>OZ023291.1:12787057-17869103 GCA_964007245.1 Hypomecis atomaria
ATCGAGCGAAAAACGTTTAAAGATTCAGGTTTGTTGAATGGGAGCCCCCCTTAAATACTAATTTTAATCTGTTTTTAGTATTTGTTGTTCTAGCGGCAACAAAAATATATCATCTGTGAATTTCAGCTTTCTAGCTATAACTGTTCAAGAGATACAGCCTGGTGACAGACAGACAGACGGACAGACAGACAGACGGACAGACAGACAGACGGACAGCGGAGTCTTAGTAATAGGAGGCACCCGTTTTTACCCTTTGGATACGGAACCCTAAAAAGCTCAGTTTACAGGCACAATTTATTTAAATTAACTCTATACTTCATAGAGATGATCATGTCGTTATTTTATTAACACCCTTTGATGAGGAAAGCGAAATGAGCTTGAAACAGATTTATTTATTTTGGCATTAGCCTCGCAGTAAAAATTTATCGAATGCGTAATTTTTGGAGATATCAATTTGACAGGAAAATATATCGCAAAAATAAATTAGTGAGAAGGCTCTTGCACCGTTCATCGATTAATCGGCACTGGATTCTGACTAACATTTTCAATTTAACTGGAAATATTATTCGGGCGCAATAAATTAAGGCTGTGTCGGGGCTCTTCGCGACAATTTCGGTAAGAGCTTTAATTCTTAATTATGGCTCTGGTCGCCTCTGTCGTATTTATTTTACTTTGTGAAATTATCTTTCGGACAGGAAGGTGATAAATTTGGTCACGCGATCTTTAATTGAGATGTTAATGTATATGGAAGAGAACACTCGAACTATTTTTATACTTACTGTTTTTAGTATCTATTGCTATATATTTTTATGTTTAATTTATTTACTTAAGTTCTAAGATATCGTTGTACTTATCAATAATCCAGTTTTAATAAAGAACCGACCCGGAAATCGCAGTAAAAATCAACTGACCTATAAAAAAATTGCATCATCTCTGACAACATTTCTAGAGCGGAGACAAAATCGTTGTTTGGGATTCCCCTAAAAGATTACCAACACGCAAGTTCCTTTATTTGTACTGTTGTACTCGTATTTAGTCGAATGTGGTCTGTATACAAAATACACAGATTTCACGACACATTTCGTCTCGATCTAGTAGGAACCCAATTATGCATGAATCTTTACATCCAACTACGCACAACAATTTACTTACCTATTCATAGGCGCTCACACTACATATCTTGCGGTTTAGACGTATGAGATTTGCTACTTATCACTCTTTGCTGCTGCGCCGGGTAAAAAGAAGGTCTGTCCATAGATTTCTGTTACAAAATATAATTAGCAGGTACTTTCATTATTATCAACATTATTACTTAGATTTACGTATAACTTTCTGCAGTCATTAAAAGTAAATACATCGGACATTACGAGCTCGGGTAACATTCACCGGCAAACAGTTGTTTACATAGTTCAGTGATCACGGAGCTTCGGGGTCTTGGTCGGAATTTTAATTCACAATTTGTCTCCCAATTTTTGGGGTTTGCTCGGAACGCGGGAGTTAATGGGAAGGCATGCCGCGCCGCAGTCGCACGCTGTCTACGTACTTACTACCTTCAGAATTATCTGGATTGAATGCAGTGAGGGACTGCGAAGGTAAGATTTACTAATTACTCGACTGCTCAAAAAGAAGGTTCTTACTCATACACATGTATGAGTATTTCTAGGACGATATCCTAAAGCGCATCATAAGGAAGCTTGACGAAACATCTGATCCAGACAGGCGCAAGACAAGGAAGCTTGACGAAAGTCCTACAGTGCGCTGCCCGAACTCAGCTGACGGTGTGAATTTATATGATGTTGATAATGTACGGTTTTCATATAATTACAAATCATTGCTGATTTATCATGGCTCATTAACTACTTATAAATTATTCTCTATTACATGATATCCAGTCAATTTATTAATATTACAGTAACTGTCACAGCCAAGCTTAAGACTATTATTTTACAAGCTTTTATTTAGTTTCACCTGTCCTGTGGTCTGTCTGTAATCAAATCTTGCAAGTTACATTTCATCCACTTCCCGGTTTGCAATTGAGCTGAAATTTTGCATAAAATGTGTGAATTGCGTGACAATGCAATATTGTGATGACATTGTACTGATCTGTTGATGGAGCTGGAAGGTGGCAAATAAACTTTTTTATGAAACGACACAACACCATTGAGTTTGGGCTCATTTCAATCGTCTTGACGAGCATTTGTCTTTCAATGGCAACCAAACCGGGGTCTGATGATGGACTGGAAGGTGGTCCTAGGAACTCTGTAACGAAACTACGCAAACCCATCGAGGTTCGGCTCGTTTGATTCGTCTTGGCGAGTATTTGTTCAGTAAAAGCTTGTTTAAAAGAAAAGTTTTTTTTATTATTCTTTTCATTTTTTTGACGTCGAAAGAAAAATGTGTGTAAAAAAGTATAAAATAACGTCCCTTTACCGGCTGTAGCAATGAAAGTTGTCCATGTACGTGGCACTTACACATGCACTCAATTCGAAACTAGGCTAACTTAGAAGTTGCAACTGGGTTGCGGTAATGGACTTTGAATCTAGTTACATGTACAAATAGGCCGGTATTCAGTGAGTACTCATTGGAGTGAGCCGTGCGCTTGCACTGCTCGCCAATTCAGTGTCATTTCTACGCTTATTTGTTACACAGCGTTTAGCTGGGCGTCTACACATGATACCTACTTAGGGATATCTCATCCTAGATTAGTTTCGCAAAAGTAAAGGCACATTTTGTAATGTATACACTGAGATGCTTTCTTCTTTCAGTCTTCAGTTAAGAGATTGTTTTTTTACTATACCTAAGACCGCATTTTCTGCTCTTCTCTTTTGTTTTCGTTTCTTTTACTCAAGCTCCTTAATGTGGTGTCAATAAAGTGTTCTTGTAAAGCCAAAATATTGTACGATATACAGCCAACGAACTGTGTCGTAAAAAGCTCAAGTCCAAATGTAAGCATTTACACATGAAGAAGCATGAATACATTACATATAAGAACTCTATCGCAAAAAGTTCGTTAATATATACTCCAGTGGCTGTCCAGTCTGGCTAGATGCGTACCACGAAATATTTCTTTCGACGTGTCTTAACGAAACAGCGTTATGGCAAAGTATATATCTGTCCCTTTTTCACACGTTGAAAAGAGTTCTTTTCGTGGCTTATCGTGGTCGAGTCGTGCTTAGCTAGCATCGACAAAACGTAACGTATATATCGTCCCCGTAGTTGGAAAATTAAATAACTCAGATTTTGTAGTTCTGAGATAAACGCGATTAAGTGTTTTTTTTCCAGTTAATATACATTTGTTAAAAAATGTGAGACAATTTTACTGTCGGTACTTTTATATTTTGTGGACTTGATTACCTTTTACATTATGCTTTAACAAACTGAACTCTATCTTTAACTATAACTAAATAACACATAAAAAATCAAGTTGTTTAATTTTGCCACAACTGTCATTTATAACGTTACTACAATTAGCTACTTTTTTCGGCTATTTATTTAGTTTTCCTACAACCTAAATACATTCGTTAGATTAAAATGTCGTGAAATAAATGCAGTTATTTAATTTATCAAACTCGAAATATTTTTAAATGTAAAAATTTGTGGCTTTGTACGTTATTATTACTTTGATTTTTTGTAACTATTATTGGTCTCATATAAAATAAAAGCTGTTTTATGATATTAATAAAGTTATATTAAGGAAGAAATAGATAAGTACAATAAAATTTAGAAATAGTGTATTGTAATCACATACTTTACATACCACAAACTTAAAAAAAATAATAAAATTACACCAATTTTATAACAAGTGGAACATCTTAAATTACAACAACTTAAATTATTCTTTTAAATCAAAACATAAAATAATTTGAACCCAAAAATTACAAAATCAGAGACCTAATTACAAAAGACATACTTAAGTAGTACGCAAAACTATGAAAAACTGAAAATAGGTATCAATTAGAATTAAAAAATATAATTTTGCATCAAATAGAAACATAATCGAAACAGTACCTACTATAATCCTATTCTGTGTTAAAACTCAAAAAATTAAGATTGTTTGCACCTAAGCCATAGGTCAGTACTCAACTAAAAAATGAACAGCAAAACAAAGGTACAGCAATCATTATAAAACTTTAAAACGACTCAATTCAATTAAAAATATTTCGTAATAAGGTAAGTAAAACACAACTTAAATAAAACTCACAACTCAAAAACTAATTTGACACTATAGTCTGACCGTTTAACTGAGAACCTCGCGAGACAGGGACAGGGACAGGGTGCGAGCGGCGGCTCCCCGCCGCTCGCACCTGTCTCTGTCCCTGTCTCGCGAGGTTCTCAGTTAAACGGTCAGACTATAATCAGGTACATTGAGTACATCAATCAACAACTTCTAATATCAATTTACTAAGAACTAAAAATACCTTCATAACACAATAAAACATAATTTAAATTCAAAATAATTGAAATGACTGTACTTAATCAATACTTAAATGTAAACTTTAAAAAAGATATAAACATAGTACCCGTTAATTCAAACACAGCGTACGTAATCCCTTCTAAGTTACAGTGAACAGGCTCCTTCTGGGTAAGCTCACTCCATCGCAGACTTTGTCTCTGTCATCTCTGATCAAGACTAGAATTAAGAGCATACCCATCACAAATAATAAAAAAAAGTATAATTTAAAAGTAAATAACAAAATATGACTCTAAAGATAAACATTACATTAATTTAACAATGTAAAACCCTTATTGTAAAATCATTTTACTCATGCTGTTACGGTTTACAAGTTTAGTTTAGTTTTCTGCACTATGTAGAGCAGGGGGCCAAAATAAGCTTACTCATCGACTTCAGATGAATCAGAGGAGCGTGGTGGACACTGATCTTCGTTTAAACACGGTAAGCTTTCGTACCAGCCGTGAAGCTCTTTAGGAATTATATTTTTCTTACAGAGCTGTAAAAGGTCTTTCTTTTTTTGTTTTGTTATAGGAAGATACTGTTTATATGCCCGGGGAAGATCTTCAGTATTTATAGTAGGCATTTCCGAGTTTGGAGTTCTCCTAGTCGGTCTCCCTTGCTTACAAAGAGTATGTAGTAAGTGATATGGCCCATCGTAATCGTATCTGTATTTAATGAAACCAGGTAACTCCTTTTCAAATCTAAGACATTTTATTTTCAACCAGCACACTTTCTCTCCATTCTCCGCTATAGTTTTGTTTTTAATTATTTTCGAAGCAAGTGCTTTTACATCAATCATGTCTTGATATGACAACTCAGTTACATTATATGGAGTTACGTTTTTATTTTGTCTTTTTGATCTTGCCCGTAGCATAATTCCCTTCCAATCTATTATAGAATACGTGTCTGTGTACCTTTTTTCTTTTTCTATGGCACTATGCATTGAATCTACTTCCATAAAACTATGACCACTTTCCAGATACTTCTGTTCTAATACTTTGATTGTTTTGTGCGTATGTACTAAGTACAATAAAAATGCTGCTATATACTGATTTCGGTTTTGTCCAGAGCACGTGTCGGAATAAATGGTGACGTGCGTTAAAACCTCGGGAAGATTCTCAATCCATAAATGAATAGCAGATGCTATTTCAACACTGCCTCTTTTGCCGTTTATTTCCGTCCAAATCATACAGTGAGCGTCGTTCTGAGGAGGTTTAAACTCATAAATAGATAAATTATATGAATATAATTTTCTGGAATAATACATTAGACTATCTGCAGTCGATGGAATCTGCAGTAGACTTTGCAAGTCCATAGTGACACACAAATATGATTCATCTTCTTCAGACTTCTTTTTATCCAGCTCTTTAGATCTATAGGATGCCTCTTTTCGCTCTTTATGTTGAGTATACTCATTTAGAAGGTTTATATTAGATTTATCTTTTTTATAATTGTTACATATGCTACATTGATCCTTCTTGGGGTGATAGAACGCTAAATTGTATTCTGTACCAAACACTTTCTTATACATGTTTAATTTGACTGGCACTTTATTGCTTTCTTTCATTTTCTTCACATACAAATCATTTTTATCAATTTTTTAGTTGAGGGAAAATTCAACAACTCAAGTTATTTAATTTATTTGATATTCAACTTATCATTGGCCACAGTTATTAATTTATTTACTGAGTTATTTATTTTTCCTTAAAAAAAATTGTGTTTGTCTGAAGATATTTATTATTCCATCTGTTAGACAAAAATGGCTATCATTTTGGAACGGAATAAGATACGAAAATGTCTGTTAGGCTCAAATATGTGGCATGTTTTAGGTGTTTTGAAAATAGGGAAAAGTCAATATCGCCAAAATCGGACTTATTTAATTTTCCAACTACGGGGACGATATTCACTTTCGCGATTTCGTTTGCAATGTTTTTTACTTAAGTCAATTATAACGTTAAAACTAAATCAAAACAAAGTTTAAATTACCTATAATATTGAAAATAGTTATAGAGGTATAAATACACAAAATTCTTGAAAACAAGTTAGGTTTTTTCATAACCTGTAGGGGAGAGTTTTGAGTTAGACGCGTAAAATGACCACTTTTTATATGAATGACGTCAACTTCAAAGTCCAGTTAGCAAGCGGACGAGCATGTGATGCAGTTTTAATGACATAATCCAGATACCGCAGACTCGATTAACCCAAGCTACTGCCTTCGTTAAGCACCTATCTTCACGTGCAGCAGTTCAGTTACCGGTCTCTATCCAGTGCCGTATTAGAACTAAACGAAACGAGAGTAACGCAACTTCATACCTAAGCGCTTGAGCGAAGTCGTACCTAGAAATTTTGATTTAGGTATTGGAATAACGTAATAATGCCATTTACCTATTTATAGCGTTACCTATTAATAGCGTTACATCTGCGTCTGGTGGATGCGACGTGTAGCCAGTCATACAATAACATATCCACACGTATAATTACAAGAGAAATTCAAATATTTTGATTGCAGATTAAATTACCACTCTGCTATAAGTATGTCACGCTCTATATATATATTTTTAAGACTTCGTTTTAAATAATGAATTTCGAAGAATCAATTAAGCTATGAGCTCTCTCAAAGTAACTAATCATTGCTTAAATGCAGAAACTTTCTCATAAGTACTCATAACAGACACCGATTGAGAACCACTTGGAAATCAGTTTGAAAAAGAGTCGTTATGAGGTGACACTAACCTCTTAAGGACATGGTATCTATTAACTACTAAAGGTATGTATCTTTTTATAGCATGGCTTACTTTTATTGCAGTGCTTGTGTGCCTTTGAGCTACTGCAGCGATCAATATAATAGTTTTAGCTATTATCCGTTCGATCACAAGGAACGGGAGCGCACTGACGTTTCATCGATTTACCGAGGCCTTGTTATTGATCATTTACCCTGATTACGTGTACTCCACTTTGTATATGTAACACCGGACGCCGTTTATGAAATGTTGCATAATTGCTGCAATTATTATCTCTGAGCCCGTTGGCTGTATCGATATTTTATTTTTAATTAATATTATGTACTACATGTCTCTACAAATCTCTTTCAAATGATTTGTTAGTGAAATTAATTTTCATATCGTTACCTACGCACCTAATGTGTCAATTAATCAAAGAATATTGTCCTATAGATCTACTATAGGAAAACTGTACTACTGTATACTGTGTGTAGTATTATTTAATAACACATCTTAAGTGTTATATAAAAACATACACATACGTTTAATTGCAAGAGAAATTAAAATATACTATTGCAGATAAAATGTGTCCTTGATAATTAAATAATAACCTACACTAAGCGTCACAGTGCTCACTGATATTTTTCAGTCACTCAGTGATATTTTTCATACAGTTAAACTATTGACTAATTTATGTATTTTTAATCTATCGCTAATTCTAGGTACATCTTACAATGTTCTATGATACATAGCGATATTTTGTTGCCATGTGCAAATATTCCCGTTCTAAAGTCTCGTTTTGGAACACCAACGTTAAACCCAGGTCAAACCTCTAGTGCCATAAATGGTATCTCTAGTACACATCCTAGTTCTTTGATACAATTTCTAAGAGCTCTAAGGAATATAAACTACATACATGTGTAGGACGCAAGTAGTGTTGCAATAGTGGCCCGAATTGCGCGGGGCGTGGCGATTACCTACCGTAAAATGGTTCTGACGACAAGTTGTTTGTATTTCCCTTGATCTGAACGCTGAATCAAGATCTTTCGCTAACCTATTAGCGGTAATTTTGATTCATCATCATCATCATCCACAGCCTTCTTACCTTCTTTATCCCACTGCTAGATAGGCCTCTCTCTTATAGTGCCATCTGCCTCGGACCTTTGCCAATCGTAATAATTTTGATTAGTAATACAATATTTAAATACTTTGAATATGCATTTGTGATCTACATATATAAGTGCTAAATATTGACAAGGTGTTGCTTTGTAAATAACGGGGATTTACAGAGATTTGTATACTCATTGTTACAATCAGCCTTTACTATTGGACCAAAACTGGTAATATCAAAAACATCCTCATATTAAGCGTCAGATGTATAAAATTTGAATATGTATTTGTGACCTATATATAGAGATGGTAGTAGATTTGTTTCATTTTCATTATCTGTTCCGATTTGAAAACCTCAGCCTAAGTCATTTAATCTTTCGTCCCGAGATTTGACACATTGAATCTGGCAACACTAGACGTATGTACCTCAGCAGAGCGGTACGCTTGAAGTGGAGTCCATCAGATAAACGCGCGTGACTTCACACGACGGCGATGTCGCTCACTTTTATTACGTTCTCAATTACCTATACATGTTACCTTCTACACTGGTATGAGGAATGTACTAATAGGTATTACAACACTCATAATTCTAGTATTTCAAGCACTTATTAGTATTCGTCTGTCAAGTTCACTGACTAATAGATTTGCGTTTAAGTGCATCCTAGGATATGGTCTAGCGCTTACCTTACTTTGTTATTATATTCTGTTGTCCATAACTTTGTAAAATGGAGAACGAATGACAAGTCCTGATAAACTCGCTACGTAAAAAGCAACCAATCCTTTAAGAAATTGAGAAGAATGGTCATCAAAAGCCATCTTATTTTATTATATGATGATAATGATGATAAGTCTTTAAAAATAAAAGATTATGCTATAAATACTACAAGCAATTTTATGTAGTGTGATTCATTGCCATAAAACTAAGATGTAGTTTCATCATTTTGGTCTCCTACATGCTCTATTTTATAACCCATTCCTATTAAGTTAAAAATATCTTTGAACAACCCGAGGAATTTTACACGTGGGTCGACTTATATGCCACTTGATGTTAAACGTCATTAAAATTAGTACCGTTTCCTCCTTCAGTAGCCGAATAAAGAAATAGGGGCTATTAAACATGTAAGACACATTTTATACGTATAATATTTCAAGATTTTTTATTTTATAGTGGCTAGATTTACTGTCTGACTCGGTTAATTTATACTATTTTTTTCATTCTCAATAGAAATTTGCATTTTTTACGAACCACTTAAAACATCTTTTGTTAATTAGATGGACGAAATGTTCGGACTTGTGTTGATGTTATGTTGAAATATTTGCAATTTATTTATCGACGGTGACACGAAGTGTTATTTTTCTTACCTATAGCGGCTCATTTTGCACATTCCTCATTCGATAATGGCCCAGATATCGCGAGTCTTATAATTTTGTTATAAATTAAAGGCACGTTTAATCTATAACTCGCTAAACGATGTCCGTTATAAGTTCACGGTAAATGGGCGCACCGAAATTCGCGCTTAGCATTTTATAATTATGTTTATTACTCACGACGGTCGGTGATTACCATCGACATTTGGTTATACTTTCGTACATTGGAAGTAGTATCGAACGAGCGTGCTAACGAGGCTGAAACAAGGCGAGGGCACGCGTCTGATCCCGGGGTCATGCGTGCTTCGCTCTGTGACGGACAAATGTAGGCGACAAATGCTATCTGGGACAGGCTTTGTTCCGCCCACCACCCGGATTTATGTGGACAGCCACAATTTTACGCCACTGTGAGAAAATGACACTGCATTAAATTGTTCTATTTTTTTCGTATTTAAAGTAAGCTATCGCCGTGGAGACGATGGGATGTTGGGATAGTGAGCTCAAAAGTTTGATTACAGAAATAGGGCGCAGGCTAAGGGAGAAAACTAAAGACTCCCGCTCTGGCTCGTATTTGGTGCAAAGGATGGCCATCGCTATACAGCGAGGCAATGCGGCCAACATTTTGGGCTCTTTTGCACCAGGTATGATCGCAGATGGGTTTTGTGTTATTTTTTTTCGGCCAAAAGTGCCTTTATTAACTACTACAAAACTACACTGTATACTACTACATAAAAAGCATTGGATCATCCACAGATCTCTAAAGGTCTACTGTGACTTGTTTATGACTGAAATAAAGAGAGTTGGATTTAAAGTAATAAATAAGTTGATTATTTCTTATAGTGAACTGTAACCGCTGATTATGGTCATGTTTTTGTAATTGAGACAAAATTGTATTATAGGTTCGTTTTTTTTTTTTGCTAAAATAGCAGGTAAGTAGGTTGCAAGCACCCTACGTTTTCTTCTCTGTGTTTCATAGTTTTCACAGAAAATGAACGATTTTTAATTATGTAAATGACGTGGCTTTACAGTTTAGTTGATAGCTCTAGTGGTTGTCGATGCTATTACAGGTACCTTTTTTGCGATGCCCTAACTTGGTTAGATATCGAGTCATACTTTTAGTAATGAAATGACTAATGAGTTGTTAAGGGAATTCTACACGCATGAGTTAGTAGGGTAAACATAAACACAGTGGTGTTAATGGCTCACGGATTGCACGGCACGAATGCATTACAGTATCTTTTGCTTTACTTTTAACACTGCTGTACCATTATAATTGCTCTCTTGAACGAATCGTTTATCATATTAGAAGATTGAAATAGCTTTGAGCGAGAATTTATCGCAAACTAATTCGAGCTTTTGTTACATACGTAAGCCGAATGTGCGATTCACGATAGAACCAGTTTCATTTATCGTAACATTGCCTAGTTAAACTTGAATGATATCTTTATGGTACCGAATTATAATTTGGTCATTCATTTTATGGTCTTTGTAATATCCAGCTGTGGTTACACTTTGATCACTAATTAACCTCTGATTACTACAAACTGACCATAGTTATCAATATTATAGATGGTAAACATGAGGTTTTTAGAAATTTATTGATATTGCTCACGATTATTGGGCTTGTTAGCCGGCCGTGGTCAATAACTCAGATCGGCATTTTCACTTTCTGGTGGACAGGGAGACAAATGTGAAGAATTTCTTTTCATTAAGCGAACATTAAAAATATATGACGGTGGTGCGTCGGGCAGTGCTGCGCCTGCGCCGGCCAGGCGAGGCGATGAAACCGACCTCGGCGTACAATAAATCAACGCGGTAAGACTGTATTTCTTTCGTAATCAGCTCATATCGGTTCTCGCGGTTGTGGCCGCCTAATTATTGTCGACTTTTACGATCTACCTAACGAGTTTTCACTTGGAGCCAATCACGATTTTACGGCGCACGTATTTTGAGTTTTTTAATTATTATTAAAATACGGCCCTTGCTCGGACATCTGCAAAAGACGTTAAATTTCGAATTAAAGCTCGTCCTATAAGTTTGGTATCCCGAACAGGTTGACATTTTAATGCCGCTTTGTTATAGAGCTTTGTGTGTACTTTCATTAGGGATCTCGGTTATTAGATATAATTATACTCTTAACATCTAATTAAATAGCCATTCGTAAATGAGACTCATAATTACATAGTTATGTAATTTTCTACTTAATTAAACTAACAAATTGTGTTAAAACCATTGTGATATTTGTACTGCGCTAGCTAAAACTTACTCATCGCTTAATTTTATCAATTCACGGAATAACGTCGGAGTGGTTCTCATTAGTATATTAGCTAATTTAAACATTTGTAAAATAATGTTATTAGTTAGGTACATATTAGTTTTTAATTAGACCACTGACATAAAACCACTACCGTGTTCCAATATGTCTCGTTAAATATGGAAAATAGTATCGAAACGTTTCATTTGCATATGACGAACTTTACATTGACAAAAATCATCATGTTTTTACATCTGGACTACCTTTCGGTTATTTACGATCGTATCGAAGAAGAATGTGGGTTACCCTTGTTCGATGTCGGCGACTGTATGTTTAGGAATCTGACTGTCTTATCTGAGATATTAACATATTGATTATGCTTCCCGAATTGATGTGCGACGGCCCTACCTCTCTCGTGTTCCGTACCGTGAACTAGTTTGTTACGAATAGTGCTGGGCCTATAAAAATAAGTAACTGCACTGTAAATAAGCCTTTACGATTGCATTCAAGCACAGGCTGAATGTGTGGCTCGTCTGTGAATTATTTATTAGTCTTGTGAGGTCTACCACAAATAAGTATTTGGCTTTAACAGTTCCTAATATCTCAAAAAGGCCTGCTCTCGGCTCAAAGTAGATAGGTGCAGTTAACCATACTTGTACACACAGCACTAGTGGTAGGTAAGGCAAGCGTAGAGGTCTCGCATCGAGTTGATCAAGTTATCTCGGAATCTAAACACAGAGTAGATGCTACAGCTGATAAAAGCTCCTATCGTCTCGAGACGAAGGTGTCTAAAATATTAGGAGCGTAAGCAATTTGTCCGGTCCGATGTTCGTTTTGTTAACGGTATTGAGAGTATATCATGGCGTAGTCAACTAATATCGGTAAAACGGGGTTCGCCAGAGGCGTATAATATTTTATCGAATAGCCACGATATAATGATTCTGGAAGAATCTTCAAATAATGATTTGTATATCATTATGTTGTTCTACTAACTACGTGAACGGTCAAATCAATACTTTATGTCTTCATTCATTGCGATTAGTAGATGCTTTGGTTAAATGTCAGAGAGTACGCCGCCGTCCTAAATACTAGTTGTTTATCCACAATGTGTGAACACTCCAGCAATGTTTTTATCAAACTTTCTCATCTCTATTTCCCTAGTATCGACTATAGCTATTGTTTTCGATGTTCTTTGTTTGTGTTCCACATTAGTTTTCCTTATTAGATTTTATACACGAGAGCTGGTTACTTACGTTACGTACGTCCAAATTGCTCCTGATTGAATTTGCGTATTGTCTGTACTTTTATAGATTTACTATACTCGATCAAATTGACAACAAATAGACTTTTTTCTTGTTAATAAAATAGATTTCTAGTGAGCTGAAAGGAAATACTTGTAGCTCTACCTTTACTTTGAAAGTTTAGATTTATTGTGTTTCAGTTTCAAACCCGGTCGGGTCTCAAATATAATATTAATTATATAATATTAATATTTAATATCTGAAACGTATTAAAACACACATACACATTTTTTATATTTATGCGCCAATTTGCATGAAGTTATTCATTATTTTTCGTTTGGAACCGCCGAAACTCATTGGCAACCTTTTGACAATTTATGAAGCAATCAGTGTTTCTTTTCCAGTACCTATTTATTCAGAGGGTTTTATTTATTGTTTATCTCGAAGAAGCAGCACGGACATTGTATGAGTGGTGCTTAATATTCATTGATCGAGAGATGTGGCTCGGTTTGTTTACGTTGTACGTGGGCCGGCGCCAGACTAAGGTGTGGTCAAACTATTATTATGGTTTGAATTTAATAAATTGCCACTTGTAGTCACTTGTCCTACTGTGTCAAAGACACGCAGTTATACCTAATTTGTAATATTATATTTTTATATTATAATTAATATTTTTGAACTGTGTCTATTTTGTTCTAATTTATGTATTTTCTGTTTCAGGTAAATAAAGCTCGCAATTTCTGAGGCCTTGGCATATCAGTAAGTGGTCGATAATTTGAATATTTTTATTAATTTATTTAAGTATTCCATTGAATCTCATTTTGTATTTAAATACAAATAATATTTCTATACAAAAAAAATACTGTTGACCGATGGGGCTGTAAACTTGTTGATCGGAGACCACATATCAACAAGCATAGTAAAACGTCTACTAGGCTAAAAAGGCGGATTAACGCGCTTGCTTCAAGCTACCAGGTCCTGGTAAATCCAAGTCTTATTAGAAAACTACAAAGAAGGCATAAGCTTGATTTAGTGGACATCCTACAGTTGATAAGATGATGAAAGATTAATAAGCAGCATGTTGCCTCAACGGTTTTCTTTTGAGTAGTATTACTGCATGAAAGGTGTCCAGTCGCTAGGCCGGAGCAGGCTGGTTCTCCCGGGGCTTCATGAGGTGTGAACTCTCGGCTCGGCGAACTCATGCACTTGTAGCCATCGACGCTCTGTGACACTTTCAATCCTCTATTGCGCTATTGCTTTCGCTCGGTTGCATACTTTATGGCTCATTTAATATTTGAATCTGAATTGAAATAATCTTATAAAGCATTCTCGGCCGGTGCTTATGGTGTCGCCAAACCTGGTTTGCCTTGATATTCTAGTTCGTTAGGCATTCGATATTTAGTATTTGCACTTAGATAAATAAGGTAATCGAATAAATTCCTAAAACTACATAACAATCAATGATCTATCTATCTGATCTTATTGACATACAGTTCTAATTTTGTAATTGGTTTAGTATCTATAACAGGATTAATGTATAACATTGTATTGTGATTAGTTTTGTAATGATTGAGATTTTTTCAGATATCTATGTTTTTACCTTTTATTTCGAAAATAACCCTAAACATTAAGCGGCATAAATGGGAGGGGACGACCAAAAAAGTGTGGATGAATTGTGTGAAAGATGAAATGCGAGAGAAAGGAAGAACATTTCAGATTCGTACCGCCAGGGAATGGAACAGTCTTCCTGATTTCCTGTTTCCTAAGAGATATAATCTAAAGCTTTTCAAGGTCAGAGTGAATAGGTATCTTCTAGGTCTGCGTGCTTCATCTTCGACCACAACGTCGCTTACCATCAGGCGAGTTGGTGGTCAAACGCGGACTTTGCGTTAAAAAAAAAGGAGTTGATGATGAGATGACGTATGATAGAGTGAAGTGGCCAAAAGAAACGTACTGTGCCGACCACACCTAGTGGGATAAGGGCAGGATGATGATGATGATGATCTATGTTTTTACCTTTCATCGGAATTTCAAAAATATAAGTAAAAATAAGACAAACTCTATCGCACCAATTACATAAATGGAATTTCTTATGATATCTTGTCAGAAATAATAACTCAAGATATTGCTTCTGCCCGCGCTTACAGTTGATTGTTAATAATTTGGTGTTTGGACATGCATGATCCTCCACCTTTGTGTAGGGAGACTTGGCAGTCGTCAAATATTGTCATGCATCTTCACTCTGAGGCAGCCGCCGTGAAATTTGTAATTTGAAAAATTATCGCCTTTCATTCAATTTATAAAAGGTTATACACGGCGCGTGAGCAATTTGTATCAAAAATCACTGCTGTGAATAATTCTTCGATCACACCTGTATTCATATTTACCTGTCATTACAGATTTTATTTCGTTCTTTTCTCTCATCGAACTTAATGAAAATTTGGTTTCTGGCCCTCGAAAGAATAAAGCATTAAAGGTATCTCAAAAAGAGAAACGCACAATGTTAATCGAATAATAAAGTTAAGATTTTTATGTCGTAAGAAAGAATTCAAATTAATTTAAATTACTTCAGACAAATGCACAAAAGTATCGCTGGAAGAAGGCGAACTAATTAAAAGTTAGCTTCTGTACTAATAATTCGTTTGACTGTCAAAGTTTTGCGTCGTTAATTTTAATTAAAGAAACGCGGGTGCCGAGTTTGTAACAATATTATAGCATTGAAATTGGTGATCCGCTAACTTCGACACTCTGCTCGCGGATGACCGTTCCATTCGTTTTAATTAACCCTTCTGCGGGTCTCATCTGCCGCGCTATTACTAACTTTCAAACATTTTTTGCCTCGAAACTGCGGCGACTGTGCCATAAATCAATTATGAGTCGGAGGCGCTCCGAGTAACTGCGTCACTTGTTTTAGAATCTAGGGCGAGGTTCTTAACTTCTCAGGCTTCTGGCCAACACAGGACGATGCTTTTGTGCCGAAATTAATGAACGTATACTTTTTCTCGCTGTATCATAGCGACGGTTAATTAACCCCGACGCCTTGCCTTGTGGCCGGAATCGTAATCATTTCTTCTAAGTCACGGCCTTCATTAGGTATGTTCGGGTTGAACGTATCCGATTCCTAATTCTGTGCGTTTCCCTCTCTGTCTACGTATTAATCTGGGGCGGTTTCTTCGCGTCTTTGATTAAGGCTCGCCGTGATGTATTTCTTGCGCGCTAACCTAATGGAAAGGCATACGTCAAGTGTCCACCTTATTGGCCGGCGGATTGGCTTAATGGCGTCAATGCCTCTTTTACTACATTTCGTCACCCTTCACCCCGAACATATTATTACTTATACTGTGATACAGAAGCCGGTCCAATTATGATAAGTAATTTATTACCATTATGCTTATTCCGCAACATATATATTTTAAAATGTGAGAATAGAATTAAGTGCCTCGTATCAAATCCATTTATAAAAACACATTGTGTGCTTTATCTCCATAATAGACTACCATTTGTATGCAAATAATATTACACAGTGCTTATCTCCTCTACTGCTCTTTTATTTAAAATCAGGGTCACAATGCCAATGTGTCCGTGCGGGCTATCTTCGGAGTGGCTGCCGATCGTTTCACACAGCTTTATAGTTATTTACATCTCAGCAAATGAGGTTTTTATTTAGTGTGTTAAAATGAAGATAGCCGTCGTTAAGTGATTAATTGTCTATCGCTTTGTTAACTAGCTAACGGTCTAGAAAGCTTTTTAGTCAATACATCAATGAGACGTCACTTTTTGTTTGGTCGGGCGCACATCGGAACGCCGGAGCCGCGGGACGGCATGTTGTACCTACCAAACTTGTCTACGTGTGTCATAGTTCACTATTTATACAACAATTTATCATGTCTCTTCATCTTCAAACTTTTTTGTACGTTACAAATTTAACGCATGCCCGTTCTAAGAACCTCTCAGTGGTGGTTAAGCGATGTTTAGTTTTTTTATACAGTATTTTATAAACATGACAAATTAATCATTTATTCAACTTCTTACATGTTCATTTTAATAGTACAAATGTAATTATTTTTGTGAATATAAGCAGCTATTAAAATTTATATGAATACGTACTATTACAAGCATGATAAGTGCTTTCATCATTGTGAATTATTAGTTAGAATACGTATTCCACATTTGGAGTCGACTGTAATCTATCTCGTGACTCAGCTTCCTAAAATGTCACTTGGCTTCTGAATAAACTTCTAAAAAGCTGAATAAATATTTTCG
The DNA here is from genome assembly GCA_964007245.1 of Hypomecis atomaria. Lineage (NCBI taxonomy): Eukaryota > Metazoa > Arthropoda > Insecta > Lepidoptera > Geometridae > Hypomecis > Hypomecis atomaria. Next base: position 12,804,467 of record OZ023291.1, read on the forward strand.
TAGTTATAATACGCCTTCGTTAAAACCAATATGAGAGATGGCGTGCTTGAGTCGATTATAGCCATGTCGTAACTCTTATTTGCGCCGAGTTCCATCTGATTTAAAATTAGTATTCCATATTTTATGGCCTCGCTATCATCATCAACAACGCCACTTTTGAAGTGTTGAAAAATTTAATGCACGGACTTATGTATTAAAGCCCTAACAAGTGTTTGTCTTCTTATTCTGTGGGATCATCTACTCGCTGTTTAAGGTTCCGTACCCAAAGGGTAAAAACGGGACCCTATTACTAAGACTCCACTGTCCGTCTGTCCGTTCCTCTCTGTCACCAGGCTGTATCTCATGAACGGTGATAGCTAGAATGTTGACATTTTCACAGATGACATATTGTTGTTGCCGCTATAAAGGTGAGTATAGACTACAACATTTTCTCGAGCATTTGTATGTAATGTAACGTTCTTACGAATGGTACAATACTAGTAAAAGCTCAGTGTCCAAAGCATTTCAATGTACTATAACGTCCCTGCGAATGCTCGGCGCTCTGTTCGGCGTAATGTTCACAGTGAGTGTGCATTTACCCGTAACATTTCGTTGTACCTTGCGTTCACTCTTCTTTAAAATATCGGACGTACAACGTCGCACCCGTGCATCGCCGGCGCCCGTGCAAAGACTTTACGGAATGTTACACCAATAAACTCTGTGGTTTGTACAATTGCTGTAATAATAAAACGGCGAGCGTGCTCGACTTCTTGTTCGTAAAAGGTGATACATTAGAACATATCACAGAGCGGCTTGTTGTTTTGTCAAGTACATACATGTTGAAGTCTATACTCCCCTTAACAACAAATACTAAAATCAGAAAAAAATATCTTTGCCGTATTTCGCTCGCGCTAACGGTGGTCGGTAGATGCTTGAAATATTCACAGAATATGGAACAGGTTCCCTTTAAAATAAATAATTAAATTAAAATAAACAAGAGAGAGGCCTATACCCAGCAGTGGAATAGAGAAGGCTGCGGATGATGATGATGAAAATAAATAATTATGGAGGGGCCCTATATAAGAAACATGATTTTTTTGCTCGATATTAATAACGGCAACAGGAAGATGCTTAAAATATACAGAATATTTAGTTGTAAATTTCCTTCATAAATAAATAATAAAAATTAAAACTAAATATACGAGTAGGTATTAAGGGGTCTTCCATATGGTACGGAACCCTATGTGCACGAGTCCGACTCGCACTTTGCCGATTAACGTAATAAATTTTCGCTTATTAGCTGCAAACGTCTTATGGGTTTAGCAAACAATCTAATTAGATTGGTATCTTAGTGGAAAGTGAAGTAATTGGATTCCTTTACCCGAGAATGAAAAGCATACTAAAAAACTTAACGTAGTGTCATGTTAAAATAGTGATTAAAATGTTTTATTCTGTTCTTCGCATGAATGGGATTGCCTAGCTCGTTATGATATTTTACTAACTTTAAAAAGTAATATCATTATTTGTAAAAAAATAATATGGTGCCATCTATGGACGTGGTTTCTTTCTTGACTTGACTAATAGCTTAATGTTAAAGTTGTGTAACTTTGCCGCTAAGCGTTTTGAAATTTCATAAATTTTTACTATTCATAAGTTGTTATTTATCTCGCCATAAACGACAATCACCACAAGCCTCTTCAAACGGCTCTCAACAGTAGTTAGAAACAAATCACAAGTCATTCAATAAAGTTACCATCAAAAACGAAAAGACTGGTATTTGCTGCAATTTTAGTTGGTTCACTTCACGCACTGACGTTCCGACGTTCTTGGCCAAAGAATGGCCGGTAGCGTCGACGCACTCATTATATTGAATGAATCGCTGAAAAGCATAATAGGGGAGCGTGCACGGCAAATTATATGCCAGCCGATGTCATTGTGATAAATAATTTCAACGGCTCGGGTCCCGATCGACTCTGTGTGTAGGTATATGTACCTACTAAGCTTTCGAGAGTCTCGTATATACCCCCGCGATTCATCTAGCCTCAAAGACTTGGAATGTCCTGACTTAAAGACAAACGATATTTATATACGGTAGCTATCTATGCATTATTCTAATGCTTCTTTGATCATTTATAAACCACAAGAAAATGAAATAAATATACTTGTAGCTACTACTAAAATTGGATTATCCTCATACCACAGAAGGTGATTATTACCAATTAATACATATTTTGTAGTTCGCGCCTCGAATTTTAAATCGTTTTTGGTAATTATTCGATCTAATTCTATTGATTGTGACAAATGTCTCATCTCGAATCGGGATCTAAAAAGCTTGTGACTCTAGAATGTAGCTTACGAAAGATTCCGTGTACCCTCTATACGTTTTATTTTTAAAATAATCCTGACACTATCCGCCTTACCACAAGAGATTTAAACACGCTTTAAACACTGTTTAATCGTACAATTTGTACTGTTAAACTTTGGCTAAAGCGTGCCTAAAACTTTTCTGGTAAGACGGTATAAGTGTAGAGCTTTACACAAAGGAATGAACCAACTTGTTTTGTTTGATGTAATGCACTTGTTCCTTCGTACACTTTTGCAATGAACACGCGCAACTTTCGACGTATAAAAACGTTGGCTTTTGTGTAATACCTAAAAGTTACAACTCTGTGCTCTCGTGCCACAACATAAAGGTGGAATAAATTCGAAAGATAACACAATATAACCTTTACTGTTACGGGATAAGTTAGATATATTAGAGCGTATCGCACTTGCGCGTGAATTCTGTTCTCGATATAATTGTATTCATTGCCTCCACATAACGATTGTTTCCTTCAACTACATGATGTGGGCTCTGAATAAATTTATTATTAGGAAATAATTTTATATGGGCTCTTTCATGGGCATTGTGATTGTGGCTTATCTGCTGTCGCGTCGTTTCCTCACACTATGACACCTTCATTTTTAGGGTTCCGTACCCAAAGGGTAAAAACGGGACCCTATTACTAAGATTCCGCTGTTCGTCTGTCTGTCTCCAGGCTGTATCTCATAAACCGTTATAGCTAGAAAGCTGAAATTTTCACAGATGATGTATTTCTGTTGCCGCTATACCGACAAATACTAAAAACAGAATAAAAATAATATTTAAGGGGGGCTCCCATACAACAAATCTAAATTTTAGCCGTTTTTCGCTCGATATCAATTATGGTAACAGATACATGCTTGAAATATTCACAGAATATTTAGCTGTATGCTTACTTTAATAATAAATAATTAAATTAAAATAAAATAAATATTTAAGGGGTACGGAATATAGCACGGAACCCTTCGAGCGCGAGTCTAACTCGTACTTGTCAGATTATTTTCTTTGACAACTCTCATTTATATAATTTGATAATGTTTTTATAGTGGGCAAAAGTGTCTTTATTAACTACAATAAGATACAATACTGCTTTATATGCTAAAACTACCTACACTACTGCTACATAGAAAGCAATTGGCATAATATAATTTGATTATTTTATGCCTATCAATATTTTTATTCTTATCATTGCCAACATATAAAAATGTTAAACGATAATAATTTCAAGAGGTTAGTTTAGCCATCTAGGTACTATATTTATAATTATAATCAACATCCATTCAATCCAACATACATGATAACAAATAAAAAGATAAACGCTATGGTTTACGTTTATGATACTTCAAATTGATAGAGCCGTGACTCTACTATGATCTATTATATTATTTATTCTGAGCATACTTACTGTTGCTTTGTTTGTGGTCTTATAGAGAAAGAGCCTACGACGGCCAGACCTTCGTTTATTATAGAGGCCGCGAGTGCGTGCGTTAAACGTTCCCTCTAACACGTATACCGATGTGGTATCACAGGCCGTTCTGATCGTAAATGTCATCTGAAAATTTATATTCATTACGATTAGATAGCGAACCACAATGGCCAGTCTATTGTTGGCTCCGTGCACCACCTGATCGATGTTTGATATAAGGGACTTTTATTGAACTTGGCGCAGCGTGATAGACAGCGAATGCAGTGAGGCTAACACATTCGAAAGTTCGATACTATTATTAAATTGATCGAATCATTAAACGTAATATACAGGCATTATTATGTATTTGTATTTATTTTATACGGTTGGACAATACTCGCTAAATCGTAGGATTTAATCTCGCTCCCGCAATCGAGTTCTTCGCAATTCGTTACGGATTTTCTTACAATGGCTTTTAGGTAAACGAAAACAGTGAATAAATTCACAATTTTCGAGTGTAGGCCTATGTTCAACAGTAAACGAATCTATATCTCTAAAAACCAAAGTCCTGACTCACTGACTGACAGACAACGCAGAGCCTAAACCGCTGGTCCCATACCCTTGAAAATTGGAGGGTGTATTTGCCTTGATGCGTAGGGGTGTACTAAGAAACGATTTTTCGAAATTCAACCCCTAAAGGGGTAAAATGGGGTGAAAGTATTTGTATGAAAGTCCTTTGTTTTTTAACACACAGTTTCGAAAATTTATATTTAAATAGTTCTTTAGAAATTAAAAATGATGTGTACAATGTCTTTTTGAAAATAATATCTTAAAGGGGTGAAATTGGGGATGAAACTTTCTATGGAACTAATCTTTGTTTTTAGAGATGTTGTGATAAAAAAAAATGGTATTTAAATAGTTCATTTAAAAATAAATATGATGTGTTCAATGATTTTTTGAAAATAATGTCTTAAGGGGGTGAAATTGGGGATGGAACTTTCTATGGAAATATCTTGGTTTTTAAAGATGTTGTGATGAAAATGGGTATTTAAATAGTTCATTTAAAATTAAAAATGAGGTTCAATGTTTTTTTTGAAAATAATGTCTTAAGGGGGTGAAATTGGGGATGAAGCTTTCTATGGAAATATCTTTGTTTTTAAATGTGTTGTGATAAAAATTGGTATTGAAGTAGTTCATTTAATATTAAAAATAACGTATTCAATGTTTTTTTAAAAATAATATCTTAATGGGGTGAAACTGGGGATGAAACTTCCTATCTAAATATATATGTTTGGTTTTTGAAGTGAAAACTTCTTTAGCGGCATTGTGCACTTTTTGGAATGGGTTTTTTTTCAAACTGGCGTCAGGACACGTGACCTGATCGTAAATTCGTAAGACGGAGGGAGAATAGACCGTTGGCACGGTATAGGAGAGGAAGTAACATCCCCATTCTCTATCTACCGCGTGCGGAAATGTATTTCTGCTCATGCTGTTTCGTTAAAGCGGCGCACGGCGCGGGCACTTATTGTATTTTACCACAATAAATAATGATAATACCTTATATGTTCAAGTTTTCACTTCTGCCGGCACACCCGGAGTGCAACTCATTGTTTACTTAGTTTTTAAATTACCTTTAGGTTATAAGCCTCTAAAAAGTCATATTTTTACGCAAAAACTTGGCTGAAAAGTATATAAATATACCTATACTTAAAAACTATAGGTATACGTAAAAACTTTTCTGAAAAAATAAGTCTTACTTACGAGCGTGCAATATTTCTTATTCAAGCGATTGACACCACAAACATAATATTTTGTTACAATTTAAGGGGGGGAAAGAGTTTTCTCCCGGAACGTAAATTTTATCAAAAATGTATCGAAAATTTTCTCGGTGTTCCACAGAAAACGCGAAAACATTGGTCGATTCACGATTCTCTTAATAGTGGACATTAAGTACGTCAAATTGACCTCTCACAGGCTTAAAAAAGCCTGTTCGCGATCCCAATGTTAAGTCCTACTTTTAAGTGTTAATATTTCTATCTAAGTAGTACCTAAGTTTTTACTGATAAGAAGATTATACTAATTACTCATCGTGACGTCGTGAGTTCGAATCCCGGTCTTGTACCAATGAGTTCTCTGAAACTTATGTAGGTATGCGATTTCACACCACGGGCTTTTCGGTGACGGAAAACATAGTGAGGCAACCTGCATAGATCCGTAGAAGAAATTCGATGGCGTATGGGAATCTATCAACCCGCAATGGGCCAGATTGGTGGAAATGACCTAATTACGCTTCGTGAGTAGGTCTATTTTCAGCAATGGGCTATGAAAAGGCGGGTAAAGTACAGTACAGTAAACTAATTACTCAAAACAAGTTCCTTTTTGACATAAATTAGTAAAATTGTACTAAAAAGTATACTGATAATAATTATGAGTCTTATTTGGTTACGTTAATTATATCTTGGAAAAATACGCAGTTTCATGGGGGTAGTCTACGCGGGCGAAGCCGCGGGCAGAAGCTAGTATATTATAAAGGCTGATCTGGTGATGGTGAAACGTCTAAAATAGGTAGAGATACGCATATATTCACTAATGTATTTTTCACTAAATGTAACAGTGAAAGTTTTGTGCTCAAATAGGTATAAAGCAAACTTAGTTTGTAAATGACACCGCCGTAAAATTCTGAATGTAAGAATTGTGAAAGGATCACGAGCCTAAGGAATAATTGCACGTTCGCTAGCTATGACTTGTGTACCATTGATTCAATCTTCAATTAAATATTGAAAGTATTTGTAAAAGTTCAGACGTAAAATTCTCCACACAGTGAAGATATATGAGATATAATGACTAGTTAGGTACTATTTAGGATAAGAAATTGGTAAAGAAGCACATATTGTTTAAATGAACTACATATTTGTAGATGTAAACGATAGCTCTACCTTTGGGAAATGAAATACTGTGCTTCACATATTAAATACCTTTTATGACAAGTTAATTTATACGCCTTTATGCCGCCCACTAAAGGATTTTCGGTGCTTAAACGTATTGCGTTACGTGAGGGTCGTATATAATAAACCTACTCTCTTACTTAGGCTTTCTATTGTTGACCAACTTTATTGAAGCCCTATTCAGATATGAACTTTTTATTTTTTCTTTCAATGAATGCGGCTTTACCAGGAAATATTGCAAAGTCGATGGGCTTTACGCAAACTTAGAGTAAGTACGAGATAAGTTTTAGTGTAGTGTATTTGTGTTAAGGGCTATAAAACAAATATTAATTTCGATTGTTACAAAGATTTACCCTGACAAAAGAACATAAAACATTGTGAATCCCAGTGATCATGAAACAAAATGCGCGTCCGCGTACGCGCAACAATTTGCGAGTCGGCTCAATATCGCCGATTTACGAGGATCCATTTCCAATTTTACGAGCTGACTGACGCGGCCAACATTGTGAGAGCTCCCATTCTTCACTGCAATTCTATCCACCTCCCCACTACTCCGACGCAGCAATGCAGCTCTTGTTACATCGGCTGCGTTTACGTTCGCTTTTAGTTCCTCTAACGCCTCAGCTAAACTCTTCTGACATTCTGCAAAAATACATATAACTAAGTATGAAAGGCGCCGAGCCTAAGGGGCTCGTCGTATGCCAGCACAACTTGCGTTCAACGTTAAAATTAATTCCTGTATCCATTTTCGAAACTATTACCGTAACTAGCAACGATTACGCGAGAGAAAATTATACTTACGAGTACAGCAGTATTTGCAGCCGAGTGTGTATGGCAACAAACTATATTCGTACAAAAGACCGGTATCTAGAGCTTTTGAGCGCACATGGCGATGGCGGCTCATTTCTGAACGCGCTCGGCCTAACACACATGCAGTGCGCTTTCACGGAATGCTAGCAGCACTGCGGTTTCGCGATGAATAATCGCATACAAAACGAATCACAATGGCCAATGCGAGTGTTTAAATGCCCTATTAAATCTTACGGCCTGCGTAGGTTTCTGTGGGATTCAATTACGCTTTGTGCGCGATGAAAGGCGTCGGAGCCGTTCGCGTAAACCGAGCCGCGGCCGCCGGGAACACATCCCGACACCTCTCACTCAATGAGCCCTGTCACAAAAGGTGCAAACGAAATAAGAACACGGCACACAACACGTATCGTGTCGCAGCCCCTGGCAGATTGAATAAATGCTAAATTAAATAAGAGCAAATAAAACCGTCCATTAATGAGTAAAAGCGTCTCGGATAATTCGAGTGGCGTGACATTCCGAACAAAAGGTTAGTTCGGTCGCCAGCTCCACTCGGGCCGACCCCGGGCCACCGCGCCGCTCCCCACTCCCGCACAAAAGCGCCGTCATTGATTTAGCGAGGATTATTCCAATGTGTTACGAATAAGTTCATTCATTCACAAGCTGTGCCTATTTTGACGACACGTCACACACATCGGTATCAGACACGGACTAACAAAAAATATCTCATCTAAGTATCCACTTTAAAACATTATTCGAATTTGACAGCGTGTGATTTAACGCGGCAATAAACCAAATAAAGCACATAATCTTATCGCGTAATTACACACAAAGTGTACGATATAGGCGTATTAAAATTATCGGCACTAGCTCCTAGAGCGCTCATCGAACGTAAACAGAGCGTTTTCTATCCGGGAACCAATTATCATTTACATATCAGAGACGAAGCACCGACACTCTCAGCACGCTGCCGGGGTCAATATATTTACTTTACGGCCGACATAAATTGGACTCTCACTCCTCACGCTCTCCATCAATCGCTGAACTAATAAAGAGTTACTCGATCGAAAGGCGTAGCTCTCTATTAGCTGGACATGTGTTAGATTGGTGTATAGATACATACGTGAAGTGTATAAGTACCAAGACAAGACGGCTAACCAAATCGCTTTTGTTAAGATTTTATCTTACCGTTAAATACTTCTAACCATTATAGAATATCGGGCGTCTCGTTCGAACCTGCGGCAACCAATTAAGGTTGTTACCACTTGAAGATTCGTCTTTTCGGACGAATTAAACAAGCTTTGAAGAGGATGATAAGTGTTAAATGCTCTCACTTTTTGCGTCAATATGAAAACTTACTCAGAAGTGAAATGTTTGAATGTTGTTAATGTATAGTGAAATTGCAATTATTCCTTACGTACTGGATATTTCACATACACTTATCGTTCTACAGGTTCATTAAATTTATTTTTTACTAGCTTTTGCCAATTTCGCGCAATGTCACGACTGCTAATTAGCTCAGTTGGGATAGCGTCGGGGTAGTGATCAGAGAAAGGCAGGTTCGAGTCCTGGGTTCGCGACGAATTTTTGAAATGTTCATCACAAAACTTACTCTTGAATATGTTTTACTATAAATGTCCATATAAAAATTCCAAAATGCAAGTGCTGTAAACAAATTAATCATGGAAAAAATAAACCCTTACTGTTAAAGTTAACCACAACACTGCCCAATACTAATAACAAATTATTAAAATTATGTATTAAGCGCTTATTACAAAAATGCTATTAAGATTAAACTGTATAATCGCCAGTAAAATGCCTAGTCGTGTTGATAGGCTCCATAACACTCCATTGAAGACAATAATGATCTTATCTATACGTGTTGTCGAGAATGTCCGAGGAATTCCTGTATTTTTAACATGATTCAAATTAAATGTCTAGAGGCGTAGAAGATATAACATGCGATGGCGCTGGTATTTCCGTGTGATAATATTGAATTAGTTTTCATATATTAAGTTGCACTTATAGTCATAGTCATATTTATTGGTAAAAAGCATTTACATGTCAAATAAAAGTGTACAATAATTGTATAACTTACAATATTTGTATACTCGAATCTGTTCTTACGACATAACTAAAAAAATCCTGTTGAAATTTGAGGATGTTATACATATTTTTTAGTTAAGAAAGTAAAGTTCAGGGACGCTATAATTGTATCCTTAGAAAAAAATAATGTACGAATTCACCGTTCGAATGATTAAATTATAGCGCTCCAGATGAGAAACTTGCCACGTGGCTTTAAATTCAAAGCACACATATGCTTCGAAAAGTCATAAATTCACATAAATTGTTTTATGCCAGTATCTCAAAGGAAGAGTCTGAGTTTTATTTTTGTTCTAGTATGTATTTGTTATTTTCTTTGTGTACCCCGAGGCATTCGATTCGATTCGTCCAAAAACCAGCAAACCTGGAATGGGAGATATTAATCTTTAATTAGTTATTTACCAAAAATCGAATCTTTAATTAAGTTTGAAAACTGATTGAAATGTTGAGTACTGCAAACTAGATACCTACTTATTTAATTTTCACCAATTTAAATTTCAAACTTTTAAGTTCCTAATCAAAAGCATGTTCAATTTATATAAACAACTAGGTACTATTGTTTTTGTTTCACGTCTACAAAAACAGTCAACGTTTTAGTTTTCCCGTTGATAGCTGTCTAGGTACTCACCAATTTACAAGCGTTTGAACCTACAATTATCTCCTTATCTACGAACAGTTCTCTACATCTCTACGGCAAGAACAAATAGCCTCTTTGACTTTAATAAATGCTCGGTAACATAATTGAAATAAGAATTTGATAATCAAATTAATCCAGTGCAGGCAACTTAATTAACGTGGTCGGTCATAACAGCGTATAATTTGCGTCAAGATTGTTTCGCGTCCAATGATGAGCACTTGTGTTGCTAGGTAGCGTCTCTAAACAACTCTAAAACAGTCAAAAATTGCCCTGAAATTTTCGAAAATTAATTCGTGTTTTTAAAGTATTCATTGTGACGTATTTTAGCATTCTTACAAAGTTTACGCATTATTAGAATTAGTTAAAAATGAAAATATGCTTTTACCTTAGTAGCATCACTTCTCAGTTTTTGCATTCTGTTTTCTCTATGACATTTTATATTGACCCCAGCCGTATAAAAACTTCCAGAAATATGTGGGAATTGTTGACGCATTCTGGCAACACTCTCGTTTGTTCCCGAGGTGAGTCACAACGGAATACATTACTGTAAGCACGTGATATTGTTTGGTTTCGTAATAGCAGTACAAAATAACAGGTTGCGCCTCATAACGTTAACGAGAGAGATTAACCGTTCCGTATTTATAGTTTGGTAACATCGGCGGTTTAACTCCGAGTACAGTAACAAGGCACGTAATTTGTTTTATAATGTTGCCTCAAAATGTATGTGGTGAGAGCTCGCGTAGATGGGCCTGGGATGGATGCAGTGTTTAAATTTAACACACTGCAATATTTAAACTAATATATCGTGAAACTTTAACTTTACTGATAAATCTTACGGTATTTTGAACTTGAACTCAGTATTACATTTGCCTGCTTAAGTAAATTTCGGGGTACACTGGGGTTTGTTCATGGATTCATGTTTTGTAACGCAAATAAGTCCGCGCTTTACCTCTAACTATTATGTTTACGTTAAGTATCTTTCCTATTTTCTCTAAATATATTTTTATGAAACGAACCTTCATGATTTGTGTTCAGTTTATTTGCATTTTTCGTATTATGTAAAAGAACAGAAAATTGAAGCAATAATATAATTTATTAGTGTACCTTTTACTAAGTGATTTAATCTTAATTTATTGCGTATTATTGACGCCGTGGTAGTCTAGTGGTAATGACACCCGCCTTACAATCGAGAGGGCGTAGGTTCAAATCCCGGTTTCTTACCAACGGATTCCTCGAAATTTTTGTGAAATTCCGAGGAATCCATTCACTGGCATTTCGGCGAAGGAAAACTTCGTAAAGCAACCTGAATACGTCCGTCGAAGAAATTCGATGGTGTATACGAATCCACCTACCCGCGTGGCTGATATGGCCCAATAACCCATCTTGGGTAGGCCTACATCCTGCAGTGGACTATTAATAAGGTATTTGACAGTTATTGCTTACTCAGAAGAATTTGCTTTTAAGCGAAAAAGCTGTCATACAAACCTTTTTGTAATTTTTCTGGAATAAAGAGATATCTATCTTTTCACATTAATAAGTTGTAACTATTAGTTTAGTTACATTAATATCAATTTGCCTTATTTACAAACTTCCAAAAAGGAGGAGGTACTATGTTCGTCTGTATGTATATATTTTTTTGTGTATGTGCGTCGATATTTACCTCAAATGTGAACCGATTTAAAAAAAACATTTTTTTACTTCGTAAAAGTATACTTCCGAGGTGGTCTCATTTAAATTTTATCGAAATCGGCTGAGCCGTTTTTGATAAATAAACAATAATGTACATGGATGTCACATCTATATTCGTGCAAACTATTCGAATTCTGTACACGCTGGAAGTCGGTATTGCGATTTTTTGCGAAAAATAATTAAATAATTATTGAGTACAAAGTTTGAAAAATAATTAAATAATTATTTTTTAAACTTTGTATGATTTTCTAATAAAATCTATAGGTACTTAACATAATTTTGAAGGACACAAAACATGGCCGATAGAGACACAAGGCAACGCGTTGAACTCTTTTGTACGGAGCGCGGGCGAAGCATGGCGTGTTACACATTGCTCATTCATTTATTGAATGTTTTTGTTACAGTATCAACTTTTTAGAATTATTACACCCTCTATTTATTAAAATGAGACAAATTTATCGCCTATCCGATTATGCTTCGATAAATACGCAGACCGGTGATTATGATATCTCGTGTTTTAATCGTACAATCGATACAGAGTCGCGTTCCGTTCTACACTAAACCAGTACCAATAAAAAAAGAAACTAGTTACGGTTGGGTCGTATCCAACAGTTTATGTTGGAAAATCAACAAGGTGCTATAGTGGGGCTATAAGTCGGAATCGCGGTGCGTTATCGACTCAATCGAGCTCGAACAATGCATCGAATGTTTCAATATAGCTCCGACAGCATTTTTAACGTTTCATCGAAGCTGTAACAATCGTAAAATAAATTCTCTACGCCTTCTCAGAGCTCTGATTAATGTTGTACAGCGCACGGCGTCGCGTTCTTATTTTTTCACCTCTGTGTTATTTCTCTAGCTTAATTTATGAGGTCCGGCGACTGAGACGCGACTCGCGCTTTAAGCCTGTGATTTCTCATTGTTAGAAGTCACGTTGTATTGAAAGGCCGACTTGTTATCACTTTCATAATTTTCTAAAATATGGTGTATTAACTTGACGTTCGCTGCGGTTTTTACGACGCGGCAAATGTTTAACATAATAAGTTTCAGTCGACGTTGTTAAAATGTGTTTGCGTCGCGTCGCCATGAATATGTTTACAGTTACTTTAGTTGTAGACAAAAGCTCTTCAGTATATTTCAACTAATCGGCTCTGTTGTTATGTATCATCGAATAAAATATTAAACAGTCATAACAAAAAGTCAGAAATAAATATCATGTTTTTACTGGAAGTTATTATACCTAGTCTTTTCCTCATTTTTCGAAGCCGCCTGGTCTAGACACGCGGCAGCGTGTCCAGCCAAAGTGTTCAAACTGGCGACGCAGCGGCCGTGTGTAATATTACACGAACCATTTGGAGCTACTTTTGACCCCTCACAACTCAAAAACTATTTAGCCTACATACATGAAATTTGGCACATTTACTAAGGTCTTTTAGCTTATCAAGAATCCAAAATTTCATAAATTTTGCTCAGTCAGTTATTGATATATTAACGTTTAAAAACTCGTGTTTCATTGACTGATTCACTCACTGACTCACTCACTGACTTATAGATCAAAAACCTAACCCACTTCCAGATGACCTAGAATCTTGAAATTTGGCACCAAGGTAGACTATCGGGCATAAATAAAGGAAAAAATCTAAAAACTGCCAAGTCAAATCACGAGCTTGAATTACATAAGTAAATCCCTTTAGAATGTTGTAGGTATGATCTTGTAGCTTAAACTTTAGGATTTTCTACAGAACACTTGGCCCCCGTGTTAGATCTCAAATCTTTTGGTGGCGACACTTTGGCTCCCATTTCACATTTATGTTTTTGATGAGATAGATCCTTCCCTAACCACATCGTGGTTTACTCTGCGTTTGCGGCTACAGGGTGCGTTACCCTCAAGGAGTGATGTTACTCTATGTTTATTGCATGGACTACGTAATTCAAGTAAACTTTTATTTCCTATCAATAAATCATTTATGTGGTTTTCTTCATTATATACTCGTATCAATTATTTATTACTAGAACGCAATTCCTAAATGTTAGTTTCCTTATTTTATTCAATATTTAACTTACTTGACGACTACTTCAATATCAACTATGATTTCATAACATTAGCGACTAGTCTGCAGAATTTTTTATCAAATAGTGCACACTTATGAATGTCAAATTACACGAATTTGTATAAATTAGGCGCAATATTACAATAAATAAAAACAATAAATAAAAAAACGGTACATAACATTACAATTAAAAATACAATTTTAAAAAGTTACGATTAAACTAAAAGTTCAAATTTTCTACTTTATCAAGTCTAGAATAGGGAAAGAAAGAATAGGCGTAATTTTAATTTTTATGATCATTTGATAAAATGTACGTATTCAATTTTACTAATTACTTTTTACTACTTTTTAAATTGTTTTTTTTTTTTTTTTGCAAATATGTTTAGTGTGTAATCATTCTAAATAAAATAAGTTCAACTAAATACATATCTGAACACACCGCCGTTAACAGGGCTTATGTGAAATAATGTCCGACACTTGTTTATTGGAAACGTCTTTCAATCTGGGTTTTTCGCATCTTCATAAAGTGTGCGGATAGGAGGCCGAGCCAATCATACAGGTATAATAACAAAACTTGGCATCCTTTTGTTCTGGGCTGTTGTTTCACACCTACTTACGATTAGAGATGTGGAAATATCGATAAAAAAATTGTTTTATTAGTTTTCTACGTAAAATACACAATTATAATATTGATATCATTACTTTAGATCAGTCATAGTCATATGTGATGATTGATAGTGGTACATAATGTATACTCGTATATAGTATTCGAGTATCACCTTTTTCAATTTGATGTACATAGTTCTAAAATGTATTTTTTTTTTAACTGTTAAGTAATTAAATAGATACACATCCTTTCTTATTGTTCTTATATTTTTTGATTATCTTTGTAGTGTCGATATAAATTTAATCGATATGTTTAGTGATACCTCATCTCTATTTAGAGCTGCGGGCGCAGGCTCGATACCTTAGATTGAAGGCTCGCGGTCGCTGGCCGCATGTATCCTGAGGGAACGTGTGTAAAAAGTAGCTAGAGCGGTTCATCTCGTTCGTGAGTAATGGTTCTGTACATTTTATTTCATTGGCATATAGCACATGCAAAGGTAACAGATATGTATTTAAAAAGTTACTAGCCTATTTCGTTCTTTATGAACACAACCGGGCTAGGATGCGCGTCACGAAATATTTCTTTCGTGTCAGAACGAGTCAGCGTTATGGCAAAGTATATATATTTGTCACTTTTTCACACGTAGAAAAGAGTTCTTTTCGTGGCTTTTCGTGGTCGCATGCTTGACTAGCTAGTTCATGTTCGGCTCAAGTACATATTTTTACTTTTATCATAAAACTACAGAAGAAGCCTACCTACATCTTATTTCCTATAGATGAAACGACGACGACGAATAGTTATTTTGACGTGATTCATTATTTTGTTGTTTCGTTTTTGATACCAACATTGTTTTGATTTTTAGTATTATTCGTATTCAAAGTATTATTTCATTAGTATACAAAATGATAAATATAATTGCTTCTTTTGTACTCTTAATACACAACATAGAATATGCTAAACAATTAATGGATCATTAATACTAGTAGTATTTTTTTAAAAGTTTTGTCGTTTCTGCCTTTTAAAAAACTTGCCATTAATTTTATGATCATGTTGAAATTCTGACATATTTTTGTCATAGTAATATTTTAATTATTTTAGATTTTTCGCCGTAGGCCCAAAATCTGACAACTTACAGTCGTAGTTCAAGAGCAAAATAGTTGCCTTAGCCTCAAATATATTGTCTCCTATTGAAAAAGTGTCTCTTTTAAGTAGGTACAACTTGCAATGAAATGCAATTCTTTAATTCACAATTATTTCATCGCAATGTGTTATGATCATTTAAAATCAAGTTAGCAACTCTTGCACAATCATCTAATATTCAAAACAAAGTAGGTATAGTTGCTAATTTTGCAATCGTGGTTTCTTAAAAGTAGACAATAATTCTTAACCACTTTTATGAGTCTTAACTACATATTGTTTTTCATCTAAAGCGGAACCCTGAAACGCGGACTTATAAGTGTACAACATCTATAGAAGCTGTTGAGCTTCTTTCCCATTTGATTGGAATGTTGTAAAGTGATGTAAGGTGTTATATCTGTTGATTTTAGCTCGATCGTTGATGTGAAATAAGAAAAATATTTGAGTGTAGTCCATTATACGTGTGGCGAGCAAGAAGAACCGTCCGCGATTTTTTTGTTAGCATGCCAACCTTTTTATTATCTGGTTTATATCATTTGTACTGCGTTAGTCTACGTTAGTGTCCATAAATAGTTTATAATTGAATGTTTTTTTTTTGTTCCTAAAAGAACTCTGAGATAAATCTTAAGTTTTTATGTTTTTATGCTTTTGCTCCATAAATGATTAAATTCAAGTTTTTATTGCTTTCTTTTTTAACAGATTTTTTCAAATTTAATTTACTTTTTGGCTTGAATTGCTATGAAAAAATTAATGCTAGATTCAAAATTGATATGTAAATGCATAGAACATTTACCTAAAAGTATTTTTTTTATTAAAAAAATAATGTTGGTCTGTGCAAGCCACATGTAAATACAATTTCGATGAAACATAATCGTTATTATGTACTTACATGAATAGTTTTATAACGATATAATACCATATTTTTTAATATTTACCTACTCGTACGTGTATTACACCATGTTATCATGATACACGCAGTTTGTGCTTTGTCGGTAGTTCGCAAATTGTATCTCTAAGTTGCACTAATTCATTTTGAGTTTTTCTCATACATCAAGCTAACTATAATAATATATTCTGTGAAAAATTGGTCTTAAATTAATAAAGTACTTTGGGTAATGCAGCGGATATGCTATGAATGTACATTGTACAATAAACTGTTTTAAAAGAATCCTTTGACAAATGTACGAATGCATACGTGGTGATGATAGTAAAATGAACACAAAACGGAGGTTTGTTGTTTTGCGATAAAAAGTTGCAATAATTGTTATCATGACGCGTAATCTCTACGCGTGGGATTTTCTCAAAACTGCACATTCTAAATTACTTTGTGGCGGCAACTTTTTGTTATGTCTTGTTAAGTTATATGGTGCTAGTTAGGTTTATTGCTTTTAATTACATTCTCTACAATGGTAATTTAAATTAATAATACACTTCAGTTTTAGATGGGCTTTGCAAACATTAAATATCATCAGCTTCTCGCACATTATGAACTTGTTTCGATAATTTTGTGGATTCATAATAATATGAAAAGTTTTTGTATTGAATTAGCTATGCCATATTTACAGAATGTATAGTATCTATTTGCAGAATAATTCAATCCAAATCAGCTTTAAATTTGTTTCGAACAAGGATGTTCTAAATTTAATGTGTAGGTACTAAATTTGTATTTAACTATCTTATACGTAATTCCGAAACGGATGGACCTTTTTATTATTATTATTTACTTATTTTGATTTGGTTTCTTCTAAAGGTTTCTTTAGTTATGGTTGTCAGAAAAAAAATCTAATAGTAGAACAAGTTATTGAAATAGTTATTATTACTTTAGTATTTACTTAAATTTTGATAGTCTTTGAGAAATCAATTAGTTTTGATTCGGGTATGATGCTCAATTTGTATGATTCATCGTGTTTCAAGCCTATGATATGTTTTTCGCGGTCTTCTCATGAAATAGTTCTTTATCATAAAATTGTTTCGCTATTGACATTAACGTTTGATCTGGTTAAAGTTATGTAAACCTATTTCATGCGAATTCCGTAAAAAAATGCATAGGACTACAGTGTTAATCTAGTCTCTAATGTAACCTCTAGTGGAAGGTCTACCGTTTATCTGCTCTACGTATAAAACTACTAAGTTTTCCCATAACTTAAGTTTATCGGGAAATGTAAATAAAAAGTAAAATAAATTTTGTTGAAATGGTGTTTAATTTTCATCTAACTTTAGTGACAGAATCACAAGTTTTTAAATTTTCAATAAATATTTCGTTCCAAATACTCTATCTAACTTACACACTAAAGAAACTAAGTACATATTTATAAATTGAAATAATACAAAAGCTTAAAAGGTCTAATTTTATCACAGATAGTGGCAAACTTTGCCGTTCCTAGTAACACAAGAGGCAAGTCCTGCCCGACAACACAGCCAAATAGGCCTACATCACACCTACATGGATTTTACTATAACAAAATCATACATCACAAAAGTTATTCATTGTGCTATTTCTTTTTGAACACAAGTAGTATTTAGGCGTGTTATAAAAATGAATTGAATATTTTATAGCTATAAATTCCAATGACTGCTGGACAATCGCAGAAATTTAATTATAAATGCTTCTTCCGATCAAGTATATTAGACAGGCTTTATTCTTTTAAATACAGTTCCATTCATCAGTATAATGTTTTTATATTTACTAGTTACATTTTATTGGAAAATTTGTGATGAAAAGTGTTGGAATAAATCCAATGTGAAGAATGGAAATGCATTTTATGGAAGAAAAATTACTAATTCTCAAACCTTTGTCGTGACAAATATCTATAAGTATTTACAGTCTTTACAAAATGCGACTAGTCTTCATATAATTTACACTTTTGTTACTATCACCGTTTGATCGTCACAATCACTTCACAAGGCACTATACGTGGACGGACATAGTGCGCGGCGAGGCACGGGGCGGCATTTGATGCGGCGCGTGCGAGGGATGCGGCGGCAGCACGGGGTGCGCGCCGTGCACGGGCGGCGGCGGCAGCATGCCCAGGTGCGCGCCGCGGTGGTGGTGCCTGTGCAGCGGCAGCCCGCCCGCCACTGGGCTCGGCACCCCTCGACACCGCGCGCGATTCCGCGGAATGTCCGGCAACGCAAACTTTAACTTATTCCAAAACTGTCTGTCGTCTGAATGCAAATACTCATTCGTCTTCAAATAAAGTCTTATATCAGGATCGAGATCCTTCGGCGGCACTTGACCCAACAGCACAATGATCAGTCTTTTACGCCTGTCTGTTAACACTTGATGTAGAGCCGACTTGAGCTCGTAACGGACCCACTCGGTTCTCAGAAAGTTTTCGCTGAGAACCATGATGGTACGCCGCGAAGATTCAACGGCTTGGCGGATCTTGTCGGTCACGTAGCCGCCCACATCACGGTAATGCAGGCACAGCTTGTAGGAGGGGTCGCCGTGCTCTAATACGTGTGCCAACTCCTCGGTGACCCACGCTTCGTCTTTAGAACTATAACACAGAAACGCGTCGTACATTTTTTCAGAGTCATTTCTGTCCACATCACTCGCACCACAAAACAGTCTAACGCCGAATTTTGAATGACACCACACTTTCATACTTTGTCTGAATAGGAACACGGATACGACGACTAACAGCACTAAACCGAAACACACTGATGTAGCTATGACAGTTGTATAGTCTGGTTCATCGTTGTTGGTGATAATAGTTCTATTTGCAGCCAAGTTTCCATTGATACTATTGTCGATGCTGGGCAGTCCGGTGCAAATAGTGCCATTTTCAAAGGCGATTTTGAATCCAGCCTCCGGATCATCGTAAATATTTTCGTTGTATTCCACGACTGCTGTGTTGTTGTCTTTTGAATAGATGCACTTTATGTTGGACAAGTCAGTAATTGAGTTGGCTACTCTCTTTGTCCATCCGCGGAACATTTCTGTGTATTCACAATCGCAAGACCACGGGTTGAATGCGAGGGTTATTTCCGTAACGGCAGCATTTATTTGCCACACTGTCAATGTAGTCAATCTGTTGTTGTGCAGATGCAAAATTTTCACACGTGACATGTGGCTAAACATATCTTTGCCGATGGTCTTGATTTTGTTATTGTTCAAGTACAGTTCTCGTAACATGTCTAAACCGTCAAATTCTTGCCCTTCAATCGATGTCAACAAATTATTGTCCAGATGTAAAACTTCAAGTTCTTTCAATCCGTTAAATGTCCTATTATGAATAATTTCAATATTTGAGGCATTTAAAAACAGTATCTTAAGCTTCTTTCTGCCTATGAAGGCGTGACTAGGAAGCATTTTAATGTCATTACCGTCGAGATACAGTTGCGTGGCCTCCATAGGTATCTTCTCGGGCAAAACGTTCACATAACCGGCGTTGGAGCACTCCACGACATTAGCTGACCACGTCGGATCGTGATAACAAGTGCAGTTGTTCGGGCAAGTCATTTCACAATCGCAGGCGTCAAAGTCGCAGCAGTGGCAAAGGGCATGACAGTGAGAATCATATTTGCACAAAAACTGATTAGGCGCGGCTTGTACTAATGGCACAAAAGCATTTCCTCTGCTGTATAATAATTTGCAGTGTATGCTATCCAAATCCATTAACTTCGGTTGCGTTCTGGCTCTGTTACCTGAGTTTATTTTTTGCAGCCAATCCATTGTACAATCGCACTCTAATGGGTTACCGCCTATGAAAAACTCGGGCACTGATTTATCTTGAGGCACAGCTGATATTCTGAGAGAGTTGGGATCTAAACTCGTTATCTTATTTCCAAACAGATCAACCCGCGTCAAATTTGGTTTCTTGAAGAATGTATATGACTGCACTTTGGAAATCAAGTTATCGTTCAAGTACAACATTTCCACAGAGTTGGGTATTGCACTTCCAGTTATTTCGGTTAGTTTATTAGAACTGGCATCGAAAGTGCTGAGAGATAGTTGCGATTCAATCTCAAAGTAATTCCCAAGTTCGGCGATCCTATTAGCGTGAATATCCAGCCACTGCAATCCAGTTGGGATCATGGCGTAGTCAAACCATTCCAATCGGTTATCGGAAATGTTCAACCACACCAAATTAGGCAATTTGGCGAAGAGTCCCCCGATCTCTGTCAAATAATTTCCATCCAGTCTTATCGCCTGCAAATTGACATTGGCGTCGAATGCACCGGCTTCGATTTTGTGAATTTTGTTTCGCGATAAGTTTAAGATTTTAAGTGAAGTCATTTTATCAAATACGCCTTTGCTGATGTTGCCAATGTTGTTTTCCGTCAGTCTCAATCCATACATCTGCTCCATTGTCATAAATGAAGCATTTTCTATGCTTACTATCAGATTTTCTCCCAAGTCTAGAGTTTTCAGCTGCGGTATTTCTTTTAGTGCTATAGGAACTTCATCAAGCCTATTTCCGTTTATATGCAAGTCTTGTAATGTAGAGCAGTTGCGTAAAGAGTGCGGGTGAATTTTTGAAATGCGATTACTGTCTATAGAGAGTACCGAAAGTACTTGTAAGCCGGTAAATGCATAACTTTCTATGTTGGTCAGCCTGTTATTTGAAAGTGTCAATGTGTGTAAATTGTTTAATGATGTAAATACATTTTCTGGAATGTGTTCAATGAAATTATCTTGCATTTTCAATATTTGTAAATTATTTAAATCTCTGAATAATGCAATTTCCATTTTCGATACTCTGTTATGAGAAAAGTCCAAATAAATCAATCGTTTCAATCCAGAAAACGTTGAAGTATTGATCCAATCTGAAGTGAGTTCATTGTAAGATAAATCCAAGACGAGTAGTTGTACTAGATCGCTGAATAATCCTGGCGCGAGCACTGTGATCGTATTGTTATTCAAATAGATCTCTTTCAAGTCCTTGGTGTCGCTAAACAATTCTGGAGGTAAGCTCGTCAGCTGATTGTCAGAAAACCTGATTGTCGTCAAAGAAACTAGACCTTCTAAAGCTCTGTCCGCCACCGAGTTCAATCCATTTCCTTGCAAATATAGCTTTTGCAATCTTCTCAATCCAGAAAGGAGATTAGGTGGGATTGTGTCGATAAAATTCCGCGAAAGATCTAAGACCACAAGATTATCACCGCATTTCTCCGTCGGGTGTCTGTGTGCGGTAGAGAACTGAAAATGACTGATATCTCTCATTCTGTTGCCGGTCATATTCAAGTATTCTAGGTTTCTTAGAGAGCAAAGCGCTCCATCGGGGAAAACATGCATGTTGTTCTCACTGAGATCTAATCTTTCAAGGTTTTGTACGTCTCTGGAGAAAGCGCTCGGCGTAATCTCCAGTGAAATGGCTGACCAATCTGCATTGTGCGTTCTTATGGTCAGATTCCTTAGCTCACGCAAACCAGTGAACGCGCTATCTGATAGATTCCCGATTTTGCAGTACTCGATTGTTAATTCACGCAGTTCCACCAACTGTCGGAAACTGCCTGGAGCGAGCGAGCTTTGATAGAACATTGCATCGCTACACTCGAGCCGCAACTTGACGGTCAGATGCGGCTGAATCGTGCTGAAGTTGGTGTTGTCCAATTCGCTGTTGATAGTTCTTAGCCGGCATTGCAACGCTACTCCCGAACCATCGTAGTCATTTGTCCAGACACATTCGTCGGGTGCTTGGTACCGAGTCCCGGTAGTCGCCGACAAAGATGCACTCCTTGCCGACGAAACACAAAAAAGCACAAGCAAGGTGCTCGTGAACCAAGCTAGATACATTGTTTTGGTTGTCACTTTAACTTTTTACATAGTTTATTCATAATCCTTTGACACTGAAACTCCACAGAAACATCGCGTTGGCAGCGCACTAGTTCATTTTGTTTCGCCTCCAGCGAATAAATGCTTCACTAGTCTGACCGGCCACTTAACTCGTTTCTCGCGAGAACACTAATTGGACAGGATCGTGCGTCCGTAAGTCTCGGTCAAAAAACACGCGACGCGACCGACCACGCTGGGGTCTGGGGTGGGACTGTCTCGCAGTCGAACCTGCGCCTTGCGGTGCGCTCGCGCACAAGGCCGCATCGCGCCGGTTCACGCGTTCCAACAGGTAAATTCGCGCTGGGTACAAAAACGACGTAAGCTCCTAAAGCTTTCCTCGCGTTTTGCTCTTTTCGTTCGGACTCGAAGCCTGTCAGAAAAATACACTTACTCACACAAGCTTACATTTAACACAACACTAGAGACCGAAACCGCTTTTTGTGGCACACAGGCGAGCTTTTAAGCTGTGAGTGTGAGCGAGAGGGACGGACAGTTGCGGGGTGAGTTGTGTATAGATTGGTGGGGTTTTGAGGCAGCTGGCCAGGTAGTACGCGGGCGCATTGCCACAGTCACTGCTTGTTAACACCCAGCGCGATAGTACAATTATATTTGCAAATGTTTGATGACTTTTTGACGTTTTCGGAGTTATTTGTGAATGATTACAGGTTTGTACAGTAAAAAAAATATCTGTAAGGGAACAAATGTAGAGCTGGTTTCATAAAATTGACTAAAAACTGAGCGCGGTATTGAAGAGTTTTTGCAGCTTGAAATATAATTCTAAAGTTTTCTTATTTGACATAATCATAATCACAGTGAAAATTATTGTACATCTTTAAGAAGTTTTGGGCTGACAGCAAGTTTTAATATTTAAGCCCTTCACATATTTTATTTTCTAATCTTTAAAATGTAGTTAGTGTTGGTTTAGCTGATGGTAGAGGCGGCCCCTAACTCTTCACACTTTCAGCGGTTTTTTATTGTAGTAAATAAATGGACGAGTATATGTATAACTTATATTCCACAAAAAAAGGAAAATTTGAAACTCACGTCTATTAATAATACTTTGAGAAATGTAATATTATTTTTGATATAATGGACATTACAATATCCTTTTAGTTATACTTATTTTATGTCTAAAAGTGCGACGTTCAAATTATGTCGATGATTCAAAAGCAGCTATTTCCTGTAAAAAAGTTAAAATTCAGTTATAGCTTGCACGCGATGGCTTCCTATCACACGCATTCAAGCTGCACTTTCGGAGAACCCAGTGTCTGATCGTCTGTTATTTCGTTAAACGATTTTGATATAATTCCCGAACTTCCACCGGCGAACCCCTCATCAAATTAAACATCTAGACATTATGCATTTTGCGCGAGCACCAATTTGTTCGGAAACGTTTGATTTAATAAATCGAGTCTGATTATAACGCTGGATTAGGTACGTTTTTCATGATTTATACCAACATTCTAAACGCACCGTTTTACTGAGATGTTATTAGG
Organism: Hypomecis atomaria; assembly: GCA_964007245.1. Taxonomy (NCBI): domain Eukaryota; kingdom Metazoa; phylum Arthropoda; class Insecta; order Lepidoptera; family Geometridae; genus Hypomecis; species Hypomecis atomaria. Next base: position 12,828,466 of record OZ023291.1, read on the forward strand.
GACTTTTCGTTTTTGCGAATTCCTGAGCGAGTCTGCCATATTTGCTTTTTGGTATATATTTATGTTAAATACAAATTTTGATTGTTTTTCTTAAGTTTTTACTGATATTACATTAGCTAAAACTGTATTTACTAATTAGGTCATGTTTGTAGAGTTCTGTATTGTTTCCTTAATGTTTTATTTCCATTCATTTGCTCATTTGATCTTAAAATGTTACAGACAAAAGATTAAACAGTTTTAATCTTTCGTCTGTAACATTTTAAGATCAATTCTGTAAAGGATATGATGTAGCCACCACTAATAAAATAATATCCACAGTTTTAATTGCTATGCGAACTTACTAAAATCAAACCTACTAGAAGGTTTAGCCAACATTCCTGCCAGACAATGTGATCACGCATAAATTAAAGATTTTTAAAAGAAAAATAACTTTTAGTTAACTGTCTTCGATTCTCAAGTGTGGAGAGTCATTAATTTCATCTTTGTGAAAAGTAGACACACCACATCTGTTTTCATTGTGTCCGCTTGGATGCTAATTGTAGGGCTGTTTCACACCTGCTTTGTGCAAAAAATCTAACGAACGTGCCCTGATTCTCGACTAGCGTCTGACACCTTGGCGAATAAATCATTTGCAACAATAGGCCTCGAATGAACACTTAACTTCGAGTGAGCGAGATATGAATGTTGAATTACTTACAATTTCTAATGTGGTTAGAACTCGGTACGAAGTCTAATTCTAAGAGTACTAAGTACTTAATCGAAGCATGTTAAGATGTAAAAGAAGAGTAAAGTTAATGACGTCCGAGAAATGTATAAAAAAGTGTATTCCTCAAAAATACTATAAAATGCGTATAAAACTAGCTGAAAGCCTGACAATTGCGTGATACTTATTATAAAGTATTCTATACTCGTTATTTATATCATCTGTAATCGTCTTGTAAATCTTCCCTCAAGTAGTCTGCAATTTCAATATGAAGTGAATAAAGTGACTCCATGAGGTTGTTTACGGTAGGCAGTTCGCTTAATCCTGCGTAATAAATGGTCATGATCATAATTTTATTTGTTGTCAAAATGATAGAAGGACGGGGCGTCGCGTCGGTCGCGTAGCGCTATTTTATGCGAGGTGTTGGCCGGAGATCTCGGGGCGCCTGCACTATCTCAATTGCAATAAATTATCTCCTTTGACACGCGAGAAGCGGAAAATTTGCAATCGCAACAGCCCGCAGTATAGCGTCCGCGTCCCTCCTCCTTTATGTAAACAGCGCAAATGGCTTTGTAATGGGAATCGCGTCCGTCCCACTGTGACTCCGGCTCAATAATTCACGCCGGTCCCACGGGCCGTTTGTCCAGATCGCGCCAGAACGCCACACAATACAACAGCGGGAGATCTAGCCGAAGACTTTTGTCGTAAGTGGCGAGGCGTTTCTTGTCCTTCTTTTATAAAAGCATAGATTGCCGGTAAATCGTAGGTTATTGTGGCGCTATTTGATGTTTATTTCGAGGGCTGCCAACCGAGGGCCGTTATAATGTCCGTATTCAATTTGCCGCGCTACATGTCGACACGCAACTGTCCGTCCGGGGTGTTTGATTGTTGCGTGGGTACATGTGTGTGATGTGGGTCACTTGCCTTTATGATTCACGAAAGAACCACTCCGTCTAAATTGAACAACCGAGGCTATTGTTTGGTGCAATCACGTGAATTATCTTCAAAAGACGCTCGTCAAAGAACACTTGTCCTCGTGCCCTTTAAAACACGGGAAATAAATTATTTGGATGTAATGTAAAGTGTACAAGTACACACATCAGATACGGTGCAAGCAACTTCCGAGAAATATGTCGTACATCCTCCGCAGTAACGTGTACCATGTCGAATTTATTCGTTTTCTTTATCGGTCGGGTTCATCGGTGTGTAAAATGATTAAATGATTCCTTGGTCGATTCGATTTCCATTATGTTATTAATTTTTATAATTTAGGTGCCTAATCTCCAACGACAGGGCTCGACCGGCGCGACACTTATCTCGGTGTCGGCGGACACATATAATCCATTAAGTCGTCATTTCCACGCGGTTGATCATTCCTCAACCACGCGTCAAACCCGCCCCCGGGTCGGTGCGACGACGCTCGTCGTATTGTTTGCTACTGCTTTATCTCGCCTCCACCGTGCCAAGGTCCTTTTCAATTAACGTCATCGAACTCGATGTGAACCTTAAAACAATGGCCGCAGCGGCCATAACCCTTCACCGTGCACAGACGGAACCTTTATCCTTGTCGACTAATGGACTAGTTTGTTATCTAATCGGCTACACGGCCGACCTATTAATAATTTCCCACATAATTTTCTAATTAACGTCCTGTCCGTCGAATGGCTGCGGCCTCTGGATACATAGAACGGAAATGACCCACAGTTGGGGTTGAAATGTTAGATACGTACCATGCGACATCATGTACTAATAGCTTACTAGCATGTGTGTTTAGCTTTACATTAACATACATAATAATTCATATTCCTATTAAGCAAACGTTTGTTTTTGTTTCAGGTAATCAACATTAGCATTTCGGAACCTGACATTATACGAGTAAGGTAACAAAAACAGTAGTTGGATGATTTCGAAATGTTTGCAATTTGCACGAGCGCGCTCCGCGTAATCGCATTGAGGGATAAGATGTGTAAAGTTTAATGTGCACTTTAAACAAACGGGTGTTTAAAACCCCGAGTAGCATACGAAGGAAGGGTTGAATAGTGTAGTGTATATAAATTGGAGTGATTTAACACGTGAGCGGAGCCCCTAGTAGTGCGTCAGATCGCGACACGGGCAATTTGGTGCGAGTGAGCCAACTTGGGTTTATTTGTTCGCCTCGATAGCACCTGGCGATTCAGGACACACGGGGTGCAAACTACGACTGTGGTGGAGTAGGTAGTCTTTATGTAATGTGTGAAAGATTAATGCTATCATATTAATGATTTTCTAGCATGCTACATGCTGCACGCAGCTTGCATTCCATATGGGTCGGTATACGAGTATGTGGGCAGGTCAGGTGGTATTAAAAAGATGTTTATGATTACATTGAATTTGTACTGTACGTAATATGTTGGTGTCGGTATTTAAATGAATTTTGTGTTCAAAATAATGAACATTAAAAGTTTTTAAAACTCATAAAACATGCAGACATCAATTAAAAAAACATTATGTATTAAGATATAGATAGATATTTATTTGAGAAAAAAAAACAGGAAAGACAGTAAACAACAACAAAGATTAGAACTAAACTAATAACTACCCTATGTTTTGTTTTCGACACCAGCCGGACCCACCTCAGCATGGTACCGGTTGTAGACAACCGTCGCTGGTCTTCGTTGAGACGGGTAGCAGACGTCACGTACAATTCGCTGTGCGTTTTTACAAATATAAAATAACCTATCCGTAGCAAAATAAACCCTACAATAAAAATTAAAAATACTGCGTAAAAATTGGCTCAATTTGACGGAAAAAAATAAAATGTTTTCCATAGTTCGTTTGATGTCGTGGTTAGAGATTGTATATGAACACTCTACACTACACAGCTTTGAAAACTGGCTCATGGGTGAGGGCTACCAAGATCTCGTTGAAATAAAAAGTATCAAAATATCTAAGATTCTATGAATCAAGTTTTGTCTGCCTACTCCATATATTTTTGTTCCTTTGTAGAGGTGCGCGACGTGCCAACGTTGGGACCGGTTAGATTACGCATTGTCGCGGCACAATTAGAAACTGTTGCGGAACCCCGGGCCCACTTTGTTATTTGCAAACAATTGAGCAGACATCTGCGTTCGCGCTCCATGCTCTACTGTCACTCTACCGAAATACAGGGTGACCAAGTCTACCTGTTACATTAAGATAGTGGGATATTCAGGGTTATTGGTAATATTCAAGTGATGAACATAAGTGTTTATTCACTAATCCATGTCGTGAATTCTTGAATTAAAAATATATTATATTATTTATTAACATGATCTGACCATGTGGATCACTGAATATGATTCACAATTAGTATGATTAATGATGAAATTTAATGCACAATTAGTATAAGAATTGTTTTCTACACAACGCGGAGTGTACATTGTACAAGGCAAGTGTGATAAATATGTATAAATCCTGCTTTGAAATGTGGCCACCGTACTGGTCACGATACTGGGTAATAAATAGCTGGACGCAGAGCATCTGCTAATTGCGCTTCATTCACTTCCCTTTGACAGTGGTCCATCAAATCTTTCTCTACGCTATTGATACACTATGCGGACTGACTCGCTGAAGTGATTTACAACGCTGTTGAAACTACGACTATGTCGAGTATATTGGTTTAATGGGCGACTCCGGATGTATACCTACCTACAACATTTTGCAACGTTACGAACCTTAACCCATTTGGACCCGCCGTGCCCAAACGAGGACACTTTTCAAAGTACCATGAATTTTTGTCATTCATATTTATAGTTAATTTTATAGAAAGCGTTTAATGAGCAATAGTGTAATTTAATATTTTTAAATGTAACAAACTGTAAAAATATATTTGGTAGTATTTTATAGTGCTCTTTCTGAAGCTGTTTCGATTACTAGAGATAATGCAAAGTATTTATTTTTTATTTTTTAACTTTTTCCTCCAGTTTTTTTTTTTACTTAAATTGGCTCCATATAGTGAAATCTATAATATGAAATTTTATTGCTCTGAAAAACTTCAATATTCATATGACAAGGAGAAGTGAGGACGGAGAAGTCGTGGTGGTCTAGTGGTAATGACACCCGCCTCACAATCGTGAGGTTGTGGGTTCAAACTCGGTCACGTACACATGAAATCCTTGGAGTTTATGTACGGAACTAATAATTGTAGTAGTTTCTACTAATTAATAAAGAAATTTCATGTTTTCCACGGTTGGGTTTTGTTTTGGTCTAAATGGGTTAATTCAACTAGAAATCAAGGCTTCTGTTCATCATTAACATTCCTTTTCAATTATTTCATTGAAAGAACTCTTTAAATATAATTACCGCACAAATGAACCGACATCATTTACACCGGTAATTATATTTTGAATAGCTGGCAAAAATCCATCAAGCAACACATTAAACACTCGAACGGGTCATTGATACCACTATTCTGCCAGCTCCAACATTGTCTATTGAAAGTTCTATAGACGCTGAGTAACAATGATTGACTCACTCATTGATAAAATGACATTCAATACTTATCGTACAGCAATAACGCCAATAACTAGTGTTTAATCTGTACTTATCGTCTTGTGTGTTATCGTATATTGAGCTTACTGCATCGTAGCGTCGAACAATAAAATTGTTATTTGTAGAGATAATGCGTTGGAGTATTTTCCTCTTTGCGTTGTTAAATGCATAAGTGTGGTTCTAATTTCGCGGTGGTTAATATAATGTAGCATAAATTGGTGATAATTATGTACCAACAATAGCTACTAAAATACAATAATAAATGTCAGTATAGTGGTTAATGTTATTGATACGGTACATTGTAGATAGGCGTTGTATTGTATTGTTGTTCGTTTGTTTTAAATGTTACGTTTGCTATGGTTGTTCCAATTGATATTTAAAATGATTGATTATACCTTAAAATCGTTAAAATGTATTAGGTCTCATTATTAATATTCAAACTCAATTTTTATCCTAATTTTCTTCAGGATTCAGAATAATACGCCAGAATGAAAGAAATAATCAAATTAAAATGATTTTTAAAATCGATTAAAAAATCATGTTTATTATTTTGAGTCATTTATGTTGTCTGTTTTTGCTTGCATATTTTGCATGTTATTATATCTATTTATACCATAAAGCGTGTCTGCATTTATTTAAAACAACAAGAAATAACGGGTGACTCACAATTGTTTTCAATGACGCACCTTTTCGATAAAAAATCGACGGTTAAAGTCTTTTGGTCCAAAAATGCGGCACAAAAGTGTGTGGTGGCATCCCTGCTGAGAAATACGTGATTCCCACTAAGAAAAATGTTTACTGGCATCTTAGAAATTTCAATTGTACCGTCCGTTACGTCAGCCGCCGCACACCTACAAATTGTAGAGTCGTGTGCCGCGATTCGAACATCGTTGTGGATGCTTAGCGAGGCTACGGTAAGAATTAGAAGTCAATTTTGAAACTTTTGCATAAAAATAATTTTGTTCAAATATTTTTTGTTTGATTTTGAAAGCCTACACTATAATGACTGTTAAAAATTTAGTAGGTGCCCTATGTTTTTTTAAGGTAAAACTTTTTTAGCGGTTTGTGCACTTTTTGGGATGGGTAAAATATCTTAAACTCGCGTGACACGTGACTTGATCAGGACACGTGACCTGATCGAAAATTCGTAAGACGGCGCAGGGCGTTTGCGCGAGTGTGCGGTGTGTGATGTTGTATTTTACCACATAAATGATAGTACTTTATATGTTCAAGGCACTCCCGGAGTGCAACCCGGAGTTTTTCATTTAGTTACCTTAATACAAGCTGGGTTCAGAAAGCTTTGACAAGAATTTAGCCACTATAATTATTTGGATGAACTGGTAAGCACACAGGCCTTCCTTGTTACTGAACCTTCGATAGACAAAATAAAACTAACCATATCTTTTGATAATTTTATACGAAAATGCAGACCGCAAAAATGAACAAAAAAGTTAATATCACAGTTTCACAATCTTAAGAATTGTATAAAACTGTAGCAAAAGGCAACTTCATAAGCTCCTAGCTACAACAAAACCAACAGCATCCGTAGAATACCTACATTGTGTACGACACTAGCTACTAGATATCATCGGCATACCGACCACTCTGTTGACTCGCGTGATTAAATTCTTGCCGGTGATGTACGAGCCGGCTCTTTCGAGTTATTTGTCGGATTTACTTAGCTTAGCCCCACTTATATTTATTGCTACACGACTGAAAGGATGCCCGGGAACGAGTATTGGGTGACTGGACCCCGGACCTCGGCTACTGGTCACAAAATAAGCTTTTTGTGATTCAAATTAATGTAATTTTTAGCCGAAAGCTCGGTTGCGAGAGGCTATGGTTTTGATGTGTTTTAAAAAGCTAGCAGTGAGAGGATGCGTTTGGTAAGACAGGTGACTGTTTCATGAAAGACAAACTTGTTTACGACGGGCTTACCATTGAAAGCAGGTGATAAGATTAGAATATCCGACAAATATGATTTTTATTTATTTTTGACCGACGAAAAAACGGAGGAGGTCGGACGACGTGTACAATTTTTTTAATGTTTACCACGCATAACTTTTTACAGAGTGGTACGATTATTTCAATAATTCTTTTTTTAATGCAAAAGGTATATTTTAAAGTTGGCCCCATCGAAATCGGCTGAGCCATTTTTGATAAATCAACAATAATGTGAAAATTGCTACATCGATCCGTGCCATTTATTCGTGAATGCTGTTTACGTTTGAAGTCCGTCATGCCATTTTTTGTGAAAAATAATTATAATATTTTATCTTGTAGTACAAAATCAGTTTGCCTTATTTTGAAATACGATCTTATTTACATGTACCGTTAAATTTACGTACTAAAATGAACAACGAAAATTTCAAAATTTTGCTGATATTATGCGCGACACAAACAGACGGTGACAAATTCCGTAAACACATGAGTCAGGAAGGGGCTGCCGTCGCCTACTCCTTTCACAAGCATAATAAATATCAAATATACCAGGGACAATGATGCGAACTCCGAAACTCTGCAGATTAATACAACATTTTTACGCGCCAACACAAGCAGACCGTTGCTTAGCGCGTTGGCCTAATGAAATATGGCAACATGTTCTTTCATTCCTGATAAAACCTCATGTGTGCCGGTGTCGGGAGTTTTATTGCTGTTCAAATACGATAATTCAAGTTGGCCAGCAAGCGAATATAATTTACATGGTGGTCCCTTTACGTTTTTTAGGGTCGGCTACCGCATTTTTACCATTCGCCCGCGAAATGGGCTCGACGCGCTGGCATACCTAACGAAGCCTTATCTTTACGCTGCTCTCGAATATATCGCTAAACTGTTTTTTATTTCAGAGATAACGAATAGAATTTATGTTATTTTGCGGCTTACGATTTTGCATATTTAAAAACTTTCCCCATTTATTCCATTGACACGACGCATATATGTTGTGGTTACGACCAATTCATGCCGAATCAGAACCAACGCTTTACCGGTATTGTTATTACCTAGAAATAACAATACACCACTCGCAGTTATTAACTTGGCACCCTCGAAGTTAAAAAAGCTAACAATTTCATACTGCCGGCATTGTGATATTAACTCTCTATTAAATATTTTCCGCGTTGCTGCGACCCAATCTCTACCCCACAATGGGGTAATAAAAATACCTTCATAAAAAATGTTTGAATTGAAAAGGACTTATTGAGAATTCACTGCGCTTACAGGATCACGTGTCAATCATGCCTTACTTCGCCGCAATGGATCGTGTTATTCTATTTTAACGCTGTTATTCATTGGCCATATCGCAGCACCCCACTTTCGGTGATTCATAATGCGGCACCGGTATTGAAATGGATTTAATCCGCACTAATAAATGTATGCTTGCTGTTGTGATTGTATGTAAAGCAGCATTTCGATAAATTTAAGTTACGATAGTGTTGTACTGGTAATTCGTGATAACTATAATACAATTATGGCTACATTTATCAGTGATAGTTACAAATTGTGCATTTACATTCGCATCATATTTGTTACTATGGAAATATCGTGATATTCTCAGAATAAGGAAGTTATTTACTAAATTATCTGTGTCTAAGATTTCCAGATTCTAAAGACGTACTTACTAAATATTTCTCTTTAATAATGGTAATTGCCGCATGAAAGGCAAGGTTCAGCCATTGTAAACATGCTCGTATGATATGGAGTACAAATGGGACGGTACAGAGTTTACCCCTGTTCTATCCAATACGCCTCGGCCGCATATACATATTGTGTTACTCGTGCAACACGCATTCTCTGAAACCCGACCTACGAGATGGGATTCTTTTGTTGTGGCTCGATTTAAATATTACATTAATATGATGGGTGCTTTTAATAATAAATGGAAGGGCTACGTCGGGAGCGTTCGCCTTGCTCATATTTTTCTACAATTAAATAAGTTATCTATGGATTCAAGAAATTTATTGTTATTTGATCCTCGAGCGACTTGTGACGTATAAAACACACGTACCAAGTAAATGTATCTTCATTATGTTGTTACCTTGTTAACATAAACGTCAGTTTGCAACCTGATGCGAAAATTTATATCATCACTAGCTTCTGCCCGCAGCTTCGCCCGCGTGGTATTTTAATTTTTATGCTATCCCATGGGAACATTATATATGTATTTTTCTGGAATAAAAAGTAGCTTATGTCACTTTCCGTCTTTCAAACTATGTCCATGCCAAAATGAATTCAATCCGTTGCTCCGTTGCTGCGTGAAAGAGGAAAGAACCAATAAACCAACAAATACGGATTCGGATGTATAATATTAGTAAGGACAGTAGGTACTTACCGCGATACCATCATAGTACGTGGTAGCTTAAAAATCTATTTCTCTACATTGTATCTACGCCAAATGCGCGAATACGCTCGCTAATCGCCAATATTTCGCCACTATATTGATCTATTATATAAAAGGCTTCGCTGAGTGACTGACTGACAGACAGCCTACAGCCCAAACCGCTAAAGATACGAACATGAAATTTGGAACAAAGATACATTGAACCACGTAATGGAGCACTAAGAACGGAATTTTGAAAAATCGACCTCTAAAGGGGTAAAACGGGCCCTTTTCGTTTGTATGTAACTTTTATTCCCTTTACCGATTGACTTGAAACTTTGTATACATGCTACTCAAACAAAATAAAAGTTACGTTTGTTCCTGTTTTTCCGAATATTCCTTATCTAAGGGGTCAAATTGGGTCCCAAAGTTGGTGAAAAAAGCGTCTATTACATCCGACGAGCTGAACGGTTATGGATGAAATCTGGTATGGAGGAAGCACACAACATGTTTCAACACATGAACTATTATTATCCCGGAAATTCTATGGGGATCCTTAGGGATAGCTAAAATTAATCAGTTTAGGCTACAACCCAATCCACCAAGGATAGAGACTTGAAATTGCGAACATAGGTACAATGTACAACGTAATGAAGCACAAAGGACGAAAATTTCGAAAAATCGACCTCTAACGGGGTAAAACGGGCCCTTTTTGTTTGCATTTATTTTTTTATTACCTTTACCGATTGACTTAAAACTTTGTATTTATGCTTTAGAAATAAAATAAAAGTTACGTTTCTTCCTGTTTTTCCGAATTTTCCTTATCTAACGGGTCAGATAAGTTCCCAAAGTTGGTGAAAAAAGCATCAATAATTACATCAGACATGCTGAACGGTTATAAATGAAATCTGGTAGGTATGTAGAAAGCACACAACATGTTTCAATACAGTAACTATTTTATCCCGGAAAATCTATTGGGTTTCTTAGCAATAGCCAAAATAATCAATTATAAAGCTAAGATAAAAGGGGTAGATAAATGAATTCTAACGAAATTTGGTACGACGCTAGACAATAACACAAATTACCACTTGGGGTACTGCTATCCCGGAAAATTTCAGTGGGTCCTTCAGGATATCAATTTCCTAAAAAAGTACTAAATGACTGTTCGAAAACCGATGCAATATTGTTTGAAAATATCTCACCCTTTTAACTAATATATGACTATTAACGTCCTGGGAAAAGTCCCGGATTCCTTGTCTAACGCTAGACCAAACATCCTATATAAGCGTGAAAAATAACTTGATCGCGTTTTTTTTTAAACGTAGTGAAATATCTAGAATTAAATTGAGATAATTTAGATCCTTCAATGGGGGCAAAATGGGCCCCTAATTGTTTATGAACGATTTTATTTTGTGAGCCAATAGACTTAAACTAAGGGTACAATAACTACTTACTTTACTATGGGAACTACCCTGAAGAAGCGAAAATTACCTATTCTTTACATTTTGTCGCGGGTCGATGAATTTTTTGTGTTGAACAGCTAATTTTATTTACGTGATTTCTGGGTTGGTACCATAGTAAAAGTTAGTCAATTGATGAGTATAATAGAATCCTAGAACATGCCTGTCGTCTAGATGTAGGTGCGCTATGTATTTTTCAAATAAAATGTACCTTCTTGTGTGCTACTTTTTCGTCTGTACTTGGTCAGAGAATGTCTGAAAGTCCTACAAGTGTCTCGATCACTTTTGACCGCGTAAACGGTTATGGGCGAGATTGTCATTGAGTTCAGAATAATCGAAATTAAATTTCTAATGTCTTAATGAAACATGATGAATCCCTTCGGCCACATATGATACCAGAGTTTGGTAACCAGTATCACACGAAGAAAAAATGATCGTCTTAGGATACTGGTATCCAAGTGATAGGGATTTTTCGTTTTATGTAACCGAGTATCAGCTCAGGAAAATTAAATTTCTGAAAATGTTTTGTTTACTACCAGACAAGACACAGCAAACTTACTTATATGATAAATTACCGATTCAAGCAATGGCTACCAGAAACAATTACTGTTGACTTCGAGTTGGCTTCAATGAAAGCTGTTCAAAAAGTTTTCCCCAACATTGATGTTAAGGGATGTTATTATCATCTGAATCGGTGTTTATTTAGAAAAGCTAAATCGTTAAAATTAACCACAAGGGTAAAAAAGCACGTATTACGACAGGTATGCTGGCCTTGCACGTTTACCCAAAGCCTATTTTCGAAAGGGGTATGAATATGTTATGTCAAAGAGTCCGTCTGGAGAAGAGATAACAAAATTTAACAAATATTTTAATAACCAATGGATGGCAAAGACTGACTTCGAAAAAATTTGCTTTTGTTCATCATCTAAAATACGTACTACCAATAATATAGAAGGTTGGCACAGTCGCCTAAACAGATATATTGGACTTAAAAGACCGACATTGGCTCAACTCTTAGATATTTTAAGAAAAGAAACCACCGTAGTGGATAAAGAGAGAGTAAGCTGAAGCTTCTAAGCCGAGAGTACAAAGAAATTGATGCAGAAATAAATGACGCCATATCTCAGCTAAATGAAAACGAAATTAGTGTTGGACATTGTATCGAAATCATTACGCCATTTTATTCCAATGGGTTGTAGGTAACAAACGATTCACAGTTGAACTATTTTCTTGTTTTCTTGTATGTTTTCAATAAAGCCAGGGTTTTACAATAAGCGTAGGTACAGAATGCGATCTTCACAGTTTTGCCGAGTTGGTTTCATAAGCAGAATGTTATATTCCATGGATACTGGTTACCAAACATGATGAAGGGTATCAGAAGAGTAATAAATCCTATCACTTGGATACCAGTATCCTACGACGATCATTTTTTCTTCGTATGATACTGGTTACCAAACTCTGGTATCATACGTGGCCGAAGGGTGATGAATACCTGTACTGGCCTTTTTTAGGGTTCCTTACCCAAAGGGTAAAACTGGGACCCTATTACTAAGACTTCGATGTCCGTCTGTCTGTCTGTCACCGTAGGTACCGTAATAGTTGGGCAGCTGAAATATTCACAAATGATGTATTTCTGTTGTCGCTATAACAAAAAATACTAAAAATAGAATAAAATAAATATTTAAGGGACATGCAACAAACGTGATTTTTAGGATTTTTTTGCTCGCTATTAATAACGGCAAGAGGAATGGGCTCCCATACGGTACGGAACCCTGCGTGCGCGAGTCCAACTCGCACTTGGCCGACCATGACGTGCGAATGGAGTTGGATAAAATTTGGTATACGAGTGGGAAACTACATGGCTCAACTCATGATCGTCATATATCTCATCATAAATCGAAAAATATTCTTTTCTCGCTATAAAAAAAATCAGTAGGTATATTAAAATATAACTTTATCAAGTATTTATTTTATGACAAGTTATAAAATAACGCGGTCCAACCGTGGGCTATTAAAGTCAAAGAACATTTATTGTTGAACTGTGTTACATTGAGATCTTACTACTAATCACAAAAATATTGAATTATCAGTTAGGTCCAATATGGCCATAAAATAATCATTAGAACCTGAAAAAATTATACAATCATTATTATTAGATTTAATTCGAATATTTTGCAATTTATCATCTAAAAATTGTCGTGCTCCATAATAAGCTTTAGATACAAGTAAATTTAAGCAAATACTGAGACAAAGCAGGCCAATCCGTGGGCTAATTATTATCCTTGCAAGTAATACGACAACGTGGGCTAAACCAAGAGCTATTATTTTAAGCAAAAAAAGTACTAAGACAACGCGGGCCAAACTGTGGGAAATTACCATTTAAAGTAAGTACTAAGAAAATGCGGACCAAACCGCGCGCCATTATCATTTTAAGCAAATACTATAACGACGCGGGCCAGACCATGGGCTATTATCATTGCAAGCAATACGACAACGCAAGCCATACGGCAGGCTATTGTAATTTTAAGCAAGTACTTAGACAACGCGAGCCAAGCTACGTACTATAAATTACCATATTAAGCAAGTACTAAGAATGCGCAGGCCAAACCGCGACCTATTATCATTCTAGCTAAACACTGGGACAATTAAGGCCAAACCGTAGGCAATGCCTATTACTCGAAAAGATAATGCCTACTAAGCATTATCTTTTCAAGTAATACGTTATGCGACAATGCAGGCGAAACCACGAAGTATTATTATTTTAAGCAAGTGCCAAGACAACGCGGGTCAAACTGTGGCTTATTATCATTTTAAGCAGTTACTCGAACAAAGCGGCCAGACCGTGGGCTATTATCATTGCAAGTAATACGACAACGCGTGCCAAACGGTAGGCTATTACAATTTTGAGGAAGTATTAAGACAACGCAGGCTAAGCTGCGTGCTATAAATTACCATCTTAAGCGAGTACTAAGAATACGCAGGCCAAACCGCGACCTATTATCATTTTAGCCAAATACTATGACAATTCAGGCCAAACCATAGGCATTATCCTTGCAAGTAATACGTTATACGATAATGCTTTGCTAAACCACGACCTATTATTATTTTAAGGAAGTGCCAAGACAACGCAAGCCAACCGGCAGCCTTTTATAATTTTAAGCAAGTACTAAGACAAACGTGGGTCAAACCACGGGCTATTTTCATAAGCCAGTACCTGTCTACTAAGACAACGCGGGCGAAGCCGCGGGTTTTAAGCTAGTGTAAGTATATTCCCGCAAAGCTATGTATATTGTAAGATGATTGTAAAACAATGTTTATAAAGTATCCCGACAACGATGCTGTACAGTCTCAGGCGATACAAAGGACTACAGAATTCATAAATTTTCGACAACAAAGGCTACGAAAAACCGTTTAAGGTGCATTGGCGGATTCGGGCACATTACATTAGTGATATGGTAATGTGATTGTTTACGATAAATTAATGAGCGCGCGAGGTCCGCGGCGCGGCGCAGCGGGGCTCGCGACGCCCGCGCAGCCTCGTATATCCGCCACCTCCAAAGGTGAAACACCCCACAATTTTTCGACAATAATGCGCAAACTTTCGTATAGAGAGGACAATACGAAATGTGACATACCCAAGCACCCACTCGTGGCCAGACTTATTGTACGAATTATTCCTACACTACCATTATATTCCTTAACTGCCGTACCTTGAGAATGTCAACTTTGCCATTTGTTCCTTTTGGAATTTATTCGTCTTGAGGCCTAAATATTCTCCATTTTGCTCGAAAGAGTAATAAATATAAAGTGAACATGTGCTCGAAAAAGGAAATAAGCGCAAAATTATGCAATAAAAATACGCATGTATTTTCTCAGGTGACTTGCGTGGGTCGTAGACATTTTCTGCTTATAAGCAAGAATACGAGAACCATCAGTACTGTGTTAGAAATATAATTGAAAATTATAGCATTCGTGAAATAAGCTGTCAACCACTGAGAGCGGTAGACATGAAATTCGTGCTGTGTGAATTTTAGTTTAATTGGTTGCATGGTTTCTCTACATTTCTTCTGATAAAACAGAAGTGCTTTTCGATAATGCCGAAGACATTTGTCGGTCCGGTCATCGCCGACCGTTCGGTCGACAGTTTGTAAAATTGTCACTAAGTGTCGAACGAAACTACCCGACATTAGCCGACGTTCGCCGAGTGAACCGTCCGATGTCGACAAACTTTTTATTGGTTAGTTCCCGGGCGCATGGACCGCGACCGCTCCCGAACTCCTCTAAATTGGGTGAGAAATGTTCCATTTGACGGTCGCTTTGCATATCTCAGCAATAAATCTACAGGAATCGCTGCGACACGTAGGAACCTGGTCGACGCCGCGAACGCGCCACCTATTTTCTAAAACTAGGTAAATAATATCGTCTCCTGTCGCCTCCGTTTCACCAAACTCGAATTTCCCTAAAGCTCTGCCCCATTTCCTTTGGCGGTATTTTTCATTCCGCTATCCCACGGAAAGATCGCCTATCGCAGATAATTTGTTGTCCGAATTGCGACCGAACCCATTTATATAAATTACGGGTTAATTAACTGCTTTGTTTTTGGTCGAGCGCGTGAGTTCGGTGAAACGGCGCACTTTGAGGGAATAATGTCAGATGTTAACAATAAAATATCGCCCAGCTTACTTATTTTAACTTATGTTCCTGAATTAATTCCCAATTTCTTACGGAACAATTAATGCAAAGTACCGTAAACTCCATGAAATGTTTTTAATATTGTGAGTGGAATTGGTCTGTTTTAACCCGACTCGGCGCTCTCAGGCCGATACAGTTTTTAGGGTTCCGTACCCAAAGGGGAAAAACGGGACCCTATTACTAAGACTCCGCTGCCCGTCTGTCTGCCTGTCTGTCTGTCACCAGGCTGTATTTCTTGAACCGTTATAGCTAGAAAGCTGAAATTTTCACAGATTTGTATTTCTGTTGACGCTATAACAACGAATACTAAAAATAGGATAAAATAAAATATTTAAGGGGGCTCCCATACAACAAATCTGATTTTTTTAGCCGTTTTTCTGTCGATATTTATAATGGTAACAGGTAACAGGTAAAGTAAGTAAGTAAGTTCGTATGGGCCGGGTGGCTAGCTGGTGTCAGAGTTTTTAGGCCGCCTGAAGGCCTCTGACATGGCTAAACGGTTGAAACAACCGGGGCCTACAATTTAACGTGTCATCCGAGCCACGGTAGCGCTCAGTTGGAAAATTCCACCCGCTGTCACCCATCCAAGTACTGACCGTGCGGAAAGTTGCTTAATTTCGGCGATCGCTGACAATCACCTAGTCAAACTACGCTACGAGCGCTACAGGTACATGCTTGAAATGTACACATAATATTTAGTTGTATATTAACTTCAATAATAAATAATAAAATTATAATATAATAAATATTTAAGGGGGATATATTTTTACCCATACAGTACGGGACCCTCCGTGCGCGAGTCTGACTCGTACTTGGCTGATTATTTAAATACATTGTAACATGTTAAAATTATGTAAATTTAAATTGGTATGTAATACATTCTTTAAATGATACGGCGTGTGTTATGTTCTTAAAACACGACCGTTTTCACATCAATGGAGATGCAGATATAAAATTAATTCTTAATTTTTGCTCTGATCAGATTTTTTTTTTTTGTATTTTTACGAATGAAACGGACGCAAAGGAATTAGGCTATATCCAAGCAAGAAATTATTGTCAATCAGTCGTTACGTTGTTCCGCGAAAGACTAACAAACAAATCAACAAACACACTTTCGGATTTATAATACTACTAAAGATAATTATTTATAATTGCATTATTTATTTTTATATGATTTGCAAGAACTAACAAACGTTTAAGTGTACATAAAGCTTCAGTGTTGTTCCAAGGAAATAGAGTGGCCGTATGTTAACCTCAAAAAATTCGTATTATAGTGAAATGAATGGGAAAATTGGTTACAAATGCCGTATTTAAAAAGTAACTTAATTTTCATGTAAGAAAATGCGGTTTTAAAAGGGCAGCTGAGCCGTATTTGCCTTTTTCGGGGTATTAGAGGGCTTGAAAACCGTAAAATACGGCAAAAGTCGTATCAGGAACATCAAGCTCCACGCCGCCGCGAGTTTGGACGCACGATCGCGAGCAGGCAGTGCAGGCTTGCGGTAATCATCACGTAGAATTGCATCGCATTGCTTCGCCGGAGCGAGAGCGGTTAACTTTATTGTTTTATGGTGCGATAATAATATTGGCGAAATATGAGCTCCAGTTTGAATTGCGAGCTATATTGTTTTTCAAATAGATTATTATACTCGTCGCGACGTATAAGTTGTGGCACGAGTATTGATACGAAGTGCTACGATATGACTGGTATTTCCTCCGTCGCGCTTTAACTATTGTCACTGAAATGCATCGCTTACTTGAGAAACAGTTACATATGTCGGTCAGGTTATGATGTTATTTTGGTAGTACTGTAGACATTAGTGTGTCATAATTTAGAATCCTTGCTAATAATTGTGTTAAATACGAAAAAACAGAAATTTAATTGAAACAACATAGTAAGGTACAGAGAGTCAGGGACAATATACGAAGTTAGCAAAAACACATACATAATATCTAATACTCTATCATAATGTGTCAAATTAGTCATGGTGGCCATTTAATGTAGAGTCTGTTGTAGGTTGGGCTAGAGACTCCGGCGCAGACTGTCTCTTTCCTAAATAGTCTACCACGCGCATTTTCCGCAATTCCGGGTTGGCTCCATAATAAAAGTTGCTTTTACTGGTAGTCTAAATCACCCCCTTTTGGCATAGTACACCCTCTCTGAATAATTCTGTACATGAAAGGTCGAGGGGCGCATCTTGATCTTTATTTATAATATACTTCTTTAGTGTTTGACAAGACGCCAAAATGTTGCTCGTGTAAAGCAATTTTATTTCGAAAGATGTAAATAATAAGCGCGAAGGAAAACAAAAAATTTATGACCTTCTCGCTTTGGTTATCGCCAATTTGTGTCAACTGAAGCGTTCTTTTAATATTAATAAAACTGCTAGCCCCTCAACCCTCTGCGTGCTTTTACGGTCGGGTTGATGGCGACTTATTTGAATAAATATTTTCGAGCGTGGCCAACTCGGGGGATTTTTTTCTTTTATTTTCCGTAGGCCATATTACACGATGTAAAACCGCGCGCGGGCGCGACGCGGGTTTGTGACGCTCGCGACGACGCCCCGCTACGACTCGCATTACTAATATAGATGACGCGACACTATTACAGCCCATCCTTTATCTAACACAATATGTCCTTTATTATAAAACTGAAATTAAACGTCCGACCCGTTTCGAAGTTATTCGAAAGCCGCGGGAGTCCATCACATTTGTTATGTGCAACGGCAAGTAAGTGTTTATTGGTTTATGGGTTCTTTTACCTTTTTTGGACTGATTTGAAAGAAGATTGACGAGCGATTTATGGAAATGCTGCGATGGTTATTCAGGACTGTGATTTTATTTATAGATGTTTGGTCACTGACATTGTAGAATGTTAATTCGAGTGATTCCGATGCTATCTCGAGATTAGAAAAAAAATTAAAAGTGAAAACACTTTAGTGCGGCATATATTGGTAACATGTACATTCAATTGAGCAGGCAATCATATTCGGTTATGGTTGCTTAAGAAGAGCTAGGTTCTTTAACTAGGTCAAGTTTAATTAAATACCTACAACTGAAATAAATAATAAGGTAGGCTGAAAGAAGTCACATTTAGTGAAAAGCCGCCGGTTGGTTCACATGTTAAAGTATTTATTTTTCTGAATACTGTAATAATTTATCCAAGTTTGTGAATCAGTAAAGAGTCAATCTTCAAGCTGTCGTAGAGTATAACTAAAAAACAAAAAGCTACAAAGAGCCAAGTAGGTACCTACTTGTGATAAAACACAATCATCGAAGACTTTAGACTTGAGGCACTGAGGTAAGTTGCGCCGAATCGTTAGAAGGTCGCAATGTCCCGATTTGTAATGTCGGTAGAGCCGGGCCGGCACCCGCGTCAAGCCGCCGCAGTTAATCGTGCCGGACGGTGTGTAAATGATGCGTGCCCCCGCCGCGGGCCTACTTACGTCGCTCGCAATTAGCCGGCTCGCGGACCCGACACGGTGACGGATCGCTCAGACGTCGCCAATTCATTCTGATACGAAATTAAGAAACTAGACAATAGACTGAAAATTTAAATGTTAATGTTTATGGTTGTGTTTTATTTATTAACTGACTTCCAAAAAGGAGGAGGTTTCTATGTTCGTGTGTATGTTTTTTTTTAATGCAATATGTTCATCGATAATTTCGTCAATTGTGAACCGAATCGAAAAATTGTTTTTTTAGTTCGAAAGGGTACTCCCGAGGTGGTCCCATTTAAATTTTACAGAAATCGGCTGAGCCGTTTTTGAAAAAACCAACAATAATGTAAGCAATTCGAGCGAAAAATTCGAATTTTGTACATGATGAACATCGATAATTTCGCCAATTGTGAACCAAATCGAACAATTCTTTTTTAGTTCGAAAGGAAATACTCCCGAGATGGTCCCATTTAAATTTACAGAAATCAAGAATAATGTAAACAATTCGAGCGAAATATTTGAATTTTGTACATTTTTTGTGAAAAATAATAATCCAATGCATAGTTACGTCCATGAATAAGTCGTTGGTGTATCATGTTTTATCATGATGTCTCTACAATTTTTTTTATCCTCCTTTTTTATAACTCCTTTGAACTTAACTATTTTATTGAGGATCATTTTGATATGGAATGTGACTGTGGTTACTTTGAAGCCTATAAGTGATGCGTGCCTTCGCCGCGGACCTAGTCGCTCGCAATTAGCAGTCTCGCGAACCCAACACGGTGACGGATCGCTCCAACGTCGCCAATTGATTCCGATTCAAAATTAAAAAAAAAAAACTATTTAATAACTTCGAGCAAATATATATAGAGTCACAATCGTGCAAAAAGTGTCCGAGCTAAAACCTTGCTCAAGCTACGTAGTGGGCAGGCTTTTTAGTTAGTCGTAAGGCGATTGCAAGCCCACTACAATGCCGCGCGTTGCAAAAGTGCTCGGTTCATATTTGCATTGCATAACGTCGAGATTCGAGGAAACGGGTTATTGTGACGGGTGAATCATTTAACGTAAATATCTAAGTCAGTATATATATAACGGCATTCGGACATTATCTTACTACTTTTACTTAGGGACTGTGGTTCTGTAGATATTTACTCGTAGTTTAATAAGGACTGTTTGGTAGAAGAGCGAAAGCAACGTGTCGTGCCTTCCTGTTGTTTCTCAGAACTTACGTTTAAGTGCTGAAACTATCCACATGTCGGGCGTTGGTATTATAGGCACGCTAAATGAAAAGCCTTACAAGTCCGAGACTTTGTTACTATTTTACGAACAAGGCACGCAATTTATGAACGAAACGCCATCAAAATAATATCAGCATAGATATTACCAGTTTGCAGAGTGAACTTGAAAACAAAGCACCGAAGCCCTCATCTAATTTCACGATGGGAAATAACAATGATACTCAGCGATTGTGGGTCCCGCTCAACAAAGAATATTACGTCGTTTGGAGCGTGACGTCACATACAAGGATCGATAGAACCGAGCAAGGAACCTGCGACCCGTAAGAAGAGCGAAACTAGAGCGTTTGGCAATTACGTTACCCATAAAACTGTTATTGTTAGGACCTAATTACTGTGTTGTTTCCGAGTCTTACTGGAAAATCAAGTGGCCTGGAAAATGACGCCGGAGTCAAATTCAATGTTCGCGTTGTTTTCCTTTATTTAATTATTTTTACTAGGAAAATTGAATTCGAGCAAAAAATATGAAACCGGTACTATACATACGGTATGGAGTTGGTTCTGTATTCGCAAAAATCCGTTTGTTTTAAGGGTTCCGTACCCAAAGGGTAAAAACGGGACCCTATTATTAAGACTCCGCGGTCTGTTCGTCTGTCTGTCACCAGGCCGTATCTCACGAACCGTGATAGCTAGAGAGCTGAAATTTTCACAGATGATGTATTTCTGTTGCCGCTATAATAATAAATACTAAAATTTGAATAAAGTAAATATTTAAGGGGCTCCCATACAACAAACTTAATTTTTAGCAATTTTTCGCTCGATATTAATAACGGTAACACCTTTTTCACTTGATGTATTCACTGAATATTTAGTTTAAATTCACATCTAAAATAAATAATTAAATTAAATATATTAAGGGGGCTCCCATATGGTACGGAACCCTTTGTGCGCGAGTCCCACCCGCACTTCGCCAATTATTTATGTTTTGAAACCCTGACACTATATGTTTTTACCAAAACTCAACAACCAATTTCAGTGAAATGTACTCTTAATAAAAATGCGTGAAATGATACTACTAGATCACAAAGTGTAAATTCATAAATGAAAAGAAATTACTTAAAATACAGTGGCAGTATAAGGACAACTCAGTACATTTAATATCAGCAAATCCATGAAAGGCCCTGCTCCAAAATGAGCGCCAAGAACAATGCATCGTTATTATTACAAAGCACATGTTTCTGTCGTGTTTTTTTCGGGACAATGTAATATTCAGTTATCGTGTAATATCACGGATTCATATTCCACGCGGTTGGAAAGAGTCGTCATGCTGAAAATACTTTATGGTAATAGGTGGTGGTACACGGATCTCGATCATGGTGTTCGATCGTGAGCGACGATCGTGCGCGCACTGAACCCTGGAAACTTAGGGCCAGGTACGTACTTTTTAGGGTTCCGTACCCAAATGGTAAAAACGGGACCCTATGACTAAGACTCCGCTGTCCGTCTGGCTGTCTGTCAACAGGGTGTATCTCATGAATCGTAATAGCTAGAACGTTGAAATTTTCACTGATGACGTATTTCTGCATAACTATTTAAGGGGGTCCTATGCAAGTCGCGTGATTTTAATAACGAAAACAGGAAGATGCTTGAAATATTAAGTGGTATATTCCTTTCAAAAAAAACTAATAAATTAAAATAAAATATATTAAGGGGGGCTTCCAACGATACGGAACCCTTCGTGCGCGAGTTGACTCGCACTTGGCCAATTATTATAAGGTGGTATGCTCCGGGTCTTTATGAATTCAAACTGCTAAAAGTATTATTTAAATAAAGAACTTTTTGGATTTATAGTAAAAACTAGCTTAAAACCCGCGGCTTCGCCCGCGTGGTCTTAGTACATAGGTACTTGCTTAAAATGAAAATAGCCCGCGGTTAGACCCGCGTTGTATTGGTACTTGCTTAAAATTAAAAAAGGCTGTCTGATGGCCTGCGTTGTCATATTACTTGCAATGATAATGGCCCACGGTCTGGCTCGCGTTGTTTTAGTAATTGCTCAAAATAATAAAAACCCACAGTTTGGCCCGCGTTGTCTTGGCACTTGCTTAAAATAATAATAGCTTTTGTAGCCCAGCATTCTCGTATAACGTATTACTTGCAAGGATAATGCCTACGGTTTGGCCTGAATCGTCTTAGTATTTGGCTGGATAAAAAACGTATTGTATGGGTCAGAGTGTTCGGCCACCATAGGGAGAATGAAAGGAAATTGCATGCAGCGGAGATACGAATGCTGAGATGGATGTGCGGAGAGACAAGAATGGATAAGATTAAAAATGAGTATGTTAAGAAGTCTGAAAGTAGCGCCAGTGACTGAGAAATTAAAGAGTGGCAGGCTATCTTGGTAAGGGCATGAGACGGGAAGAGAGTAATGTCGCGAAAAGAACCCTAAATATGATGGTAAGCGGCAGAAATAGGAGGTGACGACCAAAAAAAGTGTGGATGAATTGTGTGCAAGATAATATGCGAGAGAAATGAGTTGATGATGAGATGGCGTATGATAGAGTGAAGTGGCGAAAAGAAACGTGCTGTGCCGACCCCACCTAGTGGGATAAGATAAGATAATATTTATTGTCATCAAGTAAATCTAAGGGCAGGATGATGATGATAATAGGTTACGGTTTGGCCTGCGTATTCTTAGTACTTGCTTAAGATGGTACATAAATTACGCAGTTTAGCCCGCGTTGTCTTAATACTTGCTTAAAATTATAATAGCTTACCGTTTGGCCTGTGTTGTCGTATTATTTGTAATGATAATAGCCCACGGGCTGGCCCGCGTTGTTTTAGTAATTGCTTAAAATGAAAATAAACCACAGTTTGGCCCACGTCGTCTTGGCACTTGCTTAAAATAATAATAGTTTGTGGTTTCGTCCGCATTATCGTATAACGTATTACTTGAAGGGATAATGTCTACGGTTTGGCCTAAATTATCCCAGTATTTGGCTAGAATAATAACAGGTCGTGGTTTGGCCTGCACATTCTCAGTACTTGCTTATAATGGTAATTTATAGCACGTAGCTTGGCCCGCGTTGTCGTAGTACTTGCTTAAAATTATAAGGGTAGTATTTAAACGCAAATCAAAAAATATCCTTATTCTATGCAATAGGATTCCAAATTCCCATCAAAATTACTGATTGCACAGCATAATATTCAACTCAAAATATCACTAAACACACTACAATTTATTTTCGCAGCGTACAGCGATTTTTCCTAAAGCAAAAGCTTTTTCATCAATGCACAGCTAATAATCTTAATGCACATTATACCTGTTAACTCTTTTTCTTTTAAATATAGCTTCTATTTTTATATTATTTACAGCAGTTTTTCTAAATAAAACAGCATTTTATTAATCACAGTCGTCTTAATATTTAACCTAAACTAACCTAACCTAACCTAAACTAACCTAACCTAACCTGTTTTTTGTTTCACACCTAATCTATAAAGGCGATTCGCTTCTGGCACTTCGCCGGCCGCTGCCGCGGCACGCTCGCTTCGCTCGCTCGGCTCGTGCGTTGTTTTGTCATGTTCTAACATAACCTAACCTATTTTTTGTATCACACCTAATCTAATTTCTTCACTAATTTACCCTAAAGAAACCATCCATTGATCTAGACCCCTGATAACAGAGCATTCCCTAGGAAGCGAGGGTCAACTTAGGGATTATGCGACTGGGATAGTTATTTTGCTATGAAATATGAAAAATTTGCTGTGCAGTCAGTATTTATGCTATGTATGTAGTATTTTTGTACAAAAATAAATTTAACTGTAATACATTATGAGGCAAAAAGTAATGTCATATTGATGTAAAATTTCGAATTATCTGCAGTTTGAGTTTTGTTAAACATTTAGTTTATTTGTAGTGAAGTAAGTTATTTGATGTAAAAAAGAATATAAATGATGAGTATGTATTGATAGGCGATTATTTATTTGATATGCAATTTATATTATCCCAAATTATAATAGCCTGCCGTTTGTCTTGCGTTGTCGTATTACTTGCAATGATAATAGCCCATGATAATAGTCTGGCCCGCGTTGTTTTAGTATTTTCTCAAAATGATAATGAGTACTTATTTTAAATGGTATTTCCCCACAGTTTGACCCGCGTTGTTTTAGTACTTTCTTGCTTAAAATAATAGCTCATGGTTTAGCTCGGGTTTTCGTATTACTTGCAAAGATAAGATTAGCCTGCTTTGTCTCAGTATTTGCTTAAATTCGCTCGTGTCTAAAACTTATTACGGAGTACCTACGACAATTTTTAGATGAAATTGATTTGCAAAATATTTGAAATTAATTAAATAATAATTGTATGATTTATTCATGTTCAAATAATTATTTTATGGCCGCATTGGATTTAACGGTTAATTCAATATTTTTGTTCTTAGTTTTAAGATCTCAATGTAACACAGTTCAACAGTAAATATGTTCTTTGACTTTAATAGCCTACGGTTTGGTCCGCGTTGCCTTATAACTTGTCAGAAGATAAATACTTAATAAAGTTATATGTTAAAATACCTACTCATTCTTTATGTGGTAAAAAGAATATTTTTCGGTACATTGCTCACTCATGAACCATGTAGTTTCCCACTCGCATACCAAATTATATCCAACTCCATTCGCATGTCATGGTCCACATCACAATCGTAAGGTCCTAATCCTGGTCTGACCACTGAGCTTTGAAACTTATGTACGAAATTTACACTAATGGCTTTTTATTGATGGAAAACATTGAAGCAACCTGCAAAGGCACGTCCATAGAGAAAAATCGATGTATATGAATTCAGCAACCCGCGCTCGGCCAGCGTGATGGATATGGCTCAATCACCCTTCGTGGGTAGGCCTACGTTCAGTAGTGGACTATTAAAAAAGCTCAGTACAGGTATTCAACATGTTTCATTAAATTATTAGAAATTTAATTTTGATTATCCTGAACTCAATGACAATCTTGCCCAAAACCGTTCACCCAGTCAAAAGTGGCCGAGACACTTGTAGGACTTTCAGGCATTCTCTGACCCTGTACAGATGAAAAAGTAGCACACAAGTAGGTATATTTTATTTGAGAAATACATATTGTACCTATATCTAGACGACAGGCATGTTCTAGGATTCTATTATACTCATCATTTGACTTACTTTTACTATGGTACCAACCCCGAAATCACGTAAATAAAATCTGCTGTTCAACATAAAAAGTTCATCGACCCGCGGCAAAATGTAAAGAATAGGTAATTTTCGCTTTTTCAGGTAGAACCCATAGTAAAGTAAGTTTATTTATCCGTATGTACCCTAAGTTCAAATCTATTGGCTCACAAAATAAAATCTTTCGTAAACTATTAGGGGCCCATTTTGCCCCATTGACGGATGAGTCAATATCTAAATTTTATTCTAGATACTTCACTATATTACTAAAAAAATGCGTTCAAGTTATTTTTCATGCTTTTATAGGACGTTTGGTCTAGATTTCGACAAGGAATCCGGGACTTTTCCCAAAACGTCAATATAGTCATCTATTAGTTAAAAGGGTGGGCTATTTTTAAACAATATTGCATCGATTTACGAATAGATTTTTAGCATTTTTTTAAGAAATTGTTATCGTGACCCACTGAAATTTTCCTGGATAGCAGTAGGTACCCCAAGTGGTAATTTGTGTTATTGTCTAGCATCGTACCAAATTTTGTTAGAATTCATTTACCCGTTTTATCTTAGCTTTATCTGATAATTTTGGCTATCCCTAAGAGACCCTATAGATTTTCCGGGATAAAAATAGTTACTGTATTGAAACATGTTATGTGCTTCCTACATACCAGATTTCATTCATAACCGTTCCGCTCGTTGGATGTAATTTATGTTTTTTTCACCAACTTTGGGACCCTATTTGACCTCTTAGATAAAGAAAATTCAGAAAAACAGGAACAAACGTATTTTTCATTTTGTCTGAGAAGCATATTAACAAAGTTTTAAGTCAATCGGTACAGGAATACAAAATATACTTACAAACGAAAAGAGCCCGTTTTACCCCGTCAAAGGTCAAAAGTTCAAAGTTTTCGTCTTTAGTGCTCCATTACGTCATACAATGTACCTATATTCCATATTTCAAGTTTATATCTTTAGCGGTTTGGGCGGCAGCCGAAACTGATTAATTTTGGCTATCCCTAAGGATCCCCATAGAATTTCCGGGATAATAATAGTTCATGTGTTGAAACATGTTGTGTGCTTCCTCCATACCAGATTTCATCCATAACCGTTCAGCTCGTTGGATGTAATAGACGCTTTTTTCACCAACTTTGGGACCCAATTTGACCCCTTAGATAAGGAATATTCGGAAAAACAGGAACAAACGTAACTTTTATTTTGTTTGAGTAGCATGTATACAAAGTTTCAAGTCAATCGGTAAAGGGAATAAAAAGTTACATACAAACGAAAAGGGCCCGTTTTACCCCTTTAGAGGTCGATTTTTCAAAATTCCGTTCTTAGTGCTCCATTACGTGGTCCAATGTATCTTTGTTCCAAATTTCATGTTCGTATCTTTAGCGGTTTGGGCTGTAGGCTGTCTGTCAGTCAGTCACTCAGCGAAGCCTTTTATATAATAGATTGGGGTTAAGTTATCATCGTTATCCGACTTCCAAATAGGAGTTCATGAATTTCACTGTTTGTGTGTATTTAAAAAAAACTTCTATAGCTAAATCTATTAATATGTGAAGGCTCTGTTTGCCGTCTTGATTTAAGTCAAGCATTTCCATCTTTAAATCAAAGCAAAGATAGACATCCCGGAATAGATTGAAAAGGGGTAATAATGGACTCTGGCGCATTTATCTCGCGGAGCCCATCTCTTGTTTGATAAATAGATTTTTTTCTCAATGCTTACGAATCAAGCCCTACGGTGTGTTCCCATTGTGATATAAAACGGCTCCTATTTATTTGTGAAACATGACAGATAATTCGGTACAGCTACCGATAGAGATGTCTTTGTTGCTCGAAGAATGGCCTGTATGGTTTTGTAATACACAAATATAAGCGCTATTGTTACTCGCTGTTTTGCTTATGAAATTTATTATTGTGACAAATTGTGAGGTCGGAGTTAAGCCTTTCGTTTGTATACCATCTGCCGAGCTTAAGATATTGTTGATGTCATATTTCTTTGAAATATTGCTCGAGTTGTTTTGACGAACATGCGACGGGTTTTATTTGTGACAGGTGTTGATAGAAATATGTGTTTTGAAAATAATGTTCTTATGCGAATTTTTGGGGAGTATTATTTTCTGGGTGGGATGAGTAAGTGCATTTGTGTGATTTATGTGTCCTCCTAATATCTATATAATATATGAATAAAAAATGAGTTGAGTAATCCATACCATAACTACTTCAACATGTTCAAAAAATATAAAAAGCGGCTGTCACTGGATTCGGTTTCATTTAAAAACTAGCTTTCTATGATAAAGTATAATTTCGGCTCTTTCTCAAAACCTATACCACTATTCAAAGTTTGTCAGAAATATTTGACAGCATCTGTAACATGATCCACAAACGGATAAAAAGAGAGTTGACTTCTTCTACTAAATCGTATTTTTTTAAAATATTACCAATATCAAGTTATTACGTAATTTAAGTAGTAAGTTTGAAGCTGTTTCATATTTTCCGAACATGTTATGAATAAATCGCTACTTCTGCTCAGACGCTATAAAAGTTTTATTGATCTCGGGCGATTTTCCTTATTCGAAAATATACTTTGAAATTCGCAATAGAATGTCAGTCGCAGGGGAACGAGTCGCGGCCGAGTAAAGAGCATTTTATAAATGTGTTTGGAGAATAGCGAGGTTCGCAGTCGGAGCCGGGTCGCCAAACGCACGGCGATGCACCAAGTTTAATGGAAAAGAATTGAAAAGTAGCGCGTCTATATGGTAATAGAAATTGCCCGGAAGAAAAGAACACGGAGTGCACTGCTCTGAGTTATTGTTGTTTTCTCGAAAATTGAGCGTTATTGCGTACGTTTTCCCTGTAGGGATATCGACTAGACTGCTTCGTCACGGATCTGTAAACTATGTCTATGTATGTCTGTATCAATGTAAACTGAGATCGTTCGCGTCACGCGTCTACCAACTTTGATTTTTATTTGTCTACTACAGTCTACTACAAACTCGAATAAAACTTTGTTCGGTATTTTTATTAGTCTGCGATGGTAATGCGAGATTAAGTGAATCATCTATAGAATGAACTTTATTCCCATAGACGGGGTGGAATGAAGAGACGGTTGTTAGTCTAGGCAACTCATGATTCATGACTTACTTGGCTCCCTTGAGTTTTATTATGCTTCAAAAGTAATATATCTAATCATTTCCAGAACCTGTAAGCTTATTCATTGATTATTAGCTGTTAAATATGTATGATTATTACTCTTTGTTGTACTCCTATGTTTTGGATTTTTTTAAATGTTCATGAATAATGAATACGAAAGACGGCCAAACATATAATTTAAATTTATAGAATAATTACCGATTTACAAATAGTGCTTTGTGTAATTGAGTATTGGTACTCAATTATCCTTTAACAATTTCTGCTGCAAAATACTGTACGTATGCATATAAAAAGTATTTCATGTCTATTTGCACGATTTGTAACTGAACGGCAAAAAAATAAGTTATTGAGTCATAATACTACTAGATGTTTACATTTCATATCATAGCATGTTGTTGGCATAATATTATATACTTGGCGTATCGTTCAAATAACTAGAAGAATGACTGAACGAGCTTTTTCCCGTAGGCTAAATATTATATTACTAGCCGTATATTGCGTTTTATGCCTAGCTTACTAGCTTAACATCTTAGGCTAATGAGATCGGTTCCGCTTAGAGCTATGATTTTGCACCGTTAGCACCGGCCTAGTAATTTTAATGATATAACAACCTGTTTGCAAAAATTATGTTGCAAGAGAGAAAAACGTTAGATTGTCTTATCCCTACGACAGAAAATATTACCCACGTTCTCAAGTATTGAGCATTTTTGGATTATTTATCATTAAAAAAGTGTCTTCCATATTTTTTTACCGAATTATTGAATTAAGCTAAACTGAATGAGTGAATAAGAACCCTTGAGATCATTAAAATTGTTTAATAGTGATGTGGAATGCGGCTATCACAGTTTGTCAGTCAATGCAGGTCACTCATTGAGATTGGTAACAAAAGTTAGTAACATCAGTCACTATTTGATAGTAGCTGATTTTGGTGAGCAGTTTACCCCTGCAATGTGGAGCTGAAATTGTAAGGCAAAGGATTTGGTCACGTAACTAACACTTTTAAGAAATATTCTTATTTCAATCGCGAAGGATTAAATTCGAACAGTTTCACTGCTGCTACCTCTTCAACACGGAAAGTAAATGTGCAAATTGAGTATAGAATATTTTAGAATTGATTAATTAATTACAAATAGCTTTAATTTTGTACTTATATCTTATTTTCTCGAACTATCAGAAGGTGTCGGTCAATGACCGCAATTAGTTTTGACCTTGATATACATAAGTAGTTTATAAAATTCTTCTGCCTATCAATATTCATGTCTAAATGCTTTTCTAATTGCCGCTTATAAATATAAAAGCTTTCATGACATCTTAATTGACCCGCCACTAATCACTTAAATGTAAGAAAATATTTGCGATATAATAGCGTCTAATAGGACGAGGTATAAAACTACCTGACTCCTGGTTTCTTTGAATTAATTTGTCAATTTAATTGCACGTATAATTCAAAACACGATTCGGCAAGTCACAAACACAGCAGTAAAATATTGTAACCGACTTTTAATAGAGGTAACGTAATTGGCAACTTTCTGTAACACAGTAATTGTGGAAGACTAGAAGAATGATAAATAAATAATTAATAAATACGTATATGTCACTTAGTGATACGAAATAATTATTTTTCACAAAAAATAAATAAATTTACTTAAAAAAAAAAATTAAAGTAAATTTAAAAAATGCTTAATTGACTGGGTTTGTTACCTACTTCCTTATGTTATACGAGCTTAGTTAAAATTTAGAATCGATATCAAGTAATTTTTACTCCGGAAAAATCGATGTTTTTTCCAGGAGAGTAAAACCTCGAGCTCTAGAATAAATAAACGCGACTCTACATTGCAATGTGGAAAAAATATTATTGGCCATGCACTATTTCCTCATTCCTCATACGAACAGAAAGAATGTGGAACGCTTTGCCGCTAAAGTACAACGTGGGTGTCTTCACATCCCGAGTAAATAGGTATCTTCTAAGTAAGCGTGCTACACCCTACACCGCATATCTGCTTAACATCAGGCAGGACGTAGTCAAACGCAAACCGAAAAAAAAAACTATTTCTAAAATGGTGTATCCCAACTTCAGTATTGTAAATATCGCAATAAACCACTTTATACTCGTATGTATGGGTATGTGCTTTTAGTAGATACTTGTTTACTCTTGAATCGCAGTAGCTCTTCAAATATCAAAAATGTTTTCTGTAATATTAATGTGGTTACATTTGTTTACATCCTTTGGTTTAATATTACCGTTAATTTGAGTCGGCTTTATTATCAGCTATTAGTCACCGGTTGTTGGCGAAAACTGCAGCTCTCCGAGCAGATTATAGACAGCGCTCATGATCTGTGTTATTACTCTAAATATCTATGTATTTCCTGGTATTTACCTAGTGGACAATTATTTTATGCCCGTCGTAATTATACTTGCTCTGAACAGGAATATCGGCAACTGTACGTACATTTCCGGAGTAAAACTGTGTCAGTAAAATGTAGAATGTTGAGAGTAGTCCTGTTTCAGAAATCTACAGACAATATTCCAAGGTAGGTAAACGCGTCGACTGTGTCCAGGATATTGTAGAAAAATATACACATACATATGTACACGTGTAAGTATACACGTTTGTGTACATTGTACAAGCTTCCCTCGATCTTACCCGTGATCTTGTGGTGATAACTGTTTTCAATTTTTAGAATACAAAAAAATCATCTTTGTGTAAAAGCTATTCTCGTTTTATTGAAAGTAAGCTACTCTATATTCTACTTATTCAACACAAAGATATAACAAATATCCTTGCATCAGCCGTAGAACGCCGTAGCCGTGGACGTCCTACGCTGCGCTTGCTGGTCCGTGGCCTTCATTCAAGAATTTTACGGCCTCATCGGCTATCCGTACCGCATAACAAACATCATCATCACAATCATTTTCAACCT
The DNA here is from genome assembly GCA_964007245.1 of Hypomecis atomaria. NCBI lineage: Eukaryota > Metazoa > Arthropoda > Insecta > Lepidoptera > Geometridae > Hypomecis > Hypomecis atomaria. The sequence goes on from OZ023291.1 coordinate 12,860,082, forward strand.
GTTATCGCCCACAGCATAGGCATCTCTTCTTGTACGCCATTCACCATGTAACAAACTTACATTCAAACTATTTTTCAGAAGAGTTATTTGGTTATTTACCTTTCACCCTCGCCAGTAAGTTGAGCTTAATTGCCGTCTTCTTCATTAGCAGCCGTAAATCCGAAACCGTTTGTAGGCGGTTGTAAAATTATGAATAATTATATCTGTCGCCATGTGGCAGCAGACATGACAACCGCACCGTGGCTCGTAGTCGTAGCGATGCCCAGAGACACTCGGCAGATGAAATGTTTTATGCGTATTATTTTTTATCATATAGGTACGTATAACAAAGATCTAAAAAAAGCAAGAGAAGTAAGAGACTAACTAGGTCCTGCAACACAAACTCCGCCTACTGCACGGTCTAGAGTACCTACAACCATCTTTCTCATAATTTTGAGTCAAGTTGAAGTAGTTTGGTACCTCCTTAAATATTTGAGGAGTTTTTGTACAACGAAGCGGTTTGACTCAACATATCCGATTCGTATCGCCAGAGAATTGAACAGTCTTCAATCAATCAATCAATAACACTTTATTAGACATTACATAACAAAACAGGGACAAAACAATACAATTAATAGGTTTCTAACATTCCTGCTTTCCTATTTCCTAATAGATATAATCTAAAGCTTTGTAAGATCAGAGTGAATAGATATCTTATCCCTATTCTTGATTACGCTGACGCTTGCTATATTGATCTTACGGAAGACCAACTTGACAAACTAGAGCGCCTCCAAAATTACTGTATAAGATTTATCTTTGGGCTACGTAAATGATCATGTATCTGAATTTCGCGCAAAGCTCAAGTGGCTTCCTGTTCGCCTTCGTCGGAATGCTCACATCCTCTCCCTTCTTTATAATATTCTGTTTAACCCTTCTACCCCTACCTATCTTAAAGAGCGTTTTTCTTATTGGCATACATCCCACACTATCCCTCTTTGGTCTAAAGACAACCTCATCCTGATGACTCCTTCTGATCGAACTACTTTTTATGGCAAATCCTTTTCATTCCAAGCAGTCCAATTATGGAATCCTTGTAGAGAAACTAACCTTTTTGTTAGCTTCTCTACATTCAGACTCTTTCAACGATAACACTGCCAACTTACAATTCTAGTTATGAAATTCAAATTTTTGAAATGTTTTATTTTGACAGGATGAGCGATCCTTGTTTTGTAAAATTGGGCAGTCTGGAGAAGGAAGTCATGAAAGAGACACGAAAGATGGTGCATGTTTTGTGGTATTTTTTAAGAAAGTATACATGTTAACGTGTGATCTTTGAACGTGGTGACGGGTCCTGCAGAGAAGACAGCATGAGCGTCTGGTAACTCTTCTTCGCGAGGCTTCGGTCTCTTTGACTTTGTTTCAGGAGGACCTCAACTTTTGGGGCCACTGACCTTGCCACTTACCTTAGAGTGCCGAGCGAGTGCTACAGGCGATTCCACCTCAAGCGCCAGAACAACACCATGGGCGTCTTCACGCTAGCGCCCAGCTAGCGCACATGCGCCTCCACCTCAAGCGCCACAACACCACGGGCGTATACACGCTAATGCACAGCTGGCGCTACAGGCGCTTCCATCTCCAGCACCCTGCTGGCGCTACGTCTATCGGCGAGTCCAGCTTGTCTTCGCTCCAACCTCGGCCAGCCTCCAGTGTGTTTTCTTTGTGTGCTACCCCTCCCCTGTTAGGCTAACATTCCACGGACTCTTTACAAAATTCTCTCTCTATTCGCTTCAAGAAAAACGTATAGACTATAAGTGCAGTGAGTGTCTGGTGTAAATAAATGTGTAAATACTAAGGTTAGTTTTCTGTTTTAATCTCCTCTCTCCGAACCGTTAGGAATCCTATCCACTAGGTAGGACTCTTAGGTTGGTTAGGTTTCTCTGAAGTCTCTTAACCTGTGGTGCTGCAACCGGCTTCCCCGCTTGCAACATTACGGGTTCTTCTCCAATTCTCTTTTAACTTGTGGTGCTGCAAACGGCTTCCCCGTTTGCAACATTACAGTTTGGCGCCCGACCTTTTTACTAATCCACCCCTGACTACTTATATTTTCTTATTTTACTGTTAAGTACTTGTTTCTTTAATTTTCTAAATTCTAAACCGATACTTCCACAAGTATCCACCCATCGCTTGCACCTTAGGTATTTTTGGATTCTCTTTTGGTTATCGTACTCCGATTTTCCATACATTACTCTATACTTGACTTTACAGTACACAGGCTACATAAATACCGCACCCCTACATACAGTCACTTACTACCTGGTTACCTCTGTAACCTACACCCATTCTTCGCTTGACGGTGTTAAAACCTAACGGTCACCTTCAAGTTGGGGTTTGGGAGACTATACGGCGAGCTGGAGGAGAGTATCCTCTCAGTGTACGTCTCATACAGTTTGTAAGTTACCTAACTTACAGCTGAACACTCTTCGTAGTACATAGTAGTACATATCAACACTTGGCCTAATATATAAATTATATTCTAATACTACCTGGTATTATGTGCATATTATTCCGCGAGTCTCTCTCTGCTCTCATACGTCTTCAGTCATTACTATTCCCTTGACTCTACAGTACATTTAAACAACACAATACCGCACCCTCTCATACAAGCACTACTACCCGATTACCACTGTAATCGACATCCATTCTTCACTTGGAGGTGTTAAAACCTATCGGTCACCTACAAGTTGGGGTTTGGAAGACTATACGACGAGCTGGAGGAGAATATCCTCTCAGTGTACGTTACACGCAGGTTGTAAGTTGTCTTGGCTTACAGCTGAAGTATTCCTACATTCACAATACGTTTCAAGGTACTAGGTGATTTTTTACCTTATTTTTGTTGAAAGAGATTTGCTCATGTGAATTTTATGCTCATGTTCTCAATAACCCTAATTTATTAATATTTCAGATGTGTAAGTTCTATTGAATATTAGTTAATTGATCTAATACTATTTTTTAGCTAATATTTCTTTCTTATCTTTGGTAATACGTCGTATCTTATTATTTTTAATCTAATACCTATTAGATTTACAAAAAATGGCTAAAAACATCGTTTATTCTCATTTAAACAAACTTGAACTTGAATATGAGATCTCAATTCGTCATGAAACACCTTCAGGGAGTGTTTCCTCTCTCAAGGAGCAATTGGAGAGACTTTCTGTACTGAAACCAGCTGAAGTCATTTCCAAGTCGGTTTTCTCAGTGTCAGTTGACTTAGATCAAGTGTCAAAGACTTTGAAGTATATCAAGGATAAAGTTTCAATGTTAGAGTCTTCTCCGGATAGGTTGCTAACTAAGAAGGTTGAATCATTTTTGAATCATACTCATTTTCGTCTTGATCGTATTGACGTTTCAACGATTTCGGAAGAATCCTTAAAGCAAAACTACAAAGTTTTAAGGAGCGATTTTTTTTCAATTAAGAAAAGGTTCGATGCAGTTCTTAGCAACTTCGAGCATCTACCGAGTATTGATAATACTCAAGACAATGACGATTCTCCCTCTGGATCAGTTTCGGTTTCGCCCCGAACTGAACATAGAGATCATCAACCTGAGTTACTATTCTCAAAGGCTGATTCTGTTCCACATATACCTACAATACAGGAAAGCACTTCGAATTCTACACAATCTATACTTCTACCACAAGAAGTGGTGGTGTTGCTTACCTTAGTCAATGCTTTAACAAAGAATACTCAAGTTTCTCATTCTAATGTCATGGTTGATTTTAAAAGTTTGACATATGATGGAAAATCATGCCCTCGCTCTTTCTTGCAAAAGATGGAAGAGTTCCGTCGATCTAAAAGCATTTCTGATGAAAGTATTGTCAAACATGCTTTTGAAATCTTTAAAGGTGATGCTTTACATTGGCTTAGGTTTCAAATCTCTCAAAATGACTCATTGTCTTGGGATGAAATCAAAAGTTTGTTGATTAGAGACTTTGGTGAATTTGACTTCGATTATAAACTCTTGGAAGCGATTCGTAAGCGAACTCAAGGAAAAGACGAGTCAATAGCCGTTTTTGTTTCGATAATATCGGGTATGTTTTCCCGCCTACAAACACAGTTACCAGATGCAGAAAAGTTACAGATGATTCTGCGTAACATTCGACCTTGTTATTCGATTTTTGTAGCTTTGAAGGAAGTAAAAACTCTTAACGAGCTGATTAATGTTTGTCAATTGTATGAGAATTGTATGGATAAGAATTCTAGTTTTCACGAACCTCTCCATAATGATGCTTCTTGGGCAAAGGATTTTAACTATCGTCCCTCAACTTTTTCTAAAAATGTTTCGAAAGCAAGTGAAGTCGTTAAGGAATCTCACCCCTTAAACTCGCAACCGCAGACGATTCCTACGCCTAATTTCTATAATTTCTGCCCACGTTGTAGAGTCACAGGCCATTCCTTAAAAACTTGTACTAAACCAAGGACTTTGGTTTGTTTCAAATGTGGTCTACAAGGGGTAAAGGTAACAGACTGTCCTAAGTGCGCCGTTACTTTAAATCAAAAAAACTAAATAATGACTTGAATGATGATTCTAAATCTTACAGCGATTCTAATGATTGGCAGCAATGGTTGAATACGGTTCGAAATTTTATGTTTTGTTATAAGACAACTGCTGTGTCTTATGACAAAGAAAAAGATTTTAATAGACCTTTTATTAATGTATCTATTAACGAACAATCTTTTTCGGGTTTATTAGATAGTGGGAGTTGTATTACTATTTTAGGTAACAATTCTCATAAGGATATCTTAAAGTTAGGTTTCAAGTTATACAAATCATCATTTCAAGTCATGGTTGCTAATAAACAAAAATCAACGTCATTGGGTTACTTTCATCTCCCGATCAAATTTAATAATCGGATAAAATTTATTAAAGCTTTCGTCTTCCCTGATATTTACCCTTCCTTAATTCTTGGTTGGGATTTTTGGGAAAAGTTTGACTTAACACCTAAAATACTTTCTCTTGAAGTTAACTCTGAACATAAGGAGCTTGTGTCTTGTTCTATTGAAAAGAAGGTTACTTCGTTTAACCATCTATCTAACAATCAAAGTGAAATAGCTAAGGCTATGATTGAACGTTTTAAATCGATTTCATTTGAAGAAAAGGGTCATTTGGGTCGTACTAATCTGATATCACACCGGATTGATACGGGTGATGCTTTACCTATCAAACAAAGGTGTTATCGACTTTCTCCGGAAAAACAAAAAGCTCTTATTGTTGAAGTCGATAAAATGCTTGACTTAAAAGTTATTGAATCATGCGAAAGCCCTTGGCTATCTCCAGTTCTTATTACTCCAAAAAAGAATGGAGAATGGCGTTTTTGTGTTGATAGCAGGAAATTGAATGCAGTCACTCGAAAAGATGCTTATAGTCTTCCCTTTATTTCGGAAATACTAGATAACCTCAAAAATGCTAAATATCTATCAAGTATTGATATTGCTAAAGCTTTTTGGGAAATTCCGCTGCATCCTGACGATAGAGATAAGACTGGTTTCTACGTCCCTGGTCGTGGAATGTATAGATTTACAGTTATGCCTTTTGGTTTAACTAACGCTCCAGCTACTCAACAAAGATTGATGGATACCTTATTTACTCCAGAGTTTGATAATAAGGTATTTTGCTATTTGGACGACATAATAGTAATAAGCGATTCTTTTGATGAGCATATATCTCTTCTACTTAAAGTTCACCAAAAGCTTTCTTATGCTGGATTAACCATCAACTTTGAAAAGAGCAAATTTTTTCGTAAAGAGCTTAAATATCTGGGTTATGTCGTGGATGAGCTAGGTCTTCGTGCTGATCCCGAAAAGATAGAAGCTATCATCGCTTACCCTGTTCCTACTTCTAAGAAAGAAGTAAGACAATTCTTGGGTACTTGTAGTTGGTTCCGACGTTTCATACCCAATTTTAGTTCTATTGCTTCGCCTCTTTGTAAACTAACGTCATCAGGCAAGAATGTTTCTAAAAAGTTTATCTGGAACGATGATGCTGATGCTGCTTTCAATAAGCTAAAAGAGCATTTGATTTCTACGCCTATTTTAGCATGTCCTGATTTTGACCTACCCTTCTCTGTTCACTGTGATGCGTCCAATTTTGGTATCGGAGCTATGTTAAGCCAAATAAAAGACGACAAAGAAGTGGTTATAGCGTATATGAGCAGAACTTTAAATAAGCATGAGCAAAACTATTCAACAACTGAACGTGAAACACTAGCAGTTATTAGCGCTCTTGAACATTGGCGTTGTTATCTTGACAATGGTAAACCTTTTACTATTTATACTGATCACGCAGCTTTGAAGTGGTTTCAAAATTTGTCTAATCCTTCTGGGAGACTAGCGCGTTGGACTATTCGCTTATCTTGTTTTAACTTCATTCTGAAACATAAAAAGGGTAAAGAAAATGTTGTCCCTGATCTTCTTTCACGTTGTAAAATACCTAACGTTGCAGGCATTGGTTTTACCGAACCAATAGCTGCAAATGTTGATAATCAATTAAATTATTTTAATAGGTTGTTTGCCAATTGTCATGATAACCCCGATGCTTATCCAAATTACAAAATTGTCGATGGCAAATTATACCGTCACTTTGACACACCTAATTACTTTAACGAAGATTTTGCGTGGAAAGAAGTTCCTCCTCCACCAGAGAGGAATGAAATAATTAAGTCTTGTCATGGGCTATCCGATAACAGCCCTCATATTGGGATATTTAAAACTTATAAAAAACTTTGCTTGAGATTTTATTGGTCCGGTATGTTTAAGGACGTGGCCAATATGTGCTCGACTTGTGAAACTTGTCTCTCTTATAAATATTCGAATCATTCGCCTTATGGTCCTATGGGCAAACCTAAAATTTGCTCAAGGCCGTGGCAGAATATTTCTTTAGACCTCATGGGTCCATTCCCAATGTCAAGACAACGTAACCAACATATCTTAGTGGTCACGTGTTCTTTTTCTAAATATTGTCTCATATTCCCGATTAAGCGAGCTACTGCCCCTAATATCATTCGTGAATTAGAAAATCATGTATTTTTAGTACATGGTGTACCACAAACTATAATTATGGATAACGGTTCTCAGCTACAATCTAATGAGTTTCGAAATTTTCTTAACAGTTATAAAATACCTTTCGTCTTTTATTGACCTAGATATTGTCCTCAAGTCAACCCAACAGAACGTTATAATAGAACTATTATAACGGCTTTAGCTCAGTTAGTGGGTGATGATCATAGATCATGGGACAATCATTTGAAAAAGATTCAAATGGCTTTAAATAGTGCAGTAAATGTCACGACTGGTTTTACTCCAGCGTATCTTGTATTTGGCCGTGAAACAATTCCTTGCGGGTCATACTATAGTTCCTGTTCTAATCTTGACAGCGTCATCTTCGCTCCTCGAGACATTTATGCCCATAATTTAGGGTTACTTTCCACAATCTTCGATAAAGTACAAGTTGCTATTCATACAGCTCACTCTAGAAACGCTACAAATTACAATCTAAGACGAGATTTCAAAGAATTTAATGTCGGGGATATTGTTTGGCGAAAAAATTATGTACAAAGTAATGCTGGTGCATATTTCAGCGCAAAACTTGCGCCGAAGTACATAAAATGTAAAATTGTTGAAAAATTGTCTTCTTTGGTCTTTGTCTTGGAGGACCCTAACGGTTCGAGAGGTAGATGGCATGTTAAAGATATTAAATGCTAACTTGTAATATATTATTGTATTATATTATATTATAATGATTTTTTTTTTAACTAGTGCTGATCTATGTTTTTGTTTTGTTAAGAAGGTTGTAAATAGTTTTCGTTTTGTTTGGTGTATACTGAGTACTAATAATGTTATGATTTTGTATTCGTGTAATTCTTTTTTACGTACTACTTGTTAATGCTTCACAAAGAATCTAAACCCTTTGGCTTATTTTTTGTAATACCATTGATTTTTTTTTTTAATAATAAAAGGCTTGCACAATGGTTAAGTTACCAATAAAGCCTATATTGTGCTTTTATCTTTCGATATTTCAAATTGCACACGTTGCAATTTCAATATTAACTTCATTTGAATAGAAAATTACTTTTTCTCTTCATATCTCTGAAGAGTTTTAAGGCTTACTTAGGCCATATGTGTAAATATTAACTTGTAAATATTATTATCTTAACTTTTATCGGGTTTTCGAAAAGGTGCGGGTTACGACACCTAACTCTAAAAAAATAAGCCTTCGTTATAATCGAATAATTCCTTGTGGAGTATGGTCATCATGGATTGTGAACCATAACCCCTAACTTATGATTGAGTGTGCGTGCGAGGGAGTATGGAAGATGTGTGTGAATCTGTCTGGATGGTCAAGGTCTTGTTCTCAACCTGCAAAATTTTCAATGAGTGAAAATTTTTCTGGGGTTTTGGGGGAAATGTAGAGAAACTAACCTTTTTGTTAGCTTCTCTACATTCAGACTCTTTCAACGATAACACTGCCAACTTACAATTCTAGTTATGAAATTCAAATTTTTGAAATGTTTTATTTTGACAGGATGAGCGATCCTTGTTTTGTAAAATTGGGCAGTCTGGAGAAGGAAGTCATGAAAGAGACACGAAAGATGGTGCATGTTTTGTGGTATTTTTTAAGAAAGTATACATGTTAACGTGTGATCTTTGAACGTGGTGACGGGTCCTGCAGAGAAGACAGCATGAGCGTCTGGTAACTCTTCTTCGCGAGGCTTCGGTCTCTTTGACTTTGTTTCAGGAGGACCTCAACTTTTGGGGCCACTGACCTTGCCACTTACCTTAGAGTGCCGAGCGAGTGCTACAGGCGATTCCACCTCAAGCGCCAGAACAACACCATGGGCGTCTTCACGCTAGCGCCCAGCTAGCGCACATGCGCCTCCACCTCAAGCGCCACAACACCACGGGCGTATACACGCTAATGCACAGCTGGCGCTACAGGCGCTTCCATCTCCAGCACCCTGCTGGCGCTACGTCTATCGGCGAGTCCAGCTTGTCTTCGCTCCAACCTCGGCCAGCCTCCAGTGTGTTTTCTTTGTGTGCTACCCCTCCCCTGTTAGGCTAACATTCCACGGACTCTTTACAAAATTCTCTCTCTATTCGCTTCAAGAAAAACGTATAGACTATAAGTGCAGTGAGTGTCTGGTGTAAATAAATGTGTAAATACTAAGGTTAGTTTTCTGTTTTAATCTCCTCTCTCCGAACCGTTAGGAATCCTATCCACTAGGTAGGACTCTTAGGTTGGTTAGGTTTCTCTGAAGTCTCTTAACCTGTGGTGCTGCAACCGGCTTCCCCGCTTGCAACATTACGGGTTCTTCTCCAATTCTCTTTTAACTTGTGGTGCTGCAAACGGCTTCCCCGTTTGCAACATTACATCCTCTACCCATTTCCATTAAACGGGCCCCGTCCGTAATTGTTTTTAAAGAGGATGTTAAAAAATTATATCTGTCGCAATCTTCAAATAGTTCTTAGTTTTTGGGTGTTTTATTAATTCTGTAGTTTGCTTATTATTGTATTTGTTTACTTATACGAGTACATTGCTTATATGTGTATGTTAGAAGTTAAAAGTATTTATTAGTTTCTTTTATTATATTATGTATTAGTATTCATAATATTTGTATGTATATGTCTATTGTATAATTCTTTTTTATTTTTAAAGTGTCCTCTAAATTAGCACACCTCGTCGTTTTTTCTTTTGTACCATCTCTCTCCATCCTAAGGTTGCCTGGAAGTAATCACTTTCAGTGATAAGGCCGCCGGTTGCTTCACATATTGTAGCATCTAATTTTCTCTATTTTTCTGTTTTATGTGTGTGTGAAATGTGAATCAGTAAAGAGTTTATCTATCTATCTATCTATATCTTCTGAGTCTGCGTGCTTCATCTTCGACCACAACGTTGCTTACCATCAGGCAAGTTGGTGGTCACGTGCGGACTTATTCGCGTTTAAAAAAACTTAACTTAAATAAATAAGCAAAAGTAGGTGATAAAAGGTGTGTTAAAGAAATGCACGAGGAATGCTTAATCTTTTTCCAATATTTATTTAAATTCGGTTTACATTTCAAACTAGATGTGTAATATATATATTATTTATATATTTTTGTGTATACTGGATGTGTTTCTCTAGATGACATACATTGCAGCCAACTTTACTGTGGGACTTACTAACCCAGAAGTCGAGAAAAATAATTGCCATTCCATTTTGTCTCATGTCAATGTACTATTATTATAGAAAGGCTGGTATACTTACTATTATTGATTTGGTAGTCCTATATCAAAAATTGGTTTTAATGATGGCATGTACGTACTTTATTGTACATGTTCAGTTATATCCTAGGATATGTCCGTCGGTCGTTTAGTCTAGAGTAACATCTCGGAGATTTTACATTACATATGCATGTATTTTGGGATCCGAGATTGCCTAGTAAAATTCATATAAAGCTCACAAAATCAAACAACAGTTATGCAGTTATAAAGCCGTAGTGGTCTAGTGGTAATAACACCGGCCTTACAATCGTGAGGTCGTGGGTTCAAATCCCGGTCCCGTACCAATGAGTTCTTCGGAATTTATGTACGGAATTTCTCACCACTGGCTTTTCGGTGAAGGAAAACATCGTGAGACAACCTGCGTACGTCCGTAGAAGAAATTCGATGGCGTATGTGAATCCACCAACCCGCACTGGGCCAGCGTGGTGAATATGGCCCAATCACCCTTCGTGGGTAGGCCTACGTCCTGCAGTGGACTATTAAAAAGGCTGGTACAATACAATACAAAAAATGCAGTTATGCGTTGCACTGCTAAGGTTTTAGCTAATGAAACTTGTATCCAAGTACAGGATTATCACTGGTCACATTATGGCGGTCTGCGGAACCCGTAGATGGCCAACAGGACGTCGGTTAGGACGTTAAAATTAACACCCGATCCGAATAATTACCATAATCTCGCCTATTATTATATCGTAAAATCAGAGGCAGTTTCCTTACACGATAATGTTTATGAGATAAATCTATATTTATGTTCATAAAATGGCATTCATCTTTTTTAAAAATATCCTAAATAGACTAGTCTTGTTATATGCTAATATTCTAGTTTTATTAGCTGTTTATATTCTAAGACGGTCTGAATCTGTAGCTTTAATCGTGTATGTCATATTTAAAATGCAAAATATATGCTACGTGTCGATGTTAATACGCCATGTCTTTTATATTCATTCCAATAAATATTAGTAAATCTGTTATATTTTTATTAATACGTGTAATCATTTGAATTGATTTGAATTTTTATGCAATTTCGTTTTAAAAATGAACGTATCCAAAATGCTGGCAAAGTAACAAATCATTTGTTTATGGGGTCAGTTTTGAACAGGATGACTTCATCACCCGCTTCCTCTCATTAAGATCATGATTTTTATTTACGGGTATTATTTGCATGTAGATGATTTCATAACACCTACATTACATGCAATCCATTTTTTGCTCATCTGATTCCGACTTAAAAATGAACTAAGAGTAAGTATTTTGTCAAAGAGAAGGTGGCTTTTTTTTTAAATGGTGTTGTTTTTGGTTTAATCTTAACACGTCTACCAATGTGAAGGCAGTCTTATGCTAATCGATACGTCTGAGGTCATTACCCCGCCTCTACAAACGTTATTAGACTTTTCCCAAGTGTTGAAGTTGACCGTTAACGAAATGATTCATTACCGACACTAGTAAACCGAGAGCTATTTGTTCAAATATTCTCACGCGTGGCTCCGTGTCAATTGCTTGGCCCAAGTTTTGACACCTCCTAGAGGTCAACATGGTCCAGCTATCGAGTAGACAAGTTTGTGGATAGTTTTGCGCGCTCCACCAATATTTGTTCAATGCCTTCACAGTTCCTCCACAATGATTGCACTCAACTTTGACAGCATTGTCCAGTGTGTGACAGTGTGCTTCGCTGTTTGCGTTGGTCATTTTGGTGACATGACTTTGCACTCGAATTAACTTCCACGTGAGAAATATTTATTGTTAGGAAACAATTATACTCTATCGCTAAGTAGTATTGATGTGGAAGCCTTTACAGGTGTGGGAAATAAAATAAATGTAATGTTTCGAAACAGTAACTATGTATTTAAACAGGTCATCCGTTTAAATAAACAGTTGCGCTTGAATTTGGAAAGTATTTTAGGATTTTTGACTATAGTTTTATGAGTGCTCACATTAAAAGTAGTTTAAGTAGTTCATTTCGGAGAAGACATAAAATAACCCTTTCGATATTTAACACAGATATAAATTATCACATTCTAGGCGGGAGCCTTCTCAATAAAATGTGCCCTTATATTATTGTGGAGATCAGCTGCCGCCTTATCGCCATATAATGCGTTCCGATCTACGCCGTGATATGATAATTGTAATCCAAAATATGAAGCACTATCCGCACAATCTGTCTCTACCTGCCCGTACACACCCGGGTGACATGAAATTGCTGTCAAATAATAGATGGATTCATTTTGTTATGTTTCAAGAAGGCTTAATTTTAAACCTACACAAATCGTGAAGAATTACTTCGCACACACACGTCCCAATAGCATTGTTGTCACGAATGAGAATTTCCCTCGACAAGGAGTGGCAAGTCGTTAGCGGTGATGGATTCGCCGAGGTCTCCTCAGACCTCAGGGCGCTGGGTTTGACGCAGAATCGATTAAGTTTGACAGTCTGCACTCTTCGATTGTAGCCTCGTAATTAGCAGCCTGGCATGTTGAACTGCTGCAATCCTACGTGACACAACACTAATGAATTGTGTCTAAAATGACGCCTCGCAAACACACAAAAATTAGTATTGTAACTACTCTCGATTATGTGAGCAGGTTTGCTTCAGGCGCTAATGCGCTCCGTATTTAACAGTTGATGGCTTTTATAAGGTCAATTTTTAATACGGTGCCTGCATTAATAATCGGTTTAGTTAATAAGAAACTTAAGTATTTTAAAATTCAGAAAATGGCAGGAAAGGCAGTTTTCTTTTAAATTTTATGACACGCGTTAAGAGCTCATCGATTTTATGACGTTTGCAATCATCCAAGGTGCGTAATTTTATTCTCAATTATTTTATTCGTGTTTGAGAAACAATTTTAAATGAAACTGATCTTAATATTGAAAAGAGATGATGTGGCGGCGACATTTATTAAGTGTATTTACGTGTCGGCAAGAACGTGCTGAAGGAACGGCTCGTTTGTTTAAAATTTTATAGCTTTCGTGTTGAGTGTTAAATATTGTAAGTGTTTAGTTACGTCTGCCGTTACAGGATAAGTTAATAACCATTTATGTTAAAAAGCTGTCCGGAGCCTTATCTACGTCTTTATATTAAAGTTTTTCTTCCATATTGTAGACATTCTGATTGGAATCGTTTTAATTCATTGTTTCTCATCAACTATAACAATTAAGTTTACGAGCTGAATCGCAAGGTGTTTTGTATCTTAATCGACTCACGGCTCCAATCTAGGTTCTTTCTCGAATTATCGATTGTAGCGCAGCGGGGCGCACGACAAAAGAATCTTATTTTAAATAAATCGCGCGAGACCGCGTCGCGGCGAGAAATTAGGCGCGGTATCCCCCGCCGCGAAAACTCGTCGTAAATAAGTGTCGCGGTTGCTTTCCAACAGGTATCCGCTGCGCGTGAGCTTAAAAACACATTCTTGTTATACACTCGTTTAAGGATTTAATTACTTGCACCGTGTGATGGGTCGCGTCGGTGTTGCCACTTCGTTGTTTTGAAAAGAGACATTTTTGTCATTTTTGATGTAAAATGGTTATGTTGTGTGTAAAAAAGAGAGTGTGACAAAAATACAGTACATACTGTTTTACTAACATTTTACTATGTATTTTCTTTTATCATCGCTTATAGCGAGTTGTCCCAGACACGATGCACTAAATATCTCACAGCATAATCTCAAACAGTCCCTGTATCGTTTCATATAGAAAATATGTTTGGTTTTCTATTTATATAGGTATTTTATGCTCGCCGCGTCGCGTCGTCGTAACGCTCCTCAGCATGGACTTAACGTTATTGTACCAGTGAGTTTTTCAAAATTGATGGTTAATGGACAGTCTACAGACGACATTTAGTTTAATACTTGATTTCCCTAAATATCTAGGTTTTGCAAGAAACTTAAGTAACAGTAATGAATTTTTAGATTAAGTTCCAGGCCGTTTTGGCTGTTTTGAGATGGCAACACTGGGTCGTTCTGTCGCCGCGTCTCTTGTTCTGCGCGTCCTCTCGCGTGATCGTAAATCCACAGTTCGTTAATGATCCGAATGCTGTTTTGCGATGAATTACCGCTTCAGTCTTGTTAACTTTTTGCGCGAAATATATTTTTCCAATTTCACTCGGCCGGCGTGGGCATTGGATAATGGACTGTAACTCTTTAAGTGGTTTTTCGAGTTCATCACGATTTATGTTTCAATAAGTATGCAAGATCGTATTTTATATCGATTTTTATCTACAAACGTATCAAATAAAATACGGCGTTTGATGCTGCTATCAAAGTTTAAGCTGACGTAGTTCTGAGACGGTAAGCTGGATCGCTTAAAAAGTTTATTTCTTGTTCACGCGAACCACTCTTTTTAAATTGTGTGAAAGAATAGTATCGGGTTAAAGTATAGTGTCGGTATTGACTGTTGGAACTTTTATTTCTTTGGCGGTAGAGTAGATCAAATGGGCGGGTGACGCCACACCTCAGCATCCTTTGCTTTTGACACTCGTCTGCATCCTTGCACGCCTATCGTTTTAATTAAACCTCTATATCGTTTTGATGAAAACCCTAGGAAGATATTGCACGATGTGCTCGACCCTGTGCTGTCTAAAACTCTTTTAAACGCGCAGTGCAACATTTTGCATCTAGTTACTTAATTGAACAGATCTGAACGTTAACATTTTACAATGAATTCTATAATTATTTGAATAACTAATTGTACTGTACTGTATCTACCTACTACATTTGCCAGTTAAGTGAACAGATGACTCGTGGGATCTCGCTGAGTCCAAGCTGCTTCAAGCTGTCTAAATTGAGATTACAGTTCATGTCGACTGCGGAGTGGACGTCCTATGTCTGAAATAAAGATAAACTATTAATACAATCAAGCACAATTACCCAATCTATACCTATAGCAAGGAGTTGTGTATAATTGCGCCATTATTCTCGCGGTGAATATGCGATGTGCGACATTCACTCCGTGTTTTATCAAAGTAATAACTGAATTTCGAAAATGTTCCTTGGCACGCCTTTTTATATCGTTTTCAGGTATCGGGATATCAGTGTCGTCGCTTTCAATTTACGAGACACGGTGCGTGGTGTCGAGTGTCGTGAACAAGTGAACGTCGGAGGCTCCGGTATCCGGCTTCAATTGCCTCAACTAGGAGTCTTCGGGCACAATGCAGTCGGTACTCCGTTTTGTAAACGCGATACTTCCTTCGGCGCAAAACCTTTTCGCATGTGATTGCGGCCGCTTTTGCTTTTAATCAAATGTTTTCGACAAAGGATTGTATGGAACGCTGCTCGATTTCGTACACGAGATCGATATTAGCTGTGAGAACCCCTTTGAGAGTCGCCGGCATTTTTTCATCGATGATTTCATAACGTTAACGTTTTAATATTTTCTTGGTAACGTCTTGCCAGTTTCTTGGGTATTCGAGAGTGTTCTCGTACTTATATTTGATTTTAGTAAGCATAAATCTAAACTAGCTATTGCCCGCGGCTTCGCCCGCGTGATATTTTATTTTTATGCTATCCGCCTATCCCATAGAAAGTTCATCTTGTTTATACATAATCAATTTCTATGCATTTTCATCGCCATTTTGCGGTGATCATGTTATAGAATGTTTTCCCTTTTTTTCCTTCTTCTGTGCATGAAAGTATGCAGCCAATGTCACCTATCATACAATAATGTTTCGTCTATCTATACATATATATTAGACATAGATATGGATAAGTTGGTGACCTAATGAAAAAGTGTGTTTGCCTATCATGCGACCAGGAATTTTTCAGAATAAAAAGTAGATAGATATTTATTTGAGGAAAACAAAACACAGGAAAAACAGAAACCAACAACAAAGCTTAGAACTAAACAAACAACCAAACTACCCTATGTAGCTTAATTTATGTCACTTTCTGTCTTTCAAACTATAGCCATGCCAAAAAATCAAGTTGATCCGTTGCTCCGTTGCTGCTTGAAAAAGGAACAAACCATCAAACACACTTTCGGATTTTTAATATTATTACATATTACTAGCGACCCGCCTCGGCTTCGCACAGGTGTCTTATATGTACATAGAAACCTTCCTCTTGAATCACTCTACCTATTTAAAAATAATCGGCCAAGTACGAGTCGGACTCGCGCACGGAGGGTTCCGCACTGTATGGGAGCCCCCCTGAAATATTTATTTTATTTTAATTTTATTATTTATTATTGAAGGGAATATAAAACTGTTTGGTGGCGTGTTTGTCGGCCTTTTATCGGATACACTTCGGAGAGTGCGCTCAGGAGTTGCACAATCTGGTCCCACCTGCCCCTTTCTTCTATCGTACGGCTAGACAGACGCGACCAAAGCGCCACCCTTTTATGGTGGACATTCCGCGCGTTAGAACCAAGCGTTTCGAGTCCTCATTCCTCATACGAACAGCCAGAATGTGGAATGCTTTGCCTGGGTCTGTCTTCCCGCTAAAGTACGACGTGGGTGTCTTCAAATCCCGAGTAAATAGGTATCTTCTAGGTAAGCGTGCTACATCCTAGACCGCATATCTGCTCAACATCAGGCAGTATGTAGTCAAACGCAAACCTATATGGAATAAAAAAAAAAAAAAAAAAAAAAAAAAAAAAAAAAAAAAACTAAATATTCTGTGAAAATTTCAAGCATCTACCTGGTACCATTATTAATATAGAGCGAAAAACGTCTAAAACATCAGGTTTGTTGTATGGGAGCCCCCCTCAAATATTTATTTAATTCTGTTTTTAGTATTTGTTGTTATAGCGGCAACCGAAATACATCATCTGTGAAAATTTCAGCTGCCTAGCTATCATGGTTCATGAGATACAGCCCGGTGACAGACAGACAGACGGACATCGAAGTCTTAGTAATAGGGTCCCGTTTTTCCCTTTGGGTACAGAATCCTAAAAAGGCTAGTTATAGCCTAAAGTAATTTAATTTGCATTGTTTCATGCATTAAACATATTTTATATTTATAAATAAATAAATTAACTTATTTCAACGAGATACATCCGTGAGAAAATGTAATTTTAACACGATTTAAATAATACAATAATACCTTACTAAAAATGAATGCTTTACTTTTTTTTATCCGAGTTGTAGTGTCATGTATTAAAAAGCAGATAAAATAATTGTACATAGAGAGTTCGAAAATGGATAGAGTCTACATAATTGAAAAGTATGAAATTAATATGTTAGTGCTGAAGTAGTAAATTTTAGGTTTTTTGTAAGTCGAGTCGAGTAATTGTAAATCTTGACGACGGAGATATTCTAGCATTGTACTTATCAGTACCTACCTACCATCAACCCAAAATCGCGTAAAAATATCGGCTGATCTATAGAATAATCGGCCAAGTACGAGTCGGACTCGCGCACGGAGGGTTCCGTACTGTGTGGGAGCCCCCTTAAATATTTATTTTATTTTAATTTTATTATTTATTATTGAAGTGAATATAAAACTAAATATACTGTGAAAATTTCAAGCATGTACCTGTTACCATTATTAATATAGATCGAAAAACGTCTAAAAAATCAGGTTTGTTGTATGGGAGCCCCCCTTAAATATTTATTTTATTATATTTTTAGTATTTGTTGTTATAGCGGCAACAGAAATACATCATCTGTGAAAATTTCAGCTGCCTAACTATCATGGTTCATGAGATACAGCCCGGTGACAGACAGACGGACAGACGGACATTGAAGTCTTAGTAATAGGGTCCCGTTTTTCCCTTTGGGTACGGAACCCTAAAAAGTTCACGACTTTCGACAAAGAACAGCTAATTTATTTGGCAATTTTGGGGTTGATCCAATAAATATGATCATGATGATGAGTGTTATATGATCTAGATTTACAGCCTGTCTATGGCTAAAGTAGGTATAATTTAACTGTTTATGAGTGTAGAGTAGGTTTCCGTGTTACTAAAGTGTAAGCGACTGTCATTCATGAAATCGCTGAAGTTATTCAACCTATACAGGGTTATCTGCTTACCAAGTACTAAGCCACAAGGAGTAAATTAAGTTAAGACCATTATGAGCAACTTTTACTATAGGGGTAACCCAGAATCCGAGAAAAAAAATCAGCTGGTTGATACAAAATTACAACTCGGAATCGACCAATTGTATGTAACATCTGATTTTACTTTCTCGAATTCTAGGTTGGCCCCATAGTTTTGTTCACAATAAATGTTCTGAATCACCTCCTTTTGGCTTAGTACATCAGTTCTGGATATATAGCTGTCACTCAATTGGAATCGTTTTTTAAAATGAATAGGCCCATATTTTTATTGTTTTTAGGGTTCCGTACCCAAAGGGAAAAACGGGATCCTATTACTAAGACTTCGATATCCGTCTGTCCGTCTGTCTGTCTGTCTGTCACCGGGCTGTATCTCAGGAACCATGATAGTTAGGCAGCTGAAATTTCACAGATGGTGTATTTCTGTTGCCGCTATAACAACAAATACTAAAAAGAAAATAAAATAAATATTTAAGGGGGGCTCCCATACAACAAATCTGATTTTTCAGACGTTTTTCGCTCTAAATTAATAATGGTAACAGGCAGATGCTTGAAATTTTCACAGAATGTTAAGTTTTATATTCAATTGAATAATAAATAATAAAATTAAAATAAAATAAATAATTAAGGGGGGCTCCCATACAGTACGGAACCCTCCGTGCGCGAGTCCGACTCGTACTTGGCCGATTATTATTTGTTATTGTCCGTCATGTAGATAATAATTATCATGTATACGCTTCGGGCATTAATCTTTTATAATGCTTGTTATTCTAACGAGGTTTCTGTTATTAATATCATATTATGCGTATTTGTATTTGATGTTATAATGTGATCCTTCAAAATAATTGTTTTAAAGTGGCTATCAAAACGTTTACTCTAATCGCTTTTTACTTGCTTTGTTTTGAGATTCGGTAGAACAACAATACGTTTATAAGTATAGGACTAACTCTTATACCGTGTTCGTAACATTCATATGTCAGACGCGTATGTTAGTATGTATGAACATATCATTTTATGTTAGAGTACCTACAACGCAAAAATTCAATATAAACAGTCGTGAGAACAATGCACTCACGTAATGTTTTTTACTTTCATCGATCCATGTATGTAATAATCTAACCATTTATATATCAAATCAAAATTTGATGAGAATCGAAGGCGGTTTTGCCATTTTTGCGAAAAATAATTATTATGTTTCATACGTTTTGTCGATTCCGAGTTGCAATTTTCTATAGGACAGCGGATTTTTTTCTCGAATATCGAGTTGGCCCATACCATAGCAAAAGTTAATCATAATGATGGTCTTCCCCCCTTTTCGGCTTAGTACAGGGTAGGCAGATAACCCTGTATAATAGCATACGCGTACCTTTGAAATCGCGCCTAATGTGATTAGCAAACATTAGGCGCGATTTTAAGGCTTTTTGACAGCTATAAATGAAATGAAATATATTTATTCGACAGATAGGTAGGTACAAAGAACTTATAAAATAAAGAAAAATAAAAAGCGTCGAAAGGGACTCACCTCAGCTATAAATGTTGAGTGCTGGGAGGACCCAACACTCAACGCTGGTATTCTGGTGAGCCCCTTTAATTCAAGGGTAGATTTAAAAAGCATATAAATATATTAACATACAAAATTAACAAAATTAATAAATACTATTTTAGACTGTTGCTCTCCTTTTCTATTAGACCTCAACCAAAAAGACAGTTGTATTTTTAGTTACTTTAAATCTGTCAAGTTATGCCTTCATTGTTTTATTACTTTTTAGGGTTCCGTACCCAAAGGGTAAGAATGGGACTGTTACTAAGACTTCGATGTCATTCTGTCTGTCTGTCACCGAGCTGTATCTCATGAACCATGATAGCTAGGCAGCTGATATTTTCACAGATGATGTATTTCTGTTGGCGTTATAACAACAAATACTAAAGACAGAATAAAATAAATATTTAAGGGGGCTCCCATACATCAAACGTGATTTTTAGGAGTTTTTTTGCTCGCTATTAATAACGGCAAGAGGAATGGGGCTCCCATAGGGTACGGAACCCTACGTGCGCGAGTCCGACTCGCACTTGGCCGATTATTATAAAACGTGTACCTATGACCATTTATTACTTTATTAAATTGAACTATTATAATATGATAATATAGTGGCATTGATACTCAAGCAAAGGTGACTATTGTGTCGTTGACACGATGAGAATTGCAGTACACAAACTGAATTTAAATACAGTAAACACAGACACGGACGTACCCTGAGCCAAGTCTTGCAAACGAAATTAAATGCTGCAGTTTGTTGTAGTAAGAACTGAGATGACTAAGTTGTTGGAAGGGCAAAGAGACATGACTCATGACAAGTGCTGCTAATTTTCATCAACAACTTACAGAAAGAAAAAAGTGTCCGTTAAAAAAAAAACACTAGATAGTTATACTTTCAACCGAGCAAATGTTTATTTAGATTGTCATTAAAGTCTTTTGATGATATCATAGGAGAAATTATACAAAATAGTATGAAACATCAGATTTCCAAAAATAAGTAAAAACGGTTTCAGTATTTTGATCAATTATTTATTAGTATTCTAAATCACAAATATTTTTGTAGGGTTTCGTACCCAAAGGGTAGAAATGGGTCCCTATTACTTAGACACCGCTGTCTGTCTGTCTGTCCGTCTGTCAGTCACCAGGCTGTATCTCATGAACCGTATTAGCAAGAACGTTAAAATTTTCACTGATGACATATTTCTGTTGCCGCTATAACAACAAATACTAAAACTAGAAAAAAATACTTAAGGGTCCCATACAACAAACCTGAATTTTTAGACGTTTTTCTCTCGATATTAATAACGGTGACAAGTAGATGCTTGAAATTTTCACAGAATATTATTTAATATAGTTATAAGATGCTTGATTTATTAAGCTCGGTATATTCCTTTCAAAAATAAAATATAAAATATATTAAGGGGGAGCCATACAGTACGGAACCCTTCGTGCGCGAGTCCGACTCGTACTTGGGCCGATTAATCATTATTCTGACTGAGGTTATTCCCGCCATTTTGACTGATGTCAAACTAGCTCAAACTCTGTTTAGAAACGGTTGCTACAAAATGTTGTTTTAGAGTATTGTACATACTCGTAACTAAGTCAATAACTTTATTTATTAAATTCTAAATAGGTCGAAGGCTTGAAAACAACAGAATGCCAAAAGACTATATAATGTCGGCGTCAGCTCTCCACACTGTTTGTTAATAATAACCTAACTAGGGGTCTGGATAGATATTTAGCGTAGGGTAACGTATACCTCACGTTGTACGCGGAAATATGATTTGCATGTTGTACGTGAAAGGTTAAATAAAACTATATTTGTTCGTGGATACTTTATTGAAAACAACATAATATAAATAGGCTTGTATCGGTAGAACGAACGCATAACATAAACGTTGTCATCGCTATCAGACGTATTGCTATTCATTAGAATAGTATATTATATTTAAAATGAGTTTTGCAAATAAAGTTGTATTGATAACTGGCGCTGGCTCGGGTTTCGGAAAAGCTATTGCAGAGAATTTTGCTAAATTATCAGCTACTTTATCATTAATTGATAAAAATGAAGAACATTTGGAAAAATGCTCTTTACAATGTAAAATCTTAAATGGAGGAAAAGTTTTGACACATACAATTGACCTGCGGAACGACGAGTTGGTACAAAAAGTTGTTAAAGAAACGGCGGAAAAATTCGGCAAGATAGATGTTGTCATCAACTGCGCTGGTATTATCCAACCCAGCAATGGCAACATCAGAGATCCAAAAGCAATGGAAACCTTTGATGTCACTATGGCAGTGAATTTGCGAGCAACAGTTTGTGTCACTCAGTGTGCGACTCCATATTTGATGGAATCCAAAGGATGCCTCATAAACATATCAAGTATAGCAGCTCTAACTGTGTCAACCCAGTCATTTGCTTACTTCGTTTCAAAATCAGCTGTAAGTCATTTCACAAAATGTGTCGCCCTCGAGTTGGCACCTTTCGGAGTGAGAGCCAATGCGATAATGCCAGGTGCAGCCAATACGAATATTTTGACGAACTCTGGTGTGGTCTTAGAAGCTTCAAATTCGTTTTTTGAATCAATCAAAAACGTGATACCTTTGAATAGAATCCTCGAGCCTGAAGAAGTTGCAGCGATGGCAGTTTATTTGGCTAGTGATAGTGCGAAATATGTTACTGGAGGTGATTTTAAGATTGACGGTGGACTTAGTTTGAACGAACTTCCTACTGCAAATTAGGATTTTCATATTATAATTTACATGCAACTATTTATACATTTTCATTTCCGTCTATTTACCTGGTGGTAGTATAAACAAGTGCGTCATACTTTGATAAATAAAACAGATAATAAATAATTCTTGAGTAATATTTTAACGATAAGAATTCAAATCGAATAGGTGTTATTTATATTGATATTGGAGATAAGTTACGGTCACTGACTTATTTCTAACATGTTTCTGATAATTAACTAAAACAGTATTTGTTGTTTTTTTTACGTCACTTATGATACCTTTATAAATACTTCAAGATTTTTCATGTTAGGAGTTCTACCACAGATCAGGGAACAAGGAACCTTGTTCCCTGATCTGTGAGTTCTTCTTAGCTAAAAACTGCATCCTTGAAATTAGTGTGAATACTGGCGACTATACGAGTACTTACATAACACTTTTAGCACGAGACCCATCTTAAAATCAAGCAAAATGACAATCTGTCCCATAACATGTCGGCGAATAACCTATTTATTTTCACTCCCATTTAATATGGGTATGAAATTAAAGGGCTTGACAAGTAGAATATTCTCCACTATACGAAATCAAAATCTAAGATGGCCGCCGCTATAAAATGGCTGATAGCCTATTGTTTTTTCAATCCCATCAAAATGGGTATTAAATGAAAGGGTTTTTTTATGTAGAGTTTGTAGTAAACAAGTAGAAGTTTCGAAGACAATGCAATTTTTTTGTGTTCAGTATTGACATAAACACACTGTCACAAAATGGCGGATTACATTTTTTTACACAACCCCCATCGGTATCGAATGAAAGGGCTTTTTGTGTAGAACACAATTTTATAGTAATAAAATTAAATATAAAAACACAAAAATAAAATTGGTAAAAAACTTTTTTTAAACGAAACGGTTTTATGTACTAAAAGCTAAAAAATAATAACACAATAATAAAATCGTGAGGCGCAACGTATATAATGAAATCTTCCAGGCGAAGGCACCACGATTTTAAGCTTTTAATAAATCATCATCATCAGCTTATTTCGGCCCACTGCAGGGCATAAGCGTCCTCCCCCTCACGACAATTATCCCTGTCCTGTGACAGTCTCATCCTGGTGTTTTAATACATAAAACCGTTTAATTTAAAAAAGTTTTTTACTTATTTATTCTTCTTGTGCTCACTGAAAGTAAGACCATTTTGTAGCTTACAGCGAAAATAATTTATGCGGCATCCACGGGAAAGCTGACGCCGCAGAGTCCTTTGTTGACTTACTTCAGACCAGAAATCATGATCTTGTTGTTAAGTTACTTCAGACAAAATCAGGCTACTTAAGACGATCCAGTATTAACTAGAAAAATTGTACTACTACTACTATATCAGCCTTTTTAGGGTTCCGTACCCAAAGGGTAAAAACGGGACCCTATTACTAAGACTCCGCTGTCCGTCTGTCTGGTCGTCTGTCTGTCTCCAGACTTTATCTCATGAACCGCTATAGCTAGAAAGTTAAAATTTTCACAAATGATGTATTTCTGTTGCCGCTATAACAAAATACTAAAATTATTGTTGTTTTAATATTAACAGGCAGATGCTTGAAATATTCACAAGATATTTAGCTGCATGCTTACTTTAATAATAAATGATCAAATTAAAATAAAATAAATATTTAAGAGGGGCTCCCATACAGTACGGATCCTTCAAGCGCGAGTCCGACTCGTACTTGGCAGATTATTTAATTGCCCACAGCAGAACGTAGGCCACCCACGAAGGGTGAAAAATTGTATCTGAAATATATTCAAATTGTTGTTCTTGAAGATTACTTTGGTAAACAGCTTGTACAATAAATGGTTAATATTTCGTGAAGACTTGACTTGACCAGATTTTTCGAGAACATCTTTAATCGCATGCATATATAAACTTGACGAGCATTACATTTTATCATAATAATTTGGGTTTCCGCATTTGAAACAGACGTACTTATTTTTAATCAAGGACGTTAAAATATAAATTAAATTTAAATATAACTTAAATATGATTTTTTCAACTAAAGTCATTTTAATAACGGGTGCTAGTTCTGGTTTGGGTGAAGCTATCGCAACACATTTTGCAAAGTTATCAGCTTCTTTGTCACTTATTGATAAACATAGAGAACAATTGGAAAAATGTGCTGTACAATGCAGAACGCTTAGCGGACAGAAAGTTCTAGAACATGCAATTGACATACGTAACGACGAGCTGGTGCGAAAAGTTATAGATGAGACCGTCGAAGAATTTGGAAAAATTGATGTTGTTGTCAATTGCGCTGGGATTTTCGGGAACGATCATGGTAGTATTTTAGATCCAAAACTAATGGAAAATTTCGATTCTGTGATGGCTGTGAATTTGCGAGCCCTGGTGAGCGTGACAAACTGTTCGGCTCCGGTTTTAATCAAATCAAAAGGATGTATTATAAACGTAGCAAGTGCAGCAGCATTGCTTCCTTCAACGGATGCTTTCCCTTATCACATATCTAAATCAGCTGTTAGCCATTTCACGAAATGTGTTGCCTTAGAATTGGCGCCGTATGGTGTCCGAGCGAATGCCATATTGCCAGGCGGAGTAAAAACGGATATCATACTAAACTCTGGAGGATCTGTGGAAAAGAGCAAAATATTTTTTGATACTATTCTACGCTTGACTCCTTTGCAAAGACTTGTGGAGGCTAAAGATATTACAGACATGGCTGTTTATTTGGCCAGCGATAGTAGTAAAAATATAACAGGAAGTGATTTCAGTGTGGATGGTGGATTACCTTTGTCTTTTGCAACTGTTTTGAATGAACTTTAATTTTGTAATATCGGTGTGGTTGTATTTTAGTCATAGATTATTGTGATTGGCAAAGTAAAACTTCAAGTTTTACAAAAAAAAATATAAGAGATTTCTGATCCCTAGTAGTAAAACTTTAGTGAATAATTTATCGTTTTGATGTAAACGAGATATTACGTGTTTTGTGCTATCCTATCCCATAGAAACCTTTATTTTTCCGGTATAAAAAGTAGCCCATTTTTGACCGACTAACCGGAGGAGGTACTTACTCAATTCGACGCGTAAATATTTTTTTATGTATAACCACGCATAACTTTTATTTTAATAGTGGTCCGGTTTCAATAATTCTTTTTTATTGAAAAAAATATACTTCGAAATTGGTCCCATCTAAATTTTAATAAAATCGGCTGAGCCATTTTTGATAAATCATCAATAATGTGAAAAATGCAACATCGATCCGTGCGAAATATTCTCAAATTCTGTACACGGGTGAAGTCGGTCATGCTATTATTTGCGAAAAATAATTATACTGTCCAAACTTTAAACTATAAACATGCCAAAAATCAAGTCTATCCGTTCCTCTGTTCCTGCGTCAAAGAGTAAAGAACTAGCAAACACACTTTCAGACTTATTATAATAAATAATGAATTTATTTAACTTGTCTTAAGGCTATGTACAGAAATGGGTACAGTTTTATAGTATAGGTATATAACGAATAGTTAAACTTATTATGCTACATACACTGAGTCCGTGGACTGTACTCGTGGGTCAACCCTAGATAAGAATCTGAATCATTTATTGACGTATCAAGCTTAATACTATAATTAAAAATACAAAATCTGTATAGTAATACATAGTACCGCCAACAAAAGGTCTCGTCATTCAACTAAGACCTACACTAGGATAATTCCTGTGTCGCGGGATTTAGTGCGTTCCGTATTAATATTGATTAAACAATGGTTACGTGTAGTCTAAAATAACAGTACCTACTAAGTTGCGTAAATAAATTAATATAAGTGAAATATACAATTACATCGAGGGTTGGTAGGATATGTATTGTAGTACTTAAATTATACAATGAACCCAGGCTCAGTCTAAATGCGAACGATGAATAAAATTACAAGTGTGATTAAATACGTCCCTATAATATAAATCATGCAAATGAGTAATGTAATAAGCTATGTAATATGGATACTGTTACTATACTTATATACGCCTCTGTAGCAGAAGGACAGATAAGCAAAATCCCGGAATAGCATAGAATTTTAAGATTTAATAATAGTAATATAGTAAGCATAAGGACTATCACAATTGTTCATGAATAAATTAGTTTTTTTTTTAATAAAGTTGTGTTAATAACAGGTGCCGGCTCTGGTTCGGTAAAGCTGTTGCAGTAAATTTCGCTAAATTGTCAGCAACATTATAGCTAATTGATGTTAATGGAGAAAATTTAGAAAAGTGCGTTTTAAAGTGCAAAAATCTGAACGGTGGTAAAGTGCTAAAACATGTAATCGACCTGCGTAACGACGAGCTGGTGAATAAAGTTGTTAATGAGTAAGAATTCGGAAAGGTTCTTATTTATTGTGCATGTATTTTTGGTAACAACGGAAGCGTTCGAAAATCTAAAGCAATGGAGAATTTTGATTCAGTATTGCATTTGCGTTCTACAGTTTGTGTTACCAATTCTGCGAATTTGTATTTAAATGAATTTACAAAATGGGATACATTTTAAGCAAACGAGACTTAGTCAAAAAGTAAGGTGACTTTATAAATTCCGCTGGCTACGTACTTTTAAATTTCAATTTTCTTTTTAGGGTTCCGTTTTTTTTAACGCAAATTAGTCCGCGTTTGACCACCAACTCGCCTGATGGTAAGCGGTATGTAAAGCGAGGAACCCTTATAACTACGTTTTGTCCGTCTATCCTAATATAACAAAGCCTTAAATTTACCACATAGATGGGTTCATAAATGTGGTAGATAGGTAAAAGGCTTTGTTATATTTGCAATTAGGTTAAATTGCATGAAATTTGAGAATAAGATAGTATTAGTATCTATATATCTCAATTTAGAACAAGTAAACATTTTTTTTCAACACCGCCTCCCCCGTATGGGTTATCGTTGAATCGGGTTTTTAAAATGAATGTTAGCATTGAGCATGTCTTTGTCACGTGTACCACGTAGGAGATATAGGTCGCCAAAGTAGAAAAAAAAGTGCCCCCTTAATTTCTAAAGTATACAAGATAGGATCTTCGAACTTTCCGAGTTTATAGACCATAGTAAAAACTTTCTTTTAAAATTATTTGAGCGCTGTGGAATGACAAGCTTTTGAGTTATAAAGGAAAATCGAAATTTCTAAACTTGCACATAGCTCAGAGGTCATTGACTTCACAAACATACTTCTTAGCCAATTATGATTTTATACCATTCAACCATCTAATGACATAATTAAAATTGGTTTTTATCATCATCATAATCATCGTCACCATCTACGGAAGCCTATCAAGCGCGTGTCGCGACACGCACTAAACAACTTATTTTTATTATGTTGGTACACTCATCACGGCCGCATGTTCACAGATTCATACAATACATATTGAATTCCTTGTTAATTTTTAAACTTATAAAAGTTTAAAAGGATTTGGCGTGCAAAGCGATTTTCTGCTATCAAAAAAAACAATAAAGTAGCAAACAGTTTGCAGTGCTCTAAAACGCTCGAAATGTTGACAGTGGTATACTAAGTAAAAAAGAGTGTTAAGAAGTGAAAGACATTATGTTGAAAAATCATCGAATCACTGTCAGAGAAGTTGTCTAAGACTTTAGCATAGCGTTTGGCTCGTGCCATGCATTTTTTTCGGATAATTGGGTATGAGACGTGTGTCAGTGAAATTTGTTCCAAAACTGCTCAGTTTCGACCTTGCTTGTGAGAGATTTTGTGGCCGAAACCAACAACACAATCATGCTTTAGCCTCCATATTTACTGGATTTGGACATATTTGCTGACTTACCTCCCGCGTTTTTTTTTCTTCCCTAAACAAAAGAGACCCTTGAAAGGACATTGATTTAAATAAATATTGTTTAGTATTAGTAATTATTTTTTTTGGATAAAAAGAAAAAGTCATCTTACATTTTGAACACCCAGTGTAGCTACGAGTAACATCGTCTTTTAAACCATGCGCGGACAATATTTCAAATAAGTCTTCTGTAGGTCAGTCCGCTTAATGTTTTGCTCTCGAGAATCTCCAATCAGCACATTTTGCAATGAGTACCATTGCGATATCTATATTGATAGGTGGGAACAATACAAATGTTTTTATAAACTGTGGTCTAAGCAAGAAACTAGTAAAATCCGTTTTGGTAATTGTCAAATGATTTGACGCCTTTGAAATAAAATGTAGAACCTCAAGAACTTGCTGTGATGGCTGCTTATTTGGCTAGTGATAAAATGATTGAAGGAAGAATAATTTAGTATGAGTTTCTTGCTTCAGAATAGGTTTTCCATCGAAGCAAAGTATAATTATCAGAATTCTTCGTTTTTAGGGTTCCGTCCCCAAAGGGAAAAACGGGACCCTACTTACTAAGACTTCGATGTCCGTCTGTCTGTCTGTCACCGGGCTGTATCTCATGAACCATGATAGCTAGGCAGCTGAAATTTTCACAGATTATGTATTTCGGTTTCCGCTATAATACTAAAAACAAAATAAAATAAATATTTAAGGGGGGCTCCCATACAACAAACCTGAATTTTTAGACTTTTTTTGCTCTATATTAATGATTGTACCAGGTAGATGCTTGAAATTTTCACAGAATTTTCAGTTTTATATTCCCTTCAATAGTAAATAATAAAATTAATATTTAAGGGGGGCTCCCATACAGTACGGAACCCTCCGTGCGCGAGTCCGACTCGTACTTGGCCGATTATTTTTAGTTTATATACCTTCGCATACAAATTATTCGATTATAAGTAATGTTGAATGATTTTGTATGGCCGTAGATAGTCTTATTGTACCTTGACAAGGTTGATTGACAAGCTGGATTGAAGAAACTCGAACTATATTTAGCGAGCGAAAGCGCGAAAACGTATAACTGAATGTGAATTCTCAAATTAGTTTATATTTGATAATAATTGCTTTAAACATTAGTTTGTAATTTTACATAATTTAGGTACAATATTTTATAATGTTGAAATCATTTATTAATTGTTTTAATAATTAATAAAGCAATTAATAATTGCTTTCATCATTTAATTTTTTTTAAATGTCTATTCGTAGATACATCCACGAAAAGAATTTTTTATGTCGTAATAATTTGGACATTTAAATAGGTTAGTATCGGTACAGCAAACGCATAACATAAACGTTGTCATCGATATCAGACCAATTGCTATTCAGTAGAATATTGTATTTAATTTAAAATGAGTTTTGCAAATAAAGTTGTATTGATCACAGGCGCTGGCTCGGGTTTCGGAAAAGCTATTGCAGCGAACTTTGCGAAATTATCAGCCACTCTATCATTAATTGATAAAAATGAAGAACACTTGGAAAAGTGCTCTTTACAGTGTAAAAACCTGAATGGAGGAAAAGTTTTGACACATACAATTGACCTGCGGAACGACGAGTTGGTACAAAAAGTTGTTACAGAAACGGCAGAAAAATTCGGGAAGATAGATGTTGTAATCAACTGTGCTGGTATTTTCCAAGCCAAAAATGGCAGTATTCGAGATTCTAACGCAATGGAAACTCTAGATTTGATAATTGCTGTGAATTTGCGAGCAACAGTTTGTGTTACTCATTATGCGACTCCATATCTAATGGAATCCAAAGGATGCCTCATAAACATATCAAGTGTAGCAGCTCTAACTGTGTCAAGTAAGTCATTTGCTTACTTCGTTTCAAAATCAGCTGTAAATCATTTCACTAAATGTGTCGCCCTCGAGTTGGCACCTTTTGGAGTGAGAGCCAATGCGATATTACCAGGTGGAGCCAATACGAATATTTTGACAAGCACTGGTGTGGGCTTACAAGATAATAATTTATTTTGGGAATCAGTTAAAAACGTGACACCTTTGAAAAGACTCCTTGAGCCTGAAGAAGTTGCAGCGATGGCAGTTTATTTGGCTAGTGATAGTGCGAAGAATGTTACTGGGAGTGATTTTAAGATTGACGGTGGTCTAAGTTTACATGAAATTCTTTCTGGAAAGTAAGTTTAACATGACTTAAATATGTTATCATGATTACATAAGAACATTTACCTATACATTTGTAATTAAATAATTTTGTAAATTGATTTGCCACCGTTTTCATTCTTCTATACATAATCGTAAGTGAGTTATAATTTCAAAATTGTCACCTAGTCATTATTAGCTTCGTTTTTAACTGCATTTTTTTAACTAATGTTAAATTTTGATTTGCGTCCTATTTACTGATGAATACGTAAGTGCTTATTATGAATAAATTCTTATTTGTGCGTAATACTATTTAGGGTTCCGTACCCAAAGGGTAAAAACGGGACCCTATTAAGTCTTAGTATACCAAGACTTCGATGTCCGTCTGTCTGTCTGTCACCGGGCTGTATCTCATGAATTGTGATAGCTAGGCAGCTGAAATTTTCACAGATGATGTATTTCTGTTGCCGCTATAACTAAAAATAAAAACAAATAAATATTTAAGGGGAGGTTCCATACGGTACGGAACCCTTCGTGCGTGAGTCCGACTCGCACTTGGCCGATTTTATAAATAATTTAGTTCTGAGTATAGAGTCGTGGTAGAAATATAAATAATATTGTATAATTAAAATAAGTCAGAAGGAATAAGGTGTCAGTGACATATCTGCAACTAGTTTCTGATAATAAACCACATATTATACAGGGAAAACAACATCTCTTGTTCTTTATCGCCACCTATTTAAACCTCTATATTATTATGTAAATGTCAAAAGATTTTTCAGGACAGGCGAATAAACCGCTGTATTATTAATAAATTAAGACAATTACAAGTAGCGGCACGTAAGTCTAGCGCTGAGGGTACTGTGGAGGGGATGGCTGCGCATGTTTACCGCTTTACTAAACTCTTCGCTCAGTGCTAGACTTATATGCCGCGACCTGTACCTACATATATTTTTAAGAGATTTCTTGCTATTTAAAGTTTTTTATGTGAATGTTTTTTTTCCTGTGTGAAGTAAAATAATTACAAGTTCGTTAACAATTGTTTTTGACAGTTTTTGTTATTGCATATATCGTGATTTTCATCATGCTCAAGTTTTTCCCCAAGACTCTCGGAAAGTTTGTAATGTTAAAGAAATTAATATGATGAACACTTAGGCCATATTTAAAATGCATTCCCATACTACACACGAATCATAACTTATGACCCCATTATGTCGCATATCCCTGTTGAAAGCCAGCCCATGTAGGTCAACTATTCTATTGTTTCGATGTCATCGACCCACAATAGCGTGGGGCTGATTAATCAATAGCCATTCCATAGTTAAATACCGCACTACCAAAATAATTTTCTCACAATATTTTATTGTGATATCTTCAATTTTTACCGTTAAACATGGGAGGCAGTCGTAAATCCCTGCTGGATTGCGCTATTAAACGTCCGCCAGATCGACTGCTTGTTTGCTCCGCACATAAGTTTTATGGTTGCTATAATAAACACAAGAAGCTCCCTACTCACTATCATAAACTAATGTATGCAGGAATGGACGCTGGCCGTCGCTGTCTCACAGACAATTTCACGCGCGCTTAGCTAATGTTTGCCGAGCGATTTGCCGCCGGCATCAGATGTATGCTAGTTTTTTCCACTGCAGACAGACCGGCCATGCATGCAAGAAATGAATCCCAAACGGCTGTAGTCTGTACCTATCGTCTTGAATAATCTCTCCGAACCAATACTTCCAGACAGTATTTTGTGTTATTTGAGAACTTTCATGAAAATAAAGAACGTTTTTGTCTAATTCAGATTGTTCATAGGATCAACAATGTTTTTATTTGTGTGGCAGTTTCCTCGTAGGCGAGCTTGTAACAATTACGACAGCAACCTATCTGATGTGTTATTTAAATGAAAAAAAGATTAATAAAACGATACCAACTTTCACTTCCACCTAACAATAAAATATTTAACAATAGTCTCATCCTGTGTTCTACATCGTTGTCCTCTTTTTGGGTTGGGCTTCGGAATTAAACTAGTTTGTATTTCTCTGACGATGGGATCTTATCGGACGATCGCTTTCTCAACCCTTTAATATATGCGTCACCGTTTCTAGTTTAACGAATATTCGACCGGTGCCGGTGCGTTCGTAGTAAACTTGGATATAACATTGCGCGGCCAACTACAACGAACTTCGTATTTCCAGAGCGGTGGAGCAATAAAGTAAGCAGTTTTACAAGTGAGTGCCCCCAGAACGAATGCTCGGGTTAGCATACGCCCGATATTCTTATTATACGACTGAAAAATTTCACGAGGAGTATGCTAGACAAAGGTTTCGGAACTTTAACATTGCTTTGTAGCCATCGTACCTACCTTGCATTATACTTTATGCTCGTGGGCCACTTATTGAAGCGTTCGCTCGTACATTGTGGCCGGGAAAGGCATTGATTTTGTTCCGTGTGGTTGTCAAAAGTTTCCCATCGTCATTAGTCGAGTTGATTCGTTGTATTCAGTTGAACGGAGAATGCAGGCCGGCAACAAAGCGTCCACATTATGTTGTCGCACGGCGCGGCGCGTTCCAATTAAGTGAGATTTATTTATCCCCCTTGACGTTATAAGACTCCTAAAAAGACATTATTAGAGATTTAAGCTGGCGTGACGATTGTTCCCCAATTTTCTAAACACCTCGACAATGCTCTCCTAATTTGTTTCATCCTCTTAGGTATTTGTTAGCTTTGGGAAAACACGCATCATCTCCCGTTGTACAATACTCAGTACAAGAAGCTTGAATTTTGTATTCATTTGCTTGAAGGCTTTGTAACGATCATTTGAACTCACTGGAGAGATTTCAAAGTACTGGCCATGTATGGATATAGCAATCTGTGATGAAATAATTGTTTGAAACTTACATTTTCAATGAGAATAAACGTCTAAATTGGACCAGAATAAGTTAATTTTTAAGTTTTTCCTCATGAGTCATTTTCGCGTGTTAGGTATGTATAACGTCACATACCTCTAGATAGTAAACTAAGGCAACATAAAAGTTAACGCCTTATTGAAATTCTAAGCTTATATAAATAGCTTCAAAATGAATAGAATGACTTGAAAAGATATATTTTATTAATAACTGGTTAGTTGATTGGGCTACCGAGCACCGCGTCTTTTGTTATACAAGAACCACACCCCGCATTTGTATGAGCAGTAGCTTATTTTAAATGATAAATGAGCTCCCAATCGATTTGAATAACAAGCAGGCAGATGCTCTTAATCCTTTTGATTTCATTAAACGCATGCGCCCCTCAGTCCCTGTCGGAAATATCACTAGACCGAGAGCCTCCCGACCGACGACGGTTCATAATAAGGTTTATTTGAACCCCACAAAGTGATCCCAAAAAACATTCCTAACCTCTAATACTCTGAATGTGTTCTTTACATTTTTCTAACAAAAAATAGCAATTCATTTCGTTTTATTACGTGACTGAATGATATTCTACAGGATTTGTGATTGTCTTTTATCACAGGCTGGAATATTATTAAATAAAAATCTTTTACGGTTACGTTCTATTTGTCAGCCGAATAATACTCTAAAATCACTGGCGTCATCCTCTTTTCTAAGGACCCTTAATGAATTCCCTCAAGGCATTACTTCTTGCCTATCGAGGATTCACTCGTGTTGTTAGGCCCAGTGAAAAATCCACCAGTAATAATATTTCGATGATGTAATACAATTTGGTTACGTCGAATTTTACATAAATAATAATTTATACTCAAGAGACTATCCCTCTGATTTTCAAGCCTCGCTTCTTAAAGGTAATTTCAGAGTTTGCTATTTTAACTGTTATTTACTTCTATACTATTTTAGTTAGGTACACTCAATATTTTTTATTGTATGAATTTGCATTTCATGACGCTTTGCCTGACTTTAACTCGGTCGAGTTATGCGATACATACGCACGCTTCTTTTTGCCTAGAAAGTAAATATTTTCTTTAGGTTTGAAGACACAATACACGAGAAAAACAGGCTCAGATAAAGTTCCCACTCTACATTGCACTTTATGTAAAGACTACAAAGGTTGTAAGGACAGCTCAATCTATCATAACGCAGTGTGAAAGAGCCTTAATCCTTAGTCTATACTCTATCGTGAACACCGTATTGCTTCCGATGACTAAATTGTACGTTACAAATCGGATTTTTGACATTGTCTTTTCAAGCGAGAGTTATATTCGAGATGATGGATAGCCGTAGGAATGTTCCTCTGTGATCGTTTATTGATTAAAAATTATTCAAATAGCATAAAGATTCCTCGACGTAAAGAATGTATCATAAAAATTGATGTGACACGTTCAGTAAAATTAACATATTTCGATTATCGAAATCCATTCTTTACGTATCTTGTACAGGTTTAAAACTGTCGATCGAAAATTGCATATTTGATTGTGTATCGTCGGTTATTTTATTTCTCAGCGGGGCTCCCCAAGGGTGTTGTTGTTGGCTGGAGGTCTTATCGAGTGGTATTAAAGGATTCCTTTCCTTGACTGATATTACTCGATCAAGTGCTCTTATGGTGTTGCCATTTCCTTTTCTACTGATATTTTAATACATAGCATAATAGTAAAGGTATAGTAGTTTAAATCTATTCTTATCTAAGTTTATGTAGAAATATATTATCATTGATTATCGCCGGCAAAACGGCGTCGTTTTTGAAAATGTGAAAACGATCCAAAGGGTACATACTCGTACAACACGATTAAAACAACGTTAATTGTGTCGTGTTCTTGTAACGCTAAGGCGGACGGTCGCTAAATGGCAAAGAAAGCTATATAAATCAATGCAATAGGTAGTACAATTCATGTATAGAACTTTCCGGTCATACACATACCTCAGTACTGGCTATACTGTTCATTTTTGACCGCGTGACGGTGATCGATTCGATCCGATCGCCGTTCAGACAGCGCGAGTTTTTACCAATGTCGGATGTTACGGCACGGACGTTCCCAAACCCATGAAGATGATGTAGTGTTCGCGGTTTACTCCCGTGCTGCTATGATGAATTGTTCAAGTTATGACCCTTGTTTTACCACACGCTTTTTACCTCTCGATTTTATTTATCGGTTCGGTAACTCACTGTTGTAACGTGCCGTATATTTGGATAACTGTTTGTGAACGATGAAATATTGCTCCGGCCAGTTATTTAGCGTCGTCATGCTTGAAGATAACACGCTGATAAATATTTCAATCGAAGACAATTATGGTTTTGAGTCTACAAATAATGGTTTGAGAATTCAGATTTTATTTTGACGTTAAGCGTGTTTAAGTGTTACTCAACTACTCAACACACAGCTAGTGGAGCTGTTTTTCTTAGTAAATAGTACTATTAAGAGTATTTTATTTTACAGTGAATTCCGAAAGTGGCGTCGTTCACAGATTCGACGCGGACAATTACCCTTCGTTAGCTGCCAATAAATAGTGCACTTATTAAACAGCTTTACGACTAGGTAATTAGGGCTGTCATGTGACCATTGTACTTTCGTTAAGTAGCCTTTTAAAGAATAGCGAACGTAAAACTGAAATAGTACCTAAATTTGTAAGAGAATTATTTTCCAATTATTTACCAAATGGAAATAATATATTTCTTTAACACTGTACCTATTATTAATACTGGTTGTGTCAGGTGGTTCTATAAAGCTAATTTATCAGGACAGCATTTTCATGAATTAAAAACTAACGTAATGTCAGCGACACAAGGTCCTAAGCCTACTTATGCAAAGTATTGGCCTCGTGACACGTGAAATAAGAGTAATACCCACTTTCGTATCTTTATAGAATTAGTAGATATTGGTTCTGATGGTTTTTGTTTTAACATCACTTAATGCTACCTAAAATCACATACATTCGTAGTGAATGTTATGTAACTTAGGTAAGTAAGTAAGGAAGTTCGTATAGGCCGGGTGGCTAGCCTTGGTGTAAGAGTTTTTAGGCCGCCTGAAGACCTCTGACTTGGCTAAACGGTTAAAACAATCTAACTTAGGTATAAAACTATTATAGTATAACATTTCTAGTTGAATATGGGACTAAACCTAACTAAATTCCCTTCAATAGGTATATTATCAGTTTAGTCACATTACCATCAGATAAGCATCTGAAGATTATTAGATCGTTATCTGAAAAATAAATTGTTCTTATCACAAATATAATTTGTCTGTAACCAACAAATATACACCACGGCAAGGTTATAACTTTCCTATTCAGAATACAATATGGCAGCCCTAGATGTAATTAACTCTCTGTTACGGTAGCAAACCGATCGAGCTGTAGACCATTTAGCTCGGCCGGCACCTGATAAATCATTAGCAAAAGGTCTATTTACTCTCGCGCTGTTCTCTCGAACTTGACGTTATTAAAATTAACGTGGAGCTCGACATAGCCTTGAAGGTGCTGTTTTGCTTATACAATGTGTCGGTTCAAGGTACAACTGTAATGTACTGGCCTACTTTTTAAACTTAAACTTTTTTGTAAAACTTACCGTTCACGATTTATTGAGCATTTAATGTTTTAAGGTCCATTTAATGAAATTTCATTAAAGTAAAGTAAACGGTAAGTTTTACAAAAAAGTTTACTGGAAACAAAAGATGCGAAATTTTATTTTCTACAATAATGATCTTAATGTTTTTTGCCCTTAAGTACATAGTTTCTGAGATATCAACCAAAAACATTTTTTCAAGATGACGTGTCAGGAACGCATTCTCTGAACGGCCGAACTATAGATTTTGTTTCTTATTTTAAATAGGTAGGTTTGTACATATAGCATAGTAGTTGTAATATTAAGTTTATGAAATGTTTAAAAGTTTTGCAAATACCTTTTAGAATGAATAAAAGTAGAAAAATATCGATATATTTAGATAGGATAACAATATCAATGTATTTAAATTTCTATATATTTAGATCTATGTATTTAGATGAGGGGACTATCGCACTTTATTTTATCTATACCAATATTATAAAGAGGTACAAAAAACAAAATTAACCGGTGATTCTTTTGAATTTCTCTAGACAACTTTTGTAATAAAAATCGACGTTGTTTTTGGTTCATATAAAGGTTCATATAATGCCAAAACTTTAAATAATGGAAAAAATATATATAGAGGTACATATATAGGCCGTGATTTATTGTTAAAACTGAACATATTGCCAGCCATTAAAGGACCTTACCGGACACACTGTATATAAACTAGGTTCTTGTTTTGCGTCTGGATGTTGCCATTTTTGAACCATGCTGGATATAAATCAATGTCAAAACATTTGTTAAAAAACATGCTGCTCTCAACTTCATTGGTTCAAATAATATCAAATGATAACTCGATGATGTTATTCTGCGATTCGCGGGTTCGTTTCTTTTGACTCGAGACTTCGGTCCAGGACTCGTCGTGCTGTGGTATCGTCCTTTTTTTTGCAGAAATGATCTGCCTGTTTGAGGTTATGTTTTCATTATTTTTTGGTTCTTCAAAAAGTGGGGTTAAGTCTTCATATATTGATTGCATCTGGTTCTGGTCTAAGTCATTCTCGTCTTGATTTCGACTCATTATCACTCACTCACACTACCGCGTGGCCTGGCGGCGGCGCGCGCCGGACCGGTTGTAAAATAAATTAAAAATTTAAAAAACCCCCGACACAAAAATATTTGACAACAAACTTTCAATTGACAACCATTTTGGGCACATTTGTAGAATTTTGGTTCTTCCATCCCCACTTTAACCCACTATAACTCTTAAACGGCTCAATCGATTTTTATAAAACATAGCTAAGAACACTCTCGATTAAGTCTCCTTTAATCAAAAAAAAAACTAAGCTGAAATCGGTTCAGTGGTTCGGGCGCTATGATGCCACAGACAGACAGACAGACAGACACACAGACACGTCAAACTTATAACACCCCTCTTTTGCGTCGGGGTTTAAAAATGGGACTTAGCGGCTTTGCCTAATAAGCACTCCGTATAGCATACAATACGAGGGCAAAACATTTAGAAACTTCTAACAGAATACATAACATAACATTAGGAATACCGCATTTAAAATGAAATGGAGAGTTCTCGTATTTCAAATCAACTCGATCAACGATCGAGACATTGGCAGTGAAATAATTTCGAGAATATTTACCTACTGGCTAAAACACTAACAACTTTTTGTAAGCTTCGTCTTTTTCAACAGTCATGCTGTGATGAATCGATAGACTTTTTTAGATTGTATTTACATCATTCGGCGCCAATTTTATTAAAACACGAATTAATAATTTATGTGGCCACGCCCCGTAGGCGTCAACTGAGCGTGATAAATACGGCATGAACACACTACCGCCTATGTTTTAAGTGTCTTCTTTTTCTACTAGACCATGTCAAGTCCACGCCTAGTTCTAGCAAAGCTATACTTCATTGTGTGTCTGAGGTGTTATCCTATTAATAAATCGAATCGGGTAACTATTTCAACGGATCGCTGTAAGTCTATTCTGATTAGTAACCTGTGATCCGCTAAATTTTGGCGGCGTGATTTATTGATTTCTCTAGCTCGAAGTTTTATTTATTGGTAAGCATAACTTTATAGTACAGAATACTAAGAACGTAACATTCCCTACTGTGGTTATGAAATCCAGGCAGGAGCCCATTTACATATCGCATTTTGTTTAGGGCTGCTCATTTTTTAGGGTTCCGTACTTAAAGGGTAAAAACGGGACCCTATTACTAAGACTCCGCTGTCCGTCTGTCTGTCTGTCACCAGGCTGTATCTCATAAACCGTTATAGGGGGTTAGTCAAGTATTACGTAAGCAGATTTTTTACAATTATTTACTCCCCCACCCCCCTAGTCAGCTAAAGTAAGCAAAGCTCTTGCCTCCCCCTCTCATTTTTACGTAAACATTGGTACCTCTACCTATAAGAATTTTGCTTTTTTTATTGATTCATTGCTGACGTAATCACAAAATAGACCCCCCCACCCCCCATGTCATCAAAAATAAGCAAAGGATAGACCCCTCCACCCCCCTATAGTGCTTACGTAATACTTGAACGGCCCCTAGCTAGAAAGCTGAAATTTTGACAGATGATGTATTTCTGTTGCCGCTATAACAAGAAATAATAAAAACAGAATAAAATTAATATTTAAGGGGGGCTCCCATACAACAAACTTGATTTTTTGCCGTTTTTCGCTCGATATTTGTAATGGTAACAGGCAGATGCTTGAAATTTTCACAGAATGTTAAGTTGTATATTTGTCACCGGTTTATTGTAAGAACCGTTTGTTTACAATCTCCCGAGTTAGATTATAAACTATCGATAGATTGTGAACGGATACAACGGTTTACAATTTAACGCTTTACATTTTCGTTAGTTTGTAAACAAACAGTGGTCAAACGTGAAATTGTAAACTTGTGTGTAACGAAACTAATAGTAGACGTTGATTGGTTCAACGAATTATCCCGTTTACGCCCACGCCCACTCCCCCGCCGCGCCGCCGGGTGCAGTCATTGTTCTTTTAACAGTGTTAAGAGTCAGTACGTTGCGCTTAACAGTGTTAAGAGTCATACGTTGATCTTTCAATTTAAATATCTTAATAGCAGTTTTTGTGACAAAATTTTATAAATAACTTTAATTTTGTTAAATATGAGTGAATTAGCAGTGGACCTAAAGGCTAATATTGTTGACCAACAACAATTCAACAAAGATTTAGAACAGTATTACAGTGGGCATAATGAAAATAGTAAGAAGAGTGAATGGACCAGTGATAAAATTAAAAGTGTGATAAAACTAATTGAAGAGTGTAATTTAAGTAAAGGTCAAGGAAGGCGACCATCTAACAAACAATACCATCATGCTAAGAAGTATGATATTATGACTGTTGGTGATGAAAAAATGTTAATAGTAAAAAGAAAATCCCATTCCGACCCGGTTGTACAAATAATACCTAGCAGTGAATATTATCATGTAATATTTGATGCACATATTGCAACGGGTCACGGACGGCGAGACAAAATAGTCCATGCCCTGAAAAATAAATATGCAGTGCCAATTTCTGCCGTCACAACTTTGTAAAACTTGTCTTGCCAAGAAAAGTTTTCCCAAAAGCGGTATTTTTGTGAAGCCTCTGATATCGGACGATTTTAATCGGAGGGGACAAGTAGATCTTGTGGACTTTCAGTCTTCTCCGGATGAAGAGTGTAAGTGGATGCTGCAATACCAAGATCACTTGACCAAATTTTGTTTTTTACGACCGTTGAAAAGCAAAGAGGCTAAAGAGGTGGCAATTGAGATTCATAGCAAGAATGTGGTCGGTAAAGTTATACAGAAGAAGAATGAATTATATAGAGTTGGTACTTCCTGCGGAATCATCAATGACTGGTTATCACGAAATGCTATTCTTCCGTCATCAGGGACAATTTTGTCTGATG
Organism: Hypomecis atomaria; assembly: GCA_964007245.1. Taxonomy (NCBI): domain Eukaryota; kingdom Metazoa; phylum Arthropoda; class Insecta; order Lepidoptera; family Geometridae; genus Hypomecis; species Hypomecis atomaria. The sequence continues at coordinate 12,901,010 of OZ023291.1, forward strand.
ATATTCCAGAGGTTAGAATCATTGAACCTATTTTTTTTTCATTGAACAAATTATAGTTTGGTGCTTTAAGCTCGTAGTCTATTTGTCTATCACCAAGATAATAAAATAAAAGTACACTATTTTTTAGGTAATTTAATTTCTTATTAATTTTTATTTCAGGACACTTTGCCGCTAAGAACCATATCTGCAATGTCTTCTTCATTTGGTGGACAAGGAATGAGACAGTGTAACTGCAAAAAAATATCTAAAGGGCAATGCATTATCTAACAGATGTAATTGTAAAAAATCGAATATTTTGCGTGGCTCCAGGTGCCATAAATCTTTGACATGTAACAATAAGTGATAAAAGGATCTTTCTTCAGTTTTCTTAGTCAATATTATTACCTACATTCAATATTTTACGGCTTGCGTTTAAACCTACCAAATTGCGCCTATTTTATTTACAACAAATTATTCCTCCCTGCCGGAATGGATAATTGTTCATCAAAATGTGTTTGTGTTTCTAAAACTATTAAAGTGAATTGCTCGCTATAAAAGTATTAGAGTTAACCTCAGTCCAAATATTGTTTTGGGACGTCGAAACCTGTTAGCAAATGCTGACTATTATAGCTGAGTTAAAAGCTATTCAAAGGCGCAAAACGTCTTCTTTCCCACAGTTCTTTGGTCCCGTAAGTCCCGTTACCAACCAAGGAATTGCGGAACTTCAAATGGTCGGTAAAAATGCGCTAGAATTACTCGCAGAACAATAAAGCAATAAAAGAGAGAGCACCAGATGGGTCCGTTGGTGGATCCTGATGAAACAAGCGTTAAATACAGCTAGGTGATAATAATATTCTGTTTATTCTAGTTTGTATTACGAATACGTAATATGTTTGGATGAATAACTGAAAAATCGAATCGAGAATGACATAATAAAATGTAAATTAAATAAAATAGTTTTATTTTAATATTTTTAATTGAATAAGTACTTTTATTTTCTCCAACTTAGAAAATATTTAATTTGCTTAGTTAGATAATTCAATGTAATTTTTGTAATTATTTAATAAAATTCACATCAGCAAAAAATTAAATAAGATAACTATTAAATAAAAATAAGGATTTTAATTATTTTCGTCAAATTATTATGTGTTTAGCATGTTTTTATAGTTAGTTAATTAGTATGTTTTTAAAGTCAGGTATAATATACATTTTTTTTTATTTAACCTGTACTGTCCCACTGCTGGGCAAAGGTCTCCCCCAATTCCTTCCAATATACATAATTAGTAAATTTTCAAAGTCCACTTGGTTGAGGACCCCTCTTCGGATAAAGGCCGCCTACAAAAAAATCTCTGTTTTTCTGTTATTTAGTTTCGGATAAGGTAAAAAGAAATATTTTAAATTTTTATTTAAAATCAGTGGTCAAGTTTTAATAATTAGTTATCTAGTATTGTTTGTCTGTTTTAGAACAACGTTGTCATTGACTGATGGAGGGCTGCGCGGGTTTGCAGCCTGTTAGGCCTGTGTGATGCTTGATCCAGAAAGCTGTGCTGTAGTTTTAGTTTTTCAATAATACATGTATAGTTCAGGCTGTATAATTTTAGTCATGTTAATGTTCCTAGAAAATAATAATGCTTGGTAAGCATTCATCCACTTGGCACCAATAAGCAAGATAATATTATTTTATTGGGTATTTTTCTACGGGGCGAAAACATTTTGAGCAGTATGTATTTAAATTCTTCTCATAATTATTGTTTCATATTTTACCTGCCTCGTGTTACCTACGGATGAAAATTATAGTCTAAAATAACATATAATTTATACAATTAAATTTAATATTATATTTATGTTTTTGATTTTAATAACAATAACTTCTTACTACCTACGAAAACCCTTACTTTTATTAGCAAATTTCATTATTTTTGCCAAAAAATAGCACAACCGACTTCAATCATTGCAATTTACGTTAAAAAAATCGAATAGTCCGCTTAAACCAATGCATACCATTTACAGAATACTGTTGATTTTTTAAAAAAAACTTCAAACCAACTTAGGTAAAGTTTATATCTTTAGGTTGCGGAAATTAATGTGTTACACAAAACAACGTACAGGTAAATGTGAATAAAAAAAAAAACGAGCACACCTGTATACATTAATGGTTAAAAATTAAATTTAAAAAAACATTCAATCTCATTTAATTGCTGTTAAACAGATGTTTTCTATACCTCTCTTTAGGTTGCCGAAAATATTACGTTAAACAAAAGAAGGCACATTAACAAAAGAATTTGCACAGCTGCACGTTTTTTGTTTTACTTGTTTGTACTGTTGCCATCATCATTACAGTTCCGATATAAATAATATATACCAAATAATGCAAAATCAATTTCTAAATACAAATACTAACCTCAATATAAATATGTAGGTACCTACTTTATTTTACGTTTTTCAAAACTAGTATCAGAATATCTTTGCTGACTGTTATTTCTGTTAATGGAGTACAAATCGTTATTTAAGAATTGTTTCTTTATCTGAACCAGTAATCTTAGACCAAATAAATAGACCATTTTGTATTTTGTCTTAGCCAAACAAATATACCTACTCTTCCTGATAAAAAAACAATTAAAACCTATGTCGAATTATCAAAATCGGACTATTCTGTAAAAATATACGTGATCATACATAAACAAATCTGAGAATCTATGAACTTAGATAAAGTTCGAGAAGACGAACACTTGACAGATAATAATATTATCTCACTAAAAATATATCTATATGGTTTGTTGGTAATAAAAAAAAATTGTGTAAAGAAAATGCCATTTCGACCAAAATACTGTCAACTAATAAAGATGCACATATTGCTAGGGGTTACGAACGGCACGCACGACCAAATAGTTCATGTCCTATAAAATAAATTATAGGGGTATTTAGCGCAAAAAAATGTTAGGTCAGGTGGTCGGCGGAGTCGCAAAAAACTGCTTATTTCGACACTCACAAGGTAAACCAAAACCCATAGGGTACTTTCCTTTGACCTAGAATTATGATTGGCAAAAAAGATCGTCTTATGGTGGTATGGTACACATACCTACAAAAAATAATCGGCCAAGTATGAGTCGGACTCGCGCACGGAGGGTTCCGTACATACAGTACGGTACGTACAGGGAGCCCCCCTTTAATATTTATTTTATTTTAATTTTATTATTTATTATTGAAGTGAATATAAAACTAAATATTCTGTGAAAATTTAAAGCATCTACCTGTTACCATTATTAATAGAGCGAAAAACGTCTGAAAAATCAGGTTTGTTGTATGGGAGCCCCCCTTAAATATATATTTTATTTTCTTTTTGGTATTTGTTGTGACAGACAGACAGAGGGACATCGAAGTCTTAGTAATAGGGTCCCGTTTTTCCCTTTGGGTACGGAACCCTAAAAACGACTTAATTGTCCGGTAATTGCTTACTCTCTACTCGCAATTGTCCGGCATTTTGACCACTGGTTTTACTACTATGTGAAAAGCCAAACATAAATAATAATGTGATATTGTACCGAGACTCCAAAATAACTGCACACCATTAGATTGGGACTTTACAGAAAGTAACCCCGGGGAGCGCAGATGTGTTTAAATGTCTTTTTGTTTGTCGAGAATTTTGAGGATCCGGAGGACAATAACCTAACGGTCATTTTACGCTATTGTATTAACAGCTTTCAACATACTTTTACCTTTTACCTAAATAATACTTTTTATTTAGTGTGTTATAAATTTAAAATCATTGTATCATAAAAAATTTGGGAGGTATTTGTCCTCCAATCCCCATAAAAAGGAAAATAATATTAATTTTAATTTGTCAATAATTTCAGTATTAATCTATTACCTATAGCTATTAAATTTGTGAGGGTTGGTATTATGTAATTATGTTAATATTTTGGACAAGCAAAATACATAATTTTTTGGGTTCTTATTCTTAGGATCTATAAAATATTTTGTGTAGCATTAAAATTCTTCTCATTATTGTTACATGTTTTACCTACCTCACTCTATCATGGATAAACATTGTATAATAAGCGAAAGTTGTTTTGTTTCAAATATTTTTTTGGTTTATTAGTTTAATCTTAATAGTACAAATAATTTCTTACGGTTAAATCTCGTTTATCCCCCGGGGCTCTACTACTTGACCCTTACTTTTATCTGTACTTTAATTTTAACAATGATTTTTTTCGCCAAAAATAGTACAATCGACTTCAATCATAGCAATACGTACTTATGTACAATATTCGAATAGTTAGATCAAATCGATGTTACTACTATTAATATTTCAAAAACTTTCTAACCAATTTCAATAAAATGTTTATGGATATGGAACTACATTCGGTGTACTTCTATCCTTTCCAATAAAAAAATCACCATGCGTGATCAAACATAAAAAATATACAGCATCGAATCTTTACACCGATAAAATAACAATGGATGGCTGCATCCGGCGGAGGAGGAGTGGCCGTAAAAGGGATGATTCGTTGAACCAATCAATGCCCACTTTGAGTTTCGTTACACACAAGTTCACAATTTCACGTTTGACCACTGTTTGTTTACAAACTAACGAAAATGTAAAGCGTTAAATTGTAAACCGTTGTATCCGTTCACAATCTATCGATAGTTTATAATCTAACTCGGGAGATTGTAAACAAACGGTTCTTACAATAAACCGGTGACATATTCACTTCAATAGTAAAATTAAAATAAAATAAATATTTAAGGGGGCTCCCATACATATGATTATGAATACAGTACGGAACCCTCCGTGCGCGAGTCCGACTCGTACTTGGCCGATTATTGCTAAGCAACGTTTCCGAATTTTCAAGAAAACTATATTTTGGTGGAAATTATATTAAGAGCAAAATATTACCGAATTAAAGATCAATCAGGTGTCTTGATAGATTTTTGCTGATCTACTTTATTTATTTTATCGTTAACAGCAAGTTACTGACAAAGAAATGTTTTGCTTACCAACATTATTGGGGAATTTAAACCTGTTTTTACTGCTTACCGTTTACATCACACCTATCGCATATTTATATCGATTTGGTTTCCAAACGATCGACTGGGAATAATTTCGGTAGATATGAGATTAATATTATTAGCTCGTTCGCTCAGATAAGGACATTGACAGTTTAAACAATTTGTATTTTGATGTTGATAGTATCTGATCTTTTTGCAAGTAATTGAGCAGAACGAGTTTTTGATGTCAAATGAAATTGTCGTTTATATATGTAGAATTATTTGTACTGTATTAATTTTATTAAAAAGATTTAATTTTATAACCATATGCTGCATGATAATTTACTGAATCTAGATTTAATGAACCATTTGTTGTACTTTACCGAAACAAACAATTATTGTCCTAAATACTTAACTATGATTTGCTCATATATGTACTTACTTGTATAAATTTATCGATATTAACTTTTAAAGTATTTTACTTTATGCTTCACAAGTTTCGCTTTTGTCCACATTTTGTGTGATTAGAAAAGGCGTTAAACGCTTCGACTGTTGTAAGAAAATGGCATTCCTTTTACAAAACATTTATTTCCTATTGTCTTGGTTTCGCAAATCGATGAAGCGTGCCATTACTTTTTGCAAATTCCTAATCATTATGCCCGGTTTGACCGCAGCAATAACAATAAGTAGTCCTTTTGCGTTTTAACTCCACCGCTTGTGGAGTAAAAAAGAGTTTTCTGTTATTCCTAACAATCATTTCTTATCTATGCTATGAACTATTGAAAAAAAGGCTCGTTTCGTCGACTCAATAGATTGAAGTAGCGCTTACTATTGTTTGCAAAGAAAAGGATTATACTGATGGTAAACGTTAGATAAGGACAATATGAATTTTTAATACCCGAACAATACCGTGATCATAAAGGCATGCTTTTTACACAATGCTTAGCTTTTTTGGTCCAAATATGTTTTTGAGCTAAAAATAGTTTTGCAGCGTCACTCTTATTTTTTACCGTTTTCAATGAAACATTTACCTGTTTTGTTTTATTTACACAACTGCCCCAAAAAAGGATTGTAATGTGTTTATCTATTTTTAGCCTGTTAATGTTAAATTATTTATTTCTAGTAGTCTTATATAAGTAATGCCTGGATTCGTTACTTAGTTCGTCACAGTTACTAGAATTGTAGTTTAAGTAAGGAGGTAAAATTGGTGCAAAAAATAAAAACAAAAGTCCGCCAATATGGCAGGAAAGTGTTTCAATTTAACGGCATTGGCAACTGGGTTGCTTTCTGTTAATGATTTCTCGGTCGTTCCAAAAAAAATGACAATCATTAAGCCGCGGACGCACGTGACTGAGGCCACCTGCCGATTCCGTCGGGGTCTTGAGCTCGTGACGACACGTCTCAACTGCTGCTCGCTTTTCATCCAACTTCCGAAAAGAAGGTTCACAATTCGTCGCTATTGTTTTTGTCCCGTGCGTAACAAATAAATAGGTAGGTACCATCGAGCAATAAAATGTACTTGCTCGATGGTGACTTAAACTCTATCAGTTCGCTAAAGATAAACTAGACAAGATTTTTAATACGTAGTAATATTATATACCTATAATACTTCAGTTCAAGTCAGCAATTCTAACAAAATGCTCTAGTAATTGTTTCAATCACAAAAAATCTAGAGAGCTTGTTCTAACAGAATAAATGGAACGGAAATCGAATTGTACAAATATTTGTTGTCGTAATTGCTTTGTTGTATGTGTCTGTTTCCTAGTACATATTCTATTTACTATCTACGAGAACACTAAATATTTTTTGTGACAGGGATTTGTCAGAAAAAAATACCTACACGTGTTTGGAATGATTTGTGGTAAATGTTTTTCGTAATCCACCACTGTATCACTACTAAGCATGAAACTTTATTACAAGGTTATTATAGTAGTTAGTATAGTTATTTTTTCTACAGCCAGATTTTATGTTGAGTACGAATAAGTAAATTTTTAACCGACTTCCAAAAAGGAGGAGGTTCCATGTTCGTCTGTATGTATTTTTTTTGTGTATGTTCATCGATAATTTCGCCAATTGTGAACCGAATCGAAAAAATCTTTTTTTAGTTCGAAAGGGTAAGTATATTCCCGAGGTGGTCCCATTTAAATTTTACAGAAATCGGCTGAGCCGTTTTTGAAAAATCAACAATAATGTGTACAATTCGGGCGAAATATTCGAATTTTGTACACGATGGAAGGCGGTTTTGACATTTTTTTGCGAAAAACAACTATATTTCTAGTCAATAAATAAATTAATTTATTAAATAAACCTAAACTCTTATAAGCTACGGTGATGGTGCATTTCACATAATTGGAGACCGTATTTTAGGTAACAATGTGGCAAACGGCCTGAGCGGCCTCGGGATTGCTTATGGATAACTACCACATATTTTGAGGAATCTTCACTGCGTTGCCTACTTTCCTCTGTAAAACAGGCAGGCTTCCTCACGATTTTTAGCTTTCACCATTTTAATTAAGACAGACAGACGTAACTCTTTATTGTGTGCACTTATATTAAAAACTACAACAGAAGGTACAAAGTATACACCTTAAATTAGTGCCACAAATGGCGGCCTTATCGCTGACAGCGAAATCTACCAGGTAACCTAAGGTAACTTAACCACTGAACGGAAAGAAATCACAAACTAGAGTATAATTTATATTAGTATAAACAACTCGCATTCCATCAGGCGATTTGGTGGCCAAATGTAATCTTAAATAAAAATGGGAGGTACCGAACAGACAAGAAGCGTCAATTTTTGACCGACGAACCACCGGAGGAGGTACTCAATTCGACGCGTATATTTTTTTATGTATAACTTTTTTCCTAGTAGTCCGATTTCAATAATTCTTTTTTTATTGGATAAAGTATACTTCGAAATTGGTCCCATTTAATTTTTATCGAAATCGGCCGAGCTGTTTTTGATAAATCAACAATAATGTGGAAAATGCTACATCGATCCGTGCGAAATATTCACGAATTCTATACACGGGTGAAGTCGGTCATGATATTTTTTGCGAAAAATTATTATATCAGACCAGGCAAACGACAAAACAATCTTTGCAAATAGATATAACATAGGCTGTTGATTTGCGAAATGCATGGCCTTTCAGCGGTATATTTACTCGTATACAAAATGTTCATCGCCCAGTGACAAAATATTTGTGTACAATTTCGGAATTGACCCCATAGAAATAGTTGTTCAAATTGATATATGCCTCTGAAAGTTCCTGCACTTTGTAAAGCAACACCTTGTAGGTACGTCCAATAAAATAAAACAATCAGCAGCATCTCTTCAATTTATATTATTTCTCCTCCACGCAACCTATTCTCAAGAAAGACAAGTACAGTAAAGTGTTCAGAAACAAGTACAACTTGCCTGAACGTTTTGCTCTGCCTCCTTACACGAGTTCCTCACGATCTCTCAAGTAACTGGCTAGTACAAATACCCTGTGCTATAACTTTATTACGCCACTTATAATCATGACGACTTTCTGTCCTTCCATTTGTACAAAACGGACGGCTATTTCATTGGAAGGATTAAGTATTTTTCTTACGATTTAGTTCTGATTCAACAGTTCTTAAATAAATTAACGAGGAATGTCAACACCTTTTAAAATGAGATACATGAATATGAAAATAACAAGTTTGCTAATCGCTTAAATAGAAACAGTGCATAAATCTTAATTTTAAATATTGTATGTCGATAGCTAATGATAATGTACAATCTTATTAAGCGCTTCTTTTGACGGCTTATCAAAGACCAGTTTAACGTGTCTCTGAAATTAAATATTCAAAAATTTTAGCTTCTAATTTTGTCATCATTGAAGACTGGGAACTGTCCTCAAATGTCTGACTTTGAAAAATCTTTTAAAAATGTTCCATTTTTCTTGTTATAAATAAGGGCACATCCAGTCATGATGTTGGTGATGTGTAGTAGTGATAGTTTAAATTTTTAAAATATTGAGCACGATTACCAAGACTAGACTAGAGGTGCCTATTTGCGTAAATAGGCGCGTATTAGAAAAACATAAATGTGATGACAAATTTAAAAAATAGTCTGCCAAGTACGAGTCGGACTCGCGCACGGAGGATTCCGTACTGTATGGGAGCCCCCCCCCCCCTTAAATATTTATTTTATTATTTAATATTAAACTATATATATAACACTAAGTATTCTGTGAAAATTTCAAGCATCTACCTGTTACCAATATTAATATAGAGCGAAAAACGTCTAAAAATTCAGATTTGTTGTATGGGAGCCCTCCTTAAATATTTATTTTGTTTTGTTTTTAGTATTTGTTGTTATAGCGGCAACAGATATACATCATCTTTGAAAATTTCAGCTGCATAGCTATCATGGTTCATGAGATACAGCCCGGTGACAGACAGACAGTCAGACAGACGGACATCGAAGTCTTAGTAATAGGGTCCCGTTTTTCCCTTTGGGTACGGAACCCTAAAAACGAAAAGGTGTGTAATATGTATAAACAAAAGTGGCGATTTAGTCGTGTTAATTTAACATTCTTATGAATTGAGTAGTTGAAATTATTAGGGTGTAAGTACAATTCTAGGGTACAATTTGACTGCGATAAAAACCGTCAAACATCCCTCCGTGTCTATTTTAACACAAGATAAATAACTAGCACATCGAAGGCATGCTTGAGACAAAAATAGGTGGCATAAATTCAGAATACATCAAAATTTATGATGATTATTACTGCTGTGTCATCTTGCATCCAGTGTGGGCGACTACCAACCGTGGGACGGCCGTCCAATGGATATTTTTATTGTTAACAAATTTGACTCGGAACTATTCCACTCGTGTTGGACCTGGTGTATGATGATGGACCTGAAAAAGAAAATCAATATCAATCTCGTAAAATAGTTTGGAATAGTTGTTTGGAGTGAATTTGTATGGTTAGTTCATGTGTGAATATTTTTATGATTATTATGGTTCTGTCTGGTTTGAAATACTACTGTTGATATGAATGATAGCGCATTTAGCGCTTTACTTTTTCATATCAACAAACTTTTGACATACATGATATGCTCTTAAGCATAAAGGACCTTTAAGAGTTACTTTTTATGATAAACATTTCAAAAATTCGTCGCGGATGCAGGATTCGAACCTTGCGTCTTCCGAAAATTTCCAAAATCCGAAGACACACAGACAAACAGACACGTCAAACTTATAACACCCCTCTTTTTCGTCGGGGGTTAAAAAGTATTTCTTTGAGATAAACCTAGTGTAGGATGCACTACAAAATTAAAATCATTTCATAAAGGACCTTTATTTTTATTCCGTATAGGTTCCTAATTTGTAGCAACTTAAAACTGTTACGTTTACGGTTATAAACGTTTACAAGTTGGCTTATAAAATTTATTGGGTTGTGGTTATTAATGTAGGTACATAGTGTAGGTATCTAAAGGTCCTAGATCGACAGAGGCCCGATGGTTATTTTTCAAGCAAGCTAAAAATTTCAGTGCAAAACCCAGACCGTTATAGTTTTAAAATACTATTATTTTTAAATATTCTACAATTTTTCCACGTGGATAGGATAAGCTATACGGTATCAGTACAAAAGATCCTAAGTAAACTTAAGTTGCATAACGCATTATTCGCTAAGAAATATGATCTTTGATGTACTTTATCTGTGCAAATATTGACTTTACGATGATAGCTTCGCAGCCTTGACACCTGAACCAACAGCGGGCGATTTCTTTTGTAAAATGGAACTTACAATTTATTGACGGAGGTATAATTTTGGATAGGTAATTCATGCCGCGTCTTCCCAAGCTTTACGAAATCTCGTCATGGGGATACATGGTGTTACATCAAAGCAGTTATGTGAGGGGAATTTCATCATGGTATGTTTGTTCACAGTTAAACGTAAGCCTCTAGCTAGAATGTTTTTGTTAATTCCAATTTAGTTTATTCAATAATACAGTTCATTTTGAACTACAATATCACTGTCTTAATCCAGATATTCTTTTAAAATTATTACACAAAAAGCCCGATTACAGAGGCGCCAGCGTAAATTTAATAGCAAAGTAAAAAGCGTTCTCTCTATCGAATGCCCAAAGTGAAAAAGAAACAGAACTATGCTATTTAGCTAATATAATTACGATGGCGCCTCTGTAATCGGGCTTAAATACCTTCTTTCATTTTTTTAATTTTGTAACAAAGAGTTCATTAAACAATTCAAAAATGTGTTGTGACCGCAGAATTTGAACCTGTATAACTGAACTAGTTTGCAAAGCGATAAATAAAATAGTAACACAATTTTAAAATTATTTCGATAAAATATAATACAAATTCAGTCTACTGAAGCATTACAATAATTATTCTGCTTTTGTAAGTAATCAAAAAGGTAAGCGGCTACCATATTCTGTTTCGCAATCACAAAGCACTGAACTGGAGGATGTTCAAAAACTGAATAATATCGGACTCCAAGGAATCATTTCCGAAAACATCGCGCCTTCCCCGAAATCCACTGTGGTCACTGTTTATCTTTGTGAAGCCTACTATTGTGCACCCGGCGACGATTATTGTAGGCGGACATTTTTTTTATGCCATATTTAGGGTTGCTCACGGAAATATTTGGTAGCAGCAGTAAAATAATTTAAAATTAACTGTGATGCCAGATAAGCGCTAAAAATACTATATTAATATACCCTTGAGATATACCCCTGTAAGTATTATAATTATACTTATGATTTTTATGTATTAATTTAGTGAAAAACTGTTTCGATCAGTGTAGGGTTCGTCCCATAGTAAAAATGGTCATACCGTGAAGATTGGTTATATATTTTTCATAGAACATTTACTAAATCCTCCGTAATAAAGTTTAAGTGTCCCTTGTACAAATGTACATGGGTAATAATAAAATAGCATTGAAATAAACAAGCTCCAAGTAGTGTTCAATTTAACAACATCGCTTTCGTATAGTTTACAATCATACTACATCTACATAATTATGTTACAATACTCAAAAATGACATCCAAACATAGAGCAAACACTTTCTCTTCCGCAAAAATGCTTGCCCTAGAAGGGAATCGAACCCACACCTCTTGACACAAGAGCCAAAACCAATCACCTAGGCAGACTAAAAAATAAACCTCATACTCATAAAACTTCAAAAACGACGGAACCTTACAGTGATCCAGCCGTCACACTATCGACAGTTTTATTTTCTCTATTCTATGGTATTATTGCGGCTGATGATGTTTTAAATGTTTGTGTTTCTGCTCAATGTGACGCGCACTGACGTGTAGGATCGGAACGCTATTGTGTATGAAATCGGTCGGCGAGGGCTGTTTGCCGATGCCTTTATGAGGGTTTATAAGAATATAGGACGTTGATAGAACGCGACCGATTTTGATACTTGTTTCATCTTTACTTTATCAGCCGTAGGATATCCACTGCTAATGCATATGCGTCATGTCCAGAGCGGATTGGTGGATTCATAATATAATCCTCCGAATTTCTTCTACGGACGTATGATGATTGATTGATTGCAACATGATATTTTCACTGTAGGGAATGTAGGTAACTGTTTTTAGCAAAAATGTTATTAGCCTCCTTGCATTTTGTCGAAAATCAATGAACTTTTTGGACGGAACTGCTTGTTAGTTTTTCGAGTTTTCGCGGGTCATCCCAAAGCAAAGTGGAGCACACACACTCCTGAATCTTACACAGCATCACCCTGTATTTTGCTTCGACTGAAAAATAAACAGCTATTTGTCGTACCTACATACATATATGTAGGTATGCTGCAGTTCTTGCTTTTCACTAGAGTTCCTTGTGTTGAAAAAAAGTAATGCTATGGAATAAATAAATAGACATATAAATTATATTATTATTGGTACTTAGGTATAAATAACGCAATCATACCCGGAAAATGTACGTATTTAAAAAAAATGGATTAAGTGAGAGTGCGATCTAATATAGCTAAATATTTATAAGGCAAAAAATTTGATCAAAAAAATTATAACAAACAGTTCAAATACACAATAGCTCAGAAATTGAGAAAATTATCAAATTAATTATTCATGAACTTCGAATACTTCAAAGACTAGTTCTGTTTCGGAGAAAACGGGAAAGTATCAAGGCTGTTTGCGTCTTGGCATTAAATTATCATCGTATCGCTCCTACGCACATTGTTCAAAAGGTAAACATGTAAGAAATTCGTTCTTTTTGCCCGGCACTAACTATTGAAAATCTTTAGGGTCACCATAAGGTTTTCTAAAACAAGGATACGCATATTTTCTTCCAAGAATTTGCGTGTTTCATTTTGTTTTGACGTGGGTTTTCTAACGCCTGTTTCATATTTTATTATTGTGGATAATTTGATAGGGTACCTAATAATTTAATTTATTGTTAAATATGTACATTTACATTATTCCATTACTGTTTTTGCATAAATTACTCAGATAAACTCAAATAACATGAGATTTTTTTGTAAAGTAAATTCGTCCATGCGTAACCACATATTTTTTATATCTTACTATCGTCATGCCGTTTGGAACTGAGTCACTCACAGACTTGGGTAACAATAGGGATACGTTGGTTTATCGCTTTCAAAATATCGACAATTTGTCACCTTAATTTTGTGAGTCATCGTTATTAACAAAAGGTCAGATAAAAGAGAAATCACTACCAAGAATCATAATATGTATGTATTGTATATTTGATTCGATGTTGTGTTTTTCAGTAATACTACGTGTGTATTGATTTATTTACTGATTTATTCTGAAGTTTGTTTTGTATTTGTAATTTTATAGACTAATGTGAAACATTTTTTTAAAAGCTATTCGCTATGTTTGTACCTCATAATGTCAATGCAAAAATAGTTGCGTATTATAGGTACTACTTTGTGCTTATATATTTCATCGATATACATTTTACATGCACATTACACGTTATTACGGCGTTAGAAGAAAAGCTAGCCAAAAAAAATATGACTCGATAAACTCAAATTTCAATGACCATGTTATAATATAATCTATCAACGTAAAAGTCTACATAATTGAATACCTATCGAATATGGTGACAGCATTTCGATTATCGGGACATCAAGAGAGGTACCTAAATACCTAACTACTCGTGTATGAATAGGACGGCGTAGTTACAACACCAAAATCGCGGTACATTTCAATATAAATAGTCTTTGTACATGTCGGCTTGCAGACATGTATTGTTGTGTGTTCAATATCTATAGGAAGTGTGCACATTCATCCCAAACAATATCATTGTATTTGACTTCACAGGCGGGCCAGCACAGTCAAATAACCAGAAGATACGGAGAAAATGCTCTCAACCAATTATTCCTTTGACGATGACTTGTCAATCCGTTGCGGCCTTTTAAAAATAATAACCTTATTTACATCAACGTCAATGTTATCGCGTCTCATTAACTTTTTAACGCCGATTCGGTGCTCGTCAAGGCGTTTAAACACTGATTACGGGAGGTATAAAATTCACTATAAACTCGTTATTTATACGACAAAAAAGGAAACAGTCGGGACGCTCTTAGTATTAAATATATGCTCGAGATCATAAAATAAAGAATTTATAGGCGTCCTTTGGTATAACCGTGGTTGGTTTTTATGACTTCACGGGGCGTTTATCCAGCGGCGCGCGTGGTCGTATATACCTCGGATTCCCGATACGACCAGCTCGGCTTCTGTTGTCAGTACGCGTAATTTCTCTCATTGGCGCAGAGAGCTCTTCGTACTCTATCACACGATATACATAAATTAAGTAGGCTCGATTACGCTTTTATGTCGGTTTTCGCGGCTTTAGTGCCTAATGAAAATTTTATTATCTATTTGTCGTGACACGAGTTACACTCGAAACGACCAAGCGTAAAATATTACGATTGGAAATCTATAAAACTTGGGAATATGCGTGTTTCTTAAGATGACTAATGCGGTGTATGCGTTAGGCTTATTGGGTTTCACGCCTAAAAGACGGTTTTAAGGCAGTTGACTAAAGCTCCGGTGTAAATGTACATAAAACAGAAAGCGCGTGACCAACAGTTTAACGTGTGTGTACTCACTATAAGTGTGCGTGATATTGTGATTATGAACACAAATGAGTGTTTCAATCTACGAGCTTGGACGCCTCTGATGCTTACATTCTAAGCTCTTTAACGTAACATACCTTATTATTCTACCTTTACCATTTAATTTCCTAAGCTATGGCGTTGGAGTAACAATATTTAGTTTTCAATTTCATAAATTTTGTTAAATGGTTATTACTTTGCTATCGCGTAGATTTGTTTTGCAAAGTAGACACTTTATGTTGTAGTTAATATGACTTGTCTTTTGTTTGCATTTAACTATAATGTCTCGTTGTCTCGGAAATTGCTTTTATGTCGATGTAATATTGTTTTATTGACCAAAATAGAAGGTACTGTTTTTGGAGATTTAGTGGAATTGAGTGAATCTATGTATAATCTTATCTATTATACACAACGTACGTTTTAGACAATCTCATAGTCTCATTCTACGTATTTGGGTATTGTTCCAATTAAATATGCCACTGTCGATCCACAAGTAACGTTAATTACGTTCCGTTGTACAATTATAATTATTTATGTTAACACACTGTTAATTGTTTAGATATTATCCAGATTTTATACGAATTACAATGTACCTTTATATTAATCAACATGTACTGAAATTTGTAACGGCACACAACACATACAATCTAGTCAAATTTAGAGTAACTTTATAAATCGATACACCTATTAAAGTTATTAAATCAATGAAGCTCGGTGTCGATTAAATGGGCCTTAATTGACACAGGCCTGGCGCCGCCGGTGCACAATTGTGTCCGATTCGATATGGTTTTTGTGTGCCGACGCATGCTGCTTCATTAAGGCATCCACTGACGATGCTTTCGAATGGCGCTTTGGTCGCGTCTGTCTAGCCGTACTACAGAAGATCGGGTGGGACCAGATTGTGCATCTCCTAGGCGCACGCTCCGAAGTGTATCTGTTATAATAATAGTTAGATATATAGATAGTGTAGTATACTTTACACAATCATTGTTTGCAGATATAAGTAACCAAAAGTAGAGTGTGCTTATTGATAAATCCACAGATGCTTCAATTTCAAGTTAATCAGATATACCTAAGTATTGCTAAAATATTTCTGTCCCAAAATGTTTATTTGTGACAAAAATACCGAAAACCGAAAATAACCGAAAACAAAAAAGGAGTCCTCATGTCCAGCGATAAAGTCAATAAATTGGCAACATTGAATGGACGTCGTCCCTACGGTTGCGTCGTCAGTGGAAGTCTTTATATTATGACGACCTGACGGTGTTCGTTGTTAGCGAACTGAGAAAATTGTGGCAAGGTCACACGAGATAACTGTTTGAGGTCTTTGCCTTTTAAGTCGTGTATAGTAAACAACGAAATGATAATAGTACTTAAACATGTATACCGCTGATTCACTGTTTTTGTTGAAAATATTATTTGTATATTGATCGATCCGCCATGCAGTTTATTTACCCTTAGCTATTTCCCTACACAACAATTATTCTTATAATTATATCTTTATAAACAATAAAGTTATAAACATATTTATACGGTTATCAGCTGAATTGCTATGATACAGTGTATAGTTTTTGTGCCTGGAGTGCTATTTTTAAACCGATAGAAACTAAATTTTCGTTTCGCCTACTTCGCTATCCCGTTCGAACTAACACAGTTCTTTTTTATTAGGGTTCCGTACCCAAAGGGTAAAAACGGGACCCTATTACTAAGACTCCGATGTCCGTCTGTCTGTCTGTCACCGGGCTGTATCTCATGAACCGTGATAGTTAGAGAGCTGAAATTTTCACAGATGTGTACGATAGAAGAAAGGGGGAGGTAGGACCAGGTTGTGCAACTCCTGGGCGCACTCTCCGAAGTGTATCTGATAGAAGGCTGATAGACACGCTACCTTACGTTGATGCTCGATACTTTGCAGCTGCGAAATAGCCAAGGTTTCGTTGTCTATTAGCCCCCTGGCTCGACTCCAAAGCCTCCAGTTGATATTTGACACAGCTGTCCTCAATGTGAGAGCAGTATTCCTTGCAAGACCTGACTTGTGCTTTATAAAGACTATGCAGTTGCTCAGGTGTGAAGTACCGTCTCACCTTAGAGAGAACATCAAGTTTTTTAAAGGCTAATTGGGCTTTTGACTCTATGTAATAGATCAATGCGCGCTCCTGCTCTTACTCAGTCTCGTGACTATTTACGCATACGTATAGGTTCAAAAATAGAGTCCCTGATTTGTTTCGGTTTTTGTCTGCGCCGTTGACTGCTCGTCATCATAACGCCCCGCCCAGGTTGGGTTAGGTCAAGCTCTTATCAAGTTTTGGTTCAGCTCTGAGGTTAGTAGATAAACTACGAGACGTGGCGCCTGCTGTTTTTTATTGTCATATTACTAGAACAAAACTGCACTAAAAATGATAAAGGCAACTATGAAAGATTCGTAAATCGTTGCTGGCACCTGCAGTTCATTATTACGTCACTGACTGCCGCGGTGGCTCAGTGGTTAGTGACCCTGACTTCTAAAGAGGCGTGCGTTCGATCCCCACCCAGGGCAAACATTTTGGGTAGATGAACATAGGTGTTTGCTCTGTGTCGGGGTATTATTTAGGTACTATCGTTATAAGTATGTATTTAGAATATGTATATGTAGTAAATCAGTCTCTGGCAGCCAAATCACAAGGTTTGCTTTGTTTGGGGTCAGATGCCGTGTGTAAGATATCCCCTAATGTTAAAAAAATGTGTTTAGTAGTTTTTTATGTAAAGAATTCAAAAAATATCTATGTTGTTCCGGGAATATTAAAATACAAGTCTAACTATACTTGGCATGTTACGTTAATAAACAAAAAACACCAAAAAAGTGTATGTTGCAATATTCTGCGATCCTCATTATACTCATCATTATGACAAACTTTTACTACATGTCCAACCTTCAGATAGTGAAATAAAAATCATTTGTTTCATACAAAAATACAGGTGTGTGGATTTTTACCAAATTTCCGGTTTGGTCCCATAGTAAACTTTGGTCGTATAATGATATCCTGATATATACGTACTATATTTACTTTTCCTTAACATAAGTCAAAAGTACTGGTCTAATTTTACAAACAAAACAAATGAATGAAAACGTTTCAACAAATAACTGGGTTTCAACAGTTTTAAGTACTCGTTGATGTAAAATAAGAACTAAGTAAAAGTTTTATGAGCTGTTTAAGGGCGAACTCCATAAAACGTACATAATTCTAGAGATTGCTTAAAAATGTAAAAGATTTAGCTTGTATTTTTTAAAGCCCGACACTTTTCAGAAAAAATAAGCATTTCAAACAATTTACTCAATAGCTTCTGTTAATAGACCGTAAATCATTTGCCACTTAGTTTTCTGTAATGAAGTTGTGTATTCAAATGCGAAATAGATTTACGCAGTGCTTTCAGATTTGTGTTCGTAATACAGTTCTAATTGTTATTTATGCAACAGGGGTTCGCACGTGGGTAGCTCGTAGGCCGTTATGTTCTAATAAGCTCGAGATGAATGGAACGTATCTCTGATTTATGTTCGGAGTTTATGCGTTTATTCGACGCCGGCGCGGACTCACTCCGCCAATCTACTTGCGCTTGCCAATCGCATTGTGATCGCTTTTACCACTCCATAAACCAGCCTATCAAACCCTACGTAATATTGACGCAATCATACCTTGTTAACCGTTGTAGTAGTGACGTAGGTACTTACGTTCTAATAAAGGAACAACGTGTACAGAGATGCGGGATTAACATTGCGGTGAGCGTTTCGAAAAACTTGCGAACTTGTTTCACTGTTACTCTTCAAAACACATAGCTTAAATTTTTTGGTACAATAAGAACTAAAAAAATTGGCCAAATGCGAGTCGGACTAGCGCGCGAAGGGTTCCGTACCGTATAAGAGCCCCCCTTAACTTTCTTTCAACTACATATTTATTTTTGAAGTGAATATTCTGTTAATATCTAGCAAAAAAAAAACAAACATATTTGGTGCATGGGAGCCCCCCCTTAAATATTAATTTTATTCTGGTTTAGTATTTGTTGTTATAGCGGCAACAGGAATACATAATGTATAAAAACTTCAGCTGTCTAGCCATCACGGTTCATGATAAGCCAGATACAGCCTGGTGACAGACAGACAGACAGACGGACGGACAGCAGAGTCTTAGTCCTTAATCTTAAAACCTTGTCTTACCCTGGGTAAGAAACCCTAAAAAGGTAGCAATTAATGTCTATGAACTTATTTAGTATTTGATTATTTTATAATTAATGTTACTTTTAGAAGATTTATTTGATGTATAGGCCGAATCATACACGTCGGCGGATGTTATCTACAAGCTGCGCAATATTCAATCAACGCGCAGCTTTGTGTGAGCTTCAGTCAGGATTGGATATTGCGCAGCTTGTAGCCAACTTCATATCTGCCGACTTGTATGATTCGGCATATACCTAGGATTGTACGTCAAATAAAATATAGCGACTTCTTAAAGTGAAAGCAATTTTTACCCGACTGCCAAGGAAGGGTAACATTTTTTAATACATTTTTGCTACACACACATCAACATTTACTGCATTGATGTGTAGCTATAGCAGGCAGCTTTTGAACAATTTGTTATGTTATGAAACACTGCCTTAGTTAATATATTTGCTGTGGTTAGAATGCACCCATATTCAGTACTAGGACTTCAGTCACGCCTTCGTTTAAATGAAGACCATATTGACATGACTTACATACCATTTATACCGCTCCCTCTCTGTCCATCGAAAGTGACTTGCGAGCCTTATTATAATCACAGATCAGTCGATTGTTTCGACCACAAAAATGCATAATTTATAAAAGCAGAACGGAGAAATAATCCGGGAGACGCAAACTCTACTTTTTTTAATGAAGCCTTAGCGGCATTTTACACATTAGTTTTTGTGACGAACTG
Organism: Hypomecis atomaria; assembly: GCA_964007245.1. Taxonomy (NCBI): domain Eukaryota; kingdom Metazoa; phylum Arthropoda; class Insecta; order Lepidoptera; family Geometridae; genus Hypomecis; species Hypomecis atomaria. The sequence goes on from OZ023291.1 coordinate 12,921,013, forward strand.
TTTCCATATAACGGGTACTCGGGCGGGTGCAGACGCGTCTTTTTGTTCTACATCTACACAAATGTTGTCAACTTGTCACTTGACAAATGACGCCAAGTATCGATGTATTATTTTAATCTCTTCAAAAACATAAATGTGAAATGGAACCCAAAGTGTTCGCCACCAAAAGAATTGAGATCAACACGGGGCCAAGTGTTCTAATAAGCCCGATTACAGAGGCGCCATCGTAATTATAATAGCTAAATAGCATAGTTCTGTTTCTTTTTCACTTTAGGCATGCGATAAAGAGAACGCTTTTTACGTTGCTATTAAATTTATCCTGGCGCCTCTATAATCGGGCCTATAGACAATCTTAAAATGTTAGCTACAAGAACGTACCTACCTAGTAGCAGCCCTGATCTTTCCTTCTCTGATTCCCTGATCTGTGGTAGTTACCATATTATCGGTATAGATGGAAAGTTAACCATAATAATTATGATTGCCCTGTTTGCTTTAGAATAGTAAGGTTTAAATATTTCCATTTATAAAATTTGAGAACAGTTGTCAGCAAAACCTAAACTAAACAAAAAGTACACTTTGAAATTCAAAGTATTTAAACACAAAATAATTCTTCAAAAGCTTACTCCTTAAGACCTGCGGTGTGACAACGTTTGTTGTGACTTTGTGGTGACCATAAAGTGACCATTACCATTCACACTGATTTCATACGATTTTTATATCTCTTGTCTATTAATTGTGGTAGTTGTTTGACGAGACGATAAAACGGAAAGGTTTATTACTAATAAATTAGACATACCTAGTACTGAATTTTATAATGCATAAAATTAACGTGCGTGTCTCAAAAGTACAAGTTTCGTTTTATTGATATCATGTTTTAAAGTTAAAGTATAATTTATATTAAAATAATATTCTGAATTGAACTCGATAACAAATTATTTCATAACTAGCGACCCGCCCCGGCTTCATTCAGATGTATTTTACTTACAAAACTTCCTCTTGAATTACTCTATCCATTAAACAAACCGCAGCAAAATCCGTTGCGTAGTTTTGAAGATATAAGGATACCTGGGGACAGACAGCGGGAAGCGACTTTGTTTTATACTATGTAGTGATGAAATTGAAACTTTAGAAATGTTTTTTGTTACATAGCTATATAATGCCTGCTTGTTTGATTACAAAATTGATCGTAAGTTTCGGTTAATTTGTTTTCTGTATTACTACAGTCCATATTTGCAGTGGCGTATCCACTGTTTTTTTTTAACTAAGCAGTCGTTTATTTGGGTTTTTAATCAAACTCAGAAAAAAAACTTACATCGTTGTCAATGATTAGGGCTAAAAATAAAAGCTGTTCGAAACTCATTTAATAAAATCCCATCATAAAACCAAATAGCTGATCTCAGTTTCACCGTTTATCCTGACTGCCTACAAATAAAAAACGTTTACCTGCGCAAGCTGTCTACTTCGAATATGAGAAATTCGAGTTGCAATTTAACGTCTATTGTGATCGAACAAAAGGCGTGCGATGCGTTCATAATACAGGTGCATCGATAGTTTAGACCTGTATTTCTCAAACCACGGACTGCCATCCACCAGTAGGTTGAGCTAATATTATAGGGATCCTCAATCCGATCCGACGTATAAATAAAAGTAGATATAGATACGCCATGATATGCTCTCAATAATTATGTTTTGCAAAACAACGGCACGACCGACTTCAACCGTGTACAGAATTCGCGAATAGTTCGCACGGTGTAGCATTTTTCACATGATTGTTGATTTATCAAAAATGGTTTAGCCGATTTTGATAAAATTTAAATGGGACCAATTTCGAAGTATACTCTTTCCAGTAAAAGAAGAATTCTACCATTTAAAAAATATTGTCATACATAAAAATATATTGTATATGCGTCGAATTGAGTACCTCCTCTGTTTCGTTGGTCAAATGCCACTTAGTAGCACAAAATCATGGTTATTAAACATATTTGTGCATTACGTAGACACTCAAACAAATTAAATTCATTTAATAGCCTGGCGTCAGTGTTTTTAAAACGCCTGAAGGCCTTTGACATGGTTAAACGGTTAAAACAAAACAGTCTACAATTTAACCTGTCATTCGAACCGAATAAAATTAAATAGCATGAAACGAGCTCAAAGCGCTGACTAAATTGGCGCTAAAGCTTTTTTTTTCATTTTGGCGTCGCATATTTTATGCAAATGCATTAAATACTAACAAATAAGTTACAATGTAACAATCTGCGTCCAGAGACGAGAAATAAAGTAGGTATATTGTACTTATCACATTTTTTCACGGATGAGTCCCGAATTCGGAATATTTGTTAGAGTCACCGGTGAGTAAACCGTGGTAGCCTTTGGAGGCCGTGGTACCAATGAGCTCTTTGGAATTTATATACGGAATTCCACGCCTTTTTAGTGAAAGAAATATGTACATCGTGAGGCAACCTGCCTACGTCCGTAGAAGAAATTCGATGGCGTATGTGAATCCACCATCCCGCACTGGCCCAGGGTAGTAGATATAGCTCAATCACCCTTGGTGGTTAGGCCTAAGACCTGCAGTAGACTATTAAAAAGGTTGGTACAGTACAGTATCGTTAGAAGCACCCAGTACACTTTGGGAACCGCTGGTTAGACCCCTAATGCTACGCGAGTTTACGTGACCGGTTTTATTTCACGCCGTTTTCCGAAGCTTTGATAGCGTCCATTTTATGTAATTGCCGTTAAACTGAGCCCAACTATTTTTCAGTGTTTAGTACTTTTTGTGCCATTGTTCGGGGGATGCGAGATTAGTCGGCGGGTACGCCCACGTTTCATTAATGCGAATCTAACTGGTGTTGCTGGCCGGCCAAATGCCGGGCCGGGTTTTAACCGTGGCTTTTGTTGTCGATCCGTTTATTATCAGCGTTGTTTTCAACAGATGTTGTCGGCTTAATTGGCGCACTTTGCTCGTACATGTCTAGTTTTACACGACCACGCGTTGTCGACCGCACATGATTTTAATTGTCCCTAAGGGTTGAAGCTGGCGGCTGGCTTTCCTACACAATCCGTATAAAATTTAGACTCTAGACTAGAAGCACTTACCTACAACTCTTCATTAGTATGTAGGTATTGTTGTTATGTAACTTCGCAAAGCCAAAAATAAAACTAATAGATTTATTCAAGCGAACGAGTACCTAGAAGAAATCTAACTAAATTATTATGTAGAAAAATACCTACTTGTACTGTGCTGTACCAGCATTTTTAGTAGTCCACTGCAGGATGTAAGCCTCCCTGGAAAGGGTGATTGGGCCATATCCACTACGCTGGCCCAATGCGGGTTAGTGGATTCACATACGCCATAGAATTTCTTCCAAGAATGATGCAGGTTGTGCCCTACAATGTTTTCCTTCACGGGAAAGCCAATAGTATGCGATTCCGTACATAAATTCCAAAGAACTCATTGGTACGGGACCGGGATTGGAACCCACAACCTCACGATTGTAAGGCGGGTGTCACTACCACTAGACCACAGCTTCATTCTACACGGAAACATATACTTACTTGCTGTATCCGAAACAGAAATTATTTTCTCGAAAAATGTCCTCATTTTTCGTAACACACTCGTAACTGGAATGTAGGTAAGAGAATACCTGCAAGAATGTCGCCAGAACTAACTCGTAAGATCAACTATCTCTCAATAGAGATAGTTGGCTCGTATCTTCGGACGTCCGATGAAGCGAACTACTTTTGTCCGCAAGATAACGAACACGACAAAAACAGAGCACATTTCCAAAGATTGTACACTTTGAGATAAAGGCACAGATCATGGAATCCCTGATCTGTGGATAAAGGTGATGAATAGCATGAGGCATCCAAATTCTTTATTATTGAGAGTTGCGTATTTGAGTTACATACAAATTTTCTAAATTATTGTTATTTTTTGACCGACGAAACGGAGGAGGCACTCGATTCGACGCGTATAATATGTTTAATGTTTATTACGCATAACTTTTTACATAGTGACCCGATTTTGATAATCCTTTTTTTATTGGAAAGAATATATGTACTTCGAAATTGCTCCCATTTAAATTTTATCGAAATCGACTTAGCCATTTTTGATAAATCAACAATAATGTGAAAAGTGCCACATCGATCCGTGCGAACTATTCGCGAATTCTGTTAAAGTCGGTCGTGTTATTTTTGCGAAAAATAATTATTTCGTTCACTAATCAATTTTGGTGTTGATACAGCATAATGATGAAGATGATACCTCAAAGGATACCTCGCTTGTGAATCCTGAATCTATTTATCTTGTCAAATTTCAACTGTTATTCATGTATTCGTGTATTTCAATTTTAGTAAATAAATATCTTATCTTATCTTATCTTATGATGATGGACGGTATTGTTATATTATAGTTACTAAAAAAACAGCAATACTTGCATGACTATTCATATAACAGATTCCAATCTAACATATTTCGTTTCCATGCAAACGATAGAAAGAGTTAGTTTTGCATGTACTTATTAGATTCAGAAAATATTTATGGTGATGGTACTGATAGTGATGATATAAGCTTTGTAAATGATACAGACAGATTACACGTCCACACTTGCTAAGCATTAAAGTTTAGTAAAGTCCCTAATATAATTTATTAGCTTCTAGTTTGTAATCGTATATGAATTTGTATGCAGGCCATAAAGAAGAAACCAGATTCTCACAACTACTGGCATAAAACAAATCATAACAATCGTTCTCGTAAAAGAGTTAAAGACTCAAAGTGTAACAACATAATTGCCAGTTTATTACTGCAGTGCTATTAAACCCATTCCTTTATAATTAGCCGCTACTCCAGCTGCGCCAGTGTTTATTGAAAGATATAGCTGACGTTTTTGTTCTCGATCGATGAAATTAAATTTAGCAGTGAGTATTCAGCCTGCGAACGGATACACGACGTGTAAAGCAAACAAAAGTAGTGCGAAACTGAAGGTAATAAAGGGAGGTTTGAGGGAGCCATCCCGGGGCACGTACGGCAATTCGTTCTAATAGTCGCCGCCGACGCCGACAATGGTGCTATTCTGACATTGTTTTGTTAGGACGGAACGTTGGGCAATGCAAAACTCGCCGCTGCCGAATCCCAGCTTGTGAAAGGCGCCTCTAGTATATTTTTTCTGTGTAAACGTGGGGGGCGCTCTGAAGTGGTCCCAAAGCGATAATTAATGAGGGATTTGACGTGAGCGACTGTTTCGCGTCACACTGTTTTGGTAACAAATTGTAATGAATCGCTCGACAGGACCTCACACTTAGAATCTCATTTCAATTACGTCATCTTTTAGAGTAATGTTATGTACTTGAGTTTGAATTTTTGAACGCACTTTAGTCCGTGCTTTAGTCATCAACACTGCCCATGTAGTCACTGCAGGTACAGGGCTAGTCTCTAGATTTTCAAAAGAGCAATTCAAAGATACCTAGCATCCAGTGTGTTTCTCCACTTTTTCCCAGGTCATAATGTTCACTTTGTATTTGAACGGCACGTGGAATATCAGGAGATTAAGAATAATATTGCGAGCCCATTCTTGTAACACGTAGGTACAAATCAAAACAAGTATTCTAGAAATTTTTCATTTCATTTAAATCGTAGTATTTACCCACGACTTATCAGAGAAGTTTCCGTGTGAAATACAATTTTAGAAGTAAGTTGTTCTTGGTGAATATTGCGTGTCTGCTAAGTTACCTCTATGTTCCGAGTGGTTGCACCAATTTTGTTGATGCTATTTTATATTTAAATCAAATTTCTGTGGTTGTTTTCAGCTTTATTTCATGAAAATCAGTTGTGCCGCTTAAAATGTACGATGACTTAACTCAATTGGTTAAAGATTTAATTTCCATAAGCTTATTGTTAACATTGGTTACGAAATGACATAAAACAGACCGACCATCCATCACATGTCAACCACAATCTATATTGGAACAAGGTAATGAGCAAGCCTATTTGGAAACCGATACGTAAGCTATGAAGACATTTCCTGTTAACATGCAGTAGGTAACAACGAGCGGTATCACTAGCACTGACCCACAGAACCAATTTGTTACTATCACTTTTTAATGGAGCCATTAAAATAGTTTTGCGGTCGAGATCGAGTCATAACATTTTGGCGCCTATTACTGTCTCGGATAACAAATATCTTGCGGTTGATGCGATTGCGTTTCGATCTCAAGCTGATATTGAGAAATTGTTTTACATTACTACGATCACTTCATAGAATCACGATCCGTCGATTCGGCTCTTACTCAAAGGTGACTAAACCAACATTCCGCGGTTCTGAAGCAAAACATACAGATCGATGCCATAACTCTCGTTAAACATGAAATTGTTTGGAAAGGACACGCGTGGATGTTTGTGCAGCTAACTGTAAAGTGTCGTTTTTCTATTGTCTTAGTAAAGCGAGTCTGTGATATTTTTTTAAATAATTTCAAATGGACTGGGTGGCTAGATGCCGACTGATATTAGTTTTTAGGCCTCATGAAAGCAGCCGATATGGCTAATACGATTATGGCTTGGTGGTCAATACGACCAAAATTTACAATTTATCGCAGCATCTAGACCACTGCAGATTTTACTTGCAAAGTAAGCATGTTATTCAAATTACTCTTTTGAAAAAAATCCAAATGAATAGATAGTCCATTGGGAGTTTTATGTTTCTAAATTTTACCGCAAATAAATAATGTTATTGTCATGTCAGTGTCATATTTCTTCGGTCCCTTGCCAATGCTTTTTGCGGCGAATGACCCGAGTCTGTCATCTGTCTTAATTGTTTCACAGCTTATTGTTAGCTTGGCAAAAACTGAAAAAAATTGTGACTAATACCTTTTGAAGCTTCTATTTTATCTGATGAAAATGTAACTGCAATTAGTTCGGGTTAAGAACAATGACATTTACGGCTTACTTGCACGTGCTTTCGACTATTGTTGTAGTTTGTACTTATTTGACGTTTGGTATTTGGGGCTTTGTTACGCTTGGTGGCAAACACGCACAGTGTTGTATCAGGATTATGAGTCACGTTGATATTATGACTTGTGTATCTGTTCACTTAATCATCTTGCGCCATGTAGCTTTCATGAATAAGTGACATTACAAATCACCAGTTTGCTTTGCTATACTGTCACATAGGGTCTATAAATTTTGGAGATAGTAAGTATGATTCAATAATTTTTTTATGTACATAAAATAATTTTTCAACAAGTTTTTATATTGATTTTTGAAACCATGTAAAATATTATTTTCTATATTCTTAAGTACAGCTTTCAATAACTCTTATTAATTAATAAGAGTACCTACCTATGCTAAGTTGTTAAGGATAGTAGACGATTTAAATATTTCCAAAAGTTTGCGAAATCTCATCTCATCTAAGAGCGAGTGCAAAATTTTCTACGAATTGGTACCTATGAGTTTCGTCGTTCAAAAGCAGTTTGCGGCTTGCGTTGTTCATTCGCATCCTAGTTTATCTCCACTGTCTAAAGTTGCTAATTCACAAACTTTGAAATCTTAATAGCTTACCGAATTTCCTTACTTCCAAATATTCTTATTGAAGTGAGTTGTTTGCCGTCATGATTTTCTGTACAAATTTTCCATCATAATAATATTATGCTACCTATTATGATATAGTGAATGGGCGGTATTCTATGAAAGTGAAAGTACAACATTCAGTAGTAACCAAATTAAGACATAAAAGAAGATGGTAAGAACCCTATCATTGTGTCCATTTTTGCTGTATTACCTGAGTACCTAATATTCTGAGCCGAGTTTTGTTTAGAATTTTTTCCATTTACTTTATTGCCGAACGCCTTGTCTACCATTGTCTAGGTGGCATTAATTTTTTTAGCCACCGTAAACCCTTTTCGTTTTGGGTGTTCTCCCGTTTATTGTTTCTTTATTGCAGACCCTTGCCGACAATGAAGTTTGCATAACGTTCACCTAATACGATTTTACGCAGTCCCCGATGCGTATTTCATTTTCTGTAAAAAGGGGTATTTCTTTGTTGGTTTTAAGCTAAATTATAACGCCGACCTAGTTATTAACTGATGTCCGTATTGTTTACGTTAGATTTTCATCATAATGGAAAATTAATTCCGTAACAAAAATGTTTGTTTGTTCCCAAGCTATAAAACGCGTGTGAGGAGGATCTGTTGCCTCCGGGCTGTTTGCTCTAATAACAGGTTCCCAGAAACAATTAGACGGGACTCTTTGTAGAGCAAGGAATTTTATCGTTTAGATTTATTATTTTTGTGGAGGATTTTATCACCGGTTCGATAGCTCGTAAGTCCCGTAGTCCGCACGCCGGACCCTCCTAAAGACCATTCGGGATACGGAACCAGGTAGAATCGAGCATTTATCGGGCTTTTTACTTTTTTGTCGTAGCATTTGTTATTATTCGAATCCCTCGGATGTATTAATCTCGCGTGGGTCCCACTCAACCGATCATTACCCAAAACTTGGGGGCGGATTGCCCCGGATGCCTAGTTATTACGGCCATTCTATTTAAACTCTGTATCATTTACAAAATTAGATATATGGCTAAATATTTTATAATGACAGACTTGTAATTTTTTGGGGTTGGCAGCGTTTATAGTTTAACGTTAGTAGAGCGTGCGGCGAGCAACCGCCGCTGTTATTTAATGACACGAATTATGCTTTTACCATTCAGAACAAGAGTAATGAATTGCTCGTTTTGTGTCACTCCAACTAGTATGACACGCCCAAATATTACCTGGTTAGCAAAATTCTCGCCTTCACGACTATAATTTGCTATTTCTCGTCGTTTCTACCTTTGTCTTCACTGGCAATAAACAAGCTATACTTATTTCTTTTTACGGGATAAGAAATATGCCACATTACAAGAAGCTCTAAGGACTTTTTCTCGGTATAATTTGAATTCATACCGAACGACGCAACATTTTCACGGCACATTTGTCGCTGTGGTCGCACATTATGTTCCCGACATATTGTCATAACATAGCATTTCATTTCACTTTGGAGAGTCGTAGAGAGGCATTATCGGCATGTAAGCATTCGTTTTGAGGCGGAAATGAGAACGAGCTTTCCGCGGAGACCTCTTATAGAAATAGCATTTGTTGGAAATAGTACGGCAATGGTCCGACAAAGAACGGACTCCGGAACGCCCCGGAAAGAATCAATTATACAAGCCCCAGTCCAGAAGACATGTTGCCGAATGGGCGAATTGTTTGTTTAATAACATTTCGGAGGAGATAAAAGTCGGGTAAAATATTTGTGCCCATTGTCCGGGGTTCTTTGTACGTAAATGAAGCGATAGACATTTTTTTCTGTTATTAGCTACATTCCGTCGTGTCATGTCTCTATTCGTGGCGGATGCGCATGAAGTTTTTGTTTGGGGACGCTTCCTGTATGCGCTTAGTTTGCCTTTTTAATAGTTTTATCCTTCCTATTCATCGGTGGTGATAAATTTGGCTCATAAATAGTAAATTTGTCAAATATACATGAGCGTTTTCTTGATAGAAACTTTTTTAAACAATTTATTGCTGATTTTTATCTTGGGCAATTTTTTAAACTTTAATAGCTCTATTTGTACAACGGAACCAATATTTCATTCTATTATGAAATAAGTTTTTGTAAATTTTTATCTCCTAGTTTTTGAATTATTTTTTAACGATAATTTTTTTCCATACCAACACCGGTGCTTCACAAACTAACCATTATAAGAAGTACCTTCTAATATAAAGTAGGTAGAAAATATGTATAATTATGTATTCTCCGTAGGTATACAATTTTCTGTATTGTTTAATTGTTAAACAATACAGAATTGTACTGGGTGGTTTATAAAACCATTATCACTAAGCTAGACACATCACGAGTCATTTAATTTTTATTACAAAAACATAAACAATTTTTATGTTTACAAGCCATGCTGTTGTTTAAATTTGTATCCTTAAAATGCCATGAGAATAAATAAGTTAACATCCTAGTAATGTCGTACGTGATAGTTTTCCGAATACACATATATCGCCGTACGGTAGCTGTTAGAAACCTATGATCAGACCATTTATATGCAGTGCTTATGGACCTGAATGTGGCTCGAATACGTCGCCATCGCTGAAATTGTTTAGTAATTTTGTATTTCCAATTTGGAACGGACGCATTTAGTGATACCACGTAATAGTCCCCGATGAATAGACGCGTTAAACTCGAAATGAAAGTTTTACGCCCCGCACTCACTTGGACATTTCATGAATGTTGAATTCTATGAATATCAAGAAGTACCGGTTTTTATTTACTTTTAATTTTAAGAGTATCGTAAAGTTGGTAGTTGATGGCGATAGTTTAAATACGGTTCAACACTCCTATGATACTAAAGTATGTAACGATATAATGGTTATGACTTGAATTTGATCAAAATTTATTTTGAAGATGTTTTTTGTGCTGGTTCAACGCTTGCGTTTGCACATATGTTATTTTTCGCCCCTCTTGAGTTTTTTTCCATGAAAATACACGTGTTTTAGCGAAAACACGAGGTTTTGTGATGTCGGACCACACACGTTATGAACCATCTTGCATGATAAAGTTCAGATACTCGTGTAGGTAGTGTAAAAAATAAACGCTATCTGTTTAAAAAAGTTCATTTCTTTTCTAAACGGGATAAAATGTAGATTAAGCCCTAGGCGATACTTTTTTGTGCTTGGGTGCTACTATTTAGTTGCATTTCTTCATCGAGTTCATTTGTGTCTCACACTTAACATGAACAGTAAGGTATGGCCGGGTTTCCAAGATAAGACACTTGTCATGCATTTATGCGGCCGAGCATCTTTACTATGCTTCCCGTTACGCAAACAGGATGTCGACTCTATTGCTACCAAATTAACTACCAGCGCTCAATGATAATTAAGTTAAATATCAGCTCCGACTAATATTTGTTTGGAAACCCTTAAATTCGATACCGCCCATGTTATTTCAAAGCGATTTTACAATGGCTGTTTGTTAGCAAACAAGCTTCGGATAAAAGGCCCATAGCAACTTTCTCAAATAATCGTTAACCCGAAAATAAATTTAAAAATATGGTGCGGTTAATATAAAATTTATTGCCAACGCCAGTAGCCAATTTGCAACTTTTATAGGGTCGGCAGCGGTAACAGTCTAGAGTAAATATATTTAGGCCATAATAACATAAAAACCACTTGATAATCATAACGTTGCTTAACGATGCCGTAACTCGGCGCGACTCGTGTCTGAATATTCGACCGGGTGGTGGGGACTCCAGGCTTCGGCGCAGTGCTGTTACTGTGTTGGCATTGGGCTCTATATTAGCGAAATAATAGTTCTAGATTCGCCAAAAACAGTACTTGAAAAAATGTATTGTTGAAATGCTCTATATATTATATTTAGTAGTAGTATTCTCTGGCTATATTGTTGCTCTGTATTTATCTTAGGACATAAGAAATTATCTACTAAAAATATATGGTCCAGTCAGCACGTCTTTAGGGTACGAGTATATCGGAGGGCACTTAGTCTTGTCTATTTAGCATGTGGAAATGTTGTCGAAAAAATAACAGTAGATTGGACACTACGAGTTAAACATAAGCGTACAAGGTACGTGAAATAGCGCTACTTATATTTTGACGTCGAAAAACCTAGAGGGCAGCACTGCTATGTGTGACTAATTACTATTCGGTGGGTGTATTACCGAACCGTCTGCTCGCTATGAATAGTCCCCCAATAAACCCCCATTTTATTGCAGTTTCCTCTCGGTTTCGTTGGCATTCATCTGGAGAACTACCAAATCATTAAAGGCTGTGTTTGTTGATTTTTTCTTAACTCTTTGTTTGCTTTATGATAATAGGTGTTCGTTTCGACGCGGCTCGAGCGGCAGCGATACGGTGTGAAACTTAACGCCTTCATTCACGCTCCTTTTTATAGAGGCACTTGATTTAGCGAGCCAATGTCGTTTTTAATAGACTTTGAGATTCGCTTTTTTACTGCCGTGTTTGTTTAGTTTACGGATTTTGGTCTTTTATTATATCGTCGCTAATAAGTAAATTTGTTAAGAATGGGTATACGATATTTTTCTTATACATACCTTTATGTTATTAGTGTTATAAATTGATGACGAATATCAACGTGGTAATATCAATCAATTTCAAGGCATTTCAGTTGCAAATTAGTTGTTTGGAAATTCTCGTCTAGAGTAGACTTTGCATCTCAACAGCTTTTAATGTAAACTCTGTACTCTTATCCGCTCAAAAGAATTCTTCAGTGTCTGATGCGCATCTTACGCCAACTATTTCTGGTCGGTCTTTGAAAACGGACTAACAGCACTCATTAAAAGTTATACCGAGACCACGAGAACCCTCAAAAGTGAGGCTACGAGTAGTACTGGGTGGAATTTATCAGCTAACTCAAAAGTACTTCAAGGGAAGTCTGGCCCGCCATTATTCCCCATTGTCCCATACAATAAGATTAAACCGGCGTCCACAGAATCTTTCATCTCTCTTGCTTCGTCCGACGATTCGCGGGAGAAATTGTCACGTACCTAATAGTTTTGTTGTTATCGCAACTTCCTAACCACTCTTTAGTCGCTTCTGGGACGATATTAAAAAGATTTTGGCATCGAGCCACGTTGATATTGATCTTTATGCTTGGCCAGACGGCCATACCAGCGCCGTAAGTGCCGCGGCCGTCGGTTTAATGACTTCCCATGTTTGTAAGTTTGGGATGCGATATTTTATGTCGCGAGATCGTCTACATCGACTTTTACTAGTGTTGTTTTCGTAGTCTTCAAAATGTTACACATTTTATTTTATGTAGAGTCATTTGTTGATTCTGTGAATATTCATGAATCAACTCCGGAGATAAATTAGCCGTAATTGATGGATTATCTTCTTTTTAATAGCTTTTCTGGTCATTGGCTTTTATCGAATCACTAAAGATATTATCGCGTCTGTCATATTCCCCATTAAAGGAAATGACGGTGGTCCTGAACGAAAAAAACGTTAGATAAAGAATCAACGACTTTTCGGCTAATTCATTGCAGCTGGGGCGTTATCGGGCGCGCGAATTGGAATACATTGTTAAAAACGTATGTAATTAAGTCGGTATGCGTGAAGGGCGACACCTGCGTTCTATCTGGGAGATCGGCTGTTACGGTTTATGGGGTTCCTTCCAAAAACAATGGAAACGGCAAAAAGTCGAATGCGGGTTCGGCGTCGGGCTCGGGGGTGCTGGGAGGGTAGGCGTGCGGGTCGCGACGGGGCGCCGCAATTTATGATTGCGCCGTGTCAGAGTGTTAATGAACGCACTCCGTTGCTCTTTATTGAGATAACGTTTGCAATCGATGGCCGCGCTGCTATCGAGCCATTACTTACGGCTTCGCCCGATCTCGCGTGTCCCTTTATACCTTTATACCTACACATATTTTTTGCTCGCAACTTTCGTGCCGAGTCACTATTATTAACCGTCGCTCCTCGAGATAAGCTAATCCATAAAGTTGTTCCCAGTGCTGTGTAATGAGAATATTGCATTAATAACGAAATGGAAAAGGCATAAAATTATATAAAGAAGCTCATTACATTATGCTTATTGCGTGTTATTAACTTTGTCATTTCGCTTTTGAATATTAATGCGAGCTGAGGGATCGAGTGCGGTAAAGATATGCATATTATTGTCTTGATTTATGGGAAATCCATTCTTCTTATCGCTTCGGTTTGAGAATGAGAACCAGTTTGGATCCCGATGGCTACTTATAATTACGAATACAGCTATGTCATTATCCGATACATTTGGAAATATGCGTTTGTTGATTAATTCTTTTACATTTTTAAACCGATGTAATAGACGGTAAGTACGGTTATGGTTGTGTGTGCTACATGATATTATAACATTTTAGAATAATATTCGATCCGGTTAGAGTCGAGATAGCTCGCAATTATCGTACATTCTTATCTATAAAATTGACATGTGACATATCGAATATTATTTTTATATGAGCCGTAGTGTAAAGATCTCCGGTGTTTCTCGACGAGCGCTCGGTGCGTATCGGAGATCGAATCGTGTGATATGCGGAGAGTGATATCATCATCGGCCAAGGAGCTCCTCGACCGCAGCTGATCTGAAACTACCACATTGTGTTCTCGCATACGTCTTGAATAAACACAGTAGCGGCCATCGGTACGAATATTTTAATATCGGCAATATATTTCCATTCTAAAAAAGATACAATGATTTTCGCCGTATAAATACTGAGTAGTGTGGGGACTTACTTTTGACGTGATAATGTCTTATAAATCGATGAACGCCGGCTGCACGCACGAAATATCATGACTCATTGTCACGTTCCGCCTGAGGAGAGCGTGCAAGCGAGCGCGCGGAACAAGCGATAGAGAGGCACAATCGGCCTAAGCGTTCGGCTTGCGACGAACTTGCTAAACAGACAATCAATTTTTTGTTAAATAATTTTTGAACGGAGCGGGTGGTGTGCTACATGCTCTAAAAGTCATATATTATTTACTTATTTTGCATTTCCTAATTTGTAACATACATCAGTATAAGATTTTTCAAATAGATTTGTAAAATAATCGAATAAGATAAAATTTGTAAAATTTGAAAATTTAAGTGAGCACATGAGTATAATCGAGATCACCATTATTCGCAATCATGAATCAGTAGGTACTATTGTTAGGAGTACATACCCGTATCTATGAAAATTATTTTGAAAATGTATTTTACTCAACTCTCCTTTTTTGAAGTCGACTAGAAACGCTTGTTATTGCTGTTGTGTAGCCTGCAGTCACTGGTGGGCATGTCTGATAGTTGTAGCGAGCTGCGATTCCATTTAGTGGTGATATTGGCCCGAAGCTCTTATAAGCGCTATTATGTGTATAATTTCATTGATTTCAATTCCATAGTTTTAACCAACTTCAATAATACTTAACAAAATCATGCTTGGCTCTTGAAACAATAGGTTTAATCGGTTTTGTATTTGTAAAACTAAAGTTAAACGTGTTCAGTGTCTGTAATGGAATAAATTAACATTTGTTTGTATATATATTTCAACGTATAACTGTGTTCTTCTCCGGTAGTAGGGGTGGTTGACGCGCTAAAAAGTGTGTAAATGCCTCGCAGACATACAAGAAGTTGGCATTTGATACAAGTATATTATTATCAGATGTGTACAGTGGTATTCTATTGTTCATGACCTCAACTAGATTTGTAGTTTCTTGTTAGATTGGTTTATCCGATACTTACTATGTTAAAAGATTCTTACTGGAATTATGTAAACCTTAGAAGAGGCAATACGCTAGTCAGAGTCAATAGGTGCTTAATCATTAGTTCTAAAAATTTCAATTAAAAAGTACGCAAACCTAATAAATAATAAAAAAATAATCTTTACCCTGATAACTTGGAGTCTCTAACCAATCACAAATCACAGCATAACTGGTGGTTATTCTCCGTTGACTTATTGGAATAAAATATTTTAAAGTAGCTTTATTTCTTTGAAGATATATTTTATCAAACATATTTGAAGGCAATGGCTTGCACAGGATCGAAAAAACTGAAAACTTTTTTAACGAGAGGAACCCTGTACAGGAGGGGCTGATAGAATAGTCAGATTGTTCTTCGATCCGGAGCACAGTTATGAGCCTTGTTGGAATTCCTTCTTCGTCCGGTAGCTCTTGTTTATCAATCGGATGCTTATGCGCATGCTTCTGTGGGTAAGTCCGCGTGCGCCGATCGAGCGCTGTCCAGCTTATCATTGATCCTATCTGCTGATAGTCATTGTTCACAGTCATCGGTCTTGGTTTATTTGGACCACTGATTGAACGTTTTGTTAATCTTTATACCTTGCACATAAAGTTTAAAATGATTTTCAAGAGGATGTGCTTTCGACTTAATGCAAATATATTTTATTGTAACACATACCGATGAGCACCTCTCTCAAGCTCTGATAAATTCGAATTTAGACCTACTGTTTTTTGTTATTCTTATCATATTCAATGAATGTTGCATTGACTTATTTTTAAAAAAATGATTTGGTAATATGAGTAATTAATTTAATGGTTTCTTTGTTCCAGGTAAATAAACATGGATCTAATTGTTGACACTATAAGCGCATAAAACTCTATACAAGTAAGTTGCTGTAATACTTATTTCTGCTAAAAAAATTTAATAAATGTTTCTTTAGATTAAATTTGAAATTCCGTCTCATTGATTCAGTAAACGTAATACTAGTTTTTTATCTATTCGTGCTGGTTTAACAAAGTACAAGTATATTTGTCGTCGATAGTAATGAAATTCTCTATACAGCCGTCCTTGAATATGTTTGTATGTTTACATAAACAGATACTGATATCAATTTTGATAAGCTAACAAGAATATCTATAAATATTTCAAAGAAACGTGTAAGCATGACTGTGTCTCATAAATTTATAACTGTCGTGGAAAAAGTACAGACTTTTGATATGAAACGTTTTGTTGATCAGTTAATAGAAAATTGGTTTTTCAAATTGATTGAAACAAAGACGTCCTGCGTGTCGCCTCAATAATGGCGGAATAGCTTTATAACTACGTTTCATGCCCGATTCTTCAGATATATAAATATTGTTGGGTAGAGCAAAGCGGCTACTACTCAGGGCCTGTAACTAATGTATCTAATTAAAACAGTATCAGTTAGTAAAACCACTCACCCTTGTGTATTAGGTCAAATCAATCAATCAATCTGGGTCCTTCTTTCTCCCGATGTTGCGGAAGACAGAAATCATCAGGAATCGCATAACCTCCGTTCTGAAGCTGGGCGCTAGAAAACACAATTATTAATGGAAATTAGGGGGTGCGACTGCGAGTACTTGGACCACCCGCGAGGGTACACAGGCAGCACCCCTGACTGCCAATTTTCGGCCTAGATGACGATGGATTAGCATAGTGGAACTCTTTTCTTAGGTCATCTTCTTTCTTCGGGCTTCAGTTCTATTGATGTTAGGAAAATGAATCGATAGGTACCATGATTCACTATAAATGGTTTGTAAATCAAATAAATGTTTTGTATAGCTTCTGTGACACCCAATTCATTTATATAATGACTTGATTCTTTATCTCTCTTCCATTCAACTGAAATCTCGTTTGATATCCCCCAATAATTTCAAGTAAAGGTCTCACAAATATCTTCTCGTAGCGGGTCTAGGCGTTATGATCTCATAAAGCTAAGAAAAGTCAATGCGAAATTGAACTGTGCAACCTGCCCTGATACGTGCACTTCCGTTGATCTTTGTAACGCCACGGAGAATGCCATTAGGGTGGCAACATTTTGGTGAAACAAAATATAATTATAAAATATTGTATATGGCCTGTTTTGAAAAATAAAAGAAATATCGACACGAGAAGAAGAAGAAGAAGAAAATTCGTATCTCTAGTCCAAATTTCATCGTATGCTCGCAGCGTGCCGCGGGCGGTCGCCAAGTTTTCATACACAATAACAGCATCCACGCGAGCCGGCTACAATGTTAAACAGTGTTAAAGCTCTGTAGAAAATGCTTCGTATCAACTCCCGCACACACGTTTCTCCAACCTTAATTAGCCTTTTTATTTCAAATAGCGAGCCAATCCGAGTTCGAGAAAAAATATGATGTAGATGTGTACGAGTTACATCTAGTTAATCGAGAAAAAACATAGATATTCAAACATGTGGTCGATTTATTGGTGCCATTTTGTATGGTATTCTTTTCTCTTCGATTTTTCAATGATGGTATTAATCACCCCCTATGGCTTAGTTGACTCTTTCTCAATAATCATGTATGAACAAAAGTTATGTATCTACTCGTAATAATGAAAAACACATGTAGTAACTAAAAAAAGCCTAACAACCTAAAACCTAACTACCTAAAACTTTAGATTAAAATCAATTTTAAAGTGTTCTTAGCTTTTAACGTAAAATAGAATGCAGTACACCTGTGTACTGTATTATATTTTGTGATAACAGCCTCCATAGACGCCGATACGAACTAACGAGTAAATTACATAGCTCGGGAAGTGTTTGCGGACCGCCCATCCGCTCGTCGCCGTCTCCCTCGGCTCCATTTGGAATTCTATGCACAGAAAACTATTTCCATAGCATTATTTTCAAAGCAATACTCGCAAACTTTGTTGTTTGCCGATGGCAATACTAACCGCGATAGATACAAAGTTTCGAAGAAGCTTTTAACTCAAAGTTTTAAAAATAGTCACGAAAATCTCTTGTAAATAATTGAGGATTTGAATAGGCGTGATCGTAAAATAAGATAGCAGTTTCGTAATACATACTTGCAAACCAGTAATACGTAGTAAATATTGTGTAGTCGCTACTGGTTTATAATTTGAACAGGCTTGCTACAAGCCCGGCTAGCTCAGTCGGTAGAGCATGAGACTCTTAATCTCAGGGTCGTGGGTTCGAGCCCCACGTTGGGCGCAATCTTTTTGCTACATCTTTTGCCTACCGTAATTTTACTTATCAATTAGTTGAATTAGAAAGTTAAACAATCGTTTAACGCAATGTTTTGGTCGTGAGGTACCGTTAAAGGGTCAAGTCAATGGACGGACATGCTACGATAGCTTGAGTTTCCCACGTTTCGTAGTCACATGTACACATTGTATACACTCGATGTTTGTTTCGATGTGTCACTTAAATTAATGTTCTTCTATTTCTTGCTGCTTTTCCAGAACAATGGTGAGATTTTTAACGATATGGTTAAATTGAATCATTTATTTACTTCTAAAAATACACCCCGTTTCAAATAAGTACCTACCTACACACTAAAGTGTCCCCCAGTGTTATTTATTAATATTTTCAACTATTAACTGTAAAGACATTTGCATCAAAGATTAGCTAGAAAGATAACAAGTGCTTTTTAATTTCTGTACGAGTAATGTTATTTACTGAGAAACCCTACTTAGCCTAATCTAATCGCTGCATCTTGTAATTTTGGGGTTTTACCTTATGCTAAGAATTTATTTTAGCTCTAAAGAAGTGTTCCACTAAGCTGTATTAATTAGTCGGAATATTTCTTGTCTGTAAACAGCAATAAGTATCTTTTAGTTTGCTCGAAAAACCACTCATAAAAACGTAAAACAGTATCAGCGATGTATCTTCATTAAAATATAAATAAGACCGCGAAAAAAGGTAACAGAGTGAAATACATAAAAACATCAAGCGGCTCAATCACTCCACAGTACGCGAAGTGAGCGAGTCATAACAAGCGAAAGATTGAAATGAGCTGATAAAGAGGGAATCGGAAATCTTGCCGAAAATACGTACTTACATTACAAGGCGGTAATTTTACAAGGGATTCTTTCGTTCGATATGGGAGCAATCATTAGCGGGCCGGACTCGGTGCATCGGAGCGGGCTTTTGCGAGATCTGCCAGCGATATTCTTGAATATGCGAAGAGGTGAACGGATCAATGTGCACGAAGGCATTTTGGAATCCAATCGCTCGACTGCTGATTGAAGATCTCTTTTTAAAAACTCTAGTTTTTGTAAAATTTCGATACAATATTGACGATCTCAAAAATAGGAACAACGCTTCTTAGTTTGGGGCCAATACCAATCATCCAACATCGTCAGCAACCAAACCATTATTTCGCGATGTTTGTATGTTCCTACGTGCTTTATGCAGCATTACCGTGGTAATTGATGCTTTTTTGTTATGATATTAATTTTGTTGATATAATGGGAAACAATACAGTTTTGCGCGTGTGTTTTGCGCTTTGAACTGATTACACCCCAAACGCCCTGAAATTACATCAGATGCGTCGTCAAATTAAATCTGACGTACACGCTCTCTGTGTACGACTTTTCAGCAAATTCGCATCTTCTTTATTGTTCCTGGCGTAGCGTCGTCGTGGCGGCTCGTTAACGCGACCTTTTGGATGTTTATTATATCCTCCTCAGAAAATACAATTTCCAACTCGCATATAAATATATCTCGACGTAAATGCATTCGGGTTTTTCGAATATCCTAATAATTAAATGAAACGCTGAAATCGAGCAGTTAACTGCTAAAACTAAGTAACATTTCCGTGAATTCTAATTACCAATAGAGCTTCGTAAAGTATGTGTTCGTTTACATTTTACACAAGCCACAAAAACTTTAAATGTACTGACATAAGTTACTTGTGAGTCAAGAGGAAACAAGAACGTGTTTCGATGGTGACTGAAAGCACATTTTCAAGATACAAGATAAAAGCGTGAAATGAAATAATTTATTTCCAGTTAACGAGTGACATATAATTGGTGTGTCAACAAGTAAGCAAGTACCTAAGTGATCGAAAAGACAATCGCTGAAAGTTGAAGCCATCGTATTGTTGGCCTCTGACACATTCTTCTTGCCAGGCAGAGAGGGATTGCAAAATTTTAAAAATAATTCTTTAACAACTCCGAAAAGTGTGCGAATTTCCACAAATTGTACACACGGAAATTTTACAGCCGACGCGATTTATGGTGTCCAAGCTGGAGGAAAAAATCGCAGCTGCAAACGATAAATCCCTCAGTCCGTCTCGAAAAAAGAGGAGGTAAATAGAGCTCGCTCTCCGCTCGACAAATAAACTCCTACGATATCTACTAGTCGATCATTTAGTTCCGTTGCTTCACATATTGTTTCGTCCATAAGCGATGAGCATGAAACGTGTAAACATGCAATTGAATTTGCATCGTCACTTTACTCTATCATAAAGAGTAATTTATTTTATTTGATGAAATTGTACGCGTTGCTCTCGACATCGGACCTCGTTAGTGTTAAGTGACTTTATGGCTAGAGGATTTACATACGCTGTGATAGATGCCTGAGTGCATAATTTGCAAATGGGTACGACAAATGACATTATGGTTGCTAAAGCGGTATGAAGATATTGCTATATGTACATGATAAACTAATTTTTACAGACTTCAAAAAGGAGGAGGAGGTACCATGTTCGTCTATAGGTATGTATTTTTTTGTGCATGTTCATTGATATTTTCGCCAATTGTGAACCGATTTAAAAAAAATCTTTTTTTCGAAAGGTTGTCTCATTTAAATTTTATCGAAATCGGCTGAACCGTTTTTGATAAATCTACAATAAAGTACATGGATGATAGGTACATCGATTCGTGCAAACTATTCTAATTCTGTACACGGTTGAAGTGGTATTTTTGACGAAAATTAATTATAAGTAATCTTGTACGAGCAATTCTTGCGTATAATTTTTTTTGTGCAACATTTGGATCTCTGACACTTTTTGGGAGAAGTTTGGCATTTAAATAGAGCTTCTCCTGTTAAATTACATTGTTGGTATCTGAGAGAAAACGCGTTGAATTTTTAAAAAGTTATTTTTATACATTTTTCTCCGAGTAAAGTTAGATTGATTTTTAGTTAGTCATTAAAAATTCGTGTTTTCGTATGATGTTCCTACGTATTAATAGTAAAAATATACTTGAGCAATGCTTAAGTAGATTTTATACTACGAGTATTAAACTTGACAAACTCTGAAAATACAATACCTACTCGTATTTTGTCCATCTCCGTCGATTGTAAAACGATTTATTTTTTTTAATTTTCTCGTTTATTATTTTTATTCTTCTTGGATTTTTAATTAGAACTATAATTCTAATTTAAATTCCAATAAGAAAATAAATTTATTAAAGTTTGTTTTCTACTACGACAAGTACCTACTTCTTATTTTTTTAATAAAACTATTTTTTTTTAAATCAATCTATTGTAAAACATACAATATGTACAGGCTTCCATTAAACTTAAAAGAAACGTGTGTTTGTTGAACTGTATAATAAAATTCAAAACGGCATTTAATCTAAACACGTTTTTCGATTATCCGATTATAATTGTATATCGACATTCTAATATCGATAGCCGCGGCGCGAATAGAGGTGGCGCACATCGCGTGTGATGCCATAGTTTGATTTACCGCCATCTTAATCACAGCCTCGTTTCTCTCTGAGATTTATGCCACACCTGTTGCGCCAATTATTTACATTCGGAAGTCATTCCTCTCGGACCCGCTGTTCATTAACGAGTTACATTGTTCCCCGTTTGATGACGGCTCCGCCAATTTTGAGGGCTGTTCCGACTGAAGCCCGATTTGTACTTCGCTTATTAATGCTACGACTCAACTTTGAACGTGATGTTACATTTTGAACAGCGAATTACTCTGACTTCACTGAGTCCCGGCTTATGAATTACAAACCCTTAGTGATTCGTCTTGTTTCTTAGCGAATTTTGAATTGTCTTCAAAAATGTAATTACGATTTCAACACTACAATAACAGTGGTCAGTAGTAATTTATTGTGTTAAATTTACATATAGAACTGGCAGTAAGACAAATCTATATCTCGGTAAAAATTTAAGGATATCGTGTTTGTTTAAAAATAAAAAAAAATATGAAAATTGTGTTTATGGCGTGTGGCTGACGGAATTTTTATGCAAATTTATAGAGTCCGAAATTATATAGGTACTGGATTTTAACGACTTTTAAGCTTTTTTTTACGAGTATGAAATTGCTTTAGTGACATTTAACTCGGAACACAAATTATCTGGTAGCCCCATGAATATGCAATCGCTATAATCGGATTATTTATTTCAACACCGACTTGTTGAAAGAGGAATTTTAAAATTCTTTATTCTGTAGAATAGCGCCTATGAATAGTTTTTCGCTGGCCGGCCGTACATAAATTACACATAACTCGGGATGATTTAATACCGGTTCTCCCAAGTAGTATTTACACTACTTTGCGATGTTGGAAATAATAAATAGCATTGATATATTTTAGACGGTGTGAAGCTCGCAACCAACCATTAAAGCAGGGTATCGGGTTTTCAATGATGATAATTTGATAATTGGTATTGTCACAGTCTCCGCGAGCGAATAAGCACCTGCGATATCGCTGACAAAACGAATTTTATGAATGATTGTCGTCCGTAATGCAAGTAGTTATTAGATTTGAAATGTCATAATTATTTTTCGCAAAAAATGGCAAAACAGACTCCCGTCGTGTACAAAATTCGGATAGTTCGTATATTCGAATTTCGAAGTGAGGTATACAATTTTTACATTATTGTTGATATTTCAAAAACCGCTCAGCCGATTTCGATAAAATTAAATGGGACCACCTCGGGCGTATCCATTCAAACTAAAAAATAATTTTATCTACACTAATGTTGTAACATTCTACTTATGTTTCCAATACTTGACTTATAATGACAACTGTTATAGCGCAGACAACATTTAAGCAATTTCACATGATGTTATAATATCCACATCGATATCGTAAAATCTCATTATAACATCGCGCGCTCGCTCCTGATTGGCCCTGCGCGTGCAGCTGCGCTCTCATTGGTTAGATTTTAATGGCGCCAAGTTCACTGTGACAATACACGTACGCGTGAATTTAATGTTTCGCAACATGTTTTTTTTTATTATTGAAGATAAAGTAGTGTATGCAACTGCATATAACACGGGTATTAAAACACTCGTTACTATTATGAAACTCGCTGCGCTCGTTTCATAAACTCACACTCGTGTTTTAATACCCTTCATTATATGACAGTTGCATAAACTAGTATTTCGATTCGGTTCACAATTGGCGAACATATCGATGAATTAATATACCTACACAAAAAAAATACATACAGACGAACGCAGAACTTCCTCCTTTTTAAGTCGGTTAAAAAGTAATAAGTCCCAGTGATTTTATAACCGACGAGCTGTGGCGCCGAAAAAACGTGTGACTTTGTCTATTCGATTTTGACCGAGATTTTTGGTTATTTCGAAACTAATGTCCATGTTTCTGAGCTATATTTCTATAATAGCTATGGTGGGTGGTATTACAAAATAAAAATATACTTGTTTTTGTCTGTGCTGATATAGACTGCAGTGTTATGTATTTTAAGCTTATTTTTCAACCAATTCCAATTTCCATTCTTTACAAAACTTTAATTAACACCGTCACACTTGCAACGTTATCCTTAACCTCGACATCGGAAGTTACCTTTCATTCACCACCTTGTTATGTATGTAGGTATCAGCAAAGTGCTAATTGATACGTGTCAAAAACCACTCTGCACACCAAGTTTAACACCTTTTTCGCCTTGTTTGCTCCGGTTGTTTGCAATAACGACTTTTGTTAAAGCGCAAATATTTTCGTGTTTACTCTACTAAAGCCAGGTGCATGAAAAATCCATTAAGAAATTTGCTCTTACTAAAATGTTTAGGTAAAGAGATATAAACGTATTGTGTTTGGATTATCGAAATAATATTTCATTATTATTGTGAAGTATCAAATGATATTTTGGTACTTGGCACAAAATCGTGGTCTGTTCTCATAATTGTGGCAATTGTAACCATCCACGTCCATAGGGCCAAGTTGTCATCGAGAACTTTCTTTTCATTCCTAAGTAAAGAAATTGGCGTCGAAAAGATTATTTATTTACTTGCTGTGCTAGACGTACAGCGTATTGTAGAGAATTAAATGCTATGCTAAATTTTCTTATCACAAGCGACGGGCAACCTCGATGATATTGAAAATTGATCGCCACCGTGATTCTGTTAACAATACCAAATTACAGTTCCAAGAATGCGCAGTTTTACTTAGCCACTATAGTTGGCTTAAAAATCACCAGAGGCTAGACTGCAAAAGTTATTTTTGTGATAAACATTTCAAATATTCGTCGCGAATGCAGGACTCGAACCTTGCGTCTTCGGATTACTATACTGACGCTCTCCCAACTGAGCTAATTTTTGAAATGTTCATAACAAAAATAACTCTTTGAGATAAACCTAGTATGGGATGCACTATAAAATTAAAATCATTTCCTAGACTGCAAGATCTCAACTATGTATAGAGTAGAGTATAAACTACATCTGTGTACTTTCGTGCTATTAAAATATGTAGACGGAGCGCATCATCATATTTCTCATCGGTAACACTTTACACACAGGGTCGGGTCGCGGAGACCGTGGCGCGCCTCGAGAGCCGGCCGTGATTTATCTGCCCGCATCTTCAACCTGCGAACGGCCGCTTATTGCCAGCTTGTTATTTATAATTTATTTTTAACGGTCACCAATTTGTAGACGCTGCGTGCATGTGTGTATTGGACGGAACCCGCGGTTGCTCGGGTCGTGCGCGCCGTACGCACGTACTCAAGTGTTAATTATCTTCTTTTTTTTGGGAAGTCGTGTGATGTAAATGACGGGGATTTAACACTTTTGGAGCTGATTATGAAACAAGTGAGCTTAGATGGAATTTCCATGAGAATTACACGTTATGTGTCATGTTATACCTGTGGTAGATTTGCTGCTACATTGTAAGCTTTATTCGCTCTTCGTATCAGTGAAACAATAAATAGACTGTTGCAGAGAACGTTACAACAGAATGAATACTCATATGTGATCCACATTTCACCAGCTCATGTCCCAAGCATGTCAACGCATACACTCAGTTCGGCTACATGATTCGACCGTCAGATATACACAGCAGATTTACAATACGACCTGTAATTTATAGCGTTGTCCGATCTAGATGTAATTTAACGTTGTTGGCTAACATAAATCAGGGCCATCTAACATCGGCGGTGCAGATATCTCGAGCTCTTTGATAAATCAATGAAGCAGATACTTACGTTTCGTGCTTAGCGGTAACACCGAAAATTGTGTCAATTTGCTTGCAATAGTGTTAAATTTTTTGAAAATGAAGTGGTCAAACTACAGCTAAAAGTGGTCAAACTACAGCTAAAAGAAGCTATAATAGTCCGAGATCCCACCGCAAGAACATCCCGCTCATAGCGTACACGGTTCAAACCAATTTTTTACGTAATTATATGAATAGGAGAATTTATTTAAATTGGGTTGCCTTGCGAAATTTGGCCGCAAGTATTTGAAATTTAATAATGTTTAATTAATTTATAGGAAAACATATCCTTCATTTGTTTTTTATATAAATGTATTGAATAGAAGAATGCATAAATAAACCAGGTTGCCTTGCGAAATGTGACCGCCAATATTTTTTAATTGAAAAAAGTTTGATAGTTTTTTGACAATCCATTTCATTCACTAGTTTTTAAGATACATTACGAAGCTTAGAATATATTTATACAAGGTTGCCTAATGAAATGTGGAAATCAAAATGTTAGGAAATGACCAAAATAAGAAGCTACAATTCGTCATCCTAGAGTCAAATTTTTTTTATTTTGAGGAAATCTTTTAATTCATTGATGTATCTGTAATTTTATATTACCAATAGTTTTAGTACTTGTGAAACTGGTAATGTTAAATTATCTGGTCGAATTATATGCTAATTAGAACGCCGATGTTAAGCCGAAATTAGCCATCGATATGTTTAATCGCTTACTACGGATCAACTGCTCTTGCTGTTTGGATTTATCTAAAATCTGTTGAAGTCCAATACAAACACTCATATTTCGATACGGTATAATATTCCCGTATTTATTCAAATTTTATTAATAATGCCTAATGTAAATGTGATGTTATTACATCACAAATACAAACCTTTGTCGTAGCCTACATTTTATAGAGCCTCATTTTACTTTACAGGTATACACATTCAGATATTTATGCACTATAGTATCTAGTGGTATTGCAGCCATAGAACATCCACTGTTTAACTAGGGCTCTCCTATACATCTATCATGTACATATTTAAATACAACTACAGTTAAATTAATATTGTATTTCTCTCTAGGTCAACTCGGGCGCAGGCAGGCGTTTAGGTCAACTTGTAAAGCTGTGCATAAAGTCAGCTTTACAAATCGCTTGATGAGAAATAAAGTTATTTAAATGTTGTCCATGTTTTCTAGTACCTAGTAGAGTGAGTTACCGATGTATTATGCCAAGAATAGATGCAGCAGTTTTTGCTGTAATTTTGTCCGGTAAAGACCAGCTTTGGGAGTCCTCCTATATTCGAGTAGCCACGTTTGATGACTTTTATGAACAGTTGCATTGCTAGTACAATATTTTTAGATGAAACGGAGTACATTGTATAAGATTTTATTATTTGTTAGCAATAAGCTAAGTTTATTATTCTCTTCATTAACTACCTGTTGAAATCTCAGTTGGAACTTCTTTTCGCTCTTTTTTAATTCGACTCTACTCCAAAAAATGCTGTAACAATTAATCCAATAGGTAAATGAGGTAATTTGCTCTCAAATTTGCTTATATTATTGCGACGGTTAGTTCCTACATAAATATATAATTATGTACAGGATGTACCAAATGTTGAAATTTGTGTTCATTTGCAATAACGTAGCAGGTACTAATGCTAATTTTATTTGATAAATGTGGTTAAGTAAAACATTTAAAACCAGTAATATAATAAGCAAACCAGAATTTAATATCTACGATATTTCAAATAATCATTATTATGATTGATGAAACAGATTTTAGCTAATTTAACCAAGTGAAGCCGAATTCGTTATTCATAATGGAGCACTTATTCCAATTCTGTTGTAGTTGATTTACGGATTTTTTTTAATATCCCGTAAATTATTTTAACTAATGTAAAAAGCTATATATTTCTATAAATTCCCGAGATCATTTAGGTCAAGCAATACTTAACAAAAACTTGCGTTCCCTATTTATGCGAGGCACATGTTAGTAATGCTATCCAGGCAGCCGTAGAAAAAGGCAGCCTAGAGTGTATTGACGCCATGGAAACTGCTACTCGTTAAACGTTTCAATCCATAAAAGGTAACTTAATAATTTGTTTGCACATCAGCCGGTCTGTTCGAACAAGTGGGCAGACTCAATTCCTATCGAGATAAACAGGTCCGTTTCGTACATTGCAGATTAAGCGCTCCTTATGAAATTATTGAGAATGCCTCAGCGAATATTATTTTTCTCAGAAAAAGATAGATCGCTTAAGCGATTTTACGGGAAATTAATTTTGGCAGTGAGCGACAGGGCGCGTCCTGCTGCGCCCGCCGCCGTCTCGCGATGATTTGTTGCGATCCCACCGCGCACGTTACACTTACCGATAATGACGCATACCATTTGCTCAAAGGCGAGAGCTCAGGTTGTAATTCGAGTGCGTTATCGCCGCTTCTCGGTAACCATCGGCGACCGCCCGTTTCCTCTACAGAATTAAAATCGGAATGCGATGATACTCGTATTTCCTTTAACAGCTCGGCCGAACCGCGCGCGGTAGATCGGGTAGACGCGAGTCTCCGCCCTAGTTGTCACCGCAGTGGCTCAGCCGCAATTAATCCACTGTAATGCGATACCAGCTCGCTGTCGGCGACGACGTAATGCATCGTGATTTACGCGCAACGAACAAGCCGTTAATCTTATTACCACTTTCAATAACTTTATTATCGAGTGTTCAATGCAGAAGCCCCACAGACCAATATACACCTTGGACACACCGCCCATGGACTATTTACAATTATCATACCGACATTCGGTAGAAGTTAGGAAGCTTCCCACGAAATTTATTTTAGTCGACTTAACGATTGTGTCCGCCTCACCAAAAGCGGAAAGTTAATACGGCCGTTGCTTAACTTCGATTAAACGGTTATAAAGGCTTAACAATCTGATCCTCCTTAAGGGCTCCAATTATACCGTTCAAATTATCATGTCACGCCGGCATTCGGACGATTATCCGGGTGCGTTTCGGAATAAAATAAATATCTTTTGTTTCATAGATACGTTTTGAATAACAAAATAGAGTACCGCCCCGAAGGAGAATAAGGTTCGTGTGAAAACCGCTTTTTATTCCGCTCGCACCAGCCCCCCGGCTGACGGCGAACGCGATTCAAATTCGACATGTTATCCCTAAAATATACCAATAATAAGATGTAAATGACGAGTCCAGCGGCGTTCGGAACAAAAACAGCTACAATGAAGGAAGGTATATTTCCAGTAAGTTGATAATTTGCATATATTTTCGTAATAATAACTTCCGTTTGAAACTCGGCGGACGTGTCACGATTCGAGCGATGTAACTGCGGTAGCTTTTCGATTGGGCTTTATTCTTTGCTGCGGGCACATTGCCGCTCTACACTACTGGTTTAATAATTCGATTGCCTTTTCCGGATACGAATATCAAGTGAGAGCGTCTCGGGACTCGAGGAGCTCACGGAACGAGCGGGAGATGCTATGTCGCCGCCAATGTATTCAGCGATAATGGGATGTTCGTACCATGTTTTCATTATGCGTTGTAATGAGCCGAAAAATTTAACGCTTCATCCATAATTCATGCGTGATTGGTATAAAACAGTTTGCTGAAGGAACTAATTTGATTTAAACAATGTTGTAATTGTTCGCTCATAGTTCGTTCATTTTCAGTTCAGAATTCTCAGTATCATTGCGTATGCTTAATCATAATGATATTGTGCAAGGTGGGTGGCGCCACGCTGTCCCACAGTAGTAGATATAACACGGCGTCGTCTGCTCACGAGCGTCAAACAAATTTGTATTCAACCTCTGTGTCTCGCACTCCACCATCTCATTGAATAAAAGTAACACAATGTGAGTGTAGTCAATGAATTATGTATTTAATTTTTAATTGAGCGTTAAGAGCCGTTCATGTTGTCTGTCAATCGGTAATTGCTTATTCATTCGGCGTCCGTGATCGTGACACAAGTGTCTTGCTGTCAATTCAATGCCCAGAATAAAACGCGTTAATTTGATCACATTTTAATTTCAAAAAAAGGCATTTTAATTTATCTCGGTTCTGGTTATTTTTGAACCGGATTAAAGTTGTAAGCGTGGTTACGACGGCCTCTCGGCTTCTGCGAAAATTCACACTTTTTGATGAAAGTTTTAACACAATTACCCGGTTGGCGACCATTTCCCGGGCCCTCGACGACTCGCCAAAGGAAAAAACTTGGCAAAGTACAAACTAGCCAACACAGTCCAATTTAGCGGCGTCCGTGTAAAGTTTAATGTACCCAATCTGAAAAGTTTCCGTATCCTCGCATTTTAACTAGGCATATGAATTCTGTGCTCTCCACGCTTTTTAATTTTACTTAATTTGATTTAGTTTATTTCTGTCTTTATTTACTTTACTAAGATTACTAAGGAAATAAACGGACTCCTTTAAACTCATTAATCACCGCAATCAAATCGAAACCGTATCTCCTGAAATGCTTTTACGCTGGCTTAATTGATAGAATTTATCAGAAACATTAAACTTGATTTTGAACTGAGTAGAGCTGCCTGAGCTTTAACACGGTGTTGGTAATTCGAAAATCCGGCGCTCGTCGCTCATGAAAGTCAAACCGTGCAAGTGCAAGCGATTCTCGGGAGACCTGATAAATATTGATAGGCAAATTCGAGCACGGTTGCGAGTCGCCAAACGTCTGAATTAGCTCCAACTTGCTCCTTTGACCGGGACCCACAGTTGCAGTGTTTGTCAGTTGTAGCGTCTATTTTGTGAGGTCTGTTGAATGTCGGCGTGTGCGACTCGGTTGCTGTTGGCGAGGCTCTCTGCTGACCTGTTTATTTTAGGACACCGCACAAACGTAGCATTTAATTGGATGAAGGAGTTCTCGTATAAATTCAAATGACCATCATGATTTGTAGTAGGTACTTACATATTATTGGCTAGTTGGTCAGTTAAGTGGTTTTAAAAATATACTTACATACCCATATTTTTGGAACTCTTTTAAAAACTAAAGAAAATGTAAA
Source organism: Hypomecis atomaria (assembly GCA_964007245.1). NCBI lineage: Eukaryota > Metazoa > Arthropoda > Insecta > Lepidoptera > Geometridae > Hypomecis > Hypomecis atomaria. The sequence goes on from OZ023291.1 coordinate 12,951,691, forward strand.
TACGTTGTAGGTATAAATAGAAGTAGAAGCTTACAAACATCTAATACCGAAACAAGCCCTATTCGATACCCAAGCTAATTCTGTATTCTTGTTGAATCTTCCATTTCGTCACTCAGTATGCTCTTAGTCTGTGTTTGTCGTTCTCAGTCTGTATACACGCGAAACAAACTTGCCAAATTAGATTGAAATCTAGGTCTTGTACACATCTTTAACAAGAGTCAAGAAGCACAATATAAAAGCAAATTCAGCTTCGTAAACAACAAGTTCCCGATTAAGTTTGTTAAGTGAACAAAACGTTGAATTTTATTTGAGTCGCGTGCTAGAGGCTCTGATCAGATCTAAACTTGGCAAATTTGTTTACTTACATCACGCAGTCTGGGCGTATTACAATATTCGCGGCACGTAAACAGTGCTCTACGAAACGCCACGCGACACTACAACACCTCTTTGATGTCCTCATACAGTGCTGCTAATAAAACTCCGCCGACTTTGTACGAGACATGTTTGTCATATAAACGAAATTTGATTTTCACCGTGATTCCGTATTCCAAACTCAATTTCGCAGCATCTTTGTTTGTAGCACATGCGAAACTATTTCCGTTATCCTTCTTGGGAGTTTGGGACCGGCGCGTCGGGCAGAGTTATATCCACGAGTGACTTTTCTGGGTCGCGTCATGACACGCCCGTCAGAATCATGCTCTTTTATTTTATGTGATACGATTACATAAAAAATGTAAGTGTTTGCCCCGGAAATGGTTTCTTTTTGTGTGGAAAAGGTGATATTTTATTTACATTTCTCGGTTGTTCTCAACTATTCCGAAACGGTATCGTTTGCCACCTGGAATCTTTGAAGGGAATCACGATTCGCATTCCTATTGCGATATTCGCGACAACTGCGTCTTAGACAAGTCTTTCCTCGCGGCGCTACTTTATTAGGCACCGAAAAAAAAAAAACTTAGACGAAAACAGAAACAAGGTATCCGACAGAATATTTGCAGGATAAACGTGATTCGATTTCATGTAAAAACGAAGCGGTCCAATGGTAAATTTTAACGCTGTACAATTGTACATCAAGACCTAATTCTGAACATGAAGGACGATTGGTACGAGTTAGTTGAGTTACCTATGTATATCATACGCCATCCAGTTATTTTTTACTACGGACGTGCTAATATATTTACGAGTTCTTAAGTTTACCCTAAGTGTAGTCGGCATGATTTAATAAATATGTACATTAAGTAACTAGCCACGAGTGCATTGAATGTAACACTTTAAATAAATAGGTACAAAAAAAAGTTTTTTTATGAATACATTTTTTTCCAAGCCATAAGAGAAATCAAATATGTACGATAAATATCTAAATAGCTTTGTATTACTAGATGAATCGGAAAACGATTATTTTGCAAAAAAAAAAATATTTAAAACATCTGGGGAGTACCATTCTGAAATTAAAATAGTCTAATACTTATTATTATTAGACGTACCAAATATACACTAAAAAAATAATCGGCCAAGTACGAGTAGGACTCGCGCACGTAGGGTTCCGTACTGTATGGGAGCCCCCTTAAATATTTATTTTATTTTAATTGAATTATTTACTATTGAATTGAATATACAACTAAATATTCTGTGAATATTTTAAGCATCTACCTATTACCATTATTAATATCGAGCGAAAAACGGTTAAAAATTCAGGTTTGTTGTATGGGAGCCCTCCTCAAATATACATTTTAAATATTCTGTTTTTAGTATTTTGTTGCCGCCATACGTTGGTATGGCGGCAACAAAAATACAACAGAAATACATCAACTGTGAAAATTTCAGCTTTCTAGCTATAACGATTAATGAGATAGAGCCTGGAGACAGAGAGACAGACGAACAGCGGAGTCTTAGTTATTTTAAGGTAAATAAATATTTTTGTATTTTTTTGTATTAGTAATAGGGTCCCGTTTTTACTCTTTGGGTACGGAACACTAAAAAAGAAATAAATGGCCAAACCGTTTCAGAAGTATTAAATAACAAACACTTTTCGGGTCACGGCTAGCACAACCTTTCTCGAAAAGTAGCATTTCTGCCGCTCGTTACTCGGGATTTTAATTCCACGTTTAGTGGTTTTATCTCCAGATTCCTCACGATCCTGAATAGCTAGTGGTGGCGCAGCTGTCTCGGTCGGACGGCGACAAGACGCCGGCCATCCGTATAAATTAGCCGCTGAACAATGCCGGTAGACAGTGTCGCGGGGGAAGCATCGCCCAGGCTCTTACCGGTCTTTTGTTACTCGAATACGGCCCGAGGAGATTCCTAGGGACTTACGCAGTAAGATACGTTTTAAGCGTAAATGTATACATATAATACCTACCTTTTTTACGCTCGCAGTGCTGGTTGGACACTTGTGTAAACGATTCCGGGAGTAAAAGAGTGCTGCGTACCTACTTAAGTCAAGATAAAACATAGGTAGGTACTGCAAACAATTTCTAAGACGCTTCGTTTATATGAAGCATTTTTTTTAATTAACGTATAAAATGGCAAAAAGAAAGACAAAATAATGATGTCAAAAGATTTTCTGAGACCTGGTAGAATAAGTTTAATAAGATATTGTTTTTACAACACTGTATGAAATATGTACGTCTACTAATCAGCCTGTACAGTAAATTGCTGAACAAATGCTTAATCACGAAGGGCGATTAGATCATCGCCAATCTGGTCTAGTTCTAGGTTAGTGTTTCCACATTCACCATCAAGGGTTTTCTCTGAACTTAGTTGGTTTACAGATTTCCTCCTTCACCGACAACAAATGTTAAATTTTTAAAGCACATTTTTAAAAGATCTTAAATCTTATTACTGAAACGTTCAAAATCGATCCATTAAAAAGGCGGTTAAAGACTTTTAGACATACATATTCCAACAGGGGTCACAGTAATATACCTACTTAACATAAACTCTGAATTACGTTTTCGTAGAATTTATTGGCATAGGACTCCAATTCAGCTACTTATAATATTAGCTCAATAATGTTACCAACCGTAAGTAGCACTTTAAACAACAAAGTTTGTTTCAACAATATGTTAAAACTTTATTTTCAGTCCGTACATAGAACGCATTCGCAGGTGTACACGGGGCGACGGAAGTTGCGCAGCGGTTTCAATGAGATGTGCACTAAGTCGTGCAAAAGTTTTACTCGACACTGTACTGTGTCTAACCCCGGGCCGAACAGATTCACGAAGTGGTATGCTTAAATTGCGAATACTGCATCCCATTTTCATAGTACAGACTAAAAGAGTAGTTGCATTTTTAAAGTTTTTCTATAGTAAGGCGGCGTTGCCACTGCCCACCAGAGATATGAGAAGTAAATAAATAATAATCAGTGTTCCTTTGCATAGTGTATTTTGAGTTGACTTTCAGAGGCATATATGTAAAGGTATATGCACTCATACTTACTCATCATTAAGATCAACTTTTGCTATGGGATCACGGGCAAAATCGCGAAAATAAAATTTACTGTTCGATCCAAAAAGTTAATTGACTCCTGACGGATTTTTCATGTTGGTACCATATAAAGAAAAAAATAAAAAAGCCTTTAATTTCTCATCATAACATTAAATACATTTTGTCATTACAATAATCGTTAGAATAATATGTACAGTAAATGTTAAAAAAAACATCATTTAAAGTTTAAATTTGATATAGGTACATTGCAGAATCGAATTTCATTGTCGTTAAGTATAATTTTTTTTTTGGTACTATAGTAAAAGTTATTCATAACTATGAGTAATTACACCAATAAGAGGTCCCTGCACATTTAAAATTAACACTTATAATTTGTGCCAATAAAGAATCTAGCACTACCTATACAATCAGGTTATATTTTACTGTATGCAGTAATACTTTGTGATTTTATCGTTTCGCATTCCAAACTCTTTGACGAATCTAGTAAAATACGCAGCGTAAAGGAATGCACTATGCACAAAACTGGCGTGTGCAAAATTTTTTTGCTGTGGTCTATACCAGTACGTTTCCAATTACCCGAAAAATATCCCAGGCCGGTACCGGTGTAGCAAAGTGGAACAGAGCCCCTATCGGAGGTAAGCGTAACCTGCATTTTTCATGCTGTTTCTGTCGAATACCTAGCGTTTTTTTTTTTTTAAATGTTGTAAATGGAATTTAAAATTAAAATGTTTTGCGTTTCAATAACGTAGTACAAATAATTATTTTTTGCAAACCACCACCGACTTCCACTGTGTACAGAATTCGAATAGTTTGCATGAATCGATGTGATCTCCATGTACATTATTGTCGATTCATTAAAAACAGCTCAGGCGAAAATATTGATAAATATACCCAAAAAAAAAAAACAGTATACATACAGACGAACATAGCACCTCCTCCTTTTTGGAAGTCAAGAAAATAAAATAACTAAGTTATAGTAGTATCGCAATAAAAACGGCTAAATGACCGTAAAATCGTTCCTAAATGAGCTACTTCCTTCAATTAATTATACAGTAATCAACAAAGCTATAAACAGCATTAGCATGCATCTTGCATCGGCACACACTCGTTACATCTTCAGTCTGCACACGCAACTACTTGCTAGAAGGTAGAACACTTTGCTGCCGATTCGCAGCGAGTCGAGCCCCTCAGCACGGGAAGCATGGCAAAGGGACTAATAGTCTTTCCACCATTATTTCCCTCGAAGAGGAAATAAAGTATGGATTGACAATGACATCTGACATTAAGAGTGGATAAAATGGTTTTCTCCCCTTGCCGTGCTACCCGGGCAGTTTCAAAAATCGTATTTGGAATAGTAGTGCCGGGCCGGACCGATCGACTACGCTGGCATAATACATTTTTTTTTAATTTTATATTGGTTTGGCATTTACTACATACTACATTTGCTAACAGGTAACACTGGTGTGTAGTGGGAGCACTTGCGGAGTTCTGATCCAGCCCACTCCGTCTAAGCATATACAGAGTTATTCCTAATCAATTAGCATGCTTTTAGGGGCTTATTCTGTAAATCAAAACTAACAACTTTTGTTCTGCGACTTATGTCAAAACTAAAAAAAATTTTGTTCCGTACAAAAATATCGTTCACCCGCGACAAAATTTAAGGAACAGTTGTTTTTTTTTTAGTTTTGATAAAAGTCGCAGAACAAAAGTTGTTAGTTTTGATGTACAGAATAAGCCCCTAAAAGGATGATAATTGATTAGGAATAACCCTGTATACAGAATACATAAATGAAAGCGATCCAAGTTGAAAGCGGCTTGGCCCGCTGCGGCCCTGCAGTACTGGGCTCGATCCTAAATAGTTGTTTACCTGATCAAGGCTTAGGAATGCAGCTCGCGAAGATTACTCATCTAACTGCTATTTACACTATACCTATAGCTAATGCATGGTTCGAATTTACTGAAATCATTATTTACTAGCTAATTTTGTTAAAGAATGACTGTAATAGTCTCAATAGATAAATCTAGATGTATTTCTCAATTCAAAGTGGTTTAAGCCATTTAGTTGACTGCCTCGGTGGCTCAGTGGTTAGTGAACCTGACTTCTGGATCACAGAGGCGTGGGTTCGATCCCCACCCAGGGCTAGCATTTATGTGATGAACATAGGTGTTTGCTCTGTGTCTGGCTGTTATTTAGGTATTATCTATATAAGTATGTATTTAAAATATGTGTATACGTAGTATATCAGTCTCTGGCAGCCATATCACAAGCTTTGCTTAGTTTATGGGGTCAGAGACCGTGTGTAAGATGTCCCCCAATATTTATTATTTATTCATTAGTTAAGACAGAAGTATTACGTCAGTGACTCAGACCGAATAAAAAAATCGAGACAGAACGTCGGGAATAGACAAGTGAGGCCAGTTTATACATGTGGTGAGTGAGTGCGTTGGTGTTGCGCCGCCATAGTTCGACTGACGAGCCAAGGCGTAGTTTCGTTGTACGTGTTTGTGTGTGTAATTGTGTCTGTATACGGCGATGCATAGTTTTGCCGGCCTCACTTGTTTCTTTCTGAACATTCTGTCTTGACTAGTGACAGATAAAATTTTAAAATATGCAATATGCATAATATCAGCAACGGAGCGTCTGATTGACTTGATTTTTTGTATGAATAAAGTTTAAAAGTCTATCATAGGCTAATATTACGCAAGCAAAGCTGAGGGTAAAAACTAGTGGATAAATAAATGAACCGCGCCACACACACGCTATGTGTGAAGACATTATAAAGTCTAAGGATTTAATCTGTTGTTTTATTCAACCTTAGGTGATAAAACGGTATACAGTGACTGAGCAGTGAATACCCGGCCGTTTCAATTGCAAGAAACCTTTGACGATTACTGTTAATTGTTTAAAGTTAACAGTATTTCACTTACCTACTTTCGCGGTTACCTCGGCTCTATCAGTGGACATTTATCTAGTTTCCTAGAAAATAAACTGTTTTGTTCATAAGTCGCTAATAATTTCCGTTTCGAGTAATGTTGCTAATATTTCTTCAGAACTTAATGGCTTAAGTTTTGTACGGGCAAAATCTTAATTCTTAGGTATTAAGTTGACGCCCAAATTTACGGCGTTTGTAAGCTATAAAAGAAAATTAAATTGATACTTATTGGAGTGTTTTATAGTCTGTTGGAGAAGACGAATTTCGCTTGTGAATGTGCCACACCTATGCCGATTTATTGTTTTTTTTTTAGTACGTAGTAGATAAGTAATATCGCGCTAACATAATAATTTTCAGGTACGTCTTGGAAAGGTCAGGAAATAGATAAATAACTGTTCTCACTATGCTCATTTTAGCTAGCTGTATCTAGTCTGCATTCGGCCAAATAATTTTAACTACCTGTACCAACCTTTTTAGTCCACTGCAGGACGTAGGCCTACCCACGAAGGGTGATTGGGCCATATCCACCACGCTGGCCCAGTGCGGGTTGGTGGATTCACATACGCCATCAAATTTCTTCTACGGATGTATGCAGGTTGCCTCACGATGTTTTCCTTCACAGAAAAGCCATTGGTGTGAAATTCCGTACATAAATTTCAAGGAATTCATTGGTACGGGGCCGGAATTTAAACCCACGACCTCACGATTGTAAGGCGGGTGTCATTACCACTAGACCGCTTCACTGGGCTTCTTATTTTTAACTTAATTTTAACTAGAGTAAAAGTAATTGATACCTACCGATACCTACCTGATATTGTTTGGAAATGATGTACGAGTAGGTAACCTTAAATAGATTAATAATAGTTTTAATGTAAATACCTTACAAATGTATCATTTTATCTCCTATCAAGCATGCTAAGTGATGATTAAAACAACACTCGCTTTATTCACACCTCGTTTGCCGTCGGCGGATTTCACGCGTTTTACCGAGATCGCACCCGATGCCGACACAACTAGTTGTTAATTGGATAATAGTGAATAAACTGTTCTCACTGTGCGTATGAAACCAGTACCACTTCGCATTCCTTGCAACGGATACGTTAATGCATTAATAACTTGTTCCTAAATTGTCTCTCGTTTGTTTGTGTTTTTGTTGTTTTTCGTTTGTATTTTTAACCACGACATTTTTTTAAGTACACGATTTTGCATTCTGTAATTTTATAGAGCTCACATGAACACTCTCTCGATGTTTACTATAAATCATTTGATAGTAAAGGATGATTTATATTAGACCGGGCCGTGCACAGGAAGTGCCCGGATGGAGCCCGTACGACGCCCGGATGGCGCAGGCACCCATCCAGGCTTTTACACAAAATGTATGGAACGTCGTATGTGCGTCGTCCGGGCGCCGTACGGGCCCGTCCCATCCACGGCCCGGTCTAATATAAATCATCCCTAAAAGTGATCGCGCTGCCATAAATGGAAAATTTAACAAAAATGATAACAAATACATATGTACCTAAATAGGTTGGTATGAATTTCTGCATTAGAAACTCCCTCTTAACTAACGTTTTAAGCCGCCTAAAGCTTTCCGCCATGGTTAATCGACTGAACCAGCTGGGGCTTACAATTTCTGTGTCATTCCAGGCACGATAACACTAATACTACAACACGGAATCGCCAATAAATATAATGTATGATCCTGCCGGAACAAATCATCGTCTTCACATTTTCTTGTCGAAAATATAAATAATTGCGAAATCTTGTAACCTTACTTAACCAGCATTACTTATTAAGACAGCATAAATAATATCAAATCTTTGTACTTGATTAAAGTCTAGTACTGCATCTATGAATGATATCGAGTATCCGGCCTCATATTATTGATGGCCGGTCGCCTTCGATTCGGACAAGTGTTAGCAAACATTATAAGCTTTTACGACCAAACATTTATCACTATGAAGTTTTTGGTGTGGACATTAAATGCCCATCGGACTGGTTTGTCTTATGATAAGTACCTAATTAAAATGTTCATTTCTTTTATGATGTTCGGTATCGTTATAAAACGGTGATGCCTTTAATGCTGCCACAAGATTAGCTCATGATTAGGGTGTAAAATGTTTATGGCCGATGAAAATACTGTTAGATATCTGATGAGCTTTTTATAATCCTTGTATCAGAATGAATTGGATAGAGCTAATTGCTCGGTTAGATTAAAAATCTGGAACGTTTTGATAAATTATTTCAAATTTGTGTGTATCATTTGGTGACAGATTTGTTTTTTTTTTTACCATTTTTAAAGGTTTAAAATTCGTGATGATTTTTCTTTATTTGATGTTTTACTGTGTGTGAGCTAGGATAGAGGATGTAAAAGTTTGTTTCAAACTATTTTTTTTTTATAAAATATGGATAATTTGGTATGAGCCATACGAATTAGTATTTAGTAAACGTAGTAAATGACCTGAAAGAGATCGCTTTCAGCGACAAAGCCGCCAATTGTTACACTAGCTTAATTACTTTAATGTATTGATATTTCCTATCTGTGTGTATAGCAAAAACATATCTATATGTGTACCCGAAAGTACCAGAATTCTTTGATGTTAGGGCCAATGTTGATATGCTGTATTTTTTTAAAAGGTAAAATATAATAAATGAGATTAAGTTAAACAGTAGATAAACTTTCTCTCATAATATAATCTATATATCCAACAATAGTTCAAAATAGTAACATTAACAGGTAACGAGTGACGAAACAAAGCTTGCCATTACCGTTTATAGCTAAGCAAATAGCAGTAATTCATCAGTTTCTCAATACTTCAACCTCACGACTCTGGACAGAAAGCCACGCGAAGCGAGTTTAAGTATTATTAAACTTAAGTTTTAGGCTTGATTTATTTCTAGAACAACATGTTACATGCCTGACACTGCAAATTTTGTCGCACCTTGCAATCTAATCTAAAAGCTATAAACATGTTGAGAATGTAAACGGTTACATAGGAACAGTTTAACAATTATTTATTTACTTATTGTAACTGTTACCGCTATTGGCTCTTGCTCGCATTTCATACAGTTGGAACTTTCTGTTTACTATTTTATTTTGTATGAAATACCTTTCCTTGCGAATATTTACATTTTGCAATGATTATGATTATGTTTGAGATTGACCAGGGCGTATTTAGTTTTCATACAATGATTCATTATGAAGTAGATAGAGTGATAATCTAGAAAATGTCTTGTCTGGTCAGAGCTTCTTTGCAACTCCTATTTATATTCTATTTATTACTGTACAAATGGTTTTGAATTTTAATAAAATACCATAACCTATTTTATCTACACTAATGTTGTAACATTCTACTTATGTTTCCAATATTTGACTTATAATGACTACTGTTATAGCACAGACAACAAAACACTCAATTTAAGCAATTTCACATGATGTTATAATATCCACATCGATATCGTAAAATCTCATTATAACATCGATAAAACGCGACCAATTAACCTGGCGAGCCTTATGTCAAAATTCTCATACAAGTTGTATAAAATTTTGATATTAGGCTGGCTTTTGAAAACAGTTGGGTTATACGTGAAAACTTCGTCGAAACTACTAAACTTACATACACAAAACTCTTTGGTAAAATCTTGTGCCAATGAAATAAAAAAAGAACCACAGCGCGCGGTCGCTCCTGATTGGCCCTGCGCACGCAGCTGCACTCTCATTGGTTAGATTTTAATGGCGGCAAGTTCACTGTGACAATACACGTACGCGTGAATTTAATGTTTCGCAATGCGTTTTGTTTTTAAAATACAAATTAAAAGAGTGTAGATAAAGTAGTGTATGCAACTGCATATAACACAGGTATTAAAACACTCGTTACTATTATGGAACTCGCTGCGCTCGTTCCATAAACTCACACTCGTGTTTTAATACCCTTTGTTATATGACAGTTGCATAAACTACTATTATGCATTAGGTATGGACACTGCATTTATGTATTAATTTTTTGTTTTCAAACATGAAAAAATGCCGAGCACATTTAAGTTAGTAATATAAATAGTAATGTATTAATATTAAGATACCTTGGAAGTCAATAAAATTTATCTTATCTTAATGTAGAGCAGCACATCCAAGCTAAATGTCCAGTAAAACGTTTCCGACTTTCTAAACAGTTAGGTAAAAGGAACCTCAATTCAAATGCCAAGGTGTCACAATGCTAAATCAGCATTCTTGGAGGTATTCACTCAAGTTTTAAATTAAATGTAACCGCAATGATAATATACGTCTCTTCGGGCACTTTCAACGCTAAATTAACAAGTTTTACAGCGCACAGTCTTAAAACAGTTCGCATTAAATTGTGGCGAGCAAAATGTGAGTGTCCCATTTAATTACGTAAAACTGCAGTTCACTGCTCACGGAAAAATATGAAAGATCTTAAATGTGATACCACGTTTTGTAAATTTATATAGGTACACGCATCATTGAGCAGTAAAATGAATGGAAATTAAAAAGTTGAAATATGCGTATCAGCGTATAACAATCCGCTGTTGAATTTTAACCTATCCGGAAACTTAGACTTTCGTTCACTTATATGTAAGAGGAAATCGATTCTATTGGGTTTGGACGATTTTGGTGGATACAATTTTAGACACTGCGGTACGTCGACCAGTTGGAAAACTACTCTACAAAAAGTACTCAACTAATAAAAAAATATAACATTTATTTACATGTAAAATGCTATTTCCGTGCATAATCAGCGTGACGCTTGTCTTGTGCTACCAACCGACGCTCACTCTCGCATTTATTTTTGAACTACCCGCAAAAGATTTTAACGAGATTACTGCTCGAAACGTTTTATAGGGCATCTCATGAGATTTATCGAAAGGTATTTATCATTTGCGAAGATTAAAAGAAATTCTGTCATTAATACCAATGGAACTTTTTCGGTTTACAACTCTCGAGATTTATTTAGATTTTGGGAGCTTTTAAAGTTTTAGTACAGATTTAAAAAATCGAAGGTTTTATTTAGTGTATCGTAAAATAAAGTCTTAATTGTAATTTTTGATTTAATATTTTTTAACATTTCGAACCACATGCATCGAAATATTAAAAATTAAAGAAATACTGAATAGCATTTTATTTTTTGTAACTAATGATTTTTATTTCGCATAATTTAAATTCGATATTACTCCCATTGTGGTCTTAAAAATGAAATGATATCCATTTCTCAGGTAGTAGAAACACTTCGTGGCAACATCTGTGATATTTTGTGTAACTCTCTCATAAAAATGGATACCTCACGGGACTAATAAATGCGATGTATCCTTTCCTTTATCTATATCCTGAAACATAATAGAGATAACGTAATATTAAAGTAGTCATAAAATTGGAAAGTAGCAACATTTAGCTTGAAATAGATTCTCAGTCGTACACATTTGAGCGGCGTTACGACTTTACCCACCTCCGTCGATGTCCTTATTGCTCCCCACGGGAGCCACTATAAGCGAAACCGAACATCAAAGACCTTATAGAACGCACTTCATTCTATAAAGTTCCATAACAGAGGCGTCGGCGACGAAACGGCCAGCGCTACGAGAGCCCTTAACATTCACTTTTCAACCCCGCGCTCTCTAATTCAAGTTTGATCCGACAGGAAGGGGAGGCCTCCGAAAGGTGGCGGTTCACATGACCGCCGTGGCCGCACGCGGTATCGACGCGCTTCCCATCTAAATGGAGAGAGGTTCACGAACTACCCGCAGCCATTGTAAACAAGCAGCGTTCTCTATTCAAACTATCGTTACGCCCTCTATTCGTCGTTCCCGGCCATATTGACGGTCCGGGGAAAGGTCTTACCGTTCGGCTGATCGGTGAGAAAACTTATCGACAGGCACAGATTTTCATGCGAGCTACGGGTTTATGAAACCATCCACTTTCATATCCTTCAGGAAGTGAATAAATAAGACACCGTTTCTAATTTAGGAAATGTTACGATAAACGCTACTATTTCTGTCTCTAATGCGAACTAAGGCCCGTTTTAACCTAAACACAATGAATATGCAAAGCGGCTAGGTAAGTGTGAGCCACAATGAATTGTGACAGTATAAAAGCTTTGTTTGTTGTGGAAATTAAATTTTAAACGAAGTCAGTTAACGTCGGAATTGCTGAAGAGGAGTGCACGGTGGCAAAATTGTATTTATCCAATTTGTTGCACTGCACTACATTTGTCCGGGAAGTCATCTTTATTTGGGTACGAAAAGAGTGTTGCAAAAGCTCCTCTTTCTGTGACAATAATGAGACAGCGAACGCGAAGCAGCGAGGCGCTCCGCAGTGCTTTTTAAGACTATGCTGCTGAAAATGCATTACCCTAAATGTCATTGTGATATACCGGTAGTGTTCTTGAGAAAATCTCGGGCTGTGTTTTACCTAGCTTCGCTCTCTATAATTTTCCATTTGCATTTTAAAAAACCTCACCGCTACTTTGTATGTTGTCAGATTTATGAGAGCAACGCAGAGTTCACGATGCGGCTATCGAAACGCGTGGATCCCCATGCGACCGAGGCGTGCCTTGTTGCTGTAAGAATTCGCGCATTTTTGCGGTGTAATAATAAAAACTTGTAAATAATGCAAGTGAGGCGAGCGACGCGACGGCGGGTCACGAAGAGCCGCGGGCGCGGCCCGTCATCGCGCCAGCTAAATTTACGACTGGACCACAAATATCATGCGGCCGCGATCCTGCACACGTTGATTTTTAGGGTTCCGTACCTAAAGGGTAAAAGCGGAACCCTATTACTAAGACTGATGTCCGTCTGTCTATCTGTCACCGGGCTGTATCTCATGAACCATGATAGCTAGGCAGCTGAAATTTTCACAGACGATGTATTTCTGTTGCCGCTATAACAACAAACACTAAATATCGAAAAAAAATTAAGAGGGGCTGCCATACAACAAACCTAAATTTTTAGACGTTTTTCGCTCGAAATCAATAACGGTCACAGGTAGGTTAAAATATTCACAGAATAGTTAGTTAAATATGCAGTATGTTTAGTTAATTAAATAAGTTAAAATTAAGTAAATATTCAAGGGGGCTCCCAAGTAACGTGATTTTTTTTGCTCGAAATAAAGTATTTTATGGGAGGCTTCCATACGATACGGAACCCTTGGTGTGCGAGCCCAACTTGCACTTGGCCGATTATTCGAATAACTCACCAACTTTTTCTCACACTTCAATTAATCTGATAGTAATGCGTAGCTTTGCAAGTTAGTCAGTTACTGAGGTTAAGAAACGAAAATATTAGATTTTTATCGCGCAGCGAAATGTGTAATACGCTATTTTCGTAGTATGTGACGGAAGAATTAAGATCATAAAAAGAAACTATTTCTTACTTCCCGTTATCGTTTACTCAGCTGAGCGTAAACAAGTCGCATAATAAACGTATCATTATACGAAAAGGTCAACAGTTATAGCTCCAGTTTTTATAAGGCGGCAATTTTCTTCGAAATCAAGCACACGTCCGAGCAATTTGCGAGGAGGTCCTGAATATTATTATCACCGGCCGTGGCCTCATTGGCTTTGAGTGCCGCGGAAGCGACGGGAAAAATCACCTCTGAATTATTCTAGTGAGACGTCCACGCTTGCGACCTCGCGACTCTACTTTAGCCCACGTGCTCGGTGTAAACTCTAGCGAGTAGTAAATTTTTCAGTTCTGTACGAAATTACTTAACAAAAATTTTCATATACAGGGTTGCTGGTTATTGAACCTATTCCTTCTAGTGGGTAATAGGGGGTTATTATTAACAAATTCGACCCCATAAACCCCGATGCAAAAGTTAACCATATCTGAGAAAAATTGAATTAAAGTTTATTTTCCATTTATCGATGCAAAGTGACTTAAAATTTCATAAAAAAAATTATATGATGTTTGTGCACAATCATTTTCATAACCCACTAGAAGAAATAGGTTCAAAAACTAGTAACCCTGTATAATCGAAATAAAAGGATTAGTACTTTAATGAAACAGGGCGATAGCGAAAAAAGCAAGTATACGCTGTGACTGTAAAAATGCCCGTTATCGGGTCGAGTGGAGGCGTTTCTGAGTAATATGGCCAGCAATAGAGGGTCTTGCTAGTGTTACTAAAAATTAAAATAATTTAATATGTTAATTAAAATATACTTGGCAAGCTAACAAGCAAGAATACGTATTTAATAAGTGTTATAAAAGGAAATTCGCCCTATGAGAAGCCGTAAATCTACTATTGTCATCGCGAAGTAAGTAAATGTCTAAAGTCAATAATAAATAGTAAATACATATTTATATAATAAAGTGTCTGCTGATTTCAAAGATTTACGATTTGTTTGAAAATACCTATATTCCAAGTATTTTTAATACAATTAAAATTAAATGTAAGTACATCTGTGATACATAGAGACAGACAGACAAAACTCTTTATTACAACCACAGTTAAAAAATAAACACTATTAGAGCGGTCTCTAATTTTATCATATTCTTGTCTAACTAAAATTAAACCAATAACACATCAAAACTAAGCCCCAATAAAGCTGGCACACAAATAACAGCAACAGTTTTAGCAGATTGGTGGTTAATTCAAAGGCAATATAGCGAACCAACTTAATTTTCGGGTTCACCGCAGTTTCCTTTGTATGTTACCTCGATGGATTAACGAACTTGTGCTCCGCCGACAGGAAGCTGAAGCTGATAAACATATTAATGTGATATTTGACAGTTAGATAACTCAAATTTTCCGGTTTGTTCACCCAAGTACTTTATTATTGTTGCTGGTTCGCGATTCAGGGCATTGAGGTAAAGGAAATATATGGTTGTAAGTTATTCATGCATCCGTACATACCTATCTGAAGATTTATAACTGCCGAGTAAATAAATACCCAAAAGGTACACACGCTCAAGTTTGGATTCGTATGGCATTGCTTTTATCACGGATGGAAGCCATTAACGATAGTAAAACGAATAAATCAGAAAAACATGCACCTATAAAGATAATACCGGGTTCGGTACCGGCTAGCTTGAGCCGGCGTCCGAACGTCTAGGCGCCACTACATCGCACGAATACTCCCGTGACCCCTCTAAGCCTGATTAATGACCCCAACCCTAAACCCGTCCGTGGAATCATGCTGTACTTTTTCTCCAAGCGACAATCTTCGTTTTGAATTTTTCAAAACACGATAGCCCACTTAGCGGCGGCGTGTCGCACCGGCCGTAACTTAGCACCGTTCGATACGCCTGCCATATTGGCTCGTTCTTTTTGGCCTCGATTTACTGGACGCGCGGCGGCCGGCCACCGGGCCCGCCGGCACCGGCTCCTCGCGGAAGATGGACGCACATTTATTTGCCGGTTGCATTTCGGATTCGGGAATCGTCAACAATACACAGAATCATATTATCCGACGCTCACAATGCAGATGATGTCTCGTAATTTTCGCGATATTCCATTTTAATCCTACTGACTTTATTCGGTGTGTCAGATTTATTTCCGGCATTTATCGTGTCTTCAGACGTTTCTGGTCAGTTTGGGTTTATTTTTACGCGTTGGGAATACTAAATTAACCGAAGGTGTCAGTGTGTGTGTAACCTTTGACCGTTTCACTTCTTTCGTCTTGTGGGTAATCAATATTGATGGGACACCGCCATGCTCTACAACACATCTTCGATCACATTGAAAAGATACAATATTCAAGATATGTTATAATACATGCCGAATAAATATGAATATTTTGGCTATAATAATGACAAGTGTATTGATGTTATTTAAGATAATTGATTGTAAACAATGTTAAACATTTACAACGTGGTAGGTATGCCTAAAATACAAATTAATATCATGTGTTAATTTATAAATTTTATTCAGTAGCGCTACCTAAGTCTATTCAAAACTTGCAGCTAGAATGAGAAAGTGCAGTCGTTGTTTTCACACTTTTACAGAGAAGTTTCGACCTTGTGGGTGTTCAGATTCCGAGATTAGTTCACTTTGTAGTAGGGTTGTAGAGCAGAAAGTTTTTCCCTCCGTGATAATCGAATTCCCTTCTCGAAGGCGCCGGCTTAGCTTTTTGCTTCAGTTGAGATGGAAACCGTTGTATGCTCACTTGTATTTATTGTATTTTTATGGATAGAAGTTTCTGTGTTATTAAATTAGGTTTTTGCAATATCCGTTCTGGATTCCTCTTAATATTAGAACTAACGCAAGTTCTTTTTCAGATATCAATGTTTACTGAAATTTATATTGGCTAGGGCGACGTCTACTATTGTTGAGCCAGACAACAAACAATTTAGTTTCGCTCTAAGTCTTTGGATGCCGGTTCACTTTTGTCTCGAACAGTAAATACCTTTGTGTCCGAGTTCTATAGTACTTAATACAGGTGCGCTACTCGCATGAAAGCAGGCTTCAGGCAGTTTGTTTTACAGTTTAACAATGTTTCCTTTTCGATCAGCAGGTACGGCAAACATCTGCTTTGTGCCTGTATTCCCCAAGCTGCTCAACTTATACGCCTTTGTGAAGTTTTGTAGCTAAATTGAAATAAAATGCAATAAGACGGTCCTTTACGTGGGCTCGTTTTGTCTCTTTGTATTCGGAAAATTTCAGTTTAATGCCCATAGTTTTATGGTTAGTGCTTTTATTTAGAAAAAGTAGGAAATGCATGCACCGAGGGTGAGCAATAATTGCAGGCACCAGTCCTTCGTGCCGCGTTCACGTCCATGTATTTCCCTCTCGTACAGCCTCCAGTTCCAATTACTCTTCGGAATCGGTGTCCACTGTAATTGGATTGGGCTGGCAAACGGACTTGTTGGCATTTTAATTGTGCTATTGTGACGACGGACACCGCTCGCTGTCCACTGCGACACCGTCCGCGCTAGACAAACCACTTTTTACATCGCATTCGCGCATCGGAGCCAGCGCGGCCCGCTGCCCCATCATCAAACAAACTGACATTTTGAGCTAATCGCCATCAGGAGCATCGCTACGGGAGATGAGCGATTCGATAAAAGAAGCGCCTCTATTTTTACGCCAGATTGACGAGTTTCCCACGATAAAAAGGAACGAATATGCGAGAATAGAACAGGGCCGTCAAAGCGTCAAAGAATTTCCACAAAGGAAACGAACGCGTTGTTTTAGGAAATCGAGACATTAATGGAATGACTGACACGTATTGTCGTTCCGGATTCGAAGAATCGGGCGTCGTAAAATCTAAGGAATTAGAAAATTCCTTACGTTGTGTAGGTTTTCTCGTCGTATCTAAGCGGTATTCGTTTTTTATGTAATTCGACTGATAATTCGCTCGCATCGTTTATTTATAAGGAAAATGTTAGATATTGTAACTTGATGTTAATCTCTTGCTTTATTTTCTACGGGATTCTAAGAAAAAGCTCTTTTCTATTCAAGAACATTTCGCGTATATTACGTGATACCTCTGCCAATATTGTAAAGGCATTTACGTTGCAAGCTGGTTCCATAATAAAATCACAAAGCTTTTTGACTCAACAAATCTTATAGTACCTAACTGCGAGAAAATATAAAATTCTACATTGCATTAAATCTAGCGACAACATGTATTTATGTCCTACATAGCATGTCTGCTTAACCTAATACAGTTAAATACAAACTTTACTTAAATTATAAGTTCCATTTAGAAGTTACTATTTTTCAGATCTCAATAATGTAAAAAAACATTCCGGTGCTCGCAGAGTCCGGATTATTTTAAATCAATTGTCACGTTTCACGAACAAAACCCTTGATTATTTCCATATGGTGATGCAATTTTATTCTGGTTGATAAAAACAATTCATTCATTAGACCGCGGTCAAATTGAAATTCAAACACGATTCCTTTTCCAAGTTTTATCCGTTTTGTGTTGTTATTATTCGCTACGAAGCCATTGTCGGCGCGATGTGGCCGCATCGGAATATTTTATACAAATTTTTAGAAACAAGAACAAGGTTCGAGTGACAGGTACACTTATTTGTGTTGCTTATTTTGTTTTACCATACCTTTATCGTATACCTATCGCGGAACGTGGCGTTTTGTAGAGATGAATAAAATATAGGTGTATTTCGTGTTTAGTGCGCTAGCGCATTTTAGTTATAACCTGTACTATGACTGTTTGTGATTTGCATGACTGATCCGTGCACTCGTACCTACTCGAACCTTGATTACGGACATCTAATGCAGTGGAGAGAGACTTTATCTATAAAACTATAAAACTGTAAGACTTTATCTATTATAGTCGTACTTACCAGTGTACTTAAAGACTAAAAGAGTTATAATACTTAAAGTACAGGCAGTAAGTTCAGGCAGTATGTAGTTATACGCAAACCTATACAAAATAAAAAAGTAGGTACAAATACCTAGTCCTATCTATGTTACTGTCTGTCAAGTCTTGCAAAGGTTGTATTTAAATACATGTTCTAGTTTCTAATAAAGTAGCTAGTGGTAGCCCTGGTGTTAGAGTTTCTAAGCTGCCTGAAGTCTTAAAAGGTTCAATCTAGATTTAATGTTATAAAACCTAATACAAAAATTGAGTTGTGATAATTAACACAAAATTGTTATGACTATTTCTATTTTGGGAACCAAACTTCGATGATAACGTCATCAGGGGGATAAAGAGACTTCAACATTTTACTACCTATATCTGATTTTAAATATAAAACATGGCTCATAATTATATTACTTGTTTTGTTGTTAAGGGCAACATCTTCCTCATGTTTTATCACTTTAAATACCTAAGAAACGTAAACAAAAATAGAGACGTTTTAATTTAAATTACGACTTTGTGTACTTACACCTATTTTATCACGCGTACAAAACACAATTAAAAATAATATGATAAGAATAAATTTATAATACATTTATAAACTGAGCGTGATAAAAATTACGCGCCTAGCGCCATCTAGCGGCAAAGTGTATTAGCTGCCCAAATGGGCCGTTTCATATCTACGCAGTAAACTAAATAAAAAATAACATTAAAACTCGTTCTGTTATAACATTACCACCTCTTATTTTTTCTACACAGAATTTATTATTTATGCCAAAAAGATATCGCCCGAACAGGGACTTGAACCCTGGACCCTTGGATTAAAAGTCCAATGCTCTACCGACTGAGCTATCCGGGCTGCGAGTAGCAAGTCGAAATTACTCAACAGTTTTTGTGAGACCATAAAAACAATCATTTGTAGTAATACTTTTAGCTGCCAGGACGTAGAACGTATATTTTTTGTTCCGACTTATTAGTAATGCTGTGAGCTGTAATCATATTGAATCTATAAATTAATTAGCTTGAGTTAGACTATATACATGATTTTTTAAACCGTAACAAACCAACATACTTAATCATAAAGTAAACAAACGGCCAATTAAAATTTCCACACGTTAATTAACATTTCGCGATAAACTCATTATGATCACGGTTTTAGTTGAGTGTTTTTTGTGGGGTATAATGAAGAAAAATTGTTGTGTACTTCTCTTGTTTTGTAATGCTATCAACTATAAAATCAACGACGGAGACCTATGGCCGACCTAGGTGGCCTATTGCAGTGAGATACAGAAGCCGATATTATGATGATGATTAGTTTTACTTCGCCCTTTCTGGGTAGGCCTATGTTATTAACGGCCAATGTTATGCCAACTAGGCTAGCATAGCGTTTGCACAATTTGACATTACGACGTAAAGTTAAAAAATCTGCTTTACATCAGGCAGAATGTAATCAAACGCAAACTTATATTATTACATCTATTAAATAAAAAGAAACAAAAAAGCACACAGTAAATTCCCAGAAATTTCATTACGCAGGTTTAGTAGTATTTTTCGTCTTTAAATCTTTAAATTTGATACAGTAGAGCCAAAAAAAAAACAGTCCCAGTACATCACTTTCGCTTCGATTGTACCTAAAGGAAGCACCTAATGTAATTTTCTACGGTGTGCAACAAACAAGCGATCCGCGGAACACCTAACTGTATCAAAGTGAAACAAGAAAATAACCGTTACCGTTTATTTGCACGAAAAAACTTTCTAAATCACACCGCAGGGAAATAATTTGGTTTGTTATCTAAGTTTCGCGGTGGATATTTTTTGTGAAAACGCTGAATGAGACTCTAATTGGACTCGATAACAATAGGTACCTACCTGTTTCATGTTTGTCGGTTGAGTCATCTGAAATATAAAATAAAAAATAAATAAATATTTTGGGGACATCTTACACACGGCCTCTGACCCTAAACTAAGCATAGCTTGTCAGAGACTGATATACTACATATACTTATTTTTAAATACATATAAATAGTAACTAAATAACACCCAGACAGAGAGCAAACACCTATGTTCATCACATACATATATGTCCTGGGTGGGGATCGAACCCACGCCTCTCTGACCCAGAAGTTAGGATCACTAACCATTGAGCCACCGCGGCAGTCAAGTAAAAGTATTGTATGTTTAACAAATTAGGTCTGTATGAATATTTAGGTTTATTATTTAACTACTTTTGAGTGCAAGTGTCATTTAGGTTTACATTGTAATAAATAATATCTATGCAATTGATGAACGATCAGATTTAAATATCACTTACCATTAGGCGAGTTAGTGGTCAAGCGCGGACTTATTCGCGATAAAAAAACGTATTTTTTGTTTTGAATAAATATGAAATACACTACATATTCACTAAAAACAAAGATTTGAAGATGAACTTCCACAAAGTAACGCCTGATTCAATCAACTAAAAGAATCGTATTAAAAATCTATCTGAGATGAGAACTGTACTGAACATAATTACCTATGATGTGTATTAGTAAAGATTGCGGAATTATCATCTAATTATAGTTTCCATCCATCCATCAGCCATAAGAAGTCCACTGCTGGACATAGGCCTCCCCTATGGATCTCCAATAAGACCGGTTGGAAGCGGCTTGCATCCAGCGCGATCCTGCGGTCTTAATGAGATCATCCGTCCACCTTGTGGGTGGACGTCCTACGCTGCGCTTGCCGGTACGTGGTCTCCACTCGAGAACTTTTCGACCCCATCGGTCATCAGTCCTCCGCGCTATGTGCCCTGCCCATTGCCATTTCAACTTGCCAATCCGTTGGGCTATTGGTGTTGGGCCGTTGTATGTAATTATAGTTTACATCAAAGATTTTACATAGGTACTAGTTGTGTGTAAAAGAGAGAGACTTTGTTTTGCGCACTTAAACTGGTAACAAATAGTAGATCAATAAACACACTAATTGATAGCATAAATTAATCGAACCGTAATACTATCATCACATATCGCATTATATATCATTTTAAATAATTTCCCGTTCACGCCGATAAAATAATAAATACTACGAGTGACTACATCCGTATAAAACATCACAGTTACAGTAATTGCGGTGACACTAATCGAGTCATTCTCCTAAATACGTATCTTTTGTACACATTATTGAATTTTTTTCCGACTGCATTCCGTTATAACTCAGTAATTTTGGGAAGTTTTTTCTCATTATTAATGATCTCATGTGTCTTTTCTATTACATAGCTAGTTGACAACGAATAGCTGTTCAATAGAGACGACATTCGTGTAGTTTTTTTAACATATATAATTAACAGTTTAACAAATTGCATTCTACATCCTAGAGAGCATCTCTGCTTATGCTGCTATGGCCAAATACAAACCTATCTTTAGTAAAAAAAATATCTGTCTAATATTGTCTATAGGTCATTAGTTGGCAGGGGTAGTAAAATTGATGGCAAGTACTTGAAGCACACACTTCAAAATTAAAATGAATTTACAATTTTGTTAATTTCGGTTCACTATGTTTTTATTAAGTTAAGCCAGTGGCAGAAGTTGAACTGAAAATTAATTAAGAATGTTGCGCTGATCAAATCATGTGACAAATATCTCAGCTGCTAAGAAGTTACAAAAAATTGTTAGGACACAGTATTAATGTACAATTTTTTTAACGCAAATAAGTCCGCGTTTGACCACCAACTCGCTTGACGGTAAGCGACGTTGTGGTCGAAGATGAAGCACGCAGACCTAGAAGATACCTATTCACTCTGACCTTGAAAAGCTTTAGATTATAGATTAAGCTGATATCTACGCATTAGGTATCTCATGCAGTATAAAATGTCATGAGTGAAATTTTACTTAAATATTAACACTGTTCCCTGAATGTGAAATTTCTTATCTACTAAGCAGTCGTTGTCCAATAACAACCTCTGTGACTTCTCTCTCGTGACGTGTGACATTATAACGAACAAATGGCGCGACTTCAATTGAAAAAGATAATTGCTTGGCGTTTGTGTAGAAAGCTCGAATTCTACGTTTGATACAAAAATAATGAGTAGTGAGTGGATACATGATATTTTATGGAGCAAAATTTAAACATTTTAATGAGATCTTTTTCAACTTTTACTGGGATGTTTTTTTGGGATTTAGGATCACGTTAATGTGAATAATTAAGTATCAAGATCATGTGATTTTCAGCTGGGATAGTTCACGGGTGGACTCTACTCTCTACTACTACTCTGGTGGTTTCATCGTTAAAATACTTATAAATTGTATTTTATCTTTTTATATTTACATGTTTATAATTAGTCTGAATTACGTACATGTATACGGCTAGGGACTGAAATATAATATCTGAATAAAATGTTTTTTATTTTTATTTTTCATATTCAAATTATTTGGAGGCCTAGTCGTGCATGGTGCTTTATAAGTCTGATGAATATAATGATGCTTATAAAACTATAATTATCTGCTAAAAGCCTTTAATTCCATAACAAATTCCCAGTACAATGCAAGCTTCAAGATAGATATAATTGGATTGTACGGAATCACCATGTTTTTGGAAAGTTGACGGATTACACGAACTAAATATTCCCAAGAAAAGCAAAACTCGAGTGGTAAGAAATTGCGTTGATGGCGCCCCTCGATGACTGCCAGTTTAGGTAGCCGCTGCAACTCTCATATAAGGCCACCTCCGAATCGAGAGCCGGTGTGCCATAAAAGTGCATCTGTTTCGTGCGTTCAATTAATTTAATCAAACGTATTGATTAAATGTCAGGTACCCAATTAAATTATCGGCGCTGCTGATCGCGATGCAATTCGAACGCACTCCGGGCTATAGGGATGGGAAAAATCAAGACGGCAAGACTTACGAGAAAAACATTTAGGATGACGGTCGTTTACGTATATTCTCTGTTACTGTATTGTCGTAAGATTAATTATTTATCACACTGTATAAGTTGTTTTTAATCGCTGGGCAGTACTCCTCGTGAGTTTTGTGTACACCTGACATATAAGTAATGGGTAGGATAAACTTAGGACGTAAAAACGTTATTTATTGTTTATACGACATGTGCAATTTTACCTTTTTTCCGGTGATTAATATTTTTGTACAGTGTTAAAAAGTATAATGTATATTTGGGTTGAGCCAGCAATTTGGATTTTTTTTTTTATCTAAAAAGCATTATTTAAAATGGCAGAATTTATTTTACAACAATTTGCATTTGTGTACTAGCTACTGATTAAACGATGAAAGGCTGTTTAAAATATATTCAATATTTTTTCAAGTCTTAGGCTGGTGCAGTAGTAACAGTGCTTTCCATGTCCCCACACTAAAAATCGATGGAAGCGATCTGCTTTCGCCGAAGGTGATACGTTTCGCACTTAGCCTTCGAATCTTATAAGTCTGAATTAGTTATATGAACCGTAATTACTTTAAAATATCGATAGTAAATGATAATTTAATGTAATACCATGCATGAATGAAAAATACCTGTACTAACAACTAACTGTATATTAATCTGTCTTAAATATCATTGAAATAGAACCAAGGCATTATTAAATAATAATTGGCCAATCATTCATTTTTTTTTCATTTGGGATCTTCTCCTCCTGTAATAACATAGGAGTCAGGAATCCAGCTTCGAGGCGAACCTCCTTACTGGGGCTGGACGCTACACCACACTGGGTGTAGGGCATTGTAAAGGGAGGGCGCGAGTACCCAATCCCGACCGCGAGGTCGGGCGGCATCTCTCAGCGCCCTCTCCCCGCCATTCTGGCAGACTATCGTCGGCCGTCTTGGCTTTGTGGTTCTCGGATTCGGAGTCCTCACAACCTGCAACCGCCGGGTGCAGGCGGCATCTCCTCCTCGTTGAATTGGTGTCGACGTGACGCACGTCGATCCGGTGGCGTACCCGGTCAGGCGAACGCAGCTTCAGATGGTTGAACTCGGGAGTAAACTCGACCAAGTCCAACTGAAGCGCGGAGCAATGCTCTCTCAACCTGCCGGTCTTGTAGCGATGCGGAGATGGGGAGTGGGATCGCTGGCCCGGCTCAAGCGCGCCGCCGCGCGAGCCAGGCACCACGTCTCTAACTGCCCCTTTGGTAGGCGGTCGTCGAGCAATGTGTCGACGACGATGGTCGAGCGGCGTCAAGCTCACGCGTAAGGCGGAGCGACGCCTACTCTGTAGGTCCCGTGATGTGCCTCTAGGCACAGGTATGCAGTGAAGCGGCGCCGGGGGAGAGGCTCGACCCCGGCCGCCGAGGCAGGCCCGCGTAGTGGCGGAGCCCGAGGGGGGCCGCGCGTCGCATAAGCGACAGCAGCTGCACCAAGGCTGGACGTCGCGACGCTGGGCGTCGCGAGATGAGGGTCAGGTGATGGGGCGCGATGCGCAGGAAAGTCAGGTGGTTGTCAGGTCCGGTAGTGTGCGCCCCGATCAAAGTCGAGGGGCGCGAGGTCTTGATGGTGGTAAGCGGCCCGCATACGCCCACTCGGTGAGGGGCACACGAGTTGGCGGAGCGGGTCGCGCCGCGGTCGCGTCGGGTCGTCGGCCTCGTCAGGTCGCCGTGCGCGGCGTCACCAGGCACCAACCGGGAGGCGGCGCGTTGGCGGGCCTGGCGCCAGCACGTCCCTGATCGCGTCCGCGGGGTTGTGGCCTGGACTACGTCGACAGGCCGCTGGAGTGTGCGTCGCTCGATATACGAGCGGCGCGGTGTGCTCGGGGCGCATTACGCGCACTCGCCGATGCGTAGGTCAAAGTCGGCAGGCGCCGTGTGCGCTTGGGCCGAAGAGGGTGGTTTGCTAGGCCGCCCTCTGGTCGTCTTCATGTATTGTATCGGGGGAGGCGAGCCTCGACCCCGATGGTGGCTTCAGATGCGGCGCGTCTCGGTGGTGTCGCCTCGTCCGCGGGCCGGTGGGTTTCCCGCCCGACGGCGTGCACTCCGTCAGGACATGGAGCCATGCAGCCCTCGGTCGAGGCAAGGCAGGCGATGGCGCGCCGGTGCGCCGGGCGAGCGACCGCTCGGGCCCGGCGCTGGTTGTCTTGTCAGGTGTGGATGGACGACGCGGAGCAAGCTCGACGCGTCGTTAAGTGGTGGCAGTGATGGAGGGACGCGATGCTCGTTCCGGGACAGGTCGCGCCCGGGCACAACAGCCGGCGGCGTAATCACGCCCCTCATAGGTTAATCCAGGGCGGCCGCGGCTAGGTCGACATTTGCGGGGCAAATGCCAGTTCAGCAGGCGGCCGCAAGCTGGCGCACGGTGCGCACGAATGCGCTCGGTGCATGGGTGCGGCAAGCCAGGGCGGCCCGCTCGACGTCGCTAGCAGACGGAGCGAGGTCGCGGTCGGCGGCGCGCACGTGGACGGCGTGTTTCTGTAGGCGCTCGATCGCTGCGGGGTGGGGGGGGGACCCGCAAGGGCCCGCACCCCCGCCCGTGGTCGCGGTTTACAGAAAGACTGTTGTCTCAAGCGCGTGTTGGGAGCCCGAGCTCTCGACCAAGCACGGCGAGACCTTAATTGGCCAAGTGCGAGCCGTATTCGCGCATGAAGGGTTCCGTACCGTATGGAAGCCCCCCTTAATATATTTTATTTTAATTATTTATTTTTGAAAGGATTTTACCCCATAATATTCTGTGAATATTTCAAACATCTACCTGTCATCGTTATTAATATCGAGCAAAACACGCCTAAAAATCAGGTTTGTTGAATGGGATTTGTATTTTTTTTCTGTTTTTAGTATTTGTTGTTACAGCGGAAACAGACACGTCATCTATGAAAATTTCCACGTTCTAGCTATCACCGTTCATGAGATACAGCCTGGTGACATACAGACAGACGGACGGGCAGCGAAGTCTTAGTAATAGGTCCCGTTTTTACCCTTTGGGTACGGAACCCTAAAAATCCTCCGACCGAGGATCCGACCGAAAATGTCAAGAATCACACGCTTTTACGTCATCAGCCGTATTTAGAATGTATTGGAACTATAGGACGGCTTTGCGAAGCAAAAATACGTGTGGAGTTTACAAAATATTCTAGTTCAGTTTCGTCATTTGTATTGAATAAGGACCCTGACTCCATGTGATGAACTTTTCCTAACATACTATGGGAGGCGGATAAGTACAACGACAGCCTTAATTTGCTTGGAAATAGTTGCAGGAAGTTGAAAAGGAAGTAGTTTATTCGATAGTGCCTCCATCTAGAGCAATATTCTAAAGGTAGTTCGGATTGTTTTAGCATATATATTGCTTCAGGTCCTGATCATGATCCGTACTAATACTGTTTAAAAACGATTGATCAAAGACTTGCTTGTGTAAGTGCTCCTAATGCGATCAAATAGTCGAGTTCTTTTTTCATGGTTTCTAATAAGGCTGAATCACTTACAAAATATACCTACTACAATCCGATCAGGTATAATCCAGTTATATTATGTGATGGCATTTTATAATTAAATAGACGTTGCCTTTTTAACGTACAGATGTTATTATCATTATTATAGGTGGCCTTTTGATGCCACCATATTAGGAATACCCAGTTTTTGTAACCAATAGCCTTATAGACAGTAAAAGTCAACATTGTTTCTTCACTAGACGAAACCTGCAATTTTGACTTGTTAGTGGTTTCTAGACATCGTGTGTAGGTATCGATTAATAATAAATCACTAGTAACTAGTTTGATTCTTTGCTTTTTGTTCAAATGGTTGTTTAGTTTGGATAGCGTTCGGAGAGTCGAGCATAAATACGTTCTGTTTGGTGCGGGTGAAAATATATTGATGGCTTGATAGTTGCAAAAACACCTTCTTAGGGTTCCATACCCAAAGGGTAAAAACGGGACCCTATTACTGAGACTCCGATGTCCGTCTGTCATCAGGCTGTATCTCATGAACCGTGATAGCTAGACAGCTGAAGTTTCCACAAATTACGTATTTCTGTTGCCGTTACAATAACAAATACTAATAATCGGCCAAGTACGAGTCGGACTCGCGCACGGAGTGTTCCGTACTGTATGGGAGCCCCCCTTAAATATTTATTTTATTTTAATTTTATTGTTTATTATTGAAGGGAATATAAAACTAAATATTCTGTGAAAATTTCAAGCATCTACCTGGTACCATTATTAATATAGAGCGAAAAACGTCAAAAAATTCAGGTTTGTTGTATGGGAGCCCCCCTTAAATATTTATTTTATTTTGTTTGTAGTATTTGTTGTTATAGCGGCAACCGAAATACATCATCTGTGGAAATTTCAGCTGCCTAGCTATCATGGTTCATGAGATACAGCCCGGTGACAGACATACAGACAGACAGACAGACAGACGGACAGACAGACAGACAGACATCGAAGTCATAGTAATAGGGTCCCGTTTTTCCCTTTGGGTACGGAACCCTAGAAACAGAATCAAATAAATATTTCCCATACAACAAACGTAATTTTTAGTTTTTTTGCTTGCTATTAATTAACGGCAAGAGGAATGGGGTTAAGGGGGCTCCAACACGGTACGGAACCCTTAGTGCGCGAGTCCAACTCGCACTTGTCCGATTTTTTTAAATCGTGCAGGTTTGCGTTTAACTACATACTGCCTAATGTTAAACAGATATGCGGTCTAATCTAATTTTTTCATACTATAGTATTTTACATATTGATGGCATGCTGCAAGAACTCTACTTTTTTTTTCTCATGTATGTTCGCGATTGACTACATGTGCATACTGTTTGATGTTAAGCAGATATGCTGTCTAATTTTCTCATAGTCTAGTATTTTATTAAGTTCATTGCATGTGTATGTAAATGATAGGTTCTTCCATTACGTAGAAAAGCAATCAAGGGCCAGTTTACAAGTAATTTACAAGGGCTAGGGATGGCGACAGGATGGATCGATCACTCGCAAATACGGTGTTTGTATGGCGGTTGACAGTGAAATTGTACCTCTTGACTCGAAGGTATTGAATGTGCGGTAAAAGAATTTAGCTGTCATTCATGTTGTAGGTATATATTTAAGGCCAGAACACGGACGCACTTCCCTATTAAGCTTGATTTGATTTTGTTAGAATAACTTCTTTTTTGGATTCCGTACCCAAAGGGTAAAAACGGGACCCTATTACTAAGACTTCGATGTCCGTCTGTCTGTCTGTCACCGGGCTTTATCTCCTGAACCGTGATAGCTAGGCAGCTGAAATTTTCACAAATATAATAAAATAAATATTTAAGGGGGACTTCCATATAACAAACGTGATTTTTAGCAGTTTTTTGCTCGCTATCAATAACGGCAAGAGGATTGGGGCTCCCATACGGTACGGAACCCTTTGTGCGCGGGTCCGACTCGCACTTGGCGATTTTTTTTCAATTGCATTTACTGTCTTTAAGTTCTGAACTTAAATTGACTGCAAATCTTTTTTAATAATGAACTAGTAGGTATATTATATACCTAATACTTTCGTCGTAGCTTATGAAATCAGAAATTGTTTGTTGTAGTTGTTTTTTAATAAAGGTATTTGAGCTGAAATAATGTAGATATAACCATTAAGTAATGGTTTTTCGTTGAGTCGAGTTTACAAATAGATGAACATGAACAGTTTTTTTTTGTTACAGGTAATGCTGCTCACTAAATAATAGTACATTCCTATGATTTTGAATATGGCAACGATGGATAAGTTACCAGTAAGTTATTCTCAAAATTTTACTGCTGATTTCTATATTATTGTGTATGTTATATGATCAATTTCTAGAATACTATCATATCAGTAGTCACTATTATTAGTAAAATTCAAATAACTTTTCGATAAATTAGGTACCAAATTGAACCTAATAATCTATAGATCATAAATGTGCTTAAAAAAAAAAAATTGACCAGCTCTTGTCATAGATCATACAAGCGCTATCAACAAGCGCATATATTAGCACCTTTCCAGTAAAGCCTCTTATAAATATAAACATTAAAACGGTGTCGGCGGCTTTACAAGCTCTCCGTGTTGTTCTGTCTACGTATAGAATGTTATTTGTCATCGCTTTAATAAATACGGCTTACGATAAAAATGTTGTCGACAATTTTGATGAGATTCCCCCTCACACGTGTGAGAGTTTGACTTAATATCTGTCACTTTCCTTTCATCTAAAATGAGAAGTTATTACCGTAATATCGTAA
This sequence comes from Hypomecis atomaria, assembly GCA_964007245.1. Taxonomy (NCBI): domain Eukaryota; kingdom Metazoa; phylum Arthropoda; class Insecta; order Lepidoptera; family Geometridae; genus Hypomecis; species Hypomecis atomaria. Next base: position 12,981,495 of record OZ023291.1, read on the forward strand.
TTTTCTAACATGAAAGTGCCGAAAATGTGGAATGACACTTCTAATATGCTGTCGTGTAATCTTTCGATATATAGCTACATCTGAGTCTACGCGTGTTGATTAAAGAGTTATTGCAAATGTTGTGATGTCGTCACCTATGATGGGAATTGATGAATTTGAAATCAAAGAAAAAATATACATAGGATAGAAAATGCGTAATAGAAGCCTTATTGGCTCCTTCAACTTCTAAATATCAGGAAGTTAATCAATATCAGGATAAATAATAGGCCAAGTGCGAGTCAGACTCGCGCACGAAGGGTTTCATACCGAGTTGATGCCCCCTGAGCCTCATCCCTCTTGCCATTATTAATAGCGAGCAAAGAGCTCCTAAAAATCACGTTTGTTGTATGGGAGCCCCCCTTCAAATATTTATTTTATCCAGTTTTTACCCTTTGGGTACGGAACCCTAAAAAGGAAGTTATCTTGGTTATTACGAAGTAAGACACATTTTTCTCGATTATGTCGTGTTTTATCACTCTACATTCACTTGAAACATACTAAGTCAAATGTTCTCACAGTTAGCAGAGGTCAGTTAAACAGGGGTTATTGAACGTAGTTTATGAGTAATCCTTTAAATGTTTAACCGTACAACATACCTACGAAATAAGAAGGGCCGCGAACATTTTACGTCTCCACTCGCGCGGCAGATTGCTTTCGAGAGTGCCTACCATCATCCCGGGCTCTCTCTTGAAAAGCATCTCGTTATCTCGATTTAACTGTCTTGACACATACAAATTTTATTTGCCTCTTTGCGTTGCAGCCTTTGTGAGCAAATTTTATTTTCGCGAAATTAGCCGTCTGAGGCTTATTGTAAGCGAAATAAGCGAAATCCAATTACGCCTGAACGCTTTAACGTTTTCGCGTTTGTGATCGAATTCCTTTCAATGTAGGTATGTCGCGCTATTCGCGCGGAATTGCTCCACTGATTTTTTCAACATTTACATGTATTGTTATTGGATGTATGGTATGCTTTGCTATTCGTGATTAAATAAAAGAGAATACTAGATTTCTTTTACAATGAATTCTGAAAGCTTGCTATTGTTAAGTGTTTGTTGTTTTCTAAAACGTATTACATGTTTGCGTACATGTTTGCAGTTTATATGTCTCATATCTTAAAGAAACTCTATTATAAAACTACCCAGTATAATAGAGATCTTCTTCTAAAATACTTTAGAAGAAGGAGAAATACTTTAAATCACATATTATAAAAAATATTCGTCCAATATTGTCCAGTAACCGAATAAGCAAAGTGGAAATAAAATGCGCGTATTAAATATACATTCATAACACCGGCATTATTAACACATGGCAAATTATTCGCGTTATCGCTGATGCGCAAGCGACGCATCAACTGCATTCAAGCGTGCGCAGTGGAAGTCTGCCTCAGTAGCTAACATTCACACATGACTTAAATAACAAAAAAATTACAAAAGTTACACAGCCTTCCCGACTCTCGTACATGCTTAGATATGTGAAACCTGCTCCAATTTTCCTGTGTATGATTTAAATTTAATGCATTCTTAGGTATGTATAATTGTACATGACTGTCATAGTTCATACTGTGCTGTGATAGTGCTGTGTAAATCATGTAGGTACAAACTATGGAATAAAATTAGGATAAAAGTGATGTCAGTGCTAGAGAATAAATAAATCCATATTCACTTCCGCAACGTGGGATCTCATTATGCGTATTTGGATTAGACCAGAGAACATTACATAGCTTTACAAGACATACGAGGCATCGTAACTGTAAAATGTAGAGTACATATACCAAATTTGAAATACTGTTCGAATCTAATTGCCAAGGAAGTAATGTACCTAAATATCGACAACTACAAATCTACCTGTTAATATTAACAGTTCACAGGAGTGTTTTTGTTTCGCGGATAAACCTTTGTCACTGTCTTATCGTAAACGCGTCCGAATCCTGCTTCATTTTATAAAATACAAATTTTAATACTAGAGCATACAAAATTGAACTTTACTGTATTGAGAAAATGGCTCTTTTTGATTCGGTAGAATACTGATGCCTCCGATTATACGAATAGTGGATCGGACATCACTCGTCTCCCAGCTCGAAACCGGCCGTGCTCGAGATAAAGCAGCAGTGGTTGTGTCATTGCGCATTAAGATTGTTCTTTGGAGGGAATAATTTAAATGGCGCGAGTTTATGTTCTCTTTTATTTAACTACTACTTTGTAGTTAATTGTCTCGGCTAAGTGCGCCGGGGAATCTTTTATGCGGCTATCAGCGGGCTCTTATGTCAACTGGCTTTTTATCTATCACCCTAGTAAAGCCGCTTTGAATTGATGAGCTTAAGCCGTTTTGAGGGGTTTTAACTAATTTTATGTTCAGATTGTAACTGCCATTATTATTGATGAAAAGTCTGTTTAAAATAATGACGTATTTGTTTCGTGATGGGTATAAGGCTGATTTTCTACCGAAAGTGTGCGCGAGATTGCTGAGCTGTGCGTGTAAGGATGCGTAGCAACACAGAAATCTAGAAGCAAGCTTTGAAATTAATGTGATGTGAAGTAGGTAAGTAATTTTACTGTTAACATTTTCTGATGGGTGTGCAATATAGGCTATCTAAAATGTAGTAACGAGAGAAAAATACTAAAAAATCTAAACAATTAGGTAAGCTGAATGTCATGCTTCAAATGCTTATGTCAAATATAGTGACTAAAGTATTATTTCGTCTAGTTTTTTGTTGAGATGTAGTTGGTATTGTAATTGATTACGTAGCAGTAAGTACGTCTTATTAATTTGGACTTTGGCTCAAATAACTTTTACCTTGTAGTGGTATACTTTTAGTACCCCGCATTATCTGCCAAATAAAGACTGCATTGCGTCTGTAACGTTAGGTACAATGTAAAAATACCGTATCTACGTAAATACTGAATAGTCCTATGAACGTAAGTAGAAAACTCGTTTGTCGTCGTATGGAGGCGTAAAGTCTGTATTCTGCACTTGTCAATCAATAGGACTTGGCGTCGTTAGCGAGTTCGTTAACTTGTGCCCATTTGAAATACTCGTCGGTTCACTTGAAGGTACCCCAAGATACTTATTTTTAAAGCTAAACTTGGTCAAACACGAGATAGAAGGGGATGTATCCATAGGCATGATGCTCTTTTCGCAATTTTGCTATGGTAACTAATGTTTTCATACATTTTGTTTTCATATGGAATGTGTGTCTTATCATATTTGTCTGTATGAAGTCGGATATTTATAAGATTTCACTTTGCCTTGTATGGATCAAATATTGCAACTTAATTTCTAACTACTGCTCGATTAAGTTGAAATCTGGTATCTGTACATGGCTACCATGGGTAATTCCGGTGACTATGTATTAATATGGTACCTAGAGTTGCCTAGAGCTACTACATGTTTTGATTGGAAAGAGAATAAGAACATAAGAACATTGCTACAAAACTAATTATGTCACTTAATGTGGTTTCGGTTCGTTGTATTTGTCTTGCTTGACCAATGCTTTGTACCTTAATGGTGTCCATTTCAAATGGATTTTTGATGTTTTTAAACAGTAATTTAAAAAAAAAAAAAACTTGCGTACGCCTTCGTTACAGTTATACCTATAGGTAACGGGTTGTTGTGCTCGAGGCATGTATGTTGACATGAGGAAGGATGTGGTCAAACACTTTTTTTACAAATATGTGGTGGATGTTGGTTATGAATTTATGACTCGCACTTAAGTACCTATTGATCTTAGAAACAGCAAATATGTTTAAAAACTCGGACACTTCAAAAGAGTTTTAACTCCAATATGTACACTCATTTGTTTAGCCATCTAAATATATTCTTTTAGCAAAAAAATTGTCGGCCTTTTGTATAATTTCAAGTTTAAAAATATCCAACACGCAAAAATATGCGTGCAAATAATTCCAAGGCTGTTACTAGTCGGTCAGTAATTGCAAACACAATCATTAAAAATTAAAAAATAAATATGTAACACGCCCTTTTTGGGTAGTCGTGTAAAATATACCACGTCACCTAGAAACCGTATCTCTGTAATTATTCTTAAACTTCCTTCGCTAAAACAGATATGGTTGCTAATTTTCTTATTAAGATAAAGTGCTCGGAATAAAATGCGGTTGGTACTAAAGAACTAGCAGCACTCGGTTACAACGCGTAGGGCAATTTTCACGTCACTAGGTACTTTGTCATTATGCATCAGAATCGTGACGTGTCGGAACAACTTGCAATTATCATGTGTGTTAAAGGGATTCTTTCTTGACACGCACAGAGGAAGCTATAGAGCGTACACGTAGTTACATATTATATGAGAACTGTAATATTGATGAGACGCAGAAACTGTTATCTGAGTACGTGATCTAAGAGGTTTATAAGAATTTCTGTGTGTAGGAATTGAAAGCATTGGATGGTTTTCTATTCTAGTTTGACTGATATAACTAAAAAACGTTGCAGCATGATTATTCATGCAGAAATAATTATTTATTTCCTTTCATCGTTTACAAAATTCGAATATTTCGCTCGAATTTTTACATTATTGTTGATTTTTAAAAAACGGCTCAGGCGATTTTTGTTAAATTTAAATGGGGCCACCTCGGGAGTGTACCCTTTCGAATTAAAAAAAAATTCTATTCGGTTCACGATTGGCGAAATTATCGATGAACGTACACAAAAAGAAACTTACAGACGAACAGAATAGAACCTCCTCCTTTTTGGAAGTCGGTTGAAAAAGGAGCAAAGAATGAAGCCGCCTCTAGTTGGTCTTGGCTGCAGCTAAAACAATGATGACGGAGTTTTATTGAAAGTATTTCGCATAACGTCTCGGTTATCTATTTTTTATGTATGTAAAATTAAATTGCTTCGTGAATGTTTTATCATTTACAGAGCTTTATAAAAAGTAATTAAAGTTTAAGAACGCAGGGTGCGTTTGAAGAAAGTACTTAATATCAGAAATTAATTTGCACTAAGTTTCATAAAAACAAAACTTGTTATGGGTTTAATTTCAAACAGCAATAGTTGAAATAATTCACGGTTATCAATGAGCGCCGCAAAATGCCGAAGATTCCGATAGGTTCGACTCGGTAGACGTCGCAATTCCCCAAGTTCACATTATTATAACGAGGCGGCGGCACCGGACACTGCTCGCAAACAAAATTAAGCCTTCGACCTTTGTAATAACGCTTATTTTGCTTCACCGGCCGAGATCGAGGCATGCGATAACAAGCCGCCGATAGCTGAACCCGTATTTTATTTATAAATCAGCATCGCCCCTTTTTCAATAACGTTTTTCTCCAAGAAATTTTACTCTTTTATGGTATGCGGGCTATGCTCATTATTTACTGGAGTAATTATAGGGCTATAACGCTGAATATTCAAGAGACAAATTGCCGGCCGGGTGACAATTTCCCACCACTCGTTTTACTTATCGCGCGAAAACGTTTCGTGAATTAAAATTGTGCACTTCTTATCGAGGTCAATAATTTAACTTTGGGGTGACTTAAAAAAAGACAGCCTCGCTTAAATCTCCAGTTTAAAAAAACGGTAAAAACTGCTTGCGGGTTTATAAAAAAAATTCAACTTGAATGTATTTTTATCCAAAGTCTTCCGCTTTCGGTCGCAAAATCGTATTTCGTTGTTCTGTCACATTTTAATTGCCGAGGTTCAAGATAGACGAAACGCGGTGCAAATGTAATCTGAATGTTTTTAGGATTTGCTAAAAGGTTCTGTGATCGGTGAGCGTGTGTAATTTGACGCGCCGTTCTGTAGGTGCGGGCGCGTCGCGGGTGCGCGCGGTCGCCGGCCGAGGGTGCAGGCGCTGCCGGCGCGGCGGGGCGGCGCGGCGCAGGGCGGGTTCATTAAGGAGCCAGTCGCGATGGCATTGTTAACGTTTTTAATTCACGTGTCCAGTGCACGCTCCGCCTTCCCCCGCTCTCCGAGACTGCCGGGAAATCCCGCTGGAAAATTAACGCCACAATTTTTATACCTTTTTTCTCGTTTGCGCGAGGCGTTTCCATTTTATTTATTTCACGCTTCGATCGCGACGCGGCGTTTAGTTAGCGCTTTTATTTTTTTTATCATTTTGTTAAAACTTTTGTAATTTCCCTCCGCTGTTGTTTTAACGGGAGTTTCGTGTAAATCCAGCGCCACGAAAGTTTTCCGCGCCTGATTTATCATTATTATTGTAGCGATCGCTATGAGCCCGTCAAAGTTCCCACGAAGAGGTCAAGGAACGAATAAAAATATAGCTAACATCCGTTCTGTTTAAATAGGTAGAGCTGAACGGCAAAAAGTTAATTGTTTTGATTGCCAATACACAAACACGTCGGAGCGTTCGTCAGTCGCAAGTTATCGCCGTAGAAAAGCGTTCGATCTTAATTAGTTTTCACGTCTTTGAAGGCGCCTAGCACGATACCATCTCACCCTTACTACGATTTGTTTCCCTTTGGCACTCGCTCATGACACAAAAAACAGATATACGTTTTTGTTTTACGCGTTTTATTTGGCTGTTTCCCGGTGATGTATGGTGATTGGCTGCCTTGTCCCGGCGCCCGTGTATCTTATTTATCATCATGATAATTCCCTCGTGATGTGCCCGAGAAACAATATTTGAATGGCCGTACTCCGTGCTTGACGTTTTGAATGTTTATTGATTAGATTTGTTTTAAATTTAAAACAAATTAAACATTGCGCCGGCGGCGAATTTAATTAAAACTGTCAGTACTCCGACGCGTATTTCAGATGGGAACGATATCTATGCAGTATCTATTTTTTGTTCTGTCTCGTACAATGCGATGAAAAATTGTTCTATTGTTAAAGTTTAAGATAACACGTCCTGGCTTGTAGGTTTTAACAGAGTTACGATGAATTGCCGTTTTGACTGGATTATGATTGTTGGTTTGTTCTGTTGGTTTTTTGCCGCGTCCGCGATCCTTCCAATTTAATATTTACTGCTTGTCAAACATTATTTCGGTTCGCTACGCCTTCTCCCGGCGATTCTCTCTTATTATTTTTATTTACGTGCCGGCTGTCGGAATGCATTTTTTACGACTGCTATTTGGCGAAAAGCTCGACTCGTTATAATTGTAGAATAACGAGGGCGCAGTGTTTATGTTTCACACCACTGGCTTTTCGGTGAAGGAAAACATCGTGAGGCAACCTGCATACGTCCGTAGAAGAAATTCGATGGCGTATGTGAATCCACCAACCCGCACTGGGCCAGCGTGGTGAATATGGCCCAATCACCCTTCGTGGGTAGGCCTACGTCCTGCAGTGGACTATTAAAAAAAGGCTGGTACAGTACAGTACAGTGTTTATGTAATTTGTTTTATTTGCCAGTTGTTTACTTAAATCATATGAGTGTGCACTTTAGTTTTTACAGAATATTTACTGTATTTAAGTATTTAGGTACTTCGTTGCAATAATGTCTTCTTAGTCGGTCTCTAAATATTCGGAATTGAATAAAATTGAAGGTGAAATTTTGTTTGGATTTGCTGTTTTAGGGTTTAGGTTTATGAAGCCATAATAAGAGTTGGTCATAATATGAGAATTACAGAATATGTCAGTCGTCGAGAGACTTACCACGTATTGAGCTCACGTCAGTCAAACGGTCCAATACAAAGCCAAAGAGTAGGTATTTCTTTAAATCGTTCAGCACATGTAAGATATAAACACATAGAGATAACAATACATTTCTTTTCCCGAAGAAATGAGCGCGCCCTCTCTGGCGTATGATCGATCATAGAAAACAGTGGTACGTACGAGTACATCCGCTGGCCGACGATAAACAGGCCGGCCCGTGGCAAATTGAAATCCGACAGAGTGTGAAATTACTACGGTCCGACTTCCTGTCACCACGAGACCTGACACTGTGGGTCACTCCCAGTGAAATACAAAGATTTGCCTCCTTTTATGGTGTGGCCAAAGTTCTCGAATAGGGACCACGTACTGGCAAGCACAATGACGTTCACTGATTAGGTGGACCGACGGTCTGATTGAGACCGCTGGAACATGCTGGATGTGAAACTCTTCCAACTAGTCTATTAAAAAGCCATAGGGGAGGCTCATGTCTAGTAGTTTGTACACGTCTATGGCTGATAATGATGTTGGTGTAGATGAATTCTTAGTGCTTGATTGCTTTGAGGGTGCTGTCGTGTTACCTATGTGGTGTTGCTTGTGATTACTTCTTTGTGGGAAGGTGCACACTATTAGGGGGAGTCTTCATGGGATGATTTTAGATAATGACAATAATTACCGATTCTTAAATCATTAATTACCTTTGTAGTTTAATAGCACTAATATTATTAAACAAGTGTAAATATTATAAGTGTGATATTATTAAACAAGTATATCAATATGTAAGGTTAGCGTCTAGTTAGTAAAAAAGATACAGAAAAATCATATTCAGTTAAATGCAGAAATTCGTTTTATAATTTGACATTGTATCCATTGAAATGTTCAATAACAGACAGCGTTATCATTTCCGAGCAGAGGAATAAATATCAAGGATCGCTTAACTTTAAAGTCTCCATAACTATTTCAGCACAAAAGTGGGCGCCGCGAAGAGGAGTTCTAATAACGCCATCAAAATTGAATGGAGTGTGAAATCGCGGGAACTTTTCCGAATGTCGTAATGAGAGTTGCAATTTGTTTTTCCTTACAAATGGGACTCGTTCTCACCTGGCCTGAGCAACAGATGGGGTTTGGCGCAAGCTATAACCGACGCGGATTTTAATCCCAACAGCGGATAATTACTTGTCTGACTTGAATAAATAACGATTCGATAAAATATGTATGATTTTTTTTATCGCAGGAGCATACATGCTGTTTTTTTTTTACAAATTCGCATTTTGTGAAACAAACTTCCATGGTTGGGATGAAAATCTATGGCACTTATCTCTTGCACCAAACCCCCTTAAATATACCTACTCGTATATCAATTGTTTAGTCCTATAAGTTTATGTGCCGCTTTTCACAAATCGATTTTTTTTCGGGATAAACAATCTACTTTACCGTTTACGTTCAGTAATTATAGAGTTATCAATGTTTATACTGTTTCCACCGAAAATAGGATACCTATAAAGAGAAAATACAAAATATGTACATTTTTTTAACACAATGTTTTACGAGTAGTTACTAAAATAATAGTAGTTTATGCAACTGTCATATAATGAAGGGTATTAAAACACGAGTGTGAGTTTATGAAACGAGCGCAGCGAGTTTCATAATAGTAACGAGTGTTTTAATACCCGTGTTGTATGCAGTTGCATACACTACTTTATCTTCACTAAAAAAATAAAAAAAAAACATATTGCGAAACATTAAATTCACGCGTACGTGTATTGTCACAGTGAACTTGGCGCCATTAAAATCTAACCAATGAGAGCGCAGCTGCGCGCGCAGTGCCAATCAGGTTCTGGCGCGCGATGTTATAATGAGATTTTACGATATCGATGTGGATATTATAACATTATGTGAAATTGCTTAAATTGAGTGTTTTGTTGTCTGCGCTATAACAGTAGTCATTATAAGTCAAGTATTGGAAACATAAGTAGAATGTTACAACATTAGTGTAGATAAAAGCTTTTACTGAACAAGTACTTACTCGCCAAGACGAATCAAACGAGCCGAAACTCGATAGGGTTGCGTCGTTTCATTACAGAGTTCCTATGACCACCTTCCAGCTCCATCATCAAACCCTGGTTACCATTGAAAGACAAACTACGCGCCACGATCATTCAAATGAACCCAAACTCGAAGAGGTTGTGTCGTTTCATTGCTACCTTCTAGTTCCATCATCAGATCAGCACTATGTCATCATAATTTTGCATTATCACGCGATTTACACATGTATGCAAAATTTCAGCTCAATCGGTAACCGGGAAGTGGATCAATTTTAACTTACAAGATTTGATTACAGCCTGACAGACAGACAACGGGACAGATGAAACTAAATAAAAGCTTGTAAAAATAGATCAATAGCTAATGATTTCAGTATTTGTTCCATCCGGTGACTAGAGTTTCGTTTTGACCTACATCTTTGTAGGCATACTTAGCTGCTGGCTGCTAGCAACTAGGCTAACTTACTATAAATACTTTGAATTTGGAATGGAAATTTGGATAGCTTTAATAACTAATATACCTATAGAGTCAACCAATCGCTTCAATTTTGCGCCACGCGGCTGATCCTTCAGAAGCCGGTTTCAGTAGGGTGCTCCAGCTCAACGATCATTGTCGACGCAGCAGGTGCCCCCGCCAAGTGACATCGGGAATGCCGCTTAATTATCCCGATGACTGACTAATTCTAGCACTTTCATGTGCTAAACAGCGGTTTACGTAAACAAAGCAGATTTCATTTTAAATTTGTTATATTCACATAATAGGCCACATTGTAGAAGCGTCATCGTAATAACAACGTAATAAATTATTATAAAAATACAACTTTTTAAATACAAGTGTTTGAGATCCTGGCTATCATGTATACATAACAGCCAGGATCTGCTATAGCAGCATAGTGCTAGCTAAGACAAGTAAAACGAGCCTAAACACGTCGGTAGACCCGTCGTGTTTGTCTAGTACAGGAGATTTTTAGTTTTAGTTTCAGTTTTCTTGTATGTGTATAGTACAGGAGATTCTATGTCCACCTTCCGACGACCGACTCCATCATCAGATCAGCTCTATGGTACCATTTTATTGCATTGTCACGCGATATACATATTCGTGTAAAATTTCAGCTCAATCGGAAACTGAAAAGTTAGTCAAATTCCACCCGAACTTAGAGGTACATCATACCTACATAGGTACATCCATTGCAAGTTAAATAAAAGCTTGTAAAATAGTGTTCTCCCTATGAAATGTAAACAGGGTTATTCCTAATCAATTAGCATCTTTTTAGTTAGGATATGTACATCCATCTGTACATAAAAACTAACAACTTTTGTTCTGCGACTTTATTAAAAACTCAAAAAAAAAAATTAGCTTTTCCATACATTTTGTCGTGGGAGAATGATATTTTTCTTTGGAACAAAAACGTTTTTTTTTGGGATTTGACAAAAGTCGTTGAGCAAAAGTAGTTAGTTTTGATGTAAGTACAGAATAAGCCCCTAAAATGATGCTTATTGATTGGGAACAACCCTGTAGGTATAGTGATAATTATTTTTCGCAAAAAATGTCAAAACCGACTTCCACTTGTACAAAATTCGAATAGTTCGCTTGAATTGATGTAGCTATACAATTTTTCCATTAATGTTGTTTTTTCAAAAACGGCTTAGCCGATTTCGATTTCGAATGTGGTCACATTTAATTTTTTTTGATTCGGTTCACACCTGGCGAAAAAATCGATTAACATACCTACACAACAAAAAATACATTCAGACGAACTTCCTTCGTTTTGAAATCGGTTAGTTAAAAAACTAAAAACCAGTTGATGCACTTTCGTACCTAAACTGACCACTATTTTAGATTTTAGATGTGTGTACCTCGTAAATGCTATCTGGTCATGGCTGCTAAATCAGTTTTTGTAAACTTACGATGAGAAGTTTATTCGATTTGAATTTCGCCCTGACCTAATGAAAGATACTCGTATGCCAAGAAATTGAAAGAAAGATTTTTTTTCACCTTAGTTTGAAATAAATTAACGTAACGTTCTGACTCCAGTCGGAAGGTTCAGATTTCAGATTATGTCGCAATGTACATACGCTATTTATCATACAAAAGGCAGTGTACAAATTATGCATATATGCATAAAATTGACTACGCCTGCAATGTTGCAAAGTCAGCAGAAGCTTTTAAAGTTTCCAATAAAAATCATAGATGGTGTTTTACCGTGTTAAAACGCACAATCGGTTAGTGCATTGATTTTCAGTGGGTTAGTAGCTATATCAGTGTACCATTAATTGGTATTAGACCGTTTGCTCGTAGTCAATAAAGTTTTTGCAGTAACCTCGACTGGCTAATTTCTGTCGGTTGGGGTAGCGATAAACCCACAGATCATCCCTGATCTGTGGATAAACCACTATAGTCGGAATCATGCAACTTGGCGGCGGCGCAGTTAGCTACAAGCTGCACGAACGAATCTCAAGCCTCGCGTAGCTGTTAAGTGAGCTTTAGTCAGGGTTGAGTTTTGCGCAGTTTGTAGCTAACATCACAGCTGCCAAGTTGTATGATTCGGCCTTTAACCAATAATTGAAAGTTTTTGCAGCAACTAGTCGGTTTGCGATCCTTACTATAATATTAAAAATCCGAAAGTGTGATTGTTGGTTTGTTCCTCTTTCACGCAGCAACGGTTCAACGGAATGACTTTATTTTTGGCATGGACATAGTTTGAAAGACGGAAAGTGACATAGGCTACTTTTCATCCCAAAAAAGTAAAAAGTTCCCATGGGATAGCACAAAAGTCAACGCGGCCGAATTAAGGAATTCTAAGGAAACATTCCAGCACAAGATGTACCGCGAAATTGAACCTTATAATTCTATCATTGAGAATATAATTGCATGTGCAAATTATGCATTATATTGACTGCACAATTGCACATGCAATGTTGTAAAGTCAGCAGAAGCTTTTAAAGTTTCCGATAATAAATCTAGATGGTGTTATACAGTGTTAAAACGCACAAACAGTTAGTGCACTGATTTTCAGTGGGTTGAAAGCTATTTATTTATCAACTGGCTTAATGCCCGTGGCTTCGCACGCGTTGTCGTAGTATTTGCTTAATATACTAATAAATAAATAGAATTAGACAAGAGATAATATATTGGCATTGATAAAAACACTTCGAATTTTGATAAATCTGGTTTGAGTGTTAAATCTTCGATTTGGAGTTATTCACCGTATCAGTAAACCCATTAACGCTATGTACGAGTATCTTAATTGTCCATAGATGGTTGTGTAAGTCATGAGTTTATCAATTTAAAAAGTACTTAGTGATTGTACTAAGAATAACACTTATAGAAGACGTTATATTTATAGTCGGGTCGTCGATTGTATGACTATACGACACTTGTTTAAATATAATAAAGGCTATCCATCAAAAAACAGGTGTGTATTCACCTAGTTTGGATGGCTATGGCTGCACTATCTATGTTTGTACTATTTTTTGAAATAAAATGATTTATAAAATATTTATTAATCGTTGTTTTTTCTGAAGTTTTGAGTCGGCAATTTACGTTATACGTTAAGGATGGGATGTTTACTGTTAATATTACCTACTCAATGGATGATTTGATTGAAATTGTTAAGTTTGTCAATTTGGATATTTCCATTCGGTTGAAATAGTTTATCTTTTTCATTCATCTTTTTTTATACTTTTTTGCTAGATAGAGAATAAAAATAAAAAAAATCGTATCTATGGTAGAAAACGATCCGATAAAACAATTCAAAACGTTCAATTTTTTAATAAGTGTCCGTTCTTTATCAATTAAACGTGGCGTCACTTTGATCGCGTAGTCTCGACTTTTCTTATCGAATTAATTATAACATGTAAATGGTATAATATGGAAGCCAAAATTCGAACTTCTCTCTTAATGCTCACAAGAAAACTATAAAATCGTTTTGTATAAAATTCACAATGTCGTAACACGAAAATCATAAAGTAAACCTTTTTTTGCGAGCCTTTAATAAATTATTATAGTTGTTTGAGTTATTTCTTCTTTTTAAAATTTATTATTCGAATTCCCGTTACTTTCTTAAACTTGCAATAAAATGTAAATAAAGAAACTGGACTAATCAAAAGGAACCTTTAAAATGAGCCCGTATGTAGTTAAAAATGCGATTAAAATGAGTTAACGCTGCATTAATCGAGCGCGTCCGTCTCTTTAGTTAGTTACTTTGTTTGCGGGTCCTCGTAAAGCGCAATATGCATTGACTCAGCCCACACTGCCCCCTGCTACGATGTCTACCTTAATCACTCAAATTTATGCACTTTTAATTATACGCACTAATGAAAGTATCCTTTAAAATATGATATAAAACCGCTCCAAGAATTGGACAAAATTTTAAATGCGGGTCATAAAGTACACTCGAATAATAGGCACTTTCTCATTCGTGGTTATTGTGACCAACTTTGTTTTAAAATATTAGTACCTACATTAAGATTGACTACGAGAATCCCTTTCATAACGAGTACCAACTCTGCCAAAATTATACATTTCTACTTACAGTTACTTAAGGACAATTTGCCGAGTCCGCATTTCGCTAAGATTTCGAGGATTTCTAATTTAACTCCGTGATGGAATAGATTGAGGCGTAAAATTGTTGGGAGGAGACAGGATGATTTTCGCGTCATCCAGACATAAAGGCCTGTAATTGTTGCGCATCGACTGGAACTAATACGGGAGAAATGGAACGAGATACGAGGCTAAGAAGGATCGTAGAAAATAATTTATCCGCGACGGTAGAACAAAGGGTGGCCTACAATGGAACAAAAGAACCTTTGGAAGCGAACCCGGTTTGTTTTCTGGCGGAAGCCTAATATAGGGAATCGATTGGTCGTAGAGCCGACGAAGGGTACCCTCGTTTCCGTTCTCTGATAAAAAATGCTCAATGGCTCCGTAAGTCGGGATGAGATGTTTTTAATTTGAACATTCTTCGAACAAAAGTTTTCATGAATCATCTGGTGAATGCTTGTAATATTTTCAGAGTAATTGGATTTTTATCTTTACGAGAGATTGGCTCTCTCTCTGTGTAATATTTGTTCAACACCTATTGACTCAATGAAATTCATTTCAAACACTTTTCGCTGAGTTGAGTTGAGAATAAAATAGAAAATACTCACTGGTAAAGATTTCAAATAAACTCGGACAAAGTGGCGGGGCCTCGTCGTCGAAGTGAAACGTCAATTTTCTGTAAATCGGTGGTTATGTGACAGAGCGGACGTGTGTGCTTGAACTTGCAAAACTGTGGATGTGCTGAAAGTTATCCCTAAAAGTTGTAAAGATTTGATGGGAAAACGATTGAATTTTGTTTGAGTTTTAGTCTTTTAAAAAGTTTCGAATCCTCATTCCTCATACGAACAGCCAGAATGTGGAACGCTTTGCCTGGGTCTGTCTTCCCGCTAAAGTGCGACGTGGGTGGGTGTCTTCAAATCCCGAGTAAATAGGTACGAGTATCTTCTAGGTAAGCGTGCTATACCATAGACCGCATATCTGCCAAACATCAGGCAGTATGTAGTCAAACGCAAACCTTTACGAAATAAAAAAAACTGCTTAATACCTACAGCTTTAGAAAGATTTTTAACCAATTTTTTTTTTAATTTTATAAACTGATTTGTCGAGGAGATTAAAAAGTTATTTTTATTAGTGCAGGAGTGTTCTTGGCTACGACGCTTACATCAAATCAAGTGCGATTTCTTCACATTTTACGGTTATTGTTGTCGATGCCGATCTCTCCGGTATCGGTTATCCGTGTAAAGATCATAGTCGGGTCCCCAGCGGGCACTACACACTCCTTGAATTTTTTACATTCAGACGCTGATTTTACATTTTCAAACTTGGAAACGTGATCTGGGAGCAAAGTTTGTATCGTTTGATATCAAAATTGCTGTTCGCTGAGTTTCTACCTCACAGAGCGAGTAACATCTGTCTGATTTCTAACAATTAAAATAGTCCAGTTTGTTTTTTATACAATCCCACCAAACTGAGCTTCCATTTTATTTTAGTTTAGGTTTTGCTTTGTCTAAATGTCATAAAACATAATCCCCAATTCCCCATGTACCCGTTGCTTTTTGTGCTTTTTTTAGGGTTGCGTACCCAAAGGGTAAAAACGGTACCCTATTACTAAGAATCCGATGTCCGTCTGTCTGTCTGTCTGTCTGTTTGTCTCCAGGCTGTATCTCATGAACCGTGATAGATAGACAGCTGAAATTTTCACAGAATTTGAAATTTTTCTGTTGCCGCTATAACAACAAATACTTAAAACAGATAAAAATAAGTATTTAAGAAGAGCTTCCATACAACAAACGTGATTTTTAGTAGTTTTTTTTTTGCTTGATATTAATAATAGCAAGAGGAATGGGGCTAAGGGGGCTCCTACACGGTACGGAACCCTTCGTGCGCGAGTCTGACTCGCACTTGGCCGATTTTTCTTGTCTTTCAGGTCAAACTACTCAATAGATTGCAAATATTGCAATGCAGTTTCACTTTCTTTTGGAAAATATTTTTTTGGTAAGGTTTACAGCTATGATTAATTCAAAACCGAGCGAAGCCAGGATGGTCAGCTAGTAGTATTTAATTAAAAAATCTAAGGTCATTAATTTAAACCAAATGGCTTAGGTTTATAAAGTAAAAAGCGCCGCAGTATAAATCCACAAGATGCATAATATTTTTTATAACCTATAATTTTTGTTGGCCGTAACTCGTAAGATTTATATACGTTTGGTTCGAGCCTGTAATTTTGCAAGTCCATGATGATTGTTTTGTTCAGTTATTACCAGTTATGGGATTTATATCAGCCATAGTAAAGTGAATTGTTTATTAATTGTATCGCAGTAAAAATAACCTATTAAAACAGGGTTAGCATGTTTGGAAGAGTTGCTGTTATTAATAATTTAGTTTGAGCTTCATTTCAATGGCTTGTCTATAAAAAATTGTGAAAATTTCGCCCATAAATTATAACCATACAAACGTCAATGATGATGAAACTCATCATATCACAAACATAATAAAAATATTGATGATGAGTTTCATCATCAAAATGCCGATTGCCACTTAATCCAAATTTTTACTTTGTCAGTTATCTCATTTTAACATCTCTATGTCTCGTGAACTTTCAAAACTTAAACTTAAATTATTTTAAAATAACAGAAATGCGTGAAGATATGAAGTACCAAACAATGGTCATAAAATACCAATACAGCATCTGTGAAAATTTCAACTGTCTAGCTATCACGGTTCATGAGATACAGCCTGGTGACAGACAGACGGACTGCGGAGTCTTAGTAATAGGATCCCGTTTTTTACCCTTTGGGTACGGAACCCTAAAAAGTAATTAAGCACATCTATTGTCCAAAATATTGAATCGTATAGAGTAAATGTTATATCCAGTCCAGCTAAAGTTATGACATAGGTTTGACTTTACCATTTTCTTATTCGGCTTCGGGAAAATGTGTGAAAGAAAAAAGTTTTGGCACCCCTATATAAACATCAGTTATAGCTTGTGTGCAGGAAATAAACCATCCAGTATCTTATAATTATTAAAAGAAATTGTTATCCACTTCATATATTTTTATGATCTATCCTTTTATGACTTCGTAATTGAATTTCGTTATTATAAAAGCAATTTAGACGCGTACAATTAAAACCAATTCCCCATACTTCAGAAGGTCTTCGTTGAGAGCAATTTATTTCTGGAGACAAATACTTGTAATTTGTGTAAGTTTCATTGCGGGAAATATGTAAACACGAGTAAAATGTAAACGCTTTAAAATAAGGATCATTACTTTCATCGGTACGATGAATACTATAATGTTGACTCGAGATTCATGTGGAGCTAACAGATTAAAGAACATTTACAGAACAGTGTAAGTTCACAGCAATATTTCGTGTTTTCGAAAGGGCAGGAAGATTTAGTACTAAATGTATACAGACGCGGCATCTACATACCGTTCGCACGTTACGAGAACATGACCAAATCGTTCAAAAGCTACCTATCAGATATACTCGTATAATGGTTTATTTTTGTTAGAAATCCAAAAGTTTGGCAAGGGACAAAAATCCACCAATATTTACGTGCCAGTAGGTTGATAAACATATCATTCAATTCTGATTTTTGACCATAAATTGATGGATTCTGACCAAATTTTTCTCGTAATGAGGCATAGGTAATGAGACTTAGCTCTAATGCAGATTTTAATATGTACATTTCGAATTAACAAAACAGTAAGTACCTGTATTGTGCGGTTGTTATTTGTAAATAAATCAACAGATCAATCGAGCCCTGAAGATATAATAAAGCTCCATAATTATATGACATCGCTTAAATTAGTCATTTTTTGTAATTATTCATAGTTATAGATATTCCACGTTATTTAATAAGCAATTGCCATACACTCCTCACAAAGTATCGCAATTCACATCGATTTTGTGAACGCTCAGCACGACACTAACGGTGTATCTCTATCTACGTGAACGGCTGGAAACAATGTAGCAATTGTACACAGGCCTTCCTATAATCTCTGATAGATTTAAGCGGCACCGAACCCGCGTATCGTATTCGTGCAACCGTCCAGTCGCTATCGCGTCTCGGGTAATCCGATAATAATGAATGGAAAATACTGAGGAAACTGTAACATGGTGGATTTTATAGCTAGTACAAGAGGTGTCGCGTTACGTAGTTGAAAATGTTTTACGGTCTCTGGCGGTTGCGGATAAATTTAACAATTAATTTGAGTGTGCTGCTCTGTTTAAATTTCACAACGAGGATAAATTGTGTTATTTTGTACGGTAAATTAAGATTTATTGACCAGTTCATATCATCAAATAAATTTAAGTTAGCCATTAATCCCTGAAACCTAACCTGTACACTATGTAACTATTAAAAGCCTAGTCCCTAGTCTTCAAAATAGAAGTTAACGACTAAAACCATTGTTGTAGTTTGTGGTCAAGTATTAGAACTGTGTTCAAGAACTGAGTGGTCATCTCCTTATTGCGAAAACGGTTAGGTTATAAGCCCCCAAAGTACACTCCAATTTCAAGTTATATCGTAGGTCGGACTCATTACCGAAACATTTCGAAAAAAATGTGTCGAGTTTTCGAAGGTTTATGATTAATCAAATTCTTGTTTTGAATAAATATTTAGTGTATTTCCGCTCTGTCGTAGTCATATAAGTTAAGGGTACCATTCAAAATCCAAATTAAATCACAAACAAAATTAGTAACTAATCATCAACCTGTATCATGGTTCGACTATGGTTAGGTTAGGTTAGATCAGAAAGAAAAAAAAAAAGGTTAGGTTAGGCTTATGTATGTTTACAAAATATTAATGAACCTGAAACAAAATTATAATTAATCCGTTAAAAATAATAAAAAATAATTAAACCTGTAACAAAAATAGTGATCTCTTTCAAAAATGTAGTAAACCTGAAAATAAAATTTAATTAATTTGTTAAAAATTACAAATATAATTTATTTTTTATTAAAATGATATAAAATAGTTGAAAAAATACTTAGTCAATAAATAGCACCCCTATTCTTACTGTACTCTATTCGACACGTGTTTCGCCTCTAAACGAGGCATCTTCAGGACGTGTTGACTCTTCGAGCTCACTCGCAAGAACTCTATTTTTATGATTAATCGTTTAAAGTATCCTACCACTGTCCATAATTATCTCAAAATGTTCCGGTTATGAATCTGAGCGACGATATGTACTCGTAGACTTGACATATCTCCAGAAATACGACAAACTCAAGCATGCAAGCATTTCCTCAGACCATCAACAAAACTTATGTAATTAATTATTAATACTACATTAACTGCATAGCATAATTATTTAACTGCTCATGAGCATAACTGTCCTTTAGCAATGAAAATTATGCAATTACAAAATTCTAAGTAGTCAAGAGTATCTTCAAATAATTATTTTTCGCAAAAAATGGAAAAACCGCCTTCCATCGTGTACAAAATTCGAATATTTCGCTACGTTATTGTTAATTTTTCAAAAACGGCTGAGCCGATTTTTGTAAAATTTAACAGGGAATACCTTTCAAACTAAAAAAAAACTTTTTGATTCGGTTGACATTTGGCGGAATTATCCATGAACATACAAAAAAAAAACTTACAGACGAACATAGAACCTCCTCCATTTTGGAAGTCGGTTAAATAAGGATGTTCACACTAATCACAAATTCATGTTTAGTGCTAATTTTATGATAGTTTGCTGTTGACGAGTCACTAACCGCAAAGCAAGCTATCAAAGACTTATTTACTTCTCTGCATTTTCTACACGATATTTTCTAATATAGTTTTCTTAGTTACGGCAAAACTTATATAACATTTCATAAACTTAACTATATATTACAACTACTATGCTATATGTACAAACCTAAACAAATTAAAAAATAAAACTTGAGCTAAAAAAAATACTTAACTAATAAACCATTTTATCTGCAAAAAAAAAAAAATAGTTTTCCATAGAATAATTTATGTTTTGCGGTTAGTGACGTTATTTCAGTCACGTAACAGTTGTTAGTATATTAGCGGGAAAATTCAAATTTACTCTACTTTTAACTTCCAAAAAGGAAAAGGTTCTATGTTCGTCTGTATGTAATTTTTTTTGTGTATGTTCTTCGATAATTTCGCCAATTGTGAACCGAATCGAAAAATTCTTTATTAGTTCGAAAGGGTATGCTCCCGAAGTAGTCCTATTTAAATTTTACAGAAATTGGCTGAGCCGTTTTTGAAAAAATCAACAATAATGTAAGCAATTCTAGCGAAATATCCGAATTTTGTACACGATGAACATCGATAATTTCGCCAATTGTTAACCGAATCGAAAAATTCTTTTTTAGTTGGATAGGGTATACTCCCGAGGTGGTCCCATTTAAATTTTACCGATATCGCCTGAACCGTTTTTGAAAATTCAACAATAATGTAAAAAATTCTAGCGAAATATTCGAATTTTGTACCCGATGGAAGGCGGTTTTGCCATTTTTTGCGAAAAATAATTACTACTGTATATTTTCTCATGGAAAATACTAATATTATGTTTCAATAAAACATTTTTTTATGGTAAGCAAGAGTCAATCTTCAAAATAAAAAGCAATTCCGAAAAATTGGTAACATCCGATTCTATAGATTTGCAAATAAACCTTTCCTAACCTAATACATCTCTTTGACTTCAAAGATTCCAGGTAGGTACTTACCTGGACTTAATGCTTATTGATTTTTCTGGTACCGTAGATCAGAATTCCTTAGAGATTACTGCGAGTAGAGAAATAGGAATAAAAGTTATACTCAAAACTAAGAGCCTTGATAAAAAATTCATTGTCTTTTGAGAATTCTTATTGAAACGAAACTCTTTGAATTTTAAT
The DNA here is from genome assembly GCA_964007245.1 of Hypomecis atomaria. Lineage (NCBI taxonomy): Eukaryota > Metazoa > Arthropoda > Insecta > Lepidoptera > Geometridae > Hypomecis > Hypomecis atomaria. The sequence continues at coordinate 13,002,540 of OZ023291.1, forward strand.
GTTGCTGTCAATCAGCTAACTTTATATTTTGCCATGGAGTAACTGTTCATACTTACTAGGCAGTTTTAAACTCTCGTGAGGATGTTGTATGATATTGCAGTGTTAGACCTAGGGAGTGCAGAACTCGACAGAGTCACATCGAGGAGTTCGTCGTGGACCAACTGCTTTCGCACAACTAGTTGGACATCGAAAATACGTATTCCTAATGGCACAACTACGTCCAACTAAGCACAACTCTACATCGCAGATGGGTTGGTATTTTGAAGATTTTACTTTTATGGTTATAAACCAACAGAAGCCTATGTCCAGCAGTGGGTTATTAAGGATTGATGATGATAATTTTTATAACCAGTGTTTAATGAGCTGTGAGAGCGAAGTACACTGCGGGCAAGTATAGTGTATATACGTCTTAAGAACGTATACACATATTCAAGATAAAAAAATATTCAAGGTAAGGGGTAGATACGTCCGCGTCGTCCTCTTGAGAGATTTACATCGCCGATCAAACAGCTTCTAGTTCAAAACAGCAAAAGCTTTCAACACTTTTCTATTTGCCAAATACGTGCTGTGAAAACTTGAACTTTAAAGATAGTGATCAATATCACGAAAGTTGCTCTTATTAGTAAGGTCGCATCGTTAGTTCGCCACCGTACCCACCACCACCATCTGCTGTATAAGGGTCTTAATTATCTGGATTCTAGCACCCATAAGGCACCATACCGTGGTACCGTCGTTGCTGGTATCGTGCCAATCTGGCCCTCGTAAATAACGCATACGGTACTGTATAAAACAGTGATCAGTCTCGGTACAGTCGGATGGTCGATAATTTCGTACAACAGTGAATACGGCTATGACAGCCATGATCTTGCGTTTACTTAATTCACAGTATTTTTTTCAGATAAATATTACATGTTCGATTTAGATATTATGTTCTGTCTTGAGTCTGAGTTCTATCGGTAATTTTATAGTCCACTGCTAAACCTATCTACGAAATCTGATTGGGCCATAGCTATGTCGCTGACCCAGTACGGGTTGGTGGATTTACATATAGGTACCTTCATATGCCTTCTACTGACGAATCCAGGTTCCATCACTATATTTCCCTTCACAGAAAAGACAGTGGTGTGTAAATCCGTACGTAAATTCCAACGAACTCATTGGTACGAGGCGTTCTCCCACGACATGAAATTTTTGTAAGAAAATTACATTCTATAAAAATGTTAAGTACATAAACTTGTAACTCATGGGTTGTTTGCTTTATTAGTAGTGAAGCAAATGCAAGTAGCCTGAAAACGACTAACGAAGCTTGATACTCAGCTAATAAAATTGATTGAAAGAATTCAATTCCCTGGAATGTATAGAAATAACTTTCTTACAGCATAACAACAAAACATAAACGTACAAGTATGGCAATCAAATGGGCTGCAAAAAAACGGCCTTTAATGTTTAATTATTTTGTAAAAAATATCTTTTACATTGCTTTTTGTTTGTATGGCTGCCATTATTGAAGCATTGTCATTAGAATACGATCGGAAAATATTAAACTGTATTAAAGTAAAATAAGACTAAAATTATTATGTAGAAAACAAATAAAGCTAATATTCAGGTACGGCACTGAGCACTACCGGGGCTGGGATCGGATGACATGTTAAATTGTAGGTCCCGGCAACCGTTTAGCCATGTCAGAGGTCTTCACGCGGCCTAAAAACTCTGACACCAGGGCTAGCCACCCCGCCTACACGAACTTACTTACATTAAGCAGCCTAAGACTCTGACACCAGGGCTAGCCACCTGGCCTATAAGAACTTACTTTAGGTACGGTACAAGGTTGTGATCGTGACCTAAGTTCCATACACGTTTGCAGTATCTCTTTCAGGAACTACACATAATGTTCTCACTTGATAAAATCATTTTAGATGATATTCTGTTGTGATAAGTACAGGGCAAGTGGGTCGGGCATCGTGCCCGTCGTCGGATCGTCCCTGTCATGTTAATAAATCTCGTTTAATGAGAGATGGTGCGGCGATGCCGTGGATTAGACCAGAGTGTGCACCGATACGGCGATGCACTGATATTCGGCTTTTGCGCTTCGAGAAAAATGTAGAGATTTCTAGAACAACTGTGAGGATACCTGGCTGTTAAAACATAATAAATTTACAGGGTTATCTACTTACCCTGTAATAAGACGAAAGAGGATGATTAAGATCATTATTCTGAACAACTTACTATGAGGCCAACCTAGTATTCGAAGAAAAAAGAAACAGCTTTTTCTGTCATTAAGGTTGCGTACCCTAAGGGTAAAAATGGGACCCTATTACTATGACCTCGCTGTCCGTATGTCTGTCCGTCACAAATGACGTATTTCTGTTGCCGCTGTAACAACAAATACTAAAAATAGAAAAACAAACCTGATTTTCTGCCATTTTTCGCTGGATATTAATAACGGTGACAGTTAGATGCTTGGAATATTCACAGAATATTAAGTTAAATATGCACTCTATAAATAAATAGTTAAAATAAAATTAACATTTAAGGGAGGCTTCCATACAAGTAATGTGATTTCTTGCTCGATAACGGCAACAGGAAGATGCTTGAAATATTTACAAAATATTAAATTGTATATTCCTTTCAAAAATAAATAATTAAAATAAAATAAATCCAGTTCAGGACCCTTCGTGCGCGAATCTGACTCGTACTTGGCCGATTATTTTGAATAGGTATTAGGAGTTGCGATTTTGTATGGGACAGCTGATTTTTTTCTACAGTACCTACTCGGCAAGTAGAACACTTACGTGTGGTTACTAAAATTTTCACTAGCACCGTATCGTTCCAAAAAAATTTGACAAATCCGGCGCAAGCTACATACTTATTTTAAAAAAATCGGCCAAGTGCGAGTCGGACTCGCGCACTAAGGGTTCCGTAACTTATGGAAGCCCTATTCCTCTTGCCATTATTAATAGCGAGCAAAAAATCACGTTTGTTATATGGGGGCTCCCCTTAAACATTTATTTTATTCTATTTTCAGTATTTGTTGTTATAACGGCAACAGAAATACATCATCTGTGAAAATTTCAGCTGCCTAGCTGTCATGGTTATTCAGATACAGCCCGGTGACAGACAGATGGACAGACGGACATCTTCATCATCTACGAAGTCTTAGTAATAAGGTCCCGTTTTTACCCTTTGGGTACGGAACCCTAAAAATTAAAACGTGCCGAATTTTGTTTTCGAATTCATTGCTGTTCAATCTTTTTACTTGCACTGTGAATTGATAATGCAATATTCATTTAATTGGAAAATCCACATGAAGTGGATCTAACTGCACACGTTCGTGTTTCCGCCTCGAGGGCAATGGGTTTGTTAAAAATGTATCGTTGTGTAAAATAACAAGCACAGCTGGTTGCTTTCGGGCGCACGTGCTACCTGAAAATGTCGGTATTAATATGAAATTGTATCGATCTCATTCGAACGATATGTAATTAAGCACGTAAAAACTACACAAAAGCTTTTTATTGTGTTGAGACTTATATGTTGGGTTTAAATGTACGTTCTTAAAGACTAAAAAGATAACTAAGACTTCAAAGTATTTCAGTGGTGTGCGTCACATATGTTCATAAAAAATCAGTGACATTCAAATTGAGCTAACTATGCAGAACAAAAACGCCTGCTTCGCTTAGTACTACGATTTTAATCCTGAAATATGGAGTAATAAAAGTCTATACGCTCAGTAATTTCTCTTGCATTTCAGTCTAAAGCCCTATAACTATATTCTTCACATTAGTGTTTGTAGTTGTATTTAGTGTGATCAGAAAGAAAATAGACCTCATTTGCTCAGGGGCATTTTGCAACCATAGCAAAAGTTTTATCAAATACTACGACGTATGAAAACGAAGTTTTGATTTGAGTTATGATACGAGTTTGTGTTTTGAATTAGTGTCCCGTCTCGCTGTCGCATAAGAAATATTTCTTAGGAAGTATGTAGGATATTATTTCTTAAAGCAAACTAAAAACGCTATGAATCATAGTTTTGAAAATATTAAAAAAACGGTGCTGAACTGACTATAAGTACTATGCTTTAAATTGTTTTCATATTCTTAGTGAATTAAAACAGACCCGTTATTCTAAAAACATCACTTTAATTTTCAAATTATCACTCTATCCCATTTGTTTCGAAATAGATAGCTTTACGTAGCATCGTAATACCTTAACAGCAACCCCCAAGTCTAGACGAACAAATCTTTTGCGTGGGTAGGCATTTAGTCAAAGCCTACGCATAAATCTCAACTAGCGTCGAATGCCGGCGGGATACAAAGATGTCACCCGAACTGAAGGCGCTTAGCACAAGCGAATAGGTGGCAGGTAATCCAGCTTAGTGGCAAAGGATTACAAGTAAATGCTTAATGCTCTATACGCCCTCGTTACTTGATCCCTCCTCCACTGATGTAGATCGCTCGGGAATTGGCGCTTATTGTACGGATCGTGGTATAGAATGACAATACAAACCATGGGATGTAATGTCGCAGCGGATTTAATGCTCTGAAAGCGTTTGACCTTTCCGCTAAGGAAAATCACGAATGTATCTGGTGAAAGAACTCGTTTTCTGTTCTGACGTACAAAGGATACGTATTATACAGACATTCTATTGCTATTTTTTAGTAAGTAGGTTCAAAGGGTAAAAACGGGACCCTTTTACTGAGACTCCGATGTCCGTCTGTCCGTCTATATGTCTGTCACCAGGTCTGCCAGGCATGTTTCATGAACCGTGATAGCTAGACAGCTGAAATTATCACAGATAATGTATTTCTGCTGCCGCTATAACAACAAATACTAAAAACAGAATAAAATAAATATTTAAGGGGGGCTCCCATACAACAACGTGATTTTTAGGATTTTTTTTGCTCGCTATTAATAATGACAAGAAGAATGGGGCTAAAGGGGCTCCAGCACGGTAAGGAACCCTTCGTGCGCGAATCTGACTCGCACTTGGCAGATTTTTTTATTACATTTGCAAACGGAGCTAAAATAGGTTTATTTTAATAAGTACTAAAAAATCTAGAAGCATTTTCCGATCTAGAATTTGATTCTCCGTATAACTGTGGAGCGGATTTCAATAAATCTTTTATACTGGGACGTGAATCAAGCAGCTTGAAGGTACTCGTAACCTACTTTGTGTGAACGATTTTTGCATAGGAATAGCCGGAAAGGTGGAAATTTTAAATGGTAAAAGGCTTCGGAGGTTACAAATCTCTAATTACAATACCAAATTCAGTACATATAAGTACTAAATGGGTTAGGTTAGTAACTCTACGCTCTTATCGTATATCCTCATTAATAACGGCGACGGGACTTATAAGGTGTGGAGGCTTGCATTGTTGCTCTGTGTAGTTGTGGAAGTGTCGCTCTCTCGCGGTGCTAACATTTATTTGTTAGTGAACGAAGTGAAAGCATGAAGATCCTTGGTTGCGTTTAGTGCTTGTACATACTTACAGTTTTACAACCCTAGTATAATTAGTAGGACATGCATCGTTTATACTACATTTTTTGCTTAATTTTAGACAGAACTCGTTTTGTTAAAAATCGGGTTGTCAACGGTCAGTTGTGTATAATGGACGAATAGGCCCAATTTTAAAGGCGCCCTCGTAAATTTAATAGCAACATAAAATAGTGTTCTCTTTATCAAATGCATAATATAGTAAAAAACAGGGCTACTCTAAATTGCTATTATAATTATGAAAAATTGGCCTACTTTGCACATTACACATACATTATAATATTTCGATTGTATGTGATACGTTTTCAGCCAAAAACAATTTTCCAAAGCATATTGCTCACTAGCTTATAAACGAAATCTTTTAACGTGTCCTGCGTTAAATGATTTCCTGTCAGCAAATGTTAAGTTCAGCTTTTTAATTTTCAAAGTACCTATGCTCTCGCCATGTTTTATCAAAGTGTTATAATAATACTATTCTAACATTAATACCTACATAATAAATCTGTATTTAATTTTACACCATGTCTTCGGCGGTTTAGAAGTGCACAAATAACACGGCGGCCAACAAGCTATTGTTTGCAAATTTCAACAAGAAACTTAGTAAAGTGTTTGACAGTTAACAAGCTTTATATATTTGCACAGGTTTTCACACTTAACTTCTGTTAAATGCCGTGAAAACGTTATGTTATGGTCCTTGTCATAATGTATTTATGTGTCCTTTGTTAGGCAATATTCACGCATATATTTTTATAAAACTCTTAAACAACGGACAAAAAAATCAAAGTGAGACAGTATGCTTAAAATTCTAAATTTGAGATGATACCTACAGCCAATTTTAAGTAATCTATTGTAACTACAATAGAATACTTAAAATTGGCTGTAGGTATCATCTCAAATTTAGAACTAATATTTTAGAACTATATTTTAACTAAAATGCGTGTTGATAAATAAATATTCTTTAACAGACCACAGCAATACGTTGAATGTAAAACTAATTCCAACTGGTCGTTTTACAAATCTATAGAGGAGACTTATGTCTTCCAGTAGATACACGATATGAATAAGCACAAGCCAAGGTACTGTAATACTCTCTGTTACGGAAAAAACTAGATTTATGCGTGCCGAAGCTGCGATAGAGATAAAAAATCCAATAAACCTAAACTCGGAAAGAGATAGTTTTTCGCCATGTTTGTGAAAATTGCTAATGCGATCTCGACGAATACTTGGCATATTAAGGCGTAATGTAATAATATATGTATTTATTTAGTTAGGTGGTCATGTCACTTTTTCGGATATAAAGCAATGTTTAATGCTTAAACGGGAAGAAGACTTGAGACAGTTCAGTTCTTGCTTCAAAAACAGCAGTGTATCAGAGCAGTTCTCTGCTTTTGTTATGGCTTACAAAGCCACGAGAACTTGAATGTGTCCACTTTTGATTTTTAAACTGTTTTATTTAACTTCACTAGCCCGTTTCTCGGGTCAAATCTAGTAATTGAAATTTGACCCCCTTCCCGTGGACAGATTGATATATTTGATACTCAGCTTTAGTTTTGATGACTATACATTTTTTTATATTCGGTATTGACGTAAATACAAGATAGTCACAGTTACGACATGGCTGATTACATTTTTTACACCACCCCCTCAATATGGGTATCAAATGAAAGGGCTTTTCATGTAGAACTAAAAACACAAAAATAAAATTGAAAAAAACTTTTTAAATTAAACCGTTTTATGTACTAAAAGCTAAAAAATAATATGTAACTCAAACTTAAAATCGTGGGGACTTCGCCTGGAAAAACATTCATTTCATTATGTTCGTTGCGCCCCACAATTTTATTTTTGAGTTATTTATTTTTTAGCTTTTAGGACATAAAACCGTTTAATTTAAGAACAAAGTTTTTTACCAATTTTTAATGTGTCTGTTTAGAGTCGTAAAGTAATTCATTTCCATTGTGTAACATTATTTTTATATTACGAGACTAATCGCGCACTGAAAACAGAACATAAATAAATACCTACCTCATTATCCCGACGTGAAAATTTTACATTACGTAATAGGTATGTATAAGAATCTGCTCAAATCACGAAAGTTTAAGAACAACATTCATTGTGTGACTTAAAATTTGATCAGGAAATTTATTGTTATTTTTACGAATCCCATCTCAATTCAGCGATCGAATTAATTGAATCGCTGGTGAATTTGCAGTGATTTCCTTTCAGAGGAAAAACGAACGTTTATATAACCTGTCAAGTTTCCCAGCTCGGGATAAAGTGCGGGATATATCCAGCATTGTTCGAGGAAATCAACGCCAACAATCTTCCCCGGATCGGATCGGATCTTATCCGGTTGCGTCGGATCCTCGGCGGATCGGGTCCTGTGTTTTGAAGCCGGCCGTATACGCGACATCTGCCGGGATTATCAACGGGCAGTCGTTTCTTGTATCCTTGTTTTTCCTGGTCTGTTTGTTTTTCAGTTGTAAATGTGACGTTGTTTTTTTACTGGATTAAATCTTTCGATTGTATCTATTGGTAACTAGAAATACTCTTTTGTTAGAAACAACAGTTACATATATAGGGTTAGTAAGCTAATAGTAAACACAGTAAAATAATGTTGAGATAATGATACACATAGATTTCTGTCATTATTATTTCAGCTGTACGTCCACCATTAGACATTAGCTTTTTGCAAAGAACTCCAGTAAGGCCTGACGAAAACGGTTCATATCCATCTCATTTTTATGGTAATGGATTCCTATCCTTTTGTATTTTTTTATTACCTACTGGGTACTAAGATGGGCACCCGGAAAGTGGATTGACGATAGGTCGCTGCTTTTAATGGTCCTTTGAAACTAAGAAATTCTTTCGATATAAGTAGTCTGCGTGTCACTGTTGTCATAATTAAATTCACCAAACAAACAAAAAAACTCTCTGTCCCACGAACAAGATTTATTTAGAAGAGCTGTATTATTTTCATACTCTAATATTGTGACTTTTTCTGAAGGGTTATTCCGTACACATACTCATATCTCAAACATTGTCCTTAATCGATTTAACGTGTCCACCGCCCACCGGTTTACGGTTCGCGCTTACAAAAACAAGGTTTCCCTACACACCCCTGTATGATTGCTGTTGCTACTGATTGTGTGTTTGCTCAGCTAAGTACCGTGGCACTGGATGCCGTGTGTACGTGACTGTACCGCGGCCTCTTTGTCACTATTTGGAGCGTTGTTTTTGAAGAGGGCCTCTGGTGGAGGGTTACATAAACACAGGAAATTTAGTGTTGATTATTTTGATATGCGCGTGTATGTATTTCGGTATGCTGGGGTTGCGACCAGTTTGTGTGTGTAATAATTGTGTTGTTCACAATGTTTTGTCACTAATTGTAGTTTTAGTGTTGATTTTGTATTATTATTGTCAACATTTAATTTGTCTTATTTGTCTTTGATAGACTTGAAATCAAATAGTACGAAGGTAAATGCACAAGCATCGATGTCATTTCTTATGTCTTATTCCTTTAAATGTTACATAAACCTCATTTTTACCGAATTCCAAAAAGGAGAAGGTACTATGCTCGTCTGTTTTTTTTTTTTCGTTTGGCTTTTGTGTATGTTCATCCATATTTTCGCCAATTGCGAACCGATTACAAAAAATATTTTTTAGTTTGAAAGGGCTTACTTCTGAGGTGGTCCCATTCAAATTTTATCGAAATGGGCTTAGCCATTTTTGATAAATCAACAATAATGTACATGGATGTCACATCGATTGGTGCAAACTATTCGAATTCTGTACCCGGTAGAAGGTGCGAAAAAAAATATCACCGTTGAAATCTCGAAGGTCAATTGATATACTTAATAAAAATTTTAGTTCGATGCATTTAGATTTGTATCGAACAATTTTTTTTTGAAAATGCTTCTTCCTGTCTTATAAGGTTGTCAATTGTTGCGGTGCTATTTACAAATACATATTTTTGCTACTTATTTGGTTAAACTTTTAAGGTTTTATCGATATTGAGTTTTCTATTGGTCTCTTTTGCTTAAACTATTTTACTTATTATCATAAAACAAAGATCCTACAATCAAAATTGACGCACAAAAATAAATCATTCAATTTTAAACGGTTCGTATCACGATTAAACAATATTAAAGTCGTTCCGGCAAGCAAAAGCAGACCGAATGATTGACACCACTCCAAAGACATTCCAATTATCGTATCTGTACTACTTAGTGGAGAGATACAGCAGCGGGGCTATAAATAAATCATTAGTTAATCACGTCCACAAGACGGGCGGATAGTCGGTGCAAATTAGCGAGTGCTCCGCGAGATAGGGCAGTTTGTAAACAGAAGGCTTAGACTATAAACTGAGGGCGAAAATAGATCCCGCCTACGGAACAGTTTTCGTGTTGGGGCGTAAGCTTAAGTCACTACTTGAGATCTAAGTAATTTTGTTCAATTATGCTCTGAGTCATAGACTTTGCTATTGTGTTCCATCAATCAATCGTAGAAGATCAACTGCTTTATTGGAGCTTTGGATTATCTTTAGATGTTCATGGGTCTGTGGATCATCTTTGTTTTAATTGCTTTTTATAGGGTAGTAGTATAAGTATGTAGCTTAATTGTAATTTATTGTAATCCTACTAATATTATAAACGTGAAAGTTTGTGAGTATGTATGTATGTTTGTTACTCTTTCACGCACAAACGGCTGGGCCGATTTAGATAAAATTCGGTATTAAAGTAGCTTAAACCCTGGATTAACACATAGGCTACAAGTTTTGGAATGCTTATCTTGAAAATTTTCTGTTATTGTATATCTTCCCTTCACGTTGTCCAGATTGTTGGAGATAAAATACCTAAGTATGTATCAATATAGCGTCTATTCAAACTGAAACACTCAAAACATTAAATGTTAAGTACCGAAGGTAAGGTAATAAAGCTTATGACTTTGACCGTTGATGAAAATTCGAGTCGCGTGGCTGCGCATCTTTTGTTCTAATTATTAGCTCCCGCCCTATAAAGCTTGAAGATGTTCTATAAACTCTGTAGTTGTTCAGCTTAACTGGAAAGAGCAGGACGACGATACACAAATCCTTGGACCGTCTCGCTCGCTTTGAATTTCCGCTGCAACGTTTGATAGTAATTTTCCGCCCTTGGAAGCTATAATTGCCCTTTTAACCCTTCTTTGCTCATTTTATATTCCGAGTAACAACTTTCAAATTGCTTACTTTGAAGCACCTACAGATAATGCGCTCATAAGATTAAAACCCGGTTTTAATTAACGCCACCGTAAAACACAAAATGTTATTTTGGAGCAAATTGACGAAAATCAAAGTTTTATTAATAGAGATAAACAAGCGGTTACCGTACTACGCTGAAGGCGGGCAAATTTTCTACAAAATTTTAGAAAGGAACGTTAGGATAGTCATAAAGATTATAATAATTTCAAGCCAGGTATTGGGGACGAGGAAACTGATGATAACAGAGAACAATAGGCATGAGTAGACCGCAATGTTTACAATAATCAAGCCTTCGTTACTGGCTTTGGTACAAAGTGTACCAGTTTTCTAGAAGGCAGCGGTTTCTCCGGCGCTATCGCTTCCTACCATTTATCGGTTGGTTTGCTACGCAGAAAACTGGCCCTTAACTAATGTCTCCTTTTGTGACCACTCGGCCGGTTTAATCAGTTGTTTATATTATTGCCTGCGACTGCGCGATTTAATCGTACATTTACAGTTTCTCATTGTATATCCTTAAGTCCGTTGCTTATTTGGTAACCTTGTTGTATTTTCTAACGTTTCGAAAGAATGGACCATTATTTTATGTGTATTACATTGGACACAGATTGATGTTTTCTCCTCAACGTTTTGTTTTTATTTTTTCATAACCGGTGTGCTGTATTACTACGGTTATTATTTCAGTAACAACAAATCGTGCGACACAAAAAAGGACCTTCTTGTAAGTACTTGCTTTAAGGATATTGAAGCGTGAAGTGAAAAAATTAAATGGAGACCAATGTCAATGACATCAGGTACCTCGTCATGTTGCTTAGATAGGTATCAGAAATACCTGTTCTTAAAGAAATACCTGTACTTGTACCTTACATTTTATGCTGTTATTATCATCATCGATACAGCTAGAATATGTAATTCTAGACGAGACTCATTTTTCCAACGTGATTCGATCAGAAACAGGATGTAAATTGCATTAATTTTATACCTACTCCTATAACTTACTATTTTATTAGTACAAGTACTTATCTCTCTCATACCAGTTAAGCGTTTGGTGATGTTATAAAGCCACTAGGTCAAACTTCCCCCATATTACGGATTATGTAATAGTTTTCATAGTTACGCAGGCCTGAAGTGTCCGATGTTTGTTTAGGATTAAGATATTTAGGCGCGAGTTGGACGATAAACAAAAGCAGCGGCCGCAAACTGCTGTTTGTACAAATGTACATGCATGATAACGTGCTGACGACCGCTGGCTTTAGCACTTTCAGAAGCTTTAATAGCTGTTATGTAGCGTTTATGTAGCTGTTATGTAGTTGGTATCGATTTAAGTGTCGACGGTTTGTAATAATGAGGCTAAGATTATGTTTTGTGAACAAAGGATCAACGGTTACTTATACTCACTTTAGTTGAAATTACAGTAGGCAGGGCGTATAGCACGGAGGACTGATGACCAATCGGGTCGAAAAATTCTCTAGTAGAAATCACGGATCGCCAAACGAAGTGTAAGATGTCCACATACAAGATGGACAAATGACTTCATTAAGACCGTAGGAATCGTGCTCGATGTAAGCTGCTGCTGCCCCAACAGGTCTTATTGAAGGTTTTAAGCGAAGTTATGTTTAGCAGTATGGCTTTGACCGAAAAGAAGAAAAAAAAGATGCTCCCTTTAGTAATACACATAAACAAGTCTATCACATTTGGGGTAATAATAATACCCCTACAATTCTAGCTATCTTAGTAACATTTCCGTGATATGTAAAAGCACTTGAAATAAAAATAATTGGCTAAGTGTGAGTTGGACTCGCGCACGACGGGTTCCGTACCGTATGGGAGTCCCCTTAAAATTATTTTGTTTTAATTATTTATTTTTGAAGTGATTATACTTACAACCAAAGTATATTCTGTGACTATTATTAGCATCTATCTGTTGCCGTTATTAATATCGAACAATTTTTTTTTTGTATGAGAGACCCCCTTAAATATTTATTTTTAAAGTAAAAATGCAACTAAATATCTTGTGAATATTTTATTTACTTATCTTTCGGCTTAGTTTCGGCGTAGCAGTAATAGCTAATAACAATAATAAATGCTTTATTGAACCAGAAGATTACGAACTATACAATATTTTTTTATTAACAAAAATGTTTTGACGCTTATAAAATGAGAGACAAGTTAGGTACAAATTCTTGTTTGTATTAATGACTGGCTGGCGTCCGTACTAGTAACGAAACTGATAGCTATGTATATCCTAAGCTGCTTTAATTAGATTTTTATGTTTTTGAAGAAAATACTTTCCCATTTTACAATACAACGACGTGGTATTTTTTTAACAACAAAGCTTATATTTCAAAGAGAACTCATATCTAATAACTCAGTTTCTATAATTGTGTGCAATTGTTGCGCCAAACCACAATTCGAAAAGCTCGTCTTGTTGTTGCAAACTTTAACGGAATCTCCTTTACCAAATTAATTTACTTAATTTCGGAGTTTGCAAATTAAACCTATGCAAAACAATCTCACGCTCTGATAACACTTTTGTACTTCCTACAACTTTTAGAATAATGCATAATTTTAAATACACTGAGCAGAATTAGACTATAGACAGATACACATTAAGATACATGCCCAATTTCCAAATAAAAATTATACAGGGTTATCTGCTTACCCTGTACTAAGAGGAAAGGGGAGATTACATCTAATTTTTTTTCTCTCGAATTTGGAGTTGGCCTCATAGTAAAATTTGTTCTCGATAACCCTTAATACTTATTTTATACGCGACATATCCAGTACGAATATGTAAATTGAAACTAGTGACCACATAAGTCTACTTAGTCAAACGGTGTTTTCTTTAATCCATGAGAATATTCTAGGTATGATGTAGGTAGCATTGTACACTCATGATTATGACCAACTTTTACTATGAAACTTACCTTGGAATCTCAACTAAAATAAATAAATATTACTTAAATAAATATTAGGGAACATCTTTCACACGGTCTCTGTCCCCAAACTAAGCAAAGCTTGTGATATGGCTGCCAGAGACTGATATATTACGTATACATATTTTAAATATATACTTGTCGGATCCATAAAAAGGCACCGCATCAGTTATGATTCTGCTTCAATGTGGTAATGTTTTATACCACTGACTGACCCAACAATGTGGCGTGGCGTGGGTTTAGCGGGCGAGGAGATAAAGGCGACGTCACGAACAATCAGTTTATTGCACAGAAGATTACGTATGATTACAATTATAGAGAACTTTAAGCGAAGGACATGGCGTTCCGCAGCGTAACGCACGCTGCTACCCTTCTATCAAGAATCACCAGAATTGAACCGTTCTAATCTCAGTTTTCCATAACCTCCTCCAAACAAGCTCTATTTACAACTCTCACACCCACACCTGACATCTGACATGACACCTCGCATTTTCCCGCCCAACGGCCGATCATGCGATGTCACTGTCACCTCCTTGGAACTAATCAGCAGCGTTTGTTACAAGCGTTACCCCAGGAATGTTGCCACTTCCATTCCTAGTCCTTCGAAATTATACTAAGTGGCACCTATTTAAAATAAACTTAAAGCTATTGTCCCGTTACGGCCATCTTGACATTCGCACGTCCTCGGGCGATTATCATCAGTATCTGTAACAAAAGAGCAATGTGAATGTTTGTTTATCCACCAACTCGCACTGGGCTAGCGTGGCGAACACAGACCAATCACCCCTCGTGGGCAGGCGTATGTTCAATATTGGACTATTCAAAAATGTCGGTATAGAATATTCGTTTACCGCTCGTCCATTCCTGACATAATGTTACTTTTAGAGTTGTTCGAAATGATAACTAACTATGAAGGTAAATAAGAGATGACTAGACAAGGTTTCTTTACATTAGCATAGGGTCTGAAAAACAGCGCTCATTAGGAATATTATTCGCCAAAACCACCAAATCCCATACTCGAGACCGGACAACACGTCGATTCCTGACATAATGTTACTTTTAGACGTGTTCAAAATGATAACTAACTATGAAGGTAAATAAGAGATGACTAGACAAGGTTTCTTTACATTAGCATAGGGTCTGAAAAACAGCGCTCATTAGGAATTTTATTCGCCAAAACCACCAAATCCCATACCCGAGACCGGACAACAGCGTCCCTCCAAACCGCACTCAACTCACCACCCAGTAAATGCGCGAATCGGACAACTGCGTCCCTTCGACTCGAGTCTCACTAAACCACCACACATCAAACCTGAGCCCGGACAACAGTGTCTCTCATAATCACAATCACCACCCACACCCAGTGACTGCGCGAATCTGACACCTGCGTCCCTTCCACTCAAGCCTATCTGGTATGAGACCGGATAACAGCGTCCCTTCGATCTACGCAAGAACCGGACAACTGCATCCCTTCGACTCAGCCCAGACGCAACATCCGTACAACCCATCTACACTTATCAGATACCAGATCTAGGCATGAGACCGGATAACAGCGTCCCTTCGATCTTCGCAAGAACCGGACAACTGCATCCCTTCGACTCATCCTAGATGCAGTTTTCGAACTACCAGATCGAGGCATGAGACCGGATAACAGCGTCCCTTCGATCTCCGCAGAGAACCGGACAACTGCATCCCTTCGACTCAGCCTAGATGCAGTTTTCGTTTTACCCACCAACAAAAATTAAATGAGTTCAGTTTTTCTTACCCTCGCTTTTCTTATTACAGAGAATTTAAGAATCACATAAAATATTTCCTTGACCTACCTCCGAAAGTAAAATCTGTGGCAGCATTGTACCAAGAAGTTTGTTGAGTCAACAATAAACTTCTTGCATGGTACTGCCACCTCCTTGAGGAAACTGAAAGTTGACTGACCGAATGTTGAAAAAGCCAATCATAGATCTAGGGTCGCCATGACAACAGGCTATCATTAAATTTAACAACGGTTCACATTATTCTAAAGTATGTACGAAAGGACTTTGTCTACTTCATTATTGTGTAAGGTTCTTTATATTCTCTTAAAAGTGACCAATATTTCCGATCTGATCTAACATGCGTGATCCGGGCGACGCGACGCGAGGTTCACTTTAAATCCAATCATTGCGCGCGGTAGTACTAGGAAACTTAACACAACTAAGTCAGATTTAGTCAAAAACATGCAGAACTACTTTCTAACTAAAATTGGACGAGCTCACCCGGGGTTTTGTCAGATAGCCTCTCGCAGATTAGAAGCTCAGGTGACCCTTCCCAGCTTCCCTGGAACCCGGACCCGCCTCTCCAAACAGGCCGCAGCGACATGTTCCGGCCAACAGCACATGAAGCAAGTTATATTCCGTTTCCTCCCCCGGTGCAGACTGTCTTGTAGCATAGTGGTCTTCTATGTTATCATTCGCCATTTTCTTTTGTGATTTGCTTGATAATATTGCTCTAATTCATAGGCGACAATGATTGATGCAGTCAAAGGATTTTTCTTGTAATCCTGCATCTCCTCAGGATCTAGCCCTTCGATCCCACCTTCTGATGTCGGATCCATAAAAAGGCACCGCATCAGTTATGATTCTGCTTCAATGTGGTAATGTTTTATACCACTGACTGACCCAACAATGTGGCGTGGCGTGGGTTTAGCGGGCGAGGAGATAAAGGCGACGTCACGAACAATCAGTTTATTGCACAGAAGATTACGTATGATTACAATTATAGAGAACTTTAAGCGAAGGACATGGCGTTCCGCAGCGTAACGCACGCTGCTACCCTTCTATCAAGAATCACCAGAATTGAACCGTTCTAATCTCAGTTTTCCATAACCTCCTCCAAACAAGCTCTATTTACAACTCTCACACCCACACCTGACATCTGACATGACACCTCGCATTTTCCCGCCCATCGGCCGATCATGCGATGTCACTGTCACCTCCTTGGAACTAATCAGCAGCGTTTGTTACAAGCGTTACCCCAGGAATGTTGCCACTTCCATTCCTAGTCCTTCGAAATTATACTAAGTGGCACTATTTAAAAATAAACTTAAAGCTATTGTCCCGTTATACTTATACGTATAGATAGTACCTAAATAACATCTAGACACAGCGCAAACACCTGGGCAAACATTTATGTTCATCACATAAATGTTTGCCCTGTGTGGGGATCGAACCCACGCCTCTTTGATCCTGAAGTCAAGGTCACTATCTACTGAGCCATCGAGGCAGTAAAAAAATACAGTTGTTCAATATATTTTATCGAAAGACCATGAATTTATATTCGGGAACAGCAAATTTTTGGCGTTTTCTGAATTCAGTCTATGGTTTAAATTTGATCATGATGACGAGTACACTGATATCCCAGATTAAAATAGAATAGTTAATACTTCTTCTTCTTCGTATCGAACATCCAAATATATTTACATGAGTATTCATAAGGTCTTTTCTACTGCCACTCCGCAAATAAGAAAAACACTAGAAAAATACAAAAATATTACTATCCATGTAACAATCTAAAATTATTCAATGAAACCAGCTTCAGTAGTGTCATTTGGCGCACTGGTTAGGAGTTGACATTAAGATTATCGCGCGTCGTCCACTCGTTAGTTAATTAAACACGATACGAGTGTCGTCCAGGATCGAGATCGATCCCGATTAACTGCCTCAATTAAGGTAATCAAGTGCTCGCAGATTTACCTGCGACAGACCACGGCCGGTACAAGTCAAGTCGCGATGGTAATGTCCGTAGAGATATGTAGAGAGGCCTTCTTCCATCCGGTGAGATATTTTATCATCATCTGCAGCTTTCTTTTTGGCACTGCTAGGTATGGGCTGCTCGCTTATGGTGCCATCTGTCTTGGCCCTGTGCCTATTGTGTCCAGATTCAACCGGCCATCTTCACAATATTGTCTACCCCATCTACCTATCTAGCCACCGGGTTACGAGTACCAACAATCAAGGCAATTGGAGTGAGACCTTTATAAGAGGGAAATTCTCATACGCCGCCAAAATTCATATTTACGACACATATTTACATTGCAGTATGCAGTTTTCTGTGAGCGCATTTAAACAAATAGGAGATTTGTATGTGTATAATTATTGCGTTACATTACATGTACAAGTTGTAATTTGAAGCAGTTTCCTAGGAAACGAGGGTGTGCTAGATTGAAATGACATATCACGAGACACATCTCGAGAGATCTGTGCTATGTCTCAGTAATACATTAGTTCTATAACTGCATTTTAAGAGCTTCGTTTAATCTTTCTTAGTCTTTCTAGAGACACGATTTGTCTGTATTTGTAATCAATGCAATCAACGAGTTTATGTATTCCACTGAATGTGTAGAATTAAGTGTTACTGTACACTCATGGATACCTACTGAACATTAGTTTAACATGGTGCTAATTAAGTAGAAGTGTAATGAACTTTGTTGCTGTTAAAATGGAACAGATAAATGGAAGTTAGATAGGGTTGAATTTAATTTCATTTTGAATTGTGCAAAATTCCAGCAAACATATTTGAATTTACATTCAAATTCACATTTACAAACAGCCCTCGTGTGGACCCCAGTCTCTCCTCTCTATTTAATTTACAAAATTGTTCACATTCAAATGAACTTCAGTTACATATAATTGAAAACTATATTTTACACAGTATAAATATCATTATTTAAGTAATAACATTACCATACAAACACTGTTGAACAATTTACAGCCAGGTCGCACGCTCGTTATTTGCCAAGTGTTCGAAGCTGCGACAGAACAATTTGATTGCGGAGTAGTTATAGCAAGATTCAGAAAAGCCACTGTCACATAACGTTGATACTTTATAGTGGCATAGTTCGCGAAACGTGTCGACCTAGCCTAGCGTCGTCAATACAGCCAGTAAAGAACACTCGCGCAAGCCTACGCATCTTGCACGCACGGTTGCACACATACAAAGCCTGAAAATTATTATGTTGTGGGTGGTTTGTTTGTTTTGGACGGAAGTGGATATACGAGTATGAACTAAACATTCCAGGGGCTCTATTTTTGACTTTCGGGCGGCTAGGAACGTATACCCAACTTTACGGACAACTTTTTTAACGAAATTTATTTAAAATTATCCATGTCACGCAGTACCGCACTGGTCACGGCTGTTTGAAAAGAATAGGTAAACTGCAAAAGGGGAAAGCGTGAAATGGAACGTTAATTAAAAAAGAAACTACCAAAAAGAATATGGCGAATGGTTATGGAACTAACAATCTGTCAAAGTTCCGTATGCGTTCCTAGCCGTTCGACAGTTTAAAAAAAAAATGCTCCAAGATATAATTTATTTAGAATGTTCGTTAATCAAATTTGATAGTCAAATTCTTTGTTTTAATTATTGCGCCATCTCATGTAGAATGTTAAAGTATAAGTCAAAGTTAGATTAAGACCACAGTAACGGTTGTATTAGGAATATCCGTTCGAGAAATTTTCGGCTCCATAGACTCTATTTAGATACCGTGCTTTGTGATCTTTTTATTCTGGCTCACTCGTTTGTACACTCATACTTGAACTTTACTTAATCAAAAACTTGAACCTAAACCGAAAAAAATGTTTACTTCGACTTATTATCTACTCCTGTCGCGAGACTCCCATCATCTAATTCTAATGCTGCTAACTCTAATTCTCTTATAAGGTAGAATCAGAAGGTAGTCAAATTGTACACGGTTGTACACAATTTTGCCATACTGTAGTTTTAAGTTTCAAGTGCACGTGCTCTAATTCCGAGCATTGAATTCAAATTGAAGAGTGAAACGTTTTGTGTGCCAAATCGGACATGCCCGGGCCCCGGACTGTGTATTGGGTCAGAGCGTTTCAGCTAATAACTTAATTCCCATGGGACTACTGGCCATCTGTGTTTCAAACGATGTTATAATGCGAATATCTGCGTTGTGTTTCGCTTATTTGACCGCAAACTACTGTTTATGGCTAATACGCGAGATCGTAATTTCTTAGGTGCCAGAATATGTTAGTAATTTTTTTTTATTTTGTTACTTAAAATTGGGGCTGTTAAAGTTGCTTGAATCAAACAACTCTTGCACTATTACCGTTAAAAACTAAAAATAGCGAAGAGTTGCAAAAATTCCTACCTAAGAATGGAAAAGTCAAGTACGCGAGGCGCAAATTCTATCGAGAAATACTGAACTACTTTTTCTTTCAGAGACGTAAAGTGACTAAGCGTATTGAAGAAAATAGATCTTCCTTACGGTATATCGCAAAGAACTTCCCAATTCGAACATATCTATTCCTTTCGAATATTTCCACGCGCACCTATTGAATTGGCTCCGCTACTCCATTTACGGGTCGAGTCATGAATATTCCTCGTGTGCAACATACGCGTACACGAACCATCGTGGGTTTCGTTTTACGCCATTTAGCTGTTTAGTGCAGCATTTCCCAAAGTACGGACCGCGGCCTACTGACGGGCAGTTATTAATATTATTGGCAATATTATTGAGTGACTGAATGTTGAAATAAATTGGAAGTTTTCCATTGAGCGGCTGAATTTTGTAATAAACTTAACGTTTGGAACTCACGGTCATCTCTGTATTCTCTGTCTGTCGTGCCTTTTCCACCATTTCCTTTCTTGCGCCAAGTATGGCCAGTTGAGCTGAAAAGTGCGAAGATTGTTCAAATTCAAATTCAAATTTCTTTATTGAGGAAAAACGATCTGAATCAATTACATTTGCCTCACAATATTAAAGTAAAATAAAAAACCATCGGAAAAAAGAAAGCATTAAAAATACAGTACAAAATCAAAAAATAATACTAAAAATTGAATAAACATGAGTCACGCAATTTCAATGGTAAAATGTCAAATTAAAAAAAAAAAAAACTAGATACAATGTCAAAAATTAGGTTCAATGTCACAACAGAAAAAGCATGCATAAATTATAATTATACAATGTCAATAAAATGTCAAATAAAAAAAATCAGCGCATATAATGTCAAAATTAGATTAAATGTCACAAATTCATAATACTTCGATTACAAACGAACTGTCAGGTTGTTTGCATCGATCCCACTGGTCAGTGAGATTTTCACAATATGCCGTGAGGACGGCTACAATAGATCTCCATTTGTCAAAGATGATATCACAATCAGTGTTGGCAAACAAGAGTGCATTGAGGTGAGTGCGAGAGCGCAACAGAGGTGACATAGAACGTGCGACAGTACGGCTATGATCTACGTAGAAAAGGTTCGGCAGCCGGCCCCGTCTGTTAGTCGGTACACCAGGCTCGTCAGGTACAAATAAAGCACACAGCAAATCATGCAACACAATCGAATCAATTGACCCTCGTAGAACTTTGCAACACGTAATGAGCTGGTCTAGGATTCTTCTTACTTCTAAAGAATTGTAGCCAAGTTGGCCAAGTAAAAATTTTGTCGGGTATAGGTATGGGTAATAACCATATTGCTTCTTATATAGAGATCTTAGGAATGCCTTTTGAACCTTCTCCAGAATCCGAGCGTAAGTTACATGATGCGGATTCCAGACGCATGCGCTAGACTCCAGTTTGCTTCTCACCAGTGAGCTGTATAAAGTTTTGACGACTTGAGGATTTTCGAAATCCCTAGAATTGCGAAGCACAAAACCTAGACGACGAAATGCCTCTTTAGCGAGGTCACTGACGTGATCGTGAAAAGTGAGGCCACGATCAAAAACTACACCTAAATCTTTGATACGACTCACCCTATTTATAGCTATGTCGTGTAAGCGATAATCGAAATGGGTTGGTCGCTTCTTCCGATCACCACGTTATTTGGAGTCTATCTAAAGACGTTCAAAAAGCTTTGCTAGCCCACACACCGCACCCCTACAATCTTTTTAATTCAGTATTAATGTCTAAGGAGAATTGTTTAGTCTTACATTTTCATCATCGCAGAAATCCTGTATATTTTTTGTTAGATGTTGCACAATTCTCACAGATGAATGAATGAAAACATGGAGACCTCGTACTACGAGTAGCAAGCGCAGCATAGGACGTTCACCGACTAGTTGAACTGCCGATATAATTAAGACCTTAGGAACGCGCTGTGTGCAAGCTGCTCCCAACCGGGCCATGAAATCCAACCTTAAAATCCATACGGGAGACCTATGTCCAGCAGTGCACGATGACCTGATCAACGGATGAATAGATTGATTGATGGATGGGACGATACATTTAACTTTGAGAATCACTGAATTCGAGTCTCGCCTGTTTTGCGAGTATTGAAACGTAGTAATGGCCATTGCAGGTGCTTCATGTAAAAGCTCTTATTTATATAAGAGCGTGTTTGCGTGCGTTTGCGCCCCGGGTCCCTTATCGACGAATGGGAATGCGGTCAGACTCTACTGCTACTATTTACCTCCATTGGAACTACTTGATTGCGCTCTCATTACTCGTCGAGGTAATGCGGACTCTCAGGGCAAATTAAAAGGATGAGCATGCACACGGATTAGAGCAGCCAATGGATGCCCTGAAGCCTAATTGCCGCTTTGTCTCTAGAATTGCCTAATTGGACTGTCATGTTTTTGTGCTTTGCTTTTTACTAATCAATGAGTTTTTTGTTCGTGTAGCGTGGATTTACCCGTGCTATGTAGTAAAGGGTTGCACTTTTACAAAATCGTATTTTCATTATGAACGTCGAAGCAAACGTTTATAAAAGTATTAGTAAGCTTAAGAATTTTGTTGCGCTTCAATAGTGTTTGAATATGTGTTCAGTAATACATAGGTGCAAGTTGCAACAAATTACCCACGTAGGGTCATATGTTTCGCTCAATGCACTTTGAAATACATCTTCATTTTAGTGCTACAAAAATGTGCTAATGAGTGTTGTACACTAAGTTTCAAGGATCAATATAAGTTGGTTCCTCGTATCAAGCAGTCACAACCGCCGCGGTCGACAGAGATTAATCGACCGGCGGCGCGCAGAAGGCCGTATTAGCTATAACGGCATCCGGAAAATTGCTCGATTTTTCCACTCACGCCCCTTGTTGTTACGTCTACGTATTGACAATGAGACGCGCGTGATACACTGAAGGATGAGCGGAGACGCGGCCCGGTTTTTTCTCGAGAGCTTACGAGAAATACCAGCTTATGTAGATACTCCAATTTATATGGCGGATCTCAGTTGACTTCCCAAATGTAGGGCAAGGAGTTGAAAACATGGTTTGTTATTGTTTATTTGCCTGATGATTTATATATGTAGGTTAACAGTGATATGGTGCTTGTCTGAATTAGATGGGTGGTAATAAAAGCATATAATGTCCATGTCTATGCAAAGCTTTTTAATGATAACACCGTTTTTAATTTAGTTTTTTAGTTTGAATTGTAAATCGAGATTGTCATAGTTTAGCACCTATTTTATCTCCGACTATCTCCATAAGAAGATTTAATGTCCCTGAATGACTGAGTTATTTTTCTTGTTTTAGTTGTTTCTTCAATTCCATTCTTAATTGCATAGAGATACGAACAGAAAGCAATTTCATGTAAGCAGATCACACAATGCATAAACAGAATGCTTTTAATATCTGATAATGCTCCACTAAGTGAGCGAACGAGGTCGCCAAGACATTAGGCATTCATGAGTTTCTTCAAGATTATGTTTAATAGAATTTCCATGTTACTATTAACATAAATATGATTCAAAGCGTGTAGCCTTATCTCGGAAAAATTGCAATAAAAATACGACCTTTGTGGATTATTTATATTGGAGGACGTTTCAATGTCGTTAGTCTGAAAGTCTCGTTCGCTGAAATAGAGTTTTATAGAGCTTTCATACTAGGCGACTTTATCGTGCGGTTAAGTCACTGCGTATGTATAGTAGCTTGATTGAGGTGAACACACCTTAAAACCGCACGAGCTGCTGACATCAATCGTAATCAGTATATTATGAAATTGTATGTAACATCACACACTTATTCGCGCTGAAAGACCCACATTGGTTGCAAATTCTGTAAATACACGACTCACGCGGCTCCTGAAGCACGTATATAGCCTTGCGTTCATCTATGGTGACTAATCTCACTAATATAAAACAGAGTGGCGTTGCAATCGTATTGCAATTCCTACTGAGTCGCCGAATAATGTGTTTAACTTAGTGGCACAATGTGCTGCAACTTTTGACCGCGACTTAATTTTGGACAGAAACTGCAACACAGTAATGTGATGGCATATACTGAGTGCGATTTAGTCATAAATGGAAAAGCGCCCTTGTGTTGAGGAAAAAATTGATTCTCTACACATTTTCGTTTCTTTGAAACCACGCAAGGCCGTGATGATCGAAGGAATATGAAAACGTGCTTCTCGTTCTTAATACAGTGTCACAAGTTACGGTGGAGGTGAACCGAAAGATGTACATTGTCATACTTTTAATTACTGTTGCCTTTGCCCACGGTTCCACGGAAACGCGCGTTATAAAATGGCGTTGAGTAATGTTAAAAGAAAAGTTGTGATGAAGTCGTTAGCTTCAAGTTACGTTATACACGGTTACTGGTAACTTACGCACAACCTTATAAGGTGCTCTAAGTATGTCAAGATGAACAACTTTTATTATAGGATTACCTCTAAATTTACGAAAAATTAAAGTAAATGTGTATTACCTAGTATAGAGTTTAAAAAATAATTGATATTTAATTTTTCTACGTAAAACGAAATTATTTAATTTAAATTTGTGAAGGTCGTTCTTCTACATCTCAACCCCTAATAGTTATTTATTTTTAGTAAAACAATTCATTAATCATCCATAAAATAAACTTTCAACGCCTGAACAAAAAATGCTAAAAATAAGGTAATACGATATAACATATAATACGATACATTAACTATTAACAGAATGGGTACATTTTAATAATTTTATCACAAGTCTTAACGTTTCGCATAAAATTACGATAATTTACTGCCTCATCATCTCGCATTGGCTTCATTACTATGTTAATGGCTGGATACTTATCCGGTAATCTGTTTAAATTTTCACCCGTCGACGTTTACGACGCTATGAAAATTCGTAAAACTGAAGCTGGTTTTACTTACATTACATCCTAGCCTGACTACCAACTGGGGTAATTAGACGGATCCTATGCCTAACTTAACAATGTATGTTTGTGTTAGAAACATAAATGATCAGAAACACCAAAGCTCTAAACCGAGAATAGTGAAAAGACAGAAGGAAGGCCTTTGCCTTACAGCGGGACGATAACGGTTAAAATAAATACCTAAGTGTTGAAAAATGACGTACCTACCTATTAAAATGAAAATAGTATAGGCTGAATCACATATATTGTCCGCTGTGATGTTGGCTACAAGCTGCGGATAGCCCAATCCCCCGTAGCTGTTAAGTGAGCTTCAGTCAGGATTGGGTTATCCGCAGCTATATACTCAGACCAAATAAAAAATCAATACAGAGTGTTTTGAACAAAACAAGTGATGACGGTAAAACTACTCCTCGCCGTGTACAGATTTAATTACACACATGCACGTTCAACGAAACTACGCCTTGGCTCGTCAGTCAAACTATGGCGGCGTAACACCGACGCACTCACCACATGTATAAAAAACCGGCCTCACTTGTCTGTTCAAGATGTTCTGTCTTGATTTTTTTATTTGGTTTGAGGGCCTATACCTATAGTTATAATGTATTGTAGTCTGCAAATGAATCGAAATAGCCAGCAACAGAGATAAAACAATGAGACCTATGCCCAACGGTGAATCATGCCATGATGAATGCAACATCATTGTCGACATTCCAAACTCTCTTATTGCACCAATAAGTATCATCATCATCAACATTTCAGCAGTTTAGCATGTTTACTGCTGGACATAGACCTCCCTTACGTACAGATTATCAATAAGACCGTTTTAACGCGGTGTGCAACCAATGTAATCCTGTGGATTTAATAAGGTCATCTGTCTACCTTGTGGGTAGAGATCCTAAGTCTCCGATCCGGTGTACAACACTCAATGAAACCTATATTAAATGTTTTATAAATAAACCACTAAGTAATTCTAAGACTAAGTATATTGGAACTTATAAAATTAGTGGTGGAATAAAGTAGCATGGAATTACGATAATAATGTTCAAAAGACTGCACTCAAGTACAATTCTATACAAGGTATTTCAGAACGTGGTAGTGCATTGATTGCACTTTTATTACCTCTTGCTGTATAATCTAAGTTTCCTTATACAGCTTTTGATGAAGCTATTGTTTCGTATCTTCTATCGCGGGCCTTGAGCGCGGGGACCGAATCCAGAAATTCCGTAAC
Source organism: Hypomecis atomaria (assembly GCA_964007245.1). NCBI lineage: Eukaryota > Metazoa > Arthropoda > Insecta > Lepidoptera > Geometridae > Hypomecis > Hypomecis atomaria. The sequence continues at coordinate 13,028,504 of OZ023291.1, forward strand.
GAAAAAACCTCACGCTCCCCACTCCGACGAGCAAGGAGGTGTGGCTTGAAGGCCGTGCATCGTCTAACGTCGTTTCAGTTCGGCAGTCTTCGACACGGCGTTGTGTGCGATTAGACGTATTGTACGACTTCAAAATGCTATGCAATAGCTTTACCGCGGCAGTCCCCGAGTGCCACACGTCTTTTTTTTAGTTCGAAAGGGTATACTCCCTAGGTGGTCCCATTTAAATTTTACAGAAATCATCTAAGCCGTTTTTGATAATGTTTACATTATTGTTGATTTATCAAAAACGGCTTAGCCGCTTAAATTCGATCGAAATATCCTAATTTCGCACACGATGGAAGGCGGTTTTTCCATTTTTTGCAAAAAAATATATTATTAATTAGTGTTATTTCTCAACATTCTCAATACAACAGCAAACATTTTGAATTATAAAACAGTGTTATATCTACTTTACAGTTTTACTTAAAATTTACTTTTTTCAACGTAATTTATAATTCAATCAAGTCACTCTAATGCGATTAAATTCTGTAAATAGTCTAGAAGTTTAGATGTATTTATCATTACAGGACTATAAAAATGGGGAAAAAACCGGTCGTTTTATTAAAAAAAACCTTAAGGTGCCCACGAAATAATGTATGGAACAACAGTGTTTGTTCGCTTGTACTTTGATATCATTGAATCTGTATAGTATATAAATAATAAATAAATTTCTTTATTTGTTCCAACATCAAATGTAATGTATGGTACTATTAACTATTAACAAACAATGGGCCTTATGAAAATCATAGTTGAAATATCGTTGAAGTACCATTAAAAATACTTGAACCTCGTACTAGGTCTCATAGGAGGCTGAATGGCAGGGTACAAATTATCTACTAGTCTTTTGACCGATTTGGTGTAGTTGAGTTAAATGTTAAACCAGTCAGCCAGTTTAGTCGCGTAAAAGTTGAGCTTTATGGGTACCTTATCTTCATTATCAGAGCGACCAAAGACGTGCCAGACAGTAAAACTTTAAATATCGCCCGCTGTTATAAACTCGATATTCTATTCTGTCCGTAACTGGAGCACTTGCGTCAATGTTAAATTGTAAAGTATGGTCGATTAGCCGGCCGATTTACTCGCCTCGTCTCAGCACTGTGCAAGTATCGAGCTAGAAAATTACCTCATGCCAAAGGAATGATACCGAATATCTCTCCTAAGCTTATTATATTTCGCTCAATGCATCCGCTTTTATCGTTGAACCGTTCACATGTAGCGAAACTTATTTTTAAGAAAAATGAAAATAAAGTTGTGAACTGATATCGAATTTCTCGATTTAGTAGGTACGATTCGACGCATTGTAGTTAATAATTTTATGTAAAAGTAATTAACATGGCCATGAGTTGTAATTATTTGCAAGCTGATGCAAAAACTTATGTTTTGAAATGTGATTGAATGCGAAACGTTATTCACGAAAGTAATAATGTCTACCAACTCAAATTCTCCATTTTCTCAGAACAAGCAGAAACTTTCCCAGAAAACCTTGAAGGAACCTAGAATAATAAAAGTCTTTTTTATATTTTTCCGTATCTATGTAAAGAAAGAAGAAAACTTCCATGGAGTTTCCACCCACCGGTCTTAGTTTTCTCATTCTACTGAGAGCGTTCAAATGCTATCTTTAGAAAAATAATCCTGAGATGCCAGTGTGATTTCATTTTATGCAGTTATTCGAAGCTCTTGGCTCTGATCGTAGCTTCAAAGCGAATACCATCGAGCGATACATTTACGGTAGATCATTTCACTTCTCGTGAAACCTTTAAGTGGGAGCTGTGAAATAAGCGAGCTATTGTAAAAAGAATAAAGAATATAGCGAATTTTTGGGGTTCCGTTCCCAAAGGGTAAAATGGGACCCTATTATTAAGACTGCTGTCCGTCTGTCTGTCACCAGGCTGTATCTCATGAACTGTAATAGCTACTCGTAGAGAGTTGAAATTTTTACAGATGTTGTATTCCGATTACTGCTATAACAACAAATACTAAAAACAGAATAATATAAATATTTAAGGGGGCTCCCATGCAACAATTTTTTTTTTTTTTTTGCCGAGGGCCAGCCGAGCTCCCATACGACACAGAACCCTTCATGCGCGAGTCCAACTCGTACTTGACCGAATTTTCATGTTTACGAATTTATGTTTGGAAATTTGTTACAAAAATTGTAAAGTAAAAAATGGAAAATAAAATTTTAGCAATTGTTCAAAACGAAGCTTTTGAGTTGCCGCTGATTCGCGCCTGTCGCCGTTTATTTTTCGGTGTCATAAAAAATACCACGTTAAGATTCAGAAAACAGATGACAAAAACAGTAAACAATATCTGAAGAACGTGTGACAAATAAATTGAATCGACGCATTTCAATTGCAGCGTCTCGTCGCGTAACTTTCCAGAGGCTCTCATTTCGAATCAAATTGATTTGGAATTGAATGGAACGCTCATTCCCTGGCCCGGAGCTTATTATTCACTGAACGTTCTTTTGTGTCCGGTAAGATATCAATCTGCGATCGTCTGCTACTAGCGACGCCTAAGGCATTACTCCTCACCTACCTTACTTGTAATTGCAATACTGTATACGGATAGACTGGTTCCTTAGAGGTATCCTTTAATGTCCGTCTAGAGACCGTAACAACTTCCATTGCCAATTAATTGGTAGTTTCACGGTAAGTTCGATGCCGAAACTATAAATTTTGCATCGTTATCGTTAAGGTATATCTTTATCGCGCAAAAATTACTAGTCTACAGTTAGGTGTTGCAGAACTCTAGTAGCTACCGGGAATCACTAATTACTTTGCTAGGTAACTCTTTAGTTTCGTATTGCTTGCTTCTGATTGGTGTATTGCTATGAATTTTTCTTTTGAATTTTGTAAGTTTTTTGCTTGCATGCAGCGTCAATTAAATCGTCTACTTTTGCCTATTTTTATGCCTGTACTTGTATGTTCTATGCATGCTAAAATTTATTAAGGCCAATAAGCATTCCTACAACAAGAAATTAATCGGTAGAACGTATTTCGTACGAACGTACAAAACGTACCGATTAATTTAATACTAAAATATACTTCTCAGTTTTTTTAGACTCAAGTACGAACAAAGGATCAATTTGATTATTATTTTGGCAAAGAAAACTGTCTATGGGAAAACTTCACATAGGTGCGTCACCCACTGAGCACGAATTGTTTTTCGAAACGATTGCAGACATAAACGATCGTTGTCTAACTCTTTTGTCATATTTCGAGAGCGATTGAAAAACCAAACTGAGTCAACTTTGAATCGCAATCGGCTCTTACAGAAACACTCATTCACAGGCATGCGTATATTTCACACTACAGAAAAACCATTTCTATTCATATATTCCGTGATCTGATGATTTTTAGAGGCGTCAGTCAGCCAGAGAGCCGCAAAAAAACCCCGATCGCGTGTCCACCGGCGACTTGCATTTACATACAAAACGTGGTCATGACCGGAGTACAGATACCGTGGCATATCTAATCTGTGGACGCCTGTCAATCAACCCTGACAGGTATTCGCGAGTAACATGTATAGGCTACTTGATCCAGATTAATGTGGAATGGTTTTGGATAGTGACACAGTACGTCCAGAGCACGAACGGTAGTTGTGGATGGTCACGAGTCGAAATAGTTGCATTTAACTATTTGAAGAATCTTTTTGGGTTGTTCGGTAGTTTCAGGAAACCATGGAACACCCAAACTTAGGCGAAAAATAGCCAAGAAAGTTTTGCTTACATGTTCTTTAAACGTCTCTTGTTTTAGAATGGTAGATTTGTTAATATCAGAAATAGTAGTTATTGTTTAGTTTTATGGTTACTGCTGGATAATAGATTGTTTTTGTATTAGCAACTGTTTTTAGGGTTCCGTACCCAAAGGGTAAAAACGGGGCCCTATTACTAAGACTCCGCCGTCCGTCTGTCCGTCTGTCTGTCTCCGGGCTGTATTTCATGAACGGTGATAGGTAGAACGTTGAAATTTTGACAGATGATGTATTTCTGTTGCCACTATAACAAGAAATACTAAAAACAGGAAAATATTAATATTTAAGGGGGGCTCCCATACAACAAACATGATTTTTTTTTAGCCTTTTTCGCTCTATATTAATAACGGTGACAGGTAGATGCTTGAAATATTCTGTGAATATTTCCTTTAATAAATATTCACTTTAAAAATATATAGTTAAATTAAAATCAAATAAATATTTAAGGGGGCTCCCATACAAGAAACGTGATTTTTTAGCTCAATATTAATGACGGCAACAGGAAGATGCTTAAAATTTTTACAGAATATTAAGTTGTATATTTCCTACAAAAATAAACAATTAAATTAAAATAAAATATATGAGGGGGGACTTCCATACGGTGCGGAACCCTTCGCGCGCGAATCCGATTCGCACTTGGCCGATTATTATTCTTCGGAGCGTTTTGAAGGCTGCTAGAATCACAGCTTTTCTATAACTGAACGTTTTATACTAGCTAGCTATGCTCTGTATAGACTTTACATTTAGTTTATGAGTGCAGCCAGCTTGTGGTAGTTAAAGCCGTTGAAATTGTACCACAGTTACAAATTCACAATGTTCATACAATTTGTCGCAGTGACGTCGTCGGCACATAACTCCCGGGAACTATTTTGTGAGCCATTAAAGTTTTACATTGTATGTTTGTAAAAATCACCCGTTTACAGGAATTGTTGCTACAAAATTATACATTTTCTAGGAGTACCTACTGAGAACCCAGTAAGATAAGTAAAGTAGAATTGACGTTAAGGAACTGAAAATGGTGAGAGGTTAATCTACCTACTGAAAAAGGGAAGTCGTGGTGGTCTAGTGGTAATGACACCGCCTTACAATCGTGAGGTCGTGAGTTCAAACCCGGTCCCGTACCAATGAATTCTTTAGAATTTATGTACGGAATTTCACACCTCTGGCTTTTCGGTAAAGGAAAACATCGTGAGGCAACCTTCATATGTCCAAGGAAGAAAATCCATGAGGTATGTGAATCCACCAACCCGCACTGGGCCAGCGTGGTAGATATGGCCCAATCACCCTTCATGGGTTGGCCTACGTCCTGCAGTGGGCTATCAAAAAAAAAAGGCTGGTACAGGAGGAATCTACCTACTTATTTGTCTATTGCACTTAATGTTTCTAATTTAGTGCTCCAAAGAGATTATTAAATGCAACAATTTAAAATAAAGTGTATGAAGATTATGAGTTAAAATTATAATATTTACAAGCACTTTTCTACCATAAAATCCTTTCCGCTGGATTTCAGCGAGAAAATACGCGTACAATATGCAAACGCAAGGATTTCCCGCAACTCTTTGCGTCATCATCCACGTTGCATATTTTGCGCGACACGACCAGGACATAGTATAAATCAGTTTCTAAGCTCTGCTCTAAGTAAAATTTTGTTAAGTTTGTAGTTTGGTAGTGTTAGTATTCTTGTAGAGCCCGCCTGAGGATATAACTTTATCAATTATGTGCCTTCACCAATTAGTTAGTTATTCAATTGTGTGAAAACATTACTGTGTTTCGGATTGATAGAAAATATTGGTAGTGAATTTTCATGGTAAAATAAATTCCATATTATATTATAAGAGTGACCAGCACAAAGCTACATCTATCAGAATTTTTAAATTGATGAAATTCTAAATTTTTTGCGTTGCTAATGAGATAGAATAAGATAAATGACTTGCTCGTCTCATCGTTCACTCAAGTGTATTCAATAATCGGCCAAGTGCGAGTTGGACTCGCGCACGAAGAGTTCCGTACCAAATGGAAGCCTCCCTTAATGTATTTTACATATTTTATTTTAATTATTTATTTAAGAAGGGAATATACAACTCAATGTAATGAATATTTCAATCATTCTTTCCTTCATTGTATGCGAGTGCCCTATAAATATTTATTTTATTTTAATTGAATTATTTATTTTTAAAGTAAATATTTAACTAAATGCTCTGTGAATATTTCAAGCGTCTACCTATCACCGTTATTAATATCGAGCGAAAAACGGCAATAAAACACGTTTTTTGTTTGAAAATAGGATGCTTTCTAGACCTACATTTCTCGTAAGACAATTTTATTACATACATGTTTTACACTCCAACAATACCTCAGAGGTTGTCGATAGTAATTTGCCTACAATACTCATGACAAATGATATCGTCTATTCTATACGAATATTTTATCATGCTTATAACATTTGATGTATCTTTTGGGTGTTGTTTACCAGAAAAAAAATTTTACGTGTTTAGAAATACTGTCGTATAAATTACCTAGGTACATAGTATCGTCGATTTTTTCATTGTGAACAGTTTGCGTACTGCATAGTTCTTACAATGTACATAGAAGACCGCAGCGCGCAAAACCGATAAGCTCTTTGATTTACGACTTATAAACGCTACACTTCCGCTATCCTGACATGTTTACACGCAACGTGCTTTACTCAGCGGAGTAATAGTCGAGTAATTGCATCGAAAATATGCCGCAGTAAAACAAATTTAATGCCTGGGACTTTTCATTAACGTTTTGACGAGTCGAGTCGATTATGCTTCATTATAAATCCTTGAAAAAGAGTTATTTATTATTTATTTGTGTCGTTAAATGAGAAAATTTAATAAAGGTACAAACAATCACTTTTATAGTATCTACATTCCTGAAAACCACAACCGCGTAGACTAACATGAGAAAAAGAGCTTTTGAATTACCAATCTTTTTAGGGCCAAACCCAAAGGGTAAAAACGGGACTCTATTACTAAACTTCCTGTCCGTCTATCCGTCACCAGGCTGTATCTCATGAACCGTTATAGGTAGAGAGCTGAAATTTTTACAGGTGATGTATTTTTGTTGCCGCTATAATAATAAATTTAATAGTAAAAACAAAAAAATAAGTAAAAAATGAGGGTTCCAATACGACAAACCTGAATTTTTTGCCGTTTTTCGCTCGATATTATTAATGGTAACAGTTAGATGCTTTAAATATTCACAGAATATTTAGTAGTATATTCTCTTCAAAAATAAATAAATATTTAAGGGGCGCTCTCATACAGTACGGAACCCTTCCTGCGCGAGTCCGACTCGTACTTGGCCGATATTTATTTTACTAATTTGCCTGGACGTTAGATCTATCTGCCTATCAAATATGTTTATTCGTATAAGTTTTGTATTAAAATTATAAAAAAAATACATGTTTTGTTGTAGCTACATACGATTATGTTGTAAAAATTAATTAAGTGCAGAATGTAATGAAAAACACAATCAGCCCGGGTTAGTATTGATATTGAAGGAGTGAAACGAAGGGTATTATTGAAACGTTCATAGGGCGCCTTATACCTTGACGGTGGGCAGTTACAGCCTGTCCACTAACGAGTCAGCAGTGCCGTCGTTCTTCATTCTATAGAACCATTCGCTTATTCATTCGTTAATTCTATTTATGAATGTCATAAAACGGACACGGCTACTAAAGCTGCAGCGATCTGCGGAGATCTGTGGTAATCTGAGGGGAACACAGACGTCGTTCGACAGCTTTATGTGTACCTGTGATATCAGATACGATATTTAATGTCACCGAGAGATTTATTTTGTTTTCAAATAGCGTATTGGGTGTAAAAAAATGAATCATTCTTTTGTTTGTGAAGAAACTTGCAGTGGTTTGTTGTTTTAGCTGCCGTTTTGCTGGGACTGAATTTTTTACTGAGATAAAAAGTGGGTTTATTTAGATTTTAGTATCATAACTAATAGGCCAATGAAATTTATTTTTTCATTTTGAAATTCAATTTATTATTGAACAAACATGCGCTTATGTGTAATTCAGACTGCAGTAAATTCTGCTAAACTTAGTCAGTAACTCGGAAACTGACCGTATAGGTATCATCTATAAATTGCATTATCTGACGTTGACGATTATCTGACATTGACGACTTCTTGAAGGATAAACTGGCTTGGAAACACATGACATTGGATGATTTAGAATTTTTAATTTTGACATGTATTTAGTTTATTGTAATTTATATTATGTTCTAATCATGTATATGACGTTTAAAAGTGTACTTCTCTGTACCCACTTGATGAATAAATGATTGAATTGAAGTGAATTGAATTGAATTATCTACACGAATTTTATAACACCCCTTAAGTCATATTAAGAAACGCGCTTCCAAAAACTACTTTACACGCGCGTATAAAACGCTAGTCTGAAACACCCTTAACTTCTCAGTAGTATTGTCACTTAAATTTGGTTGTCACCTTCTAGGATCTCTCTACCCTCCAGCCTTCAGCTTAGTTAGTTCTATACTTTACTAAAGTTCTTTTTCATGATAAATAAATATTGTAGCAAGCAATTTCGCGAGGACAAAGCGAATTTCTTGGCTTAATTACGTTAGCGAATAAATTATTCGAGAAAAGGAAAATAAATAATGACCAGCCTCCACGGAAAACATAATTTACCCACCTGTTAATTAACACTTACCTACGGCGTAAGACGTCTAAAGAGCAAATTGCCCGTCAAATAACAAAACAGTGGCGTCCTTTGTTTAGCCTTAAAATGATAAAATAAACAGCTATTCTCCTTTGTTGCGAAACTAGGTTTTGGAGATAAGAAAATTGAATAAATTTTTGTTTGTATTAAGGTTTGTCGTAGTATCTATGCTCTGGATATAGCTCAGTTAGATTGTGTTAACGCCAGGATTAGTATCATACCTAATCTAAATACGCGGCAGTGTGTCCAGCCAAAACAAAGAAAAATAAACTTTTTTTTTCTTTACATTACACGAACCATTTCGAGCCACTTTTAACCCCATTATAACTCAAAAACTATTCAAACTACATTTATGTAATAAGCATATTTATTAAAGTTCTTTAGCTTATCTAGGTCACGAAATTTCATTTATTTTGCTCAAACAGTTAATGATTAATTAATGTTTAAAAAAACCGGGACTTCATTGACTGATTTACTCAGTCACTCACTTGTAGATCAAAAACATATCCCACTTCCAGATGACCTAGAAACTTAATATTTGGCATTAGAGTAGACTATCACGTATATACAAAGGGAAAAATCTAAAAACTGAAAATGATTGATAATTAATACTATTAGTACAAAGTAATTGTACAATTTAGCTAACCCATACTGTATTAGATGATAATGAAATTCTAAGGTACTTCCTGAAGTCCTAGAAAGCCGAAATTTGGTATGCAGGCTAGTATCGATACACAAACAACTAAAAAATCTAAAACTTGAAACCATTACCCCCCAACCCTTTAAAGTGGGGGATGAAAGTTTACATGAGACTTTCACAAATTTTCATGCTAGAAGTCTAAAAATTGTTGTAAAGACTCCTGATTCTAAAAAACAAAAGGCGTATTTCAGGCTTTTTAGTAAATCGCCCCCCAATCTCCTAAATTGGGGGATGATTTTTATGGGACTTCCGATACAATGTTAGAAGTCTAAAAATGGATATAAAGGCTCGTAATCTTTCTTCTTTGTATAAAAATTTCGTGTCACGCATCTCAATTTATAATCAGGGTGTTTAGTAAATTACCCCCAACCCCTAAAACTGGGAGTTTAAAGTGCTACGATACGCTTCCGCAAATTTTGAAGCGAAAGATCTGAAAATTGGTAACAGTATGTACGTTTGTAATAAATAATCTACAAAAACAAGTGAAATCCGACAAAAACATTTTCATGTGAAATGTAACCAAGACAAGACCGCAGTTCACACTATCAAAAATTTATTAGATCTCATGTAGAGCCTAGCTTCTAACTCTTGCCTTAACTCTACAAGTCCTTACATCACATACTCTACAAGTCTACACTTTAGGCAATATATGCTGTTTGGCTGTTTCGCTGGGTGCAAAGTAAATATTAATTTTATTAACTGTTCATTAATTCTGTTATACAAATAATAAATGTTCGTTGTAAACGAAACGAGCAAGTCTTGGCTACATTTCACATGAAAATGTTTTGTTGGATTATTATTTCGCAGTGGTAAGTACCAATCATGTGTACATAGCATTTTTTTTCTTACAATTATAAAGCAGACTTGTGATGCACATCTCACTTAAGATCTAATTCGCATTGCTTTTTACTGTCTTCAAGTTTGTTTTAAATCTTCATAGTGGCGGTTGTAGAATAACTAACCTTTGAACCGTACAAAATGTTGTAATGTACTTTCATCTTTGAGGCAGTACCCCGACATAATTTTTGATCACATTAAGGCTAATCAAAAGAATCTGTGCAAAGAATTCATAAACAAAATCAACTTATTTTCAGTACGAAAAAATAGGCATAATCAAATTTGTAAAAGCTTCTTGACTGGGCTTTGTAAATATTTTCCGACCTCGAGTCGTAAGGCTCCGTAAATCTCTGTGTTCATACAAACAGTATCTCAATTTAGACTTAATAATGTTCCTTAACTTAATTAGCCATTTGGCGCGAACAAAACTTAAGCCTCACTAAGTGTAATTGCCGCAACTAATACAACAAACTTGTAAAAACTAATATAAGAGAGTTTTGATATTCATTTGTAATAGACTTTCGTTACTGTTTCTTTTTGTGTGATATACCAAAGGCTGATGTAAAAACGAGCTTAGCGAGATTAGCTAGTTACCTAATGTAATGGAAAATACTTCAAAAGATCCCGTTTACGGGATATCTTTGAATACGGGGCGGGGCGTCTTCTGTGATCACTTGGATTCGCCTGTTCAGCGAGCAGGCTAATTCTCTGCTCTTCACATTCGCTGTGTTTGTATGAATCAAATTAAGAAATGTTTGATTTATTCTTTAATCAGACTCATTTTGTAGGCAAATACGAGTATGTACAATCAGTGCCATCAGATGTGTGAGCAATCAAATTATTGGAAAAATTTGATTCATGTGTATAAAAGTTTTTATTTACTAACTAATTTTTTAGTGACGAAAAATGAGCTGAATTTGCGTAAGTCTCTTCGAATAAGTTTGTGTCATTCGTGTGTGTATAACCTCTATGTAATGGTAAATAAGTGGAAACAAACCACTGTTGTCAGACATATTTTAAGTAATATTTCAGGACTTGGTACTGATTTCTATAAAACATCTAGGTACCATTGTGGCATCTCAAATTATTCATACATTTATGATTTTTATAAAGGGATACAATACATTTTACGAAGACGGAATGGAAAAAAACGAAGTTAACTTTCTTTTTAATTATTTAAAGATATATTTGCCATATTAATAGAGATTTATATTAATATGGCAAGGTTGTTACAAACCGTTACAACGGCAAATAAATTCCTAAAATAGAAACGACTCGCCCACATTAAATTAAATAATTTATAAAAATAGAATGATTCACCTACTGCTTCAATTAAGGAAGAACCACCTAAGGAGCAGAGCTGGTTTTTCAACTAAAGAAAAAAGGTTAAACTAATTAAAGGGGGCTAGTAGCTAAACGAGTGAGCAACTGGGCAATTACCATTCGTGTATCTGAATCGGATTATCGTACTGCTATACAATTAACTCTGCTTTGTAGACGTTGTTTACTTAATCTGTTTATCCCGCACTTGGCAATAAATTAATTAGTCTATGTGTGTGCTACGATCGTATATTCATAAAGGCAATTGACATTGCTTGGGCACTTAGCCTAAATGAAGACTAAGCTGCCTTACTAAATTATGGACTTGTTTTGAATATATTAGCGTCAGAGAACGGTTCATGTCACTAATAGTTTGATTAATTTTAACGTAAGCTATATATTCTCGTAGCTTTAGACATTAAAATTGGAATTTTACTTCTCTAGGTTTCAAAATGGTTTTAAAAATGATTGTATAGTACATGAAAAATCACAATTATAATCTAATATACTCTGAAAAGTCGAATAGAATGAGTCTCAGAATAATGGCAAGTAAGAATGAATTAAAAAAAAAAAAAAAAAAAATTAAAATATATTTATTAACATAAACATAAGATACATAGTACATGAGAAGTTTTATATAGAGAAAACTTATGTTTATGGATAGTTTTATACAATGCTAAATAAACAGCGGTTCCCGCACTAGGCTGGGCCTGTATCGCGGGAAACCTGATACGATTTAAAATGTAATATTTACATTTGATGTATATAACACCACTGTTACAATTTACAAGTAAGAAAAATAAAAATTATAATAAATGAAAAGCTAAGTATAACCTACTCGTATTAATTTACTACTCTCTCAAAAACCAAAGCTGAAAAACAAAAATTCAATACATAATTAAGTGCAAGGCAGTTTTAATTTATAAGAAACCACTACTATTAAGTAACAAGATTAAGACAATATCTTCAGTAAGTTTTCCGTCTCCTTATGATCCAAAGTTGACAAAAACTTATGAACTGTCATTTTAGCTTCGTAGATTGACTTATCATTCAAGCTGCAGTATCTATCAATGACATTATATATATGAGATCTGATGAAAAGGCCAAATCGACGCGCGAAACTAGTTTTTACTTGAGGAAAAGGCAATCTTCGACAACGTTTTTGCGACATTTCTCCATCGACAGGGGCAGCAAGCACGGACTTATGAACAGAGAGCGTCGTTTTGAGAATAAACAACTGTCTAACGCTCAGTACACCACTCTCCCTGAACAAGTCAGCCGTAGGGTATCTCAGCGGCTTATTCATCATCACTTTGAGAACTGATCGTTGAGCTCGTTCAGGAAGTATGATGAAGGTCGCAGCGGCACTTCCCCAGCAGGTTATGCAATAATTTAAGAGAGACTGGCATAAAGCGAAATATACTGACTTCAGTGTCTCTGAAGGTGCCACGTCACGTAAAATTTTCATAATTCCGATAACTTTGCGTACCCGAGACGAAAGAGCAATCAAGTGACTTTTAAAATTCAAGTTTTCATCGAGAATAACACCCAAATACTTAGTAGACCCAAATCTGGTTAAAGTTTCGCAGTTACATGAGACTGTTCTGCTACAAGAGACTCTATGGAGCTTCAGATTAGTATGTATGTCGGGAGCAGAAGCGTTTGTTTTATGGAAACACAGATAAACTGTTTTTTTCGTGTTCAGCGTCAAGAGATTTCTCTGAAGCCACCCAGAAACACTTGACATACCAACTTCAGCGTTTTCTAGGGCGTTGGCCCATGTAGAACCGTAGAAAACTATCGCAGTGTCATCAGCATAGCAAACAATCTCTGCATTTTTCAGTTGCATATCATGAATATCGTTGATATATAAATTAAACAGCGTAGGCCCCAGAATGCTACCCTGTGGTACACCGAAGTCAATGCCAAGAGTAGCACTAGATACACCACCAATCTTTACACATTGTTTGCGTAGCGATAAATAGCTAGTGAACCAGTTTGAGGCAATCCCCCTAATTCCCGATTTGTACAATTTCTGCAGGAGTATTGGTATGGAGACAGAGTCGAACGCCTTCGCTAAATCCAAAAACACAGCAACGCATTTTTGTTTTTTATCTAGTTTGGATGACACTACCGATGTTAGCAACGACACTGCATCTTCTGAGCATTTACCCTTCCTGAAACCGAATTGTCTGTTTGATATAATACCATGTAATTCTAAAAATCTCGTTAATCTTAAATTAGCTATTTTTTCTAATATTTTTGAAAAGGTCGTTAAAAGTGATATGGGCCGATAATTTTCTATGCTGTTTTTAGGACCACTTTTGTAAATTGGGCTAACAGAAGCAATTTTCCACAGGTCTGGAAAAATTCCGTTAGAAAAACTTTGATTATATATGTGTACTAACGGTGCTATAATTTCGTTTTTAATGTGTTTTATAAGAGTGTTTGCTAGTCCATCAATACCCGGTGATTTTCCATTATGTAGTTCCATAATCAACTTTTCCACTTCTACATGATCCGTGGGACTCATAAAGAATGATTCAGAAGGTGAATTTAGGGTTTTAACAGTTTTAGCCAAGTTTTCTTGGGTTTCACCAGTATCCTCAAGAATTTGGTTTGCTAATCGTTGACCTACAGTTGCAAAATGATTGTTACATATGTCAAGCGAATGTTGCGCGCAATCAGAATTTTGCAGCGTTAATAATTCGGTCTGTGTTTGTTTTTGCGTAGATAAGTTACAAACAGATTTAATTGACTTCCAAAGCTCTCGCGGATTGTTTTTGTTGTTCTCTAACTCTTTTCTATCATGTTCAAAACGAAGTTTGCGTAAGAGGCTTACAAGAAAATTCTGATATCTTTTATACGAAGTTTGCAAAATAATATTATTAGGATCAAGTTTTGCTTGCTGATGGAGTCTGTCCCTGTGTCTCATGCAACGAATAAGCCCTGGAGTAATCCAAGGCTTAAGGTTATGTTGTGTTCTGCTTAGTCGTACCTCATGCGTATGCTTAACTACAATATCTGTCAAACATTTTGTAAACATATTGGTAGCTTCATTTACATCACAAGTATTTGTGATAAAATTCCAGGTAACTTCAGACAACTCTCTTTTAATTGCATCAAAGTCTCTTTTAACAATACTGCGGCTAGGGCATGGGAGCTTTTTGTTTTTTAAATTCATGCCCAACATTACCGGGTAATGATCTGTTATAACAGACCGAGCCACAACTCCAAGTAACGCCTGGTTACTTTTTGATCGACTGATATAAATGTGGTCCAGACAGGATGAGTCCCTTGTAGGTTCCGTAATGGCTGGTACCATACCGCATTCTTCCATAAAACAGAGATATTCTAAGCTTTGGGTGCTACTAGCATCAAGAATATTGACGTTTATGTCACCGACAAAAATCAAAGGAATATCTTTGGGACTAGACATATGAGAATTGAGAGACGATAAGAAATTATCAATGTTCTTACAGGCTGGAGAACGGTAAATAGCTAGGACTTTAACAGCATTTTCAACATCAATACACAAACATTGGGCGTTATCAACTGAGTGCTCTGTAACCGATGCACTCCAACTATCTCTGACATAAACCACAACACCACTGTTTTGATTATGATTCTTTTCACTGTTGAAAGAATTGTATCCCGGTAGTTGTGGAACATGCTGAGTGTTTTTTAGCCAACATTCAGACAAGACAATGGCATCAAAATCAATGTCTAAGCGTTTTAAAGCTATTAAAAAATTATCATAATTACGACTTATACTTCTGATATTCATTGAAAATAACTTAAAATTCTGATCAGGAGTGAAATACGTTTTACAGTATTCCATATCATCAACACTATGACAGTCCACCTTGATTAGGTCCAAATCTTCTACAAGTTCTTTATGGAGCATTATGATCATAAAAATTATCCGTATGAAGTGTTACAGAATTTAAGAGTGTGTGATTGTATATATTAATAGAGTGATAGTGAAAACGAAATTTATTGTAAGTTTCTGCATCTCCAAGTAAGATATCATGTATTATGAAAACAAAATTTAATTTTAGCATGATGTTGAAAATAGCTAACATTCCGAAAGCATCTGAGACTAAAAATTTGCGATTTAAACCAGCTACTATGCAGTTGAAAAATAATGTTAAGGAACACACATATAAATGTACAGTATATATCGTATAAAAAAGACAATCCCGCGCATCAGAGCAAAACGATTCAGTTATTAGTGTTTTAGTATGACAAATATGTATAAAGTTCGACAGCAAAAATACATCATAAATGCAAGCTAGACTATAAAGATTTACAATAGAAGTATGTCCTATTTTGTATTTACGAATTCCTGGAGTCGGTGGACACAGGAGGCAAGATTCGATCCAAATCACGCAGAGACCGTATGAGTTGGGAAGCCTTTCCTTCACGTTGTCTGACGTATATAGCACCTTGACTACACCAGCAAAAGGCATATCCATGGTTCTTTGCTCTCGTTCGTGACTCACGAAACAAGATCCTATTCTCTTTCGTGAGTCTTTCATTGAAGAAAACTTTTGTTGTGGTTCCCGTTATGTCCAAATCTGTACTAGTCAAATTCTTCCTAGATTTGGAGGCCTTCATAATCTGATTACGCTTTGAACGGCGCAGCAGACGCACCACGATGGGGCGGGGCATCTTGCCGCCGGTTTCTGGCGTGCCAGCTGGGACAGGTGAACGCCGAGCCCCGACTCGGGTGACCCAGTCCACATCTTCATTTTCAAGCTGTACTCCTATCTTTAGGGAAGCGACTTTTATTATATGTTCCAAATTTTCATTATTACACTCCGGTATACCAACTATTTCTATCTCATTGAACAAATGCCGTTGTGCTTGTGTGTTCAACTCATTTTGAAGCAACGCTACTGTCATTTGGAGATTGACTAATTCTTGATCTCTTTTTTCAAGAGTTTTGATGCGATTTTCGTTCGATGACACGTTGCGCTGTAATTCATCCATACGGTCTTGACAATGGCACAGTGAGTAGGTAACCTCTTCAAGTTTTGTTTTGAGTGCCGTGAATTCACCGGTTAAGCGAGATATGGCCACTGTCAAGTATTTCAGCTCGCTGTCTGTGCTGGCGGTGGTCTCAGTAGCGGAATCACTCTTTTTACGTGTAGTGATATTTGCAGATTCTGAGCCAGCCCGTACCGGAGTGAGGGTGTTGTCTCCTCCTTTCTTTTGCGCAGCACAGCACACGGGACATTTCCACGTTTTCTTCTGGTCATTTGAAAGCGACGGTGTATTAATACATAGTATACAAAAACGTTTTTCACAGGCCGAGAAAGTGCATTTAATACAATTTGATTCCTTCACTGGTTTTAGGCATCCTGCACATTTCATTATGAAAATATATCAGTATCACGTCCGTCAGAAAAATAAATCAGTATCAGTTGTCCTCTGAGAGGCAATGCACTTTAGCGTTCCTCGTTGTCCGTTCTAAGTCGCTAGTCTATGTTACGAATGCAGTGATGACGCGCTACGACGTGCCGCTCGCGCTGCATGCAAAAATCGCTCGTATGTGGAGCGCGTAACCGTGAGAGTGCCGCGCACACTGTCAGAACTCGATTTGTCAGGCACCTTCTTTTGTTTCACTAATTGGACACTTTTATTGCAGAATTAACACGTTTTAGCACTAATCACAATATAACACTTATTGATTGTGTCACAGTGAAGGTTTTTAGCGCAAATAAACCACAAATTAAACACTTTTTACTCGAGATTTTGAAAATAATTAAGCGGAGTATTACAACGCGATGTTAACTGGTCAACAGAGGTGTGTATAGTCAATAAGTCCATTCAGCCCAATGATCTGTAATTTCTAATTTGACAGATGTATCATTGTTAAATGACACATGTTCGGAGACAAATATATGTGAAATTGGCAGTATATTCTATATAGTGTCAACTTTAAGGCTGTTTACTAGTAATTTCTAGCCAACAATGTATGAGAAAATGTTATTTGAATAAAATCCAACACTTAATGCATGAATATGTGGCATAGCATTGTTAGAATATTGGTTTTATGCGCACAACAAAAACCTTAAGCCCATTTTTTGTATCATATTTTACATTCGTGGTTGCACACGATGTACAAAACGAAGATACTGGGAGTAGGGTTTAAAGAGATGCCGAAATCAGATCTTGGAGACGTCTCCATTCGCTAGACGTAGCTCGATGACAGACTGGACCGCTTTTTTTCTTTGCAAATCGACGCATCAACCGAACATCGAGCGACAGCCCGTCGAAGACTTCTGCTGCTAATATTTTTGGAGTAACACATGTAAGCCGTGGTGGTCTATGCCACTCGCCTTACAATCGTGAGGTCGTGGGTTCAAATCCCGGCCCCGTACCATTGAGTTCTTTGAAATTTATGTACGAATTTTCACACCACTGGCTGTTCGGTGAAGTGATACATCGTGAGAAAACCTGCATACTATGTCCGTAGAAGAAATTCGATGGCGTATGTCAATCCACCAACCCGCACTGAGCTGGCGTGGTGGATATGGCCAATCATTCTTCGTGGGTGGTGCCTACGTCCTGCAGTGGCCATTAAAAGGCTGGCACAGTACGGTACATGTAACGTGATACGGTGATTTATTATTTGCAAAGTTTTTGAAGATACGAGGTTTTTTCTGAGCTATCACAAATGATAAAAGAAATCATATATAAACTCTTCATAAATGAATAATTTACATACCTAGTTATCGAAGTATGTAAAACCTTGGTACGGAATGCCATGAAACATGCAATGGATAAACTTGTAAGCTTAAAGCAAGGTAAAAAAAATAAACTGAGACCTATTAGTAATGATATTGCGCCTATTCAATTGAGACGGGAAAGACAGCAGCAAAAGCTTACATTTAATATGACTAATCTGTTTTAACTTCTGTTCATATTAACCTTTAATTATTGAAAGGACTCCAAATTACCATTTACAAGTGAACTTATCATCCGCGTAGCTACAGCGATTAAAGGCAGTGTCGGATTAAAATCAGTCCCCACTTCTGTTTTTACACGTCAAGATCACCAATTTAATATTTCATGGGACTGAAAATGCTGTGTATTATTGGGATTCCAGTTAAAAGCTGTTTAGATACAAATAATAATTTTTAGCAAAAATCGCAACAGCGACTTCCACCGTGTACAGAATTCGAATAGTTTTCACGAATCGATGTGACATCCATGTAGGTATATTTTTGTTGATTTATCAAAAACGGCTCAGCCGATTTCAATAAAATTTAAATGGTACCACCTCGGGAGTATACCTTTTTGAACTAAAACAGATTTTTTTAAATCGGTTCACGATTGGCGAAAATATCGATGAACATACACAAAAAAAACATACAGACAACAAAGTACCTCTCTAAAAAAGATAATATATGTGCAGGGTTATTTGTCATACATAATTGTTTTTCGCCAAAAATGGCATAACCGACTTCAACCGTGTACCTACGTGATTCGAATAGTTTGTACGAATCAATGTATCATCAACATAGTAATTTTCACATTATTGTTGATTTTGATAAAATTTAAATGGGACTCTCTAAGGGGATCTCTGAAGTATGGTCTACTAAACAAGAAAGAACCATCAAAATCAGTTTATAATTGGTGGAGTAATCGCGTAACATACGTAAAATAAATCAGCCTAGTGCGAGTCGGACTCGCGCACGAAGGGTTCCGTACCGTGTCGGAGCCCCCTTGACCCCATTACTCTTGCCGTTATTAATAGCAAGCAAAAAACTCCTTAACAATCAGATTTGTTGAATGGGTAGCCCCCCTAAAATATTAATTTTATTCGGTTTTTAGTATTTGTTGTTATAGCGCCAACAGAAATACACCATCTGTGAAAATTTCAGCTGTCTAGCTATCACGGTTCATGTGATACAGCCTGGTGATAGACAGACAGACAGACGAACATCAGAGTCTAAGTAAAAGGTCCGGTTTTTACCCTTTGGGTAAGGAACCCTAAAAACAAACAGACGAATTGAGAACCTCCTCTTTTGAAGTCGGTTAAAAAGACACATTTTAGTAAGATTCATAATAAATATAAAAATGTTGATGAGATGAAAAATGTTACTTAGTTGTACCTATTGTCCAGATTTTGAGGTCTTTTTGAGTAGTTTTCATGTGGCTTTTATCATGTCTAGTACCGATATTTATCGCCTAGAATTATTTAATCTCTACGAATTCGGTCCTTGAATGAAATGGGTAGGAAATAGGTGCATTTATGCCTGTATCTTTATATTAAATGGCATCAAGATATGTGTCTGCGATAATTTAACTATTATCTTATGATCTGATATATCTTAGCAATGTCACGTCTCGTATGGAATCGTCAATGCATAGTTGTGGGGAGATGATGATCTTTTAAAATGAATGTTGTCGTGCCAGTAACATTAATAAACAATATATATAATTTTAATTAATTTTATTCGGTTTTAGAGAACTTGTACTTAAGTATAAAAAAATAATAGAGATCTTCAAGTAAACCAGTTATTTTTTTGTAAGTACCTACTTGTACAAAAGTGATTAAATCATCACTTTTGTACAAGTACTCCATTACTCTATTTGTAGCCGCAAAAGAAGAAGTCAATTTTAGAACAAAGACTTAAGCTTTATACTTATTTATCCGGTCACTTAAAAGAGAGCTTACATTGATGGGATCAGAAGTGATTACATAATATTATGTACTTGTCGGGAGGCTTTATTGCCTAAGCGGAATCGTCAGTCAAGTAGAGCTTCTGCTCTGTAGAGATTACAGCTTACCGCGTTCTCCGCTTACAGGAGCCGAGTTACGAGCTACCTTTATAGGTATTCACTACATTACCTCCTTGAGAGTATTTCAAAATACCACTACCAAAGAGGCAAAATAACAGCGCCTTTAAATGGCCACGCAGCAAACGGCGGCAATTACTAAAACCGATTCAATGCTAATGGAAACAATAAAACGCATACAATTCCGACGACCGTTGACACCGTTCCTTCATTACTCTCAATCTATAGGTAATCGATTTCAGATATGTTAATGGACCTAACTACAACCTCTGATATGAGTCTTCTTTATCAGAACATCGCATGCGATCTTAATAAAACTGTCCAATGGCGCGCTCCTGATATGACAGATACGATATCTCCATTAGCCCGCGTACCGTCGTCACGACCCAAATAAAAAGTTTCGATAAAAATACGCATCACGAATTGGAAAGAGTGCGCGCGGTCCGCACTGGCAGACGAGCTGTAACACCCGACGCGAGGCGGACACGCTCATAAATTAAAAGCCATCATATTTGTTTTTCGAACGAGCAAGTAAATAAAATTCTGATCATCGGAGCGCAATTCTGCGCAGTACGTAATCAACAGTTTTATCCCCCGACCCGCTTCGATTTTTTGGGGACTAAACCGCGGATTAAATTTGCGTTTCCAGCGAGCATTTCGCTGATTACGATGATTTGATGCGACCGAAACGTTTATTTACTTCTTGATTCATAACCGAGCTAGTTAAACGTTAGAGTGGGGTCAGTAATTAACAGGCGGGATCAACAAGCCGCTCAATGCTAATGGGGCCTTTCCACGTCAAAGGGCTAAAAGGCGTCGGAGTGCGTCTGTCCGAATAATGAGCCAAGTTGTAGTGCCGTCGAGCCCGTCGCCTCGGCAGCGAGTGCGCGCGGCGACCCGCCGACCCTCGTCAAACGCTCGATTAGCCTAACATACACACACTAATTATTTTTTTTTACGATTAATTCACTCTTCAATCTTGGACTCTTTCAATCGACGTCATTTATATCTTTGGCATCTCGCCCACGCACGACAATGTATCGAAATTGAATTTCCGTACGTGGCGTCTCGATTTATTGATTGTACACAAAAACGGAGGATGGCCGTTATTTTTATAGCGTCCGACGGAATGTGTGGCGTTGTTTCTGGTCAAATAGCTTGCCTTCGTATGTGTCGACGATGTTTGATCGAAGGAGACCCTAATCAAATGTGACGCGCGACATGACTTTCGATTCTTATTCGAAAATTGTGAAAAAGTTACTTTATAGTAGAATCGATATTATAAATGATTTTACCCGGTCTGTAATAAAATTTACTAAGATAACGATAGACAGATTAATTTATTGTTTGTTTGGATTGCTCAACGACCTGTGAAATACAGCATATCAATTTAAAGGAGACGGTAACTGAGATAAATTCTTGAGACAAATATTTCTTCCTAGAATAGTCGCACGGTAAATTTATTTTATTGAGGTACTATTCAAACTCACAATAAGGAAATATAACTCCGTAAATACGACCATATAACATCTCAAACTATTAAATCTCAAATATGGTATTATTTATCCATTTTACGATGTTACCCTATTTATATTTCAATCCAGTTTTTGTGAAAGAGTTGACATTGAAATGTAACAAGATAAAAATTTCGACGTAATTTGCTTTTTTTGTTAAAGATATTTATTGTTACCGTATCCGTATAAACTCGTAAAACAAGCTGGTTGTTATTAAGTGACAAATGGTCGGATTTAGCCGCAGTGTAAAGTCATAAAGTCGCAATAATGGACGAATTATACACAAAAAACGTGGAGATTCTTACTTGGCTTCATATTCGAGTTTGTAATATCGTTTTGTAGAGCTCAGTTTGTTTTGTTACTATCTCTGCTACTATATTACGCAAATGTGAACATATTTTTGCTGTACGTTTTATGTGTCCTGTTTAAATATCTGATTAGGATTCGCATAGCTGAAACGTGTCCGAGGGAGCGTGTGAAGGATTATCCAAAACGACCTTTTTATTGTAAAATCTGCGTGTAAAGTTCTCATTAATAAAGCTTTTACATTTTTCTTCTGTGTTATTATATTCTATTTTTGATATAACTCTTGTAAGGGGAGGAATATAAAATATCTTCATATTACATTTCTAATCCACCGTTTTCTGTATAATATTGTTATACTTGAATCGTAAACTGAGAGTGAAAAGAATTGAAGTGATCGAACCTAGTGGTAAAATTTAGGTGAATAAAATATATTCAAAAATGAATAAAAAAATAGTAAAACATTTTCTATAGAAATAAATGTGTGAAAAGTCATCAAATATCCGCTCTTGCATTTCATCCCATTAATAATACCCCAATCAGTCTCATTATGAAATTAAATTATTGCTCCCGGATTCGATGCCTAGGATTTCAGTTTTCCAGTTCCATTTTCGCGTTTCAAAAATGTTCATTTAAACTTCAGTAAAAACTGATTGATTGAAACTTTAATATTTAATTTGTTGATTACCTCTCGATATTCTTAGCGATTGAATTGGCTGAATTCAATTGTTTTGATTACATCGTTACAATTGGTCAATTTTTGATCATGACGTGAAATACCGGTATTAATTTCAATTTATAATCAAATATTTAAATAACCAGCCAAGTGAGAGTTGGATTCGCGAACGAAGGGACCGGGGTACCGTATGGGAGCCCCCTTAATATATTTTATTTAATCATTTATTTGTAACTGTATATATAGGTACAACTAAATATTCTATGAATATTTCAAGCATCTACTGTTTGCCGTAATTAATATCGAGCAAAAAAATACGTTTATATAATAAAAATATATTAAAAAAATAGCTTCTCTTAAATATTTTTATTTAATTTTAATTTAAATATACAGTAAATATAAAAAAAACATATTCTGTGGAAGCGTCTACTTGTTACTGTTATTAATGTGGGCAAAAAACGATTAAAATTCAGGTTTGTTGTATGGAAGCTCCCCTTAAATATTTATTTACATCTATTTTTAGTATTTGTTGTTGTAGCGGCAACAGAAATACATCATCTGTGAAAATTTCAACTGTCTAGCTATCACGGTTCATGAGATACAGCCCGGTGACAGACAGACAGACGGACAGCGGAACCTTAGTAATAGGGTCCCGTTTTTACCCTTTGGGTACGGAATCCTAAAATATGAAATTAATCGATTGCTTATTTTGTAGACATGTTTAAAGTCTTGCCAGAACACCAAGTTGATTGCTACAATGTTTCAATATTTGTCGTTGGATCTAAAGTAACATTAAGCTGTTTTCTGAGTTTTTTATCTACTCCACAAAAACACGAATTTTTGACAAAATTTACGCAAAACATTCAAGAATGGACACTTTAATTACGGCCATTTGTGTTCACCGCCACGTAAAATTATTCAAATTGAGTTCAATTTAATGTTCTTTCAAGCAACGAATCGTCGAATATTTTCCCTGGTATCGTTTTAATGTTTATATTCTCAGTATGGACCATTATCACAAAAAAAGTAGCAAGTTGATACAAAGTATCACAAATTGGATTTACGAAGGAAGCCAAGTGTTTGTCCATGGAGTTGTATTGCCCAAACATGTCTGTTCGAAATAAATTTTATCGTTTACCTTTAATGCATAATGCGAAAATGCGAACAATGGACTAGAATGCTCTACCTCCGACATTGTTTCCTAGATATTTCAATGCTATTGTGAACAAGTACTTTTTAGGTCTTAAGTGTCCAGATAATATGTACTTACTCACTCCATTTTCAACCGCAATATTGCTTCCCATCAGACAAGTTGGTGACCAAATGTAACCCTAAGGTGTGTAAGCAAACTCCTTTTCAATATGGCTTTTAATATTCGTAGGCGTGGTTTATGAAAATCTGTTGCCATTGTCTACACTTTCAATTCGTTTTTAGGGTTCCGTACCTCAAAAGGAAAAAACGGAACCCTTATAGGATCACTTTGTTGTCCGTCTGTCCGTATGTCAAGACCTTTTATCTCAAGGACGCGTAATGTTAACAAGTTGAAATTTAAACCATATACGTACATACATATATCTATGGACTCTTACAGTTGTGAAAAAAATAAATTTCTCAGTTATCAAAAGTCTAAGGAAAAAAGCTGGAGCCGTTTATGTAGTAAAAAACGGCATATATTGACACTCACAAGGGAATCAAAACCTACAGGGTACTTCCAGTTGACCTAGGACTATGAAATGTGGCAAGAAGCATTATATTAGAGTACACGTTTAGGTAAAAATCTGAAAAACTGTAAACTTTTAATTAAATCACAAAAAATAGGGCCAAATACAAAAAAATACAGGCCCAAAATTCAAAGTGAGTAAATCGTATCATGTGGGGTATTATATGAAAGAACTTCATTAGCACATGCTTAAACGGGTTTACAATGTGTAATTTTCTATGTACGAGTATGACGAAAAAAGTAAAAAAAAATCCATGATTATTTATTTATCCTATAGAGATTTCAACATTACATTTTTGTGAAATTTCCAGGATTTGCACGGAACTGTCGGTGTGCGAGCCTGGCTCGCACTTGCCCGGTTTTTTTATACATTTCACTAAACACTAACTTGTTTACAAAGGAAAACAAATATTGTTAACTTGTGTGTCTGTTTATTTTTTAAAGGTTTTTGTATTACGTATAGGTTTGCGTTTGACTGCACACGATAATACGAGAAGTCTGCCAAACTCAAGCTTAATAACGCAGCCACCGCATTGTGACTACAGCACAATCCGAAACTGCATAATATGTTCTAGCAATGGCCAGGGCCGGATTTAGGGGTGTGCAACCGGGGCAACTGCCGCGGGCCTCCAAAATAGAGGGCCACACAATAGATTTTGAAAAATAAAATCTTTAAAATCCAACGAGTAAATACTGTCAAATAACGTTTTTTTTTGCCGTTTTACTTATACGTACTGTACCTAAATGTGTTTTTTTTTCTTATAAGTACTGTACCTGTAAATGATTAATTTTATTATTCTTAAATATCGACAAAAATGATTAGAATAAACAAAAACTATTTATATTTATTCATTCTAATCGGTGAAATATCAAAATTCCAAGTCGTCTTGATACAATTTACAACCCATCATGAAAGAGTACGTGTCCCTCTATTTGCCACCAAGTGGCCCCACTCCTTTGTTGCCCTGAGGCCTCCACACCTCTAAATCTGACCCTGGCATTGGCAGATGTCTACTTGGTTAAAGCCCAGACCAATACCAAAGTTGTTTACAAAGAATACAAAATAAATTCATAATAAATCTTATAATAATCTAAACTACAGGTAGGTACCTGTAGTTACCAAGCGAATGCTGTAATGAGCAAAATATGTTTTTGGCACCAGGAAATGTGTGGTAGCAGAACAAAACCACTCGATTACTATTTTATGAACGTTTTCGCGAAGTTTTCGTTTTATTAAGCTTAATTAAATTTTAATGGCTCTAAATGAGGTTTTCTCACGTATGTTATGTAATGGAGAGGTAAAGTAAACATTTTTTAACGGTGGGAATTACTGAAGTGGGAAAGCGGAATTATCTTGAAAACTATGCCCAAAGAAACAGATGAACTATTACTGTACTGTACCAGCCTTTTTAATAGTCCACTGCAGGACGTAGGCCTACCCACAGAGGGAGATTGGGCCATATCCACCACGCTGGCGCAATGCGGGTTGGTGGATTCACATACGCCATTCTTCTTCGGATATATGCAGGTTTCCTCACAATGTTTTCCTTCACCAAAAAGCCAGTGGTAAAAAAATCCGTACTTAAATTACAAAGAACTCATTGGTACGGGACCGGGATTTGAACCCACGACCTCACGATTGTAGGCGGGTGTCACTACCACTGGACCACCACGGCTGAACTATTTTATCAGTTGATTAGAGTAGAGCTGATGAACTATTGATAGTTCTTAACATGATGATCAATTGCAGTTACCTACTTGGTTTCTAAATCAAGTATTCATATATTAGAAACTATTATACAAATAAATTGAAAGCATTTTACTTTGCATTTTTTTTTTCATAATTTGATCTCAAATCTAAAGATTTTAGTAGTAGTTATTTTAGTTTACGAGCCGTCTATAATGTGGACCCTCAATGTGGTCAAAAGGTTGAAAATTTTGCGGTAAGTAGTGCGTGTGACAGAAAACTCTATTTTATTAGACTTTATACTAATGGAGCTTCCTACTATACGAGTACTATAGACTTTTACACTACATAATTTTTAGTATGGAACAGTTTTTTTCGCGTTACTGACAGTTGTCTTCTGCTAAAACTTGGTGTTAATGATTAGTGTGTTTTTTTTAAATATCCGTAGTCTAGAGAAACACAACATAATTATAAAACAAAAGATTAGTCCTTAAATATAGATAGGTACTTATAAATGAGTCATTTTGTAATATTGCTGTAGGGACCTACTAATCGCACCCTCTCCCCAAAGGCTATATGACGTTCACTCCACCCCCACGTAAGAAACAGTTTAGATTATCTACTGTTAGTACGTGCTGCTTGAATTAAATTTCTCGATTGTAAATTCAACAATACAATGCTGCATAAACAAAAGCCTTATCTCTTGGACTGTTACGGTGCTTACTACTTAACGGCGTTATAATTTCACACTAAACGTTGCCCGTTTAAAATTTTACCGTGAGCTGTTTGTAGATCTAATGGTGCGTAACGATTTTTGAAATTTATTCAGTGTATTTCCCTGCCTGCCGAAAATGTTAAAAGTTTTGTTTTTCGCGCGCATTTTCTAATAAATACGCGTGTAATATTCTTAATTAGTCATATTTTCCAAACCACTGAATGTAGTTAAGATATAGTTAGATCCATCTTAATAATTATTTTATTAGATTTTTATATACTTATCATGAGTCTTTAAAACTCTGACACCGGGTCTAGCCGGCTTATCTATACGAACTAAGTTACTTAACCTGGTTCACTAATCTCGTTTACTCCTTAATTGCAATAAAAAGCTTAAAAAAGCGGTGAATAAATTAATCTACGCATGAAAACCATAGCCAAAGTGGTATTGTGTAAAGCAAAAATTCCACACACGGCCACAAAGCAAAATTGCTCAGCGGCTTTGAAACTGCTGTGCGGGGTTTCATAGGGGTGCATATTATACGTCATGTACCTACCTACATACAGCCAGCAACAATATGAATAAACCTTCCTTCTTCTTCTTTTCGAGTCAGCGATTCGAACATAATATTTTTTTACCTTAATAATATACTATAGTTCGGCCGTTCAGAGAATGCGTTCCTGACACGTCATCTTGAAGAAATGTTTTTGGCCGATATCTCGGAAACTGTGTACATAAGGGCAAAAAACATTCGAACATTATAGTAGAAAATAAAATTTCGCATCTTTTGTTCCCAGTAAACTTTTTTGTGAAACTTACCGTTTACGATTTATGGCCCATTTAATGAAATTTCATAACCTTAAAACATGGCCGAACTATAGTAAAAAACTTAGGTATTTATGATATTGTCAAAATTAAAAAGTCGGCCTAGTACGAGTCGGACTCACGCACTAAGGGGTCCGTACCGTATGGAAGCTCCCCTCAATAATTATATTTTATTTTAATTTTGTCACTGATTTTTGAAGGGAATATACAACTTAATATTCTGTGATTATGTCAAGCATCTTCCTGTGGACGTTATTAATATCGAGCAAAAAACGGCTAAAAATTAGGTTTGTTGTTTGGGGTATTTTTTCTATCACGGATCATGGGATACAGCCTGGTAATAGACAGACGGACAGACGGACGGACAGCGGAGTCTTAGTAATACAGTCCCGTTTTTACCCTTTGGGATGGAACCCCAAAAATTCTTGATTTGAATTGTATGTTGGAATGCTCTTTCACGAGAGGCTTTTCCGCAATGCTGCAATCTAGGCATCTGTGTGTGTGCCCTGCCCACTGTCATTTCAACTTGCTGGGCTATGTCAGTCACTTTGATTTTCTACGAATCTCCTCATTTCTGATTTGATCTCTTAGGCAGACTCCGAACATGTCCCTCTCCATAGCTCGTTGGGCTACTTGGAGCGAAAAGTTCAAATGTTCTTAGTACCTTACACTTAGTACTCTTCCAGAGGCTATAACACACAGATACTGTAAAACAAGAAAAGACTCGACATTACAGCAAATGCCATCCCGGTCACGATCTTTAACGACGAATAGATCAAGGGGCGGACCTCCTAACAGATTAAATTAACCTTTTGTTTGGATTGCGGAAACTATCAACACAAATTAAATAAAGTAACACTTTTAGTAGATCTATTTCTATGTCTACTACTAAAGAGTAAGTTGGTATTGTAGCGTACTGTAAACCAATTTTTGATGATGTATTATTATTATTAGATAAAGGTTTCTTTCTGCAGCAGACCGCAGTTTGACACTTCTGGTTTCTATGTGGGTATTTCTATATGAAGTCTGCGACACGTAGTCTGCGTATATGTGTCGCCCGACGACACTGTATTCTGCTGTTGCAGCATGCAGTCGGCTAAAAAATTATATCTACGTACCACATGTTCCACCTACATGTGGACTGCCGACCTCAAGACTGCAGGATCGCGCTACTACCAACCGGTCTTAAATAGGAGATCCGTATGGGAGGCCTAAGTCCAGCAGTAAACGTCCTTTGGCTGAAACGACGACGAACGACGACGACCACATGTTCATCGAGGCCAGTGTACAAAATGTTAGATCCTAAATTCCAGTTGCTCTACGTAATTATCCCTGTAATAGACTACTAAGTCCTATGTAATCCGTAATTGCTTCGTATGAGCTTGGTATCCGCTAATTTTTGACCATTATCGTACACTCACTGCTTTCGTCAGCTGTAATGTTAAATTCGTACCTTTAAAATATGTTGTTACTTTACATGATTGCTGTCTCTGCACAAATATATAATCAGAAACTTTCACTTGATAGTCGATATTTTTACACAGTTGAATGACGAGACGAACCGTCACTAGTCAGATAAGAATTATTATTATCATGCATTTTTCCTCGCAGTAAAAAAAAATTGTATCATATTTCCTCATCACTGAGCAAGTGAAGCATGCAGCCACAGGAACTCCAGCTACAGTTTTAAACCCAAGCAATGAGCTTCGCCGATGAACTTTCGCCATTTAAATGGTCGGGAAAGGCACGCTTTGATATTTCACAGAGTTGCGCGGGTCGTTACTGCAACACATAGTAGTTTCGCAGTTTCAATTGTACCTAACTTCTTCGTGTTTAATGTGACCATTAGCGAAAAGTAAATACACAAAATGTACATATGTTTTCGTCGTGTATGTTGTTTTGAACAATTACGAGCAATAAAACCGGGACACACAGTCGGTGTAGCATCTGTGTAGTGAAATGGTAATAGGTGAGCACTGAATTGAGGCTAGGAATATTCACTTACGTGTCCCACTCGGTGCCTCGGAGAAAGTAAAATTTACGCAAGTTTTCCTTACCGGAGCTGGTTGTTGGCTGCAAAATATATTCAGCAGTAAATGTTTTGATGAAACTTTCAGTTAAGTATGTATGTATATGTAGACGGAAGCTTATTAGTTTCTTTTGTTTGAAATCTCATTATCGATACTAATCCTAATAGCGTGATGATATTAATTTTGTCGTTTGGCAATTTTGTGTGGACATCTATTTAGGATGTAATCATAATTGTATCTAATATTACTTGCACAATCGTAATTATACTACACGTGCCGAGTGTGTTGTACTTATAATACTCTTTTTTTTACACCATTAAACATGGTGTTTTACAATTTTCTGCCTCATATTTCATGTACAACGGTCGTTGTTCCCAAAGTTTTTCCTAGGAGACTACATTAATAGTTAGGTGGTTTACGTACCAGTCTAGTCAACCTTTGCACTAGAGCATTGACGAACGTACCCATGGTACATGTAAGGGAGACAATTTTATTTCGTTCTAAATTTTAATTCAACTTAAGTTTAAATTCCTATACTAGCTTCTCTTGCAGCTACGAGTACATATTTAGTCTAGCATTGCCGACTTTGTACAGCGGTTGAGCAAAGGTAATGACGCTACCCGATACAATGTATGCACCATGTATCGCTCCAAGTGGACACAAAATTGGCACCACTTTTGGCGTAACCAAGTGCGGTCTCCTGTTAATTCAACTTGTATGTCGATGATTGAACTCGACGGGAAGCTTTTTGAAAACTGGTTACCTGAATGCGTGTCGGGTTAAATTGCAATGTAATGAGCTTGCAGTTAGTCCAGTTAACTCCAGTTAGTGGGTAACGATGTTATTGAAAGGTTTTTATCGTGAAGCGGTATCTTTACGGGTTTTAATAGGCCTTAATTATAGACCGAACGGTATTGCTGTCTGGCGGAGGTCTGGGACTAGTGTTTTTTTTTTTAAATATATTCCGTATTATACTTACTGAAGAAAGTTATCGTCAAACCTGGCACGCTAATTTTCAAAGCGATTATTTTCTCTTGATTAATTTAGCATCATCTGCAATTCTGAATTTTTAATGGATGGATTGTATTCAGATACTTAGCGTACATATAAAATTTAATTAAGAATATTATTAGGAGTAATTATCAACAAAGTAACTAAACCTTTGCGTCATAGATGGCAGTATTTAAGCTAGTTTTAATATTTGTTATTATTCCTTCTTTGCGGAATAATAACAATTTGAAAAATAAATAAATGTCAGATTGATGTAAGGTATAAATATTTTGATTGCGTCTGTAGCCGTTGTTATTTTCCTTAACTCGTGATCGACCTGAGAAAAAGTAGGTCAAATTTTATAAGATCAGGGGTACAACACTCCAATAATAAATATTAATAAAGTGTGCCGGAAATTAGGTTCGGAAAATATCGAACTTGTTGTACCCGAAGCACTTTGAGGCGAATTTAATTTTCCACTTGGCGCGTCGGCATTGAACTCGCTCGCTTGCTAACCGCTAAATAACCGAATGCTCTCGACTACAATAACCGTTTTGCCGTAATAACCGGGAGTGAGGCTAATCTAAACAATATTAGTTAGAGATGAGACGTAGGAAGTTAGGAGGATAATAAATTGTAAAAGTGTATCTAATGACAAATTATTCTTCTGCCTATTTAAACTGTTAGTATTGTGTTGATAGTTGTTAGTACTGTCCGCAGGACCACAGGATGGCGGTGGATGCAAGCCGCTACCAACCGGTCTTATTGGAGGTCTATAGGGAAGGCCAACGTCCAGCAGTGGACTTACTATATCTGATGGATGGATAGATTGTGTTTATATGATGCTAATAAATAACACATAAGAATCTAAACAAACATTTTGGAGATGAGATTTTACTTGAAAAAATAAATTACTTTCTTCTTGATTAAACATGGATAAAATAATTCCAATAAGAAAAACAAGTAACACAATATGAGATTATATTAAATAAAAAAAGAATAAGGAGAATAAGAAATAAAAATAGAACTTTTAATGGATTGCTGTGAAAATTAATTGCTATTGATTAAACGCTCTCTTCTTTCTCGTAACTCTTAAGTAAAATTTCCATTTATTAAAATGTAAAACGAAAATATCATTGGCAAATAACATTAAGAAACTTTCGAATTTCTTAATGGACTCTGAGGCGAATTTTTAATGGACTAGAGATGAGCTCCCTATCCCTACGTTTTGTTCGTAAACAAAATAAAAGCAAACTCAAAGCACTTTCGGGTATTAATTTTAAAGTTTGTAATAGTTATTTTAAAAGTACCTAGCGTCTATTTATTTTTGAGTGAGTCTATAAGATAGTTAAGTCTGTGTCCAAACTCTCTTAATGGAGTAAGAAATTCACTTAAAGTTATTAAAACACAATAGACTGCCGCTGTAGTGCTATCACACTAATTGAAAACTGTAACGTGGTCACCAGATTAGTAGAGAGTATAGCAGTATACCTTTTTACTAATTCTTACATAGTTACGAATTTGTTCTATGTTCTATGATCTTGAATCTTTCTATGTACATTTTACATTTACATGGCTGTATTGTGTGTAAAAACGCACTATACAGGGTTATTTCTAATCAATTAGCATTCTTTTAGGGGCTTATTCTGTACATCATAACTAACAACTTTTGTACTGCTACTTTTGTCAGAACTCAAAAATAAAATGAGCTGTTCCATACATTTTGTCAGGGGTAAACGATATTTTTCTATGGAACAACAAAATCTTTTTTTTGAGTTTGACAAAAGTCGCAGAACAAAAGTTGTTAGTTTTGATGTACAGAATAAGCCCCTAAAAGGATGCTAATTGATTAGAAATAACCCTGTATAGAATCAAAAACAAATTTTTAGTGCCAGTACCTTAGAAAAATATTCAATTTTGCTTCACATGACTACAATTTCGTATCAAAGTAAACGCGGCAGGAAGTGTAAATTACAGTTAATGTACGTAATTATACCTACTTCGTATTAGGTTAAACTATTAGTTTACTATCTCCAGTCAGTACTGGATGCACGATTCTAAATACATAGAATTTCTATATAACCCTACATATTTTTTTACAAAAGAAGTTATTGCAGTGCGTAGTTTTTTTAGATGTATAAGTCTTTGTAATTCCTGTGTCATTACTAATTTAATTTCTTTAAAAATTTAACATACGTTGCTTCTCTGCTTTTAACTTTACTGCGCCACCAAACATTGTATGTTCAAAGCATTTGTCAGATAGTTTACTGGATACTGAATAGCTGTTATAAGTGGACCACATAGCACTAGTGACGCGTCTTATGGCACATAGAGTATGTAATTAGGGAAACAGTTGCAGTTTCATTATGATTATAATAACGCTGCGAAGTTTTCCCGGTGAAGATTGCAAGTGCTTCTCAAATGAAACCCTCGAGAGAAAATTGGTCTCTCTTCCATTAAGATGAGGACTTGGATCATTTGCTGGATTAAACTTACTTTTTATATGTGCTAGTGATGTGGAAGAAATCAGTTCGATATACTACGTAATGAAAAAATAAATACATAATTCGTAACTCTTTATAAGAGAGTTATGAATTTTACTGATTTTGTTGCGTTTACTTTTGATCGTTTTATGACGATGCTATTGCAGATACCTACTATATTGTTTTAAATTTTTTAGATTATTTTAAGTTAGGGTGTTTGAATTTGTAGTAAATTATTTTATGTAATTAATTGAATTGTTAGGTATTCATAATTTGGTGAATATATGTAAATTTTCACCTATTATAATTATATTATGTTTGTAAAAAGACGATTCTAAGCGCATTTCCATATTATGTCCAACTAATAAAGCATATTTTGATTTGATTTTGATTTTTGATTTTACACATTTTGTCATATAGATAAATTGTGTGAATCCTATTTTTTTTGTGAAATATAATTTTGGACCATTAGACATTTTGATATTATAAATTCTGTAAGTATTTGCCGGCTTTATCAGGCTTTGAATCCCGTGTTGCCTAGCTAATATCAGATTATAGCTAGCTGCTGTCAATTTAGTAGCCAAAGCAATATTATTCCAATAAAGTATAATTTATTAATTTTGGGTAGCAACGAAGGCTTAAATTACAAGGCTACAAAAAAATAATTGATACAAGAATGTCGAGAAAGACAGGAGGCCTATACTCAGCAGTGGGTGGAACAGTCTGAATAAATAGATCTTCTTTATCATCTCGACATAGCCTACGATAGGATGTTTATTGCTGGAAATTCCACTCCAACATAAAAAAAAGGTTCGGAATCGGGTTGTTCCTTTTTCTCTATCTATGTGCTTTACATCACGTCGTTTGTTGATTTTGTGGAAATATAACTAAATTTTCTATTGTTTCAGTTCGTAATGGTTACTCCTGCGTACCAGTGGCGCTCTCTGATGGGCTGGACATCAAACTCGGTATGGCGGTGACGGACATCTCGTACAGCGGGCCCGGGGTCACCGTGAAGGCGGTCAACTCTAGGACCCCGAACCAGCCACAAGTTTTCAAAGGTACTTTCAAAATTACAAATGTTCCTTGCGGTTTTTAATACGAGCTAGTATTTAAAGTGATCAAATTCTCGCTCATAACAAATTCTGGGTTAATAACAAACTTCAATCCTCTTGCAACTTAAATAAAAAAATATCCAAACGAAATAAATCTAAACGTATTTACAAAAACATTGTGTTAGAGCACCTGTATCGAATTCATTCATATCCTGTCTTAATCCTTGTTCAATATTCACGCATTTGAACCTTCGAATATTTTTCTACCGTGCTAGTTTTCCCGTAACATCGGTTCAATCTATGAACTATTTTTAAATCCTAGCTTGCATGATTTTATTGAAACAAGAATATGAAAAAAATGGCTTTATAAATGCTCGCTCGCATCGATTTTGGCCGCCGGCACGCTCCATATTGTGTTCGCATTTTACGTTCTAAAATGGAACAAAATCAAATTCATGTGGCCCCGATTATAAAGAGGGCGAGCGAAAAAAAGAAAAACATGCCAACATAATGGGCTCTATGAGAAAAATCCACAACGCCCGACGGGCTCCTTGTCATTTCTTTGTCGTGGAATGATTTGCAATTCTAACGCGTTAATTTTACTTTGACGAGGCGCAAAAATACGGTCGGGCTATGTTGACCCGCGTCTCCCCTCCTATTCTCCCTTCGCCTAGATACACTATACGTTGAAACGCAGTAGCGCAAATCGTGTGACTTAGCAGAAAAATCTTTACTGTTGTTAGTGGTTCAAGTTTTGATTGTTAGCACCATTGCATCACCGTCTTTAGCGATTTGACAGTATTTGAAATATTAAGCCGACTTCCAAAAAAAATAATGTGCTATGTTCGTCTGTATGTTTGTATAAATTTTTTGTGCACCGATTTAAATAAATCTTTTTTTAGTTCGAATGGGTATACTCCCGAGTTGGTCCCATTTAGATTTTATAGAAATCTGCAGAGCTGTTTTGGAAAAATCAACATTAATGCAAAAATTGTATGCGTCGATTCGAATTTTGTACGCACATATAAAATAAATATAGGGTATATATTTAGAAGACAAAGAGATAGAAAATCATTTTACTTACACAAATTTTATGACGAACTTTTATTTCGGGATTAACCTGCACATCAAAGTGAAAACAAATTTGCTGTTTCATACTTTTTGTCCATGAACTCAATTTTTAGGGTTCCGTACCTCAAAAGGAAAAAACGGAACCCTTATAGGATCACTTTGTTGTCCGTCTGTCCGTCTGTCAAGACCCTTTTTCTCAGGAACGCGTGGAGGTATGAAGCTGAAATTTATATCAATTACTCAGGTCTACTGTCCCTTGAAGCTGTGAAAAAATCAAACTTCTAAGCCAACGCAATCAAAAGATACAGCCGTTTATGCCGCAAATTTTGAAACTCGCAAGTACTCGCAAGGGAATCAAAACCTAAAGGGTACTTCCAGTCGACCTAGAATCTTGAAATTTGGCATGAAGCAACGTTTTATAGCACACATAAAGGAAAAATTCCGAAAACCTTAAATTTTTAGTTACATTACAAAATATATATTTTTTAATAAATATAAACTTATTACTTTTTTTGTCGTAATGAACGAACTTTGTAAACCTTGCAGGTTTGTACGGAACCCTCGGTGCGCGAGTCCGACTCGCACTTGGCCGGTTTTATTCCCGTTATAACTTAATTTTTCTATGGAACACCTGTTTTTTTTTGCGATTCCGGTGTTTGTCCCATAGTAAAAGTTTGTCGTACTGATGAATACAATCATAAAAATCCTAAAATAGTAAAATATCTCTAGTCATCTAGAATTACACTTCGGAAATATGCTTAGGACACAACTTTGTCGCATACGTCTCACAGCTCTGCATTTCACAAAACATAACAACGTATATACCTCAAAGAATTTAAAGTAGATGAAGCTCTGTTACTATCGTCACAGTGTACTTGTGGCCTGAGGCACTTCCGGCACATTTGCATACAGGCGGGGTCTATCGCAGATGAGGCAGTTAGACGGCGAGAGGCGGTGCCGGCGACTAGATGCGCCTCGCCTCGTTTACACTACAGATTGTATGGCTTTTCTATAACTCGCTGTATCCGTTTCGCGCACAGAGCAAAACCTACAGAGCCGGCGTTTACTTATATTCCTTTTGGAGTAAGAACAAGAACAACTGTTTAAAATACTTTTGTTGGATAGTACAACATTTGCGAATAAGTTGTCAAGTGCGTGTCGAGACAAGCGTATCATAGAAGCTTCCGAAGATAGTGACGATGATTATGATGATGATAAAAAACAATTTTAATTATGTCATTAGATGGTTGACAACTATAAAAACATAATTGGCTAAAAGTATGTTTGTGAGGCCAATAATCTCTGGGCTATGTGCCGAGTTTAGAAATTACGAAACTACTTTATAACTCAAAAAGTTATCATTCCACACTGTTCATTAGTTTTAAAAGAACGAACAAACGGACAGATGTACAGAAGGACAGACGGACAGACAGACGGACAGACTGACAGACGGATAGACGGACAGAAGGATAGACGGACAGACGGATGGAAGGACGGACACAACGAAGTTATAAGGGTCCTCGTTAGTCAGTAGGTCATCCGAGCCACGGAAGCGCTCAGTTGGAAAATGCCACCCGCGGTCACCCATGCAAATACAGATCGGATGACACGTTAAATTGTAAGTCCCGGTTGTTTTAACCGTTTAGCCACGTCAGATGCCTTCAGGCGATCTACAAACTCTGACACCAGGGCTAGCCACCCGGCCTATACGAACTTACTTAGTAGTAGTAGGTACTTACGTAAAAAAATCGAGCTATGCAGGTGATTGTGAGCTCTTTTACAAAGACGTGATGCAATCGGCTGCATATTCATTGCCAACTAAAAGATTATTATGATCACGTAGGGAGCTTTCAAGTAAAAAAACGTTTGGTTGATGTAGGTATAGCATTGGCAACCTTGCGAGAAACGATGCCATGTCACAAATGCTACGTGATGTGCCGCCCAACATGCCGCGTCTCTGAAAATTACTCTCAGTATGGACTATAGATAGAGTCTATATTATAGTTTTGAGCTTAGGGTGAAGATAATGGCGTATCTCTCTAGGTAATCTATGATTTCACGCAAACTTGCGGTATCTATTCCGCATGAATATTGATACGATAAGATGCTCGCGTTAAGCTTTTATGAGGCTTCTTTAAGTCTCCGGCTTAGTTTAGATAGTGTTGATAGAGTATAATGCGGTAGTGCAGTTTTAAAGCGCATACACACCAGATATGCGTTTATGGAAACACTTAAATATTTATATGCTGTAGTGTTTAAGTTTTGACTAAAACTGAAAACTTTTAATCCAAGCCTTATTTAGCATGGCCAAAACGATCAAAATTATGAAAGTTTTTAGGACATTTATTACTTTTCTATGTGATTTCATTTTTTTAATTATTTGCCAATCGTATATAAAACTTATCATAAATAGTATTTTGTATTCATAATTTTTAGGTATTATAAAATTATGAATACAAAATACTATTTAGTTTAGCTTAGTTTCTGAAAATGCCGATGATAAATTCTTAGAATATAGAATACCTACATAATTATTTTGTTATCGTTATCCATTCATCTATTTAATAAAAAAAAAAAGATAATGTAAAAATCGGTATAATATAATACATATTTGCTGATGAAACATCCGGTAGTTACTATATAGGTATATTTAATTTTTAGCAACCTACTTACTTTAATTTTTTATTTCGTCTATCTATAATGCTTGCGTTCTTTTTGGATTGTAATAGTATTACTGATGAGTAAAAATTAAAATGACGCGAGTAAGTTAAAAGCTCTGTCAAACTGTGACTTGTTTTAATAGCTACTAGTTAGTTACTACTAGCTAGTGGCGCCACCTGTCGTCGAAATAGATTTTGCGAAACCGTATTCGGCCACATTGCGCGAAAACATTATTCACAACAGTGCCTTCCTTGTACAACACAATAAACCTTTGGCCACATTCATTCCGTTCACCGGTCAAGGCTTTTTGCTTAAACAGATTACGCCCAAATCGAACTGGGCCTCGGTTTTCCTGAGAATATAAGGTATTGTATCGTTTACCGATGTGATTGTGGAATGAAACGGTAGCTAAGCCCACTGTTTGCCGGTCCCCCCGGGCCCCATACAATCGTAGGCACACAGTACACACTCCTGCCTAAAAGCTTTCGATATTACGATACGCGTTTAGGGAAAACGCATGTTTATAACAACATAAAAATATATCGGTACATGAATGTAACAAAGATACTGGGTAATGGTTTCGAATGTTGCCGAGTTTTCTCGGAAATGCGATCGTCGAAAGCGTTACTTAGTGTTATTACGAATTATAATACTCGGAATACTTGGGACCTAGAGGCTCTTTCAATATCTAATATGGCGCGGTTTTAGCTCGACTGGTGTTCCGCGGCGAACTTCAATGATTATACATAGAACAGTATTTAGTAATTTTAATTAAGTAAAACACAGGTGTTACTCACGTTCGATTTTTAGTAGGATACTATACTATAGTTTCGATCGCATTTGGCGATCTTTCTCAAGGTTGGTCAATTAAAATGTACGAAAACCATGTTAGTTTCCATTGTGAAAGTATTTAGTAATCTAATTTAGGTATGTGACAAACTCAAAAACTCAGTGCGCCTTACCACAAAAGTATTTAAACAAGCTTTAAACACTGTTCAACCGTAAATTTGTACTGTAAAACTCTGTCCAAAGCGTGCATAAAAGTTTTGTGGTAAGACGAAGTATTTATATCAAGTACCTACTTTAAAAGTACTTTTTATTTATTTAGTCTTAAGTCTGTACTTAGTACGTAGTTTTGATGTGTAGGCATGTAGTTTCATTGTTATAATAAATATTATCTTTTTTTTTTAAGCTTCTTAGAATTTTTTGGCCTAAACCAATATTTTATTAATAAAAACTTGTAGAATAATTTAGTTGAGTAAAATGGTGCTGTATTATTCCCTTAAAATTAAATGTCTCAGACTGATTAGGCTCCACGGACGATTTTAATATAATACTCTAACTTTTGTCTTATAAAAATTCAATTCTACTTTAATTAAAACCGCTACAAGAACGCTATTTGAAAGCTCGAACAATCTTGTAATATATTTTCGAATAAAGTTTAACTACAAAACCACAATCTTGCCGCTGAACTAGAAAAGCCCTTTTCTTACATAAATTCTGAAAACCTGACTAGGCAAAGCAGAGTGTATGTGAATAGTACAAAAACGCTTTATTTAACCTTTGGAGGTTAGGGCCGGCTTTGATGCCAGCTCAGGATTTCATTCTTTAAACTTTGTGCAGTATGGGACCTTTTGCTCTGGAATATGTATAATATTTTCATACGCCTTTTGATAAAATATCCAATGCAAATTGCATGTTATGATAGTTCCGTATGTATATAAGAATTACGAGCAGCCTACAAGAGCCACAATTCGTATATACTTAAGTAGGTACTAATTCTAATAAATGTCTTACCTACTATAGTGACGCTATGACAGACTAGCATATAGTTTTCTGATAAATTATTGAGAAAGTAAAGAAACTTATGATTTACAAATATTTCGTACTTATTTTGTGTTTTTGCGATTAATATCGCGTAACTCCATTTTGAAGAAATTTTGCTTCGAAAAAACGATAAAATTAAATCTCAATTGGATGTCCGTACTGATAATACACAGTCTGTATATTTTGCTTTCAGTCTGATTGCTTCCTACCTTTGTATACCGCATCTTAACCTGATTCCTTAACCCTTTTTTGTACCCAAGGACTAAATGATCGCCTCGTTGGATTTTTTCAGCAATCTCATTTTTCTGAGATAAAGATCTTTCGTCTGATTATATTGACGCCATTTGCATTAACGCGATTCCATCCAATCGAATAAGAACTATAAAATCAAGATTGATTTTTTGCCATTGACTTGATGGGTGATAAAATTGGATTTGAAAAATAAAATTAGAAAGCACTGGCAGATTGATTAATCTGATAGAATTTGCAGAAGTTTCTTTTTAAAATTTTATAGGAACATCGCATCTTGGGAGCAGTTGGAGATATTAATTGTCAGTGACAGACATAATTATAATTCTGTGAGACCATTCCCCGAGGCGTGCAGTTTTAAATAATTTAAGTGCGAGTTTAATTTTGTGTGGATTTCGTCTCATTTTAGAATTGTTTGCAGGGGACGTTATACTCTGCACGCTGCCCTTGGGAGTGCTGAAGGTTGCGGTGGCGAATAACGGGCAAAACCAGCAGAATTTTGTCAAGTTTGATCCCCCATTACCAGATTGGAAGGTGAGACTAAACCTCTGAATAATTGCGTAGCTACATCAACTTGTGCATCTGATTTGAAAGGTCACACGTGTCTATTATAGCTACGTTGAATTTAAGCTTACATTTAAGTTATTTTTAACTCTAGAACAGATCTAACAAAAAAAGACAAAATGCAGAACATGCCTGTAAAATATTCTATCAGATCTCCTTAATACATTAACCGATTTTGATTAAGTTTTTTTGTTGCTTCAAAATAAATTTGATGTAGATTGGTTTTATCTATTAATGAACAATGTTATATTTTCTTTTTTCTAGATTGCTGCCATCAAACGTTTGGGCTACGGAAACCTGAACAAAGTCGTTTTGTGCTTTGAACGTACATTTTGGGACCCCAGTGCTAACTTGTTCGGCCATGTGGGCACTACTACAGCTAGTCGAGGTTTGTAAGCTATTTATTTGACTAAAAATGTGGTAGTTAATTTGGTGTACTTATTTTAGTATTTACACTGCGCATATAACGTGTAGACCTGATATTGAAAATACAACATAATAACAGCTATAGACTCGATCCTCACATCACTATTCGTGTATTTGTATTCGTACCGACTTCTGTGGCTTGTGTTCGTGTTATTATGCAGTAGTATGTAGAGTTACTGGTAATCAACTAGCATTATTTTAAGGGTATATTCTGTACATCAAAATAAACATCTTTTGTTGAAATCAAGTCCCCAGTCCCCACTGGTTTGAGACGATATGTCTGATCTTGTAAAATCTGTGACTACAACTGTTACCAGAAAATTACTCTGTCATTGATTCCGTGGGAGTGAATCCCCTGATGCGATGGTTTTATTGCCTATGTAGCAGGAAACTGAAAACGGATCGATGTTAATGAAAGTACTCGTTGGTGCACCGCAAATTAAAAGGGAAGCCCGTTGCATGCAGATATCTAGACAGATCAACTGTTTATAGTGGTAGTATACAATTTATTGATCAGAATATCAAATTTACCTAATTATTACTTTATTCAGTAAGCGAATTAACCTATTGGCCGGATTTACAAATTGTGCTCTCAAAAGGAGGCTGACTAATGGCTTATCTGTAAACTGGTATAGTTTGTAGTAAAAATATTTAGTGACTCTACTAATCTGAATACTCTCAAGTGTATATATGTACTTTGCAGTCTCATACTGAAAAAACCTACACATTATCTTGCAAGGTGATCTTTATTTTTGTCATTCCTTTAAAAGTTAGCACTCTGCTATTTTTTTTCTGCGTCAATTTTAACTTTGTTGCTTTCCCCAGAGACGGCGGGTTCGTAAATTATTTCCCGATGTAAATAGTGAACGTAGAAACATCGGTGGCCGCGATAACGAATTAAAAGCTGAATAATTTAACGCCACCGAGGGCGCGACGAGAGTTATAAATCACGGGAACGCTCAGAGACAAGCTTTTTTCAACGTTTATGCCTTAGTTCATCTTCTTGGTTGTTTCTTTGTCGTGACACAGTCTACGAGGAAGGCACTGTGGTATGTGGCCTAACTTGATTGTGTCTAGGGTTGCTAGGAAGCTTTTTCAAATTCAGTATACTTAGGTAGATTTGTAGGTACATTGCTGAATTGTTAAACTGTGTTGCATTTGAGATCTGAAATCACTACATAGTATAAAACAAAGTCGCTTCCCGCTGTCTGTCCCTATGTATGCTTATATCTTTAAAACTACGCAACGGATTTTGATACGTTTTTTTTTTTTGAATAAACAGTGTTTTAAGAGGAAGGTTTATATGTATAATAAACCTGTGCGAAGCCGGGGCGGGTCGCTAGTTATAATATAAATAATTGATCGCGCAATGATAATATTACATTGGGATGTTAGATGACCGGCTTAATACTTAAAAAATAATCTGTCTTTAGGACTCCGACCTTAAAAGAAAAAAAAATTAAACTCGTATAGATTCTCTTTTTAAGATCCCACCTCGGAATATAAAAATTTGAAGTAGAGATACTTTCCATTTCAGTTCATTTTTTTTTCTTTTAAGATGCTTACTCGTACCTCTAATAAAGTCTGTATTCAATATTCCGTTTCCTTTCTCTCTAATCTGATAATACCAGCCCTAAAATATAACAAGGCACGCTTGTTCTGTGAAAGCCGAAACAATGTATTCGGCCCTTGATTTTTTACTGTACTGGCCAATTTATTTCGAGGCTATGTTGTGTTTAAAATGCTCGCATATCTGATGGGTCCGTATCTCTCCATGTTATTGGAAGAGTTATGTGAGAATATACGCCGTTTTTTGTATGTATCAGGGAAATCAACAAAATGCTTTTATGTTCAAGTTAATTGTCAGATTTAAGTATGCGGTCACTTAAAAGGGGGGTTTTTGTTTCAATACATTTTGTGTAATAAAAGGTTAACATAAACTTCTGTCGTAACATAAAATCTAGTATTTAGTTCTGATGACAGATATATGATGAAACAAGAATGCAATAAGACCAATTTTAATATTACTATTAATTCATTATTACGTTTTTATTATGGTCGCTGTTTACCGATGAATAGTAGCGTCCAATTGAAAACTTGTACTATTGGATGTAGTTGTACACCTATAGAATACAATAATGAAAACTGCCACTTAGAGTCCGAGATCCCTCTGCAGGATAATCCCGCTCATAGCGTACACGGTTCAAACCAATTTTTTTACGTACCTAATAGTATGAATAGGAAAATATATTTCAACTGCCTTTCCTTGCGAAATGTTGCCGCAAGTACTTGAAATTTAATAATGTTTTAAGTAATTATTTATAAGAAAACATATCCTTCATTTGTTTTTATATCAATACATTGGATATATAGGATTAGGTATTTTCACTGTTTTGTAACATTATTTTAAAAAAGTTGATAATTTTTATTGTAGTTGTTTAATTTTAATCGGAGACATTTTAATTTTATTTCGAATTCACATAGTTTTCAAATACCAAATAATATTTAAATAACATTGTTATTTACTAGTTTTAATTTGATATTAAATTAATTAAATAGGGCCCTTAAACTTTTCTACCTATAACACAAAAACAGAGCGGAAATACACTAAATATTTATTCAAAACAAAGATTTGAAGATGAACATCCGCAAAGTAACGCCTGATTCAATCAACTAAGTGTGTAATTGGTTATTGACCAATTACAGTGCCAATAATATCAAGTTGCATAAAATTATACAACGTCCAATGATTTAAACTAAGTACTAAGCTTTGATATTTTTCTATTTATCTAATCATATCACTGTGTACCTAATAATTTGTATTCTTCATATCAGGTGAGCTGTTCCTGTTTTGGAACCTGTACAGCGCTCCAGTGCTGCTGGCGCTGGTTGCCGGCGAGGCCGCGGCGGTCATGGAGAACGTCACCGA
This sequence comes from Hypomecis atomaria, assembly GCA_964007245.1. Lineage (NCBI taxonomy): Eukaryota > Metazoa > Arthropoda > Insecta > Lepidoptera > Geometridae > Hypomecis > Hypomecis atomaria. Next base: position 13,072,415 of record OZ023291.1, read on the forward strand.
TGACGTCATCGTCGGCCGCTGCATCGCCGTGCTCAAGAGCATCTTCGGACACGCCGCCGTGCCGCAACCTAAGGAGTGCGTTGTTACTAGGTAAGTTATGTGTGAAGTAAAGAGTTCTTAGTGGGCAGCTTACGATGTGAAATTGAGAATCTAACCAGCGATTTCTTTATGGGCCGCTGTACGGAAGTGTTGAATCTAATTTTCAGAGACACTTCCGTGTTGTTGTTAACTTGTAAGGAAGTTAAGAGTAATATACTCGTAGATTGGTCGCTGGCGCATGGCGGTGTAATGGAGTACGTCACTGATGATGTCTTAGTCGTTGCATCGCCATGCCGCACTCTGTGTGTCACTAAATGAGTTCTTCTTGTGCTCATGCAAAAATAAGTATCAATTTTAATGATCCCAACTTAAAATTTTTCCTGCCCTCCATTTACTGCAAATATCACTCTAGACTAGATCAATTCCCTTTCATACAACAGGAACAACAGGTGACGCTGACGTCACTGCTGCATAAATGTCGCAATAATTTATTTTTCATACCACTTCTTCGAAAATGTCCAATTAAATGTCATACAATCTCAACTTAAAACAAGACAATCTCGATGGCTATGGCAGGACAATAATGAATGAAACAATAATGACAATAATGTTGTATGAAACTCTCTAGGGAGTAAAGTGATTTAAATTTGGAACGTCATAATCCGTATGTAAACTTATTCACTTAGAACAAATACAGACACAAGGAGAATTTTATTCGTTAATCGAACTGATCACGACAATCGAGTAGACCATGATAATCGAGTAGGCCATGATTGTCACGTAGTATTTACATTACCTATTTTTATTTCGGATTTGGTTTGCGATTCTACGAAAATTAGTAGGTATGTTCTAATTTTATTTTATTTTATTGTTTGCTTAGTGAGTACACTTACATAGTGAGGTTATGACAGTGTTTAGCATTATCAAAATTCCTGGGCTTGTATTTTCTCGCAGGAGGTATGAAAAGTAGAGTATGCACCGCTGGAACAAAGTCTGTCTTTGTCTTGGGCTGCTTGAACCTCTCGCTTCACTCAGGACTCGTAGTTTAAAGTTAATTCCCCAGCGAAGCGAGGGAATCAACTTATAAAATATGTCGCCCGCAACATAAGACAATACTTTGTCCCCTTGCTATATAATCTACTATTTATTTAACACCCGATAATTGATCTAGAGAAGCCTTCGAAGCAAACTGTAATTTGAATTTCGGTTATACACAGATGGCGTGCGGACCCGTACGCCCGAGGTTCGTACAGCTTCGTGGCGGTCGGCTCGTCGGGCACGGACTACGACCTGTTGGCGGCTCCTGTAGCTGGCGCTGACGGGGAGAACAGACTGTTCTTCGCTGGTGAGTACACTGTATTGTACTTGGGTACTTCTTGGTCGCTTGGTGAGAACTTGATATCAGTTGCGTGACTATACCACCTGAGCCCCGTGACATCTTTTTTTAATGTGTTGAAAACTTAATTATGAAATTCAAACTAATTTGTATTATTTTGGTTTTTAGTTGTGACTCACTCCAACCATCAGTCATATGACGTCCATTGCTGATAATTGATTTTAAGTAATTAAAAAAAACTTGGATACAAAATTTTACTTAAAATATTAGGCTTTTGGGCCCCCTTGAGTCGGGGCCCGTGGCATTTTGCCAGCCCTACCGACCTATAATTACGCCACTGCTTAATATTAAACTTGGATAAGTGTTTATACGTCTAATCAAACTTAATGATTTCTGTAAAGTTCTCTTAACTTGCTGACATCTGAATAATGATATTGCTACTGCGCAACCTCGTGTTCCCAGATCCATGCTATTAATTTTGTTACGGTCTGTAGGTACTTGCGACATTGTTTCCGCAACTCTACTAATGATCTATAGTCTGACCGTTTAACTGAGTCCTCGCCTGCAAGCGGCGGGCCGCCGCTCGCACCTGTCTCAGTCCCCTTTGTCGTCTACCCCCGCGCCTCTGTACCGCGCAGGCGAGGACTCAGTTAAACGGTCAGACTATATTAAGTATTATTGCGCTAAAATAAACATCCGCAAAGAGCCTATTGTACTACGTTCCGTTCTTTATAAGTCCTAAGTGTAGATAAAATTGCGTTGAAGAGAAAATAGATTGGAGTTTAATAAAGTTATCCTTATTGTTTTATAGGGCATGCATTACTTGGACTGAATGGATTTAGTATGAGTTTACGAAAACTTCATATCGTTCCACCAGGAACGCTGTAGAAAAATGTATGGAGCCCCACGGGAACCACTAAAATTTCCGTTAATACGTAATCTCATACTAACCTCTCTGTATAAGTCAATCATACAAGTTGTGAAGCTAGCTACAATCTGCGCGAAACCCAATCAACGACCAGCTTAATGTGAGCTTCAGGATTTGAAATTCCGCAGCTTGTAGCTTCACATAACTTCAAATCCGACGACTTGTATGATTCCGCCTATACCAGAAATATTTGCCATTACTGGTCGAAAACTGAAGTTAATAATTATGAAATTTTTAATCGTCAAGCGTTTTCCTTTACGTTCTGAATAAACATTTTCCTGTAGGAAAATGACTATAGTGAGCGAGACGTATTTTTCCATTCTCGTTCCTCTGAACAGGGAAAATTTTTCATTTGTCCTCTTTGCTCTCGAGTTTCTAAATTGAACTATTAAGATGGTTCTTGGTCGTCGTTTTGTCGGACTGAATAATGACTTCTGAAGGGGCTGCGACGTTTTGTCTTAGACGATGGCAAATACCAACAGTAAAAGCTCTGGAAAGACGAAACTTCATTATTTATTTGTTTACTTACCTGTTTTTGTTTCGTAAATGTTTGTGGAAGTTAATGTTAGCTGTTTCTTGTCTGTCCCCGGTTGATGATCGGGGGACAGACCGGCCAAGTAAACTCTGAAATAGAAGAGAGTGTTCATAATATCGAAAACACACTTCACACCGCGTAACAGCACTACTACTTCTTAGTGACGTACAACGTACCTACAGAACTTTACACTACCAAAATAATATTTTGTCGTTTGGAGCAGCGCAGCGCCTAGTGGTGTGCGATTTCGACTTTTACTTACTTTCAATATTTTTAGGTAAAAAAAAATGCGTAACATTATTTGCATATTTGTGCGTGTTATGTTTATGAAGGGATTAAATTAACTAATTTTCTGGTTTCCAGGCGAGCACACGATGCGAAACTACCCAGCTACGGTGCACGGCGCGTTTCTCTCAGGGTTGCGCGAGGCAGGTCGCTTGGCCGACTTGCTTCTGCCGCAGCCGCCCATCACCAATGCGAGTGTAGCCGCCGCCACCGCTACCGCCGCGGCAATGGCACATGGCTCTTAGCACGGCGACGTACTACTGACTTCCACTACAACAGAATATAGTAATTAGGTAATTAGACAATCACGTGTTGATACTAGACAAGCCGAATACGCTATTATACAGGGTTATCCAGAACTGGTGTACTAAGCCGAAAGGATGTGATTCTAGTAGGGGAGCAGAAGAGGGGATTTCGTGCCATACTAAAGCACGGCAGATTAACATACAGGGGAATACCTTGTACCTGATTAAGTACCTCCACCAAATATGAGCCCCATGTAGATGGCCGGCCGTCAAGGATAAAGGATCATATGAGTAAAAATGAAACGACCATCAGAACACGTCAGATTAAGGTAGGGTGAGTTAATTAAATGCTTAAAAGTGTATAGGTATATTCAACTAATTAGACAATTTGAGAGTAACCTAAAAAAGGGGGAAGGGTACAAACTTGACTCTTGATCTCGACACTATTGAGCATGGATATTTTTTATTTTATTTTATCACACGTTGAACATAGACGCTATCAATATCTGATGCGTTGGAGTTATGACCAAGCAACAGCTTTTTTTTTAATCCGTATCTGCTCCCCCCACCGATGAAAAGGTTACGTTACATACTCTTTTCCCTTTTGTCAATTGGTCTCTATAACGCTCGAGTAAATCCAATTTAGCATCGTGGGCTCCCCTACCATCAGACCATCATTATGAACAGCTTTTACGACGGGGTTAACCCAGAATTCGAGAAAAAATCAGATGTTTCTTACATTTTGTCGATTGTGAGTTGCAATTTAGAATGGAACAACTGATTTTTTTCTTGAATTTTGAGTTGGCTCCATAGTAAAAGTTGTTTCTAATGTTGGTCTTAATCACTCCCCTTTCGGGGGTTGGTAGTACGGGCTAAGCAGATAACACTGTAACGGTGCGTACTTTGACTTTGGTCAATTAAACAAAAAAAAATTGAAAATATTGCCCGTCAAAGTTGTACGTAACGTCACGTCTTGCACACTTTTACACACAGAGCTATTATAACTAGAGAGATAGCGCTGTTGTCGCTTGGGGTAATTCTCAACCACAAAAAATGTATGGAAAATCTTGCCCAGAGCTGTCAAAACTGTCAAACATGTATTGGAATATGACACTACTGAGAGAAAAACACGGCAACTAGCCACTTAATCGAGATATTTTTCTTGTCTCTTTCTAACTCATATAGTCAATCATTGCATCTATATCTTTCTTTTTTCAATCGACTACATTATCCCTCTGGTATCTCTGTGCTTTTACATAGTAAAGTCTATGACTTGACTCCAATATACAACACAAGGGCCAATTAATAAAATTGTTTAAAAAGAAAATGTTATTAAATGATTTGTACTGAATGATTCATGTGCTTATTTTGTAAATGCTGTTAGAGTAAGTATATTTTCTTTTGTACTGGAAGTCGCATAGTAGGTAATTTTAATTTATTATTTTTTGTATTATTAAGATCTTGCGTTTAGCTAATTTATGAAATCAACGTTCTTTTAATTTGAAATACCTGGTAACTGCCAATTCACTTTTCTTTTTGATAACTAAGTTACGTTACATTATTATTTATTTGGAATGATTTTTTGATTTTGTGGTAAATACTTAATTAAAGTAATTAATATCTGAATATAATTTCTGAAACACGGCTGTGGTATATTATGACTAATGAAATTTAGAAGAATTAATATTTTGTTTTAGTTTATTTTCTTACCTATCCCTATAGTTAAATAGCAATAACGCACTGTTGTGAAAGTAGATTAAGTAGTAATTAAATAGTTTTAAGTTATTTCATCAAACTTTTTTTTTGTAGAGTAAAATATGTATTTGAAATAAAAAAATCTTGTATTTCGTAAATCTTAGTTTGTTTTTAGTCAGATATTCATAACAATGGACAGAGATAGTGGATATATACCGCAATCCGTTTAATTGTATGAAAACCGAACGTGTCATAGATTTTTGGTCGATTATTTGAAAACGCAGTTGCTGATAATATACTACTTAAATATCTATGGCTTTTAATTAGTACAAAGGTGTAAACATGGTGTAAAAATAGTATGCCTAGGAGAAAATGTTACGTACTCCGTAATTAAAGCGTCGGTGACAGCAAAATCAATGTTATTTAGAAATTAGACTATTATGGTTAAAGAGTAATTTTTGTGATAAACATTTCAAAAATTCGTCGCGAATGCAGGACTCGAACCTTGCGTCTTCGGATTACTAGCCCGACGCTCTCCCAATTGAGCTAATTCCCAGTCCTGACTTTGCGTCGAATTTGTGAAGTGTTTATCATTTTAACCGACTATAGGATTGGCGGCGCCACCTATTATTCCCGTATTAGACAGGTTTCAATTGAAGTTATAAGAACTTCTGAATATTGACGAGACTGAGAACTCTTTGAGATAAACCTAGTGTGGGATGCACTATAAAATTAAAATCATTTCAAAGACTATTATGCTTACAGCGTACGTATATTTTTGTGCTAGGTGTACCTACTATATAAAAAAACGTTTTCTTTTTTAGGTTTTTTCGACTATATCACTGTAAAGTGCTAAGTCTCACTTAACCTTGAAGTTGCTATAAGCCTGAGTAATAAAAGTCTAGTAGTTTACTCTCTCCTAATACTGACCTAGAATTTCATTTCGCTTAGGAACGACCATAAAATGTTAACAGTCAAAGCACTATGGTTACCGCTTCAATTTTATTTTATTGTTTCATACTGTGGTAATTGAATGGATTCAAAATTGAAACTTTTCATTTCTTTAAACTACCTACCAGCTTGGACTAATCTAAGGCATTTCGTGAATGAACTGAATTTTTAACATAAAATTTATAATGTTTTGCCTGTTTTTCGATTTATTTTAGCTTACGTTTTAGATTTTTTTTTTCTCTAACAGTTTGGGAGTTTCAAGTTTGATGACACTCTGCCATTGTTAACTTAACCACCTTAGGTCTCGATGTATGTTTTGAAATACATACTTAATGTTAACATAAAAAAGTGTTTTTAAGTTGTGTTCAAAATTAATTGTGAAATTATTTTTTAACAATAAAGAATTGAACGTATTTTCTTGTTCTTATTGGCGATTATGTATCCCTTCATTCATTATTGAGATTCTTTTGATGGCCGATTGATTGGCCAATTAGGGAACAAAAAGATTAACATTACCTCTTTATTGTTGACATACAAAAGGTGTATTAACTTTGATTCCTTTAATTATTGTCCTATAAAATTGAACAAATACACCTGTCGTCTCGTGCACCTGTATCGTTTCGTCTCGAATCTGGGAGCAAATAAAAACGCCGTGACGACAGAAGGTCAACTTCGTGCGCCTGGTGACGCTGGGTAACTAAAATGCTCTAATAGACGTACAGATTATTTTTTTATTGATTCTCACGAAATATTACAATACATAGAAACAAAATTCTTAAAATGAAACAATTGGCGGCCTCATTACTGAAACACACAGGTGGTACACAACACGCGGTGTTATTATATGTATTGATTAATTACATAGATAGATTTTGTGCATTTTTTTGTATGAAGGCATTATATTCTTGCTTTTACGAATAGAAATAAAACATTTGAAATAATTTTTGTACTTCAATACTATATTTGTCGTTACATAGTTGTAAAAACATCAATGAAAAAGCAGATATCGTTGAATTTTACAAATCATTTTTTTTTTGCCTTGTCTTTTATTTCAAAGGTATGAAAAAATAGCAGATACATAATTTGAACAGAAGTAGAAGAAAAGGAAATAGGAGAAAATTAAGTTGTTTGTGCAAATAAACCTAATATTCAAAAGGATTACATAGCTTTGATTGCATATATGGCATAACAGAATAACTCAGTTAAAACAACTGCACATTTATGTTGAAATGTTCGCTTTAATCCGACTGTGTTTGCGCTAGGCGTGGCTCTGACGGATTTATGATGATTTTTAATTGCATTTTTAATTATTTTCCAACAACGCTGTCGGCAAATTGAAAACCAAGCTCGCACGAGATAACAGTTTCGTAGACTAGAAACATGTATGGTTATTAGCAGAAAGTAAGAGCTTCATCTTGCAAGCGTTTATGTATAGGGTTTTTGTTTATTTTGTTACATATGTAGGGTATTTTTACATGTAAAATGAAAACTCGACCGAAATTTGCATACCTAGCTTTATAAAGTAACGTTTCGCGTTGTTCACGATAATTTAGTAGGTAGGTAGGTACCTATTATTTACAGAGATTGAAGAATTTAATATTGAAAGATTGGCTGAAGCTAATTACACTTAGGACTAAATCCTACAATAATATTATAAACGCGAAAGAGTATTACTATTATATTCTTTGGCGAAAGTTTGTATATATGGATATATGATCCTCTTTCACGCAAAAAAACTACTGAACGGATTGAGATGAAACTTTGCTATAGTAATGCTTATACATCAGAATAACATAGTAATGCTTATACATCAGAATAACACATAGGCTATAATTTATAATATAAAGAAATTGCGTGAAACGAAGATCGCCGGGTCAGTTAGTTTAAAATATTTACACTTAGGTAAGTATAATTATCAATTCAATTAGATAAAAACGAAAATCAAAATAGTAACCGCTGTGCCATGTCAAACTATTAAATCTGGAGCAAGTGCTTATAAACAGTACTTATTAGTCCTATTTTACTAATGTCTTGTCTGAAATTACCGTTAACATGTCCAGTCTAATGAAAGTGCTTCTATTAGTTTCTATTTGCGATAGTATCTTTGACAGTAGTTAGATTGTACTATTGTTGTAATAATTTACTGCTGGAACTCGTATTTTAGGAAGCCGTTAAATGTCGTGTCAGCTGCGTCCGGTAGTTCTGATTAATTTGATGTTGATTAATAAATTAGTAATTAACTAGCCGGTCGAGGATATAAAATATGTCACTCAAATTTTATGATTTATTTTAATACAAACTTACCTTTTGTTTATTTTTTGTAATAAAAATATTTGAGTGCTATTGTAAATAATCTTTAGTTTCTTAAAAAAAATTGCATAGATTTTAACAAAGTAATGTGGAGTGGGATGGAGAACTGTTACGTAGGAAATACTAGTTTACTCTGAATTCGAAGAATTTCAAAATTAGTTCAAATTAAATTACCTATTATTGTCACCTCTATGAAAAAAAATTCATGAAAAATAAAGAGAAAAGAGACAGTTTTTTAGTACCTTACAATTGCTTAACCGTTTGAAAAAAATAGGTGAATTCTATTTGCAGCCATTATTTGGTGTATTTTGGTTCACTTTCATGAGAAGAACCAAACGCACATCAGATAGTTGAACAAGTAAAAAAAATCTATCGCAGACACTAAACTGATATGCCCATAAAAATAACTGTGGGCTATTTTATAACTATTCATAGCAAAACTTGTTAAACACTCCGTCGTAAAATCTAACATCTACCTAATTATAATGATGGACCAAAGTTATTGGAGCCAATAAATCTCATTTCGTTATAGCTCATCCTGTTATTTCGCTAGAAACAATTAGAGTATCCTTACAAAATTTTCACTTGAATAAGAACTCTATTAATGAGACGTACGATATATTTTTATAATCGTTTTATGGTTTATGGCGTTCTTTAATTCAACATCAGATCGACTAGCCTCCGCCCACTGATTAAAAAGATAAAACGTGGTATAATCGACTGTTTTATGCTGGGCATTTTTTTACACATTGTTAGCACAGCGTAGACTTATTTGGGAACAAGGATTTTGTAGAGTCGAAAACGTTTGGTGGTATTTTTTGTATGCTCGGTTCTGTGGGCTGGAGCTGGTAGTTTTTGTAGCTGATATTTTTTTATTATGCACGGAAGTTTGGTGTCAGATCATTCCTTGCCTAAATGTTCAGACGATATGCGATCTAGGACGCAGCACGCTTTTCCAAAAAGTACCAGTTTAGCCTAAAGATGGCGTATAATATGTATTGGCTGGGAAACTGACGTGCCCCCCGGTTTTAAGTAGGTCTGTACCTACTTGACGGGACACACACAAATATGTACCTACTTCCAATTTCCAAGGGTAACTTACTATCACATAATATTTGCTGTTCGTACAATCATTATTAGGACGAATAATTGAAACTCAGAGGACTTAGGTCATGCGCACAGCGATCTAGGTATTTAAAAATCAGTGTTTACATGTCATTTTTCAGCCAAAGGATGTTCGCTGCTGAACGTACGCAACCGCTATAGACTTCCAATAATACCGGTTAGAAGCGGCGGTTGTTTTATTTTTTATTCACAATAGGGTTACATTTGGCCACCAACTCGCCTGATGGAAAGCCATGTCGTAGCCGTGGATGGAGTATGTAAGTAAAGTAAGTAAGTAAGTTTACATAATTATAATGCTAGATTTTAAATTCTGCTCTGTTTTTACAGCTTTTCTGCTAATTTGTGTCGAGTCGAACACGTGAAGGTACGCCAAACAAAAGAGAGAATGCATAAATATATCGAGCTTAGGCCATTACCTTGTACAGTAGTACAATTATTTGCTTTATTGGTTTCGGAAAATGATTTTCAACCATATCATCAAAATGATAACAATCTTCATTTAAAGGAATTACATATTTTCGGATCTTATGATGTTTTGACATTGCTTGTAAAATATATAGGAGTGATGGCGGCCTTGAAGAAAAAAACTAATTAGAAAATATAAAATTCTTGTTTTTTTTACTCAGCGAATTTATTTACCACATTTAATGGATTTTTTGTGCTACTGTACACAGTGTGTACACTTTGCAAGATCCTCTTCTTTCTTATACATATATAAAATTCTCGTGTCACAGTCTTAGTTACCTTACCTACTCTTCCGAAACGGCTTTACTGATTTTTACCTAATTTTATATGCATATTCAGTAGGTCTGAATCGGCTATTATCTATTTTTCATACCCCCAGTGATAAGGGTTGTTCACCCTTAACATTTTTTTTTTAACCTATAAATAATTTATATGCCAAAACAAGGTTTGCCGGGTCAGCTAGTTTTTACTTTATAATTCTGTCCTGAATTTGGAGCAGCCGACTCTACACAATCCTCAGTCCCTTACAATTAACCTCACCGTTAAAAAACAGGCGCGCCCGACAAACGAGGAATTAATATAGGTGTCCGAGCCATTTATTCCAGTTCCCACTTTGTCCGTACATTCTTATCTGCTGTTTAATTAGTATGCATCTGTATTGTTTGCTTAGCTTTTTGTTCGAACCGTGAATAATTAATCTGGACCTACCTACTGCCACTGAGGATTGGAACAGGTGTGATCTCCATTACTGTACCAGCCTTTTTAATAGTCCACTGCAGGACGTAGGCCTACCCACGAAGGGTGATTGGACCATATCCACCACGCTGGCGCAGTGCGGGTTGGTGCATGGATTCACATACGCCATGGAATTTCTTACTTGGACATTATGCAGGTTGCCTTACGATGTTTTCCTTCACCGAAAAGCCAGTGGTGTGAAATTCCGTACATAAATTTCAAGGAATTCATTGGTACGGGACCGGGTTTGAATCCACGACCTCACGATTGTAAGGCGGGTGTCATTACCACTAGACCACCGGCTTCCATCCATCCATTCAACATGGATCTCCATTAACGGTAAGTATACATAAATTCAGAGAGGAAATGTATCATGGAGTCTATTGAAGGATAGTTAGGTATGCTTGTAGCTTCTTTAGTCGATCTTTAGATCAAAGTAGAGAACAGCAACAAGTCTAGATCGAATAAACGAGATTTAAGATCTTGATATCTCGAGATTGAAGAACGCAGTGCTGTGCCTCGTAGGGTTTTGGACAGCTATAGTTACCTAGTTCAAAATTCTGCGAGGTAGATGGTAACAAGTGTTTAACTTTTAACAACTCATCTCGTCGCTCAATCATATATAAAATAATCGGCCAAGTGCGAGTCGGACTCGCGCGCGAAGGGTTCCGCACCGTATGGAAGCCCCCTTCATATATTTTATTTTAATTATTTATTTTTGAAGGAAATATACAACTAAATATTCTGTGAATATTTCAAGCATCTTCCTGTTGCCGTCATTAATATCGAGTAAAAAAATCACGTTCATTGTATGGGAGCCCCCCTTAAATATTTATTTTATTTTAATTTAACTATTTATTTTTAAAGTGAATATGTATTTAAATATTCTGCGAATATCTCAAGCATCTAAATGTCACCGTTATTAATATCGAGCGAAAAACGGTAAAAAAAAACAGGTTTGTTGTATGGGAGCCCCCCTTAAATATTAATATTTTTCTGTTTTCAGTATTTGTTGTTATAGCGGCAACAGAAATACATCATCTGTGAAAATTTCAACGTTCTAGCTATCACCGTTCATGAGATACAGCCCGGTGACAGACAGACGGACGGCGGAGTCTTAGTAATAAGGTCCCGTTTTTACCCTTTGCGTACGGAACCCTAAAAATGGAAAGATTCAAACAAAATTTTTGATCGTGATACTTGAAAATAATTGGCCAAGTGAGAGTTGGACTCGCGTACGAAGGGTTCCGTACCCTATGGGAACCACCTTAGCCCCATTTCAAGCGTCAACCTGTTGCCGTTATTAATATAGAGCAAACAACAGCAAAAAAAAATACGTTTGATGTATAATCCCCCTTGAATATTTATTTTATTTTCAGTATTTGTTGTTATAGCGGCAATATAAATACCTACATCATCAGTGAAAATTTCAGCTGCCTAGCTAAGTATTACGATTGACGAGATACATCCTGGTGACAGACAAACAGATGGACAGACGGACGGACAGTGGAGTCTTAGTAATAGGGCCCCCTTTTTACTCCTTGGGTACGGAACCCTAAGAACCACGGACTATTGCCATTCCGGAATCTCTTTGTTCGTAATGTTTGACCCGACACAAACAACTCGATAAATGCAAAAGAAACATACACGATACAAGCCGCTTCTAACTGGCTCTTTTGGAAATGTATTACAAATTTAGAAATACAAAATTAAAAAGTGATTCTACAAATAGGTAGATTATTTTTCTAGCGCCACCTTGCAGATATCTTAGAAAGCTTTGTAAGCTCAGCTAACCGAAATAAAGCTCACACTGAAATGCACTGTGGAGCTTTTAATATGCGCATGCGATGAATTAGCAGCGCCATCTATAAATTATTCTTTGCACCTTCGCCATGTGGGAGTGTCCGGGTTCACGAGGGCTGCTAATGCTTTGCTAGTTCACTTTATTAATCAGAGATGTCACTGAAGCAATGTAAGTACGTCAAGTATTTTTTTATTACACTAATTTACGATTATTATTTGTTTGCTATTTATTTTAAAAAAGTGTAGCAATTAGATAGTGTGTTCTGGATTATGGTAATGCATTCAAGCAATAAGTTGTGTAGGACCTAGTGTTTAAATAGTGAGAACTGTGAATTATTGGATTGAATGGCAAAGTTCTCAGCAAAATTTGGGGGCACATTGTGACTTGTAACATTAACTTGATAATAATAAAGTTTGTGACTTAATTTCTCATATTGATATTAGCGTTACAGAGCGGTGCCGCACAGAGCTTTGAACTTAAACTTGGATTAGGTATTTTGCGTCCAAAATTCTAAGACGTCATCCTTACTTTAATATTATAAATCCGAAAAGTTTGTTGAATTGTTGGTTTGTTACTCTATCACGCACCAACGGAGCAACGGATTGACTTGATTTTTGGCATGGACATAGTTTAAAAGACGGAAGGAGCTTTAGGATACTTTTTATCCCGAAAAATTGCATAATTCCTGTAGGACAGGACAAAAACCATCGAAAGCGAAACTGTCGCCACTATCACAAAGACGCTAAGTGATTAATTCCTCTATGACGCTAATATGGACTGACGAAACGTCACAGCCAAACGTAATTAGATGACAGGTGACATTGTCTGCAAACTTTTATAAATCACAGGTAGCATGACAAGGGGACAAATTGTTTTTCCACCATTATATCCCCTTGAAGAGGAAATAAAGTATGGATTGAAAATGACAACTGACAAATTGGATAAAATGTTATTTTCCCTCTGCATGCTACATGTTACTATGACGTTTAATACCAGGCCGTCATTTTGTATGATATTAAAAATATTTTTTTTTCAAACGGTTTTATTTATTAAATCTTCTATCATTAGAGGTTTAACATGTTTCTTTATTCTACCTTTATGGTACAGAATCATCATACTTTAATATTTTCAATCCGAAAAGTTTGTTGGTTTGTTCCTCTTTGACGCAGCAACGGAGCAAAAGATTGACCTGATTTTTGGTATGGATACCTATGGTTTAAAAGACAGAAAGTGATAATAGGATACTTTTTTATCTCGAGAAAATTCGTGATTCCCATGGGATAGGACATTAACTGTTTCTCAGCAATGGAGCAACGGATTGACTTGATTAGGGTTCCGTACCTCAAAAGGAAAAAACGGAACCCTTATAGGATCACTTTGTTGTCCGTCTGTCCGTCTGTCAAGACCCTTTTTCTCAGGAACGCGTGGAGGTATGAAGCTGAAATTTATATCAATTACTCAGGTCTACTGTCCCTTGAAGCTGTGAAAAAATCAAACTTCTAAGCCAACGCAATCAAAAGATACAGCCGTTTATGCCGCAAATTTTCGACACTTGCAAGTACTCGCAAGGGAATCAAAACCTAAAGGGTACTTCCAGTCGACCTAGAATCTTGAAATTTGGCATGAAGCAACGTTTTATAGCACACATAAAGGAAAAATTCCGAAAACCTTAAATTTTTAGTTACATTACAAAATATATATTTTTTAATAAATATAAATTTATTACTTTTTTTGTCGTAATGAACGAACTTTGTAAACCTTGCAGGTTTGTACGGAACCCTCGGTGCGCGAGTCCGACTCGCACATGGCCGGTTTTTGGGGTGGGCATAGTTTGGAAGACGGAAAGTGACATAGGATACTTTCGATCCCGAAAAAATTGTGGTTCCCGTAGGACTTAACAATAAACTTTTCTCAGCAACGAAGCAACTTGCCTTGGCTTATTGCATGAATATCGTTTGAAAGACGAAAAGTGACATAGGCCACTTTTTATCGCAAAAACTTCAACAGTTCCCGTAGGATAGGATAATAATCGGCCAAGTGCGAGTCGGACTCGCGCACGAAGGGTTCCGTGCCGTATGGGAGCCCCATTCCTCTTGCCGTTATTAACAGCGAGCAAAAAAACTCCTAAAAATCACGTTTGTTGTATGGGAGCCCCCCTTAAATATTTATTTTATTATATTTTTAGTATTTGTTGTTATAGCGGCAACAGAAATACATCATCTGTGAAAATTTCAGCTGCCTATCTATCACGGTTCATGAGATACAGCCCGGTGACAGACAGACAGACGGACAGACGGACATCGAAGTCTTAGTAATAGGGTCCCGTTTTTACCCTTTGGGTACGGAACCCTACAAACTAAGTGAGCGGGCTGCGGTAGCAGCCGTCTAAGCGCCAGAAATAACCTGTCATGGCAAGTTTAGGACGTTCCTACATTTTTCGCACTCCTTCGCGGCACTCAACAGCGCTAACCCAGACTCGGGCTCCATAACGGAGCTTGCGCTCTCGCCATAATGACGGAGTGTTTCGGAGCACAAGACACATCGTCATCCACCACTCGGGACTAACCAGTACTGAACGTCAGACAGCATTCCAGCCCTGGTCCCAGTGCAGCGGGTCAGTCATAGTAGCCCAGCGCCTGCCTCTTCAACTGCAGAGGGCAGTGAGAACGGCCATCGCGATACCGACACCTCTCTTCCCCTGCAGCCCCACTGCGTCTGCCAACACGTTGACGGCCTAGCGCAAGGTAGGGTAGGTGGCGGCACCCACACCACCAGTTCCATATATCCCACCGCGGCCCCTAATCCTCGGCTGTCATATCAGAGTCCAGGAAGCCGCCTTGCTTTATGAAACTAAGAAAGGTTATTCCCAGCAAGTAACTGGAGATAGACAGACAGAAAAGTTGGTCCCTTATATTAAGAAGCCACACTCAGCGCAACAGGAGGAGCTGGAGTTCATATGCCTGGCAGACGGAGCAGCACTAGAGCAAAATCTTAACCGAGAAGTTAACATATTTACAGACGGCAGCAAAATTGAAGGGAAAGTCGGGGCGGCATTATCCATTTGGGATGATGCCGCTGAGATCAGCACCCGCAAGCTGAAATTGGCCGATTGTTGCTCCGTGTACCAGGCCGAGTTATTGGCACTTCTTGAGGCTACCGAAAAAGCAAAAACCTTTTGTGACTCCAGGTCTGCACTGGAAACGGTAGTTGGCGTATCTTCCCTCCATCCCTTAGCAGTAATTTCAAAGCTACTCGTAACATAAAGTTACTACACGCACAAAATAAAATAGTGAAACTTTATTGGATTAAAGCGCACGCGGGGATGGAGGGAAATGAGAGAGCGGACCAGCTAGCAAAGGAAACAGCACTGCACTCGAAGTGCAGACCTATTTACGATAACTGCCCCGTTTCATTCGTTAAGTGAGAAATCCGAAAGGACTCTCTTGACGAGTGGAACCGGCGGTATCAGGATGGACACACAGCGGCGGTAACCAAAACATATTTTCCGGATGCAAGGGCGGCATACAAGATCGTAAGAGAAAGTACCAGTAGGAATCATAACTCAAGTGCTGACGGGGCATGGTGGGTTTCCCCAATACTTACATCGATTTAAGTTGAGGGAAAGCCCATCGTGCATCTGTGAACCCACAAAAGAGGAGACTCCACTGCACATAATCTTGGAATGCCCAGTTTATGGAAAGCGGAGATTTGATTTAGGTTGTATATACACTCCAACCGTAACTTAACCAACAAAAGCATTCCTCTAAGGTATTTTGATATTTGCCGGTTAGGTTAGGTTAGGTTAGGTTTCGCA
This sequence comes from Hypomecis atomaria, assembly GCA_964007245.1. Lineage (NCBI taxonomy): Eukaryota > Metazoa > Arthropoda > Insecta > Lepidoptera > Geometridae > Hypomecis > Hypomecis atomaria. The sequence goes on from OZ023291.1 coordinate 13,088,682, forward strand.
GCCGACATAAACATAAGCCAAAATCAAAATAAAACGCGGGCGAAGCCGCGGGTAAAAGCTAGTATATATATAAGTACAGGATTATTTCTAATCAATTAGCATCCTTTTAGGGGCTAATTCTGTACATCAAAACTAGGTAACAACTTTTGTTTTGCGACTTTTGTCAAAAGTAAAAAAAAAAAACAGCTGTTTCATACATTTCGTCGATGGTGAACTATATCTTTCTATGGAACAACCACTTTTTTTAAGAATTATCAAAGTCGTAGAACAAAAGTTGTTGGTTTTGATGTACATAATAAGTCCCTAAAAGGATGCTAATTGATTAGAAATAACCCTGTATAGTGTAAACGTGATGTTAAAAATATTTTCCTGTTCCTGACCCTTACTTATGGCTAAGCACCTATACTGGTAGGTATAACTTTCTATAGTAAATATAATTCTATAAGTGTTCAAATGACGAACTCCAAAGTTATTGTTTGAGTAATTTATTTAATTAACTTTCTTTCTCGAAACACAATACGAAATGGCCTGTGATTAGATAGGTCATATGTCAAGGTTGAAACGCATTTTCCATCGTATCTCACACAATGTGACATCTTATTATCGAGTGCACTGGACCTAAATAACTTTTGCTATATATGTATGGAATTTACAACACATTCCTTCATTGTAACGTTGGAATCAAACAGATTTAATGTCATACAAAGAAAATTTTAAAACAGTGACTTTAATCATGTCTGTCGTATCCATCTCAGTGTTTTTAATAATTGTCCTGATTTCAACAGCTAAATCAGACTGGCAAACGCAGACATCGTCAGTGCGAAACTTCAAATATTTCGTTTCAAACATGATAAAAGAACAAAGCACGAAAATACAATCTCTGCTGAAGAAAATCCAGACCAACGCTCAGTCGGTGCTCAAGAAGATAGATAACATAAAGCAGGACTCAAAAAATAAGAAAATATACACTGATGTCGTCAAGTACGGGCAAGAAAAGGGACAGTTGGAGCCACCTATTTTAAAAACGATGGATATAATCGATGGCGCAGAAGAAAGAAGTTTCAGTCATTATCAACCCACTAGTTATGGCTCAACTGGAAACGCTAATTATGGCGTGCCGACTTACCATCACCATTCGATAGGATTTGATCCAGTAAACATAGTTGTGTCACTGTCCTTACTGTCCTTCTTGTTACAAGCCTTACAGGGTCTTCTGTCTAGAACAAAACTACCTACGCCAGTGGTCGAAGCAAAAAGTCTAAACGCAATTGAAGACTGGACAAAAAGCTTTGAAGATAAATTGGGAGATGACAAATACTATCTGAAGAAGAAATATTTTAAGAAGTATTACAAGGTCTAATTTTGTGTTAGTGCAGTTCTTGTGCTAGGTACTTCTGAAAAAAATATGTAGTCTAAGATTAAATTTTTATTCGTTTTCAATTCAAACGAATATGGCAGTGGAAAAGTTTAAGTATGGAATTTAGTGATAACGCTGTTTATTTATTGATGATTATGACTGTAGAAATTGGACGTTATCATTCAAAATATGCACTATAGAAATTGTTTAGTAAGATATCACAATTTTTTACTTATTTGAATTTGCATTATCTGCTTACTAATATTCATTAAAAATTGCTGTCGCTAGAAATCAGACGTCCTAAGCCTTGCGTTTGTTGTTCACAAGTTATAGCAGATACATTTATATGATATATAGTTTGTAGAATAGGTTAAGTTTAGTAGGTATTAAGGTATTAATGTTACACGGCTATTTAATTAAACATAGAGTTTGTATTGTGATTAGTAAGAGTCATTAAATTATGCAATCCCTTTCAGCGTTAGTTATCTTTGCCCCAGTTCCAGTCACTTAGACTAATTACGGCATAAAGTGCCAGTACAAATTTCCATTTCATTACGTGTTTTACGAGTCATAAAAACGAATTAAAATACTAAAGTTAGTAGATTGTGTTGTGCTGTGACACCATTTTCCAGTTTTGTAGCGTTTTAATGCAGCGTGGATGTATTTTTACAACTCTGCTGGCGGCAAAATGAGGTTTTATCCTTTATGAATTTTATTGTGGTCTGTAGTATAATCTAGAATTGCAACGAAGTCGTGTTGAATTTAAAAGCAACGCTACTAAAAATGACCAATTTGAAATAGGGACTATCACTACACTACCGATAAATAGTAGGTCTGGGTAGAGCATATTGCTATTTGTGCTTTATAGCAGGCATAGGAGTTTTACTAGACCTCCCCTGTCCTTTCACCTATTTGTGCTTATTTACTTTTTTATCACGAGTTGGATCTTATCGAGGAAAGAGTGGTTGAAGATAGAAAAACGTGTAACACGAACATAATAAGTCTAGGAAAGCCTTAAGCCTGCCACACTCTACAGTTCTAGACCGCATATCTGCTTAACATCAGGCAGGATGTAATCAAATGCAAAGCTATCTTGTCTAAAAAACGTGATTGTACGTATTTACTAACTAGAAACATCGAAGTGGAATAAGCACAATTCTTGATTATACTATAAATTATTAATTTTGAAGGGATCTTAAAATATCGTCATTTTAACTTATTTATTCAGCACATAGATATACCAGTACCGGTGGATGACCTACAATACAATACGGGATACAGCAGGATGAATTTCAATGTATCAGGTCAGTTTTGTATTTGCACGTGTCTTTCGAATAAATAACAATCCTCCCTTGGTAAATAATACCTACCCTCAGAAATGAGGTTGGCTTAACCTCATTTCTGGTGAAGGCAGAGAGGCTATTGACTATCAAAAACAAAACAAAGAAATCTTGGCACTGAAGAAAATGTGCTCCAATTCACAAGTAGACTTATCGAAGACAATGGAACAGGAAAAGATTATAAGTAATTATTTTTGTTGTATAGGTAGTTACAATTATGTTTCAGAAAATATAGAGTACTTTTATTTAACCCAATGGATAATATTTTTATCGGGGTTCCAATTTATTGCTCCAATAGCTGTATTTATTTCTACTTCTACGATTTTCCATGTTAATCATTGTAAGCTTGATTATTGATATGATCATGTCATTAAATAAAGCGTAGTTTTCACTATCCCCATGCTGGATACATAAAAATCTAGATAGATGCCTCTTCTTTACTCGGTAGTCGGTACGCGAGACACTTATTGTATCAAAAATCATACAACACAAAATTCTGTTCACGAAACTCATACTTTGCAGAATGCTGTGTGGTGTGATATGTGATTTGTTAATCTCTGTAATTAATATTGTAATTGTTGTCGTTATACGTAATAGTGATTTTAAGCAAAGAGTTTCGTGGGAAATTAGATTTGCGCTAGTTAAAACGACATACTCCATGTTGTGAGATCTGTGGCTGGATACGAGTATAAATCGTTTTTACTATGTCATCTTCCCTGTTCTGTGTCCGTTAAGTTCTTCATAAGGATGAGAACGATGAACTCATTTCAACATAGCCCATGCCTTATTATATTACGGTATTGTTATAATATGTACCTATAGCTATTAAGAAATCACAATCCCAATAAAACACAAATAAATATGTCTCCAAATACATATTTATTGCGAGTTTGTTATAGTACACAATATGTAAATAATCAATTACTTTCTGTTTACGTATCCATTGAACAATAAAATTGGTAAAATATTGGTCTCATCTAAAATGCGTTACAAAAAACCTTCTACCATGATCGCAAAAAGTGTTTACCAATTCATACGCGCGAACCGGGCTCAAAACCTTTTTATTTCAATTTTAATTTAAATTTAAGCATTTAGTGTTGGCTTAGGGCGGTTTCAGTAAAAATCCCGGTATTATCCCCCGTCGGGTAGCAGACAAGTAAGAGCCTCGTTGTATGGTGACCATGATGTAATAATGTGTCCCATTTTATTTTAGTCTACTAAAGTCTGATAGCTTAGCGTCTAAACTCAGAATTAACAAGGATTTAAACGATATTTTGCACTGTATTTCATTTCGCCTTGTATTTTACACGTGGAGCAAATCTACCGCCATTTTCTATCGGTGGGGAGTTCTTGTCTGTCTCACCAGACAGATGCTCGTCACCACAGATTATAAATATATAAGGTTTAATGCTAGAACTTTAACATAATTTTTAGGGTTCCGTACCTCAAAAGGAAAAAACGGAACCCTTATAGGATCACTTTGTTGTCCGTCTGTCCGTCCGTCCGTCTGTCAAGACCCTTTTTCTCAGGAACGCGTGGAGGTATGAAGCTGAAATTTATATCAATTACTCAAGTCTACTGTCCCTTGAAGCTGTGAAAAAATCAAACATCTAAGCCAACGCAATCAAAAGATACAGCCGTTTATGCCGCAAATTTTCGACACTTGCAAGGGAATCAAAACCTACAGGGTGCTTCCCGTGAACTCAGAATCTTGAAATTTGGTACGAAGCAACGTCTTATAGCATAGATAAAGGAAAAATTACGAAAACCATAAATTTTTAGTTACATCACATAATATATTTTTTTTAATAATTTTAACCTTACTACCCATTTCCTCATAAACGCGTAGAGGTATTAAATTGAAATTCATACCAAATACTCAGGTCTATAATACCTTTAAGCTGTAACAAAATCAAACTTCTATGTCAACGCAATCAAAAGAAACAGCAATTTAAGCTGCATATTTTGAAACTCGCAAGTACTCGCAAGGGAATCAAAACCTAAAGGGTACTTCCAGTCGACCTAGAATCTTGAAATTTGGCATGAAGCAACGTTTTATAGCACACATAAAGGAAAAATTCCGAAAACCTTAAATTTTTAGTTACATTACAAAATATATATTTTTTAATAAATATAAACTTATTACTTGTTTTGTCGTAATGAACGAACTTTGTAAACCTTGCAGGTTTGTACGGAACCCTCGGTGCGCGAGTCCGACTCGCACTTGGCCGGTTTTTTTATATAAATTATGCCTGTTATCTTAAAACTAGATAAGCCATGAATGTCAATAAAAATAATGGAATCAACAATGGGTTAGAAGTGTTACAACAAAACCATAAGCAAACGAGATTTTCAGCGTTGATAGTTTATGGTCGGTGCTCTTTCTTCACACATTTTTTTTATATATAAAAATGATATTGAGCTGCTTGTGAAGAAATAATGTATATTATTTATAGTTTCTTGCGGACTAAATGGTATCAATATGTCAAAGATCTGCTAATACTACTATAGGATTAAAACATGCCAATATTCTAATTTTTCCGAGAAGAGCCAAGACCGATGAATTTTCTAATTCGAATTTAACAAATAACTAAAATTGCTCGTTATTTCTACTTAGCCACAAAACTTGCTAAGACGATTATTTATATTTTAAACTACAATCGTGAATTCCTCAGATTGATACTCAACAAACAGATAATTTTTTTTGATATTTTATATGATACAGGGTTATCTGCTTCCCCTCTCTTTAGCCGAAAGGGGGTTATTAAGCCCATCATTATGAACAATTTTTTTATTGGGCCTACCCGAATATCGAGAAAAAAAAACGCTGTTTCATGTACAGTGTTATTTTATTTCTCGAATTCCGGTTTGGCCCCGTAGTAAAAGTTGTTCATAATGATTTAGACCATCATTAAAAACTACTTTTGGTTTAGTACATCACTTCTGGATAACCCTATATTTTAAAACAAGTGTGTGTTTGAACTAGTATCCAGTGTGTTTTAAAGCCAATAACTTATCCCATATTGTTACAGTAGGTATGTAGTTATGCCAAAGTAGAATTAATTTGAAGTCATAGTGGTTTAGTGGTAATGACACCGGCCTTACAATCGTGACGTGGGTTCAAATCCCAGTCCCGTACCAATGAGTTCATCGGAATTTATGTACGGAATTTCACACCACTGGCTTTTCGGTAAAGGAACATCGTAAGGCAACCTGCATACGTCCGTAGAAGAAATTCGATGGCGTGTGTGAATTCACCAACCTGCACTGGGCCAGCGTGGTTGATATTGCCCAATCACCCTTCGTGGGTAGGCCTACGTCCTGCAGTGGACTGTTAAAAAAGGCTGGTACAGTACAGTACAGAATTAATTTAGAAAAATAAAAGAGTTGGTTACCCTACCCATGTTCGTACTAAGCCCTGTGACGTAGGTTAATGCATCACGGCGTGGATTTTAGATCCTGCATAAACTATTCGCAGATGAGAGCAGCGACATCGTACGTACGAATTTGGGGATCCTTTCATTTTACATGATTCCGTGCGGGAATTTCCAATCCACGACTGTGGAGCGCCTTTCGGATTTCGAAGAGCAAAGAGCTTGAGTTTGATGCCATCGCATTATGCTAAGGCGTGTGTAGTTTTGTTGACTATGTCGATAACATTGGATCGCGTTTGAATTTTGAGGCTTTATCAATATAATGCTGGATTTATCCATTTTTTTTGTCTGAAGCTGAATTAGGTATTTGTGTTCTTTTAGTAAAGACTGATATGTTAAGTTTTCGTCATATCATCCATCGTACAGTTTTCAGATTACCATGACTGCTCTGGTTTAAAATAAGTGTAATTTTGGTTGATTGAATCAGGCGTTACTTTGCGGAAGTACATCTTCAAATCTTTGTTATGAATAAATATATTTAGTATAACTGTTATATTTATCCAAAACAAAATTTTGAAGTGTATTTTTTTTACGTAAAATACGTAGGTAGATATAAAATCGATTTAGTGACTTCTAAACTCGTTCGTTCGGTCAACCGGACTACTGCTACTAGATGTATTTTACTCATCACTAATTTTAAATTAGCATTAAAATATATTTGTGAAACAGGCAAACATACAGATGAAAAATATCTATGTCAAAGAATTATTTTTGTCCTAAATGGATTATATTAAATTATTTAAGATGCATTCAGAATGAAAAACTAATCCAAGCTGGGCGGTCCAATCTGTCCGTTTACGCGAAGCACATCGAAAGAAGTTAACCCTTCAATCCAATACCGAATATATCCCAAAAAATAATAACAACTGTCATCCATTGTCACTTTCGCTCACTAGCACCCGCCGAACAAAACCAAACCTTTAAATTTGAAATCCACATTTTCACACAATGCAACTGTCAAAAAGCTGTCAAAAAATCAACATCGCGCCGTTGACAACCCTTTTACGGCATACCCTTTATGCGATTTCTTAATTTAATATTCAGCTGCGTTTTCTTTGGACAAATCGGTTTTTGTACTAATTTGACAGTTGGTTGACAAGGGCACAAAATGTTTTGTGTGACATTGTTAACTTGATCCAGTTATCTATGCAAGTGAGTCATTGCAGGGTTTTGCAACTAAAAGGGTTAAGCAGGTAAGGGTGAAATAAAATATTTACTTTACGAAGATGTTCAAACTATTGCATTTTGTGTCTGGTTCTTACTATAGATATATTATATTTTTTGTTTCTGAGATGCTAAGAAAACGTTTAGTTATTTAAAAACATGTAAGAAACTGAAAACGAAAGATGCTTGAACATCTTCTTCACCTATATACTACAAAATGAGTTGTAATAATCCAACAAAACCAATGTGCAGTAAAATCAAGCAGTACCTATTAGTGTTTCATTTGTATAGAGATATTACAACTAATTAAAAAGCTCGTTTCGTTGTTTCATTAAGAGATCCCAATAAAAGAGACATCAAACAAAATAGTCAAAGCATTATGAACGTATTATTTACACACATGTCATGACCACTAGTTTTACCGGAGCGTGTCATTCAGTTTTAAACCCTTCTGTCATCTGCCCCGTTTTAAATACAAAACACTATGCAATTTGTATGGCCAATCTAAACATTCGTTAGGGAAATTTGAAAAATGCTATTCAAATTCCATACAGTCCCCTTTGAACCGCTTAAGGTAATTATATAAAACATTGGTACGAGAGCAAAGCTGGTCCATATTCTGCTCTTTTACGAATTGTCTCATAATAGAACCTACACAAGAGCTAGATTGTAGGAGCTTTGTTCAACGCGTATACCTTAATGTTTAGTAAATAAAATAGACTTTTATTCACATGCACTAGCGTCACTTTACCTAATATTACACTAGGTACTAATATTAGTGTTGCACAAAATATAAAGTAACAAATCATAAATAGATATGCATTAGTTTATTAGTTATATTTTATCTATGATTCTTGTGTAATTCAGTCGTATAATATGAAAAGAGCATCATTTGAAATTGTGGCATCAAATAGGTTTCTATTGGTCCTAAATATATTTCAGAGCCGCAAGGTATTTGCTTTTTGAAAAACATAACCGCAATCCAAGGATTTTGGATTTTGGAAAATGCGGTATTTCTTGACCTGAAAATACCGTAGGTTTAGGTACTTATCTATAATTCACGGGCATCTAAAAAGAGTTTTAAAATCAATCTGTAAAATCAGTTCTTTCACCAGTAAATGTTTTGTTTCAGCTAAAAACTTTCAGAGAAACAGCACCTCATTGTTAACTAACAATGAGGTGCTGTTTCTCTATTGCGCCGACATTTTCGTTCCCCTATTTATGCACATAATAAGGGCTCATTCTATCGGGATGTTCCCCTCTCATGTTTGTTTGATCTTTAAGCAGGCGATGAGGGAAGTAATCTGCAACGTGGAGAGGTAAGTAAAGAGTATTTTAATCCTTGAATAAATATTACAAAATGAGATACGCCATGTTATTAAGATTGGCATGATATTGCTTGGCAATTAATCTGATTTCAGCGTAGAATTTCTTTAGATCAAATAAAAAAATAAAACTATGTAGGTAGTTACTCCTGCATAAATGTTAAGAAATATCATTCGCAGTTTGAGACTTCGAGCAATGGCTGTGGTACGAAAAGAAAGAAAAAGAAAAGAAAAGAAAGAAATTTCTTCTTACTTATGACGTTATCTCATTTCCTTTGGAAAATTATAGCGAAATGCAAATCAAAAAATGAATAATTCATTATCCTCTAAGAAGAGAGTAGGTACATTAAATCTCACTAGCGAGATTAAAATTTAACACCATTTCACAACACTCGTCCAAAAATCATGAAATGCACAAACATCAAAGAGTACTTTTACTCCGAACATTATTACCGTAGCCACCCTAATAATCCCAAGAAACTCCCTAAACAAGCCAAAAATTTCAAGAGCATCTTCAATCAAAGGCCAAGGAAATGTCCCTTCGGCGCTCGTCAAAGGTTCGCAAATATAAAATTCATTACTGCACCTCTCTCGCTAATTTGTCCTCTCTTGCAGGGACCGAGGGTACCTAATATCCTTTAAACCGTGAGACGTCAAAGGAGATCCTCGAGACGGCACTTGTCTATTTGTAATTGAATATGAAAATCTTTCGCGCCGTGCGAGGGTTTAAAAAGTACGATATATTTTTTCTGGAAGTGATACCATTACCGATAAATAATGAATGAATGGCAAGGAAATGTGTGGAAAACTGGCACTGTGTGACTAAGGCATTGATTTCAACCAAAACGCTATCAATTTTGTCGAGGCATAATGGTGTGACGGGCAACTGTAACGGCATTTTCATCACTTCAACTACACCTCGATATAAAGTTATTTTTGCGCTCGGTGGCCAGATTTGCATTAAAATGTTTATTGTGTTTAGGTCCTTTTTTTCTTGAAAGCCTATCAAGCTATCGAAACAAAATCTCCCTTCCCTAGTTCATTACTTACACTACTACAGTGCTCCAGCTGTAGCGCTGATGAAACTTATTTTTTCCGCCAAAGTTGGGTAAATTTATCGCCACTCTCCTTTAGTTTTTGAATTTAAATTTACTAGATATTTAAAGAGTCCACCAACCAGCACTGTGCCAATTCAGAGTGGTAGATACGGCCCAATTGCTTTCCGTAGGTAGGCGTATGTTCAGCAGTGGACTGTTAAAAAGTCCAGTATAGTACCAAAGAGTCACTACCAAGTCTTGAGTCTACCAGGAATGTATAAATTAAAGATAGTATGATGTCTCTTCTAGTAACCGTTTCCACCGATCTCTTACGCCTGAGAAATAACTTGCAGTGAGCATCGGCCCTCGTCTGGAGAGCCGAGCCACGTTGAATAAAATTTTGTGAAGCTCTTTAGACGAAAATTATGATTCAAAAGTAGACATCCCTTTTTACGGGTCGGAAAATTATAATAATGCTGTAATGTGATTTGACAAATATTTCTTTGAGACGCGACTTTGAAATAAAATAAGTTACTGAAAAAAAGTCGTAATATTTCATACAACGTTTGGTTTCTGACTTTTATTTTGGGTTTTAATTAAAAAATGTCCAATATTTTTTACTTAAGTACTCAGAGTAGGTATAAACGTTTTGGTTTTCATTTTCAGTTTTTCGATAATTCGTCAAATCATTAATTGGCTATTCGGTCTTCACTCTTATATTTTGAGTTCAACATGAAATTGTATCGCCAATACGATTGCTTTCATGGTTTAAAAATAGCGGCAACTAATGATCCATTATTGATCACTGAAATTGTAAAATAGTCATTCAATCTATTCCAGTTTTATTACATACTAGCGACCCGCCCCGGCTTCGCACAGGCAGGTGTATTATACATATAAACCTTTCTCTTGAATCACTCTATCTATTAAAAAAAACCGCATCTAAATTCGTTGTGTAGTTTTAAAGATTTAAGCATACATAGGGATACAGGGACAGAGAAAGCGACTTTGTTTTAGACTATGTAGTGATTGCGATGGATTACTGAATCTCGAGTACGAACAGATTTTTGTAAAGACAGAAACATACCATACACAAAATAAAAACGCTACTCCTTGATAATACATCTTGTTACTTCATATCCATGTAGTTTCTATTTGGCATCAGACAAGCCTTCCCGATTCGCCAATTTATAGAGGATTTGCTCCGTGAAGTCTATTTGCTCTAAGCAAAATCCAGGTTTATGTAATGTAGGAATATTGGGTATCTGGCATAGACATAGATTTAGAGAGATGGTATAATAAGTATTACCTTTGTGCTGCGGAAAGTCTTCACTAAGGATCAGGATTAGTACTTGAACCTTAGATTAATGATTGGTCGCGCTACACTTGACTAAGATATTATATCTAAGATAATGTAAGACTTAAACTAATTTGGTGTGAAGTCAGAGTGTGGTCTATTTGAATTATTGGCAAAATGTCGGGATGAAAACTCGAAAATAAATAAATTAATCCCGAGTCAGCTATGCAGGTTCAACATCTGCAGTCACTATAAAATCTTTCAAAACAATTGTTTATATATAGGTTATCATGATCTAGGTATACAAGGTTATCCAGATTTGGTGTACGAGTACGTAGCCGAAATTAGGTGGTTAAGCCATTATGAACGACTTGTGTGGGGTCAACCCGGGTATCAATAAAGGTATGAAACCACATTAAAAATAATACGTTATCACCTCTTGCTTTATCTGAACGTAAACTTTTGAACCAATAGTTCAGGTTTCGACAACGTGGGAATACTGAAATGACGTTTCTGTACACATTAGCTCTATGGTATCGGGAATAGTGAGCAAACTTGAGCGGCTTTGTGCGATGTGCGTGGATGCCTAAATTCGGGATTAGGTCTAGCCAAGGATTTTACTTGGATTCCAAGGTATTTTAGTCTTTGCTTTGAAGATGTACCTACTTACTATAAGCACGAGTCTTACTTTACGATAATATACGCAAATATCTGCAGAGCCACAGTCCCTAAGTGAAAGTAGTAAAAAATGTCCGAGCGCCGTCACACATACCGACTGAGATATTTACATTAAATAATTCACAATGACCCGTTTTATCGAATCTCGACGTTATGTAACCTAATTAGTGCTGTAACCGAGCACTTTGGCATCGCGCGGCGTTGTAGGCGGCTTGCAATCGTCTAACGACTAACTAAAAAGTCTGCACACTACCTATCTTGGGCAGGGTTTTGCCTCGGACACTTTTTTTGCACGATTGTGACTCTATATATATTTGCTCGAAAGATAATATCTAGTAATGACTTGTGTGTTGATCAGAGGTTTCGCTAATTTTCTGGCGTCCTGATCTTAAATTTACGAATTTTACTGAATCTCCTAGTCGTATTTTGGGATGAATATTAAACTTGATACTAGGTTTTTTTCGTAATTAATGTAAAACATAGACATACACATCTATAAATAGACATGACTACCTAAATAAAAACTGTAGATGATCACGTGCTATGATCATGATGTAACCGGCACTTTTTGAAATCGATAGAAAACTTAACATTTACTTATGGTCAGGGGGACATAGTGTCACCCAAATGCCCGGTGCAGAATGCAAGATCCCAGGAAAATTGAATGTAGGATATCCTACAGATTTATTTTGAAATAAATATATATTTATTTCAAAATAAATCTTAACCCAAAAGACTTATCAGGACCCTACAAAAAATCCTGCTGTGCCATTGTTAATGCACATCTCACTTGAATATTCTGATTCTGCAATATTTTTCCTATTCTCTGTCACTCTAATGGCAAGAACGAAATATATTGAAATACGATCATCGTTATATTAATACGTAAACATTTTAAATACGACATGACGTTACCCTTGTGGGAATCACCTTAGCTCAACGTAGATTCTAGTTCAGAAAATATATATCACCAAACTTTCTTGTACAGTTTTCTTTCGGAAGTTTATTTGCTTCTGTAATAAATACGACTTGGGCGTTTTATTTGGGCTTATTTTCAACGTCAACTCCCTTATTCGTATTGACATTTTCATCGGAAACTTTTCGGTTATCTCTCGGCAAACTCTTGTTTTGAGTTCTGCTATTGATGCTTGGGACTTATCTCTGAGATGTTTCAGTTTTGCAGAAAACGGTATTGAGATTAGTGAGTGGGACTCGAGTGGACTGAAACTTTGTTGATAAAGTAGAACAAAATTACTTTCCGGAATTATCCTTCCTTATAAATATTTTGGGACACAAATTCATGCAATCTGTTTTTTTTTTGTTGTGTTTTATTAATTTCTGCTGTACCTATTTTAGTCAATTTCGACTCTGGGGGGCGCGCGTATCCAAGTTTGATGCTCCCATATATATACAGGGTTAAGTATTTCTAATCAATTAGCATCCTTTTAGGGGCTTTTCTGTACATAAAAACTAACAACTTTTGTTCTGCGACTTTTGTCAAAATGCAAAAAAAAAAAACCAGCTGTTCCATGCATTTTGTCGAGGGTGAATGATTATTTCCTAAGGAACAACAACTTTTTTTTTGAGAATTAAGAAGAGTCGTAAAGTTGTTAGTTTTGATGTACAGAATACGCCCCTAAATGCGTGCTAATTGATTAGAAGTAACCCTGTAAAAGCATTTACTTCGTAAATAATTTGACTTGTATTTAAATTTCACAACATTTATTTTTACAATATAACTCTTGCTCGAGTTATTTTTTAATGCATTGTTTAGATGGAATTATAATAATTTTAATAATATCCACGTTATAATTAAGAACTCTGCCAGCCTGATCGTATGCTTAATTCTTAACTTTAATATTTTAATACTTACTACTATTTGCAATATCTAATTCAAACCACAGCTGACAAAGGGTGGCAAACTCCCAGCAACTTCTTACCAAGTAAACTATTACCATAGGTAGCGAGTGTTACATATTCTGTAGCAGCTAGAACTTTCCAGACGTTGATCGGTAAGCCACAGACGATTATTCCATATGTTGTCTAATTATGTGGTTTGTCTAACTTAATACATAAGAATTTGTTTAAAAATGTACCTACCTAATCAAAAATACCGATGAATGGGAATGAATGGAAGCTGTGGTGGTCTAGTGGTAGTAACACCCGCCTTGCAATCGTGAGGTTATGGGTTCAAATGCTGATCCTGTACCAATGTTTGTGAATCCACCAACCCGCACAGGGCCAGCGTTGTGGATATGGCCCAATCACCCTACGTCCTGCAGTGGACTAATTGAATTGAAAATGAAAAACTTTATTCGACATTACAAACACAAAAAACAACAATAATTATACTCGTATAAAAATGATGAATTAAGAAATGTCGAAAAGGGCTCACCTCAGCATTATGCTGAATGCAGGTAGGAACCAAACACTCAGCGCTGGTTTTCAGGTGAGCCCTTTTTGAGGGGTAGGTAACACACAAACATAAAATAAGAAATAAGTGAGAAATATTTAACAAACAGTGCAAAGCTAAGAGAAAGAAAAAATCGAACAACATAAAGTAAACGTACATTAAATAATAGTAGTTTATGCAACTGTCATATAATGAAGGTAGTGTATGCAACTGCATATAACCCGGGTATTAAAACACGAGTGTGGTTTATGAAACGAGCGCAGCGAGTTTCATAATAGTGACGAGTGTTTTAATACCCGGGTTATATGCAGTTGCATACACTACCTTATCTTCACTAATAAAAACTTGGCGCCGCTGCGCGCGCAGGGCGGCCAATCAGGAGCGAGCGCGCACTTGGCGCCGCTGCGCGCGCAGGGCGACCAATCAGGAGCGAGCGAGCGATGTTATAATGAGATTTTACGATATCGATGTGGATATTATAACATCATTTGAAATTGCTTAAATTGAGTGTTTTGTTGTCTGCACTATAACAGTAGTCATTATAAGTCAAGTATTGCAAACATAAGTAGAATGTTACAACATTAGTGTAGATAATAGTAGTTTATGTAACTGTCATATAATGAAGGGTACCCGTGTTATATGCAGTTGCATACACTACTTTATCTTCACTAATAAAAAAAAAAAAAAAAGAAACATATTGCGAAACATTAAATTCACGCGTACGTGTACTGTCACAGTGAACTTGGCGCCATTAAAATCTAACCAATGAGAGCGCAGCTGCGCGCGCAGGGCCAATCAGGAGCGAGCGCGCGATGTTATAATGAGATTTTACGATATCGATGTGGATATTATAACATCATGTGAAATTGCTTAAATGTTGTCTGCGCTATAGCTGTAGTTATTATAAGTCAAGTATTGGAAACATAAGTAGAATGTTACAACATTAGTGTAGATAAACGTAATAAATAAATACTTTCACATACAAACACAATATGAACAACAGTGATAATTATGATGATTAATCTACAACTTAAACTTATGTAACGAAAAAGAGCAACACACAAAAAAAAATAACAAAAATACATAAATTGCCAGCAAAAAATATCAAGAACATGGAAGAAGGACGGAGGCATTTATAGAAAGGACTGGTCGTACACTATTAACTACAATTTTATTTCATTTTTATAATTTTATATTGACTATAGTATTACTTATTGACAACCATTGTTTAAATACTAGTGAATTATTGTTCTACATGGGTATATTTGCCTGAAATAAAGATATTTTGAATTTGAATTTGAATTAATCCGTGCTGCTAATAAAAAGACTGGTTCAGTACAGTAATCAAAAATAAATACTTATCTAAATATTTGATTTTAACACTATTGTTATGATCATCTTCAGTCCACCTTGACCACTTGTTCTATACGAACTATGTGTCCTGCCCACTGCCAATTCAACTTTTAATCCACTGGGCGATGTCGGTAACTTCAGTTCATCTGCGAATCTTCTCATTCCTGATTCGATTACATAAAGAATAGACCGAGCATAGTCCTCTCCATAGTATGTAGTAACTCTATTGTTATCAATAAATGAGTATGAGTATGTTGGGAAACTTTGAGCTTAAGTAGGTACATAAGACCAACAGTGAAAGATCATTTTCTGTGTCCTCCGGTCTTATAGGATATCTAAGTTATAACGATGACCCTGTCTCATATCAAATGGTTGAAATTCCAAAATTAAAAATTTAAATTTTAAAATGGACTTCTACCCACAAGGTGGACGGATGACCTCATTAAGACCGTAGGATCGCTCTGGATGCAAGCCGCTACGAACCGGTCTTATTGGAGATATTTAGGGGAGGCCTATGTGTGCAGCAGCATGTGGCAGCAGTGGACGTCCTATGGCTGAAACAAACGATGGCTGAAATGGTGATGATGATTTAAATTTTGGCGGATACTGTTGCTCGTCAGACCATTGTCAGATCAAAGCGAAATGTCTCATAATATTTTGACAGCACCCATTTAACCCTCGAGTAATGCCTACATTCTTCATCCTACACGCATAATTAAGTACCGCTAATTACAGACGTACATACTAATGGTTCGTTACTTTCATCTCAATATGCCACGACAGTTTAATAACCCGCTAAAAGCATCTTTGCGGTGCGCTGATCACATCGCAAATCAATTTTGACAAGCTTTTACAAGGTGAGCTGGGATATATGGGACGGGGATGCGTCGTTGAGGGATCATTATCATCGCCATCAAACCAGTATAATTGTCGTATACCTTTAAATGAGCAAATATTGTATATTTGTTTGTATTTTATTTATTCGTTTGTACACAATTTGGATCAAAATCAAATCAAAAATCATTTAGTATTGTTGCAAAAACATTATTTTATTAAAATATTTATCATAAATCACTATGTATTCTCCAAACTACGAGTAGCACCTGTCTCTTGGGGGAATATACCTTCCCGGCAATGATCAGATCAATCTCGGAAACGGCTGAAACCATTTTGATGAAATTCGGTATTCAGATAGACGATCTCGAAGGATCTTGGCTCGGATCGGCTCTAACAATATTAATGAAATTTGGTATTCGGTTTTCTTTATTTGTTCAAGTGATATTGTTGAGAAATATTTAATGTATTTTACCTACCTATTTTTAATTTTTGCTCCAAGAAATGCGCGGTCGTTCTGTGAGATCTAATTACCCCAGAATTGCCGAAAAATAAGCTGTTGAAATGTGTGGACATTTTCTCAACAATTAATGATTTTTTTTCAAGGGACAGTTGATTTTATTTCTTGATTTTAAGGGTGATGATACTTTAGTAAAACTTCTACATAATGATGCGTAGGCACGCTTATACTTTACAAAGCAACACCTTTTAAAGATAACTTTTTGAAAACACCTTTTAGACGTAACACAAATTAACAAGAAACCATTATAGGGATTCTTGTTAATTTGTTGGTAGGTACATTAGAAGGTTTAACTGGCGTCGTTATAGAAAAATTTACAAAGTACTTACCTCTTTTTCATCGAAACCAAGCTATTCAAAAAGTTCTGAAGCGAAACCTTACAGGATCAGGAGATTCTGTGAAAAAATCACAAATAACTTCTTTAAAAATGTACTTTATTCTGAGCAGCGTCCTACTCCAGCTTTTGAAATATTTATTTTAGAAACACTAATGAACCGTTCGCAGAATATTTCATAAATAATTGTGAAAACTTATAGATGATACCTACGCTAAAGTTTCACGTCACCCGCACCAGACGACCCACATATACTCATAATGGCTCTCGATCTCTACAAAGTTGGTACTTACAGAAAGCTATTCTGAGTGAAATAAAATCAGCTGCCCCATGCAAAACGGCAACTCGGAATCAACAGAATGTACTTATAGAACAGTGTTTTTTCTCCAATTTCGGGACTAGCCCCATTGTTGTTTATTATCATACCTATCTGCTTACCCTGTACTAAACTAAAAATCAACTCTTTAATTTTTTTGTTAATTCAAGTTGCAATTTTGTATGAAAAAGCTGTTTTTTCCTCAAAATCATAATTATGATCTGTCTTCTTTCGGCTTAGTACAGGGCAAGGAAATAAATGCTATATAAAAGCTTTGCTGGTAAAAATGAAGCATTAATTTTTCAGCGTGTATTAGGTATCGAAGTGAAGTTAAATAGATAAGATCCAACCACTTATTACTTAGCGAGATGGGACATGCAATAACAATCTCCATCTTGATCAAGATCTAATTATTAATGGTTTTTTTATTATCTATGATTTATGTTGGATGAGTTCATAAATAGGAACTTCGATGCTTAATTTAATGGTTTGTTATCAATGTACTATTTTGAAAATAAATGATTTCAGAAGCCACCTAATTTCGGGTGGAACTCTGTGCCTTAAATTACAATCAAACAAACTAACTAATCTAACACCAATAATTTCTTCCTAAGAGCAACAAATTAATCATATTATGCGCTCCAAAACACTACATTCTGCAATATATGTTTCGTATTGCATTTTGCGATGAAAGAGTATTTTGCTACGCATAAATACTCGTATCTCTCCCACTGGCAGAGAAGGCCTTTTCCCAGATATTTCTTCGTTTAGCGTAACTAATTTTTGAGGTGATTAAAAAACTCTGTTAATAGGGTCAGCCCGGCCTATAAGGACTAACTTATACTTACTGTATAAAAAATAATAACCCATTAATTTTGTAGCTGTCCATGCAGCGAGTAACAAGGGCCAAGAATCTTATCCTGTCGTACTATAAATTATTGTTAGACTAAGTTCAATTTACGTCCTAAGTACAAGACGTTAGATCTAGTCAAATATTCACATCTATTAATAAAGGCTTTAGGCCTCCTACACTAAGTAGGTTCTCAGAGAGAGAATACCTAATGGAAAGGGTGGGCCTAATAGACAGAATAATCTTACCAACTATTTTGATAGTCCAGAGTCAGAACATTGTGTTGCTAACTAGTAACTACGTAGATAGGATTGTTCAAGATTCATAGAAACAGGAGAATTAAAACTGAAGAAGCGTATTAAGTAGAAATGTAAATTATCGCTTATTATAGCTGGCAAACAACTTTATATTTACATGTTCAATGTTGTTTTAAGGCTAACAACATGTATTTCTTACCCATCACCAAAGTGCAGCAACATCTAGTTTGGTAAGTCGTTGGTTGAGTGACCGCGGGTAGCATTTACAACTCAGCGCTACCAGGTTTTGGATGGTACGATGAATTTTAGGCTACAATAGTTTTTACCATGTGGCTGTAATAGAAGCTTTTATACTCTGATACTAGACCTATATAGCCTTTCGGATACGTACGTACGGCCAAACGTATTGACTAAAACTAGCTTTTCCCGCGGCTTCGCTGGCGTGATATTTCGGTTTTTGTTCTATCCCATAGGAGCATTTTATTATTAATTGTCAAAGGAGTCCATGACACTTTTCGACCTTAAAACTATTTAGGTGCAAAAAATCGCGTCGATTCCTCCCTCTTCTCCCTTCCTCTGTTGCTTCGTGAATGAGTAACGAACAAATCGATAAACCAAAGTAAACTCTTCGATTTATAATATTAGTAAGAATTCTATAGTGAAGCCTGTCAATTTCAATGATATATGTATAAAACGCACACAATTGTGTTCGCAAATTGAACACCCTAGCCCTACGTAGAGTTCTGAACACAAAACGCTTCCACGTTACTTTAGCATCCTTTTTAGGGTTCCGTACCCAAAAGGTAAAAACGGACCCTATTACTAAGACTCCGCTGTCCGTCTGCCCGTCTGTCTACCTGTCATCAGGCTGTATATCATGAACCGTTATAGCTAGAAAGCTGAAGTTTTCACAGATGATATATCTCTGTTGCCGCTATTACAACAAATATCAACAATCTAAAAACAGAATAAAATTAATTTGTAACATACAACAAACCTGAATTTTTAACCGTTTTTAGGTAGATATTAATAATGGTAACAGGTGGATGCTTGAAATATTCACAGTACATTTAGTGGTATATTCAATTCAAAAATAAATATTTAAGGGGGGCTAATTCTCATTTACTACGGAACCCATTGTGTGTGAGTCCTACTCGTACTTGGCCGATTTTTATTCATCCTCATCAAATTCTTTACCAACACCTCCACTTAGCTCGTGTAAATTTCAATCTCATCACAACACCACAAAATTAAAGTGTTCGCTGCGAGCGTTTCTCGCGCCGAATATTTACAAAACGCAAGCATTGATTGACGCGGGTACTTTTAAATAACAGTAATTAAACGCCGGCTAACGATCGGTCATCGCATCACGAACTTGACGTTTTAAGTGAGTGCCTTTTAGTGTAGGAGCAAGCGGCTGAGAAAATTAAGGTGTTCTCGATTAGAGTCTCTTTCATCACTCTTATTTCATTTGTAAATAATATTTGAAAATAATTTTTACTCTGACTCTGGGTATTCGATTGATTACTTCTCTCTTTTATGACGTTTCTTTATTTCTTTTTAAGAGGGGTTTTTCTGCTTTAGCTTACTACAAACGGTGAGGTTGAACATCCTGCCTGAGTAAGTCTGCACACTAGAGCTCTTTACAATATCGAAGATAATAGACTTTTGTCTACAACCTGTATTTGGTCAACGTGGTAGACCTGTATGGCAGAGACCCTTGTAAAACTATCAAGGAATAAATTATTGTGAAAAATTCTTTCTTGCAACAAGATTTTGTATTTATGTGCTCAGTAGTAGGGCACTGTTTTAATTTAGGGCCGATATCACTTAACACCTACCAATAATTCATTTATATATACATCTAATGACCCAAGAGCTGGTGCTTACCTCGGTCAAAGACTTAGCCTTGCTATCCAACGGGGTAATGTCACCAGTCTCTTAGGTACTTTGCCAGCGGACAGCGACCTAAAAGCAGTTTTTTATTTATAATGTAAATTTAATACCTACACCTTATAAAAAGTTATTTATTTATTTTAGATTTAAGATTTGATGTATTTTTATTGTTGAATATGAAATATATTTATACATCTTGAAATACCTTTTAAATATAGTGATATACCTTATTAAAATAAGCCATTGGCTCTTTTCATATCTTTCTTTCATCATTACTTTACACGTGACAGGAAAGTCAAACATTTGCTTCTATGCCCTAAATTTGTATATTTGGTCAATATATTTAAAGTGCACCTAATGCTTATTTGGAAAATATTTCTGCAACTAAATATACTAATATAAAACTGGCACTAACTGTTTGTTGGTTCCGTACTTAGTCTAAAACGAGCTTTATGTATAAAAGATGTAGCAATATAGCATTTAATCACACATGAGGTACATCATAATGAACAACTTTTACAATAAGATCAACACGGAAATAGAGAAAAAAATGTCGGAGGGACACAGTAGGTTGACACTTAAATAAACATAAACAAAATGTTGGGAAAATATCTGCCCTACCTGCCAGTCCCGGTTTCACCCGGATGTCATCGAAATAGCATAAATAGGTATTATCATCCGAAAGAAAAATTATGAAAGATAATAAAAACTGTATTTGTGATTTGTTAAATTGTTATTCAGAAGAAGCGGATACCTAGAAAGGCACAAAAAGGCAGCATTGTTTTGAAAAATGGTAGTCATTTTTACGTCATATTTTCTGAAAGTTTTTGGATAGTTGTCACATATTTGTGTAGTTAAACGTAATGTAACATTTTTTTTTGTCTTGTTATCTCTTTACCGAACATTCACTGGTCTTGTATCGCGAATCGAAGAACTGAAAAGACACTAATTGGATTAAAACAATAGACCTATATTGAGGACAGGCGGGATAAAGCCACGGACAGTGTTAGCGCTATCAGCGCGCTTGTAACATGTTTCTTAGCGTAAAATATTGGCCAGGCGTTACAAGCTGTACGACTGTTCTGATAAAGATATCGAAAAATTTTAAAGTCCTCCGGGCACTGTAACACGAATCATCGTGTTATTTCTCGCGTCAGTTTGAGCTTCCCTTATACCTACTTATGTACAACTTTAATTTAAATAGGTTTCGCATACTGAATAAATAATTTTGCTGAAATAATATTACGTAATATGTAGGTACCTACTTCATATAAAACGATACTAAATCTTCTTTTAACTGAGCCCCGAGTTCACCAACGCTTGTTTAAATTAAACGTGTGATTACTGTATTTAACCAACGGTTTTTGCTTTCTGAACAGCAAATTTTCGTTAAAAAGCTGTTTAAGATTTAACCAACGGTTGATAAATTAAACATCTGTTGGTGAACTAGGGTGTAAAACCCGAGTTTATTCGTTGTTTAAATATATTGATTTTTTGATTTTTAAAAGTTCTTTATTAGTCAGAAAGATATTTACAGAGAACGTACAAACTAGACACAGTCTAAATAATTTGTATACAACAATGTTATGTTAATGACTTTATCAGGCTAACAACGCCTCTGAAAGTCTTTCAAAAACATTAGTTTATTTTGCTAAAAGAATATGTATTGTTTACATCTATGATCTAAAAACTAAATTTATAGTGAGAAAATGATTCGATTAATGATCCTTTTGCACCAGGCTCATTTTTTAAGAAACGCTTCATGTTAAATAGATTGTACCTATGTACAATAAGTCTATTTTTAGAATAGAATCTTGTTGACAACATTCGCAAAAAACTTATTGATTAATTAAGTAAACCTAACAAGGGGGTAGAAATATATGGAATCCACCTTCATAGTCATACTTAAATCATCGAGTGGCTAGGAGTGAGCGAAATAGGTAACATTACGTCATCAGAGTCGTCTAGTACGTAGTGATGGGGTAAGCGGTATCTTTTATAAGTATCGACATACGGAAGTTGTGATAGTCGAGTTTTACCTATGACAGATATTAAACGGTTAGTATGATTTTTGTTAGTAAATTTGTAGAATTTTATGGTTTGTTTTAGTATAAACTCATTTATTGTGGGGAATTTTATTTTAGAGTGTAATTTTTTTAAGTTTGTTCGGAATTTAGTTTTGTACGCAATTTTGAAGGCTTTGTTTTGCAAAATTTGAAGTTTTTTATAATTTGATTGACATGTTCCGCTCCATACAGGAGCGGCGTAAGTAAAGCAAGGTCTTATCAATGCCGAATATATTTTCAGTTTAGTTTTAGAGCTCAGATTACTCTTCCTATTCATAATAGGACTTAATGCACCAAATGCTTTAAGACCTTTTAACTTAACCTTTTCGACGTGCGCAGTCCAATTAAGCTTAGTGTCAAGATGCACACCAAGATATTTGACACATTTTGTCCAAGGTATACTATGATCATTGATTTTTAATAGACGATTAGGTAGTTTACGTTTACGAGTGAACATAATTGCGTCAGTCTTCGACTCATTGAGTTTGAGTTTCCATTTTTTGAAATAATCGACTAGTAAGTCCATAGATAACTGGAGTCTACTTATAATTAGATTTTCATCCTCAGAAGACGTGTATGATGCAGTATCGTCAGCAAAACAAGCAAGGCTAGTGCGGGGTTGCTTAGGAATATCATTTAAATAGAATATAAACATGGGGGGTCCTAGAACAGAGCCCTGTGGCACTCCGGCGGGGGCGGGGCGTTTGATTTCAAAAGTTTGTGAAACAAGCCATCGTGCCAAACGGTGTCAAATGCTTTTTCTATATCCAGTAAAAACATTCCTGTGGACTTTTTCATGTTTAAATTATGAGAAATATGTTCAGTGACACGAGCCAACTGCTGAATGGTTGAGTGAGATTGACGAAAACCAAATTGTTCATCAATAAGATCTCCACCAAGGCAATTCAACAATCGGGTGTATATGATTCTTTCAAATAATTTTGCAAGTGACGGTAACAAACTGATAGGACGATAGTTTACAGCTTTGGTATGGTCTTTGTCTGGCTTAGGGAGTGCAATTACTTTCGCAGATTTCCAAGCAGTAGGAAAATATTGGAGGACTAAACATGCATTAAAGATTTTCGTCAATAGAATTAAACATTTTTGGGGTAGGTTTTTCAATAGTATATTGTGTATGTTGTCAGGACCAGGTGCTTTACGGTTTTTAAGCTGTCGAATAAGATTAGATATCTCTCTAGGGCGAGCTAGTTGGTCTGGACTTGTTATGGCAGTACTTGAATTTAGAGTTTCGATGGAGGATGCTACGCTCTTTTGGATCTCATCGTCTATCCAATTGGTGGTTAAGTTCATATTAGAGCTAAATGCAGTAGCCAACTCCTCGCATTGATCAGCTACCGATGTTGTAAAGCATTCGTCGCTAGTTACAAGAGGCGGTATGTTGTTAGCTTGAACCTTGAGGGATTTAGCTACACGCCAAAGCTCTGTATTGGCATTTTCGACTTTAGCCATTTTCTTATCCCAAATTTTATCATTGTGTACGCGGACTAATTCTTTAATTCTGGCTTGTAATTTATTAATCTCAACTTTAAGAGCTTTACGTTTGTTTTGGTCAGATGTTCTAGTTAAGCGGTATCTGATATTGTTTTTTGATTTTATTAATTTCTTTATAAATTTAGGTAAAGGCTTCGGTTTAAAATCGAATTTAATTTTAGGAATTGACTGCTCTCTTGCTACTGTAATTGCACTCGTTAAGTTATTGACTTCACGATCAATCTGTTCAGTAGACTCAATGGTTTTGCTTGTCAATGAAATGTTATCATTCAAGTAAGAACGAAATTTATTCCAATCAGCTGATTTGTAGCAATACTGTTCGAAACATTGCCGTTCAATTGCACCACATAACGTGAGGAGGACAGGCAGGTGATTAGAGGAGAGTGCCGTAATTGTTTTAACGCTTTTGATACTATGTATCTTAGACGCTACAACAAGGTCTGGTGTTGAGGGTTTATAATCGGTACAATAGTGCACCAGAGTGGCATCAGTTGGGGCGTAAATACAACAATCATGATCAATCATATGCTGAAAAAGAGTTTTACCGCGATAATTTGTAGTTTTGGATTGGCACCAGTATGGATAACGAGCATTAAAGTCGCCTAGAAGCAGGACACGTTCATTGGTTTTCAGCAAAAGGTTGAAATCATAATCTAAAAGGGGTAAATTTGGGGATTGGTATATTGAAAAGATTTATAGACTCTCTTTGAGGAGATGATGATATCGATACCAACGGATTCCATATTTTTTAAGACTGGGCTGTTTACTACTGAATGAGGTATATCATCCCTTATAAAGATAGCTACACCTTGTCCACTGTCATTATGTCGCTTATCTTGTCTATAACATTTATAGCCTGGAATATGAAGAGGAACCTGTCTACCAATCCTAGTTTCGCAAACTGCGATAATATCCGAAGATAAATCACAAACAGCTAAGTCTACAAGCGTAGGCAGTTTTTCGCGAATGCCGTCAGCATTCCAATATACAATTCGTAGCTCATTAGACTTATTATACATATTGGCCCAAGTGAGTAAGTACAAGAGTGACTTTATCCATCATTGTGGAGCATGTTCTAAATTGATTTTTGATTGTTTTTAAAATATTCAATATTTGCAGCATTTCAGAAGTAGTAGCGTCGTTATCTAAAACATCGTCTAATTTGGTGGTTTCAGGTCGTTTAGGAAGCGATGCGACATTTGACCAGGTGTTTTCACTTTTCTGCAGTTGACGCTTCACAGGTTGAGGCTTATGCACTGAAGGCGCAGGTTCAGAATATACCTTGGGTTTTTGAGGCTTCAGTGACTTCTGCTCCAAACGCTGCAGGTACTCGAGCCGAGCTGGACATTGGCGGTAGTTGGCGGGATGATTTTCTTTGCAATTGCAGCACTGTGCGGAGCTAGACCTATCCTTCTTCGGGCAATCTTTGGTTGCATGGTCCCCAATGCACTTAACGCAGCGCTCCGTAAGATTGCAATTCCTGGAGGCATGTCCAAAGCGTTGGCAACGATAACATTGCGTTCCATAGCTATTGTTTGGTCTATATCGCTCAACATGGACAGCACAGTTGCAAAGGTATTTAATTTGCCTAAATTTTGTAATGTCGGTGCCGGCAGGGAGTTGTACTAGAAGTGGCGAGCACAATCCTTTTTTGCGAGTAGCGGTAGTTTTCAGCTTCGTTGCTGTGGCTTCGCTGAATCCGAGTTTTGCAAGCTCGGCGCTAACAGAGTCGATAGCATCGTCTGGAACTCTACGGATCACTACTTTGTATTTTCGTTCTTCCTTACGAGCGTGTGTGTGGTAGAGGACTTTTTCATGACGCAAGCCATCAATGAGCGTCTTATGGCTGTCATTTGAGTGGCAATGTATAGCCACACTACCTGATGGTCTGTATTGGAGATGAAAATCTTTGACAAAGCGAGTCACCAGGTTTGTTATGGAGTTATGCGACCAATCCTCTTTTGCTTGCAGAACAACAACAGGGACTCGTGTTTTGCGGTTTGAGTTAGATTTAATATTCAAAATATCACCTTCGTTGTCGTCGTAGTCATCCAGCAGGCCTCCAAAGCGATTGAAAGTGGTGGTAGACCCTTGGGTTGGTGGCTTTTTCGGGTTGGTAATCACTCGCTTCGGTTTCCGCCAGATGGCGTCCTCCGCCGGCCTTTTGTTGGACAAGCTCTCAGTCGATGAACTTCGGAGTAGATATTTCTCCATAGTGGTGTTTTATCGATAAGTTGTCTATCGACTCATTGGAACCACTATTCTATGAGTTAAATTTACTCGCGCAGAACACAGTAAAACAGAAGACGCGTGTACGCACGGCGCGAGCCGAGCGACGTGTGTGAAATATAGTAATATAGTAATCACACGTTTAACATAATCAATCGTTGGTGAACTTGAGTCTTAGTGTTGTGTGCTTTAATAATTAAAAAGACCGTGAACTTTCAAGGCCTCGAGTAAATTATAAAACGGTTACATTCCAGATTCAAGTATTAATATTAAGTCCACGCTCACATAACTCAGGAGCAGCCATTCTAAAGCGCAAAAAGCGAAATGAGTAGAAAAAGCGGAACGAGCGAAAAAAGCAAAAATGAGTGAAATTTCAGGCTGTAGCAGAATCGGGTATTAAAAATCATTTATTCAGTGTTCTCTGCCCCCAGAGTGTGATCTCGCGGCAACATCGCCGAGGTATGACATCTAACGACAGCAATAACGCTGGAATGACCGAAATTGAATGGAAGGTAGAAAGTTCAGGGATAATGGACAGGTTAAATAATTGAAGCCATTCCGGTAAAAAGAGGTAAACTGGAGACATTTGAAAAGATTAAAAATTAAACATTTTTCGTCTGACTCCAGAAAAGGGTTGATATTTTCATAATAGGAATAGAGCCAATTTTGTTCGTTCAATGTGTCTGTCTGAGTCTCCTTTTCCGTTAAAAGTTCAATTTACATTTGACAAATCTCAAGTAAAACAGGTTCTTTCTAGATGATATGCTACAACCTTCACTTCTGATGCTCCTACTAAAGCACATATACAGGGTTACTGGTAATCAATTACCATCCTTTTAGGGGCTTATTCTGTACTTACATCAAAACTAACAACTTTTGTTCAACGACTTTTATCAAACTCAAAAAAAAAATGCTGTTTCCATATAACAATATCACCCTTGAGGAAATGTATGAAACAGCTGTTTTTTTTTTTTGTTTTGACAAAAGTCGCACATCAAAATTTGTTAGTTTTGATGTACAGAATAAGCCCCTAAAAGGATGCTAATTGATTAACAGTAACCCTGTATAACCGTTGCAGATTAGCATATTGAAATGATTGCCGAAGAAGCCACAAAGTTCTAGTTCTTGGACGGAGGCCACGTAGAATTCCACCAACAAGATGGATAGACGCTTTGATAAAGATAGCAAGGATGCGTTGAATGCAAGCTTCTTCCAATCGGTCTTATTGGAAAATAATCGGAGAAGCCTACATTCAACAGTTTACAGTTCTACTGCTCTAGCTACTGCTGAGTGACATGATGATGGTGATGAATAATACGTAGCACGAAACTGTATAGTTCTATGTGTATGTCACAATATAAACAAATACCAACAATATTGTGGTGGCATAAAAAGTACAAAGTACCACACAAAATAAAAATAAAGTTCACGAAATGTGATTATATTTCAGACTTCTAAAAGACGCCATACGAAATAAAAAAATTGCGAAATTTCATTCATGAAGAAATCCCTCGTAAACGCTAAAGTGTTGCCATTTTCATCATAAAAAGTAACAGTTTACCATCGCACAACAAAAACAAAGCAATGAACGAGTAAATTCTGGGCGAAGGCCATAATAGCCATAGTTTGAAAACAAAACGCCGAAACACAATAAAAAGTTAAAGCCTACGGCCGTGTTAGGTTTTATCTCGCTTACATAAATAGCGTAGTGTATAAATGTAGACAGTAACTTAGGTTGTTACGCAGAAAAAGAACAGTCTGCGGTAGCGGCTGGGTGGTTCAGTATTTATATTGTTACAAGCCTTAGCTTTTATTTAGTTTCACATTATAGTGAGAAACTAAATAAAATTACCCGATCACCCTGAGTCTAAAATTAAATCTTAGTTCTGGGATTTCCGATTTAGCTGTGATTTGAGATTCTTAATGACTCATGTAATTTCAATCATATTGCAAATATATTTACCATAAAGATGACAGGGAAGTTTTGCCGCAGTGATATTGATATTGATGATATTTTTTGAATGTCGTTCGTGAAATTAGGAGTATGTGGTCAAAAAAGGCTCTAACTAAATTCTAATCTAACATTTAAAAAATTTTGTCATTAGAAGTTTTAGTAAGAGTTTATACGTAAACGAAAACTACAGTTATTTCCGTGTGGCTCTATACATTTTTACTCAACGCCCTTGGTGAAAACGAGGAATAACTTACTAATATGTATGGAGGTACAAAAAAACTATAGTATTTTTTGTCGTTTACTATGCAAATTCATACTGACTCATACTAAGGCTTGAGGTTGTTTAAATTTTTGATTTATTTTATCAGATTTCAGCCCTTAAAAGATAGTAAAGTTTCTGACATTAAAACAAATATAATATACGTAGCACTTGACTTACTGTAACTATTTGTAAACTTTGTAAATATTGCTATTAAGTGGGAGTTTGTAGCAACAATTTTAGTTTGTTAACTTTGGCCGGACAATATTAAAGTACGATAATAAATAGTTAATTATCGAATGTCACTTTTGTTCGAGGCAGCGCGCTCCGCTTACCGTGCGTAGGTTGCAAACCTTTTTGGTAGTAGGATAAACTTTAATTTGTGCTGAAATTAATTTATTATGAATCAGGCGCTTTTAAATTTTATGAAGATTTTATTGCATTATTTATTAATCCTGCCAATTAAATGCAGTTCTGAGTTCTGAAAATAAGATTATGATAAATAATAATCATTGTTGTTTTTTTCTGAAGTTACTTATAGTCCTGTAGTATGCAGTATTTAAAAAAAAAACAACAGAGTGCACTCCAGGAGTCCCGTCAGAAGTGAAAACTTGAACGTTGTACGATTTTTTGATCAGGTAACGAGTCCTGACGCGAATTTAACTTTTTTTGTGCCCATCCCAAAAGTGACAACGCCGGTGTAGAAGTTTTCACTTCAAAAATATTGCTCTTAAAATAATTGTTTTTATCGAATTTAATATCTCACTACAAGCAATAAGCTAAAAGGTACACTAAAACGCCTCCTTACTTAAGTAGTTACGCGTCTGTATTTAGCTAAGCCATTTCTGGAAAATTCTAGAGTGTTGTCGAACTTTTGCCTCATGTAGCACCAACTAGAACAACAATCATTATTTTAAGTAATGTGAAACCATAAAATATTCTCGTTCTCATTCTGTACATGAAAGTAAAACTTTTAAACCCTTGTGATATGAAAGTTTTTATGGTTTATACTGTACTCTCTCACAGTACAAACGAAGTCTGTTGTTTTATTATAAAAGCTATGAATCTGCTAAAACAAAATTTGTACATTGCTTTCAGTGGTCATAAAATGTATTTTAAATTGCTAAGTATGTATGTATGCAGTAATAAAATAGTTTTAAATATCAATCAGATAAAGAAAAAATATATGTAAAAGCCGTGAAAGAGAGTCTGAGCGTATTTTTACCTAAGTACCTTATCTAAATTACCTGCGTTACTTATACGATGTAAATTTAAAAAAAAAAAACGTTTTGATGCAATGGATTTTTGTATGATTTATAAAATTATTTTGTAATAGTTCTCTGAACAGTATACCTCGACGCATCTCTTCAACTCGCTCTTGATCGCTTTGGTTCATATTCGGTAATATTTGTAGGATTTAGAAATTAAACAATCTCGCCAAATATTATCACAATCGGCTGACAAATAGTGCAACAGTAATTAATAATAATAAATAATAATAAATATTAGGGGACATCTTACACACGGCCTCTGACCCCAAACCAAGCAGAGCTTGTGATATGGCTGCCAGAGACTGATATACTACATATACATATTTTAAATACATACCTATA
This sequence comes from Hypomecis atomaria, assembly GCA_964007245.1. Taxonomy (NCBI): domain Eukaryota; kingdom Metazoa; phylum Arthropoda; class Insecta; order Lepidoptera; family Geometridae; genus Hypomecis; species Hypomecis atomaria. The sequence continues at coordinate 13,118,720 of OZ023291.1, forward strand.
TAGATAGTACCTAAATAACACCCAGACACAGAGCAAACACTTATGTTCATCAGTAATGAAGCAAAATTGTCGGAAGCACAGATTTTTCTTCGCTTCAGTCAAATAATTGTTTAAAACGATAATACTATACAACAGGTACTAACTTGTGGCCTTATTGCCTAAAGCAATTTCTTCAAGGATTATAATTATTATAAAGCTAACATTAGTTTTATTGTTCGAAATAATCGAATGAAATAAAAATAATCGAATTGAAACATACCTACACAAGTAATTGACAATCTAAAAAATCGATGAAAAAGTTGGTGTCCCCTGGAAAGTTTGTATGTAAGTAGCAAGTGTGAGACAGTGCGTGAAATATAGCGGAGGCAGTAGAAAACCACGGCGCCCGCGCACTCCTCTTTGATTAAAATCTAGCGCTGCGAAGATAAATGAGTCCTTTAGTACTTGTATAAAGCTGGTATTAAGTTCAAAATAAGTAAAAACAACTAAAAAGTAAAATAACTAAGCAAAATTCATACTTAAATGTACGACAGCGCAATTTGCGAGTGTTTTAAATGAAATATGATTTAATACTTGGTAACAGGAAACAAATAGTAAGGTAGTTTTTAGCAGACTTTACATAATCATAGAGAAGATGAAGATTTCTTGAGGTTGTAAAAAATGTATCTTGGTCGTGGTAACCTAGTAGCAATCTGATCCCTTGAACAATGAGTTCAAAAATCTGTTAGATTGGATTTTCACAGCACGACTTTTCGGCCAAGAAAAACATTGTAAAGAAGCCTGCGTTCGTTCATACACAAAATCTGTGATGTATATCAATTCATCAACCCCACCTGGGGCCAGCATGATAGTCTAATACTCCTTCAGTGGGTAAACCAGTATAAACTTACAGTATAGTTAATACTATCGGAATCAATTAACAATAATATTGCTTTCAGAGATGTTCGCCAAAATAGTGGATCAACGTGACAGTTCTCACTTCTTTAACGCTACGAACCACAATTAAAGCCTAAACCGATATACAGGGTTATTCAAAAGTGGTGTACTAAGCCGAAAAGGGGTGAACAAGACCTTCATTATGAATAACTTTTACAAAGGGGCCAACTCAAAATTCGAGAAAAAATATCAGCTGTTTCATACATTTTGTCGATTCCAAGTTGTAATTTTGTACGGAACAGCTGTTTCTTTGGGTTTTCCCCATAGTAAAACTTGTTCATAGTGATGGTCTTAATTAACCCCTTTCGGCTTATTATAGGGTAAGCAGATAACCCTGTATTACCTATCTAGATGACGCTGAGTTTGCTAGAAACTAAATATAACCCTAGGCATTGCAGTGATACAGGGCTAGATTTCTACATCGCGACGTGCTGGACAATTTATATGCTTTAATTGTTAAATTTATTAGGTGTATTTAACGTTAAATGTTCTATTAAATTTCAATGATTTGAGAATAGGTATATTTTATTGGTTTGTAATGTTTTAAGCTTATGGAAATAGGAAATATTTTAATAACAACTCGAATACTCTTGTATTAATTGTAACAAAAATTGTTTATCACTAATGTAATTTGAGTCAATTGTTAGTTGGCATGTCTCAAATCATTTTGACAGCTGATTATAGTACTTAAACCAACTAGTAAATTACCTACAATGTAAGTGATGTAACGACATCTACGTTATTCTTCAGTGGTACTCGTAGCTACTTATTATGTAAGTACTTTTGTAAAATTAAGTTATTTGTGGTAATATGATTGTTTCCTGTTATTTGACCACCGCTGTAGAGAAAATTAAGTGGTTGTTTTTAAGCGTTTTCTTAGTAGTAACTGTCTTTTTAGTGCGAGTTTGATGCTTCCCTGACATCAGCGGACGGAAGTGGAACGATGCATTGAATGTGTATAAAGTCATTATGGTATGTTTTACTCTTTATATCCCGTAAGATCATTTAACTGTTAGATCGCAACCATAGCTATAAAACCATTCATATGAAAAGAACATACTAGTTTCCGCTTGTATCTTGATTTGCAGATAGCTTTATACATAATTTTGTATAAAGTTTATAGTTTTTGCCTGTAACAACTTTTAAAATTTGTAAAAATTCTAACTTCTAAATGCTAAAACTAAATGTTTTATTAGATTGCAATCTAATAAAACATTTAGCTTCACCATTAGCTCATAAATATATTTTAGAGCTCACACGCTTTTGTTCCCAATTACCTATATCTCGATTTTTACCGACTTCCAAAAAAGAGGAGGTTCTATGTTCGTCTGTACGTATTTTTTTTTGTGTATGTTCATCGATATTTTCGCCAATTGTAAACCGATTTAAATGGGTTTGTTTTGGTGTGAAAGAATATACTTCCGAGGTGGTCCCATTTAAATTTTATCGAAATCGGCTAAGCCGTTTTTGATAAATCAACAAAAATGTACATGGATGTCACATCGATTCGTGCAAATGATTCAAATTCTGTACCCACACGGTGGAAGTCGGTGTTGCGATTTTATGCGAAAAATAATGATTAAATGTCAAGTTTTACTTACATTCCTGCAAACATTTCAACATTATAAAAATGTAACTTCAACTGAACATTATTTACCATTTTATCCAGTCACAGAGCAGCCCTGCGAGTTCAGATATTCACAGCACCGCGCTCCGCCGTAAAGCTAACAAGCGTGGAAAAAGAAAAATGGACTTCGGGGCAAGAAATCCGTGTGTTTCCACCGCTAAATACTTTAGCCACTACTTGAGCAGTAAATATTTTATGTGCCCACCTGAAGCCTGCCTTACCGGCGGTACTAAAGCCATTTAGTTTTCCTGAAACGAGAATTTATGTTGCCTGAGGGTTGATTTGATTCTTCTTAGTTCAATTACAACTGATTTTACGAGGGCTTCCTTATTAGTTTTGTTCTTGATTAGTTTAATGGTGAAAAGTGTTGGGAGTCGGATGGATACGTATACAGTTGGTAAATAGTTAGTAGTTTCATTAGGTACCTCTGATGAAGTTAATTTTGTATTAGGGAAATTTTCAAGAGTTGGTTTCAGACTCCGCCTAAACAATCAGTAGATAGGCAGAATGTTGTAGTTTGTCTGAAGGTCTACGGCGTAAATGTTATATTTGCACGGCGAAGAATAAAACACAGCCATGAACGATGCGGAAAGATTGTTTTGTTTTATATTCATTACTAAGCTAACATGGCATTTTTCTAAGGAAGTAAACGAGCTACAATATTCCACACAAATATCGGCTTCACTTTGCAGTCTAGGCCTTACAAAGTGTTCAAAGCTGCTAAACTTAAAGTAGAAATCTGAATGTTAAATCAAAAGAGATGTTGATTTTAAATAAAAGTTAGTGAGCAAAAGAGCAGAAATCTAAAGATTTATTCTAGTGAGCTAAGCACAAAATCCGCATTGTAGTTCTAAGCATGTTAATTTCATTTTAAACTCTTTAAATGAAATAAGACCTTGCAAATAAAATCTCTCCATCAAAGCACCTAACTACTTCAAATTGCATTAGATTCCGTTCCGTTTTATTGCCGTTCTCTAGTCTGCTTCACTTTCACAAAGAACTTTGAAGCCGATGCTAATTAAACGAACCGACTTGATTAATAAGTCACCCTTAACTATTTAACAAGCGACTATTGTCTTCCTAGGTTGAGATTCGTTGGTAGGTTTGATTACTTGTGAAAAGTTCTAGGTAATAATGCGATAGTTTTTAGGGTTCCGTAAGGCTAAAAACGGGACCTTATTACTAAGTCTCCGCTGTCTGTGTGTCTGTCTGTCACCAGGCTGTGTCTCATGAACCGTAATAGCTAGATAGTTGAAATTTTCGAAGTGTATTTCGATTGCCTCCATAACAAAAATTACTTAAACTTAAACTCATATATAGTTTTTATTTAGACAAACACCTCTTTACAGTGTACTGTTTATAATTTAGGTTAAGTTTAATATGGGTCTGTGCCTGCAATAAATGGTTTTTATTTTATTATTGATTTTTTTATTTATTTAAAATTGAATAAAATAAATATTTCCCAAACAACAAAGGAGCTTCCATACGGTACGGAACCCTTCATGCGCGAGTCCAACTCGTACTTGGCCGATTTTGATATCTTTCCTTCTATCCATCAATCATCTGTAAGACAATCTATTTACTCTCACGCTCTTCTACAGATTTCTAATAAGCCCGATTGGACGCGACCTGTATCCAGCACGTTCCTGCGGTCTTAATTCATATCGTCAGTCCATCTAATTGAGGGATGTCCTACGCTGTGCATACCGACATGTGGTCTCCATTGAAAAAAATAATAATTCAAAAACACACTTAATATACACAGTTAACAAATGATGAAAATTGGTAAATTCCAGTTTTTACAATTTGGGGAGACAAAACCCTGCTCAAGAAGATAGAGTACAATTTTCAGCATTGATGAATTTTGAAAAAAACGTTTTAACATTTTTACGTTCATTCGAGAACTTTACGGCCCCATTGACCCTTCGAGTTATGTGCCCTACGCACCGCCATTTTCGTAGGCAGTTCCCCTCAGTTCTGGTTCGACCTCGCAGAGAGACTCCGAAACTATATTTTATGAATAAGCCGCACATGGTAGTTGCCAGTGTAGTGTTGGGCACGTAATTATAATTGCTTAGTTTGTAAATCTTAACAAGATTTGCTATCAAGAACGGACAAGTGTCTTTATTAACTACCACTAAATGCAAGACCTACACAATCTAACTACTACTACTACATAACAAGCAATTGGATCATCCACATACCTTTGAAGGTCTAAAGATAATCCAAATGCTCAAGCACACTGCCAGTTGGCAGCGTGCCCAGCATGCTGGCAGCATTGCCACGCTGAATGGCAATGCTTATACGTTGAGCCAAATAAACACCAGCATTTTGGTCACGCGTCGTGTCCACCAGACGCTCAGGAAGACTTTTGATATAAGATGAGCTCCCGGCCCCCACGGACCCAATGTCTCATCTCCTCAAATATGTCGGTAATTTATGTTGGCACTTGAGACTATTTTCAACCACAAAAATGAATGGAAAATCTTGCCTAGCTGCTATTAAAACTGTTGAAAATGTATTAAAATTTGACGTTCCTTGCCTCAAAATCCATAATCATAATCCACTTAATCTACATAAAGATATTTTTCATGTCTCTTTTTCCTTCGGTTACAACATCGCTTTCCATCACGCGAGTTGGTGGCCAAATGTAGCCATATTATAAATTATAAAAGAAAACATGCATCTCTTTCAGATTTTCTCAATCGATCGATTCAAAATAAAATCTCTGAGTGATTGATCGATTTATTTTACTCCACATACTGCCATTGCACTATCACTTTGACAATAGTTAAGTTTGAATGGGCTGGATGAAGCTGGATGGGATGGTCTTGATAAGAATTGCTGTGATAGTATTTGACAGCGTATCTCAGACTACCAATTGTCTTCTCATAAAAAAAGAGGAAAAAGGTGCGGAGTCGGATTAAAAGAGCGGCGATGTTCAGGGCTTTAATTATACTCTGTTTAAACAAATCTGTGTAAAACAGGCAATGTAGCGGAATTCCGAATTGTAGAACGAGTTGTGAATTCGAGAGGTCAGATTAATTCGTGGCTTCTAATTGGTATTTACAAAGTACTTTTGTGAGGCGAAATGAAATGGACTATTTCCTTTTTTGAAATTTATTAAGTCTAGCTGTTTTGATAACTTTTCATTAATGACTGATCAGCAATAAAATAAAAGTCAAATTGCAAGCCAATTTTTTAAAAATTCGAATTTTTGTACCTACTTGATGTCTGAAATAAGGATAATTATGCAACGATATTATTCGGATATAGAGTACCATACTGTATTTTTTATAAAAACAATTCGGTTATAAATGGAGTACTGTACTGTATTTTTTAAAAAAATCGTACGAAATATTGCGCGCCGTATGACAAAATATTCTTGTCAAGTGCTTTATATTTGTGTTACACATTTCCGGCGCGGTCCGACTCCTTTGGCGCGTACGGGTACACGTTTACTTTAACATTACTCTATTGCTGTTGTGTTGATATCTTTTGTATCAATTTAAATGGCTACTTAATTAAGGCTATTTCTATTGTTTTACTGATATTTACGTTTCACCTGAGATCACCAGTTTTCCAAACCACTTCCACATGTGAGAATTTACTTTATGTCACTTTTATCTCTCAGCTGTTTCCTCTCACAATAACTCAGGTACACTATAAAACTCGGAACTCCTAAAAACATTTAACTGCTGAGTAAATCGTGCAATTACAAGGGCATGTTATGAATAGGAGTATCTTTATCGGAGTGAATGAGCGGCGATCTCAAAGGCTACCGAACTACGTGGTAGCATTCCGATACACCTTGCTCGTGAGTTCGTGGGTTACGCAGTACAGATGCTATGCAGTATGGCTTGATGCACTAATCTAAATAAATTTTATTGATCGAAGTGCAAGTGAAGGTGTTCGTTTTAACACGGCGAATTTGCTTTCGTCTGTCCGTATGTTGGCTTTACTCTATAGGTCGCATCTTTCAACGAATCTCGACGAAATTTGGTACACAGGTTTATATTAAAAAACGGTATTTTTATACAACTTACTATGTATCTTGCTTATTGTAAAATATCTAGCCTAGAATAACTAGATGTTTTCTGTTTTTTAACGAAGTTGGTAGCATTTTTTCTAATGAAGCCGTATTTACCATTCTTTTTACCACAATCAATTATTATCTGTCAATCTTTTGACACACCTATTAAGAAATGGCCACTGATTGACGCATGGTTCCAGATTATAATCATTTCAATAATACGCTCATCTGAATGCCTCTGGTAAATATTTTTTTTAGTTCGGCTTACAAGGCAAGGCGTAGTTTCGATGTACGTGTTTGTGTGTGTAATTGTGTCTGTACAGAGCGAGGTGTAGTTTTGCCGGCGTCACTTGTTTGTTTCTCAACATTATGTCTAAATAAACCGGCCGTGCGATTACCAATAATATAATGTATTTTAAGCTAGTCAAAAGGAAATTTTAAGTTAATTTCTAATCTTAGTCTACCAAATACATCGTTAAAATGACATAAAACTAACACATTTTTGGGTAGAAAGTTAAAATAGCTCATACTGCCATTACAGTGCTCTAGTAGTTATCTGTAAATGTGTATGGGAACAATTAGCGTATTTCCTCAATGACGCCGGCACAGAAATAAAGAAGTTTTATCGCTGACGTGCGATTATGGGCCTTTATTATGTGAAACTTTATTGATGAACCCGAGAGAAGGTGGAAGATGTACGCTGGGAACAGAGTTTGCGCAACCGGTAGATACAAGTTTGTAAGGCCTTTGTTGGTGGTTGAAATTAGAAGTCGGTTTGTATGGTTTTAATATCGTTAGAGGTTTTAACATAAGTTTGTTTTCTTATTCATTCCAGGTTTTAACTCTTTTAACAAACCTTGGATTGAATTGAATAACCCTGTTGCCGAGAACACCAGAACTATACTCTGATAGAATAACTTTTTTGCCAAGTTTTGTCAAAAGAGTTAAAGAATACGGCATCGGTTTCTTTTGCCTGTAGTAAGAGCCTACTAAAAGAGGGTCTTTGAGCTCACGGGTGGTTGTAAATGGGGCTCCAGCCATTCAAACGGGCCTGGGGAGAACGACAGCGCAGAGTGGCCACGTTGTCGGATGTGGCTGTGTGGCAAACGCAGGATGTTAACAGAAAAGTGCTGCATGGGAGCTCCGGTGCTTTCCTTTGGAGATCCCGGAGCTCCCAATGCAGCTCAAAGACAGACCACCGATGGAGTTTTAGCGGTTGCAATTCCACATTACCCGGCTGTACTCCGAAGCAGCCGAGCATCTTGCGAAGATTTCCCCCTTTTAAAAAAGACTATTACCTAAAGCATAAAATCTTGGATGCTAATTGTGTCTCTAATTAATTGAGTTGTGGAGTCTTTACAGATATATACTATAGTTTTTCTTTCAAGTAGTTTTTCTGTATCCGGTTCTTTGGCCATTTATTATTAGCCTCCACTCAACACACAAACTCATCATATTCTTAGTCATCTCCTCAGTTTGAGATGTGTAATTAACTCCTAAACTTTCTCCGTTATCCGTCTAGTTTGAAATTAGTTAATAACTTCTACTCTTATGAGTACCTTCAAATACGCCTACATAAGTAGGCGTATTTGAAGGTACTTAATTTTACTAATATCATTGCCTATTTAATTAACATGGGTATATAATGGCTGTTGTTTACTGCTTGGCATAGATTATAAGCATTGCAATTCAGAACAGAAATTAAAGCTACGCTGCCGGTTTGATAGTAGGTTTTAGTTTATTTATAGTTAAGACTTGATATTTTTTTAAATAATGTTATTTATTGAAATACAATTACCTACAGTAAGTAAACCAATAGTTTCCATGTATACGATTTTTAGTGGCGTAAATAAAGCAGTTCTATTTTGTTTACGCATGATAAATCTTTAAAAAAACTCAGAAAGAGTTAAACTAATATTGCATCGGCATCTGACTAATACCAACATTGTCAGCAACGAATCTACCAACCTATAGGCAAATATCGTAAGTCTTTCTGTTACCTACTTAACATATTCGTCTGTACTGTACCGGTATTTTAATTTCCCATTGCTCAACATAAATGCCTTTGTTTGTAACTATAAGATTAGATTAGTCTGTAAACAAAGACTAGGTATAAGTTTTCCACACTTGAAAATACCCAGGCACGTTTTCAATAGCCACTTAGGCACACGTACTTAGTTTATCGGTATTTTATAGGTACATATTCCTTTATTTACTCGCCGACCACTGTCAATGGTCAATTACGCATCTAGCTTCCCTACAGCCGGCTGCACGGAGGTGATCCTGCTCACTCGTTACGCTTTTTGCTGACGAGTACACTATGTACGTTGGAGTCAGTAGATAATCTTTACCAATGGTGCATGCTGCATTCTAAACATTTCGTCGCTTACAGGCTTAGTAACTTACAGGCATCGGGCGAGATGGCCTAACGCGGATTTATTCGAAAAGAAGAATTATGTTGTTTTTCAACTTTTGCGATTTGAACACATTATTATTATGTACTACGGGACTAATCGAGCACTCAAATTACGAGATAAATAAATACGTCATAATCCCGACGTTTCAACCGAGTTGCATCGGTCGTGGTCACGGGTAGACTCACGTTGGGTTGGGATGATGAGGTATTTATTTATTTCGTAATTTGAGTGCGCGATTAGTCCCATAGTACATAATAATAAGAAGAAATATATAAAAAAACCTTTAACACAACAAGTTTTTTCTCAACAAGTTCTCGCCAAGACGAATCAAACAAGCCGCAACTCGATAGGGTTGCGTCGTTTCATTACAGAGTTCCCAGGACCACCTTCCAGCTCCATTTTCAGATCAGCGCCATGTCATCATAATATTGCATTGTCACGCGATTTACACATGCAAAATTTCAGCTCACTCAGTAACCGGGAAATTTAATTTGCAAGATTTGATGACATATCGTACATCGGGTCAGGTGAAACTAAGCTTGTAAAAAATAACCATTGAAAACGAAATAATTATTGAAGTCTTTAGTTGAAATTATTAACATGTGACAATTAATTAGTTGCGTATTGATGTGGGAATAACAACTCCGCTTGTAACCTAAACTTAACCTCGGCAACCTACTAAGTAGTTTTTTTTATTCCCAATAAACTAATCGTTTGAACAGATCTTACGGCGTTGTATTATACGGTATGAATCTGAACTTTTAATACTAAGACTATTTACTGCATTTATACCCCATGAACTACATCAGGAATAGTGAAATTTAATGTTCACAAATTTAAGTACCTATAACCTATATGTGTAGAATAATTTCACTAACCTATCAAAAGCATAGCATCTCTAAATCAGTTTACTGCAAAAAGTTTTAAGATCAAATATTATGTAAACAAGTCGGTTAATTTAAGTCACAAGACATGTTTTAAGAGCGCCGCCAGTTCTCTAAAATGCTCAACTTTAAGTACTGTTTTCGATTAAGTATGAGGTACGAATATAGTCGCCCTTCATCAGGTCAAACGTGCGAGACCGTACAATTATTGATGTGAAGACGATGGTATTTGCGAGAAATGTAATTATTATAATAGGTGCCACCTTGGGGCAGATGATTTTGCGTGCGCGGTTTTCTTTGTCGCGGCGCAAAAATAGCTTGGAATTTTTCGAGAAAAAGTACTAACTTGATTACTTCTTGCACTTATTGCTATTAAACATGTATAACGAGCATAATTGATAAAAATGTTGTAGTTTAGTATAACAACATTAGCTAACGAAGGTAAATGATTTGCTAATTTTGACGTGTTTGCTTCCACTTTGTACGTACTATACACGTACATGTTTTATTTTCAAATAAAAAAAAAAAAACCACCATAAAAAGTTTATCCGATGGATAATTTTGATTATTAGAATAGGTAAATCATATGTACTTGTGCATACTTAAATACGGGCAAGTAATTATTAAAATATTATAATTATGCCCTTGTCACTTTTAACCACATGACTTCTTTTGTTAGGCAAAAGTTCCATAACACTAACATTTTGCGGGCTTGTGCTGTGGTTCATATTTGTGGAGTTTGTGCACTGGGTCAGCTGATGGACTTGCTTGATTCGCTCTTTGTAGGAAGGTTTATGTGCAGTAGTAGACTATTACAAAGGTCAATAAAAGAAAAAAGTCTGCTTAAACTTTTCGATTCTTCCCTCTGTTGCTTCGTAAAAGAGTTAGAAACAAATAAAAAAACACGCATTCTGATTCATAATAATACTATATGGTATGAATATTATCTTAAAGCTACAATCCAACTAGATACCACTATCCACAAAATAGCGTGCAAAATTACTCATCAACAAGGTATTTCCAACGTCACTACTATCCCACAAGTAGGACCGTAAAGTCCGATAGAGCCCCAGAAACCATGAAAACGAGTTGGCAAGGAAAGGAAAATAGCCGTACATCTCGAGTAACTGCTTCAACGCTATTGAGAGCAACCTTTCGACCGGAAGTTTTTGAACCATCGATTTCTTTCAAATTTACTTTTCAGCTCGCCGAAATAAAGTGCTCTATACACTGAAATGTTGGAATAGCTTTTCTTTTTACACTAAAATAGCTTATACATAGTTGCTACGTTTACAATAACTTACTTTATTAAAGTACTAGCTTTTGCCTGCGGCTTCGCTCGCGTGGTATTTCAATTTTTTGTGCTATCCCATGGAAACATTTTATTTTGCTGGGATAAAAAGTAGCCTATGTCACTTTTCGTCTTTATAAAATTAGTAAGGAAGTAAGAATAAGGATACTGAAAATTCATATTGTATTTTTTTTATAATACACAAAATAGTCCCAAGACATTGTTTTATCGCAAAGCGCGACATTCACCAGACTAGGCAATCTTTTACTGAACGGTAACATCTAAAAGACAGTTACCTATTTATGGATTTTAAGCAATATAGAAGAAGATACTATTTTTTAGAAGATATTTTACACATTCTTAAGATTTTTACAGTTTTTATTATAAATATAATGTACTACCATTATTCGTGAAACTTTCACTTTTAACTTTCATATCAAATGTTTGGCAATAACGCAATAAATTCCGTTGCTGTCGTAACGTAAGCTGCAGAGATTGAATTGCCGACTTATAAAATCAATATATCGTAAAAGAACGATTGAATTACAAACTTATATACACAGGGTTATTCCTACTCAATTAGCATCCTTTTAGGGGCTTACTAAGCCCGATTACAGAGGCGCCATCGTAATTATATTAGCTAAATAGCATAGTTCTGTTTCTTTTTCACTTTGGGCATTCGATAGAGAGAACGCTTTTTACGTTGCTATTAAATTTACGCTGGCGCCTCTGTAATCGGGCTTATTATGTATGTGCATCAAAACTAACAACGTTTGTTCTGCGACGTTTGTCAAAACTCAAAAAAGAAATTGTTGTTCCATAGAAAAATATCGTTCGCCCGCGACAATATATGTATGGAACAGCTGATTTTTTTTGAGTTATGACTGAAGTCGCAGAACAAAAGATGTTAGTTTTGATATACAGAATAAGCCCCAAAAAGGATGCTAATTGATTAGGAATAACCCTGTATAATCAACATAAATTGTAAAAATGCGAGTTATTACTTATTTCAAATAAGAAAAGATCACGTATTCAATTCACTTTTTAGGGTTCCATACCCAAAGTGTAAAAACGGGACCCTTTACCAAGACTCCGATGTCCGTCTGTCCGTCTGCCCGTCTGTCTGTCACCAGGCTGTATCTCATGAACCGTGATAGCTAGAGAGCTGAAATTTTCACAGATGATGTATTTCTGTTGCCGTTATAACAACAAATACTAAAAATAAATTAAAATAAATATTTAAGGGGGGTCCCATACAAAAAAAGTGACTTTTAGGAGTTTTTTTGTTTTCTATTAATATTGGCAAGAGGAATGGGCTTAAGGCGTCTCCAATACGGCACGGAACCCTTCGTGCGCGAGTCCGACTCGCACTTGGACGATTTTTTCTTTTTGTAAGCTTTAAGTAGCAGAATTAAAACTTAATTTTAAAATCAAAGTTTGCAGACTACGGCCGAGCTCATGGCTCTCAACTCCAGCCATTGTTTGTCCGAGAAACCTTTTCGTAGAGATTTCCCTGGAGCCCGCGTCAGTTTCTTGAGCTTAAACGGCCAGCAGTGAATACAAGTTTTGGTATACCCACCCTAGAACACTTTTGGTCAGCAACATGAATTATGTAGGTAATTTTGTTGAAGTGAAATGCGACTTCAAACAAAGTTGCGTTAATTTTAGATTTAAACGTAGTGGATCCACTGGATAATCTCTCGCTATCTCGCGGTGTAGATTATTCTATCAAAAACCAAAACACCTCGTCCATCGACGGAGAAAGTCAATACCGCGGGCTAGCTTGACGCCAACGCCACCTAGTTTAGTTAAGAGTAAACTACTAAGTTTCATTTCTTCCGCGCGGAGGGGCTCCATGCACTATTTTTTTACTGGCTAGTGCCTTTTTTAACTACAACAAAATACAATACTAGATACATGCAGAAGCTAAAACTTCTACCAAATAAGAAGCAATTGGATCTTCTACAATCTACTACAAACAATTCAAAAATTCAAATTTTTTAAATTAAAAAAAAAAAAACAACATTTTTTATTTCGTACAACAACATAAGGTTACATAAACAAAGAAACGATGCTACCCGCAGTAGTCACGAAGACTGTGTCGCAGATAGCAACGCCCATCTCCAGCAAAGAATTTTACAAAATAAGTGGGTATATAAAGTATTAAATATTAATGGTGGCCAAAGAACAAGTTAACAGTTTTAAAATAGCCATAAATATGTAACGGAGTAACGTTGCTGAGCGAAAAAGTAACAATTCATCCAATCAACTATAACATATATTTTCGGATTCATAAAATAAATAATAAAGGAACGATTGAATAATCATGAGAATAAATTTGGTTTCAAAATGGAGGTCCAACTATCTAATAATTATTTTTTGCAAAAAATATCATGACCGACTTCAACCGTGTACAGGATTCGAAAATATTTCACTCGGATCGATGTAACATTTTTCACATTGTTGTTGATTTATCAAAAATGGCTAAGTCGATTTCGATAAAATTTATCCTTATAGAGGCTTATTCTGTACATCTAAACTAACAACTTTTACTCTGCGACTTCTTTCCAACTCAAAAAAAAAATCAGCTGTTCCATACATTTTGTCGCGAGTGAACGATATTTTTCTATGTAACAACATTTTTTTTTGAGTTTTGACAAATGTCGCATATTAAAAGTTGTTAGTTTTTCTGTACAGAATAAGCCCCTAAAAGAATGCCATGAATGAATCAAATAACCCTAAAAAAAAACAGCTGCTTCATACAAAATGCAGAATCGACAAAATGTATGAAACAGCTGATTTTTTTCCTCGAATTTTTTTGTTGGTCTCATAGTAAAAGTTGTTCGTAATGATGATCTAAATCACCCCCTTTCGGCTTAGTACAAGGTAAGCAAATAACCCAGCGAACCACTTCAAAACCTCCCTTTTCTTTTTCCATGGACTTCACCGAGGAATATGCAAACAGATTTATGGAAAAGGAAAAATCGAGCCACGTTATTAACGGAGCTGTTTAACTATGGGAATTAGATTTGGAGATTTGGAGTTAATGTTTGTTTACGTACGTTATGAATTGTGAGGTTTACGAATGCGCTTCTGTATTTTATTTAATTCTGTGACGCATTTCAAATATTTTTCATTCAATATAATTCATCTGGGTTACTATGATTTTTGTGTTAGCATGGCTTTTACGTTAAGTGGGTCACTTACTACAAAATATTTATATTAAAATAAATATAAGTTCAAAGCATTCTATTTTTCTAGTTTCTTGTTTTATTTGAGCTTTATCATATGCCATCTTATACGTTATTATAATAAAATTATAAGGATCAAATCATACAAAAAGAAAATTACGGGTTGCACTTCAGGAGTGCCGGCAGAAATGAAAACTTGAACACATAAAGTATGTACTATCATTTATATGGTAAAATACAATATCACACACACACACTCGCGCAAGCATCCTGCGCCGCTTAAACGAAACAGCAGGAGCAGGAATACATATTTGCCGCGCGGTAGGAAGAGAGGGGGATATTACTTCCTCTCTACGCAGCGCCGGCGGTCTACTCTCCTTCCGTCTTACGTATGTTCGATTAGGTCACATGTCTTGACTTTTAATCCATCATCCAACGCCGCTAAGGATGTTTTCACTTTAAAAATGCCAAGTAGTGTGCTAAGTATGGTATTATACTACTCAACTGTATGCTAAGACCTTAGGCTAAGACGTATTTACTGTGTAATTTTGCAGTTGACTTTTTAGCAACAAATAACAGTGGTATTTGTTGCTAAAAAGTCAACTGCAAAATTAGGTGTACATGTACACTGTATTCATATACTTCATATCGCTGGTTCATTGAAGACAAAATTGTCGACAAGTCACATGTAATATCACATATTTTTAATACAATTTCGGATCAACCCTATAGCATAAGTTTAAAATAAGGTCCATTGATGCAATCAAATACTTCTTCAATCTTTTCTATGGTCTCGATAAATCTTGCTATTAAACAATTCAATATTTCCTTTCTCCTCCTATTATTTCATAATCATTTCACACCAATTTTCTGTTTTATGGTTTAACTACTTTTTTGTTACATTTTGTTTCATCAAAATATTATTTATTTATTTAACACTTTATTGCACACCATTTGTACAAAAGGAGGACTTAACGCTAAATAGCATTATCTACCAGTCAACCTATAGGTAGAAAACATTGGATTGTAGGCATGAATAAACAAACAAATATTGATATATCTGAAGGAATAACGACATTTCCAGAACCATGATATTATTATACTTGTATATCTGGTATACTTAGTGCTGGATCATGAATAAACAAAGCTTATTTCGACCAGAAACATTACAAGAAGCGTGTCCGTCTGGAATAAGTTGAACGTTGAAACCGAGGATTGCTTATAGTGTGGGAGGTGACTGTCGATTTTATTAAGGAGTAAGGATTTAGACATATACAGGGATATACAGGGTGGATAGTTGACGCCAACATTAATTTAACTCACAAGTAGTATTACGTAGTAACCAGTAATCATAAAAGCAATAAGAAAAAAATCCTTACATTGAAAAAACAAAATTTTCAAACAAAATAAAGAACAACTAAAGGAAGTAATTAGGCATCAAACTTTATAAGAAACTCATTCATGCCATTTTTCCGTTAGACTATTCAAAATAGCTGTTTTGACTAACATTAAAATAAATGTCTCGAATCGCTGTTCAAATACAAATCGTTCCAAAATCATGTTTTTGATAATTATACATGACTAAATCAACAGGTTTGTTTATTAAATTCAAAATATGTCGAAAGCTTTAAAACAGGTATCCAAAAAATGTAATATCATTTTCATGTCGGCGTCAACTCTCTCCACCCTGTATGTAAACGTTGTACAGTTTACTGATTCATTATCATTATCTGAATCGAGATATTTTTCATGTCTCTTTTTAGTTCATGCATCAATGCATCAATTTTTTTTCTCGATTGACCACATTATCTCGCTGTGTCTTTGTGATCTGAAGCAAGTAAATAAAATAAGCCGGTTGCTCTTTAAATATTTTGGCTGTCGTCTGTTAGATAAGAGACTCGAAATTATACCAAGTTAATACTATTTTGCATTTACACGAGATAAGATTTATTCGGGAATACGTTTTGCAGTTTTATGTGTCTTGTTGAGTTTCTTGCGGTGGGATGAGATTTTTGCAGCAAGTACTTACTTACGAGTTCACTGTATTTTAAACTTATTTCTTGGTTTATCATTTGGAAATAATATGAAAAAAAAATATAAATATTATAATATAATAATAATATATAGCGATATAGGTGGTGATAAATTATTTTTTTTCACTGGTCTGCTCTGGCTTATCAGATAATAAATGAATTTATATGCATGTCTGGCTGTCTGTTTCTTTTCAGGTCCGATTTATTTATACTTTTCATGAAGCATAGGGAAAAATACAAAGGCACCATCACCATGAAAATAACATTAACAATTTATTTATCAACCAAATTTTTGGCATATAAATAGAGATAGAAGATGCACGGAATAAGACTCATTGAAGATTTTGGTTTTTTATTAAAATTTGAAAATGTCTAAGTATACTTGTGTTTGCATCTTCTTACCAAATAATCTTAAATAAAAAAAACTGTTGTACTTTAATGAAATTCAGTTCGTCGTTTATCATTACTAAGCTCTCAAACTGGTATAAAAGCACCTTGTAATATCAGAGCAAAATTTGGCTAACAACATACATTGTTAAAACTTAGCTATAAAACAATGTATGTGATACCGATACAGCAATAATTATGAGTTGCGGAGCTAAAAAGTAAACATAGACAGAATTTGCTTGCAATTAAAATTATGTATCCAAACAATTATCGTGCGTAATTTAATGCTAACTCTTAATTGCAAGCTTATATTTGCTGGTCTTTTTGAGCTCAGAATTTCAGATTCCTGGTTTATGGCAACATTGTACTGTAAAACTTTAGTACTTCGCGCAAATTCTCCACTGTAAAGTGTGCCTACATCACAGTATGGAAACAAAAGTTTTAATAGCTAGGTGTGGTCTCTTGCTATGATTTTTAAATCAAAAAGGGGAAGTGGTTCGCCGTAGAGTCGCTACGTGCTATGTTCAAGAAATCTATTTATTTTATTAGGTACTTTAATGAAAAAACAACTTAATCATTCATTAAAATGCTTGTAGTGTCAGACGAAAAATACAAGTTCTAAATGCTTAAGTTTGACATTGTACCTATTTTTTTCTTCTAAACGCTGGCTTTAAAATCGTAACATTACGATTTTAAGGTCTTTTCCATAGTATAATATGTACGTAATATTTTAGACATCTACAGCAAATATTTGACGCCATTGTTAAACAAACTTATGTATTTAAAAAATATTACGTACACTGGCGTATATTTTTTTCGCTAAACTGTCCAATACACTACTCTAACTAGCTTAGTTTGAAACTAAAAACTTGATCCGTTCTAGTAACGAGTATATTTTGCACTAAAACTCGATTCTAGCAAGTTTTATTTAGAAGTCTTATAAAACCCTCGCTGGAAGTTTCTTATCCCGCCTCGCAGCCCCTGCAGTCGCGACAAATCGGACTTGGAGCTTTTTAAGCCTTCCGCTTATATCAACTTGTTAGTGTTTTTGCTCCAGTTAAAATGAAGTTTGTTATGAAAATTTATATTTTGTGAGTTTAAGTTCTTCGCCCTAGGGAAAAGAGCGGTTTTGTCTCTAAATTCTTGAACATTATAATTTTCGCTGTCTAACCAGAGTTCGCCGAAACTGAGCGAATCGGAGATGTACGGAGCTGGGCATGGCATTGTAGACCGTTAGCCTATTGCAAACAATGAATTTTGGTTAGAGAAGAACAAAACGAAAACTCAGTGTGATCATTATTTTGATTTGTTTCGTTGGTACTTGTTTTTTTTTTAGGGTGACTAGCGCAAGGGCACCTGAGAAGGTACGGACCTCGGCTTGGGCCGTCACCCGGCGGGGGAGATCAGACTTGCCCGGGCACCCCAGAAGGGGTGTGCCCTGTGGCCCTAATGGGTTGAGCTGGTTGACTATTTGGAGAGAATCTAACCGATCTTCTGACAGATCCGGAGGGTCCTCGACCTCGCCGGCGAGGTCGGTGTGTGTCTGTGTGCCTATGGTAACCGGCGCCTATACCAAAAACGGAATACTTCCTGTTGCAGGGAGCTGTCGGATCGAACTGTGTAACCAAACTTCGCCAAAACTGAGTGAATCGGAGATGTACGGAGCTGGGCATGGCACTGTAGACCGTTAGCCTATTGCAAACAATTAATTTTGGTTATAGAAATCAAAACGAAAACTCGGTGTGATCATAATTTTGATTTGTTTCGTTGGTACTTGTTTTTACTGTGTAGCCAAACTTCACCAAAACTGAGTGAATCGGAGATGTACGGAGCTGGGCATGGCATTGTAGACCGTTAACCAATTATTAGTATTGCAAACAATGAATTTTGGTTAGAGAAGAACATAACGAAAACTCGGTTTGATCATTATTTTGATTTGTTTCGTTGGTACTTGTTTTTACTGTGTAGCCAAACTTCGCCAAAACTAAGTGAATCGTAGATGTACGGAGCTGGGCATGGCATTGTAGACTGTTAACCAATTATTAGTATTGCAAACAATGAATTTTGGTTGGAGAAGAACAAAACGAAAATTCGGTGTGATCATAATTTTGATTTGTTTCGTTGGTACTTGTTTTTACTGTGTAGCCAAACTTCGCCAAAACTAAGTGAATCGTAGATGTACGGAGCTGGGTATGGCATTGTAGACCGTTAACCAATTATTAGTATTGCAAACAATGAATTTTGGTTAGAGAAGAACAAAACGAAAACTCGGTTTGATCATGATTTTGATTTGTTTCTTTGGTACTTGTTTTTAGTGGGTTCGTGGATCTACCTTTTCCATCTTCGTCTCCGATTTAGTGGAGTTCAAACTTATTCATATTTTTAAATTTTGTTGATCGGATCTATTTGTTTAGCTACATAAAAAATAAAATATTTGTAATGTAACTATTGCAAATGTCTGTAACTATAATGTAACCATCTGTGACTGTGGTTAGCAAACAGTTCATTCAAAACTGTCAATTCGCAGAATTACTGTGAGTAATTACGGTATTGCATTTCCACCCAATTCCATTGAATAAGTAATTACCTACCCCTTTATTACCCCGAATTATTAATCGCATAACCTGAAAATAAGCTAGTGAAATATTTCACAACCGTTCCGGTTATAGCATTGCACGCTAGTAATATTCAATTTAAACGGGCCCGTGTTTAATTTAAATTGATTACGGTAATTGTAGAACAATAGGCTTCGTTTGGACTCGTAAATCCAGTATTTTCTAAATGAATCATTTTGCCAACGGCCAGTTTGGAATCGTTTCAAGCGAATGAAAATACAAAGTGGCTTGCAGACCGGAAAATTTGGTTGTAGTTTACATGCGGGCGGAGTAAACATGGGATGGGTATGTACGACATTTGTAGACTTAAGAAACTCAATCAGAGTTGTAGACTTGGATTGGAACTTGGGCCAGGGGGAGTTTGTCTTAGAGCTTAGAAGAATGGTGAGAGCTGCAAACTGCATTCATGAGGGCTTTGATGAGACTGTGGCGAGATTTTGATTGTGACAAGTGTTAGAGAGCTCAATTTTTGAAATGATATAGATCAATTTTAAAATTATATGGTATGTTGTCCCAATCGAACTAACATAGATTTGCAATGCTCACACCTGCTCTTGTTTGGTCTTGTAATTTGTAGAGAGGAGTGAGCTGGAGCTGACATTGAAAATCTAAGTTAGTGCGAACAAAACTAAGAACGAAACTCTAAACTCCAGAAGCAATTTCTTTATTGTTTAAAAAAATGCTCCAGAATGTGTTTGTATTAAAACGCTAGTTACTATAGTATTTCCAAGGACAACCACAATATTAAGTCGATGTTTAATCGATCGAGTTGATGTGAAAGTCAATATTAAACTAGCAATATTAACTATTTTCCCGATAATAAATTGAACAAGTTGGTAGTAAAAATCAAAAATCATACTATAATGCACAAATTATGGAAATACTTGGTCATCAAATGAGAGAGTCATGTGAGAGCCGGGAGTATTCAACTACTGTTAGAAAAAACTCACTTTGAAAGGTTCTTCTAATTCCATATCGGGTAATAGCTACTTAATTTTTTCAACTTCATGACGTCGAAAAGTAGAACATTTATTTCGGGAAACCAATTTCCGTCAGCGTGTTTCCTAACAAAACAGATTACACGTAAAAAGATTAAAAGCTGTCAGAAGTTAATTAATTCAGTCTACTCACAAATTACAAATGTTATTTATCAAGTACTCATTACGAAAATAGCTGGAAACGTTGGCTTTTCTGACTTGTTTGTTATTACAGTTCGGAAATTATTTAAATGGCTTGCTTAACTACACTCCGGTCAGCAACTTGTCGTTGACTGATTACCTAAGTAATTGTCAATTAAGTTCTTGGTTGTCATAGCTCATAAATTCGTAAACAAATTATTGATTTAATTGGCATAACAAAAAAATGGCCAAATAAAAATAACTTTTTATTTTCTATCGCTATTTTTTATAACTTCTGTGATAACTATGACAAATACAATTAGACAATGATAAGAAGTTATCATAAGTACCTATACTGCTTTATTAGCATATTTACGACTATTTTTATTTTACAGATTCAAATATTTGGCCTTAAAAATTTAATTGTATTAATAGATAGTTAAAAGCTAGCTATGTATGCAAGTTCTCGGTTAGTAAGTAAGTTCGTTTAGACCGGGTGGCTGTAGTCCTGGTGTCAGAGCTAGCCGGGGTGGCTAGCTTTTAGGCCGCCTGGAGGCCTCTGGTATGGCTGAACTGTTAAAACAACCGGGGCCTACAATTTAAAGTGTCATCCAAGCCACGGTAGTTCTCGGTAATGTATATGTTTTTGCTGACCAAAAGTTTTTCGGTGGATCTAAAAGCTAACTTTACTGCCAACCTTTTATGATACCGATACAGTACTTTTAAAAATAGCCAGCTGAAGTTTAAGGAAGTCGTAAATAGGGAAAATTTAGAAAAGAGCCTGCTGTAGTTATTTGTAAGGCTATAAAGGTTCATCATAATAAACAAATGTATGGCGCAGATACGGGTGGTCGGGCGGAATGCGCGATATGTTGACACGTCGCCCCGACCCTTACTTTATTTGTGTGTCTAGTGTCTGCTGATACATTTACTGGTGGGTGCTAAGTAAATTGGGGCGACGAAAATTCTAATTTCAAACTGTTAAAACCTTTTTGAAAGAAAATTGCTGACTACCATGTTTTGCAAGGTCACTTTTTTGTACTGAGATTGCATAATTAAATTATTTAATATGAGAGTTGTTTTGAGTGATGAAAAATAGCCTAAGCGATCGGTGTTTAATTTACATACAAATTTTAATACCAGATTCTACATTAAATGTGTATTCTATTGATTGAATTGTATCATGTGAATCCTAAAAAATTTTAGTTGTTAATGTTTTTAGAAACAAATATGTATGAACTGTATTATTTATTTGAGATAGATATCTAATGGATTGGAATGATTCAATTTTCTTCTAAAATATAAATGAGCCCAAACATTTTTTTAAGCTCTATGAATATTTAAAATAAATATGCTTGCTAATTTTCTCTCCCGTCAAAATTATAATTAAGTCCCCAGGCAGCGGGGGTGAGAAAAACAAAGGGGGACTAACATTGGCAACTAGGTATCCACGTAAAATAACTGTACATTATTTTGATTGCATTTTTGACATTAATAACATTACAAGGTGGACGGATGACCTCATTAAGACCGCAGGATCGCGCTGGATGCAAGCCGCTACCAACTGGTCTTATTGGAGATCTTTAGGGGAGGCCTATGTCCATCAGTAGACGTCCTACAGCTGAAACGAACGAACGAATAACATTATATGTAATAAAGTTATGTTATTTGCGTTGTTTATAATCCGAATTTTCATGAATTCTATTTCTTGCATCCACTCCGTTTGAACCGGTCTTATTGTTGGAGATCCTTAGGGGAGGCCGATATCACACAGTAGACGTCCTGGATGGATGAATGAAAGACATCTACGTTGTATTTACGTGGAAAGCCAGACTTCGGTAAAGCTTTCCACATTCTAGCTGACTAAGTATACCTATTTCCTTTCCATGAGTAAATAGTAACAGAGAGCAAACCTCTCCCATTACCGCGCATTTCCCGATGATTGGCCGAGATAATGATCGGCCGTTATCTGAGTTGGACGCATCGGATTTCGCATCACGTCGCGTTGATTGTGGAACGACAAACCGGCCGCCGGCGTACCAATTACCACCGACATATGTAGACACTGCTGCAACACTGTTACAAAGAATATTACACGAATGACATGAAGATACGTGGTGGTTCCTATGAATGAAAGTAATCTGGGAGGCTTTTACCGCACGGTCGTAAATATGTTCGAATTTCAGGGAGGAAATTTCAGTAAATTTTTGTCCTGCAATCTTTTATTAAATTTATAAATTGATCCAATGGAAACTGCAACCCATATAAATTCAAAGATTTTTTATGAACTGAATAGTTGAATGTTTCGTAATCAGGCATCATAGATAATATAAAATTCCCAATGAATGGCCGTTATCTGAGCTGGAAGCATCGGATTTCGCATCACGTCGCGTTGATTGTGGAACGACAAGCCGGCTGCCGGCGTACCAATTACCACCGACATAGACACTGCTGCAACACTGTTACAAAGAATATGACACGATAGATATGGCGTAACACGTGGTGAGTTCCCATACATAAAAATACTCTGAGAGGCAAAGAGTTTTCAGACGGAAAATTCAAGTGTATTTTTTTGCTTCCGGAACTTTTATTTATTCGTTGGTTGAATGAGATCTTGCAATGTATAAAATATACTAGCTGACAAATACTGACAAGGTGAACGTTGTTTTCCCATGTAAAATATACTTAATATTTATAATAAGGGCTACCTTTATTTCCTAGGGGTATAATATAAAATACTATCAACATGTATTACTTGAAACTAGGCTTACCGCCATCGTCTTACGAAAGTACCCAACCTCTATCATTGAACCGTCTACGATTTTATTCTTTGGCGATTTCCCCGAGACCCTCGGCTCGTCACTTATCAGGACTCACGGCTTTACCACGGAGGGCGCCGCCCAATCTGCCGCTTATCTCAATTTAATGGCTTCCGTATTAATACCGCCTTTGTCTAATTCAACCAGCGTGGTCATTGTTCAATCGAACGGCAAAAATTTATGTCCCGGTAATTAACATAATGTAGAGGTTTCGAGATTTACAGGAAGCGTTTTGTGTAATTTAACTTCAGGGCAATAATAGTAGTGTTTGCGATGTGTGGATATAGTTTCAGGTTGTTGTTTCATAACGAGCTGTCTTGTATTGCATGGCAAAATGAAAGCCGGAGCGCATTTGAGAGAGTTGTTTACTATTTTATCATCAATATTTAAGTTAGTAACAAATACTTCTTATGACTCTGAATCAAATCCTTACTAATATTTTATATTCAAAAAGGGTGTTCGTTATTTTATAGGTTAGTTAGTTACTCTTTCACGCAGCAATGGAGAGACGGATTGGATCGATTTTTGCTTTGCGTGAATATAGTTTAGAAATCAGACAGGGTCATAAGCTAAGTACTTTTTATCCGAATAAAACTAAAAAAAACCTATGGAAAACTGCGAGTAAGTATTTAGTATTAAACAATAATAATTGTTTGTATGACAACAATTATTTTAATTTTCAATATTAATCTAATGTTTCAGTTCTGTTTGCAGACGTTCCTGTTTTTCCTTACCCAATCAGAATCGACAAAAAGGCAGATTTTATTATATAATGAATGCATTATTCTAACTTCAATACAATTCGTTTTCAAATCGTAAATTACTGATTTGTACAAGAGTTCTTTATAAACTTGCGGTCTATATTACTTGTTCTCGTATGTCATAGATATAGAATAAAATGTCGCGAATTTACTGTTTTATATAAAACTAGCTGCGCCCCGCGGTGTTACCCGCGTTAACCCGAAATAAAAAGTAGTCCATGAGTTAATCCAAAATCTAAACTACCTTCGTACCGAATTTCATCCAAATTAGTTCATTCGTTTGTGCGTGAAAGAGTAACAAATATCCATACATACTCACACGTTTATAATATTAGTAGGATTGAGAGGAATTAGAGCGAGACTGTGTAAAAACTCGGTGGCGATTAGCATTGTCTCCAGCACCTGATCAACAGATTATCATTAAACATATTATTACAATTCTGCTGTACGTGTGTATATCACTGAACTCCTCCTAAACGGCTGGACCGATTTGAATGAATTGTTTTGTATGCGTTTGGGTGCGCCGTGGAAAGTTTAAACTCACAAATAAGCCCGGCAGATGGCGCTGCAGTGGGTCCGCTAGTATATTACAGTAATTTTTGAAAAAAGATCACGTTTTTGCAATTGTATACTATGATATGATGTGACGCCTGGTTGCGTATATTATAATATGAATTCCTTAAGCAGTTTCATTAGGAGCAAAGAAAGTTATAAGTTTATATTTTATACCAACTATCTATTAATTTGGGTTGCTGGGTTGCAGGTGAAGGCTTTATATTTTAATCATGTCTATGATTAAAATATAAAGATATTGAGCACACATTTTTATTTTACTCCATTGTGACACGAAAAATCAACAACTCAAATATGATGACCTCAGGGTCTCTTCAGGTCTGAGTGACTCCCAGTTTAGTCCTCAAAACACTCCGTGCGTAAACCCAATTTTGAAATACTCGTACACAATAGTCCTCTTAAGCCTTGATTGCGGTAGTGCCGTGGTAAGGAGATCTGCTTCCATCTTCTCTGTGCACTCTGCCTATAAGGCTACTACTCTTTGTTTCTTGGCTTCATAACTTATCCATCCACCACCATATTTGAAAATATATCCTGTGTAGGATCGTCTATCCATGGTGCAAGCTGCCCAATAAGCGCCTGCCATGCCATACTACTTCATGCCACTTTTTTATATTTTAGTCCAACCTTCTTGGTTCCTTGAAATAACGGATGACCCGTTTCGCGGCTTGCCAATGATTGTTTCCGTAGCAAGTATTAAATTGGCTTAGATACCTTACGGCAAACGTAATATCTGGCCTTGTTGTAATTGCTAGATACATCACAAGTGTTGGTTTGTTAAGACAGCTTTCGCGTGAACACGCCAGGAATCATAGTTTTCTCGCTTAAGCGATTCTACATGACCATGACTCTTTGATTTTTCCCACAATTTACGCACTTTTTTACGAATAATAAATCTTGAATTTTATGGACATCTCAAATAATGAGTCTTTTTAATAATGAGCACACATTTTTATTTTACAAAGAAAATACAAAACTATCTACTCCATTTTGACATACAAAATCAACAACTCAAATATCTCTATAGCAACCAAAACTCTATGGCAACATATAAGTATATAGACTTGAAATAATTACAAAATATGACACATAGGACTCAATATGGCCGCCATTACATACTTACAAACAAAAAGTAGGTACAAAATTCAAATAATTTGCTCAAATCGATAATAAGTATGTGTAACATTTTTTCATAATGATGATCTTTCAAAAATAAATGATGAACTGAATGGAACCACAAACCACAACATCATTTACGTATGTAATTAGTTTATTCTTGATTTTTACAAAACTGCTAAACTTATTTCGATTTATCATTATGTAATCTATTTGTTTATTTTATAATCTCAAATGAGACTAACTCTGAAGTACCTATGATCTAGCAAACAAAAAAATTATCAACAAAATCGGTTCATACTTAATTGACCGAATAATCGTGTTACTTACAAATATACAAAAAAAAAAAATACTTACCGCTGAATTGAGAACCTTCTTTTTTCAAGTCGGTTATAAATATTGCTATGCACTCATGCATAATGACAATGTGATTCCCGCACTTTCTTAGGTAAATTTGCGCTCGCAGTCACTATTAACCCAATTATTTTCGCAGTACGCAGTATGTATTACCAAAGAAATATGAGAACATATTATAACTAAAGTGTAGGCAGCAAAATGTCAAATAACTTATATAAATAACCTGTGACCGCCTTCTCTATTTTCTCAAGTCATTGTTACAATCGGATTGAGTTTTCAAACATGTGTCAAAATAAAAACTAATTTAAATCAAAGTTATTACTAAATTGCCAAGGAGTATTGATGTCACCTTGGAAGCAAATCACCCCCAAATTAACTTTCTACTCCTTTTTAACCCCGATAAGGGATGAATTTCAATAAACTACGAAACACGTCTTCCGTCAATTCAATTACAGAATGTTTATGCCAATTTTCAAGTCGATTGAACCATGGAATCACGATGTTCCATAGAAACTTTGACCCCATTTTTTACCCTCTTAGGGTTAGAATTTCGAAAAATCCTTTCTTATCGGATGCCTACGTCATACAAAGAACCCACCCTCCAAATTTGAGGTTCCTCCGACCAGCGGTTTGGGCTCTGCGTTGATCCGTCAGTAAGTCATTCAGGACAAAGCATTTTATATATATAGATTTGCTGCGCATGTTTTAAGGAATCATCACGTACATGTAGAGGGCAAACACGCAATTTTAAAGGAAGCACCTCGATCTGATTTTATTCGGGTCGAAACAAACAATTTATACAAAAGTAATTTTAAAATCCCATCTCTGACACCTTCCTACATTAAGTTCATAAATAAAACCCGAGGAAGGGTGCCTCATTTGGAGCGGTATCACGTTTACCCTCAAATCAAAGGAGCGATATAATCCTCGCATTTCCGAAAAGCTGGCGACAGAAATTGTGAGAAGCCATTGTTTCCAATATCGGCGGAGGGGAAACTTTTATTGGGCACAAAGTGGGTATTATTCACGAGGCTCGCGGGTGGACGCAATCAACCGGACACGGCTCTTCGGTGCAGTAGGCAATCTTTCGCGATTTCTAGAAAGAAGCATATAATTCAAGTTTTTTACCCGACTCCCAAAAAGGACGAGGTTCTATGTTTGTCTGTATGTATTTTTTTATGTATGTTTGACGATATGTTTGCCAATTATTATTGTGAACCGATTTCAAAAATCTTTTTAATTCGAAAGGGGTATATACCTACTCCCGAGGTGGTCCTATTTAAATTTTGTCGAATTTGGCTGGACCGTTGTTGAAAAATCAACAATATAGTAAAAATTGTATCCATCGATTTGAACGAACTTGAATTTTGTACTCAATTGAAGTTTGTGTTTACGGTTGAAACATTTGTCGGGAATAATAATTATAATTAAGTGGAGTGTTTCTATTTTGACATAAAAAACACTAGTAAGGATGGCTCTTTCGTGGATTCGCCCCACAAGCTATTCGGCCCGCGGGGCGAATCAACGAAGCCTCTTTTTGAGGATCACCATCACTGGTAGGGAAATTTTAATCAAATCGTTTTTCATCTCATGTCGTTTTTCATGTTATAAAAACAGAACTTACAATGCCACTCTTTTTGCGTTGTGGTATTAGAAGATTTGGAAGAGGCATCGAAAGATTTTTTGTAATATTTGGTCTTGGAAACATATTACATCCCAAGAAAAAAAAGCCGTGTTAAATTTTTATTACCGTAACGAGTTGGGATTTGGGATATCAAATATAAAAAAAAAAAAAATTGAGAAAATATATTATAAATACCAGTTTTTGCCCGCGCATGATATTTCGAGGCCCTACCTTTTTGTTTTCATTAGCCAGGGGAAATCTTTTATAGATACTACCACACCTCGTGGGCAGGCGGGTGGCGGGGAGTCCTGCCGACTGGACAGTATACCCACCAAAACCCCTGGGTGTTCCACCACTGCGCTTGGTGTCGGAGCTACGGGCACGCTTGCGCACTCCTCCGCGGCACCCGACAGCGCTGGCCCAACTCGGGCCCCACCACGGAGCTTCGGCTCCCGCCAGAATGACGATGTACCGAACACCAGGCATATCGCCACCCACCACCTGGGACCAACCAGCACTGGGCGTCGGATAGCACCCGTATCCGACAGCCGTGGTCCCGATGCAACGGGTCAATTAAAGTGGCCCCGCGCCTGCCACTACCGCTGCAGAGGATAGGGAGAGCTGCCATCGCGATACCGACACTCCTCTTCCCCTGCAGTGCAGCCCCACCGCCTCCGCCAACACGTTGGCGGCACCCGTTAGGGCCGCTGGCAGGTAGGATAGGCAGCGGTGTCTTCACCGCCCATACCACCCGCCGCCGCCCCCGCCTCGATGGACTCGGCCGCGGCATCGCGACAAGCGCGACACCGCAGTCCACCTCAGTAGGCAAGCCGACCTACTGACCAGCCTCCGCACGGGCTTGTCCAGGCCCAAGACCCGGAGAGGCCGGCCCCACCTCGGGTTCCTCTTCGTTCACCAGGCTGGGAAGACCTGGCTACTAAGCCCCCCCCGCCACTACAAGGCGGGAACCCACTCGGGGGGAGGCCCTACCTTACCAACCTTAATAATAGAGGTGGAACATAAAAAAAAAAACGATTTGACATTTGTTCGATTCGACAGTTCTTTTTTGACATTTCTTGGAGCGCACCCTATAATAGCTCGCAGATGGCAGAATTTTTCCTACTTACAGATACACTTATTATAGAAAATTTACGCAATATTATCATAATTTATAGCCTATGTGTTATTCTAATATATAAGCTATATAATTGCAAAGTTTCATCTCAATCCGTTTAGTAGTTTTTGCGTGAAAGAGTAACAAACATCCATCCATCCATCCTTACAAACTTTCACGATTATAAAATTAGTAGGATCACAATTTGAATACACTAGGTGTAAAAAACTACAAATCTGTATGAGTATAACATGGTTATTTTTAATGCTTATGATTTGACAATCTATACCAATATTATAAAGAGGAAAGATTTGATTGTTTGTTTGTTTGCATTGAATAGGCTCCGAAACTACTGAACCGATATGAAAAAATCTTTCACTGTTGGGAAGCTACACAAACCCCGGGTGTCATAGGCTATATCATAAAAAAATTAGGGAGTCTGCTAGTAGTATATAAATAAACTATCTTTTAATTAGTTCTTCTAGCGCCAGAACTAATTAATAGATAGTTTATTTCTGTTATGGGATAGTCACTGATATACAGGGTTATTTCTGATCAATTAGCATCCTTTTAGGGGCTCATTCTGTACCTAGTACATCAAAACTAACAAATTTTAGTTTGCGACTTTTGTCAAAACTCAAAAAGAACTTGTTGTTCCATTGAAAAATATCGTTCACCCGCGACAAAATGTATGGAACAGCTGATTTTTTTTGAGTTCTGACAAAAGTTGTTAGTTTTGATGTACAGAATAGACCCCTTAAAGGATGCTAATTGATTAGAAATAACCTGTATAAGTAGCATAGAGACATAAACTTTAAAACTGTTGTCTTTTTAAAAGTTTCTTATTCACTGTCTCACATTCCACGGTGTCAGTTCCCGCGCTGACCACGCCGGATGCGTCGCTTCTGAATGTAAAGATATTTTTCCGAAATACGGCCAATTTTCAAAGGGTTCTCTCATAAGAAAGCACGACCCTTTTCGATTACCGGCGACGCGGATCAAAAGAGCCGCAATTAGGAGATGATCACAGTTGATCGCGAATTACTTTGTGTGATAAAAGTGGATAAAAGTTTACCTACTTTACCAGTTTTTTGTACCCTGTAGAACATGTTTTTATTGACCGAACGAACAAAGTGAGCGAAGCGTATCAGTTTTGACTTAACAATTTTCCGTCTTACCACAAAAGTTTTAGCACGCTTTAGACACAGTTTAACGGTACAAATTGCACGGTTAAACAGTATTTAAAGCCTGTTTAAATCTTTTTTGGTAAGGCGGTTTGCTTTCGCTGTCTGGATGTTGATTCTCATCTACAGGTAGCATTTTTCAACGAATCTTGACGAAATCTTGTAGACGGTTAATTTTGATATTATTTGGCAAGACCAATTATTATCTCAATTCTAAAAAAAATGTTAATATGAACGAAATCGATCAAGAGCGAGTCAAGTTGAAGTCAACTGTTTGGTTCTTCAAACAATTGCTGTTGTAGAATTTACTTACAGGTGGTTCTCTACCATTTAGTAAATTCTGGAGCTCCAATGAACCACCAAATTATTTTCGACAAACTATGTTTTTGTTGGTATTTCTTTCACATAACCGATAAGAATATAATAGTGGATTAGGTAAAAAGTGTGTAAATGAAAGTCTAAGTCTATTTTTCAATAACTTACTTTTCTATTAAAAAAATCCGCATGCAGAAATTTCTTAACTATATATAAAACTCTAAGCTTTTAGCGTAATTGTTTACTTTTTAGGGTTGCGTTTCCGCCCTTTGGTTACGAAACCCTATTACTAAGACTCCGCCGTCCGTCTGTCCGTCTATCTATCTATCGGTCACCAGGCTGTATCTCATGAACGGTGACAGCTAAAACGTTGAAATTTTTACAGATGACGTATTTTTGTTGTCGCTAAAACAAAAAATACTTACTAAAACAGAAAAAAATACCATACAACAGACCTGAATTTCTAGCCATTTTTCGCTCGATATTAATAACGGTGGCAGGTAGATGTTTGAAATATTCATAGAATATTAAGTTGTATATTTCCCTAATTAAATATATTAAGAGGGTTTTCCATATGGTACGCAATCCAACGTGCGCGAATTCGACTCGTACTGGCCCGATTATTAATAAACTCACAATTTTAAGCTCAATGTAAGATAGACGATATTATTATCGTGCCAAAGAATCCAAAAAGGATCCAAAGGACCGGCGGCTATAAACTTCGTATAACGATCGTCCACTCATCTACAGCTATTTCGATTATTGCCTTCGAGCCAATGTCATAGAATAAAAGTGGGCAGTGATGCATCTTTTACTTTTATTGTCATGAAATTAAAAAAAGACCCAAAATTCCACTAGAAAAGTAAGAATAGTCTATTTATCTTCAGATATCTTCCACAGATCTTAAAATGGGTTTTCTTGTCTATTGTAAATACTAACACAGTGAGTTTATGTAGTATTATTGAGACTGTTATTGATAGTACTCTGGCAGAGTTAATAGGTAGAAAGTAGGTATCTACATAGTTAAAACGTAAGTTTTAATTATTATATAGGTATTTTATTAGTCGACTATTTTCTGAGTCATGCTTAGATAGATAATGTAAAAAATATGAATATTATGTCAGTCAGTTTTAGTAACTTTTTCTATTATCTGAATTGGTTTATATATCTTTGTATAATATGCTATAAACCAAATCAATTTAAATTTGAACTATCTGAGATTTTAAATACCGAGTGGTACCGAAGAACTAAAATTTTAGCTTTGTTTTTCTACTCAGTTGTTAAGAAACATTACTTAAAAATACTTCATTTTATAAAGAGTCATCCAGTAACACAATCATAAGAAATCCGTTCAAACAAATTTAGCCTGAAATTTTAACAATGATTGAAAATTACTAAATTTTTTTTCATTGCAATTGCAATCCCAAATTGTTTAAAAATGATCAGAAATTTTCAAAGACCTAAACCAATATTTAAAAGTTATATCACATTACATCTAAGTACTAAGTTTTCACACTACTGGCTTTTCGGTGAAGGAAAACATCGTGAGGCAACCTGCTTACATCCGTAGAAGAAATTCGATGGCGTTTGTGAATCCACCAGCCCGCACTGAGCCAGCGTGGTGGATATAGCACAATCACCCTTCGTGGGTAGGCCTACGTCCTGCAGTGGAGTAATAAAAAAAGGCTGGTACAGTACAGCACATCTAAGTACTGCATGCCTATCCTACTTCACATACAATGCCGAAGTAGCCCAAGGACTAAAACCATCGTCTTTCTGAGTTGAAAGCCATTCCACTGCAAACTGTGCCAATATTTTCAACCATCGAGACTGGCACGCGTATGGAATCTCAATTATTAAAGCTGACCGTGCCAAGCATTTTGCAGAAGATTTCAAAGCTTTCTAACCGATTTCAAAAATGGTGGTTATCAATTCGACCTGTAACATTGCTAGAATAACAAGATTTCTGCAAGTTAGTCTAAATTTCATAAGTGTTGGTAGATGATAAACATATTTGTGTGTATGTATCTATCTACGAATTTCTCAAAAGTTTAAGTTGTATTGTAGATATTTATTTTATTGAATGAAATTAGTTCGACTTAGTTAACAATGCATCGTACATCGAAATTGGTTCTAAATTTTTGACATAAAATGACCGTCATACCACAAAAGTTTACGCACGCTTTAGGCTATGTTTAACAGTACAAATTGGACGGTTAAACAGTGTTTAAAGCGTGTTTAAATCTTTTGTGGTAAGGCGGTTAGAGTTTAGTGTACACGGGGAAAACGTGTATTCTTAGGCTTAATCTCGATGACAACAAGTCAGTTATTAATTCTTTATCAAAAAAAAAAAAACAACAGTTTGCACACCGGAAGTGCCGGCAGAAGTGAAAACTTGAACATATAAAATACTATCATATATGTGGTAAAATATCATACACGCACACTCGCGCAAGCCTTGTGCCGTTTTATGAATTTTCGATTAAATCACGTGTCCTTACGCGAGTTTAACATTTTTTACAAATTGGACGGTTAAACAGTGTTTAAAGCGTGTTTAAATCTTTTGTGGTAAGGCGGTTAGAGTTTAGTGTACACTAGGAAAACGTGTATTCTAAGGCTTAATCTCGATGACATCAAGTCAGTAATTAATTCTTTATAAAAAAAACAACAGTTAGCACTCCGGAAGTGCCGGCAGAAGTGAAAACTTGAACATATAAAGTACTATCATATATGTGGTAAAATATCATACACGCACACCGCTGTTTTGCCGTTTTATGAATTTGCGATCAGGTCACGTGTCCTTACGCGAGTTTAAATTTTTTTACCCATCCCAAAAAGTGCAAAAGAAGTTTTCAGTTCAATTACAATTATTTCGCTTTCGAAGATGTTTATGAAGGATTATGAAAGCCTATTAAGAGAAGTAACGAATCGATGTCTAGAGAATTTATTAAGACACAATCAATTTAGCCAGTATTAGTTTTGTCTGCGAAAACGTTGAGTATGAAAACATTTTTGTGGATGATTAATCTGTTTTCTATCAGTAATGCGATACTTTTGATATGTGAAAGGGTTTGTATATGTAGAGAGAACGTTTCAGAAACTAATGTATTATTGAGTGTACTGCAGACATCTTTATCAATCATATTTATTAAGGTTGCACGAACACTACATAGAACAAATAACAAAAAATAATTACTACTTCAAAAAACACTAGATAAACAGGCTTAGTCCATTACGTGGCCTTTCTCACAAATGCAAACACGATTATAATACGATATTCCATCATGGAATATCAGTGCCTATCTTCCGGTTTCATCATCAGACCTTGAAACCTAATCGTGGTCAAAGTTCTTTACAAGACTTTTCTAAGAAATCCAAAACAGCTATGATACGATTTTCCATCATGAAGTTCCAGTTCATATCTCCCGGCTCCATCGTCAGATCAGTTCGACATTGCCATACTAGTGTTGTGATCAGAACTACATACAGCTGCCAATTTTCATTTTGCTACGACCCTTGGAAGATGGTTAAATTAGTTACCTTAGATTCCATTACGAGTACATGTTAGTTACATACATGCCGACCTAATTTAAGCGTGTTAAAAATAGCTATTTTTCTCCTTTGATGCGACGGAAACTTTATCCACTTGGGGTTTTTAGGTGAAAAACTCTGAGTAGTTTGAGTTTTTTTAAGATTACGAAGTGCAAGTATGCCGTTTCATCATCATCAGTAGCATTCTTCATTATGTCGTTTACTACCAGGAAAACAGTAAGCTTCTCTAGGCACTTGTGAAACACGCGTTTCTTATTATTCAAATGCATTATTTGCTGTAAGATGTCGGTTTTCCAACAGGGCTTAAGTTCTAAGAATGTATGTGCTTAGCGGGACCGCGACATGGCACGTGGACATTTGCATATCCATGGACCTTCGCTAAATTCTATACCTAACATATCCGTTTGCTATTAGGGGGATTGACACAAGTAGGTACGACAATGCAATATATCCAAAATGCCCAAAACATGAAATTCGTATTTTATTTAATGCTTTGGATATATTACATTGTCTCAGTCATCAGTTTTCCAGAGAGGTATGTTGTGGATTATATTTTAGATTTATTAAGAGTTCATTCATAGCTTTATCTTTGATGTTTTACTTATATTTAAGGTTGTATTATTGTAATATGTATTATTCAGAAAATTGAAATATTACACGATAGAGATAATATGTATATTTTTAATGTTAATTCTTCGTAAATTTCTAAAATGATATCATCAACAAGCAATGTGCATTTTCACTTGCATACTTTGAAATCGCTCATGAGTTCAATGTAAAACCGCCTTTATTAGCTCTACAAAGTGTAAACAAGTGCTACTGTCAAACACTGCATTTTATGGACTCTTACGACCAAACCTAAAAGCAAACAAGTATGTTATGTACCAATATTATACAGAGCCAAAACTTAACAATTCTAAACTAGCCAGTTGGCATACTAAACAACTGCAATACTTAATTTTAATATGTGCTGCGCGTTTATTTAATTTTGCAACCCTCCAAGAGGGCTACTAAAATATTTTCCGCTCGCTGCACGTCTGACTTGACTCTGTCTTGAATACCGCATTTTGCTGTGATCTCCCATGTTCTCTTTGCACCAAATACAAGCCATTCAATTGTGAACCCTCTTCCTTAGAGCTTAGCTTTATTTTACGGCCAAAAAAGGATACTTTACTTACTTTTTGCAACACTAATTCGTAGTTGCTCCAGAATTTTTATGGAGTTCTAGTTGGTCTTTCGCGTTGGGTAAAATGGGTGGTTTTTCAATATGATAGAGTTTGTTTTAGTGTGGTTTCTCGGTTGGTTGTTAGGTTTCTCCCTTTTCTGCTAAAGGGGTTCCCTGGAGGCATGATCCCGAACTCCTCATTTATCATGCTTGTCACGCGTTGACCATCCCTCGTGTACACTACATAATATAAGTATGCAAGTGTGGATAAAGCCATACTTTGAGCCTTAAAGATTTCACGCCTTTTGAGTCGACTGTCTTACCTACTTATCTGCTTTCTTTCATCTTTTGGATTTACAGCTGATTTGGCTTCAAATTGGTAACTTTTCGTCGTTTTTGTGATGTGAATATTTCATGAACGTATAAGAAGAAGAAGTGCGTATAGTCAGCAAATCACAAATATAAGTATTTGCCTTAGATCGAATTGATAAGACGTAATTAATTCTTGAAAAATATTTCGTAAGGTGGTGTAACCAAAAAGCCCTCCCTTATTTGTCGTCGCAGACTTATTAAACTGCTATTGCGTAGCACTTACGTTTTCCTATTTTTATGTAAAATTGTGAGTAAAATTATTGATTTACATTCAAATGACTAATTAGTTATATACATGGTGAATTTAAGGTAATAAATACTGGAAAGTGATCTTAGATTTCTGAGAAACGGGATTCAAATTTGTGCTGATACATATTAAACCGCAAATCCCTGGACTTTGCATGACTCGACATTCTGTATTCACCCGTTCGACTCCCCGAGACATCTGAGAACTGAAAGAGTTTTCAGACTAAGGCATGATAATAAAGTATATATTCAGTTCTTGTTGCTTCTATGGCTGTACTGTACCAGCCTTTTTAATAGACTACTGCAGGACGCAGGCCTACCCACGAAGGGTGTTTGGGCCATATCTACCACGCTAGTCCGGTGCGGGTTGGTGGATTCTAATAATTGTGCCACCAAATTTCTTCTAAGGACATAATTATGCAGGTTTCCTCACTTTGTTTTCCTGCACCGCAAAACAGATGGTGTGAAATTACGTACAAAAATTCCGAAGAACTCATTAGTATGCGACCGGGATTTGATCCCACGACCTCACGATTGTAGAGCGGGTTTCCCTTCCACTAGACCACCACGGCATCTATGACTGTCCGATTCCACTTTATCTTTTGCGATATGATCGGAAATTTACCAGTTAATTTAACATTTTACCTTCCTACTTTTTACCTTTTTGAATTTGGACAGCCGAGATAGCTCAATGCTAGTTTGTGAAATCCTTCGAAATTCCATAAATTAGGGTGTATGTGCATCTTATTCTAACACTTTTTAAATTTCATATATAAAGTGAGACGAAGCTATGTATACGAGTATCTCTTGCTGTTTTAGTACAGTTTCTATTACTTTAGTTCTAATTGTATGGTCTAGCTATCCACTAGCTTGCTAATTCACGGGGCAATGTCAAGTTGTAGATTCGCTACCGGCTACCCTAAATCATATGGAAAGGATAGCGTTGTCTAAAAAGGT
Organism: Hypomecis atomaria; assembly: GCA_964007245.1. Lineage (NCBI taxonomy): Eukaryota > Metazoa > Arthropoda > Insecta > Lepidoptera > Geometridae > Hypomecis > Hypomecis atomaria. The sequence continues at coordinate 13,155,407 of OZ023291.1, forward strand.
CCTGAAAAGTTATCCAAAGTTTCAGTTCCGATGCAATCAATATTATTAAACTATCGCCATCTCATCCACGGGGATTCTGCGATGCATTAATCATTCAGCGTTTCCATTAGATGATGTTTGACTTCAGAACTTGGTTAGTAATTAAGATATTGGTTAGGATGTGTGATGCGGTTGCGGTTGGATATTAGGATGTAGATGCTCTGGTTAATTAATCAAGGACATCAATTATTTATAATTGGTAATTACAAATATATTTTAGCTATATCCATTGAAAAGACGTGTTATAGACCGAAACTGAAGAGACCTAAGTCTATAGTGGCTATAATATAGAAGAGCTTCAAAAATATGACAACTATATGCAAAGAAACGTACGTACAGTTATGTCTTAAAATATTTTGGAAAGTCCTTGTCCAATTGAAATTAGCAATTGATACTGAAAGGGTGGTGACCGAAGATGAAAATGACGATAAATCTATTATTTCCTGTTTTAAAATTACTATGCGTAATAAAGTGATCATTATTTATCTCATATATTTATATCCTAGGATACAAACAAAATGTCACTAAATGTAAAATAACGAACATGTCCGACGTACGTTTAAAACAACAAAATAAAGGACCATCATTTCTCTAAAAGGTAACCAATCAAAACCGAAATTTACACTTACGAGGTTTTGTTTTCCCTGATTCCACAGGTTTATTTACAACTTGCAATTATCATTTCACCCGCAAAGTTCGTGCCTCCCTGAACCTTCCGCGTTTCTCGTCAAACAATTTCCAAGGTGTCGGAAGCAGTGCACAAAGCGGGAAATAACAACGTTCCAAACCACAATAGAAAAGCGAAACCAAATTAAGGATTCCGACGCGAATATCTTCTTGTGAAAAAGGAGGCCAAAATTACAGCGGGTTGTGATTTGAATTTATTACCCTAAAGCTAATTTTATTTCGTACTGTATACTTTCACCCCATAAATATAAATGTACCTTCTCGCAATGAGATTCTTGAAATATTTCCTCGAATAGCGGACGTGTGCTAGCGGCGTGTATTGGGACATAGGTGCGTGTGGCGAATATTTTGCAGATAATGTTGTATTAAGCAATGGCTTGGAGTGTAGAAATAAATTTAAAATGAGATGTATTCTGCCGTCATAGAAATAAAAGCTATTACTTCAAATTTTGTCAAAATAATGATATGTGTTTGGAAGAAAGCTCGAAAGATGTTTTTTTACCTACATTTTCTATAGTAAGATTGATTGAAAGTTTTTTTCAAATTATCAAGAATACTTTTATTTTTGTCTTTATTAAAACTTAAACTAAAATTTAAACTACGTTCTTTAACCATTACAGAAATACAGAAATTTATTTAACACGTCCATTTGCACGTTAACCAAATTAATAACTAGTTCCCAACATTAAAATTTATACTAAATACAAAAAGCTTTCGTTAAATATAGCAACAAGTTCACTAAGGACAACATTACCGTAATTTTAAATTCTAAGTTTACGTTACTGCGTCTTTTTATTGTAGAAAACTCGGAAACTATAAAGCCGGAAGTACAAAAGTGCCTTCAGCGCATGGAGCGCTCTCAAAACTTGCGTCCACAGGTAAATGCGGCCTCTTAATAATAAAAAAGCGGAAGAAGGGAGAACTCCGGGAAAACGAGCAATGTTTATCGAGAAACAAAGGCAACTGAGGCATACAATATGCATAATGATTGTACTAAATTAGAGAACAACGGTCCCTTTTACGCGGACTCAAATTGCTTATTGTGTACCGCTTTTCTCATTTAATATTTAGATGTGTAGGTAATCTGTTAGTACGTGAGATGTGTCGAAAACAACGTTTTGTTTTGGGCAAAAACTAAATCGTAGAGAGTTGAGGTTTATGTTTTTTGATATGACGAAATCTGAAGAACAAAGAAGTAGTACTCTATCCGACTGTCATGCGGCAGTTTTCGAAGGACAGAATAAAACCGGAGAAAAAATTAATTTATGAGTGTAAGTTGCCAAATCTCCAAGATTTGATCGATGTGTGTGTAAGGTACTCGTAACGACAAGAGTCGATGGCGAAATTTTAAGATACTTTGCCCACCAGGAAATAAGACCCGATGCGCGGTGGAGCGAAGTGGGAGCTAGTGACTAAACCCAAAAATGTAGGTAGCTTAAGTTATATAAGTAATTCTGGTTAGACATTTTATACACGACCACTTGTATAAAATGTCTAACCAGAATTAAGATTTTAGTACCTAACAAAAACAATTAAAAAAATATAATATATATATACGGAGCATATATTCTGTTAGCAAACCATATCTGACACGTACAAGTAATAACTTCGATCGGTCAAAAAAAATCCAAAGTACCTCTGTTTTGAACGAAGATCTTATTTCTTGCCGAGTTTTCATAAGTAGTATTTTTTAAATATGTTTAATATATTATTATTATTAGTAGTAGCTAAAGTATTGGCAAATCACATAAAACAGTTAAAAAGTTGAATAGAAAATTTTATATGATTTATATTGTTAATTTCACCATACGAAGACGTGGTCCCCCGACCCCTCGCCGTCTCACTTTGTTCGCGGAGCGCGTCCTAGCACGATACGCTCTTAAGCTGTTGGTAGGTGTGGCCTTGAGCTTCAAAAAAATCACTACATCAAACTTTATTTCCATTTTTGTTATTATTTTTACATTACTTTATTTCTACGCAACTTGTAGCATTATATTAACTACTAACTACCTACCCATTGGCGTAACGAAAAGTTTTTACTAGGAGGGCAGCTGCTCACTTTTCTACCGCGAAAAATAGAAAACATTGATTTTAATTTTATTTTGGGATACGAAAAGAAGTTTCTAGAATGAGCACCTTCTTTCCGTGACATCTTAGCTACTACTACGTCTATGCTTATACCAATTCTTTATTTTATACGTTACTTTTAGTATCATCAATATACCATATTAAAACCATTACAATAAGTTTAAAGTATGATCGACCACAAAATAAAAGTTAATAAATTGGAAGATCATAAAACTAGACTCGTGTGGCTTTTGACTTTTGACAACTATTGTGTCATATTTTTATGATTTAACTGCCGGGTTTCTTAAAAAACAATTTTGTGAGGAATAAAATTTTATTAGATTTTAAGTGACCATAAAACATCCAAGTATGCGAAACTCGGTTGTAAAACATTTCTAAAACGGTGGCAGTAATATAGCAAAAATACATAATTTTTTTCTTTACAATATAATTGTAAATTAACAAAAGCACAACAAATAACACATTCTTAAGGTGGGCATACACGATGCGATGATTTGATCAAATGTTCGCTTCATTCCAACTGGGAGCTCATTCAATTAATTCAAAGGTCCTCAATAACTACTAACCAGCTATAGTTAACTACCTATATTTGGCCTCCACTAAACTGATCTGATGAATTGATGCGATCATCGCGTTCTGTGCGCCCAGTTTCAGGTAGTAGTACAAATCGTTAACTACCAATTCCTACCTTTGAATTAACTGAATGAGCTCCCAGTTAGCATGAAGCGAAAATTTGATCAAATCATCGCATCGTGTATAGTTATGCCCACCTTTATAGTTATGAGAAAAAAATGGTGTAATAATTTTAGCACTACATAAATTCAAAAATATTAAGAGGATCGTGACTTGACCAGTGTTTTCGCGGTTTCTGTAGAACATCGAGAAAAGTTACGGTACATTTTTGATAAAATGTTACGTTCCAGTAGAAAACGCTTTTTGCCCCTTAAATTGTTACTTAATGTTATGTTTTTGGTGTCAATCGCTTGAGTAAGGAATATTGCACGCTCGTACGTCTTATTTTTTTTTAGAAAAGTTTTTAGTTTGTTATACTTTTCAGTCAAGTTTTTGCGTAAAAATATGCTTTTTAGAGGCATATAAAAAAAAAACTGTAAAATCTAAAACTTATATTAGCGATTGAATTGCTGATTAGGTACATGGAAATATTTAGAGGTAGATAACCGCTTATTGTGGCCAATTATGAAGGCACCATCCTAAATTTAATAGTAATTTTAAATTTTGCTGTTTTTTCACTATGTGTATGCATTTGAAAGAGATGACCAATTTCTAAATTGATTTTAAAATTAGGATGGCGCCGTCATAATTGGCCACATTGCTTTTGTATGGTCAAGTTGGCGCGTCACGATTGCCCTAATAATTAGGTACCCATGCATAAATACAAGATGTTCCTTTGTCAATTGCATATAGGTACATCTCAAGGTACTTACTTAAATAACTTAGGTATATTCCTTCCTTCCTTTCAGCCATAGGACGTCCACTGCTGAACATAGACCTCCCCTAACGAACGTCGGGATGATGAGGTATTTATTTATCTCGTTATTTGAGTGCGCGATTAGTTACATAATATTAATGTGTTCAAATCACAAAAGTTTAAAAACAACATAATGGAAAACGATCACTATTTTGGGACCAACTCCAACTTGAATAAAACATAATCACTTCATTCATACAATTTTGTATCACTTCATTCATACAATTTTGTCCACCAACATTTTAAATGACGAATCATTATTTTTAATAGTTCAGCATGCATGTGATAAAATCTGTGCCTGAAGAACTATCAAAGTGCTAAAATAGCAAATATCCGTGCAGTGTTTTAATAGTAAATCAAAGTGATTTGTTATTGAAGCTTTAAAGCAGTTTACGAGTACGTCTGAGAACCCGCATAAATCTAAGTGGCAAAGGAAATTATACGCGCCTTGCGACACTACACACAGTATGCGCACTAGCTTATTTTTATTCCAGTAAATCATTCTCTGGTAAGAATTAATTTTATTATTTTATTATGTTCAAACAATTTAAACATGGTCCATCTTACCACAAAAGTTTTAGGCACGCTTTAGATAATGATTTATGGTACAAATTGCACGGTTAAACAGTGTTTAAAGTGTGTTTAAAACTTTTGTGGTAAGGCGGTGTAAATCTTAATTTTACAATGAATTTATACAGGGTTATTTCTAATCAATTAGTATCCTTTTAGGGGCTTATTCTGTCCATTAAAACTAACATCTCTTGTTCTGCGATTTTTGTTAAAAGAAAAAAAAAATTGTTGTTCCATAGAAAAATATCGTTCACCCGCTACAAAATGTATGGAACAGCTGTTTTTTTTTTTGAAAAATTTGGCTACCATTTCGCTATTGAAAGAAGAATGCCGGTAGCTCATACATATACGAAAACCTGGCACACTCATTTTCTTTCTCCTTTTGTGTATAAGAATGTTATGTTCAACAGAATAATTTAGGACGCTTCTAAAACTGTTCTGAAATGTACAAGTTCGTTTACAATTAAGTTAAAATAAGGAAAACCGAAAACGCTGCTTTTCAAGCTGCATGCTATGTTTAGTTACAAAATCACTAAGTGTTGAGGCATTATTTTGCAACAAGGTGCTAAATTAGCTAAAAAATAACTAGATTATGAACTTCAGACAGCGATAGATTATTCTACTATTATCAATTCACGTAATATTTATGCATTTCCTCTAAATATTCCCTGTTATTTAGTAATAAGAAACGAGGACGCGTTACAAAATGCTCAAAAACATTAACTCCTAGTAAACAATCAAAATATATCTATGTCAAGGGAAAGTAGCTTCGTATGAAGATAAGTGCAAAACTTATTATTAGGCTTTGTGGTAGCAGTTTCAAATTAAAATAGCGTGTTTAACATAAATCGAAAATTGCTAAATCTGGAACTCGATCAATGGCAACACAAAGTCATAACGTGACATGACGTTTGATATCATTTGAAATGGACAGTGACGTTTAGATTAAATATTTTTTTTATATCATATAGTTAGGTATTCAGTCATTTTCGCTTCGCAGTCTAATGACATTTGCCTACTATAATGGAAAATCACGGTCAAGTTAACTTCAATTTTTCAGGAGTTCGAGTATTGGCATCCTTATTTGGCTCATGTTTGGCGCGAATACCTATATATTCTGTGTTATTTTACAAGTAGGTAAAATAAAAGACTGTACCAGCCTTTTTTTGATAGTCCACTGCAGGACGTAGGTCTACCCACGAAAGGTGATTGGGCCATATCCACCACGCTGGCCCAGTGCGGGTTGGTGGATTCACACACGCCATCGAATTTCTTCTACGGACGTATACAGGTTGCACTCGATGTTTTCCTTCACCGAAAAGCCAGTGGTGTGAAATTCCGTACTTATGTTCCAAAGAAACTCATTGGTACGGGACCGGGGTTGAACCCACGACTTCGAGAATGACAGGCCAGCGTTACAACCACTAGACCACCACGGCTAGATAAAATAAAAGACGGATTTTGTTAAGTAAAATTAGAGTGATACTGACTAGGTATATGTTTCGGGAACCTGTCATATAATAACAATATTAATGTATTTCTGTTGCCGCTATAACAACAAATACTAAAAACAGAATAAAGTAAATATTTAAGGGGGGCTCCCATACAACAAACGTGATTTTTAGGAGTTTTTTTGCTCGATATTAATAACGGCAAGAAGAATGGAGCTCCCATACGGTATGGAACCCTTCGTCCGACTCGCACTTGGCCGATTTTATTTATGGTATATAAACACTTAGTACTTAATCAACGAAAACATTACATAATATGCGTATTCATAGGCGCGGTCGACAAAGGAGATATTGCAAAAATATATAGGAATTGGGCCACTAAAGGGTACAGTATTTCATAATTTGCTTTGTTTCTTTCGGAAAATGATTTTCCCGTTATTTTTTACAATAACAGTGTCCATTAAAAGTAATTTCGTGTATTCGGGTATTAAGGTTACATGTGACCAAAATGACAGTAATTCAATTACTGAACAAAAATCAAATTGGAAAATGTGAAATTACTCATAAATTAAGCATTTGACGCGGTTGTTTTACTCTGCGCATTTATTTATCATAGTTTAACGGGTTTTTTGAGCTACTGTACCTAGTCTGAGCCCAGTTTGCATTATCTCCTTTTTGAAAATTTCCGAAGTACTGTGACGCGACCCGCATTCCCGAGCCGCGACCGCTAACGCCCGTCGCGTCGGGCAATTGGCACTAGCAAAATAAACGAGTACGTGAGTTGTACCATCAGTGGTACTACTACTACTAACGTTTAATCAACTAATCCACAATTTTAGTCGTCTTATTTAGGAGTTTGCCCATACTGTGATGTACTGCTAAGTTTGTGTACTTTAAGTATAGGATTCTAGCTGGCTACGCATACGATCGTGCCTTTACTACAATCGGAAAGTGTTTGGGCACTGATTTAAATCTTAGTTATCGGAGACCAATAAATTTACTAAGCGATAAATTTTCAGCTACTAGGTTTGAATGGTTTATTTATTTAATACGTATTGGAATGGTATAAATAACTCTTCTTTAGCGATAGTTTTAAATTCAGAGTCATTGTAGTCTAGGTATGTGAGCTCTTTTTTGCAGTTAGTCAAAGTTTGTGCCATGGATAAAAAAATATTTTTTTATCATTTCCGCCATATAATGTCTACTGCTGGACCTATGTCCTCCCCAATTTTACAATAGACCGATCGTAAGCGGCTCATCTCTAGCGTTTAAGTACTCAGGTAATTTTCCACTTTATTAGTGGACATCCTACACTGCGCTTGTGGGACGTAGTGACTATTCCTGAGCCTTGCGACTCGTTCAGCCGTCAGTCTTGTACCACAGATTAAGAAACCTGTGCAATATGTGCCTGACCTACTTTTATTTTAACTAAGATTAGCGAGACCATGTTGGTTACATTTTTAACCCCCGACGCAAAAAGAGGGGAGTTATAAGTTTAACCGCTCTATGTGTATGTCTGTCCGTGTCACCATAGCTCGAAAGGAGTGAAGCGATTCGGATGAGATTTTTTATTTTATTTGAAAGCAGGTTTTCTTAGATAGCACTCCATCTCCTCGTCTTGTGGTAGGGATCTTATTGCATTTGGGGTTTATATTTTTTTAAATTTAATCTTGTAGTTCATCATGATGCTGCTATATTAGGTATTTCATATCTATATAACCATAGTTCATCATGATGCTGCTAAATTATTTCATATCTATATAACCAATAGACATACACATTAATCCTACGGTATATGGGTACATAATTTCTTACTCACATATCGTAATAGCTAATGTTTATGAAATACTTATAAATAATTCCTCCATGTTTACTACCTCAGAAACGTTAGCCTACAAACGTATTCATTGGCACCGGAGCAATATCCATACAATTACAATGATTACACAGTTCGGTGGGACATTGTCAATAATGTGTAAGTTTTATTATCTGATTTGGGCGTTTTTATTACCGGAATGGATGGTCGCCGCGGCTCGAACGTTGACGCGACGGCGACACTGATGCATGTCGCATGTACTTGTCATGTCTCAACAGCTTTCAGTGTACAGGACGTTCTGAATTATAGATAGTATTTTTTTACATTTAAATATGCAAATGAAACGGCAAAGGTGCAGCGTATTACTGGCGATCCAATGCGGCAATGCCGCTAGCTTACGAGTATTGGGTACTTTTGGCCAGGAGATTATTAGAGGAAGTCTATTGGATTAGTAGTACATTGAATAAATGCCAGAAAAAGTTAAAATTAACTTTTTCTGACTTAATTGATATTCATTTTACCATCGATTTACTCAGAAATACAACAAAAAGGAAATTTCAAATATAATTGTGATTTAGTATGACTAAGAGGACCATTCAAGTTTGGTTTAAAATACGGTAGTATTTTTGTGTTTACGTAATTGTCACGGAATTGTTCGTCTAAACATCCAAAAAATATGGAATTTATCTACTATTTTTGTTTTTTTTCCGCTCAGTATTTGTCAGTAGGGTTAGGTAATATGCACACAGGCAACTAAAAAGTTACGGCAAAATAATGTAAACGCCGTGATGCGCATACACTTCTTCAAAGACAGAAAAATATTACGACAGAATAATGAAGAAATGAGATACCTACGATTGCATGGGTTTGTTACTTATATGAGCTCATATATAAAGTAAATTGTACCCATGCAGTTTTAATTGCTAATTACTGTTACAAGTTAAGCCGTGGTGGTCTTGAGGTAATGACACCCGCCTTACAATCGTGAGGTCGTGGGTTCAAATCCCGGTCCCGTACCAATGAATTCCTTGGAATTTATGTACGGAATATCACACCACTGGCTTTTCGGTGAAGGAAAACATCGTGAGGCAACCTGCATACGTCCAAAGAAGAAATTCGATGGCGCATGTGAATCCCCCAACCCGCACTGGGCCAGCGTGGTGGATATGGCCCAATCACCCTTCGTGGGTAGGCCTACGTCCTGCAGTGGACTAATAAAAAGGCTGGTATAGTATATAGTATAGTATAGTAGTAGTTACAAGTAATAATCTAAGCGCGAATGATGCGCCAAATAAAAAATTGTACAATTTGTAAAAATAGTTTTGAAATTCATCAGAATATACGAGCTCTACTAAAAGTACAAAGTCAGGCCGTATGAATTCAGAACTACGTCATTTTTCGACATTTAAGATCATCCTGTGAATATGTAGCATAGCAATCAATCACATTTTTTACGGTTCCAGCTAGCTTTTAAAATTGGTTGTAAGCATCGTTTCGTGAAAGATGATACTGCCCTTCAGCAGTTTGTATTCAAATCAGATTTTCGCTGGGAAAATTTCCAACTCAACCTTGAGTTTTGGCCTCGACTTGGAAATGTTATTTAAATAGAATAATATACAGTTCACAAAGGTCCAAACTTGGGGTCTGCCAAAGAGCAATGGAACGCAGCGTGCTTGGTATCAAAAGAATTGATAGAGTCCGCAACAGCACACTGCGTTCTATGACAGGGGTAGTTGACGTCGGCCGAAAAGCCGCCAAACTAAAGTGGGATTGGGCGGGACATGTGGCGCGGATGCACCCCGATCGATGGGCCAGGATCGTCATGGAGTGGGTGCCTAACGGACGACGCAGTCAGGGAAGACCCAAGAAGCGCTGGCGTGATGATCTTGACTCATTCGAGAGGGGTTGGCAGGAAGTTGCGATGGATCGCGACTCCTGGAAGGAAATGGGGGAGCCACCTTTGCCCACCAGACCTTTGCCCATAAGTGGGACAGTATAGGTTAAAAAAAAAATATATATGTAGTTCAACGACTTACTTCTACAAAAAACTGTATATTTCCAAGTGACTACAAAGCCGACATAGATTAGGGGTTCAAATCATAGTAACGAAGGTGAAAGCAATTATTGAACAGTAACTCAACGCTTTAAAATTTACTCGATTTATGACAAGTAGCGTAGTGTTAAATGCTTGATAAACTACTCAAATATTTTTTTACAAACATCAACGAGGGAAATATAATACATCATTTTCTATGGTACAAAAGTTGAGTATAAATAAAAATACTCCAAACCCAAGTCTTCTTACTAACCATTAGTCTTGTAAAGAAAAAAAAAACAGTGAAATGTCGTATTTTGCTCCAAATACGTTTATAGCGCTGAGATGTGTTGCCACTGGCAAATATAATTGGACTACATTTCAGACAGTTTTTCCTCCAATTATTGCATTCGTCGCCTGGGCATCTGCCGAGCTTCCAGAACTTTCTTGTGTAAAGATTTTTGTAGAATTATTTACCGCTTTGGCGAGTGTGTCGATGGAATAAGCACTATTTTGCACTGGCAAAAAGGTGAGAGCTTTCGGGACCTAATTGGAAAAATGCAGTAAGGCAGAAATGTGGTGAATGCGAAGTTTTGAGTGTTAGCCGTTTGCTGTGAAGATAATCCTCAGTGTTGTCAATTACGGCTTGGTGCATTAAAGCATGTTTTTGTGGATAAACGTAGGTTAATAGGTATTTATTTAAATCATTTTCTACAAGTGCTTTTAAAAATAACACATAGGTAATGTAGCACCTTTATCATGCCACCTTCATCTAGTAAGGTGATTTTGAAAACGTGCGCGTCATTCACGTCAAATTAAGTTTTGCTTTTAAGAAATTTTTGTTTTTTTACCAATTATACAGTTTTACACTTATTTTATTTATTTATTTTCAATGTCTTTTTTGATATATTAAACTATATTCCAAAAAACAAAAAAACCTTGGCCACGTTACGTTACTTTAAGTCAACAGTGAATCAGGACCAGTACTGTAGTCTTAGTTTTGCCAACCATGCATTTTTTACAATGTTTTCAATATTTAATCAATTTACTTAGATACTATTAATATGTCTAAACTGATTTATTATTATTGCCAAAACTCACCTATACCTCATTTTACCGAAACCTCGTATCAAAGAGCCTACCGGCAATTCCGTACGTCACGGCGCATCAACGTCCTCACATCGACGTTCGACGGACTTGTCGCGAATTAAGCCTGGATTATAAAAAAGTTTACAATGTCGGTAATGCCTCGAGATTTATGGCGAGCCTTTTTGTTGACGAGATGGGAAGATGCGCTGGAATAGTGGAAGCCTGTGGCGAGAAGTTGCCGGTGTTTTAAAGGACTTTTTTATTTTTCATTCAGTAAAAGGCAACGTTTTAGCCACAGATCAGTGAGTCTCACAGAACATTGAGTGAAATACATAATTAAGGATAGGTAAAATCATAGTTACCCTAATAAGAATCAGTATTTTGCAGAAGTTATATGTCGCAACAAAGTAGCTTTCGCAACCACTTTTACTATGGGGTTAACCTGAAAATCGCACAAAATATATTATACCACGAATTTCAATTTCAAGTCATTCAACTTTTTGTATGAAACAGATGAATTTAATTTAGGAGACAAGCGCGAGTTCAGGTTTTGTCTTATAGTAAAAAAATCATAATGGTACCTAAAATTAAATAATCATAATGATTTATGTACCACCGTGTGATTATTTAGGTACCATTATGATTTATTTTTACTGAAACCACATATCAGGTACCAACTTGAAATGTGGTTTCAGTATCAATTAGCCTTTTGTAAAAATACATTGTATAAGATGGTTTATGTAATAGGCATCATAAATATTCTCTACATGCGATAAGAGCAATGCTAGTACACTTTAATAAATGATTGCAGTAGGTACTAACTAATGTGGAGCGAGATACCTAGAAGCTCGCTATTTTATCTTCGAAGCCCACATTCAAATTCACCACACGAGTATTCACATGCTCACTAAACACGATCTGATACCGCTCAAAGTACCCTCTGATATCGATAAAAAGCAGTAACCGTACCAGAATCAGACTTATTTTATTAAAATAATAACACCCACGCAGTCATATGTTCGCAAGTCAATACCGCGTTACCAGCGCAAGGAGATCCCTGAGCTTTTTCAGGTTTGTTTTATAAATGTGTCTGGAGAGAGGTCAAGCGTTAAAAGATACACCGGTCGAGTTATCCGACCCACGCTCACTGCTTTATTGGCCGGAATTGCCTCTAAACGTTACCAATGAGACGTTTGTTGTAGTATATTTACGGCACCTTCATACTGCATGGTAACTCCAGTTCCGATACAATAAAGTGCTTGATATATGGAGGTCTGAGTCTGAGGCGAGATCAAAGTACGTTTTATAAGGGAGTAGCTGACCTCATGTACTTTCTATGGCGATTGCTTCCTTGTGGGTAAGGAGGCTCTGAATGTTTATTACGTGATTTCGCGAGAATGAATCCACATTTGCGATGAGTAGGAATAAAGTATCTATGTATTATTGCAGAAAAAATAACGTAGACTAGTACGATAGAAAATTTGTTGTATTTAAAATGACTTAACTCACGAGATAAATATTTGTTGTTAAGAGTAAACTAAAGATTTAGATAATTTCCGAAAAACAGAGAAAGAAGTAACTTTTGAAAGAAAGAAGTAACTCCGAAAGGGTAACTTTTGAAATTTAATTGTAGTCATTGTTGCTGTCACAAATTTTGCGTACGCAGGCAATAAGGACATGTTATTTTTTCTCACTACATGTTTCTCCAAATTTCCTTCTCTACAATAACTTTAAATCTTTACATTTTGTAAAAACTAAAAGACTATGGATAAGTAATGTTGTGACGGTACCTACTAAATAATATTTGCTCGCTTGTTTAAAAAAAACTTTTTTCATGATTATTGGTTGGCGTTCTGTCACTGCTTTCTACTGTGATAATAAAGGTCCACCATGATTACAGGGCGAGGTATTCCACAAAATTGGAAGCCAAATTTCCTCAATTCAGTAAAAGAATGTCGGTTTGTTGACTATATTAGCCGTTTAGACGATCATGTTTAACAGAATTTGTTTTGATTGGTTTTATATTACATCTAACTGTTTTGTTTTACATTTAGTTTGCGTGATGTCACACGAGAACTGGTATTTCAAAAGCATTTTAATTTCTTGTGGGAGTTTGGCTATCACTGGGCTTTGATTAATTTTAGATAATACATTTAACGGTGCCTGATAAACTAGAAGTAGTTGATTTAAGAACAACTAAGTGTTTCTTTTTTACAGACACGTGACAAATAATATTGTACTCTGTAAAACTGTACTGTAACAGCCTTGTCAATAGTCCACTTTACGACGTAAGCCTACCCATGAAAGGTGATTGGGCCACATCCACCACGCTGGCCTAGTGCGGGAAGCTGTGGTGGTCTAGTGGTAATGACACCCGCCTCACAATCGTGGGGTCGTGGGTTCAAATCCTGGTCCCGTACCAACGAAATCTTTGGAATTTACATATGTACGGAATCTAACACCACTGGCTTTTCGGTGAAGGAAAACATCGCGAGGCAACCTGCGTACGTTCGTAGAAGAAATTCGATGGCGTGGTTGAATCCACCAACCCGCATATTGTACTCGTACAATGCGAGCACCTAAATATATTTAACATAGCTGTAGTTGAAAATTATACTTGATAACTAAAAAAGTATAGATACTTTGATAACAAATATGTAAATTAGCCACGATTGTGTGCAACATATGTCGAGGTTACAGAGATAATATGTGGCGTGAAGGTACAAAGAACACATAAAAAATCGGCCAAGTGCGAGTCAAACTCGCGCATGGAGGGTTCCGTACTGTATGGGAGCCCCCCTTAAATATTTATTTTATTTAATTTTATTATTCATTATTGAACGGAATATAAAACTAAATATTTTGTGAAAATTTCAAGCATCTACCTGGTACCATTATTAATATAGAGCGAAAAACGTCTAAAAATTCAGGTTTGTTGTATGGAAGCCCCCCTTTAATATTTATTTTATTTTATTTTTAGTATTTGTTGTTATAGTGGCAACCGAAATACATCATCTGTGAAAATTTCAGCTGCCTAGCTATCATGGTTCATGAGATACAGCCCGGTGACAGACGGACAGACGGACAGACGGACATCGAAGTCTTAGTAATAGGGTCCCGTTTTTCCCTTTGGGTACGGAACCCTAAATAACGAACATAAAACAATTTCCTATATTAGAAATTTTTTTTTTGTAAGTTGTTTATATTAAGGTGAAACATTGCCAATAACATTTGAGGACAGTAAAGATCGTCTTATACGAGAAAAAGACGTAGTAAAGTATGTTAGGGTGGTTTAATTGCGTGGTTAATGAGCTAGTGAAAATTTTATGACCGGTATATTGCTTGGGGGTGTCAAATTACCGTTTAGTATAGAAATAAATATTGCTTTTTCGCTAAACATATACAGGATCTTACAAAAAAATGCCAATTTAGTTCTGAATGTTACTTAATTTTAGGCTTTTGATCGATTGTTTGTAAGCTATTTTATTGGAATAACCTTACCGGTTCCTTAATAGCTCACTGTTGAACATGAGTTTACCCACAAAGGGCGATTTGTTCATACTAAAATGCTGGCCAAGTGCGTGTGTTTTGGAATTAATTGTATGGTAAATTTTACTTTGTTTATTTTGTCAGTTTAACTACTATAAAGGTGTGATGACACACCAAAACATCAGAAAAAAATCGGTTTTTCCGTAAAATCGGTTTACGGACGATAATTTCACGTGATAAAACATTGTAATTACAATTAAATCGCATAAGTAAGTAAGTAAGTTCGTATAGGCCGGGTGGCTAGCCCTGGTGTCAGAGTTTTTAGGCCGCCTGAAGGCCTCTGACATGGCTAATCGGTTAAAACAACCGGGGCCTAAAATTAAATCGCATTATCTGTCATCTTAGCTGTATAATGATGAAATAATATATATTTATGCATTTTATATATTTATTTAAGTACAATAATATGTAATAATGTATGTAGGTTTATTATTATTAGGTATTATTTTATTTTGGATAGGTAATATGTAGTTTATATGTTATGTATGTATGTATCATTTATTGGTATGTGTGTTAGGTAGATTTAGGTATTATTTTTGGTAAGTGTTTGTTTATGAGTTAATTTCCAGGTTTTTTGTCAACTTCTATTTTCTATCCGTACTTGGTTGCCTGGAAGAAATCGCTTAAAGCGATAAGGCCGCCAGTTAGAAACCTAAATTGTATTGTTTTGTCCCTGTAATTTATTCTTTATGTAATGTGGTTGTCTAATAAACTGTTATTGTTTGTGTTTGTTTGTTGAATCAACAACTTGAAACAATCCGAAAGCTTACGGCGATCGTGCCTTTTATCGCTTTTTCCGCGCTCTCGCTCGCACGTTCGGCTCAGGCGGAACGTGACACTTTTACGTGCGTGCAGACCGCGTTTATCGGTTTATATAAGACGCTATCACGTCAATAAATATTTTTTGTAGTCAGGTGGAGACATGGTTTGCTAGCTATCTCCTTGTGATATTATCGGAGCATTTTACGAATGCGCAAATCGCAATTTGTCATTATCGATCTACCCGTTAAATTTCACTTAAAATACCACGTTGATAAGTCTAGTGTTTTCACGTAATGTGACCCAGGTAATTATTATGTATCTATGTACTACGTAGCTAAGTACCTACGTGTAAGTCAATCCAATTTCATGCTAACCCCGTAACTTGTCAAACTTTAGGCTCTCCTTAGCTGGCTTGTTATTAATCTGAGACATTAAACTAGAACAAAGTTTACGCCAACTTTGTCCAGATTAACTCTGTGCCAAACTGATTAGATTCGCCAAAACTCAAATTGTCTTAGTTTTGTTAATCAACTCTACACAGGAAATTGAGAAAAAACTTTTTTAAATTCTGAATAGACTTTTCTTAAACTAGTAATTGATAACTCGTACCTATCAACAACGCACAAAACTTTGTGTAGAGAGAAGTATGTGAATTGGGATTAGTCTAAAAACCCTAGATCTTCGACTTTGAGGTTGTCCGACCTTGACTGTTGTGGCTTTGTAAATTTTACAAATTCACTCGAAATCCTTTTTAACAGTTTACACATAAGTCTACCCTTGAAGGGGAATTAAACCATATCCACCACGCTGCGACTTAGTAAATTGTAAAACGCCATCTTTCTTGTACAGATGTATAGGTACAGGTTTCATAACGATGATTTTCTTCATTTTAGTTCAGAACAAAATCGGCTGTGTAATAAAAAGATCATTTCAACAATATTTTACGGAAACTTAAATACCTACTCATCATTTTTATATGCTTCCCGAGCAATTTGATTAGGTCGCTAATTAATTTAAGAACTCATTGGTATGGAACCGGTATAGGCACAGAGATACCAGAGGGATAATGTGGTCGATCGAGAAAAGAAAGAAAGAGATGCAATGATTTAAGATGGCATGAGTTAGAAAGAGACATGAAAAATATCTCGATTGAGTGGCTAGTTGCCGTATTTTTCTCTCAGTAGTGTCAAATTCCAGTACATATTTGACAGTTTTGACAGGTCTGAGCCAGATTTTCCATACATTTTTGTGGATGAGAATTGCCTCAAGCGACAACAGCGCTATCTCTCTAGTTGTAATAGCTCTGTGGGTATAGGCATGATGACTAGGTAAAAAAACAATAATATGATTAGTCCGTGAGTTAGATTATCAAAAAATAATGGACACGTATTTTTTCCTTTGTCAATCAAACAACAAATGACAAAGATATACTTTGTCAAAGTTTGGAAAAGGGGGTCTTGACGTCACCTCTCTTACAGAATCTATGTGTTGTATGGCACTTGTGACGTCACGCGGAACTTTCACAGGCTATATCTTCATAATTTTTTGTTTAATTGACCACTGAAATAATACGTGTATATATTTTTGATAGTCTAATCTAATAATTTTATCTGACGGACTTATTTTTTTTCGTCATGCCTATTCCAAGGCTTGAGTTCTCGCACTAAGCCACTGCGACTATTTTTTAAAGATGAATGACGAGTATTTTTTCCTACTGTCCGCTATTCTGTGAAAATAAAGTTTGAAGGATCTGTTCCCAAGTAAAGATATTGTAATACTTCTTATTTTCTAGCTACTCGCACCCTCAATAACTAACAAACAATCGAAAAGAGATGCTAATGTAAAACTATTTGATGTTCTCTTTGAGTTGCTATTTGCTAAGTTCACGGAATATTTTTTGGGATGTTCCTTTGTTCGATCTCCTGAGTTGTTTGCACAATTTAGTGTGTTTATTATTCAGTAGTGTTTGTGTACGGGGTGTAAAGCACATTATAGCAGATCAAGGATTGGGTTTTGGTTATGTTAGCGAAGATATTCTGTTTTCTTCGGCATTTTGCACGTGAACGAAATTATTCAAGAAGTGTGGATGAGTTGTGAATGTAGGACGCCTTGTGTACTCCAGTACCTACTTTTCTTGAGTATAAGTCGTTCTTTGAAAAAGGTTTTATCCACTTGCTTCAAGAGTTTATATATTTACATTCCCAGGTTCAATTAGAATGATATTAGGTTTTTTGTAGGCTTTTCTTGACAGGTAAAAAACTGTAATAAGAAAATTGTCTTTTTCTTGGCGATCGATCAGAAAAATTCGATGGCGTGTGTGAATACATCAATTCATAGCGTGGTAGCATTAAGGTAGTTGACTGGTATAGAAGTAATGAAAAGTATTAAGATTAGTGAAATCTGCAATTAATTATAATTTATACACTGAAATAAATATTAAAATTGGCTAACCAAGTTCAGAGATATAAGATTGTAAAGATTTTGGTAGGGATAGAGAGAGAGAGAGAGAGAGAGAGATGCCTTGTCCCTTTCCCACAAAGCATGACATACAAGGTTTTGTATGTACCTAATACATCCATGATAACATAGTATAGCGAATGTATGACACTTACGGGCCGTGACGTCATAGCCTACCATAGTGAGTTCTTTGTCTAGCAAAAAAATAAATATGCTTGTAACTTCTTTGCCTTTTTTAAAACAACAAACACTGTTTAACCGTGCAATTAGTACTGTTAAACATTGTCTAAAGCATGCGTAAAATTTTTGTGGTAAGACGGTATGTTACGAACTGTCAAGGAGTCTATAAAATTGAGCCCAATAAGTACGCGTTTGATTTGTATATCACACACATAACTGTTGTTATTTTCCTACTACAATGTTAAACTGTCAGTACACTCCTTTTTCATATTCGTTGAGTTTGTTCGACTTAAGTAAATGGCACATTTTGTGCACACAAACCACATTTTTAATTGGATACGTACCTATCTGATTGCTTTTCGCTGAAGCAATCAAGCAGCCTATTATTCCATGTTTGCTATTATTAAGATAAGCCGTCGGCAAATCCTCATCCCTACTTCAACATGTTTGTCTTTTCAAGTTGCCATGGTTACGATGTTTACCGAATTGTGCCATGTTTTGATTGTTGCCGAAATCTAACTTATCTTCTATGTGTTTGTGGACAAACAGATAAGTTGGTAGATCCTTCCTTGGAAGCTTACTTTAAGTTAGCACAATGTTAGTCAATAAGTAAATCTTGTATGTCAAAATAGACCGTATGGAAATTAGTCGCAAACTACACCAAACCAGAGCGCAGATGTGTGGAACGTTGTTTGTCCATGGAATAGAGATTTTTGTAGAACATCTTTGTATCTTAGGTACGAGTATGTCAAGGATAAACAAGTCAAAGTCGCCTCGTCGCATCGGTCACCGGCTTTGATGCTCTCTTAGGAGCTCCGGATTAACGGATGAGCTTCAAGTTATTTTCTATAGACATCCTGCGTTTGTCATACAGGCACATACGACAACGGTAACTCAGCGTTGTCGTCCTCCCCGGGCCCGTTTGAGTGGATGGCTAGAGCCCCTATCACGATCTTCAACCACCCGAAAAGCCAGAGGCAATCTTACAATACAATATAATACAACAACACTTTATTGACACCAACAAATAGGAACATGTAAAAGAAAAAAACAAGTCACAAATGGCACAAAAAGCGGTCTTATCGCAAAAACATATTTATTTTATTTTTAAACATTTTTTATGTCCCGTATAATCGTAGTAGGATAAAACAGATTTCTTCCTGACAACATTCTCTAACTACATGCAGGGAATATCGATGCCATATTCTATAGACCTGGCATCAGGGTAACATTATTTGACTCTATTACCTATAGGTATTGCTAACATTAGCCTGAAGATAAGAGAGATGAGAGCCTGAAATCTCTTTGTTTGAAACATAACGCGAAAATTTAAATTGAAAGGCGTAGCACCTACGTCTACAAAAAAAAAGTAGCCTAACTGCAGAGGTTCAATAATACGAGTATATTAGTGCCTTAGGGCGGGACTCCACCGAAGCGGTGACGAGACGAGCGGAGAGGAGATGTTTTTAAACAACCAATGGAATTGTGTTATTGATACATCTTCTCTACGCAGAGCCCCGTGCGCGCGCCTCACCCGAACTGAAAAACATCTTTTCTCGCACAGCACACCGCACACCGCACTCATCTCCGCTTTGGTGGAGTCCCCTGAACTGAAAAACATCTCTTCTCGCACAGCACACCGCACACATCTCCGCTTCGGTGGAGTCCCGCCCTTACTAGTAAATAATTGGTACTTCATGTCACAGCCGACCTCTGACACCGATGACTCGAGTCGCGAGAACTGTCACAAGTTCGAGGTCGGGAAGATGTACCGACCTGTCAATATTTCCTGTTATGGACATCAATCATCACAATTAAGCTCCAAAACGACGCCCACACTTCGCGCTGGTAACAAATTGTATAGGTTGGGAGCTACGGTTCTCGACGATAACGAGTAGAGTGGTGATTGTTTGTCTTTGGGGTATTAGTTTTAGTTTCCCCCCTTAGTTATGACAATAGGGTAGTTGACTGGTATTGAATTAATTAAAAGTATTAGGATTAGTGAATTCTGCAATTAATTGTGATTAATAAACTGAAAAAAATATTAAAATTGGCTAATCAAGTTCAGAAGTAAAAGCTTGCAAGGATTTTGGTAGGGATAAAGAGGGGATGCTTTGTCCTTTTAAAACAAAGCATAACATAGTAGTATGACGAATCACTGACACTTACGGGCAGTGACGTCATAGCCTGCCATAGTACGCTCTTTGTCTAGTAAATAAATAAATATGCTTTTGTCTAGAAAATAAATAAATATGCTTTTCACTTCTTTACATTTAAGTTGATTTTATTTTTTGTTTTCGTTAATTGGCTCTGTTTATGGTTAGCTGTTACAAGAAGACATCAAGAAAATACTGTCAAATAGCTTATTACTACAGTATGCAATTCATCGATGGCATTTTCTATCTAGTATAGTGCTATGGTGCGTTAAAGCATTTTTCGGAGCTAGTTAAGTCGCTAAATAATTATGTACTAGCAGAAAATCTAAGAGGTGCCTCTGCCTATTATATTAATTGAGTAGGTATCTCATTATATTCTATTAATATACATATATTCTTTATTTGATTACTAAATTTTTTTTTTAATATCTATTATCATTGTGATTTCATTCAAAGTGAGAGGATCCATTTACGTACCTAATGGGTTTAAAAAGTACCTATTTATTTTTTGAACCATTAAGTAAATGAATCCTCCCACAGCTCGTACACTAGTAGTAACTCGGAATATCGCAAAAAAATTTTACGTTTGTCGATTGAAATCGGACGTATTCGATAATCCATTAAACCGTAGCGCTGGATTTTTGACAGATGACGTGGCATCGGGCATAGCATCACGATCACGATCATGAGTGATGCGATCCACCATCCCCAGCGGTTCCTGTTTGCTACACGAGCTCCCGAACTAAGCACAGCGTCAATGCTTAAAAAACTCATAAGTAATGTACTTGACAATATTTTTGGAACTAATCAGCATAATTAAGATTACGAATACCTAAATACGTAGGTACTTAATGGAGAATTTAATGTCAGAACTATTGTAAATTGGTGAAAGAGGAAGGTTTATTTATGCCTTTTACTGAGTTACATAGAATTGTCGATGGTGCTGATGATCATTGTGAAGTGATAACTCTATCTATATACATTGTTTTTCTTTATTTATATTACTAGGGTATATAACTATACTTTATACTATTTTTATTTAGAAGATATATATATATATATATATATATATATATAGCATATTTCTTTGGCGATCCAGCGTGGTAATGCCGCCAGTATAATGGGTACTTTTGGCCAGGGCACCATTAGGGGTGGCCTGTTTGATTAAGTTGTTTTTGACATGTAAATTGATTATTATTTACTTAAGTAATTTTAGAATTGAGTTTAAATAAATACCCATTCGTATAGATATAGTATATAATATTTAGAAGAAGTTTAAGTAGGTAAGTACGAAACTATTGACAGCCAGACATAATAACAAAAGTATGCTCTCAAACAACATATATGTTTTATTTTAAAATATGTATTCTCATCACAATAGTGTGGTGCACGATATGCCCCAAATATGTCAATCACGTGCATGCAACTGAACTAGCAAAATGTTACATTTTGCTATTTTTTTACAATCGTACTAAAATATCAAAACAATCTAATATTCGTATCAGGTACAAGTCGCGGCATATAAGTCTAGCGCTGAGTGAAGTGTGGAGGGGATGGCTGCGCATGTGTTTAGTATGGCGGTCACTATGCGCAGCCATCCCCTCCACAGTACCCGCAGCGCTAGATTTACGTGCCGCTAACCTGTGCAAGGTAATTTTAATAATAAATATATGCCTACCATGACGTTGAATCATTTTAAATACATACCAAAGCAGTCTCAAAAATCTGGCTTTCTTTTATGGTATTCCACATACTGTAACTATGTATTGCAAATTGCAATTGATACATGAACTACCCGCGAAGGCTACTTACTAGGCGGGTTGGCGGACGTAGGCCTACCCCTATCAATCAGTGGAATATTTAAAAAAGGTTGGTACAGTACATGAACTAAGTACTTATAAAACCGATAGTCATCAGTTTCAAATTTTGTGGTAATACCAGACTTATCGTGTAAGTGCAGCACAAGTACCTACTTAAAATCTACCCACCTTCGACAGGTGACAAAAAAATCACTTGAACTTATTTAAATTGTGCTCGAAGCTGATAGCTTGTTTGCTTATTCCACGATGCTCACCTTTGACACCGTTATGAATGTACGCTGTGCAGCCTTTGTCATGTTTTTGGTGAAGTGTCATGTAGATGAGTAGTTCATGTCAATGGACCTTGAAGTTTGGCAGTTAAGTTTGAATTATGATAATATAGACATGCCACCTAATAAATACATGCCATTATGTACCTACTTACCTTTAAGCTTAAGGGAAATCCGAGCTGAACTAGTGCTAGTAGCACCCGCCTTACAATCTTGAGGTCGTGTGTTCAAATTCCGTTCCCGTACCAATGAGGTGTTAGGAACTAATCAACGGAATTGCTAACCACAGGCTTTTCAGTCAAAGAAAACTATGAATCCATTCAGCGCATACTATTTTCTTTTTGAGTCAATATTATTAATATCGCATAGGTACTTTTTACTAGGGTTCCGTACCCAAACGGTAAAAACGGGACCCTATTACTAAGACTCCGCTGTCCGTCTGTCTGTCTGTCACCAGGCTGTATCGCATAAACCGTTATAGCTAGAAAACTGAAATTTTCACAGATTATGTAATTCTGTTGCCGCTATATTAACAAATACTAAAAACAGAATAATGTTTAGTTGTATATATGATTCAATAATAAATAATTAAATTAAAATTAAATAGATATTTATATTTTACTGTACGGCGGGCTCCCATACAGCATGGAACCCTCCGTGCGCGAGTCCTACTCGTACTTGTCTTGGCCGATTATTTTAAGAAGTTATAGTAAAGAATCAAACGGGCAGCATATCTATAGGGTTACGGAGAATATTATTTACAATACTTTACAATTTCGCTGTATCCCTTGAGCTTGGCGCGTTACGCACATCCGTGTTTGTATTGACCGCGTTATTAAACGTCAGAAATTAGTAGGTACCTACGTAAAATATAACATCTGCTTTTATTTGAAAGTAAAGAAAACAGCATTGTACATGCAGAAACAAGATCGCGCTACCCAGGTATTGTTTACAGCGAAAACTTTGGGTTTCATGAAACTAAATTATATAGTTGAGAACTTTACCCTTATTTGTACCAAGACAGCAGCGATAGACAATGAAATATTCACCTATATTATAGTCGCTACTTCGGATAGTAAAACTAAAAGATCGTGTATAAACTAAATACAGTATACTAATTTCGGTAAAATAATTATTTTTTAGGGTTCCGTACCCAAAGGGTAAAAACTGGACCCTATTACTAAGACTTCAATGTCCGTCTGTCCGTCTGTCACCGGGCTGTATTTCATGAACCATGATAGCTAGGCAGCTGAAATTTTCACAGATGATGTATTTCTACCGCTATTACTGCAAATACTAAAAACAGAATGAAATAAATATTTAAGGGGGGCTCCCATACAACAAACGTGATTTTTCGAAGTTTTTTGCTCGCTATTAATAACGGCAAGAGGAATGGGGTTTCCATACGGTACGGAACCCTTCGTGCGCGAGTCCGACTCGCACTTGGCCGGTTTTTTAATCAATAATAATACGATAGGTCAGTAAAGATAGTAAAATATTGTTATTTGTCAGGCACGAATATAAGATGTTATTTTCAGATTTTTATACGGAATTGATTTTTATCTATCACTAAACTTTATTTGGCGGTAATGCTTTATTAGTAGTAACCCCGAAATTAAAACTAGAGTTAGCAAAAATATTAAAAATATCAACGAGACAAGTATTTACTTACTGTGGTCATTACTAATGCCAAATACATAATTCTGCTACGTATTGTATTTACCAGTAAGTATTGACTATTTTTATGCTTCCTTGCCCTAAACATTGCCATTCCAAAATTGCGATTATATTACAAGAATTATGTGCACCTTACAAGAAAAAAAGCGTTGACCGCAAATGCATTCCTCTTTGTTGTATTCCTGAAAACTCATCAATCAAACTCATTGCTTATTCCACATATTAGCTGCGCTTATTAAAGAGGGTACCTACGAATACACATAGTCGCAACACTGAAGAGTGTTGCGACGGTGAGTATTTGGAATGAGGGTAGACAGAGATATGGTTCGGGCGACGGCCTGCATTGCCAGTCTGTGATAGTAATCGGTGGTGTAAGAGTCAGTGTGGAACAGCTTTGATAAACGATTCGTTGGAGCAAGCCTTGTAAGTACTTTGAGTTTTATACAGTAGTTGTATCATCTGAGGAGCACTATAACCCATCAGCTAATACACATTACAGCCAACTCAACGATTCGTACGAAAATGCACTTCTGTTTTCAACGCTTCGCCATGGAAGTGTTATTCCATACTTTCCCTACTTGGGACAACTTACAAACTTCGGTATTGGGTCTTCAAACACTAAACATTCAAACCGCCAGTTTATGTTACGCGATAGTGGATAAATGTTCTATTGCTTTTAAAAGACGATATACGTAAAGTGCGAAGCTCAAACTGTCGAAGATAAGTTTTAAGTCTTGTACTTTAGCTTCTAGTGCATTAGAGTGTTATGCTATTGAATAAAATAGCTCGGATTATGGCAATCGAAACTTTGCTTTGCGACGATTTTTAGGAAACGGTATTGAAACTTGTTCTGCAAGTACTCTTTTGTATGAAAATATCGTAGGGATCAAATTTTATAACAAACTAAATGAATACTTTTATTCTATGAAACTGCAACAGCAGCGCCATAACAACTACCTATAAATAGTCATTAATAAACATTGAGTTATTGTTGCAAATATGTGCTATAATTACATATTATAATTTTTATAAACAACGGATATACTTGCTCAGACAAACGTCTATGGGGATTTATAGTTTTGTGATTGTTTGTATTAAGTGATTTTAAAAATTGTGAATTAAAAATACATCAAAAAGTACTAAAACAATTTTTGATAGCAGCTTAGTGGTATGGTTAAAAGTAGTATGTTTGGTTTTTTGGCATATTATGATCTAATTATTAATGTTATTTTCTGATTCAGACACTTATAAACTACCTTGGCTCATAATTTTCGGTAAAGATACGACATCGACACATAAAAACTTGTCCACAAGCAAAACTTATTTGTAACACACGTTCCGTCCAAACCAAAATGGTCCGTCCCCTGCCTTGTACAGCGCCAAAACCAAGTCTGTACAGGTTTTACATACAATACCTTGTGGGCGTGAAATACACCGAATTAAATCGTACCTACATAAATAAATTAAACTATATAAGTCTCATAGTTTCGTAGTTTTGCTTTTGTATAGGATTTTTATACAGTTTTATGACAATTAAATAGTAATACACGAACTAAGCCGCTTCCAACAGGTCTTATTGGAGATCCATAGGGGAGGCCTATGTCCAGCAGTAGACTTCTTATGGCTGATGGATGATGGACACGAATTAGGTAATCCCATGAGTATCTTCTACGTGATCTGAGATCGTGTGTAAGATATCCCCTAATACCTACTGTACTTAGTTATCTATATGTATGTGTTTATTGCTTCTAGTAGCATAAAATAACCTGACAAAAATACGAAATCGATCTTATTAGCTACTACTTTGCGAATTTATACTCGCATAACTGGTCACCTTGTAGCTTGTCACATTTAATTTTCTCCATGATTTATATCGGATTATAAACTCGTGAAGGCTGTCTACAGTGTCCAAGATTGCCTTAACACGATTTCAAAGGATTTTGATGTACGCACGCAGACATACTCGTAGTTGCTAGCACGTACTTTACAGTGAGTTTCTGCTAATCGTAGTTCTACCCACGTAGGTAGGTTATGTATGTTGAGTTTGGTTTCACCACGCTAGTTTCTAGCACTTGTCAGTGTAAATTCTGATCATCTGTTTCATTTGCTGCTACAAAAGCTGCTATTCACACCAGGTAAGTTTTACTATGGGATAAACCCAAAATCGCGAAAAAAAACAGCTGCTCCATATATTTATTTGAAAATCAATGGAATGTTTGTATGGAATGAATTTTAATTCGAGATTTCGTAGTTGGCTTCTTAGTAAAAGTTGTTATGACGAACATGTACTCCTATGAAAGTCACTTTGCTAAGCACCACGCTGTAAAGACGTAGCTCCTTCTTAGTGGTCATGTTTTCTACAAAATTTATAAGTACACTTAGTAGGTAGGTATACCAACAGCCAAAAAATATTTAGGTATCACATTTACACCAATATGTACCTAATTTCAATCTAAAAGCAGAACAAAATACGAGCGTATGATCGTTTATTTGCTCAATTTACAAGGCATGATGCTTTTAAGGGTCTTATTTTTTCTTATCTAAATCTTACAAATTTTACTTAAGATGTTTTCTTAGAATCCTCGTGCCTCATATCACAAATTCAGGGGTCTGTGCTTTTATCTCCTTACAACATTAAGTATGAGGATTCTCAAAGAAGCACTTACAGAAGTGATTCTGCTTACATTTTACATTATTTAAAATATTTTATAGTTTAAAAGGGTTAATCTTGTAAAATTCAATTTGATATTGCATTGGTATCCAACTGGGTAATGTGTCGCTAAGTGAAGCAAGGGCGTCCACTGCTGGACATAGGTATGCCTCCCCTTAAAGATCTCCAATATAATTTTATTTTTCGCAAAAAATGTTTCGCTCGAATGGTTTACATTATTGTTGATTTTTCAAAAACGGCTCGGTCGATTTCTGTAAAATGTAAATGGGACTATCAAGGACGTATACTCTTTCGAACTTAATGAGAATTTTTCGATTCGGTTCACAATTGGCGGAGTTATCGATTAACATACACAAAAAAATACATACAGACGAACGTAGAACCTCCTCCTTTTTGGAAGTAGGTTAAAAACTGGATGGAAGCAGTTTGCATACAGCGCGACCCTGTGGTCTGAATGAGATCATTTGTCCAAAGTGTGGCTAGATCCTACGCTGCGCTTCCCGGAACGTAGTCTCCACTCTACTCGAGAACTTGTCGACAATATTATTCATCAGTCTTCCGTGCTCTGTGCCCTACCCACTGCCATTTATTTTTTCCATGTGTAAGTAAATCAAGCTCAAATGTAACTATAATGTACATCTAGTTCTAGGAATAGGCACAAACATATTATGAGTAGGTAGCTTCGAAAAGATTCTAAATGGATGCTGATTGCTGACGACACTTGCTTGCAATTTATAATGCGAATGGGTCAAGAAGCCCATTTCGAGGTGACATTAATCTGATATAACTATGTAATTAATTTTATTTATTAGGATGGTTAATAAATCACCTATGACGCTAATTTCAAAGGCGTGGGATTTTTCATTTTGCTTTGTAGCTATGAAGATTTTATTTTAATTTGCTTGTTGCGTTGTCATAGCTATACATCATTGGATTCGTCTTATTATGAAACAAGCAATAGCTAAATCAAACATAATAATACTAGTGGTTCTCCAAACAGTAGACCTCGCAATACATCTCTCTAATTGAATCTTTTTAAGCCCATATCTCGACTCGCTCTTGATCGATTTTGCTTACTGGCAATTCTTGTTAAAAGTTAGTTACTATAGTTCGGCCGTTCAGAGAATGCGTTCTTGACACGTCATCTTGAATGAATGCGAAATTTTATTTTCTACAATAATGATCTTAATGTTTTTTGCCCTTAAGTACATAGTTTCCAAGAGATCAGCCAAAAACATTTTTTCAAGATGACGTGTCAGGAACGCATTCTCTGAACGGCCGAACCCAATTTTTTCCAAATATTATCAAAATCGGCTGATAAATAACGCGACGGAAACGCCGAACCGAAGACGCCTCGCTTCGGTCAAAAATAAAAATGTAATCGTTCTCTCCATCTAGGCAATTTACGTAAATCTTTTAATAATTGAATTGTATCCAGCATCACTGACGCTTAATAAAAAATCTAAAAAAAATACCTCGTACACTTAACAATAAAAATAACAAGTAACTTATTCAAAAACTTAAAACAACAACTTTATTATCTCTCTTTAAATATCTTGACATCACAGTTAAAATAAAGCTAATACCAATATTTCTCCTGCTTACAGCTATTCAAATAAACATAAGCCCTTGAACTTTTATTACAAAAGTAATATAAATAGTTTGAAAGCCAAAGTCCACAAAAGCTCTTCCCGATGCACTCACTTAAAAACCTATAAACTCGGACACCAGGTGGGCGTCAGGTTTATGCATAAAAAGTGGATTACAGTCGTTTAAAATCTTAATCCAGATATATGTCGTAGATTTGCAATACTTATTATATAATTTTGACAGTTATAAAGCTATTGTCGAGGGCTGCTCGAGAAATAAGTTATGCGATTTGGATTTTAATTTATTGAAAAGTCATAACATTTATTAAATTTGTTCAGTCGGTGTTTTTAAATAGGTCACTAAACTTTTATTTGTATTTATTTTAGTTTCTTTTTGGACCTATTTTTAGATAAAGGTTTACAAGATGGTACCTAGTGATATATTCTCTAAAATTGTATAATTACTACTAACTACTAACTGTAACTACCAATCATATTTATTTACTGAATAACAGATAAGTACTAGCCACAGTAAAGTAACGTAACTTTTTTGTTATTTGGTCGTTTAACTATAATATCTATAAATTGAAAATTGAAAGACAAAGTAGGTTTTTTTTATATTTTCGGTGTACCTACTACGAGCAGATTAGAATTTAGAACCATAAAAAAGCAATAAGGCGCCAATTGCTCCTACTCATTATCTTTTGCCCCAAGAATCTATAACTAGGTAGGTACAAGTCATAGTTTACGTAGAAAGCCTCAAATAGTGTGTGTTAGCTAAACATTGGAATTGAGTAATTACCTACTAAATTACTGACTCATACAGAACGATGTTCACATTGATCAAAACGTGTTAGAATTAAAATTCCTCCCCCAGACACTCAACTAACAAAATTAACATATCCACTGTTTCATCTCAACTGGTTCCCACTTTTGAATTTCCTATTAGTGTTTACAAAGGCAAAGTCAATATGCGGTAGCCAGAATAACGTTTTGCGCCATCACCCGAATTGAATCCTTATATCAATAACCGAAAAGTTTGGAATTGATTAGATTCTGTTGGTTTGGAAATGAAGATCCACACGCTCTCCTATTGTCGTGTTTACAGAATTTTCGGTATTATTGACTTTTGGCGTGAGAATTGGTCTCTTACGTCCGTAACCTGGTAGGTCTGATCTAGCATACTACTGTTAAGAATTTTTAAGTAACATTAGCAAGCTATTATCGAATATGATTTAATTTTTCACTAATTATATTTCTTATCGCTCCACCGACAAGAGCCGCGCTCTTAAATCCTGATTGATTGAATGAACATATCTTATCAGTGTATTTTTTTCATCGATTGAGTATTTTCTTCTCTGGAGCCTTGACTTTACTACAATAAATAATAATCAGTCATCAAAAAAGTTTCCAGGTTATACCCACTAATATTGAATTTACGAGTACTTTTAAGACCACTACACTAAAGAGTACCATCGCTCTTCATAAATTCGTGTATTTAAAGATTTGACTGCCTAGCTTCTGGGTCAAAGAGGCGTGGGTTCCATCCCCACCCAGGGCAAGTATTTATGTGATGAACATAGGTGTTTGCTCTGTGTCTATGTGTTATTTATTTACTGTCTATATTAAATATGTATTATATCAGTCTCTGGCAGCCATATCAAAAGCCTTGCTTAGTTTGGGGTCAGAGGCCGTGTGTAAGATGTCACCAAAATATTTATTTTTATTTGTTTTATTTAAGTATTCTTCTGAGCGATATTTTCACTCTCTAGTGAAGCATTTGTATTAGTAAGTATTAATTTGTATTTTATATTTGTATTTTGTACAGACAAACAAACAAAACTCTTTATTTACAACCACTAATGCAAAAATTGATTTTATTAAAATTAAATTACTATTAGGTATAGCTTAGATATACATGACGAAATATGGTTGTAAAACCCATTGAGATTTCTTCAGAAATATACAATAATAAATGAGTCAAGAAACTAATACACTCGTACTCATATTCTGTGTACTTTTAGTTATTGGTTTGCTTACTTTATAAGAGTTAACAAGGCTGTTCCGGAGCTTAGGAATTTTCTAAACTTAGAAAGTCGTTGGGTGAAAAACGTGTACCATTTTCATTAGTATCTTCTTCATTAATAAGGTTCAAATAAGTTGATTACTTAGATCCTGTGTTTCCCACTTAGACATGGGAATTTGTTAGAATGGTAATACCTATAAGTATAAATTGTTCCAAGGTCATAAGTCCCGATTACAGAGGCGCCAGCGTAAATTTAATAGCAACGTAAAAAGCGTTCTCTCTATCGAATGCCTAAAGTGAAAAAGAAACAGAACTATGCTATTTAGCTATTTTAATTACGATGGCGCCTCTGTAATCGGGCTAACTGTCGTATTATGGTAAATTAAGGTGGTATTGCTGAGTGGCTTAGTCCTGGTACCTACTTTTCAGATATTTTTAAGCCGTCTGATATGACTAAACGGTTGACAATATTTTTTTGTAATGTCCTCTTGTAACAGGTAAGGTCATTAACAGAGCCGATTAACGAAAACAAAAATAATATCAGTTCAGAAATAAAGAAGTTACAAGCATATTTATTTTCTTGCTAGACAAAGAGAGCACTATAGCAGACTATAACGTCACTGCCAGAATGTGGAACGTCTTGCCTGAGTCTGTCTTCCCGCTAAAGTACAATGTAGGTATCTTCAAATCCTGAGTAAATATGTAGGTATCTTCTAGGTAAGCGTGTTATATCCTAGACCGCATATCTGTTTAACATCAGGCAGTGTGTAGTCAAACGCAAACCTATACGAAATAACACAAAAAGTGTCACACATTCGCCATACTATGTCAAGCTTTGTGGGAAAGGAACAAGGCATCCCCTTTTATCCCTACCAAAATCTTTACAAGCTTTCTCTGAACATGATTAGCCAATTTTAATTATTTTTCAGTTATATCTATGGCTATTTGACTATTTTTTGGAAATTGTTTTAAATTATTCGTAAGTACAGAATTCCCTAATACCTACTTTTAATTCATTCAATAGCAATCAACTACCATATTTAACCTGTTATCCTAACCACGGTAGCAATGTACAAATCAATCAATATTTGGCACGGTCGGGTCGCTGCTCGGATATTTGTTCGCCGGTGGCATTTACAACTGAACAATACCGTGGCTATTATATTATTTATATTCATATTTATAGGATGATTTTAAATTATAAGTAGGTTCTTTTAGCCATTTAGCAATACCGCTTCCGAAGTATTGCTAAATGTGTAAAATTGCAATCAAATCATAAAACTTACTGCCGAATCAAACTTACTGGCGGCTGGGATGTTAGCTACAAGGTGCGGATAACCCAAACCTCGCTGTTAAGTGAGATTCAGTCACGATTAGGTTATCCGCAGCATGCAGCTAACTTCACAGTCGCCAAGAACATTGATTCGGCCTGTACTTGAATTACCCAGTTGGCATATGGGGCATTCCACGCGAAGCGGACAGGTAAAAAAAGATCGATGTTTTCGATTTCGGTAATATTTGAGTATATTCTACCTATACATGTCCTTGATACGTGTACCAAATATTTTTGTAATATAATGAATAGTTAAGGAATAAAGGGGATTTGAATTTTTTTCAAACGGATGGGCACGCAGTACTTCAAAACCAATTATCATGTCATAAAATTATAGATTAATATAATTAAACCACTGAATTTATTACTTCATTTTATGAGCTTTTTAACTGTATTTTTGGAAAAGGAAAAAAAAAATTGTATGCTTATAATACAAAAATATTTGGCACACGCATCAAGGACATGTATAGGTAGAATATACTCAAATATTACCGAAATCGAAAACATCGATCTTTTTTACCTGTCCGCTTCGCGTGGAAATCGTGGAATGCTCCATATACGAAACCAACTACTTCTACAGATCACGTATTAATCACTACTACTACCTATTTTCAAAACAATTGCCAAGTTTTATTTCTGTAGGACCTGTATAAATAATAATTGGAGAGTAAAGAGCATGCATGAACCACGGTAATAATATCATTACCGTGCATGAACTATTAATTGCTTCTCGACGTGAAAAATGGATAAACAAACAAACGAACAACAACACTTTATTAGACAACCACATTACATAAAAAAACAGATTATAAAGACAAAAACAAAACAATAGGTCTCTAATTGGCGGCCTTATCGCTTTAAGCAATTTCTTCCAGGCAACCAAGACATTTAACATTTAATATTTATTTCTGTAGGACCTGAATAAATAATGATTGGAGAGTAAAGAGCATGCGTGAACTAATTGCTTCTCAACGTTAGAAATGGAAGTTTTCCGTCCTTATGAAAGATATTATGTAATCAAAATAATACACATGTTTTTCATTAAAGAACTCAAAATACGGTATTGTTTGTTTCTTCCACTACCACTATGTAAAAACGTTAAAAACATACCGATTGGTATGTTTTTTCATTTGTCATTTTAGCAGTGATTCTTCCACTGCTGGACATAATGCCTCTTTTATAGATTCTTAATGGGATCTCATCATAAGTACCGTACCACCCAAACTCTTCAAATTAAGAGATTTAAAAACGAGAAACACTAGAGGTGTGTAATTTTATGATGATTTGATATTAACCATCGACCTGGCATTTTTTCTGTTTTTTGTTATTTTTGCGCAATTAAATAGCTTACAAGGACATTTTCACCCTGAAATATTTAATTTTCTTGATATACCTAATTTGACAACTTGGTCGTGGCCGCCACTCTGGCCGCCATCAGCAAATGACGAATTCGAACTAGTTGAAGACTATGACGTCACACGTTTACTAATCAAGTGTTTTCACTTGTAGCGGTTTCCCCTTTGCTATCTTTTACAACATATCTACTTACATTCCATATTGATGAATATAACACAGGTGTTACTCACGCATGATTCTAATAAAACATGTGCGAAAACAACAACACCAGTTTCCATAATGAAATAAACAAATGCATCTTATGTTTTTTTTTAATTCAGTTATGATTTTTTTTCTTTAGTAATGTGTTATTGCGAGCAGATGGAAAATTGCCATATACAATTCCATTAAAAGGATAGAAGCGTGTTTCTTAGAATACGAACCGTATGAATATCTAGTAAGTAGCTTCAAAGCTATCGTCACTTCAACTACAAAACCACTATCTTCTCTCACTTTGTAGAAAAAAAAAACAGTAATAATCGGCCAAGTACGAGTCGGACTCGCGTACGGAGGTTTCCGTACTGTATGGGAGCCCCCCTTAAATATTTATTTTATATTTATTTTATTGTTTATTTTGAAGGGAATATAAAATTAAATATTCTGTGAAAATTTCAAGCATCTACCTGGTACCATTAATAATATAGAGCGAAAAACTTCTAAAAACTCAGGTTTGTTGTATGGTAGCCCCCCTTAAATATTTATTTTATTTTGTTTTTAGTATTTGTTGTTATAGCGGCAACCAAAATACATCATCTGTGAAAATTTCAGCTACCTAGCTATCATGGTTTATGAGATACAGCCCGGTGACAGACAGACAGACAGACAGACGGACAGACGGACAAACGGACATCGAAGTCTTAGTATGGTTCCGTTTTTCCCTTTGGGTACGGAACCCTAAAAAGCAGCTCAGCGATACTTAGCTTATAGAGTTCGGTTTAATTGCTTGACTTTCCTGGAAACTCTAAGTAATAATTCCTTTTTCATCTACCTTCGGGCTTGTGCCAGAAAACTGTTTATCATACTTTAGGTATAACTTAAACAAATTTAACTAGCGACCCGCCCCGGCTTCGCACGAGTGCATGTATTATACATAACATAAACCTTCCTCTTGAATAGCTTTATGTATTAAAAAAATAATCGGCCAAGTGCGAGTCGGACTCG
This sequence comes from Hypomecis atomaria, assembly GCA_964007245.1. Classification (NCBI taxonomy): domain Eukaryota; kingdom Metazoa; phylum Arthropoda; class Insecta; order Lepidoptera; family Geometridae; genus Hypomecis; species Hypomecis atomaria. The sequence continues at coordinate 13,189,716 of OZ023291.1, forward strand.
CGCGCGAAGGGTTCCGCACCGTATGGAAGCCCCCTTCATATGTTTTATTTTTAAAGGAAATAAACAACTAAATATTCTGTGAATATTTCAAGCATCTTCCGGTTGCCGGCATTAATATCGAGCAAAAAATCACGTTTCTTGTATGGGAGCGCCCCTTAAATATTTATTTTATTTTAATTTTAGTTTTTATTTTTAAAGTGAATATTCATTTAAATATTCTGTGAATATTTCAAGCATCTACCTGTCACCGTTATTAATATCGAGCGAAAAATGGCTAAAAATTCATGTTGTTGTATGGGAGTCCCCCTTAATTATTATTTTTCTGTAATTAGTATTTGTTGTTATAGCGGCAACAGAAATACATCATCTGTGAAATTTCAATGTTCTAGCTATCACCGTTCATGAGATACAGCCCGGTGACAGACAGACGGACAGACGGACCGGACGGCGGAGTTTTAGTAATAGGGTTCCGTACCCAAAGGGTAAAAACGGGTATGTTGGGTACGGAACCCTAAAAACATAAAAATCCGGGACAGACAGCGGGAAGCGACTTTGTTTTATACTAAGTAGTGATAGTACATTCCATATTTGCTTACCGCTAAGTAAATAATATATTTGCATTAAAATTAAAATAATATTTTTGGCTGCCGATACTTACAGTAAAAAGACTCGCCCTGGGTCAGTGTGGTGCATGTACTTAGCCTCACAACTCTTCCTGAGTAGACCTATGTTCCACAGTGGACTATTAAAGGTCGGTACAGTACAGTTTCACACACATATTAAAGTAATCAATTTGATATGAAATAAAAATCGGCCAAGTATGAGTCGGACTCGCGCACGAAGGGTTCCGTACCATGTTGGGACTAATTTAGCCCCATTTCTTTTGTTTGCTATTATTAATAGCGAGCAAAAAAACGTATAAAAATAACGTTTGTTGTATGGGAGCCCCCCTTAAATGTTTATTTTGTTCTGTTTTTAGTATTTGTTGTTATAGCGGCAACAGAAATACATCATCTGTGAAAATTTCACCTGTCACCTATCACGGTTCATGAGATACAGCCTGGTAACAGACATACAGACGGACAGACGGACATCGGAGTCTTAGTAATAGGGTCCCGTTTTTACCCTTTGGGTACGGAATCCTAAAAATGGATTGCGAATCTGACTACACAGTACACAATGACTCGCACGGGTTCTGTATCAAATAAATGATTTCGTTTTATCACTTTTATCAGTTTTACCTATAATCCGCTTTAGTAATCTTTTTCTGTAGGTCGGTACCTATTTATTTATTTATCAGCAAGATTAGACGACTAATTTCGTCGTCCCCTGCAGACGCCTTCGTGGCGCAATCGGTTAGCGCGTTCGGCTGTTAACCGAAAGGTTGGTGGTTCGAGTCCACCCGGGGGCGCTTCTTTTGTATCTAAATAAAATAATCATAGAAAAAAAAAACATTCTTTGATATTATGACACAATCTGGTAAATATTCAGCTGACTGTCACAATTAATAAATATCATTATATTTTTCGGCTTGCAGACACCATCCGTTTTGCTCCTAGGGTACGGAACTCTAATAAAAGGATTTTTCAATTAGGTATCTTAAAATGTATTACGATAATAAATATGCAGAGTAAAGATATTAGGGGGTTTATTTCGATATCACGTATTTTAAAAGGTGTATTGGAATATAAAATCAGTTTTCCAAACAAAGTGTTAAAATGTGTTTAGAGAAAACAATGGGACAGCCGATTTTCCTTTCGTTATTTCAAGTTTAGTCTAGAAACAAAAGCTGGTAATAAAAAAACGATTGCTATATGTCATTTGTATCATTATTATTGGATACAGAACGGTATTAAAAATAAGGAATCTTTCCTTGAATTCAATTAGCAACATTTTCCCGCTGGTTAGGTTGGTACAGCCTCGTTATTATTTCTTACCTAATTTATGAATAAGCCAATATTTCTTGGAAATTACCACGTTTCTTTCACTAAACGACTCTCAATTTTATTTGTAAATGCTCTGCTATTCATCGAACATAGAAGAAACCAGAAGGACTGTCTAATTGCATTTGAATGAAATGCGCCAAGTCCAAAATTGACATCGAGATCGACAACACCTTTCACACTTTGAAATAATAGGCCAAGCATGAGTTGAACTTGCGCACGAAGGGTTCCGTACCGTATGGAAGCCCCCCTTAAATATTTATTATATTTTAACTATTTATTTTTTTAGTAAATATACAACTATATATCTTGTGAATACTTCAAGCGTCTACCTGTTATTGTTATTATTATTGAGCGAAAAACGGCAAAAAAAATCAGGTTTGTTGTATGGGAGCCTCCCTCAAATATATTTTTTGTTTTATTTTTAGTATTTGTTGTAATAGCGGCAACAAAAATACATATTTTATAAAAATGTCTACTATAACGGTTCATAAGATACAGCCTGACAGACAGACAGACCGACAGACGGACAGACGGATGGACAGCGGAGCCTTAGTAATAGGGTCCCGTTTTTCCCTTTGGGTACGGAACCCTAAAAAGCGCTCTACAAACTACTCTGCAAGGCGTTGTTATGCATAGTACCGAGACTTTCATAGGAATACGTACTCAGCATTATTGTTTAGGCATATATCTATAACTTATACTATATCACTAACCTCAAAAACAGGAAAACATTAGCTGCTCTCCACATGTTATTTCGCGATATCTTGCAAACGTAAAATTATGTTATAAAATCTATAGGACTTCACTTTTTGAGTGCAAAAGTCCTTCTATTTTTTCCATATTTAGAAGCTGTTACCATGTGGTTTCATCTAATTTCACGGCTAGTTACAGAACGTAAATATACGTAACCAATCAACCACATCTGTTGGTTCCCTTTGACACAATCTAACTAATTTACGTGGCTTCTGTGATACGAATCGATTTGTATAACACTTGTAACGTTTCCGTAAAAATAAAATTGACAATACAATCTAATTATTATAGAAATGAAATATAAATATGATTAATGTTTGCGGCACTTTCTTGCTATGTTTCATATGCAGGAATTGCAGAATATGATATTATCTTCATATATACTCTTATGGAACTTTCATGACGAGAATAAAATAAAGCCTTAGCTATAATGATAATCTCATAATAATTTGATTTGAGAAACTGGGATATACTGCAGATATCCTAGTTCCGCAAATCAAAACCTTACGAAACTGAAACGGAAAAAAAACTATCGACACTAACTACATATTGTTTAATGACACTACAATGAAAAACATTAAGCTATTTGTAATTTTGACGATTACTAACAGCTTTTTTACTAGGATTTATCTCATAGTAAAAGGTTCTAACTACTAGCAGCTAGCAGCTTAGCTTTATCTTACCTTTATCCGCTAGCTTTAATAGCTACTTAAGTATCATCTCATAAAAATTGATGTAATGATTTAGATACAGAACGTCCACTGCTGGACACAGGGCTCCCAATAGATTTCCAGTACTGCATGCGTGGTTAGATTTAACTGCATATTATCCCGCCTAAACTGTAATACGCGCATATTTGGCTACAGGGAAGATTAACAAGTCCATATCAAATCAGTCAGTAGCGGAAGTTACGCTGATTAGTACCGAAATCCTGTGCTCTGCGGTGGGTCGGTGCGGGAGCTATGACACGCCGAATTACATTTCAAATTTGTATTTCTGACAATTCCGAAGGTTATTAAGCGATTTTGGCCTAGTGTAAGAATTAACTCCCTTAGAAGAGTGAGGCTTACGCCCGTAGCACACCTCCGCTGCGAAACCATAATAGCGGAACCGCAGTGATTTTGCCATGTCTTGTCCGTATGTAAGACAAGCGGAACTAGCGAAACTGCCTGTTCTAACGCATAGATTTGACTATAGTCCTATCTAACCCCGCGCGGTTTCGTCAATCAGCTTCGACGCCAGCCACACTTGCCCGCTTTGTCCGCTATTTTTTTGCGGTGCTGCGTTGTTTTCGCACGTGTTTGTGGAAGTTGACAAAATTTAAAACGAAACTACGACATTTCGCTTCAATTGCCTCAACTCAACTGACTCGCTTGACGTTCCGACGCCTAGTTCCGCAAATCAAACTACACTTGATTGCAGCGGAATTCATCCAGCGATTTCGTTTGTGTTTCGCAGCGTAGGTAGGATACGGGAGTTAGGTTCGAACCCAGATCGGTTCTTTGACCTATGATTTCTTTAGAGCTCATGTACGCATTTACACACTACTGACTAGCTTTTCAGTGAAGGAAAACAACGTGTGGTAACATATATGTGTATACGTCGGTAAAGACGAAAATTCGATGTAAATTCATCAATCAGCACACTGGACCAGTCAAGTGGATATGGCCTAATAACCCTTGACGGATAGGTATATGTTCAACAGGGGGCCATTAAAACGGTGTGTACAACTGTACATGGTGTATGGTGTGCTCACTTTACCTTTAATTTTATAATTTCAGTTCATTTCATAGTACGTCCATTTCTTAGCATCGTATAGATCTCCAAACAGTTAAGTACCTCGTAATGACCACGTACCAGCAAGCGCAGCGTAATAATTCTAGGTATTTAAACGACCTAATCAAGACCCCAAGATTGTGCTGGATGCAAGCCTTTTCCAACTGGTCTTATAACTTTAATTGCTTTATATTTTATTACAATACTTAGTACATATATTTATCTATACAGGGTTACTTCTAATCATTTAGCATCCTTTTAGGGGCTTACCCTGTAGGTACATCAAAACTAACAACATTTGTTCTACGACTTTTGTGAAAATTTAAAAAAAAAATGTTGTTCCATTGAAATATCGTTCACTTGTGACAAAATGTGTTATGTAAAAAGCGGAAGAGACTAAATCTCACAACACAGGACCACCCTAGTGTTAGAAACTACCATACAACACATCTTTGAACAGTTATCATAGTGGCAACACTGCCGTTTTTGACTATAGCTCCCTACTGGGGCCTCTGTACCGCCGCCGCCAATGAGTTTTTGCGCATCGGCCGTTCTGCATTTTCGAGTTATTGTTTTGGTTATTAAAATTGAAGTACCAAGTTGTAATCGTTGAAAAATGTGAAAGTAGGACGAGCATTTGAGGTACCGTGTTGTACTCAAGCTATTTTTAAAATAGGATTCAAAATTAGAGCTAATAACGATAATGTTTCGCACTTGTACTCATGATCGTTTTCTTGCAAAATACAATAATGAAACTGATCATAAACGTTTTATTTCAACAACAATGTGGAAGATTTCACTAGTGTGAGATTTAGGGTTCCACTCTGGAAGTCTGTAAATTTAATCTAAGTACCTACTAACACTAGTCTAAGCAACATCAATATTTACTAACTCCAAACTATGTAAATTATTGACAAATAAACGTTAGCTTATCTTATAATGTATGGAACAGCTGACTTCTTTTTGAGTTTTTACAAAAGCCGCAGAACAAAAGTTGGCAGTTTTGATGTACAGAATAAGCCCCTTTAAGGATGCTAATTGGTTAGGAATAACCCTGTATAAGTAGGTATTTTACGGTTATTTTATGACTAGATTAAACGATAGAAGTAATACTACAATTTCAGTGATATAGCATTTCATTATTGAACCATTGGATACAAATTAAATTTTAATGTAGAGAGGTTAAATTAATGGTAATTATAAGTACTAATAGATACATAACTATTCATGTCTAATATTTTTCGTTCAAACATAATAGGTAAAACTTTTCATGAATCTAAATTTCGTATGAGAATAAATGTTTTTCTTTTCACTATTAATGATATAGTAAAATAAATTAAAATGACAATGTAGTCCAGATGGAATTAACACATGGACTTCTTTACATAAGTTACAATCAACAATTTTTCAATGTCTGATATTTTTCCTATGATTTGATTTTACTTATGAAAAGGAAAAATACTATTCTAACTTAACTTTGAGCATTTTGTCAGTTATCATATTAAAGAACTTAATTTAAAGACGACAAACAGTAGGTATCTTATAGATATAATACCAAGTAGGTAAATATAGGTAGATAGTTATAAGAGACAGATTAAGGTCTAAACAGCAAAGAAAATTTACAGCTATCAATACAAAAATATAGGTAGATACTTAACACTTACATTAATATTACAACTGTAGGTCATATTTATTTAGAATGTGTTGTTATCAGTGATATTTGTGTGTTCTAATTACAGGTATTTTTAGGGTTTCGTACCCAAAGGATAAAAGTGGGACCATATTACTAAGAATCCGATGTCTGTCTATCCGTCTGTCCGTTTGTCCGTCTGTCCGTCTGTCTGTGTGTCACCAGGCTGTATCTCATGAACCACGACAGCTAGACAGCTAAAATTTTCACATATGCCGCCTTAACAACAAATATTAAAAACAAAATAAAATAACTATTTAGGGGGCTCCCATACAACAAACGTAATTTTTTAGGAGTTTTTTGCTCGCTATTATGAACGGCAAGAGTAAAGGGGGCTCCAACACGGTACGGAACCCTTTGTGAGCGCGAGTCCGACTCGCACTTGGCCGATTTTTTTTATTTTTATATAATGGTCTTTCAAACACACGTGGTTGGGAATAAAATTTGTTGACAAGGAAAGTTTTTACGTTAGTACATATGGTTCGAATCAAACACGGCGGCCGTGATGTTAGCTACAAGTAGCGGATAACCCAATCCTGACTGAAGTTAACGAAGATTGGGTTATTCGCAGCCTGTGATGTTTTGTTTATGTGATTTGTTTGTTTTGTAATGAGGTTGAACTAATAAAGGACTATCTATCTATCTTGTAGCTAACATCACAACTGCCAAGAAGTTTGACTTAGCCTATGCATATAGGTCATGTGCTCTCATAATAATATATACTCGTATGCTGGCCATTGATAGAAATTAATCTGGTGCTTAGTAATTAATCATACAAAGATAAGCTATTTATATATATTTTGACATTTGTCCGTCAAATTGTATTAACGCCAACGCCAATTTGATCTAGTTCAAATGCACAGTTCAAATGTCACTTTTGCCAAGTTATGTCGTTCATTTGAAACAGTTTTTTAGCGTTTTTGGTGCCATCTTTAGTGCACTTCTTTTTGTTTTCCTTTTTCTATAGTAATAGCGTAAAAAGTTGCGTCGACCACAAATTGACAACTTTCTGTGATAGAACGGCCATACTTAAATAAACGTTGAATTGTTTCACATTTAATTTCATTTTGTGATTCCATAAACAGCCACTTTCCACGACGCTATGCACAGATGATGAGGCACAACGGATAGTAAGTTTCACATACTCGTATATTCCCGTAAAGTAAGTTCGTATAGACCGGGTGTCTAGTCCTGCCGGGCTAGTATGCGCAAAAAGTAATATATCTTTCGACATGTCAGAACGAGACATAGTTATGGCAAAGCATATATCTGTTCCTTTTTCACACGTCTAAAAAAGTTATTTTCGTGGTCGCATACTAGACTAGCTAGTGTATGAGTTTTTAAGCCGTCTCAAGGCCTCTGACGTACAATTTAACGTAGGTCTCATCCGAGCCACGGTAGCGCTCAGTTGGAAAATGCCACCCATACAAAGACTGACCGTGCGAAACGTTGCTTAACTTCGGTGGTGGTTAAACCACAAAAGTTTTACGCATGCTTTAGACAATGTTTAACAGTACAAATTGCACGATTAAACAGTGTTTAAAGCGTGTTTAAATATTTTGTGGTAAGTTTTTTTTATATCTTTCCCGGTACTGGTGTGACCCTCCCTCTCACTCCATGCCGGCTTGACGTTGAGTTCAGGGACACCCTGTATATCGGTAATCCTTTCCGTTGTCTGTTATAAACCAACTATATTGATATCAACATCTTCTGAAATGCATAATTATGTTCCATTTAGGTGTTAAATACAAATATAATCTATGCTAAGAAAATATATACTTGCATTACTTATTAGGGGTCAATGAACAAAAATGAAAGGAATGAAAGAAATCACAGCAAATATCAATTCCCTATCTACTTTCTCATTAATTACTATCTATGACTGTTACAGTGGTGTCTTATCTTACGACAGTTTTTCATACTAACTACTAATAGCTTAAGTTATTTACATGAAATGTATTTAAATTGTTCTTATGAAAATTCGTATTTGTAAATGTACAATGGAGAAAAGTTTGACTAAAGTTACAGTACCTACTCAATTTACTACATGAGAATAATAAAACAATAAACAAACATTACTTATTTCTACGCTATAATAATATACCTATATATAATAATATTACAATAAATTATTATGACATTAATTTGGTACGTTTTTTATCTTTGGTTTTGGTAAAAACAATTCCACAGGGCAGTTCGTTTTTAATACAGTGTCCGTCAATCCATCCCCTATCGTATATTATTTTGAAATGTAAAAGTAGATAACTAGTAGTTTTTCAAAATATGTGGCATGTGCCAATTTTTACTTTCTAAATATTTGAAAACTTACAATTGTAACAATTTACACTTCAGCTGTAATAAAATAACGTAGTTAAACAGTATTATTAACAGAGACTGAGTAAGTATTATCAATGCTCAAATTAAAATATTACGCATGATTTTTGTATACACTATATATTATATCAATGAGATATTGATAAGTAAAGTGACTCTATGAGTACTATCTGAAAGTCTGATACGAAGCTGATTAATATTAAAAACTAATGTAAGTGGCTCAAATTATTTATATTTAATTTATATAAGAATTATCAGGATTTTTTTAATTTTTAACGTAATTACAATGTGTTCGGTTAGTAAAATTGTAGTTTGTGATAAGAAAACATAAAAAACATAAACTATCTCATCTCAATTGCAAAAAATGTATGTATTTTTGAAGCCTTACAAGATAAATCCGCTGATTTGTCCCCTAAGCATTATGCTTGTAAGTAGTCGAACTTTTCTTACGCTACCTAAAGAATCGCGTAAATAAGAAAATCTCTCGCGAGCAGTCAAGAAGTAGGGGCTCTTGTATCGAAACAGAGTACTCGAGTGATCCAATTTCGTTCGATAAGTCGACGGAATACATTCTAACTTTGTCCATAAATGGCGCATTACTCGTTGCCCGTCATAAATATTCATTTTCGGGAGGCAGGAGGAAGTTTTCACGGTACTCCTCGGTTCGACTTGGTATTAGCAAATTTATGAGCAAAAATATTCCATACTTAGCAAAGATTCCTCGCCTGCCGGACAAACTTCGTAGATTTCTTATCTATCGTTGAATTAATGTCGCATGGCTGTCGATATTGATTGAAAAACTTTAGGTCCTTAACTTAAAATTTATATTTTTAGTGGAATTTGAAATTGTAAAGAAGATAAGGCTTCGTTGTGGAAATATCGCATAAAATCAAATAAAACGTAAGTTACTTTTTGTGTTTGAAATTTCCGTTTACAATTTTAACTTGTGACTTTGTAATATTAACTAGTTATGTTGTAACATCATTTTGATTACGGTAGATTACTTTGACGCCGCTTTTGTGCAGGATATTTTTATTTACAATACATTTTTTATGATAAATCAACGAAACACTATTTTACTTAATCTTTTCAAAGTCATAATTATAAATTCAAGAATATAGTAAAATGTACACAGACATAGAAACCTTAAGAGTTTAATTAACATAGTGAGTAATTTTACAAACTGTACAAGGATTAATAGAAAACTTACAATTTGATATTAAATAACCAACTTATAATCCTAAATCTATGACTAGGTCACCTTAACCTAGACAGGACAAACTTATTCTTAAAAGTCGATGTACTTCATATAGCACAAAACATTTGCCATCATTTTAAGATTCAGCACGAGTAATTCAGTTTTGCACTTTTAGTTTTTGTTTAAGTCAAAGTTTAAGTCACTGATTAGTATTTCGAGTCTCAACTACATTTTTTTCCCAGTGATTTTAAAAAATGTAGAGTTTCCAGCTATAGTAAAGCTTCGTCAAGCTGATCGTTCACGTACCATCAGTCGCTTTCGTAGAGCGTAGAGTTTGAACTCTTACGCCGACTGTACGGAGAGCAGAATTCTATCCTGGTGTCTGGGAGCCAGGAATACGCAGCGCGTTCCGAAGACGCACTGTAACAAAAGAAATTATAAGGTTATTTCTTATAAGTCGATAAATTATTTTTTTTACATGATACTGGATTGTACTCGTAGACGTGTCATACGTGATAGAGACCTTAACGTGCGTAAATTTTTTAGTGTTATCGTAATAATGCTAAAGATGCTAAAATGTTAGTCGAACTATAAACAGGTATTTGGGATATGTAGGGCAGATATTAATACGAAAAAAATGTTGTAGTTCTATGTAGTTAGAATTGCCAACCAATAAATTATTATTTACTAAATCAGTTAATTACCAAGTAATAAATAATGGTTGTATATCATATTTTATGTAAGTATATCTTCGCATATGGGTTGTGTGCCTGAAATAAAGGTCTATTTATTTATTATTATTATTACAACCAATTAACCAACAGTTGCAATAAGTAGTTATTACACTGCCTTGTATAAATTTTGCTTGTTGTGTAGTATAATTATATTGTGTAGTAATTCAACACATTGATTGAAGAAGAAATTTTGATCAAAATTTTAAAATCTTGACAGTGAGTTTGTGAATAAATTTCTATAGCGCGATTTGTATATTGTAATACGTAAGTATATTTCTATGTTTATATCTTCACAAAATTTCATCGTGACCAAAGAATATATAATAATACTACGTATCGTGACTATAAATTCCATTTATAATTTATTAAAGAACGGCAAGGAATAAACACAAAATAGGCATTTCTATGTTTTTCAAGGCAATTTTTTTCCTTTTTCCTTTATTAATTACCACTAAATACAAGATAATACATAATCTAAAACTAAATTAACTACTACTACATAACAAGCAATTGGATCATCCATAGACCCTTGAAGGTCTAAAGATAATCCAAATGCTCAAGCCCACTGCCAGTTGGAGGCGTGCCCAGCATGCTGGCAGCTAACAATGTAGATACCATCCTATATTTAACTTCCACATTTAGATGAACTACTATGAGAAAACTTTAGTGAGTAGGTAGATTTAAACTATTTTAATTATTTGAGCAGACAGATAATTTCGTCCAAACTTATTTTAATCCTCCTACAGGTTTAATCCATTTAACTTTGAAAATGGCACGACAAGGAAAATTACAAAAGCTCTGTTAATAATGAGTTGACGTCAATTTGCGGAATAAACTTCGGAAATAATACCCGTTTGTTATTATTAAACGGCAATTTAAGGTGAATGTTTAACAAGATTCTAGTTAATTTTATGTAAGTACGAAGCATATAACCGTGGTAGTGTTAGTTAGTACACTCGTCTATCGTTCATGAGTTCAAATAGGCTTGTAGCGCTCGTAGCGTAGTATGACTAGGTGTTTGTCAGCGATCACCGAAATTAAGCAACGTTCCGCACGGTCACTATTTGGATGGGTGACCGCGGGTGGCATTTTCCAACTGAGCGCTACCGTGGCTCGGATGACACGTTAAATTGTAGGCCCCGGTTGTTTTAACCGTTTAGCCATGTCAGAGGCCTTCAGGCGGCCTAAAAACTCTGACAACAGGGCTAGCCACCCGGCCTATACGAACTTACTTACTTACTTACTTTAATAGGCTTGTTGACTAAAAAAATATAATTGCTCCGTCAAATACCTTTCAAAAATTATTAGACACGTATTTTTTCTTTTGTCACTTTAGCAAAAAATGATGCAGATATAGCCCGTTGAAGTTTCGCGTGACGTCACTAGTGTGCTACAAATGTAACGCACTAGTGACATCACGTGCCCCCACTCCTAAACTTTGACAAGATTCAACTTTCACAATCTTTGTCGTTCACTGTTTGATTGACAAAAGTAAAAATATGTGTCAAATATATTTTTAATAATCTAAATAACATACGAATTAAAATAATGTTTTTTTATATCCAGTAAACAGGCCTATCTGTACCAATGAGTTCTTTGGAATTGATGTACAGAATTTCTTGACACTGGCTTTTTGGTGAAAGAAAACATCATGTGACAACATGCATACCTTTGTAGAAGAAATTCGATGGCGTATGTGAATTCATTAATCAGCACTGAGCTGACGTGGTAGGTATGGTTTAATCGCCCCGTGTCAAGTAGAGGACAATCAAAAAGGCTGGTACAGTACAGTATGATAACCGATATAAGGAGCCCTACAAAATAATACTACATAGGTACTTATTTGGGTTGTGGTATGGATAGTATTTATTCAACTGCAACAGGCTCTAAATTAGGCGTAGACGCACTAACGTTGTACATTTTGTACAATGAGGTTGTACAACTGGCGTCCGCTGGTTACGCCTTTGTTTGGCATAAGGAACTCGTTCCAATTGTTGCTGCATGTAAATGTTGGTCCATATTACCATTAATGCGCAGTTACAATGTCGAGCCTACCTTAGGACTGTGTATGCGTTAATTGGACATGATGTTTATGATGTCAGAAGTTACAAACGTAAAAAGTAACAAATGACACGTCTGAATGGAATTAAGAACGTAAGAAGTAACATAACTGAATCTTAATATATGTCCTGCTAGATTTACTGAAAACTATGATACATATCTGTCAGGTAGATAGGTGTTTGTTTACTTTTAGTGAGTGGTAGTACGTACAGTCACTTGCACTACGTCTCAACAAAGGCAACACTCTATTTGCGATCCGCCACTGCTTCAAATTAAGACCACTGAATGACTCAAAGCTCAACTCAAAAAATCGGCCAAGTACGAGTAAGACTCGCGCACGAAGGGTTCCGTACTGTATGGGAGCCCCCCTTAAATATGTTTATGTTTATTATATATTATTGAGGTGAATATAAAACTAAATATTCTGTGAAAATTTCAAGCATCTACCTATTACCAACATTAATATAGAGCGAATAACGTCTAAAAATTCAGGTTTGTTGTATAGGAGCCCTCCTTATATATCTAAGTCTGTATGTATGACGGCGCTTGTACATTTTTTAACTACTTTCACTTAGGGACTGTGGCTCTGTAGATATTTGCTCAAAGTTTGCTTTATTTATTATATCTATGAAATACATCCCGTAGTCGCGTAGTCTGTCGAAAGGTCTGTCTACGTGTCACCCGACGACACAGTAACTGTAGTCTGTTGCTGCAAGGTGGAAAAGATAAATATGAAAAAGTGTAAGTGGTTGAAAGTTGGGATATAGCTGGAGCGCTTTCAATTTGATCCGATAGATCTTCTCGGTACTTTTATGTATTTTTAAAAATTCAAATCTAATTAAATACCTTTAGTCTGCTTTAGATATCCCCATAATGACAAATACAGATATAGATATTATACGGTGTAAACAATTCATACTGTGTAAGTGTACTTGTCTTCAATGCCACCGGCATCGGCACTTGGTCAAACAGAAGCTTGTTTATCTTTACCTAAGGTAATGTTGCCTTAAATACCATCATAGAAAAGTTTGACATACACGATGCGATGATTTGATCAAATTTTCGCTTCATGCCAACTGGGAGCTCATTCAGTTAATTCAAAGGTAGGAATTGGTAGTTAACTATTTGTACTACTACCTAAAACTGGGCGCACAGAACGCGATGATCGCATCAATTCATCAGATCAGTTCAGTGGAGGCCAAATATAGGTAGTTAACTATAGCTGGTTAGTAGTTATTGAGGACCTTTGAATTAACTGAATGAGCTCCCAGTTGGAATGAAGCGAAAATTTGATCAAATCATCGCATCGTGTATGCCCACTTAAACAGAGGTCAACGTGCTTGACACGCTCGTCAAATAGAAAGCACAATATAAAGTGGGTTGGGAAGTATTGTTCCTATTTTAGGGTTCCTTACCCAAAGGGTAAAAACGGGACCCTATTACTTAGACTCTGCTGTCCGTCTGTACGTCTATCCGTCTGTCCATCTGTCTGTCTGTTAGTCACCAGGCTGTATCTCATAAACCGTGATAGCTAGGTATAGAATAGCATACTGTACAGAACCCTTCGTGCGCGAGTCCGCCTCACACTTGTCCGATTATCAATATAAATAAGATATTTCATCGTGTAGGAGTAAACTTTGTGGGTAAGTACCATGCTTAAAATAAGCATAAAATTATTGCAAACAAATGGACTGCAAAAAAAATTAGCGAAAATTTACCTGATACTTAGTGTATTTTTTAATGCATGTTTGCATATAATACCTATAATTTTTGAATTTATTTATATTGTAGAAAAATATTATGAAAATTTATTTTTCTATGTTGGTATTATTTGAAACCTTGGATCTATAAAAAGGCTTAGCAAAATTCCAAATGAATTCCAATAATCTAGTTAAATACCTAAATAACTTTATCATTCAACAATAAATCAGTTTTCTATTAAATTACGCTCTACCATTTGGAAAAAAAACTAAGTTCGAGAGTACCTAATAGTTTCTAGGCCAACATTCAGTAAGGTACACTTCAGTTTCAATACAAGTTATAGAAAGAAAAGAAATGGAAAGAACCATACATTTTTTCTACATTTTATAACGTGGCACACTCAGAAGTTTATAAAATCGCGTGATTATCTAATATTTTTTTAAAAGTTTATTGTTGTTTTTTGTTTTCTGTAAAATAAAAATTCTATTTATATCATTGAAAATCACTTTTCATCTTATTAATAAGCTGAGTACAGTATCTACAGTATTGAGAAGTAACTGTTAGTTCTAGCTTTAGTTCTTGTAAACAGCTTTAGTTCAATATATTATTGAGAGATAATTAAAGGTTACTTCTTAATACTGTTCTGTACTGCACTGGCTTTTTTAACCGTCCACTGCTGAACATAGGCTGACCCACTAGGAGTGGTCTCATTGATAAGATGTAAGAGAGATTTTAGAGATCTAAGGTTTTTAGGCCAATTTAGCAGTACAGCGCAAGCATTAGAGGGTTTTGATGAGGGTCTTTGTATAGAAAGTTGGAAATCAGTTCACAGTGGTGCATTCACTAGTCTCGTAGTGCAATTACGATCTATACCTATTAGACACAATAAACGTCTGTCTTGACATAATTCCCTTCGCACGCTATTTGGACAAGACAAACAGCACAGTTAACTTGAATAGTTTCAGGCCTTAGATCAGCGGTTCTCAAACTTTTTTGGTGACGGAACCTTTCTGGAAGGTAAACTTCTTGACGGAGCCCAAAACACCATTAAACAAATATTTATTTTTGAAGCGAAATTCCTAATGCGACTTCCAACAAGGTTGCGTTAAACGTTTAACGCTACCATAGAGGGGGTATGAAAGCACTTTTGCGTCGAAGTTTCACTTCTTCCGCGCGGAGGGTACTCACGTTTTTTTTGTACTCTATTCTTTGAAAAAACATATGTCTCATAAAAAGCGCGCATTAAGTGAGATATTGTCCAAATTTTTCACATACAATTATTATATTTTTGAAACATATCTGAGTTGTTAGAACTTTATTTTACTCTTCATTTTTTTCTCATTACTATCAGTATTCTCGTAGAGCCCCTACAGATGCTTTGTGGAACCCTAGAGCCCGCGGAGCACACTTTGAGAATGGCTGCCTTAGATTAACTGATGTTTACTGTATTAGATAATTTTGCGGATTCGATACACATGGTTTATAGGATAACAATGAAATATTGTTCGAGTCTAACTTAGGAGTAACTTAGTGAAGTGGTTATGGATCGATTAACCTGAATGGTGTGTAGGGATGTAATCCGGTTAGGTTCTAATTTAGTTGGGTTAGATAGGCTCTATATTAGGCTTGAATGGTTATAAATAGAATATACCTACATAGTTATCGATAAAATGTTTCAATATTTTGTAGTGGCTCAAAACAAAGTAATTTAATGTTTATTTTTATTTTATTTAAAATAGCTAGGTACCAAAAGTAGCCCAATTTATGCAATGTAATAGAGTAAGGTGTGATTAAAATTGCTATTAAATCTTTAAACACATCTTGTCTGGCTTTGAACGTCTACTACATAGCTATGTTATAAACATGTGCTATATTTAAATTTATAGTTTAATCAATTAAATAATAACAAGAGAATTAAAAGTTTAATTTTAATGAAAAAACAATTTTCCAGCTAGCTTCGAAACATTACCAGTTCTACTTCTAGCAACACGTAGGTATATCTTTATTTTACCAAAACCTATTACAATATCTTGTAATCATATGATAAAACAAAGGAAACAATGAAACTCCTTTTAACAAAGCGCCACACAATCTACCTAATATAACTCCCTATAAATTTTCGAGACGAGTCCAAAATCACTTGGCCCCTATAAAGTGTGCCATAATAAATTGACAACCAAAGGCGACCAATAGAAGGGAACAAGTCGGACACTATTAAAAGGAAATGAAGTCGCCAGACTCCCAGTCTCTCGACTTGAACGAAATCCAATTTGAAATAAGTGCCCTTTGAATTAATCCCGCCATGGACCGGACCGGATGAAATTTCTGGTATTTTTCACGTCCAGCAATAAAAACGAGCCCTCTACTTGGGAAAAAGATGAGTAATAGTCCGCCCAGAGCTCGGAGATCCGCGAGGAATAATAATATTATGCTCGTACGATGGAAACCTTTTTTAATCCGACTGCGTGAGTATCCGGGCACAGGAAAAGATATCGGGAAACCCGCCGACGGGGCTGTCTTAAGGTTGTCTGCTTCTGAAATCGGGACGGAATTGGTGATAAACGTTTCTGTTGCTTTTGTTAATGACTTGATCGAGTCAAGCTATTTCCTGGAACGACATTTTTAAATGTTTGTTACCAAGTAGAGAGACAAGCAAGTTACTTGCCTGATGATAACAACACAGATGCCTGATGACTGTTCACAGAAGTTAACGCTTTTAAATGTTTTTATAAAAAACAACTTGTGACCAAAACAGGAAGCATTGCCTCTGAACCAAAGTTTTTGTGTTAGCACTATTGTCAAAGAATATATAATAATACTACGTACTATTGTTTAAGCCGTAAATAATCGAAAAGAATGTCAAGTGGACTAAGACCCCGTGAACCCCAGACCATCGTTATTTTATAAAAGCTGAAAGTTTGTCAGCCCATGCTCCGAACACAGGTAAGAACGATGAGCCATTATGAAGTTTAGGTTATCGTGGCTTTGCGTAGACGGTACTAAAGGTGTGTGGGCTCTTGCTCTAAAAGCCAATGCGTGAGTGCAAATTATAACAATAAACAAAATTAGAGGGAAATCAATATGTAACAATGTACTATCGTCATTATTTTAGTTTTGACTAATGATTAAAATATGCTTCTAATACATCAAAAGGACCGGTTTAGAAGCGGCTTGCATCCAGCATGTCCCTGCGGCTGGTGCGGCTGCGGTGTGTAATTAGGTCGCCTCTCCACTGCGCAGTTGTGGTTAAGTCGTGCTACGCTACACATGTCGGTCCATACTCTCTATTTATTGTAGCCCGGGTCATTAATTCTGCGGGTTTTGTACACTATCTACTGCCACTGCAACTATACATGTTAAATATGTAAATAATATCAGATTATGTGACGGATGCGCTGATATTTTGTAGAAAAAACAATCATCATTATTTAGTACAGGTGACGTAAAATTAAAAAAAAAATAAACAAGGAATTTTCTATCAAAACATGCTCCATTACAAAAATGTGCATACTTACTTACTATACGTAACATCAAGTTCAAAGTGGCAAAATACCTACTAGTCTAAAACGATGTAAACCCTAAATTACTATAGTCCGACCGTTTGAGTTAGTCCTCGCCTGCGCGGTACAGGTGCGCGGGTGTAGACCACATACAAGTAGCGGCACGTAAGTCTAGCGCTGAGAGTACTGTGGAGGGGATGGTTGCGCATGTTGACTGCCATATTACACTCATGCGCAGCCACCCCCTCCAAACTTCGCTCAGCGCTAGACTTATATGCCGCGACCTGTACCGGTAGACCCTTTGTCGTCTACCCCCGCGCCCCTGTACCGCGCAGGCGAGGACTAAGTTAAACGGTCGGATTATAAATATGTTGACCTAGATTTTTTAGGTATGTAAGTCGGGTGACTAATTCTGGTGACATAGTTTTGAAGCCACCTGAGAGCCATTGGATAACATCTTAACACGGGAGGTTGAAGAAAGCTTTCACACTTTAATTGCTCACTTCCTCAACCTAAAACAAATCAACACCCACTAAACTTATTAACCCTAGAAGCCCAATGTACGTCGTTTTGACGTACACGCTGAAAAAAAACCGCTATATCTTTGGAACACATTGTTGAATCGTCACGACCTTCCAAACCAACCTAGTGCCCGTCGAGACCTAACAGGAGAAGGCTGTATCGCTTCGGTAAGTGCCTCCATTTAATTGTAATCACAATGATGCACGTCAATCTGACGTATGATTGGGCTTTGTGTAAGTTTTGCAACTATTATAAGTTTGCAGTATTGATGTTTATTTTTGCTTGTTGTTTTGTTTTGTTTGATATTTTTACTAAATATGTTATTTTTAGAAAATAAAATACAATGGTGTCCTCTAGATACCTAAATTTAGATGAAATTGCGTCACTTGGAACCTGAAGATGATTTTTCTCCCGCTGATAGTGACTCTCAAGATTTTGATCCTCAAGATGATTTCAGGAGTGATATTGGAGAAGAGGTGGTGGACTTTATGGGAAATGCGAGTTCGGAAACGAGGAACTTGCCCTGTCCCGACTCCAGAGTCAGCAAATCTTGAAGAAACACTTTGGACTTCACTTCACAGAATCATCACGTTGAATCAGGCTTCTATTCGGTTACGCAGTTTTTATGGAATGTTAAACATGGCTTTTGTGACTTCATAAGTCACTGCCACAACAAGCTAACAAATAAATAAAAACATTGAGCAGTAGGGAGTTAATGCAAAAATTGAGCACAGAATTGACCACTGTGTATGCAAAAACGACTGGAAACACCAACTTTGACAAGACTTTACGTAAAAACATCGCATATGTGTTGAAAACCGTGCCAGAAACATCAGCAGCAGTTACATGTGATGATCCAGAATCAAATAAAACAAGCTACTGTGGGTGTTGTATCTGTAAAACAAGGTGGATGACAACAACACTGTGCTTCATATGTAAAAAAGCAATGTGCGGAGAACACTAAAATTGACACATGTCAAAACTGTATTTAATTACTGAATAATTATTTTTGACCATTTTTATATTGAGGAGAGTTAATTTGTTTTCTAAAAATTGTTTAAATAAGGTTGATTTTTGTATTGATTTTATTTGTATCAAAAAATAACTAAGATGATCACAATTTTTGTGTAATTTTACTATAGTTCCTAATATATGATTATAAAAGTATCAATAAATAACTATTTGATTTAAATTTACGTTTTTATAATTTATTAAACTATATTTAAGCCATATAATTTAGAGATTTGGTATATACAACATTAAACAAACAAATATATTGACTTTTAATAGTACACGTCAAATTGACGTATGATTGGGCTTTATGGATATAAAAATATGATTAGGCTTCTAGGGTTAAACAAAGTCCACGTAACATTTAATCAGTGCGGTTAACCGTATTCTAATAGTTGTTACTGCAGTTTGATTAGTTGTACCAACAAGTTTGTGCTTTGCACCACCTGGTTTACAACAACTTCAAACTAGATCTGTTAACACCTCATCTTAACGCTTCCGTGAACATTTATGACCGGAGTATTGAGTTACATCTTGAGCAGTCATGGGTGAAATTTGGTCAGCTTGTAAATCTTTGAATACATTTATAATTAGGTAGTTATTTAAGCTCTCTCGGCTATTGACGTATCTCAGGTATACGGCTCTTTTGGTGGCTCAGTGGTTAGTGACCACGGGAACAAAGAGGCGTGGGTTCGATTCCCACCCAGGGCAACCATCAAGTATTTTTGTGATGAAAATTGGTGTTTGCTCTGTGTCCGGGTGTTATTTAGGTAATATGTATAAATCACACATCGTCTTTATGTATGTATTTAAAAATAAATTTAAGTAGTAGTATAGCTTAGCTTAGTTTGGTTTCAGAGACCATGTGTAAGATGTCCCCTAATATTTATTTATTTATTATACTCGTATGCGTAAATTTTACTCGATGAATTTCTACAAAGTCTACAGTACAGGACTTGGTAGATCACACGATACACAGTCAGGTATTGTTGTTTATAAATAAATTTTAGAGATAGAGAACCAAAAAACCGTTTAAAAACATCAGATCTGTCAGATAATTTAGCTTAAGAGGCGATTGCAAAAAAAACTATTTGCAAAGAATTGATAAGAAATTGTTATATAAAAGCAGTACATTTTTTATCTGAAATTGTCAACATTGTAGAACTCGTATCAAATAATAAATTTATTTTTCGCCAAAAATGGCATAACCGACTTCAACCGTGTACAAAATTCGAATAATTCGCATTGTTATTCGAATAGAATTATCGATGTAGTGATTTTCACATTATTGTTGATTTTTCAAAAACGACTCCGTCAGTTTCAATTCTATTTATATGGGCTCACCTCTGAAATAATGTCTACCAAACAAAAAAGAAAAGTCAAAATTAGTTCATAATTCACGGAGTGATAACGTAACATACAAAAAAAACAGACGAATTGAGAACCTCCTTTTGAAGTCTGTTAAAAAGGACTACATAGTGCCTAATAAAAATGTTTAGACCACGTTACTGTTCCAATCAATAGATCCGAGTGAGTCCTTGACAGATTTAGTAAGAACTAATCGACGTGTGGACGTTTTTTGATTATCATCCAATAAGCGGTGATACATTTCAATGCAACTTTTTGGCCTGAGAGGATGCAAGTGAGATATAAAGATATTCTTAAATTGCCCATTACGGAGTCGAAGTATTTAATAGTGTTGCTTCATATTTTATTCTTGGGATAAGTTTGAAATTTGATTTGCTTGAAAAATTAAGTTTGACAAAATTATTTAGTCCTGGCAGCTAGTACGCTTGTAACAACTACTAGGCGATCATAAAATAAAGATGGTTGGTAACTTCGGTGGCAAAGGCTGGTGCCGCGAGAATTGTCTGTGCAAACACAGACGCAGCGGTCAAAATGGAAGCCCTATTGTGTCAGAATGTATTCATTTGTATGGTAAGCTCAATATTGACATACGAAACTCGTTCCGTATAGGTAAACAATGTGTTCAGTAACAGCACCGCGGTATTTTCGTGATTAAAATTACAGAGCTACATTTTAGACACCGTTTGAAAACTGTTTGTTGTGCAAAATTAACGTCATCGCCATAATTTCGTGTCAACGGCATTTTTATTGCAAAAATTCTGAAAGAACAAACACAACCATGCAATTATTCTGTATTTGTTGCTTTTTAACTTTCCTTTGCAAGTTTATTAAATATTTAACCTTGAAAACGAGTAGCTACATCACGTAAAATCAAACATCTGATGCCAAAAGACTTACGTTAGGTAGTTAAAAGTTCGTGATTCCAAATAAGGTTACTAAACTTCTTGATTTCTAACTACTTTAAAAATATTTTCGATTATTTATTTTGCTGAGTACAATGATTTATTTTTCGATAAAAGTTTTATTATATTAAAGTAGGACTATATTTGTCCATCAACAAACATAAGTAAAGGAAAGCAAAGTTAATTTATAATACAACGAGCTGCGCCCCGCGGCGTTACCCGCGTTAGCTCGAGATAAAAAGTAGCCTTTTTGTTAATCCAAGGTCTAAGCTACCTTCATAACAGATGTCATCTAAATCTGTTCAGCCGTTTGTTCGTGAAAGAGTAACAAACATCCATACATACTCACAAAGTTTCGCGTTTGTAATATTAGTAGGATATACAGTAATATACACTCATCATATTATAAAGATTTTTTAAATACGAGTAAAACTATCAACCAAGTCTAGAATTCTTACGCTACGTCGACCCCAAATACTATTTGCTTGTTCAAGTATCATATCGGCATAATTCAAGATCTAATCTGATTTGTCCGACATTAATGCCGACCTAATGAAGTCGAGTCATTCAACCGAAATAAATTTTATCTTAATAGTTTCCTTTTAATATATTCTTTTCCTTTTAATATATTTTATGACAATTAATGCGAACTTAATTTGGGAAATTAAGATGAGAATATTGATGAAAACTTCTTAGGTGGTCCCGCTATCTAATTAGCATTATACGCTTCAATGTGCCTTCTCTATTCAACGAGCTTAGTTTGTAGCATTTTATTAAAGAGTCGTTAGATTTTACGATCTATTCAAATATACTCGTATCTTCATGTTTTAGTTTTATATAATTTTCAGGCGCTACTTGCTTTATACTAGACATTGTTTAAGGGATTAAAGACATTCCAACTTTGCGTAGTGGACTAGTAAATATTCAAAATTCAAATACAAAAATTCAAAAAGTATTTATTTATGAAAGCACATCAAGTTTTCGAAAGCTCTAGCTGCCAAACTGCATGTAGGAAACCCGTGTTTTGGATATTATTGGATTGGATATTATGCAGAACTAGGGGATCGATCATAGCCGTGGTGGCCTAGAGGTGTTGGCACTCGCCTTAAAATCGTGAGGATGTGGGTTCAAATCGCAAGTCCCGTTCCAATGAATTCTTTGAAATTTATGTGCGGATTACCATTGGCTTTCCGCTGAAGGAAAATATCGTGAAACAACCTGCTACCTGGACGTAAAAGAAATTCGATGGCGTATGTGAATCCATCAACTCGCACTGGGTCAGATTGGTGGATATGGCCCAATCACGCTTCGTGGGTAGGCCTACGTCCTCCAGTAGACTATTAAAAAGGCTGGTATGGTGGTCGATACGAAAAGCAAAACTAAAGACTTAAACCTTAACCTTAACACCCGTTTCATTAAACGCATTGTGTTATTTAAAAATCTATTTTTGGTAATTATTATGAAATAAAAATAAAACGATATCTCAAAAAGTCTTAAAAAAATCAAAGTTTCTAAAAGAGATCTAGAAACGGGGCAGCGTGTCCAGTCAAGTTTCAAAGTTAACAGAAATAATTTAGCTATTATAAGAAAAAAAAAACAAAAAACAAAAATGGTTTATTAATGAAAAAGTACATTAATTGGTCTAGAATACTAATTCAAACATTTTTTTAGTCATACAAAGTAAAAAAGACTAAAGTACCAAAATGTAAGTCATTATTCTGGACTCTAATAACAACTTAAATGTTAATAACAGACATGTCAAATTATTATCGAACTGATTCTTATGTAAATAACTTTTTAAGCGGTTCAATACGACATGTTACATATTCTAACAACTGTTTATTGGATATCCGAAATGTTTATTAAGGTAGATTTTGTAACATACATTTGTTAGAAAGGGATTACGAGAAAGTTATAAAAACTATAACTTTTGGGGATTACTGAACTATATTTTGGTACAAAGATTGTGAGGACGGGTATTTCTATATCAAAATATGGACAAATTGTTGACGTTGGAACTTAATTTAACGTCAACGGCAATCCAAGCTAAAATTTGTATAAATAGAAGTATTTTAATAAAGTTTATGGTAACGTATACATTTAGAGTAGCTTAATTGGACGATCTGATCCTAATCATTCTTAATAAAAGGTAAATTAATAATTAAAAGGAAAAGGTTGCCTGGAAGAGATTGCTATAAGTAATAAGGCCACCCTTTGTTCCACTAGTTTTAAGTAGCTTTCTGTGTATTTGTCTGTATTTCATTTTAGTGTTAAAAAGACCCGCCTCGGCTTCGCACAAGTGTATTTTACATAAAAACCTGCCTCTTGAATCACTCTATCTATTAAAAATTGCATCAAAATCCGTTAAAATAGACAATATTTTATTGACGAAAACAAAACACAGGAAAAACAGCAACAAAGATTAGAAATACACTAAAGACTAAACTACCTAGTGTTTTATTTTCGTTACGTAGTTTTAAAGATAATATTCAAGCATACATAGGGACATACAGCGGGAAGCGACTTTGTTTTATACTATGTAGTGACAACAAAGTGTTCATTCATTCATTCAATAACCAACGGGCGACACAGTCAGTTTTTAGATGAGAAAGGATAACAGTTGGCTCTGCAATTTGATGTTATCAGATTTCCAAGACCACAATAGGCCTGATGACTGGGTAAAAAAAATCATTAGGTACATATATATGTAATTAGTTTGTGAGTTAGATTATCAAAAAAATATTGAAAACATCTACCGTCATACCACAAAAGATGTAAATTCGCTTTAAACACTGTTCTACCGTGCAATTTGTGCTGTTAAACAATGTCTAAAGAGTGCGTAAAACTTTTGTGGTAAGACGGATATTTTTACAAACAACAAATGACAAAGATGAACCTTGTTAAAGTTAGGGAATTTGGGTTGTGACGTCACATCTCTGACAAAAGTCTAAACATATGTAACTCGTTACGTCACGTGGAATTTAACGGTCTGCGTTTTCATCATTTTTTGTTTAATTGAGAAAAAAAATACGTGTCTAATATTTTTTGATAAATAATCTATCTGACATACCAATTATGTTTTTTAGTCATGTTGCCAATTAAAGTAGCAATATAGCTAGCTTATGCTGAAGGCTTTGGAGGTTTAAAACTCTGACCTAGCCTTCATTCGAGAAATGTAAGGCCTCATTGGTCATCAGTTCCGCGTTTTATGTGTTTTGCCCACTACCATTTCAACTTGCTAACCCACTGGGCTATACGTATATAGGTATAAATATAGTGTATAACGTCCACTAACAAAGTTGACAGCTGCTGAATGCAAGTTGCTTTCAACCGGTCTTATTACAATGAAAATTGAAATGAAATTACCTGAGGAGGCTTATGATTATGAAAATTCTGACATAAGGGCTGATTCCCTTATGTTATGCGGCTGTCTTCAAATCCCGAGTAAATAGATAGGTATCTTCTAGGTAAGCGTGTTAAATTCTAGACCGCATATCTGCTTAACATCAGGCAGTGAATCAAACGCAAAGCTATATGAAATAAAAAAAGAATGCCCACATTAATCTACTTAGGTAAATAAATTGTTTCAAGTGCTTATTTCTTTGTTTTTTCTTTACTATGTTTAGGAAGCAATCTAAATTTTGGTTTAAAGACTTGATTATTTTTATTTCGAAATTTCACCAATAAACGCAAATTTAGCGAAACTTAAATGCAATACTTATGGATGGTGAGTAAACCGCGGTACGATGTTAGTGCTGCAATAAACATGCTCTCACGCCATGGAATGGGGTAAAAAGGGAGTGAAAATGGCTTATACTCGCAGCACATGCATGGGAACAAAACTTTAAACAATTTCCGAACATGGTTGCCACCAATTAACAATCAAATAGATTGTAAACCATCCACCCCAACGTAATGGCAACTGATATAGGGATGATAATATTGTTTGGGCGTATCTAATCTCTATGGCAACTGGGATTTTAACCCAGAATTTATTGCGCATCTGATCAAGCTCTTTGTTAAATGACCAAACTATAGAAGAGCATTGTTCTGCGGTAGCAGGCAGCTGTGAGCAATTATTGTCTTTAACACTATGTTCTTTCTATATAATGGGCTTCATGCTAAGCTGAGGTACTAAGTCCATAATAAATATTACTTTTCGCAAAAATATGGCAAAACCTCCTTCCATCGTGTACAAAATTCGAATTTTTCGCACGAATTGTCATTATTGTTGATTTTTCAAAAACTTTTGATTTTTGTAAAATTTAAATACCTCGGGAGTATTATTCTTTCGAACTAAAAAATAATTTTTCGATTCAGTTCACAATTGACGAAATTATCGATGAACATACACAAAAAATACATATAGACGAACATAGAACCTCCTGCTTTTTGGAAGTCTGTTAAAAACAGAAACCAGAAACAGACAGCACTAACAGCGCTTCCTAAGATAAACGAGTGTTGTGAGGGGGAGACAGTAATAAGAAATTTGGCTAAAATGATAATGATGATGAATAAACTGTACATTTTTGTAACTGGCATAGATTTTTAACATTTTTACATCTATACTAATATTATAAAGAGGTAAAGTTTGTGAGTTTCTGAGGTTGTAGGGGGTAATCTCTGGATCTACTGAACCGATTTTGATAATTCTTTTACCAATAGCAAGCCACATTCTTTGCAAATGTCATAGGCTATAAATTAACTCGAAAACACATACGTAATAGCCACAATATTTATAAAATTATTTAGCCAATCGCACCCGGGCGAAGCCGGGACGGGCAGCTAGTCTCTGATAAATAGTTACTCTCGTAAGTAGCGTAGGCGTTTATCCTAAACATAAAATAATCATGACTAGACTATTCTTTATATTTTCGTTCAGAATTTGAATTTCAATACAATATAATTTGCAACAACAAAGCGATCCACATACATCTATTACAGTGGAATTTTTACGAAAATGTCTGCTCCGTAACAGCTCGCGTGTTCATAATAATAGCGTGATAAGTTTATTCATAAGGCACATAATTTACAGCTATTTTCCAAGAGCGTTTTTGTAATAAATTTTAAGCTTGCTCGCAGCTTTGGAGTACTTTATACTCATTTTACACTACATTTTAGTAATTAAGAGCCTGGTTGGTCTGTAATTTTCCATACAAATGTATTACGCTGTTTTCTTCCTGGAAAATACTTATAGAGCTTCAATTTTTTGTCATAAAATTAAATTTTGCTGTTTAGACTACTCTGTCTTTTCTTTTTCTTGATAAATTAATTAGCAGGTAAAATATGACCCTTCAAAACCACAAAAAAATTCACCATTATTACCGACGTCTTTAGAGACCTACCAGAAGAGACTAAATAATATCTAACAAAATATAAAATGACAGAATCCTGAACACATTTTGTTTTTAAATTTTGACATAAAAAAGTACTTGATTGAAATAGTTTTTGAAGAAGAAAACAGCGTAATACGAAACGTTGTCTCGCCAAGTTTTTTGTAGGTATAAATCGCTCTGAGCTGCAATTGTCCCTATCGCACGATGCGGGGGTAGGGTCGAGGTAAGGGAGGTTCAAACCTATACGTACACAAGCACTAGGGATGTAGTGATAGTCGATATTTTTGTCGATGCTCTAGTGATGTCCATCGATATCGATGTTTATTAAAAATATTAGTTATTTTTTTCAATCTTATGATTTGACCGCAGTATGTTTGTTACTTTTGAAGATAAGATTTTATCTATGGAATATAGACGTTTAGTTGCTACGACATATAGCAGCGATTATACAGAACATCGTGTTGTATCCGCAGACATCTAAATGAGTTAGGCACAGAATAACCAATTAGCATAGTACCCAAGTAATCCGGTAAGGCTCAATTCTACGAAAGCATAATTCTATGAAGGCCCAATTCTCAAAATGGCAACATAATTTTGATTAGAAATTTTCTAAAAAAATCACACATATTAATTACTTATAAGAGCTTACCGGTACCTAAAACAACCTCCTTTGGCGAGTTAAGTACATCATAACTTTTACTATGGGACCGACCAGAGCCGAATCCGCGAGAAATATCAACTATACCATAGAAAAAGTCCGTTGATAATGGACAAAGTGTATGGAACAGCTGGTTTTTATCGCCAATTCGGAGTTAGTTGCTCCCATAGTAAAAGTTGTTCTTTTTAAACCTTAACAATCGCTAATTATTGCGCATGTGTGCACAATGCCGACGCCGCGTGGCGTAGTGGTAAGCACAGGCGTGCACGTGGGAGGCATGAGGTTGGCGGGCGGCTGTGCCCCGGCGTCTTGTCTCTCAAACTCAATTTATATATTGCAACATATGAAATTTACATGCGGTTTTTAGTTAACATGTTTTGTATAGTTATACATATGACCCTATAAGGGTATGGCAATTTTATTAATTGTATTAGAACGATTTATTATTACGTTTTCTAGATTAACGTTAAAAAATTCGTCTAATGTATAATAACACATCGATAATAGGAAAATTTTTAGTTGTTTTATGAAACAGTTTTATCTTTCGATATCTTTTAAATTATTTGGCAATTTACTAAATATTTTTATAGCCATAGAATTTGGGCTAGAACTTGTGCATTGTTCTCTCTGGCCCTTGCGCATACCTATATTTTGCCTTTTGCACAGCATTCTGCGCCTAACTTTTCATCCGCCGACTTGTGTGGCGCGGATCGTAGGTGAGATCCATTCGAGAAAACAGCCCCATCGGCTATCCGTCCATTGAACGTGCCTTGCCCTCTGTCATTTTAACTTGCCAATCCACTGAGTTTTGCTGAAAAGTTCAAATACTTAGAAGTGTTTCAATCAGTTTGTCTCTACCTATTTTGTAGATATTCTATCCTGTATTTCTATGGTGTGTGCCCTATCCACTGCTGCTATAATTTGCTAATTGTTATAACTTTTTTTTAACGTATTTAAATTAGAACCAAAGTATGACAAGCAGTTCTCCAAACAGTAAGCCTAGCATCTGATCTGTTTAATTGAATTCTCAATTCAATTAAACAGATGCGAGGTACGAGTACACTTCGCTGTGATGCGTTAAATATTGTGCATATGTGCACCATGCCGACGCTGCGTAACCTAGTGGAGTGCACGGACGCAGGGAGCGCGCAGGAGGCATGAGTTTGGCGGGCGAGTGTGCCCCTTTCTGGCTCCCGCGCATACCTATATTTTGCCTTTTGCGCAGCGTTCTGCGCCTAACTTTCCATCCGCCGACTTGTGTGGCGCAGATTATACGTGAGATTCATTCGAGAAAACAGCCCCATTGGCTATCCGTTCATTGAACTATGTGCCTTGCCCTCTGTCATTTTAACTTGCCAATCCACTGAGTTTGGAGAGAGCTTAAAAGTTCAATTAGGATTGCTTTAAATTTTATTTTATTTTATTTATTCATACACAAAACAAATCACAATCGTTACAAAAGTTCAACTTAAATATAATTATATTATGGTCTGGATTGTAATTCAAATATATGTGTACACAGAAAAAGTAATTGAATGAGTGCTTTAAATGCTTTAATCAGTTCATATCTACCTACTTTGTAGATGTTCTATCCTGTATTACCTACTATGGTGTGTGTCCTACCCACTGCTGCTTTAATTTGCTAATTGTTTTAGTTTTTTTAAACGTGTTTAAAGTATTACCAAGGTATGACAAGCCGTTCTCTAAACAGTAAACCTCGCATCTGTTTTATTGAATCCTCTATTATTTTTTATACTATGGAACTAATAGCGGAATGAAAATATGGTACGAGTAGGTACCATATAAAAGGCCAGACGTTTTAGATGTGCAGGTATACAGTAATATAACGAGACCCTATTACTAAGACTCCTCTGTCCGTCTGTCTGTTGGTCACTAGGCTGTACCCATCTCATGAACCGTAATAGCTAAACAGTTAAAATTTGCACAGATGATGTATTTCCGTTTCCATTATAACAACAAATACTTACTAAAAATAGAATGAAATAAATATCGACTTCAACTGTGTACAGAATTCGCGCGGATCGATGTAGCATTTTTCACATTATTGTTGATTTATCAAATATGGCTCAGCCGATTTCAAGAAAATTTAAATGGGACCAACTTCGACGTATACCCTTTCCAATAAAAAAAATATACGCGTCAAATTGCGTACCTCCTCCGTTTCATCGGTCAAAAAATAGAATAAAATAAATATTTATTCATACAACAGATGTGAGTTTTTGCACGATAATTATTAATAATCACAACAGGTAGACGTTTAACATATTCTCAGAGTATTTAGTAATATAATATATCAATTTAAAAAACAAATAATTGAAATAGGAGTACATAATTGGCTCCCATACGGTACGAACCCTTTTAAGCGCGAGTCCATATTTATTTTAGTTTGTAGAAGAACTATGTTAGATATTTAAATAAAAAATAATTAACTTAAAATTAGAAAGAAGTGATTTCAGTCAAAATATATAATGTAAACTGCAACGCTTACAGAAATCAAATAGCCAAATTGCTACTTTTACTCCCTGCTTTGGGTTCAAGATCAATTGTTTATGATGTTAGTTGGGTACATTTTATGTTTTTGTACAACAATAATAAAATAATTTGAAAGAAAATAAACAAGCCTATAAAAAAATAACCTATGTCACAAATAATGTCGCTTTCTAATGGCAGAAAAATAAATAATCATTGGCAGGATTATTTTTGTTTGCTTTCCGCCATACCTACTAGGAAACTAGATTATACGTAGAATACGCGTAAGAAAGATCTACGTACGGCCAAAATCAGGAACAAATTCTATGCTGCCAGGGAATACGGAATGCTAGTGAAATAACGTACGTGGCGCCATGACTCGCGCGCAGAGTTATCTTGTGCGCACTCTACGTAATATCATATTTTGCTACAATTCAAAATCAAATTTCGGTCGGCCACGGCTGGTTCTTTGAGGCGCGGGCGGGGTGCGGCGACAGTTCGACCGCAGTACGCACACAAATACAATTGCATCACACACACATTGAAGCTCCCTGGTTTGGGGGCATCGCGACGGCAATAGTTTAGTCCAAATACCTATTTCTCAATTTCTTCGTCACTAGGCTACCCTCTTAATACATCCTTATCTGTGGTAAAGCAACTGAGTATTTATTTAAACCAGTAAATAATGCATTGAGCCAATAATATTATCATTCTGTGGATTTGATTGAATCCGCAAATAGCTTCCCATGGTTACACATAGTGATGGGACATGGCGATGATTATGCCGTTATTTTAGATCGATAGTTTACAATATCTTTTAACAGGTATTCATAGTTTACAAAATATTAACGTCTGATTTTGAAATGGCCTGAAATCTTTTTTTCAAATTAATTCAGAAATATATTTTGTAGTCATACCTTCTGTCTTACTGTAGGCACGTGTCTGCATTAATTACAGCAAAATATATGCTATCTAATAGCTAAACTATTACGCATGAAAAGCAATCGCACTATCAACAGATCTATTTAATTTCTAGACAATTACAATGATCGAGCTAACCGGTAGTCAGCGTTCAAAGTTTTCTAATCAAAAAATCAAACTCATTGATGTGAGAAAAAATTCAATTTAATACTTACAATAATTTTACAAACGAATATTAAATTAAATAATAGCAGTTATCATTTCTTAGATACATAAACATTATTATTGTGACCGAATCTACGATCATCGATACATGTATTTTTAAAGCACATCCCTAGCAGAGGAAATGACATAGTGCGTGATATGCGGAAACGTATTTAATGAAACGCGAGGGGTGCCTGCGTTATGCGTGGGGCCGCACTATGCTACACAGTATAGAATTAAAGCAGTAAGTCAATTTTAGCAAAAACACATAAATAGCACAGCAGCTTGGCACGACAGCAGTTATATAACAGCGTGGTTGATATGGCGCAATCAACCTTCGTAGGTACTAGTAGGTAGACCTACATCCAGCAGTGGACTATTAAATAATCTGCCAAGTACGAGTCGGACTCGCGCATGAAGGGTTCCGTACTGTATGGGAAATATTAAATATTTATTACATGCAGCTATTTTGTGAATATTTCAAGCATCTACCTGTTACCATAATTGATATCGAGCGAAAAACGGCTAAAAATTTAGATTTTTTGTATGGGAGCCCCCATTTAAATGTTATTTTATTCTATTTTTAGTGGCAATAGAAATACATCATCTGTAAAAAAAATCTGCTTTCTAGCTATAGCGATTCATGAGATACAGCCCGGAGACTGACAGACAGGCGGACAGCGGAGTCTTAGTAATAGGGTCCCGTTTTTACCCTTTGGGTACGGAACCCTAAAAAGACTGGTATAGGCAAATCACACAACTTCGCGGCTGTGATGTTAGCTACAAGCTGCGGACAGCTAAATTCTCGTGCAGCTGTTAAGTGAGCTTCATTGGATTGGGCTATTTGCAGCTTGTAGCTAACATCACAGGAGCCAGTTGTATGAATTGCAGTGTTGCCAACCCAACTGTTAAATATTTTTTTCTTATAAAATTGTGTTTTCCAAAATTTAATAAGTACTATTAAATTTAGAATTTTTTGTTTGATTAATCTTACTTTATTAGTGAAAACGTAAGTAAGCACCTACTTATTTCTATTTCAGTAAACAAAGTCTAGACTGTTTATTTTGTGAACATGAACGTAGGATTTTTGTGAGTGGTAGTAATGAACACAAATATATAATTTTGCGCAAAACTTAATTATACACTGTAATGTGTACAGATATGAGAAAACATTTGCATTATTTTTAAGTAAGGCCGGGTAGCTAGTCTAGTGTTAGAGATGGCTTAATGCGCCTACAATTTAACGTGTCACCCGAGCAACGGTAGCACTCAGTTTTAATTGCTACTCGCGGTCACCCAACTTAAATTTGGTGATCGCTGAGAGACACCTAGTCAAACTACGCTGTAAGCGCTACATGATTATTGATAGAGTTGAGTTACTGGACCCAAATAATAATGATTCTACACGCAAACATACAAAACATTT
The DNA here is from genome assembly GCA_964007245.1 of Hypomecis atomaria. Classification (NCBI taxonomy): domain Eukaryota; kingdom Metazoa; phylum Arthropoda; class Insecta; order Lepidoptera; family Geometridae; genus Hypomecis; species Hypomecis atomaria. The sequence continues at coordinate 13,222,247 of OZ023291.1, forward strand.
CCATTGTACTGACCTACATGTGTGAGTTACTATTACGCTTTAAATTGTAGTAAAATGAAATGCTTTGATTAAGAAATTTTGAGAGGAAGTTAGAGATTTTCTAAATCGCTTGCGGAATAATTACAGGGATTTGAAGTAGGTACCTACAATATTTTAGCTATCATTAAAATGTATTATGTGAGTGATTTACAAAATACGAACGCGCTTAATGCCAAGCTACTTGCAATGTTAGCATTTGCGAATTTTACAAGAAATATACTATACTGGCCTTTTCACGAAGTAGGCAACGGATACTTAAATTCAAGAATTGATTTGATTTGTTTTTAATTGTTTATTTTACGCCGTGATTGTCTATTGGTAGTGACACCTGTCAGGTCGTGGTTTCGAATCCTAGTCCCGTACTAATGAGTTTATGTACGGAATTTCACACCACTAGCTTTTCGGTGAAGGAAAACATTGTGAAGCAACCTGCATATATCCGTAGAAGAAATTCGATGGCATATTTAAGTCCACCAACTCGCAATGGGCCAGCTTGGTGGATTTGGCCCAATGACCCTTCATGGCTAGGCATACGTAATATACCGGACTATTAAAAAGGCTGCTACAGTACAGTATTTATCATTTCAAGCAGGTATTTTCCTTGTCAAGCACTTGTGCTGTGTAAGGGTATCATTGTACGCATCATTATTACCAACTTTTATTAAGAGGCTAACCCTGAAGTCGCGAAAAAATCACCAGTTTCATACATTTTGTCAAGAACCCTATGGAACAGATGATTTTCATAGGTTTTGGTGTTGGCTTTATTGTAAACTTTGGTCTTTGGTTATTTTTACGCAGTTTTGCATAGATCGTGTATAGCTTGCAGTCTGCACATATCTATGGAAAACTGTTTCAGCTATGCGAGCTAGCCCTGAACTAACTTAGCTCTTGGTCTGCAACATATTTTAACTATGAGTACAATGATATATTGTAGTACAATATGAATCTACGTTTTCGAGGTGATAGACTCTACAATTTGTACGATAGATGTTTCTGAACCATTTCTATTGCTTTTCTGCATTGCGCCATGCCTAAATTCAACAAAAAAAGATGCCAACCTGTCTAAATTAAGCCCACAAATCTTTTGATCATACCTATTTGGGACACGGAAGTACCACATGGACAGTTGAAAACAACAAAGGGAAATCCACCTCAGATGTTTAGCACACCTTTTAAGATGAAAGTACGAACAATACCAAACACATCCTGCTTCTTGCATCCAAATGTGCTAATGGATAACCTTCATTCATACATCATGCCCTTTAACGAAGTGATAATGAAGTAAATCCTAGTTTCTCAGATAATAAAAGTGTAGGTGAGATTATCACTATTTTATTTTCATCAATATTGCATGAAGGTACATCTAATAGTAGTATGATATATATTTCCATAGATTAATATTATTAGAAAGTTTTTTTTTTGTATACAGATGTATAGGAAGGATCAATCTTAAATCAAACTTTTGGTCATACTCGTATTTGTTACATTGTAAGAAAAAGTCTAACTGTGTTCAGGGATCCGGATTTAATGACAATTGTTGGCTGCATAACACTGCAAAACCAAATTTAATATTAAGGTATTTGATCGATGGACGGCCGATTTTAAGATTCTAAGTGTAGTTGGCTTATTATGGAGAAACTGTTAAGATTGTGAGATGAGTCGCTTATTTTGTTATTTAATTGTGTAAATAATCGAGCCAAGTACGAGTCAGACTCGCGCACGGAGGGTTTTATTTTAATTATTTTATTATATATTATTAAAGTTAATATACAACTTAATATTCTATGAAAATTTCAAGCATCTACCTGTTACCATTATTATTAGAGCGAAAAACGGCTATAAAGTCAGGTTTATTATATGGGAGCCCATAATTATTAATTTTATTCTGTTTTTAGTTTTTTTTGTTATAGCGGCAACAGAAATACATCATCTGTGAAAATTTCAGCTTTCTAGCTATAACGGTTCATAAGATACATCCTGGAGACAGACAGACGGAGTCTTAGTAATAGGGTCCCGTACGGAACCCTAAAAATAACAAATGATTATGTATGTATCAAGGTCAAATTCTTTTTAATTTGACAGGTTTGATAAAAACTTACTGCTCTTAATATTTACGTTTAGAACTGCCAATAAATTAATTACGAGCGAACCCTGTTAAAAAATACTACATTTTTAGGTCACTTAAACTGAATAAAAAGATGCTCCGACTTTGTCTTAGCTCTGCTCAAAATTTTTCACAACTGGTAAAGAAGTAAGCACGTAACTCTATCATTTTAATTAAATTTAAAGCCACGACGAATGTAGCCGTGTGTCATACGTGAGCTTATCTCAGCGCAAATCACAGCCTGATGATAGACTAGATTTATGATAGTTCATAACTTTTGCAGTGCTTGTTTAACTTAGCTTTATTAAATGTTGCGCGGCGCACGGCTCTAGATAGAGCGATGATATGAAAAACTCGTTTTATGTGAGATATTATGAAATGTGGCATTTTTGTGTTCTTCAAATTAATTTGCAGTACAAAAAGCTCGTTTTTGTATTGTATTTTGTTGTAATCTTACTAAGTTACTAACATTATGAATCCGAAAGTGTGTTTATTAGTTACTCTTTTTCACAGCAACAGTTGGATCGATCAAGCTAATTTTCTCTCGGATATAGTAGGTATCTAGCTTATAAATTGGAAAATGTGATAAATTATTTTATATCCTGAATCCAATTGAAAGGTCCTTATGGCTTAAAAACCAAAATATGACACTGATGAAGTCACGGGTAAAAGTTGGTTTGGAAGTGTTTAAACCCTAGTATATTTCTAATGCACATGTAATGCATTAGAAAAATGTAAAATAAAAATTTTGAGAAGTTTTTAGGCTGGTAAAAGTTACAATTTAATCATGTACAAATTATTATATGGGAAAATAGAGCATGACTAAGTAATAACTGCGTTGTACCAATCTTTGACTCTAATGTAATTTATTTCCTTTCAGCAAAAGAAAAAGAAAAAACACCGACATCATCATCTCCACAAAACTTCCAAACTTTTGGACTGCTAGAGATGTATATAAGTACCTATAAGCTTCCTAAAAGTCAAAAAGATTTATGAAAAACATCAATTGGCTTAACGCGTGGATTTAACAGTTCCATTTGCAATACGAGATTTTCCGCATCCGTATTTTATTACTTACTTCTCTTTTCAAATCAGAAGATTAGCCAAAGCTTCCAATAACAAACACAACAGGGTTCCTATTCCTACTTTCAACTCCCAGAGCATATTGCAAAATCGGTTTGTGCCCAAATTCTACGAGCAGTTGACATAGCTTATTAGCAGAATGTAGTTACAATTGCTTAAATAGCTTCAGGGCAAACCTATAATAAGGGGATCGAACCATGGGAGACTGTTATTTGAAACATTTCTATCGATTTACATGCTGTGATTCTCCCCTAAGTACTAGAGGTAATTTTAGACCGGTAATTTTCACTACGCTACAGAGACGGGGGGCCATCGCTAGATTGTATTACTCAAGATAAAGAAATTGCGTTTTTTATAGATCAATATCGCAGTTAAAGTAAGCGTAGTAGAATCTTGTTCTTAGTTGGAACATAATTTTCTATGTGAGAGGCACATATTATAATGATTAATAAAATAATTATGGAATCAATTAATGGACTCATATTTAAAATAAACTATTCTTTTATGATCAAACTTGAAATGTGAGTGGTCACATAAAACGATACCTGCAGGATAGGAATCGTAATTTTTGTTTTTATGAAATTGCTTATAGATCTCATTTCATTTTTCACTCTCAAATAAACGAATACAGAACAATGACATTAAGAACTGATTTAATCCAATAATTAAGCGTGTATTGAAAATATAAGCAGTAATAAAACAAAACATTAACTCCCACACTTTTATTTCGGTCAGCCAATTCACTATATGATATTATTGGGTCCGATTAACGCAGGGCCTTTGTGATCGTCGGTTAATTATGTACAGTTGAAATTGTTTGGTGGTATAATTAGAGCATGTTCTCTGGTAATATGGGAAATTTGAAGCGCTGTTTGCTCTGGATATTATTACACGGATACCGGTTATGGCTCTAGTGATACGCTGGAGTAATTATGTGTAGTTTGGAAGTCGTTAAGTGTATAGGGAAATTGGAGTTATGCTAGCGCGAACTGCAATTGCTGATATGTGGGAATCTGAGTACTATTAGAGCAAATGCATTAACATGTCAGTTATCACATGTGTATACATAGGAATAATTCATGGTTTGATTAGGGCCGTGCATTGTATGTTAGTCGATCAGTATCAAAATATTGCATGTTTTGCAATTCAACTATAGTCTGACCGTTTAACTGAGAACCTCGCGAGACAGGGACAGAGACAGAGCGGCGGGGACCCGCCGCTCGCACCTAATAAATAAACGGTCAGACTATAGATGAAAACATTTCAGGAAAATGGTACTAGTGACTTTACGCATGCGAAACGTGAACACTAACTCAGAAGGACAGAGAAAAGTTTTAGAGATGTGGTTCTGGAGAAGGATAGAAGGAATCAGCTGGACAGAAAAGAAATCGAACCAAGAGGTTTTAAACATCATGATAGCGAAAATAAAACTGCTAACAACAGTCAAAAATAGGAGAGAAAAGTTGTTTGGCTACCTTGTAAGACATGACAATCTTATGAAAACCGTAATAGAAGGAAAGATTGAAAGAAAGAGAGAAAAAAGAAGAGTACGGCGGGCATTTGGGTATCAAATCAAAGAGAAGGTAGATTTCATGTCGTACAGGGAGGTGAAAACACTGGCCAAAGACCACCAGAAGTGAAAGTTGCTCCACCGACATGTGCTGAACTCTTTTTTAAATTATAAAAGAAATAGTGACTAGTACGTACACCGACTAGGTGGACAGACGATATAATAAAGACCGAAGGAATGCGCTCAATGCAGGTCACTTCCAACCGGCCTTATTGGGAATCTATAGGAGAGGTCTATGTCCAGCTGTGGACTCTGATGGATGGATGGATAGGTAGGTAACTAGCGCCTGAGTAGATAAAAAATTATAAATACGAATATTTCATAATATTCCCATAAGTCATCCACCAAGACCGGGACCGTGAGAATAACAAACAAAATTAATTTACAACAAACCCGTCATTTAAGCAGTAATAATAACCATTACGGTCTTTAATAAAAAATAATTCATAAAACATGTGCCATTGCCATAAACGGGTGGATGCAACAAAATATTAAAGTGTAATAAATAATAGCACACCCCTAATTTTTGCCGTCGCTGCGCGCACGCACGCTTAACTTGATTTGTACTTCGTACAACCCTACGCTTAAACTTCTCATTCAATTCATTGTCACCAAAAGCAGTGCAGTGTACAATTATTATGACCCCGCATGTGTCAGTAAAAAACACAAAGAGATATTCGAGATTATTACATCTTTCCACGTTTAATTGTACACAATGGTTAAACACAAAGGACTATGCCGGCATTTGTAACAGTTGCACTCAAATTCAATCCATTCGAGCGCATAGAGAGAAAACATTCGTTGCGGCTACGGTTTTCTATATGAAAATTTGAATGATAAAAGTTACACAAGTGACGCCGGCCCGCCTGAGCATGTGAATAAATGAAGATATATTAATCCAGTTGGGGTTAAATTGTTATTAAAACTATGATTAATGATTGCTGTTAATGGAGCACAGATTAAGGAGCGGGCTCACGGAACTATGCTCGAAATTAACGTCGGTTACTCCGTGTCATAGCGTGGATTTATCTTCATCATGTAAACGTTAGTTCCCCAATCACGTAATTATGAGATTAACTGGCAACATTGCTCTAATTGGTCATTCATTACACAAAAAATGAAAATAGGTTAATTATGGCTATTAAGCGACATCTGTTTACACAGAAGAAATTAAATATCTAATTAGTTCATGACAACAACCAATACATAGCCGATTTCTGTAAAATTTAAAAGGGACCACCTCGGGAAAACACCTTCTCGAATCAAAAATTTTTTTTTCGATTCGGTTCACAATCGGCGAAATTATCAATACAGAACATACACAAAAAAAAATACATACACAGGAACATAGAACCTCCTCCTTTTTGGAAGTCGCTTAAAAAAACGATGAAAAGTTCAGATTTAGAATTTTTTCTTTTTTTGGAATCTGGTTGAAAACTATCCGAGGCTTTTCTTCTTTATAAGAGACAAAGTTGATGAAAGTAACCAAAGAGACGGAAGGCGCTATTATTTACGCTCAAACACCCAAACGGCAGTAAAACACACTTCCAAATTACTACCAAGAAGGTAAAAGACGTAATTCCTTACGTCAACAATCTCAAGGGACGTAAAGACAAACCAAAAGCGATTGCTGAGAAATTTATATGGATAGCAAACATCATAGCTGGCGTTGAAGCCGAAGCATGCGTAAGTATGTTGTATCAAGTCATTATTGCTAGAATTTCATTCCGCGTCCAAGTTAAACCGCCTGTTGGTGTACAAACAGAATTATCCGCTTTCATAGCCCGGGGTGGCTGGTTCCCTTCGATTTTCTATGATAAACAAACTTACATTGGTGTAAGGTAAACATGCTCGTAAATTTTACTACAGCGAATCGCGGTTCCGGGGATCTTTCGAATCAAATTTCCCCACTTTCTCATCTTTGCGTCTTTCAATGTTAGATTCACTTTCATCCGAACGAATTGAACCAATGTATTCAAATAAAGTTACTATAGTTACAGTTTCCTTATTTTTATTGTGTTGTCTGAGTGTCAAACTTGGTCATGATTTTTAGCGGGTTCATTTGAATATTTTGCAGCTGTTTGCTGGTACGCAGTAAAACCTATGATTTACATTGGTTTACATTTACTTATGATTTATGAAATATATGTAGACTTGTACTAAAACTGGTAATATGTTAGTAAGCGCCCCAATTATGTTTCGATTGTGATTATTATACCTAGCTAACTTAAGCACTAGAGTAAGCTGCAAATGAAGGTTTTTGAAGGATTATTCAAATCGGATTGGAATTAAAATTTATTTATTTGTGTGTATTACCTGAGTGAATCGTGTACCAAAGTATAAACACATATTTCTTGAATACAAATTTATTAGTATATATAGGACATTTACAAACAAACAAACAATAATAATAGATGACAAGGACAGAATAATACAATTAGTAGGTTTCTAACTGGCAGCCCCTACCGCTTAAATCGATTTCTTCCAGGCAACTAGTTAATGTTTGGTGATAATTATTTTTCGCAAAAATCGCAATACCAACACCGACTTTCACCGTGTACATAATTTGAACAGTTTGCACGAATCGATGCGACATTTATGTACATTATTGTTGATTCGTCAAAACGACTAAATCGATTTCGATACAATTTAAATGGGACTACCTCGGGAGTATACTCTTTCGAACTAAAAAAGTATTCTTTTAAATCGGTTGATAATTGGCAAAAATATTGATGAACATACACAAAAAAATACATACAGACGAACATAGTACCTCTTCCTTTTTGGAAGTCGGTAAAAACATATTCTATCCTTCTCTTGGCCAAAGACCTTTATCTATATTTTTTACGATCAAAAATATTCTGAGTAAACTATACAAGAATAAATTTTAAATCAATGTCGTTTCTTATTTTATAAGTATCTAATAGTCATAGGTTTTAAATAATTCAATAAGTAACTTTTTTCTCCGAAAGCATTGAATATTTAAAATGCAGCTAACATGTAGTTATTCCGAACCCTTTTATTGGCAGCCAGTATGTCACATTGCCCATTTTACCAATCGATTTGTATAAATTGAAAAAAAGCGCCTTCTCGAAGCGTGACGAATTGAATTTTGTTAATAAAATTAGCATAATCAATACACCGAAGTCATTGAGGGACCCCCTGTATGGTGAATACCTATTCGGTAAGGGTTTAACCGCACTAGACGCGGCAGCATACACTATATGAAACTGCTCGAGTTTTAGTTTATCACTATATTAAGGAAAAATATATCGCCAATTGAAAATATATGTGTATTACACTAAGGTATTTATTTGTGAAAAAAATTACTCCACATTTAAGTATTTACTTTGTATTTACTACACTTATCCTATAATAACTTTATGTTGAATACTAAGTACAATCTTTTGTCAGATAATTAATAAGAGACAATACTACCTAAAATGGATTGGCAAGATTTGCCACTTACTGGATTTGGTAAACTTATCCTAATGGATTTGGACCATATTATATGCATTACAAATTTAAATAAAATCAGTTATGGTTAAAAAAGCATTTATTGCCAATATTCAGAAGTTTACAAGAAGGTACTTGTAGTAATGAATTGATATTAAGCATAATTTCATGCTCAGTGCTATACCATCTACGTTTTATCACGTGCTTGCACGATAACGATACTTGTTACGATAAATGAAATATTGTTTGTTTTTTACATATTTATGGGTAGTTATTGAAAAAATAAGCAGGCGTTTTTAGTTTTTATGGCTTTTAAAACTTTGTTTTCTCACACATATAGGTACAGTATTTTCTCTGAGCTTATTACTATGGAACCGACACTAATTACAAACAAATTGCCGTTCCGTTTAAAAGGTTTTTAACTTTTGAGAAATCACAGAGTACTATTCAAATGTTTTTTTTTTTTTGCCACTTTATGTCTAGTAAAAGTGTTTCAACTGTGGCCTTATACTTCCAACAAATTACAAATCCACAATCCTAACTATGTTTACTTTACTTTTACTTTATTTCTCTAAATATGCATGATTTTTAAATTGTTTCAAGTTTTACCTTTGATCTTTTTTGTCTATTGCAAAATTGTTAATCTAACTTAATGTTATGTAATCGGCGGAAGGCCTTGGTATGCCATCATACAGGTAAATCCTAGTTTGGGTACCATGGTCACCTTACCTGAAACTGTAACGAATGATTTACGTTTTACTGTCGTTTTAAGATATAAGCAGAAGTTTGTAGAAACTAAATCAATTTATTTATTTGAAATGATAATAATATATTTATTGATAACTTACAATATGTATATGTCAAGCAATTATTTATATATTTATTTATTATTTATTTATTTAAATGTGAATATTTAATAAAAATATTCTGCGAATGAGTACCTACATCTAGTAAGTTGGTGGCTCTAGCTGCCCAACTGGTAGTAAGAACCTGTGTCTTTGTAGTAAGTTTATTCTTTTTAGGGAACACTATGGGTGATGTTATTTTTATATGTTCTCGTTTTAATACATTTCATTGTTAAAATTCAATATCATTCACAGCTACAAAACAGACTCGACTATTTTGCCCAGTAACTAGACCTAGCTCCATTGAACCAGGTCTAGTCTAGATGCCTAACTAAGATGGACAGGTCCATGTACTGGCCTATATCATTGTCAGGATTACAATACGGCGGCGCTTCGTGTCTGGCATTGTGTTTCAATTACTTCGCAGGTCTATAGTAAACAGCTGAGGCGGATAGAATTTGTGATATATTTACTAAGGTTAAGCTGGCATGAATTATTTCGTGGTAAATATTTAAAAATATAGTCCATTGAAATGTTTACTAATTTGTAACTGGGAAGCGAGAAAGAAGAATATTTTCTTCGTTTGCAGCCGGTTACAAAATAGGGTTACAAACAAGTCCGAAAGGAAAGTAGTATTTAATAATCGGCCAAGTACGAGTCGGACTCGCGCACGGAGGGTTCCGTACTGTATGGGAGCCCCCCTAAAATATTTATTTTATTTTAATTTTATTATTTATTATTGAAGGGAATATAAAACTAAATATTCTGTAAAAATTTCAAGCATCTACCTGGTACCATTATTAATATAGAGCGAAAACCGTCTAAAATTCAGGTTTGTTGTATGGGAGCCCCCCTTAAATATTTATTTTATTTTGTTTTTAGTATATGTTGTTATAGCGGCAACCGAAATACATCGTCTGTGAAAATTTCAGCTGCCTAGCTATCATGGTTCATGAGATACAGCCCGGTGACAGACAGACAGACAGACGGACATCGAAGTCTTAGTAATAGGGTCCCGTTTTTCCCTTTGGGTACGGAACCCTAAAAACGAAGCTAACAAATTAAACTCACTATTGTGACTTTAAATTAAAACCAGTAGATCTCTCGAAATATTTCTTTAACTGAATCTTCATCTTTATAAGCCTATATTTCGACTCGCTCTTGGCCGATATGGTTCTTACTCGCAAATGTTGGCAGGATTTAGATACTAAACAATTTTGCTAAATGTTTTCCAAATCGGTTGATACGAGTAAATAGCGTGACAGTAAAATTCCTTTTTAGAGGGAAATACCCTACCTAAAAACACCGAAAAAAATGCATTAATATATAGAACCTATGTGCCAAGTTTCGTCGCATTTCTTTGAAAAATACGACCTGTAGAAGAAAACCAACATCTGGACTGACGAAATCAAAATCGTCGTGTTAAGACGGATATCTTTGCTTACGCTCGATCTTATCTTATCTTCTAGGTCTGCGTGTTTCATCTTCGACCACAACGTCGCTTAACATCAGGCGAGTTGGTGGTCAAAGGCGGACTTAATTGCGTTAAAACAAAAATTTGTAAATCATGGTATTTTGACAAAATGACAAATCTCAGACAAAAATCACTTGAACATCTTTTAATATACATTAAAAAGATGTTCAAGATACCACGCATATCTTTTTACATATTAGTATGATTTCGATATTTTTTTTTATTAGAAAGGGAACAAACTTCGAAATTGGTACCATTTAAATTTATCGGCTGAGCCATTTTTGGTATACAATAATGTTTTGTTTTAATCGGGGAAAAGTGCCTTTATTAACAAAACTACACTACTATTACATAAAAAGCATTGGATCACCCTCAGACCCTTGAAGGTCTAAAGATAATCCAAATGCTCAAGCCCACTGCCAGTTGGCAGCGTGCCCAGCATGCTGGCTGCATTGCCACGCTGAATGGCAATGCTTATGCGTTGAGCCAAATAAACACCAGCATTTTGGTCACGCGTCCCGTCCACCAGAAACTCAGAATGACTTTTGAAAATGATATGAGCTCCCGGCCCTCACGGACCCAATGTCTCAACTCCAAATGGCTCAAATATGTAACTACTAAACTACTGTATATATGTACTACCGAGCTTAGCATATTTGCGCCGCTTGCGCTGCTCCGCCGAATTGGCCGCAGCTTCAGCCCTACTCTGAGTCTCAGAAAGATGTGACAGTGCCAAAGTATCGATGCAAATTGCGTCCCACACTAAGGGCAGTCCACACTTCCATGGGACCAGCGCCATGCCGTCAGGTCTTTTGCCATCACCACGCGCGAGCCCACTCGGTTCGAGTACGGCTGCGAAATTGGCGGTGGCAAAAGCCCTTCGAATGACATCGTTAATTCGTTAAGGCTGGCGTGGCGGCCAATCCGACCAGTGCTTCTTGAGCAAGAGAGACGGCGGTGACTGTTATAATTGCTACATCGATCCGTCCATTTGTTCGCAAATCTGTACACGGTTGAAGTCGGACATGCCATTTTTTTGAGATATAATTATTTTAGTTTTACGGGTAATTTTTATTGCTTTTCTAACAATTTTTCTAAGTAGTAAGAGTAGATTACCGTTGTTACGGCTAGTAGGATCTGTAGTAACACGGGCAATAAACGAACTATGTAAATAACATCCGATGCCCTTTGGATTTCATCCCTTAGTAAAATTAATTCTGATTGGCGCTTAGAACTAGTATGTGAAGCAAGCATATAAAACGTTTCACATAAAGTGTTTGCAATATGCTACGAGTATAATATATCCAACCAGACAATATACCTAGTAAGTACATACAAATTTTCAGTTATAATAATGTATTTGTCTTCTAACTCTAAAACTTTTGCTGTGATCTCTCCATTATTGTAATAGGTACATTGGATGTTATGGGTCTATCTTGTGTTCAATTCAGAGAGTCTATTCTCTGCGTTCAGATTAATCTTCGATCGATATATAGACACTTAGCTCTGTCTCAGGATTATCTCTGAGCTACGAAATTGTTGGAATGGCATTACGGGATTGGTGCCTTGAGATATAGGTAAAAAGCTATTCAGAAACGTACCTACTGTACCAAGCTAAAAGAGACTGATTCAGATCACCATTTTGAATAATGATTACTATGGAGCTAACTTGGACTCGAAAAAAGAACTCAACTGTCTTTCGAAAATAATTGTAACTCGAAATCGATAAAAATTGATGTTCCAGAAAAAAAACCCTTTTTTTTTCTGGAATTTCGAGTTGACCTCATAGTAAAAGTTGTTTACAGTGATGCTCTAAATCAACCACTGTAGGTTTCGTGTAGGCACTTTATGAATAACTCTGGATTTTATCTAATTGCTTAGCTGGTAATTTTTTTTTCACGATTTTGTTAATAAAAAATAACTTTTTTAGATCTTCTATGTAGTGTTTAGCTTTAAATATCAGTACAATATACTGATAAGAATACACATAGAAGATACAAAAGAGTTATTTTTAACAAAAATAAAGGATAAAAGCTTATTGTACTTTTATTATGAGCTGTTCCACGTTGACTTTATTATTGGCTATACTAAAAATATGCTCCTTAGTTACAAGACAGAACTGAACATTTTGGACAAAAACAAATTCAAGAATAGCCCATTTGATAACTAACAAACTCTTTCAAGATTTTTAATTCAAATTTTACGTTTCAAGCTTTGGAAAAAAAGAGCGCAGATAGCTAACTGCACTCTTTATGTGCAGCTTATGTTAATCTAAGACTAAGACATGTTTTGTTCACTTATATCAAAATGAACTAACGCGATTTGTTCTTCAAAGTATACGAAGAACAGCAGAACTTAGACACCTTACAACGGAAACAACACAACAGCTCAGCGCATCTTGTACAAGTCCCACAAATTCAAGTTAACTGACCTAATAAATTTATCTTGCCATAACTAGCTATATTCCTGAGTTATGTTTCAGCCGTCTACTACTGTTTCCATTGTTAGTACTGCTTATTGACTTATGTGTTAAAGCTACCATCATAGAGATCCATAGGCTTTCTTTTTATTCCACGCACGAACGCGTCCTATGTAGTAAATACCCATATACGACAAATTTTACTAATAAAATTATTGCCCTGTTATCTTATTTGACATTATTTGATCAGTATGAGTTTTTACTATTATTTTGTTAATGTATAATTTGAGTGGCGAAAGGAAACGTGCTGTGCCGACCCCATCTAGTGGGATAAGGGGGAAAGTGATGATGATAATGATGTTTATTACAATATTTCAATATTAATTAACATATCCTATTAGCAGTAGTCTACGTTGGCATGCTCGTACTGCATAGTATCACTACATAGTATAAAACAAAGTCTCTTCTCGCTGTCTGTCCCATTGTATGCTTATATATATTTAAAACTACGTAACAGATTTTGATGCGGTTTTTTTAATAGACAGAGTGATTCAAGAGGAAGGAAGGTTTATATTGTATTATTATACAACATTATTATACACCTGTGCAAAGCCGGGACGGGTCGCTAGTAGTGTATATAGTTTGTTACGTAACAAGGCCGTTTGGTAACAAAATAAATATACACAAAAGTAAAACTAAATATATTATTGCATTTATATGCATGTTTTCGAAACATGCATTGCAGGATACAATGTTGTGTGAGCTTATATAGATAAGTATTTTGTTGTGTGTGATTTAGTTTCCTCCCCGCTAGATCGAAACGTCTCACCTCGCGAGATTTGAGGTTAGCACTATTTATTGACTTACTAGCGACCCGCCCCAGCTTCGCACAGGTGTATTATACATATAAATTGAATATTGAATTACTTTATCTATTAATAAAAATCGCATCAAAATCCGTTGCGTAGTGTTAGCTGCGCTTATTAAAGAGGGTACCTACACATAGTCGCAATACACTTCGGTATTGCGACGGCGAGGAGTATATGGAATGAGGGTAGACAGAGAGATGGTTTGGGCGATGGGCCGGAGTGCCAGTCTGTGATAGTGATCAGTAGTTGGAGCAAGCCTTGTAAGTACTTTGAGTTTTATAATGACTGCAGATATATTGGAGGTCCGTATTATTGTCCAATGGTGTATCATCTGAGTGTCCTACTAGAATCTGAGTGATGCTGTTGGAGCACTATGCCCATCAGCTAACAGTAGTTTTAAAGATAAATAAATAAATATTAGGGGGACATCTAACACACGGTCTCTGACCCCAAACTAAGCATAGCTTGTGATATAGTTGCTAGAGACTGATATACTACATGTACATATAGTAAATACATACTTATATAGATAATACCTAAATAACACCCAGACACAGCAAACACCTATGTTCATCACACAAATGTTTGCCCTGGGTGAGGATCGTATATCGTAAACATATAAGCATACATGGGGACAGACGGGAAGCGACTTTGTTTTATACTATGTAGTGATAGTGATGTGTAGGTACAGAGAATTGAACTTTATGAATTGAGGACAGAACATTGGAGTTTATAAAATGAGGTCATTGGACATGGGCAAAATTATGACTAATAATCGAATTGGCATAGGTAGGTATTTATAATTGATTAGTTTATGGATTTATAATTGTTCTTTATTAGCTCTATTTGTATGGTTTATTCGATTCGATTTATTATTTGGTCTAGAATAACATTATTTGATTTGGCTGGACATAAATGTTACGGTGCATAAATGTAGTAAACTTTCGGCTTCTTTTCATTTAAAATAAATAGACACAATTTTAATAATATGAACAATTTTTTTTTAAAATTAGCCATACATCAGAATTTGACTTTGTTCTCTAAGTACCTATGACCGCACACGTCCCACAAAAGTGACCACAAACGCCGAAATCAGTCATAAGAGACCCAATTATGAAGACATCATCTTTATACTAATAGCTAATTAGACTATTTCTGTTTCTTTTTTACTTTAGGCATTCTACAGAGAGAACACTTTTTAAGTTGCTATTAAATTTACGATGGCGCCAAAAATTAATTTAATTGGGCGGAATGTCACTTTTGGGAACTGATATTAATGCCAAATTGGAAGTCAGTGACGGCGTTATGTGTTGATCATTACCTATACTATCAGCCTTGTACGTAAAAGAAGTTGATAGACAAAACTTAAACTACTGTCATTTAGCAAATGAACTAAAAAACTGTCATTTAGCAAATGGAAACGCACCAAGTCTCTTCCCGTACCGTTTAGATGAAGATACATGTCTATGCTAAATCACAAGTTGCATTATTCAAAACAACACAACCACTAGCAGTTTATTCTATTTCGGTGCGCATAAATAGTTTGAAACGTTTCCCACAAACTTTTCAGTATAAAGTTTCACGTGGATGATATTTTCGTTGCTTTGACTAACTAGCTGATATAAGGCAGTTTCACACGCTGTTCTGGGAAAAAATGTTTTGTTGCTTGGTGCAGTTAGGTAATGGTGTGGTAATTCGTGAACCTCGTGATGGTAGCTTTTAAAATGCTGTTGCTAAAGTTTTTTTCCCATTTATTTTGCTTGCTTATCACAATTAATAGGAAGCCATTGTATGAGACAGCCAGTTTGCCTACCCCAAGATTTACCTACTCTTTAAGCGTGACAATAGCAAAATGTTTGATTGATTAAGTTGTAATAAATTATTATTTTTGACATTTTGAAATTGATATAAAAATTCTGATTTGAATAATGAATAAAAAATGAATTAAAACTATTTATATTTCGAATTTGTATTTTTATTACTTTTGCTATCGTAGGAGGTGACTGACTTAAAGTAAAAACTGTTCAAATTCTTAAGTTCAAGTTGTCAAGTTTGCTAGGTTTTAAATAAGTTGCTATTTTCAAAAACATAAAGTAGGTAGTGTTTTATACTTTGTCAAATATAGGAACTCTTAAAATCAAAACGTGTATGGTCCAACACAAATTCACCATTAAAACCGTGTGAAACCTTCCTTAGAGCTCATAGTTAACTATGAAAAGAACATTTTGGAAGAGCAACATTTCTGTCCGTCAAACATCTAATTTCGTATTTTCGTTTAGAGTTGCACAGAAACGCGAGAGCTGCTGAAATGAAAATAGATGTTAGTTTGAATAACTGGTGAAAGTTTACTGAACAAATTTAAAGAGCTCTTTCTCAACCAAGTGCTACTATTAAAATCACATAAAATTTACTTAAAATTACATGTGACTCCTATTCAGGTAAGTTTTTATCATATTATGTTTAATCTTCATGTGCAGGTATAAGTTCTAGATCTTTTTGTAAATCAATCTTGAATAGGAAAAAATTGGAACATTTAATGCAACTTGTCTAGATAGTGTAAACTACCAGTTTGGTTTTGGCACGTATTCCGTAGGCGATACTTAAAAAATAATTTAGACGTTTACATTATCTAGGCAAGTTGCATTTTATTTTTTTTAGTATCGCCTACGGAATACTTGCCAAAACCAAACTGCCTACTGTTATAAATAATGTCGTAGAACCGAATTTTGGATGTCATTTCAATTATAATATGGTATACGAGTAAATTAACACCAGTGGCTTTTCGGTGAAGGAAAACATCGTGAGGCAACCTGCATACGTCCGTAGAAGAAATTCGATGGCGTATGTGAATCCACCAACCCGCACTGGGCCAGCGTGGTGGATATGTCCCAATCACCCTTCGCGGGTAGGCCTCTACGTTCTGCAGTGGACTATTAAAAAGGCTGGTACAGGATACAGGATACGAGTAATACTGGTATTACTCACGCTTGATTTTATGGCAGAAAGTATAAGGCTCGGTTGCACCATATTGGCAGTTATAGTTAAGATTATTGTCAAATTTAACAATAACAATAACGCTGACTTAACAGTGACTGCGAAATGTGTTGCACCAGCGTATTCCTTGGAATAGTTAAAGTTATCAGGACTATACAATTCTGACAGACAATTAACGTTAACAATAACATTAACCAGTGAATCGTGGGCGGTTACGGTTACAATTAAAGTTATGACGTCATCTTACAAATTGTCAAATGGTGCAACACATTATTTGCCCTAACCATTACTTTAACATGTTTGTCATTGCTAAAGTAACATGGTGCAACCAACTAAGTCTACTATAGTTTCGCCAGTATGTGTCCACCATCACATTTATCCAAGTGAAAAATGAGCGGGAGGCCTGTGCCTATCTCATAGCACACTTTATCTTATGCTATGCGAGAACTACGATATTTTGTATAATTTAAGATGAACTGGCATAAGTCATTATTTAATCAAGATTAATAAATTCGGTTCAACATATTCTTCGTTACAGATGACGAGACATTTTTAACCGACTTCCAAAAAGGCGGAGGTTCTATGTTCGTGTGTATGTATTTTTTTTGTGTATGTTCATCGATAATTTCGCCAATTGTGAACCGATCAAAAAAATATTTTATGTTCGAAAGGGTACGAGTATACTCCCGAGGTAGTCCCATTTAAATTTTACAAAAATCGGTTGAACCGTTTTTGAAAAAACCAACAATAATGTAAGCAATTCGAGCGAAATATCCGAAGTTTGTACATGATGAACTTCGATAGTTTCGCCAATTGTAAACCGAATCAAAAAAATCTTTTTTCTAAAGGATATACTTCCGAGATAGTCCCATTTAAATTTTACAGAAATCGGCTGGAGCCATTTTTGATTGATCAAGAATAATGTTAACAATTCGAGCGAAATATTCGAATTTTGTACACGATGTGATGTACACGAACGGTTTTGCCATTTTTTGTGAAAAATAAATATTAGCAAGATAATTTAGTCGAGCACACTATTTTTGCAATAGGTAAAGCAATGATAATACGCTGTCCCGTATTCAATACAAATATCGCACAAAAAAATAAACAACAAAACCCTGACGTGTCGTTTTAATTCAAATGAATCAAAGCACCCCAATCATTAAACTTGCACATAAATAAATAAATACCGTACGTTTGGTTGGTATATGTGGGGATGTTAGCAGTCGCGTAAAAAACTACTCGCAACAAAGCTTTAAAAGTAGCTGGATGTGACAATATTAAGGTAAGCATTATATTTTTATAGTGACAAGGACAACTCACCTACTATTATGTATTACAATTATTTGAAGTAAAAATCTCGGTAAATTTTTATCGATAGTTACTATGTACTTATAATTATATTATCGTAAAGCCTGTGTAAACTAGGATATTTGCATCATAGGGTATCAAGTTAACAGTAAGCAGACGATACTTCGTTACATCTTACCCGTAATTTTCAATTCGGCTGTTTTGAATATAATAAAGTGTTAATCCTTCATTTAATGTTTAACTCGTAGTCAGAATAGCAGCGAGTGAGTCTAATGTACCACGACTTTTACTGCTAGCACACATCGGACACCACTTGTATTCTGCAAACGAATACAGGTACTGTCGCGCCCAACGCCTCATGACATCGTTAATCGCGAACCATAAAGCCGACCACCCGTCGCATCACTAAAATTAAACATTTAATGAGCTAATGAATTACCAGCAGTTATGAAACGTTATGACCTCTACGCGAGTTACATATATTTTTATTATCACCACCGTGAGCGCTACAACGGCTATTCATTTATTAGGACTGACAGCGAATTGTCCATAAATAGCAGAATAATATTTCCGAAACAAATTTTGCAGGCAAGCGTACTCGCGTTGGTACAGAGCGCGCACACAGAAAGTTGTTTGTGTGAGTTTGGAAACTTTTGATCCCTGACATAAATCTCCATCTGAAAATAGGGAGGGCCGTAACCGGCTTAAGCTTAACTGTGACTAGTGGCCCCGAACCTTACTTTAAATATATTGTAATAATGATAAAATATACTAGTTAATTTAGACCTCTATTTATTTTGTAGTAAAGAGCTTTTTGTCATAACATCCCGCTGTTTGTACTAGGAACGTGCGGGTTTCGCAAATATTTGTTTCATATTTCGGCTCTCTCTACTGTTGTTCGGGTAAATAGATTTATGTTATTGGATCGCGTAATCTTATTTAGTTACTTAGCTAATCTGTTCTTAGCGCTAACTAGCAAGTTGGGATCAGACGTTTAAATTGTATTTTATTATATCTGAGAGCTAAATAAGCAAATTAATTGTTTTAGCTGTAAAATGAAATGGAGTTAGTTAAAGTTTTAGTTCAGTTGCTTACATCACGAACTTGTAGTTTTGAGATATTTTGTCTAAATTAAATTAAAACGGCATATTTTGAAAGCCAGATTTTAAGCTGCGAGTTAGTTAAATTCTCGAAATAACGAATTTTTGATGTTCCACTTTCCCAGATTTGGCTCTTTTCGTATGGGTAAAATTGAACCAAACAAAAATGTAACCAAAACCTTAGAACCAACAACCCAATTTTTGGAGTCGTATTTTCAACATTAGGTACTTTAAATGCGGAACCCTAAAAATGAACTGTATTTTTGTTCCAATATACCTTTTTAATTCTACATTTCATGAATCCCCAACAACTGTATCGATACATATGGAACAGACAATAGAACTGTAGAGATAAGATCCCATCTATTTCCAATCACTATCATCCTCACTGCAAATTGAAAGGAATCGGTCCCGAAGACTGGCAATATTGCACACAGTGAAACGGAGGGTCATAAATCAAACAATGTCAAAGTGATTTCGCAGCTAAATCCTTCTTAAACTTTAGTTTACTCTTTTCGATAGACGCAAAGATTGGGGAAAACGTCCTTCGTATTATTACAGTGGAATTTCTTACGCCCCATTGGCAGACTCGAAGCGTTCAGTTGATTCCCTCCGATGGAACTGGCATCGGTTTTCTGAAGTGTAAAATCGGGTTTACGCTTTCTTGATGACGATTCATAAAAGTTTGATTGCATTGTGAAAGGCTCTTCTCGGTACATCTACTTGAAATGTATTGAGATTCGATAAGTACTCCAAATGATGGCATCGAATTGAGAGTAACTTTCCAAATGTAGGTAATAGAAAGCGATGGATATTTTTGTATTAAAATGGCAATTTAGAGCTTAATTTTCAGTTAAATTAGACCTACCTATATTTTGATTTGAAAAGTATTACATTATCCCATTGTTTCAAATAGATGAAAAAACTCTCTATGTACTTTGATATTACTTCGTTGTTCAGAATTTTATACCGGAGATGTGCTATTCCTAACTGACTGCTGTTTTATCGCCAGTCAATCATTAATTAATGTATATGGAACAGCGTATTTTAATACGAAAACAAAGAACAAGCTCATCTAATAAAATATAAAAGTAAATTAAACGGAATATCATCACTACTTAGACGTTATACACTTTGCTTTGCTAAATACTTAGTAGGTACTCGTACATTTATGTGAACTCAGTGGGTAAACAATAAATAGTCATTTAATTTTCTTGGTTAAGTATACATCAGTCCTTTGTGATATAAGTTATTATCAGTACTTATGCAATATTCCTCGTGCTTATTCACTTAATTGCATTTATCCACGCTTTTATGAATTCACCAAATGTTCGTGGTATTTCCAGGACTGGGTTCAATAGAGTAATGGTGATGTTAAGAATAATTTATTCGTACCCTTTTAATTTATTCGTATCACTCTTTTGCAATAAATTTATTCAATTTATTTTCATTAATGTGATATCCATACATTAACTGATATTTCAATTTGTTGTTGTATTTGTTGTTGTTGTATTAGCGCAAGATGAAAGCTGCTTTCCAACGGGCTTATTGAAAACCAGTAACGAGAGTTCTATGTCCACCATTAGACGTCCTAAGGCTAATGAACAGATGATAAGATGTTGATATTAAAGAAGGTCTTGAAAAGTGGGACCTGACCTGACTGTGTAGCTCAAAAAATCCATTAGAATTTGGTAGGTAAATACACATATATGCGTAGAGTAAAACAACCGCACTGAATGCTTAATTTTAATGGAATTTTATATTTTCTAATTTTTTAAATTTTGTTTAAGGCCGCCATCACGCCGCCATATTTTACAAGCAATGTCAAAAGATAATAAGAACCGAAAATATAACATTCCTTTAAATGAAGATTGATATGAAAGAAAATAAGAGGAAAATAATTTTCCAAAACAAATAAAGCAAATGATTAAATACTGTACAAGGTGATGGCCTAAACTTGATATTTTTTTTTATATTTATGCATTATCTCTTTTGTTTTAGGAGTTTAAATTCAAAATTGATCGTTATAAATGCGTCATACCTATTTCTAGGTGTAGCTGACCGGCTGCCGTATTGTGTACGCGTTCTGACGTTCGGCTTCGCTTGTTCTCCTTCTTGCGCCAGTTTCTCGCGCCAGGAGAGCGAGCGGGAGAAAAAGCGTAGCCAAACACCAAAACGCATAGACAATACAATACGGGGACGGGCCTAAATGACGCTTAAGCAAACGGTAGCTCATTACATCACTTAATTAAATATAAAGTCACCAGTACTATCATCGTGCACAGCTCGTGATCGTCAACTGCTGAGGATAGGGTTTTGTCTCCATACACCATCTCATTCAGTTTTGTCTTAGCAAAACATACGTTATTTGGTTAAGATCTAACCCTGCTAATTTCATAAAATTCTAACAAAAAAAAAACCGATGATTTTGCGAAGTGTTGTGAAAATTGAAAAAAAAGCTTTCGGCCGTAGTCTCGCTTTTTTAAAATGAAGTTCAACCCGATATTTTCGCGGCTGGTTACATTGTTACTCCCTTGCGGTATATTATTGAACTTAATGGCATCATTTACCGTTTTCCGATCCTCCAGGGACGGTGTCCGTGTTGCGTAATGGACGTTTTAGGGTTCCGTTTAAAACAAAGAGCGATTGGGTTTTCTGAATTGTTTCGAAAGTTGGCTGATTGGTGGCTGCTTTGATGGTTTTTTGCAGAGCTTAAAAGAAAAGTCGGAAATGTTAGTCAAATGTGTTTGTATTATGTAGTATAGAGTACCTATATACGTCTTATATTATTCATGGACTTCTCTTTAGAATTGTCTAGGATATTTTATTTACGTACTGTTTGCTTTGACATTTAGCGTCTTTATGTAATCACAGAAGTTACAAATTTTTATTTTCGTCTTGTTAGAGCTTTTATTAGGTATATTAAGACAACGTGGCGAAAACTTTCGATATGGACAACTATTGGTAGCATAAGTAGTAAATTAAGGGTTCTTTAAACATGTATTCACGAGCAGTTGGTTTTATTATTATTTGGATGATAGAAAACATGTCTAAAATAACTCAAATGTGTCAAAATAATTTCAAAGCATTATCAGAAAGACTTAGGTAAAAAAAACGACAACCGAAATCAAAATAAAAACATACGGAACCGTCGCTTCATTGTCAGATTACTAATATAATGCCACCAAATTCGTTTTTCCCGCCCATTTGACAAATATTGATGTGGTTAGGATGACTGATCATTCACAAAACATTGGAACAACTGGCCACACTGGCTCATTGTTGCCAGCCACAAAAATGCTTTCTATGTTTCAATCACAGGCAAATTATTATTTATTGACATTAGTTTTGGGTGGTGAACACCCTACGTTTTTATGCGCCATAAATTATTGTAATAAAGATTTCTGTAAAATTGATTTAAAAAGTATTTTTTCTTCAGAAAATCTTTATGTTGTAGTTTATTTTTTAAATGTTTCGCATGACTGACAATAAGACACATTTTTTCTGGGGTGTGCAGCGCGAAGCACTATTTTTTTTTCTCGATTTTAAAATTTCAACATAAGTGTTGATCTAAATTAAAATCTAATACAGAACGTGCAATTATTTTTCAGGTTTTTGAAGCTGGCGATATACTTAATTTTCATTTATTTAAGCTATAGCGCTTTAAGTGATGTCTCACAAAGTTTCATTTAAGCACCGAGGACAGACTACTATTACATTTGGCTAGTTTTAAAATTCTTCAAAACCTGCGAACAATATGCCTTGGTCACCTGCTTGTCCAACTTAGAATTGTGAAGTCGTGGGTTCAAATCCAGCGTGGAGGATATGACCCGATCAATGATGTTCCTGATACGGTTATTGCCGTATCATACGGCTTTCAGGTCCTCTAGGAACCCAAAAAAATATGGCTTGCGGCTGTCATTTTAAGGCCGTATTGTAATAAAATACTGTAAGAAAATTACGTTTGTATTTTTTTGTCATTGTTTGTCACGTTAATGTCAACCTCAAAAACGCCGTATTAAAGGCCGTAAGAAACGGCCTTTTAAAAAAAAAAAATATTTTCACTGAAATACGGCGTTTTTGAAGTTGACATGTGACCACTTTAAAATTTACTTGGAACAATACTAGACTTGATCTCCCTACAAGAATAGGTCTATGTGGACACTGGATAGTATAGGACTCTTAAAATAATGTTATTTTAAATGAAAATAATTGTAAACATTGAACAAATTTCGCTGTACTGATATTTATTATAAATACAGTATACTAAAGTATGAACCCAAGTTCATATTAATTTAACATGTAAATTGGATATTGTCATGTGGTCGTATATTACGGTAATTGTTTACATGAACAAAGAACGTGGTTACCGAACTGAAACCATGATACGGGAACGTTAATTTTAATTATTGTTATAATTCCATTAAAATGTTTGATATACGTAATGAAAAGAAAAGTTGTCGTAGTATTTTCTTTTACATTGTGATGTTTGTAGCGACATTACATAGGCGTTTTGTTTCGGGCGAAATTATCTTGTGCTTAAAAAAATGCAGTTTTATTTTTGTTTCTGATCAATAGCTTTGCGTTTAAGTAAAAGAAATTTGTATTATATAAACGCATCTTTACCGGTGCTAAGTAATTAAGCGGTAATTATTACTACATACCTTTAACTTAACTTATTAAATTACCTTTAAATAAAATTTATTTTTCCTTCCGTTAATTTACGAACTTGTAACTTTCTGTTATTTATGTATGTAATATATATTATTGTAGTTTTGTAGTCCAGAGAGGTTTCTATGTCGGATATAGAATTTTTTTTAATATGTTCTTTCTACTAAAAAAACTAGAAAAATATCACTAGCCCAGTCGCTTAGAGGAACATTAAAGGAAACAAACATACATTCGTAGCTTTTTTATTAAGTATATTATGGAAACTAACGTGGATGTCATACATTTTAAACTT
This sequence comes from Hypomecis atomaria, assembly GCA_964007245.1. Taxonomy (NCBI): domain Eukaryota; kingdom Metazoa; phylum Arthropoda; class Insecta; order Lepidoptera; family Geometridae; genus Hypomecis; species Hypomecis atomaria. The sequence goes on from OZ023291.1 coordinate 13,246,474, forward strand.
TATAACAGAAAATGACTCAAGTGAATAATAGTCGATCGCATATTTTCTTTTTATGAACCTCTACCTCTATCTACCTATATATCACTAACTTCCAAAAACATTTTCCAACACAGTCTTTTTTCTACAACAATCGAATAAAAATAGAACAAACGCAAAACACGTCGATACATCGGGACTGTAAAATGAGGCGGCATAATACCGTCTGCAGGGGGTGGCCACGCTTTGATGATCTCGCACGGTGGATACCAATACGCGGATAGTTGTACTTTACTGGAATAACAAACTATAGGAACTAATGTGGTTTTCGTACTTTTTATTTATTTATACAAAAATCTAAAAACAATAGTGATTACATTAAATATTGTCTAAAAACCAAGATTTGGTTTGTCTTGACAATAGGTTCTCATAATTAGATAATTTAACACAATGTCGTAACGTAACTTATTATTATTTATTACACTTTATTATATTGTCGTAACTTAAGTTTCTATTAATTTACTAGTGAGAAAAGTCTTCGTTTTAAGTCGATGATTTTGCATTCTTCTGTCTGGATGTTGGGTCGCATTTTTCATTTTTCAACGAATGTTTACTAATCGTGGTACACAGGTTTTATATACCTATTAATGAATTCTTTTAGCCTTACATATTTTTTTACACTTTTTATGTGTTAAGTTCTACTGTACTGTACCAATCTTTTTAATAGTCCACTGCAGGACGTAGGCCTACCCACTAAGAGTGAATCACAAAGTTCTGCACCTAGTAAGAATCTAAAATATCTAAATTTAAGCATTAAAGCCGCTAACTGTTATACTAGTCATTTGCACCATCTATTGCAATCTAAGTATTCAGCACACTCCCACGAGATACTATTACGGAATCCCTTTTGCATCTTGGTCTCCGTAGTGCACAATCACACCAAGTGTCAGTGTATCTCGATCTTGAATGGGAAAGCTCTTTAGCGTCTCTTACGTGGTTTCTTTAAAATGTCCGCAAACGACAGCCTTATCGGAGGATCGTGAATTTGTTTAGTGAGAGGTGTTGCTACGTTTGTACATGTCTGGGAGGAAACGCATAGGCTTCTCTCCGAAAGTCGGTAAAGAAACTCATTACTATTCGTTGAACATATTGATGGCTAATTTTCACATTTTCAATTTTCACAATGACAAAAAATACTAAATTTGAATTGATAGTAAACACAAGTCGCACTTGTTAATCATAAAATGACATATTTTTTGTAATATATTTACTACGTTTATAAAATATATTCTATTTTGACTGAATAAATAGATTAAAAAAATTAACCACTTTTCTAGCACTAACGAATTTCTATAAATATACGTGTTAGGTTTGCTCGATTTGTTTACGACTTACGACTACCCAGATAATTAAAAAATTCAAAATTCGGTTTCGGAAATCCAATGCCTAGATATTTAAACTTGCGATTCAGTAAACGAGATAGTGATACCAGCAGAAAATCATTAGGCATTCGAGAATAACAATATATTTCTAACATTTCTGTGTACCTATGTCTCAAGTCGATAGTTTTCGATCCTCAGAAGAATTACAAGTAGTAGAAGTATTGCCAAATTTTACTCAAATAAAAACTGCGGTACAGCTGTCTTATTCATATCTGGTTATACAGCATACGCGAGAGTGAGTGGAACAAAAAAAAAAACGCAATGTCTGTCGCATACGGCAAAATCACTGGTTGGAATGTCAAAATGGTTAAAAAATTGGATAAACTAAGTCTTTTATCGCTTTCGGAAATTTGAGCCCTCTAGTCTAGTAAGAAGGTTCGATTCTTTAATCAAATTACCTTCCTACTTTTACCTTTTTGAATTCGGACAGACGAGATGGCTCAATGTTAGTTTGTGAAACCCTTCGAAATTACGTAAGTTCGGGTGTTTGTGCAGCTTTTTATAACACCTTTTTAATTTCATATTTAAAATGGTACAAAGTGATGTAAATCTCTTGCTATTTTAGTACGGTTTCTGTTACTGTTCTTATTCTATGTTTCGATCAGTGTGTGTATCTCCGGACTAGAAACACACTACGAACCGCATTCACTACATTCTGTCAGCTTTACATGAAGCGTGAGGTGAAACACCTCCTGTTTCACTGAAGTTTCGAATAAAGTCGAAAATGTTAACGGGTGACGGGTTTAGGGAGCGGAGCGAGCGAGAACAATGCAGCCCAGTTGCTGATAATCCATTTTCGCCATAATTGCTTAGACTAAAATGGTGCCATGAACTGTCTGGTGTCTCGTTCACATGTAGGTACATTTTTTCTTATACCATGACAGAGGGGTGCGCGCGCTGACTTCTTTTCCAGTAGCTAAATCCTCCAAGGTTTTAATTAAACAAAAATTTGATGAAGATATAGCCCGCCTAAGTTGCGCGTGACCTCACAAGTGCCATACAAATGTATAGACTTCTGTAAGACAGGTGACGTCACGACCCCTACTCCCAAACTTTGACAAAGTTTATCTCTGTTATTTGATTGACAAAAGAAAAAATATGTGTCCAATATTTTTTGATAGATTAACTCACGGACTACGGTATATTATTGTTTTTTTTTACCCAGTCATCATGCTTATTATTGAAAATTCCAGGACTTGGACCGCGATCTAATCCACAGTATCGTTGGGTACCTGATGACGCACGGAACCGACCTCCATCGCCACCAGAGTACGGACATTATCCAGAGCATTCTACAACACGAGGCCAAAGGTATCCTCTACACCACAGCGGCGGAGATAGCGCTCAACAACTGTAGAAACGACGAGCTGTACTTTGAATTTCTGTAGGTATTCTAATCCACAGCATCGCGGGGTTGTAGATAACGTGACCAAACGTGTCGCTTTGGGCGGGACAATCCCGCTTTCAGGCAGTCTGTCCCGGTGTCCCCAGCGAGACTGACATTGTCCCGCTGTTTTTAAACTTTTCCGATTTGAAAACATTATTATTATATAATATACCACGGGACTAATCGCGCACTCAAATTACGAGATAAATAAATACCTCATCATCCCGACGTGTCAACCGAGTTGCATCGGTCTACCCGTGACCACGACCGATGCAACTTGATCGAAACGTCGGGATGGTGACGTATTTATTTATCTCGTAATTTGAGTGCGCAATTAGTCCCGTAGCCCGTAGTATATAATTATAAAATTGTCCCGCTTTTGTAAATAGACCAAGCGATAGTAATATAACTTATAGTTATACTGAAAATAACAGCTTCGCTCGCGTATACCTATTAGCAATGGCCTGGTTGCTCGTATATGTTTTAAAATTAAAAATAAAACGAAACAATTTCGCGCTCTGTCCGTCTGTCTGTCTGACACCAGGCTGTATCTCATGAACCGTGAGAGCTAGAACGTTGAAATTTTCACAGATGACGTATTTCTGTTGCAGTTATAACAACAAATACTAAAAACAGAAAAATAAATATTAAAGGGGGGCTCCCATATAACAAACCTGAATTTTTTAGCCGTTTTTTGCTCGATTGTAATAACAGTGACAGGTAGATGCTTGAAATATTCACACAATATTTAGTTAAACATTCACTTAAAATAATTAAGTTAAAATAAATATTAACGTGGTGGGTGCCCAATGATAGTGGTAGGTACAAGAAACGTGATTTATTTTCACGGCAACAGGAAGATGCCTAAAAAATTAACAGAATATTAAGTAGTGTATTCCTTTTAAAAATTAATAATTAAAATAAGATATATAAGGGGGACTTCCAAACGGTACGGAACCCAACGTGCGCGAGTTCAATTCGCACTTGTCCATTATTTATGGTTGTATTTTAGTGTGTATGTTGATTCTTCAGGCACGAGCAAGATGTGGACGGCATTAGACATTCAACGATCGACGTGAAGGAAGGAATCTCGTGCGTTTGCTTCCTCGGGGACTACGTCCTAGTGGGCACGCAGACTGGCGTTCTGAAGGTATGTCATTATCATCACCATAATCCATAGGCCCATTGCCGGACATAGGCCTACTATATGTATTTCAAATAAATCTTGTTGGAAGCGATGCCACAGCTGGGTCACTCCGCGATTCTTCATACCTAATCTGCTGTCTTACACACACTACACTGTACTTACTCACTCATGATCTCATACTTACGATCATGTCATATAACGCGGGGTGGAAGTGAGGAAGGCTAACGGTAACGAGTGACCGTTCCATACGTAGTATTATTATAATTACCTTCTTTGGCGATGCGTCGTCTTTTTAACCGACTTCCACAAAGGAGGAGGTTCTATGTAAGTCTGTTTGTATATTTTTGTGTATGTTCATCGAGAATTCCGCCAATTGTGAACCGAATCGAAAAACTATCTTTTAGTTCGAAAGGGTATACTCCCGAGGGGTCAAATTTAAATTTTACCGGAATCAGCTGAGCCGTTTTTGAATAATCAACAATAATGTAAACAATTGGAGCGAAATATTTGAATTTTGTATACGATGGAAGGCGGTTTAGCCATTTTTTGCGAAAAATAATTATTTACAGTTGGTCACATTTAAGAGACACTCCTCTTATGACATCGTTGTGATGTCATAGGAAGAGTGTCTCTTACAACGCTTAATTACACAAATAAGTAGCTAAATCCTCCAAGGTTACCAGTGACAACTTACCGCGCAAAAACAAGGTCTTTTACTATGGAATTAGTGAACAAGTTCAAACGAACACTTTATTTTCGTGAAAATTAAACATTTCTTTCTCTGCGTCCATCACAACAAACTTTCAGAAAGTTTTGTTTATCTTAAATTTTTATGCGAGAGTACCTGCGCAAATTTAAAATTTAATCTAAAATTTCGGCAATTCATTTGGAACTGTCAGATATTTCCTTCTTTATCCGCAACCCCACATTAATTTAGGTGCCCTAATCCATTGCCCTACGGGGAGTCCTGTTTGAAAGGGGTGGTGGAAAAAGTAGGGAAATGTGATTAAAGATAAACTGTTTCGCTCCGTGATTGCTGGTGGAATAATTCTGTAGTAAGTATTAACAGTGCAGCAGTAATCCTTCGAGATAACATAGTGTCAATTACTGGTTGGCTTAGTTTTAAATTTAAACAACGATAAAACCAAGACATCCGCATATTGAAAGTCAGTGTATTTCAGCTTAATCTTAACTGCATTGTTATTAATGAAAACGTATGATTGTAATTCTTTTGTGTTTGAACTCTCAAAACACAAATGCTAATTTAAAAGTTTCTCCGTTTTATTTAAGCTAAAAATAGTACTCATAACATACTGTGATGTTATTATCGGTGTGATTAAAGTACCTAGGTATGTATCGGACGCAGTTTTGGTATGAAATTATTTATCGATACGATCTCAATATATCTGCATACTTACTTAATAATAATTTTATGGATTCCAACAAGTAAATCTTGTTATGATCATGTGATATAATCTAAATGACACATACAAATGAGAATATTATAAGACTTAATTGGAGTAAAACTGGTAGCGTGTTTTTTTGACAAATCGATATTTAGATACTTGATATATCTTAAATTTAATATTTGAGAGACTGTTATTTGTAATAGGTAGGTATATACTCGTATTAGTGGGTATTAGTATGCAGTGCCTATACATTTTTGACCGAGCGTTAGCGAGGTCTCTGAGTCTAATGGGACGAGCCGGCACTTGAGCTGTCAGATGTATGTTTGTATGTTTCTTTGTTCGACGATAACTCAAGTACCGCTCAGCTGATCTCCATGAAATTTAGCATACACGTAGTTTATATATATATAATTTTTAAGTTCGAATATGAGCATCTTCTGTTCAGTGGTGTCGAAGATACCAGGACCGGTGGTAAAAAGAGGCAAAACGGCGCCACTTTCTGCGGGAGTTGCGGAGTAAAATTACTGCACGCTCGAGTATTTTATTTAAAATTGTAAGAATAACCGCTCACGTTCACGCAAAATTTAGAGTAATATTTTGTTTGTAATTGTTCAGGCAAATTTCATGATAATATTTAATTTGTAATAATATTTATGTAATATCAAGCTAATTTTGGACGCCTAGCGCCACCTAGTGCTATCTAAGTGTAAACTTCACTTAGCGGTTGTTAGGGTTCCGTACCCAAAGGGAAAAACGGGACCCTATTACTAAGACTTCGATGTCCGTCTGTCCGTCTGTCTGTCTGTCACCGGGCTGTATCTCATGAACCATGATAGCTAGGCAGCTGAAATTTTCACAGATGATTTATTTCTGTTGCCGCTATAACTATAATAAATACATAATAAATACTAAAAAGAGAATTAAATAAATATTTGAGGGGGGCTTCCATACAACAAACCTGAATTTTTAGACGTTTTTCGCTCTATATTAATAATAGTAACAGGTAGATGCTTGAAATTTTCACAGAATACTTAGTTTTATATTCACTTCAATAGTAAATAATAAAATAAAATAAATATTTAAGGGGGGCTCCCATACAGTACGGAACCCTCCGTGCACGAGTCCGACTCGTACTTGGCCGATTATTTTTGTAACTCTTTTCTCAGGTCAGGTGTCGCCACTTTGTATGAAATAAACTCAGCTTGCTTTAGACCGATTCCGCGACTGTTCGGAATTAATTCATTCTCATCTCACGTCAGCACGGGCAGCATGGCAAAGGGAACAAACAATTTTATCCACTTATAATGTCAGTTGTCATTGTCAATCCATACTTTACTTCCGCTTCGAGGGGATATAATGGCGGAAAGACAATTTGTCCCTTTGCCATGCTACCCGTGCAGGAGCGTTCAGATAGAGTAGGAGTTGTCGCAAACATTATTGTTCTATGAAGCCCGATATGCTATATTATGCGACTTCTGCGAGTGTTAGATTCCATTCAGTATGAGTCATACTGTATGACCAGTGTAGCATAATTCAAACATTGTAGCAGAACAATAGCAATTTTAGGCAGAAACTTATATTTTAAATATTTCACCTAATGTAATCTATTTCATTCAAAATTGTTTAAATAATCGACCAAGTACGAGTACGACTCGCGCGCGAACGGTCCCGTACTGTACGAAACCCCCTCAATATTTACCTTATTTTAATTTAATTATTTATTGTTAAATTGAATTTCAAGCATTTACCAGTTACCATTATTAATATCGAGCGAGAAACGGCTAAAAATTCAGGTTTGTTGTATGGGAGCCCCCCTTAAATAAAAATTTTCAGCTTTCTAGCTATAACGGTTCATGAGATACAGCTTGGTGACAGACAGACGGCGGAGTTGTGGATATGTGGTGGTGCGTCGGCGGTAGGTTGCGTCGTCGAATAACAACTCACTATACTAATATTACGTATTTATTGTCTCACAGTATTTATGATATAAAATAGGAATAGCGCGAGGTCTAAGTCCGGGGCGGACTACTAGTATAATTAATTTTTATATGCGTTTGTAAATGTTTGTTCTTGTGAACTAGAGCTATTTAACGGAATAATACAATGTAAGTGATGAAGATATTTTGCTGTTTCTAAAGCGAACCACATAGCAAAAATGTTTGCAGTTAGACATTCAAATTTGTTATTTTCAATTTGAACATCATATTTATAGAAGGGTTCCTCAGCGTAAAATGTAGTCTTGTGCATACCCTGCCTACAGCCTACAGCACATTACGTAGGTAATATATGAGTCAGTTACCAATTGCTCAGTGACATTTACCCTATTCACCTAGAGTCATAGCAAACTTCACTACATAGTATAAAACAAAGTCGCTTCCCGCTGTCCGTCTGTCCAATTGTATGCTTATGTCTTTAAAACTACGCAACGGATTCTGATGCGGTTTTTTAAATATATAGAGTAATTCAAGATGAAGGTTTATATCTAATAACACACCTGTGCGAAGCCGGGGCGGGTCGCTAGTACACACATAAATGCCAATGTAAATCAATAGAAATAGATAACCAAAACTAGAGTTTCGAAAATTAGTCCTACCTATACAAATAGCCTAGGCGTAATTATAACATAATAATATTATGTTGAAAGTTCGACCACCAACCAACGGCCGCTTTTGTTCATTTCCCACCTAGCTTTCATTTAGCTTGAATCGATTTCAACGTATTGTTTTCTCGCTTATTAAAATGAATGAATTACGATTTGTATAGACCTTTACATATTCGTACATGAAGCTCTGTACAGTGCTAGCTTTGTTTGAGAATGTTTTGTCATGATGTTGAATTTGAAGTACCAGTATGTAGGAACAATTGTACATTGTACACGTTATTAATAATTCAGTTGGACTTTGTTCAACCCTAAGAGAAACATTTGTGAAATACTTGTCAGGTGAAAATTAAAGACCTGTACCGTATTATAATATTATTCAGGTTTATTCCTTAACAATTAGCATCCTTTTAAGGGGTTTTTCTGTACATCAAAACTAACAACTTTTACTCTGCGACATTTGTCAAAACTAAAAAAAATTTGCTGTTCCATACATTTTGTCGCGCGTGAACGATAATTTTTTAAGGAACAACATATTTTTTTTTGTTTTCACTAAAGTCGCAGAACAAAAGTTGTTAGTTTTGATGTACAGAATAAGTCCCTAAGAGGATGCTAATTGATTAGGAATAACCACAGATCAGGGAACTGATCTGTGGGAATAACCCTGTATTGAAAATGGTACAAAATAAAAGTATTATTTTAGTGCATTTTTAGGGTTCCGTACCCAAATGGTAAAAACGGGACCCTATTACTAAGACTTCGATGTCCATCTGTCCGTCTGTCTGTCTGTCACCGGGCTGTATCTTATGAACCGCGATAGCTTGGCAGCTGATATTTTCACAGATGATGTATAGCTATAGCAACAAATACTAAAGATAGAATAAAGTAAATATTTAAGGGGGGTTCCCATACAACAAACGTGATTTTTAGGAGTTTTTTGCTCGCTATTAACAATAGCAAGAGGAATGGGGCTCCCATACGGTACGGAACCCTTGGTGCGCGAGTCCGACTTGCACTTGGCCGATTTTTCATTCATAGTTTTACTAACGTAATTCATTGACAACAGAAGGAGGTGGTCTTTAATGGACTGAAATCTAAAAATAATGTTTTTAAGTTAAGAATTTTTCATATCGTGTTGTTTTCAAAATTTACACATACATAACTAGAACAAAAATAAGTTTAACAATAAAGCTCTGATCTTTGCGACTGGATTATAATATTTTTACCAATGCTTACTTTTTCGAGCTAAACCGAAAGTTCACTATGGAAACTAGCGTGGTATTCGCACATTTTGATTAAGTAAAGCACAGGTGTTACTCACGCTTAATTTTAGTAGATACTGCTACCATAGTTTCGATCGCATTTGGCGATCGTTCTCAAGGTTGGAGTACTATCACGCGGGTTCGTCTCGCATAGCACTAAAAAATTATTGAAAAAATTATTCCCCCAAAACTAAAGTGGAAGTACTCAAAGTTAGTCGGTACGTAGCCAATTTACGAGTAGCATTTACACTAATTAATAGCACATGGTGTACAAATAAAACAGACTAAATGATATAACATAAATAAGATACGAAAAAGGCAAAACAAACATTTTCGTAAATATTTCTTTGTGTACATTTCATCAAGTCTCTTCGATTCCTCCTGAGAATATGTCCTATGAATATTTTTTATCTGTATGTACGAATTTGTGTCATAACCAACGAAGATGTTTCATATTCAGACCTGGATATTGCTTGTATTTAAAGCCTTATTGTGTAGACATAAAGGTTAAATTGCGATAACAGTTGTCTTCGCTATTGCCTCTAATATTGTAGCTGCATTATTTTTGTAAAGAATTAGGATTATTCGGGTGTTTCTTCCCTCTGAGGTTTGTCTTTTGTTCTTGTTAGGGAGGATTTATTTGGGCATTAGGATAGGATGGTTGTTTTAAGCAAAGATTTTGGTTCCATTTTATTGTTTTGTTTTTTATGTTTTAGGACAAAATCGACAGTTCGCTGAGTTCAGGATTACTTATTAAAGAGAATATATTGAAGTGTTTTTTTATTTATTTACATGTTTATATTTATATCTGCTAAAACAAACTTGAATTGAATTTGGCGACTTGGCTATTGCCAAAACTCATGATACTGCCGTTTACAAACCGCTTCTTATCGATACTACCGGAGAAAGACCTTATATCTAGCAGTAATTTTATTTAGAGCTGATTTGATGAGCTCAATTTAGCTGTACCTATAAACTACTACACTTATTTTGTTTTTACACTTGATATCTGCGTTGGATACCCTGAGACTACAAATCATGATCCTATTTATCGCAGGAATCGAAAAATAGGTAGAGAAGATCGCAAGCAAATTAGCAAGTCCATTAAAAAGCACTAACTTTAATATGATGTACCGATTCGTTCCGGTTTCATGCAAGCTTGTTAGAGAGCCAGGGCAAGGATTGCGGATATCAACACCGAGCGGTGCGGTTACCGTCATCACTATCTCGAGATGATCGCCTGACGTACTCGAGGTATGTGAGGGCCAATTGCCCCCAGATCAAAGAAAATATAATAATACTGCGTACCCAGATTTTTAGTTAGAAATCATATATTATGCTGTGTCGTTTGTTTCATGGTAAGACCACACGAGAGAAGCAAGAGAACGAAGCTCAATATAACAGTTAGACAAAGTAACCAAAATACATAAGTTAAATTTGAGTAAATTAATTTTAATCCGAATAGATAAAGAAAAACGTACATTTGATGACCCAATCAGCTCTAGAGTACCTATTATAGTCTACCTTCATTTTACGGTAAGGGCCTTAGCTGCTACTCATATATCTAATTGAAGTTAAGATATACATACTACGCTGGGCAGAGCCTTAGTACGTAGCGAAGAACAAAATATATTTTCGCTCGGGTGATGACCATATTTTGTACTATGCTAAACAAACATGAAATTGACTTGCACAACTCTTTTTACGTAGGTAGCGTCTAGTCCCAAACATAAAGTCCGTTAATCAAAATATTGTTCTGAACACCTGAACACATACTTCAAAAACATACAATAAGACTTTCAAAATAAATACCAAATATCCCCAACAAATTCATCCTTAAATCCGTAGAAAGCAAGAGTATCGTATTAAAAACCCATTTGCAATACTAGACGTTAACGTAATACATAACGAGATATCTGTTACGGCTACGGAGCTATAATATTATTCGTAACAAGTTTGGAAGTAATTTAAATAGGAATACGAGAGATGTCCGGTCGGATAATATAGTAAAAAATGATTTTTTGATTGGACCTGCTCTAATGGGCGTCATAAGGAGGTGGGATCTTTATAGAGTTGTTAAAACTTGTTTAGTAATTTTAATTCACAAAAAGTTGCCAACACGTGGTGCTAAAGGTCAATTTGATTACGTTGAGTCATTTGATTTTACATTACAAATTAACAATTTGCAAGTTTGTATTTATAATTGATTTAGTATTTGTGATTACACGATTTTAAACGAGTTTTGTTTATTCTTTTATTAATCTTGAACCAAATTGATAAACACTGTACTGTACCAGCCTTTTTAATAGTCCACTGCAGGACGTAGGCCTACCCACGAAGGGTGATTGGTAAATTGATAAACACAAAGCGATTAAAATAAAAATTGCATTATTATTACTTCAAGTTATAACAACAAACAGTTAGGCAAGGATATTAGATTAGATACATCTACTGTAGCATACAATTTTGCATAATTATATAAAAATCTACTATCTGAATGGAACGGAACGTCATTTGCGAATTTGACAGTTGCCAGTAGCTCGTCCTTCCCATTGGATAAAAAATAAGGAAAGGATCGCTTCCTATAGGTCGGAACGACGTGCCAACTTAAACATGAATAACTAGGGATTGCCAGTCATTGCGAGCAATGTTCGTTTGATACAACTAATTGATTTGATAAACAAAGCGCCTTGTTTTGATAAACAAAGCGCCTAATTTAAAGCCAATCAATAAAACAAAAACTTTTATTAACCATAATCGTTATAAATCCTACTTTTCCAACGTTTATCCGTTTTCTTCGGGAGTAATTCCACTTATAATATTATTAATTTAAATCGATTCTCATTCGATTGTTTGCTAAGTTAGCTTAGCGTATTTCCAGTTTCCACCACAAGATGGAAAGATAATATATTTTTGGGATCTAACCATAAAATCCCGTACTAATCACCCTTAAAGACGTCACTGGGGCCAAGCCGGCTGACCTCCGGCGTGGACTAATGGCCTTGCGTCGTTTTACTATCTTACTTCGCCATATTTTCCCCGTAAAGGTACGCAAAGGTACGTCCCCGTATTATCCTTCTCTTGAACGCGTGCGCAGTTACTTCTTTCATCGATTTAACGAATCGTCATACTAAAATGTTTACACCAAGACGTGATTCTCATGCATATTGGTTCTGACATATTTATTGAAAAATATCCCTAAATTTTGTTACTTGTCCATCGAATTTCTACTAAATAGTCTTTCCTTGAGTTTGTTTGCAGCGAGGTACCATTTTCCCTGGTTTTAATGTTAAATACCCGAAATTATTGACTTTTTTGTTGAAAACATTCTTAATACAAAATAATCTTCTGGAAAGATTCTAAATGTCCAGATTTAAACTAGATAGTTTCCCCACGACCCTACCTTCGTGGTGGAGTATAATCATACCCTATTCTCTCATTTTTGACTTGAAAAAATGAAAACTTGTAATTCCAAATTTTCCTGTTCTTCGTACAATGAGTTGACATGGGTTCATTCCATTCATTTCAGGGTGTTTAGTTGGGGCAACGTATTACTAGGGGCCTATCTCAACCCTACCTACTACAATCAGTCGCCTGAGCGTCGTTGGTGCCGCCCGGTCGAACTGTATACTTCGGTTCTCCCGCAACATCCGCAGAGATGCATGGATAGTAACCGCAACCTACAGGTACCTTGTTTAAATTAATTACCGACGACCATTATACTATAACCTAGATTCTTAGGTGGCTTCGCCGCCTGAACTAGGGCTAGAAGTTAAGTATTTCGGTATCCCCACCCACAAGAGGTGAGAGAACACGCTACACTACCTACTAACACTTTTTATTGGTATTTAGTACGCTTTGTCGAAACTGTTCAAATGTAACAGACAAATAACTCATTGTATCATAGCAGCATGTTTTATTCCCAAAACCAAGTAACAAAATGTGAACAGGTGCTCCAGTATCGCTACTACTTTTTTCGATTTGTAGGTTTTAACTACTCTATAGAAGTCTTCCGCTCGACGATAAAGTCAGGTCATCACGACTCCAATTGGGACGTCCCACTGACGGATGCCTGCACATGTTATTGACCTTACCCTATTGTTAGCCATATGGCAAACGAAAATTACCTCGTGCTTTCGCGAATTAGCGAAAATTTCCCCTTAAATTTGTATAACTGTTAAGGAGCCGACGATATTTTCAAGAAAACGAGCTGTACTTTCCTTGTTATTGAGGTTTTTGGTAATGAGAAGCTTGCGTTTATGAGATTCAAGTTTTGAGCTTAAAGTTTTTATGTTTAATGGATGTTGAAGTATTGGTGGAAATTGTTTTCCAGCTGTAGGTAAAGATGGTCGATGGAGACAAAATTAATCTGCATTCTAATAATTATGAAACAATCTAGATTAAGTACTGTGTAGGGTATAAAATATTTTTTTTAATAAAAATCATGAAAAGATTACAGTTGAAAGGTGAATATTTTGATTAAAGCATGTGGCATAAATTTAGGAAACCTTGCCCATCTAAATTAGATACCCAATTTCCGTGCATTGATACATATTGTACTTATTAACAGATATTTTATCACTACAACATAAACATATTGAACATTCGATAAATTTGTTTTTGTCTACTAGCACTACTTAATTTTGGAACTTAAACCTCAGACCAAAAAAAAAAATCAAAAAAACCAAACAACAGTTTATTTTTATTTGGTCTGAGACCTAAACTTGCATTATCTAATAAAGTAAATAGATGATACACATCTATACAACAACGTACACCACATTGTAACATCGGATAAGTCACACTATCGAAGAATCTTCCATAAGTAATACCTACACCAAAACATAGAAAAACGTAAAATCAATAGGATCTAAGTCTAACTAGGCCATCCCTGACATATGCTCCCCATCATAATGACACAAAATTATGGTCAAACAACGGCTCCTTAAACATTTATGATCTTCTGAAATGTCCAATAAGGCATATTGAAGAATCGTTCATAAGTAGGTACATATCACACTAAATTAAAGAAACATATAATGGCAGCATCCCTCTCCCCATCACCATGATACGGAATTATGATCAAACAATGGCTTCTTGGTCATTTTAGAAGTAAGTAGATCTTCTAAAATGTGCAATAAGTCACACTATCGAAGAATCTGCTGTAAATAATACTCCAACTGATAGAAACGTAGAGATCTTCTACGAAAACATGACCCGCCTCTCCAAAATTCGACACGTTTGAATGTTGTTCAATTGTTTGAAACAATAATGTGGAGTGGCAGGTCATGTTATCGTAAAAAATCTCTAGTAAATCTAATTACAATTTTTTTTTCTGGGCAATACTGATCACATAAGATATTGAAAAAAATGTAGCTGTGGCTACGCTGCTGTAATACATCAACTTATAGAAACATAATGGCAATAAGATCTAACTAGCCAGTAAATTCAAAGTCGTTTGCCAAATGGCCATCCGCGACATATGCTCCCCATCATAATGACACGGAATTATGGTCAAACAACGGCCACCAATTACCGGCCATAGACAAGGGTAGACGTGATAAAAACAGATCTTCTAACACGTAATTACGTAATTGCGCGCCCCTGCCTTGGGTACGACGCCGCACGAATATGCCAGACCAAAAAGTAAGATTGTAGTTGGTGTAAAAATTGTATGGATATGACCCATAAATATTTATAGGGAAACATTGTATTAATTAACCGGTGCGCGAGATACACACACTAAATCCTTACATAGTATAAAATAAAGTCGCTATTTTTGTCTGTTTGTTTGTCTGTATGCTTAAATCTTTAAAACTACGCAACGGATTTTGATGCGGTTTTTTTTAATGGATAGAGTGATTCAAGAGAAAGGTTTATATGTATAATACACCTGTGCGAAGCCGGGGCGGGTCGTCTAGTTTACTATATAATAATAGGTAGGTATTCATTCGCCGGAAAATTCAAGTTACCGATACATAATTATGTTACTTACTAAATGCAATGTTACGTAAATATTTTGTGCTCTGTGAGTAAATAATTTAACATTTTGTAATTTTTGAGTTAATAATTTTGTAATTATTGGCGTAACGTAGATAAAGTTGTAATTTTAAACAGTTTCATACGAAATTAAGACCATTCTTGATTGAGAATACGCCGACGTGTCTCATCTCGAGATTTCAGGAGATATGATAAAATGGACGTATTTTTTTTTTTTGGTAAAAAAGTCATACTACAGTCCCTGAAATAAATGCAAGCTTGGTTAATGTCTACTATATAAGTAGATATTAACGAAGCACATATTACTGTAGGTTAATCAATTAAGCAAACATTTAAAATACATGCCTATTGCGATAACTACATAAAATACAATATATTATGCGTATTGATAGATGTACTGTAATAGAGGTGATTTTTATAATGAACATCTAACCCCTCGAGACCCCCGGTGTCAAAATATTTCTCGTTTGTTCAGGATATTTAAGTTTGAACTGAGGGTTAAATCAGATACTTGAATTTATTTTATTTCATACAAATAAGGAAAATGATCAATTTGTAGATATTTGCTACTATTTTTCTTGTATTAAAAATAAAGTTTCACGTAGGTATCCCAGGGTCTTATGTAAATGACCAGACCTAAAATTACGAAAACAATTTTAAAAAATAGCGTTGGCGTATCTATACTTTTCCCCCTGTGATGCGTGAACGGACAAAACAGAAAGGGCCCGAAACAAGTTTAATAAAATGTGGAAGTAAAAATATTTTCTGTACCGGAATCGTTAACGCTGTTGCGGTTTGATGTTCCGTCTGACGAATCCTTTTAATTTGAAGCCTGCGCAGGAGTTAACAACCCGCCTAAATATACCTTAGATCAAGAACAAACAAGATCCGAAGGCTAGTTATAGTTTGATTGTTAGCTGATAGGGGTGTGAATCGAAATTATCGATATCTATTTTTCTTCAGTACAGTGTACCTAGGGATAGAGAAGACTGCAGATGCTGATGATGATGTAGAAGTTCGTACAGACAGGAGGGCTGGTGTTAGAGATTTTAGGCCATTTGAAGACCTCGCCCTAAACGGTTAAAACAACCAGAACCCAGCATTTTACATTTGAGCCGTGGCTCGGCAGTGCTAAGTTGTAAATGCCACCCACGGTCACCTGTCCGAAGACTGACTGTGCTGAAGTGACTGACGTTGCTTAACTTCAGTGACCACTCAGAAACACCTAGTGTCTAGTCAAACTACCTTATAGCACTCTATTTTTTTAATTTTTCTTAGAAATTGTTATTTTCTATTTTTCTTTTCGAAGTGCCTGAGTTAACATTGTTAAGCTTTTTTCTTCCAAAGATTTTCAAGTCAGAAATACTGAACTAAATATCAGGATGTCAGGATGGCGACGAGTACTGTGAAGCGTTATATAACAAATATCTTGAAAAACATCAGGGTTTCCAGATTATGGATGCCAAAAGTATTTAATTAAACACTGTAAAGATGTTCATAGTTACGTTAAGGTATTTGAAATTATTATCGTATTGACGTTTTTTTAAGGTACACCCATGTCGAGCGGAGAACGTCTTAGGCCTTAATTAATAATGATTATTGTTTCGTTCTTAAATTTGAGCAGATAGATCGATCCAAAATATCGATAGTAACATTTTGCGCACCCGCCTTGCGCCAACACTACTCAAATTTTATTTTGACGCCATGCCATGTTGTAAATTGGAATATTTTGCGTTATTATTTTTGTGTAGCTATTAAATATTAGTGAGATGATTTTTATGGGAAGATTTACGACGGCTCAAATCATTTTTATGAATATAATTGCTTTGATTTTAATAGTTTTATAGTATTTTTATCACGTGTTGCAAAATATTTTTGTGTTCACATAATTTTTCAATTAATGAATTTCGCAAAAATGGTAGTGATGTAATGGTTACCATTAAATGTTATTGATGATCTTTGACTAAACTGATAATTTACATCAACAGCAATCTAATTGAATAACAAGTGTTATTCATTTAGGGATCAAAAGACCCGACCGAGTTTTATGGAAATTTAAAATTTGGACTTTGCAAATGAGCTCCGTGTATCTTGTATCTAATGAGCAGTTGTTCCTACTAGAGTTCAACTCTTGCGTAAATATGCAAATTTTAATTTTTCTTACGAACAAAAATTGTAGCTTATATACTATTTCAGAAGAAAATAAGAATATTTACTTACTAAAAATACCTTCCTAGTCAGTAAAAAAAATGTAAAAACCTGTTGTACTGTTCAAATGTTTCTTTTTTCACTTTCTAGACTGATAGATAGGTAGGTCTTTTTACTAAATTTGATGATTACCTACAAAAGAATTATCATCCTTTCAGTCCTATCTCCAATAAGACTGGTTGGATGTGACTTGTATCCGGCGCAATCCTGTGGTAACTTGGTAAGTAAGTTCGTATGGCTAGCCTTGGTGTAAAAAAATTTTCAGCCACTGAAGGCTTCTAACATGGCTAAACGGTTAAAACACCAGATACCTTCAATTTAACGTTTCATATTACCTACGGTAGCGCTGTATTGGAAATGCCACTCGCGGACTCCCATTCGAAAACAGGCTGTGGGTGAATCCTGCTGAAATTGATATCAATACCACTAGTATCAGTTTAATAGGTTATTTACGTACTCATTAGCATTATCGCAAGCTTTAATTTTCTACGTTATTTGTCGATCACCATCTGTTGACATTGTATTGACTATTGACACAGTTTTATTTCTATACACAACAACATAGGCAAAATAATAGTTTACGTTTACTCTATCAAGCGACTAAAAAACTTGACAAACTCATACAAGGAGTACAGGTGTGAAAACCAATTCCACACGTCTGAACACAAACTTGTGTTGCAGATGCTGTTGTTAACTCCCAGTACACAGTATTCTCAAAGCTCAAGCTCGTTATAAATTAATGCACAGACGCACCACAATGCTGGTGTAATAAAGCGAGCTCCATCAAAGATTTGGAATTCATTACCAAGTTTCCGACTAAAATTACCCTTTCGCCTCTCTATTGACGATAGTTGGCTACAAGATCCATCCTTGTGTTATGCATATTAATGAAGCTGCATGTTATTACTGTGATATGATCCGGGCACTGCACGTTCTCATCTCCTTTGCCAACTAACGTAAGCACAGAGTAATCCACGTAGAATATTAAGAGCCTGAACTTTGAGAGCCTCTCTCCTGCTCTCACAGTTTTACAGCAGTGATTTAATTTACCCACAATAATATAATTACGGCACGAAACGCAGACCAATGTAACCCTGAGTGAGAATACACACCGGCAAATTTAGAGTAGGACGTCCACCCACAAACCGACTAACGATCTGATTAGAACCACAAGATCAAACGGATTTCCCGGCACTTTTGCCCGATAAAAAAAAGATCAAACTAAAAGCAAGTTGCAATTCAACCGGTTCTATTGGAAATCCATTGGATGTACATTGTACATACATACAGCTGTGAATTTCCTACGCCTGATGATGGTGTAACAACTGAAAAAACTACTATGAATAATATTGCGTCCTTACTAATTTAGCGAATTTCGTGAATATTAAGTGCTCTAAAAAACAGCAAATTAACTTTCCTGCTTCAATAATTATATTGTATAAAAATTGATTTTGTTTTATTGACAATGAAATCATTTCAGTTATCACAATCGTCCTATTTTATTTTATTTATTAGGCTTCACATTGATAACTGCATCAAAAAAAACATTAATTACTTATATACTAACTTATACTAAATGCGTCATCTTTCTAAGGAAGCACCACATGCAATAATTATACAAAGTAGCAAAAATATTACTAAGCTAACTTAAAATTACAGTTGTACAAATTATTAGATATTATTAGTTAAATTATTAATTGTGTGATGTAAGAAGAGTTAGAGAACAGGGTTGACACTTTCTGCCATAATTGAGTTTAAGTTTATTTTGAACTTCTTTACTGTGTCTCCAAAAACATCGAAAAAAATATGTTTCTTATTAGTCTGGGGACAGGTGAATTTGAACCTAGCACGGTTCTGCGAAACACTGGGGCAAATGGCGTTATTGGCATGCGAGGATATCTGAATGGAATTCTAAATTTAAATTTCATTAGTAGGCTTGGACAGTCTATGTAGTTGTGGATTAGATTATAAAGAAAGGTAATGTCTAGTTTATCGCGACGACAAACTAGAACAGTATCTAAGCTACAATTGGCCTTTACCTATTTGAAGAAATGTATCAATGAGACAAAGCTACTCGTAATTCAACTATGGAACCTGAAAACTACGCGGGTTTCTAAAGTATGTACTGGAAATATGTATTCAATTTTTTGAATTCAAAGCAAGAATCGTTGAGAAGTTTCTTCTGAAACAAATTCCTCAAATTGATGATGATGATGATATTCATGAATTGCTTAAATTAGCAGATCTTGTCTTAGAACGTAGGGCTTGACTTCAAATTAGTACAGCACCCCATTCACTAACACAATTTTCATGAACTTTAATTATGCCATTTAAATTTCAGCGTCGGCAGGCGACCGACAAAATAGCTTAACAAAGTACTTTAATCAAATCTTTGAGCCTTTGAGTAATCAAGAAACAGAAATAAATCACAGAAATCACAACACAAAAATAATATCTTTTCTTTGACATCTCAAAATCCTCTGGTTGAGTATATAGCTAACATAAATCTAACAGTTTCTCGGAAATAAAAATAACAATTATGATAATTATCGCGCCGTCAAAACTTCTCTTTTCGACATGACCATAACTAATAATTAAGACCGTAAAAACGTTATCTCCAAGAACCAGTAAAGTTCAAATAAGAATAGAGAGACTCTTAATTTTCAATCTATAGTCAACATTGAGGAGCTTTTGAAATTGATACTAATATTGTTAACAATACAGCAGGTATTGCGGCGACGCTTTTGAATTAACTGAATTCTGACAGTCTTGTATCTGGTAAAGGTACGTCTTATAAGATAAAATATCAAATTCTCACAAGACCATTATGGTATCAAAATTAAGAAGCGGCGATGGGTCTCGACTTTTCAAATCAAATTAATTATAATTACAAACAATTACTGGCTGATTTAATGAATAAACAAAGCACAGTAGTAGATGTAGAGAGAGACAAAGTGATTGAAATTAAAGGTGTGGAAGCAAGATGTAGGAGAGATAACGCCTACGTTTCTTTGAATGTATGATTCGGTGAGAGATAAAAATCGTCGGTCTTATTCGTCAGAGTTTTTTTAATTACCGAGGGGTCCTACATGAGAACTGACAGCGGCCATTGTGTGAAATAAATACGACATACGAACGAAGGAAGCCGTGGACATTGAGACGGACACGGTGTAAAAAGAAAAGCAAACTTAAACTCACCATTGTATGCTAAAACAAATGAACTACCGAGGTAGTGACAATGCATTTGTGAATTTAGTATCGCTGATTTGGTAACTTCAAACTGAAATATAAAACTTAAACTAACTTAAGTATAACTTAAACTTTTTAACATTTAACATTTACGTAAAAATGTGCTTGGCCTACATAGGCAGTGTAAAATCTATTCACGCATATGAAATAGGTATGTACGGAAATTTAGAAAAAAATTTTTTTTTATTAATTTTACAAATGAACATGGCCTACATAAGTAGGGTAAAATCTATTTATTCATTTGAAATACCTAGATACGAAAAATTGGAAAAAAGTAATTATTAATACTAAGGTAGGTAATAACTAAGGAGGAGGAGGCTTATGCCCTGCAGTGAGCCGAAATAAGCTGATAATGTTGATAATGATGATGAAGTAAGTAAGTTCATAGGTATAGGCCGGGTGGCTAGCCCTGGTGTCAGAGGTTTTAAGCCACCTAAAGGCTTCTGACATGGCTAAACGGTTAAAACAACCGGGACCTACAATTTAACTAAGATACTAAGCAGCTGCTTTAGCGCCATCATTAAAACTTTTTCAGACGATGCCAATTTGTCTTCTCTTTTGCAATTCAATACTTCTAAGTGGTCGATGTTCTTTGCATTATAATTTGCATGAATTAAAGAAAGGTTAACGCCGTATAATCACTTCTGATTCGTAGTCATAAAGCAAATCAATATATAGATAACAGATGAGAGATGCTAATAGGGGATTTTTCCTTTGAAAAAAAATGTAATAGTAATGACTGAGCCTTGTTAAGTTTTAGAATATTCTCATGATTTCCACAGCCACTGGCATTGCTTGAAAGCAGGTGTAAAAACTCTTTTTAAAGTCCATAAATTTAAAAAAATCCGTAGATTCAAAGCTATTGAAGTAAAATCACAATAGGAAGGATATGTGACAGACCTGAGGACCAATGCATAAAAGTTTTTGAGTGCACACCAACCAACATTATGTTTCCCTTACTGACATTTGTTATTTTCTTATAACGTTAAAAATAAAGTTCAAAATAAATACGTTCTAATTTTTGTCGTCGTAAATTGTAGATGCGGCACACAATGACATGTTCAAAAATGTCTCCGAGATAGGTCCTTTGACAATGCACGGTAATTGGTGGGTTGGGTACCTGGTTTCGATGGTTTTGTTGGCAACAATGAGTTTGGTGATCATAAAGAAGCATACATACGGAACAGGAATATGGTAGTAATTTACTCATTGAATCAGTGTAATCAATACCGGGTCAAAATTGGAATGAGAATTATCATTTTTAGGGTTCCGTACCCAAAGGGTAAAAACGGGACCCTATTACCGAGACTCCGATGTCCGTCTGTCTGACTGTCACCGGGCTGTATCTCATGAACTATGATAGCTAGGCAGCTGAAATTTTCACAGATGATCTATTTCTGTTGCCGCTATAGCAACAAATACTAAAAACAGAATAAAATAAATATTTGAGGGGGGGCTGCCATACAACAAACGTGATTTTTAGAAGTTTTATTGCTCGCTATTAATAACGGCAAGAGGAATGGGGCTCCCACACGGGACCCTTCGTGTGCGAGTCCGACTCGCACTTGGCAGATTTTTGTCTCCAATTTATGACATAAAATATTGTGAACTACGATACCGAGTGTATTTCTAGTAGTTTCTGTAGGCGGGGGACATATTTAAGGACCAACTTTTACTACCATACCAAAAATTGGATACCAAAAATGCTAAAAAACAGATGTTGATTACAAACAGTTCAATGACTTTTACTATAAACGTTATTTTAATGTATGATGGTGAAACAAAATAACGCCATATGTAAAAATATATTTCACTTACGCTTAATTCATTTTATAATATAAGATGTTTATGCAGGTACGGAGATTTCATTTAATATACAAACTCTAACTACTCGCAAAGCTCTTAGTTACGTCGAAAATTGCAGACCGCAACATCTGGTGTGTCCTTTACCACCAGAATTCCCGTAGATTGCATTTTGTCTACTTTCGCCTAATAAACTTCTAGCATTTTAATATAAAACGTAAGTTCAATGAATAGAGTCCGTTTTGGGTTATTTCCTTTTCTCGTTTAGTTGTAGACCTTATGACCTTCTGTTACTAACAGTATGTTCAATCTGTTGTCTCGTCTGCTCTGGTACTATGGAGCTATTTGGTACAGGCTTGGATTGCGGAAAGAGAAATGGAAACTCGATTTTTACGGAGCCAATTTTCGGGAAATGAAAACGCAAAATGATTGCAAAAAGGTAGGAAGATAGTAACAATCTTTGTATTTTAGTGGAAAATGAAGTCAAAAGTTAAAGTAGAGCAACGTTTGCTTTCTAAGATGAAACTAAGACACTTTTTAGAACAGGAGACACATTTTAAAGAAACCTTTACATTGTTAGTTGTAACATTTAAATTTGATCAGTTACGAGAATCATAGATTGGATAAAATAATATATCACAAGAAAATTTAACTACGTGATATAATTGCATGTACGCTTTAGCGTGTCCATTGTTTTTATATCAAATAGACAATTTTTTATAGTGTTTATACACAGTACGGTATTTTAATGTAAAGTACAAAGAAGGAAGAAATTTATCGCTTTGATCAAGGTCATTGATTTACTTAGGTCTTCAATACGATGCAGTGACAATCCAATTCCACTCTTAAAGTGTTACGTTTTGCAAAAAGATCTACCTTGTTCATCATCTATGATCACAATGGTCCATTTGCATAGGCAACAAAACAAGCAGGCTGTACTCAGTGTTGGTCTTATTCTCGACCACAGATTTCTCCTAATATAAACACACATCGAGACAATAGTTCAATACGCCCATCAATTTTACATCGCATATGATATCTATCTCTACCACGGGCATTAATAAATCAAGCGTTATACCGTATGCGATTGTTCCGATTCGTTATTGTCTCTGGTCGATAACTGGCTCTATTTACACAAGAACGGTAGGCGTGGATGTCTTTGACTTCACAGAGTAGGCTGTTACTTGATGGAGTATTGTATGAACCACTATTATTTGTTGATCCACATCTTTATCTTAAAAGTGTATGTTAGCGTCTGTATGAGGTATGCGTAACGTAGAGCCTATTTTTAAAAGTACTAATTACTTGCTTGAATTATTTATTATCACATTTATTTGTTTTTTCTTCTATACTTACGCTTACCAAAGTATTCAAAAAGTATATAAAGTATCAAAATATTATAGAGGCTGGCAGAGACTGGTGTCTCTATTTCATAATACTTTGACAGCCCCGTTATTATAAAATATAAGTTACTTTTGCTAACCTGCTTTGCTACTTGTGTGTTTTTGTGTTGTGTTTACTTATTTTTATTATCACGAATAAGTCAGTATCAACAGTGATCAGATGGTAAACGACGTTGCGGTGGACGACTTAGACTATACCTATTCATTCTGACTTTGAATATTGGCCATCTTGACTTATAAGGAATTTATAACACACAACAATGTGACTTCTTTACAATACAATCAAATCCACATTATACCTTACACATTACATACATAAGCCACATATCCACATCACTATTCCAAAATACTTCAAATACATCCAGCCGAAGACACTCCAGTTTCTTGGTCCTAAGCAAACATGTTACCGTCGAAGTAATTGCTTACTTTGTTTACAGTCTTTTATTGTGTATTGTAGTTCAAATATTATCTTTGGGTGCATCAGTTGTCTTACCTACAGCTGCGATGGATATACGAGCCGAATTTTCAGAAGTTAATTTAGCGTTGATTTTTATTATATTGGGTTTGCGAAGGATCATGAGCAAACATTTTTTTGTCGGGTGAGAGATCATTGCAAATATTACAAAAAATAAACGAGAGAAATGTGAAGAATACTAATTTTTATACGGTGAAAAGATAAAGATATGTAGTGGTAGGCTGTTTGTAGTTGCTTTTGTAGAGCTTTTTTTATAATGTGTTAAACTAATCATAATTATTTGCATTATTACTAAGACGAACAAATGAATAAATATTAGGGAAATTTTACACACATAAATAAATTAAACATTAATCTTTCGTATCTCCAACAAGATACAGGGTTTTTAAGAAAAAAGATAATAAACTGAATTGCGTTTTGACCGGAGCTAAATACATATATTTTTTGATGAAGACCTCCCTAAAATTAATTACTATAAAACAGCTTGTTCGAAGTGTTAAGCATGGTTCTAAACTATTTAGAGACAGGTGAAGACAAAAGACGTCAAACCGAATTATGTTCCAGTTTTGAGAATTTATAGCTTCTTGACTCCAGACACCATAAAACCGATTCCTACCCGCCCATAGTTACACCCATCAACAAACTACTGAGTAGCCGCTTCAAAAAAGGCAGAAAAAATGGCAGAGAGTAACCTAATATGAATGAGCGGCACCTACCTCGGCCACTCTTAAGTTACAGCATTACAAAGACGCTACCGAGTAATCTGAGAATCTATAGGAAACGCGACAGTCAACAGACTGGGACACTAAAAAAACACTTTCAATCGAGCGAAAAGGAAATTCAATATGCCATTGCATCGTGGATTAAATTTTGCACAATCTTGAGCCGCAATCGACAGATGTTGCCAGAAATTTAGCTAACCATTTGTGTGATGAGATTTCTTAGAAGGCTTTGAACTTGTACAATTCTGATTGAAATAATTAGAGTTCAGGCTGCGGGGAATGACGGCAGATAAAACTTTGTTAGAACAATATTAATCAAACATCTAGCGAGTTATTACAGAAAATCGTCTTGCTCTGATTTGATGATTAACTTTCTCGTATGATAATTATATTTCTCGCGCAGTAACACGTATCTAGAGCTCATTTTAAAATATTATCATAAAAATATCTAAAATACTAGTTGGGAATTTTTGATATCTTCTACAATATTTCCCTTCGACATAATTTATAAACATTCTAAAAATAACAAGAGCATATAACAAAAATTAGCCTATAAAATTTCCATTACCCCCAAAAGCATCGTATGGTTCGGTGTTTATCTTGGCCGTCGAGGATGCCTGGTTTTATGATCGCCATAACATCAGTTTTCAATAAAATCACGTTGTCAAACTCCTATACGGAAACAAGGAGTTAAAAATTACCATACAACAAAAGTAAAATGTTTGTGATTCATGGAGGCAATTCCAAAATTTATAACAATTTTATGAGAACTAAAACTTTTGACATTAACATAAATTGGTTTTGTATGGATAATAAAAAAGAAAATAGTAGGTAATGGCAATGAGAAATGAGAAATGAATTAGGTGAGTTGTGCACAGCAAATAGTTTTCATCGACGGAAGCCTTGACTCACTTTGTCCAGTAATTTGAGATGTTTCTGAGCCACTATGGGGGAAAACATCGACCGAGTAAATAAAGCCAGGAACACGGCACGGCAAACAATCAACCAGTCTTTGCAGACGTGTAATCGGATACAAAATGGTCCTTGCTACCACTCAAGACTGCGGCGACTCGACAAACAGTAGCCTCTCTAAAGGAAATTACATGGAATTACAACTTTTCTCCCCGAGGAGAGATATAAGTGAACGTGTAGTCGGAATATCGAGAATTTCTTTAGTTTCTATCATTGGGAATACAAGGACACTGAATAGTTCTTGAATTTTGTATGAGCTTTCGAGAATTCGTTTTCAGTAAGCTTGTGTTTTAACAAAGGGTTTTTATTTTTACGATACGTTGAAAATAAATATATAAAACATGAATACTAAAATTCGATAAAAGGCACACCAAGCATATAAATGTTTGTATTTATTTTTAACATTTGTTCTGCATATTTTATCGAGATGTTTTAGCGATATTTTATTTATTTCAAAACATAGTCCAAAAACCTAGAAAAATATCGACGAGTTTTGTGTTTTGATTCTTATCATATAAATAGGGAGTTTGATTAAACAAAATAAACTGTTTACACACTGATTTTGAAAAAAAATAAAGCTAGTAATAAACACATCAATTTTGAAGGGATTTTTTCAGTAATATAAATCAACTAGGTACACACAAAAACTAAAGCCTAGTTGTACAAATAAATAGCTTTTGCCACAACTCATTGTTCTTCTGAACGACTCAGCGATTTTTGATATCTTTCAAATAAGAAACCTCAGAAAGACTAGTCAGTAGTCAGAGACCGTCGTCGGTTGCCTTTATTATTTTTCTCTCGAAAGCTTTTTACTGCAAACGCTCTCTTCGTAACGACATTGAGTATCCTTTGTCTTGAATATAAGAGCAATTTTTATTCGAAGTTGAAAAATTTTTCAAATATGGGTAAATGATTCAGCAGTATGCCAGTATGAAAGTTTCTGCGCTTCGTATTTTGTCTCTATTGGATCGGCGCTGAATATGCGATTTTATGGTTATTCGTCTGAATGGTTCGATTCGTGGCGTAATCTGCTATGATGGATTGCCAATGAGACGCGGGAGTTGCCTCGTGAGTGACTTTTCAAAAGGATGCCTATTTGCTGTGACAGAACGTTTCTACTTATATTTGCTAAAGTTTTCGAACCGCGTTTAATTTCACTTTAAATTATTTCAGAGCTGGAAATATTGATCGAGATATGGATCATATGTACCTAAACTATTGAGCTTTTTCTTTTGTGACATTGAAAGTTTCTCCCGAAAAGTTTTTGTGATCAACTAAAAAGGTTACTCCTTTTGTTACGTAAAAAACCCAGTAGACTTTGGTGACATATCAGAGATCTTATCCTCACTAAAGCTTCGCACAATGCCCGTTAATAATGGCTGCACAAAAAATGATCGGTATCAAAAAGCAGCAGTAAATGGGGACAAAAATATCCACAATGCACACATCCAGGCAACTGGTGACAAAAAACTAAAAATTGTTTACATGTGTGCGTTCACCAAAGGGTTTGGACCTATAGATCTTTTAGATTGAATGGGATCCGTTAAAAAACGGGCGTACAACAGAGAACGTATTTATTTAAAATGTTTAATAACAGAGCGGCTCGTAAAACTAGCTCTATTTTTCTTTTGCGTTGTCAATCTGATCTGTAGATGTGATATCGTCCTTGCCTCTCGGCCACTCTCGTTAATGGGGTACCTATGAGGCTGAACCCGCATTGTATGTACACAGGAGATTTCTATACCGGCGACCCTACGTGACAAAACTTTGTCCCTCCCTACATTCAAATATCTGAAGGAGCAATTGAAATCGGAGATGTTAAAGAGAATTAGTGCGGGGGTCTTTTCGAGCGGTCGTTTTGTTTCGTGCTCGTTTCAAAGCGGGGCTTCTTTTGAATCTCGATCAACCATCGAACTGGAAGTGGGGGGACTTTATTAGGATTCCCTATGGCCTACCAATCGGTCGATGCGACATCGTAATCTAATAGCTTATTAATGAAGGGGAAGTTTTTTGGGTCCCTATTTCTATCGTAGTCAAGTTTTTAAAATAATGGATTGCGTCCCGCTCGTTTTTATCGGCTTATTGAACGGTATAGCCGTCTTGTTCCTGCGTGTACGCGTCGCAAAGTGGGAAGGTGGTCGATGGCTCCTCCCACTAAATTAATAATACAATAAATGAGCGAAGCTTTGGCGCGGAACCGGCCGCGTGAATAACACGTAATGTGAGGTTATTGCGTAAAAACAAACGGCAAAAAGCCGGCAGTGAGAGATACTGTTTCGCTTACAGACCTTTATTTTTCGAGCCGGAGCGAATACAGGTTGTAGATTCTCGCCATGGATTACTTGTGCAATAAAGAGGATAATTTAAAATTATGTTCACCACAATCTTGCTATTAACCGTAACCTGGTAAAACATATATTATGAGTTGCAGGATAGCTGACATCATTAGATATTTTATAATATACGTTTTACACATAATATGGGCCGTGTGTATGAAACATTATTCTTGATTACGTTTTTACAGAAAACCTCTACACTGAAACTATTCTTGATTACGTTTTAACAGAAAACCTCTACACTGAAACGTAATATACTTTGCTCATGCTATGTCTTAGGATTATAGAGTCCCGTTTATAGTTTTAATCAACTTAAACTTGCTCAATTTTTGCACCAAGACCATCATCATGCATAGATTTATTCATCTAAGTAGTAGAGGAATTGCTCTTTTTCATATTTCGCTTCGGTATTATCAGAATGTATCTAAAAATGATTTATGCTATTAACACCCTATCTGTTACTTAATTTTAGTCTATCAAGGTTACGAGACGGGCTTTTTATCAAGACTTAATAACATTACTAAATGCCAGTATTATTTCAGTCTTAAATACCTTCATCCATAAACCTAAAAGCTTCTGCTATCGTATCTAGAACTAATCGTATTATATGCGGTTGAACATTAATTTGAGAAAGGAAATGATTCGTATTTTGTATCGTAACCGTAAAATCTTGACCTGATTTCTTGTTGTTTTCACCAGTCGAAATCCTTTTGTAGCTAATTTACCATTTAATCACGGACCACCCTTTAACTATGCTACTAAACTAAATCATTAAAAATACTAATAGAAAATATAAATAACTTAAAACTCGTCCTCACAATTTAAAGATGATAAAAATATAGTCACTTTTCCAAACATTTTGTTTCCTAAACCGTAAAAGAGGTTTTTTTATAGTAAGAACTGCTTGCTTCTGTCTTTTTGGTAAAAGAAGAAGAGGACTTTAGTCCAAACATAGAATAATAACTAAAGTCATTCTTCTGAGAGTCTAACAAAAGTAATAACGAGGTATCAAATAAGTACCTACTTACTTTAAATTCCAAGAGAAAAATAAATCAACCTTAGTCACCTTGAATAAAGAAACGTTAGGCTAAAGTGCTTTTCATTGTAACCTATGTCATAAAAATTATAAGTCATGAAACAATTTAATTAACAATGACTTGGCAATTGCTGCTTTTACGAAAACTCTACAACTTAACATTTTCTTAAGGGGGAGATTAAATTTGGCAGCTATCTCACTCGCGCATTTGTCGAGTACGTTTTGGACTTTATTTATTGACTGGGAAAGGTTTAAAGAATAAAAATATTACCGTCCGTGACCGTCCAATATATTTTATCTAACATTTGTCCACTAAAACCACTTTTAATACCAATTTTTGCAGACAACGGGATGGACTTAGTTTTTTAGGGTTCCGTACCCAAAGGGAAAAACGGGACCCTATTACTAAGACTTCGATGTCCGTCTGTCCGTCTGTCTGTCTGTCTGTCTGTCTGTCACCGGGCTGTATCTCATGAACCATGATAGCTAGGCAGCTGAAATTGTCACAGATGATGTATTTCTGTTGCCGCTATAACAAAAAATACTAAAAACAAAAGAAAATTAATATTTAAGGGGGGCTCCCATACAACAAACCTGAATTTTTAGACGTTTTTCGCTCTATATTAATAATGGTAACAGGTAGATGCTTGAAATTTTCACAGAATATTTAGTTTTATATTCACTTCAATAGTAAGTAATAAAATTAAAATAAAATAAATATTTAAGGGGGGCCCCCATACTGTACGGAACCCTCCATGCGCGAGTCCG
Organism: Hypomecis atomaria; assembly: GCA_964007245.1. Lineage (NCBI taxonomy): Eukaryota > Metazoa > Arthropoda > Insecta > Lepidoptera > Geometridae > Hypomecis > Hypomecis atomaria. Next base: position 13,276,668 of record OZ023291.1, read on the forward strand.
ACTCGTACTTGGCCGATTATATTTCCCTTGTAAAATTTAGAGATAGGGGATCTCAAAAGGTCACAGACGATATTAAATAATTGTACATAATAATAATTCAATAATTTTCTTGGAACATTGTGTTAATATATAGTTTCATTTGTCGAAGTCATTTTAAAATAACAGCCGTATTACAGCTGTTTTTTTCGATTAACTCTGGCAAATGAATAGTTATTACTAGAAAATGTTCTCAAAATAATTGCAATGGTATGGAACTTATATTTCTATCCGTTTTTAGTTGCTTGAGATAATAGCATTAGTTAGCCAGTTTAGGGCCACTAAATTTAGTAATCTATTTATATTGTTATGTCCTTGTAATAATTATGTTCTTTTTGTAATATTCTCTATATCATAAAGTGTTATTGATTGCCTGGCATACTTAATGATCTAAAATGATTACCTTTCTAAAAACATTTTCCCTTAATTGTATATCGTCTAAAATGTACAAATATGTGCGTGTAAATGTAAATAATAATTTTTCGCAAAAATGGCAAAACCGCCTTCCATCGAGTACAAAATTCGAATATTTCGCTTGAATTGTTTACATTATTGTTGATTTTTCAAAAACGGTTCAGCCGATTTCTGTAAAATTTAAATGGGACCACCTCGGGAGAATACCCTTCCGAACTAAAAAAAATTCGATTCGGTTCACAATTGGTGAAATTATTGATGAACATAAACAAATAAAAATACATAGGTACACAGGAACATAGAACCTGCTCCTTTTTGGAAGTCGGTTAAAGAGCTGCCAAACTCGATTTCCCCTTAAAACAATAGAGAAATAAACCTTGCGTGTCGAGGTTAAGAAATAGTATGAATAAGTTACCATACCATTAGGTACATTTGTTTACCTATTTTCTTTCAACCACTAATCCTTAATGGAGTTGTCATGTTATGGTAATGAGATACGAGGCGATAACGTTATGGATCATAATAATGGTGTAAGAAATGCCACCTAAGCACAGTTCCAGGGAGTCCGTCTTTATCGTGATTAATGTAAAGAAGATAGTTGTGGAGCCGATGGGCAAGATTGGAAAAGAGTAGGCAAATCAGACAGGGTTACTGGTCGGGGTACCATGATCATGGTGATGTTATCTATGCAGTATTCCAGCTTTATACATACGGTCGGAACGCGAATAATACTTGTATCTACGCGCCTCGGTGTACACAACAATCGCAGGGGCGCGGAGTAGTGACGAACGAACGTGTGATTTGAGTTTGTTATCAAAGCGTGCGATTTACCTACCAGGCGGGGAGCCATACCGCGTGTTACGCACTGCGTGTTCTCGTGAGTCTGTAGGTTCTAGACACGCGTAAACATGTCCAGCCAAGACTAAGAAAAAACTTAAATTAAAAATTTAAAAAACCCCCGATACAAAAACCTACCTAAAAAAATACAAAATTATCTTTCATTTGACAACCATTTTGGGCACATTTGTAAAATTTTGGTTCTTCTATCCCCACTTTAACCCACCATAACCCTTAAACGGCTCAATCGATTTTTATAAAACATAGCTAAGAATACTCTCGATTAAGTCTCCTTTCATCCAAAAGAAACTAAACTGAAATCGGTTCAGTGGTTCGGGCGCTATGATGCCACAGACAGACAGACACACAGACAGACACACAGACAAACACACACGTCAAACTTATAACACCCCTCTTTTGTGTCGGGGTTTAAAAAGGCGACCCAGCAGCCGTGTGTAATATTACACGAACCATTTGAAGCCACTTTTGACCCCTTCATAACTCGAAAACTATTAAACCTATATGTATGAAATTTAGCATGTTTATTATAGTCAAACAGCCAAGTCACATATATTGACTAAGCTGTAGAGTTTATGGAGTAAGGACTTGTAGAGTAAGGCGTGTAGAGTTAGAAGCTTGGCTATACGTGAGATCTGACATCTTTTTGATAGTGTGAACTGTGATTTAGTCTTGGCTACATTTCACATGAAAATGTGTTTGTTGGATATTTATTTCAAGAACAGGGCCGAGTCGCAATACTGCATAGATGCCATTACTGTAGTAGTCTAGTGGCAGTGACAGTCGCCTTTCAATGGTGAGATTGTTGGTTCAAAACCCGGCCCTGTGCCAATGAGTTCTTTGGAATTCAAGAACAGAATTGCACACACCACTATGGCTTTTTGGTGAAAGGAAATATCGCGAGGACATTAAATGCGCCCGTAGAAGAAATTCGATGGCATATGTGAATCCACCAACCCAAAATGGGACAGCGTAGTGGATATGGTCCAATCACCCTTCGTAGGTAGTCCGATGCTCTACAGTGAATTACTAAAAAGGCTGGTACACTTTTTACTTTTTAAAGGCAAATACGAAATAATTTTACTATCGGATTAACCGTGCATTGCAAAAAAAGTCAGCTGTCGCATACTTTTGTGGCAAATCGGTAAGCTACGGCACCTACAACTATTTTTGGCCAGGTTGGTTTTATATTAAATGTTGTTCATTTTGATATACCGTTTTCTTTATTCGATTACTTTGAAGAGGTTATATTATTATAGATATTACTCCTTTTCCGAGTATGTACCGTACCGTACCATCCTTTTTAATAGTCCACTGCAGGACGAAGGCCTACCCATGAAGGGTGACTGGGTCATATCCACCATGCTGGCCCAGTGCGGGTTGGTGGATTCACACACGCCATCGAATCTCTTCTACGAACGTAAGCAGGTTGCCTCACGATGTTTTCCTTCGCCGAAAAGCCAGTGGTGTGGAATTCCGTATTTAAGTTCCAAGGAAACTCATAGGTACTGGACCAGGATTTGAACCCGCGAAGAAGAATGACAGGCCAGCGTTACAACCACTAGACCAACACGGGTTATGTCAAAATATGTCCTCACACTAAATTCGTTTTTCGTTCGTTTTTAGTTATTTCTAATAGTTTCTATTCTCTGAATAAACTCCACAAAGATACTTCTAAGAAACGGCTAGACGACGTCTTATCATGAATATGGTGTTAGTGACCTGGAATGTTTCGATGTTATCGGATGAGCTATGGGCAATAAATAGGTCAGTTTTATTGTTTTTGGGGCCATAATGATGTGTAGCCTATCGTTAGGAGAACTCAGTCTGATAAACTTCGTTGTTAGTCTGTTTGATAAGGTATTAGAGATTATTTTTGTTTGTAAATGCAGAAGTAGGTAGCTACGTATTTCTAGAGGTGGTTATGGTATATATTATTTATTGTATACCATATTGACTGACGAAAATCTACATCTACCAAAGTAGATGTTCATTTGATTTGGTAGGTTTTCATCACTCATAAACTAGCACCTTGTTGCTTTTAGTCTTGTTGTATTTAGATTAGAATATTTCGTGTAAAGTAGATGTAAATTGTGTTTATTTGATCGAAATTAACTTGGTTTTAAAGAATGTAGGTAACAAATGAATGTAATTTAACGTTGGTAATTTATGAACATGTGAGTAATTAGTTTCTTTTTTTTATCTTTATTAAAATGCTTGTTTTGCACAGCGAAAATGGCGCACTAGTAGGCAAAACAATTAGATCTTAAATATTTACAATACATTGGTCCTATTAGCTAGACCGGATTTCACCATGGCTAGTATCTTCTTTGTCTCATCAGCTGTAGGTTTTTAAGTGTATTCTGTATTGTAGATTGTTTTTGACTATTCAAAAGAGTGTGTGTGAAACCCATTTGTCGAAAAAATATAATGAACTTAACCACTAAGAAACAAGACATTATGTTCTATGCTGCGCATTCTATTTCGACCAAAATAGGTGGCGAGTTGAAGTAAAAATTACTGAAATCGCTCAGATTATAAAAAAAATAACATTCTTGATTTTGTTTTGTAGAAACCAATTCTTTCTTTCTATCTATCAGGTAAAAGCTAATTTTATTATAGGTCCTTTGATATTTGTCTGATGCTTGTTTCTTAAAAAAGTTACTCATGATGCTCACAAAAAGGTATATTCTATGGTAACCTGAAATTATCACAAGTTAGAAAATATACATATTTAGGTTAACCGTCGATGTAATTTTTTATTTTATTTTATATAGGTGTGGTGAATGCAACAATCACAGTTATGTCTTTTACTTGCTACTCCTCATCTTTGAAAGTTCTCGTAAAAGGATTACGGGCACATAACAAAAGAATACCTAAGCAAGTTTTATTAGAGTGATCTTTTAGTGGTCTAAAATATTCAAAACAAGAATGCATGCTCGAGTAAGCATTGTGATGTAAATAGACTAAGCCCCATAAATTCTTCTATTTCCAAAACCCTCACGTACTCCTCTTACGAGTCAAAACCGAATAATTTAGTCACATGTATAACAGAACTCGAACAGAAACAACAGGTACTTGTGACACAGTACTTGCTAGTGTGTTCTAAATGCTTACGCGTACTCTTTGACAAATACACAAGCTTTTGTCTAAGCTAAGGAATGAGAAAATACAAAAGACGTGAAAAGGGGCTGTGCCAGTAAAATTACAGCTACCTACAAAATGCAAACGAAATTTTAATTTAGCAGATTCGAATATGAAGCACGAAATATAGGAACTTTTATGTGTTGTAACATTATGTTGTCTGGGACGAATTTGGATAATAAAGCTACCTAATTCTATTTTTTCCAATACAGTTTGTTAATAGACAGTTGTTTACGAGGACGTAGATGAGTTTTATCAAAATCATTACGGTTCATAAATAATACATACCTAGTATTGCCTCTTGACTTGAGAAAGATCGACGAATGCGATCGTAACTATAGTAGTACCTACTACGTTATGACCATGAAAAAAAACGTGAGTACATTCTCGTGATATAAAATATTAAATGTGTGAAAATCATGCTAGTTTCAATATTAAAATGCATAGTACATATTCTTTACATTATAAAAGTATCAAAATTTCGATAAATTTTCCTGAGCAACAACCTACAGATTGCTCATGATTTATTGTCACAAACAGTTCTTGAACTAAAACAGTCAGCCGCATTTACTAATTATTGATCAAAAAATCATGTCAATGATATTAGTCCATTTAAATTAAACATTACGGGTCAACGGGAGACCGGTGACCCGTAACTAACAAAATATAAATTAATTCAATAAGAGCAATTACTATTTAACTACATCGGAGAATTTATTTACAAACATTGCATTATTTGACTATTATTTTATAGTTTTAAAGTGTCAGGAAATTAATGGGAACAAAAATTAAAAGTAAATTTATGAACAAGTTTTGTGGGAATCGTTTAAAATAACTAATCTTTATTAAATTGCGGCTATTTAAGAAAATCTGCAGATACATTTTAGATTTGATTCAAGCGAAAAATGAACAACACGCTACAACAAAACAGTCACTATGGTTGTACCAAAAGTTAAGCTTTAGAATCCGCGAAGTTACTGATGACACTGACTCTACCGTACAATAGAACTTTAGGTATAATGTCACATAAGCTCGCTCATTCATACCTACACGTGCCACATCGCAAGATAAATTGCCGCTCCACACAAATAACTCCTAACAAAAACTCTCGTATACCGACTATCTATACTCATCTCGAACTTTGAAGCTATTTATTATGTTTAGTTCGCTTCGATCCATTGACTTTTGTGGCTATCCGCAGCATCTTTTGTCATCAACTCGAGAGCAAGCGGCCGTGTAATATGAATTAATAAGCACGAAGAATTATTATTATACGTTTATTTGTCGTGAGATTCCTGGACAGTTTTGGCTGCATTGTGTTGAAGACGCAAGCTGTAAGTCCGGAACGAATTTTGGAGTATCGCGTGCTCAATAGCGTAGTTAGATTTGACACAGAAGATTAAGTATGACAGAAGGTCAAATGAAAAATGCTGGACTATGACGATGACCTTCAAGCAAAGATTGTCTAACGAAACGAAAAAAAAAACAGTAAGAAAATGTACTCGTATATGCTTATTTTATGAGCTACGTGGTAAAGAAGTTAAAAGAAGCTAATTTTCCTTTGTTTGACTTCAAAAACATTAAAATCGAAAAGTTTTTTTTAAATTTTATTCTTGAAGCATCTTGACGAACTCGTATGACGGGTAAGGATATTTATTACCAAATAAAAAATAACTTATCGGATATTTAAGTACTAAATATGTAATATTGCCTTTATTGTAAGGTTGTATACTACAAAGCACAACGACTTGAAGAATTTGTTTAATATATTTTGTACCTTAAATGTTTTGTATTTTAATTGAATAATGAGAAATACCTACAACCTTAGCATCTAAATAGACTGTCAAAAAACAACCCCCCACAAAAAGCTCATAAAATAATATGATGGGTTACAAATATGGTGACAAGTTTTTTCTAATTTATTTTGAAAAATATGTCGTTGTCTCTTCAAATTTATTGGAAGATTACGAAGGAGCAATAAAAAACTAATTTAAAAGTGGCTTAGCGTCACATGTGTCGAAAGACCGAAATAAGTTGATGTCTCTTTATGATGAAGACGTCATTGTAACTTAGGGAGGTTTTACTTCACTTATATTTTATCTATAGATATACCACATTTTTAGTAAGTAAAATGTAATAATAACAGTAAGGCAACTCGCATCATTTTACAGTAATTAGAGGTATATAATTATGTACTTAGTTTATTTCAGGTAAACTTGTTCACTTAATTTCTACTTAGATTACTACAATTGGAAACTACAAGGGAAAAACAAGGAATGTCAAACTTTTATCGATTTCAGGGTGATAATGCCATCGACATCGCTGTTAGCATGGCATCGTTCTGAAACCGATGAAATAAATAAATAATATAAACAAATATAAGGGGACATCTTTCTTACACACGTTCTCTGACTCCAAACTAAGCAAAGTTTGTTATATGGCTTCATACTCATACTATGGAGACTGTTATACTGCATTTACATAATTGAAGTGTTGACATTCCTTGTTTTTCCCTATAGTCTTCAGTTTCGTTCAATTCGTTGATTACCTACCTATTATTGAGTTGTAGTATGTTTATACTATAACTCAATAATAGGTAAAATATATTTTTTCTCAATCATTTCCTTCAATAGAACATACTCAACCATTCTGATACTTCATTTAGTTGCATTTCCGTAAGGCAAATGTTAGCAATCCCAGATTTAATCAGCCAAGTAGGTACATTCGCAATGAATCTGTTCTCAAAGCGAATCAAACTCAAGTGCCTCTCTATTAGTCAATTAGCTTAATGAGAACTCCGACACCTTTGATGAACTGAAAAACCGCGATTCTGGCATGTCAATTAAACTATTTGCAAGTTTCAAATGAGTAAATATTCTCTATTATTGTAATACATAACAGATAAAGGTTATATAGTTCGGCCGTTCACAGAATGCGTTCCTGACACGTCATCTTGAAAAAATGTTTTTGGCCGATATCTCGGAAACTATGTACTTAAGGGCAAAAAACACAGGATCATTATTGTAGAAAATAAAATTTCGCATCTTTTGTTTCCATTAAACTCTTATGTAAAACTTACCCTTTACGATTTATGGACCATTTAATGTTTTTTAACGTCCATTTAATGAAATTTCATTAAATTGGCAAATTAAACGGTAATTTATATACGGTACATACACCAAAATAACATTTTTAAAATTTTTGTCTGTCTGTTTGTTCCGGCTAATCTCTGAAATGGCTGGACCGATTTTGATGGGACTTTTATTGGCAGGTAGCAGATGTAATAAGGAGTAACTTAGGCTAGGTTTATTTTAGAAAAAAACTTTTTATCTCGGGCTAACGCGGGTAACACCGTGGGGCGCAGCTAGTTCCAAAATAAATGAAATTACTATAAATATTTTACCCAGCTTTCCCATGACTAGCTTCCGAAACTACTATTTCGTTACAAAATCAGTAGTTTATATTTATAGGAAAACAGCAATCAAGCTACGAGAACGCTGCAATAAATGTAACTGGGATTTAATTAAAAAACATAATCATCAGAACACGACGTTAACCGATTGAAATTTACGATGCCGCTAAAACAGAGAGAGGCAATAATTCAAATCATTTCTAATAAGAAAATTATGTAAAATAGGCCTATTATAATTAATAATTCAGGTTGAAATGAGAAACACATTAATACAAAACATTAACGGGCGAAGACGCGGTATTTTCTAACAAATTAAATGTGTTCTGACATCAGGCTCTTATTACAAGCAGGTAAGTATAGAATATAATGATGATTACCAATATTTAGGTAGCTATATGTAATCTAGTGTAGTCTATTGAAAGCCGTGGTGGTCTAGTGGTAGTGATGCCTGATTTGCAAACGTGAGGTCATGGGTTCAAATATCGGTCCCGTACCAAGAGTTCTTTGGAATTTATATTGTACGGAATTAACCACCACTGGCTTTACGGTGTAGAAAAACATCGGAAGGCAACCTGCATAAGTCCGTAGAAGAAATTCGATGGCGTATGTAATTCCATCAACCAACACTGGGCCAACTAGGTCGATGTGGCCCAATCACCCTTCATGGGTAGGCCTACGTCCTGCAGTGGACTATTAAAAAAGGCTGATACAGTACAGCATGTAATCTAGTAAACGATAAAATGCTTTGGTACCTTCTTTTAGTACCTCGTAATAAGTAGATATTTATACTCAACAATATGTATTAGGGAAAAAGAGAGCATTGGTTATTTTTGTGGCAATAGAAAAAATATTCAAGTTATCTATGCATTCATAAAATATTACTCATTTACTTTGGAAATGATTCTAGCAATTTTATTTAGATCAAAAATTTGATTAGTATTTAGGCAAAACTTTGATGCTTAGATCTTTACAGGTAGCTTAAAACGTCAGTAAGTACTAAAGCTTAAAATTTGTGGTACATTATGTAGATGTTCTTATACTTACATCGCTTTCTCTCATGACGATACTTAAATACTGTAATTAAATTAATCTCATATCTGTAGAGACAAACTTAATTTATAGAATACATTTCTGTTGGGATAAAGAAATAACTGTGTAAGACACACAATTAAACAACTTTTACAACATAACAATATAATCTCGACATTAAACTTTAACCATAAAGTGTAAGTAATAAAATAAATCTCAAAATTAAGTCTTGATAATGTACGTAGAAGTGACATGAGATTAATTAGGTGGTAGATTTATGGGAATCAAATTAAATCGTCGTTTATACAGGGTTATCTCCTTACCCTGTACTAATAAAAAAGGGGTGATTGAAACTACAATTTATTACCTATGAGAAACTTTTACTATGGTCCAACCAAAAATCGAAAAAAACACTTGTTCGCAACTTGGATCAACAAAATGTATGAAACAGTTTTTTTTCTCGATTTTTAGGTTAGAACATAGTAAAGGTTGCTCATAACAGTGGTTTCAATCACGCTCTTTTGGCTTATTACAGGGTAAGTAGATAACCCTGTATAAACGACGATTTAATTTTATTAAATGTTTGACCCCTTAGTAAAAGTTGTTCATAATCATGTTCTAAATCACCTCCTTTCGGATTAGTACACCAGTTCTGAATCACCCTGTATGTTAAGTAGTAATGTGATGAGTGTCCTAAGAGACGAGACAGAACCAGTAATTTTGTAAAATTGCTCTTGTTTTTAGTGAGTTTTGCATCGAAATAGAACTTTTAAACTAATGTAAACTAACAAGGCCGTAAAACACTTGATTGCCATAAAGGTATGACTGATAAGATACATAATAAATATGATATGAATTAACGGATCATTTTAAAATGCATTTAGACTTAAATAAATATCAATTAAATAACCGACTAAGTAAATGTATGCCGCTTCCAGCCTGTCTTATCAGATATCCATAGGAGAGGCCTATGTCCAGCAGTCTAGGTCCTGTTGCTGATGGATGGTAGAAAATCTTTCGAGTAAATGAATTACCCATTTCAGAAGAAACAAATACAATCACAGTAGCACCACTTGAATACAAAGCTCGAAATAAACAAAATTCTGTCGCCACGGCGTATAAACCAAATTCCCATAATGCAAGGTAATAATTCAAAAAATTACTCTTTAATTTCATGCTCGAGGCGCAATAAAAAGTCGGGATCGTAACAACACTCCGGGTCCGCCATCTTGATTCGGCAGCGGCGGTTGCGCGCGCGCATTTTGTTCGCATCCAGGTGTTTCTGACAAAACAATCGACTCTCAAGCGAGAAAGGGGCGGAGGAGCCATTCATTCAACTTTTACGAAATCCACCAAAAAATAAAAGCAACACGCACAAAAAGTCGAAAGCTTATTTTGATACCCGGTAATATTTTATTATATTAACTGGGATGTGAAGAATGGGAGTATTATAAAATTATGATATTGGCTGTATTGTGTAGCGGACTGTTAATTGTAGAGGGACCGCCTTTGACTTGTAAACGATGTGAAAATATTTTACACATAGGTAATTTTTTTTCCCGAAACTACAATTAAGATTGATTTTAATTTTAATATTTTTTTGTAATTATACAAGTAAGTTTACCTTTACTATTTTACACATAAAAAAAAACTATTGATAATTGTATCTCTATCTAACCTAACATAACAACATGTCCAGTCCCCTACGCATTTATCCAATAGCCCAGATCACAGATACCACCGTATTGTTACATGTTTTCATAAGCCTCAAGAACCGCCTTTACTCCGAAGCCGAAGATCGCCACGCACCACCGACCTTCAATGCAAATAATTAGGTGTATACCTTACAATTTGCCAAAGATCTCTATTGTCCGCATTATTCTCTAAGTGGATTCCGTCTACAAAGGATCCCGCTTGACATGGCTACCTCTCGCTCCGTGTGTGTATAATGTTATTATTCCCATCCGCATCTGTCACAAAAGCCGTTGCGTTCTAATTTTACAGTTTAATCAGCGTTAAATGCTCTCAAAGTAACCGCTGGAAAAAATGGAACCCTCAGAAACGCTGAGGAATGCAGAGTCCATAAATCATAGGGACGTCGATGACTGTTCATAAAGAGCACTCTACTTGAATTTGACAGAAACGGGAATGGCAAAAACGTGAGAGATTGGTGTAATAAAATTGCTAGATTTTTTTTGTGATCTGGAATAGGTATTTGGTAGTATTTTTACTGTGCTAGCGCCAGGTGGATAATAAATCTTGAACTTTATTAAGGTCTTATTTTAAGGAATATTTCTAAAATATTCCTGTTGTTTCTGCTAGTATATTAAATTAATTTAAAATGCGTTGTAGTATGTTCTACAATAATAATGTGATTCTAGGGCCTCAAGATGTCTTGTTGATTTTGTCATAATAATGATGAAAAACTCCCAAACAGCGGTCAAAATAGACGTCTCTTTACGTCGTCGTTTACATATATTTTCTTTTGCATAAAACAGTTGGTTTAGCGTATTATCTAGATCGCACTTACTCAAAAAATGTAAGTCCAGCAAAGGTACATATTTTATTTATAATTCACAATCAAAATGGTTTCTAATGTCAAATATGAGAAACTCCGGTAGCGATTACAGCGATAGATCTAAACTGTTGCTTCAAAGGCGCTTAGTTTATAGAAATAATAATATCATAGGACTAGACGTGAGTTCATTCATATACAAAGAGATATGTCATCCATTATGTCTCATTGTGGACTGACCACTTAGCGTTGAGAGGAAATAATTTATTCAGAGCGCGCCGCGGTCTATCTTCGTGTTCTGGGCCATTGAGAGATGCAGCTTTGAGGTATTTTACTTTTGTACTGGTAAAAATAGAGCTGTAAGAAGTCTTGAACAAAACTACCTTTCCTCTAGAAAATTTTGTTTTGAAAATTTTCGTTCTTATGTGAAATATTACTATAAAATACCGCTTATTTACTTTGTTTTATTTGCAACATAATATGTGAAAATATTGCGGAATTCTCAAAATGAGTCAAAAATAACTTTTATGGAACTACATTTTTAATTAGACATTGTAGGTATTATTTGCTAACCATTGCATTGATAAAAGTAAAATTTTATAGAAAACACAATATTTTTCGTTTCTTCGATCAATCACATCAGATACAAAGAATAGTTCCTGTCTGGGTCTATTATTTGTATCCAAAACGTCAAACAGTAAAATATTCAATAAAGAAGGCCAGGATAGCCGTTTTTGTTTTTTTTTAATAAGTAATAATGATAAATTCTAACAACTCAACAACTTATTTACATTTTAAAAACCTAAATACATGTCAAATAAGAAACCAAACTAATTTATAGAGACAAGTTATGTAAACTATTAAGGAAATTAAAGGAAGCGAGTACCTATTGGTCATTAGCACGTGCTCTGCCAAATTCATTACTCTACCACGCCCTCCCCTAAATTGATTTGTTATTACCAACAAATTGGTGTGAAAAATCAATTAACTTGTGGTAGGAGATATTAATTAGATTCCTCCGGTCTGGTTCACAAAAACAGCAGATGTAAGGTTGAGTACACAAGCTGCATTATTAGCTGCTCAGTTATGAATGTCTTTTTTCGATTTGCCAACCGTAAACGCCTGCACTACATCTGTGTTCGTTGTACGGTATGAAAGGTTGATACACACTGCTTTTGAAATAGGAAAACAAAACGTTACCTTTAGTTATGTTATACGTCCACATTTTTTACTTAAACGTTACAGAAGAGTGTTTTTGAAACTTAGGTCCAGAATCAATAAAAGCTTAAGCTGTAGTCCGTAGGTAAGTTTATTAAAAAATGTCACATTTGCTTAGCTATTGCTTAGCTAAGAACTAAACTCAGCTGTGCTGCATTCAGGACCGTGTTTTGTTTGTCGGTAAAGCAAACCATGTAGTAGACATATACACAGCTGTGCTCTATTAAGGACCGTGTTTTATTTGTCGGTTAAAAGTAATGTAGTAGACGTACTACAGTGAACCGCCTCTGTTTTGCTACTCGTTGGTAGAGTCAAGGCCTCTAGAATACAAGCATGGTTTCTTTCCTGATGGCGTAGCAAATTTTATGAAAAATTTCAAGAAACCGTTAATTTTTATCTATTTTAAAACTATTTGAAGACTTTTTTACCTATCCCATAGATCTTTATTCAAATTATTTTTATGGTGCCTTTTTACTTGCTTGCTTTATTTTTCTACAATATGTATAACCGGAGCTTCTTAATTATAACACTTGTCTATATCCCGCGAGATTGTATGACTGTACGGATCAGAGATTTATAGTGCTCTTGCCGCTCGCTGTTGCTCGACTTTTTGTTCTGAACGGTTAATCACTGGATGATCTCTGGGTAATGTGTTTTTGGTATCGTCTAGAGCTGTTGGTAATTATTTTGGAAGAGTTATTTTCTTGTTGAATTTTGTAACATATAATTGTGATTCGATTTGAATATAAAGGTGTGTTAATTTTTTCTTAGCTCATTTTAAGTCCCTGTGACAAAAATATACGTATTGAAATATTTCGTCTGACACAGAAGCGGTCTTATAGCTTATCTTGTGCCTTTTTCTGTCTTTTTATTTTTTCTGTTACTGTTATTTATTTCTGTGGCGTCAATGAAGTTTGGTTGTTTTGTACTCATTGCATAAGTTTATTATGTGTACTTATGTGCTTGTGGCATCGTAGCGGGTAAAGCATACATATTTTTTTTAGTTAAAAATTTCTTGTTAAAAACATACATTTTTTTACAATTGCCGTTTTCTAAATACGATAGGTACAAGTGCTGATTAATGTAAAATTCTACTAATGACGACGAAATAGAAATGATGAATATTAAAACAAACCCTCGCAAGCCACTTTAAACATGGAAACTTTCCTTAGTAACTTGCCAAACGTAATATGTATTAGGTTAAGGTTATGTTAAGAGCTGAAACTTTTTAAATGATCCTATAATACATTTTCCTAACATTTTCAGAAAATTCATGCCAAACGGTGTAATAGAAAGAAACATATACTTACATATAGCAAAATATTACACTTATAGTAAATTTGGGAACAGTTCGAGTTCACAATTTCTGATAATAAAATTAAGTATCAAGTTGTATTTTTTTTCAAAATAAATTTTCCTTACATTCCAAGGCCCAAATACTAGATAACAAAACCTTTCACAAGCCTATCACTGAACTTATTACCACCAACGCCAGTAAGTAATTAAGAGTTCGTTTCGAATAACTGGTTCTATAACATAATATTTATCATGGAAACTATAACAAGCTGGAAGTTTTTATTTTGTAACTTGTATTAACTCTGAGCAATAAATCTGTTTTAAATTGATTACCGTTAATTTACAAAGAAAAGGACCGCCTACCTTTAATTACATTTATGGTCATTGCTGTTTAATTCTTCTCTCTCTTTTATAGATACCATAGTGATATAATATAAAAGATATGTACGAGTTATTATTCGTACCTAGGTAGATACTAGAGATAAAAAGTAATAAAGTATAAGTCTATGGATGTAACCATAGACTTATACATTTTTATACAACCCTTCCTTTACGGGTCGGCAGATATGGTACAAAAATATTTGCAAAATGCCGGTGAGGCAATAATTTGCAATTTAACTAACGCATCGTACGCTTCGTCGTATATCATTTATTTGTAATTGTACATCATGCAAAGTTTTTGCACGAAGTTTACCAAATCGTAACGGCTGCGGTGTGTTTTATTATAGCTATGTTAACTGCCTTCGAACATTGATATTACTATAGAAAGACTTTTGATTACTTTAATAAAAAATAAAAAAAAATATGTAGTAAACTCACTAAGTATGTAAATGGGTAAAATGTTGTTTTACTGATTAATCTAGATTTTCAAGAGACTCCGTCACAAAATATTACACACGTAAGTGTTTGTTACTTTTGTTATTTCTGCAGCAAAGTTGCTATTATATTGACAGTGAAAAGTTAAAGTTACAGTACATGTAAGTAATTAATGTTTTTGATACAAAACAATCTAAGTTCGTAGTAACTGCATAGATGGCTAATTGCATCTAGGTACACTTTCCTATGTGTAGCTGCAATTAGCTATGTATAAATTTATACCAACAATATTTTGACACATATCTTTTTAACCAATTAGAATAGAAATCATAGCTAAGACCGTCGGCGTATCAACTTTGTACCATGAGAGTCATTAAAATTTCTATTTAGACCCATGAAAGAAATAAGAAGCTAAACATATAAATCAAAACTCCTCATAAGCTCCGGAAGCATTTAAACAGGATAAACACTTTCTTTTCAAAACGTAATAAAACTTTGTAAATAGTCCTCCATAGCTCAACCCCACAACTGAGCTCCATAAATTAAAACGACACATGATAAAATGATATTTAATGTCTCTTTATGTTTGTGTGTGTGTGTGCTGCATAACGTCATTACGATCCCGAAACTCATTTGGGAGAAAATTCCCTTGAAGAATTTATCCTTAATTTAAAGGACGTGTTTTTTCAACACCATTGTATCATCAGTCTGTTCTCCAAAGCCGTTTTTGTCCTTGTTCCTTCATAGTGTATTAGTATTATGTAGTAGAACTCAGAGCAGCATCTACATAAACATGGAGAACACTTGCTTTGTTCTTTCTTGCATTATGTGCAACATCTGTTTAAATTAAAATGTTTTGTTACAAAAATTATAATATATAAATCATTATTTAGGATCAAACATTAGAAAAATTATTTAGAATAATTGAATGAAGAATTCATAATCTTAGTTTGTTACCTAAACAAAAATATCCATTTTATTTTCATTATGCATTGTTTTACCAAGTGCAGATAATTTCTGAAGTAGAGGTAAGTTTTAAATGGATTTCAAAAGCTCAACTTTTTGTACAGAAAGAGTTGATTTGATCATCTAAAATATTTACTAGTTTGTGTTTTGCTTTACTTTATTATTTTTAGGTAGGTAGGTTCATAGTAAAGCTCCGATACTGTCTTAATATTCAACTACGTCTATTTGAGTCCTTTACTCCTAACTCCTTAGCCGCATTCGAAGGGCAACAAATAGAGAACGCATTATCTATTTTGTCTCTCGTGACAATAATTAATGAGTGGATTTAAACGCTTCCTCACGCCCGTGACATTAACTTAAATAGAATGATTTTCATTTGCTTTTACCATCCCCTTTGATTCGTGTATTTTTAACTTTGCACTCACTATATTTGTGTATTAATTTGTTTGTCGTGGCGTCACCGTTTTCAATGCTTTGATGTTCCGTGTTGTTAGGTGTCTGGTAATCTTCAGATTAACAGGTATTAGAGGCTGGGAAGTGTTGAACGTCTTAAATGGGCTTGGTTCTGCTTTGTTTAATCCATACAAGACTTGATGTGTAATGTTTATGCTAATTTAAGCGTAACTGCGTAAGCAAAGAACGGCAAACTGCAAAGTTTGAAAAAAGTCCAAAAAAAAATCATAAAGACGTGTATAGCTGAATTTATTATTAAGTCATAATGATTCCGAATGAAAATGAAACTGAGTAAGTAAACAAATTTACTGCTATTTTAACGTGATAATCTGAATAAGATTGTGCATAGGTCCATGCTGGATGCAAACCATACTATTCGATAATATTGGAAATTTAAACATTTATAGGAATGTTTACTTATAACTTTGTATAAGTCAAATCATACAAGTCTGTGGATGTAAAGATGGCTAGAAGCTGCCTGAAACCCAATGAACGCGCGGCTTTATGTTAGGTTCGGTCAGGATTGGATATTGCGCAGCTTGTAGCTAACTTCACATCCACCGACTTGTATAATTCGGCCTATACGCGCTTCTAGCCATGATATTTTCAAAACAATTTATTTACTTTTGTTATTGTCTACCATTTCTCTATAAAAATACAATTTTATAGATAATGTTTATCAGTATTTACTATTTTATAATACATACTCGTAGTTCGATTTATCTACGTTTCTATCCAGTGCTTAAATTAGAATTACTTAAAAAACAAAGCCATAAACAAAGTTTATTAAGTCAATTAATGACTACAACCCATGTTGTTAAATTTAAGCATCACAAGACAACGAAACAATAGATTCTAAAAGTTATGGAGAGAAAACAAAGCTTCGAAGCGAGACTAAATTGTAGCAATCAGATGTTCCAATACATCACTTT
The DNA here is from genome assembly GCA_964007245.1 of Hypomecis atomaria. NCBI lineage: Eukaryota > Metazoa > Arthropoda > Insecta > Lepidoptera > Geometridae > Hypomecis > Hypomecis atomaria. Next base: position 13,293,754 of record OZ023291.1, read on the forward strand.
TATTTATGTTAATTGCTGTGAGAGATCGCCTTTTTGCGAAAATCAACAAAGCTTCCACTTATGGAACGAAATTGAACAGTGAATGATATTTTGTAACCATGACCAATGTTTGTGTTTTGTATGTCCGTTCTATTTGCAATAAACCTGCATTTGGTCAGAATAGTGAATTGTAACCTAATCGTTCGTAATAAGAACAATATCTCGCTCAGGTGTTGCAATCACAGAAAAAAAATCTAGGGTAAAAACTAAGTCCAATACCTCTTTAAGGGATCGACCTATACGAAAAAATAACCACTCGGGCTATAAAGGGGGTTGCTAGACCTGGTGTCAAAGTTTAAAAGCTGCTTAAATGCCTTGGATATGGTTAAAACAACCAAAATCTAAGTATAAATGTATAACCCGAGACACGGTAGAGCTCTTTTATAAATGCCATCCGCGGTAATGCAAAGCTGGCCGTACTAAGCGTTATTGCACTACAGTTACCGAAAAAAAAAAAAACAGTCGAGCTTAGCTATTAAAACGTATTCATTAGAGTAAGTTGCTCTTATTGATTTTACTGTTTGGTTTAATGGTCACACGAAACAAAAATCATAGGTTAGATAGACAGGAAACATTCAACCCTGAGACCCTAACCAGAGACAATTTGTTTTTATCATAGCCTGAGGTCAGAATTCCTCAATTATTAAATTCCATCCCTTCAAATCAAATTCTTCGTCCAGCAGACAAAAGTCGAAAAAGAAATATTAATGATAGAGATGTATCTTTGATCGATATTGAAATACTTTTTCTCGATCAGAAGCCCACGCGAGTCAACGATTGTATGACTATCGATAATTAATAAAAACATAATTATGAATTATTTATGATCAAGCCCAGCTCTATAGGAATGCCGTACATTGTTAAGTACGAAGGCATCGAACGCTTCAAACGTGGTCGTAAATAAAATTGGAATCGAATTAAGTCGGAATAAAAACATGCTGAGCTTGATTTGTTGTGATCTTTGTATCAGAATCAACATAATTAATTTCTTACGATGTTTATTAATACTCTATTATGATTATTAATTTGACTAAGCTGAGATAAAACATGATTAAATTATTGCCCACATACTTCGATAAGTTTGATGATATATTATTGAAAACAAAAAAAAATATACTTTTATTCCAAGTTGAACGCAGCTGAGTTGATCAACCAGAATGATGAATATGACCCAATTGCCCTTGGAGGTTTGGCTTATGTTGATATTAAAGTCTGATACAGTTAATCAGTTTTCTAGTTTTCACTTTTTCAGGCCATTTGCTTACAATCTTTGTTATTATTTACTCCATCCTTGGACTTACGGCATCATGAAAAAAGAATAAATGAGAAACATTTTAAGCTTTTTAGAAATCTTCAGTAAGGACTAACAGTGGGCATTTTAGGGATAAAAAAATGATGTTTAATAACATCAAGTTAATACTTGTAAAATCAAAAACATCACTCATTTGTAAAATTACTAGTCTAGTCTAGAATTACACACGAGTAGACCCTTAGGGATCAATAAACAAATTATAAATGCCTTGTTTTTGTCCATAAACCAATAAATAGGTACCTACGATGAATCATTGTGAACGTTTCGTCTTCAACAGAATGCAAATCGCTCGAAGTGGGTCGCGTTTTTTTTCTCACCGAACTACTGCAGAAGACCTCTTCCAAAATGATTGATTGTTCATTGTAGAATGACATTTTTACGAGTGAGGATGTAATAGAAATTTTTGGTATCTTGAGTGGTCTTTGTGTGTGGCTCTGAATAAGATTGTTGTGGATGAATGGTGTTTTTTGCAGTTCCGGGCATTGATGAATTAGTTAAGGTAATGTTATGAATGAATGTTTGAAGTGATGCAACTTTGTCAACGGAAATATGTGAAAAACATCACAAAATAGGTTTTTATAATATATCCAGAAATAAAACTCAAATTACGGCTGTTTAATGAAATAATTGATTTTTCTCAACTACATATATGTAATACGTCCGTTCTATTACATGAAAACTTTTTTCTTAAAGCACTTTTTTGTTAATAACCGTAAAAATAAAGGATACAAAATATTGTCCCAAGTATTTTTTTTTTAACTTGCTCAACAATATTTCTCATTTTTTTCCTGTCAAAACTTAATTTTACCAACATCAAAATGCAGAGTTAAATAAAGCTCTTACCATAATTGTTATTGAAGTTTAAAACCGCACAGATCCAAGTTGCCTTGTACCAATCACGCTATTAAGTTGGTAAATTGTTGCCATAAAACGCAAAAAGGTCGGATTCTGAGCTTTCGATGTAAAAACTGAACATAATCAGGCCGATGTCGGATTCAAAGAAATGTTATGTATTAATACGGGCTAATGCATGCCTTGAGGTCGTTTAAGCCATTTCAGTAATATGCAAAATAAAACAAAAAACTGGGAATTCGGTAAGTGGTTCGAATGTTTGAGAGTTTTGATAAGTGCTTTATCTGCATCTCATTCGCATAATTTTATTCGCCTATATCTCCGAATTCCCCTTGCAGTTGAAAAAGCATATGAAAAATAATAATCGGCCAAGTGCGAGTCGGACTCGGGCACGTAGGGTTACGTACCGTACGGAAGCCTCCCTTAATATATTTTATTGCAATTTAACTATTTATTTTTGAAGGGAAAATAGTGAATTTACTATTTAATATTTTGTGAATACTTCAAAATTTTTCCAATTGCTGTCATTAATATCGAACAAAAAATGTACTTGTTTTGTATGGGAGCCCCCCTGAAATATTTATTTTATGTTAATTTAATTATGAATTTATAATGTGAATATTCAACTAAATATTCTGTAAATATTTCAAGCACCTGTCACCGCTATTTATATCGAGCGAAAAACGCCCAAAAAATTCAGGTTTGTTGTATGTTATTACTGTTTCTAGTATTTGTTGTTATAGCGGCAATAAAAATATGTCATCAGTGAAAATTTTAATTCTTCTATCACCCTTCATGAGATACAGCCTGGTGACAGACAGACAGACAGCGAAGTCCCGTAATAGTAATAGGGTCCCGTTTTTATCCTTTAGGTACGGAACCCTAAAAATGAACCACTAATCTCTGATCGTTTTTTGCTTAATATGGGTTCGGTTGCCCCATTTCGTAATGACACAGACAATTTAGCTAACAAATGCAATTTTGATTTGGAATCGGCATCTCTTCTCGGCATCCGCAAGATTCTAAGTTTGCATAATTATCATGTTAGGTTTTTGATTTCTTGTACCTCCCTCATGAATATATTGCCAATTTCGCAAAATTGACATTATTGAATCTTTTTTAGGGTACACCAAATTATATTTCTGTTTATTCTAATTTCCTCTCGTCTAATATATTATTTATTTACGATATCAAATTAGAAATATTTTTAAATTACAAGATAGTACAATTTTTTAATTGTTACCGTAAATATAAATAAAAATGTAGATACTTTAGATATTTTACACACAGTAAGTACGTACTATAAAAATGGTCTAATAAATGTAATGTAATGTAATAAGCCGTGGTGGTCTAGTGGATATGACACCCGCCTTACAATCGTGAGGTCGTGGGTTCAAATCCCGGTCCCGCGAATTCCTTGGAATTTATGTACGGAATTTCAAACTACTGGGTTTTCGTTAAAGGAAAACATCGTGAAGCAACCTGCATAGGTACCTACGTCCGTAGAAGAAATTTGATGGCGTAGGTGAGTCCACCATCCCGCACTGGGCCAGCGAGGTGGATATGGCCCAATCACCCTTCTTGGGTAGGCCTACGCCCTGCAGTTGAATATTAAAAAGGCTGGTACAGTACAGTACAATTGTAATGTCAAATAAATCTAGTGAGAAGTGTCTAAAATAGTAACCACATATCAAGGAAAGAAGTTTTGTTCTGTAATTGTAACAGATAGTTTCCAAAGTTTCTCCATGTAACAGACGATCCATTGCCCCAACTTTAAAAAGAAGTCTCCAACTTTGACTCACATAAAAATCATTCCTCATTAAGCATCCTCGGGCCAGAATTCTAATTTTCTCTACATTATCATGCTCTCGTCGCCATGGTGCATCAATCACTGCTCAGTTTGTAGAGAGACAAGCGGGAACATCGTCTATTTTTGTTAGATTCCGTGGTTCCGTGCTTGATGATGCTCACTCATATTTTACGAAGATGACGTTTCTGGGATGCTGAAAGAGTCTGGTTGTTGAATTCCTACTTGAATATATATAGCGCATTCTGTATTTAATTTTAAACAAAGAATTTTTTTGCTCCTATATTAGTGTTTACAGCCGACTAGCTAAGAAGAAAGATATTGAAATATCGGTGTGTAGGTAACTGTAACTGTTACCATCTAATAAAACCTGAGTTCACCGACGCATGATTAAGTTAAACGTATGATTACTGTATTTAAACAAAGGTTAAACTCGGGTCTCAGACCTGAGTTCACCAACAGATGTTTAATTCATTAACCGTTGCGCGTTGCGTAGGTTAAATCTTAAACGGCTTGTTAACGAAATTTTGCTGATCACCAAGCAAAAACTGTAATACAGTACAAGTAATCACAGCGTTGGCGAACTCGGATCTCAGTCATCAAATTTAGTATCCTAAACAAAGGTCTAGATTAAACAACAATACCTATTTTGATGTCAAAGTGTGCCTTCTGACGTCTAAACATTTTGTTTCATGTTAGTTTTATAAGCATTATTTTTGCAGCACATCAAACTTATTTCCCAACCACGTAATTTTGTGGTTATTTAATCTTGTTTCGAACTATTTAATAACTATTCTTAAGGAACCCTAACAACTCAGTTCCTTACGAGAACGGATTCACAAAATATGATGATGATGAGTTATGTAACGTAATCATCTGTAACATTTGACGCGGCCATTGCCCAGTGATGTACCGTCGGTAGAAAAATTAGTACTGTTTTCATGCTTAAAATCGAGGTTATTTTCCCACAAAGTGTAGCAAATGACTAAAAAGGCAGCTGAAGTTTATACCTTTTGTTTTCCACCAAAAATAAATCAAATAGTTTTTCAAAACTACGCACTACTGTCTGTCCAAATTATAAGTACTTTATAAAGAATTATTATGGTTTTTGAAATGTGCATTATATACTTTCTTAGCCGTTGAATTTTTAGACATTATTTTCTGAATAAAATCAGCACGTTCTTAGTACTAAAATTGTACATATAAGTCACTCAAACGAACAGCTCCTTCATCAATTAAAAAGCATCTTAGGCAATTGTAATGTTCACTTTTAATTTAGACAAATTACTTTATTTTACGAGTAAGTTGAGCAAAATGAAGTAAAACTGTAGGTAAAATAAATAGCAATAATTGTATTCGGGCTGAAAATTAAAAGGTACTATCGAGTTCTGTAAATAAAAGGTAATATAACATCATCCGTAAGCATAATTAGTTTAATGTTGTTTTCAACTTTGTTGTGGACATGATTTTATTTATGAGTAAACAAAAATAAACTTTTCACCAACGAATAGATAAATGTATTAGACTAATATTTTAATTGCTAAAGTTTTTATCTAAGTACTGCTAGAAGGTCGCTATGTTATTGCTAAAACTTACTCAATAACTGTTCAAGTAGCTAAAATACCTATGCTCATATACATATATTTATCGTTGTTTTTAGACAGCTGGGGTATTTAAAGATTTTCGAACTATTTAATATTTGTTCTGTACTCCAGCTCAAGCATCTGCTACAGAAAGTTCGTATAGGCCGGGTGGCTAGCCCTGGTGTCAGAGTTTTTAGGCCGCCTGAAGGCCTCTGACATGTCGAAACGGTTAAAACAACCGAGACCTACCATTTAACGTGTCATCCGAGCCACGGTAGAGCTCAGTTGGAAAATAACATCCACGATCACCAAAATGTTTTTATCAAAACCACATTTTTGTACTCTAATTTCTGTCCATCCAAAGGTTGCCTGGAAGAAATCGCTCAAGGCGATAAGGCCGCCCTTGTATCACCTAATTTGAAGAATATTATGTACTTTGTTATTTAAGCTGTTTTTTTGGTGTACAATAAAGTTATATTGTATTGTATTGTATTGTAATGTTGACCGTGCGGAACATTGCTTAATTTCGGTGATTGCTGATAAACACCTAGTCAAACTACGCTACGAGCGCTTAATACTAACTATATTATAATACTTATCTCAGCAGATGCTGAAAACTAATAGATACTTATTACGTTTAGTAGTCATTAGGTAATCCTGAACAAATCTACTCTTACTCAACGTATATACCACAATAGCAAAAGTGTAGATAAATACTAAACTTTTCCTGTCATTTTAAGTAAAATATTATTAAGTAAATTGGAAAAAAAAATCTAGCAACATCATAATTACATATAGATATAATGAAGTAAATCTTTTTTGTGTCTTTTTTGTTCCATTTATTTTATGCTGACGCTACAATGTGTTGATGACGATTAAAATAATACAGCGTGGCATCAGAACCGTTATTATTTCGTCCCATACAAACCTGTGACCTTACTCGTGGTCGCAGGTAGCCAAAGATGTTTTCAACAACGATGTTTCTCGTTTGTCGAAGCTTTATTGTTTCCTTGCATCAACATAATTATTATATTTTTAACCGACTTCCAAAAAGGAAGAGTTACTATGTTCGTCTGTATTTACATATTTTTTTGTGTATGTTCATCGATAATTTTGCGAATAAAATTATGAACCGAATTAAAAAATATTTTTTTAGTTCAAACGGGTATACACCCGAGGTGGTCCCCTCCATTTTTAAAGAAATTGGCTGAGCTGTTTATGAAAAATCAACAATAATGCAAACAATTCGAGCGAAATATTTGAATTTTGTACACGATGGAAGGTGGTTTTGCCATTTTTGCGTAACATATTTTTTTTATAGTATAGCTGTTATGGTTTTTCGAAATTTCAAGGGTTGCCCATTAGGATTTTTTTCATAACGAAAAGTATATACAGCATTATTCAAAACTGCTATATTATGCCGAATAGAAATGTTTCCGATCATCATGAGGACTTCAATAGTAGTTAGATACAGCCAACGAAGACTTTGAGAAAAAGAAACCCTTTCATACATTTGCTCGATTGTGATTTGCGATTTTAAATGCAACAGGTGATTCTAATTTTCTCGAATTTTGGTTGGTCACATGGTAAAAGTAGTACATATTAGTAGTACGTATTAGACCAACATCAATGAATGAATCGTCTATTTTAGCTTAGTACAGCCTCTCTGAAATATTTTGCATACCTCATGACTCTCAAAAGTGTGTTATGGATTCTTTTATAAGACAAATAAAAGCATACCTTGCATTTCTTTATTTTTTTCTCTTTTTTTTTTTCTTTTATCTTGTGGTCATGATTTATTATTAAACGCTCATTGGTTGGTCATTTTATATTGATGTTTCCTCCACAGCTGTAGATATCGCGTAAATAATCAGATCGAATTTGAATATTTAAGTAATACGAGTATCTTTAGCTGTGGCTATGCTTTATGAGCATTAAATTATTGTTTGTGTGATAAGAATAAAAAGCCAAATAATATTTAGCCAGAGCAAAGTGAGCCAATTAAATCTTTCCTCATATTATAATTTTGTAGAGTTTTGTGGGATATTTTTAGTGCTATTTGAGAGCAAAGAAGTTAAATTTAGTAGTTTTTGAATAAAGTATTGTGAAATAATTACTCCATAAAATATATTATGTTTTTAAAAATACAAGTTATTTTTTATTAATTTATACAAAATGCCCGACTCAGCTTCGCCCAACTACAATAAACATAGTTTTCTAAAGAAATATTTAACCGTTTTGCCATGTCAGAGGCCTTCAGGCGGCCTAAAAACTCTGACACCAGGGCTAGCCATCGTAAAAGCAACCCGTTGTAGAGTTTAAGTGCAATTGCAATTGTTTGTTTCTATTTTTAAATTATTTCTTGTATCTTTTTTCCAAATTTTTTCCATAAAGTAAAAACCCTAATGAGCAGGTCAGTTTACTCTGAAACTAAACCCAGGGATATAGGTTCACAGTAATATGACCAATTCGTCTAAAGCTTGGTCAGATCAACAACCGTATGATCATTACACCATCCCATCAGCCTTGAAACATGCTTTATTGTCTTGATTCGGCTTGTTCTCAACTTGTTACTACACAAAAAGTAAAAAGATATCATCAAACTCGTATTATAAAAGAACACGCAACCGCTCGGTGAAATGTTCGTAATGATTTGTTGAGATTTTGTTTCACAGTATTATTTAATGATGCTCTCTTGATGTTAGTAGGTACAGTAGATGCAGAAAGTATAGTAATAGTTGGATAAAATAGACAATAGAATACGTTTTTGGGAAGTTTTCTAAAAATTAAAAAATGATGATCTGGATTCGGATGAAAAGTTAATTCATTTTTACAGAAATACAATGCTTACTAAGTTTTATGCTAGTTTGAATACACAAGAAAAAAATAAACACGTGTGTGTCTAAAAGATGATTAGATTAAATTATGAGTAAATTCAGATATTGTGACAAATGATAGACATAAGTAATAAGGTACGTTGTACCAACCTCAAGTTGATCTACAAAATTTTCGTTTATCACCAAGCTGTAACAGAGCTAAATTTCTATAAAAACTTCGACCAAAAATTATAAAGTACATTATTATACTACATGCTTGCTTGTACAAGAAATGTAATAACAATTATTTATATAAAACAGTCTAAAAATTAAATGCTAGCTTTTCTCTCCTACTCAAAAGAATGTAGATTATAAGTTTATCAAATGTGTCCAGCAAGTAATACTAAATTTACTTCCTCACAGTTTATCGCTCTTCTAAATGCAATAAACTATCGCACTATGTTATTATTCCTCTATCCCAATCCAAATCCTCAGTACGAAACGAATGAACGTCGAATAAAGTCCGTCGAAGTATATTTTCCAGCGAAAACGGCAATAACTTTTTAGGGCCACCATGAAAGTAACTTTTACGATTGTTAGAAATTAATATCTGAAAAATGGTTTGGAACCCTCATATCTTACTGATAAGGTTCCAATATCGAGGAAATATGTTTCAATATTCTTTTTTGATACTTTGTAGCGCGAATTTTCTTTTTTGCTCGGCTGTTAATTAAAATTTAGCACTTGGCAGTCAATTCGAGTAAGTCTCCTTTGTTAAATTTTATTTAAGCTGGTTAACTGAATTTTTTGTTCGTTCAACAAGCTTTGACTACAATTTGCTGTCAATAGATTTTTCTATTTCTGTGCCTTTTATTGAACAGTTGTTTATTTCAGTGTTCTACTTTGGTTGTACTAATAATTGCTTACTTTATAATTTACCTTTATTTTAGTACCGTACTTAGCAAAAATAAATTGCGTATTGTGACCAAAATTATGGACATTAAAATATAACGCTTACATGATCAGATTTCAGAATACTTTGACACCTTTGCTCTTTGATAAAGCCTACTAAATCCTACTAATATTATAAGCGCGAAAGTTTGTTTGTATCGATGTTTGTTTCTCTTTACGCAAAAAGTCTTGAACGGATTGAGATGGAACTTTGCAATTGTAATGCTTAAATATGAGAATAACACATAGGCTAATTTATAAAGATATTGCGTGAAACGAAGTTCGCCGGGTCAACTAGTAATTAATATATTCAATAGAGTTACATTTTTAACTCATACAACCTACAACAAAATTGCATGTTGCATGTTGTAAATTGCAAAAACATATGTGTACCTTTCTTGCAAATATTTAACACTATTGACAAAATGTTTATTATCCCACAATGTCAAGTTATATTAATCGCCTTTCTTGGGTAGGCCTATGTTTGGTAGTTGAGTTGCTGATACAGTATAGTTATTAATTATTACAGGGATTCATTAAATAGTCAAGATATCGCAAATTTCATATTTTTTTAATATCGTATTAGATATAATTATTGCATGAGTATTAGATATAAATTAAAAACAAAGCTAGAATCAAGAACTGCACCCACTAACGCGTCCCTTTCCCACAAAGTTAGCCTTGGCTCCCAGGAACTAACAAACTTACACAAAATGGCCAAACTTCCGAATCCTTACCTTAGGGTTAAATCTATGTAATGAGGTTGCAAACATAAAGCTCTGACAGCCGTAATGTTACTGCAGTTAACTTTGAACACGGCAGAAATAAAATTCTTTTTGTTATTACAAGCGGCTCGCTCCGTCCGAAAAAGGTCACCTAATTTGTCTGCCGGAATTCGACATTATTCCCCTCTCCTATTGTTTGTGTTACGATTACCACAAGGGTTAAATAGCCCGTTTAAACGTCGACTTTTTCGTCCAACTTTGTTGTTAGGAGAGTGAACTTAAAAGGGTTAAGCTGCTTTAATTGCGAACTGCTTGTGCTTCTCGTTTGTTTTCTAGATTTTTGCTGTACCAACTTCTAATGTGGAGAAAGATTTACGCAGGTAATCAAGATAAAGTGTTCTTACCATATATTTAAGTAATGAGTGAAAGAAGAAAAATTTTAATAAAACCTACTCGACACGGAAAAAAAATTGAAAGCAAATATAATAACTCGCAAGGAGGTATGTTTAGGACGGGTGTCTAGTCCCAGTGGTTGACTTTTTTAGTCGCCCTAAGGCCTCCGACATGGCTAAACAGTTAAATAACCGAGGTCTTCGAATTAATTTGTCACCCGAGCCCCAGTAGTTCTCCGTTGCAAATGCCACCCACGCTCTCCCATCCACAGACTGACCTTATGTGCGGCTACGGTGAGTCAGTTGCTTACTAAATGCTAACCACCTTCGAAGTCGAACTATGTTTTGATAAAGATCCCGAAGATATGCTAGCTGGATTATGTGAAGAGCTCAACCGTTTATCCAGTACCTACATACATAATAATATTTTACAATGGATGACATTCTATAAGAAGCTATTAAAATGAGTAAGGCAGCTTGTATCACTATAATTAGTGTTAACTACATAACTAGTCATAACAGAACACCTTAGGCGTTCAATTACATACTTATGTTACTTTACAGGCGCCAAGGAAACTTGATTCTTAGAAATAGTAAACTTGTGAGCGCGTCAACATAATATCATAAATTTCTGCTATCGCGGTAGCTTGATGTGTACGCGTTTAATAATATTTATGAGATGGGTAGGTATCTATGCGTGTAATTTTTAATCTTATATCGCAAAGTAACCAGTCAGTGTAGTATATCATTTACGTAATTTTAGGTAGGCATGATATCTGTTTCGTTCAAGATGCCGAGCATTTTGAATTTATCATTTTCAAGCAGGGACGCGTCATTATTAGAAGTGATAGGTGGTTATTAGACGAAGTTTATTTTAGAATCAAACTATTCTGGATAAATTGAATGAACTGAAATAGTAGAAATAGTGAAATAATCACAACAAAAATGGAAATAAAAAAGTCGAATACGGAACATACGAGACAAAATATATTACTATGAAGTAGTGTTTTTTGTCTATTTTTACATAACATAATCCGAAAGGACACGTATTGAACTATTATACTACCTACCTACTAATAATTTTCTTACTATATCAGAGTACCAGTGTTTTAACATGTCCAATTATGAAGGTACCATCGTAATTATAATAGATAATTAGACTATTTCTGTTTCTTTTTCACTTTAGGCATTCGGTAGAGAGAACAATTTGTACGTTGCTATTAATTTAAGATGGCGCCTTTATAATTGGGCCTATTGTGGATTTAGAGTAAAAATATGAATCTTAATGCCAATAAAAATTTACAGTTTCCACAAGAACTTCCATCTTACACGGACCTGTGTTGTATTAGTCCGGTTCAGAAAGCACTAAGTAACACATGTGTTTTAACTTGATTTAGAAATGAATTCTCATACAAATTATCTACGCGCAGTTTCTAATTCTACCTTTTCGTAACATGCCAAAATTATTTTTGTTCTTACAGACAACTTTTGAAGCTAGAATGCTAGCTAATTACTTAGCGAAAAAGTACAAGCCAGGGCCTTAATAAGGTGTGAAACCCACAGATCTTGGTATCTCGGGACCTGACTATCAATTCAAGTTGGCTTATCAACAATCGGGTCCCTTAATTGTTGCCCAGCGCATGTTGGGCTTAATTAGTGAAATACTCGCTGCTATCGAAGCGGCCATCTTTGATTTTGAATGCAATTATTGTTCTTTGATAAAGGGACGGCATTCAACCTGATGGCGATAGTAAATTATTGACAGCTATTGTTTGTTATGTGGAAGCAAGGCAGGAGAGAATAAATTTTAATGTTTAATTGAGTAAATAGTTATGGCTAACGTTGACGTCGTCTGAGAAATGTACGGAACCTTATAAACTGTACAATACGGACTTTGATTTTTAATTAGGAACAAAATCGTAAACAACAAGACCAGATAAAAAATCTTATTCATTTGTTACTGTTTCATATTCACATTTGCAAAACTTTGCAGCAATACCTAACTTCTCTTTTACTTTAACTTAACAACTGCAAAAAGAGACAGACTAGTCTCTTATGCATTTAAAAGTATAAAAAAAGGCCAAGTGCGAGTCGGACTCGCACACGAAGGGTTCCGTACCGCATGGGAGCGCCCCATTCCCTTGCCGTTATTAATAGCGAGCAAAAAACGCCTAAAAATCAGGTTTGTTGTATGGGAGCCCCCCTTAAATATTTATTTTATTCTGGTTTAAGTATTTGTTGTTATAGCGGCAACAGAAATACATCATCTGTGAAAATTTCAGCTACCTAGCTATCATGGTTCATGAGATACAGCGCGGTGACAGACAGACAGATAGACGGACATCGAAGTCTTAGTAATAGGGTCCCGTTTTTACCCTTTGAGTACGGAACCCTAAAAAACATTTCCTAGGATTCTCAAGTAAATACATATACATGTTCTATAAAAATATTATTTTGTGTCGTATAACAATTTATTTTACAAAAGAAGCAATCTAAAGAAATAAATACAAAATGTGTATCATGGTTTATGCTTTTAATATTTATTCGATACATAAAATGAAACTGATATCTTTACTGTAAATATCTGATACATTTTGTTATGATAACGATAGACTTAACATTTTATACGGTTCTAAACACGATACTAAAATATGAGTTTATCGTAGCACACGATAGAAATGCACTCGAGCTGGTTATAGAAAACCATCTAACTTCAAAGTGAAATTCTGTGAACACAATACCTGGTTGAACTTAGTTGCAAAATGTTTCCCACTTTAAAGTGGCAACGTTACATTCAATTTCATAGATGACTGAAAAGTGCACCCGGTGGAGTTCCTAGTTCCATGCCGTCTCTGAGGTTATTTAATACTGTTGAGAATATTCGTGTACCTACTTGTTTACATAATAGTTACAAAACATTTTTGGGTTTTGATAAAGTAGCTATTAGATATGTCAACAATGAACAGACAATTTGAAAGCTCATGATAATTTTGTATCATTTGAGATTTTCATAAAGAGTATTTGAAAGTGTCTACTAATTTGTTTTTTGTGTGGGATCGTCTCCTTTTATTGACTCAGGAAAATTCTTTATGCAAAAGTACCATCAGCCTGGGGACCCCGGTGATTATGTGGGAATCCCCGCCAACCCTAGTTGGTGGTATTCCTACTAAAAACTTGGGGTGTTTCGGCTTCTGCACCATGTGTCGAGACTATTGGCACACTTCTGCGGTTCCGATAGCGTTGTCCGCCTCGGGACCACGTGGAGCTTCAGCTCTACTCGGCAACGCTACGATTGTCGATACACGGGGCACATCGTGCCTTCTCGGGGTACTCTCTTGTCGGATGGTGGGGTGGGATCGACTTTTAGTGAATAAGTAGATTTTCTGCTACGCTTAGTGGTCTACCATCTCCATTCGTGTTTAACAAGCCATTTTGGTAAAAAAATTGATTTTGATTTGCCCTACCATTTATATAAACTGACTTATCGTCTGGCCTATGTTGTAATTTTAAGTTTTCTGCGGCTGTAGACATTTTTTTATCATTAATTGAATACCGTTAAAATTTTTGTTAAATAGGTTGGTACCTATATAGCAAAAAATAATTAGAGAGATAGTCTGAAAATAAATTATTTATAAGCACAAAAGCGTCAATGAGCTCACGAGCCAAATTTACCCGGAGATGATATCGCCCAATTTTAATATCACATAGAATGTTGGGGAAGCCAAACAAAAATTAAAATTTAATCCTGCGTGCATACCGCATAAGCCCATTCAAATTATCTAACGTGGTTGATCTTTAGTTGCTCACTGAAATGTGTGCTTGCTTCCCTTTTATTCTGCCACTGCCGCGTAGAGAGCTGATGGGCTTAAATTTTAATTAATTTTTTACTCCACGGACTTTCTTTAATAAAACCGGAGGCTTCATTGCCAAAATATTTCACAATCCTTTTGGAAAGGCGCACCTTGAGACGCACATTTAATTAGGAACGTGGAATACATTTACATTGAGTTTCTGGTAACACGGTGTACTTATTTATTAGAATCATGCTTGTTGGTTCTCAATAGTGGTTGGAATATAAAGTTCGCTTTGTGGGGTAGGGGTTGGAATTTTGTATTTTTCCTGTTGTTTTCGGACTTTCTTCTGCGAATTTTAAGTAGAAATATATACCTACCTGCCGCAAAATGGAATTTTTTGGTAAAATAATTAATGAGAACATAAATGTTATTTCTTGAATAATATAATTATGTAAATCAGAATATTTAGTAATTAGTAGTAAGTGTAGTAAGTAACTACTTGGTTAATAAGTAACTACTGTGTAGTAGGGGAAGGTCGGGTAGCCCCGGCCAGCGGGTAGCCTCGGCCACTGTCAAAACCAAGCTCCCACGCACACATTGATAAACTTAGCACACTTGAAAACGTTCGCAGCACTGCGCAACCAAATAATATGAACAATGATATGGTAACCGCCAAGCGGATATGGCATGCCAACGGTTTGAATTTTCGAAGAAGAAATTTTCATGCGTCGATTACTTTTTGAAAGTAGATAAAGTATATCAAATGTGAGTACTTTATATTTACTTGTTATCAATTATATGTGGTTATTATTGTAGTATGTGATCCAGGTAAGATAGTAACATAAGATTTATTGGTGATTTAAAAAAAATATATAAAATGATGATCGGGATGGTCGGGTACTATCGGCCACTCGTTTGTCGGGTAGCCTCGGCCATTTTTTGGGTGAAGATTACGAGTGAATTTCACTTATTTAAAAGTTTATTTTTACAACGCACTGAACATAATGCGGTATAGTATGTGGAAAAAATACTTTTAGACTATCAGATCGCTCGAAAATGTATCTAAATTTAAGGAAAAAGTAACAGGAAGAGGTGATTGCGGCGAAAATTAAATGAAACAGGCGTCAGATAAAAGGAAATATCGATAAGAGAATCGGCTCATATATACGGAGTGCCCAGAAGCACCCTTCAAGACCGACTGAAAGCAATTAATAGTGGTCAAGATGTAAAATTACAAGAACAACTGGGAGTTTTGATGACACATTTAGAGAAGATAATATGTCACAGAAGTTATATAATCATGTTAAAGATCTTGAAAATTGCTTGATGCAACTACAACTGCTACCAACTAAAAATAACAGCACTGAAGGACATTTTGAAAGAGGAAATCTAAACGGCATGTTATTTTTTTTTTGCGTGGAACGAAGAGACAGAATGTATTATTTGCAGAGAAAATAACTGGATACAGTGTAAGAAATAAAAAGACTGGTCGCATAAAGTCTGTGTATACATCGATGCAGCGCAATCCTATAATATTACGATATATGCATGGCAAACAAAATCTTGGCCATCTTAAATAGGCGTGTCCGGGGCTACCCGCCAAAATATTTTTTGCCGAAAATGAAAGGGTGATTGTGACACTTGATTTAGGCTAAGTTTAAGAAGATATCGGTTTGTTATGTCAATTAAACTACCATAAATATGTTATAGTTGTTGTTTAAGTTCTAAATTTAAGCATAATTCGGGTGATTCTATAAATTTTTGGAGTTTTACTTTTGTGGCCGGGGCTACCCGACCTTCCCCTAAGTAACTACTTGGTAAATTATTTTTGACATTTTATTATCATAGACTTAAAACTAAAATCGATACTAAAATAAATTACACCGTATCTGGAGAATTTATTAAATCGAACGAATGGACCCGTAAGCGTATGTGCACTCAAATATCAAAAGAGCTAAGTGTAAGTGACACCGACTTTGCATACGCAGTGTAAATATCAGCAAAAGATAAATTAATAAAAAACAAAACAAACATTGAAGTGAGTTTTACCAGATAAGCTTAAAACTAAGTAGGTTGTGTAATGATTTCGCGCTAATCAAAATAACTGAAATGCGCTAATACTGCCACATATCATTTAAAGCATAGTTTAAATAAACACCGGTACAATAAATACCGGTTAAGTTGCTTAAGGGGTAGGAGGCCACATAGAAATAAATACCATAATTGATACCTAGTAATTATACGATTGCCAAAAATATTTTTAGTAAAAGCGTATTTATTAACACTGCTCCTCCTTCATAATAGCAATAAAATAACTCACGAATTACCAAATACAGCTGCTATAGAATTTTGCCCATTAACTCTTAAGCTTAACATAAATTAAGAATTAAACCTGTTCCAAAACATTATCCATTTTATCCATGTTAAGACCTGAACAAAACTCTTCCAATTCACTAGGTTATCTGTTTAAAAGAGCGATACATTCAGAACCAATGGAGCCTAATGTCACAAAATGGCGTAGACTCATCTATCTTTCCAGCTTGTCAGTGTTTTATTAAAAATATTCTCTTTTTAACCGAATTCCAAAAAGGAGGAGGTTTTTGTGAATCTGTATATACTTTTTTGTATATGTTTATCGATATTTTCGCCAAATGCGAACCGATTTAAAATAATATTCTTCAGTTCTAAAGGATATACTCCTGAGATGGTTTCATTTAAGTTGTATAGAAATCGGTCGAGCCGTTTTTGAAAAATAATTAATAATCTAAAAATTGTATACATCGATTCGAGCGAACTATTCGAATTTTGAACGCGATTGAAGTCGATTGTGCCATTTTTTTGCAAAAAATATAATTATCTTAGAAACCATGTCAATATCTCTACAATTGATAATAATTTACTGTTCAAGAAAAGGTAACTTAAGTTTTACAGTTACTTTTGATGCATTAAATTAAAAAGTATGTAGGTACCTACTTATTAGAACAGTATTCTGTATTACAGCTGTGATTCTCTACATCCTTGTTGTGAAAATTGCTTGCTAGTGATCACTTTTAGTAATAAGATACCAGTTGCTTGAAAAACTCTTAAACCTTTATTTTTTATGAAAGATATAATAGCTAGCGAATGAGTATAAAAATATCTATCTATCTTAGTAACGTTTCTAGGAACTTAATGTTCTACTTATAGTAAATACGAGTCTATGTAGGCACACGGTAAATCACCGCCCGAATTTTCACAGATTTTTCTATCAAATATACTGATACCTACCTTCCGATTTTTTTCTTTACATCAAAAATCGTTTTGCAAGCAAATCAGGTAAGAATATTACTATGGTGTCCTATTCATTCACCCAATATTATTTGTCCTAAAGTTGTTCTGCATACATATCTTTTTTTTTTTTTTTTTAATCTTTATTTATTTATAGATGGTTTTATCCGCAGGATAATGCCACCCTCGACGCACTATTTACATTTTACGTCAGCGGCCGGCGAGTGCCAGATTCAAATCGGCCCTTATTCAGTACTCTATATTTACCATTAGATCATTTTTTGTACGAAATTATGGTTTCATTTGTTGTCATTATAATTTTATGACATATGATACACGTATTAGTGATATTAGGGATACTAACTATTAGAAGCAACGAAAATTAGGATGTAAATTAATATGATTTTCAATATTATAGCAAAAAATAAATTATGCGAGTCTATTGGGAACCTATTACTCGCAATATAATATTCTAGAGCAGTAAGTATATTTATCATAATATTCTAGAACAGTAAGTAAGTATAAAATCGTACATTCGCACTACATATCCCATTTGAAAGATCCACAAGCGAATTTTTGTCGAGTAAAATTTTATAGGACGGCAGTGACGGTTGCCAAATGGTGTGCTTTAATATTGGCTGCTGGCAACTAACCATTGGCATCCAGGCCGTAGTTGAAGGCTTCATGGCTTTAGCGGAAACATATATGAACTATCTTTGCGTGGAGTACTATAAAAAGTTTCTAGGGAATTGTGAGTTTTTATTTTTAAAACGCGATTGTTGCTTATTCAATTATACAGGGTCATAGGTATTAAACGCAAAACCTTTTAAGGGCGGGTCTAGTACATCTAGACAATCAACTTTTATTCTAGGACTTCTGAAAATCACGAAGAATTTTTTTCTAATAATATAGTACATTTACTGCTTTCCTTGGAATAGTTATTTAATCTTCCGTCTCTTTCTTCCTTCAGCAATTGTGATTTACTTATAAGGTAAAAAGAAACTACTTAACTTTGCGTTTATTAATAAGACAAATAAGTATAGTGTTGCCAAACCAGAATCTTCTATACCTGTATGTGAGAGCGAAATACAAAAACGTGTCTCCTGACTGACAGATGAACTACAGCGAATGAAAAAGAAATACAAAGCTCAATGTTCATGAGATATTGTCACTATTTTTATATATTGCGGCTCGCACGAATACTCGTAACATTTTGTTATCTAAATTATCTACTATCTCGTAAGGTATTCCAACTCCGCTATTGATGGCTGAATATGGGAAAATATTTTCGCAGAGCCTCTTGCGTTTGTCTCGGTCGCGATAAAGAAAATAATATATTTCACACTTGACTTAGATAAGCCTTATTTCCTCTATTTACGAACGTTGTAGATGTTCCTCTTTTAGAAAAATACGATGTTGTTAACTCGGTCGTTTTGTATTTTTGGAGCGAAAGGATATCTTTTCTTTAGGTTTCTTATTTGTTTTACGTTATTATACGTTGGCATTTAGTTTAAAAACCAAGAATGAATAAGGTTCTGTTGTAGTTTTTAAATAATTAGAAACTGTACTGTACCAGCCTTTGTAATAGCCCACTGCAGGACGTAGGCCTACCCACGAAGGGAGATTGAGCCATACCCACTACACTGACCCAGTGCGGGTTGGTGGATTCACACACCCCATCGAATTCCTTCTATGGACGTATACGTGTGCAGATTGCCTCACGATGTTTTCCTTCACCGAAAAGCCAGTGGTGTGAAATTCCGTACATAAATTCCTAGGAATTCATTGGTACGGGACCGGGATTCGAACTCACTACCTCACGATTTTAAGGCGGGTGTCATTTCCACTAAACCACTACGACTTCATGGCCAAATAATTAAGTATACTACCTTGGAACGAAATTATGCTTTGGTTGGGAAAAATAATTTTATCTTTTTACCTGACTGCTAGTTTTTTTTACTCAAGTTGTGTCCTAGCTAAATATGATTTCATGTAGTACAGTAACAACAAATCATATTTAACTTGTGGGCATTAGAATCAGAACACTAATCACAGTAGAATGAGTTTTATGTCACATTAACCTATCGGCCCATTTACATCTGCACCCATTACACTATATTTACGGGGCTATAAATCTAGAAAATTGTTTTAAAGTTGGTACATTTAGCCAATAAGTTTTCAAAATATTGTGTCATTGTAGAATTATTTCTAGTAATTCTGAGTCATTTATCTATCCGTCAGTCATAGGACGTCTACTGCTGAACAGAGGCCTGCCCTACGGATCTCCAATAAGACCGGTTGACAGCTGCTTGCATCAAGCGCGATCCTGCGGTCATAATGAGGTCATCCGTCCACCTTGTAGGTGGAAGTCGTACGCTGCACTTGTCAGTACGTGGTCTCCACTTGAGAACTTTTCCCCATCATGATCCCATCGGTCAGTAGTTCTCCGCTCTAAGTGCCCTGCCCACAGCCATTTCAACTTGCCAATCCGAAACTCGTTTACACATATTAAGTTGGCGCATGATTTTAATGTATCTACTTAAATGACCATATGACGAGTTGGTTCATAAATAATATTTTATCAACAAATTGTATACTTATATTATAAGCATTTAGTTATGATGATCTTATTTCACTTGTAGGTATGTCGGATATATTTTTATACCCTGTTTATATTATTCACTCATATGTATACGTATTTTTTTGCATTTATTTTCCTTAAATTTGATTTACTTAATCGTGATAAATACATAAGCTTTTCTTAAATTAATTGTGCAAATTGGTTACTTTTCAGTGACTTTGACATTACTTGGTCGAACTGTCATTGTCAAAACTTGGTGAACATTCATGTAGAATGAACATTCATGTAGAAACGCTCATGGATGTATTACATAAACGCTATACTGTTGTTATTCGAATCATTAAGCCTTTTTATAATTTTCATCTTTCTTGATGTATTTAAAGCTATCAATTTTAAGCCGGTTGTTTTTCGCCATCAGTTTTTATTTTTGTTTATTTATGTTGTTTTGTGTTTATTTGTTATGGGTTTGTGAAGTGATTTCTTCCAGTTCTGGCGGATGAAGTGTGTTACATGTATGATTTATCTTATTTTTTATTTTTTATTATTATTTGTATAATATATATATTTATTAATTATTATTATTTATTTATAACTATGTTAAATGACGAACACAATAGTAGTAGTAGTGATATATTTTTATCTTTATCGTCAGATAATGATTCTTGCTCTGATTCTAGCTTTGTGAGTATACCATCGTTGAGTGATATTATATCTAATCAAGTTTCAGATGTGCCTAAGAACTTTAATGTAGTTCATATTAACGCCCAAAGTATTCCGGCTCATTACCCTGAAATTCTGGCTTCTTTCGACCATAAAAACTTGCATGCTGTTCTAGTATCCGAAAGCTGGCTTAAGCCCTGTCTTCCTTCCACTTCTTTTTCTCTCCCTGGTTTCACTCTTATCCGCAATGACAGGACTGGGAGGCCTGGCGGTGGTGTAGCTATCTATTTACGCTCTAATATCCCTTACACTGTTGTCAGCACTTCCGTACAGCCCCCGCCTGCTAATGCTGGTGAACATCTTTTTCTGGAAATTCTCCTTTCTCATTCCAAAATACTTCTGGGAGTGTATTACAGTCCTGATAAATCTGTTGACTATTTTTCTTCTTTTGAAAATCTTCTCGAAGATCTCCTCCCATCTTACTCCCACACCATAATCATGGGAGATTTTAACACCTGTTTGCTCAAATTAGACTCTCGTTGCTCTAAATTAAAATCAATTATTCAGGCTAGCAACCTGAATATTCTACCTCTGAGCGCCACCCATCATTTCCCCAATTCCACTCCCTCTTTATTAGACCTGATGTTTGTCTCCTCCTTGCAGCATGTTGCCAAACACGGACAATGTTTGCACACTTCTCATGATTTATCATACCACGATGTCATCTATCTCTCTTACAAAATTCGCCCTCCTAAAAATAAGCCCAAAATTCTTCTGCAACGTAGCTTCGGTGCCATGGATGTTGTGAAATTACGTAATGATGCTAGCGAAATTGACTGGTCGACAGTTCTTGATGCCAAATCTATTGAGGATAAGACTACCCTATTCAACTCTATATTGATACAACTTTATGATGTTCATGCTCCCATTCGTCCCGTCAAGATGAAGCATCTACCTGCACCCTGGTTAACAGACGATATTAAAAAAATGATCCATCAAAAAGCGGTGGCTAAGAGTAAATTTAAAGCTTGTCCTAGTGATGCTAATAAGGAAAAATTTCAAGTCCTTCGGAATCGCTGCAATAGAATGTGTAGAGATGCGCAACGTCACCACATCCATAAATCTGTCGAAAATGGTGATCCTGCGAAAGTATGGAAATTTTTACGCTCATTGGGTGTTGGAAAGTCTCAAAAAACTTCTAATCCTTGTGACCTTGATGTTAATTCTCTTAACCAACATTTTTCTTCGGCGTCACATATTGATGTGAACGATAAACTTGCCACTTTAAACTATCTTTCTTCCATCCCAACACCCAGCTATTCCCCTTTTGTCATTAGTCAATTTGCTGCTAGTGATGTTAAGAAGAGTATTTTGTCCATTTCCTCGAATGCTGTTGGTAGTGACAAGATTAGTCGTAATATGATTGTCCCAATCCTTGATGAAATTTTACCTATCCTATGTCACTTACTGAACACTTCCATTTCCTTGAGTGCGGTGCCTTCCTGCTGGAAAGAAGCCCACATAGTTCCGATCCCCAAAAAACCCAAACCTAAATCACTCTCTGAATACCGTCCTATATCTATTCTTCCTTTCCTATCCAAAGTCCTTGAACGCCTAGTCCATTCGCAATTAAATCACTTCCTAACTCGTAACAATCTCCTTAATCCTTTGCAGTCTGGGTTCCGATCAGGCCACAGCACTTCCACTGCTCTTGTTAAAATTACCGATGACATTAGACGGGGAATGGATGACAAGAAACTCACTGTGCTTACTTTACTCGACTTCAGCAATGCGTTCAACACTGTTGATTTCGATATCCTTCTTGCTCTGTTCCGCACTATTAACATATCTCCTACAGCTGTTGACTGGTTTCATAGTTATTTGTATGGCCGCCGGCAATGTGTACGTGTTGAAGATACGCTCTCTTCTTGGTGCGTTACTGATGCCGGTGTTCCTCAAGGTGGTGTTCTTTCTCCTCTCCTGTTTGCTATCTTTATAAATGGTATTACTTCTCACATCACTTCTCTCTACCATCTCTATGCAGACGACTTGCAGATTTACTCTCAAGCTACAATCGATCACTTGGATGAGGCTGTGGCAGCTGTTAATGATGACCTGCGCCGTATTGAATGTTGGAGCCGATCTTTCGGGCTCACAGTCAATCCCACTAAGACGCAGGCCATCATTATTGGTAGCTCTAGGATGATTGCACGCATTGATCAAACTTCTCTTCGTAAAATTGTGTTTAGCGGTATTACGATCCCTTTTAGTAGCGAGGTCAAAAACCTTGGTATTATTTTTGATAGTTGTCTCTCATGGAATCCTCAAATACAATCTGTGAAGCGCAAGTTATACGCTTCTTCTGCATCATTACGAAGAATTCGCAATTTTCTTCCCACGGCTACCAAAGTTGCGTTAGCACAATCCCTTCTTCTCCCTATTTTAGACTATGCTGACGCTTGCTATCTCGACTTAACCCAGGAGCAATTCGACAAGCTTGAGCGACTCCAAAATCTTTGTATACGGTTCATTTTCGGCCTCCGGAAATTTGACCACATTTCCCAATTTCGTAATAAGCTCAAGTGGCTCCCTATCCGTCTTCGCCGCGATACTCATATACTTTCCCTTCTCTATAGCATTCTCTTCAAACATTCGTCTCCTTCATATTTACGCTCTTGCTTCACTTTTCTTTGTGACACTCACTCTGTCAATCTTAGATCTTCTAGCAATCTCCTTCTTTCCACTCCATCTCATTCTACTGTTTTTTATGATTTTTCTTTCAGTGTCCGAGCTGTAGCTCTCTGGAATGACCTTCCTGTGACCATCAGACGTGCACAGAGCGTTGAATCTTTCAAGGCCCAGGTTCAGCAACATTATCTCTCAAAGCTCTCTCTGACTGATACTCATATCACTCCTCGTCATTAATTTATTTGTAATATTTTTATGCATCTAAGTATGTTTATTTTTATTGTATTTATTATTATAAGTATTTATGTATGGCTATTATTATGTAGTTTATTTTATTGTTGATTAGGAATTTATAGTAACTTTCTTCATTATTTAACTTTTTTTTTTTTTACGTTTACACCGTCCTTGTCGTCTTTATGTTTCCTTGCATCCAAGAGAGGTTGTCTGGAAGAAATCGCTTTTAGCGATAAGACCGCCTTTTGTGCCTTTTCTGTCTTTGTTTCTTTTGTTATGTTTTCTTGTTGGTGTCAATAAAGTGTTGTTGTATTGTATTGTATTGTATAATATTACTATTTCTGAAATTTTTTGATAAAATTACTAATGAAGCCAGGTTCAGAATTTCCAGAAAAATAGCCTTTGTACCTGAGCCTCGGTAACATTGAACTATCCATTCTTTGTGGGATGGACGTAGCCAAGTACTGGGAGAAACAACGAAGAAAAAGAAGAGCCGCTATCTACCAAAAAACAAATTTTCATCAAATATTTGAAATTTACATAGTATGCTAACACAACAAAATTAATTTCATAAGTTGAGTTTATAAACATTAACAAAAAAACTGGTGATACTCGGTAGCTATTACAAGTGTTAAACGGACAGAAGTCCATCTTATCAGCACGTCAAGAGTCTCGACAGAAGATGGAAATAACCAGCTCTACTAGACACCGGAACTGCCATTGAAGGTCTTTTACTCTTTGCGATACTCGAAACAGGGAACTAAAAGAAAGGTCTGTAAAAACTGGTGGCATCACTCACGCGCTTACGTGGGAGGTTGGTACGATGGAATGAAATCAAGATGCTTGCAACGGAAGCCAGGTGATGCATTATCGAGTCGCTCCCTCAACTGTAGAATCGAGTATCGAGATAACATCGAGTTGGCTTTCGATTCGACTGAACTTTAGTAGTTTAAGTTTGTTTGGGTTTTTGCAATCCATTTGCGGGAGTTTTCTGGGCGAATTTCAATTGATTTCTGTTATGCAGGGTTATTTTTAATCAACTAGCATCATTTTAGGGGCTTATTCTGTACATCAAAAATAACAACTTTTATTAATTCTCAAAAAAAAGTTGGAACGACAACTTTTTTAAAGAAAAATATTGCTTACCCGTGACAAAATGTATGGAACAGCTGTTTTTTTTTTGAGTTTTGACAAAAGTCGCAGAACAAAAGTTGTTAGTTCTGATGTACAGAATAAGCCCCTAGAAGGATTCTAGTTGATTAAAAATAACCCTGTATATTTATGTATCTATTAGTAATTTAGTGTTTACGTTCCGCAGATGTAATAGTCTAGTGGAAAACGTAAAAACAGCCTCAGTCACAGAACCATAACTGCGTATCGACCGGTAACTTTTATATTCCTTGACATTTTTTTTAAAAATATCAAAATGTGAAATAAAGTTAGCGTATCTGAAAAATGTCATGAAAATCCTTACTAATATTATAAATGCGAAAATGTGTTTGTTAGTAAGTAGTAACAAACTCTTGCATGCAGCAACAGAGCAATGTACCTACAGACTTTTTTAGCTACAGCTACGTAAATCTAACTTGCACTTATACTTAGATTATTACATCATTTGTTTATTTACTTCCTGTACACGAATGTTTACGCAAATTGTCGTATTGTTGACTTTCCTGTAAGTTAATTTATCAAGATTATGTTTTGCCGTTCCGGTTTTGAAGGAGGAAGCAATTTTAATTTTCTCTAGAAAAATGCTCACGTCGTAATGTTTACGTAAACAACATACGAGCAATAAGCAAGCAATATCCGAAATGAGACAGAACACATCCTCGAATAAATTTCGAACGCTTCCTTCCTACCCAATTAAACTTTCCTCAAACTTGAGATCATTAAAGTATCAAAATGTTAAACAGTATACGTATTACGTAATCAATATTTTTTACTGCTACTTAAGGTGAAGCTGAAGTGGCTAGTCTTTATCGTTTGTAAATAATAATAATATAATATCACCAATTAAAAAAAATACATTATAATTTTGAAGTATACCTATCAATTTAGTGTTAGTTTTCTGTAGCCAAAAATATATCGAATTATTACTGTCTTCGTTTTTTGAAATATTATTTTATTTTCAGTTTACTTAAACAGGAACCGGCAAAGATTGTAGACTTCTTACATTAAGTGTGGAACTTTTTAATTTTTTTAGTTATATTTATTTGATAGCTCGTAATCCATTATCATGATATTATTGATTTTATAATTTATTTTATCTACACTAATGTTGTAATATTCTACTTATGTTTCCAATACTTGACTTATAATGACTACTGTTATAGCGCAGACAACAAAACACTCAATTTAAGCAATTTCACATGATGTTATAATATCCACATCGATATCGTAAAATCTCATTATAACATCAATAAAACGCGACCAATTAACCTGGCGAGCCTTATGTAAAAATTCTCATACAAGTTGTATAAAATGTTGATATTAGGCTGGCTTTTGAAAACAGTTGGGTTATACGTGAAAACTTCGTCGAAACTACTAAACTTACATACACAAAACTCTTTGGTAAGATCTTGTGCCAATGAAATAAAAAAAGAACAGCTTGGCCCTGCGCGCGCAGCTGCGCTCTCATTGGTTAGATTATAATGGCGCCAAGTTCACTGTGACAATACACGTACGCGTGAATTTTATGTTTCGCAATATGTTTTTATTTTTATTTTTATTAGTGAAGATAACGTAGTGTATGCAACTGCATATAACACGGGTATTAAAACACTCGTTACTATTATGAAACTCGCTGCGCTCGTTTCATAAACTCACACTCGTGTTTTAATACCCTTCATTATATGACAGTTGCATAAACTACTAAAATGTGTCAATAAAGTCATGTATTCACTGAGCAACAATGTTGCGGATACACTGTTTCTGAAACATCACGTAGATGTTTCCAGAAACTGATTTGTTTTTGTGTTCCACAAGGTAGTGTTTACAGAAACAAAATAATTGTAGCTGAAACATTACTTTTTTTTTCGATGTTTTCGAAAATAAACAGAGTTTATAAACAAATGCTGCTCAATGAATACATGGCTTAATTTCATTTACATGAACTCTACGCCTACGCTCATATCCCTAGCTATAAAACTTGTAGAGCACAAATCATACAAAAATAATCTATGAACGCTTAGCCAGTTAAAGAAAATAAGTAAAAATAAGGCATTTCACTATCAAATATCGCCTTAAAGTATCAAAATGTTTCAACAGTAAATGTGATCAATATTTTCTCCCGCAGCTTAATGCAGGAAGCGTCTGATACCATCTTGATTAACGTTTGTAATACAACAATCCATTTATTTGAACAGCTAGTACTTGATAGGTTTGAATCCAATTAGTTGATGACATTCTGTTATACATTATTCTTATGTGACTCTTAGTATAGTTCGATACAAGTTTTTATAAGAAAGTGCGAGTTAACTTATGGAATTTTGGCTATGTTAATAGAATAAGTAAGAGCATTAGCCTACACTATCTTAGCTGTAGAGTGATAACCTTAACCATATCTATTAATTACATACATTAAGTAACACAAATATGTTAAAAATACTACTCGATCTTCATTTTTTGCCACCGATAAATGTAGTCAAGTGTGTAGATCCTAAAATCTGTCTACCTAAGATAACACATTAAATACCCAAAATCAAATCAATAGACACCGTTACATATTGCTAACATATTGTATTTCTAAAAGAGCAAATAAAAAATTTAAGTGTCTGTATCAAGTCTGTTTGGGAAGGAAATCTAAACAAGCCGTGGTGGTCTGGAGGTAGTAACACCCGCCTTATAATCGTGAGCTTCAAATCCCAATCCTGTACTGATGAGTTCTTTGGAATTTATGGACGCAATTTCACATCACTAGCTTTTCGATGAAAGAAAACATCGTGAGGCAACTTGCATACGTCCGTAAAAGAAATTCGATGGCGTATGTGGATTCACCAACCCGGACTGGGCCATCTTGGTGGATATAACCCAATTGTCCTTCATGGGTAGGCCTACGTCCTGCAGTGGACTATTAAAAATGCTGGCACAGTACAGTACAGTATGGTAAGTCTTAACACCCTTACAATCCATCAAAGCCTTACAATCGTGAGGTCGTGGGTTCAAATCCCAATCCTGTACCAATGTGTTTTTTGGAATGTATGTACGAAATTTCAGTACAGTACATGGTAAGGAAATTCACATCAACACGAATGGTTTACACTGTTCCAATAAATTTGATGCCAAAATTGGCTCAGTGTAGCCGATGTTGCAATCACAGAAATGATTAGTTTTATTTACCTGTCCGCCAACGCTATTCATTAGCAACTAAGTTTTGTAAGGCGTACTCGCTTGCGTGTTCTATGCGTGTGTTGGGAGTATATGTAGCCTCTAATGGATTTGTCTGAGAGCTGGTTTTTTTATTTTTGTGAGAAATTACTTTATTTTATTTGATAACTAAGATAATAACCTATATATATGGAAAATATAAAAATGGTGTCATTACGAATTATTTTAGCGACCCGCCCTGGCTTCGCACAGGTGTATTGTACATATGAATGTTTCTTTTAAAATATTCTATCTATTTAAAAAACCGCATCAAAATCCGTTAAGAAAGCATATATAGGGACAAACAGCGAGAAGCGACTTTGTTTTATACTATGTAGTGATTTGTGATATTTAGGGTTGTTTTTTTACCCGTGCTGCGTTTTTGTTTTACAAAACTAAACCTTCTGTAGAAATGTGTTTGTAGAATCATGTTGTGATTCAACATGATTCTATTCTGCTGCAGCCAATCGTGTTGGGTTGAATACCAAAAATGAGCAAATCCAAGACATTTTGAGTTTAACACGTTTGTTTAAATTTGAAACTAGACAAGCAATAAAGCTTCCACTATCTTTACTACGTGTTTCAGGCTACAATAAGAAATAGTTAAGAAGCTTACTGACAGCAGGATATAATGAAAAATATGATCAAACAATTGAAATAAATGTCTTTGAACTGATGTTATATTTCTGTGACGGCAATCACTGCATAACCTCTAGATATTGCTACTTTTAAGGCTCTATCTTACTAGGACACCCCAAAATCGCACAAATACGGCCGCACTACCAACAAAATGTGTCCATGTTTAATAATGTTTATGGAAGGTGTCCACTGGTTATGCTTTCAAGATTTTTTACAAGTGGTTGCGCTACGAGCTATGATGTCCTGGTAAGATAGATCCGTTACATACTTCTTCTTCTTCTTTTTCGTCCTCTTCATTACTAAAACTCGTGCCCGTCTAAAAATGCTTTGACAGAATCATTGACGAGCTGCTTCCACGCCGCCCTATCTTTGGCTTTCTTCAGAACAGGGGAAACTAGAAGCCCGGTTATTAACTTAATCTGATCTTGACCAACACCCGTTGGTGAGTGTCCACGTGGTCTTTTGCCATCTATTTTCCCAACTACAACCAGTTCTCGAAATTATCTGGCTGCCTACGGGCGATGTGACCAAAGTAAGTTAACATACATATAAATTAATACATCATACATCCATCCATCCATCAGCCATAAGAAGTCTACTGCTGGACATAGGCCTCCCTATGGATCTCCAATAAGACCGGTTGGAAGCGGCTTGCATCCAGCGCAATCCTGCGGTCTTAATGAGGTCATCCGTCCACCTTGTGGGTAGACGTCCTACGCTGCGCAAGTACAACATAAGTTAATATCAATTAATACATATTAATTGATATTAACTTATGTCACTAACCAAGACTTTAACATTGGTTAGTTAATCAATAATCATAAACCAACAGTCAAAACACATTTTAACCAATGGTTATGTAGTCTAAACAAGCGTATCATGACGTGGGTGTCCGTTACTTTAAGGCAAGTCAGTTCATCACGATCAGTTATAGTTCCCTGTTAAATTGAAAACGCTTTATGACTAGCTCTGGCGTTGATTGATAATGCCTTTTCCGAGCGTTTTGTACTTGTTAGTTATAATTGTTTGTTTTAAAGGACCATCGATTGCATGACGAAATGAGTGGGAATTGATTAAGACGGAGCTAATGAGTAGATGATTCTTTTGTCAATGTCAAGTCCGAACGATTTGTTTTTGAATGGTATCCATTTAATTTGAACTGAGATGTTTTTGTTAAGTTATACTTATATGTATTAGAGCAGCAATGTAATTACGTGATCTGAAAATCTGATCTGAATCACTTCCACAACTGCTTAAAAAAATCATGACATGATACAGTGAGCTATCAATTGCAGTCTAGGATGAAACATGCTCGCCTAAAAGTATTTTGCTCACTACATAGCAACTAATAAAAATTTTGAAGTGGTTATACTTTTGCAATAATAAAAAAATGCATCAAAATTCATCTTAACAAAGATTTTAAACATATTTCTAACAAAAATCTTATTTCCCGAAAATATCCACTTAGTACAATTAAAAGTTTATTTTAGAAATTCAAAATCAAACTTTAATAACTGGAAAACGGTTTTAAAATTTAACCTGTTCAACTTCCAAAACATAATTTCTTGATAAACACTTAAGAGTTAATCCATTGTTTGACCTTTAACAACTTCCAGCGTCTAACAAAGTAACAACTGATAAATCTCTTGTTTTAAAGTTCGTCCTGTGGTATAAACAACGCGCCTTAAACGTCCCTTGGTGAAATAAGCAGTTATTTGAGATAAGAAGACAACGCACGAAGGTTGTACGCAACTTAACGCAACGTCTTTCTTAGGCTGTGTGCAAACTCATTATCTTCAAGACACTGCAGAACTTATGCACCATGCTTTACGTATCGCGGCTTTTAAACACCACTTTCCTGGTTTACGTGGCAAATACAGTGCACGCAGTAATCCAAGTTTCATGATTTTATAATATTTAGGGATGACAAAAGCATGATGCAACCAGCGTGGTAAAGCATAATATAGGAAATATTAGGCATAATATTGAGAGGGAATCGATAGAAAACTAATGACTATACTATGTTGTCTTTAAATCATGTTAGTGTTTTCATTATTTATAGTACAGACACAGGCTACAACATTTTATAACAATTACGGCTAAGTGACACATACATACAATAAGCCCGATTACAGAGGCGCCAGCGTAAATTAAATAGCAACGTAAAAAGCGTTCTCTCTATCGAATGCCTAAAGTGAAAAAGAAACAGGACTATGCTATTTAGCTAATATAATTACGCTGGCGCCTCTGTAATCGGGCTTATTATCTATCCACGAAGTTTAATATCTTGCGATTATAAAAATGTATCTATAAGTACAAGAACGAAACAAGAAAATCACAGAAAAATCAAATGATACCAGTTCATCAGCATCACTTTAGCCCTCGAAAGTCCTGTTTAGATCATAGGTCTTCCAAATGGATATCTAATAAGACCTACTATCTACGACGATCTACTAGTCAGATGCGGCCTACGTCCAGATAACGGCTTAAATACTGCGATTTTAATAAATTGTGCGTGTTGTTCGTAAACAAATACCCATTGTAATTTTAGAAGTTGACACACTGTCACCACTTTCTCTGGACCCAACATTCTATGTCCACATCAGATAGCGAAGTCCATACGTATATTTATTTACCATTATTTACGCTGCACCGTGTAATAGCTCGTGGTATCTCAGTTTTTTTTTCTCACATGCATCATTTGCGGTAAGATTCGAAGATTTGAGACGCGTATAGGCTTTACAATAATCTTTTACATTCGCAACAGGGAGCTCTTTAGCATAGGAAAGCGATTTAAACAAATTGCCTCTACGTGTTTTGTTAGGGATGGTTTTTTTTTCAATACTGGAGTTTAAAGATAAAAGTGACGTGATGATAAATTGTGAGTTAAGACTCGTGTTAGCTTATGGTAAGACTTAAAACATGACGGGCGATACAAAATAGACTATATTTACTAGATATAATGGTACAAATTTCTGTGAAAAAAATGTAGTTAATCCTAGCCGCGGTTCTTCTTCAAATTTTCTGATTGAAATATGTATTTCTTGCATTGTAAATAAAGTATTTTAACGCAGGTTCTAGATTTGTATAAGATCATCGCGTTTTGTAGCATCGGTCATCGTCTACGTATAACAACGGGTCAAACTTTGTATAATGTCATTTATCACGATGTAGAATTTGTCTAAAATATTCCTTAGATTTTTAAAATTATTTAGAATTTTCAACCATTATCGATTTCTGTACTGAATAAGGAATAAAATATGTTATTTACCATATAAAAATGAACTAGCAATGGGAAACGACAATTGACACGCAGAAGCAATACGAGCAAACAATATTACAGCAATGGAAAAAAAGAACTAAAATATGAATCATGTTTTTTTTTATTTAGGATGTATTTCAATCAAAGTGTCTTTGTATCCTGGTAAACGACAGAGTATCCATATTTTAAAGGTTTCAGCTGTACCAATGTGTAGGTGCTAGAATATGTTTTCGAAACAAAAATTCTAAAGCTTTTTGTTCTACATAGAGAGACACGTTCATTCACAATGCATAAATATAATCCATCACCAAAGGTTTTTATCCAATGAAAAGCCAATATCAATCTGTGTAGGTACTAGATAAAAATATAAAATGAACACAAAAATGTGCATAGAATACTTTAATAGGCACTATCGTAAAATTCAACCAGTAAATTCTACTCGAATTCGAGCAAAAACGGTTTTCGGATAATGCCCCACCATTAGAGGTTCGGGAAATGCTTTTTGGCAAGCTTTTTCAAACAAATTGCATTTAACTCTGCGATTTTTTGTCATGTTTTGATAATGATAATAATTTACCGTTTAAATGGTCGATTAATGATTTGGAATTGCCGGATCGTGTTTTCTCGCGGGTTCAACAGCGCAATTTAGAACATAAACGGCATTGATAGCTTTTAGGCGTGTGCTCGCAAGCTAAATAAAACCTTTCTACCCAGGTTTTAATTATGTTATTACTATCAAGCACAAATCTTGAATTTAAGAGTTTTGCGCTTTTCTATTCTATAGTTTCCTGACAAAGCCTGTAGCCTTTTGTCGGCATCGACAAAAGGCTACAAAAACACCATTCAGTCAAAAATAACACAATCTGTTGGTACGTGTTTTTGACGATGTACTTACATAATTAAGATTTTTAGTTTGTAATTCAAGACGTATATTCTGACTTTTTTGCACATAAAATTGGACGAGAAAACTTTTAAACGAGCCCATCTACCTCGAACTGAAGAGAGAAACTAAGACAAAGTAGTGTATAGTTGTTTACAGAAAGAAGAAAGATTCTAGTTGGGTTTAGAAGGCTTAACGTAGGTCCCTGAGCTTAAGGAAGCTTACACTGAATGCAGCTATGGAGTTCATATAAACGACTGGAGAAAAATATTTTTTCCTAGATGCCTACTATAAAAATGATGCTTCATACTATATCAAGCCGTAGTGGTGTATGAGTTCTTCGGAACTTATTTACCGACTGCTGTTCTTTTTGGCTTTTCAGTGAAGGATAAAAATGTAAGGTCACCGTCTGTAGAAAAAATAACATGGCGTATGTAAATTAATCTACCCGCGCTGCGTTAGCGTTGTCGATATCGCCTTTCGTGGGTAGAACTATATTTAGCAGTGGATTATTTAAAAACTTCAGTAGGTACAGTAGACAACATCTATGAGGCAAATTACATATCGTAAATCCTTTGTTAACATGTTGACAAGTATGGATTTTGCATTAACGTTCATTTTGCCCCATAAAACAAAATACAGAGTAAATATTGGGACCAAGCATGTAATGGGTCAAGTATTTTTGGTAGGCTTTATAGTGTTGTATAAATTTATCTGGATTTCTCGATCAAGTTAGACAGCAGTCTACGCGAAAAAAATACATAAGATCAAGGTCCAGGATAATTTATATACTATATACACTGATAGTCGCAGTTATAGAACAGCTGTTAGCTATCAGTGGAACCCAGATAAACATCCGCACGGTTCGGAAATCAGGGCAATAGGTCATCAACTCAAGGGCTTTCCTCGCACTCAAGGGAATAATGTCTCGCAATTCTCGCATCGCAAATCATACAATACCTTCCAGCCATAGAGATGGTATATTCCCTTCAATAAGAGGTGTTTCTCAAGACGGCGGACTAATCCGACGATATTATTGTAGGTACTTATAATGATGACCAATTTTTACCATGGGGTCGAACCCGAAATTGCGCACAAAATATTTGCCGTTCCATCAAAAAAATATGGACTCTCGAATAAACACCACAATAAAAAAGGTTTTTTTGTTGCGATTTGTTTTTGACCCTACTGTAGTTTATACTACGAGATACTAGATCCCAGCGCGCGTATCATGCATATAACTATAAACTAAATGAGCGATATACTAATACTCTCAAAGAAACTTATAACTACTTACCTATAAAATACAAACATTGCAGAAAGTAATGTTGCGTTTACGCATATGAAAGGGATTTGTTGTATTCTGTATGTATTAATGGCGTAATAAACTAACTTACGTACTTACTTAACCGTACTTGGCGCACTCTAACCCGTAGTTTGGATCTTTGCAGAATTTCATTCGAAATGAGTTCCCCTCTGGATAGAGACATATCACATCTCGCTAGATCTATGCTTCCAACAATAGTCCCGTTCCAACAGCGAGATGCCTTCAGCTCACAGTTTACATCGTAAATGCCTTTTTATCTTTTGTTTTTGTATTTGACGGGTGGCCGGCGTGAAAATAAAGGCTATTTTTAGAAAGACGATTAAAGTGTTTCATACAACGTTTAGAGGTAATAAATATTAATAACCAAACCCGAACTTCGTTTATAGGCTTTATAACCGACGATGTTTCAGACAATAGAAGAACCTTGAGTTTGTCCTTTGAATTTCACCAACTTTCACTTGTTTTATGATGTTATGACTCAAGTTGTCCTTTAAGAAAACTTTCGATCATTTTATGGTTTAAAAACGTGTTGTAATGAAACTGAAAACAGTGAAAAAGTAATTTCCTCTATAGTTAGCTGTTACTAAGAAGTATGAACTAATAAAATACTTGAAGTATTAAACAGTTTGGATTGATTTAAGTGTGCTTAAGTATTTAAGGAAAAAAAATTACATAAATTTCAATTTAATTGGATTCTGGCATATTCATTTTGTAACAAGATATTATTCTCAAGCAAGTGTAATGTTTTTTTCCTTCCATAGTGTAGCCATTTGCCAAATAATATAAACATCACAATTGCATCAATATCCATTTGCCTTGTATATGATCTTTTATAATACTTAAGTGTATGATATACTTGTTCATTGTTTCAGATAGTTTTAGTATTCCATAGTACTCTGAACTAAAAACCTTCCACAAATCTTGAACTGAGCAACATCACACAGGTTTCGATTATTCGAATTCACAGCGTAAGGACCGTTATTTTTTTCTTCTCTTGTATGCAAATAACTTTAAATTTAAACATCAAAACCCAGAAAATAAACTAATGATACATAACGCGATGCCGTTGTCATTGGTTGGTCCACAAATGAAAGTAAAAATTGCATTTTAATAGCACTGCTTCGAACTTTAAAAACTTTAGAATTTTATAACAAAAACCATCACTGGTATTTTTACTAAAAAATGCAAATGCAAAGTATCGTGATACTAGTTAAACTAAAACATTTTTAAGTCGCGCTCGAATATAAAAGACATTAAAGTATCTTGTTAAAATGAGTCTGTGCTAAAAACGCTCGAAACAAAACAAAGACATTGAATAATCTCAAAACAATCAAGTTCTTTTTAACTTAATTACTTAAAGCAACAATAAAACTGAAGACAAAAACCTCGAGAAATCTAGACAATCCAATCCCAATTCATCACAGAACAATAAAACAAAAGAAAACGTATGGATATAAATAAAATTAGATTAGCTTTCCTTTCCTCGCCTATAAATCGCTGCACGCAGCCCACAAATAAACCCTATAAGAAAAGATCCACACCCAGCCAATATTCTTTGTGGGTATTCATTTGAATTTTGCTTGCCGATTGTGACTGACTCAGCTAGTAGAAGCGTCATTTGTAACCTTTGAAGATTTGATTCATGAAGTGGGAATAGGTACTTTCCTAC
Source organism: Hypomecis atomaria (assembly GCA_964007245.1). NCBI lineage: Eukaryota > Metazoa > Arthropoda > Insecta > Lepidoptera > Geometridae > Hypomecis > Hypomecis atomaria. Next base: position 13,329,597 of record OZ023291.1, read on the forward strand.
GTGAAAACTATTTCAACATCTTTTCTACCAATTTTATTGTTCTTATCTTACAAATGTGGATTTTTATGCGTGGCGTTAATACTTTTAAAAATATTTTTATTCCTAATCTATTTTTATTCCAACGCTGTAAAAGTTGGAATAAAAATAAATTGAAATATAAGCACTTCACAAATTTGCGTCTGAAACAACTGTTTCACAAACACTAAAGACACAGATTCTGGCTCAGACGGCCAGAATCCGAAAGAGATGCAGGTTCAAACCCTGTGATCGCGGCAAATTTTTGAAATGTTTATAATAAAAATAACATTTCTTTGACATTCCTAATCTTTCTCACAAATCATTAATTATCATTTCAGACGTAGACGTAAGCTGCTGAATACAGGCTTTGAAATTAGGTTGGAAGTCGCTTGTATCTCATGCATTCTTTTGTTCTAATCTGGTGGACTGTCCACCTTACGAGTATTGCTGGATGTTCCATTTTGAGCTTGTTGGTCTGATTTACAATGAAAAATATTAAACAGTTAATCAAAACCCGAATAACGTGAAAAGAGTAAAGAAGCGTAAGGTAATGCAAAGAGAAATATTAATTCTACTCGAACGTAAACAAATGAAACAGGAAAATACTTTCTCAAAACAAAAGCCTACAAAAAAGTACTAAAACTTTTTTACCCGCAATTCGTTCCGGTAGGCCAAACCTTGCTTACGATGTGGCTGAGAAAACAATCCCCAATCCCCTGACTTTCCTTTAAGCAAATTCGCGTGGATTCCTAATCCTTATACGGCTGAAGCCTCAAAAGGCTCGAGGGAAGCAAAGTTTCTAGATACGCCTTGATCTTTATTTAGCTTCTTACTGCCTACACTTGAATCCTAAGAGTTTTAGTTGTTTATCAGCTTAGAAAGAAAAATAAACTTGTTATTATTAAGTTGTCTTGCCTAAAGTTTCATTTTGTTGATCAACTAATTAGGAACGATATTAAATGATCAAAGGCTTTAAAAACTTGACAAATAACTTATTTAAAAAAAACTCATTCAATAAAAAAATGGATTTAAAATTCAGCGCACAATAAGTGGTTGACGCAACGAGTGACCAAAATGCTGGTTTTTATTTGGCTCAACGTATAAACATTGCCATTCAGCGTGGCAATGCAGCCAGCATGCTGGGCACGCGCCAACTGGCAGTGGGCTTGAGCATTTGGATTATCTTTAGATTAGACCTTCAAGGGTCTGTGGATGATCCAATTGCTTTATATGTCGTAGTAACATGTAGTTTTAGCTTATAAAGTAGTATTGTATTATGTTGTAGCACACAACGGCGCAGTTATCGCAAACGAATATACTCGTAAGTGTAGCCCCAAAAATATTAGAAATCATGAGGACTTCTTATTGAAATGATAACATTTACATCAGAAAACCATACACGTGTAGAAGTAACATACTTTCAGAGAAGAGAGAATAAAAACATTACCTACTTATAAGGAAGGTTATTGTAGTGTGTATGTTATGGACTATTTCATGGAACTAGGGCAAATGTATAAAACATGAATTACTTGAAATATAACTGAAATTATTAATTTTTATCGATTTTTTGGGAAGACATGAGAGTACCCACTACCCACTAACGTATGATTATAAATAAGGCCGTTTCTAGACCGTCATCTTCACAATTCTACGAAACGCAATTCAATTCTTTGCTCCAGCTCAATGTATTCCATCCAGGCCACGATAAGGAGAGGCTAGAGATCTTTTCTTAATTACCATGCCTTACTAGACAAAATAAAAGGCTTAAATCTAAATCGACCCTTTAGTGGGTCTCTGGAACTAAAGTAGAATGTTACCATGTTGTAGTAAAATTTTATCTATCAGATTAGGATAAGACTGATTTAAGTATGTCCAAAATAATACACAACAACAGATTTATATTTCGCAATTATAATTTATGCTAGATGTATGTATATATAGTACGAGTAGTATAGTGTTATTAACGATTTTTTTTTAAATAATTTTTTGCGTTCAATTTACGTATAAAATCAAATGTAATTAGTTTTTATGTCGAATATTCTTATTTATACCTAGAGTTTAGGAAAAATATTTAATTTAACTGTAGGTGTATATGAAAAACATTTTGAAATAATTTAGTGTTTAGTTTATATTAGGAGCTGCGGCCAATTCGGCGGAGCAGCACAAGCGGCGCAAATATGCTAACCTCGGTAGTGGTTACATATTTGAGCCATTTGGAGTTGAGACATTGGGTCCGTGGGGGCCGGGAGCTCATATCATTTTCAAAAGTCTTTCTGGGCGTCTGGTGGACGCGACGCGTGACCATAATGCTGGTGTTTATTTGGCTCAACGCATAAGCATTGCCATTCAGCGTGGCAATGCAGCCAGCATGCTGGGCACGCTGCCAACTGGCAGTGGGCTTGAGCATTTGGATTATCTTTAGACCTTCAAAGGTCTGAGGATGATCCAATGCTTTTTGTGTAATAGTAGTGTAGTTTTGTTGTTGTTAATAAAGGCACTTTTGCCAATTATAAAAAAAGTATAAAAGTTATTTATTTATTCATTTTAAAACATCGTTTTAATTATTATTTTATTTCGATTGTTCGTGTAGTTTCTTTCCTAAGTATATTCTATTTTACAGAAAAATATCCGGTCCAGTACTAATATAAGGTAATTAGTAATAGATTTTGTTTGATTGTACAAATTAACTTTCACAAGCTATTTGCCAAATATATTTTATCTGAAGTTGGTGGAACATTGGTGTTTTTATTTTATTTTAACTATGGCTAGGCAATGAAAGGGTCGAATATCCTTAACCTAATACTTTTTGTTGTCCCTTTGTTTTACTTTGTTTTTGTTTTGAGATACCTAGTCAAAAAAGTAATTAACCCTTTTGTGTGATAAATTGTTCTTACCAATGAGAATCTCATTAAAATAAGCAATATGTTATTGTGAATGGCAGGACATTGAATGTTTTTATTTTGAATTGAAAATAGGTGTCTAACGAGAGTAAAACGTGGTGTGTGATACATATTATAAATCTTTTTTATTATGTTTACATTATGGCATTGTATTTTAAATAATAACAATCGTCATTCTTTTTTTATCCAACTTGGTCTGACTTAGCCCTCCTGTTTATTTGAAAATAACCTTACCGATTACATAAGCCTATCTTACCAATTTAGTGAAATCTTAAATAAATATCCCTTTAGACAAAATTTAAAGCTCAAACGCAATTTGTTGTTAACGGATGAGCTGCCACCTAAATCAAGTGTAATAGCAACCTCTAATTTATTCATTGATTTATTTTAAACGATACTAAATAATTGTTGAGCTTCGACACCATTATTTTTAACTATTGTTTAAGTTAACCATTGAAATATGAACTAACAGTTGATTTATTGGAATCTGTAGGCGTTATAGAGCTGAGATTTTAAGTTTTACGTAAGGTGAAAGCTATCGATAAAAATACTCTGTCTTGTCGATACCATCATACTAACAAATTGAAAAATGAAAATATATACGGAGCAAAACCAACATCAAATTAACTAATTGTAACATTGCATAGTGTTATTTTTTCTAGTTTTATTAATTTGCTAACTACGTACAGTAAGGCATACTGCCGCATTCATAAATATTGTTTATCAGTTAATAAGTAAATTGGGTAAGTGTGGTAATGTACTATACAAGCCTTTATATTAGCCCACTGCAGGACGTAGGCCTACCCACGAAGAGTAATTGGGCCATATGTGTGAAATTTCGTACATAAGTTCCAAAGTAACTCATTGCTATGGGACAGGGGTTGAACCCACGACCTCAAGAATGACAGGCCTGAGGCCAGCTTTACAACCACTGGTGGTCTAGTGGTAATAAGTGAGAGTAGTAAATTATATCAGTTATCGATAGATTTATCTTGAAAATCTACATCTCTAGCTGTCACGCAAGTACACAATTTTTACTGTTCGCCGACCATATGATAATTAAATTTTGACCGCGAGCGCTAGGCAAAGCTTTTGTATTTACGATGAAGAAACTTGACACATCGAAGTCCAGGTGTTAACAGTTATCAGCTTTAGCAGTCGATATTTTTGACACGTTATAAACATAAGATTATAACATAGTTTATTGAATCAGGCGTTATTTTGCGGAAGTTCATCTTCAAATTCTTGTTTTGAATAAATATTTAGTGTATTTCCGCTCTGTCGTAGTCATATAAGTTAAGGGTACGATTCAAAATCCAAATTAAATTAATTATAATTTTGTTTCAGGTTCATTAATATTTTGTAAACCTAAGCCTAACCTAACAATTTTTTTTTCTGATCTAACCTAACCTAACCTTAACCTATTCATAGTCGAACCATGATGCAGGTTGATGATTAATTACTAATTTTGTTTGTGATTTAATTTGGATTTTGAATGGTACCCTTAACTTATATGACTACGACAGAGCGGAAATACACTAAATATTTATTAAAAACAAGAATTATAAGATTATAACGCCAAATTAAACAAAAAAATATGGATAAGAATAACACGCCAGTCTAATGCGCTATTTTCTCATGAAAAGATTTGAATTTCAAAATGTTTGTTTTAATATATGAATGTTTAAGAATTTGTATTTTCATTCATTTTAATAAAATTAACATGACTTTAGATGCCTAGATTCTTTCAAGTAATTAAAAATGTTATAACATCACATATTTTATCTCAATGTTTTCCAGGTAATTTAATACCAATTTCTTAAAATTTATCGGTTAATTAAAGCATTATTTTTCTAACTGGGTACGATCCAAATTGCATCCGACTAACTAACTTACAGATTCCAACACCATAAATCGTCTTCTCATTAAAGATTATGATTCCAGCGATGATCTCAATAGTAAAACAGGCAATAAATAATATCGAAACAAGAAATCAGCTGTTAATAAGACCACACCCACAGCACCACACACTAGCACCTATAAACAATAATAAAAAACTTAACGCGGTTTTGATTGGCCTCCTAACCATTACTAGTGTTAACTGTCACATAAATACTTTCACAGATTCTTTATAAAGAAAAAACAAAAAGAATCTTTGATATTTGTGAGATAAGTTGCCGGATACAGAGCTATTAGAACGATGCAGTAAATTTTACAAATTAGTAGCGTATGACAAACTAAAATTAATGAATTTCGTCGGCCGGGAGCGCTTTTTTAATTTTACTCGGTTTGTAGGTGTCCTAATGATGGAGCAGATGTCATCGTCACAGTTGAAAAATGAGCTGAATTCATATTTTTGGTGGCAGCTTGAGTTCGTTGCTCTCAAAAGGGTCTTATTTAAGTTTATTAAATCTTATGTCTGCTGGCCCAGAATGGATGCGAATCGCAAAAGACAGAAAGACCTGGAAAGTTTTAGAGGAGGCCTTTATCGAAGGACAAGTGCTGGGGAAATGGATAATCTCGACCGTCATTAATTAGTTAAGAAAACAAAATTGTAAGCTCATTTTTTTAAAAATCTTTTGTCTGACAACTGCCTGTTGGTACTTTATCCAGTTTTGAAATGTAGGTTTCTTTCAAAATAACTTGACGGCATTAATGATTATGGAACAGTAAAAGAATGTATACCGGGATACCTAATAATTACAACATAAACGTATATACGCGACTTTAGTGTATCAGCGGACCGACCGCCGAAGCCATAGCAATCGTAGTAGCAATAGTTTATTACGTCATTTTAGTCATTTGGCACCGCCTATGTGACGTTAGCTATCAATTGCTTTGCGCGGATTGCGAAAGCAATCGTTGAACGAACAACTTTAAAAAAATGTACTATCGACAGCTGAATTTTGTACCGCCTAAATATTTAAGATGGCGTAAATGCTTTCATTGACAGCTGTCACTATTCAATGATAACACAGTTCTGTAAACGCAGTCGCGTTTGTACCTACGCGACTTTAGTATATCATAATGATCAACTTTTACAATGGGATCGTTGTCAATGAATTTTAACTATGCAGCAACTGCTTCTTTTCACGATTTTGGAGTTAGTGGCCCATGTCAAAAAAAAAATCTTAAACTATACTTGTGATTATCATACAAGTAATATTTCTCATTGTTATTAATCATCAAGCGTCCTCTAAAGTTCTTCACTAAAATTCGATCTAAAACTATGTACCAATATCACTATTTCTTACTGGACACTAGTTATCAATGGATGGATACTAGCATCTGATTGTTTAAACTTAATTTATTTTAAGGGTTCCGTACCCAAAGGGTAAAAAGGGGACCCTATTACTAGGTCTCTGCTCTCCGTCCGTCTGTCACCAGGCTGTATTATCTCATGAACCGTGATAGCTAGAAAGTTAAAATTTTCACAGATGACGTATTTGTGTTGCCGCTATAATATATAAATATATATAAAATAGGTACTAAAAACAGAAAAAAAATGAAATGGGGCTCCCATAAAACAAACCTGAGTTTTTAGCCGTTTTCCGCTCGATATTGATAACGGTGACTGGTAGATGCTTGAAATATACACAGAATATCAGGTTGTATATTCCCTTCAAAAATTAATAGTTAAATTCGAATAAAATATATTTAGGGGGGCTTCCATACCCTTCGTGCGTGAGACTAATTCGCACTTGGCCGATTATCTTATTTATTAAAGAATGTTTCACTTATAGCTGTTATCTTTTACTGTTTGCATTTCTTACACGGAAATTAACTTTAACGAGTCTAGTAACTTACATGAGCCAGTACTTAGGCTGCCTGTTATGAAATTTTAATCAAAGTTGGTGGCCCCAAGCGTATCATCGGATACAGTTTAATGGCATCGATTCAGTTCCTCTGTAAGCAATTCGCGATTCAAACTTGTTTTGATCACAAAACTTTGCGTTGTTTGATTTGAAATTACAATTTTATAGCATTTTTTTTTAAGTTATCGAGTTGTTTGCAATTCTAAATGGCTTTTGTTTGGTTTTAAATCGGTAACTTTTTAGTTACGAGTATATTGCTTGATATGGTATGGATAATTTAATAAACAGTATACCTATTAAGAGTAGCAAACAAGCAATGAGATAAAATAAAATAAAACTTACAATTACGATAGCGTGGATTTTGTCAGAGTATTACCTGATTTGAAGGAATCTATAAACCTTTTGTGGGCAATGTTGGTAGGATTGACTACAATTTTGTATTAGGATGTATGTATTTATATGGAACAAAATATGAGTTCCACATACATTTAATTAAAACCTGTAGGTATTGTTTTTCTTCTAGATTGTGTTGTATTTACTTATTTCAATGTCCATTGCGATCATTATCTTAGCTCAAACATGTCAATCGGCGGTATTTTTGAAATCTTGCTTTCGTCTTTATGTCCAATAGCAGTAGGCAGTAGGCAGTGGACACCCTAAGGCTGAGATGACTACAATGAAGGTAAACTTTTCGAAATAATGCAATAATTTTTTTTTTTATTAGAAGTATATTATTTTTGTCCCTGACGTAAAAACTTTAGTTACAACTTATCATTCCAGCCCTACTCTCAGCAGCAGATCCCGACTCAACAAATAAAGATCTTCAATGCCAAATATAATTTAGCATTCAACCCAATCAGGTCAAGTTTTACGTAAGTTAACTTTAACAAATCGTTTTGGATTCCCAAGGGGCTATAACTCATCAACCGTCGCCGAGAACTATACATCAAGTTTGATAGTCAATTATTGGTCGGCGCTAGAAACTGTCTGCTCTGGTTTATCTGTACCCTGTTACTCGTTGGGTATATTGGAGCTGTGAAACCCGAGATAATGGAACTACTAATAGGCGCGGCTGTTGGGAGAATATTTTTGTCTGTTTTGTTCTTTTTGGGAAGCTAAGGTAGTAAGAAAATGACTGACAATGCCTTCAGGTATTCGAGTTGGCTGTGAATTACTTGTGCGCATAATCTTTGCGCTTTAATGAGTGTCACGACGGTCAAAAACCAAACAAAATATTTTTTAGTTGAAACAATTTATTTTATTCTTATACTACGGGACTTATCGCGCAATAAAACATGAGATATGTAATTAAAAACATCTTTTTCCAATAATGTGCTCAAATCACGAAAGTTTAAAATAACTATTTATTTTCATTGAAAATATGTGTCTGTGTGTCAAAGTATGACTATTTTTATTTAAGTATACTTTATTTTTGTCTAGACTTACGTTAAATTGTAGGTCCCGGTTGTTTTAACCATTTAGCCATGTCAGAGGCCTTCAGACGGCCTAAAAACTCTGACACCAGGGCTAGCCACCCGGCCTATACTTACTTACTTATGTAGTCTTACTAAACTGTATTACAAATATAATCTCTCCTGAGCCATAAATTGAATTTTTTACTAGATTTAGTACAAATCTCTTTACGCCCAAGTAACGATTATGAATAAATTCTATTTTAACCTAACCTAACCTTGATTGAATATTTACGTATTCGGCAAAAGATTTAAAATAAGTTTCAAAACAATCCAAAACCCAATTCCAACCTTTCACAGCCTGCTGGATTTGCTGACAAACTAAAAACATATTCATGGAAACTCAATCAAAACTAAAATAAGTTGAAATTTGTGGCCCCCGATTTGAGAAGCCTTACGTAATATCGTATTCATAAGGCAACTATCAGCTAAATAAAGGTCCTCTCCAGGGAGGTTTTGATTCATAGACTAATTTGATAAAACAAATGTGGTGTGAATTTAATATGTTTAGGGAGTCGAGGTGCTCGGATGTAGCGCACTAAATTTTCGGTGTTACGTAATGACGTAACATTCAGTGGTTATAATTATAATGTGACGTACGACACTTGGCTTGAGTAGGGGAAGGCATGGATGTATTATGAAAATAATCAGCCAAGTAAGAGTCGGACTCGCGCACGGAGAGTTCCGTACTTTATGGGAGCCCTTAAATATTTATTTTATTTTATTATTTACTATTGAAGTGAATATAAATCTAAATATTCTGTGAAAATTTCAAGCATCTACCTGTTACCATTATTAATATAGAGCAACAAACGTCTAAAAATTCAGGTTTGTTGTTTGGGAGCCCCCCTTAAATATTTATTTTATTTTCTTTTTAGTATTTGTTGTTAAAGCGGCAACAAAAATACAACATCTGTGAAAATTCAGCTGCCTAGCTATCATGGTTCATGAAATACAGATTAGATACAGATTATGTATATTCAGACAGACAGACGGACATCGAAGTCTTAGTAATAGGGTCCCGTTTTTTCCTTTGGGTACGGAACCCTAAAAAATAAAAAAATCTTGGGGTAAGAATATTATTTCGTCGTTTGTGGTGGAGGCAACTTTTTTAGAGTCTGCATGAAAAAGTACGGCACATATAGCGACTATTTACGCATCAGTGTATAATAAAGATTTTGCATCCTGTTCTTGATTCTGAAGTATGTAATAACAATGAACAATATGTATAACCGCTATCCCACTCATTTATGTATAGGTAAGCTTAACTGAAAATTAGTTCTAGCCAAGTAGCCAAATAATAATATACGTTGCAATCTAATCTTAAAATAACCGTTTCTTACTTAACACTTAATATTTCTCAAGACCATTAAATCATATCCGTGTAATCCATGTTCAAAGAAAATTCAGTCATAGTTTCCCTGAAAGTTGAATTAAAAGGACAGTAAAATAAAGTTATTGATTCCCCTCCCCTAATAAACGTGTAATTAAATTTTATTGATAATGAAATTATTATAGCTAACTTTAAAGTGAATTTTACGAACATTTTTGTTTTAATAGCTCGAACAGTGCGGTGCTGCGAGATTTATTAGGAGGATACTTTAGTGACACCGAGCAGTAATGTTGGGAAACTCAAATGAACTCCATAATGACTGTCTCGGAAGAGCTATTTACTGAGCACCAAATTTCTCATGCCCGGCACTACTCACATTCTTCCTCGACTCAAAATTGAATTAATGACACTAAAAGTGCACGGAGTCACGGAATTCACACTGGAAATTAACTGTACTGAAATCTATTGTACCGTCGATGTCGTCGTCTTAAACGGCATTCTTGAAGCGTATTCAAATTTAGACCGCGTCTCTCGAAGTTTTAACATTTTGACAACAAATTCGAGACGGGAACATGTTGTAAGCCGGTTGTAAATGCACAAATAGATGTTTACTAAAATAGATTTGTGAACAAACGTGTGCTTTGGACTAACAAACATTTTTTCGAGGGCACCGGTGCATGTGATTAAGGGATGGGACATTATCTGAGTCGCTTTTGTCCCCGTTCGGCCTCGTTTTGCGGTCTGCGGTCTGTCATCACAGCAGCCAATTTGATTCTTATGTATATGAGAATAAAACAGTCGGTCTGATGCCACGACTACAAAATGTATAGAGTTACGCAAACCCAATACCGTTGGGTAGACGAAAGCTGATCTCTGACGATGACATCTCCAGAGTACGTAAAGGATTATCGAATGACAATGTGGATTTTTTCCATACGCATTTTAGGAGATATTCAAAGGAATCCGCTGCTTTTAAACTAGGATGCTATTAAATTGCGCATGCGTCTTTTGTAGTGCCACATGGCATTTTCCAGCAGATGGCTCTTTTGTATAGCCTTCTGATCTAAATAAACCAATATTGAAATTCGTAAAATAGATTAGGAGCAGTAAAGCCAGCAAGTACGTTTTCTGATAGAATTTTACTCCATTTAGGATCAAGTTTATCCTTTTTGTCAGAACATCTACTTGAAGTAAAAAAAAATTATATTTTTGTTTTCCTATTTGGTCTTCGTAATTAGATTTGAATTTGAACAATGTCGTCGGGTTCCATGAACAACCTCTGACTCTATCCCAGAATAACCTTGAAGCGAAATGCGGATACGATCTCTGGAAATCAGAAATGGTTCGTCTAATTTTAAATTAGGCGGATAATTAACTTTCAGATCAACATCTGTTGACTAATTTGGACGACCTCTTTGAATTTTGAAACGAAAATTTACTGAATTTTCTACTTGTGTAGAGAAGTTTATAATATAAACTAGATGAACGAAAAAGATAATAATTAAATTTCTAAATTAATTGTTATTACAATTATTGTTGCATGTTAACGTAAAACAAATATCACCAATCAACCTAAATATATACATTTAAAAAACCTCTCAAATTTTCTAAGCAGGTAATTAAGTATAATGTCGCATAGGATTGTTTTGTGCTGTTATTAAAATTGACTTGAGAGACATATTTTAGAGAGTAAAATATGGAAAAGGTGTACCTAAAAGTTTTTCATCCATGGCAGACCTTTGACATAATTAAATACACATAGTTATGATAGCTTAAAAACTAGGATAGAAGTATCTCAATTTAAGGAGTCACCTGAGCTAATAGTCATTAGCGGCAATTGATAAAAACCCTGCGTAGCACAGCCATCACACGGCCAATATATTAGAACAACTTTATTAATGTCATAGCAACTATATCCAGCGGTTATTAAAATAATTATTACGCATATCAAAACTAAAATCATCCCGACCTAAAGCATAATCAACTTATCTTTCAATGACCTCCCTTCAAACACAAAACTAAAATTTTATATGTAGTGACCCTTTTTGACCATAAAACTAAGTTAATTACGAAACTAATTCCATTATGTGATCCTTGCCCACTAACATTCGGACTCGGAACGTGGGTCACTAATCGTTATAATATTTGTTTAAAGTTTAGTTCAGTACGTATGAGACTTTAGTTAAACTATGCAAAATAGAAAACGTATGGGTTGTGATATAATTTCACTAGACGTATTTACCAAAGCTACTAAAGTAGCCTAGTGGATTGGCAAGTTTAAAAGGCAGTGGGCAGGTCACATAGCACGGAGGAATAATGACCAAAAGTCAACAAGTCTTGAAGATGCCTCGTTTAGACGCAAAACACGTGTCGAATGGAGTACAGTAAGAATATGGGTGCTATTTATTAATTATTTTCACTATTTTGTAAATTTATTGTTAAAAAGAAATATTTTTTTAACGGATCAAGTAACATTTTATTTCAGGTTTACTCATTAAAAAAAACAATAATATTTCAGTTACAGGATTAATTATTTATTAATATTGTTTCAGACCAACAATGGGGGCTTAAAGCGGAACAAGCGGAGCGCAAGACGTCCAGATGAAGCATCGCGCTGTATGTAAGCTACTTTCAACATTATTTCTTTAGAGATCTTTAGGGTAAAACTATGTCTAGCTATGGATGAATCATAACATAATAATGAAGATGTTGATGCTCAGCAGTGGACGTGTTATGGCTGAAATAATGATGATGGTGACGGGTTGTGATTAATTTAACTAATAAAATCTTGTTTTCAAAAGTCTTTCTGAGGTGGACGCGACGCGTAACCAAAATGCTGGTGTTTATTTGGCTCAACGTATAAGCATTGCCATTCAGCGTGGCAAAGCTGCCAGCATACTGGGCACGCTGCCAACTGGTACTGGGCTTAGCATTTGGAATATCTTTAGACCTTCAAAGGTCTATGGATAATCCAATTGCTTGTTATGTAGTAGTGGTTTATGTAGGTCTTATATTTAGTGGTGGTTAGTAAAAAAAAAAAAAAGGTATTTAACTAGACGTGGTATTATAATACGATTATTTTTATTGACTAGATGCCATGGTGGCCTATTGGGAAAACGTTCACCTTGCAATCGTAGGTCTTGGGTTCAGACCCCAATCTGGTATCAATGACTTCTTTGAAATTAAATACAGATTTTCACACCACTGGCTTTTCGGTAAAGAAAAACATATTTCGAAGCCTGCATACGTCCGTAGAAGATGGCGTATGTAATCTACCGATCCCCTCTGAGCCAGCGTGGTGGATATAGCTCTAATGTCCTTCAAGAGTAGGTCTATATTTAGCATTGGACTATTATGAAAAGATAAGAGAGTACAGTACAAATTTACTACTTAGGGAATCGTTTCTTTTTTTATAAAATTGTATCTAGGTACAAATGTAATTAAGGATTGTAGGAGGTAATACCAACAAAAATAATAAAATTGTACGTTTATTTTTCGTTTTCGCTCTCTAAACAATCCCAACAAAAATACAATTCAAATATTATTAGTCTTAGTAAATTATATCTTACGTTAACTTTTCATTACTTTATTTACAACCACATAAAATTTTAAGATGACCCATTTCCTTATTCGTCGTCTTTTCATTTTTTATTGTATCAAATAGATACCAAATATTTGAGGTGTTTCTAGGCATAAACATTTTATAACCCAGCACATAGGACCTAAAAACCCAGTCAGTAATATGAGAGCTAGCTTATAATTCCAAAACTTTTCCCATCACTCTGACATAGGACCATTTGCGTCTCTCATGATGAGGGTGCGAACGTCAGATATAACTAATGTTGATTCGCTTTTGATTCACCCGCAGACGATAATAGCAGTTTCATGACTCGATCACTAGATGGCGCCAATAGTCTCGGTTATAACTAGTTTTAAGAGGATAAAAGTGGATATTACCGGATACAGGGTGGAAAATATGAGAATTTATTGCGAACAGTGTGTTTGTAATGGAAAAAGAATGGTGTGAAGTCGAGGGGCGGAGTACTGATAAGGCTTCGGTGAGATTTATGTTTTTTATTACAGTTCGAAAGCAGCTGCTTTAACGTGATACGTGTAGCGCCTAATCGTAAACTAACGGCTTTTATAAACATGGGCGTTTATACATTTTTGAAATTATAGGGAATCGATAGGTATCGATAAGGTAATTTCTGGTTATTTATGAATTGATTTGATGGTCTTTAGTCTTTAGGTACTAACAAGAAACTCAACGTCAACTCAAATAATAGGTACAATGAACAATTTTGATTTGTGTTTTTATTTTACAAACAAAATAAACCTAATTTAAATAAATTTAATTTTAAAACTTATAAACGTCACCTTAAATTCACATCTATTATATAAAAGGCTTCGCTGAGTGACTGACTGACAGACAGCCTACAGCCCAAACCGCTAAAGATACGAACATGAAATTTGGAACAAAGATACATTGGACCACGTAATGGAGCACTAAGAACGGAATTTTGAAAAATCGACCTCTAAAGGGGTAAAACGGGCCCTTTTCGTTTGTATGTAACTTTTTATTCCCTTTACCGATTGACTTGAAACTTTGTATACATGCTACTCAAACAAAATAAAAGTTACGTTTGTTCCTGTTTTTCCGAATATTCCTTATCTAAGGGGTCAAATTGGGTCCCAAAGTTGGTGAAAAAAGCGTCTATTACATCCAACGAGCTGAACGGTTATGGATGAAATCTGGTATGGAGGAAGCACACAACATGTTTCAACACATGAACTATTATTATCCCGGAAATTCTATGGGGATCCTTAGGGATAGCCAAAATTAATCAGTTTCGGCTGCCGCCCAAACCGCTAAAGATATAAACTTGAAATATGGAATATAGGTACATTGTATGACGTAATGGAGCACTAAAGACGAAAACTTTTGACCTTTGACGGGGTAAAACGGGCTCTTTTCGTTTGTAAGTATATTTTGTATTCCTGTACCGATTGACTTAAAACTTTGTTAACATGCTACTCAGACAAAATGAAAAATACGTTTGTTCCTATTTTTCTGAATTTTCTTTATCTAAGAGGTCAAATAGGGTCCCAAAGTTGGTGAAAAAAACATAAATTACATCCAACGAGCGGAACGGTTATGAATGAAATCTGGTATGTAGGAAGCACATAACATGTTTCAATACAGTAACTATTTTTATCCCGGAAAATCTATAGGGTCTCTTAGGGATAGCCAAAATTATCAGATAAAGCTAAGATAAAACGGGTAAATGAATTCTAACAAAATTTGGTACGATGCTAGACAATAACACAAATTACCACTTGGGGTACCTACTGCTATCCAGGAAAATTTCAGTGGGTCACGATAACAATTTCTTAAAAAAATGCTAAAAATCTATTCGTAAATCGAAGCAATGTTTATAAATAGCCCACCCTTTTAACTAATAGATGACTATATTGACGTTTTGGGAAAAGTCCCGGATTCCTTGTCGAAATCTAGACCAAACGTCCTATAAAAGCATGAAAAATAACTTGAACGCACTTTTTTAGTAATATAGTGAAGTATCTAGAATAAAATTTAGATAATGACTCATCCGTCAATGGGGCAAAATGGGCCCCTAATAGTTTACGAAAGATTTTATTTTGTGAGCCAATAGATTTGAACTTAGGGTACATACGGATAAATAAACTTACTTTACTATGGGTTCTACCTGAAAAAGCGAAAATTACCTATTCTTTACATTTTGCCGCGGGTCGATGAACTTTTTATGTTGAACAGCAGATTTTATTTACGTGATTTCGGGGTTGGTACCATAGTAAAAGTAAGTCAAATGATGAGTATAATAGAATCCTAGAACATGCCTGTCGTCTAGATATAGGTACAATATGTATTTCTCAAATAAAATATACCTACTTGTGTGCTACTTTTTCATCTGTACAGGGTCAGAGAATGCCTGAAAGTCCTACAAGTGTCTCGGCCACTTTTGACTGGGTGAACGGTTTTGGGCAAGATCGTCATTGAGTTCAGGATAATCAAAATTAAATTTCTAATAATTTAATGAAACATGTTGAATACCTGTACTGAGCTTTTTTAATAGTCCACTACTGAACGTAGGCCTACCCACGAAGGGTGATTGAGCCATATCCATCACGCTGGCCGAGCGCGAGTTGCTGAATTCATATACATCGATTTTTCTCTATGGACGTGCCTTTGCAGGTTGCTTCAATGTTTTCCATCAATAAAAAGCCATTAGTGTAAATTTCGTACATAAGTTTCAAAGCTCAGTGGTCAGACCAGGATTAGGACCTTACGATTGTGATGTGGACCATGACATGCGAATGGAGTTGGATATAATTTGGTATGCGAGTGGGAAACTACATGGTTCATGAGTGAGCAATGTACCGAAAAATATTCTTTTTACCACATAAAGAATGAGTAGGTATTTTAACATATAACTTTATTAAGTATTTATCTTTTGACAAGTTATAAGGCAACGCGGGCCAAACCGTAGGCTATTAAAGTCAAAGAACATATTTACTGTTGAACTGTGTTACATTGAGATCTTAATACTAAGAACAAAAATATTGAATTACCCGTTAAATCCAATGCGGCCATAAAATAATTATTTGAACATGAATAAATCATACAATTATTATTTAATTAATTTCAAATATTTTGCAAATCAATTTCATCTAAAAATTGTCGTAGGTACTCCGTAATAAGCTTTAGACACGAGCGAATTTAAGCAAATACTGAGACAAAGCAGGCTAATCTTATCTTTGCAAGTAATACGAAAACCCGAGCTAAACCATGAGCTATTATTTTAAGCAAGAAAGTACTAAAACAACGCGGGTCAAACTGTGGGGAAATACCATTTAAAGTAAGTACTCATTATCATTTTGAGAAAATACTAAAACAACGCGGGCCAGACTATTATCATGGGCTATTATCATTGCAAGTAATACGACAACGCAAGCCAAACGGCAGGCTATTATAATTTGGGATAATATAAATTGCATATCAAATAAATAATCGCCTATCAATACATACTCATCATTTATATTCTTTTTTACATCAAATAACTTACTTCACTACAAATAAACTAAATGTTTAACAAAACTCAAACTGCAGATAATTCGAAATTTTACATCAATATGACATTACTTTTTTCCTCATAATGTAATACAGTTAAATTTATTTTTGTACAAAAATACTACATACAGAGCATAAATACTGACTGCACAGCAAATTTTTCTCAATTATTAGGGAATGCTCTGTTATCAGGGGTCTAGATCAATGGATGGTTTCTTTAGGGTAAATTAGTGAAGAAATTAGATTAGGTGTGATACAAAAAATAGGTTAGGTTATGTTAGAACATGACAAAACAACGCACGAGCCGAGCGAGCGAAGCGAGCGTGCCGCGGCAGCGGCCGGCAAAGTGCCAGAAGTGAATCGCCTTTATAGATTAGGTGTGAAACAAAAAATAGGTTAGGTTAGGTTAGTTTAGGTTAAATATTAAGACGACTGTGATTAATAAAATGCTGTTTTATTTAGAAAAACTGCTGTAAATAATATAAAAATAGAAGCTATATTTAAAAGAAAAGAGTTAACAGGTATAATGTGCATTAAGATTATTAGCTGTGCATTGATGAAAAAGCTTTTGCTTTAGGAAAAATCGCTGTACGCTGCGAAAATAAATTGTAGTGTGTTTAGTGATATTTTGAGTTGAATATTATGCTGTGCAATCAGTAATTTTGATGGGAATTTGGAATCTTATTGCATAGAATAAGGATATTTTTTGATTTGCGTTTAAATACTACCCTTATAATTTTAAGCAAGTACTACGACAACGCGGGCCAAGCTACGTGCTATAAATTACCATCTTAAGCAAGTACTGAGAATGTGCAGGCCAAACCACGACCTGTTATTATTCTAGCCAAATACTGGGATAATTTAGGCCAAACCGTAGACATTATCCCTTCAAGTAATACGTTATACGATAATGCGGACGAAACCACAAACTATTATTATTTTAAGCAAGTGCCAAGACGACGTGGGCCAAACTGTGGTTTATTATCATTTTAAGCAATTACTAAAACAACGCGGGCCAGCCCGTGGGCTATTATCATTACAAATAATACGACAATACAGGCCAAACGGTAAGCTATTATAATTTTAAGCAAGTATTAAGACAACGCGGGCTAAGCTGCGTAATTTATATACCATCTTAAGCAAGTACTAAGAATACGCAGGCCAAACCGCGACCTATTATCATCATCATCCTGCCCTTAGATTTACTTGATGACAATAAATATTATCTTATCTTATCCCACTAGGTGGGGTCGGCACAGCACGTTTCTTTTCGCCACTTCACTCTATCATACGCCATCTCATCATCAACTCATTTCTCTCGCATATTATCTTGCACACAATTCATCCACACTTTTTTTGGTCGTCACCTCCTATTTCTGCCGCTTACCATCATATTTAGGGTTCTTTTCGTGACATTACTCTCTTCCCGTCTCATGCCCTTACCAAGATAGCCTGCCACTCTTTAATTTCTCAGTCACTGGCGCTACTTTCAGACTTCTTCTAACATACTCATTTTTAATCTTATCCATTCTTGTCTCTCCGCACATCCATCTCAGCATTCGTATCTCCGCTGCATGCAATTTCCTTTCATTCTCCCTACGGTGGCCGAACACTCTGACCCATACAATACGTTTTTTATTCAGCCAAATACTAAGACGATTCAGGCCAAACCGTAGGCATTATCCTTGCAAGTAATACGTTATACGACAATGCTGGGCTACACAAGCTATTATTATTTTAAGCAAGTGCCAAGACAACGCGGGCCAAACTGTGGGTTTTTATTATTTTGAGCAATTACTAAAACAACGCGAGCCAGACCGTGGGCCATTATCATTGCAAGTAATATGACAACGCAGGCCATCAGACAGCCTTTTTTAATTTTAAGCAAGTACCAATACAACGCCGGTCTAACCGCGGGCTATTTTCATTTTAAGCAAGTACCTATGTACTAATACCACGCGGGCGAAGCCGCGGGTTTTAAGCTAGTCATTAGATAAACTATGCCATTTAAAAAACATAACAATATTGTTGTTCTAGAAAATTGTTGGTAGGTATGTAGTAAAATTCAGGACAGACAGACGGACAGCGGAGTCTTAGTAATAGGGTCCCGTTGTTACCCTTCGGGTACGGAACCGTAATAACTAATTTTAGATTCCTCGCACTCTCACTCACCGAACCTCGAAGCAACAACGGAAATACCTAAACCTAAGTAACTTAAGAGTAGCATTCGTCTCCTTGATCGATCACCGGTTAAATTGATGTCGAAGGAAACTTACCTCGTCTTTACTTTGCTCTGCTCTAATCCAATTTTGTTGGTCCCGAAGACATTACTGTGACAAACAGTACTGTGTGAGCTGAGGCTTATGTGTGTGAAAGTAAATTAAAGGTGTAAATGTTTGTCGGATCCCATCAAGAGCTTAGAAGAATGCGTAGTAAAAGATTTTAGTTTGTACTTACAGTATTTGGTTGGGGTGACACACTTTCTGGGGTAAAGCGTGTGTAGGTAGGTACATTGTTACCAAATTTGCTAGATTAATTTTTTTGTTGGATTTTAGTTTAATCTATGAATCTACACTTAATATCAGAGATGCGATACGGCCATAGAGTTGAAAGGCACATCTATCTAATCGCATTGCCTAAGCTTTTCATAAAAATTGGTCAAGTCGTTTTAGAGCAATTCGATAAAAATACTGAAACACGCGATTTTTATATTAAAAGTGTAGAAATACGTCTAGATTTTATTTCATAAAAGCGCTTATCCATTAGAAAAATGTAGAGCCATAATTTTCGAATATAAAAATTTATGAATAAAAATACCAACATACAATTTTCTCGTAAAAATTTAAACACTTAAGTTTAATTTTAATTTGTTCCAAAGTATTTTTGAAGGCTTTCTACATGCGTCTAAAAATGTTCCATTAACTACTTTTAGGTTTCGGAAGTTAAGTAGTTACTACTTATATATCGTTAGTAAAAAGTATAAAATTAAAAATCTTTTAAAACTAGCAAAAAATAAATAAACTAAATTTCGAATTGATTGATCCTAAAATAAAATATAGGTACATAAATTGCAAGAAATAGGTAGCGTAGAGATGAACATATACTATAAATATATTTTCTTCAAAATTCATTATTTTACGCGGATTGAAATTTCTATTCGAATATAACCTACAAATCGTAGGTACTTGAAATAACACTGCATGCTACAATGTATTCTTCAGTAATAGCGATGATTCGTAAGAAAATATGAGTACTCGCTGGTTAAATCTACTACGTTAGATATGGATATAGACCTTAGAGAGTAGGCCTTTGTTCTGCAGTGGACATTAAAAATAGTTACTTCATTAGTCAACTGTTGTACCTACTTATAGTTAGATAATACCTATTGCAACTGACAAAAATAATTTTTGTAATTAAATTAATCCTTTTTGTTATAAAAAATATAGTTTTTTACAGCTCAGGGACTTTCAGAGGCCTATACATACTTACTCATTATTAGTAGCAACTTTTACTATAATATCAATCCCGAAATCACGAAAAATGTAATTAGCTGTTCATTCATTACCTGTTAGAGTCTCTACAAAATGTAAATGAAACAGCTGTATGCTGAGTGTGAGTTTTGTCGTAAACATGACGCGCTCTACGGCGAGCGCGTAAGCATGTAATATGTATGAAGACAGTACAGTTCAAAAACGCGCCGCTAGTGGCGCTGTACATTTCTTCATACAAATTACATGCTTACGCGCTCGCCGTAGAGCGCGTCATGTTTACGACAAAACTCACACTCAGCATACTGATTTCTTTTTTGGGATTTCTAAGTTGATCACATAGTAAAAGTTGTTGCCAATGATAAGTATGTGTTTAGACATCAAAAAGCACTTGTAGCACTTTACTTCATTTTTAGGGTTCCGTACCCAAAGGGAAAAACGGGACCCTATTACTAAGACTTCAATGTCCGTCTGTCTGTCACCGGGCTGTATCTCATGAACCATGATAGCTAGGCAGCTGAAATTTTCACATATGATTTAT
Source organism: Hypomecis atomaria (assembly GCA_964007245.1). Classification (NCBI taxonomy): domain Eukaryota; kingdom Metazoa; phylum Arthropoda; class Insecta; order Lepidoptera; family Geometridae; genus Hypomecis; species Hypomecis atomaria. The sequence goes on from OZ023291.1 coordinate 13,350,272, forward strand.
TTCGGTTGCCGCTATAACAAAAAATACTAAAAACAAAATAAAATAAATATTTAAGGGGGGCTGCCATACAACAAACCTTAATTTTTAAACGTTTTTCGCTCTATATTAATAATGGTAACAGGTAGATGCTTGAAATTTTCATAGAATATTTAGTTTTATATTCCTTTCAATAATAAGTAATAAAATTAAAACAAAATAAATATTTAAGGGGGGCTCCCATACAGTACGGAATCCTCCGTGCGCGAGTCCGACTCGTACTTGGCCGATTATTGCATGTTTATACCTGTACACTATTTGCAAGTAAACTCGTCCTATTTTAATTTCATACTCGTAATCAGCAGATACTTACTACTCCATATATCTCTCCAGAATATCTACGTAATCTTGATGCCTCACTTAAAAAACTGTCCGAAGCCCATGTTACTAACTTATAATATCGCCAGATCGATAAAACTTCCGTCTATAACTGCTTTCCTTTTAGTCATGCCTAACTTCCCCGGAGTGACTTTCAATTTCCAATATGTTTGCATATTGGCTAAAAGCGTTAGAACCTACTTCTACTTTATGCTGATGGGTACATAAACTTTCTGAGTGCTGTAGCTATGTTCAAGAAACTTGTGAAATGTGTTTTATTGACAACCTAGGCAGTTTCTTTCATCTTAATAACTGTCGAATGTTATGTTTGTTTCAGATGTTTTTAAATGTTTGTAATTGATTTTAAATAAAATTGGAGTTCGTTTTCAATGCACCAATGTAAAATTTGTAACTGATAAACATTAAGCGAAATAATATGTTACTTCTATTATTGTCATACTCACTAACATGATAAGAAATTTTGTGAGTAAACGAAGTTTACGATGGCGCTTTGAAAAGTTATCATAATGTGTGTCCTGTCTGAACCTAAAATTCTCACATGTGTTGTTCTTAGAGATTAAAAGATAAGGTAAAAATAAAGGAAATAAATCAAAACAAAATAAAATTTTGAAAATGTGTATTTCGTCTCTTTCAAATGTCTCATTCCAATATTTACACGTATGTACAAAACTCATAATTATTTACACTCTCTTTATGACAATAATTTGCTGAATATAAAATTAAAATAAATGCATCTGTACATAGATTTAACTTTGGCATTATTATATTACTATTATTTATTTTATGCGATTGAAATACCGTTATCAGTGATGTCGATTCAATTATGTTTAATTGCTACAAGTTCAATATTTACATTGTGTTTATGTAACCTACCTATCTATATCTACACGTATAAATTACTATCGCAGAAATTAGGAAGTGAATCCGTAACAACTTAATATAAAAACTAGCAGCCTATTCTATACAAGTAAATGCATTATCGTAGGCACGATATAACTTAATCTAGACAATAAATATATGGAACAACCTTATGGAATAATTATCACTTTTTATTGGACTAATACGCTTAAGCGTTGCAAGTATCAGTGTCTGTTTACCTGCGTTGAAGCATACGCTACGCCCAGAGAGGCGCCTGTGGCGGCATGCGGTGTGCGTGCGGATCCCGCGCGTGCACGCTGGGCGTCAGGGCCAGCCCGTCGCCCAGCAAGGGGGGCAGCTTGCCCGGCGGCGGCGGCGGGGGAGGCGCCGGGGCCCGCCCTGCCCCCACTGGCGACACCGACGCGTAAATATTCACTGTCGACCGGTGATACTGACACTTTCGCAAGTCCGGCATCGCGAACCTCAACTTTTGCCAAAACTGTCTATCACCCCACTCTATACACGTGTTCGCTTTCAAACACAACCTCAACTCCGGATCGATGTCTCTGTTCGGAATGTCGCCTAGTAATATGATTATCAGTCTTCTTCGTCTCTCTTTCAGTACTTCGTGCAGTGCCGTTTTGAATTCGAAACGACACCATTCGTTGTTGATGAAATTTTTAGATAGGACAATTATCGTCCTTTTGGACGACTCTACCGCCTCTATTATTGTATCCGCGACGTATGCCGACGCGTTAAAATCGCGGTAATGTAGGCAGAGCCGGAAACTTGGGTCGGCGGATTCTAGGCCGGGCGCTAACATTTGAGCGACGAACGCCTCATCTTTTACGCTATAACTTATGTAGGCGTCGAATAGACGGTCTTTATCGGCCTCTTCGTCGAAAGCTGTACTTTTGTAGCACATTCTGAAGCCACAGTGGTAGTAAACCCACACTCTAAGCTCTCGCCGCCAGTAAAACACGCCACATATGAGCGCGGAGCTCACAACGAACACGCAAAGTGATATCAGTAACAGCGGGAGGTAATCATTGATAACTTGATTTTCAATTATCGATGAAACCCCACCGGCGTGGCTCGTGCAAGTCGTGGAATTGAAATCAGACATGAGTGGCCCCACTGCGTTGGTAATGTTGTCAAAAATGCACGTGATCTTATTAGCGTCCTCTACTTTCCCCAGGTTGTTCTTAAACCAATTTCTAAATTTATGCATGTACTGGCAGTCGCACGACCACGGGTTCCGCGAGAGGCTTATCTCTACCAAATAAGGGTTCATCGTGAATTGCCACACTGCGAAACCGTAAATGTTATTTCCTTCCAGGCGCAGTACTTCTAAATGCCTCAACTCCATGAAGGTTCGATTGTCGATATAGTGTATTTTATTGTCTTGTAGATGCAATTCGCGTAAATTTTCCAAAGGCGACAGTTCGAAACCGAGTAACTCTTTGATATTGTTCTTTTCTAAATGCAACACAGTTAAGCGTTTTAGTCCACTAAATGTGTTATTATACAAAGCGTCTATATTAGAATTATTCGCGTACAATATTTTTAAGTTCTTACGTCCAATAAAAGCGTGACTCGTTAAACCACCAAAGTTATTACCGTCTAAGTAAAGTTCAGTAGCGTCCATAGGTATACTGTTAGGTATTTCGGAATACCCAGCAGCAGAACAGTCCACAATATTTGCTGACCACGGCTGGTCATGATAACACGTACAGTTCGATGGGCACGTCATTTCACAATCACAAGCGTCAAAATCACAACAATGGCACAACGTGAAACAATGAGTTTTATATGTACACAAAAACTGCGAGGATTCCGCTTCAATAAGCGGTATATAAGTTCTTTCACGATTATAAAGCAACTTGCAGTAAATGCTTTCTAAGTCCATAACACGCGGATGTTGTCTCAGGTGATCTAGTTTGTTTATGCGTTGAAGCCACTCCATAGTACAATCGCACTGAAACGGGTTCCCTCCGATATAAAATTCTGGCAATGGTCGTCCCGGATCAACCGGAGTCAGCCGGAGAGCGTTGAGATCCATACTAGTTATCTGATTTGCATACAAATCGACTCTCGTTAAATTGGTTTTTCCAACAAAAGTTTGAGCTTCAACTTGTGTAATTTGATTATCATTCAGGAACAGAAGCTCCACACTGCTCGGTATTGAGTAAGCGGATATTTTCGTCATTTTATTAAAACTTGCATCTAACGTTTGCAGTCGAAGTTCTTTGTCCAACCGGTAGCTATTTTCTAGTTCTTTGATGTTGTTGCTGTGTAGGTCTAACCACTGAAGTCCCGGAGGAATGACGGTGTAATCAAACCATCCTATTTGGTTATCTGACACGTTCAACCACAACAAAGACGGAATGTTTACAAATAAACCTTGTATGTCTGTCAGCTGATTAGCATCCAGTCTAATAGCTTGCAGAGTAGTGAGCGTTTCAAATGCATTCATGTTTATGTGTTTCAGTTTATTTCGTGCTAAGTTTAAAATTTGCAGAGATGGCAAATCCGAAAATACGTCCTTGCTGATATTTTCTATTTTGTTTCCGATAAGGCGCAATCCGTAGACGTTATGCAAACCAACAAAGCCAGGCTCTTCGAGTGATGTTATCTGATTTTCTCCCAGATCAAGAGTTCTAAGTAATCGCATATTCCGTAACGCTATGGGTACTTTCTTCAAGCGATTTCCATTTAAATTTAAATCTTGGAGAGAAGACGTATTTCTGAATGCTTCGGGGTGAAGTTCATCGAGACGGTTATTGTCTATAGATAGCAAAGACAATACATACAAGCCATTCAGGGCATAAGCGTCAATATGAGATATTTTATTATATGATAATATCAAGGTATGTAAGTTATTCATAGGCGCAAAAGTGTCAGCGGCAATACTCTCTAAACTATTGTGTTGCACGTTCAATATTTGTAACGTATACAAATCTTTAAAAATTTTCGGATCCAGTTTCGTTAATCTATTGTTTGATAAATTCAACAGCACCATTCTTATAAGACCGGTGAAAGTATTCTCATTTATCCAGGTGCTCGTTAAATGATTATTAGATAAGTCCAACGCTAACAGCTGATCTAAGTTAGCGAAAAGACTCGGTGAAAGAACACTGATCGAATTGTTTTGTAAGTATATTTCTTTTATCACCGGCCTGCAATCTTTAAATAGATCTTGAGGAAGAGCAACGATTTTGTTGTTTGAGAGATCAATTATCTGTAACTGCTTTAGTCCAGATAGTGCTTTGTCAGCTACCATAGAAATTTCGTTGTCGTGAATATGCAGTTCTTTTAGCCTTCGTAGAGCCATAAAACCATTTTCCGGCATCAGCACAAAGTGGTTGCTTGAAGCGTCAATCACTTCAATGTCTAAAGAGCACGACGAATGTGAAATGGGGGACGTCGGCACTGGTCCATCTTGCTCACTTATGAGAGCTTGATGCATCGCTCGCTCTCTAAATCCTAGATCACTCACGTCTTGCAGTCGGTTCGAAGAAACGTTCAAATATACTAAATTGGTTAACGGGCAAAACAGGTTTTCGGGAAACGACCAAATGTTATTAAAACTGAGATCCAACTTTTCCAACTGCCTGACAGCCGTAAAGCTTTCCGATGCTATCTCTAAGCTCATAGCTGCCCATTCCGTGTTTTTCGTTCGGATCGTTAAATTTCGTAGATCTCTCAGACCGGAGAGAACACCAGGCGGCCATCTTCCAATTTTACAGTTATCTAAAACAAGCTCACGCAGTTTCATTAAATGCGCGAAACTCCGATCATCGAGTGAACTTTTGTACATCATTTCTTCATTGCACTCTATTCTAAGTGAGGTCGTGTGTTCTGAAGGAATGACACTAAAATTTGTGGTGTCAAATTCACTGTTTATTGTACGAAGTTTACATGTAAGGGAAACTTCATGTGCATCATTCGGACCTCTAAGCCACCACTGACAATCATCAGGAGCTTCGTATTTTAGCGGAAGCAAGCTTTGATCAGCCACATTGATTCCCACGATGAACCAAAACACAATTTGGCTGAAAAAGCTTTTTCTTGAGGAAGAGTGCCGTAAAGCCATCATGGGGAAAATCAAATATCAAGGAAGAAAGAAAACAGGACACAGTAGGCTCAGTGTCATGTTTTTTCCGTCGGCGTTCGTGTGTTTCGTCCCCTTGCCGGATGTTGATTATCCATCAATTTATAACGTGTATTGAGGCGTCCTTCTAACAAATAGTCCTTACTACGTTTATCCTCATCATTATTTCACAATTAACGGTCCGAAAATTGGGTGCTCGAAACGTAAACAAAATTTTCACAAAAACAGTCCACTTTCGCTGTATTGTCCAAAACGCACTTTTTATAGTCTTTATAATAAATTAGCAGAATGATTTATGCGATCATAGTTCACTGTTCGTAAGTTTTTTGTTTCGAGAGGTTGCGACGAGCGTGTTTTTACAGTCACGTAAGTTCCGATCAAAGCGTCGAGTGGCGCGACCGTTCACCGACGCTGCTTCGGGTCGACTGGCTGCTAGTAGAGCATTGCAGTCGAGTAGTGTATACGTTCTGGAGGGGCGAAGGGCGCGGGACGAGATGAGCCGAGCGGTGGCGAATGTTCACGACGACTTATTACAATAAATTATTTTTTTCCGGAGCTTTAAGCGATTGGCTATAGTACGAGTAGGTATACGTATCCTAACAGAGAACTTTGAATGAAAGGCAGGCATCAGCTGTTTTCTGAAGTTCTGAATTACGGATTTATGTTTGTAAACTTAACTAGGTATTATTTACGGGATTTGTTAAAAATAACTTGTGTAGAAGTAACATTGTGAAGTTGTGTGGAGTTGAGGTTGTGCATTTTGCAGAAGCTCTTATTATTTTTATGCAAGTAAAATTAGTCAGTGTGACATCCGAAACCTTTCAAGTCACGGAATGTTTTACATGCCATAGAAGTATTGATCTCAGGCCTTGGTATGACTTTACAAAAACGCAAAAATGAAGCCTCTCGATTTTAGGAAACTGCGGATAGGGCGGATTGTGCTCACGAGATTTGGTTTGAAAAAAGGGAAAACTGTGGTTAAAATTATGAAGCACGAACGAGTTTTAATACCATAAACAGGATAAAGAGTTTAAAAATGCTTTCAAGGAGAGTTTATTAAATAGTATATATTGCTTTTATAAACATGTATATTGTTTTAATTGAATTGTTTGATACATAATAATATGATTTTATTTTATAAAGTTATTTTCACTTATTACAACTTATACTAATTGGCCGGAGTTATAAAAAGTAAGTATGATTACACAAAATAAATATGTTTGTTTCGTTTACTAAGTTTTTTTTGTTAATATCTGGTGATATTTTTAGTAATTAATAAGTATGCATAGAAATAGGTACATGAAGAAAAATATAAATTTATAATAAATCATTCAGTTTTAAACTAAACCAACATATATGTTTGTGAGATAAGACACTATGCTATACTATTCGAGTTATCTGCGAGTATTCACTAATTAAAGAACTCTACCTTTCAATCTGTCAGACTTTACTATATTTATCATTTATGTAATCTTTTACACATTAAAACGCTACATTTAAGTAAATATGTTTGTTTGTTATTCATTTATCAAATTACTGAAATTTCAAGCTGCAAACACGATTAAAGAATTTTCAAAAGAAAGAGAATAATATTTCAAAAGCGCTCAATAGGATCAAGTAAATCTTAATAAATCTATTCCAAATACGATTATAAATAAAAATTCCCTTTCATAGATCGAAACCACAAGAAGAATTGCGACAAAAAGAAACCTTTAACGTGTTGCTACATAATCGGGATTAAAAATCAACCCTTTGGTCGAATGCTAAAATTAAAAAGTGATGGCATAAAGGTATCAAGAGCTTAAGGTAACAAAATTCTTGAATGCTTCAACAAAAGATTTTTCTGTTAACGCTTGGCGGACCACACTGGCTGTCAGACGACGGAAGATATCATTTTAATCCTTTTAGTTAAGTTGACTATGAAAAGACAGATGCCTTGCCGGCATCCGTGTTTTTCTTTTGTCACTTTGCTGACGATTCACGCTTGGCTGGATATAAATTAATTGAAACTTTTAGTTTTAGATAAAGGATGACTGGTTGTCGTCACTGTCGCGCAACTTTTGTAACACAATAATATTGTAAAATAATATCATTGACCTGTACATACTGTGAAACCTACCATTGCGCATTGGGTAGGTTACGATGCTTTACGTATCGACGTAATTTCAATGATACAATGATTTTATTAGTCTGTGAAACTAGGTAATAAGTGTACATACACAGGTGTTAGAAGAAAATTATTGTAGTGCACTAGCCTCCACCTTCATTGGTATACAGACATTTTGAATTAATCGAAGTAGAAGCTATAAAATCATAACAAGGAAGAATATTTAAACAAAACAATGGTCAATGAGACTAACTGAATAAGAGGTACGTATTTTCGATGTTATACAAAATCAAATAATCACAAAAAAATCTAAAATGTCAAAGTTAATAGGTACAAAATGTCAAAGTCAATTACACGTACAGAAAAAAATAAAAAATCATGGAGTGTCACCTAAATTATTGTCAGATAAAAACATGTTAACACTATAGTAAGCTTTTTTAACTAATAAATTGTTCAATAAATTTTTGAATATATTTACATCAGTTTTACTACGTATAGCTTCTGGAATTTTAATGTAGATCATTGGAGCCATGCAGAACACACTTTTATTTAAGAAGGATGTCTTCGATGGTAAACTATGTACATAACCCTCCCGTCTACTGCCCACAGGCCACATTTTGAAGAGCTCAGGGTTGGATTTAACGAATGAAGCAACTTCTCTGATGTGTAAGCAAGGCAGAGTCAGCACCTTCAATCGAATAAAGTGCATTTTACAAGAATCTCGCCTTTTCAACTCACAGATCGATCGTTTGCAGCGCTTTTGTGCTTTAAACACCCTGAGACGGTCAGTTGAATTTCCCCAAAATAGGACACCGTATCGTAAAATTGACGCAGCATGCCCATAGTACGCAGTTAGTAGTGCCGTCTCATTGACTGCTTTACGGAGTTGGAAGAGTGCATAGGCAAATTGGTGCAATCTCTTGGAGATGTTATCTATGTGAGGTTTCCATGTTAGTTTGTTGTCTATAGTTAAACCAAGGAACCGCGTCTGTTCTATTTCAGTCACTTGTTTTTCATTATAATGAATGTCAAAGTTTGATAAATTATTGTGTCTAATTCTAAAGTCCATAACATGAGTCTTGTCAATATTAATATTCAAATTATTATTATTCAACCAATTAATTATATTTGTCAATGTATTATTTATGTCAGATTCAATATCGCTATGCATGTCCTTTGTAAATAAAATAGTACTGTCGTCTGCAAACAATGTCATATGATGATTCGTAGCATTCGGTAAGTCGTTAATATATATTAAAAATAATAGCGGTCCAAGTACACTACCTTGAGGCACACCAGAAAGCAATTGTCTTGGTTTGGACTGATATTGGTTGATTACGGCAGACTTGGGGCACATTCTACTTAGCTGCGTGATTTGTAATCTATTGGTAATGTATGATTCAATTCAAAACATCAGGTACATCAAAATGTTAGTTCAGAATAGATTAAATCAACTAAATCAAGTTAGTCAAATAAATATAACGATTTCGTAGCAAAATTCAATTAAACGACCCGATCCATAAAATACCTACACCTGTATACATACGTGCATTGCGTTTCGAATTAAAATAAAACTTCACTCAGAATTTAAGATGAACTTTATCATATTGACAAAAGAATTCATAAATAAATAAAGTTAAATTACAAAATCTCGCCTAATCATCTACAGTAATAACAAAATTATCAAACACAACGCAGTCACCTAGTTGTAAGTAAGTACTTATCTCCTGTCCAATAAAATATCCCCATATAATCCTATCAAAACAAACTTAGACAAAGATCCGACGACGCAATTATCTCCCTAATTCATTATCCAAAAGAAACGCGTTAACATCTATGTTGTTACAGAGATCTATCAAAACGTCGTAGAGTGGTAATATTAAGCATTGGATACACCAAGAGCATAGGAGTAACTTGTTTCAAAATAATATTTCGTACAACACCGACGTGAAATATAAGAAATAATGCTTCTCAATCATAAACATCACGGAAAATCATTGCTGCCTCTATTAGTGCTTAAAAGTTATCACCCCAGTAAGCTGTTGATAATCGTATTTTTTTTTAACCTATATTGTCCCACTCAGGAGTTGCCCAGGGGCAAAGGTCCCATTTCCTTCCAGGAGTCAGTTATGTCGGTAAAATTATACAAGTTGATTAAATGTAGAGCATCCAAACGTTTATTTCAGGCACACAGTCACTCAAATAGAAATGGTAAAAAAATCAGGCAATGCAACAGGAGTCGCATTTACGTATCTTTTTCGGGTTCTTTACAATATAAAATACATCTGAGATGACGGTCTACGATAGATCTAAGCAGATTGGAAACACCTAAGTGTACTATTTTGCCTAATAGAATCTTGAATTTAGTCAAAAGCGAACCTGCTTCCCGCGCGAAATCCCGCGCTCTCCTCTTCAACGGAGAGCAAAAGTACCTATATATATGTGATTAGTATATATTTATGGTATCTATAAATAATATTTATTCTGCGTTGCGTGTCATAATCCGCAACATTTTAGGCTCTAAGTGTATCCGAGGCTTTATACTGAAGCGTTTCACATCCGAATCTGTCAGTGGATGAATAATGACTGATTTTGTTCGGCATCTCTTTGAGTGCAGAATATCGAAAATGCAAGTGTTTAAAGTCTTCGGTGTTCATGTTGACGGTGTAAAGCAAGATGAGTGATGTTATGTCAAAAGTTATGATGGAATGTGTTATATGTTCACATTGTCAAAAACGCTGTTTGGCAAATTACTCTGCTGATAAGATTCAATCCAATCTACACGGTTTTGAATAAAAGCTGACGTGTTTATTTTAAAAATGCGTGATCTAAAATTTCTACAATTTAGTCTGTTTTTTTAGTTACATTTATTTAAGTACTTACTTACCGGCATACGTCATAAAAGGGTGATATAAGCTTACAGGAATTACTAGAGACCACTTACGTTTCGCTTAATGATTCACAATGCAAGATTACTTATGCTATCAGTTATGATTGCTAGATGCGGTAGACCATAATTACCCAATCTTCCAGTTTTTACGATTTGTCTAGAATAATACAAGTTTTAGAGGTATATTGACTTTAACCCTAGCTCCAAGTAATTATGGATAGGACGTCGTACCCAACAACTACAGAGCAGGAAAACAATCTGATGAAGCCGCAAAATATTCACATACATACATTTAATCTATTTTGAACCAGTTTAATGATAAATCTATCTTAACATTAGAAATATTAAAGCCAATATTAACCATAAATGGATATCCTACTTATGATGATGTTGATTTAATAAGCAAAGTTTTTGATAAAAGAAGCGAGTGCGTAATCCAACATCCTTCTAAAGATATTATGTAATCATAATGCCCTTCTTGATACGTTAAGTTCGATATCAGAATAATAAATTTGTTTATCTTGAATATTATGTTTCGGGAAGATAAAACCGGGGTATGTTATTAGAGATGGTACTTAACAAGGGTTGGACAAGGTAACAGCAGGATGCTTGAAACAATATTTCTTACGAAAGTTATTACTGCTTTCGAATTAATGTTGTTTCTATTTAAATATTGACGTTTAATTTATGAGTGTGAGTTAAGGATTTAGGAGGTCAAGTTTTACTAAAGCTAAGCTCTTGTAGAGATGTATCTAAAAATAAAAGGTAGGTTATTACTGTAGTACCTACTGCGCAATTTGGATTATTGTCTTCTTTTTCTTATGATATAATAGTGATATGTGACTATTTTTAGAAAAATGGTTTTTAGTTCATTACCTATGAAACAAATAAATATTATTCCGATAAACTATCAAATAAGACAGAATGAAGTAACTGGAATTTCAAACAAACAATACATTTCTATAACGTCATTTTAGCAAAAATATTTTTTTTTCTGGCATACACAAGAACATAATCCAAATCTTTTTATCCTCACTAAAAATATTTAAGTACAGAAATAATCCAAAATTTTTCAACACAAAAAGCTATTTTTTAATACAAATCGCAAGAAAACCATTTAAGATCAAAGATGGACTACGCATCTCAATGAATACAAAAGTATTGAGGCATTTTGGTAGAGTTGCCGAAAGCGTACAAAAAAGTTCGTCTCTTTATCTTTTCACCGAAACCCTATTAACTTATCTTAAGTTAACGATCATTGTCATTGGAAATCGAGTTAAATTTAAAATAGAGCCCTTGAGACCGGCACGAGCGTTTTTTCTCTTCTTTTTCTTACGAAAATATCTTTGAGATCTAATCGATGCGTAGGTATTCTTATCTATCCATCCATCAGCATTACGTCCACTTCTGGACATAGGCCTCCTGTTTTGATTTTTAATAAGATCGTTCGGAAGTGGCTTGCATCCGGCGTGTCCCTGCGGTCTTGAAAATACCGTCGATCTAGCTGCGCTTGCCGATGCGTGGTTTTCATTCGATAAAACGCATGTTAATTGGGTTGGTGGTTAATTTGATAATCGCAAATAAATTGCAAAAGACAGACTTCGACGCCTAATTGGAGTTGTCACTGGACATTGCCCTATAAACAAACACCTATTTAAAATTGTTGTTACAGACAGTCCTCTATGCAGAGGTTGCATGAAGGTAGAAGAAACAGCCGCGCACCTGCTGCTAGAGTGCAGAAGCGTGGCAGAACAACGTGAGAAGATCCTCGGTTCGCCGAGGACGCTCCGGGAAGCCTGCGCCGGCGTCAGCGAGCTGCTGGACTTCCTGGAGGACACCGGATGGCTAGACTAGCAGCCAGCCAGCCAGATCACGCAATTAAGGGCCCGAAGAGGCCCGTCTTGCGGAAAACGCCCGCCCACCAAGTACCAAGTAAGTACATAAGTAGTTTGATAATGGAGTAAATCTCAGTAAACTGTATCATGTGAAGCTTTTCCTCATTTCGGGTGATTGTTAAAATATCTCGACGTCTAGTTTTATATTTAACTTGCCTCAATTTCCAAAATCTTAAAAAAACCTCTACCTTAGTACTTAAGCTTTTTCGTACTCAATAAATATCTGAATGTAATGCTACAAAAACGAACACAATAATTCATCAGAGAGTGCAAAAATATATCTAAAAACTAATTATCATAAGCTCAAAATGTGACAAAGTAAACTTCCTCCTATTTTTTAAAATAATATCCGAATTTATTGCAAAACCAACACTTCCTTCTTAGTATTTCACACTGTGTTGACAGTTACGGCCACCAATAATACTACAAAGGTGATCTACACAATGGCCGAAACCTGAGAATAGTAAACATTCTTTTCACATGATATTCCATATTTCATACCGTATAAAATCACAAAATATGAACCTTGACAGAATGCGTGAATCACTAAATTAATATCCTTGAAATCTAATCAAAGCAATTAAGGACGCTTCTTTTAGATTCCGCGGCGTATACGCGTCTTTTTCTAGCTAGTGGGTTTGAAGCAGTCTATTTCATTTCTGTCAAGTTTTTTTAGCTTCCATGTGACAGGGGTTGGTCTGCAATATTTCACAAAGACCCGAAAGGCATCCAAGCTCAGGTAGCTAATATTATCACTAGTGTTGTTCGTAACTATGTATGTATGAAAAAAAAGTAAAAAATAACAGAACAGAGATGTAGAGTCGCAAAAACAATATTATCATGCCTTAAAGTTTTCTGGTTTTTATTGCAAAGTGTAGTTTTTTTTATCAAAAACCCTAAATAGAATAATTTTATTAAGTAAACAAAACTGGCCATGTTAAGTGTTAGTATTTTTTTTACAATTAAAACGATACAACTTTCATATTAGGTATGTTTTGAGTGTACGTGTGATAAATATTAATTTCATTGCTGCAATAATGATGATGTCTAAAAAAATGAGTTTGTATCGTTATTCGGTAACGTGATAGGCAGTTAGTAAACTCGTTTACAAACTCGGCAATATCGGTTCAAATTCTGAGACAAGTAATTTCTAATATTCCCAGTTGTATACGTCATCATATTACTTATAATATTAATTATATCTTTTAATTTCAATTTCAGTCATAATCAAAATATTTTAAGTTTTTGAAGTTTGTTTTGATGTGAGCGTCTCTATGTGTTTTAGTCCACGTGATATAAATATAAGAAAAAATAAGCTCACGGCAGATAGATAGACGTGGTCAAAAAAGTGTCTTGAAAAATATTAATCTCAAAAATGAGAACGACAAAGGCAGTTTTTTATACATTGGTATCTTTTGTGCTAATTTTTATCTACTTTATCGAAAAAGTGTTTCTTAGCGTGGGTGGGAACTTGTGGACAAAGTTGGTAGTTAATCTACAGTTATAGTTTTTTTTTGCAGTAATTTTAATGTTATTAGGTATTTTTTAGTAAAATGTGAGCTTCAAAATACGTACTATCCATAATTAGTTACACTAGCTTTTAATTCAAACAAAAGACAAACATTACTTAGTCCTCCAAGACTTAGTCCATGTTTGTCTAAAAATATTGCATGTCTATAAAGACATGTCATATTTTAAATTCGAGAGGTCTTTTTTACCAAAAATAACTACATGTTGAACTTGGCTTCTCAAATTAACAAAAGAATCGAAATCTTACTTTAATACTACGTACCTACTTATCATGTAAGATCCATTATTAAAAGGTAGTTAAGGCATATTTTAACATTACACACGCATAAGTGAAACTACATGCTATCAAAAGTCTGCGAATAACTATAACATTTAAATGTTTCACAGATATAATAGCATACAAATTATATAAAAGTAAATTGGATGCGTTGTTTTATGACTTATTAGTATGAAATAAGACTAAAATAACAAAAAATCCAAACTTTATTCCCTCGTTCGAGTTTATCTAGATTGGCAAAACAGGTTCACCAACCGTATAAATATCATTTAATTTGACGTTTTTATCTCAAACGGCGAAGAAAAAAATGTCACTACGTTTTTGTATTTTGCTTAAAATATTAGTCTGGTATCCGCCTACGCGAAATTGATAACTATTTTGATAAAACAAGCAATAAAAAGCGACATTCTCCATAATTTACATGATAACTAATGATGAAAAATGTTGTCACCTAAAACTGTTTCATTGCGCTCTGTTTTGGATTGCGTACACATAAATACCTGTCAAGCATGTCATCATGAGTTTAAAAATCAATTAAATTTGAAGCGGGCAGATTTAAAATATTTGTTTGTAATGGAGAAAGATTTGAACTGAACATTTATGTATATAATGTATTACAGAATAAGACAACGTTTACCTACACAAATATTATGTTTTTTAAACATAAATATTGGACTCACTATTTAGAGTTAAGACAATGATAATTATTATTACTAACTATTGTTTTTGATCTTGTAGCAAAAAACTGAACAAAATAAAAAATAAGAAACGACCTTACATCCCAGCGGTGAGTTAAAAACAGCTTAAAAGTACATAGAGTATTTATTTATTTACGTATTCTATGATATTGTATTATATTCTAAGACAAAACCAAATAAATGATATAGTTTATTTATTTACAGTAACTTGTTAGATATATTATTTCAGGCTAGAAAATCGAGGTTACTGCCTCTCTAACCTATAATTTTCCCTATTCTAGACCACAGACAAAGAAGTTGTACGAAATCAACAGCCTGATCTGAATATAATTTATTATGTCATTAAAAATATCTTGGAACGCGTCTATAAAACTGCGTGGTTCCACGAGCGTGCGACTAAGTTACATTATTCACAGTGGGACATTTTACTTAAACATGCATAAAAAACTTTTTGATATGTTATTTATGTTTATTAACATCTCTTTTTAAAAAGTAAACCTGTCAAAGAACAATGTCTAACTTTTGTACTAAAACAGTTTACTTAGTTACTAAACATGAATACAATTTCTTAAATTTTAGATTATTTAAATGTTTCCTCTTTTCTTTGTCAAGCTTTTATGGAGTCTACTCGTATGTACCTACTTACCAGTCGACAGACTTTAGTTTTTAAGAAATTACATAAATAGTTGTGCATTGATGGTAAGTAGGTCAATAAAATGAATTTGCGTCACTCCCATACGTTTTTAAGGAAATAATCTTAATAATCTTAATCTAATAATAATCTTTGAAAATAGCCCTCTCAGAATGCTCTTTCGCTAATTATTACGAATAGAAGCATATTGAGACAATTAATCTCAATACATACGAGTAGCTCCATCGATTACCACAAAGCATTTGCTCTAAGAATCAATTTTAGTAATTCTTAAAGTCAAATGACGTCCCTGCTTTTGTGTATAATTTAGTTTGTCACTTAGTGGAAAACGTATACTCGTAAGATCAATTGATCATCATCATTTCGTATCAATAATGTATTGTTATTTGTTCATTGTTTTATATACATAATTATGATTTACACAATAAAGGTGATGATTCAAACCTGAAACGAATTGTACGACATTATTTATTAATTTAACTGAAAAGTTTAACGGTAGGTACAACAAATTACAAATTTAACAGGTCAAATACACCAAATATCTCTAAACCATAGGCATTTCAATTCATCTTTTCATTACAAACAGGACGCCCGGCCTCGTAGGGTCTTGAGTCCACATTACAAACCCCAATCCGAGTTCTCATCAAAGCCACGAAAATTTTCAACATTCGTAACATCCCTAAACCTAATTTTTGTGAGCTTTTGTCCGTACAAACTCGTTAAATTTTACAAAAGGTAACCGGGCAAAGTACGGGACCAATCTTGCGAAACATAGATTATCTCAGTTAAAGATAAAGAAGACAACACAGGGCCGACAAACATTGAATTAGCATTACAAGATTACGAATGGAATTTGAATAAGAGGCTTAAAAAGGATTTTTATGTAAGAGAAAATCAATTCAAGCTCGCGCATTTTTCACTTTGATTGTGTTCATTTGATTTTTAAAATAATGAGCTCTTAACTCGATCAAAGAGTTTGAAAAGTTTTGTTATATCTTAAGTTAAAGCCATAAAGTATGCTAATATCGCTTTTATATTCTTTTTCTCAAATAATAGAGCCCTAACTTTCTAGACTAGACCTACTTAAAGCCTGATATTGGAAATGAAAGCAAGTACTTCATAGCGTCGTAAGTTAAGTCTGTCAATAGGATTTAAAGAAGATTAAAGTTTTTTATGCTATAAATTTTGCTTATTAAGTGATTTTGAAATACGAGTGTTTTTATCTTTTTAATTTAAAATAAGCTTTTTTTACGTCCATATTTACAAAACTATTCATCCAATTTTAACATTGTATTTGTTTAGGTTATTAATAAAGTATGAGTAGTGATTTTAGTAATATTTTATCCAACAGAAACATTTTCATGTGAATGAATGAATGAATGAATGAACTCTTTATTGTTGACACTAAAATACAATACAGAAGAAATATACAGAAAGGAAAAAAAGAAGCGACTTAAAACTAGTGCAACAAAGGGCGGCCTTATTGCTTATAGCAATCTCTTCCAGTGAAATGGAGCCAAGACTAAATCACAGTTCCCATTATCAAAAAGTTGTCAGATCTCACGTAAAGCCAAGCTTCTAACTCCATACGTCTTACTCTACAAGTCATTACTTCACAAACTCTACACCTTAGTCAATATATTATGCGGCTTGGCTGTTTCGTAAACTGCGCATGGGCGTAAAGTGAAGATTAATTATTAACTGTTCAATCATTCTGTGATACAAACAGTTCTTTTTTGTAACGAAACGGCCTAGGACTTGTAGAGTAAGACGTGTGGAGTTAGAAGTTTGGCTTCACTGAATGAACTGTATGAACTGTGATTTAGTCTTAATTCCATTTCACATGAAAATGTTTTTGTTGGATTGTAATTAAAGCGATTTGCTTAGGTTGTGGCGCTCTCAGTAATTTTCGTACCCAAAGGGTAAAAACGGGACCCTATTACTAAGATTCCGATGTCCGTCTGTCTGTGACCAGGCTGTATCTGATGAACCGTGATAGCTAGAAAAGTTGAAATTTTAACTAAAAACAGTATTTTTTTAATTTTTTTTTCCCCATACAACAAACCTGAATTTTTAGCCGTTATTCGCTCGATTTTAATAACGTTGACAGGTAGATGCTTGAAATATTCACAGAATATTTAAATAAATATTTACTCCAAAAACATAGAATACATTTAAAATAAATTAATTATTTAAGGGCTTCTATCCAAAAATGTGATTTTTTTGCTCGATATTAATAACGGCAACAGGAAGATTCTTGAAATATTCACATAATATTAAGTTGTAAATTCCCTTAAAAATAAATAATTAAATTACCACAAAATATATTAAGGGGGGCTTCTATACGGCACGGAACCCTTCGTGAGCGAGTCAGGCTTGCACTTAGCCGATTATTTTACCAAGCTCTATTATCTAGCAAAAAATATTCAGTGTCGTTTGTTACTCACAATATACATAAAATTGAATTGTGTGTGCCGACGCGTTTCAGCTGTTCCCGCGTCGTCTCGCGCGCTCTTCCTCGCTTCACTTCACTCCAAGACGCGCCGACTGCGCCGCTGAAAACTATCAAGGTAACTAATATATTTTAATCACTATCACTACATAGTATGAAACAAAGTCACTTCCCGCTGTCTGTCCCCATGTATGCTTATATCTTTAAAACTACACAACGGATTTTGATGTGTTTTTTTTAATAGAGAGAGAGTGATTCAAGAGGAAGGTTTACATGTATAATACACCTGTGCAAAGCTTGGGTGGGTCGCTAGTACATAATTAATAAATAATCACTCGAAGATCCACAAACTCTACAGCTTTGTCAATATTATATATGTGACTTGGCCGTTTCGTTACAACAAGAACTGTTTGGATAACAGAATTAATGAACAGTTAATAATTAATCTTCACTTTACGCCCAAACCACATATAATGACCAAGGTGTAGAGTTTGTAAAGTAAGGACTTGTAGAAGAAGGCGTGTAGAGTTAGAAGCTTGGCTTTACGTGAGATCTGACAACTTTTTGATAGTGGGAACTGTGATTTAGTCATGGCTCCATTTCACATGAAAATGTTTTCGTTTGATTTCACTTCTTTTTGTAGTTTACTACAAGGAGTAATTTAATCGATTTTCACATCTCTAGCTTCAAAACTTGCGAAAGTCTCATACCTACTTTTAATCCCCAGTTTTACTAAAAATCTTTAAATACGTGTTTTATTATTTGTAACATAACAAAGATTCTCTTTATCAATTTTTGGACATCTACCATCAAACTTTGCAAAAGTATCATACAAACTTTCATCGCCCAGTTTTTGGGTTTGGGTTTGGTTTATTAAGAATCCTGAAATAAGTGTTTTATTATTTCTAACAGGGAGTCTGGCTTTGCCCAATAGACAAATTCCTTGCAAACACTTTGGAGCCTTTGTTTCGCTCGATAGTCTCTTTAATTTGTTTGGTTTTAAAGAGACGCATATCACGCCGCAAGGATTTAGAACTTTTTCTATTAAGCTGCCTATATGACGCAGCCTCCCTAGTAGACTGCAGTCTTAACAAACGTCGTTCAGCCATGAGGTCTGAAGTGTGATCGGATAGTTTCTGGGTTTTATTTGAACGGCGTGGTCTAAAAAATTTAGAACCCACCGTCTGGACAGTTTCTACGAGCCTGTTATTGATCTCATCCACCGACGAAAGATTTTCTAGGCAAGCAAAACTATTTGAGAGATTTAGCTGAAAGTTTTCGGGGTTTTGGATGTGGGCGAGAGTAGGCCGGAGCGTAGACTTCATCAGACGAGACCTTTCAAGTCTAACGTTCACATTCAATGTGCCTCTTACCAATCTGTGATCACTACCGGTTTTCACCCGGTTGATCACGGAGACATAATCGAATATTCGTCTCTTGTTGGTCATAATAAAGTCTATCTCATTTCTCGTGGAACCATCGGATCTTATCCAGGTCCATTTCCTATGAGGCGGCTTCTGGAAGAAAGAGTTCATCATAAAGAGTTCCTCTCTCTCCAGAAATTCAGCCAGCCTCTGTCCTCTTGAGTTCCGTTGCCCGTACCCAAATTGCCCCCCTTTCAGCTCATCATCAATTTTCTTGCCTATCTTAATACGGACTATCTAAATAAGGACTTAAATAAATATGCAAAATTTTATTTAATATGTAAAAAGGCTAAATAGTTTTCGAGTTATGATGAGGTCAAAAGTGGCACGAAATGGTTCGTGTAATATTACACAAGGCTGCAGGGTCGCTTTTTTCTTAGTCTTGGCTGGACACGCTTCCGCGTGTCTAGATTTGAACAGCCTGTTTTCAAAACTTTCGCTCTCTAAGCTCAATTATGTTAATCTAAAATTAGAACTCTACAATTCCAACTTACTCTATCAGGGCTCTTTCATTACTCGAACTGCGTACAAACTGAGCTCTATTAGACTCTAGATGTGACCGCAGCTCATAGCGGTTATATTTGCTCTACTGTGTTACCAGTTGTCCGTAATTACGGAACTGTATGTTTGCTAAGAAAGTCACTGAGTATTATTACATTTGCCATATAACTTCGTGAATTTCTTAGGCTTTATTCAGACATTGTTATTAACATTATTGTACTACTTTCTTTATAAAATGAAGTTTACTAAAACAAACAACGTTTTGTGTTTGTACCTCATTATCATCATTGATAGGCTTTACTATGCCGCTGCTGAGTATAGGCCATTTTCTTAACTTGGCAGAAAAAGGTGCAACATGATTAAATTATACAAGTTTTTTTTGATAGGGCATTAGATGATAAAATAATACAAAAATTAGAATGAGACTTGTCACTGCTACAAATGCATATTAAAATGGTATAGTGAGAACTATAACAGGCAATACACTTTATTTTTATTTATAGGCAGGTAGTTGATTGCAAAATATATAATCAGGCGAAAAAGACAAATCCAGTATGATTATCGTTGTATAGTTTACAATGCGATAGCATCCATTTCATGTTATCAGTACCTATATATCACATTGAATAAATTATTTCAAAAATATATTTTTTTCAAAATACAAGCTTTTGAGATCCTGGATATCATGTAGTAGCAGCAGATTACTATCCAAGATAAGTAAAATGAGCCCAAATGCGACGGGTACATCTTGTTTAGTATAGGAGTTCCTATGGCCACCTTCCGACTTCATCATCAGATCAGCTCCATGGTACCATATTATTTAATGCATTGTTACGCAAGTTATACAAATGCGTGCTAAATTTCAATCGGAAACTCGGAAGTCGGTCAAATTTAACTTGCAAGATTCCACTCGAACTTACACACATAACATAGGTACATCCATTGCAAGTTAAATATAAGCTTGTAAAATATCAAGTATTAAACCTAAGACACACTAAGACTCACCTATAAAAGATGACTCTTAATGATTTTGTGTAACAATCTCTAAACTAAGATTAATTAAATAAAACATAGTCTACGCCAAGCTTTAGATATTGAGGGTGGCTCAATGAGTAATCTAGATAATGTTAATAAGTCCTTATGAATTTGTGTGGTTATGATACAGGGAGAGAAGGGAGAGGTAAGAACATGTGGGACATGAAAATGTATTTACTAGTAAATAGGTAGAGTAGGATTTCGCAATTTAACATAAATACATAGATTTGTGTGTAAAGTAAGTTCGTATAGGCCGGGTGACTAGCTCCGGTGTCAGAGCTTTTAAACTATCGGAAGGAATTTTACAAGCCTAAAACGTTGAAACAACCGGGACTAACAATTATTTAAAATATCATCTCAGCCACGGCAGCGCTCGATGCATAAATGTGCTGTGTATATTGTTTAAAACATAAGAATATACTCAAGCCCACTGCCAGTTGGCAGCGTGCCCAGCATGCTGGCTGCATTGCCACGCTGAATGGCAATGCTTATGCGTTGAGCCAAATAAACACCAGCATTTTGGTCACGCGTCGCGTCCACCAGACGCCCAGAAAGACTTTTGAAAATGATATGAGCTCCCGGCCCCCACGGACCCAATGTCTCAACTCCAAATGGCTCAAATATGTAACCACTACCGAGGTTAGCATATTTGCGCCGCTTGTACTGCTCCGCCGAATTGGCCGCAGCTCCAGCCCTACTCTGAGTCTCAGAAAGATGTGACGGTGCCAAAGTATCGACACAAATTGCGTCCCATACTAAGGGCCGTCCACACTTCCATGGGACCAGCGTCATGCCGTCAGGCCTTTTGCCATCACCACGCGCGAGCCCACTCGGTTCGAGTACGGCTGCGATATTGGCGGTGGCAAAAGCCCTGCGAATGACATCGTTAAGGCTGGCGTGGCGACCAATCCGACCAGCGCTTCTTGAGCAAGATAGACCGTGGTGACCGAGCTGGTCAACTGCAGTACCACACTGACAGCGATGGGCCTCACAACACCTTGCACCCAAGCGTAAGCTGACAGCTAGATGAAATGCAGTTGGGTCTAAAAGGTTACCAGTATTGAAAGAGGGCAAAGCTTGCAACCAAAGACCGGACTCCCATACAGATACCGCAAGGATACGAGCGCGATCCGCGACGCTAGAACACGTATCTAGAAGAGATTTCCGTGCTAGTTCGCAGATCGGCCGATCCCACAGTCTCTGCGACGACAAAGTCTTTGGAAGCTCGGAATTTGGGCTAGCGACCCTCCAAGCATTCGTTGCCTCATTCAAATTAGCTACATCTACGCCGGAATGGCCTAAAGAAGGTGCTAGGATTTTTTCAACTAATTTATGTGTACTATGAATGGAGGACAAGAAAGCTGGTAAAGCAACACTTGAAATTTGGCGGACCCCTAGCCCTCCAAGCCTAACAGGCAAGGAGGCTTGTAACCACGCCCTTTCACTCATCTCAATATTCAAAACCGATACTAGGGTCTGCTTTACAACATCGTCTAAGCTCAAAAGAAGCTCATTGTGCTTCCACAATGGACTACAACGTAAAGCGTACATGAATTTTGGAATAAACAGACAACATCTTATAATGGTAAACGCCATGTGGGCGTTAATTTTGAGTAGCCTATCAGAGGCACTCAAAAAATTTTGAATTTTTTCTTGAACGAAAGGCGGAAAAGACTCATCTAGTATCGGCGAACCCAGAAGGCGAAGAGAACACTTGTCTACCGATTTGATATTAGGTGCCAAATCATTAAATTTGTTAATTACCAAATCTTTATCTGGACATGAGTCGCAAACGAAAAGTTCGCATTTCGAAAAATTTAGCTCCAAACCAATTTGACGAAACTCGTCAATAAGAATTTCCAAATCACGTAGGACTGTGTTCGCATCGCCACCCAAAGTCCCGTCATCCAGATACTAAAGATAATCTCAACGCATAAGCATTGCCATTCAGCGTGGCAATGCAGCCAGCATGCTGGGGACGCTGCCAACTGGCAGTGGGCTTGAGCATTTGGATTATCTTTAGACCTTCAAAGGTCTGAGGGTGATCCAATGCTTTTTGTGTAATAGTAGTGTAGTTTTGTTGTACTTAATAAAGGCCGTTAAAAAAAAAAAAAAAGAAAAAAAAAAAAAAAAAAAAAAAAAAAAAAAAAAGACGATTTGTTTCCTTATGCCACTACACAAGTTAGTTCCCATAGATAGATATCCCATACTGAGATGACAGTACTGCTACACTTATCTTGCAATAAATAATAACAAAAACAAGAGGTGCACTCCGAGAGTGCCGGCAGAAGTGAAAACTTGAACATTAACGCAGTGCATTTTTCAATATATTGGAATGGTTAGGGAATAATTTCGCACGAATTGCTTTATTTATCAGTATACGTGTATCATTTATGTGTAAGTAAGTTTTCACTTCACCTTCTTACGAATTTTCGATAAGCATACGAATTGTCGAAATAAAAATAAATCCAGACTTACGAGTATTAGTACAAATTATAACAATAACTTAACTAAGATGATTTCAAATAGGCAATTAACGGAGCTTTTGTAAGGAAGGTATGTATGTATAAAACAAATGACTGTCGAATGATAAGCAACAAATCGAAAGAATTTCTCTCGAAGTCCAATAGTAGGTATAAAAGAAAAACTCAGTTCAAATAGTGAGAAGTCGGTGTTAAGGTATTTCAAAGCAGACGATACCGATATCGGGTGCTGTGTTATTTTAACTTGATCAAGTTTTGTATATCAGTTTAAACAGAACAAATAAAAATTTTGACTAATTCAAAAGTTGGTTAATTTTTTTTAGAATTAGGTATATATTGGTCATGTTTGTTGAAACGTCAATAATTTATATGACCTATATTGTTTGCTCTATCTATATCGAGACAAGTGCAATAGTTAACTGTGGGAAATATACTAACCGAAACGTTTGAAAAAAACGTAAAGAATACGACTTAGACATGAAAAACTAATGCTTAGTTAAAATACTATTGTTAACATCTAATACTTACCAGGCTCTAGCTTGATTCTAGTGAAACACAGGTAAGTTCCTAGTGTGGATAGCATTGCTTTCAACCTGGAATGTAAATCATGATTTACAAATTAGTTAAAAAATAATGATACATCAATATTAGCGGTCAGCTAATAAATTTCATTTTAGTATCAAAGTATGTAAAAATTGAAATTTGTTTTGTATGAACAGTTTGTAGCATATTTTGATTTTTTTCATTCCTAATTTCAGCTCATTTTTTAACAAACTTTACTAAATGGTTTTTTAGCCGAAATCGTGTCGGTATCGCCCGGAATAAATATTCCCAATGAAGTACAATAGTTACTACAGATCAAACCGAATCGAATCTTTTGTGCAGACACAGATAGAGCGTGGAGAACTCATCCGGCTGTACCTAATACGAGTTGGTAAGGTTTTTTACATTTCTACGTTTTAAGCAGCCAAATCTAACGTTAATTTTTACGCTAGATAATTAGTTGAAGTAAAATGGAATTTTTCATTTCTGACAGGTTGGATGTTATTATAAATAACTTGATGACAAGTAAAGATGGTACCTATGGTTATAACATCTGTGTTTCAAGGATATCAATTCACTCTGTACATTAAGTAAAGTATTTTTTTTTAAATAGGTTTCTTTTTTTTATCGGGCAAGAGTGCCTTTATTAACTACAACAAAATACAATAGGTACTATACGCTAAAACTACCTACACTAATACTACCTATACATAAAAAGCATTGGATCGTCCACAGACCCTTGAAGGTCTAAAGATAATCCAAATGCTCAAGACCACTGCCAGTTGGCAGAGTGCCCAGCATGCTGGCTGCATTGCCACGCTGAATGGCAATGCTTATGCGTTGAGCCAAATAAACGCCAGCATTTTGGTCACGCGTCGTCATTTTACTATTAAGTAAACTAACATGCTCAGATGTGATGTCGGTCAAACATTGCTAATAAAACATCTTAATTCCAGTTAAATTTGATATAAGTAATTATTAAATATCCAGTAAATATACTCCGTAAGTTGATCGGGCCATTACTTTTTGGGGTATTATAGCGAGAGTGTACTGCCAGCATAATTTATAAAAACTGTAAGCACTTAAATATAGCTCCAAATTATTTTCGCAAATTACCTATGTTGCGGTGAATTGTTCTCGATGATTAAAAAAATACTCATTATTAAATCAGCGAGGACTAAACTTGTAGCGTTTTTAGATCTAATTACATATGTTGTTTTTCAATCTAAACCAATCCTGTAAAATTCGCAAATAGAAGCTTTTTTCACAGTCTAAAACAATAAAAATCATGAATACAAATAGCTGCCAGAGAACTCGTAAAAATCAACGATTCGAATAAATAAGTTTTTTAATTAGTAACAACATTTCTATGAATATTCACATATTTAACATTTCCGAATTTATGACAATGATAAGTATCTACGTATCACATTAGAAATATCTTTAATTTTTCTAATTCGCGTTGTAATCTAACATCGCTATAAAATTAAAACGACTTGGATGTCGGCTATGGAACTGGCTTTTATCTTTTGTGATACAATCTTTAGGCACGTATGTACAAACATAATAGGGAGGAATGTAGTGCTGGATCTTTTTACACAGATTAGAGTGGAGTTATTAGTGTGGTGGTTTAGAAAGTAGGTAAACGATTTATGACTAGACTGGGGTGTTTACTTTTAATTTGTTGTTTGAGTTAAAAAAATTAGAAGGATTTTTCACAAAAATAAAGTGACCATCAAAATGGTTGAATTCCTTAGATAAAAAATATTCATATTAAAATTATAATTTCCGCAAAATACGTCGTAAAATTTTGTATATTACTATAGATTTACAGTATTTGACACATTGCGAATATTCATTTTTAGGGATCTAATTATGCCAATGAAGCGTGTATTCGTTTTATCACGACAGTTTTTGCGCAGTTGTGAGAGCCTCTGTCTTCAAAACAGCGGCCTCGGTTTCCAGCCAGGCAGATATTAATATTTTATATATTTTTAGTGCGATGAACGTATACTATATCTGCTGCTCTGGCGCTGAGTGTGTGAGGCTTTATGTGTTTGTGTAGTGTTCTCTGGCTCTCCCGACACAGCTGATGTGATTTAATATTATTGTAAACAAAATTGCGCTTCACTGCGTTTGGTTCGTCTTGGTAGGGCACTACTGTATTCCCAGATATTTCATCACTCATCACAATATCTTTTGTATTTACAAAAAAATAACACTAAGAATAATTGTGATCTGAAAAAATACAGGCCATAATATCCGAGTTGGGATGCCAATTGGGGGTGATTTTGGGCCAAAACTACCACCAATTGGCATCCCAGCTCGTTCTGGCCACTTGGCAGGTCCTGAAAGAGATGGCGCGACGACCTTGACACCTTTGACAGGAACTGTTACACTATAGCACAAAACCACCAAATCTGGAAAGAACGGGGGGAGGCTTTTGTTCAGCAGTGGGACATGACAGGCTAACAACAAAGACACAGATTAAACCACAAGTACTAAGAATATGGAAGTCTTAATTAAACACAAAGAAGACAAGTTATCCAGCTACCGATGAAAACGTTCCATCCATCATGGCGAGCTTGATTGATAATAGAATGTGAATTACTGATAGATAGTGCTGCCGGCCACGGGAACCTTCGTCTCAATTTATTTACATGTGTTTGTATCACTTGTTGATGTTGGCAACGGTAAAACTATGGATTGATTGAGATACAAAGTCTTGGAGGAGGTATATGTTACTTACCTGGCGAAATGTCCAAACGTTTCCAAGAGTCATCAAAAATATTAGAAATTGTAATTCTGACAAGATGTATCATTAGATGCACGTATAAAACTCATTTCTAGAGTACTAAAGAGAAAAGAACACTGATATTTAAAAATGTTCAGGCCTAAGTTAGACACACATGCGAAAATAGCCACAAAATACTTCACTATTTGAATTAAAAAAAAAAAAAAAATTTGACTCTGACGAAAACAGTATTAGTATTTTTGCATTGTCAACTGTAACAAATACACACAAATATTTTGTCAAATTCTGACCCATCATAAACATAAACATATAGGTAGAGTCAACATCATGTACGTTTGTTTATATTGTAAGAATGTATGTCTCGCAATTGCTCTACTTTAAAGAAACGACAAGATATACAAAGGCATAAAAATGCCAAAAGGCACTGAATTTAAAAATGAAATGAAATATTAAAGTTTTTGGTTGACTGATCACATTGACGACTATTTAATAAATTAATCGAAGGCAAACCCACTAACTTTCATGTTGAAACAAAAAACGTCAATGCCGTCGGCTTGATCGAAACAGCTCTACGTTCCAAAACACCAAAGATAGCTACTAAATCAGCACCACCTCCAAAAACTCCTACATCATTCTCCAAATCAGATATACGCGCTAACGAACCGTCAGATGTGATTGAAAATCATCGCGTAGGTATGTCCTAGACGGAAGCATTATAAATCATGGCCCGACGGTAGCTCATACATCAATAAGGTCGATTATTTGATAACTTCGAAGAAAACACGGTCACCTCTTGTTTCAAATAACAGGCTAATACGTAGGTAAATTATTCTAGGATAGGGTTCCGTATATAATTTTTAATATTTAACGTACTCTACAAAGTAAAAGTAGTACAACTGGTTACGTATATTTCATTGTATTACTAATTGCAGTCAGTAGTGATTTATAGAGGCTACAATACACACGCTGGTGATGGCAATATTACATTAGTACATAGGAGTAATTTAATCAATTTAAACACTAGTTTTGCCGCTGAGTACGACCTTTTTCTCGTTTCAAATGCATCATAAAATGCCCATGAGAAAGAAAAAACTTACATATCACACTTTTGTTCAAAAAAACTTTTGCTATTTGTAGCTAGCTGAAATTCACCAATGTGTTCGATGACAATACTTTGAAAATAACGATTTACAAAATACTGAAGCTACGTTTTGTATACCAAATGAACTAACAGCTTATGAACAGCCGCAGTGAGGTCGCAAGCGTTAGATTCTCATTTTTACCTAGGGAACCTTAATAAAAACCGGCTGCATGCAGTGCTAGTAAGATGTAATTAAAATAAAAAGTTTGTAATAAATATTTCTGTTAAGCAATGCGTAAGGTAACGGTGGGCCGAATAGTTAGTTATTTTTGAAATGTGTTTAATTAGAAATAACGTTTTTGGAAAGGTTTGTGCATAGCAATTTACGCATTGTAGCGGTAAAAATATAAGTTTCATATTTGTACTTAAACTATAGAATTTACGAAATTCTATGTAAATCTTAGTGCTTAAAGTTTTGCTTCGTAAATCGTGCAATGTTGGATAGTTTTTCCATGTCGAATTATTTTATGTAGTTATCATGGATGACGCAAGTAGATTCATTTTTTTAAATATCATCATATCATTTGTTTTGATCGCTATACCTTGCTTCTTTGTATTCAATTACTATACATAAATTTGTACATAAGTAGTAATATATGTTTTACGAATTTTTATTTCAATAATTTGGTCTAAATTGATTGGAATTTTTTTGACGATGAGATCTTTATAAATATCACAAAAAGTGGATCGTATGTTTTCGTTAACAATAATGTTTGTTTTTTATTAGGGGATTTTAAGACTTTTGTTTAGTTGAGTTAATCAAAAAAATGTTTTATCTCACCCTACCATTTAAAAGAAAAAGTTATCATAGCAATTGAGCAACGCTATGGCAGTTGAGCACACAATACTATCGCAGTTCAATCATTTTAGTGCATAGACATTAATTCAAAATTCATGCAATTTCTAAGCGTAGGCAGGCCTTACCTCATTCACAATCCGATGCTCAAACTAACGGTTCTCTACAACTTGCAAAGGTATTTTGATTGGCAGCCGTGACCCCCGACTGATTTATTGAGTCTCGAATTTGTGAATTGATATTATGGTATCATAACAACGTTTCACGCCCTTAATTTTTGGTGTCGCTGTTCTCGAGAAGTGTGACCTTTGGATGTAATAAACGCGCTAAACTTTCATCTTTATGGTGCGACTTCCTTTTGAGAATCTAGTTGGTGATATATTGAACAGCTGACTGTGAATTTTTATGCTAAGTATCTTGTTTTGTCTGGATAAAATTGATTGAGTGGCCAAACAGAGGCAGATGGAGCCTAAACAGGTAGAACTTATATAAGCAGAGCTGGGATTTATGAAGATGTTATAAGTCAATTGCCATCTACATAGTTGAATAAAAATAGTTCCTATGACAATAAAATTAAAAAATATTCTACCCAAAACAAGATCTAGACAAAGATTTGGGCATATCTTCGCACATTTAAATGTCATCGGCAGTTATTAAATTTAAAAAAAAAAATGACGGCACATAAGAACTCAAAGATCGCATGCCTCTACAAGGATGTACTTTATGATACCTATAACTAGTATTCATACCGTTTATAACTCTAAAAGCTTTTATACTCAAGCAACAATTACTTAATTAGAGATCTGAACGATAACCGGGGCAGGTGTAACCATCAAAGATCAAGACGAGCTACGGGCGGACATCAATTCGTTACAAATTCGACCATTTAGTTACACCTCGTTGATTCAAGGACTCTCCAACTCATTCCACTCACAATAAGAAGAAAAAATGTAACAAATTAAACGATTGAACCTGTTCTCAAGGACCCCTAAAGAGCGGTACGCTGTTAAGTGAACTAATTTATACTCGGATGAGCCATAAACAATATGTAAAGGCATTTCTGGAGGCTTTTGATGTTGGTTCCGATGAACCCAGTTCATGTAGTCGTAACTACTAAACTTGTTCGTGAATATTTTCCTCTTGCGTTTATTCTGATTTTAAAGATGTAAATACAATAAATAAATAAAAATAAGGGGACACACGGTCTCTGACCCCAAACTAAGCAAAGCTTGTGGCTTGTAATGAAATTACTTGTACTTATAAAAGTAAAATTTATTGCTCAAACTGTGTAGCATGGTAGTAAATACAATTTTCTTAGTATCAACAGTCTGTCCTAGCGAACATGCAATTTTTGGCTTCATATAGCCTAGGCAACAATTTCACTGTTTCCGCACGGATTTCCGAGACACAAGCTTATAGCTTAGTTCGGCAATCCATAGCTCATGAATATTGTAGCTAATAAATAAGTTAATTTTAAGTTGATAATTATGTTAAATTCGATACATTTTAAGTTTATTAGCAAAATTGTAATTAATTAATTTGTGTCAATAAATCATTATTATTATTATTATTACTGTGGATCCAATGGATTTTCATGAGATTTCAGGAGTTCTAATGTGTTTTATTGTAGTTCATAAAATGAAATAAAAATGTCAGATGAATAAGTTCAGCAGGAAGAAGAGATTGTAGGTGTTGTAAAAGTACATTAAAATATTACAAAATATTGTTTCTAAAGGTTTATCAGTATGCTCACATAAAGCTTTAATCCCACAATTTGGTACCAAAATTAACCTTTCTCGTATGAAACACGATTATTTCTATTGTATTTCACGTTTAAAAGAAAATAGAATGCATTTTCTTTTAAACGAAAATTCGGCAACTTAAATGGCATTATTGCAGAAGTATATAATTATATTATTATGGGTGATAGTCGACCGCGAGTCTATTAAAAATAAATATAAAAGATTGTATCATTTTGTTACCTAAGGATATTTTAAAATGTTGAAACACTCTCAGCTGTACTGGAACTTAAAAACATGTTAACAAGTCGAATAAAAGCAGAACGTGCAAATTCTTGTCATGTTTATTTGACTACCCGCCGCGTTCATAAGAGCATGTCGCACTTACACGTCGTTGCAACTTTAGGATGACGTTTTTATATTTTCATTTGCGTATTTAACAAGCAAAACTTTACAACCAATGTTATTAGACGTTTTGGTGCAATGAAATAGCAAGGTTTTATCGCTTTTTTATGTTCAAAACAAGCAGGGGGTACAGTTTCGATGCAAATGAAGATGTGCGCTGAAATTTTTTAGAACATTGCAAGATAGGTTGCAAAATAAATGGTATTTGTTATCAACAACACTTGCTTTTACACTTTTTAATGCCTAGGATCATCAGCAATTGGAGGCTTTAAAATGTGTTCAAGCTAAAAGCGTTTTTGAAAGGTGCTATTTTCGTCTCTAAAACTGTCTTTGTATCTTTTACAGAAGTAAATGTATGCCTAATTTGTTTATCTAGCGACTGACACAATTTATTAGATCCTAGTCTGTTACCACTTTCAGTCACTATCATCAGTTATTTAGATAGTCTGATGGAACAACTTATTACCTAGAAGTGGAAATTGTCCTTCGGATGAGGTGATAAACAGCAAAAATAGATACAAGTCACAAGTAACACGATAGCCATGTTTCATTTCCTGTCGCATCAAATTGGATGAATAAACCAACTGTACTGAAAATTATTGCAGCTAAAATCACCACAAACCCGTTATTTCGCAAAAATTGAAATTTTACAAGGTAAATTAAAAGATTACAAGTTGATTGGGGCGTAGCATATTCAAAATAACAATGATTATATTATCATCTCGCAGCACGCACTTTCTATCTAACAAGCTACATATTATTCAAATGACGCCACAATCTTCTGACAGTGTTACACAAATTAGTAACCGTTGGCGCCCGTTATTAAAAAAGTCCTATTTGGCCGTCCAAAATATTCCATTTTGCTGCCAGTGGGGGTTCGGCCTTTTCAATCGATGGTACAATTAATCAAAGTAGAGCTCTGTCATCTACCATCGGTCAGTTGTTGTGAGGCTTTTTATACGTTTTCTTGTTAGGTTACGAAATAACATGATGAGTTATATAAAGTGGAATGGCAAAGTTATTAGATTGTACACGTGGAAAGCATTAGTAGATAATAGGAATTAGTGTTCTTTAAAATTCTTGAAAAAAAAATAAGTATGTACTAGTTTTGTACGGAGTAATGGGTGATCTTTGGTACGGGCAGTTACTTCTATTTGTTTTTATTATTTTGTATTTAAACAAGTTAACTTATACTTGACTGAATGCGAATTTAACCATACATTAATTCGACAACACTGAACACCAGCGTTATACATTTATATATATTTTTTTTGCTATTTTAAGCAAAAGATATACTTATTGATTCAAATATGTGGATAGTGTAGATACATTATGGTGACCCTGTGACGGGCAGCGCAGGCCCGGTAAACAAAGCAACGGTGGCGTGATGACATCAAAAAGTTTTGCGGCAACACCCGTGATGAGACTAGCAAAGGAAAGGGATAAAAAAATTAGTTCGTATAGGCCGGGTGGCTAGCCCTGGTGTCAGAGTAAGGACAGGGATAATTGGAATCTATAGTAACTACAGCATCACCTTCTTTTGCTAAATCTTTAAAGTAGGTAAGTAATTCTTAGTAATATTGCATTGCATCAACAGATAGCAGTAGCAGTAGGTACTAATAAATTAAACTAAAATAATTTCCAAAAACGTTTAAAATTTGAAGAAACCAAAGACGTACAAATCTCTCGAGAATTAAAAATGAAATTGCTAAAAACCTAACCAGTGCAACTTTAGGTTAAATTCAGTTATCTTATCATTTAAGACTAATTTGATCTTTAATTTTGAAATCAAGCGTACATTCGCTTGCTTAAATCTGAAATTCCAATTAGTGAACTAATTTCAACAAAAAATCAAACTAAAGTATTGCTTTAATCGAATAATTACGATTGCGAGTCGAAAATTAAAGTCATTACTTTATGGTGAGCAGTAAAAAACAGACATAAAGAAATTTTCTTTACAAGGATTGGATTAAAATAATGATCGTATTAAGGCTTGCCAAATTGATAATAATGTTTAATATTAATAATCTGCCAAATACGAGTCGGACTCGCGCATGAAGGGTTCCGTACTGTATGGGAGCCCCCCTTAAATATTTATTTTATTTTAATTTGATTATTTATAATTAAAGTAGGCATACAGCTAAATATTTTGTGAATATTTCAAGCATCTACCTGTTACCATTATTGATATCGAACGAAAAACGGCTAAAAATTTAGATTTTTTGTATGGGAGCCCGCCTTAAATATTATTATTATTATTCTATTTTTACTATTTGTTGTTATAGCGGCAACAGAAATACATCTGTGAAAATTTCAGCTTTCTAGCTATAGCGGTTCGTGAGATACAGCCTGGAGACGGACAGACAGACAGCGGAGTCTTAGTAATAGGGTCCCGTTTTTACCCTTTGGGTACGGAACCCTAAAAAGCGGTGTGGATACAAAAGTATTTTGGAATCATTTGTAACAGTCAAAGTTTCTTGTGGTGAAACTAATTTTGTAATATGGCCGTCTATGAGTCAATGATATATTTGAAAGAAGCATAGGAACAGAAGCTGAGTGTAAGGTAACTACCTGCACTCAGCATTAATGCTGAGATGAGCCCTTTTCGACATTTCTGTCATTTCTTTTTTGATTTACAATTTTGTTTTATAATGTTAATGTATCTGTGTTATGTCGAATAAATATAATTTCATTTCATTTAATTTCATTTCTATCATATTTTGGATTAGGTTCTTATTTATTTTGTATTTGAGTTAATCCTTATAAAACCGAAAGTGTATTTTTTGGATTGTTTCTTTTTTACGCAGCAACGTATTGACTTGATTTTTGGCATGGACATAGTTTGAAAGATGGATGTGATGGATGGAGGTGACAATGATACTTTTTATTCCGAAGAAATTAAAGGTTTCTATCACAGAGCTACGTACGAGTAGAACAACTAGAGAGATAGCGCTGTTGTCGCATGACATCGCATGACGTCGCATGTTGTGGCAATAGGCTTGTTAACTAAAAAAATATAATTAGTCCGTCAAATAGATTGTCAAAAAATATTAGACACGTATTTTTTCTATTACCAATTTAACAAAAATCGATGAAGATATAGCCCGTTAAAGTTCCGCGTGACGTCACTAACCGCTATCAAATGTACTGGCTTGTGCCGTCACGAGCCCCCACTCTCAAACTTTGACAAGGTTTACCTTTGTCACTGATTGTTTTATTGACCAAAGAAAAATATGTGTCCAATATTTTAAAAAAATCTAACTGACGGACTAATTATAATAATGATTTTTATACCTAGTAAACATATTACCCTTATTGTCAACCACAAAAATGTATGTAAAATCTGCCTAGAGCTGTCAAAACTGAATTGGAATTTGACACTACTGAGAGAAAAACTGGTCTCTCACTATGGGCCTTATTAGTATAGCCCTCTCCATAGCTCGTTGGGCTACTAACGAGCTATGGAGAGGGCTATGCTCGGAGTCTCTCTGCGAAATCGAATCAGAAATGAGGAGATCCGCAGAAGAACCAAAGTTACTGACATAGCCCAACAGATTGGCAAGTTGAAATGGCAATGGGCAAGGCACATAGCGCGGAGGACTGATGACCGATGGGGTCGAAAAGTTCTCGAGTGGAGACCACGTACCGGCAAGCGCAGCGTGGGAAGTCCACCCACAAGGTGGACGGATGACCTCATTAAGACCGCAGGATCGCGCTGGATGCAAGCCGCTTCCAACCGGTCTTATTGGAGATCCATAGGGGAGGCCTATTTCCAGCAGTGGACTTCTTATGGCTGATGGATAGATGGAGAGAAAAACACGGCAACTAGCCACTGAATCGCGATATTTTTCATGTCTAGTTCCGATTTATGCCATATGCTTATTGTATCAATGCATCTATATCTTTCTTTTCTCGATCGACCACATTATACCATTAGTATCTTGATTCTTAAATCTTGACTTGAATTTGTCAAATAGAGCATGGATCCAATCATTGTTTTCATACTGCAAGCGTTATTAATTTTACTAGTTAACCTTTATAAGGATATTTTGTTACTGTACTGTGTTATACCAGCCTTATTAAATACTCCACTGCTGGACATAGGCGTGACTAAGTGATACGCTTCATCCTTCATATTGCGGACCGCCAGGAATTGGATTCCGTCATTGTTTCCTGACAATTACAATCTGGATATCTTTAATACATAAAATGTAATGATTTGATGTTTTTTTTGATAATTATGTTTTGCAAAAAATAGCATGACCGACTTCACCCGTGTACAGAATTCGCAAATATTTTGCACGGATCGATGTAGCATTTTTCACATTATTGTTGATTTATTAATAATGGCTCAGCCGATTTTAATAAAATTTTAATGGGACCAATGTCGAAGTATACTCTTTTCAAGTAAAATTGAATTATTGAAATAATTATACTATGAAAAAAATAATGCGTGGTTTTACATAAATAAAATAAAAATATACGCGGTTCGGTTTGTCGGTAAAAAGTGAACAGGTATATTCTAGATCTACATACTCCATCCTCCGCTACAACTTCGCTTTCTAACAGGCGAGTTGGTGGACAACCGTAAGTATCCCTATAACTATGCAAAAATAAGAAAAATGTATACATATTTTACTAACAAATAAAGTACCCTTACCGCTATATCTGCTCTAACCAGACCTTTTACTTAAATCATTATTATTATTTATCAAAATACGAACTAAATGCTTTTAGTGAGGTACAAATACAATATCAACTACTAGATATTCTGCGTCTCAGGGTCAGAGTAACATGAGAGCTCGCTAATCAGAGACGCAAAACAGGAATTTATTGTTTGCAATGTACCGTGCTTGGCCATTGTGTCGGGCAGTGAAGGGTGCAATTACTCGTGTTCTTAATAACCACTTTAAGCTTTATAGAACCTTGTCACATTAGTCTCACTCAAAAATTACTCTTACGCTCTAAACGGGTCCTGATTTACCTTATAATACATTGGTCCTTAAAATAACTGCATTTGCCCAAGTGTGTTCAACATTTTTGTGTGTTGTTTTTTTAGTCGGCGGCGGAACTCTATGGTTCATGAAGTTCAGTAATGTATTTGAATTGTAATTATTTCCGTTTAAAGAGCTTGTTAGTAAGGTTTTGCTAAATTAAAGCTTTTAGCAAGTTTCTTTAGTAAATTTCGGAATAACTTTACTGTAAAATTGCAACGCGGTGGTGGCTGGATGCAAGCCGCTTCCAACTTGCCTTATTGGAAATCCATAGAGGAGGTTTGTGTCCATTTGTGGACGTTTTACGGCTGATATGATCATATTTTCCGTAAAATGATGTTGAATTACTACAAGAAAGTTTGAAGCAAAACAGGCTTCTCGCATAGTTTCTTAACTAAAGCATTTGTTATTAAGTAATTTCAGATAAGTAGGTTCTATGAAGGTAAATAATTATATTACCCTCTCGAAAGTATCGATGTGAAATTTCTTGTTCATATTGTCATAAAAAATGTGTTTAACTTAGTTTCATTCCTAGTGCTGACTTATGGTTGTAAACCTACCACCTACTATTTTAGCGTTTATTCACCCCTGATATAAAATATAAAACCGTCCAAACACCTTTTTCCTGATAAAAAGTAAAAATATAACTCAACAAAAAGCACAAAGGGTTACCAAAAGCTGAGATTACGGCCGGTGAAGATAACAGCAAAAGGTGAAATTCGTCAAGAAATACCAGATGAAAATGCCTACATTTTTAATTTTAAAGTTTTCCGTTTGCCGTCTCTTGCTTCCACAGATCTTACGAGATGATTCAATCTAGCAGAGACCTAATTTTGCACGAAAAAAACTGTTTAAAATTGTGCATCATCGTCATCTTTATTTTCAAGAGCTTACGTTTCTATGTGGGGCCGGCACGTTTCATTTATCTTCTTTACTCTGTCTTACGTCATTCGCTTCTTCTTTTGCAATAATTATTGTATACGCCAAAAATTACGCGATTATACACATATTATGCACAACAAATCACTGATTTATATGCGCTCACACAGAATCACGTCACGTTTTACAATGTACAGATTTCACTGTTATGATGATTACAACGTGAAAACTAGCCGAGTCAAAGTCACATTCCAAGTATCCTCCATAGAACGTGGTACCCTTATAGATCTAAATTATTTTTGTCGGCGAAGTCGACAACGACTAATATTTTAAATAATAAGTATAGCTTAGTTAATATTTTAAATAATACGTCATAACTTTGGCTCTACTTTACATTTATGTTTTTGACGGCATTACGTTTTACAATGTACATCTTTTAATTTATTCAGATTCAGATTCAGATATCTTTATTGTTAAACTGTGTTACAATCCATCCATCCATCCATCAGCCATAAGAAGTCCACTGCTGGACATAGGCCTCCCCTATGGATCTCCAATAAGACCGGTTGGAAGCGGCTTGCATCCAGCGCGATCCTGCGGCCTTAATGAGGTCATCCGTCCACCTTGTGGGTGGACGTCCTACGCTGCGCTTGCCGGTACGTGGTCTCCACTCGAGAACTTTCCGACCCCATCGGTCATCAGTCCTCCGCGCTATGTGCCCTGCCCATTGCCATTTCAACTTGCCAATCCGTTGGGCTATGTCGGTAACTTTGGTTCTTCTACGGATGTCCTCATTTCTGATTCGATCTCGCAGAGAGACTCCGAGCATAGCCCTCTCCATAGCTCGTTGGGCTACTTGGAGCTTACTAATAAGGCCCATAGTGAGAGACCACGTTTCTGTGCCATAAGTCATCACTGGCAACACACACTGGTCGAAAACTTTCGACTTGAGGCACTGAGGTATGTCGGACGAGAAGACGCTACGCAATTTTCCGAACGCTGCCCAGCCGAGTTGGATTCGGCGATTGGCCTCTTTCTTGAAGTCGGACCTACCTAACTGTACTACTTGTCCTAGGTAGACGTACGAGTCAACGACTTCAAGAAACGAGTTCCCAACAGAGATCGGGGTGGGTACAACATGGGAATTACACATGACTTTCGTCTTGTCCATGTTCATCTTAAGACCCACCTGTTGGGAAACCCGATTGAGGCCTTCGAGCCTTGAGGCCTGCTGAGCTCTTCCATCGATTTTGCCATGACTACTATATCGTCGGCAAACCGAAGGTGAGTGAGGTATTCGCCATTGACATTGATGCCGAATCCTTTCCATTCCAGGAGCTTGAAGGCGTTCTCCAAAGTAGCCGTAAACAGTTTCGGAGAAATGACGATGAGAAATGACCTTTATATTGTAACTGTGTTACAATATAAAGGTCTTAATAATAGCTTATAGTACCAACAGTTTCGCCCATAATGGACATACAATATGTTTAGTCGTCACAAAACATGTTAAAAATTTATACATTTACATTTCAATTTAATACTTACTCAATTTTTATTTCATTCACATATCAATTTAGTATAATAACATAAAAAGTAAAATAAAAGCGCAGAAAAAACAAAAACTTAAACCGTTCATAAAATATACGTAGATATGTCTTATTTAGGTAGCTTATCCTTAAGAAACTCATCTACCCTGTAGTAACTTTTTAGTGTTAACAATTCAAAAACTTTCTGTTTAAATGTAGCTACGCACTCCGATTCCAGCACTGATTTGGGCAAATGATTATAAATTACTGGACCCATCCCTAAAAAACTTTTGTTAAATAATGCAGTAGTGTGAGGTGCCATACAAATTTTATTATGATTCCTTTTTGATGTCATGGTTTGAAACATATGCAAATTATTCCTAATAAACAGTGAGATTTCATAAATATACAGGCATGGAAATGTCAATATTTTTAATTTCTTAAAATACTCCTTACATGAATCTGTGGTCTTTAAATGGCATACTGACCTTAAGCATTTTTTCTGAGCTTTGAAGACAGTTTCCCTCTCGGTACAGTTACCCCAAAATATAATTCCATATCGTAAGGTCGATGTAACATAAGCATTATACGAAGTAAGCACTGCTGTTTGGTTTACAACTTTCCCCAACATGAATAAGGCGTACGAATAACTATTTAATTTAGAGCAAACAGTTTCTGCTTGCTTATTCCAGTTTAAGTCAGAGTCAATGTGAAGGCCCAGAAATTTCGTTACTGAAATTTCCTTAATATCATTATTTAAATACTTAATCCCAGATGTCAATTTTCCATACTTATTAAATGTCATTATATATGTTTTGTCCAAATTAATTAATAATTTATTACATGTCAACCAATTAACTAAATCACGTAATGCTAAATTTATTTCCGGCTCTAAAGGTTTATCATTATCACCTACGAAAATGGCTGTGCTATCGTCGGCAAAAAGAACCATTGGATGGTTGATAGCTTTCGGGAAATCATTTATATAAGAAATAAAATACAATGGTCCACCTATGCTGCCTTGCGGTTCCCCGCACTTCACTAAGCTAGGAGATGACAAATATTTTCTCTCTGTTTTCGACCTTGGACTTATTTGCACAATTTGTGTGTACTGAACCCGATTCGAATGGTAGGATTTAATTAAATTTAGAGGATTTTCCCTAACTCCGTATTTCTCTAGTTTGGAATATAATATATCATGGTCAACATAGTCGAAGGCCTTTGTCAAATCCATAAACATAGCATAAACAGGTAGTTTCTTATCCCTGGCTGTAATTACAGTTTTTAACAAATTGTAAATAGCCAGGTTTATGGACAAGAATACCATACTTGTCCATGTATGAATACAGGCTAGAGTGAATGTAAGTTTCAAATATTTTTGACAATACTGGTACTAGAGCAACCGGTCTAAAATTATTCATGACTTCTCTGTCTTCCTTTTTGAAAAGTGGCTTAACTATAGTAATTTTTAATTTATCAGGATATGAACCACACTCTATGCAAAGGTTATTTATGTGGCTTAGTACTGGCGTTATTATAATTGCAACATACTTTAAGACTTTAGTTGTAATTTCATCGTAACCTGTGCTCGGGGTATTTTTTAACGAATTGATAATTCTGAAAATATCCTCTGGAGTCGAACTTTGCATGAACATTGAATTGGTATTGTTCCAATTTATAAATTTAGCGGCATCGTTGTCTTGATTGCTAAGTTTTACTTCATTTACAAAGAAATCATTAATTTAAGAAATTTTATTGTGGTGTTACTAACTTAACTAAGTAAATAGACATTCTTTTTAAAGATACTTAGATAGATAAACGCTTCATTGCACACCAAGAAATAACAATAATAAGAAGAAATTAAGATACAAAAACAGTGTAACAAAGGGCGGCCTTATCGCTGATAGCGATCTCTGTCGGGTAACCTTAGGTTGAAAGAAAGAAAGAAAGAAAATCATTTATTGACATAATATTACATTTACACATTCTCGTCTGAGGAAAAGGAGTATAAATGGTTCTATTATGGACTCGTCATTACTTACAGTAGTTCTATTGTTTTTCTAATCTACCTACATTACAAAAAAATAAAGTGTTATGTATATAAAATATTGTTTGCATGTCATCGAAATTGAAATGTTAAATGTCGGCGGTTGCCAAACATTCGCAGCATGCTATGCCTACGTACATAAATCCTATAGATTTAAACGAGTCAGCTGTAAAAGGGCATTGTCAAAAATATAACCAAAATTTAAATAATAGTAATACAATTGAATTATGTTTTAATTAGTTAATATTAAAATAGAACTGTACATTATACATTTAAAAAAAGTAAAAAGGCCTTGTCAAAAAAATTATAAGAAGAAGTACAATTTAATGCATTATTATTATTTTTTTCTTTTCTATCATTATTATTTTAAAATAATTAATTTTAAAGTAACAAATATATATTTAAAATAATCAGATGTAAAATAAGCTAATCAAACAAAAACTTTATAGACTCAAAGTCATTCGAGAAAAAAAAAACAACAATAATAAAAAGACATTTAAAATTGCATAAAATACTAATTAAAATTAAGTCATTCAATAAATAATAACAATAAATAGACATTTAAAATTGTATAAAATATTGATCAAAAGTAGGTAACAACAATTTAGCTGGAGAGGATAGATAGCGTATAAATAATAGACGGGGTGCGCATTTAAATATTAAAATTGGAGTACTAGCCCGCGTTGTAGTACTCCAATCTTTAAAAAGATCGCCAAATGCGATCGAAACTATAATAGAAGGTCTATCTACTTAGTTAAGCGTGTGTAATACAATGTGTAAAAACCACGCTAGTTTCCATAATCATATTACATCTGTTTTGTATACATTCAAACTGCAGTTGTTGAAGTTGCAGTTTTCTATGAGTATTTGGTACATATAAAAGTCTCGTGTCGGGTAAACAAATAGCCTCTTTATAGGTATCTATGCTTGTTTCGTTTAATTTCCGGAGAGATAATCAGAACTAAGCCTGGCTTTCGCTGCAGTCTTCACGAGCACATCAACAGTTTTTGCTTGAAGTAGTGATTTTAGTGCAGCTTATAATCAGCTTCGAGTTTTATTTTTCCATTGGCTGAGTTTTGCTGGAAAAGAGTGAGATAAGAATTATTTTTTGACGAGTCTGAAATTAGAAATCAGAGTAGAAAGTTTTGTAGGATTTTGCCACTTAATTGTATTTGCAACATTATTTTAGCGTATATAGCTTGGGTTGGTCTAGTCGGCATGGTCGTCGGCACAAAGTGGGCGGATTTCATCATCAAGAACGCAGGTTTGCGCTGGATGCAAGCCGTTTCCAACAGATAATTATTGGAGATCTATTGAGGTAGCCTACTTCTATATCTAGCAGTGGGCGCTACATCGCTGAATCGACCGATGACGGTACTAGAGTATAATCTATTTATTTTCGCAAAGTAGAAACTGCAGTAACTACACCATCTAACCTCATTACTGCATTCGTGATCTTCAAACCGCGGCACCTATTCAGATTTCTGCGCGTGAGAACAAAAAAACAAAATTGCAGTCGATTTGCGCGATATCCTTACGAAGGGGCAATTTTATGTGTGGAGCTATGGAAGACGGATCGCACCTACGGGCAGTACCGGTCCAGTAATAACTAGTAACCATGTAAGATGAACATTTTCGCTGGTATTTTAACTGCCTTTAGCCTAAGGATTGGTACTAAGAATGAAGTAAGTAGAATACTGATGCTATTTTTCTTAAAATAGCATAAGTAGCTATTTTAAGTACGTGAGTCTCTTATCGTACCTACGAGTATATGGGTAAAGTTCGCCGCGTGACATTTGTTAAATCTACCAATATGAGCGCAATGAAAATGAATGGTAATTTGGCAAAGTAGTTTTGAGAAGTGCTGAAAGTAGTATGATTTTTAGGACCGCTGGAGATCGATACCCTTTATAATTACGTATGAGGTAACTAACGCGTAATTAGATGTTTGGTAAAGCACAATTGAAGGATTAAAAACGAAAATAAAACTAAATAAAAAGATGAAGAAAAACTTTGACAGCAGAGAAAACCACTCTGTCTTTAAAATAAGTTAGGTAGGTACTTAACAAATAGCAAAAATGTGAAAAAGTGTATATTCTTATCATGATGAAAAAATTTTACTATGGGTCCGATCCCGAAGTAGCTGTTCCATAAAGCTGTACGTTTATATAATGTGAAAAATTTCTTTGTCTTTCGACAGAATGTGAGAAACGGCATTTTTTTTAGTATTTTAATTCCTCAATGAGAGTTATTCAAAACTTATGAGTTTATACATTTCCTCGCATTCCTACACTTTGCAAAGAAACTCTCTAAAGTTAACTTCAAGTTATCTCGTATATCGAAAATGAGACCAAGAAAAAATATATGTTATGTGAATAGTTTATTTGATGATTATAAGTAGGTATAGTTTTACTTACATCTATTCACGCCACAATTTAGCGGACAAGATGAATCTATTGCCACACTGTCTGATAGGTCAATTGTACATGCGTGACCATAACTACAAAATTTTAGAGACAGATGACATAGAAGGATTTCCTAATTTAAAGTTCACCTATCAACTAGCTAATTAATCTTGACCGCATTTCTTCATACAGCACGCATGGTTACGTCACAGGCAACTGCTTCATAATTGAACAATTAGCTTTATTACAGTTGACAGCGTCTTCAATTAAAATTTGCTTTTGTTACTTTGGTTTGGCGGCAATTGAGAATGATTGCAAAGTTCATCGCTACATTTATTTTTAGCATAATTGGTTTCAATGACGAAAAAAGTAGTTATCACATATCTTTCATAGATTGATATCAAAACATCAATGATAGCCTAATGC
Source organism: Hypomecis atomaria (assembly GCA_964007245.1). Classification (NCBI taxonomy): domain Eukaryota; kingdom Metazoa; phylum Arthropoda; class Insecta; order Lepidoptera; family Geometridae; genus Hypomecis; species Hypomecis atomaria. The sequence continues at coordinate 13,393,219 of OZ023291.1, forward strand.
TTGTTGGGTACCAATACATAAATGTTGAGTTTGTCACATGACCTTTATCACAGTCGAGTCAAAGGTTGGTTTGATTTTCGTATTTTATCGTTTAATTTTTGTGAGTTATGGCTAAAAAATGTACTTAATAGAAAAAAACTATTTTGAAAAATACTTTAGGATCTTATATTCCTAACATTATCTTTACAATTTTCTACCCAATGCAATTTTTATAGAGTTAATAATTTTACACTCTTAATGACGTCGCTATATCGTAACATAACAAAATTAAAGACCTGAAACCAAACACCATAAAAGAGTGCTATTTTACTCGCTAAGCTTTGAAACCCCTATAAATCGTGGTAGGTCTCCAAATAGGTTTGAAAAGAGTAGCATAGTCCGTAGCCTGGACTAGAATATGGAGTGTGTAAAGCATGAATGCTGGTAACTTGAGAGCTTCTATGGAATAATTTTCCAGTATTTAAGCTTCACATATTTTCAGTTGACAAGAATAATAACATAATTATGCTTACCAACATTTAAAACTCGGAGTTACCTACATAATTCAACTATGTACTACGGAACAAATGACAAACTTAAAGTACGAGATAAATAAACACCTTATTATCCCGATGCTCCATCTTTGTTGCATTTATCGTAATCACAAGCAGACTCAAAAAATATGAAAAAAAAATAGAAGTAGATATACATATATAAATAGAAAATATCTAATGTCTGGACTTTGATTTAAAATACTTGTGCTCGTTTAATAAGGAGCATAAACATTTTTAATCTATATTTTTGTTCTATTTATTTGTTTTAAAAAAAATGAAAATTATTTCACATTTTTATTTACTTTATTGATCAGAACTAAATCATAGACCAAATAAATACTTGAATAGATTATCCAGAACGCAAACAGAGAATTCTAAGTAGGAAAACGTCGAATAGAACTGCATTTAAACCGTATACAACTCTTACAATCAGTTCTTTTTGAAATCTTTGGGACCCGATCGTGGATCTACATGGGCGTAAAAATATGTGTACACATAACTTTAACATAATATATCTGTAGCTTAACAGGCTTTGACAGGGATGATAATGAAAATTATAGGGTATTTTTCTGCCGTTTACGATCAGCTGCGTTGCCAACTCATCAAAAACGAAAGCAATAAACAGTATACCTGCATTAGACTGCAGTTTAGAAAATGCCAATGACGTTGTATAAGACAAGCTTTCTGTTCCACATCCAGAAATTTTCCTAGCGTGTTAACGAGATTATTCTGGTACTGCCTTGTAAGTATGTGGTGCTACACCGAGATACTGGTCCCCTTATTGCTCCGACCCTAAATTGTGGTTTGAATGCAATGCCTTTGACGTTAAATTATTGTCGCCATGCAACGTTACACCGTACTGGAACACGTGTGCTACGGTCTTATAGCCTGTTTGCATGTATTTGCGATGGTTACTGAGCCTATTAAAATGGCTTATGTGGTTAAGGATTAGTTTCGATAGTTGAAGATCTGTCGGTTTGATAAATTAAGAGTTGGGGGTGAAATATTGACTCAATAAGTTTGAGTTGAATTTTGACTCAGTATTTTAAATGCATTGTTAATAGTTTAGATCAAAATGCAGGAAATGCAACAAGGTTCAGTTTTGTAGCCAACTGCACAAACAAAAGACAAAACGTTCCAGGCAACTGCACGCAGTAGCATCAAACGATGATATTGCGACAAATTGCGACATAACTGCTGATTTCTACATGTCACTTGAAGAAACTGAAATCTGCTGCTGCTGCTGCTGCACACTGGTACTTTCTAAGCCTGCGCGCTTAACCATCAAACACAACATCGCATACCATCAGGCGAGTTGGTGGTCAAACGCAGCTTAATTGCGATAAAGATCAGGAAAAACAAGAGATTGATATACATACTCACAATATAAATCTTTATAGTCTACAAAAATCCCGTGAGTAGAGTAAATTTCTCTTCGAAAATCTACAGCAGTCGTACACTGTCGTACCGCACATCCTGGGGCAGTTTAAAAACGCCATAAAAGTTTGCATCGAGCACACAAAATTAACCTGTCAGAGCAAATGCCTCAAATCATAGCCAACCATTAATTGTACATCTATCTTTAAATCGAAAGGCGTTACCGTAATTAAGTCAAAACTAATTACACAAACGTTCACAGCAACGTTAATTAACTTTATTACCATTCGGACACATTTCATTTCGCTGAGAAGTCGTAAATACAAAAATAGCGAACGCGTGCAAACTAAATAAATTTAATTGTAGCCTGTTCAGACAAAGCCTTAAACGCAACAAATTAAGGCGGACATTTCAATTAAATTCTTGTGCAATGTTGTCCTTCCTCCTTGCTATAGGAACGGGCTAGCTTTTACCATTAGCTAAGAGGCAACTTCTAAAATGCAATACTATTTGGGGCACGTTACGAATGGGTATAAAGACATGTTTAATTTAGTAAGGTCGCACTAGGAGAGATTTTTTAATGTGGGTCATCCATCATAACAGAGAACATCTACCTAAATAGATGTAAGGGTTGCCTGGAAGAGATTGCTGTAAGCAATAAGGCCGCCCTTTTTTGCACTAATTTTAAGTTACTTTATTTTTCCTTTCTGTGTATTTTTCTGTAATTTGTGTTAACAATAAAGTGTTCATTCATTCATTCATTCAAATAGATGAAATTTTGAAAAAAACATCAATCAATCCAATCTCTCCACTATAATATGAGTAATTGTAAGCGTCAGATACTACTCGTACTAGCCAAGTGGTTGTGGTAGGTGTCTTAGGTTATAATAACGTTCGCTTACTTTCAAATAACAGTCCTCATTCTCTCATTGGTACGGAATCGGAGTTCAAATCCAGATCCTGTATAAATGAGTTTTTAGGAACTGATGTTTAGATTTTTACACCACTAGTTTTTCAGTAAAAGAAATCATTATAAAAACCCTGCGTACATCAGTAAAAAAATCGATGGCTTAGATGAATTCCCCAACCCTCCCTGGGCCAGTTATTTGGTTGCAATTTTGTATGTCCCCATAGTAAAAGGTGTCCATAATTAGCGTTCTAAACTTTTTCTGAATAACCCTATACGAGTAATAAGAAAACGGATCGCGTTCAGCAAATAAATACCAAACATCGATAGTAACCCAGAAAACAGTTCTGATACATTTCAGTAATTAAGATCGAAGTCGCCTTTCTCCAATAAGGTCTGACGCGTAAAACGTTTTAGGTTCTCCGGTCTCAACGTCGTAACTCTTGCAATTAAGTCGAATTAAAAATAAAGTCGAAAGAAACCCTAACAGTGAAGGTTATAGTCGCCAGAGCTTTCTGCCACTTTTAGAGGACAAAGGGTAGTGTGGCTATGATTTATTGATTTATTAAAAAAAAAAAAAAAAAAAACTTTATTGACGATGTTTTGGTTAAACATTGATAGAAGTTACTTAGATAGTTAATATAGGGACCTGAATAGATAGGAATTTCAGCATAAACAGGTATTTGCACTCTGAAAAAGATAATATGTTTCATCTCACCTGACAATTTTAAAACAAAGAAGAAGCGACAAGCAATAAATAGAAACACTTTAAGCGACACCTATCAATGCTTTCATTTATTCATTAGCTTCACAATTTGTAGAAGTTTGATAACGTATTGCTTTGCATATTTCATTAAGACGATGTGTGGTGTTAAATATCGTATACAACGCTAAAAAATAATAAAGTCAATTTAAATATTATTTGGCGACATTAGATGAATGTTCTGGATGTCTGCATTTGCATACTATTTATTGTTATTTTAATAAGTTACGACAAAAACCTACAAATGTTAGTCACCCTCGCAAAGCAGTTGATTAAACGCCATCTCGCGGGCTCCCCATCAATAACAACAGTTTAATTAAACACTTTTATTTGCTCCCCAATGGCCCGACCAGTACCGAGCTTTAATTTGCTTTTTTGTTTTTCATATTTTAGATTTTTTATACGCTCAGCAGGGAACGTTTGTAAAGCAGTGAAGCTGAACAAAGATAGTTTGGTAGCTTCTATCTCGTCTTTAAGAAGTGGGTACAATGTAAATATAAATTGTCTCTGTGACCGTACAGCTATTGTTTCAGTTTCAACCAATAATAGCGCGTAACTTTTATTCCATTCATAGGACTTTATTTTCTGGAAATAGATCTCCAATAAGACGGGTTGGAAGTGATTTGTATCTAGGGCTACCCTGCGGTCTTCGTTAAGTAATCTGACGACCTTGTGAGTACTCCTGTTTGCTGCTCTTGTCGGTACGTGATCTCTAGCAGAAATAAAAAGCTCCGCGCTATGTGCCCTGCTCAATCATTTTATCTTGCCATTCCGCTGGGCTGTCTGTAACTTTAATTCTTCTACGAATCTCGTCATTTTTGATTAGATCTTGAGAGAGACTCTGAGCATAGCTAGCTAGTAGCTATTTGAAGCTTTATAACAAAGCTATTTTTATTCTAGCTCTTACGAAAAAAGCAAATAACATAACTATAACATATTATTAATTAAAACATTACAATAGGTAGATCCTTACAGTTTGGAAATCACCCGTTATTTTAAAACAGAAGTAGTCCATATATGTTCCTAATTAACAGAAATTTACGATTAAATAAGCCTGAATTCATGATAACATGAATAATAAAACTCAAAGTTAATTAGCCAAGTCCTAATCATGGTCGAAAATCGTTCTAAATTATCATAAAAAATACATTCCAAGTAATTAGATAAGGTTAATATAATGTGGTGCATAGATAACAAGGAATGTTACGTACTTTCACACATCATTATTAGTAACAATAAAGCTTTAGAAAATTAATTTGAGAAATAAGGTCAGCTGTCAGTTAGTTTGGAATATTATGTTTCGTCATAATGAAATTCGGCAAATCCACAGATATACCAAAAACTATAGGTACTTACTATACGAAACAAATTAATGGTATTAAATCATCGCCTAATAAAGTATGGTTAAAGTAAAAGAAAAATTGGCTAAAAAGTTTCGTGAAAATACATACATAGCTTATGCTGTAAATTATTCAACTTACGTGTTTACGGTAGACAGATGGCATCGCGTTGGATTTAAGCCGCTTCCTATAGATTTTATTGGAAATATGTACCTATATCTTAGAAGAGACAGTAGCCCTGCTATGCCTGAACCGACAAACACCGATTCAAAATAATAAAGGAACAACAACCGCCTGTCAGCCACTTCCAATTGATTAGAATTGAAAATTGACAGGGAATGCAGGAAATCAGTGCAATAAAGATAAAAATTAATATAGAAGATGTTTTAATTACATGAAAAAAATCTTATTTAAGTATACCAAAATTATTAACACCTTAAATATAATCTTTTTTAAATGGTTTAATACTTTCAAAGCATGGATAAGCTAAATTTGAAATAAAACAATAAAACTCAACCGCTGATTTCGAAGCTATGAACAGCAATTTCCAGACTTGTTCCAACTGAATTAAACTGGTATTTAAATTAAAAGGCTATAAATTGTGTAAAGTGCAGTCTAAAGGTATTGTCGACCGCATAATGCGTCAGCGGAGATAACGATTCCACACTCATTTTATTGTTATTGACATGAGATAGATAAAAATGAAATGTGACCATGCGCGGTCCTAAATTATATGCTGTGGGTTCCTTACACAAAATATCAAATTTATAATTATGTACATTTATGTTCCATTCACAGAACAATTTTTTTTTTTTTTTGCTAAGGAACATTAACTAAACCGCCATTATCATAATCTTCACATTCAACCACAGGAAGTTGTCAAACAAAAATGCTGGACCAAACCAAGTTCAAAATTCAAATTCAAAATTCAAAAAGTATTTATTTATGAAAACACATCAAGTTTTTGGATGCTCTAGCTGCCAAACTGGGTGTAGGGAACACGTGTTTTGGAAACTAGTTCCTATTCAAGGAACAATACAATAAGTAGTCTGTTCACTATGCGACGGCCAACGACGCAGAGCCTAGGTAGTCAGTATTCTTAAAATAAACTTTATTATGTAACATGGTAGAGTATTCATAATATTTACAAAAATAAACTTAAAAAAAATGTACCTACATGAATTTCACGACAAAAAAATTTAATAAATATTCATACACTAACAATTTAGTACTTCTATCATTATGGCATTTCTGATAAATATCTTATTTTTTTTTTTACTGTGTATTATCTGGGTAGTGCACAATGTTAGCTTTGTACAGCATGCAAGAAAACAAGTGAGACAATTTTACCAATTACAACTTTAGAATTTTTTTTTCGTTTTAAATAGCTCCGCACTTTGTTTCAATTTAGCCACGGAACCCAAAAATTGAACACCCTTCTTTACACTGTCTTCAGGGTATAAAATTGATAAGGACAATATAAAAGTCGTTTTACCAAGAACAGCGTCCCCAGTGTTATTTCTGTAAAAGTAAAATAGCCGTTCAAGCTTGTTATAGAACCTTTATAGTACCTTAAAATTTAACGCCATATTTTACTCAAGGCTTTATTTTGTTTTATTTTATTTAACACTTTATTGGAGACGTGAGTTGTTAAAATGATGATACTGTTATTTTGTACTGTTTTGTTGTAAGATTTACTAAACTCGTTATAAACATTTTTTAAACCACAAATGATATACCATGGACTAAAAATACGATTAGTTTTAATTTATCTATTGACATTGTATCCTACTTCTGGCCTCCTCTTGTCCATAATTATCTATTCTTTAGTTAATCCAATATTTGATAAATATTTACTTATGTATGACTTATGTTGTTTTGTACAATACACAAATAAGATTTTGATTTTTTTTTACATAAAATCCCACAACGTCGCGGCTACAACTACGTCATCATATGATGTAAGACTTTTGCAAATTACTTCTCTGAACACTCACAAATATTTCGTTTGGAATATTTTGTAACCGTGTTGCAGTTTAAATTTATATTTTCTTGTCGTCGCCTTTTCTATAGAGTACATTTCAGCCAGGCTAGACGAACTATGATTATTTATTAAATATTACTTAGTAATATTGCGAACTCCTGCAGCAGAATTAAAATAAAATATTTTTCAAACTAAATGATTTCTAAATAAAAAAAAAGATCTTTAAAATTATTACTGCTCCTCTTCCCTCACTTCACTGCCACTCAAAAACAATATAACTTACTTACTTACAAAAAACAATATAACTTACTTAAGGGGCATTTTACAGAAATTTTTGTATTATTTAAAATTCGTTAGTTATTATGAAAACAAATTGGAATTTTACTCTATCGTACCGTATTTGTTTTTTTTTTCCACAACATTGTATAATTTCGAAAGATCTGAATAAACTGTTCTTTTTCACTTAACTTTTCAACTTTTATTTTCATTTTTGAATATATCCGATAGTTTATACACCCTCATAAAATGTGCACACTCGAGTAAAAGACAAACAGTATTGAATTTTGACCCGAAATTCGGCCGCTACAACAAGAGGCATCTCGTTCCAAATCATTTATTTCTATCCAACAGCGTCAAATTTTACTCATTCCAAAATAATTGGGTCATAAATTACCTACTATTACATACACTTTATACTCCATCAAATACTTCTGTGTAGCTATGTTATATTGTATTCGAGTAACAAGCGGTCACTCCCACACTTTAATAAAGAATCCATTTTAATAATGATATAACAAGATAATAAAATTGGTTGCTATAAATAGAGTATGGTAAGTTGAGTTCACACTTGTATTACGGCAATGATGGTCGTAAAGTCTAAGATTACTTGTGTATTGATTTTTAAGTTTATTTCATTACATTGCTGCGTAAAATGGTACATTAGCTTTGAGAGATAAAAATCCTTACTAATATGTATTCCGAAAGTGCGTTTGTCGGTTTGTTACACTTTCACGCAGCAACAAAGCAACGGATATAATTAATCTTTGGCATGGTTAATAATATATGTAGTTCAACATCGTATTAGGCTACTTTTTATTCAGGAAAAATGAAGCACAATAATTAAAATACCACGCGCGTGATTCCGTGGGCTTAAGCTACTAAATGTAGTCTAAATGTAAAAGTAAACACTATACTTTTAAATGAAGATATTAAACAGAGTTAGGAATGAAAACTCTCTTGCTTTTAACTTTTGATGCTCAGCTGCATGTTTGTTTAGTAGGTGTGCAAAGCGGGGTCAAAATTAAGGGAAATGACTTATACCTTAGGTAAAGTAAACATTTATGAACCAAAATAATCGGTATCGATCTAAGGCGATAAGGCCGCCCTTGAACAATATGTACCTATTGTGTAGCTTCTGTTATGTACCTATATTTCTGTGATTTCGGTGTACCTACAATAAACATATATTTATTTATTTTATTCATAATCTCTGTAAGTGTTTATAATTTTGTTTTGTCTAATATCTATGGGTTCGTAGAACGGTCTTTGTATTCATTCAGTCATTAAAAACGTAATTATTCGTATGATGTTCAAATAAATGGAATACGTTTTAACCATAAGCTCGTGAAACTTTGAACCACAACTAAATTAAACACAGGCAGGTACTTGTACGCAATTCATAATATGAACTCGTAACGGGTGCGAGCATTCTTAGAGTTGCCTCTACTATGAACAAAAAAGTCGATAACAATTTTAAAATACATGTATGGTGTTGAAAATAATTGTATTTGTTTTATTATGCATCAAGTACATCCTTATACACAGCATAATTATAACAAAGGACCGGTCGTAAAAAAAAATACATTTTTCAAACAAAATGTCCATTGTCTATTAAAAAATGTAGTCATCGTCGTCCATAATGATGCGCATAATATATGGTTTTATTTTTGGTATTACTGAACTTTAATGAGCAATTAATTTGTATGACCGTGAACTAATAGTACTGCACGTATAAGATTACAAACACCATGATAATTTCGAACAAGGTTGAGTACTTTCTCTTAATTGGCCGCTCACATACATCTTATGGAAAAGTTTAAATAAGTACTTAGACAAAATTAAGTTCTAAATATAACTGTCTGAGGCACATCTACTTTTACCTAATGGTTAGGTGTAAGAAGACCTTTAACGCTCTCAACTGAAATGGTGAGCAAAAAGCCCGCCTCCATGTAAATAAGTAATATATAATGGGAAATTTCATGAAAATTTATCTGAACAATAGTTGAGTATTCTTCAAATTAATATTTTTATACTTGTAAAATATCGAAATAAAAATAATGGTTAGCCTTCTTTTCGTAAAATGAAATAAAAATGCCTACAAATTTTAGACAAAAATAGGCCAATCTAAACAGTTACAATTACAGTAGGTACGTAAACAAAAACAGGTTGAATTATCAGTAACATCTATCACGAATACTATTAACTTTGCTCACGTAGTAATTCTAAGTAACGTCTTAAACAAAAATTATGTCTATGTGAACGCCCATGCACGCTTGGTAATTATCGACTAGGAATGATTGTATGTGGACAGTACTCTAGCTCGTGCGGTTCTGTGAAAAAATGAGCCATGTTGAAGCTTTGGGATAGGTAGGGAAAACAAAAAAAACAGTACGAATAATAAATTAAATGAGTAACCTATTAATTCGTGCCGTGGGGGTCTAGTGGTAATGCCACCCGCCTCACAATCGTGAGGTAGTGGGTTTAAACCCGGTCCCGTACCAATGAATTTCTAGGAGTTTATGTATGGAATTTCACGCCACTGGCTTTTCGGTGAAGGAAACATCGTGAGGCAACCTGCATATGTCCAAGGAAGAAATTCCATGTCGTGTGTAAATCCAACAACCCGCACTGGGCCAGCGTGGTTGATATGGTCCAATCACCTTTCGTGGGTACGCCTACGTCCTGCAGTAGACTATTAAAAAGGTTGGTACAGCACCTATTAATTAGGGTAGTGAAAAAAGAAAACATAATGTGCTCTATAATTGTACTTTGTACTTTGTAAGTACACAGTAAAGTTTTAAATAAGTAAAAAGTTTTTTTCAAGGTGGATAGAAAGAACTATTTCAAAATATATGACGATATAGCTACTCTAAATACCAAAATTGATTTGCATGAAGATTATATACTGTCCGCCTCGCTGCGAAGTTAATGTGATAATCTCTAAATGTTATGCTTTGATGAGTTCATCGAAACGAAAGCCAAAGAATTCTTCTTCCAGGTCATTAATTACGTTTTTTCTCGTAATTTGTCAGTTTTGATGTGTCTGTGAAGCTAGTTGTACTTGGGGTTTGGTATCTTTATTACTAACTCAGCTGAAATCTATTTAAAGCCAGACTGCCAGAAACTTCTAGTAACTACGAACGTAATCTAAACGTATTCAGGATAAGTAATCATTAAAAATTTTGAAGGTTGACACAGAGTAAAATTTTCTTACTGTTATTCGTTCAATAACAATCAAACAGTTTGATGTAGTGATACATTAACTTTATTAACTAGCACTGAAATACAAGACCTACATAATCTAAAACATTAAAAACTACTACTACATAAAAGCAATATAAAAAAAATGCCATGAATGCTTTATAACATTATTGGTTTCATCGAGAATAGCCTCAAATTAATTATTATGGTAAACGAGTAATATTAAAGTTTCACATTTATTTTCAAACCAAAAAAAATGACAAGTCGCGCGATGTGTTTAATAAAGAAAGAAAATGAAATAAAATTAATACAAGCGTAAAAAATATTACAATGGTATTCACCCTTCGCGGGTAGGCGGGATATATTCTTCCTTCAAACTACCGCTAGACAATCATGGGAGATTCTCAAAGGGAACGCTATTAGCACACAAAGTAATTACTGGTCTCAACGCGCACGGCCCCGGCCGGGATGCGCAAGAGCCGGTAACAAGACAACATAATGATACGAACCGCCTTTTGTGTGTGTGTTTCGCCACCTGCCCAAACAACGCAGTGATGGGGCACTATCGATATCTGAAAACAATGGAGATCCTTTGATATCGCAAAATGATTCGATCTCCGATGCCAAAAGCGTTTTTTGTAGTGCCATCGCGATAGATTTCTATTTTAGGATAACAGTGACTACAATTTTTGTAGCAAAAAATAACAATGAGTCTTTTAGTTGGATTTAGTAAAACAGTTCTATTTTAGAGGAATTTAAGAATGGATCTTCAATGTAAATTAGTCAAGGTTCGTTTAACCGTCTACGTCAGCTCGAAATTCCGTAGTTAGACGGTAAAATATGATATATTAGTAGAGATAATTGTAATAAACCTGTGAATCAAATTAACCATCGACTTTACCAAAAACTATACCTAACTGACCTTAAAAAATAACTTATTAAGTTCTCTGCCATTCGGAAAAAATAATCGAAATAATTTCAAAGATCTTATTCATAGCAGCTCAAAGGATCAATTGGATAGTCGATATAATATAAATTACAATGATTTAGCAGTAACTAAAGCTTACGTCAACGTCATAATGAAACCACGATAGCAATCTAAAATCGAAGTGCTATCGTATTAGGCTTTACGAATCACATTTAACACGTCTTATTACAGTGTTCATATCATCGCAAAAAATAATGAGCAAAAAAGTATCGATAAAAAGACAGCGGGGTCGACATCCTTATAATGACCGCTTGTTAGCAACTGCCATTCCTTCCCGCAGAGAAGCATCGGTTTCGTCAACACCCTATAATGCAGTGTAAAAGCTTAAATCTTCACACGTCTAATTTGGTTCAATGTTTTCATTCAATCCATTAAAAAAAAATATAATACTGAATCGAGTGTTGTTGTCAAATGGTAAACGAAAGCCGACATAAAAAAGGTAAATATACTTAAATAAATAAAACAATGCCTACATAATTTGAATCTACAGGTATACCCTTTCTTGATCTGCGTCTGTACTGCTTAGATCAGCAATTGTAACATAACTCCTAAGTTTGAATATGTATTTTTAACCGACTTCCAAAAAGGTAAGGAGGTTCTATGTTCGTCTGTATGTATTTTTTTGTGTATGATCATCGATAATTTCGCTAATTGTGAACCTAATCAAAAAAAATTTTTTAGCTCAAAAGGATATACCACTGAGGTGGTCCCGTTCAAATTGTACAGAAATCGGCTGAGCCGTTTTTGAAAAATCAACAATATAGTAAACAATTCGAGCGAAATTTTTAAATATTGTCCACGATGGAAGGCTGTTTTGCCATTTTTTACAAAAAATAATTATTACCTATAATTTTCTTAAAACAGAAATAATAAATGTATCTGTTGGATTTTGATTTTTTAGATGGTGAAAACCATCGAATTTAGATGGACAGTTATTTAGAACTTCAGGTGGTTGACACCACAGAAGAGAGAAAGAAAGTTGAAACGCACCTCACATATATTATAATAGTATAGTATAAAGACCTGTCATTGTTATTTAATAGGGCACCTATTGTATCATTGCTAGACAAAAGCTTACATTAATATTTACTTAATCTCTATTCACAGTCACTATTTTAACAAAACAAAAGCGCTAAATTAGATCCCAAAAGTTCATTTCAAATTCAACCGAGTTTCGCTACTGCTGATTTTATTATATACTGTGCATATGTCAGGAAAATCGAACCGATTTTTAACTCAAAGGTGTGATTTTGGTGCCTTGAGGAAGTGTTAAATATTTAAATTCGGGTTTGAGCCGATCAGAGCGATTACTTCGTTGGAAAAGTTGTCGCTCGAACTAAATGACGATGTAATGGGATCTCATCACTGAAGATTGTAATGATAGTGATTGGATACGATAAGAATGTCGGCTCGTCTTGATATTATAATACGAGTTTGATATTAAATGTAATTGATTGGGCAGGTAAGATTGAAAGTTGTCAAGTATATTTTTACCTAGCTGCCCGTCCTGGCTTCGCCTGGGTGCGAATGGCTAAAGAAGACAGATTTTATAAATATTGTGACTATCATGTATGTGTTTTCGAGTTAACTTCTAGCCTATGACACTTGCAAAGAATGTGGCTTGCTATTGGTAAAAGAATTTTCAAAATCGGTTCAGTAGATCCAGAGATTACCCCCTACAACCTCACAAACGTTACCTCTTTATAATATTACTAGACGACCCGCCCCGGCTTCGCACAGGTGTATTATACATATAAACCTATCTCTTGAATCACTCTATCCATTAAAAAAAACCGCATCAAAATCCGTTGCGTAGTTTTAAAGATTTAAGCATACAGACAAACAAACAGACAAAAATAGCGACTTTATTTTATACTATGTAAGGATAGTATAGAAAATAAAACCAACTACTACATGTATTTGGTGATTTAAATTTTTTTTTGCAAAAAATTACCGACTTCATCTGTGTACAGAATTCGCGAATATTTGGCACGGATCGATGTTGCATTTTTCTCATAAGTGGTGATTTATCAAAAATTCATCGATTTCAATAAAATTTAAATGGGACCGATTTCGAGGTATAACTCTTTCCAATAAAAAAAGAATTATTGAAATCGGACTACTATTAAAAAGTTATGCGTGGTGGTTATACATAAAAAAATACGCGTTGAATTGAGTACCTCCTCCGGTTCGTCGGTCAAAAAAGTACAGATATGTTCCTTGTCAGTTGGATTCTAGATATTTTACATTTTTTATTTTGCCTTAAATATTTAACTGTGCCATTTCACATCTCTTCGAACAATACTGTTTTTCTAGCGTTCATTATATGTAAATTTTCATCATAAAATTTACAACATTATGAATTCATTAATCATTGAGTAATAAAAGAGAAGAACAGAACTTTAGAAAACTAAAGAGTTTTTCGCAAAGCCGTCTACGACATACTTTTATTACAAACTCTTGATTTGATAAAAATACAATTATTTCATGACCACTGAATCCTTACTTATACAACTTATATGTATTATAAATCCGAAAGTGTGTTTGTTGGTTTGTTCCTCTTTAACGCAGCAACGGACCAACAGATTGACTAGATTTCTGGCATGGACATCGTTTGAAAGACGTAAAGTGACGAAGGGTACTTTTTATCCCAGAAAAACAAAATATTCCCGTGAAATAGCAAATAAATTATAATCGGCCAAGTACGAGTCGGACTCGCACACGGAGGGTTCCGTACTGCATGGGAGTTGTGTGGAAGTTATTTAATTTCAATTTTATTATTTATTATTGAAGGGAATATAAAACTAAATATTCTGTGAATATTTCAAGCATCTACCTGGTACCATTATTAATATAGAGCGAAAAACGTCTAAAAATTCAGGTTTGTTGTATGGGAGCCCCCCTTAAATATTTATTTTATTTTGTTTTTAGTATTTGTTGTTATAGCGGCAACCGAAATACATCATCTGTGAAAATTTCAGCTGCCTAGCTATCATGGTTCATGGTTCAACCACGCGAGCGAAGCAACGGTCAAAAGCTAGTAAAAATTAATCTACCTTTGGATTCTGTAATCAATGTTCTATAGTTACTTTGAATTCAGTTAGTTATGGTAGATTTAATTTTAGACACCATAACAAGTAAGCAAATAACACATAATGTGTACGTTACGAAGTTTCTATTTATCTTTCTCCCATAAAAAAATGTATGAAGCATTTAAACATGATATTTTCCCAAGAAATTAAGCTTTATCTCCTGGGTACTATATCAAACCTGTCCAAAACATTATACCTATCGCCTTTACCTCTTTTGGTCTGGTCTGGTCTTTCTTTGTATGCGATTTATTGCTTTCTCATAAACTTTATTTACTTTTCTAGACTGTGTAATTTTGTTCACATACTTAGTAAAAGAATAGAGATGGCTCTAGTGTTTTGTCGGAATTACAAAAAATTCAAAAATTCAAAAAATTCAAAATTTATTTAATTCAGGTATTTGCACCCATATTCACAAAAATATATTAAATTAAATTGTATTGTCACCAGTTAAATCATTTTAAATTGCATTAAATATTGTACATTTACAACAAACACGAAAATCATATTACGAGTATCTATCTTACGTTTCAGCTTTTGAGTTTCGAGTTTAGGTAGTTACGTTATTTTGAAAACTTTATCTTTTTTTTTTTTTTATGAAACCCTGAAAAATAACAGCTGTGTACTTATTTATTTTATTGTGTGCCTTACCGTGATTACTTTGGTATAGTAGTATTGTATCTGTAAGGATTTATGGAAATAAAACCTGTTATATTGTGGGATTTTCGGACATTTACCTAATTTAGTCCCACAGGGTGTTGTTGATTTAAAATGTGTTTATTTATCATAATGAACCACTTTTCCTATGGGATCAACCCCGAAATCGAGAAATAAACCCACTGTACCACTGTTTTTTCGACAGTTGGTGAGTTTTATGTATGGGACAGCTGATTTTTTTCGAGATTTTGCAGACGGTTCCAGAGTAAAAGTGGTTCGTTTTGATGGGTATATAATAAACATAAAGGTAAATCTCTGAAAGTTTATGCACCTTGTAAAGCAACATCTAGAATTATTAACTAAACATTTTAAACATGTATCGTGAAGATAAAATTTATTAATCGCAAATGTAGTAGGAAGATAGAACCTAATAGTTGAATTCCAAATTAGCTTGTTTTGTAGGTAGGTAAATCGGCTCTTTCGTGTTTTCGCTCTTTATTTTTTCCGTAAAATTAACTGGATCTTTTTTATCGGTAAGTAATTCAGTAGTCGGATGTGCACCCAACTCTATTCTCAGCTATAAATTACTAACAAACTATGGTTAAAAGACCGGATACTGACTTTTGTATGTGTTCCTCTTATTATGTTTTTGGATATAAATTAGAAAGATTTATAAGTGGCGTTGCGGTAAGCAGTCCGTTTTTGGTTTAACAATCAGAAGCAAATGGTAGGTCACAATTTAATGCACAATAAATAATCTTTAAGCCGTATAGTTTGTATCAAAGATTTTTATGGTTTCTAATTGTGCCTAACAATGAAAGCTTAAAGCTTTCGCAACGCAATATACCTACTTAACTGTTTGGTACACCATACATTATAGACATAAACATAGGCATGTTTTGAAAGTGAAGGTAATGAGAGGAAAAAATATTTCTTTGTCATGAATACCTTTAAAAGAAAAAACATAATATTATATATTATGTGAAATAGTGATAAAACTCCTCTTATCGATTTAAAAATTATTTCTAAGGGGCCGTTCAAGTATTACGTAAGCAGATTTATTACAATTATTTACCCCCCCTCCCCCCTTGTCAGCAAAAGTAAGCAAAGCTCTTACCCCTCCCCCCCATTCTTACGTAAACATTGGTACCAGTATGCATTTTTCTTTTTTTATTGATTCATGAGAAGCAGATTTAATTCTAGTAATAAGAAAATAGATTTAGGATAGTGGACTTTAAAACATATATGCGTAAAAAAATAAATAACTATTGCTGACGTAATCACCATCTAGACCCCCCCCCCCATGTCATCAAAAATAAGCAAAGGATAAACCCCCCCGCCCCCCTATATTGCTTACGTAATACTTGAACGGCACCTAACCCCAAGTGTAAAGAAACGTAAATAAATATTAGGGGACATCTTACACGCCATCTCTGACCCCAAATAGTAAGCAAAGTTTGTGATATCGCTGCCAGAGACCTGATATTATACTACATAAGTACATATACATATTTTTAAACACATACTTATGCAGATAATTCTTACATGTTTTTTGTCTATGGTTTTATGAGTTTTAAGCAAATAAACCAATTATAATTTTATTTATTTATTTCACAGGTGACATAATAGTTTATTTCCGGATATCTTACACACGGTCCCTGATCCCAAACTAAGAAAGCTTGTGAAATGGCTGCCAGAGACATATACTACATATTTAGATAATACATAAATAACACCCAGACACAGAGCAAACACCCTGGGTGGGGATCGAACCCACGTCTCTTTGACCCAGGAGTCAGGGTCTCTAACCACTGAGCCACCGAGGCAGTCAAAATATTAATAAATGTCTGGATTTTTTAAATTAATAATTTTATTTAAATTTTTAATTTTTTTTATCTTAATTACAAAGTTTAAAAAAAATGATTATTCGGTTATAAATAAAAATCTCTCATACCTGTTGCCAACGTTTTATTAATATGAATCTCAATAAAGATTTTGAATACTCTGATACGACTATCAGAATCTTTATTTAGATTGACATAAAATAGATTGTACTATTTTGTAATATCAGAAAGCTTGGAGATTAAACTCATTCTAACATAGTTAATGACCAAAGCCAATAACAATTATTGCTCACAAATAGCTCGTATATTTTAGAAACTGTATATGCATTTGATGACCAATAAACTTCTATAATCACATTGCCTTATAACGACCCCTAAAACTGGTGCACGTATACTAATAGGCTATACAGTAAGAGCCATGGTAGAATTTATTGTTTTACAGCGCATTCTGACCATAAATTCTTTAATTGGGGCCGTCTTTACGCTCTGCGGACCCTTAATTTACAAGGGCAACCACGGTCAGCATCATTTTTTTAATATACTACGTTGATTTCGAAGCAATTCGCTTCGACGCCGCAGTTAACAAGCTCTCCGTCATATAATTTGGAAAGGGAATGCCTACACATTGTTAAGGCAGCTGCCCTGCGAAGACTAGCAACCTAACAATTTTCACATTTAAAATAACAGTTCACAAAGGATATTCTTCCCGAGGTCGTATTTATAATTTATCGGGACGGCACTGGCTTGTTAGCACTGGTATAACGTAATCTGATCACTGTAATTTGTAAATTAAAACGCCGATCGAAGACCGAGTAAATGTTATGAAATGGGCCCTTCATTAGTCGTTATTAAATGTAGTGTATTTCTCTTAGAGAATGAGGCGCCGACTGTAGACCGGATTTAAACGCATCAGCTATTTTACAGTTACCGAGATTACTGTTAATTAGCCAGAAGACTGTTCAGATTTTAATTAAATGGTATCGTTTCGGAAACGTTTATGAAGATCGTCTTATTTCAATTTGAAGCATTTTTATGGTTGCTAAGCTCGTTAACTACAAATGGATCGAAGAGTCCATCGATTTTATGGGTATGAAATGAGTTTGAATTTACTGTTGATGCATTTTAACTACTCGTGTTTTTGTTGAAATACTCATGACGATTTTGTAAACACGTGTTTATTCTCAAAGTTACTTAGAAAAGTTAACTTCTAGGTGGGGTTTCATCGCCCAAAGCTTTCAACTCGAATTCTGGAATGCATGACCATAGTAATACAAAAATGCCAAACATTTATACGTGCATTGTATGAGTTGGCGCCAGCAGGCATACCCGGTAAAATATTCACGGCAAAAATCAGTCACGATGTCCGCTGCTCTTCTGTCTGCTGCTTTCCTGGTACTGTTTTCGTACGACAAAAGATACCATTAAGTACATAATACAAGAAAAACAAAAACTTTAACTGCCCGAAAAAAGATAAATGCAAGTTTACAAACTATTGAACAAAAAGTGAAATGAAACAAAATAAACAATGAGCTTTTGAGACAACTATAGTTTCACTTTCAATTACGTGTCCTCGGTAGCTTTACAAGTATTTATTATCTCCAACATTGTTAAAGTAATAAACAAGTGAACAAATGAGAGCAAAAGTATTTATGTCACCCAAATAATAAAAGCTGCCGTTCAAGGTACAACCCTAAAAGTGAAACTCGTCATAATGTTGAACAAAACAAATTGCAGGAAACAAAAACTTAACAACAATAGTGTCGCAATGAAACGCTGAGATAAAACAAGTGTACCATAAAGTTACTGCTGTAAACATTGTTTATAAAACAATTCCGTAGACGGGAAACAAAAGTTTTAGGCGAAATTCCGCGCCACCCTTTTGGCATCCTTAAATTGTTATAGCGGTAATAAGGCCGAAGTGAACATGTGACTTTTATGGCTAACCAGTTCTAGAGTTTTTGGGAGCACATTTTGTCTCTGACGAAATTACGGGAGCTGTAATTGTATCCGAGCGCCGGAGTGAAAATTAAGGCAGTTGTTTGGTTTGATACAAAAGGACCATAATGTTCTGGGACCTTTTGTGTCAACGCCTTTGACTGGGTTTTTACGCATGACTAAAATATCTATTCTAGCCGAAAATTACGCTTCACACTTTTAAATCCATTGTACTTCATTTTAACTTATTTGTTCTATTCTCAATACCTATAATAATTATATTTTATCAAGAAACCAAACTTTCCGTTGATTCAAGAAAGTATCTAATCTAAGTAACAAACAAACAAACACACTTTATTAGACAACCACATTACATAAAAAACAAATTGCAGGGACCAAACAATACAATTTATAGGTTTCTAACTGGCGGCGTTATCGCTTAAGCGACTTCTTCCAGTTCAGTTAAGTATCACCATGAAATGATTTAACCGTGCATCTTTGTGTAACTTTTCTCCGTTCACACACCCAACCATATCTAATGACAAATCAGTAAAATATGGTTCTTACGGAAGAGAAATTAAGTTGAACTACTAAGAAATTGAAATTTGACGTAGAAAGTTTCATCAAATATACGGTCGAAATACTCCTAATCATTTATTGTTGAACTCAAGGTAGAACTGCTGTTTCATTGGTTAAAATTCTTCATCAAAATTCTGTCACAAAATGATTAATTAGTAAACTGTATCTGCAAAAATATATCATTGCACATATTCTGAGTATTATCTTCCTATTCTGTGGCAAAAGGACAACGAAAGGACATTTTGACATATTGCGTGAAGGACATACTTACTTAGCTACAATTTGCAACTTTTTATAGTCTTCTACTTCCCTGGTTTGTTCCGGAGATTGCTAAATAAACACGAATACATTGTTCAGTTTTTCAAAGAAATTCATGTACCTAAATTGAACCATTTTATTCCTGTTTTTTGTTCTTTCAGGTTATTCGTCTACTTTGCTGAAATAAATATTTAAAGAACATTGTTGAAGAATATCTCAGTCTTTGTTAATTTTGAAACGAACAAAAATACAAAGTTTTTACCCAGGTTGTTCTGAGCTCCCGATATTGAGCAATAACTTTTGGTATTAAACAAATAGTGGGGTAAAAACTCTTATTTAATTCTAACGGAGAAATATATTGAAGACATTAATTCAGCTTACTTTAATTGATCAAAACTAATATAAACTTTTACAATAGAAAATAAACTATCGCTATTGACAATTCGATTAATTTTGTTGTTGTCCTGAAATGTATGACAATAACATCAAAGTAGTGAACATTTTGAGCATAATAGCACAGACACTTAGACAAAGACTCTCATTTCAAGATGACTAGGCTTCCTGCACTAAATTACATCACCCATGGATCCATTCTCAATCCCCTTACAAAAAATGCTTGTGGATTATGATATGAAAGCTGGAAGCTAATTCAACTCGTGATAAATCAGAGACTTGTTAATTACCAGCCGTCGTCATTCGTAAAGGGCCCTTTGTTTTTAGTAACTTTCTCTGACTTCAAAAGGATCTTCCTTGATTGCGAAATTGTATTGAATGTCATTGAGGAAGGGAGATTTTGTCGAATGTTAGTTAAAAATTAAGTAATATTTTTGAATGGTTAATGACCATATTCAGATTGTTTTATCAAATTATAATCATAGCAGTTCAGAAAGTTTTAGATTTTATGCTGTGTAGAATAGTAATCATCACTACATAATATAAAACAAAGTCGCTTCTGCTGTCCCCATGTCCCCATGTATGCTTATATCTTTAAAACTACACAACGGATTTTGATGCGGTTTTTTTAATAGATAAAGTAATTCAAGAAAAAGGTTTATCTGTAGAATAAACCTGTGCGAAGCCGGGGCGGGTCGCTAATATCTAATCATATGTACTTCGTCATGTAAAAAAATCGAGTTGTTTTCGTTGACTATTCATAATTTCACTGATACATTATTTTTAATTAAGACCTTACACCACAATAGAAATACGGCACTAGAAAAGATAAAATGAGTATAATACAAATATGTAGGTATTAGAATTTAAACACTTCAAAAATATAAATATTCTGCTACACTGTAATTTGCCAGCAAAGACAGATGACAAACAAAGTATGAATAATGAACCACACATTGAATTGTACTCTCAAAACTTTAGCTGGTTTGTCATGAAACTATAATTTGGCAGATCTTTTAATTGAAATCGAAATACGTGCGCCAACTTTTCAGACAGACATTCAAAATACTATATAACTAGCTTTAAAATTACGTGTTCAAGTTTCGGCAAGTCATTTTATGATTCTGGTAATTAAATATTTTAGTTTTTGTGTATTGCATAATATACGTGAAGTAAGTTAACATTACATTAATTCTAAACTAAGCAAAAGGTCGACTAGAGAAGACTCAACAAAAGTGCCTTGCTCTATGAAAAAAGAACAAGTCCTTTTTATTTTCTTAATTTAAAATTTAAAACCACGTATTGATTCGAAATTCAAACGGACAAAACTCTAGATATTTACCTATTGGATAAAATTTGCTGAGAATCGACCACATTGAAGGTCCTTCACGCTTCATGGGTAGGCCTACGTTCAGGCTGTTTTAATACAGACCATATTGAAGAGTCGGAAAAGACCTTTGCTAAAAGGCAAATTGAACTGTGAGATATTTTTTTATGTTAAATCATAACAAAATTTTATTCAACCAAAACTAACTCAGAATAAATGTAAAACAAAAAAAAGTCCTTGAAAAAATCTTTCATCTTAGAAAGTCAGTTAAAACGTGCGAATAGGTGCTCTATACAGTCTTTGTTTTAAGTTTTATTGGGTACATTATTATAAACTTTCGGGCCGAATACGTAATTTGCTTTCATCTTCTACTTATTTCATTATGCCCCAAAAGAGAAATTATGACAATTTCGTTAGGAGAAAATTAAAAAGTTACCTGTTCTTAGATTAGCGTTAACAAGTTGAATTTTCTTCGTCTTGTCCGGCATTAGGAAGCGTTCCTTTTAAAATATTCAAATTGAGTTTAGTTGGTTGTTAAGGATGACTCTGGACTTTGGGTATTATTTTGAAGATATTATGCTATCAAATGATGCTCAAAACAAGATTCTAAAATATACATAGCTATCTTAATAATATGTTTTAGATACCTATACATAATTATAATATGTAAAGACGTTTGTCTTTTTGGGACGTTAATAGTCTTATTGGAAAATCTACGGCCTATGCGAACAGCAGTTAACGTCCTATGCCTCACAATGATGATGATGACAAAATATATAAAATAGATACCTATCAAATTCACCGAAAATGATATTCAATGTGGCAATGGGGTCAACATTATTATTAGCGATGCTATGCGCTGGTTATTTATACTTATTCAGTTTTTTATTGTAAGGAGTTGATGTTTGTATTTTAATTGAATTTTACTTGTGAATATTTTTATAAAATTATTTGATTAGGTACAACGTATGTAATGTGTGTGTTTTATGCTAATTCAAAAAAAACCCAAAATTAATAAGCTTTTTGATTTGATAACAATAAAGAGCGCAGATTCAAGCAAGCCACAGAACTTATCCCGTCTTACCACTAAAGTTTTACGCACGGCTTAGACAATGTTTAACAGTACAAATTGCACGGTAAAACATTGTTTAAATCGTGTTTAAATCTTTTGTGGCAAGGCGGATCATGTATTATAACGAACCAAGATGTATCTGAGTCTATGTAGCTAACTACCATATTATTTGATAGATAATGTTAACCCAAGGTCACACTAAACTTGAATTCTAAAAATAATGAGCACATTGAACACTAACACAATTCTACGGAAATTCCACTGGAATTCGCTTCTCATTTACACAGCGTACATTAACGTTATTTAATCAACGCATAATAAATTTAAAGTCAACTGACCGTGGAACTTATACCAGCCTATCTCCATATATAGCTAAATAGGCGTAGTCTACATTGAAGGGGCCGGCGTAAACGAAGCATAACCTACGCTGTTTTTCTTTTATAACGAGACTCCAACTATTATTATGGCGTCACCATGTCAGTCCCACATCAAGTATACATCCGCCCTATATCACATACTTACCTACTCTCCTAATCTGATATCGTTTGTTTAAATTTCATGATTTCGACAGAGTTCTTTTTCTCCACATAGTTAGAAAAATTGAGGACTTTGTCGTTGAAAGAAACGTTTTGATAAGTAGGATTATAAATGGTGGTTAAATGATTTCTTGACAATTTAATATCAATGCAAGATCGAATGTAGAGGATTCGTTAATAACAATTACTAAGGAATGGAGATAAGTTTAGATGAGAGTCACCTGTTATGTTGATGTTAGAACTGTTTGTTTATTTTATCTAAAGTTAATGCCTTTTTAAGTAGATATCCTTGTCTTGATTGATGAATTGTTCTGTTCTATAGGGAAGCAAACTGAAGTTATTTTGGGAACAAAAAGTGATTTAAATTTGTTTACCTTAATAGAGATTAATGGTTGGGTTTACGCAGGGGCCAACCCTAAATGTTCTGAGTTGAGTCATTGATCTAAATTATGTTGAGAAAGAATTCCCATACTTTCTTGCTCCATGAGAATGGTAACAGACATCTTTTACCGAACACTTTCATAATGTAACAGTTACATAGTATTCAGCAGAACAGAAAAGCAGAACAAACATAAGGCTGTATTTTAGGTGTGTTTTTATTTTAAACCGACTTCCAAAAAGGAGAAGGTTCTATTTTCGTCTCTATGTATTATTTTTTGTGTATGTTCATCGATATTTTCGCCATTTGTGAAACGAATATTAAAAAAAACTGTTCGAAATGGTATACTTCGAGGTGGTCCAATTATTATTTTTTTTGAAATCAGCTATTAAGGCGTTTTTGAAAAATCAACAATAATGTTAAAAAATGTGTGTATAAATTCGAGGAAACTATTCAAATTTTGTATCCGTTGGAAATCGGTTTTGCATTTTTTTGCAATAAACAATTATTAGTAAAATAATTATGAACATTTTACCAACTTTTATATAAGCTAGATAACTGGGAAAAAAATTCAATACTAGTAGAAAAACATGCAAAGTAATTTTAAGCCTATTGTTTATTTAATTGATTACAAGTGATGCTGTTGACGGCTTTCATTTTGATTCTATGAATTAATCTGTATTAAATTATGCATGTTATAATCAGAACCAAAATATTATGACGCCAAATGAAACTATAATGCATTCAAGATCATTGATGCCACTGTATCAAAACTGCATATTGTATAACCACAGAATTCAAAATGTGTCCTCTAACAGAGCTTTGCCATTAAAGATACATACATGTACTGTGATTATATTACGTTATATTTAGACTTAATTAAATTTCCCAGTAAATGACGTTATTTTAACACTGAAGTTTCAAATACCTAATTTAGCGTCATACTGTTTTCTAACAGGATTATTGTAATCCGCATTAAGGCTCTATATTTTTAAAGTGTTGAGCTTGGATGGCCATTTCATACGATTCAAATCATTATATTGTGCTACTATGTAAATAGTTCCAAACTCTTATTTGAAGAGCACAGAAGTTGCTAAAAGTTTTTAGTTGGTAAGTGTAAAAATGTTTAGACTAATAGCTGTTGCTAAAAGCTGTCAGACTTATTAGTGATGTCCTATAGAGCCAATATGTTCTTGTCCTGTACTAAGCCAATAAGGGGTGATTAAGGCCAGCATTATGAACATTTTATACGGTGGGGTGGAACCAGCCTGGACTTCTACAAAAAAAATAGCTATCCCATACAAAATAACTAATTGAAATCGACAAAATGTATTAATCAGCTTTTTTTTTAATTGCATAGCTACATTTTGTTGAGATTCGAGATATCGAATTTGTTTCTGCAATTTTCGAGTTCGCCCATTGTAAAAATTGGTCATAGTTATGAGTCCAATAATATCTTAGAATATGTCTGTCGTTTAAAAAAACTACCAATATAATAAATGAAGCTATTAAATAATACGAAACCTCCCACGTTGTCACTCCATGCGATATAATCCCACGTTTCCTGGCAAATAAAATGACTGGAAGTGTCAACGCGTCGGGCAGAGCAAATAGCTAAGTAATTACAGGGTTTGGCAAATAGAAGTAACACCTTGCCACGTGTAATTAAAGCTAACGTTTCTGTTAATTAATTGATTAATTGGTTGAACGGTATCACACTAACGTAACAGTAACGGCCCTCATACTCGTTTCCGTTTTGGTTCAAATCAACCGCCAAATTGGATTGTGTATTAAGTAGTCGGTCCAACATTATTTTTAGATAAAAAAGGAAGTAAGTTCATATAGACCGGGTGGCTAACCCTGGTGTCAGAGTTTATTAGGCCGCCTAAAGGCCTCTCACATGGCTAAAGGGTTAAAACAACCTTTCGATACTCAGCCAATTACAACATTAAAGGGACGTCTGTAGCGATGTTGGGTGTTGACTTCAACCACATTGGAAAGTGTGTGAGGGCTTTATGAACTAAGACATGTTTTAGATAATTAACCGGAGTCACCAGTATGTCATATGTTTAATAATGTTTCCTGCCTACATACCCCTTATACATATAGGTAAGCGATCTTGTGGAGCCCTATTCTAGAACTGATCATATGCGTAAATTAAAAATCAAAAATCTACGTTAGTGAAAACGGGATAGCGTAGCATGCGATTATAAAAATTAATTTCTAAGGTTTTTACAAATTGACTTACCCGGCCTATACGAACTTACTCGTACTTACTAAGAATAAGAATAAAAATATTTGTATTGTAAAGCGGACTGCGGTGTAGCAAAAAAAAAACAATTTAAACCAGCAAAATTTTTCTTTCTTATGGGGCTATTCCAGTAAACAAAACTTTTAAGACATAAATCACAAAATCTATATTCCATGCGCAGGACACCTGCAAAGTCGACAGAACGAAATCCAATTAAATACATCTCGATAGCAGAGATCATTACTGCAACACAGTACAGCCTGTTAGAGCTCCTTAGGCGAGGTGTCAACGATATGGGACGGTTACACCAGAATTATTTTGAAGAACGTGTTTCTAAGAAAATTTTAACGAGGTCGGGCGAATGTAACTTTGTAGGGTTTATAAATGTGTTTTTTCTTGGTCTATTTTAAAATAATACCGTTGAAAACTTTGAGAACTAAGTGGGCGTGGATTTGAATCAGAAGAGGTCTGAGTTGATAGCTTCCGAGTCAATACTAATGTTATGGATGCTCCATGAAGAGCAATTGTACTATCACTGAGGCAAATGATAACAACCAGCATGAAACTCGCGTTGCATTTTTACCATCTGAAACTTTACTTAATTGGATCATCATTTCACACACACTGTGCCATCCGTCTCTACCAATGACTCTCACAGACTGTCTCCGCAGCCCGTAGCCCGAACTATCTATCTGTCTACCCTCATTCCAAATCCTCCTCACCGTTACAATACCGAAGTGAGTTGCGACTAATATGTAGATATACTCTCTTTAATAAGCGGAGCAAACATAAGTACTTATAGATATAAGTACAAGCTTTAAGTGGATAAAACCATTTGCTAATAGGTTTGCTGTGTAGGTCAAAGTAGCATGCCTCAATACACTGAAAAGCATAATTTGCTTTTCAGTGCATTGCGACATTGCTAAATATTATTGAGTGCCTTCGCACTATTTTTGGGTCGCCTCTTATAGTATTCGCAAAATTTCCATCTTACACAGATTTTTGAATTTATTAATACGCATAGTGTAACTAAAGAGTAGTAAGTCCGTCTTTTGTCTTTTTCTGGCTTTGACAATTTAAAGTCATTTGTAAATGTTTGTACTGATAGCGCGCGAGTTGAATGCAGTCGGGGTCTGAGGTAAAGAGCGGGAGCATCTCCCCCCGCTACCCGCACGCCCCACCTCACGCGCCTGGGCGGGTTGGGCGTGCGGATAGCGGGGGGAGACATTCGCATTCCTAAGCTCTGCATTCAACTCGCGCGCCTACAGTAAAAGACACAAGACGAACTAACTACTTAATGTAAGTGACTTGGTGTTTTTTAATAAATCAGAAGGTGTGTAAATGTTCAAATTCATTTATAAAATTTATTCGCAAGGTGCCTGCTAGATATAGACATTGTCCCATATTGCAAGATCCGTAGCTATATGCACTAAGCTGTCGCCTCCACGTCTAAGACCTAAGAGTTATAGAAGTGCCCACTATGGAGGTGTAATTTAAATCAATACACACCATTCCAAAGCACCAACGTTCATGATTCTGTAGCAGTCACGTAAACGCCACGATTGTCGGATGCCGTCTATGTATATATAAAAACGACCACTGCGGCTTATTGCCATATACGTCTAAAAGCGCCCCTTGTCACGGGAAAGGAACTTAAATCAGCTGCCAATGGTGGCAATGCACCTGTGGAAATGTCGATTATGCAAATGGTAGAGCCTTTTAACTAAACACCGCGCTTTGGTGTTGCCTCCATTCACGAATTCCTCGTGACTATTTTTTGTGATTTAGCGGGACGATGAATTGAAGTGAGACATATTGAGAATTTCATTAATCGTTATCATCATCATCTTATCGATAACACTTACATTAAAGGACTAATATGTATATCTAGGACTATAATTAATAGGTATCTTCTAAAACGTCATAGTCAATTTTGGGCTACAATTATAATTTAATTTAATAATTAGATTTAATTGCTACAAAAAATATATAACTAATTCTTATGGCACAGAAAAGTTCACCCACTATGGGCCTTATTAGTAAGCTCTAAAAAGCCCAATGATCTATGGAGAGGGCTACACTCGGAGTCTCCCTGCGAGATCGAATCAGAAATGAGGAGATCCGTAGAAGAACCAAAGTTACCGACATAGCCCAGCGGATTGGCAAGTTGAAGTAGCAGTGGGCAGGGCACATAGCTCGGAGGGCCGATGAACGATGGGGTCGAAAAGTTCTCTAGTGGAGGCCTGTACCTACTGGAAAGCGCAGCGAAGGACATACAGCTAGGATTTCGTTGGATGCAAGCTACGTCTAAACGGTTTAATTGGAGATTTAATGGAGAGGCCTATGCTCAACAGTGGGCGACCTATCGTTAAAACTACGGCAACAACGAGATTTTACTTTATAACTTATTGTACCTGGACAACATTATTTTTATTTTATAGTTCTAATCATAATTATTTTGCTTATAATTTAATTTCAAACAAAAGACGCCAACATAAACACTCCATTACGCTATCACACTATCGTCACTACGAACTTCTGTTCATTAATTAAACGTTCTCATTAGTATCAACACCTGTTCTTGAAAAGCATTTAATAATGTCCTAGTACAGGGTCGCACTAAGAAGATTGAAGCGTGGGACGTTATTATAGTGCTGTGGATTGACATCAAAAGAGCAATAGCAAATGTATGTAGTTGGCAAGGAACATACCTACCTGTATCTATGAATGACATTGATAAAAGGAGAAATGTGCCCAGTAATGGGCTTAAACGGTCTGACGATAATAATGATGTGGTTTCTAAAATGCTCAGAATCCTTCAGTATTTTTTACATCAAGCAAGTGTTAATTTAAAAATATTGTGCAATCATAAATCTTATTTCATTGTTCATTGACATAGTATAAGCAAAGAATATATATATATATATATATATTACATCCCGCTACATTTCTTGCGTCCACCATTGAAAAATCCCATAGTAATACTGCGTCCACCGACTTACTGCGTCCGGTATACGGACGCAAGATTATTTTCACCTCTAATCACCGCCATTCGATACCTATAGGCACTGGGCACCTATAGTAAAAAAATTGTTGGGACGCAAATTTACCTCCAGAGCGTCTGGACGAGTATAATGAAGTTCACCGATTGTCCGCTGGCGGCGCTGCATCGGTGTATATTTTTTGGCTGTATATTTTTTTACAAATTGCCGATAATATTGCGTCCACCCCGAAATGAGACGTTGCCACTTCGTGCAGTGCGAGTAGTTGCCCTTTGTATTGAATGCGACGTTGCCGCTCGGGTGCGTGGACTTGCCGCGTGCGCCGATAGTTTTATATTCTGCTCGTGAACTTTGCGGACGCTATAGTACTCCGTACGAAAGGATGCAATTAAAGTTGTGCAGTATAATATTGTGATGAATGTTGAATATAAGTTATTCATTTTGATGGAAGATGGTAAAGCCGATTCATTCATAGGAAAGTCTTTAGATTAGATGCATTTATCTATAGAAAAAGACCTAGAATGTGAAATTTTAGAAATAGAGGACGTCTTAAGCGTTGCTGAAAGTAAAAACAGACTTCAAGAAAAAAACCGGTTGGAAACAGCTTGTATCCAGCGTGATCATGCGGTCTTGAAGAGATCAAGGTGTCTTCAAATCCCGAGTAAACGGGTATCTTCTAGGTAAGCGCGCTACACCCTAGACCGCTTATCTGCTTTCATCAGGCAGTATGTAGTCAAACGCAAACCTATTCGAAATAAAATAAAAAACATCTCCAGTGTCGAACGAGAAGACTATGCAGTTTTCCGAACGCAGTCCAGCCGAGTTGGATTCGGCCATAGACTCTTTCTTGAAGTCGAACCTACCTAACTGGAGTACTAACTTGTCCTGGGTAGACGTAGGAGACAACGACTCGAAGAATTGAATTCTCAACAGAGATTGGGGTGGGTACGACATGGAAATTGCACATGATCTTCATCTTGTCCATGTTCATCTTAAGACCCACCTGCTGAGAGACCCGATTGGGACCTTCGAGCATCGTGCTGAGTTCCTCCATTGACTTTGCCATGACTAACGGAAGCTGAGTGATATATTCGCCCTTGATATTGATGCCGAATCCTTTCCATTTCAGGAGCTTAAAAGCGTTCTCCAGAGTAGCACTAAACAGTTTCCGAGATATAAAATCCCCTTGTCTTACACCTCTTTTTAAAGGAATTGCCTTGAAGCTCTCTTATTGTACTCAAACAGATGTAGTGGCGTTGTTATACAAACACTTCAACACTTCCATACAGCGATAGTGAGTTACACTCTTTTGCACAACTTGTGTTGTCATCTTTCTTAAAAAACAGGACCACCGCGCTTCTGTTCCATGCTTCTAGCGTAACGCTCTCGAGGACGACGTAGTTAAAAAGCTTCTGACAGACTTTTAGTCCCAGTATTCCACCCGGTTTCAGAAGCTCAGGTGTGACGCTCTATAGAAAAAATTCTCGCAAACACTTTGGAGCCTTTGTTCCGCTCGATGGTCTCTTTAATATGTTTAATATAAGTCAAATCATACATGTCAGTGGATGTAAAATTTGCTGCAGGCATGAAACCCAATCAATGCGCTACTTTACGTGAGCTTCGGTCTGGATTGGATATTGCGCAGCCTGTAGCTAACCTCACATCCGCTGACTTCCGTTGTTGATCTCTTCCACCGACACAGTGTTCTCTTGGCATGCAAAGCGGTTCCAGAGCTTGAGTTGAAAGTTCTCGCAGTTGTGGATATGGGCACCAGTAGGTCGGAGCGTGGACTTCGTCAGGTGTGACCTTTCGATCTTAACGTTAATATCCAATGTGCCTCTTACGTTTTTGTGATAGCTACCGGTTTTCACTACATGGATCACGGAGACATCATTGAACACCCGTTTCTCAGAGGTCATGATAAACTTTTATGATTTCATTTTTTGTGGATCAATCGGATCTCATCCAGATCCACTTTCTGTGAGGCAGCGGCGGAAAGAAAAGTTCATTCAATATGAAAAGTTCTTCTCTCTCCAATAAGTCTATCAACCTATGGCCCCTGGGGTTCTCAGCTCAACTTTCTTCTGCCCATCTTTACATTGAAGTCTCCCATAACAACAGTAAAAGACGTATGATGTATGATATGACCCCACTTACGTCCTCATACATAGTCTCCACTTCATCATCTGGATGTGACAAAGTCGGTGCGCACACCTGAATGACCTTCAGCGAATCCCTCTTGGATATTCTAAGTATCAGGTTTCAACCCTCCTTGACACACTTTCAAGGTGATAACATTGTTAGCGAGGGACCTGTGAACGAGAAAACCGACAACACCTTGGGACCGCTGGTAACTTTCCCGGTTCTACAGCAGGTTGCCGGACTTCAAGGTTATCGTGTCATCTCCCTCTCTACGGACTTCAGATAACCCTGAAATATCCCAACGCCACCTAATCAACTCTCCTTCCAACTATTATATAACTGTTGCTCGAGTATTGTACTTTTCACATGCCATGTTTTTGTTGAGATCTCACATTTCTGTTAGTGATGGTCTATCACCAACGTGTCCTCTCGTGGGGGGTTGCTCTGCCCTGTCCTTACCCTACCCTCTACCTAGCCTCTTACCTGAACCCCTACCGTGTCCCCTACTGTGCCCCATACTGTACCTTCTACCGTGCCCCTTACCCTTGGCCTAAAAATTACAAATTTGAATGTAGTAAGAACATAAACTGAAATTCGAAGTCAAAACAGTAAATTTTTCTTGGTAGGTAAGTTATTTTGTTATACTTGTGTTTTTATCAGTGATAATTAGTGAAAAAATGTGGTATTTTGTTGATTATGTGCTGATTTACGTGCATGAGTGTAGGTAAGTGATGAAATGTGATGTATCATGTTGTTCCGTGTTGTTACCAAAACTCCATAGACGCCTCTAGTAAAGTCTCCACTGTTTTACTGAAGTATTAATTGGACTATGTTTGGACTTGACCGCGACTTTATTGGACTATGACGTGACTACGACAGTATCTATTTTGATTAAATATTATTAAATTAATATAAACGTATATTATATATATAATATATATATATAATACTGGTATAAGCTAAAACGTTCGATACAGGAACAATTGAAAAAATCGGTCAAATACGAACCGGACTCACGCACAAAGGGTTCCGTACCGGATGGAAGCCCCCCTTAATATATTTTATATTAATTTAATAATTTATTTTTGAAGGGAATATAAAACTTAATTTTTTGTGAATATTTCAAGCATCTCCCTGTTGCCGTTATTAATATCGAACAAAAAAATAACGTTTCTTTTCTTGTTGGGAGCTCCCCTTCAATATTTATTTTAATTTAATTATTAATTTTTAAAGTGAATAATAAACCAAAATTTTCTGTGAATATTTCAAGCATTTACCTGTCACGGTTTTCAATATTGAACGAAAAACGGCTAAAAATATTATTATGTTGTATCGGAGACCCCTTATTTTTTTTGTTGTTTTTAGTAAGTATTTGTATAGCGGCAACAGAAATACATCATCTGTCAAAATTTCAACGTTCTAGCTAACCGTTCATGGAATACAGCCTGGTGACAGACAGACAGACGGACAGCGGAGTTTTATAATAGGGTCCCGTTTTTACCCTTTGGGTACGGAACCCTAAAAACGGGGGTTTCTCAAACATGCTTTGAAATGTAAGCATTACTTTGATAACCTTCTTCGAGATAAATCTACATTGCTGCACAGTGTACTGGTCAAATTAGTTTTTGCTAAAAATGGCACAACCGACTTCAATCGTGTACAAAATTCGAATAGTTCGCTGGAATTGGTGCAAACAATTTTGGATCATTGTTGATGTTTCAAAAATGAAGTATACCCTATCAAACAAATAAAAAGTTAAAAATCAAGTCATAGTCAACTCCCGCTCGTTCATCAATGCCTCTTTTGATGGCCGCAGCATTAATGTACTATTAATATAATTTAAAGAATATACTCTACGATATCGGGAAAGTACAACAAAATCGCGTTATCAATTCCGTAAAGTGATGGTAAAATGCAGTTAAAAGATTCGTCTCAGAAAAAAAACTAATAAAATGCATCTAGAGCGGCCCATTTTTTGGATGATATGATGTCACACACAGTCATACAGATACACAAACAAACCAATTATAACACTCTTTTGGTTTAAGAGTTAAAATATACATACGACTTCCACACACTTTTCTGATATAAACGATGCTAAAGAACGATTTATGGATCTCCAAAATTCTTCCTTAAAAAAAGAAAAAAGATTTTTATTTAGAGAAACTTCGGTTTTTTTCTTACGAACCATAGATCGCGGTTCTCTTGAATTAGTCCCTGTCGTAGAGACAGGAGTCTAGCAACAGCTGTGGCGGTTTCTGCCGCCAACAGTACGTAAGTTTTCCGCAGGAAATGAAGGAAAATTAAAACTGTACTAACCGAGCTTTGAATAAATGATTTAATTTCAGATTTAACAGGTAGTATGAGAGACGTTTGTGAAGGTGAATAATAGGGGTGGGTATGATTTGTTTGGCTATGGATGAAAGAGTTTTTTAGATCGAGTGGAGACCACATTCTGGCAAGCGCAGCACGTAGCGTAGGACGTGCTGGACAGATGACCAAGCAAGCAAGATTGCGCTAGATGCAAGACGCTTTCAACCGGTCTTTTTGTAGATCAAATAGTTGAGGCCTTTGTCCAGCAGTGAACGTCCTATGGCTGATGGATGAATGGATGATAGAGTTTTGACCAAATATTTTAGTTATTTTACTTAAGGTAATTTTTGATTGAACTGAATCTAATTGATTTCTGTATAATGATAAAATAATGTAATGTAAAAACAATTTAAAGCGGTTATAAATAAAACAAAAAAAACAGCTTAATCGGTTGAAAATTGAGTAGCAAGATTCCACCTGAACAAACAAAAAAAGGCTGGTACAGTACAGTATGTATGTTTGAAACAGTATGTATATACTGTACTGTACCTGCCTTTTTTAATAGTCCCCTGCATGACTACTTACGTAGGGTGATTAGGCCATATTCACCACGCTGGCCCAGTGCGGGTTGGTGGATTCGCATACGCCATAGGATTTCTTCTACGGACGTATGCAGGTTCCCTCACGATGCGATGTTTTCCTTCACCGAAAAGCCAGTAGTGTGAAATTCCGTAGGATTCATTGGTACGGGACCCGGATTTGAACCCACGACTTCGCGATTGTAAGGCGGGTGTCATTACCACTAGACTACCACGGCTTCCCAACGTACATACATTGCAAGTTAAATAAAAAGTTATTAAAATACTGCTGGTTGCTGTACAACTGTACATAGGTCGAATCAACGATCTTGGCGGCTATAAAATTAGATCCAAGTTACTGAAAATCCTATCCTCGCGGAGCTGTTATCTGAACATGAGACAGGATTTGGGTTTGCGAAGTTATCCAAAGACATTAAGAGATCAAGAAAATTCTTATCCTTAAAAATAAAAGTGTTCTACAGCAGTTTATTTAAGAAAATTAACAGCAATTTTGTCCAATTCTAAAGACATTCCTAACGAACATTACTGTTAAAGTAACACAATAGGCGATGCTACAAAAGAGACAAGCAAAAAAGAATTCCTTAGAAAAAGCGTGCTCTATTTTGTAGAAGCTAATTATAGTGGTTATCCGAATCGATCCATTTACACGATTGCGCAATAGAGTTCTCGATTACAAAACGCAGTATCGAGAATTGAGAATCGAAATTCGAGTTGGCTTGGACGGCGTAAGCTCACGAAGCTCAATGGATGGGCGTACGTTCCAGTGATTGAACTAGGTATGTGATATCCTAATGGAACTAAATAATTTGAAAAAAGACATTCGATTCTATCAATTTTTCGACCGATTACACTGCACAACAAAATTGCAACTTTGTCTGAGGAATGACTTCTATCATTTGATGTTTACTAATTTGACGTTGTTGGTTCTACGTATTCGCATAGCCCCCAGCTTTTTTTAAACAGACCTTGTTTAAGAGTTGTTGTTTTCAATAAAACAGTGGTTATTTTTGAAAATATTCTTATTTACATCGATATTTTCTAAAACTTGTTAATACACTCTTGATTAAAACTTAGCTGCGTATTTACCTACGTACTTGTTATTTTTATTACTGTACCTATATAAAAAGTAGCAAACTGAGTTTCTTCAGTTTCTGATCCCGTAATACCTGTATAAATAGATACTTTAGTTTTTAGGCCCAAGTTAGGTCTATTTTGAATTCGCATTTTATTTCGCCCTAAAATTTTACTGATTGTAACTCTAGCAAGAATAAAATAACACTCAACGATTTTATTTTTATCAATATTCGATTCAATTTGTTCTGGTTCTGATATGTAAAAAACGTTCTCTGAATTCAATATATGATTACATATTTGTGTAATCCATGGCCTATGCTATATTTTTTATTTAGACTAAAGGTATTGAATAAAATCGGCCAAGTGCGAGTCGGACTCGCGCACGAAGGATTCCGTACCGTATGGGAGCCCCATTCCTCTTGCCGTTATTAATAGCGAGCAAAAAACTCCTAATAATCACGTTTGTTGTATGGGAGCCCCCTTCAATATTCATTTTATTCTATTTTTAGTATTTGTTGTTATAACGGCAACAGAAATACATCATCTGTGAAAATATCAGCTGACTAGCTATCACGGTTCATGAGATACAGCCTGGGTACAGACAGACAGACGGACATCGATGTCTTAGTAATAGGGTCCCGTTTTTACCCTTTGGGTACAGAACCCTAAAAATGATTAGGCAAATAAGTAGGTAAATGTCTCGTAAACAAAAAATATTAGTTTTCTAAAAATAAACTAAGATTTCGCGGGAACGCGGAAAATTCATGTCGCTGCATTGTGCTATTTTGTTAAATACATGTAGTGTTTCTATCGGAGTTATTAATGAAAAATTGTGGTATTTCGTCGATTGTGAGCTGATTTACGTGCATGAGTGTAGGCAAGTGATATAATTTGGTGCATCGTGTTGTACCGTGTTGTTACCAAAACTCCATAGACGCTTGTAGTAAAATCTCTACTGCTTTACTGAGGAATGACTTGGACTATGTTTTGACTTGGCCGTGACTTCGTTGGACTATGACGACAGTGACTTTTTTGATAAAATGTCAAAACTATTTGTCAATTTTAAATTTTGAAACTTAAACTTGACACTGGCAAATGTACAACACTGCGACGCCAAATCATAAAAGAAGAATAAGTAATTATAAACTAAGGGACCAGGCACCTAAAAGTAATAATGGAGCGAGCTTTATAACTGAGTATACATTGACATGCAATAACTCTTATGATCGGCTGATTCTTTAATTAGCACGTTATCAAGATCGATACAGGCGAGTGTAATCGATTCGATTCAATCGAATGCTAATGTAACGTTACGTTTATCTCGATACGTACTGATACTGGCGACCTTTCCCTGTACAGTAGATATACAGGGTTACTGATGCCTTACAAACAACTTCTTAGGGGCAACTTTTGTACATCAAGATGATCAATTTTACTGAAGGACCAATCAAAAAGTTGCGTAAAAAATTTTCTCCTGTAATGAATAAGTTTATCGACAATCGGCAAACGTATGAAATAGCTGTTATTTTACGTTATCGTAGGTATTTTCTACAAATCCTAATTCTGGTCCGTACTCGCATTGCCTCATTAAACCCTTACTCCCTAAACTTGCCCCATGTATCACATTCTCATTATTTTGAAACAACGAATTAAAAATACATCTCCATTTCTCCCCTAAGGCCCAAACTCTACCAAAGCAGAGCGAAGCGGATACGTGTGAAGAAAATTAGAGCTTTGTATCATAATCATCCACAGCTTTCTTTATCCCACTGATAGGTCCTGGGTCTCTTGAGCTTTGTATCGGCATCGTAATACTATTAACACAAAAAAAAAAAAAAAACTCTGTGCCCACGTTTTTTTGCCACCGTCAATGTGGTTTGATCTTTTTCATACGTTTAAAGGTTAGGTTATGTACCTACTCGTACTTATAGTAATAAAGACAAATTTTATATTACATTTTTAAACATATGATTTATATTTTAATAACCTATATAATAAATGCTAAGGTTTAAGGTAAACTTTTAGGTAAATAAATCTTTTTGTATTTTGTATGTAATAAAAAAACTCCAAAAATGGTCTAAAAGAAATTGCTATTAGCGAAAAGCTGTGAGTATCGTTCTTCTGTTACTTATATTCTGTCTTGTAATATTATATTAAAAACGATTTGTTATTGTATTAATATTGATTAGTTAGTAATAGCACGATGGTTTCTAGCTCCGTTTTGGTAGAGTGCGGTCCTGACACCATCTCTCATTACTGGCTTGCCCCGATACGATCGAAGCCAGGGGCGGTCTACTAGACCAGAGATTTATGTTTTAATTCGCGGTTTTAAAATAATTTTCTATAATGCTGCATAATTATTTTATAAGTGGAATTTTGTTACTGTTTTGTTAGTAGGTTAGTTTGAGTTTGATGTTAAAAAAATGTAGAGCGTTGTATTATAAAAATGTGCTGATTTATAAATATCAATACCTACAAAATAACGAAAATAAAACATTTTGTCATCAATAAAAAGGTGGTGAATAAAGCAATATTTCATAACGCGATATGCAACATACTGTTTTGTACTATGTAATGTGCAATAAGCATGCCTTCAGAGGCATCATCACTAATCATTATTAACAAATTTTACTCTATGAGTCCAACCTACAATTTGCGTAAAAAAATAAGCCGTGCCTTACTTTTTACGACGAGTTGATTTACATGTCGGATCCATAAAAAGGCACCTCATCAGTTATGTTTCTGCTTCAATGTGGTAATGTTTTATACCACTGACCCAACAATGCTTCAGGGTGGCGTGGCGTGGGTTTAGCGGGCGAGGAGATAAAGGCGACGTCACGAACAATCAGTTTATTTCACAGAAGATTACGTATGATTACAATTATAGAGAACTTTGAGCGAAGGACATGGCGTTCCGCAGCGTAACGCACGCTGCTACCATTCTATCAAGAATCACCAGACTTGAACCGTTCTAATCTCAGTTTTCCACAACCTCTTCCGAACAAGCTCTATTTACAACTCTCACACCCACAACTGACATCTGACATGTCACCTCGCATTTTCCCGCCCATCGGCCGATCATGCGATGTCAGTGTCATGTGAAACCTCCTTAGAATCAATCAGCAGCGTTTGTCACAAGCGTTACCCCAGGAATGTTGCCACTTCCATTCCTAGTCCTTCGAAATTATACTAAGTGGCACTATTTAAAATTAAACTTAAAGCTATTGTCCCGTTACGGCCATCTTGACATTCGCACGTCCTCGGGCGATTATCATCAGTATCTGTAACAAAAAAGCAATGTGAATGTTTGTTTATCCACCAACCCGCACTGGGCTAACGTGGCGAACATGGCCCATTCACCCTTCGTAGGCGTATGTTCAGCATTGGGCTATCAAAAAGGCCTATACAGAATTTTCGTTTACCGCTCGTCCATTCCTGACATAATGTTACTTTTAATCGTGTTCGAAACGATGACTAGATAAGATAGTAAACAAGAGATGACTAGACAAGGTAAATAATAATCATTAATTGTTTCTTTACATTAGCGTTGGGTAGGAAAATCAACACTCACTAGGACAACTCTTTGCCAATACTACCAAATCGCACACCCAATATTGGACAACAGTGTCCCTCAAACCGCACTCACCACCCAGTAAATGCGAGAATCGGCAACTGTGTCTCTTTGACTCCAGTCCATCGGTATGAGACCGGATAACAGCGTCCCTTCGATCTTCGCAAGAACCGGACAACTGCATCCCTTCGACTCAGCCCAGATGCAACTTTCGTACAACCCACCTACGCTTATCAGATACCAGATCGAGGCATGAGACCGGATAACAGCGTCCCTTCGATCTCCGCAGAGAACCGGACAACTGCATCCCTTCGACTCAGCCTAGATGCAGTTTTCGAACTACCCACCAACAAAAATTAAATGAGTTCAGCTTTTCTTACCCTCGCTTTTATTATTACAGAGAATTTAAGAATCACTTAAAATATTTCCTTGACCTACCTCCGAAAGTAAAATGTTATGATACCGCGCGGTACTAGAAAACACAACACACAACACAACTAAGTCAAATTTAGTCAAAAACATGCAGAACTACTATCTAACTAAAATTGGACGAGCTCACCCGGGGTTTTGCCAGACTGCTTCTCGAGTTCTCGAGCAGGTGACCCTTCCCAGCTCCCTCGGACCCTGGACCCGCTTCTCCGAATAGGCTGGAGCGATATGTTCTGGTTAACAGTAAACGAAGCAATTTCTGTTCTTCTTTCGGTGTAGATTGTATTGTAGCATAGTGGTCTTCTTTGTTATCATTCGCCATTTTCTTTTGTGATTTGCTTGATAATATTGCTCTGATTCATAGGCGACAATGATTCATGCAGTCGAAGGATTTTTCTTGTAATCCTGCATCTCCTCAGGATCTAGCCCTTCGATCCCACCTTCTGATGTCGGATCCATAAAAAGGCACCTCATCAGTTATGTTTCTGCTTCAATGTGGTAATGTTTTATACCACTGACCCAACAATGCTTCAGGGTGGCGTGGCGTGGGTTTAGCGGGCGAGGAGATAAAGGCGACGTCACGAACAATCAGTTTATTTCACAGAAGATTACGTATGATTACAATTATAGAGAACTTTAAGCGAAGGACATGGCGTTCCGCAGCGTAACGCACGCTGCTACCATTCTATCAAGAATCACCAGACTTGAACCGTTCTAATCTCAGTTTTCCACAACCTCTTCCGAACAAGCCCTATTTACAACTTACAACCCTCACACCCACAACTGACATCTGACATGTCACCTCGCATTTTCCCGCCCATCGGCCGATCATGCGATGTCAGTGTCATGTGAAACCTCCTTAGAATCAATCAGCAGCGTTTGTCACAAGCGTTACCCCAGGAATGTTGCCACTTCCATTCCTAGTCCTTCGAAATTATACTAAGTGGCACTATTTAAAATTAAACTTAAAGCTATTGTCCCGTTATACATTTTGCTCAAGACACCTGATATTTATATCGGATATGCTTAGAAAACTCGCCATATACCTCTGAAATTCTCTGCTTATAAGTACTTATTAAAATAACATCTTGTACATTAAATTTTCTATTGACTACTATCCTTTAACATCTGTTCTTGACCTGTTTCCCGTGATCACAACCAGCAGCCCTAAGTAGTATTTTAATCACGAGTCTTATATCAACGTCCGATCGTAACACATTGAACGGTAACAATTTAAATAGCCGTTACTGTTTTACGATAGATTTACTTGACATTGTTTAAAGGCAATATTCCAGTTTACGCCGATTCGTTCTGGTTACAATCCCATTAAATCTCCTAGAGACAGCACAAGTGGCGGATATTGTTTTGCACTACTCTGTTATAGTCCGAGATCCTACTGCAGAATAATAGAGAAATGTGGCTTCAGGATTTTGTAATTTACTAACAATTAATTTTCACATTTCGTTTGGCAACCCTGTATATACACGAGTATATTACAATCTTCGTAATTTATGTAAATACAAGTCAATGATTTATTTTCTCAAAAAATAATCAGACATTTTTCAAACAAAATACTGGCGGTCACTTTTCGCAAGAAAACTTGGTATATTTTGTATTTTTCTATTCAATACATTCATATGTATAAATCAAATGAATTAAATGTTTTCCTAGCAAATGATTACACGTCATTAAATAAAAAATACTTGCGGTCACATTTCTCAATCATGTTAATATATATATATATACCTATTCATATATAATGTAATAAAATAGGGTTGTGTACCTAATACTCAGAATATCTGAGAGGTATTCGCTGAAGGTCATTCAGGTATACGCACCGACCTCGTCACACCCAGATGATGAGGTGGAGACTATGTATGAGGACGTAAGTCGAGCCATACGTATGTCTAAGACCCACTTCACTGTTGTTATGGGGGACTTCAACGCAAAGTTGGGCAGAAGAAGCGATGATGAGCTGAGAGTGGGGAAATTTGGATATGGACAACGGAACCCCAGGGGCCAGAGGCTGGCTGATTTTCTGGAGAAAGAGGAACTCTTCATGATGAACTCTTTCTTTCAGAAGCCGCCTCACAGGAAGTGGACCTGGATGAGCCCCGATGGTTCCACGAAAAATGAGATAGATTTCATCATGACCACCGAGAAACGGATATTCAATGATGTCTCCGTGATACACAGGGTGAAAACCGGTAGTGATCACAGAATCGTAAGAGGCACATTGGATATAAACGTTAAACTCGAAAGGTCACGCTTGATGAAGTCCACGCTCCGACCTACACCTTCCGATATCCAAAACCCCGAGAGCTTTCAGCTCGAGCTCTCAAATCGCTTTGCTTGCCTGGAGAACTTTGCGTCAGTGGACGAGATCAACAACGGGCTCGTAGAAACTGTCCAGACGGTGGGTGCTAAATTCTTTAGACCCCGTCGTACAAATAGACCTCAAAAATTTTCCGATCAAACTCTAAATCTCATGGCCGAACGACGCTTACAGAGACTGCAGTCTTCCGATGATGCAAAGTCATATAGGCTGATCAATAGACAAATTTCGAAATCCGTGAGGCGCGACATTCGTCTCTTTAATACTAAACATATTGAAGAGACCATAGAGCAGAACAAAGGCTCCAAAGTGTTCGCGAGGAATTTGTCTATTGGGCAAAGCCAGCTGACAAAGCTGAAGAGAGAAGATGGCAGTGTAGCGTCGACCAAGGCAGAGGTATTGGAGGAGATCGAAAGGTTCTATGGACAGCTATACGCTTCGGTCGCTAAGCCTGTCAACAGCGCAGCCAAAGACCCAAGAGCCAAGCTGACCCGACACTTCACCGAAGATATCCCGGACATCAGCCTGTACGAGATTAGAATGGCCCTAAATCAGCTCAAGAACAACAAGGCGCCGGGTGATGACGGTATCACATCAGAGCTTCTGAGAGCGGGTGGAACACCGGTATTAAAAGTCCTCCAGAAGCTTTTCAACACCGTCGTCCTCGAGGGCATCACGCCAGAAGCATGGAACAGAAGCGTGGTGGTGTTGTTTTTCAAGAAAGGTGACAACACCTTATTGAAGAACTACAGACCCATCTCGCTTCTGAGCCATGTTTATAAGCTGTTTTCAAGGGTCATTACGAACCGCCTCGAGCGCAGGCTTGATGACTTCCAGCCTTCCGAACAAGCCGGTTTCCGAAAGGGTTTTAGCACCATGGACCACATTCATACGCTGCGGCAGGTTATACAGAAGACCGAAGAGTATAACTTGCCACTTTGCTTAGCGTTTGTGGACTATGAGAAAGCCTTTGATTCGGTCGAGACTTGGGCTGTGCTCGAGTCTCTCCAACGATGCCGTGTTGACTATCGGTACATCGAAGTGTTGAAGTGTTTGTATAATAACGCCACTATGTCGGTCCGAGTACAGGAAGAGAGCTC
Source organism: Hypomecis atomaria (assembly GCA_964007245.1). Taxonomy (NCBI): domain Eukaryota; kingdom Metazoa; phylum Arthropoda; class Insecta; order Lepidoptera; family Geometridae; genus Hypomecis; species Hypomecis atomaria. The sequence goes on from OZ023291.1 coordinate 13,435,476, forward strand.
CAAGGCGATCCCTTTAAAAAGAGGCGTAAGACAGGGAGACGTAATCTCTCCGAAACTGTTTACGGCTACTTTGGAAAACGCCTTCAAGCTCCTGGAATGGAAAGGATTCGGCATCAATGTCAATGGCGAATACCTCACTCACCTTCGATTTGCTGACGATATAGTAGTCATGGCAAAATCGATGGAAGAGCTCAGCACGATGCTCGAAAGCCTCAATCGGGTTTCTCAACAGGTGGGTCTTAAGATGAACATGGACAAGACGAAAGTCATGTGTAATTCCCATGTTGTACCCACCCCGATCACTGTTGGGAACTCGGTTCTTAAAGTCGTTGACTCGTACGTCTACCTAGGACAAGTAGTCCAGTTAGGTAGGTCCGACTTCAAGAAAGAGGCCAATCGCCGAATCCAACTCGGCTGGGCAGCGTTCGGAAAATTGCGTAACGTCTTCTCGTCCGACATACCTCAGTGCCTCAAGTCGAAAGTGTTCGATCAGTGTGTGTTGCCAGTGATGACTTATGGCACTGAAACGTGGTCTCTTACTATGGGCCTTATTAATAAGCTCCAAATAGCCCAACGAGCTATGGAGAGGGCTATGCTCGGAGTCTCTCTGCGAGATCGAATCAGGAATGAGGAGATTCGCAGAAGAACCAAAGTTACCGACATAGCCCAGCGGATTGGCAAGTTGAAATGGCAGTGGGCAGGACACATAGCGCGGAGGACTGATGGCCGATGGGGTCGAAAAGTTCTCGAGTGGAGACCACGTACCGGCAAGCGCAGCGTAGGACGTCCACCCACAAGGTGGACGGATGACCTCATTAAGACCGCAGGATCACGCTGGATGCAAGCCGCTACCAACCGGTCTTATTGGAGATTCATAGGGGAGGCCTATGTCCAGCAGTGGACGTCCTATGGCTGATGGATGGATGGATGGTAATAAAATTGTTCGAACCGTGTACGCTATGAGCACCATGATCTTGCAGTGGGATCTTAAGCTATTACTGTTTATAAATGGATCATCGTATTTGATTCTTAAAGTGTTGAGATAAAGTTGTATTTAAATTTTATGTTTATGAGGTGTTCGGAGGTTTACTTCAGCTCTGGATAAGGTGATAATGGCGTTTGTGCTGTTCAACAGTTTATTTAAAATAAATAAAAGCAGATTTAACAGAATATCGAGGTCTTTTCATTTAGTAGGTGAAATTAAGCAACATTGACATAGCTCAGAAATAGTCTGATAGTATGTTATCTTCGACCAAATATCTACAGAGCCACACGTCCCTACGTTAAAGTAGTAAAAAATGCCCGAGCTCCGTCAAACATACCGACTTAAACATTTACATTAAATAATTCACAATGACCCGTTTTCTCGAATCTCTACGTTATGTCACCTAATTAGTGATTGGAAACGAGCACTTTGGCATCGCGCGGCGTTGTAGTCGGCTTGCAATCGCCTTACGAAAACTAAAAAGCCTACCCACTACTTTGCATGGTTAGGGTTTTGGCTCGGACACTTTTTTTTGCACGATTGTGAATCTACACATATTTGCTCGAAGTCTGTTATGCGAATGGTACCAGTGCTTGATGACTGTAAGTACTTATTTAATAAATAGTACACTCGTTAATTGAAGTTTTTTTAAAATAATTCTTTAGTGTTCTTTCGTCTGCTATAGTTAAAGTAGCATTCCTAGATCTTTATTTAAATTTCACAACTCTAATTTTATTAGTTGAGCGTTTCAATCCAAGTCTTAAGCAAATGAATAAGCAAATCAGGCTCTAAATTATTTGCAATTGGAAAAAAATAGAAGCAAAAACTTCATTGCCACGAATTATTTAGACGCAGTTAAACGAATTGCCGGTAGTTTATTAAAAAAACCTTTTAAATCCAAACTCTATAATAGCGGCAAATTAAGATCACTTTGCATACATCAGTCCGATGTCAAACCTGTCAATCATACAAAGATAAGTTTTGAGATACGCAAAGCAGTTTTACCACAGACAATCCATGTCAAAGACGCCGCGATGGTCCCACAAGGTCCAATAGTAGGAGAGCCCATAGTTTTCTTGACAGTGACAGATTAATATAGATGGAATTCGTAACATCCAGTAGAATTCCGCTACGGTTTATGAGCCCTCCATATAGATCCACGCGTCTAATCATTCCTACACTTTGATTATTATCATCACATTAAGGATTGGCACGTCAGGAATAGCAAATTAAAATTATTTGAATTAAAATTTAACGTATTTGAGTTTTTGACGAGTCACAATACGGGTTTACGTCACTTCAGAGTCATCAGCTTTTGATTAGGTGCATTTTTAGGATTCTCTAACATCCCCTCTGAATTTTAATGTCACGAAATTATTTTATTATGACCACGTTGGCCTCATTATTTGTATCTCTCATTCTACTGACTATGTTGTGTACATTTGACATTTTAATATTTTTTGTTGGAAAAATCCACAGCACCCAGATCTTCACAGCGTCATTTTTAGCATCATGGGCTCTTTTACTAACAGCATTTGATTACACACGACGTTTATTTTAATGGAAACTGATTTCATTAATTACAAATATGGTTCTAATCTTTATTATGTCAATGGGTCTGACTTCGGCGCTGTGAGGTAAGTCCGAGCGGATGTCACCTTTTATTCTTTTTATCAGCGCATTTTTAAGGGCTCTGATCTCAAAGGTCAGCAATAAAATCGGTCCGGTCTAAATACTTTTCGGGAAAAGAGCTATTTGGCTAACAACAAACGGTCAGCATTTAAGCAACAAAAAATATGTAAGACTTGACATTGACACTTATGGATTACGAAATATAATAACTTTCCATTTTATAATCATTAGCCTAAAAATCACAATTTTGAAAGTTTATATGGAGTTGTTTCCAATGATCCGTGTTTAAAATTACCCTGGTTGAACCCAGTCTTAAAAAAATCCATTAATCTGCAACACATTTTACTTAATTCAAACATCAAAATAATGCAACAAAATACAAAATTCATTCATGTATACATTAAAGCTTACAGAGTCTCAGAAGATAATGTAACAAGATATTACCATTATCACTACATTAATTAGCTAGAATAGTTTTGTAAAATAACATGTCAGTCATACAAGGCAAGTCAGTTTACAAAATCAAAATATAGTAACTATATCATTTAAAAATTCCTAATCATAAACAATAATACTCAATAATAAATAAAATAATAGTATTTAGGTTTTTATATAAATTTTGTAAAAAAACTTAAATTTAAGACTATAAATAAAAATGTGAATAAAATAATTGATTTTCAATGATTATGAAAATATTACTTTAAACTAATTCCCTGACATTTTAAAACAAACGGGCAACAAATTTCATCTGCTGTGTGGTGTATGGATAAATAATTTTATTAATAAACAATTTGCTTACCGTTAAAAGTAACTAACCTAAATTTGAAATAATGTAAACAATTCGTTCATATTATTAAGTATCGTTTTTGTGAAAAAGTTACTTTACTGAATAGCTGAAAAAGCTAATAAAAAAACATAGCTAACCGTTTAAACACATCTCATTTTTAAGGTTTTATTTCTTATGTCGTTTAGGGTTTTATAGTTTGTTATCATTATCAAAATCATCGCGGGCATTAATACGACTGTCATATTACTTTCTTGGTAGCCCCAACCGGTTCGGTCAGGTCTCATATTTTGTAGCAAAGAATAAAACACTTATACATAGAACCACCACCTGAGTACCGTTCGCGCGTTGCAATGACAAGAATTACAATTTTCAATTGTCATACTATAGTCTGCCCGTTTAACTGAGTCCTCGCCTGCGCGGTACAGAGGCGCGGGGGTAGACGACAAAGGGGACTGAGACAGGTGCGAGCGGCGGGTCCCCGTCTACCCCCGCGCCTCTGTACCGCGCAGGCGAGGACTCAGTTAAACGGTCAGACTATAGTGTAGCTATTGCTTGTAAAAAGTAAATTATACCTATAATTCAAATCAAATAACATAAATAAACCTGCAATTCACAATTGTACCCGTTGCAAAAAAATGCCAAGTCGATGACCTGTTGTTTTTTTTTTTTATCACGTCAACTATGTGAAAATACATACTTATATACTTTTCTGAACTTTTATGCTCTGAGTTTTCTGTGCCTAGTGTTTGCATAGATGGTACCCAGGATAATCCGTGAAGCAGTTATGTGTTTTGGACTAGTAAAGCTTGGAATTTTTAGATGGTGATACGTGACGCAGAGCAACAGATAAACACACTCGACACTCAATTGAACAAAAATGTCAGATATGCGAAGAAACTGGACTGAACTGTCTACATCTACCTACATGTTTTAAGTATTGAGTGTTATACTAAGTGAAACGTTTTGGTTTGGGAACACATAGAATAAAGTCAATGGCATATCTCTCCTAAAATAATCTATGTTGCGATAGGATATAAAGTATCGAATTGTGATACTTGTGATACTGTCATCATTTATTAATGAGTTTGACACCTAGGATTTAGTGACATCGGTTTGGTTAGCTGGGAGATCGTAGATTTAGAAGATTTGTTTTATTTGTTGTACTATGGAAATGCAACAGATCTTAGTTCTCAGCATATTATTTTTATCTTTATGTACATAGTTTTAAAGTTACCTCAACTAATTTGAAGTATTTTCATTTTATTTTCTATCGTGAACGTTATTTAGACAATATTAAAAAAATGTGGCTCTGTGTTAACTAAAACTATTTCTCACCTGAGTGATTAAAATTTGTAATTCATTAGCTTGAAATATAATTTCTCCCTATCTAGATGTTCTAGTTTGTAGAAAATTTGTTTATGGTTAAATTTAAATTTCTCGGTATATTTATCATACCAAAAATATACACTTATTTTAATAATTCATTGGTTTTAAACAGAATATCTCTCTGTATAGGTGTTTTAGATCATGGAAAACTCTGAAAAACAAATATTAAATATAATGATAGAGCAAAATGAGAGTTCTCGCAACTACCTAAAGATAAAACATTTTTCTTTTGAGAATTTGCCTTCAAAGAAACCAACATTGTCTTAGGACCTGGGAGACTACTAAGAAAATGAAACCTTAGACCCTTAGCTCGGTGAGGTAAAACCATAGAATTCATGATGACTAATTGTATAAGACAGTATCTAAAGTAGGAACTTTTATTTAAAGCGACCCTCAAAATGATCTAAAAGAAGTTCTGGCTAACCTTTGCAATCATAATTAAGTATGATGTATAAATGAATATTAATATGTACCTTCAATAGTAAATTCGTTCGTCCGTTCGTTTCAGCCTTAGGACGTCCACTGCTGGACATAGGCCTTCCACCTTGTGGGTGGACGTCCTACGCTGCACTTGCCGGTACGTGGTCTCCACTCGAGAAGTTTTTGACTCCATCGGTCATCAGTCCTCCGAGCTATGTGCCCTGTCCATTGCCATTTCAACTTGCCAATCCGTAACTTTGGTTCTTCTACGGATCTTCTCATTTCTGATTCGACCTCGCAGAGAAAGTATTTTAAATTACTATATATATTACAATAGTAAATGACTAAGAATAAGAATGATTTATTGGCCTTATAAGTTATAACAGTCGTTACACTGGGCAAGTCATTTTACATTTAAAATCATTTATGCAAACAATTAATGAAAATATCATAATTATAATCTAAAACACATAAAACTAAAAATTAATGTTAAATATAGAATAAATTTACAGAATCGTTATAAAATAAGGAAACATTTAAAAACTAAACATATTTTTTAATGATAACAATTTTGAAGGAAAAGTTAATGAGCAGAACATATTAGTAAAGAATGTCAAAATTATGAATATTATTAATTTGATTAAATGTCATTATTATCATCATAGGTACTATTAATGCGAGAATGAACATTCAGTCAGGTGCAGTGTCATAAATTCTTTTAACGAGTAAAAAGGATTAGATTCGAAGAATAGTTTTATTGTTCTTTTGAATTCGTTTACATGTAGGTTGGTAATATTTTGTGGTAGCTTGTTAAACATACAAATTTTATTGTAGGTATAAGCCCTGTTTTTGCACCTTGGTCAATCTGTTAAAGGGCCTGCGCAATTCCTCATACTTTCGACGTTTGCGTGACTTCTTATTTTCATTTTTCGGTAATTGAGATTTTTCGTCGAAAATTTCTAATAAACAATTGTAGATATATAGGGATACAGCAGTCATTATTTTCAGGTTTTTAAAATGTTGTCGAACCAATGTGCGTTTTTTTAGGCCTAGCATAATTCTCAGTGCTCTCTTTTGTGCTCTCAATACCTTGATCATGTCTATTCCGTTGCCCCAGACAGTAATCGCATACCTTATCCTCGACTAGTTTTTGATAATATTTTTTTTAAAGTGAAACAAACTCAGAACTTAGAAAAGTGCTAGAAATTTTTTCGCATTCAATTGATGGCGGTAGACAGGCATAGCACATAGCATATTAAATTGGCAGAGCACATTTGAAAACGCAGATAAGGTAGCCTTTGCGAACAACATCAACAGGCGACTTTTTGAAGACTGCAGGCAAGCAGTAATGCACTGGACCTTAATTTTTGAAGCGTAATGAAATGACCTATATGTATAATCATATGCTATGCTATTTCGTTTGCACTAATGTAGATTTCCAATTCTCGCTCGTACTTTTATGCGGTCTCGTCACTATTAAACATACACATTTTTACTAGTTGGTAATTGATTAATAAATATAGGCCCTGAACGGAAACAATTGGCAGTGGTCATATGGGATCTATTTATGAGATGCTTGATGATGTCTTCAAGAAAGACATCTTACGGCTAGATAATTTCAAATCTGTGGGTATAAAATTAAGAATCAATCGAGCTTACCTGTTAAGTGAAGATTGATGATAATTATCCGAAATCACCGAGAAAGAGACTGCATAGCTCCTTTATTTAATTTACACAGTTGCAGAGCGTGCTCCGGCGCGTATTTTTTCACAATTTTTAAAGTTTTTTTTTTTTTTTTGTATAGCAACACTGCTCCTTTAAGTCATTGGAGTTCAAAGTAGAGACATGGTAACATTTCACAACCTTTACATAGAGGCAGAGCCTTAGAGGAAAGACCAGCGTTGGACAGTTTTATCTTTCTGGGACTTCCATAATGACATCGATCGAGGCTTACCTGTATTATACTGATACCTTATAATTACCTTGATTAAATAAATAACTCATCACTGCATAGTGTCACCTCCGGGCAAGGGAGGGAGGGATTGAGTCACTATGCAGTCTCTTTCTCGGTGATTTCGGATAATTATCATCAATCTTCACTTAACAGGTAAGCTCGATTGATTCTTAATTATCCTTCAATCACCTCTAAAGAGACTGCATAGCTCCTTTATTTAATTTACACAGTTGCAGATGTTTAAAGGGTTGTGAAATGTTTTTACCTCATATTATATACTTATATTTACTTTTATATTTTACCTCATGGGTTTAATACAAAAGATATATATTATATAAGCTATTCCTCTTTACCAGATAAATCACATTTGTCCCTTTGACCCCAAATGTTTTGTATGATCTGTTAATTTTGCTACTGCTTGATGCAAATATGCCTATATTTTTGTATTACATGATGCCTAATCGGATATTTTGTGTTACTGTTGTACACCCAAGAGAAGTGAAGTTATTTGTATAATTATAGAATATGATGGTTAAAGAATATTGTATCAGGTTCTAATATTTTAAGTCATAGGCCTACAAACTTGATAGGTACTAAGGTTCTATCTGGTTCAATGAATAAGTAGTAATCTTATTCTATCTGGTTCAATGAATAGTAATCTTTATAGATATTATCAATAATCTGTTTTGATAAAGCTATCTCATATTGGTTTGCTAAAACTTGTTATTTACAGCTAAATATTATTTTTGAGCATCAGTATGTACCTAGGTTTATTAAATTATAATTACATAGGTACCTAACCATAATTATGTATCTACTAATTGAATCATGTCATTATGACTCATTTTCTAAGCCACTTTAATATGCTCTTAGTTTGAGTAATGCAGACCCCAACAATGGATTTTAGAATATATTTATACAATAAATCAACTTGTCTGGTGATTTCCAGCTAATTTTCTTTACAAAGGTACTTAATCTATACAGTATTAAGTAAAGTAAAATCTAAGCTTTTCAATCAGTTCACCATGTAGTTAGAAAAAAAGTAACAATATTCCATTGTGAAATGCTTTTTATTTAATTTATTATTATATATAAATATACATATATAATTATATATATATATATTTTTTTTTTTAATTATTGATATATTTATGTCAAGTATTTCCTTTACCTGTCGTTCATTTTTACCTATATTTCATTAATTGTCACCCTTTTCACTTACCTACCAGCATACCTAATATGTAAGACTACAAACAATTATGGGTTGTATTCCTATCTTAACTTTTTTTAAAATATAAAAATATAGATATCTTGAAATTGCACATACTTGTATTATTGTGACTTATCTATCTAGTCATATCTAGCCAACCAACCACATTAAGTGATAAGGAGCTGTAAAACTAAACCTGTAAGCTGTGAAACCAGCTTAGACCATATTATTATGTTAAGAAATGATGGTCTTGTCTGAGTTTTAAAATATTGGCACCCTTTAAATATTTATAAAATTTAACAGCTCTCATTATTCTCTAAAAAGTTTTCAGCAACATGCATGTCATAACAAGCATGCTACACCACATACCATGTTATATTACTTTGTCATACAAGATGAAATAATGGGTATGTCAGGGTCAGCCAAATTTTTTAAGATCATGGTGCTGTTTTGTTTTACATTCTAAGTGCCTGCTAGGTACATAATATACAAATTATACAATGATGTACCGACTTATCAGTTGTCATTTCAGGCAGACAAACTTTATGGAATATATTTTGTCATACTATTAATATGAATATGTATTTCTAATTGACCCATAAGATATTTTTTGATAACATATTTCTATAGATAGATTTGAATCCTGTGAAAATTGGATATTTATTTATTTGATGTGAATGTGTTAAACATATTTTATTCTCAATATTTTACTTAAACACATATATCATTAATGTACTGACAGCTTTGCTTGATTATGTTGCCTATTACCCTAATTTAATTCATTAATACTATTTTATATGTCTATAAGTATTAATGTACTGTTTAATATGATATAATATGTAAATATTTATTATCTGGGTCCCCATGAATAGAGGGATGAGTAGGCAAATAAAGCCTGAGGAACAATCAATGTCTATAGCCTGATGTCTAGGTTCTTGCCTCATAATAAATAAACATTTATTTCAGGCATACAACGCCATATTTAAAAGAATAACATTACAATACTTAATACAAAATTATCATAGTCTAAAAATTAATTAAAATAAAATATTGTTTAGGGTCAAACCTAGGATTGATATTCCTTACTTAGCTCCCTATTTCCCCTTTAGTTTAAATTATAAGATGGATACCTACTGTCACATATGTGAATAAACCTTCAGTAGGTACTGGAATTCACTAAGCATAATTATCATGAAGTTTATCGCTTCATAATCTGGGTGCACGGTAGTGCACCCCAAACAAGTCGAGCAGAGCCGTAATTGTTATTTACAGGTAGCATTAAAATATTCAAGCCCGTGTAGTGGATCGTAATGACATAACTGTATGTCAAGAAGGAAAAACAGCTTTAGGTACTCCAGATATACCTTGAGAAATACAGAAATTTATGATATTATAAATAGGTATGCCCTTAAATCACCCGTGTCATATTTCATGGCATATCACAGTATTTCATGGCTGTGTAAGGTATTTCATCCCTTGAACTGAAATTACTTTAAAGTTTCAGTAGATTAACTGTAATCCTTAAATAACCAATAAGCAATTCCTATAATAATTTACAAGTTAATATAATCAGCTTAATTATGTTAGTAATTCAATTAACTTAGTATGTACCTAATGTTTATAACAATGATAGTTATGATATCATCATAGTTTTCTGAAGGACTGAAGAATTTCTGACTATCATGTTGCTATCATGTTTGATGATTTATAAGAATTGATTTTTGATGGGATACCACGTTAGATCCGGTCATCCTAAAGCATTGAATAGGTATATGTTTGACTGCCGGATAAACATACCGACAATGAGATAGGCAACATGGCAAATACTGCTTTTAAAATCCATCTATATGAAATAATGCCAAGTCAGTGATAAAGATATCTCCAAAGGAAGATTAATATAAGAGGTTGCGGGTAAACCTCACATACCACAGTATAGTAACTACCAATATGGCGTAAATAGTCACTTTATTTATTTCTCAAATTTTAGCCTGAACATGAAATTAAGCTTTTTTATCTTTGATTTCAGATGTGATAGGCATACTCCTAATTAGAATTAGACTCCTAACCTAACCACAACAGTGAGTTCACTTTATGTATAAATGTCTAACTAGGTATGCCTACAAAATTATTATGTATAAATAAGACATTCCTGTTCCTTTTCTCATTTAAGGTAGGTGTGTAATATGTAGGCAGGTACCTTAAATAACAAGTATTAATTTTGTTGTTTATATTTTTGCAGTTGAATTATTATGGTATTCAACTTGCACCCAGCCATCAGCCAGAGTGATAGCCCAATCGCTCTTCCTGGGTATGGTATGTATGTTTAGTAGTAGACTATTAAAGTCCTGTACAGTACAAGTACCATTTTTTCTCCTAGAGATGATTCTACTGATATAATTATGTTACTTGGTAACTTTGATTGGTGTTTTCTTGGTAATAGTTCTTTATGGACTGAGTACCATGGTACGTTCAAAGAATGTTTATAACCAGCTTGGTATAAATAAGAAGTGAATGTGACAGAAATAATTGAATTCTATAGGTACTTGTAATTGGACTGTTTACATGTCATGTTGAATACTCAGAATTTGAGATATTAATCAGATGGAAGAAGGGTAAATACTATTTTTGCTTAGGGTTCAATGTGAACTTACTGTTAGAGATTTCTTAATAGGTGGTAGCTGTGACCCCTTATCTCTTCCTAGGTATAATATGACATGATGACATCATATACTTACCTATTTGAGAACAAACATTTGTCCTCGTTCAGTGATTACTCACTGAGATAGGTAGACCATCAGTAAATACTGTGCATTAAGCATTAGTACCATATTACAGTGTACCATGCTGCGGTGATATTACTTATATCCTTTGTAGGATGACTTTTTCTGTATGTGACAGAAAAGTTTGTTGTGTGTCTTTTGACCACTTCACCGCCGAGAAGTTTTTCAGAAGTAATTATAATAATTTTGTTGTTTGTAGAATTATCTCGCTAATAGTACCCAGATGTAGTAATCTCATTATGAGATAATATGTACTGCTCTTATCTTTGACAGAATGATAGCATAAAAAACATAAGAAAACAGACCTACCTATCTTTCAGTCCTGTTTCTTATAGTCTGTCTGACCATCATACATAGATGTCATTTAGGAAACTCATCGAGTTCCATTAACTAAAATCCAGTTTTCTTACTGTATTTTGTTGTTTATAAATCGTGACAATACGTTGGCAAGATTACGGTTACTATAAATTAGAGCCGGGAAATGCAATCTTTTTGCTAAGTACTTGTGAAGGAATCAAGTACTTGAATGGGTTCCCCAGTTAGGGTAGGTACTTACTGTCATTATTTAAGACCTTTTTACTTGTATTTAATTGAGTTTTGTGTTGCCGGAAGGCGTTTAGAACGTTGAATATGTAAATTTTTCGTCGAACACATATTAATGTACACAGTCACATAAACACACAGTTTGATATGTGTGTTTCACTTCTCGTGGTCTGCAGGCTATATTACACGCTATTTACGTAATAACTAGTGGAATCGGCTTGGTTTTAACATTTTTCATCGAACAATGAAACCCGTTTTTTACACGCACAAAGCACACAATGACTTAAAGGAGCAGTGTTGCTATACAAAAAAAAAAAAAAAACTTTAAAAATTGTGAAAAAATACGCGCCGGAGCACGCTCTGCAACTGTGTAAATTAAATAAAGGAGCTATGCAGTCTCTTTAGAGGTGATTGAAGGATAATTAGTATTAGCTCACAATTTTTTCAAGTTTGGATTCTGTTTTGTTTGACGCCTGTGCACAACAAGAACTTATATGTATCCAATGTTTAAAACAGGAAGTTGGTATTCAGTTGCGTAGTTGCTCATCAGGAGGATGCGCCTCAATATACTGAACTTCGCCTTTGCAACACATTAACTGCTCAACTTATAAAGTTTTGAAACATACGAGTATGTGACGCTTTGTCTTTGCAATGCAATATGAGTGAGTGCGGTTTAGCTGTGCGGTTGTCTATCATTTCCAATGCGTTATACATGTGTTGGTATAACAAGATATTTAATACTTAGAGGGCAAATAAGATAAGAATGATAAAAACGCAGCATCTCTAGATCTAGAGTGTTTAAAAAATAAAGATCATTCGACCAAACATTTAGATATTTGCAAATTGCATAAAATTATAGAGGGATTTACCTGTATTAACAACGAACAACTTTTATCATGGGGTCCCATGATAAAAGTTGTTCGTTGAAATTACTGTCTCAAATTTTGTCGATGATATATTTTTTGTATCTAACAGAAGTTTTACTGTTGCGATTTTTGAGTTGGTCTTATAATGAAAGTTACTTATTTATAATGATTAGAAAAAATACTCTTCTGTGTGCATTTAGCAAAGCATAAACAGATTTTTGTGATCTAAATTTACAGTTACATTTTGTAGTTAGGTATATTTTGAAAGCATGTCTTATGAGATAACCTCTACTATGGCGTCTATCTGATAATCTCGCAGAAATTAATGCGGAAATTGTTGTTCTGAAGATTCATTAAATTTAAACTTTATCAATGCCGTTACGATCCTTTCGGAGTTGCCAAGTTTTGTAATCGGATGGTTATTGGAGACGATAACGAACCTTTGGCGGTGTGACTACAAAACCCTTGACACTTGGTAGATGGTGATGTTCTGATAATAATATCTTCATTGTAAAATCAACTATTTGCACGTTTTTAGTAGTTAGTAGCTTCTTATTAAGCGGTAATTTGGAGTAAGTGATTTATTTTATCTTTAAGAATACCCGTTTAGGTGTTACCTAAGTAGATATTTGTATTGTAAATGATATCTACCCATTGGGTATATACTAAACACAAGTATCATGTCCACCCCTCCCTCTGTAGTTGTGGGTAAGCCGTAAGAGTAACAGACAAACGAACAAATTCACTTTGGGATTTATAATAGTAATAAAGATTTTATATGTACATTAATTTTCATATTATTATGAAATAGGTATTGCAGTAAGTCATATTCAGCACATTTATAAAACAAATAAATTTTGCAGACCCATAAAATTCATGACCCAAATTGTGCATAAATTTGCAATTGGAAATAACAAAATATAAGGTTCTACCCATCAGAGACCCCTGTAACCATAGAGAAAGCGTGTTTATTTTGGATGATAATAAACCGGGTGAAAAATATCATAGGTGGGCGACTATCATGTGGGCGACTATGTGACAAGTGTGTGACTATTTGTCGGGTTTGAGCTGGACATAAAAGCAGCGTTTTATGAGCTGCGGTAATAATATTGTTACATACAGTTTCCTGCCTTTTCGAAAACAATTGTTTGGCTGATTGTCACTTGCCCACTAATGCCTTTAATGCGAATAAATTTTTGCTATTTTCAAATTAATAAGCACTCAATTAAATACTACCCGTTTATTTTCCATTCGTAATATTAGACGAAAATTGTAATGAAGGCCAGGAGTCCCGCAAGACAGTAGAGAACAAGTTCTAGATATTATTCAGGATGCAAGTTAAGAGAGGACAAACAAAACCGCCAGTGCAATCTTGGTCGCTTAACAAAAGTTTTGTGTTTGGAGTGGCTCACGCCGTTGTCCCATAAAAACATAACTTTATTGATTAACAACCATTTGCGCGTTTATGCAGACCTAAAGTGAGTTGGCAAACTCATTGATACGGGACGGGTATTTGACAGTAACAGGGTCCCGTTTTTACCCTTTGGGTACGGAACCCTAAAAAGTGTTTTAGGCTTGTTTTAGTTGTTGATTCAACAATGTTTTCTTATGACAATATCACATAAAATTATCATCCGTAAACCGACTTTACAGACAACCATTTTTTTTTCTAAAATCTGAATTAGGGGGGTTGACAGTACACACTTTGGATCTCCTTGAAGTTAAAATCAAGTGGCCTGATATCTTAATAATTAGGCCTTTTAATAATTTTCAAAATATTCTATCAGACTAATCTCTCTCGCTTGTAACTTGCAGCACCAGAACAGTGTAACTCAAGTTGATTTATAAGCAGACGGTTCATAAGTTACTCGTATGTTACTGTTGCTTCCCTTTGCTACTCATCAACGTGTTTTCGTCTAGGAACTACGAATATGTTTAAATTTTGTAAAAATATATGGTAAGAAAAGTAGGTACCCAATAAGGTAATAATTATTTTAGTTTATTTTGTAGATACTTCATCTTGTTGAAAACAGACAATTACTTAATTTATTTACAACTATGCCAAGATCGATGAAATCATATACGCTAGAAATTGCATCGATCTCATACCACAAAAGTTTTTGTTATAAACACTACCAGAATACCTATCTTTAAAGTGTTTTTTTTGAGAGTTTGAAAATGAGCCGTTATCTATCCACCCATCTATCATCCATAAGACGTCCACTGTTGGACATGGGCCTCCCCTATAAATTTCAAATAAGGGCGGTTGGAAGCGGCCTGGATCCAGCGCGTTCCTGCGATCTTTATTATATCGTCAGTTCACCTAGTCGGTAGACGTCATACGCTACGCTTGCTGGTCCGTAATCTCCATTCGAGAATTTTACGGCCCCACCGGCCATCCGTTCTTTGAACTATGTGCCCAGCCCACTGCCACTTTAGTGATAGCCGTCTATTTATTATTTATCATAGAATCTTATTTACAGGGTAATTCCTAATCAATTAGCATCCTTTTAAGGGATTATTCTGTACATCAAAACTAACAAATTTTGTTCTGCGGCTTTTGTCAAAACCCAAAAAAATCAGCAAAATGTTTACATTTTGTCGAAGGTGAACGATATTTTTCTATGGAACAACAACTTTTTTTTTTTAGATTTGACAAAAATGTAGGGGCTTATTCTGTACATAAAAACTACCAACTTTTGTTCAATGACTTTTGCCTAAAATGATGCTAATTGATTAGAAATAACCCTGCATAAACTAGATTACAAAAATTACAAAAATTACAAAGATTACAAAAATCTTCGTCACTATATATTAAAAATAAACTCATGCTAAATTAAAAACTTATACGATAGCAGAAATAAATAGATATGTTCTAACCCTTAGAAAATTCATAGAGAAAATAACCGACACCGAGAATATCAATCTTCGATACAGCAGACTAAACTATCTACCAAGTGGATGATAAACGGTTCTTTATGTTCCACACACGCTGTATTTTTACTGCTACGATAAGGACGTGTAGAGAACATGATAGTGAATTTGCACGGTTAGATTTGTTGCTTTTTAAGAAACTTGTTTTTCACACAAAACATTATGTAGTTTATTTATTCCGTAAAATTCAGATTTGTATCAATTTCGACGAATATGTTCACTTTCAGTATGTACTTAGTCGTAATTATTTTATCTGACTGCATTTATTTCTTCAGTATTTTACAATTGGAATTTCCTCAAATAAATTAATCATTATTATTCATTGACCGACGAACCAAACCGGAGGAGGTACTCAATTAGACGCGCATTTTTTTTTAAACGCATGACTTTTTTCCTAGTAGTCCGATTTCAATAATTATTTTTAATTGGAAAGAGTATACATTGAAATTGGTCCCATTAAAATTTTATTGAAATCGGCTGAGCCATTTTTGATAAATCATCAATAATGTAAAAAACGCTACATCGATTCGTGCGAAATATTCGCGAATTCTGTACACGGGTGAAGTCGGTCATGCTATTTTTTGCAAAACATCATTTGTATCGTAAGATTTGAGCATATTCATCAATCGTTAAAAAAAATACAACTTCATTGTAAAGAATCAAAATCAATCCGATTTTTAAGTACGAGAAACCAATGTAAAAATTTTCGCTTATCAAAGAAAATAATACTAAACCATCAAAAATGTTTAACCAAAACTTCTTTTAAAATCCAATTATTGTTGTACCTATGACACAACGATGTTTCACGTTAACATTTTAGTGATCACTGTAAAATCTCATAGAAACTTACTATTTAGCACACATGCTATAAATAAACAACGAAATATCTCTGCTAAATTAATAAAACAAGACTTAAAACACATTAATTCCGCAAAATCAAGTACAAAATCTATCATAATGCACCCAGAATGATGAAATAGAACACTGATCAAAGCCGACAAAACTAGCAAATTGTATTGTAACAAACGTTTAACGGAAAACTAATTAGGTTAAACGTCTAGTTAAAAGCTACCGCAGAGTGATGTTTTGTGAACATGTCGATCATTGTTTCAAAGTTCCAACGAACTATAAATATCAACAATGCAGTCTATTTGGGGTAGTTCTTGTAAGTAAACGTATCGAGAGATAAAATTCCGTTTCCTTAAATTGGTTAAAATGTTAACCTTTTAATGCTATAATTATGGGAATTTAGTGAAGAAGAGATATGTCAGCAAAAGGATTAGACGCTGAAATGACTTATATAAAAAATACCTACTATACTGTACTAATAGGATAAGAACAGAAAGATAATGATAGCGGTGGTTTGAATCCATTCGTCATATTTTTTAAATATAAATCTAAAATAAAAACTAGTTTTTGCCCGCGGCTTCGCCCGAATGATATTTTAAGGCCCTACCTTACCACACTTAATAATGGAGGTGGAATATTAAAAAAAAACGATTTCACATTTGTTCGATTCGACAGTTCTTTTTTGACATTTCTTGGAGCGCATGTACGCCATAGTAACTCGCAGACGGCAGAATTTTTCCTACTTACTTAACACCTATTGTTATAATATGGAAAATTAACGCAATTTCATTATAATTTATAGCCTTTGTGTTATTCTGAAATATAAGCTATATAATTGCAAAGTTTCATCTCAATCAGTTTTGTAGTTTTGGAGTGAAAGAGTAACAAACTTCCATCCATCCATCCATCCTTACAAACTTTCACGTTTATAATATTAGTAGGATGTTTATAAGGTATTAAAAAATATATTTTTATTCACAAAACTCAAGTAACATAGTTTTTCCTCACTTATACTAAAATATTTGCAAAGTACCTTAACTAATTTATGTATGTACAAAAATAAATTAAAAACATATAAAACTTAATCTAAAAGCCCTTTTGTAGAAGGAAACGTGGCCAAAATGCTGGCAGCTGGCAAAAGCTAAGCATTGCCTCGCTGAATGGCAATGCTTAGCTTTTGACTAAAGTAGACGCCAGCATTCTGGTCACGCATGCAAATCGTAATAGGTAAGTTTATCTGATGTTTTCTTGATAAAGGTGACATAATAAATATCTCTCTATCATAATGAATTGGTGGACATGGACCTTCTGCGAGTTCATTTTTTGTTCATTTTCTATCGGCGAGGATGTCCTCACGTCGAATTCATTGTGACGATCTTTATTTTGCGTAACATAGTGTTTTTCATCTAGAAGAGTAGACATTTAAATCAATACTTACTTATTTTGTGAATGTGCCGCAACTCAAGCTGAACCATTTCGTAGTAGTATAACAAATATAACGAGAAAATTGTATGTAGGTACCTAGAAATAAAACTATCAAAATCATTAATAATCTCAAATTAATTTTACTTTCCTATGCAAACATTATTAACTCGTAATAATCACCCTGTAATTCTATAAATACATTAATACGTTTATGCGTAGTAACGTACGTTGTAAAATTCTATTGAAAAGTAACCTACATTTAAAAAGGGGTTTCGGAACCAAGGTTGATGTTTTGAAGAAAAACATGTGACGCTTGCCACGTTAATGTACTGTAAATAATGTAAACGTAAATTACACTGTAACCGGAAATGTTTTCTGTATTGTAAACATGTGTGAATGATTTACGTAGGATTGCAGTAAATAATTATGTAAAGGTGGCATAGCAAACATTCGTAAATTCTATAAAAAACAGTTGTATTGGAATATAGAATTATGTAAATTATGTGTGTTATTTTGTCGATAAATTTTCAGTTTGATGTATTTACTCCTAAATCTAAATGATTATTCCATTTTCACAGTGCGTATTGTGCATATATGTGCATTGCTATTATGCTATGTTTGACTATCCTCTTGAATGCAGGTAGAGATGGTCGTGGTGGTGTAGTGGTGGTACTTTTCACACTTTGTGATTGCTATCTCGTAGGTTGAAATTCGATCCCGTACATGAGTTCTTTGGAATTTACGTATGGATTTATTCACCACTGCCTTTTTGGTGCAGCAACGTACTCGTAATTGTGTTTGAAAAAGAAATTCGGTAACATATTATTATTACGGTAAGTAATCCAACAACCCTCACTGGGCCAACGTAGTGAATATGGCAGTAGGTACAGTATAATATAGGTATACAAGCAATCGCGAATGTAGAACGCTTTCTACCATTTATAAAATTAGATACATAAATGATCGTGAGTTCGTGAGTTCAAAGCCCGGTCCCGTACCAATGAGTTCTTTGGAATTTATGTAAGTATAGAATTTTACACCACTGGCTTTTCGGTGAAAACAAACCTTGTGAAGCAAATTGCATACGCCAGTAGAATAAAATTCGATAGCGTGAATCTACCAATCCACTCTGGGCCAGCGTGGTGGATATGACCCAATCACCCTTCGTGGGTAGGCCTACGTCTTGCAGATCACTACTAAAAGGGTGGTACAGTACAGTACAGACACCTAAATGTACTCTACCTAATAAATAATTATTTTTTGTAAAAAACGGCGAAACCGCCTTACATCGTGACCAAAACTCGAAAATTTCGCTCGAATTGTTTACATTATTTTTGATTTTTCAAAAACAGTTCAGCCTATTTCTGTAAAATTTAAATGGGACCACTTTGGGAGTAGGTATACCCTTTCGAACTAAAAAATATTTTTTCGATTCGGTTCACAATATAATTGGCGAAATTATCGATGAACATACACACAAAAAAAACATACAAACGAACATAGAACCTCCTTTTTTTTGGAAGTTGGTTCAAAATAATGATCCTGTCTTCTCGAAGGTCACTAGAAGTCTTACGTCAGCTTTCTCTGAAACGAATGAGCAAGACTTTAAATTTTCAAGGATCATCTTAATGCTTCGCTCGAAGCTTACTGGAGCGTTCATAACTTCACGATTTCTAACTTTTCACATTTACACTTATAAAGCCAATTTCTCTCACCCTATCACGTAGGTCCCATTACATTTCAACAAAACCACAGTGGAAATATAGCAGTTGAGCTAAAAAATCAGTGACAATGGATATGTGGTACTGATTTATAGATTTTATTACTTCAGCTTAAGTTGGCATAGTCTAAGCTTTTTTCAGTAGGCAGGTACTTTCTACTGCAATAATTTAGAGATATTTTTTAAGTCCCGACGAAAAAGAGGGGTGTTATAAGTTTGACGTGTCTTTTTGTCTGTGTGTCTGTCTGTCTGTCTGTGGCATCATAGCGCCCGAACCACTGTACCGATTTCAGTTTAGTTTTTTTTGGATGAAAGGAGACTTAATCGAGAGTGTTCTTAGCTATGTTTTATAAAAATCGATGGAGCCGTTTAGGAGTTATGGTAGGTTAAAGTGGGGATGGAAGAACCAAAATTCTACAAATGTGCCCAAAATGGTTGTCAATTGAAAGTTTGTTGTCAAATATTTTTGTGTCGGGGGTTTTTTAATTAGGTATATTATAATTATTCTATATACAAGTTTAGTAAGTAATTACTTAAAATGGCGATAGAAATATTAAAGTGTTTAAAAAGAAGAATTGAATTAAAAAGATAAGGAAATAGGAAAACCACGTCTGTGCAAAAGCACAGCATAGGTAAAGAAAAAAGAAAATTAACCATAATTATTTTCAAATACTGAAAGCGTTCAAGTCATGTTGTTAAGTCAATAGGTAAGTAATTTGTAAAAAATATCTTAGGCTATATTCGTTTGTAAATGATTATTTTTTTACAAACTTTAACTTAGCTTGCAATGGATGTATTGTGTATGTATGTTCGGGAATCTTGCAAGTTAAATTTTACCAACTTCCCGGTTTCCGATTGAGCTGAAATTTGGCACGCATACGTATATCACGTGATAATGGAATAAATTGGTACCATGAAGGTGATTCGATGATAGAGTTGGAAGGTTGACATAAGAACTCCTGTACTTAACAAGATAGACCCGTCGTGTTTGGACTCGTTTTACTTTTCTCGGCTAGCACTCTGCTGCTACATGATAGCCAGGATCTGAAAAGTTTGTATTTCAAAAATTATATTTTAAAAATAATTTATTTCCTTTATCTTTATCAGCCCGTGACTACTGATTGCTGCTGGTTAATCCTTTTTTTTTTCGCCATTCTCGCTGGTACCTTCTGCGTGAGGTCCCTTCATTGACTTCTGACCAAAGGGTTTTAAAAGCCATCTTTCTATAATTTGATGATGTTATTGATAAATCTTTCAGCTGATCACCTGTCGTAAACAACTAAGTTTTTGTGGAATACTGAGTGCTAAATAAAATTATCTGTTAAATGTTCTTGTTGTAAAAAGCTGGTAAATATATCAACCCTCTTTGGGCCAGCGTTGTGGATACGACCCAATCACCCTTCGTGAGTAGGTCTACGTCCAGCAGTGGACTATCAAAGAGGCTGGTACCAGTGGACTATCAAAAAGGCTGGTACAGTTCAAATATATTTTACTAGAAATACTAACAACTTCTTGGGTAATATTGCTGAAAGACACTGCCACGCGCTTAGCGACAGTCTGCAAGTTAGCTCGCGTCTTTTTCTGTGACGCGCCCGTCCGGGTGTTGAAGTTCCACGGATAAATATCTTGTCGTGAGCGAATGCGCCTGTTAACACGTAACGAGGTGTGGAGTATAAGCTCACCAACTCACAAGTCATGATCAGGTCTTACCAAGTTATTCGCCGACCGCTGACCCCTTGACGAAAAGGGAAACAGACTTAAGTAACATGTACTATACTCTTCAACACGTAAGTTTAAAACTTGTGCATTTTGTAATAAGGTTTAGTTTAGAGACTTGAAGAAAGCTTTTGGTTGAGGTAATTTTAAAGAAGAAACGTCGGCATGTGATAATTTGTACAACTCGTTGTAGTATTATCTCTACGTGAGATTCGTAAAGTGTAAGGAATGGACATAAATATGGAAGGTAACGGGTTTTGTATTGGGTTAGATTGTAATTATAGTTCGAGTTGGCAACTCTGGCAAAAGTTAGGAAACTGTTTTGAATGTTTTAAAGCAAATGCCGTATCGGAATCGAATTAGGGCGAGCCGATCAATGCCGATGGGAATTTCGTTGATTAAAATTGACTGGAGTTAGTTACGACAGCCCCTAACTTATATAATATGTATCCATTCTCCATCGTAATTATAATAGCAATTTAGAATATTTTTGTTTCTTTTTCACTAGTCGAATATGCATTCGATGGAGAGAACACTTTTTATAGAACCTTTATTATATGGCCTGATGTGCCTTTTAATGGTATAAATGAGTTTTTCATACCTGCTTAGCAAAATTACGTTATTTTTGACCTTCAAATGTCGTGAAGCGGAACTGAATTATTTATATGAAGCATAGGTACCATGTTTATTATCACACTATAACACTTTATAATTTATTATTATTAATATTTAAACTTACCTATATACCCGAATTTTATAAAAATAAATGTATTGTTCAAATCACTATCACTACATTGTATAAGTAAAACAAAGTCGCTTCGCGCTGTCTGTCCCTATGTATGCTAATCTTTAAAACTACGCAACGGATTTTGGTGCGGTTTTTTTAATAGATAGAATGATTCAAGAGGAAGGTTTATGTGTATAATACACCTGGGCGAAGTCGGAGCGGGTCGCTAGTTCAAGATAAACGCTGAACTGTATTTTCACTCAGTGATGAAAGCGAAAAAGTGCGACAGCTGCGACCAGTCAGCAAACGACAAACCAAGAAGGAAGATCATTGACTCGGTCATTTGTACTTAAAATGAAAATACAATTGATGCATCTGTCACTATGAGTACCGATAAACAATCGCCTCCAAGTAAAAACAGCGTCGTTAAAGCAACAAAATCTGAAATTCTTTCCTACTATACTCGTAGGTACTGTTGAAACACCAATCAAATAATTATTTTTCACAAAAAAATGGTATAACCGACTTCAACCGTGTACAGAATTCGAATAGTTCGCACGGATCGATGTAGTAATTTTCACACCATTGGCGATTTGTCAAAAATAGTTCAGCCGATTTTAATTAAAAAATGAATTAACCTTTGAAGTATGATCCAAACCAGAATTGTTAAAATCGGACAACTCTGTAAAACAGTTATGCGTGATTAAACATAAAAAAAACATTAAGATAATAAATATACGTCGACTTGTGAACCTCCTCACTAGTGCATCATAAATACGATTTATTATTTCTTCATTGACTAGTAGACACCCTTTTGAATTATAGAGATAGACGTTTTAGCAAAAGACAAGACACTAATAGGTACTTACTTATTTTAACACAGTGTTATTTTGTTTCAGATGTATTAGTTCCTCCAACTAGACATACCTACTCAGCGTTGCATAATTACTCAACTGACTGTGACATGGTGGATTAGCAAGTTGAAATGGCATTAAGCAAGGTACATAGTGTGCAGGACTGACGGCCAATGGAATGCAAGGCTCTTTAGTAGAAACCATGTACCTAACAGAAAGCGCAGAGCCTGTGTCCGCTATTGATTTAGGTTCATGGTGTATATAGATGCCCTGCCTGATTAGACAGCAATATTGCAAAAAATCATCTGCTCGTATTGTAAATCTATTAAGAAGACGTACAGCAGAAATTGTAATGATTATGATGATTATGATTTCGATAAGATATTATACTATATTATATTTTAATAAGATATTTAACTAACAATTTTATCACCTTAACACTTCGAGCAAATATCTACAGATCCCTCATTAAAAAAATTTCGAGCGCCATCATACATACGGACTTAGATATTAAACACACACGTTACATTAAACAATTCACAATAACCCGTTTTATCATATCTCAACGTTATGTCACCTAATTGGTGCTAACTGACCACTTAGGCATCACGCGGCGTTGTACGAGTAGTCGGCTTGCAATCGCCCTACGACTAACCAAAAAGCCAGCCCACCATAGAATTAAAACTAAAGTAGTTCTAATTCTATGCTGCCCACTACGTAGCTTGGGCAGGGTTTTGGCTCGGACACTTTTTTACACGATCGTGACTATAAATATTTGGGCGAAGCCTTAACACCAAATTTTATTATGAACTAGTAGGATTTAAATTTTAAGGATTTAATAAACAAAAGGCAAAACTCGAATAGCGGCATGAAAATGCACCAATCAATGGCCAATCATTGAGCCTCATTCGAGAGCAATCAGAATTGCTGGCTCCCTTTAATTTCATTAATTGCCACTACGCTTTAGCAGAACAAATAAAATAATCTGCTAAGTACGAGTCGGACTCGCGCACGAAGGGTTCCGTACCGTTGGGAGCCCCCCTTAAATATTTATTTTAACTTAACTATTTATTATGAAAGTAAGCATGCAGCTAAATATTCAGTGAATATTTCAAGCATCCACATTACTAATATCGAGCGAAAAACGGCTAAAAAATCAGGTTTGTTGTGTGGGAGAACCCCTTAAATATTATTTTTATTCTATTTTGAGTAATACATCATTTGTGAAAATTTCAGCTTTCTAGCTCTAACGGTTCATGAGATACAGCCCGGTGACAGACAGACACACATACAGACGGACATCGAAGTCTTACTAATAGGGTACCGTTTTTGCCCTTTGGGTACGGAAAAGTATGAGCGTAGTGAGGAGCAGGATTTGTTCTAAAAGTTTTTAGTACGCAGAAACACAGGAAAAAGGTATATAGCCTCTTGCAACTAAAACCAATTAAAAATCTATAGAAAAGTGTGTGTATCTTTGTGAATCAGTCACTGCGATTGACTCTTCTCATGTACCTACATAGAGGTCATTAAGTTTTATTTGGCTTAGGTAGTGCTGCACAAAAATGAGAAGAAAAACAGGCATTTATTGAGGTGTGAAAAATTGTATCTGAATCAATTTTAAATTAGTTACGTTCATTTATTCCTGCTAAAAAACATTTTTTTTTCAATCAATGTCCTCAATACGCCCACGATATACAGGAAAAGGTTTCACTAATTGAATAACGCGGCTTCTCTATGGACAAAATGAGTAACCACGGTGACCCTTTTCATTCGTTAATTAATCCCAAATGAGTAGGAATCGGACCAAAATGGACTATCGATTTAAATGAGTGTGGTTACAATGAAATCAACTCAGTTCCACACATATAAAGTAATATCAATATAGTTTTTAGGGTTCCGTACCTCAAAAGGAAAAAACGGAACCCTTATAGGATCACTTTGTTGTCCGTCTGTCCGTCCGTCCGTCTGTCAAGACCCTTTTTCTCAGGAACGCGTGGAGGTATGAAGCTGAAATTTATATCAATTACTCAGGTCTACAGTCCCTTGAAGCTGTGAAAAAATCAAACTTCTAAGCCAACGCAATCAAAAGATACAGCCGTTTATGCCGCAAATTTTCAAGGGAATCAAAACCTACAGGGTGCTTCCCGTGAACTCAGAATCTTGAAATTTGGTACGAAGCAACGTCTTATAGCATAGATAAAGGAAAAATTACGAAAACCATAAATTTTTAGTTACATCACATAATATATATTTTTTTAATAATTTTAACCTTACTACCCATTTCCTCATAAACGCGTAGAGGTATTAAATTGAAATTCATACCAAATACTCAAGTCTATAATACCTTTAAGCTGTAACAAAATCAAACTTCTATGTCAACGCAATCAAAAGAAACAGCAATTTAAGCTGCATATTTTGAAACTCGCAAGTACTCGCAAGGGAATCAAAACCTAAAGGGTACTTCCAGTCGACCTAGAATCTTGAAATTTGGCATGAAGCAACGTTTTATAGCACACATAAAGGAAAAATTCCGAAAACCTTAAATTTTTAGTTACATTACAAAATATATATTTTTTAATAAATATAAACTTATTACTTTTTTTGTCGTAATGAACGAACTTTGTAAACCTTGCAGGTTTGTACGGAACCCTCGGTGCGCGAGTCCGACTCGCACTTGGCCGGTTTTTTTTTTAGTACTGAAACTTGCAAAATTAAAAATGCAAGTGAGACACCAGTAGCCAGTTGAAATGCCTTTTGTATTTTTAAACCGCGGAAACGGAGGATGTTTACAAGGCGACTTATTTTTTTTTTTAAGTATGACCATGCACACCGGACACAAGATTTTTCTCCTTCTGTGACCACGCATAATTTTTACAGAGTAGTCCGATTTCAATAATTATTTTTTGTTTGAAAAATCAACAATAATGTGAAAATTACTACATCAATCCGTGCGAACTATTTAAATTCTCTTCAAGTTTGAAACCGGTTATGCAGTGTTTCGTATTTTTTATCCGATAGAAAGGTATCACATAATTCACATACTTATCCATACCGTTCGCACTGCACACACACAGATCTGCAACGCTCTCTCTGGCTCTTACCGGGACTCGTGAACATTTACGCATAATAGTTTAAATAATCGCCAAGTACGAGTCGGACTCGCGCACGGAGGGTTCCGTAATGTATGGGAGCCCCCCTTAAATATTTATTTTATTTTAATTTTATTTTTTATTATTAAATTGAATACAGAATTAAATATTCATTTAAATTGAATACAGGATTAAATACCATTATTAATATAGAGCGAAAAACGTCTAAAAAATCAGGTTTGATGTATGGGAGCCCCCCTTAAATATTTATTTTATTTTATTATTAGTATTTGTTGTTATAGCAGCAACAGAAATACATCATCTGTGAAAATTTCAGCTGCCTAGCTATCATGGTTCATGAGATACAGCCCGGTGACAGACAGACAGACGGACAGACGGACATCGAATTCTTAGTAATAGGGTCCCGTTTTTCCCTTTGGGTACGGAACCCTAAAAAATTTAAATAGAACTCTGGAGCTCAATCTTTGAAACGCTAGAAAATGGTTTTAATCGCATGCTAAGCTAAGCCGTTCATACTAACATTGATTTTCAATACTCGTTCCTACTCGTACTCGATCCAACGAGCTATTGGTTAAAAAATAGAGACCCAGGGGCCTTGTTGTGTAAACTCTCTGACGTTCGGCTTCGCTTTTTCTCCTGCTTGCGCCAGTTACTAATGCCACGAGATCGAGCGGGAAGAAAAGCGAAGCCGAACGTCAGAGCGCCTACACAATAAGGCCCCAGGCCAGCGCCAGGCAGAATTTCGAACTTAAATGCCATTAGAATGACACGTGTTATTAGTGTTCATGTTCACCACTGCCTAGAACACATTCGTGTAAAATTAGTGCAAAATGTGCAAATTAATTACTTCTTGCGGTCAAAATAAAATAAATGTATTATCAAAACTATCACGCAATAGGTACCGTTTATTGTGGCTTGAAATAAATCGGAATATAGAAAGTATAAATAACAAGTTCACTGAAAATAATGATGCTAATGTTTATTTGAAAATATTATCACACAACCGAGAATTTACTTAGTAAGGACATTAATTATAAAATTAATAGTTAAAAATTTAAATACAGTAAAATGTGGATATGACTTTATATTTTCTACTGTTTGCGAAACACTCATTTTTTGACAGTTATGCAATTAGGTATATAATCTTGGTCGCATTAATTACACGTGTATTAACTGACGCACCCATTTTTGCACATAATTACCGGAAGGACAATAGTTCCTGTAACAGTTTCGATATTTAGACTATAAAGCCTATAACAATAACGCAAAGCCCTTACATAGGTACTTCATTCGGTCATTAAGCACTAGAGCTTCAGAAGATATAGATAGTTAGATACACACCTAGTACTACCTAAGTAGGTACAATAAATTGAAGTACCGATTATCTAGACTAGATACGCAATGTACACCTATCTAACATGTACTGGTAATACGTGATACGCAATAGTTTTACGTACATTTTCATTTTATTGCTTTGCAAAATTGTGTAAATAAGTGTGTTTTTTCTAAGTTATCTAATACTTACATTAAATGCAAAATCGATTATTTAAGTAGGTATGTTGTACACAAGATGTTTTTCTTACATGTATAGAAATCTTTTCAGCAGCCACTACGTACTTCCGGTCCGCGGCTGGTCAAACCGACGAGTTTAATGTGGCTGTAGGCTTACACCAGGGATCGGCTCTAAGCCCGTATTTGTTCCTACTTATTATGGATGCATTGAAATCAGACATACAAGAGGAGGCACCCTGGTGTATGCTGTTCGCCGACGACATTGTGCTTGTTGGGGAGAGAGAGCTTGAGGTACAGAGGAGACTGGAAAAATGGCAAGAGAAACTGGAAAAAGTAGGGCTGAAAATCAGCAGGACCAAGACAGAACATCTGTTTTGTGATTTCGGGGGTCCGTCCAGTTTTACCCCGATTGCCTTAAATTGTGTATCCCTTCCAGTCTGCTCCGACTTCCGGTACCTCGGCTCTATCATTCAAAGTGACGGCGACATCGACCGGGACGTTACTAGCAGGATAAACGCAGGTTGGATGAAATGGCGACAGGTTACTGGTACAACTTGCGATCCGCGGATGCCCCTTAAATTAAAAGGGAAAATTTATAAAAGCATCATAAGACCTGTCGTATTGTATGGATCAGAGTGTTGGGCCACCAAAGGGGAAAATGAAAGGAAATTGCATGCAGCGGAGATGCGAATGCTGAGATGGATGTGCGGAGTGACGAGGATGGATAAAATTAGAAATGAATATGTTAGGGGAAGTCTGAAAGTAGCACCAGTGACTGAGAAATTAAAGAGTGGCAGGCTATCTTGGTATGGACATATAATGAGAAGGGAGGATAGTCATGTCACAAAAAGAACTCTTAATATGACGGTAAATGGCAAAAGCGGGAGGGGAAGACCCAAAAAAGTGTGGATGAATTGTGTGAAAGATGACATGCGAGAGAAAGGAGTTGATGATGAGATGACGAATGATAGAGTGAAGTGGCGAAAGGAAACGTGCTGTGCCGACCCCACCTAGTGGGATAAGGGCAAGATGATGATGATAGAAATCTTTTCACGTAAACTAGACCTAAGCTGATACTGAAAAAAATGCTCTTATGATAACTATTACTGCTGCTGTTTGACTGCCTCATTGGCCCAGTGGTTAGTCTGACCCTGACTCCTGGGTCAAAGAGGCGTGGGTTCGATTCCCACTCAGGGCAAGCATTTTTGTCATGAACAGTAATTTTTGTGATATATAATGTTTGCTCTGTATCTGGATTTTATTATGTAGCTATGTACCTATTTAAAATTAAGTAGATTTATCAGTCTCTGGCAAGTGGCAAACATAATATTACAAGCTTTGCTTATTTTGGGGTCTAAGACCATGTGGATGTCCCCTTATTTTTTTAGTAGTTTCGAGTACTTCAAACGGTTCCTTTTTTTTATCTTGAGTATATTGAGCATCCAGTACCTATGATATCATACTATGAGATATTGGAACTTTTTGTCACCTTGCCGATACTTTCATACTCAGTATGGTCGATACCAGATAGTGTCCACATTTCCAGTCCCTAATACAATTAACTGATTGGCAATTCCGCATGGTAAGCGATGTCAGACCGAGCCGGGTAATTGCGCTTGTATATGGACAAAGACAATTAGGGGATTGCTCTGATTGGTGGGCTGTGAAACGGCTTTAATTGTTAATGTACCTCGTATATGTACCCAGACTTGTAAATTGACAGGTATATTGATAAAACAAGACTACATGCAGGATGGAGAACTGACGCCGACATTGATCTGACCCACCAGTACATAAGCTTAATGTAGGCTTGCGCAACAGCATTTGGCTTCCCCAACATCTGAGGAAGCGAAATGGCTGTTAAAGCTCTATAACCGAGTGCAATAGTTAGGTCGCAACATCTGATCTGTATGTCATTACAGGGGTGGCATAGTCATTACGTGACTAAACTCCTTAACAATTAATAAAGATAAAAAAGTAGTAGGTACTAGTAATCAGTAATTATAAAAAATAGCGCGCTTGTAGTATTCGTGTACACACACATGCAACATTTTTAATTGTGGTCTTCTTGTGTCCTGTATAATTGCATGATTCAATAATATTTGATCAGCTAAACGTGGAAAATAATCGGCAAAGTACGAGTCGGATTTGCGCACGGAGGGTTCCGTGCTGTATGGGAGCCCCCTTAAATATTTATTTTAATTTATTTTTTTTAATTTATTATTGAAGTGAATATACAACTAAATATTCTGTGAAAATTTCAAGCATCTACCTGTTACCGTTATAAATATCTAGCGAAAAACGGCTCAAAATCAGTTTTGTTACATGGGAGCTATAAATAGGTACTAATTTTATCCTGTTTTTAGTATTTGTTGTAATAGCGGCAACAGAAATACTTCATCTATGAAAATGTTAGCTTTCTAGCTATAACGATTCATGAGATACAGCCTGGTGACAGACAGACGGACAGCGGAGTCTTAGTAATAGGGTCCCGTTTTTACCCTTTGGGTAAGTACGGAATTCTAAAAATAAACATTGGTATTTATTTTTTAATTATTAAAAAGGTGTACATATCGTGTCAACTTTGATCGTTCATTAACCGCTATATCTTTGTAAAGGGCTTTAATAGTTAACTTACTTTAACTTTCCTAGGCATCGACTTTACCAAATGATGTACGATAAGTGTGCTTACAGATGTCAACACTCCTGGGAAACGAATGTAGCTGGCTGCGAAGCAATGGACTGTACAAGGAAGAGTCAGGTTACATGGTGGAGGTAATAGTGAACTGATAAAATTGTGGAGGAGGCATGTGCTTGGGAATCATAAAAGATAATGATACATATGGTTTGGTTTACGTTATAACTATTACCTAATCTGTGGTTTCGTTAATGAATGGTGCAAATGAAATAAAAAAAAATGGGCATAGGTACTTTACTTATTTTTTTCCCTTTACTAAGAATCTCCTTATCACCAGTGTAAAACGAACAACCAAACTTTAAAGTCAATGTAACATACATAGGTAAAGGTACTCGATTTCAAAATATTTATTTCTGAGATATTAATTGCCGCTAATTCATTTTGAACGGCAAAGAAATTAAATTCTGACTAAACCTACATGTCTCAAGGCTTTTTATGTTCTCGAAGACCTCTAAAGCCGGCATTTGATTATCGTGGTGGACTTACGTTCATAACTTTTTGCACAATGAGAAAAAAATTGGTTTTCTGTAAAGTCGGTTCACAGACGATAATTTTACGTGATAACGTCATATGCGTCACAAGTCGAACGCTT
Organism: Hypomecis atomaria; assembly: GCA_964007245.1. Classification (NCBI taxonomy): domain Eukaryota; kingdom Metazoa; phylum Arthropoda; class Insecta; order Lepidoptera; family Geometridae; genus Hypomecis; species Hypomecis atomaria. The sequence continues at coordinate 13,466,176 of OZ023291.1, forward strand.
ACGCCGATCGTGCCTCTCTATCGCTTGTCCCGCGCTTTCGCTTGCACGCTTGGCTTACGCGAAACGTGACAATGAGTCATGCCTTTACGTGCCTGCAGACAGCGTTCTTTAGACGTTATTACGTCAAAAACTTGTAAACTATTTTACGAGATGGTAACATACTCGTAAACGAGTTTACTACCAGCAGAATAGTTTTTCAAAGAATATTCCTTGAAAAACTAAAAAGGAATGGAAAAAAGTTCATCATCACTATCACTACGTAGTAGAAAACAAAGTCGCTTCCCGCTGTCTGTACCCATGTATGCTTAAATATTTAAAAATGTCTACAACTAATCTGTACGGCGTATCCAAAATCACATTTATTCCTAACTTAATGTGTCCATAAGAAACCCACATAACGTAACCCAACCCAAGCAAGCAGTGGCGATCTTGGGACCGCTCCGGTGTTCACTGGTCAACTTCTCAACTTCACTGGCTTTGGAATTTGGTGACGTAAGATGACTGATGAACGCGATGAGCCTTTTAGGTTGAACTATCTGGAACAAAGAGAACATGTATAAAGTTTTGTCATCGTGTGTAACATGTTCTTGCTGTCATTTGATAGCTGACTACAAAATAATTAGGATCAGGCAATCGAGAAGCTTTAGTAGCTCAAAGATTTTGCGGGAAAAGTTATTATTGCCGTATCACTGAATCCTTACAATTGCAAGGTCGTGGGTTCAAATCCCAGCCCCGTCCCAATGAGTTCTTTGGTATTTATGTACGGATTTTCAAGTTCTCGAGTAGAGACCATATACCGGCTAGTGCAACTTGAACGAGATGAACGGATGACCTCAACAAGACCGCAGAATAGCGTATCTAGTACAAGCTGCTTCCAACTGGAAATCTATAAAGAGGATTATGTCCAGCAGTGAACTTACTTTGGCTGAAACAACGATGATGAATGAGTTTTTAAAATTTAGCTTCCATGTTATACAGGGTTATTTCTAATCAATTTGCATCCTTTCAAGGGCTTATTCTGTACATCAAAACTAAAAAATTTTGTTCTGCGACTTTTGTCAGATCTCAAAAAAAAACAGCTGTTCAATACATTTTGTCGCGGGACAGCTATATTTTTCTATGGAACAACAAAATTTTATTTTGAGTTTTGACAAAAGTCTCAGAACAAAAGTTGTACAGAATAAGCCCCTTAAAGTATGCTAATTAATTAGAAATAACCCTGTATTTCAACCGTGACATACTTAAATAATGCCATGTGTCTCGTAAAGTTAGTACTACAACATCGTATAGTTAATCAAAGGCTTATACTCTTGAAATTTCAGGAAATTGCTTCAAACTATACAATTTGAAATTCCAGGAAATGCTTTGAACTAATTATTCTCATTCAATCACTCCTTAGAACTAGATATTATGCGTAGATCCAATATATCTATTAGTGTGTCCTCAATGCTTGGTAGCTCGCAACAATGAATCTCGAGCATAATAATATAATTAACGTAATTGTCTATTCAGGCGTGCTTTTCAATGGATAGGGTTCTAATAAACTGATAGTTTTGTATAATATCTAGATTTGCATTTAACGTTGAATTGCAGGCTTTAGCGATCTAATCTTTTCAATACTGGATTAGTCTTCAGAAAATTTTGATATCGTGGTGTTTGACATATTTTTTTTTACTCCGCTTAATTTTTTTTCATTAGTAAAATTAACATTAACTTGTGTAGGTACCTAATTGAATTCAAGTTATAGTTGATTTAACCAAATTTGATAGTATGTGATGTTATTAGAGAAACAATTTTATTACAGAAAAAATACCACAAATCTAGTAAAACTAAGTTTTTATTAAATGTCTATTTTTGTATAGGTAGTCTCTACGTAAAGACTACTACATTATCGAAGTCTATGGCCCGATTTTCACAGGCTCAGTAGCTGGCGGTCAGTGACGGACTGTAAGGCAGCTACTGGGTCTGTGAAAACATAGTTGAGCCAGTACTGACCGATCAGTTCCTTAGATTTCACGGACCCAGTAGCTGCCTTGCAGTAACTGTCCTTCGCTGACCGCCAGCTACTGGGGCTGTGAAAACCGGGCTTAAGTCAAAGGATCTTGACCAAATAATAAGAACTAAAGTAATAGAAACAGTACTAAAATAGCACGAGATATACATCGCTTTGTCCCATTTTATAAATGAAATTTAAAAGGTGTTAGAAAAAGATGCACATTCCCGCACTTACGTAATTTCGAAGGGTTTCACAAACTATCATTTTGCTATCTCGGGTGTCCGATATTAGATATTCAAAAAGGTAAAAAGTAGGAAGGTGTAATGATCAGAGATTTGAACCTTCTTACTGGAACTAGAGGGTTCAAATTTCCGAAAAAGACAAATGACCAAGTGTAACCAAATTTTAACCATTTTGACATTACAACTGGTGATTTTGACGTATGCGACAGACATTGCGTTTTTTTTGTTCCACTCTCTCTCGCGGATGCTGCATAACCAGATATGAATAAGACAGCTGTAACGTAGTTTTAATTTGAGTAAAATTTAGCAATACTTCTATTGCTTGTAATTCTTCTGAGATCTTGACTATTAATCACTTGTATTGAACTGTATTGTAGCCACCTGGTCTATATGAACTTACTTGTATTGAATTCTGCAGATACGAACTAATTATAGGCCTATCAAAGACATCTGTATACAAATGAAGTGTAGATCTAGAATATAGATGTGGATAAAACATAATACTGCCTATGTAAAAGTCATAAAGTTAATAAGCTCATAGCCGTGTTAAAACAGATTCTTTAATTATTTTTCCCAATTTAGCAAAAATACCATTCAAATGTATCATATACGAAAATGAAACTCTATTAGTTAAGACTTAATCAAGTTCTACGTTACTTTTATTACAAATATTCTCTAAAATCCCACAGGAGACGGAGACGAACTTTGATAATATTAGCCTGGAAAGTCACAATTTAGCCCGTGTTTGTCGAGATTTTGTTAAAACAAAAACAAAAGTACGTATTACCCGAGTACTTCATTACAGACGGCTTACCTAATTCCATACCTCCTAAAACCTGGGCATGAAAGGGATTACATTTTTTACCTCAGAAAATAGGCGTGCTATAAAACATGGCACGGGATTAAACACGCGCATTTAGGCTGTTATGTGCTTATGTACAAAAGGAAAAAAATCATTTTATGTCGCGTTTGAAGAATGTATACGGAACATAACGATACAGGATAAACATACGAAAATACGCGGTGTGTTTTGTGCTTGTAAGTTACTTGTAAAACCTTTGTTATGTTAAAAAAAATCGCGGGATAAAACATGTTCTTTTCGAGTACAGAGTCCTTTGATTTTTTAATAAGAGAATAAGTACGGCATGGAGTGCTATGAAATACTAGTATATTAGTTATTTGATTATTTATTCACACATGAAAAATGCGCCTTACTTATCTGTTGCTTACAAAAATACTTATACTTTTACTTATAAAAATATTTTGATTTCTCTCGTCCATGGATATGATTTGGCAAAAAGAACGAGAAGAGAACGGCAGGTAAGCTAAATCCTTTTTCAAATAATCAAAGACTGGAACAAATCATCATAAAAGTAAGGGTTATCAAAATACGTAAAATTAGAAGTAAAACTTGCTTTACACATAAAATTTCAAAAACTAAGATTTCATAACAAAGTCGCTTTAATATTTTGATGTGCACAAAATAATGCAAAGCGGTGACTACTCACTCAGAAACATAAAATCCACTGCACGAGTGATTCAGTCAAGTATATTAAATTACAGGTAATAAAAAACTACAATGGGTGGTAAAAGAAGAATAAAGTGCAGTGTGTAGCTTGAGGGTTGCAGAGAGATTTTATGCGAAGTTAAATTAAGGAGGAAGATTTATGTAAAATCCTAGTTCGTTCCGGGAAAATGGGTCGGCGTTGATGGATTTTTTTGAGAAACGATAATTTTGGAATACGAAATTTGTAGATTTTTTAACATAAAAAGGTGCAAATAACCATTCTTACGTTTGGCTATTACAAAAATGAACTCTTTAAACCAGCCTTTTTAATAGTCCGCTGCAGGAAGTAGGCCTACCTACAAAGGATGATTAGGTCATATCCACCACGCTGGCCCAGTGCGGGTTGGTGGATTCACATACGCCATCGAATTTCTTCTACGGACGTATGCAAGTTGCCTCACGATGTTTTCCTTCGCCGAAAAGCCAATAGTGTGAAATTCTGTACATGAATTCCGTACGATTGTAAGGCGGGTGTCATTACCACTACCAACACGGTTCTTAAAACAAAAAAAAAAAAGCACGTTTTAGAAGACGAGATCTGAGCCCCTGATGGATGCTATGCGTGGCCATAATGACGAAAGATGCCGTTCAGCATAGTAGTGATACATTATTAATCATTCTAAATAATTCCTTTTTTTTACCTGAAGTAGGCACAATATTAAGTTCAAAACAGTATCAAACAGACAAATTCTCATCAACATGAAGCGCAAATTAAAATTGTTGAAATTTTGAGACTAAGTAAAATAATTTCAAGTGGAATTTCGTTTAACTCTGTAACTTCTCAACTGTTCATTATTGTGACAAAATCTTGGCGAAACCAGAAACAATCTCTATTTGGCTCTGAAGTTCCAACCTATATATTTATGCGGCTAGAAGGTCCATTTTGTATCTTTAGATTACATAAGTTTTCAAATTAGATCGAATTATACATCCGAAGTAGGATTCTTTAGAAGTTCTCTGGAGTACCAATAAATTCAAAGGGAACAAATAACTTGAGTTGCAAAATTAACTGTAAGTTAATTGTTGAAGAGGGAATAGACTTTACAACTTTGGATAGACGCTGCGGACGTTTTTTGTTTATAAATTAGGCTATCCACGTTTTTAGAATTTTCTTTTAAAAATATATTATTTAGTTGGTGTTAACAAAAGGTGTGTACCATTTTTACTCTAGGTTAGATGATAATATTACAAATGTGACCCTATTTCTATTCACAAGAAGGGTCTTTATTTAGTTTATTATTTTGCTAATTACAATGATGTTCGTAAAGCTCAACAAATACACAGAAACTGCTTGCTACTATACATAAAAATTGAAATAAAACATTTTGCAGTTTACACCAAGTATTTTTCTGGAATAATTGCCTACTTATTGATGCAAGGCGATGCTTCAATACGAGTTAAATATGTATACCTAATCATGGCGATAAAAGTTGAATGACAAGGTTAGTGTTGTACCATATTTTTAAAGTTAAGAAAACTAATCGGCGCTCCGGTTGCGCGTTTGAACCAGTACAAAATTTATGAAATAAGTCGATATTCCGATTTTTTCGGCAACCCTATTTAAACAGATAAAGCTTCAAAAAAGCTGTATTTAAATACTTACCATCAAAATCGTTAGAACCGTTTTCGAGAACCAATAATTATGTATACTTAATTCTTGCTAAATAATTTAATCATAGGGGAAATACTGTTTTGAGTATAAAACTAGAACTACTTTTACTTTTACTACTTTTTCGGACTTGAACGATTGTCTTCGCTTTCTGCTAAACTCTTGACTGTTCTCCCAATGGGGCAATAAATTCTTCTCGTCTGATGCTAATTCCTTCTTCTTTTTTACATTTATATTGATATTTGATTAATTGATTTTATAGATTTTTCAGTCACTGATGTAAGATGTTTTTTTAGTTTCATAACTTCATGTGAGCTTTATTTTTCTTTTTAATGTCTTATGGTTTTTGTCATCTGTGGCCCCTACAGCTTACCTGACATGGGCGAGCGTAGAAGGTGGCTGAGCCCTAAGATTTACTTATAGTGTGACTAGCGCAAGGCACCTGAGAATGTACGGACCTCGGCTTGGGCCGTCACCCGGAAGGGAATCAGACTTGCCCGGGGACTCCAGAAAGGGTGTGCCCTGTGGCCCTAATAGGTTGATCTAACGACTATTTGAAGATCTGTGAACCTGATGTAAGTCCTTACATATCGATATCAATCGAGTACCTACCCTGCACCCCATCACTACACAACCCGCCTGCGGTCGTACTTCCACAAATTACACACCGCGGCCGCTCACTCTTCAGTTTGCACCTATCGCTCGTTTTGCAAATTTATATGAATCATTATTGGCTTGAATTACAGCACATCGTGAGTCGACGCCGACAGACGTGAGAAGTCATGTTCGGTATCGGTACAAAGTACAAGTCATACTTGCCATGATTACGATGTTGATGTTAGCCTTTTGACCTGTTTTATTGACCTGTGTTGTGATGTGATCATTATCAGACAACGGATTGAAATTTTAGATCGATTAGATGTTGGGCTTGTTAACGTTGTCATTTCCTACATATATCATACAATTTTTTCTTTAAGTCGGATTTCATCATTGCCACCATCTCTAAAGAAGTGAATCGTGTGATAAATGTATCTATTTAAAAAAAAAAAAATGATGAAAATGATGAAGGAAATGATGGGATTTATGTTTCAACTTTAGTTTCTATTTTTCCTTTAAAATGTTTTGAGTTAAATAAAACACCCAGTATAATGTTTGGACAAAAGAAGTAATTTAACTACTTACCCATGATTACAATAAAAAAATTCCGTAGTCATATAACCTGAAAAAAATTCATGGATGTTGTTGTCTTCTTATCTGTTGTTATCTTATCTAGTTACTCGCATACCCTTTTGATATCCTTGTTACAAATCCTGAACTAGTAGGTACTAGATATTTTTTAAGTAGGTAGACAATTTTTCTTACTCTTGCACCTTTTCATTGATATCATTCCGTAGGTGCCCATGTGTTTGCAAAAAGATAATAGAATTTTAGGCTTACATTGAAACATTGAACACAAATTTAAACCCAAAGATGCGTTAAAATACAGTTCAAGTTTGCAGTGTTTTTCGTATTTTTATTGTATTGTTTCCTGGAGCCTAACCAATAACCCCTAATTTTCGTAACGCTTTTTTTGGTTTTATTTCACAACTTTTGACTGTAACGTTTTCTTTGTTAAACTTTGCCTCAGTGTATTATTCGATTAAAAATGAATCATCACGTTGTAAAGACATAAAAATAAGTATGTTGTCAAACGCAAACCTATTCAGAATAAAAAAAAAAAACATATAGAGTTTAAGATAACGTGTTAATCCAATAACTATATTGCAACTGAAAAGTTTCAGTAGTTCGGTCAACCGGACTATTGCTACTAGAGGTTCTAATACAAATGGAATAGCATAATATCATAATCAGTATTTTTACAAATTGTTTAATTCAATGAGTCAAGCGTGGAAAAGTGTTTTTTCACCCTAAATTAAACCAAATTTTTGTTCTAACTATCCTATTTCATTTTCCTTCAAAGACAATAATCGTTTTAAAAAAAGTTTACATTCTCTTTGCTTTGTAGCGATTAATTCCTCTATGACTTTGTACATTGTCAAACACAGAGCTATTACGTTATTTTTCTAAGGCATTACTTTGGCTATTACAACATCAAAATACTCTCCAAAACTGCTGCCAAGTAAATAAGATGCATCATTTTTTCAGCCTTTTTCTATTACTTTTATTATTTTACCGGATCAAAACAAACTCTGCTAATATAACAGACCAAACCATCATCAAATCAACACTACAGTTCAAAAATAATTTAAAAAAGACCCCAGACAAGTCCACATTTACCGGGGAAAGTAACAAATCCAGCGGTAATGAAGTAGAAAATACTACGCGAGAAAAACATGGGGGGGAAAATAAGGAAAGTCATCAGAGGATATTGAGATTAGCTGCAGCTAGAGCGAATATAGATTGTATGTCTTGCACGGGTGCTGGGACTGCAATAGTAGATGACAATTGCTACAGTGGAAATTCGTAAGTACATTATGCATAATATTTTAAAAAAAAACCCGCGGTTGGGTAATCAATCAATCAGTGCGGTCGTGATCTTATTCTACTAGATCGTAGAGATGCGATTGAGTGTGTGTAAACTTGTACAGCATAGGGTTCTATAAGAATCATATAGCATCAATCGCCTATAACAAACGTATGCGTAAATAATCCAAGAGTAAGAGAAAGAGCATTCAAGATCTGTGTTAGTGCAAACGAGATAGCCAAGAATGGTAAGTCGAACGGTAACGAGTCGCATAATAGCGACTCGTTTTTATCGGTTCAAAATTTGAGGTTCTGGAATTCTTGTAGGCGTAATCATAGTTTAATTGTTTTATACTCTAGTAGCTATTTGGAATCACTGACGCTTTTTGTGTGGAAATAAAAACATATTTTACGTAACTCACAATACGAATTTGGGAACTGAGTTCACATATTTTGTCTGTTCGTGTCAGAAATATAGAACCAAATCGCTTTGTACGCGTGGGAAATATATTCCATGCTTCGTGCTCCATGTCTCAGCGCCACATACCGCACTCAATATCAAAAATCTTCGTACATCTTTTACCATATTTTTGTTTAAAAACGTGTTGAGTAAACTCTATTTTGCTCCAGATTGGATAGAACCAAATGCGCTGACGCTGAGGCATGTTTTACCGAACTCCATCCTCAATACATAAAGAGAGGCTGTATGTTACCTTTGGGCTTAAATAGGACATTTGTATGCAAATGTCCCCTATGTAACGACAAACCTGCGGGAGATGTGACCTATTATGAGTATAAGACGATCAGCGATTGGCAATTCGATAACGGACGTCTTGAAGAGCCTATTTTGGGCCGGGAACTGCTTTGCAAAGTCTGCGAAACGACAGGACGGAATCTAGTAGCTCATAAAATTTGCACTAATGGTTCGAAGTAAGTATTCTAATGATTTTTTATTACATAATGAAGATAGTTTCGCATTTGACCACATTCTACGTAATTTTAACTAGAACGCCAGTATTAGACAGCTACCTCTTTGTTTCGTGATTGCAACCAGCAGGCACTTGGTCAGATATCCTCAATATAGCTGCAAATTTTTTGTTACTCGTAGTATCGCAACTACGCGAGGTAGTATAATTTTACTTGCTATAAATAAAATAATTGACCAAATATATTCGTTTCCAGGGCGGATTATATGCTGTGTGGGCACAAACAAGTATGTTTTATAAACATAAATAGTCAATCAGACTATGTTTCTAGAGGATGCATTGAGTTACCAGTTTATAACTCTATGTATTTCTTTTGCAACTATTCAGCTTGTAATTCTCAAGGATATGATAACCCAACGAGGACTAAGAGGACATTAGAAATAAGCGTTATAAAAAAACCAAGAGGTTCCTTTGAATCTACGATGGCCAAAAATAAAACTATTTTGCTGTCTTTTAATTTTTTGATATTATTTTGCGGTACTTTTATTTCCTGACCGATTTATTGTTGACCTTTTTGATATCGAAATATCTTTGATTGTTCTGTCATAAATAGGTACCAAGATAAATTTCACTTTGAAACTTGATAAATTGACAGTCAAAACACAGACCAAAAATATAATAAATGCACAGAAATATAAGTCCCTGTATTCAAAAAGCACGTTCGAGTCGTAAACTATAGTCAGAAGTAATCAGATATACATAATTTACTAAAAACAACATGAAATTATGCTATGCAGTATGTTTATTACAATTATTTGTTACTGTACAATGCACTGATGAAGAAAGATCAAAAAGTAAGAATCCATTGCCTTACTTTAAGAGAAACATAGAAAAAGGTTTACACAACTCCAATACAGCTTCAGACGATGCTCAAGATTATATTGCTTCATTTCTAATTGATAATGTCAAGGAGATTCTGAATGATAATGATGAAACGAGTGAATTTCCAGTATCACCATTAGTACTTCGTTCAGTAACAATCATACAAGCCAATAATTCTATTAACAGTATTAAAGAAGCTCCTAAACTCACAGATGACATCACTGTTTACCAGAATATAACGCTTAGAACCATGATAGATCCATATGAGTTAGTTTCACCTGGCTATGAAATAAAAAATGCCAAGCACACGCATGTTTTACTACTGTCAGAGAAAGCAGTAAGAAAATCTGAACAAAAGATTGTGAGAAATGATACCTATATATTAGCGAGTTCGTTAACTCCGGAATCAAAAAATACTGTTCATCAAGAAACTTCAAAACGCTCCTGTATATTTTGCGACAACGTTGCGAATGATGATTGCAGTGATCCGAAGAATAAATTGTAAGTACGAGCCGATAATGTTTTCTGAAAGAATTGTAATACAAAATCATGGCTGTATTGTGACAATTTAAATAACTTTGTTGCAACTTTTTTCACTCGTTGTAATAATTTGGGGAAGTCTCGATACCTACCCAAAAAAGTTTGATATAGAATACTCATCATTATGATGCATTTTTACATTGAAACCTACGCTGTGATTGTAATAATCAACTAATCAGCTCTTCCATCCATTTAATTGAGAGCAAAATATCAATTTATCGTATGGAACAGCTGATTTGTTATTTTGCGTTATAGTTTAGGCCCATGCATGTTAAAAGTTATTTATTATGATAAATGTGTATATCTCTGATAATTATTTTTCGTAAAAAAATGGTAAAACCGCCTTCCATCGTGTACAAAATTCGAATATTTCGCTCGAATTGCTTACATTATTATTGATTTTTCAAAAACGGTTCAGCCGATTTCTGTAAAATTTAAATGGGACCACCTGGGGAGTATATTCTTTCGAACTAAATAGAGTTTTTCGATTAAATTCAAAATTGGCAAAATTATCGATGACCATACACACAAAAATATACAGACGAACATAGAACCTCCTCCTGTTTAGAAGTCGGTGAAAAATACCTGTATATACCTACATGCAATTTGTAAAGCTACAGTACAAAATATTGAAGACAGATTTAAGCTTTTCTTTTATAAATTGGTTGCGTTTCAGGATACCGTCCATAATTTGCGAACGTGACGACGACCAGTGCTTTTCAATGCACACACCATTCGGTATAATCGTTCGGGGATGTTTCAATGCCAATCGCAATCTCGCCACCTACGTGTGCGCCTGCAATCTTTGCAATCACATATCTGTTACGGAAATGCCATACTTTTTCTCTAACAAGCGTGAATGGGTACACAACGTTGCTGAGCTCTCACGTATTAGAAGTTTGAGAAGCTCTGTATATAAAGACATGGCTTGCTTGAGATGTGAAGTGAACATGACTGTGTCTAATAAGTACACAGTCCTTGATGAAAACTGCGTTAATGGAAACATGTGAGTTTTGTTTTAGTTAACCGCAGTTTTTTGTAACCTAGGCTTTTGCTGATAATTGTTAGAAAACTTCGTGAAACATTATCCGCAAGTTCTTCGAAAATATCGTAACAGAAAAGTGGAATAGTAAAATCACTTTTTTGCGTCGAATTTGTTAGGAGTTGTTCATTTTGTATTTATTGAAACTGCGATAAGTCACGCTTATTTACTATATCGCTATTTAATTTTCAATCATGTAAATTGCCTACATACAGTACATACATTGACACAGCAGATAGAAAGTAGTAATTTTAAGTGATAGATATTTTAAAAATCTAAGTTACCTATTTGCGTACTTTGAAGTACAGAATACGCCTCTACGTTGTTCCCTATTAAAGAGATAGAGCCGGGTATTGTATATTATAAATTCTTCCTTTTTGTGATAATTTCACACAATTTTATAGGTTTTTTTTTTCCTTTCAGTGGTAATCTTCCAACGGAAATATGTAATCCAAATGAAATTTGTGTGGTAAAAATGGTCAAAGCTGAAGGCTACGTCTGGCGGGGATGCATCAGGAGTCCTCTCTACAATTACTGGTGGAATCACTGTGACCGTGATCTTTGCAACTACGAAAGTTCAATTTCTATGTATGACTACATTTAAACAATTGTTTTTAATTTCTATTTCAACTGGTTTACTTGAAGATGTGCAGTATTCGACAAACTCATGACGTTTTGTCAATTCCGACATGCAATTTGATATGAGACGGCCTTAGATGGCTGATGTAATTTTCTAAAATTACTGGTTGGATTTATAGTAAATGTTGTTCATAATGATCAAACAAATCACTCACTTTGACTTCACTCTCTCTGTCTAACTCTGTTTACTGTACAGCCTCCAAAACAATATTAAGCGTTCCAGATTTAGGTACTTAGTTACCTACCCTTAATTAATTAGTTTACAACAAGCTTCGAGCTTATACCTATATAGTCACAATCGTGCAAAAAAAGTGTCCGAGCCAAAACTCTGCCCAAGCTACGTAGTGGGCAGACTTTTTAGTTAGTCGGAAGGCGATTGCAAGCCGACTACAACGCCGCGCGATGCTAAAATGCTCGGTTACAAGCACCAATTAGGAGACAATAAAGTCGAGATTCGAGAAAACTGGTCATTGTGAATTTTTTAATGTAAATAATCTAAGTCGGTATAAAATATGTGACGGCGCTCGGACATGCTTTTACTACTTACACTTAGGGACTGTGGTTCTCTGGTTCTGTGGATATTTGCTCGAAGATTACAAGGCTGAATGAAATATTTATAAAACTTAAATATTTACAACACTTAGTTATAATTTGTTATCTTTCAACTACACGGCTTGTACAATCCTACTACAAGTAGTGCTTGTGCTATAAAACTCATACACGCAATTGTAAGTAAGACGTTATCTACCGAACGACTTAAAAGAGCTCAAAATATTTTGCCAGAAGTGGATAGTCCAATAAAGAAAATTCGTAAGAAAATTAGTAACATCATTTTCTCAAAACTTCGTCTTTTGAGGGTCTTTCTATTACCTGGATCGTTGCCCAAACCGATGTTATTGGCTTCCATCCAAAGGAAATATTGTTACCCCTTGAACCTTGAACTCATCAATTGGTACTTTAAAATTGTAATTTTACGTTTACAGAAGAAAGTAGAAGAGTGGTTTTGATAGATTTGTAATTTTTTTCTAAAGCTTTACTTGAATTCCTATTGAATATTTTATTTAATTTTTGCTTATTATTATTATTGGCAGGCGATATTTTAAAACCTTTTATAACGTATATAATATCTTATTTAGTCCTCATGATTGAGACGGTTGATTTACCTACCTGATTTGGTGGCGAATAATGTAATAATTGGTGATTGGATTTTAAATTATCTCAAAAAAAAAAATCGGCTGTTTTATGGGTTTCTTGCTAAACACTTTTGTATTAGATCAACCCAATTTCATCAATATCGTCGTATCAGCCGTAGGACATCCACTGCCGAATATAAGCCTCCCTATTGATTTCCGATAACGACGTTCTAAAAGAAACCTACTATGGCGATCGAAAATTTCAGTAACTAAACATGCGGTTGCAATTCATATACCTCCTACGTTATCAAGGCAAGTTGTAAGTGCTTAGACAGATTAGAACTGAAAACAAAATAAAATTGAATGTAGTCATAGAAGTGTTAAAATTGCTTCTTCATCTTACCATAAATTGGTATTATAGCAATGCACACTATGCACTGTTTGAATGTCTACATAATGACCGTTATATATCTCTTTAATGAACTACAATTCTACTTTTGCTACGGGAATTTCTCTAGTCGCAGTTTTCGAAATATATGACTATTATGGCCAAGATGTTATGTAACTGCTACGAAAGCCGAAAGGGCAGCGCTGATCCACCGAAAAAAAATTCGCCCCTTTTGTTAACAATGTTGTTAGCAGTTTGCAGAAATAGTGGGAAATCTATCGCCTTATCAACAAACTTTAAACACAGTTTAATTGTGCAATTTGTACTGTTAAACATTGTCTAAAGCGTGAGTAAAACTTTTGTGGTAAGACGGCAAGTGTTGTAGATGTTGTTTTATCCATTTAAATCAAGATTTAAATGGATAAAACAACATCTTCAACACTTGAAAACAAATGTTTCTCTAGAAAAACATTTGTTTTCAAAAGTGTGCAACAGTAGATCATGGTTGGTAAGTCCGGTGCAACTGCGCTTTTATTAGTACACTTTACCAACCATTTCCATTTATTCCTCGCAAATAAGTAATGACTGTGTTAGATAGGATATTTTATTATAATGTTATATATCACTTAAATTGCCGCTGTGCTTTATTTATTGGTCTAAGACTATTTCTTTACCTTCGATTCTTATAAATAGACAAATCAAGATACCATATCCGCCATTCCTTGTTGTGTTTGTAATATTGTTTATCAATGTGTTATTATGTAGTCAAAGTGATTGTGATCCTATCGACTATTCTCTAATAGTTGATAGGATAATATTAAATAACGATTACAAAAGGTATTAAGTAATATAAGACTTATTGGTAGCTAAATGGAATTGAGAAATATCATGACGTCCGAATGTCGGCCATTGTTGTTTACATACACTATTTATTTAATACTGTGATTTCATAATGGTATAGATGACTTGAAATGTATCAATAATTGTTCTAATAATTTTAATAAGTATGAAATGCAGCTCAAGATGATTTTATGTTTAACAATTGTGTAAAATGGAGGCTACCACCGTGCCCGCCATCTTGCTCGTTCCCTATTGGTCGTTGTCAATGTTTACATCGAGCAGTGGTGGTAAGGCATGGCGGGAGCTTGTGAAATCAGTATAAAACAGTCAGTTGGCGCGGCTTCGCTCTCTTAGCATCATTGAGTCTCTCTTGGTGTTCGCCCAGTATCCTAATAATAACGTTGGACAAATCTTTGTCGCTTTGAGTCTCACCTAGCTAGTTATGCTGAGTGTCGGTACTTTTATATTCAAAGCCAAGCCGAGTGGACGTCGCCATGTTGCTAAAGTTAAGTACTTTGGGTAATATCTAAATTATGTGACTGATCATTGTACATTGTAACAAAAGATTAGATTGATGACTTTTGAGTTTCTTGCCACTTCTTCTCAGACGTCTAGGGCCTTACGAACGTGGCTTAGAGTCTTTGCAATGCATGGAGGTACCCTCTCGGGGCCCATGAGGTTTATGAATAAACATAGATTACTTACTTACTTGTTTCCATTACTAATTTATAAGCCTCAAGTTAGGTAACTGCCCTGACAAACGTTTAGAGGATCAGATTGATGAGTTTCTTTGTTATTATGTTAGATTCAGGGTTGCTGTGTTATTTAAGAGTAAGATTTCCATCCTGACAATGATATTTTGATAGAAAACAATATAGATAAAGTAACCGGATTTTTAACCCTGATCCAACAACTGCATTTAATTTATTTTGTTTCACGTTATAAGAATTTTATCTCAATGACTAATTATTTCTAGGGTGAAGTCCTCCATTTTATCTCAACTAATTATTCCTTGATCAGAACCTGGATAAAATGTGTTCACAATGACAAATTTTTCTTTCGTGCTTAGCTTAATGCAGTTATGACTCCATCAAACTCAATGTAGCTATTTAAACTAACCTCAAATATTATCTGCAGACGGTTTAAGTGAATTTGGCCATTACAGAGTTGAATGGCTTCAAATAAAGCGGCTTCTGAATGTGGCCAAGATTTTATAGGTCTTTTTAAGGTTTAGGCACATACTTAAATAACATTGGCCTAGTGACTAGTCCATGCCCACTTATTGCACCGTTACAGTGCACGTACTGATTTTCTAAACATTTTATTTAATATGAGCCATTTAGCGGCATGAATCGATATTTTTATAATTGATTCCAACCTTGACGCAGTGTGTGCACGGGTAGCGGCCCATTTATTCGTTTCAAGAAACATGTACTTACTTATTGTATTTTAATATCTGCCTATTTTAGCCACATTTATATGCACTATATAGGTAAAATGGTTAAGTTAATTTAGCAAACAGATCGCGTTAAACCACCACATATTTATAGTACCTATAAGTGATTCATCAGATAATTGGCGATCATAGATGTAATGTAAGCAGCATAGATTTTTTTTTTAATTTTTGTGATCCTTATAAATTACGCAGATTTCACTTTGGTAGCAGTTTTCACTTATAAACATTGTACCTATTGATAGCTTGTTTCACTTAAATAGACAAACTCAACTACGCAAACATAATATTATGCTGAAATAAGTATTGAACTTCCTTATCACTCAGATCCAGACATCCATTACTCAGTTGACACCTTATAATTTAGTTTGTCTGACTTGAACCCATATTTTTATTTTCGAAACTCCAATACATTCCAATTCAAAACAAAGCAAACCAGTTACAAGCTACTAAATTACCTCACATAATATCTGTAATCCTGTTCGGTTTGTTCAACACTAGTCGAATATGAACAAAAAGTGAGATAATCACATTTCAAATAACGCGATCATTGCTCGCCTTTGCCAGGTTATAATAACAGTGTTCTTCTTGAAGCGGATAAGATGGTAATGAGAGACTAAGCTGCTTAAAGGACGCATCATTGAAATTAAACTTTAATCCATCGAGATAAAGTTACGTTTCTGAATCCAAGAAATAGTTTTGTACGCGAGCAACGCTAGCTTGAGATGCCTTGAGGCTCCCAACTTTCTTTCAACACGTAGAACTCTATGTGTTTAATGTAGTAACGTTTGCCATCAAAGGCGTCTGAGACTGAAAGGGTTTTAGATTCGCAATCGTGTTGGCGTAAACGAGATACCATTTAGCCAAAGGCAAACATGGACGATGTTTTGTTCGGAAAGCGTCTTCCGGAGCTTTTGGTATAAGAAAATTATAGGGGAGATGAGCTTTGCCTATGTTGAAAGTAAGGGGCTGAGATTTGTATAAATATATACGGTCTTACGTTGGCTCTGTATGCCAAGAAATTTAAGCATTGTTGTGCAGGAATTCTGTTTTTTTTTTGTACAGAGAGTCATCAACGACTTATACAGTAAGTAGGTAACGCAGAAATACTGCTGACCACCTGATCCATAGCAATGTTTGAGCTATGTTTATTATTTATTGCTTTTCTTTTTAATACATAAATAGTGATACAGTACAGTTACGATGATATAGATTGAATGCTTGTAGTGTTGAGTGCGCATGACTAGAATATAAATGAATTTTACAATTGTACTGATATGTATGGATTTCACAAATTTTATTATAAACACGTAAACACACGTCAGTTAAACTCAAAATATTTTAAAAAAAAAAATACATTTTTAATCTTTGAACACTTTGCCAACCGGGAATTTTATAACCCGTATCCACCAGTGCGCCGACCATTTTCGTCATTATTGTAGGTAATTTCTATAGAAAAGCAACTATAATAGTAATGCATTTCATTATTTTTGTATATGTTAGAGTAACATATATATTTTAGCTATTATAAACAAAACAAACAATATTCATGTCTTATTTATTTAAAAAATTGAAATCATAAATGCATTTCTGCAAAAAATAAAAACTAAGTATACTACGTAACCGCGCAATGCGTAACTTCGCCGCTCAGCCGCTAATCGCCGGGTTCCTCTCCTCCGCCCCCGCTTCATCGCTTTGTAAACGAATTTCCTATGTTTATGTAGCTAAATAATACAGCCACACATTGAAATAAGCCCCGATCACGGCACAGCGTCGTAATTTTAATGAACATTCTAGGAAATTGAAACACGACTGTTCAAAGCGATCCACGGAACTTAGAAAAAAAATTAATCGATAAAGTCGTGATCTGCTGGCGATAATGTAACAAGGGAAATTCTACAAAAATTATAACACAATCTGGCAACACTTACGCAACACATACCTACATTTAGCAACAATATTGCTGCAAAACGTTCAACAGGAGTCGGACAGAAGCTCGAAAACCCGCGTGTTAAAAGTATAAAGGAATAAAAAATGTTGCAGTAACGAGCACCCGCGCAACTCTTACTGGGCATCGATAAATAACAGTTTACTGGACGATTTAACTTTAGCACTGAAAAATTAAACTATGAATCTTCGCTATACTCTACATTTACTGTGACGGGAATGTACCGAGCTTAATCTCATCCACACTGAATGTTGCGAGGAGATTAATAGAGTCGTTCTGAGTAGAAATACTGGTACTGATTTTTAGGGTTCCGTACCCAAAGGGTAAAAACGGGACCCTAATACTAAGACTCCGATGTCCGTCTGTCCGTCTGTCTGTCACCAAGCTGTGTCTCATGAACTGTGATAGCTAGAGCCTTGAAATTTTCACAGATGATGTACATAATTTGCCGCTGTAACAACAAATACTAAAAAAAGAATAAAATACATATTTAAGGGGGTCTGCCATACAAAAAAAATAGTTTTTAGCCGGTTTTCGCTCGATATTTTGGTAACATGTAGGTGCTTGACATTTTCACAGAATATATCGTTGTATATTAATTTCAATAATAAATAATAAAATTAGAATAAAATACATATTTAAGGGGGCTCCCATACGGTACAGAACCCTCCGTGCGCGAGTCCGACTTGTACTTGGCCGATTATTGTATTGGTACTTAGTTACTGGTAGCTGAGAGACCAGATTTATTACTAGTGCTTAAAATCGACTTATAGCTAAAGAAATTATAATCAATATTAGATACAATAACACCAACGAAACTAAGACCTTACAAAAATATATTTTTCAATAAAAAATATGGCTTTTTAGAAATAACAAAAGCATGTTTCTTTAATTTTGGGGAGTACGAACAAATTTCTATCAACTAATTATGTTGTATGTTCTACAAATTTCAAGTTTATTAAACTTATTTTTCTTTTGGGTAACATAATTAATCAAATTTCGTTACCCAAAAGTAAAATAAGTTAAAAAAATAATAATATTATTTTGTACTCATAAGATAACCATTTTATTTAAGCTCATATCTCTTTTTATCTCCTTTGTAGGTAAACGAAACTCATTGCCCTGTAGGTCATCAGTCAAATAATAACGAGGCTTGTTTCACACTTCAACCTGGTTGATTTATAATATTTACAGTTGCCAATTTGAGAACGTTTGTGCTGCAATTAAGGGAAGTTATGAAGTCTCGGTATGGCTATTTATCAGTTCTCTGAATTAGGACGAGTGCAATTTATCTTGATCAATTCGTTCGAGAATTTCGTAAAACGTTTCTGGGAGAGTTCCAAAGAAATACATAAAATTGTTCTAAATATTTTTACAAAGTGTACCCCAGCTTAGTACGTTGATGTTAGTTAAAAAAATTAACTACAAATATGGGGAAAAAATGAAAATATATAGTATAGTAAGCGTGTTTTTCTTTGTTGTCCAGAATTTGATTCGATAAACTTTTGTCGTGTCGTAAACCAATACATTATTTTCCCAACAAAGAATTTCCACTTACTGAATACAGAGCGCATATACAAGGCAAAGGAATGACAAAACGAATACCGATCGATATCATTATAATTAAAGCAGTATTTAAGAAATCTCGCCGTCCTATCAGGAATGCGGGACCGTTCGCGATGACAGTAACATATTGCTGACATAAAATCCCGAGATTTGGAGATATCCTCAAATAGTCGGTTTCCGCTCGAAAGGCCCACGATCCTTCTCACTTGGCTCTATAAAAATGTGGAAAAATTATTTAGATAACGCCTCCCTCTGATCCATCAATGTCGGACGTTAGCACGTCTTTTATTCGTACGTTCCTGAAAGAATAAAAGAATTTACTAAAACGCTTTACGAAAGCTTTTTATTTAGCGAGATAGAAATTACTCGAGGGCGCCGAACCTTGAACAGAATCATTGTTCAACGAAGTGACTGGGAAATATTCAAATTAAAGTTAACAGTCACGAAAAACAACATAGAATTCCCATAAATATAAATAGCTTCCATCAATATAAATGAAATACATAATAGCCATCAACATACGCCTAAATCGGTTTCCTTATCAAAATTGTCGTCCAAACCCCGTCCGGTTCTGTATCCAAGGCATATTTTATCCAGACATCAACGGACAAGATAAGATAGCTTGTTTTTATAGCCGAATCAGAGAAAATAACATGTGTCAATAAGCCAAATACCTACCATGGAATTCTTCGGCGATGTTTTATGTTAGCTCATATATTTCATCAGCCATATCATCAAAATTTTATTACGAACGGTGGCTTATTACCCGAAATCTTGGCTGGCGGTAAAACAATTCGTTTTGGGTAATACGGGCTGAGCTTACGAAATTGTATGAATGTTACCCCGTGCTCTATAAATGTTAAGTAGTGGGTAGATATTTTAAGCTTCAGAAATGAGTTTCTGTAATTCTTCTTTGTACAGAATTCAAGCAAAATAATGAATATAATAGAATACTAAAGTATGCTTACAGAAGATTTTTTTTTTCATTTGACTTCGTGATATTATAAAATCTTAGCGGGTTCAGCTAATTTTGTTTTTACATAGTACAAATCAAATGGAGTTATATTTTTCTACCATAAGTTTTGTTAATATTTTACTAAAAAAATCAATGATTCTTGACCGTGCGAGTAAAAATACTGAAAGATCTAACTTGGATAGGCAATAGCAGCGTGGGACATCCGCCCACAAAGTGGAGAAAATGGAAGGTGCAGCAACAAGCTAGATGCAAATCCTTTCCTACAAACGCTATTGAAAATCTATATTCGGTACATGTATCTATACTACATTCGGTTTGTAGACAATTCGATTTCGTATTTTTGCCCTTATGAAAATTAGGTCTCGTTACGATGGGACTGCCATGCCACTGTTGGCAAAAGTCCCTAATAAATTTATGAGTAATAATAAAGCAATGCTTTGAAGCAATTCCATAAAATAGCGCTCGTAGTGCAGTTTGATTAGGTGTTTGTCAGCGATCACTGAAATTAAGCAACGTTTATTTTGGATGGGTGACCGCGGATGGCATTTTACAACTGAGCGCTACCGTGGCTTAGCCAAGTTAGAGGCCTTCAGGCGGCCTAAAAACTCTGACACCAGGACTAGCCACCCGGTCTGTACGAATTTACTTACTTATTCCAAAAAACAGACTATAAATCTAAATTTTATCATATTCCCAAGCTCAATTATTATTTATAACAGGTTTTCACAGTGATCTGTCACTATACCATCGAGCTAGCGTCAAAATGTTGTGACTACCATCTATCTCGCCTGGCGGGGTCATTTCGACCGTGCTGATGTTTCGTTCGCATTGTTTTGGGTGTCAAGATCCATCTATCAAGGTACAGTTAGTCGGGCAGGTTTAACCAAGCTGTTAACTGGTTGTTAAGTAATTTAAGTATGAGGTGTGATAAGTCCAAATATTTTAACTCGTGATTTATATACAGATGTTAACTCAAAAGTATGAATCATCTATTGTATGTTTTGATGTAGACAGCAGGACTCAGATTGTTATTTCCTGAGGTGTTGACGAAGTCTTTAGCTAACAAATAAACAAACAGTAATCCTTAAAATGACAATCTGCATTTCAAACTCAATCCCATTTTATTTCATAGTTATTACATACATACATATTTTATTATGTCAATGTTTTAAAAAAAAAGGGTACTTACCTTGCATTATGACAACATTATGAGCCGTAGCCGATTTTCCATAGGACTGCTACTTGAGGAAGAGCTTCCATCTGGATGCTCTTTATGGATGCCTGATTTAGGCTACTGAAGCACACCAGTGTGCTAGCCTAAATCAGGTTGTAAATAAATTTCTTAGATGAACATCCTATGATGCACCTACTCGTTTTGCTATACATTTGAAAACTTAATGACCCCATCGGTTGTCTATAATTTTATTTAATTCAACGGATTAAACTATTTGTAGAGCTGGCCCGTGTCAGATCCGATAATAATAACTCCGTGGCTAGAACAGTTACCGATGTCAGGCATTGTAATCTCTGAAAGCTTATTAGTGTTTAGCACAGATCTCGTAAGATGGGGTATGACATCACGATCTAGCGCAGACCAAATGTTGGACGAAAATTTACATACAAACACAAAATGCCAATAAATAATTACACAATTTTATGACCCACGCAGCTTCACTAAATATTTATTCGTGCACAATTAAACATGCAATACAAATTATGCTTTAGAATAATATGCATTTTGCGGCATATGCTACAACATATTTATTTAACTGACTGCTCTGTAAAGCTTACATACTCTAATATCTATACCTATTACTCTATCCAGGGTTATTGGTAATCAATTAGCAGCCTTTTAGGGGCCTATTCTGTACATCAAAACTAACAACTTCTGTTCAACGACTTACATAAAATCTCAAAAAAAAATTGTTCCATAGATAAATATCGTTCACCTTCGAACAGTTGTTTTTTTTTTGAGTTTTGACGAAAGTCGCAGAACAAAAGTTATTAGTTTTGATGTACAGAATAAGCCTTAAAAAGATGCTAATTGATTACCTATAACCCTGTATATTCTAACCATCTATGCATCTGGTAAGACAGCCATCAAAGAAATAATGCAAAAATATATCGAACTTAGGCCATTACCTTGTACAGTATTCAATTATTTGCCTTATTAGTTTTGGAAAATGATTTTCATATTATTTTATTTCATAACATTAAAAATTTTCATTTTGGGAATTTTATATTTTTGGATCTTATCTTTGACATTGCTTGTTAAATATGACGGCGCGATGACGTCCTTGAACAAAATCAAAATAGAAAACATGAAATTCTATTAAAATTAAGCATCCAATGCGGTTGTTTTTCTCTGTGCATTTATTTATCATATTTTAATGGATTTTTTGAGCTACTGTACACAGTCTGGGTCCATTTTGCAAGATTTTCTTTTGGCAGTTTGCCGTCATGAGCTTTAAAAGCCGCTCTCATAATATTCACAACTTTTCATATGTGCCACGTTCTTTTTTATTCAGAATAGGTTTGCGTTTGACCACATACTGCCTGATGTTGAGCAGATAAGCGGTCTAGGTTGTAGCACGCTTACCTAGAAGATACCTATTTGCTTAGTATTTGAAGACGTTGTACTTTAGCGGGAAGACAGACCCAGGCAAAGCATTCCAAATTTAATAAAATAAATGTAAATTTCTTGTCGCGTAAAGAAAAAACAAAGCAGCTCTCTAGATTCCTAAGGTACCTATTTAGGTTACCATATTGTTACTCCGAGACGCTGTGGGAATGTGTTAAATGGCTGTGATTACATTGTAAGCTTCAAACTTAATTGATGACTCGAATTATATTAACAAGAGGGCGTGACGTCAATTCCGGTATAACGCTATATACTAAACCAATAACCCTGTATTATTTATTCAAATCAATGTCAATACAGTTAAAGTCAAATGATAAACATTGTATAACTAACTAAAACACTATTACATATATTCAAGGGAGTTATCGATCTGAGTCAACAACTCCCTAGTCATAAACTAATATGGAATCTGGATCTGAAAATAAATTACGAAAGATTCTAAGTACAAAGGAAGATTTAGACGCTATACTTAGGTAGTTACTAAATAATCGATATGACAAAACATTGGTCAAGTGCGAGTTAGACTCGTGCACGAAGTTTCCGTACCGTACGGATTACGGATTAAGTTGTATATTCCTGTGGCCGTGGCCGTTTCTTGTATGGGAGCCCCCCTTAGATATTTATTTTATTTTAACTTACTTTACTGTAATGTACCAGCCTTTTTGATAGTCCACAGCAGGACGTAGGCCTACCCACGAAGGGTTGATGAAGGGTGGTATTTTAACTTAATTATTTATTTTTAAAGTGCACAGTTAACTAAATATTAAGTCCGATAACAGGGGCGCCAGCGTAAACTAAATAGCAACGCAAAAAGCGTTCTCTCTATCGAATGCCTAGAGTGAAAAAGAAACAGAACTATGCTATTTAGCTAATATAATTACGCTGGCGCCTCTGTAATCGGGCTTATTGTGTGAATATTTCAAGTATATACGTATCACTGTTATTAAAATCGAACGAAAAACGAAAAAAACAGGTTTGTTGGAGAGGAAAAAATGGAAAATAAAATATTGAATTTAATTTTCTGTTTTTAGTATTTGTTGTTATAGCGGCATCAGAAATACGTCATCTGTAAAAATTTCATCGTTCTAGCTATCTCGGTTCATGAGATACAGCCTGGTAACAGACAGAAGGACAGCAGAGTCTTAGTAATTGGGTCCCGTTTTTGCCCTTTGGGCACGAAACCCTGAAAAAAAGCTTTTTAATTCAAAAAATGTTAAGGTTTATGTGTACGAAACAATTGAGTAATATTGGATTGATGAGAGTTACAATTGACTTAACTTATTGATTAGTTTAGTACCTGTCTAACTAATTTAACGGAATCCACACCATTGATTATTATTATGATTCTAAATCAATGAAAACTTGGTACCTAATGTTATTGCTGTAATGAAATTGTCAATGTTGCGTATGTTATGGCGCTTAGCTGTTACATCAAAGTTTGTATCTTATGTTATGAAACAAGTTTATTTTATCAACTTAATTATTTATTCCAATTAGAGAGTTTCTAAAATTGCAAGTTTACATTATTAAATTTTCTACATTTAAATAACTACACAAAGAAACTACCCATTTATAAATTAAACTACATACTTACTCATGTAGATTAACAAAACTTTATAAAATTAATCAATAGCAAATAGGCAAACAATAGTTTACTATGTGATTTATTATGTTTAAAGCACAGCATTTTACTATAAAAATATTTTAAAAGACAAAAGTTATGAGAAAGTAATACGTGTCATGTATCTATGTATCTCTTCATGTACCTTAATAATTATAATCTTTCAAAAAATAATAACAGAACCCCGAAATAGATTAACTAGCGTATCGCAGACAAAGCTGTACTTCCCGAACTCATCAATACCATTAAAGACCTATACATTTTTACGATGGCATATTACATAAAACATCAAAGAGAGTCAGTTCATGTTTTAAAACTATTTATGTGCCAATTACTTTCAACACCCGCCAAAATAATCGATGTTCCATTGTATGGAGACAAACCACTGGTAGAGAAGACACAGTGACGTAAGTTTATAATGTTAATATAGGTTATACGAACTAAAACTTTAACATATTTCTTAGTACTTTCCCCTCAAAAGCTTTACAACTATTACCTATGTTCACTCTAAAAAGTTTTCTTTTCTTTAATATTATTAACAGATATTCTTGCCAATGTTATTTTCATGAGACACAATTTCACCCACTGAAAAGCTGTTGCAGTTAACTATTGATGGTTTCAAATTTTTTTTATAGGCTAAAACTTTTGTACTGATGTTTTCCAACTCCAAACAGTACCCACCCATTATTTATCTACATTTTGGTGTTTTTTTAATGACCAAATGGCTGAGCTGACTTCTGGGGTTCTATTTTGCACCGGTAGTTCTAATAATTTACTCAAACGAGTACAGATCAGAACAGCAGAACTAGATTTTGCTCTCTCTTCTGTGGCGTAAATGCTGGAGTTGGGGAAAATGACTTTTATAATCGCATGCTATACTGTACCGTTCGCACTTACATCCATTTTCAATGCTCATTCTTACTCTCTCTTACTTTTTCTCTACTAGGTACTACTCACCGTTGCCGTCACCGCGTTTTCGTTAACATTTACTAAAAGTCTTACCGGACTACCGGTTCAAAAAATACAGCCCCAGTATTGAGTGCGATATACCATAGCATGCATAGAATTTTTTTTTGCTTTATACTCATTAATAGATGCCTGCCCCGGCTTCGCACAGGTGTATTACCTTCCCATAGAATCTCCATCTATTAAAAAAAAACCGCATCAAAATCCGTTGCGTAGTTTTAAAGATCTAAGCATACATGGGGACAGACAGCGGGAAGCGACTTTGTTTTATACTATGTTTTTTTTTTTTTTTTTTTTTTTTTTTTATTCTGAATAGGTTTGCGTTTGACCACATACTGCCTGATGTTAAGCAGATATGCGGTCTAGGTTGTAGCACGCTTACCTAGAAGATACCTATTTACTCGGGATTTGAAGACGCCCACATTGTACTTTAGCGGGAAGACAGACCCAGGCAAAGCGTTCCACATTCTGGCTGTTCGTATGAGGAATGAGGATTCGAAACGCTTGGTTCTAATGCGCGGTATGTCCACCATAAAAGGGTATATATAGTTAAATATAAAGAGCATATAAAGGGCATATGTAGTTGTAGTGATAGTGATAGCATGCTATTTTGATTGAAGTAATTTTTTAAACTTTCAAAATTGAGCTCTTAAATCAGCAATCCGCAATTATACCCTTAAAATAAATACGCTACATATTATGTTCGCAAAATTTCATAAAATTGTTTAAGCTCATGTACTACTTCCACGTTCCAGGTTCGATTCCGTTTAGGGCCGGTGTGCACTTGCGCTGAATATTTCACTGCCAACAATATGGTGACACTCGAGTTATTAATGCCTCCGACCGAGGATCTACTCGACACTGGTTACAAAATGTAAGGCAGAAACTTTAGCGCTGTTCCTGTCTGTAAGACAACATTGTTGTAAAAAATAAATATTGGAAAAAAAGTTGTACGCTGGCGGCAAAACAGATATTAGGCCCAATTATGAAGGTGCCATCGTAAATTTAATAGCAACGTAAAAAGTATTTTCTGACTAATGCCTAAAGTGAAAAAGAAACAGAAATATGCTAATTAGCTATTACGATGGCGCCTTCATAATTGGGCCTATTATAACAACAAGAGAGATAACGCTGTTGTCACTTGAGGTCATTCTGCACCACAAAAATCTATCGAAAATTTCTGAGAGATGTTGTCGCTGTCAAATATATGAATTGGAATTTGACAAGAATTTGACACTATCCGAAAAAGAAAAACACGGTAAGAACCATTGAATATTTTTCATGTCTCATTCTCACTCATGCCATATTAAATTAATGCATCTCCTTCAGATTTTCTCCATCGACCACATTATTTCTCTGGTATGTCTGTGTTGGCGGCCAACAATCTTTGGAATAGGGAAAATGAAATAGCAAATAGGCATAGGCAAATAAATAGGTATGACAGGTGACTAGTGTTGCAAGGTTTGGCTATTCTTATTTATCCAACTAGCTCACCTTCTGTGATTTTGTATTCGAGATTTAAGCTAAGCAACACGTTTCTATGTGTCATATGTAATTTTTAACCGGCTTCAATTGAAGGAGGTTGTCAATTCGACTGTATGTTTTACGCAATTTACGTATGTTACGCAATTACTCCACTTTATTAACCGATTTTGATGATTTTTTTTGTTAGGTGATCACACTTTAGACTTAGAAGTAGTCCTATTTAAATTTACCGAATTCGGCTGATTCATTTCTGAAAAATCAACTATAACGTGGAGTAATTTCCACGTTATAGTTGATTTTTCATTGATGATACATGATAGTAGCGAACTATTCGAATTCTGTACCTACACGGTTGAAGTCGGCTGTGCCAGTTCTGGCGAACAGTAATTATTTTTCAGCCTGTTGTGTCCTATTGCGGGGCAAAGGCTTTACCCATTTCTTTCCACTCCTCCCACTTTTCCGGTAAGTCGGTCCAGTCCAGTCCAGGTATAGTCGGGATGAAAAGTTCGTCATCCACCTCATTCGTATAATTATACCTAATTTAAATGTTATTTATATTCGTATAACATGGTAAATATGACATTATAAATTAAAATGTTGTAATTTAATAAATAAAATCTTTATTGCTTTACAAATGATACATCCAATTTAATTAAAATCTAGCATAATAAAATGTACAAAATAGACTGTTGCCGAACAAGGCTAGTGCCTGTGTATCTGCGTATAGCACAGCGACCTCCCCTCAGGGTAATGCCATAATTAAGTGCTTACTAATTACGATTTACTATAAATTTTAACAATTTGGTTTGAAAAATTCAAGAGCCATTTCTAAATACACAACCAAACTAAACCTAGAAAAACAATTAACACCAATCACAAAGAGACATTACTTTCAAACTAACCCTGTCTTAAGTCTGGTGATCCATTTTATTTTAACATAAAAATATCCCAAACCTAACAATTTTAAATCGTTTTTTTTTTCTTCCAGATTTGGCAGAATAAACTTGCTTTTCGGCGCCCGTTGAGAGACTACAATCATTCCGACAGACAACACGACCAAAACACCACGATTATGAATAGCGAGAACCGCGACCGCGCGCCACACCTTTTTGTTGCCCCAGTATGCGTCGCCCTTTACGAAACTAAGTAGCTTTTTGTGCGTGATTTACAATTTTAGTGTTAGGAGACTGGTACATTTTTTAATAAGGTCTTTTGTATCTATTTGATGTGTTTTGCATTTTATTAGATACAACTTGTGGAAATATTTACGGTAGGTGTATATTATATCTCGGTTCAGTCTGTAATTTTTTTATGATTTTTAGAAACCAACCACCTTACCACAAAAGATTTAAACACGCTTTAAACACTATTTAACCGTGCAATTTGGACTGTTAAACATTGTCTAAAGCGTGCATAAAACTTTTGTGGTAAGACGGCAACAGTTTAATCTTGAAATGACACAGGTACTAAGTCTCAATATGTTCCAGAAACCAGGTTTTTTAAATTTGTATAGTAAAAGACGTTATAACTAAACAATAATAATCGGCCAAGTGCGAGTCAGACTCGCTCACGAAGGGTTCCGTACCGTGTGGGAGCTCCATTCCTCTTGCCGTTATTAATAGTGAGCAAAAAAACTCCTAATAATCACGTTTGTTGGTGGTATGGGAGCCCCCCTTTAATATTTGTTTTATTCTATTTTTAGTATTTCAGCTGCCTAGCTATCACGGTTCATGAGATACAGCCCGGTGACAGACAGACAGACGGACATCGAAGTCTTAGTAATATAATAAGGTCCCGTTTTTACCCTCTGGGTACGGAACCCTAAAAAGCATGACAATGTTTTAATATAAGTAAGTATAATTTTATTTTTATCATAATAGTCACCAATTTCGGCGTATATGTGTACAGTTTATTTCAGCAAATAGATACAATCTTATTTCTTTCGGTAATGACGTCAAGAAGAATTATCTTATGGCTTCAAAACTGAGATGTTTTTAGCAAAGTGGTGCAAAAAAGAAACTTAAAATACGTAGGTATTTTTTACTGTCAGTACTTGGTAATAAAAGTAGTATTTACAACAAAATCCTCCTGCTAATAAAATTAGCCGGTGGCTCTTCAACTCTGATTTACAATTGCCCGTTGGACAATGTAAACTAGAATGTCGTTTATTTTTATTAACCATCTTTACAGCGTAAAGTAGGCATTATTTCCATCTGAATATAGTCTAGCCTCATAAATTGTTACCTACTAAACTTGGACTGATCGTAAATCAGACAAATAAATTAAACGTTATGGCCAATAAAATGATATCTATTGAAAAAGAATATCAATTGATGTTTATATGGCTTTGGATGTTTGAATGTAGAGAAACGTGTCAATATTTTTTTGAGAAAGAAAATTCAATGACTTTGGCAAAATGTATGAACCCATATCTTTATTCGCATTTTCAGGCTTGGTCTTATAGTAGGTAAACATTTTTCATGATGATGAGTGTTGTGTATTTAAAGGACTTTTCGGACGAAATAGAACTACATTACAATTTGGCCACCAACTGATGGAAAGCCATATCGTGGCCGAAGATGTAGAAGAGTATGTAGTCTCTTACAACCCGTCACTTTGCAAAGCAATTCCTAGTGTACTTACGTATAAACACTAATTTAAATATATTTATAGCAACGTATTCCAAACGATTCTCCGTACTTCAAAACCACTAGAAAACTTAGTAATTATTTTTCGCAAAAAATGGTAAAACCGCCTTCCATCGTGTACAAAATTCGAATATTTCGCTCGAGTTACTTCCATTATGGCTAATTTATCAAAAACGGCTCAGTCGATTCCTGTAAAATTTAAATGGAACCACCTTGGGAGCATATCCTTTCGAACTAAAAAATAATTTTTCGATTCGGTTCACATTGGCGAAATTATCGATGTTCATCGTGTACAAAATTCGGATATTTCGCTCGAATTGCTTACATTATTGTTGTTTTTTTTCAAAAACGGCTCAGCCGATTTCTGTAAAATTTAAATGGAACCACCTCGGAAGTATACCCTTTTGAACTAAACAAGAATTTTTCGATTCGGTTCACAATTGGCGAAATTATCGATGAACATACACAAAAAAAAAGATACATACACACAAACATAGAACCTCCTTATTTTTGGAAGTCGGTTAAAAACGATGACTGCAGAGGTTTTGCCCGTACATACCGACAGCGTGTTAACAAATGCATTCAGAATTTCTGAAAATACTTCGAGGGCGCTCCTTCGAGTTTTTGCCGATTGCACATTCTTTGGGTTAGAATTTAAGATAGTTGAGTCGGTTTCAAGCACGTTCAAATTTTATTTTTGATCCTGAGCTTTCTTCAGTTAAATTCGAGATTTGTTTGTATACTAACCGTCCGATAGGGGTGAGGGTCAAATTTATATATATATAAACATGCAGTGTGATTGTATTTTTCACTTGATTTTTTTTTAAATAATTACTACTACTACTGCAATTTTGTAAAAATACTTCAGTTGGTATTAAAAAACATAATTGGCATTTTGCTTTGAAGGAAACGAGTTAGGTATATTAGTGTTTCAAAACTTATCAAGAGATTTGCCAAATTCCAAAAACAACGCTTTTTGTAACTAAAGCAGACAGAAAGACATGCTAACACACGAAATACGGATCTTGTTTTACTATTCGTATACCTAGTTAGGTATGTAGTAAGTAGTATACGTAAAGCAGATGTTGCTTTTTTTTAAATAAGTAAAATTGTTGCCTCAACTCAGCGCGCAATCCAACTAACATACGTCCGCAGAAAAAAATCAAAGCGTTCATGTGACTACACCAACCTGCACTAAGCCAGCGTGATATATATGATTTCTCATGAGTAGGTTTATGTTCAGGAGTGTACAAATAGTAAGTAAGGCCGGTACTCTAGTAGAGACGGTAACTTTAAGTATAGTTTGATAAATAAATGAACAAAGTAGAAATAGCATAAATGTTGGCTCAAAGTGAAGACGATCTTATTCAATCCAATTTATCTTTAAGTACCCTAATTTGTGAAGGAATACCTTTGCTCTCAATAAACAAGTTTTATTTGATACAAAAATTGGCTTCTATAACTGATGAAAGCTTTTCAAGATTTTCTACGACTTTGTCGTTTTGAGTTATTTTGCCTGTAATGGAATACCTAACCTAATGTTCGTTAAATATAAAATGTATCTCATATTAAAATTCGTCAAAGCAAACTGCGCAAAAATATCTTAGTGAAGCTAGCACTAAGGCAAAAAAATACCCAAGATGTTACTTGCCGGTACTTTTAGATAGATGTATTGTATCTCATCATTATGTAGAACTACTATGAAACAAATTCCAAAATTGCGAAACTAATTAATTTTGACAAAACATTTGGACGAATTGTTTTCTTTTTACCAACTTCCAAAAAGGAGGAGGTACTATACTTTTAATATACTGTACTTTTATCGAAATCGGCCGAGCCGTTTTTGATAAATCAACAATAATGTACATGGATGTCATATCGATTCGTGCAAACTATTCGAATTACTCGTATGTACATGGTGGAAGTAGGTGGTGCGATTTATTGCGAAAAATAATTATTTAGGACCTTTATGACTGAATCGTAAACTATACATACGTATCAACTGATTTACATTTTCCGCAGGTTATATTAAGTTTTGAATAGAAGATAGTTTTTTCATAATTTCAGGATTGGGCCCATACTTAATATGTCATTTGTTTAGTATAATCCCCGTATTGCTGCGCTTAGATTTTTATACATTGAACTATTTAAAAAACACATGATAAAATACTGAAATTCTCAAATAAGATCCTGATTTTAGAGTATGAAAAATAATTGAATTTTACCAGCGTAAAATGTCAGGTAAAGTTATTTCGTACTAAACATCTTTCGTCGTTGTTATAATAGGTAATTCATTATAAATATTTCAAACACTTCGTTAACACTCTTTGTCTCCATTAACGTCTCGAAAGACAAACAAAATTAAGTGAAACTCATCTAAGCCGATTAAGAATCAAAGTCCCAACTTTGGAATCACGTTTAACAAGATCACAACTTTTGCAACACCACTAAACAGTTTGTTTGCTTTGTTTCTATTCCCGTCTATTGAAACGAGATTAATGGTGGGTCCTTCAGTAAGAGGGAGACAGTGAATGATCTTCGAAATATCATCGTAATTGTTTCAGCCACGACGTCCACCGCTGGCCGGATTTAGAGGTGTGGACGGCAACAAAGGAGTTGAAGCCCATAGTCACAAATAGAGGGTATAAGTACCTACTCCTTCAAGGAAGGTAGTAACAATTATAATATACAGGGATATAGCGGATCTAGTACATCTAGACAAACAACTTTTGTTCTTTTGTTTGTTTCGTTGAATATTTTACAGATGCCTGATTAGAGTAAACAAATATAGATTAATCGTTTTTGTGAATAATTAGGCAAAAAATAATTATTTTTCTACAAAGATACTGTAAAACAACATAAGAAAAGAAATATTTTTACTTGTTAACTTTTGAATTATTATTTTTCAATTGTGGAGCTGTATGTCCACCCGGTTGGGGAATTCCTCGTGGACCAACTGCTTTCGCACAACTAGTTGTGCGATCGGTTGCCTTCATCTAAATCCGGCAGTAGCTGGACATAGACTTTCCCTATAGGTCATCCATTGGGTGGACATGTGGGTGGATGTCCTATGCTGCGTTTTCCGGTACGGTAGATTCAAAATCTGGTAGTGATCAATGTTCACCAACCACCAAGTTGAAGACCATGTACCTACTACTAATCAATTCATAGGTAGGACGGATAATATACCCTATAATACGAACAAATGACAGTTATAATTGAGACCTGGACATTATTATCAGCATCATATTAGCCGTAGGACGTTCACTGATGGACATAGGCGTCTCTTATATATGCTCCAGTGGAGATGGCTTGCATCCGGTGTTTTCCGGTATGGTCTTGATCAGATGGTCGGTCCGCTGGAATTCATTGGTGGGTGTCCTATGCTACGATTGCCGTTCCGTTGGCAATTTGCTGTGCGAGCTGTGTGGCTTGCCTATTGTCACTTCAACTTATTGATCTGTTGGGCAAAGTCGATAATTTTGATTTGTCTACAGTTTTTTGTATGGTATCAAAATAAGTTCTGTTTAAATAGGTAGCTTAGATCCAGCAGTAGAACTCAGAAGTTATAAGAATGAAACGTTAATGTTGATGACTACTCCATTACTGCAACTCTTGTCTTGTACGAGAAACTACGAGTACGAGGCCACGCTGTAATTATTTTCAACTATTGTACCTCTTAACATTTTGTGATCTTGGTGTTTTATTTTACGTTGTCATTGATAAACAGTTTGATATTATAAGCCATCTTATAAATGCAGATGCAAGGCACGCTAAGCACGGGCGCTACGCTGCTCTGAAATCTCATCCAAAACATAAAGTTGAAGAATTGAGGAAATCAAAACTAATTTGTATCATTGAAATGAAGGTTGTTTTTAGGGATGTATGGTTTGCAATGTTTGTTGTAGACTTGTAACAATTTACAAGTATCTAATCAATATTAGATACAATAGTAAAAAAAAAAGCTTGATAATACAAGACTGCTATAGCGGGGACCCGCCGCTCGCACCTGTCTCAGTCCCCTTTGTCGTCTACCCCCGCGCCTCTGTACCGCGCAGGCGAGGACTCAGTTAAATGGTCAGACTATAGTAGATTTTGACTGCTAAATAATCTGATGGGTTCAAATTAGTTTAAAATTAAAATTCTTGTTTTTAGACCGTTCAAATAAAACAACATTTAAAAAAATATTTTTATACTATCAATTATTTAGTTTGAACGACAGTGAAATCTCAAGCGAATAGCAAGCAATAGGTACACTGCGTCAAAAACCAGTAGAGTCAGGGTTCTGTCTATGTTTCTATCACCAAGTGCTAAATCAACGGGTGGTCGTAAAAAACACCTGTCGCCTGTTAATGTCGAGTATCAAAGTTTTGATCGGAACTCCGCCGTTATGCTGCCGGACATTTTATTGGCTTTGCCGCGGTGTTTGATAGACGCTGGACGCTCTTCAGTCATCAAAGTTTTGTTTTGTTTACTTTGCAGTTTCTGCGAGTGTTTTTTTTTTTCTTTCTTTGCAACAAGTTAACGTCGCTTTCTATCAGGCGAGTTGGTGACCAAAATGCAGCCTTTTTAGGGTTCCGTACCCAAAGGGTAAAAACGGGACCCTATTACTAAGACTTCGATGTCCGTCTGTCCGTCTGTCCGTCTGTCTGTCTGTCACCGGGCTGTATCTCATGAACCATGATAGCTGGGCAGCTGAAATTTTCAAAGGTGATGTATTTCTGTTGCAACTATAACAACAAATACTAAAAATAAAATAATAAAAATATTTAAGTGGTGCTTCCATACAACAAACCTGATTTTTTAGACGTTTTTCGCTCTGTATTAATATTGGGAACAGGTAGATGCTTGAATTTTTTACAGAATATTTAATTTTATATTCACTTAAATAATAAATATAAAATTAAAATAAAATAAATATTTAAGGGGGGCTCCCATACAGTACGGAACCCTCCGTGCGCGAGTCCGACTCGTACTTGGCCGATTATATTGTTTGATAAACAAAAGGAAAAATACGTGCCCAATATTTTTTGATATTAAGATATATTACATAAAGAAATAATTAAAATAATATTTTTCTACCCAGTCAACATGCCTATTGTCCAATCTATCTACCAAACTACGCCATGAGCGCTATGTTTATGGCCAGTCTAGTACTTAGAGTATGTGAATATTTCTAACACGTAGTAGCAAAATAACGCTTCCTCTAGTTTAGTAGCATCACCTCATACATAACCGTGCAGGAAACAGTTTGTTTATTGTTCAGATCTCGGTGCGAACGGTTGCCAAAAGTCGTTAACACTACACAGGCTCACTTCGTAAATATCAGCTGCGGGGTCTGCTCCTGATATAGTATCTGTTGCGGGATGCGCAAAAATTACTCACGAATCTGGGTTTTCTGCATTTTTATTATGAAACTACACGTATATTTACTGGTGAGGATTTAACTTTTATAGTTAGAACATTACTTGTGACTTTTAGGGATCCGTAGTAAAAAAAAGGGATCCTTATAACTTCGTTGTGTCCGTCCATCTGGCCGTCCACTATGGGACAAAACGGTATTTTCCAACTCGAAAATGGTTTCGACGAAAGTCGTAAATCCATAGAGTTCTTTATGGTTTTATACTCTCAAAGAATGGAGCTTACAGATAAATTACAAAAAAAAAAAAAACTTAGTTTTACGTTTATAAAATGAACCTCAAACAATGGACATAAATATTTTCATGCCAATTAAATTACCGTTAAGGAAGTTCAACACAAAATTATTTGAAAGTTTTCTAAGAAAGCATGTCAGTGTTATACATCATTAGATAGCTTAGAATGTACACTTTGCAACCATATTAGATTTTTATAAAAAATCTATTTATTTTATTTTTTAATATTTTTTTAGTGAAGTAAAGAAATTTTCGTTTTTTTTTTATTACAATTGGAGTTTTCCTTGTTGCCGAAAGCTGCCGGTGTCAAGTTAATCACTCTATTAGACAGCTTACCTATTCAGTAATATGAGGATCAAAAAAAATCTTGCGCCTTTTTTGCGCCAAAGTGATTTAGAAGCAATAATGTCAATCAGGGAAACATAAAAAAATCCCCGAAAATTACGGTTCTTCTTTTTTCTGTCTTATTATTGTATTTTGACGTCTATATTGTTTTTCTTTTACCATTTCTATGATAGAAGCATACATATGACATGCGTCTGTCCGTCTGTTCGTCCGTCAGTCCGTCCTTATATTACAAAGCTATATATCTACCCTCTTCGTTACAAGTAGTCCTCTTGAAACTGACTCAAGGAAAATCATGCTACAACAACTAAGTAAATAGCCCGATAAACTCGCAACATTAACCATTAGCTTTTCATTGACCGACATCCATAAACTAGACCCTCACTATAACCACGTTAATTACTCCACTGTCCCTCAGAAACGCGCAAGATGCTTGGCTCATACTAATTATTTTAATACAAGACCTCTGTTATGAGCAATTTACAACTAAGACCATCGTCTTTAATCATCATAACCCAAACGTGGATTATATGGCCATATAAATTAAATGTTTGTAGCAGGCGCGCGTGGGGCTACAAGAACTTGGAACCTAGCCCGGGGTTAGTACAGCCTTGGGTATTTTCATATAATCAGTATGGATTTTTCACCGGAAATATTCATCGCGATGGAAGGCGGTTTTGCCATTTTTTTTCGAAAAATAATTATTGATTAGTTGGTACATCTATCAATCTATCTAATAACCAAAAAATAACTATACCGTTGAAATTCCCTCACACCGGGAAAAAGAATTCATGGCATCGTGTAAAAAATTCGAATATTGCTCTCGAATTGTTTACATCCTTGTAGATTTTTCGAAAACGACTCAGCCGATTTCTTAAAAATTTAAATGGGACCACTTCGGGAGTACTCTTTCGAAATAAAAAAAAAACATTCGATTCGGTTCACAATTGGCGAAATTATGGAACACGGAACTTTTTAGTACGTCGGTTAAAAATCAAAAAGTAAAGAAAATTTCCGGTATTGTTTTTATGTTCGGGCAGTTTTGATGAAATTACTTTCAGTTTAAAAAACAAACCTATTTATTTGACGACATATACGGTAGGTACGCTTTAACAACCATTTTGTCCATTCATTTTCGAATAGAATATTCAATCCATTTAATGGTTCCTTACCAAAAACAAAATAACGGCATCTATGTCTTATCTTTTAAGGTAAGCTACAAAGGTAACCGCAATCGGCGGATGCTATAAAAATTCTTAGTAAATAGTTTGTCTCATATAACAGATACCAGACAGTCAGATGATACCAACATTATGCATTACAACCCTAGTATACAGAGGTATATTACCCAAGGCACTGCTTACCTTTTGGGCACTTTGTGAGAAAGTACACCAACAATTTCTCAAGCAAGCATCTGCAGCAAAACCCTTAGAGCGTCCGTAAAACAACCCTGACGAAAGCCAAGTAGCTAAAACACCACAAAATCACTTACCACAATTTTCCTTTCTCTTCAACTTTGCCGCTTACCTTAAACACATCGAGCAAAAAGAAACATTGGCCTGGAAAGTGGTTTTCGCTGTCATTAGAGCTCATTTTGCTGAAAAGCTTTTATAAGAGGCATGTTAAGTCCTTGCCTTTCAACTATCATTATCTGAAGTTTACCTGAAAAATTCTCTTTATGCTCTAGAAGGGTGTAAACGGCGGACTGTAAACTTCAATAGTCCGTCGTCGAAAATGCCAGGAAGAGTAGATATTATGTGGTGAATCACGTAAAATATGACAATAAACGGCCAAGTATGAGTCGGACTCAAGCACGAAGGGTCCCGTACCGTATGGAAGCCTATACCCCTTTCTATTTATATTTGAATTTAATTATTTATTTTTGAGTGAATATATAACTTAACATTCTTTGAATATTTCAAGCCTTTTTTCAAGAATTTTTTGCCTTAAAATATTCATTAAATATTCATAAATTTAATGAATATTTCGAGGCAAACAGGAAGCTTTTGCCGTTATCAATATCGAGCAAACAAATCACGTTTCTTATATAGGAGCTCCCTTAAATATTTATTTTATTTTGATTTAACTATTTATTTTTAAAATGAATATTTAATGAAATATTTTGTGAATATTTCAAGCATCTACCGGTCACCATTATTAATATAGAGCG
The DNA here is from genome assembly GCA_964007245.1 of Hypomecis atomaria. NCBI lineage: Eukaryota > Metazoa > Arthropoda > Insecta > Lepidoptera > Geometridae > Hypomecis > Hypomecis atomaria. Next base: position 13,503,916 of record OZ023291.1, read on the forward strand.
AAAAACAGGTAAAAATTCAGGTTTGTTGTATGGGAATCCCCTTAAACATTTATTTTTTTCTGTTTTTATTATTTGTTGTTATAGCGGCAAAGAAAATACTTTCTAGGTATTGGTTCATGAGATACAGCCTGGTGACAGACAGACGGACAGCGGATTCTTAGAAATAGGGTCCCGTGTTTCCCTTTGGGTACAGAACCCTAAAAATCATGTTATGGAACGCAAAAAAAACAACAAAGATTTTTTACCAAATCAATATTTTTTTCATGGTACGTTTTAAAATTTTGAAACCGTTTAGCTAGACTTTTCACACATTGTAAAAGTCAATGCTTTTGCATACATCTTAAGAAAAAAAGTTCTCGAGTACGAGTCCACGTCTGCAAATGGACGGATGATCTCAGGATCGCGTTGGATGCAAACCGCTACCAACCAGTCATATTGGAGATCTTTAGAGGAGGCCTGTGTACAGCAGTGGACTTCCTATGAAATGAAATGATATATATAGTTCACAAAAAATAGAGTACAATCAACGTGTTAGTTGTAGGATTTGTCCAATCTATTTTGCCATTCCTTGGCATGTGAAATATACAATCCTTCCTTCCTTTCAGCCATAGGACGTCCACTGCTGAACATAGGCCTCCCCTAAAGATCTCCAATAAGACCGGGTGGTAGCGGCTTGCATCCAGCGCGAACCTGCGGTCTTAATGAGGTCGTCCGTCCACCTTGTGGGTGGACGTCCTACGCTGCGCTTGCCGGTACGTGGTCTCCACTCGAGGACTTTTCGACCCCACCGGTCATCAGTCCTCCGCGCTATGTGCCCTGCCCATTGCCACTTCAACCTGCCAATCCGCTGGGCTATGTCGGTAACCTTGGTTCTTCTACGGATCTCCTCATTTCTGATTCGATCGCGTAGAGAAACTCCGAGCATAGCCCTCTCCATGGCTCGTTGGGCTACTTGAAGCTTACTAATAAGGCCCATAGTGAGAGACCACGTTTCTGTGCCGTAAGTCATCACTGGCAACACACACTGGTCTAAAACTTTCGACTTGAGGCACTGAGGTATGTCGGACGAGAAGACGTTACGCAATTTTCCGAACGCTGCCCAGCCGAGTTAGATTCGGCGATTGGCCTCTTTCTTGAAGTCGGACCTACCTAACTGGACTACTTGTCCTAGGTAGACGTACGAGTCAACGACTTCAAGAACCGAGTTCCCAACTGAAATGGGGGTGGGTACAACATGGGAATTACACATGACCTTTGTCTTGTCCATGTTCATTTTAAGACCCACCTGTTGAGATACTCGATTGAGGCCTTCGAGCATCGTACTGAGTTCCTCCATCGATTTTGCCATGACTACGATATCGTCGGCAAACCGAAGGTGAGTGAGGTATTCGCCATTGATGTTGATGCCGAATCCTTTCCATTCCAGGAGCTTAAAGGCGTTCTCCAGAGTAGCAGTAAACAGTTTCGGAGATATAACATCTCCCTGTCTTACGCCTCTCTTCAAAGGGATCGCCTTGGAGCTCTCTTCCTGTACTCGGACCGACATAGTGGCGTTATTATACAAACACTTCAACACTTCGATATACCGATAGTCAATACGGCATCGTTGAAGAGACTCAAGCACAGCCCATGTCTCGACCGAATCAAAGGCTTTCTCATAGTCCACAAACGCTAAGCAAAGTGGCTGGTTATACTCCTCAGTCTTCTGTATAACCTGCCGCAGCGTATGTATGTGGTCCATGGTACTAAAGCCTTTTCGGAATCCGGCTTGTTCGGAAGGCTGGAAGTCATCAAGCCTGCGTTCGAGACGATTCGTAATGACTCTTGAAAACAACTTATAAACATGGCTCAGAAGCGAGATGGGTCTGTAATTCTTCAATAAGGTGTTGTCACCTTTTTTAAAGAATAGCACCACCACGCTTCTGTTCCATGCTTCTGGCGTTATGCCCTCGAGGACGACGGTGTTGAAAAGCTTCTGAAGGACTTTAAGTACCGGTTTACCACCCGCTTTCAGAAGCTCTGAAGTGATTCCGTCGTCACCCGGCGCCTTGTTGTTCTTAAGTTGGTTCAGGGCCATTCTAATCTCGTACAGGCTGATGTCCGGGATGTCTTCGGTGAAGTGTCGGGTCAGCTTGGCTCTTGGGTCTCTAGCCGCGCTGTTTACAGGCTTTGCTACCGAGGCGTATAGCTGTCCGTAGAACTTTTCGATCTCCTCCAATACCTCTGCCTTGGTCGACGCTGTACTGCCATCTTCTCTCTTCAGCTTTGTCAGCTGGCTTTGCCCAATAGACAAATGCCTTGCGAACACTTTGGAGCCTTTGTTCCGCTCTATCGTCTCCTTAATATGTTTGGTATTAAAGAGACGAATGTCGCACCGCACTGATTTTGAAATTTGTCTATTGAGCCGCCTGTATGACTTTGCATCATCGGAAGACTGCAGTCTTAGCAAGCGTCGTTCGGCCATGAGATTTAGAGTATGATCGGAAAATTTCCGAGGTCTATCAGAACGGCGGGGTCTAAAGAACTTAGAACCTACCGTTTGGACAGTTTCTACGAGCCCGTTATTGATCTCGTCCACAGACGCAAAGTTCTCCAGGCAAGCAAAGCGATTTGAGAGCTCGAGCTGAAAGTTCTCGGGGTTTTGTATATGAGCATGAGTAGGTCGGAGCGTAGAATTCATCAGGCGGGACCTTTCGAGTTTAATATTCATTAGTATTCAGTTTTCGTTAATATTCAGTTTGCCTCGCACGATTCTGTGATCACTACCGGTTTTTATCCTGTGGATCACGGAGACATCGTTGAATATCCGTTTCTCGCTAGTCATGATGAAGTCTATCTCATTTCTCGTAGAACCATCGGGGCTCATCCAGGTCCATTTCCTGTGAGGTGGCTTCTGAAAGAAAGAGTTCATCATGAAGAGTCCCTCTTTCTCCAGAAAATCTGCCAGCCTCTGGCCCCTGAGGTTCCGTTGCCCATATCCAAATTGCCTCACTCTCAACTCATCATCGCTTTTTTTGCCCAACTTTGCGTTGAAATCTCCCATAACAACCGTGAAGCGGGTCTTAGACGTATGTATGGCCCGACTTACGTCCTCATACATAGCCTCCACTTCATCATCTGGGTGTGACGAGGTCGGTGCGTATACCTGAATGACCTTCAACGAATATCGTTTAGATATTCTGAGTATTAGGTATACAACCCTGCTCGACACACTTTCAATTGTGTCGAGTCCAATAATGTAAAATTAAAAAAAGAAAACCTATGCAAATAAAAAAATGTTCAAAAATGTCACAATATTCAAATTTATTAATCAAAAATTGTCAATAATGTCATAATATTCCATTGCACAATGTTAAGTTACACTAATATAGAATTACATTCGTACAATTATCTCGATCTAACATTACATTAATCGTTATTTACGTTTAACAAAATATCTGTTAAGCTGTAAAAACATTTTTCTGCTAACCACAACTTAAGTTTTTTACGAAACTTACCATATGGCAATTCTTATATTACTATTGGTAACTGGTTATACACGGTGATACACATAACATAACTGTTCTTTTGGTACAATGTCAGTCTAGGAGGGCGTTCAAAAACTAGTCTTTTTCCATATTTTGGCTTCCTGTGGCTGAAACGAACGAACGTGCGAAAAACTTTGATAGGTAGCGTAACTGAATCGACCAATTCTACATGGACCAGCGTGGTGGATAAGACCTGATTGCTTTTCACCTATGTTCGACTATTAAACGACCAGTAAGAACAGTAGGTAACTTTTAAGAGATGAATACAAAAATCAAAAATAAATTCTTACTACATGACGTTTGACATTAAACATTCTAAAATGGGTGTTCATTACGAGATGAAAGGCGAGCAACACAGCATTTAATAAAGGTCACGTTTATTAACTAGTTATAAATAAACATGCAAACACATCTAAGACCTTCGCAAAAAGTAATCCAAAACGTATTAGGAACATCCCACACACATGACTGAAATAAATTATATTTTACCCGAAAAGGCGTTATCGACGAAAAGCCACCATTTTGTTGAGAAACTTTAACTTTTCCAAAGTTTAGGAACGTTAGGTAGTTCTAGTTTATTACTGATAACTTTAAAGAGTTCTTTAATTTGACTAACGATTTTAAGGTAAATCATTAGTTTTTTTTAAAAAAAATAATAAATAGACTGCTTTTTACCGTACTTACCTACTTCAAAAGTATCTAAGATACTAATGTGTTATTATGTTATTCTTAAAATTCAGTATTCTTATGGTGACAGAGAAAGAAAAATGTAGCGTGGACATAATAAGATACTAATAATAATATATTATTATGTATAGGCCTACAGGGTGACTGGTTGGTTACTCACAATACTCTAGAATGTAGTTATGCTCGTCATTATGAATAACTTTAGCAAAGGCGCCAACAACGAAATTGCTAAAAAAAAAACAATTATTCCATACAAACAGTTTGTCGAACCTCGACAAAATATAATATGGGATAGGTGATTTTTATTTCTTGTTTTCAGGGTTAGCTTATAGTGAAATTTAGTAATAATGATGAGCACAAGTACATCGCCCTATACTTTTAACAGGTAGCATACGTAGTTGCAGGTCTATATCTATACCCACTCTTATTTTAATTGTTATTTTGGAATTTTCTCTTTTGCGTCCTGAATATTTTCTTATCTTCAATTTCTTGTAAAGAATTCTTCAAGCATTTGCCTATTACAACAGAATAGAATTATTTGGGAGCTATTAGTGTTAAGCTTTAAGCGTTCCAGTTTAAAAACCTTGAATAGGGCTAGAAATTTTTGGTATTTTACAAGAAACACTTCGCTTCGAAAAGATTAAAGCTATTTTATGTAAATGGTGCCGCTCATCAATTTTAATAAAAAGCCCATTTACTTAAATCGAGATTTGTAATGCTGTGTATTAATACTCTGATTTTAAAGCAACTGAAAGAAATACGAAATATTATGTCTATATTTTACAACATTTAACAGGTACTGTACTGTACCGGCCTTTTTAATAGTCCACTGCAGGACGTAGGCCTACCCAAGAAGGGTGATTGGGTCATATCCACCACGCTGGCCCAGTGCTGGTTGGTGGATTCACATACGCTATCAAATTTCTTCTACGGACATGCAGGTTGCCTCACGATGCTTTTCTTCACCGAAAAGCCAGTGGTGTGAAATTCCGTTCATAAATTTCAAGGAATTTATTGGTACGGGACCGGGATTTGAACCCACGACCTCACGATTGTAAGGTGGGTGTCATTACCACTAGACCACCACGGCGAGTTTAACCGGTAAGAAACTAGAAAAGGCGGTACCTTTTTTAATTTAGTGAAATATAATAAACTTTATCGATAGGTCTTAGCCATTTTTGTCATAATTATAATATCAGCAGAAACTGATTTTCTAGTCGTGTGCCTTTTATTAAATGTTTGAAAAAATCCTACTATATCTTGTAGTTTAAAAGTAAATACCATCAACGATATAAGTATGCAACAATAACACAATATGCCAAAGAAATATGTAGTAAAAGTTCACCACACCTCAGGCACACCATTATCAACTACTTTTTTTACTGTGAGATCAACCCACCCCGAAATATGAAAACAAAAAACACTTTTATTTTATTTTATAGTCATTGTATTATTTCCCAAAACTTTCCTTGCGTAATTTAAGCCCCTTCATGCCACTTTTAACATTAAGAAGCTTAGCTTCACTTAAGGGTGCGTGTTCATAACATTAAAAAGTTTCTCAAACTCTCTAAGTATGTTTTATCATTGTTTAAAGTTGAGGTTTCCTCTACGTAAGCTTGCGGTCGTCTAAACTCTTTAATGACGTGAAACAACTCTTGGATAACGTAATCAGGCCGTCGCATAAGTTTTGAAGTGGTAAAAGCTTCGGAAAAGATTAGTACTGGCTTTTATTTTATATTTTGTTTGTTAAATGGTTACTTTTTTAACGAAAATGCAATTGGTCATTTCGTAATATTGTTGGTCGTCTGTAGACGTGATGGGTAAACAATATTGTCACGCGATAGGCGCGCGCAGTAACTACGGCGAGTTGTGTTCACACCTAAGGGTGATTTTAGTCTCACGCCGACGGCACCGTCGGCGCTGAATGGCCGAGATTTATGAACTTCTAGGAAACTTCTTTGAATGACGCGTAGCTATCAGCGCGCACGATGGTCGGCACCGAGAGCTAAGTTCATATATCTTGGCCATCAGCGCCTACAGTGCGCGTGCCGTCGGCGTGAGACTAAAATTACACTAAAGGGTGAGTAGTAACTACGACATAATCTGCGGTCGCGTGTCGCTCGACTCTATTGTTTTAGTTTTTTTTTTGGTATTTTTATATTGAAAAACAATAGTGACGAGAAATTGAGAACTTTCTCTGTGCTTACCTCTAGTTCTAGAGAATTCGAGGCGTATTTAATTCAGATATAAATTGAGCGACTTTTAATGGTGAAATTAGATTAATTAGTTGATGTATAGTTTATAAATAGAGCACTCCCTATCCTCAGTTCTCGTGTTTTCTATCGGAGCGAAGGGATCTCGTGTTGAAGTGCAGTACCAGTGATTGTGAAGTGACTAATTTGTGTGAAAATCAGTGCCAGTGTGAAGTGTTTGGGCGAACCAGTTGTGAAGTGTGTTTTGTGATTTTGTGAAGTGATTGTGTGCAATAAAGTGCAAAGTGAATAATCGGCGTTTTAACTGATTATCCAAGGACTCATCTCGTTACAATATGTGAAAGTAAAATCATGAGTTCGAATGCGGGCGCTTATAATCGAAACATACCTAATTATTTACTAGGTAATGACACAGTAAGTGAGAGGCCTATCTCGACAGTGCAGAAAAAAGCTTAGGATAATGTTGATGAAATGATTTTCAGTTTTATGACCTTATGAGTCTTGGGCAATATACCTTCCACTAGCAAACCAGACATTTCAAACTCAACAATTTTCCATACCTACACTCGATTAGGCTCTTAGTTTATCGAGTTGAAAATAAACACAAAGTTGCTTCAAGCACATGAAACGCCCATTCCAACGTAAGGGCTGCGTGACTTATGATTGCTTAGGTATGTTATATTTTAAACGCTTCCAACTTTCTTCTATTCCATCTTCAAATAAAAAGAGTAAAAGACGGCAGAGACAAAGTACGCCCAAACAACGGGGGGTCCGCAGATACAACTTGTTTGGAATTAGAGGTAAACACATTAGGTAGCGTGTTTGCATAGGCGCCGGCATCACACAGAACTTGTTTGAACCAAGACAAAACAAACGTCGACTAATCAGGGACAATATTGCTGATTCACATTCTAAAATTGTGGGTTATATAGATTGAAAACAAACTCTTTAAGTGTATTCACTAGACAACAGATAAACACTTTGACAACTCCGGGCCATAGATTTTCTTTTCAAATGTACCTATGTAAATAAAAACCATCTTGATCACTCAAAATTGTGGCAAAAGAGGGAGAATATGATTTTATACCCAGCAATGGAATTTGGACTGATACATGCTGGCTATGATGATGATGACCAAATTGATCATATCAGCTTTAAAACAAAAGAAAATAAGTACATCCATTTGAGTATTATAATACCACAGGTAAACGCAGATACGCAGAGACAAACATAAAACTTTTCGATTCAAGGTTAAAAATTAAATGAACACTAATATTATTCAAGTCAAAATAACGGTTCTATTCAATGATGTATGATTCTTCAATGGTTCTATTGCTAAGTCCCCGTCACGAGAAGCTATAAATTATGTAAACAAACATCTTTTACTAAGTCAACATTTTATACTGCGAGATAATAATAAATTGACCATATTCAATCGACACGAAATATAGACGGGTTATATGAAAGTAACAACCTATTTAATTTAGTCGGATCATATTTTAACGACGCAAAGCGCTATCGTTTGTGTTTTTTGGTACCGGAACGCGTCCATCGCAGGGATTGTAAACCATCGGGACGCCATTTTGAAATAAACGCGTCATTCGAGTTTCGAATGCGTGCGAGTTTGTTTCATTGCTTTGCATATATCGCGGATCTGGTTGTTATTGTTAATTTTGTTATTGTTTCGTTATCACTTTTTTATTGTTGTTACTTTAATTGTTGCGTTAATTTTATTTGTTATTACGTATAATGGAGCCAGTAGCCAGTACATCTAAGGAAATAAATTCTCCTCGAAAAAAACGTCAAAAGGTGTGTAATACAATTTATCTAAAATATATAAGGTAAGTAAAAAGAAAGAGTTGTTTGTTCAAACGCGCTAATCATTGGAAACTTAAGGTTAATATTAGAAGTAGGTTTTAAATTGTGAAGTAGGTAATTGGTTAGATTAATTGGTATACCTGGAGATATAGCTTATATAGCGAATAATTATTCTTAAATAATATATGTTAATTAATATTTGTTACTCAATAATTTATTAAATCTTAAAAAAAATCTTTTTTTTTTGTTGATCCAAATGTTGTGAACTCCTGAACACTTGTTTACAAAATTTATAGCTTCTCGTGACGGGGACTTTTAGATATGTTTTGAAAAACTAAAAACAGAGTAATCGATTAAATTTTACATCCTTGAATTCCATCCATCCATCAGCCGTAAGACGTCCACTGCTGGACATAGGCCTCCCCAATGGATTTCCAATAAGGCCGGTTGGAAGCGGCCTGCATCCAGCGCGTTCCTGCGATCTTTATTATATCGTCAGTCCACCTAGTCGGTGGACGTCCTACGCTGCGCTTGCTGGTCCGTGGTCTCCATTCGAGAACTTTACTGCCCCATCGACCATCCGTTCTCCGAACTATGTGCCCTGCCCATTGCCACTTTAATTTGCTAATCCGCTGGGCTATGTCGGTAACATTGGTTCGTCTGCGGATCTCCTCATTTCTGATTCGATCTCGCAGAGAGACGCCGAGCATAGCCCTCTCCATAGCACGTTGGGCTATCCTGAGCTTATTCATAAGGCCCACAGTAAAAGACCACGTTTCAGTTCCATATGTCATCACTGGCAACACACAACTATCGAAAACTCTCGTCTTGAGGTACTGAGGTATATCAGATGAAAAGACGTCACGCAGTTTTCCGAAGGCTGCCCAACCGAGTTGGATTCGGCGATTGACCTCTTTCTTGAAGTTGGACTTACCTAGCTGGACTACTTGTCCTAGGTAGACGTACGAGTCAACAACTTCAAGAACCGAGCTCTCACAGATATTGGGGTGGGTACGACATGGGCATTACACATGACTTTTGTTTTATCCATGTTCATTTTGAGACCCACCTGTTGAGAAACTCGATTGAGGCCTTCGAGCATCGTGCTGAGCTCTTCCATCGATTTTGCCATGACCACGATATCGTCGGCAAACCGAAGGTGAGTGATGTATTCGCCATTGATGTTGATGCCAAATCCTTTCCATTCCAGGAGCTTAAAGGCGTTCTCCAAAGTGGTAGTAAACAGTTTCGGAGATTACATCTCCCTGTCTGATGCCTTTTTTCAAAGGGATCGCCTTCGAGCTCTCTTCCTGTACTCGGACCGACATAGTGGCGTTATACAAACAAACACTTCAACACTTCGATATACCGATAGTCAATACGGCATCGCTGAAGAGACTCAAGCACAGCCCATGTCTCGACCGAATCAAAGGCTTTCTCATAGTCCACAAACGCTAAGCAAAGTGGCAAGTTATACTCTTCAGTCTTCTGTATAACTTGCCGCAGCGTATGGATGTGGTCCATGGTGCTAAAACCTTTTCGGAAGCCGGCTTGTTCGGAAGGCTGGAAGTCATCAAGCCTGCGCTCGAGACGATTCGTAATGACCCTTGAAAACAGCTTATAAACATGGCTCAGAAGCGAGATGGGTCTGTAATTCTTCAATAAGGTGTTGTCACCTTTTTTAAAGAATAGCACCACCACGCTTCTGTTCCATGCTTCCGGCGTTATGCCCTCGAGGACGACGGTGTTTAAAAGCTTCTGAAGGACTTTAAGTACCGGTTTACCACCCGCTTTCAGAAGCTTTGAAGTGATTCCGTCATCACCCGGTGCCTTGTTGTTCTTAAGCTGATTCCTTGAATTCAATACAACATAAAATAAGATCGAATTTCACTACAAGCAATTTCGTTCGATCTATTTTAATGAAACCAATACAAGTATGTAGGTAGGTACCTAATACAGCCAAGCGGGTAAATAGTAGAGTAGGTCGTCCACCCATAAACTGATAGACCAACCATTTGATTAAAATCCTTCGAGCGAATATCTACAGAGCCACAGTCCCTAAGTGAATGTAGTAAAAAAATGTCCGAGCGCCGTCATACATACCTACTTAGATATATACACTGAATAATTCACAATGAACCATCTTTTCGAATCTCGACGTTATTTCACCTAATTTGTGCTTGTAATCGAGCACTTTGGCATAGCGCGGCATTGTAGTTGGCTTGCAATCACCTTACGACTAACTAAAAAGCCTGCCCACTATCTAGCTTGGGCAAGGTTATGGCTGGGACACTTTCTTTGCCCGATTTTGACTATAGATACTTGCTCGATGTTAAAATCGCAGAAATTCTATTTCCAACTGGTCTTATTGGAAATCTCTCCTCTATAGTATAGACTCTATACTATAGAGGCTCTATAGAGTTTATACAATAGGGGCTGAAAGTCTCACGGCTGAAAAACTCACCAGTAAAATTACAAATATACAAAGTTAAACCTAGGTACCTAATAAAGTGGTTTATGCTAAATGTGTGTTAACTTTATTCACTATAAACTAACCAATAAATACTCTAACCAAATATTAAACTTTAGCTTTGGGAATTATTAAAAGGCTCTAGTCTAGACACTTCAAAACTATTTTAACTTTGACTTCGACTTGCGACAAGATTTTAAATGAAACACAAATATATTATAACTAGACGACCCGCCCCGGCTTCGCACAGGTGTATTATACATATATAAACCTTCCTCTTGAATCACTCTATCCATTAAAAAAAACCGCATCAAAATCCGTTGCGTAGTTTTAAAGATTTAAGCATACAGACAAACAAACAAACAAACAAACGAAAATAGCGACTTTATTTTATACTATGTAAGGATTGGAATAATTTATGACATTCTACATGTGACACAAAAGTTCTAGATTTATATTTTCTGTGGTAGTCTTCTAGATTTATTTGTGGTAGTTATCACAGAAAATATAAATCTAGAAGCTTTTCTTCTTCTAGATTTGCTTCGCTTAGCTTTTTTTGCTTCTAGATTTATATTTTCCCCTTCAAATCTTTTATAAATAATCTAGCTCACATTATGCATTCTGTATGTTATATGATAAAGAAATAATATAAGTTATTTCTTTCACACTTGATAAAGCAAACAAAAACACGTGTTTAAATAATATTGCTAAAGAAAGTTTAAACTTGGTTTAAAATAAAATACAAATACATACAAAAATCTTTACTGAGTCTTAAAAACACGTAAAAATAGACAAATCTAAAAGTAAACAAATTTGTTTTTGTATTTATAGTATCAGTAAGAATTGCACTAAGATTAGTTGGATAGGAATTAGGTATTTGGAACAGTGAAAAGCAGGTTTAATTTTTTAGACAAAAAGTTTCTTTTTTCAATCGTAAAATTAGCCAATTGTTTTATAACGGTGACCGTGCTCAAATTGTTACATTTTTGTGTTATTTATGCTAAAAATATTTTTAATTACTCATTACAATGTCATAGTTTTTGTTATATACAGTAACGGAGTCACGGATCGACTTAATTTTTGCATAGATATATAGTCTAAAGGTCGGAGAATGTTAATAGCTATAAACTAGTATCACTCAAATGAATGAATATCCCAAAGCTAGCTAGATAAAGTTATAACATGTTTTTAATGTGTTATGTATTCCATAGGTATTCTTTATAGCCAAGAGTTTGTTGTGAACTGTAAGAACCCACAAAGTTTCCGAGTCTTCTGCTAGAAGCACCCCAAGCTATTTGCGATTTTAAAAGTCCAAGATCATGCTTCCCAGTACAGACTTGAGTATCTTAAGAGTAAAGTTTGATCAAGTGGGAAACGTTCAAAAGTTTACATTCCCCACAGGAACTGAGATAAATATTCATGAGACTTTAACTCGAGGAAAACTTATTTCCACGTCAGTGTCTGTCCGCCTCTACATTTGTAATGAAACTACTTTTAACAGACTGTTTTAATACTTTTAATTTGAGGAGTTGTTAAATTATTCCTCCTTTGAGTGTAGTCCTTTATTTGAATGAGATGTTTTTTTCCGCTGCGCTAGTTGGTTATCTAGACCAGTGTTTTAGAACTGTGGGTTGCGAAGCCTTAGCCAAATGATATATGTAGAACATGTTATTTAACTTTTTCTCTCGCAAAAGTAAAATAACAAATATATTAAGTCCAAATCCATATATGTAAGCGAATTATAAAAAGCTTTTTTTTAAATCGATGACATTGTATTTGATTTTGTTCCTTGGTTCTCTTACGGCCTCTGAAATAGAATTATCTAACATATAAATTGGTCGCGTGCCTAAAACCTACTCGTAATTGTAAAACACTGCTTAGTTGAAGGTCGGATTCTAGAATATCATTATTCTCATAATTAATTACCAGCTTTTACTATGGCGCAAAGCCTGACATTTTCTCCCAGTACCTATTTGACCCCTGCGACAGGGTGTACACTCGCAGGGTGTAGCCCATGTGTAACGGAAGAACATATTGTTGAAAGTCACTAATTTTTTATAAAGCCTAGCAGAGCCGGGAAACTTCATCTCACCATCTTTCAACTCTTAATGACAACTTTTACATGCAGGAACATTTTGTATGGGAAAATGTAATAAAGTTTTTATTATTTTCTCGCAACTGTTATAAATTTTCTCACCGTTTAAACCTTCCCTTAACTTCCACAAATATTTCAAGATCAAAATTAGCCAAATCGATTCAACTGTTTTCGAGTTTTAGCGAGACTAACAACCACGATTATTTTATTACATCCTAGGATAGGATAGGAAGGATCCTTCCTTTCAGCCATAAGACGTCCACTGCTGGACATAGGCCTCCCCTAAGCCCCTAAGCCCTATCCAGCGCGATTCTGCGGTCTTAATGAGGTCGTCCGTCCACCTTGTGGTTGGACGTCCTACGCTGCGCTTGCCGGTACGTGGACTTTTCGACCAATTTTTCACATATTGATAGATAAATAGATATTTCAAGATTATTCTTATGGTAAAAACTGATCATAATGCTGAGTGTAATGATATCCCAGAAACGTCTCGTCTAGAAAAGCGCCTAGTATACGTAGGTAAGTGTAGGTGAAATAATTGGAATGAACAGACGACGATAGCATAACTTTATAATGTTAATATTGAAAATAATAACTTAGTAAGTAAATAAATGTTTACAGAAAACGTTGTCCGTAGTAACAAAATAATAAAATTAGGCAATGTTTCTGCGTAATTTTGTTATCTTTTCTATTTTATTGCTGTAATAATGTCTAAAACAGGTGTTTATTAGGTGTGAGCTACTAAGCTACATAGGACCGACATATTTTTTTCTGTTTAAATACTTCTTATCAGTTTAACTGACGTAAATTGTACTTGGAAAAATGTTTTATCCATTACTATAATAAGCAAGGTCTTTTTCTTTTGGAAAATTAGGTAAGTACTTGCTTAACCACGTCATTTATCAAGTTAGAAAATCTAATAAATTCCTGGAAAATATTCCTTATTCCTTCGGCTGTGTTTCTATAGCATACTTAATAACATTTGAACTAATATAAATTTAACACTAATATTATAAAGACCATAATATAAAATAAGCACAAACCAAGTACACACGCAAACACACAAAATAATCTGCAAAAACACCGATACGAAAATCGCAAGCGCAAATAAATCTCTGTCTAATTTATCGACGCACTTAATTTTTACGCCCAGTTTGCGATTATGTTAATCTCGTCAAACGATAACAGAGAGGACCACACGTACATTGTGCTTCTAATTAAACCCTTTAGGTGGCAGTGGAGAATAAGGACGTGTCCCACCAGTCCCATCATGAATGCAGGAAAGTAAGCGATTCGATAAGAATAATTGTAATAAGTAAGCGACAAAATGATAAAGCTAAACGATCGATTTACCTATATTTTTTCTTTTTGAATGATTTTCACAAATATCTGTGTACACCACTAGATAGGTACATAGATCTAAAAAATCTTGGCACGATAATGTTTGACTTACTTAATAGTGAATGTCAGCCCGACAACTGCAAAATATTTGTACCTATAAGCTGTAAATTGATAAAAACAGCAATAAAGTTCGATCATTCATTTTTATTGGATAGATTAGGCATAGTCAGAATGTAATTATACTCACATGGATTGTTAGTTCTGAACGTCATTTGAATAATGAGAAATGTCACGGTAATTATATCTAATGTGAATATCATTAGCGTGGCAAAGTCGTTGAGACTATTTTTTTTAGTAAAAAACAATAAGCATTTGAAGAATTCTTTTAATATACCTACAAAAAATATTGGATGACTGATATGACCTGGTACTATTGGTAAAATTTACAGCTCTTGTAATAGCCACAAAAGTTAAAAATTTAGCTTATCTTATTATCTCTCATTCGTCGTAGGCTTGTAGGACAGTAGCTTAATTAAACCCTTTGGCCGGCCGGTGGGGCATAAGTCAGGTATGCCGAGATAAAGATTAATTCTCCCCTGTCAAATAATTTACCGTGTTGATAGCGGGCGGTTTGGAGTCTTGCCTCGTGTATCTTGCTAGAATTAGCAGAAGGGGTGTACGGACTTTACTTAGTTTGGGCTGCCAATTTTCGAGGAACGCGATAAACATTACTGAATGTTAGGTTTGGGTATAAATTACATGTATTTTATGATTGTATCCACCAATCCGGATTGGACTCCTGTGGTAGATATTGCTCAGTTACTTTTCGTGTTTTTTTTAATAGTTTAAAAAAAACCATACTGTTCAGTACAATAGGTATTCGTATAAGAGCGTAAATCTATCGTCATTCTTTTTTGCCACTTGTCATAGTCACTTATGTGATTCGTTTTATGTTTTGATTATTTTGATTATAAGAATATTTTTTTGTAAAAAAACTTTACCAATTGTATATATCTCGATCGAGTTTGTAAATGAGTTAAAAAATCGTTAGGTTCGCTTGAAATAATACTATAATATTAGCCACGCAAGTGACGCAGACATGTACAATACGCATCAAGGAGAAATACCTAGTACTTTGTAGCAATAATTTAGTCCAAATCTATTTTATCTGTATCACCTACTCATAATATGATAGAGTAAGTGAGTGAGTGAAAATGTTAATATTTCAAATAAATTATTTTCCGAGACTTTACAGAAACAAAATTGCCACATCGTTTCACTCAACGAGAAGTTAAGAACTTTGCCTTGTTCAGGCTGTCGGCACTCGATTGAGGATTTTGAGGTACCTACCAAAAAAGTTTTTAGGGCATGTACGAGACATGTACTGAGATATATTTGTCAAGGTATAATGTACTAACTTTTCAGGGTTCCGTAGTAAAAAAATTAAAAATGTGTATTTAAGGGGTAGCTACCATACATTTAAAGTGGGACGGAACATTTTTTTCAACCCTACCCCCTCGTGTGGGGTATTGTTGACTAAGGTTTTTCAAATGAATGTAGGTAAGGTTTTTAAACGATTTTTGTCACATGTACCATTGGTAAGATATAGGTCGACAAAGTTGAAAAGAGTGTAAAATTGAACTCAAAAACTTTCTAGTAGTCAACCATCTAATGAAGTCATAAAAATTGGTTATTATCAAAATCATTGTCACCATCTACAGAAGCCTATCGTATCCTATCATACACGTCTCGACACGCACTTGGCAACTTATATAACATTTAAGTAGCTTCCAAAACAAGGCATGTCATATATTTCAAATAAATTAATAACCTAACATCAATATATTTTAATTTAAAATATTTTGTAACTATTAATATATTAAGACAAACAAAATAATCAAGTTACAACTCAGTAGATACAAAACATAGTCAAACCATAAAAAACTCCAATTCCCATTACCTAATTGATTTTGGTTATATTTTCTTTTTTGGTAAGTCAGCAATTATAAACAAGGGTGTTCATTCCAAAAAATCTGTTACCAGACGTTCTCCAATTTTTAATTTTAATTTACTCCCTGCTATTTCTATTCCTCAAGCAAAATATAATAATTTCAAATAAAACCAGTAAACAAAATGCGCTCTTTTAAATTCTTCCTGTGTCGTTTTCAAAGCGAAACTTCTGTTGCTCGGTACTGATTTATGAAATTAATTTCTAAGAGAATACGCTCAAACTCTTTGGGAATGATACTTGTTTCTCGAATAAGATCCACGTGAGACAACACTTGAACAGTCTTTACGTAACTTGTATTTAATATTGGGGACGTGTTTTGAGAAATTTCTGAAACTGGTAGTCGAAGTTGAACATTACATCGCGTGCTTGTTTCCAGATTTGTTTTTGTGGAGTAAAATAATTGTTTTAATTTAGAAATCTTTCCTAACCGCTTTTGATATTCCATTTGTTACCTATACCCAGACTCTACCCAACTGGAGCAGCTTAGAAATTTCTGAATAGTGATTTGTTTCAAACTAAAAAAATTGGAAATCTGTAAAGTCGGTTATCGGACGATTATTTTACGCGATAATGTCATAATGAGTCATAAGCTGAACGCTTAGGCCCACAGAGCTTAGCCCAATCATGCCTCTCTATCGCTTGTTCCGCGCTCTTACTTGCACGCTCGCGCTCGGCTAAAACGGAACGTGACAATGAGTCATGCTTTTTCGTGCGTGCAGCCGGCGTTCATCGATTTTCAACATCGACTTGGATTTTTTTTTGTTTATAAGATGATGTCATGTTAAAAATGTGTTATAATATGCAATTATTTTTTTGTCTAGCTACAGCTTCAGATGTGGGTCTGTCCACTTTAGTGGAATTATTTATTGTAGCGTAAATAACGTCACAAATCACCATTGGATAATTTGATTTACATTGTACCTACCTAAAGTTAAAATTATTATAGATGCATACAAAAAAAAATGTTTCCATACTTACTTTGAAATACATATCTCCAAAATAAACTAATTGAAGTATTAAATGTACATTTTACAAATAGCTCTAAACTCAATTTAAAGCATTAATTACTAAAATCAAACTATATTTAGTAAGTTTAATGAAACTTTCATGTAAGTTGATGGCAGTTGACTAAAGTCACCTTTGAAATGTGGGAGACATGCGTCTTTTGATAACTTTAGATAAGTTTGATTGTAAATAGAACTTTAAAGAGATTGTATTCTCCAAAATTGATTTATTCATCGTAAACTTGCTTGTTCTCATGTAGAGACTATGTACCGGCAAGCACAGCGTAGGGTTGTCCGCCCTCAAGATTGTGCTAGACGCAATGGCTTGCGTTTCCAATCGGTCTTACTAAAGGTCTATAAGGGAGGCCTATGCCCAGCAGTGGACATCATATAGCTAAAATAACGATAACAAATACTTGCTAGCAAAAATTAAAAAAAAAAAAAGACGTGTGGCACTCGGGGACTGCTGCGGTAAAGCTATTGCATAATTTTACAATACGTCTAATCGCACACAACGCCGTGTCGAAGACTGCCGAACTGAAACGACGTTAGACGATGCACGGCCTTCAAGCCACACCTCCTTGCCCGTCGGAGTGGGGAGCGTGAGGTTTTTTCGTTACGGAATTTCTGGATTCGGTCCCCGCGCTCAAGGCCCGCGATAGAAGCTATGCAATAGCTTAAAATTTAAGAGGTTACAAAACACGTCATTCTGAACAATATTGTGTTAAATCGTTTACTTCAACAATTTCGTCACAACAAACGGAACGAAAAACAAAACATCGTAGGTTTTTGTTAATTTAATCACTACATAGTATAAAACAAAGTCGCTTTCTCTGTCCCTAAATCCCTATGTATGCTTAAATCTTTAAAACTACGCAACGAATTTTGATGCGGTTTTATTTAATAGATAGTGAGATTCAAGAGGCAGGTTTATATGTATAAAAATACACCTGCTTGTGCGAAGCCGGGGCGGGTCGCTAGTATATAATAATTGAGTAAGTGATAATTGGAAACTATAATCCACCCACTGATTCCCACATAAATAAGATAAGAGAAAAAAAAATATGCCATTTTTCACAACAGTATCAAAATTGTCATCGTCGTCGTTCGTCGTGTCAGCCATAGAACGTCCAGCTGGACATAGGCCTCTCTCTTCCATAGATCACTAATAACACCGTTTGGAAGCGGCAATTCCGAGTACATAATGAGGTCATCTGTACCTTGTTAGTGGACGTCTTTTGATGCACTTGTAGGTTCGAGAACTTTTTAGGGTTCCGTAGCCAAAGGGTAAAAACGGGACCCTATCACTAAGACTCTGCTGTCCGTCTGTCTGTCACCAGGCTGTATCTCATGAATCGCAATAGTTAGAACGTTGAAATTTTGGGTCCAGACTCGTGGTTACACCGCTTTGTTACACCCACAGATCATTGTTGTTCCCTGATCTGTGGTTACACCAGTGTGACTACGAGTAAACTTTTTTACTCGTGGTTACACCGAGTGGTGTAACCACAAGTAAACTAATAAAACGTAGGACTCGTGGTAACACTGCTAGTGTGAGGAAATAAAACAAATCTGTACTATGTATAAGATGACCTTGTAAGCCCAAAGACTAAATATATGATGACGTATTTCTGTTGCCGCTATAACAACAAGTATTAAAAATAGAAAATAATAAATATTTTAGGGGGACTCCTTCAACAAACCTGCATTTTAAGACGTTTTTCTCTCGATATTAAAAACGGTGACAGGTAGATGCTTGAAATATTCATATAATATTAAGTTAAATATGTACTGTAAAATAAATTATTAATTACAATAAAATAAATATTTACTGAGGCTCCCATACAGGTATTTGATTTTTTTCTCGATATTAATAACGGCAACAGGAAGATGCTTTAAATATTAAGTGGTATATTCCTTTCAACAATAAATAATAAATTAAAATGAAGCACATTAAGAGCGGCTTCCATACCATGCGGAACCTTTCGTGCGTGAGTCCAACTCGCACTTGGCCAATTAATTTCTTTTACAGATCAATATGCTTCAATCTAGAGCTATGAGATTAAAAACTCGACAGCAATAAAGTAAGAATAAGAAAGAGTCCAATACCTACCATTCCTTTATCTTGAAATGAAATTGAAACATAATATTCCGATTAGTGAGATCAGAATATCTCGTTTAAATTGAAAAGAACTGACTCGCCTCCGGCTATATCCTTCATTTAACTCTTTCGATTTAATACCGAAAATCTTTTTCGATTCGATCTTTTTAAAAGCATTTCTCGCTCCCTTGCGGCTTTGTAAAAAACTTAAAGAAACATTATGAAATCCTTTGAGATCGACTGTTTTAGGTATTTCAACCTTTGAATTTTAAAAGATTTAATGGTTATTGTCCCTAGGCTAAAAGTTTCCTAGTCTAGGTTAGAAAAATCTATCTTACACGTTTATGAAATTTCGATGTCGAGAACTCACAATCAAAAACTCTAAAACTTATTTGCGAATCAATGTAATAATATTGCTTGATATGTATTGTCCTCAAAATATAACATATTTTTAGGGTTCCGCACACAAAGGATAAAACGGTACCCATTACTGAGGCCCTTAAATATTTATTTTATTTTAAATTAATTATTTACTTTTGAAGTTAATATTTCAAGCATCTTCCTATCATCGCTATTTGTATCGAGCGAAATTCGGCTAATTCAGGCTTGTTGCCGCTATAACAACAAATACCCATACAAATAACTAATTATTAATAACAAATAATTAAAAATAACAAACAAATAATTAATTTAAAATAAAATAAATATTTAAGGGTGGCTCCCATACAAGAAACATGATTTCGATTGATTTTTTTGCTCGATATTAGTAACACGAACTGAAAGATGCTTGAAATACTCACAGACTATGATGTTGTATATTCCCTTCAAAAATAAATAAATTCAAATAAAATATATCAAGGGGGGCTTATAGACCATACGGTATTGAAGGGGGCTTCCATAGACCATACGGTACGGAACTCTTCGTGCCCGAGTCCAACTCGCACTTGGCCGATTATGTATAAGACATACTTACTATGTATGACGCAGAGATACTGAACTATGTACGATCATACTTATACATCGAACTTTTCGAAAAGGCGCTTGTAGCAAAAAATAAGTTATAGAATTATAGGTTTCATATGTTCTTACTATAATTATTTATTAATTATTTTTTCGATGTAGTCAAACGCGAACCTCTTCAAAATGAAAGAAATAAAGAAAGGATTAGGAGGTAGTTAATCGTGATACGAGTAGGTACTAAATCATCATAAATAACACTTCACTTCTCTTAATTTCTTTGGGGTTCTCTGCGGCAAAATTGCCTTATATGTAGAATACTTATATATCACACACAGTCCAGAGCAAGTTTGTAACAAATACCCCTAGAGAAGATTTTTATTCTATTGGTCATCTCCCAATCATCTCCCGGTCATTTCCCCAACTATTAACCAAAGTAGACTTATATAGCTGTTTTAGTTAATTACAACACCAAGTACCAGGAACTCAGAAGTTGACACATGTTATTTTCAATATAAATTATTATCTACCTGGCGTTGAGTAACAAAGTACAATAAAACACATCGTAATAGGTCATTACGTAAAATTAAACATTGAAATCTTGAAACAACTGTCGCTGATCGTTATCTTTTATTACCCCTTACTGCACTCCCATATGGTGACATATTTCGAAGACAAACATCGTAAAGGCCCCTTCGACTTGTATTGTTTTAGAAAGCTTTTGTCGCTGTAAATCGTTACATTGATGTGTTTGGATTTCGAGTGTCATACTTGAAGTTTTTATGGTCTCGATTCGTATTACTTGCCCGCTATATGGCTGGGTAGTTACGTACTTAGTGACATCATACAATGTTTACTGCTTATAACTTCAAGATCAAGTTTGTACCTTATTGAAGTGAAACTTCTAATGCAACTTCCAACAAGGTTGCGTTAAACGTTTAACGCTACCATGGAGGGGGTATGAAAGCACTGCTGCGTCGAAGTTTCACGTCTTCCGCACTCCACTTGCAGTTTTTTTATCAATGCTTTGGTTCACCCCAAAACAAGAGAGGATATAGATACTTACCTAAAATAATACACGACTTTTCGAAAAAAAAATCACAGACCCTAACCAGAGACAATGGGACCTCAAGTAGACTCGCAGATGCAGTACAATTGAGCGTACGTCGATAATTAGTTACATCCTAGACCACTAGATGTCACTACGTGTATCGAATGGAATCAATTCCAAAATAATTTAAAATTTTGGTGATGGTTGGTTATACCTCACATCCTCTCACACCTCAACTTAATCTTAGCCTCAATGCAGTACGGCGTAAAATTGCTAGATGGCGCTATTATAAGTAACTGTGCGGATCACATCATGTTTTTGTCATGATCGAGCGAAAGATGCCGATGCGAATTAGGTGGTAGGTATTTACCGTGATCGGGCGGCTTGCAAACGGTTTATTATCTATTTTAAAAGACATATATCGTACAGTTTGAGTTCGGCTGATTCATCTTGACGAGCACGTTGTGTCTTGTTAAGTTTTTACTTATCGATTGGGGTTTCAGAATAATGTAATATTTTTGTCATTTTACTTTTTAATTATAGGTACCTATTCTGAAATGTAATGATTATGTCATGTATTTAATCAGGAAAAATAACAAGCATAACGGAAGAAGGTTTCTTTGCCTTTATTCGGATGTCACATTGATGGAATCTGTGTCAATAATCTCAGCTACGCAGATGACATGGTGCTGCTGAGCGCATCAGTTTGTGGGTTGAGAAGGTTGGTGCAGACCTGTGAGGAATATGCTGCTGGCCACGGTTTAAAATATAATGTGATAAAAAGCCAATGTATGGTCTTTGAGGCAGATGAAAAGATCGCTCATGACATACTTCCAGTTTGGCTAAACGGTGTGCCATTGGAGTTCGTAGCTCAATTTAAATATCTGGGACACATAGTGACCAATGATCTCAAGGACGATGCAGATGTCGAGCGGGAGCGGAGGGCACTGTCGGTAAGTGCAAATATGTTGGCTCGCCGGTTTGCGCGTTGCTCAGCTGAGGTGAAAATTACTCTTTTCAGAGCTTACTGCATGCCTCTCTACACATGCAGCCTGTGGGCCAACTACACAAAGAGATGATACAGTGATCTCCGCGTCCTGTATAATAACGCTTTTAGGATGCTGTTTGGGCTGCCCCGCTTCTGCAGCGCCTCTGGCATGTTCGCGGACGCACGCGCGCCATGCTTCCATGCCGTGATGCGTAAGCGAGCCGCGTCCTTGGTGCGCAGAGTGCGGGCCAGCTCCAACTGCATCCTGGAAATGATTGCGTCCAGGCTTGACTGCCCTTACCTCCGGCACTGTTGTGAGAGACACGTCTCCGTACCAGTGCCGGAGAGAAGGCTATGATTTTCGTGTTTGTTGTAAATGTACAATATTTAATAAAATTTAAAATTATTTAACTGGTGACAATACAATACAATGTAATTTAATATATTTTTGTGAATATGGGTGCAAATACCTGAATTAAATAAATTTTGGATTTTATTTGATTTCAATATTTAAATAGGTAAATATTCTGTGAATATTTCAAGGATGCGAAAAACGACTAAAAAACCAGACAAGTGCGAGTCAGGCTCGCACACTGAGGGTTCTGTACAAATCTAGAAAATTTCACAAAATTGCGAAGTAAGTTGTTCAAATCTCGAGTACTTCCACTCTGCCCCACCAAGGCGCCTCACTGGTCGGGCAGATTCCACTTCTTCATTTTTCGGAGTGGAATCTGCCCCACTCATCCCATGTTGGTGGGGCAGATTCCACTCACTTTTTAGACCAGTGGAATCTGCCCCACCAGGGGTGTCGCGCGATTTTAAATTAAATTGCTAGTGCCATGAAGTGTGAAATTTGACTGCAAAATTTTAATAATTATAACGCCCCACTAAAAGAACAGATAAGTGAAGACATTGAATGCAAAATATTAAGAAGATTGCAAACTAAAAGCACGATTATCTGAAGTAAAAAAAATACGGATTGAATGTAGTTAAGTATGGTATTTGTGTCGCAAATATTTTCGAAGTCATCGTAAAGTAAGAGAAAATTATAAATTGAATATTGTCATTCAATTATAATGTAATCCATTCATTATAATGATATTTAATAATCTAATCGAGATTTAATCTCAGTAAGTTACTTAACCTTTTACGGCGCAAGAGCGTTAATTTTCGTATTTTTTTAATATGTTATGCAACGTGGTGTATAAATAACAGGAAAAATAATAAAAATACTATGTAAAGAAAAGTTTTTACTATATTTTTTAACATGTAGAAATACAAAACTGCGTGAAAGCTACATAATTTTTAAAAAAAAATCTTTATAGATATGAGAAATGAAACAGTTATTATGCTTATTATAACACAGTGCAGCTCCACATTTTTCACAGGTCTTTTGCGTGTAGTTCTTGCAGCCAGGAAATTTTCTTCTGGCTTGTTTGCCGAGCTAGATAGGCAAGTGGCCAGTCTAGTCTAATCTGACATCATATAATAGGCGATGAAAGCTTGTATGAGACTTCCACAAATTTTCATGCAATAAGTCTAAAAATTGATATAAAGAGTACATGTTAGAAATAATAAAACACGTATTTCAGGATTTTTAATAAATCAGCCACCAACCCCTAAAATTGGGGGATGAAAATTTGTATGTCACTTTCGAAACTTTTGATGCCAGAAGTCAGAAAATGGATATACGAACTCGTTGTAATAGACAATAAAACATAATTTCAGGATTCTTAATAAACCGGACCCCCAAACCCTAAAATTGGGGGATGAAAATTTGTATGTCACTTTCGAAACTTTTGATGCTAGATGTCCAAAAATTGATAAAGGGACTCTTTATTACAAATATAATAAAACACGTATTTCAAGATTTTTAGTAAATCTCCCCCTAACCTTTAAAACTAGGGGTTATAAATTGTGAAAATCAATAAAATTACTCCTTGTCTAAACTACAAAAAGAAGTGAAATCCAACAAAAACATTTTCATGTGAAATGAAGCCAAGTCTAAATCACAGTTCCCACTATCAAAAAGTTGTCGGATCTCACGTAAAGCCAAGCTTCTAACTATAAAAATAATTAAAAACTTGTTTTAGCATGTGCTAAGCTCTTTTATATGATACCTTACATGACACGATTTACTAACTTTGAATTTTGAACCCATATTTTGTGAATCTATGCCCTATTTTTTTGTGATTTAAATAAAAATGTACAGTTTTCAGATTTATTCCTATATGTGTATACTCTAACTAAGATAATGCTTCTCGCCAAATTTCATAGTTCTATGCTATGTCAACGGGAAGTACCCTGTAGGTTTTGATTTTTGTGAGTGTCGAAATATGCTGTTTTTTTCGATATAATAGGCTCTAACTTTTTTACACGATAACTAAAAAGTTTTTCTTTTCCACCACTGCAAGAGACCATAGATCGAATACAGTTTCTCTCAACTCGATATCTTTACGCGTTCCCGAGGTAAGAGTCTTCACATACGGACAGACGGACAGATGGGCAGACGGAAAATAAAAGTGATCCTATAAGGGTTCCGTTTTTTTTCCTTTTGAAGTACGTACGGAACCCTAAAAATCAGGTTTATTTATATTTTTCTGTTTTTAGTACTAAAATTTGTTGTTATAGCGGCAACCGAAATACCTACATCATCTGTGAAAACTTCAACGTTCTAGCTATCACAGTTCATGAGATACAGCCTGGTGACAAACAGATAGACATACGGACGGACAGCGGAGTCTTAGTAATAGGGTCCCTTTTTTAACCTTTGGGTACGGAACCCTAAAAAGTGTCCGAGCCAAAACCCTGCTTATATTTTTTGTTCGGACGACGCACAATGACCACATTCCTGACTTTGCCGTGCGAAGTTGAAAAATCATACCCCAGAAGGATAATGTGGTATCGATCGAGAAAATCTACAGGAGATGTAGGTACTACAACTGTATTTACTGTGCTCGTAATTAAAGATAATATTCGAACCATGTGCTTTGTTTCGATCTGGATGTATAGCAATATTATTGAGTACTTCCACTCTGCCCCACCAAAGCGCCCCGCTGGTGGGGCGCTTAAGTAACTTACTGACTGAGATTTAATCTCGAATAGATTATTAAAGATCACTACAATGAATGGGTTATTATGAATTGATTTATAATATTCAATTTATAATTTTCTTATACTTTACGATGACTAATAAGAAAAAAATTGCGATATAAATACTATAACTACATACAATCCGAAATTTTTTTCTTCAGATAATTGTGATTTTAGTTTACAATCTTCTTAATATTTTGCATTCAATGTCTTCACTTATCTGTTCTTTTGGTGGGGCGTTATAATGATTAAAATTTTGCAGTCAAATTTCACACCTCATGGCACTACCAATTTAATTTAAAATCGCGTGACACCCCTGGGGGGGTTAGATTCCACTGGTCTAAAAAGTAAGTGGAATCTGCCCCACCAAGATGATACGAGTGGGGCAGTTTCCACTCCAAAAAATGAAGGAGTGGAAACTGCCCCACCAGTGGGGCAGAGTGGAAGTACTCATATTATTCAATGTATCGATCCAAATACTGATCTCATAGATTCGATACTATAATTATTTTGGATCGATCGAGTATCGCATCAAAATCTTGGTTCTAAAACCTAAACGATTTATGCTATTTTTAACATCAAAGTTGATTGTGATATTATAATTACCATGGCTCCTTTAAAATTGGGCCTTATGTATTGATGCAAGTGTAAACTCGGGTGGATCGTATCCTTTTGTATCCATCCGATCCACACAAGTATCGGATCGGATCGAACATGAATCCCTAATCCTAATCAACCACTTTCACCAGTGTGACCAGAGTCAGAATTGTAACACTTTTTCAGTATACTTTAAGAACTTTTTCAAACAACAATATTTTTGTAGATATATTTGTAAAAGTCGCAGTAACAGGTAGTCGCTTGAAATATTCACAGAATATTTAATTGTATGTTTACTTTGATAATTAATGGTAAAATTAAAATAAAATAAATAAATATATAAGAGGGGCTCCCATACAAGAAACTTAATTTTTGGCATGATATTAATATCGGCAACAGGTAGATGCTTGATACATTCATAGTATACTTAGTATACTTTATGTATTTACTTGTATTCATATTCACTTGAAATATTAATAATTAAAATAAAATATATTAAGGGGGGCTCTCATTCAGTACGTGAGAGCGTGAGTTTGACTCGCACTTGGCCGATTATTTTGAGTAATTAAAAGGGTACGCTAGCACCCAAGGATTTGCGTGTTACGAGGAACTTCTGGTGGCAAATAGTGAAATGTTCTAAAAAATATATTTTTTGTGGTACGTTTTTTTTGAAATTTAATCTGGTCACACTGAATTTCACTCGACATTTCACTTGCTTGCTCCTGCTTGAGTTCATCGTTTTGTTTGTTGATTTGTTTTCGTCGCTGTTATTCTTTTTAAATACAACTTCTGCTCTCTTATGTACCTGCTTTGATTATCTCGCATAAACGTTTGACCACTGCATGTTTATTGGACTTTGAAATTGCCTACGCTTCGGACTGTGATGACTTAAAATGTCGTACACCAAGTGTGTTTATCACAACTGTGGAAATGTAAGCCGAGACATTTCAATGTTTCGGTTTCCTGTACACGATCCAGGCCGCCTGGTTCTTTGGATTCGTAATTCAGGTAAGTGAACATGATTATCACCAACTGCTACTGCAAAAGTGTAGTAATTTTTAATTTGCTTACTGAGCAACTCTATGTATAGCTGAATGGAATCGGATACATTTTGTAAATCAATTATGCTATAATATTCTGTGCTAACATACAATGTATATGCACGTCATGCATCTATTTAAAGGAAGAACAATATCATCAAACTTGAAAACACACAATTAAGATAAAACATCTAATGCTAGACACTTTAAGAACAACACAAATGTTACCTTAATTGGTTTTTAACTGTACTACAGTGAAACGAAATATAAGTACTATTTATCCATGACATATATAAGAACATGAAAACTGCCATACTAGGCACACTACTCAATTATTATTATGGTATGACTATGTTATGTTTGGGTATATAGTTTGCTGTTAAGTTTTTAGTAGATTTTTGTATCTTAAATCTTATCAATATTTCCCATTTTAGGAAATATCTACCTGGATTCTTTGACCAATGATGAATTGAGACGCCGGTACATTTGTGCTGCACATTTTCTGCCATCTGATATTCACACTGGTATAAAAAGCAGATTAATTGGACCTGCAGTACCGATACATTTTTCGCAAGGAACTCCAGCTCAAAGTTGTGAACTTTCTGATCCAAACATGGACGATGGTGAGTTTTATATTATTTACTTATTATAGTCTTTTGATTTTATAGTTAGACTAGCTTCTGCACACAACTTCACCCACATGGACTATCCCCATGGAACCGCTTATTTATCTGGGATAAAATTAATTAGTGGAATAAAATCAGAGCTGCATCGCTGCAATGTTAGCGGTTGTTTTTCCCAACTTCTAAAAAGGAGGAGGTACTATGTTTGTTTAACCAATTTAAAAAATATTTTTTAGTTCAAACGAATAAACTTCCAAGGTCCCATCTAAATTTAATCCAAATCGTCTGAGCCGTTTTTGATAAATAAACAAAAATGTACATGGATGTCACATCTATTCGTGCAAATTATTCAAATTCTGTATATGGTGGAAGTCGGTGTTGCGTTTTTTTGCGAAAAATTATTATTAGCTTATAAATTAATGTCCTGTGTTAAGCACACTGACTACCAAGTTTGTAATTTTTTTTATTAATAATCCTATTTTGGTTTCCAGATATTATATCATCACCAGAAGTGTTAAAGGTAAAAACACCTTCTAAATGTTATACAAAACGTACCAATATCAAGGAGAAAGCTCCAGAGGAAATATCCACTACCTCATCTCCTATATCAATGTTTGAGGCGCTACCATTGGCCGAAACACCAACCCAGAGAATATCTAGGAGATGCCTCTTTGAGGGACCTAAAAGAAGATTATCAAGGAAGTGCCTTTTTGAATATAAAAAAGAAGATACACCAAAAACCAAACATTTAAAAAGAAATGCTTCTGCATTATTAAAACGAAATGAAGCTCAACGGGCTCTAATTAATAGACTTCGAACTAAATTGAAACAAAAACCTAGTAAAATAACAGCACACAATGACTTTCGAAGTGAGGTATCCAAAACAATAGCTCTGATGCAACTTCGAAAAAAAAATGATAAGAAGAAGTGGTCAGAAGAAGAAAAAAATTTGTGCTTGTCATTGTTTTACAAGTCTTCATCAACATATGAATTTTTGAGACGACAAGGGGTTGTATTGGCTGCTCCGTCAACAATAAGATCATGGCTTTCAAAGTCTAATTGTGTTCCGGGATTGTGCTCTGACATATTTAAGCAAATTAAAAAACGTTTTGAAAATGTGTCTTTAAAGGAAAAAGCTTGTGTTCTGATATTTGATGAAATGTGTATTATGAGCAACTTGGAGTATTCCAAAAAATATGACAAAATCGAAGGATTTGAAGATTTAGGAGGAAATCACCGATGTAATAAAATGGCAAAAAATGCATTGGTGTTTCTTGTTAGAGGGCTATATAGTAGATGGAAATTCCCCATAGCCTATTTTTTATCAGGTACAAATGTTAAAGCAGAACAATTACAATTGCTGTTAAAAGCTGTCATTAATAAGCTCTTTGACAATGGCCTCTTGCCCAAAGTTGTGGTTTGTGACCAAGCCACAACCAATCAAACTGTGCTCAAAAAATTAGGGGTTTCATTTGAAAACCCCTTCTTTTTTTGCAATGGTAGAAAAATATTTTCTATTTATGATGTTCCCCATTTAATTAAAAACATAAGGAATAATTTCTTAAACAATGACTATTGCAATGGAGACGAGCAAATGTCATTTACAGATGTTGTGAAAACATATGAAATTGACAAGAGCTCAAAAATGAGTAGGTCATTGTCAAAAATCACACATCGTCATATAAAACCAAATGCTTTTCAAAAAATGACAGTTAGCCTTGCAACACAAATATTTAGCAATTCCGTTGCTGCTGCAATAAAAACGGCAAAATCTACTAAACAATTACAAAGTGACACTGCAGATGCCACTGTGAATTTTATTAAACTTGTTAATAATGTGTTTGACGCGTTAAACAGCGGGCGACGCTTTGACAGAAATCCATATAAACATGCTGTGTCAAAGAAATCATTATTGACTATAAAAGCAATCACAGATGCAAAAAATGTATTTAAAAGTTTACGTAAGATTTGTTATAAAACAAATAAAGATGGGGTTCAAAAAACCGTCCTAACACGGCCACCTTGCTTTGATGGCATCGTTCAATCATGTGAAGCAGTTTTACAACTTTATCAAGAGGAGTCGTCAGATTCATCGGGGTATTATTTGAAAACACAAAAAGTAAACCAAGATGTGCTAGAAAATTTATTTTCACGGTTTAGGCAGAAGGGTGGTAAAAATAAAAACCCAACCGCAAAATTGCTTAGAACAATATTTAGGAGCAATCTAGTAAATTCTCTTATAAAACTTCCATCCACAAAAAACTGTGAAGATGAAGGTGACAATTTTATTCGATTAGCAGCTGGAGAACATAACACACTACATATGCCGGCGGCGTCAGATGTCGCTGGTTCATCTAGGACCAAAGCTGGAGACAGAGTCATTCTTCCAATGTCTTCTAATGATTCTACGGCACTGAAGACAATGACGCGTGAAGTCACAGATGTATTAGGTGAACCTATATCACCAAATACATTATCACCTGCTACAACTGTGGCATCAACGTCCATGTCGGCTGTGCCTTCAATCTCAACAGAAGATTTGACATTGGAAGAATGTTCCTTAACCTATTTTGCCGGTTATCTAGCCAAATCATGCTTGTCCAAATATCCTTGTGAGAAATGCAAAACAAATTTATTGAAAAATGTAGACCTGGAAGATAAAAAACCACTTTTGATTTTAAATAAGGCCTATGACTGCTCTAAAAATGTTATGTTAAAGATGCCAAGCGATGGGTTGCAAAAACTGGTTCACATGGCTGTGGATTATTACAACTCAATATTTAATAATATTGTCCACAGAAACAAAATCAAAAGCCGCTTATTGAAAACAATATTAGACTGTTTGAGGTATGAAGCTCCGGAATTGTTAAATATCAGTTGCAAGGAGCATTTAGAATATATTATAAATCAGATGATTTTGGTAAAGATCCACTTCTATTGTAAAAGTACCAAAATTATGGAAAATAGAACAATCCACCCAAAACTAAGGATTTTAAAAAATAAATGACAAATTCTATTTTTGTGTTTCATTATAATATCCTGCCTTTACCGCCTTAAAATTGGCACTCGATTAATTACTACCCTTATTCCACTTTCACACAAAAACTATTGAACGGGTTGAGATGATACTTTGCAATAGTACCTAATGCTTTATACAACAGAATAATACATCCTACTAATATCATAAACGCGAAAGTTTGTAAGTGTGTATGGATGTTTGTTACTCTTTTACGCCAAAACTACTGAACGGATTGAGATGAAACTTTGCAATGATAATGCATAAATATCAGAATAACACATCACTACATATTATAAAGCAAAGTCACTATTTCTGTGTGTACACTTTTACGAGTGTTTCAACGAAGAGGTTTGCAGCCATAACAATCGTACCTGGGCGAAGCCGGGACGGGCAGCTACTTAGTAGATTAATTTATAAAGATACTAGACGACCCGCCCCGGCTTCGCACAGGTGTATTATACATATAAACCTTCCTCTTGAATCACTCTATCCATTAAAAAAAAACCGCATCAAAATCCTTTGCGTAGTTTTAAAGATTTAAGCATACAGACAAAAAATAGCGACTTTATTTTATACTATGTAAGGATTGCGTGAAACGAAGTTCGCCGGGTCAGCTAGTAAGCTGTACATGTAAGAGTACATGGATGTCACACCGATCCGTGCGAACTATTCGAATTCTGTGCATGGTTAAATTCGGTTTTGCCATTTTTGTGATATATATTAATAATAAAATATGCATATGTACATACTAGGTATGTCTAAAATGTATGACTTGAAATAAATAATTGTACAATATTTTATGTAAGTACATACGTTATGATTAATAACTTACGGTTTCCATCAATACATCCATCAGCCAAAGGACGTCCACTACTGGACATAGGCCAACCCTATGGATCTTCAATAAGACTAGTTAGTAGCGGCTTGCATCCCACGGCGGTCCCGCGTTCATAAAGAGGTCTACTTTACCTGACGGTACATGGTCTTTTTGACCCCCTCTGTCATCAGTCCTTCCGCCCTATGTGCCCTGCCCACTGCCATTTCAAGTTGCCAATCCACCATGCCAAGTTATTGGTAAAATATTGTTTTTTCAGCGCCATCTAGCGATCTAGGGATGCGAAAATTCGAATTCTACCTTTGTATCTTTCATTCGATCGCAACGCCATCTTTCCGTAGATGGACAAAACTTGGTTAAATTATAAATTTATTTCAAAATGAGAAAAATAGATTTATCACTGACTTTACAGATCTAAAAAATACTTTAGCACTTTTGGACACTAATGACATCATAATGATTTATTTTTATCGGTGTTCTGTCTCGAAAAACATATTCCCATGTTCATTTAGCAGCGCCATCTAGAAAAGATACATATTTTCGAGCTTTTTGCGACGTACGCTCAATTGTACTGCATCTGCGAGTCTACTTGAGGTCCCATTGTCTCTGCCCTAACTAAAGAATACACTGTACGTACAACCCTACAGAATCAACGCACTGGTGCTGCTAACGGTGTCAATGTCATGATAGGTGTAATAGTCATGAGGACTGGGTACAAAAATCATTTTTTTAATTAGTCCGTTAGATAGATTATCAAAAAACATTGGACACATATTTTTTTAATCAAACAATAATTGACAAGATAAACCTTGTCAAAGTTCGGAAGTGATGTCATCGAGATGTCACTTCTTCGAGAAAAGTGCTATACTTTTCATGTATAATATCCCGTATAAGTGACGTTGCGCGAAACTGTAACGGGCTATATCTTCACCAAGTTTCGTTTTATAGCGGCCTAAAAGCTGTTTTATATTTGTAAAGTAACTTTTAAAATATAATTTATTTTACAATTAAGTTTTGCTGATTGATAATATTTTTTGAGAATCTACTAGTATCTGACGGACTAATTATATTTTTTAGTTATCTAGCCTATTGTCCAAA
This sequence comes from Hypomecis atomaria, assembly GCA_964007245.1. Classification (NCBI taxonomy): domain Eukaryota; kingdom Metazoa; phylum Arthropoda; class Insecta; order Lepidoptera; family Geometridae; genus Hypomecis; species Hypomecis atomaria. The sequence goes on from OZ023291.1 coordinate 13,536,484, forward strand.
GCTGGTGGTATCTTTTTATTATCAAAAGGTTCCTATCATAAACAAATTTCACAAATTAGGCTTAGGCTAATTTTATGTAGAAAATTCAGACTAAACGAGGTAGAAAAGTTTTGAGTTTTTTTGCATCTTTAATTGATAAACAAACTGTTATCCGCTTTTTGATATCCATAAACTCTTTTCTACGTTTTATTTCGAATCTTAACCGAAAACATTTCTCAGCGGATGTTTACATCTTAAAATAACACATGTAGTTATAATTTCAATTACACGTATTTACGTCACAAACCGCATCTACGTTACAAGTTTAATCTGCAAAACATAATTTAACGCGAGTCGTAAAACATCTCATTTCAAGATCTTATAACAAACTTCACAGGACTTAATTAGACTTCACTGGTCACGTAATTAATAGCCATATGACAGGTCTGGCGGTAATCTTTGTTCTAACGATTTCAGCTCAACTGCCCTTTATGTTTTTTTTGTAGATAACTAGTGAGAAGTGACGGCCATGTGTTTTTGCAGTGGCGCGAGACCGCCGCATGACTGATGCCCATGTGTCAGCTACTTTTTGGGCAGAGTAGAAAATAATAAGTGTACAGATGGGACAGCCAGTATTATGATAGATTTTATGTAAGTGTTTTGAATTTTCAAAACACTTACATGTGACCTTTTATCGCACATTACCAAGATCACTTGATCTTGGTAATGTGCAATAAAAGGTCACAATCCTTACTAATGTTATAAATGCGTAAGTTTATTTGTTGGTTTGTTCCTCTTTTACGCAGTAATGTAGCAACTGATTGACTTGATTTTTGGCATAGATATTAGTTTGGAAAACGGAAAGTGGCATACGCTACTTTTTATCCCGAAACAAAAAAAGGTTCCACTGAGATAGCACAAAAATCAAAATAACACGCGAGCAAAGCCGCGGGCAAATACTAGTACCAAATAAAATAAACAACAGTGTAGCATGCATTTACAACCGGGTGTTTTTAGATGATATAAGTAGGTACCTACATATTTTAAAATATTATTGGACTCGCCTTCGCTAAGCAGCTTTGAAATCGAAATGAAAATAAGCTACGAGTATAACATGTAAAAACATTGAACTTTCAGAAGATGTGTGCATTTTTTTTGCCGTTTTAGGGTTGGTATTTTAGTAAATGAAAAATCGGCCAAGTACGAGTCGGACTCGCGCACGGAGGGTTCCGTACTGAATGGGAGCCCCCCTTAAATATTTATTTTATTTTAATTTTATTATTTAAGGAAATATAAAACTAAATATTCCGTGAAAATTTCAAGCATCTACCTGGTACCATTATTAATATAGAGCGAAAAATGTCTAAAAATTCAGGTTTGTTGTATGGGAGCCCCCTTAAATATTTATTTTATTTTGTTTTTAGTATTTGTTGTTATAGCAGCAACCAAAATACATCATCTGTGAAAATTTCAGCTGCCTAGCTATCATGGTTCATGAGATACAGCCCGGTGACAGACGGACAGATAGACGGACAGACGGACATCGAAGTCTTAGTAATATGGTCCCGTTTTTACCCTTTGGGTACGGAACCCTAAAAAGTGGCCCGTAGAAAAATTATGAACACAACAGGCTCAATTTTAAAGGCTAAATTACTTGACAGCTCTACGCTAACTTATTAAAAGTTTAGCTGTCTTTGTCTTTGTAATCTATTAGACAAGGGAAGCAACACTTTGAAATAATACCTTTAAATTGACCGCAATGGATATCTTAGGATAAAATATTCATCGCTTAGAGTCTAGACGGTAGGCACTTATACGAGGAGTTCCTCTAGATTCCACAAACAAAAATTCAATGCATAGTCTTCGTAGTTCTACTAATGTCATTAATGATTATTGTTACTCGGCATAGACCGACTCAGATTATATGGGGGTGTTCCAAACCGTGCAAAATGTTGCGTTCCGACCACATGTGGTGAAAAATAAAAAATATAGATCCTTTGTCGACGCCGCAATGACATAACATTAATAACTTGATTCAACGTGTATTTGGCACGTTTTGATTTCACTCGTCAAGAATTTGATCGATGCTCATAGGTGGTCAAAGTTTTACGTAATTAATTACGAATACTCGTGATTCTTCACATTTATGGTGTTTTTATGTACTATTTTTAATATATGGTATAAACGATAATCCTGACTTGATTCAAACTAAGCGGCCGAAATGTCACATAGCCATTCTGCAGTAGGCTTACAGTAGGCTACTTTTAATCCCCGAGGTGGCGCGCGCGGTGTTTCCGCGCGCCTCTCAAGGAAAGTAGGGTGGAGGAGCTCCATCACTAAACAGGACCGGGTCTTAGGGATCAGCGCCGCTGGAGCCACGGACGAGTGCGAAAGCGTTCCCGCAGCTCCAGCACATGGGCGTCAGGAAGAAACACCCCAGGGTTTTTAGTGGGTACACTGACCAGCTACGGGACTCCTGCATAACCACCTTGCCTCCCCCGGGGTATGGTGGTATCCATAAAGGATTTTCCCTGAAAAAAAAAAAAAACAAAGGGGCTACTTTTAATCCCCAGATCCCAAATAAAAATGGTGTCTGTAATTCTACATTTCTGCATGATATGAGTACCAATACTATTAGTGTATACACTATAAACACAATTCGCGTAGCGCTCGTAGCGTAGTTTGACTAAGTGTTTATCAGCGATCACCGAAATGAAGCAACTTTCCGCACCGTCAGTATTTGGATGGGTGACCACGGGTGGCATTTTCCAACTGAGCGCTACCGTGGCTCGGCTTGTTTTTAACCGTTTAGCCATGTTTCAGAGACCTTCAGGGGGCCTAAAAAGCTCTGACACCAAGGCTAGCCACCCGGCCTATACGAACTTACTCATCCGCTTGGTGTAGATGTGTGCAGTATGGCGTCAGCTGATTACCTATGTCCAATTTCTTGGCTTAGCTTTCTTAAGTAAAACATCTGGGCTGAGCCTCCTAGAATAGATATATGTAGTATAGCCTGTATGTAATTATGTTCGTAAATATTAGCAGCGTAGGAAATCGTAAATACGTAAATGTAAATCAGAATGATGTACCTACATAGTTAAGAATAGGTAAACGTCACACAGCCTACTAACTAACTCAAACAATTTCGACAGCTACAGGCTCATTTGCCACCCTCTTGTCAAACAAGCTAAATCACAATAACATCGTTCCATACAGTTTATATTCAATTAATTTATAATTAACTATTCATATTAAACAAGAGAGAACTCCCCGGAACGGTGAATACTTTTCCCTCTTCCCCTAACGTTGTTAAAGGATTAAGACAGGCTTGCGAAGTCTTCGGTACATGGACTTAAAATTTAAATGAAATGTGAAGCGTCTTCGGATATAATTATGGCAAGATTATACGTTGGTGAACGTTGGAGATTTAATACTTTATTGCTTTAAAACGTATCGTGAAATTTCTTTTTTCCGGTTTGGCTGATTAGTCGAATGTTTCAAGCTGACATCAGTACCGTTTTTTTTAGATTTGTTGAGCTATTTTAAAGAGGGATCGATAATTAGCGAACTTGATGCCTGCGAATAAAGAGTTTTCCATGTTTTTTTAAGTTTCAATGGTACAATATAATAACTCTAATCAGTATTGCAAAAACACAGGCTCGAATGAATCTATGTCTATTTAGATTTTTCAAAAAGTGACTAGCGGTACGGTTTTACCTTTACCATACTTTTCGTCCAATAAATGATCACATTTAAGTTAGCCGCGTGTCGCTGGCACCTAAGTGTATATAGATAGGCCTTTAGCCTAACTCTTTTTTGACCGACAAACCAAACCGGAGGAGGTACTCAATTCGACGCGTATATTTTTTTTTATGTATAACCATACATAACTTTTTTCGTAGTAGTCCGATTTCAATAATACTTTTTCCATTAGAAAAAGTATACTTTGAGATTAGTCCCATTAAAATTTTATTGAAATCGGCTGAGCGGTTTTTGATAAATCAACAATAATGTGAAATATGTAACATCGATCCGTGCGAAATATTCGCGAATTCTGTACACGTGTGAAGTCTTTCATGCTATTTTTGCGAAAAATAATTATTCAACTTGAATATCAATACATCAATGATTAATAAAGTTTTATCCGAAACAAAAAAAAAACTTAAATAGCACTTTCCATTAGGACCAAAATTAAATAACCTACTGATTTGTAACCTGTTTCAATCAAATTACACTATAATAGATGAAATGGTAATAATTGGCCAAGTGCGAGTTGAACTCGCGCACGAAGGATTCCGTACCCTATGGGAACCCCCTTAGCCCCATTTCAAGCGTGTAGCTGTTGCTATTATTAATATAAAGAAAAAAACGGCAAAAAAAATACGTTTGTTGTATGGCAGCCCCTTGATATATTTATTTTATTTTGTTGTTATAGCGGGTACAGAAATGCATCATATCTGTAAAAATTACAGCTGCGTAGGTATCACGGTTGATGAGATACAGCCTGGTGACAGACAGGCGGACAACGGAGTCTTAGTATCGGAGTCATGTTTTTACTCTTTTGGTACGGAACCCTAAAAAAATTATGTAACCTTCGAAGGTTTATATAACCAAACCCTATCAAATATCTCCGTACAGGGATACTCGTAAGAAAGTGTGTCTCGTACCGACCGGGAACTAATTAATGCAATGAACAGCACCGTCTCAGCACTAACGAGGATCGTCGTTTGGGCTCCTCTTAGTACGGGAGACGCGGGAGTATCCAGTTACTGCTATTCTTGAAACCTGAACACTAAAGAACGTTTACATAGATCGCAAATCTGCTTAACATCAGGCAGTGTCTAGTCAAACGCAAACCTATACGAAATAAATAAATAAAAAAAAACATTGTTTACTGCTAATTGCAGATGTAACCAAGACAAGGGCGGGATTTTGAATGAGATTTTTTTATTTGTTTCATGTATAAGATAGGTTAACCTAGATGTATGTTTTTTTCATGAATATTAAAATTAGTCAAGTAATTGCTTAGCCAGATTGCAGATGTAACCAAGGCGAGGATGGGATTTTAAATGAGATTTTTTTGTTTGTTTCATGTATATTAAATGTATAATTTATTTCTCTCTTCTGTGGGTATAACGTAAATGTAACATTTATTCACGAATATTAAAATTTGCCAAGAATTGCTTAATTTTACTTACGAGCCGGTGTATAATTATAGTTGTTTTTTGTTCGTAGGTAACAACTGTTGTTTTGGGTTTTTTAAATAAAATCAACAGTAAGTAAGTAAGAACAGATTAGAAACAGTTTGCCACTAGTGTTTTTCTGACTTAGGGTTTTCCAATAACGTTTTACACACATCCTACGCCACACAGTGCATTATGTTTCACGTTGCATTTTGAAATATTGAAAAAATGTACATTTCAAGAAGAATTCGTATAATAGATTTGTCAAAATTCTATAAATAGCTCGGTAGAATATAAGGCAGAGGGTTCCCTACTATTTGGGCTCCTTACATTCTGCGCTGAGAAATTGTATTTCAGAAATCGATCCTGACGAACGTCAAGCCGCTTCTGATAAAGGAGTTAGAGTAACTTTGTTGGGATGAGAATCTGGGTTAAGTAACCTGAGAATATAGACTAAGATATTTTATCTTACATTCTAGATAACAATAACAAGCTTTTTGGGTTATCTGCTTGCCTGGTACTAAGCCGAAGGGGGTGATTTGACCGAGTGGGCACGCGAGTGGGCGTCTCAGTTTCGTGACAAAATTTTCCTTCATTTGTCTAGATACTGCTTCTCTTCTAGAAGTTGCATTTTTCAACGAACCTTGATGATATTTGGTACTCAGTTATTTACATTTTTTTATTTTATTTTAGGCGATTTTTGTTCAGGCGGTCGATTATTCCTAAACTGGAAGGGTAATGATAGCTGTACACGAAATGTAGGTATTTACTTTGATTTATTTTTATTCATTATTTTTATTAGGTATTAGTCAGCTCTAACACTATTGCAATTAGAACCATTGACATGACGAAGAAGAAGATTATTTTTATTTGATTGTGATCTTACTGTTAATTACTGTTTCACTTATTTATTTTTAATAATATTATAAAATTGACATGTAAATAATAATTACGCAATAAATGACTATGACTGTTTCCCTCAAAAGGAGAGAAATTTTCTGTAGTGCGATTTATCACTCGATGTTGATAATATTTGACAAGATCGTCGTACCCCAAAACGGACCGGTTGGCAACTGACTTCTTAAAATAAACACAATTTCGTAAGTTTCATCAACTTGGCATTTTTCCTGTTTTCGTATTGATGATAAGTTTATTTCTTACCTCTAATGTGCCTCTAACGCGTAGGTACTGAAGGTTTATTATCTAAATAGATAATATGGCTACGAATCTTTTGGCTACAAATGCTACAATGCTACAGATACCTATTTAGGTATCTGTAGCATTGTAGCATTTGTAGCCAAAAGATTCGTAGCCATAATTCTAGAAAATGTTTTAGGGGAAACGGTATAGTTATTGGCCCTCATACAGTTACTAGCCATTTCAGTTTTGGCATTTAAAAACTAGCAGCACTTTAGTGAATAGGTAGAAAGAAAAATTTGTAACGGCAACACTTTTAATACCTGTCAAAACGTGTCATCAAAACTCCGCCAGGTGAAGTGGTCCTTTTGTATTTTAAATTTTTCGGCGTCGGTACAGAAATGAGGTTAGTTTTTTGTAAAAACATTAAGACGGCAGACAGTTTTCACATGACAGTTTGAAAGCATTCTTAAGTAGGTATGAAGGTTATTTTTTTTAATTTTTAGTTTTTTTTAAGATTTATTATTAGTGTACACAATCTTTAGGTAATAAAAGTTCGTGATGGCATCTTGCTATCCATAATTTATTTCCACTTAAGAGCAACACTTCAAGACCTTCATGTAACATAAAAATCAAATCAATCTTTGGGTAAGTAGGTTCGTATAGGCCGGGTGGCTAGCCCTGGTGTCAGAGTTTTTAGGGCGCCTGAAGGCCTCTGACATGGCTAAACGGTTGAAACAACCGGGGTCTAAAATTTAACGTGTCATCCGAGCCACGGTAGCACTCAGTTGGAAAATGCCACCCTCGGTCACCCATCCAAGTACTTTACTTTTTACCAATCTTTCGGTGAAAATGTAGCTTGCATGAATCAATATCGGAAACTAAAACAAACGTCCGGCCTATAAATAAACTCTGATTGCCTTTTGATGGATGACCGGACGAAATGTGATTTATTTGGTGGCTTCCTACAAATATTTCGGTAGGCATTTTAGATATGGCCTAGCTGCTACTATTGGTTGCGTAAATTGATTGATTGCGAGGTGTGGATGTGGTTTTGGTAGGAGCTGTGAATACAATGGGCTTTTATGACAAAAATTATTTTTTTGTTTTAATATGATTTTAGATCGTTTCTAGATTTATTGTTTTGAAATGAATCAAAATAATGTTTATGATCATTGTTTTCTCCTGTGGTTTTCTTAGAAAATAGACGCTGAATACAGACTGTCAACGATCCTAATATTTTTGTAGCTCGGGCGAAAAAGTCTATTTACTATGGGTCATTGGAGACTCAAAAATTTGAACGGGATTTCATTCATATGTGCATTTAAATGAACGACGTTTACTATGAGATCAAACCCAGACTATTCAATAAAGTTTTGTGTGGTACAAATGATTATTTTAATTGCAATTTAAGGATGATCTTGCAAAAGCTTTCATCTTCATTTTGATATTCTGAAGTCGCCCATAAAAGGCTTTGCATATGTTACTAATCCTGTATACAAGGCTGAAACGATCAACAGTCTCATTAAACACTTTCTGGTTACTGCAAAATCCTAGACTAAGATGTCTTTGCACATTTCTTATGCAAGTAAGCGTAGTCAGCCAGCCACATAGATAACTACTAATAGAAACTCATCTAAATATAAGTACTCAAAATTGGATCTAACTTTAAAATCTCACCACTTAGCTTTAAATGTTAAAGTTCCCAAGAAATGTTATCACCTTCGAAGTATTCGTCGATCAACCACCAAATCACTGAAACTATAAAACTAATAGCGTATCATCCAATTCGTGCAAATTAGAGTCATTTCAGCTCCTGGTAGCAACGAATTCGCTGTGAAAAGCTGCCATGCTCGGATAGACTATAAAAGTGCAGATGTTAAACTGTAGATGTATCAATCCCTAATAAATAAATATCAGGGGACATCTTACACACGGTTTCTGACCCAAAACTAAGCATAGCTTGTGATATGGCTGCCAGTGACTGATATACTACATAAACATATTTTAAATACATACTTATATAGAATAAATAGCGACAGAAATGGGAGGGGACGACCAAAAAAAGCGTGGATGAATTGTGTGAAAGATGATATGCGAGAGAAAGGAGTTCATGATGAGATGACGTATGATAGAGTGAAGTGGCGAAAAGAGACGTGCTTTGCCGACCCCACCTAGTGGAATAAGGGCAGGATGATGATGATGACTTATATGGAATAGATAGTACCTAAATAACACCCAGACACAGAGCAAACACCTATGTTCATCACACAAATGTTTGCCCTGGGTGGGGATCGAACCCACGCCTCTTTGACCCAGAGGTCAAGGTCACTAACGACTGAGCCACCGAGGCAGTCAAAATAATGACACAACTTGTTGTGCTAACGCAAACGCAGTTGGTCCATGAGAAACATCTCATCAGTACGGACCACTTCTTCGTTTATTTTTTTATAAAACTTCTGTTTTCTTCTGCGCTCAATTTTCTCTATTTCTTTGAAATAAAATTATAGTATTTAAGAAAATTTCGAGTTTCTACATGACTTAACTGCGGCAGTTGGTTTCACACAATAAACTAAAATATAATTACAGAGTTACGACATGTGTAACTACTTGTATAATTATTAATTTATAATATGACTATATGACATGTAATTCTTTGTCACTGATGTATTTTTTAAATAAAACCATTACAGAGTATGTCAGTTGTTTTCAATCGGTTTTATTAGAAATTAGTAGAGAAGGTCTGTCTTACTGGGTTTTTATCGAACGCATTTCTATAGTTTCAATCAGATTGACTACTTTATGTTTACTTTGTCGGTAGACTTCCGAAGCTGCACTTGCCAGTATATTGAATCAAACATAATATACTTTAGTTCCTACTTCACAATACTAACTTGTATTTTTAGCATTTTAGTTTCCCAATAAACATAATCTTAATCTTTTCATCGGTCAATGTTCAGTTATCGTCTTAGCCTGCGTGTTTCATTATCGACCACATCGTCGCTTACCTTCAGGCGTGATGGTGGACTTACTCACGATGGCAAAAATGTTTCAAGGAGTTTAGTAATCTGGTTTTCACTAATCTGTGCTGCTACCGAGATGTTCGCTATAATAGACATCGTTAGTGCCGATCGCCGTTTCGGGGCGCTACTTTTTCAAGTCATTGAGTCAATCGTTTATCACGGGGCTGTTGTGTTAACTTTTACATCGGGAGAACAGAAAATACATAGACTCAGTTAAATAAACTGAAAATTTTACAACATTGATAGAGACATGAGTTTCGTTTCATTATTATTAGTACTATAGATAGGCACGAGTTTTGTTGAAAAAAGTTTCGCATGTATTCAATCCCAAAATATGTATAAGACTGACAGGCGACGAGACTGAGAATCTAATGATTGAAGGCTTTCATTTTAGCGTTCCATGTCCAACCTCAAAAATTAAACCAAATCTATTACAGAATCAAATTAAAATATTATCTTCCGTTTAACATTGTGTTCATTAACTTGGTTGGCACAAATGTAAAATCTACTGATATTATTTTTAAAATTGATTTAACTGTACTCCATCACTTCCAATCACTGAACATTAAAAATTCAGTAAGTTCAAAAAGAAACAATATTGAGCGTCTGGTGGACGCGATGCGTGACCAAAATGCTGGTGTTTATTTGTCTCAACGCATAAGCATTGCTATTCAGCGTGGTAATGCAGCCAGCATGCTGGGCACGCTGCCAACTGGCAGTGGGATTTAGCATTTGGATTATCTTTAGACCTTCAAGGGTCTGTGGATGATCCATTGCTTTTTGTAGAAGTAGTGTAGGTAGTTTTAGCATATAAATTAGTATTGTATTTAGTTGTAGACAATAGAGGCACTTTTGAACAAAATTTATCCGTAAAAGAAAAAAATGCATTATTTTCCACTCAATTATTTAGATTGAAATTGCAACACACAATCACGAACCTTCAAGCGATACCGTTAATTAAACTAACTAAACGAATGTTTTATGCAGACTCCATGACCTTTCTGTTCTTGTTTAGGGAGTCATCTCAGACGTCAGGCTCATTAGTTGAGGTAACTGGCCCAAAATTTTGCGAAGTCATTTGCCAAAATGTTACTTAGCAAAGATTAGTTTGCGAGTGCCACTTGCTAATTTATTTGGCAGAATGGCTATAGATCATTAATCTATCAATTTGGGGACGCCGATCAGACAGTATTGTTTTTAAAAACAAAGCTGAAAATATTGATGGAATTTTAGTCGCGTAAAGGACGTGTCAATAACTTTTTATGCTGAGAGAATTAATGCAATGTTATATAGAAAAGTTTTACCAAAAGGAACTAATTTTATTGTAGTCAACTAGATAGTATGAGAAACCATAGAAAAAAACCTAAACTTGCAGATGGAAATCTCATTTAGAATATATTATACAAAAAACCTTTTTGTATAACTTTTCATTCATGAGAGTTCTATTAGGATTTAGCAAGTTGCTTCATTTATATAATGTACCTACATATATTTTTAAAGTGTAAATATATAAATAAAATATGTAGAGCATGAGACATATTATTTAGAATAAACAAATTACATACATAGTATAAATAAGCAGAATAAAACATTAAAACACGTGTTTTTTTTATATTATTATTACAATATTATTCTACATTTATTTATTTTTAATTAACATTAGTTTCGATAGTTTATTTTATAAAAATACATCAAATCTTAAATCTAAAATAAATAAATAACTTTTTATAAGGTGTAGGTATTAAATTTACATTATAAATAAAAAACTGCTTTTAGGTATATTTTATTACAAAACATAGCATGAAAGAAAAACAGGACGTCCGATAATCATTTCCCGGAGCGAAAGAGACGGAAGCTCACATAAAACATGCCAGCCATCAATCCGTTCAGAAAATGTAGTAAAGATAAATTTTACTATGAAAAGATAAAGCCAAGAGCGATAGTAAAAGTATTAATGACCAAATGAGTCGTACATTTCTCTTATCGCGAAAGGTTGAGTCAGCATCCTGTAGATCGATCACCTCGAATCAGAGGGAGGCAAAAATGCGCTTGATTGTGATAGAAAAACATTACAGGCTTTAGTTATGTACAATGGCTCATCATCAATACCAACATAACTACGGCTGAACATAGGCCTCCCTAGATTCTTTTAAAGATCTATAATAAGACCAAAAGGAAGCGGCTTGCAGTGTAGGACGTAGATCTGTGGACGTCGTGGACACGTGGTCTTCCACTCGAAACCTTTTCCACATTATATGTCATGTCTTGTGTATTATAATGACTAACCATAATAATTTAGTGACAAATATAACAATTAACTTCACTGTTACAAAAACGCACTCCGTCAATTGGCATAGGTAAGCTTTCTTTTCAAGTGATATCAATGTTATTGAAGATTCCCTGAGTGAATTTTATTTTGAAATAATTTTTGAATAATTTAATGTCAGTCAATTTTCTTTAAAATACAATGAAAGGTTAAGATTTAATTCAGTCGTATTTAATTATTAAACGTAGCTGAAAATAAATATTCCAAAAGAAATGTAAGCACAAAAAATACGGCGTATCAAAAGAAACGCCCTTAAATAAATCATTGGATCAATTTATTTTAGAATTATCCAAATATTTCAAAACACGAATATATTTAGGTGACAATTTACCTTAATACAAAATCTTGAGTTCTTTAGCGTCTTTAAAATAAACGAAAATTTGGCGAAAGCTTTAAATGTGTGCAAGCTTTTAGTTAATTAATTAAGACTTTACATGTAAGGTCCCTATTACCGAAATTCTGAAACTTTCTTCTTTTGATATAAAAACAAGTAAATTTATTCAATGGATTAATTATTTGTGATTTACTTTTAACTTTTGCAAACAGATTCATTAGCGTAGTGAAGCAAAAAAAAAAAAAAAGTGCCAAAAGTTGTACTCACGCACGAAGGGTTCCGTAACGTATGTGATGGTGTATAGTTTGGGTCCATTAAGCTCCATTTGAAGCGTTTACGTGTTCTTGATATTATTTAAGAAAAAAAACAGCAAAACATCACGTTTGTTGCATAGGAGCCATCCCAAAATATTCATTTTATTTTGTTTTAGTACATGTTGTTATAGCGGCAACAGAAATACATCACTTGTAAAAATTTCAACTGTCTAGCTATCACGGTTTATGTAATACTGCCTGATGACAGACATACGACGGACGGACAACCGAGGCTTAGTAATAGGGTCCCGTTTTAACACTCAGAGTTCGGAACCCTAATAACTAATAAGCGTTATAAGAGTATAGCTACTTTCTGTCGGTTCCAACCGTTCTTATTGGAGATCTTTAGGGGAGATCTGTGTCCAACAGTAAGTGTTAGATGTCCTTTAGCTGATGATGATGAGTCGTATAACAAATTCAAATTCAAGGATAATACGTCTTAGTTATCGTTAACTTAGCAACAATTTTCTTATGAACGCGAAACAATGCGGCCCATTTCCTTGGGCAGGCAGGTCAACACGTAGACCGTCGCAATGATTAACGAGCCGGGGCCAGACCCGAATCAGATGCACGTGACGTCACTGCCCGTTACGTCATTGAATAGGGAACGTTAGTTGGACAACTAGGTGGAAATAACAAGTGATAATATATGTACCTAAATAGAGAGAGAGAGGACGCTCGAACTATAGAATTGTAAAGCTGGGTAGCAAATTCCGAAGTCAAGTACGGATTATTTTTTTAAAAATAAAGTTTTTCACAGAACTGATTCTTTTTTCGTGAAATATTTTGTTTCGTGATTTATGATCACGATTGTTCAACACTATCATACACGAATTTGAACATTGGTGACTTTAACTTTTGCAAGTATATCTATAACTTGGATGGTCACGGTGATTTTGAAACTAAAATTTCAAATCATTCTAATGTATAATTTATTTATACATGTTTTGTTCACAATCAAAATTGCTTGAAGAAAGTTATAGAGATATATGTTGCTGAGTGAATTTCAAAAAGTGTTTTTGCGTCAATGTTTGGTATTTATTTTATCAACGATGATCTTTAGCGTTCATTTGCTTATAATTTGTTCATACCTACTAACAGTATTTTGGGGCTTAAAATATTTGATTAACATTCAGTTAAGTTTCTGTAATGTTCTTATCTGTGATAACGTCCAAATAATATTCGCCTACAGCCGGAAAATTCGGAAATGGGTTGAAATTTTACTGCAGTGTTTTAAAAAAATTTCATTTCAAAATATCTGTGTCTGTTTTTTTTTGCTTCAGTGGAGTTAAACAGTTTAAAAATTATTAAAATAAAGCGTTTTTTTTTTAAATATTGAGGTTTTTAAATTGTAAATATCACTGATAAACGAGTTTAAAAGTGATATTATGATTTAAAAAGATATCCGCTAAAACCAAATCAATCAGTCAACACTAGAGAAGCACTAAGCTAGTATTGAAATAATTAAGTAAGTGTTCCCTTAAATACTTATGTATTTAACACTGTTATCTCGTATTGAAGATGTTATAAAACGAACATAAAACAATGATAACTATCTCTTAGGTTCAAAATTAATTCTTCAAAAATTGAGTCTCAAATGTTCTAAAAAGAATCATATTATTATGAGTTTCTAACCAAATTAAGACATGTCTACGGTTTTTGTTCTGCATTTGCAATGATTCATCACAATTTCCTTGATAAATTGCCTCTAATGTTTTAAAGACACACCCTTTCTGTAATATCCGTTAAGTTTTTGCCTAATTAAGTCGTAACTTAACACTGAACAGTGGTTTGGTATTCAATGTCATACAAGCTGTAGGCAGTGGGCGGATGTCTTAGGGTCATGGTATATTTATGGGCTTGTGTCCAATGTATTATGTACATAAGCTTGTATGCTCGATAAATATTTTATGTCAACCTTGACAGTGATTCATTTAGCGTTTGCTCTGATACTTGAGCAAGATGAGCTACTTCTTTCATTAAATTAAGTCTTTCTGCCGAATTTCGCAATTCCCACGAAGGGTTTTTGGAGGGAGGAGACTATATCTATCACGTTGGCCCAGTGCGGGTTAGTGGATTAATTTACGTAATCGGATTTCTTCTACGCATGTATGCAGGTTGCATTACGATACGATGTTTTCACCGGAAATCCAGTGGTGTGAAATTCCGTACATAAATTCTAAAAAAATCCTTGGTACTGGACCAGGATTTGGACTCTCGATCTCAGGATTGTAAAAGCGGGTGTACCTATTACCTCTAGATCTCTACACCTTTTTTTGATACGTATTAAATATAATTTGAGTATGAGTATTATAATAATTGCCAGTGTAGAGGAGAATAAAGCACGCATACAACCAATGGCTTGTATTGCTTGTATACCGTGCAGTTTATACGTACGAGTATACCGAAAACGATGCAGTACATTGTATTTGGCTCCAATAATTATTGGTCACCAACAGCTGGCACCGACAGAAGCGTCCCGGAAACGGCGTCCCAACCGGATATTGGACAGTAAACTGCCTCTGTGTATCAGCTTGAATGTTCATCGGTGCTTGATATAGCTTTACTGCTTGATGGATATCTAATAAAAATAGTTATGGTTGTTGGTCACTATTTTAACGATGCGTTATTTTATTTTTACCTAAACTTACGGTTTTTTTTAATAAAAAAAATCTGTATTTTTTGACTATTCAAATACGGTGATATCTGTTTTTTTTTACTAAATCTAGTAGCAGTGTCTACTCTGCTACTAGATTTAGTAAAAAAACAGATAGTGTCGACTCTTTATTTTCTCATCAAACTACATACTATGAATGTAATCTTATGCAACTTCATATATTTTATTCTCTAATTAATATTAAAAGTTAGTATTTGATAGAAGTGCGAGAGATATTTGCCCAGAAATGGGAGAGAAAATCATCATAAGTGAGAAAAAAATAGATAGAACGATTGTGATATTAAATATATTACATTGATGAAAATATACAAGTTTAGGACAAACACGAACAAAATATCATACTTCAGGTTAATAAAGTCTATTTCCAGTACAGACTCAATTTAAAAAAAAAGACGATTGCAAGTAGTAAAATATAAAAAAATATATTTTTAATTTCCTTATTTATTGCTATTTCATAATCTCTATAAAAATATGTCCCCTAAAATATCTAGAGCTTTGGTTAGAGACAGACACGAATAATGATGCGAACAATTCAAAAGGCTGGACCTGAAATAAACACACAATCAGAACTATTTTGCGCCTCCGGGCTAGCGGAAATGCGGACAGAAGTCCACTGTGACATGTCCGGGGAACCAGAAATATCTGGGATACTCGCTGCGATAATTCTGATTTCAGATTCGACTAGACAGGTACGAAATTAAACACTGTTCCATTTGTTCTACTGTTTCATTCACCTATTCCAAAGTTTTAGTGATGAATTGTACCTACGATAAAGTGGGCCTATGTGTTTAAAGTAAACAATATCAAACAAACGATATAATACTTCTCAACATATAAAGCACTTTTCACACAGAAGAACTTTCCTGGATGCATAGTAAATCAAAGACACCTTTCTACCTCACCTTTGTCTCAATTGGCTTACTTCCTTATTTTGTCTTTTTTCAATTGTGTTGTTCAGATTGTAACTTAACCATCAAATATAATTTTACACTCATTTTTAATGCAAATAATTAATGTATTTTAATTTTTCTTAAAATGGAGTAAGTAAAATGCAACGGTGCATTAAGTCATCAAAACTATTTTGTTAAATACTTGGTCAGTCTTATTTACTTATTTACTGAATTGTAAAAAGGTACAATAAGTTTTTTTTTTATATCCCAAAGAACATAGAATAGTAGCTTAAACCGTCTTATACACTAACAAAACATGTCGGACATCCAAGCATAAATAAAGGATTGTTTCTGAAACAGTACCTAGTTTCACAACACCCAGTTAATTTCACCATTTTCACCTAACGAACGGCTGTCTAAGCTGTTCCCTCGCTAGATTTATGCACTAATTTCTCGGTACCTACCGGACACGGTTTTGTCAGATCCGCTGCCAGCTTTGGCACAGTAGCCAGTGGGCGACTGCGGTTGTGGCGTACCCATTGCTCTATCTACGGATAATGGACCTAAATTTGAACGAAATAGGTTAAGCTGATAGTGGTTTAGAGCAGAGATTTTGCGATTTCTACTTTTTTTTGGATTCATTTGAATACTTAAATTCTCAATGTGCTATTTTAGGCACGATGAAATGTAAAATCTTGTGTTTTAGATTTTACTTATTGACTGGTTTTGAAGCATGTGAATTATTTCACTACTCAACCACTACTTGTATAATGCCCGTTTCTCGTTTTGATTAAACTTAACTCTTAATTACAAAATGCAAACAAAGATGGCAAATTCCCCCAAGCAATAAATACTCGTTTATCTAAAAAAAAAGGCGTCTAAATTATAAAACACCTAAGACCATTAAAAAAAGTTACAAGTGCCGTTTGAAACGCCTTCGAAGTTTGTCGCTTTAAAAATTTTATGCCTCCCATGGTTACAATACAAGCGTTCGCGCTCAAACTATGCCCGGGGGTCGGGCATGGGCCATTATAGGTATAATGTCGTAAATAACCTCGTTTGCCTCGAATACAAGGTATATTTGTAAAAAAACGGGATAAAATGTTGAACATTTTTGGTGCGACAGCGACTAGTCTACCTTACGACGCAATTTGCGTGGGCGTAAATCTAAGTTTCTCGGCATTTTAACACTATCTCTGTAAACTATTTTCTTTATAAAAATGTGTGGAAAGTTCACAACATTTCTTTATTACAGAGTAGGCAATATTCTCCTACCCAAGAAATAATAACAAGAACGCCGGCAAACATTATCTTCTCGCATATTGGAAACTTCGTTTCAATATTAAAAACGCCAGTAACAATGCACAAGTTATTTAGCTCCTTTATTAATCCCGCACTATGGGCTCTACGAGACGCTGAATTCTTTATAAAGTGCCCAACCGTTATCCCGGAGTTTTGAATATTTCAAATTTCCCACACAGTCTTACCCAATTTATTAATATTTGGCGATGGAAGGGATCGGAGGGTATTTGACTATATAATAAGGCTTCAGGAAGTACATTAATAAAGGTTGTCAAAAATTTAAGTCTTGGTTACTCAAGCTGACCTTGTTTTGGCATGTCACAAAAAAGCTCATGATAAATTGTAGTAATAAGAAAAAATTGTAAACAAGATAATTTTAACTTCGAACTGCTTTGAGGGTTTGTAATATATATTTCCTGGTTTTATCTTACCTAATTGTTTATACAACTCTTGTTTGTGAACTCTTTCCGTTATGTGGTTGCCTGGTAGTTATCGCTGCGGGCGATAAGACCGCCATTTGTGGTACTTATTTAAGACTTTTACCTACTGATTTACTTATTAACATTAGTGCACAATAATTAACTACAACAAAGTACAACACTACTTACATAGGCTAAAACTACATAAACTACTACTAAGTAATTGAATCATTCACAAACACTTGAAGGTCTAAAGATTTGGCAGAGCTCCTAGCATGCTGGCAGCATTGCCATGCTGAATGGCAATGCTTATGAAAATGCGCAAAAAAGAGTCATCTCTGTCTTATTATTATCTAATTGGCTTAATTTTTTTTTAATTTTCTAATTACCATTATTCTAATTGAAACGTTACGTCATAAGTAGTGCATATTAAAAATACGAGTAAATTAGTAAAAATACGAGTTTAGTCGGAAATGTTTTGATCTCATTTTTTTTCTCTCTCTTTCTCTATTTAGACGCATTAACATTTTATTTTATTTTATCATTTAACATTTTATTCGCTACTAAACTACGAGTATTAAAAACCAAACCAAAACTTACATACTGTTTTAAGTAAAAGAAGTAGAAAAGAAAGTAAAAACGGCATACATAATTGAAAATTTCTTTAATAATTCACAACACAGTCTAGCCAAAATATTTAAATAAAAATATGCATTCAAACGAGAAAAAAGATTCCAGATTCTTTTAGAATCTGAATATATCTTACTCTAGAAAATATTTTTTAATTTTGTTGCAGTTAAATATATTAGAAAATTTTAAATTGATTCATAAAACTTGCTATCCCAATGAATAGACTCGTCAATTTAATAGGCAATTAAGTTTATATTTTCAGTTTGGAGCCCTTTTCTTTTATTTTTTCATTTCAGGTACTACCAGTGAAGGAATATTTAATTAGCGTTAACACCACAATCAGCGCAGGTAGCACAGGTAGCGCAAGCCTCGTAAAAACACCAAAATTAAGTTTTGGGTACTTGGTTACTACCATGTGTTAGCTGCGCTTACCTAGCCCGGTACCTACACACCTACACTACACTACTCCTAGTAGTAGTAGGAGTAGTGTACTACTCCTCACTGTCGCAACACACTTCGGTATTACGACGGTGAGGAGTATTTGAAATGAGGGTAGATAGAGAGATGGTTCGAGCTACTGGCTGCAGTGCCAGTCTGTGAGAGTGATCGATGGTGTAAGGGTGAGTGTGAAACAGGTTGTTAAGCCAGTAGTTGAAGCAAGCCATCGACTTGGCATCTTTGCCGATATCTTGGATAATTGTCCAATGGTGTATCATCTGAGTGTCTTTCTAGAATCTTGGTGACGCTGTTGGAGTACTATAGCAAAACCACCTTCCATCGTGTATAAAATTTGAATATTTTGCTCGAACTCTTCACATTATTATTAATTTTTCGAAAACACTGAGCCGTTTTCGAGCCGATCTCTGTAAAATTTAAATGGGATCAGCTCGAGCATAGGTATATCACAACTCAACACAACGTTCAAATTGGCGAAATTATCGATGTTCATCGTGTACAAAATTCGAATATTCGCTCGAATTGTTTAAATTATTGTTGATTTTTCAAAAACGGCTCAACCGATTTCTGTAATATTTAAATGGGATCATCTCTAGAGTATATCCTTTTGAACTAAAGCAGAATTTTTCGATTCGGCTATCTATTGACGAAATTATCTATGAACATACATAAAAAATACATACGAACTTAGATACGAAGACGAACATGGAACCTCCTCCTTTTTGGAAGTCGTTTAAAAATGCGCGACTGTAGCGCTGCGGCCGCGTTGCAGTCGCGCGTTTTTTAAACGGTTTTTTTGGGACTAAGGACTTTTTGTAACGAGAGTGTAATGTAATGTAATGAATTTTTGTTACACCAATGTTCGGCAATAAACTATTAAAAGGCAAATACAGGTTTACAAAAACTGTTTGTACCTACTCATTGGATAAACTGTTTACTTATTGTTTTCATCACAACTGTTTACCTACTATCCCTTTTAGTTGTTCAAGTCTGTTGATCTACTTCCAATGTTTGATCAACTCTATCTAAATCGTAAAGCAATTCAAATTCAATCGAGCAAGTTCTACTTTCCACTAACATTAACTACCTCCGAGTTTAGTTTCTCAGTAAACACAATTATTCTGAACAAAATGAAAACGTATCTGCCACAAGAAGGCTCTTATTTAGTGTCTCTTCATTCGTCGGGGTGTTTACTTAAATTAAGATAGCGCGGAATCGAATCCTCTTCATCTGGGTTTCGTGACTGCGTCATTATAATTTAAGTGAATTGTGTTTGTGACACCCTTTCTATGAATTTTGAGCGGTCACAATTTAGGTAATAAAATAATGAGAATAGATGATGGCTGGGTAAAAAATCATTATTATATTTAATCCGTGACAAATGACAAAGATAAATATTGTCAAAGTTTGGGAGTAGGGGCCATGACGGGTTCTCTTACAGAAGTAAAGTTGTATGGCACTTGTGACGTCACGCGGACCTTTTACGGAACATATTTTCATCAATTTTTGTTATATTGAAAAACGAAGAATTTTTTTATTCATATATAATTACGATATAATTTACAGAAAAAGTTACGAATTTACCGAGAGGATTCCAAGCTACTTAGTGGTAACTTCATAAAAGTTCATTGCGTAGTTTAAATAAACTTGGGAACATAGAGACTAACTTGCGTAGTGGTTTTACTTTATTCTATTAGAAATTTAAGTAAAAATATATGTTGTGCATGTGTCACTTACCACCCCTACTCTGTCTATTTTCCTTCGATACGTACGAAGCGGTTTGACTCAGTACATATTTCTTATTCGTACCGCCAGGGAATGGAACAGACTTCCTGCTTTCCTGTTTCCTAAGAGATATATTGTAATGCTTTCAAGATCAGAGTGAATAGGTATCTTCTAAGTCTGCGTGCTTCATCTCCGACCACAACGTCGCTTACCATCAGGCGAGTTGGTGGTCAAGCGCGGACTTATTCGCGTTAAGAACTTTTTTTTTTACGAATTTATCCTTTTTAATAGGTACTATTTTTTTGTACTTGTTAAGTAACTGATACTGAGATACATACTAATAACATTGCATTCTTAACACTTAACTTAAATTAATATATGTAACAAATACCAAATACGAAACGCAAATATCCATATTGCATTAAAACTGATTTTTTTGGTTCTATTTTACAAGTATCTCAAAAATCTAAAATAAATAAATGATTTTCACTAAGTTATTTTCTTAATTTTATATCACTTTCGCAGGTTACCGCTTACAGCTGCAAGTTTGATGGAGATCTTTTGAAATTAATACAAAATATTGGTTAGACCTTTCAACAAAATGAATTGGTTTTCGGAGGGCGCCTATCTAAATAACTATTTGTTCCACTCCATCGCAGTAGGCCACTGGCACTTTCTATCAAAATTATCATATCTATAAATTAAGGACCATGTTTTGATATAAAAACAGGATCAAATAGGGTATCCATATCCAACTCATTTTCAATAAACATTCAGTAATAAAAATAATAATGTATCACTTTATTTCTATAATTACTAGAATTACGATTCAAACTATATGTGATATAATAAAAAGCAATTTTTATTTAAGCCCTTAATTTAATTAAAGCAATGAACATGAACAAAAATTACTAATCATAATTAAAATCGTACGCTCCGCATAAAATATAATTACCACGCAATTAAAATAAACAACAAAACAAACAACGCCAAAATAAAATAACCAAACCATGGTTACTTTACTATAACTGCACCTGTCTGCACCACGGATACTTTTTATATTTTTTAAACCTTGTTAAGGTGCCGCGTCTCCTAAAACTATACCACAAAGACAGGTGCCAAATCTAAACCCAGTGGGGGTCCAAGATACCTGTCGTGTCACCCATAACCTTAATTGATAGCAATCGTTAACCTTTAAACGCGGCCCTTAGTTTCCTTCATAAATACGTTTCGATTTTTGTCTACAGTTTTTTCCACGTTATTTTATAAGAGGTTTTATTTTTCGGGTGCTCTAGGATCGTTAGTTTGTTATAAACAGCTCTTTGTCACTCGATATTTTTGAGATTGGCTACGGATAGTTTGGAGTCTCGGCGCCGTCGATTACGTTATGGGTCATGATTTTGAATGTCATGTGCGCATATCTTTGGATTTATTTTAGTCATATTTAACTTTACGAACAGAAAAACGCTACAAAAGCTGTTTGCAAAATTGTTTTTCTTAGGAAGAATTTTTTTTTACAGAATATGGAAATATTATATCTTAATATAGAATATGAAATAAGAGCTTCTATTTGCTACCTCAACAAGTTAAAATTAATGTTGCTGAAAAGGCCGAAAAATTATCTATTTCTGGCTTTTCTGCGATCTAATTTCGAATTCTATTCATCTTCCTACATTTTTAAATTTCCTTACGAACCAAATTTAAATTAACCTTCACAAACTAATGAGCACCAATTTAAGTGACCCCACATACCATTATTCAGCCGCACGTGATCATGAATTACACTAATCGGGCCGAGATATTGATCAGTTCTGATCATTAAATCAACTTAATTTAGAGTTTTCGACTCTAAAACCTCCAAGGCGTAATCAATATCTCCGGGGCCTGAACGCCGGTGACATAAATTCTATGGGACAGACATTAGTAAGTTTGTCATCATAACCTTATCACCGGATCAGATGTTGTCAGGACTTCCTTAATTTTTTGTGGCAAAAATATCTTGACGGGATCTCGCAAGGCGACTCTTAAAAATGTTTCATGCAGCTTCCATAAATTTCAAATTTGTGTATATATATTTGCATTTTGGGTACTGCAAAAATATTATCCAACATCACGCTTACATAGCCTAGCAAGCCTAATACATGTATTATGCAAAATAATCAAACCATATTTGAATAGGATATGAGATAGTGTTCGGTTCGGGTCTTAGAACAATAATAATCAAACAGGCCCGCATATTCATGAAGAGCATACGCTTGGCGAGGCATGTGTCAGAAATTGACTCAGAAATACCGATTTTAGGGGCTTATCCACGGTGTAGGAAACCCTCAACAATTTGCATTTCCGAAAACAAGAAAACTTCTGATAAATAATTTACCAACTTACTTATCCACCAAAAATTATATTTCGCCTTGAGATGGCATTTTGTAGAAACTTTTAACTTGTGGTAAGCAAGTTTGGACCAATTTTTTTACGCGTGCACAGAAAATAGCGCGTGGAAGACTCCCAAATTCGAAAAGTAATTGCTTTTATGATTGTTATATTTCGGGTATATTTCTGAGTATGCTTTGGAAATTATGTACTTAATAGACATTTTTAAATAAAAACACTAGTGTTCAATTGTTGGAGGATACTAGGTATAATACTGTTATTTTTTGTGTTTTATGATTTGTTTTGTCGCTGTTTATGTATTGTAGCTCTTATTTTTGTTGCAAATAAAATTTCTGTATTTCTGTTATGCATACCAAACCATCATAACGTTTAAAATAATATTAAAAAAAACTGAACAGTGTGAATCATGTGATTTAGAATAAATTTTATAAAACAGTTTTTTATGTAGAGTTGGTATTAGATTCAATATGATTAGTTTGATTGAAATAAGCTAATTTAAATATGGTGGGTATTTTACTTCTCAGTAAATAAGTACCTACCTAAATTGTCAAACTAAAACCAACGGATTAATGTCGACCTCGAACTTTGAATAATTCTACTTAACTCTATACAAGGATGGTTCAGTGGTACAAAGTAAACAGTATATCAATATACTGTTCATTCAGTGCTAGATATTAGAAGATTTTAAAGGATTTGTTGTTCATACATAATGCGGGCTGCATTCAATTTGACCTGACGGCAGATCGCAGAACGCATCCGGCGTGGCAAATCCTTTAAGAAAGGCTGGTATAGTAGTAGCAGAATGAACTAGGTCTACTGCTAGTGCTACTCTGTTGTCAGTCTCGGTCACCTCCGCTAAATGGACAGAACAGGTGCATTAAACTTTTTATAAAGTCTACCCGATCGTAAATCGCCCTAAGTAACAAGGGTGAGCTTTAAGTTTTAGAGTACAATAAATAAAGAATGAACTGCCTCAAACTTTTATAAAACCGGTATTACGTTAAAACGTCGTATTTTCAAACTTTGTTCTAATCGGTTGTCAATTAAAAAGTTTGAGGTGTAAGTAAGAGTGATACTAACGATTTTCGAAATTTTCAGGTCCTTTACTATATTTCTTAAAATTTGATGGTTTAAGATAGAACGTTGATAAGAAAAGTTAGCGTTACTTCCTAAATCACCCCTCCTCGTAGAAAAAACTGATCCATATTATGTACTTAAAACATTTCCCTAAGGTTTTAACATAATTGTGCCACATTCATTCATATTTTGATATTAATTTTAACAATAAATTAAGACCTAAGATATAGGAAACAGAACACATAATTTATGAAATTTTGACATACGTACTTTCGACAAACTGACCTGTCCAAAAAAGGTAGCGGATGAAAATTTTATTTTTGTATCGAGAAATGGTGAAAAGTAATTTTCCGGTTTAAATATATGGCTCAATTTTCATTTCAGGCTAAGGCTAAAGCTGCTTAACTACAAACGAGGAACTGCTCGACAGTAAATTAGGTATTGTACTTGCGTAGGTTTACTACTTATCTTGCCATAACCATCTATTAGCCGTAGGATGTCCACTGCTGGACATAGGCCTCCCCTATGGATTTCCAATAAGTTCGGTTGAAAGCAGCCTGCATCAAGCACGTTCCTGCGGTCTTTATTCTATCAGCAGTCCACCTAGTCGGTGGACGTTCTACGCTGCGCTTCCTGGTCCATAGTCTCCATTCGAGAACTTTACGCAACAGTGGGTACTGGGTAGGGCACATAGTACGAAGAACGGATGGCTGATGGGGTTACTTAACTTTGAAAATAATTAGCAATAATTCAACCATGTAATCAAACATTAGTCTCGTTTACAAGTAAAAGATCGCGTTGTCAACTTGCAACAAAGTATAATTACGAAATGAACGACATGAGATTGTTATCTTAAAAATGTTTTGAGATCTGTATCTTTCGTTATCTTGAAGCTTGTAAAATGTCCCTTGGTAATAACAGGCATGTTGCAAAGACTAGTGACAATAGAGGTAGGTCCGGGAGATAAGTGATAAGAACGAATCGAGGAGAAAATAAAGACACATTTGAGCAGAATAGCTTTGATTAATCACGAAAGTTGGTTTTAAACAGTTCTTCAAAGTTTCAAATAAAAAATACAGAAAGGTTTTTAGACGCCGGGCACATTTTAGGGTATCATTGTTTTCGTCAATATGGCTAACTTTTGTCATGGGATAAACCTTGAAATCGCGAAAAATAGGTGCATTTATGCCATACATTTTGTTAATAATGTAATCCATGACCACCATGTATAAAGCAGCTGTTTTTTTTTATTTCATATAGTTTTGATCTCAAAAAAGGACTCTCAAAGTACTGTGTATGATATGTTTATCGTCCAGTTTATACACCCTCTTCAATACTGAAGAAGTATACACTTGTACTTCTTTATTTCCCTGAAGTGTGATGTGCTTTAAATATACGATACGAGTACAAGTGAATTTAAAGGACGTAAAGCTATAAGTTTTGCATTTTATTATTATTTCAACCGAGTTGCATCGGTCGTGGTCACGGGTAGACTGAACTCGGTTGAAACGTCGGGATGATGAGGTGTTTATTTATCTCGTAATTTGTGTGCGCAATTAAAATCGTAGTACAAAATAATAATGTGTTCAAATCGCGAAAGTTTAAAAACAACATTTTGTATTTTAGTTTCTAAATTCAATTGACAAAGTACAGTTTTACACTTTGTCCTTTACACCCGTCAAGCCCAGAGATTATTGACTGTTTTTGGGCATTTTTTCAGCCCCCGGGTCTTGTAGCCGTCCCTGGCTTTACCCCAGCTTTGTCGGCAGTACTTTAATGTCGTGTTGTCCATGTAGATGTCTAGATAAAGCAGGGGACACGCTACGCACGGTAGCCTGAGGCCTTGCATTAAGATTCGCTCTTATCTCTGATTATATCGATAAGAATATCGATGTAAAAGGGTGCGCAATGTGCGGCGGTGACTCACTGTGAACGCATGACATGAGTGTATATTATACGTGAAAACTTGAAGGTATTAAACCAGTCCTTATCATTGGTAAATGAATTTTATTCTAAATTATTTGAACAAATTTACTTCAATTTTAAACTTTACGCAACTTTACTTAGGATATCTTACGTGCACCTACACATTTTGAATAAGAAAAAAAGAGCTAATAAGTTTTTTTAAAGTAACTTAAGATTTTATTATGTATCCCAGAAACATGGTTAGAACTACAATTATCCACAAAACAAATTGACCATAAGGTGATTATTACCAATACTTACTTATAGTTATGCAAAAGTGAAATATGAACGATCTATACGTTACATTCCCCGAGCAAATATCTATAGAGTCACAATCGTGCAAAGAAGTGTCCGAGCCAAAACTCAGCCCAAGGTACGTAGTGGGCAGACTTTTTAGTTAGTCGTAAGGCGATTGCAAGCCGACGACAACGCTGCGCACTTGGACATTTTTTTTACTTTTTTTTCTTAGGAACTGTGGCTCTGTAGATTTTTCTCGATGGTTACATTACGCTTTCGAGACATTCAACTTTGTCATTAATATTAGCGCTTACTTAGAGACTTACACATACACTTTTAAGGATTAAGAACATAATCATCTACACATATATCATGATTCAATAAATACTTTTTGTGTAATTTTTAAATGCACTTTTTTATAGTTCAAATGACTTTAAATTTCTAACAAAACTAACAACACGAGTAATGCCTTGAAACCGGTTCATGCACCTCATTGAATTTAATGAAACATAGAAAATAATCATCCGTACAAGAACTTACGACGCTCATTATAATTTAGGTACACGTATGTACAAAGCAAACTATGGTCAACTAACATCATGATTTACCTTATACAACTCTATCACAATAACATTTATAGTCTCTTTCAAATCGTCTGAAATATAATTATAATGCTTTGTTTATTGGGGCAGGGTTCTAAATAGGTAATATATAAATATACTTAAAATGTAGCTCTACGTATGGCTCTTACTAACAGTTCGTAATAGATTTTAGACTGACATTGATGGGCAGATAAGATCGCAGTGCCCGATTCATTAAGCGTAATGATATGGTTCGTTAATCTAGGACAATCGACAATTCAACTTGTGATACGATACCTATGCGTCGTTGGGTCCTAAGTAGATAGACAATTTCATACAAGAAGTTATGAGTTGGCTGCTGAGTTAGTAGACTGGCCACTGTGGTTGGTAGAGTAAAATGAGAGTAGATTTTTGAACTACAGGTACTGCCTGTAGCAAAGTGATTTCAAGGTAGAGTTCTATTTATCATCTCATTCTGTATAGAAGGTATCAAGCATTACGACCGACGAGTAAGAGAATGATAAAGATCTGAGTGTTAGGTTTTCCTTGTCCTGTGTTTGATTCGTAGTGTCACCAACACAAAAAATTCTAGTAGAATACAATACTAAAATTTAGTCTTAAGCGTTTAAACTCTGTCTCACTAGGACACCATGTTTTTTGGGACAGGGCACAATGGTAATCTAAACCCTAAATAAAAAAAATACTAAATTAGTTGGAGCCGACCTGTTAAGCTTACTTATATTTTGAGCCAAGAGATAATATACACTAACATTCCAATTACAGTAACATATCCTCAATCAACGACATCGCTATTTAGATAGAATTGATTTGACATTGAACTTGAAAATTATTAGCGAGAGACCCTTAAACGCAACCAAAATCTATAGACCTCTATAAACCTTCAATTTGCCAACAAATCACTACGTTCACGGGTCTTCGTCTAATGGTTTTGTTAATCGTGACTCACAGATGATTGTTTGGTTCAATTTTTGTGTTCGGTACCGCGGGCCGTCAGAAATGACGAGTCATATTAATCTTTACGAAATAATCAATTAAGTGGTGGGGGAAATCTGGATTAGATGGTATCGGTGCTCTGTCGGCGTGTACCGTGAGACTAGTAACAAGATTCTTTAGGGCCGAAACAGTTTTGATACTTAAAGAGTTAGGTACTATTTATGATAAACATTTTAAAAATTTGTCGCTGACAGAGCGTCGGGCTAGTGATCCGAAGACGCAAGGTTCGAGTCCTGCATCCGCGACGAATTGTTGAAATGTTTATCATAATTAAATAGTAACTCTTTGAGATAAACCTTTGAGATACACTATAAAATTAAAATCATTTCAGTTTTGGTAATTATTGAATGTAAACTAAATTGAACATGGGCAAGACTATGAGGAGTATCCTCTGATTGTATATGTCCAATTTTGATGGTACCATACCGTAGATACTGAATAAATAGACTGACTTGTGTTTTTAATTTCACAACTTTACACCGTAAAATAACTGTTGATCGTCGTTGTATTTTTACATGCTATGTTTCTCATGAGATTATACTGTATCCCTACATAGTATAAAATAAAGCCACTTCCCGCTGTATGTCCCAATGTATGCTACTATCTTTAAAACTACGCAACGGATTTTGATGCAGTTTTTTTAATAGATAGAGTGATTCAAAAGGAAGGTTTATACGTATAATACACCTGAGTGAAGCCGGGGCGGGTCGCTAGTCTGATATATAAAATATTATGAATCACGTGTCCTCAGCAAAACTACAAAATTATTGTGTAGTGTGTATTTTTATGGATGACAAATTGTACGTTAAATATTGAGTAAAGTTATAGTGTGTCTATATTACTATCCTCCATCCAAGTTTTCCAGTTTTGGCAGTTCAGTAATGTAGAAAATAAAAAAATAGACCTAAAACTACATACAAAACTTTTACTACTAATACGAGTATAGGTATTTACTCCATACGTGTCAAGTTTGTCGCGACATCTTTTTCTGGGCCCCTCTATAGCCAAATCGAGCCGACACTCTACGTCTCAAAATATTTAATATTAAACAAAATTATCAAGTACCAAAATCATTTCACCCATATTGGGACCAAAGCGGTACCTATGTTTTGGTATCGACTGGTCAAGTATTCGAAGTATTGTCAGTGATTTAATTGAAACAGCGGGAGCCGCGCCATACTCCAACCTTCCAAAACAGGAAACAATGTTTTGTATAGAAAAAAAATGATCTGCTACATTCTAATTGCCTTCATATTAAAGTTTAATTAGAGAAGTTCTATACTGCAAATGATTAATGTTACACCATAAATGGGATGCGTGTGATGAGTATAAAATATGTAGCCGGAGAACCCGACGAATGTGAATAGATAATTTTGTGTTTAGTTGCCACGTGATAAATGATAAAGATAGAGGCTGGGTTTAAAACTAGTTGTTCTATTATGGCTATCAATTTGCTAGAAGCCTTAAAATATGGAAAACAGCAGAGCAACTTTAAGCTATTCATTTTTAGGGTTCCGTACCCAAAGGGAAAAACGGGTGCCTATTACTAAGACTTCGATGTCCGTCTCTCCGTCTGTCTGTCAACGGGCTGTATCTCATGAACCATGATAGCTAGGCAGCTGAAATTTTCACAGAAGATGTATTTTAGTTGCCGCTATAACAACAAATACTAAAAACAAAATAAAATAAATAGTTAATATCCCATACAACAAACAAACCTGAATTTTTCGACGTTTTTCGCTCTATATTAATAATGGCACCGGATGGATGCTTGAAATTTTCACGTAATATTTAGTTTTATATCCTCTTTAAAAATAAATAATAAAATAAATATTTAAGGGGGGCTCCCATACAGTACGGAACCCTCAGTGCGCGAGTCAGGCTCGCACTTGGCCGATTATTATCAATATAAGCGGACAAAACTAGGTATGGTAGCATAAAATATATACATGTGTATATTTTTATTATTTAGTATTTAATTGGTTGATATTGTTATAATATTTTTTTTAGTTTTCCGTTTTCTCAAATACTAAAATGATAATAAACCCTGTCAATAGGTACCAGGTTTCCATAACAATAGCAACTGAGCAAGAGTCCACAGATTGCCTACAATAATAACAATTCAAACTATGTCCTTGCATACTGTTATCAGAGAACTTGAAGCAGTCACCTCTGATAGATGAGGATTCTCCGAAACTAATCTCAACATCTGCAACTTCGACGGTTAACAGCGAACTCTACGGAGATTTGAAAATAAAACTTCATAACTTAGAAAAAGTTACGCACTACTTCTTACTACGAGTATAGTTTTATATTTCTTTTTTTGGAATGAAGATACTTCACCGTAAGTCCAATCTTTTGTACTATGTTTCAAAATACGCAAAAATACGGCATGCAAATGGAATGCAAAAAATCATTGTTTAAAGTTTCTTGTGACCAAAATGTTGTAGCTAATTAAATTTACAACTATAGTTTACATTGACAGTAAAAAGAATAAAGTCGACCTTTGGCGGTAATTACCTGAAGTACGATAATAAAAAAAACAGTTTCTTACATAAATTACATTTTTACGCAATCAAAGATAACAATATAAACGATACAAACATTCCTTATCAATTCATCTCCAGACTAACAGATTGCACCCAATTAAAGTGAAAGAATATAGGTATGTGCAAGATGCAAGAGTTGTTAGCGTAGCCAATCTTCTTAGGAGAATCTCACTGATTGCCTGATATGTGTTGAAAGTATTTAGCTATGACCATAGTCGCAAAGCCAAACAGGATTCTTAGAAAATGGGCAATTCACCTTAACGGATGCAGGCAAAAATAAGAAATTAAAGTGGGCGTGTAAATTATAAGATGGTTGAGAAAACCTGAGAACTGCCTTCTGTAAATGCACTTACGTACTAAATATACTAATTCTATTTATCTAAATCAATGATTCTTTTTGTAATAAAATTATAGTAGCTCTGTATGGGCCTGATTATTACAAACTTTTATTTAATTTGCAATAGATGTGACCTATGTATATATGTAAGTACCTACCTATGTAAGTTCGGGTGGAATCTTGCAAGTTAATATTGAACAACTTCCCGGTTTTCGATTATGCTGAAATTTGGCACGCATATCGCGTGACAATACAATAATATGGGACCATGGAGCTGATCTGAAGATGGAGTCGGTAGGTGGCCATAAGAACTCCTGTACTAAACAATATAGTCTCGTCGTGTTTGGGCTCGTTTTACTAGTCTTGGCTAGCACTCTGCTCCTACATAATATCCAGAATCGCAGAAGCTTGTATTTAAAAAGTTATATTTATAGGTATAATCATTTATTTTTAAAAGTCTTTGTCTATTATTCGAACTGGTTAAAAATTACTGAACCAAACTGAATGCTAATTTAGAGGATCATTTTGATAAAAAATCGGCAGAATAAAGCCTAATACAGGCAATCATAAAAAATGCAGTAAAATCACTTCTTTTCGAAGTTGGATTGAAAAAATCATTGGAAATATGTCCAGCAGCGAACATTTTGATAAAATCCTATGTTCTAACTCACATAAAATCTGCGTAAAATCAGTCTTTTTCATTTATATTGTCCACTGGCAGTGGTGCAATGATCATCACAAGGCAAGTTTACTGCCCTCTGACAACTTTATTGTCCAGACTCTCACCGCGGTCATTTGCTTTAAACTTTTAATTAGATCCCATGTTGCCTTGTTAAGGATATTGGCCTGATTTTATGATGATACGCTATTGGGTAATTCTCGGTATTTTTTCTTTTATCTGATTAGTCGGACTACATTTTTAGATCTTTTTAAATTTAATGGATACGCCGAAAGCTTTGATTATTCCGAATTAACATAAAAGGATTAGTTATAATGTGCTGGCAAAAACTGTCTTTGGATCAAAAAAATAATTTCGAAAGTTATGTAGTTTTTCAATTTTTTAGTGTTCCTTACCCAAAGGGTAAAAACGGGACCCAATTACTAAGACTCCGCTGTCCGTCTGTCACCAGGCTGTATCTCATGAACCTTTATAGCTAGATAGCTGAAATTTTCACAGATGATGTATTTCTGTTGCCGCTATACTTTGCTCGTGCACTTTGCTTCCGCAAAGTAACGCCTGATTCAATAAACTACTATATGTTTATCGCCAATAATTGTGAACCGAATCAAAAAAAAATTACTTCGTAAGGGTGTACTCCCTAGGTGGTTCCATTTAAATTTTATTGAAATCGGTTTTCTATTTTTGAAAAATCAACAGTAATGTAAAAATTGTAAACATCAATTTTAGCGAACTTTCGAATTTTGTCGTGTACAAATCGAATTAAGTCGGTTTTGATATTTTTTGCGAAAAATAATTATTCCAATTGCCTAAACACATGAAAAGACCTCGGACAACTTACTAGAAAACTGACTTGTACATTCTTTGAATCTGTTTTATAGTGCTTCACACACTAGCTTGCAGCAAATTTTTGAAATGATTGTCACAAAAATAACTCTTTGAAAAATAATTGTACATTTGTTAAGTAAGTACTAAGTTGTATTTATTTTCTAAGAATGCAGAAGCAGCAGATGTCATTTCCAGGCCCGATCCAATTAATATCTTGAGAGCCACAGTTTGTATAGCGGTCTAACAAAAGAACGTGTCTGGTAATAAAATGGGCCAGTGAAAAAATAAAAAGGCACACAAATAAAACAATAAAGAGGACAAACAGAAAACAAAGGAGAATACTATAAATCAGCTGTTGTGGAAGTGTCCCTTTATAAAAGTATGGATAGGAGCAGACGGGTGATGTCGGCTGTTAACTCGAAATTTATTGTTCATCATGACAGAAGAGGTTTCATTCTCGTAAATTTTCGTGTAATACGAGTGGATTGATGCAAGAAGGCTGATAAGCGTAATGTGGATTGTATAGACAGTAAAACTACTTCAGAATGTATTTCAAATACATTGTCTCCTAAGTTAAACATTTTTACTGTCCAGCAACATTAACAATCATTATCTAGCAGCAAGTTATAAATAAATAGATATATTTATTAAACAGTTATTTATCTTATCAGGAAAATTGCCATACTCAAGTTTAAAATACAAGATTCAAAAGTGCTAAGCTATATGAAAATGGAAACAGAGTAGTGTCATGGGAAATGTACTTTTACCTGTAGCACTAATAGTAGGAAAGTAAAATTTCCCTTCGCTCTACTAGTTGAGCCAAACAGTTGAGCCACAGGGGATAAACTACTATGGTAGGTATATTTCTGTGGTTTAAAAATACCATCAATACATTATGTATTTTATCCTACAACTTTTGAGTTTTCATTTGATCTTTCTTGTAATATTTCACTGTGCATAAAAGAGCATGAACCTCTTACTTAAATGCATCTATTGTTCAGTGGGAGTATTTCCTAAGAAAGAAAGTAAAGTTCAAGGAAGTATACCTACCTAACTGATCTTAAATACATTTGATATTACGATTACGTAACTATATTTACCTGTTACCTGAGACTGACTCAAGAAAAAAAATAGACTATAATAATTACTAAGTACATAAATTCAAGTAGGTATTCTAATTGATCTACTGTTGTTTTCTCCATGGATGTAGCGTATAAGCGTTCGGCGGAAATAATTGGAAGACTTTATGGAGATGCCTAATATCCCTTTTGACATAAAGTCGACTATTCGATGCACTTCTAATTTAATTTTCGACAACTCTTGCCCTCTAATGGTAAAACGGTTCTGGTATGTAAACATGTTTTAAAATAAATAAGAACTTAAACAAATTCAATTATTTGAATAATTTTTAGAGAAGCCTTGACTCATTCAAGCGAAGATTTGATTCATGATTGTTACAAAACCTTTTTCCTTAAATCGAACTTTTTTGATCTTGGATTGTTGTAATAATGCTGTGTACTAATGTGGTACTAATGACTTTCGATGAAATCAATAGTTAGACTTATATATTTTATCTGAAGCTTTTAAGACATCCATACAGATGGTTCAGGCAGCGACAGGAATTTTTGTAGTAACTTTTGTCGTTTTATTTCTAACACCGCGTACTTACGTCACTATCAGAAGTTGGTATGTTCGGCTTACGTGATTCTATAATTACTAATACTATAGTACTAATTGAATTAATAAATAATTTATCTACACGAATGTTGTAACATTCTACTTATGTTTCCAATACTTGACTTATAATGACTACTGTTATAGCGCAGACAACATTTAAGCAATTTCACATGATGTTATAATATCCACATCGATATCGTAAAATCTCATTATAACATCGCGCGCTCGCTCCTGATTGGCCCTGCGCGCGCAGCTGCGCTCTCATTGGTTAGATTTTAATGGCGCCAAGTTCACTGTGACAATACACGTACGCGTGAATTTAATGTTTCGCAATATGTTTTTTTTTTAATTTTATTTTTTATTAGTGTAGATAAAGTAGTGTATGCAACTGCATATAACACGGGTATTAAAACACTCGTTACTATTATGAAACTCGCTGCGCTCGTTTCATAAACTCACACTCGTGTTTTAATACCCTTCATTATATGACAGTTGCATAAACTACTATTATACGACCCTATAATAAAATATGTTATACCGATAAAAATACCAAAATGTATTTCGCCATATTATAGACCAACATTGATTCTTGTTTTTTGGTTTCTCTTATACCTACCAATTTCAAGACTTCAGTGTTGACTTGTTCAGCTTACCTTTCTCCTAACCATTTCCAATGAACGAATTGCTCTGAAAGTAAACAGTTTAATAGCCACCAAATGTCCGCAGCAACCCCAGAAAAGGATGTAATAAGGGTGTGATTGCAGTGTACCTGCTAAGAGTTTGATGTGTAACCATCACTTTTTTTTCGATTAGTTTTTGTGTAACAAACACATACACAAACACATTCAGTACTATTCTTAACTAGCTACACGTCCCAGCCTCGTCCGGCTACGAATGAGTTTTTTAGCTTTAAAAGTTTTAGCCTTCCCGAAGAAATATATTATATGACAAGAAAAAAGGCTGCTTAGCGTAATAATGTAGTGCAGTTGCAAGCAAACTTAAATGTATAGGAAATAGATAACAATTTATTTCAGAATTATGAATTAGTAAAAGATAGTAAAGAACATAAATTACAAAACAAATAAAGTCTGAAAACATACAGGCTCAGACAAACAACTTGTTCGTGTTTGTTCCCGGGGCAAAAATATAATTATTTTAGGTACCTACCATAGTATTATTTACTTAACAAACTTACTAAAAAATAATGTACCTAAGTACATCCATAACTTGTATTTACAATTTAGATTTTAAAGATCTTTACGAAGTTCACGAATTATTTCTATGAAATACATTACAAATTAGTCAACGTGTTTTCGAAAGAAAAATTAATGGAGGAAAGTATATAAATCTGTAACGTTATTAAATGATTTTCGATGGGTACTGTTATTTTTAATTGAGTGAAGTCCTACACCCAAAGAGAAGGTCCTCCTTATTCATCAAGATTACAAATGTGAATGAAAGAAGATAATAAAGTTTTAAAACATCACTAATTCATTAATTCAAATTCAATGTAAAGTTAAACATTATCAGTTTTTGACTTTAGTGGAGTCTTGCCTTAATCAACTATTTAAGTGTAAGGGAATCAGAAAACTAACAACAACAAGCAATGAAACGTGAATGTTTCCCGTAATAAAACCACTTTAACCGTCTCAATACGCATCGTCTTCAAGCTATTTGAAAAGAACTTGCTATTTTACGGTTAATTTATTGAGACTTTTATTGTTTCATTGTAACGACTTTTAATTCTATACTGAAGAAATTTGTAGGTAAATAAGAAACCAATTTGAAATTATGATTATAATTACTTACTATTTGCTTACTAATAAAAATAATCTTAGTCATGTAGAGTAGAAAAATAAATCTACTAAAAATAAACGAATATTTTCCTAGTTAGATTTTCACAAACACAACTAAAACTGTTTGAATTCTATATTTAAATATATATCGTCTTATCACAAAACATTTGAACACGCTTGAAACACTGTTTAACTGTGCAATTTGTATTGTTAAACATTGTCTAAAGCAGTTTAGTGTCAAAAGGGTTTAAGATACGACTATGAACGCAGAATTATACTTTTTAACCGACTTCCAAAAATGAGGAGGTTCTATGTTCGTGTGTTTGTATTTTTTTGTGTATGTTCATCGATAATTTCTCCAATAGTGAACCGAATCGAAAAATTATTTTTAGTCGAAAGGTTATACTCCCTAGGTAGTCTCATTTAAATTTTCCAGATCGACTGAGCAGTTTTGGAAAAAACAACAATAATGTAAGCAATTCGAGCAAAATATCGGAATTTTGTACACGATGAACATCGATAGTTTCGCCAATCGTGAACCGAATCGAAAAATATTTTTTTAGTTCGTAAGGGTACTCCCAAGGTGATTTAAATTTTAGAGAAATCGGCTGAGCTGTTTTTGATGAATCAATAATGAAATCAATTTGAGCGAAATATTTGAATTTTGTATACGATGGAAGGCGGTTTTGCCATTTTTTTTGGAAAAATAATGTATATATTCATCGAGTAGAATTCTACAATAAGCAGGTACATGTCAGCAGTCTCATAGTATAAAATCGTACAATCAATTTAAATATCGAACACTAACTACACCTTTTAATAAATAAATAGTCAATCATTTCTTTATTATTTTCAAAAACTTAATAGTAGTTTATGCAACTGTCATATAATACCCGTGTTATATGCAGTTGCATACACCACTTTATCTTCACTAATAAAAATAAAAATAAAAACATATTGCGAAACATCAAATTCACGCGTACGTGTATTGTCACAGTGAACTTGGCGCCATTAAAATCTAACCAATGAGAGCGCAGCTGCGCGCGCAGGGCCAATCAGGAGCGAGCGCGCGATGTTATAATGAGATTTTACGATATCGATGTGGATATTATAACATCATGTGAAATTGCTTAAATTGAGTGTTTTGTTGTCTGCGCTATAACAGTAGTCATTATAAGTCAAGTATTGGAAACATAAGTAGAATGTTACAACATTAGTGTAGATAAATAAGCATTATGGTATTCATAGAAATAAAGCAAAAACTACTGAAAATGATACACAGAAAATCCAAAAAGCTTTCATTGTCGCACGGATTGCAATTTAGTAAAATACTCACCTACTTTATATGCTTTTTGTCGCGTGAAGGCAATAAATTTCATTTCATTCCGGAAAGCGGAAAATATGTTCCATCCTATTGCATATTTCGTATGAGACAGTGTGAAAACATGTTATTTGGTAGAAGCGGTATAGGTTCGTGTTCCAGGAAGCTCCTTTTATATTTCCCGATAAAATGAAATGGCAATCTTGGTTGTAATATTTAAATCTGTCATGTGTCACCACAGATGCCTCCGGTTATTGCTTTATTGGGCTCACTCATGGCTCACTGTATACCTACGATAAGCTTATCCACGTCTTTAATTTTCCAAGAACTTCCCATATTATCCCTACATGGTGTTACGTTTTGCACTGCGTGACAACTTTTAATAAAATCTTCATACAATAAATATCTAATATGCAAATAAAATTATTCAAAAAAAAATTTCAAATGAACTAAACAAAGTTTAATAGTCATAAACCGAGAAATTAATAATGACAATGTGCGTGACAATCGCTTAAAAGAAGAAGAAAAATATGTCAAAAGTAATTTATATTTTTGAGTATTATAATGAGCTATATTGAGTGAGTGACTGTGAAACAATAGGTATCGAAGAGTAAAGGCGTTACCGGTAATATACCTAAGAGGCCTGTATAGTTAACTGTGAAAGCTTGTTTTCGTTGACTTACTTTAGTTGCAAATAATAGCCAATGATTATTCACATTTTGCACATCTCCACTTCAAACGTTTTAACCTTAACCCCTGATATGGGAAAGTCAACTTTATCTCCTATACTTTAATTAGCAAACTTGCATGATAAAACAAGTGTTCTTATTATGCCTAGTTTCCCGATACGTAGCTCCTTTGACGTGTAGAGCAAAAAAAGAGGAAACGGCACCGGGCGCTGTGATGAAACCGAGTTTATAAATATTTATTACCTAATTATTAAGGTCTGGTTTAACACCTACAATGATATATTTAGCCAAAGGCGTATATGCATCTGGGAGACAGCAGCAATTTGTATTTAAATCCTTTGAAGGCAAACGCAATAAACAATTTTATGAAGAGATACGCTATTAGCTGTACGCTGAGCGTTATGAAAACTTGTTCACTATTTGCACCAAAATCACAAATTATACTAAAGATCTCAAGTTTCTTACTTAATTGACATAATTAATACATAGGAAAGAGTATCTGAATTATTCAGTAATTTGAACTTCTGAAAGATTTTCAGCTTTCTAGCTATAACGGTTCATGAGAAACAGCCTGGAGACAGACATACGGACACCGGAGTCTTAGTAATAAGGTCCCCTTTTTACCCTTTGGGTACGGAACCCTAAAAAACGCAGGCGAAGCCGCGGGCCAAAGCTAGTTATGTAATATTCCACCATAACCGATTGAAAAATAGCTCTAAATTAAAGCGTGGAATGACCATAAACGCTGCCTCTACCTATAGTTATATGCTGTACAAGCACCATTAATTTTTCACAACTTTTTAACATTGTTATAAAGTTGTTCATTATAAGTATTAAACCCTCCCTCACTTCATAGACAGGTATGAAGTAAACCCGCAATGCTAAAATTTAAAAACAAAGATGATAAAAATTCACGTTCACAGATCTTTGCTTATAAATAGCCCTTTAGCAGTAGTCCTTTTGTTTATAAATAGCGCTTTAATATTAATTCGAATTAGCGTGTTATTTTATTCGAATATTATGAGACATGAGCTTTTGAGTTGTTTTCTTATCAGATCCATCTTCGACTTATAGAGTTAGAGCCAACTTAGTTTTGCCTTTGAAAAACTTGTTTGCATCAATCACCAAAGTTTTAAGGTTGAAAGTTGTGTATCGTGGCTTGTTTGTTAGAAAGTTTTCTGTGTTTACTTAAATAATATAATCCGATTCATTTCAATACGATCGGTATGAAACTCGTTCTACCGTCGGTTCTCGAAGTAAATTATCGAAATGTGACGTTTTATCAGAGAAGAACAGCAGTTTACACTTAAACAAGTGTCGGGGACACTATCGGGCCTTAGTTATGCGTTTACTCATCTTATTAAATAAAGCTTTATCAATTACAACCTCGTAAGGTTCTATAAGGCTACAGATACAAGGACTGGGAGTGCAGAGGAATGTTAAGGATAAGCTCTTAAAATAGATGAAGGTTAATATTACCTATTTGTTTAGGTTTAGCAAAAGTTTAAGCTGAATTTATTAACGAGCTATTTAATTAAATATCTGCAGACTGGTATAGCATTATAATATAAGTATTTGTGCCAGAGATATCATTACTACCTACACATTTTATTTACTTTAAAAAAAATTACAAGAAATAACTTAGAATATGTTTTATTTTCAACATGGTATTGTAATAGTAATTTTTTTGTACTGATAAAAATACATATGAAGTGAATCTGGACTTGTCGAAATTATTACACCTTCTACAGATCATTTTACTACATTTTGGTTTGATATATCAATACAGTAAAATTTTACATTTACATACATCAAAATATTCCTTTTCTAATGGAGATATTTTGGAGATTAATTATTAAAGATTAGAGATAATTATTTGGAGATGGAAATGTAGATATGTGAGAAATAATAATTACTCATCTCAATGCAAATGACATAATCTTTTTGTTTGCATTGTTTCTATAGTATTTATCTATCTAGCCCCAGGCTTCACTCGTACCTACTCATGGTTATGTCTGTCCGACGAATGCTAAGAGCAATCAATCATGCGGAAGGGTAAAACACAACGTTTGATTCAACAGTCGTTAGTATAAACAAACATTTGAGCGTCTAGTGTAGTTATTAGCGTCACGACTTCATAATTATTATTTATCTTGCTAGAATAGCTGGACCGAAGAGAGAGAGTATTTTGAGAAATACTCGTATATGTTAATGACGGTGATATGAGGAACTGTATTGATATATCAAAGTGTAACTTTAAATTCGTACTGGATTCCGGTGATTAAAAGTACGCAACGTAAAATAAAACAATTCAAAAACAAATTCTATCCAGGTTTTGAAGGTAATGAAAAAGTGTAGTTTTTGACTTGTGTCTTTTTACGTTGCGTAGGTACCTACTTTGAGCATGTATTACTAGTATTTAACGTCTTGTGTTATTTTATTTCTACACGCATTAACCATTTGGGAAGTGTTTGTAGATGTTTCGTACAATAAATAACGATGACTGTACTTTATTCCGTCTCAGATCTTCGTTTTATCGATTGAGACTACAAAAATATGCATGTAGGTACCACAAGACTAGAACAGTTCCAAAATACATATTTCAAAATTGGTATATAATTATTTTGATCTTGTTCTGTGGTTAATTCCATAAATGGGCAAATTCTCAGCATCGTACCTTCTTGGTTCATGGCACGCGTTCAAGTTCATATTTCATTTTATTGCACTCTGATTTCATCACACAGATAGTTTACTAAAACGCGTGTAATAATAAAAATACTTCCTACGAAACTTTAATTTCATATGAATTTTTTATTGCACTAAGCGTAGAGTTTCATTTTATGGTTTTATTCGTAAGTCCGTGTTTTAGCGCCTTTAACTGACTCACGTAGATATTAAATTTCGATATACTTATCGTTAATGTATTAATTTATAGTTATTATTAATTTTAAGAAGCAATTAAATCATAATGAAATAATAAGGTAAAAGAAGCTACCATAAAATTAGTGGTTCTAATATGATTTTTATGGTGTGAGCAATATAAGTGTGATTAAATACTATTTAACTACCTACTTACTATTGTATTCTACCTAAAAACAGTACTACAGCACATAATAATTGTTTATATGAATAAATTAGAGAATACTTACCACAAAAAATAGGTAAACTATCTAATTTATTGCTTAGATAATAAAGCACGTGCCATCATATGATATTATTTCGTTTATTCGCCACTCTGTACTAATACTTACAAGTTACTACCATGTCCAATTAACTATTTTAAGCTTACCTGTTGAAACGCGAAGATATTTTCAAAGCGTTAATTATGACAAAGCACAAGCATAAATTATGAAGTATATGGACGTAGAGCTTGTATCATCAAACTAATGATGCACAAAAATATTTTCCGTGTCGCTCTGACCCATCGATTAATCAGGACATAAGTTTTTTTCGCTTTGCATTTGGACTAAAAGGATTTAATGTTCTGTACCAAAATTCAGCGAGTATTTTTTAAATGTTAGATACGAGTAAAAGTACGTGCTCTCTATCACAGTATAAAGCGTGTCAAAATACTGTTTTCTGTAGACACGGTCTTAGCTAATGACTATAGTGTAGAACTCATATTTTATACCTGATCAAATGTTCAGAATTGCAACAAGTTTCTGCACAGATGTTTGTTTTTATTTTAGATACGTTAGTGAATTATAATCAATCAAAGTTTTGTTATCTATAAGAATGCGTTGGGACAGATGAATGTTATATAGTCTGATCACTGACATTTTGGTCAATTCATTGTTCTGATACAGTCTACTGTGTAGCTCTAGTGTTGTCCTTACTCTCTGCTTTACTCTATAAATGTATGAAACTGAATGTTTCATACCTTTCTTGGGTTGTGGTTAACCATTAAACTAGTTAGACACAGCACACGCAGCACAAGCAGAAAAGACAAACGCAATTTACAATACCTATAAGTGTAGTATATCAAGAATTAAGCCGTTTTTGAAAAGCCTCGAAAGTAAACCCTTTCGAACAAAAAAAAATTCAATACGGTTCACAATTAGCGAAATTATCGATGAACATACACAAAAAAACATACAGACGAACATAGAACCTCCTCCTTTTTGGAAGTCGGTTAATAAAAGGAGTCTAAAAATATTTTGGGTAGAAGCTGTATACTAAATCCCCATTTTCCCCATTTTCGAAGTATTTAACCACACACGATCCATTAGGGTTTATTAAGAGTTAAGTCAATATTGATGAATGTTTGATGAACCGCTGCGTCAGTCAGAGGAATTAAATTTGGTGACTGTCCGTGGAACATTTGGCTTTCAATTAACTGAAATTGCTTTGAAAATGTATATTGATGAACTAAACTGCAAACATTTTAGCTATTAAGTATTTACCATTTGACAGGAGACATTTTTAGAATTTTATCAGTCTGTTTGTAATAAAGCTAGGAATTATCCAAAGCCGCTCCCGATTTGTTTTATTAGAGTCCTTTAAGTGAGGCCTATTTACAACATTTAACGTTGTGTGGCTGAAATGATGATTATGATAGCTAAGTGTTTATTTAGCTTTCATATTCATCATAATATACATATACTACTTAATACTTAGCAGATAAAATAACTAATATATTTGATTGCATATTTATAATCGTTTATTGCACAAATAAATACGTTTATTGTATTTTTTACGTTTATAGTCGTTTATTGTTCTTAGCAGTCGCAAGAAAAACTGAAAGAATGAGTATTTTTAGGTAAAATGGTACTCCCTATATTTCTCGTTATCTCGTTATTATAAATAAGTGTGCTCCATGTAAAAAAAAAAATAGAATCATACAAGTCGGCAGATGTGAAGTTAGCTATAAGCTGCGCAATATCCAATCAATCAGCAGCTTTATGTGAGCTTCAGTCAGGATTGGATATTACGCAGCTTGTAGCTAAATTCACATCTGCTGACTTGTATAACTCAGCCTATAGCGGTAGAAAGCAAGAATTAGAGCTATAATAATAGTAATACAACAGAGGAATAGCTTACTATCCGCATACTAGTGCTTACTAGCCATGTAATACACTATGTAAGACACACACAATACACTTGAAATTTAGTACGTATAACTCGACAAGGCAATGTAAATACTACACCATGCTAGCAATAAACCTAATGAGAAACTAAAATGTTCGCAGAAGGAAACCACAAACTTCACAAAAACCAACCAATATTACTTACACGTTACCATCCTAAGCTTTTCCCGAAATGATATATAAGAAAAAGCCTCTTTTTTATCAATATCCCGCGGTTTTCCTTAGCGAAATTGGATGTTTTCATGTTCTTGGAATATTCGCAATTTAATATACAGAGCTAAAATCAGAGTAGTATTAGTTTTTAACCGACTTCCAAAAAGGAGGAGGTTCTATGTTCGTCTGCATGTATTTTTTTTTAGTGTATGTTCATCTATAATTCCGCCAATTGTGAACCGAATAAAAAAATATTATTTTTTTGTTCGAAAGGGTATATTCGCGAAGCGGTTACATTTAAATTTTACAGAAATCTGCTGAGCCGTTTTTGAAAAATCAACAATAATGTAAACAATTCGAGCGAAATATTCACTTCGCGTATACGATGAAAGGTGGTTTTGCCATTTTTTGCGAAAAATAATGATTGGTTCAAAAGGTTATTCGATAAACCGAGTAAGCTCAATTATGGAGGATTCAATTAATAAGTCTAAAATTATTGAAAATGTAGCACGTAGCAGTCCTTTTCAGTTTCACCCGATTAGGGAGCAGATGATCAAATTATAACAAGAGCATTGCGATGGATGTTAGCCGCTTCCAACTAGTCTTATAGCAAATATACAGAGTCCTCGTCCAGCACTAATTGTTGAAACAAACAATACAAATATTTATATACGTACAAAATGTTGTTTTGTAAAGACTTTAAGAAGTGTAAGTATTTTATTATGCTCATCATTTATTTATCATTATCTTTTACAATGGAACTATGTAACTGCAAACACGGGAAAAAATGTAGTACCATCTGAGAAATTCAAATAGTTGGTCCCAAAGTAAAAGTACAACGTTTGTAAAAAACAACACCTTGTACCAAAAACGAGTTATTATAGTGATAGACATTACAAAAATTTGATACGACCGCAAGATTTGAACCTGAATCTTCGTAATACCATTCCAGACGCTATACCCAATAGCTAGATCGCTTACGGACGGCCACGACAAATTTGTGAAGCGTTTATCTTTCTACCAATTTACACCGTTTGAGATAAACCTAGTGTGGGAAGCATTATAAATAATAAATGTAGTTTAAAAAAAATAAAAAAACACGCTCATCAGACCTTGAAACCTAATCG
Source organism: Hypomecis atomaria (assembly GCA_964007245.1). NCBI lineage: Eukaryota > Metazoa > Arthropoda > Insecta > Lepidoptera > Geometridae > Hypomecis > Hypomecis atomaria. The sequence continues at coordinate 13,580,387 of OZ023291.1, forward strand.
TAGTCAAAGTTCATTACAATACTTTTCTAAGAAATCCAAAACAGCTATGATACGATTTTCCATTATGAAGTTCCAGTTCATATCTTCCGGCTCTATCATCAGATCAGTTCCACAATACCATATTATTGTATTGTCATTAGAACTACATACAGCTGCCAATTTTCATTACGCTACGACCCTTGGAAGATGGTTAAATTAGTTACCTTAGATTCCATTACATAGTTACATATAGGTCGACCGAATAAATGCGTGTTAAATTGTACCTAGCTACATACGTACGTGTTGCCCAAAATATTCTAGATACTTGATATCTTCAGTACAACTTTGTATATTAGGTATCTACTGAATAAAATGACAATGAATATCCAGCGAAACCTCCAATACTCCCCAAGTTCCGCTGTTAGAATGCTACCTAAGCTCCAGAAGAAGTATTAGTTGCTCGTGGAATAATATACAGGCGTTATGAACGCACGCCTCGCGACTAATAGCGTTATTAGTCAAAACGAATTTTGTGGTAGCAGGTTAATTTCGAATGCGAGGTACTGGAGTGCTGCCATAATTCGATTATGGCTATTGTTAGATTTGGTGTAATATTTGTTATCAAGTTTGTGTTATTTTTTTTACTATTTAAAACATTATGGTAGTACAAGTACTGTACTGTACCTGCCTTTTTCATTGTCCACTGCAGGACGTAGGCCTACCCACGAAGGGTGATCGGGCTATTATCCACCACGCTGGCCCAGTGCGGGTTGGTGGATTCACATACGCCATCGAATTTCTTCTACGGACCTATGCAGGTTGCCTCACGATGTTTTCCTTCACCGAAAACCCAGTGGTGTGAAATTCCGTACATAAATTCCAAGGAATTCATTGGTACGGGACCGGGATTTGTACCCACGACCTTACGATTGTACGGCGAGTGTCATTACCACTAGACCACCACGGCTTTAGTACAGTAGCGGCACGTAAGTCTAGCGCAGAGGGTACTGTGGAGGGAATGGCTGCGCATGTTGACCGCCATACTAAACTCACGCGCAGCCATCCCATCACACTTCGCTCAGCGCTAGACTTATATGCCGCGACCTGTATAGGCCAAATCAAAGATGTGATGTTGGCTACAAGCTCAGGATAACCCAATCTTGACTGAAGCTCACTAATATCTGCATGAGGATTGGGTTGGGTTTTCCACAGCTTGTAGCTATTATCACAGCCGCCAGGAAGCTTGATTCGGCCTATACCTAGAGCTAAATATGACTCAACATTTTTAATAGTGTTGCTTCACTGATCCCATTTTCCGTTTTTAGGGTTCCGTACTCAAAGGGTAAAAACGGGACCCTATTACCAAGACTCCGCTGTCCGTCTGTCTGTCACCCGGCTGTATCTCATGAACGGTGATAGCTAGATAGAACGTTGAAATTATTCACAGATGACATACTTTTGTTGCCGCTATATCAACAATTACTAAAAACAGAATAAAAATAATATTTAGGAGGGGCACCCATAAAACACACCTGATTTTTTAGCAGTTTTTTTGGTCCATATTAATGACGTTAACAGGAAGATGCTTGAAATATTCACAGAATATTTAGTTAAATATTCGCTTTAAAAATAAATAAAAATTAAATAAACATACTGTACGGAACCCTTCGTGTGCAAGTCCGACTCGCACTTGACCGATTGTTTATCAATTTATTTTTATAATTGGTTAATTTTAGAACAGTATGGTATTATATTTTTGATTTAAAACTTTCAGAAAACCTTTGTCACTATGGAATTATACTAGAAGATAAAGTTCATTAGTTGAGTATGTTGGTGGCTCCTGCTATCGTGATTTACTATCAACATCAAACAAAATTTATAGCCGCAGAGTCAATTACAAAAATAGTCCGGTGCCGGTTAAAATTCGGGTACCAATTTACGACTGGTTGTCACGCCACCGTCGACCACCGGCTAACTAAAGTAGGTCGTTGTCCAATTTCGGTCATCAAACTAGGCAAAAAATTCCTGGACAGGTATCAAGTCTATTGTTATCCCTGGACGGTGACCAAATCTGGACTGTACTAGACATTTGGTTGACAGTCAACTCTTTTGCGTATTGTTGATATACGCTTTGCCTAGGTCTGTCTTCCCGCTAAAGTACAACGTGTGTGTCTTGAAATCCCAAGTAAATAGGTATCTTCTAGGTAAACGTGCTGAACCCTAGACCACAATTATCTGCTTTACATCATTGACTACCATACTGCCTGTATGTAGTCAAACGCAAATCTGTACGAAATAAAAAAAAAAAAAAAAAAAAGTAGATTTACTAAGTCAAATAACGAGTAAGATCATCGTCATGTGATATGATATTACAATGGGGCCAACCCAAAGTTAGAGAAAAAAGTCAGCTTAGCTTCGTAGATACAAAACTGCAACTTGGAATCGATAAAATATATGAAACGGCAGATTTTTTCTCGAATTTCGGTTTGGTCCACCGTAAAAGTTGTTCATAATGATGATCTGCATTCCGGTTAATGCACCAGTTCTGGATAACCCTGTATGTAAGATGAAGGTGAATAAATTGAAAGCCTCCGTAAATACCAAAACGCAAATGATAAGCAAATGAGAACCTGATACTACATATGATGTTGATCATGTACCTATATCATACTCGTAATATGTTCTAAATTATTTAGAACGCATTTAAATATTTCTTCGCACTTCATGGGTAGGCTTGTTTTCAGAAGTGGTCTATTAAGAGCCCGATACAGTGATGACCGTGCCAATTTTAAGGTTGTTTTTTAATACATTTAGGAAATAAATATATGTCTAATAAATTATGCTGGCCTAAATGGGAATTTAAATTTGAATCATTAGTCCTAGGTTTGCGTTGTTTAAGGACATAAATAAGTGCCAACAAAGCTATTTCAGCTTTTGCTATGAAATCAAATAAATCTCTCGTTCAATTGTGGTTTTATACCCTTGTCAAAATAGCATCCAATTTTAACCACAATTCGACTTCTGTGGACATACGAAACATTTTCATTGAACCCGAACTGTAGATAAATAGTATATCGCAGTATCAAGACTTTAAAGTCAATACATCTATCCTGTTGAAAGGACTTGGTCAGAATTAGGGTAAAAAGGCATGAAGGCAAAATTTTAACAACAATTAACCAAGAAATGACTACATAATTCAGCGTGGCAATGCTGTCAGCATGCTGGGCACGCTGCCAACTGGCAGTGGGCTTAAGCGTTTGGATTATCTTTAGACTTTCAAGGTTCTGTGGATGATCCAATTGCTTTCTATGTAGTAGTAGTGTAGGTAGTTTTAGCATATAAAGTAGTATTGTATCTTATTGTAGTTAATAAAAGCACTTTTGTCGAAAAAAAGAATACATATTGCGAAAAAAAGAACACAATTTTTGTTGGCTTGATAGCAAAACAGCCAAGCCACATTGTATATTATGATGACTTAGGTGTAGAGTTTGTGCAATTAGGGCTCGCAAAGTTAGAAACATGGCTTTACATGAGGTCTGATAATAACTTTTTGATAGTTCGAACTATATGCTAATATAGTTTCGTCTTTCTTGGCATCATTTTACGAGAGAACATCGCTCGATATTTCTTTTTATCTAGAAGCATACCTTATAATTGAGTCGTAGTGCAGCTTTACCTTACGGCAACAATAGAGTTCCTATTCATGGGTGGCCCGAACAAGACAGCAAAGCTCTTTTGTACTTGGCAAATGTATTCATCAGTCCTGTAAAACACTGCGGGATCCCTGCAATGATACGGAATTGAGGTGTAGAGCGAATTGTGTCATCCCTTATTAGTTTTATGTATTTATTGACATCTGCTCGCGATGCCCTATTATTTTAGATTTGGGTTGCATATATTTCACTTTAGTCAAGTATTTTTAATTTTCTTTAACTAACGACTTGGAATGTACCTAGAATCTAAAATGCCTCACCGTGCTTTAAAAAAAGAGATCTGTGCGCAACATAGGGACAATCAATAGCAAAACCAAATGTTTGAAACATTTAGTCGGCCTGTAATATTAAAATCTGATTTTTAATAATCAGAAATTGTAATAATAGTATTTATCCAAATTTATAACATAACGTTAAGATATTGTTTTTAGATAGAGAATTTTAAGCTAATTAATTTTCCTAACTGTATACTTGCCTTACTATGGATTTGGTTCATATTTTTTAATAAAAATAAAGTGAAATAAATTCATTTCAAATGTACATAATAAGTGCTTGAACCTTGAATAGCAGCAAACTAATACCTGCCAATAGTTAATATAATAAAGGTGAATTCCGCAATGCTGTACATTAAACATTCTTATACTCATACCACCTCCTAGATGCGTTTTCTTCGGAGTCCAGTCAGAGCTGTCTACAATCGAAATGAAGCAAAGGAATCTCGACGGCATTGTCCCTTTGTTCTGACCACCTTTGTCCGAGAATTGTTTTATACTGAATGTAAGTCACGAATACCGTGTACAGTCTAACTGAATAAGGATTCGTCGGCAGTTCCAGTCCGCTACTTCTTGTAGTCGAACAACTCTATTCGTGAGGCTGTTGCTTTGCCTTCGTTGGACTTTGACACCGTGTCTGTAAAAGACATGGGCATTTTGAGTTCGAGGAATTGTAAGGTATAATAAAGTCTTCATAATTGCGAATCACTAATTCAAATCGATAATCGTAGAGGTTTGAAAAATCAATTCGCGTATGTTCATGTGACACCTTACATGTATGAGTATAGGTAAAGTGCATATGTCTTATTTCATCTTTGTGGTTAAATACGTATTGTATTTATTTCTTACTAAATTAGTCAGTATTTTGTGAAATTAAAAAGTGTCATGATGAAGTAGGTAAATATGTAGGCAGCAATTTTTGTACGCCGTCTACTTAAATTGTACGAGGCTGCAGCAAAATCAAGTGTCTTTGGATTTCTTTACGTTTGGTTTCTGAAAACTAGAAGTCATAAATTATACAAACCTTAGGACTAAGTTTTATTGTAAGATACATCATTCAATTTATTCATAAAACCAAACTTCCGAAGAAACAATATCAAAGTCATTTGTATTGTGGCTTCTAACTTGGCAAAAACGTATTTCGGATCCATTATTGCCTCTATAAAGAGAACCCATGGATGTATTACCCAATACATCACTACACTAACTACTAACACATCGTAATACAACTGCTAGATATTATGAGATTTTTACATTGACAACAAAGTCACAAGAAAAATATCATATAAACCTGTAATGAGACCGTTATTGAGGAGATAAAGATGCAATCCTTTTGTAGAAATAGAAAAATATTCATATTCCAATGATAGGGACCAGAGAAATGAGCCGTACATACCGGAAGACTTCCGTACGTTTCAATATAGAATTCAAGGAAAGTGCAATGGATGCGGTTTTGCGATGCCACAACGTATTTCTTATTGCAGTTGAGGAATATTGGAGCGGAATTGCTCTGGTGCTAGAAATGTACGAATACTCGTTTTGGTCGGATATCATTTCAGGGATTTAGGTATGATTTTTAAGTACGTTGTACTGTTATATTCGTAAACACATTAATATGTAGTACTTAAGTAAGTTAGTGCATCATTTATTATAGTAGATACCTATTAAATTCTATGAAGTGTGTAAGTATGTAAAAATATTTATTTTCACTAAAATGTTATTAAGTAGGTAGTGTTAATACTATTACGTACTAATAACCCGCCCCGGCTTCGCACAGGTGTCTTATACATGTAAACTTTCCTCTTGAATTACTTTAACTACCAAAAAATGTATCAAAATCCGTTCCTTAGTTTTAAAGATATAAGCATACATAGGGACAGACAGAGCGGGAAGCGACTTTGTTTTATACTATGTAGTGAAGATAAAATACTTTTAAGCAGCATGATTTGATTGTTTTATTTATTGCAATTTTTGTAATATAAGTATAAATTTGAATTAATGTTGCAAAAAAAAAATCTGTGTCGATCAGAAATTAGCCGAATACCTATATTCCGAACAATCAATGCATTTCTATTAGTAACATTTGCAAGGATACTGCACGACGGCTGGAATTGTGTATTCGCGTCAGTTAAAAGTCGTATATTCTCTCCTAACGGCATATTGTATTCGACTCTTTAGGGATCAAAGAGCACTATTGCTTTTGAACTTTTATGAATTATAAGAGTAGCGTCCCAAGGTATTTGAAAGCAATTTTGTATTTCGCAACAGTTTCGAGGTATTGTATTCATCGTACCAATCTTACATTTATCCGTATAAACACTATCAAATAATATAATTTTTACACTAATCAGCTCAATATCAGCTTATTTACTATAAATCACCGAAACAAGAAAATAAATCTCATCTGCGATCAAATCTAACTCGATTGAGTAGCGTTCAAAAATCTATACATATTTATATCTCAGAATTAGCAAGACATTTTTCTTGCGAGGGACCAAATTTTTCGTGAAATTTTCTGCTTAAATCACAGCTATAAGTACTTAGAGCCAGTAATTGTACAATTATTACTAACAGAGCACAAGAGACCACTTATCGATCATACAACGCAACACTCCGTTCTGCAGAGCATGTTTCATAAACAGGCATTTTGTGATAGGTATACGAGGTATGGGTAACTGCTTCATATACCTAAGTGTCTTGCCCGCTGGGTACAGAGAAGGCATTTCTTTAGATCTATTTTATTATTGGCTAGGATAGAAAAACACGACGTAAATCGTCTACTTTACAAAAAATTTTAGTCAATAATGGCACAGCCGACTTCCACCGTGTACAGAATTCGAATAGTTCGCAACAGCGAGATTTACTAGTTCAATGGTTCGCAAGAATTGTTGTATCGTGTAGTAATTTTCAAAAACGACTCGGCCAATTTCGAGAAAATTTAAATGGAACCATTTCTAAAGTATGGTCTACCAAACAGAAAATAAAAACATCGAAACGGTTCTGTAGTCGCGTAACATACATACATAAAAAAAACCATACAAACTAGTTGAGAATCTCTTTTTTCAATACGGTATAAAAGTATACTGACAACCTGACGTAACATACTACACTTGCCTAGCTTTGTTCTATTACAAAATATTTCGAAATTCCCAAAAGTCAGTCTTGAAAATGTATCCATAACGAGAGTCCATACCATATTCGTCACGTGGCCCCGCCCGTATAGCTCGCGTGCCGAACTTGACCTCCGCACTATCTCAATCTGATGGCGAGATAACCACCGGCATTGTTCTCAGCGGGACACGAGCAACGTACTTCAGAAGAGCATCTTCAATCAAATCGATATAAATTAGATTAACTTTTGAAGTGAAACTTCTAATGCGACTTCCAACAAGGTTGCGTTAAACGTTTAACGCTACCATGGAGGGGTATGAAAGCACTGTTGCGTCGAAGTTTCACTTCTTCCGCGCGGAGGGACTTCACGCACATTTTTTTTTTATAAGTTGTTATTGTTACCTCTTCTAGGTATGCTGGGCAAAGGCCTCCCCCTGATCTTTCCAAATTTGGCGTTTTTGTGCTATCGCGTCGCGCCATCTATTTCGAAGTCTACCGAGTGGCCGGACCGAGTTGGGATGCCATTTGGTGGTGATTTTTGCCCATAGTTCTTCCGGCATGCAGCTCACATGGCCGGCCCTTTCTAAGAACATTTACAAAAGACATATTATGTCTTCAAGGTGTTAGAATAAATAGTTTTCTATAAATTCGCACTCAGCATACTATGACAAAATATTTAATCCAATCAGATGTATTTCATAGGAAAACAGAAAAGCCAGCCAGCAAAATTTCTTTCATCCCATAAATACTCCAGACATATTATTATTTTGGTAGTTTTACCTGGAACGTTTTCTGGGATATCTTATAGATTTTGATGTGTTTGTTAGTATAAGATATTCCGTATAAATTAAATTAACATGTTTCGATTAAGCATAAAAAGTACAAACAATAATTTATGCTCCTTTCCTAAATTACGTGGCCAAATGTTTAAAATATGTTAAAAATATTATTCAAACTCATAAGACAACCATGTGCACTAAATATTTATTTTGAGTAAAACAAACAAGAAATTAAAATTAAAAATAATTGCTATTTTACAAATTGTACGACTACGAAATGTTATTTATTTGTATCCCGAAAATTTCATTGTGCTGGACATCTATAACAGTAATATGTATAACGGACACTTCTCTTACTACTACTTACTATTTGTTTAGTTCTTTATCTATACATATAGCTCCAAAGCTCAGAACATAAGGACTGATTTAGACGAGTTTATATGATGTATTTGTCATAAGCTCACGTAAGTGGATGTTGTCGACATTTTCGTCGTGATAATATTGTCTATAAGTCATGTGAAGTAGCGTTTGTGTGTCAGTTTTCCCACGTCAAAATTTTTTATATAGGATTCATTTAAGATTTTGATAGAAGTAAGATCTCTTTATGAATATCTATCGGAAGTAAAGTACGAGTAAGGAAACGTATTTAATCTTCGTATTGAACCGTATCATATCTATTTTAACGCCATGGGGTGTGATGTACATATTGATTTTACAGCAATAAATGGATTTTGAATGGAAAAGAAATAAAATATTGAACATGTAACTTATACTTTAAAAAAAATGCCGTAAATATGAAATAGCTATAAATGCTATATGAAATAGCTATGGTATTTTTTCCATAAAATAATGTTATTTGTAAGAATTACGGAATTTCCCAAATAAACATGGTTTTGATCCATTTTTACCGAATTCCAAAAAGGAGGAGGTCCTATGTTCGTCTGTATGTATTTTTTGTGTGTGTTCATCGATATTTTTGCTAATTGTGAACCGATTTAAAAACATATATTTTTATTTAGAAAGAGTATACTTCTTAGATGGTTCCATCTAAATTTTATTGCAATCGGCTTAGCTATTTTTGATAAATCAACAATAATGTACATGGATGACAAATTAATTCGTGTAAACTATTCGAATTTATGTTCACGGTGGAAGCCGGTGTTGCGATTTTTTGCAAAAAAATAATTATCGATATTCGCATCATCATTACATAGTATAAAACAAAGTCGCTTCCGCTGTCCCCATGTCCCCATGTATGCTTATATCTTTAAAACTTTACAACAGATTTTGATGTGGTTTTTTTTAATAGATAGAGTGATTCAAGAGGAAGGTTTATTATGTATAATAAACCTGTGTGAAGCCAGGGCAGGTCGCTAGTTAAAAATAAAAGAAAATTGACAGAAAAAAAAAACATAGAAGAAAATCTTACACAACAAACACATTTGAGCTCATAGTCCGTGTACAGGGTTATTTCTAATCAATTAGCATCATTTTAGGGGCTTATTCTGTCCCCCCCGAGTGGGTTCCCGCCTTGTCGTGGCGGGGGGGCTTAGTAGCCAGGTCTTCCCAGCCTGGTGAACGAAGAGGAACCCGAGGTGGGGCCGGCCTCTCAGGGTCTTGGGCCCAGACAAGCCCGTGCGGAGGCTGGCCAGTAGGTCGGCTTGCCGACTGAGGTGGACTGCGGTGTCGCGCTTGTCGCGATGCCGCGGCCGAGCCCATCGAGGCGGGGGCGGCGACGGGATGGACGGGAGGCGAGAAGGCCGCTGCCTATCCGTCCTGCCAGCGGCCCTAACGGGTGCCGCCAACGTGTTGGCGGAGGCGGTGGGGCTGCAGGGGAAGAGGAGTGTCAGTATCGCGACGGCCGTTCTCCCTATCCTCTGCAGCCGTAGTGGCATGCGCGGGGCCACTTTAATTGACCCGTTGCATCGGGACTAGGGCTGTCGGATACGGGTGCTGTCTGACGCCCAGTGCTGGTTGGTCCCAGGTGGTGGATGACGATGTGTCTGGTGTTCGGCACATCGTCATTCTGGAGGGAGCCGAAGCTCCGTGGTGGGGCCCAAGTTGGGCCAGCGCTGTCGGGTGCCGCGGAGGAGTGCGCAAGCGTGCCCGTAGCCCCGACACCAGGCGCAGTGGTGGAACACCCAGGGGTTTTGGTGGGTATACTGTCCAGTCGGCAGGACTCCCACATAACCACCCGCCTGCCCACGAGGTGTGGTGGTATCTATAAAAGATTTCCCCTGGTAAAAAAAAAAAAGGGGCTTATTCTGTGCATCAAAACTAACAACTTTTGATCTGTACTTGTGAACTTGTATTGTAAGGTAAAATGCATGCTGTGCTTCCTTAAAAAAATAGCACATTAAGTTAAATCAGATTGTAAGTGTTTATAACATATGTAATAATGTAGTTATTAGTGTAAAGCCTTGATAAATAAAATAAAAAATAAAATCTGCTACTTTTGTCATAACTCAAAAAAAAATATCAGCTACATTTTGTCAAGGGTGAACGATATTTTTCTATGGAACAACAACTCCCTTTTTGGAAATTAACAAAAGTCGTAGGACAAAAGTTCTTACTTTTGATGTACAGAATAAGCCCCTTATATGATGCTAATTGATTAGAAATAACCCTGTATATTGTTTCACTTCGATTCAGTCTAAACGCTCCAAACACAAACTTTCCTTTTTCTATTGAAACTTGAAATAAATACGAACGCAGCATTTTACTGAACGAGTTTTAAATGTGCCTCGAACACAATACCTTTGTTAGTTAAAAATGAGCGAGATCTGGTACGCTTGAAAAACTAAACTCGAGCAAAACTACGAGTTGCATATTGACTCTCCTTTGTCCCGCATTCGCATAAAACTTTTAATTGAGAAGTAGTTTTAATTCATAAATAATTGTTCGTTTCCCTAGCGGATACGGAATTAAGTTTAACTTCCTAAATGGAAGGCAGTAAAGCATTGTAGCTTGTAAATACCTATTAAGGTTATTGGAGAATTCAGAATGGAATCGAAAAAAGCGGCAAGAGCATTAACATAAACACAAAATTGATTTGTTTTACGAAGAGCGAGGGCTCTAAGAGGTGATTTTGTCAACATTTATATATTTCTGAAAGTTCCTGCACTGTGGGTAGCAACACAGTGTAGTATAATGTATTAAAAAATAATAATAATAATAAAAACGTTTATTGTTCATAAAAGTTAACACAAAACAAATTGTGAACTAGATCCCACACTAGGGTGACCTGTGTCGTGGGATCTAGGCTCTTCCTTATAGTACTTATCAAAACAAATTCACCATTATACTAATATACGAGTACAAACTTAATTTAATATTCATAGTGCACTGGATCCCACACTAAAATGACTTGTGTCGTAGGATCCAGGCTCTTTCCCAGACGGGGAAGGTAATACTCACACAATGCTACATTTTAAATATGGAAACTAACTAACTTAACATGACTATTTTGTACGAATAGTACAGCACCTACCTACATACATATTTAACATTGTGGCTCAAATTAATAATTTCATAAACTACGCCCATAATGAATTTTGAATTATGTGCTACATGCAATGGATTCCACCACACATTATTCAAAATTGTTTATTTTGAACAATGTGCAAAGTGGGTAGAAGTACCACGTACAAGTATTTTTTAACATACTTGCAAACCTCTTAGGCTCTGAAATATTTTCATTTTTTTGCATTTTATTTTACACCCCATGATTCAAGTAGCCAAGAATATTTTGTAAACAGAAAATTCAAATAAAATTAATTTTATTGAATCATGAAATATTTTTTCACTTTTCTAAGTCTAAAAGGTTAGTAATACGCGGAAAATTAGCCATTTTTTGTACCCTCGAAGCGGCGAAAATCCGCAATCGCCAGAAAGGAGTATGTTACGAATGAAATATTAAAGTTATAAAGGACTGTGCTTCACGGAAAAGTAATAAAGTAGTCAAGGGTGAGGCTTTGTGAGAAATCATGTGCTGGCTTTATTGCAAATTATATTTCGGAGTAGCACTCCTACTTTTTTTTACTTTTTCCGCAAGTGATCTTGGGAATTGGAGATTTGTACTTTTCTCGAGAAAATAATGATAAATATTTTATAGAGTAATTTGGGCTATATACGTTCCGAGAAATGATAATATTGCCTCCGTTTGGTATGACAGAAATAAAACGTAATATTAATTTGCTTGTCAAACATAACGTATTATACTGAGACTGAAATAGATACTGTTTTGGTACTATTAATCTAAGAGAAATAGGTTGTCACGACAAACCTCATTTTAGGTTTTAAGGGAATCGTGAGGCGCCAACTGGAGTACAATAAGCTGTTATCTACCTCTAAATATTAGTAGATTTGAGTGATTTTTTTTCATGAAATCAGCACGTCAAACCCTAGGGTGATAAGTCTTAGTTTTTACTATTTTTTTAATGATTTAAAGTTATAAGCCTCTCAGAAGTCTGCATAAACTAAAATAAAAACATTTCTAAGAAATTGACTATCCTGCGTGCAAATTTTTTTACTCTAGCGATTGACACCAAAAACATAGCATTTTGTTGTAATTTAAGGGATAAAAATAGTTTTCTCCCGGTACGTAAATTTAATCGAAAATATACCCAAAATTTTCTCGATGTTCTACAGGAATCGCGAAAACACTGGTCAATTTACGATCCTCTTAGGACAAGAGAATAATAGACTACATGCTTTTTTAAACAGCTGATCTGGGGGATGGTAGTGCCTTAGCAAAGATCAACCATATTTCATTCTTAAATTCTGGGTTGATCCCATAGTAAAAGTTGTTCATAATGATGGTCTGAATCACCTCCTTTAGGCTTAGTACACACAAGTTCCGGAAAACCATGTATATCACAGTGTTGAATTCGAATGCACGTTCCATATAACAGAAGTGCTTCAGTTAAGCTTCCTATATCCAAATACTTCGCAGTTTCAGCTAAATCAATTTTATGAGAAAAGCTATTGATTTTTCACAAAACTAGTTCTCGCAGCTTCTCAGATACGCTTTATTATTATAGGCGGGCTTTCGCCTGAGTACGCGAGGATAAGCGGTAACTTTGATTTTTAAAAGAAAATCTATTGGAATTGCGACTCTATGACTTTTATTCAAAATCTATATTTTCAGTACGATAGAAACGCTAGAAGCAGTTTTGTTTGATTATAATATAATTCTGCTTAAAACAGTTAAAGCAGATATATTCTGCTTAAAACAGTTAAAGCAGATATATTCTGCTTAAAACAGTTAAAGCAGATATATTCTGCTTAAAACAGTTAAAGCAGATATATTCTGCTTAAAACAGTTAAAGCAGATATATTCTGCTTAAAACAGTTAAAGCAGATATATTCTGCTTAAAACAGTTAAAGCAGATAAATTTCAGGAGAGGCCTAGCTTTATCACCTAAATAGGGGGTATAAAAATAGCCTACAGGCTACAACCAATTTTTGGACCTATTATTAGATTCAATGTTATTGAAGCACCATATTTTTCTGATTCATCTATCTGTCATCTATCAGTTTGAAACTGATTGATGTAATGAATATGAAACAAATTGCACTTAGGCAATGCCACATTTTTTTTAGCTTGTACTTTTTTAACGCTACGAGTACATACGCTATGTAGGATATACCAGGAGATCTATGCGTTATAGTACATTTCCGTTTATTAATCCAAGTAGTAAGGGTCCACATTAGTACTTACTGCTTACATATTATGCAGGTACAAAAACACGCACATTAGACAAGCCCAGAAAAACATTATTTAACCTTCTAAGCTCTGTCCGCCACCGGAATCAAAACAGACTTTTCACCAACATTAACAAACAAAACAAGTAGCAGAAAGCGATTCCAGCTAAGCTGGAAAGTCCAGAAAACCTCTAACCGCATCCTAGAAGCGCTGTTTAACCGTCTAATAACGCCAGTACCGTCCTAATAATAAATAAGGAGTGCAATATCTGTCTCTGGCATAGAGAGTGCAGCCCATTTGCATCGGTAGTGAATACGACGAAACTGCCTCCGAAGGAATTTAATAAAAATATCTCCCGAGCTGGCTTAGTGTTTCTTTAAAATACGGCCGAGTTTATTGTCTTTTAATGTGCAGAGGTCTAAGGAAGTGAATACTTGGCTATTTATTTTATGTTTGTGTTATTTTTCATCACTGACATGTAAAGGTTGCTGTGAAGAAATGATACAAATATACAATTATATTTTCAGTTGTCATTATAACAGCCACATTTCAAAGAGTTTTGGCGGTAATTTTTTGAAACATTAGAAAATGACTACGATAAAGACTAGTTCTATAGCCGTGGTGGGCTAGTGGTAGTGACACCCGCCTTAAAATCGTACGTCGTGAGGTCATGGGATCAAGTCCCGGTCCCGTACCAATCAATTCCTTGGAAATTATGTACGAAATTTCATACCACTGGCTTTTCGGTGGAGGAAAACATCGTGAAGCAACCTGCATACGTCCGTAAAAAAAATGATAGAGGATGTGAATCCATACCAACCCACGCTGAGCCAGCGTGGTGGATATGGCTCAAACACCTACTAGGCTAGGTGGGTGGGCCTACGTCCTGACTATTAAAAAGGCCGGTACAGTACAGTAGAACGACAAGTATTTACGCATATATACGTCATACCGTCACAGTACATAGATGTTACGTGATTCTCACTTTTAGAACCAATCACCGCTAATTGAATATCTAGTACATAGAAACTTATTTTGGAAAGTTAATCTGATAACAAGTTCGTAGTAATTTATAAGCAGGTTGACTATCAGTAGGTATATACGGTATATTCGATACCAGGAAATTTGAGGTGCTAATAACCCCTGACATGGCTAAATGGTTAAAACATCCTACAATATAACGTCTCGTCCAAATCACGGTAGTTCTCAATTGTAAATTGTGGCAAGATAAAAACAGAGGAGAATTTCGTGAAAGAATTCTAAATAGCAACATCAATTTTTAAACCAGCTTTTCTCACAAAACAGTAATCTGCGTGATTTTTCACGACCGTCAAATTAGGAACTTAATTAACATAGACCATGATCCAATTTGTAAGTAATCCTGAAGCCGAGTTACACAAACAAACGACCCTTTCTTATTTACATACGAATATTAGCTGCGGACAGAACGCTGACTGATGTGGCCAAATGAGAGATATCCCTCACTGAAAATTAGCATTCATAAGCCAACTCAGACAACATAAATAACATGGAATATTTGAACTATTACGTGTACTGATGGAAACTGTTATTACCCAAGAAAAAACTAATATTTGAGTTTTCATTGAGCCAATTGTCTTTTTCTGAAATTAATTTTCTGAACACGATCTTCTAGTGTGTTTTAGTGTGTGTTTTAGCACAAGTTATTAACAAACAAAAATAAAAACATTGTTTTTGTACCTAACTAACAATCTGAACCCATTAGCCCCATTTTAGGCGTCTACATGTTGCCTTTATTAATATCGAACAAAAGCGGCAAAAATATCACGTTTGTTGTTTGGGACTTATTATTATAGCGACAAGAAATACATCATCTGTGAAAATTTTAATTGTCTAGCTCTCACAGTTCATGAGATATAGCCTGGTGACAGACATAAGAACGGACGGACGACAGAATCTTACTAATAGGTCCCGTTATTTCCCTTTGGAAAAAATGAGCCTCTCTGTACATTTTATCAAGAGTCAAAATACTTGTTGTTCGTAATAATGAGCATATGCTATTACACTTACATCTCTGAAAGACCCTGCACTTTGCAAAGCAGCTTCCTTTCTAAAGCAATAGAAACAAAAGAACTTTCTACATATTCTACACGTAATAAATCAGTAGACCTTTATCTCTCAGATCTGTTCTGTATTCGAGAGTCGACCACTTGTTTAGCTCCGGCGAGAATATTGCTATCTCTACCACAAACACAAACGTATGTTCTTTTGATAGGTCGTCCCATTGAGAACAACTTCAAGTAAGGCTGATAAGATCTCCTTATTTTGGGTAATGTAATGGTCTAGCTTATTGGACTAGAGTTGTCATTGAAAAAGCAATGTTGCTGTTCTTAGCTATAGTACGAGTATTTTGGGTATGTTGCCAAAGGACAATGGACATTGGACATGTTTGGTTTATATTTAGCTCTTTCATAGTAACTAATTTTAGTAAATTTTGTTTAATACTAGTTGTAATAGCTTAATGGAAGAACTTAATTGTTTACTAAAACATTAGTATTAAAATCCATTCTAACCAATTGAATTAACATTCCAATTAACCAATCGCACAAAATTCTAAAAAAATAACATTCAATCTTCATCTTCGACTTCGTTGCTTACCATCAGGAGAATTGGTGTTCAAACGCGGACTTATTTGCTATAACAAAAATACCAAATGAAAAAAATAACAACGAATTGCATTCACTTGCATTGAAATGAAACTTGAACATATAAAGTAAATACTATCATTTATGTGGTAAAATACAATATCACACATGCACACTCGCGCAAGTGCCCTGCGCCGTCTTACGAATTTTTGATCACGTGTCCTGACGCGAGTTCAACATTTTTTACCCATCCGAAAAAGTGCACAACGCCTCTAAAAAATTTTTCACTTCAAAATTAATTAATTAAGTTCGAAATTGTAGGTGATATTAATACAAATAAACATTTCAAAATTGAGAAAATAAGTTTATTATTGTGATCCAATTTTTTTTACGAATTCGATTGCACAAAATGCAATTCGCTCTGGTTCCATCAGACATACAAACAAACTAATCGCCAACATCATTGTTCATACACAATAGCTTCTGATTTTCTGGCTAGTTGAACAAACGTATATGTCAAGATGGTCAGGTATTGTCTCAAAAAAAGGGCAGATGTTGTCATCAGTTCTAGAGTCTCAGAAAAAAGGCGTCTGCCCATCTTTTGTTAAGTAAACTAAGCATTCAAGATGTTCCCCGAATTACAAAATGTTTAGCTATTTGTTAAAGTCCTATTAAGTTCTGTCACTTCGGTGCTACCTTTACAAAATTACCTTTGCAGATTCGCCCAAGCAATTTTGAGCTCTATTTATATAGTTGTAAGGTTTTTTCAAGTTGTTGATAGAGTTTTGCACAGTGGTAATTGTCGTTCGACGCAACGGAGACGCTTTCAGTCTGAATGAGATGTCGATAAATTAAATTCGTTTCCGCTGTGTGAATACCGAAGTTGTCTCAATTTGTTCTCTGTTACGGACAAAAGATTCCTTTTTGTCGTTTCTAAACTCTGTAATGTTTATGGCATTATGTTTAAATGACGCGTATGAGATTCTAAAATCTTATTAATTTTAAGCGGATGACAAATGACTTCAAAAATATTAAGTCATGCTTAAGCTATGGCTGCGTCTTTGGCGATTCGGTTTAAAATATTATATGGTCCATAGTTCATATTCCGCGGCATACAATTGCTATCTTTTTGAAAGGAAATGAAAGTGTTGTTAATAATACTAATTAACAACGAAGAATGGAAGGAAATGAAAGTGTTGTTAATTAGTATTATTAACAACACTTTCATTTCCTTCCATTCTTCCATCGACAGCTTCATAAATAGAAGAAAAAATATGTATATTTTTCATGCTCTCTAAGTGGGTTATAACTACCTATCAAGCTTATTTAACTGAAACTTGAACTAGAACACTAAGCACACATTATTTGATATCGAGCAACTTTTTAGGGTTCCGTACCCAAAGGGTAAAAACGAGACCCTATTACTAAGACCCCGCTGTCCGTCTGTCTGTCTGTCCGTCTGTTTGTCCGTTTGTCTGTCTGCGGGCTGTATCGGGTAATAGCTAGAGAGTTGAAATTTTCACAGATGATGTATTTCGATTGCCGCTATAACAAGAAAATTAAATAATAAAAATATTTAATAGGGCTTCTATACGGTACGGAACCCTTCATGCGCGAGTCCAACTCGTAGTTGGCAGATTATTTTTTAATATCGTAGCTCAGGTATATAAAAATTAAATTTGTAGACTAAACAAACTCCCAAACATTACATGATTAAAATGGATTCAAAACTGAAAATTGAATTTATGAATACCAAGAAACAAAAAATAATATCTAAAAATTTTTCATAACAAGTGTTTTTGTCTCTATCAAAATGATATTACAGTCTGCCCTTTACTAAAATATCAAGTCATCCTCAGATCTCGAACCTAAAACAATAAAAATTATTTTCTTATTTGCTAAGCCACCGAGATATTAAAAAAATATTCAATAGACGGTCGGTAGACGCAACTCAACACTGTGTCAATAGTGATAAAAGTATTTGCTTTACCGAGACTACAAAGATCAGAGCAAACACTTGAGTACGCCTACCGAGGCTCTGACTTGAGTTGATACGCCAATAAATAGTTTTTTTTCTTACTCTAGAGGTTTGTGAAGGCTGTCTTTTGTAAGTGAAGTGATTTTCAACTTTGAACTTGACTAAGAATATTATCATTATATACTACAGGACTAATCGCGCACTAAAATTACGAGATAAATTAAAGTCTCATCATCCCGAAGTTTTGACCGAGTTGCATCGATCGTGGTCACGGGTCTAACACTTAACTCTTGACTAAAAATTTGCTGATTTTGATAATTTAATGGAGATTTGAACTGATGTAAATAACTTTAACTAACCTGTTTCATTTGTTATTTAAAATCTAAATTAATGACACGGTAGCTGTTAGAGTTAAATCATTAAGCTTTTATACTGAATGCTGCTGTGGACTAAATTATTATGTTGACTAGATTATTATTGAATGTATTATTATGTTTATTTAAGTTTACAAAAATATTCAAACAGCTGAGAAATTACAGAGAAAAACGGAAACCAATTTTTTTATCTTGCAGAGAGCGCTTTGAAATACTTTATATGGCATAGTTAAACCAAGTAAGTATCAGACAAATCCATAGGTAATTAGTATGTAAGTGCCTAAGTTACCTATCTACATATCCGCATTTGTATTTGCAGATAGCACGGTGAACTATGGCCAACCCTTCTCACCTTTCAGTTTTCTTAGGTGGGTTTTTAATTTCACTAATTATTCTAATATTACCCAGCTAGTGTTGGGTAAACCTAAGCGTGCCTGGGTAAACGCCAAATACAAAATTGTTATCTTTTATTGAATGTTCGGACTTACCCAAAAACCTTAACCTAGGTAAACCCTTCTTCGAGCATTACCCGTAACAGATAAAAAATTAATTTTATTTTATCCTGAATAAGTCCGCGCTTGACCAACAACTCGCCTGATGACGTTGTGGTCAAAGATGAAGAACGCAGACCTAGAAGATACCTATTCACTCTGAAACAGGAAAGCAGAAAGACTGTTCCATTCCCTGGCGGTACGAATCAGAAATGTTGAGTCAAACCGCTTCGTACGTATCGAAGTAAATCGACAGTGTAGGGGTGGTAATGTGGTCATAAAAAGAAAGAATAGTTGCAGAATTTAGTGTGTCTCAGTGACCAAGTAGCCATTTCCAAAGATTGCTAGTTTATGTACTGGGTGGGCAGTAAAGTTTCCAATGCTGTTGGCTGTCGAATTTCACGTACAATTTACGCCTAAAAGCCTTTGAGCCGGAGCTAATGTTTTCGCTAAGCGATTCGTTCAAATTGTTAGACAGGGAAAGCATTTGTTTTTAGTAAATGCTTCACTCTACCGCCTTGGAAGGGGCGGGTCGTTAAATTCATTGCGGTATTAAATTTAACAAT
Source organism: Hypomecis atomaria (assembly GCA_964007245.1). NCBI lineage: Eukaryota > Metazoa > Arthropoda > Insecta > Lepidoptera > Geometridae > Hypomecis > Hypomecis atomaria. The sequence continues at coordinate 13,599,981 of OZ023291.1, forward strand.
GTACTTCATAGGCCAGCGAAATATTGCTTAGGACATTTAGTTAGACTTGATTTATTTGTCATCTTTATGAAAATTGTATTTCGCTGTTTTTACGAGCGAGTTTACGAGCAGCTGTTAATGTCTTTATTAGAAACTTTGTTGCTTTACTTAGTCACGGATATTATGAGTATTAAAGTATTAATTAAAAAGGTTTTAATGCGCACCGAATTTCAATAAGGTTTTAATTAAATTCTGGAAACTAAAGTTGGAATCCCCGCGTTAAAGCGAAGTTTATTGCAAACATTGCGCAAGAGCACAAAGTGTAGCATCAAAATAGTTCAGCATTAAATTTTGTAGTTAGTAGTTTTAAGTACTTATAAGTACCTTTATAATTTTGTAATAATGCTTAAGTAGGTGGTTAGTTTATGGCAGCGTGGTGACTGCACGATGGTAAACGTAACTATTGAAGAGATAATGTGATGATGTTCAAAAAGTACCTAACTAATACAAACTCGGTGGATGATGTGCAAAAACATGTCGGCAACACTTATAGATATGAGAATGAGAGCTGCAATAGGCATTGCAAAAGCATCTATGTCAGAGGCCATCAGGCGGCCTAAAAACTCTGACACCAGGGCGGCTAGCCACCCGGCCACAGAAGAGAGATCTAGTTCTGCTGTGCACCCGGCCTATACGAACTTACTTACTATAGGCATTACCTCATATTTATATTTATTTATTGAATAATATGAATTTAGATAGTAGGTATTTACAGGATGGAAAAACAATATTAAATAGTCCGCCATATTCAGCCTTTCAGCGTGCAATATCAGCAACAAATATTGTAGAATTTGTAGGTTTTTACTATACTGAAGTACTTATTACATTTTAAGCATACACTTTAATTAAACCCTCCTTACTTACTTAGGTATCGGCTAGGTCTTGACAATATATTCCATCTCGCGGAATCTATGGCTCTGCCTCAGCAATTAAGGAAGAAATAAACACAAAAAGATGTGAGCAAAATATCACATCACTAATGGTGGTATCGTATTGTGTTACCACACAATCAGCAAGAGGCTGAAAGAAATTCTGGAAGGAAACAAATTATCTTCGGAATATTGACTTTCACGTACCTATCAATCATAACGACAGTAGCGCAATTCTTCTTAATTATACAAATGTTACACTTAGATACCTACAATTACATTACTAAAAACTAACTGCAACATAGTATAAAACATAGTCGCTTCCCGCTGTTTGTCCCCATGTATGCTTATAAAACTACACAACGGATTTTGATACGGTTTTTTTAATAGATAGAGTGATTCAAGAGGAAGGTTTATATGTTTAATACAACTGTGCGAAGCTGGGACGGGTCGCTAGTTCAAAATAAAAGAAACTTACACCATATTTACAAACTTACAATACACAAATTTTAAAAAACACTTAAAATAAGAAACCACCAGTAACTTAGTAGATAATGTTTAGGTACTTAGTTTATTTCTCTTAAATATAAATCGGACGCATCCGTATTTACGTTTTTCAGCTTGCTAGGTCCACCTGTCTGCTCGTCTGTCTGTTCCAATGTCACCTTACGTTGTAAGACCAACGAAGTTGTAATTTTCATGATACATTTATCAATGTGTAAAGTTCATAGTAAAATTAATAAACATTTAAATATTAATTTTTTAAATCATTTACTAAACAAAATATCTTATATTAATCATGGATCTAAACGTCTTCCATACTTCTCTCAGACATTATGAGAAGTATTGTTTACACATAAATTACAGACAAAAAATATTTACCGAGAACATTATGTGAAACAAATTGCGATTTGATGTAGCTAAGCTAAGAACGCTAAAAGTACTTGTACTGCTACCTATTATGTATTTTGCCGAATAAAACTCTAGGTAACCTATTGACGAATGGATATACGTACTTAATAAATTTGTATAGGCCAATTCAAACTTAACTTAATTCATAATATCTTTATTTGCATATATGGGTAAGGTCATCTCGCTGGGTAAGGTACATTTCAACTCAGGTGGAAGTGTATAGTAAGTTTTGAGCGCCATATTTCACCTTTCGGCATGCAATTATAGAAATATTTTTAAACTATGTAACTACTCACATATTACATTATCATGCAACTGCAGCGTATTCTTTCTAAACATATATAATATTCCTCTATGCTGAACATCCACAAAACCACACATCTTTTACAATTAACATTTTCAGTTTTCAAAACACACTTACACCAATAACACTAATAAACATAAATGCAAACGTCAGTGTCAAATTTACGTATCAATTGCAAATAATAAGCTGCCTATTCACGGCCGTACTTGTCCGTGAATTCCAAAATTCAATTCAAATAGTACAATAAAAGTTATATTACAATACAAAATTAGCAAATAAAGAATAGCGTCTGTAATTTCTGTAAAATTAGTTACAAGAAGCGCAAATCCCCTCTCCTTTACAGCTGACATAACGCAATGACTCACCTCATGTTCACAGGCGACTTTTAGTTTGTTTGGGTCTCCACTTACCTAACTTTTTAAAATCAGTAGCAAGTATTACCAACACGCAAAACTCTTTCATGCAAAGAAACTTTTCGATTAAAGTTATCGATATTTACGTTGACTGCAGCGGTGGGGGGTCCGCTTTGCGCTAACCAATAGCTACCTACCGTCAAATTTCTTTAAAATAAGTGGCAATCAAACATAAGGTTATTTTAATATGCAGTAAAATTTCAAATGAATTTCTTTTTGAGCAATAAAGATGGGATTTCTCGTGAATCATTTCTGGCTTCATTCGGATCGGCGTGATTTGTAGGTATGAGCGGGTAAGGTCCCAGCGAGAGCCCTCGTAAATCAAAATTCTTGACGCTCATGTGAGTCTTGGTCCTGCAGTTTACGAAAATAGGACTGGAGTAGGGATAAGAGGATCCATTTTACGCCGGATTAAAACGTTCAGATCCAAACTATCTTGCATCTTGGTTAAGAACTGAAATTGTATACTTTACTGCATTGATAAAATGTTCTGAAATCAGTTCATAGAGTTTGAGCATTCGGCGTGTTTTGATTCCAATATAAACTTAACTGGAACTGTTGTGAACCTCATTAGTATTTTTAGATCGCGAAAGTTAGCAATAAACGATCCTGTTACTTACGTTAAAGTAGAAGTTGCAGCAACAAGACCTCCGACTTAGAGAGATGCCAAACAGCGTTGGCGCCGCGATGCGATGCCGCGGCGACAACGCCCGTGTGGCACCAGCCTTAGGAAGGCCTCGTCACTGGCTACTAAAAACAACTGAAAGCTGACAGTCTGCAAGAAAATAAGAGAAAAAGTAGAGCAAGTTCTGTGGTATTGCAAAGTCACAATACTTAATACTACTGGAACAGTTGTACCGAGGGCTCTAAGCAACGCTTCATCATTTTAAGAAACTGCTGGCTCGAGTAGACACTGAAGGAGTAATTGCACAAAACACACCATTTGGGATGTTAGTATCGCTTCCACACATCGAGTAAGGATATACTTTGCTCGATGCTCCCACACCGAATAAGAAGAAGATCTATGTAGTTACGGTTGATAACGAAAACGCGTGTAATGTGCTTGTAGCGCGGATTTTATCGTAAGTACCTTTTTAAATATGTATAAACCAAGCAAAATAAATAAGTAGATATCTTCGTCGTCGTCTGCCACTACTGAACATAGCCTTTCCTGTATATCTCCAATAAGACTGGGTATAAGCGGTTCGCATCCAGCGAAATACTGCAGTCTTGATGAGTTCATCCGCCTACCTTGTGCGTGGACTCGAAACCTTTTTGACTCCATCGGTCATCAGTCATCCGTGGTATGTGTATGTATATGTAATTCTGCCATTTCAACTTGCCAATCTGGGGTACTTCGGGAAATAACTTTATAATCCGGCAAATTATAATGTAGTACATCTCTTCGTTTTCACAAAGGTAGTTTTTAAATATTTATAAGAAAGGAACAACTCTTCTGTTGTAAAATATGCCGCGTTAAGTTTTGTTGCGATGTTGTTTATGGGGCTATATTTAACTCGTAGTCTCAGAAGCAATTTGTTGTCCCATCTCCTATTTTATTTATGTACAGTTTAATTCCACTAGTATTGTCCAGTGTAAACGTACAGTTAATAAAACCTATTGTGCTTTGAAAGGTTGTAATCTAGCGCTTTGTTATTTTCTTGAGATATATAAATTAAAATTTGCTCCCAATTCACTCTATTATATCCCAAATCCTTGATATCCAGAGAGTTTTTTGGATGGATGGAGCTTGTGCCTTTTTTTATTTGCAACAAATTTTCAAACTTTACACCTACCCATCAATTACAGTTTTAGCTCTAACAATATAAAAGATGTGATTCGTTCCTCTTCGAGTTACTATGAGTACATAATCGGGGTCTGATTTTTATCAAAAAAATTATGAAGTGTCTAGAATAGCCCTCCCTCTCATATCGACCATAAGAACTTTTTGCGATCTTCTACTGCTCCAATTGGAAACTATTGGAAAGTCTATCAGACGACATTTTTACGCTGAAGTAATGAACGATAATTATGATAGAATAAGTGTGTATTTTTGACCGACGAACCACCGGAGTAGGTACTCAATTCGACGCGTATATTTTTTTTTTATGTATAACCACGCATAACTTTTTAGGGTTCCGTACCCTAAGGGTAAAAACGGGACCCTATTACTAAGACTCCGATGTCTGTCTGTCCGTCTGTCTGTCTGTCACCAGCCTGTATCTCATGAACCATGATAGCCAGCCAACTGAAATTTTCACAGATGATGTATTTCTGTTACCATTACAACAACAAAATTAAATACTAAAAACCGAATCATATAAATATTTAAGGGGGGCTCCCATAAAACAAACGTGACTTTTTAGTTTTTTTGCTCGCTATTGATAAAGGCAATAGGAATGGGGGGCTATGGGGGCTTCAATACGGTACGAAACCCTTCGTGCGCGAGTCTGACTCGCACTTGGCCAATTTTTTTTCAAAGTAGTCCGATTTTAATAATTCCTTTTTCATTGGAAAGAGTACATTTTGAACTTGGTCCCATTCAAATTTTATCAAAATCGGCCGAGCCATTTTTGATAAATCAACAATAATGTGAAAAATGCTAAATCGATCCGTGCGAAATATACGCGAATTCTGTACACGGGTGAAGAAGGTCACGCTATTTTTTGCTATGTAGTCATTAATCGTCTACTATAAGATTAAATATAAATGCTACCCATATGTGTCGGACACTTCGATCAAATTCGCCTATTCTACTATCAATTACCTTTTAATTATGTTGGATACTGTCACGAAGTCAATGATATCGTTCCTGCGATCTTGACAACTTATCTTCTTATGCTAGATAGATTTAAGTGGTTATTCATTAAACCGTATTTGAATTAATTAAAGTTACTTTACAAATCTCCATTCAACCTTGAAAGTGATCTAAATTAAGCCTATCAGATTTGTCGATTCATTTAACCGTTTTGCAAAGAGTAGCAATAACTACTGTTGGTAAATATCATACTTTATAGGGTTCCGTACCCAAAGGGTAAAAACGGGTATTACTAAGACTCCGCTGTCCATCCGTCCGTCTGTCACCAAGCTATATCTCATGAACGGTGATAGCTAGAACGTTGAAATTTTCACAGATGATGTATTGCTATTGCCGCTATAATATAATAGTAAATACTAAAATAAAATAAAAAAATTTAAGGGGGGCTCCCATACAAACAAACCTGATTTTTTTGCCGTTTTTCGCTCTATAACGGTGGCAGGTAGATGCACAGAAATATTCACAGAATATTAAGTTGCATATTTTTTTCAAAATTAAATTAAAATAAAATATATTAAGGGGGGCTTCCATATGATACGAAACCATATGTACGCGAGTCCGACTGGCACTTGGCTGATTATTATGTGACTTAATAACATAATAGCGCTCATAGCATCGTTTGACAAGGTATTTCTTAGCTTTCATTGAAGATGAGCAACGTTCGGCATAGACAATCTCCCAATGGGTGACCGCAGGTGGCATTTACAACACCATACCTAACCATCCGATCGGCATAAACGAACTTTCTTTAATTTATGTAACATTATTTAGAAGTTAACAACATTTTCTTCAGAAATAAATCACTGTAACTTACCTTATTTTGACGTACCTAAGTAGCTTCTGCGATTATCAACAGAATACTTTTACCTATTTAATTTTCCACCCTCCAGTTTCAAATCCTATTTATAAGTAGGTACTTTGAAATAAATTTTATTCAAATTCACCCGTGGGTAAAAATAATTCGATTAAACTTTAGCTCCGATTATTTCACTTATTACGTTTGATTTTTAAAGATTTGTAAAGTATTTTAGCCAGATTTTCATTGGCAATGAAATCATTAAAAATTCAGCTGAATTTTGACAAAAGCTAATTAACTTTACTATATGGAACATTTCACAATTTCAGGGTTGATACCATAGTAAAATCGGTTATAATTTTGACATTGTCGTATAGAGGTACATTTATGTACCTACTGGGCCTTGATTTGTCTAAGTTTAGAGATTGTTTTTCAGTCTTATTAGACTATTCAGCTCAATTATGTGCTGTCAGTTCTGACAATCACTAGGTACTTACATTTAATTCTAGGGCTCAGAAAACTTAGCATCAGGTGCAGAAAGTTAATTCTGAAACACCTTTCAATCCAAATTTTGACACGATAAATACCCGTCTGTCAATTATTTGTTCTATGAACACCATTAGCACTAAATACGATCCATTAGAAGACCCGATTGATTGGGTGGTCGCCGGAACTTTTTTACAAGCAAACCTTATCTACCCAAAATATTGTTGAATCTTGATGAGGATTGGCACTTAGTTGAAAAAACTTTGAAGGGAACAATGATCGGCAATTTCGTAACGGATTTGGTTTAATTTTGAGTGTTTTACTGGTCCAATGCTTAAATTTAAAAAATAGTAATCATTGATATTATTTCAGTAGCTGTACGTCAGTTGGTTAATTTTAATAATTTTTTAAATCTGTGATGATCCTAAAATTGCTTGTTCGCACTTTATTTGTGGAATTTTTGGACACTGGAAATGATGAGTACATTTTGTCGCTAGATCAACGAAAAACAAAGCATAAGTGCTTTGTTCGTTGGAGCATAGACCAAAAAATAATATAGGTATTTATAAGGTAGGCATGTATCAGACCAACGTCCATATTAAATTTTGTGCTTATTCAATACAAGATATCACATTTTCTTCTATTATTAATTTTCAAAGGAGGTTTATTTGTGAGTACTCATAAGGTTAAAGTGTTGATATTGTAACGTGATATAAAAAAAAATTAATTTAAAAGAAGAAGTGGAATTAAATGTTGCGATTTAAAAGGGGTAGTGGTGATGTAAAACGTTACCAGTTAGAGCAAAGGGACAAATGATACAAAAAGGGACTAATGATACTAGAGGGGACAAATGATACAACACCTTCGAAGGTGTGGTGTCGCAGTTACTTGACAAATAAACAAAATGTTACCTGGATAAACTAAGTCGATAAGAACAAAGAACCTCTGTTCCCAAAGACCGTATTATTATCTACCTGTGAGTTGTTGAGCGAGGACAAAATTAAAAGATTTTGTTTTGTAATTTAAATCACAACAAATTTATTTGTAATGACCTTAACTCTTTGAATTTACATTAAATTATCTTAAGTCTAAAGCGGGTAAGTTTACTCGGTGGTGACCAGAAGGGTCTTAATGCCAACGGGCTTAAAATTACACAGACTTAACCGTTGTAAAGTTTATCAATACTTATTGATATATTTTCAATACTTAAATTAAAGCAAACCTAATTAAACCAAACTTCTAACAATGTGGCGGGTAATTAACTTAACTATTAAAGACTGTGCATGTACCGTCTGCGATATTGCATAAAATACAAACTAATGTGATTTCTAACATTAATTACAATCAAGCGAACAAAACGGTAGCTAGTCGTTTAGTCCGGGGATAAAAATAAAGTCTACTTATGTTCACTAAAGCATGGATCATACAGTGAAAACGAGGAATGTCTCATACGTCTAAACTCTGTCCAGAAGGCTTCAATCGTGGAAATTTGTAGAAGAGGGTGAACTTAATATTCATACCAAAGTGACCATGTGGCCCTGGGTTATGTAAAAAAAAACTAAATAGGTATTACTTGTGGATCCGTGGCAGGCATGCTCGCAGGATGAAATCCGCAAGTGGAAACAGGTGTAGGCTGGCAGGTACGCCACCAGGCTAGCCCGTCGATACAACCAAAATGACGTGTGCAAAAATCAGGAGTCCGGAATCATCAGCGCGGGGTCCGTCGGGGAATCAATCGGGTCGCGGGAAGATCAGTTGGGTCGCGGGAAGATCAATCAGGTCGCGGGAAGATCAATCAGGTCGCGGGAAGATCAATCAGGTCGCGGGAAGAGGCTATGGACAAACCAGACGGCAAATAAGTATCACTCGTATTTTTCGCCGGGATGATTCCAAGATCAAAAAAATGTTTTTCCAGCGAATCAAAATTCAGATCAAATTGACGAGAGAATCACTAAATCAATTGACTAACCTCAATCGCCTCTTTTTAAACGCCTCCGCCCTAAGGCAGATGGATGTCCGGAGCACCACATTCTTCAACGAAGTCTCCAGAAAAGGCTTTTTGCAATTGCAAATGAAAATTTGATAACTCACTTGTCACCTTTCAACCGTTTCGAATCACGCATCCACTTATGACGTCACCGCACTTAATTTACTACGCCTTGTAAACAAAACATACTTATTTACGTTCCATTCTCCCAACAAGGTTATGAAAAATACAGACACAAATAATTTCTTTTTTTTCTTTACGGATCAGTCCGAGCAATGACAGCGACAAGCAGTCCATACATGACAGCGTTAAACCAACTGTCACTTTTACTGTCTCATTACTTGCTAACTTCAAAGTCACTGCATTTGCAATTTCATTTGCTATTTAATGTTTACGATTTGTTTATTAAGTAAAGTCCAAAAGTGCATAAAACGAATGATTGTGATGTTTAAATGTCGTGCAACGAGAAAGAAATAAGTATTGTTAGTAGCTACGCTACAATACCCCCGTTTTCGGATAAAAAGGTTAACGTAGTTAACCGTAAAAACAGCAGGAGCAACCGAAAAAAAAAGATTAACTGCACTGCCCTAACAAAAAATATAGCAAAAGGCCATATTTCCGAAAACGACAAAAAAACTTGTTAGCAGACAATTTCTGTTATAAACTAAACTCGCGGATCGATTAGTTTGACATTCTTATGGCCAATGTTTTTTCTTACTTTCTTTCATCACCAGTCGTTCTTAATTCTGAATTTCATCCACGCTAATCCTTTCATAGTACATTTTCACACAATCTTTCATAACAACCACTCATCTTGCTCACTGCAACCACTAAACTCAAACTAATCTACCGTAAAGTTATGTTAAAATCTAAGAAAATTGGCTTGCCAAGCTTGAGTCACACGGCTTTAAACATCGTACAATTAATGTTTGAATACAAATCTAACTAGCTAAGCGTGAAGAATATCCTTCGCGTGAAATTTACCAATTTGATCCTGATCCTGTGTTGGAAACGAAACAGCTGTCACTAAATGTTCAGAAACATAATTTGGATTCAAGCGTCGATGAGCGTTCACCCTATCAATTGGAATTTGAACCTCCCGTTGTCCTGCGGGACTCAAATGTACTTGTGGAGTAACAACTGAAGACACATGCTGCGAATGGTTGGGTGAAGCGAACGTGGTCTCATCATCGGAAAGTGTTCCAGAATGAACCGACATGTTTCAATTTTAAATTTGAGAAATTTTAGACAGAGAGTAGTTTTTCACAATAGTAGGTGCAACTACCTATTAATCGTTCTTAAACATAAACAATTCACAGTTAAATTACTTAAAAACTATTCGGATTTCAAAAGCAGAAAATCAGTTAAAGATTTGTGTCCAGTTCCTACCTCAACGAAGATCCTGATCTCTTCACTACACCACAAACTGTGAGTCTTACACACATAAATATCACGAATAACGAATCAGATTTCAAAAGTCAACAGAATAATTGGTTAATTACACATTTGTTACAACTCAAACATAATAAGATTTTATACGCTAAAGACTGCTTGACAAGTTACCCACTTATGAAAATGACAGACTACTTTTAATGACAACAAAACAAACGGATACTGTTTTATCAACACAGCTGATGATTAATTTTATTAACATACGACCGACGATACGAACCATCATTCATACAAACAGCACTGGATAACTATTACTATTGTGATATCATTGACAGCTACAAGGTGGCGCTACTATACACAAAAACAAAGCGAGTAATTTGATTTTTGACTCGACTGAACTAATATAGGTCTATTTCGACGCCCTCGTCATACAGCCCAGTGGCGCCGCCGTAACACAAGCGGCTGCGAATCTGACGAATCCCGGATCGAACCTCAGCCACAACAATTATTTTTGACCACATTTGACTATTTGAAATATCTAACTACGCAACAATGATGGACGTCAGCTATACAAATAATATTACTATGCGACCGAAAAGACTATTTACGAAAGGGAATTCTAATGACTCGATCCTAAATGTAACCATACATTCTGCGGACTCCGAACAACATATGAGGAGTCTAGGATACCTAGATTTATCAACAGCCGAAACAAATGGCGACATAATAGAAACTTTAAAACATGAAAATCAGACTTTAGCACAAAAATTACAGAGTGCTGATAACGAAATTGATAGTCTTATGTTGGAAAATAATGAACTACAAAATATTATAGCACAGAAAAATCAACAAATTGCCTCATTAAAAGAAATCTGTAGAAGCCCACGTCATAGTCTACGTAATAACATTCAGAGTACGCGGAAAAAATCTAGAAAACTGATCGCAGATAGTTCGAGATTTTCAACACCCACGGCAGATCAAGATATAGATGATTTAGTACCTTTAAATAATTTGATAAAGGAAAAGTTTATAGACCAATCTCTCATAGGCTATAAATCAACTCCGAATCCCAATCAAAACTTTACAGAATGCGACAAAATAAGGAAAAGCGAAGAAAATAATCGAACAAATGTTGGGCCCAGCGTTATAAGTAAAGAATCAATATCCAAACCTACATTACCGCCTAGTTTAAAACGAATATGCATCATTGGGGGTAGACAATGCCTGGGTCTTCCTCGAAAACTGTCGGAAACACAAAACGAATATGAAGTTACTGGATTTATCAAGACAGAAGCAAGCACCGAAGAAATATTGAAAACCTGTAACAGCTTAAAATTACAAAACAACGACGTATTAATCCTTTCGGTTGGAGAGCATGATAAAAATCCTACAAAAGTTATAACGGAGCTATCGGCGATGCTTAAACGACTAGAAAACCGGCAAATTATTGTACTTAGTGTTAAGTTCAATCGATATCTCAACGAAAAAATACTCAATAATTCATTAAGCATTATCTGCGCCCAGTACCCGTCTTGTAATTTTATAAATTCGACAAAGAATCAACTTAATACTAATAATTGTAATGATAAATTACTAAAAAAAATTGTTGAAATACATAATAGGAAAGCGTTAAATAATGCCAGTTTTAAAAACTCAACCCTGTTAACTACGACAGCGACATGGTATAATTATGGCAGTATGTTGTATCCGGTGATTCCCATAAGCATACCAATGTTTTTTCAAACTAGAAATAATAGATTAAGTACTGGCGTGTCATATAGATGTTTGAAAAGTATACATGTAGAGACAGAAACTAATACTATAGAACTTGAAAGTGTTAGACCTAGGGAAGGATCCAACATTGCACAGCAATTAGAACAGGAACCTGAACCTTGTGCCAGCGAAATCAACAATGAAAATAAAGCTAAGCAGTTTTTTCGTTCCTGACAGATCATTTAGAATATTGCATCAAAATATAGCTGGTCTCAATAGCAAAATAGAAAATCTAGAAATAGCTTTGTCAGAACTGTCACTTCAAAAAAAACTACCGGATTGCTTATGTTTTACAGAATCTAACATCAAAAAAGGGAATGAAGCTTTGGTTAAGGTGAGAGGGTACGAAATGAGATCTAGTTATTGCAGAGACAAGGCTCGCGGAGGGTCATGCATATATATTAGAAAAGGTATAAAATTTAAAGAAATCAGTTATATCAAGAACTACGCCAGTCACGGAATATTTGAATGCTGTGGTGTAGATATTATCAAACAGAACTTGCTACTGGTTTGTGTGTATAGAAGAGGAAAAACCAATGTTGACAAATTTTTGGAATATCTTGAAACTTTATTGTTCAAAATGTTGTTTAAGAGTAAAAAATCTATAGTTTTGGTGGGGGATATTAACATCAATACATTAAAAGTAAATTCTGTAGTTAATGACTTCACTGAACTATTAAAAAATTATGATTTGACTCAACACATAACAGAACCTACAAGGCTAAACTCGTGTCTCGATCACATAATAAGCAACACCAAAAATTCTGTTAGTGAAGTGCTAAAACTTGGACTCTCCGATCATGACACTGCTCAGATGATCGCATTGTCGGGTAAAAAACATGTACTTCCTCCTGAGTATTGTTACATCTTTAAAAGAGACTACAGTACAGACAATTTAAATAAATTTTTAGAATGCATAAGTAAGTTGAGTTTCTATGATATTTATCAAACGTCTGATTTAAATATGGCTTTTGACAGTTTTCACGAAGAGTTTAGTTTATTCTATAACCTTTGTTTTCCTATTGTAAGATATAAAACCATCCAAAAGAGGCGAGACCTCAAATGGATAACAAAAGGGCTTCGACGAAGTTGTCAGACAAAAAGGGTTCTTCGCTGTAAATTTTATAAGGAAAAAACAAAACAGAGTAAAAGTAACTATGAGACCTACTCGAAGCTTTTGCGTCGATGTATTTATAAATCACAGCAACTTGTAAATCATGATTTTATTTCTAATTCTCAAAATAAATGTAAAGCAGCGTGGAGATTAATAAATAAAGACACAGAAATTGATATACATGCAAACCTAATTGAAAACCTAAAGATAAATGATACGGTAATTAATAACCCGCAAGAAATGGCTAACGAATTTAATAATTATTTGATTGAACTAACTAGTGATCACCAAAAAACATGTAAAAATACAAATAAATTTCGATTGGATAGTAGTATTTTTCTCAATCCTGTCAGCTGTATAGAAGTTCATAACATAATAAAATCTTTAAAAAATACAAACTCTGTCGGCTATGACGATATAAGAACTGATATTCTAAAAAAATGTATCTATTTTATTGTGCCAGTACTTACTTACCTCATAAATCTTTCATTTGAAACTGGAACATTCCCAAACAAACTTAAAAAATCCATTGTTAAACCACTCTATAAAAAAGGAGATAAGAGCGATATGTGTAATTATAGACCCATTACACTGATTCCAATTATGTCCAAAATTTTTGAGAAAGCTATGCTTAGTAGATTGATTGAATTCTGGAACAAATTTGACATAATTAAGGATGAACAATACGGATTTCAAAAGGGAAAATCTACCACTCTAGCGGCTTTCCAACTAGTACATAACATAAATACTAATTTGGACAACAAAAAAGAGGTAGTAGCCGTTTTTTTCGATATGTCTAAAGCGTTTGACTATGTTTCACACCAATTACTTCTCGAAAAAATGGATGACTATGGTGTACGAGGTCCGGCATGGGAGTGGATAAAAACTTATGTATCTGGTAGAGAACAATGTGTAGAAGTTGCAGGACTGACAGAAGAGAATGAGGTATGTCAAAAGCGATCTACATACCAGGTAAACAAATGCGGAATTCCACAGGGTAGTGTGGTTGGGCCGTTGCAATTTGTATCGCTGATAAATGACCTGCCTGACATAACAAACCATAGATGTACATTATTTGCTGATGACGTTTGCGTTTTACTGACAAATGACAAAAATAATACTAACTTTGACATGGAAATTAATAATACTATTGAATTAATTATTGACTGGATGGATAAGAATAATCTTAATGTTAATTTGACTAAGACAAATTATATAGAATTTCTGACGTACGGATCAAAATCCTCCACAAGACAACTGCGATAAAAAATACTGCACTGAATAAAGCTAGTAATGTAGTTTTTTTGGGTATTACTTTAGACCAATATATAAACTGGAAAGACCATGTAAAAAATGTATGCACTAGGGTAAATAGGTTTGTACATGTTCTGAATAATCTCCGGAAAACGTCATCACGAGAGACAGTTTTATTAGCATACCATGGCTATGTAAGCTCCGTTTTGCGGTATGGTCTACTTCTTTGGGGTAATTCCACCCACATACAAAAAGTTTTTCTAGCTCAAAAAAAATGTATACGTGCTATTGTAGGGATTCGACCATACGAGTCTTGTAGACCTATTTTTAAAAATCTTGGCATATTAACACTGACATGCATGTATATTTTTGAAATAGCTATATTTGTTCGTAAACACCCAAAATTATTCCGTACAGCTAATGACAAATACCCAAGAAGTACAAAATATGGAAAAAGACTAGTTTTTGAACGCCCTCCTAGACTGACATTGTACCAAAAGAACAGTTATGCTATGTGTATCACCGTGTATAACCAGTTACCAATAGTAATAAAAGAATTGCCATATGGTAAGTTTCGTAAAAAACTTAAGTTGTGGTTAGCAGAAAAGTGTTTTTACAGCTTAACAGAATTTTTTGTAAAACGTAAATAACGATTAATATAATATTAGATCGAGATACTCGTAATTGTACGAATATAATTCTATATTAGTGTAACTTAACATTCTATAATGGAATATTATGACATTATTGACAAATTTTGATTTATAAATTTGAATATTGTGACATTATTGAACATTATTTTTTTTGCATATGTTTTTTTTTTTTTTATTATTTTAGTTTATTGGACACTTGATTTGTATATTTCATTATTAAGACATTATTGTATAAACAAATTTCAATTCAACTATATTTCACATGCCAAGGAATGGCAAAATAGATTGGACAAATACTACAAATAACACCTTGATTGTACTCTATTTTTTGTGAAATAAATATCATTTCATTTCATTTCATTTCATTTCATTAAAAACTAGTTATTTTTTAATTATTTTCTCAATTTGAAATCTTGCCTTCACAAAACAACTCCAAGAATTAAAAAATTCGGGCGCCATTGTAACGTGATATAAAAAAAAAATAATTTAAAAGAAGAAGTGGAATTAAATGTTGCGATTTAAAAGGGGTAGTGGTGATGTAAAACGTTACCAGTTAGAGCAAAGGGACAAATGATACAAAAAGGGACTAATGATACTAGAGGGGACAAATGATACAACACCTTCGAAGGTGTGGTGTCGCAGTTACTTGACAAATAAACAAAATGTTACCTGGATAAACTAAGTCGATAAGAACAAAGAACCTCTGTTCCCAAAGACCGTATTATTATCTACCTGTGAGTTGTTGAGCGAGGACAAAATTAAAAGATTTTGTTTTGTAATTTAAATCACAACAAATTTATTTGTAATGACCTTAACTCTTTGAATTTACATTAAATTATCTTAAGTCTAAAGCGGGTAAGTTTACTCGGTGGTGACCAGAAGGGTCTTAATGCCAACGGGCTTAAAATTACACAGACTTAACCGTTGTAAAGTTTATCAATACTTATTGATATATTTTCAATACTTAAATTAAAGCGAACCTAATTAAACCAAACTTCTAACAATGTGGCGGGTAATTAACTTAACTATTAAAGACTGTGCATATACCGTCTGCGATATTGCATAAAATACAAACTAATGTGATTTCTAACATTAATTACAATCAAGCGAACAAAACGGTAGCTAGTCGTTTAGTCCGGGGATAAAAATAAAGTCTACTTATGTTCACTAAAGCATGGATCATACAGTGAAAACGAGGAATGTCTCATACGTCTAAACTCTGTCCAGAAGGCTTCAATCGTGGAAATTTGTAGAAGAGGGTGAACTTAATATTCATACCAAAGTGACCATGTGGCCCTGGGTTATGTAAAAAAAAACTAAATAGGTATTACTTGTGGATCCGTGGCAGGCATGCTCGCAGGATGAAATCCGCAAGTGGAAACAGGTGTAGGCTGGCAGGTACGCCACCAGGCTAGCCCGTCGATACAACCAAAATGACGTGTGCAAAAATCAGGAGTCCGGAATCATCAGCGCGGGGTCCGTCGGGGAATCAATCGGGTCGCGGGAAGATCAGTCGGGTCGCGGGAAGATCAATCAGGTCGCGGGAAGATCAATCAGGTCGCGGGAAGATCAATCAGGTCGCGGGAAGAGGCTATGGACAAACCAGACGGCAAATAAGTATCACTCGTATTTTTCACCGGGATGATTCAAAGATCAAAAAAATGTTTTTCCAGCGAATCAAAATTCAGATCAAATTGACGAGAGAATCACTAAATCAATTGACTAACCTCAATCGCCTCTTTTTAAACGCCTCCGCCCTAAGGCAGATGGATGTCCGGAGCACCACATTCTTCAACGAAGTCTCCAGAAAAGGCTTTTTGCAATTGCAAATGAAAATTTGATAACTCACTTGTCACCTTTCAACCGTTTCGAATCACGCATCCACTTATGACGTCACCGCACTTAATTTACTACGCCTTGTAAACAAAACATACTTATTTACGTTCCATTCTCCCAACAAGGTTATGAAAAATACAGACACAAATAATTTCTTTTTTTTCTTTACGGATCAGTCCGAGCAATGACAGCGACAAGCAGTCCATACATGACAGCGTCAAACCAACTGTCACTTTTACTGTCTCATTACTTGCTAACTTCAAAGTCACTGCATTTGCAATTTCATTTGCTATTTAATGTTTACGATTTGTTTATTAAGTAAAGTCCAAAAGTGCATAAAACGAATGATTGTGATGTTTAAATGTCGTGCAACGAGAAAGAAATAAGTATTGTTAGTAGCTACGCTACAATATCTATTAAGAATAATAAAAGTCTGAACTTCTTAAAAACATACAACTTTAACTCAAATATCAAACAAGCTGGCTCTTAAAATTATGCCAAATTGAGAAAGATGATTGAAAAATTTATTCTTCTTCAGACAAGAAAGAAAAAATATTTTCTTGGGATAAAATACTTCGAAAGCTTGTCGAATGCAGTACGTAGTAATTTAAATTAATGATTCCCTCGAAACTGATCACGATTGTCACAAGGAATGGCGCAATCCGAAAGGAATTCTTCTTCTAGACCCGCTGCTTAATGGGTGCAAATCATTGCAAATTGCATTCCCGGAATGCAAGATGACGGTGTTATTCAGCTGCTTCTTGAGTCGTTTTAATAAATTGGCAAAAAAAAATGCATTGATGAAATGCAAACTCTTAAGACATGCTATTAATAGAGCATTGATGGAGTGAAGTCATGTTTATTTTAGATAGGAACGAAAGTTTGTATGCTGTGGCGTGGCGTAGCGTTATTTATCAACAGATTTTGTTACTACCTAATTGGCAAAATTGACAAGATCTTAACAAGCTTTGTGAGTTTAAACGAAATTGGTCTAGAATGATAGTCGATATATGGCTTGTGAAGATCAGATTATGAAGATTCTAACAGGCTTATGAGGTCTACTGATCGTAGAACTAAGTAGGTAGGTACTTAGTTTAATTACTTATTTAAATTAGTAGTAATTTAGCTATCTAATAATCTTATTGCCTAGAAAAATTCTCCAGCTTTACAAATTTTGCATTAGCGCAGTGATTTGTCTGTCTTTTGTAGCCCTGGACAAAAAATGTTTAAATTTTGTAAATCATACCTACAAATCCTGAAAAATTATCTAATACTTAACTGTAAGTACTGAGAACAGCATATATTATAATATGTACTTATATATACATGTGTCGCCATCTTTCACCTCTGTAGCGCTCATAGCGTAGTTTGACTAGGTGTTTGTCAGCGGTCACAGAAGTTAGAACATTCGGCACGGTCAGTACTCGGATGGGTGATCACGAGTGGTATTTACAACTGAGCGCTGCCTTGAGTCGGATGACACGATAAATTGTAGGTCCTGAATGTATAAACAGTTTAGCCACGTTACAGGCGGCTTAAAAACTGACACCAGGACCACCCGCCGCGCCGCGGAGGAGCGCGGAAGCGTGGCCGTAGCTCCGACACCAAGCGCTACGGTAGAACACTCCAGAATTCTTAGTGGGTACTTATAGGTACCAGTCGGTGGGGACTCCCACATAACCACCCGCCTCTCCTTGAGATGTGGTGGTATCCATAAAGGAATCTCCCTGGGCAAAAAAAAAAAACTAAACAGACTACCTAAATCGTAATAGGATTGACTATCTCCTACTCATGTTCTCAAAAGCCAAATCACGGTTCTTGAACTCGATATTTTTTAATTGTAATGGAGATTAGTCGCTATCTGATTCTGCGTAGCGAGCATTAGTAATAACATATTTATTTTGTTCGTTTGACAGCGGTAGGCGGATCGATGGTCAAGATAAAGTTAAGAGCTTCGAAACACCTTGGGCGTCTTCAGACTACTCAATAGGTTGTAGGTGGGGTTTGATGTTAGATTTCAACCTGATTCCTGGGGTCAAAGAGGGTTTCGATTCCCACCCAGGACAAGCATTATTGTGATGAACATACATGTTTGCTCTGTTTCTGGATGTTATTTTAGGTGTGTATTAAAAATATGTATATGTAGTAGGTACCTCTATATAGGTCTCTGACGACCATATCACTCACAAACGTTTCTTAGTTTGAGGTCTGATACTGTGTGTAAGATATCCTCTGATAATTGTTATTTATTTAATTCAAGTTACAAGTAGGTATGTAGGTTGCACATTATTAGAAAGGTTTAATTTCTAAGCTCAATGAGAGAATTTTATTGACTTGTCATAATCATAACTAAAAGCCAAATTAGGAGAGACAAGAGGTCAGGAGACCTAAAGTTATGGAAGAGTTTTTTGATTGTTCGTTCTGTTGTATCTATTTGTCGTGGTTTGATACAAAGTTCGCACTCTACGCATATAATGTACTGTTATATAACGGGCTCAAAGCCAAGTGAGCTTCAAGAAAGCATCCACAAAACAATGCTCTAAAAAGACCTATCCTTGATAAAATCCTAAGTGATTTGCAAAATAAAATCGGAGTATGAGGGTCAATAAAGTAAACATAGACAGAACAGTAAAGAGTAGTAAAAATGAAGCATAATATACAGAAACCTCATATGCTATGTCAATAAATTGAAGCGTTATCTGAAGAGGCCAAAACGAACTACAGCTCAATCTGTGGAGTCAATGCGAACTAGAATGGTTATAACAACTCACTGCAACTGGTCTTCAATTAGTTCTTTTGTTTTTTTAATGTATCTTGTTATGGAGGTGTTGGAATGTAGCGAGGTGGCGTTTATCTGTGTTTTGATAGTGACTTAAGATATTTTGGAAACAGTGTGAGCTTCGGCGGAAGACTCTAGTTAGATGTGATTTCTTTTCGTGCTTAGTTCGGAGCTTACTACGCCACTTATACAAACGTGTTTTACGTGTTAATTAATAATCGGCCAAGTGCGAGTCGAACTCGCGCACGATGGGTTCCGTGATTCGCGGTAGTGACGTAACCGACGGTCCCAACATAATATCAGTGCTGGTTGTATATAACCAGCAATATGCTGAGTTGGGATCAGTTTCGTGGCAAAGCATTGGGTTGCATACTTGGTTTGTGAATTGTTCTGTTTTTAGTTGTTTCTGTGTTTTGTTTCTGTGTACCTAATTGTTTTGTCCCGATAAAAAATTTCTGTATTTCTGTAGTGGAGCCCCCGTTAAATAATTATTTTAATTCAATTATTAATTATCAAATTAAACATTAACATACAATTAAATACTCTGTGAATATTTCAACCTGTTACCTTCATTAATATCAAGCGAAAAATGAATAAAAAGTAAGGTCTGTTGTATGGGAGCCCCCCTTAAATAATTATTTTAATTTGTTTTTAGTATTTGTTGTTATAGCGGCAACAGAAATACAGCATCTGTGAAAATTTCAACCGTCTAACTATCACGGTTCAGGAGATACAGCCTGGTGACAGAAAGGCAGACAGACGGACAGACGGACGGGCAGCGGAGTCTTAGTAATAGGGTCCTGTTTTTACCCATTGGGTACGGAACCCCAAAAATAAAGTTATTCATATTCGTAAAGAACAAAATTATATCAACTTTATGAAGTTCTTTACATCAACAGTTCTTTGTTTTTTCTGTATTTTAGGCTTACATTGGGCTTACAATGCTTTTATATTAGACTATCAATCCAACGATGACTTGGGAAATCCAATAAACTTTTTTCAGAGCCTTGCTCGGCTGCTGGTATCTTTTTTCCTATTTAAAAAAGGTCAATAGCTGTCTTCCTAGGTCGCTTGAAAAAAAAACTGGACATTTTATAAATAGGCGATGAATACAACTATACATATTTAGATTTAATAGATGTTGGTTACATTTTCAAAGTAAATAGTTAGACTTCGAGTAAAAAAAGCGCATAAACCTGACAGCAATGCAATATCCTCGACACAAATAGGTAAATACAAAATATGGATAACAAAATCCTATTGTTTATTTTCAGTTTTTTCTGGAAAGATCTTTTGTTTTTAAACGCAAAATTTCAATGTAGATTCCATTACAGCTTTATTTAAAAAATATTTTCTTATCTCAGTTCAAGCATTTATGATAATAATTCAAAATGGCGCGTGCTGATAATACAAGTCATTTAGCACACATTAGCTCCCTAAGCTTTTACAGGCGACATCGATGGTCATTACAAAAACTGCATTTCATGTATTTAATAACATCGTCAACTTAGTCAACTTACATCCAGTATGGACTTTTGAATCTTCATTTGCTCATTCATTCATTCATTTCATTATGTTTTTTTTTTAAATTTTTTGTTGCTTATTTAATTATCTATTATTACATTACGCAAGCAATTGTGTAGAAGTAATTTACCCTTCGTGGGTAGGCCTACGTCCTGCAGTGGACTATTAAAAAAGGCTGATACAATACAATACAATACAATTCGTGTAAGTATATTTCCTATGACATAGAAACAAAAAAGACGAAATAAAAATAGATGAACCGAAAAAAATGAGAATGGCAAGAACATTTAATTTAACTCCAAGTAACTCAACGAGCTATAGAGAGAAAAAAGGCTGGTACAGCCCAACGAGCTATAGAGAGAGCTATGTTCAGAGTCTCACTGAGAGATCGAATGAGGAATGAGGAAATCCGTAGAAGAACCAAAGTTACCGACTAAGCCCAAGCTAACTGGCAAGTTGAAATGGCAGTGGGCAGGGCACACACAGAGGATTGATGACTAATGGGGTCGAAAGGTTCTCGAGTGGAGACGACGTACCGACAGGCGCAGCGTAGGATATCCACATTGTGGGTGGGTGGTGGTCATCGACTTGGATTTTTTTCTGTTTGTGGTTGTGGTTGAATGACTTCATCAAGTCCGTAGGATCGCGCTGAATGCAAGCCACTACGAACCGGTCTTATTGGAGAAGCCTAGCCTATGTCAAGCAGTGGACGTTCTATGGCTGAAACGACGGCGAAGACGATTTAATTTAATACTGAAATAGCGGCAAAACTTTGACGTAGGTAGTTATTAAAACCGCAATGCAATTGTGTTATTGTGTAGTAAAGTTTATTTTCTCGTACATACAAATAAAAATTGGCCAAATGCAAGCGGTCTCGCGCACGCAGGGTTCCGTACCGTGTTGGTGCCCCTATCCCCATTTCTCTTGCCGTCAATAATAGCCAGCAAAAAAACTTCTAAAAATCACGTTTGTTGTATGGTCCCGTTTTTACCCTTTGGGTATGGAACCCTAAAAAGGCGACTGCTTTACGATAAGTAGTAATACTGTTTATATGTTCAAACTGCACCCCACACGGGAAATCTATTAGCGTCAAAACGGACGCAATCCATCAACCTATCAAGCATTCAACCCCTTGTGAATAAAAACGTTTTGTGCGTACACTCTAAAAAATTTCTAGACGCGGTGACAAAAATCCCTTATCAAATGGGAGATTACTAAGGAAACTGAACACAGCGACTGCACAAATTTAGACGCTTGAAAATATCAATGACAAAGGAACTTATACACATTTTTTGTTGCCCCGTATTAGCCCCCTTTGAGGTTTGAAACTATCACAAACATTGTAGATATGACAACGCTAACTGTCCCTATGATAAGTCGCTATTACAAAGGTACTTTCACACTACGTTTTTGGCATGTTGTCATTTTGACCACTTTGCTTTGACCCAACGTTAAGGCACTGTTACTTTTATAATATAAAATGTCACCTTGTTCAATGGTAAATTGTTTATTTGTCAACGTTGCGTTGTCACTGTGACAGAGTATGCTGTCTCACGTCAAGGCAGTGTCATTTTGGACAATACAACTTTGTCCCCATATTTAAAGAATATTGTTAGTTTGTCTACTGTATGATGTCCCTTCATCTTTTGGGTATTATCACAGCGACAGTGTATGCTGTTCCAACGTCTACGACGTGTTGTCACTGTGACAGTGTTTAACTGTCCTTACGTCCACTGGATGTTGACGCTGTGACAATTTATGCTATCCCTACGTCTACGGTGTGTTGTCCCTGTGACAGTGTTTTACTGTCCCTATGCCTACTGGGCGTTGTCGCTTTGACAATGTATGCTGTCCCTACGTCTACGGTGTATTGTCCCTGTGACAGTGTTTTGCTTTCCCTATGCCTACTGGGCGTTGTCGCTGTGACAATGTATGCTGTCCCTACGTCTACGGTGTATTGTCCCTGTGACAGTGTTTTGCTGTCCCTATGCCAAGCAAAACACTGTCACAGTGACGGCACACTGTAGACGTTGGAAGAACTTACACTGCCGCAGTGACAACATCCAGTGTACGTAGAGGCAGCAACACCCAGTCTCCTTAGACGATGGCACCTACGATAACCCTCTCGACTTGGATTTGGACAGCTTCATAGAGGAGTATGTGGCTTCGCATCTGAAAATCCCAGGATGCCATCGTCATGGTAACTTTGTGGAATGTCAAAACTAGAAAAGAAATTAAAATCAGCAAATCGATTAAGATAGTTTTATTACAAATACAAATTAACGAAAGATAGAGTAATTGGTCTTACTTATACGTAATGGCTATGCTAAGCTGAAAGGGGCTCAAAGTACTAATCATTATAAACAACTTTTAAAAATTACATGTTGAAAGTAGTATACCATTTTCATCGTGCGCGAAAACTTAAAAAAAAATTGGTTGCCTGTAAAGTCGGTATACGGGCGAAAGTTTTACGTGACAACGACTTTGAGACGAATGAGAGCGAGTGAGAGGCACTTACGTGCCTCTCACTCGCTCTCATTGTAAGCGCATAACGTGAGCGGAGCGTAACGCAGTTTCTTGAAGTGTCACCCGGCAAACCAATTTATAAGACGTTGTCACGTCAAAAAATAGCGGGCGGATATGCCAGCTTCCATAGAAAAATCTTCGAGCCCCTTAGTCTTATCAAGGATCATATGAAGAGAGGATTGACAATGGCCATACAAAAGTGTATATCTGGCGCTGTGCATAGCATTTTTTTTTTTGCCGAAAACGTAAGTTTATACTAGTCCATTACGATACACGCTCTATTGTATAGCTATTGTCTATCCTCCCATTATAAGATTCTTGGTCTTATTTTAATGATTATTTAGATATAAAAACAGATAGACAGACACACACAGAGACACACTGAATTGATCTAGCACAAACAAAAACTGTCGAAATCGCCTTACAACACAGTTGCGTTTGCGCCGCGGCCGGACCGGAGAAAAATGGCAGATTGATTGGCAGAGCCAGTGTTGCCAACGACTAATTTTTGACTGCCGTGTTTGGTAAGGGAAATTGCCGTGTTTGTAAAGAAAAGATATCTTCGGCTGCCGTAGCAAATAAATAAAATAAAACATGTTTATTTTTAATTTTTATTATCATTATAATTAACCAAAAAAATCACAAAAATCAACAAAAAAAAATTACCTTATTTACCCAAATACATTTCTGATAGTCTCTACATACATAATCAATTTTAATTCTTATTCAGTTAGTATTTTTTTATCTTTTATTTTAGCGATTATTTCTTCGGTTGGAACAACAATAGTCAAAAGTCTATGTTTTTAGTATTATTTATTAACGGCAGCGAGAAGGAACTTTCGAAATTCAGTACAAATAACTTGATACTAGCGGTTAAAGTCCTAAGCTAAAGTATCTGTCATAAAACCAACCAATGATTCCCATGTCTGAGATTGCGCATTTTATTTTTAAAATTTTTGGCTTTGGCACTTTGCAAAGGCGATCTTTGCAAATTGCCGTAGATTTTGCTACGGCAGTACATTGGGGTTAAATGTTTAGGGTTACATATTTTTTTTGGATAAAAACAAGTTAATATAAACCATGAAATACCTATGATTATCACTGTTTTTTTATTTTATTTAAATGTATACTTTTCTTAGTTAGAAATGCAACAAACTGCAAAAAAGGTAACGTCCTGTCCCCTTTTAATTCCAAAGCTTACGATGAAAAATTTAAGTAAGTTATGTAATTGCAATAGTATACTAAAGTATACAATGAAAAACACTTTCAAAACTATATTTATGTCAGATTCGTGGCGAACTACTAGTAAAATACATTACAACAAAACAATAAATTTACTTTTATTTACAATCACTTTACTGCAAAAAATTGTTTACTTATGATCGTGTAATTTTAAGTTAACAAGTATCATAGTATTAATTCAGGATCCAATCGATTTTGTTTAATCAAGTCGTCATTTCTCCTTAGAAAGAGAGGAAGTTGGCCATAATGGCAACATTGCAAAACACAAGCGGCCTCTGGCGACGGCATTTTTTAAGGGCCAATAACGTATTCACTTCGGAGCGTTGACAGAAGCACAAAGGCCTTAGTGAAAATATTTTCTAATTATCCATAGGTATTTAAGCATTGCTGATGCTTCTAGAACTTTTTCAAGTTTCTATAGGTACATTTAAGCTATGGTATGACCATACCGACTTATTTTTAAAGGCTTCTGTTAAATCACAGAATAACGAATACTTTGTAGGTGCTCCATACAGAATCCTTAGTTTCTCGCCCCAGCGCGTAGGTACGGTAACCGCTACACTAACAGTTGAGAATATTGAAATATGCATAGATTGTTAAATGCTAATTGCCAATAGCTAGGTAACCGTCAAGATTATGTAAATTTTAGAGAGAAACTAAGTTGTTGTTACATTTATCAGCATTTAAATGACATACATTTTTGTCAATAATAGCCCATACACTAAAATTATTATGTCGTACTTATAGTTACTGAATTATAATAAATTTCGACGCGATCCCGTTAGCTGATTTTGTCGTAGAGGCTTACCGGCTAAGTCGTAGTTACTAAATCAAAATAAAACTTGACGCCACGTTCAGTTGTAAAAACTATTCTGTCATTTTGTTCAAGTTGCTTGTGAACCAGCGTATAAACTCATATTCTACCGTTAGTGAATTATGTCGTCGTAACTACCTTCGAATGTTGTAGGAAATAAGCTAAAATAAAATTTGACGCTACGTACAAATTAAAAAATGACAATATTGTTGAAAAAAATATTCTGTGATTTTGTTAAAGTTGCTAGTGAACCAGCGTTCAAGCTCACATTTTACCGTTAGCGAATTTTGTCATGTCAACTAACCTGGTTTGTCATATCATCTAAAACGAAATAAAACTTGACGCCACGTACATGTCAAATATGAAAATAACTTTGTAAAAAAAGACTCTGTCACTATGTCAAAGCTGCTTGTGAACCAGCGTTCAAGCTGACATTTTACCGTTAAGAAACTCTGGCATGGTGACTACCTCCTATAGCGTAGTGACAAACTACTTTGTCGTAGCGACAAAATAAAAATAATCATAGACGCCACCTGCTCGGGAACCTAGTCGTAGTGACAAAAAACCGTTCGACAAAAAATATTCTAATGCGGCGTTTAGGTTTATTAGAACGTACCGTTCAAAAGCTACGTCAGGAGCACAAAAAAAAAACGACAAAGGAATTTAGCACCTTAGACGACCGATTTTTTTTTGAGTGTAGGCATGTAAGATGACGATTTTATTTTTGACCAAGATAAGCGAAAGCCGTACACCCCAATAAACAAAAATAAATTTTCACCTGTGTATATTATGTATTTTTATTTCCGACATTTCTGTACTAAATGTTAATATGATTTTCCTCTTTTGAACATAGACCTAATTAGTTAGATATTTTTACATGTTATATTTGGGCTGGTGCTCTCGGGGCCGCGGATGAGTGCGAATGCGGGCCCGTAGCCATGACACCAAACGCAGTGATGGAACACTGGAACATAGGGATTTTAGTGGGTATTCCGACTAGATAG
This sequence comes from Hypomecis atomaria, assembly GCA_964007245.1. Classification (NCBI taxonomy): domain Eukaryota; kingdom Metazoa; phylum Arthropoda; class Insecta; order Lepidoptera; family Geometridae; genus Hypomecis; species Hypomecis atomaria. The sequence goes on from OZ023291.1 coordinate 13,626,516, forward strand.
CGCGCGACGACCTTGACACCTTCGATTAGAACTGGTACACTATAGCACAAAACTATCCAATCTGGAAAGATCGGGAGGAGGCCTTTGCCCGGCAGTGGGACACGGCAGGCCAACAACAACAACCGAGCAGTCAGCGGGAGTCCCGCATACCCATGCCTGGCCGAGGCGCAGTGGTCAATAAATGATTTTCCCTGGACAAAAAGAGGTAACTTCGAAATGGAAAGCTTTGGCTATTATGTGAAAATATAATTCGTATGAGGAATGTGGACTCGAAACTCTTGGTTTGTTAATATTTCTAAAAAATCGCCAAAAATAATTAAAAGAACGGAAATAAAAATACAATCATTATCTGTAAATAAAGGAAAACATCCGTGTCTATTGAAATAACATGACATGAAAGCACAACGCAAAACTTTATGAAACAGCGAACATTCTTTTATGGCGTTAAAAACCAACCTGTTGTTTCTTTCGCTCAATAAAGTCTATTGTACGAGACCAAAATAAAGCGTCCAAAAAATCAGCGTTCTTTAAAAAGCATTAAATATAAAACGGACGCTTAGATTTTCTTTTCACTTTCTCGCTTCATAAACGGGACAATAGGCAAACAATAACGAAGAAAATTTGCATTCACTGCGAACATTTTTCTGCCATCTTTGGCAGGAGACAACGCAGTATCTCGCTTCATTAAATGTCAAATTATCGACACCCCTACTCGACTAGCAATCCAAAATAACCATTAAGGTCTGTAAATGAAAACCAACAAATCCTTTTGCTAAAGTGGACTACCACTCTAAGTTGATAAAGCTGATTTTCGAATGAAACGGAATGGAATGCAAGCGATTTTTGCTAAGAACTCCGGCAGATCATAACTCATGACTGCGGAAAACTGATCTGACCTGACGCTGAAAATGCTAGAGGAATAGAGGTTCTCTTCTCGAATTTTCAAGGAATATTATCGTATAGCAAGAAGATGTAGAAGAAAATTATTTCGCATACTTCAACTAAAGACCCTTTTGAAGGCATGTACCCCCCCTTTCAGTGTATTTAATTGTTTTGGTTCTAAATTGCAAAAATGCAAAAATGAGGGTGCATTTTAAAGGACGTAACAATATTTTGATTTTTGTCACTGAGACCGGTTGCTAGTTTATATTTTCCTTTGGAGTTTTTATTTTATTGCAAATCAGACCGTTGCCATTAGTAATAAACATGTAAATATTGTAGCGATGCGTTTTGTTGATTGATTTTCGCTTTTAACAATAATTCTTGCATTTAACTACAAAAATGTGTTTATTAATTGAGACATGCTCAATTAAAAAACACATTTTTGAAGCTTAGGAATTAAAACTGTTTAATAATAATTTAAAGACATCCTCATCCTACAAATAATAATTAATCATCACTTATAGTAAGTAGGTAGGTACCTATACACAGAATTAGGTAGAGCGTATCAGACTCTAGTGACGACGTGCAGTTCAGTTCCAGCGTTTTGTTGATTATATGAAAATAGAACAGGAAGATCCATACTTCTCTAATGTAAAAGCTGGATAGTTAAAACTTAAGAACATTTTTGGCATCGTTTCTACATTACCACATCACCACTAATATAACATAGTTTGACTTGTTTCTATTTAAATTATTTTCTGACAAAACCATGAAAATTTCGTATATTAAAAACCAAAAAACAATGGCTGCCTACGAATGTATGTCAACATATTAGAAACAAAGCGCACAAAAATTCAACGTGCATAAAAAAGCATTGTATTTTTGAATTCAACTAAGCCAGCATATTTATCTCGTCACGTTATTCCATTCGGGTGAATCGGGAAACGCGAAGGACAAAGGATAAAACTGGTTGAAACTAAAATGTTCAAAATCGTTGCGTGTCACCATGGCTGCGGGCTTTGCGCTCTTTCCGAAAATTTCCCTCCCATTCCAACATTTTTTCGCCTTTCCTTTGCTCGGTAATACAATATTCAATGATAACTGCGCCTGGCAGTCCGATTCTGAAAACTGTCAAAGATCAATAGAGCTAGAAGCTAGATGATAAGTTATAAGAAAGATGTGTGATCCTACTATTGGCAAGGCAATTGGTAATTGTTTTGTCTGAGTAAGTACTTAGTATTTTATCACTTTTTTTCAATATTTGCCCCTTTTGTAACCGACGAAAAGACGAAGGAGGTTAGCAAGTCAACGCGCACGGTATTAATTATGAATTAGACTTGTTTCTTTCTACAATTGTTCACATGCATAACGAGTATACAAGGTTATTTCTAATCAATTAGCATCCTTTTAGGGGCTTATTTTGTGTATCAAAACTAACAACTTTTGTTCTGCAACTTTAGTCAAAACTAAAAAAAATGTTGTTCCATAGAACAATATCGTTCACCCGCGACAAAATGTATGGAACAGCTGTTTTTTTTTTTTTTTTTGACAAAAGTCGAACGAGTCGAAGTGAACAAAAGTTATTAGTTTTGATATACAGAATAAGCCCCTAAAAGGATGCTAATTGATTAGAAATAACCCTGTATACCTACAAAAATAAATGTACTTGCTTACTGAGCTCAACTAGTAACTTAGAAAAACTTTAACATATTCTAAACTCACGAAATTTCAATAAGAATTATACTTATTATGGTAATGGTATTAAGTGCCTTTAGGTAGCCTACTTCGTTTCAAAAATTCGACTTAATTATCAAATTATTATTCAACCTGATATGACTGAACTTTGACTGCTACAAGAATCCGACTGCAGATATGGTTTCCGGATTCGAGAACTGTCCCGCATCAGAACAAGTAAACGCAAACAGTATTATTCCGACACATTTTGACAAATTGAAGTGTGATAGAGGCCTCTCAATATTGTTTCGTTCGTTTTTATTCGCAACTCAATTTTGTTCGAGCCGAGTTCGTTAGTGATTGTCTGTGTTTGATTTGTGATTTATGTAGTGCGTGGGGAGCATCGCAAATGTATTAGCGATGCGTGTGGGCAGCTGGATATCCAGTTTAATCATATAAATCAGCCTTAATTTAGCCTTTAAATTAACTAAAACGGCTGTTATTGATGGGATGGTTATGTTCCTTTAGCTAATGATATAATAGACATAATTATGTTATTGACGGTAAAATGCACCTGCTTTAGCAATAACGCGGTCAAGTATTTTTTCCGTGCCAAATTGTTCCATAAATCCGAATGTAATTACTGCTTCATACATGTTTTGTATGTTAATATAAATTTAGCTAATACCTACGTAATGAATGCTATGAATTATCTAGCTAGTTAGCCACTAAATCAATTTATAGATATTTATTTAGGGCACATAGTTTGAAGAACGGATTTGTCCGTAAAGTTCTCAAATACAGACTACGTATTGGCAAGCGAAGCATAATGCGTCCTCCGACCGACGAAGGACCATCGACATGGCATTTTTTGAGTTTAGCCGCGACTCAACGACACCAAAAATAGGTAAAATCGGAGGGTGGTGTCTCGCTCGCGCGAGCGAGATTCCCTCGAGCAAGTCATTGAAGAACTCAATTTTTTGAGGTGAACCGATGATATAATAAAGTCGCAGAAATGCGCTGGAATCAATTAATTATTGGAAGCCATAGGGATGGAATATGTTTAGAGGTAGACGTCCTAGAGCTGATGGATAACGGATGATGGATGGACATAAGTAAAAATTGGTTGTTAAAAAATAACAACACCAAAATACTTTTCGTACGTTTTTATTCCCCCAAAACTCAAGTTTGATTAACCCAACTTAACACCATCAATAACATTTTAATGAGGCTGTTAATCGCGAGTTTACATGCGAGGTTTTGGTTAAACTCGGATGCGACAACTTCTCCAGTAGAGACCATATACTTTTTTTTTTTTTTTCTCTTAGTTTCCTCGGACTTGATCGGAGGCTTTGTTTATTTTAAAGTTTAAATTTTTAACCAGTACAAATTTACATAATATATCTATTATATAAAAGGCTTCGCTGAGTGACTGACTGACAGACAGCCTACAGCCCAAACCGCTAAAGATACGAACATGAAATTTGGAACACAGATACATTGGACCACGTAATGGAGCACTAAGAACGGAATTTTGAAAAAACGACCTCTAAAGGGGTAAAACGGGCCCTTTTCGTTTGTATGTAACTTTTTATTCCCTTGAAACTTTGTATACATGCTACTCAAACAAAATAAAAGTTACGTTTGTTCCTGTTTTTCCGAATATTCCTTATCTAAGGGGTCAAATTGGGTCCCAAAGTTGGTGAAAAAAGCGTCTATTACATCCAACGAGCTGAACGGTTATGGATGAAATCTGGTATGGAGGAAGCACACAACATGTTTCAACACATGAACTATTATTATCCCGGAAATTCTATGGGGATCCTTAGGGATAGCCAAAATTAATCAGTTTCGGCTGCCGCCCAAACCGCTAAAGATATAAACTTGAAATATAGAATATAGGTACATTGTATGACGTAATGGAGCACTAAAGACGAAAACTTTGAACTTTTGACCTTTGACGGGGTAAAACGGGCTCTTTTCGTTTGTAAGTATATTTTGTATTCCTGTACCGATTGACTTAAAACTTTGTTAATATGCTACTCAGACAAAATGAAAAATACGTTTGTTCCTGTTTTTCTGAATTTTCTTTATCTAAGAGGTCAAATAGGGTCCCAAAGTTGGTGAAAAAAACATAAATTACATCCAACGAGCGGAACGGTTATGAATGAAATCTGGTATGTAGGAAGCACATAACATGTTTCAATACAGTAACTATTTTTATCCCGGAAAATCTATAGGGTCTCTTAGGGATAGCCAAAATTATCAGATAAAGCTAAGATAAAACGGGTAAATGAATTCTAACAAAATTTGGTACGATGCTAGACAATAACACAAATTACCACTTGGGGTACCTACTGCTATCCAGGAAAATTTCAGTGGGTCACGATAACAATTTCTTAAAAAAAATGCTAAAAATCTATTCGTAAATCGATGCAATATTGTTTAAAAATAGCCCACCCTTTTAACTAATAGATGACTATATTGACGTTTTGGGAAAAGTCCCGGATTCCTTGTCGAAATCTAGACCAAACGTCCTATAAAAGCATGAAAAATAACTTAAACGCATTTTTTTAGTAATATAGTGAAGTATCTAGAATAAAATTTAGATATTGACTCATCCGTCAATGGGGCAAAATGGGCCCCTAGTAGTTTACGAAAGATTTTATTTTGTGAGCCAATAGATTTGAACTTAGGGTACATACGGATAAATAAACTTACTTTACTATGGGTTCTACCTGAAAAAGCGAAAATTACCTATTCTTTACATTTTGCCGCGGGTCGATGAACTTTTTATGTTGAACAGCAGATTTTATTTACGTGATTTCGGGGTTGGTACCATAGTAAAAGTAAGTCAAATGATGAGTATAATAGAATCCTAGAACATGCCTGTCGTCTAGATATAGGTACAATATGTATTTCTCAAATAAAATATACCTACTTGTGTGCTACTTTTTCATCTGTACAGGGTCAGAGAATGCCTGAAAGTCCTACAAGTGTCTCGGCCACTTTTGACTGGGTGAACGGTTTTGGGCAAGATTGTCATTGAGTTCAGGATAATCAAAATTAAATTTCTAATAATTTAATGAAACATGTTGAATACCTGTACTGAGCTTTTTTAATAGTCCACTACTGAACGTAGGCCTACCCACGAAGGGTGATTGAGCCATATCCATCACGCTGGCCGAGCGCGGGTTGCTGAATTCATATACATCGATTTTTCTCTATGGACGTGCCTTTGCAGGTTGCTTCAATGTTTTCCATCAATAAAAAGCCATTAGTGTAAATTTCGTACATAAGTTTCAAAGCTCAGTGGTCAGACCAGGATTAGGACCTTACGATTGTGATGTGGACCATGACATGCGAATGGAGTTGGATATAATTTGGTATGCGAGTGGGAAACTACATGGTTCATGAGTGAGCAATGTACCGAAAAATATTCTTTTTACCACATAAAGAATGAGTAGGTATTTTAACATATAACTTTATTAAGTATTTATCTTCTGACAAGTTATAAGGCAACGCGGGCCAAACCGTAGGCTATTAAAGTCAAAGAACATATTTACTGTTGAACTGTGTTACATTGAGATCTTAATACTAAGAACAAAAATATTGAATTAACCGTTAAATCCAATGCGGCCATAAAATAATTATTTGAACATGAATAAATCATACAATTATTATTTAATTAATTTCAAATATTTTGCAAATCAATTTCATCTAAAAATTGTCGTAGGTACTCCGTAATAAGCTTTAGACACGAGCGAATTTAAGCAAATACTGAGACAAAGCAGGCTAATCTTATCTTTGCAAGTAATACGAAAACCCGAGCTAAACCATGAGCTATTATTTTAAGCAAGAAAGTACTAAAACAACGCGGGTCAAACTGTGGGGAAATACCATTTAAAGTAAGTACTCATTATCATTTTGAGAAAATACTAAAACAACGCGGGCCAGACTATTATCATGGGCTATTATCATTGCAAGTAATACGACAACGCAAGCCAAACGGCAGGCTATTATAATTTGGGATAATATAAATTGCATATCAAATAAATAATCGCCTATCAATACATACTCATCATTTATATTCTTTTTTACATCAAATAACTTACTTCACTACAAATAAACTAAATGTTTAACAAAACTCAAACTGCAGATAATTCGAAATTTTACATCAATATGACATTACTTTTTTCCTCATAATGTAATACAGTTAAATTTATTTTTGTACAAAAATACTACATACATAGCATAAATACTGACTGCACAGCAAATTTTTCATATTTCATAGCAAAATAACTATCCCAGTCGCATAATCCCTAAGTTGACCCTCGCTTCCTAGGGAATGCTCTGTTATCAGGGGTTAGATCAATGGATGGTTTCTTTAGGGTAAATTAGTGAAGAAATTAGATTAGGTGTGATACAAAAAATAGGTTAGGTTATGTTAGAACATGACAAAACAACGCACGAGCCGAGCGAGCGAAGCGAGCGTGCCGCGGCAGCGGCCGGCGAAGTGCCAGAAGCGAATCGCCTTTATAGATTAGGTGTGAAACAAAAAATAGGTTAGGTTAGTTTAGGTTAGGTTAGTTTAAGTTAGCTTAGGTTAGTTTAGGTTAAATATTAAGACGACTGTGATTAATAAAATGCTGTTTTATTTAGAAAAACTGCTGTAAATAATATAAAAATAGAAGCTATATTTAAAAGAAAAAGAGTTAACAGGTATAATGTGCATTAAGATTATTAGCTGTGCATTGATGAAAAAGCTTTTGCTTTAGGAAAAATCGCTGTACGCTGCGAAAATAAATTGTAGTGTGTTTAGTGATATTTTGAGTTGAATATTATGCTGTGCAATCAGTAATTTTGATGGGAATTTGGAATCTTATTGCATAGAATAAGGATATTTTTTGATTTACGTTTAAATACTACCCTTATAATTTTAAGCAAGTACTACGACAACGCGGGCCAAGCTACGTGCTATAAATTACCATTATAAGCAAGTACTGAGAATGTGCAGGCCAAACCACGACTTGTTATTATTCTAGCCAAATACTGGGATAATTTAGGCCAAACCGTAGACATTATCCCTTCAAGTAATACGTTATACGATAATGCGGACGAAACCACAAACTATTATTATTTTAAGCAAGTGCCAAGACGACGTGGGCCAAACTGTGGTTTATTATCATTTTAAGCAATTACTAAAATAACGCGAGCCAGACCGTGGGCCATTATCATTGCAAGTAATATGACAACGCAGGCCATCAGACAGCCTTTTTTAATTTTAAGCAAGTACCAATACAACGCGGGTCTAACCGCGGGCTATTTTCATTTTAAGCAAGTACCTATGTACTAAGACCACGCGGGCGAAGCCGCGGGTTTTAAGCTAGTATGATATAAAGTTTACCAATTTCGTATCTATTTTTCGCAGGTTTCCAAAAGACTATCCAAAAACTTAACTAAATATTTTTAACGGCAGTCGCACATACTTATGGCTCATTAGAGTCATACGTTGTGCTCCTGTTTGTCTATACCTATATTATTTCTATTTATATTTTTGTACATTTTCCTTATTTATTTCTTAACTCCTATGTCTACTATTATTGATATAATTATATCTTATGATATAATATTCAATAATGCTTATTTATCTATTTATTTCTCTTTATTACTTTATTAGCTATGTTTATACAAAATTTCATAAAACTATCTCTTATATTTTTATCCTGCATATATTCTCTGAATTTACTTATAATTATTTTCTCCCCTATCATTTGTTCAACTTCAAATTTTTCGAGGCCGTAGGCAGGGCACTCCGCTATAATGTGTGGTACTGTCTCCGCCTTTTCTGGATCACAGACGCACGATGGGTTCCCCTTGCACTTAAATCGATGTCAAGTACTCGGAGAACCCACCGTGCCCCGTCAAAATTTGTGTACTGGTGCCGGAAATTTCCATCTTTCTTACTACTCTGTAGGCAGAGATTGCATCGGGGAAGAATAATTTAGTGGTTCCCGCTGTGTGCTCTGATTTGTATCTCCGATTCCATTCGTCAAGCGCTTCCATGCGGATCTGTCGCTTGACGAATGAAATCGGATACTTATCGTAGCTGGGCTTGGTTTTGGACTTCAAGGCCGCGTCCTTGGCTAACTCGTCCGCCCTTTCGTTCCCCTCGAGACCCGCGTGCGCCTTTATCCAAAAGAGTTCAACTCTTTTGTTCAACTTGTTGCACTCTGTCAAGTTGCTACGGATTTGGGTTGCGAGGGGATGGAAAGAGCGGTTTCCGACCACCGTTTCCAGCGACGACCTTGAGTCGCTGAAGATGCCTATACTATTTTGGGGTTTTTTAATCGCCTCCTCGGTTGCTTTACATAAAGCCAGCAATTCTGCCTGGTAGACCGTGCAGTAGGACGACAGCTTCAATTTGTGGCTCCTGGTTTCGGCAGCGTCGTTCCAAATGGACACTGCGGCCCCGACTTTGCCCTCAATTTTGCTGCCGTCCGTATACATGCGCACTGCTTGACCACTGTTCCTATCGACGTCATTTTGGTCTACCAAGCAAATGAATTGCAGTCCCTTATACCGCGCTGGATGAGGAGTGTCGGTAAACGCTGTTTTTCGCTCGATCTCACCGTATCCTAGTACTGGCTGGGGTACCCCTCTTTTGGCTTCATACAAATTAGATGCCTCTTGCACTCTTATGTCGAGTGGCAGTATCCCAGCCAGCACCAGTGCCGAGTTCAGAGAGACCGATAAGCTTTGCATAGTTTTTGTGCAAAGCCTCTTTGGACAGCGTTTAGCTGCTTCCGAACCCCCAGTTTCTTGGCCGCCGATCCCCAGACACCTGCCGCGTACAGCATTACGGGTTCCACAACCGCGTTGTAGATGACCCGCACCACTTCCGGATGAAGTCCCCAGCTGATCCTTGCCGTCAAGGACAGCTGCTTGTAGATGTTGACGGCTTTTCTACAAACGTTGGACACATGGCTGTTCCAGGTTAACTTATTGTCCATCGTTACACCCAGAAGCTTGATTTCAGAAGACATGCCAATGCCGATCCCGCCCATTTCCAGGAGTGGAGTGTCATACTTCAACTTTCGCGTCATCACCATGGCTTTGGTTTTATGCGGAGCGAATTTCAGTTTGTTACTGACACCCCACTCCAAGACGTAGGCGAGAGCGGCATTAGCCTGCCTCTGGACATCTAGAGCCGTGTCGCCGTCGAAAACCAAGACCACATCGTCAGCAAATGCCTGAGCGTAGTATCCTCGGTTCTCAAGGCCTTTTAGGAGTGGGTCCAGTAGAAGGTTCCAGAGGATTGGTCCTGCAATGGATCCCTGGACACACCCCTTGTTTGTGCCCTTTGAGAAATTCTCGCCCGCATACCGTACGCTGACGTTGCGATCCAGGAGATAGCTGTCCATCAGCTTCCTGATGTTTATTGGACACTCTTCCTCAGCCAGCCGTACTTTTATGGCTGGCCACCAAGCGCTGTCGAAGGCTCCTTCTATGTCTAGCGAGACCATTGTGAGCAGTTTTTTTTGGCTAAGTTTATCCTGGATATGCTGCATAAGGTCGTAGAGGGAGTCTTCGGTGCTCCTTTGGGGCATAAAACCGTACTGGCGAGTACTTATCCGTCTAATCAGGTGCCATTTTAGCCTTCCCACTATCATCTTTTCCAGTATCTTCCCCAACACTGGAAGAAGCCCTATCGGTCTGTATGATTTCGGACTAGTATAATCGTCCTTCCCAGGCTTACGAAGAACGATCACCGTGGCCTCCTTCCAGATATTGGGGAAGTGTCCCAGTTCCAGGCATTTGTTGGCCAAGGCAAGGAATAGTTGGGGGTCCTCGAGAATGGCATGGGCGCAAATGTCAGCGGTGAGACCATCCGCTCCCGGGGCTTTTTTGGGATCGAAGCTTTCCACCGACGCTTTTAGTTCATCCAACGTAAACAACGGATCATGTATTCCATCATGATTGCTGTTTACTTGGGCAGCAAGACTTCTAGTTCGTCGATGGCCTGCATTGTCCTCGCTCTCCGAATCCGCCGGGTAGAAAGTGTCCGCCAAGATCTTTGCCGATTCTTTCGGATCAGTTGCCTTCCCGTCCCTCATCAGTGGCAGGTCCTCGTGACGTTTGGCTGTTTTCCCTATCACCCTATAAATGCCCTGCCACATCCCTTCCCTATCCTGCTTGGTGCAAAACCCCTTCCAACCCTGGATCTGTGCCATTTTAGCCTCACTTTCATATTTTTCTTTTGCTTGCAGGTACTCATCAGCAACTTTCTTCCTGCGGACCGGCGCTGCACACCCAAGCCTACGTTTCTTCCTGGCGACATCCTTCTTCAGCGCGGCGAGCTCTTTGGACCACCAAGGTAAGTGAACAACACTTTTGTTTTTTAATTTAGGTATACTTTCTTCTGCCGAATTTATAACTAATTTTGAATACATTTTAATTTTTTCTTCCAAATCGGTCTTTGTACTAATTTTCTCTATTTCCGAACTGTTCATTTTATTTTCATTGAGTAACTGGGTCACCTTCTCACGAAAGAGACTCCAGTTAGCTTTTTTGGTATTGAATATTCGTGTTGTCCTACTTATGTTTATACCGCTTGCCCTGATTTTCCTAATTTTGAAAACAATGGTGTTGTGATCCGAACTCGTCACACTACCCTCTATGTGCCAGTCTTCCACGTAGTTCAGTAGTTCTGGTGTACAGGCCGTCACGTCCACGAAGCTACTAAATATTTTCCCGCCTCTGACGGTGAAAAAGGTAGGAGTGGTGATGTCGCTGTTGAGTACCTGCATGTTCATGTCTTCGAGGACTCCCGCCATAGCATCGCCTCTATCGTCCAGGGTTGGACTACCCCACCAAGGACTCTTTGAGTTGGCGTCTCCTCCTATTATAATATTATGACGGAACTGCGCTTTAATCCTGTCCAGGTGCTCCAGGTATGGCTCCAACGGTTCCGGTTGTGGTTCGAAATAAAAGGACACCACGAGGATCTCCCACGCGCTTGTCCTAATCTTCACTACTGCGATGTTAGGTGTGGTGAAATCAGGACACTGGATGACGTCCAAGTCGGGGTCGAAGACAGCTATAGCTGCTTTGATTGGCCCGTCACCAGCTTTCACGCTTTGGAAGATCCTCGCGCCTCTATAGTCTTTCATTCGTCCCACTCCCCCGATGTAGGGCTCCTGGAGTAGTGCAAAAGCCATACCTCTCTTGTGTGCCTCAAGCATGAGACCATATACTGGTAAGCGCAGCGTAGAACGGTGGACGTCCTATTCGTTACATACGAGTATGTAATTAAGATGACGAACGCGCTGGATTTAATCCACTTCCATCTAGTCTTATTGACAATTCACAGAGAAGGTCTATATCCATTAATACACGTTCTTAGATGGATGGATGAATGTTGAGTAAACACAGGTTGTTAAAAAATAACAACACTAAATAAACACAGTCGGTCTCAATTTTTTTTATTTCCCCCAAAACTCAAGTTTGATTTAGTGGCCCAACTTAGCACCATCAATAACATTTTAATAAGCCAGTTAATCGCGAGTTTACACGCGACATTCCAGTTAGACTCGGAGGCGACAACTACTGCGGTATGCAAATACGATGTAATGGCCTGTCTACACTAGTTTAGTGGGATCAGTGCGTAATGTTTTAGAGGTTGTAAACTTGATGATATGATTGTGTTCTTCATCGTTAAATTGCGTTCATAATTTTTATCAACAAGACCTGAATCGAAATGAAAGTATCTGTTTCTGTGCTTCCATTACAAATACAATAAATGACGCCAATATTTTGTTATGTTCTAGATTGGAAATATGTTATATTCTATACCGTGTTTACACCAAACAGGTGAGAAAATAAGGTTAAATGAAAACCTATCTTGAACAAAACAAAAGAAATATCACTAGTTACATAGTTTCATGGTGAAGTAGTTTTCTTTTTGATTTTTGTAATCGATGATTTCTATGTTTATTCGGTTCTAATTCGAAATAGGTATTTAATTTCAATGAAAATCCAATTAGATTTCAACTTTATCTGTATTTTCACGTTATTTCTCATTTACTAATTTGATCTTCTTTTCGTCATAAAAGTAAAATAAATTAATAAACTAGACTTTATTTTCTATAATTTTAAACTTAAGTACATTCACAATTTTACATAATGATTAACCTATTGTTAGTAGAATTAAATTAAACCTAGACTTTTTAGACATAAGGACTTTAATTGCGGGACATAACTCAGTAGATTTCCAATAGGACCAATTGGTAAGTATCCAGCATGATCCTGCGGATCTGTCTACCTTGTGGCAAAGAATACTACTTGTGGGTAGAATGGTCCTTCGCTGCGTTTGCAAGTACGAGGCGATGATATTTATTTTGAAATTTTCACCGCCTTACCACAAAAGATTTACGCACGCTGTAAACACTGTTTAACCATGCAATTTGTACTGTTAAACATTGTCTAAAATGTGCGTAAAATTTTTGTGGTAAGATGAGAAATTTCTAAACCAAAATTTCATCAAACTGACGAGTGTAAACCAAACATAACTTTACAAATTTATAACGCTAGGTTTACATTTTACGGTCACATGTCGTGACTTATGACTATAAAAGTAGGCAAGTATTTAGAACAACGTGTTTATTGTACATTAAAACGGCCATCTTATCTTTATGCTCGTAGAAAACAGCAATATCATGAATAAAATTATTGTACATCATTTTTATTGAAGTTTGAAAGAATGGCTTGTTTCCGGCCATGTTTTCACGCTGCGATTTCAATATTGAGCATAATAAATTTGTTGCTACAAATATCTTGTATAATCAAAGAATCTAATATTTTATTAGATACTTAGTGGTTTTTTAAGCTATTGCATAGCTTCTATCGCGGGCCTTGAGCGCGGGGACCGAATCCAGAAATTACGTAACGAAAAAACCTTACGCTCCCCACTCCGACGGGCAAGGAGGTGTGGCTTGAAGGCCGTGCATCGTCTAACGTCGTTTCAGTTCGGCAGTCTTCGACACGGCGTTGTGTGCGATTAGACGTATTGTACGACTCTACGAAACTCGCACGAATCGAGACGAGCTGCTCCGAAATGCAATAGCTTTACCGCGGCAGTCCCCGAGTGCCAGGCGTCTTTTTTACATCTGCTTTAAAATCTTTTAAGACATTTTTTACACAATGTTAGTCATATCTCTTTCTCTTATCTGTTTATGTTCAGTCAGCTCCACAACACGACACGAAAAATAAGCCACTATAATAGGGTTGGCAAACATTTTATGCGGCGCATACATGGAATAACGTATAAGCCTTAGATTTAAATAGCAAAGCTCTGAGGTGGAAAATTTTTAAGACATTATCACTGTAAGATGGCGTTGAAAACGCATAGATACTGCAACGTAAACTAAACTTACCACACATGTGACATTCGAACGACTGAGCAAATGTCACATTGACATCTCAGCAAGATGGCGGACAAACTTAAAATTCGGGCGGAGCCTTTATTTTCAACCTCAAGAAAATAATAATAATGCCGTCTTATTTGTAACACCCGGTCCTCTCTATAGTATATTGATGTACTTATGAAATCGGGCCCGGGCATTTTTTTGAAGCTATCACCGTTTTAATATACCCTACCATACTATCTTCACGGGCTACTTTGATCAATTCGACTTTTTAACAAAACGATCTTGTTATACAACAAAGTCAAGATAATCCAAAATCTAAAATATCAAGCAAACAAAATAGCAACTGGAAAAGAGCTAATAAATACAGCAAGTATTTTTTCTAAGTAAGTTAAGATCGAGTATCGAGTTAATGCTTTGATTTAGATAGATTATTGTTCGGTCTGGGAAGTCTGGCAGTTATTTATTAGTTTGTCTACAAAGTACACAGTGATTTAGCTCAATAAAATATTTATCTACTGAAAATGAAGTAAAAGTAGTAGAATGGAGAGCTGAAATAAATTCTCTGTCTCACGAAAATTTGTATGCACGTTCATTAATATGTACCGGCAAACGCAGCGTAGGACATCTACCGGCATGGTAGGACGACCAGCGGGGCAATTCTGTCAACCTATCTCGTTACAAAGGTGATACGTTCTTGAACTTGTCTCGTTTTTCTGACAGTTTTGAGCTGTCGAAACTGTCAGAAAAACGAGAGAGGTTCAAGAACGTATCACTTCAGTAAAGAGATCGGCTAACAGAATTGCCCCGCTGATTAAGACCGTTGCAACGCACTGGATGGAAGTCCTTTTCAACTGATCAACTGGAGGGGCCTATGTCAGGCAATAGACGTCATAATATGGCAGATATGGTGATCTTAATTTTCATTTTAGAAATGCCACCCTAAGCGCTTTCTTCGAAAAGCTGTAATAAAAAATCACATAACATCGTCATTACTATAAATGAACTTTCAATTTTGTATCTCTACAAACTTATACGTTTCTCCGTCCAATAGATATTTCATCGATAAATCGAATGGTCGAGAGTGAGATAAGACATGATATTCAAATTAAATACCTTTGACATTTCAAGATTACAAACATCGGCCTTACAATGTCGAGAAGTGGATGCGCTGATCTTGTGTGAGAATAATATGGATAGGGAATAACATCGCGCTCATTTAGACGTGATAACGTCGAATTATCGATCGATGTACGCGGGCTGCCGCACGAAAAAGTGACACGTTCTGCCCGAGCCGAGCGTACAAGCGAGACCGCGGAACAAGCGATAGAGAAGCTCGGTCATCCTAAGTGTTTGGCTTGTTTCAGTTGCTAATTCAACAATGTTTTCTTATGCCGTTATCACGTAAAATTATTGTCCGTGAACCGACTTTACAGACATTCAATTTTTTTTTAAGAAAATTTATTTAACATAATCCTTTTCATCTGTTACAATTATGATAGGTTACACACGTTGTACCAAAATGGCCCACCCTTCTAATAGCATAGTAGGTGTCTAGCACTGGCGTAGCTTTCACGGTTGGGCCATAACCATTCTAGAATCCTCTTTGCCCAAAACATAAAAGTCAACAGGTAAATAATATTTTTCTGGGATGGAACAAATTACCTAGGCAGCTGCTTTCCAAGAGAAAACTACCACCTACGCCAACGGTTAGCAAAACGTAATAATTCACAAAGATTAACCTTCACATTTTTTTTTTGGAGGAACAATAAAACCTGAGGGACCTTTAGATTGTGAATACTGAATTATTTCTAAACAGAAGACGATATTTGGTAAGTATGTATCTTATTTAGTTACATTTTAATTTCCGAGTACATATTCCAGAATTTTATCATCATCTAGATCGAACGTCATTACACATGAGTTATATATTATTCATCTTGTGTAAGATTAACTAGGGAGATACCACGGAAAAATGAAATCTTTTTCTGCACAAATTCCGCATACAGTTTTATTAAACTTGCAGCGTCCTATCCTAGCATATCCGTATTATTCCACGTCTTCTTTATGAGTTATCACGGCAATGCACTTACGATCTCTCTGTCTCCAGCTATACTCTACGTTAGTGCTATCTTTATCCAATTTGTTACCCTTATCGAGAATTAAATGCGTTTTAGGGCCATCGGTCGGTGGGTTTTTATTTTTTATTAATTACTGGCCATATAAAGCGCCGGCAACACGATCCAACGGACAGGTGATAGGTTTTTATGATCCCTATTTATCGAATATTCGTTTGTTGCTCAATGAATTTTGGGGCGGCCTTTTGAAGTGATTGTTTGGAGGTTCTACGAATTTTTGGCTAGGAATATTATTTAATGTCTTTTTTTTCTATTTTGGTTTACCTTATTTATTTTGTCTGTAGCTAATTACGCTCAACGTATCCTTTATATAGACAAAAATGTTAGAGTTAGATATACCTACTTACTCACAATCAAAATATTTATTTAAAAATATATGACAATATTCTTACTACAATACCTACATCTTAAAATTCATCGATTATTTCGCCAATTGTGAACCGAATCGAAAAAATATTTTTTATTTCAAAAGGGTATACTCCTGAAGTAGTCCCATTTAAACTTTACAGAAATCGGCTGAGCCGTTTTTGATCAATTTAAAAATTGAAATCAAAGATAGCAATAGCATAATCATTTGTCTCGAGTATAATACGAGTTGTAATGTAATACAACGTTGCTTCAGAATGTAAACAGAATATTCTAAGACTTAAATTAATCTAACTTTGAATTAATCTTGTATCTAGTTCAAACCAATTTGACTAGCTTCAAACTCGTCAGAGTCAACAAATATTTCGGATCAATATAAATTAATAGAGACAAGTTTTATCGACTTTGAGTCTTGGTACTAGCCCAGAACGAAAGTATTTACAACTGTATTTAAATAATATATTGTGATGCATATGTTTACAATCTTGTTATTAACATTTAAAACTTTATATTAGAGTGTGAGCAAGAATAGTTTTTAAATGCAAATATTTTGATCTCATAAATAAAACAATGACATGTAAGTACAAATGGCTACTGGAATGAGAACTGGACATTCTTGCTTTTAACCTCGTAATTTGGTATAGTTTTGTGTGATTTTTTCCTTCTGTTTTGTCAACTTGCATATTTTGTTGTTTTAGTAAATATTACAACAAAAGAGCATTGTGAAAGATTCCCTTATAAAGTATGATCCTGACTCCTGCAAAGACAAAGTTTGTCAAGCAATAAGCCGACGCCAAATATAAAAAAATGCTCTGGTTAAATGATTGTAACACCATGATATGGCAGTTTTCAGCAATTAATGTTTTAAAATACTTTTATAACATATGTAACAGCTCTTATCACATACGCATCCTTGAAAACATATAAATCTCTAAATATTATGTTTGATATTTATTTAGGGCGTTGACAATCGCGCGACGCACCACGTCTTTGAAAACAAGCAATAACAAATTAAAAACTTAACGAAAACTTGTCAGGCATGTAAATAAGTTATATTATGCATTAACAAAGTGTATTAATTAGTACAATATTAATAAAGAACATGGAAACACTCCTTGTCATAAACTGTTATACTTTACAACGATAATAATGTCATACCCATGTCGTAATAACATTCACCCCCGGTACAAATATCCAGGGAATACAGATGTTGTTAACTAATTACATTATTCATTATAAATTAGGTTATAAAAATAAGACTAAGCGGAGCGCGGGTCATGTGGTAGCATGGTGGGTCGACGACATGGACAATGTCGCGGGTCAAACGACACGATTGGCAAAGAACCAAGACTGACACTCCAAGAGAGAGGCCTATACCCAGCAGTGGGAAGAAGAAGGCCGCAGAAAATGATGAAAAAATACACAATCAGGTTATTTAATAATAATAATAATAATAAATCTTTATTTCTCTATAGTTTACAAATTATACATACAGTTTTAATTATGATCTAGCATAACAAAATGTACAAAAATTTACTGTTGCCGAACTAGGCTAGTGCCTGTGTTTCAGCGTACAGCAACCTCCCTACAGGGTAATGCCATAATTAAGTGCTATTTACTATAGGTTTTAACAATTTTTTGAAAAAGTTTATATTTAAACAAACTAAAAGAAAAAAGAATGAAATAAATTTTCAACTTACTTTAACTATTGCGAGTAAAGTGTAGAATGAGCCTCTCTTTGAGTAAAATGTGAGTGAGAGTGTAATGCATGTATGTATGTGTGAGACATGAGGTCATGCCCACGTGTGTGTTTCTGTGAGTGGGAGTGTATATATGCATGTATGATTGTGAGAGGGTGTAATCTTGTAATCTTGTTTTTGTAATTTCAGTCATTTGGCCGTGGGGTGCCGGCAGAGTAGAATAGCACCCCCCTCTTGTACCAGGTGTCGTAAGAGCCGACTGAGGTACTACGGAACCGACAAATGGCAAATTTGGATATCCATCCAAAACAGCGTAGCTGAAGACCAACAGGGCGGGGATGGGCAGCAGCATCCCCGTCGCGAGAGCTACGCACTGCGATTGCCAACAGGCCTGCCCAGCGCATTTCAGAATTAATAAATGAAAAAGAAATGGCCTTTCTTTGTTAAATAAGATAACATATGTGTCATTACAAATTTTGTATCCCACTGGACGTCGTCAGAACAGCCACTTCGCTCTATCTTAAGTACGTACGACATTTACTATACGATACTATACTATACGACTTAAAATTATTTTAACATTGACTCTTTCTGTCGCATATTATCATAATATCTTTCACACAGTTATTTATTGACAAATTTGCCTTCCCATGTTATTGTTACCACACACCATCATGTGTAGGGTTTATTATTTACAATTTTTCCAATTAAAATTCCTAATACTCGTACTTAGCCCTGAATTGGTGCTTCGCTTTCATCTACCGGGCATCTTGTTCATAAGATATGACATCGCTTTTAATGCTGAAATAAAATCGGTAAAAACCTTTGTTAAATTAAACGGTTTTGTCTACTAAAAGCTAAAAAAACCTAACTCAAAAATAAAATCGTGGGGCATTCGCCTGGAACATTTTATTAAGTACCTACGTTGCTTCTTACGATTTTATTTTTGAATAATGTATTAATTTTTAGCTTTTGGTACATAAAACAGTTTAATTTAAATAAGATTTTTACCTATTTTATTTTTGACTTCTTAGTTTTTTTTTTTTTTACCAAAAGCTATATTCTACATGAAAGGCCCTTATTTAATTTGGATACCAATATTGTTAAGATTGTGTAAAAAATGTAATCCGCCATGTTGTCGCGGTGGCCATCTTGCATTTACGTAAATACTGAATACAAAAAATTGTATTGTCGTCGAAACCAAAGGTGTGTATCAAATATCATATCGATCTGCCCACAGGACCCCCTGGTCAAATTTCAATTACTAGATTTGAACAAAAAACGGGCAAGTGAAGTTAAAAAAATATATTTAATACATCAAAAAGACCATCCACATTAAATAAGAAATTCCTGCACATCATTATCACTGACGCTAAACTGTTCCCTCGCTTCAAGCAAAATACTCGATGCCTAAAAATCGTAAAACAAAAGATGTCTCAAAGGATATAGGACCATCATTATGTCAAACCGAGTCACTTTACACCTTAATGGATTTCGGTTTCTCGCCAAATGACAGTTTCCGCTTCACTTAGCTTCACTTCCGACGTAATCGATATCATTTCGGTGAAAAAATCGGGAAAGGTGTCACTTGTTATTCGATCGCTCTTTAGAAACCTTTTGTGTGAGGTGTCATCTATACGAGGATTAAATCAATTGGATTTGTGACACGTTGCGGGTTTTCAGTTTTTAATATTCATAAAAAAAATACGCTATTCGAAAACCAAAATTCGATTATGAACTTTTATGTTGCTATGTGGCATGATTTGTTGAATTTTAATGTCATAACATTCCTCTAGGCTGTCCAATTTTAAAACCTAGTAACTACTAAATAGCAAATTTTTCAGGAAGTGCAAAAAACATATTTTGTGCTGCCGTTACAGAACCGTGTAAGTTAGGGCTGAGCTAAGGGCATATTATGATTCATCATTTTATTAGGAATATAAATGACTACTTGGCGAATAGATAGATGTAGTTAGCACAGTTGTAGGGCAGATACTGATGTTTAAATTGTATTGCAAGAAGAAAAATCACAAATTATCAAATTAAAATCCTAGTAAGTGCGTTACTAGGTATTCAAATTGTATATATAGCCGTAGGTATTATGAATTTCCAAATTAACCCTTAACCAGGCTATGGTATGAGCATTTCCCACATCGATTTTAGGAGTTTATTGCCAGGTTTTGGTAAAGAATCAACCACAAACTGTCAAAAATGCCCATAAAAATATTATCTATGGTCTCAAAAAAAAAATAGCTTGAAACGGAACGCAAATGTCACTTTGACAGCCATTTTTTTCCAAGGTCGGTCGTTTTTGTAAAATGTACGGTGTTTGTTATTCATAATGGCGAATCAGAGAGAGATAAATCGTATGCTTTTTTGATATATTGTAGAATTTGAGTTTTTCTATTAAATTTACGACTAGCTTACGCGCTTTCCAGTGAACAACTGAGCCAAAAACTAACCAATCAAGGCGTCCCCCATGACAACGCGGCCGCGGCGGGCGTCCCGTGCTCCCCTCGCTCGTCCTTCCCCCGTAAGGTTTATTCTAGCGTACTCTGCCTAACAACAATGTGCACGGTTTCGCGCCAAAATATTTCCTAGTAAGTACTTTGTGATTTTGAAAACAACACAAAGTTTAAGACGAGTTTCAATTTGTAAACCTAGTATCTGCATTTTCAATTTCAAAACCTAGTAACTATTGAACACTTGCTAGGTTTATAAATTGGAATTGTACATACTAGGATAATAAGTTGTAAATTGGGAAAAAACATGTAGATACTAGGTTTGAGTGGGTCCATATCTCCTAAACTATGCATTCTTTCGGCTGTTTTTGTTGCTGTAACGAGGCGGCGATGGGAAAAAACATATATGGAGCAAAAACCCGATTTTCAGAATTTTTGTCAGACTAGGTTTTTAAATTGGACAGCTCATTGATAATCATATATTTTCTCCAAATACAACTTTTAGCTATATACCGTCGAACACAATCAATACCTACCTATATTGTCGCTTGCGCACCTCTATTTTCCTCTTTTATCGCTTGCGTTATTTTACAGTCTATTTTATATGACAAATTTGAATAAATAATCGGCTAAGTGCCAGTTAGAGTCGCACACAACGAGTTCCGTACCGTATGGGAATCTTCCCTCTTTTTTTTTTTTTTTTTTTATTTAACCTGTACTGTCTCACTGCTGGGCAAAGGTCTCCCCCAATTCCTTCCATTCCTTTCTGTTCTGTGCTACCTCCGTCCAACCTTTTTTAAACCTCTCGATTTCGTCGCGCCATCGTGTTGGAGGACGGCCTCGGGGTCGACTGGACAGAGGAACCCACTCTGTTGAGACCTTTGCCCATCTGTCTGGGTGCATACGACTCACGTGTCCCGCCCACTCCCATTTGAGCTTTGCAGATTTCAGGCCGACGTCGCTAACGCCTGTCATGGAACGCAGTGTGGTGTTTCGGACGCGGTCTACTCTTTTGATACCAAGTACACTGCGTTCCATTGCTCTTTGGCAAACCTGAAGGCGAGACTTCTGAACATTGGTGAGCGACCACGTTTGTGCACCATAAGTTAGGATGGGTAGAATACACATATCGATGAGTTTTCGTTTCAGGGAGATTGGTAAATCTCCCTTCATTAACGATTTCATGGACCAGTAGCTCTTCCAGGCATTGTCTATGCGACGACTGATCTCTTTGTCTTGCCTGTTGTGGAAAGATACTATCTGGCCCAAGTATGTGTACTCATCGACATAGTGTATAGTTTGACCATCTACCTCGACCCTACGCTTCGTGCTATTCGTCATAAGTTGAGTTTTAGACCAGTTCATTTGAAGTCCCACCTCCAGGCTTGCTCTACTAAGGTCTTGGAGCATGCTTTCCAGTTCAGGCGCTGATGAAGCAAAAAGGACAATGTCATCTGCAAACCTTAAGTTTGTCAAAAGTTTGCCACCAATTTGTATGCCCTTTGTTGCCCAGGAATCTGCAAGAACTTTGAAGATCTCTTTGAGAGTGCTGATGAATAATTTGGGAGAAAGTGGGTCACCTTGCTTAACACCTTTGGTTATTGTAAATGAAGGACCGGAAGTACTAAGTTTCATGTTTGCTGTACTATGGTAATAAATTATTTTGAGGAGGTCTATATAGGTAGTTTCGATGCCTTGATTCTGCAATGCAGAAAATATTGCGGAGTGTTTTAGGCTGTCAAACGCTTTCGCATAATCGACGAAAGCTAAATAAAGCGGTTGTTTAAATTCAATATGTTTTTCTATCACTTGATTTAATGTCTGCAGATGGTCGGTAGTGGAAAAATGTGGCCGAAATCCAGCTTGTTCTGGTGGTTGATGACTGTCAAGTTTTCCTGCTATACGATTTTGAATGACTTTAGTGAAAATTTTGTATATATGAGATACTAAACTTATAGGTCGATAGTTGCTGATATTGGATACATCACTTTTTTTGTGGAGCAGAATTATATTTGAATGGCACATGTTCTTAGGGATTTGTCCAGTATCTAAAATAGTGTTAAATAGGTTTGTCAGATGCGGGATTAGAGTATTTTTCCGTATTTCATAGTCTTTAAGGCATCATAAACTTCTTTGCCCGTGATTGAGGGGACTGTATCGGAGCGGGAATATTGTAGGTCTGAAAGGTTATTGTCTTTATCTGTGTATAGCTTTTTGTAAAAATTCGTACATATTTCCATTACTTTGTCTCGGCTATTATGTTTAGTCCCTGTTTCGTCCTGTAAACTATTGATCCAGCGTCTTCCTTTAGATATTCCTTGTTTAGCTATTCTTAGTGATGTGTTTCGTTCTATGGCTGCTTTTACTAAATCGCAGTTAAGTTTCCTGGTATCATACCGTATGCTACGTTTGACTAACCTATCAAATTTTCTGTATTCTACTGTTCCTATTTCATATTTCTGTCTGTTATCAATTAGATTTTTTGATTTTTCGGTTATTTTTGCTTTCTGTTTTTTAACACTTTTGATTTTCTTGGAGCTGTTTTTAATGCCGTTCACTATTGCATTGTACTGTTCGTCCACGTCTTCGATTTCTTCCACGTTTAGGATTTGGAAGGAATTGGTCAGTTCCAAGTTGAATTGATCTGCGTGTTGTAATAAAGTGAGTTTGGAATGTATCTGTGTGCGTTTAGTAAATAGTTTGGTGCGATGAATTTTAAAATCAAATCGGATTTTCGCTCGTACTGGTAGGTGATCGGAACCAAATTTTATTTTCTTAAGGCAAGAGACATCCTTAACTATTTGCATATCTGACGAGATAATGTAATCAATTTCATTTTTTGTGATGCCGTTAGGTCCTTTCCAGGTCCATCGTCTTTGCGGTTTTTTGTAATAATATGTATTTGCAATTTGTAAGTTCTGACCAAAAGCGAATTGAATCAGTCTGGCACCACGTTCGTTGCGAGTCCCTAGGCCGTATTTACCAATCGTGTTGGTGCGATCCGAATCAAGTCGGATTCTGACTTTCGCGTTGAAATCGCCAATACAGATGTTCCATGTGCTTCGGTTCTCTTGGCAAGCTTTGTTAAGAAGTGTATAAAAATCTTCAACTTCCTCGTCAGGATGGGAACATGATGGTGCATATGCTTGGATGATTGTGAGGGTTGTTGTTTGTGTCAGCTGGAACTTTAAGATAGCAATTCTTTCGGAGTAACCTATGAATTCGACAATGTTGTCCTTCCACCTCTTAGCCACCATAAACCCTACTCCATAGAGTCCCTTGGTTTGTCCAAAGTGGAAAAATATATTGTCGTCTCGTTCTTCTGTTTCTTCGCCAAGTCTTCTTACTTCTGAGAGTCCAATTATGTCCCAATTGATATCTTTTAAGCTGTGTTCAAGCTCTATTAATCTGTTATCTCCTAACAATGTTTGGACATTATAAGTTAAAACGTTAAGCAAATCAGGGTCCTTTATAACGTGTGCCGTTTTCGTCTGACGGGTAATCGACCTCGCCCGGAGATTCTTAGCACCCCGGACTCCAGTGCCAGGCTGGTCTTCCTCTCTACCAGCACAACAACTGGAGTCGCCGGGCACTTGGGGCCTTTTTTTATTTCTACTATCCATCTTATAATTGGGGGGGTTTTGGACCATAACCCGCCGCGCTGGTCCAGTGCGAGTTGGCGGGTCGTCAGAGCCTCGTTTGTTGTTTAGCAGGGCGTACCACGGGCAGGTGAGGATGACTTAGGCCACGAAAGATGTTGGTTGTGGCCCCTTGGGAAATAATTCCGTGAATATTTCAAGCATCTACCGGTTGCTGTAATTAATAACGAGTAAAAAATTACGTTTTTTTTTAATGGGAACCTAATTTAATTGGGCCTAATATTGGGAATTTAATATTTTAGGAAACTATTTATTTTATTTTTATTTAATTAATAATATTCTGTGAATATTTGAAGCGTCTACTTGTTACAGTTATTAATATTTTAATATTGAACGAAAATTATTTAAATTTCTGGTCTATTATAGGAGAGGGGATCCCCTCAAATATTTATTTAATTGTTTTTAGTATTTGTTGTTTTTTAGTATTTGTAGCGGCAACAAAAATATATCATCACCCTAACCCTAACGGCACGGAACCCTAAAAAGTAGATTACATACATCGACATGGCATTTTTTCAGTTTTATTACATAATCCCGTCAATTATTTCGTCAATCGCTGATTCAATTTAAAAAAATCGAAAACTTATTAGGTAAAACATAATTTGGAAACTTCGACTTTGCATTTTTTAAAGTAGGTAGGTAAAGTAACACCTACATTTTTAGTCAGGCTCAATCTTAACTCAGTACTATTAACTAGAATGTATACCAATATTTTGTAGCTTTGTATTATCTATTTGGTCTCAACACGGTAGCATTAGATTTTATGTTAAGAGTTAAAAAAGAGTTATAAATGAATGAATGAATAAAACCACGAAATAATTCTGTTTGACAAACAGCTCATCTTAAGTAATTAGCCCACAAGGCATGACCAGAACGTAACCATCCTACGCTTTATAAACATGAATGAAACTACACCTTAATTCAATAAACGTAATAACCCTCGATTACCACCCAAACTGTGACCAATTTCGGATATAATTGTTTCAAAATTGTTACTTTATGGCCCAAAAACAGTGTTATAACGAAAGGTTTTATGACTTTTAAATATTTATCAATCGATTCCTTTGTATAAATTAACTATTTTGTTTTACGATCACGCGTCTGTGTTTTGGGTCTGTTATTCAAAAAATTAATTGCAGTATTTGCATATTGAGTGCCGTCAGTTTTTTGGTGTGAATTAATTTGCATTTCAAGAGTTTTTTCGACAAAATTCAGATTTTTTACTAGGTATATTGCTTAGAAAATTTGTGCCACTTTGGTTACCAAGTTGATATTAATAATGCCTACTCTTTATGATCGGTTGTTGAACAAAAACACAATGGTTGTCAGAATTTTTTGAACGTTTATTCATTGAATAAATAATTATTTATCTTGATCGTGTTAGTGAGTAGGTACATATATGTTATTGCAGACAATGTAGGTACATTATAAATTACATCAATGCAGATTTAGAAATACATTATTACATCTTGTGTATAATGCTGAGATTTAACTAATTTTATTAATCACCACATATTATGATATGATTACTAAATATATCTTTATGAAACACAAGAATTCGGAAGACATTTTGCCTTCAGGTTTCTTTTCTATGCATTTATACACAGTACACATGTACCTAAAGTGTTAGTAAAAGTTTTACTTCGCAATATTAACCCATGTTTATTATGAGAGACGGTATTAAAAATGATATTTATTCTTTATTATATTCTTTAGAAAATCCTCTCAGCAGTTTTGAAAGATACAGTATACTGGTACAAAACCTTGACCCTGGAACGGAGTTTTTGGAATAGTTTGAGTAATTCCTCGTTATCGTAAGATACGATTACAAACTTTATAATTACCTCTATAATCTACCTACTTGTGGCTACTCAGGTTTTGGGGTGTGATCTCCTGTTCATGCGAATCTACTTGTAGAAAAGACGGTAAGTTTGATTTCAAACAGAGACAGTTACCTTATTGACATAGTAATTGTTCTCTACCAGGAACATAAATTCGTTTTTATTCGTATTTAATAGATATCGTAAGTATTTTACTTTAGAAAATGTTTTCATTACAAAAATACTAATAGTTTATAAACCTATGCATAATTCAGGTATCCATAGAATGACAATGGGCGTACCTGCTTTGCACTAACAGGTGGAGTCTAACCGACCACACCTTATAAACATTATTCGTTCACATAAATTACTTATTCAAAAGCGTAACGATATCACGATAGCGACTAATTTGAATTCATTCCATGAGTCATTTTATTCAGAGGAAGCCGAAAAGTTTTTATTTGATGTTAAATCTTTTGGGAACCATTTTGTTGTACTTTTTGTCGTCAATTATTTTGTGCTCAAACGACGTAATACTTTTATAACGAACCGCGTAACTTTGCGAATGTGAGCTTGATTTAACTAGTAAGGCTTATTTTATTTTTATGCCTGCTCTAGACAAGATTTGGAATTGTAGTTTATATTTGGGTAAACACGGGATTTTAGCTATTTTTGTCAAAAATAATTATTTTTCGCAAAAAATGTACAAAATTCGAATATGTCGCTCGAATTGCTTACATTATTGTTGATTTATCAAAAGCGGCTCAGCCGATTTCTGTAAAATTTAAATAGGACTACCTTGGGAGTATACCCATTCGAACTAAAAAAGAATTTTTCGATTCGGTTAACAATTGACGAAAGTATCGATGAACATACACAAAAAAAATACATACACACGAACATAGAACCTCCTCCTTTTTGGAAGTCGGTTAAAAATAGCCCATCTAGAATCCGATTTATTAATAAAAAGGATTTTTAAGCTAAGAAGCTTTAGACAGACTCAAATACAACATTCAGATATTAAATTTAGGAATTATCTATAGGCGAACCAAGGTTATCGAAAATACACATATGTAATCTAAAAAATATTACAAGTGTAAAATAAAAATCATGAAAACCCCGGCAATAGGTTTTATTGTAACATAGTTAAAAATTATCTTGACCACATCAGTTTTCTAAAAAAAATACTAGAAGTTTGGTTTTTCCTACTTAAAAGCCATAGCCTGTTCTATTTATTTTTGCTGAGTCTTTATATAACATCGATCTTCCGGTAATTTTCTGTGAAAAGATATTGGCAGATTTTTGTACGCTCATAAACAAATACACAAAATGCCGCATTTCTCATCAGAGCTAACATTATTGTGTTATTGTGAAACTGTTTACAAGAAACACGAAAACACAGAGCAGATGTTTCCTCAGCTTTGAATTATAATTATAAAGAAATTGAGGACGTTCCCTTTGATATTTTTTCCGTTTGACGGTAATAAATCAAATCATCATTCTCCGATTCGACTTAAGTAATAAAATCACCTACTTTACGATGTTCTTTTGAACACGACAAATATGACATTATATAAGTAACACGTGTTTTCCATCACTCGGTGACTGGGTTTGATCATTGATTAAAAATGTTCAGAGGTAACAACTCTGCTTGCTACTAAAAACACAGTGATAATAAACTCGTTGGTCTATGTTCAGCTATTAGTATACTTAATAGGTATAAGGGTATCAAAGGCAAAGGTACAAAACAGTCAAGTTTATTACAGCACTTATTACTAGAACGTGTCTTTGTACTTATCCATCTCTTTTTAGTCCGCGCTGTGACAATTT
Source organism: Hypomecis atomaria (assembly GCA_964007245.1). NCBI lineage: Eukaryota > Metazoa > Arthropoda > Insecta > Lepidoptera > Geometridae > Hypomecis > Hypomecis atomaria. Next base: position 13,654,473 of record OZ023291.1, read on the forward strand.
TGAAATGCTGTTTGTTCCAAAAATAACCTTGACCCAAATTAGAAATATAACTTATATAACGCTACAAATCACAAGCAAAACACATTTTAAAGTAAGTTTTTAAAAGTAAAATTTCCTTTCCACGGAATAAACTCTGGTCAATTAAATAAACGCTGAAAAACATCTTCAACCCGTTTCTAGCAACGTAGATGTACGTCAGTACCCAGCAATTAACCTCTCCGTATCTTGAGGCAATAGCCGAGCCACTTTGCAGCAGTACCTACTTATGCCTGTACTTTGTAAATACAGTGTAGCATAAACAACAGTATGGACATAAAATTGAATTGTGTATATCCTTATGGCCACTATAATATTCGTCATCGTCGTTCCAGCCATAAGACGCTGATGGACATAGGCTTCCCCTATAGATCACCAATGAAACCGGTTGGTAGCAGCTTGCATTAAGCGCGATCATGCAGTCTTAATGATGTCATCCGTTCAGATTGTGGGTAGACGTCCTACGCTGCGCTTGCACCGACAAGCCCAACCACGCACCGACGTGGTCTCCACTCGAGAAGTCTTCGACCTCTCGAGTGGAGACCACGTCGGTGGTGGTTATGTGCCCTGCCCACTGCCATTTCAACTTGCCAATCCGCTGGGCTATGTCGCTAACTTTGGTTCTTGTACGGATTTCCTCATTTCTGATTCGACCTCGCAGAGAGACTCCAAGCATAGCCCTCTTCATAGCTTGTTGGGGATACTTGGAGCATACTACTAAGGTCCATAGTGAGAACTAATACTATACATACTAATAATTATATGAAGTTCATCCTATTCGATTAACTTTGATATTTACTAGTAACCCAGTAACTTTAAACATACACAACATCTTTAAGCATAACAGTTCTGATTTTTTGCAGATTTGTGATGCTGGCCTAATGAATAATCTAAGTTTGTGACCTCGAGCGCCGAACGCAATTAGTCAAAAATCGAAAAAACCGCGAAAAAATCGTATTTTTTTTTCAAATTTTGGCGATTATAACCCTAAAACACTAGTTTTTGAAAAATTTTGTTGGAACGTTTTTATAGTAGACTAAATTTGCTACAATACGATACTAGAATTGTCTCTGTAGACCCAACAGTTTCCATAATATAATTATGATTGAATTTCAAGTATACTTCATCTAATCAATAAATTACAATAAATGAAGTTCATCCTATTCGATTAACTTTGAAGTTTACTAGTAGTACCTGGAATAGTGCATTAAATACGCGGTACTACTAGTAAACATCAAAGTTAATCGATACGGATGAACTTCATGTAATTATGATTGAATTTCATTTTTAACTTCATTTATTTAATCAATAAATTATTACAAATCAAGAATAATGTTTGTTGGTTTCTTGGTTTGTTACTCTTGTAAGCAGCAACAGATTATAGGATAGACTTGATTTTTAGTACAGATGTAGTTCGGAGGTTGGAGAGTAATAATTTAAAAATCGCGGTAAAATAAAAGGTTTCCATAGAAATACTCGTAGCACACAAATCAAAATATCACTTCGACTAAGCCGTAGTCAAATATCGTCAAAAGGTAGTAATCCATCCATCTATCAGCCATAGGACGTCCACTGGTGGACATAGGCCTTCCCTATGGATATCCAATAAGACCGGTTAGAAGTGGTTTGCATCCAGCGCAAACTTGCGATCTTAATGAGGCTATCCGTCCACTTTGTGGAAGGACGTACTACGCTGCACTTGCCGGTACGTGGTCTCCACTCGAGAACTTTTCGACCCCATCGGTCATCAGTCCTCCGTACCTTACAGCCCCTACCGCAAAAAGGTAGTAATGTGATAATGTAATTAAAACCACTTAATGTACTATACTTAATGTTGAACCTTATATCATACCTCTCCAAGAAGAGAGGGTATATCAACTATAACCACCAATTGTATTCTTCAACTTCTTGACATATTCTACTGTCTATTTACTTCATGAGTACCTACTCTACTAGTAAGTAAATAGCATTACAGTACATTCTGTAAGTACAGTTGCGTATGTACCTTACCTGTAAGATAACCATTATCGGCTGGCATTACATACCTAGTACCTACATCCAACGGGTCTGTTTCTAGAATGGTGCCCGTTGAATATTAAACACGTCTTACAATATACTCGTAAAATAACTGAAACACCGAAATAATTAAAGAGGGCTTCAGTGCACAAGAGCTTGATTATGAAAATTTCTTGTAAGATAAGCTTCTTGAGAAATTTACCTAGGTACGCTCTAATTTCCCTCTCAGAATTGTTGATAAGCCTTCCGGTGTACCTACCTTGAATGTCTCAACTTGAGTTAGCTTAAATGTACAGCAAAAACCCTTTATTACGTTAGTCGATTTAACAATTATTTTTTGCAAAAAATAGCATGTCCGACTTCACCCGTGTACAGAATTCGCGAATATTTCGCACAGATCAATGTAGCATTTTTCACATTATTGTTGATTAATCGAAAATGGCTCAGCCGATTTCAATAAAATTGAAATGGAACTAAATTCAAAGTATACTCTTTCCAAAAAAAAAAAAAAAAAATTATTGAAACAAAATTTCTATAAAAAAAGTTATGCGCGGTTTTACATTAAAAAAAATACGCGTCGAATTGAGTACCTCCTCCGGTTCGTCGGACAAAAAGCTTCCATGTACAATTTGGTAGGCATGTTCCTATACTTACTACATTAACTTTATTATTTACTACATTTGTATACCTACTCGTTATTGCGAATCAACTCTCTGTAATGTCAAAAATTCAAGAATGACGTTAGTAAAAACGTTTTATCGGCATTGCTGTTTATTTTACTAGGTTATTACAGGATTGTACTTGAATCTTTGAAATCCTGCTTATTCCAAGATAGACACAATAGCTGAGTACACAAATTATCTGAACACCTTACTCTACCTATATTTCACTAAGAACAAGTGCAAAATAGTTGTTTTTGCCACTCAATATAATTAACACTCTTTTTAACGACAAATAATTGTCGGTCCCTTAAACTTTGCTATACAGAGTTTACATTACTGTACCTATATTTTCTCATTACTAGTTTCGTGTGATGTTAACTCATTGGTACCTATGTATCTTATGTCAGAGCTTTGTAAGCTCTGGAACTTACGTCTATCATAATTCTGCTACCTCGCAAAACATAAGGTGTGGTGGTGGTGAAGAGTTTTACAATTGTGTTCGCAATTAACAAAATTTTGCTTGAAATTGTTGTAATAAATAAGCATGATAATTGTACTTCATAATAGAGGTAGATGCATATGGAAATATGTACAGAACAAGCTAATAAAGCATGTTTATTAAGGCACAAAAATTTGGATTTCTTGTTATCGTATTGAGAACAGAATCATAACTTTCCTCTTCCAGTAAAAATTTAGAACCCAAATAATTAGCATTAGCTTCTGGATTCTCTATTTATAGCTATCATAAGATTCATTTTCGTAAATAACGACAGTAAATAGTAAAAGAATAATTTATGTGTATTATAACCAAACACAGTCGTAAATAAGGTAACAATCATTTGTTTTCTAGGTCTGCCTTTGTTGTTAAACGGAATTTGACACACGTTGATCGTAGGCGTCTTTCTTTTGAATGTGTAGGCATGTAGGCTAACCCACGTGGTCATAATTCTTTTGTTCCATTTTCTAGTATGCATAAGATCCGTTTGTATGCAAAAACGCATCGGCTGCCAGTTCGTTACCATTCCTCGTGACAATAGCATTGCTTGGTCACTACACTCGAAATCAATTACTGGTACAGTTGGTTTTGTTTACAATATTTGTGTCATTGTATGAAACGTCTACTGTTGGAACTACTCGTTCAAAATAAGTTCACATTTGACTGATTTCATATTCGGCCAAATATGTGATCTAGATTGCAGTACTTTATTCTAAAAGGTACCAGCACCATGGGCTGCCATGTTTATGTGATTGCCTATATGCGCCTTGCACACTGTCAATGCCAGTTCAACTTGCTAATTTGACTATAATGGCTGTATCTGACATAGATTAATTAATATTTTGATCTAACTTTGAGGAGAGTTCATTAGCTCCTGAAATACATTTTAGTACTACTTTAATCCACAGAGCATTTAGGTCAGTTTTATTTTGATCATTATTATTGTTTGGGTTAATTAATCATTAGGGATTTACCTTTATCTCAATTAGGTGAGATAGGAGCAATATGCACGTTTTCTTAAATTAATTTTTGAACCATTAAAGAGTTAGTTCAATAAATAATTTTAGTTTGAATTGTATGTTTGCAAAAGCGAGGTTATTCTTAGTATAATTTGTAAGCCTACAAAGTTACTTTCATAAAAAGATAGGAAATGAAATGAGTCACCATCAATTCGAAAAAGAATAAAGAGACAAGATTTATTGTTCGAATATAAAAGATCAGGTAGTCCCTATCATAGAGTCGGAGAATATAAAATCGATTCGAAATAAGAATCGGTAAGATTGTTCCTCTCGTGAGGGTCGAGCGACCTTTTCTCAGTGATCACTATCGGATGCAGTCATCGATAGGCCAAAGCGACAATAGTATCGAATCTCGACCTATGCATATACGATATGGTAATGTTCAGTAAAACCAACTTACGTATACGACCAAGTGATAGAGCCACCGTCGTTAAATCGAAACAACTTTAAAAACTTTCAACTGTAAAATTAATTCAGACAATTGGACGACTCCTCACAAAAGTTGGTTAGGTTATACCGACCATTACATTCCTTACCTTTGTGTACTTATGTTGATGAGGTGGGCGAAACTCCATTGATATACAATCGATGTTATTGTTAATATTATGGGGTGGACCCGGTTTTAAAAGGCAATTTATTGTGGCCGATGGGACATCAGATATTGCTGTGTCATTTCTTATTTGTTGGACATAATACTCCGTCAGATGAAGTCAATATGAGGACGCGTCTGACATCGATTGTTGCGTTTATCTTAAGTCATACTCATCTTGTAGCATCATAAACTTTTACCAATATAATAAACTAATGATCATTATTGTCATAAGGCTTAGTATCGTGTAATCGTGTGTACCTTTTGATTTATGATTTTATGGATAACCATAGACCATACCAAGACATACCAACCATAGACAAGGATGAAAAACTAAAATTAAATCTAGAAAAATACCCGAAATGGCACCAGCTGTAGTTTTTGGCATTTTACTGATTTATCTTACTGCCTATGACTTCTTTTCATTGCAATATTGCATTTGGAAATGCTAGTTAAATGCAAGTGAGTTGGTATATTTATCACACTACAATGGTTAGGTACCTGTCTTCGACAACATGATTACTTCTTAGACATGATGATTTTCCTACTTGTCTTATTTCAAAAACTTCCTAATTAATTAATATCTTCCTTACCTTCTTAATTATCCTTTTAAAGCTCACTGCAATCAATAAAAAATGCCCATAATTGCGAAAAAAAAAAGTTTAGTGTTCCGGAATTAAAATTTCTACAATTGTCTGCTTGAGCTTTTGCCTATAAATACGCATTTAATACTATTTTGTAAATTAAAATATGTCAGTCAATATATAAATTAAGCACAACTTACACGCGAACTCACGGTCAGTAGGTAAGTAAAAATCAAGCTACTACAAGTTACAGTAAAGTTTGTAATTCCCCTTAAAATGAATCTAAATCCCTGACAAAATATCTCAACAATCTCGTTAAGATCAGTCTAGACCAGTTTTAGAAACAAAAACCGACCTCCAAAGAGCGTAAAGCAAATCGATAAATCCTCATCAAAAGGTCGCCTACGCGTTAATTTAAGACCCAGCTATTAAATTTCAAAAACCCTTTCGGACCCTTCAGTCTATCGTTGCGTTAACCACAATAATCCTCTATGCCCATAAAATTGGTATTTACCCAAATTAAACTCGGCTCGTAATTGATACAAATGGTTGTTTCTAGTTAAATGTAATTGAAGACAGTGGCAAGTGCAACGGAGCAGGCGTAATTTTAAACCTATTGTTCCAGAGATAGATAAATTCTTCAATTTACGTGGCTGGTTTGCTGAAGATAGGGTTAAGAATTTAAGATATGATTAAGATGTTCATGACAGATGCTGAAGTGTATTGTTGATGTGGTGCTTTTTAATGTTCATCAACGCCAGGTTTTGTGTTTTAAGTCTGGATACAAACACATTTAATGTTGTGCAAAAAGCTCTACTGCAGAAATGTATTTTTTTTAATTGAGTGCGCTGTGAGCCTTGTAATATAAAGATTTGTAGAATTGTATCTGTTTTTAAAATATCAATCATAAAAAGACTGCAACGTCTATTTTTTTCATAGAAAAACAATATCTTCACAAGTTTTTGAGGCTAGAAAATATCTGGCTAATAAGAATATTGTAATGTTGGCTACAATTCGAAAAAAAAATGAAAGGCCAATTAGGTATTACGTTTGGTGATCCACAAAAATTACATTAATCATTGTTTTACTACACTTTGATCTATTATCCTTTTTGTGAGTGGGCATTAATTTGTTTCTATTTTTTTGATTAAAAATTAACTCACAAACATTTTGCACATTTCGAGCTAGCTTCTGCCTAGAATCAAAGAAAAATAAATTAGCACCAAATTAAGCGAGGCAGCTAAATTAAGCCAAAATAAAAAATAAGTTAAGTCCCTGCGCCAACTAAGTTGTCACATTTATATTAAAAACTCGTTGTCAGACAACAGCTTCTACTTTTCCACTCGAAATTGCTTTCATTAACAGACGTTATTACCAATCCAGCGAAACTATACAGTAAAGTTTCCAATTGCAAAGTAAATTCATTTGCACCGTTTCTACCGATTTCGCGTGCATCGACTTGTATAAAACGTTTAATTAAACTCTATACACAATTTTGCTGTCAAACCAAAAGATATTGGAAACGTGGATTTCAAGACAGCACTGAAAATATCTGAACCAAGCAATATGCGGAATTTGAAACAATATTCGTTGGTTTACTTATTGGTGTGCAAAAGAAGGATCTACTTGATTTTATATTTTAAAACTTATAAATTATCACGAATTATTTTTTATCGCGGAATAATAAAAATTAATAATTGGTGCCTGTTTTAGTACTGTTTCTTTGTGCCTGCTCGTGTCTTCTATTCAAATCGTTTTGTTATTTGAATTTTTCAACATCCATTATTACAAACATCTTCGAACAGACCCGTCTGTCCCTTTACCTGATTGTATTCACCTCACGATTAGCTGCCCGTTATTTTGTATGTAAAAATCCAATAACATTTGTATAAAAGCGACATTCAAAATACTTATCATTGTTTTGAGCAATCAAAAGTGTTGTAAATTCATTTAAATCGACCATCAGTTAGCGTTTCTGATCGATATTGAATTTTAACTTACAAACATCCCGCTGCGTAACTGCATTTAGAGATGGTCACATTGCGTTATTTTGTAAGTTTGTCGCGTCAAATTGCTATTTAGTTAGTAAAAACGTGGTCGTTGTAACAGTTAGATATCCATTGGGGGTTATTTATCGTGAAATTGTTGGATGCTATTTACATTGGGTAAAAGGTGAAATAGAATTTTCGAAAGCGTGTACCGAATTTCAATTTCGACATTGATTAAAGTCGAAAAAACTGTTGCTTTGACAGAATTAATATTTAATAAAAAACATTGTATGGTTCATGTTTTCAATTTTAATATTGACCTTTGAGAAATATTTAATCAAATAACCCACCTTTTCTAGTTACCGGTGCAAATGTGTCCTAATTTGTGACAAAATCAACACACAAAATAGGACGTTGGACATCCTTTATTTGGGAAAAGAGCCGGAGTGGAGTCACTTGGTCCCTAATTCAAAGCCCAAATCTCGCCTGTTAATAAAATTATTTCATTTGTGAAACCATTTACAATTCCTGTATACTCGTACGGCTACAAATATTTAATTTATGCGAATAATATGAAGAATACAACAGAAACAATACAAATAACAGAACAGTTTCTCTATTTTCACAGTCCGTTGGTTCTTTGGCAACTCATATGTCATATTAGTATCAAACGTGGAAAGCACAAATATTATCATCTCCCGTATCCCATTCCTGATTCCACTATCATATTAGTTGTCCTTTTCTGGACATGTCGCTGATTTAGTGTTGCCAGTTAGAAACTTTCGTAATAAATAAACCTTATTTGCTCCGACGTCAAACTCCATGCGCCGCAAGTATCTCATTGGACAATGTAGGCGAAGTATTAGTATCGCCAGAACGTAAGATCGTAACATTTTAATGTTTCGAAACTAGTTAATGATCTAAATTAACTGTTTTCGTCTCAATAAAACACGGTTTGAGAATTAACAATTCGTTAAGTTAGAAAGTGGGTCTTAAAGTTAAATGTTGCCTATGCTCATAAATAATACTAAGTGTATCACTTAATTAAAATTTTCACAAATACAAGCCGTTTTCAATTGGTTTTATTGGAAATTAAAAGGAAATACGATTTCCATCAATAGACATCTTTCCTTCGACTAAAATAGTAGTTTATGCAACTGTCATATAATGAAGGGTATTAAAACACGAGTGTGAGTTTATGAAACGAGCGCAGCGAGTTTCATAATAGTAACGAGTGTTTTAATACCCGTGTTATATGCAGTTGCATACACTACTTTATCTTCACTAATAAAAATAAAAATAAAAAATAAAAACATATTGCGAAACATTAAATTCACGCGTACGTGTATTGTCACAGTGAACTTGGCGCCATTAAAATCTAACCAATGACTGCGCTCTCATTGGTCAATCAGGAGCGAGCGCGCGCTGTTCTTTTTTTATTTCATTGGCACAAGATCTTACCAAAGAGTTTGTGTATGTAAGTTTAGTAGTTTCGACGAAATTTTCACGTATAACCCAACTGTTTTCAAAAGCCAGCCTAATATCAAAATTTTATACAACTTGTATGAGGATTTTGACATAAGGCTCGCCAGGTTAATTGGTCGCGTTTTATCGATGTTATAATGAGATTTTACGATATCGATGTGGATATTATAACATCATTTGAAATTGCTTAAATTGAGTGTTTTGTTGTCTGTGCTATAACAGTAGTCATTATAAGTCAAATATTGGAAACATAAGTAGAATGTTACAACATTAGTGTAGATAAAGTTTATTACGTGACAATGACTCTACTAGATACTCTGAAGTTTACGAAAACTGCCTTCTTAGAGTTTCGAACCTAGAGGGTAAAAACGGGACCCTATTACTAAAGTTTCGTTGTCCGTCCGTCCGTCCGTCTGTCTGTCACCAGGTTGTATCTCATGAACCGTAATAGCTAAACAGCTGAAATTTTCACAGATGATGTATTTATGTTGCCGCTATAACAACCAATACTAAAACCGAATAAAATAAATATTTAAGGGGGACTCCTATGCAACAGACGTTATTTTTGCCGTTTTTTGATCAATGTTGACGCTTGAAATGGGGCTAAGGAGATCCCATACGGTAAGGAACATTTCGTGCGCGAGTCTGATTCACATTTGGCGCATTTTTTTCTATACAAGCTTGAGTCTAAAATTTAGAGCATTAGGTTTATTTTACATTACTAACTATTATTCTATATTATTTTATTTTCACAAAGGGCTAAGTTATCATCAGCACCTCTTCCAAAAGACTTGCCAAATAAAAATTCAAGACAAAACGTCGTGAACAGACAAGTGAGGCCGGTTTTTATACATGTGGTGAGTACATCTCATGAACAGTGATAGCTAAACGGTTGACATTTTCACATATGATCTATTTCTGTTGCCGCTATAACAACTAATACCAAAACAGAATATAATAAATATTTAAGGGGTACTTCTATACAACAAACGTTATTTTTGCCGTTTTTTGCTCGATAATAACGGCAGCAGGTCGACGCTTGAAAAGAGGCTAAGGAGATCCTATACGGTACGGAACCTTTCGTGCGCGAGTCTGATTCGCACTTGACGCATTTTTTGCTACAAGCTTGAGTCTAAAATTTGTAGCATTAGGTTTTTTCTTTACATTACTTAGGTACTATTATTCTATATTATTTATTTTCACAAATGGCTAAGTTATCATCAGCACTTCTTCCAAAAGACTTGCGGTATACGATCTCAGACCAAATAAAAAATCAAGACAGAACGTCGTGAATAGACAAGTGAGGCCGGTTATTATACATGTGGTGAGTACGTCGGTGTTGCGCCGAGTAGCATGGCGTAGTTTTGTTGTATGTCTATGTGTGAGTAATTGTGTTTGTACATGACAAGGCGTAGTTTTGCCGGCCTCACTTGTTTGTTTACAGCATTCTGTCTTGATTTTTTTATTAAGTCTGTATATACAATGATATAATACTGTTTTACAGTGACGAACGTCGGTTTTTGTGTCCCTACTACATAAATTTGTCCCTTGGCCCGGAACACAACATATTCAGGGACCTTTATGAGTACGGTGGCCCGATGTAGGTTAAACTTGGCAATTTATCTCTTTTAATAGTAGCATAATGAACTTTGTTCGTTGAACGGAAAACACGGGTGTTTCGATTGTTTTACCACTCCGAAATGACTTTTGTCGACGTCGCTATAAAATTGGGATTGCTTTACGATCTTATTACTTGTTTTTGTTTTGTTTTAATATTTTCTTCGGTTTTAATTTTTGTTTACAGAAAATTAAAATGTCTTAGGTATGTCTAAAACTGCGATTGTCAAATACATTTACAAGCACCTGCAATAAAACCTGTAAACTTTTCTACACGCTTTTAATAAAGGCTTATTCTTAGAGTTTTGGAATTTGTCATAAAGTTATCTTACTCTATGACTAAATATTATGATATTATGTAACTGTCACTTATTTTTTTTACTGAAATTATACTCCTTTGCCATAGTAACCAGATAAAATCTGGGGGCACGGCAGTAGTGCCACAATTTACTCGTACCCATCTCGTACTTACGAAAATTACTAAAAACTAACCAACTTATTCACTCAGCTTATTCTCATATCAATGGAAACTTTTAAATGGATTGCCATATCTTCTTGCAATTTTAATAATATTAACAGAATATTCCAAAATTTATACAATACTAGCTTAAAACCCGCGGCTTCGCCCGCGTTGTCTTAGTAGACAGGTACTGGCTTATGAAAATAGCCCGTGGTTTGACCCACGTTTGTCTTAGTACTTGCTTAAAATTATAAAAGTCTGCCGGTTGGCTTGCGTTGTCTTGGCACTTCCTTAAAATAATAATAGGTCGTGGTTTAGCAAAGCATTATCGTATAACGTATTACTTGCAAGGATAATGCCTATGGTTTGGCCTGAATTGTCATAGTATTTGGCTAAAATGATAATAGGTCGCGGTTTGGCCTGCGTATTCTTAGTACTCGCTTAAGATGGTAATTTATAGCACGCAGCTTAGCCTGCGTTGTCTTAATACTTCCTCAAAATTGTAATAGCCTACCGTTTGGCACGCGTTGTCGTATTACTTGCAATGATAATAGCCCACGGTCTGGCCGCTTTGTTCGAGTAACTGCTTAAAATGATAATAAGCCACAGTTTGACCCGCGTTGTCTTGGCACTTGCTTAAAATAATAATACTTCGTGGTTTCGCCTGCATTGTCGTATAACGTATTACTTGAAAAGATAATGCTTAGTAGGCATTATCTTTTCGAGTAATAGGCATTGCCTACGGTTTGGCCTTAATTGTCCCAGTGTTTAGCTAGAATGATAATAGGTCGCGGTTTGGCCTGCGCATTCTTAGTACTTGCTTAATATGGTAATTTATAGTACGTAGCTTGGCTCGCGTTGTCTAAGTACTTGCTTAAAATTACAATAGCCTGCCGTATGGCTTGCGTTGTCGTATTGCTTGCAATGATAATAGCCCATGGTCTGGCCCGCGTCGTTATAGTATTTGCTTAAAATGATAATGGCGCGCGGTTTGGTCCGCATTTTCTTAGTACTTACTTTAAATGGTAATTTCCCACAGTTTGGCCCGCGTTGTCTTAGTACCTTTTTTGCTTAAAATAATAGCTCTTGCTTTAGCCCACGTTGTCGTATTACTTGCAAGGATAATAATTAGCCCACGGATTGGCCTGCTTTGTCTCAGTATTTGCTTAAATTTACTTGTATCTAAAGCTTATTATGGAGTACGACAATTTTTAGATGATAAATTGCAAAATATTCGAATTAAATCTAATAATAATGATTGTATAATTTTTTCAGGTTCTAATGATTATTTTATGGCCATATTGGACCTAACTGATAATTCAATATTTTTGTGATTAGTAGTAAGATCTCAATGTAACACAGTTCAACAATAAATGTTCTTTGACTTTAATAGCCCACGGTTTGGACCGCGTTATTTTATAACTTGTCATAAAATAAATACTTGATAAAGTTTTATTTTAATATACCTACTGATTTTTTTTATAGCGAGAAAAGAATATTTTTCGATTTATGATGAGATATATGACGATCATGAGTTGAGCCATGTAGTTTCCCACTCGTATACCAAATTTTATCCAACTCCATTCGCACGTCATGGTCGGCCAAGTGCGAGTTGGACTCGCGCACGCAGGGTTCCGTACTGTATGGGAGCCCATTCCTCTTGCCGTTATTAATAGCGAGCAAAAAAATCCTAAAAATCACGTTTGTTGCATGTCCCTTAAATATTTATTTTATTATATTTTTAGTATTTTTAGGGTTCCGTACCTCAAAAGGAAAAAACGGAACCCTTATAGGATCACTTTGTTGTCCGTCTGTCCGTCTGTCAAGACCCTTTTTCTCAGGAACGCGTGGAGGTATGAAGCTGAAATTTATATCAATTACTCAGGTCTACTGTCCCTTGAAGCTGTGAAAAAATCAAACTTCTAAGCCAACGCAATCAAAAGATACAGCCGTTTATGCCGCAAATTTTCGACACTTGCAAGGGAATCAAAACCTACAGGGTGCTTCCCGTGAACTCAGAATCTTGAAATTTGGTACGAAGCAACGTCTTATAGCATAGATAAAGGAAAAATTACGAAAACCATAAATTTTTAGTTACATCACATAATATATATTTTTTTTAATAATTTTAACCTTACTACCCATTTCCTCATAAACGCGTAGAGGTATTAAATTGAAATTCATACCAAATACTCAGGTCTATAATACCTTTAAGCTGTAACAAAATCAAACTTCTATGTCAACGCAATCAAAAGAAACAGCAATTTAAGCTGCATATTTTGAAACTCGCAAGTACTCGCAAGGGAATCAAAACCTAAAGGGTACTTCCAGTCGACCTAGAATCTTGAAATTTGGCATGAAGCAACGTTTTATAGCACACATAAAGGAAAAATTCCGAAAACCTTAAATTTTTAGTTACATTACAAAATATATATTTTTTAATAAATATAAACTTATTACTTTTTTTGAAGAACTTTGAACTTAGAACTTTGTAAACCTTGCAGGTTTGTACGGAACCCTCGGTGCGCGAGTCCGACTCGCACTTGGCCGGTTTTATTTGTTATAGCGACAACAGAAATACATCATTTGTGAATATTTCAGCTGCCCAACTATTACGGTACCTACGGTGACAGACAGACAGACGGACATCGAAGTCTTAGTAATAGGGTCCCGGTTTTACCCTTTGGGTAAGGAACCCTAAAAAAGGCCAGTACAGGTATTCATAACCCTTCGGCCACGTATGATACCAGAGTTTGGTAACCAGTATCATACGAAGAAAAAATGATCGTCGTAGGATACTGGTATCCAAGTGATAGGATTTATTACTCTTCTGATACCCTTCATCATGTTTGGTAACCAGTATCCATGGAATATAACATTCTGCTTATGAAACCAACTCGGCAAAACTGTGAAGATCGCATTCTGTACCTACGCCTATTGTAAAACCCTGGCTTTATTGAAAACATACAAGAAAACAAGAAAATAGTTCAACTGTGAATCGTTTATTACCTACAACCCATTGGAATAAAATGGCGTAATGATTTCGATACAATGTCCAACACTAATTTCGTTTTCATTTAGCTGAGATATGGCGTCATTTATTTCTGCATCAATTTCTTTGTACTCTCGGCTTAGTTCCAATTTTCTTTTGTATATATCCACTACGGTGGTTTCTTTTCTTAAAATATCTAAGAGTTGAGCCAATGTCGGTCTTTTACGTCCAATATATCTGTTTAGGCGACTGTGCCAACCTTTTATATTATTGGTAGTACGTATTTTAGATGATGAACAAAAGCAAATTTTTTCGAAGTCAGTCTTTGCCATCCATTGGTTATTAAAATATTTGTTAAATTTTGTTATCTCTTCTCCAGACGGACTCTTTGACATAACATATTCATACCCCTTTCGAAAATAGGCTTTGGGTAAACGTGCAAGGCCAGCATACCTGTCGTAATACGTGCTTTTTTACCCTTGTGGTTAATTTTAACGATTTAGCTTTTCTAAATAAACACCTATTCAGATGATAATAACATCCCTTAACATCAATGTTGGGGAAAACTTTTTGAACAGCTTTCATTGAAGCCAACTCGAAGTCAACAGTAATTGTTTCTGGTAGCCATTGCTTGAATCGGTAATTTATCATATAAAATAGTACTTCGTAAGTTTGCTGTGTCTTGTCTGGTAGTAAACAAAACATTTTCAGAAATTTAATTTTCCTGAGCTGATACTCGGTTACATAAAACGAAAAATCCCTATCACTTGGATACCAGTATCCTAAGACGATCATTTTTTCTTCGTGTGATACTGGTTACCAAACTCTGGTATCATATGTGGCCGAAGGGATTCATCATGTTTCATTAAGTCATTAGAAATTTAATTTCGATTATTCTGAACTCAATGACAATCTCGCCCATAACCGTTTACGCGGTTAAAAGTGATCGAGACACTTGTAGGACTTTCAGACATTCTCTGACCAAGTACAGACGAAAAAGTAGCACACAAGAAGGTACATTTTATTTGAAAAATACATAGCGCACCTACATCTACTAGACGACAAGCATGTTCTAGGATTCCATTATACTCATCATTTGACTAACTTTTACTATGGTACCAACCCAGAAATCACGTAAATAAAATTAGCTGTTCAACACAAAAAATTCATCGACCCGCGACAAAATGTAAAGAATAGGTAATTTTCGCTTCTTCAGGGTAGTTCCCATAGTAAAGTAAGTAGTTATTGATCCGTATGTACCCTTAGTTTAAGTCTATTGGCTCACAAAATAAAATCGTTCATAAACAATTAGGGGCCCATTTTGCCCCCATTGAAGGATCTAAATTATCTCAATTTAATTCTAGATATTTCACTACGTTTAAAAAAAAAACGCAATCAAGTTATTTTTCACGCTTTTATAGGATGTTTGGTCTAGCGTTAGACAAGGAATCCGGGACTTTTCCCAGGACGTTAATAGTCATATATTTGTTAAAAGGGTGAGATATTTTCAAACAATATTGCATCGGTTTTCGAACAGTCATTTAGTACTTTTTTAGGAAATTGATATCCTGAAGGACCCACTGAAATTTTCCGGGATAGCAGTACCCCAAGTGGTAATTTGTGTTATTGTCTAGCGTCGTACCAAATTTCGTTAGAATTCATTTATCTACCCCTTTTATCTTAGCTTTATAATTGATTATTTTGGCTATTGCTAAGAAACCCAATAGATTTTCCGGGATAAAATAGTTACTGTATTGAAACATGTTGTGTGCTTTCTACATACCTACCAGATTTCATTTATAACCGTTCAGCATGTCTGATGTAATTATTGATGCTTTTTTCACCAACTTTGGGAACTTATCTGACCCGTTAGATAAGGAAAATTCGGAAAAACAGGAAGAAACATAACTTTTATTTTATTTGTAAAGCATAAATACAAAGTTTTAAGTCAATCGGTAAAGGTAATAAAAAATTAAATGCAAACAAAAAGGGTCCGTTTTACCCCGTTAGAGGTCGATTTTTCGAAATTTTCGTCCTTTGTGCTTCATTACGTTGTACATTGTACCTATGTTCGAAATTTCAAGTATCTATCTTTAGTGGATTGGGTTGTAGCCTAAACTGATTAATTTTGGCTATCCCTAAGGATCCCCATAGAATTTCCGGGATAATAATAGTTCATGTGTTGAAACATGTTGTGTGCTTCCTCCATACCAGATTTCATCCATAACCGTTCAGCTCGTCGGATGTAATAGACGCTTTTTTCACCAACTTTGGGACCCAATTTGACCCCTTAGATAAGGAATATTCGGAAAAACAGGAACAAACGTAACTTTTATTTTGTTTGAGTAGCATGTATACAAAGTTTCAAGTCAATCGGTAAAGGGAATAAAAAGTTACATACAAACGAAAAGGGCCCGTTTTACCCCTTTAGAGGTCGATTTTTCAAAATTCCGTTCTTAGTGCTCCATTACGTGGTCCAATGTATCTTTGTTCCAAATTTCATGTTCGTATCTTTAGCGGTTTGGGCTGTAGGCTGTCTGTCAGTCAGTCACTCAGCGAAGCCTTTTATATAATAGATTATTCATCTTCATCATAACCAAATCTTACATTATAAAGTAGTTACCTACCCAAAAACAATTCTATCATCATGAAGTATTCTATACCTATATATAAAGAGGATAGATTTGATTGTTTGTTTAGGAAATCGATATAATCGAATAGGCTCCGAAACAACTGAACCGATTCGGAAAATTCTTTCTCTGTTGGAAAGCTACACTATCCCTGGTGAACATGGCTAAATTATATATTTTTTAAATTAGGAATCCTAACTATTTGTCTTCTTTGGCCAATCGTACCCGGGCAAAGCCGAGACGGGCAGCGAGTAGATAAACTATCCGCTTCTGGCATAAACTAAACAAACATAAATACGTTGTTCAAAATGACTTCCGTAATACAGTAGATGGTTATTCTTTTTTTATACGAAGAGTATCTTGGCTGTGCCAAGTGCCTTTTGTGCCAACTGTGCCAAATGTGGCTCTACTGCCAGTTACGTTACCCTACTTTCAAAAATGCATCAGTAGCTTTAACTAGTCTCATAAAAAGTATTCAAACTTTATATTTGATATGCTATTTAGAGCAAATCGAGTTTCAATTATTTCGGCTCTGAAGTTTTGTTTCCGTACCTGAGAGTATTACGAATTTAACAACTGCAAGTTTTCTGATTGCATGAAAAGAAAGATTCTTATAAAAACTAATCTGCGTTTATTTGGCTTGTTTGTGCTTGCACATAGGTATGCATCTTTACTTTTTTTACTAATATTATAAATCCTGTTTGTATGTTCGTTTGTTACACTTTTACGCAGCAACAGAGCAGCATAGGTATAAGACTTGATTTTTGATTGGAGGGTGTCATAATCAGGTTTTAAAGTCGGAAAAATAAATGGTTCCTAAAGGATGGCACAAAAATCAAAATGCCACGCGGGCGAAGTCGTGTGCAATATCGAGTTTGGTTGATAATGAAAAGTCAGACACACATAGTAATAGAATTTTCTGTGTAACAAACAACAAACAAACAAAACCTTAATATTTAAGTTCTGTAGCGCTCGTAGCGTAGTTTGACCAGTACTTACGAGTATTTGTCAGCGATCACCGAAATTAAGCAACGTTCCGCACGGTCATTTGGATGGGTGACCGCTTGTGGCATTTTCCAAATGAGCGCTACCGTGGCTCGGATGACACGTTCAATTGTGGGTCCCGGTTGTTTACACCGTTTAGCCATGACAGAGGCCGTCAGGCGGCTTAAAAACTCTGACACCAAGACTAGCCACCCAGTCTATACGAACTTACTTACTTACTTAGTTAAGTATTGATTAGATTGTCAAGAAAAACAAGTAGAGAAAAAACCAGCTAGTTTAATATTGCTAGCCTGATATACGAAAATTCTCCTCCATAAAGCCAAGCATAAAACTAGACTAGCTCACAACAGAAAATTTAATGAAAATCATAAGTTTGTATCAGGAAAGTTCTCAAGCGTCTGCTCTGCCGACGAACTTGAGTTAGACCATAATTTGCTGACGAGCCACTTGGAAACTTGGCATGCCATTTTGACGGCTGAGCAGCAAAATTGTATCTTCAAATTTCAAATACATCATGAGGGTATTCGTAGATCTGAATTTTGAAATTAGACGAGCAGCAGTCAGCAATATTTTCGCAACATTCCGGAAAATCTGAGACGTATCGTATTCGTTTCCGTATTTATATATCGGGATGGGCAGGTACCATTCCGATATTATTTAAATACGGATACGAATAAATTATAGGTATAATCCTTTCGGAAAAAATGTTCTAAGCGATAGTGAAAACCGCATTGAAATCTGTTTTGTAGTTTGGAAGATATCAGCAAATACACAGACAGAGACACACAGAAATAACAGTTTTGCTTTATACTATGTAGTGATAACACATTAATGTCTAACATTATAAGGACGTTTAGTACATCAAGGAAACAAATGTTGCAATAGGATCAAATCAATATTATTTTTAAACTTTCGCTATTTAAGCATATTATTCTTGTAGGTATTACAAGACTAATTGCGCTATTAAAATCCTACTAATATTATAAACATGAAAGTTTGTATGTATGGATGTTTGTTCCTCTTTTACGCAAAAACTACTGAACGGATTGAGATGAAACTTTGCGATAGTAATGCTAATACATCAGAATAATTATAAAGATATTGCATGAACTAGTACGAGATAAATATATACCCCTTAAAATCCGGACGTTTGCGAACGAGTTGTATTACGCGTATCGTGGTAAAGGGTAGACACAATAAAATCAACCCTGTAAGTAATCTGTGTACTAAAGTTGCCCTCTAAGGTTGTGCGTAGCACTTTATATACTAACTTGTACATGAAAAATATATTTATGAGTATATATATATATATATTATATATTGTGTTATAAGGCCACGTTTTTTTGTCTACTTCTATTTTCTATCCGTACTTGGTTGCCTGGAAGAAATCGCTTAAAGCGATAAGGCCGCCCGTTAGAAACCTAAATTGTACTATTTTTGTCTCTGTAATTTATTTTGTATGTAATGTGGTTATCTAATAAAGTGTTTTTGTTTGTTTGTTTGTTTCATCCATCCATCATCCATCAGCCATAAGAAGTCCACTGCTGGACATAGGCCTCCGCTATGGATCTCCAATGAGACCGGTTGGAAGCGGCTTGCATCCAGCGCGATCCTGTTGTTTGTTTATATACTGTATATTTTGGACAGCATGTTTTCTCGCAATTTCGCAATTTTCGTGTTAGTGTTCTTTTCCTATTCTAGCGAAAACTATCTGGATACGTAAAACATTATGCGTTATTAAATTTTAAAAACGTAATAAAAATTCTATCTATATATAAAATCTATCTACAATAAAAATTATAATTATTTTCAGAGCCAGTTTAATTAATTGTAGTCATAACTGCGGAGTTATTTTATTTTGAGCTTGTAACAAACAAAACATTAATCTGTTTTATATACAACTGTTTTTAACTTATTGTTTTAAGATCAGCAGTAAGCTTTCATCTGGGCCCACGCGCACGCGTCGGCCTGGAAGCACGAACGACAAACAGCCGGACTGTTTGCAAATTTTATTTGTGTTAAACTGTTAACAGAAGATAAAAGTAATCTTTTCTAACAGGGTGGAAGATTTGCATGAACTGTTGCTGAAAGTGTTTTTTAGAATCATTTACGTTTTTAATTTTCTTTTTTTTTATTATTTTGACATCATTGAAATGATAGGGAACAGTGATGTCACTTAAAGGCTGGTACAGTATTTATTAAGTATGCTTTGTTAATATAAAAGTGCTTAGTGTATTTTAAATTTTAAAAAGCATACTAATCTGTAGGTATTACTAAACATACTGTATTAAGAAAGCATGCTGTAGTACAGTATGCTTTGTAAATGTAAAATTTCTTTATCAAATCGTGTTTTATATTTGTTATCTTATAAGTGATCATTTCGAGTATATCTGTGAGATCGAATAAAAAAAAGAAGACATGAAGAAAGACCAAAGTTACCGAAACAGCCCAGTGGATCAGCAAGTTTAAGAGCAGTGGGCAGGACACACTACACGGAAGAATTATGACCGATGGGGTCAAAACGCTGTCGAGTAGAGACGTACTAGCAATCGCAGCGTAGCACGTCCACCCACGAGGTGGAGAGATGTCCTTATCAATATTCCTCTAACTGGCTTTATTCGATACCCATAGAAGAGACCTATGTCCAGCAGTGGGCGTCCTATGTCTGATTCAGATTACCTAATTCACTTGAAAGAAATAAATATGATTTACTTCTTAATGCAGTCTATCGCTAAGTACATAATATTAAAACATAAACAAAGAACACACTGCACTTGAACATAAAAATATAAAAACATCAAAAGTGTTCTTAAAATATTTCCTAATACGGTCCCACACAGGATTAACTCTAGAATAATAAACAAGTTCCATTTCCCAAGGAGCTTATAAATCCTCTTGTGCCCTAGAAAATGTTTCAAATAATCTCGGCTTATCTAATATTATACTCAATTTTCCTTCTCCCTGACAAAAATAACCTGCCAAGTAAGTAAGCAACAAAAACTATTATGAGAAAATGCGTAACAAAAACTATGGTATTATACAAAGTGTTCGGACAAATATTTGTATGCCATGTACGTACTACTAATCTTCACTTCACTATGTTAATACGTCCTTTTAAATTTAACATCTTGGATCTTTAACGTGTAGTTCGTGAAACAATGCAAGCTAGATACATCATGGTTTGATGAATCGCTAACTTAATCAACGGGGCTCAGGTACTCGTAAATACATAAGCTTTATACCTACTTTAGTAGCTAGTACCTTATTTTCCGGAAAAGCCTTTCCAAGTGTATAGAAGGTAGACGACAGTCATAGGCCTTCTCATTATCCGTCCCTGGTGCGCAGGGTGCGGGCCAGCTCCAACGCTGTCCTGATGATGATAGCGGAGAGGGTGGACTGTACTTTTCTTCGGCATTGTTGTGATAGACATGTCTCTGTACCGATGCCGAAGAGAAGATACTAAAATCTGCATTTAATAATAATTTAATAATTATGTTGAAATTGACATTCTTATTGATTTTGGAATTTATGATAATTGTGACAAAAATTGAATTAAGTGTATTGTAATTAATTTTATGGGTCAATGGCCTGAAATAAATGAATATTAATTAATTTTTTAATTTTAATTATGGCGTACAAGTCACTTGCATGTGTAATCAATATGCAATGGCACATACCGGTAATTGGGTGAGATCATAATGTTCTGTGACTGTGTAAAAATTATGTGAGACCATTACAATGTTAATAGTTCTAGTCATAATCACGCATAGTTGTGATTTTACACAAGCACGGAGATAAAGAAAGCGAAATTATGTCTCCGCTAGGTCATAAAGATACGAGTATATCCCATGTCGTGATATCTGTGGGGATAGCTTCAGTTGATTTTAGAATTGCACTCTGTATACCATCCTTAAGCAAAGTATAATCTATGTTTAACCAAACATCCTGTATCAGAAGTAAATCGAAGAAAAAGTTCCGTAACACAAATAATTGATTCGGTGCCCCGTCGTCAAGGAAGTCTCAGTTCTATTTAAGTTTCCTAAAAGGAAATGAAAGGAAATCAGGCTCCGCGTCTTCGCAGCCTTTATCGAAACTTCAACCGGAGTATTTCTTAAAAGACGTGGCGCTGCGCTTTGGAATGACTTCCTTATAAAATTATAAGATTTCAATAAAAGCTGTACTAATATTTTCTCTTAAATCAGTGAAAATATTGACCGGTTAATAATAGAGCTCAAATTGCGTGTCTGCAATATCTAGCCAAACTTTTTCTAGGTCAGTGTCCAATTGAAAGTTTTTCGGCTAGTTTTACATTTTACGAAACTTTTTATTTAGTGAGCTTTAACAATGATGCCTTTTTAAAACAACTTAGTGACGAGGGCTGTCATATGATTTGGTTCTTGTTTATGTAGGATGGGAAGTGCTTTTTTAACACTCTACTCTTCATCATCACATGCTACATAATTCACTACTGAACATAGGTTTCTCTTCTTGTACGAAACTCCTCCCGTTCCTGTACCAATGTTGTCCAGGTCGCAATTTTCTAGTCACTACCTAAAAAGAAAAAAGTTTGGACTCTATGTGTATTTATATCTGTTTGTAGCATTTAATAACATCCTTTGACCGACAGTTTAGATGCGATATTTTGTTGAGTTGATGTAATAGGGGTAATTAATTAAGGCTCAGAATATTGATAAAATTATTCTCGGGCTTTGCTATTAATAAGTTATTAAATATTTCATCCAAATTTATAAATAATCGGAATTTAATATTTTACATTTGTTTTTCATACCTACGTTAAATATCATTACTCTATTATAGATACCACAACATTGTAACAGAAAAGTTCTTCGTCGTGTCGATGATCCTCAACATTATATAATTCTCTCCCAGTACTCAGCTACAAGTAAACAGAAAAGTATGAAGTAGGTACAATTTCAAAAGCAAATAACATTAGCTCCAATTGCAACCCAACAAAAGAAATAGAGGACATAGCCATGGTAACAATAATGCTGATAATACCAATTTCGATGCAGCGGGGGCGTGAGCTTATTATCCTGTCACATACACTCGACACATTGTCCAGACCATTCGATTCTATAGAAAATATGGGTCCTTGTATGGGGTAAGGGATTTACAACTGCATTGGTACGTGCAGTGTAATCGATGGGCTAATATACCTACTTACTTTGTAACATTTTGTATATTACTATGATTAGTGGTATATTTCGAGCATATGAAGATCGTGTAAGTGATTTGTTTTAAATTCATTTTGTGATTCTCGGAATCAAAATTAAAATAGATTGAAACTGTTTTTGTTTTTCTAAAAATTGACAAGGCCTATAAATGCTTTTGTTATGAATGAATTTTCAGAAAATTGAACAGTAACAACACTGAGCCCCGCCCTGCTGCCGGCGGCAAACTAGGTATATTTTTTTTGTAAAAATATTGTAAACTAGCTGTCCCGGTGAACTTCGTTTCACGCAATATCTTTATAAATTATACGTGTAAACGTGATGTATAAACATTACTTTTGCAAAGTTTCATCTCAATCCGTTCAGTAGTTCTTGTGTGAAAGAGAAACAAACATTCATAGTCACAAACTTTCGCGTTTATAATATAATAAAGTAAGATATTTAAAGTAACATGTAGAAAATAGTAAATATTATTTATATGGGTAGTAAGAAAAACCTATTCCTATAAACTGAAAAATATAAATTAAAGAAGAATTTAAGTACTAGTGACTATTATTAAACAGTGGGACGGTTATTTTTAGTTTCACTGTGCTTCCATTCCAATGATAAAATTATAAATAGCAACGATAAAATAGATACCTATACTTATCAACGTTTTTGGAAAGAGATTCTTAGAAGTCTGAAAGATTCCTCACATTGTAAAAAAGAAACCTCTTTTTATGGAAAAGATCTCATTTGTATTCAAGTATATAAAAAAAAAATACTATATTAATAATTTTAGTTATTTTTCTCCTAATCGTTGTATTCAAATAAATATCCGTTTTTTACAAAAGCTGACTCTCTTCTTGTAACTTTATTCTTCAGCTTCTGAAACATAAGACGCTGTCCTTTTTTCGCATGTAAATATTTTCCAGGTCTGCAACCTGTTCAATTAATAGACACAACACAGCGCACCCCTACAAGGGTCCCAGACATAATTGCAGTAAACCCCTAATTAATTAATCACCATTGTCTGGAACCGGGGAGACATAATTGATATTTGAAGGGACCTCCCGGAGACGTTAATTTGAGTCTCGCTACGGACAGTTTTTCCTTTTCTGTCAGTGACTTGTCATAGGACGGAAGTCAGCGTTGATAAAGTGATGTCTGAATAATTTTGATCACAGAGTCAGACGGATTTTTTATAGACAGGACGCAGCCGCAGGCCCTAGCTGTCTAGGGTATTAATATGGTGGACATTACATGGCGGAATTTATTTATCGATAGATTTTTAATCCAAAATCTTATTTCATAGAACGAAAGCCAACTCCATGCTTATAGCTGGGACCTTATTGTGTAAGCGCTCTGACGTTCGGCTTCGCTCTATCTCCTTCGACGCCAGTTACTCACGCCACAAGAGCGAGCGGAAGGAAAAGCGAACCCTAACGTCAGAGCGATTTACAATAAGGCCCCAGCTATAAGAATGGAGTTGGCTTACTTTCTATGAAACAATACTTTGGATTAAAAATCAATCAAAAAATTAGTTCCGCCATGTAATGCCCGCCATATTAATACCCTAGACAGCTAGGGCCTGCGGCTGCGGATTAGATACCAACCAATCACAGGTACAAATTGAAAGATTTCAGCCTCTATGATTGGACAAACACTAGGTCGCAGCCGCAGGCTGCAGCTGTCTGCTGAACTCACGCTGAACTCGTTAATCGTGCAGACTAATTTTAACATTTTAACAGTATTCAAATGTCAATTTTGAACTTGAAATTTGACAGTGTCGGATGTCGGTGACCTCGTTTTTTTCTACCATGGTGCAAACGTAATAATCTGAATAGTTCCTTCTAGCTTAGTTTGGCTTATTATTTCCTTATCGGTGCCTTATACTTACTATCAATTTATTCTCACTGAAATATTTTTATATGATGTTTTGAAAATCAATAAGCGTTTCTTATCTGCTGTCTGCTGAACTCACGCTGAACTCGTTAATCGTGCAGACTAATTTTAACATTTTAACAGTATTCAAATGTCAATTTTGAACTTGAAATTTGACAGTGTCGGATGTCGGTGACCTCGTTTTTTTCTACCATGGTGCAAACGTAATAATCTGAATAGTTCCTTCTAGCTTAGTTTGGCTTATTATTTCCTTATCGGTGCCTTATACTTACTATCAATTTATTCTCACTGAAATATTTTTATATGATGTTTTGAAAATCAATAAGCGTTTCTTATCAAAACATGATGCAAAAAAACAACATTTTAACACGAAACCTTCATTTCCCATGCACAGAGTTTGTAATCACAATGCTCCGTTAAATCAAACAATTTCCTCCGACGTTGTGCAGTAACACCCCGCGGTTATTTCCCGTCACAACATGATCCATCCAATACCATTAAAGTATCAATTAAAATCTGTTTGCCGCCAGACAAAGGGTTGAAATTGCTGATCAACTAATTAATAAATCAAGATTCGTCTGGTCAAACACTGGTGGCATGCTCTCGCTTCAACTGCTGCGTAATCTGTAGTTGCACTATGAAATATTAAAGCTACTGAAAATGATGTCTTTTTATCACGAATAAGTCCGCGGTTGACCATCATCTCGCTTGACGTTGTGTTTGAAGTACTTGGAAGATACCTATTCACCCTGATTTTGAAAAGTTTTAGATTCGTCTATTCCATTCTATGACCGTACAGTTTAGAAACTTCAAGTCAAACCGAGTCGTACGTATCGAAGGTAAATCAACAATGTATTGGTAAATAGCCAGGCGTCTTTAGACGAAAATAATTTAATTGCCTTTAATATAATTAGGAAATATTGTTCAAATCACAAGTGTAAAATAATATTAGCTATCCATAAATATCCTTACTATCCCCTTACTAGTATTGAAAATCCGAGTGTGTATTTGTTGGCTTATTGGTTTGTTCCTCTTTCACGCAGCTCCGAATTGACTTTATTTTGACTTGATTTTTGGCGTGAATATAGTTTGAAAGACAGAAAGTGACATAGACCCGAAAATTCGCAGCCGATTCACAAGCCACGGCTAGTCATGTAATATTGTTAATTTACTACCTAATCCGGTCTCATCACACCGTTCGGCTTTAGT
Source organism: Hypomecis atomaria (assembly GCA_964007245.1). NCBI lineage: Eukaryota > Metazoa > Arthropoda > Insecta > Lepidoptera > Geometridae > Hypomecis > Hypomecis atomaria. The sequence continues at coordinate 13,680,337 of OZ023291.1, forward strand.
GGACAATAACAGTTAATGGATTAGCCATTTGTGTGATTAGCAACGTTAATAAATAACGATAGTTTATTGAATCAGGCGTTACTTTGCGGAAGTTCATCTTCAAATTCTTGTTTTGAATAAATATTTAGTGTATTTCCGCTCTGTCGTAGTCATATAAGTTAAGGGTACTATTCAAAATCCACGCAAACACGTGTCGAATAGAGTACAGTAAGAATAGGGGTGCTATTTATTGACTAAGTATTTTTTCAATTATTTTATACCATTTTTTATAAATAAATCATATTTGTAATTTTAACATATTAATTAAATATTATTTTCAGGTTTACTACATTTGTTAAATAGATTACTAATCACTATTTCTGTTACAGGTTTAATTACTTTTTTATTATTATTTTAAACAAATTAATTAAAAAAATTTTGTTTCAGGTTCATTCATATTTTGTAAACATACCTAAGCCTAACTTTTCTAACCTGACCTAACCATAGTCGAACCATGATACAGTTTGATGATTAATTACTAATTTTGTTTGTGATTTAATTTGGATTTTGAATAGTACCCTTAACTTATATGACTACGACAGAGCGGAAATACACTAAATATTTATTCAAAACAAGAATAAATAACGACCCAGCACTGCGGGATATAAAAGGTAGAGGCTATTCTGTCCTTCCACAGAATAGCCTCTACCTTTATAGTTGAGGTAGAAATGTACAGCTGCTGAATGTATACTACTGTTACTTTACCACTTGCCTAGTTGAATCTAAGTACCTTAGAGGAAAATAGCCCTAAACTGCCTCCGTTCTCAAGTAGGTCGAAGCCGAGACAAAATGGCAAAATAGGGATATGTCTATACGAATATAAATATATTCGACGGCTTCGAGATTGAATGTCTTTGTGGCGGGAGCTCGCAGACTACGGCACACCTGACCTACTATGCAGCATGGCCTAAAGCCTCCCACACATAAACATGATATGACGTCGCATCGTGCTACGACGCGACATCGTTTTACGATGCGACGTCGTATCGTATGCACCACATCTTTAATATCTGTTCATAAAATGACTCTCCTTATTCATAATTGATAGATAATGGATGTATTCAGTATCTTCTGTGTATTTTTTTCTTCTACAATGGTCGTTTCTTCTTTATTGTTGCGATTTATGGTGCTTGCTCGATGTCGACGATGTCGCATCGTGAGACAATGTCGCGTCGTATCAAGTTGCGACGTCGTATCTTGTTTATGTGTTGGAGCCCTAAAACTTGCACTACTCAGGACCTACCTAAATGAGGCAACAGAGAGCGCCATTGATGTGGCTATTTTTTGGTCAAAAACCGGAATAATATTATTGTTAGCACGCAACATCGACTCGAAAATACCTATATGAGAGCTATATGATCTGAAATATCTGAAATCTGACGCCAGAGTTAGCCAACTATGTATACGACTTTCCTGTGATGTTGCTAAATCAACACTATCATCAACATTTTAGCCGTATGTCGTCCAGTACCACATATAGGCCCGAGACCTTATTGTGTAAGCGCTCTGACTTTCGGCTTCGCTTTTTCTCCTGCTCGCGCCAGTTACTCACGCCACGAGAGCGAGCGGGAGGAAAAGCGAAGCTGAACGTCAGACCGCTTACACAATAAGGCTCCTGTTCTATGTGTGATTTCCAGTAGAACCAATTGTAAGCGGCTGATATCCATTTACAGCGTGATTCTATTGTCATAATCAGAACCCATATTGGCTCATCATAAACTAAACTCAAACAATCTAGCTTTATCGTCTCGCAAAAGCTGTCACGAATTTTAGTATAATATTTTTATAAAATAGGTACATAATACTCGTATTAAAATTTTAACTAAAAAAACGAGTGTATTGATTATACAGAAATCCATGGTAGTAAATACCTACTTTACCCATAACGCTGACTAATTTTAGCTTGATCAACTATTTCTGAAACATTCAATAATCATTTCATAAATACTAGTCAAAACCACATAAGTCCCACAACGTCTCCAACCATAGAGAATCATACAAACCCAAACTGTAAATCCATATTTTTATCTCCTGTTGACAGAAAAGAAGTTATTGATATCGTAAAAAGCCTAAAAAATAAGAAATCATCCGGTCATGATGGAATACCCATACAAGTTATTAAAGAGTCTATTGACATAATAGCCGACCCACTTGTCCATATTATAAACCTGACTCTATCAACCGGTAGTTTCCCAGATCAACTAAATAAGGCTATCATTAAACCTTTACACAAAAAAAATCGTAAAGATGACATCAACAATTACAGACCGATAGCAATTCTTCCTAGCTTTTCCAAAATTTTTGAAAAAGTTATATACAATAGACTGATTTCTTTTTTCAATTCATGTAACATTTTAAGCAAATATCAATTTGGTTTTCAAAAAGGTAAGAATACCACAAAAGCGATCTTCAAAATGCTATGTTCAGTATGGGAACAAATAAATAATAAAAAAATAGGTGTAGCTCTACTACTAGATATGTCCAAAGCATTCGATTGTGTTTTATATCCTCTGCTATTAAAAAAATTAGAACACGTGGGCATCCGAGGACTAGCTCTACAACTTTTGGAATCTTATTTACAGAACAGAACTCAAGCAACTTTGATAGAAATGTACAACAAAAAGACTAAAACAGTTGAAAAGGTCTATTCAATATTTAAAAACCTTACTCTTGGTATACCTCAAGGGAGTATTCTTGGCCCATTGCTATTTTTAATATACATTAACGACCTTCCTCGTCTCACCGAACAATTATGTGTCATGTTTGCTGATGATGCAACCATCTATGTGCCTAAAAAAGATGATAGCATTGGACAGTTCGAAAAAAATATAAGTAGTACACTAGAAAAAGTAACAAATTGGCTACAAAACATAAATTTGAGTGTGAATGTAAACAAAACCAAACTAATAGAGTTTAGAAACTGTAGACAAAAACCACTTCAGATAAACGTAGCAAATAACGGTACAAAAATTGATGTAGTAAATGAAGCCAATTTCTTAGGTGTCACAATAGACGCGAACCTAAACTGGAAAGCACAAATCAGTAAAATAAATAGCAAAATAAATAAACTCATACACTCTTTATACATCTTAACAAACGTGTCATCCAAAAAAATTGCAATAAACGCGTATTATGGTTATATTTATCCACTATTAAGTTATGGAGTTGTATTCTGGGGAAATTCGGTAGAAGTTGAATCAACCTTTCTACTGCAAAAAAAATGTCTCCGGGCAATATTTAATATCGATAGTGTTGATTCACTTCGCAAAATATTTGTGGAGTATCAATTTCTTACTCTCACATGTATATATATATACGAAACTTGCTTGTTTGTGAAAAACAATCGCAGTGATTTTTTTAATAGTACTTCAAATAGAGCTGGCATTTTGCGATCAAAATATCAGAATAACATTTGTATTCCCCAAGCAAATAATGCCATATATCACAAAAATGCTTACTTTACAGCAATAAAAATTTACAATAATTTACCACTAGATATAAAACTTTTGGATGGATCTCTTTTTAATAGAAAATTAAAGAAATGGTTACTTGCCAAAGGATTTTATAATTTAAAAGAATATTTCAATTATAATAATGATGAATTTTTACTGTACTAATACTAAATGATGATGATGAATGTTTAATATATGTAATAATGTAGTATTACTATACAATATGTGAATATTGCACGCCCGTTAAGGGTATACTATTGGCACTAATTTAAGTATAAATGAACATCTTTGTACATAGTATTGCAATTAAATGATTCTTATTCTTATTCTTATTCTATTCTATTCTGCTAAGTAAGTAGGTAAGTTCGTACAAGCCAGGGAGTTAGATGATGTCAGAGTTTTTAAGCCACCGACGGACTCTGACATGGATGAACAAAAAATACCGGGACCTCCAATTTAACGTGTCATCTGAGCCACGGTAGCGCTCAGATGTAAATGCCACGTGCGGTCTCCCATCCGAAGGCTGACCTTGCTGGACGTTGCTTAGCTTTGATGTTCGCTAACCAACACCTAGTCAAACTACAACTTGCTGCATTAAGTATTTTGCGCCTTAATACTAAATGCTGCACAAATACTACTGTACTGTACTGTACCAGCCTTTTTAATAGTCCACTGCAGGACGTGGGCCTACCACGAAGGATGATTGGGCCATATCCACCACGCTGGCCCAGTGCGGGTTGGTGGATTCACATACGCCCTCGGATTTCTTTTACGGACTACAGGTTGTCTCACGATGTTTTCCTTCACCGAAAAGCCAGTGGTGTGAAATTCCGTACATAAATTCCGATGAACTCATTGGTACGGGACCGGGATTAAAACCCATGACCTTATACGAATACTACTATGCACAATAAAACACTACAGATTCATTAAGCCCTATTTACCTAAAGGGTGGGAGACGGCACGCTGTTTGTCTGTCTAGAGCACACTTATTAACCTGAACAAACATTTATATAAACATTGCTGTATCCAAATTGGAGGCAAAAGCCAACATTGTACATAATTAATTGTCCTGATTTCGTTGAAACGGCACCCTTTTATTAAATTCAGAGCTGACTGCTTGACTGGTTGATAGTATTAAAGCCACTTGAAAAAAAATACTTTTGCTTTACTTCTTTTAAATACAATGGTATTCGTTGCTTTGATTAAAAATAACATATTTTAAGTCTACCTTATTATATATTTTAAACGGAATGATATTGATTTTAGGTAATTTGTTTTGGACGTCTTTGGCCACACTTCAAGCAAAGAATATGATAATAAAATAATACTGCGTACTTTAAGTTTTCAATTAAAGAAGAATATATTCTAGGGAATTCAAAAAACTACGGTTTTGAAGGGCTCTATACAGTTTTGTTGTGTAAATCGTTTACGTATACATTTTGGCCATGTCTTACATTTCACTTACTTCTTATATTTCACACATTAGATTTGACTAAGCCCCGAGTTCACCAACGCTTGTTTAAGTTAAACGTGTCCTTACCTACTGTATTTAACTAACGGTTTTTGATAGCTGAACAGCAAAATTTCGTTAATAAGCTGTTTAAGATTTAACCAACGGTTGATAAAATAAACATCTGTTGGTGAACTAGGGTCTAAAACCTATGTTTAATTGTTGTTTCATTAATCACACGTTTAACTTAATCAAGCGTTGGTGGACTTGGGTCTAAGTATATACATCGAAATATTACCTATATTCATGTTTTTTATGTTATCAAATAGCCAGATTTTAACTTCGCTTAGTTTAATTAGCATCAGTTAACATTCTAATCCAGTCTAATTTTTTCACCGAGGGGTTGCTTTTTTTAAATTGGCACGGACAGCAAAATTTATTGCTACAGGTATACCGGTACCGGAAAACAGTACCTGAGCGCCTTAAACTTGGTGCAAGACACTTTAATTTCCCTTGGGAAGGAGTTGTACCTCATAATTCATACTGAGTTTACATTTTGTCAGTTCGCAATTGTTGGCCAACAGGCAAGCACGCATCTGAACTTAAATTCCGTCAAGGGTTTCAAACTCATTTTTACTGCTGGAGACTTTGCTTACTACTTCGATTTTAATTTAAACTTTTGAATTTTCTCTACAATTTCCCTACAGACGTAAAACTGTTATTGGAAATCTACAAGGGTAATCTATGTCCAGCAGTGGACTTTTTATAGTTTATATGTATTATGTTAAAGATGATTACACTCCAACGATTTTGAATAGGCTAGAAAGCTTTTAAAGATGTCGCAGAATACAGATTTATCTATAGATAAGGAAATATTTTACCTAAAATATCATTGTACTCATTATTGAGCATATTAATCTATTCTACGGAACTAATTCAAAATTGCAAAAAAAATAACAATTGTTCCATAAAAAAATCATTGGCATTAGACAAAATGCGCATTGGAAGGAACATCTGTCATTTTTGTGATTTCAGGATTCGTCTCATAAGTTTGAAAAAAATCAACAAACATTAGGTATCATATTTTATACTTGAACTAGCTGACCCGGCAAACTTCGTTTCACTGCCAGGCTGACTTGGAATTGAAGCCCCTACGCCACACGCATAAAAAAAAACATTAAATCGGTCCAGCCGTTTAGGAGGAGTTCAGGGACATACCGTACAGTACAATTATGTATATGAAGAATCCGTCGTCTAGATATACACCCTAAATACAAACAAATAAAACACAGTAGCACTAAGATACTTCTCAGATTGACCATTACATACTAAAGTTGACGTGAAAAGTTACTTACAAAGTTTTAGTATTGAAGTAACCAAACTGATTCGTAATATGTATTGCAATAAGCGAAACAAACTCTAGGGAAATAAATCCACTTGCCAGTAGGTACTACACAAATCTTAAACAATTTTTACGAACATGGATTTTGACGAAAATATCTCTATATTTGAGGCTAAGAAAAATCAATCTGGCTGAGGGCATTTGTAATATTCTATACACTGGAAAAGCTATTATAATCTCCGATTTCTGCTAATTAGATTAATAATCAACCAAGTGCAAGTCAGTCTCGCGCACGAAGGGTTCCGTACCGTATAGAAGGCCCCCCTTAATGTTTTTATTTTATAAAAAAATATAATACACAACTTAATATTCTGTGAATATTTCAAGCATCTTCCTGTTGCAAGCAAAAAACAAGTTACCTTTATGGTAGCTCGCCTCCTTAAATATTATAAATAAAAAGTACATATTTAAATAATTTTTCTGTGAATATTTCAAGTATCTGTACCTGTCACCGTTATTAATATCGAGTGAAAAACGGCTAAAAACTCAAGGTTTTTGTGTGGGCTCCCACTTATTTTTATTTTCTGTTTAATACTTGTTGTTATAGCGGCAACAGAAATGCATCATCTTTGAAAATTTCAACGTTGTAGCTATCACGTTTCTTGAGATACATCCTGGTGACAGACAGACAGACAGACTGACGGACAGCGGAGTCTTAGTAATAGGGTCCCGTTTTTACCCTTTGGGTACGGAACTCTAAAAACGATACACGGAACTTAATATCGTATGAGCTACAATAACTGTCTGATCACAACTTTTCAAAACTTTCAAATCCCGACAGAAAACATTTCTATTTGGTTGCAAAAACAGATACTGTCTTAAGAAATTTCAAAAGTATAAAGTTCCAAGAGCCACGGGGCTCATCAGCTGAACAAATAGGGCGCGTCTAGATACGAACTCAGCACATATGTACAGGCTCTCTAGGGAAATAAATTGTTCACGGCACGTCTGATTGCAGCCTTATAAGATTTTTTCGTGAGCTCCCTGAGGCGGTAAAAAATGAAGCGAGCTTGCAAATAGAAATAGAAGTTTTGGGATGTTTTTAGTTTGGCATTAAAAGTTTGGTAGATGCTGCTTCTTTCTCAGTAGTTTTCTCATACGACCCATTTATAAGTTTTTAAAAGAAACGTACCAATGAATTCCTTGGAATTTATGTACGGAATTGCACACCACTGGCTTTTTGGTGAAGGAAAACATCGTGAGGCAACGCATGTTGCCTCACGATGTTTTATATATACGATATACAACGCATGTTGCCTCACGATGTTTTATATATACGATACGTTCGAAGAAGAAATTCGATGGCGTATGTGAATCCACCAACCCGCACTGTGCCAGTTTGGTGGATATGGTCCAATCACCCTTCGTGGGTAGGCCTACGTCCTGCAGTGGACTATTAAAAGACTGGTACAGGTACTAAGTCGTGGTGGCTAAGCGAGAGTACCGCTTACCTACCTCACAAGGGTAGGGCGTAGGCTAAAAATGAGTCCTATTAAAATCATGAATGAATTTACACAACAGAAGCTTTTCAGTGAAGGAAAACATCGTTAGGCATTATGCGACTTGCATACTTTTAAAAGGTATTCGATGGCGTGAATCCTATCGCTTTAGGTCTCAAATGGGTCAATTGTATATGTAGGTCTATCTTTAGCTGTGGATTAAAGAACCACGTACAATGTGGTATTTTTAACCGACTTACCGAACCAAAAAGGAGGAGGTTCTATGTTCGTGTGTATGTATTTTTTTTGTGTATGTTCATCGATAATTTCGCCAATTGTGAACCGAATCGAAAAATGCTTTTTAGTTCGTAAGGGTATACTCTCGAAGTGGTCCCATTTAAATTTTACAGAAATCGGCTGAGCCGTTTTTTCATAAATCAACAATAATGAATTTGAGCGATTTATTCGAATTTTGTACACGATGGAAGGCGGTTTTGCCATTTTATGCGAAAAATAATTATGTAACTCATAATACTTTTAAAGGATTTAACTGAAAAAAAAACTGGTAAGTAAATAGCTACGTCTTTTAATAAGCAAGTTGATTTTAAAAAAAACTGCGTACACAGAATCCCGCACTTTCTAACTAAAAGGATTCCTTACCAAAGCAAACAAACATTTCACCATTCTATATGCTAACCTTATGAAAGGACTATTGCTGCAGCAAATGTTAGAAACACAAATGCGTCTGGTATGAAATTTTAATCTCACAAGAGTGCTTGCCGTCGGGGTGTTCAATATTCAAATTAAAGAGATAACGTTGTCATCCTTTTACTTGCATAGAGTGAATTATAGTATTTATAGAAGACATTCTAGAACGTAATCATAAAGATCAACTTTCGCTACGGGACCATAACCCTGAGACTGAAACGGCTTGAAATTGAATCTTACAAGTAAAAGTAAGACCCGCCGTTATCATCATCATTTTCAGCCGTAGGGCGTCCACTGTTAGGCATAGGCCATGACTTAACCCTTAACTGACCTTCTATAGACTGATAGATCACCGGTCCAACTTGTCGGTAGACATTCTACGCTGTGCTTGCCGGTACGTGGTCTCCATTCTGTAACTTAATCTCTCGCATATTCAAATTAAATAAAAATATGATCAATCATTTTACTCATTTAAGACTAAATTTGGATGGAAGGAAGTGGGGGAGACTTTGCTTTGCCCAGAAGTGGGACAGCATAGGTCGAAAAAAAAGGCTGAACTTTACTACGAGACGAACCTACAAATTTCAAAAAACAGCTCTTTCATGTCAATTTCATTGCCAAAGGTTTACACAGTTTTAAAATGGATTAGACAACTTTTAAAGTGACTTCTGGTTTAGTCCCACAGTAAAAGCAAGTCATTATGGTGAAGTTTACTTCTTTAGCTTATCTGGGGTTGGTCCCATAATACAATTTTATCTTAATGATGATACAACGATATCCTTGAATATATCCGATCCGTCATCTAGACAAACACCCCATGAAGTATAAAGTTCAGAAGTCCGTAACTACATTAATCTGATTTAGTTTACTTCTGCTGAATGGTCCGAGAATTGTGAAACCCACGAAAAAGTTGCAAAGTTATTACTTACTCAGGTAAAGGTAAAGAGAAGTTGGGGGCAAAATTTCGACTTTTTCATGCGGCTTTGTGTAACTCTCAGAACTTTTTCGCTTATCAATTTCCGCAAATGAAAGGGTTTCGTGTCAAAAGAAATGTTATAATGAAGTTATACGGTTATCTGATTGGAGCGTGGTGGGTTTGTTGTGTTAACGTGAGAACAGAAAAATAATAACGGTAGTAGAGTGGCCAGTGCATTTTTGGCCGGAAGGTATAAAAGTGTTCGGTGTTTAGAGAGCTAAAAAGAACACTAGCAAGAAAAAAAATAGTGTTATTTATTCAAAACTTTAATGCATTCTAGCGTTCATAGTGTAGATATTCCATGAACATTTTAAGAATCGAGCGAAGCAGTATTTTAAATTAATGAATAATTAAGTGAACTGTTAAAACAATGCTAAACTTACCTTTGGATGAAACGTGAAAAGTAAAAGTTTAAAAATCCACCTCATTAAATACCTATATTTGTGAGTGAAAACCAATTTGCACTGATTTAAAACGTAAATAAGTAAAAAGGCTTGCGGTCTGTTTTTATTAGTTGTACAAATCGTAATAAATAGGTAGGTACGAAAACGGAAATGAGCAGGGTAATTATTACTTACGATATAGGTATATCTCATTTTGAAATATTTTCAAGTTATAATTTTTTTAATTGTACTTCAGATTGTATTTTTTTTATTTTGACATTCTAGAAAATAGACATTTTGAAAATTGATTTTGGGAAAAGGTGATTTTAAAATTGCTTCATGTTGAATACAGTACAAAATTAGATTCAGTCCAAACAGAAAGCAAGCATAAAAAGTACTTAAATACTACAATAATATTACTTGTACCTACTGAAATACAAGTAAGTCAGTAAATACATTAAATAAGTACTTACTCCTAAGTAAAATTCAAAATAGAAGAACTGAATAGACGTAGCTGAATAGGTACCTGAGCGCATTTTCATATTGACAAAAGGTTAGAAAACATAATAAAAGAAAAAATTGAATATTTATAATAATTATACTAGCTGACCTGGCGAGCTTCGTTTCACTGCCGCGCTGACTTGTTAATTTAAAACATCCAGAGCGCCACCCAAACGTATACAAAAAAATTCATTCAAATCGGTTCAGCGGTTTAGGAGGACTTCAGTGACATCCACACGTCGGTACAGTAGAATTATATGTATAAAGAAAATTTAAGAGATAACAAATAACTTTAATGTAACTTTCGCCAAACAATAAAGTATGTGATGGATTATTTTTAGACCTTAAAGGGTCTGTGGATGATCCAATGCTTTTTCTGTAGTAGTAGTGTAGATAATTTTAGCATATAAGGTAGTACCTAATGTAGCTTGTTGTAGTTAATAAAGGCATTTTTGCCCGATTAAAAAAACGTAACTAATTTACTACATGAATTGCGGGATAAAGCACCTTCCATCATCCATCCATCAGCCGTAAGACGTCCACTGCTGGACATAGGCCTCCCCAATGGATTTCCAATAAGGCCGGTTGGAAGCGGCCTGCATCCAGCGCGTTCCTGCGATCTTTATTATATCGTCAGTCCACCTAGTCGGTGGACGTCCTACGCTGCGCTTGCTGGTCCGTGGTCTCCATTCGAGAACTTTACTGCCCCATCGGCCATCCGTTCTCCGAACTATGTGCCCTGCCCATTGCCACTTTAATTTGCTAATCCGCTGGGCTATGTCGGTAACTTTGGTTCGTCTGCGGATCTCCTCATTTCTGATTCGATCTCGCAGAGAGACGCCGAGCATAGCCCTCTCCATAGCACGTTGGGCTATCCTGAGCTTATTCATAAGGCCCACAGTAAAAGACCACGTTTCAGTTCCATATGTCATCACCGGCAACACACAACCATCGAAAACTTTCGTCTTGAGGCACTGAGGTATATCAGATGAAAAGACGTCACGCAGTTTTCCGAAGGCTGCCCAACCGAGTTGGATTCGGCGATTGACCTCTTTCTTGAAGTTGGACTTACCTAGCTGGACTACTTGTCCTAGGTAGACGTACGAGTCAACAACTTCAAGAACCGAGCTCTCAACAGATATTGGGGTGGGTACGACATGGGCATTACACATGACTTTTGTTTTATCCATGTTCATTTTGAGACCCACCTGTTGAGAAACTCGATTAAAAAATCCGACTAAATCCGGCGATTATGGGCAACAACCCCCAATGAATTTAAAGCACCTTACCTCTATAAATATTACAGAAATTCCATTATTGACATAGCTGACCGCAAGATCGCGTGTGTCACGGAAATCATTGGAACAAAAATATGTATAATAAACTGTTCCGTGTAATTTCACCATTGTACTCGTATATTTAAACAAGTTCTGTATGTTTAATAGAAATATTGGTTGAAGAAGACTGCACAAATAAAATCTTTGTAAAAATATAAAGGCTTTCGTTGATATTTTTTATAAAGGAGGACATACTATGTTCGTCTGTATGTTTTTTTGTGTATGTTCATCGATACTTTCGCCAATTGTGAATTGATTAAAAAATCTTTTTCATTTCGAAAAAGTATACTCCCGAGATGATTCCATTTAATTGTTATCGAAATCGGCTGAGCCGTTTTTGATAAATCAGCAATAATGTACATGGATGACACATCGATTCGTGCAAACTATTCAAATTATGTACACGGTGGAAGTCGGTGTTGCGATTTTTTGCGAAAAATAATTATTATTTGAACGATTGCCTGAGTGCTAGCCTAACTTGAATGACCACTTGATTTGTCAATTTGTCAATTTATTAAAATCAACCGATTTTTTTTGTGCACTTTTTCACTGATATACAAGGTTTCCAATATTTTTTTCTAAAAGTTACCATACGCTAAACACATAATTTATATTGTAATTCTGATAGTTAAGAGCGCTTGTTCTTAAGAAAACCTTAAGCCAAACGATTAGCAGCTTCATTGGAGAGCAAGTTTTTCAAACGATTAGCAGCTTCATTGGAGAGCAAGTTTTTATTCCATCTTAAATATGTTTTACCAAATTTCCACCGAGCTACTTACTCGTAGTACGAGTACAATCTTATACCGAGTAAACTTGTCAAACTTAATAATTCAATCGTATTAATCTTAAGCATGGTTTAAATCATATTCCTCAAGCAAGCATACTATATAAAAAATGTATGGTGACGGATGTTCAAATTCTTCACTTCACAGGGTGTTTCAATAATGCAGCTGTAGCCGTAAAGCGCTGAAAATTCGTCTGAATGGCCAGATGAAAGAATTTACTGTGAAAACGTGCTTGTATATGCAAACGTTTTTTTAAGAAAATCCACAATAGTTAATGCAATGTGAAACCAAGCAATTTGTCTAGTCAAGCCTATAAAGATCACTATAAGGAACCATATTCACGGAATCATGTTACTTCACAAATACTTTAATATTGTATACATAAAAATTATTTACTGTAGCCAGGTAATAACTTTTCCCCTAAACCATAGTAACCTCTCTTTTGTCTTCTGTACAAACGAGAGGGAGAGAGTAATCTTTTTTGATTCAACAACGAGGCCAAAACAAAGATATTTTACAATAAATACGGCTCTCCGCTTCTAAAATACTTTGACCAAAAAAAAGCAAGGCAAATGCCGCAAGACATTTAAACAGCAGGCACTTCCGTGGCAGTACGTCACCAAGACCAAAAGCAATTTTTACGCTTCTTTTACCATGAAAATTCATTAGAAATGTATAAATTAAACTTCTAATGTGAAAGATAAGTAAAATAGGTAAAAGGTATATGATTCAATGGATATATTTATTCATTCAAAAAAAAATACACTACTGACTTCCACCGTGTACAAAATTCGAATGAGGGCATACTTAGTTTGGACGAATCGATATGACATCCATGTACACTATTGTTGATTTATCAAAAACGGCTGAGCTGATTTCAATAAAATTTAAATGGGATCACCTCGGGAGTATAAATTCCCTATCGAAATAAAAAAAAAATTTTATAGTTCGGTTCACAATTGACGAAAATATTGATGGACATACACAAAAAATACAGATGAACATAGTATCCCCTCTCCTCCTTTTCGAAAGTCGGTAAATACTCGAAAAGCGGACTTTTTTCCATTCATTCATCTAAAATTAGCTTTTCTCATTCAGGAAATATGACATTTTTTTGTCCGTCTTTCATTGCATCGTCACATAAATTGATCTGTGGTCAAACACCTAGACACATCAACCATAAAAAATAACATCACCCGCGCCGGCTCACAAAAAAACGACTTCTACATAAACGACTCCAAACTTTAGTGTGTGTCCTTATGACGTCATAAAAAGCCAAAGCACGAAATTTCGCTACAAACCTAAAGTTAGCTGTAGCTGAAATTTCGACAGTTTCTTTATGAACTCACGGGTATTGGAGTAGAAGTTTGTGTATTACGTTACCTGCAGTTCATTAGACAAAGGAAAGTTCTCAAAGAGAAGACATGAGTTGGGCGAACGCGAAATTAACTTGTATAAACTCTATCTTTGAGTCTACTAAGTTGGTGAAAACAAGGCGCGTCGATCGATTCAGGATGTGGAACATTTTTATCACAGACGTTGTTATGGGCTGACAACACATACCCATGTGTGTGTGGAGAAAATATTGCGCTCTAAATAGCATAAGTATCAGTTTGCTGGCTAATTTGTTTACTGCTAGAATTAATTTTTCTACCGAATGACACGCATACCTAATCCTTACTAATGTTATAAATTCCAAAATGTTTTTTTGGTTTATTACTCTTTCACGCAGCAATCGAGCATAGGATTGACTAAGTATGCTACTTTTTATCCAGAAGAAAAGAAATGGAAAAAACGCGCGATGCCGCAGGCAAAAGTTAGTAATCTATATTGCTTGTGTTAGAGAACAAATGAGTAAATGTAGGTATTAATTGTCTAGTTGACAAGTGCTTTTTGATCAACATTTTTCAGCAGATATTCTGAAAAAAAAAAATGACAGTTTTAACCATTTATTTCTGGAGCTACTGGAAATTTGACCAAAAAAGCTCTTGATTAATAGACTATCAGATAACTGTATTTTAATAGGGACTATTTTAATGATACTCTTCTGCATGTGCTCTGTACCAATACTATTTATTATCTTTGATCTTCTAACGACCACGCTCTTTGTAAAATCATCTCTTTAATATTTTGGCTAACAATGGAACGCTCAAATTCAAGTCATATGCTAATGATACTTAGGTTATTGACTACAATTTATTTGATGGTATACAGTAGCACGATCAAAGTATTATATTAACTGTTTTTAAATGAAAGTTCAGATGAAATTATTGACTAACTGCAAGACAACGATGACGACAGTAAAAAAAGCAAATAAAAAAAAATTAAAGGATAAAGAAACGTTTCATTCATAATTATTTTTTTGCAAAAATAGCATAACCGACTTCAACCTGGTCCAGAACTCGCGAATATTTCGCTCAGATCGATGCAACATTTTTCACAAGATTATTTATTTATCAAAAATGGCTCATCCGATTTTGATAAAATTTAAATGGGACTAATTTCAAAGTATACTCTTTCCAATTAAAGAAAGAACTTTTGGAATAGGATTACTATGAAAAAATTATGCGTACCTCCTCCGGTTCGTCGGTCAAAAATGAAAATTTATGGACAAAATGAAAATATATGACTGCCTCGGTGGCTCAATGGCTAGTGACCCTAACTTCTGGGTCAAAGAGGCGTGGGTTCGATCCCCACCTAGGGCAAAACATTTGTGTGATGAACATAGGTGTTTGCTCTGTGTCTGGGTGTTATTTAGGTACTATATATAAGTATGTATTTAAAATATGTATATGTAGTATAGTATATCAGTCTCTGGCAGCCATATCACAAGCTAAGCTTAGTTTGAGGTCAGAGACCGTGTGTAAGATGTCCCCTAATATTTATTTAAAATATTGTTATTTTCACACCTTACGAGTAATTTTACTACGTTATAGCACCATTCTATGAATCCAAAATGAATTAACAATTAATAAACATAAAATCTGCGACACTGAAACATCGCAAATATTTCAAATTACTTACCCAAATATCTTTTCTAAGTATCTTTAAACTTAAATTGAAAAATTTTAGTCAACCAAAGTCGATTGCTTTGATGTCTGGCAAAGGCTTTTAGAAATTACTCTGTAAATAAAATAAGTTTAGTGATTTCACCAAAATATAAGCAAAATACTGAGAAAATGTATATTTTGGTTTTAAAAAACCCTTTGGAATTTTCACTTATTTGCAATCAAAGTACACAACTTTACATATTAAGCTTGTGTTCAGAAAATAATTTCATACTTTTTAAAGCAGCTCTTAAACTCAAAAACTACTTACATCTTAATTGCCTTTCAGTTTTTAGGGTTCCGTACCCAAAGGGAAAAACGGGACCCTATTACTAAGACTTCGATGTCCGTCTGTCTGTCTGTCACCGGGCTGTATCTCATAAATAAAAATGAACCATGATAGCTAGGCAGCTGAAATTTTCACAGATGATGTATTTCGGTTGCCGCTATAACAACAAATACTAAAAACAAAATAAAATAAATATTTAAGGGGGCTCCCATGCAACAAACCTGAATTTTTAGACGTTTTTCGCTCTATATTAATAATGGTACCAGGTAGATGCTTGAAATTTTCACAGAATATTTAGTTTTATATTCCCTTTAATAATAAATAATAAAATTAAAATAAAATAAATATTGAAGGGGGGCTCCCATACAGTACGGAACCCTCCGTACGCGAGTCCGACTCGTACTTGGCCGATTATTTAAGTTAGAAGCCAATGGATCGTTTTCCTAAAACCATCACCTAATTAGTGTAATTAGTGTCGGCGTTGCAAGCCGACTACAACGCCGAAAAAGCACTAATTAGGTGACATAACGTCGAGATTCGAGAAAACGGGCAGGGTTTACCCTGCCCAATACGTAGCTTGGGCAGAGTTTTGGCTCGGACACTTTTTGCACGATTGTGATTCTATAGATATTTGCTCGAAGTTCCAATCTCAATACAGACATTCAAAGCAATAACAGCATCCATAAAACATCTCTACTATTAACAAAACGGCCAATCCATTAAGTGAATGCAAGTTAGATATGGAAGGGGATGTATGGCTATCCTTTGTATGCAGACTAGACTACATGTAGATGGATAACTTTGGTAATATACAGGGTTATTCAGAACTGATGTACTATAAGTTGAAAGGAAGTGATGCGGACTATCATTATAAATAACTTTTACCGTTTTTTTTAACCCGATGTTCGAGAAATTAAAAGAGCTGTTTCATACATTTTGTTATCGATTCCAAGTTGCAATTTTATATGAAACAGCTGATATTTTTTCTAGAAATTCGGGCTGGCTGCACAGCTAAAGTTGTTCAAAATGACCCCCATTTATGAAACCGCTGTTTTTATTTCTCGAATATCGGGTTAAAAATCGGTAAAAGTTGTTTTATAATGATGGTCCGTTATAGTTTAGTACAGAGTAAGCAGATAGCCCTGTACACGTTCGTTAATGTGCGAATCTCACACATCTCGATTCTCGACATCGCAGCAAAGCCATACAATTATATAAATTACTGTGAAGCTCCATTTTTAACCGACTTCCTTAAAGGACTTCTATGTTCGTGTGTATGTTTTTTTTTGTTGTGTATGTTCATCGATAATTCCGCCAATTGTGAACCGAATCGAAAAATTATTTTTTAGTTCGGAAGGGTATACTCCCGAGATGGTCCCATTTAAATTTTACAGAAAGCGGCTGAGCCGTTTTTGATGAATCAACAAAAATGTATACAATTCGAGCGAAATGTCCGAATTTTGTACACGATAGAAGGCGGTTTTGCTATTTTTTGTGAAAAATAATTATTAAAATACATAATTGTAATGATTTTTCAATTTTCGGAGTCTCGCTGCCAGATCGAATCAGGAATGAGGAGATTCGCAGACGAACCAAAGTTACCGACATAGCCCAACGGATTAGTAAGTTGGAATGGCAATGGGCAGGGCTCTTAGCTGGGAGAACTGATGGCCAATGGGGCAGTAAAGTTCTAAGACAACGCATAGCCAAACGCAGCGTAGGACGTCCACCGTTATTATTAAGACCGCAGGAACGCGCTGGATACAGCCCGCTTCCAACCAGGCTAATTGGAAATCCATAGGGGAGGCTTATGTCCAGCAGTGGACGTCCTACGGCTGATAATGATGATGAGGAATGAATTTTCGAATCGCATCTTATGCTATCCCCTTTTTGCATGTTCACATCACAAATAAGTTTTCTGGCGTTAATGCAAATTTAACTGGTTTTATTTTGTTGGCACTGAAAACAATGTGCAATATAAGTATAAGGTATTGAGACACGTGTAAATTTAGACAATCTCATATTATCATGACTGGCATAAATGGATTTCAAAATAGGTATGTTGCCGTTTATTTATTTCGTACTAAATTTCAAGATATGGTCACAAAAAGATGACCAAAGTTAGCCATCGGGTACTTGTTACTCTATGATTTTGAAGTCTACCGGTGCATGAAGACCCGTGCATTTGGTTTATTAGTTGGGAATGCGAACTGGAGATCTGAAATTGCTATTTTAGGATTTAAAAAAACTTGCAAAACTGTATTTTGAGCATTTCCATTTACTTAATATAGCTCGCAAATTTGCCTCTAACCGCATTATTTCAAACTAGCGGACGCGGTGAACTTCGTACCGCGAAATTTAATAAATGTAGCAAAACTTAATTTTTAAAGGTAAAGGTAGGTGTTTAAACTTTTATTTAATTGATTGATTTTATATTTTTTATACAAACCTTGGCCTAGCTATAACGAACACAAAAAAAATATCGAAAGAAATGGATCCAGCCGTTCTGAAAGTTATGCACGTACATACATTTCGCAAATGGCAGAATTTTCCTACTTACTCTACACTTATCGTTATATTTTGGACAATTCACACAATATCTTTATAAATGATATCCTATAAGTTATTCCGATGTTGCTATTTTATTGTAAAGTTTCATTGAAATCAATTCAGTAGTTTTTACGTGAAAGAGTAACAAACATCCATCCATCCATCCATGCATCCATCCTCACAAACTTTCATGTTTATAATATTAGTAGGATACATGTAAATCAAATCTTCATAATGATATAACGAATCATTATTTCTGATTTCTTTATGATAATTTAAATGTTTTTTTTTTCAATTTTACTCCTTTTTACAAGCTTCAATTTAAATTGCAATGGATGTACCTATGTACTTGTTTGTATGTAGGTTCGGGTGGAAGTTAAATTCGACCAACTTTCCGGTTTTCGATTGAGCTGAAATTTTAACACACATATAACACACTCCATGGTCTATGGAGCTGATTGGATGATGGATGATATAATTATAGACCATGGAGCTGATCGGATGATGAAGTCGGAAGGTGGCCATAGGAACTCCTGTATACTAAACAAGATAGACCCGCCGTGTTTGGGCTCGTTTTACTTGTCTTGGCTAGCACTCTGCTGCTACATGATATCCAGGATCCCAAAAGCTTGTATTGAAAAATTCATACTTTTCTAATAAACATTTTTTTAATATTTTACTAAATAATTTATTATTATATTATTTTTATTTTAAACGGCATGTTACTTTTAATGACCATTGTTAAAAATTTAAACTAATAATTTTATATTATGGATAATTGCCTGAAATAAAGTAATTTTGAATTCTTCATTTAATTTATAAAATTTCAAATAAGCGACGTTAAAAAAATTTAATGGCATGTGGTAATGTGGTAACTAGAGATAATACGAGTATTTGAGTTGTATTAGAGGAAATTAAAGACTTTAACATTCATTAATTCACATTTTCAACACGTACATAAGTAGATTTATTCTCGCAAAGGAGAAACGTGAAACGTGCGCCCTTAATATATTTTATGTAAGCTGTTAACTTTCGTAACTTAATTTTGGAAACATATCTTGAAACTTGAAAAGTAAAATACACGGCTATCACGACAACTTGTGTTGATCTTTTAGAAATAAGCAAAGATTTCCAAATTCTCTTGGAAAACTTTGCCGCTTTCACTTGAACTTTGATCAAACTCAGCAGTATGCTGTGAAGTCAGACGGAAAATAAATTTTATTATTCTCTTAAAGCTTCGCGTCGTTAAATAAATTCAGAGTTTAATTTTAAAACTTACTTTGGCTTTATCTGGAAATGATTGCGGTCGGGCGAAACTAAATAGAGGCAGATTCTTCAAAGTAGAGTTCATTTATTTGAATGGCCTTTCTAGATACAAATTACTTTAGACCTAAGTCACTGAATATCATTTATACCTACGATATCAAATTTTGTAATGCTAGCTATTTTCGGTACGGCAACCACATATCAGTATTTGGTGGGTTGGTTGGTTTGAACACCACTCTTTTCTGTCTCGTAATTTTTTTCTTTGATTTATCTGACGTTCTCAACGTTTTCTTGCATCTTTTTTTTACTCAAAGGGCTAATATCACAAATCATAGCAATAAGTTACATATAGGTAAGATTTTATAATATTACCAGCTTATTTTGTTGATCATGGTAATCATGTCAGCTGTAAAACGTCCACTGAGGAGTTATACTACAACACCGTAGCAGTTAAAGGCTGTTTACATCCAGTGTATCAAGTAATTTTGATGAGATCTACGGTTAACATTGTTGGTAAACGTTCTACGCTACGCTTCTTGGTAAGTCTCCATTTGAGAACTTTATAGCAACACAGGTTAGCTTAATATGTCTAGGTATTTTCATTAACTGTCTCTAAAAAAATCTTTTAAACCTTCGACACGGAAAAGTTACCCAATTGTATTTGTTGTCTTCGTTGTATTTCTATGAAATACATTCCGTACTAGCGACGCATAGTATGCTGTAGCGCCTGTTTACCTACCGCTCTACGACACTGTAGTTTACCGCTGCTGCGTGCAGTAACGGATGTGTACCTCTATCGTAGGTACATATACGTTAGAGTTATAAATCCGTATAATAACATCGGTGCTTCTGTCTGCAGCAGCGTCAAAAATCTTACTAGCAGATGAAACAGTTTTTATATTTTTTTCTTAATATTGCAAAACTGCTACCAACTTCTGAAAGGAACATCTTTCTTCTTCGGCAGTCATAATATGGTTACGAATAGGTAGGTAGGTATTGGGGGAAGGTGTTTATAGGTCTAAAGGGATGTGAAATGTTTCATGGTGTGTACGTGCTGATGGCACCGCAACGCCAACACAGTATAGGTGAGAGCTTACCTACCATAGATAAATCTGATGGCCCATATCCCTGCAAAAGTCAGTATCTTTATGTATTGTTTATTTAAGATAAGATTATTTCGTCAATAATACATTGCTTCTTAAGCTAAATCTAAGTAATATTAGGTACCTACATTTATACTAATGGTAAACAGATATTCTTTGATTTTAGTTTAACATTTGTACGCAGACTCTTTAATAACATTTAGATTTTATTTAATTGAGCATAGATCAATTGCAATGTTTGTTATAAATGTTTTAATGTATTATTTACTGTTTCCAAGTATATCAGTAGTTAGATAAATTCAAAGCACTCCAGGAAATAAACAATTACAAGAAACAAAGATATAAAAAGTGCAACAACAAGCGGTCTTATCGCTAACAGCAATCTCTACCAGGCAACCTTACACAGACAGTAGTAGTTTAGACAGTAGTTTGATAGTTTTTTTACTAATCATTTCCTGATGTTGGTGTTAGGTGGCAAAACTTACTGCAATCATGTGCTGCTGGTTTTTGAACTTTGTCGATTATAATAGTGAGAAGCCACTCTCATTTATTTTGAAAATATAAAATAGTTGAAGAACTCAAAATATACTTACCTAAAACATTATCTGCTTTAGTTTACGATCCAACATCACTCAAAGAGAAACGTAGAACAAAGGAAAATGCTTCAATATGAAGGCAAAATGAACAGATTTAGATGCACTGAGCCAAAACATTTAGGAAAAATTCCACAGTAACTTCACCTGCTACCCGGAAATG
The DNA here is from genome assembly GCA_964007245.1 of Hypomecis atomaria. NCBI lineage: Eukaryota > Metazoa > Arthropoda > Insecta > Lepidoptera > Geometridae > Hypomecis > Hypomecis atomaria. Next base: position 13,701,823 of record OZ023291.1, read on the forward strand.
ATTATAAAAGCCTTTTCCTGAACGGCACAAATAAAAAACTGAACAAGACAGCCGTTGGCAAACTGCGGCGAAAATCATTACCAAGTTTTAACTACACAAATAAACTCTTAATAACTAAAACAATGCCATTTTCTCCCGACAAAAAAGAATAATTTTCAAAAGAAAAGTCCAATTTAAGAGACGCCAACTTATTATTCGTTATATCATCTTATTTTTCTCAACAAGAGAAACTAATCTAAAGAAAATTTTCGAGTCCCGGCAAAGAAAATAAGCTTGTAGGGAAGTGCACTTTGTCCGTACGAATACCGCCTAGGAATACCGGTTTGCAACAAACTTTAAATTAAAGTTTTTCGAATGAAATAGGAATTTTTGAGTTTTCATTTGGCCTCGAGAGAGTTAATAATTAACTTTGAAATAGGTGCACAAAGTTGCGTACAGCACTGAAATGAAGTTTTAGCTCTATTTTAAAGAGTTAAGTGGATAGTAAGTGCGGCAAGCACAACATTGCAATTTCTTCTTTGTATTTTCAAACGTAGTTTTTTTTTTTCTTAAATATTTCAATGTGTTTTTTCATTAATAGGGCACAATACTTTTATGCGCATCTCTAAATTTATATTTACCTTTTTTAATAACTTTAGTCTTAGAAGAACTACATTGATTGATAAATATACTATTTCTTGTTCACACCGTTAAATACAACCACATTACATAAAAATACAGTGGTTTAAAAATTAGAACGACAATTGGTGGCCTCATAGCTTAAACCAGGAAACCTAGAATTGATGAGAATTAGGAGAGGAATTGATAAGGATATCCTAATCCTTAACACACACTGGGGGACACTGGGGGATTTAACGCAAAGAAATAATCTAGGCCATTCTAACACCAGCGAGACCATTACGAAGAAAAAAAGCTACGGTCTTAAACATATTTTTTATGAAAAATAGCAATATTACATCTATTTTGTTGAAAAATCTAAAAATGAACTAGTTTATGATATTATTTATTTTATGGAAATAAATGACTAGCAGAATCTAACACAAAATACTTGTATCTAGAACATAATATTCATAAGCTCCAAGTAGCACAACGAGCTATGGAGAGGACTATGCTTGGAGTCTCTCTGCGAGATCGAATCAGGAATGATAGGGCACATAGCGCGAAGGACTGATGACCGATAGGGTCGAAAAGTTCTCGAGTGGAGACCACGCACCGGCAAGCGCAGCGTAGGATGTCCACCCACAAGGTAGACGAATGGCTTCATTAAGACCGCCTGATCGCGCTGGATGCAAGCCGCTACCAACCGGTCTTATTGCAGATCTATAGGGGAGGCCTATGTCCAGCAGTGGACGTCTTATGGCTGTTGGATGGAGATCATGATATTAAAATTTGAACAATACGTAAAGCTAACTCAAAAATGCAAAATAATCAACAAAAACCCGAATCAATCAATGGACAAACATTTTTAACAATCCCGTTGTGAAGTTTAAAACAATAGAATCCGTTTATTAAAACAAACGAAAAAAAAATCCATGCGAATCAACAAATGGAATGTTAATTGAAACAACTTTCTATTGTATACATGGTTGTTAGATTTTAAAGATGTACTTTTTAGGGTTCCGTACCTCCAAAGTTGTATACATGGTTGTTAGATTTTAAAGATGTACTTTTTAGGGTGCCGTACCTCCAAAGGAAAAAACGGAACCCTTGTGGGATCAATTTGTTGTCCGTCTGTCCGTATGTCAAGACTTTTTATCTCGAGAACGCGTAAAGTGAACGAGTTAAAATTTAAACCATTTACGTATATCTACGGCTTCTTGTAGTTGTGAAAAAATTATACATATCAGTAATCGCAGAAAAATGTTAGGTCCGTTTTGTCGCAAAAAAAAACGCATATTTCGACACTCACAAGGGAATCAAAACATATAGGGTACTTCCCGTTGACCTAGAACTGTAAAATTTGGCAAGGAGCATTGTCATAGAGTACACATTCAGGAATAAATGTGAAAATTGTACATTTTTAATTTTATTTTAATCACAAAATATAAGGTCTCATTTTTAAAAAAAAAACTCAAATTTTAAAGTGAATTAATTAAGTATCATGTGGAGTATCATATGAAAGATCTTTATTAGCTCAAGCTAAAACAGGCTTTCGATTATTTTTACGATGCATGACGAGAAAAGTAGAAAACAAACCTTTTTATCGATGATTATGTTAAAGTTACGCTTAGAGGTTTTAAAAACTTAGTTCCCAATTTTGTGCAATTTTCAAGATTAGAACGGAACCCTCGATGAACGAGGCTGACTCGCACTTGTCCAGATGCATACGCATATACGCCTAGGCAACGCATATTGCAACAAACAAGCTTATTCATAGAGCTCGGCTATTGCTATTTACTAGTAGTTCTTCGAACAATTAGAGCTCGTGACACATCTCTTTAAATTAATCTTCATAATCTTATATCTCTCTTCACTGATTTAGTTATACTCGCAAATCGTGTTAGGATTTAATTTACATGATACAAATATATGACGATAATTTAGATTTAGATGCTAAACAATCTTGCCAATCATGCTGATCAATAGCGCGATAGCAAATTCCCCCCCTTCTTGAGGTCCCCATCGATAAAATTAACAAAAAATCTGTTAATTTGTAAAACCTGTGTACCATGTTTGGTCGACATTCGTTGAAAAATACGACCTGTAGACGAAAGCCAACATCTGGACAGACGAAAGTAAAATCGCCGTATTATTACGGAAATCTTTGATTTCGCCCGATCATTAATCAATCGTGGCACCTTAGTATGTACTACAGTAGTTTTCGTGTGACTCCATACGTTTTTCTACTATATCCTTTTGATAAGTGTCCCTGACCAAAACGAAGAAAAGCAAGAAAAAATGTTAACGTGGAACCGTGCGAAATTGATGATGGTTTTGTTCTGGCAAAAGTTTGCTCGTGACAACATTTTGAACACTTTGGCTGTCAATTTGGTATAGTAATTTTATTGAGCACAGCTTTTTGTTTCGCAATACTGTATAATAAGTCACATTTTGTTATATTTTTGAGTCTATATTTTTTGCTTAGAAATAGCAATACTGTTATTTTTTAGGGTACCGTACTACAAAAGGAAAAAAACGGAACCATTATACTATAAGGGTTCCGTTTTTCTTTTTTTTCCTTTATAAGGCTTTTAGATTACATTGTTGTCCGTCTGTCCTTCTGTATGTCAACACCTTCCATCTCAAGAGTACGCGTGAAGATATCCAATTGAAAAACCAATAAACGCATATCTATGGTAAACCCTTTTGCCTATGACTGGATTTTATTACTTCCCTAAGGTTTTATTTACTTAGTTCTCGGTTTCTTACAATATTTGGAATTTGTACGGAACCGTCGGTGGGCGAGCCTGTCTTGCACTTGTCCGGATTTTTCTTGTAAATGTATTAGATGTTTAATTTGTAGTAAATTTGTCTATGAAAATTATTACTTTAAAACCAATTTAGGTACCTACTGGCGTAACTTTTACTTTTCATGTCTACAAAAATTAGATAAAGCTATTTGAAAATGAACTGCTTCGTTACTCATCCACTTAACTCAAATTTCCAACCCAGTCAAAAAGCGACTGTATTTAGAAAACGTTTATTATTTTAGGAGCTCTACTCGGAGGTCCATCGTGAGACTTATTTCATAGAACTAATTAAGCAAATTAAACTCAAAATAAATTCTAAAACGTGACTCTCGACTGAACAAACCAAAAAGCTTTTAGTTATAAAATAGGCACTAAAGCCGGTTTAAAATTTCAAACAAACCCTAGCTGAACGAATGTCGGCCAGCGGCGTGGATAAATTTTTAATTTCGGTCAATTTAATTCCTCGGAAAAGTTAATACCGAAGGGCTTCATGGAATAAAAGTGTCACGTAGAGAATAGGTGCGATTTTCGCAAATGAGCTCTTCAATATTCAAGAGGCAAGCGCCTTACCGTAACAACAGAACAAATTCGAAAGACGGAGTATCGGCTACGAACAGCCCTTAATGTAATTATCATAATGGCGACCAATAAAAGAGAGGTTCCGAATTCGTGACGCAGCTTTAAAAAGTACTATCAAAGGTGCCCGAGGCGGAAAACGTCGCATCTTATTTAGCACCCTCGAAAGGAGCCGATCGAGCCCCACCTAATCACATTACCAATGAAAAAGCTCCTGATAAAAAAGGACTGAGACAGATTTGCATGAAATGTCAAAGTTGATTACGAGTAGCGGGACGTGTTAAAATATGGAGATTCGATAAATCATAATCGACACCCTCTATTAGAGCTTTTATTAGCACTTTGGGCAGCTGTTTGAAGTTGAAGTCTGCTTATCTGAGTTTTCCATGGGTTTGTTTGCATCGAAGGGTTCTCCAGATTAACAGAATGATGAAAGTCCAAAATATGATAGGTTTCTCCTGAGGTTATACGAATTCGAAGACATATTGAAACATGCCTAACTATACAAGTATACATGTCTAGGAATTTACAAAATCACTTTGCTGCCTTACTTTTAATCGATCTTTTAAATACTCATACTATCCCTACTCATTTATTCATACAAACTTGTACCTATATTTAAAAAAATGTACAGCAGATAATTATAATTATACCAGTTATAAACTTATAAAAAAATCACAATTAATGCATGAAGAAGTGGAATAATAAAAATATTCATAAAAGTTAAAGTCGGATAAAATCTTATTGCAACATATTCCTTAGGACCAAAGTTGTTAATTATTGTGATAAAAATGATATTGCTCTATAAACTACATACAACAATAGCCCAAATCGATAACAAAATCAGTTTGGTGAAATTAGAAACAGTGCTATCGTCACACATCGGCGATCTCAAAAGAGAATCGCCCCAATATAATATTACACAATACGGGCAATTCTATTCACATCTATATCAGAATAGCGATCAGGCGTGAAGTCTTTTATATTTGGAGGTCACGTGTCTCGCCACTGGCCAGGAAACCGACGAATGTGTTTGAGCGAAACTAATGCACTCAGGGCCATGTGACATCGGAGGGACGTCAGAATGGGGGCGGCAATCGAGACAATGAGGAAACCAAGCGGATTTTTTGGAGACGACACTGGGTGACAGTGTATTTGCGGAAAAATCAATGGTGAAACGTTTCCGATGGCAGTTGACGGGACAGGAAGGTCGGTCATTATTATTACTGTCCTATACGGAGCGTGCCGGCGAGTCTTTGGGTAGAATTTCCTTTTGGGAATGATTGCTTTGTAAAAGCTGTTATTTTGCCGTCAGTGGTGCTACCCTAATTTGATTGCAGAATGGAATGTGATTAGCGCGATGTGCTATTATGGTGGTGTTGAAAACATGTCTGTTGGTGAAGAGTGTATATTAGCTATTTATTTGTCGATAATCGGCTAAGTACGAGTTGGAATCGCGCACGGAGGGTTCCGTTCCGTACTGTATGGGAGCCCCCCTTAAACATTTATTTTATTTTAATTTTGTTTTTGAAGTGAATATACAACTAAATATTCTGTGAAATTTTCAAGCATCTACCTGTTACCATTATAAATATCGAGCGAAAAACGGCTAAATAAACAGGTTTGTTGTATGGGATTATTAATTTTATTCTGTTTTTAGTATTCATTGTTATTACTGTAAAAATTTCAGCTTCCTATCTATAACAGTTCATGAGATACAGCCTGGTGACAGACAGACAGACAGCGGAGTCTTAGTAATAGGCCCTTAGTCCCGTTTTTACCGAACGGTAAAAACGGTACTACTTTTTGGTACGGAACCCTAAAAAAGGTAAATACCGTGCCGACAGTCGACATTTTTGTTTCAAGGTTAAACATTCTAAGTGCTCACATGCTCATCAACTCAGGATACGGTGATAGAAACCTGGAGAAATCGAAAACTCTGACAAATATAGGCACCTACTCTTGAAATTACATACTTACTAAAAGACGATTGTTACGTTTTTGACAAAAAATAATTATTATTTAATTATTCCATGAAAAGGAAAGTAACGCAGAAAATACATAATTCAAAATACCTACTCGTGCTAGGAGTACATCCATCTTCGAAAGTCAATTGCCAGTATAGCAGTATTTTAAGCATTTACAAAGGCTACAACTTCTTTTCACTTTTCTGAAACTGAATTGCCGATCAAAACAGCTTTCTCATATCGGAGAGGGATACAAAGATCACCTTCCCCATTGACGTGTCGCTAACTAAATTGGTACCTTAAAACTGGTCGTACATACGGTGATTATATTTTATAGTTCTGGTAGTTTGATTTGGCGTTCTTCGCAAGTAATATAAGCAACGATATACTTTGTTAGCCTATGGATGGATGAATGCGATTAAGTTCATTAAACAGGGTAAATATGATAGTTTTAAAATTAAGAAATGATTCGTACTATAAGTACTGTACCTACCTATACCAGCCTTTATAACTAAAGACACAGCTGAATATTCAATAAAACTATTACAAACAAATTTTTTTCATTTTATCAATCAATTATTACTCGTAGCGCTCGTAGCAGTAGTAGTTTGACTAGGTGTTTGTCAGCGATCACCGAAATTAAGCAACGTTCCGCACGGTCAGTATTTGGATGGGTGACCGCGTTGGCATTTTCCAACTGAGCGCTGCCGTGACTCGAATCATACGTTAAATCGTAGATCCCGGTTGTTTTAACCGTTTTGGCCTTGTCAGCGGCCTTCAGGCTGCCTAAAAATTCTGACACCAGGGCTAGCCACACGGCCTATTCGAACTTACTTTCTTAATTATTACTTACAAGATTGTTTGTTGACTCTCTACGTACGTTATTAAAAAAATGCGCTTAAAAAGAATGACACATAATTATCTCGTTATATTGTTATAATCGTACAATGATACAATTTGTATGCTACTCAAGGCAAAAATAAACTTGGATTACTATTTCTGTTTTTGTTTTTCTTTTGTAAAATGGGGACTTGTCGCTTCGTGTACAAACGGCTTGAGGGGAGAATAAATCCAGTTTTATTTGAAATATTAGGTGCATTTTGGACGCTTCGATTTTATTGAGGCGGAGACAGGTGGCTTGTATGGTTTAGAGCCCCCTTTTAGCGTTCAAATAGGGATAAATTTATTTCATTTCTTGAAACAAAAAGCTTACTCTTTCTGTTTGGTGATCGATTCTAGCCGAATTTCCGCTAAAGGCGTGGTTGCACCGGAGTTGCCGACTGAGAAATAATCACTGTTGAGCACAAAATGTAGGTGTGCAAACTGAGAAAAAAAAAAACATCTACAAATTTAATTCCACTGTTGAAGTTTCTAAAAACATTTTATCATCAATTGTGGCGAACATGTCATCTGGTTTGCATCAGTGCCTTGAACAAGAACTAAATTTCTATGGCAATATAGTTTTTTTGTCATACATTATATTATTTCTGATAGGCTGCCTAGTTTTTAAGGCGCATACATATTATTTAACTTATCATGTTGTAAAACATTGTTCTAAAACATGTTTAAGTAATGTGGAAATAAAACTTGTTGTTACGTTAATTATTTAACATGTCATACAACATGTTACATCTGTACACACCCTTACAGTTTTTTCTTAAATATTGTTAGTTCTGCTACAACGTCAACGCCCTGAACTTTCGAAAGACTACAAATATTTGGTACTCTAGGATTATAAAATAGCATTGTTTATTTCAATTTTACAGCAATTTATATTGAATTAAATACATATTGATGCAATAATAGAGCCGTAATTAGGACCGTGAAGGTAATTGCCATTGATTCAACTGTGGGACGATGGCTTTATTAGAGCAATAATTTTGTCAAACCCATTAATTTCAACATTATTATGACTAACAATTATATCCGCTCTCTATGATCATGATACTAAGATTAACACCGATGTCAATGACCAGCTTTCACAAAGGGACCTAGCGATTTCGGAGTACATGTTGGCAGTCATCCCATGTAGACGTACACTACAATTTGTTTTTATATTTGTTATCATCATCATATTTTAGACCATTTTCAAACGCTGCTGAATATATAGTTTTCTTGCAAATATTTTGATATATGTAGGTACTTAAATCACCTTCCTTATTACATTTGGCTTTTCTTCCACGTCCAATGTTGGACAAAAACTAAGACCCATTCATAGGCTTTTTCCATGTTTTAATTTCTAATTCGACCAAAGAACTCTTTAACCGTGGAAAGTGGTCTTTTACTGTAGGCCTCATGAATAAGCCCAAAATTTTCTCTACGAGATCAAATCGAGAATGAGGAGATTTACAGACAAATTAACCGACATAGCCCAGGGGATTAGCAACTTGATATGGCAGAGAGCAGGGCACATAATTCGAAGAAAGGATAGCCTTTGGGGCCGTAAAGTTCTCAAACGGAGACCACGGACTAGCAAGCGCAGCGAAGGACGACCACCGACAAGGTAGACTGACGATAAAAGAACGCAGAAATGCGCTGGATGTAGTCCGCTACCAACCTGCCTTATTGGAAATCCATAGAGGAGGCCTATGTCCAGCAGCGGACTTCCTACGGTTAATAGATGGACGGATGGATGAATGAATAAATTAATTTTATACTACATAATATCCTTTTTATATGTCTCATTACTTAGGACGTTATCAATTAGTAGCGTGTCCAGTTGTCCACCTCAGTTCAACCCAATTTCGAAATTAGCCATAATGGCTCATGCTGCAAAATTTATGGAGCTACTCGTAGCTGAGATAACCAGTGTAATTGTGGACTGGTCAATAAGAAGTATTACGTACTGTTATAGTAATAATTGCAGATTTGTTAGTTTTTGTCTTTAATTTTCGTGTCGCCTCATAACGAATCTGGAGTATTTGTTATTTTTGGAGCAAACATACGTGTTGACACTGCATTAATTTTTCTGAGAGATCAAAGCTGGCGGTGTAGCACTTGCGGCAGGGCAGAAATCACAATCCTTCAATCGGTGCAAATACTCTTCTCTCGACAGAGGATTTTTTTTTTTATTAACTACACGGCTGTCCAAAATCAAATTCAAATCATATAATGACAAATTGCGATTTGCGCATTCGTAAAATGCTCCAATAATATCACAAGGAGATAGCTAGCAAACCATGTCTCCACCTGACTACAAAAAAATGTTTTTTGACCTGATGGCGTGCAACATATGAAATTTACATGCGGTTCTTAACTAACATGTTTTGTATAGTTATACATATGACCCTATAAGGGTATGGCAATTTTATTGTTTGTATTGGAACGATTTATTATTATGTTTTCTAGATTATTGTTAAAAATCAAATATAGCACACTTGCTACGTTTTGATTTTGGGCAGCTGTTTGGTCTGAGTCCTTTTTGCTAAACTTCACCAGTATATTTGTACTGTTTGGGGTAGGGACTGTTAAACTGTGGAGGTCAGATGCTTTAAAAATATTTAAAGATGTTTAGAGAGGTAAAAAGTAGGTAGTACCTACACGACCACTATGCTGTCTTATATTTTGGACAGAAAGTCAGCTTTGCTGCATGGCAGCATTGTGTTGTTAGTAACATTTCCGGGTATTAGAGGTTGTTTAAACCTTTTGTAAGCCTACAAGAATTTGATTCAATTTAATTTACTGCGATATTTTTTCTGTGGTTGTAGGTTTAAAACTTTTACTATGAAGTCATTTCTATAGCCATCACGATACGTAATAAGATTCTTCGAATCCAGTCCCCTACTGAATGTTTGATAATGTCTGCAGATAGATTTGAGTGCACCCGCATACATTCGGGGTTCATTTAGTGTATTTATCTCAGGACATGAGATTAATGTATTGATTGCATCCCTGTTGTGACAGCATTGTCCATTGAGGCAAATAAGTTTCAAGATAATCCCAATTGTTGTTATAATGAAGATTTGTGTACCATAATTTGGGGCTTTATCTGCATAACTAGCTTGCTGAATTTGAATTTTCATGTATGTTTCCAAATATTATTATCATGAACGGGGCGTCAGTCGACATTTTCGGTAATATTAATTAAATAAGTATTTGGGGACATCTTACACATGGTCTCTGACCCCAAACTAAGCAATGCTTGTGATATGGCTGCCAGATACCGATATACTACTTAAACATATTTTTTAAATACATACTTATATAGATAGTAACTATATAACACCCAGACACAGAGCAAATACCTACAAATGTTCATCACATAAATGCTTGCCCTCGGTGGGAATCGAACCCACGCCTCTTTGACCCAGCAGTCCGGGTCACCAACCACTGAGCCACCGAGGCAGCTTTAATATTGAAGTTATAATTACCATATTTTAACTAGTAGATACTAGTCTATTCCACAATAGAATTTGTTTTCAATGCGAGCCCTTAGGCCACGTACGCACTAAGCGAACGATCCGGCTGCCGCAATACGGGAAAATGTGTGATACCGCAGTTTCCACACGCACTACTACGTATATAATAACTGGTCTGCAAACCACATTGTATATTTTGCTTTTTATACGTATTAGTAGTTAATGTATGTAGTTTTAGCTTAAGTAAGTAGTACCTATTGTATTTCTGATAAACATTACTGTATTATAACCGCAACACTTCGGTCCTCTTAAAACAACTATTAGTAGCTAATTATAACATCGCATAGTTCCACATTTTTTTTTTTGTTTTTGAGATGTGTTTAGTTTTACTCCAAGCTTTTTCAAATCCGTCTCGAAAACCAACAAACCATCCTAACCCAAAACACAGTCGCCCCATCGATCCCATCGCCCCACCCCACGAGTTAAGACCCCATTACCAGATAAATATATGCAATTTATTACATTTACCGATTTACATACACTCTGTGAAGACACGACATGTTGAAGTTAAACGACGTTAGGGAGTTTGAAGGGAGTAAAAGGAACGCTGGTTGGAGAGAGGTTTTTGAGTAACTTGTTCAAAGTGTATTTACTTTGAATTATCTGCATTAGTGTGTTGAATTAAAATGTATGGAACAAAGTTTGGCTAGAACTGTTGGTGAAATTGAATCAGTAAGTATGTACGGAGTGCAAATGAGAAAGTTTGCGGAATTGTTGGTTTCAGTTTTCTTATCAGTTAAATTAATTTGTATTCAATTTTACTACCTCAATGTTCATGGAAAAAACATCAATATTCTGTAATATTTAAAATCGACTATGCAAGACGGTAAAAAGAATGCTGGTCTGGTTAAATTTTGTAAATTTTTATGACAAGAACGTAATTTTATCATCATTCTATTAACATGGCTAACAAATGTCCCTTTATTTGTAAGACTTCATAAAATGTACCTAGTATTATTTTACTCTTGTAATGTAATGTACTCTTTTCTCGCTCACTCGTCTCATGGTATTAAATTTAATAAATAAACTCAATTTACGACTTAGTTTTGTACCATACATTTTAGTCATCATAAAAACCTTTCCAAGCCATAATTGCAGCTATCAAGGCTCTGTAAATGTAGCCAGCATTCTATTTTTTCAACTTGCTAATCCGTTGAGCTGTATAGAACAAAAATAATACCTAAGAAAACTGCCGCAGGCGTGTAGCTATAAATGAAACACTCTTCATGTGCAATAAAAAATCGAAAGACTCAGAACAAAATCGCATTAAAAACCCCAACCCTCTCTTAAATGCTAAAATCCAAATGGAATCGAAATACGTCCGGCAAATGGACGAACGTAGTAGCATTAAAGGACTTGCATTGCCTGAGGCCTGAGGCCAGACGTGTCGAACTTCGAGAATACGGATGGGGAGAAAAAAATAATTTGATCGGAGAACATGTGTCTGACTTTTTAGACGCCCAAGGCTACTGAACTTTAAGGGTAGGAAACTGGTTGTACAAAAAAGTAGCTGGTATATTTATACTTAGATAAAATAGATAAACTCTTAGTTGATTCACAGACAAACGTATTAAAACGTATAGAGAAACAAACAGCTTTAAAATGAAACAACTGACGCCTTTGTCATTAAACGTGATGTCTTCCAAGTGACCTTATAATGAAGAGAGACTAGTACAGAAAGAAATATGATAAGTATTTGCTAGCTAGAGAAGGCAATGTACACTACAACATATTATAAAGAAATTTCATTGTGTAAACTGGCTGTACACTAAAGTAAAATTTGTAACGAAAACCAATACTTATGAGTAAGTAGGTACACATTTTGTTATGTACACACGCATGCACCTGTATTTGTAACACCCAAAACTCAAACTCAAATCATTTATTGCTACATACGAAATTTACATGTGGTTCTTAGTTAACATGTTTTGTATAGTTATACATATGACCCTTTAAGGGTTTGGCAGTCCCGGCAAGGAAAGCTAAGTTCAAAGAGCATTAAAATAATTATAAGACCTATTTTATACAACACCTATAGCAAATAAAGAATAATATGAATATGCAAGCAATGGACCAAAGTGTTTCATCACTGCTTTCAAAGATCGTAGTTAGAAAACTCCACACATATAACTAAGTACCTTAGTATACTGTGATCTAGCATTAGATAGTTTTATCATTAGTAACTAGTCATTTTTACGTCCGTCTGTCCGTATGTTACAAATCATCGTAACTTCTATCTGGGAGGTCTATCTTGGCAGACTTAATAAAACTTTCTTGTTCTGTCTACATCAAAAGCCAGAGAAACAAATTAGTAAGCAAAGTTGTTGGGCTTGAGGTTCTTTTAGCGGGCTGACACATTTTATTACTTGGCACGACTTTATCTAAAGTAAAGTTATTAGCTCGGGAGGTAAGCTTAAAAATTGCAAGTACTTCTAAAAAGCAGAATTTTGGCATATATAGTGGTGTACAATACAATACCCTGAAGCCTGTCAGCTGGGTCCCTTTTTAGGGTTCCGTACCCAATGGGTAAAAACGGGACCCTATTACTAAGACTTCGATGTCCTTCTGTCCGTCTATCTGTCTGTCACCGGGCTGTATCTCATAAACTATGATAGCTAGGCAGCTGAAATTTTCACAGATGATGTATTTCTGTTGCCGCAAAAACTTAATAAAATAAATATTTAAGGTGGGCAAACAACAACAAATGTGATTTTTTAGGAGTTTTTTGCTCGCTATTAATAACGGCAAGAGGAATGGGGCTCCCATACGGTACGGAACCCTTCGTGCACGAGTCCGACTCGCACTTGGTCGATTTTTATTTGGTTAGACCAGGACCTGTCAGTCAAGCTTTAAAGAGGTGATACTTTGAAGCCTGACTTATAGGCTTTGTTACTTGTTTTAGGTGATCGGCTGTCCTCAAACTTTCTTAAAATTATTTTTCAACCTAAACACCAATTTTCAGCTTTTAGAAGTAGTTGCAAGATGCGCCTTTTTTAAATTCAAACGAGTACCTCCACCAAACGTTAAGGAAACCAGTAGGCTGACTCCAGGGTATTATTTTAAACCACCATGGTAACATAATACAAAAAATTCAGCTTTTAGAAAGTATATGATTTTTTTTTGCGCTTGCCTCTCGCGCTAAAAGCAAAGTTATCTAATGGCCAGTAGCAGATGTTGTGATAAAGCTCGGCACGACTGATATCGGCCTGACCCAAGCCTTATTAGACAAAGTAAGGAGAAACATGGGCACACGAATGGCCATGGCTATAACTTTTGTTGTAGATAAGCTAAATTGTCATTCAAAGTAAAAAATATATGAGTGAAGCTATTTTTATCTGTAACAATTAAATGAATATTACTTACAACTTTCTTGCAAAGTTAGTGATTTCTTAGGCTCGGTTGCACCATATTGGTAGTTATACTTAAGATTATTGCCAAATTTAACAATAACAATAACGCTGACTTAAACAGTGACTGCGAAATGTGTTGCACCACCGTATTACTTGGAATAGTTAAAGTTATCAGGACTATACAATTCTAACAGACAATTAACGTTAACAATAACATTAAACAGTGAATCATGGGCGGTTACGGTTACAGTTAAAGTTAAGACGTCATCTTACAAATTGTCAAATGGTGCAACACATTATTTTCCCTAACCATTACTTTAACATGTTTGTCATTGCTAAAGTAACATGGTGCAACCAAGCCTTACACTCACAAAAGTTAAATATCATACTTAGACAGTTAAAAGCTTTCCATGTACTGAGCCAAGAGATTGTAAGTTAACCTGCAAGCGCAGTAAATCAGAAACAATTCAATGTCATATGTATCAAACACCCATAAATGGGCCAACGTGTTACAAGCCAGCCAAATTCTTCGTCGTGGGCAGGCGTATGTTCAGCAATAGACTATAAAAAGGCTGGTACAGTAAGTCGAAATATCCATTATCTTTAGACCTTCAAGGGTCTGTAGATGATCCGATTACTTTTTATTATTTCAAGAAAGTAGTATTAGATTAAGTATGTAGAATTGTATTTTTGTAGTTAATAATAAAATATAAGTACGAGTATTTGTATTCGTTAATCTAAACGATTTTCAACAATATGAGCGTAACCCTAAAATCGTTGTAGTTGTACATTTTTTATCAAAGGTCAATTAACTTTTTAGTAGGTATTAAGTTTTGAGTTATTAATTAACAAACTATAGCGAACTCTACAAACCCTGAACCCTGAAACATTCATTTTCAGACAAATTCTTAAATAATCTGTAAGAAAACACCACATATTTCATAAAACCATAGCATTAAAAACTATTATTCAGCAGTTTTCATGTCCCTCGGGAAATTTAAAAAGGGTCACACGCGCGCTGGTGGAGAAAAAAACAAACAAAAGAATTCTGATTAATTGTAATTCTTAAAGATCTACAAAAAACGGGTTGCACTCTGGAAGTACCGGCAGAAGTGATAACTTGAACATTAACGTTGTGCATTTTCGAATATTTTGGAGTGGTTAAGGAATAATTTCGCACGATTTGCTTTATTTATCAGTATAATAGTACAATATCACACACCCAGACTCGCGCAAGCACCTTGCGCCGCTTCAACGAAACAGCAGGAGCAGGCATAGGTACATATTCGCCGCGCGGCGTAGGAGTGGAAGTAATATCCTTCATTACTTCCTCTCCTACGCCGCGCCGGTGGTCTGCTCTCCCTCCTTATTAGGAATTTTCGACCAGGCGGGCTAGTATGCGCGCCACGAATCATTTCTTTCGTAGTGGCAGAACGAGACAGCGTTATGGCAAAGTACATTTCTGTCACTGTTTCACACGTTGAAATGAGTTATGAGTTCTTTTCGTGGCTTTTCGTAGTCGCATACTTGACTAGCAGGTCACGTGTCTTACGCGAGTTAAACCTTTTTTACCCATCCCAAAGAGTGCACGATGTCACTAAAGAAGTTTTCACTTTAAAAACACCACATCTTTCATAAAACCATGACTTTAAAAACAATTATTCAGCATTTCCATGAATTCCATGTTTCACGGGGAATTTATGAAGGGTCACACGCGAGCCCTCCCCCGCCGCTGTAAGTAACCGGCGAAAGCGGACGTTTAAATTCTGAGTGGAAAAACGTCGTCGTATTTCAACGGGACATTATTTTTCGTCCTCATAGATTGGGAGATGTGGGAAAGCTATATTATTCGTCAAAGTAGATAGGTCCCAACAGGTATTGTTCAATCAAATCACGAAGTACATAATGCCAGACCAGGAGCTCTATAATTGAATGGTAGCATCTAATGCTACCATTTATAATGGTAGCATCCTAGCATCTAATGCTACCATTCAATTATAGAGCTCCTGGTCAGTTTGCAAAAATCAGCCAAGTACGAGTTGGACTCGCGCATGAAGGGTTTCGTACCGTATGGGAGCCCTTCAGCAAAAAAAAAAAAAAACACGTTTGCTGCATGGGAACCCCCTTAAGTATTTATATTATTGTGTTTTTAGTGTGTTTATTTGTTGTGATAGCGGCAATTGAAATACATCACCTATGGGAGCCCCCTTAAATATTTATACTATTGTGTTTTTAGTGTGTGTTTATTTGTTGTAATAGCGGCAATTGAAATACATCACCTGTAAATATTTCAACTCTCTAGCTATTACGGTTCATGAGATACAGCCTGGGAACAGACAGACGGACAGCGGGGTCTTAGTAATAGGGTCCCGTTTTTGCCCTTTGGGTACGAAACCCTAGAAATTATCACGTAACGGAGTAAGAGCAGGAGCAAGTATTAGAAATCTATGCTTGGGAACGAAAAAGCATGAAATCCTCTGCGAAGGATAGAAATGATTCTTACGTTACAAAAATTGGGCTCCTGGGTCTTTACTTTAGTCCAGGTTTTGCGTTAACTTAAAATTTCGCGTTCGCGTGTGGCTCTATACATTTTGTTTAGTTCTTCCTCTTTTCCATCAGGGGCGCTGTACAAAAATGTATAGAGCCATACGAAAACAGCTGTAGTTTTTTTTACTTGTATCTACGTGTAAACTTGAACTAACCCCTCGGATCTTGAAAATTCTAATAATTAGATATATTTTATGAAAAGCTTGCTATATTTATATGACATATTTTGTCAAGAAAGTTGAATTAATAAACACAAACGTTCTAAAAATTGGTACCTTCTTTACCAAGACTGTATACGTCGTACATAACTAACGTCAAGTATCTTATTACAAAAGTAATATTCTGAAATGCAGTTACGAGGTTGGCACTTTATAAGTACTCGCTATAATGTCACTTTAGTTATGATTATGAATGAACAACTTTTACAATGGAATTCGGTTCAGTATACTAAATTGTATTGAAATAGCTCATCTCTCTTTTTTTTAAGTGAAAAGTAAGTCTCCTTTAGCGGCGTTGTGTACTTTTTGCGATGGATAATAAGTGTTAAACTCACATGACGTAACCTGTTCGAAATTTCGTAATGGAGGGAGCAAGTTTTCACTTCTGCCGGCACTCCCAGATCGCAACCCGTTGTTATTTTTTAATTCGATAAAGTATGTGAATCCACCAACCCGCACTGGGCCAGCGTGGTGGATATGGCCCAATCACCCTTCGTGGGTAGACCAAGACCTACGTCCTGCAGTGGACTATTAAAAAAGCTGGTTTAGTACAGTACGATTCCTCGTGTAATAATATTTTCCCGTCTTATCTTAAACTATGAACTATAAAAAGTAAAGTTTCCGGATCCCCTATGCAGCTCGGGCGATCAAGTCTGTTTCTTATTTCTTCTGTGCCCGGGAGTTCAGCCGATTGTTTTTATGGACAAGGGATCTGATATGGAAGGTACTAAACTTTGAATCTGTATGAAACACGTGTTGGGGGAGGACAAAATTTAGCTGGGGTTGTAGCTGCATTACACTACAATCCGTAAATATACGGAGCAGATACCTATTTGCTTAGCAGAGAGATAGATCAATATATATGAGGCAGAAGACATCACAAACCATTAGAAAGAATAATCTGTATTTGTTTAAAAGCAAGCAATGGCGTGCTAGTGGAGACCACGTCTCGGCAGGCAAGCGCAGCGTAGGACGTCCACCCACAAGGTGGACGGATGATTCGACCTCATTAAGACTGCAGGATTGCGCTGGATACAAGCCGTTTCAAACCGGTCTTATTTGAGATCTTTAGGGGAGGCTCACGTCCAGTAGTGGACGTCCTAGGGCTGAAACAACGTCGAAGAATCAATTATGTAACTGAAAGCAATAGAAAATAATGCTCTCATCTCACAAATACAGAATTTCCCAAAATCTTCGATTCTTCAGCCATTTACAGACTGTCAGTCAAGCAAAATAATGAAGTGTGTACGAGTAAGTAATACGTGAGTAGACTTTGTTATTGAAGGTCGTTGATATTATACGTACAGAACCCTAGACTAAGTTTCATTTATATGCAACGAAGCAACGAACTGTTGAATAGTAAATTATCTGTCCATCATTTACTGACGAAGCTAAGAAGTGCACAAAATTCATTTTTGATTGAAAAATCCATTCACGTTCGTTCATCAATTTATACAATTCGGAACGTAAAGGTCAGAGACTTTGGAAAATATCTGACGCCTTGGAAGCTGCAATTCAATTTAAACAATTTGCAAAGTCTATCTGATTCTGTCTAGTTGGGGTCAAAGTCCTTCCCAATATTGATGAAACTTGATACTGTCAGGGATCGTCACGGAATGTAATATAAATCCGTATTCGGAACAATCTGAAGCGACCACAATTCGACGCGCACCCTCGCTGTCGGATCCTCTCCCTAAATCAAAGCGTTCATAAAAAGGGAATATTTATTCGTTATTTGTTGTCGGTTTGCATTAAAATAAAACGCCTATCTAGGCCTCAGCACCCCTCGTCTTATCTAAGATCAGGATTGCATAAAAATCTCATCTCTCTTTTGAATGTGACGCATCGGACCGGGGCTCGCATCTCATTACGTCTGGTGTTGCCCCCTATCATGTATTGTTCGTCGTTTGCTCTTGTAGTTTCGCTTAGATTATGCATGTCTATGATAAGATAGAGCAATATATTATTTAAATTTTTATGCAGTTATAATTTTGTGTCGTCGTTCTATTGTCGTAACTTATGTGGCTGGTAGCCAAAGGTCATACATATGATATCACAAACTAGCGCTAGTCCGAAAAAGACTAAACTATAATTGTTTTATTGTTCTGTTACATTATAGAAGTGTGATAAGAAAAGAAATTTGTTTAATTGCGTTTTTTTATCCGTATAGGTCTTCGTTTGGCTACATACTGCCTGATCTTGAGCAGATATGCAGTCGTAAGAATATAAGTATAGTAAGTACGAGTAAATGAAAATATCATACTTACTTTGTTATTATACTTAAAATAAAATAATACCGAACCCATTTATCCGACTAATGTAGAGGTATATGGCAAAAACACTTGTGTGGTAAAACCTGAATCCAATTCGTAAATCCAAACATCAGATACAACAAAAGCTCAAAAAGGGTGTTCGTGTCGCACTCAGGATGCCACGTGCTGGGAACCCGGAGGCGACTGTTGCAACGATAGCATTAGTCTGATAGACTTCAAATAAGAAATGTGAAGTACCTTAATAAAAGTCGTAAAACATTAGTTATATATATGGTATAAATCAAGCCACTTAAATGCCCACATTTCAGTGCATTGCTTTATTTAGTGAAAGACTATAGGACGTCCACCGATAGACCTATGTGCATCTCCTATGTAACCAATTGGAAACTTGCATCCATCGATCATCAGCTATGCGTGATATATGCCCTATCCACTGCCATTTCAACTTGCCAATCAGCTGGGCTAACAACACCCATAGTAAGAGGCCACGTGTCAGTGCCATAAGTAAGTAATCGTTGGTAACACTATAACTTGAGGCACTGAGTTATGTCGGAAGAAAAGTCGTTAAACAATTTTCCGAACGCCGAGTTGAATTAGACGATATCGAAATAATACCTGTTACATTATACATACTTAAGTAATATTTCACCAATTGGGAGATTAAACAAACATGCGAACTCTAGCATTAAATTAGGCGACGACACATGCAATTTTCGGCAACGCCATGTTAATGCATGTGAAAAATATCAACTAAATCGAATCGAGTGTTTTGGATGGCAGCAGCATAGCTCGGGGCAAAGTAATTATCGCCACTTACAAACAAATACCAACCTTCTTGATGCCTTAATGGTAAACTCTTTGGGATTGTGTGCAAAATGAAATTTGGAAAGGGTATGAGGAAAATGTAGAGATTCCCAAACTACGTTTATGTTTATAAAGAGTACATAAAAATGTTAAATTCAGGCACGCTGCTACGCACGCTGCATAGCATAAAAGTAGGTATACCAAGCGAATTACTGTGTTGAAATGGCAGTGAGCAAGCTACATAGTTTGAAGAACGGAAGGCCGTTGGCACCGTAAAGTTTTCGGATGGAAACTCCGTATTGGCAAGCGCTGCATCCACCAAAATGTGTCATATATGTTGTCAATGGCCTGTCGCACTGGTTGCAATCCGCTTCCAACGGTCTTACAGATAATCTAAACAGGGTTATTTCTAATCAATAAGCATCCTTTTAGGGACTTATTCTGTAAGTACATCAAAACTAATAACTTTTGTTCTGCGAGTTTTGTCAAAGCTCAAAAAAAAAATTGTTCAAAAATATCGTTCACCCGCGACAAAATGTATAGAACAGCAGTTTTTTTTTTAGTTCCGACAAAAGTCACATAACAAATTTTGTTAGTTTTGATGTACAGAATAAACCCCTAAAATGATGCTAATTGATTAAAAATAACCCCGTAGAGAAAGCATATGTTCAGCAGTAGATAGCCTACAGTTGATATATGGACGGATAGATAAAATTATTCACGATAAAGCGGCTTCGTGTAAATCAACGCGCGAGGTACCCTTAAAGAGTCCTTACTGTACGTTTCGTTTAATATCATCGTCTGTTCTTTGTTTCAGTTTCAGAAAGCATCCTTACGAGACACAAAATAGCATCTTCTTGAATTTTCCCCTGCAGATAGTATAATTCAACAATTAATAAACTAACGTTCCGAGTTAGTCCGTGTGTACAGTAACGACCTCAGTTAGGGCGCAGTGGGCAATTACTTACAGCAATAGACCAATTAATGGAAGAGGCCTTAACCACCCGCTGTATTACAGTGTACCTATACTCAGCCGAAGTTAATCCGGTTATTATTGTAGTAATAAGCACGTAGGAGCTTATATAAATAGTTGTATTCGTAGGTAGTTGAGAGCATTGAACTATTGGTTGAGAGAGTTTCGGTGATGAATGTCGAAAGAACTTGAATAAGATAGATTATGATTATTGAGGGAAAGAAAATGAATATGCAAAGAATGTAGGTACTTAAATAGTTTGTTTGTATTACTACTAGCTGACCCGGTGAACTTCATATCACCTTAGCGCCACCAGCGACCAAATACTGTAAACATTCACAGGTAGGAACATTTTGTATGGGAAAATTAATTTCAAGTTTTTATTATTTTTCACGCTACTTTTTAAAATTTCCTCATCGTTTAAGCCTTCCCTTAGCTTCCACGGATATTTCAAAATCTAAATAAGCCACATCGGTCCCGCCGTTCTCGAGTTTTAGCGAGACTTACAACCACGATTCATTTTTATATGTAAAAGAAAGAAGATTTCAACTATTTAGGTGTTTAAATATGAATATTGAAGCTTTTAGCGATAAGGCCGCCAATTTTAATATAATCATCTAACAATTGGGGTGGGTAAATCTATTCAGAATCTTTCAATTGTACAATACTTATCTAGTTTTTTTGTTTTGGTGTGTACCAAAAAATATATATGTATATTGTTATCTGAATACCTACCAAATGTAATGAGTTTTTAGTGTTTCTAATATTATTTTTTGTAATAATAATAATATTATTAGTTTTTGAGTAACCAAAATTATTCACATCACTAAGTTCTATTTTTAGAGACATCAATTCATATTACAGTGACAAAAACAACTATTATAACAATCAATTTTAGAGTGTCCAAACAATTATTAAGATCTACTCTGGGACAGAAAATTGCTCTCAAAACAGAAACTTTTTTTCTTTTGTTCATTACAGGTACCTACTATGCACTATTAGGTTATTCTAATAATAATAGGCCAAGTGCGAGTCGTACTCGCGCACAAAGGGTTCCGTACTATAAGGAAGCCATAAATATTTAATTAATTCGGTTTTTAGTATTTGTTGTTATAGCTGCAACAAGACATCTGTAAAAAAAAACAACTTTCTAGCTATCATGGTTCACGAGATACCAGCCTGATGACAGACAGACAGACGGACAGCGGAGTCTTAGTAATAGGGTCCCGTTTTTACCCTTTGGGTACGGAACACTAAAAACTAAGAATATTATGAAAATGATTCTATTCTAAAAACTACTACCTAAGATTATTGTAAAAGTTATATCTAAACGTTGGAATTTAGTTGTATGCCAGATTGTGTTTATATAAATTGTAATGAATGATCTACTTATGTGTGTAACATTGTATGTAATACATATTAATAAAAAAAAATGAGTCAGTATCACCAATTGAATCAAGTAGGCCACCATCATTTATACCAATAAAACACTAAATAGAATTAATTATGAATGTTTGATTATTGTTTCGCCTATAAGTAGGTAGGGTATGTGCAAAAAGAGAACCGTCATGGCGTTACGGTGAACTAACGATAAGATTATAATCAGCAGCTAAGGTACCGACTATACATGTAGCTACCAACCGGTCTTATTGGAGATTCATAGGGGAGGCCTGTGTCCAGCAGTGAACGTCCTATGCTGAAAGGACGACATAGTAGAATGACGTATTACTACAACCACCCCTACACTGTTGATTGTCCTTCGATACATAAACGTATCATCAAAGTAAAACTTCACAGCCTAGAGCACCGCCGTAGGGTTGCGAGTCTGTCCATTTTCTATTGGATTCATATCGGAAAGTGTGTAAGCCCGCTTAATATGTTTTATTTTACTTTAGTATATTTTTTTTTTTTTGAAGTAAATATTTAACCAAATGTTTTGTAAATATTTCAAGTTATTAATATCGAGTGAAAAACGGTTAAAAAATCAGGTTTGTTGTATGGGAGCCCCCCTACAATCCTTTTTTTACTGTTTTTAGTATTTGTTGTTATAGCGGCAACATAAATACGTCGACTGTGAAATTTTCAACGTTCTAGCTATCACCGTTCATGAGATATAGCCTGGTGACAGACGGACAGCGGAGTCTTAGCACCTAATAGGGTCCCGTTTTCACCGTTTGGGTACGGAACCCTAAAAAGGACTTGTGTAGGAAAATCAATATCCGGACAGACGAAAGCCAAATCATCGACTTAAAACTGAGACCTCTTTTACTTCGGTCTTTCGGTCAAAAAATAGATACAACAGTTTACTAACACATAGATCTTTTGGGTACAATAATGTACACAATTCGTGCCGGTCGTTAATCAGGGGAGGAATCCATGGACTTGGGGTAAGTTTCATTAACTTTTCCAATGAATACAGGCATTTGCCTCCAATTTGAGCCATTGGTAGTAAACATTTTTGTGATATTCTGCTTTTTGGAAAATGTCAACATGACAGTATAGGACACGGAATGCAACATGTAAAATATAAGTTTGATAATCGAGTTACCTTACATTAGTAGTATTACATAAAAATATTTTGCTTAGTCAATTTTTATGTTGAAAAATTGTTAGTGTTTTAAAAAATATTCATTAGACTTACATTAATGTAGGAAACACGTTTACCAAAAATTAAAACTTAGTCTAGTGACTATTTACTTTTGAAAAAGTTATGGTTGCCTTTTCAGGTGTAAATAATGACTCTTCTTACTTCTACTCTTCAGTAACACATACCTAAAAATAACTTGAGTTTCAAAAGCAACGCAATGCATAAATATCAAGAATATATTTCTATTTGATGCTGGATAATGATCAAATATAAATAAATTTTCAACCGCAAAATTTCATGTTTGTTTCTAAGTGGTTCTGTATTATTTCAAATGCAATTTTATACAACTTAAAAACAAAATAAATTACAGTATTGTGAGTTTATTTTTACCTTACAAGCAAAAGGTTACGGACCACTGGCGAAGAGCCACTCTCTAATCGCAACAAGTCGGGCCGTTTGCGTTACGGTCTCATAATTACATTAACTACGCGATGCATGTGTTACATTTAAAGGGATGTTACAGGATGTTTCGTTATTTTCGTTATAATAAATCTACCTAAATATATATAAAAACAGAGGCTAAAAATCGAAATAAGAATGTGTCCTTGTGGAAGGGTGCCAAGAACGCTGGCTTGATTTTATAAAATAATAGAATTAAAAGGCCTATTATAAAATTATTTTGTGTTTGATGGTATTTATTTCGTATTTTGTTATTTCATTCACTGTTGTGTTGTAAACAGAGTAATGTATAAACGCCAAACATGACAAAATATTTGCTTTACATTTTTGCAACAAATTTTTATGTTACCACAAACCATTCCTGATTACAGCGTACCAAACAGATAAAACCGCATAAAAATAGGTTCATTCATTTGAGTGCGATGCCGCAGACAGTCTTATTATTAAAGCACAGATACAAAATAAATCATGATTTAATTTAATTCTATCATAGAAATTATATTTTTGAGTCAGGGCTTAACAAAATACTTATGGACCATTTATTGATTGAACAGCACCCTGTATAAGGGTAGGTAAAGTCACCCCAACCGTCCGGTCCAGACAAATTGTCGCACCCCATGTTCTCATTATTACCGATATTTAAGTGTTTGCGTAATTTATTTCTGTAAAGCTTGATTCACCGTGTTCAGTACGATAGACTGGTGTACTGTAATGAGAGCTTATTTTTTCAGTCTACTATAACATATACCTTAGTATAATTGATCAGTAGAACCTTTGATCAGTATTTATATGTCCACTAGCTTGCCCACGCGGCGAAGTCAGGCCCGGATACGAATTAATCATAGCTAAATACTTTCCAGAGGAAATATTCTATGCAATAAGTTGCGTAGTTGAGAAGATCTAAGCAGAGACAGAGGCATACACACAAGAAGGTGACTACTTTATAATGTGTAAAGATATTTTTTCCACTATCAACGTGCACTTGCTGGGCAGGTTCACTGAGAGTATACTATAAATACCGATTACTTGGTGCATTGGTAGATACATAATTAGAAGTAGCACTAAAAGGGAACGCTTTCAACTGGTCATTTTGGAAATTTGTTGAGGAATGCTAGGACATGCAAGAGATAATTATATTATCTTACGGGTGAATTGATGATGTTGAGCGTAGGTACCTTATCAATAAAAGTGCTCTGCGAGTCCATCCGTCCATCAGTCATAGGGCATCCACTGCTGGACATAGGCCTCCCTCAAATATCTCCAATAGGATCGGTTGGTAGCGGCTTGCATCCAGCGCGATCATGCGGTCCTAATTAGGTCATCCGTCCACCTTGTAGGCGGACGTCCTACGCTGCACTTGCCGGTACGAGGTCTCCATTTGAAAATAGAGTGAACACTGCAAAAATATACTAAGAGCGCCATTTTTAGAAAGATACACTCTCTACGAGCTCTACGAGTAGGTACCAAAAAGTACAATTCTAGCGTTGTACGTGTAATTTTTTACTTTCGTACTCACAATCATTTAAATGAATAGGTACTCAATTCGACTATGACCCAAATAAAAGTGTACAAATATGAACAAGGATCAAGCATTCAGAGTGAAATAATTAACCTATATATACATAAGTATAAGTAGGTATCTGAAGGGTAGCATGCAGAACTAAACTGCTGCGCAATTTGCAACGTCAAATCCACCGTGACCGTTCGTGACACTTGCAAATAGTATTTGTCACGCTACCGGGGAAGATTTTAAATGTATGGCTGCTTTGTATTTATTTTCAAAATTTTAATCTACGAATTTATTTGTTTGGTTTATTCTATGTAACCTATTTTTTCTAGCGCTGATCTACCTACATATTATTATCGTGAAAACTGATATTTTAAACCAGCAAAATTTCAAGAGCTCATTGTTATTTAGGTATTGTTTATCTGAGCACCTGATTACAGTTATGTACCTATGACCTGTTTGATTAACTATGAATGAAGGACCTGTATGATTTGTGTATTGTAGGCTAATATCATTATTTCAATAATCATCACAATCGTACCTGGGTGAAGCCGGGACGGGCAGCTAGTAGTTCCTATTATTACGATAATTGGAAATGATTTAGACTTTACGGTCATGGATAGTTATATTCTAGAATATTGAACCACTCATATAATATAACTGATTACAACATTTTGACACTTTTGTAACTACGATAAAGTTGTTACTGTCTAAGATTTTAGAATTTTTCTTAGCATTCAGGTTCGTCGATTGTATTCTAGGCTAGTACCTACAATTTCCACGGAAACCCATTAAACTCAAAATACCAAAAACAGACTCAAAGCTCTCCCGACTTCCAAAATATTCGGTATTCGTAGATTTTCCCATCAATTACATTTACAAGTATAATTGCTCCAAATACGCCCATTAGAGATAACCATCGGGCGTATTATCTCCGGAAACTTATTAAGATAAGCCATTACGGATAAGAGCGCTTCTTATTGGGCGGAATGGATATATCGGACAATGTTATCGACAGACTGGACAGGCTTAGATTATGAGTAATCCACCAAACGAAATTAGGCTGTTAGTTTATCTTTATGTGATGGCAGACGGCGGGTAGCGTGGATTGGGGAAGAGTAATGTTTGCCATTTGAAGGTATCACGTACTTTATTTTTGTCGTTTTAAATGATTGACTTAAACTGGTGACTTATTTATTTTGTTGGTGCCATATTCATAGAGAAATTGGTATACATATTAGAATTTTAAAGAGAAAATTGCATTGGACAAAAAGTTAATTGTCTTATGATACACTGTAAACATAAAACATTTGACTTTTATTTCGGAGTTAGTCTGGGTACACGTTGTTTATAATGTTTTTTTTTTTTCGAATACATCCATGTTTGTTTCTTAATGTGTATACTTTTTTAAAATACTAATTAGGTTCTAAGCAATGGTTTAGCTTACAACCTTGATGTAATATTCTTAAAAAGACTGAGGACGATGCCGTGTCTGCTTACTTTTAACCGACATAACGGAGGAGGTTTTTAAGTAACCACGCATATTTTTTTACAGAGTAGACCGATTTAAATACTTCTTTTTTAGAGTTCCGTACCCAAAGGGTCAAATCGGGACCCTATAACTAAGACTCCGTTGACCGTCTGTCTGTCTGTCACCAGGCATCATGAACTGTATTAGCTAAAACGTTGTTTGTTTATTCGAATTGTGTACATGGTTGTAGTCGGTTATGCCATTTTTTGCGAAAAATAATTATTTTAATAAACTTATCCGACACAAATCCTAAACTATCGAACAATATTTATCCAAAAGCAAATAAGCAAGTTTGACAGCCGCTCCAACTATCCAACTAGGTTAATCACTCGCTTCAGGGTCCAGGATAAAAGAGACGCTGAGTTCCTAACTTTAGCGGGTTACAGCTCCACACAAATCCTCGGAGCAGCTGGATTTGTGTAGATTCTATCAACTTGCGTTAAGTGAGAAAATTCACCCCATTTTTGTGACTAGACAAGTTTGAGTCTGAAAGTTTTAGAGGGTTTTAGAATACCTGATCGATAGCATCTACCTCAAACTTACTCAGACTACATGAGTAAAGTTTGAACTTTTTTCCGAGTTATTATCGTTTGTTGCTCTGTATTTGCTAAACAATAAGATTTGATGTTACCTCTAACCCGATTTTAGGGAGAACGCGTTTTTCCTTGTTAGAACTGGTTATCACGAAATGTTGTTACAAAGGACAACTAGAGTTAACTAAAATTTAATATTAGTTAGTCAGCACAAAAATCATACGTTATTGGTTTTCCGGCAGAGGTCACCAGGCTAAAGTAATCGACTTTGAGGCAAAACCAGACACATGGTAAATAAGGTTAAACGAGTAACATTTCGGAATCCATGGGATCAAATAGAATTAATCACAAGCGCCAAACCACGCATATTATTTGACTCTACCGAAATTGGCAGACCGTGAAAATTTCCCAACAATGGGCTCGCTCGGCCGCTGGTTTTCACACAAATTGTAACACGTATATTGAAATTTACAAATGCTTAGTGGTTGTTCAAGTTTCACTTGATTCCGTTTTTAGCCGATATGTAAAAATAGACGGCTATAGTATACTGAATGTTTGACATTTTATTTTGTGTAGCTAGTTTATTAATACGTGATGTTTATGCGTTTGTGTTGAACTTTTGAATATTATAGAGTTATATTATAGGCCGAATCATACAAGTCGGTGGATTTGAAGTTGGCTACAAGCTGCGCGAAACCCAATGAACGCGCGGATTTCTGTGAGCTTCAGTCAGAATTGGATATTGCGCAGCTAACTTCACATCCGCTGACTTGTATGATTCGGCCTTTTATTAATAATAAAAAAAAAAATTAGGGACATCTTACACACGGTCTCTGACCCCAAACTAAGCAAAGCTTGTCATATGGCTGCCAGAGACTGATATACTATATATACATATTTTTAAATAAATACTTATATAGGTAGTAACTAAATAACACCCAGACACAGAGCAAACACCTATGTTCCTCACATAAATACTTGCCCTGGGTGGGGATCGAACCCACGCCTCTTTGGCCCAGAAGTTAGGAACACTCACCACCGAGCCACCGAGGCAGTCTAAGTAATAATGGAAGTATAAAATAAGTAAATCATGGCCTAGTAAAAAAAAACTCCCGCGTGCTATGCATTACCGTGCTGGATAGCCTATGACTAAGTTAAATAATTTAGATATTGTTAAGTCGATCTTTCCAGTGGAAATTGCATCAAATGCAATGTTATTAATCTTGCTGAAATTATCCTGGGGCAGATGAATTAAAAATTATGATTAAAATTCAGCAAAGCACTATACCATAGTAAACATAGAAACAAACATGCTTCCCACTCTGTCAACCTATACCTACGTCTAATAATTATTATTCTCAAAAAATGGCAAAACCGCCTTCCATCGTGTACAAAATTCGGATATTTCGCTCGAATTGCTAACATTATTGTAGGTATTTTCAAAAACGGCTCAGCCGATTTCTGTAAAATTTAAATGGGACCACTTCGGGAGTATACCCTTTTGAACTAAAAAGGATTTTTTCGATTCGGTTCACAATTGGCGAAATTATCGATAAACATACATAAAAAAAAACATATATACGAACATAGAACCTCCTCCTTTTTGGAAGTCAGTTTTATTACCCAATGTAAGTAATCAAATAATAATGTATAATTAAGAAGCTTTGCAATGGATTTTGCCCTAAAACCTAGCTTCCCTATATCATCTTGCTTAGTTATTTTACTTTAATGTGATTTATATACATGACTTAGAATCATTGATGTGTTAATAACTTCGTACATAATACGTACAGACAGTAGCGAGGTGAAGTGACGACAGCTGGATTAAGGGTGTCACATAATGGTGGACGAGGCAAGGCAAGCGGACCGTTGGTCGTCTGGCTGCAAGATGGGTCGACGATATAGTCGAAATCGCGGGTCAAACCTGAACACGTTTATCCTACTGTTGGATATAGGCTTCTCTCCTACTGTGCCATATGCTTATCGTGTTCAGGTTAGACCCGCGATTTCGACTATATCGTCGACTGTGAATGATAATGATTAATAAGCATATAAAAAAATCTATCTAATATCCATATACAACAAAACAGGAGCTAAAAATCGAAACAAAGACTGTGTCGGTGTGGGTATAGGTATTTTACTTAGATATTTTAGGAGTATGAAATTGTTTTTCCGGTACTTTAGCAAGTCTTAATTATGTCTCAGTCAAGGGCCAATTTCCCTGGACGTTTCCGCGTTGGCGGTGACAAAGTGTGTGAGGAGAGGAAATAATTTTACGATGTCCGCCAGCGGACGGCTGGGAGTAATGTCCGACGGAGTTTTTGTGAGACGGTGCATGAAATAAAGTTGATGGAACTGAAATAGGTTAATTGTACAGAAACGTCCGAGCGTTTTTGTTAGCTTCTTTTGGAGAGAAGTTCAGGATGTAGTTTGTTAATATTCGTTATGTTATAAGTGAAGTGTGTTTGGACTCTACTAGGGGATATTGTAGAATATATGGATGTATTACGTAATCCTTGATAGAACGTCATTGTACTCATTATTAAGAATAACTTTTATTACGGACGAACACTGAAATCGCGAGAAAATTCAGCTATTACATTTTGGTAAAAGGACTATGGATGTATTGTATGAAATAGCTCAGACTAAATAAAAAAAATGAAGACGGAACGTCGTGAACAGACAAGTGAGGCCGGTTTTTTATACATTAGTGAGTGCGTCGATGTTGCGCCGCCATAGTTCGACTGGCATAGTTTCTTTGTACGTGTACATGTGTGTGTTGTGTCTGTCTGTACACGGCCAGGTATAGTTTTGCCGGGCTCACTTGTTTGTTCACAACATTCTGTCTTGATTTTTTTTATTTGGTCTAAGTGAAAGAGCTGATTTTTCTTTTCGAGACTTCTGAATTTTTCTGATTATAAAAGTTATTTACAATAATAACATTCAGCACGACCTGCAATTTCGCTATTTAGTACTCAAACATACTTTTTAAGTACCTGGTAGGTACTTCTTCTGCATTTTAATTGGCAGTGAGTTCCATTATTGTGTAGTTTATTTTTGATACGCCACAAAAGAAAGTTTTTGTCCTAGTGTAGCAAAACTAAAGCTAAGACAGAAATAATTGGTCAAGGACTAGTCGGACTCGCGCACGGAGGGTTCCGTACTGTATGGGAGCCCCCCTTAAATATTTATTTATTTTAATTTTATTATTAAAGAGAATATACAATTAAATATTCTGTAAAAATCTCAAGCATCTACCTGTTACCATTATTAATTTGGAGCGAAAAACGGCCAAAAAAAACAGGTTTGTTGTATGGGAGCCCCCCTTAATCATTAATTTTATTCTGTTGTTAGTATTTGTTGTTATAGCGGCAACAGAAATACATCATCTGTGAAAATTTCAGCTTTCTAGCTATAACGGTTCATGAGAAACAGCCTGGAGACAGACATACAGACGGACAGCGGAGTCTTAGTAATAGGTCCCGTTTTTACCCTTTGGGTACGGAACCCTAAAAATTAATTGGTTCTTAACTGAACTAGTTATTATATTCCCTTTACATTACGTCAGAGGATGGACTTACTACAACTTGATTGTTGCTAACCCTTTGTACATAAGACTATTGTTTTAGGTCTTCCCTAAATAAGGTTTCTTTTTACTTTATTATCTCCAGCACAGCCCTTATTGGTAGACGAATTCCCAAGAGAGGACCCTTTTTATTGACTGACATGCTGGAATTCCATATTTTTTGGATATCGTGGAAATATTCCATAGCTGCCCTAAAGTTTGTGTAATATGTTCGACAGAATGTGCTCATTGAGCAATTTAATATCATGATAAAATTATGGTATGTACAGAATGTTTTTCGTAGCATAGTTTGGTTGCCAGTAAAAATGAGATTTGAGATAGGTAAGTTGGAATTAAATTTAATCATTATCAGCAGGAAGACGTCTACAGCTGCACATATGCCTCCTCTATAGATTTTCAATAAAAACTGTTGGAACTAGATTTAATCCAGTGTGATCCAACAATGCGCTAGGTTAAATCGTTACTGAAAGCTATTTCAAACAGAAAAAAATACCTATGATGTATGCCTATATGAAAGTTGAAAATTCGTACTGTACTCCACCGGTTGTTTAATAGCCAACTACTGAAAACAAGTCTACCCCTGAAAGACGATTGTATGTATAGCCCAGTGCTGGCCTAGTGCGGCTTGGTTACGCCATCAATTTCTTCTACAGACTTATGCAGATTTCAGAAGCCAGTGAAACTGCATACAATGTATTGAAATTTTTTAAACCAATTTGAAAAGGCAGTAGTGTAAAAAATTTCTACAATAATTCTAAAGAACATAATCAAAGTCCGAAAGCATCAGTGAATGGAAAGTAATTGGGCCATAGATATAGGTGTGCCAGTACATTCCTACTATAGTCTAAAGACCAATTAAGTCATATTCTCCATCTTTTTTCTCAGACTACCATGTTAATAGGTTTACGATTTGAATGTGCTTGTGTTGTATTTCCCAAAATTCCAGTAGCACGGTACATACATTCTCGTATCCGAACATCTGTGCAAGTCTTACCAGAAGCAGTTAAGTCAACCAATCTCTATCTTTAACGTTCACCAGCAACCATCAAAGTTATTACAATCGTTACATCAAATTGTCACATTACATCAAGTCATACAGTTACAGTTGATGGGGCCCTGTAGTCACGTACTGTCCCTTTGGAGGGGGAAATGAAATAATTTGTCTCAGTAAGGGTGCATTTCATATTTATACTGGGGTGAACGAACTCGGCTCTACCACGTGTGTTTGGCAAATGTTTTGAAACATTCCGTAAAGGAGCTTTAAATTAAACGCTTTAACTTTATGTATACCTAGATGTTATTTAAGGATAGAAGAAATTATTCTTATTGAATCTAGGTCAAACCTTGGGTAGGTACAACCTGCTTTAACATAAAAATTACAAGTAAGCGCGAGTCATAGAATGGTTAATTTAGGCTATGTAAACTTTTTTTGACAGACGAAAAACCAGAGGAGGTACTCAAGTCGACATGTTAATTTTTTTTCTTTTGACCGACCAAAAAGGACGGAGGAGGTACTCAAGTCGACTCGTTTATTTTTTGCTTTTTTATGTACTCGTATATCCACGCATAACTTTTCACAGAGTGGTACGATAGCGATATTTTTTGTTATTGAAAGGGGTATACTTTGAAATTGGTCCCATTTAATTTTCATCCAAATCGCCTGAGCCATTTTTAATAAATCAACAACAATGTGGTAATTTAATAAAATTTAGTAAACAATTAGTTGTGACTGCAACACTTAAACCCAAACGACTTCCATAAAGTATTTGGGAGTCGTTCTAGACTATACAATGTCCTGGAAATTACATTTATGTAGATTCCATGGTGTTCCGGGTCCGTAAACTAATCTACGTTTTTAAAAGTCTAATACCTGTGGTAGATTTACGATACCTCAAGTGTATCTATTACGCTTTAGCCCAATCAGTCTTATCATATTGCATCACCTCCTGGGGTGGATCGCCTAAAACTTACATGTTAAGACTAGAAAGAGCACAGAGAGCTGTACTTAAGGTCCTTGCCAAGAAACCTATCCGCTTCCCCACTTCTGACTTGTACTTCTTATGCAAAATTCTAACTGCAAGACAACTTTTTTTATTACAAACTATTCTTCGAAAACATTCACAATTGTATTATGATCCTGACTTCTCAACTAATAAACGCAGATCAGATAAAGTTTGTGGCTCGGAAAAGTGCCGCACTGCTATAGCAAGTCGTCATTATCAAGTTATCAGCTCATTGCTGTATAATAGATTAAATAAAGAACTCAGTATTTACCCACTTCCCTCCTATAAATGTAAAATAAAATGTGTTGAATGGCTATTATCACTATCTTACCAAGATACCGAGGACTTAATTACAGTTATAACTTGAATGCAATCGTCACACACACGCATACACTCACACACACACACACACACACACACACTCACTCACACACACAACCACGTACACACAATTAAAACGGCTATTGATGTCTAAATTATGTAATTTTGATTAAAATATTGTATTTTTTGATAATTTTCTGTTATCCAAATTCATAATGTTGTCTAAATTCTTTTGCCGGAGGTGGGCGATGCTGCCCGCGACACAGTCTTTCTGACTACTGCAGGTAGTATCGTTCCTTTGTTTAGAACTAAGTTTTTGTGCCAAATAAAGAATTTTTATTATTTTTTATTATTATTAATTGCTACATCGATCTGTGTCATTTAATTGCGAATTCTATACACGGTTCAGTCAGTCATGCCCATATTTGCGAAAATTAATTATTTAATTTGATTATGCTATCAGTTTTTGTATCTACGTGTAGTCATTGTATAAGCTAAATCGGTAATATCAAACACGATATTTTTTCAAGAGTGATCAACGTTTTATACGTTGGTCCTACGAGTACCTAGGTAACTTGTAATTGTTTTTTTTTTGGCTTATTAAGCAAGACAAATTCAGTTAATTTAGCCAACAGTATCACGATTACTTACTAGCTGTTATCACAGACTTCTATAAAAAAGGGCTGTTATAATCTAATTGCAAGAATCCAAAAATCACAATTATCTTAGACAAAGTGAAATATTGAAGTAACTGATCGTCCTTAAAATTTTCTGCCGTCATCTATATTGAAGCTCGAGTGATCGGGCGATATTTCGAAATTGCTGACATTAAGAGAAAAGAAAAGGGGCCATTTTTCGTTTAGATGATGCCGACAAATGAAGCTTGGCTGTGATTTATAACTCAATCTCTTGGTGACGTAAAGTAGGACACACGTAAAAATTGCCAATTTTTCTTAATAAGACGGTGTGGAAATGGCAAATAACTCTACTAAGAAGTGCTGTATTTCTGATACTTTGTCGAGTTCATAAGCCTTTCAATAAAGTACTAAGATTTCTTATTAAGATTTGCCTTCAACTTTGTAGGCCTTGTAGTTAATTTTATTTAGCTTTTTACTACTGATCTTGTTGAAATAATTATGAACAGAGCACATATAAAGCAAAACTGATGACCAATATGCTTGTACGTGTAGTTAACCTGTAGTAACCGACTTATGATAATTAGCAAATATTATAAAAAAATGTTACATGGACTGATACAATAAGCAACTTAAGCTAATACAAACAAATACCTACTTGTAAAATAAGATTAAAAACTGTATAATAGTGTAAAAAAAACGAATTTTCGATGGTACCTATAAGATAGCCTCGATTTCTCATCAAACTCAAAATAATACTCCACTTCTGCCTAAGAATAAAATACCAACTTTTCACGTGTAAACTTTCTCTCGGCTCATAATTTCTATACCTAAACCAAACTTTGGCCAAGGGTTGGCAAAAACTTTCAGGTCCACAATATCTCTTAAAGATAAGGCTTACAAAGAAGACTCGATCGCAAACCTTCAACCCGAATACCTTTCCAAGAAGAATACGCAACTAAAGAAACACAATACTCGAAGGAAGCAGTATGGGGGACAGTTGAAACGAAAAAAATCAACAGTCGCTTTAGCCATAGTTTTCCATGATAATATGATCCTAATTTTTTTCTAGGATACAAAGTAGCCTATGACACTCTCTGATCTGTAAACTAAGTTCACGCAAGTACAGTAGAGCCACGATTAACAGGACTAATTTGCGTCGTTGAGCATTCGGATAAACGAAAATCCGAATTATCGAATAAATTAAAAAAAGCTGTTTGTCATGTTATCTTAGCTAACTAACGACCAGGTTCCCTCCGTTTTAATGAATAAATATTTTTTTTTTCACTAGCTGTGCCGGTGAACTTTTATCTCACCATCTGTCAACTGTCAAAGACAACTTTTACACATGCAGGAACATTTTGTATGGGAAAATTCGCTTCGGAATTTTTAAGTTCAGAGATCGCGCGTCGACGCGGCGCAGCCGCAGCGGTTGGGTACACTCAGCAACAAAAACTAAGCAATCCGTGAAGAACAGAGAAAGAGCGGTGCGCGGGCGGGTTATAAAACTTCTGACATGTCCATCTACGTATGGATTTAAATTGTTTTGTTGATCGCAGGTAGTAGTCCGGATAATCACGAACCCGTATTATTCCGTATAACCGAGGGCAGGATTGTCGAGACTCTACTGTAACTCAATTGCTACGTAAAAGAGTGACAAACAAACCAATAGACCAACAAAGACACCTTCAAATGTGTAATGTTAGTAAGGATTGCAGAATTCAATGTTATGAGTGCCTTGTATGTAAGTGCTGTGATAGGTATATGAATATGTTTGTTGTGTTCTGTGAGTAGTAATTTTTTAATTATTTAATGGCATTACGCGTAGAAAGTATCGATGAGCCAAATCGATCCTGTCCGGATTAGATTTCAATTTTATTGATTCGATTCGATTTTATTGAAAAATCGGTTTTTAAATTGATTTTATTCTATTTGTCATGGAAAAGTAGGTATCTAAATTTAATAAGTGTACTCAAACGAGTATAAATGCAAAAAAGTGTCCTACATAAAACATTGTGTATCGGATTTTTAGAGGCAAAAGTAAAACATGAAATTTTCTTTGTTTATCTTTGCCATCTTGGCAGTTGGGTTCTTATTTGCTGATCATGGTTGTTCTGGACAACAATTTCCTGACAATGACTATGACCTTCCATACAGGTATACTTTTTTCTATTTCATCAAATAACAGTGGTTTGTTTTTAGGCTGACGAAAGACAAATACTTGAGACCACGGTAAAGTTGGCACGGCATACGAGTAAACTGGTTTTATTTCAAGTTTTCTATTGTTATGTTAACGTATATTTTGCTAGAGTTACTTAATATGTTTTATAAATTGCTTACTTTCTAGATTTTATTATTATTAATCTCTATTTGTGGTAAATGTTCCTACGGTTGCATGGTAGTACGCCAACCGTGGTGCATAATATATATTTATATTATGTAGGAATATTCATATTTTTTTGACAACTGCTAATATTTACATACCCCGTATTCAATTCGCCGTTCGCCGCTTGTCATCAAAAGAATGTCATTATGAAAAACAAGTGCAAGTCAGACTCACGCACGAAGGGTTCCGTGCTGCATAGTAGCGAGAAACGGCTAAAAATTCAGGTTTTTTGTATGGGAGCCTCCCTTTAAATATTCAGTTTATTCTTTTTTAGTATTTGTTGTTATAGAGCCAACAAAAATACATCATCTGTGAAAATCTCAACTTTGTAGCTATTACGGTTCATGAGATACAGCCTGGTGACAGACAGACGGACAGCGGAGTCTCAGTAATAGGGTTTCGTTTTTACCCTTTGGGTACGGAACCCTAAAAAAAGAATTCCTTTGCCTTGGGGTTTGAACCCAGGTGCCACATTAAGAACCTTACAGTTTCCTAATGTTGGCCACCTAATTTTTTAGAGTATGCTTCAAATAAACAATCTAATTTAACATTTTATATTGGATGACACGTTAAATTAGCCAAGTTATTTTAACCTTTTAGCTATGTCAGTGACCTTCAGGCGGCTTAAGAACTCTGACACCAGGGCTAACCGGACTCGGACTTTAAGAACTTACTTTTTATCATTTCAGACGAAAAGGGCCAAACCCAGACCCTGAACCGGACCCTTCAGCCTTCGTAGGCGATAAATGCCCCACAGGACAAGTCCGTGTGAACGACCAATGCGTGGATGTGGACTAATAAAGTTATTTATTTAACTAAAACAACACCGTCGCAATATATTTTTTCAAAAAATATTTTTACACTTTTTTTAACACAAAAATAAATCTTATGCGCAATAGAATTTCAGAACTTCAAGATTATGCGCAATGAAGTTGCAATAAGTGTTGTGCATGCGCAAGTTTGAGAACCGAATCACAAATACATTTTATTGGTTTGTTATTAGAGATTCTTAATATAAAAATTTAATTCAAACATTTTTCTCGTTATTTTACGCAGTGACGAATTATATTCCACAAATATTTAAGAAAATTGCCACTATCAAAATTTTTATTTTAATATTAAGTTTTCTATGGCTGATGGATTAAGTTTTCAATTAGTTATTTGATGGTTGTTTTACTTCTGCTCTGTAAAAATATTCGGCAACGTACCCGGACTAAATCCCGGATAAGTTTCTTACTACTCCATCTAAAAACTTATGATTGCTGCTCGACTACTGTTTTCACTAGTTACTTATTGTGAGTGATAAAATAGAACTGTTTTCCACTCCGGAGGGAAGAAACATTATTTCAGGTCTTGCAGAGGCTTGACTTTTCGGAGATTATCTATCACCTGCTTACCTAAAGCACACATGTACTTATAGGGGGAGATACGTGGAAGAACAACCATCACTTTTTTACTTTTTAATTGAATATTACTTATTTACAAACACGCCTATGATAGCTTGCCTATCGAAAAGTGTTCATATACTGTGTTCGATATTTATGTCATTCTATTATTTTTTTGTAATTTTTTATTATTTCACCTTCACTCTTTTGAAACCCGGTATTTTTTATTCCGACTGATAGATTTGAATGTAGAGAATATACGAGTACATACTTGGTAGGTTTGCCAACTTGTTTTTGGTCATGGCTACTTGGGAAGCAGCTATGAACAAATAGGCAGATCGATTTCGTACTTAAATAACAATACATGTACGAAATTGATCTGATAACCAGACAAACTTTTAATTATAAAATTAATCATACGAGTTTGCCTTCAAAAAACCGCTCATGAAATATTTTTAGCGAAGCGAGGGAATTATTTAGAGACCTGTGTGAAGCGAGGGGTTCAAGTCGCCCAAGACGAAGACAGACTGGGTTCTAGTGGTTGATACTCTACTTTTCATACCTCCTGCGAGAAAATAAAACCCAAGGAATATGAATAAAACGAGTACTTACGTCAGAAACTCACTAAGTGTAGGTATGCACTAGACAACTCGGTATTGTTCACAAAAAAAGGAAACAAAGTAAAATGTGCCTACGAATTTTCATAGAAAAGCACACAAATCCGTAATAAAATATAGAATGTAAATACCACGTGAAGTATATAATTAAATTAAAATAAAATAAACATTTAAGAGAAACTCCCATACAAGAAACGTGATTTTTTTTGCTTGATATTAATCCATAACGGCAACAGGAAGATGCTTGAAATATTCACAAAAAAATTAAGTTGTGTATTCCCTTCAAAAATAAATAGTTAAATTTAGATAAAATATATTAAGGGGGCTTCCATACGGTACGGGACCCTTCTTTCGAGAGCCCGACTCGCACTTGGCCAATTATTATTCATTTTTAACTTGGAATTTTAAAGAATCATGCATAAAAATTACTGATCGTTCAGAAAAACAAGGATTGGAATAATTTGTTAAAGTACAGTCTTGTGTACCAATTAAAATAAAAATCTCATGTTTGTAACACATTACAAAATTGAATAAAAATGAGCTGAATCTATCTGAATTAAGTATATTTTTAAAACTTTTTGTCGTAAAAAGAGAACTCGTTAAAAAATTACAAAGAACTATATATGTGCTCGATTTTTACTCTGGTTCGTATTCGTTTCCTTGCTCTTCACAATCACTACTCTACGAGTATCACTATCACTACATAGTATAAAACAAAGTCGCTTCCCGCTGTCTGTCCCCATGTATGCTCATATGTTTAAAACTACGCAACGGATTTTTATGCGGTTTTTTTAAAATAGATAGAGTGATTCAAGTGGAAGGTTTATATGTAAAATACACCTGTGCGAAGCCGGGGCGGGTCGCTAGTTGCTTAAAAAAGTACTCACTAAGTAAGTAGTTGCCTGTACTTGTTGACCATACTTGCGCTTCTGCTACCTTACTGTACGATGCCCGGACTAAATCCCCACAAGATTGAATCCGGCAAAGTTTCTTACTACTCCGTCAAAAAACTTATAATTCCGTTTGCTGCCCGACTATTGAATTCACTCGTTATTTATTGTGAGCGATAAAATAATATTAATCTCGCGGGGATTTCTACCGGATTTCATTCTTATATCTCCGACTTGCAACTTTGAAAATAACGCCAAATTATACTAAGACATCATAGTGTGGACAAGCACGTAGATAACATGTCACTGCCTTGTCTATTTTTGGTCAAAATAGTGAAAGAGCTAGTTTTAGAGTCTAAATGGAAATGTATAATCGGGTTTTTGTAAAAGAGAACTGCTGTAGCATTCAAAGATGCTTTTATAGTGCCTATTGCTTATTTTCCTAGCTTTATATTGAATTATAGCTTACTTGACCACGTGTCCATCTTCACTTTAAGAAGGAACGGGTCATGCATGGGCGCAGCAAGGTTTCTATAATGTAAACATTCAAAAGAATAAAATGATAGGCCAAGTACGAGATTATTCTTTTTAGGTACCTACCTATATACTGAATTATTCTTAGAATGATAAAACTATAAATAGGTATTTAATATTGACGAGTAAATCCACACTAATATTATGTCTTATTCTTATCACAGCCAAGTTTTATTTTATTTTACAAATAAGTAGTAACTGTACTATACTGTACCAGCCTGTTTTATAGTCTACTGCAGAACGAAGGCCTACCACGAAGGGTGACTGTACCATATCCACCACGATGACCTAGTGCGAGTTGTAGCACTCACATACGCCAAGAGATTCCTTCTAAGGACGTACGAAGGTTGCCTCACGATTTTATCCTTTACCGAAAAGCCAGTGGTGTGAAATTCCGTACTTAAACTCCAAAGAACTCATATCACCGGGACCGAGATTTGAACCCACGACCTTACGATTGTAAGGCGAGTGTTAACTACCTACCACTAAACCACCACGGCTTAATAAGTACCATTAGTAGGTAAATTTACGAACCTAATATCTTTATTTCTAATTATTATCTTTAGGTACTTACGTAGCTACTGATTTATTTTAATGGTAAAACTATAAATAGATATTTAATATAGTGACGAGTAAATCCACACTGATATGTCGCATTCTTATCATAGCCAAGTTTTTATTTCATTTTACAAATAAGTAGTAACTGTACTATATACTGTACCAGCCTGTTTAATAGTCCACTGTAAGACGAAGGCCTACTCACGAAGGGTGATTGTGCCATATCCACCACGCTGTCGCATCACCAGTGCTGGTGATGGATTCACATACGCTATCGAATTCCTTCACCGAAAGCTAGTGGTGTGAAATTGTAAATTAAAAAGAACTCCAATGAGTTATTTTGAGTTCCCGGTCCCGTACCAATGTACGGGACCGGGATTTGAACCCACGACCTTACGATTGTAAGGCGAGTGTTACTACCTACCAATAGACCACCACGATTAGTAGGTAAATCTACAAACTTAATATATTTCTTTCTTACTATTCTTTTTAGGTACCTACCTAGGTATTGATTTATTCTTTTAATGATAAAACAATAGATATTTAATATTGACGAGTAAATCCACACTAATATGTC
The DNA here is from genome assembly GCA_964007245.1 of Hypomecis atomaria. Classification (NCBI taxonomy): domain Eukaryota; kingdom Metazoa; phylum Arthropoda; class Insecta; order Lepidoptera; family Geometridae; genus Hypomecis; species Hypomecis atomaria. The sequence goes on from OZ023291.1 coordinate 13,742,468, forward strand.
GCATTCTTATCATAGCCAAGTAGTAATCAGCTGTGGAAGTTTCCTTGCGTAAGAGGGATTATTGAGGTATTTTCGATAACTCGCCTCAGGGGTTGAGGGTAATAAATACAGAGAAAAGACAGCGAGGGGTCGGACCGACCCCGTACGCAAGTAATCTGGGAATTTGTTATGGTTTTAAGAGAAAACTGGGAAATTCCCTCGAGTACGATTCGCAATTTTTCTTGTCGCTGCACTTGTCGAATTAATTGTGGAGGCATGTGTGCTTTTTATTGCCCTTTTTGTTGGAATATTTTATGGCATCTTTAAAATCAAAGTCTAAACTACTGCCTCCAAAGCGTTATAGTTCGATAATTTGTATAGTTCAAGTTAGCGGTTATGCAACGGATAGTCCGTTGCATAACCGCTAAGATTGAACCAGATGAAATCTATTGAAGAATTTGGTACATGTCGTATAAATATATATATATATATATATATATATATATATGTTTAGCACGCATTTACCTTTTAAAAACTACCAGAATGTAGTGATTTTTTTAAAGCAAACTAATTTAATAATTATTTTCGTGAAAGGCGACTCTCGGTCTCAACGGTTATGGAACAGATTATATTGCAAAGTAGGTGATTTTAATTTTAATTATTTTTAAAAGTCTTCCTCTTTCCTTCCTTTCAGCCATAAGACGTCCACTGCTGAACATAGGCCTCCCCTAAAGATCTCCAATAAGATAACAAATACATAAGTACAATACCAGTGTACATGCATCCTGGTAGTACTGTTAAAATAGTTTACTCGTACATGTAGGTATATTTTGTTCGAGCTCGCAGGCTCATATAAAATTTTTGAAGTGAGTTTATTATTTTAGGGAATAAACATGTGAAATGCAAAGAAGGTGGGTAATTACTTCTAAGTAAATATTATTTTAAGAACGTTACATTTTATTCAGTGTGAAGTAGGTACCTAACTACAATTATTAAAAGACGTTTTCCACTGATAACTTAAGTTTTTGAAAATTTTATTTTTTCATTTTTTTCGCGTACCTACGCAACCAATGTTCACAAAAGAAATTTAGAAGTCCGGAATTTAAAAGCCAGTTAAGGAAATAAGTCCAAATAACCAGAAGTCTAAAATTCAGACAACTATATTTTGTCTAATTTGCCAAATTCACAGTGCTACAAAACTCATAACTGCTGTATCCATAGTTCCTACGCCTACCTATGTCGAAGATTAAAAGATGTTTTTAAATTAAATATTTTCTGCTATTGAAAAATATCTGTCAGTCACTGACTCTTGTACTATAATTAAGTATTTTATTTACTTTGCATTCTTGAAGTGATATTTCATTTATGGATTGTATTTTTTACGGTCTAAAGAACAGTCACGTCCGCAAGAAGGGAGTTTTTAGGGTTCTGAATCCAGAAAGTAAAAACGGAACCCTATTACTTAATACTGAGACTCCACGTCTGTCACCGGGCAGTGGAAATATTCACACAGTCATGATATATTTCTGTTGCCGCTGGAACAACAAATACAAAAACCGAATAAAATAAATATTTGAAGGAATTTCCCTACCATAAAACAAACATGACTTTTTTGCCGTTTTATTCTCAGTGCTAATAATTAACAGCAACAGGTTGACGTTCAATTTTTTGACAAAAATTTACTTGTATATTCACTTCAAAAACGTACGTATAAAATATTAAATAAAATAAATTAAGGGAGAATCCCTTACGGTACGGAACCCTTCGTGCGGAGTCCTTACTAGGCCGTTTTTTATTTACAGCTAAAACATTTCCGTGACGGCATGAAGTCAGTGCCACCCTAAGCTAAGATGCGGTTAAAAAAAACGCAATATCGCATGAGCAGTGGGGACGTAAGTATACCCGGTGGACTTGCAGTATTAAATTGCTTTGGACAGTCGCCTGTCAGTTAGGTCTAAAATTAGGGAGACTAGCCGACATTGGTATGTAGAGCTCAGACCAAATACAAAAATCCCTTCCGCTACATAAATACAAGAAGTTGATTTCTTAAAATGTTGAATTTGCAAAAAGTTGAATTTGCAGAACGTTGAATTTCTTAAATGTTGAATTCGCAATAAGTTTAAATTGCGAGACAGAGCGTCGTGAACAGACAAGTGAGACCGGTTTTTATACATACATGTGGTAAGTGCGTCGCTAGCCAAGGCGTAGTTTCGTTGTATGTGTACATGTGTGTAATTGTGTCTATACACGGTGAGGCGTAGTTTTGTCGGCCTCACTTGTTTGTTTACAACAATCTGTCTTTATTTTTTTTTGGTCTGTGATGTCGAGTTGTTTCTAGCATTTTCAAACTGAAACAGGTAGGTATTTGTTGGTCGAGCGCAAACGAACAGCGATTTTGCTTTTGTCTATCCAGATGTTGGTTTTCCTCTGCATGTCGCATTTTTCAACGAATCTCGACGAAACTTCAAACACAGGTTCTATAGATACTGACATATTTTTTGTCGTAAGTAGTCGTTTTTTGATAGAGGTGGTATTTCCCCCAAAAAGAGGAGAAATTTGCTGGCGCGCTATTTATCAGCCCATTTCAATAATATTTGACAAGATTGTTTAGTGTCTAAATCCTAACAAGATTTGCGAATGAATCAAACCGGTCAAGAGTGAGTCGAGATATAGACTTATGAAGATTCAGTTAAGAGATTTTTCGCGAGATCTAATGCTCGGAGAAATATTATTAGAAATACCTACTTACCTATTAGACACGATATGCAGAGCTCTATAGGAGGAGTGAGCTCGAATGTGGAATACAATGCTGGTGATTGGTGATAGTGGTAGCCACTACCAACCGGTCTTATTGGAGATCTATAGGGGAGGCCTGTGTCCAGCAGTGGACGTCTTATAGCTGATGGATGGATTGGTGACAATGGTGACTTTGTTTCAAGAGAAATGTATTTTTAGTCTTTTCTACGTCTAAGTGATACATCTTCGACCACATTGTCACTTACCATCAGGCAAGATGGCGGTTTTAGGACTTATTTTATACACACTGAAAGACGGGTGGTCCTCTTCTTTTTTTGGTAATTTTACTCTATATTTCATAACGCTCTATGTAGAAAATATGTAGTAAATTACATAGCTTTCAAATTATATGGACGAAATTGCATTTAAAACGCACTAATAATTTTACGAATACTAGTTCAATCCAATTCACTTTGTATCTTATCTTTAAATATATAAAGGCTTGTTTTAATAATCGGGCAAAAGTGCCTTTTTTTAACTACAACTAAAACAATACTACTTTATAAGCCAAAACTATAAACACTACTACATACTACATAAAAAGCAATTGGATCATCCACAGATCCTTGAAGGTCTAAAGATATTCAAATGCTCAAGACCACTGCCAGTTGGCAGCGTGCCCACTTGCCCAGCATAAAGGCTTATACTCGTACTAATAATATGTTTAGGTGATTATATTAAATTAAATGTTATGTTTTTGTATGTATTAGATGTATAAATATATATTTTATCAAAAAAAAGTTACACAACAATTATGATACGAGTAGTTAAATAACAATATTGTAACGAGGTTTCAAACAAAACACAAAACTATAAGCATAATTAGTCATAATAAAGCAGCTCGTACAGCTCACATTTAAAAAAAAACCTTTTCTTTTTTAAAAAATACAAGCTTTCATGAACAAATACTCGCCAAGACGAATAAAACGAGCCGAAACTCGATAGGGTTGCGTCGTTTCATAACAGAGTTCCTATGACCAACTTCCAGCTCCATCATCAGACCCTGGTTACCATTGAAAGAAAAACTACTCGCTAAGAACATTCAAATGAACCGAAACTCAATGAGGTTGTGTCGTTTCATTGCCAAGTTTCTTTGGCCACCTTCCAGCTTCATCATCAGATCAGCACCATGTCATCATAATATTACATGGTCATGCGATTTTCACATGTATTGAAAATTTCAACTCAATTGATAACCGGGAAGTGGATCTAATTTAACTTGCAAGATTTGATTACAGACCGACAGACAGACAACGGGACAGGTGAAACTAAATAAAAGCTTGTAAAATTAAATCAGTTAGGGTGCATTTTTAGGGTTCCGTACCCAAAGGGTAAAAACGGGACCCTATTACTAAGACTTCGCTGTCTGTCCGTCTGTCTGTCACCAGGCTATATCTCATAAACGGTGATAGCCAGAATATTGAAATTTTGACAGATGACAAATGTCTGTTGCCGCTATAAAAACAAATAAAAATAGAAAATAGTAAATATTAAAGGGGGGCTCCCATACAATAAACTTGAAGTTTTAGCCGTTTTTCGCTCGATATTAATAACGGTGACAGGAAGATGCTTGAAATATTCACAGAATGTATTGTTAAATATGCACTTAAAAAAATAAATAAGTAAATAAAAATAAAATAATTATTTAATGGGGACTTATACAAGAATAGTACATTGTTCACCGAGAGGAGAAAGTGACCGATTACCGTCGAGGGTGTCGTTTGAAGCCCGAGCCGTAGGCGAGGGCTTTAAAACACCCGAGATCAGGAATCGCACTTTCTCTCGAGTGATACATAGTGCTTTATACTACACCTACGAGGAAAATAAAAAACTAAATCTTGACTAATTGAAATTTATATTGAAATTGTTGCAGTTAGTGAAGCTTAATGTCAGCACTTGAAAATGGCGCCAATGGCGTCTGCAATTTTCACATGTTCTTTTTTCAAATTGTTTGACACCATCCATCACACAGCTAGTGGCCAGTGTCATTTTGCGAACTTGGAGATAAAAACTCACTGTAAAAACTTTTTGGCTTTTGATATTTAGGTTACCAGCGCATAGTCTTACCCAAAATGTAAAAAAGAAAAACCACGTAAGAAATGGATTTTCATAAACTTTTCTCTCCCGCTCAGATGCGTTTTCTCCCCGCATAATTTAGTTCGATATGCAATGACGTACTTTCTACCGTAAATTTGATAAAGTATCAAGGTACTTTCCGAGCAGGTGTAGTTTAAACGTGTTTTTTGCTCGATATTACGAGTAATAATAGCAACAGAAAGATGCTTGAAATATTCACGGAATATTAAATTGCATTTTCAAAAATAAATACTGAAATTAAAATTATTTTTACTATACACGCGAAGTGGGATTTCGGCTATAGACTACGGGCGCGAAAATAGTCCTGAAAAAAAAAACAGGTTGTAGGTAAAATACAGAGATGTTACAGTGGAGAAAATGGACAGCTAACCTTTTCGTTAAAGTCAATTCAGTCCAAGCTTCGATTTAATCCTAAGTTCTTAAAAAAATACCTCCTTGGTGGCAATCCATCTTCATCTATAATTACTTGGCCAGTACAACAGTGATCAGCAAATAAAAAACCAACAGCCATGACGGCAAAGATAAGCAAATAAAATTTCATATTTTAATTATTTCGGTTCGAGTTCATGAAAATGATGTTTTCAACAACGTCCTGTGCGGAATTTCTAACATATATACTTATAAATTATTCCGTTCACAAATGTATTTTTCATTTAGACCACCAAATTAATTTTAATATCAGCAAAGCAGTAAAATCTGAATCGAATCAAGAACATTAAAATTAAATCCAAGTTTAATCACAGTAATCCACATATGTCAAGCTGATGTGAGAAAATAAATCGAATCGAATGGATCCGTGCCACCATTAAATACTTAATCAAAATTTTTATATCAGTATGAAAAATAACAAAGTTTTGTTTTTCTTTTGATCGAGATTTTTATCTGCTTTGGTATAGGTACTACTAAAATATAACCTTTTCACTGTACAATATTAGAGTACCTAGTTTTTATAATAAAACTGTATAATTATGTAAATAAAATCAATATACTGTATTTATAAAGCCGTGGTGGCCTAGAGGTAGTAACACCCGCCTTGCGATCGTGAGGTCGTGGGTTCAAATCCCGATCCTGTACCAATGAGTTCTTTGGACTTTATGTACAGAATTCCACACCACTGGCTTTTTGGTGAAGGAAAACGTCGTGACGCAAACTGCATACGTCCGTAGAAGAAATTTGATGGCGTGTGTAAATCCACCAACCCGCACTGGGCCAGCGTGGTGCCCAATCACCCTTCTTGGGTAGGCCTACGTCCTGCAGTAGATTGTTAAAAAGGCTGGTACAGTACAGTGCCAGCTTTGGTATCTAGGTACTACTAAAATATAACCTTCTTACTGTACAATATTGGAGTACCTAGTTATTGTAATAAAATTCAAAATATTGTATTTGGGAAAAAGTCTGCAAATTAGTGTAAAGGTATTTGAAAGTATAGATATATAGATGAAAACTGGTCACCAAAACGTCGTATCTCCTGGTAATTTTATTACGTTCAAATATTATCGTGGTCCCGAACGCAAACCACATAACCGAGGCGTTCGAGGAACTCAAGATATGTTCCTAATTTGCGTTCTAAATACTTGGAAACACAGAAGTATTCCTGTTGAGGCTCTTTGACTGTGAAAACGCGCAAAGAGGCTAGTGTTACGTGTAAACTATCTTAGCAAGAAGGAACTTGCAAGAAATTCTGTTCGCGTAATCGCCGAAACAGGGTTCCCTCGGGACCCGTACCCTCCCTATCTCAACATTCTTACAGTTTAATGTATGCAAACGCATTTTGTTTCAAAGCCTAGCTCCCTCAAGGATGGTGTTACTCGAGAGCCCTCCAGCTACGTTCACTTTGCCCACCGAAGTTTTCCCCGTGTGTCACAACATACTCTTTGATCTCCACAAATGCGAATATAATGTCGAAACCGGTTAAGAATGTTACTTTTCCCCCTTTATCTATCGCTACGTTACAATTTCTCTTTTACTGAAACTTGCAGAATTTTCGAAATAAAGCTGTTGTTTCTATTCCCTCTATTGAATATTATTTGTTTGAGAAATGTAATACATATTGAGGCGTTATTTCAAACGTGAAAGACAAAGGGAAAAGTTCATTGGGGTTGTAACAGTGTCATTTCAAAGCGTCGGGTTTGTAACGAGGTGTAATATATCAGAGGCGTATTAAAGTCAAGTTAAGTTTTGAAATACATAGAGTCATCAATCGGGAGTTTAAAAATAGCGCACCCTCAATGATGAGAGATTATTTGACGACAAAGTAAGTATCAACAGTGCACCATGTGGTATCTCTAAATAGATTACTGACATTGACATATAGATCTCTAGAGACGGTACTCTACATTGATCTTGCTATTTCAGATTGTATGTCAAGCGACCGCAGATATCGAATGAAGGCTACGGAGCGGTTGGCATTAGCACCAATATCATATAACGTACCTCAATATAAAGTAAATAGATATATATTTTTTTCTGTTAATGGACAAGTGATATTCTTGTGCATAGAGACAAAATCGTGAAAATACTAAGAATAAAATTAATGTGAAGCGGTTCCATTGTTTAACTAAATCATAGTACAGTTGATCGGATTACGATAGATTTTTTTTCCGGATGATTAGAAAAAAATAGTAGTCTACTTGAATTTCCTACGTCTAAAATCGTGTATCACAATCAGATTGACAATAAGATGTGATATTTTATCATTCGCCCGGTCCTCAGCTACGAATTGAATATGTCAATGATTTCGTCGGTTGCCTGAGCGGTGTCACACGTGGCATTCCAAAACAGATCGTTTCCTTTAAAAAAGTTAATTTGGCGCTTTTTGTTGAGACGGCGACAAAAAGTATCATTTTTTAGAAGTCGTTAAGAGGCATATGCCCCTCTAATAATGAACGTTAGTGAGGAACGCGAGTAATGCGACTCCTATTTTCCTTTGCAGGGGGTGTTTTCAAAGGTGAAATATTTAACTTTACCCACGAATTCTTGGCATGATATTGAATAGCTTGGATGTGTGTTTTATTGCTTTGAAAGTCTCCTTTTGTTTGGGAATATATAATAGATCTGAGAGGCAGGTAAAATAAAATTAATCTTGGATAAATAGTTTTAGTGATGACTTATAGAATCTATTGTTTTACAACCTTGTCATAATAATTTACAGAGTTCGATACATGTACATAGTTATCGTAATGCAACACTGAAGAATCAATGAAGTAATGCAACACTTTTACTTTATAGCCATACCTCAAACCATAAAAAAGAAATCAGCTGTTTGCAAGGAGATAGATAGATAGATAAACTCTTTATTGATTCACACACACGTAAAACAGAAAAATAGAGAAAATTAGATGCTACAACATGTGAAGCAACCGGCGGCCTTATCACTGAAAGTGATTTCTTCCAGAGAAAAGTTTTTCAGGAGCATAACTACGTATAAATGATCATCATTAATAACAATTCTTTCGATTCAGGCTTAGATGAATAGTTGGTCTCGCTCGGAGCGTCAGGACTAATTCCGAAATTGCAAAAAAAAACAGCTGCTCTGTGCATTTTGTCAAGAAGCAAAAAACTTTTTTTGTATGGGACAGTTGGTTCTTTTTAGGGTTCCGTACCCAAAGGGTAAAAACGGGACCCTATTACCTGCTAAGACTCCGCTGTCCGTCTGTCTGTCTCCAGGCTGTATCTCATGAACCGTTATAGCTAGAAAGCTGAAATTTTCACAAATGATGTATTTCTGTTGCCGCTATAACGACAAATACTAAAAATAGAATAAAATATTAATAATCAAGGGGGGCTCCCATAAAACAAATCTGATTTTTTAGCAGTTTTTCGCTCTATATTAACAATAGTAACCGGTAGATAGTTGAAATTTTCACAGAATATTTACTTCACAGTATATTCACTTTAATAATAAAATAAATATTTAAGGGGGGCTCCCATACAGTGCGGAACCCTCCGTGCATGAGTACGACTCTTACTTGGCCAATTATTCGCAATCCTACCTATAGTAAAAGTTGTTCATAATGAAAAGCTTCCTGCACCATAGCTACTATGTTAGCAGTTATATAATACATATAACCAAAAAAAAAATCAGAAATATCTACTTCTGATATAAAATAACACTATTATTGATATCATTAACCTAATTAAAACTTAAAAGAGTCTTTTGAATCGTCATCTGTGAAAAATATTACGAAGCCATTTTTTAAACCGGGCTCATTTTAATTAATCAAAATTCCTTAATTTCATTTGGAAGTTAGTTAAACTGACTTATGGACGCTTTTAATTTATTATCGCTTCAAATAGCGTTGCTTTCAGTAATTATTTTAGATTTCTATAAAATATCAGTTGGAGTTTATTTTTTTATTTTTTTATTTTACACTTAACTTCTCTGTATAAAAATTAAGCATGTTAATTTTTTCAAGCTACTTATAAATGGATTTTTGCATGTCATCATTACATACTAGTAGAGTATGTGCAAAAAGAGAACTGTCGTGGCGTTACGATTTTAATCAGCTTCCAAGGTACCGACTATACTTGGTAGACGAGAGTAGGTACTGATGAAAACCGAATTGGTGTCTACCAAGTTTAGTATCAAACTTTTAGTTGTACTAGCAATGACAGAGCGGTGTTGTCAACGTAACAAAATTAATAAAAAGACACACGGGCGACCTCACCTACGACGCATCTCATTTTGCATAAACTCTAACTGAATCTAATCATCAATGACATCTATTACATTGGTGTAGAAAAGAAAATTCGAACAACACCATAGACTTAAAATATACAATGTGATAGTTATGTACATGAAAAAATTTAATACAAATTTTAAAATTACGTAACGTGTATATTTAAGAAAATATAGTTAATGAATGAAATCAGAGGGAAATCAAGTTTCAAACAATAAAGCAGTGAGCCAGCTTGCTGGAATTTCTATTTCATGGCGGTTGTATAAGAAAAGTTATTGCTAATCATAAACCTATTTTAACTGAAAATTGTCGCCAGCATGAAACTAGAGGCAAAGGAGTAGAAAATATCAACAGAGGGACCATTCAGGCACATAACAAAGACGAAATGAAACTCTGAACAAGTTGTTTAATCAGAAAAAAAGGATCAAGTCATGTAGGTACTCGTATAGTGAATACAGGGTTGAGTACTTACAAAACGTATTCTATCAAAAATTACTCAAGCATGTATCAAAAAGCAATGCTTCAGTAATTACTTTCGTTTGTCGTTTTTTTATCTTCAAATACGTTTCTCCATACTAAGGTTACCTGGAAGAAATCGCTTTTAGTGATAAGGCCGCCTGTTGTTGCCACTAGTATTTTTTAAGTTGTTCTTTCTTTGTTTATATTATCTGGTGTGAACAATAAAGAATTTATCTATCTATCTATTTTTGTCAATTGCATTTTAGGTAACTAACTTCAACCGTGTTCAATTAAATTGTTGTCGATTTTTCAAAAACGGTTCAGCTGATTCCCATACCACATCTAAATTATGATCTATCAATCACAAAAAAAACGTTAAAATCAGTTCATAAATGACAGAGTAATCGCGAAAAACATACATACAAAAAAAAATAGTAAATTAATAAATAATAACTAAATAAATATTAGGGGACATATTACACACGGTCTCTGACCCCAAACTAAGCAAAGCTTGTCATTTGGCTGCCAGAGACTGATACACTACATATACATATTTTTGAATACATACTTAGATAGTACCTAAATAACACCCAAACACAGAGCAAACACCTATGTTCATCACATAAATATTTGCCCTGGGTGGGGATCGAACCTACGCCTCTTTGATCCAGAAGTCAGGGTCACTAACTACTGAGCCATCGAGGCAGTCGAATTGAGAACCTCGCATTTTGAAGTCAGTCAAAAACTACTCCAAAATAGCAAAGTTTGCACCGCGCAGGTACGAGAACCTAGAAAGGTGCAGTTGATATTAATTTTGTAAACGGAGCATTTCATTTAAATCTTTATCTACACTAATGTTGTAACATTCTACTTATGTTTCCAATATTTGACTTATAATGACTACTGTTATAGCACAGACAACAAAACACTCAATTTTAGCAATTTCAAATGATGTTATAATATCCACATCGATATCGTAAAATCTCATTATAACATCGATAAAACGCGACCAATTAACCTGGCGAGCCTTATGTCAAAATCCTCATACAAGTTGTATAAAATTTTGATATTAGGCTGGCTTTTGAAAACAGTTGGGTTATACGTAAAAACTTCGTCGAAACTACTAAACTTACATGCACAAAACTCTTTGGTAAGATCTTGTGCCAATGAAATAAAAAAAAGAACAGCGCGCGCTCGCTCCTGATTGACCAATGAGAGCGCAGCTGCGCGCGCAGTCATTGGTTAGATTTTAATGGCGCCAAGTTCACTGTGACAATACACGTACGCGTGAATTTAATGTTTCGCAATATGTTTTTATTTTTTATTTTTATTTTTATTAGTGAAGATAAAGTAGTGTATGCAACTGCATATAACACGGGTATTAAAACACTCGTTACTATTATGAAACTCGCTGCGCTCGTTTCATAAACTCACAGTCGTGTTTTAATATCCTTCATTATATGACAGTTGCATAAACTACTATTCTATATCCATGTTTTATCAATAATATACTAATTAATATAAGTGTTTTTTGTAATGTCTGTATGTTTATTGGGGTTTATTTTGTTTAGGGTTTTTTGTTAAGTAAACTAATGCCGCATCTACACACGTAATATTCCTACGTATCTATGCAAGGGGTTTGTTTACTTAGTAGGTTCTTATGTTACTTAGTAAGATAGCTTAATACCTCTTCAGTATTAAATAGTTACATAAGTACTCACAAGCTTTTGGAATATCAAAAACAAAGTTATAATGTACAAAGTTGCAAAGTAGTTAACTTAAGTCTAGGGCAAAGAGAAGTAGGTAGGTTTTAAAGCCTAATTGACTTACTTTGATTGGAAATTTTCTGTGGTTTCATAATGTAGAAACCACAGAAAAGTTCCAATCAAACTAAGTCAATTAGGCACTAGTACCTAGTTTATTGAATCAGGCTTTACTTTACGGAAGTTCATCTTCAAATTCTTGTTTTGAATAAATGATTTAGTGTATTTCCGCTCTGTCGAAGTCATATAAGTTAAGGGTGCCATTCAAAAACCAAATTAAATCACAAAAAAATAGTAATTAATCATCAAACTGTATAAGGGTTCGACTATGGTTAGGTTAAGGTTAGGTTAGGTCAGGAAAAAAAAATTATCTATTTCAAAAATTGAGCCCTTAGAATAGATACGCTCAGTGTCGCTGGTGTCCGACGTGTCTGTAGACAGCGCCTCCTCCTCCTTGGTCGCACCCTCTCCGTTGCTTGCTGCACCTAAATACAGGTACCACGTCACATCTCCGTTGGTTACTGCACATAAATATACCAAGTTATAGGCATCTGAGCTGCACGACCTTATCCTACCATCCCCTTTTTACTACAGGACAAGAAGAAAGACGCCACATTACCACCCCTACACTGTCGATTTTCCTTCGATACGTACTCGTACCTACGAAGCGGTTTAAGTCAACATTCCTGATTCGTACCGCCAGGGAATGGAACAGTCTTCCTGCTTTCCTGTTTCCTATGAGATATAATCTAAAGCTTTTCAATGTCAGAGTGAATCTTCCAGGTATCTTCTAGGTATGCGTGCTTCATCTTCGACCACAACCATCAGGCGAGTTGGTGGTAAAGCGCGGACATATTCGCGATAAAAAAATAATCGGCCAAGTACGAATCGGACTCGTGCACGGAGGGTTCCGTATTGTATGGGAGCCCCCCTTAAATACTTATTTTATTTTAATTTTATGATTTATTATTGAAGTGAAAATACAACTAAATCGCTGATTAAATGCAAAAGGGCCAATTTCCAAAAAAAAAAACTAAATTTGTGAGTGTCTTTTTCTTCTATAAAAGAATTGCCATATTTATTCGCAATTCAGTAAAAAGATACAAACATTTGATTTTTATTTGTAGCCCCTTAGCATTTAATCAGCAAAATATTCTGTGAAAATTTCAAGCATCTACCTGTTACCATTATTAATATGGAGCGAAAAACGGCTAAAAAATCAGGTTTGTTGTATTGTGTTTGTGGAGCCCTTAATTATAAACTTTATTCTGTTTTTAGTATTTGTTGTTTTAGCAGCAACAGAAATACATCATCTGTGAAAATTTCAGCTTTCTAGCTATAACGGTTCACGAGATACAGCCTGGAGACAGACAAACAGACGGACAGCGGAGTCTTAGTAATAGGGTCCCGTTTTTACCCTTTGGGTACGGAACCCTAAAAATGTACGAAATCTAAGAATATGTACGTAATGTAATAAAAATGTACGAAATCTAAAAATCTAAATGTACGAAACTCAAGATCACTAATAAGTTGGTACGTGGTCATAAATTTTTGGCAATGTGATAGTCCTAGCTATGAAAATTGCAGCAACGCTCTGCAACCATGAACCTATTGAAAATATTGGTTTATAACAGAATCGATGTCCATCAGTGCATGTTCTACAGCCCATTCCTGCAGCAGTTTATGATAATGAAACATCCTTGACATTCTTTTTAGCAAGCCTGAATCAACCATGATTCACATCATTACAAAGTATTGTACTTTTTATCCCGAAAAATGTGATAATATGTCAAAACATTTATCCATCGATATTTTAACGAAGCCCTTTTAGGGGCATTTAGCCCAATTAGCCGTGTATAAGCACTTTAAGGTCCTGATTAAGGCTGCGGTGTCTGACTCACAGAACCTCTGAGGTTAGTTGTAGGCTATCGATTGATTGTGGTGAGGGTCCGTTGGTAGGCGGTAGCGGTTTCTTTAAATCAGACAACTATAGGGTTCGATAAATTAAGTTTTTTTCTTCTATTTTTTCACCCTTCGTGGGTAGGCCTACGTCCTGCAGTGGACTATTAAAAAGGCTGATACAGTACAGTACAGTACTTCTATTTTTTGGCATTTACAGATAAACTACGAAGTACAAACTACTTACTCATTATAAGTTTACGGAAATTCATTTAGCGGTCATGTATTAGAACGCCTAGGATATGAACACAGGATGTGAAAATACTATTTAAGAAATCGTTAACAACGCACAAATTTCAAAACCAGATACAGTTGTAAGTACCTGGTTTTGAAATTTGTGCGTTTTACACAATGATTCTATCTGTAGCCAGAGATAGAACATTAAACATTCATTTATTGCAGGATGAACTGTTAGAATTACAATAAACAGTTATTCAATTTGATTTAAGGTAAGAACGCAATACAAAAAAGAGGTAAGTACTTATTCATAAAAAAATGCGTCGAAAAGTTCTCGAGTAGAGATCACACACCGGCAAGCGCAGCGTAGGACATCCACCATTCCACCCACAAGATGGACGGACGACCTCATTAAGACTGCAGGATTACGCTGGATGCAAGCCGCTACCAACCGGTCTTATTGGAGATCTACAGGGGAGGTCTATGTCCAGCAGTGGACGTCCTATGGCTGATGGATGGAAGAACGCACTACATTCGCAACAATACATAAAAACGTTGCAAAATTTAATCGCATTTCTTTTCCAACACATCACAACCCTAACCAAGAATTTTAACACCACTTCCGTCGTCTCACTTGCTTCACAAAAAGGCAGTAGAGCAGAAATTCCGAAAAACCACGCTTGACACATTAACATTTATTTCAAAAATATCTCATTAAAATAGTTCTTCTATTACGCACGTGTGATTCCGGGGAAGGTTCCGATTTCATTTTTTATTGTTGTTAAAAAACGGTCCCCTCTAAGGGCATTTTTTATTCGAAGTTTCCGATGACATATCCGATCTTATCTTTAGAACTAATTTTGTCTAGTTTGACCAATGACTTCCAATATTGTGAATTATTTACGTTGTTACGGTTACCTTTAGTTTGAAACTTAAATATAGGCCGCGTCACACATGTTGGCGGTAGACAAGTTTGTGTGAGCTTCAGTCAGGATTGGATATTGCGCAGCTTGTATCTAACTTCATTTCCGCCAACTTGTGTGACACGGCCTATACGCAGGTAGTGAATAATTTGAGTAAACATGAGCTATGAGTGCCTACCTACGAGTACAACAAAAGTAGGTATTATTTAGGTAGGTACCTCAAATCAAATCAACTTTTGTTTTAGTAGGTGCACAACTGCACATACACAACGTGGTTGGACTACTTTGCCTTATATCTACGAACTTTACAAGTAATACTATTTTGAAGGAACGAATATTTAACAATAATCGGCCAAGTGCGCGTCGGACTCACGCAAGATGGGTTCCGTACCGTCTATTTACTTGTTTTTAAAGTGAATATACTACTAAAATATATTATAAGACTATTTCAAACGTCTGTTTGTTTCAGTTATTAATATCGAGCGAAAAACGGCTAAAATTCAGGTTTGTTAAAATATTCATTTTATTCTATTTTAGTGCTTGCTTTCTTGTTGCTATAGCTATAGTGCTTTCTTGTTTATATAGCGGCGACAGGAATACATCATCTGTAAAAAAATCAACTTTATAGCTATCACGGTTGATGAGATACAGCCTGGTGACAGACAAACGGACAGTCGAACGGACAGCGGAGTCTTAGTAATGGGGTCCCGTTTTTACCCGTTGTGTACGGAACCCTAAAAAGTTATGTAGAGCAATATATATGTAGATCTAAGTAGGTATTTACCTATAATGCAGTTTGGTATTCTAGACAAATATCGTTCAGAGGTCGAAACCTACCAAAAATCCTTTAGGTAAAAAAGAAAAACATAATCAGGATAGAAACTCGAAAACAATTAAACCTATCATCTGTTCTATTCATTAATAACGGTTTTGGACAAAAAAACTGTTGTTTTGTTTACATTTATTAAGGAAGTGGCGACGTCCCATCCATCAAGAGAAGGAAGATGAATGGACTCACTTGCTTTGTTTTGATGTCCGTTTAGTTCAGCAAATCAATTGTTGAAACGTTGAGATCTTGTTATATATTTCAAGTTTTAAGTGAAGACTAAGCTCTGTTTGACATAGCTTTGGTGGAATTTCTAAGTAGGTATATTTATTCTCTTAACCCATATATGCCCAAAAAGGTCAGACACCATTTCAAAAAGGTCAGACACCATTTCAATAGAGCCATGAACACCGACGCACAGACAGACTGGCAAGATTACAGAAAAATGCGCCACCGGTTCAAGGTCGAGGTCAAAAAGAGCCAAAAGAACTCTTGGAAAAAGTATAGCAACTCTATACAATCTGAGAGTGAAACTGCACGCTTAAGAAAAATTATAACTAGTGACTCACAAATAAAACTAGGTACTCTGAAAAAGGCTGATGGCACTTACACGGCTTCCGAACAAGAGCAATTTGAATTGCTATTACAGACGCACTTTCCAGACTGTCAACTAAACGACTCAGACGGATGGGAACCACACATACCACAAAAACCTGATAGGGAAGACTGGGATTTTGCCGACTCTATTGTCACGGAAGAAAACCTTCTTTGGGCAATAAGCACTTTTCAGCCGCATAAGGCCCCCGGACTAGATGACATATTTCCAGCTCTCCTCCAATGGGGCCTAAGCACGATTAAAATACACCTCATCGCCATATTTAGATCCTGCATTGCGTGGAGGTATATACCTAAAGCCTGGAGAGAAGTGAAAGTGGTGTTTTTACCGAAACCAGGAAAAACCGACTACACTAACCCAAAGTCGTTCAGGCCAATAAGCCTCAGCTCTTTCCTATTGAAAACACTGGAAAGACTCTGTGATAAGCATATTAGATGTGGACCACTGGCAGACAATCCAGTCCACAATAATCAACATGCCTATCAATCGGGCAAATCAACGGAGACTGCTCTCCATCAAGTGGTGTATAAAAAATCCGCTCTGGAGAGCAAGCAATCCTGTTTGGCTACCTTCATTAACATTGAAGGGGCATTTGATAAAACTACTTTCCCTAGCATAGAAGAAGGTCTGAAAAAGCAGGGAGTAGATAACAGAGTAAATGGTTGGATAACCACAATGCTTGCAAACAGAACAGCCAACATTGAAACGGCAGGCGCCACGCGCTGTCGAGTTACTAAGGGCTGTCCACAAGGAGGAGTCATGTCACCGTTACTTTGGGTAGTAGTGGTAGACGAGCTTATTGTACTCCTCAATAAAGAAGGCATTGTCACTGTGGCATATGCTGATGACCTGGTTATCATGGTGTCTGGACTCTTTGAGTCGACCCTGTGCGAGAAGATGCAGAAAGCACTCAAAGTAGTTGAAAAATGGTGTGAACGCCACGGCCTCTCTGTTAATCCGCAAAAAACAGAGTTAGTGCTATTCACACGAAAAACAAAGAAAACCGACTTGAAAACTCCTTCGCTATTCGGTACCAAATTAACTCTAAGCAAGGAAGTTAAATATCTAGGAATCTGGCTAGACAGCAAACTTCTGTGGGGAAAACAACTTGAGTATGTCACCACGAAGGCAACAAACATTTTATGGCAGTGCACCAGGGCGGTGGGAAAGGACTGGGGTCTGAAGCCAAAGCTCTGTCACTGGCTATATACTGTTATAGTGCGACCGGTCTTCACGTACGGCTGCGTAGTGTGGTGGACACGTACGAACCTAGCTACTGTAAAAGCAAAACTACAACAAACGCAACGACTTGCGTGCTCGCTAATCAGCGGATGTATGAAAAATACACCATCAGCTGCACTCGAAATTATTCTAGGGCTCACACCACTGCATCTGCACATTCAGCAGGAAGCGATGGCTTCAGCCCTACGAATAAAATCTACAAATCAGTGGAAGAGTATGGGTGCAACGACTAACCACTGCAGAATAATCAACAGGGCGACAGGAATAATCCCTGAAGCTATAAGTGGTACAGACAGGATAGCCAAAACGCACCTGGACTGTAAAAAGTATGATCTGATCATAGAGGATGACATTTTAGACAGTGTAACGCCGTCTTGGAATATATACACGGATGGTGCTAAAAATAAGAAAGGGACTGGCTGTGGCTATTACTCGCCGGAGCTTGGGCTCAAGGAGTCTCTTGCCCTGAGCAAAACCACAACGGCCTTGCAGGCGGAAGCCATGGGCCTATTACTGGCCGTAAAAGCACTGGAGCCACTAAATGAGCTTCTAGTATCTCCTGGAAAAGATGACTCCAAGGAAGCGATCATGTTCACGGTTGACAGTGCTGCCACGATCTACGCACTCAGGAGACCTATAACAAGGTCCAGGGTTATAGCCGAGTGCCATACAGCACTCCAAAGTATTTCAAACAAACACAGAACCATCGTGCGCTGGACAAAAAGTCACGGCTTATGCCAGGGTAACAACATAGCAGACACCCTGGCCAAAGAGGGCACGAAAAAACAGGTGGAGGACAAAGCAGCTAGACACTGCAAGCCGACAGCGGTGGAAGTGCGTGATCTACTGCGCCGTCACACTGAAAAAGAACAACAAAATATGTGGGACAAGCGAGAGGATTGCAGGCATGCCAAAGCTGCTTTCCCAGCCCTAAACAAAAACATTACAAACGATCTATTGAGGTTGCAGCGACAAGACCTCCGACTTATGGTAGGGCTCATTACTGGTCACTGTAACTTGAATAGTCACATGTATAAACTGGGAGCCACTGACAGTCCACTCTGTCGTGGTTGCCTGCAGGAGAATGAAACGGTAGAGCATGTTTTGTGGTATTGCAAGGCCACGGCAGAAACTAGAATCGCTTGCGGGTTGCATGACGCTACTATGGCTTTGTCATCAGCATCGACATCGTCGTCCTCATCGCTATCTAGTACACCATCCAAGCCACTGGAGCAGTTATGCCAGCGGCCCAGAGCCACGCTCCGTTATTTTAAGGAGCTGGGCTGGCTCGGGTAGACGCTGGAGGGGGAAATGCACAAAACACCCCATGCGGGACGTCAGTGCAGGACTTATCGCCCCTACATCGAATAAGAATAAGAATAAGAATGCCCAAGAGCACTAAAACGAGCCAAATCAAAATATTGGGTCGTTTTCGTCTTTCGTTTTTTCGTCGGTTCTTTATGAAGTACATAATTATGACAAGACTAAGAAATTTCTGGGCAAATGCAAACATAAAGAAGTTTTGAGCTAGTCGATACCTACTTATTAGGGTTCCGTACCCAAAGGGTAAAAACGGGACCCTATTACTAAGGCTCCGCTGTCCGTCAGTCTGTCCGTCTGTCTGTCACCAGACGGAATCTTAAGAAACATCATCGCTAGGCAGTTATTTACAGATGCTGTATTTGTGTTACCGCTTTAACAACAAATACTAAAAATAAATATATCAGGGGGGCTCCCATTTAACAAACTTGATTTTTTTGCCAATTTTTCTCGATATCAATAACGCTAACATGTAGACCCCTAAAATATTAATCGAATATTTAATTGTATGTTCACTTTAATGATTATTGGTTAAATTAAAATAAAATAAATATTTAAGGGATTTCCATACAAGAAACGTAATTTTTTGGCGCGAAAATAATATCGACAACATGTAGATGCTTGAAATATTAACGGATAAATATTTAGTTGTACATATAATACTTGAAAAATAAATAGTTAAATTAAAATAAATTAAAAGGGGGGCTCCCATATAGTACGGAATCCTTTGTGCGCGAATTCGACTCGCACTTGGCCAATTATTTCAATTGCGCAGTCATATCGCAAGTATAACTGCAGGGGCTGTGTGCAGAGTTTAATGAAATGTGACAGTTATTTTATTTTATGATAACTAATTTATTATTTTATGAAACCTTACAGAAAAGTCTAATTCTCTAGATATCAGACTTGGTGCACAGTGTGCGCAGCGCAACGAGGTCAAAATATCAAAAACATTTTCCTTCTTCTTTTCAGCCATAGGACGTCCACTGTTGGACAAAGTGCCTCCCCTAAAGATCTCCAATAAGGCCGGTTGATAGCGGCTTGCAAAAACAATTATTATTGCTAATACCAAAAATTACTGCCCATCCATTGATTCTAACCCCCAGTAAGCGTAGCGAAAACAAGGAAGGTCGTAAACAGTGCAGATCCACCATGAGCTGTTTGTCTCTCCTATCAGCTGAAGAAACATCATTTTCAGTGGGTTATACTTATACCACTTAAAATTTTAATTTAATAATTCTCTAGCGTGCACTTTGCGTTACATTCAGCGCAACTTAAATATCAAAGACATTAATTAAATGGGCTATAATATTGATAATACTAAAAATTACTGTCCTTCCATTGATTCTACTCCCCAGCAAGCGTAGCGAAAACAAGGAAGGTCATAAACAGCGCAGATCGACCGTGAGCTGTTTGTCTCCCTTATCAGCGGATGAAACATTCCGTTGTTATTCCCAAATAACATAACAACTTGACGACTTGTCATCGTAATGGCTGACTGTTTGTTGTATTGGCTACGTTTACTCGCGGTTTTTTCTCTGGAATCAGTAATAAAAAGCTTTTACACAATTAATGCGTCACTAGCTCTTCCTCGTATATAGGTACCTAATAGGTAATCTAGTAATTAGTGGTAGTCAATAATGACACTTTTCTTGTGTAATCAAAATGTAATTTTGCTTGTGTCTCTTTTCATCGTGATGGTTGTTGGTTTTCTGGCTGTTGTGGTTATTTGTTGTATAGGCGAAGTTTGCCTGTGGGTTTCCTTTGTATAATCAATAAGTAATCAAGTAGCTTCATTAAGGAGCCAAGAACATGTCACTGGCTCTTCCTGCGTAGGTAGATAATCAAGTAACTTTTCAGTAACTGTTGGGTATTTCACTAGTCACTTGTAGGTATTATACCACAGCCTTTTGCAGGATCTCTGAATAATGTATTCTTTTTGATTTTCACATCAGCAATGATGAGCCTATGAGAACAAAATTTTTTTTTTTTTTTTGGGAAAGCGGACATATTTAATAGGGAATGTCTAATGTTCTGTGGGATTTATTCAAAATGAAAACCAAACGGTCACAGGCGAAAAAGATTTTTTTTTTTCACCAGCCACATTCCGTTAATAAGGGCTGTACTAAAATAATATAATAAAACAGATGAGATAGCGCAAAATGAGTCCGTCTTCATCTCAAAAGAAAATTTACCTGCAATTAAAATGCGGAGCTAAATCCAACTCTATGCGTATTAAAATAAAGTTTGTTTTTTAGACTTAGTGAAGAAACTTTGAGAGAAATTTGCATATCATAAATGTAATTAATTGCTAATTAGAAGCTACCCTAAGTAGCGTTAGCAAAACAATCATAAATACTTAATTAAAGAATCTAAATAAATTTAAAAGTAGAGGATATACTCGTATATGAGATATATTGATTTTTAGTTTGTTTCATTAACACCTATGCCTTTGTTTGTACATATAGAAGTTTAGTAGTTGTAATTTATTATGTAGGAACTAGTGTGTGTGATATAATATCTACATTATTATTACTTAGAAATAAAGAAGTAGTAGAGGCATGGTAATAAAT
Organism: Hypomecis atomaria; assembly: GCA_964007245.1. Lineage (NCBI taxonomy): Eukaryota > Metazoa > Arthropoda > Insecta > Lepidoptera > Geometridae > Hypomecis > Hypomecis atomaria. The sequence goes on from OZ023291.1 coordinate 13,763,877, forward strand.
GTAGAGCCAAATTTTATCTAGGCATAATCATGGACCAGCACAATACAATTACAAATCGACGAATTTATTAAAACACTGAATGCCATCACCATAACTATCTGTCCTATGATGTCCTCTGCATAGGACATAGGCCTCTCCTATAAATATCCATGAAGACCAGCTGGCCAAAGCTGTTTACATCTATGGCAACCATGCGAGGTCATATAGGTAATGTCTTGCCCTGATGCCGGGGCACTAGAATACGGCATCGGTATCCCCTGCCTGTAGTAAGAGCCTACTAAAAGGGGACCCCTGGGCTCGTGGGTGGTCAGAGTTGGGGCTCTGGCCATCTACTCAAACGGGCCCGAGGATGACGACAGCGTGTGGCAATGCTGTTGTAGAGGACCGCACAAGCCTGGTTCTACTACCAGGTGAGTCAACACACAAAGTTTCTTTAGGAAATTCCGGAGCTCCCAAGAAGGCACAAAGGCTGGCCGCCGAGGGGGTTTTAGTGGGTATAATCCCACATAACCCTAAAGCAGTCGGACATCTTTCGAAGATTTCCCCCTCGTAAAAAAAAAGTTCAGTCTACTTTGAGTAGACGTCCTATGCTGCGCTCGTCAGTTCGTGGCCACTCGAGAATTTTTCTACCTCATCGGTCGTTAGCTCTGCCCACACAAACAAGATCTTGCAAAGTGGGACCAGACTGTGTACAGCAGCTCAAAAAATCCATGAAAATGTGGTAAGTAAATGCGCAGAGTAAAACAACCTCATTGAATGCTTAATTTTAATGGAATTTCATATTATCTAATTTGATTTCTGTTCAAGGCCGCCATCACGCCGCCATATTTTACAAGCAATGTCAAAAGATAATAAGATCCGATAATGTGAAATTCCTAATTAATACTGTAATGTAAGAAAATGATAAGAAAATTAAAAATAAAGTAAAACAAATAAAGCAAATACATAATTGAATAGTGCACAAGGCAAGCCCAAGCTCAATATACTTTTGCATTATCTCTTTTCAACTTGCCGTTGTGCTGAAATATGGCGAAAATCATGGGACTCGTGAGTAAACTACAACAGCAATAATTCGGTAGGCATTGCTCATAGGTTTTTTTTTAAAGGAAATTCGACCGAGACTCAACATGAAAGTACCTACTTACTTATATGCGGTCTTAGTAGGTAGGTGTAATGTAGGAAACATGAAATATCTGAATACCTAAATAAGTAGGTGTGTAGGTATTTTTTGCTGTCTGTATCAAGGTAAGGAAGCATTCCTTCAGGGGAACGTTTAATTACTAGCAGTTGTTATGGCGAAAATTACATAAAACAATTCGCCACCCTGGCCAAGTGGCCACCCATCAGCTTCAGGAAATATTTCCAAAGACACACTTAACGGTGCGGTATGAAAGGAGGATACAGGGTATACAGAGTTACCCAAAACTGGTGACTAAACCGAAAGTACTCAGACCATCATTATGAACAACTTTTATCATGATACCAACCCATAAAACGACAAAAAATCAGCTGTTTCATACATTTGATCGATTCCGAGTTGATGGTTTTTCTGGAACGCCAACACACCAATGGCTCCATAGTAAAAGTTGTTCATTATGAAGGTATTAAATCACCCCTTTTCGAGATAAACCTGAATAGGTAGGTACGACATAAGATTACTTATTCGATAATATTTTAGCGGATGTAAGTACGAGTAGGTACCTACGTGTCCAGTGCTGTCTATTAGGTACGGGCACGGTTATGTTAGACACCATTACCGTGCTACGGGTCCACGGTTTTCTCACCCATCTGCAAGTTTAGATCAATAAGAAAAAATAATCGGCCAAGTACGAGTCGGACTCGCGCACGGAGGGTTCCGTACTGTATGGGAGCCCCTAAATATTTAAATTATCATAATTCTATTATTTATTATTGAAGTGGATATACAGCTAAATATTCTGTGAACATTTGAAACATCCACCTGATACCATTATAAATAACGAGCGAAAAACAGCAAAAAAAAATCAGGTTTGTTGTATGGGAGCCCCTTTAAATATTAATTTTATTCTATTTTTAGTTAGGTATTTGTTGTTATAACGGCAACAGAAAGTAATTACCTACCTCTTAGAGCCCTTGTTAACGAGACGGTTGTTCGCCGGTAGCCCCACGGTTTCAGTGACGTATGTGAATCCACCAATCCGCACACACCATGCACAGATCAGCCTTGTTCCCTGATCTGTGGCCTACACCATAAATGGTCAGAAAACTGCGCACTAGAGGCCAGCTAGCCGGCTACAATAACATCCCAGCTATTTCCATCAACCTCGAGAGGCATCTTAGCAACTTGCACTAATCCTCATTGTGGGCACTAAACTATTAATTAATCAAGTAGCACTTCCTATGAGGCAGAAACTTTGAGGCCCCTGCGGTTGCTGCTAATGTTGTTTACTTTGGCTCCTAGTTAAATACGGACTGCGTGATCCCACACAGGATTACAGAGATGACCAAGGGACAAAGGCTGTTTTGAAGGACTGGAGATTAAATTAAATGAAGTTTGTTACTAGGATTGCCTAAGTATGAAACTCAATGAACCATTATAAATAGCTAACTATACGAACCATTTCGGTAACTGGTTATGAATGTTTAATACGTACCCACCTAATGTTATATACGTACCTACCTACCTAAGTAACGATTTCGAAGGGTCAATCGAGGTAGGCTAGTGGTACCTAGGTACAATACTTAGGTACCTACTAACACCCGCCTTATATACAATCGTGAGGTCGTGGTTTCAAATCATGTAAGGTAGGACCGACTGAGAAGGCCCGCTGTGTTGTAAGGCCCAAGTTTCAAAAAACACACTAAGTAAATACATTCATAGCGCACTGGTCTCTAGTCACGTTAGTAACGAACCAATAGGAACGCAGAATGCGCCTGCAGCGTTCCGCTGGCGACCGCCATTTTGTCAGTGTCGCCACTTTTCTCGCCGAGCTTGGACGTCGTCACCTATATTGCTATTTTTCTCGGACACAAAAAGTAAGTTTTCTGTTGTCTATCCCAAGATTTTTAAGCAGATTTTTAGTTTAAAGTGTTTATTTAATCATTACCTAACACTATTTAGTTTTAGATTGTGATTTTTTTATCAAATTTATTACGAAAATGGTTAGTTTGGGTTTCAAAGCCCAAGTCGTTTTGGAAGGCCCAAGTAGTTACTTTTTTGGGCCTTACAAGGCTTGATTGGGCCTTGACAAAAAAAAAGTCTTTATTTTGTTCTTGTTTTTCTCAAATAGTCGTTGAAATAAAATATTTTTCCAAGAAGCGTAATTTTTTTATCTTCCTTTTTTGTTGATATGAAGTAGGTAGGTACATAACATGCATATGCTCTTATTGTTTTTTCTGTGATCGAAATTTCATTTAATGAGTATTTTATTAGAAAATATTTCGTTTCAGGTCAACAAATATCATGTCTTATCCCGAAAAGATAATTTGGGCCTTCTAACCCTATAGCTGGGCCTTTTAACCCAGTGTTGTATATCAAGGCCCAAAGTATGGAAGTATTTATTTATAAAAAATCTTGAAATTAAATTCCTAATCATAACATTAACTTTAAAAAAACATATACTGTATCAAAATAATTCCCGTAAAAAGTTAAAAAGGGCTGAGTACGGGTTGTTTTGCTACCTAGCAGAAATATTTTTTTTTCAATGAACTATTGTTGATATCAGTTAGGATTCATTTTTGTCCAAGTCGAAAAATCTTGCAATTTACATATTTTTGTAAATTTTAAATCTCAAGTTCTTATTTTCGTGATAAATAATTATATTATTGTCAGGGCCTTATTAGACATGCCACGTTTAGTAAGGCCCAAAATAAGGGTTTTAAAAAACATGCAATTTTTTTTTTTTTTTTTTTTTTTTTTTTTTTTTTTTTTTTTTTTTTTTTTTTTTTTTTCGAATAGGTTTGCGTTTGACTACACACTACCTGATGTTAAGCAGATATGCGGTCTAGGATGTAACACGCTTACCTAGAAGATACCTATTTACTCGGGATTTGAAGACACCTACATTGTACTCTAGCGGGAAGACAGACCCAGGCAAAGCGTTCCACATTCTGGCAGTTCGTATGAGGAATGTGGACTCGAAACGCTTGGTTCTAATGCGTGGGATGTCCACCATAAAAGGGTGGCGCTTTGGTCGCGTCTGTCTAGCCGTACGATAGAAGAAAGGGGCAGGTGGGACCAGATTGTGCAACTCCTGGGCGCACTCACCGAAGTGTATCCGATAGAAGGCTGATAGACACGCTACGCAACGTCGATGCTCGAGACTCTGCAGCTTCGACTCAGTCAAAGTTTCGTTGCCTATCAGCCTCCTGGCTCGCCTTTCAATGGACTCTAAAGCCTCCAGCTGGTATTTGGCAGAGCCATCCCAAAGGTGAGAGCAGTATTCCATGCACGACCTGACTTGCGCTTTATAAAGACTAAGCAGTTGCTCAGGTGTGAAATACCGTCTCACCTTAGAGAGAACACCAAGTTTTTTTGAGGCTAATTGCGCTTTTGACTCTATATAAGAGCCAAAGTTGAGAGTCGATGATAGCGTAACACCTAATAGTTCCAAGCTATCAGTTACCGGAACGGATACACCACAGAAAGCAGGAGACAATTGGAAGGGCCTCTTTTTGGCCGAAAACAAACAGCCTTGAGTTTTCGTGGCATTAAATTTGACCAGGTTAGCAGCACCCCAGTCAGATACCGCCTCCAGACTCAAGTTGAGCCGTTCGACCATAGCCTTTCTGAGTGACTCGATCTGTGGCCCGCTCGTTCTAGCATCGGATGTGTAGCTCTCCACGACTGTACTGTCGTCTGCGTACCCAAAAATACCGGGCTTTAGCAAGTCGTTAATATGCAGTAGGAAGAGCGTCGCAGAGAGCACTGACCCCTGAGGAACACCGGCATTGATAGCCATTTGGTCAGACGAACATCCATCTACAACTACTCGTATCGACCGATTCCTCAAGAAATCAGATATCCAAGCGCAGAAATCAGCAGGTAGGCCGTAAGAAGGAAGCTTGCCAATAAGACTCTCATGCCAGACCCTGTCAAATGCTTTGGAGATATCCAAGGAGACAGCCAGCGCCTCTCCGTGTTTCTCGATGACCTCACTCCATATGTGTGTGGCGTACGCCAGAAGGTCCCCAGTAGACCGGTTTCGGCGGAAGCCGTACTGACGGTCACTGAGTAGGTCATTCGCTTCTAGGTACGCTAGGAGCCTGTTGTTAAGAACACGTTCCATACTCTTGCAAAGTATGGACGTGATCGAAATCGGTCTGTAATTGGCAGGGTCGGCACGGCTACCTTTTTTAGGTACAGGCTGCACGTTAGCAAGCTTCCAAGATTTGGGCACTTGACCTGTCTTCAGAGAGAGGCGAAAGAGGCGAGTCAGCACAGGCGACAACTCAGGCGCACAAGTCCTTAGTACAATAGCTGGAATACCATCAGGGCCACTGGCCTTGTTCACATCTAGACTGCGGAGAACTTTGAGAACCTCCTTTTGCCGGATATGTATTTCACTCATTGAGGTGCCACAGTTTGGCAAAGTTGAAGGTCTCGCACTACCGGGGTCCAGACGCGAAGACTCCGCAAATTGAGATGCAAATAAATTTGCCTTCTCAACCGCGGTATGAGCCAGCGAACCATTAGGTTTCAGCAACGGAGGCAGTGAGGGGCGGCAGAAATTCGCTTCGACCGATTTAGCTAAGGACCAGAAAGCCTTACTACCCGCAGGGTATGAAGCAAGCCTGTTCCCTATTCGACTAATATGCTCAAAGCGAGCCCTCCGCATAACCTTTTTGCAGGACTTAGCAGCCCTATTGTATTCCTTCTTCCTCAGATGTATGTCCTTCGCCTTACGGTTAAATTATCTACACAACTTAAAAAATATATTTATTTGAATATTAGTAAGAGAACGAAGGGTTCATAACCACGTTTTTATTGTGTTGAGATGATAAAATAAAGACTTATTTGATTTTGTAAAAAAGTGGGCCTTCTCAGCCTGCCCTGCCTTAGGTTGGCATGCGATTGTGACGATGCTCATTGGACTCGGATTATAAGACCTATTTGTAAAACACTTAGTAGCAAAAATATGAATATGAGTAAAATGACTCCTCTCGTGGAACTGACTCCGGGACTAAAAGATAATTTAACCACTAGGTAGGAATTTAAACCTACCTACGAGACTTCTATAATGAAACGGACGTCCGTTTAATTAATTATTTTGTTTTTATATTAGGTATAATAGCTTTCAATATAAACTAAGTATATACCATTTGGTGACGTATACCTAATAGTCGTACCTAACTTAATATTTAACAATTGAAAATATAAGTTTAGCTAAGTAATCGTATTCCTACCTGATAGGTAGGTACATTATATACATTACCAAAAATAAGTGTGTACCTATTTGTGATAATACCAAAACTAATAAAGGTTGGTCTAGACACGCGGGAGCTATCCAGCCAAGACAAAGAGAAAGAAACTGGACAAGCGTAGTAATATTACACACGAACCATTTCAAGCCACTTTTGACCCCTTCATACCTTAACTCTACAAGTCCTTACTTCACCAACTCTACACCTTAGTCAATAACTCAGAAGCATAAATAAGTATGACTAGACTATGCTCAGAAGTAGAAGTAACTGTCAAGCTGTGCTTTCTTCTTCTTCTTTTACGTTTTGGCGTCGCATTATTGTGCATTTGCCAGTGTCAAGTATTATTAATTTTTATAATATTTTGTCAAAATAGTCAGTCGTAGTCACGTCATAGTCCAATAAAGTCACGGTCAACTCCAAACATAGTCCAAGTCATACCTCAGTAAAGCAGTGGAGACTTTACTGGAGGCGTCTATGGAGTTTTGGTAACAGCACGGAACAACATGATACATCACATTATATCACTTGCCTATACTCATGAACGTAAAACAGTACATAATCAACGAAATAACACAAGTTTTCACTAATAGTCACTGATAAAAACACAAGTTTAACAAAATAATACAATGCGGCGACGTGATTTTCCCGCGTTCCCGCCAAAAATTCCAGCTGTGCTTTCAACATCCTGTCAAGCTTGTCAAAGTTGTCACTGTCATTTGGACAAAGCAATTGTGCAGGGTTGTGGATTTGTGGAAAATTGCCCAAATTGCGGGGAATCGTACCATATCCATAATCATTGGAGATTGGTATAGGGATTAATAAGGGAAAAAAAAACAAAAAAAAAAAAATTATTAAACCAACGTAAGAAAACTAAAAAAGAACAAATGCACATAAGATAGTTGATTGAATCAGGCTTTACTTTGCGGAAATTCATCTTCAATTATTTGTTATGAATAAACATTACTGTATTTCCGTAGTGTTAACAAATATACTTGTTGTAGGCGTTTAAGGGCCCTATTCAATATATTAATAAATCATTGAAAACAAAACTGATTAGGATAACAATTAATCATTGTAGGTACATTTAAAAACATAATTTTGCTAAATTGTGAAAATAATAATAAATTTCACTCTTATCTTCTTTTCACTGGACTCTAATAGAAATATATTGTAATTATTCCGTTTAAAACTAAACAATGAAATATTACAAAAAAAAAAAAAAAATATAACAAAATAGTGAAAATACTTAATTTTAATAAAATAATATGACCCTTATTCTCACTACAATTATTTCCCTACAACAAGGTAGCAGAAATACACTAAACGAAAAGATTTGGATATGTACACAAATTAAAAAGAACGTATGCAGAATTGTAAGGTTTTGGTGAGCCGGGTTCCCTGGTGAGATTTCTCTTCTCCCTTAGAATTATAAATTTACCAGTTTTACAGTAATAAACTGTGGCGGTTTGTAAACGAACCCATAATTCGACTATTTTATAGTCTGTGATGAGACATGGGCACAACACTAGTTTTAGTTTAAAAACAAGCTGGTCCATCACCAGAGAGATAACTTTTTCTCAAAACGGCGGAAATACTTTAACAATATTTTTCTGCTGTATAATTTCACCATTTCATTATAATTAGGCCACTGTTCCTGGCCATTAATTATAGAAATACCTAACACATCATTGTAAACTGTACCCATCTAAGTTAGAATTACACAAGTTTTTATCCGGACCTTCGAATTTCTTTGCAAACCACCTTTTCGATCGCAATCAGTTAGAAAAGGGACCTGGGGTAACTCTCACATCATCCCCGGTCCCAAAAAACGATATTCTGATTCTGATTGCGAATTTAGCGACGCGAAAACAACATAAACGTTAAATGTGCATAAAACTACCTGTATCAGTCCAATAAACTAAGTGGGGAATTTGTAATGAAACGGGATAACTTTTGTCCTCAATTTGGGTAATTTGACTTAAGTTTTTGGGGAATTAGGGACATGGGCATTGGTAACGCTGGCGCTGGTAACGTTTGCAAATGTTTATTTCTTTCCAGTTCCGATTTCCTTTTGGCTTTTTCTTTTGAATTGAAATACAACTCAATAACAATAAAAACCTTTAAAACATGTTAATTTTCTTTCATCGTTGTTGGTGTACGTTAGTGGAATATTTTCAAAGGTGCCTATGAAAAGTGTTCCTCAAAAATGGAATCAAAAAAGTGTTGTGTACCAGGCTGTGCTGTGAAGGATGGTACGTAAAATCTACATCTTACTGTCGGTGTACTAGGAATTTACTATGATAAATACCGGGCATAATAGGCAAGGAATCGTGTCGACCATTTTCTAACTTCTATGGTTTTGAATTACACGTTAATTAATTTTTAATTAAACTTTATGCGGCATCTCGGCACACCAAACTTTCGAAAGATCGTGCTGTTACAACGTGTAGATTTAGTCCCAGTTATAAAAAAAACACTCTAAATAAGTAACAACCTTAGTAGGTAAATTATTGTGCTAAAATATTCTGTTAGAATTAGAATATGATTTAAATAGTAGACCGAGAAACTAACAGTAACAGTGGTTTCCCCAACAAACACATTATCAGCTTGTATTTACATGAAACTACATTGAATGTCAGATAGGCATGCTTGATCTAGGTGCTTTGTATCGATATTCTGATTGCAATGGATTGCAATCAGAATATTGCATTGCAGTGTATCAATCCAGTTAACAATCTGCTTGTTTCGTAACAATATTTTGGATCGATCCGGCATCATATTACAAATAGAGCATGTTGTCTTTTATACCATCAAATCTTATTGTCCTAAAGGTAGATAGAAACAATAATTTACACTTTCCTCCACTCCATGTTTTTATACAAAAACTACTTACCAAAAGGTTGATATTTTCTCTGGAGCCATAGATGTCATAAATATTATTAATATTCGTTATTTTCGATTCAAGCGAAGAAAAAGTGATACACAATTCAATTCAAAAAATTTGCTAAGGAAATACCAATTTGTAATGCTTATTATAGTCATCAACGATATAGAGGTTAGAAAGGCTTGGAAGTAGCTCTGCCATGTCCTAGCTGGCTAAAAATAGTGATGTAAACAAAAACTAAAAAATTGATGTACTTACTTAAGCACATTTTTGATAAAGCCAAAAAGGTAAAAAAGCAAATACAAATACACAACAATTGAAGTATCTCTCATCACTAGATAATCATGGCTAAAATTGAAGGTATATTGAAATATAAGGCACATTAAAAAGTTAATTTGTTAAATCTACCCCCAAAAAATTATTTAAATTAGTGTAACATAAACTTGTTAGTTGAAACAGCAGAAAATATATGTATATTTATGTATATCATGTACCTACCCTATAAGTCTCTGGCAGCCTTACCACAAACTTTGCTTAGTTTGGTGTCAGAGACCATGACGTCTGTTCAAAATTAAAATTTAGCAAGTGTATTTCCCCTCCTATGGTAAACAGCGTTTGTGCCATATACCTATACCACATTGTATGTGTATGCAGTTTATTGGAGGGCTAATACTAGGAGGGGTAATTTGATTGTGGACAGCTGGCGTTTCCCGTAATGATAAATAAATAAATCTATATTTAGAGAAATCTTACACACGGTCTCTGTCCCCAAACTAAGCAAAGCCTATGATATGACTGCCAAAGACTAACACTAAAATAAATTTTTAAATACATACTTATATAGATAATAACACCTAAATAACGCCCAGACACAGAGCAAACACTTATGTTCATCACATAAATGCTTGCCCTGGGTGGGAATTCTCTCGCGCCTCTTTGACCCAGCAGTCAGGGTCACTAACCACTGAGCCATTGATGAGTAATATTTGTTATTTAATTTATCTTGTAATATTTTTCAGCTGCACTTTCTTTTCCAAACCCAAAAACAAGTCTGGGCAAATTCACAGCTTGGGTTGCTTTTACCGGTGTGAACATATCAGCACATTCTCACGATATCACCAAATTGTATGAAGAGTTCAAAGAAAAACGAATGTGTAACTTACACTTCACTCCAGTCTTATGCAAAGCTAAAGATGGAAGAAATTTAATCATGTATACTGTACCGACTTTGCATGGACCAAGTAAGTAAAAGCTTTCTTTACAATATAGAAATAAAAATAGCCTTTATTCCCTAATAGATTAACCTTATAAAGCATTACTCTTATTTCTATTTCTTAAATACTAGGCTGTCCACCATATTGGCCTCCTCTAGAATTTGCCAGAGCTCCCTATATCTGGCTCTCCTGCGCCACCCTGTCAGCAGGTCATGATCCCACCTTTTTTAGGTTGTCCCCTAAACTGCTTCCTGTCTCTTGAGTACCAGAACATGACCTCTTTGGTCCTTTTATCTTTTTGCTTCTCAGTACATGCCCAACCCAATGCCATTTTAATTTTTTGGCCTACTTCTGCTACGCCTGTGGCTTTTGGTCAGTCTCCACCTGTCTCTGAAAATAATCTATCTCCAGAACTTTATATGAAGCATGCTTCTCTTTATCCCCTGTTGGCATACCTTCAATTTTTGACTACGTGGCTTTGTCAGGTCGCAAGTTTGGCTTCTATATGATAGTACAGGTAGTAGACACATTGAAAACATTTCTTTTTGCAAACATCGGGACAGCTTTGTTTTTGAAAATTTCTTTCAAAGACCAGTATCGGGTCCGAGTGTTACTCACTTTTTTCTGTACTTCTCTATGTCATAAGTGGAATAAAATTAATGAAGAAGTGCTCATAGCGTTGATTGACAAGGTTTTTGTCAGTGATCATTGAAGTAAAGCAACATTCAGCACTGTCAATCGTCGAATGGGTAACTGCGGGTGGCATATAATATAACTCAGTGCTACTGCTATTGATGGATATGATGGATATCGAAGAAGTCTTCTGACACAGGTATTGTTATACCTAAAAGAATGCCCCAAATCTACAGTAATTTAAGGAACTATTGGTTACAGAAATAAAAAGTTCGACTCTATACTCCTGAGGTGGTCCCATTTAAATTTTATCGAAAAAAGATAAGACGTTTTTGAAAAATCAACAATAATGTAAAAATTGTATCCAAGTTTTAAGCTTAGCCAATGAACATAGACCTGTGGATTTCAAATAAGTCCGGCTGGAAGTGGCCTGCATCCAGCGTGTCCCGCGGTTTTAATTATATCATCGGTCCACCTAGTCGGCGGATGTCCTATGCTGCGCTTGCCGGCGCGGTACCTCCATTAGAGAACTTTACAGTCCCATTGGCCATCCGTTCTCCGAACTATGTGTCCGACCCTCTGCCCATCAACTAATACCATTTCATTTCATAATTAATTACCTAATTATATTACTTATAATAAAAACATTATCTTCTCCATTCTTTATTAATCTCTTCTTTTTGCTTCTAGAATTAGTAAAGAATTCATCCAAAAGTACTCCAAATATATTGAGAAAGACAGTTACAACACCAAGTAACGTACCAACGAAAGCAAGTGCTCATATTATCTCACGTGTAACTCACAATGGCGGACCTCAAGGTAATTATTACTAAATTATAATACTTTTTCATAACTGAAATAAATTTATTTAATTCTCATTTGTATCCTTCCTTCCTTCCTTCCTTCCTTTCAGCCATAGGACGTCCACTGCTGGACATAGGCCTCCCCTAAAGATCTCCAACAAGACCGGTTGGTAGCGGCTTGCATCCAGCGCGATCCTGCTTTCTTAATAAGGTCGTCCTACGCTGCGCTTGCCGGTACGTGGTCTCCACTCGAGGACTTTTCGACCCCATCGGTCATCAGTCCTCCGCGCTATGTGCCCTGCCCATTGCCACTTCAACCAGCCAATCCGCTGGGCTACCTATGTCGGTAACCTTGGTTCTTCTACGGATCTCCTCATTTATGATTCGATCTCGTGGAGAAACTCCGAGCATAGCCCTCGCCATGGCTCGTTGGGCTACTTGAAGCTTACTTATAAGGCCCATAGTGAGAGACCACGTTTCTGTGTCATAAGTTATCACTGGCCACACACACTGGTCGAAAACTTTCGACTTGAGGCACTGAGGTATGTCGGACGAAAAGACGTTACGCAATTTTCCGAACGTTGCCCAGCCTAGTTGGATTCTATTGGCCTCTTTCTTGAAGTCGCACCTACCTAACTGGACTACTTGTCCTAGGTAGACGTACGAGTCAACGACTTCAAGAACCGAGTTCCCAACTGAAATAGGGGTGGGTACAACATGGGAATTACACATGACCTTTGTCTTGTCCATATTCATTTTAAGACCCACCTGTTGAGAGACTCGATTTAGGCCTTCGAGCATCGTGTTCCTCCATCGACTTTGCCATGACCACGATATCGTCGGCAAACCGAAGGTGAGTGAGGTATTCGCTATTGATGTTGATGCCGAATCCTTTCCATTCCAGGAGCTTAAAGGCGTTCTCCAGAGCAGCAGTAAACAGTTTCGGAGATATTACATCTCCCTGTCTTACGCCTCTCTTCAAAGGGATCGCCTTGGAGCTCTCTTCCTGTACTCGGACCGACATAGTAGCGTTATTATACAAACACTTCAACACTTCGATAGTCAATACGGCATCGTTGAAGAGACACAAGCACAGCCCATGTCTCGACCGAATCAAAGGCTTTCTCATAGTCCACAAACGCTAAGCAAAGTGGCAGGTTATACTCCTCGGTCTTCTGTGTAACCTGCCGCAGCGTATGTATGTGGTCCATGGTACTAAAGCCTTTTCGGAAACCGGCTTGTTCGGGAGGCTGGAAGTCATCAAGCTCATTTGTATATGTTACCGTTATAACCCGATTTTAGGGTGAAAGCGGTTTCCCTAATTAGAACTAGATATAACGGAATGCCTGTGATATAGGTTAGTTTTTTACCGCACATATTTTTATGTCCACAATCATTTTACACAGTCTGTGATGTAAGCCTCACTTGTCCTCGTCTGCAGGTTATCTTACACGATATTTATACAATAATTAGTGGAATTGGCTTAGTAACAAAATATTTTTTTATCGAGAAGACGATAAATAAGCCATTTTACGTCGCAGATTTGAGACACACAATGATATGACAGAAGAGTGTTACTATACAAAAAAAAAATATACTTTAAAAATTGTGGAATTAAAACGCGCGCTAGAGATGCTCTGCAACTGAGTTAATTAAATAAATAGAAGAATAAGGAGCTATGCAGTCTCTTCAAGGTGATTGAAGGATAACTAGTTATAACTAGGCAAAACGCGTTGTAACAGACGCCTTCCGTTATACTCAGTTTTAATTTTAACTAAGGAAAACGCGTGCTCCCTAAAATTGGGTTACTGTGACATAAATAATTTTATGTAATAGCTTTATGCGTTATATTATTTCTTATTATACTTACTGTGTACTAATATCTACTTCTTTTTCTTACAGAATTAAAAACGAATGCATCTACAGCTTTTCCGAAATTGACAGAAGTGTTTGTTGTACGATCCTTACCAAATAAAAACGATCGGTTACGAATACGAAACGATACTTACTTTTCAGTACCAAACGGTAATTATTTTAGTATTATTAGTATTATGTATTTATTCATAATTATGTCTGATAAGCTTTACATTTAGAATGGAGCCACTCTTTTTGTATGCAATCTCTATGACCAATATACATATTTATCCTAAAAAGGACTCAACCCCCTATGCATCCAAATCTAAAAGTATTCGCTCACACTTGCTCCAGCAATGACCTGTGTCGGATAAACAATTGTACTTGCAAGCCTCTGGAAAGAGTAAACACAATTCGTTACCTGGGTGTAGTTATAGACAGTCAACTTAATTTTGAAAACCATGTAAAATCACTAGCTGGTAGAGTTCGTAAATTGATAGCGGTTTTTAGAAATATTAGACACGCTGCTGATAAAAAGATCTTGCGAACCACTTACTACGCACTATGTCAATCTAATAATATACTGTATTGAAGCATGGGATGGAGCGGCAAAAACACATTTGTCGGCTCTAGAAAAAGCTCAAAGGGCTATACTGAAGGTCAGTAATTTTCTCCCATTCAGATATCCTACTTCCATCCTCTACCAAGATACTGGTGTTCTCACAGTAAGGCAACTTTTCCTAATAAAGTTAATCGTAAAACAGCATAAGCTCTGCTCACTGACTACAAATAGGAACACAAAACGTCGCTCGGACAAGGTATTCAGTGTTCCTAGCTCTAAAACATTTTTCAAGAATAGATTTTTCTGCTTCCTGGGCGGTCATATTTATAATAAATTATCATTGAGGGTAGAGTTGAAACATCTTAATACATATTTTCTTAAAAAGACAGTCACAAAGATCCTTCAGAAACTTTCCTATGAAGAAACAGAGAGCTTGCTCTCTATTTTCAGATAATTGGACAAATTCGGGCACAAAATATCACATAAAAACACCCACGCACACATTCATGTATAGCCATACCAGAGTTCTTGTTTAGCATTGTAAGTAAATAATAATTAGAATTTGCATAAATTGTTTTGATCTTCAAAAATTTTAATCTCTTACTGTAATTTTGGAATTTAAATGTTTATATTATTGTAATTTTATTGAAATGTTATTAGTAATTAGGAGACCATGATCTGATATTTCAAACGATTTTCTATTCGTCAAACAAACTATGTTATCATTAAATAAATCAAACTTTTCGTCAATTTTTGAGGGGAGCACGGATTTCTAAGACACAAGCTAAGCTTAGTTTAGAATAGAATAGAATATCATTTATTGTCATAGTATATCATTTATACATTCTTACTTAATAAAATAAAAAATATATATAAATGGTTCTACCATGGACTCGTCATAACAATTACAGTAGGTAGTTTTATTAACTCTTATGTACCCTCACAAAAAGAAAAAAAATATAGCTTGGAATACATCAGACAATGACAACAGCAATAAAATATATTAATTAGTAATCCGAAGCTCAAGTAAATCATAGTAGCAGGTCATTATTATGTATATTATTTTATTTATATTCTTGTATTTTTTTATATGCTGCTTATCACAATATTGTTTTTGTCAATAAATTAATTTTGAATTTTGAATTTGATTTTATAGGGTTCGATTCCAACCCAGGGCAAATATTTATGTGATGAACAAAGTTGTTTGCTCTGTGTCTGGGTGTTATTTAGCTATTATCTATACCGGGTGACTGGTAAATAATTAGCATCCTTTTAGGGGCTTATTCTGTACATCAAAACTAACAACTTTTGTTCTGCTACTTTTGTCAAAATTAAAAAAATATATATTTGTTGTTCCATAGAAAAATATCGTTCACCCGCGACAATATCTATGGAACAGCTGATTTTTTTTTCGAGTTCTGACAAAAGTCGCAGAACAAAAGTAGTTAGTTTTGATATACAGAATAAGCCCTTAAAAAGATGCTAATTATTTATATACCAGTCACCCTGTATAAGTATGTATTTAAAAATATGTATATTGTATGTGTAGTATATCAGTATCTGGCAGCCATATCACAAGCTTTGCCTAGTTTGGTGTTGGAGACCGTGTGTAAGATGTCCTCTAATATTTATATTTATTTCTTTTTGATGTCGAAAATAATTATAAAAAGTCTGACAATAATCCCGGCACTAAACTTTACCTAAATGTAACACTAATATCAGAACGATCAGACCAATTGCGGCGCGTTTAGTAATTATTATATTTTAATTACATCTATATTTTATATCTATCTATACATGTAGAAATGAATCGTAGTTGTTAGTCTCGCTAAAACTCGAGAACGGCTGTTCCGATTTGGCTAATTTTGGTCTTGAATTATTAGTGGAAGTTTAGAGAAGGTTTAAACGGTGAGAAATTTTATAACAGTTGCGAGAAAAATAACAACAACATGGATTTCATTTAAGTAATAATCCTTCTAATATCCTACTAATATTATAAACGTGAAAGTTTGTAAGGATGGATGTTTGTTACTCTTTCACGCAAAAACTACTGAACGGATTGAGATTAAACTTTGCTTTTAACTATAGCTTATATATATATCAGAATAACACATAGGCTATAAATTATAATGATATTGCGTAAAAGTTGCATAATTTTTCCATAATATAACAATAAGTGTTAAGTAAGTACGATAAAATCTGCTATCTGCAAGCTATTCTAGAGTGCGCTTCAAGAAATGTCAAAAAAACAACTGTCGAATCGAACAACCGTCAAATGGTTCTCAATTTTTCACCTCCTTTATTAAGAGTGGTAAAGTGGTAAAGTAGAGCCTCGGGTTTGAAAGACGGAAAGTGACTTAGTCTACTTTTTATCCCGGATAAATAAAGGGTTCCCATGGGATAGCACAAAAATCAAAATATGATGCGGGCGAAGCCGCGGGTAAAAACTAGTTGTTTATAAATAATCAATTTCTAATAATTTTCAACGCAACTTCCACAATATATAGTGTTTTCATACCATCTGTCAAAGTTCCGTCTACGTCCCGAGGCGTTTGTTATAGCGGCAACAGAAATACATCATCTGTGAAAATTTCAGCTGCCTAACTATCACGGTTCATGAGATACAGCATGGTGACAGACAGACGGACATCGAAGTCTTAGTAATAGAGTCCCGTTTTTACCCTTTGGGTACGGAACCATAAAAAGGGAAAACAGCTTACGACATGATCACCGGAAAATGGCGTTGAAAATGCATAGAAATTGATAATTATGTATAAAAGAGAAACTTCCTAAAGGAAAGCATAAAAATCATAATGTGACACATAAACAGCCAGAATGTGGAACGCTTTGCCTGGGTCTGTCTTCCCACTAAAGTACGACGTGGGTGTCTTCAAATCCCGAGTAAATAGGTATCTTCTAGGTAAGCGTGCTACATCCTAGACCGCATATCTGCTCAACATCAGGCAGTATGTAGTCAAACGCAAACCTATATGGAATAAAAAAAAAAAAAAAAAAAACGAAGCCGCGGGTAAAAGCTAGTCTTAGAATAAATCAGTCGTCTAGAAAAACACTAAGGTATTAATGCCTTCCTCTTTTCCTTCCAGAATTAAACACCAATATGTCTACAACCAATCCAGAAACATGGAGAAAAACGGTCCTCATATTAAACAAAGTACCAACGAAAACGAGCGCTCGGACAAATTCATGTCTTTCTTACACTGAAGTACCTCCAGGTAATTAGAGCGGCTTCACAAATGGGCAATTTTGTCGTGCGACTAGCGCTTAGTCGCGCTGCAGTAGCGCGACTCGTACCCATACATTTATATCAGTCTCCGTATATCAGTCTCTGGCTGCCATATCACAATCTTTGCTTAGTTTGGGGTCAGAGGACGTGTGTAAGATGTCCCCAAATATTTAGGTAGCGCAGCTGCAGCGCGACTGCCGCGCGACTTAAGCGTGACTACAGCGCTCCGAGTCAACGGTGGAAGTTACGTCGCATAGTTACGTCGTTAGGGCTTGTATTACCCGTTCGAATTTACTATCCGGATATATCGGATTGCAAAATTTCGAATTATCCGGATAGCCGAAGTTTTCGGATATCGCGATAGCGCGACTGAGAAGCGCGGCTGTTGCTAACGACGGACGGCGTTGCAACTTAGCCGCGCTACAGCCGCTGTAATGTGAAGGGATTCGCTGGCGGCGCTACAGTCGCTGTCTTAGTGGCCCAATGATGAATTATTCTGACGCCTGGATCAAAGAGGCGTGGGTTCGATTCCCACCCAGGGCAAGCATTTTGTGAATAACATAGCTGTTTGCTCTGTGTCTGGATGTTTATTATCTATACAGGGTTATCTGCTTACCCTGTATAGATAATAAATGTATTGTAATAAATATTTTAATAATGAAAAAATAAATTGTAAACTGTACTAAGCCGAAAGGATGTGATTCAGACCATCATTATAAACATTTATAAACAACTTTTACGAGAAAACAAAATCAGCCGTTCCATACAAAACTACAACTCGGAATCGACAAAATGTATGTTAGATAGATAGATATATTCATTATTTATTGTCACACCATGAACAACTAAAATAAACTAGGAAAACAAGTTTAGTTGAACTTATAGCTAGTGTTGCAACCACATGAAACAGCTAAGTAATTAAGTAAGTTCGTATAGGCCAGGTGGTGTCAGATTTTTTAGGCCGCCTGAAGGCCTCTGACTTGGCTAAACGGTTAAAACAACCGATAGTCGATAAGCAACTCGGATACTAGTGTATACAACAAATAATGACAAAATTGTGTTTCATCTCTCTTCTACAGGTCATATTTTTCAACGAATCTCGAAACTTATTACACAGGTTCTACAGGGTTATCTGCTTGCCCTGCATTAAGCTGAAAGTGGGTGATTAATACCATCATAATGAACAACTTTTACTATGGGGCCAATCCAGAATTCGAGGAAAAAAAATCAGCTAAGTATTACATACAAAATTGTTACGTGGAAGCTACAAAATGTATGAAACAGCAGACTTCGAATTTCGGGTTGGCCCCGTAGTAGAAGTTGTTCATAATGATGGTTTGAATCATCCCCTTTCGACTTTGTACACTAGTTTTAGATAACTCTGTAAACATAGGTATGTACGAGTATATCCCATACACAGCTCTGTAAGTCATCCTTACATAGTATAAAATAAAGTCGCTATTTTCGTTTGTTTGTCTGTATGCTTAAATCTTTAAAACTACGCAACGGATTTTGATGCGATTTTTTTTAATGGATAGAGTGATTCAAGAGGAAGGTTTATATGACTGTATAATACACCTGTGCGAAGCCGGGGCGGGTCGTCTAGTAGATACTAAAACAAAAACCTATTGCATGTCCGTTAGCATAAGCTGTTGTGTCTAAATAATCCTGTAACACCTTAGTGTACACAGTTCAGAGCAATAAACGATATATTTATCTTTTAAGGGTTATTCCTAATCAATTAGCATCCTTTTAGGGGCTTATTCTGTACATCAAAAATAACAACTTTTGTTACTAGAATGTATGTTGTTTAAGTATAGTACATTATGATATAAGTGCGGTAAGTTGAAGCCTCTGTTTCCTTACAATATTGCCTCGGCTGTAATTTTCAAAGCGCACGTATGTCATACGACGTTTTATAACATATTTGTGAGGAAATTAATATAACTCTGACTTTAAGTGAAAGTAGCATCGTGCGGAGTGAAAGTCGTGCATCAGTCGAAGCATCGTGCGTTTTACATTACATTACCGCACAAGTGCCGTAATGTCTCTCACTCTCTTGAGTGAAAGTAGGAGAAACGAGACCACAGAGTTCTGCAGTCGGTGGAGGCGTGCGTTTTACATTACAATAAAGCACAAGTGCGTAATGAAATACATAACGATATTGAAATTGGTGAATTACAGCCACTTTACGAGCAAATATGTTATAATTACATAGTATAAAATAAAGTCGCTATTTTCGTTTGTTTGTTTGTTTGTCTGTATGCTTAAATCTTTAAAACTACGCAACGGATTTTGATGCGGTTTTTTTTTAATGGATAGAGTGATTCAAGAGGAAGGTTTATATGTATAAAAATTCCCGAAATTCCCACGGGAACGGGCACAACGCGGGTAAAACCGCGGGGCGCTGCTGGTATGTTATAAAGTATATTTATCACATTTATGAACACCCCGTCGCCTAAACCTTTTTGTTAATCCTTTACAAGTAACGGTTGCCTGGAAGAAATTGCCTTTTAGCGATAAGGCAGTCGGTTGTAACATTAGCTATAAGTTCCACTAAACTTGTTTTCCTAGTTTATTTAAGTTTTGGTGTGACAATAAAGAATTGATCTATCTATATAGTTATGTTTTTTCTTGTCGTCACCGATTTTTGATAATGACTAGACTGAAAAATTCAGTTAAACAGATGCGAGGTCTACAGTTCAGAGGACTACTAGTTTTTATTATTTGAGACATTCGATAAAAATAACCTATTCAGCATTTCTGTGTAATATTAATGTCTTCCTTCTTTTTCCTTTCAGGATTTTTAAAAAATGTTAAAACGTGTACAGCTAGTCCAACTACATCGAGAGAAAATATTAGAACAACAAACAATAAACCAACTAGAACAAGTCCTCGTACAAAGAAATCCGCATTATCTCCTGGTAATTTTAATTCAGTATTGTCATATCACATGAAGAAGCGACCAAAAGAATCCATTTGGATTCTATCATGACTGACACTATAATTGACTGCCTCGGTGTCTCAGTGTTTAGTGACCCTGACTTCTGGGTCAAAGAGGCGTGGGTTCGATCCCCACCTGGGGCAAACATTTGTATGATGAACATAGGTGTTTGCTTTGTGTCTGGGTGTTATTTAGGTACTATCTATATAAGTATGTACCTATTTAAAATATGGTAATATGTAGTATATCATCTCTGGCACCTATATCACATGCTTTGCTTAGTTTGGGATCAGAGACCGTGTGTAAGATGTCCCCTAATATATAATATTTATTTAATTTAATAGTACATTGTTCACCGAGAGGAGAAAGTGACCGATTACCGTCGAGGGTGTCGTTTGAAGCCCGAGCCGTAGGCGAGGGCTTTAAAACACCCGAGATCGGGAATCGCACTTTCTCTCGAGTGATACATAGTGCTATATACTACACCTACGAGGAAAATAAAAAACTAAATCTTTACTAATTGAAATTTATATTGAAATTGTGCAGTTAGTGAAGCTTAATGTAACACTTGAAAATGGCGCCAATGGCGTCTGCAATTTTCACATGTTCTTTTTTCAAATTGTTTTACACCAACACACAGCTAGTGGCCAGTGTCATTTTGCGAACTTGGAGATAAAAACTCACTGTAAAAACTTTTTGGCTTTTGATATTTAGGTTACCAGCGCATAGTCTTACCCAAAATTAAAAAAGAAAAACCACGTAAGAAATGGATTTTCATACACTTTTCTCTCCCGCTCCCGCTCTGCGTTTTCTCCCCGCATATTTGTTCGTTCGTATGCAATGACGTACCTACCGTAAATTTGATAAAGTATCAAGGTACTTTCCGAGCAGGTGTAGTATAAAAAAGATTGTTGTCTGCAAACTCGGTTCACGGGCGATATTTTTACGTAATAACGTCATAAAAAAACATTGTTGAATCAACAAATAAAACAAGCCGAAGGCTTAGGCCAGTCGTGCCTCTCTATCGCTTGTTCCGCGCTCTCGTTTGCACGCTCGGCTCAGGCGGAACGTGACAACGAGTCATGCTTTTCCGTGCGTGCAGCCGGCGTTTATCAATTTATAAGACATTATCACGTCAAAAATAAATAACTATTTTTTTGCCTAAAATGGCGTAGCCGACTTCAATCGTGTACAAAATTCGAATAGTTCGCACGGAACGATGTATCATCGATATAGTCATTTTCACTTTATTGTTGATTCATTCATTCATTCATTTTGTTTAGCTTTTGGTATAATACATACACTTAGCGGCGTCATTTCCGTACACAACAATTTCAACTGACTATAATAATAAATTAAATAATGTTACAATGATATTTGAGAATTTTTGCGGCTGTAAATAGGCCTTGTCAATTGAGCAGCTGTATAGAGGCTTTGTCAGGATACTAAAGAATAAATTATGAATAACAATAATATTTAAATGTCAAACTCTCAAATTGGGCCGATACAGATTTTTGCCATTGAGACATATCCTTAATAAATATATCTGCCGAATAATAGGCTTTGCTTATCAAATAGCGTTTAATTGTGTTTTTAAATTTAGTTTCACTGAGACCTAACAACTGTCTTGGAATGACATTGTTATAGCGCACGCTATTTCTAATAAATGACTTGTTTGTCTTCTCAAGCCGACAACTAGGATACACCAGTCTGTGTTTGTAGTGTGAAGTGGCAGATTTATCTTTAAAGTTAAACAAGTTTTTTCTGGCATACATAATGCACTCGTATATATAAAGAGAAGGCACAGTTAAGATATTTATGTTTTTAAACAACTCCCTTAGTGGTTTTCTAGGTCCCAATTTATAAAGAGCTCTAATTGCTCGTTTCTGTAACACGAACATTTTTCCTATATCGGCTGCTGAACCCCATAGTAATATTAGTTGATTAGTTGATAGTTGATTTTGTCAACCCAGACAATTTCCTTTAAATTTAAATGTGACCACCTCGGAAGTATGATCTACCAAACAAGAAAAGAACCATCTAAATCGGTTCATAATTAATTGGCGGAGTAATCGCGTAATACACGTACAAAAATAAATTGGTTGTCTGAAAAGTCGGTCTGTGAAGCCGTGGTGGTCTAGTGGTAATGAAACCCGTCTTACAATCGTGAGGTCGTGGGTTCAAACTCGGTCCCGTACCAATTAATTCCTTGGAATTTTTGTACGGAATTTCGTACATAAATTCCAAGGAATTAATTGGTACGGGACCGGGTTTCACTGGCTTTTCGGTGAAGGAAAACATCGTGAGGCAACCTGCACATGTCCAAGGAAGAAATTCCATGGCGTATGTGAATCCACCAACCCGCACAGGGCCAGCGTGGTGGATATGGCCCAATCACCCTTCGTGGGTAGGCCTACGTCCTGCAGTGAACTAATAAAAAGGCTGGTACAGAAAGTCGGTTTACGGATGCTATTTTAACGTCATATCACAAGCTGAAGCTTAGGCCGATCGTGCCTCTCTTGTTCCGCGCTCTCGCTTGCACGCTTGGCTCATGCGGAACGTCGTGCTTTTTCGTGCGTGCAGCCGGCGTCATATAAAACGATGCCGCCGGCGTTGGGCATCGTTTTATAAGACGTCACGTCAAATCGCCAAGATTGAAAACCTCTTTTTTTGAAGTCTGTTTATAATAGTTATCCCTAACCATTCTCTTTTCAGTGCTAATAAATGAAAGTTCTACACCAAATCCAAACAATGTTTCCGTGAAATTTGCTTCTATGGTACCAAGGGTTGTACCCATGGAAATGGACTCTGAAGCAAGACCATATCTACCTCAACACATGACGTCGTCTGGTGAGTGTGTTTATAAAAATAAATAGTAAAAAAAACTTTTAGTTCAGTAGTCAGCTGTAGAACGTCCACTGCTAGACATGTGCTTCTCCATTAGATCTCCAATAAGACCGGTTAGAAGCGGCTTGCATCCAGCGCGATCCTGTAGTCTTGATGGGGTCATCCGCCCACCTCGTGGGAGGACGTCCTACGCTGCGCTTGCCGTTACATGGCCTCCACTGAAGGAATTTTCGACCCTTTCGATCATCAATCTTTCGTATGCCCTGCTCACTGCCATTTTACTTGCCAATCCGCTAGGCTATCTCGGTATAAGGCCGATTCATACAAGTCGGCGTATGTGAAGTTATGCAAAACCCAATCGACGCGCAACTTTGTGTCCGCTTCAGTCAGGATTGAATATTGCGCAGCCCTTAGCTAACTTCACGTCTGCCGCCTTGTATGATTAGGTCTATAACTTTTGTTTGGTTTGGATGTAAAATATAATCTGATCTTATTTCAGACTTTAGAACTCGAAGAAAAACTCAAAGTAAATCTTTATCGAACTCGCAAGGTAGCAAAAAACGCAAAATCACTACTGATTCTTCTGATGATGAATATTCAAATTCAGACGTAGAAGATTCTGAAAGTAGTACAAGTAGTATAAATGAAGAAAGTAATTCCGACAAAGAGGATAATGGAACGGACAAATCTGATTCGGAAAATTATAGCGAAGTTGAATATCTCGATTCGGACACTGAGAAATCGGACGCCGAAGGAAAAAAGCTTCCGGAAATAGAATATCTGGATATGAATAAATTTGGTACGTGTTTTTGAAAGAGGCTGGAAGTTTTTTCGTTTGTACGAGATGTGATAAGTTCTGTAGAGTGGCTTTTTAGAGTTCCGTACCCAAAGGGAAAAACGGGACCATATTACTAAGACTTCGATGTCCGTCTGTCCGTCTGTCTGTCTGTCTGTCTGTCTGTCTGTCTGTCACCGGGCTGTATCTCATGAACCATGATAGCTAGGCAGCTGAAATTTTCACAGATGATGTATTTCTGTTGCCGCTATAACAACAAATACTAAAAAGAAAATAAAATAAATATTTAAGGGGGGCTCCCATACAACAAACCTGATTTTTCAGACGTTTTTCGCTCTATATTAATAATGGTAACAGGTAGATGCTTGAAATTTTCACAGAATATTTAGTTTTATATTCACTTCAATAATAAAATTAAAATAAAATAAATAATGAAGGTGGCTCCCATACAGTACGGAACCCTTCGTGCGCGCGTCCGACTCGTACTTGGCCGATTATTTTCTCTCTTGTCTTGGCCCGGGTGGTACATTTATTGTTTGTTAGAAATGTATAGTAACTATCTTTCATTTAATTTTTTACGTTTACACCGTCCTTCTCGTCTATACGTTTCCTTGCATCCAAAGGAGGTTGTCTGGAAAAAAATCCTTTTAACGATTAGACCGCTTTTTGTGCCTTTTCTGTATCTGTTTCATTTATTATGTTTTCCTATTTGTTGGTGTCAATAAAGTGTTGTTGTATTGTATTGTGATGCAATATCCCTGACTATAAGTCTTTAAAAATGATTGAATATGATAAAGTGCACAGTTGGCAGAATATTTTATTCCCTTTCAATTTTAATTTTTGTACTTACCTTTTTAAAGCTTTTATGTTCTAAATATTATATTATACTGTACAAATGGTTATGACGCCTTAATATAATACACTCAATTATTTTGTGCATTATGGCTACTGTATTTCTGTTTTCACTGATTCATTTTTGTAAAGGATTATTGGTAATCAATTAGCATTCTTTTAGGGGCTTATTCTGTACATAAAAAAAAAAAACTAACAACTTTTGTTTTGCGACTTTTGTTGAAACAAAAAAAAAACAGCTGTTCCATACATTTTGTCGAACGATATTTTTCTATAGAACAGCATTTTTTGAGATTTGATTGTCGTTGAACAAAAGTTGTAAGTTTTGATGTACAGAATAAGCCCCTTAAATGATGTTAATTGATTACCAGTACCCCTGTATATACCTATAGATAGAAATATACCTATAGAAAATACTTTAACAAAATATCTCATACCTTTGCTATACCGACATAATTTCATATCTACAGCCTTAGAAGACAACAATAACCAGGAAAATGTGGCATTAAATAAAAGACCGGACACAACGAATGGAACAAAAATAGTAAAAACTAGGATGTACGCACAAAGTAAGTGAACCCACCTTGTATAAATTAAAATTATAGTTTCAATCTGCAAGTAAAATAATCGCCGAATCAAAAAGTCGATTCGAATTTCGATGGCGTTTAGCGCTGATGACTAAAAAAATATAATTAGTCCGTCAGATAGATTTTAAAAAAATATTAGACACGTATTTTTTCCTTTATCAATTTAACAAATATTGACGACGATATAGCTCGTTAAAGTTCCGCACGATGTCACGAGTGCTATACAAATGTACAGACTACGTCGCACTAGTGACGTCACGAGCCCCACTCCCAAACTTTGACAAGGTATATCTTTGTCATTTATTGTTTGATTGACAAAAGAAAAAATCCTTACCAGCCTTTTCAATAATCCACTGCAGGACGTAGGTCTACCCACAAAAGGTGATTGGGCAATATCCACCACGCTGGTCCAGTGCGGGTTGGTGGATTCACTTACGCCAACAAATTTCTAAAGAAAATCGAATTTATTTTCTTTTTACAGAAAAAATACGTGTCCAAATGTTTTTTTACCTAGTCCATCATGCCTATTCTTCAACTTTCATAGGGATATCTTGTATTGAGAAAACTGGTCCAGCCGTTATCGAGTTTTAGCGATATTAACAACAACGATAACGTCTTGACAATGATAACGTCTTATAGATCGATGAACGCCGGCTGTACGCACGAAAAATCATGACTCATTGTCACATTCCGCCTGAGCCGAGCGTGCCAGAGAGAGCGCGGAACAAGCGATAGCGATACACGATGGGCCAAAGCGTTGGGCTTATGACATTATTAGTTTATTACGTAAAATTATCATCCGTAATCCGACTTTACAACCCGGTCAGAATATCTGTGCACCTCGCTGGAATGCGGCGCCTCTTCCGCTTCCCCTGTCACCTCTCCGCGTACTCCCCGGTGCGACAGTACGGTTAGCATCTTCGTTGCCGATACACGTTCCGATAATAATTTACGTCCGGACGGTATACTAGACGTCCGGTAATGTATATACGTCCTGATAATTCGATATGACGTCACGAAGTCAGGTGCACAGATATTGTGACCGGGTAGTACAGACAAACAATATTTTTTATACATTCGTTGATTTCAATAGTTTTTTACTTTTGACTGTCAAAGGAAAAGTACTTACCAATAAATTATCTTTGTAATCTAATATCATTGTCTCTTTCTTACAGGTGAGATTCAAATACCAAAACGTAGAAACGTAGTTGTAGAAAACGTAGCAGAAAATATTGAAGTCAAAACTACAACGTTAGAACCAGAACAGACAGGAGTCAAGACATATTCACGCCCTCGCTGTAAGTTCACAGTTTTGCCCCAAGCCGAGGTCCGTACCTGCTCAGGTGCCCTTGCGCTAGTCACCCTATAACTTAATCTTAGGGCTCAGCCGCCTCCTGCGCTCGCCCATGTCCGGTAAGCTGTAGAGGCCTCAGTGGCCAACAGCTATAAGTCATTAAAAAAAAAAAGTTCACAGTTTTGAGGATAAATCAAACCTAATAGCGTCTGTGTACACGAGGCGAGTCGTTGCGCAGTAGCAATTTATTCATATGTCAGCGGCGTAGTGAGGATTTGCGCAGCTTGTAGCTCACTTCACAAAAGCCATTAAGTTTGATTGGTTGTTAACGATGATGATGCTTTATAATTTGTTTATGATCACAAAAGTTCTCGAGTGGAGACCACGTATCGGCAAGCGCAGCGTAGGACTTCGAGATGGACAGATGACCTCATCAAGACCGCAGGATCGCATTGGATGCAAGCCGCTTCCAACCGGTTTTATTTGAGATCCATAGATTTTTGATTGTTTTTCATTGTTCTTTAGTTGAATCAATTATATTAGATGGCGTATTTTGTTCATTTCATGTGAATAGAGGGCCAATTTTAGAGGAGCCATCGTAATTATAATAGCAATTTAGAGTAGCCGTGTTTCTTTTTCACTATATGCATTTGATAGAGATAACACTATTTTACGTTACTATTAGACTTACGATGACGCCTTTAAAATTGGGCCTGATTTATAATCAATTAGCATCATTTTAGGGGATTATTCTGTACATCAAAACTAACAACTTTTGTTCTGCAACTTTTGTCAAAACTAAAAAAAAAAAACAGCTGTTCCATACCATTTGCCGAGGGTGGACGATATTTTTCTATGAAACAAAAAATTTAATTTTTTGAGAATTAATAAAAGTCGTAGAACAATAGTTGTTTGTTTTGATGTACAGAAAAAGCCCTTAAAAGGATGCTAATTGATTAGAAATAACTCTGTATATGGGTTGCCAAACGGCCTACATACATAAAAGTCTATTAACAGTATTAAAACACTCGGGCCAACGAAGGCTACCTATAGGCCGCGCCACACAAGTTGACGGAAATGAAGTTAGCTACAAGCTGCGCAATATCCAATCAACGCGCGGCTTTGTGTGAGCTTCAGTTAGGATTAGATATTGCGTAGCTTGTAGCTAACTTCATTTTCGCTAACTTGTGTGACGCGGCCTATGCCGCTTATAAAAATAAATGGTAAAAAAATATACCAAATTATTCAATAGAATGAACAACAGCAAAGGCCGAATCATACAAGTTGGCGGATGTGAATTTAGTTACAAGCTGCGCAATATCCAATCCTGACTGAAGCTCACATTAGATTGGATATTGCTCAGCTTCTATCCAACTTCACATTCGCCTACTTGTATGATTCTGCCTGTACAAACTGAAACTAGCGAAGTTTGAGTGAGAGTTATATCAGAAATAAGAAGAGATGGAATAAAAATTGTAAAGTATAGTCAAACCGCTAAACTCAGACTTCGCCTGCGCGGGTACGGGGGCGCGGGGGTAGACGACAAAGAGGACTGAGACAGGTGCGGGCGCCGGGGACCCGCTGCCCGCGCCTGTCTCAGTCCCCTGTGTCGTCTCCCCCGGCGCCCCTGTACCGCGCAGGCGAAGTCTGAGTTTAGCGGTTTGACTATAGCATGATACATTTTGTGATCAATATTTTCTACATTTCAGTTGTTAACACTTTGCCTGAGTTGCATGGATCAAATTGTGCTAAGTTACTTCCACCAAACTCACCGAAATTGGCATTACAAACCACCCCGACTCTACCAATTCCACGCAACCCACAGAAAAAACCTAATGTGGTTACAAATACCGAAAATACTGAGTATGGAAGAGTAATAAGCATTGAAGGTAATCCTTACTAATCGTTATCCTTACTGAAGTTTGTGCAAAAAGAGAAGCGTCGTAGGTGAGGTCGCCCGTGTGCCATTTTACTAATTTTGTTACGTTGACAACACTGCTCTGTCATTGCTAGTACAACTAAAAGTGTGTGATACTGGGTAGACACCAATTCGGTTTTCATCAGTGTTGTGAATACACTAACCCGCACTGGGCAAGTATGACGGACATAGCCCAATCACCCTTCGTGGGTAGGCCTACGTCCTCCAGTGAACCATTAAAAGGCTGGTACAGTACAGTACAAAAGAAGAATGAAAAGTAGCCTATGTCACTTTGTCTATGTCACCTTTAAACTACGTCCATACTAATAGTCAAGTCAACAAACTAATAAACCCATAGATATTATTTGTTTCTTTGTGAACCTTTGTGGGACATTATTGAGAAAAGAGGTCTCCTCGAGATTTCCACTTATGGCGTTTTGTTTCCACATTTCTAATACTTTGCCTGAGGCAGTTTTCCGATCCAAGTGAATGAATCAATAATTCTTTTATATTTCAGGTG
Source organism: Hypomecis atomaria (assembly GCA_964007245.1). Classification (NCBI taxonomy): domain Eukaryota; kingdom Metazoa; phylum Arthropoda; class Insecta; order Lepidoptera; family Geometridae; genus Hypomecis; species Hypomecis atomaria. The sequence goes on from OZ023291.1 coordinate 13,793,231, forward strand.
ATAGTAATGTGCTTTATAACATGTTGCTTCAAGACGACTCTTTGGGATTGGTTAAGGACAACCCGACTTTACTGGAGGATTTAAAAAACCTGGCGAATCAATCATTTTCAACTGACCAAAAAGATAGTGATGTGGTTACAGTTGCTGGAAATAACAATTTTGAAGGAGTATTAACTATGGAAGGTAAATATTTTTTTTTCAACTGTGTACAGAATTCAAATTGTTCACACGGATCGATGTTGTCATGTTAACGAAATAGTTAATTTTTTAAAAACGACTCAGCCGATTTCGGTAAAGTTTAAATGAGACATACCTCCCGTGGCCTACGTGGAAATTGCCAAATCGACTCCGGGCCCAAGTGAGTCGCTGTAGGGACAACCTGGTGAAATGGGGATATGCAGGAAGCGCACAGTGCCAGTGTGGTGCTGCGATACAAAATATGCAACATTTTCTCTCATGCCCTAACTGTCCAAATTTATACGATGCCTCCCCTCGCGGAGTGGCAGTGGCAAGGCACTGGGAAAATACCATATGAATTCTCAAATCAACATTATTTGGATCATTGACACGAAGAAGAAGAATAAAATCATTTTTCATAATGAAATAAGAAATAAATTTAGTAAGAAACGTTATGTTTGTGAGGTCAATGACCTACTCTGAGCTAAGTGCAAGTTTAAGAAACCCTATTAAAAATTGAAAAAAAAAAAAATTCCCAAACAACGACTACACAATGATTTGCTACTCCGCAACGACTCGCCTCGTGTTACAAATTAGCATTAATTTTAAAACGAATTAGACTAAATTGTAATTAGCATTTATTTTAAAGTGAATTAAACTAAATTGTGATTAGCTTCAATTTTAAAATGAATTAAACTAAATTGGTGAATCATTTACGACCTTTCTTTCTATCGATCTTTCATTACGACTGGTCGACGCAACACATGACCAAAATGCTGGCCTCTATTTTGCCCAAAGGATCAGTATTGCAGCTATCCAACGTGGTAATGAGGCCAGCATTTTGGGAACTGTGCCCGCTGGTAGTGGACTTTTAGACTAGGGTTTTCATCGTCATCTATACATACTCATTTTTTTAGTTGGTGTTTTTTTTATTAATTTGTTTAGGCTTGTACATATAGCATAGTAGTTGTAATAATATATAGTTAAGTTTATGAAATGTTATATAAGTTTTGCAAATAAATGTATTTCTTTTCACTAAATTGTAATTAGCATTAATTTAAAAATGAATTAAACTAAATTGTAATAAGCATTCATTGTAAAATGAATTGAACAAAATAATATTTAGCATTAATTTTAAAATGAATGAAACTAAAATGTAGTTAGCATTAATTTTAAAAATATTTCACTTGTCAATTAGCGAATTCGTATTGTTTCAGAACCTACAATGAAATGGCCGAGTAGACGCGCAGGGCACGTCAAGCAAGTTATAACGATTGATAAAGATACCGGTAAGATTATGGCGCCTATGCTTTTTTCTTTTCTTTTTTAGGGTTCCGTACCCAAAGGGTAAAAACGGGACCCTATTACTAAGACTCCGAAATCCGTCTGTCCGTCTGTCTGTCTCCAGGCTGTATCTCATGAACCGTCGTAGCTAGAAAGCTGAAATTCACAGATGATGTATTTCTGTTGCCGCTATAACAACAAATACTAAAAACAAAATTAAATAAATATTTGAGGTGGGCTCCCATACAACAAACGTGATTTTTGGAGTTTTTTTGCTCGCTATTAAAAATGGCAAGAGGAATGGGCCCAGGGAGCTCCAACACGGTACGGAACCCTTCGTGAGCGAGTCCACTCGCACTTGGCCGATTTTTTCTTTTATTTTTTTATTCTTTTAGGTAGCAAGATTTTCTTTCATCTGGCTGGATGTTAGTTCTTAACAACTGTTAGGTACTTCGCCTCTATTACTTTAATATTTGATCATACAAAGTTATCTGCTTGCCCTGCCGTAAGATCATTCGAGGAAAAAAAATGTGTTTTATACAGTTTGTTGATTCCGAGTAACAATATTGTATGAAAATGCAGTTTTTTTTTTCGTTTTCTGCGTTGGCCCCATAGTGAATGTTTGTTAATAATGATGGCCTGAATCACCTCCTTTCGGCTTACTACAATAGTTCCTAGATAACCCTGTATTATTGACTTATTTTAAAATTAAGAAATATAGGTATATTTTTTATATTTACAGGGAACATTATTTTAAAGATGCTAGAAAACGATACGAAAATAGAAAATTTCTATACAGAAATAGATAGCGAACCAATACAAGAATATGACCTATCAGAATATCAACCAATAGAACAGTTCAACTTAATATCAAAAAGTCAATCAATGGGACAAAGTCAACCAATAGGACAACGTCAACTAATAGAACAAAGTCTACCAACAGGACAAGTTAACCAACTCTCAGCAAGTCAACCACAATTCAATCGACCAATAGAATATCAAGAGTCGACTACTTCGTCATCAACACAAAAATGTAAGTGGGAAAATTTCAAAATGGATATGTTTTGTTATCGTTTAATTTTTTTTCATGATGGTGTCATTCGAAAACCACGTGATTTCTAAAGGAAAGATCTTGGGTCAGAATGGACAACTGACATGCTCCATTACAACAAGAACTATTTGTATAACAGTTTATAATTAATTTATTTATAACATATTTGCTCGTAAAGTGGCTGTAATTACACCAATTTCAATATCGTAATGTATTTCATTACGCACTTGTGCGTTATTGTAATGTAAAACGCACGAGTAAACGATACTTTTTAAAATCTTAGCAAAGAGTTTTTATATCAGAAAAGTGGTCAATATTTTATGAATAAAATTAACTTTGGGAAATAAAATATAATAAATAAACATTTAATTCTTTAATTTAATTAATTTTGACAATAAATTACAACCATTTATCTGTAACAAAAACACAAAAATATTAATTTACTGGCTGTTTTTGTACCTTTGCCTAAAAAAATTGATTTATTCGTTTAAGAAAGTCAGAGTTTTATTAATTTCCTCGCGAATATGTTCTAAAACGTCGTATGACATAAGTGCGCTTTGAAAATTACAGCCCCTCGCCTATGGCTCGGGCTAGCAATATCGCCTCAGCTGTAATTTTCAACTTACCGCACTTATATCATAATGTACTATTACGCCCATGCGCAGTTAGCGAAACAGCCAAGCCGCATATTATTGACTAAGGTGTAAAGTTTGTGAAATAAGGACTTGTAGAGTTAGAAGCTTGGCTTTACGTAAGATCTGACATCTTTTTGATGTGTGCACTGTGGTCTAGTCTCAGCTATATTTCACATGTAATTTTATAGATTAAAGTCTCATACTAACTTTTATCCCCCAGTTTTAAGGGTTTGGGGGGGTGGTTTATTAAGAATTCTGAAATCGTGTTTTCTTATCTATTGCAACGAGCTCTCATATCCATTTTCAGACTTCTAGCAAGAAAATTTGTGGAAGTCTCATACAAGCTTTCATCCCCTAGTATATAGGTTTGGGAGGTAAAAGTTAAAGTTTTCGTTTTTTTTTCTTTGTGTAGGTATGCCTAGTCTACCTTGATGCCAAATATCAAGTTTCTAGGTCATCTCGAAATGGGTTAGGTTTTTTTGATCTATAAGTGAGTGAATCAGTAAATGAAATCCCGGTTTTTTAAACGATAACATATCATTAACTTATTGAGTAACTTTGATGAAATTTTCTACTCCAGATTAGCTAAAGAACTTTAATAAATGGGCCAAATTTCATAAAAGTCGGCTAAATAGTTTTCGAGCTATGAAGGGGTCAACAGTGGCTCTTAATGGTTCGTGTAATATTACATACGGCTGCTACGTCGTCTTTTTTTTGTCTTGGCTGGACACGCTGTCGCGTGTCTAAATGTTCAAATAGTCATGTTCTATCATAATATACATATTTTTCATCGAATCTGCTATATTACTTTTTCAAGATGGAATTTACTCAAATATCAGACATGAAGTTTTGATGTAGTAAAAAAAATGTTCAGAGGGTCATGTACTACCATAAAATATAACTTGTTTTCTTTGACCGTCTACTTTAAGCTTTGGTCCAAAATGACAGATTTCCTTAGAATAGATGAGGACGATCATGAGTTTTTCCCAGCTATACATGGGCAAGCATATCTGCTTGCCCTGTACTATGCTAAAACAGGTTGATTAAGACTATTATTTCTATGAACAATTTGTACTATGGCTCCAGCTCGGAATTGGAGAAAAAAACACTGTCCGATACTAAATTGCAACTCTGAATCGACGAAATGTATGAAACTGGTTATTTTTTCTCGAATCCCTGTTTGATCCCATAGTAAAAGTTGTTCCTCCTGATGGTCTGAATCACCTCATTTCGGCTTAGTTCACCAGTTCTGGATAATCCTGTATACGTGTACTTATAAATAAATATAAATATTAGGGGACATTTTACACACGGTCTCTGACCCCAAACTAAGCAAATCTTGTGATATGGCTTCCAGAGACTGATATAATAAATTTACATATTTTTAAATACATGCTTAGATAGATAATTACCAATCACAACCAGACACAGAGCAAACACCTATGTTCATCACAGAAATATTTGCCCTGGGTGGGAATCGAACCCACGCCTCTTTGATCCAGTAGTCAGGGTCACTAACCACTGAGCCACCGAGGCAGTCGTTATTGTTAATACATAAATGGGTATAAAACATTTAGATTATCAAAAAATAGTGAACACATTTATTTCATTTGCCAATCATACAAAACATTAACATACAAAATTTTCTAATCTTTCAGCGACATCAATAACTATCCAACAATTGGACAACACCAGGCTTCAAGAATTCACGAAGAAACATAATTTGAAAATGGTTGAAACTAGTAAGTATATTATCGATTTCACCTTTAAAATTTGTCAAGGACGCTAGATAATAGACAAGTATTTATTTCGAGGGGCCATGCAGTGTAGTCACGGTAATGTAACATTATTCCGTCTTCATACAAGCGATCGGAACTCGAAGTATTCCGTCTTCATACAAACAGCCGGAACGCGAATCATACCTACGCGCTTCGAGCGTAGTATGTTCAGAAGCATACCAGTCAGTTGCGGCGCGGCCGTAGTGACGAACGAAAGTGTGGGTTTGCAACTAGTAAGCGTGCGATTTACGTACCTACTTCTTTTAAATATGAGAAAATATAGATCATATTGTGCTGTTTATGGTTGTGTACACCTATGTATTTTTATTGAATGCTTTTTATTGAATGCTTCCTTTTTCATTCACAACGAGTTTCTTTTCTGTAATAAGTACTTAAATATAAAAATTTTGCATCATTATATGTAGGTACCATAGGATAGTGTAATAAGTTTAATACACAAAACTAGAAAGAAACTCTAGTAGGTAATGAGTAAGTAGTATGAAATTAAAATACTGAAGGCGGGCAGCCCTAGCTCGTGGTTCGCTCTTTGAGGCCACGTGACGTCGAAGATATATATCTCAAGGACAGCGCCGAGTCACTCTACTGTAGTTTTCATTACTGTGGTAATGGTACTCGTATCTAACAGTATTCCGTCTTCATACAAACAGTCGGAACGCGAATCATACCTACGCGCCACGGTGCGGGGTATGCTCTTGGTATGCTAGTCAGCCGCGGCGCGCCGTACTGATGAATGAACGAGTGGATTTGTAACTACTAAACATTTGATTTATGTTTTTAGGGTTCCTCGTTTTACTACGGAACCCTAGAAACATCAAAAAACCCAATATGTATTTTTATTGAACGTTTCCTTGTTCATTCACAACGAATTTCTTTTTTTTTGTAATAATTTTACATCATAATAGATAGAAACTAGGAAAGAAACTCAAGTACGTAAAAAGTACCTATTTGTTTACTACTGAACTACAGTGTCACTCCTCTTACTACATTATTTATAATATACGAGTATGTATGGTGTGTTATGCCTACGCGGAGACAAAAAATACGTGATATTCGTATAGTGCAGTTGTTATTCGACGACGCAACCTACAGCCGAGGCACCCCACAGTATTTTAATTTCATATGTAGATATACATATGAAATTAAAATACTGAAGGCGGGCAGCCCTAGCTCGTGTGACGTTCTGCGTAGCGTCGTGGTGCTGTAGATATACTCGTATATTTCAAGGACAGGGCCGAGTCACAATACTGTTAAATACCATTACTGTGGTATACGTTACACTCCTTACGCAACAGTCGCAGATGCGCCGTAGTGACGAACGAATGTGTGGGTTTATAATCAGTAAGCGTGCGCTTTACCTACGGCATAACGGATTTATCTACCAGGCGGGCAGCCCTAATGCGTGTTACGTACTGACGCCTATCTCTATCCTTGTCATTCGGGGAGCTAACATCGTAAGCCGGGCTGACCCGACCCATGCCAGAACCATACTTAGTGGGTATTATGTCTAAATGTCTCGTCTTCCCTTTCTGAAACTGTCTTTGTATTTCATATATTTTGTCGATTTCGAGTAGCAGTTTTGTATGGAACAGCTGATTGTTTTTTCTTGAATTTTGGGTTGGCCCCATAGTAAAAGTTGTTCATAACGATGGCTTTAATCACCATCTTTTGGATTAGTACAGGGCAAGCAGATAATCGCCTGTTTGTGTGTAACTCACAAACTTTCGCGTTTATAATATTAGTAGGAAGTAAGATTCTCTAGTATATCTTCAACTGCCGATTCTGATACTAACAAGGAATTAATTAGCTCAATAGAAAACAGTTACCTCTGCGTTGAACAAAGATCTTGTTTCCTGACGAGTTTTTAATCGATATCAAAAAGAGGTTCTCAATTCGTTTGTATATTTTTTAGCGAAGATGAAAAACCTTCGCCATCAGATCGTATCTTTATCATATTATTTAATATCTTCAAATTGTTATTTATTTTTTGCACTAATAAGACTTTTGTAAACATTTTCAGAAACACCGTTATATAAACAGTTGACTGCAGCAATGTCAAATTTGCGAAACGAATCTGTTACTAACACTAGTAAGTACCTTTTTTGTTCTCAAACTAGTTTCTTCTAATATTACCGGGAGCGCAAAAAATGCAAGTACTTTCTAAAAACTGAATTTTTGCTATTAATTTATCATGGTGCATGGTGTACAACAATATCCCCGAGTCAGTCAGTTCGGTTCCTTAGCGTTTGGTAAAAAAGCTAAAAATTTGTGTACGGGAAGAAATATAATTTAAAAATAGTTTATCAACAGTAAATCACCTGAAACATATTATGTAACAGGGCCTGTCGTTAACAAGCTTAGGAAGACCTTAGTGGTGCAACTTTACACTTAGTGCCGCTTACCTCCCGGTCTATAAATATCTTTCCTGATATTAATACTAATAACTGCGGGGATAAACTATGACATTGAATTTTATCTGACCTTTCCAACCAGTATTTGACCGCATTCTGTTTTCAATTCGTCTTTTGTTCCGACGTTACCTGAATTCTCCGTTGATTGTGGGACGATTCGCGAGTTTTTTTTTCAATCTGTAGAAGAACATCGCGAGATAGTACCGAGTTACTACAACTAGAGAGATTTCGCTGTTATCGCTTGAAGCCATTCTCAATCACAAAAATGTATGGAAAAGCCGAGAGATGTCAAAACTGTCAAATATGAATTGGAATTTGACAAGAATTTGACTCTATCGGAAGAGAAACACGGCAACTAGCCACTGAATCTATAATCTAAAAAGATTTGTCAGGTCTCTTTCTAACTCATGCCGTATTAAATCAATGCATCTCCTTCGGATTGTCTTAATCGACTACATTATCCCTTTGGTTGTAATAGTTTTGTGATAATACCGAATTTTATTTACTCTGGTTCATTTATTTTGAAGAAATGGTAAAAAATTGTAATGCCTACACAAATTAAATAGCAAAATAACTACTTCTGTTCTGAGTATTGACATAAGTGGATTACGTTTTTTGCAGAAAAAAAAAATGCTGTCTCGTTTTTTCTCAGGTGAGAGAGCGAGACCAACAGCAATCATATACATGCTCGCACAAAACCCTTATAAAGTAAGTTCGTATAGGCCTGGTGGCTAGCCCTGGTGTCAGAGTTTTTAGGCCGCCTGAAGACCTCAGACACGGCCGAAAGGTCAAAACAACCGGGATACACAATTTAACGCCTCATCCGAGACACGGTAGCGCTCATATGTAAACGCCACACGCGGTCACCCATCTAAATACTGACTGTGCTGGTCGTTAACTTCGATGATCGCTAAAGATTACCTAGTCAAACTCCGCTATGAGCGCTACTACAAAAACCTCATGGCTCATGTAATGTACTGTACTGTACCAGACTTTTTATTAGTCCTCTGCAGGACGTAGGCCTATCCACGAAGGGAGATTGGGCTATAATCCCCACGATGGCCCAGTGCAGGTTGGTGGATTCACATACGCCATCGAATTTCTTCTACGGACGTATGCAGGTTGTCTCACGATGTTTTCCTTCACCGAAAAGCGAGTAGTGTGATATTCCGTACATAAATTCCAAGGAATTCATTGGTACGAGACCGGGATTTGAACCCTCGACCTCACCATTGTAACCTGGGTGTCATTACCACTAGACGACCACGGCTTTTTATGGCTCATGGTTATAACATATTATTGTCTTTTTTTTTTTCAGCAAATCCACAAGAACAGCAGCAGTCAGATGCCAGCACATCCCTAAATTCAACGGATACTAATGAGACGAAACCAAGTAAGTTCGATTGTTGTTTTTAAACTTTCGCGATTTGAACACATTATTATACAGGGTTCTGTACACCAAAACTAACAATTTTTGTTCAACGACTTTTATCAAATCCCAAAAACAAAAATGCTGTTCCATAGAAATATCTTACAACCTCGACAAAATGTATGGAACTGCTGATTTGATTTTTTACTAGTTTTGACAAAAGTGCAGAACAAAAGTTGTTAGTTTTGATTTACAGAATAAGCCCCTAAAAGGATGCTAATTGATTACCAATAATCCCGTATACTACAGGACTAATCGAGCACTAAAATCTATATCCATAGGTATTTATTTATCTCGTAATTTTAGTGCGCGATTAGTCCCGTTGTGTATAATAATAATAATTAGTTGGATTGTTTAACCGACTTCAAAAAGGGAGGTTCTCAATTCGACTGAATGTTTTTTTACTGAATGTTCTAAATGTATTTACGAGACTACTCCGCCAATTAACTTGAACCGATTTTGTTGATTTAAAGATTATTTAAATAAACTGAGTCGTTTTTGAAAAATTAACAAAAATGTAAAAAATACTACATTGATGATACATCGATCCGTGCGAAATATTCGAATTTTTAAGGATAACAAATTTTCATAACAAATTTTAGAGTTCCGTACCCAGAGGGTAAAAATGAGGCACTATTACTTAGACACCGTTGTCCGTCCGTCCGTCCGTCCGTCTATCTGTCTGCCTATTTATATACGGTTGTCTAGCAAAGAAGTTGGCGGAATTGAAGTTAGCTACAAGCTGATCAATATCCAATAAACGCGCGGCTTTGTGTGAGCTTCAGTCAGGCCTTATACCTCACGCACGATGTCTCTGCGTCTTTTCCATAAAAATTACAAACTGATGCAATTTGAATTATAGCTTACGTTTTCTCTTGTTTTTAGAAAAACTATACCTTTTGGATGATAAGGGGTCTGTTTTAGTAGAAGAGGATTTGGTAGTGAAAATGCAAGGTCAGTAATTTTTTTTAGTATACAGGGTTATCTGCTTACCCTGTACCAAAGAATATATAATAATACTACGTATAGAACGGCCACTCGTTACCCCCCACCCGTTTGAGTCTTCCTCACTTCCACCCCGCGCTACGTACCGCATCGTGTACTCTGCGCGCGGGCTGCACTGGCCGGTGGATTTTCTAATAAAAACTACCTAGACTGTGACAATAGGGAACACTTGTACTGTGTATGGTTGAATATCAATGATACGTAACAAAACAAGAAATTTTAATGTTTCCCTAAGGATAAATAATAGGAACTCATTTTACATTATTTGGTAACTTCCTCTTGATATTATCTTACAAAAGAAGTAGATCGGTTACTTTTTGTTAAAATGCTTCCAAATTAAGTAATTGTTATACTTTTTTAAGCACTAGATTAATATTCATTTTCGCAAATTAAGTACGCAACTGTCTCACTCACGCGGCATGTCGTCACGTTGTAGTGATCGCTGACAGCCATAGACGTTCCGCACACAAATGCGCGTGTAGCGACCGTGCGTAAGTGTGTTGTCTGTGAGTAAGTACTGTGTAGGTGTGCGTAAGACAGCAGATTTTGTATGAAAAATCGCGGAGTGTCCGGGCTGTGCCTGTACTAAGCCGAAAAGGGGTGCTCAAGGCCATCATTACGAACAACTTTTACTATGGGGCCAACTCATAATTCGAGAAAAAAAATCAGCTGTTCTATCCTGATTTTAATGCTAATAATAAGTCTTTGTGCGAGGCTGAACTAGATAGCAATAAATTTTGTCTGATCTTTTTACCGGTTTTCAAAAATTGTTGACCGCATTCTGTTTTCAATTCGTCGGTATATTTCCTTTTCGTTTCGGTGTTACCTACCTAAAATCTTTGTTGGTTGCGGGACGATTCGCGATTATTTTTTTCAATCTATAGAATAACTTCGCTAAATGGTACCTACCAAAAAACAGAAATAAATTAATAAAATATTTTACTTTGGTTCATTAATTTTGATGAAAATCCAGAAAATTGATAACAATTGCAGCACCTACCGAAAATAAATAGCAAAAATCACCACGTTTACTCACTTCTTTTTGCGTAAAGTCGATTACATGAGTTAGTTGTTACTTTTTTGTCAAAAAATAAAGATGTCTCGCTTTTTCTCAGCTGAAACAGCGAGACAAACAGTTATCATGCTCGCGCAAAAACCTCATGACACACATGATATTAGCATTAATTTGTTTTATTGTAATTTTCAGCAGAACATTCAGCAGCACAAAAACAGCAGCAGTCAGATGCCAGCACATCGATAGGTTCAACGGATACTAATGCGACAAAACCACGTAAGTTGGATTACTTTTTAACAGACATTAAAATAGGAGGTTATCAATTGACTGAATGTTTTTTTTTGAAGTGTAACTTCTAATGCGACTTCCAACAAGGTTGCGTTAAACGTCTAACGGGATGATTTATATTAGGACGGGGCGGGCACGGGACGGGCCGGACGGGGCCCTTACGACGCACGTTCCATATATTTTGTGTAAAAGCCCGGACGGGCGTCATATACCACTAGACCACCATGGCTTCCACCAGCGTAGGACGCCTAAATACTTAAACTACATACTATAATAATATTGACTTTCACATTTTTAATTTCAGTAACCAGTTATAGTGCTGTCGAGCTGCGGAAGGAATTGAAGGCGCTGAGAATTGAGCTAAGCAGATGCAAAACTAGACTAAAATGTTTCAAAGAAAAACTAAAAGATTCGAGAGATATAATGAAGAACAAATCTTTCGCCGCCGCCGCAAGTAAAATGCAGCGAATACCACGAATGCTAACTACAATCCTCATGAGAGAATCAATCAAGAATAAAAAAGGACACCGTTTTACCGAAGACGAAAAAGAGCTGTGCCATCTGCTACACAAACAATGTAGTGTCGCATACAATTATTTACGAAAAATGGGCTTCATTGCACCAAATCCTAAAGGGTTTAGTTCCCGTGACCTTCAGGTTGACCTCGACTCTGCCCTAAAAAGGGATGATGCTTTACAAAAACTCAAAGCCAAAGTAGATAAAATGGAAGCCGAGGATCGCCTTTGCGTGTTGATATTCGACGAAAAGTTGATACATCCCGCGAATAGGAACAAAAGAGTTGTTACCGCGATTGGTAACACGGGGGAAGAAGTAGAAGTAGCGTTTGAAGCCGATCACGCGTTGATTTTCATGGTGAAAGGCATCGTAAAACATTACCAGGAATTGGTTTCGTATTCGTTTTCATTGGGGCCAACGGAAGGATCAGATTTAGCGTCGCAAATCAAATCTGTGATAACTGATTTGCAAGCGATCGGTTACAAAGTTCTAGCTACTATATGTGACCAAGCGGAAAGCAACAGAACAGCAATTGATATCCTTGTAAATGAGGCTAGATGTGATTCCTTACTATATGGTCATCCGTGTAATGAGAGAACATTCAGAGTGAATAACGAAGAAATTATTGCCCTATACGACCCCCCGCACCTTTTAAAAGGGATACGAAATCATCTCATATCAAAGACTTTGACCTTCGAAATGGATGGCCAAAATAAAACAGCCGAATGGAAGCACATAGAAATGTTGCTACATGAAAATCCGGAGTATAATAGTCAGAAATTGATACCGAAATTAACAATACGCCATGTTTATCCCACAAAGTTGGGGATAAGTAAAACGAAGTATGCCAGTCAAATTTTCAGCCAAACGATTGCAATGTATTTGGGATATTTCGGAGGTATGTACTGTGAATACTATACTAGAGTTGAGATAAGGCATGATGACTAAAAACATGTAGTTAGTCCGTGAGTAAAATATTGGACACGTATTTTTTCTTTGGTCAATTAAACAAAAATTGATGAAGATATATAGCCCGTCAAAGTTCCGCGTGATGTCACAAGTGCCATAAAAATGTATAAACTTCTGTAAGAGATGTGACGTCACGACCCCCACTGCCACACTTTGACAAGGTATATTTATGTCTTTGTTGTTTGTTTGACTAAAGAAATAATCGGCCAAGTACGAGTCGAACTCGCGCACGGAGGGTTTTGTACTGTATGGGAGCCCCCCTTAAATATTTATTTTAATTTAATTATTTATTATTGAAGGGAATATAAAACAAAATATTCTGTGAAAATTTCAAGCATCTACCTGGTACCATTATTAATTTAGAGCGGAAAACGTCTAAAAATTCAGGTTTGTTGTATGGGAGCCCCCCTTAAATATTTATTTTATTTTGTTTTTAGTATTTGTTGTTATAGCGGCAACCGAAATACATCATCTGAGAAAATTTCAGCTGCCTAGCTATCATGGTTAATGAGATACAGCCCGGTGACAGACAGACAGACAGACGGACATCGAAGTCTTAGTAATAGAGTCCCGTTTTTCCCTTTTGGTACAGAACCCTAAAAATGTGTGGTTAAATATTTTTTGATAATCTAACTCATGGATTAATTATATTATTGATTTTTTTACCCAGTCATCATGCTTATTATCGAAATACAGAAATATCCAGAGGGATAATGTCGTCGATCGAGATACATTGATTTAATATGGCATGAGTTAGAAAGAGAAAAATAATATCCCGATTTGGCGGCCGTTATCTGATTTGTGTACCTAAATTCTTGTCAATCCAATACATACTCGTATTTGACAGTTTTGACAACTCACTGACAGCATTTTCTATGAATTTTTGTAGAGAATTGCCTCAAGTGACTACAGCGTAATCCCTCTGGTATCTCTGTGTATAGAAACTTACCATTTTCTATCTTTACGTTCTTTTCTTGTAAATCGATCAATCCATCAGCCTTAGGACGTCCATTGTTGGACATAGGCTTCCCCTATGGATCTTCAACACGGCGGGTTGGAATCAGCTTACATCCAGCGCGTTCCTGCGATCTTTATTATATCGTCAGTCCACCTATAGTCTGACCGTTTAACTGAGTCCTCGCCTGCGCGGTACAGAGGCGCGGGGGTAGACGACAAAGGGGACTGAGACAGGTGCGAGCGGCGGGCGGTCAGACTATAGTCAGTAGACGTTCTACGCTTCGTTCGAGATTTTACGGTCCCATCGGCCATCCTCTCTTCGAATTATAGCAGATGCACCGGTTGTGGCCACTGCCCCGGCTTTGGCTATTTGATGCCAACATTATTGCATAAATAGATCTATTTGTGTGAATGTCAAAGTTTGAAAAACCATAATTTTATTATTAAAATTGTCTACACGTTCATTAATTTTCAAAGTGACCGAAAATTATACTAAGATGGCAACAACCGGTCCATCTACCCTATATCACATCGTTTTGACGTGATAACGTCTTATAAATCAATGAACGCCGGCTGCGCGCACGAAAAAGTGTCACGTTCTGCCTGAGCCGAGCGTGGAACAAACGACAGAGGGGCTGGACCGGCCTAAGCGTTCAGCTTGTTTCAGTTGTTAATTCAACAATGTTTTCTTGTGACGTTATCACGTTAAATTATCGTCCATAAACCGACTTTACTGACAACCAATATTTTTCTTTTTTTTTTTCAGAAAAAGGCATCTTACCCCCAGAAAGCTGCCACACAGCTGACCTGCTACTATTCTTCGACTCACTCTTCGATTCGGTCAACAACTCCGTCGCAAACACACAAAAAAACAAACCTCTCCTACTCCCAGTAAAATCCAGATCGTCGCACCACATAAAATGGACGGAATCCATACAAATTCTCAAAACAATGGCTTATAAAAATAACGATTCAGTCATAGAAGTTCCCGATATCGATTGCTGGGTGTGGACTTTAGAAGGATTTCTTTTACTCATGCAAACATTATTTGTAAAGTACAATGTAGAATCAGTTTGGATGAGGAATTTGAATCAAGATGTTCTAGAAAGTTTGTTCAAAACTGAAATTAACCCGAGTCCCGTGATCCGTAAAAAGCCAAAGAGTAGAGAGACCAAAGGATTGGTGATTACGCAAAGAGTGATTAAAGCTATTAATAGGATCAATAATCCACGGAAATCGGATAGTGAATCTGTTTCTAAGGAAGAATAAAAATGATTTGTAATACGTACAGAAGTGTATGCTTGAGTAAAGCATCAATGAAATGTGTTGCTCTCTCATTTCGTTGTATACTGCGCGCCACACAAGTCGGCGGATGAGAAGTTAGCCGCAGATGACACTTCGCCGTGATTCGCTAATTATTGTGCATGTGTGCAATGCCGACGCCGCGTGGCGTAGTGTTGAGCACGGGCGTATGGAGCGCGCGGGAGGCGTGAAGTTGGCGGGCGGGTGTGCTCCGTCTCGAGTCTCTGGCTCCCACGCATACCTATATTTCGGCTTTTGCGCAGCGTTTTGCGCATAATTTATCTTACGCCGACTTGTGTGGCGTTTAGTATAATATGATTGAATGAGATAGTAATACGTTTCTCGGAAATTAATCGGACTTATGTAATAGCACTAAATTAAGTAAACTACATGTTGTGTTTATATCAGTATAATACAGGTTATAGAACTAAGTTCTGTTTAGTGAAATTACGTTAAACCGTCAAATTATAATTTACTAAGGTGATTTGCAAAACGCAGGAATTTACACAAGTTTTACTGTAAAAATATACACATCGTAATGGTTCACTTTTACTGTGCCGATCAACCCTGAAACGGCGAAAAAATCAACTGTTCGGTACAAAAATGTATTAAATCTTGACAAAAAAGAGTAAATATAGAACAGGTATTTTTGTGATTCTTTATAACAAAAGTTTTTCATAAAATTATGAGAGTATGCCTTTGTAAATTCCTGCATAATTAGGGTTGCTACAGACATATTTGGTTTAGCAGGATTTGTCGAACAGTAACCAAACGGTAGGTAAACTGTAGTACGCTAAGCTAAGGCTGACAATGTGGCATGGCATGATTATAATAACTGTAAATAACACCATGCCACTTGTAAATAAATGTATAAAACAATTCAAATAGTCTGGTTTTATTACTAAAGTTCGATATTCCGTTTGTTGCCCGTGGTCCCACCAGATGTATTGTACTATGTACTAGTATAGGCCGCGTTACTCAAGTTGGCGAAAATAAAGTTACTTATTTATTTATTTTTTCTTTATTTGCACAATGTAGTGTACATAACTACTATAACTAATTGTAGTACAAAATATAGACCCCGTTAGGGCGCTGCAAGAGAACAATACTCTTAATTACTTATTACTAATTTATGCTAAGTCTAACAATGTACCTATAATATAGGTATTTAATAAAATTATTTACAATTTAGTAATAGAGTTGCAATATACTATAGTAATTTCACAAGCTATACACAGGCTATTTTAGATTTTATTATGTTACTATACTAAGTGTTATGTTACAATTATTATTATTTATAAGTTACCATTCGTCTTTCATATAATCTTGAATGGAATAGTACGCTTTCTCTAAAAGCTTCGTTTTAACTTTATTTTTAAAAGCAATATCTTTGGCAATATTTTTCAGTTTATCAGGTATCTTGTTATATATTCTTACACAACGGTATTGTGGACTGGATTTGAACATTTCTATTATAGGTACGGGGACGGCCAGTTTTGTGCTGCGGCGTATGTTGGTATCGAAGTTAAATAAATGTAGATTTTTTCTGACAAACATACAACTTCAAGGATGTATATTGATGGTAACGTGAGCATTTTTTCTTTAACAAAGTGAGGTTTGCGGGTTTGTCTTTGTTTAATATTAACTATTATCCTTAGACATCTCTTTTGAGCGATGAATGCGTGGATATAATGCGTTACCTATAAGCTGCGCAATTTCCAATCAACGCGCGGCTTTGTGTGAGCTTCAGCGTAGTATTATTATATGTATATTATTTGGCTTTAGTCAGCATTGGATATTGCTAACTTTATTTCCGCCAATTTGTGTGACGCGGCCTATAGTACCACGGACAGGAGATTTCTTCCCGTAGTAGTACTAAAGTGCTTGATAGGTAAGAAAATATCTGCCATTTTAGTTTCGGCAGAATAAATAGCTGCGGTGACGTGTTGGAAACAATTCGCTCCCAAACGGTAATAATGTGAACCAATAGAAAAACCCCATAAGTAACTTGAGGTTGGACCGCATTTGTGCGCCACATTAGTAGGAGGCGACAGCTGCAGCTGTACAGCAGCACGATATACGCCATATATTATAGATATTTTGATGCTTTGTGCCCGTGCATGTATACAAGCGTCACTCAAGCTAAAGGTAAATAGTACCATAGAGGACATTATACGAAATCTGGCCTTATACCCGCCATTACACTTATAGGTAAGTCGTTTTCGTAAGATTTATGTAAGTATCTTAACTCGGCGCCGTTGACGCTGGCTCATATTGACCTAAGGTGATTTCATATGGCCATATTTTGGATGTTACGTGCTTTGTAGTTTTGATCCTTCCAGTAGTTGGTACAGCATTTTTCTCCACCTGCACTGCCTGTAAACTCAGTGCAATGCAGTCTGTGTAGGAAGTTATAGGTGCGTCAAACAAAAACGGGTCAATATGACCCAGCGTCACCAATGGCGTCGTATTTTCGTAACACAATTTTATTATTTTTTTCTTTATTGATAATTTTCTTGTTTGTTATTAAGAATTATACACAAATGTAATATGACAAATCACTATAAAAATGATATTAACGGCCTTACATGAATCAAACTCTAAGAAAATAAAATTCTTCGGTATTTTTTTCTGAACTTGCGCAAATTTGCTTCGGCAATTGCAAATGACTCCCAAAAAGCATCCCCGAAATGTTCCTAAGGCTTGTAAAATAATTTCAAGTTCCTTCAACAGAACATAATAAAATTAGCCAAACAATTTAATGTTTATATTATACGCCCAAAGCAAAGACAGAAGTTGGTTAGTAAATTGTAAAATTTACCTTAGAAAAACTGTTATTCCTTAGGAAATGTGAACTTTCAAATAAGCATTCGCATCCGCAACGTCCCTGATATTAACTAATACTTACCTACCTTAGAAAAAAAATTTCTAAGTTACCTACAATAGATAGGTACCATAGACATTAGAAATAAAGTATAGGCACGTACCTACCTAATCAAGATTATCCTCCAAAAAGCACGCGACTCATTTCGAACTCCCAATCTCCATCCAAACGACAAACGAATTGAATCTTCCGGGGCTTTTTAATAAAATGTTTTGGTGTGAAAATATCCGTAAAAGATGAAGGTGGGACACAATGAAACGGCACTTAGCGAGCCCGGTTTAGCAGTTGACAAATCGGCCAATTCTTTTTGCGCGCACCCCTAGATAAAGGCATTTCATAACAGTCAGACGGCGGCAGCTTATTAGGTACGGCCAGTCCGCCTCTTATTGACTTTAATTTTCTACTTTGTTGACGTTGCCAATGATATATATCTTCGGCGGAACGGTGAAAATGGCCCTTCGCTTTTTCAAATAACAACCGTTAGCCCATCAATCGTGGACGTTCATTTACTCTTGAAATATTTCGGGGAAAATCACGACAAAAACTATTGAGCGCTTGGAAAATGCTTCGTTGAGTTCGGCCTGATTATTTTTCTATTGTAAATAATGGGGAGATGAGTGGACTGTTTGAAGAGGCACGTCGTGAGCCTGAGGGATAGAGATATTGTTTTTTTTTTTACTGTTCATAACTAAATAATGATTAGGTTTTTCCGATTGTGAAGTTTTATTAGCCGTAACATTAGGCAATTTAGAGAGGACCACGAAGATTCCAAAACAAAAATCACGAATCAATACCTACCTACTTACTAAGAGCCGGTATGTAGTAGTTAATTCCTGGTAGGTTTCCTAGGAGTTAAGTCGATAAGTAGAAAAGTAATTGGGCTGAGCACCTAAGCAAACTCAATTTTTGGCAAGATTATTGTCATTTGCTATTGGTGTACATGATACACCTCTTACCGTAGGCAGGTACTAATGTAGGTACCTATTAATATTTTCTTATCATAAAAGCCGTAATGGTCTAGTCAAATCTGCAATGTCTTGCCTTAAATTAATACTTAGGTAAACGATGGCGCACTCAGGGATGAAATTATCTTTGTTACATTAATTTCTGACGTGAAAAATATCTAACAGATAGGTACCTAGTTAGGTATTTAGTTGAGTGCATCAACTAATATTTACTGTTTGTTTGCTCGCTTAAAATTTATTGAGATATTTATTAGCGAGCTTACAGATACCATATTAAACCTACTTAGTTGGTACGTGCTGCTATTATCTTTGCCTAGCAATACCTACCACGAAAGTTTGTACACAACTTTTAACTCGTGAATTTTCATCCCAACATTCCGTAAACTGCATCGTACAAAACTGCTTAAACATTTATTATTTATTGGCATCAGATAGCTGTATCTACCGCAAAATGTGCAATAAAGAGCGTGAGACGCTTTATGTTCCGATGTTTTCTGCGTTTTTTATCTGTTATTGCATTCTAGGGGAAGTTATGTGTACAGCGTGACGGATGCTACGGAATGCCGCATCTGCGATAAATGTAGTTTTCTCTTGTTTATAGGAAATGAAATATTATATGAGCGAAAAAAAGGAAAAAGTGTAGCAATCAAAAAGCGTGAAGAATTATGGCAGTTTTTTTATTGATGACTGTTTAGGGGTTTGAGTAAAGCTTGTATGGCGAGCTTAAAGCTCTGGTTTCCTAGGGTAGCGGTGCCGTCATATAGCAGCCATATTCTTACATTATAAGTTTTTATCGATCCAAGAAACCACGCAGTTTTTATTTCACTGCTGTATTACGGCCTCTATATGACGGACACCTTTATCCTAAGTAAAACATAGCTTTGTAGCTTATTATTACTCCATAGCCTAATGCGTTTTCAGGCCGTAAGAAACATTTTGTTAAATTTTTTTTACTCCATGAAAACGTATTTCTTTAATTTGGTGATTTCTCTGTAGTTATCTGCTTATTTATTGGAGCAATAATCCTATACACCAAAGTGATATCGAAATTTACTACCTCACGTCGAATGCCCCCAAAATTTTTAAAATAACCAGCAAAATGTTTCAAGAAAATTAACCCACAGGGAGTTTTTCCGATGACAGAGACTATTATGTCGGGAACTATAAATATATACAAATAGCCCTTGGATTTTTAATAACGTTGAGGGTAGGAGAATATTAGTGCAATATCAGGGAGTGCAAACCGATGTTGCTTTATTGTGGAGCCGTGGGGTGTAGGCGTTTTTTTATGTCGGTGTATGTGGGTGAAGTGTTGGACAAGTATGGCTTCTAGTCCACCATTAACGGTTCCTTGTTTCAAGACCTATTTATTTTAGATTTTACGGTGGAAAATATCCATAGAGAGATTGAAACCTACATCGATTACTAATTCATTTGTTGTTGATTCTTCCAATAAATTTTAATTTTTTATTGGGATTTGGATAGAATATTTTTATACTTACATCATTATGTTTCTAGATTCTGTGTACTTAAATGGGATTTGTTTTAATGGTCTATCTCTACATCAATTAAAATAAGACTATATACGTAAGCTCGTAAGTACCTACCTATCTACCTACCTAGATAGCACTTGCTTACATGAAATCTTAGAATTTAATTTCCATGTTCTATTTGTTCGCGAACGACTGATTTTCAGTGTATTTGCACCTAGCCTAAGTACTCTAGACATTGAAGTTGTTTTACCCACTGCCGATCTACAAAATTCTCGACTATCAAAGCCCACTACCTATATTTTATGTGTTGTGGTATCTACAAGCCACATCCACACTAATCCCACAATATTTTACAACCCCCAGAATGCACCCCGCATGCCATAAACGGCTAATATTAAAATATTGCATTGAACCCATGCATTTTTTTATCCAAGTGCATGGAGCAAAACATTGGCTTTTCCACCCCTAAACTAAAATATCACCCCCAAAATAATACAAGTATTTGTACTTACGTTTTTTTTCTTAGGGGACGGATGTTCATTTAAATACTACGTTATAAGAAATAGATAAGTGCATGCAGTGTTGTGTTATCTCGAAAAGATTTTGAGTTGTATGACCGGATTACATATCAAATACAAAAAATTTAAAGTGGTTTTATCGAGCATTACGTTAGATGATCCAACACAGTGTTTTGGCAAAAGGGGTGAATTTTGCATTAACTCCTAAACGGGTTCCTTATAAAAAGGTAATTTTAATTAAATGAAATTTACTTTTTTTTAAACTACGTCGTCCAAATGACGTAATTGACGGTTACAGCATTCTTCCAATCTGGCATCAAAATTTTGGAAAACTTTCGTTAGAGTTTCCCTCGTTATGGATTCCATTTCTTGCCGAATGTTCAGCTTCAGTTGCTGCAGAGTTGTTGGATTATTAGAGTATGCTCTACTCCTAAGGTAACCCCACAAAAAGAAGTCTGCTGGAGTGAAATCGGGGCTTATTGGTGGCCAGGAGATGTCACCCCTTCGTGAAATTAATTTTTGTGGGAACATTTCTCTTACCCACTCGATGCTCTCATTAGAGGTGTGACACGTAGCCCCATCTTGCTGGAACCAAGTATTCCTGGTATAGCCTCGCGGTTCTTGCAACTTTGGAATCAAAAAACTTCTCAACATGGCAGTATAGCGTTCTGATTTGACGGTCGTGGATTCGCGCGTACAGACTCTCGAACTCGCTGAATGTTTTCATCGGTCCGTGAAACTCTTTGGCGACCGCGAGGCCGCATTTTTTGCGTCGATCCTGTTATTTCAAATCTTTCGATCCATTGTTTAATTAAATTCGTGCTTGGACACTCACTGATGCGCCGCAATTCGAATTTAGTACGGTAAAGCCTCCGAACAGTCGCATAAGAATTAGCATTCTCATAAAATGCACGGACACAAAACGCGCGCTGCTCTCCCGTGTAATGAAATGACTCATGGCGACTAAAATTACAAAGCCTGCGCTACGCACTGCTACCGCCCCCGCGCCCCTCTCTCATGTGGTTTAGAAATGCGCGCGAAATCAAAAGTGCATTTCTCTCTGGGCCACCCTGTATATAATAATAATGTGTTCAAATCGCGAAAGTTTAAAAACAACATTTATTAACCGCTACGGGCCAGAGGTTACAAATAAATTCGTCATCTAGAATTTCTCAGAAAGAAACGAGCGTGTTAGATCAGGGTTAAAAGAGACGGTTACTTTATCTATTTTCTACCAAAATATTACTGTTAGGATGGAAATCTTACTTTAAACTAATGCAGCAACCCTGATTCTAACTTAATAACAAAGAAACTCTTCAATCTGATCCTAAAATGTTCGTGAGGGTACTTGTCTAATGTTCAGGATTCTAAATTAGTAAAGTAAACAAGTAGGTAAGTATTATTTGTTTATTCATATACTTCATGGGTCCCTCGAGGGTACCACCATGTATTGCAATAATTATGCCACGTTCGCAAAGCCCTAGACGTTTTGAGAAGAAGTGGCAAGAAACTCAAGACGCCATCAGTATAATCTTTTGATGCAATGTACAATCCTTAATTTAGATATTACACAAAGTACTTAACTTTAGCAACATGGCGACGTCCACTCGGCTTGGCTTCGAATATAAAAAGGTACCGACACTCAGCATAACTAGCTAAGCAAGACTTCAACGTTATTATGAGAATAACGGGAGAACACCAAGAGAGATTCAAAGATACTAAGCGATATTATCCGACGAAGCCGCGCCAACAGACTGTTTTATCCTGATTTCACAAGCTCCCACCATGCCTTACCACCACTGCTCGATGTAAACATTGCCAACAACCAATAGGGAACGAGCAAGATGGCGGGCACGGTGGTAGCCTCCATTTTACACAATTGTTAAACATAAAATCATCTTAAACTGTATTTCATACTTATTAGAATTATTAGAACAATTATTGATACGTTTCAAGTCATCTATAACATTATGAAATCACAGTATTAAATAAATGGTATATGTAAACAACAATGGCCGACATTCGGAAGTCATGATATTTCTCAGTTCCATTTAGCTACTTACAATTAGTCTTACATTACTTAATACATTTTGTAATCGTTATTAATATTATTATAACATTATTAATCTAACACGGCCAGCCTGACAGTACTTCGTCCTCGAAGTACATACAACCTCATCTCCACCATTACACTACAATAAAACTTAATACCATATTGTATTGTTGATGATATATTATTGTGTTTTTTATTTCATATCATATTTTACTATTTTATTGAGATGAAACTTCTAATACGACTTCCAACAAGGTTGCGTTATAAGTTAGATTTAGTTGAATTTATAAGTTAAATTATTCAAACAAAAACCAAAACACCTCGTCCATCGACGGAGAAAGTAAATACCGCGGACTAACTTGACGCCAACGCCATCTACCTCTAGTTAAGAGTTAACTACTAAATTTCACTTCTTCCGCGCGGAGGGACTCCACGCACAATTTTTTATTTTATTTTCGATGTCAAATGATCTCCCACTCAAACCATCCAATGATTACGTGGAGAACATCTAACAAATCAATCACAATTTTATTATTTGTAGGATCCGTTAACAAAGCCTTTTATTTGTTTATATTTTAAAGAATAAAATCTTAATTTCAAGTACCCACAATATTTTTTCAGCACCTTTAAAAATTGGTTTGCCATTATCTCGACAAGATATAAATAATTTGTTATTTTTCAGAATGTCAATAAATCAACTGATACACACCTAATTCTGCATCATTAAATAGGAGATCTTAGTCAAGTCATTTCAGTCAAAGTAACACACAGTTCACCCTTCATAAACTTTTTCCGGCCATACAGGACCATTCCATATTTAGCCAGCATTTCAAACTTTCCAATTTCTCATTCCACTGTGACACTGTGTTCTTAATATTGTAGTCAACAGATTTCCCAATAATGAAGCAGCTATGTGAATCAGCTAACTATTGTTTGCATTTTATTTTTCACTTTTCTCGTTTTACTGAAGGTTTACGTCTTTTTCAGACCGCTCGGTTATTCTGACACATTTATAACCAGTTGTCTTTCAAACTTCCCAATATATATACTTGTGTAGTATGTATGGTCTTATGTCGTTAGATAAAAATAATTACAAAATGAACAGAAACTTTCTGCAATATTTTTTAAGCAAAATTCTTCTGGTTTTGTCAACTGATCCCACATTACAAAATAGACAAATTATGCAAAACATTTTCTAATTATATATAACAGGGCTCAGCCCCTTACCTCCTTTATCGTCAGAGCACTGTATTCACTTCACTATTTTAGTGATACACTTCACTATTTCACTGATTCACTTTACTTGGCCAGGAAGCCCAGTAGTTCTGGGACCTGGAGCCCCGCTGCAGAATTTCCCAGGCAATCATTGCCAGGAAATCGAGTTGCCGCTACACAGGCAGCCTTTCAGCATGGATATGCAAAAAGCTTGTCGGGATTCTCTGAAATACAATGAACGGCATTAATGTGGGTCATTCGGCACCACTTCTGATGTTAGATCAGGGTTAAAAGAGGCGGTTACTTTATCTATTTTCTACCAAAATATTACTGTTAGGATGGAAATCTTACTTTAAACTAATGCAGCAACCCTGATTCTAACTTAATAACAAAGAAACTCTTCAATCTGATCCTAAAATGTTCGTGAGGGTACTTGTCTAATGTTCAGGATTCTAAATTAGTAAAGTAAACAAGTAGGTAAGTATTATTTGTTTATTCATATACTTCATGGGTCCCTCGAGGGTACCACCATGTATTGCAATAATTATGCCACGTTCGCAAAGCCCTAGACGTTTTGAGAAGAAGTGGCAAGAAACTCAAGACGCCATCAGTATAATCTTTTGATGCAATGTACAATCCTTAATTTAGATATTACACAAAGTACTTAACTTTAGCAACATGGCGACGTCCACTCGGCTTGGCTTCGAATATAAAAAGGTACCGACACTCAGCATAACTAGCTAAGCAAGACTTCAACGTTATTATCAGAATACCGGGAGAACACCAAGAGAGATTCAAAGATACTAAGCGATATTATCCGACGAAGCCGCGCCAACAGACTGTTTTATCCTGATTTCACAAGCTCCCACCATGCCTTACCACCACTGCTCGATGTAAACATTGCCAACAACCAATAGGGAACGAGCAAGATGGCGGGCACGGTGGTAGCCTCCATTTTACACAATTGTTAAACATAAAATCATCTTAAACTGTATTTCATACTTATTAGAATTATTAGAACAATTATTGATACGTTTCAAGTCATCTATAACATTATGAAATCACAGTATTAAATAAATGGTATATGTAAACAACAATGGCCGACATTCGGAAGTCATGATATTTCTCAGTTCCATTTAGCTACTTACAATTAGTCTTACATTACTTAATACATTTTGTAATCGTTATTAATATTATTATAACATTATTAATCTAACAAGCGCGTATACATCATTGATATTTTTAACGAAATGTCGTGATTGTGACTTGACGATAGTGAAGGTACTACATAGTTAGGTACAACGAGCCTGGTAGGTACTACTATTGATTTTGTATAGGTAGGTACTAATCAAGATTGAGTAAGTAGGTAATTTTATCAAAATGAAAATACTTAATACAGCGCAGTTTTTTTTTATAATCCTTGCCATCTCTTTTTGGGATTTGTTTAAAACATCGCTTTCCACTAACACTGAGAGAATGTTAAAGTAAAAGCTAATTATCAGATTTTAAAAGATTTAAGTTCTCTGTAAAATAATAGCGGTATTATCTATATGTAGAAAAGTTACAGTTTATCGCCAAGCTTTCTAAATACAAGAAATCGTTTGCTTTGACAGTTCACACTGAAAAGAAATAATGTATCTTCACAATGCAATAAAAATCGAACATGTAACTCAACGATTTTCCGCCCCAGAACGGCATTTCCTCAAAATCTCTTCGTTTCCCTCAATGTAGATAAAAGGGCGCGATCGTATGACACATTATTCATATAGGTTAGGGTTACCATGCTATCGAGCATATCTAAAAAAAAGAAAATTAATTTTATTAAAAATAATTTTGTTTAGTAATTAAGTATTATTTGGATATTTTTTCTCGTACTTTTACCACTACAAATTTAAATTCTCGTGTTATCAAGTGGTTGAGCTATTATGTTTTGCAAAAATATTTCAACTTAAGTAGGTAATAGACTGATAGGTGTCATCCTCTGCGGCAGCGCCACCAGCCAGAAAAAAAAATCAATGTTACCTTAAAATGATGTAGGTACATTAGACGTACATGATGTACGTCCCACTAATATTATAAACGTGAAAGTTTGTAAGGATGGATGGATGGATGTTTGTTACTCTATCACACAAAAACTACTGAACGGATTGAGATGAAACTTTGCAATTATATAGCTTATATATCAAAATAACACAACATAGGCTATAAATTATAATGATATTGCGTAATTTTTCCATATTATAACAATAAGTGTTAAGTAAGTAGGAAAAATTCTACCATCTGCGAGCTATTCTAGCGTGAGAAATGTCAAAAAAGAACTGTCGAATCAAACAAATGTCAAATCGATTTATTTTTATTTTATTCTTCCTTTAGTAAGGGTGGTAGGGCCTCGAAATAACAATGGAGGCGAAGCCGCGGGCAAAATCTAGTATAATATAATTGCTGCACGTCCGTTAGGAATTGGTGTATTTTGTCAATGACAAAATACACCAATTGTGGCTCTGCTGCGGAGCATACTCTCCAGCAGAGCCACTCCGAACTTGTATTCAGGAAAAACAAACACGACTGTTTTATGATGGAAACTGTTGTACGATTAGTGCTTAATGCGTACATGTAAAAACATTACTATAATGACAGTGATTTCACTTAGTAATACTTCACTCAAATTTTCGTAGAAGCGCCTGTTTATTTTATGTCAGCAAAAGAAAGTCTGGATATTTTTTTCGGGATAATAAGATTTCCTGCATGAAGGCACGTAGCATACATCATCCGTACATAAAATTTGAGTGAAGTATTACCAAGTGAAATCACTGTCATTATAGTAATGTTTTTACGCTGCCGTAGAGAATGACACACTAATAGGTACCTACATACAATTTGCCACAAAAGAGACAATGATAATCATGCCGAGGAGAACTACTCATTTGACTACTAATTTACTTAATCATGTCAGACTACTACTAATTTACTTAGTCATGTTATTTTGCCTATCATTGAAAAGCTTTCTTTACCTAATAAAATTCTCCAATATATGTAACATGATCGAAGCAAAATCAGATTTGACTGTTGATTTGAAATGTTGAAACACCTCTTAAATAACATTAACCTACTTATTACCTAACGCAAAATACTTACTGAACCGATTCCATACTAATTTGTCCTTATAAAAAAATTGGGTGCAATAACTAATATAAATTAAAAATTTAAAAAACCCCCGACACATTGACAACCATTTTGGGCACATTTGTAGAATTTTGGTTCTTCCATCCCCACTTTAACCAACCATAACTCTTAAACGGCTCAATCGATTTTTATAAAACATAGCTAAGAACACTCTCGATTAAGTCTCCCTTCATCCAAAAAAAAACTAAACTGAAATCGGTTCAGTGGTTCGGGCGCTATGATGCCACAGACAGACAGACAGACAGACAGACACACAAACATACACGTCAAACTTATAACACCCCTCTTTTGCGTCGGGGGTTAAAAAAGTTTTAAGAGTTGGCGTTGGACCCAACTGTGTTGCTACGGAGAGCCGCGCACCTACCTACTATATGGAATTCTCAAATGAAAAATAAATAATTTTGGTATTGAGTACCATAGTCCGAAGAAAATCAGCAATGATGGCACCCCAATATCATACAGAAGGGCGTCTCGTACTAAAGATATTGTGGAAAGGGCGCTAAGATTGCCAACTGCAATACATTGTCCCCTCTCTTCTTGTTTTGACGTGATAGAACCTCGCTAGACATACACAAACAACTTTATATTTGCACCCGATAACATATATTTCATACACATTTTCACCTCTAAATCGTAACACAATAAAGCTTTGGATTTTTTGCTCAAGCGTAAGTTAAGTTGGCGTTCGGTAGCGTAATAAATGTTGCGTAGGGGAGACCAGGTATGAAAGTAACACGGGATGAACGTAACTAATAAATTTTCAAACGAATTATGTTGGCTGCACTGCTGGCTGTGTCACCAGTAAGCGCCATTTGACACCGCCCCTCGCCTCAGTTGCGCTCACGGCGCTGTACCGCTTGGTTGTGGACGTGCGAGTCGATGCCGCAAAAATTACTCGAAAGTAAGTTTCGATCTTCTTTTTCAAGTGTGTTTGTTTTTATTATCCTGAACTTTAGCTTGCATGTTAAGTATGAGTTAGATAACATAACTATTCATCTTTCTATATTAGTATACCAAACGGTAACTTTCTAATGATTTTTTTAGGTTATGAGCAAGTGATTGTCAAATTCGGGATAATTTATACGTAGGGATGAAAGTAACAGGTTGTTACTTTCATCCCTCTTATGATCGTGGTATCTCAAAGTATATTTTATTGTATTTATTTATTTTTCAAGGTACTTAAAACTTATTTTCTTATTCCAGAATGCCTAACATTTATAAACGAACAACCAGCAGAGGTTTAGTTACTGCAGAAATCATGGATTTGATCAATGGATGGATCAAGACTTGCTACCTCAACAACGTGTGATGAACTCACCATCATCATTAATATCACCAGTAGCTCCTTCTGCTTTGCAAGCATCAACATTACTACAGAAGACTCCTCCTAAATTAATTATGCACCCAATAATTGCCTTGCCATCGACAACTCTTTCTGAAGCAGATGTGGCTATTTCACCGACGTCATCTGATAATTTAAACATGCCATCTACATCTTCAGCTACTGTTCACCAGCACCTCATACCAACATCGTTTAGCCCCTATGAAGTTAAGCCTTTGCCGAAAGCAGGACCCAGGAAGAATAATGGAAAGGGAAAAAAAGGTAGAAAGACAGCAATAATGACTGACACTCCCAACAAGCTTGAAATTCAAGAAGAAGAAGAAAGAAAGCTTAAAGCTAAAGTAGTTAAAAAAAGCATTTTGCAGACTGCTAAAGAGACAACGTCAAACGCTTCAGTTGTCAAGAAAACTATTAAGAAGAAACCAAAGAAAATACTTAAGAAGAAAACAGATACTGCAGATAGTGGTGATTCAGACAGCGAAGATTGCTTCTGTTTAGTATGCGTGGAACCCTTTTCAAACAGCATGGCAAAAGAAAAATAGGTGCAATGCCTAGAGTGCCAGCAGTGGGCTCATGTAAGCTGCACCAAAAATGAAATAAGTTATGTGTGCCATAATTGTTTATCGGATTAAGATCTCATTTTTTATTATGTTGATTAGGTACTTAAGAAGATACCTATTTCCTAGAAATTATTAATATACTTGATTTAAATATTGTGATATTGATGTAAAATCTAAAAGGCTGATTAAAAATATGTTGATTATAAACATAACTTTGTTGTTATTTACAATGTTACAATTATCCCCTTGCACTGTTACAACCAACCCTAGGGGTAGGGACGGTTGTAACAGATTCCACTTTTTTTATATGGACGTATTTGCCAAAATCTGTGATACCAGTCGCGTTAAAGCTAATGTTAAAACATAGTTGTAAAACCAATCTATCATATGCACTCACTTAACTTTCTAAATTCCACGAGGTCTGAGAGTTAAGGCGAGAAAAGTTAAAATTGTTACTTTCATACCTGGTCTCCCCTATCGATGCGTTTGAAGATAAGTAATGAAGAACTTATAGATTGTGTTTGGAATTCCAAATGTGGAGATAACTTTGTAAAATGTTAATATTTGTCACGACTCTGCGATGGTTGTTGATGCATGGTTTTTATATTATTTTTCTTTGACTTCGTAAGCCATTACTATTTTTCTCAAAGACATGGCAAAACCACATTCCATCGTGTACATAATTCGAATATTTCGCTCGAATTGCTTACATTGTTGTTGATTTTTAGTTCAGAACTCTTTGCTGAGCCGTTTCTGTAGAATTTAAATGGGACCATCTCGGAAGTATAACCTTTCGAACTAAGAATAATGTTTCGATTCCGTTTAATATTGACGAAATTATCGATGAACATACACAAAAAAATACATACAGACGAACATAGAACCTCCTCACTTTTTGGAAGTCGGTTAATAAGCTGAGTAGTGAGTAGGTATGTTAATTATCTATACTGACGGGGCGTTTTTCAAGACAAAGGATATATTCTAGGTCTAAAGTGTATTCATCATTATGATCAACTTTTAGTATGGACCCCGAAAAATCAGTAGTTCCATAGAAAAAGTTCATCGGCTCTCGACAAAATGTATGGAACAGATGATTTTTCTGCGGTTTTGCAGTTGGCCCTGTAGTAAAAATTGGTCATGATGACGAGTACAATAATACTTCAAAAGCCGAATCATAAGGTGAAGTTAGAAACTGCGTAATATACCTAAAAACCTGACTGAAGCTCACATAAAGCTAAGCGTTGATTGGATGTTGCGCAGCTTGCGGCTAACTTCACATCCGCCGAATTGTATAATTCGGCTTAAGTAGGTATACCTAGAATATGTCTGTCGTCTAGAAGAAGAGTTTCCGTATAGATAAGTCTGCTCAGCCTATTGGTAAAGCCCTACTATGTACCAACTTATCTACTTTGGATGAGTAATGATTTATTAATCCTAACAAAAATTATCACCCTTCGTGGGTAGGCCTACATCCTGTAGTGGACTATTAAAAGGCTGATACAGATACAGAAGAAAAATAATATAGGTAAAAGTAGACGTAGGTACGTAGTATCATCTAAATATATTATACCACAGATCTTAAAAAACCTTTTACATTTACAAAACATGTTTGCAAACCCACCTTTTGTTACCCTCTATCTACGGGCAGGTTCAAAGGTGCAAGTATCCTAATGGTGCAGAATAAGTTACAAATCTAATTTATTAGCGGCATTATATTGATGAAATGCATCTCTTTCATACTTTTACCTCCGTGAGTTTTGGTTGCTTTAGACTTTTTAGTTACTTGATCGAGTAGGTGATGAGTAAAGCGTAGAAAGTAGAGTCAGTATATTGTACAAACAAAAACTATATTACATCGTTTTGGCGTGGCTCTGTGTTTACTTTTTTGTTAGTTTTTCTCCGTATCCGCCAGGGGCGCCATACGAGAATGTATGGAGCTAAACGAAAAGTACCGTATTTTTTTGTTAACGAATAATCTCATAAATCACGACTATGTATGTTTAAGTTGTATTCAGACTTTCGGAAAACTTAGTTTTTGAAAAAAGATAAAAAAACAGTAGTTTCCGCTGCCCTGATTAATACACAAGTATTGTTAAGACTAAGTAATTTTATTATTTTCATTTTTCTTTTTTCTCTATAATAAAAGTAGAGTTTTAAAGAATTAACACAAAAACATTTACACAAATATATAATTATATTTAAGTATTCAAAATTTATTTATCCATATTTGTTTACCCAAACGAAAGTATTTAGGTATCTAATATAATGAATTTTCTGTTTAAAAATAAACGCTATAGAGGTGTTTGGAACTTAATAGTTATCAAAAGTTTGTTCAAGCAACTGGATTAGTGCAAATTGACATTATTTATACAAAATCTCGAGTGAGTGAGTGAGAGAGGGTCGAATCACGTTACTTTACTACCAACTTAATTTTGATATATAGATGTGGAGCTACAATCACATTGTCCAAATGAAATTACCAGATGTATCTGGGCGACTTTTGGTACTTTGTTTTTGGCGTATTTACAGAAAACTTGGTCACATACTACTTCTATTTTTGTTCCTCCCTACAGTTATTTCATTGGTAATGTTTTGTGGTGTTTTCATGCCATTACCTGCAAGACAGACGCCATAAATATATTAATACGGTACACATATTTCACGGCTTAATATGGGGTGATATATTGTCTACGAAAAGTCTGGTGAAATATTTTCATGTGATTTTGAAATTAGTTCTATTTGTTGGAGATGTTTGGCCTTCTTGAATGTATTATATCTATGACAAATTAATAATACCTATCACTCTATACTTACTTAATAGGTTCAAAGATCTTTATTGTGTATCACAAGAAACATTTTGTCTCACTTATGTGATAATCTTAAATACTACATTACAGTAACATGCACATATAGGTCAGTGGGCTATTTAACTTCTGTATGAGCAATTAACAATTTTAACGTAAATAAACCAGTAAAAGTAAATCAAAAACGTCAATACAATATGTAAACAAAAGGCACGCTTAAAGTAGTTAAGTAGGTAGTATAGACAATTTATGGGTACACACATATTATTCAGCGAAATTTTTAGCCAACTAAAAACATTTCTCTCTTTGTATAATATAGGTATGTACTTAAATAAATTATTCCATTACACAATACATTAATAAAAGAAAACTAAGTAATTATAAGAATAGTCTGACATGACTAAATGTTATAAAATAAAAAATCTTAGGAAAAAAACTTTTTCCGCGTAGTTTTTAGATTCCGTAAACATTTTTATAAATACTACGTACTTAAATGAACGTCTATATATTCCACGTAAAAATGTGTAAAAACGCGTATACGCAAAACTTAGAAAAAATGGCAAGAAAAACCACTACCAAAGACAATCCAACTGCCAACTGAAAGTCAAGAGAGACTAGAAACCACGAAATGTGTTTAAGACATGAAAATAGTAATAGTAGAGTTACGTATATTTGGAGTACCAAGATAGAGGTAGGTATCTAGGTGCTTATTTCTCAAAGGTGAGCCAACAGTTAAGCTTAAAGCGCACGAGCTTATTCACTTTAAAAAGAAATTATCGCAACTGCAGGAAAAACCTCAAAGTTAAAAACTAAAAAAAACTAAAAGTTAAACTAGATAATGTAATAAAAACTCCTCGAACAATTTTAAACACTGTAGAGATAGTTAATTTAATTTTAAACTCTGTTCGAATTTAAAAGTCGTAAATTTAAAATTTTGTAATGTACTTTTTGACCTTATGACGTCATTCTTTTACGAATAGAGGCGACGGGCATTGATCGAATTAACGCGCTTGATAGTGAAGGATTACATTGTTTTTAGTGATGTGCAATGTTTTAAATAGTTATCGAGTATCGATAAACAAAATGGATAAAAAAAAGGGCTATTAGACGTGAACATTCTTGACATTTAATTATGTAAAAATATACAATTAATGCGCATACAAGGAGCTAACTTAGCTGATTAAGGGTTTAGTACTGTGGCCTTAATAGTGTAGGTACAGCTACTGAAAAGATTTACGAATCTACATTTTTTTGTAACATTCGAATCCGAATTTTGCCACGTGAGTAACTTATGCCAGTGTCACTCTTAACATGAGTAATTGCGAGCTTGAACAGTTTCTTCCGACCTTTTCCAAATTTTCCTACGTAAATCCCACGCCAACGTGTAACCTCGGTGACATTTTGTTCATCATTTTAGTCTTTGTCAGAAATAAATTTGCTGTACTCGTATTTGAGTGAGACGTTAAAAATTTATGTTTTAATTAAAAAGTAGGTAAAAAAATTATTGCGTACTACAAGTTCTCAATATAATGATTATTGTTCGCGAAAAATCGCAACACCGACTTCCACCGTACAGAATTCGAATAATTTGCACGAATCGATGTGACATCCATGTGCATTTTTGTTAATTTATCAAAAACAGCTAAGCCGCTTTCGATAAAATTTAGATGGGACCACCTCGGAACTACATTCTTTAGAACGAATTTAAATTTGTTCACTATTGGCGGAAATATCAATGAGCATACACAAAAAATATATATGTATACAGACGAACACAGTACCTCCTCCTTTTTTAAAAAGGCAGGTTGGTTGTTATCTAAAAGGTTATTCAAATATGAAATGGTAAAGGTCGAGTTATAAAAAGATTAACATCTGTTTTCAATTCTATTTACTTAGGAATGTTTTTTTCCTTGCCTATTTTTACCGTCCAATCTTGATCAGGCTGTTGTACTAGACAATAGGCTTGTTAACTAAAAAAATATATGTCATTAGTCCGTCAAAAAGATAGAAAAAATACGTGTCCAATATTTTTTGAAAATCTAACTGACGGACTAATTATAATAATGATTTTATATCCAGGAAACGTCTCTGATAACCAAATAGCTCATCCTATCCGCGCGAAATTTTGAATATTGTGCTTTGTGTGAACCTTTTATTTTTCCGGAAAAAATAAGCCTATGCCACTCTTCAACCTTTGAACTATATCCATACCAAAAATCAAGGCTATCCGTTTCGATGATGTTGCGTGAAAGAGTAACAAACCTTACATACTTTGTACCCAATACCTACTAGCTTGTTCCCGCGGTTTCGCCCGCGTGCTATTTTAATTTTCGTGCTATCCCATGGGAACATTTTAGTTTTCTGGGATAAAAAGTAGCCTAAACCCCTTCGCACACGGTGTCGCATCGTAAGCGCGTAGAATAGAACGAGAGCAATACAAGCGCGTACATAATTATGTTATTATACATTATGTTAAAACAAGTCCACACACGGAGCGGTGCTGCTGCGTACCTATCGTACTCGTAGGAGTTATTACGACAGGCGTAGCGTACTGGCGTAAAAAAGCAGGCGTAAAAACGTAGCTGTTGATTAATTTCTGTAAAATTTGACTGAATTTTAATTTTTATAACTTCTTACGACTTTTAATTTCAATATGAATGATACAGTGATTGAATACGTGAAATTGGTTGAAACGTTCCCTTGTCTATACATTTATTGAGTAAATATTCATGGAAAAATGTAACAGATAAAGCTTAGGCAGAAATATCTAAAATAAACGAGGTTTCGTGTGTGGAACACTAGTCGTCTCGTACGCGTTGCTACTTAACGATAAGACTACGCTTACGCCTCGTGTGCGAAGGGCCTTAGCCACTTTCCGTCTTTTAAACTATGTCCACGCCAGGAATGAAATCAATCCGTTGCTCTGTTAATGCGTGAAAGAGGAACAAACTAACTAACCAATAAACCAACAAACACACTTTTATATTTTTAATAGTAAGGAAAGATAAGAATTAGTAAGGATTGATTGTATTATCGACAATTTGGTGAAACTATGCACATGTTCACATCCCTAGCATTCCGAAACAACAGATCGGTGTAGGCCCGTGACGGGTCCATTTGGGGCTAGGAGGGACAGAGGCCGAGGGTCATGGGATTGCTGATGGGGTTTGATAGATGGACGCGGTAGAAAAGATGAGGATATTTCTACGCTTCAATTGACGTTGCTCTGTTTGGAGGGTGCTCTACGTAAAGCTGCCATGAGATTACCACATTTTAAATGGCACTATAAACTATACCAATACCTGTTATTTCTATAGTTTCTATTTATATACGCTCTAAGATATTACTCCATCATATATATCAGTAGTAGCACTACAACTGATACCTTTTCTATAGACCCGCCCCAGCTTTGCACAGGTATCTTTAGGTAATATTTTATACGTAGATATAAACCTTTCTATTGAATCACTCTAGCTATTAAAAAAAACTGCATCAAAATCCATTGGATAGTTTTAAAGATTTAAGCATACATAGGGACAGACAGACAGACAGCGGGAAGCGACGTTGTATGTAGTAAAATTCCAATTAGATCGGTTGGAAGGACTTTTATTCAGCATATTTCTTGAATTTTATTGATATCGATGATATTTTATGTGTACTTATTCATTTTATTAACGGGAATTACTTGATACATCTTGATATGTAGATGTGTTAGATTTAAAGAAAATATTTCCTAATTTGATTATTTCTCTAAAAGTAGCTGACCCGCCAAACGTTGTTTTGGCATAATAATACCAAAAAATATCAGCAATAAAAAATGCGATTATAAATTGAGACATAAACTATCCTATTTCTCAAGTTGGATCGAACTGTGTGAAAAACTTGGTTAAAATTGGTTCAGTAGTTTAGGAGTTCATCGCGGACAAACAACGAATAAAATGAACGAAACGAATTTAAAGAATATCGTGTAGATATTTATAGATATTAAAATATCTTTTTAATAATGTGTACCTGTACCTACTTATAGCTGCATAAGTATCATACGCATTTTTTTTTCGCAACCTGTCCGTCTCAAGTTTCCCAATTACTTATCTACTGTTTTTGTACCCTTTAATTGAAATTAAACACCAATAGCAAAATACAAACTCTGAAAATAATGGCATCTGAAACGCTTTTCCAAAATTAATTTTGAAGCAGATAAATATATCACAAGTTCCCATGCAGTTAAGTGAAAATTATGTATTTCCGACACCGGTGCTTGGAAGATGGCCAAGCAATAGTTCAAGAGTACATTTATCTAAAACTAGGATCTTCTATGTATTTAGTAATCTATGTTGGTATTTTTTGTGTTTGGGCAAGTTAAACTTTTACCAAAATGTATTGTTTACATTTTACGAAACCATTTTGTTCCTATCTAGCATTTATCTAAATGAACTCCCTCACCGGGAGCATTCACTTGTAATGTAATATCTTAGATGTAGAGCTCATAACGTAATTTGTCATTATGATTTTTAGCAATCATCAAAGTTAAGCAACGTTCGGCACGGTCAATCTTCGGATGGGTGACCGAGGGTGGTATTTGCAACTAAGCGTTACCGTTGCTTGGATGACACGTTAAATTGTAGTTGATCTTGATTATTTTAACCGCTTAGCCATGTCAGAGGCCTTCAGGCGGCTTTGACACCAGGGCTATCTACTCGGCTTATACAAACTAAAAAGTAATTAAGTTCGTATAGGCCGGGTGGCTAGCCCTGGTATCAGAGTTTTTAGGCCGGCTGAAGGCCTCTGACATGGCTAAACGGTTAAAACAACCGGGACCTACAATTTAACGTGTCATCTGAGCCACGGTAGCGCTCAGTTGGAAAATGCCACCCGCGGTCTCCCATCCAAATACTGACCGAGGGAACTTATACGAACTTATTTTATCTTAGATTCAACTTTGAGCCTTACGTTACAATAGTCCCTCCCTGACTGATGAGCATTCGCGTGTAATGTAGCAAAATATATTCTACATTGAGCATTGTTAAAAAATATGTAATGTGATGCTCTCCCTCGCTGAAATACCTAAGTCGAGTCTGTAACTTAACAATACAGAGGAATACTCCTTATATGTAATGTAATTCTCGGTTCTCCTCCCTCGTTGAGTCTGTAACGTTACATTACAGAGGAATACTCCCGGTACTAAATATATAATGTGATGCTCGGTTCTCCTCCTTCACTGATGTAAGTCGAGTCTGTAACGTTACATTACAGAAGGTATTCTTCTGGTGAGAAAGCACCATAACCAAAGTTTAGAACAAAACAGGAATTATTTTTCTCTAGGTTACGTTGAGTCAAAATTAACTACAAAATTATAAGCTATAGTTTGAATTCATTCACATAATCTAATTTGTAATTTACGAATTATTAGAATGTTTAATTGGTTGATAAATGAAGCCCGCATGCACAAAATGTATTTACATTTAGTGCCACACGCCGTATTTAGATAAAGATAGATCAATCGAAACATTTAATTTGATTACCAATCAATGTCTGGACCACGTCTGGACTAATAAATACCTAATTAGATCCAAGCCCATGTAAAAACAAAACATTGTTTTACACAAAAAAGAGTCTAGAACCTACCCTGTGACATTTTCCGACACAGAAAAAATTGCATCGAAGCTTTATTCGAAGAAACACATTTTTTAAATCAAATTCGCAGCATGTGTCATAAAACAAATGTGTAAAATGCAATATGTTTATGGGTAATTTTCTTAGGTAAGGTACTAAGTAAAAATGTTGGATTAATGATGCGAATGCAAAGTTTTATTCCTTTATTTCACGATTCTGGTCAAAAGGTCTCTCTGCTTTAAAAAATATGACGACTCGACAAAACATGTAGACTTATCTAAGTCTAAGTTTATTTGGTGGTAGTATGGAAAAAAAACAAAAAGCTGTTACCAACAAGAGAAACACAAAGGAATCGGAAATGAAAACCACTCATCCGCACTCAAATCGAGACAACACTTTAGTAGTTTTTAAAACAACTTTAAATGGACCGTACGTAAGAGTCAAAGAACCTGAAAATTTCCGTCAAATGTCTCTTATTACAAAGCGATAGAGTTGAAAAATGTTGGCAGTCCATCCAGACAGATAAATCAGAAAAGTGCGTTTCGCAAATCACGAGTCGGTTACCGATACGTAAAGATGAGCATCGGTAGCTACACGCTGTGGAGCAACACTAAAACAATTTCATACGAGGAGATTGCCGACAAAAGTTAAGATTTATTGATACCGACATTTTGTTTGGAAGCGTGGATAAGACTGCTTTCATACCCACAGGCTAAAATTCGTTTACTTGTTCTGTGATTGCCACATTAACTATATTTTATGGTTTAAGAAAGTCATTCAATGTTTTTGATATTGTGTACCTATTTTGTAATTTCTGATGATTTTATACGTCTAATATAATAAGATTTTACATTGCCGAAGAGTATCCAACCAAGTTTTGTTTGCTGAGCGATATATGCTATGTTGGGTCCTTTGACCAAGTTCTGAAGTAGAAACTTTACGGACCTAACTTGTGTGTAACTGTAGGCGGGCAAGACAGCGAGATCTTGCTATGGATTTATAGACCTACTTAAGGTCACAGATTAAATATAAATAATAATAAATAATTAAGATTTTTTAACTGCATTTTCTTTAATTTTAGTTAAGAATAAAATGAAAGAAAATGCCGTATGGGAAAAGCAACACCTTTAAGGATTTTTCTAACAGCACAAATATCTTCTTTAAAACTAGACTATCACAGACATTTTGTCATTTCGATTTTCTTCTCAATTTTGAATAAAATAAGTTTATTATAATAGGCCGGGTAATAAATAGTAGGGCTAGCCCTGGTGTCAGATTTTTGGCCACCTGACGGATTCTTATGTAGCTCAACGGTTAAAATAACAGGGATCTACAATTTAACGTTTTATCCTAGCCACGGTAACTCTCTGTTGTAAATTACAGTTGCCGTCATCCATCCGAAGACATACCGGCCGAACTTTACTTGACATCGGTTATCGCTGACAAACACCTAGTCAAACTACGCTATACCTAAGCGCTACGAATAAGTATTTTAAATGTGAAACTGAATCTGTGATCAAATCTCATATCCATAATACTCTAACGCATCCAATTTTTAAAGTTTGCAAACGTTTTGCGTGGAAAACAAACAATTGGCGCAGAATTTACGAGGCGCGTTGAGAGCCAACCCGCTTATTGAGGCGGTTGCAGGATGCTCAATTTAAATTCCCTCCTCTCTGCACCAAAAACGCAAAAACAGAACTTGAGTTCTACGAAATTAGTAAATTTTACTAAAACAGCATTTCTTCTGATATGCAATAAGCTTAATTTTATTGTAAGTGTTGTGAGTGTCTGCTATTAATATAAAATCCGTTGAAATATATTAAAATCGTTTTCAAAAAATATGGCGTAAGATAAATATAAGAATCGTATAGAATATCTAGAAATACAATGGATTTCTACTTACTTACAGATATTTTTTAGTCTCTTGGTAATCGCTTTTCATTTTTGAGTTACAAAAATTACTACAGTGAAACCTGGATAAGAGAGAGTTGAAGGGACCGCCATCTCATTCTCGCTTATAGAGGTTTTTCACTTATCCAGGTTTCTCACTTATCCAGTTTCGGAAGTGGCTACTCTCTCTCATAGAGGTTCAAAAATTGGTCTTATTTGTATGTAGGTATCTACATGCGCGAAGAATGATAAATATGTTTATAAATAGTACATAGGTACTAATTGTTTGGGTTGTGTTGATTAGAATTAAACATAGATGATAGTTTGTTTTATTCTTTCTAAAAGACACACTTAAATATTGGGAAAATCAAAAAACGACTTTTTTAAATATTTCCATGACTTTTAGAGCACTGAAACCTTATAGGGACCGTATATCTTTTGATTTTATAATTTTATAAAAGTAATTCTGATAAGTCAAATTCATTGCGTATTTCATTTCGAGATTTTCCACCTTTGAACGCATACAATACCCAGCTATTTAATCATAAAGATTTATTTACTAACACCGAATCTTTCTCCTCAATTGATACTTTATCAACTAGAGTAAGTTTGACCAATAAGATAGTGTAAACGCAAGTGTAGCTATTCCAAAAGAATGTGATACAAAAATAATATAAGGTACGAGTATATTAAAGAAAAGCACAAAATAATTTTAAATAGAACACTATTTCAACAAACAGGATAGTTTAGACGCACGTGTGGCCATTCCAAAAAAAATTCGATACAAAAACACATGTTACTTATTTCCACAAAATACAAAAAAAAATGTTTGAATAGAACACAATCCGAAACTAACGGTAGTTAGTTCCACGAACTTTAAGAATGGATCATAAAATGCAGATGTTTCATTACCCTCAACTCTCGCTTATAGAGGTTCAGACAAGTAGTACTCTCAATTATAGAGGTCCATGAGGGAAAAACGACTCTCTCTTATAGAGGTTTTTGTCTCTCACTTATAGAGGTATTTGAGCGGTAAAATGACGGGACCTGGCAATTACTCTCTCTTATAGAGGTTTCTCACTTATCCAGTTCTCAGTTAGCCAGGTTTGACTGTATATTCTTTATAAAAAAGCAAGGTCTGACAAAAAATTTACTCTACTACTCTTTTACTATACCTAAAGTAAAAGCATACCTTCAAACCTTCATATACAAACTATTTGGACAGGACCATCATAGCTTCAGATTTTAAACTTTTCAGTGTATTTATTACTGATAGGTACAAGTTTAGATACTGCTATTAATATCTCTCTTTGGAGGAGTCGTATGTCAGGCCTTTTACCTCACAGGGATTATCTGAGATATTCACGATTTTCCCTCACTTTAGCTGCTTTTTCATTTGGACCGTCGCTACTGACGCCCAAATTGGTTTCTGTCTCGAAAAAGCTTTGACTTTTAATTATATGCCCCTAAAAACGGAAGCATAGCAAAGACGCGGCATAGAATGTATATTAAATCCATAAAGTTATAATCAATAAGTTTTATACGCCAATTTAATGTCATTAAGGATAAATTAAATTAGATTCCAATAACATCAATGCCCTAAAAACAAAAACAGACGCTCGAGCAAAATCACGCTTGGCGGCAAACTCTATAGCTCCTCCGACGAACAAGGATACCTTGAATT
Source organism: Hypomecis atomaria (assembly GCA_964007245.1). Classification (NCBI taxonomy): domain Eukaryota; kingdom Metazoa; phylum Arthropoda; class Insecta; order Lepidoptera; family Geometridae; genus Hypomecis; species Hypomecis atomaria. The sequence goes on from OZ023291.1 coordinate 13,834,273, forward strand.
ATTAATAGTTTTTGATGGTGTTACACCGCCGGCACATCGTTTCGAATTCTTATCACCGCTAATTTATCTTAATTACAGAGTTAATGCCGTAATTTGGATTCTGGACGAAGTCCTAACAAAGCACCTTGCATTGCCACTGTCGGCGTCAAATACCACAGGTTAGATGCCAAGAAAACGCGAGAGGGTGCCGATCACAAATCAAACAATACACATCGCATACCTGTTCGTCAATTCTATTGTTACCAAACAAAAACATATTCTCGTTACTAAAACTGACACGCTCAAAACGCGCCTGCTATGTCGAATATTAATATGAAAGTTGAAAGCATCATTCTTCAGCTAAACATGACAAAAACAACTTTAACATTCGCGCTGTAGAGTTGCAGTTTTTGGAAAAAAATGAGGCGGCATTCCGGTTTGCGCTTGCACTCGATATTGGATTTTCGACTCTTTTTCAAGTAATTTTTGAATGGTATGTATGCTAGAGAGCAGACGGGAGCCATTTGTCTTCGCAAACGAAGCGATTTGTGCGTCTGCGAATGGTAACGTATGTTGCATGAAGGCACGTGTCCGGGCTGACTTATTGGAATGCTCATTGAAGTCTATTAGTGAATTGAAATGGTACGGGTCAGAGCTTTGTTAGCAAGGGTTAGCTACGTAGTAAATCAGTCTAATTGTCTGCTTGGTACCACACACTGAGAAGAGAATAGATAAAAGGATGGTGGACTTTACGTTTTCTATGTTAAATTTTATGCAAATACTGTGACTCTAGCTTTCAGCATCTAGAAGTTTGTAAACCTATAAATGGTCATACTCATTGCCATATTAATTTCTAACTAGATTTTATATTATAGACCCTTTTCATACCATGAGATGGTTAAAAAGTGTCCGTGTGTCTTGCTTTACATTACATTATTTCAGGCCTTCATGCGGCCTAAAAACTCTGACACCAGGACTAGCCACCCGGCCTCTACGAACTTGCTTGCTATGACATTATTTCATTTTAATGTATTTGGGTACCTACATATTAACAGAAACGCACAGAGTAATGTAACATTCGATTTAATTTTTTTGTACCTACTGATGGTAACTGGAATTACAAGTAATAGAAGTACCTATTGCTAAATTTTACTCAAATAAAAACTACGTTACGGCTGTCTTTCTTCATATCTGGTATATGCACAGAGATACCAGAGGGATAATGTGGTCGATCGAGAAATGAAAGAAAGAAATGCAATGATTGAATATGGCATGAGTTAGAAAGAGACATGAAAAATATCTCGATTGAGGGCTAGTTGCCGTGTTTTTCTCTCAGTAGTGTCAAATCCAATACATATTTGACAGATTTGACAGCGCTGAGCCAGATTTTCCTTACATTTTTGTAGATGAGAATTGCCTCAGGCGACAACAGCGCTATCTCTCTAGTTGTAGTAGCTCTGTGGGTACATGGTAGGTGGTATACAGCATACGCGAGAGTGAGTGAACAAAAAAAAAACGCAATGTCTGTCGCATACGTCAAAATCACCAGTTGGAATGTCAAAATGGTTAAAATTTGGTTAGATTAGGTCATTTGGATTTTTCGGAGAAGGTTCAAATCTCTGATTATTTTACCTTCCTACTTTTTACCTTTTTGAATTTGGACACCCGAAATAGCTCAATACTAGTTTGTGAAACCCTTTGAAATTACGTAAGTTCGGGTGTATGTGCATCTTTATCTAACACCTTGTAAATTTCATATTTTAAATGGGACAAAGTGATGTATATCTCTTGCTATTTTAGTACTGTTTCTAGGATGGTAATGATTTTGATGATGACAATGATGACAGATGGACGAAACCTACAATTAGATTGAACCCTACATCAAAGTAGTACATAACCTAATCTTCACAAATATGCAAACTCAATCAAATTCGAATCCCGGCACCCCATCCAACTCAAATAAAACAGAATACAAAATTTCATAAACTATAAAACAACATGGCAATGTTCGATCGCTTCGGTTTGCGGTGGCGAAGTTTTGGGTGGCAGATGAATAATTCAGAATGCGATTCGGCAGTCCGTCAGGTTTTGGCCGCAGCTAGGGTTACCGTATCTCGGATTTTGTTCTGAAGGTGCAGTTCCACCGGAAAACATGTTTGCAACATTTATTGACAAGATGTTTGCGGAAACTACAACAGTGGGCTAATTTGAGCTATTTTATTACAAGCTTTTACTTAACTTGCAATGGATGTACTCGTAGGTACCTATGTATTTATATAAATTCTGGTGAAATCTTGCAAATTAAATGTGATTAACGTCCTGGCTTCTGATTGAGCTGAAATTTTGCACGCATATATATAAATCTCGTGACAATGCAATGATAAGTATGGTACCATGTAGCTGATATTACCATGGAGTCAGAAGGTGGCCATAGGAACTCCTGTACTAAACAAGATAAACCCGTCGTGTTTGAGCTCGTCTTTCTTGTCTTGGCTAACACTCTGACTGGTCCTACATGATGTTCATAATCTCAAAAGCTTGTATTTAAAAAGTTATATTTTTATAATAATTTATTTAATCTGTGTTTATTCCGATTCCACTGAATAAGAGACTCTTGTGTTCAACAATACACCAGAGTTGGCAATTCCGGTGACACTACGCCTTAAAAGGCTGGAAATTTCTGGGTACTAGAACCTTGTCAGGATTCCGAATTAGGAAATTTCGGGATATCTCACTATTGTTTTTTCAGAATTAGCGGCTGGTAGCAATGCAGATTAGTTTGATCAGAACGCTTTAAAGTTTCTGACTCCCGTGCGATATTTGAAGATTGACAAATTACGAAAAATTATTCAATGGTAATCATGTCGTTTCTCCGGAATTTTGGTTATTTTAACTGAGAACCCTAGCCACGGCCGTTGCATTTTGTAAATCTGGCCAACCCTTCTTGGAGCAAAATGCTTGTGAAGTTGTAAAACAAGGTAGAGGTATTTTATCAAGCAAATTGGAGGGATACCCAATCAAACATACATGTGCAGCGAGAATAAATAACAGCTTTCTCAGGATTGTGTGAAGAAGAAGATTATAATAAGATTATGAAAAATTAGTAACGTTGTGAAATTGGGTATTAAAAGAGGTAGTAAAAATTGTACTAGTTCTAGGCGTTATGCATATTAAAAAATCGGCCAATTGCGAGTCAAACTTGCGCACGAAATTCAGCAAATACTAAATATTTATGGGGGGCTCCACATTCAACAAACTTATTTTTTTCCGTATTATGCTCAATATCATTAACGGCAACAGCCGTAATGCTAAAAACATAATAAAATAAATATTTATGGGGGCTCACATACAACAAACTTGATTGTTTTTCCGTTTTATGCTTAATACTAGCTTTTACCCGCGGCTTCGCCCGCGTTATATTTTGATTTTGGCTAATGTTTGTGTCGGTTGCGAAACCTAACCTAAGCGACAAACATCAAAATACCTTAGAGGAATGCTTTTGTTGCCCTGTGTAATAGGGCCTATTCTGTGTTTTGTTGGTTAAGTTACTGTTGGAGTGTATAAACAACCCCCCTGTGTATTCCTGCCTTGTCGTGGCGGGGGAAGTCTAAGGCAGCTGAAAAGGCGGCGCTCGAAGTCTCCCTCTTCTTTGGGTCTTTCTCCTAAGGCAGCTAAAAGACCGGCACTCGTTGTTCAGCCGCTTTTAACTAAAGCAGCTGAGAGGATGGCCGGTAGGTTGCCTGCCTTATGAGGAGTGTTGCTTCTGAGGCGGGCTGCAGTGCCGCTCTTGCTCTCGGGCTGCGGTGAGATGGAACTGGTTGTGTGGGTGCCGCCACCTACCCTACCTTCCGCTAGGCCGTCAACCTGTTGGCAGACGCAGTGGGGCTGCAGGGGAAGAGAAGTGTCGGTATCGCGATGGCCGTTCTCACTGCCCTCTGCAGTTGAAGAGGCAGGCGCTGGGCTACTATGACTGACCCGTTGCACTGGGACCAGGGCGTTGGAATGCTGTCCGACGCTCAGTGCTGGTTAGTCCCGAGTGGTGGATGACGATGTGTCTTGTGCTCCGAAACACTCCGTCATTATGGCAGGAGCGCATGCTTCGTTATGGAGCCCGAGTCTGGGCTAGCGCTGTTGAGTGCCGCGAAGGAGTGCGAAAAATGTAGGAACGTCCTAAACTTGAAATGACAGGTTATTTCTGGCGCTTAGACGGCTGCTACCGCGGTCCGCTCACTTGGTTTTTATCCTATCCTACGGGAACTGTTAATGTTTTTGGGATAAAAAGTGGCCTATGTCACTTCGTCTTTTAAACTATATTTATGCAATAAGCCAAGGCAATCCGTTGCTCCGTTCCTGAGAAAAAGTTATTGTCTTATCCTACGGGAACCGCAATTTTTCGGAATGGAAAGTATCCTAAGTCACTTTCCGTCTTCCAAACTATGCCCACCCCAAAAATCAAGTCAATCCGTTGCTCCATTGCTGAGAAACAGTTATTGTCCTATCCCATGGGAATCACGAATTTTCTCTGGATAAAAAGTTTCCTATTGTCACTTTCTGTCTTTTAAACCATAGGTATCCATACCCACATCCATACCAAAAATCAAGTAAATCTTTTTCTCCGTTGCTGCGTCAAAGAGGAACAAACCAACAAACTTTTCGGATTGATAATATTAAAGTAGGTATGATGATTCTGTACCATAAAGGTAGAATAAAGAAACATGTTAAACCTCTAATGATAGTAGATTTAATTTTTTTTTTATTGTCAGACAAAATGACGGCCTGGTATTAAACGTCATAGTAACATGTGGCATGCAGAGGGAAAAAAACATTTTATCTAATTTTAATGTCAGTTGTCATTATCAATCCATACTTTATTTCCTTTTCAAGGGGATATAATGGTGGAAAAATAATTTGTCCCTTTGCCATGCTACCTGTGATTTATAAAAGTCTGCAGACAATGTCACCTGTCATCTAATTACGTTTCGCTGTGACGTTTCATTAATCCATATTAGCGTCATATAGGAATTAATCACTCAGCGTCTTTGTGATAGTGGCGACAGTTTTGCTTTCGATAGTTTTTGTCCTGTCCTACAGGAACTATGCAAGTTTTTGCTTAACGTCTAACGCTTAGCAATTAAAATTCGACGCGCTTGGTTTTGCTCTTGAGTGCAGCAGTTCTTTGCGCTGCGTGATGCTCGGCATCTAAAAGTCGCCGCGCTTGACTTTCTCCTTAAGTCTCAGCAGCTCTCTGAGCTGCGTGACGCTCAGCATCTAAAATTCGACGCGCTTGGTTTTGCTCTTGAGTCTCAGCAGCTCTTTGAGATGCGTGGCGCTCGGCATTTGTCAAACGCGTTTAAGTGTGCTCTTCAGACTCTTGGCTTCTAGCAATTTTCTTTACGCGAGCTCCGCTAGAACTACGCGCTAGATTCGATTTGCGTTTTGTATACATACCTATTAGAATGAAAACTACGTAATTAAACTGAAAAAATACATGTAACCTTCTCTAAAGTTTACAGGAAAAGATTGATTGACTTTGACATTTGCAACTTGAGCAGCCTTGAATGGGAATTGGGCATAGAGAATGTAATTTAGAAAGTCAAGATGCAAATTACCATTTGTCATGGTAGAATAAAAGTTTTTTCTTCTAAGATTCTAGCCAATGCGATTTCATCCCCCCTTTTCAACCCTTTAAAACTATTTTTTTGAATCAAAAAGTAGCCTATGTCCTTTCTCAGGCTCTAGACTATCTGTGTACCAAATTTCATTCAAATCGGTTCAGTAGTTTTAGCGTGAAAGCGCGACAGACAGACAGAGTTACTTTCGCATTTATAATATTAGTAAGGATTATTAACGGCTGTATGTGAGCCCCCATAAATATTTATTTTATTCTGTTTTTAGTATTTGTTGCTATTGCGACAACAGAAATACATCGTCTGTGAAAATTGCAACTGTCTAGCTGTCACAGCTTATGAGATGCAGCCTGGTGATAGACAGGCAGACGGACCGACGGATGGACAATGAAGTCTTAGTAATAGGGTCCCGTTTTTACATTTTGGGTACGGAATCCTAAATATGATACTTTCCAAAAAAGCTTTACTAACCTTTTGAGTAGAAAACGAATTTAGCTTACGATTTTTTATGTCTGGACATTGTTGTGTTATTTTGATAGATAATGTGGGCCATACATGTAGTGATAAAGATTTGGATTTTTGAACTGCTGATTTTAAAGTTGTTTCTGTACTGTACCGGTCTTGATGGTCCACTGTTCAACGTACATATTTATTTTTGTTGGATAAAAGTGTCAGTACTCTACATCAATCTCACTGGTACAATGTGATTTAGTGGATTGACATACCTAACTAATTACCCTTACCATCGAATTTCTTCTAACATAATATATATAAGTTTCTTCATAGTTTATCATGCATATAATTATTTTCGTTATCAGAGTCCTTTGGCTTTAGGTCATATTAGCTATAGACAAGTTTGTCAGACGAAACTTGTAAGTTTAGAGAAACTATCCGCTATAACACCTTAGGATATCGTATGCAGTGTTCATGGGCAATTCTAAAGCTCCGTGTTGGGCATACGTCTGTCTGGTATCGAAGCTCACTCTTGTATGCACCATTATTTTGGAGCTTTGAAGTTTTCTAACGATAGGTTGCGGTCATGCAGGGCGAATAATAATGTAACATCTAGGAAGGTGTATACCTACTGCGTCGTCATAATCGGTTCCATCGGACGTTTATGCTCCAATCCATCCATCCATACATCAGCCATAAGAAGTCCACCTCTGGACATAGGCCTCCCCTATGGATCTCCAATAAGACCGGTTGGAAGCGGCTTGCATCCAGCGCGATCCTGCGGTCTTAATGAGGTCATCCGTCCGGTGGGCGTCCTACGCTGCGCTTGCCGGTACGTGGTCTTCACTCAAGAACTTTTCGACCTCATCAGTCATCAGTCCGCCGCGCTATGTGCCCTGCCCATTGCCATTTCAACTTGCCAATCCGTTGGGCTTTGTCGGTAACTTTGGTTCTTCTACGGATCTCCTCATTTCTGATTCGATCTCGCAGAAAGACTCCGAGCATAGCCCTCTCCATAGCTCGTTGGGCTACTTGGAGCTTACTAATAAGGCCTGTAGTGAGAGACCACGCTTATGCTCCAATAAGTTTCCCTATACTATGCTTCAATAAGACAAGTTGAAAGCGGCTTGCATGCAGAGCTATTCGACGGTCATGATGAAGTTTTACGCTGCGCTTACTGCTACGTGGTCTCTATTCGATACATTTTCGACCCCATTGATCATCGGTACATACTTAGCATTATATTTTTGAAATAAATATTAGGTAATGCAGGGACAGAATTGATGACGATGATGAAAACTTTTAAAATACTAGCTTTTGCCCACGGCTCCGCCCGCGTTGTATTTTTACTTTTGTGCCATCCCCCAGGAACATTTTATTTTTGGGAAATAAGGAGCCTATGTTTTGAGCCAGCCTTTGAAATATGTATATCCATGCCAAAAATCAAGTCAATCCGTTGCTCTGTTGCTGCGTGAAAGAGGAACAAATCAACCAATTTTTCGGATTCATAATATTATAGTATGATGTAACTACATAATTATATTACATAGAAAAATATATTGCGTAGTTTTATGTAAGGCCCTCAATGGCGCGTATTTTGTTTACAATACATGCTTTCTTTCACACACAAACCTATATTCTAACTGGAAAATATGTCTAAAACTGGTCTAAAGCAATCAGCTTTTTGCCATAAAATGTTATTTAGCTGTCTAGGCCACAGAAAAGAGAGACTAGACTGTCTTTTTTTGTTAAATTAATTATATTATTTTTAAACCAAGTATAAATGAGCCTTCAAAATCACGAAAAAATCCCCGCCCTTTTTCTTTGCTCTTAATTAACAATCTGTGAAAAGTGTGATAGTCCGATGATCTAATCAAGACTGCTAGACTACACTGTATGCAAGTCACTTCTAACTATGAATAACCAAAGGGCAGACCTATTTCCAATAGTAGACATCCGAAGTCTAATATAGTTGAGCTCTTAGTGATGTTGGATTTTGGCCCAAAAATTCCATATTTTTAATAATGTGTGGTTTTGGACAGACACGACAGTAGTCAACATACCTATGATTAGAGCCGTGGCTCTTTCGCGGTTTCGTCATTTCGCAAAAAATGACAATCTATCGTGTACAAAATTTGAATATTTCGCTCGAATTGAATTAGAATTAGAAATTTTTATTTGCATCTCAAAGAAACCTTAAGATATTAACATACACATATAGGTATTTGCTAACACTAGATATATGTACTTGAGAACCCTGTAAGGGGGTTGCAAAATTACAACCATTGTTTACATTATGATTTATTTTTCAAAAACGGCTCAGCCGATTTCTGTAAAATTTAAATGGAACCACCTCGGGAGTATACTCTTTCGAACTTAATAAAGAATTTTTCGATTTGGTTCACAATTGGCGGAATTATCGATGAACATACACAAAAAAATACATACAGACGAACATTGAACGACTTCCTTTTTGGAAGTCGGTTAAAAAAGTAAATGCAGCAGGAAACGAGCTGTGGTTGGCTATTACCTACAGAGGAAATCCTCAGGCATACTTCTGCATTGGCATTATCATCAGCTTTGTCATCCACATCGCCATCATCTTATTCACCATCTAAGCTACTGGAGCAGTTATGCCAGCGGCCCGAGCTACGCTCCGCTATTTTGAGGAGCTGGGCTGGCTCGGGTAGACGCTGGAGGGGGAAATACACAAAACACCCCATGCGGGACGTCAGTGCAGGACTTATCGCCCCCACATCGAATAAGAATAAGAAGAAATAAATCTGCAATTTTTTACTGTAATAATAATGGTGTTTCTTCTGCATCGAGTCTTCGGTTTTTCTCCCAGTGATATAATTAATATCACATTAACATCAACGGTCAGATAGATATTATAGTTTCTGCATATTCACTTAGTAGAGCCAATACATAAAATCAAAATACTCCGATAATATTCATTTTGATAAACCGGTGCAAAAAATACGATAAAAAGTTCCTAAGCTTTCAATCTCACGTTCAAATGACTAAATTTACGTACATACTCAGCATCGGCTTAAATAAATTAGATCCTCCGAAACATCTAAAAATACAAATTCAATTCATTTAAAGGTTACAGAAAATCCACTAAATTTGGAGCATTCACATTTACGTTTTTAGCTTACCATGAAAATCTAATAGACTGCGCATTTCGAGTCCACCATCCCTCTCCATTTAAGAAGAGAGTACGGCAAGTACGAAATTGCAACTTTTGGATGGATATAATTATTATTTTCAGATGTTGCTTAAAAAAGCAACGAGTTTTTACTCGTTTCCATTTGATAAATTAGTTATTATTACGGCGTTATTTATTAGGCGGCACAATCAAAACACTGTAGCTGATATCAATGGCTAGTTCTGATTAAAAATAATGTGGCTGTTTTCAATAACTAATACTTTTTGCCGGCAAGCGCAGCGTAGGACGTCCACCCACAAGGTGGACGGATGACCTCATTAAGACCGCAGGATCGCGCTGGATGCAAGCCGCTTCCAACCGGTCTTATTGGAGATCCATAGGGGAGGCCTATGTCCAGCAGTGGACTTCTTATGGCTGATGGATGGATACTTTTTGCCAAAAATAAGCGTACATTAGATTACGTAAACTTCTTAATTTATTTATGAACAATACAATTATTATGTACTCTAAATGTATAAAATATTGCGCTACGTCATAATAGCATCGTTCATCCTTCTAACGTTCTATCAGCCATAGCACGTACACTGATGGATATAGGCCTCCCATAGAATGACCAATAAAACCAGTTAAAACCGGTTTGCATCGAGCGCGATGTAGTGATCTTAATTAAATCGTCGATCCACCTTGTGGGTGGATACACTACATTGTAAATACCAGAAAAACTCCCAATTTCGCAAGTACCGTACTATCATTTTAATGAATAAGTAAACAAAATTAGTGGGCCCCAATATCGAAATAAGTGAAACGGCAAGACGGCCAGGGAAACGGCCCCAGCATATAAAGTATCCATTTGAAGAAATTTTAACTCTCTTCCTTCGAGCTTTTATAACTCTATCTTGGAGTTTTAGTGTTAATAGATGTTCGGATTAACTTTATTTTATGTAGAAACGTTGTGAAAAGACTTAATTCCATCTGATTCTGAAGTTTGTTTATAAAATCTCGTTTTGGTGAGTTATGTGTTTCAGTAAATATTTCTAAAGCGGGATTTAACTTTTCACAGATTTGGGTCTATAGGGCTTTTGTTTTCTTTATGTCTAGATACAAAAACATTGTATGTAAAAATATATTAATTTATAGTTTTACTTTTCTATGATTTTTTTTTCTTTGAACTAAGGTGTAGGTATTTTTTAAGCAATTAACTTGATTCTACGTACCTACCCAAAATATTTTTTCATGTCGTGATTGATTGATGAAGTTATGCGGTCTACTAAATTTAAAAATACTGTAAAAGGATAAACAGTTTTTGTCTTCGTTATTCACAATTTAGACGACAAAACACCAAAATTTTGAAAATAATTAATCCTTTCCAATAGTGCTAAAAAACTCTGGTAAGTAATATAACTATAGTTTTACATAAAACTCCCGAACCGGTCTAATAAAACTACTTAGAGAAATAAATCAAGCACGGGATATCCACAACTGGGCTTGCTGACTAATTCAGTCACCCAAAGAATTGTAGAGTAAATATATGTTGTTGGTAGAGTTTCTCAGCACATACTTGAGTAAGTACTATAAGATTCGAGACCAAGACTATAGCTAAATATGAGTATAATTTAAACAAATCGGTCCCATTTCTTTATTTTCTCTATTCCGCGAGCTAGAACGTTTCGACACGATCTTTTCATGGATTTTATGATTTTAAAATAAGCGAACATTCGCAAACGCATTTACAATAATAATACAGATACAAATGTTATCGAAGATTCACTCGAGTCTATTTTCCAGCAAAACTCTTGTTCCATTTCCACACTTATATATTGAAATAAAAATAATTTTACGTTTAACCCTTCTTAGGGTAGGAACACACCAGTCGCTGCTTAAAAACTAAAGGGCCACAAATCAAAATTTAGTTTTTTTCAGGAGACCAGATTGAAAATTTACATTTCGTTTTTTTTGCTTTTTTGGCACTCTTACTTACAATAACCCTGTGTAATTTTATATCATTCGATGCGTGTTTTAGTTCCCTATCATATGTTTACTTCAATTTTGTGGTAACTATATCCCAAAGAAAGTTAGCAGCACATAAGTCCTTTTAGTTTATATATTTTTTCAACCAAAACTATAAATATTTTGAATAAAAGGCCACAAGTCGAAAAAATTTGATGTATTTTTTTTTTAAATTGATCACAACCTTGTTGGATTGAGACAAAGTCGTAACTTAAAAATAGAAAATAAAAAATTCGCACATCGAAATTAAAAAACAATCACTATACTTAGCTTTTTGTCACAAAAATAGGGTTTTGGCACCATACAAAATAGGAAACAGACAAAAATAAATACTTCTAAAATCTCATGAGGCACAATTATTATCAGAAAATATTGGTAATACAATAAGCAATAGTAGGTAATATGGATAAATGCTTTGTACTTAATATAAACAAGAGATCAACACTTTCACTTAAGATAATAGTATTTTTTATATGCGGTTTCTAAGAAATGACTAAATAACAGTTTTTAACTATACTACAATGTTTTATAAAATCAGTCTGTGTTCTACTAGTATTACATTTAAAGACTAGCATAAAAAGCTTCGTAATACTTTGGTAACACATTTCTTCTTATCAGGTTCAGAATACCCTGTTTTTTTGTCACTGAAACTTTTAGTTTTTGAGCATATTATACTTTTTTGAGTGTCGTGGTTATCACGACATTGGTCTTTGCTTGTTTTTTGGTCAAAGTAGACACTGACTTAAACTCGGCGTCGTCGTAAGAAGTCTTAAAAAAGAACTTGTTTGGGTTTTCTTGGCAAATTTTTAGGACTTTTATGTCAGCCCATCTCAGCTTTTCTCCATCTCCTGTAAGGGTGTAATTACCAGAAGCCTGCATGGCTGCTTGTCAGAGTTAAGAGCTTCCTTATCAAAATCGTCTGAAAAATTAAGGAAAGCTTAATATTTTTTTACAGACCAATGTTACCTATATAACTTTACCAAGATCTAAACTGAACGTTATTGCTTATATAAGAGTTCGGTAGATACGTACTTAAAACTCTAGAAGTTCCAGGCTTTGGTGAAAAAACCTGTTTCAATCGGCCCTGTAGAATCACTGTCTGTAGAGACAGCTGGAGATTTAATTTGATAGTCGGAATCGTGTACGCTGTCATCTGATGAAAAGGCATCTACCGTACTATCTGAGCTCGTAGAACCACTATCAGAACTTGAGCTTGAGTCATCGTCCGAATCTGAGGTACTGTTTTCGACAACTACTGGTATGTTTGGTTTTTAGGACACGCCGAGTCTTTTTCATTTGTATCATCAGATGTAAAATCGATATCAATAATATCTATCTGGTATGCAATTTGTATCAAACGAATCATCGTGTACGAGTAAGTCGGTAGATGTAGGTTCGCAGGTAAACGAATAATGATTTTCATGCTTCTGTAAATGGATGGGTGACCTTTTGCTTTCCTTCGGTGCAGGTAAATTTTGGTCTGGCTCTTGATTTTGTGAATGATGATATTGTTGTTTTCAGGCAACACCATTTTTAAAATTCTATGTGTTCGGTTACTCATTCTGCAAGAGAACATGAATTCACAAATTACATCGGTGAGGTAGAATGCGAAATATAAGAGAATAATCGACAAAGGTGAATGTGCTTAAGTGAACCGCTTTTTATTATTATCCACATTATCATATTTATTACACAACATAAAATATTATTTAACCATCATGAAGCGAAGTATTCTGTTACCAAATAAATTCCAATTTTTATTAATTCCTTTTGTCTTTAAAGAAAACACCTCAAGCAAAACAGACGTTTCACAGAAACAACTCATAAGCTAATAACAAAAATAACATAATTAGGCATTTTTTATTTGCTAAACTGACACTTTTCAAAACGAGGCACTTTTGATTTAAAAATAATGGTGTACTTACTTGTGTTTTACATGCGAAACAGACGCATTCCGAAATGTGGCCCTGTTGCTCCTAAAATTCGCCCTCAATATAGGTAACTTTATGTGATGTGGCTGTTTAGCAAAAAATAGACGTGGGCTCGCACCTACTGTCGGGTCGCAACTAAAAATATGGCTGCTTTGCTCTGAACTTAGCCACCAATCCGTGAAAATGCCAAAAGGGCGTATGCGTAAATTATTGATACAAAGGCCGATTTCGACGAGTGTCTTTGTGTTATATGAAAATAAAGGCGGTTTTGGCCCGATTTTTAAAATAAAAGCAATTTTGGATAATTTTGTTTTGTGGCCCTTTAGTTTTTAAGCAGCGACCTGTCCATGCAATAAAAGATTTTATGTTTTTAATTTAATATTTTGATTATACTTAATAGTCGTATTACGGAAAATTCAGCCACAGCCAAAATAGAAAAATAAAAGCACTTCCTTCGTGATTTTCATCGACTTTGCATGTTTTTTATTTAAAATTTATAAAAGTCCGGTTAGTACAAAATATTTTTTTTTTTAAATCAAAAACACACTGCACCACCACTTCGAAAAAAAAAATGAAAAGAAATAAGAAAGAAAAAAGAGGTTTAGAAGATAAATTTAGATACGTACTCGTATCTTTCGATGTTATTTGGGATCTATGGGGTAGAATACTTTAATTTTAATCAAGAACCCCTGTTCTTACCTATTACCCTTAATAGGTTCTTGGGACTATTTCACATTGCAGTTATGAATAAAATATTACAAACATCCAAAGCTGAATGCATCAGCATCCTTATTTAGAAGATATCTTGACTGCATCGTTGAAAGTAAATGCTCATATAATTTCTAGTTGTACTGCGTTGGATTGCATTCAGGGACGTTAGGGGATGAAACTCTACGGGGTTTATGTTAACTGTGCGCAATAAAAACTGCCTTTATGACGATACGTGGAATGGTTACGTGTATGTCGTTCGGTAGTGTTCCGTTGAATGTAAGCTTACCATGATTCATTGAAAGTGCAGGACGTACCTATATTATGGAATATTTATCTACGCGAGTACTACAAATTATGGTCATTAACAGCAAAAAAATAAACTCACTCACTTACGATAAAACGAAATTACTAAAACTATTATTATTATTAAACTAGCAATTACTTAAGCAATTGGATCATCCACAGACTCTTGCAGGTCTAAAGATAATCCAAATACTCAAGCTCACTGCAAGTTGGCAGCATGCCCAGCATGCTGGCAGCAGTTGCCACGTTGAATGGCAATTCTTATTTACGTTGAATTGTGGTCTTTATTCGCATCATAGGGCTGTTAGGGGTACTTTTACTATATTCCCCGCATACTTCTTATTAAATTGTTAGCCCATCTAGTCGGTGGACGTCCTACGTTGCACTAGCTGATCCGTGGTCTCTATTCGTGAACTTTACGGCCCCACCGGCCATCCGTTATTCAAACTATGTGCCCTGCCCACTGCCGCCTTAGAGTATTTGTATTATCCTCTTAAAAATATAAAATGTGGTAACCCTGCTAGTGAATCGAGGCTAGTTTTATTGAAATAAACGAGGTTATTAAGGTGTATTCGTTACTGGTTTGCAATCGCTGTGGATTTTTTAGGTAAAAGTGGGTTAATAGGAAAACTAAAAGCTCAGTAATCGCCGGTAGTGCTTCTACTTTTACGATTTTTGCTAGCAATTTATGTTATGTTTTGGTATGTTTTATGTGCTATAGATTCTTATTTATTTGTGTTTAAGGCTTTAAAGGGCGCTCTAAGAAAAGTTGTGTATGTACTTACTTTCATCTGATTTTTGTATGTAATAATTGTTTTCGTTTCGTATATCTAAGTAATGTTAAGCTTTAAAATGGGAATGCGATATTTACGATTGAATGAGCTTATTATGAATGAATTTAGTAGTAAAAAAGATAGTAAGCTAGACATAGATTTGTTTCCTAAATACTAACAAAAATGATAAAATACTTAATTCAATTAATACGAAATGAGATTCGAAACGAAGCCGTTACATCATAATTTTAAACCAATTTCATAGCCAAGAAATGGCTTCTTACCTACATAAGTAAATCTCGTTCCAATCAATTAAATTTTAGGTTCTAAATTTGATAACTTAGAAGGTGGCTGAGGTAAAGTAGGTTATGTTTGGTTTAACTAGGTGGCCTTTAAAATTAATATTACTCATGTTACGTAAGTTATGGCATCGAATGGAAGCTGCTGATTAATTTATTAAGGTAGGAATTAATTAGGGCTTTATGTCGGGATTGGGTACTAATTTTAGAGTTTTCAAGTCTTTGAATTAGATGGTTTAAGGTTGTGAGGAAATGAATCTGTAGGTACCTTATTATAATTTAAAATTAGAATTTTTTCGAAACCGATGAAAAGCGATAACTATTGATTTTTGTTACTTTACTTGCCATATTAAATTGACTTGTATAGTAAAGTTATCTTCCCCTGTCTGGACCTAGTTTTATAAATAGGTAGTTAGACATATCACACAAATAACAAAAATACACAATCTTAAAAATAGTATAAAAACTGTATTTAAATGTTATTTTTTAATAAAAGATTTTAAACGAAATTCTCTGGACATCATATGTATCCAAAACAGACTTAGTAAACATACCTACCTACCTAAACCGTTTCAATTGCATAGATCTTATAATTTTTTTTTTTGATCTTATACTTTATTGATATCTGAAAACCCCCTATTTTATTGATATTTGACAACACCCGATTTCGTCACTGACTGACTGACTGCTGATCATCAAAAGTAATCAAAACCTATAGGGTACTCTCCGAAGTCCTAAAAAAGTGTAATTGGGTATATAGGCTAGTATTGGTACGCAAACGACAAAACAAATCTAAAATTTGGAACTTTAACCCCTTAAATTAGGGGATGATCGTTAGTATGAAACTTCCGCAAATGATTGATTTGTGGACAATACGAGTATAAAAAGAAATGTTAGACACAGCATGGTTTGGATTGTTGCACAAAAAAATGCAAGCACTACCCAACGTCCAATAACTGATACAGTTATCGCGGTCTTCACCAGATGGCGCCGTCCAGCTCGTATGTAGGTAAATGTGTAAACATCGCATCTTTATGTATTTAATTTGAACGGCAATGGACGCACGCAATGGCGGCGCGGCGTGTCGCAGCGGTTTGGCGAATATACGCTTCACGCAGAGATAGGTACGCATAGCTGGATATGGTTTCTCAAAATGACGATGCAGTCGTAGTAAACATGAATCCAGTTGGACTTTGCAGAAAAGCTCCATTATACAGGGTTATCCAAAACTGGTACTTACCTTCTAAACAAAAAGAAGGTGATTAAGGTATGATTCCGATCTCAACTGCAGGCAGCAGCAGGCAGCAGTGCTGCCGCTGCACTACCGGTCCCCATACATTTACTATGAGTTTATATGAGGTTACATTCCTAGCTAAGCAGCAGCAGCACGGCAGCAACACTGCAGCGGCAACACTGCTGCCTGCTGCTGCTGCCTGCAGCGGACATCGGAATCATACCTTTAAGACCATTATTATGAACACCCATTTCTATGGTTCAAAGTCAAACCATTGATTAATGATTCGAGTTAAAAATACCATGTTTCATTCATTTTGTCGATACCAAGTTGTACAATTTT
Source organism: Hypomecis atomaria (assembly GCA_964007245.1). Lineage (NCBI taxonomy): Eukaryota > Metazoa > Arthropoda > Insecta > Lepidoptera > Geometridae > Hypomecis > Hypomecis atomaria. The sequence goes on from OZ023291.1 coordinate 13,851,104, forward strand.
GTATTGAATGGCTTATTTTTTTCTCGAATTCCAGGTTAGCCGCATAGTAAAAATTGATGAATGTTTTTTTAAATTTTTGTATATTCATCGATAATTTCGCCAATTGTGAACCGAATCGAACAATCCTTTTTTTCGTTCGAAAGAGTATACTTCCGAGGTAGTCCCATTTAAATTTTACAGAAATCGGCAAAGCCGTGAGGTGAGGGTTACTATGAAGTAGTGCTTCTTTACAATCGTGAGTTCCACTGAAATCACCACGGCTGTACCTACGTCTCAATATGTCGTTAGACATTTATGATAGTGCGTAGCACAGAGTTGGTAAGAGTCTCACATGACCATACGGTGGATTTATGTAAAAGTACAATACTCTGCATTTTCAATTACGTATCAATAAATAGTTGTGTATAATACAAGGATATCTGCTTGCCCTGTACTAAGCCAAAAGATTAAGACCATCGTTACGAACAACTTTTATTATGGAGCCAACCCAAAATTCGGAAAAGAAAACAGCGATCCCATATAAAACTGCAACTGGGAATCGTCGAATGTATGAAACAGTGTTTTTTTTTTTCAAATTTCGGTTTGGCTTCATTGTTAAAGTTGTTCATAATGATGTTCTAAATCATCTTGCAGCTTAGTATGAATAGAATAGAATAGAAACGCTTTGTTGTTCACACAATCAACAATATAACAATAAAAGAGGACAATAAATTAAAATAGTGCGAAAACCGGCGGCTTTATCGCTTAGAGCGATTTTTTTTCTGGCTTTCCAGGGTTTTTTTTAGCATGTTACACTAATTCTGGATTGGCTAAATTGGCAACACTACGATTTCCCTTTGGTCGCCGGCGCCGTCCTATAAGGTATATCGCCAAAGGAGTCTTTAAATGTAAAGAAGGGCCACATCCAGTGAATTTAGGTCCAAATTGCACCATATGTATTTTGTAGGTAGGTAAACTATAAATTCAGTGCGGTATGTTGCTATTCACTGCACTGATTCACAGTATGGTCTGTAATCATGAATCGATTTACTTGGAATTATACTTACTTATTAATTAAATGGAGTTAAGTAAAATTAGTACATTCAATTCCTCGATAATAGTCTAACCGAAATTCGCCTAATCATATAAAAATTAGCATTGATTGACAAAATGTGCCTATTGTTTTAGTATTAAGTAATACACTGGATTTGCTAGCCATGAACACTGAAACGAAATTATTCACTGAAGAAAAATCCAATTTCATGGCTATCATGAAATCAAAATTCTTAATTCCCTAAAGAAAAGAAAAGAAATACTAATCCTTACTATATCCTTACTATATCCTTACTAATATTATAAATGCGAAAGTAACTCTGTCTGTCTGTCTGTCTGTCTGTCGCGCTTTCACGCTAAAACTACTGAACCGATTTGAATGAAATTTGGTACACAGATAGTCCAGAGCCTGAGAAAGGACATAGGCTACTTTTTGATTCGAAAAAATAGTTTTAAAGGGTTGAAAAGGGGGGATGAAAACGCATTGGCTAGAATCTTAGAAGAAAAAACTTATTTTCTACCATGACAAATGGTAATTTGCATCTTGACTTTCCAAATTACATTCTCTATGCCCAATGCCCATTCAAGGCTGCTCAAGTTGCAAATGTCAAGTCAATCAATCTTTTCCTGAATACTTTAGAGAAGGTTACATGTATTTTTTCAGTTTAGTTACGTAGTTTTCATTCTAATAGGTATGCCTACAAAACGCAAATCGAATCTAGCGCGTAGTTCTAGCGGAGCTCGCGTAAAGAAAATTGCTAGAAGCCAAGAGTCTGAAGAGCACACTTAAACGCGTTTGACATTACATGCCGAGCGCCACGCATCTCAAAGAGCTGCTGAGACTCAAGAGCAAAACCAAGCGCGTCGAATTTTAGATGCTGAGCGTCACGAAGCTCAAAGAGCTGCTGAGACTGAAGTTGAAAGTCAAGCGCGGCGACTTTTAGATGCTGAGCATCACGCAGCGCAAAGAACTGCTGAGACTCAAGAGCAAAAAACAAAGCGCGTCGAATTTTAGATGCTGAGCATCACGCAGCTCAGAGAGATGCTGAGACTTAAGGAGAAAGTCAAGCGGGGCGACTTTTAGATGCCGAGCATCACGCAGCGCAAAGAACTGCTGAGACTCAAGAGCAAAACCAAGCGCGTCGGATTTTAGATGCTAAGCGTTAGACGTTAAGCAAAAATTGCATTGTTCCTGTAGGTAGTATTATTATAATATATTCTTTGCTGTAGGACAGGACAAAAACTATCAAAAGCAAAACTGTCGCCACTATCACAAAGACGCTAAGTGATTAATTCCTCTATGACGCTAATATGGATTAATGAAACGTCACAGCGAAACGTAATTAGATGACAGGTGACATTGTCTGCAGACTTTTATAAATCACAGGTAGCATGGCAAGGGGACAAATTGTTTTTCCACCATTATATCCCCTTGAAGAGGAAATAAAGTATGGATTGAAAATGAAAACTGACATTAAAATTAGATAAAATGTTTTTTTCTCTCTGCATGCCACATTTTACTATGACGTTTACTACCAGGCCGTCGTTTTGTCTGACATTAAAAATATTTTTAAATTAATTTTAAATAATTATCATTAGAGGTTTAACATGTTTCTTTATTCTACCTTTATGGTACAGAATCATCATACCTACTTTAATATTATCAATCCGAAAAGTTTGTTGGTTTGTTCCTCTTTGACGCAGCAACGGAGCAAACGATTGACTTGATTTTTGGTATGGATACCTAAGGTTTAAAAGACAGAAAGTGATTATAGGATACTTTTTTATCCCGAGAAAATTCGTGATTCCCATAGGATAGGACAATAACTGTTTGTCTGCAATGGAGCAACGGATAGACTTGATTTTTGGGGTGGGCATAGTTTATAAGACGGAAAGTGACATAGGATACTTTCCATTCCGAAAAAATTGCGGTTCCCGTTCCCTCAGCAACGGCTGAGAAAAAGTTATTGTCTTATCCTAGCAACGGATTGCCTTTGCTTATTGCATGAATATAGTTTGAAAGACGAAAAGTGACATAGGCCACTTTTTATCCCAAAAACTTTAACAGTTTCCGTAGGATAGGATAAAAACTAAGCAAGCGGGCCGCGGTAGCAGCCGTCTAAGCGCCAGAAATAACCTGTCATTTCAAGTTTAGAACGTTCCTACATTTTTCGCACTCCTTCGCGGCACTCAACAGCGCTAGCCCAGACTCGGGCTCCATAACGGAGCTTGCGCTCCCGCAATAATGACGGAGTGTTTCGGAGCACAAGACACATCGTCATCCACCACTCGGGACTAACCAGCACTGAGCGTCAGACAGCATTCCAACGTCCTGGTCCCAGTGTAACGGGTCAGTCATAGTAGCCCAGCGCCTACCTTTTCAACTGCAGAGGGCAGTGAGAACTGCCATCGCGATACCGACACTTATCTTCCCCTGCAGCCCCACTGCGTCTGCCAACAGGTTGACGGCCTAGCAGAAGGTAGGGTAGGTGGCGGCACCCACACAACCAGTTCCATCCCACCGCAGCCCCTAATTCTCGGCTGCAGCGTCGCAAGAGCGGCACTGCAGCCCGCCTCAGAAGCAACACTCCTCATAAGGCAGGCAACCTACCGGCCATCCTCTCAGCTGTTTTAGTTAAAAGCGGCTGAACAACGAGTGCCGGCCTCTAAGCTGCCTTGGGGGAAAGACCCAAAGAAGAGGGAGACTTCGAGCGCCGCCTTTTCAGCTGCCTTAGACCTCCCCCGCCACGACAAGGCGGGAATACACAGGGGGGTTGTATATACACTCCAACCGTAACTTAACCAACAAAAGCATTCCTCTAAGGTATTTTGATGTTTGTCATTTAGGTTAGGTTTCGCAGCTGACATAAACATTAGCCAAAATCAAAATATAACGCGGGCGAAGCCGCGGGTAAAAGCTAGTAATATTATAAATCCGAAAAGTTTGTTGGTTTGTTGGTTTGTTACTCTTTCACGCACCAACGGAGCAACGGATTGACTTGATTTTTGGCATGGACATAGTTTAAAAGGCGGAAGGAGCTTTAGGATACTTTTTATCCCGAAAAATTGCATAGTTCCTGTAGGACAGGACAAAAACCATCGAAAGCGAAACTGTCGCCACTATCACAAAGACGCTAAGTGATTAATTCCTCTATGACGCTAATATGGACGAAAGAAACGTCACAGCCAAACGTAATTAGATGACAGGTGACATTGTCTGCAGACTCAAGTAGCATGGCAAGGGGACAAATTGTTTTTCCACCATTATATCCCCTTGAAGAGCAAATAAAGTATGGATTGAAAATGACAACTGACATTAAAATTGGATAAAATGTTTTTTTCCCTCTGCATGCTACATGTTACTATGACGTTTAATACCAGGCCGTCATTTTGTCTGACATTAAAAATATTTTTAAATCTTCTATCATTAGAGGTTTAACATGTTTCTTTACTCTACCTTTATGGTACAGAATCATCATACTTTAATATTATCAATCCGAAAAGTTTGTTGGTTGGTTCCTCTTTGACGCAGCAACGGAGCAAATACTCTATGGTACTCTAAATAACCTATGGTTTATAAGACAGAAAGTGATAATAGGATACTTTTTTATCTCGAGAAAATTCGTGATTTCCATGGGATAGGACAATAACTGTTTCTCAGCAATGGAGCAACGGATTGACTTGATATTTGGGGTGGGCATAGTTTGGAAGACGGAAAGTGACATAGGATACTTTCCATCCCGAAAAATATGTGGTGCCCGTAGGACTTATAGTCTTTTTCAAATAGCTAGTAATAAATAAATGAAATTAATATGAGCGTTTTAATGAGTAAGGCGTAAGTAAGATCGTCACAAACAATCTATTGACTTCAATATTTTACTTTTAGTTACTTTAATTTCTCATACTAATGATTCATAGATGACTTTCTTCTTCTTTTTTTGATATTACAGGATAATACACAACGACTTTGCCCATGAATCTAAAGCCATGTATTCACTGAGCAGCAATTGTTTATAAGCTCTGTATCAGAAACAAAATGTACGTGTTTCCAAAACAAAAAATAATGTTTCAGAGAAAATTATTTTGTTTCTGTACACTACTGTGTGGAGCACAGAAACAAACCAGTTCATCATCATCTGGAATCATCTAGTGATGTTTCAGAAACTGTGTATCCGGAACATTGTTGCTCAGTGAATACATACATGGATGAAAAATCAACTGCTTTGAAAAGAAGGCTGTAGAAAAGTATCTCTACGTTACTAGGCTTGCCATATTCATTTAAAACTCACAGCATAAATAAATTACGGTAGAGAATATAAACACCTTTTTGGATGCACTTACTGGCGCGCGCCGCTGGCACGCCGAGCATACAAACGTTCTGATTAACTTGATCAATCTGTTTTAATTGGTTCGGTTACTTTTGGGCTTTTTGATTACGTAAATGGTCTTTGTTTGTGAGAGAGATACGTAAATAACTAGGGTATAAGTCAAATATAACAACTAGAAGGCTTAATGCTACTCTTTTTGGTAGTTTAATTTCATGATTTCTAAGTCTTAATCATCAGTTATAAGAATGAAATTGCTGCTTAATGCTAGCTAAGCATTTATTTTAGAACTTTCAACAAAAAAAACATACAGCACACTGATAGAACGCTATCATTATATTTGGAACTCCATAATCTATTTATAAGTTCACGGGGATCCCCTGGGGTCAGTCTGGGGGATCCTGGTGGTCGACATTCAAAAATTGGGCTCCTGTTTTGTTTACAAAAAATAATCAACAAGGTAGAGGGCCTCAACGTGGTAACAAATCACTGCTACGATTTTGCCCGCTCCAACCTAATCATCAGAGTAAAGATGCTGTTCGCATACTTCTTAAAATTTCCTGCAGTATCTAAAGCTATACAGTAAAATTTTATACGTCAGAATGGCAGAACATTCCGCTCCACGTCCATATCATGCAAATACGTAGTTCAAAGAAACCCATGGCTTTTAAAAAATACTAAGTACTATTAAGTGAAGAAAAACTTCACTTCCTCCGCACTGCTACGAGTATGTCCTGCGAACATCGACTTGGCATTTTTTCTATATGTCTACGAATAAATGAGTGTTATTTAATTTTATTCGAAGGCTATGTGCTAAGGCTATGCTATTATGTGCCAAAGATTTTTTTCACATTGCGGTTATGAGAGTAGGTATTTCAGCTTATTATATCTCTGACGTAGATCGTATCCAATTGCGTATAATTTTGGAATCCTTCATAATTCGTCGGTTGTGCGGAATCACAAATCGGTGTTGCTATACGTGACGATGAATGAAATAGCCGCAAACACAGTTCTAATGCTGCCAGCTTTGCGGTATTGCGCACAAGAGAAATTACCGCTATGTGTGGATTTCCGCAAATGCATAATAAGTAGTTTGATCACTTATTTGGCGCTCTATGATGCGTTGCCCCGTAGGCTAGTTTTAATAATAATTCGCCAATTTTGTTCCTCATTATTTTGTGATTAACATATTTATCTGAATAGCTATCAATATTCATCACTAGCCTATATTTATAGTTCTGCTACATAACATAAAAAGCCATTCCCCGCATACTCGTAATAGTAGGTAAAATGTTTGCCACAGGGGAAGACGTTAGTTCATATTCGTCCCATACTAATAAGCTTTTCAAAATTGTTATACAAATTTCAGTATAACTGGCTTTTTAATGAAGAAAAACACGGTAAAAAACGTCATATTCAGGAACAAAAATATTTATTTCTGTAAACCTATAACGGGAACCTGCCACTAGGAAAGCTTTGTTCAGCGGATTTAAAACGTTAGACGTTAATTAGTACTTATCACCTTCTGATACTAAACTCTTTAGATATATTATTATAATAAGAAGATTATCCTTTCTCTCACCCATAAAACTTTTAACTAATATTTCCTTACTCGTGCGTAACCAATTAATTGGCTAACGCAAATATTGTTTCCTATCGTAGATTAACAATTTTCATGGAAAATCCCTAGTAAATCGGTAAATATTTTGACATGAAGTTAAGTATGCCGCACAATTATTAGAAAAACATGCACATTATGAACGCTTCATATATTTTTACAACCCCTCAGTGCACAACAAAATTATACTAGAGAAACATTGCTGAGAGGAGTAGGAATAATATTAGGGCACTCTATGTTATTCAAGAATAAAGTAATTATCATCTTGTTACTAAGTACAGCGAAAAAATACTTAAAGCATCCCAAAATTGACATTGAATTAAAACACTCAATCCATTAATTTTTTCCACTAATTTCTTACTGCATCTTATCGAACAACAAAAGTTTTAAACAAAAAAAAGTTGAAATTTAGGCTTAAATATTGCTAGCTATAGTGCATTAGCTATTTCTTATACGTGTTGACGATGATTATGATGATGATAAAAAACTATTTTACGATGTCATTAGATGCCAGAGTGCAAAAAAACATAATTGGCTAAAAAAATTGTTTCTGAGGTCAATGACCTTTGCGCCATGTGCAAGTTTAAGAATTTCAATTTACCTTTATAATTCAAAAAATTATAATCCCATAGTGCTCAAAATAATTTTCAGAGAAAGTTGAGACTATTAACACAGAGAGTATGATCACTACATCTATCTATCTTGGAAGTCACTATCACTACACCTATCTACTTTAGAAATTAAGGGTGAGGGAGACACACTCTTTTTTTACTTTGGATCTTACAAATGTTACATGCGCCAAAAAATAGTTTAAGAAATCCAACATTCATTTTAGAAACCCTATTCAGCGATAACCCACATGAGGAGGTGGGGTTGAAAAAAATTGTTCATCCCTACTTTAAATAATGTGGGAGCGACCCCTTAGATACACAGTTTTGAATTTTTAAGAATTTGAAGTTGAGATAATAATATGCCAATTATTGTCATGCAATTCGGTTCATATTATAAATGTGGAAGTTATGTAAGTTATATATAAGTTATAAGTTATATGGAAGGCTTTGTAACATTAGGACAGACGGACGGACACAACGAAGTTATAAGGGTACCTCGTTTTACTACGGGACCCTAAATCTGTTTTTACATATTTAATACTACAAAAACTTTGATTTGGATGTTGGCTTAACATTACATTACATTTACATATAGATTTGGCCAGATTGGATTCCTAGTGGGGATGTTAATTTACCTAAAAGGATAGTAATTGACTCGCCTGAATTTACTATCTAGTGCGTTGGCATAGTAGTAATAGCGCGATGTGCCAAGATAGTACGGAAAACCCTTAGGGAGGTAATATAAATCTATTTTTTGTCCTGAATTTATTTTTATTATTAGATTATTTTGTAGTCTGTGTAGTATCGTGGATAATTTCAAACGAAACATAAATAAATATGAACACATTTTATATCGATGCAATTTGTGTTATAGTGTGATAAATGAAATAATTTTTCCAAGTATTTCTAAACTCGTTAAAAAATTTGGTAAGGTAAAGGTAATTGTAGTAACTTTTTGCTTTTGAAATATGCGTCAGAGCATGATCTAGTTCAATATGTAAAGTATCGATTTCAAACTTTAGGGTAGTTCAACAGACTCAAGCCACGATAAATTTTCGAATTGGTTATTACAAATAGTTTATGAAATATAGAAACAAAATACTAAAACATGAATTTCTACGGATACAATGTTCACTTGTCCAAGACAACGACCTCACATCTATTACGCCTAGAACTCGTACTGCCTCACTGCTCGAGATCAAAACAAATCCCATTTTAAATAACTCCAATCATCCATCAAATTGTTACAACTATTGTCCGTAATAGGAGCCATTTCTCGTAGTTGTCGGTAATCGTTTTATTCGCCATGATTGCTTTCGAGTGAATAGGTAAACATTCCTTTTTTTGCCGCACGTTCCCGACGAATAATTGTGCCCTTTCGGAAATTGCAGTGGCGCGTGGCGGTCTGAGTGTTTTCGTTGTTGGAAATAGCGCAAAATGGTTAAAGGCGATCGGTTATTGAGATTCTTGGCAAATAAATAAAACTAAAATAACTATGAAGCCGTGGTGGTCTAGTGGTAGGGACACCCGCCTCACAATCGCGAGGTCGTGGGTTAAAATTTCCGTCCCGCAAAGGCCGAAACATATAAGTTAAGTAACAATATACAGGGTTATTTCTAATCAATTAGCATCCTTTTAGGGGTTTATTTTATACATCAAAACTAACAATTTTGTTCTGCGACTTTTGTCAAAACTAAAAAAAAAACAACGTATGGAACAGTTGATTTTTTTTTTGAGTTCTGACAAAAGTCACAGAAGAAAAGTTGTTCGTTTTGGTGTTCAGAATAAGCCCTAAAAGGGTGCTAATTGATTAGAAATAACCCTGTATAAGTTATAAGGCGGATGTGAAGTTAGCTACAAGCTGCGCAATGTCCAACGCAAACGAGATTACGCAGCTTGTAGCTAACTTCACATCCGCCGACCTGTATGATTCGGCCTATACCAATGAGTTCTCTGGAATATATGTACGGAATTTCACACCACTGGCTTTTTGGTGAAAGAAAATATCATGTGACAACCCGAATACGTCGGTGGAAGAAACTTATTGGATTATGTAAAATCCACCGACTCGTACTGGACCAGCTTGGTGGATATGGCACAATCACCCTTAGTCAGTAGGCTTACGTTCTACAGTGGACTATTAAAAGTCTGGTACTGTACAGTACTGTAAAATAACTTAAGAAATGCTGCCTGTAATAGTACGAAAGCCTGACAACGACAAGGTAAAACCGGATGCGCCGGATGACGGTATGAAATTCTATAGAAAACTATTTGACAACGAATCTATGACTAGTGTTTTCCACTATGTCATTAACTTTTTAAGCGACAATAAATACCTAAATTTTATTGATTCATTATCTAATTTTACTACTATAAATGAATAAAATTTAAACGTAGAATATTCATTAAATAAAATTGCTTTCTTAAGACTGAAATGCTTATTAATATCACTTTTACAAAACTTGACAGAATTTTTAAGCTCGACACTGTTCACAAATTTCATTTACAGTGTCATGTTTTCACTCCAAACGTTGCCTAATAAAATTATACAATAAACGAAATAACTTTATTACACACAATGAAAACCATTGCCATCATCTAGGGTGTCTGTTTAACGTCATATATTTTCCTCCCCTAAGCTTTTGAGACAAGCGCGATGCAACTTATAAGAAAATTCATTTTAAATTCACCATGTGGCTTCATCCCTTCTATTTGGAGGTGAAATAGAGGTCTATTTGCCCAAATTTAATGCATTTTAAAGGGTGCATAATTTACTTAAAGTTAATTATTTTGTAATAGGCCGATCCCAGATGGTACACTTTAAAATTGGGGAACTAACTCGAAGAAAATTTCCATTGACCAACTTTGTTGGGAAATTTTAATTAAATCGCGTTGTCATGTGAATAAAATATCTCCTTCGTATATATTAGAGACTCCTTGGAACTTTTTGGCCGATAAAAGTTAAGTATGTGTAAAATTTAAAACGAAAAATTGGATGAAGGAATTAATATTTTTTCGTTCATATATAGATAGATAACACTTAATTGTACACAAAAAAAGAAATAAGAACAGTAATACAAGGAAAACTTATGCTAGTTTAACTCAAGGCGGAACGATCCCTTCCAGGCAACCCATATATAATTATTATATTATAATTTTGACAAGTGTTTTTTTAATAGTACAGTAAATTTCACGTTATACTATAGAATACTAGCTGCCTATCCTCGCTTTGCTCGACTACCAAATGAATCATAGCTCCATATGATTCATAAAATAATGAATATCAGAAAAAATATTTCAAAGTCCATAAAGTAGATTTAAAACAAATTAGTTTAAATTTACCTAGTTCATTACAATAAAGATGGGACCGCGTCATACAGGTGTTGTGATGGCAGTCAAAGTTCTGCGTAGCAATAAATTAACTTTCTAAACTAATATTCTAAGTTCTAAAATAGAATTAAAAGTACTTGTACCTTTAGCAGTTTTCTAAGGTATTTGCCCTTCAAAGCGTTGATGTTACTAACATGAGCTATTTTTACTATTCTTGATATTTATTTCTATTTTAAGAAAATATTAAATACCTAAGTAGAGTGTATGCTGTATTTTTGTATTACTTGTCACGAAAATAGTCTGAATCTATTAGAGCTTTTCCTCGCCTGATATCCGAAAATACTCGGTTCTTGTTCAAAATCTCGGACACCCACACTTTCGACAATCGGAATATATAGGTAATTATGAGTTTCGCTAATGGGAAATCTGGAAATTTTGTTCCGACACCCATTAGCTTAGGAGCCAAATTGAAATAAATCTGACTTTTACATCCATCAAACAAAAAACAGGCATATTAATAGTTAGTTTTTTAAAGAAGTCACTTGCTGTCCAATGCAATGTTAGGAAGTGCGCCGTGGTGAGATCCTGATTGAGGATATACCTGAGTATGAGAAAAAACTTTTATTACAACACAACAAAAGGTTTTTTTTTAAACATATTATGACAATCAACAAGCAAGCATAAGCTTGTCTTGTCTTGGCTTGACTACTATAGCTATAAGTGCTTGATTTTAAGCATTGCGTATGCCCATCTGTCTCTTGCCTGTTCTACCTAGAACTTTTAATGACACCCGTGAAAAACCTTGTGCGCCCAGCACTACACTCGTCACTATGAGATGTTAAGATTAAATTGTTAAAGTGTAAAAAAGTTTACTGTTTGAAACAATAATTGTTTGTTCCCTATACTAGCTGCTAGCCGGTTCATTTCAGTGAGCTAAATCAAACAAGCTGCGTCACGCTTCATTCTTCTAGACTCTAGGCTTCAAATTTCTTGAAAAGAGACGTAATTCTCAAAGTATTATTTGGATTGCAACCCGTCGTATGTAGAAGAAATAATTTTATAAAACGTTGCTATGTCAAAAAGCACGCGCTGCGCTGTAGCGTGTCGATCAGAGAACTAAAAACAATTCGACAAGGAAACTAGAAAATTTTTGCAGTATCAACTTCACGACCTGGCTTTTTTTACAAACAAACATGTAAAATTTTTCCTTCCGTTACAAAGTCAAAACCCAGTAAAAGTAATTTACTTCGACAACATTTTTAATACCCTCCTCACTGGAACTAATAAGGGCTCTCTGACTACACAGATATTCCGACTGCCACAGCCGGTTTCCAATTTTCTATACGTGACCTTTTTCAGCACGGATGTCACATGTTCAACAAACGAGGTGTCTTTGAAAACGTAATTAGAAAATTCCCCAAACGTCGTCCCTGTTCCCGGTTTTCGGAGATTTCGAAAGTCGCAAATTAGTTTTGTTCTTGATGTTTTTTTGTTTGGTTCATTTGATGCCATGGACATGGGTACACATTTAGACAATGAGCCACAATAAAGTTAGCGTCTAGCCTTCGAGCAAATATCTATAGTCACAATCGTACAAAAAATGTGTCTGAAACAAAACTCTTAGCAAATTACGTAGTAGGCAGGCTTTTTAGTTAATCGTAAGGCGATTGCAGGCCGACTACAACGCCGCGCGATGCCAAAGTGCTCGGTTACAAGCACTAATTAGGTGACATAACGTCACCATTATCGTGATAACGTGAAGATTCGAAAAAACGGGTCGGTATGTATGATGGCGCTCGGACATTTTTTTACTACTTTCACTTACGGACTGTGGCTCTGTAGATATTTGCTTTTTTATGTATGCCCGTTGCGACATAGTTGCAGAACATGACACAATGTAGAATCTGCATTGTGTCATGTTTATCTGATATCTGTTAAACAAAAAATCACGCTAGTTAACGTACCGCAGGACGTAAAAATAAAGCAGTGAAAGTATTTTATTTTTCGAAATCGGTCAAAAAACAAAACAGTCCAAAGTTTGCTATATTTCGGTAGCATTAAAAATAAACACAAACTCATAAAACATGTTGTAACAGCTATTTGAAAAGTTCCGCTACCACAAAATAATAGTGCTCTCCATTCAATTAAAAGCAAAATACTCGCTAGCTAGTACCTAATAGGTAGAATTGTAATTCCCCGCCGTATTGCGCACTTCTGTAATTGGTTCAGATAAATTAACAGAGTAGTTTTAAAGAGTGATGTCCTACGGGACGCAATTTTATCGCGTTCAGCCCGCCCATTGTTAAACGCGATTCTATAATTATGAGGTTTTAACAGTTGCAGTTTAAACGTAGCTAGTAATTGAAGCGTGCCGTTTTTATATAATTGATGGTTAAATCTCTTTTATTCATAAAACATACAAAGCCGTGAAGGTCTTTTTTTTACGAGGGGGAAATCTTCTAAAGATGCCCTAAATTCATTGGGGTGCAGAAGGGTTATGTGGGATTGTACCCACTAAAACCCCCTCGGTGGCCAGCCTTTGTGCCTTCTTGGGAGCTCCGGGATCTCCAAAAGAACACGCCGGTGCTCCCAGCACTTTACACGACTACTCGCGATTAAACCAGGCTTGTGCCGTCCTTTACGACAGCGTTGCCACATACGCTGCCGTCCTCCTCGGGCCCGCTTGAGTAGATGGTTAGAGCCCCAACTCTGTCCACCCACGAGCCCAGGGGTCCCCTTTTAGTAGGCTCTTACTACAGGCAGGGGATACCGATGCCGTATTCTAGTGCCCCGGCATCAGGCAAAAGCCGTGAAGGCCTAGTGACACGTTTATCTTAAAATTGTAAGGACGGGTACATATCACGGTTTTGTACCAAACTACCAATGAATGCCCTAGAACGGTAGAAATTTCTACTGCTATGATTTTTTTTGTAAGGAAATAACACAAAGAAAAACTACATAGGTATGGCTCAGTGAAATATTAAAAAGCTGGTGATGTTACTCAGGGTGACGAGTGATCATTGCCGTAGTTTACCTACATACAAGTTTTGAACTGTTACAATTCGAAACGTTCAGCGACGCTTATGTAACTGTTCTTATGTCACTGTTACTGTCCTTACAATCACGTCTGTGATAATGATACTATCATTATTGATACTCGTCTGATTACTTATCTGTTCTGCTACGAAAATGTAACATAAAAAGCTGTGATAAAAAGTAATTACTGTAGAATCCTGTACCCTGGAAAATATTCAGTTTTTTAAAAATTATTTTTGTAAGTCAAATCTTATATTATTTATAGTCATAGTCATTTATTGAAAACACCACTGAACACTACTGCAAGTCAAATTTTTAATACAATTAATATTAAAATAGTACATGTTCAGAACATCCATACATAGTACATCTAATTATTCATTTAAATAAACATTAGTACATCTATTATTCGTGGGAAACTGAAAATGATCCACGATACTTCGAATTGCTCTGTCACAAACACATCTAGCCTCTCTGTCTCTAACCTCTTGCTGTATGATTATGTCTCTTAAGGCATTCAGGTGATTTAAAAACTGATATGGTCCGAATCATACAACTTGGCGGCTGTGACGTTAGCTACAAGCTGCGGATAACCCAATCCTAGCGCAGCTACTAAGTGAGCTTCAGTTAGGATTGGGCTATCCGCAGCTAACATCACAGCCGCCAAGTTATGTGATTCGGACTATCCAGACCTAGCCATACATCCTATACGAACTTACTTACCTCTACCTACTGTCAAAATAGGAACCATTTTCACTCGACCGCATGTTCACATCACTGCCCCGACAGCGAGATATGGAGCGTGGCCGAACTGAGCAAGCGGACCGTGAGATAAGCTGGAGACTGCATAAATCTGCATAAGGCAGTCTCATCGAGGCGGTATTGATGTTACGTCTCAATGCAGCATTGGCATTAGGATGTTATAGATACGACGTCACCCGGCTACGGCGAGATTTCAGCTGGAGTTCTTTCAAGCAGAAAAGCTTCCCGTCTGGTACCTTTTGACATTATGCACGTATTACACAAAACCAACAAAGTTAAAATAGGTACTAAATTACTAAAGCCTATCTACCTATATATTATAAGTATATTTATTAAATGTTCTATAGTAGGTATAATGTATTTCATAATTTTAGGGTCTTTTTATAGATAGATAGATAGATAATTCTTTATTAGTACAATTACAATACAAAAAACATACGAAAAATAAAAACATTACAAAGTTATACCAAATGGCGGCCTTATCGCTTCAAGCGATTTCTTCCAGGCAACCAAGAACGGACAGGAAATAGCAAATTAACAAAACAGCGGCCTTAACAAAAAGAATTTAAAAATAAACAATGAACACTTATAACAAACAAACCAATTAATAAATAATATTTATTGAAATAAGTATAAATGCCTACCTAGACACATAAACATACATGTATTACATAATACAAAAATAAACTTACTTATATGATTACATACTATTATTACTTATACTTACTTAAATAAATAAATATATAAAGCAAGCAGAATCAATAATGTAAGTACCTAAGAAGACAGGTAATGCAATTTGACTCTTTGTTTGAACACA
Source organism: Hypomecis atomaria (assembly GCA_964007245.1). Lineage (NCBI taxonomy): Eukaryota > Metazoa > Arthropoda > Insecta > Lepidoptera > Geometridae > Hypomecis > Hypomecis atomaria. The sequence goes on from OZ023291.1 coordinate 13,866,635, forward strand.
TTCAGTGATGGGGCGCGTCTGATATCCACCGGTAACTCATTCCATAATCTAACAGATTCCACAGTAAAAGATGAAGCGTAAAAGTTTGTCTTATGTTTAGGAACGTCAAGTTTAAGATTCTCAGATGATTTTAAAAAGCGGGTTAGAAGAGAACGCCGGAAAATAAAACGTTCTTGAAGGTAGGTAGGAGAAGAAGGATTGAAGAGAGTATTGTAAAGAAAAGAAACGATATGAACATCCCGGCGACGACGAATAGGAAGCCACTTGAGTTTTGCGCGATATTTTGAGACGTGGTCATATTTACGCAAGCCAAATATGAACCTTATGCAGAAGTTTTGAAGTCGCTCAAGTTTATTTAGCAATCAAGGATTGGAAGTAGAAGGGATTGTGCGAGCGCGATTTTGGTGGTAATAGGAAGAAAATTACGGAGCCTACGTAAAGACCCACCGGAGGCAAACATCCTACGACTCGTTTCCGCAATCTCAATCATTACAAAACAATCATCAATGTATTTAAGAAGTTGTGGTGACCCAACGTTCTATACGTTAGCTTTAGAGCCGAGAGTTCATAAATATCACCTAATACTATACAATTCAATTCCTATTATTATTTTTTATCTCGATAGAACGGGCATCTCTTATAAAAATTGTATGACAGACGCGTCTGTCATACAATTTTTATAAGAGATGCCGGCCATCCGCGGATGGCCAGTCTTTTATAAAATCATCTGAGTGAGCGTAAGTTAAAAACTGCTTTCAGAATTCTATAAAAAACATAAACAGAAACAAAAGAAAACGTAGATTAAACCAAAAAAAAAAAACACAAACAAGACGTGTCATAAAAATTACTAAAATAGCATCCGAAAAATAAAAGTAATTTGCTAAGTGCATTCATATCAAGCCGATAAAGTTCCTCAAACTGCCGGAGCGGGCGTCCTGCCGCCGACGTCACGACAAAAACACCGAATGCATTATGACAATCGCTAATATCTATAAGCTCGGGGCAAAAATTAACCCCAAGACTGCTCCCTTTATGATTCCCATTCAGATAAACTGGTGCTTATTCAGAGGTAAGAGCGTGAAATAGAAGGAGCCCTTTCGCCGCGAGCTTTCGTCGCCCTTATTTTTTTGTCCGCTCTTCCATTGCAAATTGCATATCCGGAAAAAATTGGGTGCGAGCTGGGGTTGAAATTTGAAGCTTGCAAAAGAGAGGTTTATGATAATGAGTAGAGTTACTCTTGCATTCAACAATTACTTTAATAAATCAGCTATTAAAGCAAAGACGACAAAATATCCTCTAATTTTTAACTTCATTTTTTAGACCGAATTTGTTTTGTTAATGCTCGACTGCTCGTATAGTTAAGAAATAAGACACATAACAGTCATCCTTACACAGTATAAAATAAAGTCGCTATTTTTGTCTGTTTGTTTGTCTGTATGCTTAAATCTTTAAAACTACGCAACGGATTTTGATGCGGTTTTTTTCAATGGATAGAGTGATTCAAGAGGAAGGTTTATATGTATAATACACCTGTGCGAAGCCGGGGCGTGTCGTCTAGAACGAAATAAACAACATTTCTGCTGTTTCTATTTAGGTATAAAATGGTTATTATCAATTTAACTTAGATCTAACCTACAGTAGTATTTGGACCATTTTTTTTGTTTCACTTATGTTTTGTATTAATGAAGTCCATATATCTGTCCACCTCGTAGGTGAACGTCTTACGCTATGCCTTCCGGTACTGTCGACTTGAGAGCTTGTCGACTCCATTGCTATTGCATCAGTCCTCTGTATTATGTGCCCTGTCGACTGCCATTTCCATTTGCTAAGTAAACTGTATGAGAATTACCGATCTATCATCCTGTGCACTCGAAGTAAGTAAAGTCGTTAGGATATTCATAGTTCGTTGTCTTCCTCCAAACTGTTTACAACCATCTAGTTGAGTTCCTCATTGGGGGAAACCATTTAATTTGCATCGAAAAGCGAGGTCGAATATTTAGCAACAAAGTTTGTACAAGCTGTTGTAATAGTCATGAATTGTTGTTCCTTAGATAACGTGCATCTTTAGTAAAGTTTCCTGTGAAAACTATTATATTTATGAAGTAAAAGAAACTTCTCTATACTGTTGTTATTCAACAGGAAACTTACCTACGTGTCTATGTCACGGAGCCTTTAGGGGTTGTATGAAATTCAACGTAAGGTAAGGCTTGTACCTACCTATTGTACCTACCAGAGAAGCTGCTCGTAGTTGGCTTATAGGAAAAGGTATATATTTTTGGACATGAATGCAGTGTAAACATATATACGGATATATCCCTATGTATATGTACCTACGGATTTTCGAGGTCCAATACAGGTTAGTTACGGATATGTATAGTACTGGTAGATTTATAAATTTGGAACACGGATTATATAATGATTTTTTTGGAAGAAAAAACGAATTGCATGCCTTATCCAGATGGCAACACAGTAAAAATGTATCATTATCTTGTAAGAACTACATTCACCTAAACCAGATTCTTAAAATATATATTAAATGTGACAACACTAACCGCCAAGCAGCTTTTCTCATCATTCTATGGTACAAAAAAAAAGTTCAAAAAGGATAAAAAATATTTTCGTACCATCATTTTGCCACCTATGATCAGAACTCGAAGCAATTTGTTCCCAAAAGATGGAAACTCCCCTTCCAGTCTCCCCAAGTCTTATCAGTTATGATAACATTTTACTTTATACCTAAGTATTTCTTACTCCGGTCAGCAGCCTTTTATCGTAGGTTTAAAAAAACTAATACATCGTGCATTTTTCATCAAGCAAGGTATTCTTCCAGCTCAATGAGCTCCCCAACCATTTTAACTTTTCCAAAGATTTGACCACCTGTCTAGCCGCGGTTCGTTGCCCGCCATAAAATATTTTCCGGAATGGTTCATTGATCGTTTCGCGATGAAACTTTAGTATAAGTACCGCGGACTAATAGCTCGAACGTGACTCGAGTTAGGGGCCAATTTTGCGGAGGACTTTAAGAATATCATACACCAACAATGCGGATCGGTTTATGCATGTTCGATCTATTTTTCATTAGACTGTTTTACCCTGCGTATTGTTATTTTGGGAAAACTTGGCATTTAAAATTTTACTCCGTGTTTTTCTGGAATATTCAACAAATATTTGTTTAGGACGCCACATTACCACCCTTACACTGTCGATTTTCCTTCGATACGTACGAAGCGATTTGATTCAACTTTTCTGGTTCGTACCGCCAGGGAATGGAACAGCTTTCATGCTTTACTGTTTCCTAAGAGATATAATCTAAAGCTTTTCAAGATCAGCGTGAATAGGTTATTTCTTGGTCTGCGTGCTTCATCTTCGACCACAACGTCGTTTACCATCAGGCGAGTTGGTTGTGAAGCGCGGACTTATTCGCTATAAAAAAAAAGTTATCATTTTCTGACGACAATACAGTTAAATGTGTTTAGTGTCTTCTTTGATGATTGATCGATGAGGTAAGTGGTATTATGACCGGTACCTAGCTCGTTACATCAAAGTCTATTCAGCTTTTCAGAACAAAATCTACGTCAATATATAATCCCTGAAAACATTGACAAACACTGCTTTCTTGCGACAATGATCTGTATATAAGGGATAAAAAGTTTAGAATGAACTTTACAGACAATTCAACTAGTCACGGAAAGATTGATTTATTCAAGCGGATTTTACAAAATATTACTTGTTTGATACAAAACTTTATAAAATAATACCTCACTACCCTATACCCTGGGGATGGTCCCCAGGTACAAAAATAAACTTTTCGGCAACTAAAACACAAAACTAGGCTAACAAAGCAGGCAGGAATAATCCGTTATAAAGACAAATCTTTTCCTTTGTCACTGGAATAATCTAGATAGGCTGGATGGCTCCAGGCTCTATAGAAATCTGGAAACTTTTAATCCAAAACCCAGTAACTTCAAAGACGCAGCAAGCTGTCTTGCTTTTGCATAGCTCCATCCAATTTATTCCCCCTTACAAAGGTCTTATCTTGAATGAGAGAAGCTTGTTTTAATGTCGTTAATTTAAGGCTCGGGCGTCTGAAACGATTTCATCGTGCTGAGGAGTAGTTTTCAATGTTTTCACTAGATAGTACTTACAAACGTTTTTTTACAGTCAGTTAAGACTTCTGCGTTACGCTATAATGAAGAATGACGAAGCACCATTTAACATGCGGAAATTCAAGTTAGGTAAAAAAATGTTCGACAATCTGAGACAGTGCTTAGACGTTTTGAAAACTATCTCTCATCAAAATTAAATGTAAGAGAAATAATCAGCCAGGTACGAGTCGGACTCGCGCACAAAGGGTTCCGTACTGTATGAGAGACCCCAAAACATTTATTTTATTTTAATTTAAAAAAATATTGAAGTGAATATACAACTAAATATTCTGTGAAATTTTCAAGCATCCACCTGTTACCAATATTAATATCGAGCAAAAAACGGCAAAAAAATCAAGTTTGCTGTTTGGGAGGCCCCCTTAAATATACACATATATTTCATTCTGTCTTTAGTATTTCTTGTTATAGCGGCAACAGAAAAACATCAAAATGAATGTAAAATTTCAGCTTTCTAGAGTTCATGAGTTACAGCCTGGAGACAGACAGACAGACGGACAGCGGAGTCTCAGTAATAGGGTCCTGTTTTTACCCTTTGGGCACGGAATCCTAAAAATGCCAAGTCGATGCTAGCTTTCTAGATTTCAAAACGTACATACGTTTCACGTTTATATAACTTTACTATCCATTGTATCTAGGATAATTATCATTATCATTATCAGCCATTGTCGCATTGCAATCGTCACGTAAGATGTTCATTGTTGGACATAGGCCCGGGAAATGGATATCCAGTAATCCCGGTAAGAAGTGGCTTGTACCCAGCGCTTTCGTGCGGTCTTCATTGTATTGTCGGTGCACCTAGTCGTTGGACGTTTTACGTTATGGTGGCGGTGCGTGGTCTCCATTCGAGAACTTAGCAGATCCATTAGTCATACATTTCTCAAACTATGTGCCCTATGTACTGCCATTTCAACTTTCTAACCCATTGAGCTCTCTCCGTAATTTTGGTTCATCTGCGGATCTCGTTATTCCTGATTAAATAGATCTTAATAATGATCAACAAAAATTGCGTTCTACTTTGTACTAATTAGAGCACTGTCGAGTTTGTTACGATGATAATAGGCCTTATGAGTAGAGACTTAGAGAAATTGATATTTCTAAGTCACTACTAATTATATTGTTTTCATAAAACCAATAGGTGTCTTATTTATTTTTATTTGAAAATTTATTTTAAATTCAAAGCAGTTTCATTATCAAAAGCCTATTGACAAGTTTATCTTCAAATCATTGTCCACTAAAGCCACGTTTGGAAAGCTAATAAAATTAAGCTTTGATTCTTTTGGTTTTTATCAACGCAATCTCATCGTTAAATAAAAATAAAATATTCCATACGCACACTTGGGAAGCAATTAAATTAAATGATGTGGTTTGATTGTTACCATAAGTTACACTGCCTTATACGGTTGATTGTATTTTATTCACAAATGAAATTAACAATGTACTTAAGTAGTTGAAATATACGCACAATTTCTATAAGTATCGTACTTTTTGATTATTTTTCCTACCTTGCAATCCCTAGATGATGATGGTCTAGCTTTTCAACAGTTAAAAATAAAAATAATCACAAACATTTTTGTATCACCATTTGGGAAACTTATTGCATGGTACATAATTATAGGATGCATTATATAAGGTTAATGATAACTGGTGTATTAAGCAAAAAGACAGACATTAGTCATTATTATTTATTATTATTAGTCATTCAGACCATCATTATCAACAACTTTTTCGATATTCGACAAAATGTATAAAAGATGAAGATATATTTCTATATTTCTTCATCTTTTCATTCAGAGTTGTACAGAACAGATGATTTTTTTTCTCGAATTCCGGGTTGTTACCATGACTTAATTTGCTCGTAATGATGATCTTCATCGCTCACTTTTGTACAGGGTAAGTATATAACCCTGTACATAAAAATACACATATATATGGGTACATTCTATATGGGTTACGCCACGGTTAAAGAGTACGTAAAGCAGGCCCAATGTTCCCAGATATATCTATTCAAACTATAACATTTCTATGCGACATTATTATTCACAATATAGAGGTACTTACATATAAACCGCAAAGCCTCTAGAAGGGTGAACGACATGGGACAATGTCTACCTATACTTTTACATCCCATAATATTATGGAAAACCCATATTGAGTTTACAGCTAGAGAATAAACTTCTGTTTTATTGTATGGCTTTTAAATCGTGCTTTTTTATGGACAACTATAAAAATTAAACGAGATGATAAGAAACTATTGAAGTTTATAATAGTTTGATGGTTTTGTACAATGAATTTACAGTTTACTGGGTTAGTTAATTTATGTTTCTTGTTTGATTAGTTTGGGAATACGCTAAGATGTTTGTATAGTGGGAAATGTTGACTTTTTATTTCTCGTTTTTTTTTTACAATGCTAGGTAAAAAAACTGTTGCCTTTCTGTTGATTATTATTATTGGAACTCTAGGCTTTTTATTCTATTTATATGTCTGTGCTATATTTTTAAGGTTCTTTACCTCAAAAGGAAAAACGGAACCATTATAGGATCACTCTGTTGTCCGTTTGCCTGTCCGTATGTCAAGTCCTTTTATCTTGGGAATTCGTCAAGAAACATTCATACAAATCTATGGATTCTTGCAGTTGTGAAAAAATCAAAGGCTTGGCTTAGAGTACATTTATAGGAATAAATCTGAAAATTGTACTTACCTAAATTTTAAATAGCAAATGCAAAAAAATATGGGCCAAAATTTCAACGTGATTCAATCGTATCATAAAAGGTATGAAAAACTTCTTTAGCGACTGCTAAAATGGGGTTAAAATTATTTTTACGATGTGCAATTTTAGATGTAATACGAGAAACGTAAAAAAATCTTTTCATCGATGACTATAGTTACGCCTTGAGGTATTAACAATTTAGCTCTCAATTTTGTACAATTGTCAAGTTTTGTACGGAACCCTCGGTGCGTGAGCCTGACTCGCACTTGCCCGGTTTTTTACTACTACTTTTGCTTGCATTTTTCGCATACTAAGGTCGGTAGCAAATTTGGAAAATAAAAAAAATGATCATTTAAATGAAAAAAAAAAAAAAAAATGTAGACCACATAAACTATTTAGAATAAGTAGATAATTAAGGCAATCGTGAATCGCGATCTTGGCCATACAAAAATAATAACCTGTTATCTAAATCTGAATATTATCAGATTTGAGCGGTTTTTTTTTCATGTAATCATCGCATCAATCGCTAGGATTATACATACGTCTTAGTTTTTACATTTTATTAATTGTTTTTATTAAATAAAACTAAAGTTCATATTTTAAAGTAAAAAGTTGGCTGAAATGCAATACATGCATAAACAAAAAACTTTTCGGAAAAAAAGACGTGTAGGCGTGCAATATATCTTACTTAAGCGATTGACACCAAAACAACATATTGTTTCAATTTAATCTGTAAAATCAGTAGTAGTGGAAAAGGCACATACCACACAGAACTGATGGTCTCTGAGGACGGAAAGTACTTGTTTGGAGACAACGTAGGTATAAGCAAGCTCTATGTAAGACGCGATAATACAAAGGCCCGTGCATTTCAGCCAAATTCCGTTTGGGCTTTTGTAGTTGAGATTTCCACTTTAAACCCCAGAGCAATTCGTCGAAGTCGTGAGCCGAGCCCTACAGGGTTTCTAAGTAGATAAACTGTGCAACTTGCCACTACAAATCCCCGAACATGTTATCGAATTAAGCAGGGTATTGTGGCTCTCATATCGCTTTAATACCCAGAGCGTTTAGTCTACGTCCTTCCATTTTAATCTATTTTAAACGATATAAAAAACCACAACCACTGTTTAGTTACGTTCATCAGAAGCAAGTGCAACAACGAATAAATAAAATAAACGTTCAGCCAACATCGATCGCAGATAGGTATTAAGGAAGAAACAAAATTCAGTCTTGACGTCCATCTCATAATATACTAATTTAGGCGCCGTTTAATACTCTCTATTTCCGGTCGGCGAAACCAGAAGCGAATAGCTTTTGTAGATTAGGTGTAAAACAAAAAATTGGTTAGGTTATGTTAGAACATGACAAACAACGCGCGAGCCGAGCGAGCGAAGCGAGCGTGCCACGGCAGCGGTCGGCGAAGTGCTATAAGCGAATCACCTTTATAGATTAGGTGTCAAAAGCCGTCGTCGGACAAACGAAATTCCATTAAATAAATTTCGAATATAATTCCATTTTTTACGAAATCAAAAAAACTACTTAGACTTTTAACACTCATGTCAAGTTCGCATATAAAACGTCCACTAGAGGTATTTAGACTAGGTACCTGATCATAAAGCAGAAGCGCGCTTTAAAGTAGCTTGTAAATTGAAAACAACAATGCAAACAAACCCACAAATTCACAGTTCTCATTCCCTTTCATTTCACATCATACCAAAATTGTAGACACGTCGACAGAGTGACACATCACTCCTGAATTAATTACTCAAGAATTACCATTCGAAGATCGCTCCCATCTACACATTTTCTTCACAGATGTAAGCTGAAATGACAAAGGGTGTTATTCGAAGATTATCACTGATCTTGACTAATGACTTTGGATTCTACACGTCTCCCTACGTGTTAATTGTCAAACGCTTCCAGTTTCTAGTTTACGCTGTGTTTATTTTGTCATCTACAAACTTAAATTACATCTGATAAAGTATCTTATAAACCTTATTGTGTAAAACTTAGAGACGTGTAGAATATTTTCAAGTATCTAAAGAGTTTGGTAGGTTGGTAGATGATTCACGTACGGTAAGTTGTCATTTCACAAGCGAAATTCGATTTTTCATTTTGACTATCGTAAACAATAACAAAGGGGAAAGTTTCTATTTTGGATAGATTGTTTTTGTCCTCGTGTGAATAAGGTAAGCATGGGTGTATGCAGAATTTGGACACAACATTAATATAAATGTAAGTGCTTTATCTTCGACCACAACGTCACATCACGACTTCATGCGAGATGGTGGTCAAGCGCTGACTTACGAGTAATCGCGATAAAAATAATACTGAGTTATATAGAAAGGTATTAGGTACAATTATTTCATAAAATTCTGATGATAGCATCATCAAAATGCATGCAATATGTAGAGGTTAAATATCAAATGAACTTGACTAAGCAGCTATGACTAATTAAAAAAAAATCTAATGGTGTCTTTATCAAGATTTGTGGAGTTATACGTACTCATTATTATAAAATACTTAACCTACTAAAGGACTAATACGGACTGAAATCTGGAAAGAAAATTAGCTGCTCCGTACAAAAACTCATCTACCCAGGATAAAATATGACAACAAAATGTACTTAGTACCGAAAGTCCCTAAACCTACTTTGCAAAGAAACTGTATGTATAGTAAGTTGTAATAACTATATTTATGATGAATTTACTGTGAAATTATTATTGATTCAATTTTAATATTTATTGTACACAGACATAGAGGAGCTTACAAAATGATGCACGGGAATATATGAGTATACACTACATTTCTATAAAGATACTAGATTTAGTATTTTCTCAAATGTATTAACTGACGAGTACATTATAGTAATTGTTATTATATTAAATTATGTAATAAGAGATTTACTTAATGACAATAAATATTATCTTATCTTATCTTATAATAAATTTACGCCCAATACAATTGAATTTTAATTCAAAGACTACATTTCACGTGTCTTCCGAGCCTTGTCAGCGCTCAGTCGTAAATGTTATTAGCATTTACATAATTTTCAACGATGAGGTACTTAGGTATTATAACTTTGTTATTCCAAAAACGTGGCTTAAAATATTTTTTATTCTTCCAAAGTGTCAACAGAAACAAAACAGATGGTTTCCCTGTACGTCCGACGTGTTAAATAAAACGAAAATTCACAAGTTGGCCGTTTGAGCAAACTTTCCCAGTGCGGCTGTCCGTGAACAGGGCTACCGACTAGACTTTATCTTTAAGTGAAAATATTTAAGTTTTGTTTATGAAATTTCATGGAAGAGTGTTTTGAAGATATCTTTTTAGTTTTGACATATTTTACGTTTTAGTCTTGACCAAGATCTTGACAGATAGCCAGGTTAACAAATTGAACTGGCAGTTGGCAGGCACTATAGCTTATCTACATACCTTGTGACCAATATGATCGTGAGGTTTTCGAATAGTGATCAATGGACTAGCTAACATATGTAATGACTAGCTTTTGCTCGCGGCACCCGCGTGGTATTTTGACTTTTGTGCTATCCCACCGGAACCTTTTATTTTTTCGGGATAATAAGTAGCCTATGTCACTTTCCGAACCTTGAGCTATATCCATACCAAAAATTAAGTTAATGCGTAGCTCTGTTGCTGCGTGAAAGAGGAACAAACCAACAAACTTTTCGGACTTGTAATATTAGTAGGTAAGTATGATATTTAAAATATGAATATTCTGGTTAGAGATATCTCAGTATATCTCACTCTGAATACGATCTGCAATCGTACTTACTTAGGTACAGTAGGTAGATATGCGCGAATGAATTAGTAATTTCTATTTTTTAGGAATGCAAGTATACCAGTATTAGTAGCATTTTAGTAGTTATAAAAGGATCATAAGAATTGAAACTTAGAATACCATTCCATGTAAAAGTATCAAAGCTTTACTTAAACAAGCTTTACTGAACAAGTACTCGCCAAGACGAGTCAAACGAGCCGAAACTCGATGGGGTTGCGTCGTTTCATTACATTGTTCCTATGACCACTTTCCAGCTCCATCATCAGGCCCTGGTTACGATTGAAAGACTAACTACTCGCCAAGACCATTCAAATAAACCCAAACTCGATGAGGTTTTGTCGTTTCATTGCTAAGTTCCTTTGGCCACCTTCCAGCTCCATCATCAAATTAGGCGCCATATCATCATAATATTGCATTGTCTCGCGATTTACACATGTATGCAAAATTTCAGCTCAATCGGTAACCGGGAAGTGGATCAAATTTAATTTGCAAGATTTGAATACAGACAGAAAACGGGACAGGTGCAACTAAAATAATCGGCCCAGTACGAGTTCGACTCGCGCACGTAGTGTTCCTTACTGTACAGGAGCCCCCCTTAAATATTTATTTTATTTTAATTTTATTATTTAATATTAAAGTGAATATACAACTAAATATTCTGTGAATATTTCAAGCATAGGTATACCTGTTACCATTATTAATATAGAGCGAAACACGGCTACAAAATCAGGTTTGTTGTATGGGAGTCCCCCTTAAAAATGAAAATTGAAAATTTCAGCTGTCTAGCTATAACGGTTCATGAGATACAGCCTAGAGACGGACAGACAGACAGACAGACAGACGGACAGACGGACAGACGGACAGCGGAGTCTTAGTAATAGGGTCCCCTTTTTACCCTTTGTGTACGGAACCCTAAAAAAGCTTGTAAAATATGTACTTATATGTATGTAGTACTGTCAGTCTCTAGCAACCATATCACAAGCTTTGCTTAGTATGAGGTCAGAGACCGTGAGTAAGATGTCCCCTAATATTTATTTATTTATAAAGAACTATCATTCTACCTATTGTTGTTAATTCACAGGGCAGCACGGTGACCCGCGGTGCGTGTAGGTGCCACCATCGACGGGCCAGACGTACTTTTTCTTCAGGATCGCGTACGCGAAATGTGGCACCAAACCAGGTATGTAACCGGTCATGTATTTCAGTCGAAAATACGGTGCTCGTACCTATTCGATCGGCACATCTAATTCCAACTCTAGAATGTTTTAGACAATAACAGAGCAATCACTTATTTATTTTTTACTGACATTGGCTTGGCTACAAATAACTTTACAGGCGCTATGACTGACTTTCGTCTAACGGATTTTATGCACTCCATATGTGATTAGAGATTTATTCTATTCTTTTATCAATATTTTCGATGTACTTTTTAACGTTATATTTTCACAATTTTCACAATACCTGACGTGAGTAAAACCGTAAAACATAAACAACATTCAGGGTTTTCCAGAACTGGTGTACTAAGCCAAAAGAAGGTTGCCAATGAAAGAGGCCAATCCGGGTTTCGAGAAAAAAAAAACAGCCAAGTGCGAGTGGGACTCGCGCGCGGAGGGTTCCGCACCGTATGGAAGCCTCCGTTCATATATCTATTTTATTTTAATTATTTAATTTTTAAGGAAATATACAACTAAACATTCTGTGAATGTTTCAAGCATCTTCCTGTTGCCGCCATTAATATCGAGCAAAAAAATCACGTTTCTTGTACGGGAGCCCCCCTTAAATATTTATTTTATTTAAATTTAACTATTCATTTTAAAAGTGAATATATATGTAAATATTATGTGAATATTTCAAGCATCTACTTGTCCCCGTTATTAGTATCGAGCGAAAAACGGCTAAAAATTTATGTTTGTTGTATGGGAGCCCCCCTTAAATATCTATATTTTTTCTGTTTTAAGTATTTGTTGTTATAGCGGCAACAGAAATACATCATCTGTGAAAATTTCAACGTTCTAGCTATCACCGTTCATGAGCTACAACCCGGTGACAGACAAACGGACAGACGGACGGCGGAGTCTTAGTAATAGGGTCCCGTTTTTACCCTTTGGGTATGGAACCCTAAAAACCATTGATGATGGTGTCATCAAATTGTTTTCTTTTCTGAAATGGTAAAATGCAAAGAAATCTTACTACTTTTTTATCCTCTCTCCTATAGACTTAAGTAGGTGCTTAATTATCAAAAGCTAGATAAATTGGGCAGCCAAAAGCATTATTTCAGACAATTCTTAGAAAATCTAGATCATAATTACGTTTCACTAGAAGTTCGTCAATAAAATCTATGAGTCAAGTTCTTCGATAAAGCTTTAATGTTCTTAACAAGGTGATTATTGCTTGAAGGCGGGGCGTGCTCACTCAACGGCTATGCTTCAACCAAAATAAAATCAATGGACATGTCTTTAAGAAGCGCAATTTTAAAGCAAATCAAGTAGGCTACATGCTCATGCTATTTTTTAGGGTTCCGTACCGAAAAGGTAAAAACAAGACCCTATTACTAAGACTCCGTTGGCCGTCCGTCTATGTCTGTCACCAGGCTATCTCATAAACCCTGAAACTGTACCAGCCTTTTTAATAGTCCACTGCAGGACGTAGGCCTACCCACGAAGGGTGATTGGGCCATATCCACCACGCTGGCCCAGTGCGGGTTGGTGGATTCACATACGCCATCGAATTTCTTCTACGGACGTATGCAGGTTGCCTCACGATGTTTTCCTTCACCGAAAAGCCAGTGGTGTGAAATTCCGTACATAAATTACAAAGAACTCATTGGTACGGGACTGGGATTGAACCCACGACCTCACGATTGTAAGGCGGGTGTCACTACCTCTAGACCACCATGGCTTATAACTAGACAGCTGATATGTTCACAGATGATGTATTTATTATATGTTATGATGTATGTACTTAAAACGTTCCCATACAACAATACGAGTTCCAATATTCATATAAATGCGTGTATTAACAAAATTAGCCACAGAAAAAAAAAATAGATATTAAACGGTAGACTAACATTAGCAGCCATATTACAGACTTTGCTTAGTTTGGGGTCAAAGATCGTGTGTAAGATGTCCCCAAATGTTAATAATTTATTTACCTTTACAATTATTATAAATTTTAGCAAAGCCAAAAATAAAAACGTACAATAAACGATATTAATCATTAAACTAATTACGACAATGTTATATAAATAGTAAATAATATATATATTTACAAAATATAAATATGTCTGTGACGGTGCGGTGTTGACTCAGTTTTATCGACTTAAGTATGCCTTTCCATTCATTTTGGGTCGACGCGTCTACGTAGGTATGTCTAGCGGTGAAGGCAATTACCAAAACCTACTCATGGGAAAATAAATCATAGCTAAAATTGATCGGTTACCGAAAGTTAAATCGGAATTCTGGGACTAAGTGGAGTAAATGGAAGTATTTGAGGATAATGTCGATATTAAAGTGTTTTCGATTGATCACGTTGAATTTTAGGCATAGACTTAGCCAAGTTTCATGCTAACTCTAGAGAGTAATGTTTGATACATCGTGGCGAGCGCAAAAAATATTTGATAGTTTTTCAATAAAGAGCGAAAGTTTACCAAGGAATCTACCCTAAAGATTTTTCCTAAGTTTGAACAAAACGATACTTAAGATAACAAAGATATTTCTCCTAAGTATGAGCAAAACGAGCGCAATCTTTTATGAAATTTTTGGTCATTTATTAGCCTCGCTCGAGACAGAATGTCTTACGAAATTAGCGCAAAAGTCTATTAATTTAATCTCTATATTAGGGTCGAAGTATTTTTGGTAGGTAATAATAGTTTTATAAACAAGGCATAATATAAGGATTATATTTTGAGAGCCTTATGGTTTGGACAAATATTAAAATACATTTCAGTATTTTTCATTGTGTCATGTCATGATACGTTGCAAATAAAACTCAAGTAATAAACAGACCACTTTGATATCGAGGAGCAGAAATATGAATTTCGAATCATAGAATTTCATAAATATAAGAAATTTAAATCTTATCTATTAGTCATACAGTTTACGAGAAATAAACATTTGAGTAAGAACATGCGACGTTAAATGGAAATGTACTGCACGGAAACGCATTTGAATATCGTCTGCACCGTGATTTGTAAAGGGAACCACACACATGCTTTGAATAATATACTTACTTCTTTACGGATGTGAAATAACAATAGCCGTAAATATTGTACGATGTTTATAGACCTTTTTAGTGCTAGTAATGCTGTCTTCTTTGAACTAGCCAATTAATATGCAACAGCTAGATTTCTTTAGGAACTATAATAGTGGTTAATAATTGTAAACGTCCCTTTATTAATTTAAGCTATTTTATAGCTCTATACTTAGTTAATTTCACAAATAGTACCTATTAAAAATCTGAAAAGTTATAACCTAACTTTTCGATTTAAATGAGTAAATAAATTAAGTGAAAAGGTTGCCTTGAAGAGATTGTTTTGGTGATAAGACTCTTATACCTCTTAAAAATCTGAAAAGTTAAAACCTAACTTTTCGTTTTAAATGAGTCAATAAATTAAGTGAAAAGGTTGCCTTGAAGAGATTGTTTTGGTGATAAGACTGTTGTTTCAATTTATAATGTGTCCATAATATCTACATACTATATATTCATCAGTATCATCCACAGACCCTTGAAGGTCTGAGTACCAATATCTTATTTTTATATATAAAAAAATCGTGTCACGTTGTTTGTCCGCGATGAACACCTGTTCAATGTAATTGAACATGTATGTATTGCAAATTCTTCAACATGCCGAAAACACCGTCCGCGACCCAGATACGCCGGGCATCGACACTTCCGCGGCCAGAGCACGTGTGCTGACGGTGCTTCACACCGATACGGCACACAAATATGGTTTTTTGTATGTAGATTGTAAGTGTTTTAGTATATAAGTTGTTTAGTTTTAAAATAAAATCAATTACTACCGAAGACTGGTTTTAATTCACCACCTCCGAGAAGACCCCACCTGGAGCAGCCAAGAAGAACCCAACTACCTGGAGCAGCAAGAAGAGCTCAGAGGGACGCCGCCCGCCCAGCCAACCGGCTGTGACCAGAGGCTCCACCGCCCGCCCTCCACGAGGTTTCTGCCCGCCCTACGCTGAGCGCTGCTCCGCCCGCCCGCCTTCCACGAGGTCACGTCCGCCCGCGACGAGCCGACCTCCGCCCTGACGCCGAGCGCTACTGAGAGCAGCCTCCGCGCACCGTCCAGCACTCCCGCTGGACCTAACCCTTTCCCTCCACTGCGGCATAAGACACCTTGTAGCCGTTGCCATCTGCATCGTTCACGTGAGCCTGCGTGAACGGCAGTGGAGTATCATTCCCTGCGCACATTGCACGACGTGCGTATCCCTATAACCTTCCCCCATTCCGCTTGTTGCCTTAGGTCGCCGGCAACAGGTTTTCCCGTACCTATCTGTATATATGTATATATCGCTCTATGGTTAGGGCTAGGTATTATAGATAGGTAGGTAGGTTAGCTAGGGACCCAGTGGTGAGTATCCTTGTATAGGAGAGTAGGGGTCTCTAACTTAGCTAGGGAAACCGTAGGGAATAGGTAAGTACTGATTTGAGTTAGGACCTGTAGGGATAGGGTCCTGTAGGGAATCTAGGGAATCTATCAATAGGTACTAGTTTGACATTGTCATACTAGATCTTAGGGTCTTGTAGGTAATGTTAGGTACTACAGATTGATAGGCTCCCTCTTAGAAACTTGCAGTTTGACTGTTACAGTACTCAGAGCTCACGCTCTAGTGCTTTAACAGTTTCATCAGGCGTTTAGATAACTGCCAGTATCACATTGGCAGGTAGCTAAACGCTCTGAAAACTGTCAAGTCGCAACCAACCTAGAGTAATACAGATTTACGACCTGCATTGCTCTGGGTTTTCCGTCAGGCGTTAGAGAATTTAGTAGTCGGCGACTATTATTTAACCTAACGCCTGGACATATGGTCCTTCGAGAATTTTTGACCCAGAAGGCCTGGACATATGGTCCTTCGACAATTTTTGAACCAGTAGGTAAATTTTGCGATCCTCCTGTCCCTGGTAGATGAATTTTGACTGACAAACACCTTTGAAGTACTACAGGCTAGCGTACTTAACCAAGCGCTAGTTTTGTTGTACGGATAAGCACTGACGTTTACGCTGAGCTGCATTCGATCGGTAGCGGATCGGGCCCCGGCCTCCCACAAGCGGGAATCACCGGTGTTTTGAGAAGCCGCACGTACCGAATCGAGGATAAGACGAACGCAGCGAAGCATAGGGTGTAGCTGATAGGAGTAGGGATAGGAATCAAGAAAGAAAAACCAAGAGAGGAGATCGAAGAAAGAAGAAACGCAATGGATATTACCACAATCAACAACTTATTAAGAAGCCAAGATAAACAGTTAGAAGAATTACAACAGATATTCAGAAATATCAAGAAAGATTCATCGTATAGAAAAACTGACGCCTATGTGAAAACGAAGAAACAAAGAGTGGAAGAAATAATAGAAGAAGTCACTCACACCCATGAAGTCCTCCAAAATGAAGAATCCTTACAAAATCACAAATATATTACGTTGGGTTATTTTACCAAAGTGAGAAGCCTTTACCTAGAGATAATTGAATACTTAGACAGTTGTAACAAAACTGAACAGATTGAACACAGAGAAACAGTCAAAACACTGGCAAAAATACAATCACAACTCTTCTTGATAAAAATATTAAGAAGCAAACTGAACAGATCGTCTGAATTGTTAAGAAGAGATCAAATACCCAAGGAAGCACTCGATACCAGTAGATCACAATTAGAACAGTCACTCGAAGAAGTACTAAAGCAACACGCGGTGCTTATTCAAGAAGAAGAGTTAATCAGCCACGATTATTTTAGAAATGACGTCATCGATGATGTCCAGATGGAAGTAGAACCAGTCATCCAAGAATTACTTAGTAGAAACTTAAGCCAGTCCTTTAACGAGAAACAAGAAACAGTCAAGAATACTACCGTGAACTTACCGAAAATTAACATACCGTATTTTAATGGCACGTATGAATCCTGGGAATCGTTTTACGACCTATTTAAGAAAATCATACATGACCACAAAACGTTATCTCTCACAGAAAAAATGCAATATTTAAAAACTCATGTAAAAGACGAAGCAGCCAAATTAATCAACCACTTAACAGTATGTGACGAACATTACGAGACAGCGTGGACTCTATTAACAAGCAGATATAGAAACGAACGGATTTTAGTAACAAGGCACATAGATAATATAATACATTTACCAAAGATGGAAAAGGGCAATGCCGACAATTTGAAGAAACTTCACGATAACATGAACGAAAGCCTAGAAGCACTCAAAGGGTTGGGGCTCAATATAGAATCTTGGGATCCGTTTCTTACCAGAATCATCACATTAAAATGGGATTCTGAAACAAACGAAAGGTATGAGCAACATGTAATGCAGCCTAAACAACTTCAAAAGTTATCAGATGTTATGGACTTCTTACAACGAAGATTTATGTCATTAGAAGCATGTGGCATGAAACATACAGTAACGCAATACTCGTATACACAAAATCAATCAGAAGTTTACAATTTAACGCCCGTTGGAAGAGGTTGTTGGCTATGCGATACCCGCATGCATAACATATACGGTTGCATCAAATTCAGAGCATTATCATTAACAGAACGAAATACAGCAGTATTTATGAACAAAAAATGCAGGCGTTGTATAAACCACAATAAAGACGAGCAATGTTATACATCAGGCAAGTGTGTTCAATGCGGATCACCAGATCACCATTCGTTATTACACCCACATGAACGAACAATACAAAAAGAAGCTCAGAACCATAGGCCGCCGTATAGAGAAGCTAATAGCACACCGTATACTTTAACAAATCAAGAAGTTACATCGAACATAGCAACCAACGCATCGACAGAAGACACGTTATTAGCTACAGCAGAGGTACAAGCTAGAGCTGCCGACGGCTCAACGCATCGACTGAGAATATTGTGTGACCAAGGGTCACAAGCATCATTTTGCACAGAACGTGTAGCGCAAATAATGTCATACCCACGCCGAAGAATAAGAACTCAAGTAACTGGTATTGGAGACGAAATACCAAAATCATCAAACTACTCAACGAATATTGTATTAGAGCCAAGATTACCAACTGGTTACAAGCTACCAGTAAACCTAGTAATATTACCAGAATTAACCCGATCAATACCTAACAGAGACATTCCTGAATTGAAGTCGAAATGTCTTGCCGATCTACTAGTAGCAGATCCAAATTATAATAAAAGAAGTCCCATAGATATAATCTTGGGAGCTAAAGAATATAGCAAGTTACTGCTGAACGGTTTCCAGAAAGTACAAGAAGGAGTAATTGCTCAAAATACGAAGTTTGGGTGGATACTTTCTGGTAAATGTGAAGTTGGGAAACGTACGAATTCCACAAGAAAACTACATTTAAGAACACAAGTTAAGAAGACAGAAGAATTGCGTATAGATCGAGATTTAAAAGGAGTAGAAGGAAGAAATATGAAAACAGTTCCAATAGAAGATAATTACCAGCAGAAAAACTACATACCGTATCATGCCTTAAAATGCAAAGATCCAGATGAACATAATGGTATAAATTCATTTATACCAAAGAGAAATGCAGAAAGAAGGAAAACATGTGCAACAAACCGATTACCAGATGTCCAGAGATTGTTTCTGAAAACCAAATGTAACCATGAAGTTTCATCTGCGAATCCAGCAGATATCACGTCAAGAGGAACATTACTGAGTAACTTCAAAAACCTATCACTATGGTGGAGAAGACCAGAATGGATGAAACGTGAAGAAATTCCAACGATACGAACAACACCAGAAACCTATGATGAAGAAAATAAAGCACTTCATATCGCCGTTGATACGAAACCGGAGAACGAGTTATGGGAGCAACGTTTAAGATTCCAGAGAATGCTACAAAATCTATCCTATTGTTCGAGAATGGATAATACAACCAAAATACTACTAACTTGTCAGAACTGCCAAGCCTAATTCCAGTTATTAATGCAGAAGGAGTAATGAGATGCAGAGGAGGATTGGAGATTAACATACCAAATACCAAAAACCACGAAGCGACAAACACCTTGTTTGGTGCACCTAATTAAAATTCCATTGGTAAAAGAAGAAAATGACATACAAGCAAATTATCCTACAAATCTTACGACAAAAAAATATATGAAAAGAATATGCATGGAAGAAAATCTTTGCTATTCCTGGAGTGGCGAAGACCATGCAACACAAATATTGCATGGTTAACCAACCACTCCAGCACCGTGAGGGAAGCCGAAAATAACGAGGAACAAGGAAAAACGTCCGAACTACTCCAGAAAAACTATAGGAAATGTCAGCTCTAGAACAACCCGGAGTTGCCATTCTACACTGAGAGCTGGCAGAATGTTCAATGTAATTGAACATGTATGTATTGCAAATTCTTCAACATGCCGAAAACACCGTCCGCGACCCAGATACGCCGGGCATCGACACTTCCGCGGCCAGAGCACGTGTGCTGACGGTGCTTCACACCGATACGGCACACAAATATGGTTTTTTGTATGTAGATTGTAAGTGTTTTAGTATATAAGTTGTTTAGTTTTAAAATAAAATCAATTACTACCGAAGACTGGTTTTAATTCACCACCTCCGAGAAGACCCCACCTGGAGCAGCCAAGAAGAACCCAACTACCTGGAGCAGCAAGAAGAGCTCAGAGGGACGCCGCCCGCCCAGCCAACCGGCTGTGACCAGAGGCTCCACCGCCCGCCCTCCACGAGGTTTCTGCCCGCCCTACGCTGAGCGCTGCTCCGCCCGCCCGCCTTCCACGAGGTCACGTCCGCCCGCGACGAGCCGACCTCCGCCCTGACGCCGAGCGCTACTGAGAGCAGCCTCCGCGCACCGTCCAGCACTCCCGCTGGACCTAACCCTTTCCCTCCACTGCGGCATAAGACACCTTGTAGCCGTTGCCATCTGCATCGTTCACGTGAGCCTGCGTGAACGGCAGTGGAGTATCATTCCCTGCGCACATTGCACGACGTGCGTATCCCTATAACCTTCCCCCATTCCGCTTGTTGCCTTAGGTCGCCGGCAACAGGTTTTCCCGTACCTATCTGTATATATGTATATATCGCTCTATGGTTAGGGCTAGGTATTATAGATAGGTAGGTAGGTTAGCTAGGGACCCAGTGGTGAGTATCCTTGTATAGGAGAGTAGGGGTCTCTAACTTAGCTAGGGAAACCGTAGGGAATAGGTAAGTACTGATTTGAGTTAGGACCTGTAGGGATAGGGTCCTGTAGGGAATCTAGGGAATCTATCAATAGGTACTAGTTTGACATTGTCATACTAGATCTTAGGGTCTTGTAGGTAATGTTAGGTACTACAGATTGATAGGCTCCCTCTTAGAAACTTGCAGTTTGACTGTTACAGTACTCAGAGCTCACGCTCTAGTGCTTTAACAGTTTCATCAGGCGTTTAGATAACTGCCAGTATCACATTGGCAGGTAGCTAAACGCTCTGAAAACTGTCAAGTCGCAACCAACCTAGAGTAATACAGATTTACGACCTGCATTGCTCTGGGTTTTCCGTCAGGCGTTAGAGAATTTAGTAGTCGGCGACTATTATTTAACCTAACGCCTGGACAACACCTAAACTACTAAACTGATTTTAACCAAATTTTGTACACTGTGGGCAGTTTGAACCAGCTTGAGAATTAGGATGATTTATATCTCAATTTATAATTGCGATTTTTTACTGGTGAAATTTCCATATTATCTTGCCAAAACAACGTTTGGCAGGTCAGCTAGTAGTACATACTTTTGATGTGGAGCCATTTATGGCACTAGTTTTGACGTAACATTCTTAGGAATTATTGTAGGAATATTCAAGATTTCATTTAATTTTATTCCCAAACAAGACTCTACAATAGTCAGTATTAGTACTGGTATCTTCAAACCACTGAGCAAACAATAGTTACCATGTCACCGATCACTCAGCGACAGTCAACACCCATCTTAAAGACCCTGGGTGGTCTTCAAGTCTACGGTCAAGCCAACAAATTGCCTGCCTCATTTGTGCATACCTAAACCCACAGCTCAATTACCTGTCAATTATTATATAAAATCTTTCCCGTGGGGTGCCGTGGGTGTACGAACCTAGTTATGCACTCACAACTAGAGTATATAATTACGCATCTATGTTGGCTTTTGAATTACGTTTTTTTGATGCTATTGAATTATTTATTCGGTAAAATGATGGTCGTTAAGAGGCATAACAAGGTCAAGATCCGGTTTGGATCATGATAAAGATTGTTAGCAGCTATTTTGATGGTTGAAGCTATGTTTAAGGAAATGAGGTGTTCTTGTTGTTTGATCTTTGGGAACCTAATGTGGGTGTTTATGTGTGACTCATACTGAATCGGGTTAATTGGGTGAGACGAGAAAAAGACTTTTGTTCTGGGTTTTGGGTAGGTTATAGATTTACAGGGTTACTTTCTTACCCTGTACTAAGCCGAAAGGGGTTTGTTTAGACCATCGTCATTAAGAACTAAGAACAACTTTTACTATGGGGCCAATCCAAAATTCGAGAAATAAAATCAGCTGTTTCATACAAAATTGCAACTCGGAATCGGCAATATGTATGAAACAGCTGATTTTACTTACTCCAATTTTATGTTCGCCTCTTAGTAAAAGTTGTTCGTAATGATAGTAGTACAGCTACAGGGTAAGCAAATAACCCTGTATAGGGTAAGTATTAACTCACGTGGTTTTACCCAAAAGCAAAAAGAAAATAGGATGTTATTCAAAACGTAGCCCTTATAGCGTCCTTTGACTAGGTGTCTGTCAGCGATCACTAAATTTAGATAGTCTTTGGATGGGTGACCCCGAGTAGCATTCACAACTGAGTGCTGTCGTGGCTCGGATGACATGTTAAATTGTCTGCCCCGGTTGCATTAAACATTGCCATGTCAGAGGCTCTTAAGGCGGTTTAAAAACTCTGACACTAGGGTTAGCAAAATAATACGGACTTACTTTTCAAAGCAAATATTTGTAAAGATTATTCTGCTACTTTGTTCTGCTACCTTCTTTAGAAAACTACTGTATATAAATGTTACTTACATTAGTCAATTTAAGATTTAAAATATTAGAACTCTTTACGTTCATTTCTCTCTTTTTTTCTTATCATAAATCAAAGTAGGTTAAATAGGCATAATGACTTAAAATAAAATAATGAGTCCGTTAAATAGAGTAGATATACTATCAAAAAATATAAGACACGTATTTTTTGTCAATTAAACAAAAATGATGAAGGTATAGCCTGTTTAAGTTCCTCGTGACGTCACAAGTGCCATACAAATGTATAGATTTCTGTGAGTTCTGTGATGACATCACGACCCCCACTCCCAAACTTTGACAAGGTTTGTCTTAGTCATATGTTGTTTAATTTGACAAAAGAAAAAATATGTGTACAATATTTTTTGAATGTCTAACTCACGGACTAACTACAATAATGATTTTTTTACCAAGTCATCACGCCTGTTGCCTGTTTTAGTACTTATAATTAATGCCCTTTATTGATAATCTTTATCATGTAATTCAATTCTCCGGCTGGAAATCGAACAATAAGAAAAACAGTAGCAGAAAAGTTTCACTATGTTATAGGTAGAAAAATAAGGATAAAAATTATAAGAAATTATCTAAGATACTCACAATGTAAATATGTCAAACTTGTTACAAATATTTTTAGTCCGTTGCGTTAAAACAGATTTATGTATACATTCCAAAAAAGTCAGATAATATCCTACAGTATGCTCAATTTTCCGTGTGCTCGGTGAAATGGGAACTCCGAGTAAAGTAATCCAAGAAAATGTATCCGAGTCAGATAACTGCAAAAGAAAAGCAAAATTTTCCTCTGCACAAAAAGAGTTTCTTAATGCAAAGTCTCTGCTTTGCCGTAATGTTATATCTTATAAAAAACTTTTTGCTAAAGTTACACGAAGCCTCAAGCAAAAAACGTAAGGAAAAGTTACGTCGCCTTTTAAAAGGTTCTCATCTACCATATTATAGGAACACGGTAACTTCCGAAGCATGTGGTGTCCCAGAAAACTATTTGCAAGTCTTTTATCCCATTTTCGTGAGCCCTGAGTAAAAAGTTTACGAAAGTTCTAAGATACAACAGGTGTTTGTGATAAAGCTCCATGATCCTCTTTAAAAGTGTTAGAAAAAGTCAAAGTTATTTTAAAAGCGGTTTGTTGAAAAATAAGAGCTCTCTTTGAAGTGTTTTTCGTTTTTTTATGCTTTAGAATTCAGTTTGAGTCTGTAAAGAATTTATTTTCACGATTAAAAAAGTGATACGCAAATATTTTATAGTCAATTTTATTGAGTATTCGTTCATATGATCCAAAGCAGCATAACTAATAAACTTCTGTCCATAAATCAGTGCTATTAAAAGAGATAATGCAAATAGCAACACCGGGTACGAGAACGTAACTCGATATGAGTTTGTTTATAATTAATGCTCGATACACTCGCGCGGGAATAATTCCACGGTTTATATGCACCCTTGATAATATGATGAAGTTTCTTCAGACGCGCCGGGGCGGCGCGGGGCGGCTCGCATCGGCTGGGGCGGAGTTTTCCAGCGACGCTCAGTTGGTAGGCAACCGCCGCCCGAGCCACACGCTCCCTTTCACGCGTCCAAGTAATGCCACGCGACTCGCGATGTCACTCCACCCGCGTAAATATTTATGACGCGATCGAATTCGCTCCCTCATAAATGGCACTGCCGACCTCCATGTCTCACCGCAACTCGCATATGAACGTAAAATGCCAATAACCGCCGCGAAAAGACTCGAGCGAACTTTTAATCGAATAGTGTACGTGTTGTTGTGCTACCATGCCGTCGAAAGCTCGGCGGCCGAAATGCCGCATGAGTGCGCGTATCGCAGCCCCGAGACGGAAACGTCGGAGAACACTGTGCTGTTCTGCAAAATCCGAACCATAAGCAGTTTGGAACATCTGTTGCAGAACATCAGTCGGACGCATTTTGATGATGTGATATCATTGCACGTCCAGTGTAGTGAGATTTTATTTTTCGAGAGCACTTTGACTGCACAGACGGACAAGGCGCCGGGAAAATACACTAACTTAGGCAAGTTGCGTGATTTGATAATAGACAAGTGCAAGATTCGTCAGATACCTCAGCGCGCTTTTGAAAACTTCAAAGATCTGAAGCACCTGCACGTGACGACGCATAACAGCGAATGGTCAGCGATGACGATGGAAATACACGAGCAAGCCTTCACCGGCTTGAATGAGTTAACCCAACTTGATCTAAGTTATAATAATATCTGGAGCACCAAGACAGAAACTTTTTGTTCACTGTACAGTTTGAAAACTTTGAACTTGACCAACAATCACCTGCAAAATATTAAGACTATCGGATTTTCAGAATCTTTAATGGAGCAAAACTTGAGTATTAGAAGCTGTAATTTAGTGATAGAGACTTTAGATTTATCTTACAACGATTTGATTGTTATAACCGAAAATAGTTTATCAAAATTACGATCGCTCTCGAAGTTGTTGTTGCAAAATAATGCGATTTCTACTCTAGAAGATGGTGCTTTTGAGGGATTACACAGTTTGCAAGTTTTAAATTTATCGAGTAACTTCATGAATACTCTTCCTCCTGACTTATTTGCCGATACAAAGATTTTAAAAGATATAAATGTAAGTAACAATACGATAAATACGTTGCCACCAGGGCTTTTTGATGCTTTAGATCAACTGCAAATATTAGACTTATCTCATAATGAACTAACTAGTCAGTGGATTAATAAGGGCACATTTGTTGGATTACTCCGTATGGTAATCTTAAATTTATCCTATAATAGACTTACTAGAATTGATCGCAATATGTTCCTAGATTTGTATAGCTTACAAAAACTTAATCTAGAGCATAATGAAATAGTATCCATCGACGAACATTCATTCAGTGAGTTAAGAAACTTACATTCATTGACGTTATCGGGAAATAATCTTGTTCACATTCATCCCCATTTATTTACAGATTTACATGTGTTGCACGAGTTGTTCATTGATAACAATCAAATAAAACATATCGATGACAGCGCGTTTGATAATATGACGGCAATAGAAGACTTGGGGTTGAACGATAATGTTTTGTCTTCAATCCCGGGGGCGATTCGTAAACTACGCTCTCTGAGGTCATTGGACATCGGTAACAATAATATAACCCACCTGAACCGGGAGAACTTCCGCGGCCTATCGGAACTTTTCGGTTTACGCTTAGTTGATAATAAAGTTCCGTATTTAAACGAAGATACTTTTGAACATTTACCGCAGTTACAGGTACTCAATTTAGCCTCAAACAAAATAAAACACGTCGCTTCCGGGTGTTTCAGGAAAAATGTTAATTTGAAACTATTGCGCATGGATGGTAATGAAATAACAAAGTTTGACGGTATATTCAACACGCTGAGCAGTCTAGTTTGGTTGAATATGTCGGCAAATAAAATAAGTTTTTTCGATTTTCGTACCTTTCCCAGTAGCTTGGAATGGTTAGACTTGCATCAAAATAACATTGATAACTTTATAAATGACGACATGTACACAAACCTTAATATTAAACTTTTAGATTTGAGTCACAATAACCTAAGTGAAATAACCGTTACGTCAATACCAAGGTCCGTAGAGAAGCTTTATTTGAACGACAACAAAATAGGAAATATTCAAATCGGGTCTTTCTCCAAACTACAAAAGCTATCGACTGTGACGTTAAATAATAACAAACTGGTACAGCTTGACATGAATGCGTTTAGGTTAGATCAAATAGATGAAGATAGTGACTTACCCGAATTCTTTATAAGCGGAAACCCGTTTGTTTGTGACTGTTCAATGGAATGGATTCAGCGCATTAATTATTTGAGCCACAGTCGACAATACCCGCGCGTGCTAGATTTAGATAAAGCTTTGTGCACGTTAGTCCACTCACGTGCTAAAGGAAAAAAGATGATTATAGACATGTCTTCTTCTGACTTTCTCTGTCCATATGAGAGCCATTGTTTCGCGCTATGTCATTGTTGCGACTTTGTCGCTTGTGATTGTGAGATGATCTGCCCAAATAACTGTAGATGCTATCACGATATAACGTGGAATGCAAACGTCGTTGATTGCTCTAACGCCGGCTATACAAAAGTGCCGGAACGCATTCCTATGGACGCTACCGAAATATACTTGGATGGCAACCACATTAGCCACTTGGGAAATCACGTTTTTATAGGCAAAAAGAAACTTCAAGTTTTATATCTGAACAATACAAAGTTGAAGGATGTTAACAACCAAACTTTTAAAGGCGTTGATTCCTTAAGGGTGTTGCATTTAGAGAATAATAAACTTGTCGAGCTGAAGGGCGACGAGTTTTTGCATTTAAATAGTTTAAATGAACTGTATTTAGATCATAACGCCATAGTTCATGTAGCCAATAATACATTTTCTTCGTTGAAATCGTTATCAGTACTAAGAATTGACGATAACAAGCTCGTTAATTTTTTTCCTTGGAAATTATTAGCTTCATCTTCTAAAAGTCTGGCTCACGTTTCTATCGAAGGTAACCAATATTCTTGCGACTGCAAAAGTATAGCCGAATTAGATTCATGGTTACGGCGGGACCCAGGAGATCCGGAGAAAATGCTTTGTACAGATTCGGAGGGAAACCCCACGAAAATAACTATAGCTTCGGTACTAAGTCACTGCAAAGAATATATGGGATCAATAAGTGACCCGACCGTTTCTAGAGACGAGATTGTTTCCAAGTCTATTTTCCTTCCGGATAATTACTTTGCCGTAATTTGTGGCGTGATTATTATTGTAGTTGTAATTTGTTTGATAGGTGCTATCTTTTACGCTTTCAGATACGAAGTAAGTGATTGGTTTTATACAAAGTACGGCGTGCCTCTGTTCAAAGAGCAATCTTGTCCAAACGTCGATCATGTCCTGGAAGGTAATCCTAATCACATGTATGATTATTACGTGATATGCAATACCAAAGACACAAATTTCGTATATCATAACATTATGTCTGAGATAGAATTTAGGAAAATGACTTCAAGAAAGTTTAACCCCAGCGAGACATCGCTCAACATTTTAACTCTAGACAGCTTTTCAAAGTCATCGAAACTTTCCAAACGTTTACTAATAGTTCTTACAACTAATTTTATCTGCAACGATCTCTGCGACATTCATTTCAAGAACATATTTTTCAGTTATTTGAAATCACTCAATCGTAGTGATTTGAACAAGGTAATATTCATTAAGGTTGCAGATAATGATGAAATTAGTGACGAACTGTGTTTTACGTTAGATAAATGTAAGAGTATATCGTGGAGCGATCCTCGTTTTTGGGATAGGTTTGTTGCTCTTTTAAATTCGACTGATACTATTATCACAGTAAAAGGTTCAGAGAAGAGCGTCTTCAAGAAGTCATTACGGCAGACTCCAACTTTGAGATACACAACAATGCCCGTTTCGAACGATACTTGCTCAAAGCAGAATTTCACAAATTCCTTACAGTATTGCCGGAGAAACGACGGAGAATCATCTCAGAATGAGAGTTCCCCGTCGTCGGACAACAATACATACGGTGAAGGGAACAATTCTAACAATAGCTACATGTCTATCGACAACAGAACTTGTCCTCGGTTTAATTATGACTTGCGGCTATCCCCGAGCAGTGGTCACGTATATTCTAGGGTAGAAGACATTTCCCCAAATGCACCCCGTTCTTTAACCGGGAGTACTTCTAATAAAGGGCGCACGTACTTTGTTTGAATATTTATTTCATCAGCATTATTTCCTTTGGCACTCATATATCGCTAGCACATGTTGTATTCACTTTCAAAATTATATCTTGTAAATAGGTATAACTTTGTATTGGTAATTTTTGTCAATTTGTCATATACGTAAATTAAGTCATGTACTCGTAGTTCGAAAGGGAGTGATTTTCACGAAGATATTTTCATTATAATATTTGTACAAAAGTCGAGGTAAAAAAATGTTGAGTCTGATCGTGGTAACAGTTTTCCAAATATCTATTGTCATTGAAGCTTATTATGATAGTTTATTGAATCTGTGTATAATCAAGAGTCAGTCACTGTAACGCAACACCAAATAGGTTAGAATTTTTTCCCTAATAATTACAATTTATTAAATTAAGCAAATTATTCATTTATTTTCATTTTTGACTAACGGTTATTTTTTTTTTATTAATACATATATTTATTTTACCCAGGATATTTCGTTTTACAATTCTGTTAATATTTATTATTTATTTATCTTGCTAGATCTTCTTGGCACCTTACGATTAAAAATCTGTTGTAAATTAGTTAATAGCAATGTAAGAAGTGAAAATTGTGTTATAAAACTTTAAAAATATTTTATACAACTAAAACACTTTATTTGTATAGTTTTCATTTATTTTAATTACCTACTTGTAATATATTTATTATTTCTACGATGTACTTATATTAATGTTGTTATGTACTCAAAAAATCTATGTGCTTTCTCACGGTATTATAGTTATGTATCAAAAGTGTATATAAACATGAAAAAGTACACATGAAAAAGTAATAATAATATAATAATTTTATGTATGCTGTTATTGTTAATTGGCATAAATGTATGGCTTGAGTACATATTTTGAAGTAATTAAGCTAAATCGTGATATTAGATTTAACTATAAAACTTTAAAATAAATGTAATTTTTCGATTGTAATTATTAGTCGTAACGAAAAATTATTGTTTTGTATAAAACTGTACAAAGAATATCTTGGAAACGTAATAAAATTATACGACGTTTTGATACTTAAGTGTTTGTCTTTCATTTATTAAAGATAATTTTAATAAACAATTAATTATTTTTCCTTAATTAGGGGCCTTTCAAACTTTAGTAAAGTTTTACTTTCTGTAAGTATTTCACTCAATAAATAATTACAAATATCAAAATCTTCAGAAATAGTTTAAATTTAGGTGAGATTAATTTTTGCAGACGTAAAACTATACACTAGTTGAATTTAGGCAAAAAACACATCTTAAATAATTTGTTTTCAAATAAAAACTATATCTGTAAAGCTATAAGATGTATTAGATATGATATTTATTATATTTTTATTTTTATTATAAAGGTACACAGAACAGGATACATTCAATCAAGATTTTATGCAACAAAAGTACAGAACTGGAAAATATCCCTTAATATGCGTACACAGCATGATTGTAGCAGTAAAACACAATGAAACAAATTATATAAATTAACAATAGAGCAAACATGATTAAATATTAACATTAACAAGCTATTACATTGTGCTGCAAGCACAAGCTAATACCGCAGCACATACTACAAAATTAAAACAAACAAATAAAAGAATACCAGGCCACACCTAAGCCTGACCTGGTATCCCCTGAGAGGCGAGGATGACTAAGATGTCTTTTCTAAATTTATACAAATATACCATTTTATTCATCATACTGACTAAATTTTACTACAGGACTAACCCAATGTAGCAAAAAAAAAAAAACACCTGTTCCTTATGTCTAACAATTTAATATCGACTTGAAATACTGTTTGAAACTGCTGATTTCTTTTTTCACCATGTTTCATAATAATATTATTATTACATTGGTCTCATAGTGAAAGTTAGCTATAATGAAGAGTACGATAGAAATTATAGATTTTTTTCTGTTGTCTAGAGATGCAAGGTACAGAGTGTAGCTTTGCAAAGTAAATGGACTATAATACAATACAATTTAATATAATACGATACGATAATGAATGGAGAAATCATTTTTTTGCGAATTTTCAAAAGTCGTAGTACAAAAGTTGTTTGTCTACCTAGATGTACTAGATCCGCCCTTAAAAGGTTTTGCGTTTAATACATATGACCTTGTATAAGTATAATTTCTACCGAGGTGGCAAAATTTCCAACATCACCTTTACGAGTAGGTAGGTACCTACTTAAGCTTTGTTTCCGAACAATTCATCAACTCTACCATATTTTGAGACAGAAAGGAAAGGAGCTCCGGTTAAAATGTCTTTTTAATGTAATGCACAAGACTAGCGACCCGCCCCGGCTTCGCACAGGTGTATTATACATATAAACATTCCCCTTGAATCACTCTATCTACTAAAAAAAATCGCATCAAAATCCGTTGCGTAGCTTTAAAGATTTAAGCCTACATAGGGATAAAGGGATATAGGGACAGAGAAAGTGACTTTGTTTTATACTATGTAGTGATTATCAGCTTGCCTGGTACTAAGCCGAAAAGGGATGATTAAGACCATAAGTATCAACAAATTTTACTATGGGGATATTTCGGGATTCGAGAAATAAATCTGTTGTTGTTAATATGAAATTGTAACTTAGATTCGACCAAATGTTTCTCGAATTTCGGGTTGGCCTCATAGTAAAGTTGTTCATAATGATGGCCTGAATCACCTTCTTACGGCTGAGTTTATCAGTTCCATTTATAGGAGAGGCATATATCCAGCAGTTGACATCCTAGCTGAAATGACAATGCTGGTGAAAGCTGCCTGTAAAAGCTAGGTCATTATAAAGGATATTGTAGAGTTAAACATGAATTTTCAAGTTTAGGTTGTTTGATTATTCAATTAACGAGTTAAAACAATATCGCAGACGAATGTTTTCAGTACATCTTCTTCAGCGTAAAATTAAAGTTTCAATTAAAATATTAGGCTGATACAAATAAGAAGATTATTTGAAAACGAAATTGGAATCTTATTAGAATTTATATTTGTTTTAGTTGGTTGGAAAAACAGGCTGAATCTAATTGGATATTTCTTATGAAGTTGAAAATCTTTCGTCTTGTTTTAAATCATCATAAAGCATGTTTTAAAATGCTATAATGACATTAATACCTACTGTTTCAATAGAATTGATATTGTAAGTAATATTTATTTAATTAATCGTACTCTTAAAGCGAACATTTCTAATAAAAAATAACCTAAAATGTTGTTTTGTAGTTGACTCGTATAGTTCTGATAAGAATTACAAACTGAAGTAATGAACCGTTTTTTCTAAGTAATTGAAAATATGGTACGTCGTTCGTTCGTTCGCCGTTCGCTGTGCTCGTGGATGGTCAGAGATGGGGCTCTGGCCATCTACTCAAACGGGCCCGGGGAGGACGACAGCGTGTGTGGAAACGCTGTCGTGCTGGTTTTATCACCAAGCTATAAAGCATGCGACCACGAAAAGCGACGAAAAGAACTCATTTCGACGTGTGAAAAAGTGACAGTTAAATACTTTGCCATAACGCTGTCTCGTTCTGATACTACCAACGAAATAATTCGTGGCGCGCATACTAGCCCGGCAGGCGAGTAGGCGTATAAACTGCTGGGAGCACCGGTGCGTTCCTTTGGAGATCCCGGAGCTCCCAAGAAGGCACAAACGCTGGCTGGCTAGGTTTTAGAGGGTACAATCCTACAAAACCCGACTGCACCCCAAAGCAGTCGGGCATATTTAGAAGATTTCCCCCCCGTAACAAAAATAGGGATATTGGTCAAGTGTCCAAAAATTATTATGCATGTGGCATTTACAACTCAGCGCTACCGTGGTTTCGATGATACGTTAAATTGTAGGTTCCGGTTGTTTTAACCGTTTAGTCGTGTCAGAGACCTTCAGGCGGCTTAAAAACTCTGACACCAGGGCTAACCACCCGAATGTCATGTATAGTATTATATTTGTAGTTAAAATTTCAACATATCGCTGGTAGATATACTTTTTCTCTATGTATTTCCAGTAAGACCAGAGCCTCTATTTAAGAACTGTAGGACGTATCAGTTAATGGTTACGAAGTCGATTGAGAGCAAGAGCGAACATTGAAAATCTATGTTGGTGCGTACGAGGTATCATAACAGTAATTATATGTCATAAAAGTAATTTTATAACGTTAAAAAAATTGAGCTTCAGCCAGTTGTCTATTCACCACGTCAATGGACGTATTATTCCATTACATATTCGTGTAAATAAAAAAAATGCACTGTACCGATATAGGATTATCAGTTGACTCATCCATAGTTCTTGTTTGTTTGTTTTAATATTAAATACAAATAATAGAGGTAGAAAACCGTGGACTACGAACCACCTAAGTAAATGTTTGTTGCTAAACCAATACATTTCTAGATAAATGTTGTTTATTATTCTTATTAGGATTTTGGTAAGACGAAATAATTTTGATAAGAATATCAATACCAATAAGACTTTTTCGAGGTTAAAGGAAAAGACGTTGTTACAATACTGAGAAATATGTCTTGTAAGTGTAAGATATTTTTGTAGACATATTGTTAAAACATGTTAAACCATAGAGATCCAGAGGTATAACACGGTCATTGAATAAGTACAACATGAACAAAATGCACTGATTCAAGGAAGAATCAAGAGTGTAGAGATAAAGTGTAGATCTACAGCATGATTATATATACTTAGGTCGTTAGGTTTATAAAATACCAATATAAATGTTCAAAAACCACGTTTATTTTCATAGTAAAAATCAAGGGAGTTTCTCACGTTCCGTGGGAAGGCCAGGTTTTCACTTGGTAACGTTACTTTAGAAAACAAAAGTACGAATCATCATCCATCAGCCAAAGAAGTCCACTGCTAGACAAAGGCCTCCCCTATGGATCTCCAATAAGACCGGTTGGAAGCGGCTTGCATCCAGCGCGATCCTGCGGTCTTAATAAAGGTCATCCGTCCACCTTGTAGGTGGACGTCCTACGCTGCGCTTGCTGGTCTCCACTAGAGAACTTTTCGACCCCATCGGTTATCAGTCCTCCGCGCTATCTGCCCTGCACATTGCAACTTCAACTTGCCAATCCGCTGGGCTATGTCGGTAACTTTGGTTTTTCTACTTATCTCCTCATTCCTGATTCGATCTCGTCGAGTACCATTAACAACAATTAAAAAAATACTTACAGTCTGCATGCTACTAAATGGCGGTGGGCATTTGGATTGTCCTAAGATGATCCGATTTATCTCATTGGAGATCTATAAAAGAGGCCTGCCTCCAGAAGAGGATGCCTTATAGCAGAAACAACGAAGATGAATGATAATAAAAATATGCTAAATAAACATTCTGCAAAAATCTACAAAAGCTACTACTACTAGCGTATGTAATTTTTGTTTATTCGACCTAGTTTATGTAAAACCCTGGTTAAAAAAAAATTAAAATACCTACTTATTACGTTAGATTTTGAAAATTCTAACTAAGTTGTTAATTTCTCTTCTCACTAAGAATTACAGGTAATTAAAGATATATGTAGAATCGTAACTTCTACGTGCAGTTAACGTCAAACATCTCCGCATTCCATCCGTGTCTCAATTTTAAAACAAATTGTATCAAAGTAAAGCACATTTGAGGTTCGCCTCCCTTTATTGCTACTAAACAAATTTCTAAGCGTACATAAACGGTTAAAGTCGCTATTACGTTTGTGGCAGACATAAAATTATCAGGTTTAGTGTTATTGTCGTCACAGAAACAATTCGAGGCGTCTAGTCGCGATTTGTTTCGTGGTTTTTGAGGGGAGTAGATATTTTGAGGGCGTGCGACGTGTCTTACTGTATGTCAGTAGGACAGTAGGCAGCGTAGGACGTCCACCGAATAGGTGGATTGACGATATAATAAACGTCACAGGGACGCAATGGATGCAGCCCGCTTCCAACCGGCCTTATTGGAAATCCATTGGGGAGGCCAATGTCCAGCAGAGGACGTCCTACGGCTGATAGATAGATTGTACAAAGTGTTTTGTAGCGCTCAGAGCGTAGTTTGACTAGATGTTTGTCAGCGATCACCGATGTTGAGTACCGTTAGGCACGGTTAGTCTCTGGATGGGTGTCTGCGGGTTGCATTTCTAACTCGGCGCTACCGTGGGTCAGAAGACACTATTTTTTGAATGGAATATGTAGCTGATTTTCTATTTCGATTTTGCACTTGGTCTCATAATAAGTTGTCCATAATGATGAGTATGTAAACTTTTGAAAGTAAAAGAACTAAAAGCACAAAATTAACACCCTTTGGCGGGATCGCAATTGAGCGATCTAGCTTAATTGGCTAAAGCGTCTGGGCCGAAATCCCAAAGAGATGCAGGTTCAAATCCTGCAATCGAGGCATTTTTGAAATGTTTATAACAAAAAGAACATTTCTTTGAACTAAAAGCACTTTGCAAAACAACACCACGTCAGTAAGTTCCTAGAGGCCGGATGACTAGCTCTATCTAGTGTTAGAGTTTTTAAGCTGTTTAAAAGCCTCTGTCATGGCTGAACTGTTAAAACAATCGGAAAAAAAACCATCTTAAGAAAACAAAACGATTGCTGTTTATTCGCCTGTTTTGTTTTACTACAGAATTGACAACATTAGGCCCAAATATGAAGGCGTCATCATAATTACAATAGCTAATTAACATATTTCTGTTTCTTTTTCACTTTAGGCATTCGATAGAGATCTTTTTGAATTCTCGATAGAATGGGCATAAATATCATTATAATAATTAGTTAGATCATTTAAAAATATTGGACATGTATTTTTTATTTTGTCAATCAAACAATTAATGACAAAGATAAACCCTGCCAAAGTTTGAGAGTGGGAGATCGTGACGTCACTAGCCGGTACATTTACAAATGTACCGGCTAGGTTAGTGACGTCAGGCGGAACTTTAACGAGCTGTAACTTTATGATTTTTTGTTAAATAGACAAAAGAAAAAAAATACGTGCCTAATATTTTTTTTATAGTTTATTTGACGGGCTAGTTACTCGTATATTTTTATAGTAAACAAGCCTATTCTACCAAGAATAGATCGTCACTAATATTCCATGAAGCCTTCCTATTCATGCTCTAATAGTTGTTATTACAGGAATATCGCGAAGCGTTGGTGTTCTAGCAATTTATCATCGAACGTGGATACTTCTAAGTATTCGAAAGAATAAGTAGACTTTTCTAAGAAGTTAAACACAGGTCTGCCTCAGACCAAATAAAAATATCAAGACATAAGTGAGGCCGGTTTTTAGGGTTCCGTACCCAAAGGGTAAAAACGGGACCCTATTACTAAGACTTCGATGGCTGTCTGTCCGTCTGTCCGTTTGTCCGTCTGTCCGTCTGTCCGTCTGTCCGTTTGTCCGTCTGTCCGTCCATCTGTCCGTCTGTCCGTCTATCTGTATGTCACTGGGCTGTATCTCATGAACCATGACAGCTAGGCAGCTGAAATTTTTACTAATGATGTATTTCTGTTGCCGCTATTACAACAAATACTAAAAACAGAATAAAATAAATATTTGAGGCGGGCTGCCATACAACAAACGTGATTTTTAGGAGTTTTTTTGATCGCTATTAATAACGGCAAGAGGAATGGGGCTCCCACACGGTACGGAACCCTTCGTGTGCGAGTCCGACTCGCACTTGGCCGATTTTATTTATACACGTGGTGAGTGCGTCGGTGTTGCGCCGCCATAGTTCTCTGACTCCACGACTGACGATCCAAGGCGTAGTTTCCTTGTACGTGTATGTGTATGTAATTGTGTCTGTACACGGCGAGGCGTAGTTTTGCCGGGCTTACTTGCTTTGTTCACAAGATTCTGTCCTTTTTTTTTATTTGGTCTGTGAGGTCTGCAACAAAAAAAAATGTGTACATATTTTTAACTGATGTAGGTATTTAGCTGTTCTGATCATTAAAAAACTACTCAAAAACTTACAGAACTTCTGGTTATTTTGAAAAAACGCTTTTTTTGTTGTAAAAATAAGTTTTTGGGCTAATTTGAAGTCATAAATAATAGGTAGATACCATTTCAAATTTAGGGGATATGAGTGTAGAACAAAGTTATTGAAACCATCTATAGGTAGATATTATGGAGATGGAAAAAAACAAACTAGGGAAGATGGAGTGTCTCTTCATACAAGCAAATATGTACAAAAAGAATTCTCACTGCGAAATAAATGTGTTTCCCTAATGCTTACTAACATGAACGTATTTTAAACAAAAATAAGATTTACTACAAAAAGAATATCATAATCAAAAAAAATGTATTCAAAGTTGTTCAAAATAGATAATTATAGACATTTTTAAAAAACGTAACGTTCTATGACACAATGAAAGTCATTTTTAATCGATTTCCGAAAAGGAGGAGGTTCTATGTTCGTGTATTTGTATTTTTTTGTAAATGTTCATCGATAATATCGCCAATTGTGAACCAAATCGAAAATTCCTTTTTAGTTCAAAAGGGTATACTCTCGAAATGGTCCTATTTGAATTTTACAGACATCCGCTTAGCCGTTTTTGAAAAAAAACAACAATAATGTAAGCAATTCGAGCGAAATATCAGAAGTTTGTACAGGGTGAAAATCGATTATTTCGCCAATTATGAACCGAATCGAAAAACTCTTTTTTATTTCGAAAGGTTAAGGTGGTCCCATTTTACAGAAATCGGCTGAGCCGTTCTTGATAAATCAACAATAATGTAAACAACTCGAGCGAAATATTCGAATTTTGTACACGATGGAAGGCGGTTTTGCCATTTTTTGTTATTTTGTTGTAATTAATACCGATTGGCATTTAGTCACTTAAACAAACCCACAGCACAATTTTATAATCACGTGAAAATACCAAAACAGCACTAAAAAAATTTTTTTGCAGACTTTGCTCATAGTTCTTACTTGTGCTCTTAAATAATTTGAGAGTCTGACAGCTTGATCATTATTTTTTTAAACAACTTTATGTTACCATAAAATTATAACAGTAGGTTATATGGTGTACTGAAACAATTATTTCGCCCAACTAAGGAGAATCAGTTTTAGCAGCATAGCGCTAACTTACAAAATTAGATCAAAACAAATTTTTCATGGTTTTTTTGGTGTCCAAACTGCAGACAGCAGGTACTCTAGACTCTATACAGGCAGTATGTAGTCAAACGCAAACCTATACGATATGTATTTAAAAAAACTCTGATCTTCTTTTTTTTCTTCTTTAGCGGCTTTTCACCAATGATCGTTGGCAGTCGCTAGTCAATTTGTTGAAATTTCTTTGTTCAGTTTCCAAGTTGATCCCGATTATCTGATTTTACAAAACCATGGTAAGTACTTGCTTTCTACTACACTTGCGCTTGGCTGATTCTGACTAGATAGGCCAAACCTAAATACATCGATCTGGTGGTCTGTTTTTTAAATAAATATTCATCCGATATTATGAAACCTAAGTTATACTCTACAATCAGGACAATAGCATCGTCAGTGGCCGGTGTCGCAATAATATTGTGATAGAGGCAATGCAAACATAACTCATGATCGGTCTTGTTGACAGAAATAGCTAGATCATGTTGTAGTTCAATGATTATGGAGTCATAACATTAAACGTATTTTGACCTCTTCTGGTTACGCCGTTCGTAATTTTACTTTGAATAAATACCTATCTGAAACAATGAGTTATATAGGATGATAATATAAATATCAATCCATTGTCAACTCTAAATATACTTTGGGTTTAAAGTTACGCATAAGGTGTAGGTATATTATTCACTTTGTAGATCTCTGTTATATTTACTATAGTATTTAAATTACTGTTAGTTGATCATATTGTTGGACGAATTTATAAGAAAAGGTGCTAACTTAACTGAGTAAATTACAGGATGGCAGTATACTTTGGGTTTAAAGTTACGCATAAGGTGTAGGTATATTATTCACTTGTAGATCTCTGTTTTATTTACTATAGTATTTAAATTACTGTTGGTTGATCATCTTGTTGAACGAATTTGTAAGAAAAGTTGCTAACTTAACTGAGTAAATTACAGGATGGCAAAAGTATAATGAAACTTACTTACCTACAGCTAATCTAATATTTATTTATTTATTTATATAAATCTGTTGATCCAAAGTTGAAATTAGTCATGAGTGATGACTCATTATTCATCACTATCACTAAGTTAACCAATATCTCAAAAGCGTTCAAGTTTCAAAAACAACAAAAATTAACATGTCAAAGCCTTTCGCATGAAATTGTAAAACATGCTAAAAAAATATTAAGAACGCGTAAATGAATACAGAAAGCTATGTGTCACAATTAGTCGCACTGCTCTATTAACAAGTTGGTTTTTTGGACATGTGTGTCATAGAAATTGGGAAATTTACGTCTCTGAATGAAAGTTTAATTTTCACTAAGGTGGCAAACTTTCCAAACAATACTTTTACAAGTACGCTTTGTTTCAGAACAATTCATGAACTCTACCATATTTGAAGAAATAGTGGAAAAAAGCGGATGTTGTTTCATCAAAAAAATACTGGATCAAGTAGGTAATTAGGTAGGTAGTTGTCTGGAAGAAATCGCTTTTAGCGATAAGACCGCCTTTTGTGCCTTTTCTGTCTTTGTTTCTTTTGTTATGTTTTCTTGTTGGTATCAATAAAGTGTTGTTGTATTGTATTGTATTGTATCTGCTTGCCTTATATTAAGCCGAAAGAATGGTCAAAATCATCATTATGAACCACTTTCACTATGAGGCCAAACGAGAATTCCAGAAAAAAAAACAGCTATTTCAGACAAAATTTTAACTTCGACTGTCAAAATGTATGCATCAACATCAATTCTGGATAAACCTCAATATGATTCTCTAACAAAGAGTGCCGAAACTCTAACGTAGAGTGCTCTTTAAGCCTAAGCCCATTATAAATTGATCACTTATATATTGGGCTTACTTTAAATTGTGTCCTACTACCCAATACAGGTTTTTTCGTTTCGCTAAGTTTTAGTCTACCATACTATAGTCTTAAGCAAGCAAACAACAGGTTCTCTGAGTTACACTTGACTATAAAATATAACAACAACATAACGATACCATTTCACATGCTCCAATGATTTTCGAAGTACATTAATAAATATTCCTATCAGATTGTAAGTCACTATTACAAAAATCATTGATACCGCTTCAAAAGGTTGTTAACATTCCTTAAGCCATTTGTATCAACATCAATCATCCAATAAGTAAACAATTGAATCACTTATCATGTATCAGTTCCTATCCCCGCTTAACCGTTTTTAGTATCATGACATTTCGTTCCGATCCCCTATAGGCTGCCAATTTTAATCGGATGACGAGTGATGCACCGAAACGCATAATTACAAATCGGAACATCTCACGGGACCCGATTCCGTATTAGTTTTGACATTCGGCTTGATTGATGGACTACAATCTCTGGACGAATCTCGTGAATGAGCGCCCGTATATGCCATTCGCGACCAAACTCATCTTTCTTTTACCAAACACTTTATCCTACAGGCTTAGAAGTTAAAATTGAATAGCGCAGGTTCTTGTTAATGTTGTAGATTGTAGCGATACCTAGGTGTGTCGAATTGGAAGCGTCAGGGTTGGCGTCAGTTTGACAGCAAATGGACTACTAGTGACAAATGGATAGTTGAATTTTGGATGGATTGCTAGTAAAGTTAATTTTTCAATGTGTATGGGCACTGTGGTTGAGTGAAATTGCAAAGCTTAAATGTTCACTTCGAGTAAAATCACAACAAGTACAAATTGAACATACTTGCTTTTATTATGGAAACTAGCGTGGTTTTCGCACATTTTAATTAGTTTGTTAGAGTGATATAACAGACCGCGCGCTAGTAAAGTATTTCATACCTATTGCAAAAAAATGCCAAAAATATAGGTAAGTAGACTTGCTGTCTGCCATAAAAAACCACGCATGAGTAATATTCTCATTAAAATGATATTAAATTTATTTGTAGCTATGTACATATAGTTAATCATGCTTTGTTTATTTTTTTTTTTAATTTTAATTAAGTATGCCTCAATTTCTAATTTTATTCTAATTTTTCAGATCTATCGCAATAATTATGAAAGAAATATTTTTTTTTATTTTTTTTCATTTTGTGTTTTTTACAGGTCAGTAATGTAATGATAACAGCATCTTCAAAATACACAACTCCTCTAATATGATTTTGGGATGCATGAAGTTACTGTATCTACATGATTTGTATTCAGGGTTATTTCTAATCAATTAGCATCCTTTTAGGGGCTTATTCTCTACATCAAAACTAAAAAATGTATGACAGCGACTTTCTTCAAATCTAAAAAAAAATATTTTGTTGTTCCATAGAAAAATATCGATCACGCGCGACAAATTGTATGGAACAGCTGATTTTTTTTTTGAGTTCTGA
The DNA here is from genome assembly GCA_964007245.1 of Hypomecis atomaria. Taxonomy (NCBI): domain Eukaryota; kingdom Metazoa; phylum Arthropoda; class Insecta; order Lepidoptera; family Geometridae; genus Hypomecis; species Hypomecis atomaria. The sequence continues at coordinate 13,907,669 of OZ023291.1, forward strand.
CAAAAGTTGCAGAACAAAAGTTGTTAGTTTAGATGTACAGAATGAGCCCCTAAAAGGATTCTAATATATTCAGAAAATAACCCTGTATAAACCTTATACAATATAATATTGTCATTAAATTCTAAAATTGCTGTCGTCTAAGAATCTAGCCAATTTTTAGTTTACTCATAAAATTTCCAGTAATATCTACTCGTCATAAAGAGTCTTCTAAGTTCTAACGTAATCATATTATTTTTGGTTTATAAGCAAAGCTTGTGATATGGCTGCCAGAGACTGATATTCTACTTACATAATTATACTTACTTTTAAATACATACTTAAATAGATAGTAACTAAATAACACCCAGACACAGAGCAAACATTAACGTTCATCACATAAATATTTGCCCTGGGTGGGGATCGAACCCACGCCTCTTTGACCCAGAAGTTAGGGTCACTAACCACTGAGCCACCGAGGCAGTCAAATTCTTGTTACTGTAACGATTAAGCACATAAAAATAATTAAAAAATAAAGATCTGGAAGGAAGTAAGAAATAATGGAAAAATCACTTAAAAAATATTTAATCACTGTAAGCTACTAACCTACTGAAAGTTTGTAGGGCCTAAAAATAAAATGTTTGATTCATCAAGCATATAAATTAAACCCGATAATTTTTTTTAGTTGTTTTATCAGCATAAAAAGACGGACATCTGGTCAAAAATTATAGTTTTTAAAATAGAATAGCAACTATTACTGTTTGTTTTGCAGCATTATGTTGCTTTCAAAATCTTCAATCCAACACAACAAAGCTTTAACAGTTTATACCTACTCGTATGTCGCCTCCAGCGATGTATCAGATACTTCCATAGGTGTTTCCTATAAAGGAACAAAGGGTAGTTAACTTTGCGTTAGCAGATGACAATTGACAATGCTGTCGACTTCCGTTGCTGCAAAAGCCGGCATCATTTCTACAAGGTCGTTGTATCATATAAATGTTGTAGTGAATGCGATTCTTTACTTTCACGTAAGCTTTATATCACAGACCATTGTACGAAACAAAATCTTGTTTAAATCAGGATTTATTTTATCAGCTTCATGTTTATTTTCAATTGATTGTTTTTTTTTTTGTATCTGTTCTTATTCAATTGATTTTGTCAATTGCACAGTATTGAACTGTGTGACAAACGTTGCACTTTGCTGCTTTTGGACAGATTTTGGCCATAGTTTACTACCTTGGCTAAATGTGAATAATACTATTTATAATGATCTAAATATAGTTTGACAACGCGTTTATTAGCGATCATCTAAGTTAAGCAACGTTCAGCACGGTCAGTCGTCGGATAGGTACCTCGGGTGGCATTTACAACTGAGCGCTACCGTGGCTCGGATGACACGTTTAATTGTAGATCCCGGTTATTTTAGGTCTAGCCACCCGACCTATACGAACTTACTTTGATGTAAATTATCAAAAAAAGCTTACGCCATTAATATGTTAATAAAACTCATTCAATTACTCAACTAGCACAAAACGGCAAACTCTCTATTTTTAACCGACTTCCAAAAAGGAGGAGGTTCTATGTTCGTGTGTATGTATTTTTTTTTGTGTATGTTTATCGATAATTTCGCCAACTGTGAACCGTTCTTCTTTAGTTCGAAAGGGTATACTCCCGAGGTGGTCCCATTTAAATTTCACTGAAATCGGCTGAGCCGTTTTTGATAAATCAACAATAATGTAAACAATTCTAGTGAAATATTCGAATTTTGTAGACGATGGAAGGCGGTTTTGCCTTTTTTTGCGAAAAATAATTATCTTTTAAGCTATTTCTATCGTCAATTGTCTTCTTCAATTATTTATAGTGCCTGTTTTTATTACATTTTATAATAACTGAAGTTAAGGAAAATATCCACTGGTTTCTAAAATTAGCCAAAATATAGGTAAGTACCTAACTCACAACCTACAATTCGCAATTTCAAGCCTAACCAATAAATATGAAGCGTTTAAAGCTCAGCTATACAATTTGTAACTTTAAGCACTTGACAAGTAAAGGAACGCCTACCTTCTTGTACTTGGGTATTTCTCCTCTACATGATTTTGATCGTCACTTTCGTGGCTTACTTTAGGAATGTTTTGCGAAGGATGTGGCTTGTTTTATGTTTTGCATAAAATAAAAACTGTAGCGCTTGATATCACAACTGAGTTCATTTATTTAGGTATACATTTAAAATCGTTAAATTCGTTCGAATAATACCTACAGTAACATATTAGCCACGTAATTGATGCTGATATTTCCGTTCATCCATCAGCCGTAGGACGTCCACTGGTGTACATATTCCACCTATATGGATTTTCAATAGAGTCGATTGGAAGCGGCCTGCATCCAGCGCGTTCCTTAATGCGATCTTGATGCGACATTGTGAGTGATGCTGGCATTTGTGTTGAGTAGAAATACCCACCTAATCCTCCACGTGGGTAGATCGACAGTATCGATTTACAGGAAACCGATATCGATTGCAACAAATGTGACAACCTAAAAATAAAGCCTTTTCGAAACTCTACTTTATTGTTATGAGCATAGAATACTGTATTAATACAACTACGCACCGGAACAAAAATAAAAAGTGACAAAGGGACGGAAATCGATCAAAAATATTTCTGTGGTTATCTTCAATGGCAACAATCGAATATTGTGTGAACAACAATGGCTGCTGCGCTTTTGTAATGGTTTGTTATTATTGCATAACGCTTGCTGAAAAAATGGCATTGAATAGTGATGCATCTGCATGTATTGACACTATTTTAACCTTACCTGGCAAAAAAATAGTATTTATTTACATAAATCTTACGTATTGGTTTTATAATATAATAGCCATATCCACCACTGGCCCAGTGCGGGTTGGAGGTTTCACATACACAATCGAATTCCATCTACGGACTTAAGCAGGCTACATACCTTACGATGTTTTCCTTCATCAAAAAACGATTGGTGTGAAATTCCGTTCATGATTTCTAAGGAAACTGTTTGGAATGGATCGGGATTTGAACCCACAACCTCTCGATTCTATGGCGGGTGTTACTACTACACCACCACGGTTACCTACGGCACGGACTTCTGCTATCCAAAAAACAATACTAGACCAGAGACTAAGCTTCACCACGACCATGACAGACCGGAAGTTTTCTGACCGCGAGCACTTCAAAATAATAGTAACCTTGACTTTAGTAAATTATCCTACTCGTACCTGCGAAAGAGCATGGAGCGATCTCATTCGAAGCCAAACGTTACGTCATAACAACCGCTTCGTCAGTAATTCGCTATTAACGAGCCGAAGCGATGTTTGTTCTTTCACCAAGACGCCGCTCTTGTCTAGACGCTGGGTAGGCTAGGAGCTGGTGGATTTTACTAACATGTGTTGCTGAAAAAAGTGCATGTGAATGAAAAAGTTCCATCCATCCATCCATCAGTCATAGGACGTCCACTGCTGGACTGCCTCGGTGGCTCAGTGGTTAGTGATCCTAACTTCTGGGTCAGAGAGGCATGGGTTCGATCCCCACCCAGGGCAAATATTTATGCGATGAACATAAGTGTTTGCTCAGTGTCTGGGTGTTATTTAGTTACTATTTATATAACTATGTATTTAAAAATAAGTATATGTAGTATATCAGTCTCTGGCAGCCATATCACAAGCTATGCTTAGTTTGGGGTCAGAGGCAATGTGTAAGATGTCCCCAAAATATTTATATTTATAGGCATCCTAAACTAAACAAGTTAATTATAGTCAAATAATTATTTTACGCAAAAAAATCGTCACACCGACTTCAACTGTGTACAGAATTCGAATAATTTAGACGAATTGACGCACATCCGTGTTCATTATTGTTGATTTAAAAACGGCTCAGCTGATTTCGATAAAGTTTAAATGTGGTCCCATTCCATCCCTCGAGAGTATACACTTTCGAAATAATAAAAAATTAAATCGGTGTACAATTGGCAAAAATATCGATGAACATACACAAAAAATACACACGAACATAGTACCTCCTTTTTGGAAGATGGTAAAAATTAAAGAAGTTGCAAGTAAAGCTTAAAGTCAGATAAAAAGTTGTTATGTAAATTAAAATGGGGTTTATAATAATATGTAAGCCCAAACTTTACAGCAGTGTAAAAAGGTTTAACTGAGAGGGTGTTAAAATATTTGTTTACAAATTAAATTGTTTTTTTTTTGATTGAATTAATTTGCTCTGAAAATAATGTTAAGCGATCAAAATTGTTTCAATATTTTATTTTTTTAGTAAAGAGAGAAGCTCATGCTTTTAAGTTATCTTCAAAATAGGCAGTAAAAAGATGGCAACCACTTAAGAATACTTACAACCAACTAATTATTTTACGGAACATTGGTTAAAATCACAACTTACTCTCTCCACCCAATGACTAACATTCAATGGAATGAACCTTCATTCTCGAAAACTTACTTAATGTTTCTTGAAATGATAGAGCTGCTTACAATCATCTCAGTAATACTGACCACCAGCTCTCGCACCGAAACCGTATGTATGTAACCGACAATCATTGTATACCCAACGAGGCTAATGATAGCCCTTCGAACAAGTAAATTATCAATTCTGCCCCAAGGGTTCCGAGCTTATTTTCAAAAGTTAACAAGCCCACTTTGCCCCTTCAAGACGTCACTAGTAAGTTGAAAACTGCTCGTAATTGCCTAGTGAGTGCATCTCAGTTTTATGGATTTAAGTTGACAGAGCGCTAATTAAATTATGATTTCTTCATCTCGAAAAATTATTAAGATATTATTACTTACTGACTCGGTGGCTCAGTGGTTAGTGACGCTGACTTCTGGATCAAAGAGGCGTGAGTTCGAGCCCCACCCAGGGCAAGCATTTGTGTGATGAACATAGGTGTTTGCTCTGTGTCTGGGTGTTATTTAAGTACTATCTATATAAGTATGTTTTTAAATAAATCCTTACTAATATTATAAATCCGAAAAGTTTGTTGGTTTGTTGGTTTGTTACTCTATCACGCGCCAACGGAGCAACGGATTGACTTGATTTTTGGCATGGATATAGTATAAAAGGCGGAAGGAGCTTTAGGATACTTTTTATCCCGAAAAATTTCATAGTTCCTGTAGGACAGGACAAAAACCCTCGAAAGCGAAACTGTCGCCACTATCACAAAGACGCTAAGTGATTAATTCCTCTATGACGCCAATATGGACTAACGAAACGTCACAGCCAAACGTAATTAGATGACAGGTGACATTGTCTGCAGACTTTTATAAATCACAAGTAGCGTGGCAAGGCGACAAATTGTTTTTCTACCATTATATCCCCTTGAAGAGGAAATAAAGTATGGATTGAAAATGACAACTGACATTAAAATTGGATAAAATGTTATTTTCCCTCTGCATGCTACATGTTACTATGACGTTTAATACCAGGCCGTCATTTATCTGACATTAAAAATATTTTTAAATATTCTATCATTAGAGGTTCAACATGTTTTTTTATTCTACCTTTATGGTACAGAATCATCATACTTTAATATTATCAATCCGAAAAGTTTGTTGGTTTGTTCCTCTTTGACGCAGCAACGGAGCAAAAGATTGACCTGATTTTTGGTACGGATACCTATGGTTTAATAGACAGAAAGTGATAATAGGATACTTTTTATATCTCGAGAAAATTCGTGATTCCCATGGGATAGGACAATAACTGTTTCTCAGCAATGGAGCAACGGATCGACTTGATATTTGGGGTGGGCATAGTTTGGAAGACGGAAAGTGACATGGGATACTTTCCATCCCGAAAAAATTGTGGTTCCCGTAGGACTTAACGATAAATTTTTCTCAGCAACGGAGCAACTTGCCTTGGCATATTGCATGAATATAGTTTGAAAGACGAAAAGTGACATAGGCCACTTTTTATCGCAAAAACTTTAACAGTTCCCGTAGGATAGGATAAAAACTAAGTGAGTGGGCTGCGGTAGCAGCCGTCTAAGCGCCAGAAATAACCTGTCATGGCAAGTTTAGGACGTTCCCACATATTTCGCACTCCTTCGCGACACTCAACAGCACTAGCCCAGACTCGGGCTCCATAACGGAGCTTGCGCTCTCGCCATAGTGACGGAGTGTTTCGGAGCACAAGACACATCGTCATCCACCACTCGGGACTAACCAGTACTGAACGTCAGACAGCATTCCAACGCCCTGGTCCCAGTGCAGCGGGTCAGTCATAGTAGCCCAGCGCCTGCCTCTTCAACTGCAGAGGGCAGTGAGAACGGCAATCGCGATACCGACACATCTCTTCCCCTGCAGCCCCACTGCGTCTGCCAACACGTTGACGGCCTAGCGGAAGGTAGGATAGGTGGCGGCACCCACACCACCAGTTCCATATATCCCACCGCGGCCCCTTATCCTCGGCTGTCATATCAGAGTCCAAGAAGCAGCCTTGCTTTATGAAACTAAGACAGGTTATTCCCAGCAAGTATAACTGGAGATAGAGAGACAGAAAAGAAGCCACACCCAGCGCAGCAGGAGGAGCTGGAGTTCATATGCCTGGCAGACGGAGCAGCACTAGAGCAAAATCTTAACCGAGAAATTAACACAGTTACAGACGGCAGTAAAATTAAAGGGAAAGTTGGGGCGGCATTATCCATTTGGGATGATGCCGCTGAGATCAGTACCCGCAAGCTGAAATTGGCCGATCGGTGCTCTGTGTAACAGGTCGAGTTATTGGCACTTCTTGAGGCTACCGAAAAAGCAAAAATCTTTTGTGACTCCAGGTCTGCACTGGAAACGGTAGTTGGCGTATCTTCCCTCCATCCCTTAGCAGTAAATTCAAAGCTAACATAAAGTTACTACACGCACAAAATAAAATAGTGAAACTTTATTGGATTAAAGCGCACGCGGGGATGGAGGGAAATGAGAGAGCGGACCAGCTAGCAAAGGAAGCAGCACTGCACTCGAAGTGCAGACCTATTTAGGATAACTGCCCCGTTTCATTCGTCAAGCGAGAAATCCGAAAGGACTCTCTTGACGAGTGGAACCGGCGGTATCAGGATGGAAACACAGCGGCGGTAACCAAAACATATTTTCCGGATGCAAGGGCGGCATACAAGATCGTAAGAGAAATAGCACCAGTGGGAATCATAATCAAGTGCTGACGGGGCATGGTGAGTTTTCCCAATACTTACATCGATTTAAGTTGAGGGAAAGCCCATCGTGCATCTGTGAACCCACAAAAGAGGAGACTCCACTGCACATAATCTTGGAATGCCCAGTTTATGGAAAGCAGAGATTTGATTTAGAACAAAAAATTGGAATTAATCTAACACGAAAAAACCTTAGAAACAATTTTATCGAATTTTTGCACAAATATTTGTAAAAAAGCAATACTTAATTAGGAACAAGTAGGTATAAACTTTGCTGTACCATTGTAATGTTTATTATAACTGCAAACAGCCAAAAACATTGAAATATAGGTATACTTAGTTTTTATTCATTTGTAATTAAGACCCCTGATCATGTCAGAGATATTTTGCGATATAATAAAAAAAAATCCTCGGATGCAGCGTCGCAAGAGCGGCACTGCAGCCCGCCTAAGTTGCGACACTCCTCATAAGGCATGCAACCTACCGGCCATCTTCTCAGCTGCTTTAGTTAAAAGCGGCTGAAACTCGAGTGCCAGCCTCTAAGCTTCCTTGGGGGAAAAGACCCAAAGAAGAGGGAGACTTCGAGCGCCGCCTTTTCAGCTGCCTCAGACCTCCCCCACGACAAGGCGGGAATACACGGGGGGGTTGTATATACACTCCAACCGTAACTTAACCAACAAAAGCATTCCTCTAAGGTATTTTGATATTTGTCAGTTAGGTTAGGTTTCGCAGCCGACATAAACATAAGCCAAAATCAAAATACAACGCGGGCGAAGCCGCGGGTAAAAGCTAGTATATAATATGTAGTGCGAGTATATTAGTCTCTGGCATCCATATCACAAGCTTTGCTTAGTTTGGGGTCCGAGACCGTATGTTAGATGTCCCCTAATATTTATAAAAAAAAACTCAAGCTTTTAAGAAATACCTTGGTAGCATAGTGCGAGAACTTTTTTTTGCCTTATAAGCGTGAAGCGTTGGTTCAATCCGAGTCTGGCTATAAAGCATGCGACCACGAAAAGCGACGAAACGAACTCATTTCGACGTGTGAAAAAGTGACAGTTATATACTTTGCCATAACGCTGTCTCGTTCTGACACTACGAACGAAATAATTCGTGGCACGCATACTAGCCCGGCAGTACCAATCATCATAGTACGATAGGTTTTTTGGTGAAGGAATCGTAACGAAATCTGAGAATAAATTCGTAGAAGCAATACTGATGTATGAGACTGTACCAACTCGTCTTTCGTAGATAGGCCAAATTTTTTTAAATAATAAAGTTACTATTCCGAACCGAGCTGCCATCTGCAACTGCCGATACCACTTGCAGCAGTTGATTAGTTCCATAACCGCTGATCTTGCAACCAGTTGAAAATTTATGGAAAAATTTGGCACAAGTCGTAAAAATAATATTTACATAATTATTACCGATTCTCAGCACACATCTTTCTCTTAGAAACTACCAGGATATAGTGATATATTTAAAGCAAACCTATTAGGTAATTATATTCGTCAAAGATCTTCGCTACCCTAGTTGCAGCTGCAGCCAAGTGCTGTCGGCAATTTATAAACTTTGTAGAAAAAATTGTAACAAAATGTAGAATAATATGCTAGTGTATTGACCATTAAAAGTTAGGTATAAATTGTATTAATTGTGAACTGATAAGTTTCGTTTATTTAATTTTATTTACTTGTGTCAATAATTTAATATGTATTTGTTTTTAATATTAGCCTGTAAGTACCACCGTATTGCTAATACTATTTAGATTATACCTACCTAATGACGTTCATTTTTAGGGTTCCGTACCCAAAGGGTAAAAACGGGACCCTATTACTAAGATTTCGATGTCCGTCTGTACGTCTGTCTGTCACTGGGCTGTATCTCATGAACCGTGATAGCTAGGCAGCTGAATTTTTCACACATGATGTATTTCTGTTGCCGCTATAACAACAAATACTAAAAGCAGAATAAGATAAATGTTTAAGGAGGGCTCCCATACAACAAACGTGATTTAAAGGAGTTATTTGCTTGCTATTAATAATAGCAAGAGGAATAAGGCGGCGGGGCGGCTCCCATACGGTACGGAACCCTTCGTGCGCGAGTCCGACTCGCACTTGGCCGATTTTTATAGTTTCAGTTTTACACAAATGCCCAGACTATAGATTTTATGGATACGTACATAAATCTTGTTTGCGGAATATTGCATGTTTATATTGTGCATTCTATTACCGCAACAATATTCAAGGAATTTAATAAGTATTTCCATGAACGGCCAACTTCAGCTAACTTAGCGTTATCGTGCACTTTATATACGGAGAATTTTCGAATTTTCAGGAAAGAAAATTATTGTACGGATCTATATAATCTAATCTATATAATCTATGTAATCTTTACAAGTCATAAGTTAAAGGTCAAATTCAAATATATTTTCTCTTTGGGAAAGTAACTTATTTCACTTTGTATTAATCAGCCAAAGGAAAAGTTACCACAGTTATATGTAGATTAATCATTAGGTATGCCTTCCTATTATTGCCAAAATTCTAACTATGATTGTTTGCTGAGAATTTACGTATTACAACTCATAAAAGAAGTAAGTTAGGTTGAAATAAAAACTATTGGGTATTCATTCATGGCAAGGACAAACAAAAGTGTACGTCAAATTAAATTTTATATTTTCACCAGTAAACGTCACAATTTAAATTATGTTAACGTGAGTAATAATTAAATTTAGTTACAAGAAAATTATAGAAAGTAAACCACCACGTTAGGTAGAGTTGGGTTTGAATAATGAGTCATATTTAGGGTTCCGCAGTACGAGAAAGTTGAAACTAGGCCTAAACTTAGTAACTGTACATCAGATCAGTGTCTCTAACCTTATTGTACTAGTTCTTATTACATAAATTCCAAGAAATTCATTTGTACGGGACCGGGATTTGAACCCATGACCTTACGATTGTAAGGCGGATGTCATTATCACTAGACCACCACGGCTTACGAAATTTCACACTACTGGCTTGTCGGTGAAGGAAAACATCGTGATGCATCCTGTATAAGTCCGTGGAAGAAATTCGATGGCGTGTGTGAATCCACCAACCCACACTGGGCCAGCGTGATGGATAAATATGGCCCGATTAACCTTCGTGGGTAGGCCTACGTCCTGCAGTGGACTATTAAGAAAAAAGCTGGTACAGGGTACAGTACAGAACTAGTTCTTTATATATGGTGATTAATTCGAAGAGTACAAACTCGACAAAGGAACTTGTAAACGCTGGAAAACGCTTATAATGTACCTACAATATGATTATGTTTAAGTCTAGATTATATTTACCACGTCCAAAGATTGGTGTAAACCAAACCATAAAATAACACGTAGTGTATTTTTTTACAAGTTTTCATTTAACTTGCAATATGGATAAATTTGTATGTACCTACCTATGTAAGTTCGGGTGGAATCTTGCAAGTTAGATTTGAACAACTTCCTGGTTTTCGATTGAGCTGAAATTTTGCACGCATATGTATATCGCAAGACAATGCAACAACATAGTACCATGGAGCTGATCTGATGATGGCGTCGGAAGGTAGGAACTCCTGTACTAAACAAGATAGACCCGTCGTGTTTGGGTTCGTTTTACTTGTTGGCTAGCACTCTGTTGCTACACTTATTCAGGATCTCAAAAACTTGTATTTAAAATTTATTTTTTTAAAATTATTTATTCAAAGTAAATTTAATAAAATCTAATGGGTAAAAAAGCCAAATGTAACTGAGCTTGTACTCAATAGTCATCAAATAACTACAGTTTGTAGATACAGAGCTCTCACAGCTTGATCCAACTCGCATTATACCTGTTTCTTACTACCACCATAGTGTATCTGCCTCATTTTACAAAGTTTAATTGCATTGCTTTCGTGCAAACGTCAACGATTTAACTGGGACGAAAGTTTGCGTTTTCTCACATTTGTGAAGTTATTTTGCTGCAACTTTTCCCAGTAAACTTGAGTTTGAGCGCAGCATTCTCGTAATATCTAGTTAGGTTACCTAGTCGGTATTTTGCTCTTTCCGAGTTAGAGTTCTTATTTGCCCTTAGCACTGAACTGTCCTTTAGTATACTTTTAGGTTCAATGTAGTTAGACTATACACTGTATTCTGTACCTTATAGTTGCGTTCGAGAAAAACTTGATTTATGTATTTAGCGTAAGTATCGACGTACTAAAACATCTTTAATTTGAGAATATAATGTACTTACTTACCTGTAACTTAAATGCCACTAAGGGCTGTCATAGGAGAACGCGTCTTTCGCTGTAGAATTCACAGATTGTAAGTAGGTAAGTAAATGAATCGATATCGTTTTTTCAATTAAACGTTCTTATCGATTACCTATGTGTAGGTACTTATTATTATCAATATTTTTTGTGGTTCAGATTTTCACGATTTCTAACCTAAAAGCTTTCAAAAACTTTTCTTGTTCATTCACTTTCACACTCTAACTAATAGAAAATTAAGTAAGTGCCTTAGGGCGGTGGTCAGGTGACTTAGCGGCCAAATATAGACGTCTCTATACATACCTAATAGATTTAAAACGTGTCTATATGAACATAATAAATTAGCAAATATTTTTTCTATTTTCCGCAACAACGACTGAAGGTACATACAATTTGAGTTTCAGTATTATATGAGTACCTAAGTAGTGTCAAAAAGTGTTATAATTGCGTAGAATTGTATTAATAACAGTCCAATAACGTACCTTGTGAATTTTTTTAGGTATCAATCTGTTATTCTGTTGTCTTTTCAAAAGCAGCGCTAAAAAAGAAAACAAACATAACCTGCTAGGGGATAATCAAAAAAATAGCACAACAACAAACACCATCAAATAAAAGTTCAGTGACCGGTGCCCAGTAGCTGTATCAGATTAATCGGCGATAAATTAATCGGTCCGCCAATCAGAGGTCGGCGTTACGGTCACCACACCTACCGCGGCCATTTTGCTAACTATGCGCGCGCGCTGGAGATGTAACTATTACCTACGATGATTATATTAATGCGTGGTATGGCTTATGATTATGTGTAAGTTTTCTATTTTTCCGACTTCCAAAAAGGAGGAGTTACCTGCTATGTTTGTTTTTATGTATTTTTACAAGCTTTTATTTACTTTCACCTGTCCCGTTGTCTGTAGTCAAATCTTGCAAGTTAAATTAGATCCACTTCCCGTAACCGGGACCGATTGAGCTGAAATTTTCATACATGTGTAAATCGCGTGACAATGCAATATTATGATGACATGGTGCTGATGTGATGATAGAGCTGGAAGGTAGCCTAAGGAACTTAGCAATGAAACGATACAACCTCATCGAGTTTGGGTTCATTTGAATGGTCTTGGCGAATAGTTTGTATTTCAATGGTAACCAGGGTCTGATGATGGAGCTGGTCTATACGAAAGGCATATGTCTAGCAATGGATACTCTAATACAGAAAAGACAATGAAGATAGATAGGTAAGTTTGAAAATTATTTGTGATGACCGTCAGTAACGGGGGCAAATCTTATCAAGTCGAGAATTTTCGCATTTTGAGTTCACTAACTGGACTCACGTGTATTGAAGAACACACAGCCTTTGACTATAAGAAAACGCCTTCGAAAAAGAAGAAAAAGGCACGAGACGGTTACCCAGAGATGCAGGTTCAAGTTGGTGTACGCGACAAACTTTTGGAATGCTTTTCACAAAAATAACTCTTTAAGAAAATAAAGGCTTGAGAATTGAATCCTCACACAAACCAACAAGTTTTGTTACATGCAACATACCTACTGTACCAACCTACATATCTATCTATTAACAAACTAAATTACATTTAGTTACTGTAACAAGTTTGAATAAGATACATAATTTGCCCATTGTTAGTCATTTCCTAGATAATAGATTTTTTACCCCGCTTCTTTGAAACACCAAAAAATGACAAAAACCTCATTAGGTCTAAAATAACAAACAATTTATTTTTTCAACTTCCTATAATTTGACGGTCGGCTGGACAGACATCAAACGCTTGGAAGGAAGACATCATTATTTCGTCAATCATTAGTCATCAAATAATATTATTTAACGAGCCGTGATTAATAATTGTTGACAGTTATCGTTTTTTTGATGTTAGATGCACCTGTAGATAAGAAATGGGGCAAAGCTCCTATAATGAGAAAGGTAATAAGTTGCATCAGTTGTTTGTCAGGTACATTACAGGTACCTATAGCTTAACTAGGCATGGTCAACGATACTTTTAGACAGTAGTGACTATTTTTACCAACGAACCGAACCGGAGGAGGTACTCAATTCGACGCACATATTTTTTTTTTAATGTATAACCACGCATTACTTTTTTCATAGAAGTCCGATTTCGATAATTCTTTTTTTATTAGAAAGAATATACTTCGAAATTAGTACCATTAAAATTTTATTGAAATCGGCTCAGCCATTTTTGACAAATCAACAATAATGTGAAAAATTCTACATCGATCGGTGCGAAAAATTCGCGAATTCTGTACACGGGTGAAGTCGGTCATGCTATTTTTTGCGAAAAATGATTGTAGGGTAAACAGTAGTTTTTGAAGAAAGTATTTCCTTTTGCTGTTCTGATATTCTCAGCATATACTATTTATAGTTTATGCAAGAGAATAAAGTAGGTATATTTTGTAAACTTTAGATATAATTTGGTATTGCACACTAGTACTTAGGTACGTCTTCGAACTGTAGAACTCCCAAGTAGGTACAAACTTTTAAAGCATAATGAATAATAATTATATTAATTTAGATGTCCCCTAATATTTATTTATTTATTTTTATTTATAATGAAACCCATCCGACTACTATTAGGTATCTACCGTATTCTAGTTGCTCTTTATATCTTTATTAGTTCTTCCTTATTCCCGCCTGAGATGCTGAACAAAAGTTCATGATGTCAAACGCAAATCTGTGTAAAAAACAAAAGTTTCACCTACAGGTTCATAACTCATAACTGAGTGTATTATGAACGGTAGTAAGAATAAAGTATTCAATGAAAGAATATTGAGAAAGTGTCAATGATATCAAAGAGAGAGCAAGAATCAATCTGTACTCAGAAGTTATTGTTGTTAACGACGTTTAAGTGGTACGAGTAACAAACTGGAAACATAATTCGTAGTAGCAGTACGAATAACCAGAAAAACTGCCAACAAAAGTCGTCACAGCTCTACATTCCCCGACCACCCGACTTCTATTACATATTTCCTAAAAACTGTGCCTACCGAATTCACAAAACAAAAGTTAAGGGGACAGGTTTTCGTACCACGTACCACGCCGGCTGTTAGGCGAAGATCTATGGCGATTTTGCTATGGCACGCGAGCTACAGGAAGGCGTTTGGATAAAACAGCCTGACCTACTTGCTGGGGAAACTTTGACACCATTGTCGTCGAAATGTGCTAAGTTGAAGCAGTTTGTGGTACAAACAGTTGGAAAGAACTCGAAACGAATTAGGATCGATTTCAAATTTTTATCATTTGCCGCTCTTGATCTGATTTTTATTAAGCGATTTGTTTTTAGAAGATTCGGAATTGGATTTATGCATTATTGGAATTTGTAAGATCTTAACCTTGAAAAGAAACTTTACAAATCGAATTTACTTTAGCTTTCAGTTTATAACAATGCATTATTTCCTTGTTACTATTAACAAATTTTCCAATACTTGTTTTTTGTTGTTGATTTCTAAGTTTTAAGTATATTGATCTATTTTACATAGGTATAAAAATAAGGTAATAAACATATAAGGTATAAAAATAAACTTTTTTAAAGTTTTTTTTCCTTTATTAACTACCACACAACACAATAGGTACTATATGCTAAGACTATCTACATTACCATTACCTATACATAAAAAGATATATTCACTGTAAATTTAAAGACTCGTACATACGTTAAGCTTCACGGTAAACATAAGAATAAGATAAAATGCTTCACTTCCCTTTTCACAATTTTATGTATGGGTAAAAAATATAATTGATACGATTTTAATAGTACCATTTGATTGGCATAGTATTGCGGTAATTAGCTCAGTGATGAATATAGGTAAGTATCTAGGGAATATAGTGGGGTGAGACAGTAAAAGCTGCGGACGGTATTGATGATTCCTCTTAATACTCGATTGTACCTACTCAAAATCTTCTTTTGGTCAAGACCTATTTAAGTTACTGTGACAGAAATCAATCTACACAATGCACAAATCAAATCTTTCGTCACAAATTACTAACTAGACGCGAAGGTGACCAAATATAACCACTTTATTTACAAACCGTTGACCTGTCACGAGCTCAAAATCATCAGAAAGTATTTCACGTCATTGTCACGTAATCACATCTATTGAGTGAGTTGACATGTCCTCTCTTGTGTTGGTTTCAACATTCAATGTCAGATGGACCACTATAAAAGTCGACACGGGTTATTTAGAGCCCATCACGAGTTCTTGTCCGGTTGTTGGAGGTGGGCGGAGCTGTGTTGATTCTTAAGATATCGCCTCTTAGCTGATGGCGGGCTTATTCTGGGGAGTATTCTGCAGCTGATTACGGTAGAATCAGAATCAAGTTTTTTTAAATGACTTTTAGGTTTTGGGCTTTGAGGCCTTTACAGCTTAACGGGCATGGGTGAGCGCAGAAGGCGGCTGAGCCATACGAAGTAATATTATATCTTCTTTGGCTGAGCCCTAAGATTAGGTTATAGGGTGACTAGCGCAACTACCTACCTGAGAAGGTAGGTACAGACCTCGGCTTGCGCCGTCACCCAGCTTCAGAATCAGAATATAGTTTATTGCTTATAACTGGTACATAGGTTGTTAAAAAATTATGAGTATTACAGTTTTACCCTTTTCGCGCGTGCAATATTTTACACAATAGGTATGTATTTCTTGTAGGTATCTTATAACTACTATAATACAAACACAACAACATATATTTACAGTAACATAACATCTAGTATTTACAATTTTTAAATCATTAGGTATTTTATTACAATTTTATACATAGGTAAAAGGGGGTTAATCGTTTAAAAAATATTTAGTGAGTAGAAGGTTTTCGCTATTAGGTAACCTTGAATTTTATTGGTAAATGATTATAAACTTTGATTGCACTGTAGTAGGAACTATTTGCATACATAATGTTTTGACCTGAGGTATGTATAGTATTTTTTGTTACAGCGGCAACAGAAATACATAATTTGTGAAAATTTCAGCTATTTACTTATCACGGTTCATGAGATAACAGCCTGATGACAGACAGACGAAAATCGGAGTCTTAGTAATAGGGTCCCGTTATTACCCTTTGGGTACGGAACCCTAAAAAGATCCGCCGAAACGCTTAGAAAAAGTTAGAGGCCCTCGCGCTTCATTTGGCTTGTCTACTCAAGGCACTACTTAAAATATCTGAGAAGATAGCTCAGGTATTTCAGTTATTTCATATTATGAAGTTTCCGTGCACCCAAGGGTTAGGAATCTATGCCAAGATAATCACTGGTAAAAGTTTTATTCGAAACATTTCAAAAAACGAATTCCTTTTTTTTGCCATGACACATATAATTTTTGCTACTTTCTGGCTACTAGTAGGTAGTTTATGTTACTCTAGAATACACATACATACGTTGAGATACGTAAAGAACTATACAAATACATTCCACATACAGGTAAGAACACCAATATGGAATAACGTATTCAGGTGCAACACTTTATACTTACTCAAAAACGTGGAATGCATCGCAAAATATTGTGCCATCCCTGTGTGTCGTCAATTCCAAGTGTTTCTCGAAATATAGGACCTTTTCGAAATCAAAAGTCAGACGTGATGCTTTTGTCAAATCTTAATTCGTAAAATCTGATGGAGCAATGTTCTTTTGCAAAGTGCACAGTGCACACACTTAGGTACAGATGTATATGTGGTATGAATAAAATTTATAATGTGGCCAAACCCGAAATCACGGAAAAAATCCGAAGACAAAAAGGTGTTCCGTACGAGTATAATTTGATGGCAGTCACTGAACTTTTTTGCTTGTAACTGTTGAAGTTACAACACCCTTAAACGATTAATTATTGTATTATTTTTGCACAAAATTCGTATATAAAAACGGCTCTAACAATTTTAATGAAATTTGGTATTTAGATATACTATTATTTATATGTTTACCTGTATTGACAATAACTACTTTAGAGAAAAAACTTTTTTTTATTATTATTGTATTTAATTTTGTGGCGAGCGATGCTTGGTCGCTCTCTACTCTACATATTCAGCGAAAATCAATTCCAAGTTCAAGAATAGGCCTCTCAAATTGAAGTTGTGAATACAACGCGCTAAGAACGATACGCTGTTTCCGTAAAAGGGACAAAGAAATTGAATACATTCTTTTTGAAGTTTGTGAAATCGCTTCAGCGTCGTATTTACATATTCACTTATTGTCACTTTATCTCTTTTATCTTATCTTTGTTACTTGTATTAGTTTCTTCATGGCAATTTAAACACCCACAAGGTATTTTTTGTACAAACATAGTGTGACAAAAGTAATTTACTTTCATCTTTACGAGCGTGTTTCAGATTGATTGCGCTTTTTGGAGATAATGGCGATTATTTATTTTAAAATAATAAGTTTATTAACAATGTTACAGTAGACTAGACGTGCGTCGATGTATCTTTCATTCAGTATTCACTTTTTTATCGACATAATTCAAAAAATATATCAAAAGACGGGAAATATACGGAATTTTGTGTTTGTCAAATTAAGGTAAATTATGTGTACGAAAAATGAATTTCCTATTTTTGTCACGTTGTCATTGAGTTTTTTTTTTATCTCTAAAGTATTTTGGCATCATTTTAGCCCTAAGACGTCCACATAGGCTCGTGGCCTTATCTAGTAGATTTAAGCCAAATATCGTATCTGTCCTATCAAGTATTTAAGTTTCTTTATTCAAATCTATACGATTCTTAAACTACTTAATATTACTAAATAATAAGATAAATTAAATTTAAATTGTGACAGATCTCGCATAAAAAGACAGACCACTGCTGACGTAAAACTAGAATAGCATTACACATCGTATTCGTTAACAACATCAATACCATAACAATTAGACACAAAAACAACTGGGGCGGGCAGAGATTTATCTCCAGTCGATAAGTTTAATGTGAAACAGCTTTTAGAGCATAGTAAAAAAGGTACAACAAAATCAAGGATCATATTACAGAAATCCATTAGAGCAAGCAATAAAAATAGACTCGGAACATGTAAGCCCGACCCTAAATTCAGTCATTTGAAATAAAATGCTTTTTTTAAATAAGAATAGATAAAAGTTTCTGATTTGTACGATAAAGAATTGACGAATTTATTTCAGCTATATTCGTTAAATAGCTTGGGTAAATGTTATGCAAGCAGGAAGTTATGAATTAAATTAAGTTTACTTTAAAACGCAACGATTTTGCTTGGCTTTCTCACTACTGTAAATTTGAGGCTTATGGCATGGTCAAAGAAATAAAATTGAGCATAGCATCTATATACTTGGCGTGTGACCTACTGCTATTCCCCAGACCCATATTTTGCTGAGATACAAACACGAATTATTCCAGACCAAATAAGATTTATGACAATGTGGTTCGCAGAATTTTCTTGATTTTAATTAAGTTTTTTTATTACTATAATCAAAGTTGTGCATAAGATAAGGTGAGTAGATAAATAGTATTATATTTTATGTGCATTTTTAGTTATTCACGAAAACATCGTAGTCAAACTACACTCTCAAATATATGGTCGAGCCTCATGCTGGCGGCGCCACTACTCATTTAGTATTACACAACGCTCACACAAAATTTTAAATTAACTCTAAAATTAAGCAATACAAATTAATGTAGTTTTTTAAATGCAACGAGCGACTCCTTAATGCATTTGGAATGAAGTGATGAATGGATGCCCATTCATAAAACTTCTGTTCATTTTAACCACGTAGTTAATAAACAGTAGGTGGTGAATGTAATAGAGTATTGTCTCTACTACCGTGGGCGGACTGACTACCAAAGTCGATTTTGTATGCGGTGACCAACGAGTCAGTTGTAGTTAGGACAAAAGTTGAAACAGTTGAATAATGAAAATGTTTTGCTGTATTTATAGTGTAACAAAACTTTAGTAGGTAAAGTGTGACAAGCTAAACATTTGAGTGTATATAAATTAAATGTATTTAACTAGTTAAATTAGATACTTAGGAAGTTCTTTTTGAACTTGAAAATTTAAACAAACTTGTAATTAGGGTATCGCTCAAACTCTAATTATTTAATTGATCCATACTTTCAGATCTAAAATAAATTACAGGTATATATTCAATGTAAAGAAAAACAAAATAAAATGAACTAATTTAGATAAAGATAGCGTGCCTAGAAATTTAAAAATGTAAAAAAATATATTTAAAAGGTAAAAGAAAACCAAAAAAAATATTACATGGGGAAGCTATTTATATTTTTAATAACAGTAAAGTTTGAATAGATTGAATAATGTTTGTGCAAGAATGCAATACGCAATTATGCCTAAAGCTATTGTGTCTAGTTTTCTGCATAGTCGATATTATAGAATATTAAATAGGATCTGTGTATCGGTTTTTACCGACTTCCAAAAAGGAGGAGGTACCTTGTTTGTCTTTATGTATGTTCATCGAACCAATTACAAAATTTTCGTTTTTATTTCAAAAGGGTACTTTTACTCTCAAAGTGGTCTCATTTAAATTCGAAATTGGCTGAGCTGTTTTTGATAAATCAACAATAATATACATGGGTGTCAGATCGATTCGTGCAAAGTTTTCGAATTCTGTACACGGTGAAACTCGATGCTGTTATTTTTTTGCGAAAAATAATTATGTTATGTGTGTACCGAAAGTGAAACTCATGGTCACTCTACACATCTAGCCAAGTCGATTGTATTTGACGTATCTGTTTACCTGTAGTCTTTTGTTTTATTAATGTGTTTGATGATAGGGATAAATTGTTTGGTTATGGTATTATGGATGGGCAACTGTGAACTGTTCATCAGATAGGCGTGATTGGTAAGACTTATTCATAATAATCGATTTGAACATAATTCTAATCAAATCAATTAGTTACAATCATATCAATATATTACTAGTCTTGTACGGTAAAAGTCAATTTAATAGTGTTTCTGATAAGATGGGTTGGTA
Organism: Hypomecis atomaria; assembly: GCA_964007245.1. NCBI lineage: Eukaryota > Metazoa > Arthropoda > Insecta > Lepidoptera > Geometridae > Hypomecis > Hypomecis atomaria. The sequence goes on from OZ023291.1 coordinate 13,928,018, forward strand.
TTAATAAGCTGCCAATTGTTTATTGCACTCATAAAATATCTAAAGGACTAACTATAGATAACTTGATCTCAATTTGTTAGAAATTAAAATTGTCTCCAAAATTTTAATTTCTAACAATTTTTGTGTGGTATTCTTAAAATAAGCTCTACTCATTACGAGTAGAGCTTATTTTAACCATACATTGATTATAATTATGCCAAATGGATTTGAAATGGACTATTTTAGAATAGTCCATTTCATAGCATTTTGCTCATGAATTTGAATTTAATCAACCTTTTTCATCTTTGTATCTGTTTCTCTTGCCTTGACGTAAGTGCGGCTTAGAAATTCATAGCATCTTGTCCAAATAAAAAGCTTTTGACTAAACAATCAGTAATTAATTTTCAGATATGTAGAGTCATTGCACTTCATATTTGTACTTGTACTGTACTGTACCGGCTATGAATAGTATTTGGACTAGGTATATTACAACTCGACGGGATGGACGGGTGGTGAGGAAGTCAAGCCACTGGCTATCCTACCTGCCTGCGGCCCTAACAGGTGCCGCCAACGTGTTGGCGGAGGCGGTGGGGCTACGGGGGAAGAAGAGTGTCGGTATCTCGTCGGCCCTCTCTCTATCCTCTGCAGCCGTAGTGACAGGCGTGGAATCACTTTAATTGACCCGTTGCATCGGAACCAAGGCTGTCGGATACGGGTGCTGGTTGGTCCCGGGTGGTCCACCACCGAGACGAGGTGGACGAAGGATCTGGTGTTCGACTCATCGTCATTCTGACGGGAGCCCAAGCTCCGTGGTGGGGCTCGAGTTGGGGCAGCGCTGTCGAGTGCCGCGGAGGAGTGCAGAAGCGTGCCCGTTGCCCTGACACCAGGTGCAGTGGTGGAACACCCAGGGATGTTGGTGGGTATACCGCATACCGTCCAGTCGGCGGGACTCCCACATAATCACCCGCCTGCCCTCGAGGAGTAGTGGTATCCATGAAAGATTTCCCCTGGTAAAAAAAGAGGTATATTACAACTACTCTGGCCAAGTCAATAAGAACTCATTGTAACGAGTCCGAATTTGAACTTACGCCCCACGTTTGTCTGGTAAGCCTTCTCCTACAAGGCCACCACGACTTATGTCAAGCTTTATTAATATCATCTCGTCGTTTAATCCATAGAACGTTCACTGCTGGACATAGGCCACTCAAATTGAACTCCAATAAGACCGGGTGAAAGCGGATTGCATGCTTGCTAATCCATTGGGCTTCGGGATAAATTCAAATTAATAAAAGGGGAATTAAAAAGACATATCAAAGCAATATATATCACACTAACCTAACTGCAAAGCCCCTTCATTCTAAAATCCTATAATCAAACCTTCCTGACCACTGTTCTTCACGCGTATACCTACCGACGGCCACCAATTCTTACCACAATGCAATTCAACGGTACGTCATACATTTATTATTTACCTCCGCCATATCCGGTGCAAGATTAAACGGCGACTTGTGAGATTAAATCCTGGATTTTATTCCCATATTGCTGTTTCCCCCGTTTTCCCCCATTTAAGGGTATGTTTCCACCAAGCAAAGCTATGCAGCTAGGATGCGCATTAGGAATGCTGTATTTTTTCTGTATTCAGTGGGTTCCGAATTTGGTCTCTTGGTACTTCTTACAAACAATTACTTCGATCAATTTCACGTTTTATCAGATACCTATCAATTGTTGTAAAATATATTCTAAATTTAAATCAATAATATACTAAAATTAACTTATTGAAATTGGTCATTTTAATAGCGCAGCTGAGCTTGCGATTGAGACATTGCTTTATTTTTTGACCGACAAACCGAACCGGAGGAGGTACTCAATTCGACGCGTATATATTTTTTTTTAATGTATAACCACGCATAATTTTTTCATAGTCGTCCGATTGCAATAATCCTTTTTTTTATTGGAAAGAATATACTTCGAAATTCGTCCCATAAAATTTTTATTGAAATCGGTTGATCCATTTTTGATAAATCAACAATAATGGGAAATTGCTACATCGAGGTGTTCGCGAATTCTGTACACGGGTGAAGTCGGTCGATTGCTATTTTTTGCAAAAAAATAATGATTACATGGCGAGATGCAAACGAAGTGACTGCCTCGGTGGCTCAGTGGTTAGTGACCCTAACTTCTGGGTCAAAGAGGCGTGGGTTCGATCCCCACCCAGTGTAGATATTTATGTGATGAACGTAAGTGTTTGCTCTGTGTCTGGGTGTTATTTAGTTACTATCTAAGAATGTATTTCAAAATAAGTATATGTAGTATATCAGTCTCTGGCAGCCATATCACAAGCTTTGCTTAGTTTGGAGTCAGAGGCCGATGTAAACCTAAGATGTCCCCAAATAGTTATTTTATTTATTTATCCAGTTGGCTAAGCTAAAATGTGTAGCCCTACCAAATCGGTTGTATCACAGTAAAAAACGAGTTGAAAAGAATTCAACGAAGCTATGCCTTATTTACTCTCGCTATGCTATGCTACTTTATGCTCGCACCCATTCAGGGTGCGAGCTAAGGATATTGTGCTACATATTATTATACCGTTTAGCCACAAGCTTTTAACGCGTACGAAATTTAGTTTCCTCGCATATATCTAGTGGAAAAACACCCTAAAAGATACTCCGGTATTCATTGCGGGTAGCCAAACCGAGGGTTGGACGGGGTAAGTTTCGGTGCGTTTTCGTTACTAATTTTGCTTTTGGCTATAATTATTATGCGCTTCGTCAGGTGTGAAAATATTTGGAAAGTTGGAATAATTATTATCGTTTGAATTTTAAGTAGATGGTGCACCGCTATGGCCCGCTAATTAAAATTAGTTTGGTACAGCTTGCTGCATAGCTAACCTAGTTTCTCATACATGTGAATTGTGCATCAATCGCCAATTGTGCTACGTGTCTAAAAAACATAATAAGCTAAACTAAATTTACTTATCTGCCTCTGAACCTTTGCCAAAATAACAGCTCTAATAAAAAGTAAATGGAAAGTACCTACTTAGTATGTACAAATACAGTCAAGACCAACATCAGTATCATTATCTAAACATATCTGTTTCAAACAATTACATTATGTACTACAAAAAAAGTTGTAGTTATAGTTACAACTGAATAAATAAATAAAATATTAGGGGGCATCTTACACACGGTCTCTGACCCCAAACTAAGCATAGCTTGTGAAATGGCTGCCAGAGACTGATATAGTACATAGACATATTTTAAATACATACTTATATAGATAGTACATAAATAACACCCAGACACAAAGCAAACACCTATGTTCATCACACAAATGTTTGCCCTAGGTGGGGATCGAACCCACGCCTCTTTTGACCCAGAAGTCAGGGTCGATCACTAACCACCAAAATCAATAGCTTAACTGCATATAAAAGTAATACTAAACTTACTTCAAACTGCATAAACGTTAAATTTTTAAGTTCACTTACTGATAATTAGTCCCAAAAGAATTGGCAGGGAAACATAGCAGTATTTCGACAGCCCTGCAGCAACCAAGATTTATTCCAAGTTAGCGGTTATTTATAAAGCAGAGCCTTATTTTTATTCCCGTGTGATATTTTTAATGAGAGAAGTGAATTGCCGGTGCAATCTTAATTTATTACAAAGGTACATAATTATGTTAACAGACTGAATTCATCATTACTATCTTGATCTACCATCTGCAAGTTTTATCACATAATATCACATAATCTTTTTGTCTACTAATATTAAACAGAACGTCAATTTATTATAAATTGCATAAAAATGTCAATTGTTAGGTTAGGTTAGTGTATTATTTTTTGTTTGTTATTTTATCCACTGATAAAATACCTAACAATTTACCAAGCAAACTGTGATAATTTTATGCTTGTGCTTGTTTAATAATCGCTCAAGTGCGAGTCGGACTCGCGCACGAAAGTTCCGTAGAGTATGGAAGCCCCCTTAATATATTTTATTTTAATTATGTTTTGAAGGAAATATACAACTTAACATTCTGTGAATATTTCAAGCATCTTCCTGTTGTCCTAATTAATAACGAGCAAAAATATTACGTTTTTTGTATGGGAGCCGACATTAATTTTTTTTTCTATTTTAGTACCTATTATATTTGCTGTTTTAGCGGCGACAGAAATACATCATCTGAGAAAATTTCAATGTTCTAACTATCACCGTTCATGAGATACAGCCTGATGATAGACAGACGGACAAACAGACAGCGGAGTCTTATTAATAGGGTCCGTTTTTTACCCTTTGGGTACGGAACCCTAAAAATCAACGTCACTTATCGTGAAGAATTAATGACATTGTGAATTTTTTAGTACAATGTTTATCTCGAAAAGATGATAAAAATAAATATGCTATAGTATAGGTCATTAGATGCTAGACGTACGAGTAGTAACGTTTTGGATGTACTGGGTAAAATTACCAAGTTGCATGTATTTTTTAATATCATTTATAGTAATTAAATTAATTAACGCATTTTTATACTATTAAATAGATAAGTCGGTAGTTACGGTAACTTTTCCACATCTAAAATCATCAATCAATTTTAAATCATCAATACAACATAAGTTTGTTAAAATGATAAACACTTCACAAATTCGACGCAAAGTCAGGACTGCAAATTAGCTCAGTTGGGAAGAGCGTCGGGCTAGTGTTCCGAAGACGCAAAGTTCGAGTCCTGCATTCGCGACGATTTTTTGAAATGTTTATCACAAAAATAACTCTTCGAGATAAACCTAATGAGGGATGCACTATAAAATTGAAATCATTTCAATACAACATAATTTATTTTAACCTCTTCCAAAATCTCTCAAATCAGGCAAACCCTTCAAGGTAGATGATTATCTGATTTCGTTACAAAAAGCGTAGGACCGAACCGGTTCTGGCGCCTGGAGGCCCATCCCTTTGTTTGTTTAGTGGTAATTGAGGCCACACTGCATAATTGGACCTCACACGGCTGGCATGCAAATGTCTGGTAATAGAGTCCAAGTGGCTTAACGGCTAATGGGATTGTAGGACAGTGTAGGTCACTGGTTAATTTAGTCAGATTTTTTGGCTGGGTTAGGTCGCCTAGTTTGGGTTTTTGGAGAGAGTCCAAATTAAGAACAATAATTATAATTTACGTAACACAGATCTTGCCAGATGGGATGCGTTGTTTCGATCTTGCCTAGACGTACATATCATACAAAATTCTGCTTAAAAACACGCGTAACGCCAATAAACAATTATACAATGTTTACTTACAGATTAAATTAGAAAGATCAATTGAAAACTTTGCATAAAATTTTAAAAATACATATGTCATGAATTAAATCAAAGAAAACAATGGCAACATTTAACAGACATGCGATTAGCATACGAATATACTCTTATTTATATTTTTGGGCTAAATGCCTAAGAGGAGCTACTCACTTTTTTGACTCCAATCAATTTTCTTCAAAAATTATGTTCACTTCAGAGCTATTTAGTAAATAAACCAGTTCAAAATCCACTCAGCTCATTGCACTCCAACATGGGAGGCGCATCAGTTCCTCTAACTTTAAACCTCCTAAATATTTGATGAAGGTAACAAGATCAAATGAAATAGCAAGCAGTGTGGTACATCAAGAGTTTCATACCCATTAGGGAGAGTTAACCATCGATTAGGCTAAACGATTTGGGACTAGATTAATATTAGAACAGAATACTTGAACTAGTATAGTATAGTTGAATAAATTCCTGTAGAGGTACCTAGTATCTATTTATTCAGCCTGTTCCGCCCACTAAGTACCCAGTAGTTCGTGTGTGGAATAGGCCTTCTCTCTTTCTTGCTTTTCTTTCCGGTCCTACGCAAACCTCATTCATTGCCTTCTGATATGTTTGAAGATGTCATTTAACCATCGGGCTGGCGGTTTCGGTGACTACCTCAAAATAGTATGGTACTACTAAATAGTGAGTACTATAGAATAGTAATTTGAGAAGTAAATGAGAAGCTTAAGTTTTTCACATTACGTAAATACGAGTATAAGATGAGATGTTTCAAATATATCTTCTTCTTCTTTTCAGCCATAGGATGTTGTAGATCAGAAATAAAACCATTTGTAATCGTGTTGTATCCAGTGCAATCTTGCGGTATTAATGAAGTCATCTGTCTACCTCGTAGGACTTTCTATACGCTGCACTTTCTGGTACGTAGTTTCTACTCGAGAACTTTAGAACACTGTCGATTAGCAGTCCTCCAGGCTATATGCTAGATGACCTAAATTGCGCTTTCTGGCTTCCCGTTCGAATTTTTTATTGTTCGAATGTTTCATTTTTATGAACATTTAATTTGTGGTGTAGCATCATGTTAAGAAGCCCTTTCAGCGACGCTATCCACCGCGCTAATCTGCTGTTTATTTGCCCATAAGATTTACGTCTAGATTAGACAACAGAAATAACACTAATGCCTAACTTAGTTGATCCAAGATCTTACACAAACTTACTGAATCAACCTATTTCACTTGACATAGGTAAGATACAAAAACAATCCAATTATTTCAGCTACTTTTGTCATTGTTTCGTAAGCAAAGCTTTTTGCTGATATTCAATAGTCCCAAAACCCGTCGACAAACCTTTGGTAGGTCAAATGAAATCAAGAACCTTATCTTGGAAAAGGAGACTGTATGGGGACCCTAATTTGGGCTTAACAAGGGTGCTTGGAATATGTTATTACACGATCAATGGATTAGGTATCTGTGATCTTATATCCTCTAACAAGTCAAGGAATTTGAGGGTTGCTTATGGGTAGTAATGTTTAATGAGGGTATCAAAATTATAGTGCTTTTAGATAGATGATTGAAATCTATATGGAATAGTTTTTGGAGAAAGTTGTTTATTGTTTTCATCTTATTAGAAGTAATGCTGCCAACATACTTAGGTGATAGGTACTCACAAGATACTTTGATACTTAGAAGGCTGACTGGTAGAGAACTTTTGCTGTTTGAATTGCCTTTAGATTTTTACACAATATATCCAATCAAATATGTGTATTGTTATGTGGCAGAATATTTTACCAAAAGTTTTAAGTTATTATGTATTTCAAATAATTAAGGTTAAAAAAATCCTGATCTCTAATTTGGGCGATATCGGCGTCTGCATTTGGTGGACCCTTCCAGAAACGTAAAAAATGCTATTGACTCTGTAGTCCTTGTCCTCGTCATCGTTTCAGCCATAGAACGTCCACAGCTGGACTTAGGCCTCCGCAAAATATATATAATAAGACTGTTTGTGAGCGGCTTGCATTTGGGGCAATCCTGTGGTTTTAATAAGGTCTTTAATCTTTGGTTGGCGCTCTACGCTGCGCTTGTCGGTACACGATTACCACTTCAGACTTTTCGACCTCATTGTTCGACAGTGCCCTTAAGGTACACCATAGCACAAGTTGACAATGATTATTTCTACAGGGAAAAATAGTGTATGGAAGAAAAATATTGCCATAATTTAATGGATTCCTATTAAAGACCACAATCATGAGTCACGAACGTGATCCTCGAACGTGCTTTCCGTTACGGATAACTACAATGAATCATTAGCCATAAATATCTAGTGTTTATTTTCTATTATAGCAACTGTGGTGAATCCATAAAAACTAAATGTAACTTAAAAAAAAATAAGTTGTATTTTCGCAGACGTCTTTTAGTTCATTCCTGTTATTTAATATTTGATTCTTGAAATACTTATAACAGTTTCGTAAATTGTACTAAGTGCAAACCAAATTAAGTGCAATAGCAATTGCACTTAGGTAGTGCAATAACATTGCACTTACTGCTATGTACACTAAGTGCAATTTTACAAAACGTAACATGTATATGTACATGCCGAATGGTACTTTTAAGCCACCTAAAGCCTTCTCACATGGCTAACATAGCTATAATTAATATGTTTTTTTTTTATAAAGTGTTCAGTAAGGCTTTTTATCTGATCCTATTTATAATGTTTTGGGCTTATAATTTGTCATTTGATATAAATAAATTGTCTAATAAAGTGATACCTATCCAAGTGCTGAAAAGTTTTATACTTATCAATCCTGTAATAAACATATCTCACTGCGAGAGACGGTCTTTTACTTCAATCAAGTATCATTTACTTAGTTCTAAATTTAGTATCATCAACTACGTCTCTATTTTCTTTTGTGAACTCTATTTTATTACGAATAAAGCTTCCTAGTTTCAACAAGTTCTCTAGATTGCTCTATAACTTTATCTCAAAAACTCGCGACCTAATTAAATGAATAATTTCACTTCGCCTTAGTGACCCTCGAACTAGTTAGTAGTTACTTTATTAGCACCTGTTTCATGATTCACTGAGATACTCTTCAGGTGTAGATTGTTAGTTTGAGAACCTGGATGTATACCTCGTACGCAGAACTCGAGGTTGCGAAGATTATAAAAAAACAATGGGTTGCACTCCGGGAGTACCGGCAGAAGTGGAAATTTGAACATATGTGGTAAAGTACAATATCACACATGCACACTCGCCAGCAGGAGCAGGCATTCATTTTCGCCGCGCGGTGGAAAGAGATGAGGATATTACTTCCTCTCCTACAACGTGCCGGCGGTCTACTCTCCCTCCGTCTTACGAATTTTCGATCAAAATCAGGTCACGTGTCCCGACGCGAGTTTAACATTTTTAACCAATCTCAAAAAGTGCACAACGCCGCCGCGCCGCGCGCCACTAAGAAGTTTTCATTTCAAAAATGGTTGTCTATAAAGTCGGTTTATGGACAATGTTTTCATGTGATAAAGTCATATTAAAACATTGTTGAATCTACAACTGAATCAAGCCAAACGCTTAGGCCGATCGTGCCTCTCTAACGCTTGTTCCGCGCTCTCGCTTGCACCTTCGGCTCAGGTGGAACGTGACACTTTTTATGCGTGCAGCCGGCGTTAATCGTTTTATAAGACGTTATCACTTCGAAAACATAAAAAAACAAAACAAGAAAAAGAGTCAAAAAAAGTATGATAATTCAAATTTTTTTTATTAATAAAACACAGCATAGTCTTTAGATGGATGACTTTGGACATCATTTACAAATAATCTGCCAAGTACGAGTCGGACTCGCGCACGAAGGGTTCCGTACTGTACGGGAGCCCCCATTAAATATTTATTTTATTTTAGTTTTATTATTTATTATTAAAGTAAGCATGCTGCTAAATATTATATGAATATTTGAAGCATCTACCTGTTACCATTATTGATATCGAGCGAAAAACGGCAATAAAATTAGAATTGTTGCATGGGAATAAATTTTATTTGTATTCTATTTTTAGTATTTGTTGTTATAGCGGCAACAGAAATACATCATCTGTGAATACAGCCTAGACATAGAGCCTGGAAACAGACAGACGGACAGACGGACAGCGGAGTCTTAGTAATAGGGTCCGTTTGTACCCTTTGGGTACGGAACCCTAAAAACTATCTTGACACAGATGGCACGTTAGAACCAAGCGTTTCGAATCCTCATTCCTCATACGAACAGCCAGAATGTGGAACGCTTTGCCTGGGTCTGTCTTCCCGCTAAAGTACAATGTGGGCGTCTTCAAATCCCGAGTAAATAGGTATCTTCTAGGTAAGCGTGCTACAACCTAGACCGCATATCTGCTTAACATCAGGCAGTATGTGGTCAAACGCAAACCTATTCAGAATAAAAAAAAAAAAAAAAAAGTATATATAGTAAATAAGTAATGGGCCTCTGTTGTCCAACTATTAATTACAAAAAAATCTTTTTTGCAAAAATCTAAAATAAAATACTAATACGATATTAGTATTACAATTGAAGGAAGATCTTATTGCTGGAAGCGGTTTCTTCAAAGTTTCTTTTGTGCGACCGTAATATACTTAAAACAATTTGATACCTAACTGACTGTTTTACTGCGTAAAAGAGAATTTAGGATGACCACTTTTGTAATGTATGAACCTGAATAAAGGACGCGCGGAAAATTGCCACATTTTAACAAAACCCAGGTGAAGAAGTTTCGGTACTGGACTACACTGGTATCATACAGAAGTGGCAGTTCGTTAAAAATGCTTACATCGTTTTGCTAATTGGACGGGAATTCTATGGAAAATACATAGTGGCGCTAAAAATACAAACCGAGTCGCTAGAGAAGTTAAGAAAAACGAATTCACACGAAGTAAACAACTACTCGTAGCACAGAATGATAAATAATTATGCTATGAAAATCTCTACAAAGATCAATTCCTAGAAAAACGTTGCTGCAAATATTATTTTGGAAAAACAATTCAAAGAGATGAAAATTCTCTCTTCTCCGACTTTTATCAGCACCTGGATTCAATGAAAAACAGCAAACTAAAATGCAGCTAAGTTTAAAACAATAAACCCCGCTCAAAGTAAAAACAATACTTACTGCATTTCCTGAAGCAAATGGATAGCCTGAAGCGCACCGCTATCTTTCTCTATCCAATATTAATATCTCGCCGATCCAAAAAGTTTGAACTCAGAGCTAGCTGCTATCAATATTCATAAGCTAAAGATGGTGTTTCTGGAGGCGGCAATAAACAAAGCCAACCGAAGTGAAGTGAAGCAAAGTAACCGATCTCGAAGAGCTCTTACTTAAAGCTACCAAGCTGGCTCGTAAATTTCAGTTTGCAACTTGCACTGCGTAACATTCGATCAATAAGTCTTGTATGGGTTCTATATTTGCAAGCTAATACGCCATATCAAAACTTGCAGTGAAGCCAATATTACTTACGTCACATGCAACTTCTTCATAATGAAAATGCTGTAACCACCTCAGTTTCTTTCACTTAATTAAAGACCTTGTCCAGTAACAATAGAATGTAAATTGTGATGTTAGCGTTCGAGGTTTCAATTTAGTTGCACCGCACCAATATGATCAGGTCACGTGTATAAGGTTACAGGGGGTAAATCAGATCATGGTTTATTGCGGAAGCGGAGCAGTTGGAGATCCGTCAAAGTTAACAGTTTCGGCGAAATCTGGTGCAAAGTTGACTGGAACGATTGGAGATAAATTTTGATGATGAAGGTTGTGCTGTAGACATTATGTTACCGGCACAGATTTATTGTCTTTAAAAGGGGAACTGAACTTGACATTTATTGAAGTGAAAGTTCTAATGCGACTTCCAACAAGGTTGCGTTAAACGTTTAACGCTACCATGGAGGGGGTATGATAGCACTGTTGCGTCGAAGTTTCACTTCTTCCGCGTAGAGGGACTCCACTTGCATTTTTTTACGAGTATTGTGTGCATATTGTGTGCATACGCCGTCATTTTATTGCATGGTTAGATAAGAAATTAATGTAGCTATCTTGCTACAGTGAGTTTTACGCTGAAACGTGAACTGTCAATTACCGTAATCTAATCGAGGAACAAAGTTTCAGAATCAAGTTAGTGAAGACAATGCCAAAAAGTACTTTTATACTGTAAAACCAAAAATGTATTCACGTCGATGTTCTATACAAACAATTAGCAACATTTAATTTTTTTCTATCATTTTACCTAGTCTTCCATAGTCGTACTTAAAGTAAAAAAATAAATAAATGGGGACATCTTACACACGGCCCCTGACCCCAAACTAAGCATAGCTTGTGATATGGCTGCCAGAGACTGATACACTACATATGTATACATATTTTAAATACATACTTATTTAGATAGTACCTAAATGACACCCAGACACAGAGCAAACACCTATGCAGTGTCATGTTTGTAAATATAAAAAATTGGAAATACCAAAGATTAGAACAATTATTTAAACAGCAAATTACTATCTCTGGGTCATGAGGCGAAGGTCGTAAGTACGGTTGATAACAAATGAGTTCAAAACACAGTTTGTAGAATTGATAATGACCGGAACCTTGCGTTTTGTTATTTTAGTTTTCTGATAAGTTTGTTTGTGTGCTACATTAGATTTAGTTAAATTTATAAATGTAATATTTTCCAAATATACATTTTATTCAATTTAAAAAGTATAAACGTAAAAGTGATAGCATAAGCAGACTATAGGAGGTATAACCTGGTCAGTTTTGTGTTTTTCTTTTCAACAGCAATATTCAATATACATAATTCTTCCCAATTATATTTTATATCAAGAGCAAACTAAAATAGTGCTATTTTCATGTAATTCACACTTTTTAGTTGTTTTTTTTTTTAATAAACGGGGAATGAAAAATTTGAACTTTGGTTATATTACAGGTAGTATTGCATTCAAAGCATTATTTATTACTATTTACTTTAAATGTCAGCTCTAAAATACCATGATATGTAATACATTAATATGCAAAAGTATGCAGAGACTTTCTGCATGTCATTGAATTTTAGAGCTTCTCCGCTTACTAAAAAAAAGCTGAGTAAAAGTTAATCTTGTAGACAAACTAAATTAAATTTCGACAAAACCTCATAAATCCACAACCATTTTCATTGTCCTTTTCAGTATAAATCCCACGTAGCGAAGCCCTTATTATTTGTCATACCATTAAAAGTATATCAAAGTTGTCTGTGAGATTTGTTAGCACGGGTGGCCAGCAATTTGATTCATTTCAACCGTAGAACTTGAGACATTGGTCGTCTTCTTACCCAGCGTGCAGGACTTATATGTAGCAAAATTGTAGATTGTATGTACACAACAAAACGCAGGCTTACGAAAGAAGGATGCAGAGACTCGACCAGTCAATTTTATTTTTTTGCAATCATGCAACAAAACTTCTTTTCTAATAATGATATGTGCTTCAAAAATATAGTAATTTTTTGCTGTTTTCGTATCACTAGTTAAAATTAAAATTAGACAACCAGAAAAATTACTATGATTTTTATTGTTTTTACCATCTAAATCCCCTACCGCTGCTTGTGTGGCCGAATATTTTAAAATTTCATTAAAAACGAACTTGTACATATCAGAATAGTTTTAGAAGCGTATTAATTACTCTGATGAACATAACATTCTTAGTAATAAACTTGGGAGGAAATTAGTGTATTCGTATACAACAGGTATTCGTATGTATGAGCTGTCGACATCCTTCTTTATTTATTACCGAAATATTTGCTCGGCTGGGAATCGAACTGCATCCAAGGAGAATTGTCGAAATTTAATAACCGTGTAATTTAATTCACATTTTGAGAGTAGTCTCAGCTCTAGTTGTGAATTTAAGAAGATAATTTTGTTTGAAATTAATTCCCTGATCTATCAATGTACAGTGTTAGTACGTCTTAAACTATCAAGACGACGTTTTCCATCTCATGATATCTGTGCTCTTAACCGTAGGTGGGCTTTCTGAACTCGCACTAAATGACCTTTAATTTCCTTGTTACTGCCCAGAGATACTCGAGTAACGTATTAATCTAGAGCTATTAATGAGATGAAATAAGATAGATCGAACCTTTATTACTTATATTAAACCTTGTACGCTTGCTACAGTTAGGAGCAAAATCGAGTTTTGGTAAGTACATGTAAAAATTTCGTATATTCCCACTCTAGTGTATTTGGTTGGTATTTAATTGTTCCAAGATAGTCCAGCTGATTGGCATGGATTGATTTCCGATGGAGTCGAAAAGTTCTTTAATCGAGAGCATGTGCCGGCAAGGACAGTGTAAAATGTCCGATAAAGAGCACGGGTGACATCAATAAGACCGCTGCACGCTGGATGCAAATCGCTTCCAATCAATCTTCAGGAGATCTACAGGAGAGGCCTATGTCTACCAGTATGATGGCTCTGACAACAACAGTTAAAATGTTACTTGGTCAGACAAAAATTGCATTGTTCTCAGAAAATCAACTTTTGCCTTGAACACGTCAAGGAATTCATTAATCAGAAAATCTTATCGCGTAGCCTTTAATAAGTCAACGTACTCGTACATTGTATGGTTTATTTAGTTAAAGTTGTCGTACAAAAAATTTTGTAATGAAAAAAAAAAAGATTTGTCCTGGCTTTCATCTATACCTTTATACCAATATTATAAAGAGGAAAGACTTGATTGTTTGTTTGCATCGAATATAGGCACCGAAACTACTGAACCGATTTGAAAAATTCTTTCACCGTTGGAAAGCTGCACTATTCCCAATAAACATAGGCTATTTTATAATTTCAAAAAAATTAGGGATCCTTACTATTTGTCATTTTAGCCAATCGTACACGGGCGAATCCGCGACGGGCAGCTAGTTGGTAATAAAATAATAATGCTAGTACATTCAGAATAACATACAAAACAAACATTATAAATAGCAAAGAAGATTACACCACAGTTATAAAGTATCAAATGCTTAATTAAAATTTATGAGGGATGATTCGTATTACACGTTGGTGTTCATGTACAATAGGGATGCGTAGAAAATCCAACCATAATGTTTAGTTTATCTTCACGTAATAACAAGTTGATAAAATAAATAGATTGCATGTTCATAACACAACGTAAATTTGCCACACAGTGACTTACAGTATAGGACAAAAATAATCGGCCAAGTACTAGTCGGACTCGCGCACGAAGGGTTTCGTACCGTATGGGACCCCCATTCCTCTTGCCGTTATTAATAGGGAGCGAAAAACTCCTAAAAATCTCGTTTGTTGTTTGGGAGCCCCCCTTAAATATATATTTTATTCTATTTTTAGTATTTGTTGTTATAGCGGCAACGGAAATACATCATCTGTAAAAATTTCAGCTGCCTAGCTATCATGGTTCATGAGATACAGCCCGGTGACAGACAGACGGACAGACGGACAGACGGACATCGAAGTCTTAGTAATAGGGTCTCGTTCTTACTCTTCGGGTACGGAACCCTAAAAACGTACTTAAGGGCAAACGAAGCGTTTAGCCTCCACTAGTTCATTGGATGGATAACATTATTAAAATCGCGAGTCCAGCCTGAAAAAGATTGGCACATGTTCGAGATGAGTGTACAAGAAAAAAGGCCTATGATCTGCAGTGGACGATTTCGTGCTGGAAATTATCATGATGTCTTGCAGAATTGTGAGGGCTTCATATTCTGGATTAGATATTTGATTGTTTAGTTTCTGTACCTCTGTATATTATAATATATGTGTCTGAGTCAGTAAAGAGTTTAATTGTCAACCTACTTAATATAAATTTAAACAATTTGTATTACTCGTACTTATCTGGATAATTAAATTATCGACAAAATTATTTAGGCCACATCTCTACAATGCCACATGCGACTACACAGTCATGTTTCTCTTATCTGCGCATTATTTTAATATTTCGTACTAACCCGGATAAAACTTGACTTAGTTGAATAGGGTTTCTAAAATGAATGTAAGGTTTCTCAAAGCATTTTTGTCACGTGTACTGTTTGTGAGATACAGGGCGCCAGAGTTGAAAAAAGAGTGTGTACATATCCATCCACTAACAACCATAATGAGGTGTGCAAAAAACCGTAATTTAAAATCCAACAAAATTTAAAAATTGAAACATTCAAAATCATCGCCGAGAAGAACCAATTATAACAAATTTGGTTGGGTATTTGGTTATAACCAAACAATACTTCAAACACAACTCATGGTATAATGGCATAATTTATTTCCCAAACGTAGATTAAGAACAATATTATAGAGCGACAAATCAAACTCCAGTTCCACTCATGTTGCCAATCCATCCCTCTTCGACTAACATTTATGCAGGCGCCGTTTCCCTCAATTTCTCGTATTTTTCCAGAGCTCATTGGACCAAATTGAGGTGATCCAGACATTCTATATAGCACCATTCACACGTAGGACAAAGCAAACACTGTGAGAGCAAATTGTCCGCCCTCATTGAAATAACATTTGTCCTAACCACTCATATCAGATTTCTTATTGTTCTTCATTCGTTTCCATTAACGCGTAAGAGTCGCTTCTGCGATGTTATTCTCTGGCATTTTGAGGATCTGTGTCGGATATTGAACTTCAGGTTTTTGGCCTTTAGTGAAAGGAACATAAGATGATAGATAGTTGGGTATTAACTTACATCCTCCATCAGCCTAAATCTGTCTATTGATACCTGGATAAGCAAGCACACTACTCAGTTCTTTGACATTTCGAGCCTCTAATTATCTGCTATGTGAGATTACTGTTGCATTAGTTTATTATTGCTTATCAAAATAATTTATTTAGTTACGCTATCGTGGCGCTCTAGGGATTTTTAAGTAATTAGATAGAATTTCTCTGAGGCATAATTTGGGTCTGATATTTATACGAAGTAGTGCACGATATTGTTTTATCAAAAATAGTGCGTAGTTCAATAAACTACGTACGAGTACATAATTGAATTCGTGTTTTGATAATTTTCTATCAAACTTATTGATTATATTCTGATCATTCTTTACGAGTTACTTATTATTATTAGTTAGTTATTTACTTATTGATCGCATTGGTCGGTAATATCACAGAATAGGAAAAATCTTTCTCTATTACCTAAACATTCTGATGTACATTCTGTAGAGGTACATAAAATGTAAATCCTGAAATTGTCAGTTTTTTAACTCCCGTGTTATAACATTGTCAGCTCTGCAACTTTCAGCATATCCTTTCAATGGGAGTTTTTTATCCATTCATGGTAGAGACTGCACTTTTCAAACGTTTCGACATGGAATTTGTAGCCTTTTCGGGCTTTTGAAGAGGAAACACTGTTGGATCACGGCATGCCTTCATGTGAATATTTCAGACAAGAGCTCTTTTAAATCATTGAGTGTAAATCGGAGTTAGGAAGATACGATTTAGAAATTAAATAATCGTATTCATAAGAGTAACCGATTTTTTAAAATAATATTTTCTTTAGTATTAAGTAACATCAACCTTTTTTATCTGCATTAAAATATATTTTCTATAACTTTACAGTCATTTTACTTCAATCGTTACGCATATTTAAAAAACAAAAATACTTTTAAATTGGACTCATCAGTCCTATTTATGATTTCATCATTCTGTAGAATGAGACATTGAGATATAAATACTAATATTGTTGCTATAAATACAATACAAGTACACTTTATTGACACCACAAGGAATAAAACATAACAGAAGAAGAAAAAAACGACAGAATAAAAGGTACAAAAGGCAATAAGCGTGCCAAAAACAATGAAATACACCACATTATAGTTATAGTACACAAATACTAAACTTCTTGTAACACAAACAGTAAAAATAAACCTATTTACATAAATAAATACAGATACTTAAAACGGAAGTGACAAGGCGTAACATCGGTTATTGAGCAGCTTATATTTCTTGAACTGAGTCTTGAAAGATTCAACGCTCTGCGAACGTCTGATGGTCACTGGAAGTTCATTCCAGAGAACCACAGCTCGGACACTACAAGAAGATTCGTAAAAAACAGTATTGTGAGATGGAGTTGATAGAAGAAGATTGCTAGAAGACCAAAGATTAACAGAGTGTAAATCAGTGGGTATTTAAAAACACAATATTTATTAGAAATGACTAAAACTTTTGAATACTAAGTAGGTACTTCTATTCCTAGCAGGTACTTTCCTTTTCCAATCTTATTGACTTTTCTAATAACAACTTACTCAAAACTTGGGAGCTTTTACTACCATTTAGCTTTCCTCAAGTGAGTAAACACCATCACTGACTACATGTACGAGTACTTAGCTAATCTTATCTACATGTCGTATACTTTAATAATACCATTTGGAAAACGGGCGCCACTATCGATATGAACTTCCTGTGGTAAGGACTGGTGCACACTGTGACATGATGTGACCTTGAATACTTATTGTCATTTTATATTTTGAACCGACTTCCAAAAAGGAGGAGGTTCTATGTTCGTGTGTATGTTTATATTTTTTTTTGTGTATGTTCATCGTTAATTTCGCCAATTGTGAACCGAATCGAAATATTTGTTTTGGTTCAGAAGGGTATACTCCGGAGGTGGTCCCATTTAAATTTTACAGAAATCAGCTGAGCCGTTTTTGAAATAACCAACAATAATGTAAGCAATTCGAGCGAAATATCCGAGTTATTTCGCGATTGTGAACCGAATCGAAATATTTTTTTAGCGAGCGAAACATCCGAGTTTCGTACACGATGAACATCGATATTTTCGCCAATTGTGAACCGAATCGAAAAATTCTTTTATAGGTCCCATTTAATTTTACAGAAATCAGCTGAGCCGTTTTTGATAAATCAACAATAACGTAAACAATCCGAGCGTAATATTCAAATTTTGTACACTATTGAAGGCGGTTTTGCCATTATTTGCGAAAAAAAAATTATTTCTAAATGTAGGGTGCAAGTCGCTTCCAACCGAAAATTATCGTTGGATAATTATTTTTCGCAAAAAATCGCAACACCGACATATACATTGTACAGAATTCGAATAATTTGCACGAATTGATGTGACAACCATCTTCATTTTTGTTGATTAATCAAAAACGGTTCAGCCGAGGTCGATAAGAAATGGAAACCACTTCGGAAGTATATTTCGATCGAGCTAAAAAAGAATTTTTGAAATTGGTCACAATTGGCGAAAATATCGATGAACATACACAAAAAAAAACCTACAGACGAACTTAGTAACTCCTCCTTTTTGGAAGTCGGTAAAAATAGGGAAGGCCTGTGACTGGTACACGTCCTATATCTGATATGATGATAGTGATTTCTGCATACGAGTATCTGTTAATAACGTTGTAATTTCTGTACGCAAAAACCGATTTTATTTGAGTAATGTCGACGTTAGTGTTTTTAACTACTGATTTCCTTACTACATAGTATAAAACAAAGTCGCTTCCCGCTGTCTGTCTGTCCCTATGTATGCTTATATCTTTTCAACTACGCAACGAATTTTGATGCGGTTTTTTTAATAGATAGAGTGATTCAAGAGGAAGGTTTATATGTATACTGTGCGAAGCTGGGGCGGGTCGCTAGTATTAAATAAATATACCATCAGTTTGCTAAGAAACAAACATACCAAAAATAAAGCAACGATATAACTATGGTGATTATGTTCATAACATAGATTTTATTCCTCGTGTAAAAGGTGCCTTAATTTCGTAGACATCAGAGAAGGAATCTAATGAAATCAGTCATTATTTAGAGTGCCTCTAAAACTGTCGTAGAGTACTTGCAGTGTCGATAAGAAAACAACCTAAAACTAGGGCTGTCCGTGAAATTCCTTGACATGGATAAAAAAAATAACAACCACACTTCGTGGGTAGACCTATGTTCTGGAGTGGACTACTAAAAAGTTGCTAAAGTAGAGTATAGTAGCCAATGTATAAAATAAATCGCTACATGCGATAATGACGCCGATTAGTTTACCGGGTTGATTAGTATATGTATTGTGTTTTTCTTGTAATTTCGGTATGTTAGTATTGTATTGTGTTGTAAAATACACTAAGTATCAACACAATATCAACTTCATAGGTATTATTCAAACAAGTATGCTTGAGTTGAAAAACAACACATTTCAATAAAATACGATGTTTGAATCATAGAAGATCACGAAATTTACTAACTTTGTTTTTTCTGTAACGGACCGAAATATATTACTTACTAATAATGTTATGATCATAAACATGTCTTATTATTATGATCTCAGTAAAAACAAACATTTTATTGTTTTTACATAGATTTCCCAGTAGTGATTGGCTTGGCCTTGCAAATTCAAATAAATCTTTGTAAATGAAAAACAAAATCGTCTGTCTTAGCTTTTATTTACGTACACTTACGTTTATAGGTAACTCATATTTCATACATAATTTAGACTGCAGTTGATGAGCAAGGAGCTTTTTTGTTGGTGCCATATCTACATTGAGCGATTAATTCCAACTTTGGGATATATTACTGTTTTTTTTTAATGGGCAAGAGCGTGAAACATAAACTAAGTGAGAAGCTAACAGGTACCTTTCGCGAAAATCCAATTTACGCCATTTTAATGAAATAACCGAAATCGCCAAATTTTTTTTCACAAAAATGTTGAACATTACTATTCTGCGAATATATATTTATTTACAAAAATACTTTCTCAAAAACTGGCATAACCGACTTCAACCATGCACGGAATTCGAATAATTCACTCGGATCGATGTCATATTTTTTTTTAAATGACTATGCCAATTTTAATAAATTTCATCTGAAAACCAGCGCTGAGTGTAAGGTAACTTAAACGTAAACTACCAGCACTCAGCATTAATGCTGAGATGAGCCTTTTTCGACATTTCTGTCATTTCATTTCTTCATTGTTTTATAATTTTGGTTTTACAATGTTAATGTATCTGTGTTATGTCGAATAAATATCATTTCATTTCAATAAAACACACACTTACATGGAAACCACGTCTGAAGTATGATCTATCCAACAAAAAAACAATTATCATAATCGGAATACTATCTAAGAAGTTATGCGTGGTCAAACATAAAAAAAATATACCCGTCGACTTTTAAACCTCCTCCGTTACGTCTGTCAAAATTAGATTTAGGTACAAAAAGTGACAATGTTAAGAGGTAATTTATATCTTTTCTTTTGTTAAGCTATTTGTACTCAAAATGTAGTTCTGAGCGTCTGGTGGACGCGACGCGGGACCAAAATGCTGGTGTTTATTTGGCTCAACGCATAAGCATTGCCATTCAGCGTGGCAATGCAGCCAGCATGCTGGGCACGCTGCCAACTGGCAGTGGGCTTGAGCATTTGGATTATCTTTAGACCTTCAAAGGTCTGAGGATGATCCAATGCTTTTTATGTAATAGTAGTCTAGTTTTGTTGTAGTTAATAAAGGCACTATTGCCCGGTAAACAAAAAAAGTAAGTAGGTACATGTTGTCAGTTTGCGAAACCCTGTAAGATTTCGCTGAAATCCAGTTCGTTCAAAGGGCAAATAATACCTTATCTAATATTGAAAATTAATAACATACTTAATCTGTGATTCTAGAGCACCTAGTTATTATCTATTAGGTAGGTTACCAGTAAGTGCGTACCTATAGGTATCGCATTTCGTATTATACATTACTAACAATTTCATTCAACAAATTCATGATTTATTATTAGGCCAAGAGATTAGGTAACATGTTCATGTTCAGGATTGTTCAGATAAATAAGGTTTCTAGGTATAATTAAGTATGTATTGATTTCCTAACGTTACATACTCGTAGTTGCGTTACTTAGGTAACCTACCTAAACTTAAAATCTAGTTTTTAGGTAATAATTCGTGGCAACTTAGCGACGAAACAGAGGTAGTAATTGTGAGATCGTGGGTTTATATCCTGGTTTCATACTTATGAGTTTTCTAGATATTATGTACGGATATACTGGGTTACTGGTAATCAATTAGCATCATTTTAGGGGCTTATTCTGTACATCAAAACTAACAACTTTTGTTCAACGACGTTTATCAAATTTAAAAAAAAAATACTGTTCCACAGAAAAGTATCGTTCACCCTCAACAAAATGTGTGAAACAGCTGTTTTTTTTTAATTTTGACAAAGTCGCAGGACAAAAGTTGTTAGTTTTGATGCACAGAATAAGCCCTTAAAAAGTACTCTAATTGGTTACCAGTAACCATGTACACACCAATAATTTTGAGGTAAAAGAAATTGGTATTTCCTTTGCAATAAAATTTACAAAAATATGTGAGCAGCAAACAGCGTCCATCGGCTAATAAGAATATCATATACAGGGTTTTTTCTAATCAATTAGCATCCTTTCAGGGGCTTATTCTGTACATCAAAACAAACGACTTTAGTTCTACGACTTTTATTAATTCTCAAAAAAAAAGTTGTGGTTCCATAGAAAAATATCGTTCGCCCTCGACAAAATGTATGGAACAGCTGATTTTTTTTGAGTTTTGACAAAAGTCGCAGAACAAAAGTTGTAAGTTTTGATTTACAGAATAAGCCCCTGAAAGGATGCTAATTGATTAGAAATAACCCTGTATAAACCAGATAAATAGTAACAGGACAAGACAGCCCTATTAGATAAGACAGCGAGTTATTGGAAGCTATGACTAATTCAATTGTTATTTTAACTTTTGTGTTCTGATAATAACAACATGCAACTATCACTATCAATATAGCAGGTCATTAACGGCTCTATTTACCTACTTGTAACGAACTAAGACCGATCATATCATAGTTTAACTGCTAGTTACTACGATTTACCTCTGTATAACTGTATATTCTAAGTTTAAAAATCTTAGTATACTTTAGAGTACTGGTAGAGACTACTGACACATTTCACAATATTATTGTTTCTACCTACTCTATGAATTCGACATTGTTTAGATTTTTATACATTTGATTGCCCCTTTACAGCATCCAATCTTATGAGTTATTTTGTATTATTTTTAATCAATTGTTTTAAATATTTATACCTGTTTCAATTTCGTACTCGGTAATTATGTGTTTTCTTAGTTGAATATCGAGACCTATTATTGGCGGTACAGATTTTGTATTTTTAATTATAGTATTAAGCTCGATACGTCAATAGTTGATTCTGATTCTGACTCATCACAAGAAACACATTTTTTTACTACGGGACCAAATCAAAGTCCTGAAATAAGTTAGCTGTTCCCGACTCTTTAAAATATACATTTTGCAAATCATTTCCATTCAAGGTAGAAGTTGATTCTTATAAAACTTTCTGTTTTCATTCAAAATCAATTAATGTTTCTTAGTAAAAAATAACAAAAATCATAAAACGTCAAATTATGTAACTATCCAAAGGTTTTAAACGACTGATGAACATATTCCAGCTAGGATAATATCCAACCACTGGTATGTTTAAATGAGCAAGGAATCATGAATATCAAAAGGGCTTCAAAGCGAAACTAACTATATAATTGAGGTGCCAAAATTATAATTTGTTAGTCACTTCCTGCGTAGCATTGATGATATCCATCTCGCGCTGAATTAGGACAGCTCAATGCTCTTGATATATTGATGAGATTATCCACTGCTGGCTGGGTAAAGCTGGTTTCAGACGAGACGACTTGTTTCTGAACGTACCTAATCTAGAAGTAAAAATAATACCTTTTAAAGGAAATGTAAATTTTAGAGGGTAAGGTATATAATACATCAAAGCCTAAGTTAGCCCAAGTTCTGAAGATTTTTTAAAATTGATGTAGGTAAAAAAGTACCAAAATTGATGTCAGTAAAAAAGTACCACGAATATTTTATTTAAGATAGCAATTGTACTCATTGATATGGTCAACTTCTACCTACCCTGAAAAAAAATCAGCTATTCTAAATATAAGTTGAAAGTCAATGAAGTTATAGAAATATCGATTTATTTGCCGTTTTACGATTGTTCGAATCATAAAAAAAACTTTTGAATCTGAGTTCAAACTAAAATAAAGACTGCTCGATTTAATTGATGATGATTGTTGAAACACTGTCTATAGCCACTTAGTGCGACAAAAAACTTATTATCAAGTCATTGCGTCGCTGCTCTATATCAATCCTAAACAAAGCTCACCGAGTGTTTATTCAGTTGCAGACCATCGCAAGAGTACCAGCGATTTACTGGAAATTAAGAGGACGAGCCCGGGGGATGCTACAATAACATTCTGCCGCCAAAAATACAACGACTGGAGTGCCGTATACAAGACAAACAGTAGATCAATTTTATGGTGATAAACTCTTCCAATTTTTAACCGACTTCCAAAAAATAGTAGGTTCTATGCTCGTATGTATGTATCTTTTTTGTGTATGTTCATCGATAATTTCGCCAATTGTTTACCGAATCGAAATATATTTTTTTAGTTCGAAAGGGTATACTCCCGAAGTGGTGCCACATTAAAATTTTACAGAAATCGGTTGAGCCGTTTTTGAAAAAAAAAAACAGGGTTTAGTCACGCAGTGACTATGTCACCCCCGTAATGACATACAGATCAAATGTCAAACAATAATGTAAACAATTCGAGCGAAATAACTATTCGAAGTTTGTACCCGATGGAAGACGGTTTTGCCATTTTTTGCGACAAATAATTGTTAGAGATTTGTTACTTAATGCATCGAAACAAAAATATAAGGATACGAGTATGAACAGCCGAAAATATTGTATGTTTTGGAATATTATAGTGATCTTCCGTTGCTAGAGTAATTACTGGAAGTACATTCATTATTTTGAATTAGTTTAAGCTTAGACTTGAAAAGACGTGGTACGATGTTTTAGTTACTCTATGTCACTAAAAGGCTAGCTGGGCTTTGTAACATAAAGAACTTTATTTACTAGACAAAAAGGCACACAATAGATAGGAAATGAGAAGGCCTTACAGCGCAGTTTGGATTCGCCTTACCGTAAGGGCGACGCCAAATGAGCGTAATTTTTTGAGTCGCGTAAAATGCGTCGCGGAATTTACGCAGTATACCTATGAAACCGAATGGAGCGTAAAATTTTGTTGATCCGTATGATCAAAAATGGGTCGGCTCATGTCGTAACTTCGGTCAGAAACCCATAAATAAATGAATGAAAAAAAAAATACTTTGTGACTGATTTTACGCGACTAAGCCTAAAAAATTTTGCTTACTTGGCCTCGCCTTAAAGTCACGCGATTTCAGTTACGTTGTTTGAGCTGGTTTAATAGCTAAATTAGGAGTGGGTACAAATGTTTACTTTAATGTACCTATTTTGTTTTGGGACAATAATACATAGAAAACAATATAATTCATTTATTCTGCTTCCATAAAGTACATGATGGTAAAAAATATAAAGAGTACAAAGTGGCATATGGACCCCGTCGGGCGCAGCAAAAACAGAACAGAGGAAGGCACCATAAATAGATCATATTAATGTATATATACATTTTAACAATAACACGAAATGGTAAGTAAATAAAATGTCCACTAAAAGTTACAAATTAAAATGTCAATGTATAAGTAAGGATTAGATAGAGAACCTATTTTAAAATAAAATTTAACAATTTAACGTTATTCCATAATTTTACCGATAACACATAAATAACACTAAAACAGACAGACATTGAAAAATTCTATTTAATTTTTGAAGGAACTAGAGTTACCGTTCTTACTAAAAATACATTGGAGTGACATGGGTAAAAACACAAGATTGTGCTGGAGACGCGTGAGAGAAATTTTGGAGTAAGTATAGAAATATGAGCATTATTTTTATGTAATAGATTTTGTTTTGTCTTAGATAGTTTTATAGCCTTTTTAGTCAGGTCATGTTAGGCATCAGTTTAAAAGACCGAGTTCGTAATACGGAAAACCGACGAAGGACAAAGGTCACAGATGTTGGAAACCGTATTACGAGACACAAGTGGCGCTGGGTAGGACATGTGGCTAGGCGTGTTGACACCCCGTGGAGTAGTTCCCTGACTGAGTGGCTCCCAATAGCAGATAAGCGTTCCATAGGCAGACCACCAGCCCGATGGGTCGACGACATCAGACCATCGCTAGTCAAACGTGGATGAGATTGGCCCAAGATAGGGAACAATGACACATAAGAGAGGAGGCCTATACCCAGCAGTGGGTCGACACAGGCTGATGATGATGAGATAGTTTTACTGTTTGTTCTAGTTCCAGACCTTGTTTCTTCTTAAAATTAGTTTAATGAGAACAACCGTAATATTGCCTAGAAAAGAAAATCTAGTTTGAAAAAACATGCTGTAAAGATTTCTAGTTAACTTGACGCCAACGTCTTACATTTCATCAAAGTTACGAGTTTTATATTCTTTAATTTCAGAAATGTCGTTCGCATCCCCAAAAGTGTGAGATTTGTATGATAATTTTCGCTGACCATAGTAGGGGTGGAGGGCAAACAGCATCTCTTCATTAAAATAAAATTGCTAATGAGATCATCTACATAATTTTGCATAGATATGTCAGTTCTTTCGCATTTCGTCTTGGAGATGAAAAGTAATTATAATGATAACTTACTTATTATAGCGTTGTATCTTTTACCCGGTAGATTAGTTTGGTTGGAGATATAAATTGATGTTGAGTTTATTTTGAACTTTGAAAACTTTTGTTCTAAAACAGTTATTAAAAAAATCCAAAAAAAGACTAAATGCATGCCTATTTTCAGCATATTATTACAATACAAAAAATGATTGATTCTTTTTAGAGCCACGAAATAAATCTAATATTTTGTTTGATTAACCTAGTACGATTCGCATTTAAAAAACGGTTCTACAATTTTTGGTAAAATGTATACTTAGATAGACCTTTTTTGTAAGTTTATCTGTTTAGGCAATATTGTTATTTTTAAAATTTCGCGATTTGAACACATTATCATACTACTACACGGGACGAGGTTATTTTAATATTGTTATTTTTAAAATTTCGCGATTTGAACACATTATCATACTACTACACGGGAAGAGGTACTTAATTAGCTCATATCTCAAGTTTTATTGCGCGATAAGTCCCGTGTAGTAATATGATATTAGGCAATATTTCCGGGAAAACGCAACTTTTGTTACACCGGCTGAAGCGCGTTTGCTCTTTAGTGTATGTAGGATAAATCACCAATTTATCAAATATAATTGAAAAATTAGTATCGATAAATAAGTCTCAATATTAGTCTAAAGTCAATCTTATTATATTTTATTATTGTACCTATCCTATCTTGTCTTGTTATAACAATAGTGCTGACGTAATTAAGATTAAAAAATTGACTAAGATGGTTTATTTTTCAACTATGTTCGGCGAAAATATCTTCCACCACATCTCTACCATCAAGTTTATGCATCTGCTCATCTTTTGACGCCTCCACGCAATTACTCGACACATGGATGGAGATGTTAAATATTCTGCTTTGTTTTTCTTCCTTTTAAACTTTTTTACAAATGACTGCTGCGCTGAAGGAGAGGGCAGTTTTATTATTCAACGTTCCTTGAATATGCACAGACTTTATGTTGATAAAAACATAGAAGTAGGTGAAAAAATGGAAGTTGGTAAATGTGCCGAATCAAAATGAAATCCTTAAGACACTGTAAATAAAGTAACTCGTCATGATTACATGTTTAATGTGATAATAACGCTTTGCAGGATTTACTTATATTTATACTCTATTTGTTTACAGACTTTACCCAAATTATGTAGGAATTTACATTTTAATGTTCCAAATTGAAAAGAAATTTTGCCATGTAACTACATTTCTATAACAATAACAGATCAATATCACGATGATAAGTAAGTATGTTATAACAAATAGACTCATCGTTAATTGCTCTGTGAAAAAAAAATAGACAAAATGCTAGTTAGTAACGCTTTAGAAAATCTTAGTCTTATAGCTTTCTCATAGGTATTGCGAATAATCTTAACAAAATGGACGTGCAAAATCAACCACATTGTCACACCTGAAGAATAAAAAAATGTCGTCGATAATGAAATCGTATCGAAACGAATCCACAAATAAAATCAGCGCGTGCATGAAAAATCTCACAGGAGTTTTGTATCGGCAATTAATAAAACCGTCAGATCCATCGAAACGGGAAAACAAAAATTAAAACGAACATTTATGCGTGCGATTTCAAGCGAAATTCATGGAACCGCGATGATAAAAGCGTACCACTTTTAGTACTCTATCATATTAAATGTTAAGCCTAATTGGTAACATCAAAGCGGCAAAATTTTGCGATATTAATAAGATGAAGTTCTAAAGCGTGTATCAGCTTTGGGACTAATAAAATGATTTGTTTACTTTCGCATGCGCCCTCCGCGCTAGTGTTTACATTTCGCGTCTAAAGTATCCCCGTTTAGCGTGATAAAGTTCACCTCCTCAGTAATAATGACAGATATCTAGAGAGAGGCTTTTTCTTTTTGTTGCGTTGCAGGAAAAATCAAGGGACAAATATTATTATGGACAACCTAAGTACAAGAAATACTAGTTTCGGGATTTTCTACCAGAGTATAACTTTCTAAATGAAACAGTGGATTTTTTCATCCTTTAGTAAAAATTACCTATTCTTAATGATGTAGTAGTCCTCAACATTAAATCAACAGCTTTGCCAAGTGCGGTAAAATAATATTGGATTACCTATATTATAATTTTATTTCATCCAATACGAATATTGGATTAAGGCGACATGTCCTATCCCGCGCGATCTGTGTTTCCTCCTCAGTAATAATGAACTTCGAAAAATAAACTTGGAAGGTTTCGATTCGCAAACACTGTCTTATATTTTTGTTTAGTACATTTTCCTCCTAGCTGAGTTATGGATATCAATGTTGTTCTTCCCCAATTTCGGGGAAAACTTTTCAGTTCTCCCCGTTTTATTGATACGTTAAAAATTATGTTTCGTCGTAAAAATTGACTTTGTAATTTCTGTTTTGCTTTTATTCAATGTTGATGCTCTAATTTTTAAAAATGGTTCTGACCTAACAAAATATTTCTGTAAGTTGTGATAGTTTACTTTGGTAGAAAAATAATACATAAAACAAAAAAAAATCCTACTGTATTACTACATACGAGTAGGTATTATAAAACAAAGTCTGTCTCGTGTGTAGGTACCTATCCACTTTGATCGTTTAAACTACACATCAGGATTTCAACGCGGTCTTTTAGAATATTTCTTTCGGAAGGTTTATAACAATTATAACTATAATTCATTCGTGACCGGGACGGATATTTCTTTCGGAAGGTTTATAACAATTATAACTATAATTCATTCGTAACCGGGACGCGTTATTATTTTATTATATAATTGTGTTATTTTATATCTAGAAATAAGATAAATATGAATATAATCTATTTTCTAGCTACACTTACGCGTCTTCTCGCGTAGCGCGGCCTCCTAGGAATTATTACAGAAACATTCCAAGATGTTTTTTGTTTTGTGTGTACCTACTTCGATTGCCTTCATGAGCAACCCAATGTTCAGCAGGCATGTTTTTCATCAGCCAGAAAATCACTTAACTACACGGGATATACCTATCAACATATCCAATAAAAAGATTACTCATAATATTCTAACCATAAAACCTTTTAATTGAAAATTTTCATGCACATGAGTAAGATAGAAAACTGATGAAAAATCTAGGCATGTGCAATAGAAATTAATTGTAATATCAACATTATACGGTCGTTATTGCGTCATAAAGTTCACTTTGTAGGAAACTAAGGCGTAGTCACACCGGGGTGTGTTGTATGATGCACCATAACATGGCCATAATATTGTGAGCAACCCATATATATTATGGTATCGATAGATCTTTGCTATTTATTTTAATTACTAAATTATTTTGAAACCGCAACTAAGAAGTGTTTAAAATAAGTTGCAAAAATATCACAAAACATTTAAGGAGTGTTGTTTTTCACTTTGTTTTCTTTTTTACTAATGGACAAATAATAAACACACATTTTATGAATAAGTTCCTATATTTTAGGCGATTCGACAATCGATTCCATAATAAAAAAGAAGTTATTCGTAATGAATATTTCGCTTTTCTTAATAGGTACTTTGCTTAAGTTTTTACTAATACTGAAGGTAAACAAGCTTGTCTCCACAGCCCCAAATACCAACTCTAAAAAAATCATAAGCCACTGGCCACTACGGCCGTGTGCACTGCTTTCATAATACCTTTGAAAAATATTGGTAACGTAAACGACGTTTGCGTCTCAACCAATACATTCTTATAAATTGTAGTGTCTAGTTCACTGCTGAACATAAGCCTACTCACGACGGACGATTGGGTCACACGTTAAAAGTAAGCACGCTTGCTCAGTGCGAGTAGGTGGATTGACAAACACCTTTGAATTTCTTCTGTGAACGCTCATTTGTCATTATACTTACGGTATTTATAGCCTCAGTACGATCAAATCCTTACAAAAACCATACACATTAATAAATATTAATAAAGGTATTAATTTTACGAGGCCTAAGAGGTGTACGAAGGAAGCAAGTTGATATTTATAGCCTCCCGTGTTTCCGAAGTATGTATAAAACGCGTTGAATGAATAAGTTTTTTGTGGAAGTTGTGTCCGTTTGGTGGTTCGTTTGATATGGTGTAATATGAAAACTGCTGTATCTTACAATGGTAGCAATATTTTTTTTAAAATATTTTCTTAAAAAATAACCAAACTATTACATTGTTATCGAAATGGATGATACAGTAGTTAAAACTCGTTAAAAATATTGAAAATAACCAAAATGTAATATTACAGATAAATTATTGTAGCGCGAAGTCTACTGACACAGGTGTTCTCATACATAAATACGAGTAGAAGGTCCTAACATACAGTAATTTTAGAAATTATTGGTAACAGACATAATATTTTAATAGGTACCCGACTACCAAGAAAGGGTATTGTTTATGTAATTGTTTACTATTTAATCTAAAAAGATAACTAGGTATCTTATATCTATTTTCTGTATAGCAGATCCTGAAAAAAAACCTTAACAAAGATTAGAAAATTAGAATATATCATTATCATTATTATTTTTCGAAAAATCAGAGCATTCGAAAATTAAATCTGGAGTCCCTCCGCGCGGAATAAGTGAAACTTCGTCGCAACATTCTTTCATACCCCCTCCAAGGTAGCGTTAAACGTATAACGCAACCTTGTTGGAAGTCGGATTAGAAGTTTTACTTCAATTAAAAGATGCTTTTACCTTAAAGTTTTAACGAACGTAAAATAGCACAAAGCAAAGCAAATTATAGAAAAAAAGACTCAAAAAATACAACGATACATAGGATTTCTACATCCAATTTTACTGAATTAAACAATGTAATTTAAGCCAAAGACAAGATTAAAGGGCTGAAACACTAGTTATTACAAAATGCCGAACCACGGAATTAGATTTTCACGAATCAAAAACGAATTTGTAATACGATAGATCACCTTATTCCTGGAAGTTTCGAAATTGCCGTCCGATAACATAGGAATTTAGACAATCTGATTTCGATCTTAAAGTTTGAAAATAAAGTTTAAAATTGGGGGTAGATTTAAATTAAGATGTAAGTTCGCAGTTCGTAGACCATCCGGCCGGAAGATTGCTCTTTTGATATGATTAAAAGGGTGAGGACTGTTTTATGTGGCAATTAAAGACTTTTGGAGCTCGAGTTTCTGTTTCTTGTTCGAGATACTTTAGTTCTGTTGAGAGGACGCGGCAGGTGGGATTTTAGTAGAGCCAGGTTTGATGTTTAGTAATTATTTTTCATTTAACGGAAAATAATTTGTACCGTCGAGCTTTTAATCATAAAGTACATACTTTGAAATAAGATTGGCAATTACAGTGATACATTTTGTTCAGTTCCGTCATTTATGTATACGGATTTAAGAATAATCAGATAAAAATATGTAAAAAGGACATTGCAAAAATGTATGGAGCTTAAGCCATAGTCTTAAACAGTATCTAAATTATTGGTTTTGATTTTAGCTTCATTTGTTTTTAAACAATTTTTGTCAAATTATTTTCTACAGTTTACATGAGAAAATATTTTCTGTTCGTAATTTTTATGATATGTTTTAATAAATATACGACTAGCAGCCATATAAATAAAAGTTATGTTAGTAAATAGGCACCATATTAGTAAATATAAATGCCGATATTGTTTGCTACATTTTAAGTTTAGCTTGTATCATGGCATAAAGTCTAGGTCTACAGTAAAATATATTATAGGTATGTGTGCGTTCGTCTTTAATACTTACCTGCCAACGTAAGTAAAAATAGTCTAGATAAAACACAAAACTTGTAGGTTGTTCTACTTTTGCCCAAACTGTGACCTTTAGCTAAATGCACTACCGTATTTTTAGATCATATAAGTAACTGGCATGTTAAAAAAATCAAAGGGCATATCGCATACAAATGTCTATTTGAACAGAATGAAACCTTTCTTTTTTAACTTAAATAATAATAAACTTGGTTAAAGATATTTTATGTGCCAACTTTCCATTTCGTTCGAGTTAACCCACATTAGCAAATATACATATATAGGTACACATAACACAAACGAGCTCAATATAACAATGTAAATAGATACCAACTTTTCTTTAATACAATGATATACGTGGTATGATTAATAAATGCTTATCTGATAGAGTTTCGAAAATGCCTATGTAGTTCTCAAAACTTGCAAATGTGGGAGTCAGACAGTGTTCTGTTGAAATCTCCTCAAGTAAATATTTTTATCTTCGAATCCTTACAACTGAGCCCAGAGAACATCCCGTCAATCACTACCCAAAAAGAAAAGCAGGGTGCACAATACCTACCCAATGTTTTGTCTGCAGTATTTTGTTTCGCGACAACCGGAAACGGATATAGAGGGAGACAGAATAATGGCTGTCGGAAATGGTCAGACATGGTATTCTTGCTTCTTTCTTTTACGCACTGGACATTGCGAACTCAATACAAAATCTCATTTCACCCTTGTTTCGCATGAATTAAAGCTTAATTTTGAGATAGCCAGTCTTGTATACAGATTCTGTGCAGTGCATTCTGTGGTCAGGGATGTGAGATAGTATCTCAATTAATTGTTTTAGTGTTTTTTGAACTATTTTAATTTAATAAAAGATTAATAGGTTTTACTCCTTAAAATTAATCACCTACTATTTATTGGCCGAATCATACAAGTCGGCGAATGTGAAGTTGCGCAGTTATCCAATCCTGACTGATGCTCACATACTTAAAGCTGCATGTTGATTGGATATTGCGCAGCTTCTAGCTAACTTTACATCCGCTGATTTGTATGATTCGGCTTATATCTACGTCAAATATAAAATGTTGTAAAACGTAACTTTTCTGTCTTTTCTTAGCTTTCTCAGATCGTCGGTCTTCCATGTTGGTAGATGTGCTATGCTATTACTAACCGATTTCCAAAAAGAAGGAGGTTTTATGTGTGTCTGTATGTTTTTTTTTATGTATCTTCATCGATATTTTCGCCAATTGTGAACCGAATAAAAAATATTTTTTAGTTCGAAAGGGTATACATCTGAGGTGGCCCCATTTAAATTTTATTGAAATCAACTAACCCGTTTTTGAAAAATGAACAATAAGGTACAAATTGAGCGTACTGTTACAATTTTGTACATGATGGAAGTCGGTTTTGCCATTTTTTGCGAAAAATAATTATAATACTAAGCTATTATGAGGTAGAGTTTTGGAGTTTACAAATTAGGCTTTCTGTTCTATTTCTCTGTTGTCTTAAGATTGTTGACAGTTTTCCTAGAGATGACGGGTGCGTCATAGTTTGTCTTTAGCGACAGTTTAAGAGGGGATATCATAATATCGTTAATGGATGACCGACTGAGACAGTCCATTTGTGTTATTAGAAAATTGTTTTTGTTACTGCTCTTTGAGATGGAAGAAAAACGAAAATACTCGTAATATCATGTTTTTGAAGTTAGTTTTAGTAAATTGTTTTTTGCAGGTAGATTTTACTTAGTAGGATATATTTTTAATTTTTAGCATACAAAAAAATGAAGGGTTAAATATATTTTTACAAGTGTAGCTAGAACAATATTTAATGTTATTTCATTTTGTACTCCTTACCTACTTGAATCTGTGAATGCGAGGTTAAATTTTCAGGTTGTAATGTTTTATTTTATATGAAAATTATATTTTACTTAGTCTTCTTCTTTGGCACCTAGAATTATAGTTGATCATATGACACATTATGAATAAACAGAGAAACTGTAATCATCTAAGATTAGAACAAATATTTGCACCAATTTCTTGTACGATGGGAATCCGACCTTGCTTCCATAAGACTATAATATCCAACAATTCCAATATAGAGCTTAATAACCCAACCCAGGTTGATACAAGCAAACTGTGCCCAAAATTGGGACACCGCAAACATTGTCTTAATAACGGCAAAACTCAAACAATTTACAAAGTAAACATTCAAACAAACTTAATTAGTATATTCTCTGTTAGCATCGTGAAATATGTTGTTTAACTACAGGCTATATATTGATTGGCCATTAAAATAATGGGCTCAAGCTTAGTTTCGATGGTCGATACGCTTCGACGGTCTGTAGGGGCATTCTTCATCAGGAACTAAACCAGTTCAAGAAGATCTCATTTTACGCCTAATAGTTGTGAGTTTTGAGGGGTCAGCGTATACTGGTCGTGTTATTTGTATAAGATCGGCATGCTTCAAAAATAAGGTGAAAAAAGAGCAAAGAGCTAAAACGAGTAATATCCGGAGTTCGTATTGTTTCCTACCGTAACGTCAAGGTAATCGAAATTAAGTGATCCATTACATGATACCGGTTTTCTGTTACGAACGACCGGGTTATTTATGAAATCGATTAATTTTATGTATTGTTTGAGAAATAAGTTTATTTTGTTGTGTTGACACGGGGTGGGAAATGAATTTCGAGTCGTTTCTGCCGTCGTTGCGTACAAAAATGCATTTTAATGAACTATTATGATGATTGTTTTTCGCAAAAAATCACGACACCGACTTCCACCGTGTACAGAATTCGAATAGTTTGCACGAATTGATGTGACATTCACGTACATTATTGATTATTTATCAAAAATGGCTTAGCCGATTTTGATGAAATTTAAATGGGACCACCTCGGAAGTATACCTTTTTGAACTAAAGAATATTTTTCTAAATCAATTCACAATTGGCGAAAATATCGATGAACATACACAAAAAAACAAAGTCGGTAAAAAGGACAAGCCATCAGTTGCTTGTCTATGACAGGCCAGCATTACTTGATTTGAGCATAATCTGTTATTTTTCAATACTCGTCCATCAATTAAACAGTAACACTTCGGTATATAATATACGATAAAAAATTTCACACTTACTATAATTTGGATTTGGCTTGAATTACTCGTAAAATTTTTATACTTGCCCAAACGGCTTCTGCAAAAGACTATATATTTGTAAAGCATAAATCCAAAACCAATTTGCCATTATTTATTTCCCTGTATTTTTTTATTCAAACAAAATCATTAGTTATCATCAAAGTGTAGTTTGTGACACAACATTTACGACTTAACTCTTAACCCTTTACCTCGGCTCTATTTTTATATGCTACTTTGAAGTCACCAAGAATTAGTCGGAGCGAATTTCTTATTTAAACATTATTGATTTATCGCTGACGTGTTAGAAAGTATCACCCGTATGGTTCCAGTAAATCTTGATTTAGCAGACGTAAACCGCTTGGCTTTACTACAATTTGAAAATTTACTGCCAACCGGTGGTCTATGCTAGAGTACGTCCAATTTGTTGACAGTGCTATTTCGAAGTGCCATTTGGTAACTTTCAAAAGATTATGCGCGCCAGTGCGTGAAAGCTATTATTTGAAATATATTTCATTTATTTTATTAACACAGAGTGCTGTCATATAATTAACTCCAAAGCAACACTCGGAAAATGCCAATAGTTGATGACAACTTGCTTAGTTTTGTGACTAGATCAGGTATATTACACATGTAATCCTACTTTAATGTAATGTGTTTTTATGTTGCTTTATTCGTTTGAGAGAATTTTTCGGCATGAACGTGGACTGTGTTTTTATAGGATAAAAAAGGACGTCCTTTTTTCATAGGTAGCTACAGAGGAATACCTGGTGTGATCAACCCAAGGAATATTGGTAAATAATAAACCATTACGTCATATTATTGTAATCTAGGCTAAGAGTCTATAATTCGATGCTGTGACCAATTCTAAAGACGTCATCGTAAATTTAATAGCATCTCAAAATATTGTTTTCTCTTTCAAACACATATAGCGAACCAGGAATATTTTATGTTGCTATTAAAAATTACGAGGGCGCCTTTAAAATAGGTCCCAGAAGTGAAAGCTCGTATATTCCATATTGATGCACTTTTTACCAAAAAATAATAATCCAGTTAAAACTTCCCCTCTTTTTCCTATTCTAAAAAAAAGAAAGTTTACTTCTTTTCCTAGGTTTTAAAAATGGTATTATATAAGTACACGCTATCAATTTTATTTTAAACGTTCCTATTTAATTATGTTAATCAATAGATTAACATAATTAGCTTGAATTATATTATAATTATTATCTATTAACTCCTCATAAAGGTTACATTTAGATTGTAATTGTAACAGAACAATTTGGTGACAGCGGTTTCGCAGACGATCCGTGAGAACTTTGACCAATTACATTATTATTAGTTCCCAAAGATTTTGCGCAAAATTAACTGGAACACCAGAACTTCACACGAAACCGCTCAGATCGAATAGTTGACAAAATTAATAGCTCCCAGTTCAGAACTATCTGAAACTTGCGTCCTTTCTGGTCTAAGGACCGACACACACTCGCCACTTCAAGCGACGTGGGAGACAACAATATCACGATATATATTTTTATTTGGTTTATACAAGTGACGTTATTAACTATTAAAAAATACAATACTAAATACTCAATCTAAAATTACACACTTAAGCTCTACCTCTACATAAAAGCATTTGGATCATCCACAGAATTAAGTAATTGACTGATCTATTTTTATAGACGGACTCTTTTGCAAAGTTGACAATGGAGAAGTATCAATAATATTTACTTAGTTTTACTAAGCAAAAATATTTGATACATAAACCTATTTGGAACAAAAAAAACTTGCAATAGTGTGCAAAAATTAAGATTTCACTGCTTATTTTTTTATATTTTGAACCAAAATTCTAAGGATATATATATATTATGAGATATATATATGAGATTTAGGTTTTGCTCTGTCTCAAGTTCTTTTAACTAAAAATAATTATTACCTACTAGTAGTTCTCCGAACAGTAGATCTCGCGACACATTTCTTTAACTGAATCTTCATAAGCCGATATCTCGACTCACTCGAGCGATCTAAATCAGCTGATAAATAGCGCGACTGCAAATTTCCCCCTTTTTTGAGGGAAAGAAACCATTCTCAAAATCGCTGTTGCTCGATCAAAAAGTATCATTACTTTCTAATGCGTAACTTAGACTAAGCTCCTAAGTGCGCGTTGAGCCTTAAAGACCCAACTTGAAAAAACCGGTGAAATATTTTAATTAGACAGAAAATACTTCAATAAAACCGCTGACCGCAGCACGAAAGTTGTAAATCAAGGGAGTGTTGAGCATGAAGATAATTATCAGGGAACCTTTTAAGAATTTAATTTATAGTTTCACATAGTTGCGTGCGGCTACTGTTTTTATTTATCCGCTAATAAAAGTGATTGACATTTATTTTGGTGGGTTAGAGATAGAGTGCTAAGTGATAAGCTTACAGCGGGAGCGGAATATTGTCCAAGGTTATGTGGCGCCATGGGCTGGCTACACAGCGGTAGAGAGAGTTTTTTTTCCATTAACTACTTTTCTACTTAAATGTACAGATAAAAAAGTGAATCGCGGGGCGAATCAACCTCTTTCGCCCCGCTCCAAACAATGCGGGGCGAAAGAGGGCCTTCAAAAAGAGGCTTCGTTGATTCGCCCCGCGGACCGAACAGCTTGTGGGGCGAAACCACGAAAGAGCCAAGCAAACAAAATGGATCCATTTAAAAGCTGAAATGACATGCATTATTCTTTATGTCAAGAGAAAAAAAAAAAAAAACAGAATTTCCGGAAATTCATTTAGAGGTATCGAAATATCATTGTTTTATTCATACTCTGTGTACATTATTTACATGTTCATGTTATTTTAAGTCTGCATTTAAAGGTGATAGTCAAATTTATACATATTTGATCTAAATATATATTTATTATGTGTATGTGTATAATAATAATAATAAATCATTTATTACCAAAAGAACAATTACATAATTCATTTATATTACCTAATCCTAAAATCGCATGCATAAAATACAAAATTACACAATAAATTTGACTTTTACAACATTAGGTACCTATACATATTTTCATGCAGAACAATGATATATAATAAGATAATATCTGTGGGCCCCAAACTAGGCTAAGCCTTTATCTTGGGCGCCTGGGAGATACCAAGAAAAATATGTCCAATGGCGCTGAGGTGTGAGTACCTATGAAATCTTATAAAATCTTGTTTACAAACATATATATTTTTTTTTATAGGCACTAGTTGCCGTAATAAAAGCGGGTAAGCAGAACAATCATATCAGTGAGTAGGTAGTGACTGATGTTTGCGGAACATGCAGGATTCACAATGCAGAACAGAGCCAGTCATCTAAGAATTGCACATTTTCATTGTTACTTGATAGTCAATTTTTAATTAATTTTAAATATTAAAAACCTTAGAATACCACTAAATTATTACATCATAAAAACACCACAAACGCTATATCTAATAACTTAGAGCACACAAAATAGACAATTTCAACCAAAAAAACTGTCGGCAGCTTCTTTAATCTGACGGGAACATCAACCCTAGCTGTAAATTAAAAGAGATCTCAAACAAAAAAATCTTAACATGCAGGCATTTTCGTAAATGTAAATAAAAAACTTAAACATGCACTTTCACATTAAAGATTTTATAGTCATTCTTATTCAAAAAGCTCGCTGGCGCTTTATAATTTACTCTAACGGTTAGTTTTATTTTTCCAGCATAATTAATTTAAAACAAATTCGCCGTCTTAAAAGAATTACGTTTTGTATCCTGTATTTTGATAAAACTTGTCTTGGATACATAAAATTGAACATCAAGAGAAGGTTAAATTTTTTAAACTTTGTTTTATATTTAGTAATAACTAGCCTTTGTTACGCTTTTACACAGGACCCTTTAATTTTTCCGATATAGGTACCTATAGCCTATAACTTCACAACAGAAAAAATGCCAGGTCGATGCCTATGACACTTTACAATCTCTCAACTGTGCAGGGTTATCTGCTAACTCTGTACTAAGCCGAAAGGGGTAAATAAGACCATCTTTACGAACAACTGTTATTATGGGGCTAACTCAAAATTCGATAAAAAAAAACTGCTGTTTCATGTCTTAATCATAATAAATTTATTGATAACGTTGTTTACAAGTCGGTTTATGTCGTAGGTAATATTAATAAAAATATACCTAATTAAAAAAACCCCCGACACAAAAATATTTGACAACAAACTTTCAATTGACAACCATTTTGGGCACATTTGTAGAATTTTGGTTCTTCTTAACCCACCATACCTCTTAAACAGCTCAATCAATTTTTATAGAAACACTCTCGATTAAGTCTCCTTTCATCCAAAAAAAACTAAACTGAAATCGGTTCAGTGGTTCGGGCGCTATGATGCCACAGACAGACAGACACACAAACAGACACGCCAAACTTATAACACCCCTCTTTTTCGTCGGGGGTTAATAATAATATATGATTATCTTAATAACCCCCTTTCGTCTTAGTACAAAAGTTCTGGATAACCCTGTATTCGTACAATAAAACCAAGTCGATCGGTCACCAACCAAACCAACAAACACACTTTCAGATGTATAATAATACTGAGGATAGGTATTAAAATATATTTAGTTCATATTAGATAAGTAAGTATAGTAGATAAAGTTGAAGTTAATTATGTTTGTAAAGAGATACCGTTGAGTTTAATAACATACATCGCGTATTTTCCCATCTCAGTGTATTTTCCAGTATAGCTAGTAGGTAGCTTCACTGGAAAATACAACGAGATATCGCGTGTCTTCCTATCTCCTTGTATTTCCCAGTGTAGGTAGTAGGTATTTCGTAAAATACAACGAGATAGGAAAACACGCGACGTATTTTGTTGTTGTTGGCTCAGCGTTTTTTACATAGAGATAATCATACTTAAAAGTTATCAATTGACCTACTATTAATTGACATGGCCATGAATGTATTCTTTGTAATTTTTTTTGTTTTTTTTTTATTTCGTATAGGTTTGTGTTTTACTACACACTGCCAGATGTTAAACAGATATGCGGTCTAGGATGTAACCCGCTTTCCTAGAAGATACCTATTTACTCGGGATTTGAAGACACCTACATTGTACTTTAGCGGGAAGACAGACTCAGGCAAAGCATTCCCCATTCTGGCAGTACGTATGAGGAATGTGGACTCGAAACGCTTGGTTCTAATGCGCGGGATGTCCACCATAAAAGGGTGGCGCTTTAGTCGCGTCTGTCTAGCCGCACGGTAGAAGAAAGGGCCAGGTGGGACCAGATTGTGCAACTCCTGGGCGCACTCACCGAAGTGTATAATATGTTAACATATACTAAAAAAACCGACTAGACTAGAAAAAAAAATACTAATGGTAGTGACACCCACCCAACAATCGTGAGGTCGTGGGTTCGAATTCCGGCCCGTACCAATGAGTTCTTTGGAATTTCTGTACGGATTTTCACACCACTGGCTTTTCTGTGAAGGGAAACAACGTGAATAAACCTGCTTATGTCCGTAGAAGAATTTCGATGGCGTATGTGAATCCACCAACCCGTCCTGGATATGGCAAAATCACCCATCGTGGGTAGGCCTACGTCCCTACGCATTGCATTGGACATTTTGGGCATTGGACAATTAAAAAGGCTGATACAGTACAGTTAACATAAAAGATCTTTTTTAAAGTTGGAAATGGTTATTACCAACAATTACCAACTCATGACGTTTGCCGCATTGCCGCGTTGGATGGCAATGGACAATCTTTGCACCAGAAATGAGCAGCGACAATAAACGCCTCTTTTTTCCTAAATCTTACGCCCTATTTCAGATGTTAAAATTTTGACCTTAGCGCCCCACTGCCCATGGTCTCAACGGCAATGAGCCAGAAATAGTAAATTAGGTTCCATTGTCGCGTTACGAAGTACCGATTCTTACTAGAGGCATCTTCACCAGCTGTGGCCGGAGTACGGACTGGTATGATACAGGTGCGTGGCTGCTATAGTGCTTACGCAAGTATATTCCTACTCTAAGCACTTGGTGATATTCGATTTTGTTTGCCTCATATTAGCAAAGTAACAAAATAAGTCTATGCTTGGACGTAATTAATTGCTCTTCCATTCCAGTCCTACATAAATAACATACACTAACCAAAACACGAGACAAAATTACCGAGGACCGGGCCTTGGTACAAAAACTTAATTAAAAAAATATTTCGCTACGTAATTGAGTTCTTAATAGAAACCTAACCTTCTTAATTAACACGTTTGCAGTCAAAATTCTAACCTAGTTATGGCACATAAAATAAAAGCTCAAAAAATATAAGGAAATTGAAACTGTTAAAATATTTCACGCACAAACGTTCCTAACGACTTATTTAAACAGAAATAAGTGTTTAAAAAAACTGTTATAGCGTGAATGATTAAGCGGCGTTTGTTTTCACTTCATTAATAATAACGCTTCTGTGAATTTTATTAAACAAAGGTAGTTTATAAATATTTTATTGGGGTGGAGGTCGTAGATCACATTAATTGGCGTACCAGAGGGTTAGTGGGTAGAGTTTATATGAAGCATTTACGCGTTGGTTTCACACGCAAACAATGTTGGCTGAGGTCACTAAGTAGAAGGATAGACAAACTTTTATTGTTCACAGTGCAATACGAAAATCATTGAACCTACCTGGAAGAGATCGCTTAAGCAATACCTAATGCCTTCGATTGTTTCCTTTTGTGTATGCCAATTAAATGAGTTAAGGTAATTGTAAAGTGCTAACTTGGCCATAAAAAAAGGATTAGGCAATTATATAAAACTCTAAGTAAAATTCGATTTAAGTGTTTTTTTTCACGTAAATAAAATCACTTCAATATATAGATTTTTACGTTTTAGTTTTTACAATTCTTTAAATGTTTTTGTGGCATAACATATATTTATTTGTACTCGAAGCACTAGTGACATAGAACCACCTCAAAAATAAGTAAGCACCCAAGTCTTGGATCTTTCAATACACGTCGAAACAGAAACATTCCCAAGGTTAAATCAATAATAACAGAAAGTATTGTCTCCACTCGATAATAAAGTTACGTGAAAATAGTGGCACAAACGTAAGCAAATAAACGCTTGGCGACATTTAGCTGTCGGCAGTCTATTAAGGGCTCTCGCCCGACTCTTTATAAATGGTCTGAAAACATGCGACCGCAGTTACTACCAGCTACTATGTTGGAAAAAATCGCCTAGGGCAGAGCCTTGAATAAACAATATTGTTTTTGCCTATTTGTCTGAGAATATGGAACCGCTATCGTTTGTGAAGGAAAAAAAGTACAAACCTAATACATCTTATAATACCTAAGTATTTATTTTTGTTACAAAATGAGGTACTTCAGCTTTGCTTGCTTTTTGATTTGTTACAGGTCGCGGCATATGTAGCACTGAGCGAAGTGTGGAGGGGATGGCTGCGCATGAGTTTAGTATGGCGGTCACCATGCGCAGCCATCCCCTCCACAATACCCTCAGCTCTAGACTTACGTTGTTAGTGCTCAGTAATTTAATTAAGTTTAGTTCATGACCGAAACTGCTGATAGTAAGAACTTAATCTATATAGATAGAGTACCTCCTGTAATAAAAACTGGATAGAGTTCTTACTGTTGTAATACCTACAGAGTATGAGAATCTATTCTGAGAATACCAGCGCGCAAAATAAAACGAATATCCACTTGTGGGCAGCGCAGCTTTTCTCCAAAATAACTTTCTTTTAATTCCGAATTGTTTTGCAGAACGTGAAATAACCATGACGGCAACAACAAGGCAGGTGGCAACAATTTAATGACCAATACGACGGATAACCACCACGCAATCAATACAAAATTATACGCCGAAACAAACTGAACTTTGATGTTGCTCTTATTATTTTGTTTCACATCAATGACTTCGAGAAAACAAAACACAATTATAATAACAATCAAATGCTGCCAGTGTTCATTTTGCCCGTTTCTCAACAGTCTTGCCACTGGACGTCAAATAAATTAACAGTTCCTATTTCAAAAT
The DNA here is from genome assembly GCA_964007245.1 of Hypomecis atomaria. Taxonomy (NCBI): domain Eukaryota; kingdom Metazoa; phylum Arthropoda; class Insecta; order Lepidoptera; family Geometridae; genus Hypomecis; species Hypomecis atomaria. Next base: position 13,970,742 of record OZ023291.1, read on the forward strand.
TAACGAAAGAGGTCATAAATTTCTCGAAAGCGAATTTTCACAATGGAAATGGCAATTAATTGCTTCTTTGTAAGCAGATTGGTTAATTAAGGAAATGTAATGAATAAGGAACGTTTAGCGGGTAGCATGATGCGAAAATTAATTTAAATTATTAACGATTTGCATATAGTCTGGGGAAGCGGTTGTTGAGAAATGTAAACTTTACTTCTCAGGAGTTAACTGGAGTAAATAAACGGTAATTTATTGCAGGTGTCTTTAAATTACCAACAAATAAACCGAGAATCTATGATCAAATAAATATTGAATGTGCTGAGAGATAAATTGACATATTGTTCCTATGATGCAGATTTACAAAAACTTAATTATCGTCAAAAAGCTATACCAAAAAGAATTAAAACTCAGCTTTAACATAAATATAAAACATAATAGAGTCAGTCTAAACGCAGAATTTCTATTTACTGAATATTTGTTAGCATAGGGGTTTGCAATTTTTAGAATTGTAGGTACTTAAGCTGAGTCTGACATCCATGTTTGCACAGTGATTGCAAAGTTAGTGAAGAAAGATTAGTTCCTCTAACTTTTTTTACAGCAACTCAAACAATACAAAAAAACCGCAACGTTTATATAGACTCAAATTCCTTTGTATACTTTGTACTTGTTTTGCCCTTTGAACTATTACTCCTAACAACTTTTAGTTTTCTACTCCCAAACCGCACTAACAATTCACAAGATCACTGAAAAAACTACGTCAAAGTATTAAATTCGTTTTTTATTTTGGCCCCGTGTGTACCATTTTGTAAGTTATTCTACGTGGATCTCTGGAAGCTTTTAGGTTAATGGCGTATAAATCATTAACAATGAGAGTCATCCAAGACTGGCGACGTGCTCTGAGTTCCAATAGGATTGTATCCCTAAATAAGTAGGTGGGTAGACCTTGCTACAGATTCTGATCGGCGTAAAGCTACCAGCGAAATTAAGCAGATTAAAATTATAACCTCGCTTTATAAATCATTACAATTCAAGTCAGATTCTATAGCTCAAAGTTTAGTACAAAACAAGATAATACTTGAATAGCTACAATTAAAAAAGTTTGTACATGTTAGAAAGAGGAAGATGTGAGGTAAGTAATACAAATATTAATTAGATGTAAATTTTGCGAACCACAAATACTACTAAAGCTCTTGTAAAATTAGTGTAATGTAAATTCATCGATATTAATTTAGTCTAGTAACGATAGATATAGATGACTAATTTCTGTAGCTACTCAGAATAAATTATGATGTGTATAATTATTTATTTTATCAGGCACGCTTTCAATTTTTTACGTTTTTTTTCTTTTTAGTAAGTGTCCCTATGATAAATATAAATGTGTGATTTTTGTATGGGATCTAGATTGACACAAATATTAAAATTTTACGAAATCCGTTCAAATAGTAAAAATACCAATAAACTACTCATACTGTGTTTGTGTACTAGTTTTCAGTAAGTGTTCTTCTAAAATGGTGTAAATATCTTATACCGGGTGATGTATGGAGGAAGGTTAGGAAATCAAGTTAGTGTAGTTGTTTGGGAGTAACTTTTCTCCTCGAGGAATAAGAGTAAAGAAAAAACACAATGTGATATTTTTTACACATCTTATAAGAAATAGGGTATTCTTAAAAGTTATTTACTGTTTGCGTAATATCAGGTTATATCCGTCCCAACTCGGCAACACTGACAGCCGTGAGCGATCCAACTGTCACTGTCAATTGGGCCGATTCCCGCGCTTTGCCTTTACAGTTGGCAGTCTCCGAAAAACAACAAAACCTGGTAAAATTATGACTAAACGTGAATAGGCTTGTTTAGTAAAAAAATATATTATCAAAAAATATGAGGAGCGTCGCAACTGAGGCGGGCTGCAGTGCCGCTCTTGCGACGCTGCAGCCGAGGATTAGGGACCACGGTAGGATAGAACTGGTGGTGTGGGTGCCGCCATCTACCCTACCTTCCGCTGGGCCGTCAACGTGTTGGCGGACGCAGTGGAGCTGCAGGGGAAGAGAAGTGTCGCTATCGTGATGGCCGTTCTCACTGCCCTCTGCAGTTGAAGTGGCAGGCGCTGGGCTACTATGATTGACCCGTTGCACTGGGTGTTGGAATGCTGTCCGACGCTCAGTGCTGGTTACTCCCGAGTGGACGATGTGTCTTTTGCTCCGACACTCTCCGTCATTATGGAGCGCAAGCTCCGTTATAGAACACAAGTCAGGGCTAGCGCTGTTGAGTGACGCGAAGGAGTGCGAAAGCGTGCCCCGGGGCCAGGCGCAGTGGTAAGACACTCAGATATGTGTCCGAATTTTTTTCAAAATCTAACTAACGGACTAGTGATAATACCTAATGATTTTTATACCCAGTAAAAATCCCTATTCTGTAAGAGGCCTTCCCATCGGGGAACCATAAGATAAATACCTATAGCCCCTGTACCGCGCAGGCGAGGACTGAGTTAAGCGGTAGGATTATAGTAAGAAAATTTTACAATAAGTAATAAGTTTACTATTCACACTCTTATTTTTACAAATTCTAACAGAACACTCAACGCACAAGCTCTTCTTGCACCTGGCTGATTATATATTCTGATATTCTCTTTTATTATTAGCCGCTTCATTGGTTCTAAAAAGCAAAACGTGAACGTAAAAATTATTGCATCGCATCATGTGTGTTTAGGATAATCTAAACGTAAAGGGTGAATTTTAAGGGACCGTAAAAATGAAATAAAAATAAAAACATTACTTACAATAACATAAAATGTTAGTAAAACATGCGAAAAGTGTACAATTTGGTGTGTAAATCTGTACAGCAGTGTAGAGAAGGAATATTATATGTATTATAGAGAAGATTATAAAGATCAGGTATCTTACTTGAAATATAACATGTTTTTATTTCGCTTAATGTTACTTAGACTTTGTGTCTTATACGATAACATAATAAAAGAAAATAAAGATATACTTATAACATATAAAGTAAAACAAAAGCGTTAAAATTAAAGATCTTTTTTAGATAACAAACTGAACTTTTCAGAGAATTGAGAAACTGTGCCTCAAGAAAAATACGCTATAAATTTCAGTGCTCGAGCAAAAACTACAGTGTATAACTAAACATTAAACACTGTAGTTTTTGCTCGAGTACTAAACTACGAGATAAAGTACTAGACTTTAGCTAAAAATGTGCTTGCGTTTGATCTGACCATTTTATTAATACCATTTTTAATCAATTATTATTTGAACTGAAACTCTCCTATAGCTTATGTAGGTAACTTTAGGCAACAGTAACTGCTTTATTAAATCTATAAAGAAGCACTAAAAAAATTAACAATAGGAATATGTATTAACCGATGTTTTTCACTAAATAAAGCTATATTTTGACCTTATCAGCCAATTAACCTTCCTGGATATTTTTCTCGTAAGTAATTATTCAACCCACTACAAAATTCATAAGAAAAAACTGGCAATCACTTAAAACACCCAACCTAATCCCACAAAGGGCTCATCTCGACAACAAAACGCAAAGGAACCCTAAAAACGAGCATTGCTTTGATTCTCGCGAAACCCCTATTTACCGCAATAACCTAACAAAATAAAGGGCAATGCCCTCGAGCCAACAGGTGTTGCGAGAGCATATAAAAGAAGAAAGCCTAAAAAAGGTTAAAATAAAGTCAGAGTTTTGGATAGCGTAATAATGTTGCGTTGCGTTTTGATTCGCAAATGTTGTGGTACATTTTAAGAGCGACAGCGTATTCCGATTCTAATTGGCGAGAAAAGTCAGTCTATTACTACATCTTGATAAGGACTAATTAAATTTCGTAACAGCTGATTTTGTTTTCTCAATTTCAAAGTTGGCCAAACTGAAAAAGTTGTATAAAACGAAGAGTGGCCCGTGAGAGTCAATGAATTGATGGACGTTTAAGCTGGTTTAGATTTCGAAATTAGTCCCATAGAGAAAGTTATTTCTAATAATGAATAGCTATGTAGGTAGGTATAGGTAGGAACCTCTTAAAATTCTTTCACTATGCAAAGCAACAGCTTGTATATTCAGGTAACAAAAGTTCTGAGCTATTTATGGCTCTTATAGTCATTTTAAACATTGGTATGATTTTCACATCGTAAATATATATACCTACCATATGTGGTAGATACTAATAGCTACTATTGTATACTTGGTTACAAAACGTCTTAATTCTTTTGCTTTGGACCAAACTCACTATTTTCAAAGGTATAAAGCACTGTATAAAGACGTCGTTGCTAGTGCCTCCAGGCAACTGAAAATTAAAAATGGCCCCCACATTTTATCTGCACTACCAAGCATAAGTTCACTTTTGTTACACAATTTGGTTTTTTAATTCAAAGCACTTTATTAGATTTTCAACGTCTTTAAACTTTAAAGAAAGAGGTGTACCTACTTAATACAAATTACCTCAAGGCAATTTTAGACTGCAGATTGTTTTTGTTCATTAAATGATGTTGGGATGCTTTTATACTGTAAAAAGTTAGATAGACGTCAGACAGAATACAGTTAAAATACTTTAAATACTAGATTTTGTTATTCTTTATTCAATTCATCCTAAGAAATTCTCTTATTAGGCATCAATGGAGCTTAAGCCAACATCGAGAGGCCCTATTTCACAATTTTGAAATATAAAAACAGCAGTAGGTATAAAAAGCATAGTGTTGTAGACAAATTATGGCATATAAAAAGACTTGAAATATTGAAATTGCGCTATTGTGGTGAAATTTTAAATGTTATGTAAAATCGGACTATGGAATGAGGTTCGGCACCCGCATATACTCGTATGCCCCATTTCAAAATTTCCTAGCGGGTGGTGACTTGGTGTCCACCAAATGCTCCCCCCATAATGTCGATGCCAGCTCTCCACACTGTATGAGTAGGTAGCTGAATGAATGAATGAATGAATGAACACTTTATTGTTAACACAAAATACAGAAAAAAAAAATACACAGAAAGGAAAAATAAAGTAACTTAAAACTAGTGCAACAAAGGGCGGCCTTATTGCTTACAGCAATCTCTTCCAGGCAACCCTTCTGATGAAAGCTGATTCTGAGCTGATGTAATCTCTTAGATCGTTGAATGATTAGATCTTCTATATTTAGTTATTTGATTTTAATGGAAAATTGGAATTTCGAAAACAGTTCTAACGATTTTCATGACATTAAGGAGAGCTTTTTTCATAAGTTTTTTCTGCATGGGAGATATTTTCGAGAAAACATCAATTTCTTTTTTTATTTGATTTCTGCACAGAGCCAAGATCGGTCTATTACTAAGCTTTGTGTAAATGAAATAAATGTGTTACACAAAGCGTTTATGAGAATATAAAGGCTTCCTTAAGTTGGCGCTGGAGGGGCAACATTGGTGTGGACGGCTTAGGGTGTCGATAAGTGTGCTGTGCTTTCACTAGACGCTACTCGCGGCGTTTTTTTTTTTTTTTTTATTTGAATATCAATTATCCCCAACGTAATTAGGGAACTTATTTAACATATTTTGCTTATCAACTAACTTTTAAATGTAATTTTAACAATTTATTGTTAGAGTTTTATTCCGCGTCGTTATTAATAGATAACATAATACTAATCGATTTGTACGAAAATTATATGTATTTGTCAGTAAAAAACTACTCGCGTCAGTAAAAAACTACTCTAAAAAGTACTCGCGGCGTTATACTTCCACCCTGGAGCTTAGGTTCTTAGCTCTTGCGGTTTCAACTCCAAGCCGGCCAGTTAAAGCAAGAGAGGAGTCAGGAGTCTCATTTCTAGATCTTGTTATTATTGTTATTGCAAATATTTATGATGATTAAAATAATTATGTTTCTTGTTGCAAAAAAATAATATTAATGTAATGTGACTAATGTGTGTCGGTTTTGAAACCGCGCACTTTTAACGAAGTACCTACTTTTAAGATTTATCTGTTTTATCTTTATAAGTGGTTAAAGCCAAGGGCCTCTCTTTTAATCTGTTGTTACAATATATTTAGATTTAATTTGATATAATTAAAAAGACTGTTGTCATTATAATTAGATCTGATACTGAAATACGCTACGATTATAACCTTCTGGAGTAGAGATATTTAAATTCCTCTCAAAACGTGATAGTAAGCTGTGCCAGCAGTTACCAGCTACTTCAACTGTAATCGAAATACAGAACCACTATATACGAAAAGTGATCAAATCGAACCCGAGCCAACTAACTAGAAAGCAGTGATCAAAGAGGCGACAATTTAATGACATAATTGCATGTAATTTTCAGCCTGGTTATCGCCAATAGGTACAACCTTATTGAAAATACGACAATAGGACAGGCACAAAACAAAATTACAGCCGAGCCAAAATCAGTCCAACGTTTAATTAAACACTACGTCACAGTGTAAATACGGAAGTGGGCATGTATTCTTTAGTAAACATTTTGACAAAAAAATGAGTTTTTTGTTAAATTAGTATAACTGCATTTTAGCCCATGTATCATTCTATCTATCCATCTATGAGCCATAGGACGTCGACTGCTAGACATAGGCCTCCCTTGTCTGTCTCCAATAAGACCGGTTGGTAGCGGCTTGCATCCAGCGCGGTCTTGCGGTTTTAATGAGGTCATCCATCTACCTTGTGGGTGGATGTCCTACGCTCCGCTCGATTGTCTCCACTGGAAAATCGACCTCATCAGTCATCAGTATTCCGTGCTATGCACCCAGCCTAACGCCATTTCAACTTATCAATGTGCTGAGCTACGAGTATATACGGTAATAAAATAGTAGCTATTAGATTATTTTTGAATTTGAAGAATTTTTTTCTCTCGAATAGTAGCATATAGTATAATAAAATATTTTATAACACAGTTAGAGAAAAGTTTTTATTTTTAAATTAAAATAAGCCAATATAATGACCATAATATAAACTATACAACAAATGTACATAAATAAAAATGTTATTACTTCTTGCTGTCTTTTTACTGTGGCTATACCACAATGTAATTCAGGATTAATTGCTTACTGGAATGAAACTTTGAATTAACATGACGATTTGATGAAAACGTATGACATAGGTACATCTGTGTCCACCAACTCGCACTGGGCCAGCGTAGTGGATATGGCCCAATTACCCTTCGTGGTTAGGCTTACGTGCTGCAGTGGACTATTATGATACAGTACAGTACAGTACAATTGTGTCGGTGTATGTATAGTATAAGTCAACTGGAAATATCGCTTTATTTTTAATCGCATTTTTTCAAACCGTGTTAGTATCACGTCTTATTCAGTTTAATTTAAAATGATTGACTATGATTAAATTATGTAGAATTTAGCTGACAACCGCTAGGTGTTTCAATTTGCGCTGGACATGCCAGTAATTTGCACTCCGATGACGAATTGTTGATGATGTCTTTCTATTCGGCTACATCGTGGGCATCTTCAAATTTAGGGTAGATAAATAGATATCTTCTAGGTTAGTGTGCTACACCTTAGACCGCATTGTAGCTTCGATGTAGTCAAACGAAAACCTATCAAATACTTTAAAAAAAGATTTAATTCACTCATAATCCAACTACCGCCTGTCTTTGATTTTCAACATATAAGTATTTGTAGTATTTGGTAGCTTTCGTCAAAAAAACTTGTTTGTTATCTAATGTTTATGAATTAGGTTAAAAATCTATGATTTCTGAAATAGGGACAGACAGACTGACGAAGAATAGACAGTCATACACCAGCCGTAAAACGTCCACTGCTTGCCGCCGTTTACTTTATGTACTCACATGTCATATATTTTATTTCACAAAGTCTTAGTTAAATAAAAATCAACAAGCAGCAATTCGACCGAAAGTTATTGAAGTAACATTTGACCTACTCGAAGAAATGGAGTCATGCTAACTTCGATAGAAAAGGTTACCCTTATGTAAGAATACAAAACGTAACGCTCCTGTAATATTCCTTCTACAACTTTTTCAAAGGCGTGTATTTTCGATTGTGTAAATATTCAGAGTCTTTAGCGACCTCTTGTTACGTATCCATAGAGACTTTTATATCCCGGGATCAAAGGTCCAAATGGTGTCTCGTTCACAAGAGATTTTCTCCTAATGATTTTGCGATGTTCGAACGAAATTGGGGTGTTTTTCTCATACGGGTCAGCGTGCGTTAGGTCGAAATTTTATCATTTCTGTATGATTTGATTTGGGATGTAAAAAATGAGGATCGTTAAGTTAATGCTGTGCTGGGAGGTACATTTGCTGGGTAAAAAAGGAATCTTCACTGTTTATTTTCTTGACGAGTAAAATAAGTGTGTGTAAAATTTATCAAGTTTTTTGAACGATTTATTTAAATTAAAACATAGAAGACTTACTGTATAGTTATGATAAAAAGTAGTTATATACAAATACAGTTTTTTTCATAGTGCAAATGGTGTACAACTGGTGTTATCGCTAAAAGCTCTCTTTCTGGAAATCTCAGTACAGTTAAAATCAATAAACATTTGGCTTTTTTTCTTGGCTTTAATTTAAAAGAAAAGCAGAGGACGCCCAAAAGCGGAAACAAGTAGGTATTACATTTAAAAAAAAACATGTTTCTACTAAAAACTAGCTTTTACTTAACAAGTACTCACCAAGACGAATCAAATGAGCTGAAACTCGATAGGGTTGCGTCGTTTCATTACAGAGTTCCTATGACCACCTTCCAGCTCCACTATCAGACCCTAGTTACCATTGAAAGACAAACTACTCGCCAAGACAATTTAAATGAACCCAAACCTGATGAGGTTGTGTTGTTTCATTGCTAAGTTCCTTTGGCCGCCTTTCAGCTGCATTATCAGATCAGCACCATATCATCATAATATTGCATCGTCACGCGATTTACATATAAATGCAAAATTTCAGCTCAATCGGCAACCGGGAAGTGGATCAAATTTGACTTGCAAGATTTGATTACAGACAACAGGACAGGTGAAAGTAAATAAAAGCTTGTAAAATAATCAGCCAAGTGCGAGTCGAACTCGCGCACGAAGGGTTCCGTACTGTATGGGAGCCCTCCTTAAATATTTATTTTGTTTTAATTAAATAATTGATTATCGCAGTAAACATACAATCTAATATTCTGTGAATATTTCAAGCGTCTACCTGTTACCGTTATTAATATCGAGCGAAGAACGGCAAAAAATTCAGGTTTGTTGTATGGGAGCCCGCCCCCCTTAAATATTTATTTTATTTTGTTTTTGGTATTTGTTGTTATAGCGGCAACAGAAATACGGCATTTGTGAAAATTTAAAATGTCTTGCTATCACGGTTCATGAGATACAGCCTGGTGACAGACATACAGACGGACATCGAAGTCTTAGTAATAGGATCCCGTTTTTTACCCTTTGGGTACGGAACCCTAAAAAGATGATTGTGCTGATTTAATAATCTGCCAAGTACGCGTCGGACTCGTGCACGAAGGATTCCGTACTGTATGGGAGCCCCCCTTAAATATTTATTTTATATTAATTATTCATTTTTAAAGTGTGCATGCAGCTCAATTTTCTTTGAACATTTCAAGCATCTACCTGTTACCATTATTAATATCAAGCGAAAAACGGCTAAAAATTCAGGGTTGTTGTATGGGAGCCCCCCTTAAAAATTTTTTTAATTCTATTTTTAGTATTTATTGCGGCAATAGAAATACATCATCTGTGAAAATTTCAACTTTCTAGCTATAACGGTTTATGAGATACAGCCTGGTGACAGACAGACAGACGAACAGACGGACAGCGGAGTCTTAGTAATAGGGTCCCATTTTTACCCTTTGGGTACGGAATCCTATAAATTAAGGTTTCAGTATAAATTTATTAAATCACGATATCGTTGAAAAATGAAATGTGTACCTGCTTAAATTAATAATCAACAAGTTACTTTGACCGCAGTCACCTTCCTTCTTCCAGACAAGAGTTGTTGTTGATCAATTTGGTAGGTACTCTCTTAATTATGTAAATGTTAAGTAATCTTTGAAACGCTGCCAATATTCGCTAACACAACTTCTGTTTATCCATTACCCAGGTATAAATTTGTAAACTTCCTCTCGGTTAATTTATAGGCATGCAATTTGTAAAGGGTTATTCACCCCAGGAGGTTTGCGAGTGACCCTTTTCTTAGAAGGGAAGTCTCCGGAATGGGGGTCAAATTGCAAGAGCTCATTGTTAATTAATGGAGATCGATAGCTTTGTAGCCTAAGATGTTAGTATTTGGCAGGAATTTGAGAATAAGAGAAGAAAACAAACAAAAAGTTTAGTTGTATGGACCTATAAAATCTAGACTATAAATTGGGTCATACTCGTAGGTACTAAACGCAAAACCTTTTAAGGGCAGGTGTAGTAAATCTAGACAAACAACTTTTGTACTACATCTTTTGAAAATTCGCAAAAAAATCGCTTCTTCATACATTTTGCCGCGCGTTGACGAACTTGAATGAAAAAGCTTTTATTTTCTTCGTGATTTTCCATAAGTCCTAGAACAAAAGTTGTTTGTCTAGATGCACTAGACCCGCCCTAAAAGGTTTTGCGTTTAACTATGACCCTGTATAGTCTAGAACTGAGATAAATATAGGTAACTAGACACTAATCATATATATCTCTCTCCCGATTTGTATGATTAGTGTCTAGTTTTTGAGCACGAGATAATTGCAATACAGACCGTTTTTTGCCATCCCAAATTACCAAACACGTCTGATAACTTAAGAATCCAGGGTGAATCGGAATGTGTCAACAGAGCCCTAAAAACCAAGACGTTCTGCGAAAATCAAGAGATTTAGCAGCTACAAGATAGAAGCTGTAACAAAACTCCGCTACCTAAGCTGACATAACCATTCAACATTAGCCATCCTTCAATTTGACTAGATTCTCATCTGTAGCCGTAACATGCGAATTTAAACATTACCTTTAACTACCAGGTTCTCACTGTACGAGTAAACTTGCAATTTAGCAATTGTACTAATGATTTGACTGCCTCGTCGGCTCAGTGGTTAGTGACCCTAGCTTCTGGATCAAAGAGGCGTGGGTTCGATCCCCACCCAGGGCAAATATTTATGTGATGAACATGAGTGTTTGCTTTGTGTCTGGGTGTTATTTAGTTACTATCTATATAAGTATGTATTTAAAAAATAAGTATATGTAATATATCAGTCTCTGGCGGACATTTCACAAGCTTTGCTTTTTTGTTTGCTTTGTTTGGGGTCAGAGACCGTGTGTAAATGTCCCCTAATTTTTGTTTATTTATTTATTTAGTTCTAGTACTTAGGATGAATTATGATAATAATACCTATGTACTTCGTACCTAATCACAAGGTTAGGTACATTATTTTTTGGTTATTAGACCCGAGTTCCCCAACGCTTGTTTAAGTTAAACGTGTGATTTCATCAGCGGTTAAACTCGAGTTATATACCCGAGTTCACCAACAGATGTTTAATTTATGAACCGTTAGTAAAATCTTAAACGGCTTGTTAACGAAACGTTGCTGTTCACCAAGCATTCACCGTTGTTTCAATACAGTAATTACACGTTTAAGTTAAACAAGCGTTGGTGAACTCGGGGCTAAAGGTAATGAAATAAAGGATCATGACTGTAAGCGTTTCCGCAAAGAAGAGAAAAATGACAGCAATATCGTAACTATCAATCACTACATAGTATTAAACAAAGTCGCTTCCCGCTGTCCCCACGTCCCCATCACCATGTATGCTTATATCTTCAAAACTACACAATGGAATTTAATGCGTTTTTTTTAATACATAGAATGATTCAAGAGGAAGGTTTATATGCATAATAATACACCTGTGCGAAGCCGGGGCGGGTCAATAGTAAGTACTACATAATTTCAAAACAATATAAAAATATACATTTTAAAATAGCAAACAATGAGCTAAGTAATCCTCATTGCATCTTAACCGATTCCTGATTAATGTTAAGCCATCGTGTTAATAATAGAATATTGTCTAATACCCTTCAGGAGGCGTGTAAAGGTAACATCATTATAGACTGGGGCCTTCGCGTGATTTTATTACTTTATAACGTTTTTTTTAGTAATAACAACGTCATGCGGGTTATGTGTGGTTTCCCGAGACATGGAACAATGGCACAAAGGAGAGAATGCATAGTCAGTAGAGAGTCAACACTAGCTGCTAATCCATCCATCCATCCATCAGCCATAAGAAGTCCACTGCTGGACATAGGCCTCCCCTATGGATCTCCAATAAGACCGGTTGGAAGCGGCTTGCATCCAGCGCGATCCTGCGGTCTTAATGAGGTCATCTGTCCACCTTGTGGGTGGACGTCCTACGCTGCGCTTGCCGGTACGTGGTCTCCACTCGAGAACTTTCCGACCCCATCGGTCATCAGTCCTCCGCGCTATGTGCCCTGCCCATTGCCATTTCAACTTGCCAATCCGTTGGGCTATGTCGGTAACTTTGGTTCTTCTACGGATCTCCTCATTTTTGATTCGATCTCGCAGAGAGACTCCGAGCATAGCCCTCTCCATAGCTCGTTGGGCTACTTGGAGCTTACTAATAAGGCCCATAGTGAGAGACCACGTTTCTGTGCCATAAGTCATCACTGGCAACACACACTGGTCGAAAACTTTCGACTTGAGGCACTGAGGTATGTCGGACGAGAAGACGCTACGCAATTTTCCGAACGCTGCCCAGCCGAGTTGGATTCGGCGATTGGCCTCTTTCTTGAAGTCGGACCTACCTAACTGTACTACTTGTCCTAGGTAGACGTACGAGTCAACGACTTCAAGAACCGAGTTCCCAACAGAGATCGGGGTGGGTACAACATGGGAATTACACATGACTTTCGTCTTGTCCATGTTCATCTTAAGACCCACCTGTTGGGAAACCCGATTGAGGCCTTCGAGCATCGTGCCGAGCTCTTCCATCGATTTTGCCATGACTACTATATCGTCGGCAAACCGAAGGTGAGTGAGGTATTTGCCATTGACATTGATGCCGAATCCTTTCCATTCCAGGAGCTTGAAGGCGTTCTCCAAAGTAGCCGTAAACAGTTTCGGAGAAATGACGTCTCCCTGTCTTACGCCTCTTTTTAAAGGGATCGCCTTGGAGCTCTCTTCCTGTACTCGGACCGACATAGTGGTGTTATTATACAAGCACTTCAACACTTCGATGTACCGATAGTCAATACGGCATCGTTGGAGTGACTCGAGCACAGCCCAAGTCTCGACCGAATCAAAGGCTTTCTCATAGTCCACAAACGCTAAGCAAAGTGGCAAGTTATACTCTTCGGTCTTCTGTATAACCTGCCGCAGCGTATGAATGTGGTCCATGGTGCTAAAGCCCTTTCGGAAACCGGCTTGTTCGGAAGGCTGGAAGTCATCAAGCCTGCGCTCGAGACGGTTCGTAATGACCCTTGAAAACAGCTTATAAACATGGCTCAGAAGCGAGATGGGTCTGTAGTTCTTCAGTAAGGTGTTGTCACCTTTCTTGAAAAACAACACCACCACGCTTCTGTTCCATGCTTCTGGCGTGATGCCCTCGAGGACGACGGTGTTGAAAAGCTTCTGGAGGACTTTTAGTACCGGTGTTCCACCCGCTCTCAGAAGCTCTGATGTGATACCGTCATCACCCGGCGCCTTGTTGTTCTTAAGCTGATTCAGGGCCATTCTAATCTCGTACAGGCTGATGTCCGGAATATCTTCGGTGAAGTGTCGGGTCAGCTTGGCTCTTGGATCTTTGGCCGCGCTGCTAACAGGCTTAGCGACCGAAGCGTATAGCTGTCCATAGAACCTTTCAATCTCCTCTAATACCTCTGCCTTGGTCGACGCTATACTTCCATCTTCTCTCTTCAGCTTTGTCAATTGGCTTTGCCCAATAGACAAATCTCTTGCGAACACTTTGGAGTCTTTGTTTCGCTCTATTGTCTTTTTAATGTGTTCAGTATTAAAAAGACGGATGTCGTGCCGCAAGGATTTCGAAATTTGTCTATTGAGACGCCTATATGATGATGATCATCGGAAGACTGCAATCTTAGCGAGCGTCGTTCGGCCATGAGATTTATAGTGTGATCGGAGAATTTCTGCGGTTTATTTGAACTGCGGGGTCTAAAGAACTTAGCACCCGCCGTTTGGACAGTTTCTACGAGCCCGTTGTTGATCTCGTCTACCGACGCAAGAAATAGCTGCTAATGATGAATACGAATATATGTATGACTTGTTCGTCTTTGTGTATGGTCTTCGATATTTTCGCCAATTGTGAAAAGATTTAATTTTTGCTATAGTTCGAAAGGGTATACTTCCGAGGTCCATTTCAATTTAATCAAAATTGGCTAAGCCGTTTTAAAAAAAAACAATAATAAATCTATAGGTATACCTACATCGACTAAAGTGAACAATTCAATTTTTGTACACGATTGAAGTCTGTTGTGCTACCTACTTTCTGGCAAAAAATAAATACTCACCTAGATTTCGTTCAATTTCTAGATTTACACGAGTAAAGTACTATACCATCAACTCCCATTCTAACATAAGGTAATATCATGTAAGGTAACACGTTAATCTCACGTAGGCATTGAATCATTAATTCAAATGAATTCATTAAGGTTCCGTGAAGATATCCGCGAGATGATCACGTATGAGCATCGCAATACGCCTTTGACGTCAGAAGCTTTGTTATGGATATAATGTATTGTATATCGTTATGCTGTCTCGTATTTCATATAACACGTTATAATCCTTACTAATCCTTACTAATATTATAAATGCGAAAGTAACTCTGTCTGTCTGTCTGTCTGTCTGTCGCGCTTTCACGCTAAAACTACTGAACCGATTTGAATGAAATTTGGTACACAGATAGTCTAGAGCCTGAGAAAGGACATAGGCTACTTTTTGATTCGAAAAAATAGTTTTAAAGGGTTGAAAACGGGGGATAAAAACGCATTGGCTAGAATCTTAGAAGAAAAAACTTTTATTCTACCATGACAAATGGTAATTTGCATCTTGACTTTCCAAATTACATTCTCTATGCCCAATGCCCATTCAAGGCGGCTCGAGTTGCAAATGTCAAAGTCAATCAATCTTTTCCTGTAAAATTTAGAGAAGGTTACATGTATTTTTTCAGTTTAATTACGTAGTTTTCATTCTAAAAGGTATGCCTACAAAACGCAAATCGAATCTAGCGCGTAGTTCTAGCAGAGCTCGCGTAAAGAAAATTGCTAGAAGCCAAGAGTCTGAAGAGCACACTTAAATGCGTTTGACATTAGATGCCGAGCGCCACGCAGCGCAAAGAACTGCTGAGACTCAAGAGCAAAAAACCAAGCACGTCGAATTTTAGATGCTGAGCGTCACGCAGCTCAGGGAGCTGCTGAGACTTAAGGAGAAAGTCAAGCGCAGCGACTTTGAGATGCCGAGCATCACGCAGCGCAAATAACTGCTGAGACTCAAGAGCAAAACCAAGCGCGTCGAATTTTAGATGCTAATCATTAGACGTTAAGCAAAAAATTGCATAGTTCCTGTAGGACAGGACAAAAACTATCGAAAGCAAAACTGTCGCCACTATCACAAAGACGCTAAGTGATTAATTACTCTATGACACTTAACGAAACGTCACATCGAAACGTAATTATATGACAGGATACATTGTCTGCAGACTTTTATAAATCACAGGTAGCATGGCAAGGGGACAAATTGTTTTTCCACCATTATATCACCTTGAAGAGGAAATAAAGTATGGATTGAAAATGACAACTGACATTAAAATTGGATAAAATGCTTTATTCCCTCTGCATGCTACATGTTACTATGACGTTTAATAACAGGCCGTCATTTTGTCTGACATTAAAAATATTTTTAAATCTTCTATCATTAGAGGTTTAACATGTTTCTTTATTCTACCTTTATGGTACAGAATCATCATACTTTAATATTATCAATCCGAAAAGTTTGTTGGTTTGTTCCTCTTTGACGCAGCAACGGAGCAACGGATTGCCTTGACTTATTGCATGAATATAGTTTGAAAGACGAAAAGTGACAAAGGCCACTTTTTATCCCAAAAACTTTAACAGTTCCCGTAGGATAGGATGAAATGTAAGTGAGCGGGCCGCGGTAGCAGCCGTCTAAGCGCCAGAAATAACCTGTCATTTCAAGTTTAGGACGTTCCTACATTTTTTGCACTCCTTCGCGGCACTCAACAGTGCTAGCCCAGACACGGGCTCCATAACGGAGCTTGCGCTCCCGCCATAATGACGGTGTGTTTCGGAGCACAAGACACATCGTCATCCACCACTCGGGAGTAACCAGCACTGAGCGTCGGACAGCATTCCAACGTCCTGATCCCAATGCAACGGGTCAGTCATAGTAGCCCAGCGCCTGCCTCTTCAACTGCAGAGGGCAGTAAGAACGGCCATCGCGATACCGACACTTCTCTTCCCCTGCAGCCCCACTGCGTCTTCCAACAGGTTGACGGCCTAGCGGAAGGTAGGGTAGGTGGCAGCACCCACACAACCAGTTCCATCCCACCGCAGCCCCTAATCCTCGGTTGCAGCGTCGCAAGAGCGGCACTGCAGCCCGCCTGAGAAGCAACACTCCTCATAAGGCAGGCAACCTACCGGCCATCCTCTCAGCTGCTTTAGTTAAAAGCGGCTGAACAACGAGTGCCGGCCCCTAAGCTGCCTTGGGGGAAAGACCCAAAGAAGAGGGAGACTTCGAGCGCCGCCTTTTCAGCTGCCTTAGACCTCCCCTGCCACGACAAGGCGGGAATACACAGGGGGTTGTATATACACTCCAACCGTAACTTAACCAACAAAGGCATTCCTCTAAGGTATTTTGATGTTTGTCGCTTAGGTTAGGTTTCGCAGCCGACATAAACATTAGCCAAAATCAAAATATAACGCGGGCGAAGCCGCGGGTAAAAGCTAGTGTAATATATGTATGAAATACGTGCTTAAGTTTTTTGTTGCGCGCACATGAAAAACACCTTCTTGATTAAGGTTCTACATATTTTTAAGATAGAAAGATGATCAACAAATCTAACAGGTCTTAAAATAGATTTCATTGCCTAAAGCTGTTAAGAGCCGTAGTGGTCTAGTGGTCATGACACCGGCCTTACAATCGTGAGGTCCTGGGTTCAAATCCCGGTCCCGTACCAATGAGTTCTTCGGAATTTATGTACGGAATTTTATACCACTGTATTTTCGGTTAAGGAAAACATCGTGAGGCAACTTGCATACGCCCGTACCAACCCGCACTGGGCCAGCTTGGTGGATATGGCCCAATCACCCTTCGTGGGTAGACCTACGTCCTGCAGTGGGCTACTAAAAAGGCTACAGTAAAGCTGTAAAAAAAACAGGTATAGTAGAGTAAGAATTTTGTTCATGGTTTACATTTTATACATTCTACTAGCTTTTACCCGCGGCTTCGCCCGCGTTATATTTTGATTTTGGCTAATGTTTATGTCGGCTGCGAAACCTAACCTAAGCGACAAACATCAAAATACCTTAGAGGAATGCCTTTGTTGGTTAAGTTACGGTTGGAGTGTATATACAACCCCCTGTGTATTCCCGCCTTGTCGTGGCAGGGGAGGTCTAAGGCAGCTGAAAAGGCGGCGCTCGAAGTCTCCCTCTTCTTTGGGTCTTTCCCCCAAGGCAGCTTAGGGGCCGGCACTCGTTGTTCAGCCGCTTTTAACTAAAGCAGCTGAGAGGATGGCCGGTAGGTTGCCTGCCTTATGAGGAGTGTTGCTTCTCAGGCGGGCTGCAGTGCCGCTCTTGCGACGCTGCAACCGAGGATTAGGGGCTGCGGTGGGATGGAACTGGTTGTGTGGGTGCTGCCACCTACCCTACCTTCCGCTAGGCCGTCAACCTGTTGGAAGACGCAGTGGGGCTGCAGGGGAAGAGAAGTGTCGGTATCGCGATGGCCGTTCTTACTGCCCTCTGCAGTTGAAGAGGCAGGCGCTGGGCTACTATGACTGACCCGTTGCATTGGGATCAGGACGTTGGAATGCTGTCCGACGCTCAGTGCTGGTTACTCCCGAGTGGTGGATGACGATGTGTCTTGTGCTCCGAAACACACCGTCATTATGGCGGGAGCGCAAGCTCCGTTATGGAGCCCGTGTCTGGGCTAGCACTGTTGAGTGCCGCGAAGGAGTGCAAAAAATGTAGGAACGTCCTAAACTTGAAATGACAGGTTATTTCTGGCGCTTAGACGGCTGCTACCGAGGCCCGCTCACTTACATTTCATCCTATCCTACGGAAACTGTTAAAGTTTTTGGGATAAAAAGTGGCCTTTGTCACTTTTCGTCTTTCAAACTATATTCATGCAATAAGTCAAGGCAATCCGTTGCTCCGTTGCTGCGTCAAAGAGGAACAAACCAACAAACTTTTCGGATTGATAATATTAAAGTATGATGATTCTGTACCATAAAGGTAGAATAAAGAAACATGTTAAACCTCTAATGATAGAAGATTTAAAAATATTTTTAATGTCAGACAAAATGACGGCCTGTTATTAAACGTCATAGTAACATGTAGCATGCAGAGGGAATAAAGCATTTTATCCAATTTTAATGTCAGTTGTCATTTTCAATCCATACTTTATTTCCTCTTCAAGGTGATATAATGGTGGAAAAACAATTTGTCCCCTTGCCATGCTACCTGTGATTTATAAAAGTCTGCAGACAATGTATCCTGTCATATAATTACGTTTCGATGTGACGTTTCGTTAAGTGTCATAGAGTAATTAATCACTTAGCGTCTTTGTGATAGTGGCGACAGTTTTGCTTTCGATAGTTTTTGTCCTGTCCTACAGGAACTATGCAATTTTTTGCTTAACGTCTAATGATTAGCATCTAAAATTCGACGCGCTTGGTTTTGCTCTTGAGTCTCAGCAGTTATTTGCGCTGCGTGATGCTCGGCATCTAAAAGTCGCTGCGCTTGACTTTCTCCTTAAGTCTCAGCAGCTCTCTGAGCTGCGTGACGCTCAGCATCTAAAATTCGACGTGCTTGGTTTTTTGCTCTTGAGTCTCAGCAGTTCTTTGCGCTGCGTGGCGCTCGGCATCTAATGTCAAACGCATTTAAGTGTGCTCTTCAGACTCTTGGCTTCTAGCAATTTTCTTTACGCGAGCTCTGCTAGAACTACGCGCTAGATTCGATTTGCGTTTTGTAGGCATACCTTTTAGAATGAAAACTACGTAATTAAACTGAAAAAATACATGTAACCTTCTCTAAATTTTACAGGAAAAGATTGATTGACTTTGACATTTGCAACTCGAGCCGCCTTGAATGGGCATTGGGCATAGAGAATGTAATTTGGAAAGTCAAGATGCAAATTACCATTTGTCATGGTAGAATAAAAGTTTTTTCTTCTAAGATTCTAGCCAATGCGTTTTTATCCCCCGTTTTCAACCCTTTAAAACTATTTTTTCGAATCAAAAAGTAGCCTATGTCCTTTCTCAGGCTCTAGACTATCTGTGTACCAAATTTCATTCAAATCGGTTCAGTAGTTTTAGCGTGAAAGCGCGACAGACAGACAGACAGACAGACAGAGTTACTTTCGCATTTATAATATTAGTAAGGATTACAGCGGCATCCATAGATTTCACGAGATGAACCATGACGTCTAGAGGGGACCTAATTTTCTATGGAACTCCATACTTAAATCGCAACTACGATTAATGTACGATTTACACAGTTATTAAAAAAATTACCAATTTAATTTATTTATCCAAGATTGTATATGAATATATAATAAACGCGAAAGTTTGTGAGTATGTATGGTTGTTTGTTACTCTTTCACAAACAAACGGCTGAACTGATTTAGATAAAATTTGGTATGGAAGTAGCTTAGACCTTGGATTAACACATAGGCTACTTTTTTTCTCGGGCTAACGCGGGCAACGCCGCGGGGCGCAGCTTATTATAATATGACTGCAAGCACTATTGTTCTAGAGCATCGTTTCAGTCTACAATCAGACGTTCTAATTCATTTCAAAACTCAAATACGGTAAACGGTATGGTACGGTACGGTATACGGAAAACACTTATATTGCCGATGAAAACTAAGGATTAACCTCACAAAAGGTCGAGTTCAGCTAAATCTTATTTACATCCGTGATCATGAAAATTCGTAGAAAATATCTAAGTAATAAATACTACGTAGAACTTGTCAGTAGCAAATTTTGTAAGATTGAAAGTATGAGAACTAAAAAGTAATTGTTTCAATTACTTCAGCCTATTTCCAATACAAGATACTAATATCAGATTATCCAACTTCTGTAATGAAATACTAATTTTATTAACTGAATTGGATTTGTTACACGCTAAGTACCTATGTTCACGATATGTGAAATATTTTACTTCGTAGTAGGTGTAATAGCGAAGGCAAAATATCTTATTTAAGAGTTTTTGGTATCTACTTTGTGTCTCGTGATTGAGTAATTATAGTTCGGCCGTTCAGAGAATGCGTTCCTGACACGTCATCTTGGTAAAATGTTTTTGGCTTGTTGTACTTAAGGGCAAAAAACATTAAGATCATCATTATTGTAGGAAATAACATTTCGCATCTTTTGTTGCCCATTGAACTTTTTTGTAAAACTTACCGTTTTCGATTTATGGCCCATTTAATGAAATTTCATTAAATGGACCTCAAAACATTAAATGGTCCATAAATCGTAAACGATAAGTTTTACAAAAAAGTTCAGTGGAAACAAAAGATGCGAAACTTTTTTTTCTACAATAATGATCTTAATGGTTTTTTGCCCTTAAGTACATAGTTTCCGAGATATCGGCCAACAAATTGAGACAGCTAACTCGTACCTAATTATTAATTAATCATCATCCATCCATCTACTACATGAAGTCCACTGCTGGACATAGGCCTCCCCTATGGATCTCCAATAAGATCGGCTGGGAGCGACTTGCATCCAGTGTGAATAACGAGAAGGTTTGTCTGTATAAATTTCAGAGCGTGTATAAATAACAACTAAGATTACGTAACTAAGATTACTAAGACTACAACTAAGATTCTGTCTCCGATATCTTTTAAAATTTTTTTTCTTACTGATTACACTGTCTGGTACGATTGTATAAAATTATGCCACACCCTATCAAACAGGGTATACATGTAAAAATTAGAATTAGTTTCTATGTACATGTGTTTTGCATAAATAAATAACTATAACTATAACTATAAATGTAAAACCGAGAAACAACGCTACGCGAAGCTTTACGCTGCGTCAGTTTTAAAATAGTAACTACTAGGAATAACATACAAGTGTATTATGCATTAATCTTTTTTCTACAACTATAATTTCGTAAAAAACTGTTTCATGTTCCTGTTTCTAAAAATGTTCAGTCATTTATTTCTAAGCTTAGGTACTGAATTAAGTGGAAAATCACACTTCATTTGTAACCCTTGACAACTTAAGTCTTGAGGGTAGATATGAGTAGTAGTCAGTATTCATAAGATCTCTCGAGTTTCATTATAAACATTGCGTAGGGATGGAAACTGAAATAGTCTAGACGATTTGCCGTTAGAATGTTAATGAAATGATACAAAAATGAGAGCCGCAATCGGGATTTTATTGCGAAAGGGTGAGGGTGAAATGAGACCTCAAGTGTTGGGACGAAATGGTATTTGAACGTGCGATGTGATGTTGTTTCCTTTATTATTAAAAATTTAATTTGCTTTGTCATGGTAAATTTTGTACTGTATTGTGCTGTACCAGCCTTTTTAATAGTCCACTGCAGGACGACCCACGAAGAGTCATATCCACCACGCTGACCCACTGCGGGTTGGTGGATTCACATACGCCATCGAATTTTTTCTACGGACGTAGGCAGGTTGCCTCACGATGTTTTCCTTCACCGAAAAGCCAGAGGTGTGAAATTCCGTACATAAATTCCAAAGAACTCAATGGTACGGGACCGGGATTTGAACCTTGCGATTGTAAGGCGAGTGTCACTACCACTAGACTACCACAGCTGTAAATTTTGTGAATAAACCAAAAATCAACAGATCTTAAGTAAGCCTTAAAAAAATAACCTCAGAAATGCAAAAGAACAACTTGACAAAATTTACCGTCTAAACACAAAAATTTTACGCACGGCTTAGACAATGTTTAACAGTACAAATTACACATTTAAACAGTATTTAAGGCGTGTTCAAATATTTTGTGGTAAAGCGGTTAGTTTGTTTCTATATCATCTGTAGCTAAATAATATTGTTATTACATATTTTTTTCATTAAGTTTGGTAATACACTTTACTGTGTGTTTTACTGTGTACAATAAAGTGTTTTCTATTCTATTCTATTCTACATTAAGTATTAACACTTCAAAAACAAAATAAAAAAATAATCTTAAAAGAGTAGATAAAAGATGCCCTTATTATATGAGTCTCTAAAAAGTATAAGTACCTACCTAAGTACCTACATCCATCCATCAGTCATAGGACGTCCACTGCTGGACATAGGCCTCCCCTATGGATCTCCAATAAACCGGTTGGTAGCGGCTTGCATCCAGCGTAATCCTTGAGGTCATCCACTTTGTGGGTGGACGTCCTACGCTGCGCTTGCCGGCACGTGGTCTCCACTCGAGAACTTGTCGACCCATCGGTCATCAGTCCTCCGCGCTTTATGCCCATTGCCATTTTAACTTGCCAATCCGCTGGGCTATGCCAGTAACTTTGGTTCTTCTGCGAACCTCCTCATTCCTGATTCGATCTCGCAGAGAGACTCCGAGCCCGATAGCGACCGATAGCCCTCTCCATAGCTCGTTGGGCTACTTGTAGCTTATTAATAAGGCCGATAGTAAGCACCTACCTATAAAAGTTTTTAAACTGAACACTAATGATATTATTATGTTGAGTCAGCTAAGAGACTGACTGCAAGACGGTTTCAAGTCAGTGATTATCCTTTTCAAAAAAAGGATGTATTCCACCGATACCTATTTATCGATATTTAACTGAGTATTTAGGTATTAATTATTCCTATGCCCCGCACTAGACCGATATAGGAAGCCTATATCAATGCCGACGCACGAGCTTGTGAAGCTCGTCACGTGGCGGGGGCGTGTCTAATGCAATTTTGATTAGCTCATCACCACTCGCAGTTTATCGGTTGAAGTATTAGCATGAGCAACGTGCTACGATCTTGTTCAATAACATAATTTTAATGAAATCGCAAAATGACGTATGAGATTGGTAAAAGGCATGAAAAATGACAGACAGACAAAACTCTTTATTTATACTTAACCACAAACAATATTTAAACGCTATGTACACTCTTAAGACTAAATATGATTATAAACTGGCGGCCTCCACCCATGGCGATTCCAGGCATGCCATAAATTAGACTTTTTTTTGACGCCCATGGAAATCATAGTCACCCATTCTGACTAAATCTAGGTCCATATGCCTACCTAAGATATAACCGTAACAAGTTCCGTAGCATATCACGTAATTTTAACTAATTTCCATGCACTGTTTTTACGCAACAATTTTTTTTAGTAAGATGCATACAAACACTAAGCTATGTCACTATTTAATTTAGATACTGATATCTGATAATGTATGTGAAATAAAACTAAAATTGCTACTGAAATGACGAAAACTTAAAATCAAACTAATACGACACATTCAGTCAGTTATCACAGACATTTTCAGACATAAATGTCCATTTACATTTAGGTTCGCGACAACAAGAGTTATTGTACCTACATTAAATACCTAGTGACAAAGCTTGTTTGTGTGTATCTTCGTAAAAAAGTTAGGGTGCGTAAAAAAATTGGATGGAGATTAGTTAAAAATTCGTGATATGCTACGGAGCTGGTTACGGTTATATCTTAGGTAGGTAGGTATATGACCTAGATTTAGATACTTTTAGGGAAATTTTCACGCTTTACCTAGTACCCATTTATTTTATGTACAACGTTATGTCAGATTCGATCACCTCAAAGAAAGCATGACTACGCTAAAACTTAGCATAAGATCGAGTTTCGACACACTCTGTACCGCCAGCAAGGTGCAACAGCTCATCAACGTGAAAACTATATTAATAACGTGTACGATGACGTGTTTAGATTAAGTTTCACGCTCCTATGCATAATCTTAATAAGCTGGTGTGAAGGTATTTATAATTATGAGGCAACGAGCGTTTTTGATGTACTTGTATTAACCTAAATAAATACAAAATGAGTGCTTGTTAATTTTACAGAAGTTTAACTCGCAGAGAGGTGAAAAATTTTTGGTATTTATAAATAAATGGCACATGCTCTTTAATCGTAAATGGCCGGGCTAGCTATTGTGTTTGGTGATAGTTGTTCTACAGCAAGTGGTAAAGAAATGTATTGATACAATCAGCGCGGAAAATGTAGTTTGAGGTATGAATGTGTCGGCTCTAGATTAGCAGGTGTCACATTATATGGCGTGTTTTATGTAGCGTAAAAGGTTCAATTACTATTTCATAAAACTTTATCAACTTTTTGTTGAGAGATAATCGATTGTTTTCAAGTAGCATCTCTATTTTATGATAATGTTCATGTCTATGGCAACATCCTCTTCCTGTATAAGTCTATGATAAAAACTCCCTTCTAACAAAATGTCTGCTGTAAAATACTTTCTAAAAACTTAAAAACCAATATTTATTTAAAACAAGTTGTAAAACCTATAGAAGTTATAAAAACAAAATCTTACTTAAAAACATCCACTGCGTGTATAATTGAAGAAGCCCCAAATAGCAAATACTACTCAGTAATGAACACTTTTTTCATTCCAGCCGCATCATCTACTTTAATACATTGTAATCTATTGCAATTCATCGCTGTAGTCCACAAATTCCATGACTAAAGCCCAAAACAGTGCAACGCCCCAACAAAGAGCCTGGCTATGAAATTTCTCCCCTCACCGCAATCAAATGAGTTAATTAGTCAAGGGAATCCTCTAAAGCACCCCTAGCTTCAGGTAGTGTCTTGGGGTAGGTTTCTGAGCCGTTAGCTCTAATCTGAAAGCCTTTGTTAGGCGCTATGCAACGCTGTATGTGGCTACCGCAAGGTGAGGAACGGAGGAACTGTGTGAAGAAAGTTGATGTGGTAGTTTTGCAATTATCTATTTGATTTGCAATTTTAGTACTTATCTATAAATTGCGTAGCATTAGTCGTCCGGTTGCAAGGTGGGCCGGTCGAACCGGGACACGACTGGCACAGGATCGAGGCAGATGGCACAGTGAGAGACGGGCTTATACCCAGCAGGGGAATAAAGAAGGCTGTGGATGATGATGATCTACAAATACCTTAAAACCTCTCGTTTCGTTTGTGAAATAAAATATATTTTTTACTGAAATTATAGATGGTTAAAAGATTTAATAATAGCACTTGGTATATATTATAGCCTTTTCACATAACTCATCGGATGTGTTGACACACAAAATATCCTAAAAAAACAATATTAGGTAAACTCAACGGTAAAATAGAACTATACAAATCACTGTTCCTCTGCATTATTTTTTTTATTAAACTTGGCTTTACGTCTATTCACACGTTTATCTATGAACAAGGAAACTACTTTGAAATTACCAACTTGTAAATTAGTTAAAGTCAATTGAAGATATCCGTAATAAAAATAAGGAAAGTAATACTAATATCGTACAAATCTGCATACGAAGAGGCAAATAATGACTTAACTATCATGCCAGCACCTGGTAATCATTGCTTGTGGCTAAGCAAAGAAAAATTATAGGAAATTACAGTCTTGTTATAGTTTTTTGGTAAGAGTCATGGGTCACTGGTGGTCAAGTATTTCAAGCGCAAGCGTTTGTTTACATAGGTAGATACTTGTATAACACAGAGCCACAGAATAATAATAACTAGTTGACAGAGTGCTATTAATATCCGGGTCTTATAAGGCATAGATACTGAAACATTTTTTTAGCTCTGTACTGTACTTTAAAAACAAGGAAACTTATTTGTTCTAAATATCAATTGGTTTGCTCATAGCACTTTTGTTCATATTTATATAAAGATAAAGTAGTCAGCAGGATAACTACTTACTAACTTATAAATGATATTTAATAGGTACCTACAATGTAACGTAATTCAAACTTAATTATTTTGTTCTAGTTGGTGCGCTACGCAGGTATTTGTGAGTATATTTGTGGATTTGGTGCTTACGGTGCTTTGTTCTGTAATAATCATTTTTTAAAGTTGGTAAGCTGCCTAGTGGGAGCAGTTGGATCACGTACATATTTTTATATGTCCTCTGTAAGATTTTTGAATTTTTAAGAAGTTTCAACACTTCTTATTTACACCTATCAAATTTTACGCAACAAAAAAAAGAACACTAAGCAGACTTCATTATTCAAGACTTTTTGCCTTTCTTCTTGCATGTTATAAACATTTTCTTGCCTAATAATGTAGGTTGAATTAAATTAACATATTTCTTGGCTTCATGATTCGCAGACCACTGAAGAATGTCAGAAATCAAGCATCTGAAGGCGAGCAACTAATTACATCTTAACCCAAACAATGACATGGACGTGATTTCTAATTAATCCCTTCTCTTACAACTGGTCGTAAAATTCTCGAATAACCAGGAGACCAGGAACCAGCAGGCGCAGGGTGGTACGTCCACCTACAAGGTGAACAAATGACCCCATTTTACCGCAGTATCGCGCTGGATGCAAGCTGCTTCTAGGAGGTCTTATTGGCGCTCTGTACGGGAGGCCTACGCAGTGTTTCCACTTTAAGGGATTTCACCCTATTTTAGGGCGAAACTGCATGTTGCAGGTACTACTCAGGGGGTTTTGAAATGAAACAGGGATTTGAGGATATTTTTGAGGTAATTGACTTCTTGACGCACGATTTATGTATTTTTAGGGTAAAATGACGTTATACTCGGTTTGGGGATTCTTAGGGTAAATTTACATCATAGCTTTGCGCTAGGGAAATAAAATTTCTTATTTAGGTATATTTTTTAGGAAAAGTACCTCAATTTCGGGGGAAATATTTTTTTTTTTTCTAGAAATACTAGGCCGTCCTTCAGCTGCGAAAAAAAAGAACATTGCGTTATTTATGTTTATGAGTAATGCAACAATTATCTTGGTAAGTCGTTCTTACTGTATTTCTTTACTGGATAATAAGTTCTCGTTTGACCAAATCCAGTTTGATGTTAAGAGGATTTTGAATTGACTAGTGTTTTTGCGTTTTTTGTAAAACATCGAGACAAACCGCGGCACATTGTTGATAAATTTTACGTTCCAGGAGAATACTCTTTTAACCTCTTAAATTGTAACAAAATGTATTTTTTTATGTGTCAATCGCTTAAGTAAAATATATTGCACGCTCTTGCTGCTTATTAGACTTAGAATATTTTTAGTTTTTAGGGTTCCGTATCCAAATGGTAAAAACGGGACCCTATTACTAAGACTCCGCTGTCCGTCTGTCCGTCTGTATGTCATGAGATACATCCTGGTGACAGACAGACGGACAGATATAAATTAAGTTATGTGACCAGAAGTCAACAGAAATACATTTCTGTTGCCGCTATAACAACAAATACTAAACATAATATTTAGCGGGGGCAAAAAAAAACTCGCCATTTCACTTTAGTTATTGCATTTTTACCCGCTGCTTAGCTTAGCTTTTGCTTTTGCTTTCGCTTTCAGCACAATAGCTTCAGTGCGATGCCGGTCCCAAGCCCGGATGAAGAGTGAGGGCACTAAGGGGAGTGGGGTGAACGGCATTTCAAATAATCCCTTGGTATGCCGAGCAGCCCACCCCCTCCGCGGCAGCCCGTGGCCGGGCGTGTGTGGTGGAGGAGTGCGGCCTCCCTTGTGTTTCTCGGAACGACCTGCTCACCACCTAGCACGCGAAATATCGGGGGGAAGTAGCCTGGGCAACTGCTTCTACCCTTCACTGAGCGCCCACTAACTGTTTGCTTGCTCCACAGTTCTGCAGCTAATAACTAAATTATGATGAGCAATTTTGGAAATACGAGCATGCCCTGCGACCCGGCTAGCACCCGGCGCTCTCTGGTTTCCGGGCCGGAGGGTGAGAAATGGGCGACCGAAGGCGACGGCGGGGTGGAGTCCCAGGCCTCGCTGGCCGTAGCTACTACTGGACCGACAGACGCAGCCATCCAGCAGCCAGCAGCACCTGGACCAGTGCAGAAGCCTGGAGCCAGAGCGGAGCGGCGCGGGCGGCGCCGGGAGACGGCGGAGCGCGACGCCGGAGTAGGGTCAGGTGGGCGCCGGGAGGGCGGCTGGCCGTCCCCCGGCTTATATCGCGGCAGTAGCCGACGAGCACTTTCAAGGCAGCGCAGGGCTTTCGGGGACCAGCTGAGAGAGCAGTGGAGTCAGCTGCGGCGGGAGGGCGTGATGCCTCTGCCTGGTATGGCGGCGCTCGCGCCCCCTATCGTGGCATGCATGGCGCGTGACCTGCCACGGGCGGCGAGCCTCGGCCGCGTGGCCGCGCCACGTCCGGGCCCGAGCGCCGGACCCGCGACCGATTCGGACGGCGCGGCGCGCGCCCGAGGGCCGCCGCCTCCCCCCCCGAAAGCTCTGCAGCTGAACGACCCACACGTGACGCGCGACCCGGCACCGATCGACACCGATGGTGCTCTCCGACCTGCATCGGTAACCAATCATATCCCGTCAAACGGATATGGGAGGTGGAAGGGGAAGGAGGTGAGCACCGGGACAGAGAGAAAGGTGGTCGGAATCATCGCGTCCAATACGGACACTTCACACTCGGGGGTTGGGGAGGGATCGACCCGAGGCGCTAAGAGACAGCGGAGTTCAGACTTCGTGTCACCTACATCGATAATTACGGTCGAAAAAAAAATCTGTCAGCGCGAGAACACCACCGACGCGGACACGACACCCGAAACATACGCGACGCACCACACTCGCGGAACACCCGGTACACCCGCGGGCCCGCTACCGCCCGGCGGCGGCGCGCCCGCGGTCACACGAGCGATGAGCGCCGCGGGGCCCTCGTCGTACGCTGAGGCCGCCAAGACTTGGCTCCCCGCGGTGCTGATCATGGAGAGAAACCGTTTGCCTATGGATGAGCTGCGAGCCATGCACGTCCGGATGACAATCGAGCAGGCGCAGCAAGAGTGTCACGTAAATGATATCCGACAAGCAAACGGTCGCCTACCGCGTTTCGAATTACTGGCGACAACGCTTCGCGGTGGGTTGAGATACGTGCCCGCGGACGACTGCGCACTCGAATGGCTGAAGACCATAGTGGAACGGTCGCCCGCCCTGTGGGAGGGATTCGGTGAGTGCGTCGTCGTCCCGGAGAGCGAGGTGCCGCGGTATTATACTGCGGTCATAAATGTGCCCGACTTCGGGCGGGGAGTGCCCGCACTTTGTGTCGACGGGCCAGATCCCCTCATGCGGTACCTGGCGGCGATGAACCCAGATGTAGGTGTAGAGAGGTGGCGGGTGTTCACTCACGAGATGCGCCTCGAGGGTTCGGCCCGAAATCATACCCTGGTGGTGGGCATCGCGCCAGGGGACATAGAGCTGCTCAGGCGCGCGGATTTTCGCCTGTACTATATATGCGCGAAGGTCTTCGTCAGGGTGAGAGGCTACAAAGCCATAGTAGGGGGCGGGTCGTCGAGGGCACTGGTGGGTGGGGGTGTTGGGGGCGCTGCTTCGTGCAGTCAAACCGCACCCGCGCCCTCCGAGGTCGGCGACGACACGCCGCTCGCTGAGAGCATGGGGTGGACGCAAGAGGAAGAGGAAAGGTTGCTGGACGCGGCCGACGGGGGCGACGGGATGTTGGACTTGTATGGGCTCAACATCTTTTCGCCTGCGTCGTCCATGGACACGGACCGGACTGGTTGCTCTCGCGCCGACCACGATGCCTAATTTTTTGAGGTAGGGGGTCCACGAAATATAATCTTTTAACAATGGATTCTCAAAAGCAAAATAATCATAAAAACACACACACTCCGACTGCCTCGGCAGCCGGGGGATCACATAGTACACTAAACAGCGGTACTAATCTCGATATCATTCAAGGTAACATTCACCATAGCGTCTCAGGCTCCGCCGCCCTACGCGAAGCCCTCGAGAAGCGTCAGAACACAATAGCACTGGTCCAGGAACCGTATTTAATCCGTGGCAAGGTAAGCGGCTTAAATGGTCTCCGAGGTAATGTATTTACTCCTCCCGTGCAAAATAAAATGCGTACTCTTATTTATATCCCGCAGCCATATAAGGCGTCGTTGGTGACACATTTATGTAATG
Organism: Hypomecis atomaria; assembly: GCA_964007245.1. NCBI lineage: Eukaryota > Metazoa > Arthropoda > Insecta > Lepidoptera > Geometridae > Hypomecis > Hypomecis atomaria. The sequence continues at coordinate 14,000,976 of OZ023291.1, forward strand.
ATGATCTCACTGTCGTTAAATTGGATACCGGTCTCCAAGGCAACCTCAGCACTATAGTTGTAGCTTCGGTGTACTTAGATATCACAGAAGATGCGCCACATCCGGCGCTCGAAGAATTAATGTTTTTCTGTACAAGTAACAAACTAGAATGTGTAATAGGATGTGACTCGAACGCCCACTGCACTGTGTGGGGCTGCCCCATTACAAATGAGATGGGAAACGATGTGCTTGACTTCATCCTTGGGCACAATTTAAACCTACTAAACCATGGCTCAGAGCCGACTTTTGTAACATCTTGGGCCAGAACAATTATCGACATCACACTGGCTACAAGCAATATCTCTAAAACAGTCAATGACTGGCGCGTGGCGACAAATGAATATTCTGGTTCGGACCACCGATGGATTAGATATAGCCTAACCGTTGGAAAACACGAACCACGAACCTATAGAAACCCGAAGAAAACTGACATACCAACCTTTAGACATGAACTCGAAGAGGCCTTGTCAGGAGCACCACTAGATTCAAATGCGGAACTATCCCCGCAAGAAATCGAGACCACGACAGAAGTCTTGGTACGAGCTCTAAAAACTAGCTATGAAAAAGCTTGCCCGTTAAAAAAGGAAAACTACAGTTCAATTCCTAAAAAAGACAGATGGTGGAATAAGGACCTGACCAAGCTCAGGAAGAAGGTACGACACCTTTTCAACAGAGCTATGAACACCGATGCACCGGTGGACTGGCAAGAGTATAGAAAGTTGCGCCACCGATTCAAGGTGGAGGTCAAAAAGAGCCAGAAGAATTCGTGGAAAAAGTATAGTAACTCCATCCAATCTGAGAGTGAAACTGCGCGACTCAGAAAAATCATATCTAGTGACTCGCAAATAAAGCTAGGCACTTTGAAGAAGGCTGATGATACTTACACTGCCTCAGAACAAGAGCAATTTGAACTGCTTCTACAAACACACTTTCCAGATTGTCAACTGATCGATATAAATGGATGGGAACCACATATACCACATAAACCTGGTAAAGAAGACTGGGATTTTGCAGACTCTATTGTCACAGAGGAGACTCTTCTATGGGCAATAAGTACTTTCCAACCACACAAGGCACCCGGACTGGATGAAATATTTCCAGCACTCCTGCAATGGGGCCTAAAAGTGATAAAAACACATCTCATCGCCATTTTTAGATCATGTATGGCGTGGAGATATATACCAAAAGCCTGGAGAGAAGTAAAAGTGGTATTTCTACCAAAGCCAGGAAAGACAGATTACACAAACCCAAAATCGTTTAGACCAATTAGTCTTAGCTCTTTCCTTTTGAAAACGCTGGAGAGACTCTGCGATAAGCACATAAGAGGTGGACCCCTGATAGAAAATCCAATCCACAATAACCAACATGCCTACCAATCGGGCAAATCAACTGAGACTGCTCTCCACCAAGTAGTCTACAAAATCGAATCTGCACTGGAAAGCAAACAGTCCTGTTTAGCCACCTTCATTGACATTGAAGGGGCATTTGATAGGACTACTTTTCCTAGTATTGAGGAAGGATTGAAAAAACACGGAGTAGACAGTAGAGTAAATGGGTGGATTACCACAATGCTCGCTGGCAGAACAGCCAACATTGAAACGGCAGGCGCGACGCGCTGTCGAGTCACAAAAGGCTGCCCACAAGGAGGAGTCATGTCACCTTTACTATGGGTAGTAGTGGTGGACGAACTCATCGCACTCCTCAACAAAGAAGGTATTGTCACTGTGGCATATGCTGACGACCTGGTAATCATGGTGTCTGGACTCTTCGAGTCGACTCTGTGTGAGAAAATGCAGAAAGCGCTCAAGATCGTTGAAAAATGGTGTGAACGCCACGGACTCTCCGTGAATCCACAAAAAACAGAGTTGGTGTTATTTACACGCAAAACCAAGAAAACAGATTTAAAAACTCCTTCGCTGTTTGGTACTAAGCTAACACTAAGCAAGGAAGTTAAATATCTAGGTATTTGGCTAGACAGTAAACTTCTGTGGGGGAAACAACTTGAATATGTCACCACAAAGGCAACAAACATTTTATGGCAGTGCACTAGGGCCGTGGGAAAAGACTGGGGTCTGAAGCCAAAGCTCTGTCACTGGCTCTATACTGTCATAGTGCGTCCGGTTCTCACATACGGCTGTGTCGTGTGGTGGACACGTACGAGTCTAGCGACCGCTATAACTAAGCTACAGCAAACGCAAAGACTTGCGTGCTCTCTAATCAGCGGATGTATGAAAAAGACACCCTCAGCTGCTCTTGAAATCATCTTGGGGCTAACACCACTGCATCTGCATATACAGCAGGAGGCAATGGCCTCTGCCCTACGGATCAAATCAACAAATCAGTGGAAGAGTATGGGTGCCACGACAAACCACTGCAGAATAATCGATCGGGCGGTAGCAATAATTCCCGAAGCAAACCGTGGAACGGATAGAATAGCTAAAACGCATCTCGACAGTAAAAAGTACGAGTTGTTCACAGAAGACGATGCATCAAACGTTGTAGTGCCATCTTGGAACATCTACACGGATGGTGCAAAAAACAAGGAAGGAACAGGCTGCGGCTATTACTCGCCGGAACTTGGGCTCAGAGAGTCGCTGGCCCTGAGCAATACTACAACAACTTTACAAGCCGAGTCCATGGGCCTGTTACTAGCCGCACAAGCACTTGTACCCTTAAATGAGCTTCTGACAGCTACTGAAAACGGAGAGGCCAAGGAAGCCATCGTGTTCACAGTTGATAGCGCTGCTACTATCTACGCACTCAAAAGACCTGTAACAAGGTCCAAAGTTATAGCTGAGTGTCATGCAACACTCCAAACTCTTTCAAATAAACACAGAACAATCGTGCGCTGGACTAAGGGTCACGGATCTTGTTCGGGAAACAACATAGCCGACACCCTTGCCAAAGAGGGCACGAGTAAACAGGTAGGAGACGTGGCAATGAAATACTGTAAGCCGACAGCGGTGGAGGTGCGCGAGTTGCTGCGTCGTCACACTGAAAAAGAACAACAGAATTTATGGAACAAGAGAGAGGATTGCAAGCATTCTAAGGCTGCTTTCCCCAATCTGAATAGAAATATCACAAATGACCTGTTGAAGTTGCAACGGCAAGACCTCCGACTTATGGTAGGCCTCATTACTGGTCACTGCAACTTAAATAGTCACTTGTATAAACTGGGAGCCACTGACAGCCCACTTTGTCGTGGTTGTTTGCAGGAGAACGAAACTGTAGAACATGTTCTGTGGCATTGCAAAGCCACAGAAGACATTAGAATAGCTAACGGATTGCATGATGCTTCTGCACTGTCATCTAAATCGCCATCATCTCATTCACCATCTAAGCTACTGGAGCAGTTATGCCAGCGGCCCAGAGCCACGCTCCGTTACTTTAAGGAGCTGGGCTGGCTCGGGTAGACGCTGGAGGGGGAAATGCACAAAACACCCCATGCGGGACGTCAGTGCAGGACTTATCGCCCCTACTTCAAATTAGAATTAGAATTAGAATTAGCGGGGGCTCGGCGACGGGTAGATGCTTGAAATATTCACATAAAATTTAGTTTAATGTTCACTTTAAAAATAAATGACGAAATTAAAATAAAATAAATATTTGAGGGGGGATCCCATACAAGAAACGTTATTTTTTTGCTCGATATTAATAACGACAACACAAATATGCTTGAAATATTCACAGAATATTACGTTTTAAATTCCCTGTAAAAAAAAAATTAAACAAAATTTACTATGGGGAGCTTTCATACTATACGGAACCCTTCGTGCGTGAGTCCGACTTGCACTTGGCTGATTATTTGTATACTTTTCAGCAAGTTTTACGTCAAAATATAACTTTTTATAGGCTCATAACTTTAAGGTCATTTCAGAAACTGTAAAAAATAAGAAAAAAATCCTTTAAAACGGATAATATTTAGAGATATGTAAACTGCTTATTGTTTTTGTATAGCCAAGTAGGCACATCACAATTTTATTGCCAAGTAGAGATTGTAGTCTACAATGAACAAACTAATGAAGTAACTATTTATCGTAAACATAATAATAAGGTAGTCTAGACGTACCAAAAGTAGGTTTTAAGACATTTAATCTTGGTATATTTCATACATCTATTAGGCAAAGGTAGGTGTAGTAATTAATAAAAGAAATGAAAAAAAATTACAAATTGTGGTTGCTCATCATCCCAACCGTATTAGTTAGAAAGTAATTCAGTAAAAAAATTGGAAACAGAAACAGTTTTTAGCTCAAACTAGTTTCTAAACTGTTTTCGAGCGCTTTTCCTGCTTGTTCCATAACTTTGCTGCACAAACGCGTAACAGTTTAGCACGAAAATGGAGATATGCTTTTTGTTTTGGCTTAACTTGTCTAATTTTACAGATTAAATTTAGTGTTAATTAAAGTATGACTTGGCGTCTGTATTTTTTATGTGAAATTATTTGTGTGACATGCGACAGATGGTAGAGTAAGACGAATGCGAAATTCACATGTGGTGGATCTGTACATCTGGGTTTCAAACATTAATTTAATTTTAGCACCCAAATTCTCACAGACTTGTAGGTGACAGCTAGTTACAACAATAAAAGTGGCAAAATGCCTCTAGCAGGGCTGGGAGGCTGGAGTTGACGCTTCGTGTTACAACTCTAGATGTAGATCGAAACAGTAACAAATCTTCACAGATAGCGTCTTGGAACACTAACACATAAAGATGGTATACGTTTATGTAGTCGAAAATCAATAAAATTACGAAAAGAATCTATTGTCATTGTCTTTTTAGCAATCGAGGCTTCTTAAGTAAGTTAACAAACTTGTACTTTCATTGGATTATACAAAAAATTTTTCGGTACAACTACTTAAATGTTGCAATTTTACTCTTTTTCACATGTCATGTTTTAAGTGGGATTTTCACTTTCTCAGGGCATTTAAAGTAATGGAAAATAGCAAACATTTCAGTACAACTTTAGTTTTAGGTCTTATACTCGTATTACATATGGCGCATATTTTATACGTTTAAAAAATGTATCAGAACGTGTTGATGTCATTTTATTGTAAAATGCAAAGATAATGTACTGTCTTGAGGTATACAGAGTGCTGCAGCTCCCATACCAGCTTAATTAATTAATATTATATTAACAAGCCACGTTCCCTGTTAGCTCTACTCCTTGGTATAATAATTTTGTTGAATATTTACAGTGTATTCATAGCTGAACATGATAATTACTTAAATTTTAAGCCCGTTCGTGAAAATTTCGACGCGACACCTTGTTTTAAGTTAGATGGCAATGAACTTTTAAGTGAGCTAGAGTAAGGTTAATTATGCTAGTCTAGTAAGTTTAAACTATTACTAATGAACATCATTATTATTCGCTATTGATTGAATTTAAACAATGGTGCATGTGTAACATTGTTTCTGGCAATTTTATACGAACCAGGTCTACAAGGAGAAATATTTAAAATTTTGGAAACATTCGACGTTAAATTTTAGTTTTTCAAATTATAGTCAGAAATTTATTGGGTATTTAAAGTATTTAAATTTAAAAATATTGAAATAAGTAGGTACTTATTCCTATCTAAATACAATAATTGTTCTATTTTAATGGATTTATGATAATTAATTTTCTTTTAGACTTAATAACTAATTAATAGGTAAGTATTATTAAATTCCAAATAAACTAAAAAAAAAAAATGTTTATTCAGTTGTTGTGATAGTGACCAATATTTTATCAGAAAAGGGCAGAAATATAATTTGTCTTAAAAATTATTCAAAAAACAGATGATTTTACATAATACACATAGTAAAATTAAATCGGTCAATAATAAACTGTAAAAAAGGTGCTTTCAACGCGGCCAGCATTTGACCTGTTTTTTTATTTCTGGATCTTCGGATCAATCCAGCTATGTCCAAACTTTGAGTGCAAACGAGAGGATTTTAATTAAAACTTATTCAATATTAAAGCGCTGGATCGAAATCGGTTAGTTTTAATTTTTTTATTTCTGTCTGTGCAAAGTATTTTCAGAGGAATTTGTCAGAACTTTTAAAATTGCCTATCATTAATAACGTAGCAAGCGCAGCGTAGGATGTCCATCGCGTTAGTACTCGTACCACAGAATGGCGCTGGATGCAAGCCGCTATCAACCGGTTTTATTGGAGATCTATGGGGGAGATCTATGTCCAGCAGTGGACATCTAAAGGTTGATTGATGGATGAGTATAAATTTTGTGGTTTAATTTGACTATAACGAAATGTCTTTTGGTAAATAGATTACCTCTTATCTTTTATAGTAAGATTATATGAAATCTTATTGAAAATACATAATATGAAACCTTTAATCGACATAATTATGAGTAAATTATGCACTGAACCCTAATTATTTTCATTTTATTAAAAAAATATTCTTTACCAGTAGTCAAAATAAATAAAATAAGGAGAATAACAAGGAATAAAATAAATGCCAAGTCGATGTTAATAATTCATGAGCTAAAACAGTTCTCGAATGAACACCAATAAGCTCATCGTAAGACGTCCAACTACAACACGTTCAAAGAAAACCGCAATATCGCGTTGGATTTGAAGATCTATAGAAAAGGCTCAGATCAAAAAGTACACGTCCCATAACTGAAAAAAAGGCTTAGTACTTATTATAAACTAATGGAGTAAATTATAGCTAGAGTTTCCACTAAATACTTCTAAAACTTCGCTTTATCAATAATAACTAGCCAGTTATGGCACTTTTATGGCCTACGATTTATTAAAAAGTCTACTTCGTGGCAAAATGGTGTTAAAGTAATAAATTACAAAATATAGTTTCATTTTGAAACACTAACGCGGTGTAATGTAACTGCTGATCAACTACGCTTATAACACAGTCCGTGGCGTTTAAGTAAGGAAACTAAACGTTTAGCCATGTCAGAGGCCTTCAGGCGGCCTAAAAACTCTGACACCTGGGCTAGCCACCCGGCCTATACGAACTTACTTACTTTTAGTAAGGAAACTTACGACTTTCACAATTTACAAGTGTACCTATAAGATAAGATAACTTTATGGATATTAATGGATCCTAATATGTATTAAAAAAAATATTGCATAATATTGATTCATTAATATACTCGTCCGGTTTAACATTTTTTGTTTTTTTCACATTTTACTAATATTATTAATTATACTAGATACACAAATGCAGTCATTTAAAAAAAAAATCATCACAAAATAATATTAAATTCATTGACAAAGTATACATAGTGTTAATATCTAAAATCAAATAATTACTAAATACAAATCGCAGGCTGTAAAGAGGCTATGTACTACCGAACATCTATTTGGCATGTTTTTTATGCTACGGGTACCAAATGAATACATGAGCTTGAGGTTTTTTTTAGCAATTTACAATGTAATTTTGCTAACTTATTTAATTTCAAAAAGTGATGACCGGAAGATTACAGAACCGGAATTGTTTTTCAAAAAACAGTCATAGCACAGGGTATATATATAAGTAAAATTTTCAATACACGTTAAAATATCTTTTATTTATGTCTGTAAGTAAATGAAAAATGTTGTTTCATAATTAATGAAAAAAGTTATGTCGATCCTAGGCGGCGTGGGTAGGCAGGCCTTCGTATCACACGTCGTGGGTAGGCATACGTCTTGCAGTGGACTAATAAAAAAGGCTGGTACAGCTGGTACTGGCAAGCGCAGAATAAAACAGATTCAGTCACCAAAATGCCGCATTAATACCGTCTACCGACGCAGCGACGTCAACAGTTTTACAAGATATCCTGTACAATTTCTCAAGATCACGTACGGTGCAAACCATTTTGAACAGGAGCAACCGAGCAACATGACTGTCTTGATGGCCCAGTGGTTAGTGACCCTCCTGGGCCAAAAAAGCATGGGTTCGAGTCCCCCACCCAGGGCAAGCATTTTTGTGATGGACGTAGGTGTTTACAATGTGTCTGGATGTTATTATTTTTAAGTATGTATTTGAAAATGTGTATAGGTAGTAGGTAGGTATATATCTGTCTCTGGGAGCCATATCACAAGCTTCGCTTAATTTGGGGTGACAATGTGACCGTGACAACCATGTGTGAGATATTTAATAATAACATTTAATTTATTTAGAATTTTAAACCAATTGGAAAGCCTAGGAACGTTCTAAATCCAAGGTCAAAAGACGTTCTATCGCTCAAAAATCATGATGATCCGTAAAATTATTTCAAGTTTAATTCTGCATTGCTTTTCTTACTGAGGCAAGTTGCACTGTGTCCATGGTATGGCGGCGCAGCGCGGCTATCCCATTTATTTTCTGGAAACGGCAAACGACCAATAAGTCTTGCTTCCCGGGATATTAACACTATCATAGGTTACTCTCTAGTTTTATGAAGACACATTAGACGCAGCGACATTTCCATAAAGGAATGTAATATCGCAGCAAATTAAATTTTCGCATAGGCTTAGTACTCGGCATATATGGAATTAACGAGGTAGAAGTTTTCAAGAGAAAGTACTTACAGTAGTGTTGCTATGTATGCTAAACGTTTAGATAAAAAATCGGCCAAGTGCGAGTCGGACTCGCGCACGAAGGGTTCCGTACCGTATGGGAGCCCCATTCCTCTTGCTGTTATTAATAGCTTGCAAAAAACTCATAAAAATCAAGTTTTTTGTATGGGAGCCCCCTTAAATATGCATTTTATTCTTTTTTTAGTATTTGTTGTTATAGCGGCAACAGAAATACATCATCTGTGAAAATTTCAGCTGCCTAGCCATCACGGTTCATGAGATACAGCCCGGTGACAGACAGACAGACGGACATTGAAGTCTTAGTAATAGGGTCCCGTTTTTACTCTTTGGGTACGGAATCCTAAAAAAACTGCAAATATTCAGAGTCATATTTATTGTTTAGTTTTGATGAATGAGACAATTGTCATAATTTCCGACAAATTATTTGCCTCATAAATTTGCCCATCGTAGACATTTAAAAAAATGTCGGTTGATACATTTCCCTTTCAGTGTATTATGGTACTAGTTGTGAAAGTCATAGAACAAAACATGGGGATAGCCTACCTATAATTTGTAGAATTGACATTACCTCTAACTTGGGGTAGTAAGGTTTTTATGTTTAATCAATAGTCAATCGTTTATTGCAACATGTTACGTTAATCATAGACCAAACTTTGACTTAGTGAATCATTATAATATTTTGATGTTCCTATGAGCTCAAGAAAACCACCTATACATTTTACCACAGCTAAGGAACTTAAGCTTTCAGTAACACTACACTTAAGACCTTATTTGAATGAATTTCAGATCAATTTCAAACGCCTGTGAAAATGTAAACCATTCAAACGTATCGAATTTAAACAAAAGTGACCGGGCCAGCAAAATGTCCAATAACTCCGTTCTACTAACTTTGTATTAACTGGCACATAGTTCAGCACCGGCTGGTCATTATTGGCCTCCAGTTTTATTACAATAGAATTTCGCATTCATAATAATTGACCGGGATTAAAGACCGGGTAGAGTTCGGAAGTTACAAGCGACCAGCTTGTTGGTTCGATTAACTTCAGGAAGCACCATCGCATTTATCAATAAAGGTATTTATAAAATTTTCAGTTCCCTTATCGGACCAATTGTACAAATAAATTGGGAGAGGTATAGGTAATTGTTTGAAGTCGTGATGAAGCGTTCTAGGAAAAGGCGACTGTTCTTTGCGGCTCTTAATTATGACAAAAGTTGACATGAGAGGATCTATAATAGAATCGATAAAACGGCTGAACGTACGAGTATGCGTAAATGGTCACATGATCGGTTAAGAACAGGAGAGAGAATTGAAAATCTATGCTTGTGCGAACGAAAAAACAAAGCATGCGAATCTCTACGAACGTTAGAAATACAGTCAAACCTGGCTAACTGAGAACTGGATAAGTGAGAAACCTCTATAACTGAGAGTAATTGCCAGGTCCCGTCATTTTACCCCTCAAATACCTCTATAAGTGAGAGACCAAAACCTCTATAAGAGAGAGTCGTTTTTCCCTCATGGACCTCTATAACTGAGAGTTCTACTTGTCTGAACCTCTATAAGTGAGAGTTGAGGGTAATGAAACATCTGCACTTTATGACCCATTCCTAAATTTCGTGGAACTAACTACCGTTGCTTTCGGATCGTGTTCTATTCAAACTTTTTTTATTGTATTTTGTGGAAATAAGTAACATTGTTTTTGTATCGAATTTTTTGGAATGGCCACACGTGCGTCTTTGCTATCCTGTTTGTTTAATAGTGTTCTATTCAAAATTATTTTGTATTTTTCTACCATTATTATTGTATCACATTATTTTGGAATAGCCACATTTGCGTTTACACTATCTTGAAAGTGTTTTTTAGAAATAAAACAAACTATCATTTATGTTCGATTCTAATCAACACAACCCGAACAATTAGTACCTTAATACTATTTATAAACATATATTTATCATTATTTACGCATGTAGATACTTACATACAAATTAGACGTATTTTTAACCTCTATAAGAGAGAGAAGCCACTTCTGAAACTGGATAAGTGAGAAACCTGGATAAGTGAAAAACCTCTATAAGCGAGAATAAGATAGCGGTCCCTTCAACTCTCTCTTATCCAGGTTTGACTGTATATAAAATATATATACAGTCAAACCTGGCTAACTGAGAACTGGATAAGTGAGAAACCTCTATAAGTGAGAGAAATTGCCAGGTCCCGTCATTTTACCCCTCAAATACCTCTATAAGTGAGAGACCAAAACCTCTATAAGAGAGAGTCGTTTTTCCCTCATGGACCTCTATAACTGAGAGTACTACTTGTCTGAACCTCTATAAGTGAGAGTTGAGGGTAATGAAACATCTGCAATTTATGACCCATTCTTAAATTTCTTGGAACTAACTACCGTTGATTTCAGATCGTGTTCTATTCAAACATTTTTTTGGTATTTCGTGGAAATAAGTAACATTGTTTTTGTATCGACTTTTATTGGAATGGGCACACGTGTGCGTCTATACTATCCCGTTTGTTGAAATAGTGTTCTATTAAAAATTATTTTGTGTTTTTCATTTATCTACCTAACATTATTTTTGTATCACATTTTTTTGAAATAGCCACACGTCCGTTTACACTATCTTATTGGTCAAACTAACAACAGTTGGCAAGTTTCAATTGAAGAGAAAGGTTCGGTGTTAATAAATAAAAAACAAATAAATCGCCAAGCTTGAATGTGTTCAAAAGGGGAAAATCTGAAAATAAAGTGCGCAATGAATTTGATTTAGTAGAATCCAACTTTTATAAAATAATAAAATCCAAAGACCCCATACGGTCTCAGTACTCTAAAGGACATGGAATTATCAAAAATATTTTTGATTTTCCCAATTTTAAAAAGGGTCTTTTATAATGAATTAGTCAATCATCTATGTTCAATTCTAATCAACACACCCCGAACAATTAGTACCTATATACTATTTATAAATATATTTATCATTCTTCACGTATGTATAGGTAGATACATACAAACCAATGGACCAATGGATCAACGTACAAATTATACGTATTTTTTAACCTCTATAAGAGAGAGTAGCCTCTTCTGAAACTGGATAAGTGAGAAACCTGGATAAGTGAAAAACCTCTATAAGCGAAAATTAGATGGCGGTCCCTCCAACTCTCTCTTATCCAGGTTTGACTGTAGATTAAATATTAAATTATATAGAAGCCAATTGGATCAACAACCAATGACAGCTAACATTGAACGTTTTTGAAATTAAATAAATTATGCAAATAACTATGACAAAATATTTCAAGTTAAAATTATCTAAGTTCAAAAGCCTTATAGGTGGATCGAACTATAATTACATTAGAGCTAACCATTTGTATAATTTTCCCTGAAACCGAGAAACGAAGTACGTTTTTTAATAAGGCTTAGGTATTTTAAATAGGTAATTTAATTGATTTTAAGAATGTATCTATGTGTGATAACAACTCTACATCAATAAAAAAATCAAGTTAATACAAAGCAATACTTTGTAACGACAATGTCAATGATAGAACAATATAAAAATAAAAGTAGCGAGGAGCTTGGTAAGAAGTTTTCTGGTATTTTTGAATAAGACACATTTTATTTATGCCTACTAGTTGCCGTTCAATCTCATTGAAAACTGAACTTATTCGCAAAAAAAGACCAAGCCGATCATTGATTGAAGTATTTCTATTATCTTTATTTGTTTAGAAGTGCAATGTTTTTGCATTGTATGTGTATATTTGGATTAGTTAGATCCTGTGCCAATGCAATGTCAAATGCCCTGTTGTGTGTTTTGGCACAAGGGTTGAATCAGTTCCAGGACTATGCTAGAGAGATGCCAAATTGTAATTATTAGCTTTGAATAAAAGACACATCGTCATTTGTTTCAAGTGTTATCTATGAAAGTATCGATCAGTTTTCATTGTTTCGGAAATGGTAGGTAAAAACGAGTATGCTAAATACTTTAAAAACTGAAAGATGATTCCGCAAAGTATTATCTATACTAATATAATAAAGAATTTTAAGTTTTTGAGGTTGTAAGGGGTAATATCTGGAACTATTGAACCGATTTTGAAAATTCTTTTACCAATGGAAAGCCACATTATTTGCAAATGTCATAGGCTATAAAGTAAGCGTGGGCGAAGGAGCAGGCAAACGCTAGTTTATACATACTACAGTTCATATTGTGAGTTCCTACTACGCTCGTATCGTAGTTTAATGGGTGTTCCTTAGCGATCACCGAAGTTAAGCGACCTTCTGCACGATCAGTCTTCGGAAGGGTGGTATTTACAATTGACACCAGGGCTAGCTAGCTACAGTAGAATAAGTAAAATATCTTTTTGATTTTGGTGTTCGTACTGGATGAAATAAATTCGTCTTAAAACCAAGATACGTAACCAATAATTACATAGTTAATGTGCTAGTTAAGTACTTGTCTATGTTTGAATATAAATCAATCTTGCTAGCAATTAAGCTGACATCAAACGGACAATACCTAACTAGATACATAAACGTAGCTAATTATAATCATCGCCTAATCACATCACAATTTATTAATTTTCAATTATTCATACCGCAATCCATACAATAAAATGTAATCAAATTGTAGCTAAAATAACTTCTTCCACTTGGATCCACAACTTGGCTCCACATGTAAATGTGTAAATCCGTGTTCTATTGTTATCATAATTATGTACATATTATTTGATACTTTTTTTATATTTCACATTGTTTTGTATTCATTTTTCTTTCACGAAATTTACGTCATCTGAATTGAATGTACCTATGTATCAAAAAAATAAAATAACAAAAAGTGTTGTTCAAAATAGGACGTCGAAAACCAGTCGAAATTATTGAAAAAGACCTTTGAAAGATTGAAAATTCAAGGTTACAAAATAATAATTATTTGTACTCATTTTATAAACAAAATTTGGCTAAACAGAACTTCGTCACGCATAAAGCATACTAAATTTATAGATGAGGTGCGAAAATACGACCTTTCCCCAAATATTTTATTTCCAGTGTAAACAAACTTTTGTTGGGTAAACATGTTTGTCTTTGCTTATTTTTATCACCAATCAGGCTTCGGTACTAAAACTGGGATGTTAGAGAACCTTCGTCACCATCTCCGTAATATGAATAGGATATATTCAGTTTACGACTTACGAAATATTTTTGTCTGGTGCCTACATTTTGTCGATTTCGTGACACATCGAATAAATAATTCGACGTTTCATTATGGACCTTATTGCTTTTCACGAAGTGTCTATCCATATTTATGTGTAAAGGTAATAACTGAGTTTGATTTTCAAGCTATTTATGTTAGTACAGGACTATGTCTTAGATCATAAATAATATTTATTTACACCAAAAATACAAGAAGTATAGGTACATATAATGTTAGCCCCCGGACAAGACATTCAGATTCCCGGGTACTAACATCTTTCAACATGTTAATTAGCATTTGAAGTACATTAAAATAATCTAAATATAAAAGCATATATTTTATTCATTTTATACAAACAATGTAACATACCTATAATATTAGAGAACATTATACCAGCTACAAAAGTTTAAGGCTGTGAAATTTTCGTTAGGTCGTAGGTACTGAATTTTATCCAAAAATAATATATAAGAGTAGTTTAATTTTATGAAATAACGTAATTAAGTAACCCATTTACAATTGTTTTTTTTTTTAATTGGGTCTCCATAAATTCTCTCTCCGATTATGATATTATTTTGAACCATATAAATATAAATATCAGTGACAACAGAGTATTATCCAACTAAATGTGAGAACAAAATACATCCGCAACTATAGGCATTCTGTGTCAAGCCAAGTTACTTATCAACCCTATTGTCTTTTGGCAAATACAAAGTTTATTCACGTAAACAAATACTCTATCTTCACAAATAGGCTTCTATATCTATCTCCTCGAAACGATGGTGAGCAGGTCCGCCTTAAGGATTTCGCGAATGATTATTGAAGTATTCACGTTACCCTGTATTGAAAATGTATACAACATGGCGTGGTACACACGAGACATTGCATGATTGAATTTCGAAGTTTTTATCTAGTTTTTTTTTTATCGGGCAAAAGTGCCTTTATTATCTACAACAAACTACAATAGGTACTACCTTATATGCTAAAACTACTTACACTAACTACTACTACATAAAAAGCATTGGATCATCCACAGACCCTTGAAGGTCTAAAGATAATCCAAATGCTCAAGCCCACTGCCAGTTGGCAGCGTACCTAGGATGCTGGCTGCATTACCACGCTGAATGGTAATGCTTATGCGTTGAGCCAAATAAACTCCAGCATTTAGTCCATGCGTCGCGTCCACCAGACGCTCAGAAAGACTTCAGAAATACTCTAGTTCTTGACTTGGTGAACTTTTAAGGTGTGTTGTAGGGCAAAGATTTTCATGTGGTGATTTCTGTAGTGTTCACGTGACCCTGTACCTGTTCTGTTGAAGATTTTTATGATGCCGTAGTACACACGAGACGTTGCAAGATTGAATTTTACAGTTGTTTATCTAGTTCTTGACTGTGTGGACTTGTGAGATTGTGTTGTAAATATGGAGGAAACATTTTCAAAGCCATACGAATTTAATTTTATAAAGGGCTCGACTTTGATTCTTTGACTATATAATCTGTCTAGATGGACAAATTTAAACATCAATCACAAACAAAACGGCCCACGTCTTTGACATTGTGCGCTTACTCAAATATGGTTAAGCTGTCAAAATATTAGACGCCATGTTTAGACCATATTTTTAAGCCGTTTTGCTCACCCAATTTGGTATCTATAGTCTGACCGTTTAACTGAGTCCTCGCCTGCGCGGTACAGAGGCGCGGGGGTAGACGACAAAGGGGACTGAGACAGGTGCGAGCGGCGGGGAGTCCCCGTCTGTCTCAGTCCCCTTTGTCGTCTACCCCCGCGCCTCTGTACCGCGCAGGCGAGGACTCAGTTAAACGGTCAGACTATAAGCAGGTACATAAACAAAAGCTGCAATACTTATTAACATCTATGGAACTCTTTTCAAATTGGCAAAAGTTCCAAATCGTGCCATGTAATATCGTGTACACCAAACCTTTACACAAAGGCCTTTGGCGAGCTGTAGCTCTGATGAAATATGAGATAGTGATGAAAAAGCGAGTTCGGATCTTAACAGATTTCCTTTGTTCGAAGTTTTGGGCTCGGGATTTGTTAAATTTCATTTAGCTTATTATTCTGTTAGCTTCTTATTATTGCTAAAAATATGACAAAATAACCTAGAAAATCTGAGCGATAAACCATTTGAGAAATGGCGGAATAGGCTGCAGGTGGGTGTTTGGAGCATTGTTGTTAAATAAAGCTTCGAATATCACAAAATAAGAATGACAAATCTACAAAATGAATAATACAAAAAAAAATTCAAAAAAAGCTACTCACACTTAATAAATATAGTAAAAAATATTTTGCAAGTCAGAAAAGGTGAAAAATGGCGTAAAAATCATACAATATACGCGCGAAAAACAATACCCTTTCTGTCAGTCGGGTAAAACTACCACTACAATTAATACAGATCTATTAAAAAAATTATTACATTAATAAAATAAACAAATTGCTTGTAGATAGTAATATTATCAATTGTTAAGAAGTCATTTACATATGTACCTAGTAAAAGGAATGCTCAATAAGCCAGCGCTGGAAGCGGAAACTGTTCAGCGTTAATTTTAGCGTTAACAGAAATTATATACCTCTAGATAGAGCCTGGCAATTTTTTGGCAAGTTATTGGAAAATTTTAACAACTTTTACTGTAGACTAACCCGGAATTCGAGAAAATTGATCTGCTAATACTTAGTAAAATATGTCTTTTTTTTATTTTATTCTGAATAGGTTTGCGTTTGACCACATACAGCAGATAAGCGGTCTTGGTTGTAGCACGCTTACCTAGAAGATACCTATTTACTCGGGATTTGAAGATGCCCACGTTGTACTTTAGCGGGAAAACAGACCCAGGCAAAGCGTTCCACATTCTGGCTGTTCATATGAGGAATGAGGATTCGAAACGCTTGGTTCTAATGCGCGGAATGTCCAACATAAAAGGGTGGCGCTTTGGTCGCGTCTGTCTAGCCGTACGATAGAAGAAAGGGGCAGGTGGGACCAGATTGTGCAACTCCTGGGCGCACTGTACGAAGTGAATCCAATCGAAGTGAAAGTCTCAATGCAGAGTTACAATTTTGTAGGGAACAATAGATTTTTTCTTCTGATTTGGATACACATACACGCATATAAAATAAATCGGCAGGAATCTATAAAAAATATCGAAGTTGTATCCGGTTTTCATATAAATTTGAATAATGAATCCTCAAGCTTGTTTTAATGAAGTGATCATCGAATCCGTTTATATTAGGTATATCGTAATTATCTCCAATGTTGTTGACTATGAAACCTATCTAGTGTTTATTTGATGACACATTATTTTTTTACATTAAGGACTAACATGAAATGAAAAACTATACCTAGTTGTTTTGCTTATTTTCTGATCAAAAATGGTATAGGTACTTCAAAAACATGTTTTTTTTACAACATCACAAAATAAAGTATTATTCCACGATCTGTATATTTAGCCCTAGCGTACCAAAAGTTATTTTCTTGGAAAAACAAAAATATGGAGCAACAAAGTCACAAAGTTAAAGAGATAAGCTCGCGAATCTTAACACAAGTTCTAGAGTAATCGCTCCGATATATCTCCGTCTGAAGCAGTCAGAAATAGTTCAGACTATGACTAGTTGACTAGTGTAAACAAATTGCGTATGCCGTGAATAATTCATCAAAGAAACGGGCTCTGACAAATGAAATCTAATGAATACGATATGAGGAGACGGGGGAGCTGAGATTTGCGAATGTAGTTTTATCGCGTAGGTGAGAAATAGGAATGGTGCGGTTTTATATTTGCGCGGAAATTCTGGCGAGATTTTTCCGGATTTCATAAATATTTTCAAGGTTACGTCACTTTGTTTGTTAATTTTGTAAGTAATGTTGTTTAGTAGATATTTTGATTGGGTTGTTGTCTGATTGTATTTAATTACAAAATCTGGTCACCCATCGTGGGTAAGCCTGATAAAAAGGCTGGTACACTACAGAACAAAAACTGGAAGTAATGCCTCTGGACTAGAAAACTCATTGGATATGAGTAAATAGGTATCTATATTATGAGTGAAACCATATATGAGTCATAGGTATTTATAGGCAAAGGTATTTACTAGGATTCGAGTTTTGGGCATACACCATTACATGATCACGTACAAAAGAGAAAATGGAAAATCACATTCAGATTAAATGATTTAATTTGTGATTCTACCCGAAAGGGCTTTTAACCTGCACTTTGCATAGAAGTAGGACTAGTACGAGTCATTAGGAAAAATGATAAATTATATAGAAAAAGAACCGCGCTGCTTACTACATTGGCATCTTTGACATGTACAAAACGCTGGATTCAATTTTCATTTAACAGGCTTTATATAATTTCTACACTTAGACTTTTTTTAAACTAAGACAATAAGCAAGGCTTGTAATATGGCTGCCAAAGACTACTACATATACATATTTTAAATACATACTTATATACATAGATAGTACCTAAAAATAACACCCAGACACAGAGCAAACACCTTTGTTCATCACACAAATGTTTGCCCTGGGTGGGGATCGAACCCACGCCTCTTTGAAGTCAGGGTCACTAACCACTGAGCCACCGAGGCAGTCGTTATCAATGTTAATAAAATACAAGTATAATCGCTATAGTAATAATTGTGGATTGCTTGTAATGGCATCTGAAATGTTATTAAGGCATGGTTTTATTATTAGAAATAGCGATTTAATTTTTAAAACAGTCTTGACTGTTTAAGAAATAATTTAATGGCAAATTAATAAATTGTATTTCTAATAACATTACCTTATTATATAATATTATTGAAATTGTATACCATTTTGACGTGTAACTTGGCGTTATAAATAAAGGATTTGTATTTGTAATATTTAATGTTTTAGGGTCTACCATTTAATGTTTTAAGGTCTATTTAATGAAATTTCATTAAATGGGCCATAAATCGTAAACGGTAAGTTTTACAAAAAGTTTAATAAAAACAAAAGAAGCGAAATTTTATTTTCTACAATAATGATCTTAATGTTTTTTGCCCTTAAGTACATAGTTTCCGAGATATCGGCCAAAAACATTTTTTCAATATGACGTGTCAGGAACGCATTCTCTGAACGGCCGAAAGTCTCGGTATAGGTCTCAAAAAACTAAATGACACTGAAACCCTAAATATGTTAAGCTGGTATTTCTCAGGCCATAAAACTTCCTCAGTGTAAGTTTCTACCCGTTGGGCCCGCAATGACATTTTGCACCATTATTTTTTGGAAAAATGACACAATCATCTTCAATCATTGCGATCTACGTGTAGTACAAAATTAGAATAGTTTGCTGGAATCGATGTGTTCCTTTTAAATAAATGCTGATTTTTCAAAAATTTCTAAACCGATTTCGACCATATTTGAATGGGACCACTTGTTAAATATACAACACGAAAAAAATATGCCATAATCAGGAAATTAATTGGTATATGATTCGCTGAGTAATAGCGTCAATTACATACAAAGAAACATAGTCAAAATGAGAACCTCGACTTTTGAAATTAATTAAAAATATAATATTGCCCTAAGTCTAATACAGTAAAAAACTAAGTTACACTGGTAAAGTGTCAAACACACACGTTAAACATGACATTCTGGTATTTTTCAGGTCACAATCTGTCCCCCGTCCCGTCCTGTCGAGCACGCAACATCTAAGAAGCACGCTGCGACACAATCTTTTGTAAGTGTATATTTATTTAGAGATTAGTTTTTGTTGATTATCAATTGATAATCGGCCAAACAAATTTTCTCAAAAAGGCAGGAATCCGTATGTAACAATATTATTACCGCAGCCCATAAAACGCTGCTCTAACCCCAGTCTAACCCAAACCCGACAAATAGTCATTGCCATTCAGTGTGGCAATGCAGTCAGCATGCTGAGCACGCTGCTAGCGTTGATAAGACATACTTTATAATAACTTACTTACTTAATTGTATTTATTTGGTTCAGACCTAAAAATAGCTACCTAAAGCAACGTCGCCCATTATGACATGTTATTTTATAAAACATACCCATTATTATTGCTCCAAATAAACGTAACTCTATCAACGTAACTTCGATTTTTGCACAAAGAGTTCCTTCAACTCAAGCTAACAAATCTATTCGCAACAGTATAAAGAAAATCCATAATCCCAACCAGTTAGTACAACAATAAGCATCTCCATCGGAACAAACAAGGCTGTACTCGAATATTGTCTGTTTATTAGATGCCCCCCGAACAGATTATGAAGGAACAGAAAGATAAAATACGAAATATACACAAATGCAGTTTCTGAGTAAATAAATCAAACAGGTTTCATTGTTATTTTATTTTATTTCTGGTTTCTACGTAATACAGAAAATATTTTTATGAAATTAGTAAATCCAATTGGTGGCGAGAAAACTAACATTTTCACTAAAAAAACAGGAAAATTTGGGGAAAATTCGTTTTCAATATTTTTCATATCCCTAAGCATTCTGAAATACACAATGAGTCAGCTTTACTCTATTGGTAGTACTTCGAATACTGTACAAAAATCAATAGCTCTTGCTGTTTTAAGATTTATTTCGTTGCAAGAATATAATTGACACCTAAGTACGTTGGTATAAAAATATCAAACTAAAAGTCCTTGGTAAACTCAACTCTGAACCTTTTAGAATTAGAAAGTAAAATTATATTTTTTGTTTAAAAGAAGATCCCTAATGCGAGTTTTGTATTTATTTTTGTACGTACTACATAGATAATTAGTAAATTAATAGATGGTCCATCTTCATCTTCAGTGCAACTAATTTTGTACTCTAAAAGTTTTCGGTTTGCAAGCAGTTACACATCTGTACCTCCCTAGTTTAGTAGGCCCCCGCCTCGGGCGAGGATCCAATATAATGGAATACTTCAACGTTATTTGCAGATACACGGATACTTACCAGTTTCGCCCCGGGTAGGTATTAATGTAACTATGTGACGACACAGATAAAAGAAGATTAGGATGTTGGATAAAAATACAGTAATTCGCAACTACGACATCTGTGAAACCTATGTGAAACCCTAAGGCGAGTTGTAAGATATTTTTGCTTATGGTTTGACAGTGTTTTAGCTAATTTTTGCTGAGTTGCTATTGGATTTTTGGTAAGAATTTATTGGGGTTGTTTTTTGTAGACAGATAACTTTTTGTGGGTTGTAAACTTTGTAGTGTATCTGATACAACAGTTTTATTATTTTTAGAATAGTTACGAACTAAATCACATTTTTATCTTCGCTTTGACGTCCATACATAGCTAGCATTGTCTGTTTTTTTTTAGTAAAAAGATGTTTCGGATATAGCTCTAACCAACAATCTTTTTGATAATTCTTTGTAGGTACTACAAAAAGAAAGCTACACAAAAAATAGGTACTTCATATTTCAATAGTTCAAGCACAAGTATAACTGTAATGGCGGTCTAATCTTTAAAACAATATTAAGCATTTTCAGGAAAACCTTCGTAATCGCTCTCATTTGTGAAATTTGTATTTTTTAACCGACTTCCAAAAAGGAGGAGGTTTTGTGTTCGTCTGTACTTATGCTTTTTTTTGTGTATGTTCATCTATATTTTTGCCAATTGTGAAACGATAAACACATTTTTTATTTCGACAGCTGTTACTCCCGTGGTTGTTTAAATTTTATCGAAATCGAAATCGTTTTTGAAAAATCAACCATGGTGTAAAAATATCTAAAAAAACATCGATCAGAGCGTAACACTCGATTTTTTTACACGATTGAAGTCGGTTGTACTCGCAAGAAATTATATAAGTAAGTTCGTATAGGCCAGGTGGCTAGCCCTGGTGTCAGAGTTTATAGACCGCCTGAAGGCCTCTGACATGGCTAAACGGTTAAAACAACCGGGACCTACAATTCAACGTGTCATCCGAGCCACGATAGCGCTTAGTTGGAAAATGCCACCTGAGGTCATCCATCCAAATACTGACCCTGCGGAACGTTGCTTAATTTCGGTGATCGCTGACAATAACCTATATAGCCAAACCACGCTACGAGCGCTACTTATAATAATTATATGGTAACACAACTCTACCTAAATAGATTCATTCCACACCCGTGAACTCGGATGGACAACTTCAGCACTTTAACGGAAAGTAAACACTGTGTAAAACAACTTTGTATAAATTTCCTTTCAGCTGCATACAACTTGTAACTAGTTAATAAAACTTTGTTGTATCCTATTGCTTTGCCGTTCAGAGCCTTTTGAGGTGAGCTTCGAAGATTTTAACAGATGTCCAAAAAGGAGGAGGTTCTATGTTCGTCTATATGTATTTTTTGTGTATGTTCATCGATATTTCGCCATTGTGAACCGAATTTTTTTTTTTTTAGTTCGAATAGGTATAAAGGTAGTTTCGTTTAAATTTTATCGAAATCGCCAGAGCCGTTTTTGAAGAAACAACAATAATGTAAAAATTGTATACCTACATCAATTCGAGCGAACAATTCGAATTTTGTACACGATAGAACTCGGTTTTGCCATTTTTCGTAAAATAAAATAATAATTTAATAAGTCCTGAGGCTAAAATATTGCCAAACTATAAAATAAGAATTGATAATTGCAATGAAGTAATTCGTGTAAATGAACTATTTTATTGACAGCGAAGTTGATATATGCCCAATCACCCTCTGTAGTTGGACCTATGTTCAACAGCAGACTGTTAAAGAGCCGTATGTAATTCAAAATATTCATTTATAATTTTTTGGCCGACTGCCTAAATTACTAGGTCATGTATTATTACGAATAAGTAGAGTCTCTACATAAATTGTTATAATTGTACAGATTGTACTATTTATTTTACCTACTCGTATATGGTGTTTAACCATTAAACCGAGAGAGATGTAGCGTAAACAAACAATATACTTTGTCTTTTTATCTAATAACAATGGTTATTTCTTTCAATCATATTTTATATTATGAATAAGTTCCTACTTAGACAGACTCACAGACTAATAGTGCTTATTTACAAGCCCTAAGTCCTAAAATTGACCAACATATTTTTACTGTTGTGCACAATACACGTTAAAATTAGTGGATTCGCTAGATGATATTCAAATTTTACCTTACTTGATTTCCTTCAAGTGCAACATATTTACTCTACGCTTTAACGGAGTTCCCAAAACAACTAAGTGTTGTTAGAAAACATGTCTTTGTAATCCAATGTACGAATTCTCATCAAACTCATGCACTACAAGCTGCAGATTCCCTTTGAACTGTTGCATAGTAATAATTTTGTTATGCTACTGGCGCAAAATTATGCTTTGTACTGTTAGTGTTTGAAGGTTGAGCAATCTAGGTATTTACACGATTATGTGAAAATGTCTGTTTGTGCTGGATGTTTAGTTAAAAAATGCTAATTGAATCTTTTTAGTTTCTGTAAAAATTAAAAAAGTGCAAAAATATGTTTAGTCATTCTATTCCAATACCAGATATATTGTTACCATTACCCAAGAAACAAATTAATTTATTTTAGTTTCCGTTACATACAGCTTTAAACTTTTACTGTCTAAGTGAATTAGAACATTTCAATTTGCCGCAGCGATAAACCTCTCAACGCTTTTTTAGCTACAGAGAGCACGTGATGC
This sequence comes from Hypomecis atomaria, assembly GCA_964007245.1. NCBI lineage: Eukaryota > Metazoa > Arthropoda > Insecta > Lepidoptera > Geometridae > Hypomecis > Hypomecis atomaria. The sequence continues at coordinate 14,024,335 of OZ023291.1, forward strand.
CAACACCCAACTTTGCACCATATGTTGCTGAAAAAAATTAAAGGACCCAAGAGTATACTGATTTTATCAGAGCCCTGGTGTTTTTGCTAGCACATTTAGCACTTGTGCCACTTATGGTCGTGGTTACGGGATATTTATGACTATGATTATGGGCTGATTTGGCTAGTGTCAAAATGTGGATTTCGAGTGGTTCTTCCGCTGAAAGTGCCGTAATGTCTGTATCGTTCTCGGAAGCTTGGACATGTGGTTTTAATGTTAAGGAAGGTGTCTTGTACGTTGTCACCTGCTTCACGTCTGAACAGTTTTTTTCGTATTTATTCCCAGACTTCACCGAAATCACATAGATACCAGAGGGATAATGTGGTCGATCGAGATAATCTGATGTCGATTTATGGCACGAGTTAGAAAGAGACATGAAAAATATCTCGATTAGGTAGCTGTTGTTGAATTTTTAGAAAAGGAACGTCAAATCTCAGTACTTATTTAACAGCGATTTCGAAGATTCGCCATGCATTTTTGTTGTTTAGAATTGCCTCAAATGACAACAGCATTATCAATCTGTTATTTATAGATTTCTGCGGTTATAACGCGAGGCGTCAGTTCCGATCCATTTCGGTGGATAGTACCAAGATCCAGTAAGTTCATGCCATGAATCATATTTTCTTAGCCAAAACAAAACATGGTCGTTTTTCGAGCGGATTCGGACGAAGATTAGGTTTTTGTTTTTTGATAAATACTCAAAAATTCAAAAATTTGATATTCTGCTAATATTTTAGCCATAAAGCCGTAGTTGTCTAGTTATAGTGACACCCACTTTACAATCGCGATGTCGTCGGATCGATTCCCGGTCCCGTACCAATGAGTTGTTTGGAATGTATGTACGGAATTTCACACCACTGTCTTTCGCTGAGAAAAAAGCATTGTGGGGCAAACCTGTACACGCCCTTAGAAGAAATTTGATGGCGTATGTGAATCCAACAACCCGTACTGGACCAGCGTGGTGAATATGGCCCAATTATCTTTCGTTGGTAGGCCAATGTCCTGCAGTGGATTACTAAGTGCAGTACAGTACAAATGTCTCAACATTGATGCAGTAGGCTCACGAACTACTAACGCAGTACTACTTCACCCCGAACAGCCACGTTTTGGTAAAGTCTAAGCGTAAACTTTTCCTTTTTATTAATTTTTCCCGGTTTCTTGTCACTTACTTGATAGATAAAAGATTTGTAATACGCAAGAAACATTTACCTGTCACCACTTATTATAATATTATCAACAATACGCGGACCCATATCACGGAGGGTTGATGACCAATGACGTTATTTAAATGAAAAAAAATCTCGAGTGGAGAATACGTACTGGCAAGCGAGGAGCAACGAGCGCAGCGTAGGACGTTCACGATATACGGATGACCTCGTCAAGACGACAGGATTGCGCTGGATTGTGCTTTCAACCGATTTTGTTTGAGATCTATATGGGAGACCTATATCCAATAGTGGACGTTCTATGGTAGAAACGACGTATCAATAATTAAATAGGTATATTTTACCCGTCAAGCCAAGTAGGCATTTAACAATCACACCACTGACCACAACGACTCAATTGTCTACACCTTCCCTTTCCTCTTCAGTTGAATTATTCACATTCTCATAATTACCATCTTCCGACATTAAGCTCCGTACACACTTGAGCAGAACGCGGTCCCCGAGGAGTGAACAGGAAGCATCGCTCGGAACACCGATTCCGGGAACGTTATTGTGTAATAATTACTTATACCCGCACTGTTCCGTTTGGGGTATGATTGGTGTGGAGAGAAACTTTTGGTTCCATTTATTTCGCTAAATACATTTTATGCACGTTGTTGCCGTAGCGACTAGCCATCTTACCACGAAAGTTTTACGCACGCTTTAGACAAAGTTAAATAGTACTAATTGCACGGTTAAACAGTGTTTAAAGTGTGTTTAAATCTTTTGTGGCAAGGCGATAGGTTTTTAAGAATCGAAGGAAAACAAATGATCCTAAAAACTGGACAATGGTTAAGAGAGATAAGTGTGATGCCTCTTTTGGATGTACTTTACCGTTATGTACCAGTCTTTTTTGATGAGCATGGGCTTACTAACGACAAGGAATTGGGTCGCTACCACTACGATGGCCGAGTGCGCGTTGGCGTACGTCAACAAATTTTTTTCTACGGACGTATACCAAACCTGCGATGTTTTTCGTCAAATTAAGAGTTGTGTAAGTCCGTGCATGAATTCCAAAGAACTTATTTGATACAGGACCGGGTTTGACATCATGCGTTTGTAAGGTATAAGCTTTCTCCCGATAGACCATAGTGGTCTTAAAGAAAATAAGATAGTTGAGAAAATCGTTAGTCATACTTTTATTTGTCACGTAAAAGCATTTCATCGACTTGCCATTTATAATAATTATTTTTCGAAAAAAATGGCAAAACCACCTTCCATCGTGTACAAAATTCGAATATTTCGCTCGAATTGTTTACATTATTGTTGATTTATCAAAAACGGCTCAGCCGATTTCTGTAAAATTTAAATGGGACCACTTCGGAAGTATATCCTTTAGAACTAAAAAATTGGCGAAATTATCGATGTCCATCGAGTACAGAATTCGGATGTTTCGCTCGAATTGCTCACATTATTGTTGGTTTTTTCAAAAAAGGCTCAGCCGATTTCTGTTAAATTTAAATTGTACCACCTCAGAAGTATACTCTTTTGAACTAAAAAAAAATGTTTCGATTCGTTTCACAATTGGCGAAATTATCGATGAACATACACAAAAAAAAAATACATACACACCAACATGGAATCTTCTTCTTTTTGGATGTCGGTTAAAAATATTAGCGGGTTACTTTGTCTCGGTTTTCAATAAAACTGATTGCTTTGGAATGTAACACTCGTAATGGTTTTAAGTACCTGACACCCACATCTATCACTTTCCTTGTAAATTATTAAGCTATCCATATTTTCACATGCGCTTATTTACATAAAGTCCTCTCTACATTTCGTAGCTACGCAAAGCGTCGATAGACAGTACTAGGAGCGTTCCTCTCGTAAGACGCTCATAATTCCCCGGGAGTGTTTCACACGTAATAATCCCATAATGCGCTGTTGTATTTACAGTGCACGGGGCAAGTTAAATGCGTTTCAGCGATGAACATTGAGATTGTACTCTGAATATTTGTAGGTACATAGCTTAGGTAAAAGCTTAAATCGGAAATGTAAATAGGTTCTTAAATAGATAAAAATGTAAGCATGTTACATACAATGTAAAGCAGGAAAGCAGAAATACGAATAAGTACAAACATTGTTCACTATAAGAATGATGTTTAACGTCTGTAGTTGGCTATTGCATTACGGACACAAATGAATATCGTAGATGCTATGCATACATACCTACTACACGGTCAACTCTAACTTAGTGTTGACACTCACATTACAGTACGTCCACTATAGTCAATCTATTTCTTCTCTCTCAAGTCTTTTTTTATGTAAATCATAACTGTATTTTCACACTGTAACTTTTTTAATCTTATAATATTTTATTTTCACTTAAGTAACATTTTATAAAAATATCTTTAGTTATAATAACTATAGCTATATTATATACTAGGTACCTACAGTAGTTGGCTAATAATTATTACTTCTCTAATATTCTCGCACATTGTAATTTTGGATAACATAATAATAAGGAAGAGCCTAGGTTCCACGACACAGGTCCCACACTAGGGAACTAGTGCAGAACTTGTTCTGTTAACTTTTTCCGGAACAAAAAACGTTTTTTTTAATTATTTATTATAATAAGGTTTAAATAAGTTAAATTAAATTAACAAAACTAATGCAACACGATTCTATATGACTTTATAAGCAAATCAGCGCTGTATATGTCTTTTAATTGGAGAAACACAACCATGAGATATGAGTTTTAGTAAAAAGCATAAAGTAGTAACTTAGTTTTTTTTTTTATTTGGGGACATCTTTTACACGGCCTCTGACCCCAAACTAAGCAAAGCTTGTGATATGGCTGCCAGAGACTGATATACTACTTACACATATTTTTTAAATACATACTTATATAGATAGTAACTAAATAAGACCCAGACACAGAGCAAACATTTATTCATCACATAAATACTTGCCCTGGGTGGGGATCGAACCCACGCCTCTTTGTACCAGTAGTTAGGGTCACTAACCACTGAGCCACCGAGGCAGTCGATTGAAATTAGTGTGAAAGAGATTAAGACTTCATTGTTAAACTAGTTAGAATATTTGTCACTAAAGATATTAGTGACTTTATAACTACCTACAAACACAACATTTTGTTTACAATATAAAACAGATGCCAGTTATAATTTTTTTCAACTTCAGAATGGAAGCTAGGTAGTATAATTAATGTTTCGCAAAAAATGGCATAACCGCCTTCCATCGTGTAAAAATTCGAATATTTCGCTCGAATTGTTTACATTATTATTTGCTCGAGCATTAGGTATTTTTAATTATTCTAAAACGGCTCAGCCGATTTCTTAGAAATTTAAATGGTACCACCTCGGGAGTATATAATACCCTTTCAAACTAAAAAATATTTTTTTCGATTCGGTTCACAATTGGCGAAATCATCGATGAACATACACAAAAAATACATACCTACAGTCGAACATAGAACATCCTTCTTTTTGAAAATCGGTTAAAACACTGCAAATTAATCTCCTACCCATGATATCTATCCGTCAATATCTAAAGTAACCACACATTTAAAATTTTATACACAGAACAATAACCAAAGCGCACCCGCCGCTACTTACAAAAGGGTGCGCACAAAAATCATAACAAAAGAAATATACTGTTATTTTACACCAGTGCGGTAGATTATATCTTTTATGCTTAAAATCAACAGGAAGTTTTCAAATGGGGCATGTAACCTATACTTATGATGCTGCGTTCCATAGGGTGCATAAATTTGTTCAAAGGGGTTTGCTCACCAATGAGGCAACCAACTATATTATGGAGACGTTTTTATTCTCTAGGTTTATTTCATCGTACGTTTCGTTCATGACTTGGAGCACTGCTGACCGGTAGGGTCGAGAAGTTCTAGGGTGGAGACCACGTACCGGCAAGCGCAGCTTAGGATGTCCATCTAAGAGGTAGACAGATGATCTCATCAAAAACGCAGGGTTATGCTGGATTCAAGCCGCTTCCAATCGGTCTTATTAAAGATCCATAGGGGAGGATATGTCATAGTTATGGCTGATGGATGGATGAAATACCAGAATAATTGCGCAGAAAAAACTGCGAAGCCTTATTGACTGCGCCATCTTGTTTGTTTTAGTTACCATTGCTTACTATTATTATAATTGCAAGATGTAATTTAAAAAAATGATTAAAGAAGTACACTTCTTTTTATCGTAATAATATTGTCATAATTATGATAAAAACTCTGACACCAGGGCTAGCCACCCGGCCTATACGAACTTATTTACATTTTATTATATTACTAGCTGTGCCCCGTGGTGTAACTCGCGTTAGCCTGAAATAAAAAGATTTTTTATAAAATATACGTAGCCTAAGTTACTCCTTATTACATCAGCTACCTGCCAATGAAAGTCCGGTCAAAATTGGTCCCATTTCAGAGATTAGCCGGAATAAACAGACAGACAGACAAAAATTGTAAAAAATGTTATTTTGGTGTATGTCCCGTATATATATTCATATATATGTAGTAAAAAACGGTTATTTCAATATTACAAACAGACACTCCAATTTTATTTATATGTATGTATAGATGTATAGAAGATGTCAAGTCGCAATGTGATGACACAACTATAGGTAGGTACTTATATAATTGTCATAGTTGTCACGTCAATTTACATCCCATAGACACCTCTTGTTCCATTTAATTTGAACTCACTCTTGAACTAGCCATATTTTATAGTTACGATCTTTATTTTACTTTGCAAGCTCAATTTTCAATATTCTAGCTCTATTTTTGGCTTTTTTGTAATTGCGGCCAGCGTTCAAAGTCGGGAGTTTTCAAAAGTTTAATTCAATTTTGGCGTGGAAACAAGGTAAACACTCAGTGGACCGGTCTGGTGTTTGGACTAAGTTGGGAAGCAGATTAGTAACTGCGATTCGTCGAAAACAAATCCGCGCGAAAAGCTTTTGGGGACAGCGAGGGTTTTAAAAAGTAAATGTTCCGGAGTTCTCTCGCTGTAAATTAATGATTTTGTAACCGTAAAGTTGTAAGAAGCTTTAGGATCACAATGAGATAGCCAAAGTAGCTATACGCGGCTCAAAGTAATCGATAATAAAATTAAAGATCACGCATGGGTTTATGAATGTGTTGTTACCCATTAACTTGCAAATAAAGAATTGAATTGAATTGAAATAAATGAAATCATATTGGTACATTTGACAACAGACATTATATTAAGCATTTTTTTAAGGATTCCTGAAAAATACATGAAATATGTGTAAATATTAGTAAGTAAGTAACAATTTCTTTCATGAAACCGAGATGAAATTGAATTTAAAATTTGAAACCACCAAACCACAACTGGGCCAGCGAAGTGAATCTGGTCAAATCAGTCTTGAAAGTAGGCCTATGTACAGCATTAGATTATTAAAAGCTGACAGAAACCAGCAAAATAATATGTTTTACGAAAACGAATCTTAATTGAAACCGTTGGACTAAAGAGCCCACTTTTTACCACACAATGCTTTTAATAAAACTTCCCAAGTGAATATCAAAGTAAACAAGGGTTCTGCGTAAACAAAAACATTCACGACCGTTCCGAACAAAATAAAACGCAAACGTAAAGTCTAGGTTGGATTTGCGATAGAAATTGCCGTGGGAGTGTGTGATAAAGTTTTAAGCTAGGCTTATAAATGGGATATCTAATGTATGAGTAAACCATAGAATGAAAGGCATGAGGACTAAAAAAATGTTCGAATTAAATTTAAAAAAAAAAACCGTCAGAAATCCGTTTATCAAAATATATAAGACACACGGTATCGTTTCCTTTGTCAATTAAACAAAAGTTGATGAAGATATAGCCCGTTAAAGTTTTGCGTGACGTCATGAGTCACATATAAATAATTATAATACCTAAATCGACTTTTGTCAGAGAAGTGAAATCACGGCCCCCACTTCCAAACTTTGACAAGGTTTATCTTTGTTATTTGTTGTTTTATTGACAAAATAAAAAATACGTGACTAATCATAAGCTAATTTGACTGCCTCGATGGCTCAGTGGTTAGTGACCCTGACTGTTGCGTCAAAGAGGCGCGGGCGCGAAAATAGTATTTGCTGTGTGTTTGAGTGTTATTTAGGTAGGTATAAGTATGTTTTTAAAAATATTTATATTATAGTCTCTAATCTAGGCTATAAATACTGATAAAACAACTTGATTGCTAAGAGAGTAATATTTTACAGCAAAACTTTTTTTTTACTTCTTTACATTTCTGTACCACGACACAACCACTAGGGTTCGTGCCTTTGTTAAAAATATATGTACATAGAATACATTGACATTGGAAAATACATTTACGTTCATTGTTATTCTCGTCTTGATAGAGTAAATCCCAAACTTTCCAGTTTTCAATCAATGATTTATTCTCCCCTTCAATATGACCTTTTGCTTTTTCTTTGATCTGGTCTAAATTATGCTATGTTTAGTATTTTTCTCATTTTTGTATCTTCATAATCATATTGTAGCCCTAGGAAGCCAAACCTGTGAACTCTATTCCATTCTCAATAGTTTTAGGAGTATTCTTTTCTCATCAACGAGTTCTGGAAGATTTTGTTTAGTTTTCTTTTTCGTCTCACTGATATTTTTCATCCGTTTCCAGCACCACACCTCAAATGCCTCATTTTTTCTCTATAGCTCATATCTCATAAATTTTTGACAATAATCACGCTTAAAACATCGTAGTAGATATCCAATTCGCTTATTACATTTTATCGTACCTACTATTCCAATCTCTGGCTCACTAAATCCCCCAAAGAATAGAGTAATAAACCCCAACACACGCAGATACGACAATCAGTTATCCGTGTCGCCGGGACTCATCTTCGCCACATGTTCAGTATTAGTTATATATGGCTCCAAAATCCAACGATCATAATACACTGCATTGAGGATTAACTAGGATACTTCTGGTACAAATGCTGCTGGTGGTCTGTGACCCTCGTTGTTTTTGCAGTGACATACTGTCGAGTGTGAGGCATCTGTTAAAATACCGATATTTTTTAATCCACCTCTCTGACTATTTATTAGGTTTGGTAGCAAAGGTCCGCGCTTCCGTTAGTGGTTATAAATCCGTCATAACTTTTTATTTATTTTGTTGAGGTAGTAAGTACGGGAAGTGTCTGATAGAAGATTAATATGATAGTAAGCGGTTGTTTATATTATTGTAATCGTTTTCAATATTAATGTCAATATATCTGCTGCATAAACTTACAAGAGAAAAGGTTAAACGTACCTCAGTTCAGCGAACAATACCAAATTTATTCTTTTTAAATATTATTTGTATTATGTGTGTGGAGAGACGTCCAACGCTAGTTTCAATTCAAAATGTTACATGACTTTTATTTTAAATTAAATACTAAATTTCGGTATCACATTCAAGTTAAACGCCAATTTTATGAGATATTTATTTAAGTATCATCTACTTTCCGTTTTTTTTCAGATACTCTGTAACAACGCGTTTTTTTCCAAGTTTCAAATGTATAGGTATTTGGATTTCACAATTCATTGTGTCAGTATGTGTTAGAGAGAATAACGTTATGTGAAGGCAAACCCTCCCTTTGTTCAATAAGTTAGTTGCATTAAAACAAATATTCATGAAGTAAATAGTAAATAGGTATCTTCTAGGTAAGCGTGCTACATCCTAGACCGCATATCTGCTCAACATCAGGCAGTATGTAGTCAAACGCAAACCTATATGTAATAAAAAAATAAAAAAAATAAAGTAAAAACTGTTTAATTGCTCCCGCAATTTAATACTATGCCTTATAAACATTTTGAATTTTAATTCACAAATAAAAATTTTTTAATTTCTACTCTCAGTAATTTTTTTTATACTGCTCCTGCTTGTTGAGTTTGAATTTACACTTTTTTTTTTTTTACAAAAATTGCATCAATTCTCTTCTGGTAAATTACATAGATACTAAACATAATATACTACGCTCGTGTTATACCCATACCAACTATCAAACTCCGACCCAGATATTCAGGGTATTTTCCCCATAGTTTAATTCACCATATCAATAGCACAGCAATATTTCGTATTAGTCCAAAGGCATGCGACCGTTTCGCCAAATTGCCTCTCTATATGCAGAGATCGGGCGAGCCGATTTTCATTAATCGCTTAGAGTCCATCTTCTAAGGCCCCGACTCCACTAAAATGGAGCGGAGTGGAGTGGAGACGTGTGAAGATGAGCAGTAGTTCGTCAGTCCTTTGCATTAATTGTAGTATTGGCGGGTCTCCTAGCCCTGGTATCAGATTCGTTAAGCCGCCTGAAGGCCTCTCTCATGGCTAATCAGAAAACAACCGATATTTATTATGTCATCTGCACCACGGTATCTCTCATGCCCCGGTCCCACGGTGCGTGATTCTGCGGACGGACGCGGACGAGCCCGCACGACGTACCGTGGGACCGGTCTCGTCCGTGGTAGCACAGACCGTCTGTGCTGGTGCGCCGGTATCCGTCGCGAGTCGGTAACTTCAAAGGTGCGTGGCGCGACGGGAGACCGAAGCGCGCGAAATATTCTAATTTTGTACACGATGGAAGGCGGTTTTGCTATCTATTGCGAAAAATAATTATTGTAATGCATTTTGGTAATTTTACTATTCATCGTTATGGTAGTATTGTTATAGTTACTTAGTGAGAAACAAAAGGAAATCGTTAGCAGATCGGGTTTTTTGTTTTATGCGTCGTTAAGTGAATATGGCATTTGTGCAATGAGTTTACGATCTATTACGTTCTATCTCCAGTCTGGTCCTCTTTGGTGTATGGGTCTGATAGAAAGACTTGGAAAGATTCTACGAAGAAAATCTGAAAACAACGAAATTTACTAAATGTATTCACTGACCATGTATAAAGTTAAGCGTCAGCAGGAACAAATTGAGTCATAGTGATCTCTCTACTATGACTGTTCTAGTATACAGGGTTATTTCTAACCAATTAGCACCCTCTTAGGGGCTTATTCTGTACATCAAAAGTAACAAATTTTGCTCTGCGACTTTTGTCAAAATACGAAAAAAAAATTGGTGTTCCATAGAAAAATATCGTTCACCCGCGACAAAATGTATGAAACAGCTGTTTTTTTGAGTTCTGACAAAAGTCGCAGAACAAAAGTTCTTAGTATTGACGTACAGAATAAGCCCCTAAAAGGATGCTAATTGATTAGAAATAACCCTGTATAAAACGCTTGTTTAATTTCCTTAATGCACAAGGTTGACTAAAATACCTAAACATGCTTATTAGGACGCGTAGTAAGCGTGTTACATCCTAGACCGCATATCTGCTTAACATCAGGTAGTGTGTAGTCAAACGCAAACCTATTCGAAATAAAAAAAAAGAACAAATATAAGTAAACATTGTTTACATGGCTCTGGACATAGGAAATTATAACATTAAAAAAATATATATAGCCTATTTATTATGGTTAAAAATAAAGTCTAATTAGTTTGAACAATAGTAAAATGACGGGACTCTACATATCTATCTAAACTAAGATAATAAAGAGGTAAAATTTGTGAGTTTGTGAGGTTGTAATCTCTGGATTTACTGAACCGATTTTGAAAATTCTTTTACCAATCGGAAGCCACATTATTTGCAAGTGTCATAGGCTATAAAGTAAGCGCGGACAAAGCCGCGGGCAAAGGCTAGTAAGTACTAAAATACAAGTTTGTCAAATACAATTCTAAATCAAAATTCACCTCTTATATTATACACTACAACACGAGTATGTCAACAAGTTTGCACATACACCGACAGAATGCTCTAAAATCTCAATTTACCACTGAAATATTCAGTCTGCAATTAGGAATGTCTGGTGAGATGACCACCGGTCGCCGGAGAGCATTTGACCCTTACTTAAACTTGTAAACTGTGTTTAAGCAAATTTCTCTGCTCTTAACGGGGTGTGTATAAATGACGGTAAAGTTACTAAACGGGCAATTTCTATGTAATGTCACAATTCTGTATATTAATTTTGCTGTAACAGTGTCTGCTTCACGGGATGTTGAGTTTATCGCTTCGTCAGATGCTGTTGATGAAGAGACTGCGTTACATTTGCATGCTGCATAATTATGTATTTGCATATTTACACCATTTTTAACTTTCTCTTGAGTGTGCCTACTAAAATTTAGAAATGAAGATGTAAAATCCTAAACATGATATTGAATTACCTTGAATGTTAGACACAGAAATAAAAATTTACGACGTACATGCAAACGCAACGTATACATCTGGCATGCCAGTCAAAGATTTTATTTGATCCGTCCATCTCGTAGGCGATCGACGGCGTGATCTTTTCATATCGTCTCCCAACGTATACATACATGCCGTCAAAAAAAAGAGTTGCCAAAATGACGCTGGAATAAAAGTCGCTTCCAATAGGTTTTAATTGGAAATGTTTTGGAGGCAAGTTCAGCAGTGGATATACTATGGCTGATATGACGATAATTTTGCATTTTAAATAGTATCAGATGCTTGCAACTTATATTCGTCGCAATCCTGCAATTCCAATAACTATATGAAACACTTTCTAATTAATCTTGCGATTGGCTGGCTTTCCTAAGCAGCACTTGATTGAGTAAACAAATAATGAAAGTTTTCATTTTTTTCCTTTATTACATTTCAATGACAGTACATTTTTACAACATAACAATCCCATGAGAAAAATATGGCTGTAATAAAAATATCTATCATACTACTCGTGCCAGAACACTCCAAAATATTATCCCGTCAAAGGGATAAAAGACCCCACAAAATCATAACAAAACTGGTTTCATTCGGCTTATTCCGTGCACATGAATAAGCTTCGAGTGCTTATATCGCACCTTTCGATACTAATTTCGCTGTTAACACAATATGGAGCCCTAAATCATGAATGAACATGAGGCAAGCATTAGCCGTTTAAATCATGGATGTATAAGGACCGGCTGTAAAGTCATTGGTGTTCGATAAATAAGTTTTGAATCAAAATGTCCGCCATATTGGAGTTTCGACTAATATGCGTGGATATAATAAAGTAAGTAAGTTCGTATAGGCCGGGCGGCTAGCCCTGCGGGCTTAGCATAAGGACCATAAAATAACTCTATCGACGTGTCAGAGCGTGACAGAGTTATGATGAAGTAAATATTTGTCACCTTTGCACACGTCGGTAAACTCTTGTCGTGGTCTTGTATGCTAAGCTAGCTGGTGTCAGAGTTTTTAGGCCGCCTGAAGGCCTCTGACATGGCTAAACGGTTGAAACAACCGGGGCCTACAATTTAACGTGTCATCTGAGCCACGGTAGCGCTCAGTTGGAAAATGCCACACGCGGTCACCCATCCAAGTACTGACCGTGGATGTAATAAGTTTAAATGAAACCTTTCACAATCCTCATTCCTTATACGTACAGCCAGAATGTGGAACGCTTTGCCTGGGTCTGTCTTCCCGCTAAAGTACGACGGGGGTGTCTTCAAATCCCGAGTAAATAGGTATATTTTAAGTAAGCGTGCTACACCCTAGACCGCATATCTGCTCAACATCAGGCAGTAGTCAAACGAAAAACTATACGAAATAAAAAAACCTGTTGATTGTTATTTTTTGCAATAGGCTAGTTGACAATAATAAAATCAACTTAGAAATAAAGAAGTTACATGTATATTTATTTCTTGCTCGACAAAGAGCGCACTTTATCAGAAAATGACGCCACTGCCCGTAAGTGTCATACATTCGCCAAATTACGAGTATGTTATGATTTGTGGGAAAGGGACAACGCATCCCCTCTTTATCCTTACTCTTTTCTCATCCTTTATTTATTACTCATTCCTTTATCTTTACAAGTTTATTTCTCTGAATTTGATTAGCTAATTTTAATTATTTTTTCAGTTTACAAATCTTATTGAATAGCAGAATTCACTAATCCTAATAATTTTAATTAATTAAATACCAGTCAACTAAGTACCCTATTTTCGTATTAATCTCGTAGTAATTGTTATTTATAATTAACAAAATTAGTTTCGATACTCGTTTCCTTGATATTTTTCAAACACTTTTTTATTGAAAGTCAAAACGTAGGTGACATTTGGACCACTCTTCAAAAGTCATATCAATCGGTTTCCCAATACGCCGAAGACAGCAATACGTAGACTTTGGTCGCCACTTATTTTTTAATACAAATGACTGTTCAGCCTATATTAATACATCCATGGCATCAGCCGTTTAAATGGAAGGGGTGACATAAATGGCCGACGAACTTCGTTAAAAGTATCGGACCCTCCGGATTAGGTATGTGTCCTTGTGCGTATGTTCTGTGGATCGTTATTTGTCGCCAATTGAAATTATGAAGCCGTATTGGAGCTCGCAATGGAGAAGAGTTAACAATCTTGGGATATGAACTACTTAATTAGGTTTAATACTCTGGTACCTACCTACAGGCATGTAGATTTGCTTGTTTGTTTCTTGTTTATAATTTTACACACCGATATTCTTCATAGAATATTTTTTGTCCTAAATAAGTTAAAAATATTATAAGTATGTGTATAAATTTGCGTAAAATACTTGACAAGAGCTCCACACTCCCAGAAAGTGAAAAGAGGCGACATATTATGCTGGTGATAATGATGGTGTCTGTATAGGCTTAGCATGATTCTTCTCAAAGAGATTCACTAATTTTCACAATTTTATTGAAATCTATTGCTCCTTAGCTTAAGCATAAAAGTCTTCAGACAGACACAGAGAGTTGGGAAAACTTCTTTCGCATTTCTAATATTGACAAGAAAAGAAAAAAGAAAACGATGATGTCCTGATCATGATGTCCATTTAAAAGGGTTTAGAACGTGCAATTGTAGTTGTGAATGGACTATCATTATTACTTATGTGTAACTTTTCAATTCTGGTATAAATATATTTCGTGAAAATACGCTTATGCATAATTTAAAATCCATCTGTTTACGATATTTAAATGCCGTTCTGATCACTCAGTAGCGGATGCCATACGTGGATAAGCCATAAAGCACAGAAAATACTATTATTACTGCAATAAAATTCCATAAGCCAACACAATAACTCCGTTTATTTATTACGAAATATGTTTTAAATAAACCAGTTGTGAAATTATGCATTGTATTTATTGTTATGTAAATTATATTGAACATTTTGTAGGTTCTAGAGGTTCGATGGTACATGTAATTTATTTTATACATCTTTCAAATTGCAGTTATGATCAAGTTTTATTTTATGTGATGTAATTTACATGGGAAGTAGATGATTCATAAAATGCTAACAATGAGAAGCAAATTCGAGGTGGTTAGATATTTATGTACTATGCCTACGCGTGTTTTTAAGTTTATTTTTGTCACTGTTATGTAGAGTTTCCTGTCTTATCTTACTTTGCAAATATGTTAGCCGTAGTGGATTAGTGGGAGAACGATTGCCTTGAAATTTGCGAGGTCGTAGATTTAAATCCGGGTCAAAAAGTTCAAAAGGTCAAAAAGTTCTTTGGAATTTACTTACGGATTTTTTACTAGGCAACGTGGTGTATATTGTTCAATCTTCCTTCCTGGCTGAATAGTACTGTTGCATATTTTATTCTTTGTTATTTTAGTAAACCCCGATAATAGGATTAAATAAGAGTGTTAGGTTAGGTATGTATTATGCGCATATCTGTGTGTCCAAGCGATAGGCCTCGATAGGATCGAGTTTCTTAGTTTCAAAACTCATGTGATCAAAATCTTAGCTTATAGAATCAATATTTTTAATTTAAGACGCAGTGGTTTGGTGTATTATTTTTTATTATGATTATAGTAATTGAGATAAAATTCCAAACAAAGCTTAAATCACATGTTTCTGTCTCTATCGCCAGAGATGAAACGGCATTCCTAAATGTATTTGGGAGTCAACATTACCGTGTCGTCGGTAGCTAAGACACCCGATACCGGCGCACGTCCACAGACAACTAAATAAACACCAAATGTATCCAAAGTAACATAAATCATTTTGTCTTCCCGTGTTTTTTTCCGTCAAAAATTTGTTAGTTTCGTGACAATCTGTTCCGCTATTTGCTTAGCGCTAAACAGATGGCTCCAAGGTGCATTCATCATGCGAAGGAATATTAGATTTTTGAAAGAATTTTTAGATTTGACAGGAAATTAATAGTCGTAGAATCTCATTAGCCCGTGGAACTGAATTAGAGACAGAATTACTGCAGAATAATATTTTGGTGTTTTTCTAAGGTTATCCAAAACATGTTTTGCAAGAAATAATAATTTGACAGATACTTTAGCATTTTAACCGACTTCCAAATAGGAGGAGGTTCTGTGTTCGTCTGTATGTATTTTTTTTAAACGAAAACTTCTTTAGCTGCTTGTGCACTTTTTGGGATGGGTAAAAATATTAAACTCGCGTCGGGACACGACTGATCAAAAATTCTTAAGACGGAAGGAGCAAGTTTTCACTTCTGCCGGCACTTTCGGAGTGCAACCCGTTGCTTTTTTGTGTATGTTCATCGATAATTTCGCCAATTGTGAACCGAATCGAAGTATTATTTTTTAGTTCGAAAGGGTGTACTCCCTAGGTGGTTGTGGAAAATTTTACAGAAATCCCAATCCATTTTTTTTCCAGTTTCCATTTTTAATTCCAGTTTTTGATAAATCAACAATAATGTAAACAATTCGAGCGAAATATTCGAATTTTGTACACGATGGAAGGCAGTTTTGCCATTAATTTGCGAAAAATAATTGAAATGTAACAACTCACTATTGGTACCTACTTTTTTAGCGCTCTACAAACATCGTATGTACAAACAGATATTATTTTAATATATTTTATAGCAAATTATACTCTTTACTACACATCTTATTTTTTCTACTGGAAGAAATCGCTTAAAGCGATAAGGCCGCCAATTAGAGACCTATTGTTTTGTTTTTGTCCTTATAATCTGTTTTTTATGTAATGTGGTTGTCTAATAAAGTGTTGTTGTTTGTTATTCCTTGAATAACAATAGTGAGCTGTGTTGTATTCTGCTGATATGTAGTGTTTAAAAAAAAAACAAAAAGTGTTATCAACCGAATAGACACAAACTTTTTTTTTTTATTTGTGTGTTACGCTTTACAGACTCTCTCTCTCTCTCTCTCTCTCTCTCTCTCTCTGTGTAGAGCGTTAACATTGTTAATAAAAGGTAAAGACCCTGGAGTCTGTAGAGTGTCTGTAATACACAGAGGAAAAAACAACTATAAACCTAACATCGACAGCCACACACTTCGACAAAGAAAACAGTTCAAAAATTGGACGTCGTTCTGCAACAAACCAACAAGTTCGATTACCCGTCGGTATCATGTTCGCAATGCTATTAGAGGCTGACATTTGCTCTTTGCCGTTGCCGGGCATTCGGGGAATCTCAAAATTACTCATTGAGTATTTCAGTCACGAACCCCAGTGCCGATCCTTCGCTGATTTTTACTTCTTTCGATTCCAATTGCACTAGTTCACCTGGTGATTTGTCTCTTTGTATCAACCCAGAGGCTTTGGGGTGATCAGTGCATTTTTAGATTGAACATTTTGCGATTTTGTATTCAGTGGTGTCTAATATTACAAGCACATTTAAACATCAGAAAAAGTTTATGACAATGACTTTTATAACTATGGGTAAAGTTAATATTGGACACAGAAAAAGCTTTGGGATGTCCAGTAAATTTTCAAATTGAAATTGTCGTGATTTTGGTACCAGCAGCAGTCAGTACTTACCTAAAATTTGTAGAATTTTTTTACTAAGAATATCGGGTTCAGCAAAAATTCAGAGTTTATTTTTAATTTACCATACTGAAACTAGAAGTAAATACTCGTAAAAAGACATGTCACGACTAATTCAGCATTTTTTTAAAAGATTATCGTTCTGAAGCATGTGTTACTAATATTAATATGACTAAATTTAGTTACAAGATTTCAAATAAGCGTCCAGAATTGCCGTGACTGTTCCGCTTATAATCATTCTGTTTCGGTATTTTAACAACGCAAACAAAGTTAGAAGTTCGAACATTAGTTTTTCAAAGAGATTTTCTGAAGCAGTAAATCCAAAATATTAAAATATTTTTAACGTCAAAAAACTTTTTTACTGGGCCAAAAACATTATTAACAATATTCTAGACAAAAAAGTTCTTGGTTAGCTAATCGCTTGTAAACGAAATAGAAAATACCCAGTCAATAACAAAATATTCCGTCTAGAACATGATTTAAGCAAAGCTTCTAAAAGCACCCTCGAGATCAAATTTGTTAACATCCTAAGTTAGAGCATCTAGTGGAAGAAAAAAGTCTCAAAACAAATTGTTGGCAAAGTTGCAAAGTGTCGGAGAGTGAAAATATGTTAATTGAATAAAGAAAAACTATTAAAAGTTGGTCGTTGAGCTTCTAGCTCAGTCGCAAAAAACAATCCTGACGCAGTGTTAAAACTAGTAGCCACTGCCATTGGCAATGTTTGTGTAAAGAAGAAAAAATCTAAGCCAATGGTATCTGTTAGTTTAAGTATTTGAAATTTATTTTTTGTTAGTCTAAGTACCTATTTGAAAGTTATTTGATGAAGCCAGTGCTGACTTTAACTCGCTGGCGTAAGCGGAAATGACCCTTCCAAAAGTTTTGGTCGCAATATTACTAGTAAACTTTCCCTCACCGAAAACATTCGTATAACTTTCTTAATACTTCCGAGAGATTACCTACTACGCCATACTCGAAAACAAATCCATATCATAATAGAAACGATACGCTTTTATGCGTTGTATTAACTTATACGGCAATAGTAATAATTTTGGTTATTAATTCTGCTCGATAAAGTAGAATTATTGTTTCGATACTATCGGAATTTTCGGAAGAATTCTAGGGTCGGGAGAGCTATTCAAACGGTAGATTCCGAAAACAGTTTATGCGTTGTTTTTATGTGAGATAGTAAAAGTTCGTTATCTCTTTCGATCATTTGACGACTTTCAAAATAGAAGGGTAGATTAATCGTCAAAATAAAAACATCGAATCGCGCCGATAGGTCGGGGCGTCGAAACTGTCGCAATGAATCTGCATGCCACAATCGCTGGGCGTTTCTCGAATATTTCTCATTCCAGTAGCCATCGAATAACTTAGGGTTCTTTTTGGTAGGAAACGTCAATTAAAATTACTTTGGTGTTTTTGTGGGTTTTCGTTAAAAGTGTCAGCGCGCTTTGAATCTGGCGACGAGATAGGGACATTCTACAGGTGCGGTGTCTACCGGTGGTCTGCTGTGTCAACCCGTCTGAGCGGAAAAAAATGACTCACCTTTGTAAAAAATGTTACACTGAATTTGAACTTTAATCTTTATGCATAAAGCTTAAAATTAGACTAAAAGATATTAGTGCCTTCACAAAAACTAAGTTCTTGTTAAAACAAATAATTGAGAATGTTCAAACGTTTATTTTGACTCTCTCTCTTATTGACCATAGTATGAGAATTGCTATAACTTAGGTAGATGTGAATTATGATTGCTGTTATAGTTGAACTCTTTTAATTTTTTTTGAGGATATTATAAAATAAAAATGATTTCCTATTATAATTTCACTTTCATCGTAAAAAAATTAACCACAGACTTCTTTTTTTTACTTTTATTAAACTCTAATTTATATTTTTCAGGATAATTCAACTTCAATTCAAATAAAAGTAAACAAACATTTTTCGTCAAACTTTTTTATCAAGTTTTAGAAAAGTTCTGAATATATTTTGAACTAGCAATGCTTATAACAATCATCACGTTAAATAAAGGGTAAACAGCCATGTTTAATCCTATAAATAACAAATTAGCTCTGGTTCCATACAGATCTATTAATGCAGAAGTATCATGCAAAGTATCAAATAACATCTGGCAAAAATGTCCCATCTGTATGACCCCTAATTAATTTATACCAAATCAGCAGTATAGGATTTCAAGAGGAATCATTTGCATACACGTACTGTAGACCTATACTGAGACAATATATTATTAATCTTTAATTTACTTTATTAGCGTTTCCTCCCCTATTTGCTTGCATTCACCCTCGCCCTAGGGATTTACACAAGAGAACGAAAATTTAAATTTGAATGACCCCTCTGCAATCACCTATTGCCCAAATTTTAGAGCAAATTTACATACCGGAATTTGTTTACACGATACTTTTGTTTACTTTCGACGTTAGAACCGGATCAACCCTTTAACAAAGGAGCTCAGGTGATTTAATTATAACATTGCTGTAATTGACCTCTAGGTTCATGCTGATATGGTTTTAATTTGACTCGTTTGCAGAATTTTAATTTTTTATGGTATTTAGTCCTTACGGGTCATTATTATCGTTAGATAACATGTCATAACTCTAAATACGAGTACTCTGAATGTTTTTTCTAAATTATGGTCATGCAAATGATATGGTTAGCGTTACCCACCCATTCCTTGGGTATTTACTACTCTTTTTTTAATCAACTTTAAATATCTTCATAAGGCAAAATTAAACACTTATTTATAGTGATACTTAACCAGACAAAAGGTATGTCCAATTTCGTTTATTCTATTCGCTAATAAAGCAATGAAATAGAATGTCATTTCATTGAATTGACATTGCGGTTATTGTTATTAGACGGGACCTTTATGATTTTTCAGATCTGATTTCATGTTATTCTCATGCCCGATATTTACAAATATACAACTTTAAGTTATAAATCGTCTAAAAATATATTTTCTTTGTGTACTATATCAGAAAATTTGATTAAAATGAGTGATTATTTTTTATTATTACCAAAATTTTGGCAGTACTTCCAGTAATTTCTTTCAAAATCTCAGTTGTGGAATCCCAGCTTGTAATTACATCCCAAAAGCCAACGACGCTGCACTATTTTTCCACTGTTAGTTAGGTTTAACTACCGTCAGAGGAGCACTCTGCATTAGAGATGCACTTCTACTCCGACAGTTTTATTTTTTCTAACATTCAGATTTTTGTACATATTGTAATATTCTAAAAATTTCTACATTTTACATTTTATCTACTATGTACACCAAAAGTAACTAAGATCCATATCTATGAAAACTATAATTTGACTTAGCATTGTAAACGTAACATAACAGCGGAAACGCGGATCAATAATGATATACTTTTAGTCAAAAACTTTTGTATTATCGACACAATTTATTTATTTTCAGCGTTGTTTCAATCAATCTCTAGGAAATCTAGGCTAAAACTTACTAATCAAAGTGATGTCATCAATAAACGATAAATTACATGATCAACTAACTGCTAAAGACTTTAAACACAATAAAATCTAATAAGTAATAACTTTTAAATCAAACTTATGTATAGTCAAAACCCAGTCAAAATAACCAGAAACATTTTTTCTATGGACCGCCCAGTTCAAACGCAATAATGCAAATAATCCACGAATAATGAGTGTACTAACTGCATGAAATTTAATTTGAAGGAGGTCGACTTCTGTGGATCACGCTTGTCAAAAAGATAACACGGAAGCATAGATTACAAAAAATATACTTAGAATCAAAAGTGTCTGTATTATCTGTTTATTTTCTGCGTTACCTTAATCAATCTCTATGCACCTATAACTAACTAAAGTGATGCCATCAATAAAGTATATTATGTGATCAACTAACTGCAAAAGACTTTAAACACAACGAAATCTACTAAGTAAAAACTTTTAAAATCAACTTATACTCGTAGTCAAATTCCGGCTAAAATAATTTTTTTCCATGGACTGCATTTCTAGCTCAAACGCAAATGCAAATATTCCGCGAATAATGAGTGTACTAACTGCATGCAATTTAAAGGAGGTCGGCTCCTGTGGATCACGTTTGCCAAAAAGATAACAGCGGAAACGCGGATCAAGAATGAATAGTCCAACATGCACTTAGCAGTTACAGCAGAACAGCTGGAATGCAAATTTGGTCGTAGAATTTTTAAGGTGCTATGTTGTTACCTTTGTAATGCTTTTGTTACTTACGTATTAGTCAAATGGTTGTGTTTTTTGCTTTATATGAATAAACTTTGCACATCTTGAATCGATAGTACTACTGTCTGATTCCGTTGATCTATAATACTAAAGATTGGCTCCGAAAATCAATCGAAAAAATTTGTAAGTAAGTAAAAAAGTTGGCTAATTTTGTTTGAAAGTCCATATGTAAATACTGCGCTGTCATGTTATGCATGGTACTGTGCAAATAGTAACCCAAGATGACCTGAAATTTTATGAGTGTTGTTATTCCATTTCGCTGTCGCCAGCTTCTGAAATTTTATATTTTAGCAATAGTATTTTGCCAAAAGATTTTTGTCAATTTATGCGTTATTTAATAATCTAGACTTCAGAAAAAAAAACGCTAGAAAAATTATCAAAAATAAAATATGCTTCAACACCAAATATTTAATTGCACGACAAACAAAACAAATGAAGTTTGGAAACTTTTTGATAAATGAAAGAGCAGTAAGCCTTTGACTCATTTTTTAGCTAAAAATTCAAAGTTCGTAAGACATCGAATTAAGCAAAGTAAAGCAGCCCTGATGTCTGTTTGTACATAAAGTGACTCGCCAATAAGACTCTAACAACAAATTTGTAAAGAACACATTAAGACATAATTTGACATTTTTATGACAAAACTTCATTAAAACGCACGATTTAAAATAATTATTGTCTTGGTTGCAGCGTATCTGATACTTGCGTAGCGATGTATACGAACGGATTAAGTTCAAAAGTCGAGTCATTAAGTGACGGCCAAAGAAATGTTTGGATGTAATCAGCTAGCCTTCAGCTATTAAGACGTACAAACTTGGATCGACCCTGAGACAACTTCGCAAGGATTACGAAGGAATTTTCGGATATGACGCTATTTCCATTCCTATTTTTCTAAAATATCCAAAACCAAGAAGTATTTGCAAAAATTGTTTGCTGAGGGATTAAAAACTATAGGTAGTAGGTACAGAAAAGTATCTGACTGAAGATAGATACCTCCACTTAGGGTGTCGCATTTTGCTTACTTATCACATTTAACGATACGAGTAAATAACGTTAACATTTTTATACTCACCCAGGCTAAGATAAGATAGTCTTCTATTGTTTATTGTAAAACTTTGTCAAAGTATCAAAAGGCTCTCCTTTAGGCTATGCTCGGAGTTTCCCTGCGAAATCGAATCAGAAATAAAAAGTTTGTGGAAGATGCATAGTTACCGACATCCCAGCCATTGGGAAGTTGAAATAACAGTGGACTTAACACGGAGAATAATGATAAGGTCTAAAAGTTCTCGAGTGCAGACTACGTACTTAAAAGACCCTGAAATATCTATACACCAGGGGAACAGGCCAGAAAAAAAAAAAAAAAAAAAAAAAGACTACGTACTTAAAAGTGCAGAAAACGTCCACTTAGAAGGTGGTATGGATGACCTCATAAAGACCACAAGATTAAGCTGAATACAGACCGCTTCTAACTGGTCTTATTGCAAATCCATAGAGGATGCCTATGTCCAGCAATGGTCGTTGGCAGGTAGATGAAGGGATGAAAATCTGAGAAATAAATGAACTTGAAACTATTTGATTAAAATTAAACGTGACCTCCTCAAACAATTTGTTTCTTAATCCTAGTCTACTCCCTTCTCGTATTTACCGAAAACTTTTCCGTCGCAGTTAATTTATTTTCCAACTAAATCTTATAAATTCGGTCCCGCTAGCATTCCGCACGCAATCTCACTCCAACGTCGACTTCTTGATAAGGCTATTATATTTATTTGTGAATTTAGTTTTGCTACACAGTATGCAAAGTATTTCGTAAAAGATTACGTGAAATGGGGTACGCTAGATGTTACCAAAAACAAAGTTTTACTATTTCTTAAAAACAGTTGTTGTTTTAACTCCAGTAAAATAAATTTATGCAAACAACTGTGGCATTCTACTATGTTTTTTGCCGTTTCATTTTCGTTAAATAAAAAAAAAAATCACAATTTATAAATAAGCCAGTAAAATGTCTTCTTTCAGATGCCACGCAATTTAATTTAAATGCTACACCATCTACACAAAAAAGAAAACATAAAACTCTGCATATTTACAAAGAAATATCTAATCAAGACGAAAGCCATAAAATTAAAACGGCCTTTTTATCCCCTTAAAAATTCGGACCAAGGTTTTGTGGAGCTAATAAGGAATTTTAATTACCAAGAAGCTTATACCCCGCCCTATTAAAACACTAACGGAAGTTATTACAGTAAAATTTAAGTAAAATAAACTGGCTAAGGGCGTAATTACCATGCTCGCTACGAGGTTCCGCAGTCCGCACCTATATAATATTATAAGTACCTATTACTTTTGCGCTATCATAATATTCATACATAATTATATTACTTTGGTTATGTTTGTGTATCATTTTATAACTGTATATAATTTTGCTTTTGAACCAATTCGCTACATAATACACTGAAGCGACCAGACTCTTTCAAAAAGGAATTGTAGTTTAAATATTTTACAAGCTTTTATTTAACTTGAAATGGATGTACCTATGTATGTAAGTACCTATGTACTCGGGTGGAACCTTGCAAGTTAAATTTGAACAACTTCCCGGTTTTCGATTGAGCTGAAATTTTGCACGTATATGTACGAGTTTATCGCGTCACAATGTAATAATATGATACCATTGAGCTGATCTGATGATTGAGTCAGGTGGCCATACGAACTCCTGTACTAAGTGTAACTTTAATGTACTAGGTTAATTTTAAAAAGTAAAAAAGATGGGGATATCCTTTTGTTGAATAAAATAAGAATACATTAAAGAATTCAAAGTAGGTAGGTACGTGTGTATAACTTTGCTTATTCATACGGTCCTCATACAGTATTGAAAAAAGTTGTGATAGTTATTGTAATATGATTATTTTTATATATATAAAAAAAAGTTAAAATATTTGAATGAATTACAACAGCAACAATAACAACGAAACATAAAATAGAAAAGGTTTCTCAAACTCTACTCCAGAACCCCAAAATGCCTGGAAACCCGTGGAAATTCTGCGTTGTTCAAGCAGACCATTTAAATTAGCGTCGATAACTCGAAAATCGAATGAAAAGGGTTTCGCCAGGAGAGTTCCAATTAGTTTGCTGTTATTTTTCAATTCCCTTCGATGTGGGTCGTTATGTTTAATCGATATTTCAGAAACGTTTGAATTTTGTAAGGTACTGTAACTGAAGTGAAGAGTTAATCACTAGAAGTGAAGTTGATAATTCATAATGAAATCACCTGAATAAGTCCAGACTTTGTTCAAAAAAACTGCTTTTTAATTTTTTAAAGTTATTATGAATCTCTTTTATACATTTAGTACCTATTATCTATAAATGAAAATAAATACAGCTGAACTGATTTTGCTCATTTTTATTTGTTGTATTTTTTATTTACGAGATACAGAAAAAAATAAGAAAATTGATTGAAAAATAGTAAAAACGTCTATTTAATTTTCAAAATGTTCCTACCAGTGGTGACGCTAAACGCTATCAAAATTAGAATCGATAATAATTAGTAAAATGAAGGTGATATGAATATGTAATTACCATGCTCGCTACGAGGTTCCGCAGTCCGCACCTATATAATATTATAAGTACCTATTACTTTTGCGCTATCATAATATTCATACATAATTATATTACTTTGGTTATGTTTGTGTATCATTTTATAACTGTATATAATTTTGCTTTTGAACCAATTCGCTACATAATACACTGAAGCGACCAGACTCTTTCAAAAAGGAATTGTAGTTTAAATATTTTACAAGCTTTTATTTAACTTGAAATGGATGTACCTATGTATGTAAGTACCTATGTACTCGGGTGGAACCTTGCAAGTTAAATTTGAACAACTTCCCGGTTTTCGATTGAGCTGAAATTTTGCACGTATATGTACGAGTTTATCGCGTCACAATGTAATAATATGATACCATTGAGCTGATCTGATGATTGAGTCAGGTGGCCATACGAACTCCTGTACTAAGTGTAACTTTAATGTACTAGGTTAATTTTAAAAAGTTAAAAAAGATGGGGATATCCTTTTGTTGAATAAAATAAGAATACATTAAAGAATTCAAAGTAGATAGGTACGTGTGTATAACTTTGCTTATTCATACGGTCCTCATACAGTATTGAAAAAAGTTGTGATAGTTATTGTAATATGATTATTTTTATATATATAAAAAAAAGTTAAAATATTTGAATGAATTACAACAGCAACAATAACAACGAAACATAAAATAGAAAAGGTTTCTCAAACTCTACTCCAGAACCCCAAAATGCCTGGAAACCCGTGGAAATTCTGCGTTGTTCAAGCAGACCATTTAAATTAGCGTCGATAACTCGAAAATCGAATGAAAAGGGTTTCGCCAGGAGAGTTCCAATTAGTTTGCTGTTATTTTTCAATTCCCTTCGATGTGGGTCGTTATGTTTAATCGATATTTCAGAAACGTTTGAATTTTGTAAGGTACTGTAACTGAAGTGAAGAGTTAATCACTAGAAGTGAAGTTGATAATTCATAATGAAATCACCTGAATAAGTCCAGACTTTGTTCAAAAAAACTGCTTTTTAATTTTTTAAAGTTATTATGAATCTCTTTTATACATTTAGTACCTATTATCTATAAATGAAAATAAATACAGCTGAACTGATTTTGCTCATTTTTATTTGTTGTATTTTTTATTTACGAGATACAGAAAAAAATAAGAAAATTGATTGAAAAATAGTAAAAACGTCTATTTAATTTTCAAAATGTTCCTACCAGTGGTGACGCTAAACGCTATCAAAATTAGAATCGATAATAATTAGTAAAATGAAGGTGATATGAAGTTCACCGGGTCAGGTAGTATTCAATTGAAAATGATCTTTACGAATCCATCGTTAAATACGAGTATGTCTGGATTTCTAACAGGGCTTCAAAAGACCTATTCCGCACCTAGTTTACTCAACTTTTGCAATTTGTGATCTATTTGTGAATTGTACAGTCTCATTAGCTATCAGATCTGCATCCCATACATGGTTTTTAAGAACTGGTGTACTAAGGCAGTCATTTAAACCATCATTATATGGATAACATTTACCATGGGGCCAACCCTAAATCCGAGAATAAAATATATCAGCTGTTTCATACATTTTGTCCATTCCGAGTTGAAATTTTGGATGGAATAGTTTATTTTCTTTTTCGCATTCTTCGTTGGCCCCATAGTAAAAGTTGTTCATAATGAAGTCTTAATCACCCCTTTTAGCTTAGTACAGGCTAAGCAGGTAACCCTGTATTAGGTAACCCTAAAAGTATCGACCCAAAAGAAATTCAGATGTGTTTTTTCTTCCATTCTGTCCCCCGGGGGACAGAGTGGAATAATCCCTTTTAGATTTTTTTATATTATGAAAATAACACTGATGGTAACCAGTATAAGTAGCGCCTAAATATCAAATTTGCAATTATAAAACTAACTCGCGTGAAACGCCCACCTTTTAACCACCTAATGAATATTTGATTAACAGCCACTATTAGCCGTAAACTCCCCTTCATTAAACTAAAGTTCACACTTTATCAACCAAACTTGAGGGTTTTAAGCCACGCGATGATGACGATTAGGTATCTAGGGTAATTAAATCAAAACTTTCCTTTGTTTTCCTTTTGAATTCAAAGCAAACACGAGAGAAAATGGGTTGTAATAAAAATTCTGGCGCAAAATTGAAGCCACATTTTATGACAAGCTATTTTCAAATTTTAGGTATCTACTTGTATGAATTGTTTAAAATAAGCTCGACAATAATAAAAAAACATCATTAGACGAATAGAAATAGTTTTGTTATTTTATTTTAGACCTTCATAAGCTCCTGAATGATTTGTTTCGAAAGCCTAGTTTGTTTTTGAACTAATTATGTTCAAAAGATGTACCTAAGTATTCACAAATTAGTCTTTCTCTCGACAATTCAATAAAAAGTTATTCACAGTTTTCTTTGTTTTTCAAAATAAATTAAGAATATCTCTCGAAACAGCCAAACCAAATAAAGTTTCAGACACATAAATTTGAAGGAAATCATTTTAAAAAAACGTTATTTTATGATATAAAATCCAAACAGGTCTACGTAAGGTCATGACAATTGCTTCACCAAACTGAAGCGGAAATATCTGTTTTCAAACCTCGAGAGATAATCATTTACTATGTACTATACAGAAACAACAGTAACAAAACAATCCCGCCAACCATAAAACCTTACCCTCACAAACAAATAAAACGTTATATTCCATTTTAAAGTTTTCATTCGCCACAGTCGGATGGACAATAACGTAATGAGGCAGGCGTGGGGGTTACCAGACAAATAAATTGGAAAATCCCAAATAAAAACAAAATATTTTTACTCTTTTTTCTATAAAAATCCTGCAATATTTGCAATATCTAAATCTCATAAAATCAATCAATCAAAACTTGCATCTGGTTTTCCTCCAGTAGAATCAGAATAAAACAAGAGACGGCTATCTATAAAGAGAGAAACTAAGCTCTAGATCAGACCAGCGTGAGGGGAGTCTCCCTATTTAATGTAGCCTCAATTATAACCACCGGAGACCAATCCAAAAATCCAGTGATAATTGTCTGGAAATCCCAAAATCGGGTCTGATATTTCCTGGAACTTACAAAGTATAGCCCGAATTCTAACAAGACACAAAATTTTGAGGCTAAAATCTTGACATAGACCTGAGATATCTGGACACATTCCGAGATGTAGCAACACTAGCCAGGCGTCGGCGACCGGCCGGCGACAGGTCTTATGACACCCTTATCTGTGGCCACACGCAATATGTGTTTATTTAGAACACAGCCACGCAATAAATTGTGTATTATTACTAGTGCTGGCTTAGTTAGAACCGAGCCTTATTTAGTGGTTTTGCGACTTGTTTGTATAATGAAAATTATTGAAATAAAATTTTAGAAATGTGCTTAGATAACTGTTTAAATAACTATAACTTTATGTTAACGTTCTTTTTATTAAAATAATTCTCGACATCAGATGCATAAGGTCGGATGTACAAAACTCCAACTTTTCAGGAGAGGAAAAATAAAATTGACGAACAATTCTCTTCATATTTATTAAACTTTAAGCATTTAAATCAGTTTTCTTTTTTTATAATTAGGTAAATAGTTGTACCTCTTACTTCTAATGACAAGAATCACTGTACCTATTTATATAAATAAATAAACAAAGTTTTTTTATTTAATCAGTTACATCCGACCTTATGCCTGAAATATTATAGATTTACAATTGAAACTGCAGGCATATGTCTACATCCGACTTTATACTTGCAATTTCAAGCGTTTACTTTTAGCTTTATAATGACATATAGTTTTATGCTCCTAGACATATTACAATTCAACCAAGTCTGATTAGTGGATATTACTTTATACTTCTAAAATTTTTATTAATTATTTAATTTCAAGCAAAAGGTCGGAAGCCTTTATAAATCTCTCACTTACAACAAAGTATAGGTTTTAAGATAACATAAAATTGGTTTGCATTATATTAATACAAAAGCAAAGGGTCGGAAGAACCGACAAATGATAACAAAAATATAGTTAAGAAGGCACCTTGGCAAGAAATAATAAAAAAAATATCTAGTCAGTCTCAGGAAAGTCAGGCTCATTGGCATCATGTTTCAGATTCCTGTAGTAATCATGAAATTCTGCGGGTACCCATTCCAAAAGGGTAATTAAATCTTTATATTTTGCAGAAGATATCGGTTTTGCTTCTTCTCGAACATTCGGCAAGTCACTGGGAAACTCAATACCTTTAGACAAATTGCGTACCAATGATATTTCAGAAAATTGCGCTGAAAAGTTTGTTTTGTAAAACAGCGTTCCCGGCTGTTCTTGCTTCAGTTGAAGCCAAACACACTGTGAGATTTTAAACTCTTGACCGTCCTTGTTCTTTTTTCGCATCACCAATGGTCCATTCTTTTTATATAAACTGGTCAAATCTTTGAAATGCTGTAATTCCATATCAAACACTTCAAAAGTTTTTTTTCCTCCGCATGTTCTTATGAATTGGGACCAATCTCTGGGAATGGCGATCTGCATTGTCTTCAGCTGTTTTTTTCTTCTTTCAATTTGGGAATGAATTTGGTCAACTTCCATGTGTGTGTGGCCTTTTAGCATGAATTTGTGATTAATGATCTTTATGTTAGGAAATTTGTGCAGGAGCCAAATGTAGGCCATCACTATCATCAAATTTCTGTTTTGGCCTGCGCAATTATCTGACCAAAATAGCAATTCTTCAACATTTCCGAGTTTAGCTCTGTTTTCTTCTGCCCAACGAATGAGACAGGATGCTACTTCGTTACCCCCTCTTCCGCCTATGTTTTCAGACCAGATCACATTTGAAGCAACGTTACTCGTTGCGTCATATATTGTTAAATTCAATGTCCAAAGTTTTCGCAGGTAGAAAGACTTGGTATTGGTTAAATTAGGTGTCGCTAAACACTTTTGTAAATCGAACATTAAAACTCTTTTCTTTCCAGAACTGTTTTGTGCTTCTTCTTTATCAATTTTCTTTAAATTATATCTTTCATTTGCTGCATCTTGATGTAATTTATGTTCCTTTTCAATCTCTTTTTTTTCTGTTTCTTCTATAGCGTCTTTAAATTTTCTCTCATAAGCATCGCAATCGTCGCATGTGTCTACTGACGGGAGTTTGAAGCTAAGGTTGAATTTTGTGTTGAATATATTTCGGTATAACCATTCTTTTGCTACAAGGTTATTAGGTGTTCCTTCTTTTATCATAAGTTCTTTGTAATGCTGATACATGGTTGCAATATTTAAGTCCGGACCTAAATACTTTTTCCCACTTTTTTGGCGTGAATAGTGGCTTTCATAGGATGGATAGGAATTAATATGATCCATTACTTTATTAATTATGGGTGCAGGTGATTTGTTTCCTGGTACATGTTTTCCCCTTTGATCTTCAATCGTTAAACCTCCCTCCATTTTTTTTTCTACACTTAATTTTACAAATTTTTCTCCAATCGACAGTGTATTCAAAAACATAACCTTGCATACTTTTTCTTTGGAACCGTCTACAGTAAAACTATAATTATAAGAGAACTTCCTTCTATCTAGCTCCAAGTCACCACTAGTTTTCATGTTTCGCTTTCTGTCTTTTTTTACGTTGCTAACAATAAATTGTCGACGCTGATCCCAATTACGACAATTTTTCCAAAATTGGTTGAAGATAAGTTCTCTTTTTTCATGAGATATCTTCGTATAACATTTAGCTTTACACGAACACGGAGGCTTTAACATACGACCCTCTACGTCTGGTTTCTTCTTAGCGACTGTTGAGTGATATGGAGATCCCTTCAATCTCGCGATTTTGGTAGAATTCCTTTTCCATTTCGTTGGATCAGCAATTTTTTTCTTTACATTTTGTGTTTCTGATAATCCTTGTACTTGATTCAAATACACCACTCCATTTAAGTCAACAACCATTATGGGATAATGATCAGGTGTCAAGGTCGGTGACATCGTAACATTTTTGTCAATTTTTTTGTAGCAAACTAAAGCTTTTGAACCTTCTTGTTTTGAAGGCAAAAATATTGTTTTGTCAGTACATGGCGTATCGGAATCATCACTCAATTCACCAGTTTCATTAATGTGAATCTCTGGTCTTTCTAAACATGTCTTTTTCTTGAGAGGCGAATAAGCACATTGATCAAAATCAGGAACAGAATCGATATTTTTACTACTTAAATTCTGTGGACCTATAAGATCTTCTACCGTTATTAAGTCAGAAGTATTCTCTGCATTACCTTGGTAATTTGTTGTATTTTTATTTTGTGATGATAGATGTATACTGACTGGAGCATTGCAAGGTTCGTGTTTACAAGCTTCAGGACAATAATTATCCGGTGGGAATAGGCGTCTTTTTACTTGATCTTGAGACATTTTTAAGAGCCTGAATTGAGCAGAGTCACTTATCTCGCTACAGCTTGAGTCATTCTCTATATCAGGTTCATAATCTTTGTCTTTAACGCTGTCATCACTTCCATAATCAAAAATGTCTTCTTCGCCATCTGAAAATAAAAATAAATATTCAATCAAATTAAAAAAAAAAACCAGAAAACTTATTGGGGACCAATATCGAAGTAAGTAAACACGTAAAAAGGCAGGCTTTTGTTTGTTATTCAAATTTCATTTTAGTCGCATTGCTAAATTATTGGAAGTTTGAAGTTTACCTACCATTCATATCTATGTCGTGAGCTATATTGGATTTTTTTGAAACGCACGCAGTATTCTTAGTTCCTTCTTCTTCATGAGGTAGTTTATCTGAAAAAATATTCAAATTATCACACTAATAATTATAACGCTGAAATTTGTGTATGTATGTCCACTTCATGCC
This sequence comes from Hypomecis atomaria, assembly GCA_964007245.1. Classification (NCBI taxonomy): domain Eukaryota; kingdom Metazoa; phylum Arthropoda; class Insecta; order Lepidoptera; family Geometridae; genus Hypomecis; species Hypomecis atomaria. The sequence continues at coordinate 14,055,979 of OZ023291.1, forward strand.
TAAACAACTTGACGGATTAAGGCAGATTGACAGATCAGCACCTGGATTAACATGTTAATCCATCTATGAATGAATATACCTATAACAGAATTCCAAGCGGGGCAACAGTGGGCAATAGCTAGCTAATATACTTGTACTTTAATGAACCATCTTTACGACCATACAATCTCTACGATCGTTGTCCTCTGTATTGCCTATGTACCTAAAATTATTTTCATGTTATCGAACTTTCATAAGTAAATTACGTAATTAATTGTACAAAACTTACTTTCTATATCACCGAATGGTTTTCCTCCTCGAGCCTGAATAACTTTTTCGCGAACCTTAGAAAGTCGTCGTCGTTTTTCAAATAATTGTTCATACAATGGTACTGTGTTCTGCAAGAATAATTAGGTACAAGTAGTAGGTATGTATTTGTTATCTACTTAGCTAGATCAAGAGATTTAAGAAAGGTTGGTTAGAAAAAACTATGTAGGTAGGTACCAACTTGCTTGCATTCTAATTTAAGTAGGTACTTACTTCATTTTTTTCCATTATGTTATGACTGTTCACTGCATTGATGAAACATAAACAGTTTGTAATACAAAATATCGCACTAAGTATTCATTAACCACTGCTTTTTCACATAAAACTAAAAACCATACACAAGTGACCGGCGTGACCGGTGCCGAACGAACGAATAAATTTTGCTATTGTAACCAACGGCCGACGCGCGGCGGGGCGGGCGTGGTGCGGCACGTGCCACTGCTCCACTATCACTGTCACTCTCACTCTAGCGGCGACGAGCTATAATGCTGTCTCACGCCATTTGTCGATGCGCCACGTGCGTTCATGACGACCAAAATTTTCTATACGGAAATATCCGAACTATCTTAACTACCGACCAAGCAGGACAAAGTAACTTTAATTTATTTGGAGACATAAGGATGGAAGTCAACAAACGTACCAAAATCCGAATACAATATTGTTGTTATTACAGCAAGAAAGTCTTACATTGACATACGACGTTATGCCTTATTAATGCTAGATAACATTTTTCCAAGCATAATGCTGAATGTGATGATACGTTTCTTTATTTGAATAATAAATTAGGTGCACAAGGTCGTATGAGTTGAAGCGCCCAGCGTGATGTGCCAAATATTTTAGATGCATAATAGTTTTTGTTGACATAAGGCTCCTTAAAGTAAAAATAATTTAGTGCATAAAGATGTAAGTGAACGTAAACCTATATGCCTCCAAGGCATTTCAAAAAGTGCGTAAATCCGACTTTATGCATGCGTGTATTTTGCTAACGGAAAGAGATAGAAATACCACGATCAGTTTGATAGAAAGAGAAACAACGCCATATTATCGCTACACTAAAAAGACATTTTGGTCGGATCTTCACATCCGACCTAATGCCTCTAAGGTCGAGACTCGACATCAGATGCATAAGGTCGGATGTACAAAACTCCAACTTTTCAGGAGAGGAAAAATAAAATTGACGAACAATTCTCTTCATATTTATTAAACTTTAAGCATTTAAATCAGTTTTCTTTTTTTATAATTAGGTAAATAGTTGTACCTCTTACTTCTAATGACAAGAATCACTGTACCTATTTATATAAATAAATAAACAAAGTTTTTTTATTTAATCAGTTACATCCGACCTTATGCCTGAAATATTATAGATTTACAATTGAAACTGCAGGCATATGTCTACATCCGACTTTATACTTGCAATTTCAAGCGTTTACTTTTAGCTTTATAATGACATATAGTTTTATGCTCCTAGACATATTACAATTCAACCAAGTCTGATTAGTGGATATTACTTTATACTTCTAAAATTTTTATTAATTATTTAATTTCAAGCAAAAGGTCGGAAGCCTTTATAAATCTCTCACTTACAACAAAGTATAGGTTTTAAGATAACATAAAATTGGTTTGCATTATATTAATACAAAAGCAAAGGGTCGGAAGAACCGACAAATGATAACAAAAATATAGTTAAGAAGGCACCTTGGCAAGAAATAATAAAAAAAATATCTAGTCAGTCTCAGGAAAGTCAGGCTCATTGGCATCATGTTTCAGATTCCTGTAGTAATCATGAAATTCTGCGGGTACCCATTCCAAAAGGGTAATTAAATCTTTATATTTTGCAGAAGATATCGGTTTTGCTTCTTCTCGAACATTCGGCAAGTCACTGGGAAACTCAATACCTTTAGACAAATTGCGTACCAATGATATTTCAGAAAATTGCGCTGAAAAGTTTGTTTTGTAAAACAGCGTTCCCGGCTGTTCTTGCTTCAGTTGAAGCCAAACACACTGTGAGATTTTAAACTCTTGACCGTCCTTGTTCTTTTTTCGCATCACCAATGGTCCATTCTTTTTATATAAACTGGTCAAATCTTTGAAATGCTGTAATTCCATATCAAACACTTCAAAAGTTTTTTTTCCTCCGCATGTTCTTATGAATTGGGACCAATCTCTGGGAATGGCGATCTGCATTGTCTTCAGCTGTTTTTTTCTTCTTTCAATTTGGGAATGAATTTGGTCAACTTCCATGTGTGTGTGGCCTTTTAGCATGAATTTGTGATTAATGATCTTTATGTTAGGAAATTTGTGCAGGAGCCAAATGTAGGCCATCACTATCATCAAATTTCTGTTTTGGCCTGCGCAATTATCTGACCAAAATAGCAATTCTTCAACATTTCCGAGTTTAGCTCTGTTTTCTTCTGCCCAACGAATGAGACAGGATGCTACTTCGTTACCCCCTCTTCCGCCTATGTTTTCAGACCAGATCACATTTGAAGCAACGTTACTCGTTGCGTCATATATTGTTAAATTCAATGTCCAAAGTTTTCGCAGGTAGAAAGACTTGGTATTGGTTAAATTAGGTGTCGCTAAACACTTTTGTAAATCGAACATTAAAACTCTTTTCTTTCCAGAACTGTTTTGTGCTTCTTCTTTATCAATTTTCTTTAAATTATATCTTTCATTTGCTGCATCTTGATGTAATTTATGTTCCTTTTCAATCTCTTTTTTTTCTGTTTCTTCTATAGCGTCTTTAAATTTTCTCTCATAAGCATCGCAATCGTCGCATGTGTCTACTGACGGGAGTTTGAAGCTAAGGTTGAATTTTGTGTTGAATATATTTCGGTATAACCATTCTTTTGCTACAAGGTTATTAGGTGTTCCTTCTTTTATCATAAGTTCTTTGTAATGCTGATACATGGTTGCAATATTTAAGTCCGGACCTAAATACTTTTTCCCACTTTTTTGGCGTGAATAGTGGCTTTCATAGGATGGATAGGAATTAATATGATCCATTACTTTATTAATTATGGGTGCAGGTGATTTGTTTCCTGGTACATGTTTTCCCCTTTGATCTTCAATCGTTAAACCTCCCTCCATTTTTTTTTCTACACTTAATTTTACAAATTTTTCTCCAATCGACAGTGTATTCAAAAACATAACCTTGCATACTTTTTCTTTGGAACCGTCTACAGTAAAACTATAATTATAAGAGAACTTCCTTCTATCTAGCTCCAAGTCACCACTAGTTTTCATGTTTCGCTTTCTGTCTTTTTTTACGTTGCTAACAATAAATTGTCGACGCTGATCCCAATTACGACAATTTTTCCAAAATTGGTTGAAGATAAGTTCTCTTTTTTCATGAGATATCTTCGTATAACATTTAGCTTTACACGAACACGGAGGCTTTAACATACGACCCTCTACGTCTGGTTTCTTCTTAGCGACTGTTGAGTGATATGGAGATCCCTTCAATCTCGCGATTTTGGTAGAATTCCTTTTCCATTTCGTTGGATCAGCAATTTTTTTCTTTACATTTTGTGTTTCTGATAATCCTTGTACTTGATTCAAATACACCACTCCATTTAAGTCAACAACCATTATGGGATAATGATCAGGTGTCAAGGTCGGTGACATCGTAACATTTTTGTCAATTTTTTTGTAGCAAACTAAAGCTTTTGAACCTTCTTGTTTTGAAGGCAAAAATATTGTTTTGTCAGTACATGGCGTATCGGAATCATCACTCAATTCACCAGTTTCATTAATGTGAATCTCTGGTCTTTCTAAACATGTCTTTTTCTTGAGAGGCGAATAAGCACATTGATCAAAATCAGGAACAGAATCGATATTTTTACTACTTAAATTCTGTGGACCTATAAGATCTTCTACCGTTATTAAGTCAGAAGTATTCTCTGCATTACCTTGGTAATTTGTTGTATTTTTATTTTGTGATGATAGATGTATACTGACTGGAGCATTGCAAGGTTCGTGTTTACAAGCTTCAGGACAATAATTATCCGGTGGGAATAGGCGTCTTTTTACTTGATCTTGAGACATTTTTAAGAGCCTGAATTGAGCAGAGTCACTTATCTCGCTACAGCTTGAGTCATTCTCTATATCAGGTTCATAATCTTTGTCTTTAACGCTGTCATCACTTCCATAATCAAAAATGTCTTCTTCGCCATCTGAAAATAAAAATAAATATTCAATCAAATTAAAAAAAAAAACCAGAAAACTTATTGGGGACCAATATCGAAGTAAGTAAACACGTAAAAAGGCAGGCTTTTGTTTGTTATTCAAATTTCATTTTAGTCGCATTGCTAAATTATTGGAAGTTTGAAGTTTACCTACCATTCATATCTATGTCGTGAGCTATATTGGATTTTTTTGAAACGCACGCAGTATTCTTAGTTCCTTCTTCTTCATGAGGTAGTTTATCTGAAAAAATATTCAAATTATCACACTAATAATTATAACGCTGAAATTTGTGTATGTATGTCCACTTCATGCCTAAACAACTTGACGGATTAAGGCAGATTGACAGATCAGCACCTGGATTAACATGTTAATCCATCTATGAATGAATATACCTATAACAGAATTCCAAGCGGGGCAACAGTGGGCAATAGCTAGCTAATATACTTGTACTTTAATGAACCATCTTTACGACCATACAATCTCTACGATCGTTGTCCTCTGTATTGCCTATGTACCTAAAATTATTTTCATGTTATCGAACTTTCATAAGTAAATTACGTAATTAATTGTACAAAACTTACTTTCTATATCACCGAATGGTTTTCCTCCTCGAGCCTGAATAACTTTTTCGCGAACCTTAGAAAGTCGTCGTCGTTTTTCAAATAATTGTTCATACAATGGTACTGTGTTCTGCAAGAATAATTAGGTACAAGTAGTAGGTATGTATTTGTTATCTACTTAGCTAGATCAAGAGATTTAAGAAAGGTTGGTTAGAAAAAACTATGTAGGTAGGTACCAACTTGCTTGCATTCTAATTTAAGTAGGTACTTACTTCATTTTTTTCCATTATGTTATGACTGTTCACTGCATTGATGAAACATAAACAGTTTGTAATACAAAATATCGCACTAAGTATTCATTAACCACTGCTTTTTCACATAAAACTAAAAACCATACACAAGTGACCGGCGTGACCGGTGCCGAACGAACGAATAAATTTTGCTATTGTAACCAACGGCCGACGCGCGGCGGGGCGGGCGTGGTGCGGCACGTGCCACTGCTCCACTATCACTGTCACTCTCACTCTAGCGGCGACGAGCTATAATGCTGTCTCACGCCATTTGTCGATGCGCCACGTGCGTTCATGACGACCAAAATTTTCTATACGGAAATATCCGAACTATCTTAACTACCGACCAAGCAGGACAAAGTAACTTTAATTTATTTGGAGACATAAGGATGGAAGTCAACAAACGTACCAAAATCCGAATACAATATTGTTGTTATTACAGCAAGAAAGTCTTACATTGACATACGACGTTATGCCTTATTAATGCTAGATAACATTTTTCCAAGCATAATGCTGAATGTGATGATACGTTTCTTTATTTGAATAATAAATTAGGTGCACAAGGTCGTATGAGTTGAAGCGCCCAGCGTGATGTGCCAAATATTTTAGATGCATAATAGTTTTTGTTGACATAAGGCTCCTTAAAGTAAAAATAATTTAGTGCATAAAGATGTAAGTGAACGTAAACCTATATGCCTCCAAGGCATTTCAAAAAGTGCGTAAATCCGACTTTATGCATGCGTGTATTTTGCTAACGGAAAGAGATAGAAATACCACGATCAGTTTGATAGAAAGAGAAACAACGCCATATTATCGCTACACTAAAAAGACATTTTGGTCGGATCTTCACATCCGACCTAATGCCTCTAAGGTCGAGAATTATATTACACTATATATCTGTCGTTAGTAGTTAGAACTTTATTTTACTATTCTGATAGTCTTAAAAAGTATGTATTTTGTTTATAGATACTTATGGGTACGTACCATAAGCAATTCGACATGTTTTTTTTACATTGATGGTATCAATCTTGTATTACATTAACACAATCTAATGAAAAAGCTTGTAGATTCGACTGCATCAATCTCAGAATTGTTAATTCGGTGAAATCAGAAAAGAGAAAAGTATCTTTATGAGAGAAGCAATTTATTTAAAATTTAGTACAAGAAGATCATATAGTCATCCTTTGTGGGTAGGCTTATGTTCATCAGTGGACTATGTATTAATAAGTTGTCAAGTGTGTGTCAAGACGACAATTATGATGATGATAAAAACTATTTATATAATGTAATTAGATAGCTGACTGCTGGAAAAACATAATTAACTAATAAATATGTTTGCTAAGTCAATCACCTTTGACCTATGTGCAAGTTTAAGAATTTTATTTTTCCTTCATAACTCAAAATGCTAAAATCCCACAGAGCTCTAAATAATTTTCAGAGAAAGTTTTTAGTATGGTATGGTCTATAAACTTAGAAAGTTTGAATATTCTATCTCGTATACTTTAGAAATTAAGGTGTTACTGTATTGTTTCTGCTTGCTGATGTAGCATTTGTGAGATATAAGTCGCCAAAGTTAAAAAAAAATGGTTTCGTGGCCGCGTACACTTTTTTTTCAACTTTTGCGACTTATATCTCACAAATGCTACATCAGCAAGCAGATTCAACACAGTAATACAAAAATACAACTGCAATGAATTGAAATGTGTCTAGGCTCTGATAAAACTTATTTTCGAAGACCATATAAAACCATATTTTATATCTCCTGCGAATACGTAAAGTGAAACAAATTACTGGACTCTAATATCACCAGTACAAAGACTTTTAAGTTGGTTACAATGCTGTTTTAGATATACAATAGACAAGTGAATGTCTCAATTGTAAAGCTAAGTGCTACATGTACAAATTTCAGATGAATTCAAGCTTGAATATTTGATAAAATATTTATATTTATATTTCTGTATAGGTGTAGATGTGTTAATTTTGTTTCAAAATTCATCCATGAATATATGAATAATGAAGATTTTTTTGGCAAATACATTGGTACCTTAATAAAGCGAAAATTTGTTGTAGGAAATACAAATAAAACATTTTGGACATTAAACTTATTGATTCAGTCCCAAATCGTGCAAATTATGTACCGAAATGCGAAAAATATTGATAAACTATATGATTTTATGTATTAAAAAAAAAATTGTAATCAGAAAATTGTTGTTGAAATAACCAACTTTAATTATTTATAATTTTTGACCGACGAACCGAACCAGAGGAGGTACTCAATTCGAAGCGTTTTTTTTTAATGTATATCCACGCATAACTTTTTTCATAGTATTTCGATTTCAATAATTTTTTTTATTGGAAATGGTATACTTCAAAATTGGTCCCATTAAAATGTATTATTAAATTTTAAAAATTTATTATATTAAGCTATTTTTGATAAATCAACAATGGTATGAAAAATGCTACATGGATCCGTACGAAATATTCGCAAATTCTGTACAAGGGTGAAGTCGGTCATGCTATTTTTTGCAAAAAAGTTATTATGACAAATGTTTCTCAAATTTCTTGAAATGCCAATTTTGACATCACTCTATAAAGATTCATTTGTTTCACCAAAAAATATTAAGTAATAGTAAGTTTAGTATTTAAAAAAAATACTACTAAATTGCGTTAAAAAAGTAGAGTTTACTACAAAGAAATTAAAACGCGACGGTAGTAGTTTGCATTACGCATACATTTTAGAAACCATAGAGAAAATAAACACACTTTTGTTTACTCTGCCTTGGCATATTATCAGAAAGTTTCAAACGCAACGCTCGCATACTATTTGATAAACTTTGTCACGCGTTTTGACCATCAATTACCAACATAAAAGTTAAGGTAAGTAAGCCAAATCATGAACTAAAAGTATTTAACCAATTGAAGCTGAAAATTTCACTAAAGTCGTATAAATCAGAGTTTATAGCCCACTTAAATATCTACAATGGTGGGACGCGTCACGTAACTCAGTTTTGCTTTACTCGTGGTGGTCGACGCTGAATAAAATTAGAGACCAAAACTAGTCACTGAAAATTGTGTACGTAATTCACTTAAATCAAAAAATCGCCATACTTGGCCATCTCTGTGAATTATCAGAATAAGTAAGACTAAGTTTTTATTTATTAAATTTATTACTCAAGTTTTTTCTTATCTATTTCTGGCATCAGCTTTTACCACTGGATCGCAAAAATAAATTTCAATTATTAGCAAAATTTTAACTTTCAACCAATTTTTACAAAAAGATAAATGTCCTACTCAAAATGCACCTATAAAATTCTTTGTTACGAATGAATACCTACGTTTTACAATTTAAAGCAAATATGTAGTCCTCAGATCTGAAACAAATACCTGGTTCTCTGATCTGTGGTAGAATTATAATAAAAGTAAGTAGGTATCAATTCGTAAAATCCATTTTACGTTGTCGTGCTATCGAGATTTTATTACTTGAATTGAAATTGCGCTACACGTGATAAATTATTCAAAAATCCAACAGAGCTTCAGATTGATTGTTTTGTTAAAAATGTACTTACATAATTAAAAAATAGGTTCCACTTGAAACGACTAAGCGCAGTACTACGTATGTGCTTATTTTGATAATAAATTATTAAGTACAAACTCTAACATTTTTTAAATACTTGCTTTTGAGATGCTCGATATCATATAGCAGCAGAGTGCTAGCCAAGAAATGTAAAATAAGCCCAAACACGACGGGTCTTGATCTTGTTTAGTACAGGAGTTCCTATTGCCACCTGCAGACTCCATCATCAAATCAGTTCTCGTTGATATGCTCGTGATAAAAGAGTACCAAACGTGTCTTAGATTTGATATCTAACTAAACCATTTATGCGATTGAGTCACGGTCTTTTAAATAAATACGCAATTTCATGTCTTTACATGTTTTTGTTTGTACAGATATTGTAGTTTAGTAGTTGGAATTATTTGATTAGTTGGAATGTATTTTTTTTTGTGCGAAATAAAATAATGCCATATCATAACCACTTCTTTTCTCGATGTTGCAACATATCTATCGTTTTATAGTGCCAGCCCCGAGCAAATAATGATAAAGTTTGTCACGGCACGGCATAAACGGACAATGTGCGCATACTCCCTGCAAATTTCTCGCTTCCAAATCTAACAATATTATTTACAACTAAAACTTGCACTTAGATTTGAAATTAAATTCATATTTTATAAGATAAGGACTGCAGTAAAATGTTTCCTGTAATGTTGTAAAATGCGCTAGAATTTAGTGAGGACAGGATTTGAACATGGGGACTTATCTACTTGAAATCTTATGACATTATAAAAGTAAAATCAGGAAATGAAATGAAGGCAAGATTGTTTTAAATTGAATATTTGGTTCATAAAAACTCAAAAAGAAAGCTTTTCCATACATTTTGTCGCGGGTGAAACAACAACTTTTTAGTTTTGATGTACAGAATAAGCCCCTAAAAGGATGCTAATTGATTAGAAATAATCCCGTATATAATCTTCCAACAATGTGCAGTGCTACTCTATACTCTCTGTTTTAGTTACGATCCATTTCAGTAAATTGTTAATGAATAATTATTTAATATTGCATTGAAATATTGCAATACAATAAATTGTAAAAGAGAACATCAGGAGAAAAGCTTGGGAATCGAGAGTTTCTTACAAAGGCTGAGACGCTCGAGACTAATAATGAGGCCTAATATTAATTGAAATGCTCAGTAAAATATTTATTATATATAGCACATCAAGTCGGTTCTACGTACAAAGTTTGATACAGTACATAGTACCTACCCTCTTCGTCTTGCGCCAATACATTGTTCTACTATATCTACTGCTGTTGGACCATCGGACTCAATAATGTAAAGCTTCTTAAATACATTACAACACAATATTGGCCTCGTTCGTACATACAACATTTTGACACAATAAATAACATTTCACGATCTCGTATCGGAAACCAATGCGAGAGTCGCAATGGCTTCAGTTATTAAACTCATAAATACCTGAGTATGGCTCATCGATGGACTGCGTTGAATTCGGCAGAGGTTTAATTAAATGTAATGTAAACAGATATGGAACCGACTGGTAAATAATGGCGGACAAGGATATGGTAGACTCGGTATTTATGTGGTCAGAAAAGGGCTAAATGAAAGTCGTACTGTATTTGCTGAATAAGTTAAATCATTAAGTGAAAATTTTACCAATAATTACTTATATTATAATTTCAAGTAGGTAAGTATACTTTATTGATTAATTTACCTATGATGTTTAGTGACATTCATTATTTTGAATTCCCATCTGCCCAATCTTCTCGTTAAATAAAGAATATGGCTCGTCACTCTGCGGTATTCATTTTTAAAATGAATTTAATAAAGAATGAAAAGTCATTCTGTATTAACTCTCCGAATCCTTGGACTAATTTCTTGCTAAAAAAAACACGTCGGTCCGATGTGTTTCTGCGTGGAAGATTAACAAACAAACCAATAAAAACACTTTCGGATTTATAATAGGTATAAATCTGTATCAGTACCTACCTACTATAACTCTGTATACTTAAGTGTTTCTAAACTACAACAAATTACAACACTACATGCTATAACTACCTACATAAAAAGCATTGGATCATCCACAGACCCTTGAAGGTCTAAAGATAATCCAAATGCTCAAGCCCACTGCCAGTTGGCAACGTGCCCAGCATGCTGGCTGAATTGCCACGCTGAATAGCAATGCTTCTACGTTGAGCCAAATAAACACCATGTTTCTGATAAAGTCTTAATTACCTAATTAGATAGAAATATTGATATACTAACATAGTATTTCTACTGACATAATATGTATGTACCTACCACAAGTTAATTTATGCAAGTTGGAGTAAATTCTTCATGAATTTCTTCAGAATTTCAGTCGCGTTTCCCGAAACGTGTCGCACGTCACGATTAACGTCCAAGGGGTTTTAGCTACTGGAAAAAAACAGAGATATTCAAATTAAGGTCTCATTACATCGCCGGGTCTCGCTAATGAATTGTAAAAATTTCATTATTTGAATAAGTAATTTCGTCATAGAATTTGTGTGATTATACGGGAATTTTTGGTCAGCTAGCTATATAGCTTTAGAGTAAAAATGCTCGCAGAGAAGTAGTATGAGCCACAAGTTAGGAGAAATACTAAACTTGATCTATTTTATGAGCATTACACATTACATGATTATCTTATAAATTTATTTTTTGACGGAACCTACTTTAGTAATTAACTACTTCACCGCAAGAACCTAGTATGCATATCATTCTGTTTTGGATTGAAGGGCAAAGTTTCTACCAAAAAGTATGTTTCATATGAAATTATGATGCTGAAGTAATATTATTGTAGTAATTAGAAGATTAATGTTTGAAACTACAATTCTGCACTTGAATAACTGGCAAAGGAGTAGTACTTCCCCAGGTAGAATCAGTAAAAAAACTCTTCCCGCCTGCCTTTCTCATATCTCGTTAGCAGTTCTTAGACTTTATTTATTCTCATTGACTACAAGTGATCCTGATAACTATGTCTGTTTACTCTGTCTATGGCCTTTGCTAGCTTGTCACACATATTTACAAAAATACTTAGGCTTTTCCACATACGCTGCTTTTATCTAAGTTTTCTTTCCTCATCTCTAATCCTCGTGCTCTTAAATAAAACATAATTTCACAGATTGCTGCATAAAAGGCTTCTCCAGCCTACACATGTAAAATATTTTACGTGCCAACATAAAGCACTAAGTAACAAAAGTACTCGTGTTAGGAACATTACTTCTTTGTCGTTAAGTAAAAAAATTGATAAAGTAAAAAAAGCTTTTTACCTTATCCTTGAGGTGCTCACGTGAGGTAAGGGTAACTTTAGTACAGTTGATAAGCTTAGAATAATAAATTCACAGAGCCTTTTAGAAACTTTAGTAACCGCGCCTTCGCACTTCAAATAACAAAAGGTGTTAAAAGATGTGTGAGTTCAATTTGGCCATGTATTTTTAAGTATAAAACTTCGGACTTCAAAAATATGTTTCATGCAACTTTTTGTCCATGCTGCTGCTGAAAAAAAGAAAAGTTAGTTTTGAACTGTTAAAATTATGTTAGCATGGCACTCTGCATATAAACGAGCGGTGCTTTTATAATTATTATTGTCCACCAACCTGCATTAGGACAGCGCTGTGGATACGGCCCAATAGACCTATATTTTACCTACGCCTGTGCTATTTCGATTGTGGGATATACAGGGTTATTTCTAATCAATTAGCATCCTTTTAGGGGCTTATTCTGTACATCAAAACTAACAACTTTTGTTCTGCGACTTTTGTCAGAACTCAAAAAATCATTTTGTCGCGGTCAACCGCGAAACGAAATTTTTCTATGTAAAAGATTTTTTTTTTTGAGTTTTTACAAAAGACGCAGAACAAAAGTTGTTAGATTTGATGTACAGAATAAGCCCCTGAAAGGATGCTAATTGATTAGAAATAACCCTGTATAAAAGCCGGGATCACTATCATCACTACATAGTATAAATCAAAGTCGCTTGCCGCTGTCTGTTCCTATGTATGCTTATATCTTTAACTACGCAACGGATTTTGATGCGGTTTCTTTTAAAAGATAGAGTGATTCAAGAGGAACGTTTATCTTATCTATAATACACCCGTGCGAAGCCGGGGCGGGTCGCTAGTAGTGTATATTGTGAGGTTTACAACTGAGACGCTATGATAAAATTCGATGCACTACACTTTGGCTTCCTCATAAAATAATATTCTTGAATAAGTAGGTACATCATTATTAAACGTGGCTATTAATATTAAGCTAAGTCTTAAATATTTGAAAATTAGTTTCAAATGAGATAATAATCTAAATTTGTGTTAGAACCCTGCAAAGACTACAGTTCATCGACTTCTAAAATGAAGAGTAAACCACCTACAAACTTTCATCATTTTAACAATAAGCAAATAACCGACGTACAGAAAGCTACGTACAACGCGCGTTTAGTGCTGGACCAAGTAACAATCTGCTCGAAATTGAACCTTAATGTCTCAATACAAAGGGCTAGCTAAACACGTATTCTTTCAGTACGTGTGGTCATGCAATGTAAACAGTCACAACGTGACGGTTATCAACAACCACTTAGCATATCGGTACCTACGGGAAGTCGGTTTTTGTACTGGAAAGGGCAAAGCTGAAATAAAGCTGTTTATTCACGTGCTACTTTGAAACAAAATAACCATTGACTTTACTGATTCACACACAGCACAATATGTAGAAAAACAGAAGCTTAAACATGTTAAACAATAAGGGGTCCTTATCACTAAAAGTGATTCACCAATTATCATGCTCATGATAGTGTTCAGGAGACTTTTACCGCCACTTTTGTTTTATTGAATTTTTATATTACAATTAGGCTAACAATTATCGCGAAAAAACGTAATGTTATCTTAATTTATAACTCGTTTTAATCATACAAATTTGTATGCAAGGAAAAATATTTTGAAATAGTAATGATTTTCAAAAGGAGAGTTCATTTTAATAGATTCTTATCCTCACAAAATATTGACACACTTGCAATACCTAGTTGTAAAAAATATCTAAAAATCCAGATTTTGTCAAAAGCACAAAACAAATAATATATGATCAAACGAACTTCAGAGACGTGAAGTTCGATCATTATTGTATGAATCGCTTAATTCGAAGATATGATTATATTACCAAGTAGTACCTCTATTTACTAGGCTACTTCCGCACAAAATTTTAGAGATTTAAAAAAAAAAACTCAACCATAAATTCATTTCCGTCCTACCTCCCTTATACCGCCATCTTGCGGTCACCTCATTATTTTAGATTCAAGATATTCACCCAAAACTTTCTGTTATGGGGTTGAATAAGGATGGGAGGGTGATCATATCTTCGAATTAAGCGATTCATACAATAATGATCGAACTTCACGTCTCTGAAGTTCGTTTGATCATATATTGTATTTCATCGCTTAATTCTTCAGATATGATTATATTACCAAGTAGATGTTTAGAGCAGAAAGTTTTCCAAAAACCATAAAAGTATCAATAATAGTTTTATTGTTTCTGTCTTAATATTACAACTAACTAATAATAATGGTTAAGGCATATTATTTACTGTAACTTATTTTAAGTACTAATAGCCATGTTTAGTGCTTAATACAAGGTTTCATGATCACTTTATAAATTAACTATGATTACTAATAGTTATTAGTATAACCTAAAATTAGGTATTTTATATTAATTAAACGATAGATATACGGAACGGGCAAATTCGCCCTCGTTAAAAATAGTCCGTTAGTTAATGATATATATAGGAATGAGTTGTAAGAACTAGACCAACCCGCAGTTTTACGAATAGTTTCTATGTTAACTCTAGCAGCAATCGCTGCCAAGATGAGGCGAGTCTTGCGCTGTGTCCTTTTAAAATTTCTGATATCGGCGCCGCTCGCTGATAGGACATGCTTCACCCATGGACTAACGGATTGCGTAGTCACAGGCTTATATGACCGTTTGTATGTTTACAAAAACCTACTTGTGTTTTCAGTTCTAACATTACTAGTTTTAGAAATGTAGTCTGCAAGGATGGTAAATGTAAATGTAGGTGAATTAGTAAGGCTGAAAAGTACGGCAAGAACAAGACTGGTTGCTTTCTATCGATGGTGGATGTTTTTATAATATCCATGATGTTAATTTTAACTCCACTTACAAAAATAATATATGTTTTTGAGTTTAACAAAGGTCAGCATCCGGAATTTGAGGCCGGTACATAGTGTTAATAAGATAACAAGTGTCATTGTAATCTTTTCTAAGGTTAAATTATTGTTATGAAGCCACGATGAGATAGAATTTAAGACTAACTGAGGATCCCAAGTGTCTTGCAGGCCTTAATTTTTAGGCACCTTTGAGAAGACGCTTGACGTATTCCTCAGAGCCTATATTATTTCCTATGATAGCGGACAAAGCGGAGCGGTGGGAATTGAAGCACAGCCTTTTTCGAATTGCTTTGCCTGAAAGGTCAGCACTGATTTCTAAGATGACTCCTATAATATACGAGTATGTATTCACTGTTGACGTTACAAAACTGCCACCAAAGTTTAAGTGAAGTGTTGTACTGTTTCACAGTGCTGTCCGAGAAGGTCGCTAACATTAGTGTTATCGAGAGTCTTCGCTGACGCCTCGCCGGATGAAATACTACTGCAGAGTTTCGCGGCACCCAGGATAAGGTTTTTGTGTAAAGAATAATGATCTCTGAAGTGAGATTGTAAAAGATTCTTCGCATGATTGATACAAAGAAGGAACCTCCGATGTTATAAAGTTTTGAAGTAATGAAAACCGGCTGCGTAGGCCAAAAAGGGAAATCTAAGATTTCGTTTGCATGACCGTCGACAATCTTTCTGAGGCATTTTAATATTAGGTAAAATAGTGGAAAGGCATAGAAGTAACTAAACTCCTGACTTAGGGTAAATGCGTCTACAGATACTGAGTGCAAATCCTGTTTCCAGGATATGAATCTGGTACGTTTTGTATTATCTCAAGAAGCAAATAAGTTGATTTCTGGCTGGCCCAAATTTGAATAATATTATTGAAAGCTTTTTTGGAAAGGGGCCATTCCGTATCCGGATTTATCGTTTTTGAAGCCATGTCGGTACACATTACTGGTTTTAAATAATGCAAGGTATTTTTGTCGCTCTCATATCTTTGTATGTCTTACTAGATATTAGATTTTATACATCCACCCGTATTTAGCGGCTGGGCATGCTGCAACTAGAGAGTGTAAGATTTAAGCTTCGTAAACATTTTTTGCCATCTGGGCTATTTTACTTCTCTTATCGTAGGCCAATAGTAAGATTGTTGGTATCAGCTCGATTCCCAGGTATTTACAACTTAGTTGCGGCGTCAAATTACTTTTTTCGTAATTTATTACGAAGTCTGAATAATTAAGTAACGCATTGACTTTAGGTGTTTGCGGTGCACATCCAAATAAACACTAATTTGTATCCGCGACGTCTTAAATGCCCCATTTTAAAAATAGCTTCTTTCATTTTATTTTCGTAAAACCCTGTGGGGCGACGGACAAACAGAAAAGGATGTCGTTAAATTCATGTTTTTAATTTTGATAGGTTATTCGGTTGAAATTGAAGTCATGAGTACTTTCGGTCGGAAGGCCTTGCACGTGTAGGGGCAAGAAAAATTGCGCCGATTACCGATTGTGGCTAGATATATAGCCGTCACGCGGTATAAATTGCATGCTGTTTGGTAGTCCTAAAGATAAACTTATTAAGTGGTTTCAGATTAACTATGAAACGCTTGTTTCCTTCGAGCTTTGGTCTAAGAAATAACTTAGTTACGAATTAGTCATTAGCCGGGTTACGTCACGATATAGCGCCAATGGTTAATAATTTATTTTAGCTTATCAAGTTTCTCAGAAACAGAAAATATATTTTCCGGAATATTTAGCTGACAAACCGCCTAAATAAAAGGTATTGTAACCGTTTTTATCCAGTGAAGTACAACGTATTAAAAACGTAAACGTATTATTTATTAAAATTGTTAACCAATTGATATAAAAAGTGGGTACTGGGTAAGTCTACCCGCGTGTATTTGTACTATTGGCGAGTCGGTGCCAGCGCCTTGAAGTGAATCGCGGCGGCTACAGGGCCGATGCCGAGTACGGGCGGCGGGCCGCGGCTGGCACTGGCTTTTCAAATTGAAGGCCTCAGAATTTTTCAATGACCTTCGCTGCTTTGATTTTTTCCAGTAAAGACGAGCCAAATAACTTCTCGCCTCTTTCAGTGTTGTCCATCATGTACAACACTGGCATATTCAAGCCGAGCATAACAAGTTTGACTTGGTTTTGAGTAATTAAGTGATATGAATCGCTAAGTATTCGGCAACCATTACTGAAACGTTTCACAGACCTTATTGTCGGTTTTTAGGAGAATGTTGATGTCCCTATTTATTGCGGTAAATCGGGGCGCCTTGGGCTGATGTTGTGATGCAGTAAGCGTTTTATTGCGGTTGCGGTCCATGTCCGGCACTGCGCTGCAGATATTTTTGAGCTTAAAATCAGGGCTCCTTAAAGCCTGCAGTTGTCTGGAATTAAACATTATTTAATGATCGCGTCTTTATGTTCTTTTAGTATGCCTTTTTTTAAAAATGGGTAGCCATACTTTGACTAACTTATCATGATTTAGTTTGCCGTAGAAACGCCTAGGACCAGTAAAATATCTGGATCCACCACTATGGGACTATTGAAGGGACTTAGCTGACCTTCATCGCCCCCGTTTACTTCTAAACCAGACTCCACGTCAAGTAGGTCGGCGCCGCTTCCGGGCTGTTGACTTCATTATCTACAATGACGATAGGCATGTTTAATTGTGAACACATTTTTTTTGAGGGTTTATATTGGTGTCCGTAGGTTTTTTGGTGCGCTCTGCGTTTTTGCATGACGATTGCAATGAGACGTGCGAAAGTCGCCGCGCACAAAAGAGGAATGAGGTGACCGCAAGATGGCTGTATAAGGGAGGTAGGACGGAAATGAATTTATGGTTGAGTTTTTTTTTTTAAATCTCTAAAATTTTGTGCGGAAGTAGCCTAGTAAATAGAGGTACTACTTGGTAATATAATCATATCTGAGGAATTAAGCGATGAAATACAATTATAAATATTTAGTTTGGTACTAATAGTGTTTAGTTTCCAATAAATTTTATTGGAAAAAACGTAGGCGTTAAATTGTAGGCCCCGGTTGTTTCAACCGTTTAGCCATGTCAGAGGCCTTCAGGCGGCCTAAAAACTCTGACACCAGGGCTAGCCACCTGGCCTATACGAACTTACTTACTTTAATAAATTTTATACCATCTAGAGCATCATATTGAAAATTTTTTTTTCAGTCGCAACGTCAGTCGACAACTTTACAATGGTATCGTGACTTCCAGCTTAGTTGAGTCGGAATGTCATTTAAAGTATGATCGGAACTGTAGAAAATATTTTATTTCATAATAATGTTTCCCTGAATGTATTAAAAACTATATAATACTTATGGTTCTGTATCTAAATAGCTGTCGTTTTAATAGATTTTGTATGAAAGGCAATTATAAAAAAATATAATTCGGAAATAAAATCTGCTCATATTTCAAACCATGTTAAATTCGTTTTTATTATGTTACTTTTACCCAGATTTAACGGATCGAATATATATCGGTACATACCATATAATGGCTATTTTTTATGACTCAATAAAAAAATATTAGCTTAATTTGCCTATTTTAGTTTTCCTACGATAAAATACACATAAACTTTACCTTCAAATCTTATTTTAAACAACCTCTAAAGAGTTAGGGTGTGAAAATTACAGTCATGACAAAAAACAATAAACACTCGCGCTAACAGAGTGAAATAAAGAAGTAAATTATTATTGTTGGCTTGCGATATCAGGTGTAAACGTAGTTAAATTGTATTACTTCATTAACCGGTTGCGTCATGGCTAGGCTAGGGCGGTTAGATAACCCCCCCGAGTGGGTTCCCGCCTTGTCGTGGCGGGGGGGCTTAGTAGCCAGGTCTTCCCAGCCTGGTGAACGAAGAGGAACCCGAGGTGGGGCCGGCCTCTCCGGGTCTTGGGCCCAGACAAGCCCGTGCGGAGGCTGGCCAGTAGGTCGGCTTGCCGACTGAGGTGGACTGCGGTGTCGCGCTTGTCGCGATGCCGCGGCCGAGCCCATCGAGGCGGGGGCGGCGGCGGGATGGACGGGCGGCGAGAAGGCCGCTGCCTATCCGTCCTGCCAGCGGCCCTAACGGGTGCCGCCAACGTGTTGGCGGAGGCGGTGGGGCTGCAGGGGAAGAGGAGTGTCGGTATCGCGACGGCCGTTCTCCCTATCCTCTGCAGCCGTAGTGGCAGGCGCGGGGCCACTTTAATTGCCCGTTGCATCGGGACCAGGGCTGTCGGATACGGGTGCTGTCTGACGCCCAGTGCCGGTTGGTCCCAGGTGGTGGATGACGATGTGTCTGGTGTTCGGCACATCGTCATTCTGGCGGGAGCCGAAGCTCCGTGGTGGGGCCCGAGTTAGGCCAGCGCTGTCGGGTGCCGCGGAGGAGTGCGCAAGCGTGCCCGTAGCCCCGACACATAGCGCAGTGGCGGAACACCCTGGGGTTTTGGTGGGTATACCGTCCAGCAATGGGCGGGGACTCCCACATAACACCCGCCTGCCCTGAGGTGCGGTGGTATCTTTAAAAGATTTCCCCAGGTAAAAAAAAAAAAAAAAGGGGCGGTTAGATAAAAACAAAAGCCAATGAAAAAAAATCACCACTAGAAAAAATGTTCCGTTTTTGCAACTTTTGACTTAAACCAGCTGAAACCGCCGTAAGTACACGAATTAACACTATCCCGGCAGTAAAAATAGCTATGTATAATTGAAACGATTTAATGTGGACTTACAAAATCGAGGTAACTCTACCACACTACCTACATACCTATATTGTTAGTGGCAGCATTCTCGCTTAAAGTAATTTATACGAGGCAACCAAAAATAGACAAAACTGTAATGGTTGAAACAGTGCCTAACTAAGAAGAAACTAACAACAACTTGTTTGGGTACTAATAAAATCGAAAGTCATACTCTTAAACACAAGTAAACTTAATCGTAACTTAATACTTAATATCTTGATACTGTACTTATCTCTTCATATGTTTACCACATTATACGGGATTACTGGTAATCAATTAGCATCCTTTTATACTCTGCCACCCGGCCTATACGAACTTACTTACTTTTTTTTTATATTCTGTACATCTAAACAAATATGTTTGTTTTACAACTTATAAAAATTCGTTTTTATTTTCTTTCACACAAAACTATAAAAAAATAATTTGACCAGTCTAAACATAAATAATCCTATGTAAAAACCACGCGCCGCCACCCGCGAGACTAGACCTCAAAGGATACATACTGAGTAAATATGCAAATTATTTTAAATATAATAAAAACAATTAGGTATTTGTACAAATGTTAAATCCACTTTTTAAATTTTTTTGGGAAATTTGTTAAGATGTGGGAAAGTTATGGAACAAAAGTTGTTTGTTTTGATGTACAGCATATGCCATGAAGGGAATAATATTTGGTTACCAATAATCCTGTAGGTATATAAGTGAACTATATTTTTACATTTAGAAATAAACATTTCCTATTCGTCAACACGTTAATAACGTCCTCACAAATGATTAGTTTGACCAATTAAAACGAATTAGGTTAATGTGTGCGAGTTGTGACCAAAAACTCCATTTTTCCTCCTTCGTGCCGGTGCGGCTTTCCGCTTATCTTGTGGCATTAATCACAATTTCCACCCCCCCAATTAAAAGTGCTGCCTTTAAGGTTTATACACACTTGTGCAGAGTTTAAATGTGCATGGTTTGCATATAAAAGTGCAATGGTTTAGGAAATTATTACTCATCCGCTAGCTATGTATTGAATTTACATTTACCTAAATACATTTGTAATGTTATAAATCTGAAAGTGTGTTTGTTGGTATGCTTTTTACTTTTTTACACAGTTAGTAACGCAGAGATGGATCGACTCTATTTTTATAAAAAGATACTTTGGAAAAAATTTCAATGGAATAGCACAAATTTAAAAAAACGCATTTGTATGTCCGTGGGTAGAAGCAAGTTAAATAAAACATAAATCTGTTGAAAACTAGGGAAGGGTAATACCAACATCATTACGTAATACTTTTCTATCTGAATTTAGAATTCACAAGTCAAGTCCGAATGTCTCTGGAGTGTGACTAATTAATTAAAGAATGAAAAATAACACATTCAAAGTACATTACAGTCAGATTTTCGATTTGCCGAATTTTTGTAGTTACTCTCTAGGTTATCGCGGTAAGAAACAGCCTTTTTATTTTACCGCCATTTCCTACACTTTGTTCTGTTTGTTCGACAAACCGTTTTTATGACTATTGTAAAAGTCGAAAGTTTTACACAAGTGTCGTAAACCGATTTTCATGTAACGATTGCGTTTAGAACAATGTAGACCATAACAATGTGAGAAATGGTCATGTTATTCCACTTGACTGTTGAAGTGTTCGTAAAAGATCTTTTAGTTAAAAGATTTCGGTTTGTATATTGTAATTTTAGTAGTTTACAGCTTTTAGCACCTTTAGTGATACACGCAATTTTCTAATCCATCTTTACTTCAAATTCGGATAACGACACAAGGTTATTTTTAATTTAACTACCTAAATGGTGAAAGACGAAATAGAGTCTCATGGAGCGAGATACAAAACAAAGCTGAAAAACCATCCGAACCCCCTGGCGGGTCAACTTACTATCCCTGAAGCCATACGTCGGCTCAAAAAGCGGCGGGATATTTTTGACCAGGATTAACAATAAATAATCCATTAATTAAATGGGCTAGCTCCGCTGGGAGCTGCACCATAAACACCAAAAAGAACAGAACTCATCTGCTTATAGTCTTAAAGACTGATTGCAAGATCAAGATACACACAAAAAAACTACCTAAATGAAATATTGAAAAAATATACTTAACATTTTGCACATTATTAGATATTAACACCGTATGAACCAACTCAAACTTCGAAAATAAAATACAGGGATTTATTTTCGTATAACGTGTTTTAAACAAAGAACCTTTGTTTCGGGAGAAAACATTTTTTTATGAGCAGTTCATCTAGTTAACTAAAAATTAATCGTGGTTGTTAGTCTCGTTAAAAATCGAGTACGACTGAACCGATTTGGCTAATTTTGGTCTTGAAATATCTGTGGAAGTTAAGGAAAGGTTTACACGGTGAGAACATATAAAATTATTAATAGTAACATAGTAAAAACGTGAATTTAATTTTCCCATACAAAATTTTCTTCCATGTAAAAGTTGTCATTGACAGTTGACAGATGGTGAGATGAAGTTCACCGGGTCAGCTAGTTATACTCAATAACTCCATAGAAATTTATTGAAATATTTAAATATAGCTACAATGGGTAATAATCAATTACTGAATTTATGAATAAATAAATCAATTCTGCAATTTGTATTTCTCATGAAAAATACTAAAAGGAAAAAATCTAGTTTTAGAACAGAGTAAATATCTACCTTCAGTAAATCATAAATTAACCAAAAAGCGTTACTGCAAAAATAAATAAACTTGCTAATATATTTTTGTAGTAAAACCTAACGAATGGGCTTTAAAGTGCACTGTTAAAATCAATTGATAAATCATCATCATTTCGTGGCAATATCTAAGAAGAAAGATAAATATTTTTTCATAAATATAAATAGTAAGTATATTAGATAGCATACTTAATTCATAACCTGAACTAAAATTACTTTTATACTAAAATTACTTCCTGCCACTTCATACTATTACTGTAGGTACATAATATAATTTCAACAGCTTTGTCTTTGTTGTTCTTTATTGCATGTACCGAGGAGTGAGTCATTTATAACACTCTGCGCACCGACGGCCCACAAATCATTTTAACACCTGACCGGGCCGTTATCGTGACCGCACATGAAAAATTGCCGTCTCTCAGACGTCACCGTTTTCACACCAGCCCCAGCGGGCGTCTAGAGCCCTTATTCAGCTACCAGACACGGAACTGAACTAAACTTATTGTTAATTAAGTGTACATGCTTACAAATAGTAAAAGTGTATGGAAGTTCGTATGGACCCGGTGGCTAGCCCTTGTATTAGTTTTTCATCCGACTGAAGGGTTCTGTCGTGGCTATACCTACAGTTAATATGGCCGGAGCCTTTAATTTAACATCTTATCCGTGCCACGATACTGCTCGCTTGTTAATGCCACCGACGGTCACTCAAAAAAATATGCCCAATTATGAAGGCGTGATCGTAAAAATAGCTAATTAGAATATTTCTGTTTCTTTTTCACTCTACGCATTCGATAAGGAGAACACTTTACGTTGCTATTAAATTTACGATGGCGCCTTCATATTTGGGCCTACTGTCCGCGCTGAACGTTTGTGAACCATATATCTACCTACGTATTTTTGTTTAGCAAAATCTATGAAGAAATGTTTTAATTACGGTTGACGATGCAAAAACATGGGATGTTTCGAAACATTTCGAGGCTAAATAATACATGAGGTTCAATTCAAGGGCTCTATTTTTGAATCGATATTCCAGTAGGACGTGTGCGTAAATGGTCACAGGACCAAGCATTGAAAATCTGTGCTGTTTCTAGTACAATCACATGAAGCTATCCCAGCTTGGCATCAATTTAAAAAGATACTTTCTGAAGTTTCAAAAATTGAGCTCCAGATTCGTCTGTTCTTAGCGGAATTGGCCCGCAGGTCATTAAAACAAATTGTCGACGACAACTGTTGACCGAAAATGAAAACCTATCGAAATCCCTTAATGAAAACGGACTAATTGACTCTGTTTCATAACTCCGAGATTTAATTAAGAACCTTCGCTTAATTCTTCAAAACTTTGCCCGTTTCAAAACGTAGTAAAAATTTAATTTCGTTAGCAAAGACCGCTTTATTTAGAAAGGTAGCGTATTTTTACCGCTACGAAAAGTAAACAGAAAAAGCCCGGCTTTTCGGCGATTGGGACGAGAAATTCGCCGGGGACATGATGTAGCCAATATTTACGTTTAGTTCTGGTTTCGGGCAGTACATTAAGGTAGCGACATTTTCCCTTTGATCCGGGCAACTCTTTGACCGGACTTGTACGGTAAATTCACCTTGAATATGTTTGAACTAAAAGTGTTCTCCCAAATTGATGAGAGGTGCAGTCAGTGTAACCTTTCAAGATTGAAACTTTAAATAGTAAGTAAGTTACGGCACAGTAATAAGATTTTTTTTTAAACGTAAAGTTGTCGGTCCACATTGTATAAGTAATAGTACGTAGACATGAATTTATCGTTATGTGGTCATTTCTCAGAGTCAGGGTATCTCCACGTCACTACTCACCCGTTGTGTCACCGGGGAGTACATGAAAAATACTAGTATAATTAGGTAAATAAGAGTCCGAGTAGTTATCCAGGTCGCTACTCGCTAGTGTCACAGTTTTAAAGCCGCCTGAAGTGGCCCGAAGACTGTGATATCCGTCATGTCCCATAGTCGTGAAGGGTGATAAAATACATTTCACAGCCTATAATTTCACGATTTAAATGTGTAATACATATGTAATACGAGCTCTCTCTTCTGTGAATACGAGTCACGGTCGCTGTCAGTTGTAAATGACACCCGCGGTTACCCATCCGAAGACTGACCGTGACGAACGTTGCTGAAGCTTGCTGAGATTTTGGACGTTGACCTGACCATTTTTAATTTTGATATTTACCTTTCCCTGATGTTTTGGATACCTATGATAAACGCTGTTCTAATGTAGACATTGTTGTAAGTGATCCTTCGAAAGGGATCATTGTCTAATTGGACACTTACGCAGCAAATATTTGTTGTTTTTTTTTATATAAAAGAATAATATGTGTATTTTCCATAACCGTTCACAACTCCATAAATAGGTTCATAGGCATTCCAAAAAGACAAGTTCTGAGTTACTGATACTTTTTCTAGCTTGAAAGACCTTTATTAGTACTTGCAAAAGCTTTATTATCTAGTCTGTCCACAAAGTATACGTACCTAATAAAACTTTTACTAGTACTCAAATAAATTCTTGTAGCCTAGACTAAAGGACATGAACTGTGGATAAACTCGTAAAAGCATGATTAGACTAGAATTTCAAATGGCCTAAAACCAACGTAGATGATAATAATTTATCAGAGACAAAATAATTTCTAAGATGTTGTTTTAATATAAACACAACTACTATTGATTTATACAAATGTGCTCCAACAAAAATATCACACGTTCTATTTATAGTTTCTAAATCACGATGATGCAAAAACTTATAAACGAATGAATTACGAAATTAAGACATCCAATGTAATCTCCCTACAATTTAGGGTCATAAATTATGTCCTAGGCTGTCGTTTACTATCTCATAAACCAAGATATGTTAAACGACTGCCAAATAACATTGCAAATGAATTTTTGCCTAACGACTTAAACGAGCCCTTTACAACTTTATAAATCGAGCTTTAAAGTTGAGTTCCTCTTGGCAAGAATATGTTGAAAGTTTTTCATTTCAAAGACATTGGTAGGGCTCTTGCTTCGTCATAAAAGGGGAAACTTTACAAATCTCGGATTTCTTACGCTTTTAAGGACACGTAATATATTTATCAGTCTCTCGACACATTCACAATAGCTCGACTTTGTGCTCAAAGGATTTGAAAGTTGAAATTGCTGCTGATACTTAATTTTACGCTGTCTTAAAAACTTGAAAGATAACTCCTGTGTAAGTATTTTCAAATGACGCAACACGACATAGGCATACAAGGTGATTTTTCACAATGTGCAGAGACTTTTAAAGATGTATAAGTTCATTATCATATTTTTTTTACTGTGACACCAACTGGGAAATATCGAAAATAATAATTGGCAAAGTGTGATTCGGACTCGCACACGAAGGGTTCCGCTCCGTATGGAAGCCCCCCTTAACATAATTTTATTTTAATTTATTAATTATTTTTAAAAGAAATATACCACGTACCTATATGTAAGTCATTTTCCTGTTGCCATTATTAATATCGAGCAAAAAATCGCGTTACTTGTATGGGAAGTAAATATATACTTGTTTTAGATTTAAGACATTGTAAAGTGATATCTAACCTACAATATACTCAAACAAACTGGTAAGGGTTACCGCAGGCGTCTTGCGATGAACTCATAACAGTTTTACGAGAACCCTGAAGTCACTGCTATACCAACTTATTTATAGACTTGGCTGAATAACAGAACTAAAATTTAACTCGTGGAGCTTTTGATTTTCTTTAGAAATAACGGTAGCAGCTCTTCGGTTCAACCGTACAGATAGATGGTATGAGCTATTGCTCTAGTGGATATACGATAGCCGTTAAAAATTCCGCCATCACAAGCTTTAGTGGCGGTAGCATTTAAATTAAAAATCTCGTGTTTATTGTTTATTCTGCTGTTATAGTAAGTAAGCTGTTCGTGTAGGCCGGGTGGCTAGCCCTAGTGTCCGAGCTTTCAAGCCGCCTGAAAGCCATGGCTAAACGGTTAAAACAACCGGGACCTACAATTTAAAGTGTCATCCAAGCCACGGTAGCACTCAGTTGTAAATGCCACTCGCGGTCACCCATCCGAAGACAGACCGGACCTACTTGATGGTCTTTAAAACTCAATACAGCAAACTGCGATTATTTTTTTCGGTTTAAGTGCCTCTTGTCTTAGGATGTTATTACAATTGTTATTATTTAAGTACCTTTGTATAAAATAAAAACAGACGATTTTTTTTCCTCATAATTATGATAAACTTTGAGTGAGTAAACATTTTCTCCAAAACACCATGTACTCGTACCCACCAAATTAAAATGAAATGTGGAGAGAGATGGGCAAGCTGCAGCCTTTTCATTTAAGGAATGACTGTGATGATATTATTTTATGTCATAACATAAGCTAAAATTACGAAAACAAAACGCTACTACTATATCAGGAACATAAACCTCTTAATATTATAAGAAATAACCAAACACTCACAAAACGGTCACATTAAAATACATAATTTCATAACAGCTTAAGAAATAACTGATCGTAATTATTAATGCTAATTCAAATAATAGGGCACCCACACAAACTTATAATCTATATTTTATGCACTTTGTTGCACCTTAGTGGTGCTAATTTAACACTAACGACCTCAGCCACACATAAACGTGTCAGAAACGTAATTAAATTTCTCGTTTTTATCTAAAACATTTGATTAGCCTAATTTCACTGCTGTCTCTATAAAGATGCTTCAGAATTTCCATATATCTCACGTTTTAATTAGCTGTCCGAAAATACTATCGACTTGCCTAATGATTTGAAAATATCGCTATCTACTTTTTAAGTTGTGTTTTATTTTAATGATAAAGAAATTGTAGAATATGTGTGTACTCATCAACATGACAATTTTTACTACAAGGTCAAACGAGAAACTGCACAAATACGGTTTGAACTTTTTATGTAGAGCATTCGGCTGTTTCTTACAAAAAAATGTATTTATACAGGGTTATTTCTAATCAATTAGCATCCTTTTAGGGGCTTGTTCTGTACATCAAAACTAACAACTTTTGTTCTGCGACTTTTGTCAGAACTAAAAAAAAAAATCAGCTGTTCCATACATTTTGTCGCGGGTGAACGAAACTTTTCTATAGAAAAGCAATTCTTTTTTTGAGTTTTGACAAAAGTCGCAGAACAAAAGTTGTTAGTTTTGATGTACAGAATAAGCTCCTGAAAGGATGTTAATTGATTAGAAATAACCCTGTATAAATAACAATTTAAAAATATGTTTTAGTCGACTCGACTTCCAAATTTTTAGGAAAAAGAAACTATTCAAGACCCTTTGTTTGTTGAAGTTACAGCGCAAAGAAACAGATTCACACGTCATAAAATTAAATTATAAGTGCTGTGCTACGAAAGGTTAATTAGTGTGGCCTAAAATTGTGGGTACTTAACGAAAGTAAGGCTCACATAACAGGAAAAAACTCTGGAGTAAGGCTTATTATCAGGCAATCCATAGCTAGATTTGCCATTGCATTTTACAATGAAAAACAAGAACTGCAATAAAAATAAAATATTTATGGAAACTCAGACATATAGGTGTTAGATAAATATTCTGATTCTGGATCCTAATTCTCTAATAAAACGTACCCAGCCTATGTATTTTTCATTTATTTTTACGAATTTATTTTAAAATTTGATATCTTAAGTTCAAATTAAATAAAATCCGAGTCTGTTTTCCTATGTTGGAAAAAACAGCTATTGTTCATACGAATTTCATAAAAAACAAAACGCAATATATGGCATTTATGTAACGCGCACGTTTTCATAGAGAATCTCACCGCAGTTCTAATTACGACAACTTGACCACTTACCGTTTCGCGTCGGCAGACATAACGTACAGGCATACTCTAGTATACCCTTTCATAGTTCCCGCCCACGTAATGCAATAAATTGATCCACCGCTGCGTTATCGCACAAATAACAGTTAGTTCTCATTTGACGCTCATTTAGAAGGTAAACAGCGTTTAAACGCGGTTAAACAGCCGTTATATGCGGGCGTTAGCAGTTTGCGCCTTTATGAATTCCGGTGTTTATTGAACATGCGCCTTCAGCCTTATTCCGCTCGCTCATTGAAATCATTATAACTAAGTTAAGAGGGTAGCCTAGTGACGAAGAAATTGAGAAATAGGTATTTAGACTAAACTATTGCCGTCGCGATGCCCCCAAACCAGAGAGCTTCAATGTGTGTGTGATGCAATTGTATTTGTGTGCGTACTGCGCTCGAACTGTCGCCGCACCCCGCCCGCGCCTCAAAAAACCAGCGTGGCCGACCGAAATTTGATTTTGAATTGTAGCAAAATATGATATTACGTAGAGTGCGCACAAGATAACTCTGCGCGCGAGTCGTGGCGCCACGTACGTTATTTCACTAGCATTCCGTATTCCCTGGCAGCATAGAATTTGTTCCTGATTTTGGCCGTACGTAGAGCTTTCTTACGCGTATTCTACGTATAATCTAGTTTCCTAGTAGGTATGGCGGAAAGCAAACAAAAATAATCCTGCCAATGATTATTTATTTTTCTGCCATTAGGAAGCGACATTTTTTGTGACATAGGTTATTTTTTTATAGGCTTGTTTATTTTCTTTCAAATTATTTTATTATTGTTGTACAAAAACGTAAAATGTACCCAACTAACATCATAAACAATTGATCTTGAACCCAAAGCAGGGAGTAAAAGTAGCAATTTGGCTATTTGATTTCTGTAGGCGTTGCAGTTTACATTATATATTTTGACTGAAATCACTTCTTTCTAATTTTAAGTTAATTATTTTTTATTTAAATATCTAACATAGTTCTTCTACAAACTAAAATAAATATGGACTCGCGCTTAAAAGGGTTCGTACCGTATGGGAGCCAATTATGTACTCCTATTTCAATTATTTGTTTTTTAAATTGATATATTATATTACTAAATACTCTGAGAATATGTTAAACGTCTACCTGTTGTGATTATTAATAATTATCGTGCAAAAACTCACATCTGTTGTATGAATAAATATTTTATTTTATTCTATTTTTTGACCGATGAAACGGAGGAGGTACGCAATTTGACGCGTATATTTTTTTTATTGGAAAGGGTATACGTCGAAGTTGGTCCCATTTAAATTTTCTTGAAATCGGCTGAGCCATATTTGATAAATCAACAATAATGTGAAAAATGCTACATCGATCCGCGCGAATTCTGTACACAGTTGAAGTCGATATTTATTTCATTCTATTTTTAGTAAGTATTTGTTGTTATAATGGAAACGGCAATACATCATCTGTGCAAATTTTAACTGTTTAGCTATTACGGTTCATGAGATAGGTACAGCCTAGTGACCAACAGACAGACGGACAGAGGAGTCTTAGTAATAGGGTCTCGTTATATTACTGTATACCTGCACATCTAAAACGTCTGGCCTTTTATATGGTACCTACTCGTACCATATTTTCATTCCGCTATTAGTTCCATAGTATAAAAAATAATAGAGGATTCAATAAAACAGATGCGAGGTTTACTGTTTAGAGAACGGCTTGTCATACCTTGGTAATACTTTAAACACGTTTAAAAAAACTAAAACAATTAGCAAATTAAAGCAGCAGTGGGTAGGACACACACCATAGTAGGTAATACAGGATACAACATCTACAAAGTAGGTAGATATGAACTGATTAAAGCATTTAAAGCACTCATTCAATTACTTTTTCTGTGTACACATATATTTGAATTACAATCCAGACCATAGCGAAGTGTACTCGTACCTCGCATCTGTTTAATTGAATTGAGAATTCAATTAAACAGATCAGATGCTAGGCTTACTGTTTGGAGAACTGCTTGTCATACTTTGGTTCTAATTTAAATACGTTAAAAAAAAGTTATAACAATTAGCAAATTAAAGCAGCAGTGGATAGGGCACACACCATAGTAATACAGGATAGAATATCTACAAAATAGGTAGAGACAAACTGATTGAAACACTTCTAAGTATTTGAACTTTTCAGCAAAACTCAGTGGATTGGCAAGTTAAAATGACAGAGGGCAAGGCACGTAGTTCAATGGACGGATAGCCGATGGGGCTGTTTTCTCGAATGGGTCTCACCTACGATCCGCGCCACACAAGTCGGCGGATGAAAAGTTAGGCGCAGAATGCTGTGCAAAAGGCAAAATAATAGGTATGCGCAGGGGCCAGAGAGAACAATGCACAAGTTCTAGCCCAAATTCTATGGCTATAAAATATTTAATAAATTGCCAAATAATTTAAAAGATATCGAAAGATAAAACTGTTTCATAAAACAACTAAAATTTTCCTATTATCGAAATGTTATTATACATTAGACGAATTTTTTAACGTTAATCTAGAAAACGTAATAATAAATCGTTCTAATACAAATAATAAAATTGCCATACCCTTATAGGGTCATATGTATAACTATACAAAACATGTTAACTAAAAACCGCATGTAAATTTCATATGTTGCAATATTTAAATTGAGTTTGAGAGACAAGACGCCGGGGCACAGCCGCCCGCCAACCTCATGCCTCCCACGTGCACGCCTGTGCTTACCACTACGCTACGCGGCGTCGGCATTGTGCATACATGCGCAATAATTAGCGATTGTTAAGGTTTAAAAAGAACAACTTTTACTATGGGAGCAACTAACTCCGAATTGGCGATAAAAACCAGCTGTTCCATACACTTTGTCCATTATCAACGGACTTTTTTTATGGTATAGTTGATATTTCTCGCGGATTCGGCTCTGGTCGGTCCCATTGTAAAAGTTATAATGTACTTAACTCGCCAAAGGAGGTTGTTTTAGGTACCGGTAAGCTCTTATTAGTATTTAATATGTGTGTTTTTTTTAGAAAATTTCTAATCAAAATTATGTTGCCATTTTGAGAATTGGGCCTTCATAGAATTATGCTTTCGTAGAATTGAGCCTTACCGGATTACTTGGGCATTATGCTAATTGGTTATTCTGTGCCTAACTCATTTAGATGTCTGCGGATACAACACGATGTTCTGTATAATCGCTGCTATATGTCGTAGCAACTAAACGTCTATATTCCATAGATAAAATCTTATCTTCAAAAGTAACAAACATACTGCGGTCAAATCATAAGATTGAAAAAAATAACAAATATTTTTAATAAACATCGATATCGATGGACATCACTAGGGCATCGACAAAAATATCGACTATTACTACATCCCTAGTGCTTGTGTACGTATAGGTTTGAACCTCCCTTACCTCGACCCTACCCCCGCATCGTGCGATAGGGACAATTGCAGCTCAGAGCGATTTATACCTACAAAAAACTTGGCGAGACAACGTTTCGTATTACGCTGTTTTCTTCTTCAAAAACTATTTCAATCAAGTACTTTTTTATGTCAAAATTTAAAAAAAAAATGTGTTCATGATTCTGTCATTTTATATTTTGTTAGATATTATTTAGTCTCTTCTGGTAGGTCTCTAAAGACGTCGGTAATAATGGTGAATTTTTTTGTGGTTTTGAAGGGTCATATTTTACCTGCTAATTAATTTATCAAGAAAAAGAAAAGACAGAGTAGTCTAAACAGCAAAATTTAATTTTATGACAAAAAATTGAAGCTCTATAAGTATTTTCCAGGAAGAAAACAGCGTAATACATTTGTATGGAAAATTACAGACCAACCAAGCTCTTAAGACTGGATTTTCCGTAAGATACAACGTAGTAGTTTTTCATAGAATCGTTCCTTTTTCTTCAGATATTTTCATGATACCATTGTCAAAGTAAGGGTTCTCTATCATAGACCACATTGTTATTAGATTTTTGTAGAGACGGCCGGCTATCGAAATTTTTCGTTCGATTATAAGACGATTTGCGGTAGGTAACAATTATTACTACTTAGGTTAGTTATTCAATAATACCTTGAGCATATAATCTGTTTTATGGTACTACTAATAATATGCATAAACTAACAATTTGTTTTTTGCGTTTTTCCATTATATTACGAAAATTCTAAATAATGAATAAACCAGCCGAACACACATCCTTACAAAGGTACATACATTGCAAGTTAAATAAAAGCTTTTAAAATTGCCCCGATCTAAAGAATAAGGTAAGTATATTACTAGTATCAACTATATGTATTTAGGCGCATGTATACATATTGGAAAAATCGGTTAAGTAGTTTTGGAGAAAAACGGCAACATACATAGGTTGCACAAACATCCTCTCACCCCAAATGCATATACCGTCTACGTTCCGTCGTGGGTAAAAATTCAGGACTTAAAACCGTCTTAGACCTAATGATTAAATGTCAAACGAACTATTTTTCCAGAAAAATCTACAAAAGTCCCCAAAAAAGTTTTATTCCCAGCAAAACTACGCATATGAGTCACATATTACATACCCGAGTGGGTTTAATCCACAATGTTTACGCGTCGTTTGCGTTCAACTGCCGACATCGACATGTCGAATTGTGGCATTTTTTGCGTATTTCGTTTTGTTATCCTCTATTACTGCTGGATGTTGTTGCTCTTAATTGAATGCTTTTTTCGCTTTTGGATATACGAGCACAAACTTTTGTTAGTTAAAAATCTCTATTTTCTATATTTTTAAATATATAATACCAACTTAGCATATTTTATTGTAGTAGTGAGTATTGTTGTAACCCGTGTAGTTGTGAAGAGTTTAAGTGTACCGAGACCCGAGTTCACCAACACCTGTTTAAGTTAAACGTGTGATTACTGTATTTAAACAACAGTTTTTGATTGGTAAAAGCAAAATTTTGTTAACATGCCGCTTAAGATTTAACCAACAGTTAATAAATTAAACATCTGTTGGTGAACTCGGGTCTAAAGCCCGAGTTTAACCGTTGTTTAGATATTAACACACGTTTAGTTTAAACAAGCGTTGGTGAACTCGGGTCTTATTAATGTTTTATAAAAGTGGAGGCCCAATTATTTGCCCATTTTTAAATTTATTAAATAATTTCTAAAACTAAGCACACACTTAATGAAATCACTATTTAAACGAAATTTGTTTTACTTTAGATGTCTTTTGGCTATCCAAAAGACGTTCATCTAATTTAACCCAAAAGACGTGTTCTGAGTAGGTACACACTTTTTATCTTCGACCAAAAAAGTCGCTTACCAATGTCAAATTTGTTCTCATGGAAAACATTCTAATATATCCTTTAAAATATTTTTTCAACTAAAATGAATTTAAGAAGGGCAGATCAATAATACTTAGCCAACATGCGTTTTTTTATATCCTACCGATCGTAGTCGTAGTTCTATGCCAATAAGCAAGTATATTTAACAAACACAGCTAAAAATAACATCTATATTTTCTGGCACAACCATAGATATTCGGTGATATTGGCTAAGTTTAACAAATTGCTTTGTTCTTGGAATGCTGCGGTCCAGGCAGCCAGGCGTTGGAGATTCGGGCCGTAGTTCACACTTGCTCTGGAACCAAGATTAATGTCATTTTATGCGCTATACACACAACATAGGTGATCTAGTGCTTGGCGTTTATGTATCAAAGTGATGTTTATATTCTTGGCTGAGCCGAGTATACGACAAAATAACATATCCGTAAGGGTTATGATATCCCTTCCTTCCTTCCGTCTGCTTTATGCGTCCAAAAACAAAGTAGAACTCAAAAGTAGCGATAATTTATAAAAACGTAAAAAGCATAATATTGTATTCATAGAAAAAAAAAACCAAGATTGCATTGGCTTAGTAACAAGTTAATTTTCTTTGTAATTTCAAGTAAATTTTTGGTTTCGTCTCGTAGCAATACGTTGTTATTTCAATAAACAATTTCATCAATGATTACTGGTTTAAAAGAGTTTCGAGCATTTTTTTTATTGCTTTACACTTTTAAGTTTATGCTGGCAAATTTTGTTTGATAAAGAATAAGTTAATTTTGCCACACTTAACAACATTCCCTTAGAAATAAAATCTACCGAAATCAACTGCCGGTACTAAAACAAACCTCCCTCGAGTATGAAATCATAATGACAGGATCTAAGCACGAGGAAAACTTCTTCAAGAAACGAGACACCTTCAAACAACGTAAAGTCTCTCGTATTTATCCTCCCCTCAAGCATTAGGACTAGACCTTAGATATTCACAGAAAGATGCGCCAGCTAGTACAATGTAAAGTGGAGGAGTTCCTCGTGGACCAACTGGTTTCGCACAACTAGTGGTGATTCAAAATTGTTCTTTGAGATCGTTTCCTTACAGGTTGGTACACATAGAGAAAGAAATACGCATGGTTTGAATTTATTATAACGCCCTGATTCTTTTTAACTATTTCACATTTACCAAGCGCAGCTTTTATCCGATGATTATCGACGTGTAAATAGCTACTGTAACTGCGATAGTAAAGTAATAAATAATTGAATGTTTGAAATGATCGCGATCAGGTTTGTTTTTATGTACTCGTATTTGAAGCTAAAGTAGCAATATGCGTACGACAAAAAAGATGTTTTAACGTACATATATTGAATATCAACTTTAATTAATTTAATTACATTAGTTTTTTGAATCTGATGTAATTAATGTGAGATGAATGTAAATGTTTGAAAAATCGTTTTATCTCAATAAAATACTTTAGTTGAATAATAAATGGTCAGGATTTATTTTTTAATTTTGCTTAAAAGCAGGAAAAATGTGTATAAATAAATGTGCATTTATTTGAATAAAGTAATGTTTATTACTTAATTTTTCACTTCATAAACTAAGTATAGTTATTACTCCCACACCGAAAAACATATTTTGATCTTGAACAGTTTGTTCTTATTTGTGTTTGTATCTAAATGTTTAAGATGCTACTTCTATAGGTATGACTTTTCTCCGCAGACTAGAGACTTTCGTCAATCAAGGGATTTACCTTACACTCAACGTTGACAACGTTCTTATGTTACAAACCGGGGGTTTAGCAATCTGACACGATAAAATTGTTCAAAAGCCTGTTAAAACTCATAAAGTTTTTGGTGAGGGGATGTAAGGAAATTTCGGGATTCTGGTGTGAAAGTTACTGTATTACCCGGTAAGTAATTATGCTCAGTTAGTTGTCTTTATCGAATTACGAGATTATATAGAATACAGAATTTTTATATTATTATTCTAGATTATTGTATCATTAACCGACTTCCAAAAAGGAGGAAGTTCTATGTTCGTCTGTATGTATTTTTTTCGTGTATGTTCATCGATAATTTCGCCAATTGAGAACCGAATCAAAAAAATATTTTTAAGTTCGAAAGGGTATATTCTCGAGGTGATCCCATTTAAAGTTTGCAGAAATCAGCTGAGCCGTTTTTTAAAAAATCAACAATGATATAAACAACTCTAGCAAAATATTCGAATTTTACACGATGCAAGGCCATTTTGCCATTTTTTTGCGAAAAATAATTAATTATTAATCTGTTACTAATAAAATGTATACCTACGAGTACATAATAAAATCATTACTATCAGCTAAAGATATAGAAATCCCGTATACATTTCCATAAGGGCTTGTCAATATTATTATAATTTTATAATTATCATGGTGAATTGATTTTGCTGGTAAGCTGAAAGAAAATAAATAAGATTTGCGTCATTTAGATGATTAGAATTACACATAACAATATACAAAGAAATATAAAATTAATTCAATTTAGAAACAATAACATCTTTATGGTACCACGACACCCGTAATTGTGCATGAAATAATTTTCAATGATATATAATATTTTTTATTCATTAATTTATTGGGGACTTTGACCAACAGCGGCATGTCAGTCCTATCATGACCTGATCTACATTCATACATGAATACTATGTTGTATTCTGTATACAATACATAATTATACATACAACCGTTAAGATAAAAATCAAGTGCACGCTGAGTCTCATCCAAACTGAGCATACGCAGCGCATTCGAGATTTTCCACATAAATATAAAAATTGGAAGAAACTTATAAATTGACTTAGGATGAAACTAAGCTTAACTTAAACTTGGTTAAACGCAAAAGTTCAAGCAACAAATTGTCTAGAAAAATAATTTTCCGGAAAAGTTACAATCAACTTTACGTTACGCTCCATCGCTCAAAAACAACCAGACTTACCCAGCATTCTACTTTACTGCCGCCAAAGGCGAATTCCTAACTGTAACAATAACAGTTTGAGTTTAAAAACATTTCTAGACCAGTGTTGCCCAAACTTTGCTCTGCCATGGTCCGGTAATTTTCATACTGCCCTTTTGTGATCTACTCAAGCATTTTAACCGTTCTCGCTGATTATTTACATTACATATATAGATTCAAGATTCAAAATACTTTATTTGTTAGAAACATGGTAGTGTAGACAACATACAAAGTCGCATACAGATTTTCGTAGTGTAGGTAGATATCGCATGTTCTTGCCCATCGTGGCGTACAAATGTTAAAAGCATAATTATCAAAACAATACAAGCAAAATTTTAAAGAATAATGTAAAAATAAAAATAAAGAATAGTACTGATTTATAAGATGTCAACATTGTCAAAATAGTTAGAATAATGTCAAGTAAAAAGTCAAATAATGTGAAATCATAAAATAATGTCAAAAAATAATTTAATTTAATAACTTTAACTAAATAAATGTCAAACAATAATTAGTCATGTCAAAAATTTGTCAATTTTGTCATCCAAGAAGTCAGCAATACTATAATAACATTTGTCCATTAATAATTTTTTAAATTTGTTTTTAAACATGCCGTCACTTAATTCCCTAATTAAATACATCTCGGTATTTTATTGTACACAATGGGTGCCATACAGAAGACACTTTTGAGCATCAACGTCGTTTTTACACATGGTATACAAAGTCTAGTATTATCTCTTTTCCTACGGTCGTTCCTATCAGCCCATCGTTCAAATAAGTCCAGATTTGTTCTAACAAACATGGCTATTTCAAATATGTATAAGGACGGTAAGGTTAGAAGTTTATATTTTAAGAAATATGGTTTACAGCTATCAGTTTTTTTAGATGAAACATACATCTTAAACACCTTTTTTGGGCTTTGAACACAATTTCCTTATCAGTTGAGTTCCCCCAGATAATTATGCCATATCGGAGTACTGACAAACTATCCCATAGTAGGCTGTTAAAAGAGCATCTTGGTTTCTTATAGATGACAATTTAAATAATGTATATGCCGAAGAATTGACTTTTTTACTCAGCACATCAACCTGCATTTTCCAATTTAGCCTGCTATCAATCGTTAGACCTAGAAATTTGGTAGATTCTACTTCTTTCACATCAATTTCGTTATAGTGTATCCTGATTTTATCTGGTACTGTACGCTGCCTAAAATGCATTATATTTGTCTTATCCAAGTTAGTTTTTAAATTATTATCATTTAACCACTCAATTATTGATACTAAGGTACTATTAATGTCATTTTGTTGTCACATGCAATTGTCACGGTACTATCATCTGCAAAGAGAATCGTCGGGTGTGATATAGCTTTAGGGAAGTCATTTATATACAAAGTAAACAATACAGAACCTGCTACACTACCTTGCGGAACACCAAATGTAGGAGATCGTTCTCGAGATCGATAAGTGACTTCTTGTCTCTTATTTATATCAATTTTTGTAATTTCTGTGAATTGTTTCCTATTAGTTAAGCAAGATTGTATTAATTATAACGCTATTCCTCTGACGCCATATTTTTCCATTTTTTTAAAGAGTATGCTGTGCTGGACGTAGTCGAAAGCTTGCGTCATATCGCAGAATATGGAGCAAACTGGCTTGGTTTTATCTACGTTTGACATAACATTTAGTAAGAAATCATATATGGCCATATTTATGGTCCTTTTTTCTCTAAAGCCTTTCTGTTCATTACACAGGATATTGTTCTTCTCTAAGTAGCCGTAGAGTTGTGAACAAATATATTTCTCAAAGACCTTTGAAAAGATCGGGATCAGAGAAATCGGTCGATAATTATCAATGCATTCTCTATCTTTTTTTTTTTAAATATCGGCTTGATAATGGAAATTTTTAGTGATTCGGGATAAGTACCGGTACCTATACACAGGTTTAATATGAAGCTTAAATGACCGCATATGTATTCCGCCACTCGTTTAACAACACTAGTGGCAATGCCATCATATCCTACGCTATAAAAATAAATTGTTGTATTTTTATTATTAGAGAATTGGTTTATTTCCTTTGAATACATTTACAATAATACAAAGTCAATCTTACAAACTATATAGGTACACATAGCCAAAATCCTAGCCGCATTGCCTCGTTCGGTGACAATGGCTATCCCTTGCACCAGGTTCGAGCCAGAGTGGTAGTATATTATATTAGTATTAGTATAGTAATATAATCTTTATTCACCTTAAACCTAATTATGAAATGACAATAGTTTGTTTTATTAAGTTAATTATGTATTTTATGTATTTAATTTCAATCGCAATAACATTATACCTTAAATAACACCCGGATCATCGTGGGGCGTACAGGTGCGGTATGCTACCATAATCGAACAAATGGTATCTAAAGGTTGATCAAGATTATTATTATTTTGCTTAAAAATTATACTAACCAAACAAGCGTCAATAGTACTATGTATTATATATTTAAGGTGGGAATTCTGCGACTTGGTATTTTTTTTCGGAGTCCCTGTAACTACTGGGTCGCGACCCACCATTTGAGAAGCGCTATTCTAGACCAACTGCTTGTATTAAAATAATATTCGCGGCTAGGAAATTGGCCGAGTTGGAATAGAGACGTTAAGACTTCTGGACTCTTCTATTACTTTACCTTGATTGTCTTTGCAGTTTGCAGTGGCTTTGCTATGGGAGTTTATGCAAGTTTACTTTGTACCTGGTTTGTTATCGTCAGGACGGAATGAAAACCTGCAAAGTTTTTATTATGAAGAGATTTGAAAATAATATTTTGCTGAATTATAAACTCGACGCTAAAATGCTTAAAAAAATAACAATAAATGTTTTTATGTCCTAAGTGGAAGAGAAGGATTTTAAAGGCAATGCAAATTTTAAGGAAAGGGAAAATTAGTCAAAGTAGTTCCTTCAGAAATTGAATGAAAACTAAAGCTATAAATTTGAAAATACAAAATAGAAGTTCTCAATTTTTTGGGCTCAAAAAATCATGTTCTCATTTCGGCTGGATGTTTTCTTTTGTACGCCAATTATAAACTGAATTCATGAACCATTTAATTTTTATCGAAATGTTGGCTGCGTCTTTTCTGAAATATTGAAAAATTTACAATAATTCAAAAATTACTATCTACGTCTCTAATAGGTAGGTAGGTATATTGACTCGTGCGAATTATTTGAATTTTGTACACGGTGAAGTCGGTTGTGCCATCATTGGCGAAAAATAATTAGGTATAATAACTTAATTATTAATTAGGTTATTCACATTAACTCACAAGCAAATAATTAGGTTTATTATTAATTAATTTAATTAGGTTAATTATTTATCTTCACTGATTTTAATTACTTCAGTGACGAGACATGAAAAATAGTTATTAATATATCAATTTAATTTTGCTAAATAAATATATCACATTTATTCAAACCGTTCAGAAAAGTAATGACCCTAGACACCATTAAGCAAATCCATGAATTTCATCCATAGTTATGCATGCCTTAACAAAACAGTATCCAAAACAATACCCCTTATTTTCTTGTTTGTCCAACCCCTCCTATTCAAATCAAAGGAGAAGTTATCCTAAGACCACAACCATTACGTATGCGCCTCGAGCCACCCTTAGCCCTTAATATGTTTATACCTATTATAAATTATACTTTGCGATTTTGGGGAGATATGAAAACAGCCGATTTACCCCTCAGGGGCGTTCTTACGTAATCTTTGAACCGGCCACTTTGGGGCCAATTGCATTAATGCC
Source organism: Hypomecis atomaria (assembly GCA_964007245.1). Classification (NCBI taxonomy): domain Eukaryota; kingdom Metazoa; phylum Arthropoda; class Insecta; order Lepidoptera; family Geometridae; genus Hypomecis; species Hypomecis atomaria. The sequence continues at coordinate 14,096,417 of OZ023291.1, forward strand.
TTCGAGGGCTTCGTTCAAAAGGTACAGAGCCATTGAAATCTATAGAGAGGACTTCTTCAGGCTCCTTTCCTCCCGTGTAATAAGACACCCACCGTTATATAACTTTAATTATTTTATGGTCGCCTCGAAGGCTACTTTTTGTGGCGGCATCATGTGTCGGGTCGTTCTCCTCCCTCAAATATGGAGGAGAGCAAAGGCTGGCACATGGTGTCACACTCGTGGGTGCGTCTCCGGTCTGCTCGGTCTAACTTAGGCTAAGATTTCAAGTACATAATTATTAACTATCTTTGTACAGTATAATCAAGTAATTGTAAAGGAGATAATGCAAAATGTGCTCAGACTAGGTACAGTAGCTCAAAAAATCCGTTAAACTATGATAAATAAATGAGCAGAGTAAAACAACCGCATCAAATGCTTCATTTATGAGTAATTTCACATTTTCCAATTTGATTTTTGTTCAGTGATTGAATTACTGTCATTTTGGCCACATGTAACCTTAATACCCGAATATACGAAATTACTTTTAATGGACACTGTTAATGTAAAAAATAGCGGGAAAATCATTTTCCGAAAGAAACAAAGCAAGTTATGAAATACTGTACCCTTAAGTGGCCCAATTTCTATGCATATTTGCAATATCTCCTTTTTTTAGTTGACAAAGAGTACCATGGAGTCGGAGGTTAATAATTTTTCAATAAAAAAATTTTAGTTATTTCACCTTGTAGGTCTGAATGAATGTCTTAGGAGGCTACACCTAACAATATTTTTTGTAGTTTTAAAAATGCTAACTTCAGAGATACGTACTCATTATTATGAATTACTTTTACTGGACAAGTCCCAAAGTTGTGAAAAGTAATCGGTTGTTCCATAACTTTTTTAAGAGTGGTTTTTAAATATGAAACAAATGGTCTAATATGAAGAGTTGGTCCTATAGTAAAAGCTATTCATAATGAGGAGTACACACGCCTTTGTGATTCAAACATTTCAAAATGAAATAACGTAATTAAACTATTGAAATAAGTTCAAATCATACTACGAGTGGAGATCACGTACCTACTGGCAAGCGTAGCGTAGGACTTCCACTCACTATGTGGACGGATGCCCTCATTTATGACCGCAGGATCGCGCTGGATGCAAGTCGCCTCCGGTCATATGAGATCCATAGGGGAGGCCTATGTCCAGCAGTGGACGTCCTATAGCTGAGAGGTGGATGTATGAAAATCACACTATAATAATTAATAATAAATATTTATGTTCTGTGAGAAATAATTGTGTTATTTTCTTGGCGTTGTTGCGTGCAAAATTGGGTACCAGATAAATATTGAGATGATATGTACCATCTTACGAGATCTACGGATACGGCCATCAACAGGCAAAACGTACGGTGTAACATAATTTAAGGTATTATGGACTTGTGAATATGAAGATGAGTAAGTATGGGTACTTTCATTGGTCTGAATTAACATATTTGATTGCACTTAAGAAGGGAGTTAATCCACCACCCGCACTGGGCCAGCGTGGTCGATATGGCTCAATCACCGTGAGTTACCAGCCTAGTGGCCTACGTTCAACAGTGGGCTGTTAAAATGCCGATGTAGCAAAGTTGAACAAATGATATCGTTTGATAATTAAAATGTGCCAACTGGGCGTCAACAGATGATAGTGATGGACAAATCTAGAAAATTATGGTTAAATCTAAATCGATTAGAGCGTAAAAGCTCGACAAATGCTATGAGTACGAATCTTTTTGAAAATTCACAATACTAAAACACATGATTATTATCCTCCTAATTTTTAAAATTAGTGACATACTTATATTAATTTAATGAACCCTGATAAAGGCATAGAGCTCAACTTATTAGGAGTACGTATGTAAGTACGTTCGTTTAGGCCAAGTGGCTTTCCCTGGTGTTAGTTTTTGCCGCCTGAAGACCTCTAACGTGGTCAAACGGTGAGAACAACCGGAACCTACAACTTAACGAGTCATCCAAGCCACGGAGTAACTAAAATATAAGTAAGTAAATTATGTACTTACAAACTTCTGCAACTGAAATACAAAACCAGTTATCATGAACTTTGAATCAAAGTAAGTAATGAAATTGTACTAAAATTGAAGCAAAAGTTCTTGAACGGATTTTCACGCACAACAATTTTAACATACTGCGAAGTTGCTACGAGTATTTATTAATTAAATGTGCCGTCTATAAAATAGTGCTGGTAACAAACAAAACTGGCTGCAAACAAAATAGTACTAGGTTTTTGGATATGGACCGAATCAATGTTCATAACGGTTATCAAGTTGGCTACAAGCTGCGCGAAACCCATTCCTTGTGAGGCTGTTAAGTGAGCCTTAGTCAGGATTGGCTTTACCGCTGTAACTAACATCACAGCTTGTTCATCCTATGCTGTAGGCACCTACGGTAAATATTAATATGTTAAACATTTTTAATCGAAAACTAAAAAGTTTTCGATTAAATTAAAATAGTAAATTCAAATAAATAAAATTTTCGAATTAAATACTTTATTTTATACATAATAGTTTCGAAATATTTAATTGAGATGCAATTTGATGAAACTGTGATTTGCTAGTCTTTCAGTAACAGTACACAGTTAAAATAATATTCAGAGCTCGCACTGAAAATTGAATGATTTTTAACTTAGGTAGGTTTACAAATAAATGATCTTGAATCTTGAATCTAGGTACGTCAATTTGTTTGGGAGAGAGGCATGATGCTAGGACAAATACCCAAACTCACATAATCCTCATACTTAGGTAATTATACCACTCCTATCGGGCCAGCGATAATTTATTATTATTATTCATATAGTTGGTAAGTAGAGCATACTTAGTAGGCTTGATGATTAAAAAATATAAATACCTGGTTTGTCAGATAGATTATTATCAAAAATATTGGACACGTTTTTTTTGTCAATCAAACGAAAATTGATGAAGATATGGCTGACTAGATTACTTTTAGACTTTTGACAGAGAAGTGACTTCACGAGCCCTCACTCTCAGAACTTTCAATGGGTATCTTTGTCATTTATTGTTTCATTGAAAAAAAAAAAATACGTGTCCAATATTTTTTGGTAATCTAACTAACGGACTAATTATATTAATGTTATTTTTTTACCTAGTCATCATGTCTATTATAACATTTTTAATGCTTCAAATAATAGTACCTGCCTACTTAGTTATTAAGTATTCACAAGACACTAATATTATGACTTTATGGCATTTATAAATACTCGTCAGTTCATTCAAATGGCAAATATTTTAACGTCGAAAATGTTGTCTTATCAGAATCACTCCCAATCCTACAGCCATCGACCGGATATATTTTCCCCAGTTAATTATCCGGGCCTGCTGCCGTAATCCATAAAGTCACGTGATTCGCACGTGCAGGCTTCAAGGGGGGCATCCAGGGACTCTATAATTGAACCATTAGAACGGCTAAACGCATGCGTAAAACGTCACGGAACCGAGTGCGAGCGGGAACAAGCGTTAAAAATCTGCGCTTGTGCGAGCGGGAGAGCATAGGGTGCGATATGCAAAAGTTAGATATTATTTTAACGTTTAAAAAAATTGCATACAGGGTTTGTACGAACAATCGTGCATTATGGTTTTGTTTTGTGAATGGCGACCAGAAAGCTAGCGCTGAGTAATTGGATGGGAATTTTTAAATGGTCTAATTGATTGCTAGAGCGGATTATTATTTTTTAATTTGAATTCTTTCGTTTCAATTGCTGTGTATCTTTATCATATAGATGTAGACCTATTTTAAAATTTGTATAAAATATAATTATGTTTGATATAAATCAAAATGATTAAATTAAAGCATGCATTCAGCTGGTTAGGGAAATCGATTGAAAGAAAGTGTCTTTTTTTACTAAAGCAAAGAATCAGAGTAACTTTCGTGGCCCAAATGAGCACCGTCATCTGGAAAATACAGGGTACAATATCTATTTACAAAGTAATATAAATAATACGTCTAAATCTTATTACAATTGTATCTCTTGACAAAATTATGTAGATTTTTTCGATTCGAATTTTCGCAGTTTTGCTGTTGGTCCTTCAGTAAAAGTTGTTCATATTGATGAGCATTTATGTATACACTTTGAAAAATTACACGTGTAAATGAACACTGTATACACTATTAAATAATGTAAAAATTGTTTCAGGTTTAGTGATGAATTATGTAGTTCAAAATTTGACCGTTGAATTTTAAGTAACAACATTTATCTTTATCCCTTTTTATTTCCAAAAAGTAGGAGGTTCTATGTTCTTCTGTATGTATTTGTTTTTGTATGTTCATCGATAATTTCGCCAATTATTAACCGAATAGAAAAATTATTTATTAATTCGATAGGGTATCCTCCCGAAGTGGACCAATTTAAATTTTACAGAAATCGACTGAGCTTTTGACTTTGACTTTTTGAAAAATCAACAATAATCAATTCGGGTTAAGTATTCGAATTTTGCACATTACTGAAAATAATAATTATTTTTCGCAAAAAATGGTTAAACCAAATTGTTTACATTATTGTGGATTTTTCAAAAACGGCTCAGCCGAGTTCTGTTAAATTGAAATGAGACTACTTCGGGAGTTCCCTTTACCGGGTATACCCTTTCAAACTAAAAAAGAATTTATCGATTCGGTCGACGATGGGAGGCGGAAAATAATTATTATTTATGTTAATTATTAGAACGCTTGATGTAAACAGAGAGTCACGTAACAGCAAACTAATAACATCTTAAGCACTGATCGAGATTCCGTTTCCATGCATTCCCATTGCGCAACCTCATCGAGTAAATGCATTGCTCGGCGTAGGGCGCCGGCACGCTTGCTTAAGTATTGTTGATATTCTAAACCACCCTGTAGGATTGCTGTAGGTTTCAGTTACAGAGATTTAGACGTGTTTAGACAGGTGCAAATTAAAAATAATTATAAATAACAGTTTATTTTGTTCCAAAAAGACGCTTAGGCTAAATTAAGTACGCTGCACTCTGCACTACGTCTCCGCGGAGCGTTTGCTTGATGCCGGGGCACTAGAATACGGCATCGGTATTCCCTGCTAGTAGTAAGAGCCTACTAAATGGGGACCCCTGGGCTCGTGGGTGGTCAGAGTTGGGGCTCTGGCCTTCCACTCAAGCGGGCCCGAGGAGGAAGGCAGCGTGTGTGGCAATGCTGTCGTATAGGACAGTACAAGCCTAGTTCTATCACCAGGCGAGTAGTCGTATAAAGTGCTGGGAGCACCGATGCGTTCCTTTGGAGATCCCGGAGCTGCCAAGAAGGCACAAAGGCTGGCTACCGAGGGGGTTTTAATGGGTACAATCCCACATAATCCGACTGCACCCCAAAGCGGTCGGGCATCTTTAGAATATTGCACGCTCGTAAAAAAAAAAATCTCCGCGTAGCCTGTGTTGCAGAGTATTGCAGTTGCAGAGTAACTATCCTGAATTGTTATAGGATATTACGTGCTTTGCAGTAGCAACAGATGACATTCATACACGGAGGTCTTATTTTTGTTCGGTGTGGGGGCGATAAGTCTTGGGCTGCCGTGGGCACAGGGGTGTTCTTTGCATTTACCCCTCCAGCGTCAACTTACTCGAGCCAGCCCAGCTTTACCCGAACAAGCCCAGCTGTACATGCTATGTTATGACATTGGCAGCACACTCGTGCTGAACTGCATTTGAAAATGTGCTGTAGTGGCTTCAAGAACAATCAAATCTACCGTGTTAGAATGTCAAAGCATGTTGGAACCTTATTTTTATTTATCATAATCCCACTACTGCATTTGTACTAATAAACTAAATTAAAACTGAATTTAGTTAGATATTAGCAGTACGAGTATATAGGTATAGTTAGTTTTTATTGAAAAAAAAAAAAACTGGTTGCCTGTAAAGTCGGTATACGGGCGAAAGTTTTACGTGACAACGACTTTGAGACGAATGAGACGAATGAGAGCGGAGCGTAACGCAGTTTCTTGAAGTGTCACCCGGCAAACCAATTTATAAGACGTTGTCACGTCAAAAAAAAAAACAGACTGAATGACTGACTGAAGAAAACAGTGAATTTAACCTGTAAACATCAGACACAGCTAAACACTGAAAACATTACGACGCATTTCAATTCAATCATAAATTGGAACATAACACGTAATTTTCACATGCGATTAAGATAATATGGTAATTTATTGTTTTCATGGGAACTAATTATTATTATGTTTAGTGAATTAATTTTATCATTATTTAATTATATTTTTTGGCGTCGTCGAAAAACACACAAAATTAGAAAAGGAGAATAATTCTCTCCTCTTTTCGATAATGTTGCAAGTCAGGTACTGAGTAGTATGTGTATTGGTAGACTGGCCTGTGTCGCAACCACAGGCAGTCGCGTGTGTCCGCCTGATTGCAAGGGTTTGTGGCGTGCCGCCTGCAAACGACAAATCGACCTGTAACAAGGTTAGGCGAAACAATCATTAGTAAAGCGGTAAGTAAATAAAGCACTTCAAAAAATTCAGGAAGTAAATTTCAGTAAAACTGTACATATATAGATAGCTTAGATGAACAACAAGTACCTATACAGTATATCAAATAATAAAAAAAAAATATGTAACTTATAATTCCAACTTACCATTTTAAGATTATTTTTGAAAAAAAATGGCAAAACCGACTTCTAGCGTGTACGGAATTCGAATAGTTTGCTCGAATTGATTTGTACATTTTTTACATTATAGTTGATTTTTCAAAAACGGCTCAGCCGATTTCAATAAATCACCTCGGGAGTATACCCTTTTGAACTAAAAACATTTTTTCATTAGGTTCACAATTGGCGAAAATATCGATTAACATACACAAAAGAAAACATACAGTCGAACATAGAACCTCCTCTTTTTTGGAAGTCGGTTAAAAAAATAGTTAATGCTCTCTTAGGAAATTTGCTTACATATCGAAAAAATGTTTCATTTTATAAATTTTAATCTAACTGTAAATTAAACTAGGTACTAACTTTAAAAGAAGTCGGGTTAAAATAGAATATACTTACATCTATTTTAAAAGAAAAATACAGTATTTGTTTAAGACTAGACAATAAATTTATTCATTTGGTGGAAAAATTGTATTTATTTAGGTTGAGGTACCATTTTAGTGAACAAAAATAAGTAGGTCATGTGGTTTATTGCCTTTACTTTGTATTTTGTTTGAGTAGTTAATCTTTTCTCTCGAGTAAAAGCAAGTACCTACTTAAAATGTAAGGATACCAGTTTAACGATGTGGGTATTAGTAATAATGTCTGTTGAGTATACTTTACTGTGCTACAATCCAAAATATTTTTGTTATCCTTAAGCTCGGTTTCATTAGATTTATGATGATAAATTCAAAAGTGCAACAAGCAAAGCGGCATTTTTGTTAAGAAAAGCAATCTACACCATTCAACAGTCACCATTAATTGGCGGTTTAAAAAATAATTTCGTAAAAAAATAAGCTCGAAAAAATGTAATGAGTGAAAATCGAGTTGTTCTAACTCGTTCAAATATTGACGCGTTCGTCGTAGCAAACCAGAGCACCATTACAGAATGTTACAGTTGGTGAAACAAATGCAAATAATTGGTCAAAAAGAATGTAGGATTTTAATACATTGTTTTTGATCATTTGCAATTCGATCACCACAGTAACTAATACGAATTTACTTACGTAGGTAGAAAAAAATTATTGTTAAAACGTTCGGCAGCCATTGCCATTGGCTCAATCATTCGATCTTGATCGTGCTCCGATCTCTCAGACTCTTTCTCTTTTTATCGTGCTATAAGGTAAGCCCCTGAGTAGTATTACACTCACGGTCCGGCTCTGGGAGGCGATAAGTCTTGCGCTGGCGTCTCGCAGGGGTTTACTTTGCATTTCCCCCTCCAGCGTTAACTTACTCGAGCCAGCCCGACCTATACGAATTTACTTACCTACGTAAGTAAATTCGTAAAGGTCGGATGGTTAGACCTGGTGTCAGTTTTTTAGCCAACTGAAGGCCTCTGACATGGCTAAACTGCAAAAACAACCGGGGCGTACAGTTTTACTTGTCATCCGAGCCATGGTAGCACTCAGTTGTAAATGCCACCCGCGGTCACCCATCCGAAGACTGACCGTGCTGAACGTTGCTTAACTTCGATGATCGCTTACGAACACCTAGTCAAACTACACTATGAGCGCTTCTTAAGTTTCAGTAATTAATTTAAAAACATATATAAATAATTAAGTATCTAACGTTAATGGTGAAACAAATATCTAATTACATTATTAAATATCTAAATAATCAGAATAAATCGTGAACTCTAATAAAAGGAACTTAAAGTTTGTTATAAGTCACTGAAACGTTCGTCGTAGCAAGCCCTTACCGTAATGGAAGTTGCAGTTGGCGAAGCGTTAATACCACATTTTCCTCGACCATTTGCGATTCGGTCAACTTGATAATGTTTTTAAAAACATAAAAATAATAGAGTTATGTTCATAGTAAAACCAATATTGAATTATAAAATAAAACTGAAGAAGTCGTGAACTCAAAATGAACACAAAGTTTGTTCTAAGTCACTGAAACTTTCGTCGTAGCAAGCCTTCACCGTTATGGAAGTCGCAGTTGGCAAAGCGTTAATGCCACATTTTCCTCGACCATTTGCAATTCGATCTAGCTAAGCTGAGCTGAATTGAGCTGCGTCGATTGCAGGACTTCTTTGGATTTGCATATTTTGAATACGTATCAATAAATTAAACATATCTGCTAGTGTTATAAACTCAAAATACAATGCTGAAATAACTTTCATTACTTACTGATAGAATATTATACGAGACAGCCTACTCATTGGCACGGTAAAGACCACACGCATTGGCCCACAAGCAATGCCGACGCTTTTGCTTGGAAAGAAAACTTTTTAGCGTGTTCATGAAAGCGAGCGTCAGATTGTGAACCAGCGTGATGGATATGATCCAACCGTTTTTAAGGTTCCGTACCGAAAGGATACTAACGGGACCCTATTGCTAAGACTTCGATGTTCGTTTGTCTGTCACCAGGTTGTATTTCATGGACCGTGATAGCTAGACAGCTAAAATTTTCACAGATGATGTATTTCTGTTGGCGATATAACAACAAATACTAAAAATAGAAAAAAATAATATTTAAGGGGCAAAAATACTTAAGGGGCAAAATTTATAGCCGTTTTTCGCTCGATATCAATAATGGTTTAGGTATATGCTTAAAATATTCACAAAATATTTAGCTGCACGCCTACTTTAATAATAAATAATCAAATCATAATAAAATAAATATTTATGGGGGGCTCCCATACAATACGGAACCCTTCATGCGCGAGTCCGATTCGTACTTGGCAGATTTTTGAAGGTTATTGTATTTGCAACATTCAGCCAAGGAACTTGTATTCGTATACCTATTTAATTTCCCTGCATTCAGCTATCTATTTAAATGTTGGTGCAGTAAGTAGGTACGGCACGGCCCATGATAATTCAAAGTTATTTCCTGTTACTGATGAGGTGATAAGATTATATACACCACTTTTTGAGTGCACATAGAAACAAATAAATTGTGATACCTATCAACTAAGTATACCTAAATGAACCGATCTACCTAGACAATAACTTATCATCCTTTTAATTTTCTCAACTTTTCAGATATCAATAGATGTAAAAATCATAAATCACGTGTAAAAATACTTATGTAAAAATTACAATGATTTAGTAATTTTATCAAGTTGAACAAACCAAATCTGTGAACACAATAGCAATCTTAGGCTAAAAGGTTCAAAACTCAAAACAACATTAAAGTAGTAGCATTTATCCCCTGTTTCAAACACAACGCATAATCCTTAAACCTACTCGAGTTATCCTCAAGCGAGAAAATCAAGGCAAGCGTGGGCACCATAAGACTAACCACCTTAGCGCAATAAGCATCTTCAAAAGCTCTTTGAAAAGCAACGGGATGTTTCTAAAAGTCATTACGACAGGGTGGCATCTTCATATTATTAACAAGCTAGTAGCCTTTGTTGCTTCGTAACTTATTGCTACAGAATCCACACACCTACGTGAGCATTATGCTCTAACAATAAAATCTTCATCATTTCAAGCCACTGTGGCAGTAACAAATTGGTCATTCTTCAAGGCGGGTTCATCCCACGTTGGTTTGAACAGCTACACAATGTGAAAAGTAATTTTGTTCAGGTTAACTGGTTGAACATTTTACATATTTTTGTTGTGATAACTTGAAACATTTTTACGTGCAAGAATCCTTTTAATATTATTATAGTTTTTTTTTAAATTCACTACAAACAATTTTTACCATCGAAACAACCCTCGCAAAAAAACTGCTCTATCAAAAAATAATTTATTCTCTAAAGTACACTATAAAGGTTTAGGTTACCCACTTATAGCTATACGTACGAATTAAATTATAAAAGAGTAGTCTAGTGTAGATAGTGCAAGCTACTTCTAAAATATAATAAAATGAACAAAAATAAACTGGAAAGAGTCACCATAGTAATTTCAAGAATATAATGTTATTAATATAAAATTATAGAACATCGCAATGCTAGAGCACATAAAACTGTAATACAATTATATCACACAATAAGTACCTACTCGTACATAAACTTCTTAAAAGCTCCAGCAATAAGTGTAACTTCTAAAACATTTTCTCTGCGCAAAGGCTCTCGTACTCGTATTTTCTTTCTATAGGAGAGATAATCGCCATACAGAGTGACCCTATGTTTTATCTTATGACTTCTCTCTCCGAGGATAATGACTATGCGGCTTCTTAAAATACACAATACATTTTAATGGTACACTGTGCAATAGGATTATGCTTGGATGCAACCAACATTATTATTGCGGGATCCCCTGGTAACCTTAATTACGATTGTTATCTCAAAAATTCATACAGCATTCGTGAAAAACTACATCTACAAGTAAAGGTTTTAAAAAATAAATCAATGTATAAAAATCGGCCAAGTACGAGTCAGACTCGCGCACGGAGGGTTCCGTACTGTATGGGAGCCCCCTTAAATATTTATTTTATTTTAATTTTATTATTTATTATTGAAGGGAATATAAAACTAAATATTATGTGAAAATTTCAAGCATCTACCTGGTACCATTATTAATATAGAGCGAAAAACGTCAAAAAATTCAGGTTTGTTGTATGGGAGCCCCTCTCAAATATTTATTTCATTTTGTTTTTAGTATTTGTTGTTATAGCGGCAACTGAAATACATCATCTGTGAAATACATCAAATTTCAGCTGCCTAGCTATCATGGTTCATGAGATACAGCCCGGTGACAGACGGACAGACAGACAGACGAACAGACGGACGTCGGACATCGAAGTCTTAGTAATGGGGTCCCGTTTTTCCCTTTGGGTACGAAATCCTAAAAATGTCGTAAGTTTTGTATAATATGGATTAGGACATTTGATAAGGCAGAATGATCACAGGTTGAATAAATCGGTGGCAGAGTAGTGGCCGAGGAGAAGTTTATGGAGCATAGGACATCCAGTAGCAAGATGTGTCAACGATATAGTCAAAATCGCGGGAAAAACTCGAACAAAGTTTCCGCAGGATTGAAGCAGATGACACTTTAAGAGGGAAACCCAGCGGGTATCAGAGTTTTCTAGTTCTGCAGTGGGAGAAGACGAAGACAGAGAAGACTGTGAATGGTGAACTAAAACATACAAATATGAATCTGAGAAAGAAGGATTAGCGATCCTTGATTGAAACATTTTCTAAGCAGTGTAAATCCTGGGCGGCTGCCAGGCTTATGGGAACGTTTGAGAAAGGACCTGCTTGCGTTGGGTTTTGTGTTTAAGCTAAGTTTTTTATCATGACTGTGGTATTAAATGCTATTTATCTGATACGTAGAAAATGACGAAATAACATTTTTCATTAAAAATATAAAAATGTCATTAGTAATAAAACTAAGCATTATCTTCCCAGCTATATGATGCCAGACATTTCTAGGCAAGATAAACAGAGGAGGCGTTCACCGAGATTAGTGCTAAGAACGGAGGCACTGCGACTTGAATAGTTGAGATTTCCGTTTGTGCATAACCTAAATAGGTACTTAAGGTAAGATCGCATTAATACTTATAAGTAGGTAATAGATTACTTTAATTTAAATGTTTAATGTAAAGATGATGTTTTCTTGGTACGTACTTGTTCAATTTTTGTAAAATAATGTAACGACAAGCGCAGCGTAGGACGTTCACCAACAAGATGCATCAAACATTTTATTACGATCACATCCATCCATCAGCCATGGGACGTCCACTGCTGGACATAGGCCTCCCCTATAGATCTCCAATAAGACCGGTTGGTAGCGGCTTGTATCCAGCGCGATCCTGCGGTCTTAATGAGGTCATCCGTCCATCCGTCCACCTTTGTGGCGATATAAATGTGAACATTTCAAAAGACGCGCCGGACAGGAGGGTAAATAAATATTTAAACATGTTAGCCTCACATGGCCTCCTGCCGGCTCACACACTCTCGACATGTGGAAGCAGTTGTATTGATCATGTTTTTCTAAAATCTAGACTGAATTCCAAAACACTTGTCATTGAAAATAGTGTTACAGATCACTTTACATTACTATTTTCTCTGGACAGAAAAAAATCTATCACTAGAAATAATTACATTTCTAAATTAAACTATTCAAAAATAAATGAACAACTACTAGCAACAGATTTCACTTCAGTTCTTAAAGCTAACGATGCGGACATCGCGGCGAATATATTGGTTTCCACAGTATCAAACATAATCACCTCAAATACTAGTGTTGTGAAAATATCTCGACGTAGAGCTCCCATTAAGCCATGGATTACTCCAGGCCTAATACGCTGCATGAAAAACCGGGATAAATTACACAACAAACATAAAGACGAGCCGAATAATCTCACTGCCAAAACCACATACAAAAGATATCGCAATTTTCTGACCTGTCTTCTTCGAAAGGTAAAAACTCAGTACGAACGCTCTGAGATCGAAAAAGCGAAAAATGCTAAAGAGATGTGGAAAGCGATAAATAAAATTGGCAACCTCAAACCTCGAAAAGCTAGTTCAAACGATCTTATGTCCACTGCATCTAATCCGAAGGCAGCAGCAAACAAAGTAAATAAATATTTCGCTGGCGTGGGTGAAGCATTGGCTCTAAATATTGTAAACTCTTATCAAACTGTCCAGCCTTCAGTGTCATCTTCTACTCAAACAAATCGACCTGTGTATTCTTTTTCGCTGGCGGAAACAGACCTCACAGAAATAGTAACAATTATAAACTCTCTTAAAAATAGTAATACTGCTGGTATAGACAATATCTCTACTAGAATTATAAAAGAAAACAAATTTGTTTTGGCTGGACCACTCACACATGTTTGTAATCTTTCTATTAATACAGGGCATTTTCCAGAGGCTTTCAAAACAGCTATCATCATTCCGATACACAAAAACGGCCCAAAAGATATAATTAGCAACTATCGACCTATTTCAATCCTGCCAGCTTTCTCGAAAATACTAGAGAGAGTCATGAATAATAGGTTGATGAAATACTTAGAAGACCACCACTTTCTCTCTGATCATCAATTCGGCTTCCGGAAAAACAGATCGACTGCGGATGCGGTCAGTGAACTCACAAACCACGTAGCTGAAGTACTAGATTCTGGTGGCAAATGCCTTGCAATATTCCTCGATATTGCGAAGGCGTTTGATACCGTTTCAATTCCCTTGCTAATAAAACAGATGGAAGAGTTCGGAGTCCGTGGTCTTCAGCTCAATTTGTACACTGACTGCCTGACTGGTAGGAAACAATGTGTCAAACTTGGTGATGTGATTAGCGACACCGAAACCGTCAATTACGGTGTCCCACAGGGCAGCATTATGGGACCAACCTATTTTTTGGGGTATATAAACGGACTGTGTAACCTGGCTCTAGAAAATGCCAAAATAATCACTTTTGCAGATGATACGGCCCTCATTTTCCGTGGGAAAACCTGGGACGAAGCTTTTGATTACGCTCAAAAAGGCTTCAATAAGGTCAATGCCTGGTTAACTCAAAATTTACTTAGCCTCAACACTGACAAAACGAAAATAGTACCTTTCTCTATCCTTAAAAGAACTCAACCTTCTACTCACCCTAACTTAAATGTAATTGCTCACACTTGCTCCGACAACAATCAGTCTCAGGAAAATAGTTGCTCTTGTAAGCCTCTGGAAAGAGTAGTCACAATTCGATACCTTGGTGTTGTCATCGACCGGCACCTGAACTTTGCAAACCATATAAAAACCTTAGCCGGTAGAGTTAGGAAGTTGGTTGCGGTTTTCAGGAATATTAGGCACGTTGCTGACAAAAATATTTTGCGAACTACTTATTTCGCTCTATGTCAATCGCTTATTATTTACTGTATTGAAGCATGGGGAGGAGCTGCGAAAACACATTTGTCGGCTCTAGAAAAAGCTCAAAGAGCTATCCTCAAGGTGAGCAATTTTCTCCCCTTCAGGTACCCTACTTCCGACCTTTACCGCGACACTGGTGTGCTCACAGTTAGACAACTTTTTTTACTGAGAATCATTCTAAAACAGCACAAGTTATGTCCTCTGACCACAGACAGCCAAGCTCACACCAAACGCCGTACAGACAAGGTGTTCAGCATACCTAGCGCCAAAACATTTTTCATAAACAGATTCTCCTGTTTCCTGGGAGGTTATATTTATAACGAATTGTCAGCAAAAGTAGAGTTAAAGCAACTAAATACATTTTGCCTAAAAAAGACAGTGACAGACATGCTTCAAAAACTCTCCTACAAAGACACTGAGAGCTTGCTCTCGGTATTGAGATAATCGAACTATCAAATAAACACGCACACACACACACACACACACACACACACACACGTAAGCACGCACGCATAGTATATGGTATTCTATAGGTATATTATTGTAGAATTCGTTAAAATTGTAATTAATTGAATAATTGAAAATAATTTGCTTTGAAGAGATTTTGCAACTATTGTGAAAATAATGTATGATTATTGTTATTTGCATTACATTTTAAACTTTGACTTCCGATGCTTAAGAAAAATTATATTGTTTTTTTAATAGTAAGTAAATTAAAACATTTTCCTTTTTTTTTCTCAATATGACGACGTCAATCAATTATTATTTAATGTAGAGCCAACTATATAAGGGGAGCAAGGGTTTCCGAGACACAAGCTTAAAGCTTAGTTCGGCAATCCATAGCTCAAGAAGTTGTAGCTAATAAATAAGTTAATTTTAAGTTGTAAATTATGTTAAATTCCATACATTTTAAGTTTATTAGCAAAATTGTAATTAATTAATTTGTGTCAATAAATCATTATTATTATTATTATTATTATTATTACCTTGTGGGTGGACGTCCTATGCTGCGCTTGCCGGTACGTGGTCTCCACTCGAGAACTTTTCGACCTCATCGGTCATCAGTCCTCCGCGCTATGTGCCCTGCCCATTGCCACATCACATAGGAATTAGGAATACGCTGGGTGCAAACCGCTTCAACCCATCTAGGAATTTTACAAACACTGAAAATTCATAGGTGTAAGTCCATTTTACCCGCGGCTTTGCCCGCGTAATACTTTGATTTTAGTGCACAGCTATCCCATAGGAACTTTTCATGTTTTCGGGATAAAAATTAGCGTCACTTTCCGTCTTTCGAACTATGTCCATGCCAAAAACCAAGTCCATCCGTTGCTGCGTGAAAGAGGAACAAACCAATAAAGTAATCAACCAACAAATATACTTTCGGATTAATAAGCTCTAGCTGTTCAGCGTGGGCATGCAGCCAGCGTTCTTGGCACTCTACCATACGGACACAAACTTTGTTCCGATTTTTAGACGCTTTTTTAGGGTTCCGTACCCAAAGGGAAAAACGGGACCCTATTACTAAGACTTCGATGTCCGTCTGTCTGTCCGTCTGTCACCGGGCTGTATCTCATGAACCATGATAGCTAGGCAGCTGAAATTTTCACAGAAGATGTATTTCTGTTGCCGCTATAACAGCAAATACTAAAAAAAAAGAAAATAAATATTTAAGGGGGGCTCCCATACAAAAAACCTAATTTTTAGACGTTTTTCGCTCTATATTAATAATGGTAACAGATAGATGCTTGAAATTTTCACAGAATATTAAGTTTTATATTCACTTCAATAATAAATAATTAAAATAAAATAAATATTTAAGGGGGGCTCCCATACAGTACGGAACCCTCCGTGCGCGAGTCCGACTCGTACTTGGCCGATTATTTTATTTTGTAGGTTTTATTCTGTCCATGTACATATTAGGTAGTTTAGAATAATGATTGAATGTTATGTAAGTAATGTCAATAAATTAAAACAAATTAGGATAACTGTACTGTACCAGCCTTTTTAATAGTCCACTGCAGGATGTAGGGCTACCCATGAAGGGTGATTGGGCCATATCCACCACACTGGCCTAGTGCGGGTTAGTGGATTCACATACACCATCGAATTTCTTCTACGGACGTATGCAGGTGCCTCACTATGTTTTCCGTCACCGAAAAGCCTGTGGTGTGAAATTCCGTACATAAATTCCAAGGAATTCATTGGTACGGGACGATACGACCTCACGATTGTAAGGCGGGTGTCATTACCACTAGACCACTACGGCTTACTAAGGATGTAATCGTGCCATAACAGCTACAAAATTTTGGTGAGTTTTTAAACACGTAGCACCTGTAGTAATTTCCACTTTTAAATTCTGCCAACCTGATTAGTTCCGATAAAGGTCGAAGGCATAATTGAGCCAGGTGATGTGATTAAGAATCTAACTGCTTATCATGTTAGCAGCTTAAAACTCGACGATTTTTGTAACCTCTTAAAGAGAATGGTCGAAAAGATTTTAAATATCTGTCTTTAACTTCTTATCGTTGTAGATATTAAAAGAAAGCTTTGACATGAGCCCAGAATTTACTCATTAAAGGCAGATCATAATTTATTATGACTAAGTATGATTTTTATTTATAGTTATGTGAATCCATTGATGGTCACCTCACCCTTCTCTCACCATTTTCTCTAAACGGTGAATTTATCACTTTGTGTATTTCATACACGTGTTTTTAAAATCATAGAAGCATTAAAACATTAAAACGTTTTGATTTCTATTACCCGCTGCGAATGACGTCATTAAAATCCGCTTAGTCTTTTACTTCCAGACTGAATTTACGATTTACATTTTAATATCTCTCGCTGAGAATGAAAGAAAAGGTCGCATTGTCGTGGCAGCTGAGAGGCCAGAATGCAAGTCTTAATCTAGCTCGGAACATTATATTACACAACGATATTGCCAGTAAGGGTGGGGTGTTTTTAAATATGATATGGCATTGCGTAACGCAACTTTATGCGATCGGATCAGAATTGAAAAGATTCAAGAACTGAAGAGACTAACGACCTCGCAGATTGACCGTTCGAAAAAGCAATGAACACAATAGTCATGACACACCAATGGCCCGTAACTTAGTTTCAGTACGTAGTATTCTTATATCTTCTTTGGTTTTCATCGTCAGTCGGCGGACCATGGTCTCTATTGTGTAAGCGCTCTGACGTTCGGCTTAGCTTTTTCTCCTGCTCTTGCCAGTTACTCACGCAAGCGGGAGGAAAAGCGAAGTCGAACGTCAGAGCGCTTACACAATAAATAAGGCCCCAGCAGCAGTAGTTCGATTGTTATGAAACTGTAAAGCCCTCAAACAGAAACTAGGAATCTATCAATAAGATGAACAGACTATCTAATTAAGGAAAATCAAGACGGATGCCAGGAACTTAAGATTCAGTCAAAATCGAAATATACTCCGAGATATAGGTACCTAACCTAAGTGAGTCATGTGTTCACTGCTGAGCCAGAGGGGTCCTCTGTCGCATCGAAACTGCTGAGCAGTGAAATAATCTACTCCCTTTGATCGAGCTTCATTTTTTTCCGCAAGTTTTACTCAATTATACAACGTGTGCCGCACGCCACAAATATTAATTCGGCGTTTCCGAATTAGTTGTTGATACAGAGTTTGTCAACTAAATCCTTACTGTCCATGTGTCCATATACAGCCCCCAGAGTGCTCTGCGAGTGCTCTAATGATATCTCAAGACGCTTAAGAGCCCATACATAACACTACATGGGACGTTTTTAAAATTTAAGCCAACTTTAATGCATTCTACCCCATTCGTTGAAAATATTTATTCAAATTTGTAGGCGAGTCCACAATGCCGAGTCGTCCGTGCCTTTGTGATACCATATTAGCATATCACGAGGTGTATTGAATGGACAAAGTAACCAGTATTAAATATAAAATTTTATGGTTTACCCTTATATTAGAGGGAGAGGTCGTGCAAGAGTAATAAAATGTCTACTTGTTTCACCCGGGTTATGGGAACTGAATATTTTATATCTCACTGATGAGATCTCTGATTTATGAGACGTTTTTGTAATTTTGTTAATTTGAAATATTATAAACTAGCTTAAAACCCGCGGCTTCGCCCGCGTGGTCTTAGTACATAGGTACTTGCTTAAAATGAAAATAGCCCGCGGTTAGACCCGCGTTGTATTGGTACTTGCTTAAAATTAAAAAAGGCTGTCTGATGGCCTGCGTTGTCATATTACTTGCAATGATAATGGCCCACGGTCTGGCTCGCGTTGTTTTAGTAATTGCTCAAAATAATAAAAACCCACAGTTTGGCCCGCGTTGTCTTGGCACTTGCTTAAAATAATAATAGCTTGTGTAGCCCAGCATTGTCGTATAACGTATTACTTGCAAGGATAATGCCTACGGTTTGGCCTGAATCGTCTTAGTATTTGGCTGGATAAAAACGTATTGTATGGGTCAGAGTGTTCGGCCACCATAGGGAGAATGAAAGGAAATTGCATGCAGCGGAGATACGAATGCTGAGATGGATGTGCGGAGAGACAAGAATGGATAAGATTAAAAATGAGTATGTTAGAAGAAGTCTGAAAGTAGCGCCAGTGACTGAGAAATTAAAGAGTGGCAGGCTATCTTGGTAAGGGCATGAGACGGGAAGAGAGTAATGTCACGAAAAGAACCCTAAATATGATGGTAAGCGGCAGAAATAGGGGGTGACGACCAAAAAAAGTGTGGATGAATTGTGTGCAAGATAATATGCGAGAGAAATGAGTTGATGATGAGATGGCGTATGATAGAGTGAAGTGGCGAAAAGAAACGTGCTGTGCCGACCCCACCTAGTGGGATAAGATAAGATAATATTTATTGTCATCAAGTAAATCTAAGGGCAGGATGATGATGATAATAGGTCACGGTTTGGCCTGCGTATTCTTAGTACTTGCTTAAGATGGTATATAAATTACGCAGCTTAGCCGCGTTGTCTTAATACTTGCTTAAAATTATAATAGCTTACCGTTTGGCCTGTGTTGTCGTATTATTTGTAATGATAATAGCCCACGGGCTGGCCCGCGTTGTTTTAGTAATTGCTTAAAATGATAATAAACCACAGTTTGGCCTACGTCGTCTTGGCACTTGCTTAAAATAATAATAGTTTGTGGTTTCGTCCGCATTATCGTATAACGTATTACTTGAAGGGATAATGTCTACGGTTTGGCCTAAATTATCCCAGTATTTGGCTAGAATAATAACAGGTCGTGGTTTGGCCTGCACATTCTCAGTACTTGCTTATAATGGTAATTTATAGCACGTAGCTTGGCCCGCGTTGTCGTAGTACTTGCTTAAAATTATAAGGGTAGTATTTAAACGCAAATCAAAAAATATCCTTATTCTATGCAATAAGATTCCAAATTCCCATAAAAATTACTGATTGCACAGCATAATATTCAACTCAAAATATCACTAAACACACTACTATTTATTTTCGCAGCGTACAGCGATTTTTCCTAAAGCAAAAGCTTTTTCATCAATGCACAGCTAATAATCTTAATGCACATTATACCTGTTAACTCTTTTTCTTTTAAATATAGCTTCTATTTTTATATTATTTACAGCAGTTTTTCTAAATAAAACAGCATTTTATTAATCACAGTCGTCTTAATATTTAACCTAAACTAACCTAACCTAACCTAAACTAACCTAACCTAACCTATTTTTTGTTTCACACCTAATCTATAAAGGGGATTCGCTTCTGGCACTTCGCCGGCCGCTGCCGCGGCACGCTCGCTTCGCTCGCTCGGCTCGTGCGTTGTTTTGTCATGTTCTAACATAACCTAACCTATTTTTTGTATCACACCTAATCTAATTTCTTCACTAATTTACCCTAAAGAAACCATCTATTGATCTAGACCCCTGATAACAGAACATTCCCTAGGAAGCGAGGGTCAACTTAGGGATTATGTGTCTGGGATAGTTATTTTGCTATGAAATATGAAAAATTTGCTGTGCAGTCAGTATTTATGCTATGTATGTAGTATTTTTGTACAAAAATAAATTTAACTGTATTACATTATGAGGAAAAAAGTAATGTCATATTGATGTAAAATTTCGAATTATCTGCAGTTTGAGTTTTGTTAAACATTTAGTTTATTTGTAGTGAAGTAAGTTACTTGATGTAAAAAAGAATATAAATGATGAGTATGTATTGATAGGCGATTATTTATTTGATATGCAATTTATATTATCCCAAATTATAATAGCCTGCCGTTTGGCTTGCGTTGTCGTATTACTTGCAATGATAATAGCCCATGATAATAGTCTGGCCCGCGTTGTTTTAGTATTTTCTCAAAATGATAATGAGTAAAATAATAGCTCATGGTTTAGCTCGGGTTTTCGCATTACTTGCAAAGATAAGATTAGCCTGCTTTGTCTCAGTATTTGCTTAAATTCGCTCGTGTCTAAAGCTTATTACGGAGTACCTACGACAATTTTTAGATGAAATTGATTTGCAAAATATTTGAAATTAATTAAATAATAATTGTATGATTTATTCATGTTCAAATACCTAATTATTTTATGGCCGCATTGGATTTAACGGTTAATTCAATATTTTTGTTCTTAGTATTAAGATCTCAATGTAACACAGTTCAACAGTAAATATGTTCTTTGACTTTAATAGCCTACGGTTTGGCCCGCGTTGCCTTATAACTTGTCAGAAGATAAATACTTAATAAAGTTATATGTTAAAATACCTACTCATTCTTTATGTGGTAAAAAGAATATTTTTCGGTACATTGCTCACTCATGAACCATGTAGTTTCCCACTCGCATACCAAATTATATCCAACTCCATTCGCATGTCATGGTCCACATCACAATCGTAAGGTCCTAATCCTGGTCTGACCACTGAGCTTTGAAACTTATGTACGAAATTTACACTAATGGCTTTTTATTGATGGAAAACATTGAAGCAACCTGCAAAGGCACGTCCATAGAGAAAAATCGATGTATATGAATTCAGCAACCCGCACTCGGCCAGCGTGATGGATATGGCTCAATCACCCTTCGTGGGTAGGCCTACGTTCAGTAGTGGACTATTAAAAAAGCTCAGTACAGGTATTCAACATGTTTCATTAAATTATTAGAAATTTAATTTTGATTATCCTGAACTCAATAACAATCTTGCCCAAAACCGTTCACCCAGTCAAAAGTGGCCGAGACACTTGTAGGACTTTCAGGCATTCTCTGACCCTGTACAGATGAAAAAGTAGCACACAAGTAGGTATATTTTATTTGAGAAATACATATTGTACCTATATCTAGACGACAGGCATGTTCTAGGATTCTATTATACTCATCATTTGACTTACTTTTACTATGGTACCAACCCCGAAATCACGTAAATAAAATCTGCTGTTCAACATAAAAAGTTCATCGACCCGCGGCAAAATGTAAAGAATAGGTAATTTTCGCTTTTGACGTGACAACGTCTTATAAATTGGTTTGCCGGGTGACACTTCAAGAAACTGCGTTACGCTCCCCGCTCACACTTCATGCGCTCTCATTCGTCTCAAAGTCGTTGTCACGTAAAACTTTCGCCCGTATACCGACTTTACAGGCAACCAATTTTTTTTTCAGGTAGAACCAATAGTTAAGTAAGTTTATTTATCCGTATGTACCCTAAGTTCAAATCTATTGGCTCACAAAATAAAATCTTTCGTAAACTATTAGGGGCCCATTTTGCCCCATTGACGGATGAGTCAATTTCTAAATTTTATTCTAGATACTTCACTATATTACTAAAAAAATGCGTTCAAGTTATTTTTCATGCTTTTATAGGACGTTTGGTCTAGATTTCGACAAGGAATCCGGGACTTTTCCCAAAACGTCAATATAGTCATCTATTAGTTAAAAGGGTGGGCTATTTTTAAACAATATTGAATCGATTTACGAATAGATTTTTAGCATTTTTTTAAGAAATTGTTATCGTGACCCACTGAAATTTTCCTGGATAGCAGTAGGTACCCCAAGTGGTAATTTGTGTTATTGTCTAGCATCGTACCAAATTTTGTTAGAATTCATTTACCCGTTTTATCTTAGCTTTATCTGATAATTTTGGCTATCCCTAAGAGACCCTATAGATTTTCCGGGATAAAAATAGTTACTGTATTGAAACATGTTATGTGCTTCCTACATACCAGATTTCATTCATAACCGTTCCGCTCGTTGGATGTAATTTATGTTTTTTTCACCAACTTTGGGACCCTATTTGACCTCTTAGATAAAGAAAATTCAGAAAAACAGGAACAAACGTATTTTTCATTTTGTCTGAGTAGCATGTTAACAAAGTTTTAAGTCAATCGGTACAGGAATACAAAATATACTTACAAACGAAAAGAGCCCGTTTTACCCCGTCAAAGGTCAAAAGTTCAAAGTTTTCGTCTTTAGTGCTCCATTACGTCATACAATGTACCTATATTCCATATTTCAAGTTTATATCATTAGCGGTTTGGGCGGCAGCCGCAACTGATTAATTTTGGCTATCCCTAAGGATCCCCATAGAATTTCCGGGATAATAATAGTTCATGTGTTGAAAAATGTTGTGTGCTTCCTCCATACCAGATTTCATCCATAACCGTTCAGCTCGTTGGATGTAATAGACGCTTTTTTCACCAACTTTGGGACCCAATTTGACCCCTTAGATAAGGAATATTCGGAAAAACAGTAACAAACGTAACTTTTATTTTGTTTGAGTAGCATGTGTACAAAGTTTCAAGTCAATCGGTAAAGGGAATAAAAAGTTACATACAAACGAAAAGGGCCCGTTTTACCCCTTTAGAGGTCGATTTTTCAAAATTCCGTTCTTAGTGCTCCATTACGTGGTCCAATGTATCTTTGTTCCAAATTTCATGTTCGTATCTTTAGCGGTTTGGGCTGTAGGCTGTCTGTCAGTCAGTCACTCAGCGAAGCCTTTTATATAATAGATGCGAAATGCTGTGAGTGAAATGCTTATGTCACATAAAATGTAAGCTACGTACATATGTTTGTTACCTTTTTAACCGACTTCCAAAAAGGAGGAGGTTCTATGTATGTTCTGTGTGTATTTTTTTTGTAAATGTTCATCGATAATTTTGCCAATTGTGAACCGAATCGAAAATTTTTTATTTTTATTTTTTATACTCTCGAAATGGGCCTATTTAAATTTTATCGGCTAAGACGTTTTTGAAAAATCAACAATAATGTAAACAGTTTGAGCGAAATGTTCGAATTTTGTACACGATGGAAGGCGGTTTTTCCATATTTTTTTTTTGTGAAAAATAACTATTACGTTGAAGCTATAATTATTAACACTACAATACACGCGCGTCATCTCACAGATGACCAGTTCTGTTTTTTCGTCATAAGTTTGATGCAGGGAGGTAAGCCTGGTCCTCCACCCTAGTATTCCTCAAGCTCCCCTAGCTCGACAGTTCAGTTGCCGGTGTGCGTGCGTCCAGTGCAGTTTGCTCTTGTTTTGGCCAAGAGAATCTCACAGATGACACGCGTGTAAAAATGTACTACTGTAACTCGCCGACTTTTCCTTCGTGAACTGGGGAATGAACTCATCAGAGATCATTTGATTATGCGAGTGCAGCTGATCAATTTGCCACGCACCATGACCTCACGTCTTCGAGAACTCCTTCCCAACGATCAAATACCACCACGAGCTTCAAGCAACTCAGCAGCTACTGATGCTGGTGGACGCCAGCGCTGCGGATTTTGTTTGGAAAATAAAACAAAACGGTACACCAAATACTCTTGCAAGGAATGTGGCCAATATTTATGTCTGCAACACTGTGCCTTTTCTTGTGCTGATGGATGTAACGTGGGTGTGGCTAATGAAAGTGATTCGGAGTGAAATTTAAATATTTTTTATTTTTTGAGCAAAGGGTTCTTGGTTTTTTTAGTACTTTTTTTTTATTGAAAATTTCCATTTGTTTGAGTAACTTTCCAAGTTCTAGAAATGCGGCTCAATTGTCAATGTGGTCATAAATTTTACATTATTATTATAACTAAGCTACCGTGGCAACTGTGTTACAAAAATTTAACATTTTTTAAAGATTTATATACTGATAATTTTTTTCAAATACAAATTTATGATCATTTATGAACTTTTTCATTTATCTATGCACCATTATTCCTGCAAAATTGCGAAAAAACAATTATACTATTCACTTTTGACAAATAAGTGAACAGTCATCTGACAGATGACACGCGTGTATTTATGTCTCACTAGGGGGCGCGTGTATTGGAGTGTTAATTTAGGAATATTGAATTAGGATTTAGGAGTGAACGTAAATAGTAAATTAGTGTACAGCTACTTTCATTTTTAAATATAATCAAGTATGTATTAAGGCTCTGCCGCTAGGAATTATACCGTACCAGGCTTTAATAGACAACAATAGGCCTACCTTTCAAGGACAATTATCTATGAAAAAAAACCAACGGTTTGCACTCCAGTAGTGCTGGCAGAAATGAAAATTTGAATATTTAGAGTGTTATCATATATGTGGTAAAATATAATATCACACACGAACGCCTGCGCAGGAGCAGGTATACATTTTCACTGCGCGGTAAAAAGAGAGGGGATATTAATTCCTCACCTACGCCGCGTCAACGGTCTTCTCTCCCTTCGTCTTACGAATTTTTGATCAGGTCACGTGTCCTGAAGCGAGTTTAACATTTTTACCGAAAGGTCGTTCTTGTAAGTTCTACTATTAGTTCTACTAGTACTCGTAGATCTATCGGTAATTCTACTGCAAAACATTTCGCTTTCAGGGCTCATAAGGCCGAATTTAAATAAAATCTTGAATTTTTATTTCGTTGAATGTAACATAAGGTTTTTTCAGGACATAACATTTTTATCCCAAAAAGTGCACAACGCCGGTAAATACGATTTCACTTAAAAAAACCTTAAAACTGTGTACGGGACCAAGACGTGAACCCACGACCTGGCAATTGCAAGGCGAGTGCCTATCCTTCTACAACACCTAGAAATTTAGATAAAAACAATGGTCATTGTAAACTCAATCGAAAACCGATGAAACAGTAGGTACATGAAATTATAATGTAACTTTCGAATAACATCCTGAAATTATATATTTCGTAATTTTAAATACAAACTTCAGTTTATGATTTAATAAATTTTAATATTAATAATCGACGACTGAACTTTGAATTTACGATAAAATTTTGTTATTAATAGAGATGGTCAGGAACGGTCAGTTGGGCGAATCCTAATATCCGATTACGTATTTCATTCAATAGTTTAGCAGTTCGTTCAATAGCTCACTTTGATTTTTATACTTCTAAATACAAAATACATTTTAGTCAGTGGTTCCTAATAAATGGATGAAAAGTACTTAAAAATAAAGCGTCAAAAACTCATTTTGGACAGCGATGGAACTGATGATAATACGCGTGGGTTTACCACGATTCTGGTGACAAATGCTTTTGAATAAAATAAAAATCGAATCGTAAGCAAGTGCACTTCCAATTGCCCCAAAAGGCTTACCCAATCAAATGAGCGCATAATAATAATTATCTACTAATCACACCCAAAATGACAAAAACCGTTTGTTGTTTACTTTATACTGATTGATAGCATTAAATTAGTGGGAAAAATAAAGTGCCACTGACAATTCAACACTGAAACCTTATTACAATAAAACACTGCTCAGCTGTTACTGACACTATTACGACAGATTAAGATACTTTTATGAAAAATTTCTAACATTCAACAAAAAAACTAAGTTGTAAGATTTATTCATAAACCGGAAAATTTCGACAACATTATCCCTATTAGTTATAAACTGTGCACCGATTGCAAATACATACTTTATTTTGTTCAGCATTTCAGCTAGCGGGCATTTCCCATTATTGAATCGAATTGTTTTCCGAAGTTTTAATATTAAAAGGCTCCGTTGTTGGACTTTGCCCTAACTTGCTTTTTTATTGCTTATAATATTGCTCTTTAAACTCATAATTAAATAGGAATTATTTTACAAATAAGGCAGAATAAGGATTAAAATTATTATGCTTCAGCAATCTGACCATAGAAAATGTAGTAATTTCGAAACAGTGAGTGAAAATCAGGTGTGATTTATTTAACTAGTTAGTCTACTCTTCAAGGCAATATTCAAGAATTGCGAAATAAAATAAACATAATTAGAAAACAACAACTAGGTACCTACGGCTTATCATACTCTAAGTATTGTAGTATTTTTTTTCCGATGCACGCTACACGACACTTTACATTGTATGTGCGGATATCCTACACTATGCATGCCAGTTTTTGGTTTCTCGTGGAGAACAACATATCTCTATTGGCCATCTGTTCTGTATGATATTATGAGGAAATGAACATATAATGAACGATACAATTCTATAGAAAAAAAATAATCATCCCAGTACAAGTTCCGTACTGTACATAGGAGCCCCTCTTAAATATTTGTTTTATTTTAATTTTATTATTTATTATTACAGTCAATGTACATCTAAATATTCTGTGAACATTTCAAGCATCTACCTGTTACCATTATTAATATAGAGCAAAAAACGGCTAAAAATCAGGTTTGTTGTATGGGAGCCCCCCTTAATTATGAATTTTATTCTGTTTTTAGTATTTGTTGTTATAGCGGTAACAGAAATGCATCATCTGTGAAAATTTCAGCTTTCTAGCTATAATGGTTCTATACAGCCTGGAGACGGACAGACAGACAGACGGACAGCGGAGTCTTAGTAATAGGGTCCCATTTTTACCCTTTGGGTACGGAACCCTAAAAATGAATCATGTAGGTAGAATAGAACTGTACCTACTCATTAGGCCCAATAATGAAGGCGCCATCGTAAATTTAATAGCAACGTAAAAGTTTTCTCGCTATCGAATGCCTAAAGTGAAAAAGAAACTGAAAAATGTTAAGAGGATAGCCTAGTGACGAAGAAATTGAGAAATAGGTATTTGGACTAGACTATTGCCGTCGCGATGCGCCCAAACCAGGGAGCTTCAATGTGTGTGTGATGCAATTGTATTTGTGTGCGTACTGCGCTCGAACTGTTCTTGCACCCCGCCCGCGCCTCAAAGAACCAGCGTGGCCGACCGAAATTTGATTTTGAATTGTAGCAAAATATGATATCACGTAGAGTGCGCACAAGATAACTCTGCGCGCGAGTCGTGGCGCCACGTTCGTTATTTCACTAGCATTCCGAATTCCCTGGCAGCATAGAATTTGTTCCTGATTTTGGCCGTACGTAGAGTATTCTACGTATAATCTGGTTTCCTAGTAGGTATGGCGGAAAGCAAACAAAAATAATCCTGCCAATGATTATTTATTTTTCTGCCATTAGGAAGCTACATTATTTGTGACATTAGGTTATTTTTTCTTTATAGGCTTATTTATTTTCTTTCAAATTATTTTATTATTGTTGTACAAAAACATAATATGTACCCAACTAACATCATATACAATTGATCTTGAACCCAAAGCAGGGAGTAAAGTAGCAATTTGGCTATTTGATTTCTGTAGGCGTTGCAGTTTACATTATATATTTTGACTGAAATTACTTCTTTCTAATTTTAAGTTAATTATTTTTTATTTAAATATCTAACATAGTTCTTCTACAAACTAAAATAAATATGGACTCGCGCTTGAAAGGGTTCGTACCGTATGGGAGCCAATTATGTATTTCAATTATTTGTTTTTTAAATTGATATATAATATAACTAAATACTCTGAGAATATGTCAAGCGTCTACATGTTGTGATTATTAATAATTATCGTGCAAAAACTCACATCTGTTGTATGGTATGAATAAATATTTATTTTATTCTATTTTTTGACCGATGAAACGGAGGAGGTACGCAATTCGACGCGTATATTTTTTTTTATTGGAAAAAGTATACGTCGAAGTTGGTCCATTTAAATTTTCTTGAAATCGGCTGAGCCATATTTGATAAATCAACAATAATGTGAAAAATGCTACATCGATCCGCGCGAATTTTGTACACAGTTGAAGTCGATATTTATTTCATTCTATTTTTAGTAAGTATTTGTTGTTATAATGGAAACTGAAATACAACATCTGTGCAAATTATAACTGTTTAGCTTTTACGGTTCATGAGATAGGTATAGCCTAGTGACCAACAGACAGACGGACGAGGAGAGAAGAGAAGTCTTAGTAATAGGGTCTCGTTAAATTACTGTATACCTGCACATCTAAAACTTCTTGACTTTTATATGGTACCTACCATATTTTCATTCCGCTATTAGTTCCATAGTATAAAAAATAATAGAGGATTCAATAAAACAGATGCGAGGTTTACTGTTTAGAGATCGGCTTGTCATACCTTGGTAATACTATAAACACTTTAAAAAAAACTGAAACAGCAGGGGGTAGGACACACACCATAGTAGGTAATACAGGATAGAACATCTACAAAGTAGGTAGATATGAACTGATTAAAGCATTTAAAGCACTTCTAATTGAAATTTTCAGCTCTCTCCAAACTCAGTGGATTGGCAAGTTAAAATAACAGAGGGCAAGGCACATCCTTCAATAAGCGGATAGCCAATGGGGCTGTTTTCTCGAATGAATCTCACGTATAATCCGCGCCACACAAGCCGGCGGATGGAAAGTTAGGCGCAGAACGCTGCGCAAAAGGCAAAATATAGGTATGCGCGGGAGCCAGAAAGGGGCACACTCGCCCGCCAAACTCATGCCTCCTGCGCGCTCCCTGCGCCCGTGCAACTAGGCAACGCGGTGTCGGCATGGTGCACATATGCACAATAATTAGCGCATCACAGCGAAGTGTGCTTCGCATCTGTTTAATTGAATTGAGAATTCAATTAAACAGATCAGATGCTAGGCTAACTGTTTGGAGAACTGCTTGTCATACTTTGGTTCTACTTTAAATACGTTTAAAAAAAGTTAAAACAATTAGCAAATTAAAGCAGCAGTGGGTAGGGCACACACCGTAGTAATACAGGATAGAATATCTACAAAATAGGTAGAGACGAAATGATTGAAACACTTCTAAGTAATTAAACTTTTCAGCAAAACTCAGTGGATTGGCAAGTTAAAATGACAGAGGGCAAGGCACATAGTTCAATGGACGGATAGCCGATGGGGCTGTTTTCTCGAATGGATCTCACCTACAATCCGCGCCACACAAGTCGGCGGATGAAAAGTTAGGCTCAGAATGCTGTGCAAAAGGCAAAATATAGGTATGCGCAGGGGCCAGAGAGAACAATGCACAGTTCTAGCCCAAATTCTATGGCTCTAAAAATATTTAATAAATTGCCAAATAATTTAAAAGATGTCGAAAGAGAAAACTGTTTCATAAAACAACTGAAAATTATCCTATTATCGAAATGCTATTATACATAAGACGAATTTTTTAACGATAATCTAGAAAACGTATAATAAATCGTTCCAATACAAATAATAAAATTGCCATACCCTTATAAGGTCATATGTATAACTGTACAAAACATGTTAACTAAAAACCGCATGTAAATTTCATATGTTGCAATATATGAATTGAGTTTGAGAGACAAGACAAGAGAGGTGTGCCCCGGCGGGCACACCCGCCCGCCAACCTCATGCCTCCTGCGTGCACGCCTGTGCTTACCACTACGCCACGCGGCGTCGGCATTGTGCACACATGCGCAATAATTAGCGAATTACGGCGAAGTGTCATCTGCGGCTAACATCTCATCTGCCGACTTGTGTGGCGCTTCCTATACTGGCAAGCACAGCATAGAATTTATTTATTTTATTAGATCTAGATTTATTTATTTTGTTGTGTTTGTAATGTGACTGATTATGTGTTTTTAAATGATTTAATGGTGAGTCTTTGATATTTAAATAATTTAATAGAACGTTGTTCGCTTAGGTAGGTGGACTAAGGATAATTATATTTATACGTTACAGTTATTACACGATTTTAGAGAGCACGTGATTTTCCTGATTAGAACCATTATTTCGCTTTAGGCGCAGAATTCTAATAATGGCACATAGTTCTAAGAAAGCTCAATTTTAAGAATGCCCAATTCTATGAATGCCCAATTCTCTCAAAGGCCAGGTCTAAGAATGCTCAATACTCAAAATGGCAAAATAATTAATAATAAGGTAATTTAAAAAAATTAAAATGTGTGTTTTCTATTTGAAATTATTTTGCCATTTCGAGAATTGAGAATTTTGTGCTTTAATTAAAGCACCACCTCTTTAGGGCAAAGTTATTAGGTTTAAAAAGAACAACTTTTACTATGGGAGCAACTACCTAACTCCGAATTGGCGATAAAAACCAGCTGTTCCATACACTTTGTCCATTATCAACGGACTTTTTCTATGGTATAGTTGATATTTCTCGCGGATTCGGCTCTGGTCGGTCCTTTAGTTAAAGTTATGATGTACTTAACTCGCCTAAGGAGGTTATTTTAGGTACCGGTAAGCTCTTTTATGTATTTAATATGTGTGATTTTTTTAGAAAATTCCTAATCAAAATTATGTTGCCATTTTGAGAATTGGGCCTTCATAGAATTATGCTTTCGTAGAATTGAACATTCCCGGATTACTTGGGCACTATGCTAATTGGTTATTCTGCGCCTAAATCATTTAGATGTCTGCGGATACAACACGATATTCTGTATAATCGCTGCAATATGTCGCAGCAACTAAACGCCCATATTCCATACATAAAATCTTTTCTTCAAAAGTAACAAACATACAACGGTCAAATCATAAGATTGGAAAAATTAACTAATATTTTTAATAAACATCGATATCGATGGACATCACTAGAGCATCGACAAAAATATCGACTATTACTACAACCCTAGTGCTTGTGTACGTATAGGTTTGAACCTCCCTTACCTCGATCCTGCCCCCGCATCGTGCGATAGAGACAATTGCAGCTCAGAGCGATTTATACCTACAAAAAACTTGGCGAGACAACGTTTCGTATTACGCTGTTTTCTTCTTCAAAAACTATTTCAATCAAGTATTTTTTTATGTCAAAATTTAAAAAAAATATGTGTTTATGATTCTGTCATTTTATATTTTGTTAGATATTATTTAGTCTCTTCTGGTAGGTCTCTAAAGACGTCGGTAATAATGGTGAATTTTTTTGTGATTTTGAAGGGTCATATTTTACCTGCTAATTAATTTATCAAGAAAAAGAAAAGACAGAGTAGTCTAAACAGCAAAATTTAATTTTATGACAAAAAATTGAAGCCCTATAAGTATTTTCCAGGAAGAAAACAGCGTAATACATTTGTATGGAAAATTACAGACCAACCAGGCTCTTAATTAGCTTTTATGATTACGATGGTGCCTTCATAATTGGGCCTGTTGCCCACTAGAAAACTGTAATTTGTATATTTGTTAAGCTAAATAATGTACCTACCCGTATATCAGTAGAGGAAACTATGTTTCTTGTAGATATTACTGATCTCCTAATTATTTCGATCATCGAAATACATATTATGCAATAGGATTAGATTCTGAGATCAATTCGTGCACACGATATAAAATTTCACCTCGTGACTTTTTGAAGTTATTTAACAACGAAAAAAGAAAACAAAACAAATTGTGAGCTGAGAAAACAGTTAAATTCATTCAACAACTTTCTTTTACAAATTAATGAATCGGTTCTGAAAAAGCCTTTCCCGATTTCTCTTCGTTGCCGCTTTACAAGCAAGAGATGAATGCCACTGAATACTAATTCACTAGTAAAGAACTCTTAATCACATTAAAATCTTGTCTGCGATTGAAAAGTTTTTGTCTGGTTCAGAGAGTAAAAAAACTAGCATTATTTTGGATGCACCAAAAACTAGGCGTATGTGATATTAATTACGAAATTAGAAATTAGCATTGTGTGCATGCCCTGAGCATTCATGCTCGCCATCGAAGGCTCCTTCTTGCGGCGGCGTCGTATGTCGGGTCGTTCTCCTCCCTCAAATATGGTCGAGGAGAGCGATGGCTGGCACATGCGTCACACTCGTGATCGGGTGCTGCATGCGGGTCGCCAGTTTGCTCGCGGCATTCACGCAAAGCACTGAAACTACTAACTTAGACTAAGATTTAAACTAACCTCTCTCTATTAGTACAGTCGAATTCTTTAAAATGTAACTACTCTACAAAGGGCACAGACCCTGGAGTCTGTAGGTCAATAATTTAAATTAAAAAATATATATATATATATATATATATATTTATAACGTATTAAACTAATTGAATGAATAAGTTTGGCTATCTGACATACTTATCCCATATTCTTATATACTATGGGACTAATCTAGCGTGGTCAAAAGTAGATAAATAATAATCTATTTAAACAGAAAACTAATTCAAAATTAAAAAAAAAAACAAGTAATTTAATTAATGAAACGATTATCTTTTTAAATATCTCTGGAGCAAATACATTAGTTTTTAGTTAGTTAACACCTAAATAAAATTTAATTTCGAATCACGAATTTTTATTTCGTAAAGATTTCTGAAAAATCTCGAGACTTCTGACCTGCTACCGACATTTCCACAAAAACATAATCACACAATTTTCTTTACAATCCTAGTTTTAAAAAAGATTTAGATTAAATGGTCAGCACTAAAATCAAATTATTATTTCCCTTTTTTGGTTCGCAAATCTAAATATTTCATTTTAGTGAGCTTTAAAGTATTGTTTTAGTTTGAAGTATAATTTCAAGGTTGTCACAAAAAATGCCTTCACTATTGCTTTATTATTTATGTTTCTGAGCGATTACAGAAATATCCATCCGATCTTTTTAATGCTCTGTATTGTGTCTTAGTATGAATCTAACAAGTCATTGATAGAGTTCCTAATAAGTAAAATACTATAAATATGGTTAAATATTTTAAATATTCCTGCTAGTTTATAAATTTATAGTGTTCCAACTTACATTCTAAAACTTTTGTAATTTTCTACGAAAACATTCAATATGAAAAATACATATTCCAGACTAAAAACCTGATGTAAAACAGAGAAATGATCCAAAATGTAAATAGCGAGTCAGTATAATTGTGTCTCATGATGTGGTATTTCCTCAAAGTTTGTAGTCATGTAGATTCCTATACTAGGCGTAACACAAATCGGCGGATGGGAAGTTATGCGCAGAACGCTGCGCAAAATGCGAAATATAGGTATACGCGGGAGCCAGAGAAACGAGACGCCTAGACACACCCGCCCGCCAACCTCATGCCTCCCGCGCGCTCCCTACGCATTGTGCACACATGCGCAATAATTAGCGAATCACAGCAAAGTGTCATCTGCGGCTAACTTCTCATCCACCGATTTGTGTGGCGCTTGGTATACTTTGTGTTTTACTGAAGTCATACATATCTGATCAATATTTATTGTTCGGAAAAAATCTCAGCGGATCATTTAAGCAACATCCGTTTAAAAATTACTAAACAGTTGCTATTGTGGGCGACCATTTTTGTTCTCTTGCGCAGTAAAATTAAACGTCAATCGCTGCCACCGCCAGCACCACAGTTTGTTTCAATTATCGACAAGAACTCGTTTGCTCCGAGTTTTCTAAACACGCGTTCTTTGTCCGGATAAAATAATTTTATCGCCTGTTGTATATTGTTTCTGCCCGATAGCACAAGGAGATTTTTTTATGGAGTACTAGCTGCCCGTCCCGGTTTCACCCGGGGGTGAACAACCCTTATCACTTAGGGGTATGAAAATTAGATACTAGCCGATTCTCAGACCTACTGAATATGCATATAAAATTTGGTAAAAATCAGTAAAGCCGTTTCGGAGGAGTAAGGTAACTAACATTGTGACAAGAGAATTTTATAAATAAGAAAAGATAAGTACAAAGTTACAGAGTTTTTCTCTGAATGATGGACATATTATTATAGGATATCAATGTACTTATCATTATGAACATCTTTTACTATGAAACTAACCCTGAAATCAAAAATAAAATGAGTCTTATTTCAGAGAAGATGAACTTTTTGTATGGTAGGTAAAGCCGATTTTATGCCCATTTGAGGTAAGTAGGTCCCATAATATAAGTCTAGTGATAAGTACAATGATATTCTACTCTTAGAATGTGTTCGCCGTTCGTAGTTAGCTGCTGCTTATAACTACATACTTAGCTAACTTAATTTACGTAATTAACTAATTTTACTTTGCGGCAAATCATAAAATGTTGAAATTTCACTAGTTCAGGTTTTTTACTGTTATTAATGTTTTAGTACTTTTTGGGATCTCAACTTTGGTCTTTTAGCTAGAGTTATTCATAATAATAGTACTACATACTTTAGATTGCTTCTTATTTTATATGATTATACCTTTTTTAGGGTTCCGTACCCCAAAGGTAAAAACGGGACCCTATTACTAAGACTTCGATGTCCGTCTGTCTGTCTGTCTACCAGGCTGTATCTCATGAACTGTGATAGCTAGACAGCTGACATTTTTACAGATGATGCATTTTTGATGCCGCTAAAACAACAAATACAAGTATTAAAAACATAATAAAATAAATATTTAAGGGGAGTTCCCATATATCAAATGTGATTTTTAGGAGTTTTTTGCTCGCTGTT
The DNA here is from genome assembly GCA_964007245.1 of Hypomecis atomaria. Taxonomy (NCBI): domain Eukaryota; kingdom Metazoa; phylum Arthropoda; class Insecta; order Lepidoptera; family Geometridae; genus Hypomecis; species Hypomecis atomaria. Next base: position 14,131,465 of record OZ023291.1, read on the forward strand.
AATAATAGCAAAAAGAATGGGGCCAAGAGGGGCTCCAACACGGTACGGAACCCGTCGCGCGCGAGACTGACTTGCACATGGCAGATTAATTCGTATAGGTTTGCGTTTGACAACAAATATCTGTACCCTAAAGATAAATCAAATAAGTAGAGCTTACATTGTATTATTCAGAATGATCATATTCGCTTGTATATGAACGTAAATGTAATCGTGCAATAATTTCCCACGGCCGATTATTATTTCGTTAAACCCATGTGCAGCCAAATATTACAATCGAATAGAAATGGAATAATTGATACAAACCACTTCCCGAAACATTAATCACTGCAACAAATCATCGATATGTCGAGATAAACTAGGATATTTTGACGTTGTACATTTGTATCATAGGGTCAAAAGTGTAACAGACGGATGTAGATACGATGACAGTGACTTTCATTGTAGTATTTCAAAGCAATACTATAATAATTATTATGAGACCAAGCTTTTTGAAGCCACATTCTTCATACAAACAGCCACAATGTGGAACGCTTTGCCTGAGTCTGTCTTCCCGCTAAAGTACAACGTGGGCGTCTTCAAATCCCGAATAAATAGGTATCTTCTAGGTAAGCGTGCTACACCCTAAACCGGATAATAGGTCCAATAATGAAGGCGCCATCGTATTTATATTAGCATTTTAAAATATTTCTGATTCTTTTTCACTTTAGGCATTCGACAGAGAGAACACTTTTTACGTTGCTATTAAATTAACGATGGCGCCTTCATAATTAGGCCAAATATCTGCTTAACAACAGTATTTAGTTAAACGCAAACCTAAAAGAAATAAAAAAAAAATGATTTATTTTAGAATGTAGGTATGCGCTGGAGTGCATAGCATTCAGCGACCTGGAGAATAGAGATAACTCTAGAATGAAGAACTTTCGAGACAAGATCACAAAGCAATATTCCTCAGTATCATTTAAATGATACTTAGAGTATTTTAAAGGAGACGTATTTCGGAAATGAAAATTTGAAAATCAACCAACTGTGTAATTTGTATGTAGCTGTTAAATGTATTTATTTCCAATACAATATAATTGTGAGAGTAATCAGACCTACTACTTAAGGGGTCACGTGCTATGATTGATTTTTATCAGAGTTGTTTCTCAAAAAACGTACTACGCAGGGCTTAAGAACACATTTTAAAATAAAAAAGCAAATCTGTCTAGTTTATGATTAGTTTTTCATTAAATGGCAAAATCGACTTACATCGTGTACAAAACTCGAATAGTTTGCTCGAATCAATGTAGGTAAGCAATGTTTCCATTGTTTTTGATTTTTAAATTACGGCTCAGCCGATTTCGTTAAATTTAAAAGGGACTACCTCAAGAGTGTAAGCTTTTGAACTAAAAAAAATATATTTTGGCGGTCACAATCACATCGGTTCACAATTGGCGAAAATATCGATGAACATACACAAAAAAATCGGCCAAGTGCGAGTGGGACTCACGCACGAAGGGTTCCGTACCGTATGGGAGCCCCATTCCTCTTGTCGTTATTAATAGCGAGCAAAAAAACTCCTAAAAACACCAATGTTGTATGGGAGCCCCCCTTGAATATTTATTTTATTCTGTTTTTAGTATTTGTTGTGATAGCGGCAACAGAAATACATCATCTGTGAAAATTTCAGCTGCCTAGCTATCACGGTTCATGAGATACAGCCCGGTGACAGACAGACAGATAGACAGACGGACATCGAAGTCTTAGTAAAAAGGTTCCGTTTTTACCCTTTGGGTACGGAACCCTAAAAATTACCATTCAGATGAACATAGAACCTCCTCCTTTTTGGAAGTCGTTAAAAATAGAGCTACCTCAAATATCTCTTATACCGACTCAACATTAGCTCGCAGCACAATAAAGAACTTCACAACTGACTTCCACTCCATATAATAAGGATTTTATCTATCACCATGACTCGTATTTTGTGAGCTAGACTGGTTAATATATCTCGGATCTGACGCGTGGGGAGTGGGGCGGTCGAGCACGGACTCTGTTTTCCTTCATTTCACTGACTACGCGAAAATCGTCAAGGGTCATTTATTTGCAAATATACGGTCCATGAATCTACAATGTGTAAAGGGTTGAGTTAAACAGTGTTGAGTGCAATATTTTCTCCGCTGTCCGCGATGTTTTGAGGTTATTTTAGCAGATTTTTTGCTGAGTTCATCGTGTTTGTTTTGCGGAATTAAACGTCTGTTGTGTTCTGTGAAATTTTTGAGGGTATAAGAGAACGTTTTTTTTTAGATTTCTTTATGGTAAAGTAATAACGTTTTTAATTAATGTATTATGTCACAGAACATAATATTATGATTAAGATAAACTTAAATAATTGTGATAATTTTACTGATTAGGCGTTTGTTTTTACTTTCACTTCACACTAATCACAAATCTGAGAATAAATCTTAAGCATCTCTCTACACAGAAAATTGTTTACGTACACGTAGGTACAATTTTTCCCCAAAATGTAAGATGAACTGCTATCAAACAGAATGATAATTAGAAATAAATAAACATTGAATAAGTACAAAATCTTTCATTGCATTTTACTGAGACTAAGTCCAATCCAACCCTTTGCTAAATAATAATAGACTTACAATGCATTAAAATAAACAGTTCAAACTACTACGCAGTTATTCTTTCTACTTGACAGCACCCATCAATACCTGTCCACGTCGAGGGATGTGCGTGTGCTAAATTACATATTGTTACATATTGTAATGAAATGCGTCCAACTGTCCTATAGCGTCTGGTGAACCGTGAAATTGCTTAATCAGTGGACTGTGTAATGTGCGATGATGATTAGCCGGTACAGATATGTAATGGACAGGAAAAGTAAGCAAGTATGCATAGTTTATGGCTTTATGACACAATTATATGCAGCTGCTGCTTTAGGGTTCTGATCGCGGTGAAACGGTGCTATTGCTGTCGATGTATGTTTGTCTTTATGTTTCTTTATAGAAAATATGCTGTATAAAAAATATACTGCTTACATTCTTTAATCGGTAAGTATCAAAAAATTAAAACGTAGATAATACACCATGATTTTATTACAAAGTCATCTCTAGTTAATTTTTAAACTGTATGGTCGAAATGTCTACTGTCAAAATATAATATTACTCACCAAAATTACCTTTTTAGAAGTTAACACTTCTTTAGCGTTGTGCACTTTTTGGGTTGAGTAAAAAATTTTAAACTCTCATCTGGATACGTAACCTGACCGTTACTTAATTCGTAAGACGGTGCAGGGCGCTTGCGCGACTGTGCGTGTATGATATTGTACTTTTTTTTTATTTATTAAAATTTTTGACTTACAGACTCCAGGGTCTGTGCCCTTTGTTGAGTAGTTACATTTTAAAGAATTCGACTGTACTATAGAGAGAAGTTAGTTTAAATCTTAGTCCAAGTTAGTAGTTTCAGTGCATTGCGTGGATGCCGCGAGCAAACCGGCGACCCGCATGCGGCACCCGATCACGAGTGTGACGCATGTGCCAATATATTGTACTTTATATGGTTTTCACCGCCTGCCGGCACTCTAGGAGTGCAACCTGTTGTTTTTATTTTTATTTTTTACTGTTGAAATAAAAGTGTACTAGCTTTGCCCGCGGCTTCGCCCGCATGATATTTCGGGGCCCCGCCTTACCACCCTTAATAAAGGAGGTGGAAAATAAAAATACAAAAAAAATCGATATGACATTTGTTCGATTCGACTGTTCTTTTTAACATTTCTTGGAGCGCACGCTAGAATAGCTCGCAGATGGCAGAATTTTTCCTACTTACTTAACACTTACTTACTTACACTGTCAATTAAGTATGTTTTTGCATTTGACGTTCGGTACCTGTCTAAAGAACCCGGAAACATCCGCTGAATCGAGAGATTTTTCATGTCTCATTCTAACTCGTGCCATATTAATTAGATGGGGTAAGTGTACACAAAGTCGACAATGTCCCAATGCCCGTTAAAATTAAATAAAAAGACTTTTACTAAATTATACCTAAACTTACATCAAAACTTTTTATGGCAACAAATTCTCGGTAATATTAGCTTCAATTTCAATGGAAACTATTAGTCATATCTGTTATGGCCTAGGCACAGTGTTTATCTAAAGTGCAGCACTCCGAAATTTTGTGTTTTTTGCAAAGTTTAGCTCCTGAACCTGACGACTGACTTGCCGTGTTCGATTCAATGTTTACTGGATCTGTTGTTCGTTTTTGTAAGCGAAATTATAATGAGATTAAAGCTTGATTAATATTCTAACATTATAACCTATAAAATTGTGCTTTCTTTAATCATAGATTTTTTAATTACGTGTGTCAGGTAATGGTGCGCCGTAACTCCGATTTGTCCCAATGCTCGTCATAATAATTAATAAATTAACGGCTATCGGGACACACTCGATATTCACTTTGAAAGGTGCACCTTATGTCGTTATTTTTTTAAAATTAAACTTTAATGAGACGACATAAGGTACATTTTTTTATGGCTCAGTGTCAAAAATATGCATAAGATAATTTATAATTTAATAAGCTATTTTTGATCTAGATATGAATAATTAGGTATACTGACGTTTACAAAATGCGCGCGCCTATTGTGTTTTAATGCATTTTGTCGGAATATTTTTGTCCTATCATCTATCAAGCTTTTCGTTTGTATTTCGGTACTTGGCGGTTACGTATAAAGCAAGTTTTGTGTTAAAATAGAACGCGCAAATCTTTTCTAAGTCTTAGGATTTAGGCCGTAGGTCCGAATGTTTGCTGCTGGATACAGATTTCCAATACCAAAACCAGTCGGAAGTAGATTTCATCTAGTGTATTCCTGCGGAAGCAGCTTGAATCTGGTCTGTTCTTACAGTTATAATCAGAGCACCGTACCTACTCGTAGGTACATTCGTCAGAGCCACCTTGTGATCAACGTTCGACGTAATAAGATTTTTAGTTTTCTAGTTTAACCCAGAAAAAAGGATGCCCGTAGCTCATACATATCATGATCTGACACTAGGGATGCCAACTCTAAAATTCGGCAACCAGGACAAGTCGCGTGAAAATCCCGGATTTTAGAGTCCAGAACCCGGACAAATCAACCCTACCTGACACACGTGTTTTCTCTAAAAGTTTCTCATGACAGTATTATGTGCATCAGACTAATTTATGATGTTTCTTAATTTATGTGCAATTTATACCTAAGCATTGATTGACAACATTTAATTACATCAGTTTGCTTGAATGAAAATTTACAGATCATCATGGCCGAGAGAAAATACACAACAGAGGCTATGATAAAGGCTATGGAAGCTGTTGCAAAAGGCATAGATAGATAAACTCTTAATTGCACACCAAGAAATAAACAAAAAGAAGAAACAAAGATACATAATCGGCCAAGTACGAGTCGGACTTGCACACGGAGGGTTCCATACTGTATGGGAAATAAATAATTTTTTTAATAATTTAATATTTGTTTAATATTTTGTTTATTTTTATTATTTATTATTGATGGAAATATAAAACCTCATCTACCTGGTATCATTATTAATATAGAGCGAAAAATGTCTAAAAATTCAGGTTTGTTGTATGGGAGCCCCCTTAAATATTTATTTTATTTTGTTTTTAGTATTTGTTGTTATAGCGGCAACCGAAATACATCATCTGTGAAAATTTCAGCTGCCTAGCTATCATGGTTCATGAGATACAGCCCGGTGACAGACAGACAGACAGACGGACAGAACACATCGAAGTCTTAGTAATAGGGTCCCGTTTTTCCCTTTGGGTACGGAACCCTAATAAACAGTGTAACAATGGGCGGCCTTATCGCTGATAGCGATCTCTGCCAGACAACCTTAGGATGGAGAAGACAGAAAGCGTATAAAAATGGACAGGGTGCGCATTAGTTAAAAATATAAGTTTGATTATACATCATAAACATACATACTAATAAAATTTATATAAATACTTAAAATACCTAAAATTAAAGAAAACAATGCATATAAAAAATTATAAAAGAAACCTATGACTAAATAATAAAATAATACATTACAATATACTAATTACATAAAACAACATAAATAACAACAACAACAGTTAAATAGTTAAAGAATTGACAATTTCAGCAGGTTTTTAAACTGATCTTTAAATACGTTGAGTGATTAAGCTTTTCTGACAGTAACGGGCAAGGCATTCTATAACTGGACTGCCTGAAAGGCAAAAGACCGTCCGTAAAAAGTTTCACACCGTGCGGTAGGGGTCTTATGGGAAAGGTTGTCCTTGGATCGGATGGGAAGGGAATATGCATCTTGCCAGAAGGAAAAAGAGTCTTTAAGATAGCATGAAGTAGAAGGATTGAAGAGGATATTATCAAGGAGTTTAAGGATATGAGCATTCCGACGAAGACGAATTGGAAGCCACTTGAGCTTAGTACAAAAATGAGAGACGCGGTCATATTTGCGTAACCCAAATATAAACTTAATGCAATAATTTTGGAGACGCTCAAGCTTATCAAGTTGGACTTCAGTGAGATCTAAAAAGCTGGCGTCATCGTAATCTAAAATAGGAAGAAGAAGAGACTGTACGAGCGCAACTTTAGTAGCAGTAGGTAGGAAGTTTTGGAGCCGTCTAAGAGAGCTACCAGCAGCAAACAACTTGCAGCTGATTGTTTTAATATGAATATCCCAGCATAGCGTACGATCAAACATGACACCGAGGTTTTTCACAGATTTATTATATGGCAAAGTGACTCCATCGAACTCTACGCAAGGAATTTCGGACCAGTCGATTCTTGTAATATTATCTTGTATTTATCTTGTAATATTATAAGAGCTGCTAATTATGATGACTTGTGACTTTGCGGGGTTGATCTTCAAGCCAAATGATCTGCTCCACTCTGTTACTTGGTAGAGATCAGAATTTATAGCAGCTATCGCTGAATCTAGATCATCTAGCCGAGCTTGCGAATAAATTTGGAGATCGTCTGCATAAAGATGAGGGGAAGAAGTAAGCCGTTGCGATATAGAATTAATGAAAAAAGCAAAAAGAAGAGGAGATAGCACGCCGCCTTGTGGCACACCAGCAGGAGTGTCACACCAGAAAGAAAAAGTATCTCCAAGGCGAACCCGCTGCCGGCGTCCGTACAGATAACTGTGAAGTCAGTCGATTGCTGATGGAGACATGTTAGAAGAGCGCAATAATACTAATAAAATGTCGTAGTCAACGGTGTTGAAAGCATCACTGAAGTCTAACAGGGTTAGAACAGTAAGCTTACCGTCATCCATACCCAAGCGTATGTCGTCGGTGATCTTAATGAGCGCAGACACAGTGCTATGCCCAGGACGGAAACCAGATTGGAAAGGATTGTGGAGATCATGTCTATTAAGGTAATCGTTCATCTGTCTGTGGACAAGACGCTCCAGAACTTTGGATAAGAATGGAAGATTAGAGATAGGTCGGTATTTGGAAAAGGATTTGGGATTGGATTGTTTTGGTAGTGGTATAATCTGCGCATCTTTCCAGGCTGTAGGAAATATTCCACAAGAGATGGAATTATTAAAAATGGTACACAGAATAGGAACGATGATGTCTAAAATAGGCAAAAGGATGTTCCGGCTCACATTGTCACCGCCAACCGCGTTGGAGGATATCGACATTAGAATCCTCCTAACATCACATTCAGTGAAACGATTGAACTCAAAAGGAGGAAAGTCGGGAGGAGTAATGGCAGCAAGATAACGTAGAGTATAGCTTTTATCAACATACGACATAATGGGAGCTGATGAGAAATATAAATTTAAGGCATTAAGGTCAATATTGTTAGCAGAAGTGTCTGATTGAGAGATTTTCCAATTCCCACAGGCTTGAGAAATTTCCAGACTTTAGCTGGATTCCCATCATCATCTGATGCATGAACATAGCGACGCATTGCATCCCTACACACCTTATTGCAGCGATTTCGGGCCTGAACATATTTATCATGGTTGACCTCAGTAGGGCGCGACTTCATCATACCTCCTTCTTCTGCTGCAAAAGAATTTGACGTACCAAGATTGACTTTGATTGATAAAATTAATGGCAGAAGTTCGGTCGACTGCTCAATAGGACCGCCTACTGTGTTGACAAAAGAAGAAGAAGAGCATTTGAAAAAAAGAAATCCACATTTTTTAATTTGATAAAAGTGAAACTGAAACCTAAGGTTTTGTAAAACAAAAGTCATAGGCCATAGTAGCAAAAGACTGTTGAATTATATATTTAATTTATTATGTTTAAGATTATAAAGATATAGGTACATATGTCTTATAAACTGATTTTCGCGGGCACTTAGAGAAGCATTGCAATAAAGAATAGACTATCCGCGTAGAATCAAGACTATGTGTTCTAAGAACCTATAAATAATTTATGTGCAATAAAAACAATATTACCCCTCTCACAATGAACTTACTCATTGGGTGATAACGTTTCATATTATTGATCACCAGATCTCAGATTTTGTTTGAGTGTCGCTACCATACAGTTTTTTTAGCTGTTTTTAATATAAATAATTATGACAATGTTGTTTTAGTAAAAATGTTTATTTATTGTATCACATGTGCCTAATAACCGGATTATTGTTGGATATAAGACAAGGGACTGATCTAACGTATTCCTTACGTATTTTAATCAAAGTAAATTTTGAAATAATTATTTTTTTGTTGATTCAAGATACCTGATTGAATAATAAAACAATATATTGCGTTTTATTATTTTACAAATTACATTTAGAGGACAAAATAATTAGACTCTATTTAATAGCGAATAAGGTTCAAATTCAGTAAAAAAAATCACGACTTTTGGGTCACTTTGACGATAATTACCTCAAACGTGACGGGCATTGGGACATATGGGTCTTTTTTACTATTTTAATATTTATATCGATCTTATTGTTATTATATTATAATAATAATATATTCCACGTACAGAATGATAAGTGTATGACCTCTCCAAAAATTTTCAGACCTCAAAGTTAATTACCTTCAGCATGACAGAGCTGCAAAGTCACCGAAGTTCAGAAATTCACGAGTATTGGGCCGTTTACCCTGCATCTCTTTCATCTCTCAATCGACCACATTATCCCTCTGGTATCTCTGTGGTCCGCCAGGGAATCAAACGCGGCACCCTTTGCATTGAAAGCAAAGGTACTCTTAACTGTGCCAGAAGGGTCGTCAAATTATCCGTTTAAGATTTTATAAAGGAAATTAAACTTACCAAAAAGATTAAAATAATACTTCAAAAGTCTTATACATTCTGTGTATTTAGAGCCGTGGTGGTCTAGTGGACACCCACCTTACAATCGTGAGGTCGTGGGTTCAAACTCGGTCCCGTACCAATGAATTCCTTGGAATTTATGTACGAAATTTCACACCACTGGCTTTTCGGTGAAGGAAAACATCGTGAGGCAACCTGCATATGTCCAAGGAAGAAATTCCATGGCGTATGTGAATCCACCAACCCGCACTGCACCCAGGCCTAGGTCCTGCAGTAAACTATTAAAAAGGCTGGTACAGTACAGTACAGTATTTATTAACTACAATAAAATACAATACTACTTAAATGCTCAAACTACATACACTTCTACAACACAAAAAGCAATTGGATCATCTACAGACCCTTAAAGGTCTAAAGATAATAAAAAGTTATTTCATTGATACTTCATACTCATACTTATTAAACTAAGATACAAATTCCAAAACCCAATTAAATGATAGCAGCATCAACACAAAACTTAGCCGAAGAGTCAGAAATCGTTAGTTTCCGATCGGAAAGCTACTGGTTGCAAATTATTTGCATGCGCATTGGGAAATTGTATTGAAGTTGGAAATAACGACCGCTGGCTCGCTGACTAGGCGACTAACTTTGGTAATTCTGTTTCGGTCAATGCGCTTGAATATTGGGAGTTAGCGGGTTTATTTTAATATGTTTTTTGCTACTAAAGTAAGTTTAATGACCACTAATAAATAAATAATTAAAAGGTTTACTATTACTTATTTAGGTACCTACCTCCCCCCGAGTGGGTTCCCGCCTTTTGGTTGCAATAAGTAAGTTCGTATAGGCTGAGTACTAGCCCTGGTGTCAGAGTTTTTAGGGCGCCTTAAGGCCTCTGACATGGCTAAACGGTTAAAACAACCGGGACCTACAATTTATCGTGTCATTCGAGCCACAGTAGCGCTCAGTTGGAAAATGCCACCCGCGGTCACCCATCCAAACACTGGTCGAGGGGAACTTTTCTTAATTTCGGTCGTTATGAAATAACATGCGCAAGGTACATCCTAGCAAAATATTTTTCCCGCTCTAATACGTGTGGATGCTACCGTATCAGAATATGTGAGGTAGATACCTACTAATACAATACAAAATTCCAATCAGCTGAGAGCTATTTACTGTCGTACTATCGAGTACTAGCTACATCCCGTTTGCACGGAAACTACCCTGATTTTCCTAGGAAAAAGGCAGGAAAAGAAATCGAACGGGTTGAACCTACTAGTATCTTGTTGTTTTATTATGTACTAGCTGCCCGTCCTGGCTTCGCCTGGTTACGGATGAGTTATAGCTATAAACCTTTCAGAAGAAATGTTCTAAAGATATAAGCGGATACACAGACAGACACACAAAAATAGCGGCTATGACTATGTTACTAGTAATTTACACACAACCCTTTCAGGACGACAACATCTAGATGAAAAAAATACTATGGAACCGACCCTGACATCGCAAAAATATTGTTAAATCAGCTATTTGATACATTTTGTCAACAATATTTTTATATATTTTTTTCTATGAAATTTTTTACGACTTTTTTTTCGAAATATCAGGGGTAGCCTATGGTAAAAGTTGTTTTTCGGTCATTATAAATTCGTCTTTAAAAGGTTTTGCGTGAGTTACCTATACAGGGTTATTTGCTAAGCTACTACTAAGCCGTAAGAAGGTGATTTAGACCATAAATTATGAACAACTTTTATTATGGGGCCAACAAAAAATCGAAAAAAAAATCTGCTGTTTCATACCTTTTATCGATTCCGAGTTACAATTTTGTATGTAACAGCTGATTCTTTTTTCTTGATTTAGGTTGGCCCCATAGTAACAGTTGTTTGTAATTATGGTCCCCCTTTCGGCTTAGTACAGGGAAGCAAATAACCCTGTATTATGCATTTATTTCCTTGCCTAATGAAATACGTAGGTAACCTACATAAACATTATTCTCTCTACCATGAATTCAACTCGAACAATTTTCATCAAAACACCATTAAAATTGCGTCACGTGAAGTCCGCACCGATAGGGATTAAACTCTTCTCGGTTTTTCTAGGAAACCTCTGCAAAAGCCATTTTAACTTTGCAAGCAAATAACACCGCTATCGAGCCTGAATTTGCATGAGGATGTGAACGCTTCAGGAGCTATATGTGCGGTAACAAGTGAGATAGCGGAATATTTTCGATGACGAAATAGAGCCATATAGAACACCTAGATATATACAGGGTCATAGGTATTAAACGCAAAATCTTTAGTACATCCAGACAAACAACTTTTGATCTAGGACTTTTGGAAAATCACGAAGAAAAATCAGCTTTTTAATACAAAAAGATCATCAACGCGCGGCAAAATGTATGGAAAAGCGATTTTTTTTTTTGCGAATTTTCATAAGTCGTAGTACAAAAGTTGTTTGTCTTCTAGATGTACTAGGCCCGCCCTTTAAAGATTTTGCGTTTAATACCTATGACTCCTTTTTATATACATATAAATGAATGTTTGTCTGTATGGTCCTTTCTAGAATCGTAAACTATGCATTTGATCATGTGATGATCTTTAGCAAAGTTGTTGTGCATGAACCAAAGAAGGTTTCTAAGTTGGTGCGACCAATCGCGTGAAACGAAGTTCGCTGGGTCAGATAGTGTTAGAATATAAATTACAACAACTAGTTAATTTTATTCCTTCTAAGTACTACAACATATTTTGGTCTCTAAAACAGCTCAACGAGCTTTGGAACTTTCCACATCACTGACTTTTCGGTGAAGGAAAACATTGTGTGGCAACCTGCATAAGTACGTCCGTAGAAGAAATTCGATGGCGTATGTGAATCCAACAACCTGCACCCGCCAGCGCAGTGGATATGGCCCAATCACCCTTTGTGGGTAGGCCTACGTCCTGCGGTGGTCTATTAAAAAGGCTGGTACAGTAGTGTACAGAGCTTTGGAAAACGGTTACATAGGTTTTTGACAAAAAGTAAATCTGAAATGAAGAAATTCGTAAAATAAATCCGGCTGATTGTGAAATTAAAATAAAACTTTTAGAAATTTACATATTCATCTGTATCAATATACAAGTTGTATACAACATATTATACAAGTTGTGGCAAAAATACAACAACAAACAACAACACTTTATTAGACGACCACATTTCATAAAAACAGATTATAAGGACAAAAACAAAACAATAGGTCTCTCATTGGCGGCCTTATCGATTTAAGCGATTTCTTCCAGGCAACCAAGCAAAATAAAAAATATTATTTGCTTAATATAAAGTTTTATTTTCTCAGCAAAGAGATAATGCGAAATTATATCGAGATCAGGCCATTACCTGGTATGGCTCTTAGTTATTTGCTTTATTTGTTTATGAAAATGATTTCCATATTATTTTCTTCACTAAAAATCACAATTTAAAGGTATTCCAAATTTTCGGGACTCATTATTTTTTGACATTGCTTGTAAAATATGGCGGCGCGTTAGCGGCTTTGAACGAAAATCAAATTAGAAAATACGACATTCCATTTTAGTTAAGCATTAAATATCGTTGTTTTTTCTGTGAATTTGTTAACCATATTTTAAAGCTTTTTTGGGCTACTGTACATAGTCTGAGCCCGCTTTGAAAGATCTTCTTTGTAATAATCGGCCAAGTACGAGTCAAACTCGCGCACGGAGGGTTCCGTACTGTGTGGGAGCCCTTAAATATTTATTTTATTTTAATTTTATTATTTAGTATTGAAGTAAATATAAAACTAAATATTCTGTGAAAACTTCAAGCATGTACCTGTTACTATTGTTAATATAGATCGAAAAACGTCTAAAAAATCAGGTTTGTTGTATGGGAGCTCAAATATTTATTTTATTCTATTTTTAGTATTTGTTGTTATATCGGCAACAGAAATACAACATTTGTGAAAATTTCAGCTGCCTAGCTATCATGGTTCATGAGATACAGCCCGGTGACAGACAGACGGACAGACGGACATCGAAGTCTTAGTAATAGGATCCCGTTTTTCCCTTTGGGTACGGAACCCTAAAAAAGATAAGAACTGTAAATCTGAATATTCTTTCGTAAATCAGTATTTTGTTTAGCTGAGAAAAGTCATTCATATGAATGCCTAATAATTATGCCAATCGAATTTCAAAGTCTAACCAAGCCTGTTCACATAAATTAGGTCTCACTAAGTTTCATAAATTCACCTATAAAAGGATCGATGATGAAGAATAGGAATATTGTTCTACAGTAAGACCGGTGGCAAGCTGACTGCATCTAGTGCAAACCTGCAATTTCAATGTTATCTTACTTAAATTAAGTAGTAACATATATCTAATGTAAGGTTTTGACAAAATTATAAAGCATGAATAAGGCTTTTGAAGTGTCAAAATTCTTTTATCGTACGCAAGCTATCTAGGCATCAATCCATCGCAACATTTTCATAAAATATAACGCACGTACGTTTTTGTGGCGCACTTACACCTCTCTATACACTTTTATACCATCGCAATCTTTATAGCGGCATGAAAAAGCAAGTGGTTATATAACATCGATAGCCTTTCAGCAGTAAACTATCCATTACTAATCTAGCACGGTTTCATGAAGCTACGGTGATATCACCCTTCGTGCACGAGTATAACACTGGTTTAGTCAGTGGATCAAGTCTGACTCATAAAAAGTGCCAGAGGTAGGTGTGTTATAATAATGTATTTGGCTTATGTCTGAAGATAACCTGCCGAGCTTACAAAAAAGACATAAGAAATTGTAAAACACTGTAAAGAAGTTTTAATAATTTATAGTGGTTTGGCTTCTACTCTGTGCGTCTCAATCTCGCAGCAAATAGAACATTTCATTCTATTTTTTAAGAAGTTAATATTTTCTAATATAAATTAGAAATGTTTAAAAATCACAACTCTACACTTGGATTTTCTGTAAAAAGATTCTCATGACTGTAGTCCTAAAGGTAACGACAACAAAAACTCAGATCCAAAACAGGACACTTAAATTTATAATTTTAATATATACCTGGATAGGACTCGAATCACTTGTTTTATAAATAGATTCAGTACCTAAGTTGGTACTGAGAGGTTTAGTGTGTAATGTGAGCTTTTACTCAAAAAGAAGGTAGGTACTTTTTTACGAACACCAAGTCCGCACTTGACCACTATCTTCGATACGACGTTCAGATCGAAGATGAAGCTCACAAACTGACATTGAAAGTTTGAAAACTTCAAATGATGTTTCTCAGGAAACAAAAAAACTTACGCAAGCATTGAAAACGCTTACATAGTTTTAATGCCAACTAGAAATAATGTCAGTGGCAGAGTTCTATCAGTTCTCAGTTCTATTGGGTACATACTAACGTCTTCAATGGAACAGTGTCAACATGCTTAACCTACTCGTATCTCATAAATCTTAATACAAGCTGCAATGAGAACAAAAGTAGGGCAACTGTAGCCGAGCTATCTAGAGATAAGGGTGACGATAGCGTAGCCTATATAATTTAATTTCTTTGCGCTCATCAGCACTGATAGCGCTGATGCCATTGTAGGTATATATTCACGGCAACCTTGGTTATTTTAAAACTGTAGTACTTCACATGTATATTGATAAGTTAATAGAGCTTAAGTTTATTGAAATAAGTTTTAAGCCAAATAAGATGGTGATTCAGACTATGATAATAAAAACACTTATAGGCGCTATAAAGGCAAACCAGATTTAAAAAAAAATATTTTAAGCATTTTGTCGAATCAAAGTTAGGTAGCTAATTTATTTGATTTGGTTTATTTTTACATTACACTTTTAAATTTCTCCTCGAAGAAAAACATTTGTGCTTAGCAGTGTGCAAGACCATGTGAAACTGACCTGCCTCTTCCGTTTTTGCTAATTATTTCTGTTTTGGGCGAATCTCATTCAGGTGTACAAACGGACTGAATATTGTCACGCCATCGTTGTATACATCATGTATATGCTCATCCTAACATTTTAGCGTGACTTCGGGCCAAAGAGTAGCGTATAATTAGGATCTACTGGGACTGGGTTTTCCGTCACAGTAGTGCCACCACTCAGGCTCTGAGACCTACTTCACCTGTCATTACCACAACTAAGTGTCCAGCCAAAGTTCTATGACACTTGAGTTTAATTTTGCGGGATCCGGGATCTACCACCTTGGTCTAAATACGCATCTCTGTATTTCAAAGTCGATTACGAAGTTCGTCGAAGAAAAATTGTAACGTGTAACTTTACCAATAACAATAATTATTTTCGCAAAAAATGGCAAAACTGACTTGTAGAAACCATATTATTATAAACCATACTGCATGACCATCGTGTAGAAAATTTGCTCGTATTGATGTGATGTGCCCGCGCTGGGCCTCACGGCGTAGGGCAGCGTCCCCCGGGTGGCGGATGGGGGAACGGTCGGTAGTACAGCCTAGCTAGCTACCGGCTAGGTCCGATGGACCCGCTGACCAAAGTAGGATGTGGTCCTCCGGCATTTTGGGGGGTGTGCGGCGGGTTAACACCCCGCCCATGTAAAAAAACTTTACGTTACGAAACAGATACCAAGAAAAATACGATCCGATCCCAAAACAAATGACCAACGGCATGGATTAATGGACCTCCGATTTGCCTCATGGAATGTAAGAAGTCTATATAGGCCTGGGGCTTTGTATGAAGTGATGAAAGAATTGAAAAGATACAGAGTAGGCGTAGCAGCACTTCAAGAAGTGAGATGGCCAGGGCACGGTGAATGTAGCCTGGATGATGGGAGCATACTATTTAGTGGGAATAGTAACTATAAACACACTCTCGGTACAGGATTCATAGTAAACAAGAATTTGTTAGGAAGCATTATTAGATTCGAGCCAATTTCCGATAGAATATGCGTAATGCGCGTAAGAAGTAAATTCTTTAATATTACATTAATTAACGCACATGCACCCACGGAAGTTTCTGATGAAAAAGATAAGGATGACTTCTATGAAGCACTTGAATCAATTTACGATCAAGTGCCAGAATACGATATGAAAATTCTGCTAGGAGACTTTAACGCCCAAGTGGGTAGAGAGGAGATTTTCTTACCCACCATAGGCCGATACAGCAAGCATGAAAAGTCTAATGATAACGGTATAAGATTGATTAGCTTTGCGGCCTCTAAAGACATGGTGGTAAGAAGCACTATGTTTCCACATAAAGATATCTACAAGGGCACATGGAAACATCCAGACGGCAAAACAGTAAATCAAATAGATCACGTGTTAGTAGATAGGAGACATATGAAATCTATAGAAGATGTCAGAACGTATAGAGGTGCAGATTGTGACAGCGACCATTTCATGATAGGTATCAAAATTAAAACTAAAATCAAAATACTTACCAAACGATCAAAAACAGATAAAACAATGATTGATGTAGATAAACTTAAAGCAGAAAATATTCTTAAAACTTACCAAATAGAACTTAACAATAGATTTAAAGACTTACAAGTTGATAATGACATTGATAACACATGGAACAGAATAAGAGACACTATTAAAGAAGTAGGGCTAAAAGTACTTGGCAAAAAGAAACATAAATAAAGAAATAAGTGGTGGACAGAAGATTGTGAAAAGATAGTTAAAGAAAGGAAAAAGTATAAGATTCTAGCGGACCAAAATGGAGAATGGAAAGAACAACACGAAGAAATCCGTGTGGAGGCAAGAAAGGTAATAAAATCTGCCAAACGAAACAATATGGAAAAGATTGTTCGAAACATGGAGACTCTTATTGCATCCAAAGAATCTAGGAAATTTTACCAAGAGCTAAAATCATTCAAAAAAGGCTACCAACCCCATACCCAAATATTAGAAGACAGTTCAGGAAATTTGGTAACAGATAATCAGGAAATAAAGAAAATGTGGCGGCAATATTTTAGTGATCTACTTAACTGCCCACCTGTAAGCGATAAGATTCAAGAAACGCATGTAGAAAATGAGGAGAACGTAGAACCACTAAATTTCGAAGAAGTGCGACAGGCAATTATGGCACTCAAGAATAATAAATCACCAGGAATTGACACGTTGCCATCGGAATTGTTTAAGTGTTGTGGACGAATTGCACAATGCAAAATTTTTGAACTCCTGACTTCTATTTGGAACAATGAGCAACTACCTAAGCAATGGAATATCGGTATAATATGCCCAATCCACAAAAAAGGATCTCGAAAAAAGTGTGCTAACTATAGAGGCATAGCTCTCCTGCCTACTGCATATAAAATCTTATCCTACGTGCTGCTTAAAAGATTAGAACCTTACGCTAAGGCTGTGATTGGCGATTACCAGTGTGGCTTCCGTCGCAACCGTAGTACGATTGACCAGATTTTTCTCCTCAAACAATTAATGGAGAAAAAATGGGAGTACGCAGGGGGAATACACTCATTATTTGTAGATTTTGCCAAAGCATACGATAGCATAGACCGTGATTCACTCTACACAATTCTTAAAACGTTTGAAATACCCACTAAATTAGTTAAAATGATAAAAGCCTGTACAAGAAATAGCAGACTAGTAGTAAAAGTTGGCACAGAACTAACAGATGAATTTGACGTAGTCTCTGGTTTTAAACAAGGCGACGCCCTATCACCTATGTTGTTCAATTTTGCTCTTGAGTTTGTTATGAGAAAAGTTTTGACCTCTAACGGTGGAGTAATCATGAATGGACAACATAAAGTGATAGGGTATGCAGACGATTTGGCTCTTTTAGGTGAGAGGAAGGAAGAAGTAGTAGAGGCAGTCAACATTCTGGAAGCAGAGGCAAGACTGGTCGGCCTACGAATCAATCAGGACAAAACGGAATATTTGCACATGCGTCGCTTTAAAAACACCAGACAGGCAAGGGCAGATCTTAAAGTTGGCTATAAGATATTTAAGGGCACACCCAAATTTAAGTATCTCGGCTGTACTATAACAGATACCAACACCAGATAGGACGAAATTGAAATACGTATCCAAAATACTCTCCGTTGTAGTGCAGCCCTCCATAAAATATTGGTGTCCAAGCTCCTTAGTAGAGCTACAAAGATCAGGATCTACAAAACAGTTACTAGACCAATTCTGATGTACGGCTGTGAAGCTTGGACGCTAACACAAAAGGAAGAAACCAAACTGTTGGTGACGGAGCGCAAAATATTAAGGAAAATTCTGGGGCCGACCAGGCGGGAAGATGGAGGTTGGAGGATCCGGAAAAACCGTGAAATTGAAGAGCTAGTGGCGGAGCCCAATATTATTGGTGAAATTAAATCCCACAGACTCCGTTGGCTCGGACATCTGGAACGGATGGGAGAGGATCGTGCCGTTAAGAAGGCTTATTTGGGCATGCCGGAAGGGCGAAGACCTGTTGGACGTCCCAAGTATAGATGGAGAGATAAAGTGGCCGAAGACCTGCTGGAGATTGGGGTGAAAGACTGGCACCTACTCGCGCAGAATACAGACAGATGGCGGACCTTGGTATCGGAGGCCAAGACCCACTTTGGGTCGCTGTGCCAACAAAGATAGATTGATGTGTACAATTTTACGTTACTGTTGATTTTTAGGGTTCCGTACCCAAAGGGAAAAACGGGACCCTATTATTAAGACTTCGATGTCCGTCTGTCCGTCTGTCTGTCTGTCTGTCACCGGGCTGTATCTCATGAACCATGATAGCAAGGCAGCTGAAATTTTCACAAATGATGTATTTCTGTTGTCGCTATAACAACAAATACTAAAAATGAAATGAAATAAATATTTAAGGGGGGCTCCCATACAACAAACCTGATTTTTAGACGTTTTTCGCTGTGTATTAATAATGGTAACAGGCAGATGCTTGAAATTTTCACACAATATTTAACTGTATATTCACTTCAATAATAAATAATAAAATTAAAATTATATAAATATTTAAGGGGGGCTCCCATACAGTACGGAACCCTCCGTGCGCGAGTCCGACTCGTACTTGGCCGATTATTCAAAAACGGCTCAGCCGATTTCAATATGTAATATTAATATGTTTGTTTTCAATAATAAATGAGACAACCTCGGGAGTATATCTTTTCAAACAAAATTTTCTTACAAACAAGATTTCTTTGATTCGGTTCACGAATGGCGAAACAATCGATGAACATGCACAAAGAAATGCATACAGACGAACGTAGAACCTCCTCCATTTTGAAAGTCAGTTAAAAATAACCAATCACCTGCTCACAACATTGCATGGTGAAGCTAATAAAACTATAATGAACCGTAATTCGGCCCTTGACATGATCAAAGAACCTTCTCCCGTCACAAAATCAATCAACAGCCCTAAATAACCGTGAATTTGTTCAATCGGAGCCACTAACTCAATTACGGTTATATCGAATCCAACCAAAATAATTACCAAACGTAATTATAATTTCGATACGATACCGTTGTCTATTGTGGAATCAATTTAAGAAGTTAAATATTGAACTGGTTTGTTTCGAACTCGATTTCAATTAGCGGATCTATTGATTATGATATTTTTACCTACATTTTTGACGTTTTTAGCCTTTACAGTAGTACCGGCTTAATAAGTACATGTTTCAATGGTAACCATGGATAGTACCAGCGAGTGGCAATAGGATCAATATCTACCACAATGTCTCACTGCGGGTTGGTGAATCCAAATAGGCTTTTAGTTTTTTTCCTATGTAAGTACGTAAGTATGTCGCATGCTTGGCGATGCTTTACTTTACTGAAAAGCCTATAGACCTTTAGGCGGCTTAAAAGCTCTGACACCAGGTCTAGCCATTCGGCCTACACGAACTTACTTACTGAAAAGTCAGTGACGTTAAAATCCGTTAGAACAATAACTTCCAAAGAACTCATTAGTTCGGGACCGGGATTACACGACTGTTAAGCGAGAATTCTCCTATTAGGCCACCGATTCTCCCATTTTATGAATCAGTTGATCTTGTAATATGCTTTTCACAATCAAATTTATATTTTATGGAACATACTTTGTTGGAAAATATATTATGGGTAAAACAAACGCAACTGTATGTAGTTTATCGTCGCTACTTCGGATAATTGATCAAGACATGCAACCATGAACTTAATAAATTAAGTTAGGAAAGGACGTCGTAATCGAAAACGTTGATAGCTTAAAAGTTAGTGAGTTTCATAGAGTTTTAGAAGATCATTGATTGGTACACTGATAATAAATAGTAAGTACCAATACAAAGCGTAGCATTTTCTATAGGTACTTTGTTTAGGAACAAAGTTCAAACTTCCATGATCTATACGGTTTACTTTTATATTTCAATGTATGTAGATCTATTAGGGATTTATTTAACAATATTATAATAAAATTGACTGCCTCGGTGGCTCAGCGGTTAGTGACCCTGACTTCTGGGTCAAAGAGGCGTGGGTTCGATCCCCACCCAGGGCAAAACACTTGTGTGATGAACATAGGTGTTTGCTCTGTGTCTGGGTGTTATTTAGGTACTATCTATATAAGTATGTATTTAAAATATGTATGTGTAGTATATCAGTCTCTGGCAGCCATATCACAAGCTATGCTTAGTTTGGGGTCAGAGACCGTGTGTAAGATGTCTCCTAATATTTATATTTATATTTATTTATTTATTTATTAGTTATACCTTTGATTAATACAACACATTTTTTTTAGTTGTTATAGACGAGATCAATCTAGAGAATGCTTCAATAAGATTTCAAACTATCAACATGAAATATTTTTTGGTTTTCCTGACTGAAAAACCATCACCTACTCTAAAATAATCATATGTCAATGTGACAAATAAATGAAACATGACAACATTGCTAGGACGCGAAAGGAAGGAACTAATAAAATTACTCTCACTCCCTTGTCCAATTATCTTAATATCTTGAAAGTAGAAGAAAAATGCGTCAACTTTCTGTTAAAATGTTACCTTTTATTAAATGTAGCATTTTCAATGGTCGCAGAATTATTTTTGTAGAAGTAAGTATCTAAAAAAGTATGTAATGGTTAATTTTATCTTGGGATGTCATGTACCTAACAAATATATTCAAACCGCATATACAATGATAACATTAAAAATTAGTACTATTGGCACAAAAATATTAAAATGTATATAATTTGAAAACATCTTTTAACACAACGATTTTTTTTTTGTTTTATTCCAGTATACATAAGTAATTATCTCAGCATTCATTGTTGTGCTTACGTACAACAACATTTTAGACAAAAAGTATGTTTTAAGATTTCTGTTTCAATCTTTAAAGGGGCACAAAGCTAACAAAGCTTAATTTCTAAGACGTTATATTTTCGTCAACCGCGTCTACCTGTGTAACTCATTAATTTCCGTCAAAGCACCTTTAATGAGTACGCTTAATTCTGCTTGCTTGGCCCAAATGGCGCAACATTGCATTCCATAACACGGGCCCAAACGTATTCACCTCATTAGATGTGTCAGCTGTGTAAATTCGTAGAATTGTCGGCCTAATGGCACAAGAGAATCTACTGGACAGTAGCCGAGCTTGGCTGAACTACTAATTTATGAGATAACGGTACGTAGCGCAATCTAATCCAGCGAAATCCTGATCAATGTTTCAGTATTTAATGCTGACTTAGGTCATTTAAATCTGTTAAAATCGTATTTTCGGTATATTTTTCTTTGATCCTAAGATTGTACCATAAATATAAGGTACCTAATCAATTTAATTAAGTAACTAAATGAAGTTTTTATCAACACTGACAGTAACGCTTATGAAATACAAAAGATTTACTAATGTAGTATCGTAGTAAAATATTTAATAACTTTACAACTTGTGATAATTTATTTCAGGAAGCATATAAGCCGACACCTGCATCTTCGATCTATGGATTCACAACCGTGCAAAAAAAGTGTCCAAGTCAAAACTCTGGCCATAGCTACGTAGGTAGTCTTTTGGTTAGTCGTAAGGCGATTGCAAGCCGACTATAACGCCGTGCGATGTGTGCCACTAGTGCTCGGTTACAAGCACTAATAAGGTGGCATAGCGTAGAGATTCAAGAAAACGGGTCAGTGTGAATTATTTAATGTAAATATCTAAGTCGGTATGTATGACAACGCTCGGACATTGTGGACTGTGGCTCTGTAGTTATTTTCAGACCTGAGTACAGCAATTTAACTGGCAAAAACAACAATAAAATTCAATAAAATTATCCAAACTATAAAATAGGGCCCAACTCAAAATTCAACAGTATGCAAAAATGATAAATGTAAGAAAAATATTTATGAAAACAAGCTTATACATAAATCTATCACAACAAACGAGGATATTTATTTTATGACATCGTGATAGTAAAAGCTTTCGTACTGTTTTCTATATTTGGCTAATGGCTCCAGAATCCATGGACATTTTGATGCCTGCCGCTAATGTGAGAGCATACAGATTCCTCTTCCAATGACCCATAAATAACCATACTTGTTCTACATTTTGAGGCAAACAAATGACATCAATATTAATTGAAACAGATATTACGACGTTGACGATGATGACACTATTTCTCATAACACCGTTGATGTATTAAAATGTCCCAATTAAAACTCTTCAAACAATTTATGTGAGAAATAATAACCTAATTTCACAAAAGTAACAAAGTATTATAGCTTCCGGGAATCGTCTTGTTAGTGATCAAAATGGTCGCAAACATCGTGTGGAATGTTAACATAGCTATTTCTTTCCCCAAATAATAAAAAGTTTTCCTTTACATCAAAGTCGTCTATAACGAGATTCGGTTGATGAAATTTTCTAACAAAGGGAGCTAGTTTTGTACGCTGGTTGAAATCCAAATAATAGTAGTAAAACAAAGGACGATAAATCTAGAAATCCCCTTCTGTGAAACGCCCATAGGATTGATTTAGCTAACCCTATTCGCCCCAATAATGGGATATGCAGCGCTCCAATGTAAACAAAATGACCCTAAGCAAATAATACGAGTACAACTCTAATTCATTACAGAACAGTAGAAACAATAAAAGTAAAAACAAAGGGGATTACCGATAAATCTAAAAGGGATTTTTTCTCGTAAGAGCTTATCTACTTTGCGTCGTTTTGGGAATAAATACCGGCCTTCTTACTGCAATGAAGACGATGCCGAACTTAAGTCTGCTTTTGTCTGTAAGGATAAAAAAGGTACATGGGAGAGAGTAGGCCTGTCCAACCTCCTTACGTAATCTTTTTATTTACTGCCGAACGCTGGACGTATTATTTTGTTTGGAACGGCAAAACCTCAGAGTGAAATTGTTAGAGATGTCCAAATTAAGAAAGATTAGAACAGCTTTGAGGGTGGCTAATGCTATTGGGCCGTGGGGTGCCGGCAGAGTAGAATAGCACCCCCCTCTAGTACCAGGTGTCGTAGGAGCCGACTAAGGTACAGCGGAACCGACTAATGGCGGTATAACCATTCAAATAAAAACGTAGCTAAAATGGCACAGGGCAGGGATGGGGAGCAGCATCCCTGTCGCGAAGCTACGTTTCTGCGATCGCCACCACGCTTGCCCAGCGCGGCGATTACGGGCAAATACCCAATATGGAACAAACAAAAAGACCAGGCCCCCAGTCCCCAGCAGCTTCGCTAGCCCGGGGCTACGGTAGCGGCCCCGGTAACGGCGGAGAAGGGGGTGCTAAGAATCGCTGGCAGACGCCCGGCTACCACTCCCGTAAACGACGACTGGCCCTGGTAACACACAACGTGCGCACGTTGAGGACTGACGAGAAGATTGCTGAGCTGGAAGAAGAGTTGAGTAGGTTGCGTTGGGATATTGTGGGGTTGTCTGAAGTCCGTAGAGAGGGGGAGGACACGATAACCTTAAAATCCGGCAACCTGCTTTACTACCGGGAAGGTGACCAACGGTCCCAAGGTGGTGTTGGCTTTCTCGTTCACAAGTCCCTCACCAACAACATTATTACCATCGAAAGTGTGTCGAGCAGGGTGGTATACCTAATACTCAGAATATCCAAGAGGTATTCGCTGAAGGTCATTCAGGTATACGCACCGACATCGTCACACCCAGATGATGAGGTGGAGACTATGTATGAGGACGTAAGTCGGGCCATTCATATGTCTAAGACCCACTTCACTGTTGTTATGGGGGACTTCAACGCAAGGTTGGGCAGAAAAAACGACGATGAGCTGAGGGTGGGGCAATTTGGATATGGGCAACGAAACCCTAGGGGCCAGAGGCTGGCTGACTTTCTGGAGAGAGAGGAACTCTTTATGATGAACTCTTTCTTCCAGAAGCCGCCTCACAGGAAATGGACCTGGATGAGCCCTGATGGTTCCACGAAAAACGAGATA
Source organism: Hypomecis atomaria (assembly GCA_964007245.1). Classification (NCBI taxonomy): domain Eukaryota; kingdom Metazoa; phylum Arthropoda; class Insecta; order Lepidoptera; family Geometridae; genus Hypomecis; species Hypomecis atomaria. The sequence continues at coordinate 14,156,074 of OZ023291.1, forward strand.
GACTTCATCATGACCACCGAGAGACGAATATTTAATGATGTCTCCGTGATCCACAGGGTGAAAACCGGCAGCGATCACAGAATTGTACGAGGCACATTAGATATTAATGTTAAGCTCGAAAGGTCCCGCCTGATGAAGTCCACGCTCCGACCTACTCGTGAACATATCCAAAACCCCGAGGACTTTCAGCTCGAGCTCTCGAATCGTGTTGCTTGCCTAGAGAACCTTGCGTCGGTGGACGAGATAAACAACGGGCTCGTAGAAACTGTCCAAACGGTGGGTGCTAAGTTCTTTAGACCCCGCCGTTCAAATAAACCGCAGAAATTCTCCGATCACACTGTAAATCTCATGGCCGAACGACGCTCGCTAAGATTGCAGTCTTCCGATGATGCAAAGTCATATAGGCGTCTCAATAGACAAATTTCGAAATCCTTGCGGCACGACATCCGTCTTTTTAATACTAAACATATTAAAAAGACAATAGAGCGGAACAAAGGCTCCAAAGTGTTCGCAAGAGATTTGTCTATTGGACAAAGCCAATTGACAAAGCTGAAGAGAGAAGATGGAAGTTTAGCGTCGACCAAGGCAGAGGTATTAGAGGAGATCGAAAGGTTCTATGGACAGTTATACGCTTCGGTCGCTAAGCCTGTTAGCAGCGCGGCCAAAGATCCAAGAGCCAAGCTGACCCGACACTTCACCGAAGATATCCCAGACATCAGCCTGTACGAGATTAGAATGGCCCTGAATCAGCTTAAGAACAACAAGGCGCCGGGTGATGACGGTATCACATCAGAGCTTCTGAGAGCGGGTGGAACACCTGTACTAAAAGTCCTCCAGAAGCTTTTTAACACCGTCGTCCTCGAGGGCATCACGCCAGAAGCATGGAACAGAAGCGTGGTGGTGTTGTTTTTCAAGAAAGGTGACAACACCTTATTGAAGAACTACAGACCCATCTCGCTTCTGAGCCATGTTTATAAGCTGTTTTCAAGGGTCATTACGAATCGTCTCGAGCGCAGGCTTGATGACTTCCAGCCTTCCGAACAAGCCGGTTTCCGAAAGGGCTTTAGTACCATGGACCACATTCATACGCTACGGCAGGTTATACAGAAGACCGAAGAGTATAACTTGCCACTTTGCTTAGCGTTTGTGGACTATGAGAAAGCCTTTGATTCGGTCGAGACTTGGGCTGTGCTCGAGTCTCTCCAACGATGCCGTATTGACTATCGGTACATCGAAGTGTTGAAGTGCTTGTATAATAACGCCACTATGTCGGTCCGAGTACAGGAAGAGAGCTCCAAGGCGATCCCTTTAAAAAGAGGCGTAAGACAGGGAGACGTAATTTCTCCGAAACTGTTTACGGCTACTTTGGAGAACGCCTTCAAGCTCCTGGAATGGAAAGGATTCGGCATCAATGTCAATGGCGAATACCTCACTCACCTTCGGTTTGCCGACGATATAGTAGTCATGGCAAAATCGATGGAAGAGCTCAGCACGATGCTCGAAGGCCTCAATCGGGTTTCTCAACAGGTGGGTCTTAAGATGAACATGGACAAGACGAAAGTTATGTGTAATTCCCATGTTGTACCCACCCCGATCTCTGTTGGTAACTCGGTTCTTGAAGTCGTTGACTCGTACGTCTACCTAGGACAAGTAGTCCAGTTAGGTAGGTCCGACTTCAAGAAAGAGGCCAATCGCCGAATCCAACTCGGCTGGGCAGCGTTCGGAAAATTGCGTAGCGTCTTCTCGTCCGACATACCTCAGTGCCTCAAGTCGAAAGTTTTCGACCAGTGTGTGTTGCCAGTGATGACTTATGGCACAGAAACGTGGTCTCTCACTATGGGCCTTATTGGTAAGCTCCAAGTAGCCCAACGAGCTATGGAGAGGGCTATGCTCGGAGTCTCTCTGCGAGATCGAATCAGAAATGAGGAGATCCGTAGAAGAACCAAAGTTACCGACATAGCCAAACGGATTGGCAAGTTGAAATGGCAATGGGCAGGGCACATAGCGCGGAGGACTGATGACCGATGGGGTCGGAAAGTTCTCGAGTGGAGACCACGTACCGGCAAGCGCAGCGTAGGACGTCCACCCACAAGGTGGACGGATGACCTCATTAAGACCGCAGGATCGCGCTGGATGCAAGCCGCTTCCAACCGGTCTTATTGGAGATCCATAGGGGAGGCCTATGTCCAGCAGTGGACTTCTTATGGCTGATGGATGGAATGCTATTGTTTAAGGAACAATTGCTTGTTGCATTTGTACGGTTGCTGTATTTTATTGTTTGTTATGCCTGTATTTGTTAGAATTATACCAAAACAATACATTTTAAATAACCGATCAAATCAGTTGTGCTCAAGCTTTTTGAATTTGCGGTCTTCAAATGTTATGTAAGAAAACTTATTTTATTGGTTTTGCAGTTCCACTGTTCAGTGGGTTTTTCGTCAAAAAGGAAGATACTAAGTCATCCGTCTGATTGTTTATAATAAAATTAGTTCTAGTATCATATAAATGCCATTTCGATCCAGTTCAATCAGCATGTTGGACATGCTGCCCACTGGCAATGGCAGTTGGCTTGAGAATTTCTAAAGAGTTAGTCATGATCCAATTGACATTTACATAGTGAAGCAATGTAGGTTTGCAGTTTTATCGTATGTGGTCGTTTATCTTACTAATTAAACACCAGACAGCCAAATGTACTTTTACTAAAAGTTACAAATGAGAAAGCAGACCGGATTTTGAGCACCTAAGAGAAGCAAATCGCATTGAAAATTTGCGACTCGGAAATTTTACCTAGTAAAATATTATGTTCGTCGACTTAATGTTTTCAAACAGTGCTTCCGCAAATGACAAATCGCTTGGTTGAATAGGTATTTGCCAAACGTTTTGCCTCCTCGAAATTTCGTAGTACCGAATCATCTTGAGCAAATCGAACCATACAATGTTACCTATTATTTTTAGCTAACTAAAAGATTTGTAAGCTGTGTGATTTTTATTATTTTTGTAGAACTCTTCCAAGTAAGTACTTACCTTTGCAATTATATTTCTAAAATTATTTCAGTGACTACCATGAATTTAATTTAACTTAGTATGTGCTTATTTACTTACAATGTATTTAGGTAGGTGTACCTGATATGAATATTGTAAAGCAATCTCTTATATTGAAATATCAAGGCAGTGAAATCTCCCAGTATCAAAAGCATAATAAATACTGTTTAAAATTTCTGCACAGACTATTCACAAAAGTAAAAGGGGCATAATACCGATTTCGAAATATTATGGCCAAAACACACGAAGATCTTTATGTAGATTTTGGACGGATTTATAATAAAACATTATCAACTTATTAATTGAGTAATTCATGCATAGTAATTTAAGTACTATCACTAAGATCAATAAAAACATGAACTCCGTCAAAAAAAACCTAGGGTTGAAATGATTTTAATTTTATAGTGCATCCCACACTAGGTTTATCTCAAAGAGTTACTTTTTATGATAAACATTTCAAAAATTCGTCGCGGATGCAGGATTCGAACCTTGCGTCTTCGGATCACTAGCCCGACGCTCTAACCCCTGAGCTAATCAGCTATACTGGACTCGCGACGAATTCTGTGAAGTGTTTATCATTTTTTAACCAACTTATAGCGTTGGCGGCGCCACCTGTGATACTTGTATTAGACAGGTTATCACTCAATTGAAGTTATAAGAACTTCTGTATTGACGAGAGATGGCGCACTGCTAATCAATGAAATGATTTTAATTTTATAGTGCATCCCACACTAGGTTTATCTCAAAGAGTTACTTTTTATGATAAACATTTCAAAAATTCGTCGCGGATGCAGGATTCGAACCTTGCGTCTTCGGATCACTAGCCCGACGCTCTAACCCCTGAGCTAACCCGCTATACTGGACTCGCGACGAATTCTGTGAAGTGTTTATCATTTTTTAACCAACTTATAGCGTTGGCGGCGCCACCTGTGATACTTGTATTAGACAGGTTATCACTCAATTGAAGTTATAAGAACTTCTGTATTGACGAGAGATGGCGCACTGCTAATCAATGAAATGATTTTAATTTTATAGTGCATCCCACACTAGGTTTATCTCAAAGAGTTACTTTTTATGATAAACATTTCAAAAATTCGTCGCGGATGCAGGATTCGAACCTTGCGTCTTCGGATCACTAGCCCGACGCTCTAACCCCTGAGCTAATCAGCTATACTGGACTCGCGACGAATTCTGTGAAGTGTTTATCATTTTTTAACCAACTTATAGCGTTGGCGGCGCCACCTGTGATACTTGTATTAGACAGGTTATCACTCAATTGAAGTTATAAGAACTTCTGTATTGACGAGAGATGGCGCACTGCTAATCAATGAAATGATTTTAATTTTATAGTGCATCCCACACTAGGTTTAAGTTGGTTAAAAAATGATAAACACTTCACAGAATTCGTCGCGAGTCCAGTATAGCGGGTTAGCTCAGGGGTTAGAGCGTCGGGCTAGTGATCCGAAGACGCAAGGTTCGAATCCTGCATCCGCGACGAATTTTTGAAATGTTTATCATAAAAAGTAACTCTTTGAAACCTAGGGTTTTTTGTATTGGTAAGGGACTCTACAAAGGACCTATAGAAAGTCAACTTGGTTGCGCAACTAGCGGACACAGTGAGAGAGATACCCTCCACACGACTGTACTTATAGTGATCTACTTTTAACCGAATTCAAAAAAGAGGTTTTCAATTCGACTGTTTTTTTTTTTTGTATGTATGTTGTATGTATGTTAATTGCTCCGCCAATTATGAAATGATTTAATGATTTTTCTAGGTAGAAAATACTTCAGATTTGGTCCCATTTAAATTTTATCAAGATCGATTGAGTCATTTTTGGAAAATCAATAAATATGTAAAAATTTGAATGTGAGTGAACTGCTCAAATTGTATACATGGTTGAACCATTTTTGTCGAAAAAATTTTTTTTGTTGGATATGGTGTCCTAGTGATATCGAACCCTTAAACTTGATAACTCTTTTTCCGCGATACCGCAGAAAGATAACCACCGGTTCCGCACATGTCAGGATCCAGAATTATACTGTCAGTAATAAGTCGCCTCCTTGCTATGGATGCCATGGATATTTATTTGGGCAAGACTTCACCACAGCGGACCGAAACTGAGATAGGTGAGCTTTGAAATGTTTAGAATCCGTGAGACTACTACATGCGTAGACTACTACATCAAGAAAGGAAACACATAGGATATTAAAGCTAAGTGTTGTTATATTTCTACGCTAAGGAAATATAATATGTAGCGAACAAGAAGAGAGGTTTTAGTTTAGCAGTGAGGCCAGTGAGCAATTACGGGCTGAAAGTAATGAAGATAATATCTACATAAAATGTGTCATTTTAGCACGGTTTACGACACTGGTACTTATTTTAATACTAATGATTGTTAATAATAATAATTTTGATAGTAAAAGCATTGTAAATAGTGTTGATTTATATTGTTAATTGTAGTAATCTCAGACCCAATTTTGCACAAAGCTCTTTGCATAAAATCACAACTAGGTGTTGAGCCAATAACTGAATTGGCATTGATTTAGCTAACCATGTTCACCCCAATGATGCGAAAAGCTGGGCAATAAGAACTATCACTAATCTAAACTTCTGTCACTTACGGATCGCAGTGCTTTGTTCAGCACATCTCTACTTTGGTGGAGTCGCTACCATATTCTGCCAGTAATAAGTAGTCACGATACAGATGCCGTATATTAAAGTCAAAACATTGTTATAATACGGCGTAGCTTTCCGCGGCAGTCTTTCTTACCAATCATCATTACGAATCAATCGTTGAAAGGCAGATGTGTAACCGTTTCACTTCATCAGCTTTGCTTTGCTTTTATTCGAAAATAGCTTTTCACAAGCAGACATTGAAATTTAAGTTTTAGGACCATTGGTATAAAGATTATTATTAGGATAACAATGTTGAAAGAGTGGTGACTATTGCAATGGTTAGCCGTTAACCTGATATAGTTTGTGACTTGTGGTCAGCAAAGTTACTATTTGGCTAGCTGGATTCTCAATTTATGACAGCTTAAAAGTTCAAAAATATTCACTTATGTTTGTTATCTTATTTAATTATAAGCTCGGAAACTTGTCTGGTCGTTAATTTTAATCCAATACAATAGCTTAAATTAGCGGTGAACATTCAGTTGTGTTGCAATTTTATAACCTCGTTGAAAATCATTCATTTGGTCAATTTTATTAATAAATTAAAAGTAGCAAATTGCTAACCATCACAAACAGAAGTAGGTACTTGCTGTGTTTAACATGAATCGGGTCTTACTGGTGTGGTGGGGGAACAAAGTGAAAGCATTTTTGCGTTCATGACTGAAACGATTGAAGCTATAACTTTTAATTTTAATACCTATGTTTTTATTCCCGCTCATTAGAACCAAACGTGTCGAGTCCACATTTCTCGTACAAACCGCCAGAATGTCGAACGTTTTGCCTGAGTCTGTCTTCCCGCTAAAGTACAATGTAGGTGTTTTTAAATTCCGAGTAAATAGGTATCTTCTAGGTAAGCGTGTAACACCCTAGACCGCACATCAGGCAGTGTGGAGTAAAACGCAAACCTATATGAAATAAAAATAATAATATTGTTCTCATATAAAAATATTTTGACTATCTCAAAGTACATATTTAAGATAGGTAGTATGCATCGATTTGGCATTCTTACATTCCATATTGATGGTAGTATAACTTCGTTTTATCGTTTCGTCCAAATGATCCCATTTAGAATATCTTTCAAATCATTCCAATCGGAGAGGACAGTCGCCAGGCCTATTGCAAGTGACTATCACGTCATCAAGTTCTATATTTAGAACGTCAGTAATAGTGTGCAATTTTGCAGCAATACCATCGATTGTGTTGGTTCATTCAGAGGAAAATGTTCGGCGGAACGGAAAATTTGTCGCAGCCATTATTCGCACTGGCGCTTCGGACGATTAAATTTGGTTCAGCCGTGAGTTTAGGCCAGAGGTCCTTAACTGTAGACCTCTTGCCTTGTTTTAATTGTAGGATAGATTGCCTTGCCTAGGCAGATTTTGGGGGGATGGGGGGTTTTGATATTGTTGAATAAAATTCAAGAAAAATACTTACCTAAACACGGATTAATGTTGGATTTGGAAAGAAAAATACGTTTTTTTTCGGATAATTTTATGTTTACTTGTTATTATTTTTCGCAAAAAATAGCATGTACAGAATTCCGAACCGACTTCACCCGTGTACAGAATTCGCGAATATTTCGCACGGATCGATGTTACATATTTCACATTATTATTGATTTATCAAAAATGGCTCAGCCGATTTAAATAAAAACTTTCAACCAATTTCGAAGTATACTATTTCCAATAAAAAAAAAAAATTGAAATCGGACTACTACGAACAAAGTTATGCGTGGTTATACATAAAAAAATATAATATGCGTCGAATTGAGTACCTCCTCCGGTTTGGTTAATTAACTACAACAGAATACAATACTACTTATTTAAGCTAAAACTACATACTTTACTACAACATTAAAAGCAATTGGATCATCCACACATCCAAACATCCAGTATTTGTAAAAGATAAATTTGAGATTCTTGATTATGTACTAATGTAGTCATGTAAAAATGTACAAGTGTATTCACTCCTGGTAAGTAAATAAAATAAAAAAATGCAACTGGAGTCCCTCCGCGCGGAAAAAGTGAAACTTAGACACAACAGGTGTTTCATACCGCTCCAAGGTAGCGTTAAACGTTTAACGCATCCTTGTTGGAAGTCGCATTAGAAGTTTCACTTCAACAACCCCTAGTGTCACCAAATTTTTCAACCTAAAAGTTAATTAATTTATTATATATAACTTAATTTTCATTGTTCATCCCATTAATAGAAAGTGAACTAAATCGACCGTGGTCCCAGATTGCGTTCTATGTACCTCTAGCATTTTGAATGTTTTTTTTTGCTCATTGTTATGTATCCTTTGTAAGAGTTGTAGGTTGTCATTAACCATGCACTGGGGGGGTCAATTAATACCATTTTGGGAAACACTGGTTTAGGCCAACGATAGTGTGTGAGCCGGTTTCAGTTCGCACGATATCTTATTTCACAAAGTGTTTACAGTTCAACACTTCGTTGGCTTTGATAAGTTTGACTACAAAGGTAGTGTAAAATTACTCCTCGCTATGTTGCTATGACTGCCAAAACTGAATTGAATCAAGATTTCGATTATTGGTTTCTTATAATCGCAATCGAGTGCCTTCTAGATATTGACAGTTTTAGAATCTATAATATTTAAGGCTAGTGAGGTAATGATTTTTTCATTTGGGATCTTCTCCTCCTGTATAACATAGGAGTCAGGAATCCAGCTTCGAGGCGAACCTCCTTACTGGGGCTGGACGCTACACCACACTGGGTGTAGGGCATTGTAAAGGGAGGGCGCGAGTACCCAATCCCGACCGCGAGGTCGGGCGGCATCTCTCAGCGCCCTCTCCCCGCCATTCTGGCAGACTATCGTCGGCCGTCTTGGCATTGTGGTTCTCAGATTCGGAGTCCTCACAACCTGCAACCGCCGGGTGCAGGCGGCATCTCCTCCTCTTCGAATGGGTGTCGACGTGACGCACGTCGATCCGGTGGCGTACCCGGTCAGGCGAACGCAGCTTCAAATGGTTGAACTCGGGAGTAAGCTCGACCAAGTCCAACTGAAGCGCGGAGCAATGCTCTCTCAACCTGCCGGTCTTGTAGCGATGCGGAGATGGGGAGTGGGATCGCTGGCCCGGCTCAAGCGCGCCGCCGCGCGAGCCAGGCACCACGTCTCTAACTGCCCCTTTGGTAGGCGGTCGTCGAGCGATGTGTCGACGACGATGATCGAGCGGCGTCGAGCTCACGCGTAAGGCGGAGTGACGCCTACTCGGTAGGTCCCATGGTGTGCCTCTAGGCACAGGTATGCAGTGAAGCGGCGCCGGGGGAGAGGCTCGACCCCGGCCGCCGAGGCAGGCCCGCGTAGTGGCGGAGCCCGAGGGGGGCCGCGCGTCGCATAAGCGACAGCAGCGGCACCAAGGCTGGACGTCGCGACGCTGGGCGTCGCGAGATGAGGGTCAGGTGATGTGGCGCGATGCGCAGGAAAGTCAGGTGGTTGTCAGGTCCGGTAGTGTGCGCCCCGATCAAAGTCGAGGGGCGCGAGGTCTTGATGGTGGTAAGCGGCCCGCATGAGCCCACTCGGTGAGGGGCACACGAGTTGGCGGAGCGGGTCGCGCCGCAGTCGCGTCGGGTCGTCGACTCATCAGGTCGCCGCGCGCGGCGTCGCCGGGCACCAACCGGGAGGCGGCGCGTCAGCGGGCCTGGCGCCAGCACGTCCCTGGTCGCGTCTGCGGGGTTGTGGCCTGGACTACGTCGACAGGCCGCTGGAGTGTGCGTCGCTCGATATACGAGCGGCGCGGTGTGCTCGGGGCGCATTACGCGCACTCGCCGATGCGTCAGTCTAAGTCGGCAGGCGCCGTGTGCGCTTGGGCCGAAGAGGGTGGTTTGCTAGGCCGCCCTCTGGTCGTTTTCAGGTATTGTATCGGGGGAGGCGAACCTCGACCCCGATGGTGGCTTCAGATGCGGCGCGTCTCGGTGGTGTCGCCTCGTCCGCGGGCCGGTGGGTTTCCCGCCCGACGGCGTGCACTCCGTCAGGACATGGAGCCATGCAGCCCTCGGTCGAGGCAAGGCAGGCGATGGCGCGCCGGTGCGCCGGGCGAGCGACCGCTCGGGCCCGGCGCTGGTTGTCTTGTCAGGTGTGGATGGACAACGCGGAGCAAGCTCGACGCGTCGTTTAGTGGTAGCAGTGATGGAGGGACGCGATGCTCGTTCCGGGACAGGTCGCGCCCGGGCACAACAGCCGGCGGCGTAATCACGCCCCTCATAGGTTAATCCAGGGCGGCCGCGGCTAGGTCGACATTTGCGGGGCAAATGCCAGTTCAGCAGGCGGCCGCAAGCTGGCGCACGGTGCGCACGAATGCGCTCGGTGCATGGGTGCGGCAAGCCAGGGCGGCCCGCTCGACGTCGCTAGCAGACGGAGCGAGGCCGCGGTCGGCGGCGCGCACGTGGACGGCGTGTTTCTGTAGGCGCTCGATCGCTGCGGGGTGGGGGGGGGACCCGCAAGGGCCCGCACCCCCGCCCGTGGTCGCGGTTTACAGAAAGACTGTAGTCTCAAGCGCGTGTTGGGAGCCCGAGCTCTCGACCAAGCACGGCGAGACCTGGTAATGATAGAAGCAATCAGTTTCGTCAAAAAAGTCAAGCAAGAAAACAAAACATGGATGCCAAAAAACTTATTAATTGTACAAATAAATAAATTGTATCTAGTCCTGAGAATAATAACATTGAATTAAATAAAAAACATCTATCTTCCATCCATCAATCATGAAAAGTCCACTGCTGGGCATAGGCCTCCCCTATGGATCTCCAATAAGACCGGTTGGAGGCGCATTTCATCTAGCACGATCCTGCGGTCTTAATGAGGTCATCCACCTTTTGTGGATTCCTCGTACCCTTGTAAGACCGCAGGAGGTCCTACCTAATACCTATTTTTGCGAATCATTAAGGTGGATTCACTATCTTGTGAAATTCAAATATTTTGTGTTTTTTTGCTATTTACAGCTAGACTACTCATTGTAATTGTATGTAACTTTAAAAAACTTATTTAGCGGCCAGGACAAGGTACTTAGTGTTTACGAGGTACACACATCTAATAAATAAAAAAGGCGGTTTCTGGAGACGAGTTCAACATAAAGACTTAAAGAGTTCCTCTCTCTTCAGAAAATTAGCCAGCCTCTGGCCCCTAGGGCCCCGTTGCCCATATCCAAATCGCCCCATCCTCAGCTCAGCATCGTTTTTTCTGCCCAACTTTGCGTTGAAGTCCCCCATAACAACAGTGAAGTAGCTAATGCCCCGGTCCCACGGTGCGTGATTCTGCGGACGGACGCGGACGAGCCCGCACGACGGACCGTGGGACCGGTCTCGTCCGTGGTAGCACAGACCGTCTGTGCTGGTGCGCTGGTATCCGTCGCGAGTCGGTAACTTCAAAGGTGCGTGGCGCAACGGAAGACCGAAGCGCGCGAAATATTCTAATTTTGTACACGATGGAAGGCGGTTTTGCTATCTATAGCGAAAAATAATTATTGTAATGCATTTTGGTAATTTTACTATTCACCAGGCTTTAGACATATGAATGGCCCGTCTTACGTCTTCAATTCCTCATACATTATGCTTGGGTCCCGAACGGGTGCGTGATTCTGCGGATCATCACGCACAACCAACGACCACGGACGGCGACGGACACAGACAGGGCTGTTCCAACGGTCCGTGTCTGTCTGTGTAGATCTTTCGATAGCTTCATTTCAAAATGCAAAGTGAAAGAGAACGTATCGTCGCTGCAGCTGCGGCTGTGGTATTAATAAACAATTACCAAATTTTGCAATCTAGTAAAAGTAAACAGATACCACGTCGCTGGTGGATAATAATTACAATACTTACTACCAATACCACCATAACGATGAATAGTAAAATTACCAAATTGCATTACAATAATTATTTTTCGCAATAGATAGCAAAACCGCCTTCCATCGTGTACAAAATTAGAATATTTCGCGCGCTTCGGTCTCCCGTCGCGCCACGCACCTTTGAAGTTACTGACCCGCGACGGATACCGGCGCACCAGCACAGACGGTCTGTGCTACCACGGACGAGACCGGTCCCACGGTCCGTCGTGCAGGCTCTTCCGCGTCCGTCCGCAGAATCACGCACCGTGGGACCGGGGCATTAGTCTCCACTTCATCATCTGGGTGTGACGAGGTCTGTGCGTATACCTGAATGACCTTCATAGGATACCTCTTGGATATTTTTAGTATTAGGTATACAACCCTACTCGACACACTGTTTATTGTTACCATGTTCTTGGTGAGGGACTTGTGAACGAGAAAACCGACACCACATTGACACAAACATTGAGAACGCTGTTTACCTTACTGGTAACAAAGCAGGTTGTTGGATAGGGTTATCGTGTCCTTGCCCTCTCTACGGACTTTAGAAAACCCCACAATATCCCAGCGCAACCCACTCAACTCTTCTTCCTACTCAGCAATATTCTGGTCAGTCCTTCTTCATTCTTTAGTAACAGCAACTTAATATTTAAAAATAAGTTTATCGTTGTGTATGCAACGTAATTAGGAGTCAAGATAACATAGCCATCATTACTATTAGCTTAGAACCTGGTGAAGCATTCATAGCGTCTCACGCCATAATCAAAAACATCAAAACATCCGATAACCGCCTATTTGTCACGGTCCACACTATTTCCTTTCCCTGCATATAAAGTTTCCTCTAATTAAAAGCAAGCGCGTCTAACGCACAGAAGTAGTATTTACTTGTGCAGTACGTAAAGTTGGTCTAAAATGTATTATCCTCTGACGCAAAGAGTGGTATCTGGTATGTAAAGGATCAAAGGTACCTATTATAACTTTAACACGTGTAAGTGTATTTGTCTGATCTATGGTGTCATGCTATTGCAACTCATAGGGGGAGAGACGTGAAAAAACGATCTTCACCCATTTGATAACCAGAAGAGACAAAAGTACCTTTTATGAAATGTTACATACGAGCCTTTTGTTAGTAGGTATAGCATTGTTCGACATCGAAGTACATATCAGCCTTAGAGCGTCCATCACACATATTATCGGGTGGGCATTCTCAATTGTTAAAGCACATTTCTAAGTGTTAGCGGCTTGCGTCCAGAACATTTTTATTATAATTATTATTTACTGTCTCAGTTGAGGTAAACAAATAAAAACCCGTTTGCAAAACAAACTCAATTATGCTAGAAATTTTATCAAGACACATCTAGTTTACTGTACGTTTCACCGGTCCCGTTGTCTATTTGTCGGTCTGTAATCAAATCTTGCAAGTTAAGATCCTTTTCTTGGTTACCGATTGAGCTGAAATTTTGCATAGGTACATGAGTAAATCGCGTGACAATGCAATATTATGATGACATGGTGCTGATCTGATGACGGAACTAGAGGGTCGCCAAAGGAACTTAGCAATGAAACGACACAACCTCATCGAGTTTGGGTTCATTTGAATGGTCTTGGCGAGTAGTTTGTCTTTCAATGGTAACCAGGGTCTGTTGATGGAGCTGGAAAGTGGTCATAGGACTTATGTAATGAAACGACGCAACCCTTTCGAGTTTCGGCTCGTTTGATTCGTCTTGGCGAGTACTTGTTCAGTAAAAGCTTGTTTTTAGGGTTCCGTACCTCAAAAGGAAAAAAACGGAACCCTTATAGGATCACTTTGTTGTCCGTCTGTCCGTCCGTCCGTCTGTCAAGACCCTTTTTCTCAGGAACGCGTGGAGGTATGAAGCTGAAATTTATATCAATTACTCAGGTATACTGTCCCTTGAAGCTGTGAAAAAATCAAACTTCTAAGCCAACGCAATCAAAAGATACAGCCGTTTATGCCGCAAATTTTGAAACGCGCAAGTACTCGCAAGGGAATCAAAACCTAAAGGGTACTTCCAGTCGACCTAGAATCTTGAAATTTGGCATGAAGCAACGTTTTATAGCACACATAAAGGAAAAATTCCGAAAACCTTAAATTTTTAGTTACATTACAAAATATATATTTTTTAATAAATATAAACTTATTACTTTTTTTGTCGTAATGAACGAACTTTGTAAACCTTGCAGGTTTGTACGGAACCCTCGGTGCGCGAGTAAGACTCGCACTTGGCCAGTTTTTTTAAAAATAATGTTTATACTTGTTAATAGACAACTGTGGATCATATGCCTAAGCACGAAGCACGATATGTACAACGTAATAAACACGGTCTTAATGAAAGCTAAGTCACTGCGTCGTCTAGAAGTGAACGCTCGGATGAGTCCGAACGTGGTTCCAATCACGCCGAGTTTACGACTGTCTGTCTGTCCGTACTCTCATAAAGCGATCTGAAGCGCCGGCGACTGATTGATAACACATGCCAGCCTTGAACAATGAGCGTTTATGGTATTTTCATATTTTACTCCTATTTGATTTTTGATTTATTGTTATTGTTCCAACAAAGATTGTGTTGTCTTGTTGTAGATAGAAGATTGTTAAACGTTTTGAATGAGAACTTTGATCCAACTGTAATCGCGTAAACAGTCACCCCTTGTAAGTAGGCCTAGGTCCCGTAATACAAAAAGCCGGTGATTACAGTATTTACAGTACATATTAGAAGTGACATCTTGAAAAATACATCTGTGTACCCTGTACCGAGCAGAAAGGGGGTGATGTGATTCAGACCATTATTAGAGGTATAAACAATTTTTACAATGAGACAACTATGTGCTAGCTACGGGTATGTTAGTAGCAGACATGCAACTGGGGTTCTGTGGGTTCGATCCCCACCCAGGGCAAATATTTATGTGATGAACATAAGTGTTTGCACTGTGTCTGGGTGTTATTTAGTAACTATCTATATAAGTATGTATTTAAAAATAAGTATATGTAGTATATCAGTCTCTGGCAGCCATATCACAAGCTTTGCTTAGTTTGGGGTCAGAGGCCGTGTGTAAGATGTCCCCTAATATTTATTTATTTATTTATTTATTTATAACTGTAACAGCTACTGGCATGTGTATTTCTGACTTATAAATCCCATTAAAAAAAAAAACATTTTAAAATGTTGTCTTGACGTAACCATATAATAGGTAATTATGACTCGCACGGTCAAAAGTAGAGAAAAGCGTCTTTATACACCTAAACTCTACAAGCCATAACTTTATAAACTCTAAATAAACCACATATATATTTTTAACACATTTTTACTGATCAAAGTACACATTTATATTCTACATAATTAAATGAGCTAATAAAAGATCTATTAGACAAAAACTGCCAATTTAAAACTTACACATCTGACAATACAAGACTTTTACTAAGCATCTTTAATATGCCATACATACCTAAAAGGTAAATATGTAGTACTCTTTATTTTATACTTTTTCAAGGTTTCACATGTAGGTATTCATTTTAACTCGTCAAAAATATTACCAAACTTGAATATAACCCAGACAGTTGAATTGTTGGGGTTTTTATATTCTACGTTTCTATTCAAAGCACTTTTATATAGTTTACATAATTTATAGGTAAGGCACCTCGATTTTTCTACATTTGCAGATGCTGTAAGTCTTCACGCATATTCTTTTGTACTGTTACAGAGTAATCATGTTATGAAAGAAAACATTATAATAAAGGTTTGGCACCCTTTTTATTACATTCAGAATATATCTACGAATTTCGTATGTAGATTAAAGTGGATACGTCCATTGTTTGCACTCAGAGTGTTGTCATATCCAGGCCATTAGTGAGAGTAAATTTCCTCTAGGATTTACTCAAAAAGGGTTAAGAACTCTTTATATTTTCATTGCTTGAAGTGTGACGAGACATACAATGGGGATATTTTATTCTTTGAGAAGGACGAATTACATTTTCTAAAATTTTGATGGTTTAATGCAGAGTATAGTAAAAATAAGTGGAGTAAAAAGTGGAACAAAGAATTTTTATACCACACGAGTAAGATCTTTTTGGTGCACTTTATATGTGTGAAGCGTAATTTTTTTTTGTTTTTATCCAAATGATGGCAAAAATTCAGGCCTGCCGAGAATTACATGTGTCGACGACATTTTTAAGCGAACAATACTTAGGCATCAAAAGGATATAATTGGTAAGAGACAGAAGCGATTGGCGTAAACGTTACAAGGCCTATATTCAGTAGTGGGCTATTAAGGGTTGAAGATGATTATCGATGTTAGGATAAAAACAGTCAACATCAATACAGAGCTCTGGTTAGTTATTTTCCTTTAGACTTTACTGCCACTACTTATCTAAACTACCAAATTTATATCAATAGCTGTTGTAATTTTTTCTTAATAATCACGCTATCTATTTCTACCTTCTTGGCCTGATAGGTACTGGATTCTCCCATAAAGTAATCAAAGTATAGGCCAAGTATCTAGTTCTAGAGTCAAAATTACCTACCCGAAATTAACAAGCATTAACCATTCTTAATTTTTACTCTTTCGGCATGGAACAGCAAAAATAACGTTTTTATTTTGGTAATAACAAACAACATTAAAGTTAACATTACGGAGGCAGGTGAAACGACATTACAGTCAACGTAGGAAAGCTCGCCAAATATTTACAAGAGCCTCAAGTGGCTTAAAACAAATTCTTCTATAATCTCGCTTCGGCTTTGTACTATTGTTTGCATTGAATTTCGCTACTGCCTACCTTTTCCTTAGGACAGTATAATGTAAACCAGTATGGAATATTAATTAATACCAATAATATTACTCGAAGAGTAACTGGTAAAATTATTTATTATTTTGTTTCTATGTAGGTACTCGTACATCACATTTGGTTTCACAAGAACGAGTTAGATATTAATGCAGTAAACATTGAAAAATGCCTTAAATTGTTATTATCTACACTAATGTTGTAAAATTCTACTTATGTTTCCAATACTTGACTTATAATGACTACTGTTATAGCGCAGACAACAAAACACTCAATTTAAGCAATTTCACATGATGTTATAATATCCGCATCGATATCGTAAAATCTCGTTATAACATCGCGTGCTCGCTCCTGATTGGCCCTGCGCGCGCAGCTGCGCTCTCATTGGTTAGATTTTAATGGCGCCAAGTTCACTGTGACAATACACGTACGCGTGAATTTAATGTTTCGCAATATGTTTTTATTTTTTTATTAGTGAAGATAAAGTAGTGTATGCAACTGCATATAACACGGGTATTAAAACACTCGTTACTATTATGAAACTCGCTGCGCTCGTTTCATAAGCTCTCACTCGTGTTTTAATACCCTTCATTATATGACAGTTGCATAAACTACTATTTTGCTATTAAAACTATTGTTAATTTTGTTATTTAAAAAAATTTAGTAATGTAGCAAAAATACTGCAATTCGAAATCAACATCAAGTTTTTATGATACAGTTGGACTAATTATGGTTTTGGTCATTTGAAAATCAACTTCCTGTTCCTGGTGTTTATATTTGCGTCAGTAACCGAGCAAAGCGTGGTCTCTGTACTTATTACAAACAGATTGAATTAACTACTAGTTTATATAGCTCAATCCTGTTGTTTATATACCTGATACATACATATTAGCTATTTAGACGTCATACAAAATAATAGGTTGATACAACAAATAAATATGTCCATCAAGTAATACTATTAGATAATTTTATACTGTTGTTTAATTATATTATGTCGTTTCTCTTGCAGCTTGTATTTTTGTGGAACGCCACTCAATTTGTGTTTGATTTGCCAAACATATAGCGTTCGTAAACATTTAACTGACTTGTATCGGGTTACTCGATTTCTTTTGTTCGTAGCTGTTTGATTTCTATGTGTGTCAATGTTGATACAATAACAGTATTTTATCGTAAAGATAGGTTTGGTACCTTTCAAATTAAGTCGAGTATCGATACGAGAATTTATTGAAATTGTAGACGTTTTGTAATGTTACATAGGTATTTAGAAATAAACTTTTGGTTGCCGCTATACACTACGGCTATGGTAATGTCTGATACTTGTATATATTTTTGGTCAAATGACAAATCGTATACATCCATAGCACGTTCTTATATTGTCGCTGTAGTAAAATTTTATTGGAAAAGAAAATCACAGTAAGTTTTAGACAATAACATAGACAAAAAGGTCTGTGCTTATAAAAATATGATCATAATAACGTTTTACCCCAACGGACCCCAAATCAAATTTTAAATCAATAATTATTTTTCGCAAAAAATGGCGATACCGCATTTCACCGTGTACAACATTCGAAAATTTCGCTCAAATCGTTTACAATATTGATGATTTTTCAAAAATGGCTAAGCCGATTTCTGTAAATTTTAAATGCGACTATCTCGGGAGTATACCATTTCGAAATAAAAAAAATATTTTTTCGATTCGGTTCCCAATAGGCGAAATTTTCGATGAACATACACAAAAAATACATACAGACGAACATAGAACCTTTTTGGAAGTCGGTTAAAAATTAAAAGGCTTAGTTAAGCCTAGTTTAAAAGCTTAGACCTATCAAGTTTGATAGGTCCAAACTTCCTAAAAATATACCTGTCTTTTTCATTGAGATCAGTTGTACAAGGACTGGAACACTACAATTATTTTTATTTTTTTGAACTGGCAAAATGCCTTGAAATTTGACCCCATAACCCATTACGACATGGGATATTATGTGTCCCATGATCTCTGGAAGTTTACAAATATCCTCTCACTTTTTTCAAAGCACCCATAAAGTGATGGTTTTGACAGTGTCTGCTGAGTGACGACTAATGTTTACATCGTCGCCAGAAAGTCATTAGTTGTCACTTACGATACTTTGACGCGTATGCGCATCTGGCAAACGTATTACAGATATACATAGAGTTGACAAAACAAGCTATTATATCCAAAGTTTAAAATTAGATTTGTGTAGACGAAACTTTATTTTTCAAAGTTACAAAATATAAATAAAAATAAAGTATTTGCTATATATTTCTCATATATTTTTTACACGTATATGTATACAAGGTTATCCAGATCTGGTGTACTAATCCGAAAGGGGGTGATTAAAACCATCATTACAAACAACTTTTAGTATGGAGCCAACTCAATATTCGAGAAAAAAATAAGCTGATTACTACCTACTTTGTTGATTCCGAGCAATTTTATAAGGAACAGCCGATTTTTTTTATATTTGAGTTAGTCACATACTAAAAGTTGTTCGTTACGATGGTTTTAATCACCCCCTTTCGGCTTAGTACAGGGAAAACAGATAACCCTGTATATTAATGTTACTAAAAACTCATAAAAAAAAATATATTTTATGGTTTATATACCTAGTACCTACCTGCATATTAAGACCTGAATAAATTCTACTCTAGATTATTGAAGATACAATAGAAATATGCTCAGTCAAAATAAAATTACGCTGACAATAGAGTACATTAGAGTACTTACAATATTCAATTGACTTTAAGTTACATTGTAAAGAAAGCACTCACATCTGTAATTTAACAGAAAAAAGAAACTAAGTTACTATAGAAAAGGCTTCAAAAACTATAAAAGTGTACATTATTAAACATTCGATATTCACAAAGACAAAGAACGATCCGACAGAAGTATCAAAAGTAATAAATAATTCTCCCGTTGCGACAAATGAGGTCATATGTTTCTGCTTTAGGTTTTTTTCTAAGACTTCCCGCGGGATCATGTGTCTTCTATTTCCGTTAACATATCGACTGAACGATTTGCTTCTTTAATTTTAGAATGTTCGCTGTTTAGTATATTGCGTCCTGGGGGTCATTAAGTTTTAGATTCGAATGCAGATGTTAACTGTGGTGCATCTGCTGAGTCTTACTCTGTGATTTTTTGTGTTGTTTTTATATTAAATTTTTGTGATTTGTAATGTGACTTACATAACTTCGATCTGGTGTGATTTTATACTGGTATTTGTATCGATGTATCATAATGTGATTATTTTGATAAATTTGGATTTTTCTATGGTCTAAGGTGTAAATCCAAAGCATCAATATGTAGGTTTGTAGGTACTTTGTTTGTTCGAGAAACGATGGTATCTAAAAAGAAACTTTAAACATAATTATGTTTGTCTGTCATCATTATATAAATCCTACTTGTAATTGTTGTAAATCGTTGCAATTTTGGACATTTTGTAGTTTTACATTTATTTTATTGTTACAAAAAGTACCTAACAGACCAAACTGACCAGAGACATTAAAATGTTAGTTTTTGAATCCAATGTCATGTTTACGTTGGGTTTTGACTTAAAAAGATTAAAACCTTTTTGACTCCCAGGTAATATATGTGCTCAGATAACAAGTTTAAGTCTAAATAATGTTCTAACGGTATCGTCTAGTTGCCCAATGCTTATTCTATATTTGCTTTTAATCTTTTAATCTTTTTAAAACAAGTGCCTTTGCTTTACATACGAGTACGTACCCATTATTTTACCTATTGCATAAACTTCATTTTGTGTGAATCACAACAGATTCAGTCCAAAATAAAGTTGCTCAAAGTGCTAGTGTGTATTGTAACAATTTTACGAGCCCTTTTCAAAGAGAATATCCATTCACAAATCCTTTTGTACTCCAAACTATTTGAATCACATTAAAAACAAATGGAGCTTTGGCCTCAAACTGCTTTTAGACTTGCAATAGTTTAAGCTAACTCTACAAGCTTTGTTTCGAATATGTATCTTATCTTAGCTGTGGTAGAGTTGAAAATGCAACTGTTTGAAGGGTTTAAGTCGTGTGGTGGATTTTGAAGAACAATCAAACTTAACCTTGGGAGCGTTTTACGAGTCGTTTTCAGTCGGTTCTTGTAATAAACATGTCGGCAACAAGTGTTAGAGGATTCTAGTCTTTACACGTGTACTGTAATACTACTCTCTGTATATTTTGGGATGAAAACTTGAGTGCTTTATCTTTTTTAACGATAACGAAACCGTAAAAACTTTTATTATAATGAGATTGGTCGGGATCTTATAGTTGTTTATTTATTTGTGATTCAGTCTATACGTGTGGGAATAAAATATAGATGCTGATTTAATCCAGCTAAAACGATATCTTTCAATGGAATAAAATAATTGAGTAACTACGTACCTTAAACAAACTTCAAAAACATTTAGGTACATTTTTACTTGCACTGCTTTTTAACGTTTTAATATTTATTTATCTCGATACATTCACAATCTAGTGAAAAACATGGCTTATATTGTACTTAGATTCTGATGTTACTAGTCCGTTGGACTATATGTATTGTGTAATGTATATTGCCTTTCTCACACTATAAGCCAATATTTTATCTGCTTTTATAGTGTACTAGCGACCCGCCCCGGCTTCGCACAGGTGTATTATACATAAAAACCTTCCTCTTGAATCACTCTATCCATTAAAAAAAACCGCATTAAAATCCGTTGCGTAGTTTTAAAGATTTAAGCATACAGACAAAAATAGCGACTTTATTTTATACTAGCAGTGCCCCGCGGTTTTACCCGCGTTGTGCCCGTTCCCGTGGGAATTTCGGGAATTTTTATACATATAAACCTTCCTCTTGAATCACTCTATCCATTAAAAAAAACGCATCAAAATCCGTTGCGTAGTTTTAAAGATTTAAGCATACAGACAAACAAACAAGCAAACAAACGAAAATAGCGACTTTATTTTATACGTAAGGATAAGGAAGTAACAATAATAGATTATATTGACAGTTTTCTACATTTAAACTTAGAAGTGCTCGAACTGGAACTGAACCCACTGCCGAGCTTGTAATACGTTTATTTGAATGACATAAATCCACACTATCCAAATACCGATTGCAAATTTTACATTTCTATAAAAAACATGAAATAGCGTTAGTCAGATCTCTACAATCTACATGTTTCCTTTACCGTTTGATAACAAGCGTATTACCAAAGTATGGTACTTGAGAATACTGACAAATATCACATCTGAAACAACAAATACACAAAGAACCATAAATGTGTTAGCGTGAGAATAAAATCAATCGACCGCATGACTTCTCAACTATCGTATTTTTGAGTACTTCCACTCTGCCCCACCAAAGCGCCCCACTGGTGGGGCAGATTCCACTTCTTCATTTTTTGGAGTGGAATCTGCCCCACTCATCTCATCTTGGTGGGGCAGATTCCACTCACTTTTTAGACCAGTGGAATCTGCCCCACCAGGGGTGTCGCGCGTTTTAAATTAAATTGGTAGTGCCATGAAGTGTGAAATTTGCCTGCAAAATTTTAATCATTATAACGCCCCACCAAAAAAACAGACAACTGAAGACATTGAATGCAAAATATTAAGAAGATTGTAAACTAAAAGCACAATTATCTGAAGTAAAAAAGTACGGATTGTATGTAGTTATAGTATTTATGTCGCAAATATTTTCGAAGTCATCGTAAGTAAAAGAAAATTACAAATTGAATATTTTCATTACTGACTGACGATGTCTTCACTTATCTGTTCTTTTGGTGGGGCGTTGTAATGATTAAATTTTTTTAGTCAAATTCCACACTTCATGGCTCTACCAATTTAATTTGAAATCGCGCGACACCCCTGGTGGGGCAGATTCCACTGGTCTAAAAAGTGAGTGGAATCTGCCCCACCAAGATGAGACGAGTGGGGCAGTTTCCACTCCAAAAAATGAAGGAGTGGAATCTGCCCCACCAGTGGGGCGCTTTGGTGGGGCAGAGTGGAAGTACTCGTTAGGTCATTACCGATATTTCACTGGACTTTAGACGATATTATTTCCCGTATGTAATTTTATTATTTATGCTTTTGGACGTTTTTATTACTTAGATGAGTGTTGTTTGTTTTGTTTCAAATATAAGTTATGGAGACAAGACAAAATAAACAAGGGTTGTTAGTGATTATTATAACTGTGTTGCTTTTTTGGGAGAAAAATACAACGATGTTTATTTTAATCGTTAGAGTTGGAGATGTGATAAAGATAGATCTTAAGTGAGTTGTTTGGTTAAACAAATATGAGTTACCTTTACACGTGTTCATAACGTACTACTTACTTTTATAATTAATTTGATTTTAAACTTGTCATAGAGCCAAAATAACACTGCCAGAATAGTGAATTCCTAGTTATGTATGTTACGACTTACGACTGAACAAAATTAAATAATTTTCGCGACAATAAGCATGATTACTGACGAAAATATTATTATAGTTAGTCCATGACTTAGACAGACAGACAGACAAAACTCTTTATTCATAACCACAAACAATAATTAAACAATATGTACACACTAAGAACCAAACATGATTATAAATTGGCGGCCTTATCACCCATGGCGATTTCTTCCAGGCAACCATGCACGAATATTAACTAACGAGGCCTAAACTAGAGACAATATTACATAGCAAACACCTGGTTGTTAAAAAAATACTACTTAGATCTAAACTGATAAACTAAAAATAATAAACTAAACATACTTATTTAAATATTAACTACATACTAATATACCTACATATATACGTTATAATACAATTACTACTTACTTACTTAGATTATTTTTAATAGTTATTTTGCCCAAAAATGGCATAACCGATTTCAAACATGTACAGAATTCGAATATGTACTCACAGTTCGCACGGATTGATATAGTAATTTTCACATTATTGTTGATTTATCAAAAATGGCTCCGCCGATTTCGTTAAATATTAAATGGGATCACCGTTGAAATACGTGGTCAAACATAAAAACATATATACGCGTCGACTTGTAAACATCCTCTGTTTCGTTGGTTTAATAAAACATATTGGACACGTATTTTCTTTATTGTCAATCAAACAATAACTGACATTACTGGAACTGGTACTTGGAAGTAAATGTGTACTAGTTAGTTAAACTCAAAAGTAAAGCGTATGTTCAATTGGTATTAGTTTCTTTCGTAAAAAAAAATCATTAAGTAGGTAGGTACTTGACAAATTGTCAAGTACCTACAATGCTATTGTACTTGCAATTATTGCATTGTCTCAGTTTGTTTGTGCACACTAGTTATTATGCGAAATCTGATCAAATTAAGATAGGTACAGAGTGTGAGGCAAAAACAAACAACATAAAATGAGAAACGAAATACACACCTTTCATTGCGTAACTGAAAACATGTATAGCACAACGGTAAGCTATACGTTTTGTATAATTGACCGAAGAACAAAACCGGAGGAGGTACTCAAATCGACGCACTTTTTTTTATGTGTTTTTTGTAGTAGTCCGATTTCAATAATTATTTTTTTATTGGAAAGAGTACACTTCGGAATTGGTCCCATTACAATTTTATTGAATTTGGCTGAGCCATTTTTGATAAATCAACAATAATGTGAAAAATGCAACATCGATCCGTTCGAAATATTCGCGAATTCTGTACACGGGTGAAGTCGGTCATGCTATTTTTTTCGAAAAATAATTATTTAAATAAAAAAAAAAGGTACGCAGCTACTGCACCAAGCGTTCGTATTATCTGTTTTATATTACTGATAAATATTTTACAGCTCATACCTACCAATTTCTATTGTGTTCACTATTATACTTGTTGAGCCAATCATCTCAATTGCCAATGGCAGGCTATTTCAGCTGCACCTACATCCACGACCACTTACACCATTCGATATTACTGGCAGTTACATCAAACAGCAATTCAATAAGTGTTGCATTACACAATAATATCAATTGATTAACGTTTAATAGTCATGTTACAGCTTGGCCCTTAAGTCCCTATAAGGACGCGACTTGACTTTTTTTTTATTTCGTATAGGTTTGCTTTTGACAACATGTTGCGTGAATACATACCTTGTTATTTTTAACAAATCATGTTTTACAGTCATTTGGCTACCAAATATTTTTTTGTACAAGACATACACGTCACTTTTTAATACTTACGTTATGTACAGGTATACATTAAACTAAGATAACATAAGTATATTTTAAAAAAATGTCCAATTACGAGTCGAAATCGCTCACGAAGGGTTCCGTACTGTAGAGCCCTGGGGAGCCCCCTTAAATATTTATTTTAATTTAATTATTTATAATTGAAGTGAATATACAAAAATATTTTTTTGTGAATATTTCAAGCTTCTACCTGTTACCGTTATTAATATCGAGCGAATAACGGCTAAAAATTTAGATTTGTTGTATGAGAGCCCCCCCCTAAATATAAATTTTATTCTGTTTTTATTTTTTTATATATAGCGTCAACAGAAATACATCATCTGTGAAAATTTTAGCTTTCTAGCTATAACGGTTCATGAGATACAGCCTGGTGACAGACAGACGGACAGACGGACATCGGAGTCTTAGTAATAGGGTCTCGTTTTTACCTTTTGGGTACGGAATCCTAAAAACGAAGACTAACCATGACAAACGTTGCTTAACTTTGGTGATGTCCAAAAAAACCTAGTTGAACTACGCTATGAGCGATACATGTGACATTCCAATTAAATGAGTCTATGGACAGATATTTTATAAAACTTTTTTTTTTTTTTTTAAATAACATATTATGTACTTTTTGTCTTTGATATAGTATTATTTTCTTATTTTCGCAGTAAACACGCTATCAATGAAACTCCTGCTGGGTAATATGAAACGCTCCTACGGGTGTGCTAACGTTTCAATAAAGCTACGTTTGAACATATACTCGTTACAGCTTCCTTATTGGTGCAGTCTCTTTATGTTGGTTTCTATTGATTGATAGTTCTGTTTGTTTCTGTAAACGTTTTATGGGATTACGGAGGAAATTATATCAAGTCGATTCATAAATTATAACATACTAGCTGCCCGTCGCGGCTTTGCCCGGGTACGATTGGCTAAAGAAGACAAATAATAAGGATCCCTATTTTTTTAAATATAATATAGCCCATGTTCACCGAGGATAGTGTAGCTTCCCAACAGTGAGAGACTTTTTCAAATCGGTTCAGTAGTTTCGGAGACGATTCAATGCAAACAAACAATCAAATCTTTTCTCTTTATAATATTGGTATAGATTCGTACTAGAATTATTTTTCGCAAAAAACAGCATGACCGACTTCACCCGTGTACAGAATTCGCGAATATTTTCCACGGATCGATGTTACATTTGTCACATTATTGTCGATTTATCAAAAATGGCTTAGCCGTGAATAAAATTTTAATGGGACTAATTAAGAAATATACTCTTTCCAATAAAAAAAGAATTATTGAAATCGGACCACTACGAAAAAAGTTATGCGTGGTATATATACCGGTATATATAATATATATATATATATGTATTTTTTTTTAAATCTTACGAATAAAAAAAATAAAAAATACGCGTCGAATTGAGTACCTCCTCCGGTTGGTTAGTCGGTCAAAAATGGCGAATACTGGGAATAGTGGTGAAAGTTTGAAAATAGTCAAAATTTATAGTTTTAGACAGTAACGTTTATTACTCGGATTGTAACTAAATACTCAAATGGAACACTTTATCTGAGTCTGTCTTTGAAAAAAGTAGTCTAGTCGTGGTGTCTTTAAATCTAGATTAATTAAATATCTTTGATGTAGGCGCGCTATGCTATGCCCATAGTAGGTGTCTTCAAATCTAGATTCATTAAATTTAGTATTTTTGATGTAGACGTGCTCTGGAGTTTATTTTTGCTTTAAACCAGTCAATTTGAGATCAAATGCTATCTATGCTATTTCTATAAACACGTCTTAAAATCCTAAAAAATATACTTTTATCAGGACCATTTAGCGATCCCAATACCGCGTGGTCTGTTCCACCTTTCTGAGTGAGTGACAATCTTACAATTTGTATGTATATTCAACTATTATAAATCAAATATTCCTAAAGAAACGAACCAAAACAAGCCACAAAAAAGGTTTCCCTAACAACATAACGTGTAAATTACCCAATGTAGAGCAGCACGTTTGCAGAACTGTTTAGACACAAGTCTACTAATTAAAGCTCTACTACTCCGAGATTCACGTGAGAGCCATGTAATTAATATTGCGAACAATATCTCTACTCTCCTTGTCGCGTAATTAGGTAGAGGCTACATTGAATGTTAAATAAGGTTGGTAGAGCTGCACGTTTTAAAGTTACATTCTATTGTACGTCAAATATTTATTATCAACAGACTATCCAGTACAATTGCTTGTTTTGAGCTGTAAAGGATGTTTGTTAGTGAATGACTTTACATTATCAATAACAAGGGTATCATTATTTTTATTTTGACAATGATTTTTTTTTTGACATGAATTATACTTATTGTAGCGTTTAAATCCGGTTCCATTATGCGTTTTTTTTTTTTCAAACTACAAAATAATAAAAAAATGTTAATTTCGAAATATGACATTTAAGATCGTAGAGCGGATCCAAATTGGCTCGCGGCAAAAATTTAAGAAAAGCAAAGAAATATTTTTTTAAATACATTTTCAGAAAAAAACAATGTCAGGGCAATATTTTTTTCCCATATCCATATCCAACCCAGTGTCATATTAAAAACTCTGATTTGTAATGGGCATACATGAAATCAAGTAAGAGCCTTAAATGTTATTATTAGCGTCACTTAATTATACAAAAAATATATTATAGTATGTTAACAATTCTATGCAAAATCATAAAGAACATTATTCATAAAATACGTCAGAAACTTGTCTTAAATTATATGTTTTCCTATAAGGTTAGGAACCTAAATCAAAGGTACCGCTATATTAGCACTCTAACTGACACATTCCTGAAGCTTGCTTAATTGATTTCTGCTAAATTCGTGAGAACAACTGAGAGGTAGTGACTCACGCAGCTAGTCATGGGGTAACCTAGATTTGCTGTTTTGATATATAAAGATAACTAGGCTTTGTTAGCACAGCAGCAGATACTTTTGTCACCCGTGACCGTTATTATTTTCATCCTAAAAATGCTTTATGAAAAACTATGTAAATATTACAATACCACGTTATTAATATGAAAAGTACCTACTTTGTACTTCTAGGTAGGTATTGCGAAATTTTTGTGATCAACAGCTCACAAACGCCAGTAGATTTTTGGTTAAAAATTAAAAATATTAATCAATGGTGAAGGAATCTGTAACGTAACATTTGTACTTACTTATAATTATGTAATCAGAAACTATTTCAGATAATTTTTTCCTAGTAACTAAAACAAAACATAATTTGGTTTATGCGGTATATCACAAAAAAATGTAATTAATGTACAACTATAAAAAAATCTAAAATAAGTCCTAAATTGACTTCAAAAATAGTTTCACGATTCAAATTGCGTATAAACAAATCACAAAATGCAGATTCATCCACTATTTATTGATATTAGAAAGTTTTGATAAAATCAGCTGTAACAAGAACACTGTTACAAGGCAAGTGTTTTAAAAAAGTTTAGATATTCTCAGAAATGTCTAAATTGATTCACAAACAATATTTACATGGGCCAGACTTAGTCATGTTCCATTAATTGATTCCTATAAAAAATAAAATGGAGATGTACCTAGTCATTGTTTCAAGACGAAGGTACAAATTATTCAATATACTCAATGACTAACACATCACTAAAAAATTTTGCTATAAATATTTGCACACAAAATAAAATTATTTTTTTACTCTCTATGCTCAGAACCATGACTCGAGGCGTACCACGTCAATCAACAAGAAATATTCAGCAAACGTGACTAAGTCCCTCGTGGTAAGAATCCGATCGGTTTTTTAATAGTCCACTGCTGAACATAGCCCTACCACCGAGAGCCCAAATTAAAAAAATGAAAGAAAAATTATTTCAGTAAAACTATACGTCGCAAAAATTGAAGTCACGTTAAATTACTACTAGGTATATACAACTATATACCAAAGCGATTAAAGTGGTTCCACTAAAACGGTTAGAGTCTACTGTTATTTACACTGTTTAGTTTTGATGTTTCTCTCTATGAAAATAAGATCAAATTTGGCTACTGATAAAAAATTCTGCATTTTTTTGATGATGTTTTTTTTATACAGAATCAGTTTCGTAACTTACCTTATTTGTTTTTTTTTTTTAAATATATTACCTATGTGAATAAATTAAATAAATATTAGGGGACATCTTACGCACGGTCTCTGACCCCAAACTAAGCAAAGCTTGAGATATGGCTGCCAGAGACTGATGTACTTATTTTTAAATACATACTTATATAGATAGTAACTAAATAACACCCAGACACAGAGCAAACACCTATGTTCATCAAATAATTATTTGCCCTGGGCGGGGATCGAACCCACGCCTCTTGACCCGAATCTGAATGTGATCTTCTGAATTAGTGCTTCCAAATATTTAATTAATTTAACATTTAGTCCTATAAAATTGAAACTCTGAAACTCTGAAACTCATTTTGAAATTCCCATTGCAGTTTTATTTCCCTGGTTCGAGCATGTCATAGCCGCAGTAAACACGATGCAGTGTAAATTTAGAAATGTGCAAAAGCAAGTATGCGATGGTTTTAAAAATTCAACATCATTTTTATCCGGCTAAATAAGCATGGTCATTTTAACTGAGTTCTTGAGTTCATAAAATCAGAACAAAAGTATTAATTAGTAGGAACCTGCGAGTAAGACGTTACTTAAAATATATTGATCCAACGAACTAAATAAATAAATAAAATATTTATTCAAAAAACCTTAGTACTAAAAAACGTACACCTAATTAAAACCGAATACAGTTTACTGAAACTTCATATTTAAACAATCGGTAAAACTGTTTACAAAGATTGAAAATTGCAAACTATTTGTCGCATTAGCACCACAGAGAAGCGAGTAATAAATGTCATATGGTTCGCGCAATGCATATAAATTTAAATGTATTCCATAATTTGCACCACACCAGTTTTTCTCAAAACTAAATGTTAAACTAATCTCTACTATCTATTTAAAGAACCTATGTCAATAATTTGACAATGCAAAATTAGTTTATCCGGCAAAATCGCAATCTCTAACCCATGCAACACTATGAAACGTATTCTTGTTACTACTAAAATGGCTGTTGAAATATAAAAGAGTGTGTAAAACAAGAGCTACATAGTTTTATGAACGCTCTCTGGCAACAATCGGGGCGAGAATAAATAAAACCACGTAGACATAATTATGAGATGGAGTTGACACACCCACAAGTTAGGTTCTGCATGTACCACAGGTCAAATGTCTCACAATATGGCTGCCATTCTATACTTGGCTATCCTAAGAGCCTTGCTGTTATGTTGTAACCACATCAGATTATAAATTTTAAGCACAACATAAAACAGTTCACAGGAAAAATACTGAATCTATTATGCTTGCGAACACAATCCGCCTTAAGAAAGTGGCAAGCGACCAAGTATCAAACAATATACGTAAAGAAGCTATGGGCCCTTCCTTTTATATCTTTTCTCGTTGTGAAAACATAAGACAAGGACATGCGCCGTTTAATGTCACAGGAGCCAACGGCATGATGAATATTACAACTGAGAAGAAGCCAAATAAGAAATCGACGAGAGCTGGAACGCATTCTGAGAAAGGTACTTTGTATTCTGTCATGTCATTGATTTGATCGCCTTTTCTGAGAGCTAACTACAATGTCCTTGTTGTATCTGCTTGTGGATTTGTAACTATTTTGATTTATCTAAATTTATTGCACATCAAAAAAAAATAACTTAAGAAAGCTAAAATATAGATGCTGAAATATGCTTAGTTTTATTTATTTGATGGACTACGAGTAGTTAAATGCTGCAACAGTAAATTTTGACAATAATTCCCCATTGTTTCTAAATTTAAAGTTTTTAATGTGTTCTGTTTTGGGTATACGCAGATTACAGGACGTACTATTTAAATTTCAATATCATTTCCATAAAGAAAATAAAATATTATGTGAACCGAATACATCAACGATATTATGATATTTTCAATAATGCTTAGAGTTAAGTAATGTGATCCTATTGAAGAGACATGGACTCGTTACAGTTTAAAATAATGTTGGTTTAATCATGATATGTAGAGACTCTTAGGCTATAAACTGGTTTCAGAAATAAAACAATACTATTTGGCTTAAGCTGAGATGTATTTTATTTTTTTTATGATCCGTTACCATATAGGAGTGGTTGTCAGTTTAATTTGAAGTATATTTGTGAATATTTTTATTTAGACATTGATATTTATGTCATGATGGTAATAACAATATATTTTTTATTTGTAGGCACCTGTCTAGAGGGCTTTTTTCGATGAGTTAATAGTATGAGAACACTGTAGTTAGTGTTACTATCATATGGTACGAGTACATTTACTTGTACATTTATTTTTGGACTTTTATAAGCATAATGAATCAGTTGATGAATTTATATGCTAGATAACAATTGTACAAAAAGCTTCAGAAAGTGTTCTGTCACGTTGGCATTGTTTCCTTGTGACCTTAACTTTAATTTTATTATTAGTTCAATAAACTTTAAGTTAAAGAAAATTAGATTCAAATGATTTCTTTCTCTTCATACTTGTAACTTGGTGTCATGAACACAATTCCCAAGATTTAAGATTATGAACCAGACATTTTACGTTTTGATGTAGTTTAACCTAATCCTATTGGCAAACAAATATAATATAATTATATATTAAGGGACTTCTTACCACACAATAATGCATTAAGCAATCGCAGCTAGCATCGAATCTGTTTTAAATACTGAGAAGCGTTTGAAGTAAGAAATGTTTCCTCTTCTTATTCTCAATTTACCATCACTATGTATCAATAGAATCATCACTCAATTATAAAAAGAAAATTATACAAAGAAGAAAGAAATTACACATAGAAATCTCTATTTTCATCTATAATTTTATTAAACTTGTTCTTTTGCTGAGTGCGGATCGTTTCTCACCGCTGTGGTACAAAAAAAAAAACATAAATACATTTGCAACTTTTCCGTATCTCACACAAAAACATCTCTGCCACTATCAACCAATAAACAGTCATGTTTACAAACTGTTCCTCTACAACTAATGGCTCATTTTGTCAAACAACCGACTTCGTGAGGTTATAAATTCAACAAGCCCTATATGAATCACAGTAATGAATCAACCTATCCAAGATAACTTGATAAATCTTGTAGCTGTTAATATTAATATTTCACTTTACCAGATTAAGTGGGAAACGTAAATAACTAAATAGTCTACGTTTTAAAGGTACTTAATGGAATCGTTATTATCTAAATCGAATTTACGTAAATAACAGCTAGAAAAGAGACGTTTTAATGTAGATAATTAATTAGTGAAATAAACGTAAATCTTTAAGCTTTATTTTCTTAAAAACACATTATCGATATTGCTATTAAGTCCTTCTGATTAATGTTAATTTGATTGCATAGTTTGCTTTGATTTACCTATCTTTTTTTAGTGATTTTATTAAATTATTTTTATTAAATGCTTTCCAGAAAGGTATTATTTACTGTAAACAAATGCACATCTTCTAGCATTAAGCAATACCTAATAATAACAATCTTTATTGACACCAAAATACATGAGATATACAAAGACGTGTTTGGCACCGGGACAAAAAAGCACCCAGACAAGAAATTCTGATTCCCGGATGCTATAAATATGCTAGCAATAAATAGGTACTTGAAAATTTGACCACTTACTTTTTTTTAACCGATTAGATAAGTGCGCTGGAGCTCGATGCAAGCCGCTTCCAGCCGGTCTTAGTGAAGATTTACATAGGAGGCCTATGTCCAGGAGTAAAAGTCTTATATGACTGCATATATGGAACGCCATCGGCGACGACTTCTTTAAAATGTTTACCGCAGGTAATGTTTTCTTATTAATCTGAAACATGTCTAAGATTAAATCCAGAACACCAAGGAAGTGGTTTTCAAAGACCAAACACATTACCCTGACAAAAATAAGTTGTCAATAAAACGGTCTTGGTGGCGCACGGCATAAACTCGAAATTAATAGGCGGGATTATATAAACCAAAACATTGTAACCCAAACGAGCGACTGCCATTCCTTCCACATCCCGGCCTGGGGAAAAATCACTGAAAACGACCGTAAATGCGACAAATTTGTGTGCGAGACTCCATAAATTAAAGTTCATTAAAAGTTTGTCCATGAAAGCGAACGGCATTTTATTCACTCAAAAATGGACTCTAAATCGTCAGCTGAACTATAAACCCGGCTTTTAGAATTCAGGACGTGGACATACCTAAACGACCTAGATAACTTATGAAAAAAATTACAAATTTGACCTCTTTATACGTGCTTATAGACCACAGCTCACTAAGCTCAGAATGTATGTATAGCCATACCAAAAAACATTGAGTACATAGCAAACAAATGTAACGAAGACAATTTCATGCACTCAAGCATCAACATTAAATTCATGTGCATGACTATTACTCGTACATCCAGATAAAATTATATCCAAGCCTTCCAATTCATAAAATAACGGTGTTCGTTATATACTGACCCAGGAAAAAATTACGCGAAAAAAAAATTCTCTATCGCAGTAAAATGAAAATAAAGTAATTGGAGACGCAATTCAGTTTCTATTTTCAATTTTAAATCTTCAAAATAAATCCCAAAAGATCGTCTCAATTGGCGCACGTATGACGTAACTTTTCTTTTCACGTGAATTCCACCAGTTAGTGTTTCTTTTACAGCTATTTTTAGTGGCTCATGTCATGTCAAACTTTCGGATCATATTTTTACAGCTAATAGCTGAATGATCACAATCTATAATGATGATGTTTCTCTGTAGTTGCAACGTGATACAGTCGTTGAGGTAGCAAGATCATTTGAGGTTGTTCCCGAGAAGCTTAATGTGTGTCATTATCATAGTATATTTACTTCATTAACTCGAGATATCTCAAGTGAATAGATTATGCATAAGATTTTCTCATCTTTCACCTTTACGTTGACGTAGCCGATTCCAATAAACAAACAGTTACAAAACTCTGTGTAATTTAAGCGTTAAAATTTGAGACGCTGACATATTTCACGACTCCGAATTTACAAAGATATCACAGAAAACAAGTTTTGTTAGATTTACACGAGCGCAGCTGGTGAGTTTTTGTCAAGCTATTAATGAAGATTTGTAACCGCCAGTTAACTTTAGTGTGGTCTCTGAAACACTAAAGGGAATTTCTTCTTTATCCCACTAAAAAGAAAAACACGTCTTATAATTTACAACTCGCTTTGAACTGATTTCGCGTGGACGCACGAACTATTCTCGTAATAAGAAACATGCGTTTGCAATAACGTTCGCTTTATAAAATGATTTAATTTTATGAAGACGTACGCCGTTCAAATGTTAATCTCGTACGGACAGGCAGGCAAGACAAACGAATTAATAAAAGGCCCCACAGCGTTCAACTTAATGGGAAACTAACAAGCGTAAACCAAAACACATAAAACAATACTAAACACCCTCGAGGCCTGAAACTACGGGCTCGATAGTTCGCCACCTGTCACGGTTCTCATTCGATATCAAAGCGGCAAACTTTTCAATTTCCCTCTTAATATAATTCACACTCATTTTCGCCCAACTTTTAGGAAGTCCTATTAAGCTCTGCAAACTTCTTGTGTGTTGGTGACACGACGTGTTTTGGCGAAAAAAAAAATTAGAGACGGCCATCACTACGTAATTGAAGTGTCAAAAGTTATTTGATTTTACTTGCAAATCGCGTAGCTATATGAAATTTTTCGCGCTACCGAGATCGTCGGTAAAAAAGAGAATTCGATATGAGGAGAGTGTCTGCAATCAACATTCGACCTAGATTCCACTGGATATTATGCACATACAAGTGTGAACTTGCGAGTATTAAACGAGGCTGCGAGAATTGTTTGCACGCTGATTAAATAAGTAATTTATACTTAATTGAAACGCGGATATTGTCGGCACAATTCAGCTGTTAAAGCCGAGTTATTAAGCGGAAAATTGAACAAGCACGATCTTTTGCGGCGACCTCTTAATATACTTTACACGGTCATTGTCTAACTACCTAATTCGTTCGAGGTCTCAAACAGAAGTCAATTCATTTACAATGGTCATTAGAGCAGCCACAATGTACATAAAACATATTTTTGAAGAGGTTAATTAACCCCGGAAATTTGATTATCAACTCAATCTTTCTTATTAAGTAAAATCAAAGATGTCTTCATTTGCAGGAAACAATGTGCACTGTTTACCACAAAACTGTAATTATTAACCATGAAATAAAACGTAAGTACTTAGTATTAATTTACAAAAAATACCAACAAATGTTAATAAATCCATAGCAATTATGTCATGTACCAATGTATATTAATACAGAGGTACATATAATTAACAAAATAATAATTTTCATATTTTAGTAGGTAACAAAATATGTCTTAAGATATAAATAAAATAATCCCTATGGTCAAAATATGGAACCGACACAAGATAGATAGATAGGTATAACTCTTTATTGTGTGCACTAATACTATTTACTACAACATATGGTACAAAGTAGATACAAATCTTAAACTAGTGTCACAAATTGCGGTCTTATCGCTGAAAGCGTTCTAGCGACAAGTAAAGTGCAAGTCAGCCTAAATTAACAAAACAGCATGCAAAACATTCGGGGGCACTCGCGCCTTTTAAAAGAACTTCACCAAGAATACATTCCTATAATACCTAACCGTAATTAATCATACTGCATTGTCATACAACCACTCTAAATACAGCAGAAAATTTGCTAAATAATATAATACGTGTACCAAGAAAATTAAAGCGACACAAATACAGCGCAAGTCAGGCTGTAGTAACAAGACAGCATGCAAAGCATTCGCGGGAGCACTCGTGGCCTCTGAAAGAACTTCATCAAGTATGCATGCACCTCGGCATCCAGTTACGAGATGACTGTTGACTTTGCTTATGGAGGACTCGACGTGAATCCGTCTAGCTTTTCCAGAAGGTACTCATTTTTGCATGAGGATAGGTGTGTTTTGTTAAAGGCTCTAGTATGCAGACTGTAAGTGCATTAGAATTTTAGGTGGCATTGTAGTACCTACCTGTACGATATTGATACAGGCTAAAATAATGCATAAGTTTATAAGGCATTTTATTCGATTTATATATGAAATACAATGTAACAAATAAAACCACTTTCGTGAAGTCATTATTCAATTGAAAATTCATAATAATATTCATTTAAGTGATAAATAAATAAGTATTTTATGTAGTTATTTTATCTCTGAAAAAAGTGGTTTTGTTTATCTCCTATCATAGTTATTTTGTTGTATTCTTATCTAGATAGTTTAAACATTGATTCAGTTTCTTCTGTATTATCTGTTTTGAGGTAAATAGGTACGATACTTAATTAATGGAAAAATAATGCATTACAGAGTTATATACACACACATTGTTTTATAAACGCATAAAAAATAAATGTGTAACGGAAGAAAATCCAGTTTAGAACAAAATATTATGGCGCTACATCGAGGTTTCGGGATTTTTTAAACCTTGAATAAGTAAACTACATACGTAGTTAAAAACATATATTCCATTTTTTTCTCAACTATTTAAGGTCCTATACTACAAACCCAATACATGTTCTATTCTATAAACACAATTCCCCATACATGTTTGCTTTTCATTAGCTTAAACACGTTGGTCTACCTTTAACCTTGTTAGGGAATTGATAATGACGTCGTTACGTCCATTTGAACGTTTTGAACGTTTAGCATTTGTAGTATTTTAGTTTTAATTGGCCTCGAAGTGTGGAAGCGTTTCGTAGAGCGGGAATTTGTACTCACTAAAATATCTGGCGATATTAGTTTCAATTTTCTGTCATCATCAACATCATAGTTTAAGTCATATTTTATTTACAAATAGGTAACTTAGTAAATTATTAAGTATTACTAAGTTATTGAAAAATGATCTTGTAAATAACATTTTGTCAGTTGTAGAACTGAATTGCTGGATTTAGGCCTACCTTATAGCTTTCCAATAATATCAGCTAGAGCGAACTGAACTTTTTTGGATTGACTTTCAACGATTGATATCTTTTTAAGCCGATTAATAAAAGACAGTTTTCTTTTTTTACATTTTAACGTAAATTTGTCCGATTATTAAACGGTTTTTTAGACGCAATAAGGGACTCATATCTATTTTGCTAAAATGCCAATGTGCAAGTTGCATTTGTAAAAAGTTGATCGATTTTGCAGCTTTAATAATATCGAAATGTAGTCATGTAGAGGAAAATACTTTTCCGAAAATAATCGTTTTTGGATAAGATTTTCTTGCATAATATACTCGTAATAAGTATCATTCAATATGATGAGATTGACAATGCAGTATGACAAATCACGAGTGAAATATGCACTTTTTTGGAGAATACTCGTAGGTATTAAAAATCAAGTATGTTTTTCGAAAAATATTTAAAAAAATATAAGCCACATTGAAGTTGTACTTCGAAAATGCAATTAAATAATTATAATAAGTAAAAATGTACTACTCATGAAATTGTTTAGTTTAATGAAATGCATAATATCAGTAAATTATCTACATGTTTATAAATAAAAATACTGTGGCTTAATGAAAACTGTGTAGCTGTAAACAATTGTAATATTTATATCATGAACTTTTCTCATGGACAACAGTTTCATTAAATTAAATCAATATTTTACCAGACAGCATCTGTTTTACTCCTCTATCATGGCGAAGCCAGAACTATGTACCAGAGGTGATTCTACCTTATTGTACTTTCAAGTCGGGATACCACAGTGCAGTGTTAAATAGAAGTTAGTCGTATAAGTACTATGTGTGGATAAGCGCAGCTAACGTAATGCTGTTACCTATGTACTAATTGAAAATAAATAAAATAAAATATGAGTAAGTAAATAGGTAACATACTGTTTCAAATGTCATCGCCAATTTCAAGTGAACCTTACAAAAAGATACAATAGAAAAAACAAGTTTAATATCAACATATTTTATCCCAATAGCAGATAAGCGTTCAATAGGCAGACCACCAGCCCGATGGGTCGACGACATCAGATCTATCGCTGGTCAAGCGTGGATGCGATTGGCCCAAGATAGGGAACAATGGCACATAAGAGAGGAGGCCTATACCCAGCAGTGGGTCGACACAGGCTGATAATGATGATATTTTATTCCTGGAATATGCTATCTAAACTGTTATCTAAATACTATTTATATTCGTTCATGGTTGCCAGAGGTCCGTTCTTGTTTGCCTGGGAGGGATGTAAATTAGAAATTCACGTATAAGAAAATTACTACTTTTCAAGTAGCCAATGATTTAACAAGCCCGCTTGGTACTCCATCTTGAAAAAGATCGCCAATTGCCGTCGAAACTATAAAATAGTAAACTTGCTGTCTGCCACATAAAAATTATAACCCCGAATGAGTAACACTTGTGTTATAATCTCGTTAAAATGTGCAACGTCTATTTTAGTTTCCGTAATGAAAATGACTACTATTTTAGTAATAATTTTTGCAAAAAATAGCATGACCGACTTCAACCGTGTACAGAATTAGTGAATATTTCACACGGATCGGTGTAGCGTTTTTCACATTTTTGTGGATTTATCAAAAATGACTCAGCCAATGTCGAGAATATTTAATTGTGACCAATTTCGAAGTATACCATTTCTAATAAAAAAAAGAATTATTGAAATCGGACCACTACGTAAGTAAGAAGTTGCGTGGTTATACATAAAAAAAAAATATACGCGTCGAATTGAGTACCTCCTCCGTTTCAACGGTCAAAAAACAAAAATAAACTTAGGTACTCATAAAGTTACAAAGTAACCTTATTTTGTAACGTTGCCTGCTCTTTTTGTCAAGCTGTGGTCACGCCAGAGCAGTACAGTAATAATGTACGGGAGCAAATATTAGCGCAGAGCCAGACAGGCCACGGGAAGAACGAAAAAAGCAAGTCTACCTCTGGTTTAATTGCGTTTTTCTAATTGCAAGTTGTTGATAATGCTTTTGTGAAACGGCTAAATACGAAGGCTTTTGTTTGTTGACAATACTTGTGAAACATCTAGAGTAGACCATATTAGTCTCAGTAGGTACAGTTTAAATAAAAACATACAGTATCGCAATGTATAAAACAGTTGTTTTTTTTTTTATGTTACAATTTAGCGTTTGGTCGCAAAAGGGTTTAAATGATTATGGCGCTTGACTAAGTACTTATAAGATATCTTTTAATAGTCCGGGAGGTAAGCGCAAAAAATTGCAACTGCTTTCTAAAAGCTGAATTTTTAGTATTACGTTGTCATCGTGTCGTGGTGTACAATAATACACCGGATTCAGTGAGCTGGGATACTTAGCGTTTGGAGGGGATAGCTGGTTGAATTTTTTTTAAAAATTGAGCTGCTTTTAAACACTGAAAATTGATGTACGGGTGGAAAAACGACTAAAAAACCGGCCAAGTGCGAGTCGGACTCGCGCACCGAGGGTTCCGTACAAACCTGCAAGGTTTACAAAGTTCGTTCATTACGCGTTTATGAGGATATGGGTAGTAAGGTTAAAATTATTAAAAAAAAATATATTATGTGATGTAACTAAAAATTTATGGTTTTCGTAATTTTTCCTTTATCTATGCTATAAGACGTTGCTTCGTACCAAATTTCAAGATTCTGAGTTCACGGGAAGCACCCTGTAGGTTTTGATTCCCTTGCAAGTGTCGAAAATTTGCGGCATAAACGGCTGTATCTTTTGATTGCGTTGGCTTAGAAGTTTGATTTTTTCACAGCTTCAAGGGACAGTAGACTTGAGTAATTGATATAAATTTCAGCTTCATACCTCCACGCGTTCCTGAGAAAAAGGGTCTTAACAGACGGACAGACGGACAACAAAGTGATCCTATAAGGGTTCCGTTTTTTCCTTTTGAGGTACGGAACCCTAAAAAGAGTTTAACCAGAGAAAATTACCTTAAACAAGTAACAAGGCCTGTCAGTCAGACTTTAGCCTGACTCTGGCCTGACCTGACAGGCTCTGTTTCATATTTTTGGTGATTAGCTGTGGTAAAACTATTTTTTAGTTATTTTCAGCTCCAACGTATCTCAGTACGATTACCAAAGTTAGTCGTTCTGCTTGGTCATTCTTTAGATGGGTGACCGCAGCTATCATTTACCACTGAGCTCTACTGTGGCTCGGAAAGCATGTTTAATTGTAAGCCTCGGTTGTTTTAACTG
Source organism: Hypomecis atomaria (assembly GCA_964007245.1). Lineage (NCBI taxonomy): Eukaryota > Metazoa > Arthropoda > Insecta > Lepidoptera > Geometridae > Hypomecis > Hypomecis atomaria. Next base: position 14,195,877 of record OZ023291.1, read on the forward strand.
CATTAATGCCATGCTGATCGGTAGCTATACCTAGTTGTTTGAGTGACTTGTATGATAATGGATAATGTTACTGCTGAGTACTTGAGTGTAGATTGATATTTTTGAATTAAAAAAGAAGTCGGCAGTCTTCAAGCCAAACATTTGGCTCCTACGAACTTAGTTTACTTTAAATATATCTTCTAGATATAGGCATAAGGTAGGATGTAGTCAAATACAAACCTATGCTGCATAAAAAAAATACGAATAACTTAGGAATATTTCCACGGATGCAGCGCTGTATCTCTAAATTTACTTCTACGCGCACACTCCGTGGTAAAAACAAACAATCCTATCCTTAATGAATCGTGGAAAAACGCTGACGCCGCATATTTACTCTGATGTCAACGTGGACCAATCTCGCTGTCATTGTTTAGACTATCTGGGGTTTCATTTTTGTTTAAAATAATGCGTTTTTTGCTTTATTTGAAAAAACGCTTACAAGTCTGCTGGGAGTTGGTTGTGATTTTGTGAATAAACCTTTATTTTGGTTTCAATTTGTGTATTACTGTTTAATAAATTTATGGTGATGGATTAGTACGATTCAAATATTACAAAATACCAGCAAAGTCAAGCACTTTTGCTACAATCGTCTTAAAATATGGTTGGGCACGCGATGTAGTGTGTGATCTCATCAAGACTACCTACTTAATTATTTGTCCGATATATATTATTTATATTTTTATACATAATAAGGTTACATTTGGCCACCAACTCGCCTGGTTGAAAGGGATGTTGTAGTCGAAGATATAGACTGTAATTTTAGATCTCATCATAATGGAATTAGTATTTAACTCTATTTAATTTGATTTCACTACGTCTGAAGATTTTGGCGGTGAAATAAAAAATAAGCTGGTACTTTACGAGAAACCGAAAGAATCCGCAGCGGCTGATGATGAAACCATTTTATTTTCCAAGGTTACTTTTCCCTATCATCCACAAGTTATTGTTCAATGTCAAATTGTAACCGTTCGATTCGCAATTTCCTTCAAACTATGTAACCTATTTCCTTTTCTCGCAACAGAGAGAAAAAAAACAAGAGAATTCCGAGACGCATTATCAGAACACATTTTTCCCATCTGTGGAAACTCGATAACATGAACCAAAGGATTTTACGTTCTAACTATCTACCGAGTTCTTGCGACCCGGTTTCGAATGCCTTCCATTTATTAGAACCTTAATTATGTGGTTGTGCGGAGTACACCGAGTTCAGGTAGATGAAAATAGCAAGAAACAGGAAAGCATGGGCATAACTTTATTGGGGGAGGTCTATGCCAAAAAGGCGATAACTACATTGACATTATACTATTGATATACAGGGTTAACTGCCTGCCCTATCATAAGCCGTAAGGGGGTGATTAAGACCATCAACCTGAACAACTTTTACTATGAGGCAAACCCAAAATTCGAGACAAAAATCAGCTGTTCCATACTAAATTGCACAGGTCGTGGCATCTAGCGCTGAGCGAGGTGCGGAGGGGGTGGCTGCGCATGAGTTTAGTATGGCGATCAAGATGCGCAGCCATCCCCTCCACAGTACCCTCAGCGCTGGACTTACGTGCCGCTACTTGTAACATCGACAAAATGTATGAAACAGCTGATGTTTTTACTCGACTTCCGAATTTACCCTATACTAAATATTACGAATTATTCACATTGATGGTCACATCTTTTAGGTTTAGTACACGAATTCTGGATAACCCTGTATTTTAGAGGAATTTTCAAAAATAAAAAGAGTTTTAGATACGTTAGAAATACAAAGAATATGAGCAGCAAACTAAATCTTACGGCTAAAATGACGATTATGATATTTTCAAAGTTAATTTCGAATGACCTCCGTTGATTAATCCCTTAATAATTTGGCTTGGCTTTGGCTATCGCTTGGAGTTTGTTTTGATCTTATTCCGTTACGGATGCTCGGATTTGTTCGGTTGAATTTATATGACATATTAGTTGGCAGTAATTAGGAAAACTCATAACTTTAGTAATGTGAGGATGGAAAAATTACCATATGGTATGGTGATGACTCAACTAACTTACTTTGACATGATAAAGTTACCCGAATTTGTTAAAAAAAACATCATAGATAACTCCATCAGCCTTAGGACATCTACTGTTGAAAGTAGGCCTTTTTCATGAATATTCAAAAAACAAAAACATGTTGAAAGTGGCGTCTAATAACGACAATTTAACAAACGAGTACTTTGTGACCAAGCTAATCAAGTCTTGCGACAGATATCAGGTGTTGCCGATTTTTTTTTGATATCATCGCATCTGTACGGATTGTCTACTTATAGTATAAAGATTTCGCACACTCATAAATTTAAGATTTCACACAACCATTCAGAAACATACAAAACGTCAGCACAAACAGTAAAAATCTATTTCCATACCTCCTTTATTTTGAAACATGCACTTCACCAGCTATGAGACCACTTAAATAGCTCCCGCCCAAATATTTAACGAGACCATCTTTATTACAATTTTGGCTCGTATCCAGTTGGATAACGAAGCGAGTGGCTATTCGTTTGGATGATTGATAGTGTTGGGTTAACACCTCGATGCATTCGTCTTGGCTAGGGATGTCAGGTAAATGTTAAGCCGGATTTACCCCCGCTTACAAGTGACGTTGAGTCGATAGTTTTCGTGTTGCCAGTGCTGACTTATGGCACAGAAATGTGGTTCTCACTATGGACCTTATTGATAATCTCAACGTAGCCCAACAAACTATGAAGAGGGCTATACTCGGAATCTCTCTGAGAGATCGAATTAGGAATCAGGAGATCCGTTAATGAACCAAAGTTACCGACATAGCCCAGCTGATTAGCAAGTTAAAATGGCAGTGAGCAGAGCATATAGCTCGGCAAAAGATCTTATTGGAGATCCATGAGGGAGGTTTATGACAGGCAGTAGACTTTACATAACTGATGGATGGAGAGAGAAGTGACGTCACGCCCGTTTTTGACGGATAGCTGCTTTCGGCCACGTAAGCTAGGTTCGCAACTGGTTGCCTACAAGGAGTTTTTCCCCTTCGTAGGCAACTAGTTGCGTACGAAAAATTGTTTATCCCACATGGCAACTGAAGTTTGATGGGGAATCCTGTTACAAGTACATTCTTAATGGCACATAATTAAAAGTTTGACTTCCACAGCACAATCCACAAACACTACAACTGAAGTTTTTGTAAAAGATTTAGAAGCTCGAAGTGGCGTTTGTTGCTCAATTGTGTTCACAATAAATGTATTTACTTATTTATTTATAATTAACATTTAAAAAAATGTTGTAGAAAATTTAAGGAGTTAATAAAACAAAGTGAATTAATGTGATTCATTCAAACGGATTTAGTTTTTTTAGGAATTCATTTTGACAACGTGCAACCAATAACTACTTTAATATAAGTAATTATTTATCACTCAATAGCATGTGTGTACGTTTTGTTGGATTGTAACTTGAGAAAAACTAATAAATATAAGCAATGTAGACTTTTTTATATCTTGTCTCATTACACGACATAGGCATGAATTTGACCGGATAGGCCGGACATCTAAAATTCGCCGGTGCATCTCTAATTTTGATTGAATGTAGGCTTTTTGTTGTGTTTGATCAGCTAACCGATCGTCTGACTGATTGGATGCCTTCAACGTTAATTCTTAAACAAGACTCCATTGTGCTCAGAGCTTTTCTATTGGGAGTGACATACTGCATTGGAAGATGATTAACACCTGTACTTATTACTGTACTCAACATCATCATCATAATTATCAGCTAGAGATAACCCTCTCCGACAGCACAGATATCTCTATAATTACTCTTGTAAATATACCTTTTGACATCTTCTCCTAATAAAAAGCCAATTAAAAGAGACTTGAATCTCGAAGACTGAAAGACTCTTCTTTCTTTAGTTATGTCTTTTATTCTTAGATTCTCTCGGTCTGCTTAGAGTAATCAAGAGATTACTGAGCTAGAGAGCATCAACTTTGAAGTTACCTTGTGTTTCTCGGTTATCTAAGGGATTTTTTTCTATTGAAATTCTTTTGAGAAATAAATAGGTAACTGTTTTAATGCAAAACATCCTGGTACAGACACACAAAATAGTATTAGGTGTCACTTTGGTTTATAAAAAAAAAATAAGATATTATTGTCCACATTTCAAACAAAAAAGTAAAGCAACATAAATCTGGAAAATAATCGAACATTCGAAAATTCTTCCTCGAAAAATGTTCAATATTCTATAACACAAAAAACTTTGCAAACATGTCTCCGAATTTATGATCACACAAATTATGCACCTTTTTGAACATAACTGTTTTTTCCGTATGGCCCATGTTTGTTTCGCGTCCAAAATAGCCGTATGTCAGCAACATAAGTGGCAGTAATAAGGCTGTCAATAAATCATGGTTTTTATATGTGGTTACCAGTTACAATAAAAACTTCGATTGCAAATTGTACTCGTGTCATGGTAAATTGGTTTTGCTGTGATATAAACGCCAGTGTGTATCAAATTGGAGGCTGTTGACCTCTACGATGATAGACGCACTTAGTTTTAAAAACAAAATTCTGTGTACGTTGCAAAGGTTTCTTGCGATTTTTTTTTAAATATAACATTGGTGTTACTGACCCAATATTTTTTAAGCCTCTTACAAAATAAGTTCATTAAAAAAATACTTTTTTGCTATTTGTGCTCGAGAAAATATATCTTATACATGTTAGATGTATTCAAAAAAAAATTCACACGTTTTTAAAGCTAAAAAAGGGAGAGTTTAATATGATAATTGATAGTTTTCTCTGAAATTCTAAAGTTACCATGTTAATAAGCATAACTATACAATATAACATAGGTAGGTATGTATAAGCTTGTTGTAATGCTGAAACTGAAAAACTACATTTCATTTAAACATGTCTGAGATATATATGAGATGTTCATGACTCATTACCCATTACCCATAATAAAATAGTACAAAATGTGATTCAAAAGAAAGAAGTTTTCCTACACGCCAAAGACTTTTATAAAGTACGTACACACAAAAATATTTCCAACGCGTTCAAAGTCACTCGACTGGCACGAATTCATATTGAAATCAAACTTATCGGAGCCAAAGCCTATCCAGTCCAGGCATTCAAAACATCCACTATTTTCAATAAAAATCCATTCAATCGAAATCATAGCGTTACAGCAGTCACGAATCCGTATAAACATGGCCAGCTTTCGACCCATTTTTCCTATTTTTGTTAGTTCGAAACTGCCCATGTTGTTGCAAAATCAATACTAAATAATAGCACGCAGTTTGGAAAGTTAGCTCTGGATGGCAGCTCCGTGCTTTGTTTGATTGATTGCAACACAAACACGGGTTTTTTGTTCCGTCTATTCGATCACGGGTGTTTACTTGATTCGAAGAGCAAGGGGGATTCGGGATTCACTTTTGTGACGTCATATCGGGGCGAATTGAGTTTCAGCGGGAAAATATTCTCGCAAAACTTCAATAGTGTTTTTTAGTTTAATACGTACGTGTTTAAGATTTTGTGTAAATTCTAATAAAACACGTTAAAACATTATTATGATCTTTTTAAAAAAAATGTCAATAAAAGAGCAAATCTATTGTATAATTAACCGAAATAAATATATATATCAGGAGACCTCTTAGACGCGGTCTTTGACCTAAACTAAGCAAAGCTTGTGATAAAGCTGCCAGAGACTGATATACTACATAGGTACATACTTTAAATACAAACATAAATAGATAATAACATCCACACACAGAGCAAACTCCAATGTTCATAACATAAATATTTGTACATACTGGGTGGGAATCGAACCCACGCTTCTTTGGCCCAGTAGTCAGGATCAGTAATCACAGGGCGACTAGGGTAGTCGGTAGGTAAATTGGTTCATCGAAAAAGTTACCTCTTTCCAGACAACACAACAGGTTATTACTATACAGGGTTATTTCTTATCTATTAGCATCCTTTTAGGGGCTTATTCTGTACATCAAAACTAACAACTACTGTTGCGACTTTTATCAAAATTAAAAAAAAAAAATCGTTCTTCCATATAAAAATATCGTTAAACCGCGACAAAATGTATGGGACAGCTGTTTTTTATATAATTTTGACAAAGATCGCAGAACAAAAGTTGTTAGATTTGATGTACAGAATAAGCCCCTAAAAAGATGCTTATTGATTAGAAATAACCCTGTATACTACGGGACTAATCGCGCACTAAAATTACGAGATAAATAAATACCTTTTCATCCCGACGTTTCGACCGAGTTGCATCGATCGTTATCACGGGTACACCCTATTGAATTAGTCCCGTAGCAAATGTATAATAAAATGTGTTCGAATTGCGAAAGTTTAAAAACAAAACAAAACATTTCAACGCGCTTTTGTGGACGGTTTACAGCTAAAGTTATTAATTCATAGCTGGGTTGAGTCGGGACGGGTATCTAATAATAATGTAAGTAAGAGATTGAACTTTAAATTAAATCAGACAAATGATATTGAAAATTTACATTTTTAACTAACATTTTTATCTTGGAAAATAAACTTTTCCTAGATTCGTACGTAATCTGCATCGCGTTGCTACTAATAAAAATGTTATCAGCCTCCATTTATCAACTTGAACTAAATATATTTGAACTGTTGACATTCCCGCTTAAGTAGTGAGATCACTTTTGCATCATCGCCTGAGAATCTCAGCTACAATAGAGGCTATTAAGAAATTTATTGTAACAGGAATATGTAGGGCACCCATTATACTAACGACGGCTAATTCTAACTTTGGGAAAGCAAATGCGGATCATAGTCGACTGGTTTTAGAATTTACTGACTATTTGATGCAAATGCTAATAGTAGAAAGGCACGCATGGTTTTTGGAGTCTGCAAATTATATGTTTCCTAATGACGTCTAATCAAAATCGAAAGTCTTGCCCAATGTCTTGCAACACTAATACAATTTGATGTGCTACGTAAATCATTATAATTTGACGCACATAAGTATAGTAATAAATGTTGTTAATATATTTGTGACACTTATTTGGTGATTATGACTGCATAGTATCTTACCTATGCATAGTGTTATTATGATAACAAATTATTATTTTCAGTAAAATTAGGCTAAATAATTGATTTATTTACAATTTTTGAAATGATATTGGAAAATACACTTACAAGTATTCCGAAATAAATACGAGTAGATACATACTGTACTGTAATATACCAGCCTTTTTAATTGTCCACTGCAGGACGTAGGTCTACCCACGGAGGGTGATTTGGGCCATATCCACTACGCTGGCCTTGTTCGGGTTGATGGTATAAAACAAAGCGGCTTCCCGCTGTCTGTCCCCATATATGATTATATCTTTAAAACTACACAACAGATTCTGATGCGTTTTTTTTACTAGATAGAATAATTCAAGGGAAAGGTTTACAAGTATAATACACCTACGCGAAGCCGGTGTGGGTCGCTAGTTGTGGATAAAACAAAGTCCTACCACAAACATAACCAGTTGAAAGTAAGTACGTAATTTAAAGCGAACAAAACCACGGAACAAGTGTAACGACCACAAAATTATTATAATCGATTCTGGCAAGCCAATGTTTCTAGTACGTTCGCATTGAGAATTCCTCTCTGCAGCCAACTTTAAAGATGATTTGCTTAAAATACTCCGACCAAAGGATTGTGATGAATATCGCAACAGCATATTCGAATAATGATCCTGCCTTGCACTGTATTCAATGGCATTTTGCATACAATATGGAAGATGGATTTATATTAAAATATGGCAAACGTCACCAACCGCTGGCCATGATAAATTATTCATCACACACAGTCAATTTTCAAGATAAACAGGAGCAGAACCTTGTCAAATTCCCAGATGCGCTCATAAATATTCAGATTACATATTATTGTTCTCTGTAATTAGATCGCCCACTAAAGGAAAGTGCCTTAATAAGCTGGTAGCGACAAAGTTCTTAATAAATTACCTATTCGGAGACGGAGAGGCTCGTACCGCTTTAATACATGGACCTCGTTAAACTCACATTCAGGATAATGTTACATGGGAAGCGAGATTTTGCTCTTTGCGAAAGTTTTATCGGTAACGATAAGGGAAAGTTTGGTCTGCATGGTAAAGTTAAAAATAATTACGAAACCTATGTTCGCGAGTAAAATGAAATCATCTTGAATGTTTAGGACATTTTTGTAATAAGATCCCAAAATACACTTTCATGTGCTGAGTTGTGGGCAATGTAATTTAAAGAACGCATATCTAATTATAAAGCCAGTTCACTCTAGATACCAACTATTTCTTCGCTAGGTCTTCTTATAAGTACTTTATATTATTTTTACTAAAATTATAGCTCTCCTTTCAAAATACAAATCAGCATATTTGAGTTTTTAAATCCAGTATATTCTGACTAAATATTTCATAATCTCTAAGCTAAAATAGGAAATTAAAATTTAGCACATGAGAAAAATATTTTTTTCTCTTATCTTTTATTTTTTTCTAGAGAGCTCTCTAGATATGTTCTAGCTTTCTAGACACAATTATCTGGCTAATTTAGTATTGCGTAATTTTTATACTTATGAAATTGCTCTTAATTTTTCAAGTGGATATTCGTTACGTTATCTATTAATCATCAGTTTTACTCACCGTGCTTTCACATCATAGGAACGCGTGTTCATCGAATCATGTTCGAAATTAGTAGCTGTCAATATGTATAGACAAATCATAGGTACGTTCAACTCTTCCGGTTGAATAATACTATATCTACATGACCATGACCTTAAGTGTACTTAAGAGCTGAACTGTGAATAACCCAAGCAACTGAAATACACTAAAAATATATTTAGTATACCATACTTAGTTACTTTTCGAATGAATTTGAATTACATCGTTCTCTAAGTACAATAGCCACGTCATACCTTCAGGCGGCTCAAAAACTCTGACACCAGGGCTAGCCACCCGGCCTATACGAACTTACTTACTTTTAGTACAATAGCAGCATGAAGTGCCATTCTGTAAGTCATAATCGTGTATTTGTCGTAGAAATACTTAACAAACCGTTTTTTTTTTGCGCAAAAATCCCAGGAATTTTGGAAAAACACCGATAAATAATAAGACATGGGATAGTGATAGATCTGTGTCTCACAAAAAAAAACGGTTTATAAAATCATCCTTCGACACATACACACAGTTGTTTATTTTTAGAATGTGAATGCAGACCGAGGCAAGGTGTCTCGGTGGACGTTTTACATTGCGTTACTTATCTAAAAAGAGAGTAAAAATTAGCCAATTGTTACGTCAAGATACTTGCTTGCTTGCAAGATGCTTCAAATATAAAATCTAATAAACTATAAATAATTCGCCAAGTACGAGTCACACTCGCGCACGGAGGGTTCCGTACTGTATTACGCTGTTATCCCTAAGGTAATTAAATCTTATTATCAATAAAATTGGATCAAATAACCACTTATTTATGTTAAATTTTAAAAAAAAGTTATATTTATTTTTAAATATTTATTTTATTTTAATTTTATTATTTATTATTGAAGTGAATGTAAGACTAAATATTCTGTGAAAATTTCAAGCATCTACCTGTTACCATTATTAATATAGAACGAAAAACGCCCCCCTTAAATATTTATTTTATTTTCTTTTTAGTATTTGTTGTTATAGCGGCAACAGAAATACATCATCGGTAAAAATTTCAGCTGCCTAGCTATCATGGTTCATGAGATACAGCCCGGTGACAGACAGACAGACAGACGGAGGGACAGACGAACAGACAGACATCGAAGTCTTAGTAATAGGGTCCCGTTTTTCCCTTTGGGTACGGAACCCTAAAAAATGAATGAAATGCTGTATGCGAGGCCAACATACATTTGGTCAGTTTTTTCATTTCTCTTCAATACAATGCAAACGGTATCTAAAGTGTTCAACACTGGACGAATAGCAATAAAATGTTTATGATTATAGCATTCATGGAAATAAAATTGTGTGATCACTGAAAGAAGTTATAGGCTCGAACAGGAAGCGATATTATGGGAGTATACTCTTTGATATGGCCTCTCTTTATAAGTATTTTATAGGCTAATCAAGTTTATTTGAAGAAATCATTGAATCGTATTCATTTGGCCGTAAATTTTGCTATTTGACGGGTAATAAGTTTAATTTCAATCAGGTAGAGTGGGATAAATGAATTTCGTATTAAATTCTCGAATAAATTTGGGATAATAAAATTCATTGCCGTATTATTTATGTAGTACATTTGGGTGTGTTTGTAACTATAAAATTGTAAAAAGGTCCAAATAATATAAAGCCGTATTTTTTTGTACGTGATCGATGACAAAGAAAACGTAGCTTTCTAAAATGTACTGCAATCAGTAAATTATTTTATTATTTTTAGTCAATACTAAAACTCATTGTTAAAACTTTGCGCGACCGCGAGTGACATTTATCGCTAAGCGTGATTCTTTAAATTGTTGGTAAGTCTGAATGGTGATAAACCTTGTGTGGAAAGCACTATCCAATTAAAATCATTTCAGGTCTTAGTTACTATTTTAACCAGTTTTCAACGATCTATCTAAATATTTAACTCTTGGCCAAATACTTAGTCGTTTGATCATCATAAGCTTCTAAATCGATACGCCCGTCCTAAAAATCCAATAGAACCAGTATTGTAACTACAAAACTTATGAAAAACCACCACACATTTAGATCCTACAAATATCATAGGTACATCGAATATACAAGGTAAGCCGATGACAAGAATATAAAATAACATCAAGATTAGTTTGTATGCATAGAAGTTTCGCTGATCGGCAAACATTTAGGTTCTTTCAAAATCTCTATGTCATCATGCTGAACAAGAAAAGTCGAGCTCAACCTTTTACTTGCCACTTTACATTTTTAATTTCGCTCAAACCGCTGCAGCACGCGAGCGAATCTCATTCAAGCAATTAGACGTACCCAGTGTTGCAACCAATCATCGTTTGACACTAGTCAAATGAGAGTTTGAGCGATTCGCTCTGATTGATACAAATCGAGGTCATCGACTGATTTATCAGTGCAGCTCCCCATGTGTATAATGGTCGGCTATTAACTTTCATTAAGCGCGGATGGTTGACTTGATGATGCCTATGGGTTATAATTGACTAGACTGGAGCTGTTTGCTCGCAATTTTTCTTAATTCAAGACAGTTATCACTATCTAACTAGTGATTTTAATAGATAGATAGATAGTCATTTGTTTTCAGTAAGGATAATTACATACATTGATAATACAAATATATACTATGAGCAACACCTTACGAATTGTCAAAATAACAATAATTATTCATTATGTACTCAACAGAATTATTAGGCATAATAACAACAATGGATAGATAACTTAGGTTATTACTGAGCTTGTTTTTGCTGCAATACTATCAGCCCTTATGTGAAAGATTGTATAGTAAGAGTAATAGACCATCTAAATTCTAAAGGCTAAAAATATTTGAAATGTACACTGGCAAAATATGGAGAAAATTATTTTTAAAATATGGTATTCGTGATTTTTGACTTTGGTCTTTAATATTTCGTTTCGAAAATATGAAAGTATAGTTAGGTATATATGTAATTTCAAATTCTTGTCGCCTTCTCACCCTACGTATAAAGTTTTAAGTCTTGCCAGTTAAAAGCTTTGCCAGTCAGTGAAACTAACATAGCATTTAAATATCCATTGGCCATCTATTCTTGTTACTACGTGCATAATTGTAATAAATACCAACTTGTGCTAAATTAACACAAAGAAAAATAGAGGCTTTTGCCTATTTAAAAAACTATTCTAGAAATAGCAGGTTCGATGTAGCGAGAGGCTAAAAAGTTAACCTTTCTATAATCTACAAGAGCTTCAAAAAAGTTAGTGAGCAATAAAATTGCGGTAAAATATAACAATCCATCATGATGCCAAGTTTTATTGTGCTCAGCGGATGCCAGAATATTATTTACTTTGAATTGATGAGCATTGAACATCACAGAGACTCCAGAACAAGGACCGAACAAAATATAAAAAAATACAAAAACTTAACCATTTTTCACTAATTGTTAAGACAACGGATACTATTAGAAGAAGAAAATGGAAAAATACTTTTTATATTAACTACAGTGTACACGCTTAAAAAATAAAATACAACATGAAAAAAATACCTGAATTTTAACAATAAATTTTAATGATGTTTTATTGTATTTCATAATACCAAAATTCTAGTAATATTATTCGAGAGTTCAATGGAAATATGTTGTGAAAATAAGTATTGAAAAAGATTTTGGCAACACCAAGACAAAAGGGAGGATACCTTATGTGAACAAACCTACAATGAACAAAACTAATCTGTTAATTGTGATGATGAACTCTATGCCCCGAAAATTTGAAAACTAATATTGATTACAAAGCTTTCTATAACTACAAAATGACTAGTAAGGGTTAACAATACGTCATAGATGCTACTATAAATTTTCCTATAACTACAACTTTAAGTACATAGTTGATTTCAATGTCAAATCGTACCGCTATTTTAGATAACTCGGTCCTCAACTGATGCCTCAGAGGTTAGCATCTGACCTTAACCCTGGCGGTTTCAAAGCTTGAAAGCAAGTCCAATAAGCGAAAAATTTACCATCGTCAATCTTAACCGGCGATCTGTCGGGGAGAATACGAGCTATTAGTGGGGCTACGATTGTAATGGACACTGGGATGCCTGTAATTTGTTTACTAGATTTATACCCGCAATAGCGGATCAAGGTTTGAACGTTTTAGCGTTGAGTTGGGTTTAAGATTACTGTAGGAAAGTGAATATAGCTAGGCAGTAAGTAACGTACAATATCAATCTAAAATAATAAATAACTTTATTTTTCAGATAACACAGTAAATCATTAAAAGCAGTAAATAAATCTAATTCCCAAACACAAATAAAATCGTTATTTTTAAACTTTTGCGATTTGAACACATTATCATACTACACGTCAAAAACCGCCAGATAGAGAAGTCTGCCATAGCCGAGCATTTGCTTGACGGAGGAACTGGTCATTGGATCCAGCTTCACGACCCGAAAGTTCTCTCCACTGATCGTCACTATTTCTCAAGAATAGTTCGTGAGGCTGTAGAAATTAAAAAACATCGTAATTTCAACCGAGAGGATGGTTTCAAACACAGATCATGATTTGTGGTTTCAAACGATCAGTGTCGTGGAATCCTGTAGTCAACAAGTGCAAATTGCGTGGTGTAGGAATTAAGACCTTTACAGACACTGTCAGTGTGGTGACAATTTGAATTTGAGTGGTACGGCGTCGCCTTTAGTCTGCCCGTGACCACGACCAATGCAACTTGGTCGAAACGTCGGGAGAAAAAGAGGTAATTAATTAGCTCATATCTTAAGTTTCATTGCGCGATAAGTCCCGTATGATAACAAATAAAATTGATGTATACCAAAAGGATGGCAAACAAACCAGTCTTCACTATATCTCATCAAATCACCAAATTAGCCACACACAACATACCCTGATACCAAAAGAATATTAATGCATCAATTAATACAAAAATACCTACCAGCGATATTTTTCTATTAGGTACAATACGACCGAGTCGTAATCAGCGAAAACAAAAACACTAGATATATAGATATCTAAAAATATACTTGTCATAAAATAAGTAATTGGTGTCATAACTGCAGGCATTTTTGAATTGGCTTTGCATTGGATGAATCTACAAAGAATTTACAGGGAACGTTCATACACGTTTCTAAACGAATCGGCAATATTAATGAGTGTAGATTCGTAAACAAAATTCATATTGTTGTGATAAATAAACACTATGAATGTTTTGGCTAAAATTTGGAGTCACTGCAACCTATTTTTTACTATGCGGTATTCAAGCAAATAATAATTAAAAGTGACTCTACCGCTTTCAATTGATAGTTAGTTAACTTTCGGAAGCGCGAGAGAATGTTTCTTAAAAACTAGAAATAAAACTAAGATGTTGCCGATGCGAAGCCACTATAATTAATGAATAAAATACACTGATACATCTTACAAGATAACTTAGGCATCTAGGTGGTCTTATTCGCAGACGCATAGTCAGCTCTACTGATAAGACCAGTGCTCGGTTTGTTTCTGCGAACCAGCCGCTTATCTCTAGTATTAAATTACGTGGGAACATACATCGAATTACATCGCTTAGAGTAATAGAGGTGGTGCTGTTCGATGAGAGAACATAACGTCTCCCTCCCTAAGCGAAAAATTATCGGAGCACTCGATTTTAGAGGGATTCCGATAATTTTGAATGAAAGGATTAATTTTGGTGTACGAAACATAAAAACAATCAAAACTATACTTAATACTACTAATCCTAATGCTATAACACTAATTATAGATTCCGTTTATTTGCTATCAAAGAAAATTTCACTGTTCTTCAAAGCAAAAGCCATGTATTTAACTTCGTCAAGTGCAATCTCTCGTATGTTGAGTGCATGTGCACTGGATATTTCTTCGACCGCGCGTAATTTTGGTAAGTTGATGATGAGTAGTGGGGTCCTTGGGTCCACTTCGGTGTAAAGACGGTGGTGCCGGATGGTCGTCCCGTTGACAGTGACATCACAGGGTCTGTTCAGCGTCACAACATGCGTTCCGCATATCTGCTGCTTCGAAGCCTCTTCGCCGCAGGTCTCTGTGAGGGTTGTTTCCGATCTGGTGAATAGTATACACTTGTTTCTATCTATTTTCAGCAGCTTCACATCCTCGAAGTGAATGGGGTGCTGCTTGCAGATGCCAGTGACGTCCTCGTATCTCATTAGTTTTTCCTAGCAGGAGGGTCCGCTGTATGGGGCGTGGTTGTCATCGTCGCAGAGAAACTCGTCTCCAGCAGCGAGTGAGCGGCACGGCTTTGCGATCGGCTGATACTTCAGCCCTTTCGCCAATAGGAATGGGTACTTAGGAAATATGGCAACGGTTAGGTTTTCAGGTTTGAGGAGGATGGGTAATGTGTACAATTTAAAATAGTTATACGTAACATTATCGGTCAGAGGGATTTCCAATATAAAGGTAATTTGGTCCTTTTTGATAAAAGATTTAACATCAATAGTTTCCTCAATCTTAATTAAATTAAATTCATTGGGTACATATACCAGGTTTCTAGATTCTGCTATCAAGTTCAAATGGTATAGCAGTTCGGTGGAATTAATTATAGACTGGTATAGTATGGAGCTCTTGCTTAGAGCTAGAGCGGTTTCGATTTCACTTAATCTAATGAATATAGTCCTAAAACTACTTATGAATAGATTATATAGTTCTAACGCATAACATGATATCCCTAAATTGTTTTCTCGGATTACATTCTCTTTAAGGGTCCCGTTAAGCAAGCAAACGTTGCAATAACATTACTGAAAGTAACGTTAACGAGCCTGTAACTTACAAAGATATGGTTGCAACGTTCATGCAAACTTATAGCGAGCTTGAAACGAAGCCCTAACGGCCACGCTGTAAATAAACTTGCCCAGAGCTGATCTCCTAAACTTTTTAAAACTAAAACGTGAAGTTGCAGTAACATTACTCATGAAATATATCTGAAAGTTGTAAAGTTTACTTTCCGCAAGTATAACGTTCAACATTTCCACAACTTCAAATATGAAAGGTAATAGTAACTTGTCTCATGTCTTGTTAAAAGGTTACAAAATATTACAAATGAAACTTGCACATGGCTTGCATTTATTTAGTTGCCGCAAAGTTACATTTCTAGGTTTTCAGTTTCTAAAAAATCATATTTATTTCTAAATTTTGTTGAGGCTATAGTTCTAAGTACATGTTCTAGAGGCGGGAGTGTGTGAGACTATTCCTCTATCCGCTGTAAGGAATGCTACAATCAAATTTAAAAATGGGAATACCAATTTCTGCAAACACAACGCCACCGCGATGCAGAATTTCAATGTGCGATGCTAACGCCATCTAGTTTTTCAATGTTAAGTAAGAAACTCTACAGTGACATTTGATAACTTTCGAAAATTATGTTCCAGCAACATTACTTACATAGGTTAGGTAAATAAAAAGAACAATTCGTAATATTGTAGGAAAGTTGATAAAAAAATATAACAATAGACCTATTGTCGCAATGTTATACTATAACATTTCAGAAACTTTCATTTGTAAAGTACAGGCAATGCCAGACAATGAAGTTAGTAAAATTATATTGCAGCAACGTTTTATTTTGTAACGTCCCAATTAAATTTTTGCAACAACGTTAATTACTTAGGTACATTTAGGTATGTTTGGGAGGCTATATCCCTGCAAAGTTGAAACGTAAACTTTCATGCGAAATATAACAATAACATTTAATAAAATAATTTACAATAAGTTTCAATATAACAATAAGATCTATGTAAGTGACATGTTCCTGCAAGATGATGTTTGAAATTCACAAATGTGCCATGTACAAACTTACTACAACTTATTGCAAGTTTCATGCTTAGTGGGGTACTTGTATTCGAAGTCGTTTGAATGGTCATATTTGTATAGTCCGTACATGTCGTTTTTGTGAGTATAAGGGTAAGTATCATCAGGGTAAAAATTTTGTTCATCGTCGTCACCGGTTATCTCGTTAAGTTTAAATCCAATAGAACGGGCGGTCCTTAAGGATACGTCGCCGGATTGCAAGTGTGGCTTGTTAACTTGTTGAGGTGGTGGATAGGGTGGCTTGTAGCCAAATTGATGTGGGTTGTAACCTAGCTGAGGGTGGTAGCCAAATTGAACCTGTGCGAACCTTGGAACCGGTGGTCTAATTAAATTTTGGTTCCCAGGTATACCGAACTGGAATTGAGGCGCGGGAATCGCGGGTCTCATGGTATTCTGGCTACTAGGCATTGAAAACTCAGATCTTAGTAAATTTGACTTCATCCCTGTTCCTTGTTCCATTTCTAATTAATTTTATTTCAATATAACTAAAATAAAATAATTCAAACCTAATTTAGAGTCTCGGTAGAGTTTATACCGACACTATTACTTAATATTAAATATTTTATCCTTAATTAGCACAATTTTATCGATTTGAGACAAAATTATCTGATACTATTACTATTATTAAATACCTATCATTAACTAACACAATTTAATCGATTTGAGACTAAATGTTCCTATACTATTACTTACTTTTATTAAATATCCTTAATTAAAACAAGTCAATCGATTTGAGATTAAATGTTCCTATACTATTACTTACTTTTATTAAATGTCCTTAATTAAAACAATTCAATCGATTTGAGATTAAATGTTCCGATACTATTACTATTATTACCTAAATATCCTTAATTAACACAATTCGATCGATTTGAGACCAAATTGTCTAATTATACAATTAACACAAGCAAATCTGACCGATGACCAAGGTCAAAATTTACAATATTCGAGGAAAATGGGGGTGGAAGGTTAAGGAAGGCGAAAAAGGCTTACTCACCAACCGACCTGCATCTTCTGCGCCCGTAGATAACTTATTTGTTTGGTTCGTGTGGATAGCCGGAACGGATACAACTGAATTCAGTATTAACACCGTTTACTTAGTACTGCACAACGCGGGGGAAATTCACCGAATTTAAGAGCGAACTTTTCGCGCTGGCAGCAGCCGACTATCCTACCGGCTGCGCCAGTTAACTTTCGGAAGCGCGAGAGAATGTTTCTTAAAAACTAGAAATAAAACTAAGATGTTGCCGATGCGAAGGCACTATAATTAATGAATAAAATACACTGATACATCTTACAAGATAACTTAGGCATCTAGGTGGTCTTATTCGCAGACGCATAGTCAGCTCTACTGATAAGACCAGTGCTCGGTTTGTTTCTGCGAACCAGCCGCTTATCTCTAGTATTAAATTACGTGGGAACATACATCGAATTACATCGCTTAGAGTAATAGAGGTGGTGCTGTTCGATGAGAGAACATAACGAGTTATTCCCACGTTGTATAACTCTAGCTTTGTTAAATCAAAATCACTAAGTACATAATTCACTATTTTTGTTAAATTTCATATTTAGACGATATAATCATATATGTAATCACTATCACTACATAGTATAAAACAAAGTCGCTTCCCGCTGTCTGTCGATCCCTAAGTATGCTTTTAACTTTAAAACTACGCAACGGATTTTGATTTGTTTTTTTTTTTAATATTAATAGATAAAGTGATTCAAGAGAAAGGTTTATAAGTATAATAATACACCTGTGCAAAGCCAGGGCGGGTCGCTATTATACATATACATAATATTTCTATGAATATTTTATCAAAAGCTGATTTATTATGAACAAGAGTAGACGAGAAGCTACAATTATGTAACTATTAAGTCCATGTTCGAAATTCGTCAGGTCAGTCCCACTTTTCAATTTTGGCATCCCCTCCTTGACCCAACTCGTAATTGATGGAGCCAAGCTGAAACATAGGCATCAATAGATTAATGACCACCAGATAGCCAGGTCGGTACCAGATAATGTATCTGGTCACAGGACCATTAATCCAATGCGGTTACTTAACTTGATCAATTCCAATTTATGCTTGAATTTACTCCGATTGGTTTGAGTTATCAGATGGTTGTGTTGAAAGAGTTAGGTTTACTCTTACTTTTTATTGAATTGTTCATTTATTTTACTTGTACAAAAAGTTTTTTTATTCCATTGATTTTCTTAAAACTGATATCCAGTCATGCATTTTTTTAGGTGCCTTTTGAAGATTTTTTCCCAATCATTTATTTTGTTAGCCAGCAGGAAAGGTTATCCATACAAATATTGGTAGCTGTCTGCAACATTTTTGGTATCTGCTACGTGTATTAATTTGTTGGATGAGACAGATTTAAATATGACTCTAGATAAACTCTTGATTAGAGAAACTCTTGATCTTTTATTAATACAACAAATAAAACTACAATACATTTAAACTTTTTGGTTATATCAAAGTACCTATACCTTTTGCAATGAAATTCTTGTGCGTATTAAAAAAAGACGTTGACACTGATATTCAATTTACTGTTATAAATTAACTACTTTCATCAATATTAATAAAGGTAGCTATTTGTTATTACAAATAGCTACTTCATTGCAAAAGGTATAGGTACTTTGATATAACCAAAAAGTTTAAATGTATTGTAGTTTTATTTGTTGTATTAATAAAAGATCAAGAGTTTCTCTAATCAAGAGTTTATCTAGAGTCATATTTAAATATGTCTCATCCAACAAATTAATACACGTAGCAGATACCAAAAATGTTGCAGACAGTTCAATTTCACACCACAAAGATTTAATTCAGCCCATAAATATCGTAACGTCTTTAATGTCAAAGCCAAGGACCTAAATCAATAACCAAGAAACCAAGATAGACGTAGAGATACAAGCAATTCGCAAGTCCAATTACATACTCCGATGTACGAAATACAATAGGCCGTTGTCGACATGTTCTGTTACCCTGTTACAGTGTACGTTACAGCGTAAATTTAGTAGTATTTCAACTTAGCATTTTGAATAACTGACGTTATTTTAATGATGGGATTATTTAAGTTTAGTAAGATGATTACTATAAATATAAACGTCTTAACGTGTCACAAAAACACAATAAAATATAAATACAGGGTTATTTCTAATCAATTAGCAACCTTTTAGGGGCTTGTTCTGTACATCAAAACTAACAACTTTTGTTCGAAGACTTTTATTTATTTTTTAAAAAAAAGTTGTTAAATAGAAAAATGTCGTTCACCCTCGACAAAGTGTTTTTGTTGAACAGCTGTTTTTTTTTGAGTTTTTACAAAAGTCGCAGAACAAAAGTTGTTAGTTTTGATGTACAGAATAAGCCCCTAAAAGGATGCTAATTGATTAGAAATAACCCTGTATATATCAGAGAGAAGCCTATACCCAGCAGTGGGATAAAGAAGGCTGTGGATGATGATGATATCTACGCGCAAAGCCCTTGAGCTATGCCATGCCAAAAGCTATGTCAAAAGATTTGTAAGAAAAACTTAAGTAGGTATTCATTTAATAAGTTTAATTTATTCAAATTATTTAAGATCTTATCAAAGTAATATAGATAAAAAAAATTACGATCAGAATTAGTTACTCAACATAATTTTATACCTAGTAATGATTGTTTGACTCCGTCTGCCATGGCCCCATACTGTGAAAAAATACATTTAAAAACGCTTGGTCAGGCTATGTTTAGAGCTATAGAATACCCGCTATTTAATAAGCAATTAGGTAATTAAATCGACTGAAAGTTAGAAACTAGTTGCAAATAAGACAGAGTTCATTCTTTAAATAAAAATATTTTACGCAAAAAAATTGCGTAACCGACTTCAATCGTGTAAAAAATTCGAATAATTTTTACATTATTGTTTGTTTTTCAAAACCGGCTCAGCCATTTTCGAAAAACTTTAAATGAAATTACCTCGGGTAGTAGGTACTTGAGTACCTACTACCCGAGGTAATTTAAAGTTTTTCGTACCTTTTCAAACGAAAAAAAAATCTAAATCGATTCCAGATTGGCGAAAATATCAATGAACATAGACAAAAAAAAAACATACAAACGAATAACGAACCTCCACTTTTTTGGAAGTCGGTTGAAAATCTTACTGGCACTAAGGTACTGTGGCACCATTGCATGTTCCTATTACAGAATATACTAGTATTTACGGCCATGCCATGCATATAGGTAGACGCCACACATGCTCCGACTTAATTCGAATAGATGACACACAGGGCTGTAACAGAATTAAAGTCATATTTTTACTATGTACTGATAAATAATTTTATGTGATTCCGTCTCAATCACATAAGATTCATCACCCATCCATCAGCCATTGGACGTCCACTGCTGGACATAGGCCTCCTCTATAGATCTCCAATAAGACCGATTGGAAGCGGCTTGCATCCAGCGCAATCATGCGGTCTTAATGAGATCATCTGTCCACATCGTAGGTGGACGTCCTATATACGCTGCGCTTGCCGGTACGTGGTCTCCGCTCGAGAACTTTTCAATCCCATCTGTCATCAGTCCTCCGTGCTATGTGCCTTGCCCACAGCCATTTTAAGATTCATCAACTTACAATTAATTTCAAGAAAATAATATAGGTTCTGGAGTTTAATTTTCTGTTTCAGATAATACCGATAATTTATGGTATATTAATTAGAAGTAGCGCATTGTTTTAGCCACTTCATATGTCTATTTTTTAAACGTGGTCGCAAATCCAGTGTAAAATAACTCGGTTATCGTATACTCGGTTACTCATTTTTTTTTATATAATCTATACTGCCCCACTGCTGGACAAAAGACTCCCCCAATTCTTTCCATTCCTTTATGAAATTAATTAGGTAAGTAAATTAAATTCTCTCAAAATTAAAATAAAGATAAATTAAACTCCCAAAAAATTGCCAGATCTCTGCAATCCCATTTTTATCAATAGTCACTATGCAGTAGAGTTTACAAGTTAACATGAGAATTAGGAGGATGTAAAGGCGCCTGTTAACACGAGGAGGGTCGTTGCGCAGTAGCAATTTAATATATGAGCGGCAATATGGTGTGAGGATTTCTCAACTTGTATTTACCTAACTTTCAGGCGCCATTCGCTTTGATTCGGGCTATACTTAGTAATATTTTAAAGACTGAAGCAACCCTACCACTGATATTCATATCAAAGCCGGCCAACAAGACGGTCCATCGGCGATATTGATATAAATTGATAACGACTGTGCGACATTCATTATTATGCTCCGGTGCAGATAGTATATTTAGTGCTTTCATTACTCTTAACTACTCTGACCTGGGTTCATCCATCATGTGGTTTCAAAGAGAAATCTTTGTTTGGATCCATACTATCAATTCAACTGAATGACTACTTATTTGTTCAAGGTTTCTACGTAGACGAAACCGTATGTATAAAATATTAGTACCTAATACGTATGCGTATTAAAAATATGACCTAAGAAAATCAGTTCGTACAAGTAGCTTGCCCAAATATCAGAGTTTTATGCCGGGATGTTAGTTCATTTTTATTCGACAAATGGGTATCAGAGACACACTTTTTGAATAGTCAACAAAAATCATAATTTTAGTAAAAACTCTACAAAAAACAATTACTTACATAAATATTAATTACAGCTAAACCATCAATCATCCTTTTGAACATAATTCCCGTCTATCAATTAACTAGATCACATTACATCAATAATAAATACTAGTAAACACCACAACGTGCCAGTTGTATGAATGATGAAAACCTACATTACACATCTACAATTTAATGTACCATCTGAGCTATAGCAACGCTCGTTTTAATAATTACTTAATACATAATAATAAAGTTACAATGCTACAGTTTTAATTTGCAAATATCAACTTAGCTTTTAATCCATCAAAATACAATTTAAAATTTAAAATCAGTTTAAGCATGTTTACATTCCTGTGGCGCACATGCATTCTCCTTACACATTTCCGCACCTAATGAAAGTAACCTCAAAAATTCGGCCTTGTTAATCCAGGTACCGTATTCTATAGAAATCAAGGATATCCTTTATACTATGTTGGATGTAAACAACAGGATACATTTCGAAGCTTTTAGTAAAAGCAAGAATGTTGAAATTTAGGCCACGCATCCGATCGGTTAATTTCTTATTTACAGTTATGAAGAAATAATTAAAGAGCCAATTTATAAGGTCTCACTTAAATTTCAAATTTGTTACAACTTACAGCAGGTACTGGAAGAGTAAGCTCAAAGTAGCCTTCCGAGATATGAAGAAGACTATACTGAAAGCTTCCCTGCGAGATGGAATCAAAAATTAGAAGATACGTAAAGGCCGTGCCACACAAGTTGGCGGATGTAAGCTGCGCAATAGCTAATCAACGTGCGGCTTTATGCGAGCTTCACTCAGGTTTGGTTATTGCACAGTTTGTAGCTAACTTCACATCCGCCAACTTGTGTGTCGCGTAAAACAAGGTTTCGCTAATCTATGACGTAAGTAAGACATGTGTGTATCAAACAAAATGTTACAAAATCTAAAATAAAAAAAAAACAACGGGTTGCACTCTAGAAGTGCCGGCAGAAGTGAAAACTTGAACATTAGCGTTGTGCATTTTTGAATATTATGGAATGAAGATGGATTAATTTCGCACGAATCTCTTTATTTGTCAGTATAAAAGTACTATCATTCATGTGGTGAAATACAATGCACATGCACATTTGCGCAAGCGCCCTGCGCCGCTTAAACGAAACAGCAGGAGCAGACATTTTACATTTACATTTTCTCCGTACGGTAGAAAAAGGGGCTACTCTCCCTCCATCTTACGAATTTTTTGATCAGTGTTTAATATTTTTTACCCATCTAAAAAAGTGCACAACGCAGCTAAAGAAGTTTTCAGTTCAACAATTTTAAGCTCATACCTATCTATCTAAACAGCTTGTCATAGTTTGTGACATTTATTCATATTCTGTTCCTTAAGTTTGGATTACAGGCCTCACAAAAATAGGAAACATTAACTTGAACCGACGAAGATGTTCGTATTTTAGATAGCATGCGAATAATAACTTTCCGTGTATTTTTATTGCCACTTCATCTTATGATGGAGTTAGTTACGGCTTTTACACACTTTCCCTTGTTTCGCACGTCGATTGTGAAGCTTGCGGTTTTTACTTGTGTTATTATTTTGTTATATAATTTAATTTAACGTGAAAAAACATAAGGTTTCGTTTTATATATATTGCAAAGCTTTTTTAATGTTGAGTGATAAATATTAGACTCTCATTCATGCATTTCACAAATTCATACTCGTTCTCATACGAAACTGCCAATTTGAGTACCACGCCTATTTTAAGGGTTCCGTATCGAAGGGTAAAAACGGGACCCTATAAGACTCCGCTGTTCGTCTGTCTATTTGTCGCCAGGCTGTATCTCATGAACCGCGATAGCTAGATAGTTGAAATTTTCACAGAAATAAAAATAGAATAAAATAAACATTTAAGGGGGGCTTCTATATAACAAACCTAAGCCTTCTTTTAGCCATCTTCGTTCGATATTAATAATAGTAACAACTGAACCTTTGCAATATTCACAGCACATTTAATTGTACTTTCACTTTAAAAACAAGTAACTGAAATGAAATTTATGCGGTACGGAACCCTTCGTACGTGAGTCCTACTCGAACATAGCCGATTATTACGTTAGCACAAACAAATTGAGTTATAGGAAAGATTGCATTGCCAATTTTTCGGTACGGCTTAGAGTGAGGACTTTCACAGAAACGATCTTATAGGCAAAAGTAAAGAGTCACGTGGTCAACAAATCAGCAACTCTGTATGAGAACGATTTGTATAATATAAATAACTCAAAATTAAAGAAGCCAACAAATTGGCAACTATGTAAACGTGTGTGTAGCGTGAACCTAAATTGGATAGCGTTGGTTTTGGTTTCGCTTTTCTTCCAGCTGTGAAAGTAAGTTATGACACAAAAAGTCGTGCGACTTCTTTAAAACAAATTTTGACCAAATTTATGGAATCACAAGTATGTTATTTATGTAGTGATTGAGTTGTAACGAACATTTTTCCTAGCCAAATAATTAAAACATTTCAAATTTACTTATCTAAAATATTAACTAGGCGTCTAAAAGAGTCTTTTCATTTTGGTTAAATTTCGTTAAGTTTTTTTATGCAGACCGAAAATTGCTGTAGACGTTTATTTGACATTTGAAATATTATGAGTCTTTACAAACTACACAAAGTTTGGGAAATTCCTTTACATTTTAGCTACCAACCTTTTGATTGTAAATATCCATTTTCTATACCGCTTGTATACAAAAAGATTGAAGGTCATACCCATAGAAATATTTTTTAAGATGCGCATTTTCCTATGTCGTAGTTACGTATCATGAAAAACTCCTTATTTAGGTCTTAAAAGAATTACACGACAGTTACTCCAACTCTACTCAAATATAAAGAGATCAATTTGAGTAGTTTCAGTTTTTTTAAATGTATAACATCTGGAGTTTTTTGACCTAACGTTATGGAATCAATCCACTATATTTGCGATACTTGAATGTGATAGTCTTAATACTGTTGTAGTTCAATTTTAAGCTAATTCAAAAGTATAAAAAGTAAACATATTTGGCACGAATAATGTAGTGACAATAGACAGAAATATTTTGAACCAATTGTTCATGTTATTCCAACCCTTAGCATATGCACAGACGTCCCTCTTACTGGTATTTGTTCTGTGGCTCTACCAAAGATTCCAAGACAAGTTTTGATTGATCGAATACGATAGTTTGTTGAATTATAAACAGTGATGACTAAGCGTTAATAAATGAGGTACAATATGAAGGAAACATAAATATATAGCAGAACCGTTCGATAGGTCGACCGATGCCAGTGATTTGTCCGAGATTAATTTTTACCTTGTCAATATTTTGTTGTATGTTTGAGTAATTGAGGTAACGCCTCTTTGTCATTCAACCATATTTGGGCGGTTTCGACTGATTGGAATTTAACTGAACGTGATTTTAGAATATTTAATGAAATGATGTTTGGTTTTTGAATTATTTAGTTTTTGGGTTCCGTACCCAAAGGGGAACCCTAAAAACGGGACCCTATTACTAAGACTTCGCTGTCAATCTGTCTGTCTCCAGGCTGTATCTCATGAACCGTGATAGCTAGAATATTGAAATTTTTACAGTGAACGTATTTTTAATGCCGCTATAACAACAAATACTATAAACAGAATAAAATAAATATTTAAGGTGAGCTCCCATACAACAATCCTGTATTTTTGGCTGTTTTTCGCTCGATATTAATAACGGTGACAGGTAGATACTTGAAATATTCACTGCAAAATTAAGTAATTAAATTAAAAAACATAAATATTTAAGGATGACTCTACAACATAACATAAATACAAGAAACATGATTTTTTGCTCGATATTAATAACGGCGATAGGAAGATGCTTGAAATGTTCACAGAATATTAAGTTGTATATTCCCTTCAAAAATATATAGTTATTTAAAAAAAAAATCTATTAAAAATTCGCTTTCTTGTGGGTACGAAACTCTTCGTGCGCAAGTCCGACTCGCACTCGGCCGATTATTATACCTTAAAAATACTTTATATTTTTATGATAAATAAATATTATTCGTTCACAGAAAGTAGTATAATTTTACTAGTACATTTGTTTAATTCGTTGTAGACAAATTACAGACAAAACATCATAGTATTCATAATACTATGATGTTTTGTCTGTAATTTCTAGTCTTTCTGCTAGATCTATAATGAGATGCGAAAAAAACTATAATGATCGATATAGCCCCGACGGATAGGCAAGTTGATTTGGTAGTGGGCAGGGCACGGGGCATTGATTTTGCAGTGGGGGTCATAAAGTAATCAAGTGGCGACTATGTACTAGCGCAGCGTAGAACATCAACCACCTAGTACAAAGTGCTACTTTTGATCGAGTTTTTTGCTACTTCTGCAATGTCTTTTGGTAATTACCAACAACACATTATTAACAGGGTATCCTAGTGTGGAGATCAGAGCCCATGTTAATCTATTATGTACATGTCTATTGCTAATATTATGTTATATCACGTAACGCTTGGTTGGCACTAGTATAAGCATTATAATATTATAGGAATGTGTTACTAATAATTATCTTTTCTCTAAATGTTTTACTTATCACTAAGTTAGATAAGACCTACAGCTCTTGTTTCTATCCTGACTTAACAAGGCAAATTTTGTTCAGCTGAATTCATTATTACAAGAGATTGTACCCTTGTATTAAAAATTAATAAAACTTTTAATTGTACCTTCAAACTATCAAAGACAAAGTGTTTGCGAAGTTATGTAAATAGTGCCTTGTAACTATGTTTCTCCAAATTAACCGAGTTAGAATTATAACTGTACAAATAACGCTCTTTAGATTAATTTATCTTCTTTCCTATTCTATTGAAACATTCATAATTTTGTTCTTTTTTTTTTCTGATTACTGCTGTAACTTGCAATAGACTAATTTAGCATAACTTATTCCATTCTCCATTGTGTAATGTATAGTACATAAGCTTTTGTGTAATAAACGAATTTTATTATTATTATACACATATTCATTTATTTTCTTAAATTTAAGTTTTTTTACAATATTTATATAAAAGAACAAAATACTATAAAAAAACCTAAACCTAGAGTGCCGCCGGCAGCGGGGCAGGGCCCAAGCTACCGGTGGTTGGGGCTACATTGAGAGGAACCTCCTGACGATGCGCGCAGTGTCCAGGATGACTGCCTTCTGTATTTGACCCTTGACCCAACCGTCTAGCGAGAGCCTCTTAAGATGGTGGTCGAGACTCTTCGCTATTAAGCCGTTTACCGAAACGACTATCGGGACAATGATCGTCGAGTCCACATCCCACATGGCGGTAACCTCGTGAGCCAAGTCAAGGTACTTGCTGAGCTTGTCCTTCTCAGCCTTCACGAGGTTCTCGTCATGTGGGATGGTGACGTCGACGAGCACTGCCCGGCGCTGGGACCGGTCGACCACCACGATATCAGGCCTATTGGCGACAATAGTCCTGTCCGTGATGATAGAGCGGTCCCAGTAGAGCAACGCACGACCATTCTCGAGAACTGGCGCTGGTGCGTACTTATAGTACGGCACCTCAGACTCAACAAGGCCGTATCGAAGAGCAAGTTGCTGATGGATGATCCTGGCCACTTGGTTATGCCTGTGCAAGTACTCGCCGTTGGCAAGATGAGAACAACCAGAAGTAATATGCCTGAGTGACTCTCCGGGACGGTGGCATGCCCGACAAATGTCGACCGTACCGTCCTTCAGGATATACTTCCGGTAGTTGTTCGTCAAGACAACTTCGTCCGCAATTGCACAGGCAAAACCCTCGGTTTCCCCAAAGAGGTCACCGAAGCGTAGCCAGGCCACCGACGCGAGCAGGTCCACATCGGGTCCTGTTAGGGCCCGATAGAACCGCCCATGCAGCTCCTTGCTCTTCCATACCGCCTTGCGATCATCGGTGCTGAGCACCGATGGCCTACGCCAGTTCTCGTTCGCCAGGGAGAGCGGGGTGAGGCCTCTGTCAACCGCCACCACATCGCAATGCATCCCACGTCCGCTGTTTCGGAAATAATCCCGGAGACTGTACACTTCGCGGTTGTGGAGGTCCTTGGCATTTAAAAAGCCTCGGCCACCACACTTCCGCGGAATGTACAGTCTCATGACAGACGAGCGCGGGTGTAGCATGCGATGCAATGTGAGCAGTCGACGGACCCTCCTATCCAGGGCGTCCAGCTCAGTCTGAGTCCACCTCAGTATGCCAAAGGAGTACATCAGCAGCGGCATCACCCAACCGTTGAAGGCGCGCACCTTGTTGCCGCCAGACAAAAGACTATTAAGTACTTTTGCCAGGCGACAAAAGAAGCGCTCCTTCACCGATTTCTTGATGTCCACTGCCGATATACCCAACGACTCTGACATACCGAGGTACTTGTAGGTCTCGGCTTCGGAGAGAGACTTGATAGTCACCATCTCAGAAAGTTGTAGATTTGGAGAATCCACAACTTTCCCTCGCTGTACATGCATGACCGCACACTTATCTACACCGAACTCCATCCTGATGGCACTGCTAAAAACTTCAGTTGTTTTTAGCAGCTCCACCAGGTCTTGGTATTATTATTATTATTATTATTAATTAAAGTTTGTTTAGAGATTAGAATTATTTCTTTTCTTTTATAATACGATTGAGTTCACAAAGACACTCAGCAGTCTTTAAATCTACGACTGCACCATTATCTTCCATAATTTGACTATAGCTCGTGGTTAAGGTATTGTTTTACTCGTCGTCGTCGTTTCGGATTGATTGAACGTCCACTGCTAGACATAGGCCTTCCCTTTGTTGGAAGCGGCTCGCATCCAGCGCTTACTCAGCGGTCTTGATGAGGTCATCAGCTGTTCAGCTTGTAGGTACCGGTACGTGGTCTCTACACGACAACTTTTTTATATTTAAGTGTAATGATTACATGCCCTTCGAACTCAGTATCCATTTTGTCTCTGTAAGAATCCATTACTAACTAAATCAACTCATAAAAGGTGACCATTAAGTACGTAATCTCAGTAACCAGATCACCCTTTTCCGATACATTGTCTACTTTCGTAACACAATTTGGTTTTCGGTTTTCCTTAACTACTCTATTTTCCTTACTAACAGTAACCTAATCTGTGGCCTTAGTGAATGATAGAAGTTAATGAGTTACCTTAATCTTGTTTTGGAGTTAGGGTTCGGGTTACTTGCCAAATTAGATGGTGAGATAATGGGCCTATGTGACAAAATCACGTTAAGATAGTACGAATCTGTAATATAGGACTTAGACTCTTGTATATCTATGCTTAGGAGAGTTATCTAAGATTTCGACCATTGTGTGTTGCCATTAAGGGACATAGACATTGCGTAATTCAATTACAAGTATTTACAAGTCTAAAACATGATTGAAAGTATCAATGATGATATGAGGCACTCAGACTTGGTGCTTTACTATATGGTTACAAGTTTTTTTTTTTTATTGTGTGTTCGTCGGAGTTCTCCTCCAACACAAGTTGGAGACGTTAGCAACAAACACTATTACATCATCTTGCGATTTATGCAAATTTAATAGGGTATAAGTCGAGCAACACATGGTTTTATGGTTACAAGTGACCTGTTAGATTCTTGAGTATTTGAATGATAATTATTTTTCCAAAAAAATTGCATAACCGACTTCAACCGAGTACATAATTCGAATAGTTCGCAAGGATCTATGTAGTAATTTTCACAATATTGTTGATTTATTAAAATAGGCTGAGAAGATTTTGATAAAATTTAAATAGAAACTTTAAAGTATAGTTGTTAGTATAACCTACTAAATAAAAAAAGAATTATCAAAATCGGACCACTGTTTTAAAAGTTATGCGTGGTCAAACATTATCAAATATATATAGGCGTCGACTTGTAAACCTCCTCCATGTCGTCAAAAATCACGACCTGCAAGCGCAGCATAGGACATTCACCGACTAAATGGATACAAAACCAAGTTAAGAAACGCAGAAAAGTTCTAAACCATAAACATACTTTGTTTACAATTTTATGCTAACATCATCAACTAGCATAAAACTCGTAAAAAAACAACCGAGATTCAGATCGAGGAACTGTCAAAGTACGAGTAAGTACTAAATTATTACTCAAAAGGTCTGAACAATCTCGTCATGAAAAATTGTAATGCCTTTCTCATTATGCCTAAAGTATATTTAAATCTCGAAATTCATTCATCTTTTAAATCTCAGGGCTACCATCTAATCGCTAATTTGTCACAGTGGCTGCATGGTCACTGCCTTAGTCACATCCTTTTGTGAGGTTTCAGTACAATACACATGGAGGGCAGTTACGAACCTTGGCACAATAGCGGCTGCATGCAAAAGATGCGACTATAAAGTGTGTTTATGTAATTTTGAAATCTGAAAAACGTATAACGTTTCACATTATTCACAACAGATTGATAACAATCTAAAAGGAACAAAGTAATCAAACCAATTTTTCTAGTTGTAAATTTTATTTGTCACTAGCAGCCTTCCTAATTATTTTTAAATATAATATACCTAGTCTATGACACCCCAGGATTGTGTAGCTTCCCAACAGTGAACGAATTTTTCAAATCGGTTCAGTAGTTTCGGAGCCTATTCAATGCAAACAAACAATCAAATCTTTCCTCTTTATAATATTGGTATAGATAAAGTATATAAAATAAACCATTTATTAAAATTTTATGTTGCAAAGTACTTAAGTTACTCATAGTATAGGTACATACGTATCACAGTACTCAACAATAAGACAAACTTTTACTACTGGACCAACCCTGAAATCGCGAAAAAAGCCAATGTTTCGTATACAAATGTTAATTCAGTAATTTAACGCTTTACAAAATGTAGGTATGAAGAATAACTGATTTATTCATTCGTGATTTAAGGGTTGCTTTTATTGCAAAATTAAAGTATAAATACGTAATTAGTAATAAGTGTAAGTAATACATATTTTCATATCATACCTCTGTATTACGACATTTGTACGCCACAATAGCCAAAAAACATGCGCTCTCAACAACTACCCATATTAAGACCTGTATACGACTTTGTACGTTGTTACACTGTCATCATGTTTTTACAAATAAATAATCTTGAATCTTAATGGAGAAGTAAAAAGGTATTTTAAAATATATGTCCATCGTCCACATCTAGAGAAACATTAGGTAAAGTCTTTTATCTACACTAATGTTGTAACATTCTACTTATGTTTCCAATACTTGACTTATAATGACTACTGCTATAGCGCAGACAACAAAACACTCAATTTAAGCAATTTCACATGATGTTATAATATCCACATCGATATCGTAAAATCTCATTATAACATCGCGCGCTCGCTCCTGATTGGCCCTGCGCGCGCAGCTGCGCTCTCATTGGTTAGATTTTAATGGCGCCAAGTTCACTGTGACAATACACGTACGCGTGAATTTAATGTTTCGCAATATGTTTTTTTTATTTTTATTAGTGAAGATAAAGTAGTGTATGCAACTGCATATAACACGGGTATTAAAACACTCGTTACTATTATGAAACGAGCGCATCGTGTTTTAATACCCTTCATTATATGACAGTTGCATAAACTACTATTATTCACTGTCTCTACTCTATAGAAATTTTAGTGTCTTTATTTTTTCTCTAGGGCACCCTGTCTCACCCACACGCAGACATTGTTGTGGTATCAGTCTGGATCTCATGTTTGTCTAACAAGCGGTGTG
This sequence comes from Hypomecis atomaria, assembly GCA_964007245.1. Lineage (NCBI taxonomy): Eukaryota > Metazoa > Arthropoda > Insecta > Lepidoptera > Geometridae > Hypomecis > Hypomecis atomaria. The sequence goes on from OZ023291.1 coordinate 14,227,775, forward strand.
TACGATTCTTATTACTGTTTTTATTTTCTCGGTAGACAGTTTAGGAGTTGCGATAAAGTGGACATGTTCTGGTGAATAGAATATATGTTTAGTGTTTGTTTAAATCATTTTGTATGACTTTTTGTCGTGTTTTGTTAATTATAAACATTTTAGAATATTTTAATATTTTTAAAAAGTATTATGTAGAAATAAAATACATAGAGAAAGTGTTTAGAAGTAACAAACCAAACATTCTCTTTCTTGAAAAGTAAGGTAAAATTGACTGTATGGTGTATCGTTAGGACTGTGTAATTTCAATTTTTTTTACCTAGTTTCTATTAATATTACCCATGAAGATGTATTGGGCTTGAGCATTTGGATTATCTTTAGACCTTCAAAGGTCTGAGGGTGATCCAATGCTTTTTGTGTAATAGTAGTGTAGTTTTGTTGTAGTTAATAAAGGCACTTTTGCCCGTTTAAAAAATATTTTCTTGCATATTTATATATTCGTTTATACAGGGTTATTTCTAACCAATTAGTATCCTCTTAGGAGCTTATTCTGTATATCAAAACTAATAAATTTTGTTCTAAAACTTTTAAAAATTCTCAAAAAAAAAGTTGTTGTTCCATAGAAAAATATCGTTCACCCTCGACAAAATGTACGAAACAGCTGATTTTTTTTTTTGAGTTAAGACAAAAGTCGCAGAACAAAAGTTGTTAGTTTTGATGTACAGAATAAGCCCCTAAGAGGATGCTAATTGATCAGAAATAACCCTGTATGGATGTTTCGGAGACGGCTTTAACGATTTTGATGAGATATTGTATTTTAGATTGAGAAAACATGATTTTCGATTTATGTTTATTTTTGTACCGGGCTAAGCTTGGTCGCTCTGTGGTAATTATTATCCACACTTTAAATCACACCGTATCCACACCGTATCCACACTAATATTTTGCGTTATAGAACTTTGATTTTAATAAGATTAAAATAATTGTACGCATCCTCCAAGATGGGTTAAACTAAGGTGATGGACAAAAACTGTGGGGCACGTTATTAAATCCTCTGTGCGGGACGTGAGATGATGTGTTAGTGATAATAGTCCTGTTAGTTTAACAACTATTTGGACTAGTTAGAAGAAAACATCAAATAATTCATGCTAAACATTCATATAATAATACTAAATAAGACTCATTGAATAAAGCGAATATTTTTGCATTGAAACTAAGCAGTTTTTTTTTTATCGTAGTGACGTAGAACGTTCGCTGCTAGTCTGTGGCTGCTAGACATATTTCCATCAATCTGGAGTTCCAATAACAATGGTTGGAAATCGGGTTTGCATCCAGTCATCCATGCTGCAGTCATATGTATGTAGATTTCGTCGGTTTCCAAAAAAAAAAAAATTACTAAAAATTAGGATATTTTAGGTCTTTGACAAACACAAAGTTTTTTGACATCATTGCTCAAAGACACTGAGGACACATGCTTACACCTAACCACCACATCCAATCACATCCGACTGCGTTGCAATAAAATATAAGTACTTACAAAATACAACCACCTACAATACAATACAGAATACTAATTTGTATGATACAGCGTATAGGCTTTTTTAATAATCCAGTGCAGAATATCGACCATACGTACCAATTGTACTTGATGACTATTGTCATCTTTATCTAAATAAATTACGCATCACGTTGTTTGTCCGCGATGGACTCCCGATTTTAACCAAATTTTGCACAGTACCTATGTGCATTTATTGCTAATTTTTTTAAATCTGTCAGTACCGAGGTGAAGCCGGGCTGGGCAGCTAGTAATCATAACAAAAATTGGGCCATGTCCATGTCCACCACACAGCACGGTGGATGAATGCGGGTTGGCGGATTCACTTGCGCCATCGAATTTCTTACGGATATATGCAGGTTACGTGAAGTCTTTCCAAAAAGCCAGTGGTGTGTAAATCCGTACATTTAATTCCAATGAACACACTGGTACGGGACCGGGTTTGCACCACGGCATCTCAAACTTGTAAGGTGATCTTTATCCCGCTAAGCCCCCACTATCGATATTTCTACGCGTGAAGATTATTATTGACCATCAAACAGACCAATGCCATTCGTATAACAGTTCCACTAATCGTATTACTTACCAGTAATTGTTCAAGCGAGGCATAAGACTATTAGGTAATCAAATTAAAGGATTACCAAGGTTTTATGGCTTTTAAGCAGATCAATTAGGCTTGTTATGTTGCGATCATAATTTGAAGATAGGTACTTAAGTATTAAGTAATCGATAACGACCTCATTAGATAAATTTAGGTGAACGGTATGGTAGTAATTATGAGTGGAGGTCAGAGCATAGAAAATTAGAGGTTGAAGTGCTCGTGTTTGTACTGCACTGCACCGGCATGCTCCACTGCTGAACATACGCCAGTCTATAAAAGGCAATTAGGCCAAGACTGGCTCAGTGTGGGTAAGGGAATTTATCACAGATCAGGGAACAAGGTTGTTCCCTGATCTGTGATACGGCCACAGGTTGCGTCACGACGTTTTCCTTCAACGAAAAGGTAATAGGTTGTCAAATAGGTACGTACATAAACTTAAATAACTTTTTGGTAAGGGTTTAGCTGCACCTTGTTGTATTTCAACCTTCTATGTAGGTCAAAATTCAAGAATCCAATAGTTATATAAGTAAGCCATTTCAGAGGTTTCAGACTGCTCAATAAGTCTGACACTAGTCCATGCTTTTTACTTGGTTAAACTTAGCAGGGCCTAGCTGTTTTTTTACAAGCTTTTATTTCACTTGCAATGGATGTATGTATGTACTAGGTATGATTGTATGTAGATACGTATGTATTTACCTATGTAAGTTCGAGTGGAATCTTGTTTTTGTTGTTTTTTTTTTGATGTTGTTGAAGTTAAATTTGACCATTTTTCCGGTTTCCGATTGAGCTGAAATTTTGCGCACATATGTATATCGCGTGACAATGCAATAATATGGTAGGTACTATGGAGCTGATCTGACGATGGAGTCGGAATCGGTTGGTGGCCATAGGAACTCTTGTACTAAACAAGATAAACCAATCGTGTTTGGGACATGATAACAATGAACTCAAAAGCATAGCAAACATTTTTAAAAAGTTACATTTTTAAAATAATTTATTCTACTTAGATATTTACAAACTTTCAAGAATGCTGACTATTGATGAATTTAGTTTCACACGAGGGACAAATGTGAGCTTAACATCGGGCGAGCTAATTTATCGTCTTGTGATACAATTTCATTGTACACGTATAAAGTTTAAATGTTCTTTAAATTAGGTTCTTTACATTTTTTAATTTAATTTTAGAGCGTGCTCGTAAAAAAATCTTTACATAAGTTCCTAAACTACCTTGGACTTGCAATAACATTTTTACGCTACTCTAACTAAATTTTACACAAACAAACTCTTGTAAAACGAGAGCCAGCATGCATTATAGATTCCAATCTGCAAGAAACATGCTCAGAAATTCAGTCAATTAAAATTACTTTAAGGCCCTGATAATCCCAAAGCAGAGCTAAAAGCGCCAATCCCACTTTCCCGAGATACATTTTGCAGAATCGGATAACATTTTTATTGTTAACAGGCCGGGCCACGACGAGCCACGATGATATCTCTCGCATGAATGATGACTTCGTGCTGAGCCTCTGGAAGCAGCGCTAAGATAGACATGAGCGAAGGAGACACGGCACGAATATGGAAATTGTGTCGCTGATCTCCATTTGAGGGTGAATACAGGCAAAGCTGTGAGAGGACACGGTTTTGGAAATTAGATACGTGATGTAGCGCCTGGGCTTATTTCACTTGAGACGGAAGGGGTATGTACAATTGTACTGTATTATGTATCAGATCTTTTGCAATTCTAGAGTTTTCTCGTGTCTGTCAAGATACCTACATGTAACATATCATACCTAGGCTGTATGATAAGTACCCGTGTTTGACGATTGATGGCACCACTGCCGCAAAAATTATATGCCATCATGTAGCCTTTGTGTAGTGTGTAGTCTCATTTTTACAAATAACTGTCAAATTTTTTGGCAGATTTATCGAGCTGTTTGGTTTTGACAGATGCTGAAAGTCATAAAGTCGTGTTTATTTGCTTTAAGTCCTTTTTTACCACGACAACGAACTTGCTCATACTTCTGCAATCGCCACATCTAAACTGGCCAAATTACGATACGAATTGCTACCCAGCCCACCTTATTCTCCAGATTTGGCTCCATGCGATTTCTTTTTGTTTCCAAACTTAAAAAAATTGGCTTGGTGGAAGGCGATTTAAGTCAAACGAAGAAATCATCGCCGAAACAGAGTACTTTTTTGCGGAGTTCCAGAAATCTTATTTTTGGATGGCTTGAAGAAGTTAGAATATCGCTGGACCAAGTGCATCCAGCTGAAAGGAGACCATGGAGACCAAGGAAAAGAAAATATACATTTTCTTGGCTAACACGGGAATTAATTATCATACAGCCCACGTATTTAAACCTAAAAGGTCCATTAAGGTTTAATTGATTATTTTTAATCCCATCTTTTTTTTACATCAGTTAAATATTTTCATGGTGCTAATTTTCAACGATAAGCAGCTCTATCTTTATAACGACATCACATCAAAAAATCAATAGTCAATTATTTACTACTATGGAGTTGCTATGGAACTTAAGTATCAATTTACATGGATGCTATTATAACTAACTCTCTTTACTGGGCTTTACTACTTTTTTTCTATAATATCATTTGAAATCCAGTGATGTATCTTCTTCAGTCTATGGTAACGAAACGACCCATCAAAGGGAGATAAAAGGTCGACGTTTTGAGCACAAAGCGTTTTCTGTTTCGGACCTCTTCTGCACGTTATTTGATGCAAACGCGTTTATAAACTGGGACCTCCTTTATCGAGACTGTGGCAATATTTCCTTGAGATTATCTCTCGAATCGCCCTTAACGTTCAACATTCAAAGCTGAATGATGCGATGTCTCATTTACCAAATTACAATCACGATTTTAAAGTGTCTTAAACATAAAATTTTTTGCACATATCGGTGCAATTCAAAACGATTTTTACAGAATTTTCACTAATAGGTACTATCCAAATGAATATAGTAATTTCGATTAAAACAAATCATTTTTTCACATAAATTGTAAAAAATATCCTTAATCCTTAGTTTAAAAAAAAAAGTTAAAAAATGACAGTACCTACAAAAAAAAATTTTTTGCTTATAAAGTCTTCAATTAAATATAATTGTAATGCAATGCTCTGATATAACATTTTCAAAAAACATTTTAGTAAATAATAGCTTTTCCGATAAAAAAATCTAATAGTTTTACCTATAATAAACAAATAAACGTTTATTTTAGCCACACAACCCATTTGAAAAGACATTATATAAAATAAAATAATAAACATTACAATAATACAAAATTATCGAAATCTATATCGCAAATGCACGAGTCATATGGGTGCCAAACTCTACCTAACCCTTAAAAGATTTATTGGTCAAATTTTTGTAAATGTTACACTCTCGTCTCGTTAAAAAAATAGTAACTGTGGTTAATGTTGTGTCAACTTGTACTAAATACGGCAGAAAGTTATTATTTTATACTTTTACGACCAACCCAAATAAGATGCACAAGATTTATAGGAAGATAACAATGAGGTACTAAACAAGGCAACTTCATTTATTTGCGGTGTTGACAACCATAAACTCACTAACCTTAAAAGGCATTGTCTTAAAGAATATTTATAATGGCAATAACGTTATTGCGGTAGGATTCTTTTCACTCAGCGGGACAGTCGTCGTCTGGACTTTTATTGGGGGTCGTAACTTTGAAAAGATTTTTTACTGAACATCCGAGAAACTGCCCATATTGTTGAAACACTTTACAAACCCGTATAGATGCGTCCTTTTGTTTTTGTTTTTGCTAAGAATAGTCCCGTTTCTCTACGTTCCTTAGAATTTTGGTCAAAGCTAAAAACTATGTTCTTTACATTGTTACATTGCGGAGACGGTTCTGGTTTTGGAATTTGCTTCTTATTTTCAATTTGTTCAAAAAACTCATGCTGAGCCATTATTGTCGGAAGCTGCTGTTTAAGTTGCTGCATAGTACATTTAATAATTCTTACTGACAGTTGTAGAAGGCTGGAATGAATACAAAGCAATTTATTTTATAGAGCCAATCAGGTTACCATGAAATTATTAGAGCACAATGGCAATTCATCAATTGAATGTGTTGTAATTGAGTCATTTCCGTCATCGCTACAACTTAGGCGTAATAGATAGAATTATAAGGCAAGTAATGCGACATTTATTCTAGCTAGTGTCAACAAAACGGTTTTGAATAGGTACTTGGTGTCATATATCTATTATGTAATAACCGTTATAATTCCGACATACAACTAAACAAAGTGACTATTGAATTTGTTGTTTATGGTAGCGCAAATAAAGTTTGTACAACTTAATTAGGTAAAATAGTATTTAGCAACATTTTTGTGTTCTATAAAAAAACACATTTATTATCAAGGGGCCGTTCAAGTATTACGTAAGCAGATTTATTACAATTATTTACCCCCCTCCCCCCTTGTCAGCAAAAGTAAGCAAAGCTCTTACCCCCCTCCTCCCATTCTTACGTAAACATTGGTACCTGTATGCATTTTTCTTTTTTAATTGATTCATGAACTGCAGATTTAATTCTAGAAATAAGAAAATAGATTTAGCATAGTGGACTTTAACACACATATGCGTAAAAAAAAAAAAACTATTGCTGACGTAATCACCATCTAGACCCCCCCACCCCCCATGTCATCAAAAATAAGCAAAGGATAAAGCCCCCCACCCCCCTATAGCGCTTACGTAATACTTGAACGGCCCCCAACGGGTGAATTACTAGCACTGTAATTAAAATTATAATTTTGTTGATGGCCGCTATTACAAGTTGCACGAGCTCTATGTCAATTCAAGATTCTGTTAACTTATAAAACATAGTTTTTTTACTTACTTTGAATATCTAAATAAAACCCACGGCTTTCATTCAAGCATCAATTTAAACTCAATCAGTAATAGATAGTTTGGGCCATAAATTTTCTCCGATAAAGGGGTCTATTCTTCTACATATATGTGAAGTTCAACTATCGGTATGTCAATACTCTCCGTCGGGAAGATTTCCGTAAGATATTTTTGAACTTAGTTGTTACGAGATAAGTGGTAATATTGTGTTTGATGTCCTCATGTAAATATTGAGCCATCACATGGGCTCGTGAGATATTTGTTCTCAATATTTACTGATCAATAGTCGGGCCCTGATAATGACCTTGGTGCTAGAGACCTCTTTCTAAGAAAGATCTTTAAATGGCTGACACTATACTAAAAAACAGTTTGACAGTTTGAGTTAGACGAAGTTATTCTTTAACAGATAGTATAGTTTCTTGGACAATTCAAAAGCTATGTTGACACGTATTATTTTAATCGTAATTCTAATAACTTATTCACTTCTATGTCGGGTCGGTCTGTATTTGTCCTTAAAGAACGTGAAATTTAAAAAAAAATTACAACTTGCTCACTTATTAACCGACTCTCAAAACAAGGCGTTCTAAGTTCGTATGTAGTTTTTTTGTGTATGTTCATCGATATTTTCGACAAATTAGAACCAAATCAAAAAAAAAAATATTGTTCAAAAGGGTGAGGTATACTCCCGACGTGGCCCCTTTTTAATTATATCGAAATCGGCTGAGCCTTTTTTTAACTGGAACGTTACCATAAAACATGTTTGAAAAGATAATCTTATCAATCGAGACAATAAAAACACTCCATTTATTCAAGTAAGAATAAAAAAATCAAAGACTAGCATCGCCCTATAAACAGTCTCACGTCGCTTACAATGTTAGTACCTTCTTTTATTCTTGCACACCATACACACTACGCGTTTTAAGTTTCATTTATGCCACATGCCTGATAGTTCTAACATTGTAACTGCCAGAGAGTCAATTCTATCCCAAGTTGTCACAACAGGCTGTGTCACGTTTTTGTCTGGATTGTTATAGTGTGTAATGGTATCAAAGACGCTCAGAGGTCTTACAACGTCTCCCACGGTGGAAGCAATTTGACACGCACGTGTTATAGCATCAGATGGTCCGCGATTACGATTAGACTTGCGGTGACGCACGGCCCAGACTCCTCAATGAACGTGTTTTTGTATCTAACTAGCTGCTTTTGCTGGCAATGTTATCTCAAGCCTTTGAAAAGTATATTTTTTCTGGACTGTCATTAAATTACTTACCATCTTTGTTGCCCATCGATTGAATAAGAGCGTGCATCGAAGTAATGTTTTTTTTTTCTGTTTACTTACTATGATTGATAAAGCGTATGATTTGCAATAAAGTTAGGTTTGACTGCCTCGGTGGCTCATTGGTTAGTGACCCTGACTTCTAGATCAAAGAGGCGTGGGTTCGATCCCCACCCAGGACAAGCATTTATGTGATGAACATACGTGTTTGCTCTGTGTCTGGGTGTTATTTAGGTACTATCTATATAAGTATGTATTTAAAATATGTATAATACATTATATCAGCCCCTAGCAGCCATATCACTAGCATTGCTTAGTTTGGAGTCAGAGACCGTGTGTAAGATGTCCCCTAATATTTATTATTATTTATTTTATTTTTTACCCAATAGATTCATAACAAATTATGCTTTGCAAGAATTTATGAAATGATAATACTAAGTATTAGGAGTTATGAGATAATTTAAAAAAACGCGTGCTCTATAAAATTAATACAAATACATTTTGTCATTGTTACATCTTTTGTAGTCAAAGTGTCAATCATTTTTGCGTTTAAATAAAATCTCCGCCCTTTTTAACTTATTTTAGAGATGTTCAATTTTACTCGACATATTTTTGTGCACGTCATTGCTTTATCTTCAGAACTTATGAATAGATTTCGGTGTTTTTTTTTTCAATTTGCAAGGAAGTAGAACTCAAATAAGTTGCTCTACATTCTCATATGCCTTGTCGATCAGTAGTTATTAACAGCCTTGTTCGAATATTTTTATCGATATGGATGGTTGGCATTCTTCTAAAAATATATTTAACCCGATATTCCAACGACGCACGATATTGGATGAATATTTGGATATCTTTTTTCGTTCACAAAAAAAAATGTAGGTATGTATAATGTACCAATCCTTGATGTATAAATATACTATTCTGGAAACAAATATTTTAGTATTTTATCTTAGCTCTACATAACAAACAATAGTTTGAATCCTTTCCTAAATATACAGGGTGGTCATAACAAATTAGTTTTCATGTCACGTCGCTACTGTTTTAGATGTCACCACGACCTCCTTTGAGATGTAACTTGAGATGATGCACCCAACGAATCACGCAGGCCTAAGTCTTCTACTGCATAACCAATATTTCAAGTGTTCAAAAAACACGCGTGCCATCTGTTGTAAGCCGATGCATTGCCGGGTCCCACCCGTCCTCATTGTGAGCCCCCACACCCCGCGCTTGTCTTCTCCCTCCTCCAATACCCATGCGGCTTTCGTTCGTTCAAACTTCGTAGGTCAGTTACCGCCCGACCGCAGGGGAGCATGGCTGCGTCAAAAGTTTTACCGCGATCTCGCACTCTCTACATGCGCTGTAAAACTTCGTGTACACAACAACATAAACTTTGAAAATATATTTTTTAGTGAAACATAAACCGTGTGACGTAAGAAGTGACTATATCAGTGACCAATGTACTGTTTAATTGTGGCAAAATGATTGAAAACTTTTTCGGAATGATTTCGGTTAAAGTTTGGATGTGTTTCGTGTTGATGGTGGGTGCGCGCGCACGGTCCGCGCCGCCCGCCCCCGCTGGCTGTCACTGGGACTATTCGGACTCAAAGTTGAGTGAATCAAACTTTCTCACGTGTAACATCAAGACCATCGGATCAGTTGACTTTTTGTTTAAAAACATCACCACTGCGCAGGCGTACGGCATCAACAAGTTAAAACTGACTTGCACTGATTTACTTTTCTTCGAAAGCTCTCTACACATGAATACTGGAAGCTTTTTAGGCCAGTTGAGAAAACTAGAAGACTTACGCATGGAATATTGTAAAATTCGGTACGTACCTGCGACTGTACTGTCTCCTCTACGTGATTTGACAAGCCTGAGTCTACGCTCATACAACAATGACTGGCCTGCAATGACAATGGAGTTTCATGCTGAAAGTTTCCGTGGATTAATGGAACTACGTACGTTGGATTTGGGAGATAACAATATTTACATGTTACCATCTGAAGTTTTCTGCCCGCTTTTTAGTTTGGAAATATTGAATCTAACAAACAATAGAATTCATGATATCTCAGATATAGGCTTCTCAGACTGGGGTAAAGGACCTATGGCTCCAGGTAAATCATGCAACACTGGACTCAAACAGCTTGATTTATCTCACAACAGTGTATTAAGGCTTCCTGATAACGGCTTGTCTAGTTTGAGATCATTAGAAGTCTTGAATATTCAAAACAATTTAATCAATGAGATAGGCGACAGAGCGTTCGTCGGATTGACTTCATTAAAAATTCTCAACTTGTCTGGAAATAAGTTAGTCGCTGTCCCTCCGGAACTATTTCAATCATCACGAGTTATCAAAGAAATCTCATTAGCAAATAATTCACTTTCTGTGCTTGCGCCTGGGCTACTGGAAGGACTTGACCAACTTGAGAAATTGGATTTATCAAAGAATCGTCTTACAAATGATTGGGTTAACAGAGATACTTTTGCGGGGCTTATCCGGTTGGTTATATTGAATTTATCTCACAACTCTCTCGCCCGCCTGGATCCCAAATCTTTCCAAGACTTGAACAACTTGCAAGTTTTAAACTTGGATAATAATGCAATTGAGACAATTAGCAATGGCGCTTTTGCTGAACTCAAGAATCTTCACCAACTTTCTATCTCAGATAATAAAATCAAGATGTTGAATGAACATATCTTTTCAAACTTATTTGTTCTGAGCCAACTCTATTTGGACAACAATCTGATTACAACAATTCATGAACGTTGCTTTGAAAACATCACTTACTTGCAAGATCTCGGATTGAATGGAAACAGCTTGAACGTGATTCCAGATGGTATCAAGAAACTAAGGTTTTTGAAATCACTTGACGTTGGCAAAAATAACATCACGAAAGTATCGAACACTTCATTTGAAGGTCTCGAAGAGCTATATGGTCTACGACTAGTTGACAACAACATTGTGAACATACCTAAAGATACATTTAGCACTTTGCCCTCGTTACAAGTTCTAAATTTAGCATCCAATAAAATTGAGAGTATAGAGCAAGACGCATTTGTATCAAATCCAACTCTGAAGGCCATTCGCTTAGATGGAAATAGATTGAGCGACATCAGAGGAGTTTTTAATAAATTGAATACCCTAGGTTGGCTCAATATATCCGATAATAAGCTTATATACTTTGATTATAGCTACATGCCTCAATCTTTAGAATGGCTAGATATTCATAGTAACAATATCACGAAATTAGAAAACGAACACAATGCGCAACAAACTATCCGAATGCTCGACGTAAGCTACAATGCTTTGGAAAACGTCGATGAACGGGCCATACCTGATTCTATTGAAGTCCTTTTCTTGAATAACAACAAAATTCACACGATTCACCCAGGTACATTTTTACAAAAAAGAAACTTAGAAAAAGTTGTCATGACAGATAATAAATTGAGAATCGTTGAGCTATCCGCGTTTACTTTGCCCCATATTCCAAAGCACAGAATGTTGCCTAAATTTTTCATTGGAAATAATCCGTTTGTGTGCAACTGTCACATGATTTGGCTACAAAAGATCAATCTTTGGAATCACATGAGACAATATCCAAGGTTTATGGATTTAGAGTTAGTGACTTGCGAAGTTGTAAATAATAAATATGGCGGCAAAGCAAACTTAATGGACGTTCCAGAAACACAATTTCTTTGCTCATACGAAACTCACTGCTCATCAAGCTGTTTTTGTTGCGATTTTGAAGCCTGCGACTGCAAAATGACTTGCCCTGAAGGTTGTTCTTGTTTCCACGACAGCAACTGGAATTCCAACGTAATCGACTGCTCTAATGTTGGCTATACTGAAATACCCGAGAAAATACCAATGGATGCAACTGAACTTTATCTCGATGGAAATGACTTCGGCGTTTTGGGAAGCCACCTATTTATTGGCAAGAAAAAGCTTCATAAATTATATTTGAACAACAGTAACATCAATGTCATGGAGAATGATACTCTGAACGGGTTGCATTCATTAAACGTCCTCCATCTTGAAAACAACCACCTGACTGAATTATCTGGGGGAGAATTTTCGCAAACAAAACACTTGAGAGAGTTATACTTGAACGATAACCTCCTGGCAAGTGTCGCAAACAAGACATTTGAGAACTTGTCATCTTTGAGAGTTGCGTATTTTCAAGGCAATAAGATTCTGAATCTTGACAAAAAGCTTGTTCATGTTCTTCAGTTGGAAAGTGTTAACGTGCAGGGAAATGTGTTTACGTGTACGTGTGACAACGTGATGCCATTGCAAAATTGGCTAAAGAAAGTTTTTGTAGATTCTGCGGAAGTGTACTGTGTTGGTGAAAATGGACTTTTATCTAACTTGACTGTATTTGATGCAATCGATAAGTGTCGCGATTCTAATATAATGGACAATACCATCCCTACTGAAAATCAACCTTATCAGTACGATGAAGTGAGCACTATAAAACTGAACTTTGTACCACTTTTAGCTGTAGTTTTGATAAGTGTTATTCTTATTCTTTTGTTTGGTGCCTTAGCATTCTCTTTTAGACAAAACGTCCGATTATGGGCGCATTCCAAATATGGAGTGAGATTATTCAAAAGTGCTTCTATTCAAGAGAGTGAACTCGACAGAGATAGATTGTATGATGGATATGCTGTATACAGTTTATTGGACGATGACTTTGTATCTAAAGTTGTAGCTCCTGAAATGGAACACTCGGGATACACAATGTGTTTTCATTACAGAGATTTACAACACGCCCCTGAGAATTATTTGGCTGAGCAAATTACTCATGCTGCTGAATCCGCTAAAAGGATACTTGTATTTGTTTCATTTAACTTTTTACAAAACGAATGGTCTAAAGCATCTTTCAAAGCAGCAATCAAACATGTCATTACTTCAATTCACCCCTCAATCAGGCGCCACAGAGTCGTGTTTATTTTAACCACTGATGTCAGTGCGCTTAACTTGGATCAAGACTTTCAAAGCTATTTAAAAACGTGCAACGTCTTACTGTGGGGTGAAAAAAAGTTTTGGGAGAAGATTAGGTTTGTTATGCCAGATATTTCCAACTTGCACTGGAATAAGGACACAATGAATTACAATCATGGCGTGTGTCCAAATGGTAGGAGACATCCCTCTAGATATACTGCTTCGCCTACTGCGCCAGAACATTGGTACAAATACGATGCAATCCCTCCTCAGACGCCCACTACTGCTAATGTAGGCATTACCATTGAAGATGACACGTCAATGTTGACGAATACAACACTGACGAGTCAAATTCAAGATGGTGAAAATTTACACCATAGTTACATTTCTATAGATACTCAAAATTATGAGCAGCCATATGGCGGACGGCCTAGACCACCTAATACATTGCGTAAACATCCTGGCCACAGCTCCCCTTCCATGCTCGACGAGCAGGGCTACTTGCAGCCACGTTCGTCTATGCACGACTGCTTGCCTCAAACTCATGCAGGCGCTCATAGATGATAAGATTCAACCCTTATCTCCAGCTGATATATTTTAATGGAACTTAACATTCCAAACACATGTGTAGCCTTTACTTTTGAGTTGGCCATGCCTTAATGCTACTTGAAAGGTGATAAGTGTTGAGTCAGATAATTTGGCCAAATTGACTGAGTTCCTTACTGTGAGGAGATAGTGTGTGTTACGTATGTAAAGAGACTGTTGATGAAGATGTATCCTAGTAATGTTTTCTTAGTTTTTAGAAGCTCGTTATTACACTTCATTGGGTAGTAATAAATCTATTCTATTCTATGTAAAAATTTGTCCGTCAAGACTGATGCATGTATAATGAGTAACTTAAGCCTTTGCTAGTATCATGTATAATAATAACGTATTTTGGTATAGTATATTATATCTCATTGTTACCAAATATTTTGTAGAAAGACTTTGTAAATTAGTGAAAATACAAAACTAATATTGTGTAGATAGTTACTAGTCATTAGTTAGGAGTTAATTGTGTTAAATTCTTCGATTTCATTAAAATATAGAGTCAATAATGAATATTGCGCTAATGTACAAAATAAGAAATGGAATAAAACACAAAATTCACTATCGACTCTACAATATTTATGTATCTATTTGTAATTTAAATGACTGTTATTATAGTGCTAGTTAATCAAATATGCAAAAATTAAAATAAAAGCAATTACTTTCAAAACTAAATTTTATTTCTGATCTTTAGTATTAAATAAACAGGTAGATAAATTAGGTTTTTAATGAGTCTATACATATAACAAAGCTAGGAAGATCAATAAGCTATCATTATAACATAATTTCCAAACATTTGTTTTGTTACAAGTTGTAGTTTGTTTGAAGAACAGGGATGACCGCAGAACCAAATCGTTTGTCTTTGCCGACGACTTTTAGCAAAAAATCTTTATGCTAACCAAATGTCCGAAAAGCTGTTAAGACCGTTGTTTCGGAATCGCTCTATAGAGAAATGAGACGTAAAAAAGAATCAAAAATGATTTCGGTTCGCCGACAATCATCGAAAGCCATAATGATGGTCCCTTTTCAGGTAGAAAACGCACCCAAGTAATATTTCAACCGTCACGGATACGGCATAGTAGCTATAAAAGAGATTTACAATACATGGTATATTCATAGCTAGTTAGAGGTATATTTATGTGACCTTATGTTGGACACGGTCCGAAGGGCAGTTATTGATTTTTTCGTCAATAGTTTTTCGAAGTGTTAGTTCACATAGAATGTAGAGACATATGGCGCGTCCTTGCAACATGTTTCAAGTGACCGCCATGCGCCACCCTGCCCTGCTGACTTTTTTCTGATGAGAATGTTGGCAACATATTTCTGATGTTGTTTATTTATTTTTAATAAGAATCGGGTATCATTCTTCATCAATCTTTCCACCAATAAAATGTTAAATAAACTTGTGTAAGAAGTGTTATGCAATCGACCACCGGCGGGAGTCTTGAACGTGACCGAAGATATTAAGCTAAGTACATACAGTTGCATTATTATTATTGATTTATTTGAAGTTGTCAGATAAGTTTGTAATTACAAATTATGCATTATCATGAGAAAAGTTCTTATCTTATAGCTTTCTTATAAAATCGAGTGTCTAGTGGTTTTTCCTAATAATATTATAAACGCGATCGTTTGTGAGTATGTATGTATACTCTTTCACGCACAAATGGCTGAACTGATTTGGATGAAATTCGGTATGAAGGTAGCTTAGACCTTGCGTTAACACATAGGTTACTTTTTATCTTGGGCTAACGCGGGTAACACCACGGGGCGCAGCTAGTACCCTAAATAGTTATTATATTGTCATAGCTACATGCTTATTTTAATTAAAGTAAAACAATATGTTTTAATTTGCTTTCTTAAGTGTGAGTGGTAAACCGATGTAGTAGTAAATAGTTGTTAATTAACGTACTACTTCCATCCAGATGTTATTTACAACGACATAACCTTTTTTTTTATCAGAAACTATTTTAATCATATTAATTAGCAAGTAAAACCAACACACAAAACTGCAGTAATAATATTTTCTAAGTATAATTAGTTGTATTGGTGTAAATAATAATTAGAATAACTTTTGTATTATCCGAGCGTTCAAGCAAATCGCTCGCCTTATCGTTACGATAACGAATAACGATTGCCCAAAATAGCGTTATTCCGAATATCAGACTAATTTGTGGCATTATTTTACCGATTCTGCATTCATTGGGAGATGAAACAACATTATGTTCTCGGAAATGTTATAAGTTTCAATAGAAATTATCAATTTCTACAGACTTTTTTGTAAATATCAATAGCTGCATAACTGACCAAATAATTTTTTGATTAACCAGACATGTAATTAAAAAAAAAGCTACCACTGTATTCTTCGATAAAAATCTAAAGCAAGTACAGCATTATACAAGAAAACCGCAACCGCAGATTCCTATTCCATTTTCAATAAGTCACCAAAACTATCTGGTTCCCGATACCTGCTATCAATATCCGGGATATCGGACGTATCTCTGGATTTCACGGTTAACGCACCATTGGCTGCCTCTATCATCCCCAACGTGTCCTCAAAACTAGATAAGAAATTGACCAGATATCGGGCGAGTCCTTTCGGTGCTCCTTTCAAGCTTAATGGATTATTATTTTATCTCTAGGCTGTGTTCAATTTGTGTGAAATCGTTGGAAGTGGGCTTTGATGTTTCGATTTCTTGTATTTGGAGGGTTCAATTTTTGTTTTTGTTCTTTAATTTTTACTCCGTTAACAATAAGAGGTGACCCACAAGGTAAACGGATGACCTCATCACGACCGCAGAATCGCGCTGGATGCAAGCTGCTACCAACCGGTCTTATAGCAGATAGTTAGGGAAGGCCTACGTCCAGTAGTAGACGACCTATAGCTTAAAAGAAGAAAACGACTAGTTAAGTGCATTTGCCACTCTATTAAAAATCTGATGAGTGTTTAAAAACCTTTGATTTGCGATGATTTTTCAAGTGAAATGTAAATTACCTAGTTCTCGTTTGCCAAAGATAAAAGTATTATTTTTATATATGTACTTACTTTTGAACTTTAGTCATTAAAATCGATTATCTCAAGTTCTTCGAATATAATATTAATGAAATCACCGGGCGGTCAGAGCAGTTTGCCGATCGAATGAAGATATTCCGATCAATCATCGGCACTCAAACCACGTTATTCACGAAACCTTTTAAACATACATCATGTGGCTACTTTTTCAGACGTTCCCAAACCATAACAAAAGCAACGATGACTAATCCCAGTCAGGGTCGAATCAAATCAGATAGCGCTTCCACTGTGACATTGATCGACGTTTGATATCCGAAAGGATGGTTAGAAATATCTAACCATTTTTCTGTTTTGTACGGACGAATTCGTCGGTTGGTCAACCCGCGCCTCCCGCTGGTAAGACATGACGGTTCACACTTGAGGTTGCCTCGAAAACGTTCAAAGGTCACGTCTTCTCACTCAAATCTCGAGCGGGAGCGTTTCAGAATTGGATCGTGACAACGGCCAGATACTTATCGTGATTTTCTGGCCAATTCCGATGCATCGCATTGTTAGTGCGAGTAATGGGAGCATGGGAATACTGAGTGGTAGTGACGCGGTGTACAAATAGTATGGGATTAATATTTTAATTGACTCGGTTTATATTTAGCTAGCCGCGCGCAGCCGACTTCAAATTTTTGCAAATTTTTCCTAATAAGTATGTAGTAAGATTGAAAAAGTAGTGACACCCGCCGTACAATAGTGAGGTCGTGTCTACTATGGGTTTAAATTCCGGTCACGTATCAATGAGTTCTTTTGAATTTATGTACGGAATTTCATACCACTGGCTTTTTGGTGAAGGAAAACATCGTGAAGCAACCTGCAACAGTCCGTAGATGAAATTCGATGTCGTATAACGTATGTGAAACCACAAACCTGCACTGGGCCAGCGTGGTGAATATGAGTCTAGTCACTCATCGTGGGACGTCCGGCATTGGCTATTAAAAAAGGCTGGTACAGTAGGTACAGTAAGATTGTACATAATTATCTATTAGCTTCTTAGCGTTTACTATTAGAAGAAGTGTAAAACAAAAAATATATATTGAGCTTTGTTATCACAGCTGTGCTAAGCATGAATACGTTAGGTACGATATTATTATCTTTAGCTAAGGTAAAAGTAGTAAATTCGTTTCTAGTTTGTTTTTATTTTGGTGGGGTTTTCTATCTTGGTGACTAATATAAATAAGTCAATGTCTGTTTAACTAATTGAGGCATAGTTGTGAAATGTTTGTCCTTTCAATGTTTGTTTGTTCATTTATTATGGTCAGGTACTTCATGCCAATTGTCTAAATGTCGAATAATAATTTGCAAAGCATTCAATATTTATTTGTGTGAAGGACATTTTTTTCAGCCGAAATAATGTAAATAAAAAGAAACAATAACCTTTCCTTAGGTCACATTTATCAAATTATTCTAAATTTGAAGAAGCTTACTTTACAAATTCTAAAACACAGTCTCAGTTAGAAATAGTCATGACTCTCTGTTCAATAGTTTTTTCCATAACCGCTGCGCTGAGACATAGAGTCGCGACGACCTTTGACGAATATAATTACCTAATTGGGTTTGCTTTAAAATATCACTATATTTTTGGTAGTACATATTTAAAAGATAATAAATGCGTGCTGAAAATAGGTAAAAATTATATATTATTTATTCGACTTGTGCCAAATTTTTAAATAGATTTTACTGGTTCAACCTCACCGGTTATGAAACGGACTATAACTAGTTCAAAATTCTAGAGCGCTAAACTGTGCGCTAAATCGATTGTGCTCCTAAAATGGCACAAAATGATCAAAAATCTTGTCAAACCTAGACACACAGATCAGAGCACAGGTTGCTCTCTGAAGTCTCTGATCTGTGCCTGGACACTATTGGCACAGGACCGAGGTAACATAGTAAGTGAGAGGCCTATACTCAATACCACTATGTACTTAGTAATGACAAGGCTGGGAATAACAATAATAAAATAGCATAAAAATATTTCTACGCTACTCATACTCGTATATCTGGTAATTTCTCAGCGTTTACTCACTTAGAAATCAGAAGACTGAAGCTAAAATATTTTAATTGGCAGTAATTGCCCTTACTGTCAGTTTTCCCAGAGCGCTAACTAAATTATTGTAAGTCAAATAAGGCATTGTGTTTGTCGTACGATGATTGGGGTTACGCCGGGTGTTTTGTTTGTCTATTAAATGTTGTCACATGATTGACGTTCAAGCTGTATTTTGGGCCAGCGTGCTCTATATAGAGATCATAGGGAGGTATAGTTTTAATATTTTTTAATATAATTTAATTAGGCTATTTAGGCAGAAATTAGTGTCATTTTTGATTTCAAAAAGATGAAAAAAAAAACGAGAAAATATCAATGTCTTTTGTTTCTAAGTCTTATTTTGGTTAAATACATAGAAAAAATCAATAGTCTCACTCTCTCGCACGTGGTCGCAACTTTTCACTTAAATCGGCCACAATTTGCGCTATTTGCGCTGTACACTGCCACTATGATTTGCTAATCTGTTGGGATAGCCCAAGGGAGTACTTCCGTAATGATATGATATCCTCCATTCCTAGATCTTGTAGTGAATCTTCCAGCACAGCCTTCTCAATAGCTCTTTGGGATTGAGCTCGCTGATAAAGCCCATTGTCACCACGTTTCAATAAAAAATACTTATAGCTTTCAATGCTTTTCATTAAAAAATTAATTGTACTCTTCTGACGATAGATATCTTTATTATTATAAATTGGCTAACAAGTACCGTTTAACTATCCAACGATAGAATATGCAAATAAATTTTAAGAACCTAATTAAATATTATGTTATCGCTTAACACAGAGAATATTGTTAATTAATTGACTTGAATTAACCATTAACTTCGTGATAAAAGTGACTCACGACTCATAATAACTTGTATTTTTTATTACAAAGACAAGTTTATTTAATACAAAGGTTTGTTTGATTTGAGATGAATGGAAGAATTTTGCATAACGATTTCACGAGAAATAGGATAGCGGTATCTAGGAAAATACGGAAACTAAAATAAAACATCCTTGTTCTGCATTCTGAGTCATAGAGTACACAGAAAGTATGATACTGTATTAATTATTATATGTATGGATAGTACATTTTCTTATCTTATTCATCTTGTTGATGTACATAATATATTATAGCATGAATAGCAAGCCAAATGCGGGTTTTGTAAGCTTTGTATGTATATCTTCCTACACATGCAGGTTTTTACGGAAAGTGTTTTTTTTTTCTTTTGATGCTTAATTCTTCTGATACTTAATGCTTTTAAAAAAATTCGAAAAGATATATTAGAATTACCTGTCTTAGAATTCAAATTCAGGGCATCCAGATTATTGCATGGTCTCTTTAAGTTAGCATGAATGCTCTTGTAACAATTCAGTTCAAATTGCAGCTGCAAGATAGCGCAATCTGCCGTATTGGGCACCGTAAGAGATCGAAACCGAATTTGTTATTATTTAACTCCACAAAGGAAAGCTTCTATACTATTAAAAGGATCTTATACTTAAAATTTCATCTTGCTCGTGCAACTTTTATATCTATATATAGGTATATTCGCAAGGTATTATGTATATCTAATCCAAGAGGAATTATCTAGAAATATTTATTGCTACGATTCACAATCTCATAGTTGTTATAAGTTTAACGACACTAAACCTCATTTTTAACCGACTTCCAAAAAGAGGGAGGTTCTATGTTTGTATGTATGTATTTTTTTTGTGTATGTTCATCGATGATTCCGCCAATTGTGAACCGAATCGAAAATTATTTTTTAGTTCAAATGGGTATACTCCCGAGGTGGTCCCATTTAAATTTTACAGAAATCGGGTGAACCGTTTTTGAAAAATTCAACAATAAAGTAAACAATTCGAGCGAAATATTCGAATATTGCATACGATGGAAGGCGGTTTTGCAATGTTTTGCGAAAAATAATTATAAAACAGTCAGTTTAAAACAATGACGTCATAAACACATAACATCGAAACAGTTTTTCTTTATCCAAAAGAAAATACGTTGAACATCATAAGCTCACAAAAAGAAAACAACAATATCAATTTTTCACCGCATTATTTGTACCACACGAATGAAATATTTCGATAGAGGAAAATAAATTGGGTTATGGGAAACCGAGTTTGGATAAATCACATCGAAAATACTGTCACGACAGTGAGGAAAAAATGTGAGAATGAGAGACTACGAGGCTGGGATGTAAGACGAGCAGTACCTCAGATTATGTGAAGTTATAAGTCTGCTATATTTTATTATCATATAAGGTTTCTTGGCAAAGTTCACATTGAGCAATAAGGCTTCTACCCTTTGCATTTTTGAAGTGAAAACATCTTTAGCAGCACTGTGCACTTTTTGGGATGAGTAAAAATGTTAAACTCACGTCGAAACACGTGACCTGATCGGAATTCGTAAGACGGGGGTAGAGTAGACCGATGGCACTGCGTAGAAGAGGAAGTAATATCCCCCTCTCATTCTACCGCGCGGCGAAAATGTATTGCTGCTCCTGCTGTTTCGTTTTTTTAAGCGGCGCAGGGCGCTTGCTCAAGTGCGTGTGTGATATTGTATTTTACCACATAAATTATAGTATGTACTTTTTTACTGATTAATAAAGGAATCCGTGCGAGATTATTCTCTAACCATTCCAAAATATTCAAAAATCACAACGTTAATGTTCAAGATTTTACTTCTGCCGGCATTTCAGGAGTGCAACTTACCTAGTTTTTTTTTTGTATGTTTTTTACCACAAAAATAATGAGAGTTAAGACGTCCATTCAACCAAGAAATGCCATTAAAGTTTCTAGCTTAAAATAGTATATTGCCGTCATACGCTCAAACGTACTGCTACAATCTTGCCAGGTTTATTTACATGGAAGATACTACTTCATAATGAAAAAGACTTGTGAGTGCACTGAGCTGCCTACCACGTGTGGTTTTGAAAATCTATAAAAACTCTTACCTCGTGTATTTTATGAAGAAAATGTAACCATGACAAATATATTGTAAACAGCTGACATGCCTTGTGTGACTGACATGTTATAAATGGTCAATAAATGATCTGAATCTGCACACTGGTTTTATATTTATGTAGTCAAATATGACCCAATTAGACTTATCATACGCAAAAATATTATAATTTTACCCTGACTATTAAATTTTTATTATGCGACATTATCTCTCAGATAACAAAAATGCTTTTGATAACATAGAGACGTCTAATAACCTATATTTTTAACTCTCTCATCATACAGACGAAACAAGGTCATAAACTGTACTACCGGTCACCTATCCAGAGCTTGACAACTGCTTTCCCCAATAACGGAACGATTTCATTATCCCGAATGTCCCGGATGGTGAGCATGACCGGCCTCTATGAATGAAAGTTTGTGGACGAAAATAAAACTACGAGTATTTGTACATTCCTTACAAGTTTGTCGGGCTTCGGAGACTTGTTGACCGTTCGAAGTTCGAACATTGGTGACGGAATGCTGGACTTCAATAAGCTTTAGTGTTTATTCTCATTTATTGCCTTATTTCTCAATATAGTTTTTAAAGATTTTTTTCTGTGTGTCATTGCACCTTAGGAATGTTTCCAACACAGATGAAATAATGTGTCACTGGTTTCTGTCTAAACGAATCTTTTTTTTTTAAGTATATTTTAGTTTTATTTAGCTGTGATATGTAGTATGACAAAAGAAAGGAGGCCTTTTTCCAACGATGCGCTGGTAATTTTTTTCTTTTAATTTTTTTTTTTTCACAAATAAACCAATTTCGGTACAAGTAATAGCAACATATATTTTTTTTATAAATTCTTGTCATAAATCAACTAAAAATAAACATGCAAAACAAATATCTTCCATGAGTTTTAAAAGGTTTTTTCTGTGTGTCATTGCACTGTAGCAATGTTTCCGACACAGAAGAAAATAATGTGTCACTGGTTACTGTCTAAAAGATTTTTTTTTTAAATGTTTTAGTTTTATTTAGCTGTGATATTATTATGTGGTATGATATAAGAAAAGAGGCCTTTTCTCAACGATGCGCTGGTATTTTTTCACAAATAATCTAATATCGGTACAAGTAATATATGTTTTTATGAATTCTTGTCATAAATCTACTAAAAACTAAAAACATACAAAACAAATGTACTAACCAATTCTATTCTTAAAATAAGTTTATAAACAAATCAAATGACTCATATTCTAAGTATAGTCTGACTGAAGTGAGAAGGGACATAAATTGATCTTGTTTATGAATCAAATCCAATACAGAGGCGTTAACAGATTTGATAATCTCAAAATATCAGCGGAAATATGCGATTTCAGAATAACGTTTACCAAATATTATACCACTAACAAACTAAAAATGTTTTTAGTACAGTCAACATAGTTTTTTAGATCGGATTCATGCAAAAGAAAATATGCAGTCATAAAATCAAAGTTCTGACATGTTTCGTTTTATACGATTTTGAGAAAACTATAACTTTTACAAGTTCATTGTAATTGATAGGGTTAATTTAGTTTCCATAGGGATATCTATCAGTCATATAGGACGTCCACTGCTGAGCGTAGGTTTGTCTAACGATTTCCAAAGAGCCCAGTGTTCGTTAGCGATCATCGAAGTTAAGCAACACTCAGTACGGTCAGTCTTCGGATAGGTGACCGCGGGTGGTATTTATATGCAATGAGCGCTACCGTGAATGTAATGACACGTTAAATAGTAGGTCCCGGATGTTTCAATCGTTCAACTATGTCAGAGGCCTTCAGGTGGCTTGGAGCTTGAATCCAGTGCATTCTTACATTGTTGATCATCCTAGTCGGTGGACGTCCTACGCTGCGCTTGCTGGTATGTGGCCGTTATAACTTTGAATGTATGTCTTCTTCTTTTTCTCTTCTTCTTATCAGTCATAGGACGTCCACTGCTGGACAAAGGCCTGAATGTATAAATATACAGGGTTACTTCTAATCAATTAGCATCCTTTTAGGGGCTTATTCTTTTCATCAAAACTAACAACTTGGTTTGCGACTTTAGTCATAACTAAAAAAAAAACAGCTGTTCCATTCATTTTGTCGAGGGTGAACGATATTTTCCTATGGAACAACAACTTTTTTGTTGAGAATTAATAAAAGTCGTAGAACAAAAGTTGTTCGTTATGATGTACATAATAAGCCCCTAATAGGATGAAAATTGATGAGGAATAACCCTGTATAATATCAAAACAATACTGAAACACTTTTTAATCTATCTGTATCAGTCCCGTTATATAACTTATAGCTACGTATAGGTAATTATTATGTGACCATCGACAGTAGAACTCTTTGTCAGTACACGTGCCCAACTTGCTATTGAGCGTAGAGTTACGAAATGACCTCTAAAAGCTGTTCATTCATAGCTGACCGAATATTTCGTGTCGAAGAATGCATTTGACTGTGAAATAGAGTCGTAGAGTTGCCGAACTGGTAGTTATTTACTTATGAATAGATGTGGTAAATATTATTTTATGAGATTTTAATCTTACTAAGATCTTGAAGCTAGATATTTTACACCCTTTTCATTGGCTAATGATGTGGTACTTTCAATACCAAAACTTTGCAGTGCAGAGATAATATCGTACATCAAAGCAAGATAAATCGGTAGTTTCACTTATGGCCACTTTAGACCGAATCGAGATACTACTAGACGGCGCGGAGTGGAAAATCAAGCCTTTTATCCCTTTACAATCGGCTCAAAACAGCACAAAATTAATATGATTTTGCGCCATTTTTTTGTCGATCGTCACAATAGGCATTATGACTGGGTAAAAAATCATTATTATAATTAGTCCGTTAGTAAGATTATTAAAAAACATTGGACACCATATTTTTTTCTTTAGTCAATCAAACAACAAATGACGGAGATAAACTTTGTCAAAATTTGGGAGACGCTCGTGACGTAGTCTGTACATTTGTATAGCACCGTGACGTCACGTGGAACTTTATAAGGCTATATCTTCGTCAATCTTTGTTTAATTGACAAAATAAAAAATACGTGTCTGATATTTTTTTTAATCTATCTGTCGGACTAATTATATTTTTAGTCATCATTCCTATATTATTAAGCCGGATGTTAAGGGTATGTATGTAGTTCCATCTACTTCAGCCCTGTGCCAATCATTTCCAATTGAAAACGTTACAAAATCCGAAACGTTTCATAAAAAAACAATCCCCGCTTCATTTGTCCGATTCTGAAAACCAAAATAACTCCTCTCAAAAGAAATTGTTTCATACTACCGAGTCATCTTTCCAAACAAAACAAGGTGCCATTAGCGAGTCGCTTTGAATCAATGGTACTTAAAAAAAGCAATAAGTTAATTCCGCTGCGTCACCGCTACCCTTGGATTGTTCAGAACGTCAGGGTGTCTGTCTTGGGTTCTTGGATGTGAACGGCTTGAACAGATTTGATACTTTGGTTAACAGTTCAAAAGAGGAAAGTAAGGGGTATGCATGGGGGGAGTACGTATGAATGATCGCAGACTATGCTCTTAATACTTTAGACACCAGTTCCTTTTAAGTGATCTTAAAAAAAAGAGAAAATCTCAATATTTATAAGGAATATCACTATCAGACGTCAATGACGATTGGGAGGATAAAAATAATAACTTCCGCAGTTGTTCATATTTCATCTCATTTAAAAAATATCATTAAAATGTGAAGTAAAAATAAACGATTTTTGAGCATAAAACGCAGTGACATTTTTATAACACTATCCTTTTGGAGAAATAATTTCAGTAAAATACCCAAAACTGTTCAAATCTAATAAAACAGAGATCACAACACAATGTAAGGTCGCACCAATCTATCACTAATTCAAAATTTCCAAGTTCCGAAAGTACTGGGATAATAGTCGTATCAAGAGAAGCGAAAAGTCTTTCATGTTTCACTGCTAGGTACCTACCTTTTCTATTAATATTGCTGCGGCAATGAATTTGTTTTCCAAAATAACAGCGAAGTAAAAATCAACCAAATTATTCAATGGAACTTTTACTCCGGCAGCAACAAAAATAAACTTATTTTCCCTTTGTTATAACAATCTCTTCATTAAAACTTCCTAAGCAAACAACTAACTTCAAACAGTAGGTACTCAACTTCAGTAATTTGCTTAAAAGAAGATTTATGTATTTTACTATGGGTCAAAGTCGAAATAATGAAAGAATGTAATTTTGTAAAGCATCAAGATTATTTTTCCTCGTTCAAAGCTTATGAAGAGTGACTGAGATGAATGACTTAGATAATTGAATTGTGCGCTTTAAAAAAATCAAAAGTTTTTGAATTAATCTGTAGGAATACTTAGCTCTAATAAATACATATAATCAATACTAATTTTATAAGCTTTAATTTAGTTTCACCTGTCCCGTTGACTGTCTGTCGGTCTGTAATCAAATCTTGCAAGTTAAATTTGATCTGGAAAGTGGTCATAGGAACTCTGTAATGAAACGACGCAACCCTATCGAGCTTTGGCTCGATCGATTCGTCTTGGCGAGCTCTAGTTCAGTAAAAGCTTGTTTTTAAAAAATAAAGGTTTTTAGGGTTCCGTACCTCAAAAGGAAAAAACGGAACCCTTATAGGATCACTTTGTTGTCCGTCTGTCAGTCCGTCCGTCTGTCAAGACCCTTTTTCTCAGGAACGCGTGGAGGTATGAAGCTTAAATTTATATCAATTACTCAAGTCTACTGTCCCTTGAAGCTGTGAAAAAATCAAACTTCTAAGCCAACGCAATCAAAAGATACAGCTGTTTATGCCGCAAATTTTGAAACTCGCAAGTACTCGCAAGGGAATCAAAACCTAAAGGGTACTTCCAGTCGACCTAGAATCTTGAAATTTGGCATGAAGCAACCTCTTTTAGCACACATAAAGGAAAAAATCCGAAAACCTTAAATTTTTAGTTACATTACAAAATATATATTTTTTAATAAATATAAACTTATTACTTTTTTTGTCCTAATGAACGAACTTTGTAAACCTTGCAGGTTTGTACGGAACCCTCGGTGCGCGAGTCCGACTCGCACTTGGCCGGTTTTTTTTTAAACATAATTTAAACACAAAAAACCGGCCAATTTCGGAATTTTTCCTTTATGTGTGCTATAAAACGTTGCTTCATGCCAAATTTCAAGATTCTAGGTCGACTGGAAGTACCCTTTAGGTTTTGATTCCCTTGCGAGTACTTGCGAGTTTCAAAATTTGCGGCATAAACGGCTGTATCTTTTGATTGCGTTGGCTTAGAAGTTTGATTTTTTCACAGCTTCAAGGGACAGTAGACCTGAGTAATTGATATAAATTTCAGCTTCATACCTCCACGCGTTCCTGAGAAAAAGGGTCTTGACAGACGGACGGACGGACAGACCGACAACAAAGTGATCCTATAAGGGTTCCGTTTTTTCCTTTTGAGGTACGGAACCCAAAAAAACAACAGCAATACAATTCCAAATTATTTTACTAAGTAAAAACTAAGTAACATTATGAGTGATTACAAGAACATGAAAAAGAATTCATGTCTTTACAATTCAAAACTTATATTCGTTAATGTGTAATGTACTCGTAGTATATATTGTCTTCCTATGATTGATTTTTCATACTGCTATTTCTTCACTATGACCCCTCATTTTCTCGTACCTGCAAAAGAGAAAACCAAAATTAACAATGGTTCATCCGGAAATCATTATAATGCCAAAAGGTGCTAACTTGTATTCTTTGTCAAACACAAAAGGCATATTTTTACCATTACTCCGAATAAAATTATCTGGGTTATGGAACGACAACACAAAGCGATAGACAAGACATTCTACCTACACGTGGCTTATAAGTCAAAAGGCTTGAGCGATATTGTCTCAAAATGAAGAAATATTTAGTCACATTATTTAATTTGTCGACAAAAGTTTATTACTCATACTAATTTTTTTTTCTATTGTAATGCAAAACCAATTTTTAATGACTTACATAATTATTTTTATTGAGTGACTTTTGCTTTAACAATCGAAACTCAATGCAGAATATTGCGTGTTTTTTTTAAGCAAAAAAAAAAGTTGCTTTTTTTTGTGAATTTGTATTTTTTTGTTTAAAAGAGCATGCATGAAGTGTGATGTCTACCGACTAATATTTCTATTGCCTGAAGCAATGTACCAAAGTGTGAATTCTCTCGGCATTTTTATTATGAGCCGTAAAGGTTTTATTGCAACTAGCTAATCGTGGATTAATAAGAACAGTTATTCTAAGTAGGTGTATTCTAATTTAAAGAAATTTAAAGCTTTATTATACAACACATATACAACAGAGCCCTCTGTTAAGAAATGTGGGAACTCTTTGAAAAGATATGTCGTGATCTGTTTCTTTTACCTTTTATGGATTGAATCGTGCATAAGTAAATTTGTTTGCAATAAATAATGTCATAAGTACATTTCAATTAAATCTCTCGTAGTCATTAATATCGTTAATCATACAGCGTGAAATGTAATATAACAAGAAAACTATTAAACAGAGACGAAAGCTGGTGCTC
Organism: Hypomecis atomaria; assembly: GCA_964007245.1. NCBI lineage: Eukaryota > Metazoa > Arthropoda > Insecta > Lepidoptera > Geometridae > Hypomecis > Hypomecis atomaria. The sequence continues at coordinate 14,256,209 of OZ023291.1, forward strand.
CACTTGATGTTTAACAATGTAATAAGTACAAAGAAAATAATAATGTAGTCATTAGGCCCAATTATGAAGGCGCCATCGTAAATTTAATAGCAACGTAAAAAGTGTTCTCTCTATCGAATGCTTAAAGTGAAAAAGAAACAGAAATATTCTAAATTGCTAATTTAACTACGAAGGCCTTCATAATTGGGCCTATTTTCTCATTAAATGTACCTATTACTTTATAGACCGCATATCTACGTATCGTGAAGCAGATATGATAAAAATAATGAAATTAAAAAAATGCTACGTAACCAGTTTGCTATTGAACAATGGTGAATTAATTACAACGTCCCATTTAATTTATTTTAATCACTGCACTTTATTTACGCGAAATAATTTACTTCGAACAAATTAAAATACTTCACGCAATTAAATTATAGTCATGCGGTTTTTCTCTCGCAACATCTAACAATAAAGTATTATTATACCTATGTATTTTCAGAATACATATAAGATTATGTACCTAACGTAGATATCTACCCACGGTTTAGATGCACCATTAAACATTTAATAGATTTTTGTAGTAGGTAGGAGAGATAAATATAAATTTACTCAGCTTTTGTCCGCGTCTTTGTCCACGTTAAATTTTGATTATTGTGCTATCCCATAGGAACCTTTTATTTTTTCGGGATCGTATAAAGTAACCTCTGTTATTTTCCGACCTTTGAACTACCTTTATAAATGCCAAAAATGAAGCAAATCCGTTTCTCTGTTGCTGTTTGAAAGAGTAACAAACCATCAAACACACTTTTGGATTTAAAATATAAGTAAGTAGGTATACTAGTAGGTACTGTAGTTGCCTAGTTGAACCTATTTGCGTTCGATCATATTTACACTTGTTAAAGTAGGTCTCACAACCTTAGGTGATTTTTCCGTACTTGCCTAATTATAATAGTACGCTGTTTTATAAAGTTAAAATTATATCTAAATGCGTTTACAGAGTAAATAAAATAGTAAAATGAACTAGGTATATTAAACGTTGGCAGGTCCAATTTGCTTCAAATCCGCAAATAAAATTACTCCATAATTTCATATGGTGCCTATTAAATTCAGTTTGCACAAAAGCTATGCAAGTCGGCAACCTAAAAGGCTCACTAATGATGCCATGTGTTCCACAACCTATTGTTGCATTCAATAAACCGTGGTCGCGTCGCGGCACAGATTAGTGTCCACTTACTACGTAAATATACCCACAGATTAAACACCAGTTACTATTTAACTATCCACAGTATATGTACTAGTTAATGCCTAAAAAGCACAGTGTATGTAGGAGTTGGTTTGTAAACCGAGGTGCTAAAAGAAAACCGAGCAATTTTATGGCCGTCACTGATTTAAGCGCGAGTGTGAACGTGGTTTTATTGTTTCATTAATGCTGTATTTGGCTTTTGTAATTTTATTGGTGAATGTTATGTACTTGTGTAAAGTGCTTTATTTACGAGGAGAAGTAGGTAAAATGTCAAACACAAAATGAATTAAAAAAATTACTTACCTTGTTTCGAAGTAGTCCATTTTTTGACCGACGAAAGGGAGGGCAATTCGACGCGTACATTTTTTATGTACTCGTATGACGTAGTGGTCCAATTTTGACAATTCCTTTTTTATTGGAAAGAATATTATGTACTATGAAATTGGTTCCATTGAAAAAATTATCGAAATCGGCGTAGCTATTTTTGATAAATCAACACAAAAAGGAAAAAATGCCACATCGATTCGTGCGAAACATTCGCGAATTCTGTACACGATTGAAATCGGTCATTCTATTTTTTGCAAAAAATAATTATAGTTATACCGCGCAGTAGTTTCAAAGGGAAAAAAATAATAAAAGGTTTTATTTTATTTTTATCAACGTTTGTTTTCTTATAAAATTATTTTAGTAACTATTTAAAACGAAAAGCAGAATATGTATGTATTCATTTTAAATACTCTGAATATTACATATATGTAAGTACCTAAGTAATATTTTGCGTTATCTCTACAGCTGTATAGGCCAAATTTACAATTTTACGTTGTGACAAATGTATTTTAATTAAGCTTGAAATCAAACAAATTTTAATTAAACACAAAATAAGGCGGAATAAAAATATACCAGTAAGTATACCTAAGTTTTATATTAGAAACAAAAACCCACTTAAAATATTTTACTACATAACAAGACTTTCCGAGAACTAATATATTAGAAACGTAACGATCTAATAATGAAGTTATATCACCGAACAATCTTCTACCTACCCCATGATATACCACAAAAAGACCCTACATGCCTTTTCGAATAAATTCGCCCCGAGCTCATTTAAAATACGTTTAACTGACCGACTCAAAAATCCACACAATAAAATACTATTTTAATGGAGATCGAGCTATAAACTGTCTCTAATAACTGAAATATTTTACTAATAAATACTTTACAAAAAATTGTTTACAAAAAAGTGTTCCATGTTCGAATTTTACGATGGAAGATTCGTTTTTTAAATGCTTGCCTTTGACCGATGCGATCTAGAGTTTGTGTCAGAAAAAGGATGAAGCTACCCGCTTGAGCCAGGCGGGTGTCCTACTTTTTATTTATCTTGTATTTTTAGAGTTCCGTGAACAAATCTATTAGATGTATTTTAAATATAAAAATCATCAGTTATGTAGGTATTAGTTGCATACATAATAAATAGTAGGTAAGAAATTATGTGATGATGGTGATCTCAAATACAGAGCAAATAATTTTATTACACATATGCATACTATCAATCACTTTTTTTTATTGAACACGAGTTTATTTTTCGTGTTCACATAATAGAAAATGACTTAATTCGGAAATGAAGAATAAAATGTCCGCCTATAAATTCCTTTTTAATGCAGCTCACTCATACACTAGGATTTTCTGTATTGAGGGTACCACGAAACACACACTTGACAAATAGACTCGATATTTAAATTCATCATCCAATAAACTGACTCGATGGAAATCGAGCCAAGGTCCACCTGCATCAAAGATAGTGATTATTACTAATGCGCCAGGAGAGTCATCATGCTTTGAAAACAAAATAAAATTTACAAACACATTTAAATAAAAAAAAAAATACAATCTACTTTTAAATCAATAAAACAACACAAATATCTACTGAACTCTTGTCACTATACATCTCACAAGCTCTTGCCCGTATCAATCCTCGATGGGTGCAGGTATGTACAATTTTATTTTTATTAATTTCGATATGACAGATGAAGACGACCGACCAAATAGGTGCGTCATATCACTTGAGACCGTAGAAAATTAGAATTTTGTAGAAATGTAGAGGATTAATGTCAGAAAATGTGATTTGTCATGAATATTTGAACAGGCCAAAGAAACTGAAGGACTTTTTGTGATATTATTATTAGTAAGGCTTTTTAGATCGCGCATACTACATTACATTTGGATACATTAAGTTTGGAGGAAAATGACAGTTATCTAAGAATTGAATGGAACGTGTAGGTAATATATTTTACCTACTTAAAATAACTACCTAATTATTTCGTTTACTGTAAATACTACTAACAATAAATAACGCTTCATACTTCTTCACCCTTTCGTACTTAACTTAACCGCGGGTTTAGGAATCAGATACAAAAACAATAGGTCCAATTTTAAAGGCCACATCATAATTTAAATAGCAACTCAAAATATTCTTGTTTCTTTTTCACTGTATGTATTTGATAGAGATAACACTATAATAGTGTTGCTATTAATTTTGTGATGGCGCCTTTAAAATTGGGCCTACTGATAATTTTACTAACACCCAGAATACCCAAACCAAGAATAGCTCAATTCATCATAATTATAAAGATTTACAATGCGAGGAATTAAACCCGGGACTACTACATCTTTCCTACTACTACTTACTACTTACTGGTTACTAGAACGTAACATAGTTTTTAAACATTACTGAAATAAGTAAATACTTACTAGACTATATTAACATCATGTACCTAGTTTAAACCTAGTAGTGCCTACTATCGGTCTTATTAATAAGCTCCAAGTAACTCAAAGAGTATTACTGAAATAAGTAAATACTAACTAGACTATATTTATATTATGTACCTAGTTTAAACCTAGTAGTACCTACTATCGGTCTTATTAATAAGCTCCAAGTAGCTCAAATAGCAATGGAGAGGGCTGTTCTCGGAGGCTCTCTGCAAGATCGAATCAGGAATTAGGAGATCCGTAGAAGAACCAAAGTTACCGATAGAGCCCAGCGAATTGGCAAGTTGAAATGGCAGTAGTCAGGGCACATAGCATGGAAGACTGATGACCGTCGGGGTCTAAAAGTTCTCGAGTGGAGACCACGTACCGGCAAGCGCAGCGTAACACGTCCATCCACGAGGTGGACGGATGACCTCATTAAGACCGCAGGATCGCTTTGGTTGCAAGCCACTACAAACCGCTCTTATTGGAGATCCATAGGGGAGGTCTATGTCCAGCAGTGGACGTCCTGTGGCTGATTGTTGGATGGAGTAGTAAACCAACAGAACTGAGTTAACAATTGGTCCAGAAAGATCCCCAGGATATACCTAAGATCCAAACCACAAAGTGAACTTCAATATTTTTACAAACAAACACCATTTCGTGCGTCGCCTTATGAGAATAACGTGAATACGCGGAATATATGGTTAGATTTATTTTTTCTCATGACAATTGTGTCATGAACTTGCTTATTGTTTGGAAAGTATCCACTAGGCAGGCTATCATGACTCGGTCTGACCTCAGATTGCATTGTGGAGGTCACAAGTTTATCTGATTTGAGACAGATCTTGTCTGGCCATGTGTTGTGTGATTATGATTTGTATTTACATATAAAATAAGTCTTAATTTTGCTCACCTGCATATTGTTGCTTTTGTTTTGTATTAAGGAACTGGACTTTATTATACCTTCATTAATTTCGGGTGTTACAAATTATATTATCATAATCGAAGTTTGATCAAAGTTTAGCAAGTTGAAGTGGCAATGAGCAAGACAGATAACTAATGGCATCGAAACTTCTCGTACATAAGGTATTTGGAATTAAAAGTTCCTAAACATATCTTTCAAATCATTCATTTGTGCGAAATTAGCTAATAAATAATAATTAATTTATGTTTTTAACTTCCAACATAGCTCAAATAAATATTAGCATACATATATATTATATTAGTTACACTCATTGTATTTTAAATTCATAGGGTCCTCAAGTCTACCTAGTGTTCCCAAATACCTATATAATGTGTATGTTAATATTTTAAGGTTTCTTGGATATGCAAATAAAATTTCCGCTAAATTGCTATTGTAAATACTTAAAAAAATTACAATAAATGTTTGCCTGGCCTTGTAGTCTACCTCTGATTTTTTTTTGTCACTATCACCATTATTAATTTTTAAAAAATCATTAATCTTGGTCTCCTTTCAAAACCAACAACAATATCCGGAGCAGATGCTGCTAACGAAGAATAGATTTTTAAATAACAAAAAATGTTCTTAACTTCACAAATAAACAAGGTGTTAATACAACTGATAAACATCGGAACTGGCTCCCTTTTTTAATAAAATATTGAAGATTAATAGTCACCTTATAGTGTAATGTAACAGTTCTGAACCTTCATAATACCAAATCTTACTCTACAAGGTGACATGTCATAACAGTCTCCTAACTAAGTCACTATGACAAAGATTTTAAAGTTTACATTTGATTGAAAATTTTCTGTTTGAAAAAGCGCAGGTGCTGCTGGGTAGCATCTCGTAAACTTTATCTTAACTATCAAATCTCCAAATATTAAACTTTTACTTTTATGGTGCCTTAAAATGCAAGTCGTGTCATCTAACGGACACCTAATAAACACCATAGAAATAGAGTTCTATGAAAGTATTAGTGATATAGGAAGTTGCCGGTTGAAATAAAAACTTCAAAAGTAGTTTTGATTTATGTTTTGAAAGAACTTGACATGAGAAAGAAGCAGGTGGTGGTAACAATGTTCAGCGACGGCTGATCGGTTTATTTCAAAAGTTAATAATAAAGTATACTACATAATTAATATAATTATTACATCATAATGATGAAAGGCTCGTGCACAGCAGTGCATATAGGGCCGATAGAAAATTAAAAAGAAAAATATGCCTCATTAGTAGGTAGGTACGTTAAACAGGTATGAATGAAAACACAAATAAAATAGACAACAAAAACAACTTTTATCTAATTTCTTGATCGATCTCTTAAACGATATAAAAATTACCGTGTATGTAAAAAAATATATTCAAACAGAATCGAACTACTATCAAGTACATGAATAACTATTTATGTAAAGGTTTAGGTACAATGCTGCAAGACTTTGGCAAACGAAAGTTTGGAAAGAAAACGGGTAGGTATTTGGTTTTGTGTTTTGAATTGTGATTCAACCGAGCACAATAGAATTATTTATAGTGAATTAGTAGTATTTAAAAATAAACTTGTTTAAGTTTAAATAACTGTAAGTTTGAAATTGGCTCATTGTCAAGGTAAAATTAAAGCTCGCATATTTCCACGCACGTGCGTCTTTGCTTTCACAATGACGTGCTACTGTACCTACTACTACTACGTTAATCATTAAGTTTAGGTACTTCTAGAACATTTAAAATAACAATATCATATTTGTAACAAATATCCACAAAATTCATTATTTTAATGCAGAAATAAATAGATAATGATAAATATTCAGGAGCTTACTATATTAAAAGTAATATATATACCTATGAGTACTTAACTCTACAAGTCTACATTTAATAATCAATATCAGACTGTGAGTGATAAAATAACTTTATTAACTTTTTTAAGCTGTATTCAAGTTATGTATTTTAGTGCTTTGATGGCGAGTTATTGGAACGTGCCAATGCTATTTACTTTATATTTTTAATTGCTTTTGTACAATGTGCTGTTGGGCGATGGAGATCAAATGCTTGGACGTAAAAGTAAAGCATATACTAAGAGAAAAAAAATACGATTTCCGCTCTGGCTGGTACCTGGTGCAAAGAATAGCCACCGCTATCCAGCATGGTAATGCGGCCAGCGTTTTGGGCTCCTTTACTTCATGTCGGGTACAGTGAGGGTAGGCTATGTAAAATTAAGTTTAATTGGCTATATGTAACGTAGTGTGGCCTGACTTTCATGTATTAGCATGATATCTAAATAATAATATTAGATGTTACCATAATATTTTTAGCTAAGTGTGAAGAAGTGCAGTAAAATGAGTAAAATACTAACATTAGATCTGACACTACGAGTTCAAAGTATTCCTTCTATTTGTAACTCTACGCCATCGTTAACTGATTAAACAGCAATTTTAAAACCATTTATAACGCAACAACAAATATATTTTAAAACATGGTACAGTTTTAGAGCCGAGGTCGTTATATTTGACGAGCACTTCCTTTGGTTTCGATGTTGTAAATCAATAAACTGTTTGATTATACTGTGTTATTTTAGAAATTCAGATGATATGTTGATATTTATGTTGGTGATTGACATAGAAATAAAACTATTGATGTTCGATATTTTGAGGTTTAGCGTGAAAAACCAAATTTAATAGCGCAAGTATTCTTCTCCAAAGACTCTTTAGAGTTTGCTGGTAGTGTATTTTGGAAAAAGTCTCGTGACACTTATTTCACTTGAAATTGACTACAGCCAAATGGTTTAGATCTGACTCGAATAATTGAATGCTTCCCACTGCAGTTTTTCTTTCTATTCAGTATAAATACGTCATCATTATCATCGGCTTCATCTCATAGTTGAAGATAACTTTTTTCTTTGATGTGTCGTTTCCTGTCTCGGCTTAATTTTACGCAACGTAAAAACTTACGGGTAATACGAAAGTTTATCTCCTACTGAGACCCAGGGTTTCTAAAATTTTGATTTTAATAGAAAAAAAATAGCTAAAAAAAATGACTATTTTCCGTATTTAATATAATCTTATATAATATCATCAAGTGTCTTATTTAACCCTTACCTAGTTCAAATTCAAAGTTAAAGTAATACGAGTTTTTTTTCTAAAAAAGATCGATAAAAACGCGATATCCGTTGATACCGTGCACGAGGATAGATCGGCTTTTTCAATGCCTTTGATTTACGAGCGATTACTGTTACGTACATTACTTCAACACCCATTGTCACATTATGGAAGCTAAATGAATAAATATGAATATAACCTCTAATCTAATGCAAACACCGTTCAACAGACTTCAATCGCAGTTTTACTATCGTCTAAAACCTAAGAGTGGGTTGGTAACATCACCGAAAACCAAGAAAAATATAATATCACTCTATGAACAGTGTACTTACAGTTCAACGCATCACAAGAGTCCGTAATTGGCATGCCTTATCTTGTTTCGAAACGTAAAATAACATAGCTTTGATCTCAATTTTTCGGAAACGTAACGTGTAATTTATCCAACGAGGCATGAGCGAGCCAAGAGATAGCTTTCTCGAGTGATTTTAGACTTTATATTTCATCTTGTAGCGTCTTGTTAGGATAATATAGTAAAAACACGTGGATCTTTTACATAGATTTTGTTGAAGTGCTTAACAATCTTATCAAGACCAATTAGAGTCTAAAAATCGTTTCTGAAAAAATTCAAGGGAGTATGTGCCTATGTTACTAAATTTTTGACCTTCTAAAAGTCTTTGGTATAGCTTTGCTCTCATACATACATCATCTACATAACATATAGTATCGACCTTTTAATAGTTAATAGAGTTCACTGCTGAACATGGTCTTACCCACGAAACATGAATATTCACCCCACCACAATGTCTCGGTGCACTGTGCAGATTGGTGAATTGACATTACATTATTCATTTTCATTTATTCATACAACAGTATACTTACGTCAAATACTTTATACCTTCGACTTTGCATCGACAAATGCAGGTTTCATCGGAATGTTTTCTTTCCTGCAGTATCTTTTCTTTATAACACCACTCGCGATTACAAATTCAATAATCAGGAGTATTGTTTGTGTTGAACACCTAATTCCAAATCGCTGTCAGTAATTTATAACAAAGAGCATCAATGCATAAGCATCAACTTTATAAGGTGCCGTTAAATTTACAAAATAATCGCCAGAGATGACCTTAGAAGAAGAATGGGTGTTGTACCGGTAGGTAAGAGAGATGTTATCGGATTATCTCAAGCTTTTGAATTATCTCATAAGATATCTTAATTTGAGTGAGTATAGAAGCTATCCATCAAGTTTAATTGCATCATGATCTGAGATAGTATGTAAGAAACCTACATTTTTGTGGGAACTGTAAAGTGATTGATAATGATATTCATTCCTGTAACATTTACAAAGATACCCAAAGATGATTAAAACAGCTGATTCAATCGTATCCTAAATCTAGTAATAATAGTCTAAAATGCGGTAATCTTTTAGTAAAAATTTAAAGGTCAGAACACCCACAGTCACACTAATCCAATAATCGAACATCGTAAAGTGTACAAATGATCCTAAACACCCTCATCAAATCGATATTTGCAATCAAAGACACCATCGCGATCGATGAAATAATCATCTTAATTCACACAACAAAAACTGCACCAAATGCATACCATGACTAAGCATTAATTAACATTTGAACACACTCATTTGCTCACAGACCTTTGCGGCATTTACCCTTAGAGTTGAGAAAATGATAGATACAGATTCTTGGAATGAAGCAATTAAGTTTATGTTTTTACTCACCTCACAAATGAAGGGTTGGGAAGGTTATAGCAAAAGGTTTAAAAAATCACGTTTCGTGCGAGCGGCCACCGCGATGCAATGGGTGGACTTCGCTTGTCAATCATCTGAGAGTCCACAGAAAATATACAGTGGATAAATTCTGACGCAAATATTTATTTGAGTCTGCATTTACATTAATGTTCTTGATAATATAAAGTCAGTATAAGCCAAATCATTCAAGTCGACGGATTTGAAGTTAGCTACAAGCTGCTCAAATTCCAAGCAACGCGCTGCTATAAGTTTCATTCAGGATTGGTAATTGCTCAGCTTGTAGCTAACTTCACATCCGCCGAATTGTATAATTCGGCCTCTGCAGCGCAATCCTTGTTACATTGCAGTCTTGGTGCTAATTGGTAAACAGGTTACAGGCAAGAAAAACCTGATTTTCGTATCATAACTAATAACACATCTCTAAAAATTTATTCTGAATTAAACGGAGGTTGATTTTTTTCATAATATTTTCGGCAACACAATCTTTACTCATGTTTACTTCGTCATTCTATTTAAGCTTTTTAAAGTCGCATTGATAATGGCAATTATTCTTCCTCTCCTCTAGAAGATTTTTCGTATCTGAGTAAATGTTTTAGGATATTTCTTAGATGAAAATACTTCTACAGAACACCAAGAAAATTAAAACACCAAGATTACTTCCTTCTGATAGTTATTAAACTGCGTCCCAACTACGCCCAGGGCAATCTTCATAAACTCTGCTGTCCAGTTGCAACTTTTTATCACGTTAGCTTTTTACTAAGCCCTTGGCTAACGTGTAATTTAATAAACAATCGCTTGTGTAGGAAGAACAAGTGATTGCTCTATCATTTAATAGGAAGTTGATTATCGGACGATTACAAAGTATGAAAGTAATAGAGAATGGAATTTTAATTTCATAGCCAACTAGATTTATGCCATAAATTATTCTATGCCATCGTCACTTTATATAATCAAACATGCCCGTAAAGTAGAAATAAATCATAATGTTTGCAATATAGAGATCCATAAAATAAACTTAAGTATAAAATTGCTCAATTAAAAAAGCATTAGAATAAAATATTTTACAAACCGTGAGAATGATCGTGTTTCTTCCTTAATGCTAGGACCTTTGTTCACCTTACTGCTATATCTACATACTGAGATATTTTCAAATAGTAAATATTCGACTTCTGCTAGTCCTATTAAAGTATTCTTAGTTGAAATGCCATTATCTACGTGAAAGACAGGACCAAGTTGAGCAAGAAAACTATATTACACTAGCGATTCTTGAAACACAAAACTACCATGGTGTTGACATTCCTTTCCGGGCTCCTCCGTTTGGAAAACTAAGATCCAACTAATTTGTCAGCATTTTAGTGCAAGCTGCTACCATTTTAACCGACTTTCAAAAAAGACCTCCTCCTTTTCTATGTTCGTCTGTATGTATTTTTTTTGTGTATGTTCATCGATAATTTCGCCAACCGTGAACCGAATCAAAAAATTCACTGTTAGTTCGAAAGGGTTTACTCCTGAGGTGGTCGTTTTTAATTTTTACAGAAATGAGCTGAGTTCTTTTTTTTTTTAAATCAACAGTAATTTTAAACAATGCAAGCGCAATATTCGATTTTTGTTTTGCCATTTTTTGCGAAATATAATCATTGGCGTATCGCTTTCGAGCAAATATCTATAGAGCCACAATCGTGCAAAAAAAAATGTCTGATGCAAAACCCTGCCCAGGCTATGTAGTGGGCAGGCTTTTTGCAAGCACTAATTAGGTGACATAACATCGAGATCCGAGAAAATGGGTCATTGTGAATTACTTAATGTAAATATAGAAGTCGGTTTGTATAACGCCGCTCGGACATTTTTTTACTACTTTCACTTAGAGATTGTGGCTCTATAGATATTTGCTCGAAGTGTATCGGTCCTAGAGTAGTTTGACTAGATGTTTCTCAGTAGTCACCGAAATTCAGCTAAGTTCGGCACGGCCAGTCTTCAGATGGGTGACCGGGGTATCATTTACAATTGAGCACACATTTACATTCTGTGGCTCGAATGATGCGCTTCATTGTAAGTCGCGGTTTTTTTAACCGTTTAGAAATTATCCATCTTACCATAAAAGTTTTACGCACGCTTTCGACATTGTTTAACAGTAAAAATTGCACGGTTAAACTGTGTTTAAAGCGTGTTTAAATCTTTTGTGGTAAGGCGGTAGAAGTTTCTGAAATACTAAGGTACAAGTGGCCTAAAAACTCTGACACCAGTATTAACCACATGAACTTACTTTCTTGGATTGACCGGTAACGGACGACATTAGAACTACCAAAGTATAACTGAGAGAAATAAGTCGGAATTGATCTTAGTATGAAACAACTCCTATATTCATCCCTTAAGGGTCCAGGGTCATGGCCTGATATCTTGATAGTCCAGGCTTAGACAATCGAGTGGCTGCCGTGAGAACAATAAAGACTGTCAACGTCTAGGTTTACTCTTCCTTATTACACTGGACAAAAGTTTAAAATTGTGCATCAGATCTTAAAACAGACCCACTTCAAAGCAATGTGTTTTAACATAGTAAAGGGAGCATCGATGTCTCGTCACGATGCTATTCGTTATTCCGACCCGGCGAAGATCGGGTTAGAAGGTTTCAGTAACAAATTCTATAAGGAGTATTTTGGAAATGTTTGAGGTAGAGTATCGATTATATAATAGTCAATACAATAAGGATTTGCTTTACTACATAAAGTCACAACTAGGAAATTTTCATACGGTCTCTTTTATAGTCTTCATATTTTTAAAAAATCAGTACAACAGTTATTAGAACTGCATAAATTCTAGAGACGTACCTGCCAATAGATAGATAGTTAAAATTTAATGTCAGTGCTCAATATTACATATTTAAAGTCAAATATGATACAGTAAGTTTTAACTGTCCACCAACAAGCCGTGGTGGTCTAGTAAGCTGTGGTGGTCTAGTGGTTGTGACGCTGGCCTGTCATTCTTGTGGTCGTGGGTTCAATCCCGGTCCCGTACCAATGAGTTTCTTTGGAACTTATGTACAGAATTTCACACCACTTGCTTTTCGGTAAAGGAAAACATCGTGAGGCAACCTGCATACGTCCGTAGAAGAAATTCGATGGAGTGTGTGAATCCACCAACCCGCACTGGGCCAGCGTGGGGGATATGATCCTATCACCCTTCGTGGGTAGGCCTACGTTCTGCAGTGGACTATTAAAAAGGCTGGTACAGTACATTACACCAATAAATTAATAGTAGTTTATGCAACTGTCATATAATGAAGACTGAACTCGTACTCGTAGAATTAAAACACTCGTTACTATTATGAAACTCGCTGCGCTCGTTTCATAAACTCACACTCGTGTTTTAATACCCGTGTTATATGCAGTTGCATACACTACTTTATCTTCACTAATAAAAAAAAAATTAAAAAAAAACATATTGCGAAACATTAAATTCACGCGTACGTGTATTGTCACAGTGAACTTGGCGCCATTAAAATCTAACCAAAAATCTCCAAAACGATACCCATGACGACTTTTTCAAAAAAATGACGTCCGCCATCTTTAATTTCAAAATAGACGCCATTTTCGAAATCTGCTCCCCCAAAAACCTCGAAAACGATACCCATGACGACTTTTTCAAAAAAGTGAAGTCCGCCATCTTTAATTTCAAATCGGACGCCATTTTTGAAATCTATACCTCCAAAAACCTCGAAAACGATACCCATGACGACTTTTTCAAAAAAGTGTCGTCCGCCATCTTTAATTTCAAAATGGACGCCATTTTCGAAATCTACTCCCCCAAAAACCTCGAAAACGATACCCATGATGACTTTTTCAAAAAAGTGAAGTCCGCCATCTTTAATTTCAAAATGGACGCCATTTTTGAAATCTATACCTCCAAAAACCTCGAAAACGATACCCATGACGACTTTTTCAAAAAAGTGACGTCCGCCATCTTTAATTTCAAAATGGACGCCATTTTCGAAATCTACTTCGCCAAAAACCTCGAAAACGATACCCATGACGACTTTTTCAAAAAAGTGAAGTCCGCCATCTTTAATTTCAAAGTGGACGCCATTTTTGAAATCTATACCTCCAAAAACCTCGAAAACGATACCCATGACGACTTTTTCAAAAAAGTGTCGTCCGCCATCTTTAATTTCAAAATGGACGCCATTTTCGAAATCTTCTCCCCCAAAAACCTCGAAAACGATACCCATGACGACTTTTTCAAAAAATTGAAGTCCGTCATTTTTTTATTTCAAAATGGACGCCATGAGAGCGCAGCTGCGCGCGCAGGGCCAATCAGGAGCGAGCGCGCGATGTTATAATGAGATTTTATCTACACTGATGTTGTAACATTCTACTTATGTTTCCAATATTTGACTTATAATGACTACTGTAATAGTGCAGACAACAAAACACTCAATTTAAGCAATTTCACTTGATGTTATAATATCCACATCGATATCGTAAAATCTCATTATAACATCGCTCGCTCCTGATTGGCCGCCCTGCGCGCGCAGCGGCGCCAAGTGCGCGCTCGCTCCTGATTGGTCGCCCTGCGCGCGCAGCGGCGCCAAGTGCGCGCTCGCTCCTGATTGGCCGCCCTGCGCGCGCAGGCGCCAATTATTAGTGAAGATAAAGTAGTGTATGCAACTGCATATAACCCCCCCCCCCCTTCATTATATGACAGTTGCATAAACTACTATTACGATATCGATGTGGATATTATAACATCAAGGGAAATTGCTTAAATTGAGTGTTTTGTTGTCTGCGCTATAACAGTAGTCATTATAAGTCAAGTATTGGAAACATAAGTAGAATATTACAACATTAGTGCAGATAAGTAAAACATTTATAAGCATAACAAAAGAATGTGCCTAATGTAAATCGCGCGTCGACTACACACTATGATTCTTTGATTATAGCTCGGCCGTTCAGAGAATGCGTTCCTGACACGTCATCTTGAAAAAATGTTTTTGGCCGATATCTCGGAAACTATGTACTTAAGGGCAAAAAACATAAAGATCATTATTGTAGAAAATAAAATTTCGTGTCTTTTGTTTCCATTAAACTTTTTTGTAAAACTTACCGTTTATGATTTATGGACCATTTAATGTTTTAAGATCCATTTAATAAAATTTCATTGATTTCAACAAAAACGCATTCTCTGAACGGCCGAACTATAATAACTACAACGATCAATCTTTTACGTCGTTAAATTGAATCAGACAACTTATAGAAGGCAAGATTTTGAAAATAAAATTATAACAACGAATATAACTTTGCTCCTCTTACCAACGTATAATCTTACAAGCTCTTATCTACATTTACATGACAGTAAATATGCACTTCATTCTTACTAATTGGCCTTACGAGTAAGCAGTAACTCAACGCTATCTTACCGTTTTACGCTGTGGCTAAATGTGTTTGCTTTTATCATTTCAAAAGTATAATTCGATATAAAATATTTAGCTATAATTACAACATCATGCACAATTAATATCATAAGTCATAAATAGGTAACCTATTAGTAAAATTTTAGTTGTAGAGTGTTGAATATTTAATTCATAATTTTTTTACAAGAAGCCGTAGGACGTCTACTGCTGGACACAGGTCTTTAAGTTCTCCCCTTGGGGCAGCGACTGATTAAGAGTTCTGACCGGACCGACCTAGGCTAATTATGAAGACGGCCCCCATATACTAAGTACCTATAAAAAATTTCAAATCGATCTGCAAGCGCAACTAACGTTTGTCTACTTGAAATATGTATGTAGGCTAGATATGATGCTGCGAAGACACGATTTCAGCGTATTTATGCAGTCCTGATTAGATCATCAATTCGCCATATTGTATGTTGATGGAAGTCTTACGCTGCACTTGGCCATACGTAATCTCCACTTGAGAACTTTACGGCCCCATCGGCGATCCGTTCTACGAACTCTTTATATGTGCTCTACCCACTGCCACTTCAACTTTTTAATCAGCTGAACTATGCCGGTAACTTTGCCTAACTTTGGTTTATCTCAACCTCCTCATTCTTGATTGGGTCTCGCAGAGAGACTCCAAGTAAGTAGATATTTATTAATATTTTCTTTAGAAGTATTAAGGTTATACAAAACTATAGAAGTACTACCTTTTAAATAATGTCATAATTATTTTTCGCAATAAATGGCAAAACCGACTCCATCGTGTACAAAATTTGAATAGACTAGAATTGTTTACAATATTGTTAATTTTTCAAAAACGGCTCAGCTGATATCTGTAAAATTTAAATGGGATCATCTCGGAAGTATACGCTTTCGAACTGATATATAATTTTTCGATTCGGTTCACAATTGGTTTAATTATAGATGTTCATCTCGTACAAAATTCGGATATTTCGCTCGAATTGCTTACATTATTGTCGATTTTTTTTAAATTGGCTTAGCCGATTTTTGTAAAAATTTAAACTCAGGAGTATATACCCTTTAGAACTAAAAAATAATTTTTTGGTTCGGTTCGTTGGCGAAATTATCGATAAACATACACAAAAAAATACATACAGACGAACATAGAACCTCCTCCTTTTTGAAAGTCGGTTAAAAATGTAATAGAACTGAGCTTCAAAAATAGTTAGTACATCATTTTGACTTACTATCTAGAGTTACATAGTTAACCCACAATACAATAAAGATGTTATGATGAATACTATAAAGCTCTGTAGAAGAGATAAAACTAAAATATGATGTTCATAACAATGGTTTCCACGTACTCAAACGTTACGTAAGTACACTTGATCCTGTTCATCTTCCTTGACCTGCCTATCTGGCCATTTTATCTCTAAACTTTTGGCGTCTGACCTCAGACTAGACCTTTTTACACGGGGTACGTTTATCCACTCTACCTACATACAGTGTACACAATAAAACACATATATCTTTGATTTTTGGCTGGATAGTTTGAACAACGGAAAGTGGCATAGTGGATAAAAAATTTAATTTTGTAATGATAATTTAATTTAATTTTTATGGTGACAATTTAATTTTAATTTTGTAATTATAATTTGGCAATGAGCCGTCCCAACGTAATTAATAAATTGCCATACCCACAAAGGTTCTTATGTATTCGACAATATTTTAACATGTTATTTAAAAACCGTATATTAAAATTAGATATGTTGCAATAAATAATTGAATGGAATTGTCTACTTTTTATCCCAGAAAAATAAAATGCTACCGTGGGATAGCACAAAAATTAAAATATCACGCGGGCGAAGCCACGGGCAAAAGCTAGTATTAGATATGTTACTACGAATTCACTCTAGTTTTGGTTGTTAGTATTTTGCATATGTAATTATGCATGTGCATGGAGTAAACTCTGGTTTAGAATAATTGTTTCATCACTTTAAAATATAGCGCAAATATTCTGCAAATAATTTTTTTTTGGCATAAATAGCACAACCGAATGCAGCCATTGAAGTCTACGTACAAAATTCGAATAGTTCGCTCAATTTAGATTAATGTTGATATTTCAAAAACCCACAAACCAATTTCGTTAAAATTTATATGGGACCAACTTCGCGGTCCAACCTATCCTTTCCAACAAAAAAAAATGCCAAGTCGATGCTTTCCAATAAAGAAAAGAACTATCAAATTCTGACTACCTACTCTGTAAAAAGTTATGCGTATTCATACATAAAAAATACCTATATATTTAAGCGCATCGAAAGGTGACACATTCGTTTGCAATAACCTGAAAGCGCGGTTCTGCTGGAGTTGACCATTGTTGGCCACTGAGATTCACAAAGCAAAACTATTATTTTTTCTCGTTAAAATGAACGAATAATAATACATATAATAATATCCTTAACTAGAATTTCGCCCAGTGTTGAAGTCTCTGCAAGCATAATTGTCAGCAGATGTGACAAACATGTTTTCGGTGGAACCGTGCCTTAAGAATGTGACAGAGGAGTTCAAAATGTCATAAGTTATACGTAATGTGACCACAACATCGTGTGGGTAGAGTTTGTGCAAAAAGAGAAGCGTCGTAGGTGAGATCGCCCGTGTGCCATTTTACTAATTTTGTTTCGTTGACAACACTGCACTGCTCTGTCATTACTCGTACAACTAAAAATGTTTGATACTTGGTAGACACTAATTCGGTTTTCATCAGTACTCGCGTCTACCAAGTATAGTCGGTACCTTGGCTTCTGAATAAAATTATTGTTAGTTCACAGTAACGCCACGACGGTTCTCTTTTCACACACTCTCTAGCGGGGTGATCCACGACGACTGGTCATAATGTACTAGAAAT
Organism: Hypomecis atomaria; assembly: GCA_964007245.1. Lineage (NCBI taxonomy): Eukaryota > Metazoa > Arthropoda > Insecta > Lepidoptera > Geometridae > Hypomecis > Hypomecis atomaria. The sequence continues at coordinate 14,274,291 of OZ023291.1, forward strand.
ACTTGTCCTATGTCCTACGTGGGTTAGGCGATATGCTATTAATGATAGGCTGGCCTTTGCGTATGAACATTGAATCAACATTGCAAAATAAGGTCTCAAAAATGTTCTATATTATCATCTTAATCTTAAATTATCACCGTAATCCTGCTGTAAAACTAACTTTATTTGACGTTGATTGAAATTAAAGAATAAACGTCTAATATATTTTTACGACTGATCCTGGGACCTCAGCCCGTCAAGTGTTTTCAACCGATTTCAAGAAAAGATGAGGTTCTCAATTCGACTGTATACAGGTTGAATGGTAAATAGTTAGCATCCTTTCAGGGGCTTATTCTGTACATCAAAACTAACAACTTTTGTTGTGCGACTTTTGTCAGAACTCAAAAAAAAACTCAGCTGTTCCATACATTTTGTCGTGGGTGAACGATACTTTTCTATGGAACAACAAATTTTTTTTTTGAGTTTGGACAAAAGTCCCAGAACAAAAGTTGTTAGTTTTGATGTACAGAGCCCCTAAAAGGATGCTAATTATTTACCAGTCACCCGGTATGTTTTTTGGTTTTGTAAAACGATTAGATTTGAAAATGTTTTTTTTTTTTTATGCTACACGGTTATTCCGCTAATTATTGTGAATAAATTTTAAGTCCCTATACTTTTTTGTTTTGTGAATCATACTTCAGAGGTTGGCCCATCGCGAAAGAGCCCTGAATTCTATGGAATGCAGTTGAGTGTCTTTTTTTAATAATCTAATGTAATAATCAATACTCTAAAAATGGGACACATCGGTTCTAGTTTTCTACTTATTCAAATTTTGTACATACACTGCAACGATTGAAGATGTGCCAATTTTGACGAAGTATAATTAAGCAGACATGAAACTAAATTTTTCGAATTGTTTGTCAAGATATTAAATTGATTTTAGAACTTGTTTTCATGTTTTTAGCTCGTCATTAAGGTCATATTGCATCAGATACCTACGCCAAAAAGTTGGACTAATAATTTTTAATTGCGTCCGGCACCTTCTCTTTTATGTATTAAAGTTTTAATTTAAAATATCATCTTTAGTTACCTTTGCTTATTTTTTTTACAAAATTAATTTATTATGTATTTATTACACAATTGTTATGAGTTATCATGTTTTAACATTTATTCATCACACGGGGCTGAAAATACAGAATGGAAAAAAATGACACCACCTTGCAAACCATGAAATATTCCGGACTGTCCCCCGTGGAATAGATCCGGGGGATAGTTCCGGTCTGTCCCCTGGTTGATTATAGGAAGACAGACCGGCATTATTACACTCCTTAACAGTTCGGTCTGTCCCCCGACTAAATAAACGAGTGTAGGCAACTTCTCAAATTTATACCTAAGTAGTACGACTTAGTCATCGTCTCCGTGTTCGTCATTTCAGCCATTGGACGTCAACTGCTGGATATAGGCCTCCCAAGTCCCAAATAAATCCCCAATAAGACCGGTTAGAACTTGGAAGCGGCTCGCAACCAGGCATTGATAAGAGCATCCGTCCTTCTTGTAGGTGGGCGCCCTACGCTGCGCTATAAAAATAGTTATTAGTTTCGAAAAATAACTACGTTTTATACTTAAATGCTTACAGAATAGCTCTATCTTTAATTTACCAAAAGCACACAGGGTGCCTCTATCTCTTAAACCAAACTTCAACGTCATGTCAGCGCGATTTGATACGACGCGTCACACAGACGGACATTTCCCTTTGTTAACTGTTATTAAATTATCTAATAATAGTGCATTCGACCAAACATTTATGGAGCTCACTACTGGTAGTTATTCTGTGACAATACATGCTTGTGTTTGGATTTGAATCAGTTTCTAGAGAAGTTCGTGCTTCCTTTTCAGGTTGTCATCTTGTTATTCGAAAAGCTTTTAGATTTATTAAAGTTTCACTTACGGTTCCTATAACAGTTACAAGTTTTTTTTTTATTTGAGTTAAAACAACTACGATTTTATAGTTTATTTTTTATTTTAAAGAATGTCCAATGGAATCGTAATACTATCGAATGAAATATGGTTATCGACATTTCAAGACTTCTACATATTTTCGAGAAAAATATACATGATAAAATTATTACGAAAAAATTTGATTAAAATCCCATTCACCAGTATTTTGCTATTATTTACTTAGCTTTAAAAAAAATATTTACTGATTTTGGTATGGACCTATACAATTGTTTATTTTTTTAATTTTATATTTGCACGTCATTATTTAACTGATTCATCAGCATACCAAAAATTAAAAATGCATAACCTCATCAAGTGTGTTACGTCAATGCATGCGTAAAAAGATTTGAAAAATTGATCCGTTTTTTGCACCGACCTAAGCTTCATCAATAAAACCTTATAATGATTATGACTAATTTTACATACAAAACGTTTTAATGCACCGATCCCACCGCAGATAAATTTAAAGACAGATCAATATAGTTTTTAAAACAGACATTCAAATGTCCGAATATTATTGATGGACGTTGCAAAAAGACACAATGAAAAACCTGCATTAAAAATTATAAATACGCGGGACGGAATATCGGAACGCCGCTGGGTATTGTGGTTAGGGCTACCTCTCTTTGATACGCCAACGTTAAAAATATACCATGTTGTTTATGAACGAACGAAACGACATATTTTTGACCGACGAACCGGAGTAGGTACTCAATTCGTCTCGTAGTATATATTTTTTTTTATTGTTATCCACGCATAACTTTTTTCATAGATGTCCGATTTCAATAAAAAAAAATTTGGAAAGAGTATACTTTGAAATTGGCCCCTTTTTAAATTTTATCAAAATCGGCTGAGCCATTTTTGATAAATCAACAATAATGTGAAAAATGCTACATTTCATCCGTGCGAAATATTCGCGAATTTTGCGGGGGTGAAGTCGGTCATGCTATTTTTTGCTAAAAATAATTGTTCACGGTTTATCTTGAGATGTTTAACGTCGATCTGCCATACATATATTATTAAACTTTATTAATTTTGTCGCTTCGTTCGTTCTTACATAACGTGGTCTATATATAGTAGAATGCCTAAAATGCTTACTCAATTCGGTTAATTTATTTCTCTAATGTAGGTACAGAAATAAACACTGAAAGTCAATGCTTTTTGAAGCGATATGTCATATGATTATTGCACAGAGCACGCTACCAAGTGAAGGTGAACGAAAACATGTTGCCGGCAACAACATAGGCAACCTGCATACGTTTGTAGAAGAAATTCAATAGCGTACCTAAGCGAATCCACCAACTTGCAGTGTTATCAGTAAAATTTAGTTTATCGTGGGACACGTAGCGGGGTAGAAATATTTGAAAAAGCTTGATTTTGCAGCACAGAAAAAAAAAGAGCTGCAACTTTTACAAAATCATGTTACTTAGATCTGAGTACCTATGTCTTTCTGTTCTATCTACCTGCTTATTACGAATCATAAACAGATTATAAAATTGTAGTCCATACCCGCTATTGGCCTTGGACTTATAAAATAAAACGGATACATAAGTTCATTTCCTGGTTTCCTTTAGTATATTATTTCCATAATAATATTTTTTTGGTTACTCAAATTTTTAAACATTTTGACCCTAATCATTCAATTAAGTTGGCAGCCCTACCGCAAATAAGCAGCAAAGTGTGCCCAGGACGTATGGGAATGTAAGCTAAAATTGTCGGTTCAGTTTTTTTAAATAAAGACTTTGAGTGGAATTTAATATTCGTATTCGAGTCCGCAGGCCGAGTGGGAGTGGTCGCGTTGTTCGAGCTTCACCGGAAAGATTTATATTACATGCACTTTCGTATGCGAGTGATCTGGAAATGTCGACTCATAAGACTGCATGTTTATTAGCACCTTTTAGCGGTACGGTCCGTACGGTAGAGCAGCGGGTCATTGAGCGTACGCGTGAAAGAAGCAATGTGTTCTCACAAGTTTGTTGAAAATTATAAATCATCATTTAGGTTTATTACAGATAGATAAAATTTTATTATTCAGATAGATTAAAGCTAACAAAACAAAGTGAAAAGCTGCCAAAGGCTTGACGTTTATGACAGCTGTAGGTCGTATTACTAAAAATGTGAATAAAAACCTTTTTAGGGTTCCGTAGCCAATGGGTAAAAACGGGACCCTATTACTAAGACCCCACTGTCCGTCTGTCTGTCTGTCCTTATGTCTGTCTGTCACCAGGCTGTATCTTATGAACCGTGATAGCTAGGTAGCTGAAATTATCACAGATGATGTTTTTCTGTTGCCGCTATAACAACAAATACTTAAAACAGAATAAAATAAATATTTATGGGGGCTCCCACACAACGTAATTTTTTTGCCGTTTTTTGCTCCATATTTTTAACGGCAACAGGTAGACGCTTTAAATGAGGCTAAGGAGGTTCCGATAGGGTACGGAACCTTTCGTGCGCGAGTCCAACTCGCACTTGCCCAAATATTTTTCTATACACCTACGAGTATAGGCCGCGTCACACAAGTTGGCGGAAATTAAGTTAGCGACAAGCTGCGCAATATCCAATCAATATCAGTCGCAAGCGCTTTGCTTTCGGCGTATTTCTGCTTCTTCTTTCTCTCATCTCTTCTGTCTCTTCACCTGGTGAAATTTTTGGAACCTATCAAACAATGGCATAAATAAGTACTTATGTAAGTATGTTTCTGTATCTTAACATATTTACCTGTTTTTTGCACGCTGATTGATACGCTAAGCGCTCATCCTCTTCAAACGTACGCCCTAAGAGCAATCTGCCGCGGTATTGTACGCCCATACCTCTTAACGGCTATTCAATGCACTGTTGAATGAACGATTGCTCTTTGCCTTTTAATTCGAGCAGACGATTCTGCTTGATAAAAAAAGAAAATAAAAAAGTTATGTGAAGCGATCCGGCTCAGTGTTTTTGAAAGTGGATTGTGTGGGCATTATGTCAGGTTGGAGATTTTGGCACTTAATTTTATTTTTCGCTATCATGCAATTACTGTAATTAATACAACAAGATATTAAGATAAGATTAATCTGTCCCAATACTGAAAGTGCTTCCTTTTGAGTTAAATATTCAACTAGCAGCACGTAAAATTGTAGGTTCCGGTTGTTTTAACCATTTAGCCATGTCAGAGGCCTTCAGGCGGCCTGAAAACTATGACACCTGGGCAAAAAATATATAATAATACCAGGGCTAGCCACCCGGCCTATACAAACTTACTTAACTAGCAGCAACGCAAGGAAAGAAGTGGAAGTGTAATTTTACAATACAAAGAATGAGTAGAGAGTAGATATCAATAAGCAAAATTGCCTTGTTTATCCATTTGCGTATTCGCGTATATCTTTTTAAGTACACAACATATTGCAATGCGGTTTTCAATATATTTTAAAACATTTCTTCCAAAAGGAGTAAAGCAACTTCATTCGTAGCCGGGCAAAGCCAAAACGGGCAGCTAGTTATTTTATATGCTTAAGTAGGTATTACTATTATGCTTAAGTAAGTATTTTTTTTTTTATTAATAACTAGACTTAAGAAATATATACTTATCTGTTTAGAATAATCTACGCTGTGCTTATAAATTAATACCTCTCTTGGAAAAAAACTACACAGACGGTTTTCATATAGACATTCCGGAAATACGAAACAAGCCACAAATATTTGTTTAGCTAAAGCGATGAGACGATAATTTTTATTCTACCACCAAACTCGGCCAACCCTTTCCTTGTCGGATACTCCAATCTTACACTTGACGAGGACAAAAAAGGGATATTCCATTGTGTTATTTTAAATAAGGTCATATCTAAGGAGCTTCTGCTTGAACAATGACGCATTTTTAATAAATTTCATTAAGATTGACGTGACTGATAACTAGTACTTTCCTTTTTAGATAATTCTGTAAGAAGCCATGTGAAACTGGTTAAATTTTTAAAGATAAAGATTTTCTTAATTTAACACGATTTGTGCACGATCTCATTGCTAAATAAACAAAAGTCGTAGGTACTGAGCCACCAATGTAATTTTAAAAAGAAACAAATATAGTTCTGTAATATCCGAAACTAAAAAAAAGTAAGTATATGTAAATACATTTGATTTTTTTTTACTTCAAGATCAATTACGGGCAAAATGGGCTAAACCCCTGAAAATATGTCACCGCAATATTAGTAGGACCACGGGCACGAAATTTTTGCCCGTGGTCCAATTAGAGTGCTTGGTTGAATTGAACCACAGGAAAAATTTCTTGCCCATGGTCCTACTAGTAGTACTATCTGGTAGGACCACGGGCAACAAACGTAAAAATAAGTTTGTATTAGGTATTTATTGACGTTTAATTTTCGTTCCTTATTCTGTTGATTGTATAAATAAATTCCTTAATTCGATTACGTTCTCGATCTATTATTCTAAATATTATTTATATGTACCTAATTTCTACACCTGAGTATAATAAAATAACAAAGTAATTAAGCAAAAAGGATTAAGCGATTGCATTCTACGAACAAACTTCTAAAAACAAATCTTAAAAACTTCCCGCTTATCGAACAACTGAAGCCAAGTACAGAAGTTCCTTTTGTTGCATCAGCAAATTACGCTCCAAGATTCTTATTCCCCATACAAACCAAAGGCAATTGTTTATAAAAGTCTAGCTGTTTAACTCCACCTCGGTAAGCAACAAAAGACGCCGAGCCGTACAAAAGGGGACTTAAACGAGGTAGCTGTATCATCCTCGCTAAGAGCTTACTTAAGTTTTAAGGAAAGTGTGTCGGCATGAGACGCTTAGCCATGACTTCCCTTAAAGGGTTGCGCTTTTTGTAAAATCACGTTTAAAGATTCCCTTAAAGTCGATCGCACGCCGATGCTATATTACCTACGTGGATAAATCCTTTTTTTTAGTTGCCTATTCGGACCGGCCTAGCATCGTGGGGGTTCTAAGGTTTTATGAAGCCACGTTTTTGTTCCTTTGTTCGGAGGTTTAATTAGTGGGTTTATGCCATATTGTTTTAGTTCCACTCGTCTACAATCAAAATCCGAATCGGGTCGATTTTATGATGATTAGTTTCATGGTCAATAATTTTATTGAAGCACGATCACGAGTTATGAAATTACAGTATGATACCCCAAACATCGTTGATATTGTCGTTTTCTGGTTGACAAATAAATATTCTTGCATTTTAAGATCACTAAATAAAATATACCTGTTCAGTCGTCTTTATTAAAATTCCTAAATCGATAAATTATAAACACCTATCAATGGTTACATTAACGAAGGTAAACTACCAACTAAAATCGACATCGATAAAAAACGAGAATGAATTTCAACGAATTCCATCTCCCTATAGACGCATTTATCATTTTTGCTATTAAAAGGAGCAACAATACACCCCGAAGGAGTCAGTATAGGGAGAACACAATAGTAAATGATTTCACAAACTAAATATGATAACAGATACAAAACTTCAATTTATTACATCGGATATTAATTAACTCTACTGTAAATAGACCTTCACACATTTCCGTAATTGTATTAAATGGATATAGGTAGGTGCTTTTACTAACGCGCAACAATTTTTTTTTTTTAATTTTAACTGATTTCAAAGTACTCGTATACGTTAATACGTCCGAAAAACTAAAGTCGCCAAGCTCTCTACAATTTTCATTAGCTAAGCAAGCCTACAACATAAACAGTTCTAAATAAGTTATATTACAAAGAAAAATAAATTAACGAAAAATAAACATTGCACATTCGTGCTCAGCAATAAACCCTGAAAAACTAGCTGACACCCTTACTAGCAATTAAACTGTATTACAAAAAATCAAAATCAATATGATGATTTACGTGGTAGGTATATAACTTGATTGTACAAAAATAATAATTCCCAAAAATTACCCAGTCTTACAAAGTACATAATATATTTTTGTCAAAACTATTACATTGGACTTGTCTCTCTGTAAAATTGTACCTAATCTTTAACTACACCTCGGGGCCTGAACCGACTGAATCCCACTTAATTAACCCCAACTACTTATTAGAGGAATAATGATCCCTTGTTTATTTTATGGCCTTAAATATGGCGGAAATCTGACGATTTAAATGCATGGCGAATCGGCGGCGTTAATATTTCTGCGGTTTATGTAATACTACTTAATAAGACCTCAATGACAGGTGCAGGTACTCCGTTAACTACAGAAAATGTAATTTTATGTCAAGGTGTTTATTATAGAAGAAATGAGATGATAAAATTTCCAATTCATGAAAAATCATTGAACTGAACCAAGTAACCTACATTAAGAAAGTTATTTTCTCCTGATTATTCCAAAGTTAACCCAAATAGTCTATCAAAACATATGATAATGATTCTTGTAATTTTATTTCATTTCTGTTGGAATCCTACGATCCTTATTTGGTTAATAAGAAATTCAGAGACTCGTTATGTAAGTATGTAAGTAATAACTTGAGAATTACCTAATAGTATTGTTACGTAACAAAGATGGCATACAAATTCTATAGAACCTTTTTATGCTTTTTAACAGTCAGTCAGTAAGTAAGGCAGGTGGTTCAAAACAGGTGTAGTTAAGGCCATTTTTTCGTCATTATCCTTTAAAATATAGGGCAGAGGATCATCAGTTACGAAAGTTTGTTTTAGGTCCGTTACGGTGTTGTGTAAATAACGTTATGTTAGTCGGCGGCAATTTTTCAAATTTTGCTGACGTCACTTTTTTAGTCGGCGTTTTTAATTTAGTTTTTGTTGACGGGGATGATTTCGGGGTTTTTGAGCGTTTGTTAATGTTATGTTTGTGGAGGGTTGAATTTTCGATGCTCATAGGTCGGCGAAGATGAAAGTGATAATTATTGTATCGTACTCTGGCTGTTTGTTTCTCTAATAGCCACTTTAATAGTGGTCTGGGGTTGTTTGCTTTTAAATGCATAAATTAGAGACGGAACCTTTTTCCTTTTTGTTGTTTTGTGCAATTTTGAATACTGTGTATAACATTTTTTACATTGTTTTTAGATATTTCTCTGGATATGTTCGTTTATTTGTGTAATATATACCTACTTTCTATACAAGAAACTGTTTGTAAAAAAAAGCAAAACAGAGTACATCATCAGGCATTTGAGAAGACTTATTCACCATAGGTACCTACTTCGTTCTTTTATGTACTTATGACTGACACGAGTAGGCCGATGCCGATGGGGTCGAATTATTATCAAGTGGTGATCACGTATCGTTAAGCGCAGTATAGGATCACCTTTTAGGTAGACAGACAACCTCACACGCCAGAATTGATCAATGTACTCAAAGTCATAACCAAACTGTCGAGGCGACACAAAGTTACATTATGAATAAAAAATGAAAGTGTGACATAAGTACTTTCTTACCCCCTCCATGATAGCGTTATACGTTTAACGCAACCTTATTGGAACAACGACTTATTGACTTCTAAGTTGCACTTTAAAAATATTTTCTATCGAACAGTATGTCTTTTGATCGTTTCAGTTTCAATAAAATTTTAAACTAAGGATAGCTTGTTATGATGAGAACAATAATACTCCAGAGTAGCGATGTAAAATTAACAATTGAACATCTAATAATAGTCGCAACATCAGTTACGTCCCTTTCACAAAACAACTTCACTAGATCCAGCCAAAACAATTCCAACTTTGCACTTTAACTCCGAATCAATTGTAAGGGTCAGGTCCAACTTTACCCACCTGACCGCAGACACAGAGGCGAGCCGCAGACGCGCTTTTAATTAGCTCCCGAAACTGCCGTGTACCTCGTTTGTACCTAGACAGCGAGGATACTTTACACGCTACTTCCTCTAAAGTAACCATGTAAAGTACTATGACACAAACGGTTTTGCATTCAAGTGCATGTCAGTGTTATTGTCCGGCATTGTACGCTTTTGCAACTTTAATTCCAACATTACGATTTTCTAATTAAATGATGTTGCGTTCGTTACGCATTGAAAATAGAGAACAGTTTTGCGTGAACTGTGTGATTGGTGACGGTAAAGCGTGTTTTGTATGTATAGGCCAGTATTCGTATTGTGCATCGATATTTTGTATGCACATTTAAATGCGGTCATCTATGCTGCGCCTGGACATTTTAATACGAGTATGCGACTGAAATCCCGCGATATGGACAATTTTCTATGGAGCCTCGTGGATTCCTTGCTTAGAGGCTTCCTGTTATTTATAGTCGTTATGAAGATCCTGTGACCATCGGTAACCGTATTATAAACTTAGAATTAAAAAACGAAATACTTTATATATTATTTTAAAAAAAGCAGCAGTCTGTCGAAGTTAGTCACTGTTAGACTCAGATCTTTGGTTTGTTTAAATCTTTGGTTTTGGAAAGGTTGGTAGGTTTACTTTGTCAGATTGTCCTGCATTGGCTGATGCGTCTAGATAAGACAAGTATCGATACTAGTTTTGTACCGATTCCCAAAAAAAAAAACGAGGAAACTCTCAATATACTCGTATCTGTGTATTTTTTTATTATAACTACGTCCGCATGAATAAACCCTCGCGACCCATTTGTTTGAATTGGATCGTATTTTTATGTAACTTCCAACTTAATATTAAAGTAGAAGGTTCATAGTGCCTAAATTATTTTCTCCAGCTAACTACGTGCTAATTTATCAATTGACTGAGCATTTTATCTCGCACACTGAAGCATGACGGACACGCAAGCATTCAACGAACCAAGGCTTCACGTACTCGCCACCTGATACGATCGGCTCTGAGGGGTCGTCCAGTAAAGATGTGACAAATGAAACGACTTGAAAGGCTTTCGTAAAAATCATGAAATATGATTGACCAGGACCAGAGTTTTGAGTTTTGTACTGTACTGTACTGTACCAGCCTTGTTTTAATAGTCCACTGCAGGACGATAGCCTACCCACGAAGGGTGATTGGGCCATTTCAACCACGCTGGCCCAATGTGGGTTGGTGGATTCACACACGCCATCGAATTTACGGACGTATGCAGGTTGCCTCACGATGTTTTCCTTCACCGAAAAGCACTGGCTTTTCGGTGAAATTCCGCACATAAGTTCCAAAGAAACTCATTGGTACGGGACCGGGATTGAACCCACGACCTCAAGAATGACAGGCCAGCTTTACAACCACTAGACCACCACGGCTTGAGTTTTTTTTAGTTTTATTTTTACAAATTCAAAAAAGCAGGTTCTCTATTCGCACGATTTTTTTTTTCTATGTATGTGTCGCGATTACTTCCCTAATTATAAACAGAATTTGATGACTCTTTTTTTTGGTAGATTCAGACTTCAGATGATTCATTGATTCGAAATCAGAAAATCAATGGTACTTATACGATTAGAGCCAACTATTTAGATTCCGTGCACGATTGCAGTCGATTGTGCCATTTTTAGCGAAATAGTTATTGTGAACTAACGTTAAAGGTGCTACGAGTAATGTTTAACTCGAAAAAAGAAATATTCACAGAAGTGCACAATTTTCCCGCACACCGCTGTTATCGCTTGAATTTCTGAAAACTTTTAAGATAATAATTTGTAAAAAATATACTTGATCTTGCTAGGTCTAAAACCTCACCAAATATCCTTGTATCATTTTTAAACGGTTTTATTTAACTTCACTTTGGTCAAATTTAGTAATTGAAATTTGACCCCCTTCCCGTGGACAGATTGATATGATATTTGATACACACCTTTAGTTTCGATGACAATGCTATTTTTTGTATTCAGTATTGACGTAAATACAAGATGGCCACCGCCACAACATGGTGGATCACAATTTTTTTACACAACCCCCTCAATATAGGTCTCAAATGAAAAAACTTTTCATGTAAAACACAGATTTTAGTAACAAAATAAAAACTAATAACATAAAAATAATATTGGTAAAAAACTTTTTTAAATTAAACGGTTTTATGTACTAAAAGCCAAAAATAATAACTCAAAAATACATCACATAATCAAATCTTCCACGCAAAGGCCCCACGATTTTTTTTTTTGAGTTATTATTTTTAGCTTTTAGTACATAAAACCGTTCAATTTAAAAAAGTTTTGTAACAATAACATTCACGTTATTAGTAGACGAACTCATCTAACGTGACATTTCGTACAATTCTGAGAACACCATGATTGCTATTTGAATGTGCGTTAATGGAAGACGATTAATTTGACATTGCAACAAGTAGAGACCTAGATTCTAAATTGGATTCCTAGAATGTGGTTCACTAATTAGGTCAACTACTAAAGGCTCTGATTTATTTTAGTTTCCTATTTTTTAAATGTGCAGTTAGAACTATGAGACGGCAGGAATAAGTATAGATAAAATCTGTTTTAAAATGCTCAGTATCAACATATATAGTAGCTAAGTCCTAACAAAACAAAACTTTTGCACATCGTTTTTTTTTTTAATATAAAAATAAATTAGGTAACTTTATGTACCTTATTCATTTTTATATTACTAGAAGCTTTTATATCATTAAAAGATAATTATTCAAAAAAATGTGACCGAAATGATTAATGCAAGTTTCTAATTGCTTAAGGAATAAGCTACCTTTTATTTCAGCAGCTTTTCTCGCATTGTTTCAGCCCGTTAACTTAATACGTTATAAGGCAAACTAATAAAAGGTTGTTAAAAAAACAACTGTTATTGTTTTTTAACTTATACAACTTCGACAAAAGTCGCAGAACAAAAGTTGTTAGTTTTGATGTACAGAATAAGCCCCTGAAAGGATGCCAATTTGATTAGAAATAACCCTGTATAATTTATTTTACTTTAAATTTTGCTATCGATTCATTATTGCTATGTCTCTAATCCCATGTAAAGAATAAAATCTTAACACAAATACAGACACGATTATAGTAACTCAGTCCTGGGCACTTAAACTATAAACTCCAAATCATAATACAAACAAATTAGGTCATAAAGTTCGAGCACATAATTAGCTCGGCATCGAGGCAGACGATTGCGTGCTTCCTTTATTAGCTTAGTCGCAAGTCCCAATCGATAAATGAGGCGTAGGTAATTTGTTTTTACAGTCAGTGCAAAAACAAAGTGGATTGACCTGATGTGGTCAGTTTTGCTGACAGATTGCGTGCTTCGTCGTGACCATCGCCGGGAGCAAACTGACAGGGAACGATTTTAATATTTTCTGTTTTAATTATTTCTGTATATTTAAGGTACTTGGTATTTAAGTGAGCGGGCGTCGCAGCAAGACCCCGGAAAACTTCCAATTGTGTGATCATCCGGCTGCAGCCAGCTAAGTTCTCACTAAACGTCCCCAGAGACTCGAAAATCCTTGTACGTTGTTATTCTGTCACGCTGCTAATTTCTACACGCGGTTCAAGAAGATGTCCAGTAGTTTATTATTTCTGCCTTGCACTTTCTTCTGTGTAAAGTATGGGTGTTTGTTTAATGTCTGGAGACAACTGTCATTATAAGTCGGAAGTATCTCGGAATTGAGTAGTTCAGGAGGCTTTTCTAAAGTGTGGAAGTCCTTGGTATAATATTTGATATGATGATATAAATTGTCATAATAGTGAAGTGTGTACTCATGCACAAATTACACATACTGTTTTAAATTTAAAGCACTACTTTTGGATTTTTCTACTTTCATCTGTCAGTCAATAAAAATAAAAGATTGAGAAATAAAGCTATGGTGAAAAATAAAAATAATCGGTTATTACTGCCTAATACCTTCAACATAAGTTAAGTGTGACGCTGTGTAACGCTCAAATCAAAGTACTTACACGTGATAGCTACGAAACTAAAAATTTGATATGTTTTTAACCCGAAAAACAAAGGAAAGAATCCTAACATTATCCAAGAAAAATTCCACCAAAGCAGTTAATTTTCACACAAGGATTTCAAACTCGCTTTGTGTGAACGTGACAACACATTTTAAGAGCTGAATTAGCTGCCAACGCGAATATATTTAGTGTGAAAGAATGTGTTTGGCATACGAAAAATGTTGTTTTCTTTTTATAAGTAAATATTGCTCATGTTGTAGCTTTAGAAATAATACCTATAAGATACAAAGTAATTTGAATCATATAAATGTTGTACTCATTACCAATCTTGAATTCATTGCCGATTTTGAATACGCTTCTAATCGAGCTTATGGAAAATCTATAGAGGAGGCCTATGGTCAGCAGTTGATGCTCTACGGTTGATGAATGGATTGAATTAAAAAAAATGTCTATACCCAATGGTCAGTCTGTGGGGTCAGTAGATGTTGATTATGATGATTGTTCTGGTGAATATTAGGACATACTAACGTAGCTTATCATCGTAGCCTAAGTTAACACTGGCTACACACTACATTATTTTGTTGGAAAGAAGCCGGTTTCGTTCGATCTTTTTGTAACAATACGAAAGGAGGTGGCCTTTTTCTGATCTGTGTGGACTATACAGGCTTATTCAGAACTGGTGTATTAAGCCGAATGGAGGTGATTCAGACCATCATTATGAACAACTTTCAGTACGGGGCCAAACCAAAATTCGAGATGAAAATCAGCTGTTTCATGCATTTCGTCGATTCCGAGTGGCAGTTTTGTATAGAACAGCTGATTTCTGGTTTTGCCCCATAATAAACCTCATGTGGCTTAGTACCTACAGGGTAAGCAGATAATTTAAACCTGTATATTCAAGCTCAGTCAACATAATATGTACAACTGAAATGTTGATGATGACAAAACTACTGGGATGAAATAGACAACACGTAAACCTGGCTTCAAATGTGACAGGATGAGCACAACCGCATGCCAAATGAGCTTTGGGAGAAAATGGTAACATAGTGGTCCCTTAACAATGAAAGATGGAAACGTGGTGCGCCTAGATAGAACATGACCTTATTTGCCTACTACTATATTGCAATTGTGCAGAATTACAATGCTAGGTGTTACAAATTCTAAATTTCATCAGCTACAAAAATAAGTAAGTTCGTTTAGGCCGCGAGGATAACCCTGGTGTCAAAATTTTAAGCCTCTGACGTAAATAAACTGTTAAAACAGCCGGGCTTTACAATTTAACGTGTCATTTGAACCACGGTATCGCTCAGCTGTAAATACCATCCACGGTCACCTATTTGAATACTGACCGTTCCAAAAATACTCAATAATGTTTCGTTTGAAAAATGTACCAAACATAATTTTACTTTAAATATCCATATCAACGAGAAGTTACTCATGTAACGTTTGAGCCGATTCCACTTTTGTGTGAAACGGTGTTAGTCACTTTGATCAAGTGATAAACTAGCAAATTATTTTTATCTAAACTATATAAAACTTTTTTGAAATAAGTAGTTTTGATCCTGAGGGTTATACTTAACTGAATAAGAGGTAAATCTATAAAGCACATGCAAGCACATATAAGGACTCCAAAATGATTTCCTAAGTACATAGTTACATTGCATTGTCCTTATTGAAAAAATGATATTCATAATCAAATTTATTGATACCACTGTAGCACTAACATTGCGTTAAAGTATACAAATAAGATCAATAGGGGCATTCCAGACTACTTGACATCATGTCTAACTGTGTATTAAACTTCAACAAACAGAAAGGCTACTTTTAGACTTTTGTAGGTAATAAGGTGTCACCGAGATACAGAGATGAAACGTCTTTGATCGTACTGAAATCAAAGCATTCTGCTAACAAGGACTATGACAGATTTATAGCGTCTTACAAAGAATTCCTTAATGAGACTATTCTTTAATGGAACCGATTAAAAATAATTTGCCGGAACTGTGTTTTGGCGCCTCGTTTTAGAATTAATTTAGTTATATCCATAAACGAGTCAGGGTGAAGAATTCGGCTAAATAGCTAACAAAGCTTTTAAAACCTTAGTGGGTTAGTAATTTTCTTTCTTTTATGTAGCGGATACATAAATAAATCAATCTGAATTTCTGATGATATTTTTATAAAAGAAAATATTAAGTAGTTGTTTTCAATAAAGCAACACACTCTGTGCATATCAGAATGTAACTTAGCGAGGAACGTCTATTGTGAGTTTAAAGAATGTCTCTTTGCCGTCTCAATTTTCAATACCAAACGAATTGATAAATTGCTTCGCCAGAAGTACTAACTTAGCGAGAATCTTCTATATTGTGTAACTTTAAAGAATTTCTCTTTGCCATCTCAATTTAAAATAGCAACTGTATCGGTAATTGCTTCGCAGTAAACTAACATTGAAAAGATTGGAAATATTTTATGTGAAACGTTCGTTTTGTACCTACAAGTACCCCTACATTCTTAACCACTTTATCAACATCGAAAATATAAATTACCTCATTTTATTCTCATCACTGTACAAAGTCAAATGTAACGCGACACGCATACCAAGCAATAACAGGACAGTTCCCCATCATTTAGCAACTGCGGTCATTGTACCATGCTCATTGCTTTTTGATTGAGTCCAGACAATGCCACCGTCACGGTCAGCATAAGAAACCAAAGCCACCATTGAACAAAACAAGAATGATCAATTCCCAACCATGAAAAAGCTTAAATCTCAAAGTACTTAAATCCGTAGTTCATTAACACTTTCGCAATTGTTTTTACGCTTCTTTAATTGTGACCAATGCGCAATGAAAACCATTTTAAGTTTTGTGTTCTCGTTTCTTTTATTTTGTGAAGTAAGAATAGTAATACCAAAATAAGGTTCGATTCAAAAACGATGACAAATGTAAAATGTGTCAAGATTTTGCGATCACAAAGATGGACCTTACAAAAATACCGCATGAATACTTTTTAATGTGCCAGTGATACGACCAATGCTTTGTCGTGAATGACAATAGATTTTTTGCGTGAGACTGTGATCTCGAGAGTTTCTTTTGAGGAATTCACATAAACTGCGTTTATATGAAGTCGTATCTACGAAGGACAAAGGATAGCTGTCGCGGTCCGAGAATATGTGACAGCTGCAAAGTTTCCGAGCCAGGGCGTATAACCGAGCGTGAAACGTACGCGAATCGACAAAGAGTCCGTTAGAAATAACAATTCGAATATCATTTAAACCTCTCGACATGCAGTTGATGAAGTGTAGCCACACCTACCGAATGTATCGACTATTGTAGCTCCTTTTTGGTCGATTGCGAATCGATTACTGGACAATACAGTCTGTGGCTAGAAGTGATTTTTAATAGTTTTCACAGATTTATGCGGTCACGGACGATTGATCGCACCCACTGGTTCAAAAGATTTGCAGACACGGTCAAATTATAATTTAAACCCAAATGCCCGGTCGTGCCTTTCTGCAATTAGATGCATTTCTTTGAGTGTATCAAATTTTTCTCATAGCTTGTGTTTTTTTCGCAGTGTGTAAAAAAGACGAAAATTAAAATCTCTTTGAAATATCTTATGCTTGTATCCTGCAAGTGTTTAATTTTATGTGGTTAATTTGATAAAAGTTTGAAACTGCGCATTTGCCCTAAATCTTCACGTAGTAAATTAGTTCTTTTAAATTTTTAAGTATTTTTTTGAAAAACATCAAATTTCAGAACATTTTAAGGCTGTTATGCATGTGCTCTGACAGAAAAACCAGAAAAAGTATAACTACATTCATGCACTGAAGTACTCTTATGGATGGATCGTTTTCACATATCTACCTATTTCTAAATATAAAATGTTTATTTTATTTTAAAAATGTCTGAGAAGACATTTTCAATCAAGATAGCATTGTGCAACCACTTGGGCCCTATCAATCAATTTACGACGTCATTGTGATGACCTGCATCAATTTGATGGACATTTTTGGGGTAAAATGTGTCAGTTTTATTAAAAATACAACAACCCATATGAAAAACGGTTCAAAAAAACTAAACTGATCGTTTCTAAACATTGTAATTTATTGCATTTTTCAGAAAATACTGGGACATATTAATATTAATACCTACCTACATACGGCGTATTGAAAGCATTGTTTGCTGAAAATTATTATATCGTACCTTTTTCAACAAATATTACTTAGGTATTCGGGACAAAATCAAAAGATATTTTCGATCGTAATCATCATTAATGGTCCCAGTATTAAACCAGTGTCCCTAATTCTACCCTTAAAAATCGTATTTTATCAACGTCTGTATCTAACTTGGCCGTTTAGATGCTACAATGAACTAAATAAATATTTTTAGGTACTTAACATTGTTAACATATATCGAATCAGAAATGAGGAGATCCGTAGAAGAACCAAAGTTACCGACATAGCCCAACGGATTGGCAAGTTGAAATGGCAAACGCAGGATCGCGTTGGATGCAAACTGCTTCTAACCGGTCTTATTGGAGATCCATAGGGGAGGCCTATGTCCAGAAGTGGATGTCCTATGGTTGATGGATGGATGGATGGATATCTACCTATGTAAGTACTTGTTTTTATATTAGCTATGATTCGACTGGACACTCCCATAAACATTACATTGCATTATCTGATTAGTACATCGTACCCAATGCCCCTAATATTCTCATAACCAAATCCTAATCTATCCACTACAATGTGTAATCGAGAAGAAAATAGGCAGCTGAGCAGTAACCGTTTAGCATCCGATCGGTACCTCAGAGGCACAGATAAGCTGCTCCCACAGATCACGCAAGACGGGACATTTCATTTTATTTATTTCCACAATACACATATCTTTACAGGTTTTACCATATCTCAATCTAGCGGGGACTTACTATTTCACATAAAACTCCGTTTAAAATTACATCGAGGCGTAAGGCCAATGACAAGAATTCCTTTATTATTATTCACAGAGATCAACAAATCACTTATTCAGTTTCGTTCACACAACATTGCTCATCCACTTGAATATTTTTGAAGTGAAAACGTCTTTAGCGGCGTTGTGCTCTTTTTGAGCTGCGTAAAAAATGTTAGGCTCGCGTCAGGACACGCGTAAATGATCGAAAATTCGTAAGACGGAGGGAGAGTAGACCGGCGGCGCGGCGTAATATCTCCCTCTCTTTCTACGGCGCTGCAAAAATGTATGCTTCCTCCTGCTGTTTCGTTTTTAAAAGCGGCTCTTGCTGAAGTGTGCGTGTGTGGTATTATATTTTACCACATAAATGCTGTAATAATATAAAATGTACTTTTATGCTGATAAACAAGCAATTCGTGCGAAATTATTATCTAACCATTCCAAAATGTTCAAAAATGCACAACGTTAATGTTCAAGTTTTCACTTCTGCCGGTACTCCCGGAGTGCAGCCCGTTGTTTTTTTTGATGACACTGCTTTTTACAATGTATGTTTCGTAAAAATGAATTTGGCTGGCTGTGAATGATGTATGACTATTTGTTACATACAAGTGTCTCGCGCGCCGCGCGCTGGGTAAAGAGAAAGCCTCTCTATAAATCTCTATGCTAGCCCCAAACCTGATAGTAATCTGTATTCAGGACAAAATCAATTGTCCGGATATTTTTTCACAAAACTTTTGTTACTATTCGATTGCGTTTGCGACGCAATTTCGGCGTATTTATGTGAAAGATACTTAGTTGTGCACAATAGATAAACGTATTGATATGCGATACCTGGTGTTTTCTGTTGTTTCGCATTGTGCTGAATGGATACAAAAGGTTTTTTAGGTTACCTCATTAGTTGACGAAATCGTAATATATGTAATGATACAGAATATTTTTGGTGATGTCAGATTTACTGTGTAATTTTGAATAGTGAAAATAGATTGGATACTTTTTTGTAAATACGTACCGCATCTGAGGCCATATCATGCAAAAGGACGCTGATGTCTTAAATAATAATGTACTTACAGTAAAGGAGCTATTTCGTGTCATAAATTTAACAAAAAAATGCTGCCAGATTAAAAGTAGCGATGAAAAATTTATTTTTTAAATTTATCGGTATAATTGCTTACTATAAAAAAAAAAGTGTACAATATCAATAAAAAAAGCTACTGCCATGTATTTTAAAATAAGTTCTTTCAATCTTTGATTACATAATTTTATTTAAATTAAAATATCTAGTAAAATAATCCAATTGAACAGAAATCAAATCAGAGATCTCGTCACAAATCATACACGTAGTTTTAAGTACGTGGAATGTTAGATTATATCAGGTACATAAATATTATAACAAAAAATTTAATGCATCAGCTATTCCAAGCATCTACTGTTTTAAAGTTATAAGACAGGCGTATTACTGCAATGCTTTCTTACCTTGTGAACACAAAATATTTAGACAAATTTGCCAAAAAATATCGAAATTCGGAGAAGCTCAGTGGGCAGCTACATTGAAACGAGCTTTTTGAGAGCCCAGAGAATAACAATAAGTATCCAGTAGCTTCTTTCATTATTACATTCTACGGAAGCCAGCAGCACCCAAATGTCATTGTTAATATTTTTGCTACTGGCCGCTATTTATTTTCTTAAACATAATAGGGTTAAAGGATCTATTGTTCCCATCTGTTGCTTACCTTCAGTTAGCGAAGCAGGAGCCAAAATATTGTTTGTTTTACATTTCAATGCTTTCAAGAGGTGACATATGGACTACAAGTTGCTTCTGTTCGGCTTTAAACTATTTCATTTTTAACTTTAATTTATGGGCCGGTGGCCACGAAGAATTGGGTTATTGTTCAAATTTAGAAAGCAGATTCTTGTTAACGCCTTTGTTTTGGGACTCAATGGCCACACACCGTTGCTAATTTATGTAAAGCTTCGATTTTTGATGGGATACTGTTTGTGGGGAGACAATGAAGTGGATTTCGGTGTAATTCTCCAAAAATTAGGCGGGTACAAAGTTTAATAATAGATTAATAGACTCATGGGTATTTCCATGAAACTTTACCCTACTGTGATAAAAATTCAATTGTGTTATAACTAAAACAAAAAACCATATCTGGAGTTCTCAATAATCATACTCTCAAAAATTTGTAAAATAAAAATTTTAGCTCTTTTCCAAAATTATATAAATTGATCAGTTTGTGTGCCAACCTCCTTTGTTCTACGTAGCGCTTTCTTTTTTTTTAAGTTTGCTCGCTATTGCGCCATCTTGTGGACAGTTGTCAGTCTGCACATTACTGTGGCGCGAGGTGCACGTCTTTGAGATTCTTGTGAAAGTGATTTTAATAATTTCAAGTAAGTATTACTTTTGATTTACTACGGTTTTATCAGTGAGTGTAATAGTGTCGCACCCGTTACAAAAAAATACGCAAATAGTTTTACTGTGACGTAAATTATAACCCTAAAATCTTTGTACCTTGTAATAATAAGAAGCTTACTTTAATAATCAACACAGACGAGTTTCAATACTGGATAGAAACTTTAAGTGACTTTCTTTTGATGATAAATATATGTCACACCCGTTATTTTTTTTTTTTTTAATTTTTATTAGTTTGTTTTACGCATAATTTGAAATTTATTTGTTGCCAGATATGAAAGCCACCAACAGAATGCAAAAGCATCGAAAAAAACTGAAAGAAAATGAAGAAAATTACGAAACACATTTACTAAAAGAAAGGGAAAGAGACAAGAAAAGAAGAGATGCCAAGAAGGCTTCAGCGGATGCGGAAGAGATAGAAAAGCGGCGCAAACGTGACCGAGAAAGACAGAGAGTACTGAGATTAAAGAAGAAGAACGAAATACTAAATCTGCCTACCCAGTCGACGTCATCATCTATTGGAACTTATAAGTCAAAAAGATCTTTTAAAAAAGCTATAACCAAAATCAAACGCGCGCTGCCTGCTAGTCCGTCTAAAAGAGTAGCAGTACTAAAAGAACTTGCCATTGAAGTTTTTCCGACAAGTGCTAGACGATTATTGTATCCAAAGGAAAAAACTTCTGCTAGTCTATCCAAAGAGACCGTAACTCAGATAGAAGCTTTTTACCAGCGGGATGATATAAGTCGTGCAGCACCTGGCATAAAAGATTATAAATCGGTGAAAGATCCCATAACAGGAGAACGTCAGAGGCTGCAAAAGAGACATTTAGTCATGAGTATCGGCGAATGCTATAGATTATTTAAAGAAGAATATCCGACGCTTAAAGTTGGCAAGACAAAATTTTACGCTGCAAGGCCAAGCCATGTCCGACCAGTAAGTGAAATCCCGCACGATGTTTGCGTATGTGTGTACCATGCCAACTTTAACTTTCTGATTGAAACAGCCAGTCACACATTTGTTTCATTCCCTCCTTCTGCTAAAAAACTTCTAGAAGAAGTTTGTTGTAATATAGAAAGTGAAGAATGTATGACAAATAAGTGTACACAGTGTGATAACGTAACTGATATAATACCTCTGACATTTGATAGTGACGCAATCATATCATGGAACCAGTGGAAAGAACATCAGGGTCGTTTACAAGTTCAATTGGAGACAGGCACCGTTGCTGATTTCATAAAATTATTTGAGGCCCAACTAAAAAAGTTTAAGACTCACTGGTTTGTGAAAAAAGTTCAGAGCAATCACTTCAAAGAAATGAGAGAAAGAATATCCGAAGACGAGGCGGTGCTGCAAGTAGATTTCGCCGAGAATTTCGCAATTATATCGCAGGACGAAATTCAAAGCGCACATTGGCGACATCAACAGGCCACTGTTTTTACCGGATGTGCTTGGGTACGAGAAGGAGTTATAGAATCTCGATCTTACGCAATCATTAGCGAACACCTTAGCCACAACAAAGTTTGTGTTTGGGTGTTCATCAAAATGATTATTAAAGAACTGACAACCTACAAGAAAATCAGGGTAGTTCACATCTTCTCGGATGGCTGCGCAGCACAGTTCAAGAATCGGTATAATTTGTACAATATTTGTACAGCTCCAGAAGATTTCGGAGTAGACATAACTTGGTCATTCTTCCCGACTAGTCACGGAAAAGGTGCCGTTGACGGCATTGGTGCGGTCGTTAAGAGGACGTTGTGGATTTCTGTAAAAGCTCGAGAAATCATCCTCAACACTCCACGAGATTGCTATGAACATTTGAAGAAAAAGGGATCAGGAACCGTAAAAATTTTCTACCAGTCCAATGAGGATATTAAAGAACATCAACCATTGTTGGAAATACGATGGGAAGGCCTTAAACCGATCAGAAATCTACATGGAAAGCACTATTTTCAAAAGTCACATGAATCGACAAATTGCATCAAAGGTGGCCGTACTGTTTCTTCCAAAATGAAAGAAACTTGCCTGAAGATCCTACGTCAAGACACTCGTTTGCGTTATTCTGACGTCTATACGGATTCCGAAAGTGATTTAGAGTAATTACATATAATTTACAAGCGAATTTTTCAAATTAGGTGGGAAATTGCACAATCGTCAAAAGAAATTATTAATTTTAGACCAAATCTCATGTTAATTTCCTGTGTTTTCTTATCTGGAATGATTTTTAATAAAGCAATGTTGATTAGAACATTTTTTATTTTACGACAAAACTTCAAAAACCATACAGTGTCACACCCGTTACAAAGGCCTGTCGCACCCGTTACATTTTCAAAAAATTGTATAAAGTACATTATACATGTTTGTACATTTTAAATAACGTAGTTATTTGAGATAACTATTCAAGTTTTACATCAAAAAATCTGACTGTATACTTTCATCGAAAATTTTACAGGTAATTAACTGAAAGTCATCTTAGTCGCATTTGGCGATTTTCTAAGGTCACACCCGTTACGCGATTCATGACGTTGTATTAGTTTATCATTACAAGTTTCTATACAGATCTTGTTTGAGTTAAATATCTAATTTTTCATACTATTTGTCTTCATAGACTTAATTTGAAAATATCTGAACAAACACATTATTATCTTGAAAATACGCAGTGTCAGTGTCGCACCCGTTACAATGGAAATACCCTCATCTATTTTTTGTTTGTTTTTATAAAACAAAGTAGAGCACCGGGTGTTCCTTGTTTGTAAAATTATGTGTATGGATGTACAGTACTTATCCTATGTGGTTGATATTTTTAGGGTTCCGTACCCAAAGGGTAAAAACGGGACCCTATTACTAAGACTCCGCTGTCCGTCTGTCTGTCTGTCCGTCTCCAGGCTGTATCACACGAACCGTTATAGCTAGAAAGCTGAAATTTTCACAAATTATGTATTTCTGTTGCCGCTATAACAACAAATACTAAAAACAGAACGAAATTAATAATTAAGGGGGGCTTCCATACAACAAACCTAATTTTTAAGCCGTTTTTCGCTCTATTTTAATAATGGTTACAGGTAGATGCTTAAATTTTAACAGAATAATTAGCTTATATTCGCTTCAATAAAAAATTATAAAATTAAAATTAAATAAATATTTGAGGGGGGCTCCCATACAGTACGGAACCCTCTGTGCGCGAGACCGACTCGTACTAGGCCGATTATTTTTTAATGATTTTTATCATCAAAATCGTGCTAGTAGGACGTCCACTGCTGGACATAATTCTTCTCCACAGGTTTAGTTATATCAACTGAAAGAGGCTTGTATTCAGTGTATCCAAGTAAGTCTATCCACCTACCTACACGTCGATAGAAGTCCTACCGTAATAAACTGTCCTTTTTCATTAACTACCGCTGAATATAGGCCTACCAAAGACTGATTGGGCCATATCTATCGCACTGGTTCACTGCGAATTGGCATAGATGTCCTATGCATTATGGTAACGTAAGGTTGCTATAGGTATACATATAATATGCATGTTATATAGTGCGTAGTAAAATAATTAAGTTTATAAAAAAAAAAATTGAACAGAGGCCTTAGCTCAGCAGTGGGCGAATGCAGGTTGAAAATGGTGATGATAGCAAAATTAACGCAGAAGTTGTAGAGTCCCATACATAAGTTTCCCACTATACTTTGCACTAGTAAGCGGCAGACGTGTGATATTTGATCATGAGAAGCACGAGCATCGAGTGTATCACGTTACTACTGCTGAGCTGATTAGATATGTACCTGCCGAATGCAGGTGTTGTTTTTGCAAACGCTACCAGGAAACGTTATGGTAATAAATACTTTGGGATCACTACATATAGAGGCATACAAATAGGTACCTACTAGCTGTGAAATAGAGAAAGCTTTATTCGGATTCTTCTGCGAAACCTAATCAAGAAATATACGTGGAGGAATTAATCATATTGGTTGCTGACATATCCTAGAGTATTGGCGACAGAAAACATCAGGTGTCTCTGGCTGTCTCATACACCATAGAATAAGAACTAAAGTATTAAAAACAGTACTAAAATAGCAAGAGATACATCACTTTGTCCCATTGTAAATATGAAATTTAAAAGGTGTTAGAACAAGATGCACATACACCAGAACTTACGTAATTTCAAAGGGCTTCACATACTAGCATTGAGCTATCTCGGGTGTCCAAATTCAAAAAGGTAAAAAGTAGGAAGGTAAAATGATCAGAGATTTGAACCTTCTTACTGGAACTAGAGAGTTCAAATTTCCGAAAAAGACAAATGACCAAGTGTAACCAAATTTTACCCATTATGACATTCCAACTGGTGATTTTGACGTATTCGACGGACATTGCGTTTTTTTTGTTCCACTCGCTCTCGCGTATGCTGTATAACCAGATATGAATAAGACAGCTGTTACGTAGTTTTTATTTGAGTAAAATTTTGTAATACTTCTACTACTTGTCATTCTTCTGAGTCATACACCGACCAACATCATAAAGAATCGATGTCATTTTATTTCTTTTTTTTTTAGAACAATCAATGCGAACAGCTCATTTTTTTAAATACCTATGTTTTAAGTAAAATATCAGGTACGAGGGTATAATATAGAACTACTTATATGTACATTTATATTGGTAGTTGTTTTGAAACACCACGATAGTATTTCTTTTCCTCAAACCACACCCTTTCCCTACATCCTACTCAAACTCTTTTACATCCCAACTTAAGCATTTACACCTCGTTAAATATATTCCCTATAATAACTTTTTTAAATTGTTAACGACTCGTTTCGTAACCACACAATCATAAAGAGAAATATCTACTCATTAAACATTGGAAGCTGGTTAAATGATTGTTGAATGAAATTAGAAAAAGGTATACATATTATCTTTATTGGAGACATTAGAATCGACAGTCTTTAAAGAAAGTTCCGATGAAGCAATTATAATGAAATGGCTGCAATTAAAATCAATGGA
Organism: Hypomecis atomaria; assembly: GCA_964007245.1. NCBI lineage: Eukaryota > Metazoa > Arthropoda > Insecta > Lepidoptera > Geometridae > Hypomecis > Hypomecis atomaria. The sequence goes on from OZ023291.1 coordinate 14,300,372, forward strand.
GTGCCATGTGCGAGTGACCAGAGAACGGGTTTTTATTACTGTGGGATAATAATTTTGATTGTTAAATTGCTGGTTAGTTAAAACAGTGATAGTGATAATGCAGCAATTGAGTAGTAAAACTTCTTGTTAGCGCTCTCTGAAGTTGCTATTTTCTATTATAAAATTGCTGGCAGTCATTTGATATAACACTGTAGGTATAAGGTACTATAATATAACAGCGTAAATAATTATCATACGAATTGGGAAGTGTATTTTATAGCAATACAATAAAGTAAGTAAGTTCGTATAGGCCGGGTGGCTAGCCCTGGTGTCAGAGTTTTTAGGCCGCCTGAAGGCCTCTGACATGGCTAAACGGTTGAAACAACCGGGGCCTACAATTTAACGTGTCATCCGAGCCACGGCAGCGCTCAGTTGGAAAATGCCACCCGCAGTCACCCATCCAAGTACTGACCGTGCGGAACGTTGCTTAATTTCGGTGATATAAATAATAGTAGCAATACAATGTAAAGGTAATACGTATATAACACACAATAAGAAGGTACCTTTTTGCGATTCACAAGTTACATGTAAGTACGAGAAAAATAAGCAACGTACTAAACTTACGCAAAAAATTCGTTTTTTATGAAGTCGGTTTACGGACGATATTTTTACGTGATAACGTCATAAGAAAACATTGTTGAATCCACAACTGAAACAAGCCGGACGCTTAGGCCGATCGTGCCTCTCTATCACTTGTTCCGTGCTCTCGCTTACACGGTCAGCGCAGGCGGAACGTGACACTTTTTCGTGCGTACAGCCGGCGTTCATCGATTTATAAGACGCTATCACGCCAAAACAGAAGACAAAGTGAATTATTGCGATACTTCCGTTTTATCTATGTTTGGATATAAATTTTCTCACGATGTCAACTGATGCGATGAGGTGAAACAAAGATAGAGGAAACTGTTTATAACGACTATTACAACATTATTTATTGTAAATATTTCACAAGTTATCAGTTCTAGCTTTGCGAACCATCTCATTGGTTATTATTTCTTTTTTATATTAGTACTTACATATTTTTCAAGTATGGAGTCAAACACTGGTAGCACGTAATAGATAACCATACCTTACCAACGTATGATGAAAATCAATATAATATGTAATTATGTAACTTATAGCAATAAGTAGTACCTCTCCATTTTGCGAAGAGTCTGGGTACCACGACAGGGATGTCCCTAGGTCCTTAATGTAGGATTCAGAGCACTATGAATTACTTCAAGAACTAACTTAGTTGTTTAACTTTGATTTCAAATTTTGAAGTTGAGTAGTAACATAAACAATTTACGTCAAACCACCGTAAACTATAGTTTAAATGACTACGAAAAGTCAATACAGGAACGGTTACCTAAAGTCTAAACGGAAAAGAGAGCATAATTATGTCAATACAATTTAACGATTAAACTCTACTTAACTTTATTTTATTTGCATAAGCTAAATTACACACTTGCACTTTGTTTACTATGTGATTGTACAATACGAGTAGATATTAGTAATGTTAACGATAGATAATGATGCACCTTTGACCTCTGAATTAAAGTTGTAGAAACTGTATATGAAAATGTAAAAGGTCTGAGAGATCGGATCTATTAGAGGTCAAGAAGTCAGATATGAGATCAATCAGCAAATCACATGATATTAAGTAAATGTTTAAAGATCAGTAGGATACGAGTAAATTACATGGTAAGAAATTATTTTTAACAAATATGTTCGCTGACATAACATTTCGATGAAAACAATAATTTAGGTACTGATGAATAACTAAATGATGAGATGATCAAATGATAATGGTACACACTCATTCTTGGACTAAATTGCCTTGTGTTTGTCATTTTATATCTTCTCAAAAAATATAATTTTCAACTCTCAGCTCAAGATTCCAAAATATTGGTACCAATTATTTACGCATTATGACATTCCAATTTAAATATAGAATACACAATCACCACACATTTATGAACAATCATTACAAATTTATTAGCTCCAGCGACCACCGATAAAATAACGATTTTTGAAGCCTAGTAAGCCACACATTTAAACCACACATCAAAGGGTGAATAAAGGAAATCGTATGACTGATCACTTGCCCTTCGCATTTTAATTTGTACCTACACTTTAAATTTTTCTATCTTTGTATGACTAATTGTTTACAACACATTTCTTTTTTATACAATGTGGATATTCTAGCATATCCATAAAATGTATGGCTGATTTTTCTCGCGATTTCAGAGATGGTCAAATAGTAAAAGATGGTCATAGCGGGGTGTATAAGTATACCGTAGAATATTTCCCTTGTCTAGAGCTGCATGATGCGTCACATACATAGCAGAAGTTCACATTATTTACTAGTAATGATCTGAAGGTTGAATTTTCGTCCTCATCATCATGATTATCTCAGTCACGGGAAATCTCATAGTTAGACAGTATTGTCTAGAGATCTATGTACCTATATATATACATAGACCTTTCTATAGGTCGATTTCTTTTACGACCGGTTGTAAGGGACTTGCATCCAGCGCAATTTTACGCTTTTTGTCGTCTCATTATTCACATAAGGACAGAAACACTTAAGTAGTACCCATCCAAACAATCCAATGGTTTAATAGCAGTGTAGTTTATCTTAATACTTGGTATCCGACCATCGGCATTGTGGGTGTTTTAATTAGCTAAATTGCTTTATCTAGTAGAGACAATGGCACCAAGTAGGGGGGTTTTATTAACACGTATGATCCCTATCTGTGTCAAGCCATACGGGTGGGCAAGTTTACTTAACAAAATGGAATTGATTTGTTTGATCTAATCAGTGGGTGTGCTCGAATTTTCGTTTATTTTTTCGAATTATGTAAAAGTTAAGCAACGTGGCAACGTTCAGTTTTTTGGATAGGTGGCTGTGGACGTTATATTATATACGGTATATTTAAAATTGAGGATTACTATTGGTTAAATGACACGTTAAATTCTAGGTCCCAGTAGTTTTAACTGATCATCCGATGGTTTAAAAAAATTGTTAGGTACATTTCCTCGACGCGAATGTCAGCGTCCCTTGCGTTGCCAATGTTATAGTTTATTTCAAACGAGTCCAACGGTTTTTTTTTAAATATACATACGAACTCAATCAGAATATCAAGCGCCACAGCTTCCTCTCGGCCACGTATGTAATCATATTATATGACCTATTACAACAGAAGAAAATTTTGTCTTTTCTCGTTACCCAGTTCCAAACTACTTAGTAGGTAAATATTTTTTTACTGAACATTAAATGAGCCACAGAAGTGACGACGGGAAGTGTGACAAGAACAAATACTCAAATATTATGACCTACGTAATGATAGTTTCACAACATGAATTATCTCGTATGCTTTCATTATTTAAAACAATACATATTTCGCAGAACAGAAATTAACACATTACGCGGGTACGGGTTCTAGCAGGTAGGTATACATTTTGTACTGATAGTTAATGAATCGAATAAAATCAAGTCTCAGTCGTGACATCGAAGTTAAAAAAAGTTTACTTTCATCTTGTAAGAGCAATTAAATTTTAGAAAATTAGTTAACAGAAATTAAATAACAAATAGTTTAACTCGTGACAAAAATATTCAATGCTTATTTTAAGTTCTCACATTTATTACGCGTGTTATATCTTCAACATTTTTCTTGTACTTGTGAAGAATATTTTCCTGTTACAGTCTATTTCAGGGTGACAAGACACGTTCCTTCAACCTTGACCTTTGAAAATCATCGATCATTTGACACAGCATTGGTATTGATCATAGAAACGTTTATAGACGTAGATAATATAAAATAACCAATCATTTCACGAATATACCTACATAATGATTAATGAGTAATAGTCTTAGAGTATTAGGTACATAATATTTGTAGGTAAGCTTGATGGTCTATGCATTTTATTGAAATGATGATAGACTTTTCGATTGTAGACTAAAGACTACGGGTATTTTACATAATATTTACAAGCGACGACGCTTGCTTTTATTTCAGCATTTTATCGAAATCGATTGACAGCTTTAGGGGAAGTATAATTTTCAGGGTTTTTTACTAAGTAAAGATCTTGTGATTTTAATATGGGCCTTATGAATAAGCTCAAGATAGCTCAACGTGCTATGGAGAGGGCTATGCTCGGTGTCTCTCCGCGGGATCGAATCAGATATGAGGAGATCCGCAGACGAACCAAAGTTACCGACATAGCCCAGCGGATTAGCAAAGCAGGACACATAGTTCAAAGAACGGATGGCCGATGGGGCCGTAAAGTTCTCGAATGGTGACCATGGACCAGCAAGCGCAGCGTAGGACGGCCACCGACTAGGCGGACTGACAATATAATAAAGATCGCAGGAACGCGCTGGATGCAGGCCGCTTCCAACCGGCCTTATTGGAAATCCATGGGGGAGACCTATGTCCACCAGTGGACGTCCTACGGCTGAAAGATAGATAGATAAAAGTTCATTCGTTTTGATTACTTAAGAAAAGACGAGATATTTTTAACCCTAAAGCCTCATTAAAACTTAGGACTCCCAATGAGGAGTAAGTAGTCATACATATCGTACGTAATAAAATGGTGATAATAGTACCTAATTGTAATAACTTTATTTAGCGAAACTAATTAAAATTTTACTGATATTATTATATTCCAAGTAATTATTGTACCGACAAATAACAACATAATAATTGTGACCTTATCTATCATTATTTACATTGTGCACTTGTGTAAGTACATTAATCTACTTGTTTATATTGTCGAGGTCAGGATCCTCTGATTAAGAATTTCTTAGAATATACGAATGTTTCCTGTATTACAAAACTAATTAGTACTTTTGTCAGAAACATATTACACACGTTTCTATGTTTCTGATCCATTTCGTCTAAAAATGTGTTTTAATTGGCTTTTGGTACTTAGTGTACTTGAGGCGCCAGTTTTTATTTATTGAAAAAAAAAACTACTAGGTTGGTAAAAAGATGTGTGCAAAAGTTTGAAATAGGTTAAGAACTGATTCGTATAAAGTTTGATATACATAGATAGGTCAATACGTGAAATAACGTAGTTGTCCCTACGTTAATAATGGTCATATAAATTCGTGGTTCCTTTCCTAAATGTGGCAAACATGTTTCAGATCAAAACGGTAGCTGTAAAATGATTCTATATAAAAGATTTAAATATGTTTTACTATTTTTTCTCCTTCTAAATTATCTGGTCAAACAAGTATCGGCAGTAAACTTATCTCCGTAACATAAAACAAATACATACAATAGCATAAACTAGTAGCACTTTTTGATTATCCATATTTACAACCATATGAATAATGACGACAAAATACCTGATAGAATAGGTACGCATAACTCTAAAAAAAAACTCTCTACAACATAACAAAAGCTTATAAGCTTTTGAATCAAGTGTAATAAATATAATGGCACTAAATAACTGTACTGCATTCGGTGGTCATATTTATGATACAGTAAATTGTTGTATAGTGTAATGTAATAATGTAATTTACATATATTTTCTATAACATTTACATCAGGATAAAATGAATTGAGGTGGTGCTGTTTGGAGCTTGAGACGTAAAGCGCCGCGTCGAGATAAACGAGATGTTTTCAACCAAGATATTTTTGAAATTTATACATGTAATTATGTTTGTAAACTACGATTATTTGTAAAACCAATAGTAACAATGGATTGACTGATTTTGATTTTCATTTCATTGATTTTTGTGACATGGCTATGTTCGCATTTCAGCCCTAGGCCATAAGCCATATAACCAATTCAGTTATTAGTCTTGCATTGCAGAACATAGGCTACCGCAAAAGTACTCCAATACGATCAATTGGAAGCGCCTTGCATACATCGCGATCCTGGGGTCATCCTTGTGGATGGACTGTTTTGGATATAAACCTCTTCTATCTCAGTTATAATCCGACCGCTTAACTTAATAGGGGGACTGAGACAGGTGCGGGCGGCGGGTCCCCGGCAAGTCCCCTTTGTCGTCTCTCCCGGCGTCCCTGTACCGCGCAGGCGAGGACTAAGTTCAGCGGTCGGAATATAAAAGCATCTTACGAGTACATCCATCGTAGGCGTTCGATGCCAAATAGGTCAATTTACCACTTTGTAGCGTTAATAGCGTAGTTTGACTATAGGTGTTCATTAGCGATCGTCGAAGTTAAGCAACATACAGTACGGTCAGTCTTCAGATGGGTGACCATGGGTGGCATTTACAACTGAGCGCTACCATGACTCGGATGATACATTAAATTGCTGGTCCTGGTGTTTTTAACCGTTTAGCTTCGTCACTCCACGTCTACTAGCCACTCGGCCTATACAAACTTACTTACTACTTTTTCCAAGTCCTGACGTTACGAATGGCGATACGTAGTCTACATTATAGAATTTATGTAACTTACCTACTTTATTAGTCATCAATACAAGAATATGTATTGCCTAGTCTTCGAACAAATATCTATAGAGTCACAATCGTGCAAAAAAAAGCGTCCGAGCCAAGCTACGTAGGCTAGCTTTTTAGTTAGTCGTAAGGCGATTGCAAGCCGACCACAACGTCGCGCGATGCCAAAGTAATCGGTTACAAGCACTAATTAGGTGACATAACTTCGAGATTCGAGAAAATGGGTCATTGTGAATTATTTAAGACGGTAGCTATGTATGACGGCGCTCGGACATTTTTTTTACTACTTTCACTTTGGGACTGTGGCACTGTAGATATTTGCTCAAAGTGCCTAGTGCCATTCTAAGTCACTAATCAGATATTTTTTCTATAACCAAGCCATTGCACACCTACTATAACTACACTTTAATCTTGTTAGAAACGAATCTTCATATTGCAACATCACGCAGCCGTATTCGGTCGCGCTCATTATTTTCAAATACCACATAAAAATCCAGACCGATTCGATTACTGCGACGATGATCAGTTACCATCTTTATTCAAAAATGGAAATTTACCTGATCGGAAACTTGTCCTCACCTTATACTGCATTCTAAGTAACATAAAAAGTCGAACAGATCCAATTCACAACAACGTACGAGGTCATAAAATCATTTAACCAAACCATCGACAGCTTAATCTGTAACTGTATCTTATTTTACTGCAATTTAACGACAAAGATGTATAAATTCTTTTTATCAGCATTTTGTAATCGATTTCGTAAGTCTCGAGCGGTCAACGGTTCGATCGATATGTCGCGTCTCGGTATGTCTCGGATTTATCTTGTGTATCTTTCGTACATCATTTTAATTCATGAAATATATTTGATGGAACTCCGATTTTTATAAGTTAGTCTTTATTAGTTGTCGAACAGACTTTTTTTGTGTACAATCTACACCTCATGTTTGGACGTGAGCTTTTTTTTTGGTGGACATCAGCAAAACAAAAATCTGTGTCTGTTGCACAACCAAGGCCAACACACGTGTGTGCTAATTTAGTTTTATGTTTTATATAAAAAAATGCCATTTATATAAATAAAATAAAATTGAGCTATTAAGTATGTTCCTACATACTCGTATGTATAACACCAAACTCTAGGAATGCTTTTCATCTTACAATAGTCATCAATTGTGGATCTAGTGAAAAACCAATAAAGTTTATCTATTTGTATTATAATCAATTAAGTAAGTAAGTAAGTTTGGATAGGCCAAGTGGCTAGCCCTGGCGTCAGAGTTTTAATATTAATATTCAATTAAAATTAAAACATAGAACTTAAAACTTTAAACTTAATTATTATTGACACGTCATTCTGAATGATCCATTTCAAGAGTGTAGAGCTCCATTACACATTTTGTATGTTATCATTAATTACCTACTGTTTACCTATAGTTAGGTTTTAATGGTACACAATAAAAACCTACATTAGGTATAAACAAAATAAACAAGGTTACAAAACCGTTTAGCTCTTTTCACCATAAAACTCCAAATAATTACGAAATTAATAAATTCAGGTATGTTTATTGGATTCGTAATGTTATTTTTTTATTTTAGATACTTTTTTTGAAACAAAATTTACATACCAGAATGGGTTATCTATTTCTGACTCAAAAAATCAACATTTGACTATAAAATCATTATAAGAGGCCAAATAATAAAACATGACCTTATTCACCCATCATTCCATCCATCTATCGCATCGGCCGTAGAACGTCAACTGCTGGACATAGGCCTACTTTATGGATTCCAATAAGACCGGTTGAAAGCGGCCTGTATCTAGCGCGCTCCCGCGATCTGAATAATAATAATATCGTTAGTCCACCTAGTCGGTAAGTGAAATTTACAGATGAATCAAAGTTACCGACTTAGTGCAGAAGATTAGCAAGTTGAAATAGCAAAGGGCAGAGCACAAACCTACACGAAATAAAAAAAAGCACATTTTAAAGAACGAATGGCCGATGAGGAATGATGATGAGTAAAGTTTTCGAATGGAGATCACTGACCAGCAAGAGCACTGCTTAACCGTAGGTATTGTGTTGACTGTCTAAAAAAATATCAAAAACGTATCGTATCTAACAAAGTGACCCAACCGCAATAAACCAGCGCACGACAACCAACGACAAGAGTAAGTCGATGGCCTTACATAAAATACGTGTGTAATTCACCGATTAATTAAAACCTATACAACCGTGACCGTTTGTAATTACTGCTAGATTTGTGTTACGTTTAGTGCATAAGGTTTTATGGGCAGGGTTTATAGCTGGTACAGTCAGATGCAGCACCATGTAACGCTTTACACTTATGGCTCTTTATAAGGTATGTCCAGTGTCGGGGACGGCACGGAGCGCACACTGAGATAATGATAACTATCTGCCAAACTCAGTAAAGATATAAAAATTCATTATTCAAATACTGATCGGTAATCGAAACAATAAATAATTAAAGGACCCACCTGCTTTAAAGACAGTTAACTAATCCACGAGCGTGGTCCCCCCCTAATTTGATGTGACACAAGTGATAAAGATCTTACCTACCCATTGATTTTGACTGCCTCGGTGGCTCAGTGGTTAGTGACCCTGACTCCTGGGTCAAAGAGGCGTGGGTTCGATCCCCACCCAGGGCAAATATTTATGTGATGAACATAGGTGTTTGCTCTGTGTCCGGGTGTTATTTAGGTTATATCTATATAAGTATGTATTTAATATATGTATATGTAGTATATCAGTCTCTGGCAGCCATACAATACAATACAATACAACAACACTTTATTGACACCAACAAGAAAACATAACAAAAGAAACAAAGACAGAAAAGACACAAAGGGCGGTCTTATCGCTAAAAGCAATTTCTTCCAGACAACCTCTCTTGGATGCAAGGAAACAAAAATAAACTACATAATAATAGCCATTCATAAATACATATAATAGTACATACAATAAAAATAAACATACTTAGATGCATAAATATGTTACAAATAAATTAATGACGAGGAGTGATATGAGTATCAGTCAGAGATAGCTTTGAGAGATAATGTTGCTGAACCTGGGCCTTGAAAGATTCAACGCTCTGTGCACGTCTGATGGTCACAGGAAGGTCATTCCAGAGAGCTACAGCTCGGACACTGAAAGAAAAATCATAAAAAACAGTAGAATGAGATGGAGTGGAAAGAAGGAGATTGCTAGAAGATCTAAGATTGACAGAGTGAGTGTCACAAAGAAAAGTGAAGCAAGAGCGTAAATATGAAGGAGAAGAAGGTTTGAAGAGAATGCTATAGAGAAGGGAAAGTATATGAGTATCGCGGCGAAGACGGATAGGGAGCCACTTGAGTTTATTACGAAATTGGGAAATGTGGTCAAATTTCCGGAGGCCGAAAATGAACCGTATACAAAGATTTTGGAGTCGCTCAAGCTTGTCGAATTGCTCCTGGGTTATATCACATATATATCCAGCCATATCACAAGCTTTGCTTAGTTTGGGGTCAGAGACCGTGTGTAACACCTAATATTTATATTTATTATTTATGATGTCTGAAAGCTTCTGGAGAGTTGATTACGGATTGGTAAGCTAAGCTCAAGACGTGCCACGGCTAAGGTAGACGGGCGATTTGATAAATTCGGGATGGTTAGTTGGTCACGCTGAATGCAAGGCAAACCCCATTAGTACGAGTGCGTAGTATTATTTTATCTTCTTTGCCATTAATTAAGAGCCGAGCAAAACGCGTGAATCTCAACGGACAAAAAGCAAACAGGATTCACAGATGAACATGTTCCTCTAATAAGAACTTCTTGTATTATGGCACCAATAACAAATTTAATTCAATAACTCACCGTGAAAAGTAATTCAGTTTAGTATGTTATACTGCTTTTATTCTATATATAGAAATAGTGCTGCAGTGTGTACCTACTGCTCACATACTCGCTCACTGTACTTATTCAAATGTAGGTGAATGCCGGTTGTGGGGATATTTTTGTCGTATTAGGATTTTTTCCTGTTGAAACGAAAATAGTAGCATTTTGCTGGGTGCCTTTTTTTAGTCATATTTGAATTAAAAATTGGTCAAATGCGATTCGGACTCGCGCACGAAGTATTCCGTACCTTATTGGAGCCCTCTTAGCCCCATATTTCTTGCCGTTATTCATAGCGAGAAATAACTCCTAAAAATCACGTTTGTTGTGTCACCCCTTGAATATTTATTTTATTCAATTTTTAGTTTTTGTTGTTATGGCGGCAACAGAAATGCAACATCTGTGAAAATTTCAGCTGTCTATCACGGTTCATGAGATACAGCCTGGTGACAGACAGACGAACATCGGTCCCGTTTTTACCCGTTGGGTTAGGTAGATATTTGTAGATATTTTTGCATATAGCAATTGTATAAGTTGAATTTTATACCTAAGTTCCGAAAAGCTGATTAAATAATGGCATTGACATTTTAGTTAGTGAACATTTTAAATGTTACAAATGACGTATGCTACTCCCGTTTTTTTTACTGACAAATTTTTGTTAGTTGGATTCATTGTATTGTATAAATAAATTCATTCAACAAGACGTGAAATACAGTGGCTTGGTGTTAAGGAACACGCTTGCCTATGATAGGTTTGCGGTGCCCTGAATTTAGAACTAATTAGGAAGGTAGTAGTAGTTCAAATTCCTTTGAAAAAAATACTTTGTACTGCGCTTGGCTCTCTTGGATAACTAATTTATTATCTTCATCTTAATCCCACGTCGCTTTAAAGTTTTGAAAATATTGCTGGTTATCTTCATTTAGTAAACCAGTAAAGTACTCGGTACTTCTCCAATCGGGCGCTGCAAAAAAATCATGGGAACCTCTACGAAAATCCAAACCAAGTTAGAGGAAATTACCAGTTGCTTATTCACACAGATCTTATCAATTGCTCCATATCCAATCTAGCCTAATGCATCATTAGACTCAAATACCTAAATAGCTATACCAACGTGACCAATCACGTCTAGATTAATTCTGATATCAGGAAATTAGCAATGTTCGTATTATCGCAGCAAACTAACATGCCCTGAATATCCTACTGTTAGGTTCAGAATTAGCGTTATTGGTTCCTGTTATACCACCCACGTACTATTGTATGAAAATGATTATTATTTTCGGCCCAAATTGGTACTACGTTGCTGCAATTCAGGAAACACTTTTATTTAACTGATAGGTAAATCCAAATGTTCCTTTTATTACATCAGCTTTTTATATTTGATTCACGTTGTTGAAACATTATTTTATCTCCATTCATTTGTAGGAGAATGTGTAGATACTTATAAGCGTTACAAGGTATCAAAATAAGCGAAACAAAACGCATTAAGTACAGTGCCACGCATTATTTGCTTATCATACCTTTTGGCGAATACCTATGCCAAAGAAGTGTGTGCACGGGAGTACGTTACGTTGCATAGCAAAAATTATAAGCGTGCGTAGCAGTATTTATAAGCAAATAAAATATATAGAATACTCTTCAACATGTACGTAGGTACAATGTATGTGCTGGGATGTTTCATCAATCATTTATTTCAATCAATCAATCATTTATTTATTTTTGACACATATGTTAATGCACAGTATCAGATGATCCATAGACTCCTGTAAAATATACGTAAATATACATAAGACTGTGTTTCAGGAGCCAATGGCTTCTCTATAGTAACATTTTTTCACATTATGTCAAAACAAATCGTGTTTTACTATTTTTTTTTTGAAGAATGGCAGCAGGCTTCTTGCATATCAATTAGTGACGAATTCACAAGCCTATAAAGTTATACATAACTTTGAACAATAAATTTACGCACGAAGCCTGCTACCATTCTTCGACAATGACTCACACAAGTCTCACAAAACTCGTCCTGAGACAATTCACGGAACCCAGCAGGAATTGACTCTGCATCCGTTTAATCGTAAACAAAACAGTAAGTAGCCGAAAGAGGACAACTAGAGACTTGGTGGTCTTTGTCCTTTCTTTAAGCACGTTTCTTGATGAAATGTTTTATGGTAGGCCACAAGTGAACACGTTGGACCAGAGAAAATTACTTGAGAACAGAACAATAGATGCAAAATTGCAGGGGTGGTGTGTGACGGATTGGGTAATTTTTGTAGCCAAGGTTCTTGGGTACATTATTATAATACTAAAAATAGTTCAGTAAGTACATGACAGTAGGTTATACAAGGTTTTGTTATTTCTGTCTGGATCATCAGATGAAACCACTATCATAGTCATGTGTTGTACATGACTATTATTATTTGTTAAGTTTGTTTTTTACTATTTTTTGTTAAGTATGTATGTTTCTTTTGTTTCTTCTTCTTTGCCGCATAAGGGCAAACCAAACGTGGGGCGTCCACCATTTCTTTGGGTTGACGACATTGTAAGAGTCGCGGGTCCAACCTGGACAAGATGGACATAAGATCGAGGTCAATGGCGGACAAGAAGAGAGCCCTATGCTCAGCAGTGGGCGATTACAGACTGAAAACGATGATGTATGATGTTAATTACAACAACAACAACTTTCTATATAAAACAATTGCATTGAATTAATCGAGATCTGATTTTAAAAATAAAAATAAAGTGAATATTAATATGATGCAGTGTAGTTGTGGTGTATATTTGGCTCCTGTTTTGGACATTTCATTTCACTTTTTGCTTAAATGAAGTAATAGTAATACTTTTAAATGACCCTATTGACTAACCTACATATAATAATTATGATAAATAAAATTTAAGGTAGGTACACGCTACACATCGCTCGCTAGCTATGAAATCAATAATTTACCACATAAACGATACAAAACATAAACCATACAAACTGTATCATCCAAATGAGAACTGCATCGAATTTCAAATAAAAGTATGTTAAAAGTGTTGAAACCCTTTGCCAATGAAGCTACCTTGAGAGCTAAACGCGTGAAAACCGACACAAATGCGAATAAGTCCCTGATTCGCTCCACTACCCCATAAATTAAACAGATAAATGGCTCTGCAACAATGGCTAAGTAAACCTGCCACTTCTTTTAACACTCCGAAATAAGTTTCGTTATGATATAAAAACTCGAAATGTCCTTTCGCGTTATACAATGCATCCAGACATATGTAGGTAGTATAAAACATAACTGTCTGTTTTAGTTTATGCTTGTTTCGTTTAAGAATCACTTGTACATACATATTTATTTAATTTTAATACGTTTACGTAAAAAAAGGTACTTATGTATTTTTCAAGTAGTAGGTTTGTATCCGAATTTTCTTATTCGACCTAAAATTACTGAATTTGATGTAAATAGTATCGTCAGATGTTTTTCACAAGGATTTTTTATGTAATACATCCATGGTTTTGCATTATTGTGAATGTCATAAACTAGGGTCAATTAATAAAAAAATATATGTCATAAAAAAAAAAAATGCCATGTAGTCTGAACAGGGTTTAGGATGCATTCATTACATAAATTACTGCGTAAGCTATAACAAAAATGTAAGATTTAAAAAATATACAATTTTAAGGCATTTTAATGGCAACGGATAACAAACATAATAAGTGATTATACGCGGATAGAGCCGCGTATAAAGCTAGTCTTGATGGAAATAAATAGATTTTATTATGTACGAGTATGTGTCGGTAGGCTCGGTGAGTGAGACAAAAAAATAAGTCAAGTGCTTCAAAATTTATTGCCACAGTAAAACCTATTGATATGAAGTCCTACGGTACACTTTAATTTTTATTTAGGTGAATGTTTTTTTTTTAAATCCAGAATTTTTTGAAGTCTCAAGTAAAAAGGAAATTGGTTTGCTAAATATGTTTGTAACCATCGATTTGTTTTGTTCTGTTTGTAACCTATTCCTCCACGTATTTTTAAACAATAATAATATTCGTTACGTTTCATAACAGATTACGATTACATCGTTACATTTTATTGCTAGGTTTTATGTGGATATTTGTAAAATCGTGTTGTCTAGTTTATAATAAAACTAGTAATTTATGTGTTTATACTACCATTGATTTGCGATTCCAGCATTTGCTACTGTCAATAATAAACCTAATAAGAGAAAAAAAATTGACTACAAATTACGTCTTAGATAAAACTATTGCAGCAATTCAATTACTTATTGAGTAAAATTTGTGCGAAAGGCGATTTTCGCAAAAAATGGCAAAACCGCCTTCCATCGTGTTCAAAATTCGAATATATTGCTAGAATTGCATACATTATTAATGATTTTTCAAAAACGGCTCAGCCGATTTCTGTAAAATTTAAATGGGACCATCACAGGAGTATACTTTTTCAAACTAAAAACAAATTTTTCGATTCGGTTCACAATTGGCGCAATTATCGATGAACATACACAAAAAATACATACAGACGAACATACATAGAACCTCTTTTTTTTTGGAAGTCGGTTAAAAGCTCCCGCGCACGTCCACTACTGTTCGCATTGTACTACAGTAGCGCAGAACGCGCCACCTTGAATTTTATTTAGCGCAAACTGTATCTGGAGAAGTTCTATAACATTTCCAGTTATCTATTCAATTCAAGTACATACTAGGTAATAAAAACACACGTAATAATATTGTGCAGAGTTTAAAAATTATCACAAAGTCACACTGATTCCATACAAGTGTCATCAAGCAGGAAACTTTCATGTGGTCATGTCTTACACGAGTTTAAAGTCTCAAATAAACACTTTGTTTCCTCTGGTTACAGCAATATCCGCAACATTTCTATCCAAACCAAGTATTAGTAAACTCAGTTAGAGATCACAAAGAGCTGTTCTCATAAAAACGGCGAGGTACAAGTGTTTATTCTGTCGGAAGCTTCAAGCGCTGCTTTGAAGTGGCATTCATTCCGTTAATAGTAACCCTTTGGAAAGATAACGATAAAATGCTACTATTTATATATTGTTACTATTCCCCCTTCGTAGATATTATCTGTTTCAGCTACAAAATGGATATTAATTTCATTTTTAGGGTTCTGTATCAACAATAGCAAGACGGTTTTTACTGTTCTCACACTGCGAGTCACGAGGAAGCGAAACGCACGTACAGTAGCAAATTCGTAATGTCAGTTGCTCGAGGAGAGAGGATTTTCGCAGCTTGTAGCTGACTTCACAAATGCCAATAACTTTTATTTGGTTTGAATCCATTTGTAGTAACAATATCATAGCACATACGTCACAAAATCACAGCGAACTCAGCGAAGAGGCGCTAATCGTAGGGTTGTAGAGACTGTGAGCGCATTAGATTTTTTTTTAGATGCGATTTCACCAAAGCCGATATTTTTTCAATCTTATTCCATAATCAAAATATTTAAGTGAATGCTCAGTGCTTACTAAGACAAAGGCCTAAGCTTCTATGTTTTTTTCTCTTATCAACCCGCTGCATCACAAAGTAAGACAATCATACAGGACTTTTCTAGCTAATCACAAAACATTAACGTCTTCAAAATGACTTCAGTAATTGATCCACACAAAACCCTCGTGTTAAGACATCAGAAGACAGATACCTCCCGGTGACCCCTAACTACAAATTACATAAAGCAATTTGCCCACCATCTCAGCAATGACATTATTGCAACGGAATCTCGCCCACCGTGTTTTGGCGAAAACTATGGAGGAGATTAGAAGAAAAAGTGTAGAGGAGGCATTTGTGAATTGCACGTGTACGAGTTATGACTAAATAGACATAGAAACTAAAAATATTTAGAGTTAATAGAATTATGTAACATTTAGAATAGAACCTAGAGATTTTTTCTGTATAATTTTTATGACAGCTGGATCATTATGAACTATTTTTTTTTAAACGCCAATAAGTCCGTGCTGGACCACCAACTCGTCTGATAGTAAGCGACGTTGTGGTCGAAGATGAAGCACGCAGACCTAGAAGATACCTATTCACTCTGATCTTGACAAGCTTTAGATTATATCTCTTCGGAAACAGGGAAGCAGGAAGACTGTTCCATTCCCTGGCCGTACGAATCAGAAATGTTGTGGTTAACCACTTCGTACGTATCAAAGGAAAATCGTCAGTTAGGGGTGGTTGCGAGGCGTAAAGTTTGTCAAAAAGTTTCTCATTTTGAATTGATTGAGAAGTCAGTATGTAAGCAATATCTTATTCGTGACCTCCTAGTACTTAATTTTAATAACACATTCTTTAATTATTCAACCTTATTGTACAAAACAAAAAATTACACGATATCGATTATTTATCGAATGATGTGAATTTAAATTTTTGTGAATGGACGATTCTTAATTACTTCACATACAAATTAATAGCGCAAACTGATAGTAACTTTTTATGTTCGAACATAAAACAAAGGTCGACCGAAGCAAATGCCTGTTATGTGATATTATCTTTTGAAATAATGTTATGACATCGACGTAAAACAAATCAGAAGAATACTGTTACGTGCCGAACGTTTAAATTGATTTAAATAAAGTTATGCAATATTTAGGTATTGCAACATATATCGGAAAGTAATAATAACCTGATATTTTTGGACATATTCAATAAAATTACATTGCTGTGATATATTATTATGTAGTATGCTAGCATTGCTAGCCCAGTGAATAGGCAAGTTAAAATGTGAGTAGGCAATGGATATAGTTCGGAAAAAAACGGATGGACCACGAGGTCATAAAGTTCTTGAATGGAGACCACGTACAGGTCGCGGCATATTAAGTGTAGCGTAGCGCCCAGCGAAGTGTGGAGGGGATGTCTGCGCATGGGTTTAGTATGGCGGGCACCATGCGCAGCCATCTCCTACACACTACCCTCAGCGCTAGACTTACGTGCCGCTATCTGTACCTATCAGCAAGCACAGCACTAACCATATAATCAGGTAAGACCCCGGTAACACGTTGGATACAGGCGGCGGAAATCCATTGGGGAGGCCGATGTTCAGCAGTGGACGTACTACTAATACGTACTACGTAATGGATGTTATAAATGCGTACAGTTGTAAGTAAGTTGTTGTAAGTTATGTCTCTTTCAATTTATATCATAGACACGTACTTATGACAACAATGAAATTAGGTAATGATCTAAAATTAGCGTGATTGTCAGATACTGAGTAAAGTGCTATGTTAGGAGAGAATTAAATTAATAAAAAATAAAGTTGATTTTCCAAGAATTTTCGTAAAGAAAAACTTATCAACTTTTTCACAGATCTCAGACTATCCCTAAAACTATTTCGTCTACGCATCGCATCCTACCCTCAGCATAGTCACAGCCCCTCAAAATTTAGGGGATGCAATCATTCCCTTTGATTCCGTCCTATTCAATTAGAAGGCGTCTCTAACTGACTTTACGGAAAAATAGATTCTGTTCGGGTAAATGCGTTTGTATAGAAATCTCTGCAAAATGACAATGAGTTGCTAGATAGCATTGATTCATTAAGTATAATTATCACTTTAGATTAGAAGCAAATCCGTATTACTCGTATTATAAACGCGAAAGTTTGTAAGTACGGATGGATGATGTTTGTTAGCTAATACATCAGAATAACACATACCTAGGTTACAATTTATAAAGGTATTGTGTGAATTGTCCAAAGCATGACGATAAGTGTCAAGTAAGTAGGAAAAAAATCTACCATTTTCGAGCTTTTCTGGCGTGCGCTGCCAAAACCGCTAGAGTTACACAAATGTGTAATATTATTATATGCCGGAAATGTTTATCTTAAATAATCCTACAAAAAAGCTGCAACAGTATATATCTATATCTTATGTGTAAGCAATTATAGACAAATTAGTGAACCATAACTACAAAAAAAAAAAATGATAATTTATTTCAAATGCCCATTTGGAAGGTAGTAATAAATTTATTCCTAAATAAAAATAGACACTTTTATCCCTGCTGGTATTTAAGTAGATAAAATATATCTTTCACGCTACATCATCATACACGCGAAAGTTTGTAAGTATGTATGGATGTATGTTCGTTTGTGCATGAAAGAGTAACAACTCTTTCATGCACAAACGGCTGAACCTATTTGGATGAAATTCGGTATGAAAGTAGCTTAGACCTTGAATCAACACATAGGCCACTTTTTATCTCGGGCTAACGCGGGTAACACCGCGGGGCGCAGCTATTTCACCATAAGCAGTAGCTGCTCGATGTGACTGACGAAGATGATAACATAAAGTGCAATCGAATAAACATTTTTTTACTTATATGACCAGATAAAAACTTGCACTTATACAAAACCAAGAAATACAACAATGTATTTCAAGGTTTTTGTCTAAACAAACTAGAGTTATCGGACAAAAAAATTAAGAGAAAATAACTGCATTATTACTTAATACTTGTGTAAATATTACGGTTTTTTTCAAAATTTATCAACGACCTTAAAAAAACTATGTTAAAAATCGAAATTAACTTGCAATTCCCAAATTAGTATTTGGGAATTGGGCGTTTCAATTGAAAGCTAGCAAAAAGTTTCAATAAAGTACAAGCTAAACTGCTTATAAACTCACTCAAGTAACTTATTGATTCTGTTCACTCAGCAACTTATTTAATTTGCTACTGAAAAACGTAGAGCTACGAGTTATATATTGTCAAGCATGATAACATAATTCACTGACAAACAATATCTTTAAAATTATTAGCAGACTCCATAATTTTTATTACCGACATGACATGCAGTTTTGTACACCCGTCCCAAAATATCACCCCTTCACTCGCCGAAATTAGTCAACATCATTGCGTACACTTCATTTCCTTCCTGTACCCGACAGTCGTATCAAAAGCCTTTGATGGGACAACAATGGCATATTATAGCGCACTTTTTATCTGTAACGTTGAACGTTATCCAAAACACTGTTCCTCTTATGGGAGATATTATAATCTATGAGTATACCGAATTGGGTCAATGTGGAAGAACAAACGTGACTACGTATACTAGCGACTTGAGCGCGTTCGTGTTTTGTTAAAAATATTTTTAATTTCGATTTTGCTTTGTAAAAAAAATTCTTTTATTTACAAAATTGTTTGTTGTACAATAATGTGTATTTGTGTTGATGGTATATGTATGTTTGTACTTGTGAAATGTGGAACGTATGTATATGCCATTTCTAGAAACCAAATTCTTATTTCTTTTTTTCTTTTTTTAAATTTTCTCTTTGTTTTTTTTTTTTTTTTTTTTTAATTTATTTATCCTTGATATAACATACATAGGTACAATTAAAAAGTACTGCCAAACAGCAAAGCGGTTTGTAGGCAGGATAGCTCTCACATTAGGTACTTAGTAACTATGTACAAGCAGATATACATTCTCGTGTTATTATTATGGGTACATGTGGACAATGTAAGGTCAGTATCAATTAACGATTAACACATTTTGTTTTTATAATGTATAATTTGATACAAATGTTTGCTTTCTAATGTGTTAATCTTCATCGTTTAAATTATCTAACATAAGTTTCTTTAACATTTTTTTAAAGCTAAATTTAGTTTGAAATGATTTCTCGAAATTTTCCGGTAAGTTATTGCATAATCTAGGTATAATCCACTGTCTAGTACGCTTACCATAATAATTTTTATAAATGTATTGCAATTCCAGTTGGGGCTTAGCAGCTTTACGGGTTCTTTTCTGAAATATTCTAACCGGTTTAAATGTGTTATTTTGAAATTGTTGTAATAATAATAGAAAATCGACTTTCTTTTTGACTGGTAGGATTTTACAAATTTTGAATAATTTATTATATTCCTTATTCAATGATTTCTTTGTTCTTTTGCAAACTAATCTTTTCATAATTCTAATTTGTAAATTTTGGATTGGTTGTAAGTATGTTGGAAACGTTAGTCCATAGCAGCTAAGTCCATAACTGATAATAGCATCGACCAGCGCATGATATACATTGTATAATGTGCCACGATTTAAGATATTAGCTAGATGATAAAACTTTCCTAATATTATTCTAAGTTTTGTACAAATACTATTAATATGGAATTTCCATGAGAAGTTATTATCAGACTAATAATATTGACTCAATACTTTTTTATGTCCATTTTAATTTCTATATGTCCATCTTTCAACGTAACGAATGGTTTTGAACGTCAGTAGACGATAAAATAACAGAAAAAGAAAAAACATAGGTTTAACAAATTTTAAGATTTTTTTTCACAAAAAGATAAGATGAGATAAGATACAATTATGATAAAACATCCTTGATCCTAAATGGCAGGCATCAGCACAAGACTGACAAACTGAAAAGCGCGAAGGAAGATCTGTTCCCAGTAGTGGGATGTTCTTCTGCCAGTTAAAGCCACTCACTCGTTAAGGCTCATAAACACAACAAACAAAGATTTATGCTATGAATTATTTTGTCTAAATTCCCAGCATATAAGTCGACCCACAATCAGTTTGTTTCAGCCTAATGAGATGGCATCGGCGCTTGCGCAAGCACCGTTCGCGATAACAGCAAGCGTCGGCGTGGATTCGCCACGCCCCAGAACAAATCTCCCCAGTAGACGGGGCCGTATGTATGATGGTAAGCTGTCAACTGCAAATGCCTACAGTACGTGTACGTGCGACTGCACGATGTCGGCCGCAGCTGCACTACTGGTTTGTATGTATTCATATGAAATGACTTCCAAGAGCCGTGTCAGCAGCATGTTGCTGCAAATGCTGTCGGCAGGTGCAGTTGGCAGCTTAATTTAAATAGTGCTTTTACAGTGACTTTGCAAACAGATAAGCCAGAAATTCTTGTTTAGAATAGGTATTTATTGTTCATAAAGATTTACACATGACAAGAATTTTATTGTGTCCGAAATCCCCAGCATGTAAGTCGACCCGCACTGTTTGTTCCGGCCTAATGAGACGGCGTCGGCGCTTGCGCAAGCACCGTCCGCGACGACAGCGAGCGTCGGCGCGGATTCGCCACGCTCCGGAACAAATCTCGCCCGAATACGGGATCATATGGATGACTGGGAAATTTTATGACTACTACTTATACGGGTACAACTAGTTGTTGTTCCGAGTTTTATCTAAGTTCGCCAGGTTTGCATTAATTCAGAATTTAAGAGCGCGGCTCTTGTCAGTGGAGCAACTTTCAAGTCTCACGGTCCTCGCCCCGTGGGTTCACCTTCCTGTCCACATTATAATGTATTTCATACAAAAATGCCCTCCGGTGACTTCTTCTTCGTGTCTATGCTTCTATAGATGTGCATATTTATTTTAATAAATATATTGATACTTAAACTGAAGCGGGTTAAATAGTGATATGAGCCGTATGTGGTGGGTGGGTGCCACTGTCCGGTGAGCCCCGATGTCACCCTCAAACACGAAATATGTAATTGGTTTTCTGTCAGTAGTACCATTGATTAGTACTTCTCACGTATGTTTACTTCGCTAGTACCATAATGGTACTGTTGACGCAGAATTTAAATTCTCTACGTCAACCAATCAGGAATACACGTGTATTTCTGATCGAAGACGTCAACAGTTCCATTGATCAGCACATTGATGGTGTAATTCACATGCCTATATGTCACTAGTACCATTAATGCTTTCTGACCCGTAAAATAGAATCTACCCAAAGGTTTATTTCATATAAATAAGGTTGGAAACATCAAAACTTAGTATCCTAAAAAGTTAACTTATTGAGAAGCGGCGTACCGCAGGATAGAAAAAAGTTGAAAGAATTGGAGGAGACTTTTGAATTTTGCCATTTACTGGAATAATTTTCCTTAGTATCTTCGACAGGGCTAAATGATTAAACCACCAGACCCAACAATTTTATTGTCATCTAAGCCACGGTAGCGCTCAGTTGTCAATGCTACCACTGTTGCCTATCCGAAGACTAAACATGTCAATAGTTAGTTACGCTTCGGATTACACAGAAATACATTGATAAAGTTAAGAACCTACCTAACTTCGTAAACATTATTGCAAATTGCAAAGTGGCGTCAATTCACAGTTTACGTTCTTAACCCAACGCTTCTTGCCAAATATCGAATATAATTTTATATTTTATCTAATCCACGTGACTTTAACCGCGTCTTTCATTATTGTTTGTATTCTTATTTTCTCCTGAATAAAGTAAGTATTTTGTGGCTCAAAGATCGTTTGTTCGCGCTGTAATGCACTTCCACGTTTCTTTCTTCTGTCCTTGCCAAATATTTTGTTGACGAACCAAATCGGAGGAGGTACTCAATTCGACGCGTATTCATATACATATATTTTTTTATTTGTAATTACGCATAACTTTTTTCGTAGAAATATACCTACTTCGAAATTGGTCCCATTAAAATTTTACTGAAATCGGCTGAGCCATTTTCGATAAATCAACAATAATGTGAAAAATGTAACATCGATCCGTGCGAAATATTCGCGGATTCTGTACACGGGTGAAGTCGGTCATGCTATTTTTTGCAAAAAATAATTAATTTTTTAAATTGCCTAATTTAACCTTCCAAAAAACGTTTTCTTAACACGTGTTGTGACTGATAAATGCTTAATAAGGTTTTTAAAAATGTGTTACCTACTTACTTACTTAAACTTGTAAATATGGCAGTTATACTGTTGTGTCTGGTTAAAAAATCTTTGTTGTGATAAAAGACTTAAAATACAGACAGACAAACGCACATAATTCACAAATCTGTACATTTTTGTGGTTGTAGGAAGCATCGATTTATTGAAAGGGTCGTAAAGTTTAAATAAGTTATTGTTTGGTTCCTGTGTAGGTTTGATTATGGATGTAGAGACGTAATAGACGATAATCGTAATAACAACAGACTTTCCAGCTGTGGAGGTGATTTGGGAACATGGATGTAGGAGGGGTTTTATGACCGTGAAAATTGTCTCTACAAGTCTATCTGTCGTAACATACTCGTAAAGTAGCTGATTCAAAAATGTTTACAACGTTTATATACTTTGGGAACTAGTCAGATACAGACCGAGACTAGACTTGATTTAATCAATGTACTTTCGAAGCTATATTTGAATCAAACACTTATCGTGCATTGGTAATCAAACCAGATTCTGACTGATTCAATATACTTGTAAGTATATTCTTATACCTTGAATGTCTAGTTTTGAAGCTTGTAATACCGGATCAATTATACCAGCTAAGCTGATAATAAAGTTGTCGTTGCTGTATAAATCTAACACTTGAAAATTTCATACTAAAATTCTTGAAGATGATTTACTATATTCACGTTATAACTTGCTAATTTATAATCCCAAAACCAAAGGGAGTCTTAGTAATACAGAACCCTAAAAAGGCAAAATTAGTCCTTATTTTCAAGCATCAAATGCAGGAATTAAAAATCTATTATTTTTGAGAAACCGCTCATGGGCTTATGAGGGCAGTATTACAGAAAAAATAACATGCTTCAAAAATAATCGTTTTTAGGCGACTTTAGGACCCCTAAAAACGATGACCAAAGGGTAGAAACTGGAACCTATAACTAAAACTCCGCTGTCCGTCCGTCTGTCTTTCTGTCATAAGGCTGTATCTCATGAACCGTGATAGCAAAACGTTGAAATTTTCACCGAATACGTATACCTGTTGCCGCCATACCAATATAAACAAAATAAAATAAATATTTAAGGCTCCCATACAACAAACCTGAATTTTTTGCCGTTTTTAGCTCGATATTTATAACGGTGGTGATATTTAGACGCTTGAAATTTTTAAAATATTTACAGAATGTATATTCCCATCAAAAATATGTGTAAATATGTTAAGTGTTCATACGGTACGGAACCCTTCGTGCACGGGTCCGACTCGAACATAGCCGATTTTTTTGTAACCACGACGTCATTGTAAGTAAAAGATTTACATAAGCTACATTGTCGACACTTAGGGCTTATCTTATTTGAGCCGTGATTAAGACCTAAGCACTTAGCGTCAGTCCAGCCGAGGCACGAGCGCACTACATCAGATGAATATCGATTTAAAATGCAAATGCAAACAGCTGTTTATCAGTTTACTGATTGAATTAAGGCAGTTAGCATGCCTCGGGCTTAATTACTGCTTTGTGTGGGCAGTGAGATGTTCAGCTTAGGGATGGGAAGTAAGACTTAGATATTTGGTTCTACGAGTACGTTTAAAATGT
This sequence comes from Hypomecis atomaria, assembly GCA_964007245.1. Lineage (NCBI taxonomy): Eukaryota > Metazoa > Arthropoda > Insecta > Lepidoptera > Geometridae > Hypomecis > Hypomecis atomaria. The sequence goes on from OZ023291.1 coordinate 14,324,922, forward strand.
ATTAAAAACTTTATGGCAGATATAACTAATGACTACGTATGTATTGTTGTTTTAACCATATTCATATTAAAGACTTTCAAGCGACTTAGAAACTTTGATACCAAGGCTAGCTAGGCACCCGGCCTTTTTTATCCCAAATAGGTTTGCGTTTGACTAAATACTGCCTGATGTTGATCAGATGTGCGGTCTAGGGTGTAGCTCGCTTACCTAGAATATACCTATTTACTCGGGATTTAAAGACACCCACGTTGTACTTTAGCGGGAAGACAGACCCAGGCAACGCGTTCCACATTCTGGCTGTTCGTTTGAGGAATGAGGATTCGAAACGCTTGGTTCTAACGCGCGGAATGTCCACCATAAAAGGGTGGCGCTTTTGTCGCGTCTGTCTAGCCGCGCGAATTACGATAGAATAAAATGTGAACTTACTTAGTTGCTGTAAAACATTAGTATCTGATAATAGTAGTTTATGCAACTGTCATATAATGAAGGGTATTAAAACACGAGTGTGTTTATGAAACGAGCGCAGCGAGTTTCATAATAGTAACTCATGTTTTAATACCCGTGTTATATGCAGTTGCACACACTACTTTATCTTCACTAATAAAAACGTGTATTGTCACAGGGAACTTGGCGCGCAGGGCGGCCAATCAGGAGCGAGCGCGCACTTGGCGCCGCTGCGCGCGCAGGGCGGCCAATCAGGAGCGAGCGCGCACTTGGCGCCGCTGCGCGCGCAGGGCGGCCAATCAGGAGCGAGCGCGCACTTGGCGCCGCTGCGCGCGCAGGGCGGCCAATCAGGAGCGAGCGCGCGATGTTATAATGAGATTTTACGATATCGATGTGGATATTATAACATCATGTGAAATTGCTTAAATTGAGTGTTTTGTTGTCTGCGCTATAACAGTAGTCATTATAAGTCAAGTATTGGAAACATAAGTAGAATGTTACAACATTAGTGTAGATAAAATAAAAAAGTGATTGTTAAGTCATCATTATCATCTTTTTAGCTATACGATACTTAGTTTGTAAAGGCCGGATGAATATCCCTGGGGTCAGAGTTCTTAAGCTGCATGAAGGCCTCTGACATGGCTAAACGGTTAAAATACCTGGGACCCACAATTCAACTCGGCATCCGAGACCCAAGTCACAGCAGCTGTACGACGTTTCCACTACTTCAAACACGGTATGGAGGAGGCTTTAGATCTAGCGAAAATACCAATTTATTTATTTATTTTTATTTTATTAATAAACCTCACCAACACTGTGCACACCAACACAACACCAAAGAAAATAACAAACAACTGCCAAGTGGCACAGCAATTACAGGCGAAGACACCTTGCCTTGAGTATAAACATCAATACAATGGAATACAAATGATTAATTTTATTTACATTTACAAAATTAAAGATTTTTTGAAAAATATCAAGAGAACAAAATTTACATTCTAATCAAATTTAACAAACAAAAATTGAAGTTTTATAATTTTTACAATATTCATTACTTTACCTTTATTTTTTACCAATTTACAATATTAAAACCGCCGCAATATAACCAGGTAATCAGAGTTCAGAAAGTACCAGACCAATTTTAAATTCATGAATGTTGCCCGAAAAGACATCAATTTCATGCTGTCTTTTCAAACCACACTCACTGTTAATATCAATTTTAGAACCATGAATTACATTATAATTGCCAACAATCCTGTTTAATGGTGAATAGTAGCCTAAGTTAGAGCGAGACACATTCATACCAAAAGGTTTAATTTTTTTACAGTTTCTTGTTTGACTCCTAGGTACATTAATATTTAATTTTGACAATAAGTAAGGTGCATCAATGATGTCATTTAACAATATAAAGAGAAACATGTTGTCCAGCAGTTTACGGCGAGACTGAAGAGATTTCAAACAGAAATGTGTAAGTCTACTATCATATGATGGTAACTTTTTTGCTAAGTTACAGCTGAATGACAAGTGCCATAAGAATCGCTTCTGAACACTCTCCAGACGCTTGATATATACGTCGTATTGCGGGTTCCACACAAAACTACAGTACTCTAATGTGCTACGGACAAGGGCGTTAAAAAGTGTTATCTTTGTTGAAGGTTTTTTAAAAACTTTACAGTTTCGTAGCACAAAGCCCAAAGTCCCGAAACTTTTTTTAACAATGTTGTCAATGTGTTAGTGGAAACGTAGCTTGCTGTCTAGAATGATTCCCAAATCACGAATATGGTCTACTACAGCCAAAGGTTTGCCATTAATGAAGTATGTCCTACGAGTCATGTTTTTTTTCCTAGTAAAACAAATCATATAACACTTTTCAATGTTTAAGTGCATGCCGTTTAATTGGCACCACCTTGCTAACCTGTCTAAATCATGCTGGAGTAATAGTGCCTCGGTGTCTGAGTTAACAGGCCTAAAGAATGAATGGCTCAAATGAGTAACCTCCTACAACAACGGTTGACTTGCGATCGGATAAATAAGATTTGCACCAGCTCAAAAAAAATACCATCTATTCCAGACTTATGGAGCTTGTGAATTAGCAACCTGTGATTAACTTTGTCGAAAGCCTTGCTGAAGTCGGTGTATATAGCATCTAATGAGTGACCATAGTCTACTCCCCCAACAAGGTCCTCGACAAACGACATCACGTTGGTGGCCGTAGATCTCGCTTTGATGAATCCATGTTGTTCTACACCTAAAATGTGTCTAAGGTGCCACGCAAGAACAGGATACACCAAAATTTCAAAAACTTTAGCAAAGACAGGAATCAGTGATATTGGTCTATAATTTTTGACAATGTTGGCGTCACCACCCTTAAATAAAAGTAAGACAAGAGATTCTTTCCAAGCCTTAGGAAAAACTCCAGAACTCAATGATTTATTGATAATTATAGACAAAGGCAAAGCTAGTGCACTGGCACATCTAACTGCGAAAATTGACGGAATCCCATCAGAGCCCGCTCCTTTAGTTGCATCAAGTCTTTATAAAACCCTGTAAACTTGAGTTGATGTGACTGATATGGACATTAGGGTATTAGAGGCAGTAGGTTCATGAGACTCACTAGGAACAGGCAAACAGTCTGTGTTGTAGACCGAAGAAAATTGTTTGGCGAAGAGTTCACATATGTCAGGACCACCACACGCAACCTCATCTAATGAGGACATCTGTGCTGGATAATTTGAATTGCCCCCTCTTTTTTGTTTTATATAAGACCATAGAAGTTTAGGATTGGATTTTAAAGAAGATTCCAAACGATCTAGATATTTTTTATAATCTAAATCATGTATAGATGCACAGCGATCTCTCAACTTTTCAAATGTAAGCTTATCTCTAGGGTTAGCATAGTTACGATATTTTATTCTGTACTTATGCTTTTCTCTGAGTATATTAATCAAACCGGTTGAGAACCAAACAGGATATTTACTTTTATCTCGAGGTCGATATTTGGGGACAAATTTGATTATTAAGGACCTTAATATTTCATAAAAAATCTCAACCATATCATCAACAGTTTCACACTCAGAAAATTTTTCATTCCATTGAACCTCATTCAAATTAGTAATAATTTTATCGAAATCGGATTTGTAGAAATGAAATCTAGGGTCTTGTTTTGGTGTTAAATTTACAGGGCATTCAATATATCCAAGCCAAACAACAACGGAGGGTGCGCAGAGTCAACAATAGTTAGTGGACTTGTACTAACAGTAATATCAGTAACAGTTATGGAACTAAGTATGAGGTCTAGTATTTTGTTATTAGTATTTAAGTGGAAGTTATACTGGTTCAGAGCGTTAAGAGACATGAAATCAATTAGCATTTTATGGAGCAAACTATTTGACATTACAGGCAAAAGTTCATGCTGAGCGCCTTTGGCCCAGCACAAGCTACTCAAATTGAAGTCTCCTAAAATCAAAGTCTTACCGTCATGATTTTCTAGAATTTTATTAGAATGGACTATAAAATGTTCAAAGATGTGCATCTGGACAGGAGGTGGTAAGTAGACACAGCATAAGTACAAATACTCAGATTTGTACTTAGTTCCACACAATTCCAATTTAACCCATAGGTCTTCACAATTAGATTCTTGATCATATAACCGATATGATTTCAAACGCTTTGAGATTGCAATCAAAACACCACCGCCTTCTTTATTGTTGTGAAAACCGCTGTTTTCACGATCACGTCTGTATAAAATGTACCTATCATCAGTCAGTTCACTATCCGAAACTCTGCTATTCAACCATGTCTCAGTGAAAATAATTACATCAAAGTTTGAGCAAACAATGTTATTAAATAGTTGGACTGTCTTAGTTCTTAATCCTCTGACATTCTGATAATAAAAACTAAGATTCTGTAGGACGCCTTTTAGTTACAATAGTCAAACATAGCGTACTTATGATAAACGATTTAGTAAATCAATATTTTTAACGTGAACATAGCTAGATTAATCATTTCTACGCATAAAAATGCGACCATCACGGACCCACACATGTTTAAACTTCAACTACTTTGCCTTACTACGAGCAGCAGCATGCAGGTTCTTGTTCTCTGGGGTGAGGTGTTCTACCACATATACAGCAGACTTCTTGCTAGCTCCTATTCCCAAATGGCTAGTATTCAGCTTGTCATCTTTGTGGATTTTGTTGAACTTGCTGGTGGCCGCGAGAAACTGGTCGCGTAGGCGCGGGCTACTAAATTTCACGAGGATGGATCGTGGACGAGCGTTACTATTGTTTAATTTAGCCAGTCTGGAGCAGTAGTGAATATCAGAGTCGCTGATTGGGCACTTGATGGTATTACTTAACTGCTGAATAGTTTTTATTAGGTTTTCCTCCTTATGCTCGGGAACACATTGAATTTCGACATTGGATCTGCGAGAATGTTGATCTATTTGGGATATACGTTCTAAGAGTGCTTGGTAATTAGCCCGCAGAACTTCATTCTCCTTTTTAATAGTTTGTAACGCTTCCGATTGCAATGCTTGTTCAGTTTTAAGTTTTTCAACTTCTACATTAGATATAGAGAGTGAGGACTCCAGAGACTGCACTGCACCTCGAACTTCTTGCAATTGAGGGTTAAAATGTTCTGAGAATGTTTTCTGGAGTTCCTGTCGAATTATATCACGAATATTGTTTCCTGAGAGGCACGAACAACCAGACGCCGAGCGAGCTTTGGAGCGTAGAGTGACATGATCTTGTTGAGGTGTAGTTGCGACGCGTACCGGGGTATTTGAGTTGTCACCACCTCGGCGGTTATTGCTGTTACACAATACACAAATCCAGTTAGCTTTCGTGTGGCTATCCATGGAATTATAATCGGATTGTGTGATGTTAATGCAGGCGAGATGATACTTGGCCGCGCAACACGAACAAGTTAAATATGTTGCATCCTCTAATTCGTTAAGACATCCGGAGCATTTGTCGCAGCCAGCCATGTTTATTAAATGCAAACAAAGCCCCCTTGTAGCCGAATATACGATATTCTTGTCACTTTTCGCAAAAACAATGCACCACAAGTTCGTTAATTTTAGGTTATAGTAGGTGCTATAACACAAAATCCACTGTGATTTTTCACCCTGAACATTCACCGAACTGTATTTGTGCCTTTTAAATATAATTATAAGCACTAATAGGCTTTTTATTACTAAAAAACTACTTATTTGAAAATTTTACTCAAAAAACACGTCTGATCAGCGCGGAGCTGTGTTGCCACATTTGGTTTGTCTTTATCCATAGCCTAACACAAGATCGAATCCAATTGTCTATTTGTTCTAAAATTACTTCAAATAATATTTGCAAAAATAGACAAAATTTAATAGTTAATAGACAATCGTTTATTGCAACATTTGTTACGTATACATGTAGGTCTTAAATAACATGTTCAGTCTAAAGTTACACATATGACCCTGTAAGGGTATAGCAATATTGTACGGAGCGATTTATTACAGTTTGCTGTTTTTTGTTCGTCCAAGAGTTTCGAATAATCGTTTAATGTATAAAAGCAATTCTTGATAAGTAGGTCCTTTAATACTTTTGCGAAATTGACCTCGTCTTCAATTTCCTTAATTTCAACAAGAAGTTTATTAAATATTTTTACGGCCATCGAGCTTGGCCCAGAGCTGTTTATTGATTATTTTGATTAGGGTAAAGTCAAATTATGTTTATGTAGGGCAGGATGGACACGTATACTAGATAGTTTTGTAAAAAAAACTGGGGGTATTTTTTTACAAATTTGCACGCTTCAAGGATATATATTGATATCACTGTTAGTACTTTTAATTTAATGAAGTACGGTTTTTGAAAATGTGATATATTTGCATTTGGAAGCTTGATGTTGAATTTAGACTAAGCTATTTCCCATCACTATCTAACACTTAGCAATACAGTAATCTATCAATTGACATGCGACTTGTTCGAACAAAACCGGTAATAATTAATTTCACACATTAACATATGAATATAGGTTTATAGACTCGATATACCCACAACTTAGGACGTACATGTACCACGGTTGAGGGCACTCAACATGGCCGCCATTACATAGTTAAGCTAAAAATCATCACCATGCATCATGCACATGAGCATTAGGGAAATTTGATTTCCGCACTTCTTTATGTAAATACTAGATGACAACCCGGCTTCGCTCGGGTGAAATGTGACTCATAATACACACACTCATAATAATTTTGCTGTTACTCAATCACCATCTCTAGGTACGAAGAGCCCATTGGATAATTTTTTTACAATTATGACAATGTTCACCAAATGCAAGGAGATTCGGCTGCAAAATGATGTAGGTATCATCAAGCAAAACAATGATGAAAGACCAATGAAAGACATTGATTTTAAGAAATAAGTAGGTACTTTCGGCATGATAGGTGTTATACAATATCCCAAAGTAAAAATTATTGTTTAAAATTAAAATAACTCAAAACTAAATGAATAATTACTGAAAATGTACATTCTTATTATTACGAAAAGAAAGTAAATTTCAACTTTAAGGATTATGGCCAGTATTATTTTTTCTATGGTTATCTATCTATCTATCAGCCGTAGTATGTCCACTTCTGGGCATAGGCCTCTTCCATGGATTTCCAATAAGGCCGATTGGAAGCTGCCTGCATCCAGAGCGTTCCTGCGATCTTTATTATATCGTCAGTCCACCTAGTCGGTGGACGTCCTACGCTGCGCTTGCTGGCCCGTGGTCTCCATTCGAGAACTTTACGGCCCCATCGGCCATCCGTTCATCGAACTATGTGCCCTGCCCACTGCCACTTTAATTTGCTAATCCGGGCTATGTCGGTAGCTTTGGTTCGTTTGCGGATCTCCTCATTTCTGATTCGACCCACAGAGAGACACCGAGCATAGCCCTCTCCATAGCACGTTGGTACGTATGGTTATACACAAAGAGAATGTATAGGTACAGTTCTATTTGGTCTCGAACGACGAAATGCGAAATCGGTAGAACTGTTAAAAAAATCGCCATATTCGAACCAAAAATCGGATGAGAAGATTTTCTGGTCTAAAACTATAAATTATGTACTTTTATTTTTGGTCTTTGTAGTCACCAAATCCTTGGCTCCTCCAGTGGAGTCTGATCACTACACAAAATTAAAAGCCTACACTCCTATCCTAGTTTACATCTCGTCTCGGATCATTAATTCACTTCAAATTCGGTAGAAAATCGGGAGAATTTGTTCTAATAAACAAAATTTCTTTGTTGGAAACTTGAAATTCGTAGGAAGGGCTCACATTTATGAAAAAACACAACAAAACAAAATAGTATATCCTATAACAATAAATAATTGGCCAATTGTGTGTCGGACTCACGCACGAAGTGTTTCGTAGGTACTGTATGGGAGCCCCCTTCTTTATTTTAATTTAATTATTTGTTTCTAAAATGAATATAATACTACTAAACATTCTTATTGATTAATGTTAATATTCAAGTAGTTGCTTGTTGGCGTTATTAATATCGTGTAAAAGTCACGTTTGTCAAAAGTCACATTTTATTTTTAAACTGCTTAATCAACTAAATATTCTGTGAATATTTCAGTTGACTACATACCGGTTTCCGTTATTGAAATAGAGCAAAACACGGCCAAAATTACCTACCTTTGTTGTATGGGAACCAAGGCCCCTTATTTTAGTTTTAGAAATACGAGTATATGATCTGTGAAAATTTCAACTGTCTAGCTATTACGGTTCATGAGATACAGTCTGGTGACTGACGGACAGAAAGACAGACGGACAGCGGAGTCTCAGTTATAGGATCTCATTTTTACCCTTTGGGTTCGGAAAGGTTTTGTTATACCTACTCATAGCATTGGCGGGAACGCGGAATAATCTTGTCACCGCAATGTATTATTTTGTTAAACTTGTGTTATTATCAGTGATAATTAGTGAAAAATTATGGTATTTCGTTTATTATGAGCTGATTTACGTGCATAGGCAAGCGATATATGTGACGTGTCATGTTGTTCCGTTTCGTTAGCAAAACTCCATGGACGCTTCTATTAAAATCTCCACTGCTTTACTGAGGTATGACTTGGACTATGTTTGGACTTGACCGCGACTTTATTAGACTATGACGTGACTATTTTGATAAAATATATTCAAAAATTATTAAAACTTAATACTTGACACTGGCAAATGCACAACAATGCGACGCCAAAACATGAAAAAAGAAGAAGATTAACAAATCAACAGTGCTGCCAACTTAGCGCTTTCTGCGCCAGATATAACGCTTTTTTGGCCTAAAGCGCGTTTTAGAGCCTAGCGCTAAATCTGGCGCGTTTTTGAAATAATACTGCAGTAGCGTAAAACAAAACATATTATATTTTTTTATTAACAAAAACACGCTCTTAATAAATGTATCGTAGCAACAAAAGTATTTCATTACCATACTCTGACGCTGACATAGTGTCTGTGCCATGATTATGGTTAAAAATAAGTAACGATTTTGTTTAACTTCGACATCACAGATGCCATACTCCATTTCCGATTCATTTTATTCATCTCGTGTCAATGGCATTTTTTGATCACGTTTCGATAAAAACTTATTTTAAAAAAAGTCGTTATACTATTTATAAACTTCCGGATTACGTTATTTTTTTATCACATTTCGATAAAAAATTATTTAGAAAAAGTCTTTGTACTATTTATAAACTTCCGGATTACGTTTTGAGGTGGAATATACGATTTTTTCGTACCAGTCGTCGTAGGTACCATAGCGCGTTTTTGTCAAAAGAAGTTGGCAGCACTGCTGCTCAAGATATGTCATTCTGTGTGACATCCGGTGTCAATATGGCGACTACGATTTGCTTGTCAGTAAGGTTATAATTTATTAAAATAGACGATAATCCGAATTTTCCGGATATATGTTGTCGACTCGAAATCATTATTTTTTTATGTTTCATCATTGAGGTAAGGTTTCGATCGAGTCTACCGTACCCCTGCACGGAATTATTAATATAGATAATAAGTGCTTCCAGTCAACTATTAAACTAATTGTTCTTAAGAATTCTGCAATAATGATGAATTTACCAGAGAATTGACCTCTGTTAGGAAACATATCATAAAGATAGTGTGAGCGACAAAATTTCAAATTACAAGATAAAAAAGCTGTAGTCCCCTCCTCTTTTCTTTTTACGCTAATTTGATGTAATGATAGTGGAAAAATAAGATCTGCCTAGTGGTTAACAGGCTCTGTGAAGCCACGTCTATGCATTTATTGACTGAATTGTATTGGAAGTTAACATGAAAAGTAGTTTTCTAAACTCTCAGACACTATTTTGATGACAATAAATCTTCTTCACAAATTATAAAGTCTTTCATACAAAATTTTATGACTAACATGTTGCTACTTTTCATATTCTAGAATTTTTATTTTGTTTATAAATAATTTTGAACTCCTAATGAATGCATTTACAATTACAACACTCAATGAAGTGATGTAATTTTACATGGGTATCTATTCTCTTGTGTGTGTGGATGGCATTATGACTCCTAGACGAGTACATGCTTTTTCGTGTTCGTTTGAAAGGTAAATTAAGTATGTAGTTAATTTCAAATTTTTTTCTGGAGCAGAAATTTGTTTTTAATAAGAGAGGTTTTAATTTTTTGTAATGAGTTATCTTGTTTTGAAAAAATCAATTTATCTCCTAATCAAATACAACATACGTGTTAAATTTGTACGTCTATTAGAGCAACTGATTTTTTTTCAACTTTTATTTTAAATCAGGAAAGATGTAGTTAATGAAATGCAACCCATGATTTAAGTTCGGTAACAAAACTAAATGGTAATAATAATCGGCCAAGTACGAGTCGGACTCGCGCACGGAGGGTTGCCTGTACTACTGTATGGGAGCCCCCCTAAATATTTATTTTATTTTAATTATATTATTTATTACAGAAGGAAATATAAAACTAAATATTCTGTGAAAATTTCAAGCATTATTGATATAGAGCGAAAAACGTCTAAAAATTCAGGTTTGTTGTATGAGAGCCCCCCTTAAATATTTATTTTATTTTGTTTTTAGTATTTGTTGTTATAGCGGCAACCGAATTACATCATCTGTGAAAATTTCAGCTGCCTAGCTATCATGGTTCATGAGATACAGCCCGGTGACAGACAGACAGACGGACAGACGGACATCGAAGTCTTAGTAATAGGGTCCCGTTTTTCCCTTTGGGTACGGAACCCTAAAAAAGAAAATAATTTAAGTGATGTATGTCTTCACACTTAAAATTTGTAAGCTAAATTAAATAACATACCGTATGTTATGCCCTGTTAAAAAGCTGCATAAACTTTACAACATGAGGGTACTTCATTTCAATAAACGTCACGTTTAATTTTTTATCAATGTACTGTCATTTTTTATCAATAGTTCAAAACTATCATTTATTTTAGGGGAAAGTTGTATTAAAGGATATAAATTACTCTCACGTAGATTCGTCACACTTTTTACATGTATTATAGTCAATTATTTTAAATTTTGGATCAGTTACTTGATTTTTTATGCTTTGGAATCAATTGAAATCAAAAGGGTGCACTTTGTGATGATTTATGATGTTTGTGTAGATACGTAATGTTGTAAGTCGCTTCAAGATTTATGCCATAAATCTAACTTCAGCATGACACAGTTACTTCAAGCTATTTTATTTGATTGGTTTTTATGTTTTCTTGGAGGACTTTAAGCTAAATAAAAATATGTTTAGACGCAAGAAAAAAGTAGAGCTTGTTAATTTTACAAATTATTTTGTATACAAAACCAACAGGTTACAACAACAAGACAAGTTTTCACATTAAATTCTACAACATAGCCAGTAGTTTAGTTGCCATACATAGCAACTAAACTACTGGCCTACAAAACAGGCGGCCTTATCACAACAATTTTATCTCTTTCAGACCACCTTAGGATGGAAAAAAATATTACGGGAAGAAATTTTGACGTAGTGAGTAAACATAAGGATAAACAAAGTCTGCCACAGGACAGCAATGAATTTAAATTGGCCTTGAATTTGAACTTGCAATACAGAAAATGCGTGTTTTCACGCATATTAAAAGCAATGTTAAGAATCGAAAAGCACGTTCAAATCGACATTGAACCGATAAATGAGTATTATGTCCGTTATTATACTACAAATGCTTAGGAAGGAAGTTTTTAAACTGAATTGGAAACCATTTTAACAAATTGGTTTTTACTACTCACACGAAATCTTTGAATATTTTTGATGTTGCTATTGTTGAATTTAATTATGTATTTATAGTTTTTAAACTGGATTTTTTTAACAGGTATGTGCAATATGATTGAAGTAAAACTAGTAGGTACGTATTATTTCAATATTTAGCCATTATGGACGTCTTTAATGACTTCTTCTTTTTCTCCGGTATTATTATATTTCGTATTCTTTCATAAAATATTCCATTTTTGTGTATAAACATCTCCCAATTCATGCTATTTATATTAGTACTGTTTTTGTCGTTTACCTATCGTTTCTATAAGGGCTAGGTATAAAAAAACATCCAAAAAAATGGTTTAGTGGTAGTGTCCAAATCTCAGGGCATAATAATGTACGTACACTCGTACAGTATGTACAGAGGTGGTTGGTTGGACGTTACCAAATCATATTTCTTTGTGATGCCAATGTCAGTCCTATAGTAAAAATATTCAAATTATAAGTATACGAACATCTTAGAGTACATAAAATGTTACTAACAACTAGGCAACCGCTGTGGACATAACGATGTCACTCCTGTAATTAGGTATACTTCCATAACCGCAACTTCCACCCACGCATTCAAACTTCAAACGCAAGACTAATTCACACTCTACCTCCTAAGAACGTGTCAAATACTTTCCTCGGTTTCTCTAGCAAATATTCCCAATTGGCAATTTCTACGTTTCTAATTTGAACAGTTTTACGCTATTCCGCGACTGTGATCTCACACACGCTAAACGACGTATCAGTGTTACCATATAACCGCCACGCGTTTTCCCAAATAGTACCGAAAATATTCCAAAATAAAATAAAATTGATACTCGTATCAGAGTGGTGGCCAAGACATGGTAAGCGGAGCGTAGGTCGTCCGGCAGCAAAGTGGGTTAACGATATCTTCAATATCGCGAGTCTATACTGGACACGATTGGCAAATAATCGAGATAAATCATTTATGGCTCTGAAATAGAGAGATCTAGGATACCCAGCAGTGGCATAAAGAAGGCTGTGCAAGATGATGATGATGATAATCTCTAAAATTTACGTTCTGAAGAAAAACTTTTACTGAAGAACAACAGTGACTGCCTCGGTGGCTCAGTGGTTAGTGGCCCTAACTTCTGGGTCAAAGAGGCATAGGTTCGATTCCCGCCCAGGGCAAGTACTTATGTGATGAACATAGGTGTTTGCTCTGTGTCTGGGTGTTATTTGGATATTATGTATTTAAGTATGTATTTAAAAATATGTGTATGTAGTAGGTATATCAGTCACCCGCAGTCATATGACAAGCTTTGCTTAGTTAGGTGTCAGAGACCGTGTGTAAGATGTCCGAAAATATTTATTTATTTATTTAGAAAACAGGTTTCAAAGATTCTTCACAGAGAAATGCCCGAGATAATCCTGGTGGCATGGTAGGCCACCAGGCCACCAGGCAATAGAAGAGCACAATCACAGCCTCGTACTTCTAAATTCTTGGTATTTATGTGCTTCTGAATTTACACACCACTGGTTTTTCAGTTAAGTCAGCCAGCGTACGTCCGATAGGTATTTGATACCTTATGCGAATCCACCTACCTGCACTGGGTCTGCGTGGTAGAAATGAACCAGTTAATCTTTGTGAGCAAGCCTATATTCAAAGGCCAGTACAAAAGTAGTAGTAGGCATACTTCCATAACCGCGTAAATAATGTAAAGGGCGGGAAATGGAGAGAGAAAGTCACCAATGTGGAATGAAATAAACATGAAATACGGTTAATGATTACAATATATTTTAAAATCCCCAATTCCTTTTCCCGTCAAACGTCTCCACGACAAAAGTTCTCCCCAAATTTTCCCGCATCATTTCAAAAAATCCCCGAAAATTAGGAGAAATTCTCGCCAAACTGACATCAGTGCACGGACCGCATAGGGTCGAACCGGTCTATTTACTCTAACTTTTCGTCGGCAAAGGGCGCTAAAAGGTTTGTAAATAGAGCGGCTAAGTAACGTGTCAACTTAGACAAAGACGGCTGTTTTCCCACAATACCGCAGTTATACACAAACTGAGTAGTATGGAAGACGGGGAAATTTTCCTGTTTTACTCGTTTGCAGAACCAGGTTTCGTGTGAAACTTTCTTTATTTTTCAATCAATCTGATAGATAATGTCTTATCTGTGTAATATACGAAAAATTTATCTAGTTATACTATCGATATAGTATAGCTAGGTTGACTTTACTAATTCCACTGTATGTTGTCAAAGATAATAAATGTTTACTTTATTTTACTATGTAAATGTAATGAAACTTAATAGTAACTTATAGGTTGACTTCAATACTGAAGTCGACGTGAGTATACACTCACGTCGTTTTATTACAGAAATGATTTTTGGTAGATTATATCGCTGGCTTTCAATTTGAGGCACTGTGGTTATTTTTTCATGGAGAAAATGTTTGTATCAAACAAACGCTGCTCTACTCCGTCTGATTTGAAGGTGGAACTTTTTCAAAATGGTCTTGAAATACTCCATCAATCAACGTAAATCATATTGCACGTAGATCGTGTTGCCTACTTGTTCTCGTTCGTTATATGTTTTTGGTTTAGATTTTGTGGTTTGTATGAAGTTGAGATACTGGAAGCGTTTGTAAAGTTACGAGTAAACTATGTGTGACTCACGTGCGTATGCGTGTATTGATTTTCGTTTCGCAAGAGGTCAGGCGGTAAGTAGACCTATTCTTTATTCACTCAATAATGTTGAATTGAAACATGAATATTACTAACTTTACAACTATTTCATCCATCGCCATCAGCCCTAAGACGTCCACTGCTGGACATAGACATCTCCTATGGTTCTCCAATAAGACTTCTTGGAACCGGGTTGCATCGATCGTGATCCTACGGTTTTGATGAAGTTTTATGTCGATCTTGTGAGTGGACGTCTTACGCTGCGCTTGGCGGTACGTGATCTCCACTCAAGAACTTTTCGACTCCATGACTGTGACATCACTCTTCCGAGCTAAGTACTCTGTCCACTGCTATTTCCCCTTGGAAATCCTCTGAGCTATGTCTATCTATGTCTGTGTTGGTTACGTTGGTTATACGGACACAACTATTTACTTACTAGTACTCGTAAGTTCATCAATGGAAAATAAAATTGTGCATTGTGCAGTGCATTGACTAACTTAGGCTATTTCAAGTACCTACTAACTCTGTTTGTATAGTACAATCAAATAATTGTAAATTTTAACAAAGGGCACAGACCCTGGAGTCTGCGATTAGTAAATTTTAATTTAAAAAAAAAACATCTATTTTGGGAAATTTACTTTGTCTAATATAACCCTATAGTTAAAAGGATACAAAAAGATGCAAAAAGAAATATCTCCTAATTAGACCTTACAACAGGATTAAAACTAACATTTCATAAAACATTACCTTTCCACGTCCCTCCAAAACACGTATCAATAAGAGTCCAACGTCCAACTAAGCTAGTCAACACCTTAACGACACTCATTTCTCTAAATCCCATACATTCTTAAAAGTAAATTCTCTTGTACTACGTACCTTAACCTTCAATCCCTACAACACACAGAGATCTAGAGAGAAGCTTTTCTCTTTACCCAGTGCGAGAGACACATGTATGTAGTGTAGTAAATATTCACACACTGCAAAATTCATGTTTATTGTTTACAAAATATCTATACATTGCAGAATACAATGTTGAATGACTAATTTGTGGTAATTTGTGAGTAGTACTTCTCCAGCCATTCATTTATCAGCCGAAGGATGTACACTGCTAGACATGGGCCATCCATCTAAGCTTTGGACATCCAATAAGACCGGTTAGAAGCGGCATGCATCCAGCGATCTTAATCAGCAGTAGGCACTCTTGTGTGATTGTTATAATTATTGGCATAGTTGTGATTTTATGAGGGAAATAGAGTTTGGGAGCTATTTCAGTTGCGAATGTTCATGAACTTTTGACGTTATTATAGTATAATAGCGATTAAAATTTTTCAAAAATCATCATATCAAATTATTGCTTAAATATTATCTTTTTTTTAAGTATTGGGAAGTAATTAAAATTGCTGCTAAACTCGATCTCCCGGTAAATCAAAATGTCCTGTAAAATTACGACCAGTTTACATTATTCCGGCCCAGCGATCGAATCCATCGCTGGATTGCAATTAAAATCGCATCGACATATCCCATCCATTGAGATCTATTGTACAACATAAGAACATCTAATACCCGAGTACCAAGCGCGGCGTGAGTCAAAGCGATCCGATTCGGCCTATGTCACTGATCGTATATTGTCACCCGAGATGACTTCGATAGCTCGATAATGTTGGGGTGAGGTGCAAGCGACCGCGATTATCTCTTCTGTTTTTTTTCTGATGAAAAATGAGCAAAACTGAATCGCAGAGATCGGTTTTAAAATAATATATTTCTGTAGGTAGTGGGTAAATTTTAACAATTAAAATTTAAATTGTTAATTTATTTAAATTTATTAATTAATTTATTTAAATTAATTGTTAGTTTATTAAAAATGTAAATTTTAATTGTTAAAATTTACCCAATGAATCTTAAAACTAAAAACTTAAATTAATCTTTTATGGCATTCGAATGTAAATAATTATTACAAGTTTTTACATTTTTTAGACCTAACCTGCGCTGCGCTTTGTAGCAACGTAATATGTACATAGATGAGTGTGTAATCTCAGTAAGTGAATTTTTGTAAATTTTTTTGAGATTAATAAATATTCTTAAACAACGACCAATTTAATATTGACGAAGGGTAAAGTAATTTTCTATATTTGGTTACCAAGAAAAGCAGAGTAAAGTAAAACTACCAGACTCTAAACACGAGACGTATTTCTAGAAACTCATTGACATGATATTTAAAAACTGCATAAAATATGCAAATAATTTCTGCACAATATTTTTTTGCAAAATTCAACACAAGAATCAGGCTTAAAAATAAATGACATTCAAGCGCGCCTAAGTAACCATGCATGTTCTGTTAACTAAATCGATCGAATATGAAACCGATTCCAGCTCATATCTAAATCTCTTGCACGTTGCAACATAACATATCGAGTTTAATTCTCGATATAAAATCATTCGATGGAACATACCCGCTATCTTATCTGATGTCATTTATAGGATTAGGCTAGATGCGACAGATATCAAATGGGTGGTTGCAGAGGAATGTTTGGAGAAATCATTCGATGAATTTCTAGCTTTGTTTTTATGTTAATTAGTGGCGACCGGTCGAACGAGAACAAACTTCCGCTGAAGGTGTTTGATTATACATCACACATAACGTGGGTTCCTGACGTTTCCTCCTTTTCAAACAAGCCTTACATGAAAGAGATGAAAATTAAACAGAACGTGTTGAGTAAGTAAAAGATCATTTCGACAAACAAATCGATGTTATTACCTTCAAAGCTTGATTAAGAGAACACGAGAACGCTAATGAGTTAAGCCAAGGAATTGTAAGTACGAAATGATTAGGTCGTATTAACCAGTGCCCACCACAGATGTGGTTACTTATCTGATTGCCTCATTCAAATGAGTGGGCTGATTCAATTTTCCAATTATGTAGATTTCTGATTAGCTAGTTATTTTTATCTTCGGACTTCTAGAGCTTTATCAGAGGCTTCTTTTAAAATGTTAAGAGGCGGATACAAATGAGAACTTATTGCCTGATTTGCAATTGTAAACGTTACTAAGATGAAGACAGGCTTTCGTTTCTTGATGTTACATTAAAAATTCTATAAATAATAAGAGTACATGTAGAAACGAGGAATTTGCTACGTCTAAGTATTGTAACGTAAATTATCATTTTTATTATTATGCATTCATCGAGTTTACTGATAAAAATGTTTTCCTAACATTTATTTCTCACAGATCGAACTTTTCCGTGCAGTGAATTAAGTCATATGTAGAGGTATGAATTAATTAGGTTGCGAAAAATGTTCGCAGTATCGACACCTAATTTATAACCTACTAGCTGATCCGAAAAACTTTGTTTCACGCAATATCTTCATAAATCAGAGCCTATGTGCTATTCTGATATTTTAGCATTACTATAATTGCAAAGTTTCATCTCAATCTGTCTAGTAGTTTTTGCGTGAAAGAGGAACAAATATCCATACATATAAACTTTCGCATTTATAATATCAGAAGAATTACATACAAAAAACTTATTAACTTTCAACAAAATTAGGAGCTCAGAATAGAAGCAACTGAATTTTGTTGCATTTTTAAGGTTTCCATTGGAGTCAAATTTGTCATTATGATGAGTAAAATTATAGAAGCAAAAACGCAACGGTTGATTAAAATTTCTCAATTAGGATCCCCTCAATTCATCATTCTATTCCATGAAAACGTAAGCGTCAGTTAAATCTTCCAACAAATTACAGTTTAATGGTTTTTGACCGCATCTCAAACATTGGATCTTGCCGACCGCAAACTAGATCGCCACCGATGGGGAACTAGACCGCTAGTTGAAAAATAACTAGTTTCTTTTAACGAACACGTTTTTGGACAAGGTTCTTTTCTAGATTATTTTAGGGACCTAACAGAAGTTATATTTAAGATTCATATATATTTAGATACATATTAAGCACGTTGTGGATCCATTTAATTCTTAATAATTAATTTATTAAGTAAGTAATACCTACCTACTAATAAACACTAGATATGTTTATGTAAACTATTGTAAGCTTTCGTCATAAGCTTCTCACGTATATTTTTGCTTCGAAAAAGGTACAAATTGCTTATGCCATGAAATAAAAAATAAAACACCAATCTTCATATCATTTTCGAAACGAGACGAATTTAGTGTTTGATTTTACTTACTAAATCGATTCAATTAAGGTACTTTTTTTTGTCATCCACGCAGTCTTATGCGTTTGCTAGTTGACAATATTTAGTATTGTACAGTTATATTTTTTTCTTGTTAAATATGTTATATTTTTGAAAAAGTAAACAGAAAACATTTATATTTTTATAAGCGTTTTGGGTAGGTCCAACCACAAAGCTTCGTGTCCGTAGCTTTCAACTTTTTATTGTATCCTTTCGATGTGGTTTACACCGGCAGCGATCTATCAAGTTACCTGCTTCTTATTCGCTAAGGATAGGACAAACTTTAATTATTTCCTGTGTATCCAATGTACCATTTTTTTTCAGACTCAAAACCCCATTAGAATTTCCTGTATCGGAGTATCAAGGATTAATCAAAAAGACAACGACAACTAACTAAGTCCCAAAGACTCTGAAAGGCTAATTAAAGTTAACATCCTAAAATTTTAACCGTGCCGGGTATTGAGCCCGAAAACTCACAATCTTGCATCAATGGTAGAGTAGAATAGAGCTATTATCAACTACTACTACCAACTAGCCACTATCAACTGCAGAAAAAACCAACCGTAAATTTAATCTATGTAATTGCTCTTTCATTTATAATTTAGCTCTAAAAAACAACCAAATTTAAGGATAAAAAATAATAATAATTAACAGTCCATGTTTGTTACCAAATACTAATACAAACCTGGTATTAAAACAATCAAATTACTCGTAGGTACCTATAATTGTAAGTTTCCGTTAAAAAATGTTATTTTCAATGTTGCAACCACCTTCCCAAGGCTTGTGTCAAACCGCTGTAGCGTAAATGACAATAATAAGGTATAATTATCGCCTTAATTACTTGGCTTTACACTTCCCTTCACAAACAAGCATTTCCAACAGCTTTGGCACGAGTTTTGTCATTATTCTAAGCAAATACATTTTTTCTTTTTCCTCTTACCTACCTATTAAGTGTGACCTGAATGTAAACTTAATTTAATTCGTAACAATTATTCATTTTGGTAATGGTGTGCTCAGGATAGAGTAGCATTTTTGTAGTGCATTTTGTTTTATCCAACCTTAATTTTACTTTGTACAAGTAATGAATTGTACATATTGAAATTTTTTGCAGTAATCTTTTTTTAATCAAATAACACAGAGTTACATAGAAATACACTGCACACATGCATATATAAAATTATACAAAAAAACATGTAGGTATTTCAAGAGATCACACATCACATTGAAATGCCCTGACATGTTTTCGCGTGCCTTTTACTATCATTGAAACTGTTTTTATAACTGAGATTTGTGTAATATTTTCACTTTCAGCCAGTACATTATTTGTGAGTGTGCGTTTCCCCATTTCTCAATAAGCTTTGATGCGTTTTTTTTTAAACTGTTATATTCAGTTCCTATGGCTCCATCGCATGAAATGACTAATGTACAAGTAATGATGACCACAAAACAGCTAAAATGTTTTGACTAAGATTTATAGTACAGGGTTTGTAAGCCCGGGTTTTTAGATTTAGCTTAGCCACTTGGATCTTCGTGATATCTGACCACAGTGAAAAAAAAATTAGCTAGTAATTCTTTGCAACCAATATTTCTTTAATATAGTTGTAACTCGGAGTTCATCTTTTAACCTTAACCATTATTAATATGGGTCGACGACATCAGATCCATCGCGGGACACGCGTGGATAAGATCAGCCCAAGACAGGGCAAACTGGCACAAGGGAGACTATACCCAGTGGGTCGATACAGGCTGATGATGATGATGAAGATGATGATTAATAATATAGAAAAGATGCAATTTTCCAAGATGTCAGTTTGACCCAAAACACCGCTAAGTCACAATTTTAATTCTTATAAGTACTACGATACCAAAAACTGCAAAAGATTTTGATCAATTTTGAGTCGGCATCACCGCAAAAGCCTTTTGAAGCAACAGTTGCCAACACAATGCATAGTTTGTCAGAAATCAAATGCAAATGACTGCCAGTAACCACACATGAAACTTTGTATTCCTTTTGGATTTGCCAACGCATGAATGGGCGAAAGTTGGGCGCGTTCCTCACGATTCACGTTTAGATCCGTTTGATGTGTTATCATCAACAATGCACGAAGTACTGCGGTTGGATATGTCATTGTTAAGGTTTTCCTTTCTTGATTCACCAGTGTATTACTTACCTATAAAGTAAACAATCCGTACTGAGTAATGTTTTCTTTGAAAACATGTATTTTGACGTACGTCATGATGATGTTATGTAGCGAAAACTTGTGGTAAGTTGAGGGAAGTTGAATCATGCCACGTAATAAACTAGTTATAAGTAATGACTTAATCTAAAACTCTGTAAAAGGATTATTCTTTAATATTTATCTTGGTATGTCTTTATAATATATTATAATTATAATACCGGTTGGTACCTCTGATAATTTATTTGATAGTCAATAGAATGTAATAGTAAAAGTCTTGAAGTAACCTTCTCATAGGTATAATTATCGTTATTATGGGGTTAGCAATTTAAAAATATGATTTTATTCAGCTATAAAATAATACCTTAACGAAATGATGTACTTGCAAAAATCTGTTGAAACATAGTCATCATTCCCAGAAATTTTGCTGTTCCTAAAAATTCTTTCATGTCTGAATGTAACTTAAAGGTACAAGGAAAATTAGCAAAGCGGCTTTTTCTCAAGGCAGTCGTACATCGATACTATCTTCCCAACTGTCACGTTTTAAACCCTTTCTTTGAAATCGAGTGGCTCACATTTGGTCAGTGTCGGTTCACATGGTGTGGTGCGGTGCCGCACTGTAAAGATACGAGTATCTCCGGAAAGATCGATACAGTGGTACTGTTAGTGCACAGCGTGCACGTGTCGCTTGATGGCTTGGTCATCCCGGGCCCGTACCAATGAATTCTTTGGAATTTATGTACATAATCTAACACCACTGGCTTTTCGGTGAAGGAAAACATCGTGAGGCAACCTGTATACGTCCGTAGAAGAAATTCGATGGCATATGTGAATCCACCAACCCGCACCGGGCCAGGGTGGTGAATATGGCCCAACCACCCTTTGTGGGTAGGCCTACGTCTTGCAGTGGATTATTAAAAGGCTGTTACAGTACAGTACTTGGTCGGCAAAAAACTTAAGCCAACAAATATCATTACGTCTCTGCCGTTTGCTTCTAAAATAAAATGAAACTATTTTCCATGATTCAAGTAATTTGCCAGTTACCAAGCCTTCGATGATGTGGCGCTGGAACGCATCAAGAGATGAACCATCGATAGGTATACATACCTATACATGGTTATTGGTAGTGAATTAGCATCCTATTAGGGGCTTATTCTGTACCTATATCAAAACTAACAACATTTGTTCAACGACTTTTATCAAATCTCAAAAACCATATTGCTTTTCCATAGAAAAATATCGTTCACCCTCGACAAAATGTATGGAACAGCTGTTTTTTTTTAGTTTTGACAAAAGTCGCAGAACAAAAGTTAGTTTTGATATACAGAATAAGACCCTAAAAGGATGATAATTGGTTACCAATAACCCTGTACAGAACGTGGTATGCATACAGAATGAACGTAGCATTGCCGCTCCAGCGCTGCACCGTCACCACACCGTGTGAACTGGCTATCACTTTGGGCCCAGCTCGTTGAATCACTAGACATGATTTGCGAAGTTATTGTCTTGAGCCTTCTGAATACCAAGCAGGCAGATGATGATTCATTAAAGTTTACGATCTCTTCGAGGATTACGAGTCAATAAATTATGGGGTTAGTAAGTTTATTATTATCAGCTAGGGTTAATTTACACCTTTTAGCTGTACTGGTAACATTTTTTAAGTGGGATTGGGCCATAAAATTAACAAAAAAGATTTGATTTCAGATTTGTGCACGATACAAAAAATAACAGATGACTCAAAGTTACAGAACTAACTAAGCAAGTTGAAGTTCTAATGAGCAAGTCAAGCATACCGTAGAAACTGTAAGTAGAAATTGAGATGAGCACGACGTAATGTTTGGCATATTGCACTAAATAGAGATTATCAAATTGAAGTCGCGTACAACAAAAAATTCTAGCCAATTTTGACTATTGTTATTAAAAGCCTACAGAAAATGCTTATTAAACTTACTTGAATATAATAATAAAAAGCCTGTTCATTTCCAAAATCCTTAACTAAATTACAAATACTTCTTTGAGAACAAATAACACTGCTAACTGGAGCATTAGAATCACAACAGATTTTCTTGTTCTGATTTTGGAACCCCTTCTAGGGTATAGGCCTCCTCCAGCTTACTCCAAGTCTCTCGATTTTTTGCTTTGTCTGTCCAGTCGTTTCCCGCTATGATCTTTATATCGTCAATCCATATTTCCATTGGACGGCCTTCTTTTTCCCATTGGTCCTTTCCTTGAATATAATATTCAATAAAAAAAAATAGAAAAGAGAATAGTCATTATATACTCAAAAATGTATCAATGGTAAAGAGCTTAAATATATCTCACCAACCCAATAAGTTCACACAACAAAACTCAATTCAGCAAAGTCATATCACCATAAAAGGTCTAAACACAAAAATAAAAGCGCAGACACGCCAACATTAACAGGTTCTGCTGAAAAAGATCCTCTCAAACCCGTGTTAAGCAACTCGGCACCCACTAAACTATCTTAAGATAATAAGGATCAAACCCTTTCAAAGGGTGGATGCGGGCAAGAGTCAATATTTGCAGATATAAGACGTTATTTAGATGCGAGACACGATCGCCTGGTCGAGACTTGGCCGTACTGCCTTTTTGGGGTTCAATTGCTGAACTATTGATTTTTTGTTTTCTATTTTTAGTGAGGCTGAAATTATTTGTTTCTCGTCTTGAGTAACTTCTCCAACCGGCTTAATAAATTTATCAGAAAACTTAGACAAAGTCACATTCCGTTAGCAAATTCTCTAAACGTACCTAAGTCCAAAATATTTATGATACTGACCTCGAGCATGGATATCGCTATAACGCGGCTTAGGTAAAAATAAATGCTATGAATGGCAAAGCAAGCGAGGACGATTGTCAGAAACATCATTTCGCTAAGGTTTTGTATGAAGATAAGCGATGGACGCAATAAATGTAGGCAATCGTTATGGAATCGATGGCGCGAAAAAAAAAATACTTTACGTTTCTCTGATTTGTAAAAAAAAATCTACGTCAATACGTAGATTTTTTTTACTAAACATTGTCCTAAAAATTACGCCATTTAATACTACAATATCCCAAATTGAAACATAAACACATTTGCACATCAGTTTTAAAACATTTTAATCCCGTCTAGAGATAACACATCTAAAAAGTTAAACGAATCTCATCAATATTCCAGTATCCAAATACCTAAATGTTTGAATAAATTCAATGTTTTTGCACTTAAAATACTTCACAAGTTTAGAAACTAAACTCACTGTAAATAAATACTGGACCAAAACAGCAAAATTGAACCTGCAGAACCAATCTCCACCAACCGTCGCCGTACTTGACCGACTATTATGCAAATCCCCCTATCTACGTCTATACAGAGAGGTTTATTTGGCGAGGTCCTTTGAGATCTCTTCAGTGGGTGTATTAAATTTTTCATAACTGCCCCTTCAAGTCTTTCAAGTGCATTTATTAAAGTCAGTTTCCGTATTTGCTGTCCGTTTATTATTATCCGCTCTAGTTCTTCGGAATAAGAAACCGATTGCTGGAAAATATTCCGGTGTTTGATAATAGTTGTGTTGGAGTATTTTTGATGATCGCTTCTTGACAAAAAAGGTTGTCGATGCCGGGTTTCTAGGATACGGTTCCTGGCTAGGTAGATGTTTCAGCAGTGGTAGTCTAGTGGTAATGACACCCGCCTTCCAATCGTGAGGTCGTGGGTTCAAATCCCGATCCCGTACCAATGAATTCCTCGGAACTTATGTACGGCATTTCACACCACTGGCTTTTCGGTGAAGGAAAACATCGTGAGGCAACCTGCATACGTCCGTAGAAGAAATTCGATGGCGTATGTGAACCCGCACTGGGCCAGCGTGGTGCATATGGCCCAATCACTCTTAGTGGGTAGGCCTATGTCCTGCAGTGGACTATTAAAAAGGCTAGTACAGTACAGATGTCTGAGCCATCATGATCATCATATTATCAGCTAGACTTCCACTGCTAGTCATATACCTCTACTGTA
Organism: Hypomecis atomaria; assembly: GCA_964007245.1. Lineage (NCBI taxonomy): Eukaryota > Metazoa > Arthropoda > Insecta > Lepidoptera > Geometridae > Hypomecis > Hypomecis atomaria. The sequence goes on from OZ023291.1 coordinate 14,349,671, forward strand.
GATATTCTTTAATTAAGACAAACAGGAACTGGTTATTGCATGCCGTGTTTTCCTACGTTCTTATTGTTATGATATTAGAGTAAAGAATTGATAAATCGATTCTGGTTCTAGTTGATGGACCTAAGTTTTATGTGTACATTAAAACTACCGGCTGCGGATTCCGACATAGCACTCAATTTACTTTTTCATAATAGTAATTTTATCTGATAAGTACCTATACTGTATGGATAAACGAGTTCATAACTTTTTCAACACACATGTTAATTCACCAATATCTGAGCTCACGTTATGAAAAGAATATCATTACTTTTTATCAATATTGCTCATATTACGGGAAAGCACGTACGCTTTTGGTTACCGTATCTTTTCAGAGCGATTCAATTAATGCTGAAAGAAGATTTTTGAACGGATGCTGAATTTTTGAACCTGGAAATCTTTTTAGGTTGCTAAATTTAGGTTTAATTTTCAGTATGAATTTTCTGTGAAACGTTTTTGACGATGTGGTGAAATAATAATGCCTGTTTCAATTTTGCAGATATCAGCAGAAGAATAATGAAGACAGAAATAGCCCAGAAGATTTACTAAATGAATAAAAACTTCATTTAAAAATTCTGGCGAGCTTTGAGATTTCCAAATGAATAAGGGATGAGCTCAAGGTAGCCCAACGCGCTATGGAGAGGGATCGGATTCTCGCTGCGAGATCGAATCAGGAATGAGATATTCGCAGACGAACTAATGTTACCGACATAGCCCAGCGGATGAGAAAGTTGAAATGGCAGTAGGCAGGGCATTCCCTTAGTAGTTCGGAGAACTGATGGCCGATGGGACAGCAAATTTCTCGAATGGAGACCACGCACCGGCAAGCGCAGCGTAGAACGTCCACCGATTAGGTGGACCGACGATATTTTTAAGACCGCGAGAGCACGATGGATGCAGGCCACTTCCAACCGGGCTTATTGGAAATCCATAGGGAAAATCCAGCAGTGGACGTCCTACGGCTGTTTATGATGATGATGATGAAATGAATAAGTAGGTGGCAAGCGTAGTGGGCAAAGCACCTACTTTATGAAACGGATGACTGGTGGAGACGTACAATTTTTGATTGGCGACCAAGTAAGCAAGTGCAGCGTAGGACTGCCACCGACAAGGTGGATCATCACCGGGCCAGATGGGATACACTCGATCAATGATCTAATCAAGACTGCAAGAACAACTGAATGCAAACGCTTTCGTAAGCTAACGTCTCATTATATTTTGATTTATTTGGGAAACTATGAAACTAATGTTAAGTCTAGATGTATACGTTTTATAGTACTCTTAATTATTCCACTAAACTACCCTTTCTGTCTTAAAATTCCTCTCTCACGTTTTTCTTCTTAATTTGATTAAGTTAGCTTAAAAAAATGCTTTATTTTACGCAACCTTTCTGAAGGGTAAATTAGTTTTACTAAATGAAAGACTAAACTAAGGAAGAACTTTTTAATACGGGCGTTTTCCTTAATTTTGTCAAGGTCTCTATTCTCTATTATTCCGAACACGTCCTTACCGATTTGCGTATTCATTGCGCAGGTCATTTAATTGCCTTCATAATTTAAGGCCCAACGTCCGAAAAGATGACTTACCTGATAAATATATACCGGGTTGTCAGTTTGCCAAATATTGAACCAAAAAGGCATTGTATGTACCTCAGAAGAATTACAAGGAATAGAAGTATTGATAATTTTACCTAAATAAAGACTAAGTTACAGCTGTCTTATTCATATCTGGTTATACAGCATACGCGAGAGTGAGTGGAACAAAAAAAACGCAATGTCTGTCGCATACGTCAAAATCACCACTTGGAATGTCTTGGTTGGAAATGGTTAAAATTTGGTTAGATTAGGTAATTTGTCTTTTTCGGAAATTTGAACCCTCTAGTTCCAGTAAGAAGGTTCAAATCTCTGATCATGTTACCTTCCTAATTTTTACCTTTTTGTATTTGGACACCCAAGATAGCTCAATGCTAGTTTGTGATACCCTTCGAAATTACGTAAGTTCGGGTGTATGTGCATCTTTATCTAACACCTTTTAAATTTCATATTTAAAATGAGACAGAATGATGTTTTATCTCTTGCTATTTTAGTACTATTTACAGTACTTTGTTCTTAATATATGGTTTATACTAAACTTGTTTTAGCATAGTACAAGTTGATCATTGCGACCTAATTGAACCATGGTGCCAACTTCAAAATCACTAAATTATAGATCAATAAACATTGTAGTCAATGAAAAATTTCGTATCAAATTTTCTTACGTGATTTGTTCTAGAAGTAATATTAATGTATTAGCATGACTAATTTGGTTTAATGTAGTGCATAATAAAATATCTAAAATCTTCTGGCAGCTTGCATTAAATCACTTCTAAATCTTACCAGAAATAAACCACTAAAACATATTTCCAGACATTTTTGTAGCAGACTGGATAATGCTGCACTTTAATCAAGTAGTCTTAATTCAAAACATAAATAAAAGACCATTTGTCTTCCTATTGATTTTATCTAGGACGCGTAATACACACAAATGTCCCGTGACATTGTTAAACTACCCACTGTTTTATACTTACAACTCAAGGAAGAATTTATTCTTACTAAAAGTCCTACGCTTTGCAATCGGTTATTAGGGCCAAACTTCACCAAAGTGAGCGAAACAGCTAGGCGAAGCGTTCTTATCATAGTTGCTAAATAAGTATAATAACTAATTAAATACATTTCCTTATCAAGAACTAAACAAACCTGAGCGCCAGTGAGCGGAGTTAGACAGCTTACGCAAAAAGTAACTATTATCTAATCTGTGACAATAAGCGCAAACCAATCTTCGCACTCTACCCTCACTTTATACTCCGCAAATATTGAGAGCAGCTCTACCTCTACGTATCTTCTCCGGAGATGTACAGGACTGGACAAAACATTGAGAAACGCCGTATATACTCGTAATGCCATCACGAATATTTATACAGGGTTATTTCTAATCCAATAGCATCCTTTCAGGGGCTTATTCTGTACATCAAAATTAACAACTTTTGTTACGTGACTTTTGTCAGAACTCAAAAAAAAAACAGCTGCTCCATACATTTTGTCGCAGGTGAACGATATTTTTGTATGAAACGACAAAATTTTTTTTGAGTTTTGACAAAAGTCGCACAACAAAAGTTGTTAGTTTTGATATACAGAATAAACCCCTAAGAGGATGCTAATTGATTAGAAATAACCCTGTATAATTTAGCTTTGACCTAGCTCGCTCTTAGCATCTTTGGATATCCCCAGTAGTGGAAAAGTTACATTATTCTTACTAAAAGACCTACGCCTTGCAGACGGCTATTAAGATAATATCCACCTCACGTTTAAGAAACTAGCGGTTTGACAATATACTTTTATAGGGGGCCATTTTTGCAATTGCTCATGCAACAGCTTGTTTTATTGCGACGTTTTAGCAATTATTTTCTACCTAAACACCTATATCTATTGACATTTCTAAATACAATGAAAGTTTTGGTAATTACTTTGTTTCCCAAACACCCAAATCTCTCTCAAATCTTCTGCTCAATGATTTACGAAAAATACATTTATAAAACACATCAGTATTTTAGGATCACATTATTCTTGAACAAGGCAAACGGTCTTTTAGAAAAGTAAAAGCAATTCATTTAAAAACAAACAGAGTCAAGTCCAAGATCAATCATTGTTTTTAATGCTTATTTTTATGATGCTTATAATTCTGGCATAAAAATTGAAATGACATTACTATTATTTCACTGCATGGATGCTATAAAATAAAATGTCTTCTGTCAGCAAGTACTTTTTTTCCCCTCAAGATAAAACTTATTTATACTTATAATATCTAAAGGTGCAACATAACATGTCGTATAACATTGTTATACAGAGTTACTGGTAATCAATTAGCATCCTTTGAGGGGCTTATTCTGTACATCAAAACTAACAACTTTTGTTTAACAACTTTTATCAAATCTTTAAAAAAAACTGCTGTTTCATAGAAAAATATCGTTCAGCGTCGAATGGAACAGCTGTTTTTTTAGTTTTGATAAAAGTCGCAGAACAAGAGTTGTTAGTTTTGATGAACAGAATAAGGTCCTAAAATGATGCTAATTGAATACCAGTAACCCTGTTTAACATGTTTCAGTAATGTAGACATAAAACGTGTTGTTATAACAAGTTATTTATCATATTTCATATCAAAGTTATCTAACACGTTACTTAACCTGTACGCATCCCAACAATCTGTTTTACAAAATTATATCAGGAGCTTAGATTAAGGAATTTAATACGAATAAACTTAATTAGATGCCTAAACCTAAAACGTTACCCTTCTTTAGTAGTCGGGTAAATATTATGTAAAACAAGCTTATTACAGTGTCTTTGACCCAATCCTACCTGTTGCACCAATGAATTGAATTATACTATTGCATGTCAAAAAGCACTAAACCAAAAGAATGATGATATCAAAATTTCAACAACCATTGTTGTTGTCAAGGGTGAGAAGATAAGTTAATAATATAATGATCTATTATTGCTCCCTATGCCTATTCGACGATTTCCACTATCTTACTTCCCATAATTCATAATTTTTACTCTAGTTAAATAGTCTTTAATGTTTGTAAATTTGGGTTCAAAGTCCTGTAACAGTAGAGCATTGTTTTGTGGGTCAATAAACAATCGTGCCGTTATTATGTTTATGGTATAATGTCAGAATAAAATGTTTCCAGTACTAGGTAAGCGCGTCATTAATTCGAATTTTATTCACATTAGCTTTCTTTTGTATAAACAGTAAGGATTCACAATTATTTTGCCATTATATGTGAAAGTAGCGCAACTATTAAAAATAAATTTATTACAAGGTGTCGTTTAATACGCAAAACGTGATTTGACTTACACTTTGTTATTCTTTTGCTTGAAAATCTTTTACCCTTAGTGCTTTCCCTAAATATGACCCATATTTGAATCATGCAGTAATGCGTTCTATTTTTTTATGTTAAAAAATTTCAGATTTTTTAGATAATTGTTGTGCTAAAGTAGTATTTTTATTTACTTTATTTGGACTTTCTGTACTGTTATCATGGAGTCTTACGTTCGTGACCACCTTTTCATTTGGAAATTGTTTCGATAACGCATCTTAATAGGTCATTTCCATAAACAATACGTGATTAAATGAACAAATATGGTAGGTTCTTTCTTAATGTTTTAATTTAAAAATCCAGAAGCTGAATAATAAAATTGTCGTTGTAATTAAGTAATGTCATTTTAGTAACTTGAAAAGACAAATTCAACCATCGAATAATGCTTATTTTTGTCCATAACTTCGCAATGGTTAGGTATATTATTTTTGATAGCTCTTTCTAACATAGCCCACTAAATTAGCAAGTTGAAATGGCAGTAGGCAGATTAAATACAAAATTGGAAGAGCAAGCGCAACGTAGCACATCTACCAACTAGGTGGATTGATTTAGTTCCGCAAGCGATTTCCAACCGGGAATTTTTAGTTTCTGGAAATTCATAGTGCAAGCAGTATTGATGTCCTGCGCACGTCCTACGGCTGATAACGATGATGATGATGAAATAGCTATTATCACTTACAAACTAACTGTAACAGCTGTTAGCTGTAAGCTGTCACCTCTACACCTCGTGCAGTCCCACAATATTAGAGACCGAGCGCCGCCATTGCACCACCTTATCATACAAATGAGTTGCATGCCCGTACATAATAAATAATATATAAATAGACCTGAAATACCTACAAGTTAGGGTCTGCATGTACCACAGCTGTCTCACAATATGGCTGCCATCACTAAGTTAAGTCCCGTTATAGTCGCAAAATCGACAAAATTTTTGAAACTACGATGTCACTTATGGAATGTAACCGTTGGATCAACCTAAAAACAGCGATATCAATTTTATTATCTTTGAGATTTGTGCAGCAGAAATTCTGAATTTGATAGCAACTGATGTCTTTGCTCATGGATCCTAAAAGCAAGAAACAGAAAAAATTGAAGTTTTTAGGGGCGGCTTTTATCCAGAGACAAACTGAAACAAAAAATCCGGACGCAGGCGATAACATAATTTAATTTCTGAAATGTTCACTTCTAATGAAAGCAATAAAGGCTTATTTTTAACACTACTACTTCTAAAAAGAGGACTTCCTAAAAAGAGGTTCTATGTTCGTATGTATGTATTTTTTTGTGTATGTTCGTCGATATTTTAGCCAATGTGAAACGATTTAAAAGAACCTTTTTTAGTTTGAAAGAGTATACTTCCGATAAATTTTATCGAAATTGTCTGAGCTGTTTTTGAAAAATCGACAATTATGTAAAAATTGTATTGATCGATTTAAGTGAATTATTCCAATTTTTTACACGATTGAAGTCAATTGTGCTATTTTTGCTAAAATTAGTTATATTTTATTTATTTATGTCACTGCTCAGGAACAAAATATGAAGAAAGCGACGTGCCACGTTTCTAATAATATGGGTGGCCCTCTCCATATATTTTTTCCGCATCGCATTCTTGTCTTGAGAATGCAGTTTTGTACAATGCCCTGTAATTCTGTGACGTCATTACGAAGTAATATGTAGGATGCGACGACTCGAGACCATTGTTTTTCCGTTAGACGCCAGCATGGAATATGAAATTAGAAGCTAAGAATTTCATCTAGTCAATTCCAACGTTTCTCATACACGTCCGTATTGCATTTTTAATGACTAACTAATGGATATTATGCATGTGTGTGTTCGAATAATTGGATTGATAATTGGATAATGAAAAATGGAAAATAATACATGTAAAAATCTCGCTGATGCCATTCTCAAAAAACTCAATACGACAGAAAACTCTTTGATAAATTCTCACGAAACTAAGCACTCAAATGCTTACTCTTTGTTTCTGTATCCAACAGATCGTATAGAAATTTCGAAAATTGCTGCAGGTTTAAAGAATGATAGTGCTCCAGGTCCTGACTCTATCACAGCTAAAATTATAAAAATGTCACTCAGTTCACTTATAATTCCGTTAAACTCTATTTTTAACTTAAGCCTTGAAACCGGTATTTTCCCTGAATGCTGGAAAGTTGCTGCTGTCACCCCTGTTTATAAAAATGGCCCGAAAACATCTCCTGATAGCTATAGACCTATTGCGCTGCTTAGTGTGTTTTCCAAAATGTTAGAAAAACTAGTTAACGCTAGACTTATCAAGTACTTAGAAAAACACGAACTAATCTCAGACAGGCAGTTTGGTTTCAGACGGGGTAAATCAACTGAAGATGCCGCTACACTATTGGTTAATCTCGTATCTTCGTACATCGATGGAAAAGAAAAATGTATCGCGGCGTTCCTCGATTTAGCGAAGGCTTTTGATTCCATCTCGATTGGCCTCCTTCTAAAGAAACTCGACAGATGCGGTATCAGGGGAGTGGCCTTGGAGTGGTTTAAAAGCTACTTGTCCGGCAGAAAACAATACGTTAAAACCTGTAACCGCTTCAGTGGCTGTCTTCCTATTGATTACGGTGTCCCACAGGGCAGCATATTAGGGCCCACCCTGTTTCTTATCTACATTAATGATATAGTTAGCAGCACTCTCCTTAATGCCGAAATTATTACATACGCTGACGATACCGCTGTTGTCTTTCATGGCGATTCATGGCGCCAAGTTTTTAATTTCGCTGAGCGCGGACTATCTATTCTAGCCAAATCTCTTGACAGAAATTTGCTCACATTAAATACTAAAAAAACAAAATATGTCTCTTTTTCCAAAACTTCTGTTTCTCGGCCTCCTGTTAACTGTAGTCTCAAAATTCATTATTGCTCTCGCGATGCTCTAACTCCACCCTTCTCTTGTACATGCCGTCTCATTGAGAACACAAAAAGTATTAAGTATCTTGGAATCACCATAGATGAAAACCTTTCCTTTGCGCATCACATATCTGAGCTTTCTGCTCGAATTCGCAAGCTAATTTACGTCATGAAGGACTTACGAGACTGTGCTCCTATGCCACTATTGAAACAAATCTACTCTGCGTTGTGCCAGTCCATAATTCAATACTGCATCCCGGTCTGGGGCAGCGCAGGCAAAACCATTTTCATGACAGTAGAGAGAGCACAAAGGGCGTTAATCAAAGTTATACTACGGAAACCTTTTCGTTATTCTACCGATCTTCTCTATGACGAGTTTGAAGTACTTCGGGTTCGTCAGTTATTTGTGTACAATGTAGTCTTAAAAACTCATTATAAAATCAAACTTCGACCAGACTATGATACTCTTCTATCCAAACGAACAAACCGAGCCTTTTTTATTCCACTGCCACGCTTCAGATCTGAACTGGCAAAACGCTGCCCGGCGTATTCCCATACTTGTACGTATAATAATGTGTTCATGCTGTTAATAAAAGAATGTGTGGATTTGTCTAAATTCCACTTCAAAAAGAAATTAAAGCAGTGGTTGTTAAAGCTTTCATATAACTGTACTGAAAACCTAATTAGTAGTTTGTACGGGGAGTGATTTGTTGAAACTTAGATACAATACATACTCCACACATACACACACATGTAACACTGCAAACCTTGACTCTCATGAGATCTCGTGTATTGCAGTGTTACACACACATACACACACACACACACACACACACACAGGCACGCACACACACACACACATACAGGCAAGCGTAAAATAAGTCATGTTTATAACATTGTAATTCTGTTTCTGTTTCAAAAGTCAACTAACTTTAACGTTTTAATTTTGTTTAACTTCCTATTTTGTTCTGTGTTCTTTATAGTACTTTTATTTTAAATTTTGGTAACGACGCACTCGGACCCCAAGATACAAGCCTAGAGCTTAGTTTGGGGTCCGCTGTTCAACTTGCTTTGGAAATAATAAATGTATAGTATAGGTAAAAAATTAATAGTATGGGTAAAACTCTTTTGTTACTGTGCGTAATATAATGTAATCATTATTTATACTTATTATGTAACTGTTTTTTTCGTAATAACTTAAACTTGTTTAATGTCATTAAAAAAGGCACTTCGTCTTTGCATACCTAAAAATAAATATATAAATTGTTCTTTTTTGCAAAGTTAAGGGACTTTCTAACATGCTCATCATTATTAAGAACTTTGACTAGGTATGAAATGGAAAAAAAATCTGATGTTTAATGTTTTCGTGATGTTGCATTCGATACCTTAGTATAAACTGTTCATAGTGATGAACATATAATAAGAAAGTCTCTACGTTTAGCAATGCCACATACTGAAATTGCTGCAGGTGATATATCCTTGACGATTAAAAAGTATTAAAATGCGAATGGACAGAGCAAGTAGCTTACAGGATAACTAACTGACGGGTTCTTAAACGCATAATACGTGGGTCTCACTGAAATGGAAATGAGATAGGACTTCAATTTTAAATATTAAACAAAGTCTATGATTATAAGAAAAAATAAACTTAGACTACACCGAAAGTCACAAGAAAATACGCGGTGAAAATTTTCGTGCGCCAAGTTCAAAGAAACAATGACATGACATTTTATAATTGCCGCCTTTTTAAATCTTCTATACCAATGTTATAAAGAGGAAAGATTTGATTTTTTGTTTGTTTGCATTGAATAGGCTCCGAAACTACTGAACCGATTTGAAAAATTCTTTCACTGTTGGGAAGCTACGCAATCCCCGGGTGTCATAGGCTATATTATAAAAAAATTACGGAGTCTGCTAGTATTAAATAAGGATGTTATTTACCTCTTGAAATTGTTAAAAAGCTATATTTAAAGCTATATTTTCAAACTTATCATTAAAATATATATTTTTTTGCTTTGATCTAGCCCATTCTACAAACTTTCAATGTTACCTAGTATCATACTTTGTCAAGAGCAACATAGCAAATATCTATTGCCCCGAACACAAACAAAGCCTTGTTTTAAAGCAACATAGGCTAAAATTTGCATTTTAGTGATAAGCAAGATGCATAACAAAGAATAGTTTAAAACTACACTTTAATTATATTTTACACGGCGCACCACAAAAAATTCAACGACTGCAACGTCAAAGGAAACTTTTATAAATTAAAAGCCAGCAGCTAAACTTCCGGCATAATATTTTTCCACTTACGGGAATGAGGCCCTTGTGTGTGTTAAAGCTGAGTTACTTTAATAACTTGCACTAACTGTAGGCTTTGTCTCCACGAGCAATTGTGAATAGGCGGTATATAAAGTAAATAGAACGAACTGACAACTCCTTGTGCTGAGGTTTTCTGAGACACAAGAAAAAGGAAGAAACGTTACACATCTCCGGCATATAAACACCAGGTGCATCACGGTGTACGGTGAACAAGTTTTGCCCATGACCCAATGCCGCCCTTTATTTTAAGGAGCTCTTCTGGTTCGAGTGGGCTCAAAATATCCGACATATCGCGAAAGAAAAATTCAGCCAGCTGTTCCATTGACATATTTTTTTGATCGTTTTAATGAAACAGCTGATTTGTTTTTAACTAATTCAGGGAAGGTTTCATAGTAAAAGTTGCTCATCTTGCTATGCTAAAAGTTTTTTGGGCGTGGGTAGTCGCCAACTACACATTGTTTTAATTTGCTCCTACTTAATTAATCATAAAAATTATATAAAAGCAAGGCAGAGCTAAATCTACATGTTTAAACTGATTAATTGAGCACAATACCTGTCCGGGAGTGTTTTCCTTTAATAATACACAGAATTACATAGTACACAGCACATATTTATTTTGCGGTTATCTTACACCAGTGATATAGCACTATTTTTCCCCAAGCAACAATGGAAGCTATTGTGGAAACCCAGGAACAGCTTCAGTCACTATTTATACAGAAGATGGAGGCCTTCCAAGCTGAACTGCAGAGATCACCTGCCACAAGCAAAAATGATTTATTGGCCGACGACTTTTCATCCTTCCGTTCCTTTGTCTTGGTATCCATGAAATCTCTTCAAGATGAGATTAATCTTGTGGCTCGAGGAACTGACAATCTGGAGATGAGGACTCGGCGGAAGATACTGTTACTGCATGGAGTGCCCGAGGTGAACGATGAAAACATTACAACAACTGTGGTGAATGTTGCTTTGCAAAAACTCAAGATAACCGAGTTCTCTGCCTCTCACATAAAACGCTGCCATCGCATGGGTCGGTCATCTGGTACCGGCAGACCGAGGCCTATCCTAGTAAAGCTGCAGGACATGTCCATGCGTCAAAAACTTTGGTTTGCCAAAACTGCGCTAAAGGGGTCAGGGATCACTTTGTCTGAATTCCTGACAAAACTGAGGCACGAAACCTTCATGGCAGCCCGTGATCGCTTTGGTGTGACGAAGAGCTGGACGCGGGATGGCTTCATCTTTGTGCTAGGACCGGACGGCAAACAGCATCGCATCAGCAGCCTTGAAGAGCTGAACAGGATTGAGGCCGCCGCCCCTTCAAAGATTAAGAGGCTTGAAGTACCGGCGGAGAAGAAACAAGTTAGAACCGCTCGTAGAGTCCAATCGAAGCAGTAAACATTCTCGTGAACACTTGAGTTCTTGCATTTACTGAGCAGTAGGTAGGTATAGTCATGCGTAATCTGCTGTATAGGGTAGGCATCGTGCTTTATCTATATTTTGTCGCTTTTAAAATTATGTATTTTTTAAATTGTAAAATAATTTTAGTTCACCCACTTTATTTTCTAATTCTCAGATTTATTCAGTTGACACCTAAATGTCACTGTCATTTGTCTCATCTGTCATTCGCACAATGTCGAATTGTTTTTTTTTTTTTTTTCCTAAGGTAAAACGCTAAGGCAGTTTGCTATCAAAATATTTTAACTGATTTAGCTGTATTCATGTAAGCTTCTTTTATGTACTCCTGTAAGTCCCCACATAAGTTTATGTGGCTTGTTACTACAGATTAGCAGACATTTTCCTATTAGTTACCAATGTTTTTATGATATAGCTTTGTTGCAATAGTGGTTCTTGTGTTCATAATTTATTTAAAAATTACATTTTTTTTTTATGTATGTGTTATGCCCTAATTTCATGGTGAATTTTGGTTTATTACTTAGTCCTTGTTTTTTATTTTTTTTCTTTTCTTTCTTGGCGCGGACTCTACTTTTTGTACCTAGTTTGAATGAGGTACCCACAGAAGAGAGAAGGAAATAGAAAGGCGATGTGGAGGGGAGGTTTGTCGCCACGTACATGAGTTATAACTCAAGTTACGTGAAATCGTGACATTTACTGTCTCAGTCGTTCAAGTGATTTCAGAGGTAATTTTTGCCAAAAAAATGCCGGTTTGCGCTATTATAACGTGTCGAATACAAAGCCAAGACTTTAGTTTACAAAAAGGAGGAATACCCTTTCACTGGTAAGTCTAAATTGTGGGCATTTTTAAATTTAAATGATTTATTTTACTGCCTAGATTTTCGTTGATAGTGGTTGCAAACATTTTATCGACATCGATAAATTTCGCTAGTAAGTTAATATTTCGCAATTCGAAATTTATTGTTATTAAGTATCTGAATATTTTGATTTAATAAAATATTTGTGATTGTGGTGTATTTTAATTAATAATTGTATTTGCATCACACTTTAACTATTATGTTCCTTACGAATAAAAGTTATCAGGTCCAATATATATACATATAAATATATAGATTGAACACGAAGCCGACTGCCGTTGCATGTTTGCTTTGATTTTCATTGATACATTGTATCTTCATTGCAGCTTTCCAGCCGATCCTCTGACGAAGAGTAAATGGATCGAGGCTACAGGACGGCAAGACTGGATTCCTACAAACGTTCCATTTACACGTGGTTCTTAATTAACATGTTTTATATAGTTATACATGTATATTATCTCGACATATAAAATGCTTAGATCTGAATGACTGACTGACGGATCCACGCACAGCCTAAACCGCTTCAATAAGCGGTCAGGAGAGACTTGAAATTCGGAGCGTGAGTTCTTTGTATGAAGTAGGCGTCTGATAAGAATAATTTACCGAATTTCTAACCAGGAAAATACAGACGTGAAAAATTAGAGCTAAATTTGTGTGAAACAACGTGATTTTTGGTTCATTTACTTTAGATTTTGCATTAACATTCTGTAATAGAATTGATGGAAGATGTGTTTCGTGTTTTATTGAAATATGAAAGTTATTTTGGGGTTGATTTTCTTCGAAGTTGATATCAGTACTCTGAAGTGTTTTTGAATTAAATTACTTTTTATTTTGATGCGTGTTTGAAAATTAAATCCGATTTTATTTAAGTAATCGGCCTATTGTCAGTAAAGATTAACCTTTTCTGAAGTTCCTTATACCATTGTATAGTTCCAATTAACAAAATAGCAATGTATGTCTAGGTATAAGGGTTCCTTGTTATGAGGTATGGAACACTACTTAAAGATATTTATAAATGTTGACTTATAATAAGGGACGCTAAAATAGAATGTTTCGAGAAAAAATGTATACGAACCACCCCGAATAATCTCTCCCGCTAGCACAAGCACGCGCTCTTACTCGCCCACGTAACCATTTACGTCTACGTTCAGCTAATCCAATGAATTAATTATATTATCGAGCTCCAAACTAGAAAAATATGATTGTAATTATTCTTCTCCTTATAAATATTGGCGTTGCATGGAACATGCATATGCCAGTGTCAAGTGTAAGTTCTATTATGATGTTATGATAACTAATATTGTCACATGTAATTCAGTTGTGTTCACATGTAATGTTAGTTTAAGCTTGTTTTGTATTTACGATGTGAAAATAAAGTTATTTTTTATTGTATTGTAATTATGGTAAAATTTACCTAATAAAATATTTGTACTATGATAATATTCATTATGAAAAATAGTTAAGTACAGTCGTGGCCAGCACAAAATATCTAAATACAATTGATTAGCCAACAATGGAATTTAGGCGACTTCCACCGTGTACGAAATCCAAATAGTTCGCAGGAATTGATTTGGCATCCATGTAGTACCTATATTAGAACTGATAGAAACACAAGTTTTATAAATTAATACAATACGGCACGTTGACATGATTTTTCAGTGTTAATTCCAAAAATTCCTAAATGGTAATAAAACTGCACAATCATTTTCATCAATGATATACTACATATATCCAGTTACATTATCCATAAATTATGCAATACGTATAAAATCATATTATCGATAAAATTAAACTGCACAATTTATGTCGCCCATCACTAGCTAAATGCCAAAAAACAACTGTGATACCATATTCAAATTCGAGATTGGCCCATTTTTTTTTTTTGGCTTGACATGTACCACGCATTTGCCATTGTTATGTAACATTAATAAAATAAAGTGAATTTAATAACTTTAACACGGCATTTAAATTATGACCAAATTAATGTTATGGGTCTTAGGTACCTTGGTGATGTGACAGAAAGTATACTACGCTCTATTCTAAAGGAAAAAAAAAATCTCCGATGCTAGTGAAAATTGCACAGTTATTGTGCAGATATTTTACAGTGGTAATACACACTTGGCGACAGCGGTTTTCATAGAAAATTTGTATGGATTTCCTTTCTAATATAGTTCTGCTGTTCTGTGGAGGTACCTGTGTAAAAATACTGTTTTACTTTGTTTTTCGCACAGTTTTTGCGAGATGTGTACCTACGTAATGTTTTATTGATTTTATGTTAGTTGTTTGTTTTTCCTCTAAAATTGTTTCTGTTGTGCTTTAATATGTTTTGGAGTATGTGCTAATTTTACTTTCTATGTAGTTGTATTTTTTCCAGCATCTCAGACAGGCACAACCGGCAGGTGGTTATTTAGTCGTATTTAGATTGTTTTTTTTTTTTTGTTTTTTTGTTAAGTAGTTATTAATTACGTTTATTTTTATATTATTTATAAGTATGATAAATATTTTTAGCAACAATGACAACAACAGTGATAATGAATATTTTTCTGTATCTTCCTCTGATACGATGGCTAGCAGTGACGACAGTTTTGCTAGTCTATTACCGCTATCTGATTTCCTGGATTCAACATTTTCAGACGTATCTAAAAACTTCAACGTCGTCCATATTAATGCCCAGAGCATTCCATCGTGCTATCCCGAAATGCTGGCGTCTCTTGATCACCACAATATCCACGCAATATTAGTCTCCGAAACATGGCTCCGTCCTTCTCTTCTCACTACTTCTTTTTCTCTTCCTGGTTTTGTTCTTATTAGGAACGACCGTGTCTCCCGAGGTGGTGGTGGCGTGGCTATATACTTAAAAGCTAATATTCCTTTCACGATCATTAACCAGTCACCCCAACCTCCCCCGATAAATGCTGGTGAACACCTCTTTATCGAAATTCTACTGTCCCACACTAAAGTTCTTCTCGGAGTCTATTATTGTCCTTCAAAAAGCATTGATTACTTTTCTTCCTTTGAAACTATTCTTCACAACCTTATTCCTTCTTACAATCACTCCATCATCATGGGTGATTTTAACACTTGTCTCAATAAGAAAGATCATAGAACATCTTCACTAGAATCCTTAACAAAATCTTGTAACTTGCATATTCTTCCTCTTAATGCTACACATCACTTTCCAAATTGTGTCCCCTCTCTTCTTGACTTAATGATAGTGTCTTCTCCTAACAACGTTGCCAAACATGGTCAATATGCTGCTGACAACTTTTCCTATCATGATTTGATCTTTCTCTCTTATAAAATTCGTCCCCCTAAACCTAAACCTCAAATTATTCTGCAGCGTAACTTTGGTGGCATGGATCGTGAGGCTCTTCTCCGAGATGCTAGTAGCATTGACTGGGGTATTGTTACGGATGCTGAGTCTGTTGAAGATCAGGTATCTATATTTAACTCTTTGGTTACGCAATTATACGATACCCATGCACCTTTACGTAGCATCAAAATCAAACAACTTCCTGCACCATGGCTCACTGAGGATATAAAATGCTTAATGCACAAAAAAGAAATTGCTAAAACCAAGTACAAGTCGCGCCCCACTGAGATCAACCATGCTAAATATGTTCAGGCCCGAAATCGCTGCAATAAAGTGAGTAGGGATGCAATGCGTCGCTATGTTCATGCATCAGTCGATGATGAGAATCCAGCTAAGGTCTGGAAATTTCTTAAGTCAGTGGGAATTGGCAAATCTCGTCAAGACACTTCTTCTAACAATATTGACCTTAATGCCTTAAATTTACATTTCTCATCAGCTTCCATTATTTCGGATGCCGATAAAAGCCATACATTACGTTATCTTTCTGCCATTACTCCTCCCGACTTTCCTCCCTTTGAGTTCAATCGTTTCACTGAATGTGATGTTAAGAAGAGCCTAATGTCGATATCCTCCAACGCAGTTGGCGGTGACAATGTGAGCCGGAACATGCTTTTGCCTATTTTAGACATCATCCTTCCTGTCCTGTGTACCATTTTTAATAATTCCATCTCATGTGGAATATTTCCTACAGTCTGGAAAGATGCACAGATTATACCACTACCAAAAAAATCCAATCCCAAATCCTTTTCCGAATATCGTCCTATCTCTATCCTACCGTTCTTATCCAAAGTTCTGGAGCGTCTTGTCCACAGACAGCTGAACGATTACCTTAACAGACATGATCTCCACAATCCTTTCCAATCCGGTTTCCGTCCTGGGCATAGCACTGTGTCCGCGCTTATTAAGATCACCGACGGCATACGCTTGGGTATGGATAACGGTAAGCTTACTGTTCTAACCCTGTTAGACTTCAGTAATGCCTTCAATACCGTTGACTACGACATTTTATTAGCATTATTGCGCTCATCTAACATATCTCCATCAGCGATCGACTGGCTTCACAGTTATCTGTACGGACGCCGGCAGCGGGTTCGCCTTGGAGATAATTTTTCTTCTTGGTGTGACACTACTGCTGGTGTGCCACAAGGCGGCGTGCTATCTCCCCTTCTTTTTGCCTTTTTCATTAATTCCATATCGCTACGGCTCACTTCTTCCTATCACCTTTATGCAGACGATCTCCAAATTTATTCGCAAGCTCAGCTAGATGATCTAGTTTCAGCGATAGCTGCTATAAATTCCGATCTCTACCAAGTAACTGAGTGGAGCAATTCTTTTGGTTTAAAAATTAACCCCGCAAAGTCACAAGTTATTATTATTGGCAGCTCTTATCATATTTCAAGAATTGACTGGCCCAAACTTCCTTGCGTAGAGTTCGATGGAATCACTTTGCCATTTAGTGAATCTGTGAAAAACCTCGGTGTCATGTTTGATCGTACGCTATGCTGGGATACTCATATAAAAACAATCAGCTGCAAGTTGTTTGCTGCTGGTAGCTATCTAAGACGGCTACGAAACTTCTTGCCTACTGCTACTAAAGTTGCGCTCGCACAGTCTCTTCTTCTTCCTATTTTAGATTACGCTGACGCCTGCTTTTTAGATCTTACTGAAGTCCAACTTGATAAGCTTGAGCGTCTCCAAAATTACTGCATTAGGTTCATATTTGGGCTACGCAAATATGACCACGTATCTCATTTTCGTACTAAGCTCAAGTGGCTTCCAATTCGTCTTCGTCGGAATGCTCATATCCTTAATCTTCTTTATAACATCCTCTTCAATCCTTCTACCCCATGCTATCTTAAAGACTCTTTTTCCTTCTGGCATGATGCACATTCCCTTCCCCTCCGATCCAAGGACAACCTTTCCCTTATGACTCCTACCGCACGGTGTGAAACTTTTTACGGACGGTCGTTTGCCTTTCAGGCAGTCCAGTTATGGAATGCCTTGCCCGTTACTGTCAGAAAAGCTCAATCACTTAACATATTTAAAGATCAGGTTAAAAACCATTACCTGCAGAAAATGATGATACTTTAATTTTGTAACTGTTGTTGTTGTTATTTACGTTGTTTTACGTAAGTAGTAAATTACATATTGCCCAACCACGGAAACTGCTGCGTCGCTGACCCCGTTCTAGATTCAACACGAGGATGCACCGAGGCACGAGCTACAGCATCAGCGCTTTGTGACGTTCGACCGAGGCGACCTGCGTCTGCCTCCTAGTTAGGTGAAGCAGTTCCGACTACACATCAGTTAGGCTCACTAGTATAAATTAACTATAGTTTTAATTGTAATTTCATTTATTTTAATTAAATCTTTATAAGGACATTTGGTTTTTTTTGAAATCCTCCGACTGCAGCTACATATTTGGCGCAGTCGTTGTAGGATCCTAGAGTCAGTGCGCGGCGGTTTAGTGCGGTAAACTTCATATTTTCCGGCTCGATTTCCGCTACTCGCTGACAGGCTGTCTAGCCCTCATCTGGGATCCAGAACCTACAAGCCGCAGCCCGGGGGACAAGTATCCAGCCTTCGATACGCAGAGAAGACCAAATGCATATGTAAGTGCGCAAAACTTTCTTTTTGTGTTGCTTCCTGGACTCCACCTCGTCCTACCCTACCTTTAAGTACCCTTAAATTTTCAAAATTTTCCACCCTAGGAATCAGGGTGACCGGGGGGCTGAATCTCGTCAGTCTCACCGTTTTAGTACGTTAGATAGTATTAGAGAAGTAGATTTAGATACAAGTAATTTAGAGATGTCTGATAGGCCAGACTTAATCTTTAAGGCCCTGCGGCCAGTTCCCGATTTTGACGGGAACCCAAACGTTCTCACACGTTTCATTAAGATATGTGACCAGCTAGTAGAGACTTATATGAGCGCTACCCCCGATGGTCAGTTAGGCAATTTGTGTCTACTTAATGGCATTTTAAATAAAATAACGGGGCCAGCAGCCACCATCATCAACTCAAATGGCGTTCCTGATAATTGGTTAGGGATCCGTGAGTCCCTCATAAATAATTTTGCCGATCAAAGGGATGAAACAGCCCTTTATAATGACCTCTCCTTAGCCACACAAGGACAGCGCTCGCCTCAGGAGTTTTATGACTATTGTCAGTCACTATGTAGCACAATTATGACCTATATAACTTTACATGAATCCTTACAAACGACTATAGAATCAAAACGCGCATTGTACAAAAAACTAGCTATGCAAGCCTTTGTGCGAGGTCTACAGGAACCTTTAGGTTCGAGAATTAGGTGTATGAGACCGCCAACTATCGAAAAGGCATTGCAATATGTTCAAGAAGAAATGAATATATTATATCTACAACAGCGCAATAATGAAATCCAACCAAGGGTGAATAGTTTTAAAATTCAACCCTCGTTTACACCCCCTCAGCCTAGGATGCATTTCCAGCAACCAGCAGTAGCATCTACTAGCCAGAGGCCTATGCCCATGCCCATGCCTATACATGTACCACCGCAACCGTCTAATTTTAGACTTAGTAATAATAATAACCCTGTTAACCAACCCCCTATTCGAATGCCGACACGCACCCAACAAATGTTCGGCGCACCGCCACCAAATTACAACGCGCGTAGTAATATGTTTAGAATGCAACCAAGGTTTCAACCACGAGGTTTTCAACCCCAAGCATTTTCATCCCCTAAACCAATGAGCGGAGTACAGCATTATTCGCCCAGATTTCTACCCCCTACTCCGCCTAGACTAAATGGACACGACTGGACTAAGCACGGCAACCCTCCACCGACTAATTATTTTAAAAGCCGCGAAATGAATTTTAACGAATGCGGTAATCACGAATACGAATACTATTATGACCCTAGTGATTACGGATATGAGCTTCATGAGTATCCTTTATACGATCAGGACCCATACGGCTACGCGGATTGTGAAAATTATAGTCCACAAATTACCGAAATCCAGGACACTTCCGAAGTGGCTCAGGAGTCACAATCCTCATTCCATGAGGAAAATTTTCACAAGAATCCCATCTTAGACAGGCCAAAATAGAAGTTAACTTACAGACACAAAGACAGCTACCATACATCCAGATAGAAAATCCACGATTAAAACTTTTAATCGATACCGGCGCGAACCAGTCATTCCTTAGCCCAGAAGCTGTAAGTAAATCTTATCCTCACGTACCTCTAGATTACGACCCTTTTGAGGTTACGAATGTTCATGCCGTTAGCCAGAACGATTTCTCTGTCACGGTACCCTGTTTTCCGGAGATAAACGACAATGACCCGATCAAACTTTTCGTATACAAATTTCATAATCATTTTGACGGACTGATCGGTCTTGATTTGCTTACCAAGTGGGAAGCAAAAATTGATCTTAAACAACTGTGCCTTATAACAAAGACAGCAGTAACACCGATTTTACTTCATGACTCGCGCAATGTTAACCTGTACGAGGACATAATACCGGCACAGAGTACAAAGCTAATTCGGTTACCGATTGACGCGCCTGATGGTGAGGTTTACATCCCGGAGCAAATCCTCTGTAACTGCGTCATTCATGAATGCGTGACCAGCGTAGCACAAAACAGAGGTATCCTGGAAGTGGAAAATCCCCATAATAATGACGTAGTATTTTCCATTGACAGACCAGCTCACGCCGAATTGTTTAATATCGAGTGCACGCGCCCTAATCAAGTCCCTGCGCGTACCAAAGACGTACTATCGCGACTTCGCACCGACCATCTTAACGAAGAAGAAAAGGCTAACTTGACAGCTCTTTGCTCAAAGTATGCGGACGTGTTTTATATTGAAGGTGAAAATCTGACCTTCACTAACAAAATTAAACATCGCATTCGCACCACCGATGAAATCCCGGTGTATACGAAGAGCTATCGTTACCCTTTTGTTCACCGACAAGAGGTTAGCGACCAAATTAACAAAATGTTGGCGCAAGGTATCATACAGCCTTCTGAGTCTGCATGGAGCTCGCCCATCTGGATTGTTCCCAAAAAGATGGACGCGTCAGGCAAACAGAAGTGGCGTCTAGTGGTGGATTTCCGTAAAGTGAATCAAAAAACCATAGACGACAAATATCCGATTCCCAACATATCTGATGTTCTGGATAAGTTAGGAAAGTGCCAATATTTCACCACCCTCGACCTCGCGAGTGGCTTTTACCAGGTTGAAATGGATCCAGCTGACATCCAGAAGACCGCCTTTAATGTGGAACACGGTCACTTTGAATTTCTAAGGATGCCCATGGGTCTGAAAAATTCACCTTCCACTTTTCAAAGAGTGATGGACAATATCCTCAGGGGACTGCAGAACCAGGTCTGCCTGGTCTACTTAGATGACATCATCGTCTTCAGTACCTCCCTACAGGAGCACATAACAAACCTGGAGAAAGTGTTCCAAAGACTACGAGACAACTACTTCAAAATACAAATGGATAAGTCTGAATTTTTGAAGTTAGAGACAGCCTACTTGGGACACATTATAAGCCGCGATGGTGTAAAACCAAATCCGGATAAAATAACTGCAATAAAAAAATATCCAATCCCCAAAACGCCTAAAGAAATAAAACAATTTCTTGGACTTGTGGGATATTATCGCAAATTCATCCCGGATTTCGCACGCATCACAAAGCCATTGACGCAGTGCTTAAAGAAGGGTAAGAAAATTACTTTTACCCCTGAATACGTCAATAGTTTTGAGAAGTGCAAAACTCTTTTAACCAATGACCCCATACTGAGGTATCCCGATTTTGACAAGGAGTTTCTCCTGACAACCGACGCTTCAAATGTCGCCATCGGAGCTATCCTCTCCCAGGGTCCAATAGGATCTGATAAACCGATTTCTTACGCATCACGTACTCTAAACGATAGCGAACTGAACTACAGTACTATCGAGAAAGAGCTCTTAGCCATAGTGTGGGCTACTAAGTATTTTAGACCCTACCTATTTGGAAGGAAATTTAAAATACTCACAGACCATAAACCACTTGAGTGGATAATGAGTTTGAAAGAACCTAACTCACGCCTCACTCGCTGGCGGCTAAAGCTCAGCGAATACGACTACACCGTTCAGTACAAAAAGGGTAGAGCGAACACCAATGCTGATGCTCTATCGCGCGTAGAGATTCACACAAACGAGCAAGCAGCTCTGATTGACGAGATCGACGAACTTAATTCTATTATGGGAAATCCTTCTGATTCCGTGATTGTCCAACCTAACTCCGAAACCGTAACAGCACCCGATATTGGATCAGGTACTGCGACTGTACACACTAGCGCCGAAGACCCTATACTCGAGGTCCCCATTAGTGACGAGCCTCTTAATAAATTCCATCGACAAATAGTCTTCACCATAGTCAATGACATAAAAAAACGACCTGTGGTGTCCAAACCTTTTGACACGCACACTCGCGTTTCCTTACAGGTCGCTGAAGACAATCTCGAGCAGGATGTTGTAAACGCTATTAAAGAATACGTTACCCCGAAAATTAAAACAGGAATTTTAATAAACCCCCCATTAGGATTATATTCTATTATTCCCATAATTCAAAGAAGCTTTAAAAGTTCAACAATGAATCTCGTATTGACAAAAGTCGAGCTTGAAAATGTCAAACATTATCTTAAACAACAAGAGATTATTAAGCATTACCACGAAGGTAAAACGAACCATAGGGGAATCAATGAATGCTACCTTTCACTGTCGAAAAAATATTTCTGGCCTAAAATGAAGGATCAGATATCCAAATTCATCAATGAATGCACAGTTTGTGGTCAGGGAAAATACGATCGTAATCCCATAAAACAGCGTTTTAATGTAGTACCACCACCTACAAAGCCCATGGAAATAGTTCATATGGACTTATTCACCGTAGATAGTGAAAAATACGTCACATTCATGGATGCGTTTTCAAAGTACGGACAAGCCTATCATCTTCGAGATGGCACAGCTATAAGCATTTTACAAGCCTTGCTTAAGTACTGTACACACCATGGCTTACCATTTACCATAGTAAGTGACAACGGAACGGAGTTTTCCAACCAACTGTTCTCTGAATTCCTAAGAACCCATAACATCCAACATCACAAGGTTCTTCCACATTCACCAAACGACAATGGAATCATAGAACGTTTTCACTCAACCCTACTAGAACACCTAAGACTCCTCAAATTGCAACGCAAAGATGAGCCAGTGGTAAACCTGATACCGTATGCCCTCATTGCCTATAATAGCTCAGTACACAGCTTTACCAAATGTCGTCCTTATGACATTATAACAGGACACTTCGATCCAAGAGATCCAGTAGGAATAGACATGACACAGCACTTACTACAGCAATATACCCAAAACCACAGAGACCAAATGAAGTTAGTATATGACGTCATTAATGATTCGGCCTTGCACAATCGAACTGCTTTAATCGAAAATAGGAATAAGGATAGAGAACCCGAGACTCAGTACGAACCACAGCAACAGATTTTCGTTAAGAACCCGCTTGCTAGCCGACAGAAGTTAGCGCCTAGGTACACTAAAGACACGGTTCTCGCGAACTTGCCTATCCACATTTATACGTCACGAAAAAAAGGTCCTGTAGCAAAAGCTCGCCTTAAGCGAGTGCCTAACAGTGCTAAATTGTTACAGAATACTGACGGCGATGGTGATGGTGATGGCGCATCTAACTCGCGCACAGGAGATAAGACTTGAGAGTCTTAACGACGGTCCTGGCATCCTCCCCTACAAACTAGGACAAACTCGGCTTATAACGCACTATCATAGCTTTCTGCAATATATCAAACTAGATGACCTAGAGAGTAAAGCTCTCGAAATTAAGTCCCAATTAATGAGCTTCGAACAAAAACTCAGCAACGATACATTCTCTCTATATGAACTCCAAGTTAATTATGTGTCACAAAAAATCGACAAAGTTTTAGAACACCTGAGAAGTTTTGAACCTAACCGGATAAAGAGAGGTCTAATCGACGGTTTAGGTTCGGTAATCAAAAGCCTCACTGGCAATTTGGATTATCAGGACGCAATTCGATTTGATAATGCTATCAAAAATATAGGAGACCACGAACATAAAATTGCTGCCGAGTTAAATACCCACATTAGCTTGAATAAAGAGTGGATGGCTCAGCACAACTTAGTCATCGAGCAGTTAGTGCAAAACCAAGAACTCATCAACTCTACTTTAGAGCTGATAATCGATAGTAACGCGTATAAAGACAATAGTCTCTTAAAATATGCTCGTTTTGGCCAGCTATTGACTATTATAACAGAAAATGTAGACGATTTAGCTAAGGAAATAATTAGGTTAGAAAATATTTTAGCTTTTGTGCGTACATCGAGTACACACCATTCAATGGTAGACGTAAATACTTTAAGAAAAATGGTAGATAAGGTTAGATTAATTTACGGGGAAAATAGGGTAGTAACCTTAGATTTACGTGATTATTATAGTATTATTAAGCCCGGTTCATACTTTGCCGGAAGACAGGTAGTCATAGTTTTTCAGATTCCTATAGTCACTTCTAGTTCATATGACTTATACAAACTCTCGGTCGCCCCTAACAAACGTAACCAAGTCCTGATCCCACCCTCCCCATACCTAGCAACCAATAAGGAGGCATATGCGTACATGGAGGCTGAATGCCCGAAGGTAGACAAGCAGTACCTCTGCGTGAAAGAAAACGTCGCCCAAATCCACAAACAACAGGACTGTGTACGGGACCTTATCTCTCATCATTCGCTAGAACACTGCAACTTCACCACCGTCGACTTGGAAACTGAAGCCATCGAGCAACTGAGCAACAGGGACTACATTGCAACCTTCCCTCACAACACCAGAGCCCATCTACAATGCGGACGAGAAGAATTTAAACAACTTCAGGGAAGCTACCTTGTAACGTTGCCGACGAATTGCACTCTATCAACGCCCATGTTCATTATAACTAACCAAAATGAAGAAATATCCGGCAAACCGCTATTGATCACAGATATTACCTACAACTTTACGGACAATACTCCAACATCGAGGATGCTCCTGAAATCTATTAACCTGGAAAAACTACACAACGCCTATAATCAAGTCATGATGCAGCCGGAGATGAAATTGAATACGGATACAACGTACACCGTATACCACACCACCATCCCTCTCTACATATTACTGTGTGGCGCCTGCGTACTCATCGTAGTCCATTTCTACCGACGCTACTCCCACAAGCGTTACGAACCCTCCAAAAAACAAGAAGAGGAAAAGCAAGCCACCCCCAAGTATGAAGAGGTTGAGCAAAATACTTTTCCAGCAACATTTTCACTAAACGTTGGAAAATAGTTGCTGGTCTGCGGGTGGAGGAATTACATATTGCCCAACCACGGAAACTGCTGCGTCGCTGACCCCGTTCTAGATTCAACACGAGGATGCACCGAGGCACGAGCTACAGCATCAGCGCTTTGTGACGTTCGACCGAGGCGACCTGCGTCTGCCTCCTAGTTAGGTGAAGCAGTTCCGACTACACATCAGTTAGGCTCACTAGTATAAATTAACTATAGTTTTAATTGTAATTTCATTTATTTTAATTAAATCTTTATAAGGACATTTGGTTTTTTTTGAAATCCTCCGACTGCAGCTACATATTTAGTATATTATAATTTATATTATGTATTAGTTTATTATTAAGTCATAGGATTCTTTTATTATTATTTTTTATTTTGTAATGTGTTCTTTATTTTTGGGTATTTTAAGTATTTATATCAATTTTATTAGTATGTATGTTTATGATGTATGTATAATCTAATTTTTACTTTTTAATTAATGCGCACCCCGTCCATTATTTATACGCTTTCTGTCCTCTCCATCCTAAGGTTGCCTGGCAGAGATCGCTGTCAGCGATAAGGCCGCCCATTGTTACACTGTTTATGTATCTTTGTTTCTTCTTTTTGTTTATTTCTTGGTGTGCAATAAAGAGTTTATCTATCTATCTATCTATCTATCTATCTATCTATCTATCTATCTATCTATCTATCTATCTAAAGTTACTCTTGAACAGAACCCTTAAAAGTTACCCGTAAGTTATACCTAAATAACCAGTAGTAGATCCTGTTTACTGTATAAATTTAATAAATTAACGAGATGGTTAACAGGTTAATTTAATATGGTTATAGATACATTGACACAATATTATCAATTACAAGACGCATTGTGGGTAGTCTATAGGATCATCATTAGTATTTTTTTCCAGTTAACTTGTAACATTGGGGTTATTTATAAATTATATATATTTAGTCTTTGATAACCCAACGCTTGGATAGGCTCCTTTGGTTTTGTCGATATGTTACGTAATAAAGAAATTAGGGAAATAAATGGCTACAAGAAATAACAACATTTTTCCGGACTTTTTTTTATAAATTGCTCGTGGAAACAGCGCTATAACCCGGTTCAAGTAGGTGAGGTGCAAACTTGGCAACTCTTTCGTTTGTACGAGAAACGGAAGTAACGTTCATACGAAAACAAATCTCAAGATTCGTCGAGTTACGAATACGAGTATAAGATTGTAAATTGTGGTGACAATAAAGGAAACTAAGTAAATTTAATTTATGTTAAATTCTGGAGATTTTTTATAAATCATTAGAGATTTTTTTAAATTAACTTCAACAAAAGTGAAGCATCACATTGAATGCAGCTCATATAATTGTTGACATTAGACAAAAACAAATCATTATTTTTATTATCGACCACTTTTACTCCTCCAATCTGCTACAGTTGCGAAATATAAATCTGATCCATATACCTAAGTATTGCCAGATGCCTTATACGTAACGTTCGAACGAATATTTACTGAATGCGTTACTTCGGTGAGACAGACAGACAGACAGACAAAACTCTTTATTTACAACCACAATTTAAAAATAAAAAATATTTTCACATATACGACAAAAAAACAGATATGATTATAAATTGGCGGCCTTATCACCCATGGCGATTTCTTCCAGGAAACCTTGCACGAAAATGAACTGACAAGAACATAAAATAGTGGCCTTAACTAGAGATTAACAAAGAAAACACCTATAAATAATAAACTAAACATACTTATATAATACAAAATTTAAATATACTTACATATACACGTTATAATACATATACCTACATATACCTACACACGTTATAAAATAGTAGCTATGGGAAAAAGTAGCATCATGGTTTTAGATAGTGAGCTTTCACAAGTTGTTTGAAAACATTCAAGGAAGGTGAGTCTCATGGTTAAAGTTTTTCTAATTCCGATCGTGAATTGAATCTCATTAAAATCGATTTTCTTGCTTAGTCCAAAAAATATAAATTACAATATCTTAATGTGACCCTATACATGTCTTTCTTTGCATCGTTAATTTTACCTTTTTGTCACAATATCATATTGACTAGGCACACCTAGGTGGCATTATTCGTCCCACTTCAGTACGGGAATACTAAAATTGTTAGCTCTAACACTTACCGCGGCTGTGCCGTTATCCAGTTTGACTTACAAACACTCGCTCGAGACATTTCACTTATTGCCTTTTGGCTTGTTTGTGGTTAAAGCGATGCTGTAGATTTTTTGAAGGAAAATAAGACAGGTTTTTTGACAACATCCAAAACTGATTTCATATTAATCATATTGGTATTAGTTTAGAACCCAGTATGCCTATGCATGATGAGTTAGTAGAGCTTTTAAAGCACTCGCAATTATTAATGGAAATAAAATTGCGCAAAATCAATGCCAAATGATGGTGCTTTATAAATCTCATAGAAAATTATATTCTTAGTTTATTGGGAAAATTTCATGATGGTTCTTTAATTCAGAACACAGTGATACTAGAAAGTACTTATACAATTACCACACTTTTTCTCCCAAAAGGACGTCTTTCATTAACGATAACGAGAGTATGGCGTCATACTTACATAAGTATGGCTTTTTTATAAAGATAACTGAGTAAAATACAATACTGTTGCTGGCAACAGAAATGAAAGATGTCAGATTTTATCCTTTCGGGAAAAAAATGTGGCAATTGTTGTGGTACTTTCTAATATCACTGTGTTCTGAATTAAATAACAATTTCAAGGCCTTAAATCATATTGACAGGTATGATTGCAGGATGCCTCAAATGATGCGCTAAACGGTGATTCCAGGGTTTTTAAAGGAGTGACAGGGTTTTGACGGAGGTCTAAAAGCGGTTTAAAAAATCTGACACCAGAGTTAGACACCTGGCCTATACGAATTTACTAGCCACTAAAATAAAAAAAAAATATTAACTGTATTTTTTTACATTTCACATCCTTAAGAGGCTTCACCAGGTCGGCTAAATGGTGAAGCTTGTTCAAGGTATAGCTGTTTAAGAAAATATCACTTCTCATAGAAACCTCGAGGAAACCGCTGCCACTAAGCTGTTATCGCAAGCACTATAGCCTTGCATTATTTACATGACCCCTCTATCGGGGCCGCTAAAGCCTTTTCATAAATTTCACACACCTAAGAAGGGTGCCATCGTTCAAGATAGCGAGGACGTAGCCAGGACTTGTTTCAGGGGAGAAGACAATTGATGTAGAATGCGGGTCTCTTATGGTTGGTATTTGATTTATTTTTGGCTTTTTAAAGTAGGTATATTGTTTAACTACCTATGTTTAAAATTAAATAATGCACGTCATATTCTGTATCTACCCGGAATTGAACCCGAAATCTTTTAGTGAATTTGATTTGCTATACTATATAAATTATGTCACCAGATGCACAATAAGCGCGATTACAGAGGCGCCAGCGTAAATTTAATAGCAACGTAAAAAGCGTTCTCTCTATCGAATGCCTAAAGTGAAAA
Source organism: Hypomecis atomaria (assembly GCA_964007245.1). NCBI lineage: Eukaryota > Metazoa > Arthropoda > Insecta > Lepidoptera > Geometridae > Hypomecis > Hypomecis atomaria. Next base: position 14,378,366 of record OZ023291.1, read on the forward strand.
AGAAACAGAACTATGCTATTATAATTATGATGGCGTCTCTGTTATCGGGCTTAATGTGCTCTTAGGAATGGTAAAACGTCCCGCAAATACTAGGCTGCGGCTTGCGGCTACGCTCTAGTGTTCAACCAATTACAGAGCCCAAAACATTTAAATCAAAATCTCTGTGGGTTACTTAAAATTTGAAACAAGAAGTTTTTTTGAACCACAGAATCACATGGCTAACTCGGAACACGAATATTATGACTGAATCATAAAGATACCAGAGGGATAATTTGGTCGATCGAGAAATTCTCAAAGAGATCATCGATTTAATATATCACGAGTCAAAAAAAAGACATGAAAAATATCTTGGTTTGGATTATGGCGCTTTTTCGTGAAGGGAACGTCAAATTGTAATACGTATTTGACAGTTTTAGCAGCAGCTTTGCAAGACTTTCCATGCATTTTTGTCACAGAGCTATTACAACTAGAGAGATAGCGCTGTTGTCGCTTGAGGCAATTCTCATCCACAAAAATGTATGGAAAATCTGGCTCAGAGCTGTTAAAACTGTCAAATATGTATTGGAATTTGACACTACTGAGAGAAAAACACGGCAACTAGCCACCCAATCGAGATATTTTTCCTGTCTCTTTCTAACTCATGTCATATTAAATCATTGTATCTCTTTCTTTCTTTTCTCGATCGATCACATTATCCGTCTGGTACCTCTGTGATTTTTGTAGTTGAGAATTGTCTCAAGTGACAACAGTCAATCTGTTATTATTATTAGATAACTGTGGGCTGGATAATAGTAAATGAGTTTTAAAAATTTCTAATGGGTAAGGCACATTTGAGTAAAAAAAACACTAACCTTCACATAAAACGACTTTTACCCAAAAAAATTTCTACTCTCCACCTTGATTACGTCCATACAAGGTGGACCAGCAATAAAACGCCCTTTGTACATATTACAGTGTTATAATAAAGGTACAGGGACCACTCTAGGGAACCATCGATTCTGTTTAGCCATTAATAGTAAATTAGTTAGTGGATCGTGGGATGTACTCCGCGGGTGACCAGTGAATTGTATTATAGAAAATAAATGTTTACATTTTTATAAAATATTTTTTATATTTTTTATTTGTATTCCACCTTTTTTTAAGTTTTATCGTTAAGTACTTAGGTACTTATCGTAGCAAGCTATATCAGTGCACTTTTGACCGTATAAATGATGTGGGTTCACATTCGGTCCTTGTACGTTGTGGTCTCTTACTTTGGGCTTTATTAATAAGCTCCAAGTAGCCCAACAAGCTATGGAGAGGGCTATGTTCGGAGTCTCTCTGCGACGTCGAATCAGGAATGAGGAGATTCGCAGAAGAACCAAAGTTACCGACATAGCCCAGCGGATTGGCATTTAAAAATGGCAATGGGCAGGGCACATAGCGCGGAGGACTGATGACTGATGGGGTCGAAAAGTTCTCGAGTGGAGACCACGTACCGGCAAGCTCAGCGTAGGACGTCTACTCACAAGGTGGACCTCATTAAGACCGCAGGATCACGCTGGATGCAAGCCGCTACCAATCGGTCTTATTGGAGATCCATAGGGGAGGCCTATGTCCAGCAGTTGAAGTCCTGTGGCTGATGGATGGATGGATGGACGTTGTATTTATGTAGAAAATTACATGCCATAAGCAAACCCCTTTTTTTTAAATCAATTTCTTTAGAGGAAATGTACAACTAACAAAATGTTAACTTACAACAGTTTGTAAAATGGTGTTACGCAGTAGGCCGCGCGCGGTACGACGGCTAGTTGTTTACACCTAATCGCGAGATTTATGGTTTTATGACTCAGGCGGCACCGGCCTTTGTGTCGCGTCTATTGTTTGTTGTTTGTTAGATTTTTTTGTGGTGTTTTCGTAATAATTAAGAACAATAGGGTTTCTCGAACTTTACACTTGTTTACTTTGTCAGTCACAATGGCACCGAATATTCTACAGATTTCTAGAGAACCCTTATTCCGATATAAATAGGGCGATGGTTTTCGTTCGTGGCAGTTATCGCGTTTATCCCGAAGCGAAAGCATCTCGTGTTCAAGTGCAGTACCAGTGATTGTGAAGTGACTAGTTGTGTGAATATTCGTGCCAGTGTGACGTGTTTGTGCGAACCAGTTGTGTCGTGTGTACTGTGATTTTGTGCAATAAAGTGCGAAGTGAATAATCGGCGTTTTAACTGATTATCCAAGAACCCATCTCGTAACAATATTCATCATCACAGAACTGAAAAGAACTCGCGTATAAAATTTGATAAAAAAATAAGTCATCAACATACATAACAAGACACTCAAAACGAAAAGAGCATACATCTTTAACGAGTCTCTCCTGCAAAAAATGTATCACTGATGTTCAAGCTACTTAAATGCTTAAAAATTAACATTTTAAAAGGAACTCCTCAACTGAAACAGGGGTTGTAAATTGCATCTTAAAAATACACAGGTTTTACAAGATTAGCTCGAGTGAAATTTTAGTACAAGATACAGACAGTATGAACACTTAAGGACAGGATTCGTGAGATGAGACATGTCCCTATTTAGCAAAGAGCTAATTTTGTATGAAACCCAATACTAAAATTAATATTAATGTAGGTAATCGTAACGCCAATAAATTAATTACACAATTGTTATCAATAAGTCATTCATGTTATAAATACGTACAGTCAACATTGTATTCCGCTCTGTACGATTCGTAAATAATCAGTCAAGTGCGAGTTGGGCTCGTGCACCAAAGGTTCCGTACCGTATGGAAGCCCTTTAGTACATTTTTTTTGTTTTTATTTAATTTGAGAAGAATATACAACTTAATATTTTGTGAATATTTCAAGCATCTTCATGTTACCGTTATTAATATCGAGCATAAAAATCACGTTACTTGTATGGGGAGCTCCCTTAAATATTTATTTCAATTTAGGTTCAATTAAATATTCTGTGAATATTTCAAGTATCTACCGGTCGTCATTATTATTATCGAGCGAAAACGGCTAAAAAATTTAGATTTGTTGCATGGGAGCCCCCCATAAATATTTTTTTCTTCTGTTTTTAGTAGGTATTTGTTGTTATAGCGGCAACAGAAATACATTATTTGTGAAAATTTTAACGTTCTATATAGCTATTACGGTTCATGAGAAACAGTCTGTGACAGACAAACAGACGGACGGATAGTGGAGTCTGAGTAATAGGATTCCGATTTTACCCTTTGGATACGGAACCCTAAAAAAGCATTTTGCGGTGTACGAGTTTCGCTACGTAAAAAAATCTCGCGGTCTGGGTATAGATATCGATGAAATGGGTACATAATTAGGATCTATCTAGTACAGGGTTTTCCAAAGTTGTCTTGGCTACGACCCATTTAATACAAACAAGTCAACATTTTCGCGATCCACCTCTAGGAAATTAAGAAATTACCAATATGAATAAAAGTCTAACAAACAAAGTTTTAATACTTACGATGTTTTATTACTTAATCATCAAAACATAACATCAAAATAGCTATTTTAATGGGAAGGATGAGATTGTTCCCTAAGTTTCGCCATTACAGTTATGACATCAACTTTAAATTGTGAGTTCGATATGTCTAATTAGGTTGATGTGTTGCTCTACAGGCAGGACCCACTCAATATTTACCAGTAGTTCGTAACCCACAGATAGGGAAACTCTGCTCTAGAGCATTACAAATAAAGCCGTAGGTCTACAGTCGTAGTTTATGTTGAAAGAAAATATTGCAAAGAAACTATACACGAGTACCTATATCTTATTTGCAAAAGGTGCAATAAAGGTGTGTGTAATAATATAGATATTAGGTACCCATATGGGACAAGAGATGTAATGAAAAAAAAACATCCGTTCCATACAATTTTATTCTACTTTTGACAAAATGTAGGAAACAACTAATAATAAATAACAGAAATACATTTATTTTAAAAAATAGTAGGTACCTAAGTACTCCCAAAAACAAATAAAAAGTGTCTGGTTTGATAAAAGCAAAGAAACTATTACGTTCAAATGTGATCAACTAGCTGTAGATATTTTAAAGATTTTATTTGTTTTGGACCATGAATTCAGAACTGAAAATTCATTTTTATTTTTAATTGCAATAGCCCATACTGCTTGCAAAGTTACCGTGCCCTAAGGGCGGCTTTGATATCGGTAGCATCAAAGATCAAACAGCGAATTAAAAAGACTACGGGGATACTTTGAACATACACCTTTTTGACTGGAGTATGCTTGTTGATAAACGTAATTGAAGATTGAAAAACTCAGAGCATAGATACTGATAGCTTCGAGCAAATAGAGTCACAATCGTGCAAAAAAGTGTCCGAGCCAAAACTTTGACCAAGGTACGTAGTGGTAGGTAAGTAGTGGGCAGGCTTTTTAGTTGGTCGTAAGGCGATTGCAAACCGAAAACAACGCCGCGCGATGCCAAAGTGCTCGGTTACAAGCACTGGGTAGGTGACATAACGTCGAGATTCGAGAAAATGGGTGATTGTGAATTATTTAATGTTAATATCTAAGTAGGTATGTATGACGGCGCCCGGACATTTTTTTACTACTTTCACTTAGGGACTGTGGCTCTGTAGATATTTGCTCGAAGACTGATAGTTAAAAACTTATAAGATAGGAAATGATCGTAGTTATGGGTAAAGTTGGAATAAAAGTTTCTTTTTTGTAATTCTTAAACAATGCTATGAAACATAGCCATAATATTATAAAATAACAAAGAACTGCGTAGCACTTGGATGTGCTGTGCTTAATTACTGTGGTGTACTGTATACTGTACCTACTATACCGGCGTTTTAAAATTCCACTGCTGGACGTAGGTTTACCCAAGAAAGGTAACGATCCATCTCGTGAAGCAACAGTATTTTAGATAAATATTGCCGAAGCTCAAAACAATAAGAACTGAATTTTCAACTCAAAACTTTAATACTCAAAAAGCTCAGTTCTATTTACAGTTAAGAAATAATTCAATTGACTACACAATACACATCTCGATTCCATAAATAAATGCTACAAGTCAAGATTTGCTGCATCATTGAATCTAAAAGCTTTGTTTAAGTTATTGGACTTTGTCACGCCCACCGCAATGACTTTATAGAAATGGTTCCACTTAGACGATTTAAAATAATTGTTGCTGGGACTTGAAGGAATTCTAATTGAGTAATTCGGATGAAATTGTGTTGTTTGGTATTTTCTGTTAACTCGTTCTAACTGTAAAAGGCAATTGTGTACTTGAGGAGGTCATAATCTAAAGTACATTATAAATGTAAAATAAAAAACGTTATTCAGCAAACTTCAAACTCAAATCATTTATTGCAACATATGAAATTTACATGCGCAATGATTATGATGCTGTTATCGTTTGGTAGATCATACTTAAAAACGTGATTCTATTTCAATCTATTAAAATTAGTTCAGTAATTTTTGAAAATCAAGTAGGTACCATAATCTAAAAATGGTACCTATACATCGATTCCAGCTTGCTATTACAATTTTACCTAGAATGTAATGATTGAAGTCGGTTGTGCACTTTTTGGCGAAAAATAAATTGTTCACGTAAGATATAGATGTAACTACGCGGTTCATCACATTCTGTATGTTCTTACAACATACAGACAGAAGTTTTTAGGGTTCCGTACCCAAAGGGTACAAACGGGGCCCTATTACTAAGACTTTGATGTCCATCTGTCCGTCTTGATGTCTGTCTGTCACCAGGCTGTATCACATGAACCATGTTAGCTAGGCAGCTGAAATTTTCACAGAATATGAAGTATTTCTGTTGCCGCTATAACAACAAATACTAAAAACAGAATAAAATAGATATTTAAGGGGGGCTCCCATACAACAACCGTGTTTTTTAGGAGTTTTCTGCGCGCTATTAATAAAGGCAAGAGGAATGGGGCTCCCATACGGTACGGAACCCTTCGAGCGCGAGTCCGACTTCCACTGGGCCGATTTTTTTATCTGGTATGGGCAGATATGAAACCTGAGACACGGTAAAGATATCATTACCATGCCTGAGGTGTTGTGTTTATTTACCCAAAAAACATTTGTAAGCACATCGGTCCTTTAGAATAGACAGCAAACAATTTAATTAGATTAATGTAGCACCTACTCGTAATGTAAATTAAAATTAACTATCATAAATATCTTCACACGTGTACCACCGTACTTACACCAAATATTATCTTTTGAAAATTTTACGGCTTGTTTTAAATTTTATCGCCTTAATTTAGGTGATTAAGGAATCACAAAAGATAAACAAAGAATGATGAATGCATGCTCAGCCGCAGGTGTTTTAGAACGAACATTTTTCTGATTTGTTAATAACTTTTTTTAGGCTCCAACCGTAAAATAGAGGTGAAGCGTCATTAATTATTACTGGGTAGTTTTTACGGTCACGGACTACAAATTTATGTATGAGCAAAACCATTAAAGGATTGTCGCCTCCGGTCACTTTGTCTAATACATTTTTAGATCAAATATGAACTGGGCCATTACTAATTTACCACTTTTTGGTCCTAGTTATAAATGTTCCTTATTTTACCTTCTGCGTAGCAATTATTAATCATGACTTTGAAAAGGGTCTGCTTACTTTTTGTTTGCTTTGTAATATTGTCTTGAAAATTCGTGTATAGTCAAAATAATTTAGTAAATGATAAATTAAAGAGGAATAACATGTTTTCAGTTCAACATCATGCAGCTTGATAAAAATACTCGCGTTTAATCGTAGTAATCAAGTAAATGATAAATTAAACAAAAATTTAAAAAAATAAATTCGACATCACGCGTATTAAAAAAGAAACTAATTCGTACAATGAAGATTATTCATATTAGGTACAAACACTTTCAGCAGTTTTAGCTCCACGTTAGGTGTTTTTGTATTAGAAGTATGTATTATGAGAAATCTTTAGGACAGTTTTTCACAGAAGAGTGATCTGAAAAAAGTTTTTGTCATTTAAATTCATGTTTATTGTTGAAGATACACCTTGAAATTTTTCATCACCTTTTAGTTTTCGTATGGTGGATAGACTGATTGTAAAAATGTAAACAAAACCTGCCTCACAGTTTAAAACAATAACATCTGTAGCTATATCGTGTATCAGATTTGAAACAGGTGAATGTCCAAGGCTGTTGTTTTCGTGTCATCTGGTCACCAGCGTCCAAGCATTGTCACCTGTTTGAATCAACGTGGGAGCCACCTGACCATTTCCATAGTAAATAATAATTAGTCTTCGCAATTTCAATTTTGAATGAAACTGATTTTACGCAACTCTCCCACGCCTGATTGACACGGGAATATTATAATTGTCACAAATCGTACTTTCACTTCATCTACCTGAATCCCTCAAGGTTTCGAAATGAATAACAATAATCACGCAATGCATTGCGCATTTGGGTCAAATTGTTGGACTATTTTCTGCATTCGGTCACACGCCTACACGTGTGCAAAATCCTTTGACAATGGCTGATCGAACAATCCACATGCAGTTGTAGTTTTTTTGTAAGTAAAAAATAGTAGTGAATGAAATTCACTGTCAGATTCTCCTGACCTAATGACTTGTTTTGCACTTTTGCGACCCATATCAAATGACGTGACAGATGCTACGAAGCCAAATAGTGGGAAAGTATGAGATGCAAACTAAGGCAGACGTGACTTTACGAGACTTTCTACAGTAATAACGTTCTGGGGTGCACTTAAGTTGTCATCCGTGGGAACGTGAATTATAGGTATGACAATGATCTAGTGCCGTCAGCAAAACAATGAGAAAGTTTTTGTTTTGGTCTTTATTTCATTTTGTGTTCAATGAATGCCATTCTACAATACAATAGTAAAGTTAAGTAGAGCAATTTTGAGTTTGAAAATGATAGGGTCAATCTACTTTTATCTATTCTGTTATTCATACCTGAAATCTTAAAACAATATGGATCATAATGACGTGCTAAATATAATTCCTAAGTTTGGTACAATAAAAGTAAATATTTGTGAAAACAGATTAATACTCGTACCACAAGCCAATCCAAATTTTCCTGTGCACATAGTTGTGTGGCTGAATAGATATGTATTGCAATACAACTATGGCGTCAATAGCTACTTGTGCATCGGGATTGGACAGCTTTAATTGACCACAGAGTGTGTCAATGCATGTCCCATTCTGTTACAATTGTACGGAACATGTTCAATTTCACATTAATAGGGAAATGAGAGGTTAGGCTGTAAAGGATTGGATAGTACCACAAACAGATTCATTATTGTGTCTATTTGCTTTGTATTTATTTAGCTCATACTAAAACCTACATTGAAATCGACTAAATTTAACTAGCGAGCGACCAACGTTTGCTTCGCTGCAAATAAATTTGCGTATTCTCGGAAACATGTACATAAACTTTAAAAGAAAAGCTCTATCGAAATACCAAATTTTTACAATATTGGTTTTAGTCGTTTTTAAGATCCAATATATGTTCTAATACAAATTATATGACTCACGAATATCTTGTTTAAAATTATGAGATACGTATGTTACTTGTTTAGATATTTGCTTTAGTAATTAATGTACTCACTTTTTTGTGTTCTTGTTGATTCGTGTAATGATGAAACATTCATTCAGAATATATCAATACCAATATTACATGTTCAAAGAATTTCCAACAAAGGAACTACGGAGAGACTTAACTATTCAGAAATCTGTTTGCATACCCTTTGTATCATTAGGGCGTGCCTAATTTAAATGAACAAATTTAACTTCAATTATTTTGAAGTGGGGCGGGTCGAACCGTATCCTTTTCACGTTCCCCTTCCCTCATTACAATCCACAATACTCTACATTTCTACATCTAGATAAGAGGCACCCATCTTTATTTTTGCTTCATACCCTGTTCGGATCCAATATACCTTCTTTATTCCAGAACGATGTCTTCATACAAAACACGTGATTGTTTCTGTGTCATGTATGCGGCACTGTAGTTTAACTGTTATACATATGTATAACGTTTTATTCTTTGTCTCAGTAACTTTCTGATAGGTCTTCAGGTGGCTTTTTTCCAGCAAACTAATTTGCTATGTTTTTTATTAATTTAGTATTGGTTTAATTAGTTTATTTAAAATAATTTGAATATGATGAAATTTTCGATTTAAGAGTGTAATTTTGTATCAGTGTTTATTATTATTGAAACATAGATAATTTTTAATCTTTGTAACGTGTTTAAACTATTTGTTATGAGAAACATAACAATTTTACACATTTTTATTGCATCACAAAGTATGTGTACTGTCATTCTGTAATACTTCGCATTCATACTCCCTATTTCGCTTTTTAGGGGAACCGTTCATTTCATTTCGATTCAATTCCAAGCAAACAAATTCATTTTTTCGTATTCAACTGTGGAAACTAGAGATTGACCCGTTGATAACACTCTAATCTTTTGTTTGACTGCGGGATGCACCTTTATGAACTCTTTTGAACGAAATAATAATAGAGATGTAATTTTTTAAGTAGAAAAGTAGTTTGATATGAATAATGAAATAGATTGTACGATAAATGGTTCGAAAATAATACGATGAAAAAGTGAACTAAATGCATAGTACAATGGTCTTATTGTATTTTTGATACGAGTAATTATAACTAACGCCGCCAAAATAAATACATAACGACATACGGTAATATGGTAAAGTTAATATAAATAATCGCCCTAATCTAAATGAGACTTAAGCATTGAACGAAAGAACATAAAACTGCATGTAATTAGTAATGAAAACCTCTCCTAAAGCAACGACAAAAATATGCATTAGTAATCCTGTCAAATCAGCATCGGAGCACAACAAGGTAGTACCTAAAAGTGAAAACCAACTTTTATCAAGAATACAATTATCATTGTACTCATATCAAAAGTATGTGTAGGTATAGAAAAAGATTTGCGCACTGTTATTAGTTGCCAACTTGCTAACAAAGTTACCACGACATTCACAAGCATTGTCGTGACACAGGTCTCCGTATCAGTGGCGACATCTCACGACAACGTTTTGAGTTGTCAAAATCGAGAGCATGGAATGCTCCCATGTGTACCTTACTAACAGCCTTTGTAACAGCTTTCAGACATCACAAATTGGCATAAATGTCCTCCGTTCGTGCTCAATCTCTAAAAATATCAACGTTCAATTAAATAACTTTGTTAGTAATAGTACTAGTTCCAAGTAGGTTGTGCTTCATAAGCGGTCGATTGTTGAAACGACACAATTTTGCTTTTAGGACAACGTTCTTTATGTTTTCTTGCTTCATATTTCGTAATAGTGCCTTAAAAATGTCATAAAAAGACGCCGGAATGACGCCCCTAGCGATTCCATTTTCCGAAATGGTACTCTGTGAGGCACTCGTCACCGATCTATTTTGGGAGTGTTGTGTATGAAATGAAATGACATACCGACTGAGCTTTTGATTTATATTTTTTGCAAACAATTTCAGACCTTGTTTCGTCTAGAATAGAGGTTAAAAATTTAGGTTTTATGGGTTGCACCGTCAGTGTTTCTCCCTAACATTTCACCCTAATCGAATCGCTACGCATGGTGCGTCAGTCTTGTGGGTTGGACCCCTATGGGCATCGGAGTTCGTACTGCAAAAAATAAATATCCATCCGAATCAAAAGGCGATGCTTTAATTGGACCCTTTTCCGGACCACTTTGCGGATTACTTAATTCGGACATTGTTTGCCGTAATAAATTACTATCTTTTTCATTTTAAATGCAACTGTAACGAATGTTATGTGGTGCAAATTCTGCATTTGACTGTGTCTATTTTATCATTATGATCACCATCGTGATTACATCTATGAGACGCCCACTAATAGACATGCTAGGTCTCCAGAAAGGTCGGTTGGTAGCGGCTTGCATCCAACGCGCTCCTTTTGAAAACGGTATCCATAGTAACTTGATTGATTTTTCTTTTATAATATATTTTATGTGGTTTTGAAATAATGTATAGTATAAATAGATTAATAATTATTCCTCTAAAATAATACAGTAAATATGACGTTATTTTTGAGAAGATTGGGGTATATTTAATTATCTATATATTAGTTAATGTGCGCACTTGTTTTTTGAGTAAGTATCTACAGAATTAAATACATTATTTTTAAAATAAACTTTCTAAAAATTAGGCTTTTGAGATCCTGGATATATAGCAGCAGAGCACTAATCACGACAAATAATAAAACGAGCCCAAACACCTGCCGTCTATCTTGTTTAGTACAGGAGTTCCTTTGGCCACCTTCCGGATCCTTCATCAGACCAGCTACCATATTATTGCATTGTCATGCGATATACATATGCGTGCAAAATTTCAGCTCAATCGGAAATCGGGAAACTTCCCGGTTTAGGCCAACTGGCAACTTGCAAGATTCCACCCGAGCACATGTACACGTACATCCATTGCAAGTTAAATAAAAGCTTGTTATATACGAGTAAATTAGAGCACACTGATCAACCTCACAAAGGAATAAGAAAAAAAATATCTTAATCTGCTCTCTACGTATAAATATTGGTTCTATTGGTTTTTATTTTTAACCTTTTTTCGTTTCTTTTAAGACTAGTTGGTAATGTTGATACCAATAAGAAATAAAATACCATTTAAAACTAATAAATTTCAAAATAGCTACTAGTACTAACTAATTTATTACGAAACTGAGCTTACCATTATTTATTTTTGCCATACCTCCTCCTCAACGTTGAAAAATTACCCAAACGAACGCTTTATTAGTTCAACTAATTACATTTTATCTTCTGTTACAAATATGCTCTACCATCCCTACGCAAATCATTCAATCATAAATCTTTCTTTGCATCCTAATTTGTAACTAGTAAACTTTCTCCCAAGCTTCGTTCTTCTTTATTTTAGACTCTATAGAGTTCGCTTAAGGTTTGCTTTGAAAACTAGTTTCTAGGGTTGTCACAATTGCCTGGTAATCCAGTGGAAGTTCAAGCGCGTGGCTTGGACTTGACGCGCGTCGACCTTTCGTTGCGCTTGACTGGAACGAATTGTCTAGACGGGGGAAGAATTCCTCTACCATTATTGGCAGGGCTAGCTTATTTGAAAATATCTTTAAAAATATTGTATGATATTTAAAAATTATAGGTTGGTTGGCCACTCTATAATTTTGTAGTCCGTAATTACAATAAATTGTGTTGTTAATCTGGGTACGAAACTGTATTGGTATTAAATTAATTTCATGGTATAAAAATAACTATTGCTATTTGGTACTGCAAACTCGCGGTGATATAGTATGCTTGAGATTGGAATGTCGTGACTTTAATAATATTTTAGACTAAAATGAGTGATTTTTTTAAAAGCACTTAAATATAATTAATAGTTCGAAATGTATTCGTTTCTAAAAATAAGGACCAGCCGGGCTACTTTGCGCGCCACGATTTTTTACGTTCGTAGTGTCAGAACGAGACAGCGTTATGGCAAAGTATCTAGCTGTTACTTTTTCACACGTCGAAATGAGTTCTTTTCGTGGCTTTTCGTGGTCGCATGCTTTATAGCCAGATTTGCAGGGCATTCAAATAACTTTGGTCCACAAAAAATTATAATGTTAAAAAAATCCTAAGTAGGTCACCGCAGAAATCTATAAAAATTAAAAATAACTAATATACTTTACATTTCAGTTTCTTTTTTTCAGACAATTCTTTTGTCAAATGTTATGCTTCTGACCAGTGTAGGTATTGATTTAGTTATGACAAACCATTGATTTGTTACCTAAAAAATAAAATAGTATTGCCTTTGACACTTTATCTTAAAGAAATAAATAAAACAAAGCGAAATCCATCACAAGTCAAAGTAATCAATTAAGATTTGACGATAAAATCAAAATAAAATAGAGCAATCAAATTAGCTGACCCTAGCAGGACGCAGATGCATCTGAGCATCACGACAAATGCAACATCCGGAAGAATCACCCCTTTATCATAGAATAAATAATAGTAGCTATTTGTAGCCGTCGTCGTCAAGCCCGAAATCATTTCTAATATGAACTTTGTCACATGTCCAAAACAAAACTGGAGGGTCGCATTGGATCATAACACTGGATTTCGTTTATTTCTATAATACATTGCTTTGTTTTCAAATACCAACCTACATTGTCGATGGCAGTATTAATCTATTTCACGTTAACAATTCCGAAAAGAAAAATATGTGCTTACATTAAATTAAAATGTACTTACATCATTTCTTGGGCTACATATTTGCCAAGTACCTAACTAGGAAATGTTAGTGTCAACGTTGTTGTATGTACTTACAGATATATCTATTTTCAAAAAAATAATTTGGTCCACCAAATTCTTTTTTTGAAATTTATGATCTCATAACAAAACTTATTTTTATCTAAAATACATTCATTAGTAAGCACTAAACACATTTGTTTTCCGAGTGAGACTTCTTTTGGTCCATTTTTGCTTGTGGAAAGCATCTATCTGGAAGGGCTTTCTGAAGCTAGTCTGCTATTACTGAAACGGTCCATCGTTCCTGGTATCTTTTTCCCCTCTCCATAATATCTTGTAGATATTGTTCACTTTATGCTTTGCTCATACATACTCCCAAAAATTTGACATGGTTCCTTTTATTTATATGACTTCATAATAGCCCAGAAACCCCTTTTTTACAAAAATAAAAAAAAACATTTGTAAAAAAACCCCCTCGTTCAGGATTTTTTTGAGTATTTTTTAGTGTTTAGAACACCTTAATACATAGAAATCAGTGGAAAACCTCCAACCACTTTTTTGCCGTAGACTAGTGTTTATGATAATTATTTTTCGCAAAAACTACCACTATTGTTGATTTATCAAAAATGGCTCAGCCGATTTCAATAAAATTTGAATGGGACCAATTTCGAAGTACACTCTTTCCAATAAAAATAGTTATTACAATCGGACTACTACGAAAAAAGTTATGCGTGGTTACACATAAAAAAAAAATATATACGCGTCGAATTGAGTACCTAGTACAGGTAGTTGATATTCGTTTCATTGGCAGAACAATTTTTTTTTCTTATTGGAAATACATACTTAACTCTCTCTGCCTTAACTCTAATACAAGTTTACGCTATTCGACCTATAAACAGTACAAATATATGGAACGGAACTCTTGACATCTATAAAGTTATATTGTGATGGAACTTTAAAAATAAACCCCATTATAATTCCAAAGACAATTGGTCCATTTGTCACCAGTAAGAATAAGGAGCACGTAAATGCCTATTAGACTATTCTCGTGGCAATATATTAGACAACATCGGCTTATAAGAATTTAATTCACTTTGTGTCAAAAGCGCTGCCATAAAAACCGACTTATACTCATTTTAATTTAATATACGACTTAAATTATATAAGATAGGAGTATTTTTAGGTAGCTTATGATTCCTGTTTTTTTCCTTTCTCAATAAACAATAAATTTTGATTACTGTCTCGAATGTATCCGGGTTTATGGGATTCCTTACATTGAACCTATTTTCCAATCGTTGTATTTTGTCTTAGCAAGTTTGTATAGGCTGGGTGGCTAGCCCTAGTGTCAGGATTTTTAAGTCACCTGAAGGCTAGTGTAAACGGGAACGGAACAACAGGAAGCCACAATTTATTTGGTACACTCCGTGGACCTAAAGTTTCAACCCCAAACGGCACAAAATCGTATTTTCTGTCCTACGTCCGTAGACATCATCGACGGCATGAAAATTAAATAAGTTTTGTCTAGCGCAGTTAAAGCCATCCGGGGTGAAAACCTTTTGAAACTTCTAAACCTAAATATATATCCATGCAAAATCAAACCGATCTGTCTCTCCCTTGGTGTGTAAGAGAGTAGATAGTAAAAAATCTGTAAAAACACTCGGATCGGATTTATAACATTTATAAGGTTATATAATAATAATACATGTTTGTACCTGGATCAATAGACGTCTACATTTTTGTTAAAAGAAAACAGACTCAGAGAGTGAAACGAATGAGCTTTTCGTGTAAAAAAATGTAGATTTTTTAACGGAATAAGAAATGAGGAATATTTTTTTTTTACCCCCGACAAAGAGAGGGGTGTTATATGTTTAACGTGTCTGTGTATCTGTCTGTGGTATCGTAGCTCCCAAACGGATGAACCGACTTTCGTTTAGTTTTTTTTTGTGTCTTAGATAATTTCATCCCGAGGGTTTCATAAAAATCTGTACAGCCGTTTGAAGATCATTAGCTCTTTTCTAGTTGATGAAGGGATCGGACTACCTTCCAAATGTCCTATCGATTCGGAATTTGGTACAGTGTTACTTCAATGATATGGAAATTTTAAGGTAAGGTAACCATGACCTGATCAGCCGTTTGATTTAAGATCATCAGCTCTTTAATAGTCGATGATGGGATCTGACTACCTTCCATTATATGTCCTATCGATTCGAAATTAGTTAGAAAGGAAAATAGAGTTTATTTTGCGCCGGGGAATTTTTAAAAATATTTTACTTCTATTTATGATAATTATGAAGTGTCCATGCAACCGTCGGCACACTTTCACCTCTTAAAAAACTTGTGTAGCTATTCTGGCTACACATCAGGAGCGAGCGAGGACTATTTATCGCAAAACGAATTCCGGAGCTCGCTCCCGACTATCGTTTGTGCGTTTTAAGTAACTACTAACGCCATCTATGTTTATTTTACGAAATTAAAATTGAACTGCATGTCTGGATAGTATGTAGTACAATTGAGAATTGAAAATATTAAATTATACTTCACTACATAGTATATTTAAAACTAGCGATCCGCCCCGGCTTCGTATAGGTGTATTATACATAATTAAACCTTCCTCTTGAAACACTCTATCTATTAAGTCGCTTCCCGATGTCTGTCTGTCTCTATGTATGTTTATATCTTTAAAATTACGCTACGAATTTTGATACGGTTTTTTTTTAAATAGATAAGAGTGATTCAAGAGGAAGGTTTATATGTATAATACACCTGTGCGAAGCCGGACGGGTCGCTTACTAGTACATAATAATGTAGCTTATTATTAATTTATCAGCTTCAAACATGAGATCCAATTAATCAGCAATACAAACATTGTGTTACCTAATCCATCTGTTAGATTGCATTATCAAACAATAGACGTCATGCTTCCACGCATTTTTCTTTTGTCAGTACAAAAAGTTGTAATTAAATTTATAAGCTCCTCAGGTCCTCAAAATTAATCAATTTACTAAAATTATTTATGTATGAAGTGAATATTATACTAAACATTTTAAGTGTCTACTTGTTGCCGTTATTAGCTAATATCGAGCAAGAAACGTAGCAATATAGGTAGGTATACATACGAGTATAATTATGTAATATTATGAGTGATAATTTTTTCCCAGGCATAATGTCTATTCCACCCACAACTTTTGTTCCGGATACTTATAAATATAAAAAATAATCTGCCAAGTACGAGTCGGACTCACGCACGGAGGATTCCGTACTGTATGGGAGCCCTACTTAAATATTTATTTTAATTTTATTATTTATTATTTAAGTGAATATACAACTTAATATTCTGTGAAAATTTCAAGTATCTACCTGTTACCATAATTAATATAGAGTGAAAAACGGCTCAAAAACCAGGTTTGTTGTATAGGAGCCTCATTTAATTATTAATTTTATACTGTTTTTAGTATTTGTTGTTAAATCGGCAACAGAAAAACATCATCTGTGAAAATTTCTGCTTTCTAGCATAGCGGTTCATGAGATACAGCCTGGAGACAGACAGACGGACAGCGGAGTCTTAGTAATAGGGTCCCGTTTTTACCCCTTGGGTACGGAACCCTATAAATTGAACACGAATATCTTGGTGGCCCTGGTGGCCGATCTTCACGTCAAAACGCCAAATACGATGCATCAAAACCTGTCAAAACAAAAGGCGTCAGACCTTCAATATTAGATTTCAATTCGCACCAATTTGATAAAACACTTCGCTGATTTCGGACCCCTGCCGACACAAAAGGGCATCGCAAGTGTCGACTCCAGTGATGTCTTGGAAACGGTGTGACCAGATTTAACCTGATGATTATTCTATCTACCTACTATTTTTGTTTGAAAAATGACTAAAATCTGTTAATAAATAGTGTCATCTAGTTTTTAATCAGAGCAGCAGAGTATGGATTAACATTATTATACCAAATACCTCAATATGATCAATGTATTTGGTCAAGACCTAATCCTGCTAATTTTTTGTGGAAGTTTTGAAGTATTCTGAGTTGGCCAATTTATTTTTTTCTGAGTAAGCTAATTTAATTTTTAGGGTTCCGTACCCAAAGGGTAAAAACGGGACCCTATTACTACGAGTAAGACTCCGCTGTCCGTCTATCCGTCTGTCTGTCTGTCTGTCCGTCTCCAGGCTGTATCTCATGAACCGTTATAGCCAGAAAGCTGAAATTTTTACAGATGATGCATTTCTGTTGCCGCTATAACAACAAATACTAAAAACAGAATAAAATTAATAATTAAGGGGGCTCCCATCCAACAAACCTGATTTCTTAGCCGTTATTTGCTCTATGTTAATAATGGTAACAAGTATATGCTTGAAATATTTACAGAATATTTAGTTATATATTCACTTTTAAAATAAATAATAAAATAAAATAAATAATTAAGGGGGGCTCCTATACAGTACGAAACCCTTCGTGCGCGAGTCGGACTCGTACTGGGCCGATTATTATACTCGTATGTAAATGCTGTAACAAACCTCAGATGGTTTGATCGTCCACATCTGAGTAATTAGGCATAGGAATAAAGCATTCTTGTAGGTCAGGAGGAGACTCCTGTCAACAAAATTGAGAGATCACATGAGGATATAATTATTTCTAATATTATCTAAAGAAACTTTCCATTCAAATGATATTCAAACAATCAGGTAAATAAAAACATAAAAAAGCAACAGATCTTCAATCTAGGTATGAAAACTCTTTGCAGAACTTGAGAATTTAAAATAAGAGAAAAAAAAAGAACAGGGAATTTGACAGGACTGACAGGAGGGACTTCACTTGAGAAAATTATAGGAAAATGTTGGAATATTTCATTTTTTTAGGATATTTTTAGTTTTGTACCGCAAGATTCAGAGAAGGGAAAAGCAGAGAAGAGTTTACTAACTATGATAATTTTGTTCCTGGTCTAAAAAGTGGAAGTTGGAAGAAAGTTGTTTCGATCACAGGACAAAGATGTTCCTAGAGGATTTGGTTTCGTATAAACGTATCTCTTTTTAAATAGATAAGTCTCAATGTAGATATAGAATATGTTCTGCGGTTAATATTCGTCCTGATCAGCACTGCATTAGACTTCTGGATGATTTACTGTCGAATTAATGTACAATAGGACATCAGAGGTAAAGAGGAGGTCTATCATATGGAGATAGGTCTATATCCGCCTTACTGAAACGATGCGGTATGGAGGATTCTCACACGTATCTATTCTTTTATGAGTATGAACGAGTTGCTTACGACGCTACGCTACACCACAGAAACAAGGCAATATTATCTACTCTGACCTGTTGCGGGTTGATAAATACGCATACATCTTCAGGTTCCTATGGCGGTCTTGCATAAGTTGACTTACGATGTTTCCTACTCTATAGAAGTATGTTACTGACGAAACTATCCTTCACTGAGCATTTACTCACGAGTAGAAGATAGAAGCTTCTAACTCTCGCCCTTTATGATTCTATGTATGAATTACAAATGTTTTAATTATTTGTCTTTTTCAGCTTCGACTATTTGTGAACATAAAATCTTAAGATATTATATTCTATGCGGATTGTGAATCTCCAGAAATTGAGAAATTTCCAGACATGACGTGCTTTACCTACTCGTACAATTTGCGAAGGACAGAGTGTTCATAGATAAAATGTCATTTATTTATATTATGGGGATTGAAGAGTCGACTATTGCTATATCTTATTATTGCTACATCTCATTATTTTAATACTAGCCGTAAGTGCTACTCGATCAATGCTGTATTTTCATTAGTGTGCAGAACTCTTGAAGCCAGATAGAGCTTGGGCCAGAGTTTCTCATTTCCGAAATGGAGGGAAACCCGTGTCCGTATTAAGAGAGTAAATTCTGATCACTTTGAAATAAAGCTATTGATAGCTTATTGACTTTAATATTATTTTACAAGGCAAAGTCGATTCTCGAACCTTTATCTATAGTAATCTTGGAGCTTTTCTTGAGAACACTCTGGATTTCATGCAAATATTATGATTTTCCTGACTTTATGAAGTGATGTAGATAAGATGACTACTGACACACTCGCGACTCCTGGTTTTCTTTCCTGCTTTCTTTTTCCAGGATGGCGTTAGATTTACGAAAGCAGAGTAGAGTCATTTTCATGGTTTTCAGCTCTCTCGAGCGCCATGACTAAATAATCAGAGATAAACATAAAATAAAATAAATCTCTGATACCTAAATAAAATTGAATAAATTTAAAATATTAAAATTAATTGTCAGAAATAAATTAATACTATTCTTTCTGGCATTCCAATCTTTTATTATATTCGTAGTTTGATAATAATATTAGTTCAATAATAGAGTTTCTTTGTTCTAAAGTACTAATTTAATGGAATTTCCTTTTCATTTCATGTCTAATATTTTCTTATGCAACTAAATCAATATTTTATACTTAAAGCTTATTTATGTAATAAAAAAATATTCTAAATTAACACCAAATATAACAGAGAAGCTCTAGAATCACTATTTCTATATAGCTCTTGAGACATTAGTTAGATACTGCATTTCACTCTGAGATTAGTAATATACTTTCAAGTTCATAAAAGTTCAAAATAGGTAAAACATAGGGTTTTTGTTCTGAACTTGGGTCAACTATCAATAGGTAGTTATGTATTAATCAATCAGGTAGTTTTGTATTTCGAATCACCTTTACCTAGGGTTTATGCGGTCTATAACGCAGGATCTACCACAAAACGAACACTGGCCAAACTAACGTATAAATATGTAAATGAATTAGATAAATAAATTAGGAATCACATTGCAGAGTACTAGTATCAAAATGTAGACTGTCTTTTATCAAGCAGATGTCGTTAGGAGTATAATTCTACCTTGAACCTGCGAGGTTCATAGCTACGTTTTTAGTATTTCTTGATATTTATCATTACGAAATGTAAGCTGGGATCATATTGAATGTCTCTATCAATATTTAAGGCATTCTTAATATTTTAGGATATTTCTTTCATGAGGTTAAATTTATAATTTGTTCACAATTAGGTGGAATCAGGACGCATAGCTAGTTTGACATAAGGCTAGGATTCATTGAAAGCAAATCAAGGTTCTATAATCATTTTCATAGACATTTTAATTTAGACAGGTTTCTTAAAATAGTTTCAACTCTTCTTTGGTTTATAAATTAGGTTTATTGGGCAGGCTAGGCTAGGTTTGTTACATTTCGGCGTCAGGATAGGCTAGGTTTGTTACAATGCTTTGTGAAGGACAAGACAAAGTCTGTTTGGCTTGTAATTGTGTTTTGTTTCTCACTCGCTACGCAACTACTTACTCGTATGGCATTTTCGCCGTGGACCACAACGCTCTACCCAGCTACGTCCATTGTCGCTCCATAAAGTGTACCCTGGACTTATTACTTCTTCCACTTGGTCCTATCTGCTTTATAAATTGTAGCTTGTGTCTACTGAAAAAAGGATAGATTTTTTATGTGTAGGTGACCGAAAAACTTTATTTTTTGTACAACTAGCTACTTTGTTCAGTTAAATCAGGTCACACTGCTTGGAAAAGTAAAATTTTGAGAAGAAGGAAACTAATCTGCCAACGCGGCGGGGGGCTTTGTCACACGATCTCGGCTACCGTTTACGCAGCCGAGGCTGGTCATCCGATCACTGTGAGCTATCGAGTTTCATACTCGATAGATTTAACACGACTTGATGGTGAATTGATTGGAATTGCAGCCCAAGAAGGATTATACATTGTTATTTAAAAAGATCTATTTTTTTTGTAATTTACCCCTGTTTCATTTTTCTCACTACATTTCCAAGAGATTCATTTAAGAAAGTTATTTTATAAGATCTATTTTTGACCGACGAGACGGAAGAGGTACTCAATGTAACGCATATTTTTCTTTTTTTTTTTCTTTTTATGTGTAACCAGTCACGCATAACTTTTCACATAGTAGTACGATTTCGATAATTCATTTTTATTGGAAAGAATATACTTACTTTGAAATTGGTCCCATTTGAATTTTATCGGCTGAGCCATTTTTGATAAATAAACAATAATTTGAAAAATGCTACACCGATCCGTGCAAAATATTTGCGAATTCTGTACACGGTTGAAGTCGGTCATGAATTTTTTTGCGAAAAAAAATTATTTAATTTTACCCCCTTGATATATTTCTCACTTAAATTTGTAAGAGATATTTTTATTTGAGACCACTATTAGCATATGTGTGCTGGTATACTTTACTAACTAAGCTGTATCAGCTGTATTGATTTAGCTTTATGCTTGTACAGCTACAGCTTTTGCCTGCGACATCATACGCGTGAAACATCTTTATTTTTGGGTACATTTATTTAGCTAGTCAATGTACTTTCAGGTCCATCAAATTATTTTTCATTATTTTAGTTTTGTTAGTTTAGTTTTTTTTTGAGATTGCGCGATTTGTTTCAGCTTAGAGTCCCTAAGTAGTTTACAAATTATGTTGTGTTACGGCGTTACGGCGTATAAGTATACCTATGTAGTTGAACTACTTTTGTTTATACGTAGTTACGTAAATAATCACATAAATTCTTTCACATACAAACGTTCAATTACAACATTTCCGAACCATTTACTCAATTAAAAAAATGACTCACAACTTCACGATACGCGTTCACAATTTTAATGATGTTTGCGCAAAAACAAGATTGTAAGCATCCGTTACTCGCAATTTGCTATAATCACTGTACAAAGAAAGGTGTACCCTTCCAAGTTGATTCCGAAACTCATTTGCGGTCTGTGTTTTTGATCTCAACCGTTTCTCTGCACCCATTTTGTAGAGAGTCCACGCTGCGCTAATAGGACAAGACAAATGGAAACTAGTTTTAGATTATGTACCTACATATTTATAGCACGATATGGTTTAGATAATTATGATGATAAAACCCTTAGAGTTTAAATTAATAGACTGCTAACACAATTTAACAGCTGACTGTTTGATGACTTAATACTTATAGGTACCAACCATATTTAGGTATAACTGAATTCATCCTTCAAAATGTTTACTATAAGTAGAATCGTGGCAGATGGCAAAGTAAATGAGCGGCTTATACATAGCATTGGAATAAAAAAAAAGCTGTAGATGACGTTGTCGATCATGATAAGACCGAAGCTGAAATCGAAAAAATGTGCCGTTCCATACTTTTTTTAGAAAGGTGAATGACAATTAGACTTAGGTATACCAGATCAGTAACTGGCAAGGAGTCTTGGTAAGAGATTTAATTTCATTAATTTATACAGTTTTACATCATATTATCATAATTAATTCACTGCTGGACATTGGACATGGCATTACAAGATCCATATTTGCCTAGTTGTATAAAATCAATGTCCTAGAAGTTAAAATCCTGCATCATAAATTAATATGGGCACCCTTGTCTCATTACAGGGCGCTCAAGCGCATAATTCTGCGGTTACCACCAAACGAGACGAGCTCGAGTGGTTACCGGCCACGCGCCGTCCCGTGCCTTTGACGCTTCTAACTACTTACAAAAATACATTTTGTTGGAAAATAACCTCCATAAAATAAGTAAAAAACAAGCTTCTTTCGATCAATTTATGTAATTGAAAACCCGTAAAGAAGGTCTATGTCCAGCAGTGAACGTCTCGCGACTGATAAAATTATGGAGAATGATGATTAAAATAAGGATATAGTATAGACTAGATAAAGTTTTAATACGGCTCACAATAACTTACTTCTTAAAGTACTTACTTGCCTAGTTGGTAAAAGTTGCAAGAAAATAATTTAATATAACCAAGTTAGTGTGAAAGCAAATCTTCTCTGGTGACCTAAAAAGTACTTAAAGTTGGTCAAAGCGTATATTTCAGTATTAGCATAGATGTCGTAACATTTCAAACTCAACAATAACGTCCAATCACAAAAAGATGACCGCTATATTACAACATACATGCAACAAGAAAAATATGGTCTGTTAAAATCATTGCAAAGCGTAAAAAGCATGTGACCCGCAAGCTGGAATTTATTACCCAAGCTTACAGTCATGCACTCGAGATGGATCAACAACAGACGGACGTAATCTTTTGTAACATGACTCTGACCGATTTTTCACGGTACCGTCAAACCTATGTATTCAATTGTAGCCGATTTAGCTCATTGACTCAAAAACCGTGCGTGAGACACCACATTGAATCTTTATAGTTGGTTTTATTACGTATAAATGAGACTATTAAATTTATGGTTTCTATGATTATGTTTACGATATACCGGTCCAGTATCAACTTCACAGATTTGCCGTATCTCGATTGTCCAAATGTCGGCTTTTTATGCCACAGTCAACATTAATTAAGCAGTAAACCGAAACTATAAGATACCATCTTTTTATCTGTCAACGCCGTGATAAGGAAAGTCTTTAAATAATTTCTGTTGATAACGTTACATGAGAACGAGGCGGTAATGACGCAAGACGCCTTAATTCTTACGCATCAATAACATCGTAAACATACAATACCAGCGGTGATTGATGCTAAAATGATACCAATACGTAAATATTCTAACTGTGCCAAGGCTGAATGTATCAAACATAATACAGTAGTTGACATGAGTACAACTCGCTACGATACCATAAATAATCATAATGACATCCATTCTGCTGCTAAATGAACTATCCAAAAAAGAAATCGTGACATCTTTCATTTGAATAGCATAAATATCAATCGCAACACTAACGAGCACTATAATAGAAAATCTTTAACGTCAAGTGTTAGATTATTTACACAAGAGCATCTTCCAATTCTGTAGGCAAATATGATAATTGCGAAATTTGAAATGGAATATGTTATGATATTCAAACGATGCCAAGGTTCAATAATAATGGTAGCTGATGAGATAACACTCAAAAATATATTGAGAATCATGTGGAAAACATTGTTTTTACGTTATTTAAATTGGCCTTGGATTATTAAAATAGTATCTATGAAAACACTACTGGAAATATCAAGTAGGCCACTGTAAAAATGTGTCGATTAAAGTTTGCGTAAGCCAATATAAATTGTATTCTCATAAATATTGAAGTTTATGAAGAAACATGGTATGGTAATGATAGAACAGGAATGAGACAGTGAGACAATAGGTTAAGTCATTTAACCCTAAGATTCTTTGACACAATCAGCGTGCGAAGTTAAGTCTTGTTGGTCCTGTCACTCTAGTTAAACATGAAATTCAAGCTGTATTCAATTAGGGTACCTACATCATCGTTTTATGAGGTTAATGAACCGAAAACAAAGCACTTGATGTCATTTAAAATGATAAAGCACGTGATTTAAATAAACAATGATGTCATAATACAAATGGTGCTCTCAATCATTTGTCCTCTGAGAAATTTTAATGAATTCACTATAAACATTTCGTCGAACGTTAGTTCGAAACGAAAATAAAATTGTAATTAATATGTGACAACTTAATACTAACGAGCGAGGATTTGACGAATCCAATAAATCATAAAAAGCTACGTTATTTTTTTTAGAAATATTTAGTATTTAGTTTTACCTGATTTTGAAAAAAAATACCATTCAAAATCCCTTTTAAATTTAAGTTTCATATTTTGTATTTTATTACTAACTTATAATAAAAAATAGGATAAGGATACATAGTTGCATAATTTGCATATTACTACACCAAATATGGAAGAATATTTTACAAGGAAAAACTAATAGAGGAAGTAAATAGAAACCGAGTCCTAAAATAGGTATTTGTCGCAACGAGTAACATTTTTAGCCGCACGGTCTGATATGATTTAATGGAGTGGCGAGCGCTTCGTTAACATTAATAAATTCAGTAGTCGTACTACAAAATCTCGAACACTTTTCGAGTATATTTGGTTGGCTATAATCGTGATTATGCAAAAGAGTGATTATGCAGTAAAGTAAGTAAAGTAACATGCATCGTTGATCGTCATTTCAGACATAGCTCTCTCTCTTATAGACTATAGGGCGCGAGGGTAGACGACAAAGGGGACTGAGACAGGTGTGGGCGGCTGGGAATCCCCGCCTAAGGACTAAGTTAATCGGTCAGACTATAGATGGAAGCTGCTTGCTTCCAGCCCGATCCTGCGGTCTTTTTAAGGTCATACGTCTTATGGATGCATGATTGATGATTCCACACTGCGCTTGCCGGTACGTGGTTTCTACTAAAGTAATCTTCCAACATCATCGGTCATTAGTTTTTGGTGCTATGTGCCCTACCCATTGTCATTGCAACTTGACTATCCGCTGGGCTATGTCGGGAACATTTACGGATCTCTTCATTCCTGATTCGATAATAACATCGCACTTCGTGAAACTGTTCGGACTATTATTACTAACTTTTATTTAGTTTCACCTGTCCCGTTGTCTGTCTGTAATAAAATCTTGCAAGTTAAATTTGATCCACTTTCCTGTTACCGATTGAGCTGAAATTTTGTATACATTTGTGTAAATCGTGTGACAATGCAATATTATGATTACGTGGTGCAGACCGTGGTGATGGAGCCGGAAGGTGGCCAAAGGAACTTAGCAATGAAACGACACAACCTCATTGAGTTTGGGTTCATATGAATGGTCTTAGCAAGTAGTTTGTCTTTCAATTGTAACCAGGGTCTGATGATGGAGCTGGAAGGTGGTAACTCTATGACGCAACCTTATCGAGTTTCGGCTCGTTTGATTCGTATAGGCGAGTACTTGTTCAGTAAAAGCTTGTTATAAAAAAAAAGGTTTTTTTTAAATAATTTAATACTTGTTTATTCTTAGTTCTTTTGATCGATTATTTTATCTCGACACTTCGAGTAAACTAGCACAGAATCAAGTTCGTTCGAGTTTCGATTTAGTAGAGTCGAGTTTTTCAATGTTTAAAACCAGTAGTAAGAGCACAGTCCTTCCTTACCGTACGCTTTTAACTTTCCTTCAGCACTTCGTTAGTCGTGTTTGTATTTATTTGGAGTGTGATAAGTTAGTGCGGTGACTGAGACAGAAACAGGATATGGGCCTTGGAAAGGTCCTATCACGTGTACGTCTTAACGCAAAATAAGTAGATATGAGTCATCTTGGAAATTCTCGAAACTGGGGGAAACCTGTGGTAAACTTAATTACCACTGATTTGTAGAGTTAAACTTAAAAGTTTGGCTTCGTTATTGCTGGTGTTATTAAAAAAAATGTTAAGAATAAAATCGAAGTCTTTCATTTTAAGTACACCATATAGCACTACTCCAGTATTTAACTTACACAAACCTAGAGATTCCACGTTCTCTAGTGTTCCGTCATTAGGTCTGAAAACCTACAAAACTGACTTTTGTTTATTCAGATTACCCATCAAGAAAAAATGCCAGGTCGATAACATTGCTATATCTGCAGACTGACAAAAGTAATGAAAACGCTATTAGTAAACTAGTGTTAATTTATCCAGTGGTTGGTGGTGATCTTTCTCTAGATCATACCACATCATCATCATAACATGCTTATCTACCAGATTTATCCGTAGGAAAAACATTAAAGAAGGTGTAGAAAATGTAGTATCCTATTTGTATACTCATAATTCCAAAATAACATCGAAAATATTCCAAAAAATCATTCATCCAACCATCCATCAGATAGGACATACAGTCTTCCTGCTTCCCTGTTTCCTAAAAGACATAATATTATAAAGCTTTTCAAGGTCAGAGTGAATAGGTATCTTCTAGGTCTGCGTGCTTCATCTATGACCACAACGTCGCTTTCCATCAGGCGAGTTGGTGGTCAAGCTCCGACTTATTCGCGAAAAAAAAATAAAAACCTCCACTACTTGACATACGAGTAGGCCTCCAATAATAATATGGATCTCTAATAAGACAGGTTGGTAGCGACTCCAAGTAATAATATATGTTCTTACTACACCAACTCACAGAATAGGTCCACCTCCAAGCTCAATCGAAATTGGCATTTGATCTCGTTCAAACACTGTCTCGTACGTTCAATTAATCAATGCACTTGACTCAACTTGTTCCGAGTCATCCTTAGCAAGCATGTAGAATGAACTCGTGTGGTGACAAGAAACAAAACTGGTTGTTAATGAACGCATTTCTGAGAAGGGTATAAGAGTGCTTGTAAATGTGCACTTGTGCTGCTTAGAAGGCAACAATTTGTCGCAAGTCAAGATGCGCTGCAACTCATTACTTTAGGCTTATTCAAGTTTAGTGTATTTTTGCATTTTATTACTTATGTTTATAAGGCCGTAACGCTTTTTGACTTACTGTATACCATCTCTCATAGAATATAGGCTAGGTAGGTATCCGCTTGGTTAAACGAGTCCAAATGTAGAAGTACGACGTCGTATTAAAGTCAAAGACGTAGTCACTCGCGTCACCAAGCTAAAGTGGAGATAAGCAGGACACTCGGTTAGAAGGGATGACAACAGGTGGACCAAGGCAGTCCCCGAGTGGTACCCAAGAGAAGGACGAATACACAGAGGCAGAAAAAATGGCGATAAAGAGAGGAGGCCTATACTCAGCAGTGGGTGGAATAGGCTGATAGATAGATTGATACCAAACATAATATTACGTTGTATAGGTTTAATGTGTTAAAGGTACTTTAAGTATATTAGCACTAGTTACCATATCAGATAATAAGGTGGTGGTATTATCATTTTAACGTGTGGCTACAATTAAAATACACTTAAGAAAAGTTATTATATCACTATGATCTTTAGCTATCAAAAAATTTTATCATTGTTATGTCTCGTTTTTTTATAAGCCTCCAAAGGCTTCTTTTGCAGGTTCATAAGTACTAGTTTTGGGAGTAGGTTACATTACACATACGTAGTTTTCCTATGATATCCGAGTACTTCGCATCGTATATCCATCATCATCATCCTATCTCCTATCTCTTACGGTGCCATTTGTCTCGGTCCTGTGCCAATCGTATC
The DNA here is from genome assembly GCA_964007245.1 of Hypomecis atomaria. NCBI lineage: Eukaryota > Metazoa > Arthropoda > Insecta > Lepidoptera > Geometridae > Hypomecis > Hypomecis atomaria. The sequence goes on from OZ023291.1 coordinate 14,406,545, forward strand.
CAAGTTCGACCCACGATTTCCACAATATCGTCGAACCATCTTGCAGCCGGACGACTAACGCTCCGCTTGCTTATATCATATGGTGCCCTATATTAGGCACCATATAATATGAAGACACCCCACGCTACGCTATATTTGTTCATTTATTAGTATTTGCTATTTTTATTTAAGAACCTGGTGGTATCATAACCTATTGTGCTATTGATTTAAACCACTGCGATCCAAACAACGTCAGTTTGCACTTAAAGCTTGAACTTAACAACACAAATTCATCCAATCCTCAAACCAGTTGTTACAATTCAGCTAACAGATTCAAAACTAGGTTATTTTAATCCGCAGTAACTATAAACAATTCGCCAAGCTGCCAACAGAAACTGCCGTTGAAAGAAATTGAATTTTGTAACTCGACCGGACGCCTTCGTAATGGTCGTAAAGAGCTATTACTTTTAGTATTTGCCTTTGTTTGTTATAATAAAGTGGGCGGCATGCAAAATAAAGAAAGTTTACGGGTAAGAAAATAGCAACTTAAAAGTTCTTACAATTTGTTACCTAATTAGAAAGTCACCTTTATATTTTAACTTTTATGTAGATGTAAAGTTTTATATATAGATATATTTAGGGTTGTCATGCCATGAATGATACATTTATATGGTCATTAAATAGGTATGTCGGTATGGTAGAGGTAAATCGGTACATTGCCTTTGTTAAATATTTTTATTAATATTTTATTGACATTTATGGTTTTTGGACATCCTATGATTTTTTTTTATAATATGTGTGTTTTAATGTAATTTGTGAGTTTAAATCTAATTGGCATGTCCGTTTTAATGGCTCAATAAATGCAATTTAATATCTTTGTAGCGGTACCAGCGTAGGTTTAAAAGCTTTTATGTACTTACTTACTTAATTGTTAGTTTGATCTAGTATAATACTTGTAACATTGGCCAAATGTGAGTTATGATAAATGAATTACATTTAACCGCTGATAAGTATAGGTAGATATTTTTTTTTGGCGATTTGAATGAAGTCTTTATCTTCTCTAGAAAAAGAAAGAGCTCTAAAATTCAATTCCTGAGCATTTCGTCAACTAAATGACAATTTAGTAAATAAGATATTTTATTTTATCAGTGTAAAGGTAAGGTACATTGTTATTAATTAATTACCTAAACCGTACTAAACTCAGAATGATTAGGTATAATTAGAAGATAGATTAATTCAGCTTGTGCCCACAGTCGTAAGTTTACCCAAATACCAAAACACAGTTCCTGAAATGACGTTCTACATAAATGATCGCGATTTGAGGCTAATGACAACCCTGTTTGAACTGCTGACCTGTTTGCTGCCCATTTGCTTTCGTAATTAAAAGTACATAGAGGGATTGCAGGGCTGCGTTATAGGTACGTAATTATTGTTTGACCGCAGACTACTTAATAATGGCTCTGGGCTGATTAAAGAAAATCACTCTGCGGCAGATAGGTTAGAAGTAAAATGGACTGTGTGTTTGTTTTGTTTTATTTCAAGACAACGTTAACTAGCTGCTTACAAAGTTCATCGTAAGCATTTGCTTGTGCACATAATTTAAACGATTTTGTAAAGTAGAAAAAAGGTGATAAAAGGATTTGATCAGACCTAAAACAAGTATAAAATAGTTATGGTGTAATAATTATGTCAGGATAAAGATAAAGATAAGATAAGGATAAAGATCAAAAATACAAATCTCAAGATGCTATACCCAAGACAGCATATGCGCTTAAAATCAGGCAGTATGTAGTCAAACGCAAACCTATAAGAAATAAAAAAGGTCAGTTACATTACGAATTACTTCACAGCGCATTTTATAATTGCTTATCAAAATAGTCATAAAGTCATCCAGGCTTATTGGAAATCCAAAAGAGAATCCTATGTCCAACAGTGGCGGTTCCATGGCTGATAATAATGAAGATGATATTCGTTTTGGTTTCCATGGTAACCAAAATCTCACAAGCTGAAACCTCCACATGCCTTTTAGTAGTTCCAAGGACCAAGACCCTTACACTCGTGTCAGATGACTGCATCCCAAATTTCCTTTGAACCGGATCTCTGATGAATCCGAGGATGATCAAGTAGTCGCAGGGGACATAAGTGGACTCAATGGCTAAATTAGAAGCGTCTGGTTACAAGATGTAAAGGAAGGTACTGAATTATATTAAGGGGTACGTACTTGTTAACGTCGTTAGTAAGTATAGGTAGAACATGTTGTTTTAGTTGAAGAATGGTGTACTATGTCAATTAGATAAATATTAAAAATAGTCAAGGAGGACAAAAAGAGTCAAGATTCAAAAATTAAATGAGTAGTGGATAAACAATAAAAGTAGTAGAAGTTTGGAGATAGAGAGAGAATCGGAAGTAACGAATCTGTTTCAGAACTACTATTGATAACTTTAAAAAGATGTAAGAATGAAGTTGATAGTAACATGACGTCGTCATCCTTTCAATGTCTGTGAACCTGGCATATCATTGTCTAGCAGATCAAGAATAAGTTAGAGTTTTATTCGCATGCAGCTGAGTTATGTAGTTCCTGACACTTTTTAGAAATAGTTCTGATGTTTTTTCCTGAAAAAAAGTGAAAAAATGATCTGCTTACTTCAGCAGATCATTTTTCAGGTTTTCAAAAACGAATGCACGGCCTTACTCGTTTTTATGTGTTTTCTATAGTTTCTGATACTTTTCAGGAATAGAACACGCGCCATTTCTGAAAAAATACGTTACTTTAAAAAATGATCTGCTAACTCATAGAATAAGAACTTATTTTTCTTAGTGCTAACTAACGGTGGCAAATCAATTTGCATCACTACAAAAATAATTGCAAGCATTTATTGCATGCCAGTTGACATGCGGATGACACGTTAAATGTAGGTCCCGGTTGTTTTAACCGTTTAACCAGGTCAGAGGCTTTCAGGCGGCCTAAAAACTCTGATACCAGTATTCGAACTTACTTTCATATTGTTAGTTTTTCAGTTCCTGGTACTTTTCAGGCATAGTTCCAGGATACAAGAATCACACGACAGTATCAGCAAATAATTTTTTCTGCTAACTTTTTTCAGGAATAACTCCAGAGCTATTTTTAAAATGTATCAGGAAATACAGAATTACTCAGCTACATGCAAATAGAACTCTAATTTGTTGTTAATCTGTTATCCCAGGTTCACAGACATATCATTTCAGACGTAAACGTCCACTGGAGGGTAAAGACACGTAAGTAAAAAAAATCACATTACACGTACTTAACTAGTTCTTTTAAACAACAGAGTAATGTCATTTTTTTATTGTTATTTTTAGACTTAGTAAAATTATTGAATTTAAATTAGTTTAGCTTGACGATCGATTTTTTTCCTGAATTTTACACTAAGTTCAACAATATAGGTATGTGTAGGCAATTTAAGTAGCTTTACATGTACCTAGCAGTACAGAAAATAACCGGCTTCCCAAAATTTGTACGTGTAAAAGATAAAAAACTTATTTCACTCACTCACAATAAGTCATGAAAAGTACATAGTAGTTCTTTTTTTTCATTTTCTCTAAGCCATTCAGGCCATTTTCAGGCCCTTGTAACTTTGTTGTGGATAAAGATTTTCACGAGAAAACTAATTGCATTCTTATTCTTCCAAGACGACTATCAACTCCTTAAATCAGGTTGACCCTTTTGGGTGAGAAGTGACTATTTAACTTGGGGCTTAGTATTCTGCGGGTATTTGCCTTGACAAGTTTGAGGTTGTTGTTAATGAGTTTGCAAATAAGGTGGGATTAAGTTAGAATAAGCGGCAGGTATGGTTGCGTCTTGGAAAGGCTATTTACGCAGAATATGTTAACAAGTCATTAAGGGACGGCTACTGTACCTTATTTTTTTTGGTTAAATCCCTATTACTTAAGATATTTTATTGAATCCATAAATAAGTTGATATGCCTACGACAAAGCGAAAATACACTAAATATTTATTCGAAACAAGGATTTAAATATTACTTACTTACATTGGTAACAGTTTGACACTTATGAGATTTCAAAACGTTACATTGTTATTACTTAAATTTTTGTAAAAAAAATTCGAAAACCAACTGTCAGTGATGACCAACGTTAAAAATGTTAAAATGTAGGTTGTACAGCTGTTAAAGTTTACGAAACAAGGACAATTTAATTAAAAAAAAAAATCTAGATCCATCAGATACCTACAAATTATGCATACCTACCTATTTTCCAAACGGGTGATGAATATCTGCTAAAAAAACAGCTGGTCCAAATTTGTTTTCTAAAATCAGCAAACATATTTTACGAGACAACACATTTTTTTTTAAATTGATGATTATAATTATTAATTTTTCACCTTGATGTAAGTACTACTAAATACGCTTTTAAGAAGTTATGCACAAGTTACAAGAAGCCCTGTGTAATCATCATGATTTTATTCTAGTGCATTAAGAGACACGTTATATTCGATTAACATTCTAGTTGGAATCGTAACGTAGATAGTATCTCATCAACTCAACCAAACATTGAAAATTGATACATTCGAATGTCGCTATCGTCGACAAAAAGCTTATAAATTCCATTCAAATTGGAACATTATCTAAATATTACAAAAACCAGAATAATTAAACAACTTCTAATTATTTTCTATCTTTTAGATAACACATTGATTTATATGTATCGCTCTAACGTCGGTAAAAGAGATAACGTTCAATTTATGTTATTTATTTCGATAAGTTGCGTATAATTGTTTGTTTCGACTATTAAATCAAGTTTGTACGTGAATGTTGTTTAATGAGTTGTGGCGCTGAAATTTCGTATATTTTATTCATACGGGAAGTTTGATACGTGAGATTGTGCCAGAAATGGGTCGGATACACAGACATTACATCTAAATAGATGCTACTTGTAGCACAAACTCTTTGTTGGGGGGTTCTTTTCACTTCGTTCTACAACTGGCTCAGACCGTGGATCATTCCAGAACGGCAAACGCAGCGTAGGACCTATAGAATAAAAGGGGCACAAATAACCTCAATAACACTGCAAGATCATACCCGCTGCACGCTGTTTATAATTGACCCTATTGCAAATCAAAGGCCAGCAGTGGGCATCCTAGCATATTTCGCCTTACAAAAACAAATACTCACGCTGCATCTATTTAGGTTTATGTCGACGACACAAAAAAAATCCATTCGTATAAGCAACACTTGTGGAAAATGTAGAGGTTAAAGCTACAGCAAAAGTGGTCAAACATGGACTCATGGTGCTTAGTTTCCGCATACTGTATCTTAAAAAGACTTGAACGTGTTATCTTTACATACCAGATACCTTTAAAGCGTGATAATTCTAAAAAAAATTGTTTAAAATAGTTACTTTGATCAAGTTAAATATTATGTATAATTTCTTTTTGTGTAAAAGTAACTTTATAAGTACCTGTGCAAAGCAAAAAGAAAGATGATAACATACAGAGGAACTACACTACGACCGTACTCTTTTTATGTTCAAACACCTGAAAGTAAAACAAAAGTTTTCCAGAGAAATCTGTGTCTCCTTAAAATGTATCCTTGATATCTTCCACTTCTTAGCATTCAAAGCAACAAACAGACCCAAGGTTATAATATCTTAATGGGGTAAGTTTATCGCAAACAGGCGTCTGGAGGGTACTATTCTTCATTAGCAACTGAGAGCCACAGTTAAATTATTCTTTAGGTCACTTTGGTGCTATTTAAGTTAATTTAATTCAAACTTATCTCACTTCTCACGTACTTGCTACGTTTTGAATGTTGCGAAAGCAGTTTCTGTCGGAGTGCGAAAAATCTTGAGTTTTTAGACTCTAGAACTGGTCTGGGAGTAATTAATTTTTTTTATGTTGAACGGGTCTAGTCGAAATGTTTTTCTGCATTCGTGGAACGGTTTTAGTTTGTGTCTCCGGGTACAAAAGCTTGTGCAAGGGATAAGTTGCGATAAGTTTATAATTAGGTATAAATTATAAATAAAATGTTAAATCTTTATCCACTTTTTGTTTATTTTTTTCTGAGAATATAATGGCGTCTGAACAAAACTTTTCTGATGTTAAATAGTTATGATCTAAGGTTACTTAAATATGTTTATTTTAAGTTAAAACATCAATAATTATTTACTGTCGTACTTTTGTATTGAGATTTTTCTGCTTAAAATATTTTTGACGCTACACTTGTTTTTATTATCGGAAACTTTCATGTTAAAGTATCTGTCTATATCTCAGTAGATTCTAAGATCGCTTTGAATCACATATTTAAATATTTTTCATGAACACAAATTTATTTATAAGCTAGTTTTAATGTGACATTATTATTTTTTAATCCATAGTATTATTTATTAGTGTCTAGCGGTGTATTATACATATAAACCTTCTTCATGAATCATTCTATCTATTAAAAAACTGTACCAAAATCCGTTGCGTAGTTTTAAAGATATAAGTATAAGTACATGGGGACAGACAGCGGGAAGCGACTTTGTTTTATACTACGTAGTGATATGACTGAATAGATAATTTCGTAATATTAACAAAAACTGAAATAGTTTTAAAGTAAATTTTGTTTTGGAAATTCGGCAACATTAGTCAACTCTAAACAATAAACAAGTTTTGTAAGTCCATGGTTTTGCCCCATCGCGGCTCCCATAAGGCTTAGTGGGAGTGCATGCGTTGCAACTGGCTTTTGAAAGATGGCGCTACTTGTATTTTAAAACCATTTTTTTTAAACCGCAATTTATTAAATTACGTGAAAGTACTCGTAGAAGAAATTATGTATGTTCTCAGAAAATTAGTGATTTTTACAGCAAAGCTTTTTTTAAATCCTATATTTTTAAATATAAATATTAAATTGCTTTGTAAGCAAATAGGCTAGCTAAATAGAACCAGCCTAAAGAAGTAATGTACCAACACAATATAATTAAATTGGGTAACATTTCTCTAAACGAAATCTTCGCGATCTTTTTCTCAAACACAGTCAAGGTTACAAAAGGTGACTTTGCCACAAGCAAGCAAAACAAAAATTAAATTAGCACCTGTCTCTTTAGCCAAATCCATGATTTACGATCTAAGCCAAATGTAATAAAGAATAAACTAAATCCAAAACAACTCTCTTTGGCGGGTGGTCCTACCTAAGGCAAATTTCTGAGTAATCATTTTTATAGACCCCCATATAGACTTAACCTTGTTAACAAGTTATGAAACAAATACTATAAATCTTCATTGAAATGTTAATAATACATCGTTCGATTTTGTTTTATTCGATGAATTTGAAGAGTTGAAAGATGTATTAAAATATTTTGTTGAGGGAAGCAATAAATTTCACGTTGTTGGTGTAATGATTGGCCCTGGCCGGTTTTATGGAATTTGATTGGTGTAATTTTGTAGTAAAAAGCCGATGAGTTTTAGTGAAAATAGAATACGCTATTTCAAAATAATTGGTGATGATCGATTCTGTTTGAAGTGCCTTAAGATTTGTTTGACTTTGATTGGTTTTCTCGTGATATAATACATAAATAATGAATCAACAATATTTGTATGACTTTTGTTGATTACATGTACATAGTTATATATCGAAACTTTACCTCAAGGTGCTATATTTAACTAAGGTACCTTTCTATCTCTGTTATTTTTATACGAGTACAACTTCAAGACTAATTTTGGCAGGTTTCACAATAAAAAATCTATTCGATTTCTTTACAAATAAATAAATTTTGGCAGGTTTCACAATAAAAAAAATCTATTCGATTTCTTTACAAAAAAATACCTACATACGAGTATAAGTAAACTATTGTCTTATAATAAGTGAATTTGAAGACTTAGTTAACTCTATAAATCAGTGCCAAGTAATAACTTAAATCTTTATTTTCTGACAAATAATTTAAATCTCCTCGTCAACGCAGGAATTTTATATCTAATTTTTTGAAAGCTTCTGTATCACTTAAAAATAATTGCATCACCTTGTTTCTGAGAACTTAAAAACTGCTAAAGCATAAAAATTGTTGATGCATAAACCAATACAATTTAATCTCTATGTTTGCAAAACAGATATCAAAAGTCAATCCGCAGAAATCGGTTACAGAATCAATAAAATTAGCGTCGCGCCGACTACAAAAAAAGGTTAACAATGGCCCATGGAGCCATGGCTCTACGCTTTGATACGGGTCGGAACGCGCCTTTGATATTGAATTAGAAGTGTGACTAACCAGCCGTGCTGTACAGATTCTCTTCTTACGGTATTCGTTTTATTCGTAGCGGTGGTGTGTGAACGATATTTTATGAGGCTCAAATTGAAAGAAAAAGTCAGGAAGTAATGGTAATGTGCTGGTAAATTTAATACATGAAACTTGATAGTCATATGAAGGATATATGGTCTACTTAGGAGCGCAGAATGATGCTAGATGCATGCATCTTGCGGTCGGTTGGCCGGTTGATGGAAATTTCAGAGAAGTCAGCTGTCCAGATTGTCATCACATCATGCCATTATTGTCCATACTAATAGAGTTTGTTGGGAAGTACAAAAAAAATGCACAAAATTTTTGTACATTTATAGAAAGAGTTGCGTAAAGAAAAAAAATACACGCAGAATGTGATTTCTTCACAAATTATGAATTTATTACAGCACAAGTACTTAACACCGTTTTTAACACGTTCTGTCCCATTTGAAGTGATATATGCGAATGTCTTTATATTGTTTACTGAATAAGTACCTAACTACTTATACCTAACGTTTTTAAAGATGTTAAATAAAATAGTCTGGACTTGTTACTTGACGAATGTAGTCCCTATTTAAGAAAAGAAAATATTTGTTATAATCCAAACTAGCTTGACCTGACACCAAAGACACTCCTAAGAATGTGCTTCCACACTGACCACAACATAAATCTCGAGACCGACTCCCACCGCACTATTGATATTGAATTAGTAAGAAGTGTGACTAACGAGGCAGATACACATTTTTGCGGTCGCCGTATTGTTCGCGAGATCTTTATGGGCTGGATAATTTCCATAAATTCTAGTGTAAACATGGCTTTAGTTTAAAATCGTTCTGAAGAAATATGACGGTTTGATGAAGCGTACAGATTATTGCTCTGGTTACTGTTATTTTATTTTTATAGGGTCTGTACCTACTAACCTACGTACTTTAGATAGGTAGGTAGATTTGGAGTTAAGTATCTACATCAACTGTTCAGCTCTCGCCATATAGAGGGTTATTTCCAATCAATTAGCATCCTCTTAGGGGCTTATTCTGTACATCAAAACTAACAACTTTTGTTCTGCGACTTTTGTCTAAACTCAAAAAAAAAACAGCTGTTCCATACATTTTGTCGCGGGTGTACGATATTTTTCTATGGATCCACAACTTTTTTTTTGAGAATTATTAAAAGTCGTTGAACAAAAGTTGTTAGTTTTGATATACAGAATAAGTCTCTAAGAGGATGCAAATTGATTAGAAATAACCCTGTATATTGCTTTAATAATGCCAAGAAACCACCAATAGGGTAGTTGACTGGTATTGAATTAATTAAAAGTATTAAGATTCGTGAATTTTTCAATTAATTATGATTCGTAAACTCAAAAAATATTTAATATTGACTAATCAAGTTCAGAGATATAAGCTTGTAAATATTTTGGTAGGGATAAAGAGGGGATGCCTTGTCCCTTTCTTTCCTACAAAGCATAACATAGTAAAGCCAATGTAAATGACGTCATAGTATGCTGTAGTGCGCTCTATCTCTAGCCAGAAATTAAATATGCTTATAATTTCTTTATTTCTAAGTTGATTAAATTTTTGTTTTCATTAATTGGCTCTGTTTATAGTTAGCTGTTACTAGAGGACATCAAAAAATTTTTATCAACTAGCCTACAATAACTATAGCAATAAATAGTTTAATCTTATTTCTAGTAGGTGATGGGCTGGACATCTCCTAGAAATACCTATGAATATTATTTATTGGTACCGACATAAATTGGTAAGAATTGAATCACATTCACCCAGTGTCAGCAGCCTACGTCAAGTTCATTTTGCAGCAGCAGTCAGTATAGCAGGTCCTACTGGTTTTGGAAGATCTGTCGATATACACAACTTGTATTTCTGATTGATTGTCTAACTATGAAAATAATGGTTTGGAACTGAACCGTAAGCGCAATAAATTAGATCGTCCTGCGTCCGGCGTGGCGAGTTGTTAGCAGTTTCTGTGCACAATTTACTGGTGTTATTATCTTTGGCATAGAACCATAATTTATTCGTGTATAGAGTATTAATTTTATTTCGGTTAATTTAGTTATTTTAGGTGAAATTTTGCATTATTTTTAAAACCTTTTTTTCAATGTCGATAGCACGTTTACATAGATACAGTGGTACAGTGCGCTAACTGTTACACCGAATTTGCACAACAGTAGAAAAATAAAATGTTCATAATGCGTATAGTAAAAAATTTTTTTCTAAGTTTTCGTTACTCTACTTCTCCGCTGAGTACTCCACCGATACATACGAGTTATAACTATTAGTAAGTTCGTATGCTTAGGCCGGGTAACCAGCCATGGTTTCAGAGTTTTTAAGCCACCTGATGACCTCTGACTTAACTAAACGGTTAAAACAACCGCAACCTACAATTTAACGTATCATTCAAGCTACGGTAGAGCTCAGTAAAGTTGTAAATAAATGCCACCCGCGGTCACCCATCCAAAGACTGACCGTACCGAACGTAGCTTAACTTCAGTGATCGCTGAAAACATAATTTAGACTAAAGCAAGTGCAAATAGACTGTCTCATGTCTCTAAAATCTATAAACGTGCAAGATGTCCAATTCACATTCTTTCTGATTCATCAAAGATAAACTTTGCCGCTCTTGCAACAGCAGTATCAAATTTTTACGACTTCTGTGGTCAAGTTAAAGTGACACGATGTTTATTGCCATTAACGCTGTTTTATTGCTGCAGTGATATATATTTATTCTTTACAAGGAAACCCACGTATTTTGTATTACGTGAGTTTACGGACTTATTTTTATTGCCATGTGATCTTATTGGAAAAGGAAACTGATGTTACAGCGTCGAATGGCGACAGTTACTTACAAGTTCCAATGAAAATATTTTAACCTTTCTCATTCGGAATGAAATACCTCCCGTAATGTTTTGTTGGTTTGTGTTGATATAGTTTTGTATTATTATATGAGTTTAATGCACTTTTTTTTTGTGAAATGTTCGTAATGCGTACTCTATCCGAACAGTGAGTAGAATGAAAAATGCGCAATATTTTCACATCAAAATTGAATGAAATTAAATGTATATGTGTGTATTGTTTTTGTTCATTTGTAATTTCCATGTTATACTTACCCCAACATTTGCCGAGAACTTATCTTCTTCTTTTCAGCCACAGGACGTTATGTCCTCTGCTGGACATGGGCCTACTCTAAATATCTCCAATAACCGAGAACTAGGGTCCTTGAATTGTTTTACGTCCTAGGCAAAGACTTACCTAAGAAAAGTAGTATTTATAGATTGATTTAAGTTCAAGAAAACGGTCAGTAGTCCAACTCAGCTGGGCAAGGTTCAGAAAATTGCGTACACAACTAACGGTTCTCACTCATGGTGTTATGATATTTTGTCTTAAGCCCCAACCATTACAATTGAACCATCATTCTTTACCATTACTACAAAAGCTTGGTACATCGTTCCTAAATGTCATTTTCATTCTCAAATTAGAAACCAAGTGAGCCATTTAACAGATGAATGTCTTAGATGTTAACGGTACAACCACCTAGCTCATTGTACCTTTTAGATTGAGCGATAAAACAAATTACCGTCGCCACAATAAACAGTAAAACGGTAACTTGGAAACGGTAAAAATGTGTTTTGTTACCAATAAAGTCTTTTATCAAAATCAACCAAAACGTTCCCGGCCATAATTATGTTGTCGTTAAGATAACGCTTATCGTAAACGTTTGGGCTAAAACTGCATGATATTTTTACTAACAACATCTTGGAACCATATCGTAGAGTAAATTTCTAAAATTTGCATATTTTAACAAGGTTTGTTATTTTTTTAAGAAACATAGAAACTCGATTGCATAAGATAGCACAAAGCCAAATTTTTATAGCACCGCCTAGTCCAAAATTGTTCAGATTATTTGGGTAATGAATAGTAGGTGGTGACACGTAAATGTGTATCTCATCTATAGAGTTGTAGAAACAAACATTTAACTTAAATATTCTTTAATAACAAAAAAAGGGTAGAAATAGAGAACCACCTAAAAATAAAACTTTAAAACCAAACCGCCTGTAAGACTGTATCTGTACCTAGTAAAATCCGTCTAAAAATAAATAAATCAATATGCCCACTTTACATTTGTGCGATAAGTATCTGCTATAATTTCATACCTATTACCTACCTATGAATAGTAATATATGACGGGAGGGGTCAACAAACGTGTATTATTGTCTCGATAACCTCCTTGATCATAGTGCTAGTTATTGAAATATGAACACCAGCGAATTTCCGATATCAGCTTTTTTCTGCTTACAGAGTAATTCTTCAAAAATTACAGTAATTGTCTTCGAATTAAACAATTGAACACTCCGATGATTTTCCAGAATCTTCTTGTATTTTCGTCAAAACAAAAAGTGACTCAAGCCACGCCTTTTCCTGCCAATGTGTACGGCAGTGTGACGTGGACACGACATTGAAGTTGACAGAAAAGTCATCTGTCAAATGCATCTCGAAATATATTCTGTCTGTGTATTGCCAGTAATTAAATAAAGCAAATCAGCTCAAGGGGCTGCTCTCCGACATATAATTATACTTATTACGTTTACATATACTTATTACGTTTAGGTAACAATTTAGTATGTTTAATTCTCAATTAGTTTAATTATTTCAACTCAAATTATCCTAAACTTTTGAAGCAGTCGGATACCTACTAGGAAATCAAAAGTATCAACACAATTAAACCGGTTTTATTTAGACATGGTGCTACAATGTGCATTCGGTAGATTTTAGCTTACAGGATTTAAGTAGAAGAAACGTATCTGTATTCTGTGTCAAGATAAAAATAGAGATTAGAGGTAATTCTGCCCACATTCGGAAGGTCTTTATGAGAAGAAAATGATTAATCAAGTCTAGTTTTGTCTAAAATGTTTATCTTAATGTTGTTTGCGGTGATTTACTGGCTAAATAGTTAAGTGGTGTAAAACGATACTTGGAAATATCATACGAATGCTATTAAAGAGTTTCCTTTAGTAATCATTATTTCTGATTAACAAGTTAGGTAGTCAGGTACTTATTCAGTAATCCAATTTACAGATAAGTAAATGAAATACTAGTTTTTAAGCTACAGATATTTTATGTAGTAAGCTGTCAGACATAACACTGATAGTATAAAACACACATAATATTTTAACACAGCATAGCAATATGCTATGAATATATTTTAAAACTTGCTAAGCCAACCAAATATTTCAAAAATAAATTTTCGTAAGAATTGTTCATAGGGATGAAAATGTAAAAGGTACAACTGTAGGTTTAATAAATATTACCTTTTCATTCCCCCTGTTTTGGGATTATTTTTTCTTATTTATTGTAATAGACTAAAATGATTTTCAAACGTTTTATCAAAAGCAATTGTATTGAATGTAAGGCAGAATAAAACTCAGATACCTGACCATTTTGATTTCCTATACCAACCGGTTGATACCAGATACAGTCTCAAAAAGAAAAATATTACGTGCAAAATCCGAACGACTCTCAGCGCTGTAACAGTTCAAGTGTTTGTAGGTTTCCAGTTCAGATTTGAAGAGCAAGCTCAATATTTGCGATGTCGGCCGTGGGACGAGCTAATGAGATATCATTGCAGACCGGTTACTGTGTCAACCAAATGTCAACCAAGAGGCCATTGAGATCAGAAGTGGCTCCTTAAAAGCTACTTTGACTCTTGCTACTCGATGTGTTGACTGTTGACTTTGGTGGGAGCTTTTTATTTTTGCACAAATGTTTTGACAGGGCGCCGCGGAAGTTTGAGCGGTGGCGCTTGGTTTAAGCTCTCGTCACACAGAGGCGGAAAGTGCGGGAAAGCGATCGCGATCCGGGATTTTTTGTAATATTCGAATTTGTATACAACCTGACACATAACAAGCGGGCGCGATCCGGCGCTATCGCTTTGCACTGGATCGCTATCGGATCGCTTTCTCGCGGCTTCCGTCTCTGTGTGACCAGAGTTTTAATGTTTGGTTTTGGATGGTTATAAAAATTAGACCATTGATGATTTTTTGTTATCTTCAGCCAGGAAATACAGAGTTATAAGCTAGCTCTGTACTAAGCCGAAAGAGCCAGTGTTATGAACACTTTTTACTCTGGGGCCTACTCGGATTTTGAGAAAAAAATCAGCTGTTACGTACAAAATTGCTACTCGGAATCGACAAAATGAAACAACTAATTTTTTTTTCTCGAATTCTAGGTTAGCTCCATAGTAAAAGTTGTTCATAATGATGGGTTGTATCACATCCTTTCGGCTTAGTACACTTGATCTGGATAACCCTGTATTTAAAAATAAAAATATTAAGCACATGTAACACATGGTCTTAGACCCCAAACTAAGCTAAGCTTGTATGTGATAAAATATGGCTGCCAGTGACTTGTTTGTTCTATTTATCTTCGTGCAAAATTAGGCCCTCGCTCAATCAAGACAACATGTCCCATTTCAGGAGACCTGTGTTGTATGTCAGGCCTCCTGATGGTAAGAGGTCACCATCGCCTATAGACAATTGTAACACCACTTATCAATAACCTTATCAATAACTTATCAATAATTATTAACAAATAAAACAAAATAAATCTAACGTAAGTTTCCAAAATAGTAACTTCTCCACATAACGAAATCTACTTGAATGTCACGTCGACAACTTTCGATATTATTGGGATCAGCTGAACGTAACCGATCCCAAATGCCAATAATTTCTCACAAACTTCTTTTCGTGTAACAAAATAAACGTTTAAAGCCAACTGAGATTAAACTGCTTGTCTGCCCTTTCTACTATAGAAATCTCACGATAAGCCAGCGCTAAAAAAGGATTTTCTCACGTTTTCACGACATACTATTGGAACCCAATTTCCCCTACACCAACAAAAGATGCTCCCGAGACGATAGAAAAATGTCTAATATCCCAACAAATCGGTCATAAGCTCATTGTAGATAGCGATCCCTCGATAACGCCCGATTCAATGGCGCACTATCAATCATAGTTCAGCAAAGGTTACATCAATATCAGAAACGCGCTTACTCATGAAACCGCCTACGCTTTATTAGCTCAGTAGCGTATCTTATTCAAAGGAGATATTATAAAACATAGCCTGCATTAGGCTAATCACATAAAAGCTCTTGACCCCAGCTAAAAACGCGTCCACAAACTCCGCCGCCGATGTTTTTGTACGTGGAAGCAGCGTTTGTGGTATTTTATAAGGTGATACTTAGCCTGGCGTTAAACAAATCCAGCAACACTTTACATAAATAATACTATAATCAATCCACAACTGAAGATAATAAAATATTATGAATGATGTGTATGTGATCATAACAACAAGAGCCAAATTAAAAATTGTTCAATACTCAAGCTTTGAACAATTTTTACTCTGGAGTCAAATCTGAAATACTACAAAATTAGCTTTTTCAAAGAAAACGAAACAAAAAGCTCAGTGAAAAACTTCTTTTGAACAAAATGTATTGAACACTTCGTGTAGAATAGGTGAACACACTTGAACATGTGTACGAGTATCATTCGTTTCTGATTGCGATCAATCTAGGCGCATAGCTAACATCGCCAAAAGGCAAGTAGATTAATGCATAAGTGTGAGTGTAGGTTTTTAATATTCAGGTCCGATACTAAGTAGCTTTAGTTTTTAGACGTAGGGAGAATGGATTATGTGTAAGCTTTGCTGGGGTGAGCATTTGAGCAATGTCAATCATTCTCTAAGGTGATTTTTCCTATGAATAGCAAAAGAGCCTTGTCACTTGTACCTGGCAAATTTTCAAGAGTTTCATTGAATTGAGTACGGATACTGATCATTATGGAGATAGATAAGCCAATAATAACTTGGTTTATAAATATGTTTAAGTTTCAATGTATCTAGTAATACTTTTTGAAATAAAATAATAGTGAGCGGTTATCTAGTGATCCGACACATCTGATTATACTGTAATTATTATTTTTTGAAGTTCCTTTGTAAGCTACAACAAATCTACATAGCCATACTAAGTAAGTGCAATACAAAATTATTTCGATACTTAATTATCCAAAAATCGCAAAAAGTTAACAGGTAATTCATTGTAACTGAATGAATTATCTGTTGTATCTGTAATTTCTTAGAGAGAACAAAAGACTCAATGATTTGGTTTTTTGATTATTTTTTTCATTTTTTAGGGTTTCGTACCCAAAGGGTAAAAACGGGACCCTATTACTAAGACTCCGCTGTCCGTCTGTCTGTCACCAGGCTGAATCTCATGAACCGTTATAGCTAGAAAGCTGAAAATTTTACAGATAATGTATTTCTGTTGCTATAATAAAAAATACTAAAAACAGAATGAAATTAATATTAAAGGGGGCTCCCATACAAAAAACCTGAATTTTTAGCTGTTTTTCGCTCGATATTTATAATGGTAACAGGTAGATGCTTGAAATTTTCACAGAATATTTAGTTGTATATTCAATTCAATAAAAATATTAAATTAAAATGCTATTCTACTCTGCCGGCACCCCACGGCGAAATTCGAATAGTTAGCTTATTTTTTACATTATTGTTGATTTCTCAAAACCGATTGCGATAGAAATTAACTGAATCCAACTCGGGAGTATATCTTTTTGAAAATAACATTGTTTTTTATTTTAATCGGTTCGCAATAGGCGAGAATATCGATGAACACACACTAAAAAACATACAGACTTAGAATCACCTCCTTTTCGGAAACCGGTTAATAAAGGCTTTGTTTTGAACCAACCAGAACTAACCTTGTGAAAAATCTCACTCCTACACACCAACGCATAAGATTCTTTTCATGTTTTCATCATAGTTAATTGATGACATAGCTCTAAGAGACGTGACCGTTCCTTACCAAACGTTAAATAAATATTTGAAGAGCTATCCATGATATTTACAATAATACTCTACTGACGCGTGCCAACTAGGTACCTTTCTACCGTGGCGTCTGTTTAACTTTCAAATCACTTACTTTCATTAGTACTTTTACGGCCATTTGACTTTATGAGAACTTTTCGGTGAGTTTTTATTTCAAAGTTCTGGGAAAGTCGACGAAAGTCAGATTATTTCTTTACTTTGTAACTAGAACAAATTAAATCAAATAAAATTTAAATTTGTAAAATAATATTTAATCACTACAATTTTATTTTCTACAATAATGATCTTAATGTTTTTTGCCCTTAAGTACATAGTTTCTGAGATATCGGCCAAAAACATTGTTTCAAGATGACGTGTCAGGAACGTATTCTCTGAACGGCCGAACAATAGTAAAAAATGCTAGTGATTAAATATTATTTTACAAATTAAAATTTTATTTGATTTAATTTGTTCTAGTTACAAAGTAAAGAAATAATCTGACTTTCGTCGACTTTCCAATAACATTGAAAAAAAAAACTTACCAAAAAGTTCTCATAAAGTCAACTATAGTTATCAAGTCGGATAACAGTTTACCGGCTACTATTTTACCAGATTTTATTAGTCCGCTGCTGAACTTTATTTTGCCTAATTTCGAAGGGCGATTGAGCTATAACCACCACGCTGGTCTCGTTGTGGTTTAGTTTATTCTCATTCTTCATCTAGTTTCTTATCAGTATGCTGATTTTTTTAAGAACTTTTCCTTCAACGAAAAGCCAGTGGTGTGGAACCCCGTACATAAATTCCTAATAGCTCCTTAGTACAGCACCGGGATTTGCTCTATCGGCCTCGGATTCTAAGACCCGCTTTTGCCCATTAAGCCAACACGGCTACCTTTCTACAATAAAGTGGATTTAGAATTTCAATCAACGAATTCGTCTGCAGAATCATTTTGAAAACGAACTAATTAAGACCGTTAAAGGTTGTCGCCCAACGTTTGAAGATAATCTCATTTTATGGCGACAAGAAATTTTCAAATAACTTTGGAGGATGCAGGAAGTTAATATCCTTTAATTAATGAATCCTTGGAAACTGGACTTCGATTAGTAAAACGTTGAATTCTTCGATGATCAAAGAGAAGGTCCATCGCGTAGAGATTGGGCATCCCGGTATGTATCATTTGATATACACTGACGTAGCGTGGAGGTAAGCAGTATTCAATCTTATGTTGTTCACTTCTGATATGTATTACAAACTTCAAGAAGATCACAACATATAATTGAATATTGTATCACAAAATGCAGCCATGAATGAAATAAAAGTAAAAATTATAATTGAATGATAACGACGGAAAATTTTAGTATCTACCTATACGAAAACAATACACGTATATCAAAACGTTCTCTAAAGTTTTTTTTTTTTCGGTGAGGTTCTAGAAAATTTATTTTCTACTAACTCTTACTTTACTCAAACTCTTTTTGGAAAATAGTTACAGGACTGACCCCTTCATGGTTTTGCTTTATAAAAGAATTCATCTAAAAATATTAGTATCTAAATTTTGTCATCACTACATAGTATAAAACGAAGTCGCTTCCCGCTGTCTGTCCCATGTATGCCTATATCTTTAAAACTACACAACGGATTTTGATGCGGTTTTTTTAATAGATTTAGTGATTCAAGAGGAAGGTTTATATGTATAATACACCTGTGCGTAGCCGGGGCGGGTCGCTATTGAATAATATAGGAATATTTTTTATATAAATAAAATATAGGTATTAAGTTCTCGGGTCAAAATACTAATAAAATGATGATTCCATAAAATCGTAGTATTTTTTTCTGTGATTGTTCAATATTCATAAGAAAACTGTGTAATGATGTAACCAACCCCACTGCGACATTTTCGCTATGCGAAAAAGCACTTAAATAAAGATTAAAAAAAAAAAAAAAACCCCACGTAAATATGGGAAGGCAAATGACGATGATGTTCTGTCATCCAGACTTTATAGAGTAAACTTTCTGAGTAACATAAAATCTGTGGTCACATACTCATCGTCACACCATGTGTAAAGTAAAATGTCAAATAATTTGAAACCTTGTCTCAGCGGAAAACGGATTAAAATAATCAAACAGCACAGGATGGTTGGTGTTAATTAAGTAATATTTCATTTGGTGACACGCGGCGCCGTCTGCTAAACACTTTGACGATGTATTGAATGTAATGATTCTCAGAATGCTATTTTTGAGCCTGTGTGGAACATATCGTAAATTTTAATATGTTACTGAGCAGTTATATAAAAAAGTTATTTTGCTAATATCAGCCTCATTATTTATGACATGATTTGATATCTTACTTTCCTTTATAATAAAGAAAACAGTTAACCTCCATTTTACAGTAAAGTTGTTTTGTTACGTGTATGCCTTAGTTCGCGCTATCAATGCATACACAACAATACAGTATAGAAATGCTCAAAAGTCATTGATAGGTACTACATATTTCAGTGGTAAACTAGAGTAAGAAGTATTCGCATTACAATCATTTTGTCAAATCCCAGTCCCGTATCAATTTATTATTTTACAATTTATTTGCAGTATTTAACGCCATTCAAATTGTAAGGAAAACACGGCGAGAAAACCTGCATAGGTACGTCCGTAATTAGGTATATTCAGCTAGATATGTGATGGATATGCCCCGATAGCCCTTCATGGGTCATGGTATGTTCAGCAGTTGACTATTTGTGGACTATTACAAAATCGGCCAAGTGCGAGTCGGACTCGCGCGCGAAGAGTTCCGTACCGCATGGAAGCCCCCCTTAATATATTTTATTTTATTTAATTTATTTATTTTTAAAGGGAAAAACTTTATATTCTGTGAATATTTCAAGCACCTTCCTGTTGCCGTTACTAATAGCAAGCAAAAATAACGTTTCTTGTATGGATGCCCCCTTTAAACATTTATTTTATTTTAATTTTAAAGTAGAATTTAACTGAATACTGTGTGAATATTTCAAGCATCTACCTGTCACATTTATTAATATCAAGCGAAAAACGGAAAAAAAAATCAGGTTTGTTGTATAGGAGCCCCCTTAAATGTATATTTTTTTCTATTTTAGTATTTGTTGTTATAGCGGCAACAGAAATACGCCATCTGTGAAAATTTCAACATTCTAGCTATCACCGTTTATGAGATACAGCCTGGTGACAGACAGACGGACAGACGGACGGACAGCAGAGTCTTAGTAATAGGGTCCCGTTCTTACCATTTGGGTACGGAACCCAAATAAAGCCGATATAGTACATTACAATACCGTATCTTAAAGTGCGTAAATTTTGAGTACCGCTAAAATTGAAAGTAGGTATACAACTATACATGCCTTCGTATAGAATTATAGATAATAGCCAGAAATAGTGATCCTTCCAAACTATGATTGTTATTTGGAAACCAAATACTAATAACGGTGCTCATTTCAAAATTAATTTCGACGAAACCAATTTTGTCCAATCGAGTTCTGATTTTCACGAACTGAAAATAATTTCTAATTTCATGGTGATAGTAATAGGATCTGGAATTTTCAAATTAATTGGATTTTTAACAACTCGTAGGTGTATTAAGAAAACTTAACTCCTTAATTAATTATTAGTTGGTTCAAAATATTTATTGTAGTAGTAGAGATGATTCGTTTTATCAAAGTCAAAGTATTTATTTGCATGATATATTCAACAAAAAGCAAATTATAGTAAATAGTTTTCAATCGTCGGTACAAAAAAATTATTGTCGAAATTGGATGTATTTTTCGAGTTCACAATTAACAAATATAATATATAATAATAGGTATGTTCTGAAAGTCCAGGCACTTTGTAAAGCCACATTCTGTATGCCTATTAATATATAAAATTGAATTTGGCTTTAAGATGATGGTCTAGGTTCATTCTTATACACTCCAATTTACTCAGTCAATATCGATAAAAAAAAAAAACTATAATCAAGTAATCTTTTCCGTTTAGCATATTGCAATGAAACCGAAGCACAAAGAAAATACAAAACTACGTAAGACCGAAGCACCTGAACGAAAACGAAATTCCAAGATAAGTAATATAAATTTGAGCAAACTTTTAACCTCAGCTTAGCTTCCTTTGTAAATGTTTAATTTAAATTCCTCGTATCGATTACTGGCCGCTCTCCCGTACCTACATTTTGTATGCACATTTAATGCAATCATCTAAGCCAGTGGTCCGGAACCGTACATATTTATGCAAAGCTAGACCTGCGGCTACAGAACTCGTGCAGCAGTTAGAAATATACCTACAAAATCGCGTAATCTTAAAAACTTGGTCGATTATTTTTGGTAGCACTTGGGATAAAAATGACAAGGTAAATATTATCGTATTACGAATATCTTATTGAAACTGTTTTATTTATTATAGTGCGTCTCACAAAGACTCATTTTTTGATTTTTATTTAAAAAAAAAAACTGTTTGAAACATTAATTTTATTATTTGTGTAAGCCAGAGATTTAATTTTGACTCCCTACCTACTTGGTTTTAGAAATCTAGTCCAATACATGTACGAGTAAGATGTTTTTTTAGAAATAAAAGAATAGCAATGAAAAACACTACGTATTGTTCATATTTACTAACTACTACTAAAAAACATCGCAGAAATTTATTTGACTACTTTATCAATTGGTTACTGCATTTTCTCTAGTAAAATCATATTTTGTTAAACTTATTTACTTAAAAACAAATTAACTAAAAGTATTCTACAAGAACTGAGTCGCCTACTTATTTTTATTTTTCTGTATTTTATAAGTCTGGATATGCTTTTTTTCAAAGGTTTGCTACTGTTACTATTCGTGTCCAGTCCCGCGGTTGAATCGCAAAGTCGACGTTCCATTCAAATAACCAAGTAATTATGAGTCTGCTGCATTTTTATGTTTTCGAATTTTCCACATTTGGTAGAGCTCATTTTAGTGCACCTGAAATAGAGTTTCAAAGGAACACCGAATTATATCTGTCTGTTATGATAGAATAATTTTATAAAATTAGTATTTAGGCAGGTAACAGGACGTATCAGGGTTAAAAAGGCGGTTACTTTGTCTATTTTCTACCAAAATATTACTGTTAGGATGGAAATCTTACTTCTAACTAATGCAGCAACCCTGATTCAAACTTAATAACAAAGAAACTCTTCAATTTGATCCTTTAAACGTTTGTGAGGGTAGTTACCTAACTTGAGGTTTCTAAATTAGTAAAGGAAACAAGTAAGTAAGTATACTTTGTATATTTTTTATACTTCATGGGTCCCTCGAGGGTACCACCATGTATTGCAATAATTATGCCACGTTCGCAAGGCCCTAGACGTTTTGAGAAGAAGTGGCAAGAAACTCAAGACGCCATCAGTATAATCTTTTGATACAATGTACAATGATCAGTCACCTTAATTTAGATATTACACAAAGTACTTAACTTTAGCAACATGGCGACGTCCACTCGACTTGGCTTCGAATATAAAAGGTACCGACACTCAGCATAACTAACTAAGCAAGACTCCAACGTTATTATCAGAATACCGGGAGAACACTAAGAGAACTAAGAGATATTAAGAGACGAAGCCGCGCCAACAGACTGTTTTATACTGATTTCACAAGCTTCCACCATGTCTTACTACTACTGCTCGATGTAAACATTACCAACAACCAATAGGGAACGAGCAAGATGGCGGGCACGGTGGTAGCCTCCATTTTACACAATTGTTAAACATAAAATCATCTTAAACTGTATTTTATACTTATTAGAATTATTAGAACAATTATTGATACGTTTCAAGTCATCTATAACATTATGAAATCACAGTATAAAATAAATGGTGTATGTAAACAACAATGGCCGACATTCGGACGTCATGATATTTCTCAGTTCCATTTAGCTACCAATAAGTCTTATATTACTTAATACATCTTTTAATCGTTATAAAATATTATAATAACATTATTAATCTAACACAGGCAAGTGTAAAATATTCTCAACTATATTTACCCGCGGCTTCTGATATAAAAAGTAGTCTATGAAACTTTTTGACCTTTTTTTTTTTTTTTTTTTTTTTAGATCAAAATTTATTAACCACAGACTCCAGGGTCTGTGCCCTTTGTTAACTAACATTTACAATTATTTAGGTATACTATACAAAGAGTGTTAGTAGGTAGTTAACTTTCGGAAGCGCGAGAGAATGTTTCTTAAAAACTAGAAATAAAACTAAGATGTTGCCGATGCGAAGGCACTATAATTAATGAATAAAATACACTGATACATCTTACAAGATAACTTAGGCATCTAGGTGGTCTTATTCGCAGACGCATAGTCAGCTCTACTGATAAGACCAGTGCTCGGTTTGTTTCTGCGAACCGGCCGCTTATCTCTAGTATTAAATTACGTGGGAACATACATCGAATTACATCGCTTAGAGTTATAGAGGTGGTGCTGTTCGATGTGAGAACATAACGTCTCCCTCCCTAAGCGAAAAATTATCGGAGCACTCGATTTTAGAGGGATTCCGATAATTTTGAATGAAAGGATTAATTTTGGTGTACGAAACATAAAAATAATCAAAACTATACATAATACTACTAATCCTTATGCTATAACACTAATTATAGAGTCCGTTTATTTGCTATCACCGAAAATTTCACTGTTCTTCAAAGCAAAGGCCATGTATTTAACTTCGTCAAGTGTAATCTCTCGTATATTGAGTGCATGTGCACTGGATATTTCTTCGACCGCGCGTAATTTTGGTAAGTTGATGATGAGTAGTGGGGTCCCTGGGTCCACTTCGGTGTAAAAACGGTGGTGCCGGATGGTCGTCCCGTTGACAGTGACATCACAGGGTCTGTTCAGCGTCACAACGTGCGTTCCGCATATCTGCTGCTTCGAAGCCTCTTCGCCGCAGGTCTCTGTGAGGGTTGTTTCCGATCTGGTGTATAGTATCCAGTTGTTTCTATCTATTATCTGCAGCTTCACGTCCTCGACGTGAATGAGGTGTTGCTTGCAGATGCCAGTGACGTCCTCGTACCTCATTAGTTTTTTCTCGCATGAGAGTCCGCTGTATGGGGCGCGGTTGTCATCGTCGTAGAGAAACTCGTCTCCAGCAGCGAGTGAGCGGCACGGCTTTACGATCGGCTGATACTTCAGCCCTTTCGCCAATAGGAATGGGTACTTAGGAAATAAGGCAACGGTTAGGTTTTCAGGTTTGAGGAGGATGGGTAATGTGTACAATTTAAAATAGTTATACGTAACATTATCGGTCAGAGGGATTCCCAATATAAAGGTAATTTGGTCCTTTTTTATAAAAGTTTTAACATCAATAGTTTCCTCAATCTTAATTAAATTAAATTCATTGGATACATATATCAGGTTTCTAGATTCTGCTATCAAGTTCAAATGGTATAGCAGTTTGGTGGAATTAATTATAGACTGGTGTAGTATGGAGCTCTTGCTTAGAGCTAGAGCGGTTTCGATTTCGCTTAATCTAATGTATAAAGTCCTAAAACGACTTATGAAAAAACTATATAGTTCTAACGCATAAGATGATATCCCTGAATTATTTTCTCGGATTACAGTCTCTTTAAGGGTCCCGTTAAGCAAGCAAAAGTTGCAATAACATTACTGAAAGTAACATTAACGAGCCTGTAACTTACAAAGATATGGTTGCAACGTTCATGCAAACTTACAGCGAGCTTGAAACGAAGCCCTAACGGCCACGCCGTAGATAAACTTGCCCAGAGCTAATCTCCTAAACTTTTTAAAACTTTAAAACGTGAAGTTCCAGTAACATTACACATGAAATATATCTGAA
Source organism: Hypomecis atomaria (assembly GCA_964007245.1). Classification (NCBI taxonomy): domain Eukaryota; kingdom Metazoa; phylum Arthropoda; class Insecta; order Lepidoptera; family Geometridae; genus Hypomecis; species Hypomecis atomaria. Next base: position 14,431,506 of record OZ023291.1, read on the forward strand.
AGCTGTAAAGTTAACTTTCCGCAAGTATAACGTTTAACATTTCCACAACTTTAAATTTGAAAGGTAATAGTAACTTGTTTCATTTATCTTGCTAAAAGGTTACAAAATATTACAAATGAAACTTGCACTTGGCTTGCATTTATTTAGTTTTGAATTGCTAGCATTTATATAGTTGTCGCAAAGTTACATTTCTAAGTTTTCAGTTTCTATAAAATAATTTGTTTTTCTAAATTTTGTTGAGGCTATAGTTTTAAGTACATGTCCTAGAGGCAGCAGGTGTGTGTGAGACTTTTCCTCTTTCCGCTGTAAGGAATGTTATAATCAAATTTACAAATGGGAATACCAATTTCTGCAAACACAATGCCACCGCGATGCAGAATTTCAATGTGCGATGCTAACGCCATCTAGTTTTTCAATGTTAAGTAAGAAACTCTACAGTAACATTTGATAACTTTCGAAAATTAAGTTCCAGCAACATTACTTACATAGGTTAGGTAAATAAAAAGAACAATTCGTAATGTTGTAGGAAAGTTGATAAAAAATATAACAATAGACCTATTGTCGCAATGTTATACTATAATATTTCAGAAACTTTCATTTGTAAAGTACAGGCAATGCCAGACAGTGAAGTTAGTAAAATTACATTGCAGCAACGTTTTATTTTGTAACGTCCCAATAACATTTTTGCAACAATGTTAGTTACTTACATTTAGGTATGTTTTGGAGGATATAGGAGGTAAACTTTCATGCGAAATATAACAGTAACATAATAAAATAACTTTTAATAAGTTTCAACATAACAATAAGATCTATGTAACTGACATGTTCCTGCAAGATGATGTTTGAAATTTACAAATGTGCCATATACAAACTTACTACAACTTATTGCAAGTTTCATGCTTAGTAGGGTACTTGTATTCGAAGTCGTTTGAATGGTCATATTTGTATAGTCCGTACATGTCGTTTTTGTGAGTATAAGGGTAAGTATCATCAGGGTAAAAATTTTGTTCATCGTCGTCACCGGTTATCTCGTTAAGCTTAAATCCAATAGAACGGGCGGTCCTTATGGATACGTCGCCGGATTGCAAGTGTAACGGGTTAACTTGTTGAGGTTGTTCATAGGGTGGCTTGTACCCAAATTGGGGTGGCTTGTACCCGAACTGGGGTGGTTTGTACCCAAATTGGGGTGGCCTATAACCTAGCTGAGGGGACGTCTCTAATCGGGGTCTGAACCCTTGCTGCGGTCTTGATTGTGGGCCTAATTTACCAAACTGAGGTGCGGAGCCTAGCTGCGGGCGGTAGTCAAATTGAAGCTGTGCGAACCTTGGAACCGGTGGTCTATTTAAATTTTGGTTCCCAGGTATACCGAACTGGAATTGAGGCGCGGGAATCGCGGGTCTCATGGTATTCTGGCTACTAGGCATTGAAAACTGAGACCTTAGTAAATTTGACTTCATCCCTGTCTCTTGTTCCTTGAAGTTTACTTCTTCCAGCAGAAGTTTTAGAGCATCCTTTTTTAGGATTCCCGTTTGTGCAAGAGTAGCAGCTCTATGTTCTTGCGCCATTTCTAATTAATTTTATTTTAATATAACTAAAATAAAATAAAACACACCTAATTTAGAGTCTCGGTAGAGTTTATACCGACACTATTACTTAACATTAAATATTTTATCCTTAATTAGCACAATTTTATCGATTTGAGACAAAACTATCTGATATATTACTATTATTAAACACCTATCCTTAACTAACACAATTTAATCGAATTGAGACTAAATGTTCCGATAGTATTACTTACTTTTATTAAATATCCTTAATTAAAACAATTAATCGATTTGAGATTAAATGTTCCTATACTATTACTTACTTTTATTAAATGTCCTTAATTAAAACAATTCAATCGATTTGAGATTAAATGTTCCGATACTATTACTTACTTTTATCCTAAATGCCCTTAATTAAAACAATTCAATCGATTTGAGACCAAATTGTCTAATTATACAATTAACACAAGCAAATCTGACCGATGACCAAGGTCAAAATTTACAATATTCGAGGAAAATGGGGGTGGAAGGTTAAGGAAGGCGAAAAAGGCTTACTCACCAACCGACCTGCATCTTCTGCGCCCGTAGATAACTTATTTATTTGGTTCGTGTGGATAGCCGGAACGGATACAACTGAATTCAGTATTAACACCGTTTACTTAATACTGCACAACGCGGGGGAAATTCACCGAATTTAAGAGCGAACTTTTCGCGTTGGCAGCAGCCGACTATCCTACCGGCTGCGCCAGTTAACTTTCGGAAGCGCGAGAGAATGTTTCTTAAAAACTAGAAATAAAACTTAGATGTTGCCGATGCGAAGGCACTATAATTAATGAATAAAATACACTGATACATCTTACAAGATAACTTAGGCATCTAGGTGGTCTTATTCGCAGACGCATAGTCAGCTCTACTGATAAGACCAGTGCTCGGTTTGTTTCTGCGAACCGGCCGCTTATCTCTAGTATTAAATTACGTGGGAACATACATCGAATTACATCGCTTAGAGTTATAGAGGTGGTGCTGTTCGATGTGAGAACATAACGAGGTACTTGAAATAGCCTAAGTTAGTCAATACACTGCGTGAATGCCACGAGCAGACCGGCGACCCGCAAGCAGCACCCGATCACGAGTATGACACATGTGCCAGCCATCATTCTTGACCTTTAAATAAAAAATAAAAATGTCCACAATCAAGTAGAAACCAACCAATAGACCAACAAACATACTTTCGTATTTATTAGTAGTAAGCATCCTTACTCCAAACCAAAAAGTTAAATCCAAAAAGTTTGTTGGTTTGTTGGTTTGTTACTCTTTCACGCACCAACGGAGCAACGGATTGACTTGATTTTTGGCATGGACATAGTTTAGAAGGCGGAAGGAGCTTTAGGATACTTTTTATCCCGAAAAATTGCATAGTTCCTGTAGGACAGGACAAAAACCATCGAAAGCGAAACTGTCGCCACTATCACAAAGACGCTACGTGATTAATTCCTCTATGACGCTAATATGGACTAACGAAACGTCACAGCCAAACGTAATTAGATGACAGGTGACATTGTCTGCAGACTTTTATAAATCACAAGTAGCATGGCAAAGGGACAAATTGTTTTTCCACCATTATATCCCCTTGAAGAGGAAATAATGTATGGATTGAAAATGACAACTGACATTAAAATTAGATAAAATGTTATTTTTCTTCTGCATACTACATGTTACTATGACGTTTAATACCAGGCCGTCATTTTGTCTGACATTAAAAATATTTTTAAATCTTCTATCATTAGAGGTTTAACATGTTTCTTTATTCTACTTTTATGGTACAGAATCATCATACTTTAGTATTATCAATCCGAAAAGTTTGTTGGTTTGTTCCTCTTTGACGCAGCAACGGAGCAAAAGATTGACCTGATTTTTGGTTTGGATACCTATGGTTTAAAAGACAGAAAGTGATAATAGGATACTTTTTTATCTCGAGAAAATTCGTGATTCCCATGGGATAGGACAATAACTGTTTCTCAGCAATGGAGCAACGGATTGACTTGATATTTGGGGTGGGCATAGTTTGGAAGACGGAAAGTTACATAGGAGGATACTTTCCATCCCGAAAAAATTGTGGTTCCCGTAGGACTTAACAATATTTTTTTCTCAGTGAAGGAGCAACTTGCCTTGGCTTATTGCATGAATATAGTTTGAAAGACGAAAAGTGACAAAGGCCACTTTTTATCGCAAAAACTTTAACAGTTCCCGTAGGATAGGATAAAGTGAGCGGGCTGCGGTAGCAGCCGTCTAAGCGCCAGAAATAACCTGTCATGGCAAGTACAAGACGTTCCTACATTTTTCGCACTCCTTCGCGGCACTCAACAGCGCTAGCCCAGAATCGGGCTCCATAACGGAGCTTGCGCTCTCGCCATAATGACGGAGTGTTTCGGAGCACAAGACACATCGTCATCCACCACTCGGGACTAACCAGTACTGAACGTCAGACAGCATTCTAACGCCCTGGTCCCAGTGCAGCGGGTCAGTCATAGTAGCCCAGCGCCTGCCTCTTCAACTGCAGAGGGCAGTGAGAATGGCCATCGCGATACCGACACCTCCCTTCCCCTGCAGCCCCACTGCGTCTGCCAACACGTTGACGGCCTAGCGGAAGGTAGGGTAGGTGGCGGCACCCACACCACCAGTTCCATATATCCCACCGCGGCCCCTTATCCACGGCTGTCATATCAGAGTCCAGGAAGCAGCCTTGCTTTATGAAACTAAGAAAGGTTATTCCCAGCAAGTAACTGGAGATAGAGAGACAGAAAAGAAGCCAGCGCAGCAGGAGGAGCTAGAGTTCATATGCCTGGCAAACGGAGCAGCACTAGAGCAAAATCTTAACCGAGAAATTAACATATTTACAGACGGCAGCAAAATTAAAGGGAAAGTTGGGGCGGCATTATCCATTTGGGATGATACCGCTGAGATCAGTACCCGCAAGCTGAAATTGGCCGATTGGTGCTCCGTGTACCAGGCCGAGTTATTGGCACTTCTTGAGTGACTTTTGTGACTCCAGGTCTGCAATGGAAACGGTAGTTGGCGTATCTTCCCTCCATCCCTTAGCAGTAAATTCAAAGCTAACATAAAGTTACTACACGCACAAAATAAAATAGTGAAACTTTATTGGATTAAAGCGCACTCGGGGATGGAGGGAAATGAGAGAGCGGACCAGCTAGCAAAGGAAGCAGCACTGCACTCGAAGTGCAGACCTATTTACGATACTTAACTGCCCCGTTTCATTCGTCAAGCAAGAAATCCGAAAGGACTCTCTTGACGAGTGGAACCGGCGATATCAGGATGGACACACAGCGGCGGTAACCAAAACATATTTTCCGGATGCAAGGGCGGCATACAACATCGTAAGAGAAATAGCACCAGTGGGAATCATAACTCAAGTGCTGACGGGGCATGGTGAGTTTTCCCAATACTTACATCGATTTCAGTTGAGGGAAAGCTCATCGTGCATCTGTGAACCCACAAAAGAGGAGACTCCACTGCACATAATCTTGGAATGCCCAGTTTATGGAAAGCAGAGATTTGATTTAGAACAAATAATTGGAATTAATCTAACACGTAAAAACCTTAGAAACAATTTTATCGAATTTTTGCACAAATATTTGTAAAAAAGCAATACTTAGGAACAAGTAGGTATAAACTTTGCTGTACCATTGTAATGTTTATTATAACTGCAAACAGCCAAAAACATTGAAATATAGGTATAGTTTTTATTCATTTGTAATTAAGACTCCTGATCATGTCAGGGATATTTCGCGATATAATAAAAAAAAAATCCTCGGATGGAGCGTCGCAAGAGCGGCACTGCAGCCCGCCTAAGTTGCGACACTCCTCATAAGGCATGCAACCTACCGGCCATCCTCTCAGCTGCTTTAGTTAAAAGCGGCTGAACCTCGAGTGCCAGCCTCTAAGCTTCCTTGGGGGAAAAGACCCAAAGAAGAGGGAGACTTCGAGCGCCGCCTTTTCAGCTGCCTCAGACCTCCCCCACGACAAGGCGGGAATACACTGGGGGTTGTGTATACACTCCAACCGTAACTTAACCAACAAAAGCATTCCTCTAAGGTATTTTGATATTTGTCGGTTAGGTTAGGTTTCGCAGCCGACATAAACATAAGCCAAAATCAAAATATATCGCGGGCGAAGTCGCGGGTAAAAGCTAGTAATAACATAAATATGACACAGTCAGATCTTTTAAGCCATGATACGGTTTAATTATTTACACTTGATTAAAGCACTGCCTGATTCAATAATATATAAACTAAACTTATTTTGTCTAAAAATTATCGTTTCTCAAATTTTTGCTCCACATTTACATAGAACATAACTCAAACTGGCAGCATTAAGGAAAAGACACGCACTGCAGTACAAACGAATTATCTTGTTTGTGAAATTGAGTCTTTCATCTCGAACGGAGAGGATGAAATGGACGAAATATATTTAAGAATAATAAAACGTGATGCGAATACGAATATATATCCTTTGCTTTATGCAAAAAGCCTACAAAAATTTTAGGACGTAAAATCTTATTACTCTATCCGCAAAAAAAGAGCATGTTTTTTTTTCAGAGTGATCTTTATGACAAGGAACTTTATATTTATAAATAATATCATAACTTTTGGTTCTTAAATTAAACTTGGGGACTATTAGTAAGATGCTCAATCGCTCATCAGTATGAACAACTTTTAGAAGTACCCATTACCAAATGTAGTATGTAAAAATACAAAATACCTATGTTAATTTAAAATTAGGTGGTACAAGGGCGGCCTTATCGCCTTGAGCGATTCCAGCCAGGCTACGTTACTTTTCTTCTGCTATGAACTAATGATCGCACAATTCTGGGGTCAGCGTTACTAAGTAGATTTCTAATTTTTAAAATACGTCAAACTTCAAATTTTTATTCAAACATTCCTCTAATGTGGAATTTCATTCATAAAGCTAGGTATTTAAACTAAAAATTAAGGATATTACAAATTACAATTCCTTTAAATCACAAGATATTAATTCAGAACTCAAAATAAGCATTATCGTTTTAGAACTACATTAAAACATTTTTCAATCCCATCTACGAAATATATTCGACACTCTAGACTTAAATCAATAATTTAACAAATGTCACAATCAAACTTTTTACATTTATTACAAAAATTGTGCAATAGCTCTTATAACAGTTAGTATTTTAAACTAATATTTTTATTTCGACATCTGAGTGTAAAGTTTCAAGGACTATTTTATCTTGACTTGTGCGTAACCCCCTACACAACCGATAACGTATCTAAATGTAATAATATGCAGTAGGTACATTTAGTTTAATTAGTGTATAATGTTTAGTTAACAATTTACTTTGTAGTTTTGTTTAGTTTATTTGTAATTTTATTTTTATATTGTAAATATTATTTTGTAAAAATATAAATATTGTTTTATAAATACAAACATAATATACGTACCTACTTAGTAGAATTCGTAAATATCTATGAAGTAATATAGGTCCTTATTTTTGTGTAAATTTCATTCGCTTCGTTCGTTTATTCCAGTTTGTAGAGGAATGTCATGAAATGGTCTTACTAAAAATTAATTTATTTACATAGGCTCAGTACACAGTCCTAAAGCTATTCCAGAAAATCGGTGAGAAATGCAACGTCTACAACAATTCTTAGTAAAATCTTTTTTGTTCGCTGCTTTCAAATGGAGCTCGATGAAATGAAGTCGATTGTTACGTTTTTGTCAAAAAGTTATTTTTTGTTACATTGAATAAACAATACAAGTTTCTTATCAAACGGAATATTGCTAAATAAAAGTTAGCATTAACAAGTTGAAGATACACAAGTCAACAATTGGAGCAGACGAGTCAGTAATGGCAGCGCTTGAAACAAAGTAAATAACATGGGAGCTTACAGGTACGTTTCAGATGTTGTTAGAGCGGTACTGATGGTTTTCACTTATAAATTGTAATAAATATAGAGCGTCAAAATCATTTGATTTTGCTGTGCATAAATTATATTTATATGATGGCCGGGGCAAGGTAAGCGGAGGTTAGCTCGTCCAAATGCCAGATAGGTCGAAGTTTCAGGTAGAACATGGATTCAATTGGCACATTATTGGGTATTGGCATCTCTTTTTTTATGCCTCAGGTAGCACAGTAAGAGAGAGGACAATACTCAGCAGTGGAATAAAAAAAAACTCTGCATGAAAATAATGCTATTCAAAGTAATACAAATTTAGGTACGCATAATTATAGAAGGTAGAAAATTGGACGAGATTTTAAACACATTTTTAAAAAGCAAGTTCTTAATAGGTAGAATCGCTAGCCCTGTCTCAAAGATTTTTTAAACCACATGGCAAACCGGGCTTACCCCATTTTCATTTTGTAATAGCAAAACACAAAATAAAAGCAGAAAATATGTATCACGTTTGTAAAAGTTTGTTTTCAGAAAATTACTTCTGAAAATAAACATATTACAGTAAAATATTACCAAAAGATTTGCAAATTTAATTTATAATATTGTCGTTATCGCACCGAAAAAAAATCTTTAAAAATAGTCTACTACAACGTAACCACTGCAATCTTTGAAATAATGATGGAAAGAATTTATGGAAGATTGCCATAGTATGAACACACTCCAGTTTACGACGGCCAAGTAATAATTACACGTAACACATAGTAAACCCGCTGAAAATAACAGCTTAAATCCTTTGACGACACAATGCACCTCGGGCTACATCGATAGACAATGGATTGTTTGCCTTTTGTTCACAAATCGTAAAGCGCTTCAGACCATCCGTAGACTAAAGAGTACTTTAAAAGTCTTACTGAAAATGGTTGAGTCTACGAAGCTGACTTCTTTTTATTGGATCTGTAGTTGAAACTAGCTTTGTCGTTCAGAACCTCTGAGTTTTATAAGTAAACGATATTTCAGTGTTTTTTGAGACGCAAAAAATTTATACCAGAACCTATAAGTAGTTTTAGGAAATATTTTGGCCCGCAAGTGAGACTTGAAACAAGCGCCTTTTAAACGGCAACAGGAAGATGCTTGAAATACTAACAGAATATTATGTTGTATCCCTTCAAAAATAAATATTTTGAATAAAATACATTACGCGGGCGCCTCCACACGGTATGTAATCCTTCGTGCGCGAGTTCGGCTCGCACTTGGCCGATTATTATTATGTAATCACGCAGTATCGGTGATCAAATTTTTAATTATATACCTACATTAATTTGCTGATAATTTGATATCACAAACAGAAATGAGATATTCATCCGATATTCAAGCCAACGCAGTTTCCCAAATTTCGGAATCCCAGCAGCTAGTCAGGGAATACCCAATACCAATCATTGCTCAGTCAGGCGCGAACACAAACACTGACGATACTGCCACGGCTCCATTTTCCCCTTTGCTCAATTCCCCTGAGGAATAAAATAGCCTCATTTGCGACACCGATGCAATCCGTTTAATTCGCTACGAGCAACCCCCCAATGATAAAGATCGAAGCACTTGGGATTAAAAGAAAATTAAACGTTCGAGGAGTGATGTCAAATCCCATGCAGCGAGATTTTAGGCACTGCACTCTACTCGTCCTTATTACCGTAGTGTAAAGCTTGTTATAACAACTTTCGAATGTTTTTTAAGTTTGCCAGTTATCACCACAGACAGCGTGGAAGTGATTTCAGCCCCTCAAGAATTTATTCCACGTTTGGGGCGTTCCTTTGGTAACGGCTGATTGTGCTGCTTAATTAACTGCATTATGCTGGAGCGGTGCAATTCCGATGAGATATTGGCAAGGAGGTTCTTTTGAATTGTATCAGGCAATCTGTTTCCGATGCAATTTTCAGTTGCTATTGCACTCTTATTACATTTTTATTTCGATGGTATTTTTGTTTATGCGCAGATTTGCTTAAAAGAGAGAAATTATAGGTGTGCTGTGCCAAGAGCTTAGTATGAAACTGTGTTCTAAACGAAAACTAACTATTATCTTCCGTTCGAAACGCTTATTATGGCTCTATACATTTTGTTATTTATTCTCGTTTTCGCTTAACACAAATGTATAGAATAATACGTATACTACAGCAATTTTTGCTAAAGGTTAACACATTACATTATAGATTCCTGTACCTTTGTTGAAAATGATTTTTTAATTACATAGTAGATCCTTCAGTGATTTTAAAAATGTTGTCTTTATTTACAAGCACTTAATCATGCATCTAGAACTTCAGAAAAGCGTGTTATATCCCAGAATTCATCTCTTTCTTTTTTTAGGAGTTTTTCCAGAATGTCCATGCCAGCCCCATCGTACCCTTATAAATAAACGCTTATTACTTATTTATATACACACACACGTATTTATACATACACACTAAGATATAATAAGCCAGCGAGGCAGTCTCGTGGAGTTGGCGTGATTTAGATACTGGAAGATGATCTCCACCAGCCTGAAATTCATTCCAGCCTCCTCAGAGACGGGGTTACATAACAAACTTTGTATCTCTGTTTAAGACCAGATCATTTTATGATCAAACACGGTCAAAACTACCAGTGTCCCAAAATATAACTATCAACCAGAAAAATGTGATTTAAATAGCATCATCAATAATAGAGCACAACTTCCGCAACGCCCTCGAATGCCGCAGAAACTGTCAATCTCCATCAATGGAGCATCATTTATCACGATTCCACTACGCTGTGCCAAAACAATACACGTCAAACAATGAACATCGAACTTGTCTTATAAGAACTGTGTGTGGGTGACTGGGGCACAGTCAATGGAAAACAGAACTTAAACTAAGCAAAAACCTATGAATGCCGAACACCTAGCACCGAGCAATCACGAGCTGAGCATGACGATTGTGAATGCGAGAAGCACTGCATAATTCGGGATTTAAAAAATGAACCTACGTTATTATTCATGTGCGTATACAATTTTGATACAATAAATATTGCCAAAAAAACTAAACAAATGAGCTCAAATTTTAACAAGTTGTAGTAGGTACCTACCTAATCGTTGTAAGCTTCAACTGCCATATTGACTCCGTATTTTATTGCAACGGAAAATTAACCTACCTAACAGTCATATAAAAATAGCATTATAAAAGTAGAGACAATTAAAATGCAGTTATAAGATATAAAGCAAAAATCAAGCAAAATAAACTTTGTAATAAGATTGTATACTGAACAGATTTCATACACGGTGTGGGTGACTGGAACACAATGTTGTCATGTTTCTGTGTAGGTAAATGTTAGAATAAGGAGTTTATTGAAGCTTGAGGAGTGAGTTATTCCAGTCTTCACCAAACTGGGAGGTCTGTTTCCTTTTTCTGCGAACACAAAAAGTATTGGTCAATATACGAGCTGTAAATATTTAAACTACACAGTAAATTCTGAGTGTCAGCTTTATAGGTTCTAATTTCATCCCATATTTTACTGCGGCGTTTCATACACCCCTGTCAACATCAATATCCTACGAGGTGACTTTAGTTTATGAAGTGAAGAATCATGCTGGGTGCATCATGCCTCTTTCGAAAGTAGATTTAACGCATAAATGCATACTTATAACTTGACGGCGAACAGTTTTATAAAGAAGTTTGCAAATAAGTATATCGTTTCGTATAAGTAGTAAAAGATGATCAGCTTTATTCAATGGTACCTAAATACTTGTGATTGTAGAAGTATAAACTTGAAATATATGGAAATTTCTAAGTATTTTTACTAAATAATCATATTAGAATGTATGTAATGTTTTGATTTTTCGTATAGTTTTTTTATTCTCGTCAACATTAATTAGGCCTTTGTTTTAGTTTGCTTTTCACTTAACTACAGAAAAAACTTTTACAAAACCTTATAATTTTTAGGATTCCGTACCCAAAGGGTAAAAATGGGACCCTATTACTAAGTCTTCGATGTCCGTCTGTTCTGTCTGTCACCGGGCTGTACCTCATGAACCATGATAGCAGAGCAGCAGAAATTTTCACAGATGATGTATATCTGTTGCCGCTATAACAACAAATAGTAAAACAGAATAAAATAAATATTTAAGTGGGGCTCCCATACAACAAACGTGATTTTAGGAGCTTTTTGTTCGCTTTAATAACGGCAAGTGGGATGGGGCTCCCATACCAATACCAATATGGGTCCGACTCGCACTTGGCTGATTTTATTTAAGTCATCCTGTGCTGGGCATAAGCCAAGCCATATAAATTTTCGATAGGATCGATCGTGAAGGCAACATTCAGCGCGATTCTGTCTTTAACCATGTCATCTGATAACTTTTTCGCAAACACGTTCAACTGCGAATTCACACACGTGATAAATATCTCTCAGCGAAAGGAAGACAGCATCATCATTTCCCAAAACGTCCAACTGAGCAGCATCACGCGTCATTCACTCATTCGTTCATTTCGTTCCCGCGCCCTACGCGTCGACGCGGCAATGTCGCGCGGCGGACGATTTACTGCCACAATTAGTTATGTACCCGACGGACGACAAACGACGTCTCCTGACAAATGGCCCGTCCGGCCGTGGCTTCATGTTCGCAGTATCACACTCTGTGTGGATTTTGGACTTGCAATCAACCCTGTGAACGAACCGAATGAGTCTTTAGCCATTTGGTCATTTCCATCTCCAGACTGTACTATATCAGCCTTTTTAATAGTCCACTGCAGGACGTAGGCCTGTCGTAGGTCCAAGGGTGATTGGGCCATATCTACCACGCTGGCCCAGTGCGGGTTGGTGGATTCACATTCGCCATCGAATTTCTTCTACGGACGTATGCAGGTTGTCTCACGATGTTTTCCTTCACCGAAAAGCCAGTGGTGTGAAATTCCGTACATAAATTCCAAAAACTCATCGGTACGGGACCGGGATTTGAACCTACGAACTCACGATTGTAAGGCGGGTGTCACTACCTCTAGACCACCACGGCATCTTCAGACAAAAAAGGTAAGCTTAAACAAAAATAGACCATATACATAATAGTAGAAGCAATAATTCACCATAACCGCTTTAAACTGAGTTAATTTCAAAAGCATTCCTTATGTTATCTTCGTAATATTATGAATGAAGACAATTTTTAAGGAATGATACTTAGGAGTTAGGTACGAAGTTTCTTCTGCAATATATTGTTTTCTTGAGTTTTTATTTTGACGCAGTTGCGTACGCGATGTTCACGGGTAAACTAAAAACGAATAAAAAACAAAATTTAGTTGGAAAAATCCCCTAAAAACAAAACCAAGACCAAGATCCAGTTGACAATAAATAAAGTTCACACATCGACAAACATTGCGCTACACAAAAATGCCAAGTTGATGAGCCATTCACCTCCGAAGATAGAGTATACGGGGTCAACTTCTTGACTCTACGGTAGACATATTTGAGGGACTATACAATCTGTCGAAAATTATTGAACTTATCGTACGGAGCAGCTAACTTTCATTTATTACTTCAGGGTTGAGTCCATAGTAAAAATTGGACATAATGATAAGTACAATGATATATCCTAAAGCTCAAGCCAACAAGGCAGTTGGCAGTGTGCCCAGAATTCTGGTCAGCATTCTGGGCACTCAAGGATTCAAGGATTCATTCAAGGATCTATTGATGATCCATCAAATGATATCCTAGTCTATGATATCTAGGTATATGTCCTCCGTCTAGAGATCTATACATTATATCAAGAGAAGAAAGATCCTTGTCTACTGTATTCTGTGCCCGTAAAATAGCCGGTGGTGGGCGCCGGGGCAATGCAGACAATGAAAGTCCAACACTCGTCGTTCGATCATTCCGCTCCGAATGAAATTAGTCACGAAGTCAGATCTGTAAGTCTCTGCCGGACTTTTTGGGCAATATTAACGCTCTCGCCTATTTTTATTCTTGTGCTAATGCTATTTGTGTTGATGATTTTGAAACAACACAAGCGAATTTGAAATTTTATTGCGAGTGTGCTCGGAGAGTCAACATGTCCTGAATATGCCTCGTTTAGAAACAAAACATGTGTCAAGAATAGTACTGTGAGGATAAGACCATTTAACTGATCGTGCTTATATCATTACAGAGTGGAACTACTTATACAAACTATTATGCTACATAAATTATTTTTAAAGCATTATATTTTCCGCTTAAAATAAGTAGATTTTCATTCGAAATATTTTTATTGATCAGTTTTTGAACCAATTGTTGAATGGTAGTTTTATTTTATTTTATTTCACATGGAAGTAAAACACACTTTTCTACTTAATAGCAATATTTTATAAACCAGATTATATGACGATACGATATAACAAAAAAAGACTGATATTACGAAATCCCTAAACTTTATCCAAGATTTGAAAAGGAATCAAAGATCCTTAGCTTTAGAAATCCAAAATTATTCACGCCTTAAATTAGTATTAGCTTTCTAAGAAGGATTCCCCAAAAGTTTCTTTCTTCCTGGAGCAGCTCGTTAATTCAGCTAAATTTCGTATTCATTATAGGAATCAAGTTTGTTCGCAAAGCCGCGCAAGTCGCAACTTCATGAATGTTGTACACAGCGTGAGCACCATAGGCTTCACGAGATCAGGCCCACTTTTTCAATCTAGCGGTCTTATTTCGCACTAAGTAAGTACCAGCAAGTGCAGAGTAGGGCGGCCACTTACGAGGTGGACAGATAATCTCATCAAGACCGCAGGATCACGCTGGATGCAAGCCCCTACCAACCAATCTTATAGAAGATCCATATGGGAGGCCTATGTCCAGCAGTGGACGTCATATGGCTGATGTATGGATGAACAAAAGGACGTTCGTATAGGCCCGAGGAGCTGGTCATGTTGTCAGAGTTTTTAGGCCGCCTGAATGCCTCTGATATGGCGATACGGTTAAAGCAACCGGGACCACAATTTCGCACTAAGATCTCTACTGAAAATCACAAATGCACGGAACGCTAATATTCCTACATAATTAGAGACACGACACATCATCATAATTTCAGCTATAAGAATGCCACTGCTGGACATAAGCTCTTCTTATAGATCTCTAATATTATGATCGGTTGGGAGTCACTTACATCCAACGCAATCGAGTTGCTGCACTAGGTGCATCAGCACGCGAAATTCAGTTCTATTTTTGGGTTTCTTGCCATTTATAAATAAAATATTTGTTGAAAATTTACAGAAAACTCATTTAGCAGCCATACATAGGCCTTTGTACGATCTTAATAAGGTTATCTGTCCATCTTGTCGGTTGATGTCTTACGCTATTTCCCTAATTATTATTCACTTAACACAATCATTTATTCATATATTATATATACGCTTATAACGCTGCATTCAGAAAGGTATATATCATAAACATGCATTTTCCGGAGTGTAAGTATATCACTCATGTGTTTCTCATGGAGATAGACTCTCTACAAATCTCTATGTGCCGTTCATAACTCATTTCCTCTCGCGATAATGAGACCGAAGTATATTTGGAAATTCGTTTACCGTTTTTGGTGGTTCGAGTAACTTGATAGCCTGAATTCAGGCGCCTAAAATTAAAGCTTTTTGTGTGTTTATTCTTTCGGGACTAAGTAACAATGTGATTGTACTAGCTTCATTTTGCACATTTAAAATAGCATGAAGGAGTAGGTATATACGAACAAATACTAGTAGTGTAGGTACACATATAGTATATCTAAGACCACAATTTTAGAAGTCCTTGTTGTATCAGAATGCCTTGAAATATGACTAATAGGTACCTAAGTACTTTATTTAGCTCTGTGACTTAATTATAGATTTCTCAATGGGTTACTTGACAGTACAACTCTTATAATAATTACGTAAGTTTAATTTAAGCCTCTTTCAATTTCAGTGTTTTAATTATTTTTTTCTAAAATATAGGTAGTAATTTTGTAAATCTCTAGATTCGGTCACGTGTCTTTTACTAGCTGTACACACTTAACACGTTCACATTAACGTGTCGTTCAAACCACAGCAGCGCTCAGTCGTTAGCTACCATTGAAACACTTTTGTCTAATTATTTTTCGCAAAAAATGGCAAAACCGCCTTCCATCGTGTACATAATTCGAATATTTCGCTCAAATTGTTTACAATATTGTTTAGTTTTCAAAAACAGCATAACCGATTTCTGTCAAATTTAAATGGGAATACCTCGGGTGTATACCTTTTGAACTAAAACAAATTAAATACGGTTCACATAGCGAAATTATCGATGAACATACACAAAAAAATACATTTAGACGAACATAGAACCGCCTCCTTTTTGGAAGTCGATTAAAAATGAAAGATTACGTTCCTTTATCTCAGTCGAAATCTCTATTTCCTCACAATATCTTTTCCTCACAATCTTTTCTTTCTTGTACCTATAGGTTCCTACCTCTACCTCCGTGAACCCCAGACCATCTAGCAACTAAGTCGAGTTCCGTGTCGACCTCTTGTGCGCCGCCGGTCGAACCACTCCAATTAGTAACTAGTGTAGTGGCTACATGACACGCCGGCCTAATCCTGGATTACCCGACGAACTGCACTAAACACTCCAAATCCTACAATGCAGGGCATTCGTGTGTTTGAAGCCTATGAAGGGATCAAAAGCCCTACATTGTTAACAAAGCAGCGTAAAATGGGTAATAGCGTTTCAGTATTTTAAGGTTGTAAACACTTTACAGTTGTTAAAGTTATATGAAGCTTAATTATGGAGAAAATTAGATAAAAACATG
This sequence comes from Hypomecis atomaria, assembly GCA_964007245.1. Taxonomy (NCBI): domain Eukaryota; kingdom Metazoa; phylum Arthropoda; class Insecta; order Lepidoptera; family Geometridae; genus Hypomecis; species Hypomecis atomaria. The sequence continues at coordinate 14,447,780 of OZ023291.1, forward strand.
AAATATTTAGCAAACTCTTTTATTGTAACGTTAATTTAAAACTGCCTATTGCTCACGGCTCCGCCCGCGTAATATATTGATTTTTGTTGTATGGAATTTCTTAATATTTTCCAGAATAAAAAGTAGCCTATGTCACTTTCCGTTTCTCATACGAAAAATCGTGTTAATCCGTTGCTTCAATGCTGCGTGAAAGAGGAAAAATCCAAGAAACACACTTTGTGATTTATAATATTACGAGTAGTAAGGATGAATCCATGATAAGTACCTATACTCGCACTAAAATGATTTCTTTGTACTTAAGTGATAAAAAAATAATGTTTGTATCAGGTCCTTATTAAAATCATCCCTAAATAAAAAGAGTTATTTTTTAGAGATATTTTAGTTGTTTTTAACCTCCGTTAATTTTTTTCTCTAAATCTAATCTGTGGAGACTTTTTGTCCACCCTATCACGCACACAATTTTTTAAAACCAATACCTTTATTGTTTTTAAAAGGGATTTAAAAAAAACTCTATTGCAATAAAATGAATGATAGGTATTTAATGTAATTTCTATTTACGTTTAAATGCATTTTTCATATCTAAGTCTCAATTCTACCAAAAGTTACAGACAATTTCTAACACAGTTACTTAACGTCTTTTTTTAATAGGGCAAGTGCTCTTATCAAAAAGAAAATTAAATTATTCATATACCACAGAAGGTCTAGACTCTAGACCTTGATGTTCTCTAGAGCAATTGGATTATCTCTAGAGTCTAGAGATAATCCAATTGCTCAAGATAATCAATGCTTTAACTGACGATAGTTTCATCATTTTATAATAATAATATTGGGTACTAAGATGAGAAAGACAAATTCTAGATTGATGATAAAATTAACATCAATAATAGCTTTATGAGACAGTATCGTCTTCAAAACTTGTTATTCATAAAGCGCATGCAATCAATAAAGCTAGCAAGGCCTACCGTTGACAACTTGGGTGATACATATTAAATCTATTCATGCTAGTCGATTTATAAGTAGTCATTATATGCAAATTTTCAGGGCGATGAGATGACTTGATATATGTCTTGTTCTCATGCATAATTTACTACTACTAATAAAATTACTCATCTATGTTTAAGTGGTTGTGTTTGTAGGTATCAGAAAACTGATTACTACATGTCAAAACTGCGATCCGCAACAAATTCATTGTAGCTTCAAATCTAAAATAACAGCACTGAATAGTTTGCTAGAGTAAGTAAAATCGTATAGGCCGATAGCCATGATAAGTATCCGAATTTTTAAGCAGCCTAAGTTATTTGATGTGAGTAAACAACTAGTAGTTCTCCAAGCAGTAGACCTCACATCTGTTTATTTCATCAACATCCGGTCAGACGAAAGCAAAATATTCGATTCAAAACTGAGACTCTCCCTCACTTCGTTCACTTCGTCAGTTAGAACAAGTCTAGTTTACTCACATAAAATGAAGTAACAAGACAGTGTGGTGTGTTCAAACACACCTTTATTTTGACTATTTTATAGTCTGTGATGGAACATGGGCACAACACTATTTTAGTCGGATATAAACCATCCCACGTCTCATCACTAGACATGGAGTGTCAGATTTAACTTCTTTATCAACCGTAGAAAAGCTTAATCTTGTACTCGATTCTACTATAATTAGGCTACTTATTGCCGCTAATAATAAGAATAAACATAAGTACAATGGCTGTTATCCGTCCTAGTGACGAAATACAATCCTGATTCTACAACAACGTTGTTTTCTTCGGACTGCCTCCTCAAGAGCTAGAATACTCAAGAAAAGGGACCTCAACTGACCTCAGCCGCATTCCAGGTCCCAAAGTGGTGTCCCCGACGTGATGAACACCCCAAGACGAAGAACACAACATCATCGGCAGCAACATCAGGCACACGCATCCTCCTCCTTCCATCAACAGCAACTACATCAACAGTGTTAAATAAATTGAAATGTATGTGATCAAAAATTATGCTAAACTCAAGCAAGCTTCATTGCGAGAATAATAGAATTGAATTCGCAGATCAGATTTACGATAACAATTCAATTTATATTTCCTGGTTTATCAGCTTCTGTTTTAAATCAGTTCACCCTCAACAATTTTGATAATTCTGATCGTAATCGACATCGCCCACAGATATTTGTAGGGGAAGCGATAAAAATCAGTAAAAACAAAAAAAAATTATTGCCTTCCTTTGATATGGGAAACTAATCGAAGTTGTGATTTATGATAGAAGGGGTGCATGTTTTGTTTGCGACAGTACACGATGCTATATTACAAGACATTTTGTTTACTACTCGTATGTCTATTGGTTACACAAAATTACATATGTAGGTACCTACCCACATTCTAATATTGTTGTTGAACCTCTTAAATACGTAGCACCACAGGAAAAATAGACGTATTTTTTATCAAATTTGCACTAAATTTTCGACCCAAATTATTTTTTTAAAAAGGTTTAGAATCACTTACTGAGCATTAAATCACAAAATGCTGACAGATGCAGGTGGAGCTTCAAGCGCCATCTTGAAAAAACGTTTTTGGCCGATATCTCGGAAACTATAAAGTTAAAGGCAAAAGTAAGCATGCTCATTACTATGGAGAAAATAAATTCGCATCTTTTGTTTCCAGCAAACTTTTTTGTAAAACTTAACGTTTATGATTTATGGCCCATTTAATGAAATTTTATTAAATTAAGAAACCCAAACAGCAGAACCTATTTACAGTCACTATATTACAATCACAATCCTTGTAGTCACATAGTCTACGCATAACTAGGTATTCATGAAATATGGAGAGTGTCATAATCCTTGGCACGGTACAAGCTGCGCTACAGGCACACTAACCTATCAGTAGGCATTCATGTTTCCATCGCAAATGCAGCAAATATTTGCACGGAACTTACTGAACGGAGCACGTGAACTATTCCCTCATAATTTGCACGTACAATCGTGGTGACAATAGTTAGGAGCAGCATTATTTTCACACTCTAAAATAATGGCATTTAAAACTGAGTGCAATGGTGGCTTGGATGACACAATAAGTCGTAGAGTCGACAAGATGACAACTTCATGGAGCTACAAGATCGCGCTACTCGTAAATGTCCAGCTGTGAACGTGCTGTGGCTAAAACATCGACTTGGCAGTTTGATTACATTCCATATTGATGAGCTAAAATGATGATAATGGTGAACATTATTTTACAACCCCTTTGTTCTTTTTACACTGACTAATAAAATAGTAGTTTATGCAACTGTCATATAATGAAGGGTATTAAAACACGAGTGTGAGTTTATGAAACGAGCGCAGCGAGTTTCATAATAGTAACGAGTGTTTTAATACCCGTGTTATATGCAGTTGCATACACTACTTTATCTTCACTAATAAAAATAAAATAAAAACATGTTGCGAAACATTAAATTCACGCGTACGTGTATTGTCACAGTGAACTTGGCGCCATTAAAATCTAACCAATGAGAGCGCAGCTGCGCGCGCAGGGCCAATCAGGAGCGAGCGCGCGATGTTATAATGAGATTTTACGATATCGATGTGGATATTATAACATCATGTGAAATTGCTTAAATTGAGTGTTTTGTTGTCTGCGCTATGACAGTAGTCATTATAAGTCAAGTATTGGAAACATAAGTAGAATGTTACAACATTAGTGTAGATAAAATAATGTTATACAAGTATGATCTCTTCAATATTTTATGAGACAACCTACAACCACTAATGATTCTGTAACCCAAATAGTTAAAAATGGTTGTTTGTAAAGTCGTTTCACCGATGATAATTTTACGTGATAACGTAATAAGAAAACACTGTTGAATCAGCAATTGAAACAAGCTAAACACTTAGGCTGATCGTGCCTCTCTATCGCTTGTTACGCGGTCTTGCTTGCATGCTCGGCTAAGGCGGAACGTGACACTTATTCGTGCGTGCAGCTGGCGATCATAGCTTTATAAGTCGATAACACTCTATCGCTTGTTACGCGTTCTCGCTTGCATGCAGCCGGCGTTCATCGATTAAAAGACAGACATTACCAGGTCAAAAAAAAAACCTTCATGTACGGAATCCCTTTATTTTCATCAAGATTTTTCCGTCCTCTAAATAAATTTCAAATCAATATATAGATAATTTAAAATCATCATAAAGTAAAAGGCTCGTTTGACAGTTTACGCCCATGAAGATCTTAATTTATTACCGATAGAAATGTTCTGCTGGTAATTAAATTTTTCATTAAATTCGTATTAAATTTTTTATGGGTATACGGCTAATTTCTGTGCATAACGATTTTTTCATTTTGTCCACAGACTATATTAATAATAATAGTTTAGGAAAAAACCGATTGAATATGTATATGTAAACTTAATATTACTTAATATTGAATATATGTAAAATGAATGAGTAAAGATTCACTTTTTCTCGTTTTTTTGTGATTGTTTGAATGTTATTGTATCAAAAATATAAGGTGTATGAAAGAAAATTGACCATTCGTAACATTGTATCATTTCAAAATACCTACGATATCAAAGTTTAAGTTTCTTAGCACTTTACAACACGTATTCAAATCGATCAACACTCATGCAAACTTGAATCGATTTATCGTGAGTGTCGAGTACAGAGTCGTATGGTGACATCACTAGTTACGTCGAGAAGACAAATGTCAAAACGCGCCTTTATTTTGTGATGACTATAACACTTGCTTCCCCACCAGTACCCACAACTACTGATATCGACCTAGGTATGCTAAATAGTTGTGTGACCCGAAACAATGGCGTATCAGATCGTTAGAGGGAAGCTTTTTGAGTTAATTTACGCCACTGCTTTAAATTCCCGACAGAGTTTATGAACTAGGTCCTTTTGTTTCGTAATTTAATACAACTGCACTGTTAGGTGCAGTATTACACTGTAACGTATAAACGGTGTTAATTTGAAATTTAAATATAGAAGATTGGAATCTGTTGATCAAATCGGGGAGTATTGAAATCTGCAGAACATTTTACGTTGAACGTTGCTTTGCCAGAATTTATTTTCTTGGTTTTTTTATCATTATCTAATTACTAGCAGCATATTCGCCAGAGACAACAACGTTATGGAAATGTCGAAGCAGGGCTTGAAAAGTGGTTGCCTAACTTCCCGAATTAAGTTGCCACGTACAATTGTGACCTCTAGCCTTATACTTAAATTTGTTGAGGGTTCCGTACTCAGAGGGTAAACACGGGACCCTATTACTAAGACTCCACTATCCGTCCGTCTATCTGTCTGTCACCAGGTTGTATCTCATGAACCGTAATAGCTAGAACGTTGATATTTTTACAGATGACATTTTATTTCTGTTGCCGCTATAAAAATTGTAAAAACTCATAAAATTAACAAAGAGGGCTCCCATAGAACAAACCACCTGAATTTTTAGCCGTTTTTCGATCGATATTTTTAACGGTGCTTGAAATATTCACAGAATATTTAGTTAAATAATCACTACAAAAATAAATGACTAAATTAAAATAAAATAAATATTTAAGGGGGGCTCCTATACAAGAAATCCATCCATCCATCATAAGAAGTCCACTGCTGGACATATGCCTCCCCTATGGATCTCCAATAAGACCGGTTGGAAGCGGCTTGCATCCAGCGCGATCGTACGCGATACAAGATATGTGCTTGCTCAATATCAATAACGGCAATAGGAAAATGCTTGAAATATTCACAGAATGTTAAGTGGTATGTTCCCTTCAAAAAAAAATAATTATAATATTATAATAAAATTTACTAAGGAGGGCTTCCCTACGGTACGGAACCTTTCGTGCGCGAGTCCGACTAACACTTGGCCGATAATATTGAGTTTAAATTTTATTTTATCATTCAAGACATCTCTGACGCTTACATGATAAACATAAATAAAATAACATTTAAAAAAATTCTCGTCACAATTCTCAAAAAAATTCTCGTCACAATTCTCAAAAAATTCTCAATACATAAATATAAACATAAACAACCAAAAATTCGTGAGGAAACAATAAATGTTACAAAACTAAAACTGCGATCAGAATATTGTAACTGCGATCACCTAAAATTACAGTTTTAATGTCCGAATTGGACATTAATTCAATTCTAAAAGTTGTCACCTATCTAAAAACCGCACCATGCCGACTTATTTGGATGTCCTATGCTGCACTTTTTATTATTTACTAGTCCGTGGACTTTACGAGTATTTGATCCAGATTTAATATTTACTCAACCATATTATCCTATTTCTACTTACCGATCGTTGTACCAACCCTTAATAACAGTGTCTTCTTTCTCTCTCATAAGATTTTTCTTGCATTCTTAGCAAATTGAGGAAAACAAAGCACAGGGACACCCTTTGTAAGTAAAACAGTCAATATTAGCGTATACCTACTCGTATAAAGAGTAATTCATATGCGAGACGCGGCCCAAGGCTTTCATCCCTGGCCATTCCAACTTCTTATGCAAATTATGTAACGTTCTTTATAACATGAGATGGCGAACTTTACTTAAGAGTAAATATTTATGTAGTTACATACATTTTTTGCGGAAGTTTTTTAGGTTAAAACACTCTGGGGACTTTTAAAAAATTGAGAGTTTTATGTGTGCATAATTTTTCAGTACGCATTTTGGCCTGCGGTGTAGAGTGGTTGTAGTTGGATAAGTGTTCTTAACGTTTTAAACTTGTATGAGTTTAATTGATGAATTAAAATAATTCGTGTAATTATGGGTAACACTTTGGGTAATTAGATAACATATTTTGTTATTTATGATCGGTGAACGTTTAACGGTTGAAGTTATCATGAAATATACCCACAATATTTCTGCGTTTAAATATGAATGTGACACTGATAAATCAACTACAGGAATCATTAGGTACATCTGTTGTCTAATGTGTTTGTTAAGAATAATAATTATTTTATATCATAAGATGTAGTTATTTTGTGGTACTTTTTTATGAAACGTGTTAAATGTTTCATTGAATTACGTATCATTTGTGAGTAGCTTAGCAACGGGTGTTAATATCTGTGTAGATATGTACCTACCTACTTTTTTATTGTTGTATTCTATGGTGTGGGGGTGAGTGCAAATACTTACCACGACAAGCGATTTTTATTGGTAGGTATAAGATAAGATTTTATATTGTTTGTGATTGATAAATTAAAAAAAATACAAATATCACACTCAATTACATAGAGGACACAACTCATAACTATACGTAGTTTAGTAGAAAGAACTCAACTCACAAAACGTTACTTTTGAGTTTTGGCCATTTAAAATTCAGATTGTCTAACATTTAATTTGTTTTAGTCTGCTAGATGAAAAAAATGTTATTGTCTATGTATGACTGCTTTTTGAAAATCTGTAAAATTATTTTTATATGAAAGCCTTACTTCAAACGGCACTTTGGTATCAATATCTCATTATTGACCACAGTGTGCTTATAGTTCTTTTAGCTAAACTACGTCCATGTTTTCAGCTCAATAGGAAAAATTCAATCTAACATATCCCTTTCTGGCCAATCCTTGACTCTGTCAGTATAACATAGACAAACTCTATTTACTTTTCTTATCAGATCTCTTCAAATTGCACCTGCTAAACAAAGGCTGTTCTTTTTACGGAGCTAGTTTGCCAAATGATCACAGCAATTCCCCTGGACAATAAAACTTCCAGGTGGATGTGACATCTGCTCCCATCAGTGATCTTGCCAAATTCGATGGAGACCACTTGGAGGGGCTCCAACTTGGCACTGGCTGTCGCTAGCCGTGATAATAAGCAGATATAGCATGCCATTTAGCTGTGGCAACTTTATGTCTAGTTATTATTGGCTGTTATGTTTGCCGTTAGACATCACTGTTTTGTTTCATATCTAGTACAATTCATACCTACTTATCCGTTGATTTCCACTTTTTAACCGACTTCCAAAAAGGAGGAGGAGGTTCTATGTTCGTATGTATTTTTTTGTATAAGTTCATCGTTAATTTCGCCAATTGTGAACTGAATCAAAAAATCTTTTTTATTTCGAAAAAAAACAATTCTAAATTAGATAATTCCCCAACAAACCGCTTTTCGACGTGAGTTGAGTAATAATCGCGAAGTGTCGAATCGTTCACATTTTCGCACCACCGAAGTGGTGATTAGTACCGTCGATTGTCGAATGTTCACTATTAATTTGTCAGTTCCAATTTGACTCGTCTCGATAATTACTGAAGTGTTGTGGTTAACCGAACAGGGCTTCCGCAGTTGGAAGTTCACTATTGGTTCATTGTTTGGTTACAAAGTTTCCCATCTAAGTTATATTTACTCACTAGACGACCCGCCCCGGCTTTGCACAGGTGTATTATACATATAAACCTTCCTCTTGAATCACTCTATCCATTAAAAAAAACTTCATCAAAATCCGTTGCGTAGTTTTAAAGATTTAAGCATACAGACAAACAAACAAACAAACAAAAATAGCGACTTTATTTTATACTATGTAAGGATAAGGATATGCATCTACAGTCAGAGAGTTATTTATGACAAAAAAAGTATATTTGTATTTGAAAACAAACTAATTTTTAACCGACTTCCAAAAAGGAGGAGGTTTGTCTGTGTGTATTTTTTTTTGTACTCGTATGTCCATCGTAATTTTCGCCAATTGTGAACCAGATCAAAAAAATATTTTTTAGTTCAAAAGTACGTTTTATTGAATTTGGCTGCTCTGTTTTTTAAAATGCAACAATAATGTAAAAAATAAATCATCAATTTGAGCGAACTATTCAAATTTTGTACACGATGGATGTGGGTTGTGCCATTTTTTTTGCAAAAAATAATTATTCCATAAAGGTTCTACAAGACTCTACAGCACGAGTTACAGCGATTGCATGAAGGTGCCGCAAAGTATGGTACCAATCATAAGTATAAATATGTACAATTGTATATATATAAACAACCCGGTGTAGGCGCTACTTGTGCAGTTAGCAGGTAATTGCAGTCGTTAGCTCGATTTGTAACAGTCCCTCCAATTCATTTCGTGTGCAGAATGAACAAACAAATATGTTATGAACACCAAATTCGATGATAAAAGATACCTAATAATTAGTTATAGTTTAATTAAAGATAGTTTGGGATTTGTTTCCAATCAATTTCTTACCCAATTGTCTTTCATGGCTTGGCTTATATTCAACAAAGTAGACGATATTACTGAAAGGCAGGTAGGTACCTACTTGCAGTACAGTAGAGTTGGTAAAAGTTCCTACCTAGTCGCGGCCAAATGTATTCTTATTAGTAGAAATAGTAAATACAAATATCAGATCCACTACGATTTTTTTCTTTTTTTTATTATTTCTAATCAATTTAATTTTATTCTTATTAGGTTTTATTTCAATTGCAATCTTTAATGTATTTCGTTAGACATTCACAAGTTTACATAATTGTATCTATGTTGAGAAATAAATGAAATGAAATGCAAACTCTAGAGTAACGGGCGTGGACAAAAAACACCACTTAACCAATGGAACTATTTATACCCACCAACTCACTAGTAAATAACTTTACATTAAAAACATTAACGTTTGCTTTTTATTTTTAATGCCATCCAATCTATTTTAGGTGAGCTGAAGTGAGCCACATAAAGTACTCGATATGATTAAACAGTCACTTAGTTAAGGATAATTAATTCTGACGGCATCTACCGGCCGCTTTTAACGGTTCTGGGGTAATTTTTAACAACCCTCTGGCGAAGCATTAGTTGGAGAGAGAATGGCCCAAAAAAATTCTTACCAGAAAGGGTCATTTTTATTAAAATTCAAGTTTAGTTGATAAAACTCATTTTGGTAAGTATTTCAGAAGCAAAAAGCGTAACTTATTTATTAATTGAAGATAATTAATTTAATTCAGTAGTTTGACTAAATTGTTGTTAATTAATAATAAAATAATTTGATACAGCTTGAACAACAATTATTTAGTAAAAATTCAATCAACTTTTTGTATGGAAGAGCAATTTTTTTCAATATTGCAGTTGGCCCAATAGTGTAAGCTGTCCATAATGCTACGCCATAATAAGAATATTGTACAGATCTGAAATGCCTCCTTTGTAAGGCGATACTTTTATAAGTAGGTGCCATTAAATTTGATAATCTCACCAGTCTCTATATTTGTCTTCTCGCACATGTAATAATCCTCTTTTGCTACCAAAAGTATAGTTTAATATGTTGAAGATATGAGCCATTTGATTAATGATTTTTTTTTTATCTCATGACATTATTTGTAAATCTTAAATTTTTTGTTCACCCTAGGGTATCAGCCGTTCTATCGATTTTCGTTTCTTCGGCGAGCAGACTAATTTAAAAGCTTAGGAAACGGGACATAAGTCCACGTTAGACTGCTAGAGGTTAATTACCCGATTTATAATCACTTGCTATTAAAAGTTTTCGCCCTCTGACAGCTGGTTTTATGTTTCGTCTGCAAAGGTTTAAAATAGGACCTCATTAATACCTACGAGTATCTATAGAGTGAATAAAACTACTTAGCGGCTGTGATGTTAGCTACGAACTGCGCAAAGCCCAATTATGTAGCACAAGCTCACATAGGAAACAGGTGCGCGAGGATTGGAAATCGTAGCCAATTTCACAGGCGCCAAGAAGTTTGATCATCCATAGGATTCAAATATAGGAAGTGATTATTTGTAACGCTTAACGCTGAATTGTTTACTGTAGATACTATGGCCTTTTTAATAAGTCCACTAGTGAACATAAGCATAACCACTAATTGACAGGTGGTTAACCAAAATAACTGTAAAAGCAGTGAATTGGAAAACGGATATTTTCGCCAATTAAATAGGTACAAATCTAAATATTACGAAACCAAATAAGTAAATCATACGTTTTTTGTTTCATTTCTGTGCGTAGATTTTTTCGGCGTGCGTGGATATAGGGCACAACAAGGATTTTTTCGAAAAAAAGCAACATAAGATAGTAATTTAAAAAAAAAATTGTAGGTAGATAACCAAAAAACATATGTCATACTTACTTCTTAACGTAAATAATTATTATTCACTTATTACAGTTAAAAAGTCTTACTTGAAGACTTATATCTTACTTGAAAAACTTAAAAATAATTTACCGTTTCAATTGGAGTAATTTTGCAATAACTGTAGCAACTCGTAGATCTTATTGCTACGCAAAAAGGTCGTAGAAAAAACTTCAGCTACAAGACACATAGCGCCATCTGCGGCTTACAGGCAGAACTATAAGTTGCGTATGCTCTTGTCCAGATGGCGGTAATGGTTTGGATCCTGCGCATGTTAAAAATTATGACTGTTGTAAAAACTATAAGCTAAATGGTAGAATACATTTGATACAGAAATCTATTGATCAAAATTTACCAACCCTTGATTTATAGTGCCCTTTGAAATTTTTAAATCGTACTCTGTATGGAGATTGTTATAGAGAAGTAATTTTGCAAAAACAGGCCGTATCATACAAGTCAGCGGATTTGAAGTTGGCTACACGCTATGCGAAACCCAATCAACACGCAGGTTTATGTGAGCTTCAACCAGGATAGGATATTGTGCAGCTTGTAGCTAACTTTACATCCGCCGACTTGTATGATTCAGCCTCTATCTTATTTTTCTTCTAAATATTATTTAGGTAAGGTGATCTTTTATGGGAAGTAAAATTTTATTGCAAATATCTATATTTTAGCTATCTACACTTGTACAGTAAGTACCGAAGTATTTTTTTGTTCTAGAACTTCGTACCTACATTTTCATGTATAGGTACCTACGTCAATAAGTGCGAACTTATTCTAGATTATAAGTGTAGGTATTCCCTACACTCTACAATACAATAATCCTACTAAGATTTGCCAAACAAATAATTATAATTCGCAAAAAAATGACAAAACCAACTTCCACCGTATACAAAATTCGAATGGTTTGTTTGAATTGATGTATACAATTTTTACATTATTTTCATTTTTCAAAAACGGCTCAGTCGATTTCGATAAAATTTAAATGGGACCACCTCGGAAAAATACCCTTTCGAAGTGAAAAAGATATTTTGATTGGGTTTACAACTGGCGAATAATCGATGAACATACATAAAAAAATACATACAGACGAACTTAGACCTCCTCTTTTTGGAAATCTGTTAAAAATTACTTTCTAGAGTTTGTTATTTTTTTATAATTTTACAAAAAAAGGTCTTATTTTGCATTTTCATCAATTAACGCTAGTGTTGATAGCAGCATAATTGCGAATTGCACTTAGTACTCGTATATGTAGCTATATGTGTATACGTGGCTTAGAACTGCAATGATTTATTTATGTTTTCCTATATTACAGTGTCATTATTATATGCAAAATAGCAATCCCCATGCTAACCATGGTCTTAACAATGCAGCTGCACCTATTACCGTTCTAATATCACCCTTACAGAGGATTTAAATTGGCATTGTGGAATTACGAACAGTAAGTCAATGGGCATGATGACTAAAAAAATATAATTAGTCCGTCAGATAGACTGTCAAAAAATATTAGACCCCTATTTTTTCTTTAGTCAATTAAACAAAAATGAATGAAGATATAGACCGTCAAAATTCTGTGTGACGACACAAGTTCCATACAAATGTACTTACATAGACTTCTGTAAGAGAGGTGACGTCACGACCTCCACTCTTAAACTTTGACAAGGTATATCTTTGTCATTTGTTGTATGATTAACAAAAGAAAAAATATGTGTCCAATATTTTTTGAAAATCTAACTCACGAACTAATAATGATGGTTTTAACCATTCAAAATGCCTACTATGGTAGATACTAGGCCGGTCGGTGCTAGCTCGGCCTTTTATTAGTTCCCTGATGAACATAGGCTTATACACGAAGTTCGATTGGCAAAGATGCCACGCTGGCTCAATGCAGGTTGGAGGACCCGCTATCGAAATTCTTCTTCGGACGGACTTACGCCAGTTTCCTCGTGATCTATTCTCTCATTGAAAACCCACCGCGGATCTCTTGTCATTCCAAAGAAGGATAGAATATAAACTCTATATTATTCATAATACCCAGTTTAGTAGTAAAAATACAGCATAATGTAGGTAAAGTGACTTAATAATAATTATAATTATTGCAATTTCTGATGGAACGATTTTAGCATTTTTTTAGTTGAACGCAAGTAAGTAGGTAAGTGTAAAAAATAAAATTGATAGATTTTATTAAGATTATAGCATAGCATAGTAGCATAGGTAAAGTGCCTTAGTAACATACTCGTAATTAGTGCAATTTCTGATGGACCTATTTTAGCATTTTTTTAGTTAAACGCAAGTAGGCAAGTGTAATAAATAAAATTGATAGATTTTATTAAGATTATAGCATAGCATAGTAGCATAGGTAAAGTGCCTTAGTAACATAATTAGTGCAATTTCTGATGTACCTATTTTAGCATTTTTTTAGTTAAACGCAAGTAGGCAAGTGTAATAAATAAAATTGATAGATTTTATTAAGATTATAGCGTAGCATAGTAGCATAGGTAAAGTGCCTTAGTAACATAATTAGTGCAATTTCTGATGGACCTACTTAGCATTTTTTTAGTTAAACGCAAGTAGGCAAGTGTAATAAATTAAATTGATAGATTTTAGTATGGATACAGCATTATATAGGTAAAGTGACTTAATAATATAATTAGTGCAATTTCTGATGGTCCGAATTTAACATTTTTTTTAGTTGAACGCAAGTAAGTGTAAGAAATAAAATTGATAGTTTTTTTGTGATAAATCTACTCCTGGAATTCTGTAAATTACATTATTCTCTTACCAATGTTGTTACCAAAGTGACTCGAATTTTTTTTTAGTTACTGTTACAAACTTTGCCGTCAAAGTAACCCAAAATATGTGTCTATATCTAAAAAAATGTTACTCGTAGCTTATTGATGTTTTCATTGCATCACAGAAACTATGAAATCGCAACGTGATGCTAAAATCTAGGTATCAGTAGGTATTTACATAGTAATTTATATAGTTGACTTTTCCTACTGCCTTCGTTACTGTGACAGGGTCCAGCAATGGTCGTACATCGCTCCGTAGTCTCTAATTAACAAGGATTAGCTCTCTATCTCTCGAACCTGAAATGAGATTGTTATGTCCCACCCTCTGTGCTCTAATGGCTACTCCTTTTACCTACAGAAAACAAAATAACATGTTTTCTTTATTTCATCATCATCATTATCAGATGTAGAACATCCACTGTTAGACACAGGCCTCCTCGATGGACTTTCAATAGAAAGATTTTTGATTAGATCTTCGGCGTACTTTGTCAAAACATTACAGCCCCATCGGCCATTCGTTCTGTAAACTGTGTGCTCTGGCCATTGCCACTTCAGCTTGCAAATCCACTGGTCTAAGTATGTTGGTAACTTTGATTCGTCTACGAATCTCTTCATTCGTGATTCGATTTCCTAGAGGTTTCGACAATAGCCCTCCCTGTTCATAATAGATTTCACTGATAAACTTAAACGAAAAATCTGTATGTACTTATCGGGGAATCGAGGCACAAACACAACAAACACCCAATTTCAGAACAAAATATTAAATCCATCACCCAATTATCAGCCCAGCAAAAAAAAAAAAAAATCAGCCCAGCCGGGAATCGAACCCGGAACTTCCTGCATCAAAGTTAGAAGAAGCATGTAGAGGTACTAACTACCGACTTCGAGAGGAAGACTGTCTTCGAACATATCTGTCGTCTCTACACGCTCCCAGTATAAGAAAACAGTGCATGAATAGCCTTAACATACGTTAACCCTAGCCATTCCGCCAAAGGAAGAGTCAAACACTCATTGTATAATCACGACAATTTGAAATTACTACCGTCTCCATAGAATAACGCGTCGTCATTCTGCTTTCAGATTTGTCTTGCGACTAGTATAAGGCATACAGTTAATTACTGGTATTTAGCATTGTCTGAGACATGTCGTAAACAACAAGCTCTGTAGGCTAAGCTTCAATGGAGCGATAAAATGTAAACTAGCCGTAAAGCTAGCTCGAGACGTTGTGTAATTCGTGAGCTACAGTGTAGTTCGACTTTATGGGCGATTCGTTTCAGATCGGTTTGATTGAAAAAGGAGCTTAAGCAAAGCTGCATCCTAAATAAACTCCACGCATCACGGTGATTCATTTGTCTTTACGTTTGAGTATACTTAGCCCTGTAAAGTATATTGGTTTAGATACAAATAAATGAAAAAACAATAACACTTTAGTATACAACTATTACATAACTATGTTGCATAAAAAAACATATAACAACGACAAAACCATACAATAAATAAGCTAACTGGCGGCTTTATCGCTTAAAACGATTTATTTTTGGCAACCAAGTATGGATAGAAAATAAATAACTAATCTTTTTAATTTAGTAGTAGTGCGTTTAGTAGAGAAGTTGTATGTACATGTTAGAGGAATGTTTTATTCGAGTAGTTTTTCAATCGATTCCAATGGCAACACAGTGTGAACGCAAGAGTTTATTTTCTGTGTTGATTGAATGGATGATCGAATGAAGTTGTCTTTTATCGGTCAGTAGTGCGTTCATTCGAGGTCTGGCTTGAATTCACTTCAGTCTTCCTCGAGACAGCGCCTGCGCCACTTGTGCGCACTGACAAGTGATAACATCGACGATGGCGGACAACGACGATAACCACGCGGATTCTAATCCATCTGAATCCGCGACAGCAGCGGTGGGATTACTTCCACAAGCACCCTGCGCGTCTACCGTGACACCAGCTACCCATAACCAAGGGTATTTTACGCCGGGATATCAAGATCAATAAAATATCCCGAAAGAACCATCGACGTCGAGAAATGATGGACATAGCCTGCCAGATAGCGATACGTGGGCGGCATTTTTGTAAAATATGATGTCGTGTATCCAGACTAACCAGAAACCGTCTACGAGCGCTTCTGAACCAAGAAAATTGAAGGCCAGCGAGATTTACCTACCGCCGTTTGATCCCGATGAGTGTCAATTTACCGCGGCTCAATGGTGTGAAGAAATCGACCATCATCGGAAAAACAATTCATGGACAGACTACGAGACCAGAAATGCTTGTTTTACGCATTTGCAAGGACGTGCGAAGAAATGGGCGGCGCGTTCTTACCATTTGTTTACCACTTGGGAAGAACTGAATATTCGACTCACTCGGCAGTTTGCGGCAACGAAGAGGTTCCTCGACTTGTTCCGTGATATGGTAGACTACAAAAGTGACCAGGCGACTACCTACATCGAGTATTCGAGCAACAAGTTGGCGCTAATTGATCGACTGGAGACCGGCTGGAGCGAGTCTAACAAAATCGAGGTAGTTATATCCGGCATCATGGATGTTCAGGTACGTTCGGAATTACTTAAAAATACCCCTAGTAATTTTATGGCACTCGACAGACATTTGAGCATTTACCCGATAATTAAAAAAACTTAAAAAGAGGATCGTGAATCGACCGGTGTTTTCGCGTTTTTTGTGGAACATCGAGGGGATTATCGGTGCATTTTTGATACAATTTGCGTTCCGGGGGAAGGCTCTTTTTGTCTATTGAATTGTGGCGAAATTTTGCGTTTTTGGTGCCAGTCGCTTAAATGGGTATTGCGCGCTTGTGCGTCTTGTTTTTTTAAGGGTTTTTGGTTTAAGGTTTCGACCAGGTTATTGCGTAAAAATGTGACATTTTGGCGGCTTGTATCTTTGAAGTCATTTGAAAAAGCTGTGAAAACTAGGACGTGTAATCCTGGAGATTAAATTGCTGAGTACATGAAAAAGAAAACACGTGTCGGATAATATTTGGAGGTGGATGACGGCTTGTTGTTTTTGTGTGGCCAGGTTGGCGCCTCACGATTGCTTTAAGTGACAGAATGATAAATCGAAAAGTGAATAATCTTCTAATTTTAAGCAACCTAAACTCAATTCACCAACAGATTGCCGCTGTCATTATTTTAATAACTTAGTTAATTTAAAACGACATTGTCTGCTGTTCCGTAACAGCGCAAAAGATGAAGGTATCACTCAAAGTGTCTCTTGAGTGGCAAGTAACAAACCGACCGAATTTTCATATTGTCACCCGCTGGGCAAGCAGGGGTTGCAGTGACATTACTGAAAGTGGCATCAGCGAGCTTGTAACTTGCAAATATAAGGTTGCAGCGTTCATGCGGGCTTGCAGCGAGCTTGAAACGGGGCCCTAACGGCCGCGCTGTGGATGGGCCCTGTGACTTGCCCAGAGCTGATCACCAAAGCTTTTTATAACTTTGAAACGTGAAGTTGCAGTGGCATTACACATGAAGCGTGTCTGAGAGTTGTAAGGTTAACTTTCCGCAGGTATAACTTTTGGCATTTCCACAACTTTGAATTTGAAAGGTAATAGTGGCTTGTCTCATCTATCTTGCTGAGAGGTTGCAAGTGAAACTTGCACGTGGCTTGCATTTGTTTGGTTGTCGTAAAAGTTACATTTGTAGGTTTTCATTTTCTAAAAAAATATTTTTTCAAAATTTTGTTGGGGCTGTAGTTCTGAGTACAAGTCCTGGAGGCGGGTGTGTGTGAGACTTTTTCTCTATCCGCTGTAATGAGTGTTTTGATCAAGTTTGCGAATGGCGATACCAGTTTCTGCAAGCACAACGCCACCGCGATGCGGAATTTCAGTGTGCGATGCTGACGCCATCTAGTTTTCAATGTTTAGTAAGAAACTCTACAGTAATATTTGGTTACTTTCGAAAATTAAGTTCCAGCAACATTGCATAGGTTAGGTAAATAAAAGAACAACTCGAAATGTTGTAGGAAAGTTGAAAGAAGAAAATAACAATAGGCGTATTGTCGCGATGTTACAGTGTAACATGTCAGTGACTTTCACTTGTAAAGTGCAGGCAATGCCAGGCGGTGAAGTTGGTAAAATTATGTTCCTGCAAAGTTTTATTTTTGTGGCGTCCTAATCGCGTTTTTGCAACAAAGTTAATTACTTGAGTTTGGGTATGCTTGGGAGGCTGTATCCCTGCAAAGTTGAAGTGTGAGCTTTCATGCGAAGTATAACAGTAACATGATAGAATAACTTTTTAATAAGTTTCAACATAATAATGAGATCTATGTGGCTGACATGTTCCTGCAACATAATGTTTGAAATTTACAAATGTGCCATATACGAACTTACTACAACTTATTGCGAACTTACTATAACTTCATGCTTAGTGGGCATAAACCTGGGCATTCTGATTTCTAACTATTTGTTTCACAAAACAACTAAACGAACGAACAAAAGGTTTCAAAGATCCTAAATTACAAACGAAATATCACCAGTGGCACCAGTCGGGCTAACGTAGAGGTTGAGCGGATCATGTCGGTACTTACCAACCTTTTTTTTAGTTAGGTACGAAAAAAAAATATATGAGGGTACCTACTTAAATTTTGGAAGTCTGTTATAGGCGACGTGTATCTCACTCTGTATTGCAGTTTCAAAAAGGACGGTTTCCTTTTCCAATATTTGGTAGGCTGCAACAAGCGTCCACCAAACCTAAACTTTCTCACTACAAACTCAAAGGTTGAACCAGATTTACCACGGGCAGAGCTTACAGCAAAAAGCAGGATGGACGAGCAAGCAGCAAAAGATAGCGCACGTTTTGACGCCAACAATGTCGCGATTCATTCTTTCGTAGTAGGTGATCTGATTTTGGTTCAAAGAAATTCCCGTATAATAAATTGTTTAAAAGTATAGCGGTCCTTGGTTGAACCAATATCATGGGGCGTGGCCAGTGCGTTGGCCATTAAATATTGCGTAAATTATATCCATTTAACCTGTCAGAACTATCCAAATGTCTGGGTCCTATCAAGTTAAATGACGATTAATAACTAAATTAGCTGAGGGCTGAGTGGCAGATTTTAACAATGTTCGAAACCTGCTCGATCGCGTTTAAGTTTGAAATGATTTTTATGGAAAGCGCACAGCGCCATCTTGTGTCTCGTACGGAAAACTGAATAGGTCAGTGTGAGTTTTATTTACAGTAACATAACGAGCGCCAAACTGATCAAACACAAGCGCGGCAACGTATGTGATTGGCTTAGTCAAGTGTGTGTGTCGTGCACGAGTGTGTGCTCGGCACGCTTGGTCAACGCAATGTAAGAGTAATATGATTTGATTTGCAAAACTCCCACTCGACTCTCTGAACTAAAACCGAAGCATTACTGTTTTGACTCTGTAAATATGATGTGTAGAAGATTTGTTAGAATTGTGTTTTGTTGTGTCTATCTATGGATAGTTTAAATTCACTATAATAATGTGAATCAAGTTAAATAAACGACTTTGTGATTATTGCTGATTGACAAGCTGTTGTATTGAAAGCTTTAACGCTTTGTTGGGAGGCTTGTCCTCATGTGAGTTGTTGAAATCTGCTACGTTTTACTAGAATTACAGATTGAAAGCTTTAACGCTTTGTTGAGAGGCTTGTCCTCATGTGAGTTGTTAAAAGCTACTACGCTTTACTAGAATTACAGATTGAAAGCTTTAACGCTTTGTTGGGAGGCTTGTCCTCATGTGAGTTGTTGAAAGCTGCTACGCTTTACTAGAATTAGATTGAAAGCTTTAACGCTTTGTTGAGAGGCTTGCCCTCATGCGAGTTGTTGAAAGCTGCTACGCTTTACTAGAATTACAGATTGAAAGCTTTAACGCTTTGTTGGGAGGCTTGTCCTCATGTGAGTTGTTGAAAGCTGCTACGCTTTACTAGAATTACGGATTGAAAGCTTTGCCGCTTTGTCCGAAGGTATTGTTGAAAGCTGCAACGCTTTACGTGTTACATGTTTGTACTGCTTGTACTACTTCTGGTTGAAGAAAGCTGCTATACGCTTTGCAGGAATTAGCTTTGCCGCTTTGTCCGACGATATCGTTGAAAGCTGCAACGCTTCACGTGTTACAAGTTTGTA
Organism: Hypomecis atomaria; assembly: GCA_964007245.1. Taxonomy (NCBI): domain Eukaryota; kingdom Metazoa; phylum Arthropoda; class Insecta; order Lepidoptera; family Geometridae; genus Hypomecis; species Hypomecis atomaria. Next base: position 14,467,724 of record OZ023291.1, read on the forward strand.
CGGTATCTCGTACTGACTTCTATTTGCTGAAAGCTTACGACGCTTTGCGCCAAGCTGAGTAGAAGACTCGTGTTGACCACTATGTTATGCTGAAAGCTTTTCGCTTTGCGTTTGTCATTGAAACGACTTAAATCTCTTTGAAATCGTCTGCGGTTGAAAGCTACGGACTGAACTAACGCTATGGCTGTGTTGTTGATTGGTATCTGTTAAGTTGCATATTGGAAAACAACGCGAGAGCGCGTTGAATGGCAGAATGGCCGTGTTAGAGGAATGTTTTATTCGAGTAGTTTTTCAATCGATTCCAATGGCAACACAGTGTGAACGCAAGAGTTTATTTTCTGTGTTGATTGAATGGATGATCGAATGAAGTTGTCTTTTATCGGTCAGTAGTGCGTTCATTCGAGGTCTGGCTTGAATTCACTTCAGTCTTCCTCGAGACAGCGCCTGCGCCACTTGTGCGCACTGACAAGTGATAACATCGACGATGGCGGACAACGACGATAACCACGCGGATTCTAATCCATCTGAATCCGCGACATACATATACCTATATAGTGCTTCTACGAGTATGTAGATTATTGAACAACTTATTTCGTTTTCTGGTAAGTACCTCACCTTTGTCATACTTTTCAATTTCTAGTTAAGTAGTAGTGTGCAAACATCATTGTATTCCACATTGCAGAGCAATTTCCCCAGTAAAATTCTAGGCTAAAAAGGACGCCCAGAATGCAGAGCAGTGAACAGTGCTACGCTAAGTACGCTGAGTTTGAAACTGTTCCCTATAGCACAAAGTGTGGGTGGTATTGGCCAATGTTCAGCCATAAACGTTCGTGTCACTTAACATTCGACAAATACAGCTTTCTATTTACTTAATGCTGGATATTTTCATGTGATTTCATGTTGTTAAGCAATATTGTGATGAAAAATTAAGCATCTCAGAAAGAATGTGAGTTTCTACATGGCTGAGGCAATTTATCAGCAAAAGCTTGTAATCGTGAAATTTGCGTAAGAACTAAGTAGAAAGGTATTATTTTCCCAACACAACATTCACTTCTACAACTATTTCTTGCGATAATTTAACAAAACATCAGTAGTAGGTATATCAAAAGCACCAATATCTAGCAAACTAATAACATTTCGTTTATTTATTTATGGCCTGTAGCAGATAAGACTCCAGTAAAATAAGACATTAAAGTTAACTTATGGCCCTCAGAATCAGTATCAGCGAAATTATCCATAATTTACTTGAACAGGGTAAAAAATAAATACGCCACAATCTCGAGCAATAGCGAGCGATTACGTGCAACTGAAGATCTACGATGTCCTTACTATGGCGACCATGTGTGAAGAAAACATGAAAATATGTAGAAGTATTTTGTTCTAAAATAGATACCTACTCCACGTACTACGCACCATCTGCTGCATGTGTAAGTAATGCGGAAAGTTAATTAGGGTTCCGTACCTCAAAAGGAAAAAACGGAACCCTTATAGGATCACTTTGTTGTCCGTCTGTCCGTCTGTCAAGACCCTTTTTCTCAGGAACGCGTGGAGGTATGAAGCTGAAATTTATATCAATTACTCAGGTCTACTGTCCCTTGAAGCTGTGAAAAAATCAAACTTCTAAGCCAACGCAATCAAAAGATACAGCAATTTAAGCTGCATATTTTGAAACTCGCAAGTACTCGCAAGGGAATCAAAACCTAAAGGGTACTTCCAGTCGACCTAGAATCTTGAAATTTGGCATGAAGCAACGTTTTATAGCACACATAAAGGAAAAATTCCGAAAACCTTAAATTTTTAGTTACATTACAAAATATATATTTTTTAATAAATATAAACTTATTACTTTTTTTGTCGTAATGAACGAACTTTGTAAACCTTGCAGGTTTGTACGGAACCCTCGGTGCGCGAGTCCGACTCGCACTTGGCCGGTTTTTTTTAAATATTAAATCCAGCAGATGAATGGAGGACCACATTAAATTCCAACCAAATAATAAATAAAAATGTTTGTGATCCTGCGAGCTCGAACAAAATATACCCATATGTAAACCTTTTTAACGGTACTACCAGGATGCATGTACACTGGTATTGTACTAAAATGTTGTTATATTTATGATAAATGAAGATTGTTAAAAATTGAACTGAATTGAACCAAATAATAAGTTCAACTATTTTAGTGGTAGAAAGTCCTGTCTTAAAATGATGATGATGCTCCATTTGTTAGTTAGTAACGAGTTCGTTATCCAATTATGATAATGCTCAATTTGTTAGTAACTCGAAGCATATTCCAAGGAAATAAAAATGCAAAACATTTACAACTAAGCAAGTTTGAAACTAAGATAAGAACTCTACCTAATATTTTGAAAGCAATAAATTCGTTCGTAAGTTAATTTAAAAAGACAGGACCATACACTTAAATACTAAATATGACTACTCAGACTAACGAAACATGATATTTCAACATTATTAAGCTATTCAAAAAATTAGGAAGTTAATATTACCTATGTAGTATTCTTAGTATTATGCACGGGTAGAATAATAAGTAACGTTGTAAAGTCGCGGAAAAATATTCACAACCATGCTGCCCCCGATAGTAAAAAGGGCGCATCTAACATTTTTGTCGATTTCGAGTTACATATATTGCCGTGATCAGGAAAAAAAGGCGCATCTGACAATATTTTTTTTATTTTTATATCTCGTTTCCTTGCCATTTTAGCACAATGAAATAAGACGCTTCTGCTTACATTTTACTGCCTGGTGGAAGAAAAAAAGGCGTACTTCTTTAAATCTTAGTAAAAAAGTCGCATTTACGCAGAAATGTCTTTATGATATTAGTTTATTTTTTAAATTCGGTAATATAAAAGACGCATATTATACCCATTTTCTTAACAGAAATTAAAAAGGCGCAAATAACCATTTGCGCCAAAAGCACTAATTGGAAACTGCTTTCACACTAAGGAAAAAAGTCTACATGTGCCACTTGCGACCTTTCTTCTTCAAATACGTTGTTTGGACTCAGACGCATTTGCCACAAACGTCTTATACGTTAAGCTATGAAAAAAAAGTACCGATGATACTTAATTAAAAAGACGTAAGTGTGCAGAAACGTCTTTTTTACTTCTTATCGGGAAACGAGCGAGGGGGGCGCGGGGCTTGCTTAGTACGGCGAAACACCAGTAGCTACGTCAGTTGCGCCCAGCGACCGTGCGAGTGAGGACGTGATGCGCATTCGCGCCCAGCGACCGTGCGAGTAAGGACGTGATGCGCGTGTTAGATCAGGGTTAAAAAGAGGCGGTTACTTTATCTATTTTCTATCAAAATATTACTGTTAGGATGGAAATCTTACTTTTAATTAATGCAGCAACCCTGATTCTAACTTAATAACAAAGAAACTCTTCAATCTGATCCTTTAAATGTTTGTGAGGGTAGTTACCTAACTTGAGGTTTCTAAATTAGTAAAGGAAACAAGTAAATAAGTATACTTTATATATTTTTTATACTTCATGGGTCCCTCGAGGGTACCACCATGTATTGCAATAATTATGCCACGTTCGCAAGGCCCTAGACGTTTTGAGAAGAAGTGGCAAGAAACTCAAGACGCCATCAGTATAATCTTTAGATACAATATACACCTTAATTTAGATATTACACAAAGTACTTAACTTTAGCAACATGGCGACGTCCACTCGGCTTGGCTTCGAATATAAAAAGGTCGACACTCAGCATAACTAGCTAAGCAAGACTCCAACGTTATTATCAGAATACCGGGAGAACACTAAGAGAGATTCAAAGATACTAAGAGATATTAAGAGACGAAGCCGCGCCAAAAGACTGTTTTATACTGATTTCACAAGCTTCCACCATGCCTTACCACCACTGCTCGATGTAAACATAACTAACAACCAATAGGGAACGAGCAAGATGGCGGGCACGGTGGTAGCTTCAATTTTACACAATTGTTAAACATAAAATCATCTTAAACTGTATTTCATACTTATTAGAATTATTAGGACAATTATTGATACGTTTCAAGTCATCTATAACATTATGAAATCACAGTATTAAATAAATGGTGTACGTAAACAACAATGGCCGACATTCGGAAGTCATGATTTAGCTACCAATAAGTCTTATATTACTTAATACATCTTGTAATCGTTATTAAATTAAATATTATAATAACATTATTATTCTAACACGCGAATGCGCGAGTTTTTGTTGGGTGGTTTATAACAAGGTAAGAATTTTAGTATCCCTTGCTTATTACATTGTGTAATGATATTGTCATCATTGTTTTTGGACTATGATTGAGTAAAATAAAGTACAAATTTATTGTTATAGCGTAAAGAAAGATTTTAAAAATTCATGTTTTAAACTGTACCTCATACCTCAACCGGGCTGTAACTCAGGACTCATGATAGCTAGAAATTTGAGGTATACCTAATTTAATCACTTAATCTTTCTTAGTTTTTAAGTTTTACTATATATAGTGTTAATGAAAAAATGTGGTCGGTCTGGACCCTAATTAAACTATATCGTTGATAAATTTTGTTACTGAAAACGATCTGTTTATATTTTTACAGACAATACAAAAATGAAGAGAGGTCGGGGTTTTGACCTTATTTCCAAAGCTTTAGCTTCTCCGAATATACAAAATAGTAGCCATGCAGAAGACAATACCCAATTTGTTTGCCCCGTCGTCACCTCAACTGACAGTCATATGAATAGTGTCCTCTTTGGTGAAAACGATGGCAATCTTACTACCACCGCCGCCAACAGCAGCAGCAGTAGTTCAACAGTAAGTGATTTTGACTCTGACGATTCAGTTATTGATAAAGACTACATCCCTCCAGAAAAGAAAGACCGCCAAAATAATGTGAACGTTACTGATTCAGAAGATGATTTCATAGAAAATTCACCACATAATAATATTCGTGTATCAGAGTCACCCGAACGAGAAGATATTGAACTTGGAAGTTAGAATAACCAGGTTTCCGAAAACGTTATTCAACTTACCAAAAAAGGAACTTTAAGGAAACGTAAACATTACGATAAATCATTAGAAGAGCGTAAAAAGGAAAAACAAAATTTGAAAAATAGTTTACAGTATTGTGTAAAACCTGGGTGTGGCTTAGAATGCAAAAAAAATTGCTCCTTAAATGTATCAGAAAAACATAGAGGGATATTAAATAAGAAGTTTCGATTATTAACTTGGAAGGAACAATACTTATTCATATCCAATAATACATCCCAAAGCAAACCAATAAGACGAACACAAAAGAAGAAAACAAATGCAAAAAACATTGACCGCGGCAAAACTATTACATACTTTTTATCGAATGAAGAAGGAGAAAAAGTGACTGTGTGTAAAGTTTTTTTTTTGACGACTCTTGGATTCAACAAAAAAAACGACAAAGTTCTGAGAAACGCTTTGAAACATGCACATACTAATGAAATAAAAGACATGCGAGGATCTAGTGCTAACCCTAGAAAGATTAATAACCAGCCTATCATTGATCATATTAATTCTTTTCATCCAGCTATCTCGCACTACAGAAGGGAACATGCACCTAATCGAAAATATTTGCCGTCAGACCTGAACGTTCGTGATATGTACAAAGACTTTTGTGAAAAACATACAACTGAGAATCCTTCTGATGAAAATTTTGTATCTTACGATCACTACCGACGAGTTATCAAAGAACTTAATATCTCCTTTGCAAAACTAGGCAACGAGGAGTGCGAAATATGCGAAAAATTCAAATTACATAATCCTAACACAGAGATCCGTCATCGGAATTGCGCCGTTTGCAAGGAATACGAAATACATCACAAAAAATACGTTTTAGCCCGACAGAAATACGATGAAGATAAAAAGTGTCAAATGAACATGCAAAACCAGAATAATAGTGACTCTATGTACTACTCGGTAGATCTTGAAAAGGTTATAATGTGCCCTCGACTTGACGAATTTAAAGTGGCAATGTTTTGCCCAAGGCTGATATTATTTAATGAGAGCTTTGTACCGCTTGGAGATAAAAAATTGCAAAACACAAGGGACACATATGCCTGTATATGGCATGAAACTATTTCAGGAAGGAAAAAAGATGACATTACGATTTGTTTCAGATCCTTTTTTATGCACTATCGAGATCTGAAGCACATCACACTGTGGCTTGACAACTGCGCCGCCCAAAACAAGAATTGGACACTTTTTTCCTACTTGTTGTATCTAGTTAACTCCAACGATGTCAATTTAGAGACTATTTCTCTGAAATTTTTAGAAGTTGGACATACTTATATGTCAGCCGATGAATTCCATCATCAAGTGGAGCTGTCTTTAAAAAAAAGAAAAAAATATATATGGCTTTGAAGATTTCCGACGCGCTGTCTCTGACACTCATCGGAATATCACCGTAAAATCAATGGATATCAGCGATTTCTGTAATTTCGAAGATTACTCATCTGCATACAAACTACAAAATACAGTACCAAGAGTGTACTTAAACAACATGAGCGAAGTCACTTTTAAAAGAGGCCTGAATACTATTGCCTTCAAAACCGATTTTGACGGGCAAGAAAAAGTGCTGGACTTCCTTAGAATGAAAAACATTAGAATTGGCCTGCCAAAATCAGTACACTGAGTTCAGGAAAAGAGAAAAGCTGATATAATTAACCAGTTGCTACCTCTAATGCCAGAGGATAGAAGGGCATTTTGGTATAATTTGCCATGTAACAATGACTCCGTCGATTTACTTAATGACTATGAGGAATAGTCAATCAATAACTATATAAAATGAAAGTGATATGACATTTATGGCTGATTACACTCTCAAAGTAGCAGACATTGAGAGTGTTTGCAGCCATATTTCAGAGCGATGTTGCGTTTTTTTTTGAGTCAAAAAGTTATTATAATATTGATGTCACTTATATACTTGTATTACTTGCAAGTTATGTTATTTAATGCTTTTTGATACTGACTTATTTTTTGTTTCTAGTTTTTAAGATTTGTCCAAGAGCTAATAACTTTCTGTGATGTTTAAAAAGTAATTATGAGAATACAGGCTGTTTGAATATTATATAACTTATCCTACAATAATTACCAGAGGTTGTGAACTTAGTATTAAGTATATCTAATTGTATTATATAAAAAATAGTTTACCTTAACTTACTTATACTGTAGAAGATTACAAAATACAAAAATAAATAAAATAAAAAATAAACACATAAACACCTGTGTTATAAGCTATAGCTACCAAGCTAACCTGTGTTTATTTTTTATTATTGTAAATAAATTAATGAATGTATGTTTATAGACGACAGATTGCAATTGAGACTGATTAAGCTAAAATTTGTTTATTTCTATTACTACTTCAGATTCTAGCTACTTTTAAAGTTTAATAATTTAGTTAGGTATTCAATTCAAACTTGTAATACTACCTACTTAATAAGTAGGATCTAGAACTGATCCTCGAGTGAAACTCAGCATTTAATACTACGACTTTTTATAGTGATTTTTAAGTTAATGTGCCATTTGGGTTTAGCCCAACTCGTGTGAAATAAATACTTCATTATAAATATACCATGGCGTTTTATTTTGTTGAGTTATTAGAAATAAGAAATATGCAAAACAGTAAAATACACCATTATAAAGGTCAGAGCCGGAGATAAAACGTTTTAACAGATCATTTGATATACTTTTTATCTTAGAAAGGATTGTTTACGTAGTTAATGATTCTTAGGCAAAAAAGGCGGATATAACCAGATGCGCCCATTTTTCGTTAGGAATGCAAATGCGAGGATGCACAAGAGACTTATAATAAAAGTACCACAATAAGCGTTTGAAGCTTAAAGGGCGCATATGACTATTTGCGTCTTTATAATTAAGGATGTACAATTTTTTTCAATTTTTTGTACTTAGATAAAACGGTTTTTTATTTATTTTTAAAACAAATTATAAAAATATTAATATTTTCATAGATCACTGTCGAAGATTATTAACGAGGCTATTATTTCCAATTATCAAAATTTGATTATTTTTATTTTTTCAAACACAGCAAAGCTTTTTCCGATTTGAGACTTCAAGAATTTTTTTCTCAAATTCGACTTGTTGTTAGAAGCGCCCTTTTTATTATCGGGGGCAGCATGGTCACAATACAGTTCAAGAAAACTGGTATCATCATATCCTGAGGCCCATTATTCCGATACAAAGATCTATGAAATATGAGCGAGTTTTTTGTCAGTTTAATATTCTTTATTTTTGTGCGATCAATGATACTTAACGACTGCAATGTAAACAAAAAATCAATTACATGATATGAACACACGCGGTGTCTTGACAACAACGTTGAATTTTTGTAGCTTATAAATAATACAACATTATAATATTATTACTCGTATGTCTCGTCGTATGCCCCTTTGGTCTAGCTTTGTGAGAAATTTAAAGATATTTTTCATCGGCACTGCACTCAAATAATACATATGTAGGTATGAAATTATGATGATGATTATTCGTCTTTCCCTCGTTTTCTTCTAATTATGTGCTTTATCTCCATAAATTCAGGGACATTTGTAACTCTAAATAAAATTGAAGTAAAGACTATAATCGGTACATGTACCTTATTATTATTTTACACATATGTTGTGTGCACAACAGGAAGAGAATAAGATCTCAGAGATATACACTTTCTGGAAGACATATTATTAAGTAGCGTTTTATTATTACTACATATAAATATATTGTACCTAATTTTATGGACATTAAATTAAAAAAATATATTTTAGCGAGGGATTTAGGCCCAGATTACACCAAAGTAGATCGAAGATGTGCGAAGTTAAAAAAAAACGTTTAAGTTCACAAACCATAAAGAAAGAAACGAAACGGTGAACGCGTTAGCAAAAAGCTAATAAATATGAATTATAAATCTAAATCCTGTTCCACGAACAAGCAAAATCTAACGAAGCAACGTAAATAGTATCTCAAACAACGACCCGTTAATATCTGCTTGCCTAACACTTCAACTCCCATTACTTCATCCATATTTCTAACAAACTGCAATACCGTGTTCTAGATAACATCAAAGTGGTGGCAATAAAATATAATCCACGTTAAGTGAAATGGCAGATTTCTATGTATTTTCTAGAGATTACAAATGCTGACAAAATGTATGTAAGAAAAGTAATTAGGTATTTTTTTCTCATGCATCCAAGACATATTTAATTGTGTATGTATTTGTAAATGTATGTTGTGAAATTGCGTAATGATGCTAGCGAAATTGACTGGTCGACAGTTCTTGATGCCAAATCTATTGAGGATAAGACTACCCTATTCAACTCTATATTGATACAACTTTATGATGTTCATGTTGTTGTTGTTGATGCTCCCATTCGTCCGGTCAAGATGAAGCATCTACCTGCACCCTGGTTGACAGATGATATTAAAAAAATGATCCATCAAAAAGCGGTGGCTAAGAGTAAATTTAAAGCTTGTCCTAGTGATGCTAATAAGGAAAAATTTCAAGTCCTTCGGAATCGCTGCAATAGAATGTGTAGAGATGCGCAACGCCACCACATCCATAAATCTGTCGAAAATGGTGATCCTGCGAAAGTATGGAAATTTTTACGCTCATTGGGTGTTGGAAAGTCTCAAAAAACTTCTAATCCTTGTGACCTTGATGTTAATTCTCTTAACCAACATTTTTCTTCGGCGTCTCATATTGATGTGAACGATAAACTTGCCACTTTAAACTATCTTTCTTCCATCCCAACACCCAGCTATTCCCCTTTTGTCATTAGTCAATTTGCTGCTAGTGATGTTAAGAAGAGTATTTTGTCCATTTCCTCGAATGCTGTTGGTAGTGACAAGATTAGTCGTAATATGATTGTCCCAATCCTTGATGAAATTTTACCTATCCTATGTCACTTACTGAACACTTCCATTTCCTTGAGTGCGGTGCCTTCCTGCTGGAAAGAAGCTCACATAGTTCCTATCCCCAAAAAACCCAAACCTAAATCACTCTCTGAATACCGTCCTATCTCTATTCTTCCTTTCCTATCCAAAGTCCTTGAACGCCTAGTCCATTCGCAATTAAATCACTTCCTAACTCGTAACAATCTCCTTAATCCTTTGCAGTCTGGGTTCCGATCAGGCCACAGCACTTCCACTGCTCTTGTTAAAATTACCGATGACATTAGACGGGGAATGGATGACAAGAAACTCACTGTGCTTACTTTACTCGACTTCAGCAATGCGTTCAACACTGTTGATTTCGATATCCTTCTTGCTCTGTTCCGCACTATTAACATATCTCCTACAGCTGTTGACTGGTTTCATAGTTATTTGTATGGCCGCCGGCAATGTGTACGTGTTGAAGATACGCTCTCTTCTTGGTGCGTTACTGATGCCGGTGTTCCTCAAGGTGGTGTTCTTTCTCCTCTCCTGTTTGCTATCTTTATAAATGGTATTACTTCTCACATCACTTCTCTCTACCATCTCTATGCAGACGACTTGCAGATTTACTCTCAAGCTACAATCGATCACTTGGATGAGGCTGTGGCAGCTGTTAATGATGACCTGCGCCGTATTGAATGTTGGAGCCGTTCTTTCGGGCTCACAGTCAATCCCACTAAGACGCAGGCGATCATTATTGGTAGCTCTAGGATGATTGCACGCATCGATCAAACTTCTCTTCGTAAAATTGTATTTAGCGGTATTACGATCCCTTTTAGTAGCGAGGTCAAAAACCTTGGTATTATTTTTGATAGTTGTCTCTCATGGAATCCTCAAATACAATCTGTGAAGCGCAAGTTATACGCTTCTTCTGCATCATTACGAAGAATTCGCAATTTTCTTCCCACGGCTACCAAAGTTGCGTTAGCACAATCCCTTCTTCTCCCTATTTTAGACTATGCTGACGCTTGCTATCTCGACTTAACCCAGGAGCAATTCGACAAGCTTGAGCGACTCCAAAATCTTTGTATACGGTTCATTTTCGGCCTCCGGAAATTTGACCACATTTCCCAATTTCGTAATAAGCTCAAGTGGCTCCCTATCCGTCTTCGCCGCGATACTCATATACTTTCCCTTCTCTATAGCATTCTCTTCAAACCTTCTTCTCCTTCATATTTACGCTCTTGCTTCACTTTTCTTTGTGACACTCACTCTGTCAATCTTAGATCTTCTAGCAATCTCCTTCTTTCCACTCCATCTCATTCTACTGTTTTTTATGATTTTTCTTTCAGTGTCCGAGCTGTAGCTCTCTGGAATGACCTTCCTGTGACCATCAGACGTGCACAGAGCGTTGAATCTTTCAAGGCCCAGGTTCAGCAACATTATCTCTCAAAGCTCTCTCTGACTGATACTCATATCACTCCTCGTCATTAATTTATTTGTAGTATATTTATGCATCTAAGTATGTTTATTTTTATTGTATGTATTATTATAAGTATTTATGTATGGCTATTATTATGTAGTTTATTTTATTGTTGATTAGGAATTTGTAGTAACTTTCTTCATTATTTAACTTTTTTTTTTTTTACGTTTACACCGTCCTTGTCGTCTTTATGTTTCCTTGCATCCAAGAGAGGTTGTCTGGAAGAAATCGCTTTTAGCGATAAGACCGCCTTTTGTGCCTTTTCTGTCTTTGTTTCTTTTGTTATGTTTTCTTGTTGGTGTCAATAAAGTGTTGTTGTATTGTATTGTATTGTATTGTATTGTAAATGTAGTGGAAATAACGTAGCAACTTTTACTACTTCTGCTAGAAGCAAGAGATGTTTTAGGGTCTCTACACACGGTCAGCAGCAAATTACGTTTTGGTCCAAAACTTTTCCTTACTCTGGTTTTCAGACAGTGGTCAGCTACGTGGTCCGTGGTCCGTGTTTATGGGACCTTAATAAATGCTTACATATGAAATAGGTAAGTCATGAAACACTCACGTTAATCTAAGTATCAATATCCAAAATGAACAGTTAAAAAAAATCTAACTAACTAGCCAATTTCTTATGTACCCATAACAATTAATGCTTGAAGAGCAAAAGACTAGTAAATCAAAGAATGTAAGTTCAACAAGTTGTCTCATAAAATTGACGCAACAAATATAGGTAGTGTCAATAATCACCTCAATGATCACCTCAGCCCCAATCAATGCACCAAATCATTTGGAGCAGATGGCACATAAAAACATGTACATATAAAATAGGCAGTTAATAGGGAGTCCATTACATTTATTTCGTGAGATGTGCAGTGGCCAAACAAAGTGACAAAACCAGAGACACCTACTGAATCAAGAGACAGTAAGTTCAACAAGTTGTCTCATAAAGTTGACGCGTGCAATAGTGCCAAAGATCACTTCGATGTAGCCACAGTTTTTACACCGAATCAATTTATTAGAATCAAATGATCAACAAGTGAGAAAACCAGAGATACTAGTGAAACAAGAGATCGTATGTCAAACACGTTTTCTCATAAAGTTGACGCGTGCCATAGTTCCAAAGTTCACTTCGATGTGGCCACTATTTTTGGCGATCAATCGAATTATTAGAAACAAGTGATGTTAAAAAATGACAAAACCAGAGACAAATGAATCAAACGAACGTAAGTCCAACAAGATGTCTCATAAATTTGACGCGTTTAAAAGTGCCAAAGTTCACTTCAATGTGGCCACAATTGTTGCACTGAATCGAATCATTAGAAACAAATGATCAACAAGTGACAAAACCAGAGACACTAGGGAATCGAGAGATCGTAAGTCAAACAAGTTTTCTCATAAAGTTGATGCATGCTATAGTACCAAAGATCACGTCAATGTAGCCACAATTTTTGCACTCAATCGAATCATTAGAAACAAATGATTTTAAATGAGTGATAAAACCAGAGACACTAACTGAATCAAGAGACAGTACGTTCAACAAGTTGTCTCATAAAATTGACGCGTGCAATAGTGTCAAGGATCACCTCAATGTGGCTGCAACCACTGCACCGAATCATTTGTAGCAGATGAAATGTAAATGTGCACTCGTTACGCGGCGCCCGACTCTCGCTTCGTATTCATGAAGACGTGGTGCAAGAGAAAGGTGGACTGGCTTTTGAGGACTAGCGGAAACTGCGTTATCGTTCTACTGAAATTCCACAAATTCAAACCACTTTTTTTTTAAGTTTTCGCATTCAGTATACTGGTGAAGTGTGGTTTATGTAAGTACTTCATTAGGATTCGTGGAGTAGTTTTCTAATAAATTTTCTATGATGCAGACTGTCAATTCATAATATGGTCAAATTTAATGACCGGATTGTGACCACAGAATCGCACTGGGGAAGGACTATAGCTCTACAGCTCTATAGGCTAAAATGAGGGTGATGATTTACATTAAATACTTTCAGCGGTTTTTTTTCAATGATTATTTTTTTTTTCAATGAATTGCCTAAAGAGCTAAACTGATTTTGATGAAGTAATATAAAAAATACTTCAGTTTCTCAGCAAGCTACATTCTGCCACTGCGCGGGGAAAAGGCTTCTCTCATTCTTTGCTTATATTATATTGTTTATTTTTAACATTGAATGTTATTGAAAATGAAAAAATCATGCCATTTTTTCATTTTCAATAACATTCAATGATAAAAATAAAAATCAATCGCGTACAGAATTCGCGAGTAGTTCGCACGGATCGATGAAGCAATTTTCATATTATCATTGTTGATTTAGCAAAAATAGCTTAGCCGATTTCGATATAATTTAAATGGGATTAATTTTTACCCTTTCCAATAAAAAGGTAATTATCGAAATCGTATCTCTTTGTAAAAAGTTATGCGTGGTTACAAAGTACCTATATATACGCATCGACTTGAGTACCTCCTCCGTTTTTTCGTCGGTCAAAAATCGTAGAGCTTATTGCTTGCACCCCTAACGAAAGGGCATGTGAACATTATCTTCAAATGTGTCACCGACTCACGTTCTTTCCCGTACACTATTCGCTAGTTGTCTATTGTCACTTTTTCTACTTGTTTCTGCACCTGAATTTATACTAATAGACCCCACAGGGGTCTTCTGCAAATCGCTGAATGCATTTGGTTTTCTTTTTGTTGGAAAATATTTGAGCATTGTTTAAGGCAATGCTATTTTTACTCGTATATTGTGGAATGTTGTGTCGACAAAGCAACATTATATTTATTTAATAACTCTGAAGAAAGCTGTGACTAAAATCTCGTTAAAAAAACTTGAGCTAGGCTTGAAATAAGTGCAAGATAGGACATCAAGTCAAAAGGAGGACAGATGACTTTAACGCAAGATCGCGCTGAATATAGACCGTACACAATTGGTGCTAGATGCTGGAAATCTATTTGAAAGAAATTATGCATTGAATTTGTTCATTGAAATGATGACGATTTTTTAAATGCAAAATAGGGCTACATTAAAGTGAATCGCGGGGCGAATCGCCGATGACTCTTTTTGAATGCCCCTTTTCGCTCCGCTCCAAAAAATGCGGGGCGAAAGAGGGCCTTCAAAAAGAGTCTTCGTCGATTCGCCCCGCGGGCCGAACAGCTTGCGGGGCGAAACAATGACAGAGCCCATTTGGCCACCAATCTTGCCTGATGGAAAACGAAGTAGACCTAGAAGTTACCTATTTACTCTTGACTTGAAGATATTTAAATTGTAGTTATCAGAAAACAATAACGGAGACAGAGCATTCCAATCCCTGGTGGTCCGCATTATGAAGGAAGAAGCGACGATGATGAAACTGGAGAGTGATGCGAAGGCTTTTGATTAGCACTGGGCGTTATTTGAGCTAAGCTTAGTTAAAGCAACGAAATTTATAATATTTTTATAAATTATACTGTTATAGCAACCCTAAATATTATTTGATAAAAAAAACATAAACACATATCAATAACATAAACCCAAGCATGATAATAACTTTTCGTTTCGCTTCTAACGAAGATGTTATTTACGATTTATTTTAATAAACCTTCTGCAATGAAATACGCAGGCAGATATTATAAGACAAAGTGCCAACGGGTCCAATTCTCAGATCAGAATTTATGCATTCCATAAAGTGAGGCGATGCATCTCCTTTCCATGTCACCCGGCCGGGGTCCAATTAAGTTCAACTCACGACCTCTAGCTTAGGCTATAGAGTTTGCGATTGTATTAGTGCCAGTGAAAGTAAATAGCTTTTTGAAGATTTAATTCTTTCTTCTATTATTATTTTTACAAAGCATTGAATAAGTTCAGAAGACAGACCCAATATAGTAAGCTTTGAACATAATGAAGGAAGAAAGTAGTAAATCAAGAAACAATACTGTCTTAATTATTATTTTTCGCAAAAAAAGGCAAAACCGCCTTCCATCGTGTACAACATTCGAATATTTCGCCTGAATTATTTACATTACTGTTGATTCGTCAAAAACGGCTCAGTCAATTTCTGTAAAATTTAAAAAGGACCACGTCGGGAGTATATTCTTTTGAACTAAAAATAATTTTTCGATTCAGTTCACAGTTGGCGAAATGATCGATGTTCATCGTGTACAAAATTCGGATATTTTGCTCGAATAACTTATATTATTGTTGGTTTTTTCAAAAACGGCTCAGCCGATTTCTGTAAAATTTAAAAAGGACCACCTCGGGAGTATATTCTTTCTAATTGAAAAGAATTTTTCGATTCAGTTCACAAGCGGCGAAATTATCGATGAACATAAACAAAAAAATAATAATGCACACGAACATAGAACCTTCTCCTTTTTGGAACACGGTTAAAAAGTTACGGATTTTTAACTCCGTTAAACCGCAATGATTGATTTAATGGCAGATGATTAATTAATTATGATAATTTAATAAGTTTATAAATAATCATGATTAAAAAATCAGTACAATGATAAAAACTGCTGCAGGAAACCGATAGATGCGAGCACTTATAAGTTGATTATTGTAAATCTATAGGGAAATCTTATTTTCAATTGTTATTATTTTTGATATTTGAATATTGTAAGATTGAGATGATGATGATGACGTAGGTACATTGAGACAACCCCCGAGTGGGTTCCCGCCTTGTCTTGGCGGGGAGGTTAAGTAGCCAGGTACGGCCAGCCTGGTGAAGCGAAGAGGAACCCGTGGTGGGGCCACCTCTCAGGGTCTTGGACCTCGACAAGCCCGTGTGGAGGCTGGCCAGTAGGTCGGTTTACCGACTGAGGTGGACTGCAGAGTCGTGCTTGTCACGGATGGACGGGCGGCGAGTGTGCCGCTGCCGGTCCTACCTGCCAGCGGTCCTATCGAGTGCCGCCAACGTGCTGGCGGAGGTGATGGGGCTGCAAAGGGAAGAGGAGTATCGATATCGCGATGGCCACTGTCTCTATCCTCTGCAGCCGTAGTGGCAGGCACGGGGCCACTTTAATTGACCCGTTGCATCGGGACCAAGGCTGTCGGATACGGGTACTGTCCGACACCCAGTGCTGGTTGGTCCCAAGTGGAGGAAGACGATTTGTCTGGTGTTAGACACATCTTCATTCAGGCGGGAACGCAAGCTTTGTGTAGGGGCCCGAGTTAGGCCAGCGCTGTCGGGTGCCGCGGAGAAGTGCGGAAGCGTGCCCGTAGCCCCGACACCAGGCGCAGTGGTGGAACACGGTGGTTTTGGTAGTTATACCGTCCTGTTGGCTAGACTCCCACATAACTACTCGCCTTCTTTCGAGGCGTGGTGGTATCCATAAAGGATTTCCCCAGGTAAAAAAAAGGAACATGGAGTCAAAGTCGACCAAGAGGTGACTTATGCTCAAAATGTGTGCTGTATGATAAAAGGAAAGTGACGAATTTAAATTTGTGATCTGAAGTTTTGCTATTTTCGACATAATAAGTATAGGTATTAACTCATTTGATTATCCTGGTCTAGGTTTGTGTATCGTGGCTTGCCCGGTACACCCTATTTAGCAATGAATTTGAAGTATGTAATATTTATCAATTTAAGCCAATAATTTTCAGATTCCTTTTCTACAAGTCTGAGCTAACTTAGTGGCCCACCGGACTCGAGTCAGGATTTCGTGCAAGAGAAAGCGGAAAGCGGGACGGAGCTAGATCACCGCTATTAGATTGTCATGCATGTTGGATGATGTAATTAATTGTGACAAACCATTTTGCCGGAGTCAAACTCCATTGTAAGTGGCATGTTTAAGAGGCCAAAACAATTTGTGAAGGAATCATTTTGCTAACAAATTGTGTTTGTTTATATACTAAGAACTTTTTGCCCATTGTTTCTGGTTAGTATTAAAACTGATATTGTTCTACATATTTGTATTATAAGCAAAGTAAAGTTCATAATATACGTATACCTTGGCTGGGAGACGAGCCATGGTAGCATAATTTTCTAAAACGCCTGAAGAACACTTTGCCTACCTACAATTCTAAGTAAAATATAATTAAAATAAATTGTAAGTTTAAGTCAATCGACATCCTTCTATCAGCCATCCGAAGACTGTTGCTTAACTTCGGCGATTGGTAAAACAAGTATAATATGTATTTAAAAAGCCTTTTCTTTTTTACAAACAAGCTTTTGCTGAACAAATACTCAACAAGACGAATCAAACGAGCCGAAACACGATAGGGTTGCGTCGTTTCATTACAAAGTTCTTATGACCACCTTCCAGCTCCATCATTAGACCCTGATTACCATTGAAAGACAAACTACTCGCCAAGACCATTCAAATGAACCCAAACTCGATGAGGTTGTGTCATTTCATTGCCAAGTTCCTTCGGCCACCTTACAGCTCCATCATCAGATCAGCACCATGTCATTATAATATTGCATTGTCACGCGATTTACACATGTATGCAAAATTTCAGCTCAATCGGTAATCGGCAAGTGGATCAAATTTCACTTGCAAGATTTGATTACACACAACGGGACAGGTGAAACTAAATAAAAGCTTGTAAAATCTGCCAAGTGCAAGTCGGACTCGCGCACGAAGGGTACCGTACCGTGTTGGAGCCCCTATAGCTCCATTACTCGTGCCATTATTAATAGCGAGCAAATAAACTCTCAAAAATCGTTTGTTGTATGGGAGCCCCCCAAAAATATTTATTTTTGTTATAGCGGCAACAGAAATACATCATCTGTGAAAATTTCAGCAGTCTAGCTATGACCGTTAATGAGATACAGCCTGGAGACAGACAGACGGACATCTGAGTCTTAGTAATAGGGTCCCGTTTTTACCCTTTGGGTACGGAACCCTAAAAAGCAATTGCATCATTCACAGACCCTTGAAGGTCTAAAGATAATCCAAATGCAATAATGAATCAAATTAATCCCAAACAATTATGCGAGTCACTACCAGCGACAGCGGCGCCGCCAACAGTGAAGTGGGCAGCGTATTGAGTAGATATGGCATGTTCCTGAAATTCCAACACTGAATCACATCGCTCAATTTTGCACTAACTGGTCTATAATGACTGCTTTGTAAATTTTAAAGTTTTCACGACAGGTGTTATTACGCAAATCACATAATAGCACGTCTGCAATCACAAACGTCAATGGGCGCGAAGTTTATGTAAATTTAAACTGGGGTGTAAGAGTGATGAATAAATACACGAGTCTTAACGGTCATGTTCACGGTTCGACGGTTTTACTAAGTAAATGCTTGAAGATTAACTGGTAAGTTAACCGGTTGTTAGTAAACCACCAGCTTAGTGGTTTACTAACAACTAATCTTATGTGTTAATTTTTGTTAGATTTTTATCTCATTATTATAATTTCAGCAATATAATATCCACTTCTGGGCTTAGGCCTCTACAGAATTCGAATAAAATTGGTTAAAATCAGCTTGCATCCACCGAAATATTGCTGATTCCAAAATGAAAATTTTGTAGTTTCCCTCCGAGATCACCTAGGTTTTAATTTACTACATATTTTGCCACCTTTGTTTACTTAATATGACCTTACCTTTGTTTACTTATACTACCTCTGTTTACTTTGTACTCTAACAGATTACTTGCTTCGACACTATTAGAATCAAAGCAAAACAAGTTGTATTTTTTTTTTGTTTTATAACTTTATCCGGCTTAAAACTTTCAGAATGCAGACCTACAACGTTACAATTGAACATTTGTGTGATACCAGTATTTTCAATTACCTTAATAATAATTTACTTAAACGAAATTTTGTGAGAATTATTATTTTAAGAGTCACATTTTAGCCAAATGTTAAAGCTAACACTTACTCATAACACGTATCGATTAAATAAATTTGGTTGACCTCACGGGAAGTTTTTTACGAGCTAACATTTAGGGGCTTACAGTGCCTAATGCCCCATTAGCTACAATATACATTAGGTGCCAACCAACCTTAACTTTTCGTTATTTGACTGAGAACCCGGGAACTACACTGTGTTCAAATCGTAAACTTTTATAGCTGTGAATAAGCAACTGCCTCATAACTAATAACACATCTTCACCGCGTAACTTCTAAATGATGGTCATTCTTTGAACTCAGTTTTTGATGTTAATAAAAAATATTAGGTAATAAAGAATGATGGCATATGTTTGATGTCATTTCGAAAATATTGATTGTTAATTTTTATGATTTTGAATATTTGTTTACGATCTTGTTGATAGATATATTTAGTGGGTCGTAAAATTGTGTTTGTTCACACGGACTACAAATTATTGATAGTAATTTTTTTTCACTGTTTTGATCACTTAACATACATGCATGTACATATCATTATGTAGTACAATTCTACTCACCCTCTGTGATCTGTGTACAAAGTAAATTATACTAGAATCCAACAAATAACCATACCAAAGGCATATTTCTTACATTTATGTGATCTACTATTGCTGTGATCGAAATCATCAATTGAAAGGTGTCAAGGACGGTAAACAAATCTAGTATAGGTAAGTAGTACGAGTATAGGCAAATATGAATTAAGAATCATCATCATCATAACTTAAGAACAAGGCTACAAGAGCCTCTTCAGGAGCAACTTCTCCACGTATCGCGATCTTCTGCTAGTATTTTCCTAAATGAATATGATGCCAAAATAAGTAAGTACGTAAGTACCTACTATTTTTCTATTTCTATGGCAGACAACTAGCCAGTCTAGATCGAGAAAGTACCCTAATTTAATGATTTTCTCACGAGTTTTACTGACTGAAATTCATTGTTAACATTTGAACCCATACGATAACAAATACCAACCATTATCACCACCTCAAATCGTGTGAGACTATTATTTTATTTAGTAATTACTAAATAAAATAATAGTACTTACGTCAAAATAGGTAATTACCTATTTTGAGCGTTTTTCGTACACAGCAATAATTAAAAATTTAGGTATTTATATTCCTGTCTTTTTGTTTTTTAAGGGTTTCGTACCCAAATTGTAAAAATGGGACCTTATTACATACTAAGTCTCCGCTGTCCGTCCGTCTGTCCATCTGACTGTCTCTCACAAGACTGTATCTCATGAACCGTTTCAGCTAGAATGCTGAAATTTTCACAGATGCTGATCAAATATTTCAAATATGACGACAAATACTAACAACAGAAAAATAAGCTACCATACAAAAAACCTGAATTTTTAGCCATTTATCGCTCGATATTAGTAATGGTAACAGGCTTCAAATATTCACACATGGCTGGCACATGTGCCATTCTCGTGTTTGGGTGCTGCTTGCAGGTCGCCGGTCTGCTCGTGGCATTCACGCAATGCACCGACTTGATAACTTAGGCGAAGATTTAACTATGTTATAATACTCTTTGTACAGTAAAATAAAAATAAAAATTGTGTTTAGAAAACAAAGGGCACAGAGCCTGGAGTCTGGTTTGGTTACAAAATTTTCGAATAAAAAAATATATTTACAGAATTGCAAGTTGTATATTCACTTCCTTCAATACATAGTATAAAATAAAGTCGCTATTTTATCTGTTTGTTTGTCTGTATGCTTAAATCTTTAAAACTACGCAACGGATTTTGATGCGGTTTTTTTTAATGGATAGAGTGATTCAAGAGGAAGGTTTATATGTATAATACACCTGTGCGAAGCCGGGGCGGGTCGTCTAGTTAATAATAAAATTAAATGATTAAATTAAATTAAATAAATATTTAAGTGGGGCTCCCATACAATACCTCGCAAACAATTCGTTCGCGAGTCCGACGCGTACCCACGTACGCGTCGGACTCGCGATTATTTTATTGTTGTATTGCATTGCATAAACTCACAACAGTTTTAAGTATTACATTTTAAATACATTTTTTGTTAAATAATCATTTTCATTGGCAGATTGTTTCAGCCGACTGCTCGTTAGAGAATCAGAATATCGTTTTTATTGCTATAAAAGTGGTACATAAGTAGTTAAAAAATTATAAGTATCACAGTCTTAGCATCTTCTCTATTTCAAAAACCATCCCTATTTCGATCAATTCTCATTGAATTAGGTCTATAAATATATTAATTTTTAACATTTTTATTTCTTTCCACTCTCTACAGTTCACCACATTACTTTTAAAATTTAAAATCTTAAACCAAGTATTCGTTAGACCTCTAGTCATTATGAAAGTTCCAACGACCATAATTTTCATTTTCACCTGATTGCGTAAGGTCACTATCTCGTTTGACGACCGTGGACCCATCATCTTGCGGTTGGAAGCTATTACCTCGCCACAGACAAAGGTATAACTTCACTAGAATTCCCTGCTGCGCGACAAAATCACTACAAAGTAAAGTACAAAATCACTACAATCTAAAGTGTTTAGCCAAGATTCCATCAAAATGGAGACAAGCGAAAATGTGCTGAGCTGGGTACAGTTTTATAAACCTTATTGCAGAAATGCCGCATAGCAAATAAAGCTGACTGGAGTTTTTGTTTTTATTTTTTTCTATGAAAAATGATACTTATCTACATATTTTACAGTGAAATAGAGGTCTTGCTCTGCTTAGCTCAGCTCGCAAATCTTCACTCGTCTCCATTCGGCAGAGATGGGACTATTTGTGACTCATAATGCTATCCGGTTGGGTAAATTAAACAAATTGTACTAGGTATGTACACTACACTGTAAGTTTTAAGAGAGTTTTTGTGGGTTACGTTATCGTTGGATATTTAAGTTAAACTTGTGGAAAGTACCATATGGTACTACTTCCAAACCATACGTCCTCGATCAAACCACTATAGCTAAATGCACTAAGTATACGATAATTTTTAGGGTTCCATACCATAAGGGTAAATACGGGACCCTATTACTAAGAATCCGCTGTCCGTCTGTCTGTCTGTCACCAGGATGTATCTCATAAACCGTTAAAGCCAGAAAGCTGAAATTTTCACAGATGATGTATTTTTTTTACTGAAAACAGAATAAAATTAATATTTAAGGGGGCCATAAAACAAACCTGAATATTCATTAATTCATTAATAACCATTTTTCGCTCGATATTAATAATTGTAACAGGTAGATGCTTGAAATGTTCACAGAATGTTTAGATTTATAATTTACAACTCAATAATAAATAACTAAATTGATATAAAATTAACATTTAAGGGGGGCTTCCATACAGTACGGAACCCTGCGTGCCCGAGTCCTACTTGTACTTGGCCGATTATTATGTCAAGATTTTATTTTAGCCGTGCGAAACAAGTCACGTAGTTCTTCTTTTTTCTTTTTTTCAGCGACAAATTCTCGCACTGTATTGAAACTGTTCTGAAACTTTGTAACAGTGTCGTTTCAAAAAATACATAACTCGTTATCGTAGTGAGGTTTTACCTCCATCTAGTCTTGTTACTGTGACAAGACTTTGTTTTTGTCACCCAACAATCACAACGTTTTGTTGGTTTCAGATAAGACCACAGACATTTATTAGTCTCTTGCTTAAGACTATTTGTCTAGTGCTTGGTATTTATTACTTAATATTTGTCACAATATTACTTAAAATCAGATTTATGTTATCTAGACATGCTGGGCCAACGTGGTAGAAATAAATAAATATTTGGGGGCAACTTACACACGGTCTCTGACCCCAAACTAAGCAAAGCTTGTGATATGGCTGCCAGAGACGGATATGCTACATGGACATATTTTTAAATACATACATATATAGATACCCAGACACAAAGCAAACACCTATGTTCATCACATAAATGCGTGATCGAACCCACGTCTGTTTGATCCAGAAGTCAGGGTCACTAACCACTGAGCCACCGAGGCAGTCGTGGAGTCGCGAGAAATGGCTCAATCGCTGTTCGTGGGCTGGTATATTTTATTCATCCATCAATAAGTCCTACTTCTGAACATAAGCCTTCTGTAGATTTTCAATAAATCCAGTTGGATGCGGCTCATACTCAGCACGTTCCCCGGTCTTAATTATATGGCCAGTCCACCTGGTCGGTGGACATGGACATCCAACACTGCGTTTTCCAATACGTCTTGATCTACATTCGAGAACTATATAGCACGATGAGCCATCCGTTCATGTGTGCTCTTCTCGCTGTTATTTTTACTCTCTTATTTTTAACCTATATTCAGCACTGGATTTTTAAAAAAGCCAGTACAATTTGTAAACATTTCGTAATTTATAAGCTACTTATTCCCACTGACACTCCTCTTACATTCTGTTAGGAATTTCCCACTTCGCGAAGCTGTCACCACGGCGCGTTCACGATATTCATAAGTAGAATCATCAAAGGATTCACGACGTTGTCTATTTATGGACTAGAGAACTACTGGATGAGAAAACCACCTGAGAAATTTTGCTCCAAGTCGTGCTAGATGTGCTACGTAACATTGTAATAAGTCTGTCAGACTCATAATTAACAATTTGATTTCTTTTCAATCAGCTTATAGGTAAAATTGTAAATGCATGATTTTCTTTAAATTTTTTATATATCTTCCCACACAACGATTTCTTGTATCCGGAATGACGCAGAACATACAGATACAAAAAAACAACCAGCACCCAGCATCCACCCATATTTAAGTTTTAATATCTAACCCAGAATCGCCTGTTTAAAACCAGAATATGTAAGACACATTATCTAAGTTTGGGTCGATCCTGTAACTTTTAGTCTGAAATTTAAAAATGTAAATTATGTATGTTTAGTTTTCTACGTATACCGGGTGTTATTTCTGAACAACGGACAAATTCTAGGTCTGTAGGATATAATTGTCACCATCACCATTATCGCCAACTCTTACTATAGAATTAAAATTGATCATATACCTACTAGATAGACATACATAATAGCGAAAAAAAATTGTTTATTAAATTTGTAGAAAGTCGCTTACCTACCTTTTTGTACAAAACAGTTTTTTAGCGATTTCACTATTAGGTTCACAGTAAAATTTGGTCAAAATGACGGTTTTTAAAATTACTTAATTTGGTCATAATGACGGTTTTTAAACCTACAAATGGTTCTTCATCGAAAGATTCATCACGCACAAATCAGTTCCTTGATACGGTTCTTATCCAGAATTGTCCCAATCGAATTCAGCTTTGGATACGTCCGCCCGGCTGAAATATTGCGAGTGGAATCGTCACGACGTCTGTCCACAGATTTATTTATAACGCGTTAACTTACCGTTTGATAGAACGAGTTGAAATAGCGGAACAGCGTCACGCTACACATTGTATACAGTAAGGGTTATTGTTTAGAAGTAAAAAGGTAGTTTTTTTTTATTCAGTTAAAGGTTAGCCTGAAGTTTGTAATGAAAATTGCCAAATTTTATCCATATTAACTGGATCCTTATTTCCCTTGGTTGCGGGATCACGCGTGAATGGCTGGACCGATTCGGCTTATTCTTTTTTTGTTGTATTTGTTATAGAAAGGAGAAGGTTTTTACGACAAAAAAATAGAAAATAGCCTAGAAAATTAAGAGAAAGTTGCCGTATCTATTTAGCGCCACTAATGACTATAATCCATCGAAATTGGTGTGACGGAATATGTGTTATATAAGGTTCGTCTTGTGTAAAAATATTTTGTGAATCTTTTACTAATAAAATCTTATTACTTACTTCACTAATGTGTCACAATTCTTGTAGCAGCGCGCGTAATTCTTGGCTAGGCTGTATGTTATGCAACTAAAGAATAGAATCAACCATACAGCATCTTATGGTTTTTCAAGCTATACATGTCTGAACAGCTACACTCTAAGAGACCTGATAGAGGCTTCAACTTGAAGAAAAGCAGTCGCTAAATACTGGTCTAAGATATTATAAATAGTTATTCTCCGAACAGTAAATCTCGCTATACATCTCTTTAATTAAATCTTCATAAACCTATATCTTGACTCGCTCCTGACCGTTTTGGTGCATGCTCGCAATCTTGATAGAGTTTAGGTACAATCTTGTCTGAATTAATAAAAATCTTGCCAAATATTTTCGAAATCAGCTGTTGAATACCGCGACAGCAGTTTTTCTCCCTTCTTAAGGGAAATAATCATGATAATTATCAGCTGTACGACGTAAACTGTTAGGTCTCCTCTGTAGATTTTCAACGCGACCTGTTGGATGCGGGATATATCCAGATATCAAAGTTTTAGCTCAATTCTGACTAAAGTTGAGCTACTGGTGTAAAGTCAATCCACATTGTGCTACGCTGGCGGCAAGAGCATGAGACAGATGAGTCGATCTGTCTGTCAGCAGCAATTAATTTTGTGGTGCGTTTTTAGAAATGCTTTTTAGTGTATTTATGGCTTTATTTAGCAGTCGTCAACGGACTTAATCGAAGTCGTAAAAGAGATGAAAAGAGTCAGAAATGTTGATTGGAGCAATTTTTCTTTTGGTGCTATTTTGGAATGGTAAAAGTTATGAACTGCGGTAACGTATATGACACTCAAGCAACAGCCATTTTCTGTAATATTTAGTTTTATTTATAGCATAGCCAAGTTAAAACCTGTATACTTATTTAAATGAACGAATATTTGCTAATAGATAAAACAATTTGATATAATCTTTGCCCGGTTAGTATCTATAAAATTAGATCAATAATAGATTAGAAATGTATCAAGTGTGGGGAAACGGATCGTTTTGTTAAGTAAAGTAGCAAGACACTTAACGCGCAAAATCTAAAGTCAATAGAGCTGCAACGTTTTAGAAACCACAGATCAAGATACTCAGTACTTATAATAAATGATATTATAAGTATTTTAAATAAACGCGAGTAAGTTCAATACGCCACAAAGCAATATAACCAATCTGCCTAACATAAAATCATAATCAATCTTGATTAACTAAAAATGGAAATTAACTATCAAACGAGTACAAAAACATGCTACAGGCTACACTGAACGATTATAAAGTAGTTAAAGCCCATTATTCAAATTTTGAAACTTCTATTACCAGTACATACGTGCTAAAATTGAGGTTTGCAGGAACTAATCATGTAGTTTCTTCAAACTTCCATTGAGAATGCATACAAAGGCTCTTGTCGAGTTTAAGGTGAAAGTTCAATGTAGAACAATACGCGAGAAATGGCGACTCCATTGTGAAGAACAAAAACCCTGGAACAATGCAGAGTCATTGATTGATTGATTAATTACCTAACTTGAGGGGAGGTTGGAATTTGCAAGTGATTAAATGGTGAATTTTATTGATCATATGACTAGTTTTATAGTCCATGTCATTACCTATTTAACTGACTTACAATGAAGTTCGTTTGAATGGTAGAAATAGCTTGTGTCGTATAAGAAAAATTTGCGCTTAAGGCTATTAGGTACTTTGAGAAATTGCCAAGATAGCATCCGATTAAAACCACTTTATGACGACATTTATTGATTAATCACAAACAAAAAAATAATGTTACCATTTCTGGAATCTAAGAAGTGAATTCATGTGTAAATTTTCTTCTTTGATTGTAGTAATACTTAGCATAAAAAATTCTCAAAGCACCTCTAAATTTCATAGTTATAACTATTTTAACCCTTTCAAGACCATGGGATACATTTCTCTACGTGGAAAGTTAAGCAATTTTGAGAATTAATTTCATCCATTACTTTTTTTCTCATATAATATCTAGAATACAATAACTAGGATGTATGCCGAATGTAACAACATAAGCAGTTAAGTACTTTTAGATAATTTACAAAAATAGAATAAATTTTCGTTTTCTTACTAAATTACTTATTTAATGTAGTTTTGGATCTCAATCATGATTAGAAGACTGTTTTAGGCCGCTGTGGCTGTGTTTTCGCACTCTAAATTGTTTATGCTGGATAAAAAGTAAGTATTCTGAGGGGCGTCCGTGAACGGCGTCATATTTCTAACAAAAAAAAATGCCAAGTTGAGGAGAACAAACATAGCTCTCAAATTTATTATAAACTAATCACATCTGTCAAACTCTGTATCCATCTTTCAAAT
Organism: Hypomecis atomaria; assembly: GCA_964007245.1. Lineage (NCBI taxonomy): Eukaryota > Metazoa > Arthropoda > Insecta > Lepidoptera > Geometridae > Hypomecis > Hypomecis atomaria. The sequence goes on from OZ023291.1 coordinate 14,495,043, forward strand.
TCGATTCGATGACAACTAGCTGACCAATCAGAGACCAGATAAAAGAAGGATGCAGCGAATGGACCTGTCGTTTTTTTTTTTTTTTGCAAGTAGGTAGAAAACAAAACATCATTTATAATGATGATATGTGCTTCAAAAATTTAGTGATTTTTTGCTGTTTTCATATCACTAATTAAAATTAATATTAGACCACCAGAAAAATTACAATGATTTTTTATTGTTTTAACATTTTAGATTACATACATAAGAAGTGGCGGTATGAGCCTAAAGGCTTTAGCCTGTCCAAAAATGGGCACATTATTTAAAAAAAACACTATTTTATTACTGTTGCTGTCAAAAAAAAAGGAAATGTCAAATTCAGTCGATCAGATGATGTATTCAGTATTGCCAGATTTCGTTTTCGGTATTCCGACTTAGCAATTTTTTGGAGGGGTTGATATAATTATTTTCTTTTTCAACAGTTGGTACATGCTCCTTCCTTAACTCGTTTTAAGTGTTTCAACTAGTAATTTTACGAACTGAGGTGTCTTTTTACATATTTTATAGAAACATACATTTTTGTATACTAAAAGATTATCAAAAAGAAAGAATACTTATATTTTTAGGTTTCACTCACTTTACTACTAACAAAAAGCTGCAGTTGAAATTATCCAAGATATTCATGATTATTTTGATATTGCTCGTAATAATCCTTAAAGGTGCTATTCGAATCTCGGCAGCAGGCTACATATGCAGCTACAAACAGCACTTGCAGCAGCTGCGCGAAGCCGGCTGTGGCTGCACATGCACAACTGAGGGGTTAATCCAGGTTTACACGTAAATTGAAACTACAGCTGTTTCGGTATGGCCCTATACATTTTTGTACAGCGCCCCTAGCAGAAACGAGGAAGAACTAACCAAAATCTATGGAGCCACACGCGAACGCGAAAGTTTGAGTAAACTTCGCAAAGCCTGGACTACGAGTAAGGGCTCTGGTTATCTATGTAATAGTATGAATTTCTGCAAAAAAGATTCCGATTGCGGCTCCGGCAGCACGTGCAACCGAGCCTCAGCTGCGAGTGTTGTTCACCTGTTTAGACAAGTCCGACGTGCTGCCTGTCGCAGCACGTGTAGCCAACCTCTGAATTACTCTCGACTGCGGAAGCAGGCAGTGGCTGCATTTCAGATGTGTGTTACCTGCAATCGCGACCTGCATCCGCAGGCTGCGGCCGAAGTTCGAATAGCAGCAAGTTGTGGTTCTTATACTATTGCTAATGAAGTAGATGAATACTGCAATTCATTATCATTCATTTTTTCGTAGTACCAGTCGTCGTAGTTACCATTTAGCGCTTCTGGCGCGTTTTTGACGTGCTGATAGCGAATTTTTGCCAAAAGGAGTTGGCAGCACTGCTATGGTCTATAATTCTATAAATCAAAGTAGGTACCTATAGCTTGAAAATTGTTTTCGGTTTTTCTTATTTTAACTTCATTTTAAACAAACTTGTACATATCAGAACAGTTTTAGAAGCGTCATAAATTACTCTGGTGAAGATAACATTTTTATAAATGAGCTTGGGAGAAACTGAGTGTATTCGTACACAACAGGTATTCGTATGTATGAGCTGTCGACATCCTTCTTTATCTACCTAAAAACCTCGTTAAAACTTAGCCTAGTCAGGAGAAAAATTATAACGGTGCGTGGGAGTGCGTGAACGGGGCAGATTATTTTTTAGCCAGAATTTGTTTTTGCCTGACGGATGCCTTAAACGGGTGACACAGATTTAACCAGGTTAAATTTTGTCTTAGTCGGGAGTGCGTAAATGCGTGTTGTGATTGCACACGCTTCTCGCTGACTGCAGTGTGCTACAAATGCGCAGAATACGACATCTTGGTATTTAAATAGGTATTTTGCGTAAGTTGTGTGTTATTTTTGTTGCTGTCCTATTTCGCAACTTTTTTGTTACCAATTTCTAACTTTTTAATTTTATAGACGCCGTAAACTTTACCGTCGAAGATGAGGTTCTTTTAAACAACTCTTTTCCATGTTTAAAGGCCAGACAAATAATGGCGAGTTAGGGTTGCTAACTAAATTACGACGCTAAATAAATGCTAGCTTAATTAAAATACAACGAACTTATCACAAAGTACGAAGCTGATAAATCGTCTGATAAATGTAGATTTTCGTGACGTCGACATGTACTAGTACCTATCTAAAAAGCGGTCAAGTGCGAGTTGGGCTCGCTCACGGAGGGTTCCGAAATGTATGGGAGCCCCCCTCAAATATTTTATTTTATTTTATAATGTATTATTAAAGTGTGTAATTATTAAAGTGTAACATACAACTAAATGTTCTGTGAAAATTTCAACAATCTACCTGTTACCATTATTATAATAGAGCGAAAAGCGGCTAAAAAAATCCGGTTTGTTGGATAGGAGCCCCCCTTAATTATTAATTTTATTCTCTTTTTAGTATTGCTATAGCGGCAACCGAAATACATCATCTGTATTAGACGGACAGCGGACAGCGGAGTCTTAGTAATAGGGTCCCGTTTTTACCATTTGGGTACGGAACCCTAAAAAAGTACAACGTATGTTTAAATTTAAATAGTACTACCATTCTAATGTTCAACGATTGTACATTTTCGGTCTAGAACTTACGATTAAATAGGAAGTAAGTAAATACTTCCAATTTTCAAATTATGTTACCTAGATGTATTGTTTTTTTTTTCATTGTTTTCATAATATTTAATTACAACTTACTTAATAGTACCAAAGCGTATTGTCACATTAACATTTCGACGACTGACTTTTTAATTTACTTTAAATTTATTAATTGACATTCCAATGGCAGCCCTTGAAAGTTTTTTTTCCTTACTGCAAGGTAAATAGCTTTGGGATGCGCCTGCTGCAGCCAGGTGCAATTGGTAGCAATTTGTGTCAGGAGTACGCACTTGCAATTAGTACAGTGTGCTAACAGTGACTCAGCTCTACCAAAATGCACGTTATCGCGATGCATAGTCAGATCATTTGGATAAAAATATTTTGTTTCGGTTATAGTTTTTACTAGGGTTCCGTACCCAAAGGGTAAAAACGGGACCCTATTACTAAGAGTCCGCTGTCCGCTGTCTGTCTGTCTGTATGTCCGTCTCCAGGCTGTATCTAATGAACCGCTATAGCTAGAAAGCTGAAATTTTCACAGATGATGTATTTTTGTTGCCGCTATAGCAACAAATACTAAAAATAAAATAATAATAATAATATTTAAGGGGGGCTCCCATACAAAAGATCTAAATTTTTAGCCGTTTTTCGCTCGATATCAATAATGGTCAGAAGTAGATGCTTGAAATATTCACAAAATATTTAGCTGCATGCCTACTTTAATAATAAATAATCAAATTAAAGTAAAATAAATATTTAAGGGGGGGCTCCCATACAGTACGGAACCCTTTATGCGCGAGTCCGACTCTTACTTGGCAGATTATTTCTGTACAGCTACGCAAACAGACAAACTAACCTACCTTTTTTTTGTGCAAGCATGAAAACGTTTTAAAACTGCTTCCAAATGTCTTATTGAAAATCCATAGAAGAGACCTGCCTAGCTGTAGATCTCGTACGGTTGATGATGATAATTTAGATTCAAGATTATCTAAAAATAAAATATTAACAAATTCACACTTTTTTTTTAAATCTCGTTCAGTAAAATACAGTTTTATGTCATGAACTCGGATACTGCATTCTCCTGTTGCTGCCTGAGAAACATACTTGCAATTACTATGTCTTAACAGAGAAAAATTGATTTTTCAATGTTGGTTTTAAGGTGGTCCTTGATTATAGACCACGATAACAGGTGAAGGTCATGACCATTTTTTTAATAAATACAATTAAAGAACTACAATAACACTAAAACCTGGGAAGTCCACTTACAATTTGTATAATTTTAGCTGGTGACGACGCAACAAATATAGTTAGAGTTAGGGGCGAATTTTTTTTTTTACAAAATGTATACAAAAGGAGAATATTTTACTACACACAAATAGAAAAAAAAATTGCAATAGATCCCAAATCTGTGCTTGGATACTCTAGATCAGAAGTTTATCTGATCTCTGTTGACGTTAATATTCAATAGCAATGAATTGAAGCAATGATGTTATTTGTGGTATTCAGGACCTAGTTATTTTATAAGTGACTTTAGTGTGTCAATATAATCATTTATTTTGTATGAAAACAATCCCGAAAATGCGAAAAAAAATTGGCAAGCGCATATAAAAGTTCATTATCTATCGAGAAAATATATATAACAGCTGTTTTTTCCTCAATTTCGGGGCTGGTCCTTCTATAGTAAAAGTTGTTAGCTAGATGCATTAAAATCGTCATTAAGACGTTGTGCATAAGCTACCAATAATTCAGTATACTTTACTTTGAAACAGTACAAATTCATTTTCAAAACATTTTTAACATACTTTTATTAGGTCGACTTGTATGTAACTATGTAATGGAATCTAAGGTAACTAATTTAACCATCTTCCAAGGGTCGTAGCGTTATGAAAATTGGCAGCTGTGTGTACTAGTTCTGATGACAATACAATAATATGGTACTGTCGAACTGATCTGATGATGGAGCCGAAAGATATTAACTGGAACTTCATGATGAAAAATCGTATCATAGATATTTTGGATTCCTTAGAATAGTCTTGTAATGAACTTTGACCACGATAAGGTTTCAAGGTCTGTTGAGCGTGTTTTTTAGTTTTTTTTTAAACTACATTTATTACACTAATGATGTGGCTTTAAAACTTTTTTATACTAGTCATCATAAAAACTGTAGGTATTGGACAAAACATTAACTTCTCAAAAACATTACTTCAACATAAAAAAATGAAATTAATGTAGGTCTTTCAAAGACTCTATTCCCAAGTGCGGACAGCGAACAGCCGATCCTAGGATTACCATTTGTCTCTGTTAAATAAACACAGCTTGAAAATCGCCTCGAGTGCATTTCTGAAAACCCAAGCCATTTTACATACAAGTAATTGGATATCTTCTTCGGACAGGCAGTTGGTCGACAGATGGCATATTCAAATTAAATTAACAAGGGTATGCTAGGCTTTGGTTAAGACCCGAATCAAATTGTACTGTCTCGCTTGAAGCTTGTTTCGTACATATTACATGCGTATTTGATGTAGTGTTCGGATAAATTTTTTATTGTTCAGACAACGAGAAATTATGCATAGGTAGTTGGCGCAATTTGTTTTTTTAATTCTATTTAAGTCTGTGATACTTGAATGTGAACTTTGAATTATAATGGACTAGCTTTATCGACGGCTTCTCGAAAGATCTTTTAATTTTTCGGGATAAAAACCACCCTATATTATGTGTGGTGGTTTCTAGATTATTGTTGTTAGACGGTTGCGTCCAAAGGTCTTTCCTCGAAAGAAAAAAAAACAGAAACCTTTTATTACTTTACATATTTTTTAAATTGCAATTCATTGACAGACGAAACGGAGGAGGTGCCCAAGGTGCGCGTATAGATATTTTTTGAAATATAACCACGGATAACTTTTTACATAGTAGTCCAATTTCAATGTTTTTTATTAAAATAAATCGGCTGGCGCATTTTTGATAAATCAACAATAATGTGAAAAATGCTACATCTCCGTGCGAAATATTCGAAAATTATGTACACGGTTGAAGTCGGTCAAGACAATTTCTTTTATGATTACATCTCTCAGTGTTACGGTTCAGACTCATCGTTACTTTATAAACAAAACCGTATTCTTTCATCCACTGGCTGTCACCAAGGTGACCCTCTTGGTCCTGCCATTTTTGGTCTCGCAATTCATCCGATCATCTCAGAACTTTCATCAAAACTAAACATGTGGTATTTAGACGATGGCACCTTAGGCGGTGACTCAGAAACGGTACTTTTGGATCTTGAAAATTTAATTGAAAAATTTAGATCTATTGGTTTAGAGCTGAATTTTTCAAAGTGTGAGCTCTATATTACAGATTCGGTCACTCCATCACTTAAAAGTCACATATTAGAAAGCTTTAAAACCGTGGCACCTAATATCAAAGTTCTAGACAAGTTTTCCCTTCGCTTATTGGGTGCTCCAATATTTAATGAATCTTTTCCTACGTTTATATCTGAGCAAAAAGCAAAATTTGACGAGAATGCAGACCGTCTCTCAGAAATTCATTCACACATGGCTTTCCACATCATTCGGTTTTGTTTGTTTGTCCCTAAATTAACGTATGTTTTGAGATGCAGTCCTTTTTGGATGTTTAGTGATCTTCTTTCCACTCTAGATACCTCATTGAAAAACCTTTTAGTCAACATACTAAATAGTCCAATATCAGATAGTTCTTGGTGTCAGGCTTCGCTGCCCATTCAGCATGGTGGCCTTGGTATCCGGAAAATTACCAAAATTTCTTTGCCTGCTTTTTTATCATCTGTATATAGCACAAGAGCACTTTTCTCAAAAATCATTGAGAAATCTCTGGGGAATGTAGAAACTGATTCACTTACTGAAGCTACAAATGCATGGTCCACAATGTGTCCAGGTGAAAACTTACCGAAAAAGCCTAGTTTGCAGAGGCTTTGGGACGAGCCGTTAATTAAAATCGCTCAAAACGATCTACTTAATAATTTAACCTCCCCTAAAGATCAAGCGCGTCTTTTAGCATCTGCAAAGCGAGAGTCGGGGTTTTGGCTTCAGGCGCTACCTTCAGCCAATATTGGTACCCTACTTGAAAACAATACTTTTGCTCTCTCTATCAGCCTCAGAATTGGATCTCATACAAACGAGCCCCACATATGCCACTGCGGTGCATCTGTGGACCGACTAGGTCACCACGGGCTTTCTTGTCGCCGAAGCGCTGGTCGACAGTCTCGCCACGCCTCCTTGAACGACGTCATCCGCAGGGCTCTTGCTACTGTCAACGTGCCGGCCATATTGGACCCGAACGGTATTGCACGTGATGATGGTAAGAGACCCGACGGTATGACGTTAGTTCCATGGAGTCGTGGCAGACCGCTTGTGTGGGATGCTACCTGCGTCGATACGTTGGCAGCATCTCACATACCTTACACCTCTAAATCGGCAGGCGCGGCGGCGGTAACGGCCGAAAACCACAAAAGGCAGAAATATGAATCGCTCGGCGATGGATACATGTTTTTGCCTTTTGGAGTTGAAACTTTAGGTCCGTGGGGTCCTAGCGCCTGGCGCTTGTATAAAGATTTATCAAAAAAATTGATAGAAAGAGCAAATGACCCAAGAGCTGGTGCTTACCTCGGTCAAAGACTTAGCCTTGCTATCCAACGGGGTAATGTCACCAGTCTCTTAGGTACTTTGCCAGCGGACAGCGACCTAAAAGCAGTTTTTTATTTATAATGTAAATTTAATACCTACACCTTATAAAAAGTTATTTATTTATTTTAGATTTAAGATTTGATGTATTTTTATTGTTGAATATGAAATATATTTTCTTCGTCATTGATCCCATTTAATTTTTATCGAAATCGGTTGAGCCGTTTTTGATAAATCAACAATAACGTGAAAATTGAGCGATCCGTGTCATTTATTCGCGAATTCTGTAGACGATTGAAGTCGGTCATGCCATTTTTACTTTACTTTTTACTTCTTTAAAATTAGTACGTTATAAAGATGTGTGTTTTGCTGAGCTTTGTTAAAGTTTCGATTTAAATAAAACTGCTGTCTTGCTAGAAACTAGTAGCATAAAGCGACTCTCGTAATTACGCGTTTATAATGTTTCTCACATTCCTTTCAAGCTACATTCTTAACCGGTAAGTATCACATAAAACTTTGATGTTCATTGTGTGTTTCGCTTAAAATTTTAAAATAATTGGTAAATTTGAGGAGATTTTTATGCCAATTTCCCATCTCGTTCACATAAATCCATGAAACACGTGAAGAGAGATAAAATCACAATAATTCCAAAATTTCTGTCAAGCCTTTGTTTATCATAAAATTGCACACGTTTTGTAGTATCTCTCGTTTATATATCTTTGACAGAGATGATTAAAAAAAATGATGTGATTGGGCCGTATCCCTATTCACCACCCAGCGTGGTTTGGCGGATTCACTCACGCCAACTATCTTCTACGCACGAGAATACCGTGAGGCAACCTGCATACCTAATATATTTTAATTTATCTAAAAGCCAGTAGTGTGTAAATCAGTTCATGAATTCTAAAGATTTTATTGGCATGGGACTGGTTTTGAACAACTCCTTGTATTTGAAAGGCGGGCGTTTTTACACTCGTACTAGGCCATCATAGCTTTTCATGCAAGTACTGATCACGATAGTTGAAAGTGCTTGTCCTTGTAAAGTCTACCGTCGCAAAACTACTAGTAACTAATTAATTGTAGAATGAAAGCTATATTTCGTGTTTTATGAGTATTAGATAATTAACTCGAATTTTAATTACTCATTGGAAACCTGGAGGATAAAAAGTACAAAATACTGCAAGGAATTTCTAACCGACTTTGAATAGAAGATGGTACTGTTGTATGCCTGCATTTAATTCTGCATCACTGTTTTTGAATTCAATTGTTTATTTAAGATTTTTACCATTTTCATTACAGATATATAAATTTATTTTGTAATTTATTGAACGATTTATTTATTTATCGTTATTATAGTTTAATTTCTATGATTTTTGTGATAAATACACACCAAAATATTCTGTTTGATTTTTATACAAAGATTCTGTTGATATGCTCTGTACCGGCCTTTTAACAATCCACTTTTGGAATTAGGCCTATAATGTTACCAATAAAAAGAAGTTGCGCTATATTTACCACGCTGTCTCAGTGCGGGTTGGTGGACTTATGGTTTGTGTGCTCGCAGTTACTCGTACTTATTATTCTTTGAAGCCTGGAATTACTTACTCGTATATTTAGGTTGTTAGCAATATTTTTGTGCTACAATCGCATTTAATAACATTTTTATCACTAAATAAGTTATTAGTCGTCAGTTAACGATTGTTAAATAACTACTAATTCCCCTTAATAACTCATTTATCTTGGTTAATGGTATATTTAACGCACTTTCAGCACTAATAACAGTTTTAACATACCTACCTATACAATAACCAGCCTCTGTTGAAATGCCTACACCATCTTGCTTAGCATTTAATTTTTTGTAATAAAATAAAAGGCAGAGGTACGAAGCGCTTTTGTCGAAAGGATGATTATCTCATATACTCATTTAAAACATTTTTTGCTTATGTATAAGTCACAAGAAGAGAAAGATTGGTTATATAGAATCATATATTAGAATTAACTTTTTTAAAATAAATATTAGACTACATAGTTAGAAAATTTATTTTATTTCATTTGTTAAAATAAAACATTCAGAACTCTCTTCACAACGTATACTTGTAGCGCTCATTGTGTACTTTAACACGGTCTTTCTTAACGATCACTCAATTTAAGTCACGTTCGGCACGGTCAGTATTCGGATGAGTGACCCTGGGTGGCATTTATAACTGAACTCTGCCCTAGCTCGGAACACATGTTTAGCTGTGTTAGTTGTATTTTAACTGTATCGTCAAATTACCACCACCTACCTACGAGTATAAACCGCCCCACCTATATGAACTTATGTAGTAGTTAGTTTTGTATGTAGTTTTAGCATTTAAAGTAGTATTGTATTTTGTTGTAGTTGATGAAGGCAATTTATAAAAAAATATGAACTTACTTTTTCACTGCTTATAACGGAAAAGTTCAAAATTATTTATTTTTCTTTAGTAGGTACCTAGTACAAAAACTACTCGTGCGTTTTGTTTGTATTTTATTTATTTTAACTAAACTTCCTCCCTACCGACAAAAGCTCACTAAACTCATAAAATTTCATTGGTATTATTTTACAAAAGGGTAGTAAAGTCGATAATTGCACCGAAAGGGAATTTATTGAATTAGAGTATCGCATGTTAGTGGGTAATAATGAAACCAATAATGCTTAGGGATTGTTTCAGAGATCAGTCAGCTATTCGAATAATTCGATTATCGAATTCAAATTTTGTGCTTGGTGTATTCGAATAATTTGTTCATAAGATGAAATTGTTCATAAATATTTTGTTACATGATTTTGCAAACACGAGTATTACATACTCGTATTACCTACTACATACGAGTGCATAGATGAATCATAAATATTGAAATAGCACCTCTACTCTATTAAAAAAATAAAAGAGTGGTTCAAGCTATAATTTCCCAAAGAGATTTAAAAATCTTTGATTTGGTATTTAACTAAATCTTATTTAAATGCTTAAAATGCTAATAAAATATTATATTATAATCTTATTTCGTCTAACAAAACTCTATAAGTAATATTTAAAACACAATTTTACCCACGACCATTTAGTTATTACTCAATCACAAAATATTTTAAATACCTTAAACGTTTTAAGTTACACAAAGTCGCGTCGTAGAGTTTTATGCTCAGCATGCAAAATAAAATTACGTATAATTATTTGTGAATAAATATCAACAGTTCAACACAGTGTGTAAATCATTCGAATAAAATAAAATTACAGCATTTTCCATCCCTAAGCTTATAGCTGTACCATAAAATTACTACTATTTAGCGACCAGTGTTTGTGTATGAGTACAATGTTGCGCACCTAATTATATAGTACGCGGAGGCCTTTATAATTAAAGTTAATATTTGGATCATTAAAATTCAATTTGGTGGAAATTTTGATCGGCTGCTGATTTTCATTCAACAATACACTGTTACCTGAATATCGACATAATATTAAAGCAGACACTGAGACTACGAATATTGATCTGAGTAGAGTCGAAAAAACTGATCGCAACTGTTACTAGCTGTTAGTGCTGCTATAAATAACATCTTAGTGCCAAAATACAGCAAAATATTATATAAATATAATGCAAATTACCCCTTAACCCCTGACGACGACGTCCAAGTCAGACATGGCGCGTCAAACCTAGTAATTTTATTTTTCGCAAAAACTGGTAAAAATTCAAAAACGGCTCGGCCGATTTCTGTAAAATTTAAATGGGACCACCTAGGAAGTATACACTTTTGAACTAAAACAGATTTTTTTTATTCGGTTCACAATTGGAGAAATTATCGATGAACATATACATAAAAAATACATACAGACAAAAATAGTACCTCCTCCTTTTTGGAAGTCGGTTAAAAAACACCAAATAAGTATTTTCGCGTAGATTAAAAAAATTGGTCGTCTGTAAAGACGGTTTACAGACGATAATTTTACGTGCTAACATCATAAGTAAACAATCTCTTCAACAACAATCTGTTGAATCATCAACTGAAACTAGCCGAACGCTTAGACCGATTGAGCCGTTCTACCGCTTGTTTATTTCGCTTGCTCGCTCGGGCCAAGCGGAACGTGACACTATTTCGTGCGTGCAGACAGCGTTCATCGATTTATAAGATGTTATCACGTCAAAAATAAAATAGACAACCCGAACAGACCTTAATTATCCTCACTAAACAAACTACGATAAAATCATCCTTATTCCGTTCCGTTAATCACATTTGTAGCTCTAAAATTTTATTTGCTACTATAATTTAGCACTTTAATGCTAATAACATATTGTTTATCTTCAGATAGGTAATAAAAATAGCAATATACTAGCTACCATCTTCCTCCAATCATTAATTACAGCTCATCTCTAAATAGAAGATTTAACTGCTTATTAGCTCTTAATAACTTTGTAATTTATTCCCAATTATGTAAAGCTATTATGTATAAGCCATTATTTCCATGTAATTCAAGTATTAGAATAGATGGCAGGCATTAAAGGGAGGCATTTTCTAGATTGGGTCTACTTTGTATCGGTTTTTAATTCAATAATGGTGTTCATATATCGGTAGATAGGTACACATAAATAAGCTCGTCTTACTCGTAAAAAATAACACGAAAAAGAAAGATTACATAGAAATTTAAAACATTAAAATAGGTATTTCTAAATTATTTTCGTTGTCAATGTAATTATTATAAAACATCAAAATAATGTCATCATTTCTAAAACCAATTATCCAAATTGTCGGAGAAACAAAGTAAACTTGAGTCTTGAACTTTGCCGAATGATTTCTTCTGAGTTTTTGTAATCATAATAATCGGCCATGTGCCAAGTCAATGCTTGATTATAGGCTTCCTATACAGATCTTTAGACCGGTCAAATATTTAATTGTGATAAATGTCACCGCACAGATTATGACCTGTTTAAAGTCTAGTTTGTAGTCTAAGACCCAAGTTCACCAACGCTTGTTTAAGTTAAGCTTGTGATTACTGCATTTAAACAATGTTTTACTTCTGGTCTTGCACCCGAGTTCACTAAGAGATACTTAATTAATCAAACGTAGGTTAAACCTTAAACGGCTTGTTACCGAAATTTATCACAACGCCGCATTCCGCACAAGCGTTGGTGAACTTAGGTCTTAAAGTAATAACCTTTTTACTCATATATTGCAAGAGCATTAATAAATACAACTGATGTATGCCTATGTTCTTTTTAATCAAAGTCATACAAGTCTTTCCAATATAGTATGTCATTCTGAACATCATAAACAAATTGTTCATTACCCTTAACTAGGTTTTAAATATTACCTCTCTGCATATTCAGTAGCAGGTTCAGTCGGCATAGATTGTGAAATATTAAGATTCTAAATTACTACCAAGGATGTAAGGACCCCTTGGGGCTGACAAGAAGTGATTCTTGGTAACAAGAACTGCCATAAATTTAGCAGCATTGATTCATGCGAATATTTAATGGTCAACAGATTATTTTAAGTTTATTGCACATTAAAACATTGTCTGCTATGTTAAGTAGGTGATGGTTTTATGGCTATTATTTTTAGCAAGTTGCTATTTTTAGACAGTGTTTTGAGTTAATTTTAATACGTTTTATGTCTTGCATCTCGTGCGTTTATTAGGATGTTTTGCTCAATTAATTACAAAGTACATAAAAAACTTGAGAACCGATTCCACTAAATTCATGCGAATCTGAACTGAACATTGTACATTTCAATGCTTTGGAAAAGTCTGTATCTCATGAACCGTGATAGCTAGACAGCTGAAATTTTCACAGATGATGTACCTATTTCTGTTGCCGCTATAACAACAAATACTATAACCCCATACAAATTACCCGTGGACCCGCTAATGGTTCGATTCACCGGAACCACGGGTAACATGACTCGATTTTTAGGAGTTTTTTTTGCTCATTAATGACGAGCAAGGGCAAGAGAAATGGGGCTAAAGGTGCTCGAGCACAGTACGAAACCCTTCGTGCGCGGGTCCGACTTGCACTTGGCCGAGTTTTTTGTCATCAACTGTGACTGAAACTTTAACTATAAGCCGAATCAAATAACATGGCGGCTGTGAAGTTAGCTACAAGCTGGGTAACACCCGTCGGCTTGGCATTTACCATCAAAATGTTCTAAACATATTGATGGTAATACCCCTTCTCTCTCTTCTGTGGTAATACCCAATCTTGACTGAAACTCACATAAAAGCTGTGCGTTGATTGGGTTTCGCACAGCTTGTACTAATGTCACAGCCGTCAAGTTATCTGATTCGACTAATATCTGAGCCCTGAGCCCTGGAATATTGAATAGAAGATATAAGAATATTCTAAGGTTTTCCCCGTCGCAAAGCCAATAGCGTATCTCTCTATAGTCACATATTACATTCGAACCATCCATTCAAGACAAATCTTTGTACCAGAAAAAAAACTTCAACTAAGAGGTCAAGAGTTCAATTTTGGTGCATGCTCACAAAATTCATTATGGCATTTCCACTTAGTCATTGATGTTATTGAAAGCAATGCCCACAAGGTGCTCACCCGTTATTTGTCCGTCAAAAAACCAACAAAACTATAATTGACTTAAGCAGCAATTTTGCCAGTAGCTATATTTGGGATCGTAGACTAGCAGTATACTTTGAAACAGTAAAAGAGCTTTTAAGTTGTTATTACTTTTTTTCTATAAAATGTAACAAAGATTGAAAAATCAGTAAAATAATACAGTCAATTTAAATCGGAAGCATATAATATTTTCAAGGTCCTAATGATAGAATTGAGCAGGTCGTGTTAGAAAAATAATCGTTATTTTTGATAAATTCTTACTTACGTTTTCTTGGCCACTTCGAAATTTTCCTTTTCAAGAACTGTACGTGTGTAATGGTAATGTGTATAGTCTCACTAAATGAACGTGCTATGCTATAACAAAACCGAATGAAAACTCACAGCATATAATAATTATTAATAGCAATCTGGATATCTTCAAGTCAAGAGTGAACAGGTATCTTCTAGGTCTACATACTCCATCTTCGGCTATAACTTCGCTTTCCATCAGCCGAGTTGGTGGCCAAATGAGCCCTATTATGCACGAAAAAAATCAAACGAATAAAAAAAACTAATTTCTTACCGATCACCAAAGTGAAGCAATAGGTGGTACGACCAGTCCTCAAATAGCTGATTACGGGTGGCATTTAAAACTGAACTCTTCCACGTGATTACACGTTTAATAGTAGTAGACTTCAGTTGTGTTAATCGCTCTCTGATCACTAATACTACTCGTAGCCCCGTATTGTCTATGCGTTCTGACGTCCCGCTCGCTAACGTGGCGCGTGTAACTGGTGAGCAGGAGACAAAGCCAAGCCGATTGTCAGAACGCGTACTTACATAACACAGCCGCAGTGTTTGGCGCCTGGCAGATAAGTATGAACTTATTACAAGTATTATGTTTAAAAATAACCTTTTTTTTTTCTTAAAAAAATAAGCTTTTACTGAACAAGTATTCGCCAAGACGAATCAAACGAGCCAAAACTCGATAGGGTTACGTCTTTTCATAACAGAGTTCCTATGGCCACCTTCCAGGTCTATCATCAGACCCTGGTTACCGTTGAAAGACAAACTACTCGCCAAATCTATTCAAATGAACCCAAACTCGATGAGGTTGTGTCGTTTCATTGTTAAGTTACTTTGGCCAACTTCCAGCTCCATCATCAGATCAGCACCATGTCATCATAATATTACATTTTCACACGATTTACACACAGTGGCGGACGCTTCATAAAGACAGAAAGACACTGCCTACCCTAGTTCTATAATAGATCTAATTATAATTTTATCAATAAACAAAATAACATAAAAAACTTAAATCATAAATCAGCTCCACCTATCGAGTGCCGGTGGTATCATTAAGATAAGATCGACACGTGATTTCGCATTCACCGATTCGCGCTGCACTAGCGCCACCCGCCCTTGCCACGGCAAAGAAACAAACTATGGATCTCTTAATGTTTTGTATGTGTGCTCTCGTGGTAAGTCGTGGTCATGCGGATTTAATGTGTGTGCGTTCCTATAGCTACGTGGGCTTTGCTGACACACAATGACAAAAATCACGCACACTGCATGAAAAGACAGTGTCTTTTTGCTTAGCTAACACGAACAATTACGACTCGTACCGAACATTTCCGAAAGAAAGTTTGCTATGCAATCATTGTATGCAATGCAAATATTTTAGGAAGTACCTAACATTGTTTCATTGAATTTTATACATTTAGATGGCCATCATTTTTTGTGGTATATATTATATTTCCCTTTTTTACTACTAATTTTATAGTCAATAGTCGCCATGTTGTTTGATGTGTATTGTGTTTGTGACTACGCTATCAGATATTTAGGATTTTAACGTTGTTAATAGAGTGAGAAATGGATAATATTGTCTGTGAAAGTAGTTCAGATGGTGTGTGTATTGAGAAAATAAAATATGATGCGTTTTCAAAACTATCTTTCGGTGAAAAAAAAAACAAGTTATCGAGATAGGTCGTGCTACACCGGATTTGCAATTAATACAAATTACAGGTAGTCAGTTGTAAATTCAATAAAAAACAATATGATTCATATCATTAGCTGACAGGTCGCATACACAGTAATCGGTTATTTTGTTTTGTTTGTCTACTATTTTCAAATAATAAAACCGTCTGGAACGACATCGGTTACAAAACATCAAACAAACGCGCCGAAAGGCCACTTCGAATGTCCGTAAATTGATATGTCTATAAAAGCAGTCAATCTATGGATATTTGAGCTGGCATTTGGCAATTACCTACATTATCAATCGACAAGACGACGAACCAAAACCAACGTGTTTTCGGTGAGCAAAATTTTCTGCCTACCCTGTCTTAAAACTGTGTGCACGCCACTGTTTACACATGTATGCAAAATTTCAGCTCTATCGTCATTCGGGAAATGGATCAAATTTAACTTGCAAGATTTTATTACAGACCGACCGACAACGGGACAGGTGAAACTAAATAAAAGTTTGTAATAAAACGAATGTCAATGTTCTAGCCCCTAAAAACCTCTCCAAGTTTTGTAACCAGCTTGTTCCCTGTGTCATAATTACACGTGCCTAAGAGGGCTGCCAATCAGTTATGCCATGATGAATGGCCTCTAACGAATTGGTTGTAATCTTAATTGAAGTCACTTGTTAGTGATTTTAGACAACGCAGTGATCGGTCAACGGCAAACGAAGGATCAATGACATTTGGCACCAATTATAAGAGATGAAGACGAAAATTCACGCTACTGATAGTATCTCATTAGACAGATTTGAGCTATTAGTTTTAATCAGATTTAGAGAGATATTTCGTGGTATTCCAGCTTTGTAAAAATTGTCAAGCAGTTCAAATACTTGGGACCGTTTGAGCCGTTCCAGCAACAAGATACTTGTGGCTATCTCTGACGATGTTAGAAGTCCAATGTATCGACATTGGATATCTGTACATATGGACCGGAACAGAAAATGACCCGGCACTACTGTGCCTATGTATGTGGCACTTTTTTGTGACAACACCCCTTTACAGTGTGCATATATAGTTTTTATTTAGACAAACACCTCTTTACAGTGTACTGTTTTTTTAATTTAGGTTAAGTTTAATATGGGTCTGTGCTTGCAATAAATGGTTTTTATTTATTATTATTTATTTAGTTAATGTGTAATTGCTCAGTAGGTGTGTACCTACTGAGCAATTACACCAAACATTAATGTGGCTCGTATGTATGGCTTGGGCAAAGTGGGGGACATACGACCCGTTCAATTTTCAAAACGTTAAAAACGTTAGGTAATCGCACGCTGTTCTGTCCGTTCAGTATTTGCATAGACTTTCCACGTTCCGTCTGCTCTTACATACTTGGTATCGTGACCGTATACATATAGGTACATCCAAGCTGGTTATAATTATAATGGTTCATAATTATTTTTTGCAAAAAATGACATTACCGACTTCAACTAAAAATTCGCGAATATTTCGCAGAGATCGATGTAGCATTTTTCACATTATTATTGATTTATCAAAAATTGCTCAGCTGATATCGATAAAACTTAAAAAGGACCAATATCGAAGATTATTCCTTCGAATAAAAACATTATTTTGGAAATCAGATTACTATGTAAAAAGTGATGCGTGGTTATACCTACATAAAAAAAACGCGTCGAATTGAGTACCTCCTCCGTTTCGTCAGTCAAAAATAATGCCATTTCACATAATTGCAGGAATTAAACATAAGCCTTTTCTACAGATCTCCATCTGTTGCAAAGGTCAATGTGTGGCAGTGGATGTTTTTAGGCTACCAGTGACACTGGTTGGATACAGCTTGCATACAGAAAGTCATTCTCTACTATACTCTTATTTACTCGAAAAACTGTCAATTTATGTCAGATTCACACTGGCAGGCGCTGACAGTACTTCATTATCACTGATTAACAAACACGAAGAAAATCACATAACAGTAACAGTAACCACTATTTCACTGCATTAATTGCCGTGCGAGCTTTAAACAACTAAAGGCTGGTCCACACAGTGCAGTAAGGTGGCGGCGCGACTACTTAGCGGTGCCGTGGCGTCAGTCTACATAAGAATAACGATGGTTGCCAGAGTCGCCACACGATTCGTTTCACCGGCTGCGCCTCATAATTGCAAGTCAGATCTGCACATCAAGGGTTCCATACCATTATCCGTACGTTGTATCGGAGCATCTCCCTAATTTGCTTTATTTTAATTTAATTATTTATTTTTGATGTTTATTAGTTCCTTGATAAAATAAATAGTATGTTCGAATATGCCGGTGGCTAGCCCTGGTGACAGAGTTTTTTGTCTTCCTGAAGGTCTCTGACTTGGGTATACAGTTACAACAACCAACCAAGACCTACAATTTAACGTGTCATCCGAGTCAGTCAATTTATAGGTACGCACGGAGACTAGACTTAAATTCAGTGAGACAAAACGGGGAGTGCACGCAGAGTATTGCCGAAGCTGTTGCTGTGGCGTCCTTTACATCAAAATTATTGCAGTGCTCCGCCTCACCGTGTGAACCGGTCTCTTACCACGAGTTACAAGTTGTTATACTTCAACAGGCTGGGCATCTACGTCCGTCGGTTCGAGATAATCACCGGTTTCCGAGATCGCGCAAAACAAACACGCTGACTGTAATGATCCCTTCACGTAATCTCACTGATGCCATATAGATGCAGAAGGAATACTCCTGAAAAACTGTGTATGAAAATAATCGTATCTAATACATAGTATTTATTCATCGTTTGCCGCATATTTACCGACTTAACATCAAGCGGAATGTGGTAAAACCTTGGAGCAAATATCTATAGAGTCACAATCGTGCAAAAAAAGTGTCCGAGCCAAAACCCTGCCCAAGCTACAAAGTGGCAGGCTTTTTAGTTAGTCGTAAGGCGATTGCAAGCCGACTACAACGCCGCGCGATGCCAAAGTGCCCGGTTACAAACACTAATTAGGTGACATCATTTTTTTACAATTACAGTCAAACCTGGCTAACTGAGAACTGGATAAGTGAGAAACCTCCATAAGTGAGAAAAATTGCCAGGTCCCTTCATTTTACTCCTCAAATACCTCTATAAGTGAGAGACAAAAACCTCTATAAGAGAGAGTCGTTTTGCCCTCATGGCTCTATAACTGAGAGTACTACTTGTCTGAACCTCTATAAGCGAGAGTTGAGGGTAATGAAACATCTGCACTTTATGATCAATTCTTAAATTTCGTGGAACTAACTAACATTGCTTTCGGATCGTGTTCTATTCAAACATTTTTTTTTATTTTGATTTTGTGGAAATAAGTAACATTGTTTTATACCGCATTTTTTGGAATGGCCCTACGTGCGTCTTTACTATCCTGTTTGTTGAAATAGTGTTCTATTTAAAAATATTTTGTGGTTTTCTTTAATCTACCTAACATTATTTTTGTATCACATTCTTTTGGAATAGTCACACGTACGTTTACACTATCTTATTGGTCAAACTTACTCCAGTTGATAAGTATCCATTGAGGAGGATTGTATGCGTTCAAAAAGAGAAAATCTCGAAATGAAATACGCAATTTGACTTATCAGGATAACTTTTATAAAATTATAAAATCAAAAGATATACGGTCCCTATAAGGTCTCAGTGCTCTATAAGGCATAGAAATATTTAAAAAAAAAAGTATTTTATTTTTATTTTCCCAATATTTAAATGTGTCTTTTAGAATGAATAAAACAATTTATCATCTATGTTCAATTCTAATCAACACAACCCGAACAATTAGTACCTATATATGTATGTACTGTTTATAGACATATTTATCATTCTTCACACATGTAGATACCTACGTACAAATTAGACGTATTTTCTAACCTCTATAAGAGAGAGTCGCCACTTCCGAAACTGGATAAGTGAGAAACCTGGATAAGTGAAAAACCTCTATAAGCGAGAATCAGATGGCGGTCCCTTCAATTCTCTCTTATCCAGGTTTGACTGTATTTGATTATACCGTACAAAGAGAGTTAGTATTAATTACTTAGATTTGAAGACTCTCAAATTATACATGGACGGGAAGACTCTATCATCCAAAGAGCTCCACACGCTAGTTGTTCCTTCGTCAGAACATAAAAAATAATCGGCCAAGTACGAGTCGGACTCGCGCACGGAGGGTTCCGTACTGTATGGGAGCCCCCCTTAAATATTAATTTTATTTTAATTTTATTATTTATTACTTAAGGGAATATAAAACTAAATATTCTGTGAAAATTTCAAGCATCTACCAGGTACCATTATTAATATAGAGCGAAAAATGTCTAAAAATTCAGGTTTGTTGTATGGGAGCCCCCCTTAAATATTTATTTTATTTTGTTTTTAGTATTTTTTGTTATAGCGGCAACCGAAATACATCATTTGTGAAAATTTCAGCTGCCTAGCTATCATGGTTCATGAGATACAGCCCGGTGACAGACGGACAGACAGACAGACAGACGGACATCGAATTCTTAGTAATAGGGTCCCGTTTTTCCCTTTGGGTACGGAACCCTAAAAATATTTTCTGAGTTTCTTATTAATTCTAGTTTCACGTCCATACTGTTTTTGTTAGTCAATAGGTAAACCAGTAGTGGCTATAGGTAATACCACAGAACTGAACAAAGTTACTACATACAAATAATGCGTGCTAAGGTAGATAAGTACAAAATTGCAACAGGTTGTTCTCTGTATTTTACCACTATAAAATGAATAAACGATAATTTGTTGCAATTAACAAAATAATGACGGCGACATTAAGGGCAGATGAAATGGTCTCAATTTAAAATATTATTATTTAAGATACAGCTAAGAATGTATCCATGCGCATAAACACTTGTGGAATCCTAGTTAAACACTTGTGGAACTTTAAAACTCGCAGGTTAGTCCGAGCTCGGTTCTGGTATAAATACTGTTTGACTGTGACTTTACGATTTTTTGAATTATAATTATACGAAAAATAAATGGTCTTATTCGCGGAGAAAGGAAAAACCTACCATTTAAGCATTTTAAAAAATATATTAAGAGAACAAATGCCATTGTGATGATTTATGAGGTGTGAATTTAATCCGCAGATCTACATTGCAAATCTACAGAATTCGCAAACCTTTGCTTGGTTGTCTCGTCACAAAATCGTCACAAATTACCAAATTTGCTTTCAAACACAAATCCAATAAAATGATGCAACTAAAAAAGTAGAACAAATATTGCCAAATCTTTGTTTCAGAAATCTTTCCTGTATTTCCGATTTATAAGCACACCAAGTTTAATGGTCATCGTGAACTTGAAATGAAATAGTGTTCGAGTTGTTAAAGTGTCAAAAAATACACTAAAGATTTATGTAAAACAAAGATCTGAAGATGAACTTCCGCAAAGTAAGTAACACCTGACTCGCCTCTTTTAGAAGCTTTGCCGATCAATTATATGAATGCCAACATTTGCAACCGCCTATGAATAAGTTTCTCAAATAAAACCCTCAATGAAATTAAAATAGACCCCAGAAGATTCCTCACGATAGCAATCATAATAAATCACGTAATGAAAGGTGTTTTAGTTCCAATAAAGATTATTAGTTCAATAAAAAGAAGCTGAGATAAATTACACTAGTATGAAATTAAACTTGAAATATATTAGCACGAAGTAAATTAAATTAAACATTATCTTGCACGAAATTAACTAAAGTAATTTGTTTAGATAGATTCATAATTTATGTTTAGCTAATGTTTATATTTGTAAATAATAATTTTACCGTGAAAGAAAGAAAGTAGAGTTTGAATTTGTCAAGACTACGTACTGAGTGAGTTGTTGAATATGTATTTTATGGATTCACAGAAAAATATATCAATAAAATTATTTAAATTCTAGTATAATTTAAAGGTCATCAATTGAGTTTTGTTTAATTGTTAATTAATTTTATAATTTATCTACTAAATCGGAATAATTTTAAATGTTGAGTATGGCACATCAAGACAAAAATTTCGCACCATAAAAAATCAGAGTACTTTATTACGTACTATAAAATTTAAAGCGCTTTAATTGACAGCAAAATGCGTTTACTCTTGTGGCAAATATATAATTTCCGTGCCATATAACTTTGCGTTGTGTTTTTAATTTACCTATCGGTTTTCACACAAATGTTTATTAAACTTATAATTTGCATGCATTTGCGCTGATAATACTTTGATACACTACTATTCAAAAATTAAAAATTGTTTTAAAGTACTAAAACTAGTACCCAGTGATAATTTTATAGTTAGCCGAAATAAAACAGTTTGCGAAGTAAGTACTCAATACATTATTTGCAGTAGAATAGGTAAATGTTTTTTCAATAATAACTTGATTTTCAAATGCGATTATAACATTTCGTTTTTAAGTGCAAGCAATTGGATTGTTTTCCAGTTTTCTAAAATTGCATTAAAATTTGTGATTTGTTTATTTTATAATTAGATTGAATTTATTGTATACAGAATCGAAAGTTACACTCCTTATCTCATCGGGAACTTGATTGTAAATACTAACTTTTATGGAAGTTCTCAAGTACAATTCCATGTATCTGATACCATTTTAGAGAGACAAGGAGCTAACACCAAATACCAAGACCTGTCTTCCCAGCTAAGGATAGAGTTGAGTCCTTAAACTCATAAAATAAATGGCTAAATGCCTCTACTATAATTTGTACATGGCTAAGTACTACTAAACGGAATCTCAGCGGCCGAGCAAGTATTTATTGTATTTTGAAAACTTTGATTAGTACATTTTTGTAGCAGTCAGTGGTTACAGTAGGAGCTATATTGATTCGTATCAAAAACCAACCAAGTAAAATAGAATAAGAGCTATGATTTGTGAGAAAGAACAAGACATTATGACTCTATTCCTATCAAAATCTTCTTCACTCTTATTTATTCACATTTTTTTTAGTTTACAAATCAAACTACATAACTGTGGTAATGATTACTTGTAACTGATTTCAAATAAAATACTGGAACAAAATCTAATTCAATAATTCTAATGTTTTTAACAAATCAATCACCAGTCAATTTTCCTAGCAAGAACTTTCTCCTTTTTTGGAAGTCGGTTAAAGATGTCAAACCATTGCCTTAAAATAATAGAATAAAGGTGATAGAATGAAATGTGACATATTCTCCGGAGGCAGAATGCCGATCTAACTATAACTTTATCAGTATTGTGGCTAATAAACCGTATCGGCTGCTTTCAAGTCATCACACAGAGATAATTCTTCATTGCCGCAATATGAAGTACCCTTCCCTATTTGGGAATTACTCACATTGTGTGAATAGTAAGAAATGTAGAGCAATTTCAAAACTTTGGGAACCTTATTTTAGCAAAGTTATATGTGGGAATAGATTAGTACAGTGCATCAAGTGACGGACTTCTAGCTAAAAGCGATCTCCTTTCTAGGAAATAAGGATTTGATTTATCAATTCTTTGCATTTTTGTAAGTGAAGCTCAGATTCCACCAGGGCAGCAGAAATTCGCAGGACAGGGCTGTCCGTAAACCTTGAACTGCCATGTTTGCTTAGAAAATAAAGAAATAATTTCCAGCTTTTTAATAGTCTATGTACTGCAGGACGTAAGCCAACCCACGATACATATTATACTGTATTCATGATAATACAGGGCTATTTCTAGCATTCTTTAAGGGGCTTATTCTATTCGACTTTTGTCCAAACTCAAAAAATATCATCATTGCTCCATAGAAAAAAATCGTTCACCTGCGACAAAATGTATGAAACAGCAGATTTTTCTTTTTGAGTTTTGACAAAAGTCGCAGAAAAAAAGTTGTTAGTTTTGATGTTCAGAATAAGCCCCTAAAAGGATGCTAATTGATTAGGAATAACCCTGTATACGTATAATCAGTCACCATTCATATGAATGCATAGATATACATTAGGTATAACAAGATGTTCTACAGTGTCTATTTTATTTATAGGACAGAACAAAAATTACACTAATGGATACAAGTGGTTCTAATAACTATTGATTACAACATCGCTAAAACAATATCTGCCGTTAAGATGGTCCTTACTGCAGTTATGGTTCACGTAGTTCATTTTAATTGAATCGGGGTAAACTGATAGTGACATTAAATAGTGTATTTACTGCTGATTGTTACAAGGCTCGGGGAATGGAACCTTTGGATAGGAGATGTATGGTAAAAGTAGAAATCAGGCAATCAGAACTTAAGAGCTAAAAAGACTGTATAGAGCAAACAAAAAAAAAATACAGACAATGGTAACTTACGCAAAATCTATGTACGAAGTACGAATTAAAAATCTATGTTAGAAAAAGAACAGATTTTACAATGGGACTTCAAAATATTACCTATTCTTATTTGCTTAATGCACATCTCATCTTTTAAGTTATTTTATAGTCAATTCAATCCAAAGGTAACTTGGAAAAGTTGGATTTTAGCAATTAAGCGTTTAGGTAATAGCGGTGTTAACAATTTTTCGTAATTACTTTTATTTTGAAGATTGATTCTTCGTAACCATTAAAAAATACTTTATTTAAAAATATTTGTAATTTCGGTGGGAAAATGTACAAAAATAGTATAATTTTGAATTTTCCCGCTAAAACACTAACAACTGTCACGTGACTAGCATGAAGTCACTAACCGCAAAACATAAGTTACTCTATGGCAAACATGACAAATTTAGTAAAAAATCAGCCAAGTGCGAGTCGGACTCGCGCATAATGAGTTCCGTTCCGTATGGGAGCCCCATTCCTCTTGCCGTTATTAAAAGCGAACAAAAAACTCCTAAAAATCATGTTTGTAGTATGGGAGCTCCCCTTAAATATTTATTTTATTCTAGTTTTATGGTATTTGTTGTTATAGGGGCCACAAAAATACATCATCTGTGAAAATTTCAGCTGCCTAGCTATCATGGTTCATGAGATACAGCCCGGCGACAGACGGACAGACGGACAGACGGACTGAAGACGGATTGAAGTCTTAATAATAGGGTCCCTTTTTTTACCCTTTTCGTACCCAAGTACGGAACACTAAAAATGCAGAGAAGTATTAAACAGTCTTGGACAGCCTGTTTTGTGGTTAGTGACGTAATAAGCTCTTTTCGGTGTTTGCATTCACGTGACAACAGATTGTAAATATAACTTTCGAAATCATTTTTAGTTTTATTTTGTTATATTAAATTGTAAAAATGTGATTTTTGATATTCTAATGAAACAATTTATCATAAAATTAACACTAAACATTAATTTGTAATTAGTGTTAACATCCCTATTGTAACATTAATCATAAAGTGTTCATTTGTTTTTAATGTCGGTGTGAACTATAAGAAATACTTACGTCTATCTATCTATTTCAAATACTTATAGTTTTTCGGAAGTCAATAAATTATTTCCATGGAACATCAGCGTTTTCACGATTACAATTTTGTTTATGTAGTAACAACAATATCGTAGAATATGTCCAGAGAAACTTCCGGTGTATGACACACCAAGACTATTATAAATCAAATCTTAAAGTTTCCATATGTTGTCATTGTCATGCCATATGTTGTACTCAATGCGAAGATACCATAGTTGCATCTTAATAAACTGTAAGTAAGTACTCGTAAGATACACCATAAAATTATCACATAAATCTGCAGAATGATTTATGTGGCCAGGGACGATGAGAGTGCAGTAGTTGTTATAACGGGCCAAGGTAATTAAATTGAGCCTTCCGTATACGATGCCTTAGAACAGAGTAGTGGTCTGCGATAGCAGATACATAAGGTATTACATGTTAGAGGAAACTCGCAAACACATGTTGTGTTTCTTAGAGTTAGTGCTTATTGATTTTGTATGTAGTAAGTATACTTATATTATACAAGTAATTAAATGACGTTTACAAGTTGCTGTATTATCGAAGATAAGCTTTACGTTCTGCCATATGCCTAGTATCAATAACAATTAGTTGCTGACATCAGATCCATTGCAACATGAGATCCAGTCCCTGTCTTGGGCTAATCTCAACCACCAGCACGGGAAACATAGCAAAGGGACTAATTGTCTTGCACAATTATATCCCCTCGAAGAGAAAATAAAGTATGGATTGACAATGACAACTGAATTTAAAGTGGATAACATGGTTTTCTCCCTTTGCCGTGCAACCGGAGCAGGAAAATCAATCAAAAAAACAAGGGAGACCTAAACCCAACAGTGGATCAATACAGGCTGATAATGATCGTGACGATGATCAAAAATAATTTAATTAACTACTTATGTTTATTAATTGTACTGAATTTGATTAAAATTTGATTTGGAATTCATTTTACCCAAAATAAAGTGAAATGTTCTTCCATTTCTATTTTTTAGGTAATTGTGTAATTGTAATTGTTTTTAGGTATTTAGGTTTGGTTTTTTAGGTAGTTCTGAAAACGGGAGATCTTTATGCAGTAAATAAGTATAGGCTAATGAACGAATTAAATGTTTAGAAAATACCTATTAAATTATTTGATTTTTGTAACCTTAATGTTTGTTAATAGGTAATGACTAGTGTACTCCAATGTCTATTGTATTTTCAACAAATAGCGTAGAAGTTAGCACAAAGATAAACCTTTTTATAGTGAAGTAACTTTAGAAAATTAAAATTCATAAACATAAAAAATCAGAACTTAATTAGCGCTATTTATTAGAAAGAAAGCTGTAACTTAAGCAAATAAATTGCCTAAAGCCCTATATAATCCAACGACCCAAAATTGTTAAGGTAATTTCACCAGACATTGTTAGCATCATTTGGCTAATAACGTGGGTGGCTACTTGCAACTTTGTAACGTTCTCGTACATACGTTTTACGTAAAAGTATGATGAATTAAAATTTATGGGTCTAAGTATACACTCAATATTAATAATATCTCTAAAAATGCAATCATAATTTTTGTTGACGTAAGTGCGTAAGCATTATACGCAAATAAAAAAAAAAACAATGTTTCAAAATGGATTTAAAAAAAAACTTGAAAGTTGGATTTAAAACAAATTTTAAAGCAATTAATTTACAAGGAATTACTATGTACATATTGTAATTTATATTCTTATATGCTTTTACAGTAGTCAATCTGTTAGTTGACAAAGTAAGTATCAGGACATAATATCTTTGAGTAGGTATTTAAATTTATTTAATTAATAATTAATTAATTTTATTTGGGTCTTAAAATGAACATGGACAAGACAAAGATCATGTGTAATTCCCATGTTGTACCCACCCCCATTTCAGTTGGGAACTCGGTTCTTGAAGTCGTTGACTCGTACGTCTACCTAGGACAAGTAGTCCAGTTAGGTAGGTCCGACTTCAAGAAAGAGGCCAATCGCCGAATCCAACTCGGCTGGGCAGCGTTCGGAAAATTGCGTAACGTCTTCACGTCCGACATACCTCAGTGCCTCAAGTCGAAAGTTTTCGACCAGTGTGTGTTGCCAGTGATGACTTACGGCACAGAAACGTGGTCTCTCACTATGGGATGCTCGGAGTTTCTCTACGCGATCGAATCAGAAATGAGGAGATCCGTAGAAGAACCAAGGTTACCGACATAGCCCAGCGGATTGGCAGGTTGAAGTGGCAATGGGCAGGGCACATAGCGCGGAGGACTGATGACCGATGGGGTCGAAAAGTCCTCGAGTGGAGACCACGTACCGGCAAGCGCAGCGTAGGACGTCCACCCACAAGGTGGACGGACGACCTCATTAAGACCGCAGGTTCGCGCTGGATGCAAGCCGCTACCACCCGGTCTTATTGGAGATCTTTAGGGGAGGCCTATGTTCAGCAGTGGACGTCCTATGGCTGAAAGGAAGGAAGGTATTTAAAGCATATAGTATAATTATGTAAATAAAGAAGAAAAAAAATATATTATTTCGATAAATCAAGCGAAGAACTTGAGATTAATCTAAATCCATCGGAACATAATTGCATGATTCCACGCTTCTAAGCAAGTAGAATATCCACTAGCTAGTTTTCAACTTCAAAAATCTGACCTTTGACTCAAAAATGAATATCTCGAGAACGTGAGTCCATGAATTAACATTCCGAGTTATAACAAGATAATATCATTTTGAGAATTATGAATAACGAAGAATACTAAAAAAGTTCTTTTGACGAAAGCTCAAGTCTAGTAAGTAACGTACTATGACATTTTAATTAGGCAATGTGAAAAAATATATTAAAAATATTTTTTTACAAAAATGGCAAAACCGCCTTCCACCGTATACAAAATTCAAATATTTCGCTCAAATTATCGTAATTGAATAGTAAATATTATTTTACATTATCGTTGATTTATCAAAAACGGCTCAGCCGATTTCTATAAATATTAAATGGGTGGTCCCTCGGGACTGACATCCTTTCGGACTAAATAAAAAAATGTCGATTCGGTTCACAATTGGCAAAATCATTGATGAACACACACAAAAAAATACATACAGACGAACCACCATAAAAACCACCTATTTTTTTGAAGTCGGTTAATAAAATAAAGATTATGATTTAGTTTATTTCTGTCTAGTCTCTATTACTATTATAGAGAGAACGACCTACAAATTATTAAAGACAAAATAGGAAGTAAAATAATTTAATAAAGATACTATTTGTATACATCGTCACAATTCAATAACAAGTCTTTCTTTAGTAGGTAACTCTAGTTACTTTGATTCAATTAACTTGCACATTTAATGCATATTATTCTTGTGGATTTATAAATAAAATAACGATGAATAAAGAATTCAATTTGTAAAAGCTTTACTTATGTTATAAGCCCTGCAAGCCCGCAACTTTGTGCAACAAAAACGTTGCAAAGGGTATTTTAGATGAAGTAGATTTCATAACAATAGCATTTGCGAATGTTTATAGAAACATACATACAACGTACAAATATACGTATCCGAGGCTCCACTACGGTGGTCCGCTTGCCAAGCACGTTTCTTGTATTTCACGACGTTAATTTTAAAATTAGCATCAGTAAACAAATTGCTGCAAACTGTTTGCTTTCCCCTTCCGACAAAAGACATGCTAATAACTACAATACATCGTGAATTAACAAAAATAAACCCACGATTGCAACCAATAAAATTAGCTTTAAAGATCTTTGTTCCTCATTCATTAGCTGCCGCACTTTGTCCGTTATGTAGATTTTCGTTAACAGACCACACAAAGATAAAATTGGTAGCTCGCATTTTGTTTTGCATATTTTCTGCATTACTGAGCAGAAATGTTTTGTCAATATTGTCTTCTCGAGTCATTGGGCAAAATGACGGTGGCTGTCTCCTGAAACACGAAATGCTAATGAAGTTTTGTCTCAGTGATCTCTTGGCTTTTGCTTTGTTTCTTCATCAATATCCTTTAAATTTTGTATGGCGGTATAAAGTATCAAGTTTATAACGCTCGACCGCCAAGATTTTTAATGATGTAGACAATAAATTTAGCTGCAGAAAGGCAAGGAGTAAATCTTTGGTGCGACTGCAGTAACACGGTGTAAGAATTATAATTGGAGATCGCTTTCAAAACAATTCAACATGAAACAATGTCTAAAATATAAAACTGCTTTTAAATAAGGTGATAAGTATATCTAGAATGCAATATGTACTTCGTGAATTTTTCACGCATTTGTTAGTGTGAAATGTTAAAGTATGTATGTAGGTAGTTTGGTAGTATTGTCGTATTTTGGAAAAAGTACGGAAAATTTCAATTCAGTAAAAAATCGCCCTTTATGGGGAGGCTTGTGTCCTGTAGTGGATTATTAAAAAGGCTGGTACGATACGAAACATCAAATACAAGTTTGATAATAATTTTACAATTTTCGAAAAAAATCTGACTTAAAATAATATCATACTGCACATTGTTAACGTATACCTAAATACACATTATAGGTTGGTATGAATATAGATGGTTTATTTTTATTTGAATAAAAATTTTCTTATAAAAGTTT
The DNA here is from genome assembly GCA_964007245.1 of Hypomecis atomaria. Taxonomy (NCBI): domain Eukaryota; kingdom Metazoa; phylum Arthropoda; class Insecta; order Lepidoptera; family Geometridae; genus Hypomecis; species Hypomecis atomaria. The sequence goes on from OZ023291.1 coordinate 14,524,847, forward strand.
ATCAAGCAGTTCCGAGAAAAAAAGCTAAATTTCTGTTGTAAATTTAGATTTGTAAACAATGCCAGACATGAATTGTTATGCTAACTAGCTTCGTTAGTTTGTCCGCGGAACTGTATCGCTCCACAAGTCAGGACGTGAGGCCAGGTATGTGATGTTAGACTAATTAGTTTTACATATTTTTAGTCTTGTTGGGCATTCGATAAAACAATTACTTTTGTCTGAGAGACTAATCTTGAGCTCGTGCACATAAACCTAGGAAAATATATCAAACATTCAAAACGTTTAGATATCTTCTAAGTCTACTTACTCTATCTTTGGCTACAACTTCGCTTTCCATCAGGCTAGTTGGCGGTCAAATATAGCCCTATTTTGAATTAAAAAATTGTTTTACTTTAGTTTAGATAATTGACATTAGGAGTTACTTATCGATACGGTTGCGTTTCGATTTATTTGGTAATTTTAACACAAAATAAGAAAAAACTAAACCATGAAAGTATAGCTTATACCTCTGATATACACAAAAAATATTAGTTATATACTTATTATATCACATTACTAAAAAAAATACAAGTGAAGTCGCTCCGCCCGGAAGAAGTGAAACTTCGACGCAACAGTGCTTTCATACCTCTTCCATGGTAGCGTTAAACGTTTAACGCAACCTAGTTGAAAGTCACATTAGAAGTTTCACTTCAAAAAATTGATCCAAAACAGACAACATAACACTTTTCTTTGTTTCTGATCTGGGTTTCCGATAAAAATAAACGTTTTAGCTTGATCAATAAAAGCCATTGTTCAGACGGCAGCTGACGACTTCTCAACTGATTATCGTTAATGTTCCATGAGTAAGTGCTTATGACAATTGTTTTATTGTATACATACCTATATATGTCCACTCAACTAGTAAAAAACTAGCAGTTACGATTAGATTACTGTTTAGTGCTTGTAAATCTGCAACAGATTCTTAGGATAATAAAATTTCGTCAGAAATTACAAGTGTTTTTTTTTTTTAATTCAAGACCATCGTTATCCTTTTTGTCACACTACTGAATATAAAACTCTCCCCTGTATTATGATATGCCTTCCATACCAATCAGCTCCAGATTAGGCCCGCATTTGGCGTGTTTTTTTTTATTTACTTGTCATAATTTGGGGTCGGAATAGGTAGTTCAATTTTATGTACTTACAAAAAGAAAGTCAACGTAAGCATAACATGGATAAGACCGGAAATATCGGGAATCAGCGTGATTTCCAGGATATCACTGAATTAGGCAGACAAAGCATAAAAAGCTGGTAATTTTTCCAAAATTTTTAGTTTGCTATTTTATAAGATTTATCTGACAGAAAATGATACTATTTTCAAAGTTCGACGAAACAACGTCTGAAAATAAGAAGTTCCGCAAGATGCCGGAGGCATATCCATATTATTGATATCACAAAATTGCAAGTACCTACGTAAAATTGGACTACCTATTCAGACCCCTAGTCATAATCTATTTCACAAGAATTTATTGTATCAAGGCGTATTAGACATCAATGCATGTCTAAGTGATTACGTGATCAAACAAATCCACTCCACACAGAGAATTGTAAGCTTTTAACACACTGTTACTTCTAACACCTGACATAAAACAAAACTTCGTCAGTTTATCTCAAGGTAACTCATGTACCTATCACAGCTTCTATAACTATTTCTAAGCAACTTCGATACCAAAACACCGAACCTCTATATGGTAATATGGTTTTTTACCTTCTGTTTATATCAAATCACTCCATTAAAACCTTCACGTTTGGGTGTTAATTAGACATTATCTCGACTTATCTGTATCTACGCCTTCTTTGGGACTCGTGATTTCTTATTTGGTAAATATTTTCCTTGATGACTGGCGCGGGAGAGAGATAAGCGCGTTTACGTCAAAAACCGTCCGTGGTAGAGCAGCGGAGATAGAACGGTAATAATGCTTGATGAAGTATTTTTAATTCTAGTTTTTGGCTAGGATTGAGTTTTAATTTCCGCTGGCTATTGTAATATTCGTATCAAATAGTTTGTCGCTTGTTATTTTTACAAAATGACAAATGTTAAAAGGTCATACTAAACTAAAAATAAAATTATCTAGTAAATGCATGAAGTTCTTTGAAACTTCTTCATCGTCATCGTATCACATATAAGACGTCGACTGCTAGACATAACTAGTCTCCTTTAAAGATTTTCAATAAGGACACTTGAATGCGGTTTGCGTTCAGTGCATTTTTGCGGTCTTAATCAATCTATGTGACCACTTTTTACAGCAATTTTAAATAAAAACATCTTGGTTTGTTGGATACTGATGGCAGTGAACTTGAAAATTTGCTTTAACTTTAAACTTTAACATGTCTGTGGATGATCTAATTATTGTTTATGTATTAGTAGCTAGCTTATATAGTTCTAATGCATTTCGTTGTAGTTAACAAAGGTATAAGAAAGATAGAAAGTTTTAAAGACATGATTAAACCATTCTGTCTCCAACAATTCTACGGTACAAACTACGGTATTTAGAACTATGAGTAACGGACGTCAAGTGTAAAGAGATTATAGCCCCGAAACCACAGCTTGTGAACAAATAGCTATCCATTGAAATAATGAGATTTAGTAGCAATTCTCGCTTCAGAACTATTCAAATGAAGATAGGAGAAATGTTATCGGGAGGTATTAAGCTTATTTGGAGTTCATAAAACAGTAGAGCGAACTAAAGTAGGCTGTGAGAATACGAGTTTAAAGTAGTAATGTTGATGTAGCCCTCCGTTTTACATGTCAGTCAGTGATAACTACTTTTTGACAAAATCTTTACAATCGAATTTGAAGAGAACGTGCGCGTACATACGATTGGTGGCACCAAAGTGTTTTAGCGACGGTTTCTGCTTTTTCTTTGCGCATACGATGTAATTTTTTATCAAAAATCTAGAACTGGTTTAAAACTACTGAACCAAAGTATTCTATCTATTTGCCTACAGATAATACTATATATTAAAAAATAACTCGCGAAACTGAACCAAAAAACCGACATGAGTATGAGGTAACATAAAGAAATCTTAGGTACAGATTGAGAACCTTCTTTTTGGAAGTCAGAAAAAAAAATGCAAGGAAGTCAAAATTATTTTTTATTTATTGGTATAACACTAGCTAGTCTTTTGTACTAAGTGCACAAGCACAAACACTAGCTAGTGTTTTTGCGCTAGTGTTTTGTACTAAATTGCTAAAATAAAAACAGCTGTTCCATGCAAACATTCATCGACCTTACAAAATAACTCCATCCATCCATCCATCAGCCATAAGAAGTCCACTGCTGGACATAGGCCTCCCCTATGGATCTCCAATAAGACCGGTTGAAAGCGGCTTGCATCCAGCGCGATCCTGCGGTCTTAATGAGGTCATCCGTCCACCTTGTGGGTGGACGTCCTACGCTGCACAAAATAAGTACTTATCTAGAAAATAAGTTTATTCTGTGAATTAAAATAACTGTGTATTTTTATTACTGTGAATGTAACTCTTAATTAACATACTCATAACACACTATGCTCCCCTTTAGGAAATTACATACTACTTACTCAGACCAAATAAAAAAAAGCTAGACAGAATGTTGTGAACAAAACAAGTGAGGCCGGCAAAACTAAGCCTCGCCGTGTACAGACACAATTACACACATACACATACACGTACAAGGAAACTATAAGCCTTAGCTCGTCAGTCGAACTATGGCGGTGCAACACGGACGCACTCACCACATGTATATAAACCGGCCTCACTTGTCTGTTCACGACGTTCTGTCTTGTTTTTTTTATTTGGTCTGAGACTACTTATACAAAGTTTTATTCCCAAGTACAACGGAAATTGAGTTACGTGCTCTGTACACGTGAACTATATGCAAGTATGAGTTTAAAAATACACAAGTTCGCAACTACTTGGCAACCCTTAAACTCCTTCTACCGCATGTAACAAGGCAAATATTTTCTGAGAAAGTGGGTAGGCATGGTAAGTTACTGCTTTGAAATTTTGTATAATGATGCAGGGTAGAGTAATATAAGGATTTTTTTTAAAATAAGGGACCAGGTATCAACCCGTTCGTTTTTGTACCAGATTCGGCTAAACTGTTATCATTAAATTTCAAAGTGATTGACATATGTTCTTACAGCTTTATGGAAAAAAATCGTACACCACAATTCTCAAACAATAGTTTTTTTTCATAACTATGAGGAGAATGGTGGATAATCTCATTAGGTATCATTACATCAATTACATCAACTATATTATTAAACATTACATTAGCAACATCAGTCAGGTGATCCGCTAAGTTGTACCTATCAGTACCTCCTATTAGCTTTTTAAACTTTACAATAGAAAATAAGTAAGATACCGGCGCATGCAGTAACCAAAAAGAGTAATATAATATACATAGAGTTACTAAGTTTAAAAAAACGGGTTGCGCTCCGGCAGTGCCAGCAGAAGTAAAAACTTGAACATATTATAAAGTATCTACTATCATTTATGTGGTAAAATACAATATCACACACGCACACTCGCGCAAGCGCCCTGCGTCGTCTCGCGTATCAATTCACGTATCCAGACGCTAGCTTAACATTTTTTCTTCCATCCCAAAAAGTGCACAACCCCACTAAAGACGTTTTCACTTCAAAAATAGCAACAGACACCAAGATATTTCTTGCTACAAAACTAATTGCGCCGCTTTTCTCGAATTTGGCTGATTGTAAAATAGAAGAAAAACACAGGACGTCCACGTCGTATCTCTGAGAAGCAGATGGCGTTACGCACGGACGGCCGTCTGCCTGCCACAGAACACAGGACGGCATTACCCCATTCCTCCTAATTTACAAGAACACTTTCAGACAGTGTAAGACAGTGTCAAAGGTGGAAAGAAAATATAGACACAACAATAGCATATTTCTTAGCAAGGTAAATCTCGGGTTAACAACAGCTTAGCCGAGTTTGGAACGTCCCAAGGTTTTGTATTTATATGTACTTATTGTGTAATGTTCATTTCCATTGATTTATGTAAATGTTATTTAGAGAACAGTTAATGCTCAAGCATTTTCAAATTAATTTTTCAGATAGGTACTTATCTCGTTTTTTTTACCTTTCTTGCCCTTGTTACTGAATTTCAAAAGCTTTCATTAATTAAGGTAATAAGCGAGCCATTTTTAACTTATATTTTATCTAAGCTTTTATATTTAGCAAGCCTTAACAGTAGTTTCACAGCTTTGAGATATTCGTAGTTATTTAAGTAAGTAAACATATTTCATATTTTTGGTCGCATAATTAGGTACATCTCCTTATCAACTGACTGGATATGCCCGAAATTAATTGCAAGAACAGTACAAATTTCCCATGCATAGTTATCGTACCCAACATTTTGCATGCTTATTTGGTACAAATTCATGTAGTCAAAGCGTCAAAAGTAAATAAATAAACTTACTTAAAATGCTAAAATGTACACTTGGACATTAAAGTAATAGTAGTCTATTACTTTAATTTTATGATGATTACATGCACTGCTACTGCGTTTCTAGTATGTTTAATTTGTTATTACTGTATGAGTAAATTAAACTTAAATAATATCTAGACGATCGCGCTAGATGCAAGCCGCTTCCAACCAGTCTTATTGGAGATCCATAGGGGAGGCCTATGTCCAGCAGTGGACTTCTTATGGCTGATGGATGGATGAATGGAATATCTAGACCTTCTGTAGCCTTTAGATGACCTCAATTATTGTTGTGTATATAGGTATAGAAGCTAAGTATGTAGATTTATTGTAGTCCGTTGTAATTGATCGAGCGACAGCGAAGATCTCCGTTTTGACCCCTAGATATTGGTTTTCGTCTACAGGTCATATTTTTCAAAGAATCTCGACGAAGTTGGTCCTGTGTTATATGTATTCATTATATATTTTTGATAGGGGGTATATCCCTCAAAAAGGGGATAATTGCTGCATCTCGCGCTATTTATCAGCCGATTTCGATAATACTAGGCGCAATTGTTTAGTACCTATCTACATGTATATATATATATAATTTTAAATACATATACTTATATAGATAGTACCTAAATAACACCCAGACACAGAGCAAACACCTATGTTCATCACACAAATGTTTGCCCTGGGTGGTGATCGAACCCACGCCTCTTTGACCCAGTCAGGGTCACTAACCACTGAGCCACCGAGGCAGTCAAATAAATGCGTCTCGAGACCTACTGTTCGAAAAACTACTAGTTATAAAAGCATTTGCTTTTTAAAAAAAAGTTACATACTCGTACAAGGGATTATTATTAGCTTAGATACTGGTAAAAGAATAGTGTACAATTTCGTCTGGGACATTTTGGGCAGCTTTGGGTCGTGCGTTACGAAGTTAGATAAATAAAACAGGTTTTTGTGTGGTCTGCAAAGAACTTTTATTTTCAATGCTTAGTTTTTACAAAACATTCATGTGCATCACAAAAAGTCTAATATCCAAATGTAAAATAAATTATAAAAATTTAAATAGGTGTGCAAGTACTCTAAATTTTAACATATCTAACTAGCAACGCGCCCCGGCTTCGCACAGGTGTATTATACGTATAAACCTTCCTCTTTAATCGCTCTATCTATTTCAAAAAATCGCATCAACATCCGTTGCGTAGTTTTAAAGATATAAGCATAATGGGGACAGACAGCGGGAAGCGACTTTGTTTTATACTATGCAGTGATAGTGATACTTAAAGTTCGCGGTACGTATAAAGCACGGTATGGTGATAACAGCAGCATTAAATGAAATCCATGAGAACACAAATTATAACGACTGTTGTGATTATGTAGGATAAAATTTGAAAAGTGTACCTACGGTACTCGTGTATTAATAATACACATCGACATTTGGAAATAAAAGTACTCGGATAATTATGGTTTTGTCGCTGGTTTTTCTAATTTTAGTTTGTGAGACAGTTATAACGATCTACAAAGCCTCTAGCCTATCCCTTTCTAAAGTCCGATGTCCGAAATTTTATAAGTTTATATTAGATACTTTCTCTAAAATCCAACAGTATTTTAATTTATCTGTTTCACGGACAACGGTTACCCAACAAAGCAATAACTAAGGGTGTTATTGCATGCAGGTTGGGTGTTACATAGACAAAGAGCTTTGCCCGATATATTGGGAAATCACCGCTTGATTGGAATACTCACGTCATAGTCACAGTTTGGGCAAAGATTTCACAGACACAGAAGGTAAAAACACATCATCGAAACTTTTATGCTAACCTCAACACGGGAGAAAACAATTTTATACGTAGTGTAAAAAAAAGTGTGTAAGTTGACACGTTCATCCGTCGGACATTGGCTTTTCTTATGTACCTTATAGATATCTGTCTCAGACAGAATGGTATATCCGTACTTTCTTACTAATATTATAAATGTTAATGTAATTTTTGTTTGTTACGCTTTCACGCAGCAACGGAGCAACGGATAGACTTGATTTTTGGCTTGGAAATAGTTCAAAGGTTGGAAAGTGACATATGCTATAGTTTTTTTCCTAAAAATAAAAGGTTTTTGTGGGATAGCATAAAAATCAAAACACGTTGGCGAAGCCGCGGGCGAAAGCTAGTACATATATAAAATATCACACAGAATTGGATATACAGAATGGTGAGAGTCTTACGCGTAGCTTGCCAGCAAGTAGTATCTACTTGGCACTTTTTCTCAAGAACTATAACCTCGCTCAAATGATAATTATTTTTTAAAATAAAAAATTGGTATGGTCTAAATTCATTCAACGCATTACTACATGCAAAAAGGTATCCACTTTACAGAATTTTATTTAAAGTCTGCCATCTGACCAAACTACTCTTTGACGACGATGCAATATTGGTGCAATTACGAGTATAGGTTCCTAATATACGACAAAATACTAATTTTGCATGGCTTTGTACCAGATGGGAACTTTCAAGAGTAGTTGCAATATTTTGTAAAGCTATGTTCATACTATTTGATAAATTAGTAAATACTGTACTAGACTGGAACTGAATGGAACCATTCTTGGTTTACTCGAGAGAAACTGTCGTAATATTTTTTTAATAGCTTAGACACTATCAAAGTCTAGGGCAAGTCCAAATTTCACGTCAAAGCTTAATTCGACTTAGTAACGTCCTGAAAACTGGGCAATGTTATTAACTCTTCAATATATCAGCACATTAAGCTGAAACGTTTTGATCAGTACCTATGCTTTAGTAAAGAGAACACACTATCACAAATATTGTTTATATCTACTAAACTTTATTATCTTTCTATGTGCTACTTATATCTTTTCTATTACTGTGTTGTACTAATTGATGTGCAGAGCGCATTAGTATTTTAATAGAACACTGTTGGACAGAGGCCCACCCTTGGAAGGTGGCTATATGTTATACTTTAATACAAATTAAAATTTATTTCCTTTACTAACTTATCTCAATAAAACTCTTTATTGGGCTTGTATTGGTTTTCAATTATTTAAATCGCAAGTAATTAAAATCGTATCGATTCAACGCGTTGAAAACGTCCAATCAGTTCTCATTTGTTATTTTCTCTGGCGCATTAACACCATGTGTTGTATAAATAATTATCGTCGACCTATTTTTGGAATCTCTACACGATATACAACCAACTCTATCTGCTGAAACGGGATATATGAGCTTTAGTTATGACAGTTTTGATTTGTTATATTATGAGTTACAACAGAAGGAGTAACAGGGAATATTTTTGGTTGCTTTGATTGAGACTTATCAAGTTATGTTTATATTTTATTGGTTTTAAGTGACGAGCTTGTGGCGGTTTTGCGTGAGATTATTCAAAACTTTTATTGTCTAGAATAAAAATCTCTATCCACGAGTATTCAGAGTTATCTGCCTACCTTGTATTAAGCCAAATAAGGGCGCTTAAAACCGTCATTAATACATCTTTTACTATGGGGCCAACCCAAAATTGGTGAAAAAAAAACAAATCAACTGTTTCATACAAAACTGCAAGTCGCAATCGACATATTGTACGAAACAGCTGCTTTTTTTTCTCAAATTTCGGTCTAACTACATTGTAAAAGTATTTCATTTTGATAGCCTCCTTTCAGCTAAGTACTCCTGTTCTGTATAACCCTGTATAACTTAATAATTAAATACGATTACACCCAATAAACGACAGATACTGCATCATCTGCAATGAGGCGCGATCGCACACGGCGATTTATTACGACAATGAATCATAGACGTGTGGAACCGCGACTTTTATTGAAAAAACGATTGGATTTACATATAAATTAGAGAGGTTCACTAAATGGCAGTTTTTTCCTTCTCAATCCACAGGAACACAACTGTTTTAACACATTGACACCGGATGGACGACGGATGCAGTGTCACCCGCGGATCTCTCCACACTTGTGACGAGTCGCACTCATTTCAATTTAAGTATTGCGACAATTAGACACGTGACTTCTATAAATACCACAAATTAGTTTTAAAAAATAATTTACAGCATTTCAAGGTTGCTTGATAAGGGTTGATAGAAATAAACTAGGTACCTATGGTGTGAAATATACCTAGTCAGGTCATAAGTATTGTCACATAGTAAAAACTTTTCTTTTAGAATGCTGGCCACAAAAAAGTTTATTGAATTCGAATTTCGAATTGTTCATGAAAATAAAAATGTTTACTATTTTGAAATTTTACTCATTTTTCAATATGGAGTGGACGCTTAAAGAAGACCGTGTTGCAGTTATTGCGTTGCATCGTTGCGGTTACGCGCCAATTAATTTTTTGACATACTGAAAAAATTGAATATAACCAAAAAATTCGTTTATCGTACCATCAAACGATACAATGAAGACTCTAGTGTAGATGACAGGTCAAGAAGTGGTCGCCCTCGGTCTGTTAGGACTCCAGCAGTGATAAAAGCTGTGAAGGCGCGAATTCAAAGAAATCCTAAATGTAAGCAGAAACTGTTGGCCCTTCAGATGGGGTTAAGCAGAACCACGGTGAAAAGGGTGTTAAATGAAGACTTAGGGCTTCGGGCATATCGAAGAAAAACAGGACATCGTTTAAATGCTCGTCTAATGGACCTGAGACTGAAGATATGCCGCGCTTTGTTTAAGCGGTACGCGGGAAAAAAATATCGGGAAATTCTTTTTTCGGATGAAAAAATTTTTACCGTAGAAGAGAGCTACAACAAACAAAATGATAAGGTGTACGCACACAGTAGTGAAGAAGCGAGCAACCGTATTCCGCGTGTCCAACGAGGTCATTTTCCATCCTCGCTCATGGTATGGTTAGGAGTTTCTTATTGGGGCTTAACAGAGATACATTTTTGTGATAAAGGTGTAAAAACGAATGCAGTTGTGTATCAAAATACAGTCCTGACGAACCCTGTGGGACCTGTTTCTCATACCATGTTCAATAACAGGCACTGGGTATTCCAACAAGATTCGGCGCCAGCTCATAGAGCGAAGAGCACACAAGACTGGCTGGCGGCGCGTGAAATCGACTTTATCCGGCACGAAGACTGGCCCTGCCTTCCTCCAGTCCAGATTTGAGTCCGTTAGATTACAAGATATGGCAACACTTGGAGAAAAAGGCGTGCTCAAAGCCTCATCCTAATTTGGAGTCACTCAAGACATCCTTGATTAAGGCAGCCGCCGATATTGACATGGACCTCGTTCGTGCTGCGATAGACGACTGGCCGCGCAGATTGAAGGCCTGTATTCAAAATCACGGAGGTCATTTTAAATCAACTTTATTGTCATAAGAATCTATGTTTTGTTAAATTCATTTTGGTATATAAATGGTTACATAATGAATAAACTTGTTTCATTTATTTTATATTAAACATGTGACAGAATTTCAGACCTGACTGTGTAATAATATGTATCCTGAGTATTCCTGAGAAATTCAAAATTAATTTTATAAATATCGGAGGGCCCTTTTTAGGGTTCCGTACCCAAAGGGTAAAAACGGGACCCTATTACTAAGACCCCGCTGTCCGTTCGTCTATCAACAGGCTGTATCTCATGAACCGTAATGGCTAGAGAGTTGAAATTTTCACAGATGATGTAGGTATTTCGATTGCCGCTATAACAACAAATACTAAAAACAGATTAATTTTAATAGTTAAGGGGGGTTAAGGTTAAGGCTCCCATACTACAAACGTGATTTATTTACCGAGGGGCTCCCATACAGCACGGAACCCTTGAGGCGCGAGTCTAATTCGTACTTGGCTGTTTTTTTTTTTTTAATTTTTTGTTTTTAACTAATTTAATAGACTCCGAATAACATGTACTTTGTAACGAGTGCTGTGGTTTTTTTATTTATTGTTATACCAACCTACATACATATTGTGGACGTGTCTTTTTCAGGTAGTGTTTGCTCAGCGCATTCAATTGGAATTATTAGGTACTTTAAAATGTTTTTAACACATTTACACCGGATGAACGACGGATGCAGCGTCAGCCGCGGATCACTCCACACTTGCGACGAGTCGCGATCGCACGCGCGTCGATTTACTGCGACAATTAGTCAAAGACGCGTGCGACGACGACGTGCGACAAATCGCTGCCGGCTGCCGTCGCGTGGGCGGTGCACTTACATGCATAACGAGACAAATTGCTTTTAATTTTGCGCCACTCATTGATTTGCAATCAGTAACCGGCAGCGGCATAATAATATTACAATACAATACAACAACACTTTATTGACACCAACAAGAAAACATAACAAAAGAAACAAAGGCAGAAAAGGCACAAAAGGCGGTCTTATCGCTAAAAAGCGATTTCTTCCAAACAACCTCTTGGATGCAAGGAAACATAAAGACGACAAGGACGGTGTAAACGTAAAAAAAAGTAAAATAATGAAAAAAGTTTATTAGCCATGCATAAATACTAAAATAATACATACAATAAAAATAAACATACTTAGATGCATAAATAATATACAAATAAATTAATAACGAGGAGTGATATGAGTATCAGTCAGTTAGAGCTTTGAGAGATAATATTGCAGAACCTGGGCCTTGAAAGATTCAACGCTCTGTGCACGTCTGATGGTCACAGGAAGGTCATTCCAGAGAGCTACAGCTCGGACACTGAAAGAAAATTCATGAAATAACAGTAGAATGAGAATGGTATTTTTTAGTCAGTGCAGATGCTAATTTGAAAAAAAAAACTTGTAGGATCGAATCAGAAATGAGGAGATCTCGCATCTCGAGAGATAAAACTTAGCGGATTGGCAAGTTAAAATGGCAGTGGGCAGGGCATAAGACTGAAGCACACTGGATGTAAGCCGCTTCCAACCGGTCCTATTGTAGATCTATAGGCCTATGTCCAGCAGTGGACGTCATATGGCTTATGAAAAGATCGATGGATAAGTTATTGAGGTAATAATCAAAACTCTTAATTACTTTTAAAAAAAGGTCTTAAAAATATGTATAAGAAAAGTTAGTGCCTATAATTAACATAGGCATTAATCACAAGTACTCGTATCTGTGATAGCGTTCCTTATAATCAAAGAACTCATTTGCATGATAACGGAGTGTAGTTATGCCAATAATTGGATGGTAATTGCCGTCAATTTGTTATTGCAATTTAATCATTACGCAATAGAATGTGTCTGTGCTGGTGCATTAATTGGCTTCAATATGCGATATAGACACTGAGGAATCTTGTATAATTTTAATAATTTGCTTTTTTATAATTTGCTTGTTGATTGATTATGTTTCATGGATCTTATAATACGTTATGAATATGAGTTTTCTGTGTATTTTTCTATGCAACTATTAAAGTGGAACTTTCGTTAAGATAACAATATAATTAATCTAACTCTAACCAAAAACTTAGAATACATAAGCCACTGAAGTTTTTTTTTTTTTTTCTAGTTTATGTTTAAAGAAGTTTTCGACAAAAATCGTTACGTTTTCACAGTAGAGCAAAATCATTTTCATAAATAGTGAAGTGCTTTGTCACATTTATGATTGTTACGAAGATCTTCGAAATAATTGAATACTTTTCGAGGCTCTAGAAACTTAGCTCTGAGTGACATAATGCCCTGAGAGAAGTATCTAATGATTTAAAACTGTATTAGTATATATGAAGCCGCAAATTATATTGCAAATATGCGCCTCTCTATGTAGGTGATTGGAAAAATATGTATAATATTGATGTCAAGTAAACCTGCGACAACCGTGTTTACGCTATTGAAAATGAATTTTATTTTCCAGTTTAGTGGATACTTGTAATTACGATTTTCTTGATTGTCCTTCTCTTTCTATTCAAAGTACATTCCGCCTTTTTATGTCTAAGCACCTTTTTCTCTATCCCAAGGTTGTCTGGAAGAAATCGATGATATTGATAAAGTTACTCGTTGTAACTGACCACCAGTTTTTTTTTTGTTATGTTATTTGTTTTACATCTGGTGTGAACAATAAAACATTTATCTATCTGTCTATCTACGATTTTCATAGGTCGTATGGTAATATCACGTCACATGGAATTGATTTAGAATAAAAACAAAGTCTAATATTATGATACATTTACATCATCATCATTATCAGTCTGAATTGACCCGCTGGATATAGGCCTCGTATCTCTTGTGCTAGTTTTCCCTGTCTTGGGCTGATCTCATCTACGCAAGTCCCGCTGATAAATATTATTCATGATAAATTTAGATGCTTAACAAAATTACACATTTGATCTACTTAAGTAACTAAGTATTTTGACACACAGAACTTAAATTTTAGCTAATAGCTCTGGCTTACATTAAACACTTAATTAACTTTACAAACAGCTGTAGGATAACACAACTTACTTAGCCCTTCAGAATCCTTGCAGTAAGCAAACAGCTTCATCTCAGTTAAATAAAGTTTGAATGTTTATTTTAAAGCATTTTGTTCCAACTGACTGGCAGCTCGAGATAGGATGTTCGTGTGAACATGTGAATTGAAAAGTCAACAATTTGTTCGTGCTTCTTTTAAGTATTTTTACGAACATGTCAGTTTAAAAATATTTTTGCGAATGATAGAAAAATGGTCACACCTGCTATTAATTTCGATTGAGATCTCTAAACAAGCATTTACTCATCAACTTGGCATTTTTTAGGGTTCCGTACCCAAAGGGTAAAAACGGGACCCTATTACTAAGACTTCGATGTCCGTCTGTCTGTCACCGGGCTGTATCTCATGAACCATGCTAGCTAGGCAGCTGCAATTTTCACAGATGATGTATTTTTTGTTGCCGCTATAACAACGAGTACTAAAAACAGAATGAAATAAATATTTAAGGGGGGCTCCCATACAACTAACGTGATTTTTAGGAGTTTTTTGCTCGCTATTAATAACGGAAGAGGGGCTCCCATACGGTACGGAACCCTTCGTGCGCGAATCCGACTCGCACTTGGCCGATTTTTCCATATTGATGTATTTACTGTCTGATATAATTTATTTTATGGATATTTTTTTTTATCGGGCAAAAGTGCCTTTATTAATTACAACAAACTGCAATAGGGGTACCTATTGTACTACCTTATATGCTAAAACTACTTATACTACTACTACATTAAACATAATTACGTGGTTAATAATATGGTTAATTACATGGTATATAATATATTTACGTACCAACCGTCGACTTAAATGTTAGTTAGTACGTAATCAAAAGACGTCTCTGCACTTATTTTCTTGTACTCGTATTTACTGTTGGATATACATATCTCTTATTTTTGCTGAATCTTTTTTATTAATTAAGTACGAAAAGGTTCTTGAAGTCGTTGACTCGTACGTCTACCTTGGACAAGTAGTCCAGTTAGGTAGGTCCGACTTCAAGTAAGAGGCCAATCGCCGAATCCAACTCGGCTGGGCAGCGTTCGGAAAATTGCGTAGCGTCTTCTCGTCCGACATACCTCAGTGCCTCAAGTCGAAAGTGTTCGACCAGTGTGTGTTGCCAGTGATGACTTATGGCACAGAAACGTGGTCTCTCACTATGGGCCTTATTAGTAAGCTCCAAGTAGCCCAACGAGCTATGGAGAGGGCTATGCTCGGAGTCTCTCTGCGAGATCGAATCAGAAATGAGGAGATCCGTAGAAGAACCAAAGTTACCGACACAGCCCAACGGATTGGCAAGTTGAAATGGCAATGGGCAGGGCACATAGCGCGGAGGACTGATGACCGATGGGGTCGGAAAGTTCTCGAGTGGAGACCACGTACCGGCAAGCGCAGCGTAGGACGACCACCCACAAGGTGGACGGATGACCTCATTAAGACCGCAGGATCGCGCTGGATGCAAGCCGCTTGCAACCGGTCTTATTGGAGATCCATAGGGGAGGCCTATGTCCAGCAGTGGACTTCTTATGGCTGATGGATGGATGGATGAATTAAGTACGGAATCAATAAGTTGTAAGTTGCTAAGTTATATAGTAACCTCTAATTAAAGACTGAAGAAAATATTCTTTACCTAGTTTGGGGCTTAGGGAATACAAATGCGTCTTTTGTTCAACCTTTTGAGCACGAATATGTCGAATATGAACGTATTATTTTATAGAATGTATCTTTCAACTAAGATACATTTGAATATTCAAATATAGCAACGAACTCGTTTTGACATATTCCTAAACCAATTTTTGCCGTAAAAGTCACATCAAAAATAAAAATTGTACCTATTATAAACGCGTAACCGATCAGTTCGTGCCAAGATAAAAATATATATTATATTGAATTAAAAACATTTACGAACAAAATTTAAATGCAAAATTAATTGAGTTGAACATTTTTATAGACAACTATGGATTGACAAATGGAATCCTGCTCTGAGCCGCTTTTATATTTTATCTTTATAGGTAGATTCTATAAAGATAAAATATAAAAGCGGCTCAGAGCAGGATTTGCAATTTTACTGCTATCGTTTATATTCAATTGCATCGTTACTAGTATAATTTATTATATTTATACATGGTTTTATATAATAGAACGGAACAATAAAATTTAAAACCAATTAGTGAGTGGTAAAAGTGGATCTATATTTTTTGCGATTTGGCTATAAAACTATGCTATTTGAGATTTAGATTTCAATTTTAATTAAGCCCGCATGAAAATGGTCTGACAGTCGAATTTTGATTTACTTGTAAAATATTTTTATAGTTTTAATTGTCTGTCAACGTAAATTAACCTGTCGACTTTTCTTCTTCTTCTTCGTGTCGATGGTTCTAAGGTGATAGATCTAGATGGTAATGATCTATCTAGATAAGCTTTGCCCAGTGGTTAGCGACTGCTACTCCAGGAGGGGTGGCTTCCACTAGGTCACTCAGTGTGCACGTATTTGGGCACTGAGGACAGCACAGTAGGTGTTGCATTGTCTGCACTGCTCCACAGTCGCACTCCACTGAGGTTATGTCAGAGAAACCCCATTTGGCCATGTTAAACTTGCAGCGGCCAACTTGGGTCCGGAGTCGATTCAACGACTTCCACGTTGGCCACGCTAACTCATTCCCTGGGGGGAGTTCTTCCGCTGGCTCTAAGCCCGCTTTCGACTAATAAAGCACTTACTTTGAAGTAACTTAGATCTTTCCTCCGATTTAATATACCTACTTCTTGAACTATTAAATCATAACCATCATCATCCACAGCCTTCTTTATCCCTTAGCTGGGTTTGGGCCTCTCTCTTATAGTGTCATCTGCTTTGGTCTTTTGCCAAACTATTAAATATTTATACCAAAATAAACAATCTCATCTATGAAAATTCACAAGATAATAAATAAGTCATAGACAAATGTACCAAATAGAGATAGATTACGCAAAATAAAGCTAAGCTCACACCGACATAACTCATGCGACTAAAAAAAGTAATAACTAATAAGTTCTAGTCAGACCAAAACTATAGGTCTATAGGGACCATATGATCGAAGACGCAACACGTTTAGTTAAAAGAAACTTTTTACACCGACCTCGACAAAACAGAGAAACAAAAAAGCCGGTAAGATATTTTATTCTTTAACCATACGCACTGTAACAGCAACTGTTGCTGTATTCGATATCCGTAGCTTTATTAAACCAAACTGCTAGGTACAATCTCTCATTCTATGCTAGTATTCTAGGCACTGTAGACATTGTATTGTGTTGAAATCAAGGAAAAATAAATACCACTACTGGTATGAAATTTAGTAAATCGAAAAAATACTACGAGTATGTCGCTAGAAAAGAGGTCACTCTTAACAAAGCTGTTGAAACAGTTTTAACACAGGGCCAATACCGATAACTGGGTGTTATTTAGTTACTTTTTATATAAGTATGTATTATATTTTATATATATGTAGTATATCAGCCTTTGGCAGCCATATCACAAGCTTTGCTTAGTTTGGGGTCAGAGACCTTGTGTAAGATGTCCCCAAATATTTATTTATTTGTTTATTTATAACTATCAACATTATAAACAATTATTTAAAAAAACTCAAACAAAAACAGAAATTGAACATCTAACGGTAAACTTACTCTTTCAGTGTGATCACGCTCTTAGCAAAGAACGGTAAAGAAGATAAATCGCTGGGTCGATTTATATCAATTCGTCGAACGTTCCACGAACCCTTTGCTCTGAACTAATGTTGTCAAACGGGTGCCTTTTGTCTTTAATAGCCATAGATGAGTTTCAATAGAAAACAAAAAAAAATGTTGTAACTAGTACATACTGCTCTCCATGAGATTTTATCAACAATGCTGTGTTCCAAGTCTTTCCATTTAGATTATTTAGTGAGAAATGAAGACATCTAACATTCTTCAATGGCCAGCCAATATATGGTTGTAGTTTAATCTAATTAGATAACAATTTGCGGTAAATGTTCTTATAAAAATACACAAGTTCATAAAACAAAAATACAATCCTGAACAATAACAATGAAGTGAACAATGAAGTGACAGAAAGAAATGTATTTCGTACATGTATATATTAGGTAGTTTAGGATAATCCTGAACCTATATATTGAAATACTCGTAATGGATATTGATTCTAACAACGACTAAAATATATATTACGATAAAATAACTAGGTTTCCAGAAAATGATCAAAAAAAGGATTCTTATCTTTTATACAGACACAGTTATTAAATACTTTTTACTATTAAATAAAACAGTCATTTAGACATAGATATTTTACATTTTCAACAGCCTATAAAATGTTTTCAAGAACAAAACTTGACTCTTCCACTAGAAATAATAGCCATTTACTTTTTAGGGTTCCGTACCCAAAGGGTAAAAGCGGGACCCTGTTACTAAGACTTCAATGTCCGTCTGTCTGTCTGTCACCGGGCTGTATCTCATGAGCCGTGATAGCTAGGCAGCTGAAATGTTCACAGATGATGTATTTCTGTTGCCGCTATAACAACAAATACTAAAAAACAGAATAAAATAAATATTTAAGAGGGGCTCCCATACCAAAAACGAGTTTTTTGCTCGCAATTAATAACACTAAGAGGAATGGGGCTCCCATATGGTACGAAACCCTTCGTGCGCGAGTCCGACTCGCATTTGGCCGATTATTTTCAATAAAAAGCTCGGCTCTCAACGCCCAACTTTTTCATCAAAACATTTTCACTTTTAACGGTAACTTTACAACACCTGCGTTACTTACATCACACGTCTAATAGACGCCCCATAACTTTTAAAATACAAGTAAGCTATAAATATTGGACTGAAGCATTAAACAAAGAAGCTCTTAAACGAAAGTGAAACAATGAAAGTAAGCTTTTATGTTACGACATTTTTGTTCGGGTCTCGTTTAAATTGAAAGAAAACAGCGATAAATAGACTCTATTTGACAGCGGTACACGTAATTTCACTTACCTGCGCAAGAGTCCGTTGTAGGCTTAAAAGTCAGAAAGCTCAGGAATTTCGCCTGCCGAATATTTAGCATGCAGGTATTTATGGGCATTAAAGCTTTAGTATCGTCAAATATGTTAAAACTGGGTTTTTATTAAAGCTGATAAATTAGTTTTTGGAACAGATTTTTGCTCGAGAGAAAAAGGTACGAGTATATTATTTCGATAAAACGGTTAACAGCTTTTAAGTTAGGTGAAGTGAGGCTCTTACCTAGCGACTGTAAGCACTTAAACCGATTCCTAGAATAATTTTCCTGCACTCAGTAAGCAATAACATACGTAAAACGATTTACTCATCACCATAATTTCTGCCAGGACGTCCTCTTTTACACATAGGCCTCCCCTATAGATCTCCAATAAGATCGGTTGGAAGCGCCAAGCATATGACACAATCTTGCTGTAATAGTGAAGTCATCTGTCCACCCTGTAGATAGTCATCCTACGCTGCGTTTGTCGATACGTGGTCTCCATTCCAGAACATTTCAACCCCTTCGGTGTTAGTTCTTTGTGATCTATTTATGCCGTGAAATGGCATTACCACTTGTCGATTTTGGGCTATGTTGGCTGGACAATTTTCATTCCTGTATTAAGACTTTGGAAAGAATCTATGTTCATTGCTTATACAGGGTTATCCAGAATGATTTAAATATCTGTTCCATACATTTCGATCCCGATTGTAATTTTATATGGAACAGCTGATTTTTCTCGAATTCCGGGTTGAACGAATAGTAAAAGCTGTTCATAATGATGGTCTTGATCACCCCCTTTTGTCTTAGTACATAGTTGGTAAGCAGAGAACCCTGTATACAGATTTATAAACAATTCTTTTCTCTTTTTTCATTTCTTAATTAACAAAATGTTGCATTGCATGTGGCTTCACAAAAAAAAAATGCAGTTCCCATTCATTTACTTACGATGGTGTTACAAAGTTTGGGAAAATTGGAACAATCACTCGTCGAACAGAACTAAGTGACCTTGTTTACTTCTACCTTCTTAAAGTTGTTATATAGATGCTGCATATATATATCATTGGAAATACTGATGGAAATCAATCACATAGTAAGTATTCCACTGAGTATGAGTCACATCAGTGCTGAGTAAGTACAGCAGGCTTGTGCTACCATTGTGACTTCCTGAATCCTTTAAGATTTAGAGTTCTTGCAATCACACCGTAGTGTAATAAGCTACAATAAAATACCAATTTTAAATATATGAAACGTACGTTCGTTACGAAAATGTAAAAAGTATGTAAACAGAGTACACAATCAATTATATTGTTATAAATAATTTTAATAAATTAATCAAGTCAATTAAATTGACTTTGTCTTTATAAAAATCGTAATCACTTATCAGCCGTTAACTTCCACTTTTGGGCAAAGGCTTCATTTGTAAGCATACTATAACAAGTATAAGACCGGCTGAAAACGGTCAAAGCAACAAGCAACTTGAATCTCGTGCGTTATTGTTGTAGTCTTTAATCAATAATGAGATTAGGTTTTCCATAAAAATTACTACTAAATCATTAAAATTAACAAAATATTAGCAAATTGCAGTGCAGTGTGAGTAAAAGCCATGTTTATCCGGGATACGCGAACAAATCCGGATCCTAGAGGCATTTGGCAAAGTGCTGCGACGTCCCGCTGCCTCGCGCCATTTTTTCCGCGCTGACAACACAACACAACAAAAAAAAAGATTAGGCTTTGTTAAAATAGGAAAGATAGGTAGGTACATATTGCTTTGTGTGTTTATGCATTTTATTAGTAAGTATTTAACTCTCAATAGCATGTCCTCTAAAATCTGATCTATAGGTAATTTAAAAAAACCGGTTCATTTATTTGGGACCCACGTCGCTAAAAACATACTCGTGTTAAAATTTTAACACCCTTTTCTTTGCGGCCAAAAATTACTACGTCACATTTCACATTACAGTACAGTGTAAGTAGAAGCCATCTTTATCCGGGATACGCGAACAAATCCGGATCCTAAAGGCATTTGGCAAAGTGCTGCGACGTCCCGCTGCCTCGCGCCATTTTGTCCGCGCCTACAACGCTTCGCACTTCGCCACCCGACCGCCTCTCCGAGGCCTTCGCAGATTAGGGAAGAAAAAAGTCGAGTTATATCTGCTCTGTTTATTTTTGAGGTGGCTTTGCGAAAATGCCCAAAAGTATATAGGTACTTTGTGCATTAAATGCGGCATAACTTTAAAATGATCTTACGCATAAGGTGACAACGGATACGTAGTGGAGTTGGGCAGGACACGTGGCCAGGCGATGTGACGACAGGTGGAGCAGGACAATGACGGAGTGGTGGAGCGTTTGTCATCCGGCTGAAAGATGGCGAGACGATATTGTGAAAATCGCGGGTCGAACTTGGACACGATTAGCACACAACCGAGACAGATGGCACCGTAAGAGACCTATACCCTGCAGTGGGACAGAGAGGGCTGCGGATGATGATGATGAAGATGATAACTGCTTAGTAAATTTAAATCTATCTATAGTCATATTTGAATAGTTTATAGGTATCTACATAATATATCTTTTGTCTGTTCCACTTTTAACAAGCTTTTGAAGCGTGATAGGGCGCAAGCTGATTTAAACAATGACTGTTTGTGAGTGTGAGGTATTTCCAACAAAACATGATAATAAAAACAAATTAATTCGTTAACCTATGCACACGGGCATATACGTTGATAAAGTTATGTTGAAACTAGCTTTTGCCCGAAGCTTCGCCCGCGTTTTTTATTTTTATGCTATCCCACAGGATCCTTTTTTTTGAGATAAAAAGCAGTCTATAGATTACTTTTACTTTACTTTCCAACCTTTGAACTATATTCAGAAATCACGTCTATCCGTTGCTCTGTTGCTACGTGAAAGTGTAACAAAAAAACTTACATTCACATTTATAATATCATTAATTAATTAGTAGGGAAGTAGGGATGTGAGCCCACAGTAGTGCTCCGTTAAAAATAAATACCTCCGGGCAACATCCTAAAACTCTTCATGCTGATCATTTTCGATATTGCTGGAAAAAGAAACACCAAAGTCAAATTCAGGGTTCTAGAATAAATTAAATAGAGTAGGAACTTAGAACATGAATCTGACATGCGCTTAGCCGAGATTTTCATAGTATGGAATACAGATTATAATTTTATCTTGGCTTGTCGTTCTTTTCCTACGATTAAACGTGCCGACAGGCTAAGGCATCAAAAACATTAGGTATCTGCTTACTGTTTAGGATATCATTAACTTTCCGTTTGCAAAACAATGTTAAAACTTTTTTTGCATAAAATTTGACAATTACATAAATGAATGCTACTCGTATCTATCTTTATCGTCATCAGTCTGTACTAACCACTAACCTACTGCTGGACATAAGCTTATAGTGACGACAAGTGGCGTATTTTCATAACCGAATAGTGTCCCAGGTTGAATGGCAGCATCCAGGCTCAGTGACGTTTCGGACATGTGGACATATCGTCCGAAGTGACTTTTTAATTATTTTTTTTATCAATCAAGAATTCAATGAATTATGTGTCAATGTCATCAAACGATCAGTAGTAGACACAAATAGACGCTACCTATCTTGAACAAGGAAAATGAAAAAAAAACTCTAAAACGAGTCACGTACTCGTAAGAAGGGCATTACCGGAATCGGACGAAACAGGGATTTTCAAATGTCGTAAACTCTCAATTTTGACATCCACCATACACACTCCTAATAGCCCCCTCTTATCTATTTCTGAATTCCGCTCGTATTCACGGACCGCGTTGTTTTACATTTGAGGCACGTAGACAGCGCCATCTGTCGCTGAGAGCGGTTTTAAAAACGATATGTTGGTGAAACCGAAGAATGCACTCCGCGATGCGATTACGACACAGTATAAAAGAAGTAGGGAATTTCAAAAAGAAAACGACGTGAAATGAAAAGTCAGCATCAAATTAAAATTCATCGTATTATTATCTGTCCTAGAATATCTGGTAGATACCAATGTATGCCAATAAGTCCAGTTCCAACTGGTGTTATTGGAAATATATAGGTTCTCCCATGGATTTCCTAAAAACACATTCTAGTGTCTGGATATGTATAAGCTTTGAAATGAAACCAGGAGTTTAAAAATAACATGTTAAGGTACATGTTATTTTTAACTTTCGCCAGTTAAGCACTTAATTTTTACATACTTTGAGTGCACGATTAATCTCTTAGTGTATAAAAATATGGATCTTTACATTCTCTGTGTTAGGTTTCAACTAATTTCCGCTCGTGAAAATAAAAACTTATTCCGTCACACAATCGTGCTAGAATACGTGTTAAACTTTCTATTATCGTTGTTTTTTAGCTTTGACCTAAGCGATACTTGAATTATTTTTACAGTGGAACCTTAATTATCCGGCCGTCAGTTATACGGATTTACCATTATCCGGGTAACTACCCGCGGTCATTAAAATTCATTATCACGTTGTATCCATGGATAGACAGACTTGTCAAAAGTTTTATAACCCGCCAGCGAACCGTTCTTTCTTCTGCTCTCCGTGAATCGTTATTGTTTTTGTTACTACGAGTAAGTGTACTTCGCACTGAGTCGCCACGTGACCAAAAAACAAAATTAAAAATTAAAAAAATCAAAGCGGAAGTTTATATATTATCCCTAAAAATTTAGTAAATATTATTGAATCATAATAAAAAAGGAGAAACTGGTCGTAACGTAGCTTAAGATGATAAAAAAAAAACAGTATTTTCATTCCTTTGATTATCCGGATTTTCGTTTAACCGAATGCACAACGACACGAATTAGTTCGGTTAATCGAGGCCCTACTGTATATATATATTCAAAGGTATTTCATATTTCAGGTATGTTAATAAAAAATCTTTTATGCTATGTACTTGTCTATGAAACATAATAATATTTGTCTTACTATTTTTTTCGCTGTGCTACGACTGCGTTGTATGTACATGAATTGAATCAGACACTCGCGACATCTCTGTACACGAATAAGGCACTTCTAGACACCAGCACTCTCCGCCGTCAGTCTAGTTGAAACATGTAAAATTAAAGGTTTACATTGAAACTGCACGACGTCTGGCCTTGTCTCTAAGGAAGCTTGAAGTTCATGTTCCATTTTGTAGATGTAGAGACTTAAGGTGCCACATTTTTGTAGTGGTAGGATTTTCTTGCATTCTTTTCTTCTCCTATATCTGATTGGAGATCCATAGGGGAGGCCTATGTCCAGCAGTGGACGTTTTATGGCTGATGGATAGATGGATGGTAGGATTCTCTTGCAGAACCCGCCCGGAGAAGCACCACCCCTTCGCCAGTTATTCAATGAATATGCAATTAGTATGCAATTGTGCATTACTGTGTACTCGATTCTATGGTTCTAGCAGTTAAATTTTCAGACTACACACTACGAGATTTAAAAGCTTTGTATCTCAGAATAACAAGCACAGTATTGTGGCACGAAGAATTTTGTAGGTACTGGTTTAGTTCAAAGTTCTGGGTGGTGAAGACGTCATAGCCATGCGTAACGCCAAATGCATAACTCGTCTCGTCATTTAATGACATAAAAGGGATTGCCCGGTAAATTGTGGGATATTATCTCAAGTTTCCCTGAACACTCCTGGCGACGTCGTCTCTGCGAACCCTGACTCTCACGAGGACTTAAGTATCGCGGAGACGATTCAATTGAATATAGACATACACACACACACACACACATACACACACACACACACACACACACACACACACACACACACACACACACACACACACACGCTGCGCTGCGTAATATGTAAATCCTGTAAAATACCTGCGTAGTTAAGTCGTATTCGTTGTAAAATTACTCGTATACTTTATTAATTTATACTAAATTACTGTAATCTGTTTTGGCCTTATGTTTAATTACTGTAGTTGTATTTAAAGATTATATTGTAACGCTGTTGATTACATGACATAAATAAAAAAAAATAATAAAAAAAAAGACTAGGTAGGTATATTAATAATAAATAAGGACAATTACATTGCACGGATAATATTTCGATTAATTAATTCTGTTACAGTACATTTTTTAGGCTCTACAAAAACGGAAGTTTGTATAGGAATATACCGCCTAAGTATGCACCAAAGTTTATTTCACAATATTTGTATTTGAACGGAAACCGCCGCCGATCCCATCGCAAACTCTTAAAAAGAAATTCTTACCCTTGTCTGCAAGATCGAAATTACGATCAAAAAAGTAAACATCTCGTAGCTGTCATCCGAACTCGGACACTTTTTACATCGGTCTCCCCCGGCGACGTGGTGACCGTAAATTGTAAATTACGGCGAAAAACGTAAGACATGCAACAAGGCACTTCGCTCACGTGAAAAACAACAAACAAGGAGAGGGTCTGCCTATTACCCCACTTGAGATTGACCATTAAACGCTAACAAAAAGCTAATGGTTATCAAACCGCGACCACCCAAGTAGATGATCCTGGATCGTGAACTTTACGTAACACATTGTAAATTGCTATACGTCGCGTGTCCTAAGCAGAACTGTTCCTCGAATAAGACCCAGCAGTTCGCATAGCGTACAGTTCAAAGACATTTTTTGGTCGGAAACGTAGAGGTAGAAAGTATTAAGAACGCGGGAACTTCATGAATTTTTTCCCCGAACTGTAGGAATTCAAATTCCTCCGCCTACTTACGATCGCGTGTGGTCTAATTATGAATACGGAACAATACTGTTAACTTTTTACCGTCTCTCGGAAAAACTTTAGCGGTTTCCCGACAAAATGGAATAAAACTGGAACGGATAAAGGAAAACTTCAAGATCTGTTAGCTAAGATACCCTACTTCGCGACTCCATCGCTTTGAATTTTATATGCCGTCGCTACTGGAATGTTTGTTCTAGAGTTTTATTATTGCGAAATGTCTTTATGGTGTAAATAAATTTTGATCACTGGAAATACGCTTATTATATGCTGATTTTATGGGTTTGTTGGTAATTCCGTGTCTTTGTCGGGTGTAAAATTTACGATGCTCAATAATTTGACTGTCCAGTTCTAAGTTTTATAGCAAATTAACTTGCTGTTCTATTTTTTATTGAAACCATTTATTGGCAATTTTTTTCGATATTTTGCAAACCGAAGCGAAACAAGTTTTTTCTGATGCCTAAAATGGAAACATTAATTTTTATTTAGATAAATGTGAGCGATAAGGTCCGCGTAACACCCAATTAGTTACAGATTTGTGAGTCAAATGCAATGTGAATGACACACAAAGTACTGAACGGTTTGTTTTAAATCATTCAGATAAATATTTACATGACTTTCTTGTATTTTACGACGACAGTAGCTTAATGATGGGACCGTTTATTTTTCGATAGGCGCGTAGCCAATGATTTTGTATATTTTAATTAGTTTTAACATACCAACCCAAACCCGTTTGCCACTTTAGATAAATTTATTAAGTAGAAAATCGACGTGTTTGTATAAATCTTTCAATTTAATTTAAGAACCATTTAAAAAGACAAAGTAGATAACTTTATGTGCCTTATCTATGCCTCCGATGTTGAATAAATATGGCAAAACTGCTACAAAAAAAAAGCACGTAAATAAAACTACATAATGGGCTAAAATTGTGTTTTATTTGTGTGATATATTTGGCTATAAAATCTAAATATTTTCCTAAGTGTGAATGAAATGAGGACTGATGACCGATGGGGTCGAAAAGTTCTCAAGTGGAGACCACGTACCGGCAAGCGCTGCGTAGGAAGTCTACCCTAAAGGTGGACGGATGATGATATCATTAAGGCCACAGGATCGCGCTGGATGCAAGCCGCTACCAACCGGTATTATTGGAGTTCCATAGAAGCCTATATCGAGCAGTGGAAGTCCTATGGCTGATGGATGGATGGAATGAAAAATTTACAAGACAGTTTAATAAAGTATTGTTTGTCACCTGCCCAAAGAGGACACTTTTGATAAAAACCGGTACTATATAGCACAAAAATGCTCAAACTGCAAAGATCTCAATCTTTATAAACGCAAAGGCTTTAACAAACAACGACACTAAAAACACCTGTTCGGAGAATGTGTCATAGCTCTTTTAACATGCAACAAAGTAAAATAAAATACACACACCACACAAAATACTAATAGGCAATTAAAAATAAAACAGATGCTTTAGACCTCAAACCTACATCATTGACATTATCTAGTAAGTAGGTATCAGCATAAATTTCTACAAAAGCTTACTCCACTTTTCCTCAGCCTGTAATTTTTCTTTATCGAAAGCCCAGCATATTATTTGCTTACATCGCTTCAATTCAAATTGCTTTTATGAAATATCTCACATTTCTCTGACCTTTCGCCTCTTTTATAACAAGCGTTGCTCAACTGAATCTTAATGCTAAGTATAATATCGAGAACAATAAGCTATAAACAAGCATTCACATCAACGCATAATGCTATCCTGTAAGAAATGGGGGTTTACTTTCAATAATATATGACTTTTATTTACATGATTTCTCGCGCCACTGACGAAATATAACAATTTATATTAATACAATGGTCTGCTTGCAGTAAATTGTAGCACTGAACTTTTTTTGGAGTGTGAGAATAATAACAAGAAAAATGTACAACCGCAAGAAAATTATATACACGTACATACTAATATTGATAAATGTATACCATTCTACTATTACATTGAATAAAATAAATTGTTCGAGTATAGTAGTTTATGCAACTGTCATATAATTTTGTATTGCGCCTTTGTGCGCAGTCATCTTGAATACGCTTCGCAAATTTGGAATCCTGCTTATGATATTTACATTACACGCATTGAGCGCATTCAAAGACGGTTTCTCCGTCATCTTCAATTTAAAATTAAAAAATATTTTCCGGACTACATAGCGCGATGTCGGAGTTTTCACATTCTTCCCTTACATATCAGACGTAATATTGCTGATATCGTATATTTATTAAAGATATGTAATGGCGCAGTTGACTGCCCTGAGCTGCTGGAGCGTATAGGTCTAAAAGTTCCGATTAATTCAACCAGGAGACCGTGCTCACTTCTTGTCCCGGCAGCTAACACTAATTATAGGCAAAACACTTATCTGATAAGAGCAAGCCGGAGTTTCAACAAAGTGGCATCCAATTACGATGTTGACGTATTTAATACGTCCGTGGCACGTATGAAACGATTGCTTTCGAGCGCATTTTTTGAATGGCTGTGATTTCGCGGGCGGCGGTCGATCGCCTGTCTCTGGACGCTCGGAGCTGGGTTGGTGATTGCAGCTTGTGCATTCACAGCTATTTATATTTACTTATTTATTTTTCAGTCTACTCGATCAACTTACATTTCAACTTATTTGTGGAACCCTGTAATTGGCCGTCAACACATATGTTTTAATATATTTCCGTAACATAGCTGTAAGGTTCCCAATGAAAATAAAAATAAATAATAAAATAATACTCGTTACTATTATGAAACTCGCTGCGCTCGTTTCATAAACACACTCGTGTTTTAATACCCGTGTTATATGCAGTTGCATACACTACTTTATCTTCACTAATAATTGACGCCGCTGCGCGCGCAGGGCGGCCAATCAGGAGCGAGCGCGCACTTGGCGCCGCTGCGCGCGCAGGGCGGCCAATCAGGAGCGAGCGCGCACTTGGCGCCGCAGCGCGCGCAGGGCGGCCAACCAGGAGCGAGCGCGCACTTGGCGCCGCTGCGCGCGCAGGGCGGCCAATCAGGAGCGAGCGCGCACTTGGCGCCGCTGCGCGCACAGGGCGACCAACCAGGAGCGAGCGCGCACTTGGCGCCGCTGCGCGCGCAGGGCGGCCAACCAGGAGCGAGCGCGCACTTGAACACTCAAACAACACAACAAAACACTCAATTTAAGCAATTTCACATGATGTTATAATATCCACATCGATATCGTAAAATCTCATTATAACATCGCTCGCTCGCTCCTGATTGGCCGCCCTGCGCGCGCAGCGGCGCCAAGAGCGCGCTCGCTCCTGATTGGCCGCCGTGCGCGCGCAGCGGCGCCAAGTGCGCGCTCGCTCCTGATTGGCCGCCCTGCGCGCGCAGCGGCGCCAAGTGCGCGCTCGCTCCTGATTGGCCGCCCTGCGCGCGCAGCGGCGCTAAGTGCGCGCTCGCTCCTGATTGGCCACCCTGCGCGCGCAGCGGCGCCAAGTGCGCGCTCGCTCCTGATTGGCCGCCCTGCGCGCGCAGGGCGGCCAATCAGGAGCGAGCGAGCGATGTTATAATGAGATTTTACGATATCGATGTGGATATTATAACATCATGTGAAATTGCTTAAATTGAGTGTTTTGTTGTCTGCGCTATAACAGTAGTCATTATAAGTCAAATATTGGAAACATAAGTAGAATGTTACAACATTAGTGTAGATAAAATAAATTAAGTTAACTGCTAGAACAACCTGGACGCACATAGTTTTTTAATCAATCTTTTGATATGTAATGGTAGTATTGTAAATTATTATATTAAATTACAGTAAAGTATTGTAAAAGTGTGGTATTGCACCAAAATAATTACCGAAATATATTCACTTTTAGATGCCTAAATTTAAATAAAGACAGCTTAAAATAGAGTACTGAATTAAACGATTCATTAATTCTATTACTAGAAAACGAACTCGCGTAACGATCTCCGCTATTTTTTTTTTTGTGCTCGTCATGTCTTGCAATATCAGCTTCGATTTTCTTACGGAAGGCTTTTGAAATAGGCACAAGTAGTATTTAAAATAGTTTAAAGTAATGGCCATGTATTAACTCAATGGCTCTAGAGTAGTAAAAGAGAAAATCGAGCAATTTCAATTAAGAACGTTTATTACATGCTCAAGAATTCTAAACACCACAGCATGCGATTGCAAATTGTAAACATAAAAGAAATTCCAGTACACAACTACTCATTTTATACGGAAACTTTACGTGCTCATAAAAATCTACTGCAATACAGCCTGTAACACTAGCAAAATTGAATATAACCAAAACACCGCAAAAAATAAACAATAAACCACATTGTCCAACACGTGACTGCTTCCATCTTCCCGTCACGGAGTTCTTCAATTATTAACATTATAGATGCCTCCATAGCACTTCTAACATGAATAATAAAACGTATGAATACGCCGTGAAAACGCCAAAGAAACTGCAAAAGGGGTGCTGCACAATGCCGTTATAAAAGCAACACTGTATCTTTATGCGTTGACAATGTGCATTGTGCCTTACTAGCTGGTCTTCCTGAGGAATTTTAATATTCTCAAGTCTCCGAGAGCTTCATCTTCATAGCGAGACAGTTTGCACTACACGAAATTCTTTAAAAATTCATGACGGTTATTCACCCGCTATCTAGAAGCTGGAATGGAACTAGTGCAATGGGTTTTGTTGCCGTATTTCACTCAACCTCTGGGATACTCGGTATTTCAGGTGAGTCTTATCACGGATGCTTAAGACTCATTCTTGCAGTTCGCTCTGGATTTGATTATGTTGTTATATGTGCAACCGTTGTAAAAGCAATTTTGGTTTTACGCATACTAACATTTGCTATCCAGTCCGCAAGGATTGTGACACTGGTTACGCCTTCGACGGCGACGATACTATAAACGAGACAGGATCTAGAGTTTGGATTTAGTGGCTATTTGAAAGAGTCAATAAAATTCGAAGGCAACTTTTACGAGACTAAACTAAACAGAAGTCGGATCTACTAAAATAATAGACCATTGTAGATCATCAATTGATTAGCCTGTGAGATAAGTAGATAGAAATTATAATTTTAATTGTGATGCCAACACATAAATATTTAAAATTAGCAACGAAAAAATCATACTGAAAAAGATAATATAGATGATTTTTACAGGATTTAGTTTGAAATAGATTTTATCTAGACTAACATTCTACGTTTCCAATACTTGACTTATAATGACTACTGTTATAGCGCAGACAACAAAACACTCAATTTAAGCAATTTCACATGATGTTATAATATCCACATCGATATCGTAAAATCTCATTATAACATCGCGCGCTCGCTCCTGATTGGCCCTGCGCGCGCAGCTGCGCTCTCATGGCGTCCATTTTGACATAAAAAAATGGCGGACTTCAATTTTTTGAAAAAGTCGTCATGGGTATCGTTTTCGAGGTTTTTGGGGGAGTAGATTTCGAAAATGGCGTCCATTTTGAAATTAAAGATGGCGGACGACACTTTTTTGAATAAGTCGTCATGGGTATCGTTTTCGAGGTTTTTGGAGGTATAGATTTCAAAAATGGCGTCCACTTTGAAATTAAAGATGGCGGACTTCACTTTTTTGAAAAAGTCGTCATGGGTATCGTTTTCGAGGTTTTTGGCGAAGTAGATTTCAAAAATGGCGTCCATTTTGAAATTAAAGATGGCGGACGTCACTTTTTTGAAAAAGTCGTCATGGGTATCGTTTTCGAAGTTTTTGGAGATATAGATTTCAAAAATGGCGTCCATTTTGAAATTAAAGATGGCGGACTTCACTTTTTTGAAAAAGTCGTCATGGGTATCGTTTTCGAGGTTTTTGGGGGAGTAGATTTCGAAAATGGCGTCCATTTTGAAATTAAAGATGGCGGACGTCATTTTTTTGAAAAAGTCGTCATGGGTATCGTTTTCGAAGTTTTTGGTTAGATTTTAATGGCGCCAAGTTCACTGTGACAATACACGTAGATACGCGTGAATTTAATGTTTCGCAATATGTTTTTTTTTTAATTTTTTTTTTATTAGTGAAGATAAAGTAATGTATGCAACTGCATATAACACGGGTATAAAAACACTCGTTACTATTATGAAACTCGCTGCGCTCGTTTCATAAAATCACACTCGTGTTTTAATACCCTTCATTATATGACAGTTGCATAAACTACTATTAACGGTTAGCACTGCAGTTCTGCTAAACCATAAAGTTACCTGGTTTTATATAATAGGAATTCCGTGCTTTTTATGTAATCTTACAAGGAAACTGCTAACAACAGTCTTTCAGATTATAATGAATATTACTAACAAAATACGAATTTGCATTCAGTGCACAGATAACGTAAAATTATTCCCAACTTCAAGCGTTGTTTCCTGGTTATTTAAAATCAAATTTTACCCGTCTTTTGCGGTAATGCTATCTCGTTGCTTTAATGTAACTATTTGTGTTAATTTTGAAAGTAACGAAGTTCTTACTTTAGAGTTGTTCGGAATGAGCGAACCCATTAACCAGAAAAGAGATGATTCAAACCATCATTTCGACAACTATTACCTACCTACCGGGAATTGGATATTTAGTTTCGTGCATTTTGTCGCTTAAGAATTCAAATTCAAAATTCTTCATTCCGTACAACGACATAAGGTTACATAAACATGATTATTTTTTGCAAAAAATGACAAAACCGCCTTCCATCGTGTACAAAATCCGAATATTTCGCTCGAATTTACATTATTGTTGATTTATCAAAAACGGCTCAGCCGATTTCTGTAATATTTAAATGGACTACCTAAGAAGTACACTCTTTTGAATTAAAAAAGAATTTTTCGATTCGGTTCACAATTGGCGAAATTGTACGTGTACGAAATTTGGATATTTCGCTCGAATTATTTACGTTATTGTTGGTTTTTTTCAAAAACAGCTCAGCCGATTTCTGTAAAATTTAAATGGGACTACCTCGGGAGTATACTCATTCGAACTAAAAAAAAATTTTGATTCGGTAAACAGTTGGCGAAA
Source organism: Hypomecis atomaria (assembly GCA_964007245.1). Taxonomy (NCBI): domain Eukaryota; kingdom Metazoa; phylum Arthropoda; class Insecta; order Lepidoptera; family Geometridae; genus Hypomecis; species Hypomecis atomaria. The sequence continues at coordinate 14,557,478 of OZ023291.1, forward strand.
TTATCGATGAACATACACAAAAAAAATTACTTACACACGAACATAGAACCTCCTCCTTTTTGGAAATCGGTTAAAAAGAAACGATGCTACCCGCAGTAGTCAGGAATACTGTGTCGCAGATAGCAACGCCCACCTCCTAATTGCAATTTTGTATGAGATAGCTGATTATTTTTAAAGAATCCTAGTTTGCCCCCATAGCAAAACATATTTATAGTGATAGTCTGAATCACCCCTTCCTGTACAATCCAGTATTTACCTAAGTACACGTATACCTGCGTTATTCATTGTCCACTAACAATGAACATGCGTAGGCCTAGTGGTGAGTACGATTGGGCAAGGTTCACCTCGCGGGCCCAGTACCTACGCGTTGATGGATTCACGTACATAGTAAAATAGCTAAGTATGGACGTAACCACACCATGCATTTCAAACCACTGCGCACTGGCTTTTCGATGAAGAAAATAAAAATCATACTTTGAAATAACTAAATACGTAGCTTGAAAGCATAACTGCGTTTTATAATATAAGTACCACTACCAAGTAACAATTTGGACTTAGCAGAATTCTCCTAGACCGTGACATCAAAAGGCAGTTTGAATACAATAGATTCATCCCAAGGGCTCTTACACCCACATTTACATATGAATATGATTCGCTTCCAAGCATTATATTCGGCCTTTACCGTCCATTTGATAATGCTCAGGCAGGTTAATGTTATGATACAAGGGTTCAGAACATAATATTCAGAATTTAATTAGTAAAAGAGAGAGTGAAGGGTTGCTCGTCGACAAGTTGAAAGTGGTGGGCTGTTACCTAGAAGTAAAGTAGGCCACCGTTAGCTTAGCTAGGATTTTTTGTTTTGCTGGAAGAATTTTTACTGACCATTTTTTTGCTATCTATTTTTACTTTCTCATGTTACCTGTGACTGATGAAGACCGAACGTTCGCAATAGATAATGGGTCTTATTAAAAATAATAGTGTAATGTAGGCCTAATATGTCATGTACAATTGAACATTGTACCACCATGTTGACCACTCATTTTCCATTCAGTTGCTTCAGACCTAATTTATAGTCTTGATGTAGCCTGCAAAATTGGAAATTAATTACAAGAAAAAACATTGTCCATTTGTTTTTGCTAGAAATATTTCATAACGTAGTAAATACATAATTGAGAAAGAAGCGTTGTTTAAAACATATTTGAAGCATATCTAAACTTTCTTTAGATATGCTTCAAATATGTTCTTTACCAAGCTCACCAATGGCCTTAGTGCTCATACTGTAGGTTATTTGACTGGGTGTTTGTCAGCGATCACCAAAATAATCGGCCAAGTACGAGTCGGACTCGCGCACGAAGGGTTCCGTACTGTATGGGAGCCCCCCTTAAATATGTATTTTAATTTAACTATTTACTATTGAAGTGAATATACAACTAAATATTCTCTAAATATTTTAAACATTCACCTGTTACCATTAATTATATCGAGCAAAATACGGCTAAAAATTGTTTGTTGTATTGGAGCCACCTTAAACATGATTTTTATTCTATTTTAGTATTTGTTGTTATAGCGGCAACAGAAATACATCATCTGTGAAAATTTCAGCTTTCTAGCTATAACGGTTCATGAGATACAGACTCGTGACATACAGACAGACAGACGGACAGACGGACGGACAGCGGAGTCTTAGTAATAGGGTCCCGTTTTTACCCTTTGGATACGGAACCCTAATAACAACGTTCGGCACGGTCAGTCTTCGGATGGGTGACCGCGGGAGGCATTAACATCTGAGCGCTACAGTGGCTCAGATGACATATTAAATGGTAGGTTCGGTTGTTTTAAACATTTAGCCATGACAATAGGCCTTAAGGCGGCTTAAAATCTCAGACACTAGGGTTAGTCACCCAGCCTATAAGAACTTACTTGCTTACCGATGGTCTTGAAGCAGTAGCGAACAGCAAGTCTCTTCAACACACAATGCGGGGCGTAGGTGGAGACAGTTGCCACATCCACCGTGATTCAGCCATTCCAACTAATTAAAGATAAACAACATTTTGATGCGCAGGGCCACAAATAAGTCATAGTTTCTATGCTCCAGGTTAAACGCTTCGATGGAGTTTTTGGAGATCCGTGGAACAAAAGATAGTTTTTTTTTCATAGGTACATCATTTTCAATTATTATTTTTTTCAAGATATTTTAAAGTTTTGTATGAGAAACATATAATCATTATTTTTCTGCACTTATGACATTAACACCATAGCACTTTCATGTCTGAAAAGACATGTTAAATTGTAGGTTCTGGTTGTAACCACAGACCGTCAGAAGCCTTTAGGAGCCTTAATTTTTTTTTACACCAGGACTGGCCCTGACGTCTATATGAGTGTAAGTTTCTATGAAACAGTTCATTCCTTGGTAGCAATGTGGTACTTTTAAATAACTTGCAATAGCTAAGATATCATCGATGAATAACCGATACTTATTTGAAAACTCTATTTTCACGCTTTACAATAAGAAAAAAATATTCGTATCACTTGCTACGCACAACCCGCATTTTATAATAAGCATGAAAAATAATACTTCCGTATAAAATTATCACATTCATACACACAGAACCTTACAAAGGTAAATTACCTTAAGCAAAATTAATGTCAAAGGCATGTTTCACTACTGCAAAAAATCCAAAGGAGCCCACTCAGGCCTAGACTACACCAAAATGGAGCGCAACGGGGCCATGTGAAGCTTTGTAATCCATAGGTAAGTGAATTGCACAAATGATTTTTAACTTTGCGAGAAAAGAAATCACAGTCGTGAGTGTAGCGGAGGTGTATTTTGTTTTTCTTTACAGCTCGCACCACATCTTAACTAAAACTCCCGCAAGTAATACGAGTATATATTGGTTTTTGTGGTGTGAATAAAAGTCGATTTTTAGGTCTTTTTTCGAAAAGGAAGAAGATTTTTTTACTGTGGGTACCACTGTATTCAGACTTAGCCATCTTGGTTTTGGTTATCTGATGTAACTGTAAGTAAATATTTATTTCTGCAAAGTGTTAACTTATTAAAAGTAAAAATATACATTACAAAGTACATACGATTTCATGTTTTTCATTGTTAGCTTTAAGTTTCAAAAGCCGTACCTTTCTGCCGTTATAATTTAGTAAAAGTACAATTAAGTTATTTGTTATTTATGATATCTAACACTAAGTAGGTACACATTGTATTACTAACTTTTGATACCTTAAAAGTATTTTATTAAAAAAATTTAAAGTATTTAATGAAATATTAATAAAGATATTTTCAAAATGAAATCAAATGTACTTAAGGAGTACAACGCTCTACCTAGATCCACCCAGCTTTGGTGGATTCTGGGCCTAAAGGAGCTCACTAATTTTGGTATGCAAATTGGCCCAACGTCATTTTGTAAGGAACCACCGCTTGGCTGACATTCTCACGCGAGTACTGTTTTTATTTTAATAAACAAATTAAGTGCACAGGGTGAATTAACTCTTCTTCGTACAGTGACGTGAAAGACGTCGGAGTGACGTACCCGCCCATTATGAACGGTTCGGAGGTCGATGGCCTCGCGATGCCAATACAGCCTTAACCCCTTTGTTTAAACAAAGTTTTGTGTCGATGTTGATTGTTTACGGAAAATGAACGAAAATAAATAATGATAGAGCAAAAATATATTGGAATATTTGATCTAAATTTCGATATTAGAACAATAAACTAGTTACACCCTTGAAAATTTTTGCTTTTTTGAAAATTAATAATAAGTTTGTCGCCAAACGTTTACCACTTATTTTACTTGTTAGAAATAGACGATGAAATCCAAAGTGAAGCCCAAAAACCTTTATGACAAAGCTAAGCTAAGACTCATTGCTTTAGTTTAGATACTTGCAAATGTTCTAAAATTTTCAAATTCTAATTTTTTTGACTTTCTTATTTACATGTCGTGAAACGTTTGATATAGTTTTTTTTGGGGATATAAAAAGTTATGTAACTTCATTTCACACAATAAAAACAGATAAAACAGGGTTTTTGCATGGGAATTTTGTTAGAATATATTCTATGGTTATACCCAATAATATGAGCACTCGATTTTTTAGGATTTTATTCTATCATCCATTTTTAATACTATAAGATAGATTATTATCATTATCACAACCAACTATAAATATTAGAACATCTTGCCGCTTAGTAGCAAATGTAAGGCACACGTACATTGTTCCAAGCGATCGTCCGTAATCTATTTAAAATTATTATTTCAGCGTCAAACCTCTCCCTCCCATTATTTGCTCCCCAAAAACGTCATCGATATGAAATTTCAATCCACCCGGTTATTCAATAAACTTATCGAATAACGATATTGAGACAGCCACGAGAAATACACATTAAATTTAGATTCCTGTCCTGTTTTCATTAAACACACCCTCTAATGTTAGTGGCACATAGAATCGGTGGAGATTGTTTGATTTATTTATTTTTTATTTTGATAATATCATAAATCATCATCATCATGGATCATCCACAGACCCTTGAAGGTCTAAAGATAATCCAAATGCTCAAGCCCACTGCCAGTTGGCAGCGTGCCCAGCATGCTGGCAGCATTGCCACGCTGAATGGCAATGCTTATACGTTGAGCTACATAAACACCAGCATTATCTTTAGACCTTCAAGGGTCTGTGGATGATCCAATTGCTTGTTATGTAGTAGTACTCGTAGTTTATGTTAGTTTTAGATTATGTACATCTTGTATTAGTGATAGTTAATAAAGGCACTTGCCCTATAAAAAATCATCATCATTGATGTAAATATGTATGTGTAAAATTTTCATTATAACGTTAAGTATATTTATCATGTTATATCTACTCCTTATTATGAACAAGGAAATAACCTATATATGCATGAAGGTATTTTGTTATTATCATTTTGTGTCATAGTTCTGAAAAAAATTGCAGTGAAATTAGCATTATTGGAAGCTACTATATTAAAAAGAAGATACTAAAGTTTTATTTCTCATTTCTGTAAACATAATAGGCCAATTGAATACTTTTTGGAAATCGTTTATATTATTTAACACATAACAAGCGCATTACCGTTATATTTCTAAGAGATCTACTGTATTAACAATGAAAATCAGTGTTAAAAAACCGATTTTAAAGATTCCACCAAAAACTACATTCTGTCGCTATAATGGCGCTGGTCACATCACACGTGTGACGTCACACGCTAGTTAATATAAGTAAATACGCTAGTTCACGTCCAAAAATTGACAAGAGATACTTTAGAAGTTACTTACCGATCCAATAATATTACTCCGAAAACATAAAACACAAATTACAGAAACTGACTGAATTGACTTGACTGTTGTCAAGTCAATGTTGTCAAACATCATAGATAAAAACGAGATTATTTACATTAGGTTTATAAATAAACAAGTTAGAAGCGTTTTCTAAAAAATCAATTACTCTTATCAAAACAAATTGTAGTTATTCAGCTCTACGTGACTCTGTCCACCCATAGCATGGAAGTTTAATAAAAGGACGGGCGCCCGTATACCCAACACAGATAAGATCATAGACGTAAACACGTAAACCGTACCAAATAGTACCAATTGCCGATACCCTTTCATTTGATGGCCAGTATGTCGGTGCACGGCCTTTTATGGGTAGGTATACCATGCGTGACACAATAATTTCAGAAACCATTTTTTTTTAGCTTTGCCCCTAACATTTTGTAAATAGATCGAGATCTAAAATACAGCAGGATAAAGCCCTCATGCACGTATGACAGAGTAACATATATTCAAATGAATCTGATGATTATAGTGTCAATACTAATAGGTACGAGTAATTTTTGCATACGTATCAATTTAAGGGCCAGTAGTGCCAAAGCTATTTTATCCGCTTAAAAGGAAGTTTGTGTATTTATAAGTGACTAGCTTAAAACCCGCGGCTTCGCCCGCGTTTTCTTAGTAGACAGGTACTGGTTTATGAAAATAGCCTGTGATTTGACCCGCGTTTATTACTTGCTTAAAATTATAAAAGGCTGCCGGTTGGCTTGCGTTGTCTTGGCACTTCCTTAAAATAATAATAGGTCGTGGTTTAGCAAAGCATTATCGTATAACGTATTACTTGCAAGGATAATGCCTATGGTTTGGCCTGAATTGTCTTAGTATTTGGCTGAAATGATCATAGGTCGCGGTTTGGCCTGCGTATTCTTAGTACTCGCTTAAGATGGTAATTTATAGCACGCAGCTTAGCCTGCGTTGTCTTAATACTTCCTCAAAATTGTAATAGCCTACCGTTTGGCACGCGTTGTCGTATTACTTGCAATGATAATAGCCCACGGTCTGGCCGCTTTGTTCGAGTAACTGCTTAAAATGAAAATAAGCCACAGTTTGACCCGCGTTGTCTTGGCACTTGCTTAAAATAATAATACTTCGTGGTTTCGCCTGCATTGTCGTATAACGTATTACTTGAAAAGATAATGCTTAGTAAGCATTAAGGCATTGCCTACGGTTTGGCCTTAATTGTCCCAGTGTTTAGCTAGAATGATAATAGGTCGCGGTTTGGCCTGCGCATTCTTAGTACTTGCTTAATATGGTAATTTATAGTACGTACTCGTAGCTTGGCTCGCGTTGTCTAAGTACTTGCTTAAAATTACAATAGCCTGCCGTATGGATTGCGTTGTCGTATTGCTTGCAATGAGAATAGCCCATGGTCTGGCCCGCGTCGTTATAGTATTTGCTTAAAATGATAATGGCACGCGGTTTGGTCCGCATTTTCTTAGTACTTACTTTAAATGGTATTTTCCCACAGTTTGGCCCGCGTTGTCTTAGTACTTTTTTTGCTTAAAATAATAGCTCTTGGTTTAGCCCACGTTGTCGTATTACTTGCAAGGATAATAATTAGCCCACGGATTGGCCTGCTTTGTATTTGCTTAAATTTACTTGTATCTAAAGCTTATTATGGAGTACGACAATTTTTAGATGATACATTGCAAAATACTCGAATTAAATTTAATAATAATGATTGTATAATTTTTTCACGTTCAAATGATTATTTTATGGCCATATTGGACTTAACTGATAATTCAATATTTTTGTGATTAGTAGTAAGATCTCAATGTAACACAGTTCAACAATAAATTGTTGTATGTCCCTTATATATTTATTTTATTCTATTTTTAGTATTTTTTGTTATAGCGACAACAGAAATACATCATTTGTGAATATTTCAGCTGCCCAACTATTACGGTAGGTACCTACGGTGACAGACAGACAGACGGACATCGAAGTCTTAGTAATAGGGTCCCGTTTTTACCCTTTGGGTACAGAACCCTAAAAAAGGCCAGTACAGGTATTCATCATGTTTCATTAAGTCATTAGAAATTTAATTTCGATTATTCTGAACCCAATGAAAATCTCGCCCATAACCGTTTACGCGGTCAAAAGTGATCGAGACACTTGTAGGACGAAAAAGTAGAAGGTACATTTTATTTGAAAAATACATAGCGCACCTACATCTAGACGACAGGCATGTTCTAGGATTCCATTATACTCATCATTTGACTAACTTTTACTATGGTACCAACCCAGAAATCACGTAAATAAAATTAGCTGTTCAACACAAAAAATTCATCGACCCGCGACAAAATGTAAAGAATAGGTAATTTTCGCTTTATCAGGGTAGTTCCCATAGTAAAGTAAGTAGTTATTGATCCGTATGTACCCTAAGTTCAAGTCTATTGGCTCACAAAATAAAATCGTTCATAAACTATTAGGGGCCCATTTTGCCCCCATTGAAGGATCTTAATTATCTCAAATTGATTCTAGATATTTCACTACGTTTAAAAAAAAATGCGATCAAGTTATTTTTCACGCTTATATAGGATGTTTGGTCTAGCGTTAGACAAGGAATCCGGGACTTTTCCCAGGACGTTAATAGTCATATATTAGTTAAAAGGGTGAGCTATTTTCAAACAATATTGCATCGGTTTTCGAACAGTCATTTAGTACTTTTTTAGGAAATTGATATCCTGAAGGACCCACTGAAATTTTCGGGATAGCAGTACCCCAAGTGGTAATTTGTGTTATTGTCTAGCGTCGTACCAAATTTCGTTTGAATTCATTTACCCCTTTTATGTTAGCTTTATAATTGATTATTTTGGCTATTGCTAAGAAACCCAATAGATTTTCCGGGATAAAATAGTTACTTTATTGAAACATGTTGTGTGCTTTCTACATACCTACCAGATTTCATTTAAAACCGTTCAGCTCGTCTGATGTAATTATTGATGCTTTTTTCACCAACTTTGGGAACTTATCAGACCCGTAAGATAAGGAAAATTCGGAAAAACAGGAAGAAACGTAACTTTTATTTTATTTGTAAAGCATATATACAAAGTTTTAAGTCAATCGGTAAAGGTAAAAAAAAAATTAATGCAAACAAAAAGGGCCCGTTTTACCCCGTTAGAGGTCGATTTTTCGAAATTTTCGTCCTTTGTGCTTCATTACGTTGTACATTGTACCTATGTTCGAAATTTCAAGTCTCTATCTTTAGTGGATTGGGTTGTAGCCTAAACTGATTAATTTTGGCTATCCCTAAGGATCCCCATAGAATTTCCGGGATAATAATAGTTCATGTGTTGAAACATGTTGTGTGCTTCCTCCATACCAGATTTCATCCATAACCGTTCAGCTCGTTGGATGTAATAGACGCTTTTTTCACCAACTTTGGGACCCAATTTGACCCCTTAGATAAGGAATATTCAGAAAAACAGGAACAAACGTAACTTTTATTTTGTTTGAGTAGCATGTATACAAAGTTTCAAGTCAATCGGTAAAGGGAATAAAAAGTTACATACAAACGAAAAGGGCCCGTTTTACCCCTTTAGAGGTCGATTTTTCAAAATTCCGTTCTTAGTGCTCCATTACGTGGTCCAATGTATCTTTGTTCCAAATTTCATGTTCGTATCTTTAGCGGTTTGGGCTGTAGGCTGTCTGTCAGTCAGTCACTCAGCGAAGCCTTTTATATAATAGATAGTGTATGAATAGTGATTTTTTCCCCGTGTGAGCAGATCTATATTTGACTTTGGATTATTCAAGTACGGTGTGTGAATTATCTAAAACTGTATCTTTTGTGTTACTAAAATTTTTTTTTAAGTTTGACGTTGCAGGAATGATGTAATATTTGGCTTTAAAATTCACATTAATTTGAAATAACTTTTGACAATATCAAAGCTAGACGCTCAAAGTTATCATAAGAAAATCAAAAAAAGATAAAAGGCATGGAAAATACTAATAATAACAGGACAAGTCAAAGTACGTGGTATTGCTAAAACCATAGAGATCTAGCTAGAGAAATGAATGTTTTCGTATTACCCGGCACGGAAAAGACTAGCAAATAGTCACAAATACTTGTACACCGCAAAATGCATAAAACAATCGTTGCAAAATGACGTTGGATGTTGCTGAGCGCATAATGAAAAAAATATATGTTGTCCCTTATAAGTAATGAGAATAATAGTAGGTATATATATTGGCGTTCCAAGTGGTTGTGATTTTGAGCAGAGACTCTTTTGCGAAATGATGTGCCCGCTAACAAGTTCTGTGGCTAAAACGTATGCCAATATACGAGTTATGTGGATACGAAGGCCTAATGTTTCACCACATGCTCGAGGATTGCTTTACTTCCTAGCTACCAATGCCTTAACCAAATAAGGGTATAATTACACTAAGCTGAACAATCGCGTATCGCGACTACGCGTATTCTAAAATTTTAAAGCTAATTTATGGTCATAAAGGAATATTATGACGTCACTGTTCACGTGACAGTACCCAACATCAAAATTCATCAATGTTACTCCGACTTATTATTTCTTTTTTTTTTTTTTTTTTTTTTTTTTATTCCATATAGGTTTGCGTTTGACTACATACTGCCTGATGTTGAGCAGATATGCGGTCTAGGATGTAGCACGCTTACCTAGAAGATACCTATTTACTCGGGATTTGAAGACACCCACGTCGTACTTTAGCGGGAAGACAGACCCAGGCAAAGCATTCCACATTCTGGCTGTTCGTATGAGGAATGAGGACTCGAAACGCTTGGTTCTAACGCGCGGAATGTCCACCATAAAAGGGTGGCGCTTTGGTCGCGTCTGTCTAGCCGTACGATAGAAGAAAGGGGCAGGTGGGACCAGATTGTGCAACTCCTGAGCGCACTCTCCGAAGTGTATTCGATAAAAGGCCGACAAACACGCCACCTTACGTCGATGCTCAAGACTTTGCAGCTGCGACTTAGTCAAGGTGTCGTTGTCAATCAGCCTCCTGGCTCGCCTCTCAATCGACTCCAGAGCCTCCAGTTGATATTTGGCAGAGCCATCCCAAAGGTGAGAGCAGTATTCCATACAAGACCTGACTTGTGCTTTATTAAGACTAAGCAGTTGCTCAGGTGTGAAATACCGTCTCACCTTAGCGAGAACACCAAGTTTTTTGGAGGCTAATTGAGCTTTTGACTCTATATAAGAGCCAAAGTTAAGAGTCGATGAGAGTGAAACGCCCAGAAGTTCCAAGCTGTCTGTTACCGGAACGGAGACACCGCGGAAAGCGGGAGACAATTGGAAGGGTCTCTTTTTGGCCGAGAACAAACAGCCTTGAGTCTTCGTGGCATTAAACTTGACCAGGTTAGCATCGCCCCAGTCAGATACCGCCTCCAGACTCAAGTTGAGCCGTTCAACCATAGCCTCTCTGTGTGACTCGATCTGTGGCCCGCTGGTTCTTGCATCGGATGTGTAGCTCTCCACGACTGTACTGTCGTCTGCGTACCCAAAGATCCCGGGCTTTAGCAGATCGTTGATATGCAGTAGGAAGAGGGTCGCAGAGAGTACTGATCCCTGAGGAACACCGGCATTGATAGCCATTTGGTCTGATGAGCAGCCATCTACAACCACTCGTACCGACCGATTCCTCAAGAAATCAGATATCCATGCGCAGAAATCAGCAGGCAGGCCGTAAGATGGGAGCTTGCCAATAAGGCTCTCGTGCCAGACCCTGTCAAAAGCTTTAGAGATGTCCAACGAGACAGCCAGCGCCTCCCCGTGCTTCTCGATGACCTCACTCCAGATGTGTGTGGCGTACGCCAGAAGGTCCCCAGTAGACCGGTTTCGGCGAAAGCCGTACTGGCGGTCACTGAGTAGGTCATTCGCTTCTAGGTACGCCAGGAGCCTGTTGTTAAGAACACGTTCCATACTCTTACAGAGTATAGACGTGATCGAAATCGGTCTGTAGTTAGCAGGGTCGGCACGGCTGCCCTTCTTGGGAACAGGCTGCACGTTAGCAAGCTTCCAAGATTTGGGCACTTGACCTGTCTTTAGAGACAGGCGGAAGAGGCGAGTCAGCACAGGTGACAGCTCAGGCGCACAAGTCCTCAGTACAATGGCCGGAATACCATCAGGGCCACTGGCCTTGTTCACATCTAGACTGCGGAGAACTTTGAGAACCTCCTTTTGCCGGATATGTATTTCACTCATTACAGTGCCACAGTTTGGCAAAGTTGGAGGTGTCGCACTACCGGGGTCCAGACGCGAAGACTCAGCAAATTGAGATGCAAATAAATTTGCTTTCTCCACCGCTGTATGGGCCAGCGAACCATTGGGTTTCAGCAACGGAGGCAGAGAGGGGCGGCAGAAGTTCGCTTCAACCGATTTAGCTAGGGACCAGAATGCCTTACTACCCGCAGGGTAAGAAGCAAGCTTGTTCCCTATTCGACTAATGTGATCAAAGCGAGCCCTCCGCATAACCCTTTTGCAGGACTTAGCAGCCCTATTGTATGCCTTCTTCCTTAGACGAACGTCCCTCGACTTACGGTTTCGAGCATCGACCCAAGCCAGGTATGCTTGATGCTTTTGCGCTTCAGCGCGTCCACAATCAGGCCCAAACCAGGGCCTAGCTTTGCTAGACAGAGGCACGTCCGAAAATGGGATGAAGTATTCCATGGCGGTACGAAGCACATCTGTCACGGCATCCGCGCACGTAGAAGGATCATCGGAAGAGAAGCACACAGGCTGCCAAGGATAAGATGCAAAGAAACACCGCATCTCGTCCCAATCCGCTAACTTGTACCGCCACACCCGCCGTGACCCTTTGGGGCTGGGGTCTGATGGGGAGTAGACGGATACAGATTTCACCAGACAGTGATCAGATGTACCTAACGGTGAGGAAATCGCTACTGAATAACGGTCTGGATCGGTAGTCAGCAGAAGGTCCAAGCAGTAGGCCGTGTGCGAGTCAACGTCAGGTACCCGTGTGGCGCCTTGAACCAGCTGGGTGAGATCAAATGTCAAGGCAAGCTTGCGCGTCTCAAGCTCAGCATGGTTTGTGTCCAGGTATGGGTGAAGCCACTCCTTGTGGTGGCCATTAAAGTCCCCCAGGATCACTAATTGGGCCGAAGGGTATCTGAGCTGAGCAGCATCCGCCGCCTCACTGAGGTATTCGGTGAGTCTGGTCGTCTCCTGATCCCCACTATGTGATCGATATACACAAGCGTAGATTATTTTCTCTAAGCCAGTATCCGCCAGAGCCCAAAGCACTGAAAAAGAGGAGTCTTCAAACCTACGAAGGCGCAGAAAGCAAATGTCATCCCGGGCGTACACGCATACACCCGCACGTGGTTTGAAACAGTGCTCCAGGGAGTACCCTGGGTAGGAGAGATACGACACGTCGGATGGACCAGCAATCTGCGTCTCCGTGAGAAACAATAGGTGGGGACGATCTGTCTCAAGATGATGATGGACAGGCGTGAGATTTGAGTGCAGGCCCCGAATATTGCACAGGTGCACTTTAAGTGAGAGGGAGTGCTGCCGCTGTGTATACGTTCTTTTTCTATTACTGTTTCTCATGTTTAAATTTTTGGAGTGAAGTAGGTAGAAAGTCGGTAGTGGAACGAGACGTCACTCTGCAGATTCAGTGGCACAACACACTAACCACACACATCTACGGTAGACCAGCCTGGAGACCGCGGGGACGCCCGAGCCCCCCCAAGGATGTCCATCGGGCCCTCTCGTCCGGTCGCCAACCGGCACGATGGCGCATCCCTGGGATTTTTCGACAGATGGCGGGGCAGCCTTTCATGAGTGGCTAGCTCACTACTTGGGCCCCCTACTATCTGCGGTCGGCCAGCGACAAACCGTGCCTCGGATCCCGCTGCTCTCCACGGCTAGTCGGCCGATGCGGTAGTCGATGCGTGCACCGTATTCGATTCTCCAGAGGACGCTACTGTTCCGACCCGACTTCCAGTCGACTTCTTCTCTCTTTTTAAGGTTCCGTACCCAAAGGGTAAAAACGGGACCTTATTACTAAGACTCCGATGTCTGTCTGTCTGTCACCAGGCTGTACCTCATGAACTATGATAGCTGGGCAGTTGAAATTTTCACAGATGATGTATTTCTGTTGCCGCTACTACAACAAATACTAAAAACAGAATAAAATAAATATTTAAGGGGGCTCCCATACAACAAACGTGATTTTTAGGAGTTTTTTGCTCACTATTAATAACGGGAAAGGTTTAAGGGGGCTCCAACACGGTACGGAACCCTTCGTGCGCGAGTCCAACTCGTATTTGGCCGATTATTTTCCTTTTGAATGTACTGTTAATCAAGCTGACGCTAGGTGAGTAAGCGCTTGAAACCAACTGACAAACGTACCTGATAACTATAACCAAATCATGAAGTAACACGTGTGAAAAACAGTTGATGTACCTATATCACGTCGTCACATCACTTCTAGTCGCTCCAAGTGTGGTCGGTTATCGCACCTCCTAGCGCGATCTTACCTTTACCGGACAACGTACCCCTTCCTCTCCTATTCGAAACCACTCTTGTGGAAGCGAACAAGTTTAATTGAATCGGTCCCCGGAAGGGTGACAAGAATTCAAATTAAATGCAATTACGCGATGGTGGTTGGACAATGTTTGCAGCGATGCCAATGCGAGATTTGCCGATAAAATTGTTTTGGAGAAATGTTGGTAAGCGGAGGGTACCAAAGTTTATGGCCTAATTGTTATTTGAATTAATTGAATTTGAGTGACTCTGTGCTGAAAAGACTTGTCCTACTTCTTTTTGTAGTAAGGACTGCGCCATTTCGATCCCTCTTCTGATATACTTTATAGCACACCAAAAGTTACTAAACTGCAAAGTAGTATAAAAGCGGCTCTACCTATTGCCAGGCAACCTTTGACCATATACTGGGTATTGTTCAATACGATAAATATATTCTAAGAAATCCTTGTACTCATTATTATAACTAACTTTTACAATGGGAAAAAAATCAGCTGTCCTGTTGATTTTGTCGACATTCAGTGACATTTTTCTATAGATGCTTCTTTTCGATTTTTTTTGTTCGTCTTAAATCAAAATATGGAGATGATGTGTTGTGTATAATATCCTAAAATGTTTGTTCTGTTTGAGAGACATTATATAGAGCTACTTTCATAAGCCAATACAGTTCTTAAGCTGTAATATGGTAATTAGTTATTGTTGTAGCCAACTATTTTTTACGAAGTCTACTGAGAAATAACATGTAAATATAAAAATGTTCAACGACGTACAACAGTGGAATGCAGTATTATTACAGCTACCAACCTCTAGAACCAAAGTCTATAAATAGCACGATTTTGAGATGCTTCATGTCTCTCCCACTTGCTATATTACATAAAATAAGACATAGAACCATTTATATGCGTGTATCATTCTCTAAATAACTTATTCACTTGCTCTCTCCCAACAAAATCTCACACTAAAATCTTAATTACATAATGACTCTATTTGCAAATCCAAATAAAACATAAAAGAAAAGCAGCTTACATAACTTTGCATAAAATAAGTTTTAAAAATGCAAATACAGTCATGGTTCGTTATAATAAAGCGTTTAACATGCAACATTACATAGAGACTTGCTGTCTGTTTATGGAGTCTTCAGTTCACAACTCTGTTGTCGTAGAGAGATATTATAGTGTTGGGATTTTGAATGCCAAATTCGCTTGTTCAGTACCGAAAGACTTAAATTAAGACTTTTTGTTGGTTAGGTAGAGAGTACCTAAAGGTTTCAAGCACGAGCATGAGTAATAAAATTAACTTAGTAGCGCTCGTAACGTACCTATAGTTTGATTAGGTGTTTGTCAGCGATCACCGAAATGAAGCAACGTCCTGCACGGTCAGTATTTGGATGGGAGACCGCGGGTGGCATTTTCCAACGAAGCGCTACCGTGGCTCGGATGATACGTTAAATTGTAGGTCCCGGTTGTTTTAACCGTTTAGCCAAGTCAGAGGCCTTTAGGCGGCCTAAAAACTCTGACACCATGTCTGATTGACGCATGTTTGGGACGTCCACTGCTGGACATAGGCGGTGAACATCCTGAGCTTCGCTTGCCGGTACCCACTGCAATTTCAGCTGCAACTGGCTAATCGGCTGGACTATGGACCTATATAAATTCAACGAATGTTACCGAGTACATTTTTCAGCTTTTCCGTGCTATCACTGAAAACAAATTCTTGTGAAGTAAGCATTTACACAGTTTGTGCGTCCATTTAAAAAGGAAAAACAAAAGTCATTCTTTAGATTTCGGTTTCTCATACTGCTATGCCGAATTCGGCCCAAGCTTGGCAGCTCTATTATTTTCATTCTCAGCCAAATGTGGGTAGTACATTACTAAAGTCCACAAAGTGTTGTCATGTAGAGTCTTATTATTAAAACCACTTATTAACACGGTCCGGCGCGGACGCCACGCTGGGTCTACAATCAATTTATAGCGTCATAGAGACAAATTGCATATGTCTGTTGTAACTATTACTAATCTACGATGGCTCTCAGTATCAATGCTCGATTGGAACTTAACATCTTTGCTATGTATCAAAATGTGTTGATAGGTCTGTGTTGTGGGACTTTTAATAGTTCTTGAGTAACGGTCTATCAGATGAAGTGCCTAGAAAAGTTTTCTATTATCCTACTATACTCGTAATAGCACTAATATGTGTGTTGTCCTGAAAAAATAAGTAATACTGTAGTAATACTTATTTATTCAGGAAACCAAAAAAAATTGAAAATTAAAATTAAAATTGACTCGGTTTTGTAAGACGAAACTAAGTACGATTTTTATATTTTATTTAGACTGATAGTTACTTGGTGACATATTTTATGAGCAGCTAAGGTGTCTGCTAGAGTATAGTATCTACGATGACGTAATAATGCATAATAACTTAAAGCACTAATGACGTACTGATTCTAACAGCTTTTCTACACCATTATTTTCGGCTATATAAATATTCTTATGATCTTCCAATGATGATTATAACATTGGCTTCATCGGCAAACATAGAACATGGCTGAACGTGGCACGTTACTCGTCTCTCTGACGTGACATGGCCGGTCAGATGTCGAGTACAATCTCCACAATGTGATTAAACGTCATTAATGACGTTGACTAGGGACGTGTCACTGAGGAGTTCACGTCAAGTTGATGGTGATGGAGGAAGGGTGCTAGTTCTTGTTTGCATTCATAAAGAATAAATAAGCTATACTATAAATAGCTATTTGGATTTAATAAACCCCAATATAGCAAAGTTTTTAACTTATCATGCCTAAAGTCGTGGTGCCGCCGGAGTTGCCAACTGTAGCCCACTGAATGACATCACTATTTTCGAGGAAACGGCACCTTTATATATTATCACACTAACGTCACTTACCAATCAACTGTGACCCACTGAGTTGCAGCATTGTTTTCGAGGGAACTGCGATTTTATGCTTCACTAACCTAAATACAGGCAAGTGCACAAATGATAATAGGTACCTACCACATAAGAAACTTAGAAAATAGTAGTTATGCATTTATTTATCATCCAAAATTGTTTCAATTCAATTTCAATATCTATAGGATTTCGTTAAGGATATTTTTGCGAGTAAATAAATGAAAAGAACAAAGAATTAAACTAAAGGAACACGAGGGATTCTAACAAACTATTAAAATACATATGTAATAATTTAATATTAATTGATATTTTAATTGTGACAATCTGACTTCTGAGTCAGATTGAAAATGAAATTAATAGCGTAAGATTGTAATTAGAAGCATAAGAAGGAAACAACAAAATTAAAAATATACATGTCACAATTGTTACAAAGTATATGTTACCTTTACTCAGTTTAATATTTTATGTGAATAACAATAAAATATTTTGGCATATCCTGTACTCAGATTAATTCAATCATATGTCATTCAAACAATAAAACGTCTACAACTTATATTTTATCAAATATCATCCAGTACCTGTCTTAAAAATACACACTACAAAAAAACAGTAGGTATTGATTCAAGCTTTTGATTGCAAAATTTTGGAAGTATAATTATCGCCAGAATTAATTACTGTCACTGAACTTTACCACCAATTACTTACGTCAAAACCACAACAAAAACTAATCGCTTTTGTCTTCATCGATAAATCAAAATCGAATATGCTTAATAGATAATACAAGCTCGTTCAAAATTCCAACACCCACACTCATTACTCGCAATTTAATAAACTCATCAAACTGCTATCGCGATCGTTATAATCTATATTTGCATATGAATAAAACCTTTGCCTTAAGCAAGTAACATTACGTTATTGCCATAAAAGACTGAACTAACGCCAAGGAATTTTTGCTTGAAAACGAAAATCTTTACAAAATAAGATAGATACCGGTATGCCTAATATAGCAATAGACGCCCAAAAATTAAATGGTCACAAAAGATACCAGTAATAGAACCGAATTCGACGGCTAATAAGAACCGTTTTTATCAGTTTACTAGTAGCCTCCCTAATTTAAAAAAAAATATAATACAGCCTATGGCATCCAGGGATAACATAGCTTTTCAACAGTGAAAGAATTTTTAAATCGGTTCAGTAGTTTCGAAGCCTATTCGATGCAAACAAACAAAAAATCAAATCTTTCCTCTTTATAATATTGGTATTGATTCACTAACACATTTCTCGATATAAAATTACGGAAAAAGACTTAGAGAAAAAATGTGATATTAAAGATAATGATATTATTTTCTTGAATTTTCCTAATAAAATAACATTTCATTTGACAAAATCATTCAAGATAACGCTATTAAAACGTTTACATGTGCCTAATAAATAAAATCAATATAACGTTTAGTATGATACTTTTTCAAGAAAATCCTCGTTATTGCGTTACTTACTAAAAGTAATGAGATAGCTAACAAAGATGATCGCTCCGCTTTTCTTTATGCCTTAAGAAGTTTCAACTTAATTATTTTATATATTACGGGACTAATCGCGCACTAAAATTACGAGATAAATAAATACCTCATCATCCCGACGTTTCGACCGAGTTGAATCGATCATGGTCATGGGTAGACTTACTTTAGGTTTAGTGCGCGATTAGTCCCGTAGTATACTTATAATAATAATTTGTGTTCAAATCGCGAAAGTTTAAAAACAACAATAAGCAAAATTTTTAGTAACAGGCAAACCAGTACATCTTTATTTTTCTGAGATGAATTTATTTCTGCAGATCCATTTCTACCATTGAATTATAGTCGAAATAAGTTATCATGTTTATTTATCAAAATCTAATTTTCAATATGAAACATGATCTGTCAAAAGCTAATATGGGGTGTTATCTGTCTGAGCTCAAAACAAATGCGAAACGAAAGGCGATTTAATAAATGGCAATCCCTCCAATGTATTGGTGTTAATATTCGAAGACCATTGAAATAAATGTCTAGAGATGGTGATGTTAAAATAGTGAAAGAAATGCAAAGTGAACATTGCAGTTATTTCATTTTTTAAGTGCAATTTCGTACTAGGTAAATTATACTGATTTAAGATTACACACATTTATGTGAGTCCATCAATGCCTAGTTGTGGCAATTTCATTTCATTTCATATAGTACTTTTCTCAAATAATGCGAGTGACTTACTTCATTGAGGAAACTCAGGACCTATAGATGAGAACATAGCCTACACTATTGAAGAGGTAGGTAAGCTCTGTTTTGGTCTGGGCGCCTGGTACTTTTGTCTTGCTTTTCATTTGATTGAGGGGTGTACGAAAACAAAATCCACGTTATGTGAGTGTAGTATTTTTCCACTCCCTTGCAAGCGGTAGGTATCACGGTAGGGCTTTGTACTTTTCAATATCTAATGATTAAAACCATTAAATATAGGCGCAATATTGAAAAGTACCTACAAGTACAAGCAAGGTAGTTACTCACATACAATTAATAACAAAAAGGTAAGATTTATAGCTACACAGGCTTAGGCCTCATTCAAAATCTTAATCTTCTATATGTTACTACTAACCTCATTGTAAAATCAAGCTTAAATTTCGTTTCGAAAACACTTATTTATTTGGCTCTACAACTGCCTATTCAAGTGTATAATTCTGCCCACCCGAGCTTAAAGTGCAGTAATAGCGATTTTGTCAGTTTTAAGCTAAACACATATTCTGAAACCCCACTTCAAAACCTATAAAACAAATTAATCCTTATTTTAAAAACACCTTTAGAAGTATTTTTTTAAAATATTTTTCAAATACGGAAATTGCAAAAACATGACAAATTTACTAAAACTAAGCAGTTTTTACCAGCTAAATCGCAGTAAAAGACATACTGCAAAAGATTTTTTTGAGTTCCCCACCTAAAGTGCAGTATTTCATCATGTTTTGTAATAATTTAAGTGGTAGTTTTAACTAGAAGATATAGTAAAAAAACATATTAAAGTGCAGTATTATTTGCCTCCATACAAGTTGATTATACTGCAAATGTTTAAAAAAACATTTTTTTATTTGTATCCCCCATTAAAGTGCAGTATAAGTACAGTACATACTGCACTTTATCTTGTGTAGAATTTTATAATGTCTGTGAAAAAACAAATAAAATGAAGTAATGAAGTATAATTCATGACGGTATATAAGTAATGAAGTATAATTCATGACGGTATATTTGACGAAACTACATAGAAAAGATGTTAAATCAAAAACTTTGCCTTTCCTTACTCAAAAACGGACCCGAAAGGTATCGATTAAGGAAGGAAACAAAACATAATAAAACAATTAGGTCAGTTCATGCCTGAAAACAGGTTGTTAATTGAAAAAATAATCTTGTTTCCAAAAATGATACAGACAAATAGAATTTGACGAAGACGAATAAGCAGAATCACACAGTTATAATGTAGATTAACATTTTAGTCAATAATATAAAGTCTCATAGAGTTACTTTTTATGATAAACATTTCAAAAATTCGTCGCGGATGCAGGATTCGAATCTTGCGTCTTCGGATCCGCAAGGTTCGAATGCATCCGCGACGAATTTTTGAAATGTTTATCATAAAAAGTAACTCTTTGAGATAAACCTAGTGTGGGATGCACTATAAAATTAAAATCATTTTATTATAAAGTCTGATAATATAGTTACATAAATCTTATAATTACCCACCAAAAGTAATATTAATTAAGTAGTTTTGAATTGTGTTAAAATCCAACTTTAGTGATAGATTCCATTTTGGTATATCAGGCAGCTTCCAACCCGGCTTAATAAAAATCCATAGAGGAGGCCTATGTCCAGCAATGGACGTCCTACTGCTGAGAATGATGATGATATCTAAATGGGTTGTACCTTTTCTAATGCTCATCCCATTTATTCTGATTATTATATTCTAAGGAATGAATATTTCTTAGAATATAGTAATCATAATGTACTTATTGTTAGGTACATAATAAGAATTATTCATTTTCACATACATACTTACATTTGTGATTATCAGTGCTTCTGATTGCTTGATTCTGATTATGTTGTATGTAAATAATAGTATTGTTAAAATTATCAGAAAGACTGATAATTTCAAAAGTCTGCAATGGTTGTCTGAGAAATACAGACTTTTAATAATTTTAAATGTAGTTTTCTTGTACTACACGTGAAAAACTTGCGTATTTAATTATAATAAAACCCATTATATAGCAGTATTTTCATATTGGTACTGCATTTTAGTTAGCATAAATTACAGGTAAAAAGTCGAAAGTGCAGTAAAAGCGAAATTTACTGCATTTTAATCAGTACTTTAACAGATTTAAAAAATAAATCACTAGCAGTATTAGGGGCAAAAAAAATTTTATGGTTATATTTACTTTATTTTAAAACAAAAATAAAGTAATAACATTAAGAAATATAGTTTTTTATGCTTCGTTTCACTTCGCATTCAAAATTTTATCAAATAACTCGTTTTGGTATTTTTTAGATAGTTTCTAATCTTTACGCGCGTTTTTCTCGAAATCGTGTTTTTGCTGTTACTGCACTTTAAGTTCGGGAGGGCAGAATTATAAACATGCATTTTGGGTGAAAAATCAAATACGTAATCGTAAAGATGCTAATCAAGCTCGTTAAAATTAAGTAAGTTTGTATTCGCCGTATGGCTAGCTTCAGGCTCGTTTGAAACTTTGTACCCGCATTCCACAAAACCCAATCCAATCCTATTCATTCCCGAGAGAGCGGGCTGTGAAACGCATTAATACAGTGTAGTGGCAATCTCATCCGTCATGCAATGTCTCCTGCCCGGGATCTGATCTCTGGAGATAAGAATTCGATATAAATAAACATTTTATGTAGGTACGTAGAGAAAAGTAGGATCAGCCCTAGCACACACAGCGTAACTTAGCAGGTGTTTGTCAGCGATCACCGAAATTAAGCAACGTTCGGCATGGTTAATCTTTGGATGGGTGACCGCGGGTGGCGCTTTCCAACTTCACGCCATCGTGGCTCGGATGACCATTTAAATTGTAGGTCCCAGTTGTTTTAACCATTTAGACATGTCCAGAGACCTTCCAGCGGCTTAAACTCTGACAACATTGCTAACCACCTACCTATCCGGTTTATACAAACTCACTTTAGTTATATTTTTCTCCAATACTTAGAATAGTTTATTCTACCATCTTATACATCCTAGTCTCAGACCAAATAAAAAAATCCTATTTGGTCTGAGTTAGTAGTTTGGGTTACAAGAAGAAATAGCAACAAACACATTGTGCGCATATTATCTCTACATCCCAAAAACATAACTTTCACGATAATTTGGGTAAGAAATGCTAAATATTTCTATCTTTTATTGTTATAACTTAACAATTTACATCTGAATTTTGACCGTTTCTATTTTACAATCCAAAAACAATCAGGACAGATATCACTTCAGCCTTTATAGCACAAAACATATAATTTTGTCCTATACGCGAGCATAAACTGAATCGTAAAGCGTATCAAGTCATGTTTTCTTTAATACAGAATTGCCAGTGAGGCTGGAACCTTCTACAGTCCACACCGTACAACTGAATAAAGGCATCATCCGTCATCCGGTGTCACTTTGTGCAACTCACGCGGCCCAAGGCAATGTGCTGATAATCTTCCATCGCGCCTCGACATTACCTTTATCTCTCGGACCACCGCCTCTGTAGTGTATACTTAAGATCCTTCTACTCCATTCCATATTCTTCTTAAAGAGTTATTTTTGTGATAAACATTTCAAAACTTCGTCGCGAATGCATGACTCGAACCTGCGTCTTCGGATCACTAACCCGACGCTCTCCCAACTGAGCTAATTCGCAGTTCTGACTTTGCGTCGAATTTGTGAAGTGTATATCATTTAACCAACTTATAGCGTTGGCGGTACATTCTTCTTGTGAATCGATTTATGTACTGCGAATCAGTTTATATTTACAAGATGAGGTGGCTTATTGCAAAAATAGTCGTCTTTCAGGCGTAAGACGATGTTTAAAGCTGGTTCCTGAGAACGATTGCTTTTTAAACGTGAGGTGTGATTTTACGTCGGTCCCGTACCAATGACTTCTTCGGAATTTATGTACGAATTTACACACCACTGGTTTTTCGGTGAGGAAAAAAAATGGTGAAGCAACCCGCAGGTGTCTATGGAAAAAAAATGGTAGCGTATAAATCCACCAACTCGTCCAATCACCCTTCATGGGTTGGCCAATGTTCAGTAGTGTACTACTGAAAAGACGGTGCAGTAAGGTAAATTACAATGTGGTCAAAGATGTAGCACGCAGATCAAGATTTATGTATATAGGTAGGTATGTATTCGTTATTTAAAAATAATAATATAATCAATACGTATTAAAGCTAAATGACATTATTATTTAATATCAGTTCTATAAAAAACTGTATACAAAATTATATATGCAGTATTATTTTTATTATTTATTTTCATGTCAACGTCAACGGCATTTTGGTACTCAAAAAAGAAACTAAGACGTAATGCTCTTTGTTGTTGTTTCGTTAAAACATTTTCCAAACCTCCCCTTGCTTTTCTACCTAATTACCCAATTTCAAATTTAAAAGTAGCATGTTTCACAAAAAGCCATGCCTATAAAAACATAAAGTAAGCTAGTCTCCCTTGCGAGATAAAGACGTTATTATCATTAAGAAGGTACTGCGGGTGCCTCAGAACGCGTTCTGCCTCATAAACCGCTACAAATATATACAAGAAATACCCACAAACCAACGTTCGGAACTCAAACGAGTAATTACAGTGCTTATCCAATTTGGCAGGGCAGAAAAACGCGACCCCCCTTGTACAGGAAATTTGTTTTAAATTTCGACAACAATGGGGAGATCGCGACTCAGATAATTTTACGAGAACGTTCCGTGACGACGGCGTAAACGGTATAAATCCTACTGCAATAAACAGGTAATAACAGCTTGCTCATGCCGAGTACTGAATGGGCCCCGGAATTTGTTGAATCTCCAATTGGAAATCGCATATTTTACGCCACTTACACGCGAAACGATGCAAACGTAATGAAGACGAATCCGTGCGAAAGCAAACCATAAAATACCAAACCGACGACATCAATACAAAAACTTTGATTAACTATAAAGGGAAAAGTGTCGTAAACATGACGACGTGAGGCTGAAGATGTAAAAAGTTTTAACATGTCAATAAATCACGCAGATTATAAATCCGTTTTACAACCTCTAGGTGATCGGAGAGTTCTATAAATCATACACGAAGTAGGGGTTGTTCGTCCCTGGACGGCCATTAAGATACTACAATCTTCATAGACGCCGGTATCAGGAAGATTTCGATTAAAAACTTTTAATTAGCCGTAGATTAATACAGGCGCTATAAAACTAAATAGCGTCAATCAAAACAAATCAACAGTTATAATGGCAGTCATTAATCATTATAAAAATCTCAATAGCCACCGCGAATAAAATCTTATACTTACAATGTCGTGTTTACGTTATGGCTATCATATCTATTAGAAAAGGTGCAAGTCGATATCAAATCATATCTGGCATCAGTAATTGCCAAATTATTTAAATCTTGTGTGGTCCACCTGGATTTGTTTGATATTATCTACACGTATTCCTATGCCTATAATGTGAAAGGCAATATGAATTGGTAATTCTGTTTCAAAGAGAAATCATATGCATTTTGATTCAAAATGCCCCATAAGCTACGAGTGTTTTACTGCTAAACATTAAACTATATTGTCATATGAAAGTTTTATGGGTACTTGGTAAGTAAACCTCTTTAATAGTTAAAACTTATGCCTAATAAGGCATTTCTAGATCTCTAGATGTTACTTTACCGTCAACAGAAGTAACTTCACGTGTAATCTGTACGTGACCCCTCAACGTTTCGCCTCAAGACGTACTATGCGCCAAACTTATATCTTACACGCTTGTTTCTTAATGGAAAGCTTAATTAATGTCTAAACTTCGTTCCAAATCGTTGGCTTGAGACCACTAGTCTTCATTATTACGTTTTGTATCGTATAAACAAATTATGCGTGACGCTTCATGTCTTGTATGACGTTAATAACTGGTAGTACAATGCATTATAATAACAATCGGTACAGGAAGCCTGTAAACCGATTATGTTGATCGGTCGTCACTCAATATGACATGTTCACAATCGATTGCAATCGATTTATGAATAAGATATCGCTCTGATTTCTATCGAACGGTACTTGAATCATGTGAATTGACATTCTTCAGATCTATCGGGTGCTACGATAAGTGCTTCCAACAAAAAAGTAATCTTAATTTGCTGTTGGAATTAGCTGCCATTGAATGAAGACACGACGGGTTTCTCGGAATCTTAAACGATAACGTGAAAGAGGATATTGCCAATTTACTCGTGAATTGTGGTTAATTGTACAATTCAATTGAAATAAACTCAAAACAAACAGCACAGATCTGAACATTTTCCAGTAAATCTAAAATACATAAACCGATTAAAATTGCTCAACAAAATCGTTTCTGAATCGAATTATACACTTTGATTTATCGGTTCAAGTTCAAATACCAGGATCGCTTGAGTTAATGCGAATACCAGATAAAACACCACTTACAGAGGTCAAGAGATCCGTCAATCCACCAACAATTTTCAATAACAAAATAAGACTCGAACCAAGCCGAGATAAATTGCGCGGCGCGGCCGAGAGATGGCGGGAGCGATAAGCAAAGCGATGGTAACAATAACCGATGCACTTCCTTTGACAATACCCTGGGTTATTTATGCGCTAGAGATCGCAACGATACGCACTGGTGAGTCGATCAATAACCCATGAAAGTGATAAGGAAACTATCAAATTGAAACGTCAGCGGTGTATAATCAAGTGTACACAATTTATTATACGGTGAGGAGAGTAATGTCGAGATGTGTGTACTGTATATCAGTTGTATAGAATCCAACCGGATAACTTACACACACTTGTAGATTCTTATTCATATAATGTGATACGTATCATATCATACAGAAACTAAGCCAAAAATTTAGAAGTAAAAGAAACACCTTTACGAAAGCTTCAGCCCTCATATATTCAGACATAATATAGCTTCTTCGTGTCAATCTTAGCTAGTTGCAACGTAAAAAAATATAACGTGTTTTAAAATATATCACATTATTGATCAAAGTCATAGTCATCAAAAGAGATGCTCAACGTTGTTTTTTTAAAGGTGCAGTACCACTGAAAGAACACCTCAAATACGTCAAGATAAAATAAAAAAACACACACACACAAAAAGTATGACCTAGTTTCAGTATAGGATCTAACGCAAAAAAAAAAACCTGCTGCTCTGTACAAGTTATCGAATCTATGGACTGTACCTTACTGTAACTGAACAGTACAGGTTCCCCAACTGTAACTGAAAAGTACAGGTCCCATTGCAAAAGTTATTCACTGTGATGTACCTGTGTAAAAAAATCGACCACAAAATACTATCGCTTCATAGAATATGTGACAACCTTAAAGCGTAGAGACAATTTGTTCTCATCTTTACCGAAAGTCGTGCAAGCTTGAGTACTGACTACATTATAATTGGTAATGTGTACAAGATAGCAAAGTGGCCGACAATAATTATGATGTCGCTGCGTCTAGCGCGCGCTGGTGGTCCGGACCTCGAGGCAGGATTTTCCTCTGAGAAGATATCTTGATGCTCTGAAGAGAATTTACATAGGAGCAATCTTCCAGGTAAACTTAAAATTAGCTATAACCGCGAGCCTCAAACCGGTTCTAATGGGCACGCAGCTATTATTTTAAATTAATTAGATTGGTTTTGGTGATGTGTTATCAAGCTGTTAGGAAGTTTAAACCTTTTTGTTAAAAAATATCTCTAAGATTTACTTTTTTATTTCAATTTAGTTCATTTATTTTTAAAATCTTGAATCGGACCTTCAAGGTTCTACATTCTGAACAGCAGGGCGATTCTGTATGAAAACGTGCGCGTAACGCGCAGCGCTGTAAATTAAATTTCGTTTTTGAGAATCTCGCGTGAAAAATGTTTATTTTTTTAAATAAAATAGTCGACATTCAGTTTATAATTCATTTTAACGTAATTTTACATTTAAAATTTTTCTACGAAATAAATTTGCGGAAATAAACAAAATACTTAGCGCGTAACTTTAAATTTTGTCGATGGAGAATTAGGCCCCAGCACTTAACTTATTTAATTTATGTAATTTTAATCGATGTATATTAAAAAAACAATTAATTTCTGTTGAATTTAGACACAATATTCATTGTAGATAGTTGTACCGTAGGTAATTAAAAACTATTTCAAATTAGGAACATATGTTCACAAATCGCGTACCTATTGTTACCAAAAGTTTATTGGCCAAAAATAATCCTAACCCTAACGTCGTGACCTTCAACTAACTCTAATTTAAAAAAAAAATGTAAATAAAGATAAATACACTATGCTGATTACATTTGTCTAAAGTTAACCGTCACTCTATTGTGCAAATGTTAATCACCTAACTAAGCTATGACTATAAGCCACCAGTTTCACGAATATGACAAGTACTTTGTATATATACCTATAGTAACTAAGTATAGTCATTCTATCATGTAATCAAATAACTATAATTGTTGGTTTCGGTTATTTTAACCGTTTAGCTATATTAAAGGCCTTCTGGCGGCTTAAAAACTCTGACATCAAGACCAGCCATCCGACTTTTATCTACCCACAAACTTATTTACCAACTATGATTAAATACTCAAATTCATATAACATTAAATAAGATATCAGATTAATAAACGCTCGCTTAACGACTACTAATATCTAATGTACTTTATGTTTGAGATAGAACTGGAGATAGATTAATAAATAGAACTTGTGCCTCATTTTAAACTCTTCTCATTTCTCATAAGCTTTGATAGAGTAGGTACTAGGCCAGCCTTCTTGAAGTTTATCTTGGCGACAACACAAACATGGAAGCCGAACATACACCCGCTACGGAATAGCAAATCACACTCTATTTATACAACAAGTGTATTTGAAGCAGGTTCGTCTGTAAACAGAATGCTAACTGTGAATGGCAGTGGAATGTCACTAAACGTATTGACCTTATTTTTACTACGTTGTGTGGAAGAGTCGATATAGAGTCATTCATAACACGCGACTTAAGTGGAAGCAAATAAAAAGTTGACCTAACGGAGTATTGACATACAGAGTCAAGAAGGTTTGCTTTCTTAATAGCTATTTAAATAATTAGACCAATGGAACAAATCAATGGTACTACTGACACTAAGGCGTCACTTCAATCTTGAACCTGAATTATGGCAGTGGTTCATTTCTTAGTACATCGCTTTAAGAAATAAATATTAGAGGACATCTTACACACGGTCTCTGACACCAAACTAAGCAAAGCTTGTGATGTGGCTGCCAGAGACTGATATACTACTTGTACATATTTTTAAATACATACTTACATAGAAACTACCTAAATAACATCCAGACACAGAGCAAACACCTATGTTCATCACTTAAATATTTGCCCAGGGTGGGAATCGAACCCACGCCACTTTGACCCAGGAGTCAGGCTCACTAACCACAGAGCCACCGAGGCAGTCAGTTATTGAGATACTAGCAATATAGGGCGAATCAGACATCTTGACGGCTGTGATGGTACGAATTGCTACAAGCTGTGCATAATCCAGTCCTGACTGAAGCTCACTTAACAGCTGCGCGAGGATTAGGATTCGTGTAGTTTGTTGCAAGATTTTTGATTCAGCATATAACAAAAGTTTACTTGTATCCAGCGATACTTTTTAACTTTGACAATGTCGTTACGATAAACCAGCACAGAGTACGAAATCAAAATATTTTCTCGTACCTGAATCTACATACCTAATTGAAAATATGACTCCTTATTACTCGATTTACTACGAGATAATAAGAACTACTGGCATACGCACTACGATCAACTTTTACTCTCGAGTGTGGGCTTAAAGCAAAAAAGGAAGCCTTTAAAGCTCCGCCTCGCCTTTGCTTGACTCACTGGACGACTAAAAAATCACATTTTATTCAAGGAATATACGTTAACATCGAGTTTATGTTAAAACTCGTAGTGTAATGGAAACAATGCATTATGCATAGAGTCGCCTGACACAATGACATATGGAGTAACTTTTGTTTGACGTTAGGGACGGGAATGTAAAAATATCAAACGCATATCAAGCTGAATAATTTTTCCATAGTTTTTCTCATGTAAACATTTTTTAAAGATGCGTACTTTTAGCGAGATAAAGAAGCCAATGTACGGGTTTAAGTGGGCGCTGCGTTTGCGCATAATTGGGAGGCCTTTTTGCGCACGAGTCGAATGCCAAATGATCCCGATATTAATTCTGCTTTTTGTAAATCGCGCAGCGAACTTCATACTATTTTGTAATACAAAGCCCAAAGAAAGCTTCGTTGCCGTTCTGTTTTCTCCAAATTGACGATCAAAAAACACAAAGGGGCACCGAGAACGTTAAAAAGGTATCAACGAACGAGTTTTGTGTATATTTTAAAGTTATAAGCAATTCCAAACGTTTGGTGCTATTGAATCGTGTCAAATGAAATTGTAGAAACAGAATCTATCGAAAGCTTTTTATTTTACAAAAGGTTCGAACATTTTTGTATCAATATTGTCTCCGGGATCGCTTATGACGCCATTACTGACGCCCCATAAAGTCGATCGTTTCGTCTCCTAAACCTATTCATGGCGTAATTTGAGTTTGGAGCGTTTCACGTTTCGGCTTACGTCGCTAACGGTTCGGACTATCAAATCGGGTATTCGAAGCTCATCGATTTGAACAGAGATGGCGTATGTTGAGTTCTGGCCGGATTGGCGGATACTTTTATCGAACAAAATTACACTGTTTTTATATTTCTGGGTAAATCGTTGTAAGTAGCTTATATGTTATTTTAATATAAAATGTAAGTTATATAATAGTATGTCATTAACTAAACCATATAATACCACTACTATTCTTACATAGTATAAAATAAAGTCGCTATTTTTGTCTGTTTGTTTGTCTGTATGCTTAAATCTTTAAAACTACGCAACGGATTTTGATGCGGTTTTTTTTTAATGGATAGAGTGATTCAAGAGGAAGGTTTATATGTATAATACACCTGTGCGAAGCCGGGGCGGGTCGTCTAGTATTATATTATTACAAACCTGAACAAGCTAAAAAAAGTATGTTAAATGTAAAAAATTATAACCATAACAATGGTTATAATTTTTATTTAGTGTGTCATACAACTTGCCATGTAGGGAGACAAAATAGATGACAACAATTATTATTCTATTCCGAAAATTTAGTCTCTACGTCGTCGTGTCTTGATGACTTCGTATTGGTTTCATTTAACATTTCTGCATATAATGCACAGATATTATATTTATTGTAGAATCAAACTGAATTGTTTTTGTGCATTTTGCTTAATTGTTTTAGACGGCGCAGGTGGATCCGTTGTTTTTTTCAATTACTAGCACGTCATTTTGTTATTTTTTCTCACAATACGAAAAATGCTTAATAGTTACTGATTTTCTGTTTGTATATTTAGAAACCGTGAAAATACAAAAAGTAAACGTATTGCTAGTTTTCATTTTATTAAAGTACTATCCGGCCAAATATCAAAAACATGCCGAACGCCCGCCCCACCGCAACACCGATCACATGGGGTATCCAAAGCTCATCGATGTCTTAGATTTCGATCCATAAAAACAATATGTGAGATCAGTAAGGGGCGTACACGTGGGCCGCGCGTCGGTGGACATTGTCTTCAGATCACGCTGATATTATACCATGCCCAAACACCGACTCTACGGCCCCGAGATGCTATCATAATTATAATGTTCCTCTATTGGTATTTACACAGGCGTACTCGCACGGTATCACAGATGTGATCTCCGTTTCGAAATCCCATAGACGCATTCACGTGAAAGTTGACTAAATATGTCATAATAGCAGACGGAGAAACAATTAGATAATATTTGATGGTGTTTATTGCTTTATCAAATTTTAGTGGGGTCTATTGGCTACTGATAAGACGCGGAGATAGAGTTAATGGCGCTTATGAGATTTTTAGTTGTGAAATTATACTATCGAGAATCTAATTGGAAAAGCCCGTTATGGTTTCAAGAACTTCTACCTACTACTAGTGTCTGGATTATTACAGAAGCGGGTAATAAAATATAATATTTATATTAGTTTCGTAACCAATATGCTTAATCAACCAACAAGTAACAATCTACAGCCATTTTTATGGGATTTATCTTTTCAGAAATTGTTAATTAAGGATTAAAATCAAGATGTTAAATTGCTTTTATTGAGTTTAGAATAGTGTTGTTCTTAAAACATTTATTTGACCTGCAACCTCTTCTAAAACCAGAAGAAATAACTTCACCACATTATTCAAATTTGAACTGAATCTCAAAGCAAAGTACAGTCAATAGGAGAAGCCGAAGTCTCATTTAATTTTCACAGCTAATCATCAAATCATACTTATACCATACCACGCTGGGTATTGTTACTCATTTAAGCCAAATTCGATCGCATTGGCTTTTCATTACGCTGAGAAAAAAGACGAAAGCTTAAGCTTTCCTATTAGCGTTATAAGCTCAAGGGCCTTAAGATGGCCGCTGTAAATTAGCTTAAATAGTTTAAAATGAAACAAACAGATAATACAATGTGACTAATTGGAATAATCTGCCAAGTACGAGTCGGACTCGCGCATGAAGGGTTCCGTACTGTATGGGAGCTCCCCTTAAATATTTATTTTATTTTTTATTATTAAAGTTAATATACAACTTAATATTCTGTGAATATTTCAAGCATCTACCTGTTACCGTTATTAATATAGAGCGAAAAACGGCTAAATGAAGTTTGTTGTATGGGAGCCCCACATAATTATTAGTTTAATTCTGTTTTTAGTATTTGTTGTTATAGCGACAACAGAAATACATAATCATATATAAAAAAAAAGTAACTCTTTGAAATACATAATCTGTGAAAATACAGCCTGGAGACGGACAGACAGACAGACGGACAGCGGAGACTTAGTAATAGGGTCCCGTTTTTACCCTTTGGGCACGGAACCCTAAAAATAAACTAGCTGGAACTTTAGCTATAATACTTAATAATTGCATATAATTGCTATATGTTTGTCAGGTACAAGCAGCGCTTTTATTTTCCATATTATAACTTTTTATTATTGTACTCGTATTAAAATTTTCGTTCAGTAGTTTTTGACGTGATATCGTCTTATAAATCGATGAATGCCGTCTGCACGCACAAAAAAGCATGACTCATTGTCATGTTCCTCCTGAACCGAGCGTGCAAGCGAGAGCGCGGAACTAGCGATAGAGAGGCACGAGTAAGTCTAAGCGTTTGGCTTGTGACACATGTGATGATCTCGTATAATTATTTTTCGCAAAAAATAGCATGATCGACTTCACCCGTGTCAAAGAATATATAATAATACTACGTACAGAATTCGTGAAATTTCGCACGGATCGATGTAGCATTTTCCACATTATTGATGATTTATCAAAAACGGCTCAGCCGACTTCGATAAAATTTAAATGGGACCAATTTCGAAGTATACTCTATCCAATAAAAAGAATTATTGAAATCGAACTACTATTAAAAAAGTTATGCGTGGTTACACATAAAAAAACAAAAAAATATATACGCGTCGAATTGAGTACCTACCTCTTCCGGTGGTTCGTTGGTCAAAAATTATCGTCCGTAAACCGACTTTACAGAAAACCATTTTTTTCAAGAACCCTCTGTGACTGTACCATTGAGGCCACAAAAGTTCAGTGCTAATTAAGACTTTCACGACAATACTATCGTTACTGACGTGAGTCGAACGCTATTCAGAGCAGTGTTGCCAGTCGCTTAACACATCTGATACCTGCAGAATAAGCTAGACTGTTCCCGCAGAATTTACTCATTATTTTCCAAGTTTTACATTTCCAACAAGTTAAAAGTAAATGACATTAATTAAGAGAAAAGTCATCGCTATACGTTGTTTGTTACACGTTGTAAAAAATTAAAACGAAAGTAATCAATAAATAATATTTGTATGCAGAAAAAGTAACTTACTAACTTATTGGTAAGTATACCCCTAAATTGCGCTTATGAGTTTAGCATTGAAGCATTAAATGGAGGTACGATTTTCGCCTATATATTTATTTTCTTAAAACGGTTTTGATTCGATAACGATCAACGTAATCATCATCGTCACCATTGACTCGTACGGTGCGTCGCGTACGCGGTCGCATGCTTGTTTTCACAACTTATTTATTCAGCATTCTGGCCACGTTACCCTGTGCCGAGGGGCTTTTAGACTAGGTTTTTTTTTTTATTTTGTGTTTTGTAGCTAAAAGTTTTAGTATTATTTTTCTTTTCTTTTTTGTTTAAGTAGGTTAGTCATTGTGGAAAGTGTTATTAAAGTTTTTTTTTTTCTGTATAAATAAACTTATTTATTGGTGTTTCCAAACTAAATCAAATATTCCTTATATAATGAAGTTTTCATTTTCGACACGTCAAGGTGCCTTAATTAAAAAAGGAACTTAAAAATGTACCCTAACTTTTAATTTTCGTACAGGTAAATTGACATTTTTTCCTGGCAACCCCGAGCTGAGATCACATCGCCGCGCCTGGGGAAAGCAAATGAGTCTATTAGTCGGTACAAAAGGCTCAGCAGTACTTGCTCAGAGCGAACCTATTAGGTGTGTGCATTTATTATTTACGAAGGGATACTGCCCCTTTTCAACCGAAGTCCAAAAAGGAGGCGGTTCTATATTCGCCTGTTTGTTTTTTTTTTGTGTATATTCACCGATAATTCCGCCAATTGTGAACTGAGTCGAGTAATTATTTTTTAGTTTAAAAGGGTATACTTTCGAGGTGGTCCCATTTAAATTTTACAGAAATCGGCTGAGCAGTTTTTGAAAAATCAACAATAATGCAAACAATTCGAACGAAATATTCGAATTTTGTAAACGATGGAAGGCGGTTTTGCCATTTTTGCGAAAAATAATTATTATTTGGAGTCTTATGAAAAGCTGTTGTTAGAGGTAAAAATAGATTTTGATATCCGTAATAGAAGCAAAAATATTAAATGTTTGATTTATCTTGACCACACTTTTTGAAGTTGTAGGTTGTTCAATAAGCTTATCTGCAGAATGTACAGGCATCTGGAAAAATTAAAACAATTGCACGAAGGTCTCCGTACCGTATGAAATTAAACCCTTAATAAATATACTTTGACTTAATTATTTAAATTTGAAGTAAATACATAACTAAATATTCTGTGAATATTTCAAGCTTCTACCTAGGCCCGCTATTAATATCGAGCAAAAAACGGCTAAAATTCAGGTTGTTGTATGGGAAAACCTTTAAATATTTATTTTACTTTGTTTTTAGTACTTTTTGTTTTAGAAGCAACAGAAATACATCATCTTTGAAAATTTCAACGTTCTAACTATCACGGTTCATGAGATAAAGCCTGGTGACAGACAGACGGAGAGACGGACGTACAGCAAAGTCTTAGTACCTAAAAGGGTCCCGTTTTAAGCCTTTGGGTACGGAACCCTAAAAAATTATGTCCCATGCAAGACGTGTAACTTTTGACGTAATGTAGGTTCAGCTGTTTTTATTTTTTGTGATTTCTGAGTTGGTTCCGCAGTAAAAGCTGGTTACAAAGATGAGATAGTTTATTGAATCAGGCGTTACTTTGCGGAAGTTCATCTTCAAATTCTTGTTTTGAATAAATATTTAGTGTATTTCCGCTCTGTCTGTGTGTGTGTGTTGGCAGAGCGGAAATACACTAAATATTTATTCAAAACAAGAACAAAGATGAGTACAATGATATTCTAGAATATGACCATCGTCTTGAACTACAACATGTATAATCTCAATAATCAGGCTGCTTAAGGCATTCTATTGTTCTGGAGCAAATAACTGGGACTTACAGTTTAATGGCGTATTTTACCACCACGCCTAATCGTTCAAACAATCATAGGCCAGAGGTTTCAATGGCATAGGGCAAGTATGTTTAATTTTGGCCTGCTCTAGGTATTAATTTTACATCATCGTCCTTTCAATTTTATGACGTGTACTGCTGAGCGTAGGTATCCACATTACATACAGGGTTATTTCTAATCAATTAGCATCCTTATAGGGGCTTATTCTGTACATCAAAACTAACAAATTTGTTCTGCGACTTTTGTCAAAACTCAAAAAAATGTTGTTCCATAGAAAAATATCGTTCACCCTCGAAAAAAATGGAACAGCTGACTTTATATTTAGTTTTGACAAAAGTCGCAAAACATATACTGTTAGTTTTGATGTATAAAATAAGCCCCTAAATGGATGCGAATTGATTAAAAATAACCCTTTATTGTTGAGGCCTATTTCTAACTGGAACTCTTCCTAGCGTAAAAAAGTAAATAAAGAATGATATGATATATACATGAGATGAAAAATATTTTTTAGGTATGACGATATAAAAACCAATTAAGGACATAAATTACTACACACATCTTATCTTTATCATTTTCTTTCATACTGTCGGACTCTGTCCAGCATTCATCTAAACTACATACCTTTCCGTCAAGACATCCATCGAATAACCTTTTAGCTAATAAGAGGTGCACTTTGCGCTAAATATAAGTCTAACTCTAACTCTAGTGTTTACTTCATATATGAATAGCAGGTATATCATTTTACGACATTTGGCATCCTTCGACGTAGTAAAATTGCAAATATCGCACCTCAGAAAAGCTCTTCACAGGAAACATCGTCCTCTTATAAATTTTATTATATCGTAAATAATAGCCACGCCACCAACCACATACTTCACTTAATTTGAAATCTAGACTTAGCATAATCCAAGGTCCTTCACTAATAAACTTAATCAATCCTTAAAAAATGTCAACTTAATTTTATTGGCGTAGTGCGTAATAAACTCAACACAAAATTACTGAGGATTAGTTTAATTTTGTTAAAGTGGTCCTTGTATTTTTTCCGCGATTTACATTTATTGGTGCTCTATAAAAGTCGTTGAATTAATTTGACAACAAAAAAGTTTTATACGTCTTTAAGTTACATAAAAACGAAAGAGTCAACGATATAGAGCGGCTCAATAAAGTGGTCGAGCGGCTACCGCTGCCAGTGATTAATACATTAAAAGTAACAGCCACATCAAAATTGAAACGCAAAAACCACTAACGTTCACCTAATCGACCGTAGAACGCGTTAACCCGCCGCATGCAAATTACAAAATAGCCCAAATCCGTCCATTTGATCTATTAAATTAAAATATTAAAGGGGTTTTCCAAAATTCAAGTAGCCATTAAATCACTTCAGTAAACTAATAACGGATTCAGTAATTTGGCCATACGTCTTGTTATGGTCGTTTCGCAAGATTAAAACCCTGGCCACCCTTCATAAATCTCGCCCCCACAGTTAATATATTATTCAGGAGCGCGTAAAAACGAATCCAGACCCCTTGGAATTGTCAATCCAGGAAGGTGGAACGCCTCGCTTGTTTGCCGGGCAGACGGCTGATTCCAGCAGTCTCGTAGTAAACCTCAAATAAAGCGGAGTCTATGCATATTATAGTGACATCATACGGACTGGATGGTGTTTTATCGACCCCAAGGGGCACATTTATGGCGTGGCTTTTATTGGGAGATGTGCCAACAGTAAACCCGACGTGGTCATCCGCGCCGCGAGGACTTGCAAACGCCGCGATCGCGTAAAACCGGCTTCTGAAATCGATATGCAATAAAATCGCTCTGAAATACAACTCGGAGAATGACTTCCATAAATTTTACTATGAAATTAAATGTCATACGACGTAAAACGACGGACAGTAATCTGCAGCTTTGTTTTCTTGGACAAAATGAGATTGGTAAGACTATCCAAGTCGAATTATTGTTTACGACGCTTAGAAATCTAAAAGCATTAGTATTCATAATATTTCACAATGAACTATGCAAAATAGTGTTCGAGTAAGGCGGTAAGCACACAATAAAATTCAATCATGTTCGCGAGCGGCGCGTTTTGTGTCCTACAATAATGTTTTATGGTGACGTTGCTCCCACGCTACTGCCGACTGCAATCCAGCTGGTATGCACTGCGCTGTAGATTTGATAGATTGCATTCTATAAGATATGAGTACGGAAAAGATTATATCACACTCTCGCCAACATCATCAGTATTTCAAGCACCAACGAAGTACAACTGATCACTGCCATCTCACCTTGAGACATTGTGACAAGAGTAAGACAATCGATTGGAAGACAACTACCCATTTATTTTACATCTACAAAACTACATAATAATATTACTACAATGTGCACAGGTGGTTTTAGGTTTCCTATAAACTTGCTATAAAATCCGTAGAAAGCGATTTACATCCACCACGATCCTGTATTCTCATCTACTAGTCCAGCATGCTACCACGAAAAGGCACGAAATGAACTCTTTTCGACGCGCGAAAAAGAGACAGATGTATACGGTATAAGATCTAAGCTACGCTACATAGAGTACAATAATCGATGTTTATTTATCATTATGTTATTGGTGTTTAAGTATACCAAACTCGAATTAACATATTCATAATCATTGTTATGGTTAATTACCCTAATTTAATTAATTATGAATAAACAAGCAGAACAGGACAGGTGTACTCAGCTCGCAGCTGAAGAAATTAAACTTTAACAGGTTCATTATCTCATGAAATTAAAATTGCTTAAAAATCACGTAACTTGCCGCTAACTTGACACGTTATGCCTATGTATAATTTGGTTCTGTATAAAAATTCAAAGTTTAAAATCATGCGATTGAGCTTGTTTATCACAGTAATATCTCTTGAGATATACCGAATTTACCTAATGTGCAATCGCTATAAAAAAATAGGTTTAAAACTATATATTGAAGA
This sequence comes from Hypomecis atomaria, assembly GCA_964007245.1. Lineage (NCBI taxonomy): Eukaryota > Metazoa > Arthropoda > Insecta > Lepidoptera > Geometridae > Hypomecis > Hypomecis atomaria. Next base: position 14,595,272 of record OZ023291.1, read on the forward strand.
TTATTAAAACTGTTTTGAAAAAAGTTGCAATTTAAGCCTAAGTGCCGTAGAAGAGCGATTTGGTACCACCACGTTTCTTTCATTATAAAGGCCGTGGTGTAAACAATCCATATATAAATTCCAAAAAACTTATTGGATGTGTCAAATAAAAAAAAATTAGGTTATTTTTGTAGCCTACACAGTTTGTAGGTAAGCGATAAAAAGAGAATGAACAGATATATATTATATACGTATGAAGATAGTTTAGTGATATATAAAGTTTTACAAAATAAACGGTATCAAGTTCTTTCGTTCGTTTCAGGCACAAGGGCGTCCACTGCTAGTCTGCGTCTTTAGATCTGCAATAAACTAGTAGGATATCATACTGACTTAACATTCTTCACTCCAACAAATAAGTATTTTAATATCCATGAACACCTATCCAATATCCATGCCTTGAACTATTAACAAACTAAACTTCGTGATAAGCATCTAGAGCAGTTTGTTTATCACTAATATTCCCACCGTTCGGTAAGTCCCGGAATGATGAATGGACTGAGGCGATCCTTATCCAGTACTGACGCAGTACAAACAAGTCTCAGTAAATAATGTTTTGGCAAGCAAAGCTTGGGACGTCTACCAGCTCGTTGGATTGACGATATATTGTTAATACGATCATCGGTTCCAACATTTAGAACACTGACACGGGACCGAGATGAATTGAGTTCAGGAAGAGAGACCTATGCTCAACAGTGATTAGTTATGGGCTGAAAATTATGATATTGATGAAAAAAAGATGTTTTGGTAGAGTATTTATTATTTACTGTAATATAAAGTAAGGTAACTTAGGTAACAAGTACGAAAGTGTGAGTATTACGTGTGACAATCCATTTTTTCTTCCATCTTGTTTCATTGATTTATTTTCTCACTCTCTTTCTCTATTATGAATTTTTGTATCAAATTCATCCAGCTATATTAAGCAAAGCTTTGGCTATACCTACGTAGTTTTTTTTTTAACGTGTTTAAGTTTTGAAATATCAAGGGTTAAGATTCCACAAAAACCTAGCGCATTAGATGGCGCATGTTTCTCTCGTGAATTTAAATGAGTACCTTCAACAATAAAATAAATAAATTAACCGTAATTCAATAATATATAATATTCAGCTATCCTTACGTAGTATAAAATAAAGTCGCTATTTTTGTCTGTTTGTCTGTATGCTTAAATCTTTAAAACTACGCAACGGATTTTGATGCGGTTTTTTTAATGGATAGAGTGATTCAAGAGGAAGGTTTATATGTATAATACACCTGTACGAAGCCGGGGCGGGTCGTCTAGTAAATCATAATATGAATTTAATAAGTTTTTGTAAGAAAACACTAACTTGGCGCAATTACCCTTACTGATTATCTGGTATGTTTTGGGTGCCATGTCGGTTGCTTCATCTACTTCATTGTTAATACACTATTGTCATATTATATTTATAATAGATACGTATCTCATATCACGCGTTCTGCCGCGTTTCGGTTCGCTTACTGATGGGATGAATCCGCTTTCTAATTCTAGATGCTCTATATGTAGTTGATTTTAATCGTTCCTAATTGTTATTGCAGTCTGCGTAAGAGCGCTTGTTCACGACAGTTTGTTTTACCGGACAACGGACCGTTTTTTTCACCGTATTTGCGGTGTATGGTTTTTAGGGTTCCGTACCCAAAGGGTAAAAACGGTACCCTATTAGTAAGACTCCGATGTCCGTCTGTCCGTCTGTCTGTCACCAGGTTGCGTCTCATGAACCGTGAGCTCGACAGCTGAAATTTTCACAGATGATGTATTTCTGTTGCCGCTATAACAAAAAATACTACAAATAAAATAAAGATTTAAAGGGGGTTCCGTTACAACAAACGTGATTTTTAGGAGTTTTTTTGCTCGGTATTAATAATGGCAAAAGGGATGGGACTAAGGAGAGTCTCAACACGGTACGGAACCTTCGTGCGCGAGTCCGACTCGCACTTGGCCAATTTTTAATGAACATGTCTTGACGCACCGAACATCCATCCGGCGAAAAATGTAGGCATTTGTTTGACGGTCCGTTTTCCGGTGAAAAAAAAAACGGCTGAGAAAAAGCGCTCCAAGAAAGGCTGAACTCTAATGTAGATTTTTTTGGTAAAACAAAACAAACAACACGCATGTGGTTCAAACTAGGACACGATTTGCTCAAGGCGAAGGGTTGGTCTTGCAATTTAAAATAATTATTATGGTGTTCTGATTCGGCTTCGTAGATTTTTTTGCATAACCCTGTGTTGTTTTTTTTTTTTTTTTTGGGAGACAGACTTATGTAGGTAGAGTTGCACTATTCTTACTAAGCCATTACTTACTCTGTCTGCGTTTAAATGTCAATCTAGCGATAGAACTTTAACAATGAATGTCTGAACTTAGTCTGGGAACTTTTAAAACAAAAATTATTTTATAAACTACGTGACTAGCTTAAAGAAAACTAAAACACTGATGGCATTCTCATGATACAACGAATATAGAGTTCCGGTCAATTTAACATCAGTTAGTATAATGGTATGATTGTAGGTCGTAATATCAATTCGGTACGAGATGAGTAATTACAAAGAGTCAGTGGTCTTGACAAATTCGTTGTGAAATATGTACCGTGGAAATTTGATTGGACGCGGCGCATACGAACATGGAGCTGTGAAACGGAGAAAGTACTCACATCAACGAATAGGCATGCGATGACTAGCAAAATATAATTAGTCCGTTAGATAAATAATCAAAAAATATTGGACACAATTTTTTTCTTATGTCAATTAAACAGAAATTGATGAAGACAGCAAAAAAAGAAGGAGCAATATGTTCTTGTATCACATGTTATAGTGACATTGTTGTCGTGTCCAAAGCGAACACTTTAGTGCGTTAAATATTACTTTGTAAGGACTATACATTTCTATCTTTGTTAAGGCAACGACCCAAAATTTGTGTTGGTTCTTATACTCAATCTCTTCGTTATCATGAGCACCTTTGTGCCAGTCTTACAGCTTTCCAAGATTTTATATGATCTTCTTAATCTTCTTATGGATATTTGACGTAAAGAAACCAAGGGTACAATTACAATTCTTTTGTAGTAGCAGATTTCAGTATCTGTACTGTACTATACCAGCCTTTTTTAATAGTCCCCTTCAGGGCGCAGGCCTACCCACGAAATGTGATTGAGCCATACCCACCACGCTGGCCCAGTGCGGGTTGGTGGATTCACATACGCCATCGAAGTTCTTCTACGAACGTATGCAGGTTGCCTCACGATGTTTTCCTTCACCGAAAAGCCAGCGGCGTGAAATTGAAGGGACACATTGGTACGCGACCGGGATTTGAACCCACGACCTCACGATAGTAAGACGGGTATCACTACCTCTAGACCACCACGGCTTCATTATCGCCGCAACACCACTGGTTTCTTGTGTTTCTATGAAATAAATTTCATTGTCAGTGGTAGTCTAATTTGAAAGAGTAGACGATAGTGTAGTGCTACTGTATATAGCGTGCCGTCAGCTGCTTTAATAAAAACAACTAAGCTTAATGTATCAAAATTAAATCTCATTCTTTGTTCTAAAAACATCGTTCCATTCCAACATTTGCCTCCTCCATACTTTTGTTCACGTATCTTAGACCGCTATACATTCCAAGCTCAGAAGTGGGCCGTCCAAATCTTAGATCACGCGTCCCCGATGTAAACACAATGCACACGAGCGGTTTGATTGCCGGGTATTACACACGTCTGTGGGTTTGGGCTTTACCAAAGGTTAAGGGGTAACTCCTGGGCTCTAAGATTTGAACTAGCAAGAGCTGCAAAACTAGCTCTTTGAATATTTATCAATTGTAGGGTAGTTTTAATTTACTTTTGTGTTTAAAAACTCAGAATTGGACCTTCCAAATCTAGTCTTACCTTTTTAGGAGAGGCCTAAGCTCAGCTATGGAAGTATTAAGGCTGAAATGATGACGATGATTTTAAGATCACGAATCCCCGATGTAAACACAATGCACACACACGAGCGGTTTGATTGCCGGCTATTACAGACGTGTGTGGGTTTGGGCTTTGCCAAAGGTTAAGGGGTTCTAAAATCGAAACTAGCTTCTAGAAGAAAATCTTTCAAGTTTTACGTTTCAAAACTGACATTTGAGCCTTTTAAACCTAATATAGTACCAGATAAAAGCTGCTTTCAACTGGCCTTGTTGGAGATCTTCATAAGAGGTTTCCTTTGTGTTTTTTTTCTATCGCGAATAAGTCCGCGCTTACCACCTACTCGCTGAATGGCGAAGATTTATAAACGAAATGTGTTTGAGAGTAAGTATTTTTGTACTAATCAAACATGTAGGTATAGTACCTGACCAAAATCATTTGAATTGATATTACAATGGACTATAATATGAGCCCTATTGAATTCAATTTAAATGTAACTTTGCTGAGCTATTATTGACAAAACTATTCCAATAACTATTTCAAACTCCAAAAGTTGGTCATAAATTGATCTAAATCGTTGTCAAATAATCTCTAAACGCTCCAATTTGCGATGTTCAATTGTTTTGAATTGCCTCTATCAGCGACTAATGGACGAGATTGTTTTTTAAGTGCCTCACGATTTTTGAACTTCAAACCGGACAACGAAGATGATAGAGAGGTCTTCCAAATTCGGCACATTCTCAAAATCTCTTGAAAAAACATTGCACAAATTACCCAGTGGTGGGATAGAGAAGGCTGCGATGATGATGAATGATGCAAAGAATTGAACTCGTCCGTACATCGGTGTTACTGACGTAATCCAGTATTATTAATCCAGATTAGCAAGTTGAAATAGCACATAGCTCGAACAATTTAAAACTGATGAGGCCGTAAATTTTTCAAATGGACACCACATTCGGTATGTGATCAGACGTCTACCGAGAAGGTGGACAGACAACCTAAACAGGTGAGACAAGAATGATCTCTTTCCGCCTTTTCTAATTGTTCTTATGTGTCCTCAGAAGTAGACTGACAGATGGAGCAGCAGATTTAACAATTTTAATCATGTACTCGTATTCTGTTATGTGGTTGGGCGGGCGTATGTTCCGCTCACTCTATAGTTCATTACTTTCAAAAATTTTGCTATTCTAATAGGATAATGCAAATTTGTTACCTGATTACCTAATAGGCTAACATTTAGGCATGATAATTATTATGTTATTCGGGTTACTTTATTTTGTCTCTAATCTTGTAATAATCTTCGCATATTGAGCTATTTCAAACTTATAATACCTACCCATTCAAAACATAAGATCATTTTTTTAAAAGAACTAATCAAATGCAAATGTACCAAATCGAATTCTTCGTATTTATTCATAACATTTTGAGCCTCCAGAGATCTGATAGGCAATTTCACCCAACTTATTGTTATCTGCTGCAATAGGAATTTAAACAGGACATTACATCTGTGAGAAGTGTCGGTAGTGACCGCACCGTGGTCACCGCCTGCTGGGGCTCTGTCACTTGAAAATAATGCGATAGCTTTTAAATGTGGACTATGAAATACCACTAGGAGAGCATTCCGAAAGTGAGTTTCAACTTATGATACGAGTGAATATAACACTCTAGTGTTAAAAGATTTGTTAAATGTGAGTTTCGTTTAAATTTTTAATCGATGATATTCATATACCTACGCAAACTGATTGATAGTTTCCGTAACTAGGTAGGTTAGGCCTACATGAAGCCCGATTACAGAGGCGCCAGCGTAAATTTATTAGCAACATAAAAAGCGTTCTCTCTATCGAATGCCTAAAGTGAAAAAGAAACAGAACTATGCCATTTAGCTAATATACTTAATTACGATGGACATAACGTTATTAAATATTCCACGATATTGTAATCAATTTTCGACTCTAACAAAATAGTCTAATCTCGCTCGCGATTTGACTATTTCTCGTTCACGTTAAATTCTCAATTTGGAAATTTGATGTTCAAGCGCAGAGAAAATGGTCTACATTAAATTGTTTGACTATATTTGACCACTAAATATTTTACCGTTAGAGGGTCAAGAATTAAGTTTCAGCAGACAATGAAGTATAAATAATTACAATATTAATAATGAGTATCAATCTCACAATAAGTATTTTTAGTGAACATTTAATGCCCTCAAGAAAATTTTGCCAATGCTTACAGATTACATAGGTACATTTCATATTTGTATCATAGGCCAAATTATGAAACAATTATTATTTTATATGTGTTACAGCCAAAGTAATAAATCTGGATATTATACATAATGACTGGTCATTATGTATAATATCTACTCAATTTAGATAAAGTGATAATTGACACAAAATTAATCACATTAACTAGCTATTTTATATAATATCGTCGAAGACTTGGATAATGTAATAAAACAAACTCGTAATAAGGACAGATTGTCTCTGGCGCTTCGCCGGCCGCTGCCGCGGCACGCTCGCTTCGCTCGCTCGGCTCGCGCGTTGTTGTCACTGTTCAAACCTAACCTAACCTAGTAATAGTTTTCCTTGGACTCTTGATCTGCCTACTAGGTTAGGTTAGGTTTGAACAGTGACAACAACGCGCGAGCCGAGCGAGCGAAGCGAGCGTGCCGCGGCAGCGGCCGGCGAAGTGCCAGAGACAATCAGTCCTTATTACGAGTTTAGGCCGTTCCTATTTATCCTAACCAACAGAAGGACTTCGCTAAAGTATTTCTATGTCGTAGGTTAGGTTAGGTTTGAACAGTGACAACAACGCGCGAGCCGAGCGAGCGAAGCGAGCGTGCCGCGGCAGCGGCCGGCGAAGCGCCAGAGACAATCTGTCCTTATTACGAGTTTGTTTTATTACATTATCCAAGTCTTCGAAGATATTATATAAAATAGCTAGTTAATGTGATTAATTTTGTGTCAATTATCACTTTATCTAAATTGAGCAGATATTATACATAATGACCAGTCATTATGTATAATAACTATTTAATCACTATGACTGTAACATATGCATTACAAAATAAAAATCATTGTAAAAAGCTTGAGTGGAAGAGTGCTTAGATCATGTCAGTTTGATTTTCATCATCAATATCAGTCGTAGGACATCCACTGCCGGCCATAGGCCTACCCTATGGATTTCCAATAAGCCTAGTTTGAACATAACAGCTCTTAAATGAGCTGCGTTTTAACTCAACTTTCTTAAAGGGCCTTAACCTTTTTTTTTCAATCGCCAGAGAATGTTTATTGAAACTGGCCGTAATGTTTGGCGGTCAAGGAACGATTTCGGTAAATTTGTTTGCATGTCCCAACTTTTGTTTGAGCATTTACGTCGATCGAATTATGAATGCGATCTTAAATAACAGTGATTGCGTGTCCGGACATTCAAACCCAAAGACCTAATAAATATATAGACTGGAAATACTTTAAAGTTGCGATTTGCTTGCACCACAGGTCAAATGTCTCACAATATGGCTGCCATTGCTAAGTTAACTTAAAAAGCATCGACATACATTATCATTTATGCAACCCAGCTTTGTATAGGTGTATTTTGCATATAAACCTTCCTCTTGAATTACTCGATCTATTAAAAATATCGCATCAAAATCCGTTGCGTAGTTTTAAAGATATAAGCAAACAGAGAGACAGACAGCGGGAAGCGACTTTGTTTTATACCATGTAGTGATGATGGAAACGTAATTAATTGCTCTTCTATATGTGAATAAACGTTTAGGGTCACTTCTAAATGTATTATTATGTTTACGAATTTTCACTGAATAACGCTGTATTTGGCAGTAATAGTGGTATCTGCTCGGGAAGAAAATATGAAGATAATTATTTATCACAAATAAAAAGGCATAAACAACCAAAATTCGAATACAGAGTTCATCGAGTGATGTACCTGTATACATTTTTCATTTTTGTTGATTTTTCAAAAACGGCTTAGCTGACCACCAGCTGCCAGCTGATGTAAATGGGACCACCTCCGAAGTAGGTACACCCTTTCGAACTAAAAATATTTTTTGATTCGGTTCACAATTGGCGAAAATATCGATGAAAAACACACAAAACAAAGATACATACAGACAAACATACACCCCTTTTTGGAAGTCGTTTAAAAAAGGCGAACGATTGCAAGAGTTAAACCATATGGATGGACCTTTCCATACGTATTTTCCTCGTTGTTCGAGCCCGATTGGCATGTCGGGCCCATGTTTAAACAGTTTTAAAGAACAATGTTTATGTTCTTTATGCCTGCGATCGGTATTTATATGGCATTTATTGGCATTTTTTGCGAGCAATCGTCGGTCAATTGGACCGGCAATTTGGGTGTATCAATATTATTAGTATATATTATTAGTATACCTCCAAAAAAAGGTCGTTAATCCTTTCTATCTAGAATTTGCTAGTCGTTTATCATAGAAAAGTGCTATTATTATGCACAATTCTAATAATAGGAAAGACATAATTTTTGTTTTAATTATAATATTTTTTAAAGATGAAAATAAAGTTGACTAACAAATTATTATTGCTGTTTTGACATTTCTGGTTTTAGCTACACCACATCACCACCAAAGTAAAATACTATGCGTGAATTTGAAATATCTGGTGCACTGCCGTGCACCCAAACAAGTCGAGCACACCCGTAAGCATACTTTTCCCGAAGCCATTCAGGCCATTTTCAACCCCCTGTAACTTTGGTCGGTCATCATTTTCAGCTTGTACTTGCCCACTGCATGGTAGTCCTATCTTCTTTTAGACTACTCATCATTTACGAACTTAAAGATACTCGTATTTTGGACGAACATAATTGTTATGTACAAATACTTTCCGTTTAAGTACCTACATTAATTATATCGAATTTAGAGACAAAAATACAAGAACTTCTAGTAAGTACGGAACTCCTAAGGCTCGAGCTCAACGTTCACTTGACTAGTTTTTAGGGTTCCGTATCCAAAGGGTAAAAACGGGACCCTATTACTAAGACTCCGCTGTCCGTCCGTCTGTCTGTCACCAGGCTGTATCTTATGAACCGTGATAGCTATAAAACTGATTTTTTGATAAATGATGTATTTTAGTTGTCGCTATACCGCCATAACAACAAATACCTACTAAAAACAGAATAAAATAAATATTTAAGGGGGGCTCTCATACAAGAAACGTGTTTTTTGCTCGATATTCACAAAATGTTTAGTTATTTGAAAAATAACTAATTAAAATAAAATATATTAAGGACAGAACCCTTCGTGCGCGAATCTGACTCGCACTTGGCCGATTATTTAATCAATTATCTCACTTATCGTCGTCACGTAACCACCGACTGGTCTTTGAACAAATAAAAAAGGAATAAACGATCGGTTCAATGACATAGCTCGGATTCAAAGTCGAATACTGGGCCACAAAATAATCTCAACTGTAGGATCCAAATGTCGCGATCACAGATCTTACGAGACGGGACAAGTCATCTTGATCTGGCGGGGATCTATTTTCGCACGAAACTGTTTAAAATAACAACTATGCGTACCTAGCCATAAATAATCTGTAGCGTAAATACGTTCTATTCATTTACACGAGGAGAAACATTGCAACATGCAGTGGTACGAAAAACTTAAAAAGTAATTAAACACTACAAGTTATCTCTTCCAGGCAACCTTAGAATGAAGAGAGAGACTAGTACTTAGATATGAGAAGGAATATACAGGGTTATTTCTAATCAATTAGCATCCTTATAGGGGCTTATTCTGTACATCAAAACTAACAACTTTTGTTCTACGACTTTTATTAATTCTCAAAAAAAAAAATGTTTTGTTCCGTAGAAAAATATCGTTCACCATCGACAAAATGTATGGAACAGCTGATTTTATTTTTGAGTTTTGACAAAAGTCGCAGAACAAAAGTTGTTAGTTTTGACGTGCAGAATAAGCTCCTAAAAGGATGCTAATTGACTAGAAATAACCCTGTAAACTTATCACTCACAGAAAAACTTCATTTATGCGCTCACAAAACGCGGCACGTTTATGAAACATTTTTCATTTTATGATTTTATGCTACATATACTCGTACTATACATGTCCCGCGCGGGCAGCGCGCCTGGTAAAGGGAAGAGATGTCACTCCGTAGATCTCTATGAATAATTTCTACAGTAAAATCCAGAAACGTCGCGATCCATTGATTCCTCATGATATATGTATAAAATGACGCATTGTGTCTGTTGTCCCACGCATCTTTACACTAATCAGATAGAGGAAAAGAATTAGCCATCCATCATGCTATGGTAATACTATCTGACGGGCATTACGATGATGTAAGTACTTGATAAACGCGTAAATACCTTTATACGCAGTACTTTCTGACTCCGTAAAAGTATTTTTAACCGACTTTTAAAAAAGAGGAGGTTCTATATTCGTCTGTATGTATTTTTTGTGTATGTTCATCGATAATTGCGCCAATTGTAAAAAAACCGAATCAAAAATTTTTTTTTACTTGGAAATGGTATACTCCCGTTATGGTCTCATTAAAATTTTACAGAAATCGGCAGAGCTGTTTTTGAAAGATCAACAATAATGTAAACAATTCTAGCGAAATATTCGAATTTTGTACACGACGAAAGGCGGTTTTGCCATTTTTTACGAAAAATAATTATGATATACCTATTAATTCTGTTATGTCGGTATACACAAATCCTTACTAATATTATAAATCCGAAAGTATGTCTGTTGTGTTATTGGTTTGTTCCTCTTTCAAGCAGCAATGGAACAGCAGATTGACTTGATTTTTGGCATGGACATAGTTTGAAAGACGGAAAGGCATAGGCCACTTTTTATCCCGAAAAAAATTAAAAGTTCCTATGGGAGTATGGGATAGCACAAAAATCAAAATGTCACGCGGGCAAAGTCGCGGGAAAGAACTAGTAATAGAGCCTAAATGTCATTATTTGAGGGACTTAATTTTTTGTAATTTTTCGACGAACTGAACCGATTCGACGATTCGACGCGTATATATATATTTTTTTATGTATAACAACGCATAACTTTTTTCACAGTAGTCCGATTTCAATAATTCTTTTATTGGAAAGAATATACTTTGAAATTGGTCCCATTAAAATTTTATTGAAATCGGCTGAGCCATTTTTGATAAATCAACAATAATGTGAAAAATGCTACATCGATCCGTGCAAAATATTCGCATATTCTGTACACAGGTGAAGTCGGTCATGCTATTTTTTGCAAAAAATAATTATATCACTGACTGCCTCGGTGGCCTAGTAACCTTGACCCTGCACCATGAGAAGTAGATTCGATACCCACGCAGGGCAAGCATTTTTGTGATGACCAGAGGTATTTGCTCTGTGTCCTGACGATATTATCTATATGAGAATCTTTTTATAAATTGTACAAATAGTACATAATTATATCAGTCTTGCAGCCATATTACGAAGTTTGCGATCAAAGACCGTGTATAAGATGTCCGTAATATATTTATTGATTTATTTATTATCATCACAGAAAGGTATTTGTGATTATAGCTGCCCTGGGCTATGATGAATTGGCATTGTGGTATAGTTTATATTTAAATATATGTACTTACAGTTTTATTTACTGCATACATTAAAACAGAATCATTTTAAAACAAAAATGTTTTAATGTACGTAACTAATAAGCTATTTCATATTTTTTTACACTGTACCCCAATACAAAGTACTAAAATAATCTCCAACATTTAAAAGACATTAAAACCCATGACACCCGTCACGCATCAACCCCGAAAAAAAGTTAAAAGTCCGCTGCTACCGATGTCGTATTACGATAATGTCGTCCAAAATGATGGTTTAATTCGATAGACTTGGCTCCTATGAGCTTTGTGCTACTGCCGAACATGAATCTGAACTGACGTAGACCATGGATGTACTATAATGATGGAACCAATGCTTGAAGCCGGTTTAAAATTGACCAGAATTAGTTCATGGATCAGCAGTAAAGTTTCATTCAACCACAAGTAATTATATCCGATGGAGCCGTAGAGTTTTTGAATGGAGACCACGCACTGGCAAGAGTGCCGTGAGGCATAATCGACCGATAATCTGATGAAGACGGCTACACCACGCTGAATGCAAGCCGCTTGCATCGGATCTTATAAGAGGTACCTATAGAAAAGTCACTTATAGCAGTGGAGGTTTTACGGCTGATGATATGTGATGATGATGATGATAGCTGATGCCACTTTGTAAAATAAACTCCGCTTTGTAGATTCTTACCATTTTATGCAAAGACTATCGTGACTAAGTACTGAACAGTAGTTCCAAGGTCACTTCTGATAAATGCCACTTTTAATTCCTACTCAGTTGTCAAACGGAGAATTCGTTTGATGTTGTAGCAATTTCGGAATTTTAATGCAAAGAAATACAGAAAATACTTAACAAACCATCGATTAGAAAAACAGGTAACATGATGTGGCCGCTATTTTGATAATTTATAAAATAACTTAAAATCTAAATTTAATAAGAATTAAATCTTAATTTATTCTGAAATACGAGTGTGACATTGAGTTCCATTATCTAAGGTGCAGTTTATAATTATATATATTTCTATCAGTAGAAATTGTTATTAAATGTAATCTATTTAAGTTTATAAGTCGTTATATAAAAGCTGTTAGTTTCTGAGAATGTAAAAATAAAAATAAATAAATAAAATAAAAATAATTCCCTTTCATATTACATCCATGATGTGACTGACGTGGACGGACATATCGGACAAATGACAGATACAGCTTCGATAGAGAAATGCGTGAAGGCTGGTGACAGGGATTGCTTTAAGATTCAAGATACCACTACCTATATACCTAAAAGAAAGGAATAAAAACTTGATTCTGCAAGTAAATAAACGAGTACTCATAATAAATACTTGCTCGTATAAACTCGTTCCTAGTATCTTTTACATGTGCTATAATAGCTCAATTTCAACAATAAACTTTCACAGTGCATGTTTTGTCTTCCTTGCATCCAGTAAATATATATTATAAGGTCAGGATTTTGTGTGTTAATTAAAAATAAATTGTCTAGTGTTTTTACACCTATATCTACCATATAGAAAAAGAATGAAAAAATTGAAGCAACCACCAAAAACAATTTTATTCACACTATCATCTATTATCATCTATATATGTATATTTTGCAAATATATTGTGTCAAACTAAGTTTTTTTTAAGAGTCGTGATTCCACAAACTAAGTAGTTATATTTGAGACACATATAAAAAAAGTATATCAACTATATATTGGATAAAAGTTAGGTTGTTTGCAAAACTTTCCCATAAAAGGATGTAAAAGTATCTAGTATCAATGCAGCAAAAAAAACGAATACTTAAAGGAGCATTCTCACAAATACTTGATAAATTTATCTTCTGACTATCCTTAGAAAATCGCTATTGCCATTGTACATAATTGATTGTAATCTGAATAAAAATTGACACTAAATCCTTCCAAGACAAATATCTTGTCGATTGTACTGCAGCGACAGGGGGCTTAAAAATAATTGAGCAAGCCATCCGCACATATTTTATCGCCAAGGAATTACTTCAGAATTTATAGCACTTTTTATCATTATCATTGGCATCGAATGTGATTACTTTAGCCATTTGATTCTGCTGGGAATCTTCGTTATTTCTACCTCCGACAATTTTATTATTATACAATCTGATTGGGGTGTGTAGTTGATTAAATTTACTTTGGAGTTTTATAAACAAGCTTTAGGTAGAGTAATAACAGAGTTTTTAAACCGTCTGAAGGCCTCTGGCAAATACAAGCGATTGCGAAAATGGAAACTTACAATTTAACATACCTAACTTAATGACACTTTCTTGTAAAGAAATACTGTCCATGCTGACCATGATTTCCGTATTACAGTTAGATATTATTTCTGTTTGTTTACCATTTACATATTTAACATAATTCAAACATACTATCTAATCTCGATTCACTTGTAATCATTTTATAAACGTTTAAAAACATCGATCACCATATTCATAAGCAATATTAATCAAAACAACCTCTTAAAATTCAATTAGCCGCTTCGCAATTTATTCTGTGTTCGGAATCAGCACACATTCAACTAAGTCAATTATCATCATGAAAAATTCAAACAAATAGTCCACAAGTACTTAAGTTTGTGTAGACCCAGGGGTTAGTCCTGGTGACCGAGTTTCAAAGTCCCCTGAAGGATTTTGACATGTCGAAACGTCTATTAACGTCTAATAGTACAATTGTCCATTGCACATTATATCTGTGGTATCCGTGGTGGCCTAAAGGTAGTGAGTGACACCCGCCTTGCAATTGTGAGGTAGTGGGTTCAAATCCCGGTCTCGTACCAATTGGGATTTATGTGCGGAATTTAACATCACTGGCTTTTCGGTGAAGGAAAACATCGTGAGGCAACCTGCATGCGTTTGTAGAAGAAATTCGATGGCGTAATGTGAATCCGCCAACCCGCACTGGGCCAGCGTGGTGGGTATAGCCTAATCACCCTGCGGGGGTAGGCTTACGTCCTGCATTGGACTATTAAAAAAAAGGCAGGTTACAGTTATATAATTATTTTGCGCAAAAAATCGCATCACCGACTTCCACCGTGTACAGAATTCAAATATTTTGCTCGAATCGATGTGACATCCATGTACATTATTGTTTATGTATCAATAACGGCTCAGCCAATTTCGATAAAATTAAAATGGGACGACCTCGGGAGTATATCTTTTCGAACTAAAAAATATTATTTTTAAATCGGTTCACAGTTGGCGAAAATATCGACAAACAAATCCAAAAACAAAAAAAAAATACATGCGAACATAGTACTTCCTTTTTGGAAGTCGGTAAAAATCGACCTAAGTTATATTGTTTTAGGTTTATTGGTCTGATCAACTTTCTCTATCTCTATCTCATTTTTATTTGTTTGAAACAATGGTTTTGTACCATGTCGTGCATTTAAACTAAATCAAAATTGATAGAAATTAAACAACGTCCATGATGAATACAGCATCGTTTCGCACGGCAAATTTAATGTATACTGACCCATTAATAGACCCGAATATGTGAGCGTATCTCACCAAAGAAAATTATGATTGATGCCAGTATTTTGTTAACGGTAAACCACACAGTGAAATTGAAAACACTTAATGCACGCCCGTGGGTAAGTGGCACCATAAAATTGATGATTCAAATTATACACTTGATAATAATGTAATGGATTTTGCGACCGATACCATCTCTAATGTAATTTGGGAAATGGCCATAAGCATATACTGTGAGATGAAACATTTGGGAGCAAAAAATAACACGCTGTGTAATGTAAAATAATAAGGTCTTTTTAACCGGAAGCATTGATGAAATGTATTTTTTGCCTTATAATATGTAATTTTGATTTTAATTACATTTATCTGCATTGAAACTAGAAATCAATCGAAACTTTAAATTTTAAATTACTGTTACTCACATATGACAAAGAAAGAAACTAAACCGTTTAATAAGTCAGTTTAAGAATATTTCTTAGAATCCTAGTCTCAGTCAAATAAATCCTGGACTTCTGAGAAATCTTGTGAGCAAAAACAATTAATTTTAAATTCCTCTAAAAAATCAATCAAGACATATTATAGAACTCCACTTTATTTGCGCGTGAGAATGGACCGCGAGTTCTGAGACGGCAAAGGGAATTCGAAACATATTTTATTCACACTCCAGTGGTTATTTATAGTTTTTAGAATGAGACTTCCTGGAAGTTATATTTTGTGAAAAATTTACCGCTCAGCTTCCGCGAACTAATCTGGTGTCGATAGCAAATCTTATTTAACACGGTCACATAATTTTACATCATAGCTGCTCAATTTTTTGTTGTCTGTACCAACAATTACAACCTAAAGTGATTGCCTTCTGTTTTTTACTTTGTTTTATTGAAAGCCAGAAATATCAAAATTTTCTCACTGATGGCTCCTTACTAAGTAAGTTCGTAAAGGCACTAGCTTTCTGACAAGACAATCGCTTTAAACAACCAGGGGACTACCTTTTAACGTGTCTTATGGATTTTTGTCTATAGTTTTCAAATTCGGGAAGCTCACCAATATGTTCAAAACAAAAAAAAACATTGATATGCTTGGGATATACACAAAATCAATTAACTAAACTAATCAATAAATAATAAACGCTAGAACAGATATTATGTACCAACATAAAATTCATCATCCTACATTTACTGAGGGGGATCAAACCCGAGACTTGCTCTGGCTCAAGACGTAAATTAAAATTATTTTCTCTAAAGACAAGTAAATTATAGATAGAGGCATAAAGATATACTCACAATAAGCTACACTCGCTAGTTGGACGTCATTTAACTTCTGATTCTCATCTAGAGGGGTTGATAGATTTTATCCGTCACCGCGTCGACTGTATCACACGACGTCAAGTGATTGCTTTTTCTAAAACAAGTTTTATTTACATTAAATCAACGTTGTATCAGCGATAACAGTACCGCCATTAAATCATGAGATAGATTGGTAGCTGTCTACCCTTGAATTGAACGTTTATCCAACATAGGCTAAGAACTAACCTCAAAATTGCCTTACGTAATATTTTTAGTAGGTACAATAATTTTACTATTCACATTGACGTATTTCCAGGATCTTTGGAATATTTTTTTGCGCATCTTGCTCCTAGACTCATCCATAATTATTTGCTCTGAAATCAGCAGCCGGTCTCTCTCCACAAGCTTTGTAAAATCTTGAATTTATGACTTTTTGTGTTGCAGTTTTATGACATTTTATAATATGTAATTGAATTTTGAAAGTATTAAACATTCATGGCATTGGCGTCTTTTATTAATAAGTTTTATTTGTTTTTATTACTTAAGTTGTTTTTTTAAAGGTGAAACTTCTAATGCGACTTCCAACAAGGTTGCGTTAAACGTTTACCGCTACCATGGAGGGGGTATGAAAGCACTGTTGCGTCGAAGTTTCACTTCTTCCGCGCGGAGGGACTACACTTGCATTTTTTGTACTTATTACTTTCAAGTATTTTAATTTAAAGATTATCTCTATAAAGATCATGTTCAGGAATATGAAAGCCGCCATAATCGCCATATTAAGTACGAGTATCTTATCATGATTTTATGAAGCTACAAATGCAACGTGTGAAACACAAATTAAATTAAAAGGAGAATCAGTTAATATACAAATAATGCTATTAATCAATTTTAACAATTATTTTATTCTATTTCATGTGACTAAAACGTACCAAAACTACATTCAAATGGTAATATGCGGCTACCTCATTAATTATGATGGCATTAATTTCCCTCATTAGTATGAGCTTGCACCAAAACTGTGGGTTTAAATTACTTATTTTTATTCTTCTTGGCTCTATACTGCGTAATATCAGGTTACGTTTTAGAAGTATAAATCAAACTGTTGATTGTATTTTAGATACGGAAAATGTTTTATCACACTCACAGTTGACACAGTTTTCAACACATAACAAAAAAGACAAGGCGTATATATTGCTAGATGCAGACTGCTTCCAACCAGTCTTTTTGGAGAATTATTGAGGAAACCTGTATCCAGGGGATACTATACCTAATAGCAAGGGACTTTCTATGGTTAAAACAATGAGAGTGACAAAAAATAACATTTTAGTTGAAACTACAGAGGGTAAACTTTGCACAATGTTCGAGCTTGATTTTATTTACAGTAAGTTTTTTAAAAGATTCTTCTGGAATTCCTAAAGTGTTGAAGGCGCAGTTGGACCGACAGATGATTTCTTTCATATCCACTATTAAAAATATGTGTGCTCAACAATGTTAATCACTGTGAACGAATAGCCAACTCCAGGGCAGGCAGTAGGTAATGCTTCAATTTCAAAAACAACAAACGATGACCCTTCCACTCGCCGTTATTAATAGGGAGCAAAACACTCCTGAAAAATCATGTTTGTTGTATGGGACCCCCTTTAAATATTTATTTTATTCTGTTTTTAGTATTTGTTGTTATAGCGGCAACAGAAATATATCATCTGTTTTTTCCGCTGTCTAGCTATCACGGTTCATGAGATACAGCCTGGTGACATACAGAGAGACGGACAGACGGACATCGGAGTCTTAGTAATAGGGTCCCGTTTTTACCCTTTAGGCGTATCCAAATATTTTTACCAAAAAATACAAAAAAAATTAGGATTCCGTAGAACCCTAAAAAATATCACGCTTTATTTTTTTACTTACCAATTATGAAGCACAGTCCGATAGACTGCTTCCCTCGGGATTCCTTCGCATCGCGTCACAGATCACCACTCCTTCCTACAGTTAATTTGATCTCAATGCTCGTGACCAATTGACTCGCCACGGAAATGGCTGATACGGCCAGTTGACTCATCACCTCGGCTAAAATTCTGTAATAGATTTTGAAGTTTTGAAGGATTAAAAAATGCTGACAGCTAAACCTAAGCTTCCTAAGTCGTAGAAGAAAAATAGAGGAAGTGCTCTCAGGTGAAAAAGATGACATGATCACGGCAAAATAGAATGACATAACATCACGGACATTTGAACTGATCAAAATGTCATATTGGCGTCTATGCCATACACAGATTGCCATATGACAAGAAAACTGCAAGTATCTCCGAATTGAAACTTATTTTTGTGTTTGCTAAATTACGAAAAACGATATTTACTGTTGTTTATTACACCTATTCTAAAAGTATACGCCTGTATCAAGTGTAACATTTGCGTAAACTAAGTGGACTTAGCAAAAAAAACAGAGGAGAATAAGGTTAACTTTCTAAATAAATCAGCAAAACTATTTCTGTGTCACACTTTCTCATGACACAAAGTATCCAAAACCATCATTAGGAAAGTTAGTATCGAGGATTTTTAAAACCGTAAACTTTGTTATTATAGTTTCTCCATTTAAGCAGTTTTCTAGTTATCTGACTTGGCAGTATTCGTATATCGTAAACTTCCATGTATTCAATGGGAACATTCAGGGGTAACCAAACAAGAGCGTACGTTTTTCAAAATCGGTTTAAAGCAGATACCAAATTAATCGAGGCTAAGTTGTGTCACCTCGAGCGATTCAGCGAATAATTGTACTTTTTCCGCTACGGCGTGAAGTAGCCCGAAGCATTTTAATGTGACAGCTGAACACATAACAGCACTTAATTTTGCCCTAATGCGACATGGCCGTAAGAACTGGCCTCTGATTTTGTTTTTCTCCGCAGAATATCTGTGAACAGAATCGCCGATGAGCCAGATAAGGCAGTGTTTCTTTAAGCAAAATGCTAACTTTGTGCTACCCTTTCGACAGGATGCTGAATAATTTTACACGGTCTTAATGGTTGCGTGTCTTTTAATTCGCTTTTCGGTGTCGCATTGACACGCTCACGATGCTTAATTGATTTCGTAAATCAGATTTCGACTGTCGATAAAGAGACCTTTCAAGTCGAAGTTATTCCTGTAAGAATAAATTTGAGCTAAGATTAATTACATGGCAAATATCTTGCCCATTGTTTCCACGGAAGGCAATAAAATCTAAGGAATCGGTAGATAATGAACTAGGATGTTCGAGCTCGCCGCTGCCGCGGCCCGTCGGGTGTTGCCAACACTCAGGACATAATTTAGCACCGGAGCTTCCAAGTACTAAAGCATTTTTCTAAAGACAATACAAGCTTCTCCGCCGGTGGAATATTCAGAGTTCCTGAAGAATTCTCATTCTCGCACCCGCTAATGAATAGCTATTCTTTGAGCATTTTAACTATGGACCTCGGAATGGAATTTGAGTGTACAGGTTTCTTAAAAGGTCCTTCGATATGCGTCGGACCCTTTCCGCTTGCTTTAATTTATGGCGTTTGTTTTTATGTTTTATTTGCATTAATTATGGCCAGAATTAAAGTTTCGCGTCGCGTGGAATGTTTATTCCTTATTCTGTTCCTGAGACGTCGTATCTAATTTGAACGATCAGTCATGTGACGCGTCTTCGGAACAAAAATTGGGTTTCATTGTTCCGTAATAGAAAACAATCGTAATAAGGCTATAAATTCTGTATTAGATACGGCCGTCTATCATCTGTTTTCGTTTTAAGCATGAATTATTAGAAAAGTTTTTTAGTTCTCGCTAATTTACATTCAAGGTATGTAGTCGTACGGACTATAATGAGTGTTTCGGATTTTTTAAGAGTCCTCACTGTGACGGTCATCGTCGTGGCTGGAATACATGAATAGCTAATTATGGCTCTTGAACATAATTAAAATTCATTTTTCTGTTTCAATTCTTGAACTGTTTATGCCCAAGAATGTTTTGGTCATTTGTATTCTTTCATCAACCATTAAGTTATTCAGTGTTAAAAAAGTAAGTGACACAATGTTGCCGCTTCCTTTTCTAGGTGTAATAAATTACTTATTTATGTAAATTTTACGACAAATACTTAAATGTTATATTGTACGTTGTTTGATAAAATAAAATAATAAGTCATCGAAAATTGAAATCGTGTGATTTTGATTTATTTTTCTTATTATGTCGGAAGAGGCAATAAATAGCTTTTTTGCTAATTTTATAAACGCTTAATTGTAAAGCCAGTCTACATTATTAAAACCAAGTTTCTCAAGTTCTCTCCAAAATACCAGTTATGTTCTTTGATTGTATATGTACTTGCAACGAACAAAAAAAATCTGTTATACACGCAAATTTTAAAAGTTATGATTATAATATACTTAGGTAAATATTTTTTTTTATAAAGACACGTTTTACAAATGTCAAAGAGCAAAAATACAGTCTTCGATTCATTGTAGACGTTGATATCCTATGTTAAACATTGTATGGATAAACAACATGCATGGCCATTTCGAAAGTGTCGTTTCGATAAAGCTCCTTGATCACATTCTTCCTTTGAGATAATATGGTTCTCATCAAAGCCATGGTTATAACATTGCGCATATTTCAGTTCAGCGAACAGACATAAAACACCAATATAGTACTCATCATACAAAGATGATCCACAATGCGCCGTAAACCCTCCCAGACTGAGCAAACAATGTAATCTCTTCGGAGAATTTGTACATGATTTATTTAAGAAAATACACATCCGAATTTTGAATTTAACGGTACAACAATCTACGTTTTACGATCTTTAAGCAATTTAAAATTTATTAAACGTTTACAATGTAAGTAGCTTTAATTTGGTTTCATATCTGAGTAAGATGTAAGTGAACTGATGTAATGCACCATTATTATTAATGGAAGTGAAAAAATTACAAAAAGATATTTATTTATAACAAAGAACCTTTTTACTAGAACTCTTAAAAAATTATTTAAAATCTGACTGTTCTGTTTTCGGCTGCCTTATTACTCAATTAATTACCTATACAACATCGTTGAACCTATTCGTTTATTGCCGTTCGTACATGAAATGTCATAAAAATCAAATAACATGAATCATACAATACGTATGCGCCATAGCAGCAAGTATACCTACTCTTAAGCAAAAAGCTGACTTTAACACCATTTAGGTATGTATGTAATAACAAAATGAGCTTCAACGGTAATATCACTCACAACTATCAAACAAGAGTTATTTGTATTTAAAAAAAAATCTTTTTTAAAAACAAGTACTCGCCAAGACGATTCAAGTGCGCGTCGTTTCATTGCGAAGTTCCTTTGGCCACCTTTCAGCTCCATCATCAGATCAGCACCACGTCATCACTATGTTGCATTGTCACGCGATTTATACATGTATGCAAAATTTCAGCTCAATCGGTAACCGGGAAGCGGATCAAATTTAACTTGCAAGATTTGATTATAGACCGACAGACAGATAACGGGACAGGTGAAATCAAATAAAAGATTGTAAAAAAGCTCAACATGCAAAACTTATTTGACTATAAAACTATATCAAAGCAAAATACAACCAGACATACCTATACAACCAAGGCCCATTACAACGAGGAATACGCCCTCGAAATGTGCATCACGTAACTCACTCATTTATTATTCCGAGAAGTAAAACCGGATGCACTATTACTGCCTATAAACTGTTAACTCGCCCGCTTAACCGACGATTAAACCTACAAATAACCTATCCACTCCACAACAACTTATAAACAAGCCATAATACAGTATGAATGTAACCGAGTGTCAATATAATTATTGTAGTTTCTCAATTATACATGGTCATAGGTATTAAACGCAAAACCTTTTAAAGGCGGGTCTAGTACATCTAGACAAACTACTTTTTTAAGACGACTTTTGAAAACACGCAAAAAAAAATTCGCTTCTCCAAACATTTTGCCGCGCGTTGATGAACTTTTTGTATGAAAAAGCTGATATTTTCTTCGTGATTTTCTTAAAGTCCTAGAACAAAAGTTGTTTGTCTAGATGAACTAGACCCGCCATTTAAAGGTTTTGCGTTTAATACCTATCCTATGACAGACTGACAGACTGACGGACGGACACAATCAAGTTATAAGGGTTTCTCGTTTTACTACGGAACCCTAAAAACTTTAAATGACTATCAAAAATATACCTATATACTATTGTTATAATTTGATAAATAATTATATTTTCTTTGGAGCTTTTTTAACCGACTTCCAAAAAGGAGGAGGTTCTATGTTCGTCTGTGTGTATTTTTTCCGTGTATGTTAATCGATAGTTTTGCCAAATGTGAACCGAATCTAAAAATTAATTTTTAGTTCGAAAGGGTATACTCTCGAGGTGGTCTTATTTAAATTGTACAGAAATCGGTTGAGCCGTTTTTGAAAAATCAACAAAATGTAAACAATTCTAGTGAAATATTCGAATTTTGTACACGATGGAAGGCGATTTTGCAATTTTTTGCAAAAAAAATATTATTAAATTTCCATTGATATAAATAAATTGAACGATTCCTTGTTTATTTACGTTTTTTACTTATTTACTTTCGGACGTAGCGGTGATGTGATTTTGTCTCGTCATGCAATAGGTAAGTACAGTGGATTAATTTGCGATTTACTCACCTGACAATCTATAGTGAGACAGCACAAGTGTGGTTCCAATTGAAGGGAATGGCCCTGAAAAAATACAGATATGTATTAGTTGCTGACAATAAAGAAATAAAAAAATTGCATGTTGTAAAATAAAAACGCAGTGCATTGCTTCAGATTATTCTGAGTATTTGAAATTCAAAATTCTTACTAAACCTGAACTATGATGATTAATACTCCAACGCATAAGGTAAACGCACGTAATTGCGGACGAGTCCCAGAACGCGGACGTTACTCGGTTTTTTAATTTTTGTAATTTTCCACGAAAGTTTAACTTAATCTTATGAATGACAATACATTCTTGGTTATATTTCAAAGTATTATACAAGAAAAACTGTACACGTAGTGTAATGGTGTCCAAACCAAATGATCTCAAAAGTGCGGTGTCGTAAAGTTTTCGTTAATCTGTTAATTCAGTAGCTGAATTTGGTGTCTACCCTGTCATAAACTTTAGATAATTTCTTAGTTGTGTAATGTGATACGGTAAGTGTGCTATTTTATTACGATACTTAGATAAATTACCTAATATTATAACCTCTAATCTAGACATAATCTTGTTGATTATTTATAATATTTGCGTATCCGCCTAATGGTACTCACAAAACCCGTACTTGTCCCAATACACGGACAATAATCACATTTTTCGTCCGAGAAGTGGGACACACATCAGTTCTTTAAAACCCGTTGTACCAAAGGTTGGATCTCGACCATATTGCCTTGAAATAAGTCTCATTTTTTCTTGCATGTAAGAACTTCGTTTTCAAAACCGTGAAAAAGCAATTATTATAATTCGGTTCCGTCTCATTCAAAGGAATTAAGAATTATTTTGGACTGGTTCAAACAATAGTCGTGTCCAATTTGCTTTAGTATTGTTTAAACTGTTTTTTGTGCATGACAAAAACAATTGTTTTTGATCGATTTACAACATATATTTTAAACAATATTACATTGTGTTTAAAAGATTATCTTAAGTAAGATTTATTGTTCTCAGATTTTGATATTATGTTTTTATTTTTTATGAAATACTAAACTTTTGGTGTTTCATAGAAAATAATAAACATTTAATTTGTCATAAATAGGTAGTAAAAAGTAAATAAGGACGTTCGTATGGGCCGCGTGGCTAGTCCTAGTATCAGAGTAAAAATCTGTCTCTTGATTGAGCCATTTTTTTTTTGTAAAAGTTGATTATTATATCGATACAATAATCAAATATAGTACAAAAAAATTGGGATTTAGATTATATGATTAAGATTACAATATAATAAAACAATTTGATTTTCTAAGTTACAACTGAATCTTCTCTCTTTGGAAAGCGTGTCTGCTATGTTCTTGCCTGAACATGATCTGTGACTCTTTTTCCATCGCACTGTTTATTTGATAGAGTTTGGAATGTTGCAAGACGCGCAGCGATTAATTTTGACCTTGTTACAGGTCTTCTGAGTTCATAGATAGTATAGCAGCACTGTCAACTGTGAACATGATCACTTCTTTGGCCTCACTGTTTCCAGTAGCTGTTAGAAGCTCAGTTCATATAAAAGTTTAAGTTTTTTTGCGGCTAGCAAAAAGTCCATGGCTTCCGCTTGCAAAGTTTATGTTGTTTTACTCAGGGCAAGGGAGTCTCTTAGTCCAAGCTTGTTTTTTGCACTATCCGCGTATATGTTCCAAGATAGTAATATATCGTCAGATACATCGTTCTCTATGACTAGCTCATGCTTTTCTCTCTCGAGCTGTTTTCTAGCTATTGTAAAGGTTCCTCTTTATAGCTATTTTGAGTTTATTTCTAAAAGTTGCTATATCGGTATGCTTCAGGTTCGTGCTTCGGAATCAGAGTATTCATCAGTTGCCACGCGCCACTTTGATTGTTTTAGAGATATTGCTCGTAGCAAGTATGATGTCGATAATTGATTCCCAAGACGTTACGAAAATAAACTCAGAGCCATGGTTTAGTAGATATGAATAATGCCTGAAGAAGAAGTCAAGTACATCATTTCTCCTCTCATTTGTATTGGGACATTCCCAGACAACACAGTGGGCGTTTGAGTCACACCCTACTTTCGTTTCTTGTTTTTTTCTTGTACTGAAAGCATTAATTCTTCGACCGCCAGATGTTGCGCCACTTCTACGATATCCAGGTACGCCGTGCTCTAAAGGTAAATATACTACTGAGGTTGCCTTAGAGACTAGTATCCAATTTAACTACCGTGAAATCATCATTACACAAATGTGTCACCTAAGGTGCCTTATACGGACCTGTGGGATATAATTATCAAAAAGAACGCATTTTATTTTGCATGGGATGACTGAACACATTACCTTGGGGATCATTTAAGCCGATTATAAAAAAAAAAAAACTATTGTGTTACCAATACTATTGTGCTAACTACCTAACGTCTCACCATTTTTTTTCATAATGTGATTATTGTTTTGTTTGAAATATAATTTATTGGATGTAAACCATTGTTTCTTTGATTAAAGACACCTTGTAAAGACACATAGTAAGAAATAATACAATATAAAGTCAATTTAAATTCTAATGTAAAGCAAATAGAGTTCTAATTCGCATAGCGTCCGTGAATTAGGACGATTTGTAATAGATTTGGGTCGATTTTAAAGTTCATACAAATAATAATAAGGTAGAAAGGCTATTTAAACTCTAATGTAAAACAAATAGAGTTCAATTTCGTATAGCGTCCAGGAATTGGGACGGCATTCCGCGCATTAGGACAAATCGTCCGCGGTTTGGTACATTTGGGTATTTTTTTACATTTTGGGTATTAATTCCCATTACAGCTCAAACAAATTAGATAAAATTTAATTATTATAAAACTCAGATAAATGCCCTATATGGTCATATTCACTTTGTTCTTGTAAGTCTATTAGTATCAGCGTAGTATTACTGCAAAGCCAGCGAAGTTCAAAAACGTCCGTACATTGGTACGTTTACCTTAGTCCTAATGAAAACATTTCATTATTTTTTTTTAAATAATATTTATAAACGCTTCGTAATAACGGCCTATAATTAATTTTATTGACTACGCACTGCTGATATTTATCGAAAGCCACTGTACAAATATAAAATTTGACCACGTATCGGATATTATCTGTAACGAATTTACAAAGAGCACGCTCGTAGGCTCGTGACATCGAAGGCACCTCATTAAGCGTTTGTCATACAACTTACCTATCTGCATTTACAGCGCACAATGGGATAAAAATATACAAAGGTAGCCGCTTGGTAGCCGCTTCGATTCGAACGTCGTGGTATAGCTTATAGCCCGGGAACTTTGGTATTACGTAGTCATGGTGGTGTATACCAATGCCCCGTCAGTCAGCTGGGTTCCTTAATGTTTGGTGGGGATAACCGAGAGAAAGATAGATACAGTTTTTAAAAGATTTAAAAAAAAAGTATCTTGCAACTACTTCTTAAAGCTAAAAATTGGTGTAGGTACGGGTAGAAAAATAATTTATAAAAGTTAAACCACAGCCAATCACCTGAAACATGTGAAAAGGTCTGTTAGTAAGGCTTTAAAGTAGAACTGCAGCTTTTAGAAAGTAGTTGCATTTTTTGCGCTTCCCTCCCGAGCTATTACTAATAGTTGGATAAGAGCCCTGTAGACTGCTAAGGAACTATGCACGTGTTAGATCAGGGTGAAAAAGGCGGTTACTTTATCTATATTTTTTTCTATCAAAATACCATTGTCAGGATGGAAATCTTACACTTAAATAATACAATAACCCTGAATCTAACATAATAACAAAGGAACTCATCAATCTGATCCTCTAAACGTTTGTGAGGGCAGTTACCTAACTTGAGGGTTCTAATTAGTAATGGAAACAAGTAAGTAAGTAATCATTGTTGATTCATAAACCTCATGGGCCCCGATATGGTACCTCCATGTATTGCAAAGACTCTAAGCCACGTTCGTAAGGCCCTAGACGTCTGAGAAGAAGTGCAAGAAACTCAGAAGTCATCAATCTAATCTTTTGTTACGATGTACCATGATCAATCACATAATTTAGATATTACACAAAGTACTTAACTTTAGCAACATGGCGACGTCCACTTGGCTTGGCTTCGAATATAAAAGTACCGACACTCAGCAAGGTGAGACTCAAAGCGACAAAGATTTGTCCAACGTTATTATTAGGATACTGGGCGAACACTATCCATTTTGCTACTTGGTTATAAGTTTTATATTACTTAATACATCTTGTAATCGTTATTAAATACTATCTTATCAACTATTAGGGAATAGTTCATAGGATCATAATCACTTTGTCTACAGAATAACACATTGGTAAACAATAATACAAACACAACAAGCAATGGCGGATATGTTGATTTGTCTGTTTATAAGAAGTTTATAAGATGTATATATGTTTATATGTTTAGAAGAAGAATAAGAATAGAAGGTAAAGAAATAGATTTAGACCAATAAATGAAGCATAGCGACTATTTTAAGTGATATAGAATATTATAATAAAATCGTCTATCTAACACACGCCACTTCAGAAAATAGAGATGTGTGTAAAAATGTCAGAGCTTAAACATAGTTTGAATATCATACGGCACTATAGGCATTCACGATGTCCTAAGTAGTGAAAATGTTTGTAATTAATTCCACCTTGGAATGCCTAGGTGTTGCACGTTTACTTAATTAAAAAGCAAGATTATTGGATTACATATCATAAAATATCGTAATTTTACGGTGATTTCTTACCACCTAATCAACGACTTTATGTGGAGAATCTTTACTGAATTAATTTCCTTTTGTTGTCCATTGAGCCCATCATATGACTGACTGTTAATAATATTTTTATTTCATTTGTTTGTAATTTCATAATCTTATTTAATTGTTTTTTTTAATTTCAAAATGTTACACAGTAACATTTAAAATTTACAGTACCTAACACCTCTATCATAATTAGTATAAATATCATGCAAAATTATAAATAACAACTATTCTTTAAAGAACTTTAAACATCTGATTGTTCAACTTCAATGACATCTTAGATTAATCAAAATTACTATACATACTTCAGTAATTAGCTGAAGTTGTAAAGAAATTAAGAAGAATACTCGAATAAAACAATTGACAATAAGTTTTCATAAACATTACCCAATGTCATTTTAAGCACGCATACTCAAATGACTACAGATATTTTACCACATTCTACGGAATAATGTGATGTAATTGTGAACAGACTTAGTTCACATATTATAAATCAAATACAAAAGTCCAGTACACACAGATTCAGAAAAAATAAAAACAACATAAGTGAACTGAAATAACTATCGAAAAGTCGATGTTTTCACAGCTCTATTTCGCCATATTTCGCTCGGCACTCCCTGTTCCCTGACTGCATTCAAATGAAGTGTTACACACGTTTTAGTGGTGGACAGAAGACGTACATGTTTGTTAATTTATAGTCGAACATGCGACAGAATGGAATCCTGACCTTACTATTAGCAAAGCCACCGACGCCGACGCGAAGACCGACCGTTTATGTCGTGTCTTGTGCCATCTTAGAGACATCAACGCGGCCTTTTTCTATTATATTGTCACTTCTTGATTGTGGAGATAGATTAAAGTAAAACAGTTAAGACAACAGTTCACTAACGCTTGATTCAGTTAAACGTGTGATTACTGTATTTAAACAACGATAAAACTCGGGATTTTTAGACCCTAGTTCACCAACAGATGTTTAATTTATCAACCATTGGTTAAATCTTAAACAGCTTTTTAACGAAATTTTGCTGTTCAGCAAGCAAAATCCGTTGGTTAAATACAGTAATCACACGTTTAACTTAAACAAGCGTTGGTGAGCTCGGGGCTTAATATCCATTACAACTAGGCATATTAAAGGATATACTCTAAAAGTTTCATACAGTAAAAAAAAACTTGACTAATATTCTAAGTTCTAAAGTGGTTGTTTGTTAATTTGTCACGCAGCAACAAAGTGACAGATTAACTTGATTTATTGCACAAATACATATTAAAAATTGGAGACATGTTTCGTTTTTCCCTAATTTCACACGGAACCTGTTTTTCTATATGCACCGCTATTCGTATTATGTATGATGTATGAAATAATTGCTGTGCAATATTAATACGCTTCGTTATGAAATAAAAAGTCTAAAAACTTTTAATTATTTCTTTCTTCAAGAAGTCTATCAGAAGTAAAACGCCAAAGTTATGAAATCCTACAACGCATGAACGATCTTAAAATCGGACGATTTCAACAAAGCCAACCAAGTGCGGTGAAAAGACGCAGTTTCCATTGGTCATGGTGGATGACACCTAATTTTAGTTCGAGCGTTTTAAAATAAAAAAATAAGTTTAATTACCATTATAATCCTATTAAATTCCGTTTCATTTAGTTGGGTAACACCGACGAGATTCTGAGACACGGTATTGTTTTGCAACAAGTAAAGATTTACAGAGGTAGAAACCAATCTCTACATAGCTAAAAATCTTTCGACAGAAACACTTAAACGAAATAAAAAAAAACCGGCCAAGTGCGAGTCGGACTCGCGCACCGAGGGTTCCGTACAAACCTGCAAGGTTTACAAAGTTCGTTCATTACGACAAAAAAAGTAATAAGTTTATATTTATTAAAAAATATATATTTTGTAATGTAACTAAAAATTTAAAGTTTTCGGAATTTTTCCTTTATGTGTGCTATAAAACGTTGCTTCATGCCAAATTTCAAGATTCTAGGTCGACTGGAAGTACCCTTTAGGTTTTGATTCCCTTGCGAGTACTTGCGAGTTTCAAAATATGCAGCTTAAATTGCTGTTTCTTTTGATTGCGTTGACATAGAAGTTTGATTTTGTTACAGCTTAAAGGTATTATAGACCTGAGTATTTGGTATGAATTTCAATTTAATACCTCTACGCGTTTATGAGGAAATGGGTAGTAAGGTTAAAATTATTAAAAAAAAAAAATATTATGTCATGTAACTAAAAATTTATGGTTTTCGTAATTTTTCCTTTATCTATGCTATAAGACGTTGCTTCGTACCAAATTTCAAGATTCTGAGTTCACGGGAAGCACCCTGTAGGTTTCGATTCCCTTGCAAGTGTCGAAAATTTGCGGCATAAACGGCTGTATCTTTTGATTGCGTTGGCTTAGAAGTTTGATTTTTTCACAGCTTCAAGGGACAGTAGACCTGAGTAATTGATATAAATTTCAGCTTCACACCTCCACGCGTTCCTGAGAAAAAGGGTCTTGACAGACGGACGGACGGACAGACGGAAAACAAAGTGATCCTATAAGGGTTCCGTTTTTTCCTTTTGAGGTACGGAACCCTAAAAATCAAGACAGAATATTGAGAAACAAACAAGTGAGGTTGGCCAAACTACACCTCGCCGTGTACAGACACAATTTTTACTCATATAAACATGTACAACAAAACTAAGCCTTGGCTCGGCAGTCGAACTATGGTGGCGCAACACCTCCGCACTCACCACATATACGAGTATAAAAAAACTGGCCTCACTTGTCACTTTACGACGTTCTGTCTTGATTTTTTTTTATTTGGTCTGAGCAGAAACACAGCAAAAGTTGTTCATAAGCGACGAGGGCTTACACCTCTGAAATTTTTTTTGTGAAGTAACACACTGTGATGCAATTAAAACCCTCGACTGTATTAACATCACTAATCCCGGTAGCAAAGTCAAATGCAAATAGTCTAGTAATTGAAACCAACTAAGTAATCTGAGCTATCAAAGCACCCGATGTCTAGAACAAGCTCTTAACCAAATCTCATGTAACAAACACAGATGACACAGACAATGTCGTACCAATACCTAATACTAATCGAAGCAACCGATGGCTAGCACAAACTCTCAATGAAATCCATAGACGTAATAAATATAAAGTCTTGAAATACTTATAATTTAGGAACGGCATGTACTACAAGTTGAGTGTCTCACAACATGGCTACCATTTATACCAGGGAAGGATTAGAAGTTCCGACCTGCATTATGCACGTATGCGTGGTGGAAATGCAATTCCCACATTCAATTAAGCGCATCGCATCATCAAATAAGTCACATCCTAAAGTAATTTTAGACGTAACAAAGGCCTATATGTGGATTTACTAAATGCCTACAAGTTAAGAACCGCATATACCTACTACAAACCCAGGGTCTCACAATATGGCTGTCATTATACCAGTGATTTTTTGGTCGTTTTTGCTCTATATTAATAACGGCAACAGTTAGATTCCTGAAATGGGGCTAAAGGGTATCCCATATGGTACGGAGCCCTTCGTGCGCGAGTCCGACTCGCACTTGGCTTATTTTGCATTCCTTTTGGAAGTGAGTTGGAAACTAGAGGCGTCTCCTTATTTTTCTTTCCTTGTAGGCCAAATCTCATGTAACAAACAAACACACAGACTACGTCGCCGCTCGTTAATTGTGTCCGAACGTGTCCCGGAGTGACGGCATTACAATCCCGGGCTTCGTTAACGCGGGATTAAGCTCTTTGATACACCCCCGCCGAATAGTTGCCAAAGTGGGATTTCGGAAAATGGCCAGAAAATAAATAAAGATTTTTAATTAAAGCTCGTTATAAATGTTAATTTATAAGCTAATTAATTTCTGAAGGAAATTGTTTAAGCGGATCATGTTCAGGTTGTTCAATGTTCATACTATCTTAATGAGGCAGTATCTGTAATTTGTAAAGCAACATCACAACCCTAGTCGCTTTACTATAGAGAGCATTGGACAAAGGATGCTATTGGAAGAAAGGAAAAGCTAACGAATAATATTTCCAATAGAATTATTTCAGAAGTGCTAGCAGTATGTACAGCGGTACTGATTTCATTGGGTTAATTTATTTTTTTAGCATAGATGTTTTTTTGTTAATAGGTTAACATAAATATGTAAGTAGAAATAAATTAGTCTACATAAGAGACTCATCTACTTATTGGACAAAGAGTTCAAATAAAATAACAATTCATGTTACTATGAGTTAATGACATCCCAACGCCGCAAAAGTTTCTCTTATCTCTTTATCTGCCAGTCTATCACCAAGTCATCAAAAAAGTGAAAACAAAGTTTAGGAACAGTTTAAACATATGTTGGCACCGAACTTAAAGGAAATTCAAATCTTTTAACACAATATATACACAGAAAATACTAATTGGTTCCAAAATAAGTATCGCTCCAAATCCAACAAGATTCTAATAAGCATCCGTTTTAGTCCATCGACCATTAGAAACCAATTCCAAATTATAGAAGCATCATTACCAAAGCATTCAGCTCAGCGTTTCACACAGTCACTTTCAAATCAATCTGACGGCCGACGACGTTGGCTTTCGAGGGATCAACAAAACCGATCGCTTGTAAGCTACTTCTTAAGCTTTTAATTTAGCCTATGGCTTACATTTTACAGTACAACTGTTTCATTTCCTCAGCTGGGGCTTAGTCTTGATTTGGAGTTTAAATTATCATCGTCATCATCATTGACATGACATCATGACACGACACAACATGACATGGACATCCTAAGCGAAATCACGAAAAAAATCATCATGGTAAAAGTATGGAGCAGCTGATTTCGATTGCAATTTCGCAATTAGATAATCCTATAACAAAAGTTGTAAATAAAGATCCGCACATAAACTTCCAAAAATCCGTTCTCTTTGCAAAACAGCACCTTACGTATCTATGTGTATGTATAGCTATCTGCAAAGAACATCTATCTCATCAATTTGTCATTGCTTACTTACTATTTGAATCGATCCTATTATAAAAACTACAGTGGAAGCCTACTGTCACGTCAGTAATCGTCACGTCAGCTTGCTCGTCAGTCGCCACGTCGAGATCTCTGTGACATCTAATTACTCGCCAAATTAAGTCCAAGATGTGAGACTTTCTTTTTGGACTCGGTAATGAAGATTAATTTTCTGAGACCAAAAATGTTACCGAAATTTCGAATGTCTGAGTAAATTAAAATTTTTCCCTTGCGTTCCGATGATTCTGATCAAATGCGTAAGCGGTATAATCCTGGGAAAAATATCCACGATTAACTAACTGTTTTTACATCGCTCGCCACATACGTTGGGTAGATTGTTCAATACGCAATAGCAACTGCCTCGCTTGAAACAGCGCGCTGTTTGAATTTACTACTGATGCTCAGAAAATGTGACCTAGGTTTAAAGTTATTTAGTGCGAGCACTTGGGGTGGGGGTTGTTTGTATTATAAATATTTCTTTTTATTGTTAGTTGTTATCGGGACGATTACAGGATACTTTGGGGTAAAAATAGTACATAAATTACGAGGAATTCATTTTACTTAAATTCAATTGGTACAAAACCAGGATTAAAACCTACGGCCCAACCGCGAAGTGACCCAAACCCTCTACGAGGACAGAGCTGTGAAATGTTCGACAGTAGCAAATGAAAAGGCTGGTATATTACAGTACAGTAAGTACTTTTAACTTTGCTATTTTCTTTTTAAACAAAAAAACACTATTTACTCCAATTCTGTTTAATTAGCTTATGCAAACAAATCTAAAGACAGTAGGTATGTGAAACAGAAGAAATAATCACAATCCCATAAATATACACTTTATCACTCAAAAGCTCAAAACATACACAGATTAAAGTAAAGCTCTTACTTACTGTAAGTAGAAGAACCGACAAAATGTTTCCATCCCGTAATCTGTCATCTGACACTTATCTAATTACAACATTCTTCATAAGCCGCATTAAATTGAGAATCAAGCTTGAGCTCCTGACAAATAGCGGTCGAGACCTTCCACAACAGCCTTCCACTAAAAATACGGTAAGTGCTGGACGAGGCACAATGTCTATTAAGTTAAGAGACTATTTTAGAGAATTACGCTGTTTTGTATGCAGACAAAAATAATCGAGGTTCAAGAATAAATCGGCTTATAAAATTCAAGATTTGCCATAAACTAATATACCTATTTCTTAGAAGCTCTGTTTTTTAGTTAATCCGTTTTAATACATTGTTCTAGCTTTCTATTTAAGTAACTAACCGCGCTGCCAACTAGCAGCGTGGGCTTGAACTTTTGGATCATCTTTAGACCTTCAAGGGACTATAGATCCAATTACTTTTTAGGTAGTAGTAATTTAAGTACCTACATAGTTTTAGCTTATGTATGTAATGCTGTATTTTGTTGTATTTAATAGAGGCACATGCTAAATAAAAATGTAACTAAACATGATTTAAATAAATATTATACTAGCCAAAACGTAAAGCTTTAAAAAATATACTTTGTTTCAAAAAAGATAGGTACTCTTTTTTGAGGTTTTACGATTATCAATGTTACTTTAGATAACATCGTCATCTTCAAAATTCTGTTCCAGGAATACTTTTTTATCCCATACCTAGGTACCTATATGATATCGTTATTAAATTCATAATTATCTCAATTACCTTCTATTTATGATTCGACGTGGTAAAGTTGCCTTACTTAACATTTTCTATATGTGTAATACTTAACTCATATTCATGTCATTTTAATGGCATGCACAGACGATAATAACTAATTTTTGTAGAACACCGCCTCAACAATTATCTGCCATTCAGAGCCACGAAAACTATGTCTTATCTCAGTATCAGAGCTCGGTCGTTGTTCGCGTTCTCTAATTGGCTAATTGGCATACGAGTACCGGTAGATCGTCGAACGAGATCTCTTCCTAGTTAGTAGATAATACCCTTCTTGTCACCCTGATGAAACGCGCGATCGATATCATCTCGCCTATTGAAGTGTCTAATGGTAACTCTAATTTACAGTGGTGGTAATTTAATCATCATCATTTAGCCATTAGGCGTCATGATTATATAGCGTATAGAGTTCCAATAAGAATGTTTGGACATGTTTGTCCCTACGAAATCCTGTTGTTTTAAAAAGTTAATTTGTCCACCTCTCGAGCATGTCCAATTGTCTAACACTGTGTTTGGTCTCCATTTGAGACCTTGTCGACCATATTGCTCATCAGTTCTCCGTGATATGTGTTACTTTGCAAACTGCCTTTTCAATTTGCTAATTCACTGAGCTATGTCGTATACTTCAGTTATTTTAGTGATTCCCTCATTTCTGATTCAATCTTTTCTTAGTTATAGTAGATAAAAACCCTTCTTGTCACCGTGATAAAACGCGCGATCAATATCACCTCGCCAATTGAAATCTCTAAAAGATCTAATTTGATCATCATGTCCAATGCTGGACCTATATAATTTTGTATTTTCTATAGAGTTCTAATAAGTATGTTCGAAGCTACTTGCATCCAGCGCAATAATAAGGTTTTAACAAGGTCAGCTGTCCATATTGCAGGTGCACAATTTTGCACGTTCTACACTGCACTTCTGTACGTGGTCTCTATTCAAGACCATGTCGACCACATCGGTATTCGGTAACTACACACTGCCATGTTCTCGCTGGGCTATATCGGTTACCGTAGGTCTGCGTTTATTACCTTACATCCTACATTGCTATTCCATATATGTGGTCTTCATTTGCGACTTGTCGACCACATCAGTCATCAGACCTGCTATGTGTTGCCTAGCCACTGTCATTTAGACTTGCTAACCCGCTGAATTTTGTCGAAAACTTTAGTTTGTCAACGGATCTCTAAATCTAATTCACCGTACTGTACTGTACCAGTATTTTAATAGTCTACTGCAGGATGAAGGGTGATAGGCCATATCCACCACGCTGGCTCAGTACGGGTTGATAAATTCATATACGTCATCGATTTTTTTCTACAAACGTATGCAGGTTGCCTCACGATGTTTTCCTTCACCGAAAAGCCAGTGGTCTGAAATTCCGTACATAAATTCCAAAGAATTAATTGGTCCCGTACCAATCTTTGGAATTTATGTACCGGGATTTGAACTCACGACCTCACGAATGTAAGGCGGGTGCCATTACCTTGCCTTGCCGTAGTGGTAATTTTATATCTGTTTTATAAACTTTGAGTTGGAGTCATTAGAAATTGTAAGCGCAAAAACGGCGCCGCGTGTGGTCGATAGATTTTCTTCTGATAAGAGCCTTTATAAGGCTCGCCCGATGATGTGGAGTCTAGTACAGGCTCGTTGATTGAAAGTAGGAATGAGATAAGTATGATTTACCGTTATGACTTACTTTTTGTGTTTTTAATGACTTACATTTTTATATAAGTAGCTGGATTTGTGGTTGATGTGATGTGGGAGTTATGTAGCTACTTAGATATTGTCCTAATATTGAGTTGATCCGTTTTATTTTTCATTTCTA
This sequence comes from Hypomecis atomaria, assembly GCA_964007245.1. Classification (NCBI taxonomy): domain Eukaryota; kingdom Metazoa; phylum Arthropoda; class Insecta; order Lepidoptera; family Geometridae; genus Hypomecis; species Hypomecis atomaria. Next base: position 14,631,545 of record OZ023291.1, read on the forward strand.
ACGTATGGCATTAAAATACTGTATGATAAAAATAATGTAATGTCATGAGGCTGTGGTGGTCTTATGGTAGTAATACTCGGATTATAATTTGGTTTGCTGGCAGCATAGAAAGAAAGAAAGAAAGAAAGAAAATGTTATTTACCAAAAACATGAGTTAAATTAACAATTTCAATAAAAGTTTACTATTTCAATATTGTACCTAATTATACTGTAAAATTAACAGTGGATCCCAAACTCGGCTAGGCCGGTCTCTTGGGAGCCCTTACAAGTAAAATTAGTCTGATCGATTTCGCACTTTAACAGGGATCTTTTCAAATTATAAGAATAAAATATAATCAGAATTAGGTTAAATTAAAAATAACGCATAAACACCAACATTTTTGTCAAGCGTCACATTTACCAAACGCACAGGAGCGAAATTTTTGAAACGTTTGAAAATGGCTTTTATAATAACATGCTATGCTATTGCTATCCCATTTGCACTAGAAGATTTAATGTTTTCTCCTGTTTTTAATTAACCTGGTGGCTATTTATGCATACATCTTAAAGAGCAAGCAGTTCAAAATAGTGATAATATTCTTAATATTCTAATGTAAAAAGATCTCAATTTCACGGTAGAGCCACTTTTCCGGACACCGCAATTGCCTAGTTCGAACGATCGACAACATCTAGATAAAACACAGAAACTAGTCGTTCTTGAATAATTCCTTTACATATCTTCGTATTGCCGAAGCCGCCCCCTAACGGAGGATACATTTTTAAAGCTGTGCGCACATAAAAGGGAATACAGAAGTGTTATTCGAAAGTGCGGAAATGCGTCCCATACATCAACCGGGAAAAATAGAAAAACAAAGGTAAGATAAAATGTGAGTACATCGCAGTGAAATGTTGCTACAATTTGGAAAAAGACAAATAGCCCTTTGACAGCAAGAGTATGTTTTATATGCAAGCGAATCATCTCGTTATTTATTTAGGCAATGTATGGAGGTACAATTGGAAGGAAAATTAGGCGTTATTGTATATTTCTGTTTTGTCTCTGGAGGTTTTTGAAATACTGCTTTTTCATTTTGGGCTATTCTTTGTTGCGAAGTCGGTGAAGTTATTCGGCTATAGGTACTAGTACCTACTTGTTTTATTGTAAGGCCAATTTAGCACAAACATGATTTCTTGTGTATTTTCATAATATTTACAAATATGACTTTCTTATAATAAGTGATAAATTCAAGATCAAGAATAAAAAAAATGGTCAAAAGCGTTGATCCCTTTTAATTTCTCTGCTCATACCTACCGATTACGCAAAATGGAGGATCTATTTTTTGGGGCGTAAAAAGGTCATAACTCGGTCAAAACTCCCATAAGAACATGTTATTCTTATAAGAATTTTAAGTTTACCGCAACACCCTAAGTCACAGTTAGGTTCAACTGAAAGCTGAAAAAAAGAAAGAAAGCTCCTAAAGGCGGGTACTAAGTGAAGTCGCGTGTACGCGCAAATAAAATGACATTTACCAACGTTCGTATTTGCTCCCCTTCGTTTGGTTCAGTTCCTTTGGTCGGTATTTCCGTTTCGTCGGTCAAATTGTCCCGGACAGTTCATTTGGTCGTGCTTCTAGGTTTGTACTCTCATAATTATGTCGATTTTTAACCAACTTCAAAAAAGGTTATTCTCGATTCGGCTATGTCTTTGAAATTGTAAATTATGTTTGAATAAAAATGGCAATATTTTCTAGTGAAACGAGAGTTTTTTTTCTAAAAAGATGCAGGTCTTTTCAGAAAAACAACAGCAACAAAGACTGATAGAATAATTACAGATTTAAATTCAACTAATATGATAAAGACGTAGATACACACGTGTGTCTTCTTACGGATTTCTTATACCTCTATCCATCCATCTACCAGCTTTATGACATCCACTGCTGGACATAGGCTTTTCCTATAGATCTCTAATAAGACACACATAAGTAACTAGGTAGGTATGCAGCGCATACTTTTATGTGCAGTCAAAGATTTCTAAAAGACAAATAGCAAATCAGCATAAAATACTTGCTCACTCAGACCAAATAAAAAAATCAAGACAAAATGTTGTGTGCAAACACTTGAGGCAGGCAAAACTACGCCTCGCCGTATACAGACACAATTACAGACACATACACGTACAACGAAACTGCGCCTTATCTCGTCAGTCGAACTATGGCGGCGCAATACCGACGCACTCACCACATGTATAAAAAAACGGCCTCACTTGTCTGTTCACGACGTTCTTGATTTTTTTATTTGGTCTGAGGCTCGCTTATACTTTTTTTAAACTGTACTAGCTGATATCTAAGGTGTGGTAACCTGCACACATCGTTAGAAGAAATTCGATAACGTATGTAAATCCCCTCACCCGCATTGTGGGGTCAGCGTGGTGAATCTATCCCAATCAACCTTTGTGGGGAGGCCTATGTGTTGCAGAAGACTATTAAAAAGGCCGGTACAGTACATCTATCAAAATAATACCTAAAGCTTTTGCACCGAGATGTACCTACCTACTTGCTAAACAATTTAACAACTACACCTCAAAGCTCATTGCCTAACTCCAGTCACGATTTAAATACACCTACAGCAAAAGTTGTTAACAAACATGTCCGTAATTATAGCAAGCATTAATCGTAATGGACCGCGCGGAGTATCGGATCATTATGTTTTATTTGTGTTATACGATGTTTCTTAAACTATGATTGCCTCGAGCTTTATAACGATGGTAGGCGCCCGCCGATCGGATGCCTTTGAACCTCCCAATAAAATATTTAAAACTCTGAATATAATTATAATCACGTATGATAAACAGTGTCAGCTTGTAAGTTTGATTGTGGATATGCACAATATCGGTTGTAAATTATAAACTAAACTTATTTCCGCCTAGACTAGGTTACTAGTTGATAAGTCGAGAATGGTAGAGGAGAAACTTTTCTTTTATAGTCTTGTTATAAATACAGTACTATACCAGACATTTAATAGTCTACTAATGAACATAAGCCTACCCAAACTATCCACGAAAGGTGATTGGACCATGTCAAATTTCTTCTACAGACGAATGAAGATTTTATCTCAGTTTTTTAGGTACTTCACCGAAAAGTTTTTTAGGTACTTCACCAGGCTATGCCTTGCGGGGTCGCAGTAGCCAAATATTGGGAGAAAATAATTTAACTACTTTGAACCATTGACACGACGAAGAAGAAGACCGAAAAGTCGGTGGTGTAAAATTGCATAAATCTTAAAGTAGGTAGCTACTACAGGATCTAGACTTGAGCCCAAAATCTTACGATTGTACGATTTATAAGGCAAGTTTCCTACCACTAGGCCATCACTTGTCAGCCTTGTTCTTATAGAACGCATTATATTTCTATTATAGTACTTTTTTTATTTTTCTGCAGCTTTAGAGTCAGTCTCACAGTAAATTGGTTTAAATATTATGATAACAATGACAGCGTCAGCGTAAATTAGACTTGTCATTTCGTAAACTCAACCTGCTAAATACATTTTATAAGCTCGCTTACAAGTCCATTACATAGTTCATAATTCTTCGCGGCAGGATCTTGCAAAACTTGAGATCAGCTCGTGTATGCCCTCCAGCGGCTTAATATTGTAATAAAATAATACCAGGTGTACGTGTGGTCACTGCAGGTTCGATACAGGATGAACTGAAGTTCAATCAATTATTTCTATGATCGTGATTAGTAAGATCTTATAAATGTAACGATTGACGTTTTGTTTTCAAAACTTGGGTCTTACAATTTTCATCGTATTCCATTCAATTGTTATTTGCCTGGCAGAGATCGATATTAGCGATAAGGCCGCTTCTTGTTCCACGCTATAGTTTTAATGTTTTTATATCTGTGTATTTTATTTGTGTTAACAATGAAGAATTCATCTTTCTATCCATACAATAATAAGTCTCAATTTGCGGAAGGTGCAAAATAAAATGATATTTTGGCTTAGCACAAAACCAAGTTAAACTACACAAATACTGAATTGTCATCATAATAAAGCCTATAGCTTTGCTTTGAATGATTCTTGACTTTTGACTACTTGTCTGCACTTACTTTGCATCTTATTTTGTATAAAACATTTTCATTGAATCGCCATAGCCATAGCCATATCGAGCTGGCAGTAAAATACGTAGACTTAAATTCAATTTGTTATGTTCAAATATAAACAGCCTGTATGCAAATCAACGTATTGAGCAATTACATTAGATTGTTCGTTATTACACAACACAATTAGCCGTAGCCTCAGACAATAACTTCGCCAAGGCCGGGGAAAGTTCACTTCATTTCGATTTCGATTCGCTATGCCATACAACACACACTGATCTGGAGGATTATGTGTATACGTGGAAACGATCGATGTTCAGAGAATTCAAAGTTTAACATGCGAAGTTTCAAATAATATAACCTAAGTGTATTTTTACAGAGCTACTAGCTTTAACAAGCGCGATATAAGTAGCTAATAACACTCTCTAAATTTTAGATTATAATCATGAATCTACAATCATAACGATCCAAAAAACTGTTATTTAGTATATGTTTTATTTTTTAGATATGTTTTGATTCTAGTTTAATAAGTATCTCTTTGTTTGTTTATTCATGCCTACATACCAATGTCTTCGACCTACTTGACTGGCACATAATGCTATTTAGCGTCAAGTCCTCCTTTTTTACAAATGTTGTACAATAAAGTGTTAAAATAAATAAAAAACACACATTCGGATTTAGAATATTAGATAGTAAAAATTAAGTAAATTGTAGATAGGATAGATTTATAAATAGATACGTTACGTTTTCAAAAAGTAAAAAGGAAGAAAAAAAGTAAAAGTTTTCTGATCTCTGGATAGGATAAAGTTAAAAATGTCATAATGAATATTTATTGAAAGCATTATGTACTCATAACGATCATCGGGCAACTTAGTGGTTCACATAGAACTTAGAATATGTCAGAGAAAGATAAAAATACCACCGTATAAACACGGAGTCACAAGCCAACGTGCCGCGGTATCGTACAAACGGCGCGGGTTTCCGTTTCCTCTATACTCGTACCTACATCCTACACCTCACCGCAAGTTCCGCGGCACCGTGTGACGCATCGACGGCGCCAAACGAACCTGCGGTGGCACCTCGCCTTTACTTTGGGTGGGATTTAGATATTTATTTATTTCAGCAAAAACACATACAATTATAGCTTGTATCTAATTAGCTACATGTCACCCTATTACATAGGGCATGGCTGATTTGAATAATTAAGAATACAGTGTAATTAGTAGTATTCTAATAAATAGTTAGCAATTATAATGTAGGCTAGGATTAATGAAAAATATCTAAACAATTATTAAATATACATTTTTATTTAATAATGACATATTTTGTTGTATTATGTCGTTTTCATCATCACCGTTACAGCTACGAGTATAGACCAAGAGCCCAATATTTTAAACGTTAAATCATTTCTAAATTTCGCATAGGGTCGCATGCTATGCGAGCAGGGAATTAACATGATCACCTTCGAGCAAATATCTACAGAGCCGCAATCTCTTAGTGAAAGTAGTAAAAAAAAAAAATTTCCGAACGCCGTCATACATACCGACTTAGATATTTATATTAAATAATTCTCAATGTACTGCGCTCTCGAATCTCGACGTTATGTCATGGCATGGCGTGGCGTTGTAGTCGGCTTGCAATCGCCTTACGACTAACTAAAAAGCCTGCCAGCTACGTAGTTTGGGCAGAGTTTTGGCTCGGACACTTTTTTTGCACGATTGTGACTCTATAGATACTTGCTCGTAGATAGTCTGTGCTCGAAGATGATCACTGTTTGTACGATCGGGAGACCGGAAAGATCATAGATTTTCAATGCTTGCTACCTACTAGTTTTTTTCGTTTTCATGTTCATTGATGCATACATTCGCCGTTCTAGTGATTAAATTATAGAGCCCCTGAGGTTATAGATTTAGGCCTCTTTTATAGATGTCGAGTCAGACCGGTTGGAAGCGGCTTGCATCCAGCGATCTTCTGCAGACTATATGAGGTCGCACCTTGTAGGTGGACGTCCTACGTTGCGCTTACCGATACGTGGTTTCCGTGGTGCCGGTAAGTATACAGGGTTATTCCTAATCAATTAGCATCCTTTTAGGGACTTATTCTATGCATCAAAACTAGCAACTTTTGTACTGCCACTTTTGTCTAAACTCAAAAAATAAATTGTTGTTCCATAGAAAAATATCGTTCACACGCAACCAAATGTATGGAACAGCTGATTTCGATTATTTGAGTTTTGATAAAAGTCGCAGAACAAATGTTGTTAGTTTTTATGTACAGAATAAACCCCTAAAAGGATGCTAATTAATTAGGAATAACCATGTATAGCTTTAATCATGTGAAAAATTTACCTATTCAGAATTTTATTAGTAAGTAAGTTCGTATAGGCCAGGTGGCTAGCCCTGGTGTCAGAGTTTTTAGGCCGCCTGAATGCCTCTGACATGGCTAAACGGTTAAAACAACCGGGGCCTACAATTTAACGTGTCATCCGAGCAACGGTAGCGCTCAGTTGGAAAATGCCACCCGCGGTCACCCATCCAAGTACTGACCGTGCGGAACGTTGCTTAATTTCGGTGATCGCTGACAATCACCTAGTCAAACTACGCTACGAGCACTACTGAATTTAGAATTTTATTGATAACTAATGTAGGAAAAGCGGAAATCAGTTTTATCAAAATTTTGAAATTCTCACAAGTTTTCCTATCCTTACCCTATGTTTCATAAATTATTATAAAAATATAAGTTTTCAAATACAAGCTTTTGAGATCCTAGAAATCATGTAGCAGTAGCGAGCTAGCCAAGACAAGTAAAACGTGCCCAAACACGACGGGTTTTTTTAGTACAGGAGTTCCTATGGCCACCTTCCGACTCCATCATCAGATCAGCTCTATGGTACTATATTATTGCATTGTCATGCGATATACATTTGCGTCTTGCAAGATTTCACCCGAACTTATAGTACAGTACTCTTGCGAGTTAAAGAAAAGCTTGTAAAAAGCGATTTTATTTTCTCAGGCGTCTGTTCGAAATTCAGATTAACCCAGTACTTAGTTTCATTTTAATAAGATGAAATAATTTTAAAAACTTTACAACTAAATTAAAACAAAATGTTATGAACATATGTACCTCGATATCGAAGAACGTCTTATTTGTTCATTACATATTTAGCATAATTATGTTGATTCCCAGAAAACGTAAAGACATGGAAGCCAACGTTTTTTAATTTCTCAATAATTTACAGTTCATATTTAAAATCAATTTTAAATATGAAGTCGCAAACAATTAAGATCCTAAATGCAGAATTAAAATACATTAAGATCCAATATTCAATAATCAAACTCTAATTTGGCTCTTTGTCGGCGAACCTTTTACTTTTATTGTTCATAATAAAAATCGTTTTATCCTCTTATCTCTAATCAATTTTTACATCTCTGAGAATCCCCACTGTGGTCGGAGCCCGTTGCAATTAAAATGCAATACATTATCTTTTTGTATTACCAAAACTGTACATAAGTGCCTACTACAATTTGATACGAAATATTTGAAAAAATATTCATTAGTGACATGCAAAAATAATGATAAGTCAGTGTATTGAATAAAGTATGAAGCTTAATGGAACATATTAAGTTCTCTCGGAACCGTCCGGTTATGTAGTTTTAATATTTATTTTATTGGGACCTCAAAACAAGGGTCGGACCCGAGACGAAACATTTATTGCCCTCGACCACGTGTACTTGCTGTCAAATAAATCAATGCCTCAATAAAAAGACAATTTTACACAGTTAACGAACGAATTTCAATAAGATTAAGAGGCCAGGCGATGCATTTACCATAAAATTTATGCATTTACATCATTTGTTTTGCGTGTTGCTTGAATTCAACGCTTCAATTTCTCATCACACGTGTTTATATTAATATTCTATTTAAAATATTATGGCGTATAAATAAACGGCTGATTATAACATAAATTATTGGGCATAATCGTTTTAGGTTGGAAGTTACGCGGTCGAAAGACTGTGAATCCATATTTTAGGAAGGTGTGGGCGTGTGACATTATTTCCGTACTATAACGTTTGTGTTTAGTAATAGCCAGTTTTATTAGTGCGATGCGCATTCTTAGAGCCACTTAACACGTGTCTACGAATTGTAAAACCCATCTAGAGGCAGTCGGCAGGGTAATGCGAAATTTGGACCACACATGATATGCATTATGGTGCTAAGTGCAAGTAAAGGCTCTCGAAGTGGCATAATAAATAATAAAATATTTTTTAAACAATACTCCTTTTCTAATGCCAATTATATAAACCTTACACATGAGTACCTTATGCAAAAGAAATTTTATTTCATCACAATTTTGTATTAACTGTGTTTACTAGCCGTTTGAATGTCCTTCAATAGCAGGTCAATTTTTTCATATCATTTGATAAACTTTAAAAAATCCATTTTATAAACTTTACAAAAATCCATTTTACAATTTTTCGAACCGAACTTAGATAGTTTATTTCATGTGATCAACAGCATTACATAATCTACATACACAACTACCTTTAAGTAGTAAAGTAATGCCCATATACAATTTTATAAAAATCTTTGTACTACACAAATTATATATAATATAATATGTGTAGTACAACACATTATACCTACACACAATCAGACAATACAGCTCTCTTGAAATAGCGTTAAGAAGGTTCATAGACACATTTACGAAACTCAATAGGCGTTTTTTTGACAAGTAAGAAATTACAATAGACATGTAGACAGAAGAAGAAAACTATAAAGTCAATTCGAACACTTCAAACGCACAAAAAGAGATTATTTGACTTCTCAAAAGTAAAAGTGAACACAACTTTTGCACGAAAATCGTGGAATTAGAGATAATTAAATGCAAAACTGAGTACAATGGCAGAATCGAGAACGCAGGTTTACAGGATTATACCTCAAACAAAACACAACAAAAGGATTAAAAGATTTCGTCTCAATTTGGCAATGTCACGTTTAAATTAAAAACTGGCAAGTGTCACTCAAAAACGTAACAAGTCAGCTGTTTAAAAATTAATCCTCACGCCTGCAGCGTTGAAACAAATTTCTTTTTTTGCAGAGAATCTTCCTTAGTATAGTGGACAAATAATCTTTTGTGCACAGAATCGCACTTAAAATTAACTTCCTTCGGAACGTCTTGAACTGCTTCTTCATACGATTTTGATTCTTCTTGTAGAGTAGATAGAGTATGTTTTAGAGGAGCTGGAGTTAATTCAAAGCGAATGCGACATATTTATTTTACGAAATCCAATTTTCTGCTGACATCTCATCTGTCGACTTTAAACGCTCCGGACTATGGGACTGTCTCTACAGTTTCACGCTTATTCTTCACATACTATCTTTAGTTCGTAAGTGATTATAGAATTAAAATACTTCGTTTGAATTTATATTGCTCAAGGAAATACTTTTGCTTTTTGCCTTTGTGTAGGTTTAATCTCTTTAGTTGAAGTTTATTTAGAATATTCGTGATGGAATTATTTAAAAATACTCTATTCCTGTTTTTTATTGTTCTGAGTAATTATACCGTTGGAATTTCCTGTGCCAAAGATGGGATTAAAAACAACAAAGATAAACTGCTACAAAACTTTAGTCTAGACTCATATTCAATTTCATCATTCAAATCGGTATATACAATTACAGACAAATAATTATAAGGCATAGATTTATATGGAACCCAAGAATTCACATAGATAAAAATGAAGCTACATTTTCTTCTAAATAAATTTAAATTTCAACATTCGAAATTTCAATTCACAAAAATACAGAATAACTAATACAGAGGCCTTGATCGAATTATTAATTCAATTTAGTTTCAAGACAAAACTATCGAAAATTTCAGACCAAATCTAACTTATATCGCCAAACATTCGAAACAGCTTGACCTTGTTAAGTTGCAGGAAAATAGTTCTGATGACGTATGTAGGTGTCCAAACAAACGGTAGGTACATTTATTTATTGCGCCATAATTCACATAAAACTAAGCCCTGATAGCATCTCGGATGGTTGCCGTCGCGTCGCCACTGCAATGCCGCCGCTATACAGGGTATTAATGGTTTTAAATGGCTTTAATTGATAGATAACACATTTGTTGTCTTTAACAAGAATATTAATTGTTTGAACTCAATAAATGTTTTCAGTTATTTTGTACACCATGTTGCTGCACAGTAATATTTTGTCAGAAATTACTTCAAACAATTGCAAACAATTTTAAGTACCTACTTAGCAGAAACATTATTCGTCGCGTACACTGAATATAAAATATGAATATAGAATATACGAGTAAATTATTTGAGTTTGAGTTTGAATATCAACATGATTTTTCAGGTAAAACCAAACATTTTCAGATTACTATTTTAATTGAGCAAGTACTACAACAAAGTACAATAAAACGACTTAAGCAACCAGTAAAAAAACAATTGGGTCAGTCATAAACAAATAAAAAAATCGGCCAAGTGCGAGTCGGACTCGCGCACGAAGGGTTCCGTACCGTATGGGTGCCCCATTCCTCTTGCCGTTATTAATAAATAAATAAATAAAATTCATTTATTTCAGGCATGTATGGCCCATATTAATAGCGAGCAAATAAACTTCTAAAAATCATGTTTGCTGTATGGGAGCCCCCCTTAAATATTTATTTTATTCTGTTTTTAGTATTTGGTGTCATAGCGGCAACAGAAATACATCATCTGTGAAAATTTCAGCTGCCTAGCTATCATGGTTCATAAGATACAGCCTGGTGACAGACAGACAGACAGACAGACGGACAGACGGACATCGAAGTCTTAATAATAGGGTCCGTTTTTACCCTATGGGTACGGAACCCTAAAAAACTAGAGATCCAAAAGCCCACTGCCGGTTGACAGCATTTCCAGAATGTGGGCAGCATTAAGTACATTCAGAACATAAGATCTATTACCACTACTACAAAGACTATTTTATGTGAATTAAAAAAGTACCACGTAAATAAAACACCCTGTATAACGTACCGTGTATATGTTCAAAGAATGAGAATTATTCACGTAAAAGCCGCTTAACTTCGGCTAACGAGAGTTGTGTGATTGTGAATCAAATATTTAGAATTAATATTCAAATTAGTTTCGTAAAATGTTGCGTTATGTTCCTTTAACGTGCCTCTGCTGTGTTGTGAATGTTGATCTTCGTATTGATTACAGAAATTAGAAGATTATACCAAAGTTCGATAAATTGCGGGAATCTTATGGAGCCCCTAAATATATGTTTATGGATTAAAACAATGTTGCGTATTTCTAATTATTTCATCAGAATCTACTACTGCTGCTACTGTATCAGGTTTTTTTTATGGTCTACTGCAGGACATTGTCCTACCCATGATGGGTGATTGGGCCGTATCCTCCACGCCGGATCGATGCGAATTGGTGGATTCACATACGTCATCGAATTTGCCTCACGATGTTTTCCTTCACCGAAAAGCTGATGGTGAGAAATTCCGTACAAAAATTCCATAAGAAGATATTTCCAAGAACTCATAAGTACGGGATCGGGATTTGAACCCACGACATCACGATTGTAAGGCGGGTTTCATTAGGTACCACTAGACCACCACGATTTCATCAGAATAATCATAATATTAGTAGAATTTGTAGAATGTTCACTGCTGGACATAGGCTTCTCGTATGAATTTCTCATAAAACCGGTTGAAAGCAGCTTGCACGCGTGTTCTTGAGGTCTTGATTAGATCGTATATGTACCATTGCGATGGACATCCTGCTCTGCATTCACTTATTTAAAAGCTTTCTTCTTTGTCTAAATATTTATTAGGTGCTTTGAAAAATGTAATATGGTGAAAGTAAAAGTCTGCATGTTTCATCTTCGACAATATCATCACTTTCCAACAAACGAATAGACGGAAAAATGCAAATTCGAATACAAAACGAGTACAGCTGAAACTATTACCCTTGATTTACGAACAATTAAACCAATAACAATTTATTTACAATTATTGCGCTACCAAATAAAAAATTGTGATATAAATTCCGTGTAGTTTCGTTCCGAATTTCAGAAAAGTTTAAAAATATTGCTGAAAACAGAGGCCAATAAAGATTGTAACTATGGTCGGAATACAACCACGTCCCGTACTGTTCTCCCCGCACCTTGCACTCGTCTCATATCCTCCTTCAAAATCCAATAACCGATAGTTACAGCCCTGAACATGAAGCTACTTTGTATCCCTTTGCTACGATATATCAAGAACCGAAGATAGGTTAAGAATTTTTTGATCTACTGTTATATTTTTATCAATAGCTCCTCTACAGCCAGGTAAAAATTTTTTATTCACTATTTAAACTGCATACTTCTGTCACTTTTTAATTGATCTAGAATACCTACATGTGATTTACAATCAGCTTCAAACAAGGATTTTTTTGTAATATATCTATATGGCTTCAAAAAACGGCCTGATCAGATGGTAGAAACTTTCAAACTTTCCAATATATTTTTAATCGCACGCATAGAATGACATTTTCGTTCCAGGCCCACTTTTTAAACGACTTCTAAAAAGGAGGAGGTTTTATGTTCGTCTGTATGTATTTTTTGTGTATGTTCATCGATAATATCGCCAATTGTGAACCGAATCAAAAAATCTTTTTTAATTCGAAGGGGGTATAACTCCCGAGGTGGTCCCATTTAAATTTTACAGAAATCGTCTGAACCGTTTTGAAAATTTAACAGTAAATTAAACAATTCGAGCGAAATATTCGAATTGTGTACACGATCGAAGGCGTTATTGTCAAATTTTGTTTCAGACTGAAATTCTAAAATACTACCTTCTCTTAACTTGTCTAAAATTAATAAATTTAAATATTTACTTAGCTCAGCTCAAATCTATTTAGTTAGCAAAAATAAAGTGGTCATCAAAGTTTATACAACTGGGAAGTTTTCGCAACGTACCTTACGCTGCGCCGTGAAAACAAATAAGTATTCCTTAAGTTGTAAATAAGTATACTAAGTACATGTAACTCAAATTCAAACAAATTTCACCCATCTTTACTAGCCAGCCTTATAATAAAAGCGTAATGTGCTTTTATCAGAGTACTTAGTGACTAAACATTAAATTGACAAATCTCATTTACGAAACTCTTGGCTTATTTGTCTTTATACCTACCTACTTCGCTCAGTCATTTTTGCAAGGATAAAATCCAGCATATCTTTTTATTTTTTCCAATAGGGTAGCTTATCTAAGCTACTTTTACATCGAATCCCCCCAAATTTAAAAGTTGTAAAAAAACATATGACGCCGCCACGCACGCCGCATACAGATTGGGTATAAAAATACAATGATGCATATTTGGACCGTAAATACAGTTAGATGTTGGAAAGGAGGCTCAAACTCCTACAGTATGTCGTGTATCGTGTGCCTATATAGCAAAAGGTTTGTTTGATGAATCAGCGTAACAGACTAAACATTATACCTATATTTCGTAAAGATGGCTAGTCTCGTCGTACACAGCACGTAAAATACACTACTAAATTTGAAACAAAAATAATTGATTTATTTTACTTACTTTTGTATCAAATATGTTAGAATATGTAGTAAGATAATTAAAAAGTTAATACCTAAATTCAATTAATTAATGTTATTCAGATACAATGCATATACACGTAAATGGTATTCTTTAAAATGATATCATTACACGGTTAAAAAAATATTACAAAAATTCTATTTATTTTAAAAAATAATATTTTTTACAAAAATACTATTTAAAAAAAAAACCTAACAATTAAATTATTCTTCAGACTTCAGAACTTTTCTAACCAAAATATTAATTGACAAAAATATTAGAATATATTATTATTTGATTAAACTCTGCGTTTATTTTATGATCATGGAACGCTCAGATTAGCAATCTTGGTGTGTGATTAACAAACAACAAAGAGTAAGATCTCTTATTTAAAAATATAGAAAAAAATGACGCTCCCAAATCCCAAGAGCAGGTACTACTTCCACCTTCAATTTGAAACTTATTTGTAAATAAAAAAAAAAATCTTTTTGTAGTTTATTTTATTAGTTTAACTGGTTTATTTCAGCTTCTGAACGCATGCATCGTTTAAATAATAAATAAGTTGTCAAGTGCGTGTCGAGGCACGCGTATGACAGGCTTCCGTAGATGGTGATGATGATTATGATGATGATGATAACCAATTTTATAACGTCATAAGGTGGTTGAGTGCTAGAAAAACATAATTGGCTAGAAAATTTATCTATGAGGTCAATGGCCTCTGAGCTACGTGCAAGCTAAAGAATTTCAATTTATCTTTATAGCTCAAAAAGTTATCATCCCACAGTGCTCAAAAAAATTTTGATATAAAGTTTTTAATGTGGTCTATACGATCAGAAAGTTTAAATATTCTATCTCGTATACCTACTTTAGTAATTAATGGGGAGACACTCTTTTTTTAGGGTTCCGTACCTCAAAAGGAAAAAACGGAACCCTTATAGGATCACTTTGTTGTCCGTCTGTCCGTCCGTCCGTCTGTCAAGACCCTTTTTCTCAGGAACGCGTGGAGGTATGAAGCTGAAATTTATATCAATTATAATTACTCAGGTCTACTGTCCCTTGAAGCTGTGAAAAAATCAAACTTCTAAGCCAACGCAATCAAAAGATACAGCCGTTTATGCCGCAAATTTTCGACACTTGCAAGGGAATCAAAACCTACAGGGTGCTTCCCGTGAACTCAGAATCTTGAAATTTGGTACGAAGCAACGTCTTATAGCATAGATAAAGGAAAAATTACGAAAACCATAAATTTTTAGTTACATCACATAATATATTTTTTTTTAATCATTTTAACCTTACTACCTATTTCCTCATAAGCGCGTAGAGGTATTAAATTGAAATTCATACCAAATACTTAGGTCTATAATACCTTTAAGCTGTAACAAAATCAAACTTCTATGTCAACGCAATCAAAAGAAACAGCAATTTAAGCTGCATATTTTGAAACTCGCAAGTACTCGCAAGGGAATCAAAACCTAAAGGGTACTTCCAGTCGACCTAGAATCTTGAAATTTGCCATGAAGCAACGTTTTATAGCACACATAAAGGAAAAATTCCGAAAACGTTAAATTTTTAGTTACATTACAAAATATATATTTTTTAATAAATATAAACTTATTACTTTTTTTGTCGTAATGAACGAACTTTGTAAACCTTGCAGGTTTGTACGGAACCCTCGGTGCGCGAGTCCGACTCGCACTTGGCCGGTTTTTTTAACTTTGGCGACGGACGAACGGACGGACGGACGGACACAACAAAGTTTTAAGGGTTCCTCGTTTTACTACGGAACCCTAAAACGCAATTTTTTCGTTGTGTTACGAATTTTCCAAATATTAAATGTTTATTTTATAATATGTGTTTTTTTCTATTCAGATCGCTGACTGTCCGACCGCACCCGACCACATCCCGAAGGAAACGCGTGACAGGAATGGCGAGGAAGCCAAGATTCACAGGAATAAGGCGCGACGAGACGCCGAGATGCGACGGGCATAATCTCTTACTTTGTTCTCTCTCAACATATTATATCGATAGCTTTGTGCCTGTAGAGATTTAGAGAACGGCATTCTCTTTACCCAGCGAGCATGAATAGTATACGAGATATTAATTTGCAAAGTGCAATGATACTCAAGAATCTCAAGATTCAAGGTGTTCAGGTGTTCAATTTTACAGGTGTTTTTTTTTAAATGTAAAATTACTAGCTGTGCCCCGTGGTGTTACCCGCGTCAGCCCGAGATAAAAAGTAGCATATGTGTTAATCCAAGTTCTAAGCTACCTCCATACCAAATTTCATCTAAATCAGTTGCGCCGTTTGTGCTTGAAAGAGTAACAAACATCCATACATACTCACAAACTTTTATGTTTATAATATTAGTAGGATTCCATCTCTTGAAATCCATGCATTTTGCAAAGTATGTAGCTTATAAGTGTAGTATAGGCCGAATCACACAGGTCGGCGGATTTGAAGTAAATTAATATCCAATCCTGACTGAAGCTGACTGACATATAGCTGCGTTGATTGGATATTGCGCAGATTGTAGCTAACTTCACATCCGCCGACTTGAATGATTCGGCTTATACTAAAATACTCTTACATCTGCATCACCTAAACACATTTTTACGAAACATTGCAAAATGCAGTGATATTATGAATAGGTGATTTATTGTACTTTTTGAGCAATAACTATGGAATTTATAAGCGTTACACCTATATAGTTGTAATTTTTAGCAGAAAGTTTCTTTTTTTTTTTTTTTTTTTTTTTTAATTCAATATAGGTTTGCGTTTGACTACATACTGCCTGATGTTGAGCAGATATGCGGTCTAGGATGTAGCACGCTTACCTAGAAGATACCTATTTACTCGGGATTTGAAGACACCCACGTCGTACTTTAGCGGGAAGACAGACCCAGGCAAAGCGTTCCACATTCTGGCTGTTCGTATGAGGAATGAGGACTCGAAACGCTTGGTTCTAACGCGCGGAATGTCCACCATAAAAGGGTGGCGCTTTGGTCGCGTCTGTCTAGCCGTACGATAGAAGAAAGGGGCAGGTGGGACCAGATTGTGCAACTCCTGAGCGCACTCTCCGAAGTGTATCCGATAAAAGGCCGACAAACACGCCACCTTACGTCGACGCTCAAGACTTTGCAGCTGCGACTTAGTCAAGGTGTCGTTGTCAATCAGCCTCCTGGCTCGCCTCTCAATCGACTCCAGAGCCTCCAGTTGATATTTGGCAGAGCCATCCCAAAGGTGAGAGCAGTATTCCATACAAGACCTGACTTGTGCTTTATAAAGACTAAGCAGTTGCTCAGGTGTGAAATACCGTCTCACCTTAGCGAGAACACCAAGTTTTTTGGAGGCTAATTGAGCTTTTGACTCTATATAAGAGCCAAAGTTAAGAGTCGATGAGAGTGAAACGCCTAATAGATCCAAGCTGTCAGTTACCGGAACGGAGACACCGCGGAAAGCGGGAGACAATTGAAAGGGTCTCTTTTTGGCCGAGAACAAACAGCCTTGAGTCTTCGTGGCATTAAACTTGACCAGGTTAGCATCGCCCCAGTCAGATACCGCCTCCAGACTCAAGTTGAGCCGTTCAACCATAGCCTCTCTGTGTGACTCGATCTGTGGCCCGCTGGTTCTTGCATCGGATGTGTAGCTCTCCACGACTGTACTGTCGTCTGCGTACCCAAAGATCCCGGGCTTTAGCAGATCGTTGATATGCAGTAGGAAGAGGGTCGCAGAGAGTACTGATCCCTGAGGAACACCGGCATTGATAGCCATTTGGTCTGATGAGCAGCCATCTACAACCACTCGTATCGACCGATTCCTCAAGAAATCAGATATCCATGCGCAGAAATCAGCAGGCAGGCCGTAAGATGGGAGCTTGCCAATAAGGCTCTCGTGCCAGACCCTGTCAAAAGCTTTTGAGATGTCCAAGGAGACAGCCAGCGCCTCCCCGTGCTTTTCGATGACCTCACTCCAGATGTGTGTGGCGTACGCCAGAAGGTCCCCAGTAGACCGGTTTCGGCGAAAGCCGTACTGGCGGTCACTGAGTAGGTCATTCGCTTCTAGGTACGCCAGGAGCCTGTTGTTAAGAACACGTTCCATACTCTTACAGAGTATAGACGTGATCGAAATCGGTCTGTAGTTAGCAGGGTCGGCACGGCTGCCTTTCTTGGGAACAGGCTGCACGTTAGCAAGCTTCCAAGATTTGGGCACTTGACCTGTCTTTAGAGATAGGCGGAAGAGGCGAGTCAGCACAGGTGACAGCTCAGGCGCACAAGTCCTCAGTACAATGGCCGGAATACCATCAGGGCCACTGGCCTTGTTCACATCTAGACTGCGGAGAACTTTGAGAACCTCCTTTTGCCGGATATGTATTTCACTCATTACAGTGCCACAGTTTGGCAAAGTTGGAGGTCTCGCACTACCAGGGTCCAGACGCGAAGACTCAGCAAATTGAGATGCAAATAAATTTGCTTTCTCCACCGCTGTATGGGCCAGCGAACCATTGGGTTTCAGCAACGGAGGCAGAGAGGGGCGGCAGAAGTTCGCTTCAACCGATTTAGCTAGGGACCAGAATGCCTTACTACCCGCAGGGTAAGAAGCAAGCTTGTTCCCTATTCGACTAATGTGATCAAAGCGAGCCCTCCGCATAACCCTTTTGCAGGACTTAGCAGCCCTATTGTATGCCTTCTTCCTTAGACGAACGTCCCTCGACTTACGGTTTCGAGCATCGACCCAAGCCAGGTATGCTTGATGCTTTTGCGCTTCAGCGCGTCCACATTCAGGCCCAAACCAGGGCCTAGCTTTGCTAGACAGGGGCACGTCCGAAAATGGGATGAAGTATTCCATGGCGGTACGAAGCACATCTGTCACGGCATCCGCGCACGTAGAAGGATCATCGGAAGAGAAGCACACAGGCTGCCAAGGATAAGATGCAAAGAAACACCGCATCTCGTCCCAATCCGCTAACTTGTACCGCCACACCCGCCTTGACCCTTTGGGGCTGGGGTCTGATGGGGAGTAGACGGATACAGATTTCACCAGACAGTGATCAGATGTACCTAACGGTGAGGAAATCGACACTGAATAACGGTCTGGATCGGTAGTCAGTAGAAGGTCCAAGCAGTAGGCCGTGTGCGAGTCAACGTCAGGTACCCGTGTGGCGCCTTGAACCAGCTGGGTGAGATCAAATGTCAAGGCAAGCTTGCGCGTCTCAAGCCCAGCATGGTTTGTGTCCAGGTATGGGTGAAGCCACTCCTTGTGGTGGCCATTAAAGTCCCCCAGGATCACTAATTGGGCCGAAGGGTATCTGAGCTGAGCAGCATCCGCCGCCTCACTGAGGTATTCGGTGAGTCTGGTCGTCTCCTGGTCCCCACTATGTGATCGGTATACACAAGCGTAGATTATTTTCTCTAAGCCAGTATCCGCCAGAGCCCAAAGCACTGAAAAAGAGGAGTCTTCAAACCTACGAAGGCGCAGAAAGCAAATGTCATCCCGGGCGTACACGCATACACCCGCACGTGGTTTGAAACAGTGCTCCAGGGAGTACCCTGGGTAGGAGAGATACGACACGTCGGATGGACCAGCAATCTGCGTCTCCGTGAGAAACAATAGGTGGGGACGATCTGTCTCAAGATGATGATGGACAGGCGTGAGATTTGAGTGCAGGCCCCGAATATTGCACAGGTGCACTTTAAGTGAGAGGGAGTGCTGCCGCTGTGTATACGTTTTTTTTCTACTACTGTTTCTCATGTTTAATTTTTTGGAGTGAAGTAGGTAGAAAGTCGGTAGTGGAACGAGACGTCACTCTGCAGATTCAGTGGCACAACACACAAACCACACACATCCACGGTAGACTAGCCTGGAGACCGCGGGGACGCCCGAGCCCCCCCAAGGATGTCCATCGGGCCCTCTCGTCCGGTCGCCAACCGGCACGATGGCGCATCCCTGGGATTTTTCGACAGATGGCGGGGCAGCCTTTCATGAGTGGCTAGCTCACTACTTGGGCCCCCTACTATCTGCGGTCGGCCAGCGACAAACCGTGCCTCGGATCCCGCTGCTCTCCACGACTAGTCGGCCGATGCGGTAGTCGATGCGTGCACCGTTTTCGATTCTCCAGAGGACGCTACTGTTCCGACCCGACTTCCAGATTGGCGTCACTAGACTTCGCGCCGGAACACGAGCTCAAAAGAGTCGCTTGGCGGCGCGGCTTAGTCTGGTGGGTGGTCTCTCGCCGCGGCTATAGCCTACCACCAGTATGGTTGTTGCCTGGTTAGCACCACCCAGGACCACGTGTGGGGAACAAAAAATAATAGGGTTCCTACCCACGGACGAAGGCAACTCGGTCCCAAATTTCGAAATTAGATCTCCGCCAGATCGATACGACATGTCCCATCTTGTGAGATCTATGTTTGTACCTAAAGAATTCCTAGAAGGCTTGAAACTGTGATAGAATATCTGGGTGATCATTTTTCAATCTGTATTCCGAGTTTGTTCGCAACATTTACAGATTCATTTTTCTGGTTATTGAAAACTCTATATAAATGGGTTATGGATGTACTCGTATAGTAATTTACTGTAGAAAAATCAAACCTTCTGTAAAATGCAGTTAATTTCATACTTTAGATCAACCTAAATCATTTGAAACCCACAATATTTTAAAAACAAAATTCAGTATAGCAATTTAGGCAACAAATTGGCATGATAATTTTAATAGTTCTAAAAACCGTCACCAGTTAGCGCTGCTGTAAATGTAGACCTGTCATCGACACTTTGACAGGATTTCAGTACTTCGGTGAATATTTTCGTTGTTTTTTCATAAATATTTTCACATTTTCGAACTTACAAGGATGCCTTCACTATGTGTTGTTCCACTATGCTCTTCAAGAACAACAGGGCATCGTTTTCCAAGTGATACAAATAGAAGAAAGATGTGGCTTTATAAATAGGGATTGTTGTTGTTGCCAAATAGGTACGTACCTTTCGATTAGTGCTTCCTTCTTGCCAACGCATTTCGCATTTCTATTCTTGAGTTCATTTTTTAACTCATTTACTGTCCAGCTACCGTATTTATCAACCATTTTCAATTATTTAAGTGCTATTTTGATTACTTCTCACAAAATCCTCCTACAACACGTTTGAATATACCACGTTTGACAGATTTGACAGGTCTCCATCTACAACAGCGCCACCAAGCGGGAGAAATCGCGAGATTTCTCGCCATTTGGAAGGCTTAATTTGACAGATTTAATCAAACTAAAAGTGTAGCTTATTTTTTGGTTGCGGGCTATTAGACAAGTAGAGCAACGTTTTAAAATTATATTTAGAGCTGTCAAAAAGACTAAGATTGCGCTTTACACCTACTTACTGAACCAAAACTTAAAGTATTAAATAAAGGTATCGTAAAAGATTGTCTCTTACAAATCTATAGTCCTACTTACGTTTTAACAGTACAGTCAGTGTATTGCAATAAATTCGCCGCTAAAATAAAACTTTTGCTGCAGTAAAACAAAACCGTCCACTAAAAATGTGCATGTAATCGTTTTTCAATTCCAACCAGATATTATCTCTTTGCACTATGACCAAGAGACAACTATAACTTACAACTCTACAGCAGATAAATTAACTTAATTACTGGGCCTGATTAACAGACATTACGTTTTTACTAGCCACTGGGATGGGAGGGTAATAAATAAATTCACCCTTATAGCTGTGTAAGCAAGTACGAGTACAAGCTGTTATAAGACAGACAGGTCCACTACAAGTGAAACAATTAATAAGGTCCAGAATCCACTAAAGCGGGCTGGAGATAGAGTATAGTAGAATGTTATAGTCCACGTCAAAAATGCCATTTTTACTTATGCCTAGGCAGTGAAAAATTAAAGACAAGCGCGAGCAGAGCGGAATTTATGTTTTGCAATTGGGCTAAATAAATATGACGTAGGTAAATAAAATGATCTTACGAGTTACAACGCTCTGCCCCTTTCCGCACTCTGCTTCGCTCCATTTTGGTAGAAGGCCTTAGTGCAGATTATCACGCAAAGCTCCTGTTCGCTTGAATATCGACGTACAATTAAGTCTGATTCTTTAATGGGGTCATAAATAAACTGATTATAACATAGCCTTTAATACTTATTTTACGACCGAACAATTCGAACATGCCTAATGTAAGATTGTATATAAGAACAGGTGCATTTGCATGTAATATATTTTTATTTAATACTGACATACTAAAAAACAGAGCTAAGCTATTGTTTAGTAACATTTCGCTTGGAAGTACGGAAGGGTGGCCTATGCTCTGCAGTGGGGTGGTATAGCCTATGAATTAGGTCTCATATCCTGCGTTAGTGGCATCTTATTTACGTAAGTTAAATATTAAATAAGTGATTGATATTAATATTTAATCAATAGAGGAATTTGTTTAGGCTACCCGCAGTCCGTCCTTCCAATATCTGACTGTTATTGCTTGGAAACTATGAACGCAAGAAGCGTATTAGTCGGGCTAAAATTGCGAGTAAAATTACTCACACCTTACTCCCAACATTACGATAAAGTTACGTTTTTCGAAATATTTGCCACAACATGTGTAAGGCATAATTACGCGTTTAATACAACAAATGGAAAGCGCAGCCAGGCACACGCACCGACGATGTCTTCGGGATTATTTATTGCCGTTTTATCTCTGCGACCGTCCGCGATAAAATAAAAGAAACGTCAGGCCGTGATCGCGATTATCGCGGGAGATCACTGAATTGCCCCTGTGTAACTGATTTACACCGCCGCTTCTGTAACATCTGCTACCATTGCGCTTTCAACTTGAAATGGTTTACGTTCTCCGTTCTAAAAGCAACAATGTACGAGTATGTTGTAGCAATCGTGGTATCGTTCGGGAGTATTGCTATAAAGGAAAATGTTCTCTGTAAGGAGTTTAAAAGCCTACTTTACAGTGTGGTAGTATTGGTAGTCTGTCATTGACTGGTAAGAAAGGCCTGCATGCCGGTTGCCATCTTGCCATTCAAAGCTCTGAAAAGACAGCCAAGATCATTGTTCAGGAGAATGTCCTTAATTAGCACATGTAGAGCGAGATTATCAACAGACAACGTCGGCTCCCGTTGACAACTGAATAATGACGATGCTATTTATACAAGGATAATTATTTTAAGCTGAATTGCAGGTAATTAAATGCTAATTCGCTTGTTGGGAGTTTACATGGAATTGGTAATAAGGCGGAGAAATGTTGCAAAGGTTGTTAATGTGCTCCATTTTGTGCTCATCTTTTATGGCAAATGGGTAAGTTTTTTTGATGTTTTTAATTACGTTTTCCGTAAATGTTTGTTTACAAGAGTTATTAACAGTTTCCTTTAATAATTTATTATTGAAAGTTTAATTTGATGAATTTTGCAGAATATCTAATACTAGCCGTTCAGCGTGGGAATGCAGCCAGCGTTCTTGGCACCCTACCACACGGACACAGTATTTGTTTCGATTTTTAACCTCTGTTTATTTATTTATTTTGTTCTGTATATAGGTAGGTTTCATATTTTTGGCGCATTTGTATATATTAGGTAGTTTAGAATTAAATTTCAATGTTTTTAAAGTTAAAAAAAATACTAGGTACCTGTATATTTTTGAATAGCATTTTTAGATCTACACAATTCTAAATATCTAAATTAGTCTGATAAGTATTTTGTATTTCTTTATCATTGTCGTTTAAACACATAAAGAGACAAAGTTCAATAGCTTGTATAGGTAGGTACCTGTCATCAAACTCTGTTATCGCACCAACATACCTAAAGCAATTGCAATTTGTAACAAAATTTTATCAGTTCCAAAAATTAGTATATGTAGTAATTTTCATATCAGCTGTACATCATACTAATCTGATAACTGGAACATCAAAATAGTCATGCAATACTGAAGTATCCGATAAAACATATTGAGTGACTCATAATAGTCATAAACAATATTAGCTTGCTCTAAAACTTTAGAACCAATGTTGAACAAGAACGAGAACTCAAGTCACGCTATCTACGAGTACTCGTATGTGATATGAAATAAAATGGCATGTCGATGAATATAAACATCTATTTTGAAAAAAAAAACGCGAGCACACACACATGACCGGAGTTGACCTAAGTCAAACGACATTTTTGAATAATACGATTGAGCTAAAATTGAGTACCAAAAATAAATCTAAGTCTTCGTAGGTACACCTAAAACATAACAACATTGTGTTTGACCAGATAATTATTAGCAAGTTTCTTCTTCTTGAACGTGCCATATTCAAAGGAGCCTAAATTTTACCTTTCTGTGTTTCCACCGACTCAGTTAAAAAGTTAACATATCCTTGCTGTTCTAGAATGACTGCCAAATTGCTTATCCGTGCCAAACAATCTGGATGCACCTGGATGTAGAAACTAAGGAAAACCAGCCAAATCGCTAAAGGATTTGGCTGATCTTTAAATGATTTGCATGCCAAATTTTAAATTAGAATAGGTAATTAGTGTAACTATGTTTGTCCAATTTGGTGTATAATCTAGATTCTAGAGAATTAACATAAATGTATTACCATGCATAGTATTACTATGTTACTTATAATGACAACCTTATTGCAGAAATAACCAGAGCGAAACTAAATATTTTGGACAATGGTCCAAAACTATCCCAAAGCTAGTGTGTTTTCAGCAAATAGTTCATATAAGTAAATGCTAATCCTGTGCATAGAGTGAAAATTGCGTTTGCATTAGTTTAACTAGTATCGATACATATTTTAGATTATTACTCTCAAGTTCAAAGCAAACACTGTAAATATGTACTCTAATATGAGTCAATCAAAGTAAGTATATTGTTTAAGAATAATTCCAACTCTATAATAATTCTTTTCAGATTCTGATTAGCTAGTAGGTACTTAGATAAATGTTAGGATTGTTTACTTACACCAGTAACTAGTAATTATATATTAATTTTCAAGTTAACACAGCTACAGTCAAAAATCATGAAAATAATACAAAAAATGTTCGCAAAGAAATGTGGTTTTTGTTTGAGTAAGAACTTAAGAAGTTGCTTGCACCTTATCACAACTGTAAAATGAAAATCAACAGATAAAGTTATTATAGACATTTCTTTGCGTTACATTGGTCAAACACAAGTCTATATACCTATATCTATTAGCCAACAAAACACGGAAAGGAATATTGCACTTAAAACATTTTCAATTTTCTTTTACCACGCAACAACGATTTAAAAAAGACAGCCTGATTACGTAAGCTACTTTATTAATACTCCAAAGCCTTTAAAACGCATACTTCCAACATCAGAACAACCAAACTACATCATTAACATGCCACGTAAACAGTAGCATAAGCTCAAAATCCGACTTAACTTGAAATTCACGGCAGCGTGCCTCCAAGCTCACGTTTTGAAATATTAAATCTAGTTATATCTATAAGAAAGATCTCAGTATACCAAGAAAGATAGACAAGAGGCAAGCAGGTGCGCCCCGGCACCCACACGTTTCAAGGCAGAAAACAATTATCATTCCGTGGTTGCAAAACATGCTCCGTCACTATCTGTCGACCCATCATCACGACTTCACAATTTACATATAATGACTTACTAACAATAAACAACGAAATGTGCGAGACCGCCTTTACTCTGCTTACGACATAATTTCTTTTTTTGTTATCAAAATTACAACGGATATCACGTCTCATGCACACGACAGCTTAATGAGAGCTTAATTTGAACTGATTTTGCGATAGTTTGTTACAAATTAGTGTGCTGGTAAAGATTACGTTATTTAGCGTGTAATTTTGCGCTTTTATTTGCTTAATATTTATGAACAGTTACATTTAATTAAGCAAACGGTATTTATATGTCATACATATAGTCCAAGTTACATGCTTGCTCAGCGAATTGGCAATTTAAAATAGCAATGAGCAAGGCATATATCATGCAGGACTGGTGGCCGATAAGATTGGCTATAAGAGAGGCCTATGCCCAGCTGTGAATGTCTGACAACTAAAGTAATGGCGATGAAGAAACTTAAAAACATAAATAAGATCGGTGCTGCGTCTTGGGTGTAAAACTCTCAATCATTCATCTTTATCAGCCGTCGGACGTCCACCGCCGGACACAGGCTCCCCTTATAGATTTTCAATAAGACTGGTTGGACGCGACTTAATTCCAGCATATTCCTGCAGTCTTGATCATTAGTCCACCTTCTCGGTGGACGTCTGACGGCTGTGCTTGCCGGTACATGAAGCCCATTCGAGACCTTTATCTGTAACTATGTGCTCCTGCTCCTTGACAATGCAACTTGCAAATTTGCTGGACTACGTCTGTAACTTAGGTCCATCTACGAATATTCTCATTCCTGATTCGATCACGTAGAGAAATATCGAACGTAGCTATCGCCATAGTGTTATGGCGATAGCTACGTGTTACTGTGCTACTTTGAGTTTTCTAATTATACTTGTGCTTAAGGCCCACATAAATAAAACTCTCAAATACAAAGAATACCAAACACAATAAGATTACAACTATGTGAAAATTAGCGTTCTCAACTTCTTGCAATACGTATTCAAAGTTTCTGTCAGCCTTCCTCTAACCAATTATAATAAATTCTGTTCTGAGTGAAGCCACAACACTACTGGGTATTTAAACAAAATTCTTGTAGAATAAACTTTGTGATATATTCGCTCTGCGACAGTTACAACTTGCGACTTAAATCTTAAGATGACATTTTTAATTTAAGGAACACTTGCAAAATGTTTTAAGGGACAAGTTGAGTTTTTTATGCGGTTACATGCACTGGACGAGGTCTTGTCCTTTTCGAAAACAAGCACAATGTTGTTCGTTAGTCAAGATCTTCCTTATTTTGTGGTATTCTTTAAAGAAATAAATTAAGTTTGATCCCACAAAGTCCGTCCTAAAGATGCAAGTTTATGTATGACATGAAAATTTACGATTCCTGAGTGGAAACTTTCTAGCGCAAAGGTGATGTGGTTATGTCATTTCGAATATTTACTTGGAAAACACTCAGACGCCGGGCCCGAGAAGTATGTTGTATTTACGAAAATTAATTCGTTAACTTGACAGTTAAGATAAACAAAACACGCTTGGCTTGATTTTATCAACTTCTGCGTCTAACGGCTTTATTTGTCGCCACAATTTTTCCTACACGTTAATCAAGTGACAAATACTTTAGCAGAATATGTATATTTAAACTTTGGGTCGTATATTATTTTATTAGGTTCCTATAGTCTGGCGTATTTAGACATATACGGAATCAAATTTTGTAAGCCACTCGAAATCTTTTGCCGTGCTTAAAAAACCGGGAGTTAGAATTTAGCACACCATCTGATCCAAGTAGTGATCAGTGATATACTTATACTTAAATGGTATAGCCGTGGTCACCCATCCGAAAACGGACGTGCCGAACGTCGTTTAACTCCTGTGATCGCTTAAGAACACCCAGTCCAATTACACTATAAACGCTGCTCATCCTACTAGCTTAATAACTTCTTTGTATTGGTAAGAAGTGTAATTTAAGATTCATGAATGTGTATTAGTTTCTAATGATAACGGAAACTGTGACCTAATTAACTGAGATTGATATTAGACAAAGTCTCTAATCCTACGTCAAACTAATTAAACTTGATACTTCCCTTCAGCTAATTAAAACGAGAATACCGGCAAAGGCAGCCGCTAACAATGAATAAGTTGAAATTAAAACACAAAGAACAAGTAAATTGAATTAAAACGATGGAATCTCGGCTTCTTACTGCCTAATTATCATCTTAATTCCTTATAACGAATCAGAACTGCTACCGCGTTTTCCAAGAATACTATAGCCGTAGAAAAATTTAAAGTAGGCTCTTTGTATTCGCTAAATATCGTAGTTGTATCTCTTTTACGGTATAATATAAAATATTGGTGATAGAAGTCATAACACCTAACTGATTCGGTCCCAGCGCTGTGGTGGCCATTAATGAAGAAAAATTGGTGATTGAAATCAATAACGTAACATTTGCTAAGCACAACCATAAAGGGGATAACATAAATTCTAGAATTTATTCCTACTTAATACATCCGTCGCGCATTAAATGCTGCATCTCGAGGTAATTTCTATTCAACAACGATTAGTCCCCGGTCTCCTACTCATGCTAGCGCCGATTGTGATATGTACCATTTTGGTGTTTTGAAATACGACCCATAAAGAAGATTCGTTTTTGAATATAAATTAAATAAGCAAATATGTTAAAAATCTACTTTAGAGAGCTTCGGATGCTCACCTGTATTTAATGCTAAGTTATTTGATCTGAGATTATACCCATACCAATAAGAAATTGTTTTAACGCAACAATTGAAATAATTTTATTGAAATCGATTGTTAAAATTTCTATTTTTACAACTCGTGTTATAACAATAAATTATTGAAACGACATCTTTATCAGAAGCTATAAAAATAAAAACGTTTTTGAAAATAAGTAAAACTTAGTTTTATGACTTTGCCCGAATAGAATCTTCCAATTTTATGTCGCTGCTTGCTATCCTTTTAGTTCATTAACTAGAAAAATGTAGGATCGTGCAGCCAGTCTGTATCTCGTTAACTTTTTTTGGGTTTAAAAATGGTTACTGGTTAATAACGGTTCGGCAAGAAATTGGTCTAAAATACACGAACCTTTCGTCATAATACGATAGAAATTACGTCAAATCATGTGGATATTATTTTTTATGGAGTATGAGAGCAACATGTGGTAAATTGGAGTCCCTAAAGAAATAAACAAGTTAACGACGCCACACGGTTTCTTATGTGAAAAAAATGTAACAACTCTCCGAAATGGGTGACGCGCGCTTCACAAATTATGGGCTCGGAATTTCGGTTTACTTTTACCCTTTTAATGACACTTGAAACGGCTCGATAAATAATACAAAATTAATGGCAATGAGTTGCATAATGATGGGTATTTTTGTATTATTGTCACGGGGGTAGTATTTGTTTTTAACCGACTTCCAAAAAGGAGGAGGTTCTATGTTCGTGTGTAGGTTTTTTTTTTGTGTATATTCATCGATAATTTGAACCGCCAATTGTGAACCAAATCGTTAAATTTTTTTTTAGTTCGAAAGGGTATACTCCCGAGATGGTCCCATTTAAATTTTACAGAAATCGGCTAAGCCGTTTTTGATAAATCAAGACTAATGTAAACAATTCGAGCGAAATATTCAAATTTTGTACACGATGGAAGGCGGTTTTGCCATTTTTTGTAAAAAATAATTACTTATCTTTTGATGTCACTTGAAATTTTGGAATCCATATAATCAGCAGTTGCATTCACCAGAATAGAAGTTTGTGTATACGAGTAGGTATGTACTTATATCATGATAATTTTTAGCCAGCTTTACAATAGGTACGTAAGTACCATAAGTAATAAAAATAAAAGGCTCAGGTTTAGCAAGGTAGTTCTCTTTCCTAATGCAGCTTGTTAGTTTGATTAGAATAGATAAATAAATATAAAGAATAAATTGACTTTTCAAGGAAAAGATCCAAATCTTGTCTGATAGATATTTTTTTAATTCCACAGAAAAGATTTCTGTCTTTTTACCAACTCTGGTCTAAAAATGTAGATATTTAACAATACTAAAATAGTATCTACACTAAAAAAACTGATATAATGAAGTAACTCCCAAAACGCGCGATCCTGTTACAAGAGGCTGAGTTATTAAATGTTATAACTCTATTTATCTCAATAAACCTTCCCGAGGGCTTCCCAACAAAATATTATTACGTTAACGAGTAGTATCAGACCATCGATCATCATTCAAGGGTATCGGACAATCTCAACGGTATACAGTTTCCGTGGTCATCGTTTAAATGTGACTACAGATCCAAATGGGTTATAACTAAATTGTCTTCCATTTATTTCAGTTCATTCATTCATTTCCGTTTATTTTTTCAGAATTTTTTTTTAAGAGATGCTTGAATTTAAAAGAACGCTAAAATATATCGAGCTTAAGCCATTACCATAAAGGTACAGTATTTGATTAATTGCTTTATTTGTTCTAAAAAATGATTTTCCTATTGTTTTCTTTAAGAACAATCTCTATTTTCGAATCTTATTATCTTTTATCAATGCTTGTAAAATATGGCGGCGCGATGACGGCTTTGAACAAAAGTCAATTTAGAAAATACGAAATTCCAGAATAATTAAGCATTAAATACCGTTTTAAGCATAGTTCTAAGCGTTGGCAAAATATTTAAATTGATTTGCATTTATTTATTTTAACGTGACGTAACAATGTGACGACCGGTATCAATTATGTATATTATTATCTTTTTTTTATTTCTTTTTTTTTATTCTGTATAGGTTTGCGCTTGACCACCGGCAATCTTACAGGCATAGACGCAGCGCAGCACGCGCGAATTATGATTATCGGACAATTGGATAAGATAATTATGATACTAACTACGCTCATACTTGACAACTAAAAATAATAAATATGTTTTGTAATATGGGTTTACCCGCGACTTCCCACAGGACCCTTAGATTATTTCTTGATTTAAAAGTAACTTAATAATTTCCGAATTATTTGAACTAAAATCAAGTTGATCAGTTGTTCTGTTGCTGCCTTAAAAAGTCACAAAGATTTCAATAAACCAACAAACACACTTTCGGATTTATAATATTAAATAAGGATTTTCACTAAGTACACCCATTGTGGGTAACGACGTACGTATGCCAGTCAATTTACCGTTCATTAAAGATATAAAAAGAACGTTAAAAAAAACATTTGCGTTTCATTAAGTGGCTTTTCTCCAAAACTACACGTAT
Organism: Hypomecis atomaria; assembly: GCA_964007245.1. NCBI lineage: Eukaryota > Metazoa > Arthropoda > Insecta > Lepidoptera > Geometridae > Hypomecis > Hypomecis atomaria. The sequence goes on from OZ023291.1 coordinate 14,662,023, forward strand.
GCCAGTTTACCGTTCATTAAAGATGTAAAAAGAAAATTAAAAAAAAAAAAAAAAATTTCATTAAGTAGCTTGTCCCCAAAACTACTTTCAACAAATTTAACAAAATATATTGAATTTTTATACATTTTAATGTAAAACAACAATGATGACCGGTATCAAAATGTATTAGCTTAGCTCACAAGCGTAGGCGCGGCGCGGCACGCGCGAATGATGACAAACGCATCGCGATCGGATAAGAGGATTATGCAACTCCGCTGTTCATTTCGCTTAATAATGCGGATTACCGATTCTATGTTGTAGAGCTGGAAGTGACATACTAATAAACTCTTTTTGACCGACGAACCGAACCGAAGGAGGTACTCAATTCGACGCGTATATACCTATAAATAGGTATATCTATTTTTGTTACGTATAACCACGCATAAATTTTTTCAGAGTAGTCCGATTTCAATAATTCTTTTTATATTGGAAAGATGATACTTCGAAATTGGTCCCATTAAATTTTTATTAAAAATCGGCTGAGCCATTTTTGATAAATCAACAAAAATGTGAAAGTCTGCGAGCTTCATCTTCGACCACAACATCGCTTACCATCGCACAAGTAGATAGTCAAACTCGGGCTTTATCGCGTTATAATTATGTTTCGCAAAAAATAGCAAAACTGCCTTCCATCGTTTACAAAATTGGAATATTTCGCTCGAATTGTTTACATTATCGTTGAATTTTCAAAAACGGCTCTACCGATTTCTATAAAATTTATTTGGGACTACCTCGGGAGTATACCCTTTTGAACTAAAAAGATTTTTTTTTGATTCGGTTCACAATTATCGATGAACAAACACAAAAAAAAGACGAACATATAACCTCCTCCTTTTTGGAAGTCAGTTTAAAAAAGACAAACTTACATTTGAACATACGTCGCTTAATTGTTATTTTTGTAATTTAAAAAAAAACCTATTTCAATAGTAAGGAATAAGAGTGAGCAATTAATGTAACTGGTTTTATTTTGTGCCGTTCTAATGAAATATGTAATAAATAAATAAATATTGGGGACATCTTACACACGGTCTCTGACCCCAAACTAAGCAAAGCTTGTAATACGACTGACAGATATACCAGAGACTGATATACTACATATACATATTTTTAAATACATACTTCTACAGATAGTAACTAAATAACACTCTGACACAGAGCAAACACCTATGTTCATCACATAAATAATATATTTGTGGTGGGGATCGAACCCACGTATCTATGACCCAAAAGTTAGGGTCACTAACCACTGAGCCATCGAGGCAGTCAAATTAAACACAAATGCAAACCAACTCTAATAGTTATCCAGGTACGAAAAATTGTATCTATTCCAGCAGCTTTACATCTGTATCGGATAGATTTACAGATCGCGGTCGCCGTCGGATTAGCGTCGGCGTGTTATCATTCCACTGCAGCTAGCGAAAACCTAGCACACTTGATAGATACCAGTTACCGCATATTTTGATCACTAAAACTAACATAAATGTTCTCTAATTGATAACAAACAGTATTGATGAAAATATTATAACAAAACCATCAGTATTATCTACTATTTAAATCATTAGTATTACATATCATCGACCTAGAACCATGACTCATTGTATTTACATTTAGGCCATTTTTAAATTTTAATACTCGTATGTACTAGACTGTTTGTTAGGCAAATCGGTATATTGTTTAATACTATTAAACAATGCAAATTTACCTAACAAACATTCTAGTATTACAACCTAAAAATGGTCTAAATGCAGATGCATTGAGTCACGGGCCTGGGTCGATGATATGTAATACCAATGATTTTGTTATAGACCTAATAACAAAATCTGGGTAAAATCGCAACTGCAAGTAAACCAACGTGATGAATAGGATTTAATCACCCTTTGAGAGTGGGCTACTAAATGCTGAAACAATAAATACAATTACAACCTACAAACTAACATATTATCAAAAAACGAAAACGAATATAGAACAAGCTATTTTTTTACGTTTTATCATGTAAGAAGCAAGACGTCCAATCACAGTCATTATGTACAACAATAACAATATCTCCATCTATTAGTCACAATCACAATATCCAATTTCGTCACGCCAATCGCAAATCGTCCACAAATTGTACCACATTGCGCCCGGTCACGACACTGGGTGACCGGCACCCTACTGCGATACAGTCTCTACTAGGTCATGATAAGGACCGAAAACTGTAAAATAATAACCGGTATAGGCCGAGTCTTAGAAGTCAGCGGATGTGAAGTTTGCTACAAACTGCGCAATATGAAATCCTGACTGAAGCTCACATAAAGCTGTGCGTTGATTGGGTTTCGCATAGGTTTTAGCTATCTTCAATCCGCCGACTTAGGTTTAATATTCTTTACGTCTTATCAAAGTTATGAAATCGCAAAAAGGCTTCTTAACGCTCAAAATAACCTGGTCCAGTAATGGAACGTGTCGTCACGCCAATCGCAAATCGTCACAAATTGTACCACATTGCCTGACCACGACACTGGATGGCTGGCACCCTACTGCGATACAGTCTCTACTAGACCATGATAAGGACCAAAAACTGTACTATAATAACCGTTACGTTATGTAAGTGTTTTCGCAACGTGTTTAAGTTTTTAAATTGCTTGAAGGCTACTAACTAGTAAACGGTTAAAATAACCGGGTCCTACAATATTTCATTTCAGCCACGGTAGCGCTTTGCTATGAAGCTTTATCACCATTATGTTATTATAGAAAGTATGACTAAAGAATTTATTCAATTACTACCATGATAGTGATTTTACGGTATTTATTTGATGGCAGAACTCCAGGAATAGCGTCGATTTCTAAAACTAATCAAATATAATAATTGTTTGTTGGATAACGTCATGTAGAATTGAAAATAAGATAAATAAAATGAATTTAGTTTACATAGAATTCATCTGAAATCTTTGTGATACAAACATGTATTGTGTTTATGTACTTAGAAGCGTTGTGAAAGAATTTTACCATTATTTTTCAATTTTAACTCATACACAATGAAACGATTAAACATTATTTAGGTACTCTAAATCCCTTGTATAAATAAAAATTATTAAAGGAAAAGTTTTTAAATTCTTTCTTACATTAAAATGGGGTTATTTACGCCTTGTCTTCTAAGTTGTGTCTCATTGTCTCTGCAGCAGACGCCGTTATGCAACCAGTGTCTTCGATAATTACTCTGAATCATTGTTCTGCGTTTATAGATTTCGCAATTTATCTATCAGACATGGATAACTGTTTGTGACTCTACCTTCTGTAGATGGCTTAAATACTTTATTATCACTAAAACAGAATTTTACAGGTACATTTCTATCTATGCGAGAGGCAAAGGTTTTAAATCTATTCAATAATATTAATGGTTGGCGTAAAAATTGATTTAGTAGTAAAGGCAGTCCTTTACTGTTACATTAATTAAAATTGCGTCTTAGAACGGTGTCTAAAGAAATAACTTAAGCTGTTTAAAGGCTTCTATAATGTTTATGATTTCCTGGTAAGTAATAGTTATTACCAATTTTATCGAATGTTCTATCACCGAGCCGTTATTGAATCATTATCGTAAAAAACCGCGTCAACATTACTCAATGCGATGTTCAAAATGCCCCTCACCGCTCTAAATATCAAACAAAATTACTGACAACAAACTAACTACGTCAATCACTTTGGCTAATGGTGCACAAGGCGATCTTATCTGAGGAACCATAAGCGTTGTTGTCAGCGAGGCAAAGTAGAAAAAGGCTCATTGAAAAATTATAAATTTGAAGCAGTAGCGGCGGGACCGGTCTTAGAGCAAACAAATGATGTGACTGGCCTGGAGAGATACGGACATCCGCGCCCAGAGGGGCCTACTGCTCGACCAGTCTTACTCTAGCTTCTTGTACACAGTCTATTTATTCATACAGTCGTCCAAAAAAGCTTTCAATAAGACAATATTACGTATACCTACTTACTAAGTTGTATATGCTGTGAATGTATGGATACTGGGTGTAGGAGTTAAAGAGAAAAACGTATATTTTTCTATAAATACTTAGCCACGTACGTAAAACTGGGAGTAAGAAAAATACTCCTGAAGCGAAAGAAAGTTCATTGTTCTCAAAATAACGATCAACTAACACCATGGAACTTGCCTCGAAATTGTAAAAAGTACCAGCTGTTCGATACGTAAGGTTCATTGACTGAGACAAATGTACGATGTTTTGAGTTGATCCCATAGTACTTTTACTATGGGATTAGTAATCAGAACAATGACTCCGTTTCTGCTTCGAAAACATTCACCAGCTCTCTCGCCCTCCGTATATGCTGCTCTCCGTATACAGGGTTATTTCTAAACAATTAGCATCCTTTCAGAGGCTTATTTTGTTCATCAAAACTACTTAAGTAACAACTTTTGCTCTACGAATTTTATTAATTCTCAAAAAAAAGTTTATGCTACAAAATATCGATCACTCTCGACAAAATGTATGGAACAACTGTTTTTTTTTAATTTTGACAAAAGTTTCAGTACTAAAGTTGTTAGTTTTGATGTACATAATAAGCCCCTAAAAGTATGCTAATTGATTAGAAATAACCCTGTATAATTTGGTATTAGTATTTTGTTGACAATCATTTGGATGCGCATGGTGTGTGTTTTGCGAGCTCAGGTACATCTTATTATTATCTAGATATAAATATTCAATAATTTTAGCCAGATAATTAAATTTAAAAACAAGTAAACCGTACGTTGTACTCATCAGCCCTACACTATACTGTAAAGTTTCAATTGCATTGTGTGGGCCACTGTACAGTTTTTACACTGTGCCCCGTACCCATGCCCATGGTCCGTTAACTAGCTTGATATTAATCATAATTTGGTATGACGCTCCGCCCGAGTGTTTTAGATGGGCGTCATTATCTAAAACACTCAGGAAGTTTCCAGCAAGCATGCTGTGATGGATAGAACAACGCGAAAATTGCCGACGATCGAATCTTTCTTCGCCATTTAAAGTTCCAAGCGCTCGGTCAGTTTATAAAGACTGTATTAATACAATATAAATGAATTTAAAAGCACCGTTACAAGTAATATTTACAGCTCTTATGTTGTTATTGGAATTATTCAATGCATGTATATTTAGGGTAACTGGCCTAGGAGTGTAACTGGTGGTACATAAAACCTGGACCATCATCATGATGGTACATGATACCATCATGTAAACACAGCAGACGAAAAATCGCACCAGAGACACGACTAGCAAACAAAAAACTGTCTTATGCACAACAAAAAAAATCAGCCAAGTGCGAGTCGGACTCGCGCACGAATGGTTCCGTACCGTATGGGAGCCCCAATCCTCTTGCCGCTATTTATAGCGAGCAAAAAACTTCTGTAAATCACGTTTGATGTATGGGAGCCCCCCTTAAATATATATTTTATTCTATTTTTAGTATTTGTTGTTATAGTGGCAACAGAAATACATCATCTGTGAAAATGTCAGCAACCTAGCTATCACGGTTCATGAGATACAGCCCAGTGACAGACAGACAGACAGACGGAAAGACGGACATCGAAGTTTTAGTAACTACTTTCTAAAAGCTGAATTTTTGGTATTACGTTGTCATGGTGGTGTACAACAATAGCCCGGAGTCAGTCGGCTGAGATGCTTAGCGTTTCGTGAGGATACCCGTTTAAATATAAAAAAATAAGTATCTACAAGTTATCTACAAGTAAGTTCTACCCACTGATTAGGGCTCAAAAGAGAAATAGTGTAAAAAGTATTACATGAATACCTGCTGTTTTAGGATTTTTAGAAACAGTAAAAGTATCAGACTTAAAAAAAACTAGTAACTTAACAAAAACTCATCTGTAGGTATCTTTACCTAATTCGTTATGAAAAACATATCGAATAATACCTATCGAAAGAAACCAAACGAAAGCTTGAGTCTTACTGGTAAACATACTCGTAAAAGGCGCTGAGTAACTACCAACATTATGTAGGTACCAATATAATCGAACAATATACCTGTCAAAAGTATGTAATGATCAAACATATCAGCTGTTAACCACGGTGTTTCACGTTGCAAATTGGATAATTGGCTAGGAGATTCCCACGCGTGGCTCCGTGCTTGTAGCTTGTCTGTAATGTGAGTAAACTAGCTGTGCCTCGCAGTTTTGTCAGCTATCTTAAAAGAACTGTATCTACAATATTAGAACTTGGTCAGTTGGGGTCGAAAAATTCTTGTGTGAAGGCCACGAACAAAAGCGCAGAGTGGGACATCCACCCACAGCATACCCCCATACGACCTGATTAAAAGATAGCAGGATCGCACTGGATTCAATGCCCTTACAATACAATACAACAACATTTTTTTGACACCAACACATAGGAAAACATAACAGAAGAAACGAAGACAGAAAAGCCACAAAAGGCGGTCTTATCGCTAAAAGCGTCCTTCAAATATTTCGCGCTACAAGGTAAGGTATATGGCCAATAATAGACTGTTATAAATGTTGGTACAGTAGTACAGTAGCCCGTTTCCAACTAGTCACATTGAAGACTTATGGGGAAGAACTAAGAACTGTCTAATACGGGTATCACAGGTGGCGCCGCCAACGCTATAAGTTGGTGGTAATGATAAGCACTTCAAAAATTTGGCGCTTGCGTAGGAGGCGAGCTGGCTCAGTTGGTTAGAGCGTCGGGCTAGTGATCCGAAGGGGCAGGTTCAAATCCTGCGTTCGCTTCAGATTTTTGTAATGACTGATGAATCTTATCACAAAGATAACTCTTTGCGATAAAATCTAGTGTGGAAAGCACTCTAAAATAAAAATCATAATCAAGAACTAAGAACTTTGTTAGTAGGTACAGCTGCAGTAGTCGTCCTATTGGTAATGATGGCGCATACCACGAGAATGTGTGTTTATTGACTTTCATTGAAATGTAACAACAAATGTTAGTTCGTGGTTCCAAGATTGGTCTCATAGTAACAGTAAGTCATGATTATCAGTACAGTGATATTTTAGTGATGTCTATATGTATCTTAAAGAAGCCGTGGTAGTGCAGTGGTAGTGATACCCGCCTTACAATCGTGAGGTCGTGGGTTCAAATCCCAGTCCCGTACCAATGAGTTCTTTGGAATTATTGTACAGATTTTCACGATTTTTTTGTGAAGGAGAACATTGTCAGAAAACCTGCATATTTTTTTACGTCTGTAAACGAAATTCGTAGGCGTATGTGAATCCACCGACCCGCACTGGACTTGCGTGGTGGTTATGGCCCAATCACCCTTCGTACCCCCAGGCCTACGTCCTATACAAAGGCTACAAAGGTACAACACAAATATCTAAGTCAGTAAAATATCCTTTGTTAAGAGATACACCCCATATATCCAAGTAAAGTAAAATTGAGCGGCAATAAACTTACATACACGCGAACTTTAGCGCATTTTCATTTTGATGGACAAATATTGCCTACGTTTGATTGATAGGCTTCGATAGTTTTTTGCTTTTGCTACTTTTATGTTTCCGTAAGTTAATTTGCTCTAGGATGTGGTGAATAGGCTTTTATGATTACATTTTAAATTTGTGAGAGTTTAACTTACACCGACTTTGGATAATGTAAAAGAGCCTATATCAATGAGTCATGCTTGCTTTGTAAATTTTGAAATCGTGTATTTTATTTCAATAAATAATAAGCCGTTTTTTTACGATTACATTCCATATGGTGTTAAATAAAAAACGTACCAAACGGTTTCCTTAAAAAAACATCGTGGTTTAATAAAATTCATTAGGTCCCATTGAAATGTGATTGACAGTTTGTACGGGCAAGCATCCAAATTTGTTCAGATGCCGATCGATGCAGAGGGCACTCCAGCTACCCTTATGGTCAAAAGGTCCTGTTTTACAAAGGAAACCAGCCTATAAGTATCTACCGCAAATTGTAGGAGATTTTTAAAACAATATCACATGTAGAGTTATGTGTAATGACGAGTTGAATAAATTTTTCATAGGTAGTGTTAGGCCGCGTCACACAAGTTGGCGGAAATGGAGTTAGCTACAAGCTGCGCAATATCCAATCAATGCGCGGCTTTGTGTGAGCTTCAGTCGGGATTGGATACTGCGCAGTTTGTAGCTAACTTCATTTCCGCTAACTTGTGTGACGCGGCCTGTAACAGACGATATTTTTGTCTTAACCAGTACCAGTAGTATACATAATCCCTTATTAGTTCAACCACGTGACATGCCACAAAACAAAAATTACATGAATAAAAATATTACAAATTGGTTATACTAAACGGCGGCCTTATTGCTTCAAGCTATTTCTTCCAGGCACTAAATCTTATGCTGGGCTCATTTTTGCCACTTCCTAACAGTTTTCACTTGTCTTGGAAAGCGAAACGTGTTAGGTCGTAGTGAACTTCATCGCTTCATATCACGGGGTCCGAAATGGAAAAAGATCCTTACGCCAATTTTTCTAGCTTTCCTTGAATTCTTTTGTCATTTTGGGTACCCATTGAGCCACTATCTTGGTTCTTATAGAGTTTACAGATGGTGTTTATGTTATTCATGACCCGTCTGATTCAATTACAGCTTTCTAAAAAATATTCTTGACAAATTCTTAACTATATTTAAAGATAGAAGCTTTTTTTCAACAAAGTGACGAAATTAGTATCTGTAACGTAGTTATAGAAATAAACTTTAAGTAACTTAGGTTGCCTGGAAGAAATCGCTTTAGGCGATAATGCCGCCCATTATTATACCGGACTCTTACTATTTTTAGTTTAAGTTTTTTCCTGTACATTCGGTGCAATAATAAAGATATTTTGTATTGTATTGTAATTTGTGTCTAGATCTAGATAGCAATAAACGAATTGTAAAATTGACTTGTAAGTTTTCAAGAAAACTTGTAAGCTCGGGATAAGTGGATTCACGATGACTTGGCGTATGCCGCTGCGTTGTTTGCCTTGAGTGGTCCTTTCGGTAGTGCACAGTTTGAGCTCCGAATGCTGTTGTCGTGACTGTTTTTATATATTTGTATTGAGTATTTTTGTTTTGTATTTGATTTAGTTTTTAAAATAACACTTGTTCGATATGAACTCAATTACGGTAAAACAGAATGTCATTGCATGGACATATTTTTTTTTCTTCCAACGATGTTTTTTTGTGAATTTAGTACAATGATACAATGATGATGAGAAATGGTACATTGATCATCATTTTCTTTTCGGCTGTAGAGCGTGTTATCGTATCTACGTTAATCACGAATTATATGTAGCATACATATAATTCTTGACTTACGTACATTTCTTGACATTTTTCAAAACCATCAAAAAAACACCATCAACGATCCTATTGAATGCTTCAATAACGGCTAGATAAATAAATGAAATCAAAATTAAATTATTCAACCACATTTTTTTTAGATTAATCATCATACTTATCTATTGCTTCATACAAAGAACATTGCACCAAGATAATTGCAGAACACAATAATACCTTCATTACAAAATTGCCAGAAACGGGGAATAATTCGCAGTAACAAAGAACCCTACAAGATAAAGTAAGAACCGATAAAGTTCTTGAAAACGAGCCTGCGGGGTCGTTGACCTGTTATCTCCCGAACTTAGGTAACAAACGTAATGAATCATTAACTAATCTCTCGACAATAGACCCAATGTTCGACAGAGGAAGTGATAAGGGCATTGCACTGAAGCTATATTTTACTTCACAGTGACTTGGTTTTACTTGAAGCTTTCAGTTGGCAATATTTTGCTACTGGTTGCATTGAACGCACGACACACAATCTTCAATTTATTTATTTCATATCATATTTTTGTTTCGCTATATCCGAAAACGGCAGGCAAACGATATATACATATACCAAGAAACGTCCACCAAAATAAACGGTTTAGTAGAAGGATGTAATTAACCTTTTACTGTACATACTTTTTATGCTTTATGTTACCCATAAGTAAAGATAAGACATTCTTACAATTGCGGGAACGTGTTTCCAACAGAATTTCTCAGAAATCTCTTGAGGAACCCTAATATGTTTAGTATAGAACATCGGCTCTACCGAAATAATAATAATGAAAATGTACTGCTATACTTTATAATTAATTTTCGCAAAAAATGTCAAAACCTTCCATCGTGAACGAAATACGAAAATTTATCTCGAAACGTTTACATTACATTTGATTTTTCAAAAACGGCTCAGCCGATTTCTGTAAAATTTAAATGGGACCATTTCGAAAGTATACCCTTTCGAATTAAAAATATATTTTTCAATTAAATTCTCACTTGGCTAAATTATCGAAAAACATACACTAAAAAAATTGGTTGCCTGTAAAGTCGGTATACGGGCGAAAGTTTTACGTGACAACGACTTTGAGACGAATGAGACGAATGAGAGCGCATGAAGTGTGAGCGGAGCGTAACGCAGTTTCTTGAAGTGTCACCCGGCAAACCAATTTATAAGACGTTGTCACGTCAAAAAATACATACTGACGAACATAGAACCTATTTCTTTTTGGAAGTCGGTTAAAAATGTCTCTTAAAACAAGCAACGTAATTAGCTATGCATAGGATAGAGTAGGACAAAAACTAGATCACTGTTCAGAAAAGTATATTGTGATTGCACCTAAATACAGATAAGTTTGTGGTTAGTTCCCACTTTGCCCAAAAAAGAATCGTTGTTAAGTGTAATCTTATCGTACGAGCACCGAAGTGTTTCCTACAGTGTTTCACAGATAAAACTTACGAGGAAGCATTTGTCAGTTATAGCTAATGATGGCTTCAAACAATGGTTTTGAGATAAATTTATTAGAATAAGTCATTGACGTGACGGGGAGCTTTTAATATAAGCTTTATTTTCTCGAAAAATCTTACTCTAAGCACATATTTCCAAGTTTTATCATCGCAATAGGACGACATGTATAGTTATTTAATTTCATTTCATTTAATTTCGTAATAGATATAGTCTTATACATATTTGAAGTTGAAATACTATAAAATACTGTTTATATACATAGGCACATTTAGGAAGAAGAAGGTACATTTAGATTTCAAGGATTTTTTTCATGAAGCTGAATAATTTGATCACATTTTGACTAAAAAATTAACGACCTACTTACATAATGAAAAAATATCAAGTAAATTAATATACCTATACACAAAAGACAGCCTAGTGATAGAGAAGGAGAAAACATACAGCCAAATTGAAAAACTCTCTTTTTATTTCATCCTTCTCCTCTTTCTAATTTATCCATTTCATATCTTCTTTTTCTTTTCTTTTATAAAAAAGCTACAAAATACACAATTTTAGATTTCAAAAAAAAAATTGATATTGAAAACCAGCGAAAGACGTAATACTGCTGTGTAAGTGACAAGACACTCGTCATCTCTACAATTCTACAGAATTTTCACGATTACTGCTTCACGTCACTTTAGCCTTTCAAATTACTTAATGTAGCAATCAAGAACGCTAAACTTCCTAACTACATTTCAATGGCTCGTCCTTTTAACCCTTTGTTTCTTAACAATTGTAAGTTATTGAACCACTTTTTCCTCAATTAGAAGACCCGCGTGAAATACCTCATGCAGCTATACAAACTGATTATGACATTCTATAGGAACTTGTGGACAATGTGTTCAGGTGTGTCGGTTCGTCAAATGTTTAATGGCTTACTTGTTACTGCGTTTAGATACAAATGACTTTCGATGTTGTGTTCAAGTGTACTAAAGTAATCCAAAATAGACATGGTTGACGATAAAAACCTAAGGGAAATTGGAGAAAGTATTGCAAAGATTACCTTTCCGTGAAATGAACTGCAAAATATGATGCTGAATATGAATATGAATAATGATCATTTCATCTTAAAAAATAGGGTTTTTTTCCACATGCTTAGTGTACTACTGTCTAATACGTGTGCTATAATTGGCTTTTTATTAGTTCCCTGCCGAACATTGACATATACCCATAAAGAGTGAATAGGTCATAAAAACAACGCTAAACACAACTGACTAAAAATTATTTTTATCCACGTAATAATAAAAGTTTTCAAATCACCTTCAGCTACTGTAATTACTAGATCAAAACCTGGAAACTTATACAATGTACAAGAAGATCCTTCAGCAAGTTAGAAATAAATCATAGCAGCGTTACATCGCAAGTGATTAAAATTGTAGCACCTTCCACGAGTAGTTTGTAAGGCTAGTTTCAGACTATGCCAGTGACAAAGAGCGGCTCCGGGCGCGTCCTGTGTCTTGCAGTAATGATGTCATTAAATATGAACCACCCTCAGGTAGACCGGATTCTACTACCAAGTGTGAAATGAGCTTTAGCTAGTAAGAAAATGCAAGGTTTCTTCGATTTTAAACGGAGAGCTTAATGGATAAATTGTGTTACATACAAATGTAGGACACCTAGAGTGAAGCTGTGGTATGAAGCTGTACCATTAGGTATTTCAAAATATATTTGGAAACTTGCAATCAAGGATGTTCCATACTTTCTTGTCCTAAAATATGTATTAATCAATTCAATAAAAAGTTCACTAATCATAGCTTTCATAGTAAACTGCATTTGTGTACTCTTTTTAGGGTTCCGTACCCAAAGGGAAAAATGGGACCCTATTACTAAGACTTCGATGTCCGTCTGTCTGTCTGTCACCGGGCTGTATCTCGTGAACCATGATAGCTAGGCAGCTGAAATTTTCACAGATGATGTATTTCTGTTGCCGCTATAACAACAAATACTAAAAAGAGAATTTAATAAATATTTGAGGGGGGCTCCCATACAACAAACCTGAATTTTTAGACGTTTTTCGCTCTATATTAATAATGGTAACAGGTGGATGCTTGAAATTTTCATAGAATATTTAATTTTATATTCACTTCAATAATAAAATAAAATAAATAGTTAAGGGGGGCTCCCATACAGTACGGAACCCTCCGTGCGCGAGTCCGCCTCGTACTTGGCCGATTATTGTTTCATTGTAACGTCTAACCACATGGCTTTTAGTAGAACTTATTATTACAATTGTTTCGAACACACCTCTAGGAATATGGTACTTTGAACAGACAGCCACTAGATTGCTAAAGCACGACATGGTTAGTTGAGACATTCTGATAGTTGTTTATTGTCATTGTCACCAGTTACCCCACACACACAAGCAAAGACAAATCTAGGTGTGTCACAAGGCGTAGGCAGCTTACAGATAACCCAAAACAAAAGAATGGATAAGCCAAGCAAATCCGATAAGGGAATCCAAACGTAACCTACAAAATAGTGGTTACAAAATTGTTACGCAACACCATAAAGTGCATTCCATAGTTATCGCTTCTTTTGTATTCAATTAGCCTTGTATTTGGATCGCTGATGCCTTTCACAGGGACAGTGGTAACGAGAATGGTCAGCTGTCAAAACTTCAAAATAATCAACCAGCTGCAACGCCAGTCGCTCATTCTTTGACATTTGTGAACGTTTAGACAAACTTGTTTACATTCTATTGAAAACTTGGCTCTACATTCCTGAAGAATGTTCCATTATCGAACAGCATTGAACAGTGCCATAACTTTAGGTTCTCTATTTTGGTCATTGATATAGGCGATAGGATTTGAATTGGGCAACATTGTTCAGTCTATTAGAGTCTTTCAGAGGCGGGGCTTTTTGGACATGTCGTGATTGGACTGTAACGAGAAGCATTCTAGTATCAATATGCACATTTGCAGTAACATTTTTTTTACATTGATACAATTATTTCATGATTTTTATTTTAATCCAGTTCCATCAGATCTTTTTTCTGGTTAAGCTTTTAAACTCTAATTTTGACTACATCGATGTTTGCGCTTACTTAATTTTATCCTTGTCTATCATAAAATAACAAAACATGTTAACTACTAAAATGTTTAAATTATAACTAAAATAATTATTTATACAAAATAACCTAATTGAAGAAACTGACCAATTTTGATAAAAATGTATTACTCTTCGTTCTCTTCATTTACTTTTCTATGGTAAGTCACAACTACTCAGCTGTTGATTACCTACTAACACAAGCTTCTTTTGGCTGACTTGGAAAAGTTTTCGCTGTAGAAATAGTTAAAAACATTGTGCTTAGGTAATGGTAATTGATGAAAAGGACGCCTTGCAGCCTCCACAATCACACAAACACATCTCGACAGCTTATATCAATTGCCCAACATAAATACGTAATGTGTTACATTCGAATGATCGTCGGGCCGACAGCCAACCGACAAAGATAGGTATCGGCCCATTACCACCATGGCTATATACACAACATGGTCCCAACTCTCCAAGACCCGAGTACTTATACGAGTTCGATTCAATCGAGTAATCAAAGCGCCATGTCTATATCGATACAACAACTGCTAAGGCTATCTCTTCGACGATCGATATTTGTTACATTCGAATCGAACAACACCTTTTTACCGGCTCTGAATTCATTATCACACGACTATTCAAAGAAAATTATATCTTATTGTCGCAAAGATAAAGTTGCTGTTAAAATTCACGAATCATATTTCAATTGGTGGTATAAACTGGCCAATTTAAACTTTTCAAAATTGATTCACTGTCAAAATCGACACAATCGATTCAATGTCCAATGTTTGCGATAATATTGAATTCTTTTATTGGACTGACCTTTTGCTGACTTTCAGTATGGTTAACGACAATCAAATGCGTTAACACGTATGGTCTATGCGCAGTCATGGCATACAATCAGCAACTTGTGAGGCGTTTATTTGATCGATAACAGACTAATTGCAGAATTTGTGAGTGATTTTTTATTGCTGGTCATCGACAAAGTCAATAGTCTTTAGTTAGAATGACAATGCAAAGCTATTCTGAGCTAATAGATTTTTAATATGTATCTCAGTTATTAAAAGCATTGAACTTACTTACTAGGCAATTAGTATAGTTTTAATAATTACAGTAAAATTTTATAAGTCCGAAAGTGTGTTTGTTGGTTTGTTATTCTTTCACGCAGCATCAGACAACGGATCGACTTGATTTTTGGCATAGGTACAGTTGATAAGTCGGATAATTGAATCGGCTACTTTTTATCCCGGAAAATTTAAAGGCTCCTATGGGATAGCACAAAAATTAAAATATCACGTAAACGAAGCCGCAGGCTAAACCTGGTATAAAATAAGTATGAGAGAGTTAGTGTCCAGGCAAGATTTAAAAAAAGCTAATATTAAAAATATATCTAACAATCCAGTATTTTATTGACGCTCGTTTAAATAACTTTTTTAGTAATATAGAATAAAAAACGACCCACTGAGAGAGTGCACAATTGGTGATGGAAACCATTTCGAGTGTGACGAAATTGCTAACCAGTCATACTTATAGCATAGGATTGTATATTTCATTCATTCAGAAGAGCGCGGCTCTTGTCGGTGGAGCAACTTCCATGTCTCCCCAGTGTCCACCTCCCTGTGCTACAAGGTATTTTAGCCATCTCAAAAACTCGTAAACACTAATGAAGGTAATTTAATTAAATGACTCAATAAATTTAATGAATAAGCTAATCTTATCATTGTAGCGGGCTCGATCGATCTCGGTTCGACGTGGACAAGGCAGCACTTATCGCCCGTGTGCGTAATCGATCTGTGAGCTGTGAACTTAAATAATCTCCGCTCCTTTAGGTGTTATCGGGCGCATCTCTTCTTATTGGTTAATTTAATGATTTATATTACCTATAGATATTTTTTGGTAACATTTTTTGTTACTTGAAATAGGTAAATAGACAACGTAGTTGTTGAGATTCAAGATTACAAGTCATACTTGTTAAAACTTTTCTTTTCCAGTCGAGTCATAAGTCATTTATTGGTAAAATGGCAATTTACACGTCAAATATATGAAAAATTAAATACATTTTGAGTATTATCCGCCATGTGCGTTTAAACAAATTATCCTGCAAGACTATCTAAAGAAATGGTTATGTTTTTTGACGCCATCTCTGCCTATGCTAGAATTAAAATTTGCTGCTCCTTCGACAGTCGTTGCTTCTTCACACAACTCGGCACCATTATAGTTACAAACTTTAATACTTCCACGCAAACGCACTCAAAACATCTTACTCTCATCTTATAAAAGCCTAAGTTTTCATTCACGTATTACGTGAGAAGTCGTAAGAACTCCAGCAATCCGGGTAAATTCTAAATAGGCTCACGCACTTGCAACACGCAAATCTACTTACTGCGTGCCTCGACTTCCCAACTTCCTCGAGGAGTTATTTGTTGCTGGCTTTATGATTTACAGCTAAATTATGTGGCTTGAAGGAATATGCAGCTTTCTCTTCTGATTCTTCTTAGTTGAAGACAAAAGCTATGCACTTTTTATCAATTTTACCTAATGAGGTTGCTTTTCATGAAATTTGAATCGCACACATTAAGTCGGGCCGCAGCGAGGCGGAACAGGCCGCAGCGCAATTTTAGTAATCGCTCCTATGTATTTTATGTAAACTAACGCACACTGTGCCGGAGCGCAGCGGGCCGCAATTTCCGCATTTCCATACTATAATATTGCGATGCGGCCCACTTCGCCCCGCTGCGGCCCGACATAATGTGCGCAAACTTTAAATCGGAAATCGCCCTTTACTTTATTTAAATAAGGTTCCATCAACGTCAACAAACAACGGAAACATGCGTCACGGATTCCCAGCAAGTCCGGTACATTCGCGCAATGCAGCTCTATGACAATTGACAATGAATTAAAATCAACTGATAGTGATTTGCATGCATTGCATATTGTGATGTGAAGTCATGCATGTATATTTGAAAACAATTTTCATAGCGTTTAAGCGGATGGATCTTCCTTAGAAAGGTACAAGTATTTAGATGTACCTATTACTTTTTTGTTAAAATTAATTTTTATATCTATAGCATTCAAAACCTTATCAATAGACGAGTTAGAAAAACACAAAGTAACATTGTGTTTATCAACTATTATCACAAATGTAGTTAACGTGAAATAGTTTGTCATAATTTTCTAATGCAGAATACATAAGAAAATTATGACAAACTATTGATATTATATTTAGTTAGGAACTCAGTATAAAAAAAATAAAAAAATATAGTCTTATGACGTTATGGACAGCAAAGTTATAAATTTACTCAGGTAGGTATACATTTAAATTAAAACTTAAACTTGTGGCATTCTTGAGTAATGTCGCAATTAGCCCGTGGATTTTATTCGTAATTATTCTAACATAAAATAAACGCTAGTAAAATCCTTCTATTTTTAAAATGCTAAAGCTGAACAAACGTCATTTCGAGCAAAAGAGATAAAATTATATTAATATGATTCCAATTCCATGTCGTTGCTCATACGCAGCGCCTTAAATAAGCATTAATATTTATTTATTATCACGATCATAAATAAACATATTTCAGCGAATCATACATAAGTCATTAAAATAAGCTTTAGTACTTCGAGCAAAGTATGACCTAACCAAGGAATTGAGAAAAACGTAAACGCCGGAAGTTTGTCTAATGGAACTTCTGAGAGCTGTTTGATATTTTTCACGATAATTTAAACATAAATCAATCCATTCATCATCGGTAAGTCGGTGCTGCGTAAGCACTGATTCAATTTTTCTGATATAAATGTGTGTGGGTGCATACCAATCTCGTAGGGGAAGTGCGTAAGTGTATAAGAAGTCTGATTTCACGTTAAGTATTTATCGCAATAAATCATTATGTTGTTGGTTTATCAACAAGATTTTTCAAATGTATCGTTATTAAACTCAGTAGTTAGTCTCTCAGATTCGCAGATCTTGGATCAGGATTTTTTAGTGAAACGTGGCTAAAACACCCTGGTAACTATTGGCACAACATTTGAATAACTTCAGGTTTAATTTTTCCATTACTAATACGAGTAATAATGCTAGAGATTTTCAATTCTGGTTCAAGTTTTAAAATATAGTTAATAAAAACTACTACACCATCTGGTCTAGAGATAATTCAAATGTTTATGTCCACCCTGAATAGTAATATAATTTACCAGCGACCTGCCCCGGCTTCGCACAGGTATACTTTACTTATAAACCTTCCTATTGAATCATTATATCTATTAAAAAACCGCATCGAAATCCTTTGCTAAGTTTCAAAGATATACATAAATAAGGTCAGACAGAGAGCGGGAAGCGACTTTGTTTTATACTATGTAGTGATTGATATATATTTATAAAAATAGATTTATAAATTTAAATTTAAAATAAATATACGTTCACCACAACTCTCACACAAACATTCACCACTTCAAACAAAACACATCTCAGCCAAAGATAATTACACCACGGGCTTGCAGCAAGAGGCATCCAGCCTCATAATATTATCAATTACCCATACAAACACTCTTCGCCGCTCCGATATATCAAATCGGCGTTATAAGAAGCCATGTCGAGACAGGGAACTAGTCAAATATAATATATAGAATGCTTTATTAATATTCATGGCCAGCCATTTGTTAATATACACACGCCTGACAGCTCAATTTCACTTGCAATATACTCGAAGAGTTCCCATGATATCCCGACTAATTAAGATTAAAATAGTCTTAGTTATTTGGCTTTTAAGTGTATTTTGTTGATTTGTGCGGTTTGGATTATATTTTAGTTTGAATATGAACGGAAAAGGGTGCTATGAAATAAGAAAGTGGTTTAAAAATATTAAAACTATGAAAACGTGATCAATTGCAAAAAGTACGTGAGTAAAATGTATTTTGTTTGAAGCAACATCAATTTATTTAGGCATAAACCGGCTAGTGAATTTTATGAAATTAAGATACTTATAGAGACTTATTGTTAAAACAAAGTAAAAACAACTACATGTGTGCAGCAATTCTAGTCTAACCACATTGAATAGCCCTTCAGATATAAAAACTAAGTAGTTAGGCAGTAGAAGGTCTCCTATAAACACTTATTTATAGGCATACTGCTATTTTATAGAATGTGATTACTTATATATTATATTTTTCACTCATTCCCAAAAACTCTCAAAATATATATCATACCTACTCTATACTTTACCTAATGTACTGTATCAGCCATTTTAATAGGCCACTGCAGGACATAGGCCTAACCACGAAGGGAGATTGGGCCATATCCACCAAGCTGGTCCAGTGTCAGTGTCAGTGCGGGTTGTTGGATTCACATAAGCAATCGAATTTCTTCTACGGACGTATTCAGGTTGCCTCACGATTTGTCATTCACCGAAAAGCCAGTGGTGTTGTACAGGATCATACTCGCTGTTCACATATAAATAGGTATCCATATGATGCATGATTCATGTAGTAAACTATGTCTCCCACTAATAGACTCTAAGTAGTTACATTAATGTATTAAAATTGTAACAAATTTTAACTAGATTTTTGGTTAAATAAACTGACAGGTACTAGAATAATGCAGTGAACGGAATATATGACAATATGTTACCTTTAATTATGTGTTATCACAATAAAAGAAGCGCTGGAGAAGAATTGAATTAATGCTCCAGGAACTTCAGGCGAACAGAAAGTGGGGCGCAGGATTCAAGTGGAAAAAGAACTTGCTTCTTTCTTGTAAAATCCACAAGCTGAAATTAATTAAAACAATAGATAAGAATTCTATGTTGCAGTCACATAAACAAAGTCAGAAAGACATGAGAATTAACAAAATGTTTGTGAACATTCAAGGTGTATTTCAAACAATATGCTGAATGATATTATTCAGATTATCAAGTTATTCTCGACTGAAAAACTACAAGCATTTATAAAATTAACCGTCGAGATTTGCAGAGAATGAGAGATTAGAGAATTCAATCACATACGAATAAAGGATCAAAGAACGTTTGCTTGAATTAGCAGTGATAAGATGTATCACCAATTTGTTTTAAAAAGGAATGATTGCAGCCAAGGATTGTTGTTAAAACTGATGAAATACTTCAAGAAAAGCTATTGAATAGAAGTTAAAATGTTAAAACATTGTAGATAAATACCTTTTTCGCTTTTTCCGAGGTTATGTTTGCGTATTTTTTGTGTTTTGTTCCAAACAAAACTGTAGAATGATTTAGCTCGGTTTTGTCGTTATTTCCAAAAGAAGCCTTCTGGCAGGCTCTAGAAAGGTCAATTAATGCTTTCAGTCTTTAATTGTAACTGAAAATCCATTTGGAAACTGCATTTGAATAATAACTGCACTGAATGTTGTTTCGACACTTTTAGTTTATATTTATGCAGATTTTTGTAAATAATCACAGCACAATTGCTTCTTTGAAACATATCTCTATTCTTGCCGAAGATATATTTATCATTTGTATAGGAAAAATACTAATATTTAAACACTATTTTACATTTTAATAATTTTCTATTACATTTGTTTGTTGACATTTTGTAATTGCTGAGAATCAGTGTTGCTAGCTTATGATTTGAAAAAAAATAAGAGAACATTTACGGTATAATGTTTTGTTAATTAACTTTTGGTCTAGGATAACGCGGGAAAAGCGTTAAAGGTAAATAACAGATTAAATTTTCTATAGTTTTCTATATATTAATCATTCTAAAGTTTATATAGTACGCGAAGAAAATAGAATTGTATGTGTACCACTTACAAGAAAACTGTTTAAATACCGATTTGCTTCTATGAGTGGGCACACAGTGGAGTTGGTTGCAAAGTGACATAAGCTGTGATTTCCTGGATTTCTGGGATTTCGAGGATATGGAGCCGATGACAGATTTCGCAAACTTTCAAGAGAACGTGGATTAAGAGCTTGTCAAGGATATTAAGAACAGGTGACGAGGAAGAAAAACTGAGGGAAACGCGAGGGAAATGGGGCAGTAACTGTTGAGCGTTGATAGAGTGAGATACTCGTCCGCGAGAACGTGTGAATTATTCTTTGACGACCGGGACAGAGAATATAGAGCAATAATAGAGAAAATACGATAACGATATTGTGACAGTAAACTGAATTCTAAGTGAAACAGATTTAGAATCAAGTTTCATTTGGATTATCGATAAAAGTGAAATTGTGATATAGAGTTTTAAGTACTTTAGTGTTTCATATTTAGTGGACAACGAGTTTTGTTTGGATTGTTTCTTTTATTAAATCTTTAGTAAAAGCCGGGTGAGTCAATTCTGGTTATTCATGAGTTGTAAAGAGATCTAAGAATCTTGCTAAATTCCATTACTGAAGTTTAATAACGAAAATGTTCAAAATTTGCAGAATCAGAGTTTTGACTTTCAATATCATTTTGTTATCTATTTTAAATGTGACATGTTTATTTCTTGTTTGAATTGAAATAATATTTTAATACTTTTCCCTTTGTATAATGATTGCTCTATTTTTATTATGTGCGATTATTTTTACTTTGCATTGCGAATTATGTATGAACTCATTGTTTAATTTTATGATTTTGTTTTGCGGTATGCGACCTATATTAACTAGTTCATTTTTGATAATGAACTTAATTCGAAATGTTTGTTGTTAACATTTTTAGTACCTATTCAATCTAAAGATATCAAAAATTAAGAGCTTACTAAAGCTTAATAACATTTGAAGGAAAATGTCGTACGTTTGCGAATATGATTGAGAATCATTTACTACGAATAATTTTACAGTTCGATCCTGTAAAAAGAAATGTGCACTGTTTAGTGTAATTTAATTCTCAGTATTGCTGGAATTAGTGTTTTCAAGTTAGTTTTACTTTCATATAAAATTCTGTATTCTGAAAGGAATCTGAATGTTCTATCAAAGGATAATTGATACTTCAAGAACTTACAGAAGTTTTAAGAATTGGCTTTGCTCATTCAAATAATTCATCATCAAATCTTACATTCTTACTCACGAAAGTTGAGTTAGCTTAAAGCTGAGATTTATGGCATTAAAATTTAAATCTGTATCGGGCTATAGTACCGAGGAACACAGTATCTGCGAGAGTCCTGAAAAAGGCCAGAGAACCGTTCCACGTTAACAGAGAGACAAATTAATGTCTATAAACCAAAAGCTTGTTGCTATTCCAGAATTAGACTTATTACTAAGTGAAGTCTTTCTATAAACTGAGAAATATAAATTTGTTAAACACATTCAGTTGTCCTTGGTGAGCGTTCTGATTTTAACGTGTGGGAGACTTTAGGTAGAATCTATATTGTTTAAAACTGTAGGATTAATTAAAGTACGTATTGTAGGTTTAATCAGTACTTATGTTTATTTTAATCGTTGTGAATGTATTTCTAGATTCTAAGATGCAGTACAACATACTAGACAGACATTAAGTTTAATTGATAACAATCAGTCCACTATATATCTTTGGCCCTTAAAGTCCAGTTCATTAAAAGATTCATGAAATTTGAATCTTGTATATTTTCTCTATTAGTTTGGTGTAAAACACCTTAATGATAAGTTGACTGTCTGATAATGGTCATTTCAAATGTTGATATTAGATTCCTTTTGAATTCAGTCCAGTAGTATTATAAAACTGTAAATATTTTTCCTTAATATGATTTTTATAATATAACTAGCTTAAAACCCGCGGCTTCGCCCGCGTTGTCTTAGTAGACAGGTACTGGCTTATGAAAATAGCCCGTGGTTTGACCCACGTTTGTCTTAGTACTTGCTTAAAATTATAAAAGGCTGCCGGTTGGCTTGCGTTGTCTTGGCACTTCCTTAAAATAATAATAGGTCGTGGTTTAGCAAAGCATTATCGTATAACGTATTACTTGCAAGGATAATGCCTATGGTTTGGCCTGAATTGTCATAGTATTTGGCTAAAATGATAATAGGTCGCGGTTTGGCCTGCGTATTCTTAGTACTCGCTTAAGATGGTAATTTATAGCACGCAGCTTAGCCTGCGTTGTCTTAATACTTCCTCAAAATTGTAATAGCCTACCGTTTGGCACGCGTTTCGTATTACTTGCAATGATAATAGCCCACGGTCTGGCCGCTTTGTTCGAGTAACTGCTTAAAATGATAATAAGCCACAGTTTGACCCGCGTTGTCTTGGCACTTGCTTAAAATAATAATGCTTCGTGGTTTCGCCTGCATTGTCGTATAACGTATTACTTGAAAAGATAATGCTTAGTAGGCATTATCTTTTCGAGTAATAGGCATTGCCTACGGTTTGGCCATAATTGTCCCAGTGTTTAGCTAGAATGATAATAGGTCGCGGTTTGGCCTGCGCATTCTTAGTACTTGCTTAATATGGTAATTTATAGTACGTAGCTTGGCTCGCGTTGTCTAAGTACTTGCTTAAAATTACAATAGCCTGCCGTATGGCTTGCGTTGTCGTTTTGCTTGCAATGATAATAGCCCATGGTCTGGCCCGCGTCGTTATAGTATTTGCTTAAAATGATAATGGCGCGCGGTTTGGTCCGCATTTTCTTAGTAGTTACTTTCAATGGTAATTTCCCACAGTTTGGCCCGCGTTGTCTTAGTACTTTTTTTGCTTAAAATAATAGCTCTTGGTTTAGCCCACGTTGTCGTATTACTTGCAAGGATAATAATTAGCCCACGGATTGGCCTGCTTTGTCTCAGTATTTGCTTAAATTTACTTGTATCTAAAGCTTATTATGGAGTACGACAATTTTTAGATGATAAATTGCAAAATATTCGAATTAAATCTAATAATAATGATTGTATAATTTTTTCAGGTTCTAATGATTATTTTATGGCCATATTGGACCTAACTGATAATTCAATATTTTTGTGATTAGTAGTAAGATCTCAATGTAACACAGTTCAACAATAAATGTTCTTTGACTTTAATAGCCCACTGTTTGGACCGCGTTATTTTATAACTTGTCATAAAATAAATACTTGATAAAGTTATATTTTAATATACCTACTGATTTTTTTTATAGCGAGAAAAGAATATTTTTCGATTTATGATGAGATATATGACGATCATGAGTTGAGCCATGTAGTTTCCCACTCGTATACCAAATTTTATCCAACTCCATTCGCACGTCATGGTCGGCCAAGTGCGAGTTGGACTCGCGCACGCAGGGTTCCGTACCGTATGGGAGCCCATTCCTCTTGCCGTTATTAATAGCGAGCAAAAAATCCTAAAAATCACGTTTGTTGCATGTCCCTTAAATATTTATTTTATTCTATTTTTAGTATTTTTTGTTATAGCGACAACAGAAATACATCATTTGTGAATATTTCAGCTGCCCAACTATTACGGGACCTACGGTGACCCCGGTTTTACCCTTTGGGTAAGGAACCCTAAAAAAGGCCAGTACAGGTAATTCATCATGTTTCATTAAGTCATTAGAAATTTAATTTCGATTATTCTGAACTCAATAACAATCTCGCCCATAACCGTTTACGCGGTCAAAAGTGATCGAGACACTTGTAGGACTTTCAGACATTCTCTGACCAAGTACAGACGAAAAAGTAGCACACAAGAAGGTACATTTTATTTGAAAAATACAAAGCGCACCTACATCTAGACGACAGGCATGTTCTAGGATTCCATTATACTCATCATTTGACTAACTTTTACTATGGTACCAACCCAGAAATCACGTAAATAAAATTAGCTGTTCAACACAAAAAATTCATCGACCCGCGACAAAATGTAAAGAATAGGTAATTTTCGCTTCTTCAGGGTAGTTCCCATAGTAAAGTAAGTAGTTATTGATCCGTATGTACCCTTAGTTTAAGTCTATTGGCTCACAAAATAAAATCGTTCATAAACAATTAGGGGCCCATTTTGCCCCCATTGAAGGATCTAAATTATCTCAATTTAATTCTAGATATTTCACTACGTTTAAAAAAAAACGCGATCAAGTTATTTTTCACGCTTATATAGGATGTTTGGTCTAGCGTTAGACAAGGAATCCGGGACTTTTCCCAGGACGTTAATAGTCATATATTAGTTAAAAGGGTGAGCTATTTTTAAACAATATTGCATCGGTTTTCGAACAGTCATTTAGTACTTTTTTAGGAAATTGATATCCTGAAGGACCCACAGAAATTTTCCGGGATAGCAGTACCCCAAGTGGTAATTTGTGTTATTGTCTAGCGTCGTACCAAATTTCGTTAGAATTCATTTATCTACCTACCCCTTTTATCTTAGCTTTATAATTGATTATCTATTGCTAAGAAACCCAATAGATTTTCCGGGATAAAATAGTTACTGTATTGAAACATGTTGTGTGCTTTCTACATACCTACCAGATTTCATTTATAACCGTTCAGCATGTCTGATGTAATTATTGATGCTTTTTTCACCAACTTTGGGAACTTATCTGACCCGTTAGATAAGGAAAATTCGGAAAAACAGGAAGAAACGTAACTTTTATTTTATTTGTAAAGCATAAATACAAAGTTTTAAATCAATCGGTAAAGGTAATAAAAAATTAAATGCAAACAAAAAGGGCCCGTTTTACCCCGTTAGAGGTCGATTTTTCGAAATTTTCGTCCTTTGTGCTTCATTACGTTGTACATTGTACCTATGTTCGAAATTTCAAGTATCTATCTTTAGTGGATTGGGTTGTAGCCTAAACTGATTAATTTTGGCTATCCCTAAGGATCCCCATAGAATTTCCGGGATAATAATAGTTCATGTGTTGAAACATGTTGTGTGCTTCCTCCATACCAGATTTCATCCATAACCGTTCAGCTCGTCGGATGTAACAGACGCTTTTTTCACCAACTTTGGGACCCAATTTGACCCCTTAGATAAGGAATGTTCGGAAAAACAGGAACAAACGTAACTTTTATTTTGTTTGAGTAGCATGTATACAAAGTTTCAAGTCAATCGGTAAAGGGAATAAAAAGTTACATACAAACGAAAAGGGCCCGTTTTACCCCTTTAGAGGTCGATTTTTCAAAATTCCGTTCTTAGTGCTCCATTACGTGGTCCAATGTATCTTTGTTCCAAATTTCATGTTCGTATCTTTAGCGGTTTGGGCTGTAGGCTGTCTGTCAGTCAGTCACTCAGCGAAGCCTTTTATATAATAGATTTTTAAATAATCTGAATGGCATTATTATTGTCCAATTGTAATCAATTTATTGAATGAAGTTTGAACTATCCAGTACAAATGATACTGAGAGTTCTAAAGTTAAATTTTGCTTTGCTTAACTAGTAGATATCATCTTATCTAACTTCTAAATAAAATAAAAATAAAAAAAATGCCATTGTTGGTGGAAGTTGGAAGGCTGTGAGGGGAGGTAAAAGGAGGCCTTTTGGGGGGACCCCCCCCAACAACCCTTTAAATAGGGATGCAAACTTTTTATAGAAAAATATGAAAACTATCATCAGACAGTCATGACACATAAAATACCAAGTAAAGCCACATTAATACTACGTGCATTCATTGTGATTTCATTCTAGTTATTATTGCGTATATAAGCCTCCGAATAAAATTGTACAGAAGTAGTAGTATGAAGTTTAATTAATTCTAAAAACTTAGACATTTAATTAGGTAGGTATTCCAAATCACCATCACCTGAGTTCTGCGGATCAAAACGTTAGGTTTACACTAAACGATCACTGGCCAATCTTAGATTTAAGTAATTTAGTAATATTTATTTAAAATGTAACATAATGTGTTAATAAACTTATCAGCTTACAAGCGATTTTTATTTCACCAGCTACTGGGTTAGAGTTAAGATTTGTAGTAGGTCAGGGTCATCTTTAGTCAGCTTTGCGAGACGATAAGGTTAGACATTTAACATTAGATAATATATAATATAGAAAAAAAATAAGCCTCGCAGCTTAAGTAGTTTAGCAGTGTACGTATAGGTAAATAATATAGGAGTATATACTTTATTCTTATAGGTATAGGAAGCTCTAGATATAGAGATATTTATAGATATAGCTAGATTAGAGGGGGGTTTCATTACAGTGTTAAATTCCGTACATACATTCTGAAGAACTCATTGGTGCTGGACCGGGATTTGATCCCACGTCCTCACGTTTGTAAGGCAGGTGTTACTACCACTAGACCACCACGGCTATACCTACTCTGCTGTAAAGTAAATGTTTCAGATTATGATTTCTCTTGGGCAAAAACTAAGTATCACAACCAAGAGATTATAATAATTCATTTCTAAAATTCAATTTTAGCAATCTTCGCGTTACGAATCGCGTTTACAGAACACGATTTCAATTTATCACCACATTTATTTTGTATCTATTTTGTGTGAATGTCATTTACGTATCATAAAAACTCATCAAACTCCGCGGGTCATCAATGCGGGAGTAGAAATAACTTCTGGAGGTAGCCAACGGATATCGAATGGGTAGATTTCGAATATATTTTTGACCGACGAACCGAACCGGAGGAGGTACTCAATTCGACGCGTATATTTTTTTTAATGTATAACCACGCATAACTTTTTTCGTTCATGTTTTCGTTCACGAAACATTCTGACAGGCGCAATTTTTCAATAAACTGTAGAGACATTACACACAACTATTGTTTTGGAAAATAAGTACCTACCACATAAAACTTTCTATTTTTATACAATCTTACACCATTCAAAATCTCATAGTCATCAATCATCATCATTGTCAATCGTAAGACTGCCACTGCTTGGCGTAGGCCTCCGCTATAGATTTCCAATAAGACTGGTTAGAAGCGGCAATCAAATCAAACTAAAATTTACCCAAACGTCATTTTATTTTAAAGTCCGAAGCAATTTCTTACCAGTTCGTTTTTAATTGCTTTTTTGGGCATAACAATCGGCGAAGTGGAGAGCCAAGCAGCGGGTGGCGGCCGGCTTCTTTGCTCCTCATATAATTATAATTATTCCATTAACTTGTACCCACTGCAATTATTACGTGAAATTCCATGTCAGGCCGGCCTCGCTACTAATTTTCTTTTCCCTTTGCATTGAGAAAAGTATTCTTAAAACAAATAATGTAATTTAAAGAGCTTGCACGTTGGCTGGGCGTTCCTTTGTTGGATTCTGTGTATTCATTATAAAATTGGCATCAAAACTGTTTTCGGAAGTAAAATAAAGTACTTATTTTAATTGCCAAATTACTGTATCACAAATGCTCAAATATTTTGCTCAGATTCTTACTCTCTCTTTATGTATTGTAATTCGATAAAATCTTGACTTTTTTATCTATCTGTAATGTGATTTATGGCTATACTTAACCAAACATTGAATCGCTCATTTGTTTTAATTTATTCATGCCACAATGAGCGTGTTTATTTAATTACATGCAGCCAAAGGCAGCTGTATCTCTAAAACACATAAATTCACCCAAGTCATTGTCATGTAACCGATCATTAGTAAATTATTGGTTAAACTTAAAAACTAAACAATGCAAAAACTCGACTTAATTTATAACAATCTCATAAACAAAGACGGGATCTTGCCGATCGCCATATGACGTCCCCGAACATTCGCCAAACGATGTTCTCGAAGATTTATGAAGACAATTTTTACGATGTTAATTATATGGTATACATTGCTCGGTTTTTGTTGTCGTATTTTCGTTTCATACTGACCGAAAAGGCAATGTAAATGTAAAATATTCCTCACAAAATCCTTCGCTGCAAGAGAAACATGCATCAAAAAATTTAGGCCTGCTAATTCAAATTTAAGTTTCTTTTGGTAGGTACACAGCAGAGTTCAGAGATCACAAACAATTTACTAAAAGCTACTATAAAACATAACTCAATTAAAGTCAATTTATGAGTGAGATTGATAACAATTTCATCGTTTACTCGTACTGTCATTAGAGAAATCGGAATTGGGTTTTATGACTTTACTGAGTACTTCATCGGATAATTAATTTTGGATTTAGTCAAGCAATCGTCTAGATCTGAACAAATAAAATATAAATTAGAGAAACATAACTCTGACACAAATTGCATCCGTGTACTACTTACTTACTAATACTTAGCAACATTTACATGAGTATAGGTGATGGAAATGTTCACTACCCCTACAAACCTTCGAGATGAGAGCCCCACAAAAACAATGTTTGCGGTGAGCATCAATTTTTTTCCAAAACACAAAATTCCGAAAATCCGCACTCGAACGCAGGTAGCAATCGAATTTTAAAGATATTTGTATTTCCGAAAAGAAACATCGAACAAAAGACTTACGTTTTACCTGACGCCAATTTTAATAAGGTACAAGAAATATGACGACATACATATGTTGTTTTTGGAAAAAAATATGTTTAATAGTGGTTTGAGTGTTTGTTGAACTATTCGTTAGAGATGGGATTGTTTGGTGTTTGCCGCAGCTTTTGTTATGAAGCCCTCATGTAGAAAAGGAGTTTCTGCGTGGGTTACTGTCTTGAATCGGATTCGCTTCAATTAGAGGTATTAAGAACTGTTGCGTGAATTTGGACTTACGTATAGGGGACTTTTTTGTGAACGTCCTTTTGTTACTGTTGTTAATTCCGAAACGTGTATAGGATTTGTGAGATTTCCGTATAAAGTTTGTCTACACTTTTGCCACAGTATGAATATGTACCTATGTAACTGTGCTGTAAAATAGGGTTGTTGATAAGTTTGCTTACTTTTCCACATCGACTACTTAGTTGAAGTAATGAATAAAGAAACATTATTAAAATAGTAATAGGTAATCGTTTGTTGACTAATTTTATCCTAATTACATTGCAGTTACTGTCAAAACTGGGATTATGCCCAGAATGAACTACAATGAAAAGACGCTATTCTATGAGGCCTACAACTAAACATAGTTATCTTTTTAAAATATTATAAAATCTAAAAAAATGTGAAACAGAACATAGAGGTACACATCTTTGACATACATTGACTTCCCGGTTTTATATAGCACTGCAGTTGCAAACAGTGGTCAATTTCGACAAAGACTTTTTTTGCAACTAGCAAGCTATTAAATAAATTTAAAGAAACGATTGAAAATGAAAATGAAAAATATTTATTCATGCAAAAACATAGTAGGTACATAATATAAATGCAGTTAACAACGATCAAAATTAAGATACACAAGGCTGCCTTTTCCTGCCTGAGAACACTAAAAATTGTTTTAAACCGATCAAAATGTGTGTCCTTGCACATCCTTCATTAGCCTGGCTGGCAACTCGGACCCACTATAATAATAAGCAGCTATTATTTTCTCTCGACTCCTATAATAATTATTAACTTTTTTCCTACATTTCCGTCCAAATTACACGGCGTTTATGGTACAGTACCTGCTATCAGAGTAAGGAAACTTTTCGAAGTAGACATATTATTTTAGGAGTTTTTATAAAACATATTGCTATTATTATTATAAAATACTTTTTGCTAAATGAGATACGAGTTATTTAGCACAAATACGTAGACGTACATTTTAAATTTAGTAAAATGAGTATACGTATAGGATATAAATACTGAGAATAGATTGAATAATAAGTTGGTATATTAGGTTTCATTGCCCAATAAAACTTCGTATTAGTGTCATAGTGTAATTTCGTCATTTTAAAAATGATAGTTCTAAGCTCATTTAAATATCTATTAAATAAAAAGATAATTATTTTTGGGGAGCTTTGGTTTATTAATGTTAGTTTGATTAGTTTGATCCATCGCGGATACAGCTAAAGATTAAACCTAACAAAATTAGACTAAAATTTGACTTGATCTGCTAATCTTATAGAAATAAAATCGGCCAAGTACGAGTTGGACTCGCGCATGAAGGGTTCCGTACCGTGTGGGAGCCTCGGGACTAAAAAATCACGTTTGTTGTATGGGATCCTTAAATATTTATTTTATTCTGTTTTTAGTATTCTTTGTTATAGCGGCAACCAAAATACATCATCTGTGAAACTACGGTTCTGCTACTATTACGGTTCATGAGATACATCCTAGTCACAGATGGACAGACGGACGGACAGCGGAGTCTTAGTAAAAGGGTCCCATTTTTACCCTTTGGGTACGGAACCCTAAAAGTATATTTTAAATTTCTAAAACAATACTTTTGCTTTTAGGTACCAACATTAATATTGTGATGCAATTTATACTTACTAATAATTTTAGATTAAGAATTCAAATGCCTTTACTGAGTTATCTCAACACTA
Organism: Hypomecis atomaria; assembly: GCA_964007245.1. Lineage (NCBI taxonomy): Eukaryota > Metazoa > Arthropoda > Insecta > Lepidoptera > Geometridae > Hypomecis > Hypomecis atomaria. Next base: position 14,693,060 of record OZ023291.1, read on the forward strand.
ACGCATTAAAAGAGTGTTTGCATTTCATACGCTTGTGTTTTTTAATTCCTTATAGGTTACTACATACTGCCTGATGTTGAGCAGATATGCGGTCCAGGATGTAGCACGCTTACCTACATACTGCCTGATGTTAAGCAGATATGCCATCTTGGGTGTAGCACGCTTACCTATTTACACGGAATTTGAAGACACCCACGTTGTACTTTAGCGGGAAGACAGACCCAGGCAAAGCGTTCCATACGAGTATTATGTCTGTTCGTTTGAGGAATGAGGATTCAAAACGCTTGGTTCTAACGTTGTGTCTCTCTGCTTCTCACTGCACTGTGATATAGCAAACCGACGAAGTAACACAGCTCGATGATTACTGGTGCCGTTACAGTATAATCACCAAATAAGTTGTTTATTATGCCCATAGAGCAACATTTAAATTAATCAAGGGAAATGATAACTTCATTCCGATCGGTCATTATATTTGCAGAACTCTAGACTTGATTTCTTTTAGTGGTTTAGTTAACACGCTCAAGGCAAATGTATAGATTGATTTTTTATTAAAATCTTGGAATAATTTATCGTTGTTATCTACTATTGGATCTGAATGACTTCGGGCGAGACGTTAGTCGTAAATTAAATAAATATAAACGTTAGGAATGATAGCTTTGTATTTGTGGTTAATATCTATCTGTACTTAGTGACTTATTAGTTCTACTCCTACATTACTACCTATTTAGTTTTGTGTATTCTTAAGAACACTACATTTGTTAGTTTTGGCATGAATTATTACATAGGTTATTCTTGTCTCCATATTCATTCAGGTATTGTGTCATTATCAATTTATATTTCTACGTACACTCCAAGTCAGTTCAGCATTTTTTCGTCTGCATTTTGCCTTTTGCCTTTTGCAAAGTTTGATGCTAGATGTCCAAATATTGATAAAGGGACTCTTTATTACAAATATAATAAAGCACGTATTTCAAGATTTTTAGTAAATCTCCCCCTAACCTTTAAAACTAGGGGTTAAAAGTTGGTATGAGACTTCCGCAAGTTTTGAAGCTAGAGGTGTGAAAATCGATAAAATTACTCCTTGTAGTAAACTACAAAAAGAAGTGAAATCCAACAAAAAAAATTTCATGTGAAATGAAGCCAAGTCTAAATCACAGTTCCCTCTATCAAAAAATTTTCAGATCTCACGTAAAGCCAAGCTTCTAACTCTACACGCCTTACTCTACAAGTCCTTACTTCACAAACTCTACACCCTAGTCAATATATGCAGCTTGGCTGTTTCGTTAACAGCGCATGGGCGTAAAGTGAAGATTAATTCATTAATTCTGTTATAGAAACCGTTCTTGTTGTAACGAAACGGCCAAGTCACATATATTGACTAAGCCGTAGAGTTTGTGGAGTAAGGACTTGTAGAGTAAGGCGTGTAGAGTAAGAAGCTTGGCTTTACGTGAGATCTGACATCTTTTTGATAGAGGGAACTGTGATTTAGACTTGGCTTCATTTCAAATGAAAATGTTTTTGTTGGATTTATATTTCTAAGTACACTCCAAGTCAGTTAAGCATTTTTGGCGTCTGCATACTTTATACCCATAACCCAGTAGTTTAGACAGTTTTACTCGTAATAAAGAGTTGTAACGTCCTACTACTACAGCAAATAACCCGGGAAATTACTACAAACTTTTTAATATACTTACTTAGGTAGCCCAAGTCTTCTAGTAGCCCAGCTATGACAATAAATCATGATTTTAAGCAAGTAGGTATGTACAAGGCTAACGCAGGCCAACCCGCGAGCTTTGATCTAGTTAAATAAATTAGAAAATTACCTCTTCATGGTAATTTAGTCCTAAGAATAGCTAAACGATTTTACATCAAGAATAAAAGATTCTTGTAATAGTAATATTTGTATAAGTTCCTATAGGCCGGGTGGCTAGCCCTAGTGTCAGTGTTTTGAAGCCGCCTGAAGACCTCTGACATAGTAATACGGTTAATACAATTGGGGCCTTCAATTTAACGTCTCATCCAAGCCACGGCAGCGCCAAAATTATTGTATGGGCCAGTCGCGGTCACCCATCCGAAGACTGACCGTGCCGAACGTTGCTTAACTATGGCTATCGCTGACAGACACCTAGTCAAACTACGCTTTATGCGCTTGTATTTTATTTGTATACAGAACCCTAAAAATGTATAATATTATATCCTCAAACTCTTCCCAACACAGCGTCAGTCGATCGTTTAAAAACACACCCATTCTCTTATCATTTTAACAGCTTGTACTTTATGCTTTATATTTTACTCACAATAATGTTCTTAATGCTTGTAACTGATATCTTACTAATTTACGACGCAATTAACGAGATTATTTTGGAGGTGAAATTGGTGTGTGGTCAATTAAGGACAAATTCCATATTTTTAGTAAATGAGATGACTTTTTCGGTTTTTATAAGAGAATTCAATGAGTTCTTGAATTTAATGAATTTCTTTCCGTCGAATAGGAGTTATTTAAGTGGATAAAAAGTTTCACACCAATGTAGTGACTTCGTTGCCGGGAAGAAATTTGTTTTACACAATATAATTTAATAGTTTACAAAAAGTAGTTTCTGAATTTTACACACACAATTACTTATTAACGAAAACAGCAATAGTTATCTAAACCACTGTTGTATCTAATGGTGGCGCTTTTTTATACATCTTTAACTGTGTAATAGTGAAATTGTTTAATGAAAGTAATATGTTTAATTTTTATTACAAAACTTTTCGGCCGTATTTTAGTAGAAATTTTAGTTTTGATATTTGAAAAAAAATGTGCATGAAATGCACCCAAAAACTTTCTGACTGCAGAAATTCTTGCAATTCTTTCTACCAAAATAGCTCAAAGCTTTGTTACCAAGTCTATTCTTTACACGAAGGACATACGGTTGGCTGAACTCGGATGTTTTCAAGCTCACCGATGCGGCGTCCCAATATCTTGAATTACCTCTATTCGTCTAATCTCTATTACTTACTCTAGCTCTAGCGCAAATGGGGAAATTCCTTGGATTTATTTTAGTAAGTATGCCAGAATATCAATATTTTTATCATTAGGTATGAATAGGTTTATTACTACTGATTAGTAAGTAACTTCAGTTAGGTAAGTAAGCACCTAAGTAGGTGTATCACAAGTGTCTTAAAATCTAGAGAAAACAGGTTTGAGTCTGTCGGTATCTTCTAGATAAGCGTGCATCATATTTAACCGGATTTCTGCTGCTCCATATCATATCTAAAAATACTAAATTCTAATTACAAAATAAAAACGAGGCAGGCCCGCCAGCATTCTGGCCACGTTACCCTGCGACAGGGCTTTTAGAATAGTTTTATTTTGATTTTAGTTTCAGTGATTTTAGTCTAAGTTTTCATTTTTTTTAATTATGTAGAAAAATAGCTATAAATACTTCTTATTTTTTAATGTTATTTAAGTTTGTTAAATAAATAATTACAAAAAATATAAAACAACTGTTTCGATGAACCCCATTCAAATAATAAATTGTATTCATGTGATGTGTGGAATATCTGACTATTTTTTATAATGTGTCGTTTAGCACCGTTGTAATGTGATAACAATATAATGGAGCAAGAGCAATAATTGGGAGTGATTGTCATTGTCTCACCAGTTTGGACCATAGCCACAAAAACTGAAAACCAAAAAAACTAAATTACAATCACGCAACTGGTAAGAACGACGTTAAAATCTTTCTACAATTTTATGTAACGACCTAAATATGAAACCTTATTGTGATATGATCATCATTTTTCTTGGTGCATTAAAAAAGAAGAAATCATTAAATCCAAAGAACGTTGCATCTTTCTTATGGTCAAAACCATAGAACCCGAGAGATTGGCAATGTCGTCTCAAATCAGCGGAAACCTTATTTCTTTTGAGACTACTCACACAAAACCAAAACTACTCGTAACTCCAATACGAGTAATCACATAACTATCACTCATATAGTCCAGCAAATCGCTCATTCTGTTGAATGAGCGATGTTGAAGCAGCAGTGCATGCTGCAATGTGTGCATCTATTCATCTATCTAGACCAGCGGTTCTCAAACTTTTTAGGTGACGGAGCCCTTTTGGAAAGTAAAATAATTGACGGAACCCTCAAGTAAACAAAAATGTATTTTTTGTACTCTGTTCTTTGGAAAAATGTCTCAAAAGAAGCGCGCAATAAGTGAGATATAATACCTATTTGACAAAATCTTCAAATATAATTATCGCCGTCAAACATTTCTGCAATGATTAAAAGATTATTTTTGAAGTGAAACTTCTAATACGACTTCCAACAAAGTTTCGTTTTAAACGTTTAACGCTACCATGGAGCGGGTATAAAAGCACTGTAGCGTCGAAGTTTCACTTCTTCCGCGCGAATAGATTATTCTCGTGGAGCCCCCACAGAGGCTTTGCGGAACCCTAGGGTTCCGCGGAACACACTTTGAGAATGGCTGATCTAGACATATCAATAAATTGGAGTGTCTGTTTGTAATTTTGAAATAACCGTTTTTTACTACATGTATATGAATATACACATAAATACGGTCACACACCAAAATAACATTTTGTACAATTTTTGTCTGTCTGTTTATTCCGGCTAATCTCTGAAATAGCTGGACCGATTTTGACGATACTTTTATTGGCAGGTAACTTAGGCTACGTTTATTTTAGAAAAAAAAACTTTTTATTTCGAGTTAACTTGGATAACAACGCGGGGCGCAGCTAGTCGTAAATACGATTTTAATGCCGTATGAGCGTCCGGTAGACATTATAAGTATCCCGCGAGCCTGGTAGAGGAAACTCTGTTTATCGATTTCTATGGTCAAATCGTTACTTTTCAAAAAGTGATCTAGACATGCTTTCTACATAATATTATTATGTACTCGTACTCGTAATGTGCGTGCTAGATAGCACATGAATACTAGTACACTGCAAAATTCATATTTACAGAATGCAGTGTTTTGTGAGCGCATATTTGTGATTTATAGTGCTCTACCGTGTACAGGATTCAAATAATTTGCACGAATTGATCTGACATCCATGTACAATTTCGTTGATTTATCAAAAACGGCTCAGCTGATTTCTATATAATTTAAATGGGACTACCTCGACAGTATACTATTTAGCAACTAATTTTTTTTTAATCGGTTTACAATTGGCGAAAATATCGCTGAACATAGATACATAATAAAATACATACAGACGAACATAGTACCTCCTTCTTTTTGGAAGTCGGTAAAAATTTAGTCTTCACTTGTTCAACAAGACTTGTCTCACAAGATCTGTTTTTAAATTTTGAATCCATCAACACAAGGTGGTTCCTCAACTGTGAAAAGAAATCGCAAACAAAGCCAATAACTTTGGAGTATTCTTAAGTCAGCGGGCAGCCCCAATCTGAAGCCCATTGATGCGATAAGCGAAACATCAAAAGATTTTGAGTAATGTTACGGGATGGTCAGATGTTAATAAACCCTGTCGTCATCACGTGTTTATTATCGACACGGTGAACGTTTCTCATAACATAGGCCGATAACCACTGGTGAACATTTTTACTTGAGAACTTGAAATCGGCCAAGTACGAGCTGGACTCGTGCATGAAGGGTTCCGTACCGTATTGGAGTCCCTCGCCAAAAAGATCACGTTTTTATGGGAGCCCCTCTTTAATATTTATTTTATTATGTTTTTAGTATTTGTTGTTATAGTGGCAACAGAAATACATCATCTGTGAAAATTTCAACGTTTTTTTTGTTTTTTTCAATTTAATTTTTCATACAGAAAACATTTTAACAATAAAGAACACTATTAAACCTAGATAAGGTTTGGCATAGTGCCAGCGTCCTCTATTAAAAATACCTAATAATTGTCTGGTAACTAGCATATATCTTACAAATGATATCATACATATAAACCTATTATAAAAATTCTAGCTATCACGAGTCATGAGATACAGCCTGATGTGTGACAGACAGACGGACGGACAGCGGAGTCTTAGTAATAGGGTTCCATTATTACCCTTTGGGTACAGAACCCTAAAAATGTGATGAACTAAGGGCACTTTCAAATCTGCAGCAGCGTGGCAGCAGCGCTGCAGCCGCAGCGGCATTTTTTTATATGAATTTAAAGCCGCCCTAAGATTTGAAGGCCCTAAAGGCTCTTTCGTGACAAGCAACTGCACCCAGGTCAGAAGGTGTGTAGAGAAACTAACCTTTTTGTTAGCTTCTCTACATTCAGACTCTTTCAACGATAACACTGCCAACTTACAATTCTAGTTATAAAATTATTCAAATTTTTGAAATGTTTTTTTTTGACAGGATCAGCGATCCTTGTTTGTAAAATTCGGGCAGTCTAGAGTTGAAAGTCATCTTGAAGACACCATTTTTTTTCTATAAAGATGTAGAGTGTGTGATTTTTAAATTGCGTGGACGAGTCCTGTAAACGGCATGAGCGTCGGGTAACAGTCAAGGTGAGAGGCTCCGGTCCCTTTGACTTTGTTTACAGGAGGATCTCTTGTTTTGGGGCCACTGACCCCTTACCCTGGAGCACTGGGCTGGCGCTGTCGACGAACCCTGTCGGCTGGTTTGGGCCGGCGCCTGTCGGCCGGTTTGGGCCGGCGCCTCCACCTCAGTCGAAAGATGTCTCCACGCTAGCGCTCACCTAGCGCTACCTTGCTGGCGCCACACTATCGGCGGGTCCAGCTCAGTCTATAGAAAATCCTCGGCCAGCCTCCAGCGTGGTTCTACGAGTGCTACCCTCTCCCTTTTTGGCTAACATTCCAAGGACTCTTTCAAAATTCTCTCTCTCTCTCCGCTTCTTGAAGTCAAAGTCAAAGTCAAAGTCAAAGTTCCTTTATTCCGTAGACATTACAGTTGCACTTGGAATCGTCAGATAACAATGTTTAGAGTAATTTAAATCTAATCTCAAATAGGTAGGTACAATCAGCAATAACGGATATTAATATCACAGTTAAGGAACAAAATAACAAGACACGTTTTATTCAGCAATAGCATCGTCAATTAATAAAAAATAATAGTAACATTAATCACAGATCACATAATGTGAATATCATATTAATTATTTTTATTCAGCAATAGCATCGTCAAGTTAAAAATAATATTAAAGAAAAAAATTCTAGCTACATGTCACAATGGCAAAAAAATGTTTTTGTCAGATATGGCATCTGATAAATTGTAATAGCTCTTTATAATTAGTTGATTTTTCACATAATTTAAAATGTCAGTTTTACATTTATCTCTAATGGATTCCGGAATTTTATTATAAAACTCAATGCCTAAACAATAGAAGCTATTTGATGTTTTAGTAAGTCTTCTACGCGGTCTTGCTAGATTATTTTTGTACCTACTATTTCGGCCATTGATATCGCTAAGTTTTTTCATAGAATTTATATTTTCAAGGACATACAAGACATTATGGTATACTATTTCTCCTACCATCGTCATAATTCCCAACTCTCTGAATACATTTCTGCAGGAGTCATATTTTTTGAGACCTAATATGTACCTAACAGCTCTTTTCTGAAGAATGAATACCCTATTTGTGTGGCGATGAGCAGCTGAACCCCAAAAAAGTATTCCATATGTAAGAAGTGAGTGAAAGTAGGCGAAGTAAACTGATCTCGCTGCTGTGGACCCGGCTAATTCCCTAATTTTTTTCACAGCGTAGGTCGCAGAACTAAGTTTTTTAGTCAGTTCATTTACATGAGTAGACCACATTAGTTTACTGTCCAGCCATACCCCCAAGAATTTTACTTCTTTCGAGAGAGACACATTTATATCATCAAGTGTTTCAATAGCCATATGGTTGGGTATCGATTTAATGTTGTTGCCGAGGTTGAAATTTACTACGTGGGTTTTATCTACGTTTAATAGCAAATTGTTCGCAGAAAACCACCGCTCCATATTTTCGATCGTGGTTTTGATTTTTACACTAGCGAGAATATCCGATTTGTCCTTTACTATGAGGCTAGTATCATCTGCAAACAAGACTACATCCACATCCACAGCCACCACTGATACGTCATTCACATAAATAATAAATAATAATGGTCCAAGGATCGATCCTTGAGGAACGCCTAGCTTAAGTATTGCCATGTCCGATCTACAGCCATTCACCTCCGTAACTTGGTGTCTATTAGTCAAATATGATTTCAATAAGTCAGACTCTCTATATCGAATGCCGTAATGATATAATTTAGCAATTAGGATTTCATGTGATACACAGTCGAAAGCCTTAGAGAGGTCGCAGAAAACACCGAAGGTTTTCTGCCCCTTCTCCAGACCAGTAAGTATGTCTGTAAGGAGCTGCGTTATAGCGTGCTTGCAAGATTTAGCTTTTTGAAAACCAAACTGGCGAGTGTTCAATAGGTTCTCTTCGACCATGTATCCCATGAGCTCATCAGTGATGTACTTTTCAAATATTTTGCTAATACTTGGGAGGATTGAAACAGGACGGTAGTTATTACAATCAGTAATGTCACCTTTTTTAAATATAGGTACCACTTTAGCAACTTTCATTTCATCAGGGAAAAATCCACCACTAATGCACTCATTAATAATGGTTGTAATAGGGTCAACAATAACGCATTCGACCTTTTTATTAGGTAAGGTGAAATGTGCCAGAAGTCATTGGACTTTTTGGGTTTCAATTGTTTTAGTATTTTTATCACACGATTTCTAGTAATAGGCCTTAAAGTAAACTTAGAATGACAACTAGGCACAAAATCATTCAAGTAGGTCAAGGAATCATCAGTCGAGCAGTTTAGATTTCTGCTTAAATTGTCAGCTATATTAACGAAATAATTATTAAATACATTGCATATCTCATTTTTATCATATATTAATTCATTATTACTATTTAGAATTCTATCACAGTTGGGATCACAATTTCCACATTTTCCTGTCTCTGCTTTAATGATCTGCCAAGCACATTGAATTTTGTTACTGGCATTTTCCACCTTACGTTTCAGGTGTAACTTTTTAGCAGTATGGCACACTTGTTTGAACATTTTACTATACTTATTTAAATATGACCTAGAGACATTACCAGCTGTATTATACATTTCATACAAATCAAACAACCTTTGCCTTGATATGAAAATTCCTTTTGTAGCCCATTCACAAAATTTGGCGCGTTTATTTGTAGTTTCAATCACAGGCATGATTTCATCTATTTTTTCTAAAAATACTTTGTAAAAGGTTGAATATTCATGACAAGCTTTAGGAGCCTGCCACGCATTATGAAGACTAGATTTAAGCTCATCTATCTTAATATTTGTGGTTTTTCTAAACATCTTTTTAGTATTATGGACATATCCGATTTCGAGCTCAAAGCTAGCTATTTGTGCAGAGTGGTCTGATTTGACTCCTGGTATCACTTTTGTGTCTATAGTACAGTTTGAGTCAGTAAATATGTTATCTATACAAGTTTTGGATTTATCGGCGATTCTCGTGTACTCATTTATTAATTTATTCAAACAGAAACTGTCGAGAACATCCGATAGAATATTGCGTAACTCCATGTCCAGAGCAAAATTAACATTAAAGTCACCACACAGAATAACCGTTTTATTGTTCTGATGGGTTATTTTATCTAAACATTGTTCCAGTTGTAGAGAATATCTATCCAGGTCTCCAGAAGGAGATCTATAAGTTACTAGGATAATGCAATCTTCCAATTCTATACAACTTGCTTCAAAATGTTTCTCTATTGACATTTTATTGATGTCTGTCCTCGTTTTGAATTTTATTTCATTTTTAACAAGGATCATGCAACCACCTTGAGTGTGTTTAGACCTGCAGTATGAAGACGCTACTTTGTACCCTTCTACTCGAAAAACATTTAACTTTGGTTCTTTTAGAAATGTTTCGGACATGCACATAATATCAATACATTCGCTTTTTAAAAATAGACTTAGTGTATCGGCTTTCTTAAATATGCCTTGAACATTTTGATGACAAAGTTTTACTTTACACTTTCTTGAGGCAGAACTACCGGAAAATTTTGTGATGAGTTACTTGTTGTGTCATCTGTCAATATCGTTAGATTGCTTTTATTTACCCCGTGCTGGCACGCTGTAGCTACGTAGCGGGCGGTGTCCTCTTGGTGCCTCCTTGATTGTGTCCCATTGAGATCGATGACGTTAATGTTTTTAAGCAGGGATGCCAACGCGTATAGCTTGTTGTTGAATTTAAATATTCGCTGATTTGTATTGTGACTAGTAGTTTTATAGGCAAGAGTAGTTACAATTAGTTTCTTGCCAAGTAGATTAAGAGCCTTGGCTATTCTTTCGATTGTACTTATATACTCATTAGGATTAGGATTGATACTAGCATATAATCCGATCATTATTATGAATATGTCATTATCTCTTAGCACATAATTTATGTGGTGTTCATTAATAATGTCATTCCACGTTCCATTAGGTTTGCAGAAATTCGTCAATGTATAGTTATCTGGTAAGTATTTTACTATAGAACTGGCCATGTTTCTGCCATAGTTGTCTGAGAACATTTCAATTTTGATACCACTAGGATGTTGCTCTGCTGTCTTCAGGTTATCAACACGTGATGTTTTAGATTGATCTGTCTCATTACTATAATAATTGTGACTTTTATTATGCCCGCTTTTTTCTGATCCCAAGCTTTGTTCAATGTTAACCGGTGAAATGTTCTCTTTAATACTCATTTTTTCAGTATCTGTACTTTTCTCAAGATCTTCAATAACCTTTTGTAATTTTGAAAGCTGTCTCTCGATGTATTTGACTTCTTCCTGCGCTTTCTCCCTCTTTTTTTCTTTTTCATCGAATTCCTGAATAATTTCTAGTAATGTCTCACTTTCTTCTTCAAAAGCTGTGGCAGTCATTTCTCTTCGAACCAGTTCTTTTTCTAGTAGTCGTATTGTTGTTACGAGCCTCGCTATCTTCTTGGAGTATTTCCTTAACCTGGTCTTCATGTTTCTTCTTTTTTGCCAGTTCTTTTTTAAATGATTGTATCCTCTTTTGACGCTTATTTGTTGGGTTGTTTTTAGTAACAGTTCACTGTATCTGGATTGTATTTCAGTGCATTCTTTTTCTTTTTCCTTTAATTCCTTTTCAAAAGTGTTGCGTTTGTAGATTATTTCGCATGCATTCTGATCTTGAAGGAGACTATCATTATCAGCTAGTAATCTATTAATAAATCCTTGAAGATCTTCATTTTTAGCCTCTTCTTCCGAGATTTTCTTTTTCAGAGAATTTATTTGAATGCACATTTTTTCAAATTCCTTTCCATTAATTTCTTGCTCTTCCAGAAGTGTATCTTTAAGTTTATCGCTCTCGTCGATCTGTTTTCTTAGACTAATAATAATTTTTTCATAGTTCTTTATAATCGAATCTTTATCTTGATCACTGGTTTCATTTACTGGCTTTTTTGCCCTTACTTTGCGAGTCCGAGTGGTAACGGAAGCCATGTTATCGTTGTATCGTATTCCTTTTAGCGTTATTAGCAGTGTTCACTACACGTTTGTAAGTTCTATATAATATAATTTTATGGATTTTATTTCATTTTATATTCATTGTGTAACATATTTTTGGTGCTACAATATGCAATTTATAAGATGCTGTACTATGTAATTATTTTCGATGACAACAGCTATCTGTTATAGGCTTTATATAATAACAGCTATATTATTGCTATTTATTATTCTGGGCCAAAAGCCAATAGTGTCCAGGACGTAAAAAATCAGTGTCTGTCAATTAATTGTCAAAATAACTGTCAGTGTACAATCACAACACAGTAATGTCAAGTTTGTAATGTCTTCTCCGTCAACATTCACTACATTCAGTAAAAATTGCCAAAATCAAAATAAACTTATCCAAATATTTAATGAAGACTTTATAGACTATAAGTGCAGTGTGTGTCTAGTGTAAATAAATGTGTAAATACTAAGGTTAGTTTTCTATTTTAATCTCCTCTCTCCGAACCGTTAGGAATCCTATCCACTAGGCAGGACTCTTTGGTTAGGTTCTCTGAAGTCTCGTAACTTGTGGTGTGGCAACCGGCTCCCCCGCTTGCCACATTACGGGTCCTCTAATCCTCTTTTAACTTGTGGTGCTGCAAACGGCTTCCCCGTTTGCAACATTACAGTTTGGCGCCCAACCTTTTTACTTATCCACCCCTGACTACTTATATTTTCTTATTTTACTATTACTTGTTTTCTTTTTTTTCTAAATTCTAAACCGATACTTCCTCAAGTATCCACCCATCGCTTACACCTTAGGTATTTTTGAATTCTCTTTTGGTTATCGTACTCCAATTCTCCATACATTACTCTATACTTGACTTTACAGTACACAGGCTACATAAATACCGCACCCCTACATACAGTCACTTACTACCTGGTTACCTCTGTAACCTACACCCATTCTTCGCTTGGCGGTGTTAAAACCTAACGGTCACCTTCAAGTTGGGGTTTGGGAGACTATACGGCGAGCTATACGTAACTTGTGGTGTGGCAACCGGCTCCCCCGCTTGCCACATTACGGGTCCTCTAATCCTCTCTTAACTTGTGGTGCTGCAAACGGCTTCCCCGTTTGCAACATTACAGGTGCTACAGACTCTTAAATGATTATTTCTCTCAATGCTCCAAACTCCAAGTCAATTACCTGAACTTAATGATAAAAATACATTGGAGTAGCTATTTACATATGTTGTACAAGGGCGGCCTTATCGCCTTTTGCGATTTCTACTAGGCAACCTTTGAATTTTTTTTTTACATCAGTAAACTTGTCTGGAATAGTCCATGTGACACGGAGGTATTGATGTATTGAAAAATGAAAATGTTTTTTATAGCCGGTATTAGTATTCAGCACTTATTTAAAATGTACATTTTTCTATGACATACCTACAGATTGAAAATTATTATTTTTATAAATATTTAAAATTATTTGAAACTTATATTACCCGTATTATACCTGTGCTACTTTGTCCAAGTGAATAAATAAAAAGAACGAAATAATAGGTTTATATGTTAACTAAGTCAGTATATGTTAATATTTTAAAATACTTGAGTGCAAATAAAATTCTCTTAATCTGAATCGGAATAAGTAGACTGCGAGACGTAATCGAACTCAACCATAGCTGTTCGACTAAAACCCAAAAAGACGCGTCAAATTGCTATTTGCCGCATTTTATGCGACCAGCACCAAACCGCCCGCCACAAAGCGTTTGCAGACATTTCGCAGATAATCAAATTTGATTCGCATACATTAATCACTTTAACACATTTGTGCGGCGATCGCGATTGCGTGCGGTTAAAGCCTGATTCACACATTTTAACTACCTAAATACAGGCCGCTTAAATTTTTGGTAGTTGGATTTTTTACAGACAACGGTATGCACGGTTTTAATGTGAATGGAATTTTTGTACCGTAAATAGTGTACAGTCATTATATAGTACAGGAGTCCAATGTAATCTTGCACGTAGTGTCTTGCACGTTATAGTAATGTAAATAAGCGTAAGCTCTTCCTTCTTCCCGTAATTTTATATTATATTACATAGTAATACTCGTATTCACATTACAATGCGCTTTCCAATACTCTATCAAAAACCTTGAGGTGCATTAACATGACTTCTGCGTGAATGTATTTTAATTGACGTTTTATCCGCTAATAAAGTAAAACCTGGTACTTTTTAGATCTCCTCATTTCTCCAGTGATCTTTTGATATACAAATTCACTGAGTAGGTACTAAGGTACAAGTAACAGTAGCTTAAGTAGATTAATTGCATATTGTTGTAGTTAGCAAAAACACTTATATGAATAAAAAAATAAGTAAGTAAGTTCGTATAGGCCGGGTGGCTAGCCCTGGTGTCAGAGTTTTTAGGCCGCCTGAAGGCCTCTGACATACCTAAACGGTTAAAATAACCGTGACCTACAATTTAACGTGTCATCCGAGCCATAGTAGCGCTAAGTTGAAAATGCCACCAGCGGTCACCCATCCAAATACTGACCGTGCGGTACGTAACTTAATTTCGGTGATCGCTGATAAACACCTAGTCAAACTACTTACGCTACGAGCACTACCGTGAATTAAAATATTTACATTGTATTAATTAAATATAATAGAAGTACAACAGAATGAATAGCAAAGTACACAGAACAAGTACCCACTTCCATTAATATTTGATCACATAACAGATTGTAAAACAGCCTTTACTCCACGATTAATAAAACCGGACGCGAGTGAAACGATGATTAATTATTACAAGTAACGTTCACTTCAATCAAAATAATTATAACCAATTCTGATACCGATTCAGTTCATGTTTGAGATTGGGTCATGCGTTCAAGCAGGTTTTTGGGTTCCTTAGGCCAAGGCTCTACTTAAGAACACGGAATGGAACAGCGAGAGGATGGCGAGCGAGCTGAGTATGTGTAGTCCGTAAGCTCATTGCATAAACACCATATTTGCGTAGCAAGAAACAAGACAGTCGTGAGATGTACCAATTGTGAAATTTAGGTCGCCAAAATTGAAAAAGAGTGTCCCCCCTTAATTATCGATATCATATTAAAAACTTTTTGTCTTAAAACTATTTTGAGCAGTGTGAGCAGATTATAACTTTTTGAGTTATAAAAGAAAATTTAAATGTTTGAAAATTTAAATTTAATAAAAACATGTACTTTAATCTATATCAATTAATCAATCTCAATCTCAGAGGTCATTGACCTTAGAAACATAATTTCTTAGCGAATTATGTTTCTCTATTAGTCAACCATGAAATGATAATAATTGTTTTTATCATCATCGTAATCATCGTCTCCATCTACGGAAGCTTTGATACGCGACACGCACTTAACAACTTATTCTTATTTATTTTTAAATCTGTTTTTTTATCAAAGGACATCCTAAGACTACTTTCTTCTTCTTGTTAACACCTCGACAGTAACAATGAATTAACTAAAACAGTCATCAATCAATAAAAAAATCAATACCCAATATCCTAAAACCTCTTTAGCAAGTTGTCTTACAATTTTTAATCCACGCAAAAAAAAAAAACATCACAACCGAAAACTAAGCAAAACGTATCTAGATACGTTTTGCTTAGTTTTCGGTTGTGTTCAATTACTGTATTGTTGGAGTTATAAAAACCCACAGAACTGGAATTGATGAAAATTTCATCGGACGATTTTGCAAGTATCACTGACTCAATAAAAAATACAAGTAAAGGTTTCTTTAACGAGCTATACTCGTATGTACTAGTATATGGCGTACTAAATCTATGGGCTCGCCGCAAAAACATACAACCGAATGGAGATAAGGTTTTCTTCCTTTAATTGGTTGAAAAATACAGAATAACGAAATAAAGTACAGCTATAAACCAATTTAAAAACAATTTATGCATATTTTGAGTCATGGCACCATAAAAAAATTACTAAAAATCCTAAATTATTTTTAGAAATTTTGAACTAGATAACCTTGCATTTGAGCACGTTTTGCTTAATGAAGCAATAATATTATTATTTTCCCACTTTTTAAACTTTTTTTATAAATTTTACTTTCAATTTCACAATCAAATAATTAAATCTTATGTAACGCTATAAATTAACATGATATAGCTACATAAATCCAGTGAATAATATAATGAATAGAATAGAATTTAAGTAACGTTTTGTACAGAACCATATCTAACGCTTCACTTGTACAGCCAAATATTAATTTGCCATTTTGCGGTTATCTAACGTCTTAGTGCCTAAGATTAAGTAATACACTATTGTAATGGGATTGAGATTAGCTGATTTTCTATAATTGATTGCACGTGAGGCAGGTTCTGTTGTGAAAGGTGTCCGCATTTTGTCTGTTTGATCGATTAGTATGGACCACACGCAGTATTAAGAAGTTGAATAAGCTACTATCGAAAACGATGTTATTTTTAGGCAAAACTGACGATTTCATTAAATTATTTAAGGAAATTGTAAGGTGCCAACGAGATATTTCGTGCCAACGACATATTTCAAAGAGATGTATTATGTTAATTTTTATTTTTTTTAGAATTTTTTCAGTTTCGTTTTAGTTTGGTATTACTTAACTGACTTCTTAAAGATTCTAAAGTAAACTAGTAATGTGTAAAATAGAAAATCTAGTTCCCAAGGAAATTACATACTTAGCTAGTTGTTTTATTTACATACTAACAGACGTACCTACAATTAACCATAAATACTATAATGACAATATTCAGCAAAACAACTCTTCATACACACGAACTCCTGTGTTTAAAGTAATTGTCCTATTTGTGACCTATTAAAAATAATCTACTCTAGACAACTATTACTTTTAAGGAATCTTTTTGTAAACAATGAAATGTATAATTACGATCGTCAAATTACAGACTTTAACTTTAACTCTACAAAACAGCAATATATTTACTATTTACATTCACTTTTCTCTCGTAACTCCAAAAATAACACAAGAGTTGTAAAGGTCATATTCTTTAACTTTTGATTGCATCACATCAAGATCAGCTTTCATGTAACTCGTAATATAAAGGCGTGAATTTTATTCATTGTGTAATATTCAAATGGTGGTGCACTCAGCTTTTTAAATTTCTTTTTAGCACCATGTCGAAATAAACTATCGATTGCACCTTAAGGAAAACATGATAATACTTGACGATATTTTACTGTGGTAAGGTTCTTTATAATGTTATGTTTTGGCCTTTTGACCTGATACCGATGGACACACTCCCTAGTTCAATACAATGGTCATTAAAGCTGATGATAAAATTACAAAATTGAATTGCAATGTGTGGCATTGTGATGTTTGTAATCAATCAGTTTATTAAGCACTGTTATTGTTAGGTATTAGGATATTCTGTAAAGATAATATAAGTATTCAATGCAAGCTTTTGTAATATAAAAAAAAATGTTATCGAGATAAAAATGTTCTTATTGGCTGACGGATTCAGCATTTTGCATAGGTACTCTAGGGTCTTAACATATGTTTATATGTATATGAAATAACTTAAATATAAATGACCCGACCCTGATTTCAAGTAAAGGCTGTTTTTCTTTATATTTTCTCGAAAGCTTAGTTATAACATTTTCTTTCTCTGAAGGAAAACATCGTGAAGAAACCTGCATACATATATGCATCCGTAAAAAAACTCAACGGTTAATGACCAGCGCGGTAGATTTAGCCTAATCGCTCTTCGTGGTTAGGCCTATGTTTACCAGTGGATTGTATAATTTATTGTATATTTACCATATAACCGTACAGTAGAATAATAACAAATGTATCCACCCTAATTTATGTATTATTTTCTTCTGTATGTGCAACTAAATCATATTTGTAGATAAATAAGTATTTTTTTTTTTAAATAAACTTCCGCTTCTAAACGGCCTTCTTGGAAATTCATAGGGAAGCCTACGTCCAGCAGTGGACGCCCTACAGCTGATGATGATGAAATAATAAATATGCTTGATCTTACGCCAACCTTTTTTCCTAGAAGACGAGTCATAGAGTATGAAATATGACTGGGAGGTGACTTAACAAGAAGATAATAAACATTAAGGTGATTCACATATATATAGGATTTGGTTCGAATGATTTCATAGCGGAAATACCTTAATTCCATATTTTATTAATCAGAGATCTTTCAAATCTGTAAAACTCAGGTAGAAAGTATATTTCTGTTTGTATTTCTTAAAACTATAGCTTACTACTTATAGTCTTAAACCCACATGTTGGGTAATAAAACATTAAGCGCTACTGTATAGGTACGCGATTATCGAAAAATTGATTACAACCAAGTCATAAAGTTGAAATTCTGATAATAATCTCATAATATATAGGTTTTATATACGGAATTGGCATAAACGCCCATAAATTACTCTTAATACCACACTGTGTCTATCTATTCTTGCATTGTGTGGGAGCGCCTGACAGCCTCAAGACAAGATTTAGATGTGCCGTGACCAAAATGTCAAAATACGCATAATGTCCGAAGATGTTAATTCAAATATCTCTATTAACATATCATTTTTAAGATCGTAAAACTTAATCGGAGCGGTCGATGCGAATTTTCAATTAATTAAGTCTTTAAATAAGACGAACGAGCAAATGTCACTTCGGAAACGAGTCGAACGATTCTGATTACCAAATCGATTAACTTCTTACCCGAATTCTCAGACGCCGATTTGAAAATAGATGAAAAAGTTTCACCGCGCCACCAGCCGTCGAAAAACTACAATTAATAAATAAATGAAAGAATCCCCAGAGCAGTGTTTCAATTCATTCGAGGGGCGGAGTCGTTTTACATTCAAGGGGAGGGTATCTCTCGAAATCATTAGCTGCGGAATGTCCCGAAAGTTAAGTTGGTCCATAATAATTTTGGTGCCCTTTGCCGGACCCTGTGGGCGGATATGGTCTTTGTCTTTGGTTAAAACGACAAAAGAAACGAATGTCAGATGGGAACATTTATTCGCCGTGTTCGATATTATTAAGCTCTTGTAATTTCGGGCAGCATGTCCGAGGGCCATGTTGTTGTTCGTCTGTGATGTATGAACAAAATACGAGTGTGTTGATATTTCATTATAGGTATTTTTATACTTTATCAAACGAGTTAAATCACGTTTATCAATGTGTGCATTGCGAGACGGCTCCGCGCGCTAGCACTCGCCTCAACTTGAGAAAGATCGCCGAATTCGATCGAAACTGTAGTCGTACCTAATGACTATTAAAATAAACTTGATCTTACTCATTATATAAAATATTAAAATGTGTGAAAACCACGTTAGTTTCCATAATATCGTTATAGCATAGGTACTTACGAGTGAATTCATGTGAATGATCCAAACATGCGTCAATATCGCAACAGGTACATTTCTCTGAAGCGATGTAAAAATTCGTAGACAAAAAATCGTACGTGAACTTTTTTACTGCTAAACTATAAATACATATTAGGGAGCATCTTACTCAAGGTCTCTGATCCCAAACTAAGCAAAGCTTGCGATATGGCCGCGAGAGACTGTTGTACTACATTTACATAATTTAAATACATATTTCATACATTTTTTTTTATTATGTATAGATAGTACCTAAATAACATCCAGACACAGAGCAAACACCTATGTTCATCACATAAATGCTTGCCCTGGGTGGGGATCGAACCCACGTCTCTTTGATTCAGACGTCAGAGTTACTAACCACTGAGCCACCGAGGCAGTCAAAGCAACTAAGTGTGTTCACGAAAGTAATTACATTATTAGTCAACAGTAAACTATTTCCTTCACTTAACTTAGTAGAACAACAGCTTCGCTCAAAGTTCTGCACTGAGACTCCATTTGTTTTACGACAGGATAACGATTTAAGAACCTTTAATAGCTTCAAACCACAGTCAATTAAAGAGAAAGCTATTTAGGTAAAGTTAAAATTTCAAATAGTAAATTTAAGTTTATCTTATCCGAAACAAGCCTAGCTAACGATGCACTTAAAACCAGAACGCATAACTTTATGAATACAACGACTATAAAAGCAGTAATGATATTACGGGTTATTATACAAACAAGTCATTTCGACTCTAATAACTCTATGAATGGGAGGTTGTGTACCCTTGTTACAAGGCTAGATTTAATTGGCGTGTGATAAAGTCTATAATTTGTTGGTCTAAAAACAAATTACTGCAATAAAAACAAACGAACGTCAAGAAAGTAGGCGCGAGAAGCAATTCATTTGCTTAGTGTTTGAAGACAAGATTGGAAGGAAGTTTATTTTCACCTAAGTAAATTTTCAAATCAAACATAAATGGTTTTATTGTGTAGGGTAAGTAGAGATGGAATATAACGGTGTCTGTTTTTTTATTGCGAATTAAAACAACATTGTCATTAGATTTTTAGATATTGTCTTCATTGCATGCAGCGGTCGTGAAAAATAGAATAAATGCCTCGAAAACTAGTGCGACAGTCGACAACCTTATCGCTGAAAACAATATATTTCAGGCAGTGTTAAACTACTATTTGTTAAGGATTTGTGATAAATTTCAATGTAGATATAGTACTGCAAAGTTACTGTCTATACTTACAGTACATAGAAGATTTACAAGTTTTTGCAAATATATTTCGATATTTTTAATTTTATTATGTACTCAATTTTGCGATGAATTGTCATCTGATAAGTAACTAATGAACATACAAGAGTATTTATTTTCTTAAAACAAATTATCAAAATACAGTGAAATCTAATGTTATTTAATTTCTTAACCAGAACCTCAAACAAGCTACCCGTCATCAATAAATAACTTCATATAATTTGGTAGCCAGCCAATAATTGCACCTTTCCGTTCAAACAAATAAAAATAATCCTCAAAAATTACCAAAAGCTTGTACTCGTACAAACTTCACATTGCATCCACATTCCCATCTCTCATTTAAAAATATTATTTAATAGTAATGAGGAACATTCTCCTGTAAACAATGCGCAGCGAGGGAAGCAATAAAAACACACAACTTATCTGCATATCGACATTCCAATTACAATACCGTAAGATGTAATCTTACTTTATACTTTATTTAATTTACGCCCATTTACTTCTAATTATTCGACCGGCGCGTTAGAATACAAAGGCAAACAGATTCAAGTAGCTAATGAGGCTAATTTACATGAGTACACAATTACCTCGCATTCGTAGGTAAATGAGCGATGGACTTCGAATGTTGGCCTTTGTGCGGGCCCGGGTACCGCGAGTCGTGTTTTAGTACGCTGAGTGCAACAAAACAATTTAAATTCTTGATATACCTTGCCTTACTGTGGCCAAAGTATTAGCATTGGTATCCAACAGGGTGATATTACAAGCCTTTTGGGTACATTTCTCGCAGACGACTTACAATCAGTTATATTTTTTTGTTATTTGCAAATATCTTTATACTTATATTTATCATTTATTTTTAGTACCGATTATTTAATATTAATTTTTGGTATCTATAGCTAGGTATCCTATAAGCCGTGGTGGTCTAGTGGTTGTAACGCTGGCCTGTCATTCTTGAGGTCGTGGGTTCAATCCCGGTCCCGTACCAATGAGTTTCTTTGGAACTTATGGGCGGAATTTCACACCACAGGCTATTCGGTGAAGGAAAACATCGTGAGGCAACCTGCATACGTCCGCAGAAGAAATTCGAATTGTGTGAATCCACCAACCCGCATTGGGCCAGCGTGGTGGATAAGACCCAATCACCCTGCGTGGGTAGGCCTACGCCCTGCAGTGGACTATTAAAAATGCTGGTACAGTACAGTATAGCTCCTAATACATTCAAATCTTTTATATGCCAGTACTTTTAAAAGCTTACTGAAAGTACTAGTGTCAGTTACACACTACACAGTACACTACTTAGTGTTAGTCCAATATTTTGCTGTAATACTTTATTAGACACAGCTTTACCTACTATAGTGCAAAACCAAAATTGTTTGTTAATAATAAACCACGAGTTAGATAAATACAAATAAGAAAAGAAGGAAAGGTAACATCGTTTTAATATTTTAATCATTATCTCAGCTATAGTATGCTCCACTGCTCATAGGCCTTGCCTTGCAGATTTCTATCCGATCAGTTGTAAGCGAGCATTCAACATAATTATTTTTAGGGTTTCGTTGAGACAAAAATACTACAGCAACAGTCATACAATGTAGTAGCTTCGTAGACACATAGCAAAGACACATTTAGTTGTTTACGATTTTACAAAATATACTAATTAAATTCATACCTTAGACGACAAATATGACAACACCTCTCTCTCAAACCACAGAGATCAAATAAGTAGTTAATCGAATCCTTATATATTTCAATATACTATTTAACTCGTGTTCGATAAGCAGATTTGCTCTCAGATCCAAGCATCGTTATTTTAGCGGCTACTACAAATGCAACTTGATTTTTTTTATTGCCTATTATGGTTATAAACCGGCTTTATGTTTGACGATGCGCCCACGCAAGAGTCATTTTTCTAAATTATATAGTGGATAATTCTTGGAGACAGTAACGGTGACAAAGCCGATTAACAAATATTTACGTCTCTGCACGTGGCGCGGAGCTCCTAAGTATCAGAGATCTAAGTAGCACTCATGGAGATCTAGAGATAGGCTTTCTCTGTAGCCGGCACAATAAGACGCGTATTTGTACCAAATATTCCTATATCATAAAAATATATCTATCTATATCCATAGAGTTTTACAGAGAAAGACTTATCTATAAATTAATATGTTGATACCTGTACTTCATAATCGTGTCAATTTTACATTTTTAACGTTTTACTAGTAAGTCGTTTTGCCACTCAAGACATTGCCACCATATAGACGTTTTAATATGCCAACGTTATGCAAACTACGTCATTCTTTACACTGGTCGTAACATTTTAAATGAAACTGATACTCAAACGTTGTAAATAGATTTATAGTAGCTTTTGTAAAAAACTAAAGAGAGACCTCTGAGAGGACCTGGCACGCGACGAGCCTCTTATATGTACCAAATACTCATGCGCAGCAAAAATCATGCTAACGAGACATACAGTCCAGAACGTAGAACGTAAAAGAAAAAAAAACTTGTTTACGTATTTTATTTCATCCCACGAAAATAGCATACACGTTTATAAAACCATGTATTGCTCGACTTATCATAGTAAATTTGCATAAATCGCAAGATGATGTAATAGTGCTTGTTGCTAACGTCTCCGACTTGTGTTGGAGGAGAAGTCTGACGAACATACAAAAAAAAAGTACGTAGAAGAACGTACGAACGTAGTGTTCTGTAAACGCTATTTGTTGTGCTCTGTGAGTAATAGTTATGTGATTTTTAGCGTTGCGTGTAGACTTTGGAATTAAATTAGATCTCCGTTAGATCAAGATGACATAGCCCATCTCGCGAGATCTGTAGTAGCATCATTGATTCCAAGTGGCTAACTACAAACCTGATTGGGAGCCTACTTATTGGAAATCACTACCATGCTCCGCCCACTGCTACATGACATGATGTGGGTTTTAAAAATATCTAATTTAAAATAATTTTCAATGTTCTAACTTCGGTTAGATGTAAAATATATGAATGGAAGCCATTCGTTTCTTCAAGAAAATGTTAATACAAAATCATCAAAACATTACTTCATTTTCATATGAATTAAGACTCAATGCACAAAAATGGAAAGAATAAGCAAATTAAATGTAGTATGAATTATATCCAAAGATAGTTAATTAGTATGCATAATGATAATCATTTACCAGTAGATAACTTAACTTACTGATTAAATATTAAGACAAATAAAATTTCCAAATAATAAAAAAGTTCGTGCAATATCCAACTAAGGCAGAAGAGAAATAATTAAATAAACTTAAATAAGATAATATGTATTATCGTTCAAAGTCGAAGGGACATTATTCAAGATGTTAGATGCTTTTTGCTATGCCATTTCCTTAGACTATAGGCTCTAGTTACAATAATGTCAGAGAGCATAATGTCAGCTGAAGTGTCTTAATACAATACACTCCTACACAGTCGGCGACAACGACAAGGTTCAGTTAATACTAAAATCACTGCAGACAAAATCTTTGAACTACAGTTTGTACCATTTAATAGGAAGAGACTCAATTTTTATTATATTCTATGCCACTTACATCCATCCATCAGCCATATGACGTCCACTGCTGGATATAGGCCTACCCTATGGATCTCTAATAATACCGGTTGGAAGCGACATGCTTCCAGCGTTATCCTGCGCTCTTAATGAGATCATCCGTCCATCTTGTGGGTGGACGTCCTACGCTGCGCTTGCCGGTACATAAATAAATATTTTGGGGACATCTTACACACGGCCTCAGACCCCAAACTAAGCAAAGCTTGTGATATGGCTGCCAGAGACTGATATACTACATATACATATTTTTAAATACATACTTATATAGATAGTAACTAAATAACACCCAGACACAGAGCAAACACCTATGTTCATCACATAAATACTTGCCCTTGGTGGGGATCGAACCCACGCCTCTTTGACCCAGAAGTTAGGGTCACTAACCACTGAGCCACCGAGGCTGTCAACATGCTATACTACTCACGTTAATTTTTTAATGTATGTAATTCGTGTTATAAGACTTGGCAAAAAAAGTTAGTTCTACATAAACAGTTTCGTATAACAACTATAACACGAAGTTCAATGAATACCTCATCCTCAATTTTATCTTGACGTACCAGCAAGCGCAGCGTAGGACGTCCTCCACAAGAATGCATGCACTCTAGATGCAAACCCTTTCTTACCGGTCTTATTGGAAATCTATAGGGGATTGTGTGCAGCAGTATATATCTGCCGCGTTTGAAAATTCATATAGCTTAAATAACTATGGTTTTTAAGTGTTATTTCTATAAGACCTAAAAATAACAAGTAATTTAAGTACCTAATACATATCTTAAATGATAACAAAACATGTCTTTTTATGATGTAGATAATCATTTAAAATGAGATAAATGACTCAAATAAAAATATTAAGCTTGAAAAACCCGGTGCGTGACACCGGGGTCACAAAAGATGTAAGTCAAATTGACGTCACATACGGCGGGTTAAAATAGATTAAGGATTTACACACCACTTTTTGGTGCATGAAAACATCGTGTAGCTGCCTGCATAAGTCCGTAGAAGAAATTCAAATTCAATGGCGTAGGTGAATACACAGGCATCCTTCGTGGGAAGGTCTATATTCTGCACTGGAATATTAAAAGGCCAGTACTAGAGCTGCAAACTAACTTCAACAAAGATAACTCACATTAAATTTAATTCCATACGCTACTGAATTACAGACAAGGAGCTTTAGTAGTCGTAAAATAGTTAGCTTGTAGTAATTACGAGTATTACTAGTTCAATATATGGTTACAGTAATTACGCACCCGAACCGCGCACCCTTCAAGCCTACATCGTTGAAGGCAGATATTCGCGGCCTTCGTGTCTAGTGTTGCCAGGTGTTCGGATTAAGCCGGACAAAGTTAGGTTTTCTGATTGCATGTCCGGCCAAAATGTACGGTGTCCAGTTTGGCTGCCCTTTTTTAGGCTTTTATTTAGTTTCACCTGTCCCGTTTTCTGTCTGTCGGTCTGTAATCAAATCTTGCAAGTTAAATTTGATCCACTTCCCGGTTACCGACTGAGCTTAAATTTTTCATACGTGTGTAAATCACGTGACAATTCAATATTGTGATGATATGGTGCTGATCTGATGATGCAGCTGGAAGGTGGCCAAAGAAACTTAGCAATGAGGTCTTGGCGAGTAGTTTGTCTTTCAATGTGAACCAGGGTCTGACGATGGACCTGGAAGGTGTTCATAGGAACTATGCAATGAAACGACGTAACCCTATCGAGTTTCGGCTCGTTTCGTCTTTGCGAGTACTATTTCAGTAAAAGCTTGTTTTTTTTAAAAAAGGTTTTTATTTTAATATAATACTTGTTACATTTCACAAACGAACAAGACCAAGGCACCGAGCGAGGACGGGCACAGACATGTCGATTACCGCCTGTCGGGCGCTCCTCTTGTGAGAGAGAGATACAATCCTCAATAACGTAGATAAGGTGTCCGGCCTTTTTACCCAATGTCCGGCCAAACTGGCTGGTCCGTCCGTTTGTTAGCTCTGGCAACCTAGCAACACTGCCCGTGTCAGATCGGGCAGTTATTTACGAGCTCATAAAGCTGCCTCGACTGCGATCGCGAGGGACGATGGTGACACGCGACAACCCTGTCCTGTATAAACTGTTACAATAAAAAGTCTGTACTTGGAATTGTAGCAACTTTTGATACAAGGCCCAGCCTACGGACGAATAAAGGGGCTGAAGCTGAATTTATGTTCGACGAGTTCTGTTGTCTCTAGAGGTTTAGGTTCGATGTTTAATTTACGAAGGTATATTTTTCTTAAACTTTGCTCTACTAATATTGTTTTAGATTTTATTCTGAATTCTGAATTCAATTATTCTGAATAAAATTGACCTGAAACACTGGTTTTCGAAACATACTAACTTTTTTTTAATATTGCTTTGCGTTTGACTGTTCAAGTTTATTTAGTCACACAACATTATAGATATGTATACCTACACAGAATAAAATGAGCATTTTTGGTGAAATATTGATAAAATATTTAGCTTTATAGGTAGGTTCAGGTTTCTCAGCGTGTCGTACTACATTTTTTTTCCTTCTCTGCCATTTCTCATGCATTCTGAACGTACTACATCATAGATAAATAATAAGCTAGTATACTAGGCACTTCTATGATTTACAAAGTAAAAATAAATTGAGTATTTGTCTACTAATATTACATTAATGTTTTCTTTAGCTCTAAGTCACTCTGTTGTCCTCTAGTCATCAGCAAATAAATCTTCTATACGGAAAATAAACGTATTAAATTTTACAAAGAACAATAACAATTTAATTTAACTAAAGATCCTATAATGGAAATCTTTTAACGTTTCGTCCATTCACTGAACGAAAACACCCCGCCGGGAGCTGAAATATTATTATTACTAAGAGAATTCTGGACATTTACTGCTTTAATATTTACTGCCTGTAAATACAAGTGCGGTGAACAAAATTAACAAATGAATGAGCTCAGCATTGAGCGCGCTACAATTTTAGCCGAATATTGATGCACCAATCACTCCCGGCTCATAATAAATCAGTTTTACAACACTTTTTATGATCACCAGTAATCGTAAAATATTATATTGTGGCCGGCGAACACAATCGAGGATTGTGCGCGCAGCAGGCTTGCACTGACCTATATCACAGGTCCGTCCTGTATTTACGAAATCAAATTATAATATTTACAGTTTCCGATAAACGTTGCGAGCTTGTCGATTTTTACGAGAATAATGTAAACAGCAGCTTCATATCGGAGACAGTTACAGCGGATACACAAACTAAAAATAACGCATGCAATGTTCACATCCACTAAATTAAAAAGCTTAAGCAACATGTACTTAAAATTATGCAAATACTGGACATTCGTGTTTGTTGAAAGCTAAATTATATGCTACCGCAAAAAAGTAAACTTACTAGACAGGTTCCAACGGCTCGCTGGCAACGCGGGGTCCGAGTTCTACGGAACGTCTTCACCGTTTTCCAATAACTCGCATTTCGATTATACGAATTATTTACATGTAAATTGGTAGAAAAGAAACAGTTTAGTAAATTACAGATTGAAGCTCATCAAAGTAGAGTCGATACCTCCCACATAAAAAGCTCGTCTCACGAGCGCCGTGACCAATAAAAAATGATTAGCTCACTGCTCGGACATGCAAAGAATTAATATTTGTATAGAGGCGATCAAAGGTCGCCCGTGTTGTGGTGGTCTAGCTCGTTATAAAAAAATCTGTCAGTTTTTGCTCCCAACGTAGAAGGTACAATAAAAGTGCCAGTGTGTTCTTACAAACGAGAATTTATGTTCGGCGTATGCAAATGAAGGCCGTTGACGCTCGCACGCCGATATTTTTTGTGCTATCGACAACATTGCCGGTTACATGTGTGTAATCTCGCTATTGTGGAACAATAATGGTAATGTATACCGTGTTTGTTCACGTCGATATAATTGCATCGATAACATTGGAAATATTTTAATGGACGCTATTTACATCATTATAAATATCGGATCTCTATCGGATACCATTACGGTCCTTCCAATGAATAATTTCTTGTTCGTCTGAATTTATTAGTTTATTTACATTCTGAATATTGACTCACAATAAGAGATTCACTCTTTGATGTTACTCTATGATACTTTACATATCATTACCATTAGGTTCATTTTAGGGCAGCTATGTACGATACATAATTATTACATCAATGTAACCATTGGAATTATTTTATCGTCGATTTTATTCTCGCAAAAAGAGGTTTGATAAGGTTTTTTTTTTACGTCTGATATCTACTAACTGAAACTGAGACTGAAAAAATCACATTCAGGTTAAATATACCGTGCAAGTAATGACTATAATCTGTCCTTCATAAACTATTTTTTGACAGGTATCAAATTCGATTAGCTGTAACTGTGAGTAGGACGTAGTCCGTCCCTCAATATAAAATTTTAGCCTTTTCAACTAATACTCGTTTTAGGTTTACTAGATAGATTTATATTTAAAAATATGTTGTTAGTAGCTTGGCAACACCAAGTAGGTTCTTCATGTCACCACTCCTTCACAATCACCAGTTCATAGAATATATTTTAGGGTCTTTCTTTTCAATCAACAATCTAATGTTAAAAATCTTAATCAACAAGAAGAAATCACTTCCAACTCCAACCGTCAACGCACTTCATTTGCGTACCGTCCACAATTTAATTCCATAAGAAAGATGTTTCATTATAATATATCAGCTGTTTGTGGCAATACGACAGTCACGGCATCTAGTGGCTATTAGAAGGGCCATCAGAGTCTCGGCGACACCGGTCGGACCCGAGGTGAATGTGTTCCCATCACACAATTCAAATTCACGTATTTTCTCCAACATTGAATTAACATAATTTAATTTGAATGGGACAATCTATCGGGTGGTCGGCTTTAAGTCGGCCTCGGACGCTATTTGAGGCGTTTTATCGATTTTGATTGAACCGCTCCAAATGAATTTTAAATTTTCTTTATTTTTTACTTAGTCGTTTCAGTAAGAGAATTAAGTTGTTAAGTAACTGCGTCTTTGAGTGATTGTGCCGCTACTCAAAGAGTTTTATAAGATTTTTTGTAATTTAAACTCTATACTCTAGAATCATAGAACGCTTATTTGAACGGAAAAAGTTTACGTATTGCAGTGTTGAACGGATCCTCGAAGGCTCATCAATAATAATTTAGAATGTATTGATGGAAAGAAATTTAAATACCTGACCACACCAAATCCAGTAGTAGCCGTAGTGGGCGTAGTACGCATACTTTGATTGCAGTGCAAAGTTACTAAAGAATTTTAATCCAATTACTACAGTATCAAGCCAAGTGGCAAAAGCTTTAATAAAAAGTCTGATTCAACTGTCACTGAATTAGATGTTTTTAATAATGACAGATTTTTTTTTATAAAAAAAACTTATTAAATACAAGCTTTAAAAATCCTAGATAACGTATGTAGCAGCAGAGTGATTGCCGAGACAAGTAAAACTAGCCCAAGCACGACGGGTCTATCTTGTTAAGTACAGGAGTTCCTATGTCCACCTTCCGACTCCATCATCAGATCAACTCCATGGTACCATATTATTGAATTGTCACGCAATAAACATATGCGTGCAAAATTGAAACCGGGAAGTTGGTGAAATTCAACTTGCAAGATTCCACGCGAACTTACATACATACGTAGGTACAACCATTGCAAGTTATTTAAAAGCTTGTAAAAATAAAGAATACCCACTGTCCATACAAAGGTATCAATTATGTTTTTATAGATATTTTTTAGCAATGGCAGTAAAACGTTTTTAATACGATTAAGTCAGCGTTTGACCACCATTTAGTCTGAAGGTAAGCGACGATGCGGATAGCATAACTTTTTGATACTTTTACTAAGTATTTCTAACATTTTAGAATTTACTATTACCGTTAATACAATCTCACTCAAGAAACTAAAAATAATGAGAGCTATGTATCTTTGAAAACGTATAAGATATTAGAAATAGGTATTTTTAAACGCATTCCTTTGCAAAATATAAGAACCAATTTAAACTCAAACATGTTTTTCTGTGCCTTACTTTCCTCGTTCATTTTACGATACGAGGAAAATGCAAAAAGAGAACCAGAGAGCACATGTCGTGCAGTACTTAACATTTTATTTATTTCTTCGCTGTACGATTAAATCTCGAACCTAATAGTTTATAGACCATACTCGACGGCAATAATGTGCTGGTTATATCTTTTAGCTAACAAGAACTTAAAATGATGAGATATTTCTATAGCAATAAAACTTTAATTCACTCCAAACCGTTTTGTTATTTACTTTAATGTTTCCTCAATAAAAATTCAATTTCATCGAACTAATTAGAAATCATTATTTGTAGTGATTAGATAGTAATAAGATTGGGAAGGAACTGGGTTCCCAGGGGTTGATTTTTCATAATTATGTGAGTACGAAGCTGTGAGAATTAGACATAGATTATTTTATTGATTAGAGTTAGTTAGTTAATAATATTTTAGTTACAGTAACTGTGATAAAAATTATGATGCAGAAATTGTTTTCAAATATCTATACATATAGTAGATTATACACACGATGGGAATAATATATTGTATAATAATAACAGAATCACTCAAAATGATCAGGCGGTAAGATGATACAGGGATACAAAATAATTAAATACTTAATAAGTCTACTAATGTCGAGATATTCTGACATAAAAACATATCTGTCGATAGGTAACTTACCAGACTGGAGAAACATTAATATCCATTCTACACGATATAAAAGACAGGGCAAAAATTAGGAGTAATATTTTTCCAGAATAATCTGCCAAGTGCAAGTCGGACTCGCGCACGAAGGGTTCCGTACCGTGTTGGAGCCCCCTTAGCCCCATTCCTTTTGCCGTTATTAATAGCGTGCAAAAAAACTCCTAAAAAATCACGTTTGTTGTATGGGAGCCCCCTTAAATATTTACTTTATTATGTTTTTAGTTATAGCGGCAACAGAAATACATCATCTGTGAAAATTTCAGCTGTCTAGCTATCACGGTTCATGAGATACAGCCTGGTGACAGACAGACAGACGGACAGACGGACATCGGAGTCTTAGTAATAAGGTCCCGTTTTTACCCTTTGGGTACGGAACCCTAAAAAGTACCTAAGTCTATATACTTATACGATGACTTGTTATACTCGTAATATCCTACAAGAAAGAATAATAACCCTAACTAGAAAATGAGGGTCCTTTTAAAATAGTTCAACAAAAGTATCTACGAGTAGGTACTCGTACTATCCAAAGTGACCGAGAGAATATTTCACATTTCCAAGTAACCAATTTAGTGTCGGCAAATTGACTCCGATGCAATTCAAAAATGCATTCTAGGCATG
The DNA here is from genome assembly GCA_964007245.1 of Hypomecis atomaria. Classification (NCBI taxonomy): domain Eukaryota; kingdom Metazoa; phylum Arthropoda; class Insecta; order Lepidoptera; family Geometridae; genus Hypomecis; species Hypomecis atomaria. The sequence continues at coordinate 14,724,119 of OZ023291.1, forward strand.
TCTTTGTTCAATCACTAAAAGGAGCTTGTTTAATGGATTTCTACCATTACTGAACAAATAATCGTAGTGGACTTGTTGGGTAGAGAGCTTTGTGGACAAGAAAGTCGGGCTGATAAGTATGTATTAATATTAACTCAATTTTTTTAGTAAATAACTTTTTGTAGTTTTAATTTTAAGAACCGACGATAAAGTTATGAGCAAGTAGGTACTCAATTGGAGTACCTATTTGCTTATAACTCTCTGTAAATGTAACAAAACGAAGAAAAAACAATAACAATCGTTTGCGGTTTGATTGTGTGGATTTAGTGTAAACAATGAAAAGTTGATTAATCTATCTATGTCAATATGAATATTGTTGAAGTTGTGAGAATATTGGTTGATTTTTGTGATAGGAGAACTTTGACACATTGGTACCTACATACATTTTTTTATTAAAACTACCCATATTTATTTTGTTTTGTGACAAACTAGGATAGATGTACTGATTTTACTTGCCATGTTCTCTGCTCGTTTCATTCATCGCAGACACTTGGTCAGCCCAAGGTTGCGCATTGGTTGAGCATTTGCCTCGTTATGCTCAAAACAACCACTTTTCTGCTCAAGGAAACCACTCGCTCTTCTCAAGACAACCATTTGCTCGGCTCAAAGCAATCATTCGCTCTTCTCAAGGCAGCCACTCTCTCTGCTCGAGGCATCCACTCGCTCCTCTCAAGGCAACCACTCTCTCCACTCAAGTCAACCACTCGCTCCGCTCATAGCATTGCTCGCTCCGATCATGGCTTCGCTCGCTCCGCGCATCTGCCGCCGCCGGGCCAGTCACGACGTGCCAGCCGCTGTGAACTGCCAATTTGTGGCCGGCCCGTGTTGGTTTTGTTGAAACCACCATCTTCATACCTACGGCTTTTTACACTTTTTGGCTGCCACACGAGAATGGACGTGAAAAAATTCTTGCACTGAGCGTGATATGATATGAGCTACATAACATAATCAATTTATTGTTCGTTTGCAACGAGGAATTTGCAACTTAGGCAGGCGTGACTACACTCTATTATATCAGGTGTGCAAGTCTGTTCCAAGAAATATTAACATTGTGAATATACTCAGGTACTAACATTATACTAGCAATCGCTCTATCTCTATTAAAATTTCATTGCTCGTAAAAGTTGAACTACGAAATTCAAATAGGTACATATTTGATGATATTTGTGTGGAAAGACACTTTACGCCATGCATAATATCGTAAAACAAGCCTGAAATCTGACATCCTTGTCGACAAGGCGGACGCTTATTAACTATAAACTGAAATTAACGAAGGCAAGATAATAATTAGGTAGTAAACATTTTATTGCATGCACCGTCAACTACGAAATTCCCAAAACACACAATGCGGCCAGTGTAAGCTGACCTTTGACTGCAAGTTGAATTTGCCTGCGGTCGTAATTTTGTAGATAAGCAATGAAGGGCATCGGAGGTCGCGCAACGGTGGACGAGCCTGTAATGACGGGCCGTCACTCGGCCCGTCACTCAACGGCCCAAAGAATGAGTTCATTTCCTTCGAACACGCGAGATACGATTTTTAATTAAGTTTTTGTTGGAAATTCATTAAGGAGCAGCGACGATGGCGCGGGTGGCTTTTCAAGCTCTACATGCATATATGACTTTGTTATTAATGAGCGTGTAACGTAACCGATTTTAAGGTGGAATTTAAAGAGTTGCTCATTGAGTTCACGTCTGTCAATCACTACATAGTATAAAACAAAGTCGCTTCCGCAGTCCCCATGTCCCCATGTATGCTTATATCTTTAAAACTGCGCAACGGATTTTGATGCGGTTTTTAAATAGATGAAGAGTGATTCAAGAGGAAGGTTTATATGTATAATACACCTGTGCGAAGCCAGGGCGGGTCGCTAGTTTAAAATAAATTTAAACAAGGATTTTTTAATACATCCATGTATTTAACGTAAACGAAAACAATCTCGGTTGGGACGGCGGCGTCGGTCGGGAATTTAAATTTTAAAACGCACGAAACAAAGAGGGCGAAATATGAGCCGATGAAATGTAAATTTCTACTTATTATACAAGAAGCTCCCGAATGTCAACTCGGTCAACTTACTCTTTATTCAGGGAATAATAGTCAATGTGTCAGCACTTTGGAGAAACATACGCGTTGACAAGCTTTGGTTCGATACTGTGTTCTTAACAACATCTCAGAATGATGCAGATAGTGTTATTTTTTAAAGGAAATTTAAACAAATGCTGATAAAGTAATCGTTGTTTCAACGACAACGTAACCAAACTAAGTAGGTGTTTCCTGACTTGACTTTATGAGTTCAATAAGATATAGCACGTAACGCCTTCATTCTGACTTTTCATTGATCTTAAAAATACTAATGCTTTCAAAATTATTCCAAAACTAACATAAGCTAAATGTTCCCACAATAGATACTGCCTAAAAACGGCATCTAAAATTGAAATCGGTTTAAATGCAGTGACACGAACAAGAAACCAACGACAAGTCCAAGACGATTCGTGTCGCTCAGCTCGCCTCATTTAAAACCAAGTCGGGAACATGTATGAGGACTTCTTTACATGCTTCAAGAAACCATGGATTTATTTAGAGCAGATTGGCTGACAGTAATTCTTTAAAAATTAAACTACGCATAAATGTGACTATAAGTGTACTTGTATCAGCAATATTGCGGAGAAAACCAATATGACATTTGAAGAGTAGCTACGAGTACCTAGTTCAAAAGCCCCAATTTATGAGCACAACGATATCTTACGATACGTCAATCGTTTATGAAACTTCAACTGTTTGATAATGAGCATAAATATTGCAGGTATTAAGTATATTATGTCATTGTTATTATAATAAAACCAACGGACCAACCCTGTAATCACCAAACAAATAAGCTGTACAATACATTTTAATGACCTTCGAATTGAACGGCGGGATTTTGCGATTTCATCATTATTTTCATAGAAGTCTCATAGGTGTTATTTATTAAAATTGTTGATTGTATGTTGTCTAGAAATTAGATTCTGCAGATTTGCATGCCTTTTTGTCACAGAGACGCCATTTTACAAAGAAACATTACTATTATTCATAAAATACTGATCCTTGCTTTCTTCTATCCAATCATAAGGTTTAACCTAATAATCCTAATAAGTGGAATCTCTTTTCTTTCTTCCTTGTTTTGAGCGGATGGGATACACTATTATCGAATATGAAGCGAACGCATCGACTGTTTAGTTGCGTTCTTTCAATTCGATATGGATATTTTCATTTTCAAAGCACGATTCGTTTAAAATAACTAGTAACTTACTTTTCGTCTGAGTTCAAAAGGAAATAGAGGGCATAGGTAGTATTGTATTGGTATAATAGCCTAGAAAAACATAATAGTACTCGTTTCAAACTATTTCTGTATCACTGTTTAAAATTGACGTGATCCTACGTATTACATAGTTATTTTTAAGTAAAATTCTATATAACATAATATCATCACTACATAGTATAAAACAAAGTCGCTTCCCGCTGTCTGTCCCCATGTATGCTTATATCTTTAAAACTACGCAACGAATTTTGATGCCGTTTTTTAGTAGATCGAGTGATTCAAGAGGAACGTTTATAGAAAGCCGAAGAAATGGGAAGCCGGGGTGGGTCACTAGTATTCTATATATATCACATTGCATTGCACACTTTTTTGCCGACGCTTTGCTTTGCCATAGCTCTCTAATCGTCAAAAACACGTTGAACGTATTAAAATAATATTCCGAGAAATTCTGTTAAGTTTCTTAAGTTTCTAGGAAGACACCAAATTGTCTAGATTGATTACGAGGTGACGTTTAATGGTCACCATAAGGAGTGGCTTCACCCATACCTGGACACTAACCATGCTGGGCTTGAAACGCGCAAGCTGGCGTTGACGCTAGATCTTACCCAGCTGGTTCAAGGCGCAACGCGGGTACCTGATGTTGACTCGCATACGGCCTACTGCTTGGACCTTCTGCTAACAACCGATCCAGACCGATATTCAGTGGCGATTTCCTCTCCGTTAGGTACATCTGATCACTGTCTGGTGAAATCTGTATCCGTCTACTCCCCTTCAGACCCCAGCCCAAAAGGGTCACGGCGGGTGTGGCGGTACAAGTTAGCGGATTGGGATGGGATGCGGTGTTTCTTTGCGTCTTACCCTTGGCGGCCTGTGTGCTTCTCTTCTGATGATCCTTCTACGTGCGCGGTTGCCGTGACAGATGTGCTTCGTACCGCCATGGAATACTTCATCCCATTTTCGGACGTGCCTTTGTCTAGCAAAGCTCGGCCCTGGTTTGGGCCTGATTGTGGACGCGCCGAAGCGCAAAAGCATCAGGCATACTTGGCTTGGGTCGATGCTCGAAACCTTAAGGCGAAGGACATACATCTGAGGAAGAAGGAATACAATAGGGCTGCTAAGTCCTGTAAAAAGGTTATGCGGAGGGCTCGCTTTGAGCATATTAGTCGAATAGGGAACAGGCTTGCTTCATACCCTGCGGGTAGTAAGGCTTTCTGGTCCTTAGCTAAATCGGTCGAAGCGAACTTCTGCCGCCCCTCACTGCCTCCGTTGCTGAAACCTAATGGTTCGCTGGCTCATACCGCGGTTGAGAAGGCAAATTTATTTGCATCTCAATTTGCGGAGTCTTCGCGTCTGGACCCTGGTAGTGCGAGACCTCCAACTTTGCCAAACTGTGGCACCTCAATGAGTGAAATACATATCCGGCAAAAGGAGGTTCTCAAAGTTCTCCGCAGTCTAGATGTGAACAAGGCCAGTGGCCCTGATGGTATTCCAGCTATTGTACTAAGGACTTGTGCGCCTGAGTTGTCGCCTGTGCTGACTCGCCTCTTTCGCCTCTCTCTGAAGACAGGTCAAGTGCCCAAATCTTGGAAGCTTGCTAACGTGCAGCCTGTACCTAAAAAAGGTAGCCGTGCCGACCCTGCCAATTACAGACCGATTTCGATCACGTCCATACTTTGCAAGAGTATGGAACGTGTTCTTAACAACAGGCTCCTGGCGTACCTAGAAGCGAATGACCTACTCAGTGACCGTCAGTACGGCTTCCGCCGAAACCGGTCTACTGGGGACCTTCTGGCGTACGCCACACACATATGGAGTGAGGTCATCGAGAAACACGGAGAGGCGCTGGCTGTCTCCTTGGATATCTCCAAAGCATTTGACAGGGTCTGGCATGAGAGTCTTATTGGCAAGCTTCCTTCTTACGGCCTACCTGCTGATTTCTGCGCTTGGATTTCTGATTTCTTGAGGAATCGGTCGATACGAGTAGTTGTAGATGGCTGTTCGTCTGACCAAATGGCTATCAATGCCGGTGTTCCTCAGGGGTCAGTGCTCTCTGCGACGCTCTTCCTACTGCATATTAACGACTTGCTAAAGCCCGGTATTTTTGGGTACGCAGACGACAGTACAGTCGTGGAGAGCTACACATCCGATGCTAGAACGAGCGGGCCACAGATCGAGTCACTCAGAAAGGCTATGGTCGAACGGCTCAACTTGAGTCTGGAGGCGGTATCTGACTGGGGTGCTGCTAACCTGGTCAAGTTTAATGCCACGAAAACTCAAGGCTGTTTGTTTTCGGCCAAAAAGAGCCCCTTCCAATTGTCTCCTGCTTTCTGTGGTGTATCCGTTCCGGTAACTGACAGCTTGGAACTATTAGGCGTTACGCTATCATCGACTCTCAACTTTGGCTCTTATATAGAGTCAAAAGCGCAATTAGCCTCAAAAAAACTTGGTGTTCTCTCTAGGGTGAGACGGTATTTCACACCTGAGCAACTGCTTAGTCTTTATAAAGCGCAAGTCAGGTCTTGCATGGAATACTGCTCTCACCTTTGGGATGGCTCTGCCAAATGCCAGCTGGAGGCTTTAGAGTCCATTGAAAGGCGAGCCAGGAGGCTGATAGGCAACGAAACTTTGACTGAGTCGAAGCTGCAGAGTCTCGAGCATCGACGTTGCGTAGCGTGTTTATCAGCCTTCTATCGGATACACTTCGGTGAGTGCGCCCAGGAGTTGCACAATCTGGTCCCACCTGCCCCTTTCTTCTATCGTACGGCTAGACAGACGCGACCAAAGCGCCACCCTTTTATGGTGGACATCCCACGCATTAGAACCAAGCGTTTCGAGTCCACATTCCTCATACGAACTGCCAGAATGTGGAACGCTTTGCCTGAGTCTGTCTTCCCGCTAGAGTACAATGTAGGTGTCTTCAAATCCCGAGTAAATAGGTATCTTCTAGGTAAGCGTGTTACATCCTAGACCGCATATCTGCTTAACATCAGGTAGTGTGTAGTCAAACGCAAACCTATTCGAAATAAAAAAAAAAAAAAAAAAAAAAAACGTAAGATCTTAGACAAAATTTATCTAAGCTTAGGTACATTCATCTTTGTACCGAATATTTCAGAAATTTTTAGAATCATGTTCTTTGGCCATAAAACTTATAAATGAGCGTTTTAGCATTTTATTATTTGGAAGAAATGTATATTTAGCATCCATATTCTTTATAGATTTCGTTTTCTCTTCATCGTAAGATCGATATCTTGACGAATAACTATTATATTCAAATTATGACTGTTTTGGCCATAACGCGTTGGTTACAAACACAAAATTGATTTGAAGTTTAAACGGTCATCAACATCACATTATAAGAATATTACAGTAAATCTTGATTGCCATTTCTTGTTTCCAAATTCATATGCGTTCATAAATGAGTCATTTATGCAAATCAGCTCAGCCGTTTGTCTTCGAACTTTTCAACTCGTCTGTAGGACACCGGATACGAACATTTATGCTTTAGTATCTTTCAAATAATAATAAACACAATGATATATTTATGTTCTTTATTAGTAAAAACATAATCTTACTCGATGTAATTGTTTTTTCCCGAAACTACAAGTACGTAGTAGGTAACAGTTATAGTAAATATACGCAGTTTACGATTTCTACTAATACCATGAAAAACAAATGCCACCTCAAAAGTCTTTACATAAATTTTCCAGACCAACGTATATCTAGATAGGTGATTAAAATTACTAACAATTTAATTATTGCAGTACAGCAGTGGTATTCCCATTGTAACCTAGATGAGTTGGTAACATTTTTGCCACCTACATTTCTTGCCCATAGAATACTTTGATGTAACAAAATAAAATTATTGAAGTAATAAATAAAATCATTTGAAGTTGCTGTAACAAAATTTGTTACTTACACTTTAAAGTGAATCCACTTTGGTAACGTATTATTATCAAATATACGAAAATGAACCTCCCTAGAGCCATCACAAAATCAGCAAACACACATCTAAGAAATATTTCCGCAAACTTTCCGCTATGATCAAGAAGAAAATTTTAAATTTCGACTAACCATCGCAGCTGTCTTAACATTTGCGTTACAAGCTAACGTAAAACCCATGAAGTTGAAAAATAATGAACTACAATTATTCCAAAGTGTCCGGTGAAACGTTTTATAGTAGCGCCCCCATTCCAATCACAGATACATTGGTAACATTGTAACCGCACTGTCACCGTAGCACTTCCACTACTTCAAAGTGAACCCACTTCAGTAACGTATTACCCGATACGCAGGAATGAAAGTGTTTGTTTGCAAATTTTCTGAGACCATCATAAAATTTGCAAACAAACATCTAAGAAATATTTCAGCAAACTTTCCCCTGTGACCAAGTAAGCAAATTTTAAATACCACCTAACCATCACAGCTGTCTTCAAATTTGCATTACAAACTAACGCAAAACCTATAAAGTTAGGAAAATAGATAAACCAAAAATATTCTTATTTGTCTAGAAAGAAATTTTATAGTAGCGCCCCCATTCCAATCACAGATAAATTGGTAACAGTGTTACCGCACTGTCACCGTAGCATTTCCCGCACATTTGTTACCGCTACTTCAAAGCGAGCCCACTTCGGTAACGTATTACCCGAGACGCGGGAATGAACGTTTCTGAATCGCGCGCTCGAATCAAAACTGAAGCGGACACGTTTTTACACGGAATGTGCTTTGTGATCTAAAATTGGAGCCGTTGTTGTGGAGAGTGTAATTATTTAGGGCTTTTCTTTTGTGCAATAAAGTAAGTTCGTTTAGACCGGGTGGTGGTTGGTATCTGAGTTTTTAAGCCGCCTAATCCTAAAAGACTTTTAGATCTAAACGGTGACTGGCACAAAGCCAAGACGATCGCTTATTGAAATATGTCATTGGTTAGTCAAGGTCTCGTAGATATAATACATGTTAATTCTGCACGAAGCAAAACTATCCTATAAACCTCTAGTAGAAATTAACGGCGCACAACGACAAACTATAAAATAATTACGACGAATAAACGAATATCTTAAAATTGGCGTCAACTTTTCAGCAATTTGCCCAATGCATCTTCTCAAATTTAGCTGAAACAAGAAAATGAACATAACGTATTTTATAAGTGTCAATATGCCGTAGGCACTAAACTAAATTCAAGTAGGTAACCGGAAATTTATAACAAAATCTACGAAAATATTATACGATGGGATAGATATTTGACTCTAGTTTAAGTTGTATTCTACAACTACTTACCCATTTTTTTTAATCATAATAATAAATACATAAGTAGTTTTTATACATCCATACATTCACATACTGTCACGTAAAATAAGATATCTTCAAAGATAACAATAAATAGCATGGTACTGCGTTTTTGTGAATAAAAGACATCAACGCAGTGCCCATCTTGCTTTCAGGAAAAGTTAGATTTAATAATATAATGCACACGTTTTGGCTTCCTAATAAAATAAAACCTCGTTTTAAAAGCTAGACTAAACTCAACTGGCCTTCAACGCTTTAATTATTCCATTGTGTAAAAAAAAAAACTAAAAACAGCAGCATTTTGTCACGTGCAAGATTGATTTTTAAACATTGTTAATTATTTTACAATTTGTAAAGCCCGAGGCATTCAATAACAATATGCTAACAGTTCAATATTTATGGGACATTTACGCAAAATAAAATTTATTCCTACTAAAACTCGACATATATATTTATAACTTCATTTTAAGTTAACGATCGTTTCCTTTAAGGCGTAAACTCGCGAGTTTTTTTTATTACGCTTATCAATTTCATATCAGTAAAAACATCAATGAATATATAAAACTTAATACGTCTGTTTTGAAATACCCATATGTTAATGTTACTATAAATCGTAGACAATTTATTGTGTTACTATTTTAAAGTATTAAATTAACACCTCTTGAAACCCGATGCCGGACCCAGATAGATATTAATGCTGCAATAATCGTGTGTCTCTGAATTGCTGTGAAAACCATTAAGCAAATTAAAAATATGTTAATTGGATCGGCATAAGCCTTGATGTATTTATTTATCACTCGGCCCAATCATTAAGGCTTAAGTAGTGAATAATTTGCGAAAATGTCAGACGGTGCTGTAGTCGTCAGAAATGACCTAACTACGAAATTTTGAAATTATCTTAAATAATCTCGAGACCCGCGATATCACGGTTGATAACGCACCGCTTGCGTAAAAAATCAGCTTTTTCATGAAATTTAAGTTCGAACAAAAGGTCAAATTATTACCTGTCATCTAGATAGCCATTTTCTACTACTATTTTTCTGGTATTAAAAATAAAGTCTCAAAATTCGTGGGTCTCAGCAGGTTAAGTGTAGCTTATAACCTGTCACTTTACAGCGTTTTTAGTCCAATGTTAAGACATAATCGCATCCTTAAAAAGAGATTGGATTAAACTATATCCACCTAGGACTGGGTTAGTGAATTAACATGTACTGTCGAATTTCTTCTACGGTCATAAACAAGCCCCACGATTTTTTTCTTTATCAAAATGCCAGTGGCAGTGCAGTGGTGTGAAAATTTGATCATAAAAATACCACTAGGAACTAATTGTTTAGGGATTGGGATTCAAACCCACGACCTCACGAATTCAAGGCAATTGTTTTCCCACTAGTCCAAGTCCAAGCCACGCCTGAGATTAGTAAGTACTCTTTAACAAAACCATGTGACAATACCTCTCTAGAACGGATTAGCTTATCCATCACAAAAGTGACACCAAGATCTGAATGGAAGCTCCTCTTACCAATAAAGTGTATTGTTGTCTTCATTCAGTACGCTTCAGTAAGTTTAATGATCGTGTAGGTAGCACAATGTTCCCTTTGAGCGACACAACCACCTAATGTTGTATTATTGGGAGCTAGGCGATAAATGTTTTAGGACACCAGTGTGAATGGAAGCCGTCCCGTTTTATTCTACCGGAGGTGTGGTTGACCAGCTTTATAGCCGCAATTTAGTGCTACGGTCTCCTTGTTTTGGTATTGTGGCCATGATTATGAGGGTTGTAACTAATTTTAAACTGCTTCTTGAGTCAGCTAGTGCCACTTTGAGAACGCATCTTGGATGTTAAAGGCTTGTTAGGTGTTTATTTGTTTGATAGCTGGCAAAGCAGCTTATATAGCTGATAAAAAGTGATTGTAGCCATAGAAATTGTTTGTACATAAGTACTATGAAAGATGATATTTTACACTTAACTTTGCCTGTGAACTGGATACATTTTTGTTAGCTTTTCCTTGCGCGCTATCTTCTCGGTTTGTCTCGCTCATCCATCTTTAATTTTGCTGTATCCTTTTACAGTTTTCTCATTTTCTTTGAATTCTTCGTGCAACCTATAAATTATTTATTTATGCCTACTATTGCCTACATTAAAATACTTCAGATAGGCCTTCGTATTGAAACAATTCACGTATTATAATTATGTAACAAAGTAAGAGATACAGTAAGACTTTTACAGTATCATCTAACCTAATATTTATTGCCAATTAAACGTCCTAATTTTTAATTCCTTCTTTCAGGAGCTGTCTCTAAAAGTACATAACTTATGGTATCTCTACATGAAGAAACAATTCGTCCATTTAGCATGGGTATGCAACCGGCGCGTCTGCCAACCGACCTTCTAGCCACCGGCCAGGGACCCACACACAAGCTTTTTGTATGCAAAAACATGATAGAGTATTTGACTGGTAGGTATTGCATTCTGACACAAGGGCTAGCCACCCGGCCTATACGAACTTACTTACTTAGGTATTGAATTGATTAAAAGTATTTAAATTATTTAATTCTGCAATTAACTATGATTCAATTAATTAAAAGTATTAAAATTAGTTAATTCTGCAATTAACTATGAATCATAAACTGAAAAAATAATTAAAATTGGTTAATCAAGTTCAAGGATTGGAATTTCAAGGATGCTTGTAAAGATTTTAGTAGGGATACAGAGGGGACGCCTTGTCCCTTTCCCACAAAGCATACGAGTAACATAGTATGGCGAATGTATGAAACTTACGGGCAGAGACGTCATGGTCTGCCATAGTGCGCTCTTTGTCTAGCAAGAGAATAAATATGCTTGTAACTTCTTTATTTCTAAGTTGATTTTATTTTTGTTTTCTTTAATCGGCTCTGATGATGGTTAGCTGTTACAAGAGGACATCAAAAAGTAAGTATAGTCAACTAGTTTATTAGATTAGCGTACTTGCGTATGTGAGCAGGTACAGCTTTTCTTACGATAATAGAATTAGGCCTAACAGCCGCACTATGAGATTTTTATATATGTAATAACGCGCCTATTGATTCTTATACGCTATTACTTAAACTTCGAGCAGTTTGAATAAAATGCGAATTCGAAGCCAATTTTAACCTTTTTGTATGCGCAGCCTGGGTTTAAATCACGAGATTGGAATAAGTTTAATTAAATAATAAGCATTCCTACTTATTACAGTTATATCTATAAACAGCTCCTAAAACAACTACAGCTATTACACAAATCAATTGAACCAACGAGCTAAAATAAATCCAAATGTATCATTATTACTTACATTCCTTACAAACTCCGTAAAACCTATTATTTCAATGTCTCGTCTTCTATGGAATATAAACTACCTAAAGACATAACAAGCTATACTAGACGGTTATAAAATGTAGTAAATCAAGTAAACATTTATCAAGTAAAAATAATCCAAAGAAAATATCAGAACAAAAAGTGAAAATAATTCTAAGTAAGTATCAGAACTGAGTGAATCGAATTACCTAGGTTAAACTATAGAAATAGGATTTTTAAAAACAAAACAAAAATAATCGGCCACGTACCAGTCCGACTTGCGCACGAATGGTTCGGTTCCGTACTGTATGGGAGCCACCTTAAATATTTATTTTATTTTAATTTTATTATTGAAGTGAATATACATATAACTAAATATTCTGTGAAAATTTCAAGCATCAACTTGTTACCATTATTGATATGGAGCGAAAAACGGCTAAAAATCAAGTTTGTTGTAGGGGACCCCCTTAAATATTTATTTTATTTTCTTTTTAGTATTTGTTGTTATAGTGGCAACAGAAATACAAAATCTGTGAAAATTTCAGCTCTCTAGCTATAACGGTTGATGAGATACAGTCTGGTGACAGACAGACGGACAGCGGAGTCTACAACGGGACCCTATTACTAAGGTAATAGGGTCCCGTTTTTAACCTTTGTGTACGGAACCCTAAAAACTACAAAATATTAAATATAGTTACCTATATGGGTCCTTTTAAAAACAGTAACGCTCATAGCGGAGTTTGACTAGGTGTTCGTTAGCGATCATCGAAATTAAGCAACGTTCAGCATGTTCAGTCTTCGGATGGGTGACCGCGGGTAGCATTTAGCACTGAGCGCTACCGTGGCTCGGATGACACATTAAATTGTAGGTTCCGGTTGTTTTAACGGTTTGTCCACGTCAGAGGCGTTCAGGCGGCTTAAAAACTCTGACACCAGGGCTAGCCGCTCGGCCTACATAAACTAACTTACTTATAATGAAAAAAAGTTCTAAAACCTTCAAAGGGGTTCCGAACCGGCGATTTTAAACATCAGAAGCTACTTCGCGTACCGCCAGAACAAACACGCCGTAGCTTTACAACCACGATAATTAATATGCGATCAATTCGGACCGCGCTCGTTCTTTATTAACCCTACCGAAATATAGAGCTTATGTGACTAGCTTACGCATGTGTCTGTGCTTGTAGACGCTTTTATTTATTATATTGTTTAATGCATAATGCACTATCGGATCCTAAACAAATTAGAGCTCTTAACCCAGTAAATTTAGTCCCATGACAGCGGCGCAAGGAAAGAAACAAGGTATTATATTTAAAAAAACCTTCTTTTTTTTTAATAAAGCTTTTACTGAACATGTACTCGCCAAGATGTCTTAGAATTATATTTAAATTAGATAACACCGATACACTTCGTGATGTATTTAAAGATAATAATTTTCTAACGCTTACTGGTATCTACATCTATGAGACCTGTATGTTTGTCAAAAATAATAAAAGTGTCTTTTTCAGTGACCTAAAGTCGAATCGTACCGAAGTCCAGAGATCAAAACACAAATATGACATCTGTATACCTCAATTTAATAATGCCATGTTCTCAAATAGCGCATATGCTATGGCTATTAAAATCTATAACTGTTTACCTATACATATAAAAGTATTAGAAGGAAATAGCTTTAAAAAACTCTAAAGTCCTGGCTAATTTCAAAAGTCTTCTATTCTACAAAAGAATATTTTGAAAACCACAAATTAATTACCTTCGGTTTACCCAATTTATAAAGTTGTTTAAATGTTATTAAGTATATAACGCTAGCTTATGATTATTTGTAAAAATAAGTGTATTAATATTGTACGCTCGAAATGGGCAGGCTGTTTGAACTTATAAATTGTATGTAACATCATTTTGTACACAGCTAAGCAATAAAGATTTTTCTATTCTATTCTATTCTATACAAATTTAAAACACAATATGACATGAATAGCGCCTGGCCTGAAATATTTAAGTATAGATTTAACAAAACTTTTCCCATAGTCAACGTAAGATAAAAAACACCACGTCATTTTTGCTTAGTACTTATTTTAGTTGTAAAAGCAAACTACTCAAATACAGATGTACTAATAAGAAAATCTTACGAATCTTAAGCAAAAAGTGTCCTTCGTATTTTCCCTATAGATGATACAAAATTCAACAGACAGTCCGATACTTCAATACTATCAAAAGGTTAGTTTAAAGAAACAACAAAGCCGACTGACCGTGCCTAATTTCAATAATGAAAACAGTACACATCGGCTCTCCTGTTGTCCGAATGCATTTTTCTACGAAGCAAGTCAATATTGATTCTCTTCTGTGAGCAGCATAAAGCCTGATGTTTGTCTCGACATTGCACTCCAGGTCCTGTGTAAACTAACCTTTACAAACCTAAATTACAATCCATTTTGTTCTGTAAATCTTAAGGCTTAAAGCTCAATGTTATTTGATAAGGTGATCGTTAAGTAAAGACACAAAAAACATTACATTTTAGTGTATGGTAGCTTATGGTAGCTTCAGGCTATTTTGCGGTTACACTGAAAACGGGTTAGGAAAGTTTAGGGTAATTTTGCCTGCACAGTCATGTATTTTGCATTTCTTATGACGAGAAAGTCTTAGCTCGTTCTTAGCTTTACAAATTTAGCTCTATCGTAATTTAACAAATAATTAGATATAATTTTACTTACTCGTTACATACGTACTGAATCTTGAGAGTTACGTATTTTACTCGGGAAATATGTTTTTTTCGAAAAAGGAGGTTCCTAATTGGACTATATGTATGTTACACGATTACGCTGCTAATTATGAACCAACCGTTTGGTAGATGAGACTTCAGATGTAGGGTCATAAGTTTTATTTCACTTTCAAACACTTTTGCACCAGAAACTATCAGGGGCGGGTTCTTTGATTTGTTACGACATACCTACATACTTGAGATCTTGATCTTGATTTAGTATATATATTTTTGACGTGACGTGTTAATTGAAAAATTTGTATGACTTGAATAAATATGTGTGATTGTGATTGCCTTGAAACAAAATTAATCAATTACAATTCTGAGCTTTTACAATTTTTTTAATTGCCTCTAGCTATCAAACGACAACTTACAATATTAACTTTTTCACATAGTTATAAGCTTTTATACGTAGTAGATTGATTATTTAAATCCAAATATTGAGATACTTAATAGGCCATAAATAATAACGAGTATTCCCATGATTCGCCTTGGTACCTAATTATGGATTCATGTATGTAATGTACTAAAACTTAAGAGGATATGTTATTATTCCTAACACAAAGTACCGGTTGTAGGATACAATAAAAAAGCACTGAAACTGTTATCTATCGAGACCTGACAATGAAACAATAGCTTGTAATATATTCTACGGACAAATAATAACAGTCCGATGCCGTAGGAAAAACACGCGTTGTGCATCAGTCGAATAGGGAATCGAAGCTTTGAATAATGTTTCGAGAGAATTAAAGTATGGATAAAAATAGTTACATACTTACTGATCATTTTGAAAATTATAGTTGCATTTTTATTTTAAAAAAAAATTACATGTTGTTTTAGCTATAAACATTCTACAAGCGTTCTTGGCACCCTTCCACAAGGACACAATCTTTATTTCGATTTTTAGCCTCTGTTTTTGTATATATGTATTATATTTAGGTAGAATTTTTATTTTGTGTAGTATTTAGAATAAAATGACAACTCAGTGTTTTATAAGTTTTACGATACAATTACAATGATATTGATAGGTTGGTTTTAATGAAAAATCCCTGACAAAAGATCATTTAAGTTGTCCCGCTTATTTGAACTCTTTAGCCATGCATGAGCCATATCAGAGTGTCGGTTTAAAAACTCTAGTCAGGCTAAAGTTGTTTGTCTAGATGTACTAGTCCCGCCCTTAAAAGATTTTGCGTTTAATATCTATGACCCTGTCCTAGTCTTTGCCCGCGGCTTCGCCCGCGTGAAATTATGATTTTTGCGCTATCCCCTAGGAACCTTTATTTTTTTTTCGAGATAAAATATGTCACTTCCCGACCTTTGAACTATATCCATGCGAAAAATCAAGGCAATCTGTTCCGTTGCCCCGTGAAAGTAGAACAAACCAAGAAACCAACAAACACACTTTCGGACTTATAATATTAGGAAGGATAAGGATACGCACTATGAGTCAATGACTCATGTCTGAGTTGTAAACTTTCCAATATCTTTCTTGCCCTCCAAAAGTATCATTAAGGACGAACAATTCACAAACAATAAATCAAAATAAACTCTTTGCAAATAGCCAACAATCCAAACATTATTTGACTGAAAGGTCTACGGGGATCGTTTTTGGCAAACGTCAACCGAGCTGCGCCCATAAAAATGCCATACATTCGCACACCTATAAATCACGAAATACGAGTAACGCAATAAAACTAACGGCTCAACTCTTTATTACTATCTGCAATACTTGCTGTAAGAGATGGGCAAAGTGAATTCATTTCGAATCCGTCATTCGAATAACTCGAAACCTGCGTCGCATCGGAGTGAAATAAAAATGCTGGCTGTGCTGTAATTTTTTTAACGTAACATCTGAAACATTTTGGTTTTATGTAAGTCCAATTTAAATATATTTTAAATATTAGATACCCAAAGATAACTATATTCAAGCAATAGAAAGAAACTTAAGACCAATAATGAAATCAATCAATTTGTGCTAATGATCGGTATTTATCTGAATGTTTCAACATTAAATGAAAGCGATGACAGTTTAATATTTCTTTCATATTCTAACATTGTATTAATATTTTTTGTAAACTTTTCATAAAGGAAAAAACGCTTGCAGTTATTCGATAGGCATTCAACATCGTTCATCGAATAGATAAATTTCGAAATCGTTCGAATAGATAAATTTCGAAATCGTTAGCAACTCGAATTTCATGCTCAGTTTTTCAAACAATCGTCTCCTAAGCTCTTCTGTTTTTCGCATTCACAAATAGTCAACTATTTGAGCAATCGCAAAAGCAATAAACCTTTTCGCGTTAAAGTCATTGTTTCACTAAAAACAAAGGGTTAGAATCGGTTGTTATCGTGTACAGTAAACAATAACATAAACATCTCAGCTAGAGATGCGACTGACAATGGTTTGGCCGTAACAGAAAATATATCGAGCAATAAACCGTCAGATTTATTTTTACCATTGATTATTTTCGTTACGCAAAATAAAACAATTATAACACGAATATATTTAGTGTCCTTGAAATCTTTTTAATGTTTATTGCAGATTTTTATCAACATGAAATGATATTATTTATTCATCCGTTTTCTTATATTCCACCTATAGATTCGAAATAAGGTTTACTTTACTAAAATATCTCAAAATAACTTGTAGAGGCATTCCACTCTATTCTCTTTATTCATAGCGTCTAATCCAGCTCGATATTTTGAAAACTTTCATTCTGATGTTGTTGCAAACATGTTTTACATTAATTTCTGTCTAAAACCAATTAATATTTCTAACAATTAATTAAACACGGCAATCTCCAAACACAAAAGTTAAGTCATATTTTCAGGGTTTTAGCCCCATTTTTCCCATTATTGATTTTGACGTTAATTAAAATCAAATGTAATAACAAATACCTATTAAAATTTCCTTACATTTTTGTTGAACTACTTTTACTACTACTACTACTTTGTTGTGCATTAAAACGTGACAAACCAGAAGCCGGAGAACTCAGCCTCCGGCAATCCTTAAATCCGGAACATCTCTATTCTCAAAGTACATTATCTTCGCAGAATAGGCAACCCTTTGAGAGCTTTTGCGATGACTGATGACTCAGTAACCTATTAACTGAACGGTTGTAGAGTGTTGTCTAAATATTTGTTGTAGCATCAAGCCACTGTTGTCTCGTATTGAGTTACAAAATACTTGTGTGTAGTACCAGAGAGCATAGAGTTTGTTTATTGCTAAGATTGTCTTCGGGCTTCTAAGATCAAGTTCGACTGTAGTTTATGATGGCTAGACGGTTAGGCGAAGTTGTTTGTAGATTGTAAGCTCTTCGGTAGTTTGTAAAAATAAAAAAAAATCTATCTTCTCCGGTATCTTCTCCGGTCCAAAATGATAACACATACATTTATGAAATGGAAGCAATAAACCAATATGGGAGTGTTTTTAATACATAAAACTTAAAAATCGGTTTGAAATATTCTGAGATGAGGCGCAAATAAGTGATTTTAAAATAAATGTTTATGACAAATATTCTTGAAATTGCTCAAATTAAGTTAAAATTACTGACCGTCCGATTAATTACTGACTAGGTGGACTGACAATATAATTAAGCCCGCAGAAACGCGCTGGATACAGGTCGCTTCCAACCGGCTTTATTGGAAATCCATAAGGGAGGCCTATGTCCAGCAGTAGACGTCTTACGGCTGATGGATAGATGGCTTTTCGAAAAAATATTTTATGGTATAGTTAGCAACTCCATCAAAATATATTGTGTAATTTGAAAGAACTAGCTAGCTACATAGATATATATATATCATAGAATGTACAGACAAATGCGATTGTTATACGTTCTTATTTTTTTGCTATTTTCAACTCGTCCTACTTATCTAGAAATAGAGATACATATCGCGCTAAGCTTCAGTACATGTTGACTTCTGGGTTCTCTTGCTTGAGTTATCTTCTGCCCCTCCCTAAAATCCTGGCATGACATACGAGCCGATGCATTGTAATCGTGATCCGACAGTCGAGTAATGCGTTCGCCGGCACGTTTGATTCGCCATTAGAAGAGTCCCCGGGGCCTGTGACACCGACGGACTAATCTGACCAGAGATTAGTTATTGCGATGCCTTTGATTGTGCATTCGACGATGAAATGTAAGCTTTGCGGCTCGTTATTTAGGGACTAATTGGAGCCCCAATTCATTCATCATTGCAATTAGCGACAACGTATAATGCTGCAGTCAGAACTCAAAATTTATCAGGAGCATTTTTGGATGCAAAAATCAGCTAGTGTAATTGTTGACTGTTATTAATTTAAGTAAGTTCTTTAAAACAAAGTAACTAAATAATTATGACATGTAAGTAAAGTAAAAAATAGTTAAAAGAAATGAATACTAGAAAACTTTATACAATTTTATATTCACTGTTTTAGCTTGTTTATGATAAGTTTTAAGCGATTTATAGAAAACAAAACTTTATGCCTCGTGCAGCCACTTATCAGCTTTTTATTTATAAAGTTGTCACAAATCTTCAATATAATCGCACAGGTGCGTGCTAATGGTAAATTTTAATTAATAAAGCGATAATTGGAACTATTACGCTCGCTGGTGGTAATTATATGAATTTAATTCCTATTTCTCTCGAAATAATTGTTTTAAACATACCAAAACCTACCCATAAAGAATAATAGTGCAATAAAACGTTAAATATATTCAGAGACTAAACTTGGATTCAAATGGAATGGACATGTTTAGAAACTCATAAGAATACTGTGGTCGTCCAAAATGCCACTCGTGCCTGAGCACGAAGAATGCTTTGAGGGGAACTAAACTCGTAAATTGGTGGAAACAATCCCAGATAGTATCGTTTGTAGGCCATTTAGGCTTTAGCCGAATGCTTTATTACCGTATACGTTAAGCCGAAACTAAATTAACGGTCTTAAACGTTTTATGGAAAAAATAACTACCATTTTTAGAGTAGAGATACGAAGAGAAATTGTGTAACAAATGCTATTGGAGAGATTTGATGCATCTTAAAGCTATTTTGTGACTTCTTTAGAGCGGAATAGGTAATAATTATTCTGTTGAATTTTGTGAGTTTAGCTATTGCGGTGTAAAATTTTATTATTTTACTAACCTATATGAAAGTTACTTAGAAATTTATTCATAATAATTGAATCAACATAGACTGACTTGATTAAAATTTTGTAGAATGTACCTACTTTTTTGACAAAAATAAATTAAATGCCAGGGTGGTACTTTCTCCAGCTTTTTTTTATTTGACTACAACAGTAGACAACATTATTCAAAGTAATGTCTAGTATTATAATCAATACTACATTTTTTGTAATCAATACCACATTATAATCAATACTACATTTTTTGTGCCACATTAAGAAGTCTCATTAGTGTTCAACTCAACCACAACATACAGCTTTTCTAAAAATAACGTCAATGTACAAGGACACGCGACAATTTCTCTCGTTTTATTTTCCATAATTCAGTCCCCAACCTCTTAAATAACATTATCTAAATGTCGTAAATATGGGCCATTATCGAAGGCCCTTCAAAATTCCGTTCGGCGTGTTTGAACGTACGCGGGAGAATGACGCGTCAACTCCATCCACCAAGAAAAATATTGAGACAACAGGCCCGTGGAGTGCCCTCCGCGACAAAATGGCTTTTCATTGAATTCCACTTGGTTTCTTTTGTTTATATCCCATAATGTTTCGATTGGGGCATGATGGAGGGCGGCCGTGATTACTTTAATAACAATGACGAAGAGCACAAAGGACGAGAGCTGAAATTATGTGCGGGGTCGGTCTCGGGACGCTCGGGCGGTACAGTTCTCATGCCCCTCACGTAGCGAGCCCTGGCGGTTACCTGCTGCATGTGACATTCAAATATTATCATCACAATAATAATGAGCGTTTCATAGGAACCCATTAGGTTTACGACCAAACAGAACGCGATAAGCGCCGGCCTCGACGGATTATCCTATCCGCGTCCTGTGTGGCTAATTACTCGAATTCCATATCTTATCCGATTAGATTATTAAAATTGCGAAAGAAACAAACTGAACCGACAGATAATTTACGCAGGATATGACACAACAATTGGTACGGTTTGTCTGTCAGGTATGCACGAGGCGTGTACGAAGCATTAGGTATGGAAGCCTCGCCGCGGCGGAAACAAAACGCATTTCTTACTTATTTTAATACAGAATGGAGTCTCGCCGGCTATATGTATGCAACGCGGCAAAGGGACACGCTGTTTGAAATGGTTATTACGGCCTTTGTGGCGAGGATAAAGGCTCCGGTGCGAGCGGCCGAGGATCCGTTCTAAGATTTGTCTTCGTGATACGCTAAAAATTTTAAAAGTGCCCTGAGAAGAGGACGATCTAGCGGCTTCCTTGGAAATGGAAATTCGTCACAATCAGAACCTGTTGGGTGACAAGGAGATGTGTTAAACATTTAATTCGGTGTGACAAGACTGGTTGCTTTAAATCTTGAAATTGTCAGCTATTCATTAACTGAATGATTCATTTTTGTTAGCTTTAGAGAATTTTCTACCACCCACACTTCCAAAATATCAAAGTTTGTAGAAAGAATTTAGTTTTTCAGTAAATTACTAGTGCGAATAATCTTTAACTGAGATCAATTGTGACTAAATAAATAACGCTCAATTAAAGCAGGCTCTTCTATCTACATATATCAACTGTACTTAGTACGTGATATGAGAAAAAAGTATTTATCAGTTTGTGCAACTCAGCTCGGGAAGCTCTCCGGTAATTTATAGATCACGTTTTCCCCTTGCACGTTTTATCTTTATACGATTATATTTTCTGCTAATTGCTCCCATTTAGCTGAATTCAATACTTACGTCGATCTTCCTCCCGAATGCTGTCCATTCAGAAGTCCAGAGTAATTGATATGTAGAACTAAGAATTAGCACACGTTTGTTGGTTTCGCTAAAGCCTATTGATCTTATTGTGTGGCGTATTCATTTCAACCGACCTTCAAGCTATTTTTTTTTTTAGTAAATAGGCCAAGTAATGTGTACTTGGTTTATTGTGTACGGCTGTACTTTTACTTTATGGAATCTTCTTTGAAATTTTTTAAGCTACAGTAAATTTTATATTAATTTAGAATTTATGAAAGATGAACATTTAAACGCACGTCTAAATCACTGACAGATTTTAATAAAGTTTATGGTTCTACATTCTAAAATCCTCCATAAAACTACGATGACTTAGTGTCTACGTGGCTTCTCATACACACGGCCTATTCACATCTGAGAGGGCCTCAGCGTATGTCCTCTAAATGCACGTGAAGTATAATGGGTGTTCACTGTCTCCTCCCCATAGCGAGCATATTTTATGAGCATCCCGGTCGTGGCCTGAAGCGATTGCGACACGATAATCGCAGTACAGAGGATGTCTTGACATTTCTTTTCTTCGAAGATATGAGGCAGTAAATAAACCGCGGACCGACACGATGCTATTATATTGTTTGCGTAATTGCTGCATGTAACCTGGTCTGCGGACTCTACGCCGCTTGAAATGCTAATGCATGCGAAAACTTCGGAATTAGTCATTGTGATAAAAGATCTGCTGACGTGTTAAAGGAGGCTCTGGCGTTGAGTGAATGGATAATGATAGTGGATGGGTTGTTTTTGTAGGACAGTTTGTAGATACTTTATGCACAGATTGAATGGACACTGGCTATGGTTACACTTATGTATTACTAGCAGCGCCCCGCGGTTTTACCCGCGTTGTGCCCGTTCCCGTGGGAATTTCGGGAATTTTTATACATATAAACCTTCCTCTTGAATCACTCTATCCATTAAAAAAACCGCATCAAAATCCGTTGCGTAGTTTTAAAGATTTAAACATACAGACAAACAAACAAACAAACAAACAAACGAAAATAGCGACTTTATTTTATACTATGTAAGGATGAGCCTGGGAGTTCTGTGAAGCTTTTGCCTTTCTATTTCAAACGTATTGCACTAACATTCTCATAGAGTTTCTTGTATAGCACTGAATCTAACTATGCTACTTACTTGTTAGTTTTATCAATTAAATAAATGTAAACAGCGTAGCATAGAATTTGTAAAGAATCATTACTTTGTCTTCTAGTTTTGCCCTCTGTATGAAGACTTATTTCATAATAAGTTATTGCAGTATGCATAAGTTACAAGTTACTGCTGTCTCCATACGAAGGGCAAAGTTGTTAATACAACATTTTATCACGTGTTTGATCTCAGCGCTATATAGGGTCAAAGTGGCTGTTCCAGGTTGACCGCCAACACTTTCATTATCAGTCACCGGATCTACGCAAACTATAGCTTTTGAACCCTGATCTCTGCATCCTGCTCTAAAACAAGAAATATCTGGCCGATGAAAATCTAATCTCCGATATCTGCGCTTGTTTTGTACGTGTTCTGTTATTTATAGGGATGGCTACAATAGACCGGCACCTATGCTCGAGACCTTGTCAATTCGCAATGTATCTTCTATACCGTGAGTCTGCGTCTTATCGGTCTGATCTGAAACGCCACATTCTTGATTCAGCCCGATACGAAAGCCTTGTGTAGACCGCAATTTGAATATTACGCCTATTTTAATATGAATTGTTCTTAGTTATCTTATAATGCATCTATAGATGCGATATGCAGAACATCTGCTCCGCGATCCCACACTCACTTTGTAGGCATCGATCACAAAACTTTTAGTCAAGGTTAAAAAGGCTGACTCGTTTAAAAAGCCATAAACCTTAGCGTGCAAATATTTGAGAAATCTCCGAAATAAAAGCTTTAATTGCCTCTAAAAACGAACTTGGCTAGCGGACTTAAGGCGCCGACTTTTATTGCACCCCGTTAGTTTAGAAAATATCAAACTGTCGAAGGGTTCGCTAAAAGAGTTGCAAATAACGAAACAATAGATACAAAAGAAAGCACCGTTTATATTTTGTTTGAACTCGACAGTTATTTGGGTTTTCAAAACCGTTGTCTTTCTGTGAAGGGCTTATTTTTATTGCCGTAAATAAATCTTGATATTTGCAAGGTCTTACATTCCGCAAGCTTTCGCCAATTAAAGATCAAAGCTTCGGAGAAATGTATAGGACAGTCGTAAAAGTAAATGAAGGCGCAAATACAGCTGTCAAAGGAAAAAGTTTTATTGGTGTCATTGAATGCAACGTTTACACTGAATCACAAGTTGTATTTACGTTAGTCAGCGTAGCAGAGGAAGGCTTCAAGTGTTTACAATACAAGTTTACTGCTATCTAAAGAACGTTCAGGTTTATGACGCGCCATATACCCACCACATCACGACGTACCGGGCGTGTAGTAGTAGTGCTGGTGTATTCAAAAGCATTGACACATGTTCAAGCGCAAATAAAATCAACTCTAACACGAAATCTGTAATGTTGATTAACACAGCTATAGCTGTAGAACTGCATCGTTCATTAGCAATGCCATTAGGGTAGATATAGTAAAAATCAAGGTTCACTTAATGTACTACAAATAACTACTACTAGACTAAGCTGAAACTACGAAATTGTACGAACTTAGAACCTATTAACAATTCTAGACTTGAGCTTTAACGGTCGTGATAGTTAAAAGCTGTCAAAAACGAGTAAATTACCAAAATCTGCATTTAATAATGATTCTATTAAATAATAACGTTAATAAAGAGATTGCGGCCAGTAATAAGGCAAAATCATCAAGAAATCGGGTGCCGTTTCTTTATTACTTATGCTTTAATTTCCCAATATTCTTCCAAGAACTTGTATCATACCAAATCATTCGCAATAAAAACAGAATTTCGACGATAATCAATTAAGTTTGCGCGTGTACTTTCGACGAATGATTGGCGGTGTTCATTTGATAATTGCCAAGAGGTCAGCCATCAAGTCAATGATAATCACACACCGCGCTTTTACGACACCAGTTTTTATTTTATTACCTTGCTCATTCACATGAATCCATCAAAACATTGTATACATTGTGCAAACCCACTCCCCGTACGGCTAATTTAAAACGACATTAAAGTAACCGAATTGAGATTAATTGGACTCGATTATTTCATCCCTGTCCGATTACAAAGCTAGAAGGCATCGATTCAATTTGTTTTATTCATAAAAAGCGTATGATAATTAATTCAAAACGATTATCTTAATTGCCTCAAGGCTCCCCAGTACAAATAAAGGCAAGACAATAAAAATCGCGAAGTTAATTGCTCCGCATACTAAGACTGGGGCCTATTTGTGAAACACTCTTTTGAATAACCCGCTTATGGAAACTTTGGCAGTAGTTCAGCCGTCTTGTAGTAGTGCGCAAAGATCACTTTGCTCCAGACTGAAGAAATTATTTCATGAAGTGTAAAGAGAAATTTAACATCTAATAAAGACTGAACCATACAAGTCGGCGGATGTGAATTTAGCTACAAGCTGCACGAAACTCAATCGTAACCACATAAAGCTGCACGTAGCATTATGTAAGCTTCAGTCAAGTTTTTTTGCGCAGCTTGGAGCTAACTTCACATCCGCCGACTTGTATGGTTCAGTCTTTATTAGATGTTAAATTTTTCTTTACACTTCATGAAAGAATTTCTTCAGTCTGGAGCAAAGTGATCTTTGCGCACTACTACAAGACGGCTGAACTACTGCCAAAGTTTCCATAAGCGGGTTATTCAAAAGAGTGTTTCACAAATAGGCTCCAGTCCTGCGTAACCTTCATTATATAGGTACCTATATAATGAAGGTTACGCAGTGCAACGCTGAGTAGTGTTTGGAACTATGTATTGAGGTTCAAAATCTGAACCATAGATCAGGAAACTGATATTATATGCTCTGAACGGTGACTGGCAAGCGTGACGCTTACCATCATCTAAGTGATTTACTAGTCTCGTAACTATAAAAAAATATTTCTTCAACAATAATAAAGGGAAGTTCCATATAAACACACGGCTTTATGCATGACATCGAATTTTAGTCGTGTAAAGGTCGCTAAAGGCGCACACAAAGAGCTACATTGTCGCGGTCTTCGAGCGCACGTCCGAGTCAGGCGCTTTGACTGACAGGCAAATAAAGGTAGACAAAAGGACCATTCCACGTCGCAAGCCAACGCGGCCGCGCCGCGACTCCTCTCAATTCTCTACGCGAGATTCTCACACTTTCCTCGATCACAATGTGACACCAAAATTAGAACTTTGACTAAATTATAATTTTTCACGTTGAAACAATGATAACAATAGAACAATACACGATATGTCCGAGTCGAAGGCGATAGTTGAGCTTATGTCCGAACGGCGAGAGTTCCCAGGTGTGGAGGAAGTGTGGCGCGGGGAGGGCGGAGACCACCGGCGCTGCGCCCGCGCGCCCGCCGCATAATTACTACGTACACACACATGCACCCGCACCCACCCATCGATAAAACGTTAAATTAAATTTTATCTGCCTTGTAAATTTCATGAGCATCGATTGAGCTTTCGGTATATGGACCGCGGAACATTTAGGACCTGCAAAGCACAGACGGTAGCATTCTAATCGGACGCGGTAGCGCGATTTACGACACCCTCGCCGGCGATGACGGACGCCGCTCGAACGTTGATAAAACGCCAATAAAATCAACTGTAAAGTTTTATCTCTATCGAATCTCCATATGAATGTGACCTCTTGATCCCGCACGCAGACATGGGTGCATTGTCAAAATGCGATAAGGTGGAAAAGCGATATATTTGCATTCCTGTCGTGTTTGACGTTCCGATCGAAAATGGCTTCTATATTTGTTCAGTGAAATGTCAAAATGTGTCGTGAGAACGTCAGTGGATGAGCGTATGACGTGCGCGGGCGCGTCGTGTCCGCCCGGTCACGCGAGGGCCCTCTGACTGGCGGCTAATCTGTGGCGCCGACTACACTTGTACTTGTGTACTTACAGTGCAACTGCATCCACGGACCCTCACTCTACTTGGAATTTCAGCCGCGGGATATTGAAACTGCCTCATGTTAGATCCACTTCCTTTTGAGGAAGGTTAACAAACAATAACCACGATGTTCTCGTTTCCGTTTGTTTGGATCGTGAATTTCTTAAACATGGACTAAACATTAACTAGGATTAAACTTTTAAAGGCAATTAAGTGGAGCGGGTGATTATGTATTTTTAGTTTGCTTTTAAATTTTTCGAGAAATCGCACAGACCACACACTAAATTGTTTTCGTTTCTACTCATTCTAATATACCTACAAACAGCGATTTATTATAGCCATCGAGCTATATTACTACGTATTTCCTCAAAGATTATAGCATAGTTTTACGTTCTATGCAGCTATATTCAGATTTTTTCACTATGTTATAAAAACCGGTATTTTATTTCGAGAGAAAATCACCTAAGTAAGATTGTAAATAAATTGTGCCAATAAAATAGAAATACCTTTGTAAACCATTTGAGATTAAGTATACAATTACATACTACATGAGAGTGATCTCAAAAACTTTCTCATATAAAACATCAGTGACATTTTCAAAATATTCGACTCGTACGAGTATTCCATTCTCGGTCATAATGAAAAACCAATGGATATCGAGCCATTAAACTGCTCCATAAGTCCGTACGGCCCACGAGCCTTTATTACAAAATGTTAGCATACAAAACATCAATAAAACGCAATTTCATAGGAAGCGGCTCGCTTATACGAATGCTGATGCGAGGTGAACAAACTCGGAGCAAGGAACCATGATGATAGAGGATCGTCTCACATAACTCTCGATAATCGATGATTCATAATTGAGACTTGGAAGAGTTCTAAATCAATAGATAACTATGAAACATGATCTCATAATTACTGAGACCAACGTCGGTACAAAACCAACAGAGCTGGAAGGAAGGCTGTAATTCAAACCCATCTGTGGACGCGACCCAGTAATGGCCATCTAAATCATGGGACGTAATCGCAACAGTGATTTTAAACGGAGGTCACGAAGCACTCCTATTGGCCGGTATTTACGGAGGAAAAAACACGACACTTGGATGTCATTTATCAGTGTACACTTTGTCAATTATGTTCTCATGCCAAATGTTTTGTATCGTGTTCATCCGAATGCGAGGCGCGAGCTTTTGTCTGATAAGCTCAATTGAAACGGTCGCTGCGCCGTATCTGAGAGAGGTGTCTCGGAGGACATTAAGCAGATAATTCTGACAATACGTTCAACATAAATTGTGTGAAGAGGCCGGCGGCCGCGCGCCGGATCACAGGCCTACTACAAATGACTGCGTATCCTTATCAGGTAGCCGATGCGGAGGGTGAATTATTTTTATAGCGTTTTAAGACAGTCGGCTTCCGCGTCCCTCGTGAGCTCTACTTACATTTTCCTATTACCCCGAGCCTTTACCGCTTATCTAGTAAATCTTATAAACGCTTTACGTCAAGTACCATTTCATAACCGTCTATCTCGAAACGAGAGAACCGTCGGGTCCGAGCGCCCATAAATATTTGTATGAAGTCGAATATAAATTCCGTTACGGTTTCGATTTTAATTGGAGTAGAATAATGCCTTAGTTTAATGCCGTGTGTGTCTATAAAAGTATTGATTGTGATCGCGCTCATATGTTTTGTGTTTATAGACAATGTTTGAGCGGCACGCCGGAGATACAATAAATTGAGGTTCATTACAGAAATCGCCGTAAAATACCAGAGCGATTCGACATCGAGTAGACGCGAGGCTTTGAAGGTATGGTAGTGTGCGTGCGCGGGCGCGAGCACACCACCGGCGCTCGCACGGGGGCGCGGGCGTCGGGAACAGGTAGTGTTGTGTATAAACAAATAACAAAATCGACTTGTCTTACTGAGCGCGCCAAGGTCGGCCCGCGCCTCGCCTCACGGCTGAGCCTCAACCCATCCAGATACTCTAAACTTTTATACTCTTTTTTTTCTCCAAAAGCCCTTATTTATTGTGATGGTTGAATATTTGGGCGCACAGTTTGTATAAGCAATCAATTTTATTCATTTAGACAAGACCCGTTCCCTTGTAGAAATAAATGAGTGAATATAATAAACATTTGAAAACCAACGCCACTAGAGCGACATGTTTTGATTTAGAAAATAAACACGTCAAATTGCGATAAAAACTCATAGCACGCCGAGACGCTAGGATTTAACGGTATGACACAACAGACGAAGAAAACGTGGCCATGAAATCGATATCTCAAACATTTGGATCGATCGATTTCGTGATGAATGGTGGGTGATATTCGATCCCGATCGATTCGTGAATGGTGGCCGGAAGTTCCGCGGCCGCGTCTCTAGAGGCGTGGAGCGAAGAATCCACGACGAAGCCTGTGACAAATTGCTGCGTGCCGTCATTTCTCTAATCGTTCTGCTTTGCGTCGACAATGATCCCAATTTAATTTAATTAACGCTTCAATGCACTCGGGCCATGTGAACGAACCTAGGAAATTGTTTTTAATGACTTTCCTGTTTCTTTTTAATAGGTGCCACACTTTGTCACGTCTTTGGATAATCTCGCCTCAGATCTCGCTGATGAATGTGGACGGAATACAGTTTAATTTTATGAGCACGGCTGCACAAGGTGTTTTACTGATATAGAGTAAAAAATAAAGTCATTAATGATCAAGTGTTGTATAAATGTATATTACTTCACTCCTTGTGAGAAAACCAAGCGAGTGAGTATTCTTCAATGAAAGTGAAATCAGACGGCAATATATAGATATAGAAGGTAGTTTTGAATTGGCTAGCCGTTTTCATGAGGTTGATGTATAATCCCATGTGCAAAAGAAACGCTGAGAAAATTTTACGACTAAAAAATTGTGTTCTTTAATCAACCGTAGCTGTTTTGAACTCTATGCGCTCGCCTCCCTGTATAGATTATGATTATTGTCATTTCTGTAGGTATTCGAATAAAAAATATTATGTAGGTTATTTACGAGTACATCAATAAAAAATATCATAAACATTAAATAATCATATTGTAAGTATAGGTACATTAAACATACATATCGACTTATGAAATTGAAATAGAACACCTAGTACTTACTTCTCTAGTTCTAGTAACAGCAGGTGACAATGGATCTCGAGTTACAGAGCACTGTTCGCTAGAACTATCCAAGTACCTAGCACAAATTCTCATAAGCTCTTTAGTTCATATTCTAAGAACACTAGCTTGAGTAACTTACCTATACAGAAAAACAGAAAACGGTTTTCGAAGCAAAAGCTATCAGGTACCTACCTACACAAGAACATGAAGACATACAAATACAGAACTAATTAGTAAATTAAAGACACCTAAGGGATCGTCACAAAACTGTTTTCAGCATATTGATTGAACACAACCATCACTGATACAAACATAGATTTTGTAAATAAAAAGAATATAAAGAAAGTTCAAGTTACATTTATCTCATCTGGTTATACGTTCAATCCTTTTTTATCACAGCCTAATCACAACCCAAAACACATTTCATCACGTGTAATAGCTGTCGTGTTCCAAAAATTGCCTCTAATATCAACATTTCTTTCACCGGGAACCTCCTACTTGTCTTGTTATTAACAAAAACTAGTTATGGACAACAAGACAGTAGCCCAGTATTATTATATCAACAAAAAAAAAACATGTAAATCGATCCGTGGCACGCAACGGCAGCGTGCTAGCATGCAAGTGCAAGGAACATTATTTTTTAGTTTAAGCACTCATTGTTATCATGCAGAGCCAGAGGAAGTCCAGTATTTGTATTGTTTGGTTTAAACCATCTGCTCTTAAAATTCTTATTTTAATTTACCTGAAA
This sequence comes from Hypomecis atomaria, assembly GCA_964007245.1. Classification (NCBI taxonomy): domain Eukaryota; kingdom Metazoa; phylum Arthropoda; class Insecta; order Lepidoptera; family Geometridae; genus Hypomecis; species Hypomecis atomaria. Next base: position 14,754,587 of record OZ023291.1, read on the forward strand.
GTAGTTAACCACAGTTTACGTACCTTGTGGTCGAGGAAAATTACGCTAAGAGTAAATATGGCTGGGTCCGTACCTCGAGCTCGTACCTCGAGCCTGAATTGAATAGTTTTATTTTCTACCTTCTTTGCTTTTTCTGAGCTGAAGAAAAAGCGAATAAGCCAATGTAACTCAATTCAAAGTCGCACTAAAAACTCATAGTACTGGCTACTGAGGCATCATTTGGTCACATTAGAAAACGAAGAAATTGAACTCTATTCAGCATTTATAACAAACCATTATTTAACTGGCATTTGTTATACACGAGATTGGCTTTAACAGACCATAAAATGCAAAGGTTATTAAAATTAACGTCAACGCTACCCCAGAAAGGAAATATTAATAGGATCGAGTAGTATTAGTGTTTCTCTTCCACAATGCTCTAATATCGAGTATATTTGTGAAAACGAGGTGGAAACAATGAGAGGCGCATTCGGAACGTCAATTACAGTGTTTGCCAATATCGTTGTCTCAATCGATCGCGGTCGTAGAGCATAACAGCTTGAGGACACAATTACAATCCATTATACCCACTAGACCTTTTAGGGTTCGTATAACCTGCGGTTCTCAAATGTTAATTTCATTTTAAGTACAAGTAGCGGCACGTAAGTCTAGCGCTGAGGGTACTGTGGAGGGGATGGCTGCGAATGTTGACCGCTATACTAAACTCATGCCCAGCCACCCCCTCCACACTTCGCTCAGCGCTAGACTTATATGCCGCGACCTGTAATAAATGACAAGTTTACATATAATTCGATGTTTTTCTTAGCTGAGTTCATAAAATTCTATATCTTTCTAGTGACTACAACTTTTACTTATTTTGATAGAAATATTACTAGTATTTTCCTTAGTTCATTGCAGATAAGTTGGAGGATCTAGACGAGTATTGAAAGTAGTTGGAGTTGGTAGCGGAATCATATTTAATTTTCAGTCAATTAAATGGTTAAGAAATAAACATTTGAGATTCCTTACAAGTGCTAAGCAGCCGACGGGCGCAGCGAAGCATATTATGCGTACCAGTCGGCAGAAGGCAGAAGCAGTGTCGAGGCATACAGAGCCATGGCATTATGTCCCACATTGCGTATTGTTTGTCACTCAGAAGGATTTCACGGCGACAAATGGCCTCAGATCCTGGATAAACCGACCAATACAAAAGCCAATTGAAACAAATTAAAACCATAGTAATTCAGTTCAATTCGCGGTCTTTAATTTACATCACAAGCTCGTACCTCGATGAATCCGATAAGCAAATGTTAATTGAGCGTCAGTGTCTCTAATTGCCAATATCTCTGATGAACATCGGCTGTGGGAACGTTCGATAAAGACCATCATTCGTATATTTCTTAATTCATGTACCAATAATAGCTATTAGGTATTGCATCGATTGTGTAACATACGTTCGAAAGTACGAAGTTACGTTCACCACCGCGCGAATGTAAAAGTGTATCGAATCGTAAAGCACTCATCATTAAGGAATATTGTGTGCATGGTCTAGTGTTCTAGTGAAAACGTGTATAATGGTGATTGCAGCTATAAATATTAGGAAGGTATTCGGAATGGGTTGTGGGCCGTCACCCTGCATTCATTATGCAATAAACCGTGACGATTTGCAAGCTAAAGGGCCAACGAGTGCGTACGAAATTGTCCAATTTTCCTCTCACACAATTGTAGGATTAGAGGAAAATTTATATGTCTGGCTTTTTCAAATTAGAGGCAGGACTGGGCTTAATTCCGTCTGAGGACAGTGCGAGCAATTCCATTTGTTGCCTATCCCAAGGCCATCGGCTACAATGGGCTCACCTTAGTCAGGCTTAGCACAATCCAGGCATTTAGTGACTCCATCCGTGCAGTTTTTTTTCCTTACATTTAGCTGAGGTATTATGTTGGCTAAATAGGCAAGCTTAAGCCTAAATGGGAATGTGGATATATTTTAAAGTCAATGGCGCAGCGAGTGCAATTAATGTTTATTTTTGCTTTTTACTGTTTTTCAAATTCAATAGAAGAGGTTCCTTTCTTCCAGCCTTTAGAAAATAAAAGCAGCAACTGATCAAATGCTCGTAGCACTTAGCACTGATTGGAAAGAGTCTTACAATACCTTAGAATTCTTAGATCTACACAATAGATATAGCCCAGAAGAAGAAGCTCTTTTCAAGTCTTTAGGAAAAACAAACTCTGCAGATCAAGTGCAGATAAGGCATACATGGCTCTAAGAGGCTGATAACCTCTATCTGAACCATATAATTATCGGAGATACCATTCGCCAAGGCGACTAATCTCGTCCAGCACTGTTATCTGCTTACGGAAAACTGAACTTTATTTCTAGAGCTTTAAAGCTGGAGATGAGTGAAAACTATCGAAGTGTGGTCCGTCAAGTCACCGTTGGCACGAAGCTCGCGTCTCCGCCACGAATTGGTCTATAATTAAGAAATAAGTTAAGATACGGTTTTTAGCTGACTTTTTACAAAGCGTCTTGCGGGCCAACGCAATTAACCCGCCTTGTAAATTGAATGTTTGCTTTATAGTGATTAGTAATTAACTTGAAAGTTTTTATAGGAGCTCACGACGGCATTGATCTTATTGATGCCCATTTGTTTTGTTTGTTGCCATACTCAAGTCAATTTTGTCGGTAAATATTAATTTAGTAGAGCTGTATTTTTTTTATTCGGCACTTGCGCGTAGTACAGTAAATTAGACGAGTTTCTTTTTGGCATAGGTACCTACGTTGATTGCAGAATTGTTAGTAGTTAGTACAACTGTTCTGTAGTAATTAAGCAATAACTTTGTAGAATCACATGTTTCTCTTAATGGTTTGGTTTTTGCTATTTTAAATCATTTGTAATCGTGTCTGGTTATTTTTTGCCAGCCTACTAAAGAACTAGTTACGAAGTACATACTTACAACGAAAACATAATTACATTAAGTGTGTACTTACAACGTGTTTTATTTTCAATAGTGTTTTGGTTTTTTTTAAAGTCGTCCTATTTAAATAACACAAAGTGCTCTTATGTAATTGACAGATACATTGCTCTGCGTTTTGATATGTACCTATTTTTAACCTTTATGCCTAATAGCCTTTACTAGTTTTGTCACTGAATGAAGTCATGTTTTCTTTGTTGTAGGTACCTATTTACATAAATACAGTAGTTTTATGTAAATATTTTTATAAACAACATTATGATTATTACTAATTTCAGTTGTAGGTACCATTAATTATTTTTCGCACGAATCAATGTTTACAATTTTACATTATTGTTGCATTTTTAAAAACGGCTCAGCCTGAAGCCAGTCGATAACATTTAAATGGGACTACCTCAGAAGTATACCCTTTCGAAATGAAAAAGATTTTTTTAAATCAGTTTGTTTAAAATTGGCGAAAATTTCAATGAACATACATACAGTTGAACATAGAACCTCCTCCTTTTTATAAGTTATCTAAAAATTAACTTGACTGCTTCGATGGAATCTGATAACCGTGATACGACGAAAAAACTGGAACAGTTGGGAGGTAACCTCTCACCCAGATGTCAGATAATATCTTACAGTTGGGTAAAACATTTCTCACTAATAAGTTACCTCCCAACTGTTTTTTCAGGCTTAGAACAATAACTAGAAAATAAAAGATAATACAACAAACAGAATACATTTAGCTAAATACAAGGAATTTCAGAAATCTCTACAGGATTATCCAGAACTGATGTACTAAGCCAAAAGAAAGTAATTTAGAACATCATAATGAACAACTATTACTATGGGGACATCCCGGAATTCGAGAAAAAATCAGCTGTTTCATTCATTTTTCCGATTTCGAGTTGCAGTTTTGTATGGAACAGCTGATTTTTTTCCTCGAATTTTGGGTAGGCCCAATATTAAAAATAGTTAATAATGATGGTTTTAATCACCTTGTGACTAAAACCATGTGAAGCTCTACCTAAAACTCAAACTCAAATCATTTATTGCAACATATGAAATTAACATGCGGTTCTTAATTACTTAACATGTTTTGTATAGTTAAACATATGACCCTGATAAGGGTATGGCAATTTTATCATTTGTATTGGAACGATTTATTACTATGTTTTCTAGATTATCGTTAAAAAATTCGTGTAATGTATAATAGTATTTGGATAATAGAATAATTTTTAGTTGTTTTATAAACCAGTTTTCCTTTTCAGTATCTTTTAGATTATTTGGCAGTTTACCAAATATTTTATAGCTATAAAATGCGTCTATATAAATCTAGCACTAGAACTGTGCAAAAAAATTCATGGATTCAAGTTGCAAAAACATATTATTTCAATAAAACATTTACAGTGTTACAGTGGGACTACAAGCCCGATTACAGAGGCGCTAGCGTAAATTTAATAGCAACGTAAAAAGCGTTCTCTCTATCGAATGCCTCAAGTGAAAAAGAAACAGGACTATGCTATTTAGCTATTATAATTAGGCTGGCGCCTCTGTAATCGGGCTTAATATTCGATCAATTAGCAATAAACCACTTCACATCGGTGTCGCAAACCTGCATAAATTCAATTGGATCGCTCGGCACAATCCGCAACGTCTCGGACATGGCTGGGCAGAATAATTGATGTCGTTACAATGATACACATTGTAGTAGTTACATAACACGGTAGCTATAAATTTATTGGTTATTTCCTGAAAATCATGCGTTCAAGTTTGGAAGAAAGCCGCTTGCCAACGGTCTTAGAGATGCATTAGGGGAGGTCTATGTCTAGTTTTGTCTGTCCTATGACTATGACTGTTATGTAATTTTGATGATGTTTTAAATGAAAAATTGATGATTTGAAAATGTTTTGATACAAGCAATCCCTCCATAGCTAGTAATCTAGTAACGTTAGTATGAGATGTATCGATTTTGCTGTGTAGACTTAAGTTAAATATATTAAATATTAATATTACATCTTATACACGGTCTCTGACCCCAAACTAATAATAATACATAATAATTGTAAATAATTGTTTTATTTACACAGAAAAAGAAAAAAAAACTTAAATAACACTTTCCGCTATGACTAAACTAATACTAAAACTTAAACTAAAAAAAAAACACAAAACAAAATAAAACCTAATCTAAAAGACCCTCGGCTGAGGGTAACGTGGCCAGAATGCTGGCAGCATTGCCTCGCTGAATAGCAATACTCAGCTTTTGGGCGAAATAGATGCCAGCACTCTGTATGACATGTATTGGATAGTCCAAATCAATAAATTACTCAAGAAAAATTTTGAAATTGTAATTTGATATTCAGAACCTATAATAGATACTTAAGTACCTAATATATTTTTACCTATATCATACAATCTTGGTTCAAAATTATTACTTAAATATTTAGGTTAACCTAATTAAAATTAAGCCTAACCTAACCTAACGAAAATGCGATCTAACAACAATGGCACATAATATAACAATTTATCGATACACTTCTCATGTAGCATAAAAATTGAAACATAAAATACACTGAAAATCCTTGTTTTAAATAAATATTAAGTGTAATTCCGCTCTGTCGTAGGCATATAAGGTTCCATTCAACAAACCAAATTACATCACAAACAAATTTAGTAATTAATCATCTAACTGTATTATGGTTCGGCTATGGTTAGGTTAAGGTTAGGTTAGAGAGAAAAAAAGTTTGGTTAGTAAAATTAGGTTTGGCTTGGCTTAGGTAAGTTTAAAAAATTAATGAACCTGATATAAAATTAGAATTAATCCGTTAAAAATAATCAAAATAATTAAATATGTAACTGAAATAGTGATTAGTGATCTTTTCAAAAAATGTAGTAAGCCTGAAAGTAACATTTAATTAATCTGTTAAAAATTGTACAATAATAATAGTTATAACAAATGTTACAAAATTGTACAAAGTACTTCGTCAATTTAATTTAGTCGTTTATTCATAACAAGGATTCGAAAATGAATTTGCGCAAAGTAACGCCTCAATAAACTAACATAAAAGAAAAACATAGGTACTGCAACAGTACGCAATAATTTATTCATTCGCAAACCCCATGCAATGGCTCTCAGAAAAAGACGACTAAAATCTAGACCAGCCCATGAAAAACACTTTCGTGTCGAACCAACATTGCTACAGCGACTCTTACATTTCTTCCACACGTAGAACCAAAACGAGCACTAAACTGCACTTTACGTGCGGTGAGCGAACCAATAGCTCTATTTCAAAGCTGTCTCAAACGAAAAAGGTAAACAAATGCCTTACACGAAAGGAAGAGATGTTTCAGTACAGCATAATCCACCGCCCAGAGAGGCCACCCATTTATTTACTTATTGAGATTATTATCGTGCGTAATAATTCACTAAGTTTCAATTGCATAATGACGGCGGATAGGACTACCAGTGCTCAGGGCGGACGCCGCTCAGATAATCTAAGCTTCCTCGGGAAGACTATTATTAAATAGGGGCTGTCAGTAAACCTCGAGGCTTCTTCTAAGCTGTGCCTGTAGGGTTATCAGTCTCGGTAGCCGTGATTGCTCTGTGTCACGCTATTTTGTACGCTGATTGAGACGACAGATTGTGATCGATGGGCGATAGACAAGTGCGTAAGCAGGCAGCGCTTATTGATGGATAGATAACTCTTGAAAACATGTATTATGAATATGTAACAGAGACCTTATGAAATTATTCATGACACGAAAAGCATGATGCTATGCCGCTTATCGTAGAAGTTCGAAGAATAACTATAGAAAATGTATAGAACTACACGAAAACGACCACAGTTTCTTCGTTATAATCTCATACCAAGGCTTAGTTTTAAAGCAACTAAGTTGAGTAAGTAGATAGTTTTAAAGTCAACAAGCGTTCTATTCACTACAAATCAAACGCTAAAACGATCATAATCTCGTTACTTCAATAATTATTTAGAACATTGTTCACGTAACATTATTTCGCCATAACTTTAAAGACCATTTGTGTTTCAAACAAGATCCAGAGTAGCAAATAAAGCAGCATTTCGTTATCTATTTGTAGGTTCAAACTAATGAGATGTTTCCTAGACTAAACTCTACATTGTTACTGCAACCGGCTGCCTACTTTATCCAGTTTCCTAAGGCTCCTAAGCCATCAAAGGCAAAGTTCAAGAATGCTTTCACCCAGACTGATAAGTTTGATAACCCTAGCTCAGTTCCCAGACCAGGTACCCTGTAGTTTGGAATACAAACTGCTAGAAATGTGATGTACTGTGGAAATGATTTTTCTTAGAGGCTAGATTAACACATACTATAGGTTTATAGTCCAAGAGCTCGAGAAGGAAGGGTATATCTTAGGAACAATATTATATAAAAATATTTAAGTTTGAAAACTTTTCTGAGTATTCAGAGGAAAGTTCACTACTAAACAGTATCTGGTATAAAACGATTCAACCTTCACTTCTTCGTTCTCCATATTTCTTGAGAGCCAACATGGGAAGGAAATAAACTGTGACAGCTGCATGGTTTCAATCTGTACACGTTCCATTAAACATGTTTGCGTATATTATGGGAATAGGTGGAATCACCTTCGTGTGACCGCTATGATTGAAGATGTATACTTACCACCTTTCAATAGAATGCGCCTAGAACCAAGGACTGCGTCTGCATCGTCAATTCTTTGATAGTAATTATGTTATCTGGCAAGTGGGAGGCTGTAATAGCGTATTATCTACACCTGATTCAAAAAATACCAGAAGGCTGTACGACGCATACCGTGCAACTCTTGCAATACGCAATCAACAGTTAATTTAAGAATTACTGTTAAGTCTACAAGTTAAGTAATAAAAAAAACCTGTTTAAATAAAATAAAAGTATGAAAAATGCATGACATTATTTATGCATAATGTTATGGCGGCTCAAGCTTGGAGAACAGCGGATTTTTAATCCAGAGAACCTGAATCCGGATTCTGTCTGCCAGAAGTTTGGTACTTATGTGCTAGCTTTTAACAGTGAAGAAACACACAATGGTGATATTGACGATACCTAGATGCTTGAGATATTTTTATGTTCCCGAAAACTAAAGTGTGTCTATGAATCCCGTGTTTATCCAGCGTTATAGGAAAAACCACGGATAAACCTTCGCACGAGCTTCTTCTCCATCTCCAGTCTGTCCAGTCGCTCGATCGGCAATTTTTTCGAATGTCGAGTGTCATTTTATTTTGTATCCAATATTACATATTATCATCACACATTTCAAGACGGTCTAAAAGTGATATTAAACTAATTTTTGCCTATGGGTTTGAATATACCTACTTTCATTTGCAATATAATAGCATACTGTTTTCCTTTATATCAACCGGTTTGACCACATAACATGGCTATTAGTAAAAAGTACTAGAAACTTGTTTCTTTTGCTTTGCTTGTTTTTGTTTACTCACAATTTTTGTATTATATATTTATATCATACATTTGGCTATACTACGCATATTCCAGCAATCTTATCACGTAGAGATTTATCTCGAGTGTTTTATGCTAAATTGAGATCACAAATCTATCACTGTTATCGAGATAGTATATTGTAGGTTATCTATAGATTTATATCAATAACTATCGTTTGTTTTTGCACAAAGAAAGCGTATCTTACTCAGGCCTTCCTACTCGTATTTGAATACGTAAATATATTTTAAACATAGAGTCGGCAATATCACCGATGTTGTCCTGTTGATATTGGAGCAGTATCCACTTCTACCCAGTACTGCGAACGCTTAACTTTTTTTATCACCAGATTATACGATTTAAAACTGGTTTCAAAGGATCTAACGTACTTACGTAAGAGCTATTGCTGTTATCATAGGACGCTCTATAGTTCGAGACAAAAAGCAGATAACACTCATGACTCACTAAGCGTCTATGAATGCGGCTTGAAAACCTGGAATTCCATTGAACAATAAAACTACGCAAACGTGTGAATCGGTAAGTATTTCAGACGCCAGCATTCACTTCATCAGCTAGTTGGTGCCCTTTAATCATTTAAATGGAGCACCGTACATCAGACAATAGTGCGAGAACGTTCCGAGATTTACCTTTTATTCGAGAGATTCTCAGCGAAGCAGTTGAGGTATACCGTTACCTAAACAGATATTAATCATAATTTTCACTCGCGCGTCCTACTCAACTACTATTTCGATGATAGTTATTAGCTCTTTTTGGTTACAAACTCGATGCGTGTGGGCAGGAGGCGACCAGTGGAAAATTGCCGTGCGACAAGCCAGCCAGGGTAATGGATTTAAAAGTGCTTCGTTGGGGACACCTTTGAATAGCAAAATAATCACTTCCTTTGCAATTATCCGAGCATTAGAGCAACTTGTCTTGATATTTGGCTGCCTTGTATGGCGCCTCTTTTAAACATGGGAAATTTTCTTCGAGTCATTATAATTTTCCTCAGTTTTCTATTCCAATTGTTTATTGAAATTTATTAAACTGTACCACACAATATTGAGGCAACTAGGTATTACTAATATCAGGAGCGCCCTAATAATACTCCCCGGATCGAAGAAGCAGAACTAGGCCTAGTACTAAGGTCATTTTTGAACAGTTTACAGAAACGACGTCAAAAAGAGCAAAATGTAAAGGATTTAGGCGTTTAAAGGCAGAAAGTTCGCGGCTGATCAACACGATGATAAGGTAGTTTAATTTTGGGCTCCAGATCAATAGCCTATGAACAATTTCTATTTTTAACCGACTTCCAAAAAGGAGGAGGTTCTATGTTCGTCTTTATGTTTTTTTGTGTATGTTCATCGACAATTTCGCCAGTTGTGAACCGAATCTTTTTTAGTTCGAAAGGGTAAGCTCCCGCGGTAGTCCCATTAAAATTTTACAGAAATCAGCTAAGCTGTTTTTGAAAAATCAAAAAGTCAAGGGAAATTTTCGAATTTTGTTCACGATAGAAGGTGGTTTTGTCATTTTTTTGCGAAATATAATTATTAGTTTTAGAATCTGCATAGATACCTACCCAACATATTCATCTAGAATAACGTACGTTGGTATTTTCCCAATTCTAATTTACCCTAGCTCTTTCACAAACAAACTATTAGTATCAATGTAACCAAAATTGTCAACATAAATAGAAACAAATGCTTGCAGCCAATTGCCAATTACCAGTTCTTAACTACCGTCTGAGAAACGATTAAACTGATTCTGCAAGTTTGTTAGCTGATTTGTTTTAAGTACTAACAAATGAATCTGATCCAGATTTATAAAGTTCAATAACCTCAATTAGCAAATGTTGTCATCGTCTAATAGAGACAATTGTTTTCGACCGGAATTGGTCTATGCGACCACTTGATTTAATCAGAGCAATCAATGGGGACACTCTGGTAGCAGCTGCGAACGACAATAGATATTTATGCTCAATTTATGCAAGCTTCTAAAAAGATAGTGTGTGGAAAATAACAAAACATAAAATATATTAAATAAAAAATAAGTTAGTGAACATATTTGTTTACATCGGTACATAAAAACAGCATCACTAAGATTCTAGTACGAGTAGGACACTCAGATGATACACCATTGGACAATAATACGGACCTCCAATATCTCTACAGTCATTAAGTATAAAACTCAAAGTACTTACATGGCTCGCTCCAACTACTAGCTTATCAAAGCTGTTCCATACTCGCACATACAATACACCATTGATCACTATCGCAGACTGGCACTCCAGCCCGTCGCCCAAACCATCACTCTATCTACCCTCATTCCATATACTCCTCACCGTCGCAATACCGAAGTGTGTTGCTCTCTATTTACCCTCATTCCATATACTCCTCACCGTCGCAATACCGAAGTGTGTGGCGACTATGTGTAGATACCCTCTTTAATAAGCGCAGCTAACAATTATAATCATAAACTTCATATCCGATGTATACAGGTTTATTCCTAATCAAAAAGCATCCTTTTAGGGGCTTATTCTGTACGTCCAAACTAACAACTTTTAGTCAATTGTTCCAAAGAAAAATATCGTTCACCCGCGACAAAATGTATGGAACAGCTGTTTTTTTTTTTTGTTTTTCCAAATGTAGCAGAACAAAAGTTGTTAGTTTTGATGTACAGAATAAGTATGCTAATTGATTAGGAATAACCCTGTATGTGTGACATTGAAATGTTCTGATCATAAATTATTTTATTGTTAATTGTATTGTCAGATAACTAACTTCTGGGTCAGAGAGGCGTGGGTTCGATCCCCACCCAGGGCAAATATTTATGTGATGAACATAAGTGTTTGCTCTGTGTCTGGGTGTTATTTAGTTACTATCTATATAAGTATGTATTTAAAAATAAGTGTATGTAGTATATCAGTCTCTGGCAGCCATATCACAAGCTTCGCTTAGTTTGGGGTCAGAGGCCGTGTGTAAGATGTCCCCTAATATATTTATTTATTATTTATTTATTTATTGTCAATTTGACTTGTAACAGTGGTGTTTCAATAAATGACTATGTCTAACAATAGTGTGTTTGTCATTCCTGTACAATATGATTAATTTAGACTGGAGGCAACCTGTTTCTAACCGTTTCCTTTGGGAATCTGTTATGTATTTAATATTTATATTTTACATTTTAGAGGATGATTATGATAATTATCTTTAAATTATACATGGACAGAATACAAATATGTACATGCTTTATAAGTCAAACAGTCACTATTATGATAGAACTATTGGGTAGATAAATAGTCATCATTAGAAAAATCCTTAGTTATAAATAATCTGCCAAGTGCGATTCGGACTCGCGCACGAAGGGTTCCGTACTGTATGGGAGCCCCCCTTAATATTTTTTATTTTAATATAATTATTTATTTTTCAAACAACTAAACATTTGGTGAATATTTCCAGCATCTACCTGTCACTGTTATTGATTTCGAGCGAAAAACGGCTAAAAATTAATGTTTGTTGCATAGGAGCCCCCTTAAATTTGTATTTTATTTTGTTTTTAGTATTTATTGTTGTAGCGGAAACAGAAATACATCATCTGTATAAATTTCTTTTTTCTAGCTATCACGGTTCATGACCTACAGCCTGGTGACAGACAGACAGACGGACGGACAGCGGAGTCTTAGTAATAGGGTCCCGTTTTTACCCTTTGGGTACGGAACCCTAAAAACATAAAATATCGAAAACTAAATTCCTCGTAGCCGTTTAGTCTGCTGCTATCTTGAGCACAAAATAGAATGTAGTCACACACCAACTCTACTCATTTCTCAAAATAAAACTTCAAAACAAAGGAAACATTCTACGTAATGTGAGCAACATGTGTCAAGATTTCTTTCAGCTTTTGACACCACAATGTCAGGCAATGTCGGCTGAGACATTGCGCTTTTTCTGATTGAAATGTTTATAAATAATGTTTCGAGATGTTTCAAGATAACATCTTATTCTTCGTTGTATCTTTAATATCCCTTAGGCAGTAATGTTCTCTCTTTGCCTTATACCTTGTTTTGCAGCCGTCATTTTGTAATTGCTCACATTTCAATATTAAAACTTTGAACAATAAATTATTCATGCATATTAATCTTCGTGTAAATAATTTCACAATTCAAACAGGTTAATTTATTGACGTGTCCAGCTCCTTTATTACTGATCTTCGTTTTGAATTCGGTACTTTGTTTGTCATATCCATCCCCACGATGAGGTATCGGAATAAATCCACTTTTTACAGTGTGCTTTTAGCACTTACACAATTTTACTAATATTTTCATCTAGGTGTTAGCGTTCCGCACGGTCAGTATTTGTATGGATGACCGCGGGTGGCATTTTCCAACTGACCGTGGCTCGTATGACACGTTAAATTGTAGGTCCCGGTTGTCCACTGCTGGACATAGGCCTATGAATTTCCAATAAGACGGACTCGAAGTGGTTTGCATTCAGCGTGTTCCGGTGGCCTTGATCAGTTCATCGGTCTACCATACAACTGAAATCTTTCAGAAACTCCGGATATACCTACAAAAATCTCGGTAATTATTAAAAACTAAAACAGTGATCTTCATAACATTTCTGAACAAATAGCACAGATCTAAGTATATCGTAAGTAAAGACCGAGACATTTGCTAGCAAATCGCACGGTTCGAACATTAAATGCAACCGATAAAAACATTACTCGCCGCCCTCAATAAATACACATTAACGTCCCGGAGCATTCTGGTTTACATTCCGTGCGGTTTCCAACGAGTTTTATAAAAGCTCCGTTCGGCCGCACACGCAATTACAAGCGCCTCTTTGCGCTACAATCAATATTTATCCTCCTGCGAGACAATGTGATGTGGACCGGACTGCTACAGTACCGTGGCGGCTTCGTGGTGCGAATCGGGAACGCTGTCAGGCGCTCAACCCATCACCTTTACGCCAATAGCATTTCAACGCAAAAAATGACTAGAAGATTTGTGTTTAAAATGCCTTGAGAGTTTAGAGAGATAGGCCATTGGCATTAACAGCCAATGGGCTATCGCTAATTTAAACATTTCATGTCGCTTTTTGAATCTGTAGATCCTTACATAGTATAAAATAAGTCGCTATTTTCGTTTGTTTGTTTGTTTGTTTGTTTGTTTGTCTGTATGCTTAAATCTTTAAAACTACGCAACGGATTTTGATGCGGTTTTTTTAATGGATAGAGTGATTCAAGAGGAAGGTTTATATGTATAAAAATTCCCGAAATTCCCACGGGAACGGGCACAACGCGGGTAAAACCGCGGGGCGCTGCTAGTTTAACAATAAAAATAAGTAAGTAAAATAGGTATCGTATACGCGCAATGGAAAAATTGAAAGAGTCTTTGTTATTTTTTATTATTAATAATTGCACCATCTGACAAGACGCTTTTAAACTGTTCTGGTTCGGCTCTTTCGTGGTTTCGCCCCGCAAGCTGTTCGGCCCGCGGGGCGAATCAACGAAGACTCTTTTTGAAGGCCCTCTTTCGCCCTGTTCTCGTAAGATATACATAGAATGTACAAATGCCGTCTCTTCAAGTATTTGCTCTGTGCACACCGGGCCGGCTGCATCGTGTACACGCATAAATAACTTACCGTGCAATTTTCGAACTTAATGATATTAAGATGGCTTATCATTACATATCGTCCATTCCTTCGCACATTCATTTCATTACGATTTAAAATTATCATCATCACGATCGTACAAGCATTTTTCATTCAAAACGGAAAATGCGCGATTAATTAAACAAATTGCGTTCGCGTTCACTTGCAATTAATATCGATTTAAGTTGCAGGGCGTGTCCGCAGCTTATAACTAAAAGAGTAAAAGTGAGATTAATTGCACAGACACAAGATAAAATAAAGGCCATCATAAAATAGCCGGTTGGGTTTTATGGTGCGGAAAACAATGCGCTCGATCCGAACAATCGGAATCGATGCAATGCGGGGATGTCGAAGTGAAAGCATATGCGAAACAAGAAAAAGCCTCGCAACCAACCAGTTATTACACTAATCGCTGCGATATAATTCCCAAGTCAACTTAAACACAGGTTCCTTGCGGATCGAAATGCAAACATGGCGGCCGCTTTGAGACCCTCGGACACGGTAAAATCCAGAAGAACATTCGCGTTCAAAAAGGAAGCCTCAACATCAACTAAAATATAGTAGCGCTTTACATCTATCTTTCAAAACGGAGTGATGGGTGTTATCGATGTCAAGTTTGGACTCAGCTCATTTTGTTCAAATGGATCTAAAGTAAATAGCTAGAGAATCTTTCTGATTTCTATCCATGTTCGATTTTTGAAACGATAGCGCGGGAACCGGCGCGTGCGTCCTTGCTCCGGCGAACGAGGAAATTAATTCCGTGTAAACTAAAACGCTATTGCTTCTTAGATGAAAACACAAATTGCCTTGCTTCTGTTTAAATACTGAGCTAAGCGTGAAATTGGTACACAGTATCCTGTAGGTAATTATATTTCTAATCATTACTAGCTATGATTTGCTCGGCGATTGAGTGTGAAATGAACTCCATGAAAAATTTTGGTAAAGCCGGTAAAGCGGTTTGCAGTTTTATTCACTCATTAAAACATTTATACTAGGTGGTAAATTACTTTATATTTTTTCTGCATCTAGAAGTAATATCGTTTAGACCTAAAAACCCGAAAAATCGCATCCGTAGATCCGTCCACACGTTTTTGCGTTCCATGCAAACAAAAAGCGGCTCCAAAATCGCGAGCTTAACTTTATCAGTTCTTTGCAATATATACATCAATACATCAAATAAATGCATAGAGACATAAAGAGAAGCTTTTGCTTAAACTGGCGTACGAGACACTTTTTTTTAACCTGTACTGTCTGACTCCTGGGCAAAAGTTTTCCCCATTTCCTTACATGAGTCGCAATCCATCGCAACCTCCTGCCAACCACTGTCGAATGAATCAAAATCGTCACGCCAGCGTTTCTTGGGCCTATGGCGAGGCACTTTTATGGAAATATTCATACACATCAAGTTTGTGCAACATACGTACATTGCAGGATGAAGTGTTGTGTGACTGCATTTGAATTAATGTTTTTAAGATCTGTGATTAGTATTAACGTTGATAGGCATTGCAATCATAACTGCGCAGTTATGATTTTAAGCAGATTTTCGCGTCAAATTAGGTCTTATCTTGTCTATTATCTAACATAACCTAACCTAACCACCACCACTGCGGTCAAACAACAAACTACTCAAAAACGGTCCACCCACAAACTCGATGCAGTTGTGCCGCGTTCCTATAGCCTTCCAGCTCCATCGCACTGGCCACCATTGAAAGAGAAACTACTCTTCAAGTTGATTCAAATGAGCCCAAGCTTGTGTCGTTTCATTCAGCCACCTTCCAGCTCCATCATTATATCAGACCAGATGACATAGTCATTATAATATTGCATTTTCACGCGATTTACATATGTATGCAAAATTGTAGCACTACCGGGAAGTGGATCAAATTTAATTCGCAAGATTTGATGACAAACATTGGGACATGCAGATGAAAATAAAAACTTGTAAAAATAGTGCTGACACAGGACATTTATTAAAATCGTAGTGAGTGGCTCGCTTTATTTATGAAATTAATAGTAATAAATATGATAATAAAGTAACACGGCGGTAGCGGGGGTTGCAGATCATCTTAGGGATAATAATAATTCCTTATTAGACTAACACTTACATAAATATTAGGCCAGTTTAATATTATTCGAAATGGACTACATACTAAATAATTTAACGCCAAGTACTTGTTTTATCGCCAATTTTAAATTATGACTTTATTTTGTTGGCCACAAAAGTTTATGAGCTTTTCAACATATTTGTATCAATTTATACGGAAAATACTGGATCATTTATGTAACGATGAATAACTTCAGGATCAATCCATAAAGCGCGTGACTTTTGATAGAATAAAAATAATTTTTTATTTGTAATATCACATTCTAACAAACAGTATCGAACCAGTTCATTACATGGACGAAGGCAGGGGTGAGCTAGCACTCCCCCATAAAAAAATATTCAGACATATATTTTTAACAAAATTGTATACAAAAAACCTAATAATTGGCCAAGTGCGAGTCGGACTCGCGCACGAAGGGTTCCGTACCGTACGGTTTTTACCAATTATTTATTTTTAAAGGGAATATACCATTTACCTAATGTTCTGTGAATATTTGACGCATCTTACTGTTGACGTTATTAATACCGAGCAAAAACATCACGTTTCTTGTATGGGAGCTCTTAAAGATTTATTTTATTTTAATTTAGTTAAATATTCTGCGAATATTTCAGGCATCTACCTGTCACCGTTATTAATATCGAGTGAAAAACGGCGAAAATTTCAGATTTGTTGTATAGGAGCCCCCCTTAAATATTTTTTTCTGTTTTAGTATTTTTTGTCATAGCGGCAACAGAAATACATCATCTGTGAAAATTTCAACGTTCTAGCTATTACGGTTCATGAGATACAGCCTGGTGACAGACAGACAGACGAACAGACGGACGGACAGCAGAGTCTTAGTAATAGGGTCCCGTTTTTACCCTATGGATGCGGAACCCTAAAAAAAGTAAACTACACGCAACAGAATGAAGAAAGTGAAAGAATTTACAAGACACGCGACATCGACAAGATCGCGCGACAATCCTGCATCAATGGTGCTCAAGAATTTATATTTGGCATCAACGCGTGAGTCGAGACCTAAAAATATGTCTCTCTCATAAAAATAATGATAATGACGCATTATGACGTAGTTTACAACAGCTTTTAAAAGGAAACTTTATCTCCACACCTGCCCACAGAAAGGCGGGGCTTTTATCTGCGCGGAGACTTGTGATTGGTGTCGATACTTTATAAACACCTATTTGATAACTTTACGATTGAAATATGGATGTTAATTTTGTGATTATCATTGTATCAGTCTTAGGACGTCTACTGTTGGACTTAGAACTGCCCTATAGATTTCTAATGAGACCGGTTGGAAGCGGCTTGCATCCAGCGCGTTCTTGCAGTCTTATACTACAGGTCGTCTGTCCACCTAGATTTTTGTGATCAACTTTGAAAAAAACATAAAAATAGTAGGTATTTAATCACATCCTGAAAACCGAAGTGCATAAGTTAAATACTACAAATCGAGTACAAAAAGTTTTATTAACCGACTCCCAAAAAGGAGGCGGTTCAATGTTCGTCTGTATGTATTTTTTGTGGATGTTCATCGGTAATTTCGCCGGTTGTGAACCGAATCGAAAAGTTATTTTTTGGTTCAAAAGAGGAAACTCCCGAGGTGGTTGCATTTAAATTTTATACAAATTGTCTGAACCGTTTTTGAAAAATCTAAAATAATAAATGTAATTGTGTACACGATGGAAGGCGGTTTTGCCATTTTTTGCGAAAAATAAGTATGCTATGAAAAGAGATACTATTATATATAAATACTTACTACTAGCTTTTTCCCTCGGCTCGCCTGCGTATTTTCTTTATGCTATCCCACAGGAACCTTTGTTTTTTTTTTCGGAATAAAAAGTAGCCTACGTCACTTTTCAACCTTTGAACTACATTCATGCCAAATATCACGTCTGTACGTTGCTCTGTTGCTGGGTGAAAGCGTAACAAACTTACATCCACATTTATAATATTAATAGTAGGGATTAGATATTATACTAGTATATTAGCGGTAAGATTTAAATGAGTCTAGCGAGTTTTTTTCTTAGCTATGATTTTTGAAATAGAGAGTCGATTAACTAGTTTGATAAACTATGATTCCAAGCAGGACAATTATGCAAAGCAAATATTATAAAGCTGAAGTCATTTAAAATATAACATAATCAGAACACTATCATCGTTTTGTTCAAGATCTATAGCTAGCGTAGTATTATGAATTATTAATTTTAGCTAATCAGTTAGATGTTTAATACGAACAAAACTATTATTTCCGTAACAAACTGGTCCATAAATAACGATCCTAATGTTCTTCCACGCAACACCTCGACTGCAGAGATGACTTTTATAGCCCGACTGATATCCAAATATTTATTAGCTTAGAGCAAATTAAAAAGTATAAATTTAAATATTAGGGGACTAAATGCTATTATAGCTATGACACTTCACTACCAAATCCTGTATTTAATATTAGAATGGGCCTACTTGTCTCAGTCGCCCGGAGTGAGTATTAATGAATTTCACCCACAGATCTCCTAAGACGGGACATGACGTGTCAGCCACCTCAGCGAAGCGCATCTGATTAAGGACACGTTAACTATTACCTACCTACTCAGTTAGGTACCTACCTACTAGACTAGGTCAGCAGAGATATATTTCGTATAAAATTCTGTGTTTAAACGTACAACTACGCGTAACGTCAATAAATTACACAATCTTATCAGTCACTAGCTGCCCACCTCGGCTTTACTCGGGTATGATTTGCTAAAGAAGATTATATAAATATTGTGCCTATATACCTACCACATAATGTAGGGATGGGAGTTTTAGTAATGATCCCTATTTTTTTCTGAAAATATAATATAGCCTATGTCATCCGGAGATAGTGTAGCTTTCCAATAGTAAAAGATTTTTTCAAATCAGTTCTGTAGTTTCGGAGCCTATTCAATGCAAACAAAATCTTTCGTCTTTATAATATTGGTATAGACTACACACAGTACAACAAATGACTTATTTATATACGTTGGTACAACACTGCATATTTTTCATTTGCTTCGTAAACATAAATTTTGTGATTTATGAGTATTTGTCACATTTACATGCCCACGCCGGAAAATAAATGCCTGTCACTAGACCTCTATGATTTTTTTTTTTTTTTTTTTTTTATTCAATATAGGTTTGCGTTTGACTACATACTGCCTGATGTTGAGCAGATATGCGGTCTAGGATGTAGCACGCTTACCTAGAAGATACCTATTTACTCGGGATTTGAAGACACCCACGTCGTACTTTAGCGGGAAGACAGACCCAGGCAAAGCGTTCCACATTCTGGCTGTTCGTATGAGGAATGAGGACTCGAAACGCTTGGTTCTAACGCGCGGAATGTCCACCATAAAAGGGTGGCGCTTTGGTCGCGTCTGTCTAGCCGTACGATAGAAAACCGTGCCTCGGATCCCGCTGCTCTCCACGACTAGTCGGCCGATGCGGTAGTCGATGCGTGCACCGTTTTCGATTCTCCAGAGGACGCTACTGTTCCGACCCGACTTCCAGATTGGCGTCACTAGACTTCGCGCCGGAACACGAGCTCAAAAGAGTCGCTTAGCGGCGCGGCTTAGTCTGGTGGGTGGTCTCTCGCCGCGGCTATAGCCTACCACCAGTATGGTTGTTGCCTGGTTAGCACCACCCAGGACCACGTGTGGGGAACAAAAAATAATAGGGTTCCTACCCACGGACGAAGGCAACTCGGTCCCAAATTCACCTTTACAGCTTAAATAATTTCTTACAACCATTTGGTGCGTCTTTAACGTAAGTTTTATAATAATCCCATAGTATTTTACGATTAAATATTAATTTCGTAGTGTACAGCGCATCTTTGATAAACTGTAATCGTTGTAAATGTAGGTGATTTGAATAATTTCATTACTTCACTTGGGGGAATATGTGATACGAGACGATAAGTAACACGCAAAGTCATATTTTAATAAATAGTAAATTAGCTTTTGATTATGAAACACTCACTTCTAACAAAGACGATCAAAACGATGAGCCAAACATAAGACTGACTAGTTCATCAATGGTTCCGTAGCAAACAAATTGTTATACATATTTCGGTGTAGATGGGTTTAATATCGGTATTTTGCTTAAATAAGCTCTTTATTTAATTGGATCTGTGATATTTTAGCCCTTCAAATGATTTAATATTTTATAAAGCTTACGACTTTTTACTTCGATAACTTCTTAGGAATAATTCATGTACCTAAATCATCTGCACTCATGGGAGGCCTATATATGGCTATTTCAGTTCAGCAGTGGACATTCGATGGCTGATGGGCGGATCTCGTCGACTTCGCATTTTTTTTGTTGCGGATCTGCAGTTTCCGGTAAATTATTGTATCTACCAAAACAAGACCAACACAACTTAAAAATTAATTTGCTGACTTTCATTAAAAACTCATTAATCTTTACTGATATTCGCTGTATCAATTCTGTGAAAATGCATATCTTCAAACTCTATTAGTCCAAGAACAATGAAAAAGTTAGCGCCGTTTGACAAAGGCTCTACGGGCTAAGATATAAAATTATAGGCGACCTATGTTTGATAAATCCAGTAATATCAGCACCTGTCTAATAAGGCAGCCCACACCATCAACCTTGTATCATCTCGCGGACCTCCTGCTCCGAAGTTAAAGATTAGGCAATTAAAAATACGTTCTTTTAAGGGTAGCTATTAAACCCTAATATATGGCCAACTGGGCCTCGCACAATTCGCTTAGCCATTAAGTCAGCCCCCCACAAGGTACGATACGAATCCACTATTTAAACAGTATCTTAGGTTGGGACAACTTTGGAAGTAAAGTATTTTGGATATAGATGTTGCATTAAAAAATCAACGGTTTAGGTGAGTGTTTGGTAACTTTTCATGAAAAGTTTAAGAATGTTTGATTGTTGTGAATGAGGAATCTGCTCTACATTTTAAACATTATGTAGGATGAAGGATTCGCACGGGATGCTCTAACTAAACTCTTAAGTCCAGTTTCTCTTTTAAAATAGACTTCAGCTTGACTTATACGATATATTAAGTATGCAAGTACTTTTCAGACGTGATGATTAAAACAAACATTGAGATAGTTATACGTAGTATTCTAGATCACTGATTTTAAATATTAAGTAGCTGTATCTTATCAATGGGCAAACGAAAAAAAGATACAATAGTTTGACACAATATATTCTTTGTAACTGTTTCTCTCTTATATTTCATTAGAACCTATAAGCACAACCTAATATTTATCTCTTGGATATTAAATGTCAACTCATATAGGGCGAGTAAATTGGCCTCCTAATATGAATTTAGTTCGCACCGTGAGAACAAAAAATAAATAATATGTATAACACATTATGTAATTGTCACGGCATTATAGATACATATCAATAGCTCATGTAATTGTCTTTTGGTCCTAAAAAATCTAAATTAATTACCTATCTTGTAAAACACGGTCACGTTTCATCAGCATGATCAATTCGTAAACGCCTAGTGGCTGCATTTAGGTCTTCCATTATTGATTACTAACACTTCGACCACAGCACATTTTATCCATTTAGATAGTTTTCTGATATTTAGCTATCGTCAAAAATAGGTAAGTACCCAAAGTTAGTGTAGTTTATTTTGATCACTAATAGATAGTTTACTTTTAATAATTTACTAAATCAAAATTGTCATTAATTTATTTTAGGTTTGTTAAATTATGCTTTATTATTTTTAATATTAATATTGAGAATGGAATCTGATCATTCGAATGGAAGCAACATTACTAAATAAGCACCACATTTTGAACATAGAAGAACGCACATCTAAAACGAAATTCGTGCACCAATTGTTACCATTAAATTTTCATTATCTGAAAGGGATTGGTTATTATTCTCCATAATAAAATAAGAAGCTTATTATTTTACAAGATTGTAAAACGTAATGAATGTCGAACCGGCATTGTATGGAGTTTAATCAAGAAGCCTATAAGCACGTTATTTGTTTACGCAACTTAAGGGCAATGGAAATAACGGTCTTGATATAATTGATTGTATTATTTTCTATTGTGGGATTGATTTGTTCTGGTCGAATGGTCGAATAACAGGATTGTTGTATGACTCTTTGTAATGAAGATGCAATGCAAAAAGCAACGCCTTTACAGGAAAACGGTGAATGAATTCGTTATAGCAAATGTTTACTTGGTCCTATTATATTTCATGATATTTAATGATAAAATTACAAATATATCTGACTACTTATAAAACAAAGCTACGTACAAAAATATAGCAAAATAAATAGAATATTACACTTTTTACAACATGGTCCAACATCCTAATACTACGAGCAGCTTCGCGTCGCTTCTATCGGTTTATTAAGGCTGTAAGAGTCACACAGATCACACAGAGATTTCATAAGGCTTTCACACTTTTATTTATTGCTGAAAAACTAGCATAAGTTTACTAGAAAAATATCAAAATCTCAAAAGATTTAAACCCGCTTTAAACATTGTCTAAAACGTGCTTAAAACTATTGTGGGAAGACGGTATAATTACTTATGTCTTTAGTCAGTTAAAGTAGTCAAAATCCCAAAATCAAAATAACATTAGAAAAACGTATATACATCAATTTGTAGACCTAAAATAATTAATTTAATTTCAAAACAACGCCCTCTCGTGAAACTGGGCGACACGATTTCACCCGCTGAAATAGACTGAAATGGTTCAGTGAAACTGCAGGGTTCTTACATAACGCTCTGGGAACCTCTGGCTGAAAGATGAACAAATTATACATTGAGCTCTACATTCAAACATTTGTCGGGGTAAAATGCTAATGCTTATCGCTATTTAAGTAATGGATAGAATGAACAAAATAACGTTCAGGGGAGCGTTTTTGAACTTTGCACGGTTTGGTCGTATACGGAACTTGTATGGAGTATTTGTTGTTATAGCGGCAACAGAAATACATAACCTGTAAAAGTTTCAGCAGCCTAGCTATCATGGTTCATGAGATACAGCCCGGTGACAGACAGACAGACAGACGGACATGGAAGTCTTAGTAATAGGGTCCCGTTTTTACCCTTTGGGTACGGAACCCTAAAAAAGATCCCCAGAAGTCTGCACATAATAATGTTTTGCACTACGTCAACAGGCAGGAACTTTTATTTTTCTGAACTTGATGTATTGTATAAAAATGTCAATGTGATAGGTAATACTGGATAATGTACGTTATTCCCTATGTTCCACTCTAGACCTTATATACCTACCTACTATGCTATAGGCCGAATCAAACTGTATGGCGTCTCACAGACGTCTCACACGAGGTAGAGTAGCTAATCCGTTATGTCAACTGCGCGAAGAAAGGAGATCTGCGCAGCTTGTAGCTAGTTTGAATAGGCCTAGACCTACAATAACAGAACAGCAGAACTATCTAATGTAACCCAATTTTGAAAGAAAAATCAACAAAAGATTTTATTGAAACAGTATTAATATGATATTACGTGTATTCTCTCGAAGAAATGAAGAATGATTACACGAAGAAAATAAACATTAATTGGTTTGTAGGTACTCTAAATTAATTCAGAGTACACAAGCTATACCTACTAAAAGTTCGTTCTGTTCACTTTTCATCAAGGAAAAACAAATTATTCCTGGTGGAGCATAAAAGAAAAACCACAATATGTACACATAAACAGTCTCACAATTTGTACATTTTGCTTAATTTTGTAGTTCTTCTCTCAACGGATATACTCAAAACTTTTGTTAATTGGCTGTGTCTTTCTTAATTCGATATTTAACGACCATCCTATTTATTCTTATGTTTTAATTAAGCGATTATTCGATTAACGCTATTTCCCTAAACGACTACATCCACCTACACGCAGTTGCGAGTTTTATCAGTTACTTTATTATCTGGTACTAGCTGAGCCCGCGGTTGTCCAATAATCTAGCAGTGTTAAGCTTTCTAGCAGTGTTAAGCAATCGTGAGGGTTCAAATCCCGATCCCGTACCTATGAGTCTCTTTGGAACTTATGTACGGAATTTCACACCATTGTCTTTTCGGTGAAGAAAAACATCGTGAGGCCATTGTACGTCCGTAGAAGAAATTCGATGACATTTGTGAATCCACCAACCCACCACCCACGCCAGCGTGGTGGATATGGCCCAATCACCCTTCGTGGGAAGGCCTACGTCCTGCAGTGGACTATTAAAAAAGGCTGGTAGAGTTGAGCTTTTTTATCTTTTCTTCTTCTCATTTCAGATCATCAATAAGACCGGATAGAAGTGGCTTGCATCCAGTGGCTGCATGCAGAACTTTACAACCCTATCGGTGATTTTTCCTCCCTGCTATGTGCCCTTCCCTCTGCCATTTCAACTTACCAACTGGCTGGGCTATGTCAGTAACTATGGTTCCTCTACGGGTCGCCTCGATTTGATATCGCAGATTAAGTAAGTTCTTATAGGCTAGGAGGCTAGCCCTGGTTACGTAGTATTATTATATATTCTTTGCCCTGGTGTCAAAGCCGCCTGAAGGTAGGCCTTCAGTCGGCTTAAACATGGCTAAACTGTTAAAACAACCGGACGGAGTTTAAAATAACTTCATAAATATCGCAGAATAAATACAATGCTTTCTAAAAAAAAAAGGTAAAACGATGGAGTACTTAATACCAGGTATTGTACTACAAATTCAACGCATTCACAAATGACGAAAAGAGAAATCACAGATTTCTCCTAGTACTCGTAGGTATTCACATAGGTACAGAAATCTCTCAGAATATTTCCCCCGTTCACAAGTTTCACACGCACTATGTTTAGTTAGTGGTGGCCCTAACACATTACATATCGCTGCAAAGAAGTTATTGTAATGTTCACCTAATGTGGACAGGCGCCACCTACTGTTCGCGACACACCTAAGTTTTTCTCATAATTGGAATTCCAGCTGTGATTTAAGCTCCAATCGAATGCCCAAGGCCGGGTCAGAAATATCGCCTTATTCAAATTCAAACGATAGCCTCGTCACGGTACAATATTTAGATATCGTGCTTTCACTATCTTCATAAGCCGCAGTCACAATACTTGCTCGTACTCGTAAGTGCAGGAGGTATCGTTATAGCAACACTGGTGGTCTAACTTTTTGAAAGAATATAGAGTTTGGCCAATACTCGCGCGTTTATAAATTTTGAACGATATTAGGTACAATCATATTAATTGATTTCTACGTCTACAGATTTCTACTTCCCTTGATAAATCCATTCCATTCAAAGGTCGTCTGAAAGGGATTGCTTTTAGTGATAAGGCCGCCGATTTTGACTTTTGATTTTTTGACTATGCTGCTGTTAAAATAAATAGCTGTGACATGTCAAATTTAATTTAATAACCTGTGACATACACAATTTTATGTATTAATTTAATTTAATTTTATAATCAATTTCTAAATTTAATTTATATGTAATTATGGATCCCATGTGTCTGAAAATAAAATATTTTTGTTATTTTTTTAATTTTGATTCTTAAGTCTTAGTTAATATTCTCAGATTAAATCAATATGTAACATTAAAAAAAAACCCCCGACGTGGAAACATATTTCGAAACATATTTTGTTATTGAATTGAATTAAACGTATATCCCCCGTGGCTCTACTGCTTGGCTCAACTAGTAGAGTGCTAAAGGAAATTTCTCTCTTTTGTCGTACGACCAATTTTCTATAGCTGATTAGTACATAGCTCTATAAAATCTTATTACCCGTGAACTTGATCATTACCCGTGGCACTACTGAATTTAGGAAGACGAACGAATAGTAACTTAAATTTTTAACATACTAGGTATTACCTATCGCAATTATTTTCTTAAAACATTGTGTTACTACAACTATTTACAAAGGTTTGCGGTAATGACTTATTAATAACAGATTAAGATTTAGTAGATATGTAAAACCATTACTTTAGGTACTTCACTTCATCATCTTCCACATTATTCTTTATCCCGCCAACAACATGCCTCTTACTTACTGTTCGTAGATTTCAATAAAAATATTTATCTATAGTCTAGTCTTTTCTAGGTTCTACAGAAAAATAAAAAATACAAAGAAATATGAAAGATGTCTTCAAAACAATTGATATCTACAATTGATCACTAAGCCTGAGTTTAAGGCATTACTATGAAGTACAAACGGCACAGGTGGGTCCACACGGCATCGCATTTCACTCGATTGTGCACTGTTACTAAGCTTACTCTAAAGTTAAGCGGAGGAGCCACTGAACTTTTTTCAACACAAACTCGACAAACGTACTCGGTAAAAGCTTAGTTCTTTATTCTGCAGCTCTGCAGGATAAGTTGGTCGTTCGGTGCGCTGATCGAAGCTTTCCGGTCGGAACTGCGCCCGCCCATCGTCTATTGTGCAATCCGCATTAATTGCCCTCCACCGCAGACATTTAATATCTCATAAATGCTCGCCAAAAACTAAACTCCCAAACCTGTGAGACACGATTTTGGTGTCACTGATTTGGAAAGGACAGATTTCAAAGTTTAAAATAAGGTCTGCTCGTGGCATTCACGGAGTGCATCAACTAACTAACTTAGGCTAAGATTTTAAGTACCTTCTAACTCTTTGTACGATATAATCAAATTGTAATTTTAGTTAAGGGCACAGACCCTGGTTAGTACATTTTTCAATAAAAAAAAAGTTTGAACAAGTGTTACTGAGATAGTGTTACTTAACCTAGGCTTAAATAAAACATTGACAGAATAGCTAGTTCATCTTTTTTTTACTTTAGTCTTAATAATTATTAATTAATTATATAAATAATAATTATTTTGATAAACTTCTTGAACTAGAGTGGCTAAGATTGAGTTAATTAAAGTTCGGGATTTCTCAGCCGAGTCAAAATT
Source organism: Hypomecis atomaria (assembly GCA_964007245.1). Classification (NCBI taxonomy): domain Eukaryota; kingdom Metazoa; phylum Arthropoda; class Insecta; order Lepidoptera; family Geometridae; genus Hypomecis; species Hypomecis atomaria. The sequence goes on from OZ023291.1 coordinate 14,781,630, forward strand.
AATAAAAAATAATTATTTTTCGCAAAAAATAGCATGACCGACTTCAACCGTGTACAGAATTCGCGAATATTTCGCACGGATCGATGTAGCATTTATCAAAAAAGGCTCATACGATTTCTATAAAATTTAAATGGGACTAATTTCGAAGTAATGTCTTTCTAAATAAAAAAAGAACTATCGAAATCGCAAGTACTATGTAAAAAGTTAATTAGGGTTAATTTTGGTTTAGGCAGCAATTAATTATTATTAACAAAATAGCTCCTCTAGCTATTTTGTTAATAATAATTTTCATAACATCATGGAATACTGATAAGCGAAATGTCCTACGAAAATTCAAAGGCAACTTTTTTTGAAAAAAAAATAAGTCATAAAATAAGAAACTTTGTTTGTAACATAAGCGTATTTAATAATATTTCTCACAACACAACGTTCCAAGATACGTTAGAACTTTATCAGACAGACCAAAAAGGCTATACCTACTTGACCACAGCTACTGCTGATGAGATGATAAACTTTGGTCTCTCTACTTTTCCTTATTCCGTAGTCCCGAACATCCGTGCATTGAATGGCCCACTGTACAAATTGTAATGCGATATTTTCGTTACCGATTTGTTCGCAATGGCAGATGGGTGCGCTCAAACAGGAAATAATTTCGAACTTGTTGCTACAAACTCTACAAACTGATCTACGTTGTTCTCCTTTTGTGAGAAACCACGTGCATTGAGCGTTGCCCTTTTTACTTTTATTTGTGTTTGAAATATGAATACTTGTGTACGTACTTATTATAGTTGCAGGTATAAATACGAAGCGAGTATCTAGCTGGGTATAAGTATCGAATGTAAATAGAAACACCAGCTGTATCTTGTTCACATTACAAGAATCCGGTGTAAAGTCAAGACTATAGTATAAAAGTAGGTACTTATAGCATATTTAATTGTTTCTGTAGAGTCTAGACAGTGGATATATTCTAGGATATCATTGTACCAATTATTCTGATCATTTGCATTCCAGCAACCTTAAAACCGCGAAAAAATTTATATTAACAACTGTTTTGTACAAAAACTTCATTTATAAAATGTGTGAAAGATCTGATATTTGGTCCCGTAGTAATAGTAAGACAACGATGGATAGTACGATATCCGAGGATATAGCCATCGTTTATATACACTGTATTTTGTAGGTATCCTATTGGATCTTAGTTTCCAATTTCTTCTTGTTATCATAAGTCCCCACGTCGGGGCAGAGGGCTAATACAGTGCTTCGCCATTCTTGTCTGTTCTGGGCCTTGCGTCACTGATCACTAAAACTTAGTTTCCTATAACTTGCTAGATTTATAATTGACAACTCTTAAGTTAGACTACGTCGCCTTTGTTACGAGTTACATTGAGAAACAAAGCATCTGCGGTTCACCTTTGTCAGGAGAATTCTATCAAAACGTACGATTAGGTAAACGTAGATCAAATATAGATTCATTTGAGTTGAATTGGAATGTGTAATTTAAATGCAGTAGGAAAAATATAGTAACCCAAAAATGACTTACTTGCGTATTGAGAATAAATAAACTTTTGATATAATATTCTTGAGACAGTACGACTTCTACTAAGTGTAATTAAGTACACAGAAAATCTTATTTTAATGTTGATTGGTGCTACATTTTTTACTAAGTAAGTAAAGCAACCTTATGACAACGTATAAATATTTTTTTTTAATATCTAGACACGCGGCAGCGTGTCCAGCCAAAGTGTTCAAAGAAAACTGGCGACGCAGCGGCCGTGTGTAATATTACACGAACCATTTGGAGCTACTTTTGACCCCCTCACAACTCAAAAACTATTTAGCCTACGTACATGAAATTTGGCACATTTACTAATCTTTTAGCTTATCAAGAATCCAAAATTTCATAAATTTTGCTCAATCAGTTATTGATATTTTAACGTTTAAAAACTCGTGTTTCATTGACTGATTCACTCACTGACTTATAGATCAAAAACCTAACCCACTTCCAGATGACCTAGAATCTTGATATTTGGCACCAAGGTAGACTATCGGGCATAAATAAAGGAAAAAATCTAAAAACTGAAAATTATTGATAATTAGTACTATTAACAAAGTAATTGTAAAATTTATCTAACCAATCCTCCAATAAATGGCGGTAGCGTCGCGAGGCACTGAGATTTTCGATAGATGAACCATGCCATTTGTGATACTAATATAATAAATACTAGATAACTTTTTCAGAGATAAGTGTACTATGATAATCATGATGTAACTAATAATTATTTCTCAACAAAAAGTTATGATATCTCATCAAAAACATAAATGTGAAATGGGAGCCAAAGTGTCGCCACCAAAAGAATTGAGATCTAACACGGGGGCCAAGTGTTCTATAGAAAATCCTAAAGTTTAAGCTACAAGAATATACCTACAACATTTAAAAGATATTTATGTACTTATGTAATTTAAGCTCAAGATTAGATTTGGCTAGTTTACACGTACAGACAAATGCTTTTTTGCACTGTACTTATTCTTAAACTAGCCAAGTCAAATCACGAGCTTGAAATACATAAGTAAATCTCTTTAGAATGTTGTAGGTATGATCTTGTAGCTTAAACTTTAGGATTTTCTACAGAACACTTGGCCCCCGTGTTAGATCTCAATTCTTTTGGTGGCGACACTTTGGCTCCCATTTCAGATTCATGTTTTTTATGAGATTTATATATTACATTGCTTATTTTCATTACATTAAGCGCTAAAATGTGGAATTTATTTCAATATTTTTTATTTACGTCACTTCAAAGTTATGTCGTTCTTTCGATCACGACCTACGACCATCAATATAAAGAAAAAATGCCAGGTCGATGATCACGACCCTTCAGGATCGCATTCTCTCGCTTTTCAGAGTAACTCTTTTTCGAAATGACAATTATTATGAACCGTCCTAGCGAAAAGTTAGGAGGACGACATAAAAGTAGAGTTCCTGCACATCGTTATTAGACACTGTTTCCTGCGATAACGTTAGGCATCCGAAATTTCAAAAAAAGTGTCCGCTTACCTTCCTCATAAATAATACAAATTTAGCCCAGCACAAAGATAACTAAGTTACCTCATCCTAATCTGTTAAACTATTTCTGTTATTTGCCTAACGGAGCTCGGTTTAGCCGCCACGTCACCCGCCAGGTACACATGGAACTGGAGTATTTTTTGTAAAAACAAGAGCTTCCTGCGTTCGTGATCCCACCACCACGAGGGGGATTATACGAATGCAACATCTGTATGTGTAACATTAACTAGATACTAATAGATAAACCGCGGCTGCTTTTTATGCCATCCCGTTTTTTAATCTTTTATATTCAGTCGTACACCAAATGTGCATTTTATTTATAAGGGTCGCTTTATGAATAGCGTTTTGGGGCAGATCGTTATGAGAGTTGGATGTGACAATGATAAACGCACTTGTGACCACTTGTTTTTAATTGAGCTTTTTAATAACGCAACAGGTCGTTTTTATTCTGTAACAGAATGACAAGTGCTGTTGCAGAAAAGTGGTTTCATGGGAATCTCATTTTCATTTAACTAAGTAAAAAAAATAAAGGGTAAAATTTAATTTTATACTTCAGAAGCTTCAGATTTGTTTGTATACAGGGTTATTCCTAATCAATTAGCATCCTTTTAGGGGCATATTCTGTACATCCAAACTAACAACTTTTGTTCTGCGAATTTTGTCAAAACTATAAAAAATATGTGTTGTTCCATACATTTCGTCGCAGGTGAACGATATTTTTCAAAAGAACAACAAATATTTTTCCAGATTCGCCGTCCGACTAGATTTTTTTTGAGTTTTGACTAAAGTCGCAGAACAAAAGATGTTAGTTTTGATTTACAGAATAAGCCCCTTAAATGATGCTTATTGATTAGGAATAAAGCTGTATAAATATAAGCTTGTGTGATAAGCTACCTTTTGAGTCGATATTAAAACAACTTAGAGATTAAAACTTTTGGCCTAGGAGCCTACCTAGAACAGTAGTACCCATATGCATAGTTGGGATTACATATAATATAGTTACGTTAATATATTATAGTATCACCAAACTTTTCTTCTCATAAATTGTATGATAGTACACCCTCGATTACTGAACCAATGAAGACATATAAAACCTATAGGATCGATTATCTCGTTAACGCACAACCACAACGCTTTTCAAAGTAAGTAGGTATACGAAACTCAAAGTTCCTCAGTTCCTCTCAATTACACCCAACGACATAAATACTTCAAGTTTATTATTCGGCGCACTCGATGGCGCTGGAGAGCGACAGGACGCCCCAAAGTTCCAATAAGCCACCGCTAATTACGTAATTCAAGCACCGTGACCGAAATAAAAAGATGGAGCATTGCGGCGAGACGAAAGGGAGACTCCAGACCGGTGGTGGTGCGGGGACTGCTTTCCTTCAAGCACAGGAAATGTATGGAGAGGCTTGCACTGATTGCTTATTTCAAAAATCAATAGAACTTGATGGTACACAAAAAGTAACCAAGATATACTCGTATGACCAGGTCAGAGAAGGGACATTTCAGAAACAATAACATCCATCCTTCCATCTATCAGCCATAGAACTATATATAGTCCACTGTTGGACATAGGCCTCACCTATAGATCTCCGACAAGACCGGTTGGTAACAGCTTGCATACATGATCCTGCGATCTTACGTGGATGTCTTACGCTACGCTTGTTTTGGTCTCCACTCGAGAACTTTTCAACTACATCGGTCATCAGTCCTCCGTGATATGTGCCCTACCCACGGCCATTTCAACTTGCCAATCCGCCAGCCGCTCTTTCAGTAACCTTGGCTTTTCTACGGATCTCCTCATTTCTGATTCGATTTTGCAGAGAGACTCTGAGCATAGCCTCCTCCATAGCTCATTGAACTACTTGGAGCTTACTAATAAGGCCTAAAGGACTACGACACAATTACATTTTAAAATAATAATTAACTTAAATCCTACCTAACGACATTATATCCGATATGGTAATTAATCGTGTTATTAGTTAGAAAAATAACATGCTAATTAAGACTAATTTGCCAATACCTCGTTAACTCCATTATTGAAAGCGAACGTTATCGAATACAAAGTTAATTATTTTGCCACTGTACTTAACTATTGCTGGATGTACCCGCTTATCTAATTTCTGAGTAAATAAAATAGGCGAAGTTTACTAAACAAGGAAAATACAATAACGAAATGTGTACTTTGTCATCTCTAACGACGCTAGGCTGAATCACAATTTATGATCGATTTTTCCTCAAGTCCAAAGTATTATTTTGAATTTTATCCTATTTTCCTATTATTATAGAGGCGGCGAATCTAAACGCATATTTTTTTTTCTTTCATAACCACATACATATTTATAATTTTATAACTCTACCCTGGAAGTTATTTAAGAAGACTGTTAATGTTACAATGGAAAAAGAGTAAAATAAATGTACCTATTAACAAGATTTTATTTTAAATATAACAACGACGAAATTTTTAGCAAAAGCCGCTCTAAATACGGCTGAAATACTTATGCCGACTCAAATATTATACGTTAACTAAGTATTTCTCAGTGTTATATTGAAAGTAAAGTGTATTACTGCCACGTAGGTCTCTATAACCAAATAATGACAAAGTCTCTATCCCTTTTCTGTCCACTTACGTTTAAACCCTGAGTAGTCTAACTAGGTATTGTTAAAGTAATGTAGCTCGTGCCGCGACATTCTGCGTTCTGATCAGCATATACAGTTTCATCCACTTATTATTTTTTATAATTATTTTTGACAAGTGCAACCCCATGCTTACACATATGCCGAGTTGTAGCAACCCTTGTTGTGGTTAGTTATTGTATTGATTGAAAGCAAAAGTTGGGTGCACTTTATTGAATAATTTTAGAGGGTCGCCTTGGTAGATACAATCAAAATGTCACTTAGGTTAAAATAGCCTTTAAAATTAGTTATATTGATGACCAAAATTAAATTTTATTATCTAAACCTAACCTACTTCTATAACAAATAATAATATTTAAGTAAGGTTTTATATTCAATAAGTTTCATTTTATAAGCATTTGATGCAATTTTAATCAGGTTTTTCTACTTAAACATTGATATTAATAGTTTCGATATCCGTGCACAAACGAACCAAAATATATATATTTCATTTCGAACTATAAAAAAATAAATATGTTTCCTTGAACTTTTTTCTGACGTTCCCAGAGGCAAAGTCCATATATCGACATAGAAATTAGGGGTTAGAAGCGCACCCTTGATCAATGGCGATAATTAAAATTAGAATTTTATCAGTTTGATCGCAAGCCGCAGTGAAGCCACCCAAGTGACGATACGGTAAATTAATAACAATTTTAAGGCACAATTTTAATTTCTTCGTAATTTTATTTTAATGTTAACTTCCGTACGATTTTATCTCTAATAGACAAATATAAACCTATTTCAAGTAAATTAAGCAAATTCAATAGGTTAAATGTGCAAATGGCGTGCCCATTGTCACCTTTATTTGCACACCACTGATTAGTCTCTGTATAACTGCAAATAAGTATTAATATATTTTGGTACCTAATCTAATCTAATTAGGGAAATGTAAACGCAGAATTCTCATTTAATAGGCATAACAAACAATGCAACAAAAAGAGCTGTAACCTAACGACCCCATTCTGCTGCAGAAACATATGCGATACATTCCTTGCCTTCAACAGAGTCGCGGTATTCTCTTAGCAAATTTAAATTTGTAATTCCTTCCAATAACAGGGGAACCTTTATTTAAAAAAAACGACCAGACTCCGCCCATCGACGGAAACAGCTGCAGGGTAATTATTACAAACATGCCTCCTTAAGCATTGGCCCACAGACAAACTATGCCCTGTTACTGTTAATCTTTGATAGAAAACTGTTATTAGGCGACCACCTGGCTCGATAGGCAAATATTCCGAAACATCACGAACCGATAATTAAAATCAAACACACGTATATTTTATTGGACGGTGTCAATGAAACAATTTAGCTCCAAACGCAATATTACATTAGAGAAAATGACGGGGACTATAAAATATTCAATGACGTTTCGACTATCATTTCTTTGGCTCGAATATTATTTGTTTATACGAATAGAGTCATAATGAATAGTTATGTTATAACATGGCGACTTCCTACGCGACGTACAGAGCTCGACGTTTCTCCAAAACGTTTCATTAGCCGGTTGGATATTTACGATTTTGGGTAGCTATGGGCGGTCACGATTACGATTATGAGGAAACGATACATTTAAAGTTGACCGTTAATGGATACAATCTTCATTTACCCTCCTACATCTACAACGTTACTTGATTATAATAATCGTGAAGCATAAAAACTGATACAACATCGTTAACGTTTATCTCAGTGTCTAAATAAATCATAAAAATGTTTTAATCAGCCGCGTTCCCGTGGAATGTCGAACCGGAATACATAACAATAAACTGATTTTTCTTCGCTAATGGACTTGCAAAATGCGTATCTGAAGTGTCGCTCGTATTTTACTTCGAGTACATTTTCATAAGAGGTGCTCAACAGTTTCGTAATAAACCTGTCCGGGACGCAGATAACATCACAATCTCGATTCGAAAAGCTAAAAGGTCGTTTATAGGGACATAAACGTTTATAGAATCATAAAGCAGAACCAATCTATTGTTTTCTTCGGCCTACGCAACCTGAGGGACATGACTAATCGAACGATACTGCTTTTTGTTTCTGTGATGGGACACAAAACACAATCAGTTGTCACCTCGTGAATATTTCCCACCTAAGTTCGATGTCGCATGGATGTCTCTAATATATTTGGATCGGCCGGGAACGGGTTTTGAATAGTCCGTAGACAATAAACGATCGGATATCGTATTGCGATAGGGAAATAAAGAAAAAAGGTGATGAGTGTCTCGGCTGTGTCTCTGTTGGCGCGAACAGATCGCCCGTGTGTCCGACTCCGGCCGTGTTGATGACTACAATTTAAATCCCATACGTAAGACATTTGACTCTATCCGTATAGAGTTACATGAGCCGTTCAATTAAGAAATTTTAGCTGTTTTTTCGGGGAAATATAAAATTGATATCTTGCATTCAGCTATAATCATAATTTGGGAAACGTCAATTACTGTCGAACATTTTTTAATTAATGTTGTGGAACATCTAACACTATGACGTCTATTTCTTCAAAATGTTGTCTTGAAAACTCATTCAATTTAAATATTTTTGACTCTGTTTGTTTTCTGTCTCTATTTCGTATTTTATTCTATAGCCTCAGTTCTACATGGAAAAATAATCAGTGTTATTAGTTATATATGTATTTTGAATTGTAAATTAACTAAATTGGCATGCTGTACCTAGTCGTGACTAGTGAACATGAGCACTTTAGTTGCCTACTTTAACCGATTGGCCCACTTCCACTTTACTTACCCACAAAGCTACATCCTAATGCAATCGAAAGTCAATTAAAACTCAGTTTATTCATCATCATTCCAAGTCCAAGGATGATTTATAGTTTCGCAGCGGGCTACGGCGCGGCGCGAGCGCACTGTCGCGGCCGCTTTCAAAATTAAAATCTTAAAGGCGCAACAGTGATCTTATCCACTCGATCAATTTAGATAAAATAAATATTTATACACTCGCCCGTAGATGGGCGAACAAAGCGCCCGGTAAATTGATTATGTCAATGAAGAACGTTCTTGACGTTCGCCCCTATTCGATCACCTGTCTCGATTTTAGATACGATTCGAATTCGGACACGTTCGATGCTACGCAGAAGAATGGAATTCATAACGCGGGCGTCTGTTTCGTTTTTAGGGTTCCGTACCCAAAGGGAAAAACGGGACCCTATTATTACTAAGGCTTCGATGTCCGTATGTCTGTCAGTCTGTCACCGGGCTGTATCTCATGAACCATTTTAGCTAGGCAGCTGAAATTTTTACAGATAATGTATTTCTGTTGCCGCTATAACAACAAATACTAAAAACAAAATAAAATAAATATTTAAGGGGGGCTCCCATACAACAAATCTGATTTTTTGGTCGTTTTTCGCTCTATAATAATGGTAACAGGTAGATGCTTGAAATTTTCCCAGAATATTTAGTTTTATATTCACTTCAATAGTAAATAATAAAATTTATAATAATAATATATTTGAAAATTCGGTGTGACTTTTTGAGACGTTTCTCGTCTGTCTCTCACGTCTGGCATCGGAGCAATCATAATGTAGCCAAAAGATACAGACTATGGTAGAACCAGACAGGACAATGTGCAATTTTTTGATAATTTTAGGTACAATTCCTTAAAAAACAGTTGTTTAAAATGTTTCGTAAGTAGGTACCTATAGGTAGGTATTTAAAAAAATACCATAATGTTGAAAAAAAAAATCACTTAGACCGGTGTGGTTCTACTATTAATTTTGTTTTAAAGTATATTTGAGTAAACTAAGAATTGTTTGTAACTACTCCCGTTGAAATGGAATATGACATAAAATTGTATCAAAGAATCTTCCTATAGTGGTAATATGAATACTATACGACCGATATCAACCGAAAATCTTTTGGTTTCCCGGTATACTCAAACAAAAAACTCTAAACCAAAATCTAAGTATTTTATTATTCGACTAGCAGCGCCCCGCGGTTTTACCCGCGTTGTGCCCGTTCCCGTGGGAATTTCGGGAATTTTTATACATATAAACCTTTCTCTTGAATCACTCTATCCATTAAAAAAAACCGCATCAAAATCCGTTGCGTAGTTTTAAAGATTTAAGCATACAGACAAACAAACGAAAATAGCGACTTTATTTTATACTACGAGTATGTAAGGATTTCGTTCTTACTAAACAAAAATATATTAAAATATTTGCCTCTACCTCCCAATATTTCCCTCTAAATAAATAAATTAATCTGTAGCAGCTCACAAAATATCTAACTTATCCTATGGTTTTCAGTAATTATTCTTAATTTTTTGAGATTATCTATCTTTAACAATGAAATAGCTTTCATAAAATCTGTTCACTTGAATATTTATGCCTTTCAGGTTTTTTTAAACATTGAGTCTCTTATGAATAGAATAGGGTAAAGTTACAATGCATTGGGATTTTAAAATCCCGACCATCTTAAAAAAAAAATATATACCTAGTCTTCATGTTATGTCTGTGTGTGTGTTACAAAACATAACCATGAAAATGTTGCACGAATTGAAGACATTGATCAATTATTTAGAAAATAAAAATCTATTTTTAATTTTTGCTATCATTACTACAAACAAAGTATTATTTTGATAATTTTTAATCATTTAAAAATTATGCAATCAGAAAATCTGATAATAATTTATTCTGAGAATATTAGAAGTACATAGCAAAGTAGAGTAGGCATATACGCATAATTATGGAGCTTATTTAAGCATAAGTAAGCCTACTCTACTTTATACAGGGTTATTCAAATAGGGCATACTGTGCCGAAAAGAGGTTAACAGACCATCATTATGAACAACTTATACTATGGGGCCAAACCGAAATTCGACAAAAAATATCAACTGTCAAAAATCAATAAATAAAATACATTAATATTATCAATTCCAAGTTACAAATTTCGTATAAAATGGCTGACGTTGTTCTGGAATTCTCATTTGGCCCCGTAGTAAAAATTCTCATAAGATTGTCTGAATCATCCCCTGTCGGTTTAGTACACCCTTCCTGAATAGCCTAGTTTAATAGTGTGCATTGTACTAAATATGAACCATACGTTAGCTCTTGTCTGGGATCTATATTAGGCCTGACTAATATTGACATGAAAACAAACAAAACACGTCACGCTCATTGTGATGATCGACAGACAAACGCTAAGTATTTAAAAAAATATACAGGGCTGTTCTTATATCAAAGTAGTTACCTTCTACAAGTTTTAGAACGTCATAGAGATAAATAGAAACTCTTTGTTAGTCCACACTAACATTTACTACTAGAACAGTGAAAGAAATAGAAAACTTTTAATAACTAATTAGATTAGAAATAACCCTGTACAGCATAGAATTTATTGTAGTCTGCTATATTCTACCTAATTTTATATTGAATATATGTTTGGGTAATTTAGCAATAAAAATCAAGAATAAAGTTGATAAAATATTATTTAATTCATGTTTTGCATTTGGAAGCGTAATAAATACGAAAAATTTCATAATATCCTAGCTAAGAAATTAAAATCACAAAGTTATGTACTTACACAAATTTCTTACAAAACAAACTATTTACAAATTGACTAGGGTACATTTCAGTTCTTCGAAAATATTATATACAACATTATTTACAACAGTTGTACCTACCTACTACAGACATTCGTTGTAATCACGCACAAATGAAGTTAGTAAGTAATTACCTAAGTTTATCACAAATCATTAAGTATTATTAAGCTGGTTAGGACTTAATCAGGAACCTTAAAGTAAAATGAAATGCTTCATTGCTATTTTGATAATATAAATAGGCAGATAGACTCATCGTTTGGACGCAATAAGCATTCAGGAATGTTCGGTATATTACAAGATAAAGAAAGGATGAAAAACAGGTACTACTTTAAATGGACTTCGGTGTTATTTACATCAAAGAATTGAATGAGAATAATTTTTATGTCTTGAACTTTTCAAATTGTCACAAAAAACAGAACAGAAACACGAAAACAGATTTTGACTATATCGTGTCTACATATAAAAGTTCGAAGAGCACCAAAACAAATAATAAAGTCTATGCTTATGATAAGGCTATGTACATAATTAAGACTAATGAGTACATCACAACAATTGATTACACAAAGTAAGTCTTTCGTGAATGTGGCGCGCTAGACATAGGGATTTGTTGCGCGGGCCTGAGGGGCCGCTCCTCACACTGGTGGTTGTCTATGGAGACGTAGCTGTGGTGGTGAGGAAGGCGGTCGTCTCCGCGGCCCTCACTGCTGGCCACCGAGCACGTCTCGTCTTCTGTACTGCGCGCCGACACCTCTGCACTCGCACTCGTCGAGTGCATAGGGCTCGACATCATCAGTATAGGCGGAGCCATGCCATACTTGTACCAAGGGTCGTGAGATGTCGGCGGCGCCGTATACCTCAGGTTCCCGTGACGCCCAAACCCCTCCCTATTACCACTTTTCATATTGTTCGCATTATGAAGCGTCCGATTCGGTAAAGTCACGTCCACGTTGGGTAGCCGAAAATTTAGCTTCTCCCAACAATTCTTTTCACCCCACACTATCACTGTACACGTTTTAAGCAACACTTTTAAGTCTGGGTCTATGTTTATGGCACTCAAGTCGGTCGTCACTAGGAATATAATCTTTTGACGTCTATGCCTAACGTTCACCGAGTTAATAGCACTTTGTATGGCTGCCTTCGATTCTGGCGAGTACCACTCTTGTTGTAAGAATGTTATCGAAAGCACTATGATTAGTCTTTTAGAACTTTCCGAAGCACTCACTAAACTATCACTCGTCCGCCTCTCAATCAATTGTAAGTCTCTATGTTGTAAGCACAATGTGTGTCCCGTATTTTCTAACTCAGAACTGACTGCGCGAGTCACGAAATCTTCATCACGCGGATTGTACACAAAAAATGCGTCGAAACGTTTATTTTTGTTGTCATTCATATCTTTCGAAGTGGAACTGAACACTCTAATACCGTATTTAGAATGCATCCACAGCTTGAAATCTTCTCTGTACATGAACATCAGTGCACACATCAGCAACAGTATGACTGCTATTACAAGAACAGCAGCAATGTATGGAATGTAATTTTCGACGCCATCATTAGATTCTATAAATAACCGCTTCAATGTTTCGGTTCCGGTTTCCTCAGTTGTGGTCTCTGTTTTGCACTCTCTTGCTACTGCTGCTATAGTTTTGTTCATTGGATGGCCACTAGGGAGATAACACATTATGGTGTCCGTTTCTTTGGATTTTTTTAACAGCCATTGATTGAGCTGATTGACGTCCTTGCAGTCGCATGTCCAATTGTTACCCTCCACAGACACACGTAGCCGCGGATCGCTGTCGGTAATGACTCTCCACGGCATGTAATCAACGTAACCGTTATTGTCCAAGTCCAAGAACTCTACGGAAGGCAGATAATTGAAGGTATCGTTTTCTATAACTTTTAATTTATTATTACTCAAGTAAAGCTCGTTCAGATTTGGCAATTTAGTAAATTGTGTATTTCTTAATACCTCCAAGTTATTGTTTTCCAAGTGAAGAACTCTCAATGACTCGATGCCGTTAAATGTTCTATTTTGTATTGTATTGATATTGCTGTTATTGAGGTACAAAACTTGTAGTTTCTTTTTACCGATGAAAACGTGATTACCTAATTCTTTTAGATCGTTCCCATCTAAGTATATTTCGGTCGCGTCCATCGGTATTCGGTCCGGCACGTGATCGTACCCGGCATTCGAACAATCGACCACGTTAACGGTGGTCCAAGTCTGATCATGATAACACGAACATCTATCTGGACAAGTCATCTTGCAATCGCAGGCGTCAAAGTCACAACAATGGCACACCGTGAAACAATGTGAGTCGTACTCGCACAAAAATTCTGAAGACCGCACTTCGAGCAACCGCAATTCTGGTTCACGAGAATGGGTTAAAGTGCATTTCACACTTTCTAAATCCATTACTCGTGGTCTCTGTCTCAGTTCACTATATTGGTTAATTGATTGTAGCCATTCCATTGTGCAATCGCAGACAAAAGGATTCTCGCTGATGTAGAACTCAGGCAAATCTTTGTCTTCCGGGACGGATGGTATCGCAAACGCGCCCAAGTCCAAAGTTTTTATCTTATTAGAGTAGAGCATAACTTTATTCAGATTATATTTCTGTAAGAAAGTGCCTGGGCTGATTTTTTCAATGTTATTATCATTCAAAACAATTGTCTCAATGCGGCTGGGAAATGAAAGTTTGTCGATGCTTCGAATCTTATTGTAACTTACATCCAGCATCTTTATGTTCGAAGTCTCTTTTATTCCATACGTGTCTTCCAATTTTTCGATATTGTTTTCGTGCATGTCTAACCACTCAAGGTTCGTAGGTATGTGGCTGTAATCAAACCAGAGCAATTCGTTGCTTGATACATTTAGCCAAACAAGCGGTTGGGTATTAGTAAATATACCTTTCAAGTCTACCAACTTGTTCTCATCTAATCCAATTGCTTTTAACTGTTGGTTTGCAGAGAAAGCTCCGTCATCTATTTGATCTATGTTGTTTGAGGCTAAATTTAATATTTGGAGTGAAGGCAACGCTGCAAATGTGTCCTTTGATATTTTCTCAATTTTATTACCGACGAGACGTAATCCATATAAATCATCCAAACCTTCGAAGTGCGTCGTTGTAACTTTTGTTATTCTATTCATGCCCAGATCTAGGGACGTCAAGAATCTTAACGTTTTTATTGCTTCGGGCACCTCAGATAACTGGTTCCCGCTGAGACCCAAATCGTGGAGCTTCGTTATGTTTTCGAAAGAGCGTAAGTCTACTTTAGTTATTCTGTTTCCGTCAAGGAATAACTGGTTGAGTACGTAGAGATTAGAGAAATGGCCGCTGTCTACTTCGATTATGTTGTTGTGAGCTAACGAAAGAGAATGAAGGTTTTTCAAATTTGAAAAAGCGCCGTCAGATATGCGAGCAATGTTATTGAACTCCAAACTTAAAAATTGTAGATTATTCAAATCTTGAAACAGCAGGGCGTCTATTTTAGTAATCCGGTTATGAGACAAGTTCAAAACAATCAAACGTACTAATCCTGAAAATGTGTCTCTGTTCACCCACTCACTTGTCAATTGATTGACAGATAAATCCAAGATTTGCAATTGGTCCAACCCCTCCAACAGTCCAGGTGCTAGCACACTTAATGAGTTATTATTCAGATAAATCTGTTTTATATCTCTCGATGATTGAAACATTTCAGGAGGTAGAGCTGTCAACGCGTTAGTGGATAAATTAAGAACCTGTAGGTCACTCAAACCAACAAACGCACGATCTGCAACTTGTGAAATTCTGTTGTTTTGTAAAAACATTTTCTGAAGTGCGCGTAAACTCGACAGTCCGTTATCAGGAAGGTTGCTAATTTCATTGTACGACATATCTAACGTTTCCAGCACAGTGTTACACGATTTCCCAGGAGCTGTTGGTCCGTTGCCCCAGTCGGAAAATCCTAAGTTAGATATGTCTTGAAGTCGATTGCGAGTCACATTCAAATCTTTCAAATTGTATAGAAGGCAAAATATTTCCGACGGCAATGTCCAAATATTATTGTCGCCTAAATCCAACGTTCTAAGATCTGTGAGACCACGGAATGTGTCTCTATGAAACTCCATAGACATCGCAGACCAATCCGTATTATGAGTCCGGATTGATAAACTTCTTAGGCCACTCAACGGCGATAACACTTCTGAAGGCACATATCGAATCTTGCAAGATTCTATCCTGAGTTCCTTGAGGTTGCGGAAACGGGACAGAAGTTCCGTGCCTTCTTCTTTTCTTCGACCGAGATCCAGAGAGCTCTCAAAGAATAGAACATCCGTACAGTGAAGGTTGAGAACTGTGATGCGTTGCGCCTGCGATGTAGTGAGGCCGGCCAGGAGGTCGGTGGCGCCGGCGGCGGTGCGCAGCGAGCAAGCGAGCTGCACGCTCGTGGTCTCGCTGCCGTCGGACACGCGCTGCAGCTCGCACTGCTGCGGAGCCTCCGCCACTCGGCTCGTCAGCGACAGCCCGCTGACCCACAGCCACAGCCAGCACCAGGCCGCGTACTGTATCGCCAATGATCCCATGGATAACATCTCGAAAAATCACTTTAAAACTGTCACTTCGATTAAATCATCACCGTTTGCATCACTGTTATCGCGCACATCGCTACGCTAGTCCGGCCGCGCTCGGAAAACTTTACGAATTTCCCGTCAAACTTGTTTCAAAGTACGTCGCATAACGGCTCGAGTTTACGCTGAGACGCAGCACGGCCGCTCGCGGGAACGTGTGAAAAGCGACTGAAGCGATCGCGAGGCGAGTTGAGCGACCGGTGGCGCGGCACGCTCCCCGCGCGCAGACGCTCCTCCCCCGACAGGGTCGTCCGATATCGGCCTCTCTTTTTCTTCAAAAGTTCACAACGGCAACAAGTTGCTCGCCGCAAGATTGGCATGAACAGGAGCGCGCTTCGCGAGCTTTTATAAACATGGCGGTGCTTACTTTGTTTGTTTTGCCTAATCATAAAATTTCAATAGCTTCTCTACGGAAAACCGTGTGAACAGTTATTTTTTACTCGTCTCTGACAGCGTTTAATTTATTGCTAGCGTGTGGGATATGAGTTACGTGTGAAACCTCCGTCGTCCTCTAGCGGTTCCAGTTTTATGGATTTTACCCTAAATTGCATTTAACGCCTCCGTCTGCCTGATAAGAATCAGCATTAAAAATCGATTTCCTTTTGTTTAGTCCGGCAAAGTACCTGTGCTGACGCATTTGCGATAACCTGGCTTATCTCGGTTGTTGGTTCAGGCTTGATGACATCATTCCAAAATAAAGAGTTCCCATCCGTTTACTATCTCTACATTGATTCATCCTTTTACAAAAGTCAAACTTACTATTCACAACAAGGCGTCGCGAATGTCACGATCCAATACTTATGAAAGCTTTTTCTCACTGTAATACTTACTTTCATCATTTATCAAAAAAAATATATATATATATATAAATATTATAATGTAAATAAACAAACAATGATTGCCATGCCAAATCTTGGAGACTGGGTCGACTCTACAACAGTAACGAAGCTGTCAATCATTAACTGTCCTTCATCAAACAGCACGCAAACGCCAATCTCTCCCGATCAAATTTATTCCAACCACATGAGATCCTTCGGATTGTTAAATGTTCTGCGTATAAGTCAGTATGATAAATGCTATATTTTTACTATTCACTAATTAATCAATCATCCAATTTGGAATGTGAACTGTACGGGACATAAAGGTATGCTAATAATAGGAGTAATTTTCATCATCATCATTATCAGACATAGGAAGTACACTGCTGGACATATCCTCTCCTGTAGATTTTCAATAGGCCCGGATTAATTATACTATTTTTAACACGCTTATACTCGTATTAGGTAGACGTGTATGTATGTGTAACTAACATGTAATGGAATCTAAGGTAACTAATTTAACCATATTCCAAGGGTCGTAGCCACAGATCAGGGAACAACCTTGATGTTGATTGCTGTATGTAGTTCTGATGACAATACAATAATATGGTACTGTCGAACTGATCTGATGATGGAGCCGGAAGATATGAACTGGAACTTCACGATGGAAAATTGAACTGTTTTGGATTTCTTATAAAAGTCTTGTAAAGAACTTTGACCACGATTAGGTTTCAAGGTCTGATGATGAAGCCGGAATATAGGCACTGGCCTTCCATGATGGAATATCGTATCATAGTCTAGTCGTGTTTGCATTGGTGAGAAAGGCCACGTAATGGACTAAGTGTGTTTTTCTAGTGTTTTTAAAACTATTAATTAATTTTACAATAAGATTAAAATAAATCCTAGAGTATGCATTCCACATCATATTATTCTACTTATCATTATAGACAAGATTTAAAATTCAACTGGCCTTGCCTTCTTTTGTGAAAAATATCATGAAATTATTTGAGTTTACTTGAAAAAATCGCGTAGCATTCAACTTTCTCTTTCTGTACGTGGGATGTGCCTACCAAAATATTGAATAGAAATTAAAACTGAATATATAATTTGTGAATATCGAATTTAATTAGACACCTGGGACGATTTTACGACTCTAAAAGCTAACAATATTGAATTTCATAGCGATATTAATGACACACCGAAATATGAATCTGATTTCGTAGCTTTTTAAAACTTAGGTAAATATTAATTAATTAGTATAAACTATGAATATTTAATTATAATCGAGCTTGACACATCGCTAAAGAATTATGCGCTAGTTGTCTCATCGATAACATTGAGTAATTATTTGATAATTAAGTCAGTGTATGCCGTTTTTTGAGAATATTTATTTACACAATCAATATTTTCGCATTTAGTAGGGCAAAGATGTAACGCAGCAATTGTTGCAAACAATATTCGTTGGCCCCAAAGTAAATGTACACAGCAACGCAATAAAGTTTATTTCTATTTCTAAAAGTTTCATAGTGATAGTCTGAAATGACTGAATCACTCATTTTCGACTTAGTAGCTACAAGTTTCGCAAATAATTATTATAACCTATCTCTAGCTTTTTAGTGAAGACAAAATTTTGTGAGAAAGCTTAGATAAGAGAGAAAGAGAGAGAGGTTTGTTGGCGTTTGTGAATCCTCCAACCTGCCACCGGACACAAGGCCAGCGTGGTACCTAGATATGACCTAATCCCGCTGCGTGCATACAAGTGGTCAGCAGTGTACTATTGGAAAATAAACTATAGCTTATATTTTAAACCAAAATTCAACCATATCAAATGCGACTCATACCCACACTGGTACATAAATATCTTTCAATCAAAATCACAAAGCAAATGCTTCAAACAAAAGCAGTCGGGACGGCAAAGGCTTTATTGGCATACTCGATGAACGTCACTTCACAAAAATTACTCGTAAAGTTAACTGATCAAAACGAGTGCACTTTAAGAGTTCGCGTCGGCTTGTCGTCAAAGGAATTCCTCACTTAGTGCACCGGAAAAGCATGACGACTGATGAGAAAGGCATGCGAAAATAAATATGAGTACTTATTTCCTTACTCATCATTATTAGCAACGTTCAGCACGGTCAGTTTTCGGATGGGTGACCGCGGGTGGCATTTACAACTGAGCGCTACCGTGGCCGTTAAGTTGTAAGCCCCGGTTGTTTTAAAAACTATGACACCAAAGCTAGCAACCCGGCCTACGAGTAAGTGTACCAAACTTACTTTTACTTTTATCATCATTATATTATGTAGTTGTAGGATATCCACGGCTCGATATAGGCATCCCTAGTAAATTTCAGGGACAGATTGTATGCGGCTTGTATCCAGCACGATCCTACGGTTCTAATCAGATAATCTGGTCACCATGTGGATGGACGTCCTACGCCGCAATCGCCGGTATTTTTTTACTTAATAATACTCTGAAAGATAACATTCCCAACTGTTCAAAAATTCAAATGTAAAATAGTACAATTGAGCTTTAACAATTTTATTGTTTAACAACATAACTAAAAGAAGCGATATCTCCTCCTAAACATGGTAACATAATATTTATACTTAGTTGTAAACCGCTTGCAAACAGTCATATTGTAACTCAAAAAAAAGAGACATGCTATGCCCAGAAAATGATAACGATGTATCAAATTATGTACGTATGCGGTTGCTGAATGGAGAATGCCTAAAATAGGAATAATTTCATAATGCATGTCGCAGCCATCAAGTGCAGTGCTAACGCGCGCCCGCTCAGGAAGTTGTAAATCAGACCGGCTACCCAACTCGTCAGCCGATTCTTGTACCGACCAGTATGCACAGATCCACACCTGAAACATTCACTAATATACGCATCCTGAAGAACCAAGGGTCAACATAACCTGGCTACGTTTAGACGAACCGCTGAAAAATGTTAAATCTACTTTTTATTACACACGCATCCTGCGTTACTCTGTTGTTCGAATGAGCGATGAGAAAATAAAATTTCCCGGATCTTTAGTGGTCTGTCGCGGTTGACATCCCGAATTAATTACTACCACAATACAGATGGGTGTCGTTCAAAGGGCCTTGATTACGAAAGATCTTTGACTCTTTAGAGAGCTATAACTCATTTCGTTTGATTGAAAAAGTGACGAAAGCACAGCTAGTAAAATTATTCGTGGGGCTTAGGGCATCAATTTCAGTTAATGACGTCGAATGATGGCAACATGTGATTTTGATCACCATAACTAACCGCGTTACAAGTTGAATCGATTCCGACCAACTGTTCGATGCGCATCCTTTTATCTGTCAATAAATAGGGTCCATTGTGTGAATCCGCAAAAAACGCATAAATCGAATCGATCTTCGTTGCTGTCTGCTATTGAGTGTAGCTCTGCCATTCCAGTGCCTAATGGCGGGAATCCCTACGGACCCGTACGTATGTGGCGGTAGTAAATGTCAAAATATTTTGTATCAGTTGTGCTAATGGTGGTTTCTGAATGCGGTGTTAAGGTCGTATTGTTGGCCTCATCTGGGGATATTGTCGCCAAATGTGGCATATTTTGGCGAGTTTTGCGAGAAAATATAAATGAAATTGGAAGCCCACATATTTTATTACGAATATTGAAATAAAGAGTTTTTAGAATCGACTAAATAGTCTGGAACATTTCATTGAGCTGTTTACTGTACAATTATGGATCCCTACTTACTTACATTTTAATTTTTTCTGGTTTAAGACATTTATTTCTCAAAAGAATTAATTCACTTAACTGAAAAACACAAGGTAATCTTAAGTATATAAGTAAGTATATAGGTAATTATTTTATATTATTCATAGTAGGCAGGCTATAAATCTAGGTAAGAGTAATGCAAGCGCCGGACACTATTTAATGTGAAAAACTACTTTTAAATTACATAGGTATTATTTTAAATTATGTAAGTATTTACTTGACAGAAATGGTTTAACTAATTGAATTGAAGTAAAGTAAGTTTATATAGTAAGATGGTTGATTCATAAATACTAAACGTGTTGTTAATGAGTAAACAGTAAATTTCAAACATAAGTTAGTAGCAATTTTTTCAATAAATATAACAAGTTTGAGAGTAGACCATCAAAAACTGACATTTATCGCCGCTAAACTGCACGTGCACGGAACCGAAATCGAGGAAGATAAAAACAAAAATTTAGATTAAATTATTTGAAATACAATTTCAAAGTCGATTTCCCCCGTAATCTCATCATCAAAAGAACTCCAACTCCATTCGCCAACGTCATTCACACAATCAGCACACCGCATTTTTAAATTAGCAAGGAATCCACCCCTGATTAGATTAATGTTTTTTAACGAGAAAACCACCGAGATGGGAGGAAAAAATTGATGCGATCTTGGGATACTTGACGAAATCCGACGAACGAATGTAATGCCATTATGATTAGCATTATTAAGCGGAGGGTCCGCGCATTCCGGTTTACGGGATAAAAGAGAATTTCGCTATGACAAAGGCAGCAAAGGAGCGTGTTTTGGTTTTTTTACTTTTTAATTTATCCCCAAACATCTGTGCAGTTCTCGTCGGTTGCATTCGGGGCGCAGTCGCGGCTTTAATCGCGTTTGTTCCACACCACGGTATTGATAGCTGAATGGTTTGTTTAATGTTTTGATGACATACTGAGGCTCTATGTTGATTGTAAGTTGTGGTTCCGCACAATATTGTTATTTGCAAACTGGTCTTCTTGAAACGAATTCTTCTTGGGCTTTACTTTATCTACTTACGTCTATAGCTAAATTAACACTATCATTTTATGCAGCTACGTTCAAATTTCAATTTTAATTGACGCTAAACTTTTTTGTTGTGTTTTCTTGTGTTAAACGTGTGTCATAGTTAAATTGACGATTAACTTCTGACTATGATGAACCATTTGTAGAGCGTAGAGCACTCACATATTTAATATTTATCAACCAGTAGATTTTAATTAATCACAAGTAAAGTACCCAGTATTTATTATTACTATACATGATATAAATCAATAAGGGATTCCGATAAATAATTATATTTAGAAACGATCTGTAAACGCAAACAGAACACAAGTTTTTAGCCGTATTTTATAGAGCTGGTTAATCCGGTTACGTTTGTCACGCACCGTTTACGGAATTTAGGGACGTTGCACTAAATATTAATCTTTATGTTTGACTATGACATTAATCACAAAAGGACCAGTGATTTATTCCCATAACACCTCGTGATTTGAAACTTTAGAAATATTGAGAACGCGTTACATAAGGGACTATAACAAAGCAGCCTTATTCTAATTTTGCGACCAACAATGACCGCTACATGTTACTGTTATGTATTCATTCGAAACTATGATTTTTATGAGCAATAAAATTATTAGTTACGTTTTTTTTTAAATGAAGAAACCTGTGACAATGAAGTCTTTATACATTAGTCTACGGAGTCCGCAGGTCCAGCGTCATCGTGGGATAATTAAAGCCTGGAATGATTTCGACTTCAATATCGGACGCATCCCGACGTATGTCAGTGACCGACGCTGAATGGGCCCTAATTTTTTCAGATTTCGATTTGTGGGTTCCTGCTTTGTGATACAAAATTAATGATTTTTGGTCTGTGCTCTCGGCACAAAGGCCGCAGTGACAATGGTGCCCCGCTGTCCATGATATTGAGGAAGGCTCTCGGGCGAGGCTACCTACGCTACTCTCCGCTACCCGCAGCCCTTTGTCCACTGGAATTTTGGACACGTCACGAACGAAATGGAAGCTCGTGAGAATAACCACAATATTTTTATAAAAATGAATCCCTAATTGTAGCGGTGGTGATCGCTTGATCCTATATTTTCAATCTATGCAACAATGACGGATTAATTCGAAATACTAATGACATTTTGTGACTTTTAATACCAAGTAATGTTTTCCATTTTTACAACACATCTAAATTAGTCAATTAATAAACAATTAATTCGTTACATAAATATCCTGTAAAAGACTACGATGATTGGTATTTATAAAATTTTAAAAAAAGTCCAAAGGCTTAAAATTAAAAAATCTAATTTTTGGGATTGGCAATCCAAACTGACACAAGCATAAGTAACGTACCTACTTGTTATATCAAACTATACTATACAGTAACACAGAATAAAGACAGATTAAAATACATACCCAATCAAACCAATTGTACCTAGAAACCTCATCTAGATCGTGTAAAATATTGCTTTACTTCTAAGAGCAGTTTTTTTTAATAAGTTGCAGTGGCATGTAAATAGAGATAAAAGTTGTAGACTGTTGTTGGCCCCGCAGCTGACCATACCCTGACCACATCGCACCCAAACATTAAGGGTGGTCTCCACTATACCACTATAATTTAACCTAAATAAAACCGCGGTATTGTGATCAGCCTCTTTGTTAACGCCCTTGCATTGTCACCTTATTTATGGCGATTCAATATCATTTCATTAGCCGACAGCGTGGTGTTCGACCCATACTTAATATTACAATATGGGATTCTAGTTAGTAAATTTAAGGTTAGTTGGAACGGTGGTACCACAGATCAGTTGTTCTCTCATCTGTGGGTGGTACCTACTACCCGGAAAGCTCGGTAGATTTTTTCAATTAAACTTTTGTCCATACTATTTCACAAAACAGCATTTGTTAGCGTTTTTAGATTTTATTTATTTTGCTCTATATGAAAATGATTCTTAAGTAAGTAATATGCAAACTAAATTTAACTTAAAAAAATACTCGTAGGTAAACTTCGTGATTAAATACTACATAATAATTATTTTTCGCAAAAAATGGCAAAACCGCCTTCCATCTTATACAAAATATTTCGCTCGAATAGTTTACATAATTGTTGATTTTTCAAAAACAACTCAGCCGATTGCTGAAAAATTTAAATGGAGCTACCTCGGGAGTATACCCTTTCGAACTAAAAAATAATTTCGATTCGGTTCACAATTGGCAAAATTATCGATGAACAAACACAAAAAAAAATATTTAAATACGTCCAGACGAACATAGAACCTATTTTATAAATTGTTTTGTAAACAAAACGTCCCAGGTAGTATTAATCTCTGTTGTGACTGCAAAAAACCCCTTTCAAATATCGCTTACCACACACGAAAAACCTAATAGACACACCTCTGCTGTGAATTCTAACCAATTTATAAATCTGCACCATAATGTTGATGACACTGGTAACGACCAATAAATTGTGGGATTACCCTGTCTGGTCGTGATTAGCCATCAGATTTGAGGGAAATCCCGAAATTAAATCGGTTAAACCGGGATAATGGTGAACCTATACAATGCCATAAGAGTAATGATGAATTGCAGCAATGAATTTAACTGTTATGGCGTCGTAAACGCTGAATAGTGAATAGTAGAATTTTATTTATTTACCGAAGTTATTAATGTATGATAGAATAAAATGAACTTTTTAGGATTTAAGTTCATCATACTGTTTTTCTAAAAGTGCCAATAGATTAAATTACAAAAGTACTAATTAAATAACGTGAATGATGTGTTTAGAGCACCATGAAATTAATTCAGTAACTATAATTTAGTTTTATATTGTTAGAATTTAATTATATTATATTTACAGTCTAGGTAACTATAATTTGGTTGTTTTTAACTGCACTAAGCAATTTTTTAATCTATTTTGGATTGGATTTTAAATCTCATTTCTACTTTAACGGAGATCAAAAGATTTACATTTTAGATCGTTTATTATTATTTAAATGCTGTTGCTTATTTTTCTTTTCATTTTGTTGCTTCTTAAAAGAATTGGAGTCAAGTGGATGAAGTCCAAAATCAGACCAGGCCCGTATGAAATTAGTTTTTAACCGACTTCCAAAAAGGAGCAGGTTCTATGTTCGTGTGTATGTTTTTTTTTTGTGTATGTTCATCGATCATTTCGCCAATTGTGAACCGAATCGAAAAATTCTTTTTAGTTCGAAAGGGTACACTCCCGAAGTGGTCCCATTTAAATTTTACAGAAATCAGCTGAGCCGTTTGTGAAAAAACCAACAATAATGTAAGCAATTCGAGCGAAATATCCGAATTTTGTAGACGATGAACATCGATAATTTCGCCAATTGTGAACCGAATCGAAAAATAATTTTCAGTTCAAAAGGGTTTACTCCGGAGATGGTCCTATTTGAATTTTACAGAAATCGGCTGAGCTGTTTTTGATAATTCAAGAATAATGTAAACAATTCAACCGAAATATTCGAATTTTGTAAACGATAGAAGGCGGTTTTGCCCTTTTTTGTGAAAAATAATTATATAGCCTACGTACATAATTAGTAGCTTGAACGGGCATTCACTATGTAAATGATTGCAAGTGCAATAACTTATTAGTTCGAAGAAGATGAATCACTCAATAGAGGGTTAACATAGCTGAAAAATATAAACCTAAAAAACATTTGATAGCAGATATAGTACATAGATGATAAGGTCATTAAAAATGTGAGATCGTTCAGCTTTACTTAATAGAAAATAATATAATTATAATAATACTACATACCTAATAATAGTTCGCTTTCGTGTGTAATGTTATTTATTAAGTACAATATTTTTCTAATTTAATTTATCATAAAAAATAATATTATGCCTATTCATTAAATTGGAAAATTATCAGTACGCAGTTATCCGTGTCATATAGGCTTTAGCTGATTATAAGCCTTTGGCTGATTTTCCTTTGATTTTATTCTACTGCTTGTTATGTATGATTATCCCTATTAAGTATCCACATCAAAATGGAATGTAAGAAAACATGCCAAGTCGATGAGTATTTTTCTTTATTTAGACTCATAATATTTTCGAAGCTATTTTTTTAACGCGTTAGACTATCACCTCATCTGATGATTATAAATTTTGATAAAACTAATTTTGTTACGGAATGACAGTGTAGAAAATCCTGTCGTTCTACTTTAGTAATATTACTTTCTAGCGTTATTGCGTTCCGTCGCGTTGTTCCTCAACGTTTCCGATGGAATACTGTCGAAATCCGCACATATCGGCCTACAAACAATTCGCGATTCACGTAATTCATTCCGAATTCAACATGCGTGTTGCACAGATATACTGAAATGACCAATCACATACGTGCTTTGAGTATTAAGCCTCGAGTTTGACTAGCTGCTGTCGGTCTTGTTACTTTGATAAGACATGCATTTTTTACCCAAATACTTACCCAAGAATGGATTGTGGTATTTTCCGAGAATGCTCATAATATGTTTATGCATGTCATTATGATTTTCTTAGGCGTTCCTGGCTTTGGCAAGCTCATTTCTATGTGTCCTAAGGAGTACTAAGGACAGTTGCTACCACCTGACTACTCGGTTTGGCTTTACCAATTTTGGATTGCAAATGTCGTTAGTTTCCTTCTTTAAATTGCTATTTTATGCGAATGGTCTTTTATAAAAGTGTACCAATTTATGGTACCTACTGTTTGTTTATTATTCAATGAATTGTGGATAGTGCTCTACTGATTCACCTATGCGAAAACACGAATATGCGCAAAGCCTAAATATTTATTGTAATAGTAGGATCGAGTTTCACAGTTCATTTCTTCACTTTAAGTGTATAAAATAATATACTACATAACATCAAAAACTCAAATAGATCTTGGGTCAAACAGGTGGGCAGCCGTTGCTTCTGTAAACAGGTAGGCAAGATTTATTTACCCCAAATGCGATTAAATCTCGAGTAGAGTAATACGAGAGAATAAAAAATAGGTTAGAACTTACTATACATTTGGCAAAGCTTTTTGCACAAAACCTTCGAGTCAAAAGCACTTTGAAGGAAGATTCCAAAAAGAAAAACACTTTGAACTGTTACTAAAATAACAACAAAGATCACGCTCTACCTGAAGATATATTTTTATCAGTTTCAAGTAAAAGGTAAGGATTAGGAGTAATGTTTTATGCTATGGTTTATTTTATATATTGATACATCATAAAATACGTGAGCATGACATTTTAATGAGACAATAAAATTAAAACAAGTATCGAGATAGTGCAGATTTAGGAAGGTACCTAAGGGTTACATAATATATACAGGTGCTGTTTAAAATATTACTAACTAGCGACCCGCCCCAGCTTCACACAGATGTATCATACATATAAACTTTCCTCTTGAATCACTCTATCTATTTAAAAAACCGCATCAAAATCCGTTGAGTAGTTTTAAAGTTTTAAGCATACATAGGGATATAGGGACAGAGAAAGCCACTTTGTTTTATTGACCGAGCTTTAGCGAGGTCTCTGAGTCTACTATGGGACGAGCCGGCACTTGAGCTGTCAGATGTTTGTATGTTTCTTTGTTCGACGATAACTCAAGTACCGCTCAGCTGATCTCCATGAAATTTAGCATGAACGTAATTTATATATATAGAATTTTTAAGTTCGAATATGAGCATCTTCTGTTCAGTGGTGTCGAAGATACCAGGACCGGTGGTAAAATGAGGCAAAACGGCGCCACTTTCTGCGGGAGTTGCTTGGGTCAAATCTAGTAATAGAAATTCGACCCTCTTCCCGTTGACTGATTGATCTGATATATGGTACACACCTTTAGTTCCAATGACAATACAATATTATTAATTATTTTATAATTTTGTAAAACTTTATTCATATAAACAATTTTATATATTTTTCAAGATTAAATGTGTTGGAGCGCTTTTCGCAAAGTTACCTTTTGAACCATTCACATACTTAGTTACTAAGCACATTTAGTTCAATCTTAAAAATCATAGATGGCTCTGCCTTTATCTTTGTAAGTATGAAGTCGTCAAATAGAATCGGGTCGATAAAACGACACGAACTGTACGGATGCACAATCGGGTCTATCAAATGACACGAACTTAATAGACGCGCAATTGGGTCGATCAAACGACACAAACTTTACGATCGCGCAGTCAGCTCGATCAATTGATCGAGTCGATCAAATGATCGGGTTGTTTCACCCGGGTCGCGACCGACCCACTACTGAAACGACCCGGGTGAAACAACCCGATCATTTGATCGACTCGATCAATTGATCGAGCTGACTGCGCGATCGTAAAGTTTGTGTCGTTTGATCGACCCAATTGCGCGTCTATTAAGTTCGTGTCATTTGATAGACCCGATTGTGCATCCGTACAGTTCGTGTCGTTTTATCGACCCGATTATATTTGACGACTTCATACTTACAAAGATAAAGGCACCTATCCTATTTCATTAGGCTTAAAGTCCAAATTAGTTTGGCAAATACTCATCATAACGGGGGTGTGAGTCAATCAAACCGCGCGACCGACCTGCGGTAAGTGATCGAGTTAGTGATCGGGTCGGCGCAGGATGAACGATCGAATCACTCACCTGCGGCTCGCGACCCAATCAAAACGACCCGATCAATCGTGATCGACTCAGGACTAGTCGCGCTCAACAAAGTACTCATTAACGAACATTTATTTAAAATCCTAATTTAAATTCTGACAGTACCTATGTCAAAAATTTATGGTCGGTGTCAGTTTCTTGTGAAAAAACTATATTTTGTTTAAAATAAAACAGGACATTAAAAAAGTGATGACGACTTGACGAGAATCTTTGCCTCATTGGCGTCATATGAGTAAACTGTTGAATATTGGCACTACTTTAGGCTGTGGCTACTTAATCTGAACATAGCGTTCAATAAGCCCCCTACTGCCTGCACCGACGTGACGGGTCTCCTTTTGTCAGCTCTCCGTGACACTTACTACCACTAGAGCCGTCTGCGATGGCCTTTCCAGCTCCCTGTGGTATCGACTGCTACAGGGCATTCTCCGGCGGCTCTCTTGTTATCAACGGGATAACTCGTCGCAACGCCTACTACTGCAGAGCTGCCTGCAACGGATTTTCCAACTTACTGTGGTATCTACTGCTATGGAGCGTTCTCCAGAGGCTTTCCCGTGAACGATTGGCCAGCTCTCCGTGACATCTACTACTGCGGGGCCGTCTGTAACGACTTTTTCCGGTCTCTGTCGTATCTACTGCCATGGGGTGTTTTCCTACGGCAGTTCTCGTTGTAGTTTCTTGTGATCGAAACCTAGCTATCCGTGACACCTACGACCACTGGGACTTTGCAACGGCCTTTCCAACTTTCTGTGGTATCTACTACTACGGGATGTATTCCAGAGGCTCTCCTGTGGTTGACTGGCCAGCTCCCCATGGCACCTGCTACAGGGTCTATATCAATGGCCTTTGCAAAAACGTCGTGGACTTTCTTCTTAGAGTAGCTCGCAGAGTGTGTACGTTTAGGTTTGATGATAGCTAGAGGACTGTATGTAACGTTCGTTTATCTTTTAAATAAAATTGCTAAATATTAAATAAAATTGCTTTTAAAAAAATGATGCTTAATTTTGTTGGTTAAATCTTGTTTAAATAATTTTCGCTCGAACTAAATAAAGAATCCCAAAGTAGGTTTCTAACATTCTTAATAGACTTTCTAACAGTGTATACTAACATAGTAACGTTCACGCTGAACGCCCCACGATTTTATTTTAGAGTTTGATCAATGCTCGAGTGATAAGAAAATTAATGTATGAATGCAGTACTTACCTAGGACACGATAATGATATCTAATACCGTGCCTAGGACTACCAAAATTATTTTTTATCTTTTAGTACATTCTAACAGTAACTTCTCAATAAAACCGTTTAATTTAAAATGTTTTTTATATATTTTATATGTTATATGAATAACCGCTCTCTTTGTTCTTTGAAGCCCTATAAGCTATGCGCCTTCTGCTAGTGTTAGATTCCATTCAGTAATTCTTCAAACATTGTAGCTTAACAATAGCAATTTTCGGCAGAAACTCATATATTTGAAATATTTTACCGAATGATATATACATTTACTTCGCTCATCATTGCAAAACTTTCATACGAAAATTATTATATTTTTTTTGAAATCACAGTTTTTATGATATAAAATAGGAATAGCGCGAGGTCCAAGTCCGGGGCGGACTACTAGTACTATGTAGTGATATTGTAAATATTGTAATGCACAAAGTACGTTAGAATAAATATGTAATTACATTACTGATATCATTATCTTGACACTAATTAGTCTCTGATAGTTGTCACTGCAAAATCGAACTCATTAAATAAACTAGATTAAACGTAGGTACCTACTTAAGTCGTCAATATAGTAATTGCCGTGAGTCAGGGCTGTTTCATTTTATTTTATATGCAGTTAAATTTAACAACAATCGCCTTTTAGTGACAGGAAAGTGGACAACTTTATGTTTATATGTCGTTAACTCGTTAAGATTAAAGTGTCTCGCGATGACTACCTTCGAAGCTGGATTTCTTAGCTACAGTTACCTACGCAAAGTTAATAGTACTGTTGATTAAGGGAGCCACAAGCATGATTTTTTAAAGGAATGGTATTGCAATCGATGTATTTTTGTTAGTTCCCTCATTGTTTCGTTAATGAGGCAGTAGGTTTGAAGCAGTGAAGGCATTATAATAACTCAGTGGTATCAACACATTTGATGCGAGTCCTCAGGCTTCGTTATTGTTTGGTAGACAGGTAAAAATAAGTAGATGTATAGAGAGGCAGTTACGGTTTTTATTAGAAAAATGCTCTGGGGATGTAGTTTAAGCTCGCTCTCTCAACTGAAGAAAGAATGTAAATGTAAGAATATTTTTGACTCCGTCACATGGCCTTTACTGAATCGCCTTAATTTATACCAAACTAGGTATATAAACCATTGCAGCAGCCGACGTCCTATGGCTGATGGATGGATGGATATAAACCATCAAAGGGCTTAGGTACTTGTCCGTATCCATCGACTCATTGAGGTATGTAAGTTGGTTCTAATGTATTGTACTTACCACAAATGAAACAAGACATTAGCCAAGGAAATATGATTTCATGAAGTATGAAATCGGTACAATGCTTCCTAAGCTCTATGTCAAGCATATGCTTTGTCTAAGTAATTATTTTTCGCAAATAATGGCAAAACCGCCTTCCATCGAGTATAAAATTCAAATATTTCGCTCGAACGGTACCTACAGCTGATTTCTGTAAAATTTAAATGGAACCACCTCGGGAGTATACCCTTTCGAACAAAAAAAAAGTTTTTCGATTCAGTTTACAATCGGCGGAATTATCAATGAACATACACAAAAAAAACATACAGACGAACATAGAACCTTCTCCTTTTTGGAAGTCTGTTAAAAATCGCCGAGGAAACATGATTTAATTTCATCCAATACGAAATCTAAGTATTTAATGCTCCGTAAGCTCTACGCCAAGCCAAAAAAAACAACCTTAAGCGAAACGTCAATCCAATCCAATAAAACTAAGTCCAATTTTAATTTCATCCAGGTGTGTTTGCAAGAATACTGACTTTGCGCCCAACAATGAATAGTAAGACCACACAAAAGCAATATTTACCGATTTTGCCGGCAAGGATCTCGCGCCATTGTCGATGTCACAACAAGATCGGTTACAATAAATCTTATTAAACGCTAGCCCGCCGCAGCGCCATTCAGCCTGTGATCCTTGAAAGAATGGCTGTTTACTTGCGGACACCCTTTGTGGTTATTATGCATCTGCTCTACGGCTGGCTTTATATACCTTATACCTGGGAGCATTATCCAGAGAGTTGCTAGCTTGCTTCCTGTGGCAGGACTTGCGTAGGTATTTTAAGAGGCAGAGCGGAGACACGGTAATGGTATCTAACAGTGGTGTGACTCGGCTTTGTCCTTGAGATATAAATGCCTACGGCGTCACGTGGTCCCGCAGAACGTATCACGCGGTAGTGCTGCCTGCCTACTTATTCTATACCAACTGTTTCTTTCTAGTTTTGTGTATTAAATTACACAATCATATTACATTGTATGTACATTAAAATTGTACCTAAGTAGAATTAAGTAGCCTTAAAAACTTTTTTTATCGCAAGCGTAGGTAAGAGAAGTCACTTTTGTACCGTGTTCTCGTGTGTTTCTTTCTTTCACCTTATCCACTTATTTATTAATCAATAATCGGCTAAGTACGAGTCGGACTCGCGCACGGAGGGTTCCGTACTGTATGAGAGCCCCCCTTAAATATTTATTTTATTTTAATTTTATTATTTGTTATTGAAGGAAATAAAAAACTAAATATTCTGTGAAAATTTCAAGCATCTACCTGGTACTATTATTAATATAGAGCGAAAAACGTCTAATAATTCAGGTTTGTTGTATGGGAGCCCCCCTTAAATATTTATTTTATTTTGTTTTTATACTCATACTCATTTATTGATACATTTTAGTACACGTCATATAATTACATCAAATAATAATTTAATAATTTCTAATCCTTACTAATATTATAAATCCGAAAAGTTTGTTGGTTTGTTGGTTTGTTACTCCATCACGCACCAACGGAGCAACGGATTGACTTGATTTTTGGCATGGACATAGTTTAAAAGGCGGAAGGAGCTTTAGGATACTTTTTATCCCGAAAAATTGCATAGTTCCTGTAGGACAGGACAAAAACCATCGAAAGCGAAACTGTCGCCACTATCACAAAGACGCTAAGTGATTAATTCCTCTATGACGCTAATATGGACTAACGAAACGTCACAGCCAAACGTAATTGGATGACAGGTGACATTGTCTGCAGACTTTTATAAATCACAAGTAGCATGGCAAGGGGACAAATTGTTTTTCCACCATTATATACCCTTGAAGAGGAAATAAAGTATGGATTGAAAATGACAACTGACATTAAAATTGGATAAAATGTTATTTTACCTCTGCATGCTACATGTTACTATGACGTTTAATACTAGGCCGTCATTTTGTCTGACATTTAAAATATTTTTAAATCTTCTATCATTAGAGGTTTAACATGTTTCTTTATTCTACCTTTATGGTATACATCATACTTTAATATTATCAATCCGAAAAGTTTGTTGGTTTGTTCCTCTTTGACGCAGCAACGGAGCAAAAGATTGACCTGATTTTTGGTATGGATACCTTTGGTTTAAAAGACAAAGTGATAATAGGATACTTTTTTATCTCGAGAAAATTCGTGATTCCCATGGGATAGGACAATAACTGTTTTTTAGCAATGGAGCAACGGATTGAATTGATATTTGGGGTGGGTATAGTTTGGAAGACGGAAAGTGACATAGGATACTTTCCATCGCGAAAAAATTGTGGTTCCCGTAGGACTTAACAATAAATTTTTCTCAGCAACGGAGCAACTTGCCTTGGCTTATTGCATGAATATAGTTTGAAAGACGAAAAGTGACATAATAGGCCACTTTTTATCGCAAAAACTTTAACAGTTCCCGTAGGATAGGATAAAAACTAAGTGAGCGGGCTGCGGTAGCAGCCGTCTAAGCGCCAGAAATAACCTGTCATGGCAAGTTTAGGACGTTCCTACATTTTTCGCACTCCTTCGCGGCACTCAACAGAGCTAGCCCAGACTCGGGCTCCATAACGGAGCTTGCGCTCTCGCCATAATGACGGAGTGTTTCGGAGCACAAGACACATCGTCATCCACCACTCTGGACTAACCAGTACTGAACGTCAGACAGCATTCCAACGCCCTGGTTCCAGTGCAGCGGGTCAGTCATAGTAGCCCGGCGCCTGCCTCTTCAACTGCAGAGGGCAGTGAGAACGGCCATCGCGATACCGACACCTCTCTTCCCCTGCAGCCCCACTGCGTCTGCCAACACGTTGACGGCCTAGCGGAAGGTAGGGTAGGTGGCGGCACCCACACCACCAGTTCCATATATCCCTCCGCGGCCCCTAATCCGCGGCAGTCATATCAGAGTCCAGGAAGCAGCCTTGCTTTATGAAACTGAGAAGGGTTATTCCCAGCAAGTAACTGAAGATAGAGAGACAGAAAAGAAGCCACACCCAGCGCAGCAGGAGGAGCTGGAGTTCATATGCCTGGCAGACGGAGCAGCACTAGAGCAAAATCTTAACCGAGAAATTAACATATTTACAGACGGCAGCAAAGTTAAAGGGAAAGTTGGGGCGGCATTATCCATTTGGGATGATGCCACTGAGATCAGTACCCGCAAGCTGAAATTGTCCGATTGGTGCTCCGTGTACCAGGCCGAGTTATTGACACTTCTTGATGCTACCGAAAAAGCAAAAATCTTTTGTGACTCCAGGTCTGCACTGGAAACGGTAGTTGGCGTATCTTCCCTCCATCCCTTAGCAGTAAATTCAAAGCTAACATAAAGTTGCTACACGCACAAAATAAAATAGTGAAACTTTATTGGATTAAAGCACACGCGGGGATGGAGGGAAATGAGAGAGCGGACCAGCTAGCAAAGGAAGCAGCACTGCACTCGAAGTGCAGACCTATCCTTACTAATATTATAAATCCGAAAAGTTTGTTGGTTTGTTGGTTTGTTACTCCATCACGCACCAACGGAGCAACGGATTGACTTGATTTTTGGCATGGACATAGTTTAAAAGGCGGAAGGAGCTTTAGGATACTTTTTATCCCGAAAAATTGCATAGTTCCTGTAGGACAGGACAAAAACCATCGAAAGCGAAACTGTCGCCACTATCACAAAGACGCTAAGTGATTAATTCCTCTATGACGCTAATATGGACTAACGAAACGTCACAGCCAAACGTAATTGGATGACAGGTGACATTGTCTGCAGACTTTTATAAATCACAAGTAGCATGGCAAGGGGACAAATTGTTTTTCCACCATTATATACCCTTGAAGAGGAAATAAAGTATGGATTGAAAATGACAACTGACATTAAAATTGGATAAAATGTTATTTTACCTCTGCATGCTACATGTTACTATGACGTTTAATACTAGGCCGTCATTTTGTCTGACATTTAAAATATTTTTAAATCTTCTATCATTAGAGGTTTAACATGTTTCTTTATTCTACCTTTATGGTATACATCATACTTTAATATTATCAATCCGAAAAGTTTGTTGGTTTGTTCCTCTTTGACGCAGCAACGGAGCAAAAGATTGACCTGATTTTTGGTATGGATACCTTTGGTTTAAAAGACAAAGTGATAATAGGATACTTTTTTATCTCGAGAAAATTCGTGATTCCCATGGGATAGGACAATAACTGTTTTTTAGCAATGGAGCAACGGATTGAATTGATATTTGGGGTGGGTATAGTTTGGAAGACGGAAAGTGACA
Source organism: Hypomecis atomaria (assembly GCA_964007245.1). Classification (NCBI taxonomy): domain Eukaryota; kingdom Metazoa; phylum Arthropoda; class Insecta; order Lepidoptera; family Geometridae; genus Hypomecis; species Hypomecis atomaria. The sequence goes on from OZ023291.1 coordinate 14,816,530, forward strand.
TAGGATACTTTCCATCGCGAAAAAATTGTGGTTCCCGTAGGACTTAACAATAAATTTTTCTCAGCAACGGAGCAACTTGCCTTGGCTTATTGCATGAATATAGTTTGAAAGACGAAAAGTGACATAATAGGCCACTTTTTATCGCAAAAACTTTAACAGTTCCCGTAGGATAGGATAAAAACTAAGTGAGCGGGCTGCGGTAGCAGCCGTCTAAGCGCCAGAAATAACCTGTCATGGCAAGTTTAGGACGTTCCTACATTTTTCGCACTCCTTCGCGGCACTCAACAGAGCTAGCCCAGACTCGGGCTCCATAACGGAGCTTGCGCTCTCGCCATAATGACGGAGTGTTTCGGAGCACAAGACACATCGTCATCCACCACTCTGGACTAACCAGTACTGAACGTCAGACAGCATTCCAACGCCCTGGTTCCAGTGCAGCGGGTCAGTCATAGTAGCCCGGCGCCTGCCTCTTCAACTGCAGAGGGCAGTAAGAACGGCCATCGCGATACCGACACCTCTCTTCCCCTGCAGCCCCACTGCGTCTGCCAACACGTTGACGGCCTAGCGGAAGGTAGGGTAGGTGGCGGCACCCACACCACCAGTTCCATATATCCCTCCGCGGCCCCTAATCCGCGGCAGTCATATCAGAGTCCAGGAAGCAGCCTTGCTTTATGAAACTGAGAAGGGTTATTCCCAGCAAGTAACTGAAGATAGAGAGACAGAAAAGAAGCCACACCCAGCGCAGCAGGAGGAGCTGGAGTTCATATGCCTGGCAGACGGAGCAGCACTAGAGCAAAATCTTAACCGAGAAATTAACATATTTACAGACGGCAGCAAAGTTAAAGGGAAAGTTGGGGCGGCATTATCCATTTGGGATGATGCCACTGAGATCAGTACCCGCAAGCTGAAATTGTCCGATTGGTGCTCCGTGTACCAGGCCGAGTTATTGACACTTCTTGATGCTACCGAAAAAGCAAAAATCTTTTGTGACTCCAGGTCTGCACTGGAAACGGTAGTTGGCGTATCTTCCCTCCATCCCTTAGCAGTAAATTCAAAGCTAACATAAAGTTGCTACACGCACAAAATAAAATAGTGAAACTTTATTGGATTAAAGCACACGCGGGGATGGAGGGAAATGAGAGAGCGGACCAGCTAGCAAAGGAAGCAGCACTGCACTCGAAGTGCAGACCTATTTACGATAACTGCCCCGTTTCATTCGTCAAGCGAGACATCCGAAAGGACTCTCTTGACGAGTGGAACCGGCGTTATCAGGATGGCCACACAGCGGCGGCAACCAAAACATATTTTCCGGATGCAAGGGCGGCATACAAGATCGTAAGAGAAATAGCACCAGTGGGAATCATAACTCAAGTGCTGACGGGGCATGGTGGGTTTTCCCAATACTTACATCGATTTAAGTTGAGGGAAAGCCCATCGTGCATCTGTGAACCCACAAAAGAGGAGACTCATGTGCAGTGGCACATAATCTTGGAATGCCCAGTTTATGGAAAGCAGAGATTTTATTTAGAACAAAAAATTGGAATTAATCTAACACGTAAAAACCTTAGAAACGAATATATCGATTTTTGCACAAATATTTGTAAAAAAGCAATTATTAGGAACAAGTAGGTATAAACTTTGCTGTACCATTGTAATGTTTATTATTACTGCAAACAGCCAAAAACATTGAAATATAGGTATAGTTTTTATTCATTTGTAATTAAGACCCCTGACCCTTGCATATACACTCCAACCGTGCATTCCTTTAAGGTATTTTGATATTTGTCGGTTAGGTTATTAGGTTTCGCAGCCGACATAAACATAAGCCAAAATCAAAATATAACGCGGGCGAAGCCGCGGGTAAAAGCTAGTACAATATAAATTCGATTATGCTCATTCAAAATAAAAACTAAAATAAATTAATTAAATTATACAAATCATTCTAATTACAATTGCAGAAAATAGTAATAATATAAAATTAATTACATAATTATAAAGCTTCATACTAACAGTATGTAGTTACTTTTAGCGTCATGAATTCTTTCTCTATATCATAGAACGCCTGGCTGACAAGCCACCGCTTTAGTCTTGCCTTGTATATGGTCAAGTTAGATGCTTCAATGACATTTCGGGGCAGTCTGTTATAGATCATAGTACCCATGACATGGGTCAACTTGGCGGACTTCGTCAGCGTTCGTTTCACAGGTAAGAGCCTATTCCTGTGACGAGTAGTACGCTGTTGGGATTCATATAGTGCTTGCCCCATCACTTTGTATGATTCAAGGTTAATTCTCACATAAATAGCCACCTGCATTATCACTATAGATGGTAGTGTAAGTATATTCAGCGAAATGAAGAAAGGTTTAGCTGATTCGTCAGTCGGGATGCGTGCTATTATGCGGACGGCTCGCTTTTGGCAAACAAAAGCTCGCTTCCACTCAGCTGCCCCCGCCCATAGCTCAGCTCCATACTGGAGTAATGAGTGAACCGTGGCGAAGTAGCACGATCTCACCACCTCACTCGGTAGTACTTTGGCAAGCCGTTTGAGAGCGAAACACGCTCCGCTCAGCTTCCCGCACACTTTGTTTATGTGGGTCTCCCAGGTCAGGCTCCTGTCTAGTTCGAAGCCGAGAAAGCCGGTGTGCTCTACTTGCTCAATTTTGGCACACTCAACATTCACACTAATTTGTTTTAGGTGCCTCCCTGAAAGGTCAAAATGCATGTAGTGCGTTTTATTAAGGTTGAGCACCAGTCCGTTCTCCTTAAACCACCTGTGTAGTTGCGCAGCTGCGGCGTTTAGCTTCTTTTCTAGCTCATTCAGTGACGGAGCCGTGACAATGGCGGCCACGTCATCAGCGTACATCATCACTTCCGCCTCAGTTATAGCCTGTGGCAGGTCATTTAGTAGCAGTGCGAAAAGTATATTAGCGACCGCTGAGCCCTGGGCTACACCTATCGTAGTGACCAAGGGATCCGATCTTAGTTCTCCACCTTCACCGACTACAATTTGAGGTCTCTCGTGCATGAGGTCGGTGAGCATACGTAGTGGATTTTCCTGAATCCCATAGTGACTTAGTTTCAGGGCCAGTATCACGTGATCTGCTACGTCGAACGCTTTCTTGAGGTCACAGCATAGTACTGCTACCTGCTGCTTCTTCTCTCGAGCGTCAACGATATGACGCACGACTTCCCTTGTCAGAGACGTCGTAGACCTGCCCTCTCTATAGGCGTACTGTCTATCAGACAGCGCGCCTATTTCCGATAAGTACTCCGTTAAGTATTTGTTGTTATAGCGGCAACCGAAATACATCATCTGTGAAAATTTCAGCTGCCTAGCTAGCATGGTTCATGAGATACAGCCCGGTGACAGACAGACAGACGGACATCGAAGTCTTAGTAATAGGGTCCCGTTTTTCCCTTTGGGTACGGAACTCTAAAAAGTAAGATAGTTGGTATAGGCCGGGCCCTGGTGTCAGAATTTTTAGGGTACCTGAAGGCCTCTGACATGGCTAAACGGTAAAAATAACCGGGACCTATATTTTAACGTGTCATCCGAGCCACGGTAGCGCTCAGTTGTAAATGCCACCCGCGGTCACCCACCCGAAGAATGACTGTGCTGAACGTTGCTTTTAACGTCGATGATCGCAAACGAACATCTAGTCAATCTACGCTATGAACCCTACATTTATTTATTTATCCAGGTATTTTGCTCTGTGGAATAAGTGAAATACATACCTATTAAAAAAAAAAAAATTACGTATAAAAACTATTTTATAGTCTTACCTTTCGGCTTTTCCAGGCAATTTAAAAAACTCCTACGTCCTACGCTGCGCTTGCCAGTGCGTGGTGTCCATTCGAGAACTTTACACTCCCGTCGGCTATCTGTTCCTCGAAATTTGTGCCCTGATCACTGCCATTTCAACTTGCTAATCCGCTGGGCTATTACTATTACGGTATCTTTGCTTCGCCTGCGGATCTCCTCATTCTTAACCCACGTAGGGCTATTTTAAGTTAATACATAAATGAAAACATCAGCTAATAGATGGGTAGAATATAAGTAGGTACTGCTGAATAAAAGTAGCTAATCTAGCTGCCTATGAATAGCTTGCTTACACTTAAAATAAAATAAGTTTTGACTGTCTCCATGGATATCGGGAACTCCTGTGTAATTTATAATAGAATCCATTGTAAAGTAAAAGTCTCGAAACGTAGCAGGCGCTTCAAAACGAAAAATAAAAATAGTCGAGTAATACTCATATGCATTTATACCTACTTACCTGAATAAGTATTTGTAAGTATTACATTACACGCAAAATATAAATAACTAAATTAAAATATGTATAATATATTAAGGTTTGGGGGGGGGGCTGGGTCGGGTCTTCCATACGGTACGGAATCCTTCGTGCGCGAGTCCGACTCACACTTGGCCGATTATTTATAAGATACCCGAAACTAATCCTACAAAACATCCTGGGTGCATACAAGCCGATGCAAACATTAAAGCCTTGTCTGTTGTAGAGATCTCCGAAGAACAACTACAAGAAGCGAATTCTCAATTTTGACTGCTGAGTATTTGTAAGTATTACATTACACGCAAAATATAAATAACTAAATGGATAAAAAAAAACTCAATTAAAATACTTATGTATAAAATATTAATTCTTCCATACGGTACGGAATCCTTCGTGCGCGAGTCCCACTCACACTTAGCTGATTATTTATAAGATACTCGAAACTGATCTTAAAAAACATTCTTGCTGCATACAAGCCGATGCAAACATTCAAGTCTTATCTGTTGTAGAGATCTTCGAAGAACAACTACCTACAAGAAACGAATTCCCAACTTTGACTGCTGAGGAGGGCGACATGAATTTCCGCGTTTCCGCCAAAATCTCAGTATTTATGAATTTAATATCCAGTTGTCAAAAGTTGGAAAAGTTGAATGGTAACACCTTAGATTATAGAAGGGGTAACACTGACTGCAGCTGTCATTCATTTTTGTCAAGCAAGAGTGTCATTGTCATTCTAGCATGCATTGTCAATGTTATGTCAAAATTCGAGGGAAGCGCCAGCGCTTGCTTGTGTTGTCGTCGTCGAAGAATGCATTTCGTTAATTTATAATTATTTTGTTTTGTTTTATCTTCGATTTTGTTTTTTGATGTATGAAGCCTCATGTGAGCTACAGTTTTACGCATTATTCATATATTCCGTACTTTGAAAATGAAATTAATCACAAAGTTCTGAGTGTTTGATATCTTCCGTAAACTGCATCTGCATTCTGCATCATTCGATACACGCGCTTTGTTGGTAAATGCATTGTCTGAGAGACAAGAATAGAAAACTTTACGACTGATAACGTATAGAAACAGTGCTTAGCAGAAACGTTGGTGATTCTTCAAGATGCGTTATTGTTCTGAATACTGGTAAGTGTACAAAGTAATCGTTTTTTTGGATATTTGAAACAATAAACTTATAACTCAACTTTTTTTCGTACTTGTAAGCTTTATTAGGTCCTACGTTTGCTGCTATTAAATCTTGTTAAAGTTATTATTACATACATGATACTACTCTAAGCTTCTATTTATCAGTTTTTTAGAAGTGTGATACGAAATTTTGATTGGATTACTTGTGTGAGTCACCTTTAACTTTTACTTATGTATGGATAGTGCTAAATTTTAGTTAGGTACTGTGTTAATGTGGTAAATATAAACGTTTTGGGAAAGCTAGCATAAGTTCTAGGTTTAGCATTTATGTTTATATTTAAAAGAAGGGAAGGAGAGGATATAATATGTATACCACAGTGTAATGTTTTATTTTTATAAATGTTGGTTGTTGATTTACCTTTAACATATTTTATATGTATAGTGTATATTGTGGTGCATGTTGGTTTGGATTTGGTTTGATTTCATTTGTTACTAAGCCAGCGTCATACATTGGTTATGTTGGCTACAAATTATAGTCTTGGTTCCGACACACCAATGTGTACCAACAGACCCAAATGTCTGAGGATCAAAAATAATCAGCCAAGTACGAGTCAGACTCGCGCACAAAGGGTTCCGTACTGTATGAGAGCCCCCTTAAACATTTATTTTATTTTAATTTAACTATTTACTATTAAAGTGAATATACAGCTAAATATTCTGTGAATGTTTGAAGCTGTTACCATTTCTACCTGTTCCATTATTAATATTGAGCAAAAAATGGCCAAAAATTCAGGTTTAATGTATGGGAGCCCCCATAAATATTATTTTTATTCTGTTTTTAGTATTGTTATAGCGGCAGCAGAAATAAATCATCTGTGAAAATTTCAACATTCTAGCTATCACCTTTCATGAGATATATGACAGACAGACGGACAGCGGAGTACACAAAGGGTAAAAAAAGGACCCTAGGGTTCTACTTCTTTGGGGAACCCTAAACAAAAACAGTCCAAGACGGATCCACACACACATTGGTGTATTGGAACCAAGACTATACTTTATAGTCAATGTGTAACCTCGGCAGTATGGTTTCTATCCACTAAGCCACGAGTTCACCAACACTTGAAGTTAAACATGTTATTACTGTATTTAACCAACATTTTTGCTTGCAGTAAAATTTCATTAAAAAGCTGTTTAAGTTTTTACCAATGGTTGATAAATTAAACATCTGTTGGTGAACTAGGGTCTAAAACCCGAGTTTAATCGTTGTTTAAAAACAGTAATCACACATTTAACTTAATCAAGTGTTGGTGAACTTGGCTCCACTTCCCAGTACAATCATGATTATAGTCCATTATAAGGTGACTGCTTTCTACTTTAATAGTGTATCAACTTACAGATGTGTATTGCAAAAGATTGATCAGCAAAATTACAATTATTGCAATTACAACTTATTCAATGTGACTCATAGATTTCAAACTGGAGTATGAACTGCAAAATAATCACTTTATAATTACTTGTCCTAACATGTATATTGATATCTTGTTATTCTTTGTTCTAAATTGAGCAATTTACAGGATTACTTGCCTATTGTTTGAGGATAAACCTGTTTGAATCAATTTATTGAACAATGACCCAATTACTTTATTTGTATTTATGTAAGTTTATCTACCTAATATTTATGTACCTACTCTGGGAAACTTTGGCATTGTTGTTTTACCACCATAAATAGCTAGCTAAGTAATATTTGGCATAGGTAAAATAGTGTTTCTTTGTTGCCATTTTTGGTGTATATCTTGTTATTTGTTATACAATTGTTAAAAGATTGTTACAATATACCTTTGTATAATAAGTACGGCTTATATCCACTAACCTGCACTGGGCCAGCATGGTGGATAGGGCCCAATCACCCTTCGTGGGTAGGCCTATGTCTTGCAGTGGACTATTAAAAAGGCTGATACAGTACAGTAAGTACGGCTAATAATGTCAATTACACTTTATATGGAAATTAATTTTACAGTCATATTAATAAATCATTAAAAATTCAAACACTCAATTACAAAAATAAATTCAATATACAATTAAAATGTACATACCTCATATATATATATATATATATATATTTTAACAATTATACTTTTATTTACACAGAAAAACAAAAAAAAACTTAAATAACACTTTCCGCTATGACTAAACTAAAACTAAAAGCCCCTCGGCAGAGGGTAACGTGGCCAGAATGCTGGCAGCATTGCCTTGCTGAATAGCAATACTCATCTTTTGGGCGAAATAGATACCAGCACTCTGGTCACGTGTCACGGTCACTTGTATAGAGTATGAGCGTCCGGCCCCCACGGACCTAAAGTCTCAACCCCAAACAGCACAAAATGGTACATCCTGTCTAAGGACCCATATTTGTGCCGTCTGAGGTTTTCCGATTTAGCTGCAGCAGCACCAGCCCTGTCTGCTGTGTCAGGAAGGTGAGACGACGCCAGTGTGTCGACGCACGTCGCGCCCCACACCAAAGGTCGTCCCACCTTCCATGGCACCAATGTCATTCCGTCGGGTCTTTTACCGTCGTCCCGCAACAGTCCATTAGGCTCTAGGACCGACGGATGATATCATTTAGGGTGGCGTGCCGCGAAAAGCGCCCTGCGCTTTTTGTGCATGACAATGCGTGGTGACCGAAACGATCGACCATATCGCCACATTGGCAGCGGTGCGGGACCGACATGGGGCACCTAAACGAAGAGATACGCCTATCCGGAAAGAGTTATTATCCAAAAGGTTGCCAACGTTACTTGAAGGAAGGGCATGAAGCCAAAGCCCCAACTCCCATCTTGAAAAGGCAAGCAAGCGAGCGCGCTCTGTGGTACAACTTGAGGTTTGAATTAGTTTTTGCAGTTCTAACTCACAGAGCGGCCCGTCCCACTGTCTCTGAGAATTGGGAGGCTTCGGCCTATGCATTATATACAATATTGCTCGCCTTATATTTTGTTCATCAAAGTTTGCTCAGATAGATCTTTGAAATATTGTTGATTTTTTAAAAAAAGCATTGCAAACTGATTGCGATAAAATTTCAACGGGACCACAGCTGAAGTATTATCTGCCAAACAAAAATCATCAAAATCGAGCCATAACTGGCGCAATAAACGCAAATAAAAACACCCAGCTGGATTGAGAACGTCTATTTTTGAACATGGTTGAAAATTAACCCTTCCTTCTAAAACAACACTCAATCAATGCTCTGTTTAAATGAAACTGAACTTTAATTATCATGGAAAATACATACTAATTAATGTTAAATAGAGCTAACTGCTAAAGACAATATTATGGCCACAATGAATCAGCAATCTCGACAAATGAGTAGGTATCTTAGTACCTATTGTTCAACCTTAACATAATTGGTCTCTTATCAAGGCACTTAACCAACTTCCTGTAGACCACTGGGTGAGTAGAAAATACCAATATAGATAATAAATGTCCTTGGCACACAAATGCAGAAACTAACTGGACTATAATGCCCACATATAGTAATGTTTAATAAAATTGTATTATTAATCATGTTTCTATGAATATGTTGGAGGTCGTTGACAGTGTCTCAAGCAAGTCTATCATGCGTCAACGTTATGTTTAAACTGAAAATTAACATTATGGGCTTTACTGTGGTTATGCTCTTCCGTGTTTAAATAGGTACCCCACATGCGTTGATAGAGCACTCTGGAACTAAAATGCATGGCACCGTCTTACAGAGTCCTGTCACATTAACTGTGGTCCTGTCTTCTAGATTACCAACGTTATAGGCAATATTTTCAACAGTTCAAACATTTCTTCGACGCTCTACATGCTTTATAAGTTTCCGCGATGTTAACGAGATAGCCCCCATAGTTATTACGAGCTCAATTAGAAACTTTGATTCAAAACGCACTCTCCTATTTGCATTTGTCCCAGTTATAACTAATCAGAGAATCGCCCTCGCAAACTGGTTGAAAGAATTTGTATGTTGATGTAAAGAAGGAGCTCTACCTCGATGCCCCACGGTACGATTGTTTCAATCCTGCTATGAATGACATGAAATAAAAGCTTGCCTGTATCTAGCTAGAGATCTTTTCAGATTTTATTAAAGTAATTCTTCGGATTTTGATATTTCTTGCATATTCTTTTGAAGCGTTTACTCTGTGGCTCATATCTCAACTTATGTTCATCTTCTTAGTGATATCCTTAAAAAAATCTGATAGTAGGTACTTACAACATATATAAGTACCTTTGTTTGCGGCCGATTGTACTGATGGGATGTAAGACTGTTTGAATACACTCGTCCACCATCTTCAGCTTTTTTCCCACTGCAGAGCATAAGCATCCTCTATTTCGTCAATTATTCCTGACAATTCCAGTCTCATCTAGGTTTTGCCGGAAAACTACTGAATATCGTGACGCCATCGTTGTATGGGTCTACCGAGACTGCGTTTTCCGTCACAGGGTCACCAGCACCACTCAGAGAACTTACTATGCTTTACTTCCAATTTATTATATCGTATTAAGATTTAGTGACTGATTTGGTAATTGTCAAGTTCTTCTATTTTTATTTTTATTTCGTGCTATATTGTATAGTGCATAATGTAATTAATATATGTAATGTTTACTTTTTGACTTGTAACAAATGGTGTTATGAATAAATTCTATACGACTATTCGACTATGGAAAGGCCCAACTTTCATTACGTTGCTAAAGCTTACGAAATAATATCTAGTACATCGTTACGTACTACATATACGTCATAGTAATTACTGAAAAGTTAAATGAATTGTATAACAGAATTCATATTGTTTTCCTACAATAGAAATCACGATTTCCCCATACGCAGAGTCGCGAACGCCATGGAAATTTGCAAATCAGTCATCTGTTGCGCCAGTTTGCGATAACATCCTCGAAAGCCTCGTGACGCCACGTAGGTCACTCGTAAGAAGTCAATGCTCCATAGCCATTTATAATGTGTTTACTTATCTCCTTATGTAGGCGGTATGTAATACTTCAAGGTCATGAATCAGAGGCTTCCGAACTCGCGTCGCGATCGGTCCATCAGTCGGCAGTTCCATTTAGTCCATTTCGGAATGTTGTTCTGAGTAGTCACGTCAATGTGCTGTTGTTTCTTTCTAATCTTAATTGTGTTGATGTTATTATTTGTGTTTTGGCGGCAAAATAAACCCAAAAGTAAGCGAAGTTTACATAAAGTACCAAAAGTAAACGGAGTGAGTTGGTGTCTACAGAATATCTGGTGACGTTGGATCAGGATTCTTTATTTTTGTTTTCAGTGCAGTGATATGATTTACGCTTTCGTTTACTCCAAAACTTTATATACTCATGGTAGTAATCAGATAACGTCATGCTTGCACTTGCTCGTTGCTACTCGTACCTGTTTCCTAAGGCTGAACCACAATCTCGAAATCCATTTTGCTAATTGTTTTTGATTTTAATACTACGGAATTTATCGAGCTCTCTGTACTCTAGAAAAAGTGCTTCGACAAAAAGTAAAGTACTTTCCGGTATCACAAAATATACTGTAATTATGTGTTCTTTTATCCAAGGATCAAGAAAAGACACCTCAATATATAGAAACAGCATTACCTAAGCTATACTAACACACCGATAAACCACGGTTAATAGAAATAACAGGAAAACATTAGAGAGATGGCGATTATTGGCGATACAGTGAAAGTATTCGAGGAAATAATTTACTGTATCTAAACCAAATGCGAAAGCAGACGGTTGCATTCACAAAAAAATCGGACTCTATGTAGTGTATACGTGACTATGGAGTTTCTTTTATGTGCTTCCATGGCTGTCTTGAACTTATTTTAGCGAATACTCGTAATGATAAGTGAATGATAATCCTTCATCTATTTCTGCGCTCGTTCTTTATCACAATCATTCTATTATCCTAGGAAGGAGCCTCCCCGCGCGGTGTTACTATTTGATCGGTACCTTTGATTGCATCAACACCCGGCCCACCCTGGACGACTGACACTTAGGTGACTGTTGACTAATCCTTCCCACACGATGGTTCTAAACTGTCCTTTTCAGGACCCTATCCCAAAGGCCCTTCTCAGGGCCCCCCAACGGCACTTTTCAGTGCCACCTCAAACAGCCCTTCTCAGGGCTTCCCAACGGCACTCTTCAGTGCCACTCCAAGAGACACCTTCCAGTATAAACACTAACAAAACCCCCTCTAAAATTACTTGCACACTGAGCGACCTAGTGGAAGCCAACCCTCCTGGAGTAGCAGTCGCTAACCACTGGGCGAAGTTTATCTAGATAGATCATCACCATCTAGATCTATCACCTTAGAACCATCGACACGAAGAAGAAGAAGAAGACTACATAATATTATAAACGCAAAAGTGTATATTTATGGATGTTTGTTCCTCTTTCACGCAAAAACTACTAAACGGATTGAGATGAAACTTTGCAATAGCAATGATTATATATTAGAATAACACATCACTACATAGTATAAAACAAAGTCGCTTCACGCTGTCTGTCCCCATGTACGCTTATATCTTTAAAACTACGCAACGGATTTTGATGCGTTTTTTTAATAGATAGAGTGATTATAGATGAAGGTTTATATGTATTGTGTATAATACACCTGTGCGAAGCCAGGGCGGGTCGCTAGTAGGCTATAGTTTATAAAGATATTGCGTGGAACGAAGTTCGCCGGGTCAGCTAGTTATTTATATTTTTGTAAGCTCTATAAAGTTTTACTTCTATAATGTAGCCAGTGTGTGTTCTCTTTATTCTATCTTATGAAACCGGTTAAACCATTGATAAATGAAAGGATAACAATTTTAATATGTTTAGTCTTGATACCTTGTTTATAAGCAGAGACATGCGTTATCAAAGCTTAAATCTTACTAGATTTTGCCCTCGCTCCCATAACAAAATTGTTTTTTTTGTAACATAGGTATAAAAATATTTTTAGCAAAACCTTTTCTTTTTCCGGGATAAAGTAGCCCATGGCACTCTTCGGCCTTTGAACTACATATATCCATGCAATAATTAATTTATGGAAAACACTGCGCTTAGCAACAAAAATATCCGTCGCTAACAAATACAGTTAGTTGCTAACTACATTTATTGTATGACTCCCACGTGCAGTTATTTTTAAAGATGATCGACCATTGGAAATTACGAGTAGGTACAAGTAATTAATGGAATAACAGTTAATATTCCTAAAACGCTAACGCTATAAGCTTTATCATTTTCAGTTAAGTTTGTTGTTCAGTATTCTTATTATGAGATTGTGTGAGCAATAATTTGCATATAGAAATGAAAATGCAACATAACTTGACCATCGGGTGGCGCCTCAGAACAAGGCTGGCGCTGGATCAAATCCCGTATGAATAATTTACCTTTACGCTATAACTTGCACTAACTGATATAACTGATACAGGATTCCAGCCACATATATAGGATGACTTAGGCAAACTGAACGCAATTCAGGCTCCAATCGTACTACATCATTTACATTCCACAAGGGAACCCGCCACCCGTGTGATATAGGTTGATCTCACTGTACAGATATGTTACTTTATATGGCACGAAGAATCTCCTTGAGATTGCACAAACTTTAAATATAAAATATCATGGCGCCACCAACTATAATTTGCCCTACGGTCATACCGCTGCGCGTTGTTTGTATTATCTCTACCGTTGGTAACATGTACCTATAGAGTAGATATAAATATAAATAGACTGCATAAATTCACACCAAAAGCTTCGATGACCCGATAGCAACTGACTTTTCGAGTCGCATAGGTAGGGACTATCCTATTCGCACTACACAAATCTTCAATGTTCGCTTCTGTTCATACTCGGACTCGTAACGTAATACTTATTGATTCAAAAATAAAGCCCCTGGTATTATAACATACATTTGCTTTCAGCGATAATGTGCCATTCTTCAGTTCTCTTTGTTCCTCTTTGTAGGGTCATTAAAGTGTTATTGTATCAAAAACTGTAATTGTTAATGTAGTGTGTCTTGTAATACAAAGGCTGAAAAATTAGTGAAACGGCTTAATATTAAACTAGAAGTGATCTCACTCTCTGTCAACCCTAATATTAGGCACCTATTCAAGTCCACGTGCACAAATGCATGTTTTCCTGCTGTTTGCATTTATTAGAGACATACCTACTATAAGTTCGTGTACCATTCACATGACAAATACATTTTTGTGAAGCAGACCTCTTGATCTTTAACGTTTTGCGAACTCGTTTAGTGCATCTGTAAATAATAGTGATATAAAGTTTACCATATAGAGTTCCAAGAAATGCGCTGGGTAAAACAGTATATCAATATGAAAAGTATTTTTTTGCGAATAATTAAAAATTAATACTAATATCATGCGTCATCATTAACGAATGTTGAGATGGATGGATTCTACGGTATGCAGGTTTCCTCACGATGTTGTCCTTCACCGAAAAGCCAATGAATGGTGTGTAAGAACTCATTGGTACGGGAACGGGTTTGAATCCATGCCTTGCTTGTAAGACCAGCGTTCTCTACCTTAGAATACCAGGGCTAACTCATGTAAAGCGATAACTAGGTAGGTATATCGTGAATTATAGCGTAGAGATACTAATGCCGGCTAATCAATTTGGTTTAGAACACAAAATAATTATTTTTCACAAAAAAATGGCAATACCGCCTACCATCGTGTATAAAATTCGAATATTTCGCTCAAATCGTTTACATTATTGTTGATTTTCAAAAACGGCTCAGCCGATTTCTGTAAAATTTAAATGGGACCACTTCGGGAGTATAAACTTTCGAACTAAAAAATATTTTTTCGATTCGGTTCAGAATTGGCGAAATTATCGATGAACATACCTACACAAAAAAAAACATACATACATACATAGAACCACCTCCTTTTTGGAAGTCGGTTAAAAATGCCCAATCGATGTGCCGGCTGCACATTCTCGCCGAAACTCCGACTGCCTAATCCACTCGATTTACAAAAGTTATGCTTTATGACAAACTTACGTCTATTTACATTAATTTCAGAGACCCATGGCAATATGGACGCAAAATACCGGCGGCGGCTGCAGCAGCTACATGAGGCCATAATCAGAGACCTCGATGTCTCCGACATTCAAGACCGACTCTACGAGAAGGGTTACTTCTCTATGGAAGAGTATGAGTGGTACAATGCTTCAAATAAGGTACGAAATACTTGTCCAGTGTCCAGTATTTGGTATGAAATGTAGTTGTCCAGTAACTGCTGTTCAGTGTAGTCTCTTGGAACTTTCAAAGCGAGTTGCAAAGCGCATTATGCTTATGACATAAAAAACAACGGGTTGCACTCCGGGAGTGCCGGCAGAAGTGAAAACTTGAACAAATAAAGTACTATAAATTATGTGGTGAAACCCAATATCACACATGCAATTTCGCGCAAACGCCCTACGCCGCTTAAACATAACAGCAGGAGCAGGTATACATTTTCTCTGCGCGATAGAATGAGAGAGAGATATTACTTCCTCTCTTTGCCGCGCCGGCACTACTCTTCCTCCGTCCTACGAATTTTCTATCAGCTTACGCGTCTGATGTGAATCTAGTGGATTAGGCAGTCGGAGTTTCGGCGAGAATGTGCAGCCGGCACATCGATTGGGCATTTTTAACCGACTTTCAAAAAGGAGGTGGTTCTATGTATGTATGTATGTTTTTACCCATCCTAAAAAGTGCACAACGCCGCTACAGAGTTTTTACAACAATCATAGACGTGATGTCTGAGTAGAAGACATAATATTCTTAAGCCGCTCTAAAAACCTTAACTTTTCTTGAAATCAACGTTCTATTTGACGCTTTCCTCTTTTGCAGTTTACTGTTTCTTTTAAAATAGCCGAGTGCACTGTCCAGAGTGTTCAGTAGTGTTGCGTGAAAAAGATAATTCTTTCAAATTTAATTGAAATCATCTGTCTATTCTGAGGTATAAGATTTCAAATATGTATCTGTATTTTTTCCCAAGAACATGTCTATCACGAAATCCTCAAATACGTGATTTACATGTTACTTCATGGTAGCTATAACCAAAACTAATTATGTACCTACCTATTTCAATGGATGACCAACGTCGGTTGTCAAGGCTATCAAGGGGAAAACTGTTCGCACATTTGGTGACAACTTAGTATGCAGAACTCCGTCAGTGGGCCAACTTTTAAAAAATGTAGATATTTGATTATGAAAACGAACTTAGTATTTGCATATTTTAATTAAAATTATATACAGATATTACTTACGTATTCCTGATTAATATTTACTCGAGTTTCTACCGCATTTGTGCGATCTTTTTCAATATTTTAGAACTAGCACGCGGGCTCGTCTGCCATAGCACACAACTAGAGCGTGCTAGTAGGTATACTTGAATCTTGTAAAAATCTCCAAATAAATGCGTTTGAAACTCGAACACGTGAGTAATGCCTCAACTATAATTAATTAGAATTGTAGATATTGTTTATATGTTTCATCTCTACTGAGAAAAACATTTGTGCGCTATAGTTGGCAACACTGTAGGCCACTGTTTACAACTCCAATGGAACCACGCCTTCGCATCACAGGAAATAATTAGTATAACAAAAGTAATATAGACAAAAGTCTTTATCGCCAATAATTCCGAGTTCGACCACAAAATCGCCGGTTGATAACGTTCAAGCATTGTAGGTATGTTGTTGCATTTGATTCGTTAAAATCCCCGTCCTATAGCAATGAGTGTTTTTGAACTTATGCATGAATTAGGTATAATAAATAGATGCTGCTGGCATTATCAGTAAAAAAAAACCACGCAAACATATCGGCGTATCCTGTTTCAATCGTTGGTTGTTTTAACCGTTTAGCCATGACAGAGGTATTCAGGCGGTCTAAAAACTCTAACACCAGGGCTAGCCATCCGGCCTACACGAACTTACTATCGTTGGAGGAAAACATTTAAGCAAATGTCATAAGCCTAATAAAGCTTGATGACTAAAAAAATTTAGCTAGACCGTCAGTTTAAATTTAACAACAAAATATTAGGCAAATATTTTGTAAAAATACCTGTTGAATGTTTTTTGGTAATCTAACTAATCATCATATTGTTTTTTTTTATCTGGTCGTCATGCCTATTATGTCCAGAGAAAAAATCCATGGCAAATTGGTGTATTTTCTTATTCGCACCTAGGATGGACCAGCGTCTGACCAGTCGTGAATATGGCTCACTCAATCCTCTTCTGAGACTAGGCCTATGTTCAATAGTCAACTAATTGAGTCTCGCGGGTATGTATACGGCTTAGAGAGCGCTGTAGTGTCTCTTTCTGATTTCATAAATTCATTGCCTGTTAGGAATGACTGGATTTAAGTGTAGTTTTTTTATTTATTTAATGTCAGGCAATGCTGGCACCTAACGCCTCCAGTATTACAGTTTCCAGTATAGGCGACGTTGACCTCATCTCATTAGGAACCTTTTTTAATACATCAAAAATGGTGTAATCAATAAAAAAATTGTCTATTTATTTCAGTCGAACCGAGCGGACCGAACCCGCGAACTGCTGGCGTCTCTCATGCAATACGGCAACAACGCCAAATACGACATCTTCGTCGAAAGCCTCGCTAAGGACTACGATTGGTTGTGGATGAAGCTGAAGATGGACAGCACGGAGACGGAACTCAACGAGAGCTTCGAGGATAGCCTCAGTAGGGGTGATGTCCCGAGGTTACCGGATCATCATGTGAAGAGAGCTGCTTTGGTAAGTTTTCGTCAATTACGACATCTTCGTTCAGAGCCTAGGGTAAGACTACGACTGGTTGTAGATGAAACTAAAAATAAACAGCACGGAGACGGTACTGAACGAGAGCTTCGAGGATAGCATCAGTAGGGGGGATGTACTGATGCTCCCGGACCATCTTGTGAAGAGGGCTCCTTTGGTATGTTTTCACCAATTACAACATCGTCGTGGAAAGCCTCGCTAAGGGCTACGATTGGTTGTGCATGAAGCTGAAGATGGATAGTACGGAGACGGAACTCAACGAGAGCTTCGAGGATAGTGTGAGTAGGGGCGATGTGCCTTGGCTACCGGATCATCATGTGAAGACTGCTTTGGTAAGTTTTCGTCGTAAAGCTAGCGAAGGTCTACGACTGGCTGTGGATGTAGCTAAAGTTGGACAGCACGGAGACGAAACTCAACGAGAGTTTCTCGTTGAGTTCCGTCTCCGAGAGAGAATAGCCTTAATAGAGACGATGTGCCGAGGTTTCCGGGTTAAACAGAAGATGGCTGCTTTGGTAAGTTTTCGTCAAATACGACATTTTCTTCGAAGGCCTGCTACTATACTGGCACTGGACTAAACCTTTTCAACGCTAATGACGGGTGCATCCCTTTATCAGGCTGACTACGAATAATTAATCCGCCATAAAAATGATGTCAGTAATACTATGCTAAATTAAGTACTTATGTACACTGAATAATAATACAATGACTTAATGATATAATATAACGAGTTTAGGTTGACGTTATCGATAAATATAAAATCTAACTCTTGGAATAAATTTTATTTTATTAAATTGTACTCGTATGTTCGGTGGCGTGGAGAGCCTGTCACCAACAAAATTGCAACGGTCAAAAGGATAATGGAGGCGTCAAATCCATAAAATGAAAATTTGCCCCGATACGCTGCTTTACGAATGCTCAAGTGGTTTGCCGGGTTTTGTAGAGTAACTCCAACAGCTTTAATATTTTTTACTTAGGTGGAGATTTGTAAAAGAGCAACTATTTCAATGAAGATGTTGCAACGGTGACGTCAGACCTATTTTATTCTCACGTACCTAGATGAAATTATACCGCGGCAGGAAATGTGTCATACAAATCAGAGCGGACGCTTAAGCCCCGCTGAGACTTGATACAGGCTCAGGATACGATGATGATGAAAAATGCATAGCAACTTTGACACTTTTTAAGTGAAAGCAATACAAAATAGTTTATTTTCCACTAAAACATTCTCAGGTAAATTAAGAAATGGCCTTAATCATGGCTAAGCTTGTATCTCATGTTAAATTAGTACAAGATGGAGTTTGTTACGCGCGCTACACACTCCATTCATAAGTCATCATCATCACAAAATAAATTTTCAAAGTTAAATTAAGTAATTACTATCACTATCGCATCTTTGTGTAAAAAGAGAACCGTCGTGGCGTTACGGTAAACTAACAATAAGATTTTAATCAGCAGCCAAGGTACGGACTACTTGGTAGACGCGAGTCTACTGATGAAAACCGAATTGGTGTCTGCCAGGTATTAAATACTTTTTATTGTACTAGCAATGACAGAGCAGTGTTGTCAACGTAACAAAACTAGTAAAATGGCACAGGGGCGACCTCACCTACGACTACGACGCTTCTCTTTTTGCACAAACTCTAAATATTATAAAACTAGCTGCCAGCCCGGCCTCGCCCGGGTAAGTATATCCTAATTTAAAAAAAATATATAGCCTATGTCACCCAGGTATAGTGTAGCTTCCCAACAGTGAAAGAATTTTTCGAATCGGTTCAGTAGTTGCGGAGCTTATTCAATGCAAACAAACAATCAAATCTTTCCTCTTTATAATATTGGCATAGACAAAGTCGCCTTTTGTTGTGTGTCTGTGTATCCGCTTAGATCTTATGAACTAGAAAACAAATTGCAACACTGTTTCCACTACATTTTAGAATATTTTTCACAATGTATTCCTAACCGAGCGAAGCCAGAACGGGCCGCTAGTACCAATTAGTAAAAGCTTTATTTACTTACATTGGCAAAACTGCTGACCTCAAACAACTGCACTCGGGGTTTTACTGGTGATATAAAGGGATTTCTTGCTGTTTCTAGAAATGGCTATTTTATGCCTATTTAATGCCTGACAAACTGAAACTGAAAAACCTAAAATACTAAATAGCTATTCTCGCCAAAACTTCCTGCAGTTATGGTTTAGTAATGGGGTTTTCCTCAACGCAAATGTCAGAGATAAACCAATAAATATAGTAATTAATTTTAGAACAAGAGAAAATGTATTCGTATAATTTTTAGGCCTTTTCTGCCGTGATTTGGATGACAGATTAAATTTTAGTGATCAGTTAGTCTTCAGGCGGCTTAAAGTGCACGCCACCCGGCCTACGAACTTACTAAAGCCTCTTCTGTGTTTATATTTTTTTATGTATAAAAGGAATCATCATTATCAGCTCCCCTATGAATTTCTATGCGTGGACGTGCTATGCTGCGTTTGTCGGTGCGTGTTCTCCATTCGAGAACTTTACTGCTCCATCGGCCATCTATTCAGCTTGCCTTGCCCACTGCCATTTCAACTTACTAATCCGCTGGGCTATGTCGGTAACTTTGGTTCGTTTGCGTATCTCCTCATTCCTGATTCGAACTCGCAGCGAAACTCCGAGTATAGCCCTCTCCATAGCGCGTTGGGCTACCTTGAGCTTATCATAAGGGCCACAGTAAAAGACCACGTTTCAGTTCCATATGTCATCACTGGCAACACACAACTGTCGAAAACTCTCGACTTAAGACACTGAGGTATGACCTCACGCAGTTTTACGAAAATAAAAGGAGTAGTCGTATTGCACTCAATAAAATAATTACCTGGATGAGTAACGTGTAGACAGTGATGAAATGATAAAAATTGCCTCGCTGTTGAGCAGGACGCGAGCGAGCGGCAACAGCATTCTGATAGCCATCATCGACAACTTTAGCTGGTCCTATCTTGCTTCACCACATTAATGTGCTGTTAAAATGAATAGCTGTGACATGTTAAATTTAATTTAATAATGTGTGACATGCCCAATTTAATGTGTTAATTTAATTTTAAAATCCATTTCTCAAAAATCAATCTACAATTTCTCATTTACAGGAATCAACAGTGGCTTCGAAGTTAAAACTCCTAACGCGACACAAGATCCTCACTCTCCACGGGATGTCGGGCAGCGGGAAGACTTGTGTCGCCATCAGCGCGCTGCGGGACAACCCGGAACTAATCACGGACAACTTTAATGGAGTTGTGTTTTGGCTCAATCTGGGCGACTGTAAGACTGACGACGATATCCTTGCTCAACAAACTAAGTAAGTTATTTGGCATACAATTATGACGACCTCATTGAGACCGCAAGATCACGCTGTATGCAAGCCTCTTCCAACCAGTCTTATTGAAGATCGTCCTATGACTGATGGATGGGTGGATGATAAAATGATGTCGTTTTTAATGGTGTAAAGGCATGGCAGATTTTCGCCGCACGTCGAGATTCGTTTGGCCAATGATGTATTCCCGAATTCGCGAAAAATCAGCCGTTCATCAACTCTCGACAAAAATGACAAATGTTAATGTACTAATATGTCCGCCATCTACAGATATACCACAAAGATAGTATATGCAAAAAAGAGAATCGTCGTTGCGCTACGGTGAACTAACAATAAGATTTTAATCAGCAGCCAAGGTGCCGATTATACTTGGTAGACGCGAGTACTGATGAAAACCGAATTAGTGTCTACCAAGTATAAAACACTTTTAGTTATACTAGCAATGACAGAGCAGTGTGTCGCCCTATTTTACTAATTTTGTTACGTTGACAACGTAACAAAATTAGTTAAATGGCACACGGGCGACGTCACCTACGACGATTCTCTTATTGCACAAACTCTACAGGTATACACCACACGTACCTACATTAACATGATTTTTCTCACTTTTTTCAAACATTGCTAATATTTTGTCCTGCGTTTTCCATCTAAATTATTTATATTTATAATAATCGGTAGGTGATACATACGAGTATAAAGGTTACCTATGTGTTGCAACGCTTTACGAGGCCTACAGTCGGACATTAAATCTATATACGAATTTACTTACTCTTTACCTTGTAAAATGTTTGTAATATTATGTGCAACGCTTGCATTTCACCGCATATCGCGGTTGTGGTCAGATATCACAGTCTGGGACTCCAGAAAGACCCATTTTACTTATGACTAACGCCGACGCACATGCGCTCTGCAGAATTATTCCATTTTAAGTAGGTACCTACTTGGTCCTGCTTGCAGTCATGCGGTCTAGAATACAGATGCAACTGGGAAATTGTGGGTTTCACTTAGGACCAAGTGGTATGCCACTCACGCATTTTTCTATGTACAAGAAGACATACCTACTATAAAATTTATATTTTTTTTATTCACTATGACAACATCATCTAACATCTTGTCAAAACCATATTCATCATGATTAAGATGCTATCTTATTCATAAAACAAAATAAATACTTAAAACTTCGAGCAAATATCTACTGAGCCACAGACCCTAACTGAAAGTAGCAAAAAAATGTCCGAGCGCCGTCATACGTACAGACTTATTTACATTAAATAATTCCCAATTACCCGTTTTCTCGAATCTCGATGTTATCTCACCTAATTAGTGCTTGTAACCGAGCACTTTGGAATCGCACGTAGCTTGGGCAGGGTTGTGGCTCGGATACTTTTTTGCACGATTGTGACTCTAGATATTTGCTCGTAGGCCCAAAATGATCTTAACTTCAAGGAACAGCTTGTTTTTCAAAGAGGCGTGACGTTACTGACTATCCATATTCCTCGTCCATTATTAATGTAC
This sequence comes from Hypomecis atomaria, assembly GCA_964007245.1. Classification (NCBI taxonomy): domain Eukaryota; kingdom Metazoa; phylum Arthropoda; class Insecta; order Lepidoptera; family Geometridae; genus Hypomecis; species Hypomecis atomaria. Next base: position 14,838,603 of record OZ023291.1, read on the forward strand.
TGGTGTTGTTGCATGTATTTTTTTTCCTTTTGACGTGATAACGTCTTATAAATTCATGGAGGCCGGCTGCACGCACGAATAAGTGTCACGTTCCGCCGGAACCGAGCGTGCTAGCAAGAGCGCGGGACAATCTATACAGAGGCACGATCGGCCTAAGTGTTCGGTTTGTTTTAGTCGTTGATTCAACAATGTTTTCTTATGACGTTATCACTTAAAATTATCGTCCGTAAACTGACTTTACATAAATTGTTTAGTAAAAATACTCACTGCGTTATTATTTTTACTTATTTTTTTCTTAAAGGGGATCCTGGTGAACAGATGAGTTCACGGGGATCACCGGGGGTACAGTCTGGGGAAACCTGGTGGACGAACTCTCTATTTTATCTTTTATCTATTTTATTTTTTCAGATTATTTCGTAAGACTTCATCGATCTACACGCGAAACTCATTCATGATCTCATCAACATCGATGTCTAGCATCGGCTCAAACGGAGACAGCTCTCTCAACTACGATTTGAACTGCCACGATCTTAAAGACAAGCTAAAGGTGCAGTTTTTGGAGCAGCCTCTGAAGGAATGTCTTTTGGTCCTCGATGAGCTGAACGATAAGAAATGCTTGGACGCGTTCGATATCGGATGTAAGATTCTGATCACTACGCGGGATACCGGCGTTGTTGATAACTATCAAACGCAGATTATCAAGGTAAATTTTATTGACTGAATGAAAGCTATAAATAATTAACTAATCCCCTTCGAGCTAATATCTACAAAGCCACAGTCCCTAAGTGAAAGTACTAAAAAAATTTCCGAGCGCCGTCATACATACCGACTTAGATCTTTACATTAAATAATTCACAATAACCCGTTTTTTCGAATCTCGACGTTATGTCACCTAGTTAGTGTAACCGAGCATTTTGGTATCACGCGGCGTTGTAGTCGCCTTGCAATCGCCTCACGACTAACTAATAATCGGCCAAGTACGAGTCGGACTCGCGCACGGAGGGTTCCGTACTGTATGGGAGCCCCCCTTAAATATTTATTTTATTTTAATTTTATTATTGAAGGGAATATAAAACTAATTATTCTGTGAAAATTTCAAGCATCTACCTGGTACCATTATTAATATAGAGCGAAAAACGTCTAAAAATTCAGGTTTGTTGTATGGGAGCCCCCCTTAAATATTTATTTTATTTTGTTTTTAGTATTTCTTGTTATAGCGGCAACCGAAATACATCATCTGTGAAAATTTCAGCTGCCTAGCTATCATGGTTCATGAGATACAGCCCGGTGACAGACGGACAGACAGACGGACATCGAAGTCTTAGTAATAGGGTCCCGTTTTTCCCTTTGGTTACGGAACCCTAAAAACCTGCCCACTACATAGCTTGGGCAGTGTTTTAGCTCGGACAATTTTTTTTTGCACGATTGACTATAGATATTTGTTCGAAGCTAATCCCTCTAGTATATGTCGAATCACACAACTTAGCGACTGTGATGTTATGTTATGTTGAAAGTTGTTATGAGAGCTTCAGTCACGGCGCCGCCGCTTGTAGCTAACATCACAACCGCCAAGTTGCGTGATTCAACTTATACCCTAGTTTGGGATTTCTGGTAGACAGATGGCACTGGCAGTTCAAATAAATACTATGCAACTGTTTTATATTTCTTTAAGACATTACTACATAAATAGATTGTCTATTGGTTACGTAACGGAGTTATGTCATTTTACTGTTAGAGCTAATTTTAGTCACGGATTTTTATCATTTCATCTATAGAAGGTTTAAACCAACTGTTTAAAAAATCTGATATATGAAAAATCGTAAACCAATCATTGATCTAGTATACATAGATAGATCAATGGAATAACATGATAACGTTTCACACTTGCTCATACCTATTACTTAGTCATAGTGTTCAGTCTAACGCTTATTCGTACATAGATCATCGTGATCCTAACACCTAAGGGGCCGTTCAAGTATTACGTAAGCAGATTTATTACAATTATTTACCCCCCCACCCCCCTTGTCAGCAAAAGTAAGCAAAGCTCTTACCCCTCCCCCCCATTCTTACGTAAACATTGGTACCTGAATGCATTTTATTTTTTAATTGATTCATGAGCTGCAGATTAAATTCTAGAAATAAGAAAATAGATTTAGGTTAGTGGACTCTAAAAACACACATATGCGTAAAAAAATAAATAATTTGCTGACGTAATCACAATCTAGACCCCCCCACCCCCCAGGTCATCAAAAATAAGCAAAGGATAAACCCCCCCGCCCCCCTATAGTGCTTACGTAATACTTGAACGGCCCCTAACATGAAATCAATAAAAACAGGAACAATGTTGCACATTTAAAATATTACCATGTTTTTTACCACATTGTCAGGTAGAAAACAGCCTGCAAAAGGCGGAATCTCTAGGGATGTTCGCGTCGTTCCTAGACGAGCCTGTGTCTCGGTTACCGCGCCAGACTAAAACTTTTCGCATCACTACATATTATAAAGCAAAGTCGCTATTTCTGTATGTCTGTCTGCCCGTCTCTGTATCCGTTTATATCTTCCAAACCGCACAACAGATTAAATTGCGGTTTTCATTTTAGAGTGTTTTAACGAGAAGTTTTGCAGCTACAACAATCGTCTCTAGGCGAAGCAGGGACGGGCAGCTAGTTCAAATATTACCGTGTGTTTTCTCTACAATTTCAGGTAGAAAACAGCCTGCAAAAGGCGGAATCTCTAGAGATGTTTGCATCGTTCCTAGACGAGCCTGTGTCTCGGTTGCCGCGTCAAGCTAAGAAACTACACGAACTGTGTAAAGGCAGCCCGTTTCATATCCACTTGATCGGAGCCCAGTTGGCAGAGAATAAGGAACGGATTAAGGACGATCCAAGAGTGTGGGACCAGTTTGTTAAGAAGTTGGAGAAGAAGGAGTATTCTTTGTAAGTTTATTTTTTGTTTTGATAGCTGTTTGACTATTTAGCACGAAGTGAGGAAGTGAGGAAGACTCAAACGGGTGGGGGGTAACGAGTGACTGTTAGTATTATTACATCTTCTTTGGTACAGGGCAAGCACATAACCGTATATGTATAGTGTCTGCAAAGACCTTTGTGAGTTCGAAGCCCGTTCACAGATTTCCCAATAGGCCATTACCGCCGATACGGATTTAACTCGTTTGGTGCAAGTAAAAGTGAAAATAAAACATACCTTCCTAGTAAATATTTTAGGACTTTTTCTTATTTCACTGTGCGTTTAAACACTATCTTGTAAAGTAAGCGGTCTGGTGTATTCTTAAAAAAAGAACACTATAATTTAGTCATATCAGCGTAGCCAATACTCGTTAGGCGTACGGAACGCTGTAGTGATGTCTTATACTATTTTTAGGGTTCCGTACCCAAAGGGTAACAACGGGACCCTATTACTAAGACTCTGATGTCCGTCTGTCTGTCTGTCACCAGGCTGTATCTCATGAACCGTGATAGCTAGACAGCTGAAATTTTCTCAGATGATGTATTTCTGTTCCCGCTATAACAACAAACACTAAAAATAGAATAAAATAGATATTTATGGGGGGCTCTCATACAACAAACGTTATTTTTGGGAGTTTTCTGTTCGCTTTTAATAATGGCAATAGGAATGGCGCTCCCATACGGTACGGAACCCTTTGTGCGCGAGTCCGACTCGCACTTAGCCGATTTTTAGGGTTCCGTACCTCAAAAGGAAAAAACGGAACCCTTATAGGATCACTTTGTTGTCCGTCTGTACGTCCGTCCGTCTGTCAAGACCCTTTTTCTCAGGAACGCGTGGAGGTATGAAGCTGAAATTTATATCAATTACTCAGGTCTACTGTCCCTTGAAGCTGTGAAAAAATCAAACTTCTAAGCCAACGCAATCAAAAGATACAGCAATTTAAGCTGCATATTTTGAAACTCGCAAGTACTCGCAAGGGAATCAAAACCTAAAGGGTACTTCCAGTCGACCTAGAATCTTGAAATTTGGCATGAAGCAACGTTTTATAGCACACATAAAGGAAAAATTCCGAAAACCTTAAATTTTTAGTTACATTACAAAATATATATTTTTTAATAAATATAAACTTATTACTTTTTTTGTCGTAATGAACGAACTTTGTAAACCTTGCAGGTTTGTACGGAACCCTCGGTGCGCGAGTCCGACTCGCACTTGGCCGGTTTTTATTTTATAACTAAGGACTAGACTAAGATAATAAAATTAAATAATAATATAATTAAAGACTAAGAACTAGGTTTAAAATTTATGTGCGTGCTATAAAACCGTTTCTATCACACTAGCTAAGCTATTTGTGTGCTTCTTTTTTCAGCTTCTTCACTCGACCGAGCGACAATCCAATGAAGCCAATCGAGATGTGCATAAACGCACTAAACGACAACATCCGTCCACTCTACAAAAAGCTCGCCATTTTACCAGACAACGTCAAAGTTTCCGCCAATGTTCTAGCGAAGTTGTGGAACAAAAACGCCGAAGAAGTCAACTCTATCATGCAACAACTAAAAAACAAATCGTTAATCATAGCTAACTACGACAGAGAAATGAGAAACTACATGTATGAAGTGCACGATCTAATCATGAACTATCTTAGAACTTGTCTAAACAATGATGACAAAATGAAACTACACGATAGCTTTCTAAACAGTTACAGTTATACGAAAAATAATGCCCCAGTGGAAATAGTCGACGATGGATATATGGCGTTTTACGTCGGATATCATATTTTGAATACGGAAGATTATAATGAGATGTGGAGTTTGTTCAAAAAGCTGTTCTTAGATTTGAAATTTCTGGGGAACAAAGTGCGTTTGACCGGACCGGCCGATGTGATACTGGATTTGAAAAAGTATGAGAATCATATCGTCAGTCAGGTGAGTATTTTGGTTACTAAACGGTTAAATTTAACTTCACTTGCCCGTTTTTAGGGTTCCGTACCCAAAGGGAAAAACGGGACCCTATTACTAAGACTTCGATGTCCGCCTGTCTGTCTGTCACCGGGCTGTATCTCATGAACCATGATAGCTAGGCAGCTGAAATTTTCACAGATTTCTGGTGCCGCTATAACAACAAATACTAAAAACAAAATAAAATAAAAATTTAAGGGGGGCTCCCATACAACAAACCTGAATTTTTAGACGTTTATCGCTCTATATTAATAATGGTAACAGGTAGATGCTTGAAATTTTCAGAGAATATTTAGTTTAATATTCACTTCAATAATAAATAATAAAATTAAAATAAAATAAATATTTAAGGGGGGGCTCCCATACAGTACGGAACCCTCCGTGCGCGAGTCCGACTCGTACTTGGCCGATTATTTGGGTCAAATCTAGTAATTGAAATTTGACCCCCTTCCCGTGATCAGATTGATATGATATTTGATACAGATACACAGCTTTAGTTTCGATGACAATACCATTTTATGTACCTATTCAGTATTGACGTAAATACAAGATGGCCACCGCCACAACATGGCAGATTACATTTTTTACACAATCCCCTTCAATATGGGTAGTAAAAGAAAAAGCTTTTCATGTAGAACACAGTTTTTAGTAACAAAATAAAAACTAAAAACTCAAAAATAAAATTGGTAAATATTTTTTTAAAATATAACGGTTTTATGTACTAAAATATATAATAATGACTCAAATAAAAACGTGGAGCGAAACGTACATAAAGAAATCTTCCAGGCGAAGGCACCACGATTTTATGTATGAGTTATTATTTTTTAGCTTTTAGTACACAAAACCGTTTTATTAAAAAAAAGTTTTACTAATTTTTGCTTAACTCAGTCTTTGTCTGTCCCTGCCGCCCGTGCCTGTCTCAGTCCCCTTTGTGGTCTGTACCCGTGCAGGCGAGGACTGAGCGGTCGGATTATAGTCAAACTACGCTACAAGCTCTACTCCGACTATTGTCTAGTACTCCATATATTTATTTAAACGTACCTAATTATTGAAAATTCCAGGACTTGGACCGCGATCTAATCCACAGTATCGTGGGGTACCTGATGACGCATGGAACTGACCTCCATCGCTACCAGAGCACGGACATCATCCAGAGCATTCTACAACACGAGGCCAAAGGCATCCTCTACACCACAGCGGCGGAGATAGCGCTCAACAACTGTAGAAACAACGAGCTCTACTTTGAATTTCTGTAAGTATTGTAAATCCACAGCATCGTGGGGTATAGATAACGTGACTATGCGTGTCGCTTTGGGCGGAACCATAGAATAAGAACTAAAGTAATAGAAACAGTACTAAAATAGCAAGAGATATATCACTTTATCCCATTTTAAATAATGAAATTTAATAGGTGTTAGAAAAAGATGCACATACACTCGAACTTACGTAATTTCGAAAGGTTTCACAAACTAGCATTGAGCTATCTCGGGTGTCCAAATTCAAAAAGGTAAAAAGTCGGAAGGTAAAATGATCAGAGATTTGAACCTTCTTACTGGAACCAGAGAGTTCAGATTTATAACCAGGAATGAACAAGACAGCTGTAACGTAGTTTTTATTTGAGTGAAATTTAGCAATACTTCTATTACTTGTAATTCTTCTGAGGGCGGGATAGTCCCGCTTTCAGGCAGTCTGTCCCGGTGTTCCCTGCGAGGCCGACATTGTCCCGCTTTTTTAAATAGACCAAGCGATAATAATATAAGTTACTAGACGACCCGCCCCGGCTTCGCACAGGTGTATTATACATATAAACCTTCCTCTTGAATCACTCTATCCATTAAAAAAAACCGTATCAAAATCCGTTGCGTAGTTTTAAAGATTTAAGCATACAGACAAACAAACAGACAAAAATAGCGACTTTATTTTATACTATGTAAGGATAGTTATACTGAAAATAACAGAAAAAAAAATCGCGCTCGCTTTGCTCGCGTATACCTATTAGCGGAGGTTAGTCTATGCTATTAGGAATAGCCTGGTTGCTCGTATATGTTATAAAATGATTAATAAAACGAAACAATTTCGCGCTCTGTCCGTCTGTCTGTCACCAGACTGTATCTCATGAACCGTGATAGCTAGAACGTTGCAATTTTCACTGATGACGTATTTCTGTTGCCGCCATATCAACAAAATATACTAAAAACAGAAAAAAATATTAAGGGGGGCTCCAATATAACAAACCTGAATTTACAGCCGTTTTTCGCTCGATTTTAATAACGGTGACAGGTGGATGCTTGAAATATTCACACAGTACTTAGTTAAATATACATTAAATAATTAAGATAAAATAAATATTTAAGTGGTGGGTGCCCCCCAATGATACCCTATGGTACAAGAAAAATGATTTATTTTCACGGCAACAGGAAGATGCTTAAAATATTCACAGAATGTTAAGTTGTATATTCCTTTCAAAAATAAATAAATTACCCTCTTGTACCAGCCCCCCGACCGCCTAAGCAATAGCAATCGTAATAGCAATCGTTTATGACTTCATTTTAGACATTTGGCACCGCCTATGTGACGTTAGCCATCAATTGCTTTGCGCGGATTGCGAAAGCAATCGTTGAATGAACAATTTTGATGGCTAACGTCACATAGGCGGTGCCAAATGTCTAAAATGAAGTCATAAACGATTGCTATTACGATTGCTATTGCTTAGGCGGTCGGGGGGCAGGTGTCGTAAGAGCCGACTGAGGTACTACGGAACCGATAGATGGCGGTATATCCATCCGAAAAAGCGTAGCTCAAGTGCAACAGGGCGGAGATGGGCAGCAGCATCCCCGCCGCGAGAGCTATGCACTGCGATTGCCAACACGCCTGCCCAGCGCGGCAATTACGGGCAAAATCCCCCTAAATGACTGTACGCAATAAAACCAGGCCCCCAGTCCCCGGCAGCTCCGCTAGTCCTGGTTACGGCAGCGACCACGGTAACGGCGGAGCAAGGGGTGCTAAGAATCTCCGGCAGAGATCCGGCTGCCACCCCAACCGACGACGACTGGCCCTGGCAACATATAACGTGCGCACGATGAGGGCTGATGAGAAGATTGCTGAACTGGAAGAAGAGTTGAGTAGGTTGCGATGGGATATTATGGGGTTGTCTGAAGTCCGTAGAGAGGGCGAGGACACGATAACCCTGAAATCTGGCAACCTACTTTACTACCGGGAAGGTGACCAACGGTCCCAAGGTGGTGTCGGCTTTCTCGTTCACAAGTCTCTCGTTAACAACATTATTACCATCGAAAATGTGTCGAGCAGGGTTGTATACCTAATACTCAGAATATCCAAACGATATTCGTTGAAGGTCATTCAGGTATACGCACCGACATCGGCACACCCAGATGATGAAGTGGAGGCTATGTATGAGGACGTAAGTCGGGCCATACATACGTCTAAGACCCGCTTCACGGTTGTTATGGGAGACTTCAACGCAAAGTTGGGCAAAAAAAGCGATGATGAGTTGAGAGTGGGGCAATTTGGATATGGGCAACGGAACCCCAGGGGCCAAAGGCTGGCAGACTTTCTGGAAAAAGAGGGACTCTTAATGAATAACTCTTTCTTTCAGAAGCCACCTCACAGGAAATGGACCTGGATGAGCCCCGATGGTTCTACGAGAAATGAGATAGACTTCATCATGACTAGCGAGAAACAGATATTTAACGATGTCTCCGTGATCCACAGGATAAAAACCGGTAGTGATCACAGAATCGTGCGAGGCAAACTGAATATTAACGTTAAACTCGAAAGGTCCAGTCTGATGAAGTCTACGCTCCGACCTACTCATGCTCATATACAAAACCCCGAGAACTTTCAGCTCGAGCTCTCAAATCGCTTTGCTTGCCTGGAGAATTTTGCGTCGGTGGACGAGATCAATAACGGGCTCGTAGAAGCTGTCCAAACGGTGGGTTCTAAGTTCTTTAGACCCCGCCGTTCAGATAGACCTCAGAAATTTTCCGATCATACTCAAAATCTCATGGCCGAACGACGCTCGCTAAGACTGCAGTCTTCCGATGATGCAAAGTCATACAGGCGGCTCAATAGACAAATTTTGAAATCAGTGCGGTGCGACATTCGTCTCTTTAATACCAAACATATTAAGGAGACGATAGAGCGGAACAAAGGCTCAAAAGTGTTCGCAAGGCATTTCTCTATTGGGCAAAGCCAGTTGACAAAGCTGAAGAGAGAAGATGGCAGTATAACGTCGACCAAGGCAGAGGTATTGGAGGAGATCGAAAAGTTCTACGGACAGTTATACGCCTCGGTAGCAAAGCCTGTAAACAGCACGGCTAAAGACCCAAGAGCCAAGCTGACCCGACACTTCACCGAAGACATCCCGGACATCAGTATGTACGAGATTAGAATGGCTCTGAACCAACTTAAGAACAACAAGGCGCCGGGTGACGACGGAATCACTTCAGAGCTTCTGAAAGCGGGTGGCAGAAACGTGGTCTCTAACTATGGGCCTAATTGGTAAGCTTCAAGTAGCCCAACGAGCCATGGAGAGGGCTATGCTCGGAGTTTCTCTGCGAGATCGAATCAGGAATGAGGAGAACCGTAGAAGAACCAAGGTTACCGACATAGCCCAGCGGATTGGCAGGTTGAAGTGGCAATGGGCAGGGCACATAGCGCGAAGGACTGATGACCGATGGGGTCGAAAAGTCCTCGAGTGGAGACCACGTACCGGCAAGCGCAGCGTAGGACGTCCACCCACAAGGTGGACGGACGACCTCATTAAGACCGCAGGATCGCGCTGGATGCAAGCCGCTACCAACCGGTCTTGTTGGAGGTCTTTAGGGGAGGCCTATGTTCAGCAGTGGACGTCCAATGGCTGAAAAGAAAGAAGAAGAAAATATACCTATAAAGGGGGGCTTCGGAACCCTTCGTGCGCGAGTCCAACTCGCACTTGCCCGATTATTTATTTTTGTATTTTAATATGCTATGTTGATTCCTCAGGCACGAGCAAGATGTGGACGGCATCAGACATTCCACGATCGACGTGAAGGAAGGAATATCGTGCGTTTGCTTCCTCGGGGACTACGTCCTAGTGGGCACGCAGACTGGCGTTCTGAAGGTATGTCATTATCATCACTACAAGCCATAGGCCCATTGCTGGACATAGGCCTGCTATATGTATTGCCAATAAAACTTGTTGGAAGCGATGCCACAGCCCGGACACTCCGCGATTCTACATACAAAATCTGCTGTCTTACACACACTACACTGTACTTACTCACAGACACTACATATACGCATGATCTCTACACGCGCATTTGTCTGTCGTTGCCAATTATTATCACGACGTGACGACAGGCCGCGGGAGTGAGATAGTTGCGTAATAAATTTGCAAAAATAAATATAAATCTAGTGCTTAAAAAAGTATAACAATTACTTAGTTTGGCCGTTGTGGTCTAGTGGTAGTGACACCCGCCTTACAATCGTGAGGTGGTGGGTTCAAATCCCGGTCCCGTACCAATGAGTTCTTCGGAATTTATGTACGGAATTTAACACCACTGGCTTATCGGTGAAGGAAAACATCGTGAGGCAACCTGCATACGTCCGTAGAAGAAATTTGATGACGTGTGTGAATCCACCAACCCGCACTGGGCCAGGGTGGTGGATATGGCCCAATCACCTTTCGTGGGTAGCCCTACGTCCTACAGTGGACTATTAAAAAGGCTGATACAGTACAGTATACAGTACTTTATTTGGAAGCATTATAACAAAAAGTAACCGATCTATTTTAATTGAAACAAAATATCGAGAGGAAGTTATCAAATAATGTAAAATAAGTTTATTTTATTTATCTTTAGAGAAACATTAACATTTCTTGTTTTGTTACGTATCATTGATATTTAACCATACACAGCACCATACGTCTTCCCTATTGTCACAGTCTAGGTATTTTTGAATGGAGAAACCACCGGCCAGTGCAGCCCGCGCGCAGAGTGCACGATCACACGTATCATAAAACGCGGGGAGGAACTGAGGAAGACTAGCGGTAACGAGTGACCGTTCTATACGTAGTATTATTATAATTATCTTCTTTGGCGATTGCGTCGTATTTTTTACAGTTGGTCACATTTAAGAGACACTCCTCCTGTGACACACGTTTATTAATTACTTAAATTATATTAGATTTTGAAACGTAACGTCCATTGGCGTAGGTAAAGATTTTTTCTTTATAGAACGGCATCTGCTCACTGAACCACCTCCGAAAAATAGAAAGTATTGACTTTTATTTTTCTAGTGTGGGCAAAAGAAGTTCTAAAGTAAGCAACGCACACCCGTGCCCACTCCCCCTAGATACGCCTGACTGATGACGTCTCAAAACTTAATATCACCTCTCTCACACATGTTACAGAATATTTCCTTTCTCTTTTCTCCTAAATTGAATGCCTCGGTGGCTCAGTGGTTAGTGACCCTGAATTCTGGATCAAATAGGCGTGGGTTCGATCGCCACCCAGGGCAAGCATTTATGTGATGAACATAGGTGTTTGCTCTGTGTCTGGGTGTTATTTAGGTACTATCTATATAGATAGTGCCTAAATAACACCCAGTAATATGTATTTAAATATGTATACGTAGTTTATCAGTCTCTGACAGCCATATCACAAGCTTTGCTTAGTTTGGGGTCAGAGACCGTGTGTAAGATGTCCCCAAATACTTGTTTATTTATTTAATATGTGACGTAATTTATGGATGTTTATTATTTCAGTTCTTCCACAATCCAACAAACAAGCTAAAGAAGGAATACTCTGATTTGGAAGCGTCTCGCGGTCATCCCGTCAAATGGATTGGCGTGGCGCTCTCCAGAAGCTATCCCATCGTCTCTGTCTTATATTACAACGGGACTCTGAAGCTGTGGAATATTGACGATATCGATATATCGTCCGATATCGATGACATTATTGAGGAAGGTAAATATTCTAACCCTTATAATAGAGCATTGCGTGCATGCCCTGAGCATTCGTGCTCGCCATCGAAGGCTCCTTCTTGCGGCGGCGTCGTGTGTCGGGTCGTTCTCTTCCCTCAAATATGGTCGAGGAGAGCGATGGCTGGCACATGCGTCACACTCGTGATCGGGTGCTGCATGCGGGTCGCCGGTTTGCTCGCGGCATCCACGCAATGCACTGAAACTACTAACTTAGACTAAGATTTAAACTAACCCATCTCTATTGTACAGTCGCATTCTTTCAATTGTAACTTAGTTAACAAAGGGCACGGACCCTGGAGTCTGTGGATCATTAATTTAAAGTAAAAAAAAAAACCTTATAATATTAGATTATTTCAGTCCCCATTATCCCATCCATTAATAATATTTGTGGTTTTCACGTAACGTCTTATAAATCAATGAACGCCGACTGCACGGACGAAAAACCATGACTCATTGTCACGTTCCGCCTGAGCCGAGCGTGAGCGTGGCACAAGCCATAGAGAGGCATGATCGGCTTTAGATCGCTTGTACACGGCCGTTTTTTGTATCGTTCGCTAACCGACTTTATAGACAACCATTTTTAGGGTTCCTTACCCAAAGGGTAAAAATGGGACCCTATTACTAAGACTCCGCTGTCCGTCCGTCTGTCTGTCTCTCTGTCACCAGGCTGTATCTCATGAACCGTTATAGCTAAGAAAATAAATATTTATGGGAGGCTCCCATACAACAAACCTGATTTTTAGACGTTTTTCGCTCTATATTATAAAATGGTAACAGGTAGATGCTTGAAATTGTCACAGAATATTTATTTTTATATTCACCTCAATATTAAATAATAAAAATAAAATAAATATTTAAGGGGGGCTCTCATACAGTACGGAACCCTCCGTGCGCGAGTCCGACTCGTACTTGGCCGATTATGTTTATTGTCTTTAATTTTATCTGAACACCAACAACTGCAATATTTGTATGACTTTCAGAGCCCGAAGAGGTCCAAAACAACAACCTACCAGTGAACGTGACAATAACTTCCGACAGCCGCCTCGGTGCCATCCGCAACTGTCGCTGGAGCGCCAACGAGCAGTTCCTCATCACTCACACTGATCACCAGATAGTGATATATGCCCCCAACGGTGACATGCGAGATATCATCAGTGATTTCGACAGTGATACTTACTTGGTTTGCTGCGTGCCTTGCAATAACGACAGGTGAGATTGTTATTTTATCCACCACACCCTTCCAATAACGACAGGTAAGATTGTTATTTTATCCACCACACCCTTGCAATAACGACAGGTGAGATTGTTATTTTATCCACCACACCCTTGCAATAACGACAGGTAAGATTGTTATTTTATCCACCACACCCTTGCAATAACGACAGGTGAGATTGTTGTTTTTTTCCATCACACCCTTGCAATAACGACAGGTGAGATTGTTTGTTTTTTTTCCACCACACCCTTGCAATAACGACAGGTGAGATTTTTGTTTTTTTCCACCACACCCTGCAATAACGACAGGTGAGATTGTTGTTTTTTTCCACCACACCCTTGCAATAACGACAGGTGAGATTGTTGTTTTTTTCCACCACACCCTTGCAATAACGACAGGTGAGATTGTTGTTTTTTTCCACCACACCCTTGCAATAACGACAGGTGAGATTGTTGTTTTTTCCATCACACCCTTGCAGTAACGACAGGTGAGATTGTTATTTTTATCCACCACACCCTTGCAATAGCGACAGGTGAGATTGTTGTTTTTTTCCACTACACCCTTGCAATAACGACAGGTGAGATTGTTGTTTTTTTCCATCACACCCTTGCAATAACGACAGGTGAGATTGTTTGTTTTTTTTCCACCACACCCTTGCAATAACGACAGGTGAGATTTTTGTTTTTTTCCACCACACCCTGCAATAACGACAGGTGAGATTGTTGTTTTTTTCCACCACACCCTTGCAATAACGACAGGTGAGATTGTTGTTTTTTTCCACCACACCCTTGCAATAACGACAGGTGAGATTGTTGTTTTTTTCCACCACACCCTTGCAATAACGACAGGTGAGATTGTTGTTTTTTCCATCACACCCTTGCAGTAACGACAGGTGAGATTGTTGTTTTTTTCCACCACACCCTTGCAATAACGACAGGTGAGATTGTTGTTTTTTTCCACCACACCCTTGCAATAACGACAGGTGAGATTGTTGTTTTTTTCCACCACACCCTTGCAATAACGACAGGTGAGATTGTTGTTTTTTTCCACCACACCCTTGCAATAACGACAGGTGAGATTGTTATTTTTTTCCACCACACCCTTGCAATAACGACAGGTGTGATTGTTGTTTTTTTCCACCACACCCTTGCAATAACGACAGGTGAGATTGTTGTTTTTTTTCACCACACCCTTGCAATAACGACAGGTGAGATTGTTGTTTTTTTCCACCACCAAGCGTCAGATCTCATCTACAAACAGATGCATGTTTGCTCACGATGTTTTACTTCAACGAAAAGTCAGATACAGGACTGGGATTTGAACACACAATATCACGATATCAAGGCGAGCTTTCCCCAACCACTACATTATCATCACTTAGAGCTTTCTAATAGTACAGTTCAATCGCTCACATTGACCTTTTTTTAAAGGCACTAATATGCTGAATGATATTACTTAACGCAGCGCTAAGCAGTCGACTGTAATATTAGCTAACTAGTTGACCCGGCGAACTTCGTTTCACTTCTCGCCTTTTAAACCTTCCCTAGACCTCCACGAACATTTCAAGACTAAGATAAGATAAATCCGTTCAGCCGTTCTCGAGTTTTAATAAACTAACGAACAACAATTCATTTTTATTTATGGAGATAATATTTGTCCGCTAGGACAAACTGTTGACACCAATAATCTACTTGTAACATCTTTGTATTGACACAGTTTAAAGCAATAAAAAATTACTTTACTTCGATACTAAGCGAAGAGAAACAATATTATTCGACACAAAAATCCGACGTTCTAGCACAGTGTTGTAACATTGTTAGAAAGTCTGATTTTTAAGGTAGACGATAGTTGATCAACAAGTCTAATAAAACAATCATTAATTGTGCGCATATTTTTATTATCTGCTTTCGTTTCACAACAAAAACATAGACAGGAAGGAACAGGAAGGATTGCGCGGTAATGGGAGGAGGGCTATCTATATAGAATTATATAGTAAGATTGAACCGAACTAAATAAATAACTAGACGACCCGCCCCGGCTTCGCACAGGTGTATTATACATATAAACCTTCCTCTTGAATCACTCTATCCATTAAAAAAAACCGCATCAAAATCCGTTGCGTAGTTTTAAATATTTTAAGCATACAGACAAACAAACAGACAAAAATAGCGACTTTATTTTATACTATGTAAGGATACAAATTGCACAATGCTCTTTACATTTATTTTAATAGTAATACCTCTAATTTTTCAGATATCTGGCCGCAGCGACCGTGGGGACCAAACAAGGCGTGGATATTTTCGATCTGAACACGAAGCAGTGCGTCATGACTTTCGGTGGAGATTTGGAAATGGAGAGAGTGCAAGACGTACTTTCTATGCCAAGTAAAGTTTTTTTGATACTCCTTTTTAGTAGCACATTGCTAAGATGTCCATGTCATTACACTTTACATATTATATTTGTAGTGTTGTGTTTATTTGTTCATTATTTGGACATGTTGGCCACCATTTTTAATATTTAGCAATTTGCTTTCCATCCCCCATTTATACATTTATATAAAATCTATCTGACGCACTTATATTGTTTTTGTCATCTATTATATACATATCTAATGACTTATCTTGCATCATTTGTTCGCATTATGTTATTATGTTACCCTTATGTTGCTAACACTGTAAATATTTCAGGCAGCAACAAAATCTTAACCCTCACCACCACAGAAATAACCCAGCACGCGTTCAACATCAACAAAGGAAACACATCTGTAGAGTCCAAAGTCATAATAAGCAGTCAGGCGATCAAACCGCACTTGTCGTTCCTTTCTTTCGCCGTCAATAAGACAGGGACGCTGCTATTCGTTTCGACTGACGATAGCAGAGTGATTTGTGTCGATTTGAAAACGAACATGAATGTGTTTGAATTGGATAATAGGAGAGGGTAAGTCGATTTTCTAAAACAAATGTTCTATTTTATTATTTTTACTAGACTATAGTCGTACTATAGTCGTTTTACTAGACTATACTCGTAGCGCTTGTAGCGTAGTTTTACTAGGTGTTTGTCAGCGATCACCGAAATTATGCAACGTTCCGCATGGTCAGTATCTGGATGGGTGACCGCGGGTGGCATTTTCCAACTGAGCGCTACCGTGGCTCGGATGACACGTTAAATTGTAGGCCCCGGTTGTTTTAACCGTTTAGCCAAGTCAAAGGCCTTCAGGCGGCTTAAAAACTCTGACACCAGGGCTTGCCACCCGGCCTATACGAACTTACTTACTTACTAGACTATCCAAAACTGATGTACTAACAAGAAAAGAGGTGATTCAGATCATCATTATGAACAACTTTATCACGGGACCAACATGAAATTTGAGAAAAACAATCAGCTGTTTGTAACGGCGCGTGCAGCCGTGCGAATAATCCACTGCCGCGCGCGCAAGATAGGTACCGTTGAGTACCATGTAACCTTCCGTTACATGTTTCATACTTTATGTCGATTTTTGTATGGAATAGCTGATTTTATTTTCTCGATTTTAGGGTTGACCCCATTGTAAAAGTTGTTCATTATGATGGTCTTAATCACCACCTTTTGGCTTAGTACTAGGTAAGTAGATAAAATACTACGGCACTAATCGCGCACTGAAAATGTGAGATAAATAAATACCTCATTATCCTAACGTAACGGAGTTGCATCGCGTCGTGGTCACGGATAATTCTAATTCTAATTTGAAGTAGGAGCGATAAGTCCTGCACTGACGTCCCGCATGGGGTGTTTTGTGCATTGTGGTCATGGATAGATTTTGTATTGGTTTTTAGAAAAATGATGTAAAAACGGGATCCTATTACTAAGACTCGGCTGTCCGTCTGTCTGTCACCAGGCTGTAGCTCATGAATCGTGATAGCTAGAAAGCTGAAATTTTCAAAGAAGACTTATTTCTGTTGCCGCTATAACAAAAAATACTAAAAATAGAATAAAAATTATATTTAAGGGGGGCTCCCATACAAAAAATCTAAATTTTTAGCCGTTTTTCGCTCGATATCAATAATGGTAACAGGTAGATGCTTGAAACATTCACAGAATATTAAAAATAAATAATTAAATTGAAATAAAATAAATATTTAAGGGAGGGAATATCCCAAACAGTACGGAACCCTTCGTGCGCGAGTCCGACTCGTACTTGGCAGATTATTTTTATTTGTGATAGACTTCCTTGGTCTAAGATGTAGTATGTTTACCTAGAAGATTATTATTTTAAACAAAGTATGACATACTTAAAAAATATATTTCATTTTATTGTGTGGAGTTTTGATAAAGTCATATTAAGCAACTACATTTGATTGTCGATTTATCTGCATTACGCATAGGAATATAATATCTTGCCTTTGCGAGAATATACGCATTGCTCCACTTGCAAAATGCTGTATCGTTTACTACATATTCTTTGACATCATCCTTGTATAGTTGTTGGAAACCACGAGTGCTATACCTTATATCTTTCCTCACATTTTACCTTATTTTTTAGCAAATTAATTAGTGTTAATGCATTTTTCAGAAACGTAATAGCAATAGCGGTGAGCGAGATTTTGATGTGGGACGAATTTATCCCGGGATACGACGTGCTGTTGACCGGCACTGGTACAGTAGAGAACGCTGTCAAAGTTTGGCATCTCGATACATCGTACATTTCACAAGCTACCAACAGAAATGGGTATGTTAACTCTTTTATATGAAATAACACTTCACACTTACTGCTCCTCATTTTCTGTATTGCGCTCATAGCGTAAATTGACTGTGTGTCTGTCAGCGATCACCAAAGTTAAGCAGTGTTCGGCACGGTCAGTCTTCGGATGGGTGACCGCGGGTGCCGTTTATAACTGAGCGCTACCGTGGCTCGGGTGACACGTTAAATCATGGGTAGCGTTTGTTCTAACGATTTAGCGATGTCAGAGGCCTTCAGGCGGCCTAAAAACTCTGACACCAGGGCTGGTCACCCGGCCTATACGAACTTACATTATATTCTGTGTCATCATTCTGTCATCCTGAAGTCTTAGTATGAGTTTGTATAGTAAATCAGTCGATAACGCTGTCAAAGTGTGGCATCTCGATACATCGTACATTTCACAAGCCTCCAATATAATACGTGTTATCACCCGGTCACTCCATAAAAAGTTCATCGACCCTTAATCAAATGTATGGAACACTTGATAATATCCTTCCAAGATAATTCGGGATTGGTGCCATATTCAAAGTTGTCCACAAAAGTGCGCTTTGTAAAGAATAATGCTATTCATTGCAAAGGACCTGTATGTTTTCCACACAAACTTTTACCTGAAGATATTTCTAGTTATCATATTCATATTTATTATCTTCTAGAATGTTATCAATGTTAGCGATGTAACCGCCAGTTGTCTCACTAATTTAAAATATTGTACTGGTGTTTTGTAATATTTATGATTGTGTGAACAATAAAGCGTTTATCTATCTATCTCATCTTAGGCGGTACAAACGTAAGACATGTACAATAAAGGTTCGCGCCCATTATGTCGGGGCGGAGCGGGCCGTAGCGCAATATGTATGGAAATGCGGAAAATGTGGCCCGCTGCGCCCCAGCACAGTGTGCGTTAATTCATAAGATAAGATAACTTTATTGAAATTAATAGAACCTAATATTACAAAAAATATTGCATAATATTGATTCATTAACATGCTCGTCCGGTTTAACATTTTTTCACATTTTTACTAATAATGACACTAGATACAGAAATGCAGTGTTATCCAAAATTTTTATCACAAAAATAATGTTATATATAATACATATATTATAAGCTATTAGAGTGGATTTTTGCGCTGCGGTGCGGCCCGACATTATATGCGCGAACCTTAATTATATTATGTTTTTTTTTTTTCTTTTTTTTAGGAAAATCCGTCTAACAACCCAGTTCGACGTGAGTTTCCTAAACACAGCGTCCCCTGTGACGCCGACCACTCCGTCCAGTAGCACCTTCCCGAGCCTCTCGTCGACGCCCAAACGGCATCAGTCTTTCAACGAGAAGGGGGGTACTAAGAAAGTGCTCACCAATACTATGAGCTTGGACAGGTATTTACATCATACAAAGTTATTCCTAATCAATTAGCATCCTTTTAGGGGCTTATTCTGTACATCAAAACTAACTACTTTTGTTCTGCGAATTTTGTCAAATCTCAATAAAAAGTTGTTGTTCCATAGAAAAATATCGTTTACCCTCGACAGAATGTATGGAACAGCTGTTTTTTTTTTGAGTATTGACAAAAGTCGCAGAACAAAAGTTGTTAGTTTTGATGTACAGAACAAGCCCCTAAAAGCCCCTAAAAGGATGCTAATTGACTAGAAATAACCCTGTATATACATTTTTAGTGCCCATTTACAGCGTACAATCTTGCTAAATTATTTCCGTCCATCACCCGTAGGACGTCCACTGCTAGACATAAACCTACCCTATGGATTTCCAAATAAGGCCGGTGGGAAGCGGCCTGTATCCAGCGAGATCCTGCGATCTTTATTATATCGCCAGTCCACCCAGTCGGTGGACATCCTACGCTGCGCTTGCTAATTCAAGGTCTCTATTCGAGAACCTATCGGCCAACCGTTCTTCGAACTATGTGCCCTGCCCACTCACATTTCAAATTGCTATTCCCTCGGTAGCCTTGGTTCGTCTGCAGTTCCACATTTCTGTTTCGATCTCGCAGAGAGACACTAAGCATAGTCCTTTCCATAGCACGTTGCTCAATCTTATTCATAAGACCCACAGTAAAATGCCACGTTTCAGTTTTTCGGATTATGTTTATTCGGCAACACACACTGGTCGAACACTTTCGATTTGAGGCACTGAGGTATGTTGGACGAGAAGACGTTACGCATTTTTCGGAACACTGCGGACGCTGCCCAGCCGAGTTGTATTCGGCGATTGACCTGACCTCTTTCCAATCTACCTCTCTCTCTCTCTTCCTGGCTATGTATCCCACATGGTGATGGGGTCAGCTTTCCTCACTTTTCTCCTCCACTTCGCTCGATCTTCGACATCGTCTTCGGAAACACTGCACTCTCTCATGTCCCTCAGCACTACATCCCTCCATCTTGTCTTCGGTCTGCCTCTGGTTCTTCGACCCGGGATAGAAAGTTGCAGAGCCAAGTTGCCTACGTAGTCCGGTGGTCTTCTTTTAACGTGGCCATACCATCTCAGCCTACTCTCCTGCATCTTGTCGGCAATGTCGCGTACGCCCAGACTGCCTCGCACGTACTCGTTGTGGATTTAGATTTTTTATTGATTTCCAATCTACCTAACTGGACTAATAATTGTCCTAGGTAGACGTACGAGTCAACAATATTATTATACTGATTGTTGTATTTTTAACTAGCGACCCGCCCCGGCTTCGCACAGGTATATCATATATTTATCAAATCTTGCTCTTGAATCACTCTATCTATTAAAAAAAACCGCATCAAAATCCGTTGTGTAGTTTTAAAGATATAAGCATATATGGGGACAGCGGAAGCGACTTTGTTTTATACTATGTAGTGATGATTATAGTATTAAGCTCGATACGTCAATAAATGATTCCGATTCTGTTTCAGGCATACGCTCAAGCCGCTCAATCTGAAAGGAATATGCAACAATAATGACGCGACCGTGCAGCCGCTCCTAGCCGTTATCGATGATAAGAATAACATTCAGGTGGGTATTTGTCTACTTTATCGACATTTACTATGTAACATGAGCTTCTTCTTCGTGGCGATGATAATAATAATAACTAGTAGTACTATAAATGCACAAACTGTAGCATCTTGCTTTATTATTTGGGCGAGCTGTAATATTCATATTTTTAGGTCTAAGGAATTATTTCGTTAAGGTATAATACTCGAGAAGTTAAGAGATATGATGCCATCTACGTAACACTCGCTTTTTAGGGTTCCGTACCCAAAGTGTAAAAACGGGACCCTATTACTAAGACTTCGATGTCCGTCTGTCTGTCTGTCACCGGGCTGTATCTCATAAACCATGATAGCTAGGCAGCTGAAATTTTCACAGATGATATATTTCTGTTGTCGCTATAACAACAAATACTATAAACTGAATATAATTAATATTTAAGGGGGCTCCCATACAACGAACGTGATTTTAGGAGATTTTTGCTCGTTATTAATAACGGCAAGAAGAATGGGGCTCCCATACGGTACGGAACCCATCGGGCGCGAGTCCGACTCGCACTTGGCCGATTTTATTGGACTTCATTTACGATTATTTTTAACCGACCAAACCTAGGAGCTTAGCTGGGAAAACATCGGGCTAGTGATCCGAAAGAGCCAAATCAAGTCCTGCTTTCGCGAATTTTTTTAAAAAAATGTTTATCACAAAGACTTTGTAACGGAGGAGGTTTACAAGTCGACGCATTTATCATGTTTTTTGTTTTTTTTTTTATGTTTCAGACCACGCCTAACTTTTTACAGAGTAGTCCGATTTCAATAATTCATCGGCTGAACCATTTTTGATAAATCAACAATAATGTGAAAAAATTACTACATAGATCCGTGCAAACTATTCCAATTATGTACACGGTTGAAGTCGGTTATGCCATTTTTTGCAAAAAATAATTATTTACATCAGTCATTGCTTTCGATTAAGTTCTTAATACATCCCCAAAGAGCAAACTGTTATTTATATTTTTATTATTTTCTCAGGTAATGCGCGGCAGGAAGATTCTCACAGAGATATCAGAAAACATAAAAGATCAGATCACCACAGTAAAAATCAGTCCGTGCAACCAACACATAGTCTACGGGCTCAAATCCGGCATCGTAAAGAGATACACTCTCCGTACCAAAGACCACGTGACAATAATGCACGTCAACAGTGCGGTGCAGTACATGAGATTCGTGAATCCGACTTTGCTGATCGTCGCGGGCGAGAATAAGTCTATAATGGCTCATAAACTGATGGATCTCGGTAGCTGGGAACCTGTCATGCTGCAGAAGGGAAACGCTTTTCTGGGCTCGCAGGAAATACTCAATGATTTACAGGGTAAGTTGATACTTATAGGTAAAATAGGCCCGATTGTAGAGGCGCCAGTGTAAATTTAATAGCAACGTAAAAAGCGTTCTCTCTATCGCATGCCTGAAGTGAAAAAGAAACAGAACTATGCTATTTAGCTATTATAATTACGATGTAATCGGGCTTACTGTTTGTTTAGATGTTAAACAATACCCGCCTTAC
This sequence comes from Hypomecis atomaria, assembly GCA_964007245.1. Classification (NCBI taxonomy): domain Eukaryota; kingdom Metazoa; phylum Arthropoda; class Insecta; order Lepidoptera; family Geometridae; genus Hypomecis; species Hypomecis atomaria. The sequence continues at coordinate 14,860,971 of OZ023291.1, forward strand.
CACAAAAGATTTAAACACTGTTTAACCGTGCAATTTGTACTGTTAAACATTGTCTAAAGCGAGAGTAAAACTTTAGAGAAAAGACGGTGCGTAATAGGCATGATGACTAAAAAAAAAATATAACTAGTCCGTCAGATAGACAATCAAAAAATATTAGACACGTATTTTTTCTTTATTCAATTAAACAAAAATTAATGAAGATATAGACCGTCAAAATTCTGTGTGACGTCACAAGTTCCATACAAATGTACTTACATAGACTTCTGTAAGAGAGGTGACGTCACGACCTCCACTCTTAAACTTTGACAAGGTATATCTTTGTCATTTGTTGTATGATTAACAAAATAATAAAATACGTGTCCAATATTTATTGATAATCTAACTCACGGACTAATTATAATAATGATTTCTCTACCCAGTGATCCTGCCTACGAGTAAAGACAAATATACATTCAATTTCTCTAATAGTGATGCTAATTTTCGCTGTCCGTTTCAGGTATAAAGAAAAAGCACTCAGACAGCCTATCGGCATCGGAAAGCCACGGCAGCCTCGAGTCCCACCGAACATTCGCGAACGGCGAGCGTAAAACCAACCTCTGCAAGAGTAGCAACCTCGTTGAATGCTTCTGGATCTCCGACATCGGGCTAATGACCGTTGAAAGCAATTCTAGTGTTAAACTGTGGAATAGGGAACTGAAATTGAGCGCTATATTGCATGCGAGGAGGGACGATGTTCATATCACGTGTGCGGCGTTCAGGAAGAACGTGCTGGTTATCTGTGATAGTAGCAATCTGGCGTTTGAGGTAAGTTTTAACAGTTTTTTTACGCTTCTGGATCACCGACATGAGCCGAATGACTGTTGAGAGCAATTCTGGTGTGAAACTGTAAAATAAAGAGCTGAAATTGAATTGTATATTGCATGCGAGGAGGGTTGATGTTTATATCACGTGTGCGTCGTTCAGGAAGAACGTGATGGTTATTTGTCATAGTAGCAATCTGCCTTTTGACGTTAGTTATATCATTTTTTTACTCTGCTTTTGTACTGTGTTCTGTAGGTTCAGGTAGCGGCACGTAAGTGTAGCGCTGAGGGTACTGTGGAGGGGATGGCTGCGCATGGTGACGGCCATACTAAACCCATGTGCAGCCATCCCCTCCACACTTCGCTTAGCGCTACACTTATATGCCGCGACCTGTATATGTTACACTGTATTTTATTGACATACAAGAGCTCTTGGCTGATGAACTGGACTATTATTACACTGCCCTAGTTATATAGTCCCGTATAGGACTGGGGCATTGTATAATAATCCAGTCATTATTATATTTTTTTACTATGGAACCAAGCTTGAAATGGCAAATAGAAACCTGATTCGTGGAAAAAAATCATTGCCTATCGATAAAATGTATGGGACAGTATTTCGCTATTTTAGATTTAATCCTATAATAACAGCTGGTCCTAATGATGAGTACAGAGATATTGGTAGCAATTCGGCGACACGCATTATAGTTAAGTTCTCTCTAAAATAGGTTTAGTCCTGTCAAACTAGGCTTTGGTATTCGGATGTCTACACGATTAAACTATTTTTAGGTCGAGTCGACTAAATCGATTTTAGTTACTCAATTTGGTCGAAATGCATTCGGCGGCCCACATTTTAGAGTGATTTACGTCTAAAATTTAGTTGTCAAATGTCAAACTAGTCGTCATTAAAAACATGGCGATTAAAACTAGTTTGGAGAATTTGATGTGTTTTATCGAGGTTTTATTGTCGAATTAATCCTGAAATATGGAATATTTCATTGTGGCAGCAACTGTTGATCTATTGGAAGGGTAAGTAAAAAGCCAAAAACCTGTTTTTGCTTGATTCACTAAACAAGTGAGAGTTCATGTGTGGTTCATCTAGTTCCAAATTATTGCAGCGTTTGAATTCGAATTATAATATTAGGGACGTTTCAGACCCTTTTCAGATAGAAGAGGAAAAATTTAGAAATCTGTAGGTATCTATAGAGTTCCAAAGTCTGGAGCTCAACAGTTAATAAATGATCTTAGGTAATTTGAGAAAGCACATCTCTATAAGATATCCCAAAACATATAGAGGTTGTATGCTATGGTCTTCCATTCAGCATGTGACCAAAACAATTTCTTGGGCTTAAGCCAGCCAACCGTCAGCAGATGTCTTGACGCCACAGTCAAGTCTCACAACTGGGCCCTAAAATCATCAAATTCCCAATGACGCCAGCTGACAAACAAACCGCATTTACAGAGAACTTTAATTATTCAAAGCAATTAAACTCCTTAATTAATTATCCAACAGTTAGATACTTACAATAAGAAACTCATAGATGAAGGATTGGTCTTTGCTCCGCTAGCAGAGTCATCCTTCATCTATGAGAAAAGATAAGAGACCTATAAAGATTGATATCTGTTTAATTATATTATTCTATATCACATTGCAGATAACAATGAGGTACTGAAGACAAACTGCAACAATTAATTCTTGGTGCGATAGAAGTGTGACTGATATGATGAAGATAAAGATTTCCGGTGAGAAGCGAGATTGATATGCCAAAATTGAAGTAAGTTCTAGATTTTTTTATTAATAAAAACATCAAAATAAAATAATCGGCCAAGTACGAGTTGGACTCGCGCACAGAGGGTTCCGTACTGTATGGGAGCCCCCCTTAAATATTTATTTAATTTTAATTTCTCATTTAATTGTATCACAACTAAACATTCTGTGAATATTTAGGCATCTATCTGTTACCATTATTAATATCGAGCGAAAAAATGGCTAAATTATTAATTTTATTCTGTTTTTAGTATTTGTTGTTATAGCGGCGACAGAAATACATCATCTGTGAAAATTTCAGCTTTCTAGCATAATGGTTCATAAGATACAGCCTGGAGACAGACGGACAGCGGAGTCTTAGTAATAGGGTCCCGTTTTTACCCTTTGGGTATGAAACGCTAAAAATGTACTTACATGGTTTATTATTTGTTCCAACAAAAATTAATAAAATGAAAAAAAATAGCCTTTATTCTCTAGTATATTAAATCCTTATGAAACATTTTTCTTATTTCTACATATTTCACTAGGTTGTCCACCCTGGACATAGGCCTCTAGAAGTTGCCAGTGCTCCCTATCTCTGGCTTTCCTACGCGTTTTCCTACAAACAAACAGTAATTATTGTATATAATTATCATGTTGCAGACAACAATGAGGATGGCACTCTTGGTGGAACAGAAGAGACAGAATAGAATGAAGATCAAGATTTCCCATCGCAAGCGAGATACGCCCAAATTTAATTACTATATTTTTTAATAATAAAATCATAAAAATATACATAAATCGTTTATTATTTGTTTCAACAAAAATTAATCAGTAATATTATTCTAAATAAAAATAATTTGACGAATTCCACTCTGCTCAACAAGCCCTTTCATTTGATTGAGGCTGCATTTGTTCTTGGCCAACTGGATCTATGACGACGAGGCAGATGCTGCCTTCCACTTGGTTGAGGCAGATCAGAATGCAGGCACGCTGTGGGCTGGCTTTGTGCAGACTGGTACGCTGTGGGCTGGCTTTGTGCTGACTGACACGCTGTGGGCTGGCTTTGTGCGGACTGACATGCTATAGGCTGGCTTGTTGTTGAATGCGGAAGTGCAGGTTGGCTTGCTGATGGAGGTTGTATGGGTACCTCGATATAATATATTTCTGGGAGTTCATCCTAGAAAGATCCCACAATCCCTGCTTTGTCTGCTCAGATGGTAATGGCAGTATACCCTGTAAAACAAAATATTTTTTTACAAAATTAAATTTAAATAGTACAGAATACAGAATTTTTTATTTGCAACAAAAATAAGAGGTACAATACATAACGACAAAACAAATGATAAAACACAAAAAACAACAGTATTTTACCTAGTACTTTTAAATAGTAGTAGTATACCTACTCGTATACCTACATAGTACATAAGTATTAATATTAGTAGTTAACATATTTCTTTTATTAATAAGGATTATTCAAGTTACTTGCTTTATTTATTGACTGTAAAAAATATTAGTGAAGGTAAAAATAAATACCAGTAAATTACCAGTTCTATGCTGTCGTGGCCAAATACCAATGAAGACCTGACTTCTTCCAAAATCTTTGTTTCTGTATCGTCTAGGTCTGCGTCTCATCCAGTAGTATGTATAGACCGTCTGATCTTTCTCGCTTTCATTTTTGTCTAGGTCATACCCATACATTCCAAACCTATTGGACAATTTTTATCAAATTAAGACCTTATCATGATATTCATTTAGTTGGTACCTACACAAGAGTTACAAGAATTGTTTTTGAAGATATCACAAGACAAGCAAAGGAGGTACAAGTAGCGGCCAGGACATTGAGTTCACTGGCCAGATTTTCGGAACACGACAGCTTGAGTACCTGACTCCTAGTACCTAGTTGCTTGATTTATCAAAAAGAGATCTACTTACAAGACAATTAGAATTGCTTACCTTTCACATAATGTACTCTTGCCTCTCAGTATCGTGATGTTGGCGTGGAGAGGACATCTCCCTTTGCTTTTTATTGGCATTATTCATTGTAAAAGTCTAGAGATAATAGTAGTACCTAGTGATATTTATAGCAAAGATTTACGAAGTTTTTGTGAAATGTGAACTGACTGAAAAAAATGTAAACAAAAGTGTTGCCCAAGTAATTTAGCTAAAGTTACGATAAAAGCCAACGAGTTGTATTTTACCTCCAACCTTTTAATCAAATCATAGATATAAAAGCTAGTGCATTCCACGGAAATAAATAATGTAAAAGTCTTATTCCAAAATAAAGCGCGTTGCACCGTTTTTGGAGTAAAATCGATTGTGATAATCCGTAACAGATATAGTAAGTATTTCTTGAGACTTAAAATAGAAAAGAACATAATTGTAACTATGTTATTGATATGGTAACAAATTGGGAACAGCCCGAGGATTTTCTATGTTTAGGTAATATATCCATGGATCAGCCACAGATAAAAATAACAACCATAATTAATATTTGTGCCATCTAGTGGGCTTTTTCGAACTAATTTGCTACTCACCACTAGATGGCGTAAGTGGCGTTACTCAATTTAATTCTTCATGGCGGACGACTAAAATAGCTTTAAATTTAGTTCGAACAAAACACCGAATAGCCTTTCGCTAGTTTTGCACTAAACTAAAATTTTTAGTGCGACTAGTTATAGTTTAATGCGAATGTCGCCGAATTGCTACCATTGGTAGCAATTCGGCGACACGCATTTTAGTTAAGTTCTCTCTAAAATAGGTTTAGTCCTGTCAAACTAGGCTTTGGTATTCGGATGTCTACACGATTAAACTATTTTTAGGTCGAGTCGACTAAATCGATTTTAGTTACTCAATTTGGTCGAAATGCATTCGGCGGCCCACATTTTAGAGTGATTTACGTCTAAAATTTAGTTGTCAAATGTCAAACTAGTCGTCAAGAAAAACATGGCGATTAAAACTAGTTTGGAGAATTTGATGTGTTTTATCGAGGTTTTATTGTCGAATTAATCCTGAAATATGGAATATTTCATTGTGGCAGCAACTTGTTGATCTATTGGAAGGGTAAGTAAAAAGCCAAAAACCTGTTTTTGCTTGATTCACTAAACAAGTGAGAGTTCATGTGTGGTTCATCTAGTTCCAAATTATTGTAGCGTTTAAATTCGAATTATAATATTAGGGACGTTTCAGACCCTTTTCAGATAGAAGAGGAAACATTTAGAAAGCTGTAGGTATCTATAGAGTTCCAAAGTCTGGAGCTCAACAGTTAATAAATGGTCTTGGTAATTTGAGAAAGCACATCTCTATAAGATATCCCAAAACATATAGAGGTTGTATGCTATGGTCTTCCATTCAGCATGTGGCCAAAACAATTTCTTGGGCTTAAGCCAGCCAACCGTCAGCAGATGTCTTGACGCCACAGTCAAGTCTCACAACTGGGCCCTAAACTCATCAAATTCCCAATGACGCCAGCTGACAAACAAACCGCATTGACAGAGAACTTTTATTATTCAAAGCAATTAAATTCCTTAATTAATTATCCAACAGTTAGATTCTTACAATAAGAAACTCTAAGAAGATGAAGGATTGGTCTTCGCTCCGCTAGCAGAGCCATCCTTCATCTATGAGAAAAGATAAGAGACCTATAAAGATTGATATCTGTTTAATCATATTATTCTATATCACATTGCAGATAACAATGGTACTGAAGACAAACTGCAACGACTAGTTCTTGGTGCAATAGAAGTGTGACTGATATGATGAAGATAAAGATTTCCGGTCAGAAGCGAGATTGATATGCCAAAATTGAAGTAGGTTCTAGATTTTTTATTAATAAAAACATCATAATAAAATAATCGGCCAAGTACGAGTTGGACTCACACACTTAGGGTTCCGTACTGTATGGGAGCCCCCCTTAAATATTTATTTAATTTTAATTTATCATTTAATTGTATCACAACTAAACATTCTGTGAATATTTAGGCATCTATCTGTTACCATTATTAATATCGAGCGAAAAAATGGCTAAATTATTAATTTTATTCTGTTTTTAGTATTTGTTGTTATAGCGGCGACAGAAATACATCATCTGTGAAAATTTCAGCTTTCTAGCATAATGGTTCATGAGATACAGCCTGGAGACAGACGGACAGCGGAGTCTTAGTAATAGGGTCCCGTTTTTACCCTTTGGGTACGAAACGCTAAAAATGTACTTACATGGTTTATTATTTGTTCCAACAAAAATTAATAAAATGAAAAAAAAAATAGCCTTTATTCTCTAGTATATTAAATCCTTATGAAACATTTTTCTTATTTCTACATATTTCACTAGGTTGTCCACCCTGGACATAGGCCTCTAGAAGTTGCCAGTGCTCCCTATCTCTGGCTTTCCTACGCATTTTCCTACAAACAAACATTAACCCTTTCACTGCTGAAAACACACACGTCTGTGTTTTCGATTCTCACGCCCCGCGGCTACTACACACACCAGGCGTGTGCGGTAGCGTCTTCCCGCGCCTTGCGTGTGCGTTTTAGAATTAGCAGGCACCTTAAAAAAAGTACCTCAGCAGTGAAAGGGTTAATTATTGTATATATCATGTTGCAGATAACTGAGGATGGTACTCTTGGTGGAACAGAAGAGACAGAATAGAATGAAGATCAAGATTTCCCATCGCAAGCGAGATACGCCCAAATTTAATTACTATATTTTTTAATAATAAAATCATAAAAATATACATAAATCGTTTATTATTTGTTTCAACGAAAATTAATCAGTAATATTATTCTAAATAAAAATAATTTGACGAATTCCACTCTGCTCAACAAGACCTTTCATTTGATTGAGGCTGCATTTGTTCTTGGCCAACTGGATCTATGACGACGAGGCAGAGGCTGCCTTCCACTTGGTTGAGGCAGATCAGAATGCAGGCACGCTGTGGGCTGGCTTTGTGCAGACTGGTACGCTGTGGGCTGGCTTTGTGCTGACTGACACGCTGTGGGCTGGCTTTGTGCGGACTGACATGCTATAGGCTGGCTTGTTGTTGAATGCGGAAGTGCAGGTTGGCTTGCTGATGGAGGTTGTATGGGTACCTCGATATAATATATTTCTGGGAGTTCATCCTAGAAAGATCCCACAATCCCTGCTTTGTCTGCTCAGATGGTAATGGCAGTATACCCTGTAAAACAAAATATTTTTTTACAAAATTAAATTTAAATAGTACAGAATACAGAATTTTTTATTTGCAACAAAAATAAGAGGTACGATACATAACGACAAAACAAATGATAAAACACAAAAAACAACAGTATTTTACCTAGTACTTTTAAATAGTAGTAGTATACCTACTCGAATACCTACATAGTACATAAGTATAAATATTAGTAGTTAACATATTTCTTTTATTAATAAGGATTATTCAAGTTACTTGCTTTTTTTATTGACTGTAAAAAATATTAGTGAAGGTAAAAATAAATACCAGTAAATTACCAGTTCTATGCTGTCGTGGCCAAATACCAATGAAGACCCAACTTCTTACAAAATCTTTGTTTCTGTATCGTCTAGGTCTGCGTCTCATCCAGTAGTATGTATAGACCGTCTGATCTTTCTCGCTTTCATTTTTGTCTAGGTCATACCCATACATTCCAAACCTATTGGACAATTTTTATCAAATTAAGACCTTATCATGATATTCATTTAGTTGGTACCTACACAAGAGTTACAAGAATTGTTTTTGAAGATATCACAAGACAAGCAAAGGAGGTACAAGTAGCGGCCAGGACATTGAGTTCACTGGCCAGATTTTCGGAACACGACAGCTTGAGTACCTGACTCCTAGTACCTAGTTGCTTGATTTATCAAAAAGAGATCTACTTACAAGACAATTAGAATTGCTTACCTTTCACATAATGTACTCTTGCCTCTCAGTATCGTGATGTTGGCGTGGAGAGGACATCTCCCTTTGCTTTTTATTGGCATTATTCATTGTAAAAGTCTAGAGATAAAAGTAGTACCTAGTGATATTTATAGCAAAGATTTACGAAGTTTTTGTGAAATGTGAACTGACTGAAAAAAATGTAAACAAAAGTGTTGCCAAAGTAATTTAGCTAAAGTTACGATAAAAGCCAACGAGTTGTATTTTACCTCCAACCTTTTAATCAAATCATAGATATAAAAGCTAGTGCATTCCACGGAAATAAATAATGTAAAAGTCTTATTCCAAAATAAAGCGCGTTGCACCGTTTTTGGAGTAAAATCGATTGTGATAATCCGTAACAGATATAGTAAGTATTTCTTGAGACTTAAAATAGAAAAGAACATCATTGTAACTTTGTTATTGATATGGTAACAAATTGGGAACAGCCCGAGGATTTTCTATGTTTAGGTAATATATCCATGGATCAGCCACAGATAAAATAACAACCATAATTAATATTTGTGCCATCTAGTGGGCTTTTTCGAACTAATTTGCTACTCACCACTAGATGGCGTAAGTGGCGTTACTCAATTTAATTCTTCATGGCGGACGACTAAAATCACTTTAAATTTAGTTCAAAGAAAACACCGAATAGCCTTTCGCTAGTTTTGCACTAAACTAAAATTTTTAGTGCGACTAGTTATAGTTTAATGCGAATGTCGCCGAATTGCTACCATTATCCTAAACTAAGTTCGTTGTACACACGTATAAAATGCAGATAATTTATCATCAGTGTTATTATTCCGCAACTTATATTTTAGCGCCATCTACACAGATAGTCGTAAACTAATACTGTCTGGAACATCAATTAGTTCCAAATATTACCGCTACGCGTCTCTCACCAACGAGCGACGTTTTCCTACATCGCGGTGATGAGATTCTCTGGCAGACCGTGTGTGTTTTCGAGCGTCGTTTACAATTCATACTTACCTGGCGTAGGGGACACCGTGATCAAGAAGGCGGTTCCCCCAGAGCGAGGCCCTTCCATTGCACTGCGGTTGGGTTGACCTCTGCGATTATCCCTAATGTGGATAACTCGGACGCGTAATTTTTGGTAGTGGGGACTGCGTACGCGCTGTCCCCTTCAAATTTGAATTGAAAGTATCCTTCGCAGGGGAATAACTATGGGAAACATAGTTATTCTCCTTCCATGAATACTTTTTGGTTAAATTCTCCTTGGATGGGAAAAATAATACATGCCTCTCCACTCCAAACTCAGCTCTCAAGTCTCAACATCTTGAATGATTTTACACAAAAGAAATAGTTTCTTTGATTTTTAATATTCTTAAAATAAGGGATATTCTCAAGTGTCCACTAGAAACCAAAGACCACACGATTAACAAACTTATTAACCGACTTCCAAAAAGAAGGAGGTTCTATTATCGTGTGTAAGTATTTTTTTATGTGTTTGTTCATCGATAATTTTGCCAATTTTGAACCGAATCGAAAAATTATTTTTTAGTTCGGAAGGGTATACTCCCGAAGTGGTCCCATTTAAGTTTTACGGAAATCGGCTAAGCCTTTTTTGATAAATCAACAATAATGTAAACAATTCGAGCGAAATATTCGAATTTTGTACACGATGGAAGGCGGCTTTGGCATTTTTTGCGAAAAATAATTATAGCACATATGATAGTACTTTATATGTTTAAGTTTTCACTTCTGCCGACTCTCGGAGTGCTACCCGTTGTTTTTTTATGCTCATCGATATTTCCACCAATTCATATACTTTCGATGTGGTCCCAGTTAAATTTTATTGAAATCGGCTGAGCCGTTTTTGGTAAATAAACAATAAGGTAGTAATAAGGACATGGATGTCACATCAATTCATGCAAAGTATTCAAATACTGTACATGGTTAAAGTAGGTGGTTCTTCCTGTAGTGGGTGGAAATTCTTTTTATTAATATTCTTAAAATAAGGGATATTGTCTAGTGTCCACTAGACAATATCACACGATTGACAAACTTATTTCAATAGTATTTCATATTTACATAACCATACCATAATTATTTTAGACGTTCGTGCTTGAGAACGGATCAACGACGAGGTTGAACTCTATCGGCGAACAAAAGCTGAACAACGTGATCACATGCTGCGATCTCACCGCCGATGGAAAACTGCTCGCGCTCGGACTCGACTCGGGAGATGTCTTGGTAATGATACATTTTAATCTATGAAGTTGAATTAAAAAATCGGAGAAGTGCGAGTCGGACTCACGCACGAAGGGTTCCGTACCGTATGGGAGCCCCATTCCTCTTGCCTTTATTAATAGAAAGCAAAAAAAGTCCTAAAAATCACGTTTGTTGTATGGGACCCTTAAATATTTATTTTATTCTATTTTTAGTATTTTGTTGTTATAGCGGCAACAGAAATACACCATCTGTGAAAATTTCAGTTGCCTAGCTATCGCGGTTCTTTAGATACAGCCCGGTGACAGACAGACAGACGGACATCGAAGTCTTAGTAATAGGATCCCTTTTTTAACCCTTTGGGTACGGAACCCTAAAAATTAAGAATGTAAAATAACTGAGTGGGTTGTTGAATTTACATATTGTTCATCGAATGTCTTCTAAGCACGTAAGGAGGTTGTCTCACGTTGTTTTCCTTCACCGAAAACCCAGTGGTCGGAAAATCCGTTTATACATAAGTCTCAAAGTACCTACTCGTTGGTAGAAGACTGAAATTTGTACCCCACTATTGTAGAGTTTACTGCAAAAAGAGAACCATCGTGCCTTTACGGTGAACTAACAATAACATTTTAATCAGCAGCCGAGGTGCCGACTACTTAGTAGACGCGAGTCTAGTAATGAAAACCGAATTGGTGTCTAACAAGTATCAAACACTTTTAGTTGTAGGTACTAGCAATGACAGAGCAGTGTTGTCTAAAAAATGGCACACGGGCGACTTTATCCACGACGCTTCTCTTTTCCACAAACTAAAGGTTCCCACTGACAATGCTTCCGAATGGATGTCGTCAATGTTGTTGATTGTCATTTTAGTAAAGCCAATTTATGTCAATCATACGCAATAATTGTTTGAAAATCAAAAATACAAAATGTACCTATCTATAGATAAATTCATAAATTATTCAGTTTCAAATTAACTAGTTAAATTTCTAAACTATTTTTATCGCTAAATGTTTACCGTCTTATCACAAAAGTTTTACGCACGCTTTAGACATTGTTTATCAGTATAAATTGTACGGTTAAGCAGTGTTCAAATCTTTTGTGGTAAGGTGGTTTATTTGTGCGCTATGAAAATAAGTCGTCATTTCTAACAACTTGAATGTTGCTAAGTCTGCAAAAATGAATGGACGTTGTCCATTCGGACGTATTAATTACTACTAGACCACCACGGTTTAGTTCGCTAAACACATAAGCGGTCCGGCTGTACTGCAAATCTTATAAAATTGAAACTATAGAATGCTGGTTAGCGTGTCCAACATGAGATAAAAGATCATATACTTATAGCTATAACTACGTTGTAGAATATCAACCAATCAGGAAGGGCATTTTCACGTTTGTTTAGAAACTCTGTAGAATAGAAAAAGAAAAGAAAAGAAAATCATTTATTGACATAATATTACATTTACACATTCTCATATGAGGAAAAGGAGTATAAATGGTTCTATTATGGACTCGTCATTACTTACAGTAGTTCTATTGTTTTTCTAATCTACCTACATTACAAAAAAATAAAGTGTTATGTATATAAAATATTGTTTGCATGTCATCGAAATTGAATTTGATGACCTTTGAAGATCTTGACCTCGCTTGACCTCGAAAATACTGGACACGGCACTACGGAACAGAAATAGTGTAGCATTGTCTTTTTCCTTCATGACTATCTCATATTATACTGTTTCTTTCTTTGAGAGAAAGAGACTACCGCGTCCCGCAGTCTCTGTCTACGACTGCAAATGCTGTAACGGAGAAACGCGTGACATCCGAATGAAAACCGAATTGTGCCGATTAGACCTGAAGGAACTACCCGATCGGTACAAAACGATTTAAACCGATCAGAACTGTTTCGGGTCGGCTATGTCCGTTGACATTTTTTCCCAAGTCGACTGTACCGTCCCTCTTATATGTGTAGCAACCCTAACGTGGGCATTCAAACTTATTCCACAGATCTGGAACGTCAAAGGCCAGCGTCAGATAACGAAGGCCTTGCTCCGGCATCACAAACACAAAGTGCAATACTGCTCCTTCTCCCCCGTTCCGGACCGACTGTACCGCAACTCTGCGCACACTCCGTACCTGTCGCCCACTGGTGTTGATGATGATCAGCCGCCGCTCGTGCTGGTCACCATGGCTTCTGAAGTCGTGTGGTGGAATATCACATATTACTTGAGAAGAGGGGGGAAAACTAGGTAAGCTTGTTACGTTACAACTTAAGTGCTTTCTACCCCGTTCCGGACCGAACCGACTGTACCGCAACTCTGCGCACACTCCGTATCTATCGCCACTGGTGTTGATAATGATCATGGTCAACCGTCTTTGGTGCTAGTCATCATGGCTTCTGAAGTCGCTTAGTGGAATATCACGTATTACTTGAGAAGAGGAAGGAAAACTAGGTAAGTTGTATGGGAAAGTTGTTACCGTAGCTCGAGTGTAATGATGTGTTTTCTGTCCCATCGCGGACCGACTGTACCGCAACTCTGCGCACACTCCGTATCTATCGCCACTGGTGTTGATACTGATCAACCGTCTTTGGTGCTGGTCACCAAGTCTTCTGAAGTCGCTTAGTGGAATGTCACGTATTACTTGAGAAGAGGAGGGAAAACTGGGTAAGTTGTATGGGAGAGTTGTTACCGTAGCTCGAGTGTAATGCTGTGTTTTCTGTTCCATCGCGGACCGACTGTACCGCGACTCTGCGTGCGCTATTCTTTGTTTCTTCGTGAGGTGGAATATCACGTATTATTTGAGAAAAGGGGGGAAACTAGGTAAGTTGTATGAAAAACTTGTTACTATAACTCGAATGTAATGTGCTGTGCTTTCCAACCATCGCGGACCGATTGTACCGCAACTCTACGTGCGCTATTCTTTATGTATCGATGTGGTGGAATATAAAAAGAGGTGGGAAAACTAGGTAAGTTGTATGAAAGACACGATTGTTAATACAGTTACTAAAAGTTAAATGCAAAGTTTTTGAAACTCAAGTGTAATACTGTGCTTTCTCCTCCGTGCTGGACCGATGGTACCGAAGTTCTACGCGCTCTATTTTTTATTTATCGGTCGTGTGGTGGAATACGAGTATGAGAAGAGGCGAGAAAGCTAAGTAAGTTGTATGGGAAACTTGTTACCATAACTCGAGTGTAATGCTGTGTTTCTGTACCAATGCGGACAGATTGTAGCGTAACACTACATGCGCTATTTTTTGTGTATCTATCATGTGGTGAAAAATGAGAAGGGGTGGGAAAACGAGGTAAGTTGTATGAAGAGTTGATTGTTAATATAGTTACTACAACTCAAGTGTAATGCTGTGCTTTCTATCCTGTATTGGACCGATTACACTGTAACTTTGCACACTCCGTATCCATCTCTCACTAGTGTTGATGATGATCAGTCGATATTAGTGTTCACCATGGCTTCTGAAGTCGTTTGTTCAAATATCACGAATTACTTAAGAAAAGGAGGGAAAACTAGGTATGGAAAAGTTGATGGTTAATGCAGTTAAACCATCTTCCCCGTCGCTCTTCGTCGTACAGTGTACTTGCGGCGACCTTGAACTAGCGTTGTGTCCTGCTCACGCCACGCAAGCGAGGCGGAAAGCAACCATTGTATTATTTTTATTATTTTATATTTGTCCCTGTCTCTGACTATACAACATCACAGGTTAGGGAAAGAGGCATATAGCACCTAAAAGTAAAACAACTGTGAACGTAGTGTACTGCAACTTTGCGCACACACACTCCTTATTTAACTCGTTCATTCATTAAAAAAACAACATTTTGCACTCCGGGAGTTCCGGCAGAAGTGAAAACTTGAACATATAAAGTACTATTATCTACACTAATGTTGTAACATTCTACTTATGTTTCCAATACTTGACTTATAATGACTACTGTTATAGCGCAGACAACAAAACACTCAATTTAAGCAATTTCACATGATGTTATAATATCCACATCGATATCGTAAAATCTCATTATAACATCGCGCGCTCGCTCCTGATTGGCCCTGCGCGCGCAGCTGCGCTCTCATGGCGTCCATTTTGAAATAAAAAAATGGCGGATTTCAATTTTTTGAAAAAGTCGTCATGGGTATCGTTTTCGGGGTTTTTGGGGGAGTAGATTTCGAAAATGGCGTCCATTTTGAAATTAAAGATGGCGGACAACACTTTTTTGAAAAGTCGTCATGGGTATCGTTTTCGAGGTTTTTGGAGGTATAGATTTCAAAAATGGCGTCCACTTTGAAATTAAAGATGGCGGACTTCACTTTTTTGAAAAAGTCGTCATGGGTATCGTTTTCGAGGTTTTTGGGGGAGTAGATTTCGAAAATGGCGTCCATTTTGAAATTAAAGATGGCGGACGTCATTTTTTTGAAAAAGTCGTCATGGGTATCGTTTTCGAGGTTTTTGGTTAGATTTTAATGGCGCCAAGTTCACTGTGACAATACACGTACGCGTGAATTTAATGTTTCGCAATGATGACGAGTTTACTATTATGAAACTCGCTGCGCTCGTTTCATAATAGTAACGAGTTCATTATATGACAGTTGCATAAACTACTATTATTTATGTGGTAAAATACAATATCACACACGCACTCTCTCGCAACGGCCTGCGCCGCTGCGCGGTAGAAAGCGAAGAGGGTATTAACATCCCCTACACGCGCCGCGCGCGCGGCGGTCTTGGAATCTACGAATTTTCGATCACTTACGCGTGTCCTGACGTGAGTTTAACATTTTTTACCCATCCCAAAAAGTGCACAAAGGAACTAGAGGAGTTTTCACTTCAAAAAAAAAATCATTCATTAGTTAATTTAAAAAATGTGATATTTCCAGGCCCGGTGTGACCGCAAACGCGCTGACTCCGCTGGGCACGCCAATCGAGACCAGAATGGAAGGGCTCTCGCTGTCGAACGACAATAACTGCGCCGCCGGTTCACAGAACTTCTTCTTTGCCGAGGGCTTCCTCAACCACAACTGCTGGAAGGAACTGTGGAAGGGGAAAACGTGAGTTGTGTTTTGTTTAGTCTGATCTTTACTGAAACTATGCCTCGTCAATCATACGTACATCTCGATACAATATGAGTGGGTATTTTCTAATAGTTTTTTGATCATCATTATGCAGGGTTATTTCCAATAAATTAGCATCCTTTCAGTGGCTTATTCTGTACATCAAAACTAACAACTTTTGTTCTGCGACTTTAGTACAAACTCAAAAAAAAAACAGCTGTTCCATACTATTTGTCGAGAGTGAACGATATTTTTCTATGGAACAACAACTTTTTTTTGTGAGTTAATAAAATTCGTAGAACAAAAGTTTTTAGTTTTGATGTACACAATAAGCCCCTAAAAGGATGCTAATTGATTAGAAATAACCCTGTAAAAGACGTAGGACGTCCACTGCTTAACAAATGCCTCGTCTAAGGGAAATTAGTCCGATTGGAAGCGGCTTACATCCAGCGCGTTTCTGGGGTATTTAATTAATCATCGGTCCATCTAGTCGGTAGACGTCCTACATTGCGCTTGCTTATGGTCTCCATTTGAGAAATTAACCCCATTATTGAACCAACCCCAAAAAAAAACAGTTATTACATACATGTTGTCGGCAGTCAGTGAACCTACTTGCAGTTGTATGAACTTATTCTGCTATATTTCAGGGCTAGTCCCATAGTAAACGTTGTTCATAATGAGGAGTATTAGTACACTTATACACCTTCAAAACTCCCATTAATTTAGTTTATTAAATCAGGCGTTACTTTGCGGAAGTTCATCTTCAAATTCTTGTTTTGAATAAATATTTAGTGTATTTCCGCTCTGTCGTAGTCATATAAGTTAAGGGTACTATTCAAAATCCAAATTAAATCACAAACAAAATTAGTAATTAATCATCAAACTGTAGCATGGTTCGACTATGGTTAGGTCAGGTTAGGTCAGGCTAGAAAAGTTAGGCTTAGGTATGTTTACAAAATATGAATGAACCTGAAACAAAATTTTAATTAATCCGTTTAAAATAATAAAAAATAATTAAACCTGTAACAAAAATAGTGATTAGTGATCTGTTTAAAAAATGTAGTAAACCTGAAAATAATATTTAATTAATATGTTAAAATTACAAATATAATTTATTTATAAAAAAATGATATAAAATAATTGAAAAAATACTTGGTCAATAAATAGCACCCCTATTCTTACTGTACTCTATTCGACACGTGTTTCGCCTCTAAATGAGGCATCTTCAGGACGTGTTGACTCTTCGAGCTCACTCGCAAGAATCGCGAAATTCGCGAAAGAATTCTTGCGAGTGAGCTCGAAGAGTCAACATGTCCTGAAGATGCCTCGTTTAGAGGCGAAACAAAAATCCCATTAATTTATATTGTAAATTTTACATGAAATTATTTCAGATTAAACATAAATTGATAGACTGTATTTACACGGCATTATACGAGACCAAATACATGACTTCTATTTTTATAGCTTCTTCTGTTTGAAGCTTGTTACTAAAAGTATGTCGGGTGTCCAGCTTCTGCCACACATTTATTTGCCAATGTTTACTTACAAAAATATCGTTTTCAGGTACAAACAAGGCTCAAAAAGGAAGGAAATATTATCCTGTATCAAGCTATCAGGCACCCAAGCCAACTGCCTCCGTCACGACGACCGCTTCTCGTGCTTCGTCACCGTAGACAACACCGGACACGTACATATCATGAATGTGCTCAAAGATGAATGTAATGGCTCATAGCACTTAGAGACCATATTAGCCCAGCAACTACCGGCTAATGCGAACAAAAACAGTACAATAGTACAATTACATTCACGCGATTCTGAACGTTATGATCTCAAAACAGATCTTTGTTTAAACGTAAACAACTTAGCGATTATATTAGACCAGCAACTACTAGCTAATGCAAATAAAAACAGTACAATAGTATCCTTACGTTCACGCGATTATGAACCTTATGTACGCGAAACAGATCTTAGTTTAAACTTGAACAATTTTCAGGATACTTTTTTGAGTGTTGAGAATGAAAATACGCACAATGTATACGTAGAAAGTATATGTTCGGTTGAAAGTGGAAATCGAGATTTAAACGGATGTAAAAACACTTTTTATGTGAGGGTTGTGTTGGTGTTGTTATTATCTGTGGGTTACGCTAGTGTTGCCAGTTTTGGCCACGTTTTTTTAACGTTTGGTACATATCTATTTTATTATCTATACCTATGATAAGTGCTATCTTAGATCTATCTAGGCACGAGAACTGTTTTCTCTTTAGCCATAATTTAATCGATTATCAACTCGAATAAGATCTCCGTATTGATTATTATCATTTTAGCGTCTCAATGCAACAAAAGTATGTTTAACCTTTTTTTTAATGGTGCGAGTCATCAGAATATAGCATTTAAAACTGCAACAGCAGCAGTTTAATTCTCAATCAGAACGCGTTGTAATGCTCCTGTGTTGTTTTACTTTGTAAATTTTGCCTGAAGTTGTTTTATTATAAAAAAAAACAACAAGGTACGCGCACGTTTTCATACAGAATTACTCTGTGAGAGACTGCCGAGCTATTTTTATTTTTTGCGTATTTTTTTCTTAAGCAAATTAAATTAATTTCAAATTTCGTTTCAACTAAGTTCTACAAAATAGTTCCTTAAAAGTAATCTCAGCATACTGCCATGACGCATTTATTGTAAAATGGGTCACTTTTCTTTGAAGATAGTGAATATTTCGGTGATATCTCGATATTAATTAAAGGAGAATGGGCAAACTGGTCCAAAAAAAGATTTGCCCACAGGGATAGCACACGGCGCATTTAATAGATTATTTTATGCATTAAAAATTACGTCGAAAATACGATATATTTTACTTGTAAGAATCGCAAAATATGAACGAATTTTTTTTGTATTGTAAATAAATACTATGTTAAGGCTTCAATGTTTCTTTTCATTTTTAACATGTTTAAACTTTAATATATACATAAAATATATATTAGGTTACTAAAATATTCGATTCACAAAGTTTATCAAATTACAATACAAAATATCTCCAAAACTGTTGGTTCTAATTCAACGAGATTTGTTATGCGAAAACCAATGAATCATACCTACAAAATGGCAATAGTGTCAACTCTGTGGGCGTTTGGACCAAAGTCTATATATATTTGCCCATTCTCCTTTAGTAAACTCGTTCATTCGTTCGAATCTTACGCATAATTGAACAATTTGTAAAGTTTAATTTAATTTCGGTATTAATTCTGCTCAATTTTTGTAGAAAATATGTGACATAAAATAATAACTAATCAATTAGATAAGAGGAATTCAATGTCATTTTGATCATTTATTTGGACTGAAAAAAAAAATTTAAGAGGTGGTAACAAGCAATCTACGTTCATATTACGAATGTAAATAAAATGTGATACGTAATAATATAATATAGTTGAATGGATTTGTAAATAAGTTTTAGAGAATTTGAACTGATATATATTTTTATTACTAATATTAATGTAGTTTAAGATTTTATATTGGGTCTAAAGTGATCTAGTACAATAGTAAAATTGCTGGACCAAAGTAAGATGGCGGCCACAGATTTATAACTGATGATTAAACGAACCTACCTGTAAAGACCGAATGAAAATTAATAGCGTCTGTGAACACGACGCGAGTCGTTGCGCAGTTAGTAAATTCATATGTCAGCGTGGGTGAGTAGTGGGGATTTACGCACCTTGTAGCTATCGTCACAGACGCCATTAAGGTTTGATTCGACCTGTAAATGAAGATCTATCATAATTATACTAAGGATTTTCTGAAGAGATTTGTCTAGAATGTCTTCAGAGCTTTAGATTTTCAAGTGATATTTTAGAACAACGAATATTTTTTTTAAATTCAAATTGCTCACTTTTATGTGTTTTTATATAATAAAAGACAAAGATCAAAATAAAGTTACGAGCAAAACTTATATTTTAATGATATTTTTATAAGATTCATCTTATACGTAAATGTTTTATGTGAGATTCTAATAAAGTAAATGTCTATCCCACCAGTACATTAATTTGATGATTTTGAACCGTAATTTAATTTATATTATAACATAATAACTGTGTAAAAAGTACATGATACTTTGATGTACTTACTATTATAGTATTTTTATCAAAATATAGGTAAATTATATCCGTGTATGAGATTATGTTTTTTTTAGCAAAATTAGGTCGTTTGATTGCTTAAACTATGTCATTCTTTTAAAGCTGAGAAGAAGATATCGTTATTATGAGTAACTTTTACTTAAGACCAATCCTGAAATTGCAAATAGTAATCACCTATAAAAAGTTAATAAATTTTCAACAACAATTTTTGGCGGTTGTGATTGGTCCTATTGTAAATTTTATTCAGAGAGATTGGTATCTTTAAAATATTATCAGTTTAAAAAATAATCTTGCATTAATAATATGTTGTCTGACATGCATGTATTTCAATTTTGATTTTCTAAGTAAAACTACTTTATGTGCCATTGCTACTGGCCAGTGTAAATAAAGTTGAATAATGAGTCCAATTCCCACTGATTTTATTAAAATATATTTACTTAGTTATGTTTGCTAAACTTTAGTAACAATTTGAGTCGCGAAGAAAACAGTTTTATGAATTCAGTTTAGAATTTTTCCTTTAGTTGACACACATTGTATGAAAAATACACCTATAACTTGTATGACAGAATTTTAGATCGCTATCTCTTTCTTGTGGTCTCTGATAGTAAAGGCCGACAACAGAACTAAATTATACTTTAGCAAAATCAGTATAAATTGAGCTCAACGTATCTTAAGGTCAGGGGCTCTATTTTTGAACCTATACGTATGCGTAAATGGTCACAAAACCGAGTAAGAGCAAGAGCGAGCATTAAATATGTTTTAGTTAGAACGGGATAGCGAAGTATGGCATTCGAAAAGTCAGTTTCTATCGGTTCAAAAATTAAGCTCCTGATATGGTGTGATTTTACTTACAGAATAGATGTATTTATAGGTACAAGTAAAATTAACCTTTGCAAATGGTGCTATATATTTTAGTACTAGGATGTTTGTACGGAGAGTGGCAGCTCGTATGGGTTATTCCGTATCTTTATTATTATAGTATGGTTCAATTTATTTTGGTCACTCAATCTTGTTGTACTTTGGATTAGTTCAACATTTAGCATACAGTAGCTAATTTGTGCAAAAAGAGAAGCGTCTTAGGTGAGGTCGCCCGTGTGCTATTTTACTTGAAAACACTGCTCTGTCATTACTAGTACCTACAACTAAAAGTGTTTGATACTTGGTAGATACCAATTCAGAAATACAGAAATACAGAAAATTTTATTCGGGACAAAACAATTAGGTATACACATACAAAACACGGAAACAACTAAAAATAGAACATAACACAAACCAAGTATGTTACCCAATGCCTTGCCACGAAACTGATCCCAACTCAGCATATTGCTGGTTATATTATACAACCAGCACTGATATTATGTTGGGACCAGCGGTGACGTCACAACCGCGAGTCACTGCGCGAGCAGTTAAATCAACTCGTATTAGGTACATAGGCACTTAAAAAAACAAGAACTAACGTGAGTACATTTTACAGGGCTATTACATCAAATACATACATAATTCGGTTTTAGACAACACTGCTCTGTCATTGCTAGTACAACTAAAAGTGTTTGATACTTGGTAGACACCAATTCGGTTTTCATCAGTACTCGCGTCTACCAAGTAGTCGGCACCTTGGCGCCGATTAAAATCTTATTGTTAGTTCACCGTAACGCCACGACGGTTCTGTTTTTACACAAACTCTATAATGCTTTATCTTTATATTTGCGAAGACAAAGCAGGGTATAGGCCGACTCAAACTTTTTGATGCCTGTAAAATTAGCTACAATCTGCGAAAAACCCAATCTTGACTCAAGCTCACTTTACTGCTGTGCCAGGACTAGGTTTCGCGGAGCTTGTAACTAACTTCACAGCAAGAAGTTTTTCGGCCTATAGCTGCCTACATACTACCCCACCCCAGAAAAATACATAGACTTTTCTGGGGGTTGGCTATAGGTCCAATTATGAAAGCGCCACCGTAATTATAAAAGCAATTTAGAATATTTCTGTTTTTTACTATATGCATTCGATAGAGAGATCACTTTTTACGTCGCTATTAAATTTATGATGGCGCTTTTATAATTGAGCGTTATGTCCATCCTAAACTAAAGTTTACTGCGGTGTGGATGCACATATCTAACCTGTCACCTCGTATTTCAAGTGAAAGAGATTCAAATAATCCAAATAAAGGCGTATCAGTATTCATATTTGAAGCTCAATCGGAAACTTAATTAAATTGGAAATCTGTTACGTCAATCCGATATTCAATCCGTCTATTGGTCGAGTTTCTGTAACTCGATATTGAGTAGCGTAAAAAATGCATGAAATTCCACAGAGCTGCGATAAGAACTAATAATATGGGCTCACGTGGTCTTGGTTAACTATATTGTCGAATTTACAATACAAAATACTGGCATTTTCCAACTGAGCGCTACCGAGGCTCGGATGACACGTTTAATTGTTGGTCCCTGTTGTTTTAACCGTTTAGCCATGTCAGAGGCCTTCAGGCGGCCTAAAAACTGACACCAGGGCTAGCCACCCGGACTATACGGACTTTTACTTTTTTTTATATAAAATAAAGTCTCCAACTGAGCGTAGAATATGAGAACTGAATAACCTTGTTCTTTTCTGAAATGTTGGTTAATTAATTGACATCGAAGCATTTAAATTACAAAGAGAAATATCGAATTATATGCTCAAACTTGCATTTTAATTATGTTCCAAATATACTTACTTATTACTGTTGGAACAAATATGCTTTTGTTTATATTAACAGTTTAAAAGATCTATTTTTATATAATTTTACGTAATTTTTATTAGTCTAATTTTATTTAATACTATACCGACAATTAAGTTAATTTTATGTAATAACAATACTTATTTTAAGATCAATAATTCTTTGGTAATATACAGTTTCTATCGATTTGTTGTTTTCTTTGAAGCGAGCAATATACCTACCTAAAGAAGTCGTTAAACCTATCTACTAAAACCGAGAAAAAAAAATGTTTCTAGCAAAAATTACTGGAATATTTAATTAGGTATATCGGTTCAAAACCCTGTACGGCACAACACTGCACCTGTCAATCTTGGGATAATCTCTTGAATGATCTGAAGAAGGAAAGCTTGTATTGGCTGTAATAATATTCTTCAATCCAAAGCACAGTAATACATGTACGTATAGTACACACATCATCTACCTGTAGTTCATACAAGTGCTTACACTTACAACTTTGGTGCTACACCCATGGATGTACCCACGAAGTATAGCTTCGTGGATGTACCTCCGCCCTGGCAGGATCTACAGAACCCTAAAATAGGGATAGTGTCCTCTATCGCGGAGTAGATAAACTATTTAATATCGTTGTTCATCAATAGATGGCGCTTTTCACTTGTTTGATTCAGTCTTGACACTGGCAGCACTACATCCGGCTGTAATATTAAAAAAAAAAAAACAACTGTCAAATCTTTTGAAATTAACGAAATTCCGTTGCTTTTCAATGTTTTTTGGATTTTTGACTTGAATTTATTTTCACCTTTTCCACGATAACTTTGTAGCTTATAGCATCTTCATGATTGTTGTGGCTACGGCACATATTACAGATTTTATCTCTTTACGTCGGAATTATAATAAAACATTTGTGGGGCGTAAAGTAATCGTTGTGTGGTGTGGTCTAAAACATGGCACAATTTAATTATCTCAATGAACTGAATAGTTTGGCTACTATGGACGGGCCTATAACGCGAGGTCCATTGCAGCGATGGGCTAAAAAAGGAAACAGTGAAAATCTGAACCCTTCCATGAGTGCATCGTTCAAGAACAATTCAACTGTGAACTTGAGTGCCTGCAATCAGTCAATGCAGAAGTTGTCCATCTCAGCAAACCAGAGCTGTAATAACAGTGTCCTTTCCAGCAATAAAACTCCTACACGCAACGAAAATAAAAAAGGAAAGAAAACTCCATCTAAGAATAGATCTCCAGGTGAGTTAAATAACTATTGTTTGCAGTCCATGTTTATGTTTCCCATTTATGTACCATTGTACGCAGCTGATACAAGTTTCTATGCTCGGCACTTCCCAATATCTCAATATCATAGTATACTATATTGTGCAACTTTGTGAAATACAATTTGTCTGCAATGGTAAAAAAAATACATACTTCACTATTTGTATAGGCCGAATCATACAAGTCGTCTGATGTTAAGTTACAAGCTTCGCAATATCCAATCAACGTGCAGCTTTATGCTAGCTTAGCTTTGGTCAGGATTGGATATTGCACAGCCTGTAGCTAACTTCACATCTGCCGACTTGTAAGATTCAGCATAATTAAATGGTTTCATAATTTTGTTTCTAGGACGCTCTACAACTCCTACGCCAAATAAAGCCTCGAAGACACCCAACAAAGGTGATAGATTCATACCTTCCAGAAGCAACTCTAACTATGATCTTTGCCACTACATGGTAAGTTACATTTTTAATTAATTAAGATAATTTGTATTGTTTATATTTATAGATATTTAAAAAATCTACCAAGTGCGAGCGTGCCATTATTAATAGCGGGCAAAAAAACTCCTAAAAATCATGTTTGTCGTATGGCCCCCTTAAAAAATTATTTTATTCTGTTTTTAGTATTTGTTCTTTTAGCGGCAACAGAAATACATCATCTGTGAAAAATTTCAGCTTTCTAGATATAACGGTATATGAGATACAGCCTGGTGACAGATGGACAGTGGAGTCTTAGCAATAGTGTCCCATTTTTACCCTTTGGGTATGGAACCCTAAAAACCAATGCTTTTGAACAGCCAAACACTAATGAGCTTTTTTACTGAAGTTTTTGTTATTTTTTGCATATCCCAACACTGAGTATTGCAAGCACAATGCTTAGGGGCAAACTAAAGAAATTAGGTGGATCAAAAAATGTTTCAAAAGCTATGAACTGACAAATAGTCCACTCCTACTCAGACTTGCTATGATTATCACAGTATCACTTGAACTCTTTACCAACCAATCTGTCATGTTGAAAAAAGGAACTTGTCTAAAATAGTAATTTTTGTACTGTGTTCAGTTTCCTTTCTCTTTGATTACAGTTGAGTCGCGAAGATGACAGAACTGAAGAGGGTACGTCTCAGGCAACCACCAGTGAGGTGATCACCCGTGCACTCCACGACACAGAGCCAGGGCGGCTCCTGCAGTACACTTGCAAGGCCCCAGCTGCACCCGAGGGCTATCAGAATAGACTTAGGGTTGTGTATTCACAGGTATCCTTTGGGCTTTCACTTTATTTTAAGTGCTATACCTTCATTTTGTGCCTACAGTCATTTTGTCTCCAATGAATATGAAATTGTGAAGCTATTTATAATTTGAACCCCATCAAACTCAATGCACAGGCTGAATCATACAACTTGGTGGCTGTGGTGTTAGCTACAAGCTGCAGACAACCCAATCCTCACACAGCTTAAGTGAGCTTCAATCAAGATTAAGCTATCCACAGCTTATAGCTAGCATTAGAACTTAAAACTTAGCCATTGCCACTAAATGATGATGATGAGCTAGCATCAAGTTGTATGATTCAGCCTATAATGCTTTTTTCCCAAACATATCTGCATTAGAAGAATTTTGCTGTTCAATTCTATACAATCTTATTTACTAGACTTCAAGAATTCTTTTAGAATCACTTAAAATCTGATACTACAGATATAATAACAAAGTAAACTGTTACTATTCTGCTTTTTAATGCTATATAAAACCCGATTACAGAGGCACCAGCGTAAAGTTAATAGCATTCTAAAAAGCGTTCTCTCTATTGAATGCCTAAAGTGAAAAAGAAACAGAACTATGCTATTTAGCTAATATAATTACTGAAAAAAAAGAGCTTAGAGGGTATCAAAGTAAGCCTCTAACATAGACTTAAAATTAACAACTATAAACTATATTGTCCTAACATTTTGTTTTGCTAACGGGCAATGGTCTTTTTAACATTTAGTCAACAATTCTTCCTAAAAAAATACTTTTTATAAATGCATTATTGATTGTAGCTGCTATTTTCAGGCTAAAGTTCCATCATCAGTGAAGAACACCACCAGATTCATCCCCCAGGCCCCTGACAGGATATTGGATGCTCCCGACATTGTTGATGATTATTGTGAGTATTTTCTTGCTAAATCCTAGTTTATTATATCTTCTTTGTCCTAGCTATAATTTTGGGTCCAGACTCGTGGTTACACCGCTTTGTTACACCAGTGTGACTACGAGTAAACTTTTTTACTCGTGGTTACACCGAGTGGTGTAACCACAAGTAAACTAATAAAACGTAGGACTCGTGGTAACACTGCTAGTGTGGGGAAATAAAACAAATCTGTACTATGTATAAGATGACCTTGTAAACCCAGAGACTAAATATATATTGCTCAGAATATATACTAGTACCATACTATATTTTCTTTGCTAGTACATACTACGTGTTTAACTAAATTCTAAGAATTTCCGATCCCTACTATAAAAAAATTATGTTATTTTTTAAGTAACAAAAATAATAATTGTGGGTCTTCTAAGAAACAAAAATAAAACAATTATGAAACATTGCGAAATATGAACAACCCGTATCCACCTTGCGCCGGCCATTTTCGTCATTATTATAAATTCTATAGAAAAGTAACTAAAATAGGAATGCATTTAATTATTTTTGTATAAATGTTAGAGTAACATATATATGTCGGATCCATAAAAAGGCACCGCATCAGTTATGATTCTGCTTCAATGTGGTAATGTTTTATACCACTGACCCAACAATGCTTCAGTGTGGCGTGGCGTGGGTTTAGCGGGCGAGGAGATAAAGGCGACGTCACGAACAATCAGTTTATTGCACAGAGAGAACTTTAAGCGAAGGACATGGCGTTCCGCAGCGTAACGCACGCTGCCACCATTCTATCAAGAATAACCAGGCTTGAGCCGTTCTAATCTTAGTTTTCCACAACCTCTCCCGAACAAGCTCTGTTTACAACTCTCACACCCACAACTGACATCTGACCTATCACCTCGCATTTTCCCGCCCATCGGCCGATCATGCGATGTCAGTGTCACTTAAAACCTCCTTAGAATCAATCAGCAGCGTTTGTCACAAGCGTTACCCCAGGAATGTTGCCACTTCCATTCCTAGTCCTTCGAAATTATACTAAGTGGCACTATTTAAAATTAAACTTAAAGCTATTGTCCCGTTATATATATTTTAATTATTAAAAACAAAACAAACAATTTTTTTTTTTATTTAAATTGAAATTAAAAAGACACCTTTCTGCAAAAAATAAAAACTTTACTACGTAACCGCGCACTGCGTAAGGGATCGCCAATCAGCCGCGGATCGCCGAATCGCCTCTCCCCCGCTTCATCGTTGAAGTTGAAATGAATCGCTTATGTGTGTGTAGCTAAATAATGCAGATACATATTGAAACATACGCCGATAACGACACAGCGTCGTGATTTTAACGAACGTTCATTGCCGACACACCACACGCTCTTATAAATGCATCATTTTAAGCTACGTACTGTTCATATACTTCATGAGAGCGTTAATTTTATTGTAGTTTAAAAGAGCGCATTGTGAAAGAGCAGTGCACAAACCTACTATTCGGCGATGAAGTTTTGTCTTTATGCCTATAAATTTTGTTTTTCGCCACAAACTATTTGTTAAGTAACTAGTGGCATTTTTTTATTTCGATGTTTAGGAAAATTATTTTGATAGCTTTGGAGATTGCTAGTTCAAAATCTAGATGGATCTTTTCCGGTTTCCATCCGAATTTTTTAAATTATTTTTACTATTTGTTGTTTCACTTGGTTTTCTTTGAAAAGAAGCTAAAACACTAACAACTCTATACTACAATGTTAGTGTATACATTTTATTTACCATGACATTACTAAACAGTTTGCAACAGCATAACATCTTGACCTTAAAAAGATTTTCAACTATCAGGCACATCACTACCTACCCAATATATTGTTTGGTCAAGCGCGATCCTTTTAGAGTAGTGTAACCACGAGTAAAAAAGTTTACTCGTAGTCACACTGGTGTAACAAAGCGGTGTAACCACGAGTCTGTACCCATAATTTTATCTTGTAGTGTTAACAAAATGGTGGAGATATTTATCAGATAAATTATGTGTACCCACTGTTCTGAGGCTACTTTACTAGAGGCCGCGTCATACAATTTGTCGGATGTGAAGTTAGCTACAACCTGCGCAGTATAGCCAATCAATGTGGGGCTTTATGTGAGCTTCAGTCAGGATTGGATATTGCGCATCCACCAACTTCACATCCGCCGACTTGTGTGGCTCGGCCTATTTAGATACTACTACTTTAGTTATTTTTATATTGGTAACAACAGAGAATTTAGCTCTTATAGGCCGAATCATACTTTTTGGTGGCTGTGATGTTAGCTATAGGCCGAATCATACAAGTTGGCGGATGTGAAGTTAGCTACAAGCTGCGCAATATCCAATCCTCACTGTAGCTCACATAATATAGCTTGTATGTAAGCCGACTTGTATTATTCGGCCTATACAAGCAGTGAATAAAGCAATCTCGACGGTAGCGTACTTAACAGCTGTATGAGGATTGGGTTATCCGCAGCTTATAGATAACATCGCACCCCCCAAAATGTTGAGAACCTTATTTGGTTAATTCTACTTGAATAGATGACAAATCTGCGCCGCTGGTCTATGCTACCAAATGAGCATTCACAGTATAGCTGTTATCGAGCACAAGAATCTTAATGGCGACAACGTACTATGCGTATATATACGCAGGGTGATCTACAAGGTGACCAAATGACACGATAACGACTGCAAGATTTAGAGCTAATAGTCACTTATAGTCCGAGATCTCACCGCAAGAACATCCCACTCATAGCATGCATGGTTCAAACCAATTTTTTACCTAATTGTATGAATATGAGAATATATTTAAACAAGGTTGCCTTGTGAAATGTGGCCGCAAGTATTGGTTTTTAGGGTTCCGTACCCAAAGGGAAAAACGGGACCCTATTACTAAGACTTCGATGTCCGTCTGTCACCGGGCTGTATCTCATGAACCATGATAGCTAGGCAGCTGAAATCACAGATGATGTATTTCGGTTGCCGCTATAACAACAATTACTAAAAACAAAATAAAATAAATATTTAAGGGGGGCTCCCATACAACAAACCTGAATTATTAGACGTTTTTCGCTCTATATTAATAATGGCTTGAAATTTTCACAGAATATTTAGTTTTTTATTTCCTTCAATAATAAATAATAAAATTAAAATAAAATAAATATTTAAGGGGGGCTCCCATACAGTACGAAACCCTGCGTGCGCGAGTCCGACTCGTACTTGGCCGATTTTTAGTTAATTTTCTATCAAAGTACTATCATTTATGTGGTAAAATACAACATCACCAGTATCACACACGCACATTTGCGCAAGCGTCCTGCGTCGTCTTACGAATTTTCGATCAGGTCACGTGTCACTTCACTTCAAAATTGGCTTGAACCGTGTATGCTATGAGCGGGATGTTCTTGCGGTGGGATCTCGGGCTATAAGAGCTCAGCAGTGAACATCCTACCGCTTATATGACGACCCTTGGCTCCACAGAAAATAATGAAATGTTAAAATTGTTCCAGATTTGAACTTACTCGACTGGAGTTCGTCCAATATCCTAGCAGTGGCACTGGGCAACACAGTATACTTATGGAACGCGGGCACCGGGCAAATCGACGAGCTATGTTCGCTGGAAGGGTCGGAAACTGTCTGCTCCGTGGCGTGGGTGCCGGGCGGCAGCCCACATCTCGCTGTCGGCACCTCGTCCGCGCTCGTCGAGCTGTGGGACTGCGAGAAGATCAAGAGACTAAGGGTACGATAAAATAAAGTCAAAAATTTGCCTGTAATCCTGCAGTTATATTAAAGATTCTACAATATTAACCGTCATCATTACTCTCTCTCTCTCGTCCTGGCTATATATCCCACCTGGTGAGGGGATCAGCCTTCCTCACTTTCTTCTTCCACTACCCGTCGTCATTACTATTTATATGAATTACAAAAAGAAAATTGTATAGGGCGACTGATTTTTGTGTGCGAAAATGGAATATCTTGCATAATTTCACGTTATCCTTTACTTCATCTTCTAATTTTACAATTCTACTTTTCCGATGTTCGTGCATCCTGACGATGTGTGTGCCCCCACACACGACCCGAAACACCAATGGTTGTTGCGAAGGTTCCACTCGTTATCCTACAATAGTCTATTCTTGTATCACGCAAATCCCAGCGGCATACAGCTATTATCACGTCAACCACAAAAATGTTCATCGATATTTTCACCCATTGTGAACCAATTTAAAAAATCTTTTTTAGTCTGAAAAGGTATACTCCCGAGGTGGTCCCGTTTAAATTTTATCGATATCGACTAAGCCGTTTTTGAGAAATCAACAATAATGAACATGGATGTCACATCTATTTGTGCAAAATATTCGAATTCTGGACACGGTGGAAGTCGGTGTTGCGATTCTTACCAAAAATAATGATTCGTTTGCCAGGTGATGGACGGGCACTCGGGGCGCGTGTGCTCCCTTGCATGGAACATGTATATTGTATCGAGCGGCGCGCGCGACGGAAACATTGTTCACCACGACGTGCGCCAGCGAGACCACGACGTCGCCACCATAGCCGCGCATACGCAGGAGGTAACTACAGAGCTAGAAATACATAATATTCCCCGTATGTTGAACGGGCTCACACACACATCACGGGCGGGTGATGAACGGGCACACAGGACGCGTGTGTTCACTGGCGCGGAATGTTAATGATAAGATAACTTTATTGATATTAATAGAACCTAATATGTATTACAAAAAATATCACATAATAATACTATTATGTAAATATTTTTTGTAATATTATATAATATTATTATTGTTATCAATATTATTGATTCATTAACATGCTCGTCCGGTTTAACATTTTTTCACATTACTAATATTATAATAGATACAGAAATGCAATGTAATTATATACAGTGCAATTCAGTAAAAACTGCATTTCAGTGTAATTTTTTTTGTTACGTAGTGTTGAGCATTGCGCGCAACGGAACTATTGTAATTTAAAGTTAAAACAGTGATTTATCTTTTACAGAGATGGTTTTTCAGTTACTATTGAAATATAATAACCGTTTTATATGGATGTCTGGTTTGATTACTATGTAAAGGGTCTATGTAAATTACTGCACATATTTTCGATTCGGTATGATCTGCACTGCCGGGCAGCAAAGCCGAATTTGTGTAGATGAATCATTCGGTTCGGCAAATGCCGAACGTGCCAAATGGCTTTCGTTAGGCCGGGCGTCTGCGAATGCTGAAAATGTTGAAAAACTGTTTCGAGTCGGCTTTGTTGTTTGACAAATCCTGCCAAACCGAATGTGTGTAGCAACCCTAAGATGTAGTACCGAGTATTTCGTTTGCTTAAAGGTTACGTTTACTCTAGATTAGAACATGAATGCTACTTAGGTTTGCGCTCTGAAGTGGTCACCAGACGGCAAGTACCTGGCTTCGGGCGGAAATGACAACCTTCTCAATATCTGGCCGCTTGCGCAGGGGCAGCACTACACGCAGCCGCAATATCTATACTCCTTCAAGTAAGTCACTTTAATTTCAATTTTCATCGAACAATATAAAATGAGTAAAGTTTAGCGTTTAGCGCCAATGTACAGAAAAAATCTGATTCAGTAAAACTTAAAATTTAATTTATTTGAAACCTCAGGTTTGAAAATACAAAACATCAGAGAAAAAGAGTCGTTATGTAATTTAAATATAGCTGAGAACCATTTCGATAACATCCGCTTTCAAACAAATATAAAAGACAAACAGATATACACAGACAAGACAAACAACACGTCAAACTTATAACACGCTTCTTTTGGGACCGTCCCCCTTTTTATGTATGCGTTCTGACGTTCGGCTTTGCTTTTCCTCCCGCTCACGCTCGTGGCGTGAGTAACAAGTGCGAACAGGTAAAAAAGCGAAAAAACATCATAACGCATAGGCAATAAGGAGGCGAGTTTAAAACAAGTCCATAAACTGTAGTTTATGATTGCAGTCAACATCTAGCAGCGGTGAAGGGCATCGCGTGGTGTCCGTGGAGCTCCGGCATCCTCGCCTCGGGCGCCGGCACCGCCGACAGGACTATACGCATCTGGAACGTCAATACTGGGGCCAATCTCAACACTGTCGACACAAAGTCGCAGGTAATTAAATTCTCAGAAAAATTAACGTGACTTTGTGCTGCGGAATGACTTCAAAATGACAAGTTTCAACGAATTATTTGATATTTATTCCTTTGACTATAAGAATTTTTTTTGTTTGTCTGAAATCTGAATGGCGATTTGGTAGATTCACCATACACCATTGAGTATTTACTGCAAGACGTATACAGGTTGCCTCACACATTTTTTTCGCCGAAAGTAGTACAGTGCGGTCAAAATTTCGAGCGAATTTCGGAGCGAAAAAAAACGTCGTCAGCGAGATGCGTACTCTGCGGCGATCAGCTGGAAATTAAAACGACTCGCGCTGACGAGCTAAGCGCTGAGCTGTAGGCATGACTTTTAAATCAGCCTACTTACCTGATGAGTATTGTGTATTGACTTTAGACTCTTCATAACTATATCATCTAGGACTATAAGTGAGCATAAAATGCAATATAAATTGATGGCTTAAAATTAGTTGTGGTTTTTAATATAATTTTTCTTATTTCCCAGGTGTGCTCGATAGTGTGGAGCACCCACTACAAGGAGCTGATCTCCGGGCACGGGTACGCCAACAACCAGCTGGTGATATGGAAGTACCCGCTGCTGACGCGCGTGGCCGAGCTCACCGGGCACGTGGCGCGCGTGCTGCACCTGGCGCTGTCGCCGGACGGCACCACCGTGCTGTCGGCCGGCGCTGACGAGACGCTCAGGTAACACACGGGGAGAGGTAGCTAACACCAGCTAGTGATATAGAAGTGCTCGCTGCTAAAGTGTGTGCCTGTCTTTGCTGCGCTTATTACTTCGGTAAGTAAGTTCGTATATGCCGGATGGCTAGCCCTGGTGTCAAAGTTTTTAGGCCGCCTGAAGGCCTCTGACATGGCTAAACGGTCAATTAAATTACTTCGGTCTTGACATCAGACACTAGTTGGCGCCAGTCGTTTCGGCAGTCACCGGCTGCTGCACATCGCGCAAATCCAAGTAAGGTAATTGAAGGCCCAATCCTCATCCGTCCGTTCGACATGACCGAACCGCCGCAACTTTGCTATCGTTCGTTCTTTTCAACCACTTACACGTCCACTGCTGGACATAGGCCTCCCCTAAAGATCTCCAATAAGACCGGTTCGTAACGGCTTGCATCCAGCGCGATTGCGGTCTTAATGAGGTCATCCGTCCACCTTGTGGGTGGACGTCCTACCCTGCGTTTGCTGGTACATGGTCTCCACTCGAGAACTTTTCGATCCCATCGGTCATCAGTCCTCCGTGCTATGCCATTTCAATTTGCCAATCTGCTGGGCTATGTCGGTAACTTTGGTTCTTCTACGTGTTAGCTGGTGGGCTTAGTGCTCCAACAGCATCACTCAGATTCTAGTAGGACACTCAGATGATACATCATTGGACAATAATGCGGACCTCCAATATCTCTGCAGTCATTACAAAACTCAAAGTACTTACAAGGCTTGCTCCAACTACTGGCTTATCAAAGTTGTTTCAGACTCACCCGTACACCACTGATCACTACCACAGACTGCCACTCCAGCCTGTCACACAAAACCATCTCTCTGTCTACCCTCATTCCATATAATCCTCACCGTCGCAATACCGAAGAGTGTTGCGACTATGTGTAGGTACCCTCTTTAATAAGCGCAGCTAACAATCGGCCATCCGAAACATTAGTGCGACCTCGCACTTTTAGCTTTAACTCTGCTTTCATAATTGGCATCAAGCATATCGGGTAGTGAGACAGCATTGCGTACTTCACATAAACTCAAAGCAATTTGTACCAAAAATTGGTTTGTTAAATTTGTACCCATTACAAATTTTATTTTTGTTACAAGTATACCAAGAATTTTTGAACTAGAATATATCCGACTACAATATAAATACTATTTTTGCTCGTAATTTCACTGTCTGGCATAAATATCAATTAATAATTATATAATTAATAATTTAAAATTATATAATTAAATTAGATGGGGTTAAAATACATAGCACACTTATTGAATCATCACTACATATTTATTTTAATAAGCTCTTTAGTGTTAATAAGTTAAGCCAAGTTCCTATTGTATTCACGTGTACGTAAATAAACAAGCTATAAAGATATACTATAATTGATGTCCTTGTACGAGTATAACAGTTAAACACAAATCGAATTGTTGATATAATATGGATTGAATTTCTCCCAAATATTAGTTTCATATCATTGGTATACATAAATTTCATATTAGTAAAAACATTATTACTTTTAAACTTTAAATGTTTCGGATGATACAATGTATCAAGTTACAAATCTCTTGAAAATATTTAACATAATAACACTCTTCAAGAAAATACTGTGTTGGAACCAGTAGGAATAATATTTCTGGTCAATTCATGCCAAATTTCTATAGTTATCAAAGTAATTACCAAGATATATCTCTATTGTATCAGATAATATACATATTTACACATAAAATATATGAATGTGTGTGCTTAATTGTTTCCGATATCAGCATGAGTGTTTGCCGAAAAATATCAGAAACATTCTGAAACTGGACTACTTCTCAAGTTAAATAAGTAATAACGGTATTCGTTCTCGGCATTTATGTGACTCTAATACCATCCTTCATTTACAGTAACAGTTAGCAAGGGGAATTGCAATAGCCTTTCTTACGTCATCACGAGTAGTTCTTTGACATTTCAAAAGAATCTCCGTACCGTGCTATAGTTAAAATAAAAAATAAAAAATGGTTAAGAAATTTCTGGTGTATATCAAAAAACAGCTTTATTTTACGTTATTTGTAGCAAAATTGTAAATTGTACTGCAAAAGTATTAATGATTTACAATAATTCACTGTCATTCATTCAATAATATAAATTTAAATAAAGAATGTGAAACGCAGAGACGTGGCAAAATCGCTAAATGTGTAAAAGTGTATAAACGCTGTATCAGATGGCGTTTATGAACTCCGTTTCGAAACAAAATATGTAGAAAGCGGCTCTCTACCAAGTTCCAACAATAATATTTTTTTATTTAATTTTGACAAATAAATGATATAGCAATCAAGAATCTAGTTCATTTGTTTAAAACAATTAAGCATCCTTAGTTTAAACTGATAGTAACAACATTACATGACTATTAATAGCCGCAACGATATTGGCAACAAGTTTAATTTTGTAGAAGCTCTACCAATGCAGATTGCAGAAAAAAAAAGGAAAACTTAAAATAATAGTTAATAAAAGTGACGACTAACTTCAAGTTGTCACGTCACAGCCTGACCACACACAGTTAGTCTCCCACCTGTCTGACAGATATAATAAGTGGTGGCGCTTACGACTTATAAAACAGTCTTCTATATTTAAATCCAATGTGAAATCCAAGCTACGCTCGTAACATGCTTGTCAAAGAGAAGTCCCTATGTATGTTAACAGTTCACACACGTTATAGAACAATGTCTACTTATTTTTCCACACATTGTGTTGTTTTTGTGACAAGAGTAACATCAAGTAGTCAATTGTAATAACAGTGTGGTAACCATGTTACTAGAATAATAACGCTTTACACTAGGTGTCATCATGTTACGTTATTGTTTATAAACAAATATTACAAAATGAAAATAATAAAAAAAAGTAACCAACACATTTCTAATGACCAGTCACAAAACGATTTTTAAATTAATATACAACGAAAGAAACATTTTGGAGTTATTTTCTTTAAAAAAACATATTTTTAAAGCCTTTACTTGAGTTTTAATGCTTTGGTTTCAACGTTAAAAAAAATATAAACAATGTATTCTATAATTACATTTAAAATTAAGATACATTGATTTTTCTTCGGGACGAGATCCTCATTTTTTATGGTCGTCTAAGTTAGTCTTTTCTTTAATTTTGAGAGTTACCGTAACTGTAGTTTAACGTGACAATTAGTTTTCTCCTGTCGTTTGGAAAGATGCTGTATTCATCCCTTATTTACTTCTTGATCCCAATCCATAGCCGTATTAAGTCAACATTTACCCGAGTACTAGGGACGGGAATTATTAGTTCAGATGAGCCCTCAACTGATAAAATCAGTGACCAGGGCATGGTGTCTCGAAGATTTGATAGTCGCCTATCGAGATCACAATGGCATCCTCAGAATAATATTAGTAATGGCATCTCGCACATTATCCTTTTTTGTAGTATAATACTTTTCGTTACGTTAAACGGAAGAATAAAAGTCGTCGCATATTGAGAACAATATGTTACGGAACAGCAATGGAACTTGAAAACCAATTGTTCTTTTCTCAGAATCGTTCCCATTTAGTCGCTGTGACCAAAACAAAGTTGATACGACTACCAGAAACGTTATTATAGGTTACTCGTATCTATATTTAATGCTGTAATATAACATTACTTAGTACAAAATAATCGGCTTCTATGTAATTTCCGAGAGTATGGTAAAAGCCGACAGTCTCCGGCACATAGCGTGCACAAGTAGCTCTATCGGCTAATTTTAGTTCTTCTGAGATTGACAGCGAATGAATGGATATATTCGTTTTCACAGCATACAATAGATATATCTCGTCGTCACTCAGGTATGGAATAATAATGGGGCAACAGTTCCAAAACCTAGTGTTTTAAGGCCCAAAAAAATGCATCAGGGCCATTGCAGGTTGAAACAAAGGGATACTTCTAAGCCTCACTTTCAACGTCTTAAAATTTTAAACCTTCCTTGCCTCTACATATTTGTGTAAATAACATACATAATGTATCATGTTTGTACGGAATAATTTACACCTGTAGATAGATAGATAGTCATTCATTTTCGGTAAGGACAACTACACACATTGGCATACAAAAATATTCTATGAGTTACACCCTTCGACTCGTCAAAATGACAATTATTAATTACGTAAGTACAAAACTATTAGGCATAAAATCAAATTTCAATACAGGGCCGTGTGTAAGATGTCCACAAATACTTATTTTATTTAATTTGACAATAAATTAATTAAAATTCGGTACATTACATAACATTAAAAAAAACAATATTAATGAAATGAAGATGTCAGAAATACTGCAACCGATAAATCCGCTATAACTTCGTCAAAAATGTATGTATTTGTGGTGCAATAAAACGATTGAATTGAAAAAATCAGTTAGGTACATGTCACACAGCAGTTCCATGTCAAAAATAGCGCAACAGTACCTATTCCAAAATGTCGGCAACAGCATCGCCTACACAACCATTCAATACAACTAAAAAATATCACACAGCAATCACATGTATATAATAACTTAATGTCACAACGTCATAAACGAAGATTGACAATGCCTTACAATCAAACAGCATTACTAAACAACAGTGTTAAATGTATACTTCCTATTGTATCTTTAATCATGTACTTTATTGACAAAATCCCACCTTGACATTATTGTATTCTTTTATTCCTTATTGCGAAATGGCTATTCATTTTATTTTATTTATTTACAGGCTATCAGCACAAACAATATTAACTTAATCGTATAAATACATTTAAACAGCCAATAGCAAGCCTAATCCTATAATTATTTATAAAAAGAAAGATAAGAAACAAGCCGGTTCTACCACATCTAAGTATTTTCATGTTTATACATATGTATGTAAGTATAACAACGATTTCATTTTACAACGATATCGATATATCTCGGAGTCAAGGTCGATGACTTTGGTGTCAAGGTCGATGACCTTAGTGCCAAGGTTAGTCAGTCAGTCGAATTAGAGAACTCTGGGTGCGCGCAGAGGTTTTCCGATTCATATATTTCTACATCCCAGATTGCTCCAGATCGCACCTTTGGTATCCTCTGACCCAAGGGCACTGATGCAATTCTATTCTCGAGTTGAGAAGTAGTTCTGTCATTTGCAGTGCAGAGTTACATGCGTACAATATTTGCGAGTATGAACCAAATCGGTAGAAATTATAGGCTTATGAAGTTTTAAGTTAAAAAAAAAGTGCCGCGCAGTCTACTGTTTGGAGAACTACTAGTTTTAGATTTTATATTGTGTTGATCTTAGTTAATTTATCATTCTCGTTTGTTCATGCTTACATTCCATTGTCTTCCACCTAAGGGTTGATTGGCAGATAATGCTTTTTAGCGCCAAGTCCTCCTTTAGTACAAATGGTGTGCAATTAAATGGTAAATAAATAAATAAATGTTGTTGGCAACACTAGACTCTGCGCGACAGGGAAGCCCAAGTGTAGCCACCCAAGCGAATATTGTCGCGACAAGCCGAAGCTTTGCGCGAAGCTTCGCGTTGGCGCGATGTACCCGGCTACATTATCGTCCGCAGACGAAGATTCGCCGTAGGGCGCAGATGTGGCCATAGCATTATAAATAATACTATACAATTTAATAAATCGGCTATGATAATTTTTTGATTTTGAAAAGCTGTTTGTCATTATTTTAGTGTATTTATGTGTATCATATAACGCGCTATATCTGGCTATTTCGTGCCTAATCTCGTAAGATCTATGTCACGAACATTTTATCGGCTGTGCTAACACACATGGTAGAAACGCGACCGCGCCTGGCAGCAACGCGAATGCAGAAGCTCTTGGCGGTCGCGCCTGGCAGCGACGCGAGTACATGAGCGCTTGGTCGCGGCGCAAGTGTAGGTCGCAACGTCTTTGTAGCGGCCTTGCTTGATTGCTAGGACAGGTTGCACCGTCTTCATGGCAGCCTGGCTGGTTGCTAGCGGCAGTTTCTTCGAGACAGTCTGGTGAATTCCGCGAGCGAGCCGCAGCTTATCAGGTTCTTGTGGCGCACTCTGCGCGTGGTCTAGTGTTATGGCGCACTCTGCGCGTGGTCTAGTGTTGTGGCGCACTCTGCGCGTGGTCTAGTGTTATGGCGCACTCTGCGCGTGGTATAGTGTTATGGCGCACTCTGCGCAATGTCTAGTGTTATGGCGCACTCTGCGCGTGGTCTAGTGTTATGGCGCACTCTGCGCAATGTCTAGTGTTATGGCGCACTCTGCGCGTGGTCTAGTGTTGTGGCGCACTCTGCGCGTGTTCTAGTGTTGTGGCGCTATATGCGCGTGGTCTAGTGTTGTGGCGCAATCTGCGCGTGGTCTAGTGTTATGGCGCAATCTGCGCGTGGTCTAGTGTTGTGGCGCAATCTGCGCGTGGTCTAGTGTTGCGGCGCAATCTGCGCGTAGTCTAGTGTTGTGGCGCACTCTGCGCGTGGTCTAGTGTTGTGGCGCAATCTGCGCGTGGCTACTGGCGCATAGTGTGCCTCTCGTTGCACACTATGCGCGACTCATGGCGCACTGAGCGCGGCTACTGGCGCATAGTGTGCCTCTCGTTGCACACTATGCGCGACTCATGGCGCACTGAGCGCGGCTACTGGCGCAGTGTGCCTCTCGTTGCACACTATGCGCGACTCATGGCGCACTGAGCGCGGCTACTGGCGCATAGTGCGCGTCTCGTGAACACTTCGCTCTTCTCGGTGACTCTGGGTTGCCTCCTGTACACTTCTGTTTCTTGGTGGTCTGCAGCTATGACCCCTGGGTGGGGGTAGTAGTAGTAGTAGTACAGGAGACATCTCGGATTCATCAGGACATTCCATTGGAGCTGAAAAACATGTTATCAGACTATCATTTCTAACTATTATCGCATCCACTTTCATGTACTCTTGTATGCCAACACTGATCGAGGTATTGAATTTCATAACTAGGAATCTGTTTTATAACCGTCTTCACGGCATACTGTGAAAATATCAGGAGCCAATGGGATCGAAAACATCGGACACTGTATTTTGTGATATTAGGTATACCTCTTTGACATTTTATGGAATTATATTTTAGCAATTTTTTTTTTATCAGTTCAGTTATAATATCTGTGTGGAAAATGTAAATAACTTATGTCATGCTTACTTTAATGTTGAAAATCGAACTGGAATTTGAAAAATATAGAAAGAAAAAAATCGTGTATGGGTAGGTAGGTATATTTTTATACTCATATTATCAACTTACACGTACCAAACGAACTTGAGACAGGTGATACTCGTATACTAACTCGTAGTTGATTTGTGTAGTTTAGTACTTCAGTTGTCGATCTCACTCAAACATTGACTCGAATACGAAGCTATATCACACTTATTCACAATTTTAGAATAGTAATCAATCTATTCATATGTCTTTATTGCTACTAAGTGTACATTTGAGGTCCTAATTAAATGTATTGTTGAAACAAAGCAGACAATTTCAATTAAATTTCATTAGACATAATATTAAAATTATTATGAATAATTAGTAGGTATTTTATTGACATTTGCTGGCTTAGCATACGACCACGAAAAGCCATCAAAAGTGTCGTGTGAAACAATTAAATGGAATTAGCTACACCGATCATGAAGTTCGTTGAATGATCATTTGGTGTAAGAATGTGAAACCGAGAGAAAACTAGATCAATAATTGACCAATTAACTTCGGACTGATTTTCGGACCTTTTATCAACTTTGTGCAACGCATGAACCTGCTGATGTCTTCCAAAGCGTCTGTACCTATTCTTCAAACTGCATAGGTACTCATCATCTATGTTCAACTAATGCTGTAATAGCTAGTCCCGCATACGACTGCGAAAATTCACGAAAAGAACCCTTTTCGACGTGTGAAAAAGTGACAGATATATACTTAGCCATAACGCCGTCTCGTTCTGACACGTCGAAAGAAATATTTCGCGGTGCATATCCTAGTCCGGCTGGTATTACCTCATACTACTGACATTCTGTAGTCTTACCTCCTTAACTTTAGGGTCGATATTTTAATGTGTTTTATATTAGGTACATTGTTAAGTAGGCCTTTGACAAATTTAATAATTTTTGTAGGTAGGTACTTTAGAGAAAAGTAAGTATGTCGAGCGCTATTATTATATTCGTATTGCAAAATGTTATGTTTGGTATATCACAGTGGTTGGATAATTTTTAACATTATATAATATAAATTCATGACTGGACAGGATTATGTTGCCCAATCCATCCTTAGGCGTCCTTCAATAGTACCGTGATATTTTATTATGCATGTATGTAAGTAAGCTCGAACTTCGTTTCAACAAGTTCAGTTTATTTGCCTACCGTTGTATAACGACTGTCAATGCAATATACGCAGTGATGTCGCAAAACAACTAGTATTGTACTATGTGGCGTGGATAGTTAGAAAAAAAAACAAGGTTTTTTTTTCCGATCTCGCTTCTGAATTGTTAGCTGGTGGGCTTAGTGCTCCAACAGCATCACTCAGATTCTAGTAGGACACTCAGATGATACATCATTGGACAATAATGCGGACCTCCAATATCTCTGCAGTCATTACAAAACTCAAAGTACTTACAAGGCTTGCTCCAACTACTGGCTTATCAAAGTTGTTTCAGACTCACCCGTACACCACTGATCACTACCACAGACTGCCACTCCAGCCTGTCACACAAAACCATCTCTCTGTCTACCCTCATTCCATATAATCCTCACCGTCGCAATACCGAAGAGTGTTGCGACTATGTGTAGGTACCCTCTTTAATAAGCGCAGCTAACATACGGATCTCCTCATTCCTGATTCTGCTTTGACTTTGCTATACTTTATATGTATTATTTTCTAAATTATAGTCCTAACTCGGCAGTACAGGGGTTTGTCTTATATAAAGCCCATGTTGTCCTCTGACAGAAAATGTCGAGTTATTTGCGAATGCATATTATCACCCATATTGGCATGCCGAGATATCTATTACGAACGAGAAAGTTTTATCGTGGTACGCATATAGGGCTAGGATAGCATGTTTCAGTCAATCTTCTCTGATTGGGCCTATCTTAAACATTGCTAAATTATATTTTTCGTTCCAGATTATGGAGATGCTTCATGCTGGATCCGTCAAAGAAAAAAGAACCGACCGACTCAAAGGCAGCTAAATCATTACTCAATATGAATTCACTTATTAGATAAATCAATTTACTTAATTAAACGTGTGTATGTTTTTGACTGACTCTTGTGATCTTTTAACTAGTTCATACAATTGTAAGACTTATTATAATGGTAAAATCGCATTGGGCTACTGTGAAAACTTTCTCAATGAATGTATTCTTCCAATGTTAGCCTAAGAGCCGCTGAATAACGATCTTCACCCACGTGATAACCAGATGAGACGTGTTTTTTTATAAATTTTTATTTATTTATAAACACGCCTATGATGATAGTTTGCCTATCGAAAAGTGTCCATGACGATTTTTTGTAATATTTAAAATATGTCATGATCGATTTTTTGAAGGCAAGTCTGCATGATTAATTTTGTAATTAAATTATCTTTCTTATGATACCAATTTTGACTGGTTATAAGGTCGACTTCTTACTTATATTGATATATTTGTACATAGTTGCTTGCCAGGTAGTATGAACAAAATTAAGTAAGCAAACCTACCAAGGTATATTCTCGAAATTAAAAACTATTAGTTGGAATAAAAAAATACCGGCTATCAAAAGAGTGAAGGTATAAAAAATCATTTAAAAAAATCGTATTTCATATAATCATTAGTCATGAACTCCTGAACACTTTTCTATAGGCAAGCTATCATAAGTCTACTTGTATGTTAATAACATTGTCTCATCAGGTTATCAGATGGGTGAAGGTCGTTTTTCCTCGTCTCTTCCCCTAAATCGTAAAAGTCATAAAGTGACCCAGTGTGACCACTTTGACTGTGTACAATATTGTATAATGTTCAGAATCAGCGATTTTATTTTCTACATAATTGACGGCGTGACTGATTTTATAATTAATTTTCATTGCGCGCACTATTTATAAAATGTTATTTGTAACATCTTTTTGGTTTTCGACTAACAAAGAGAAGTTGAGGTCGTAAAATGTGGGATATCTTTGAGCATTCACTATCCCTTAATTCTTATTTTCTTAGAATCTCCAGTTTCTTATTTTCATTTCTTATTTCTATCTCTAATTTTATTAAGATACGTTTCATTACCTCGGCTTCCTTGTTTTAAGTACTTTGATGACGGGTAGTGTTCTCTACAATGTAGAGAATGTTTATCGAGTGTATTTGATTTGTTCAACTTTTATGATATTAAGTATGTGCCGGTGTTTAATGTATTTTGTAATGTTTATTGTAAGAAATAAAGAATTTAATCCCGAAGCAACCTTTTTTTATTTAATTAAGATTGGTAATTGCTATTACATTAGTAGATGTAGGTAGCGTCACACAAGTTGGCGGAAATGAAGTTAGCTACAAGCTGCGCAATATCCAATTAACGCGCGGCTTTGTGTGAGCTTCAGTCAGGACTGGATATTGCGGAGCTTGTAGCTAACTTGATTACCGCCAACTTATGTGACGCGGCCTAAATGTGTAGATTGTACTTCTTTACTTCGTTTATTCTGCACGATACTACTTGGCACTACCAGTAAACTAAAAAAATCTCCCGTGTCACCAATACTTCCAATTTTCTATAGCTGATAATATTTTTATAGAAGCGTTGGGATATCGATGATATTTTTTGGGGGGTTTATTCCCACCTACGACCCCCACTGGGCAACGTTAAAGAGTCACCATTTGAACTGTTGCTCACGGTTGTGCTTAGTTGTGCAATCAGGAACTAAAATTAATGACATTTTACTAAGCTATGCTTTCGGAAAATATTTTAAATTAATATTTTTATGGAAACATGCTGTGTAATAAGGGCAGGACGATGATGATTCCTTATGACACAACTAGTTGTGCGAAAGCAGATGGTCTACGATTAACTTCCCTTCTCAATAGAAATTATCTTCCTAAGAATAAAACTTCAATCATAAAATATAAAAATGTATTACACATCTATTTATAACATAGCAATAATTTGAAATGCAATACATTAGATACAATACTAAAATTAATATCAATAGAAAGCAAAAATAATAATTTGTGATAAAAATAA
This sequence comes from Hypomecis atomaria, assembly GCA_964007245.1. Taxonomy (NCBI): domain Eukaryota; kingdom Metazoa; phylum Arthropoda; class Insecta; order Lepidoptera; family Geometridae; genus Hypomecis; species Hypomecis atomaria. The sequence goes on from OZ023291.1 coordinate 14,904,947, forward strand.
AACTTGAGTAAATTAAAATGTGATGTTTTAGATCCAAATTATGTGGAAGTTGCAATTTGACTAGAACTAAATAAGAATTTGAAGAACAGTTTTAATACGCGCGATATAAATGCAGGTAAAGGAACTAATATAATTTTTAGGCACTAACCTCCATCTACTGGTATATATTCCAACGTTTCTCAAATTTTTGGCTGCGACTTTGAAAGCGCATAAAAAATAAAGTCAGCAAATACGATTCTCTCATTTTACCCGCTTCATTAATATTGACTGCAATTATACAACACCGAGTTTTATTTCTATCGTAAAATGGTGGAAATTTCCTAAAATCATATGAAATCTCTTAAATTCGCCACCCCGGTTGAGAAACGATGTTATATAAAAAATAGGAAATTCTCGACTTCATATTCATACAAATTTTCAAAACACTGCAACTATCATAATTATACCACGTTTTCAAAAGGTTTATACTAATCAAATATGGAACAACCGACAACGCTTACCACTCTAAATTCATTGTACTTCACACAATATCCACTTAGGTTCTTACTCGTCTCACTATATGACAATTATATTATCCATCAACAATGCCGTATAACGGCATTCTATAAAATTACTGATCTCATGAAGCTCAGTATTTACCAGAGCGGAGCGATAACCGAAAAAAGTCCACAGAATTGATGGTAACATGAGTTCACTTCAATTTTGAAGTCTTTGTCAAAACCAAACATTTCGCTTCGCCTAGCCTTATGCTGTAGTCTTACTTAATTAAGGGTCCCGCAAACAGCTGCGACCTGCGGCTACGTACTCGTTATCCACCAATCTTGATTTAACCATTTCAGCCTCTAGTGATTTAACCATTTCGGCCTGTGATTTAATCATTTCGGCCTCTGTGATTTAACCATTTCGGCCTGTGATTTAATCATTTCGGCCTCTGTGATTTAACCATTTTGGCCTCTGTGATTTAACCATTTCGGCCTCTGTGATTTAACCATTTCGGCCTGTGATTTAATCATTGCAGCCTCTGGGATTAAACCATTTCGGCCTGTGATTTAACCATTTCGGCCTCTGTGATTTAACCATTTTGGCCTGTGTTTTAACCATTTCGGCCTCTGTGATTTAACCATTTCGGCCTGTGATTTAATCATTGCAGCCTCTGTGATTAAACTATTTCAGCCTGTGATTTAACCATTTCGGCCTCTGTGATTAGTCAAATACTAGGCCACAGCTGTCTGCCGGATACTTTGACCGTACACATTGTAACCCAAACACGCCAGAATAACATTCAGTTTCCAAAAGTTTCAATAATTTAAGGTTAACGATTATATTTTTACAAGAACACATTCTAATTCGATTTTCTCACATGTCTACGAACGATTCAAAAGTACACCGAATCATAACACACCTTCACTAAGCTCTGAATTTATTCTATCAAAGGGAGCAACCACCAAAACAAACACGAAAGCAAAAGGAAATTCAAATAGAACTTAACATTGGAGTATTAATAAATATTTTTCAATTCTGTTCTTTAGTATTTCATTGCCGTTTTATTACTGTTCGTGGTCAGGATTGATTGGATGATTTCGAGTAAACACTAATTATATAAACCAAAGCGAACGAGATTTATTTAAAAGAGGTAATCACAATTAGCCCTAATACTACAGAGAAAGCCTAAACAAAATGCCTAACGCTCATACTTCTATTACTATCACATAATTGAGCTACCGTAACCAGCCGGTTATTTTTTCCGATGTCCATTATTTATTCGTTATTACAATACTTTCGATTCTCGTACGCCCCGATATCTATTTCTTTACTTTTCAACCGATTTTCAAAAAGGAGGTTTTCATTTCGGCTATGTTTGTTTTTTGTATCTGGGTTTTAATAAATATAATTTTAAAAAATGTTACACCATAATTCCTTTGTTCTCAAATGGATAGATTATTCCGCTAATTATTATGAAACATTTTTTTTCAGAGGTGGTCCCATTTAAATTTTATCGAAATCAGTTTTTAAAAAACATCTATACGTGTAATCTAAAAATAGCATACATACAGTCAAGTGACCTATTCGAACGTATCATTTGCAAAAATAATTATAAGTACATCTGAAGTACAAAACAAATACATTACTACCGAACAAAATATGGTTGCAGAAATTTGAAACATTATTCAATAAAACATCTTTACCCCATTTTGCTTCAGTGGTTGTGCGCTTTGATGTTAAGTAAGTACATAACATTACACTTATTAAGTACAAATCCTTGTATAACTAGCTAAGCTACATGGCTCAAAATTATTGTGCTTACACAAAAACTAACAATACAAAAATAGTGGAGTAACTGAGATTCCTCTCTTACATTATCATTCTTTACATTTAAAAACACATGTGCTAAATATACAAACGACGATATAATAACTACACCTAAATAAAACGTGTATTCATTATTGAATTACCATTTTAAAATAACTATTATATGCTATATTGCTCTCACTTTTCATGTGTGATTTATTGGGGTATATGCACTATGAAATAACTTTTTTTGTCTGAAAATTATACTAAGCGCCACACAAGTCGGCGGATGGGAAGTTATGCGCAGAACGCTGCGCAAATCCGAAATATAGGTACGCGCGGGAGCCAGAGAGACGAGACGCCGGGGCGCAACCGCCCTCATGCCTCCTGCGCGCTCCCTGCGCTGCTCACCACTACGCCACGCGGCGTCGACATTGTGCACACATGCGCAATAATTAGCGAATCACGGCGAAGTGTCATCTGCGGCTAACTTCTCATCCGCCGTCTTGTGTGGCGCGCAGTATACAGACTTATCTATAGTCCGTCCAATATTGAGCTCACTGAATGAAAAATAAACTCTTAGCCGAATAAAACATCTCGGCGGTTGTGAAGACTGAAGCTCACATAAAAGCTGAGTTTTACGTTGTATCTACAGATAGCGCGCGAGTTGAATGCAGTCGGGGTCTGAGATAAAGAGCGGGAGCATCTCCCCCCGCTATCCGCACACCCCACCTCACGCGCCTGGGCGGGTTGGGCGTGCGGATAGCGGGGGGAGACATTCGCATTCCTAAGCTCTGCATTCAACTCGCGCGCCTACTGTAACTTCACAGCCGCCAAAAAGTTTGATTCAGCCTATAAGTCGTTTTCGTCCAGTTATTATTCGATTGCAACGACCTATAGTTACAGTCCACAGAAGTACCTATCGTATTAACTACATACGCTACTCTATTTCTCACTTTTTGTACAACTATTATTGAGTTCGATAAGTACATAGGTTTTGAAAATCATTAAAAGTAAGTACCGTTGCGATTACAGTATAACTGAACACTTTCACTGCTGAAAACACACACGTCTGTGTTTTCGATTCTCACGCCCCGCGGCTACTACACACGCCAGGCGTGGTGCGGTAGCGTCTTCCCGCGCCTTGCGTGTGCGTTTTAGAATTAGCAGGCACCTTAGTACCTCAGCAGTGAAAGTAGTTTAAAATTAGATAATAAAATTGTGATTCATTTTAATCTTCTCGTATTGTTTTACATATAAGTTGAAGTTGATTTAAAAATAATCAATGTTATAACAAAATCAACCAAGACGAAACATAAGCTACCATATTTTTTTATATCAAATTGGCTTGCTTTATCATCTCGAATTTTGTTTTTATATTGGGTATAAAATTCGACGACTCGCGACGGGATGTTTTAAGATATCATTGTACTTATCATTACGACCAACGTTTACTATGAGACTAACCTCAAAATAGGGAAATGATAGAATCACCCTTCGTGGGTAGGCCTATGGTTCAGCAGCAGCTTATTGAAATGTCGGTACTAGAGATTGCAAACCAATCTCTAGTACCGACATTTTAATAATAATTGAAAGGGCCCGGTAATCTAAGTTGTTATGACACGTTTAGTACTTATTAGTTTCTTATTTTAATATTATGTTTTCAGATAGACATTATAAGGAGTAAAAAGAAAGACCTGCTTGTTTAAACTTATAAAAATAAATAATTACTACGAGTAACACTAATGTTACTTTTCTGTCCATAAGTAAAACTAATCAATTCTGTATTGAGTGTGATTTTGAGACTTGAGTGGGAGTTGGGACTGAATGTTGTGATAATTGTTTATAAGCCATTTTGAAACAAATATTAACCTTGAATCATTGTCTTTTTAGGGTTCCGTACCCAAAGGGAAAAACGGGACCCTATTACTAAGACTTCGATGTCCGTCTGTCTGTCACCGGGCTGTATCTCATGAACCATGGTAGCTAGGCAGCTGAAATTTTCACAGATGATGTATTTCGATTGCCGCTATAACAACAAATACTAAAAACAAAATAAAATAAATATTTAAGGGGGGCTCCTATACAGTACGGAACCCTCCGTGCGCGAGTCCGACTCGTACTTGGCCGATTATTTCATTGATATATAGATAATTTTCATAAATACTTTAAAGGTTTCATCGACACAACCCGGCCGGGTTGACGAAGAATGCAACCGGGCCCGGCCCGGTTGAGAAACATACCGGGTTGCAATCTCTAGTCGGTACTCCCTTGTAAAAATTGGTCATAATGATGAGTGCTGCGATATTTTAGTATATCTCTATCGTCTACATTTACACGCTATATAAAAATGTAGCAAACAAGTTGATGAAACAAGCCGGTAAAAGGTTACCACCTCCTGTAGACCCCTGCTATAAGCCGAATCATACAAGTCGGCGCATGTGAAGTTAGCTACAGGCTGCACTATATCCGATCCTGATTGCAGCTCACATAAAGCCGCGCGTTGATCAGATATCGCGCAGCTTGTAGCTAACTTCCCATCCGCCGACTTGCGATTCAGCCTATACATCGGATTCCGAGGAGTCATTACAATTTAGCCCCATCTAAAGAATGACAGGCTACCCTTTGCACTTGCTCCTTCGAGCAAATATCTATAGAGTCACAATCGTGCAAAAAAAGTGTCCGAGGCAAAACTCTGCCCAAGTTATGTAGTGGGCAGACTTGTTAATTGTAAAGCGATTGCCAGCCGACTACAACGCCGCGCGATACCAAAGCACTCGGTTACAAGCACTAATTAGGTGACAAACGTTGAGATTCGGAAAACGGGTCATTGTGAATTAATTAATGTAAATATATAAGTCGGTATGTATGACGGCGCTCGGACATTTTTTTACTACTTTCACTTAGGGACTGTGACTCTATAGATATTTGCTCGAAGACTTGGTCTTATAAAACTTGTTCTGAAAATCAAAATCATATGACAGAAGCGATGCTTCGTGTGTGAGATGTCCCCTCAGTATCCAGCATGGCCGACATGGCCACAGTGTTGGATATGGGCTCGGCGTCTCGCACCAAATGTTCATGACTCGTGGTCAGTGCGCCGCCATATTTGAAATTACGTCGCAAACTCGAACGGATGCTCTTCACCGAATCGCTTTTTCTCACGAACGATCGCCTGAAATGAAAAAAGATTAAATGAAACATTAAAAAAACCCAACGCAAATAATATTTCGTGTAAACGTGTATTTCTATCGATGATAAAATTAGTGAATTAACAAGTGTCGTAGTTCGTCGTCCTTTCAGCTACAGGACGCCCACTGCTGGACATAGGCCTCCCCTAAAGATCTCCAATAAGACGGGTTGGTAGCGGCTTGCATCTAGCGTGATCCTGCGGTCTTAATGAGGTCATCCGTCCACCTTGTAGGTGTACGTCCTACGCTGCGCTTGCCGGTACGTGGTCTCCACTCGAGAACTTTTCGATCCCATCGGTCATCAGTTCTACGAGCTATGTGCCCTGTCCACTGCCGCATTAACTTGCCAATCAAGTGAGAAGTGTATTATAATGCCTTAATGCGATGAATTGCGTCTTTTCGCGTCGCTATCAAAATTCCATCGACGCTTCTCCCCATTTCTTTACTGAGGCATGAATTGGACTTGACTGTGAGTTTGACTCGAATTTGTATTACCTATGACTGTGACTACATATTATATGAATTCGAGGGCAAAATTATGAAGTGACTAAAAGGACTAGAATCCAGGCTGGCTGGTCTGACTGACTATAAAAAAAAAACTAAAAAAAAGTAATTAATAGTATAGATTTGTCAATGCCAATAGAATACCTGAAATTATCTCTAGTGAGCACAGAGATACCAGAGGGGTAATGATTGAGAAAATCTGAAGGAGATGCATTGATTTAATATGGCATGAGATAGAAAGAGACATGAAAAATATCTCGATTCAGTGGCTGTTGCCGGGTTTTTTCTCCAGAGAGTGAATTCATATTTGATAGTTTTGACAGCTCTAGGTAAGATTTTCAATACATTTTTGTGGTAGACAATGGCCTCATGTGGCAACAGAACAGCGCTATTAGTTAGATATCTGTGCTAGTTAGGGTTAGAGAGTTGTATGATGTGGACTGTGGTATTACGCTGATCCTAGAGTCAGTCTCGTGTTATAGTGACGGAAAATGTCATTATAATACCTGAGATAATCTCTAGTGAGGGACAGCGAGTGTCGCGACGTGGAGCGCGGTCTCACGCTGGTCCTAGAGTCAGTCTCGTCTGTTATAGTGACGGAGAATGTCATTATAATACCTGAGATAATCTCTAGTGAGGGACAGCGAGTGTCGCGACGTGGAGCGCGGTCTCACGCTGGTCCTAGAGTCAGTCTCGTCGGTGATGGTGATGGAGGGCGTGGTGTAGACGCCGCTATAGTCCGGCGGGTGGGGCTCCATTTGTCGCGTGTCGACGGTCTCGCTCAGTGTGATGGGGATTTGTGATGTCTCGTCGTTTAGCGGCTCCGAGCGAGCCGTGGTGATTCTGGAAAATGATACAAAACTTTTTTTATTTTCATTGTATTTTATTACATAGGGTTATGTCGTAATAATTTAAAAGGTCGCGGGTGTAATTAGGCGACAATTCAGTGTGTATTTAGGCGACGAGGGACGATCACGTCCATTCAAAGCCAGTACAGGTTCTAAATCAGCTAAAAACATTCATTACCTTCTAAGCTCCCTGAAGCTTCGCCGTATAGTATTAAGGAAGTAAGTTAGAGGCGAGGGCGGTACAAGGTTTGAACTTACAGGAACTTTCTAGAAACATAATTATACATTACCTTGAAGTGTCCTGAAGCGCCTTCTTATAGTGTTGAGCAAGCGGGCCCCAGTGACCGTGAATATGAAGACGGGGGGTGTATTTAAGCGACGAGTCGAGCCCGGTCGGCGCAAGAATCACATCTATTCAAAGCCAGTATAGGCCGCGCCCTGGGCCGCGCCAGACTAGTTGGCGAATGTGAAGGTAGTTAATAGCTGCGCAAATCAACGTGCAGCTTTATGTGAGCTCCAGTCAGGATTGGATATTGCGCAACCTGTAGCTCACTTCACATCCGCCAACTTGCGTGACGCGGCCTATACAGGGTTATTTCTAATCAATTAGCATCCTATTAGAGGCTTATTCTGTACATCAAAACTAACAACTTTTATCAGACTTGAGAGATTTTTTTTTTTACTTTTGTCAGAACTCAAAAAAAAAAATCTACTGTTTCATATATTTTGTCGCGGGTAAACGATATTTTTCTATGGAACAACAACATTTTTTTTTTTGAGTTTTGACGAAAGTCGGAGAACAAAAGTTGTTAGTTTTGATGTACAGAACAAGCCCCTAAAAGGATGCTAATTATTTACCAGTCACCTGTATAATAGGTTCTAAATCAGCTGAAAACACACTAATACCTTCTGAGTGTCCTGAAGCTCCTCCGTATAGTATTAAGTAGGCGGGCCCCAGTGGCCGTGGAATATGAAGGTGGCGGGGTGTATTTAGGCGGCGGGTCGGGGGCGGGCGGCGCGGGGGCGGGGGCGGGCGCCGGGGGCGTGGTGGGTGCGTCCAACCGAGGGCGATACAAATTTTGAATCCGCTGGAAACATAGTTATACAGACATGAGACAATTATGTTGTTTCTTTTTTATGGGCAAAAGTGCCTTTATTATCTACAACTAAACACAATACTAATTTATATCCTAAAACTACCTACACTACTACTACACAAAAATCATTGGATCATACACAGACCCTTGAAGGTCTAAAGATAATCCAAATGCTCAAGCCCACTGCCAGTTGTTAAAAGTGATTCTTGAAACGAGGGACCGCTTGCCTCGCTGCGTGCGATATCTGTCGAGCAATCTGAACAAGCTTCTAGAAGGCGAATGGTTCGTATAGCCCGGGAGGTAAGCGCAATAAATGCAACTACATTCTAAAAACTGAATTTTTGGTATTATGTTGTCATGGTGGTGTACAACAATACCCCGGAGTCAGTCAGCCGTTTGAATTTTTTTAAATAAATTAATATCTTGCAACTACTTTTAAAAGCTGAAAATTGTTCTCCCAAAAATCTTCAATAGGGTATCCAAGGTTTTTCCGATCTTAATAAAGGAGAAAACACATAAAGTATTCCTAATTATTCGAAACTGGTTGCTTACTCTGTCGTATAGCGCCACGGAAAACCTAAGAGCAGATGAGTACACATACATTAGCACACTTTCACACACATAGTCTTTCAAAATTATTTTTTGTACACAAACAAACAGCACAATAATATTATACTCTTGCGCCCACTTACACAACGCAACAAGAAAACTGGCACACATTCTTTCTTTCAGGGTGATTATGTATTCCTTGTATGTATATTTATTATTGTTTTTTGAATTTATATAATATCACTAATTTCAGATATTCGATAAATCAGTATTTCTTCATAAAATTTAGGACTACTCCAGAATGTCACCACCAGACAACTTTCTGTATGGTACCCACAACACGGGCCTCGAGCCTAGTGTGGGACCAAAGGATACTTCGCTTGTGAATCCTGAATCTAATTATCTTGTCAAATTTCAACTGTTATTCATGTATTCGTGTATTTCAATTTTAGTAAATAAATATCTTTGTCTTTGTTTTCAGTAATTTTGGTAGTTATTTTTTTTTAATACATAGTTTAATTAGCAAGTTTATAACAAACTAGTTGTTGCTCGCGACTTCGCCCGCGCGAATTTTAACTTTTATGGTATCCCTTAGGAACCTTTTATTTTTTCGAGATAAAACGTAGCCTATGTCCCTTTCCGACCTTTGAACTATACTATATATGCGAAAAATCAAGTCAATCCGTTGTTCCATTGCAGCGTGATTGAGGAACAAACCAACAAACACACTTTCGGATTTATAATATTCTTATGGAAGTAAGGATGTGCGGACGGGCCTTTGTTTTTATTTTCTTTTGTACGTAACTGTCCTGAATAAACTATCATTTTCCCACGAATTGGTGTAGATAAGTCTACATTTCTCTGTTTTTAGCTACAACTGTTCAAAGTCACGTTCAAATGTCGCAAGGCAAGGTGTGTCAATAAATAACAATAAAATCACGTACAAATGCAATATTACGCAACATATTTTTATGATTCAAGGAACTTGACCGATAACGTGGAAATGATATATCTGGGCATGATTCGTGTAAAGATAACGAGTTTATCAATGATAAACGATAGAAAAATAATATTAATAAATGTTTTGATTGGAGATTTTAGGACGCCCTTACTTTATGGACTAGAAACTAACTGTCTTAGCATAAAAGTTTAACACACGCTTTAGACAATGTTTAACCGAGCAATTTGTACTGTTAAACATTGTCTAAAGCGTGCTTAAAACTTTTGTACTAAGACGGTAAGTTTTTGAATGGTTTGTATCAAAATTTTCACAATAACAGGTATCCTACTCCTACTAATATTATAAACGCGAAAGTTTGTAAGTATGGATGGATGGATATTTGTTACTCTTTCACGCACAAACGGCTGAACCGATTTGGATGAAATTCTGTATGAAGGTAGCTTAGACCTTGGATTAACATATAGGCTACTTTTTATCTCGGACTAACGCGGGTTACACCGCGGGGCGCAGCTTGTAATTTATCTTTTAGTAAAACTATACTGTATCAGCCTTTTAATAGTCCACTGCAGGACGTAGGTCTACCCATGATTGGTGATTGGGCCATATCCACCACGCTGGCCCAGTGCGGGTTGATAGTAAAACTAACAAACAATAATTTTCCTCGTCAAAATGTGCACTTACCAATTCTTCTAAGCATTCGCTTGTGGCAAAATCCTTGCAGCCAAAACAGAAAATGGTTTTGAACAAACATGTATGTATCTACAATTCTTGAGTTATTAAAGCGGCATTTTTGATAAAACGATAATTAGATTTTCCTTTAATTTTCCGAGGGAACCACGGTCGCTCTCTAGTCTTATTCCTTTAAAAGGGAGAAATTCTTGAAAAGTTTAAGATATATTTGTAGTAGTACAAAATTCGGGTCTCGAAAACGGCTGTACCTAACGATTTTCATTGATCACTTTTTTGAGGGAACGCATTTTTTTCTAAATTTATACTTCGACTGTTGCGCGGTCGTTACTACAGAACGTTTTAGTCTACTATAGAATGAGCATGGAAACTTTTTTCACTACGAGAAGGAAATCATATATTATTATGTTGCTGTCATTGTCAATTTCTGTTGCCACTGATTGGGCTAGTTTTAGTTCAAACCTTACGTTATTTGAATCGAAAATATTAAGTAACTCACGTCTAATATATCGGGCGGTCCCTTGTTCATGTATCGCCAGGTTTGTACGAAGGCTGTGAGTGGTAAGATCAGCACGGTGCCTTGCTGGAGGAAAACGCCCACTTGTCGCGTCCACACCGCCCAGTACCTACAATAAAGAAGAAAAGAACATACAGTGAAACTTGGTTAAATGGGACCTGGATAAATGAGAAACCTCTATTATTGAGAGTTGCAATGAGGTCCCGTTACTTTTTTATTGAATTACCTATATTAATGAGTCTTTAAACCTGGTTAAATGAGTTCCGATTTCTAGGATTTATTCGATGTTTACCTGTATAATTGGGACTCTGGAGCTCAATTCCCTCTATAAATGAGATAAATTATTCGGGGTGGGGCAGGTTTTGTCATGTTTGTTTACAAACATTAGAATGTCTTTCGCACACGCTTTGTTTGTCAGTAATATCTCAGGTTTTGACCTAAAAACCACATTAACATTTCCACCTCTAAAATTGGAATAATCGTACATTTCGACCTCTATAAGCGGGAGCCTCTGTAAATGAGACACCTATAATTTCAAACCTGTCTAATTGGAAAACCGATTAATGGAAACCCTCAATAAATGGTACAACATTCTTGGTCCCTTGAGATCCCAATTAACCAGGTTCCACTGTATTTTATCGTAGGCCTATATTTTATACCATACGATATACAGGGTTATTTGCTTCCCCTGTACTAAGCCGAAAGGGGGTGATTCAGACCATCATTACAAACAACTTTTACTAAATTCGAGAAAAAAATATCAGCTGTTTCATACAAAATTGCAACTCGCAACCGACAAAATGTATAAAACAGCTGATATTTTATACTCGAATTTTCAAAAATATTAAATCTTCCTCTTTCGGCTTAGTACAGGGTAAGCAAACAACCCTGTATAAATAAGCGTAAAAATATAGAAAACAAAAAATGAAATGCAAGTTAATCGGCATTTTAAACGTTCTGATCAGATTTGGTACTTTAGGCTGTCCAAAACCAACACAGCAATTAGTGCTCTCTCCTATGATAAACAGTGTATGTGCACTACATATACGCGTTGTGCTTATATGCTGTTGATAATAGGAGGGGATACACTTGCTAGGTTCTGATTTTAGACAGCAATATTATTATGATATTATTGTTTTTTTTAAGAAAGGCCAATGAGGGTGGCGTGATCATGCCTGATCAAACCCTATCTTTAAAAAATAAAGATTTTAGAAAAAAAATTAGACAGCGGCAGTTTGTAGAAAAAGAATATTCTAAATTATTACGGTAGCTGTATACGTAGGTATGTTTTGACCAATGTAAGATCACTCAACTCAAAGTTGATAATCAGGTGCACGCTTTTTTGAAGGGTGAGAATTCTTGTTGAAAACACAACTTTTAGAATTGAAATAATTAATTTATTTTGATTGTGCACCTAGAACTATTTTTATCATGCGATGTAAACATTTCTTACCCGACAGGTTTCCGCCAGGTGTACAGTTGTTTTTGCTGTCCTATCCGGAAATCCATCACGCAGATTGCCTGAAACCAATAGAAGGTAACATTTTATCATGAAGAACAGGCGAAAATACCTTTATCTAATAAAACAGTCTTCTGTTCGCTTTGTAGGTGAACGAATCCAACCGCTCTTATAGCGACTATGGAGGAGACAGTTCACGTCCTATATGCTACGCTGAAAAGGAGAAATGCCGGAAGTGTACGTATTTAAACACTTACACAAAGTAGCACTTACAACACAACAGTCCACGTGAAGCTGAGCAGAGCCGCGATGGTGGCGGACAGTTTGGAGCCGGCGGCGTATAATGCCGCTACCACAGCGTCGGGCGAGTACGGCCTGCCGCAGACCACGAACACTCCACACACTATCACAATCTAGTAAACCTAATCCCCATAATCCACTGAACAAAAGTTCTTGTTACAGTGAATGAAATAATAAAATATATTAAATGTGTATTTGCATTCAGCGCGATCCTGCAGTTTTAATAATAAGGTCCTCTTTCCACTTTATAGGTGGACGTATCTAACCACTCTTATTGGGGACTATGGGGGTGCCAGTAAAAAGGAGAGATAAATGCCAGAAGTTACGCTACGCTAAAAAGGAGAGAAGTGCGTATTTAAATACTTACACAAAGTAGCACTGGCAACACAACAGTCCACGTGAAGCTGAGTAGAGCCGCGACGGTGGCGGACAGTTTGGAGCCGGCGGCGTATAATGCCGCCACCACAGCGTCGGGCGAGTACGGCCTGCCGCGGACCACGAACACTCCGCACGCGAGGGCAATTTGAATGATGCAGTGCCACCACGCTCCCACCCATACATAGTCGACGAAGTGGACTATCTTTATACCCGCCTGTGAAAAGATTTTTTCAATATAATTTAGTTGTAGCACTCGTAACGTAGTTTGACAAGGTGTTTGTCAGCGATCACCAAAATTAAACATCGTTTCGCACGGGGCCGGACCGTGAGTTTATGGGGCCCTGGGCTAATATTACTTAGGGGCCCACCAAGTAAGTACCTAGTAGTTCGTTGACGGAAATTACGCCACTATATTTTTTTTATGTTTTTCTAATTATTCACTGTGATTCAATTCATTGAATAAGCAAAAGAAAGAACATCATTCCGAAAAAGCGCGAGCGGAGCGTGTGCAAAAATTTGTATATTTTTTTCAGAAAATCAGCTTTTTTTTCATGAGGTTAGTCCACCGCTATTTTATGCTGCGAGCGTAACGAGCGCAATATTTATTCGCTTTTTTAGTAAATTTAAAATAGATATGAGCAAAGCAAAACAAACCATGCAACTATGCTGAAGCATAATACATAGATATACAGTTTCAGAGTGGAGAGCGTTAATAAAAACTGATGTCTCAACTCAGTGAATTACTGACAGTTACTGTAGCTAGTAGGTGACGAAGCCGTGGTGGTCTAGTGGTAGCGACACCCACCTTACAATCGTGAGGTCATAGGTTCAAACCCCGGTCCCGCAACAATGAGTTCTTCGGAATTTAACACCACTGGCTTTTCGGTGAAGGAAAACATCGTGAGGCAATCTGCATACGTCCGTAGAAGAAATTCGATGGCGTATGTGAATTCACCAACCCGCACTGGGCCAGCGTGGTGGATATGGCCTAATCACCCTTCGTCGGTAGGCCTAAGTCCTGCAGTGGACTACTAAAAAGGCTGATACAGTACAGTAGCTAGTAGGTACATACAAGACTTGCCCTGATGCCGGGACACTAGGTTACGGCATCGGTATCCCCTGCCTGTAGTAAAAGCCGAAAGGTACATACAAGCTTTTAACATGTCGGTTAAATATTACTAAAAACGTGAAATGGAAAGCTTTTATCTTCCAGATATTAAAGCAATGGGCATGGTATTAAAAAGTAGTCAATATTATTATTACTTACACAAAAAATATCCGCGCGAGAAAACAGCGCTTCGCATTCTTTATAGCTTATAGAAATTAAGAAAAATATAGAGGAGTGTCACTCCGCAGTTCCGCACCTTAGGTACGTTCGGGCGGGCGATACCTACGATGTGTCGGGGCAACAATATTCCGTGCCAGACAATGACAGAATTACGCGTGAGAAAGAGAGAGAGAGAGAGTATGAATATGTAAGTTTGCCAGGAACGTTGGGAGCTTATGCAAGCCGAATAGCATTTTATTGCGTAGCTGCAAGGGTCGCTTTTTGTACGATTAGAGTAATCCTTTAGTACGACTTTTATTTATCTGTGATAGCAGAAAAATACTTACGTCTGTGCTAAGAAGCAGCCCCATGGCCAAGCCAAACACGCAGCTGAAGAATGTAATACTGGTCTCCCAGACCCTGAGAGCTTCGGGGTTGATGGCCATGATGCCCGTGATGACGCAGTGCCAGATCGCCAGCTGCTGCGCGATGCCGAACATTATGAGGATGAAGTAGAAGATCACTGCCCATGCTGGAGATAGCTGGAACAAGGAAAAAGAACAATTTATATCTATGTGTTAGGATCCAATGTAGTATTGGTCGAATCATACAACGCGGCGACGCAAACCTGACTGAAGCTCACATAACAGCTACGTCGGTACGACCTCTCGCGCTTGCAAGGCAAGCGTTTTCCCATTACGCCATCCGGCGACTAGCGAGCAAGCTACGATAAAAAGTAGCCTACCTATGTAACATTTCGATCTTGTCGATCTGTCGCTCTGTTGCTGCGCAAAAGAGTAACAATCCAACAAACACAGTTTCGGATTTGTAACATTTTTTTTATTTTTTATTTATTAAGGCTTCACATTAATAACTACATTATCACATACTACCGACCCGCCTCGCACAGGTGTATTATACATATACCTTCCTCTTGAATCACTCTATCCATTAAAAAAAACCGCATCAAAATCCGTTGCGTAGTGTTAAAGATTTAAGCATACAGACAAACAAACAGACAAAATAGCGACTTTATTTTATACTATGTATTGATGTTATAAACACTTAATTTAACTTAATGTGCTATTTTTTTAAGGAAGCACAGCATGCATTTTACCTTACAATACAAATAAAGAATATTACTAAAAAATAAAATAAAAACAATATAATATGGTACTTCATTAACTAATTATTAATAATGTACTATACTATTAACAATTAATAATGCACCATACTACTAGTATTTCATAATCTTCAGATAGTTTACTAGACTAAACTAATCTAAAAAATTAATTAAATTAAAATTTTACAATCTATATTTCGGCCTGAATAGAATTCAAATTAATTTTGAATTTAGACAAACTGTCTAAATTGAAAATATTAGTAAGAATAAAAGAGATGGAAACGTTAAAAGATTGTCTTGCATGTAATCATATTGAATCAAATAGTTTAGCGTTAGTGCTTGACGTCAGTAAATCCTAATCATGACTGTATTCATGTTCTTTCCTATGCGAACAATACTATCCACTGCGGAAGTCTAGAATGTTATCTGCAAATGTGATCCAGTAGTATTTCGTTACTAAATATATTTCTGGAGAATTCGCATGGAAAATATACGTAGTTCTAAGTGCTCTTTATCAAACATTTATTTCCTGTACTGTTTTTTAATGAATATTTTGTTAGACTATAACTTGATAAGCTCTTAGAAAAATAGGTATTTCAGAATATCACTAAGTATTCAAAAGGGTAGTGCTAAGTCCATTTTGAAATTTATTTCAATTAAGTAACAATGGTTAAGTATACCAAACCTGATTCTTTTGCTTTATACAAACCCAGTACAATAGTTCTTAAACCAGTACCTGGTTTTATTTTTAACTGGCTTTAGCCCGTGGGTCAACCACGCATGATATTAGTAGCATAATAATAAAGCGCTCTCCGCTCTTGTGACTCTACCCACGCAAAAAATAAAGTCGATCCGTCGCTCCGTTGATCCGTAAAAGAGTAACAAAGAAACCAACAAACACGCTTTCGGATTTATAATATTGTATAGATTATAGTGCCTTGTAAAGATTATATAGTTTTTTATTTCAGCACGGTCAGTATAGGCCGTGCCACACAAGCTTGCGGATGTGAAGTTAGCTACAAGCTGCGCAATATCCAATCCTGACTGAAGCTCACATAAAGCCGCACGTTAATTGGCTATTGCGCAGCTTGTAGCAAATTTCACATCCACCAACTTTTGTAGCGCGGCCTATACAGAGAAGTAATAAAAGATTATGAATACTGAGTATAGGCCGAAACCAACTTGTACTGTACTGTACCAGCCTTTTTAAAACTCCACTGCAGAACGTAGATCTACCCACGAAGGCTCATTGGGCCATATCCACCACGCTGGCCCAGTGCGGGTCGGTGGATATCCAACTTCTGGTGCTGTGAAATTAGCTACAAACTGCGCGATACTCAATCCTCGCGATCGAACGCAATCCCAATGACTTATTTGGTATTTATATACGGATTTACGCACCACTACTTCAATTTTTCAATGAAAGAATATATCATACACAGTCAGGTCATAAATTCTGTCACATGTTTAATATAAAATAATTGAAACAAGTTTATTCATTATGTAACCATTTATATACCAAAATAAACTTAACAAAACATAGATTCTTAAGATAACCGCAACGATGCAATGCAATAACTGCAACACGGTCTTCTTTAAGCGTCCACTCCATATTTAAAAATGAGTAAAATTCTAAAAAGTATACATTTTTATTTCCATGAACAATTCGAAATTCGAATTCAATAAACTTTTTTGTGGCCAGCATTCTAAAAGAAAAGTTTTTACTGTGTGACAATACTTATGACCTGACTAGGTATAACCAACCAACCAACATAGGCAACCTGCATGTTTGAAATTCGTTGGTGTATGTGAATCACCAAGCTGCACTGAGTCAGCGTGATGAATATGATACAATCGCCCTTCGTGGGACTACGAGAGAGGAGTACGTTGAGCAGTGGATCGTTAAAAAAATCCGTTACAATGCACTGGTCCTGCTAAACATTCAATCTAGCAAAACCGCGGTATGTAGTTAATGAGTCCTATATAACAATAATTTATATTGTTTTATGATGTAGATTAGATTACCTTTTAAAGTGTTTATGATTATGAGCGTACGTAAATCTTTAATCTATAATGAAATCAAAACAACACTCCTTTCAAGAGCTACAGGGGAGGTATTCTAAGGCGATCGAGATATATTTCTATTGCGATAAACAGTGACACAGACCGTATCGAGAGCTCGAGAATACCTCCTGAGATATTTGTTTTTGTAATCTATTCATTCACCTATTATCTTTTAACAATGGATAATCCTATTTAGGATACACGTCTAATAAACATACACATATCATTATGTAGGTGTGTATGTATGTCTGTCAATAAAACAAGGCTATCTAGGACAACTGCGATATTTTTCGGCTCATTAGATATGTTTGCGAGATGGTATTTGAGTAGGACAAACATCTTTTTAGGACATTCATGACGCCTCGGAATTAATAGATAAGATAATAAATAATTTTTTTACAAAATATGTGACTTCAAAAAGCATGATAGCAATCTACTGACTGAACAATCAAATTATTGTTCCATCCATCAGCCATAGGACTTCCACTGCAGGACATAGGCCTCCCCTATAGATCTCCAATAAGACCGGTTGGTGGCGGCTTCCTGCGGTGGCGCTTTCCGGTACGTGGTCTCCACTCGAGAACTTTTCGACCCCATCGGTCATCAGTCCTCCGCGCCATGTGCCCTATCCTAATTATCCTTACATAGTAAAAAATAAAGTCGCTATTTTCGTTTGTTTGTTTGTCTGTATGCTTAAATCTTTAAAACTACGCAACGGATTTTGATGCGGTTTTTTTTAATGGATAGAGTGATTCAAGAGGAAGGTTTATATGTATAATACACCTGTGCGAAGCAGGGGCGGGTCGTCTAGTTATTTATAAGACAAAATATAAAAATAGATAATAGAAGATGCCATTCAAACAATTATGATGTCAAAGTAAATGAATAACAAAACTATTTTTGTAAAATTTTATCAAAATCTTCATCGTTATTTAGGTCATAGAATTTTGAAAAATTGTTTAAAATCATATCATAGAAACGATATAAATTACATCATTCTTTAAAGAACAAGCCTTGAAAGAGGCTTGTAAAACTTACACCGAAATTATCCGTTCTATTCATGAAAAAAATAGGTAATCACTAAAGCAGGCATGAAATGTGAACAGCCCACTACTTACTATTCAGTTTCTGAGCAAACTTTACAATTTATGCAAATTACTTTTGACTATTTGTAGGAAGAAACGCGCGGAGTTGTGAAATTGGATTGATTAGTTGCGGCGCATTGTAAACGGATTGCTGTTAGCGTGTAGGCTTCACCAAAGCGGTGCGGAGATGTGCATAGCCAGGCATAGTATTCTAGATCATTTGCCTTTTGCATAAATGTCATATTGGCTTAGAGCAGAATAAAATAAAAACTTAGCTAAGTTTTTATATTTTTCTTTTTTAGGTTTCCGTACCCAAAGGGAAAAACGGGACCCTATTACTAAGACTTCGATGTCCGTCTGTCTGTCTGTCTGTCACCGGGCTGTATCTCATGAACCATGATAGCTAGGCAGCTGAATTTTTTATAGATGATGTATTTCTGTTGCCGCTATAACAACAAATACTAAATACAAAATAATATAAATATTTAAGAGAGGCTCCCATACAACAAACCTGAATTTTTAGACGTTTTTCGCTCTATATTAATAATGGTAACAGGAAGATGCTTGAAATTTTCATAGAATATTTAGTTTTGTATTCACTTGAATAATAAATAATAAAATTAAAATAAAATAAATATTTAAGGGGGGCTCCCATACAGTACGGAACCCTCCGTGCGCGAGTCCAACTCGTACTTGGTCTATTATTTTACATAGCATAATAATATGCTATGTTCCTTAGCAAGCACAATAATTATGACATTTCTGCAATGTGCTCACGGACTGCAAAAGCATTGTAGATCGTAAGCCCATAGCAGAAATAGGATATTTGATTTTGAGGAAAACAAAACAAAATCTCTGCTCAGTCACAATTGTTTTTTTTTTATTCCCTATAGGTTTGCGTTTGACTACATACTGCCTGATGTTAATAATGATGTTTCTTACTAAGGAAATGTAGCATGTATAGAGTGGACTCACGGACCACATGAGAGTTATAGATCGAAACCCTATTGCAAAAATGTCATATTCCTTTAGATCAGATAAAAAAAAGCTTCGCTTGGTCACGATCGTGTTTTGTTTCAAATAATATTTTTCATCATCATTTTCTCTTCGGGAAACTTGTAATTGGCCGTCAACTAATATTTTCTATCTAAATTGTAAAATAGCCGGAAGCCCTCTCAAAAATAAAATAAATTAAATACGGATTTTATAGCGTGGATTCACGGACTACAATACTCTGGTCATCTCTGCATATCGCTCCGCTTCACTTTAGCGGAGTTCGGGTTTTTGAGTGTTAGATAATCCATTCCTTTGTATAAGCCTCTGCTCGCGTAATGTAACTGCGTACGTCGGACATCTTTACTTGAATATAAATAGAGGATATTTATATTGTAGCTTAAGCTGCGAAATTTTACATCCGTTAAGAATCCGGCTTTCAGAAATTTACTTATTAAAGCGCTTAATGCGTTCATCCAGTAAACTAGCATACTGGCTTGGATTTGACGCAACCATGCAAAGACAGTTACGTAGCTGAAGATGATTTGATCCCATACATAAGCATATCAAAGTTAGCGACATAACTCATCAGATTAGCAGGTTGAAATGGCAGTGGGCAGGGAACATAGTTCGAAGAACGGGTGGCCAATGAGGCCGTAAAGTTATCTAATAGAGTTCACCTACAGACAAGCGCAGCGTAGAACGTCTACCGTCTAGGTGGGGCGATGATGTAATCAAGACCACAGAAACACGCTGGATGTAAGCCGTTTCCAAACGCTCTTTTGGGAAATCTAGAGAGGAGGCCTATGTCTAGCAGTGGACGTCCTGCGGTTGATAGATGGATAAGCAGATCGATACTGAATATCATACAGAAGCCGCTGAGTGACTGCCAGCCGCTCAGCGTCCGCGTGGCGTTGTCACTCCGCCACACCGTCATGTTTCACAAGTTTAGTGTGGTATGAGGTGTATCTATAGGCAAACCATTTAAATGGTTTGCCTATAGTTCAATGGGTATGAGATTCTTATCAAGTTAAACGGCAACACCGCGAGCGTGGCCGGCACCACCTGAGTCGCAAGCAGCGGTTGCCAGCCGCTCAGGCTCCGTGCGATGTTGCCACTCCGTCATGTTGCACAAGTTTAGTGTGGTATGAGGTTCTTACCAAGTTAAGCGGCAACACCGCGAGCATAGCCGGCACCACCTGAGTCGCCAGCAGCGGTTGCCAGCCGCTCAGGGTCCGTGCGACGTTGCCACTCCGCCACACCGTCATGTTAGAAAAGTCTAGAAATCTAGAGTAGTATGAAGTTCTTACCAAGTTAGGCGGCAACACCGCGAGCGTGGCCGGCACTACTTGTGTCGCCAACTGCAGCGGTTGCCAGCCGCTCAGCGTCCGCGCGACGTTGCCACTCCGCCACACAGTGACGCCCACCAGGCTGCCGTAGTGGCCCATGAAACGCACTGGAGTGGATGCGAGGTTGCCGGGCAGGGGCTCCGTTAGTGGCCACAGAAATTGGGAGGCTTTTACTGTTTCTGTTAGAAAAGATAGAAATTTAATAAGTTTCTATAGAATGGAACTGCAATGGGAAAGACTGAGAAGTACCATAAATCTCTAATGGAGATCATGAACCTTACATTCATTTCAAAAATCTTATGCCCCACATGAGGAGGTAGGATTGGTTTTTTTTATCCCCACTGAGCTACCCCTTAAATACACGATTTAAGATTTTAAGTATTTCAAATTGAGATCTATAGGTACCTATTTTATTGACTAATTTCATGCAATTGGGTTCATAAATGTGGAAGTTATAAGGTTATGTAGCAGTAGGACGGACGGACGGACGAACGGACACAACGAAGTTATAAGGGTTCCTCATTTTACTACAGAACTCTAAAAATGGTAATGCATAACTATTATCAAGACACCAACCAAAAAATCGCGAAATATTGAGATAGCTATTTGCATTTTCATTCAATCTAAATGTACAGATTTTCATAACGATCTAATAGAGCTATAAATAAAGGAAAGCTTACCAAAACTGCCAGGAACGTACGCGTATCCGTAATTCTTCAATATCTGAACACAGGTGTTGGCCAGAAAAGAGCCAAGAAGTAGCACAGCGAACGTAAAGGCCACGATACACGCGCTCTCCTTTTGGAGCATTTTGCTCGTTTTGTTTTTGGCGTTTTTGTGTGATGTTAACTGCATTATACAGGCTCCGAGTAGACCCCATGTTAGGAACGTTTCTTGAGCGGCAGCTGCCCAACTCTAAAAAACAAATAAATTATAAAATAGACGAGTATATTTTCTGAGCCCTTAGTCCAGGTTTTGCGTACCATATATTTTGGTTAGTTCTTCCTCGTTTCCGCAAGAGGCGCTGTACAAAATTGTATAGAGCCATACGGAAACAACTCCAGTTTCAATTTACGTGTAAACCTGGACTGACCCCTCTGGAACTAGGATAAAATAGCCAAAAATAAAATAGGACAAAAATGCAACTAGGGCCTACTTTGTAAAAGTTGAATTTTTGGTATTACGTTGTCATGGTGGAATAATCACCAATCAATGGGCCATGGTATAATCAGCTGGGATGATTAGCGTTTGGTGGTGATACTGATACCTGATTGAATTAAAAAAAAATTAATATCGTTCAACTACTTCTAAAAGCTGAATATTGGTATACAGGTAGACATGACACACACCACCATGACAAAATAATACCAAAAATTCAGTTTTCAGAAATTAGTTGCATATTTTGCGTTTACCTCCCGGGCTAAAACCATATAAATCACCTATACCGATTGATAAGCTTAGGTCAGTACGATTTTGTAACACATTACACATCTGTATATATAAAAGAAAGTCGCGTTAGTTACACTATTTATAATTCAAGAACGGCTGAACCGATTTGGCTGAAAATTGGTGGGGAGATAGCTTAGAACCAGGACAAGGACATAGGATACTTTTTATCCCGTTTCTTTTTTCTTAAGTTCGCCGGGTCCACTAGTCGATCGATAAATAATAGGTCGTTTTGCTATCAGACCATTTTGATCTGGTGTCACTAAAATAATAAAATTATCTAAGTGCTGATTCAAAATAAATGCTATGAGTAAGATATTTGGTTCACTGAAACGTATATTGTCGCATACTTACTTTTATGTTTTAGTATTTTTGGATGCATATACGTACGTACAGATGTATTAAATGGGTAGCTTAATAATTTTAGAAAACAATTGTATTTTAATAGACAAAAACAATAAATAATATCATAATTAATTAAACTACCTATGTAAATTAAATTTCGATGACGTGTGTCATCCAAAAATGAACAATTCATTATATGAACTGCACCCAAAAAATACAACCTTGCAGATAATAACATTACATTATTTTCAAAAATGTAAAATAATGAGTACCGAAACGCCAATTACAAACAAAATAACACATGACCTTGTTAAAGATCTCCGTTTTTCATTAATCATCCCCACTTTACATGTATGAGAGAGCTATATATAAATCACCATTTTAAATTTTTTATTTGGTCTAAATTGAGATCTATATTTACTAAAACTATCATAATCTCAAATTGCATGCATACTCGTAGTCTCTGGTAGCTAGGCAAAGCCTAATTTAGAGGTGGTTCGGCCTGCAGACTTAAAAATCTCTCGAACATAAGCTTACCACAAGTTTTATGCACGCTTTAGACATTGTTTAACACTACAAATTGCACGGTTAAACAGTGTTAAAACGTGTTTAAATCTTGTGTGGTAGGCGGAGAGTGTCCAGGATCTGAATTTAACCCAAATGCTTTGTATTTTCTTAGGGTCGAGGTTATATATTTACGAGAAGACCGTTCATCTTTACGACTATTACAACAATAAAATGACCGTCGATTCAACATCTCACATGGCGGTAACCTCGTAGACAAAGTCAAGGTATTTGCTGGTACCCATGATTATTATTTCACACTTAACAGGTTTTAAATTTTAATTGATAAAATCTATTTTTAACCCCCGACGAAAAAGAGGGGTGTTATAAGTTTGACGTGTCTGTTTGTCTATGTGTCTGTCTGTCTGTCTGTCTGTCTGTGGCATCATAGCGCCCGAACCACTGAACCGATTTCAGTTTAGTTTTTTTTGGATGAAAGGAGACTTAATCGAGAGTGTTCTTAGCTATGTTTTATAAAAATCGATTGAGCCGTTTAAGAGTTATGGTGGGTTAAAGTGGGGATGGAAGAACCAAAATTCTACAAATGTGCCCAAAATGGTTGTCAATTGAAAGTTTGTTGTCAAATATTTTTGTGTCGGGGGTTTTTTAATTAGGTATATTATACTACATAGTTACGAAAACTGCAACCGCAAAAATAATTAGCCGTGCTATAGACATGCATACATAATATACGTCATTCGTACCTACTCAATGAAATTGTTCAGTAGATGATTAGATCTATTATTACGTATAAAAATCGCGTGTCAGTGTTTTACCGACTTCCAAAAAGGGGGAGGTACTATGTTTGTCTGTATGTATTTTTTTTTTGGTATGTTCATCAAAATTTTCGCCAATTGTGAACCGATTTAAAAAAAAAATTAGTTCGAAAGGATATACTTCCAAGGTGGTCCCATTTGAATTTCATCGAAATCGGCTGAGCCGTTTTTGGTAAATCATCAATAATGTACATGGATGTTACATAGATTCGTGCAAACTATTCGAATTCTGTACACGGTGGACGTCGGTGTTGCGATTTTTTGCGAAAAATAATTATTTATTATCGATGAAATAAGAAAAAGCTAGACCGATTTTTAATTATTTTTTTGAATCAGATACTTTAGAGAATATTATTGTCGTAGGTTATTTTTATTATCTAACTATGATAAAACAAGTTTTGCCGGAACAGCTAGTATAAATAAATATAATTTCCGGTGTTTTAGTATTTAGTACTTCGAGCAAATATCTACAGAGCCACAATCCCTAAGTGAAAGTAGTAAAAAATGCCCGAGCGCCGTCATAATTATGCCGACTTGGATATTAATTCATAATGACCCGTTTTCTCTAATCTCGACGTTATGTCACCCAATTAGTGCCTTGAAATTTTGGCATCGCGCGACGTTGTCTTGCAATCGCTTTACTTTACGACTAACTAAAAATTCTGCCTACTACGTAACTTGGGAGAGTTTTGGCTCGGACACTTTTTTGCACGGTTGTAACTCTATAGATATTTGCTCGAAGGCTTAGTACCTATCTCTGCAAATATTGGTCATAATAATAATTTAACAGTGATTACGAACGATAGGCGGTATTGAGCTACTTTCCATTCAGCACCTTTCCATGTAACCTCATATAAAAGAAGAATAAATCAACATACATTACTATTGATAAAGAACTCGCTCCAGTCAGTCTCGGCAAATATATTAGTGACGGAGTCGTAAGGTATGAGCGTCAATAATTTGGTGCACAGTACGAGCGTCCCGCAGATCGGCAGAAATATCAGCATGTACACTGCCTGAAACAAAAAAAACTGTGATATAACTTGATAAATTATCGTTATACTAGCTAGTATAGTTTACTATTTATCTATGGGAGGGATGTTTACTGGGTATAAAATCATTATTATAATTAGCCCGTCAGTTAGATTATTAAAAAAAAATTAGGACACGTATTTTTTCTTTTGTCAATCCAACAATTAGTGACAAAGATAAACCTTGTCAAAGTTTGAGAGTGGGGGCTCGTGAGCTCGTGACGTCACTAGCCGGTACATTTGATAGCAGTTAGTGACGTCACGCGGAACTTTAACGGGCTATATCTTCAGTAATTTTCGTTAAATTGACCAAAGAAAAAAAATACGTGTCTAATATTTTGTGACAATCTATTTGACAGACTAATTATATTTTTTTAGTAAACAAGCCTATTGTACATACGTACGCCAACTGCAAACCAAAGTGTGAGCGGAACAGAGTTAGTACTGATGATAATTGAAGTTTCCGAGCAATTGGATAATGTACTATAAGATAATGTCATTTTCTTTTTAATTGAAGTGAAACTTCTAATGCGACTTCCAACAAGGTTGCGTTAAACGTTTAACGCTACCATGGAGGGGGTATGAAAGCACTGTAAAGCACTTTGTTCTTATTTTTGTTGCAAATAAAAATTCTGTATTCTGTTGCTTCGAAGTTTCACTTCTTCCGCGCGGAGGGATCCACGCACAATTTTTTTCTTATAGGTTAAATCTGTCTCTTCCCAACAATGGATGGGACAATACAGGCTCCTAAACAAACATAGGTTAAATCAAAGAGTAGGTATAATATAAAATGGATAAATAGGGTGCAGTCATAGATTTATACTTAATCTATGACTGCAAAATGAATGACAAAATGTAAAACAATGTCATAATGATAAGTAAAATGATCATATATCATTTAAGCAATATGAATATAGCCAACCGAGTTTATAATAGACTAAATTAAATACAAAGGATTTTATCTTGGCAAAATATAGTGATACGATCCTTGTATACTCAATACTCAATGAAATCCGGTTGCGGATAAAACTACAAGACCTTGTAAGTTTGATATAATTTTCTTTAGATATAATAGATTAATAGCCATAATAGCAGTAAATCATGATTATATGTCGCCCCGAGGCTCCATAAATTATAATATCAAACTCAACGTATTTTCGTTTGTCAGTCAGCAGTTTAATAGAGCACCTCGAAAGTAGATGGCTAGACCACATTCCGACCATGAGTAATCAATATATTACACAAGCGCAAATTCTCTTTGGGTTGTTCACGTAAATTTCGATTTGACGTATCGTACCTACTATCTCATTATGACTCATTTAAATGCATTTCTGCTTACTTGCTTAGTCTACAGCCCTGTCTGTGATAAATGATAGGTAATAAACCTTGTCACATCACAATCACAGGATTATTCAGAAAGGGTGTACTAAGCCGAAAGAGGGTGATTTAGAACATTATTATAAACATTTTTAATATGAGGCCAACCCGGAATCGGTTAAAGAATCAACTGTTCAAATTTGAATTTGAACATGTATTGATACAAAATTGCAGCTCGGAATAGCCATAGATAATGAATAAAACAACTGATTTGTTTTTCTCGTATTTAGGGTTGGCTTCATAGTTAAAGGTCTTCATAATGAATGGCCATGTGTAATTGCCTAAGCTACCTTGTATGATAACATTTATAAAGGTGATTTATGCGAGTAACACCGCGGGACGCAGTAAGACGCAGCAGCTAGTATTGTATATAAATGTTAAAAATATGTATACCTTGCCATACGAGCGCAGTCCTTTGCTCAGCGAGACAAACACGATCATCCAAACCACGGCCAAATTGAAAGCCACTTGGAACTTTATCGAACCAAAGTACGAGCCGTTCAAACCACTTCTCTGCAACACTTCCCCGTGGAAATACTGCGGCAGCGTCTCCTGTATCTTATAACTACCGTTTCTCACGCCATCTGCAACGTAACGCTTTTTCACTCAGTTTGTTCTACTAGTTCGTATCATTAGTTCGATCGTCGAACTAGCGAGCGAGTACAAAAATTCTCACTAGATCTACTGCATTTACTCGTAATTCAGAATGAAACATAAAACAAAATAAATCAAAAAAAGATATTGGAAATCATTGTATGTTTATACAGGGATATTTCTAATCAATGTCTTATTCTGTACATCAAACTAACAACTTTTGTTCTGCTACTTTTGTAAAAACTAAAAAAAAATTGTCATAAAAAAATATCGTACACCCGCGACAAAATGTATGGAACAGCTAATTTTTTTTGAGTTCTGGCTAAAGTCGCAGAACAAAAGTTGTTAGTTTTGATGTACAGAATAAGCCCCTAAAAGGATGCTAATTGATTAGGAATAACCCTGTATACATAATAATATGTTTGTACATCTGTATTCTGTACCACATCTTTGATCTTAATATCCACTAGTAGTTCTCCAAACAGTAGAATTCGCATCTGTTTAACTGAATTTTCATAAGCCTATTTCTCGACTGGCTCTTGTTTATACTCGCAAATCTTGTTAGTGTTTAGATAATAATGTTATCAAACTCGGTTGATAAATAGCACTACAGTAAATTTCTGCAAAGCGAATTAAATATAGCAGAACTGGTGAGAATTTATGTTCTCACTAGTTTGACGGTCGAACAAATGAGAAACAAAAATCTCCGTAGTTCGACGACCGAACTATCGAATCGAACTAGTGAGAACAAACCTTTTCACTGTCGCTCGATCATGCAAAAAATGTAATGGACTAAATTGACGATGACGGCCTTCAGCACAGTTCCTGTATTTAAGTGCTGATTGATCTAATACCAAATTCGTCGGCACAACGCAAACAATAGTGCCCGGAATTATATTAACTATTGTGGAATCTATGATAGCGAACTCACCTTCGATATTGAATTCGTGAGGCAGCGCCCACTTGTACTTATCGTTCGATGTTATAAACGAATCTCGGAAGTACACGAATATCCATGACAGGCCGATTATACTGTAAGTTCCGATGACGGTTTGTATGATCAGCAAGGACACGCCCACTCCTTGAAATATGGGCGATATCCGCCACATATCAACCGGACCCGATTCCAGTATTTGACCCAGACATAGATAAAGCGTGAATAACGGTATTCCGACCAAAAAAGACAGTATAAAAAACTGCACTATGAAACTCGCTGTAACAAAAAATCGTAAACATTACTCATTGCGTACAAATTCACACACTAGGTCATTGTGTAACGTATTTCATACCTCCAAAATGAACACTAAATATGGCAAATCTAGAAATGTTAAATATGCCGACCGTGCAGCTCAGACAAGCTAGCATCGCGCTCATTCGATGTGGCCAAACTCCAAAAGGAGGTTCATCAGTCTCTTCAGTTCTGCAAAAATATACGCACTGTTACCTATCTGATATGATCACATATTTGTTAATGAATCATCATTATGTATGACCTCGTTTTAGATGCGTTTCGAATTACGACGTTACAAAATTTTGCAAGGTTATTCAATAAGAAATGTTCCTCGGTAACACTAATTAAAATTACCTCTCTTCAGTGCCGCCGGTGGTGGTTTGATTTACTTGAGGTAAAACCAATGATTCGTTTGAAGAACTGGACGTGCTACTTCTTCCTGTACTTCTAGCAGTGTTTCGTCCGGTCCAGTCTCCTGTGGTGATGTCACTTTCTCCCGGGGAGGGTAGAGATAAAGCACGGTTCATGAGCAGGGCTCGCCGTCCTACTATTAAAGGCCCCGAGCTCCCATCGCTACTGAGATTCGCCGCCGTGACCTGCAACTGTATCGGGGCACTCGTCGGCCGCATGTTCACATGGTCTAGGAAAAGTATCACTGGTAGTGTCAACGGTTCGCATGACTCCTGCGAACTGAGCGCTGGTAGCATTATAGGGTCCAACCTTCTCATGGAATTTCGTAGTGTATCATTTGTACTCCCTCTTTCTAAAGATGACACTAGAGCCTGCCGGTTGCTCGCAGACAGCTCCGAAAAGCTTTTTGATCGGCCGAGGCTCGCGAGATGCGGTCTCGCCGAGATGCTTTCACTCATTTCCAAATCTTCCAAGGAAGGCGCTGACGGTACGTAATTTGTGCACGTGACCACTTGAGTATTGTCGTCAATGGAACTGTGACCCGATTGCTCCGATTCGTCCCTGCCGATGACTTCCTTAATCTTACAAATGAGATCCTCATCGTCGCTGTCTAAAGACTTCGTGCTATCGTCGAGACACGCGAGCAGAGACTTATCTAACACCTCGTCTAAGTCGTTCAAGATATCCATAAATTGAACGAGAGCCGTCGCCTGAAATTCTTCGTCGTTTGTGATGTCGCTGGAGGCATGTGATGAAAAGTTCGAGTCTGATTTGTAGCATTCTGGTATAGTTTTTTGGAGATCTTCTCTAAGATCGCCGTCGTCGGAGAGTTTGTCTTCTTCGCTGTCATTGTAAACGCTGGAAGCGTCGCTATCCGCGCTACTTCCCGGTACGTTTTCAGTCTGTTCGTAGCGACCTTGTCCGATGTTCACCGCTTCCATCTTTATCGCATGGCCTAAGTCATATCCTGCGCGCTTCGCCGACCCTGGAACAAGCACTGCGTTGATTATGCACATCTCACTGAGAAATATAAAACTTTTAAATAATTTATGCACATTTTGAGACGACGGTATTCCACAGCTGGTACATGGTGTGTAATGCGGCGATTGCGGCGAATGTTAGTGTTTACAAGTGAATTATCGCTAATTAGCCTAATTGCTGGACGTAAGACGGCGTCAAAGAAGGCTAAACGTTAGCACACTGATGCCAAGTACCGTGTAATACACGGCATGTGCTGTATGCATGATTCATTGTGGATTAGCTCGATGATAACAAAAGATCTCATCAGAGGTGACTTTCTAGAGTCGCAAAAATATATAATAAATATGTTGGCACTATAATAGAAGACAAAGAATACATTTACATTTTTAAATAAATAAGTACTTAACTATCTCATTAATTTGGAACAATTTGTAACATGTATGGGTAAAAATTAAACTAAGTACTATTCATTTAAAAAATGATTTGCTTTTGAAAATAACAATACCTAGGTGTATGATCCTGTACAAAGTACACGCTATTTATTTATTCATCCATAAAAAAAAGAATATGTATTTTAGTAATTATCTAAAAGTAAATAAGTACGAAAATATATGTTTTTTTAACAATATGATTATTTTTTTCAAAAAATGGCATGACCGACTTCACCCGTGTAGAGAATACGCGAATACCTATTTCGCACGGATCGATGTAGCATTTTTTTTCACATTATTGTTGATTTAAAAATGGCTGAGCCGATTTCAATAAAATTTTAATAAAATCAATTTCGAAGTATACTCTTTCCAATAAAAAAAGAATTATTGAAACGGACTACTATGAAATAATCGGCCAAGTACGAGTCGGACTCGCGCACGGAGGGTTCCGTACTGTATGGGAGCCGCCCTTAAATATTAGTTTTATTATTAAAGTGAATATACAACTAAATATTCTGTGAAAATTTCAAGCATCTACGTTACCATTATTAATATAGAGCGAAAAACGGCTAAAAAATCAGGTTTGTTGTATGGGAACCCCCCTTAATCATTAATTTTATTCTGTTTTTAGTATTTGTTGTTTTAGCAGCAACAGAAATACATTATCTGTGATAACTTCAGCCTTCTAGCTATAACGGTTCATGAGATTCATTCTGGAGACAGACGGACAGCGGAGTCTTAGTAATAGGGTCCCGTTTTTACCCTTTGGGTACGGAACCCTAAAAAGTTATGCGTGGTTTTACATATAAAAAAATATACGCGTCGAATTGAGTACCTCCTCCGGTTCGGTTCGTTGGTCAAAAATATGCAAAAACCTA
This sequence comes from Hypomecis atomaria, assembly GCA_964007245.1. Classification (NCBI taxonomy): domain Eukaryota; kingdom Metazoa; phylum Arthropoda; class Insecta; order Lepidoptera; family Geometridae; genus Hypomecis; species Hypomecis atomaria. Next base: position 14,935,673 of record OZ023291.1, read on the forward strand.
TAAAAGAATTCAATATGTAAATCTGAAATAATACTAAAATAATAGTGGTTTTTTTGTACATTGTGACAAAATCCCAAGGAAATCACTTTTCTCAGGCTATTCAGGGCCAGAAAGGGTGCCCAAGCCGAAAAGGAATGATTTTGACCCATCATTATGAACAACTTTTACTATGGGGCCAACACAATTCGAAAATAAATATCAGCTGTTTCAAACCAATGAAATATTAATGCAAAAATATATCGAGTTAAGGCCATTACCTTGTACAGTATTCAATTATTTGCTTTAGCAAATGATTTTCTTATTATTTTCTTTCGTAACATTCTTCTTTTAAAGGAATTTCATATTTTCGGATTTTATTATCTTTTGATGTTGCTTGTTAAATAGGAGGCGTGATGGCGGCCTTGAACAAAAATCAAATTAGAAAATATGAAATTCCAAACAAATTAAGCATTCAATGCGGTTGTTTTACTCTGCGCTTGTGTTTACCATAATGTAATGGATTTTTTGAGCTACTGTTCACAGTCTGGTTCCACTTTGCAAAATCTTTTGTATGGGATAGATGACTATTTTATGGAATTCTGTGTTGGCCCCAAAAGTTGTTCATAATGATGGTCTGAATTAACCTCCATTGGCTTAGTAAACCCTTTCCTAATAACTGTGCACAGCCGGGCAAGTATACGCCCCACAAAATAATTCTTTCAATGTGTCAGAACAAGACAGATTTAAGCTATGTATTCTCTGAGCAACAATTGTTTGTAAACTCTGTATCAGAAACAAAATTTACATGTTTCTGAAACAAAAATAATGTTTCATTGACAATTATTATTTTGTTTCTGTAAACACTACCATGTAGAACATGGGAATAAATCAGTTCCCGGAAACATCTACGTGATGTTTCAGCAACTATGTATCCGAAACATTGTTGCTCAGTGAATACATCATATTATATATTATCTGTCACTTTTTCACACATAGACATAGACAAAACATTTTTCGTGGTTGTATGCTTAGCTAGCTGTTCATAATAGAAGATTGATCTCCACAAACCTTCCTCAAAGACACAGTTGCACTGAATTTTTATACTTTGATGGTTTACTAGATTCAGAACTACAGTGAATACTAACACTATTGAATATGTTGTGCAAAGTGGGCATTAGCAATTAACTTGGAGAGGTGTATATTGCAATAACTTATCAGAACAATGATTATATAGTCAAGATAAGACAGACAATGTGAGGAAAAAAAATAATACTAGAATAATATGGAATATGTAGTACTTGTGAATGTTTCACAACAATAGTTGATAATTCAATGCTGATTTTATATTGAAGATGATTTAGTTGACAACTTTTATATACTGTATCTCTTTTTTATAATCTACAGAAAAGAAATTATGGTTTCCCAGTTGGTCAACTTCAATATTTCAATGACAATTTTAAGACACCTTTTTTGGACATATTCTAATTAGATCATAGGTTTGTCTGTAACTTTAATATGATTTTAAAACTACTTAGTTTTAGAATTAGAAGCATATTTTACCTAACCTACAGAAAATTTGTATGATAGAATTGATAGATAAAATGAATTGGTTGAATTGTATGGCAATATAGGATACACTGGCATACCAAAAAATTTTTAGTTCCGAATAAAATAATTTAAAAAATATGAGTACCTACCAACACAAAGGAATTTAAAAAATATTTCATGTTTTTATATTTTCAGTTCTTTGTGTTGGTAATTGTTATTTGTACCATATTGCTAAACCATTTGTCATCATCGCACATTTAAAGTTATTAAATGCATCTAGGAAGAGTCAAAAAAGATATTATATGCTCTGCTTAGTTAAAAAAAAATAATACATACTTTCATACAAAATTAATCATTTGAATGAAAAAAAACAAAACTATAGTCAGTTTGACAAATACTTAATGAAAGGCAACTTTGAACTGCCAATTCATTCATAAATATAGAAAAAAAATGTTACTGGAGCAGTTATGCCAGCGATAGGAGTAGTTATGCCAGTGGCCCAGAGCCATGCTCCGTTACTTTAAGGAGCTGAGCTGGCTCGGGTAGACGCTGGAAGGGGAAATGCACAAAACCCCATGCGGGTGTCAGTGCAGGACTTATAGCCCAACTTTGAATTAGAAAGAAAAAAGTTTTGAATAGAAGCATTGTAAATATTTGCTTGTCCAAAGCGTAAGAAGCATTGAAAACCTTGAAAAGGGAGTGCTAGCAACTCCTTAAAATAAATATTTAGGTCGACAGCTAGCACATATAATGAAAAATCGCTAAGCATATCTAGGTCCAAGTTTAATAAAAGTTTATATACACTATTAAATAAGGTAACTTCTTAATCAATAAATAATAAAGAGAATTGAATTGTATGGGCCAAAATTTGCTCTGTTTCTCACATCACCATCATTGGTTACCTAGTTTTGTTTTCTTTCTGCAGCAAATTTGTAAATTCTTGTTTCAGGCATTCATGACCTTAGATTCAATACTTCATACCTAGGTGCTAGTAAGGTAAGATTTCATCTAGCACCACCTACACAGGTACTTGGTGATAGGATTTCTTTTTAATTTACATTCTAAGTATACGTACTTGAAAGAAAATAAACACTAATTTCTAATGTTATAAACTAACCACTAACCTGGTTTCCCAACTTTTTGTTGACGCTACTTTACTTCCCTGCCTCGTTATACCTGCTGGCTGCTGCACTTCTTGCAGTGATTTAGTAAGCATTTGTTAATGCATTATTTTGCTGTTGGTGATGCGATGAGTTACTGATAGATATCTCAGTGAATCACGGAAACATTAATACAAGAAATATTTAAACATTTTTAACAAAAATAAACGAAATGTACAAATCCCGCACAATCTCTTTTCATAAACTAACAGTGTTACTATGCTAAACCAAAAATATGTATCTTCTATTTATTTCTACTATTTTAATAAAGAAGTTTTTCATTTTCCAGTTTTATTTTTAAAAAATTACACTAAGTCCGCAATAAATTATGGTGTTTTTATTAGACGTGTGTAGTTCTCGAATGAATCCTTCAATTGAACTACTTCAGTTGTGATACGTAGTATCTATAGTAGTCTGTGGTTGTGATCCTTCAATCTATCTTTACCTCAGTCATAGAAATAATACTACGTGTAGAACGGCCACTCGTTACCCCCCACCCGTTTGAGTCTTCCTCACTTCCACCCCGCGTCCATGGACAAGGCTTGTACACCGCGTGTGGGCTGCACTGGCTGGTGGATTTTCTAATAAAAACTACCTAGACTGTGACAATAGGGAAGATTTATATTGTGTATGGTTGAATATCAATGATACGTAACATAACAAGAGATTTTAATGTTACCCTAAGGATAACAAAAAGAAACTTATTTTACATTATTCGGAACTTCCTCGTGATATTTTCTTTCAAATGAATTACATCGGTTAATTTTTGCTAAAATACTTCCAAATTAAGTAATTGATATACTTTTTTAAGCACTAGATTTATATTCATTTTTGCAAATTGAATACGCAACTGTCTCACTCACGCGGCATGACGTCGCGTTGTGGTGATCGCTGACAGCCATAGACGTTCCGCACACAAATGCGCGTTTAGCGACCGTGCGTATGTGTGTTGTCTGTGAGTAAGTACTGTGTTAGTGTGCGTAAGACAGCAGATTTTGTATGTAAAATCGCGGAGTGTCCGGGCTGTGCCTCGAGTAGTTCAATACTTCAGTACTAAAAGTAGTTCGCCGCTTCGCCGCCGGCGGCGCGAACGAGGCACAATGCTGATAGACGCGAATGTACATATTCATCACGCTCTATTGCAGGACTCTTGATATCAATGAGATTGTCTAGTCAAAGTAGCTTCATCGTGCTCTTTCACACATGTAAAAAGGTAATCAGGCTATTTTACTTGCACAATAGTATTCCGCGCTGTCACAGAGGGCACTGGCGTCGCTAGCGCGGACAAGTAACTCTGCGCACGGCCATAATTAGGAACTAATTAAATGCTACCAGGGAATTCAATATGCTATCAACATAACGTACGTGGCGCTACCACTCGCAATGCAAGGATTACTTGGTTGAGCGATAGGTACAAAAGTCAAAGGGACAATTTAAACTTTATAGCAAGACATTACGGGTGTCATACTCCCTGGCCGGACCACCTTCATTTGACGATTACTCTAAAAGTACCTACGTATGTACAAATTTTAATATTTATGTACAAATTGTGTACATTTTTTCCACTATATTTTATATGAATATGACGAGATGGTCCGGCCAGGGAGTATGACACCATTACGGGGCACTTTGGAACTTATTCAAACTTTTCAAAACAAGCTTATATTTCCCAAACATGGGATCGTATATTCACCTCCACCAAACCACCACCACTCATCACCCATTAAGACGAATCAAACTCGACGCGGTTGTGTCGCTTAATTACTGAATTTCTATGGCTACCTTCCAGCTCCATCATCAGACCCATGGACCATGGACATGGACAGATGGTTACCATCTGGCACCAAAATATTCGTCAACGATGGGGCCAAATCGCTTAATTACTGAGTTCTTATGGCCACCTTCCAGCTCCATCATCAGACCCTGGTTATCATCTAGCACCAAAGTACTCGTTAAAACGAATCAAACGAGCCCATACACGACTCGGGAGTAAGGAAAAAAGGAAGTAAAGTGCTTCATTCTATACCAGGTATTTTTCTAAGCAACGACTAGGTTCTAGCATGTCATTGTGCTCATCATTATGTTCTAATCAATATTTACTAAGGGACTATCACCCCAACATTGCGAATAAAAAATCAGCATTTCCATACATTTTGTCGCGATTAAATGAACTTTACATCTAAATGGAACAAAACTTGGTGTTTGTGTCTAGTGTACTACGGTTTTTACATGTGTAACTATTAACTAGTAGTTTTCCGAACATTAGACAAAGAGATCCCCAAAATGTATACTTGTAAAGCCTACTGTTCGAAGAACCACTAGTTAATAAATTACAGATGTAAAAACCGCAGAACACAAGATAGGTACAAACACCAAGTTTTGTTCCATTTAGATATTATTTAAACTACTTCATTCTATACCGGGTATTTTCAAAGCCATGGATACGTTCTAGGATATCATTGTATGATCAACGTTTACTATAGGAGTAACATCCCAATATTGCGAATAAAAAATCGGCATTTCCATAAATAAATGTAGATAGTAGAGAAAATACATAACAAGTCTTTATTTTACTAGCCTATTTAATTTTACTCAAAAAGTCAATACAATAATGTCTAAAAATAAAATTAGTCAAACAACCCGCCCCTAATTGTTCCCGGAGCAAAGGTCCCCAAAACACTGGCCGCATTACCCCGTTGAATAGCAATGGCCAATCTTTGCTCCAGGAAACAGCTGGAGCGGGGGTCACCACACTTTTCCGTTATCCGCTGGCCAATCTGTCGAATCAACACCTTGGCCTCGGTCCCCCAAGCGCCCAAAGTTTCAACAGCGATGGGCACAAAAAGATATTGTGCCTCCAAAGCCGCATATTTTTGACGCTTCCGACACGCAGCGTCCTCAGCAGCCGCCGCTGAGGAGTGGATGGAGCGACTCAGGTGACAGGCGGCAACCGTGCTGACACATGTGGCATCCCACACCAGGCACTTGCCATTCTTCCACGGCACCAGAGTTAGCCCATCCGGCCTCTTGCCATCAGACCTACTGAGACCCGGTGGCTCCAGAACGCAAGGTATATTTGCCGAGACAAAGGCTCTCCGGACTATGTCGTTGAGGGCATGGTGACGCGGAAACCTTCCTGTACACCGACGACAACTCAATGCATGGTGGCCATCGGCCTCCACTACGGAACCGCAGATGCAAGTATGTGGTTCACACACCTTGCAGCCCAAGCGGAGACCTACTGCCACGCGCAAAGAGTCATCGTCCAAGAAGGTGCCCAGGTGTGGAGACGGAAGAGCGTGCAACCATGCCCCGGATTCTGACCGCGATACAGCCCTCAGTCTTGCCAAATCCGCCCCCGCAGCCTCGCTCAACAATTGCTTCTGGACCCGTTTAGCTCCAACATCGTCCCACGCACGCTGTACGTGAGGAGCTGCAGGGCTTTCGACACCTGAGTTAAGGGTCGACCAAACTGCCCTAGCATCTGACACAAAAGGTATGCTCACCTCATCACCTTCGTTATGAAGAATGACAGAGACAAGGCCAGCAACCCCATGCGCCGACGCCAAGAAAGCAGGCAGACCCAGTTCACCCATGCATCGCACCCCAAGACCTCCATGCCGAATCGGCAGTACCGCCTGAGTCCACTGCGGGTCATTGAGTGACACGTTGAGTATTGACTCTATAGAGGTTTTCAATGTCTCGTCAAAAACTGCAACCTCGTTAGGACACAGCCAAGTAGGCGCCGTTCGCAGCAGATACGTAGCCTTTGGTATAGCGAAACACGTTCGCAATAAAACCAACGCCACGTGCGCAGACAGATTCTGGAGACGTTCCCGAGCGGTAAGAAGAAGTTGATTTTGGGAAAGAATAGCCTCCGGTAACGCATCAATGAAAATCGGAGATCCCAAGAGGTAGAAAGAACTGGGCGACAGCTCTCTGAGGCCAGGTAAAAGAGAATTAAACCGTTCAAAGTGTGTACGAGCTTGAACGCAGCACGGGAAAAACTCGCATTTAGAGGGATTCACTTCCAAGCCCAACTCTCTGAGACGAGGAATGAGACTCTGAAGATCCTGGAATACCTCTTCTGGCCTTCCTCCAATGGTGCCGTCGTCAAGATACCACAAATTCAAAGACGATTTGACGTTTACTATAGCTTTGTGGATAGCTAGACTAAATACCAACGGCCCCAACGGATCTCCCTGCTGCGCCCCAACCTGAGAAAGTATAAGATCATTGCCGAAGAAAAGATTAGAAGGAGCTTGGTAAACTTGGTGCAAGAAAGGATAGAGAGAAAGGACTTGGGCTTTGACCTCACTCAAAAGAACATCTCTCTCTAACGTGTTAAAAGCGTTGGTGATATCCAATTTGAGCACGACACAGTCAGAGTTACTGACATCCTGTACGAACGCTCGAGTAGCATGGATGGCAGCCTCACAACCTGAACGCGTGCCGAAACCCAGCTGGTGTGGTCTCAAATAGTCAGCCATCTCCTCTTTGATGGCGCGGCAACCCAACTTAGCCACCAACCGCCTAAAAACACTACCTATGGCAATTGGTCTTACTCCCCCGCCCTTCTTCGACAATGCACAAAGGGACGCCCCATACAGGTAAGGACAAACCTCTACATTAAGCTGACCACTAAGGAGGAAATTAGACAATTTAGTCAAGCACCCCAACAATCGTGGCCCGTTGTCACCCGCTGAACAAGACGTCAACTCTTTAAGGTGCCCTGGGCGAATTCCATCCAGGCCCGCAGCAGACCCGCTGTAAAAAGAACCTAACGCCTGTGCCACTTCATCCATCGTTACCGACACTGTTGCGAGAGAAGCATCCGGAACTGGTGGAAAATTAAGCGGCCGCGATGGACCTGGATGTTTCGCTTTTAAATCTGCGAGCGTATCAGGGCTAAGTTGAGCGAAGGAATCATCAGACGTCAACAAACGAATAGCGCCCCTCAGGTCACCGTCAAATACCTTTGATTCGATAACCGAACGGGATGAGCGGGGCCCATGCTTCTGACTTTCACATCCACAATCATCGCCCAGATGACACGGATCGGAAGCTGCAATGTTTGCCTTCACCTTTGTCGTCATGTTCCCGGGCAACTCCTTTGACGGGACCCTAAGCGCACCGAAAGCAAATGTGAGCAACGCGTACCAGTCTTCCACCTCATTGCTATCGACACACTTGTCGACAATCTCACATAACCTGCCCGCTGCTTGGTTTCGAGCACCTTTCGGAATATGCCGAAGCACTGGCGTTGACTTTTTTAAGGTGGCAACCACATCCAGAGACCGGGCCTGAAACCCCGAAGACATCCCATTTTGGGCTAAATGTGGATCCGAAGCCACTGTCTGAGACGCTACTGCAGGCTGAAGCGCCCCCTTGTGCATGCGACCAATATGTACTTTTAGACCGTGAGCGCTGAAGGACCGAGATGACCCAGGACAATACGGACAAGTCAAAGGTGCGGTAAGAACGGAATTCATCATAAATTATCACAGAAAAACATACAAATTATCATCAAATTCAAAAATTTAACAAAATCGAACAATTTGAGTCGAGTCAACAAACTAAAATAATATTATAAATTTAGAGAAAAAAATAATAATAATAATAATTATCACAAAAAAAAAAGACTACAAACAAACACAACTAGGTGCACAAAAAATATCTATTTATTAAATAGCCATAAATTACTTTATCCCAAAAATATAATAATTGTGAGTGAGAAATTGAAAGTAATCTCCCGAAAATAAAATCTATTATTACTATTATAATATTAATAGTATGTTAACCAAACCAAACTGCAATGCAAGCATTTGATAAATTCAAGATACAATATATCAGTCAAAATTATTGAAACATTAAAACAAACAATTAAATTAGGTATGGAAAAAAAATGATAACAAAAATCGTTACAAGAATAAAAACAGTCAATTAATAATAATTAATCCCAAAATTAAACAATCAAAATGTATGTAAAAGTCAATAAATTGATACAATAATTATAATGATCAAATTAAATTAATTATAGGTCGTAGCTTATAAAATGAATACAGGAAAAAAAAAATACCAACTAAGAATACTTATTTGTAATTATTACAAGGCACTAACTTCAAAAATTTAATGAAAATATCACATTAATAAAATTGTAGTAAAAACAGAAACGAAAAACTCTTTTTATTATGTTGTCCTTGTAGAATTATTTATTATTGTATCCAATTGTCGCAAGCAAGAGGCGCCATCTCGACGTAAACATTGTTTTTCTTCCTCGTATATCAAAACAGAATCAGCAGCGCCATCCACACAGCGATGCCGGAACCAGATTGCTCGCGTAGCTTACAGATCAATTGTCAATCAGCAAAAACCAATCGATCACAAAAACGCCATCTAGGTAACGGTTCCGGAACTAATTTGCACACGACGTCTCAACGGTGTCAATAAGTGTAGGAAGCTGGCAAAATTATTCAAATGAAGTACTCGTAGTTAAGTTGTTGTGCGAAAATCAGAGATGGCGCTGACCGTGGGAAAGTGGCGGTCAGATTTCGGGATAATATTCTCTGATCCCCAAAAATTTTCACATTCCCAATCTCCACTCACTTGATCATCGAGCCACTCAAAAATAAACACTTCCACTTCACTTCACGAAGCAAAAGAAAAAACCCACTGTGCAACAACTCAGGAACTAAAACGGCCTGAGAAAATCCGTTTTCTTCTAAAATACCTGAATCAAATCGAAAGATAACGCGAATCCTGGTATTTCTGCAGGACTTCTTCAATTATATTACTCGATTATTAGAAATAACTCGCGTAAAACAAATAAACTTAATATATCGATTCAGAGATAAATACGTCTCCGCGGGCCTCCTACCCGCATTTTTCAGTATATAGATAGTAGAGTAAATGAACTTAATTTCTTACTCCCGACTTACCCACGGTGGGGCTTTAGGGAGCTATGACGTCACACGCATAAATCCGTCGCGGGGCTTTGTGATTTCGTGCTGTCATGTTTAAACATCCATAACTCAGTCATTTATTAAGATATTCGAGTAATTCTCTTACTGTACGTCATGTATTTCTAGCGTCATTAAACGCATATAATTTTTTTTAATTTTTATAAGATGGGAAAATTACTTATTGAGAACTTTAAAGAGACTATTTTTAAAACAGTAAATCACCCAAATGTAAAGTACCTACGATGGCAATGCTTATGATCATAAATTAAAATTAGTCTATGGTTTTCTCTTTTTAAAAATGAGGCTTTGAGCTTATTTATTTAGCTTTAAGTTTATTTTAAAATGAATAAAAAATTTAAATCGTGTGAAAACTATAATAATACAAAACCAAATGTAATTATTTGTACCAAAATAGTTTAATGAATTTTTAAAAATGATTATTGTGCTATACTTAGTTATAAATGAGTACTTGGTCTTTGAATTACATTCAAATTCAAAACCTGTGTTCAAAACTATGTTCACTACTGTAGGGTTGTGTGTAGCTTTGTGTAGGGTCAAAGTTCTCTGTATAAACTTTGTTTGCCATTACCACAGAGTACTTTGTGGCCATTACAGAGTCTAGCGAGTTTCAACTTTATGTCTAGTGGAATAAAGAATTTCGTTCCATAGCAGAGATATATATTTTCTGATAAGTATTACAAACTAAAATAACGCGATAAGAGTTATCAATTTGTAGTCAGTTTCATCTATATCCTTGCTCTGGTGAATACTCGTAACAGCTACAAAAGATAATCATGATTTTCAGAACAAGAATAATTAACATAAAAATGCTGCCAACAAATAAGGTACCTACTTACTGCTTCCTCTTTCTAAACTTTGATTTATCTACCAACCAGCCAGTCGTCGATCAGCTGTCTTCTCGGTTGGCTGTTGATATAGTGTTTTTTTTTAATAGTACCGAATCACACATAACTTGACCAATAATAATTCTTTTAGTAAATCAGCTGACATTTTTTGACTGTACTCTTTACAGCTCATAAAAGCGATGGCAGCATACTCCACGAAAGTTTCCCTGAACGAAGTGGTAATCGCTTCAGCAGTACGAACCCCCATAGGTTCATTTAGGGGAAGCCTTGCAAGTCTTTCGGCGTCTGAACTGGGAGCCGTCGCTGTAAAAGCAGCCATCGAACGAGCCGGCATTCCACAGGAGGAAGTTAAAGAGGTTAGTATTATAACTAACTTTCTCTATTGATATAACTGTTATTTGAACTCCTTAACTCATTTATGTAAGAGTAAAACTAATTATGGGTATTTTTAGTCAATAGGTCTAATCAAAGCAATCAGTGTAGGACTTTTAAATGTTATCTATGTTATTGTTAATTTTACCTTCAATTTATCATTTGTTATTTACTTGGCAACTTGATAACAATTGAATTTCTTTACTGATTTTTATTGTTTATCTTGGCACTTCACACTTCCAATCTAAAATTTAACTTTCATTTGATATTAGCACTTATGGAGATGCTTTTATGGATTGTCAATATTTTTCTAGTAAAGCATTGTAGTTTCATTCATGTTTTTTCTGATAGCTATTTTTCTAATTAACATGAATTTTTATTAAATTGCCCTCTAATGCAATTCTGTACACATCAATCTTATATTAAATTTAAACATTGCCTGTGAAGTAAAACTCTATAAACAGAGAAACTCAATTCCATTTCATAAATTTCTTAAACAATATAATTATGTAATTTCAGGTGTATATCGGAAATGTCTGTTCAGCAAATTTGGGACAAGCACCTGCTCGGCAAGCAGTTATCTTTGCGGGAATGCCAAAAAGCACCATTTGCACAACTGTAAACAAAGTGTGCGCTTCAGGCATGAAATCTATCATGTTGGCTGCCCAGGGCCTCCAGACCGGAGCACAAGACGTCATATTAGCTGGTGGAATGGAATCCATGTCTAATGTACCCTTCTACCTCAAGAGAGGTGAAACTTCATATGGAGGCATGCAATTGGTAGATGGAATAGTCTTCGATGGCCTCACTGATGTCTACAATAAATTCCATATGGGCAACTGTGCCGAAAACACTGCAAAGAAACTGGAGATCTCCAGACAACAACAAGATGATTATGCAATTAGTAGCTACAAGAGAAGTGCAGCTGCTTATGAAGCGAAAGCCTTCGCCGAGGAATTAGTTCCTGTTCCAGTACCACAGAAAAGGGGAGCGCCTCCCGTTTTGTTTGAGCAAGATGAAGAGTATAAAAGAGTTAACTTTGAAAAGTTCAACAAGTTGGCAACTGTTTTCCAGAAAGATAATGGAACAGTTACAGCTGGAAACGCATCGACATTGAATGATGGTGCAGCAGCAATGATTTTAATGACCGCTGATGCTGCCCAGAGATTAAATGTGACACCTATCGCTCGGGTGGTTGGGTTTGCTGATGGGGAGTGTGACCCCATAGACTTCCCCATTGCACCAGCCATCGCTATCCCTAAGCTATTAGAAAAGACTGGCGTCAAGAAAGACGATGTTGCTATGTGGGAGATCAATGAAGCGTTTAGTGTTGTCGCAGTTGCTAACCAAAAGCTGCTAGACTTAGACCCGGCTAAAGTGAATATTCATGGAGGAGCAGTGAGCTTGGGTCATCCCATCGGCATGTCTGGAGCTCGTATTGTAGTACATTTATGCCATGCACTCAAGAAGGGAGAGAAGGGTGTCGCTTCCATCTGCAACGGAGGAGGTGGTGCCTCGTCTATAATGATTGAAAAATTGTAAGTCAGTTGTGAGCTTTACGATTTTTCTGTTGTTTTCTGTGCCTTCATAATTTGCTGTTAGCTGTATCTAATGCAAAGGCCAACTAGTTAACAATCATGTATGATATAATCACTAGCTTAAGCATGTTTTTTGTTAATTATGTATGTATTTTATAAAACATAGTTTAATTTCTAAATAAGTGCCAGTGCAGGAAAAAGAATTTATTACTGTTTTCTAATGATCTAAGGATAATAAAGCCAGTGTTTATTTTTAAATAGTTTTGTATCACTTTGCCAACACCATACATTGTTTTCAGAACAAATGAAACTTCGGGACCTCCAGTATTAACATTTTACACGAAAGATCCATGTGGCCTGTGTGATATTGTCATGGAAGAATTAGAGCCCTATAAGGACAGACTGACCATTCAAAAAGTTTATATCACAGAAAAAGACAATTTGAGATGGCTGCGTCTCTATCGATTTGAAATACCAGTATTGTTCCTCAATGGACAATTTTTGTGCAAACACAAATTAGATAAGCATTTACTTGAAAGGAGGTTAAGGATAATAGACGAGGAAAACCGTAGAAAAAACTCATCTGAATAGAATTATAAAAATATTAACATAATTACATGTGAATACTTATGATAATTTTAAAAAAGATGAGGATGAAAAAGATGTTGATAAGATAAGGTCCCATAACTACAGAATCTTCTCTGAACCTCGGATACAGGTTTACATTATTATTATGTACAATACCTAAAATATTGTTTTCCTACACAAGTTATACCTAGTTCTTGTTCAATGAACTTTACAACCTGTTTTTATTTAGGTATTTCTTTATTTGCTATATCTACCTACTATACCAAGGGGATTCCGCATTTTGAAAATAATAAAGTTCTAAATATAAAAAAATCTCGAGTAGAGAGCAGCAATATACCTATAGGCATGAAGTTTTAGGTAAAGGTGGAGAGTGCACTCTTAATACCTATTAGAGTCAAATACCTACACATTGCTATCTCACTCTCTGTGGTCGGAACTCTCTTTCTAGTGTGGTGTATGGTATTTCTATTTATACACTAAAAAATCCCGAAAATGGGTAAATTTAATTTCAAAGTTTTGAGTTTATCAACTTCATCCAAACCCAAACTATGATTTATATGAATTTACAGTGTTTGCAGTTTAAAAGGGGATAAAATGCGAATTATTGTAAAACTGATAATAAAAGCAGAATGCACAAACTGATTAAAAACGTGTTTTCCAGTAACTGTACCACTATCAGATCCATATCATAGAAAATTTAAGAAATAATAACGTTATTAATAAAAATAAATATTAAGTTTGTGTTGTGTTAAAATTTAAGTACAGCTGTAATTTTCCAAATTACTAACACTGGAGAGAATTAAAAGAATACCCTAATTTTGGGAGTTCCCTAATGCGGCAACACCCGTCACCAAAATACTAGCTGTCATGGCCGAATCATCAATGAAATCGTAAAAATGCAGTAGGGTAACCATAAAATATGTTTTGAGAATAATTTACCTCTATTGTGTATGCAATGCATAACTAAATATTATAGACTGTCGTACAGACAGTGTGTGTGTATTATTGAGCGCTGATATTTGTCACAATTAGTGCAACACAACTAAAATTAACAAGAACACTATGTGATTCACATCTTTATAATTGTAATCTATAGTTTTTAGGTACCTACTATATTTGAATCTTTATTTGTAACAAAAAATCATTATACATATTGACCTTTTTTTACTATCATATTATCATCTGGTTAACCCTTTCCTATCTGACGGTACTAATTTGTACCACCCTATTTATCGCCTCTTACTTCCAATATCTGATCGCGCAACCTTCAAGTCTTACTGTCGATCCTTAGAAGTACCATTTAACTAGCCAATAAGATAGTTTTATTTGAATTATGACGAACAACAGCCAATCCGTGAAGCTTGCAAGTTGAGACCTTCACTGATGAAGAAGCAATTCAAGTGAGAGATTTTCAAAAATTAAAAAAAAATATAATTCACGAGGTAAGCTAAGATTTTCTAAATGAATTAGTCACATTAATTTGTTACTTCTACTATAATGATAAGTATTTTACATATTTTTTGTTATTTCTTTTCAAAAAATGTCAAATTTTGACGAGGACCGAAAAGTACCGTCAGTAACTTCGTGTTTTTTTTTCAAGTAAGATTTGAGTTACATTGAGGGTAGGTATAAAGAGTTTATTCAATCTATTTCAGGTTTCTTACGATGGATGATATGAAACAGAAAGCACTTATCGAAGCGTGGCTCTTAGAAGACCTCCCTAACTGTAATGCGGAATCTGATGTTGAACAATCCGACAACGAAACTCCAGAAGATGTTCAACCTCCATTGCTACGGGATATCGACACAATTTTTGAAGAGGCGTTGGAAAGAGAGCTTCATCTTAGTGACTAGCCACATTTGGACAATGAAATGCAATCCTGTGATTCTCAACAGGTAACACAAACTATACTTCTTACATCCAGCACTGATTTGAATGTTGCTGACATGCCAGGAATTGCAACACCAGTCATTCCATCAACTAGTGTTTTGTCTTCAAAAAAAAGACCTGAAGTAGAGCAAAGGTGAAATAAAAAAAATAGAGAGGAATTATTGACTGAAGGGACATTTGGGTGTGGAACTATTAGGTCTAACCGTAAAGGACTACCAACAAACATGAAGCCTGACAATAAACTGAAAAGAGGAGAATATGACTACAGATTTCCAAATAGTTCCAGCTAGACATTGGACTTTGGAAATGGAAAGATAATAAAGTTGTACATTTTGTCTCAAATATTTTACGGAAATGAGCAAGCCACAGCAACAAGAAAAGAAAAGAATGGTTCTAAATCCACAGTAACCTGCCCCAACGTCGAGGAGTAGATACCGCAGATCGTCTTCGAGCATTGTATTGTGTAGATAGAAAGTCTCCGAAATGGTGGCATCTCTTAGTCTGGAGCAAGACGGATACAGCAATGCATTCATTGTACATGGCCTTCTGCGAGACAAAACGCCCATGAAAGACTTTCGAAGATCTGTGGCACAAGGCCTAATGTCAAAGAAGGATCTTCCAATGTCGGAGAAAAAGAGATTGTCAAGAGATCAAACTCCAAGCCCAAGTCAATTAAAGTCAAAGCGCCGCATAACGGGATTTTCTACCCTAAAAGATGTAATGATGGGTAATAGAGGAAGCCATTGGCCTCGCTTTGAGAAAAATAAAGGACGTTGTGAAGTTTGCAGTATGAAAAACATCCAGTCCAAGCCACACACAAAATGCTCTCACTGCAATGTATTTTCATGTCTAAATGAGAAAAAAAAATGCTTTTCAGAGTATCACGGCATAGAAATTTTGTAAAAAAAATGGTAAAAATTAGAATCAAAATATGTCCAATGTTTTTACAAAAACCTGGACATTTTGGTAACCAAAAGTCACTGACGGTACTTAAAAGTCCAGGTTTTGAAAACAATACCTAGAATACTAATAAAAATCTAAAAAAAATATATGTGTTTCCTTAAACGGTACATAGTACGAATTAATTACCAAAAATCGTTATTTATCAATTTATCATATAGTCGTTAGGAAAGGGTTAAATTATTATAAAATCTATAGTATCATTGTGTTCTTTTTTCTGGTTTCCCTAAGACAAATCTTAAAGAACTTCGTACTTAGCAATTGTACCACTGAAATACCATTTTTATAAGAGTTCCAGAAATTTGTAGCCTATACTCGATTCGTAGCGATTGAAGTCAACAACCCTGCAGGACGAATGATTTGTTTTTTTTTTTTGTAAATAATTGTAAATTATGTGTGTTTGTTAATAAACTATTATAATTTGAATTACATTGTTTTTGATTACCTTTTTAGGGTTCCGTACCCAAAGGGTAAAAACGGAACCCTATTACTAAGGCTCTTCTGCGCGCTGTCGAATTACATATGCCATCAATAACAGGCACAGTATTTCATCATAAAGCATATTATTATAAATCCAGAGCGTAGCTAGTTGTACACATTTATTGACTTGCAAGATTGCATTCTTACACATTTATTGAAGAATTAGTTTTTGTATATCTGCGATGCCCTATAGAACAAGGTCCTTAAGTTTACTTTGTATTGTTCATTTACCAATTGTGTATTTTCATATAATGGTTTATGGGTGCGTCCTAAATTTAGGCAAAAATGTAGGGTCACCCTATTAGAAAGATGGTTCCGACCACAGAAGAGTGAGATAGCAATGTGTAGGTATTTGACTCAAATAGGTATTAGGAGTGCAATCTCCACCTATACCTATAACTTCGTGCCTATAGGTATAGTCCGCGCCACACAAGTGGTTCGCCATGATTCGCTAATTATTGCGCATGTGTGCACGATACCGACGCCGCATCGCGAAGTGGTGAGCGTGGGCGTAGGGAGCGCGCGGGAGGCATTAGGTTGGCGGGCGGGTGTGCTCCGGCGTCTCGTCTCTCTGGCTCCCGCGCTTACCTATATTTTGCCTTTTGCGCAGCGTTCTGCGCCTAACTTCCCATCCGCCGACTTGTGTGGCGCGGAGTATACAAGTGCTTTTTACAAAACGTATCATACAATACAATACCTATATGCAATTATATTCATCGATAGGAATATCTAGAACTAACTTTTTGCGAATAAATTTTTGGTAAGGCAATGAACTTTGTGTTACGAATAAACGATTTTATTGCGATTTCGGAGTTGTAACTAATAAATAAATATTAGGGGGACATCTTACACACGGTCTCTGACCCCAAACTAAGAAAAGCCATAGAATAATTATTCTATGGCAAAGCTTGTGATATGGCTGCCAGAGACTGAATTGAATATTGAATATATTTATTTGCATAATATACAGAGCATTCTTAAAAGCTAAGTATCTACTACATGTACATATTTTTAAACACATACTTATATAAATAACACCCATACACAGAGCAAATACCTATGTTTATCACATAAATGCTTGCCCTGGGTGGGGATCGAACCCATGCCTCGATCGAACCTATTTGAGCGACGACGCGACGAATTATTTATTTGTTCTCTGGGTCCGGGTATTAATCTCAAGGTATTGCTTATGGCGCCAGTCACCAAAGAAAATATTTACTCCTAGATGACCTAGATCTCATGTGCTCAACTATTCCCAAAATACCACAGCAAAATACCTTCTTTTATCGTCAGTCGGGTAAAACATTTTCTTGATTTTTTCAAAGTCCTGCCATCTATTGATGAGTATAAAATTTTGAAAACTAGTACCGCCATCTATTGACGAGTAGCTAGAGACTTAGCTTAAGCTTATGGAATAAATTAATAGATGTCACTTTTGGAACTGATTTATTATCTGTTTCAAATGGGCATAGAGTGAATTACTTTTTTCTTTTCATTCACTCAAAAGTCAATATTCACAGATAAAAAAATATTCACAGAAAGAAACGAAAAGATGTTGATCAAAAATCTTCATTGGTATTTGTAATACAAAAATTAGAATTTTGCAATAATTTGGTCGTTTATTTCGATAATTATGTGACTTTTTAGATAGCCAGATTGATGTAGTGGTATAAAAGTGTTAACTAAATAACCTCTCTTTCATCTTTTTGTCGAGTGCATTCAACAAAAGAAACAATGGTAAATTCAGCAATACAAACACTGGAGGCTGCGGCTCAAATGTTGATGGTAAGATTACCTTTTTGTAATTAAATCGCGGAGTAAAATTGTAACTGGATCAACTGATTAATCGAGGACATTTTCTGAAAATCTTTGCCAAGATCAACCTTGTTTCAGCATATTTTATTGACATAACAAACTAGGAACATTCTTCTCACTGCGTTTTGTTCATCTCGCTGTTTTTCCATGAAATAAAATGGGAATAATATCAAATAACATGCACATTTAAGTGTGCATTATCCAAAACTACAAATTTAAGCCTAATCAGCTGATTAGAATTTTGTAATCATTCATAACTTCCTTTTTAATTGCCCATAATTTCACCAATTTTTCAAAGAAAACAGCCATCTCACATCTAAAATAGTAGTACAATAATTCTGCCATTGTGCTCACCGTGTGGTACATAATATTCTAAAAACAATGAAAACAACAATAGACAATGGACATTCATTTATTAACAAAAATAAAATAGGAAAAATACACATAATAAAAATTAACTTAGAACTATAATATCAGATGATTTGTTTGTGTCACAAGCCAAAACCATACTATTTAAAATATGGAAGTGCTATGTTTTGAGCAGTAACACCATATTTAAGTATTTGTTTAAATTGCAGTTGTCTGCTGTCTAGGTCTATAACAATTTTAAAACACACTAACAAATATTTTGCCGAAATGGTATTGATTTCTATTTGATTACTTACCACTATTAGGTAAACTCGATATCAAATCTCTACAGTAGACTCTGTCTGTATCAGTGTGTGTGATAACTAGCATAACACCAGAGACCACGCACTTCCCTTCTTGGGAATGTAGTGACACTCTGTATGCAACTGCGCCTGAAAATTAGGACCACATATATGCCAGTGGCCCAGAGCCCCACTCCATTATACATACAATTTAAGGAGCTGGGCTGGCTCAGTTGGACGCTGAAAGGGAAAATGCACAAAAACCGCCACGCGGGACTTCAGTGCAGGACTTATCGCCACATAGAAAAAGATAAGGGACCACAAAAATTATAATGATCTCAATAGCTCATAGTACAAACAGTTCAGCTCACAAACTATTTCATATAGTTAGCTATTTGGTAGTTTGTGAGTTAAACTATTTGTACTATTACCTGTAAGTCTTTGTAAAAATTCTTTAAATCATATAGTGGCACACTACTGCATCCACAAAAAGTGTAGATAAATTTATTGTGTGAGAGAAAGAAGTTGATGGGATGAGTTTAGATAGAGTTAAATGGAGGAATGTGATACGCTGTGCTATACCCACCTATGGGATTAACCCTTATTAGACCTATATTATGTTAGCACTTCTGGGCGCAAACCATGCCTATAGTCGACAAAAAACTGGCCCCTATAATATTAAAATCAAAAAAATTAAGACGTAGAGGTCAAAAGGTTAAAGTTAAGAAAATGTGTGGAAATCTACTAGACTTCTACTTAGGTCTACAGTTGGTAAATAGTCACTGATGCATATTTAACTGCAATACCAGTGTTGCTGGTACATTGTCTATTCGTCAGGTTGAGGATTCTGTTATATTGTTTCTGAAACTTCACAATTTGTGTTATTGGACACATATAATTATGTATGCACTATATAGTGCCTGCCCTGCACTAAGTTTCTTCTTGTCGAGTCAGCAATTCGATCATAAAATTTATATTTGGCTAAATGCTGTCCAACCAGTAGGAGGCCATGGACACTGTGGCAGTGCTGGCCTTGTAGAGATGAGATGTAGGGAAAAAAATCTGCTGTTCGAAATAAAATTGCAACTCGGAATCGACAAAATGTATGAAACAACTGTTCTCGGATTCCGCTAATAAAAGTTGTTCATATTTATCGTCTGAATCTCGCCTAGATAATCTTGTATACCTAAATATATATATTTTCTCTTGCAGGCACCGCCAAACTTGGTGACATCTGAGCAACGTCATCAAGCAGAAAGTGTGTTCCTCGAGTTTCGTAACACTAAAAATCCATACGAGATGTGCAGAGAGTTATTGGAGAAGTCAAGTTCAGACTACGTCCTGTTTGAAGCGGCTGGCTTATTGAAATCTGGATTAGTTAGAGAATGGAACTTACTATCACAAAGTGATATATCGTCGCTGCGGGAGTATTTACTCAATTATCTGCTAAGGAAAGATACTCCTCCGTTTTTGAGAGAGAAGTTGTTACAGGTCTGTAAGAGAATTTTTATGTACAATGGAGGTATTCTTTTTGTAGAATAGGGCTACATTTGGCCACCAACTCGCCTGATGGAAAGCAAGGTTGTAGCCGAAGATGGAGTATGTAGACCTAGAATATACCTATTCACTATTATTAATTTTGAGATTTTAAGAGAGACCTCTTTTAACATCCTAAAATTGTATTTAATTTAATATTTTACTTAGCATCATATTCATTAAAAAAAAAAAACAAGCTCTTTAATTTTATTGATAAGATATTTCAGGGTCTTTTTATAGTTATTATTTAAATTTTACAACAAATATTATAAGTCGAAGTAATAAATATATATTATATGTATATAAATATATGTAAATAATAAGTAACAATCAATTATATTTTATAGTTCATTTACATTAATACTTCAAGTATTTTAGTCTTGTATTGTCAAAATATATATGTATATAATTATATAAAAGATTGGGAACAAAAGTGTCAAAAATCATGAGAAAATATACGCGTACAAGATATACTGTTAGGATGCAAACAAGTTATCACACACAAAACAGGCTATGATCTTATGATATGATCATAAGTTTAATATTTAGGATGTTCCTCTAGAGTCTAGAGCCTAGACTAAGAACACATTTTAGGATTTCCTTGTACTCATGATAATTATGTACAACTTTTACGATGGTACCAATCCCACAATGACGAAAAAAATTTCTGTTATTCCATATGAAAACTTTACCAACTGTCGAGAAAATTTATGAACAGCTGATTTGATTTCGTGACTTCTGGGTTGGTCTCATAGTAAAAGATGGTCATAATAATAAGTACAATGATAACCTGGAATACATATGTCGTCTAGAGACTCACCTGTGTTATTTAGGTGCCTATTTGTTTGTAGGCGGGCTGTATACTGATGTGCAATGTCATTATCTGTCAAGGCATGTTTTTCCTTCTTTGTCCAAAGGTCTAGTCTGTTCTTAAATGATTTTTTTAGGTGTTACCTGAAAGAGTAATTCTATTTCCAGACCATAGCAATAATAATCAAAAGAGGCAGCATTGACGACAACGGCCGCGAACGCAAAGCTCTACTCAGCGAATTAGAAAAACTCATCCTCAGCTCACCAATCAACCAACAAAAGCTGGCTTGTTCCCTCATCCTGGCCATCATGCAAGAATACGCCATCACCGTGAAGTCCGCCGACGTTGGCTTGATGTGGGAAGTCCACTTCAGACTGAAGAAATCCTTCGAAGCATCAGATTTGAAGAGAATATTCAGATTCGCTGTGAGCGTTTTAGAGCAAATCGTACGATCGGGCCACCGTCGTCCAGAAGGAGAACAAGCGTTGCTGACAAAGCTATTATTAACTATAGTGGAGTCAGTACTGTGTTGGAGTCATGTATCTCCTTTACTGTCCAAGAGATTGATCGGAGCATTCGAGGCTATACATGAAAGCGACTCAGCCCCCGCTTTAAGACTCAACCTAAGCTGGGTAGACACAATAATGCAACCCGAATTGCTGCAACTCTTCTTCGAAATCCATGTCTATGTGAGATCAAATCCTGAATTGATAAACACGTCGCTCACGTGTCTAGTGCAGCTAGCTAGTCTCAGCGGCCTCGCCGATAATCTTAAGAAGCAATATTTAGAGAATTATGTGAATAGTTTCATGAATGCGATGACGTATATTGAGCCTTATGATAAGGAGTTTTTGGGTTTTGGAGATATTTATAGGAGACTGATTCAGTTTTTCCGGCCGGCGATGATAGCGGCTCTGCCTCCGATGTTTCTGCAGACGCTGACTACGCTCACCTGCCACTGCATTAGAGGCTCTATTGTTGAAGAAAATGTAAGTAGATAGATAAACTATTATTTCACACACACAATACACATTATATTACTACTAGCTTTTGCCCGCGTCATATTTTAATTTTTGTGCTATCCTATAGAAAGATTCTGGGATAGCATTATAAGGATTTTATTAGCATTTTTCCGGGATAAATAGTAGCCTATGTCACTCACCGATCTTTGAACTAAATGTATACATGCCAAAAATCAAATCGATTGATGAATATCGATGAACATACATAAAAACATTATAGACGAACAATAGTACATCTTCCTGTTTGAAAGTCAGTAAAAAATCGCATTCAATGCATTGAGCCATAACCAGAACCACCTCGCTTGACTAATGCGGGTTGGTGGATTCATATAGGTGTGCTATCAAATGTCTTTATACTACTATCCGTTGCTCTGTTGCTGCGTGCGGGTGTGCCCCGGCGCGAGTCTCTCCCGCGCCTACCTATATTTTGCCTATTGCGCAGCGTTCTGCGCCTAACTTCCCATCCGCCAACTTGTGTGGCGTGGACTATATTTTTATACATTTTTAGACATTATACCACTAACTGAGGTTATCAAACAAATTCAAAGATCCTAAGATCAAAAAGGCTATCTCAGTTTAGAACACAAAAGAATAAAATATCCTTTGTGTTTAATATAAAACACGTCTCTTGACCTTTGACTCATACGTGCTTTCTTTTGTATGTTTGTTTATTATTAGTCACAAAGAGTGTTTGCTTACTGTTTAAATTTTCAGACTTAGGTGATGGATTTAATAATATGTTCTGTGTATGTCTGAAAACATAACATTTTGTAACTATTTAGACGAATTGATTGTTCTACCGGAACGTAAATTTTATCAAAAATGTACCGCGAATTTTCTCGATGTTCTACAGAAAACGCGAAAGCATTGGAAGGGTTCTAAAAGGGTTCTCCATGGTCGATTCAGAATCCTCTTAAGAACTTGTATAGGTACTGTATAGCATTGTTTCAAGTGAATTGACTAAGTATAATTATTTTTCACCAAAAATGGCCCAACCGACTACAATCGTTGTAAAATTCGAATAGCTCGAATCGATGTATGCCCTTTTATAAGTTCGTATTATTGACACGACACTATGGTGTCTTGCGTGAATGTTTCGATAAATAAAAGTCACATACACTGTATTGTCCAAAAAGGTACAAATACAATTTACAATTTAAACAAATAATTTATCTTCATTTATTTATATTTATAGCACAATAAAAAAATGAAAGAAAATAATGAAAATTAAAAAAGAAATAAGAAAAATAAGAAAATTAGAATGTATTACAAATTAAATTTTGAAATTATAAAATATTTAAAATTGAGTAGGGTTTCTACCGTGGTGGTCTAGTGGCAATGACACCCGCCTTACAATCGTGAGGTCGTGGGCTCAAATCCCGGTCCCGTACACATGAATTCCTTAGAATTTATGTACGGAATTTCACACCACTGGCTTTTCGGCGAAGGAAAACATCGTGAGGCAACCTGCATACGTCCGTAGAAGAAATTCGATGGCGTATGTGAAGCCACCAAACCGCACTGGGCCAGCGTGGTGGATATGGCCCAATCACCTTTCTTGGGTAGGCCTACGTCCTGCAGTGGACTATTAAAAAGGCTGGTACAGGGTTTCTACAACACCACTACCGGTTCGATCGAACACGCCGAAATATGGACATGTTTCGGCGTTTATGGTTTTTTGAAGCGCGTAATGTAACGCGCGTATAAGCGTGTATGCCGAAACAACCGTATACGCGCACAAAAATACACTAATCTGCAACCTGCTCTAATGTGTGAATGAACAAAACTTATAACTACCTACATATTTTATTTGCAGGTTGATGAAGACACAGTATGGAGAGAGTCATTAAATAAGTTCCTACACACATGGAGCTCGGTAGTGAACGAGGCCGACGGGTACTCCAATGAAACGCTGCTGAATCCATGTATAGAAATATTCAATACGTATCTACAATGTAGATTGGCACCGCCTGATGGGACGAGGTAAATATATAATCACCACAAAAAGTTCTTAGATGATCGTGAATTCTTGCGAGTGAGCTCGAAGAGTCAACACGTCCTGAAGATGCCTCGTTTAGAGGCGAAACACGTGTCGAATAGAGTACAGTAAGAATAGGGGTGCTATTTATTGACTAAGTATTTTTTCAATTATTTTATACCATTTTTTATAAATAAATTATATTTGTAATGTTAACATATTAATTAAATATTATTTTCAGGTTTACTCCATTTTTTAAATAGATTACTAATCACTATTTTTGTTACAGGTTTAATTATTTTTTATTATTTTAAACGGATTAATTAAAAAAAATTTTGTTTCAGGTTCATTCATATTTTGTAAACATACCTAAGCCTAACTTTTCTAACCTGACCTAACCATAGTCGAACCATGATACAGTTTGATGATTAATTACTAATTTTGTTTGTGATTTAATTTGGATTTTGAATAGTACCCTTAACTTATATGACTACGACAGAGCGGAAATACACTAAATATTTATTCAAAACAAGAATTTGAAGATGAACTTCCGCAAAGTAACGCCTGATTCAATAAACGATCGTGAATCCACCAGTGTTTTTGCGTTTTCTGTAAGAGAGTTCTCTACAGAGTAGAGCATTAAGAAAAATCGCGGCACGTTTTTGATAAAAAGGATAAAAAGGATGCAGAGACTCGACCTGTCAACACATTTTTACTATATTTTTTTGCAATCATGTAAAAAAACATCTTTTCTAATAATGATGTGTGCTTCAAAAATATAGTATTTTTTTGCTGTTTTCATGTCACTAGTTAAAATTAAAATTAGACCACCAAAAAAATTACAATGATTTTTTAATGTTTTTAACATCTAAACTCTACCAATGCTTGTGTGGCCAGATATTTTAAAACTTCATTAAAAACGACCTTGTACATACTAGAACAGTTTTAGATGCGTCATAAATTACTCTGACGAACATAACATTTTTAGAAATAAACTTGGGAGAAAATGAGTGTATTCGTATACAACAGGTATTCGTCTGTATGAGCTGCCGACATCCTTCTTTATGGCTCCTCTTCACAATCGGCAATGATCGACACTCGTTGATCGCCTGTGATCGGCAAGGTAATCGTCACGATCATTGTGCAAGCATCCACACGATCGTCCGTGTTCATTTATTGAGCGACAAGCCTTCAAGATGGACGTAGATGTTATAGCTGCAGCTACCATTAATTTAATTTTCATATACAATCATTTTATCAACGTAGTTGAACGACAAGTTGTGAAAAAAAATTGAAGAAGATGGTGGTGTTTGAGCATTCATCGTAATAGATCAAAGTAAATACCTATATATATATGGGTTTGCACTTGCACTAACTTTTATTTTATAAACAAAAATCGACGCGACGGACGTACGCACGGCTCCGCTGTCCTCCGGTGAATGAATGATCGTGTGGGCACGCGCCCAACTACACGCGATTCCCTTTGATGCGTGTCCGAAAAACCGACAAGTCACCGATCGCCGCGATCACGACGACGACTATTGACGATCATGGCCGACTACAGGCGAGTAGCCCTTCTACACGATCGTGCTCGCGTGTAATCGTCTATGATCGCCGATTGTGAAGAGGCGCCATTCCGGGAAAAAACTCTTTTCACCCCTTAAATTGTAACAAAATGTTATGTTTTTGGTGTCAATCGCGTATGTGAGAAATATTGCACGTTCGTACGTCTTACATTTTCAGAAAAGTTTTTAGTTTATGTATACTTTTCAGCCAAAGTTTTGCGTTAAAATGACTTTTTAGATGCTTATAACGTTAAGGTCATAAAAACATTTTAAGACGTGTAAGCCTAGTGATTGAAATGCTTATTACAAGAAGAAAAAAACACTCAAATCGGATAATATTTAGAGGTAGATAACAGCTTATTGTTTTTGTATGGAAAAGTTTGACACCTCACAATCGTCTTAAGAACTTATATTCTTTGTCTCCATTCGAGAACTTTACAGCCCTATCAGCCGTCCGTTCTTAGAACTATAGTTATGGCAGTGGGTAGGCCACTGCCATTTTAACTTGCTAATCTAGGCTAGGCTTTGTATCTTTTAATTAGTCACATGGTGCCAACTCTTGCCATTTGTATTTAAATGACCGTCACCATAACACTTGGAAAAGGGTAAAACGAATTTAGCTAAAATAATTCTAAACGGAAAAGTATGTTAGTGTTCCTTACATTTCACATAAGATATGAATATAGTTAGTTATCTGTATAAGTATGTATTAAAAAAATATGTATATGTAGTATAAGGCTGCGCCACTCAAGTTGGCGGATGTGAAGTTAGCTACAAGCTGCGCAATAACCAATCAACGTGCGGCTTTATGTGAACTTCAGTCAGGATTGCTTGTAGCTGACTACACATCCGCCAACTTGTGTGGTGCGGCCTATATATATATCAGCATTGGGGCAAACCTGTAACTGCTCACCTATTTATGTTATCTATACTTCTATACTATCTATACTAATATTATAAAGAAGTAAAGTTTGTGAGGTTGTAGGGGGTAATCTCTGGATCTACTGAACCGATTTTATTTTATTTATTTATTAAAATCAATAGCCCTTAAAAACTTAAATTAACTTAAAAACTAAACTTAAAAGGCCAATAACTGATTTATACTATGTTACCAAACAATTTTTTTTTTTGAAAATTCTTTTACCAATAGCAAGCCACATTCTTTGCTAGTGTCATCCTACTATCCTACTATAGTCTGACCGTTTAACTGAGTCCACGCCTGCGCGGGTACAGGGGCGCGGGGGTAGACGACAAAGGGGACTGAGACAGGTGCGGGCGGCGGGTCCTCACCGCCCGCACCTGTCTCAATCCCCCTTTGTCGTCTACCCCCGCGCCCCTGTACCGCGCAGGCGTGGACTCAGTTAAACGGTCAGACTATAATATTATAAACGTGAAAGTTTGTAAGGATGAATGGATGTATGGATGTTTGTTACTCTTTCACGCAAAGACTACAGAACGGATTGAGATTAAACTTCGCAATTATATAGCTTATACATCAGAATAACACATGGACTACAAATTATAATGATATTGCGTAAATTTTCTATAATATAACGATAAGTGTTAAGTAAGTAGGAAAATTCTGCTATCTGCGAGCTATTCTAGAGTGCGCTTCAAGAAATGTAAAAAAAAAAACAAATATCGAATCGAACAACCGTCAAATCGTTTTTTATTTTTTATTTTCCACCTCCTTTATTAAGGGTTGTAAGGTAGGGCCTCGGGTTTGAAAGACGGAAAGTGACATAGTCTTCTTTTTATTCCGGATAAATAAAGGGTTCCCATGGGATAGCACAAAAATCAAAATATCATGCGGGCGAAGCCGCGGGTAAAAACTAGTTTATTATAATGTATTGTTTCCATGTATTTCGACAGATGCGGCGACAAGCCAGACGAGGATATCAGAGATGAGTACGAAGAAGACGAGCGCAAGCTCCACAGTCACAATTTGCTGACTATCGGAGCCATCGCGAGGAAGGCGCCAGCGCATTGCTCGCACGTACTCTTCACTCTGTTGCGAGATAGAAGCAAGCGGTAAGGACCCTAAATAATCGGCTAAGTACGAGTAGGACTCGCTCACTAAGGGGTTCCGTACTGTATGGGAGCCCCCCTTAAATATTTATTTTATTTTAATCTAATCGATTGCATTAAAATTTTGTTCTGTACATTGCAAGAAATAATAGGCTATTGTTATACTAAGCGCTACACAAGTCGGCGGATGAGAAGTTAGCCGCAGATGACACTTCGCCGTGATTCGCTAATTATAGCGCATGTGTGCAAAATGCCGTCGTCGTGTGGCGTTGTGGTGAGCGCGGGCGTAGCGAGCGCTCGGGAGGCATGAGGTTGGCGGGCGGGTGTCCCCGGCGCAAGTCTCGTCTCGGGAGCGCATACATATATTTCGGCTTTTGCGCAGCGTTCTGCGGCATAACTTCCCATCCGCCGATTTGAGTAGCGCTTAGTATACTATTTTTTTTAATACTATTATTTATAAGTACTATTAGCATTTGTTTGATGTTCAGGTTAGAAACCCAACTTCACCAGATGCACATGGGGAAATTACAACTGAACAGTGGATTAGAACTAGCTTCACTGTTCGAAGATCTTCACTGGATCCTGTTGATAACAGGTAATAGCAAGATATACAGGGTTATTTCTAATAAATTCGCATCCTTTCAGGGGCTTATTCTGTACACCGAAACTAACAACATTTGTTCTGCGACTTTTATTATTTCTCAAAAAAAAAGTTGGTGGTTCCTTAGAAAAATATCGTTCACCCTCGACAAAATGTATGAAAAAGCTATTTTTTTTTAGTTTTAACAAAAGTCGTAGAACAAGTCGTGGTTAGTTTTGATGTACAGAATAAGCCCCTAAAAGAAAGCTAATTGATTAGAAATAACCCTGTTTATACACTTTGTCGATTTCAATCGCTAAGCAAAGTTATTATTCACGATTGATGTCATAATTGCGTTAATTTTTATAGGATTTTTGTTTTGACGTACAGTACACGTCTCTTCACAGTGAGAGTTCGCGCATTCACATACGCCATCGAATTTCTTCTACGGACGTATGATGTATTCTTCTGCAGGTTGCCTCACGATGTTTTCCTTCACCAAAAAGTCAGTGGTGTGAAATTCCGTACATAAGTTCCATATAACTCATTGGTACGGGACCGGCTATGTTAATGCTTTTAATGTTTTATGCTGATAAATGTGATATTATGAGTGCTGATGTACTGTTATGAGCAATGTTAGCGCTTAAAATGAGCAAATCTTTTAAATATAATTTGGTGGGAGTTATACAGGGTTATCTGCTTGCCCTGTACTACGCCGAAAGGGGGTGATTAGAACATTATTATAAACAACTTTTACTATGAGACCAACCCATAATTCGAGAAAAAATTAGCTGTTCCATAAAAAATTGCAGCACGGAATCGACAAAATGTAAGCAACAGCTGATTTTTTCTCTCGTATTCTAGATTGGCCTCATAGTAAAAGTTACTCGTAATTATCGTCTGGATCACCTTCTTTTGGCTTAGTACACCAGCACTCCTACCACGGCAAAGGGATAAAGCCATTTTATCCACTTATAATGTCAGTTGTCAATGTCAATCCATAATTTGTTTCCACTCCGGGAGGATAAATTCGCGGAGAGACAATTTGTCCATTTGCTATGCTATGGGTGCAGTACGGGTAACCCTGTATTTATTCGTCATCCAGTACTAATAATGTAGCCGTGGTGGTCTAGTGGTTGTAACGCTTGCCTGTCATTCTTGAGGTCGTGAGTTCAATACCAGTCCCGTACCAATGAGTTTCTTTGGAACTTATGTACGGAATTTCACACCACTGGCTTTTCGGTGAAGGAAAACATCGTGAGGCAACCTGCATACGTCCGTAGAAGAAATTCGTTGGCGTGTGTGAATCCACCAACCGCACTGGGCCAGTGTGGTGGATATGGCCCAATCACCCTTTGTGGGTAAGACAATGTCCTGCAGTGGACTATTGAAAAGGCTGGTACAGGTTCAGTAACTAATATAATAAAAAAATATTTCCAGGTCATTTCCTAGCCATCGATTGTACTGAAGGCGAAACTGTCATGATCCCGACAGAAATCATACATCACAGTATTGCAGAGAACTCGAATGTTGAGTTGTCTCTTTCTTATTTGACGGGCAGCAATAGTAACCCGGAAAACGTCGATCCTATAATGAAGTAAGTGATATCGATTTATTTTCTTTTTACCGTTTATTTATATGCTACCAAATGTTTAATAGCATCATATGAAACATAATAAAACATGTCATCAGTATACTAAGCGCCACACAAATCGGCGGATGAGAAGTTAGCCGCAGAGGACACTTCGCCGTGATTCGCTAATTATTGTTAGTGCGCATGTGTGCATAATACGTAGGGAGCGCGCGGGAGGCATGAGGTTGGCGGGCGGGTGTGCTTCGGCGTCTCGTCTCTCTGGCTCCCGCGCATACCTATATTTCGGCTTTTGCGCAGCGTTCTGCGCATAACTTCCCATCCGCCGACTTGTGTGGCGCTTAGCTGATGCTTAATTTAATCGTTTATCATATGTATAGTAGGTATCCGAATCATATAACTAAGCGGCTGACATCACAACCGACAAGTTGTATGATTCAAACTGCAAAAAAATCTACAGAAAATTTATAATATTGATTGAATTTCCAGAATCCTAGGCGAAGTGTTTCGTATAAGCCAGTGGGAGTGCGTGGCTTTAGACGCTGGTCTCGGCTGCATGTTCAGTCCAGAGCTGTCTGCTACCATCTCCTGGCTGATGAAGATCTGGGCCAACTCGTATCTGATGATAGACTCCCATGAGTATAGCGAGGTGAGTCGTACGTGGCATTAGACGCTGGTCTCGGCTGCATGTTCAGTCCAGAGCTGTCTGCTACCATCTCCTGGCTGATGAAGATCTGGGCCAACTCTTATCTGATGATAGACTCCCATGAGTATAGCGAGGTGAGTCGTACGTGGCATTAGACGCTGGTCTCGGCTGCATGTTCAGTCCAGAGCTGTCTGCTACCATCTCCTGGCTGATGAAGATCTGGGCCAACTCTTATCTGATGATAGACTCCCATGAGTATAGCGAGGTGAGTCGTACGTGGCATTAGACGCTGGTCTCGGCTGCATGTTCAGTCCAGAGCTGTCTGCTACCATCTCCTGGCTGATGAAGATCTGGGCCAACTCGTATCTGATGATAGACTCCCATGAGTATAGCGAGGTGAGTCGTACGTGGCATTAGACGCTGGTCTCGGCTGCATGTTCAGTCCAGAGCTGTCTGCTACCATCTCCTGGCTGATGAAGATCTGGGCCAACTCGTATCTGATGATAGACTCCCATGAGTATAGCGAGGTGAGTCGTACGTGGCATTAGATGCTGGTCTCGGCTGCATGTTCAGTCCAGAGCTGTCTGCTACCATCTCCTGGCTGATGAAGATCTGGGCCAACTCGTATCTGATGATAGACTCCCATGAGTATAGCGAGGTGAGTCGTACGTGGCATTAGACGCTGGTCTCGGCTGCATGTTCAGTCCAGAGCTGTCTGCTACCATCTCCTGGCTGATGAAGATCTGGGCCAACTCGTATCTGATGATAGACTCCCATGAGTATAGCGAGGTGAGTCGTACGTGGCATTAGACGCTGGTCTCGGCTGCATGTTCAGTCCAGAGCTGTCTGCTACCATCTCCTGGCTGATGAAGATCTGGGCCAACTCGTATCTGATGATAGACTCCCATGAGTATAGCGAGGTGAGTCGTACGTGGCATTAGACGCTGGTCTCGGCTGCATGTTCAGTCCAGAGCTGTCTGCTAACATCTCCTGGCTGATGAAGATCTGGGCCAACTCGTATCTGATGATAGACTCCCATGAGTATAGCGAGGTGAGTCGTACGTGGCATTAGACGCTGGTCTCGGCTGCATGTTCAGTCCAGAGCTGTCTGCCACCATCTCCTGGCTGCTGAAGATCTGGGCCAACTCGTATCTGATGATAGACTCCCATGAGTATAGCGAGGTGAGTCGTACGTGGCATTAGACGCTGGTCTCGGCTGCATGTTCAGTCCAGAGCTGTCTGCCACCATCTCCTGGCTGCTGAAGATCTGGGCCAACTCTTATCTGATGATAGATTCCCATGAGTATAGCGAGGTGAGTCGCTGTCATTCTTTTACAAAAGTTTTTGTTGATTTATGTTACGTACCTGTTTTTTTCTCTTTTCTTTTAAATATTTTTATATGGTTTGTTTTGCCGCTCACGCGCACCGTGCGCTCGGTTTGCTTGTTATTTTTGTTACGTGCACCACCCATAGACGTACCTATAAATTTTTATAGAGGAGCAGCTGCCTACCCACATCACACAAATATAATTTATTGTCTTTCCAGTCTTCTGGGGTGGGAAAGAAATTTCTAGGACGAGCAAGGTCTACACGTGTCTCTCTTAGTACGCCCATGGCGTCACCACTCTCCGAATTGCGTACCTCTCGTGCACAACAAACGCAACGTTTGCAAAGTGCCCGTACGCGCGTTTCACGTACATGCTGCTATTTTTGTTACTTGCTTACAGAACGAGTATATTGAGATAGCGGGAAGCCTTTCTACGCGCCGTTTGTGTAGATAACATCCAAAATGCACGTGCGCTGTTTGTAAGCCCTTCCTAAATGTGTATGTTCGCGGCACGGCGTTGAGGTCTGGACGCATCCTAACATTTTGCTTACATTTTGTTGTACAGATGTCGAACGTGCTATCGAGCGCGTTCGGTCGCACGTCATTAGGCGTGGGCTGGGCCGTGTCGCGGCTGGTGGCGCGCGTGTGCACGTGCCTGCGACACCTGCACACGCAGCCGCAGGCCGCCGAGCACGCGCTGCAGCTGCTCGCTACGCTCGTGCAGAGTGTGCGCCTGTGAGTATATACACAGATGTCGGCCGTGCTGTCGAGCGCGTTCGCTCGTACTTGTCTGCCCGTGGCGCACTAATGAACGGATCAAGTATGAGGACATTTGGTAAAGCAACTTAAGTTGTCGTTAGCGAGAAGAAGTGGCAGTTAGCAGAGCACATAGCTAGTAGAACGGACCCAATGGGTCCGCAAATTTCTTGAATGGAGATCATTTACTGGCAATTGCACCGTAGGACGTCCACAGACAAGGTATGGACCAAAGATTTGATTAAGGTTGATTCACCATTGACGCCGACAGCTCGGCGCGTAGCTCGTCGGCGATTTAATTTTTTTGCTGATCGCCAAAGAGTACTAGTCTCGCTGACGACGTTTGCTCGGCTCATTAACATTAAAACGCTTAAAGCCCGATTACACCTACCGAGTAGAGTGGAGAGACAGTAAAACACTGGGCCGAGACAGTGATACGGACGAGTGACTGTTTACACCATATTTTTGAAGTAGCGGCGAGACAGTCAGTCAGTTCAGTTTAAACGTTGTTAAGGATAGGAAAAAATGGCTAAAAAGATTTAAAAATTACTTACACCTCTCTTGGTAGAAGAATTAACTGCATTGTTAGCATAAGATAAATCTCGCATTTGGACGAGACCATGAATTTGAAAAAAGACCTGAGTTAGGAGCTACAAATAAGGTACATCTCGTTTCTTTTTATTTATGTCTGTAATCCGTTGAAAAAAAATCAAGAAACACAACTAGAATGCAATTAAACAGTTGCATAAACTTCACTGTGGTGTCCAAATTCTATTTCCCAGACAATTTTTACGTTTTAAACAAAACGTGATTTTCAAAATTCGCGGGAAAAATTGACGAGTTCGCATCGAGTGGCGAGTGCGCGTGTTCATATGCACTTAGTGAGCGAGCGAGTCAGCGCGGAGAAGCGGGGGGAGGGTACTCGGCCCAAAAAGTAGAACGGGGTTCGAGTGACTGTCTCGCCCGGTTGCTCGACCGAGCACTGGCCTATGTGTTTACATGTAGCGAGCGTTCGGCCGAGAGCACTGACTCGCCACTGTACTCGGTAGGTGTAATCGGGCTTTTACTGAAGACAGAGACACGCGGGATGCTCTCGGCGCCGATCATCCTCAGTGGCACCGACGCGCGGTGCACGCAGCGCACGGCTCTGCGCTGACCACTGTCAACACAATCGGCGATCATTGACGCGCGAGCACGATCGTGTAGAGGGCTACTCGCCTGTAGTCGCCGATCATCGTCCTTAATCGTCGAACGCGACGATCGAATGGCTCCTCTTCACAATCGACACTCGTTGATCGCCTGTCATCGGCAAGGTAATGAAGATCACTGTGCAAGCATCCACACGATCGTCCGTGTTCATTTATTGAGCGGCAAGCCTTCAAGATGGACGTAGAGGTTATAGCTGCAGCTACCATTAATTTAATTTCCATACAATCATTTTATCAATGTAGCTGAACGAAAATTTGTGAACCTTATTTTTATCTTTGTGAAATTTATGTTTGGGATTCCATATTACTGGGTGGTTCTGATAAAGTTCTATGAACTTAAATGTCTCTTCATTTGACCACCCAGTAGCCATGGTTTTGCACTTGTACTAACTTTTATTTTATAAACGTTTTTTTGTTTTTAATTAAGTATTTAGTTACGCTTGGCGTTCGACAAATTACTACAGACGATCGTGTGGATGTTTGCACTATGATCGTGCTGATTATAGACGATCACACGATCAACGATCATCGCCGATAGTGTAGAGGAGCCATAAAACGCTCCCTAGAACCTCTATTGAACTGTCAGCGCCGACGGTCGGAGTGACTCTAAAAGAAGCCTAAAAGACACCTGTGATGTTGGGACCACGCTAAGCGCAAGCCGCTTCTTAACGTTTTTTTTTGGCAATCTATAGACAAGGACTATGTTCATCAGTGGATTTCCTATAACTGATGTGATGGATGATGATGAAAATTGATCTGAAACGATACTATGCAGCAGGAACAGCGCCATATCCCGCAGCGAGGAGTTCCTGCAGCTCGTGCGGTGGGAACAAACCGGGAACAACCTGCCAGGGCCGCAGAGGAAGGAACTGCACAGAGCGTTCGCTATAGTCGCCAGAGACACGGATGGTGAGTTATCGTTGTCTCTCTTGTCTATACCAATCAAACATGTATAATACTCAGCTAAAATGATAAACTAACCCCAAATTATTTTCTTCAGGTCCGGTACGAGAGCACCTGGTGGAAAACGTAGTGAGGCTCCAACAGAAGCTGGTCAATTTGTTAGACATGAATGTGGATACGGAACCGGTCAGAAACATGCTAGCTGATGTATTAGACTGCTATATTGGAGTGGCCGAAGGATTTCTAGAGGTAAGGCACACTCATAATGTATAACAAGGTCACCAAATCTGTGGACCTCGCTCGATGACGTCACATCGGCGCTCAGGTACGAAAGGTAACAAAGATGCTAGCCGTAATGAAGGGATAGGGCGAGCGCGGGGTGGTGAAGGGCGAAGCGGGAGGGGCGTTGCATTCCAGCGAGGTCCACAGATATTGTGACTGTATTATACAGCACCCAAAAACTCGGGCAAGAGTCGTAAGGTAGTGACTATAAATCGCTAGTGGTTTCAAATCCCAGTCCCATATCATATAAATATTTGGGGACATCTTACACACGGCCTCTGACCCCGAACTAAGCAAAGCTTGTGATATGGCTGCCAGAGACTGATAAACTACTTATACATTTATATGAATGGGTTATTTGAAACTTTGTATGAATTGTCACACCATTGGCTTAACGGTGAAGCAAAATATTACCTCTATGTAGCAAGTCGCATACATAAAAATAAATAAATTAAAACGTATAAAGATTCTAATAAAAACTGGCTAAGAGCACACTCCTAGGGACAAGGACTCGCCATTAATCGTAAGGTTTTAAATCCTGGTACCATATCAATGAGTTCTGTGAAAATTGTGTAGGAAATTTCACACACCATTGGGTTTTTGGTGAAATAAAATCGTGAAGCAATAGTAGAAAAAATAGAAAAAACAACAGTGTGCGGTATGGCAGAAGAAATTCACGTGAAAATTGTTTCAATCTACAACACGGACAATGTGATGTTCCAACATCACCTGTTTTCTCCGCTATTTGCACAGAGCATTAGCGACCACACAACCAGAGAGATAGTGCTGTTATCGCTTGAGGCAATTCTCAACCAGAAAAAAGTATAGAAAATCTTGCCCAGAGCTGTCAAAACTGACAAATATGGATTAGAATTTGATATTATCGGGAGAAAAACAGGGCAACAGCCACTGAATCAAGTTATTTTTTATGTCTCTTTCCAACTCTCGCCATATTTAATATTAAATCAATGCACCCCCTTCAGATTTTTTCGATCGACCACATTATTCCTCTGGTTGCAAGCTCTGCGGCTATCTGTGACCGATTCATTTGTTTCTTTTATCAATCTGTTAATTTTTGGGGACTATGACTATTAGCCCGGGAGGTAAGCGCAAAAATTGCAACTACATTCTAAAAGCTGAACTTTTGGTATTACGTTGTCATGGTGGTGTACAACAATACCCCGGATTCAGTCAGCTGGAATGCTTAGCGTTTGGTGGGGATACCCGTTTGAATTATTAAAAAAATGTCTATTTTGCAACTACTTTTCAAAAAATCAAAAAAAAAAAAAAAAACAAAATTATTTATTTCGGTTCACAAGTTTTTAGAATAATAATACATTGGGGATTCCCTTTAAGCAAGATATGCCTGTAATAGGAGTCCCCGCTCTTCCTTAGTATAGCACATCGTAACACGAAATAATTAAATTTTTGATTAAAGTTAAAAGCTGAAAAGCTTTTTCTACCCGTACACCACGAGTAGAAAAATAAACTAAAAAAGAGTTTATTTCATTTGATTCTGAAGTTTGAAGTAGTTTGTAAAGATTGATGAAAATTGTAGGGCTTAAAAAATCGCTCCTTTTGTAAAAGCAGTTCGATTCGTGAGAGTTTGAGCTCGATGGTATGAATTGACATTACATGATCTATAATTTTGTCAATGGTGTTATAGCATGTAGTCTAATGTTCACGCACTTTTAAAGCCAAAAAAGGCTACTACAGCCATATGAAGGCACACGAACGATGCCTATCTAACTGTAGTTAGAGCAGAATCGAAGGTCGCCATAGCCTAAATCGTCAGGGAACCATATTGTATGAATTGACATGATGTCGGTTGTTACCATTTTGTCGAAATTTGTTTATTACTGTTGCAGAGTGGGTCGAACAGCTTCCTAGTGTGTCTCATGGTGGCGCTGAAGAAGGTGCCATCGATCTTGGGCCGCTTCCACAACTACCCGGGCGTGGTGTTACCCGCGCTGCAGCTGCTCGACCGCTCGGCGAGGAAACTCATCGTGCTGCCCGCCGCCGACACACACTATATCCATGAGTAAGATTCTACTGTTACTGGGTGGGTCAGGCACCTATTGCTGGGTGGGTCGGGCACCTATTGCAGAGTGGGTCAAAGAACTTCCTATAGTGTCATATGGTGCAGAGTGGGTCATCGTGCTGCCAGCCGCCGACGCAGACTATATCCATGAGTAAGATTCTACTGGTGCTGGGTGGGTCAGACAACTGTTACAGAGTGGGTAGAACAGCTGTGGCAGAGTAGGTCAGATAAGTTATACAGTGCAGTGCACAGTATACAGTGGGTCAGACAATTGTTGCGGCGTGGGTCAAACGACCTATGTTCTAGCGGCTGCCGAAATGGACTATATTGATGAGTAAGATTACATCTGATCGTGCATTAGTCTTTGCCATAGCGTCAGACACCTACAGCATTCGACGACTTGGAGGATTTTACTGAATATGCCTTAACTCGAGTACCCCTTCGTCGTGGCATAAAAGTATAGAATGTTTAGGAAAACCACTTCAGATTCAATTTTTAGCAGACTTTGAATCAGTTCCACCGAACAAAATCATCCCGGAAAATGCCAGTAAAATTAAAAAAAAATTGGTTGTCTGGAAACTCAGAGTGTCGAGTGGGAGTTTTGCAAATCAAATCGAATTACTTTTACGCCGCGTTGACCGAGCGCGCCGAGCACACACGCGAGCACATTGACACACACACTTGACTAAGCCAATCACAGACGTTGCCGCGCTTGTGTTTGATCGGTTTGGCGCTCGTTATATTACCGTAAATAAAACTCACACTGACCTATTCAGTTTTCCGTACGTGACACAAGATGGCCCTGTGCCATTTCCATAGAAATCATATCAAACGTTAACGCGATCGAGCAGGTTTCGAAAATTGTTAAAACATTCCACTCGGCCTTCTGTTTACGGAAGATACTTTTACGCAGTAACGTTATAATATGCGTCACAAGCCAAACGCTTAGGCCGATCGTGCCTCTCTATCGCTTGTACGCGCGGCTCAGGTGGAACGTGACAATAAGTGATGCTTTGTCGTGCGTGCAGCCGGCGTTTATCGATTTATAAGACGTTATAACGTCAAAAAATGTTAACGAATCGTGCTGTGCGGGCACATGCCCGGCTTCGGTTCTACTTCATGTAAATTGTCGATTATTTTAAAATTGTATTTTTCTTTTATTTACCTATTTTTGATTATTTTTTGCTGTCCGCGCATTATTTCGGGCGTAATGTCACTTGCTGGTTCCAACAGACTACCAGCATTACGCTGAGTTAGGACCAGTTTAGTGATAAGGATATTAGGTGTAATACCGTTGTTTTTTTGTGTTTTATGATTTGTTTTGTGGTTTATGAATTGAATTGTTTATGATTGCGACTTGATTGCATTATTATTTTAGAAAATAGACTAATTTTTTATTTACCATTTTTCTCTTGCAGGTTTTTGGAGATCTGCCAAAATACGTTCGATGTGTACCAGCGGTGGAATTCCGGAAAAATATCGAGCATCCCCCAGGACGCCGAAGAAGAAGCTTACGAGGTAATTGGGGTATTATGGTACACATGAGCGGGCCGGCACAATGGGCCCTGCGATACAGGTCATCCTAGTGCAGGGTCCACTGGTATTCTTGTATGTATGTAATCTTCTGCTAAATAAAACATTTTGTATTTGTACATAGCACCGGGACAGAAACCGTGACTATTAACTATGCAGGTTTAAATCTTGCGGTCACGACATTTTTTCCTCTTTTTTTATCACAGAAATAGATCTTTTAAGAGATTTTATTATTTCCATAATCTTAATGGATATCATGAGTAACGTTTCCCATCTGTCCGAAGAACGTTCGTGTTAATTTGTCGCTCGCGCTACAAGCGTTATTATACTAAGCGCCACATAAATCAGCGGATGGGAAGTAATGCGCAGAACGCGGCGCAAAAGCCGCAATAATTATAGGCATGCGCGGGAGCCAGAGAGACAAGATGCCGGGGCACACCCGCCCGCCAACCTCATGCCTCCCGCGCGCTCCCTACGCCCGTGCACATACTCGTATGCGGAATAATTAGCGAAGTTTTTGATTTTTTGATTTTGAATTTTTGATTATAATATCCAGGATATAATAGTCCTAATGGACATAAACAGTAACGTGGCACGTCTGTCGGAGGAGCGTTCGTGCGTTAATTTGTCGATCGCGCTTTGAGCAGTACTATCGCTGTTTACCTATTCTTTAAACCGGGGCCACACATTGACTATGTTAGCTACAATTCAGTCTTGGTTCCAACAAACCAACGTGTGGATCGGTCTTGGACTGACATTGGACGATCAATATCAGACTAAGATTGATCCACACATTGTTGTGTTGGAACCAAGACTATAATTTTAGCCAACAAAACCAATGCGTGGTTCGGCATTTACGTGCATTGCCAATTTCTATAATGTTACTATCACTATCCAGGATATAATAGTCCTAATGGACATAATCAGCAACGTGGCCCGGCTGTTGTAAGAGCGATCGTGCGTCAACTGAGTGTCGCGCGCGCTGCGGACGCCACTCCCATTGATCACATTTCCACACCCCCTCTCGTTATTACCGCTGTTTACTTTCCCTATACGTGTATTATACTCCGCGCCACACAAGTTGATGGATGTGAAGTTAGCCACTAGCTGCGCAATAGCCAATCAACATGCGGCTTCCACGTCACGTCTCGTCAGGATTGGCTATTGCGTAGCTAGTGGCTAACTTCACATCCATCAATGTGGCGCGGAGTATACCAATTTCTATAGTGAAAGTATTATAATATCCAGGATATAATAGTCCTAATGGACATAATCAGCAACGTGGCACGTCTGTCGGAGGAGCGTTCGTGCGTGACCTGCGTGTCGCGCGCGCTGCGGACGCTACTCCCGCTGATCACGCCGCCGCTACTGGCCTTACCGCAGCTAGCCAGCCACACTTACAAGATGATACGGATTTTAGAACGCACCAACCAGGTCAGTGATATTTAGGAGTCGGAATAGGTAGTTACATTTTACGTACTTGCAGAAAGAAGAAAGTCCACGTACCGACCGTACGACCTATAATTCTTGGGAATCGGCAAGATTTCCGGAATATTCCACTAAAAAAGAGGACAAAGCTGAAACATTTCGTTTTTAAATTAGGTTTTTTGGTTATAAGCTAATCCGTGTTTCAATTTGCTGTTCGTTTCGACAAGGTATTTAATGTTTTCTTCACAATTTTTTCCAAAATGTTTAGTTTATAATTTTATGATCCATGTCTGACATAAAATGAAATACTATTTTCAAAGTTCGGCACAAAATTAACGATCTCCAAAAATAGTTAAATCAGGGGAATCCCGGAGGCACATCCATATTATTAGTGTTTTTTTTCTCCATATTATTGATATCACAAAATCGTAAGTAGGTACGTAAAATTGAACTACCTATTCTGACCACTAGTTATATTATAGTGAATCAAAAAATATATTAATTGACCGAAGCGAAACGAAGGTGTATGCTTTGACACGATGATTTTGTTTTCGTCTGTCTGGGTGTTGAATTTAGTTTACAGGTCGCATTTTTCAACGAATCTCGGCGAAACTTGGTAGACAAGTTTTATTTTGTTAAAAAATGATGCGTGGGCTGGAGGTGTGTTACGGACACAGCCGTGTGCTGTACGTGAATACGTATACGTAAGCAAAATGACCCCCACTAACCCGCGCAATACTACCACAATCTTCACTTGGCATAATACATTCTTTGTTTTTTTAGCTATCCAATGGTGTAATGGAATTCGGGATGGAGATGATAGAATTATGAAGCTGCAACCCCAAACAATATCCCCCGATTTTGTTATTATTCGTTTTTTGGCTTGGCACCCCATATGGAAACAATTAGACGTATTCACGTCAAAACTCAAGAAGCCTTTTCATTCCAGCTGACACTGCTCCCGCTAGAAGATTTCAACATGGTAGTATCAGCGTTACGCGTCGGTCTCACAGCTGTCTCCAGCGACGTCTCAACCGTTTGCTGCAACATCATAGCCGGCTTAGCCGACAAACCGGACATCATGGCCCCCAACAATCCCTACGCGATGTGCCTCTTAACGCTAGCAGAGTTATTATTAATGTTGATCATTAAAATGGAAATGCCGGGAGATTCCATTCCAGCCGCCGGCGCAGCAATATACGCTCTCACTTGCCTCAAACCTGCTTTATTAGAAGGTCTAGCGCGGCAAATGATCGAAGCATTTGCTACCAATGATCCGGCAAATGTTCCCAGATTGGAAGAAGCTTTCGCTATACTAACCAATGGGGTGCTATTCGACGGCTGTAGACCCCATCGTATACGCTTTCAGGACAATTTCGACAAGTTCCTGACTAGCGTGCATGGCTTTCTGATTGTAAAATAAATGTAGATAATGTTTTCAATTGACGCTTGTATGCTAAAGCTGGATTTGACGGCCGCGAGCCGCAGGTATTTATTGTACTCGAGTGGGCCGGGCAGCGGTTTGGTTTTATCGAATGAGAAGAATTAGAAATTAATAATTTTTGACCGACGAAACGGAGGAGGGAGGAGGTACACAATTCGACGCGTATATTTTTTTTAATGTATAACCACGCATAACTTTTTACGTAGTAGTCCGATTTCGATAATTCTTTTTTTATTGGAAAGAGTATACTTCGAAGTAGGTCCCATTTTAATTTTATCGAAATCGGCCGAGTCATTTTTGATAAATCACTACATAGTATAAAACAAAGTCGCTTCCCGCTGTCTGTCCCCATGTATGCTTATATCTTTAAAACTACACAACGTATTTTGATACGGTTTTTTTTTAAGATTCAAGAGGAAGGTTTATATGTATAATACACCTGTGCGAAGCCGGGGCGGGTCGCTAGTTAACAATAATGTGAAAAATGCTTTATCGATCCGCGCGAACTATTCGCGAATTCTGTACTCGGTTGAAGTCCGTCATGCCATTTTTTTGCAAAAAATAATTATATTTGAAAGGTAAGAACTAAGAGATCATGTCGTTTATATATCGTCAAATAAAAGCTGCGCGATAATTATTTAATGATTTTGTAACATGAAACTCTTTTTTCCAAAACGGAAGAAACGCTAAATTTGCCCTTTGCTTTCCTTGTCCACCCCAGAAAACTTAAAAGTCAATACTTGTTATTTTTCTAGAGTGGGCCAAAGTAAGCAGCGGCCCTCTTTAAGAATCTCTGTAACCGAATACGTACATTTGAAGTTTTGCAGATGTTCACATGAAAAAATGATTTTACTTGTTCGATAAAAGCATACTGATGGTCTCGGCGCGACCGCTCGTTAATTCGATATAATATTATCATAGTTAAGTTAAAGTTTTCGTGTCCTTCCGCGGGCTGTGTCAAATACACTATTGTGTCTAGGTAGGTTCTGTATCTCATTGGATAAGTGCCATAAGGGCGAATATCGCTTAGTTATTTTTTAATAAATTATGGCCTAAGGTACAGGGTGCATTGTGACTCCAACTTGTATTGTCTTGAATGTGTAGGATTACTTGGAACTGATATGCCGCGACGGAAAGGTTGTTTTTTCTGATGTATCTAAATAATAATTAAGGTGGTTTCATTATAGTCCAGCAGCCCTCTCCTGTGTTCTTAAAGTGATTAATAACAGGCTGAATCTTCGTGGGCAGGTTAAGTTCGACGAGATGCCCAAATTAATCTTATAAAAAAATCTCGATCGGGGTAGGTAAAGTACTGCGCAGGTATAAAAGACTAATCTGGGCTTCTCGTC
The DNA here is from genome assembly GCA_964007245.1 of Hypomecis atomaria. Lineage (NCBI taxonomy): Eukaryota > Metazoa > Arthropoda > Insecta > Lepidoptera > Geometridae > Hypomecis > Hypomecis atomaria. The sequence continues at coordinate 14,978,510 of OZ023291.1, forward strand.
TAACTTAACCTGCTCACGAAGATTCAGCCTGTTATTAATTACTTTAAGATAATTGGAGAGGGCTGCTGGACTATTGGGCCAGCGCGCGAAAAGATTATTTTTTTTCGGGTTTTTTGGATTTACAGATAATCTGTTTGTTGTAAGTAAAAAAAACTCATTTACCGATTACGAATAGATGGTGTTAACGTATATGTACACCTAGAAACCAAAATAGGCAGCAGTTTATACACGAGTGTCCACTACCTAAAAACAAAGGTGAAATTCAGTTGATGCACTTTCGTGCATAAACTGACCACTAATTTGGTTTTTAGGTGTATGTAACTCGTAAACGCTACCTATTCATGGCACCTAAATGAGTTTTCGTAAACTTAAAATGAGTTGTGCATCTGTAAAAGACCAAAATTAAAAAAAAAATGAATATCGCGCGCTGAAGTCAGCCAAACGGTTTCTATTCGGTGTGTGGGAGCGATAGGTCCTGCAATGACGTACATTATGGGATGTTTTGTGCATTTCCCCCCAATCAATAAATTCAATCAATATATGACAAACCAAACGATTGTCATACGTATTTGTATTTCGCGCATTGAAAATGTGAAATCGCTGTATTGATTTATGAATATTTAAGTCAATAACGAAAAACTGTTATAGATTCTTCGAAATACCTGCAATAGTCCTTTTCCAATTGACGCATTCCTTTTTTGCAGTTTACCTTTTCATTTAAAATAGCCGTGTCCAGTACTAAAGTGTTACGTGAAAAAGATAATTCTTTCAAGTAAAATTATAATTATCAGTTTCACGCAACGTTATAGAGGTAGTAAATAATAAACACGGCTATTCTAAAAGAAAAGATAAACTGCAAAAGCGTCAAATGGGACGTTAAAATGTCGTCGATTTTAAACCGCTGTTTTAAAGTCGAAGACTTTTCGCACGTTGAACAGCGGCTTTAGACATTTTAAACATTTAGACTTTAGACATTTTAACGGGATTTTTTTCGTATCGGTCGGTCCTAGCGTCAAAATCGTTCAAATAAACAAAAAAAGACACCTATCGTCCTGGCATATCAGTTCTGTTAGACCTAATAAATGATCTTTTTTGTTCCTCTTCCGTATCAGTATTCAATAATGTCTTATGTTCACAACGAAAATTTTCCCTATACAGAATCAGTAATGTGGTTGTGAATGTGCAGAAATATATCGCCTGTTTTGTCACCGATAAACTAAGATATTTAAACTTTGGATTGGGTTCGATAATTAATTTACAATAAAGCCGGGAATACACATGCCAGTAGCTGGCTCACTTTTCCGTTATTCCAGTCTAGCGATCAAAGCAAACGCTGGATTCGATCCCTGGGCTGGAATAGTGTGTGTGTGTAGTGTATCATTAATCAAAGAAATTGAAATCAACATCAAGTAGGTACCTAGAAGCCGAAGAAGTCTTGACTAGAACATCATAACATGTTCAATGTTCATTGATTTATCCATGGTTACTGAAAAATCCATAGTTTTAAATATCTTTCCGGTAATCATTATAATCATGGATGTAAGCAGGAAATGGAGGATTCGCTACAAGGTTGAAAATAATGATGTTTCGTAAAATAGAATCGGTTTCGCCCGCACATTCAAACTATGATATAATTAATCAATAACATAACTTGTTACAAGTAACATTTGAACTATTCTTCAAATGTCACATCGATTTCCCAATATGGAAGACATCTTCAAGGCGAAACTTGTTGATGATTTTATGGCTAATCCTTAAACATCCATGATTAAAATGTACACTTGCCTTTTTATGCATAAAAGCTCAATAAGCTAACCTGGGGCTGTATTAAGTACGCGTTCTGACGTTCGGCTTGGCTTTTTCTCCTGCTCGCGCCAGTTACTCGCGCCACGAGAGCGAGCGGGAGGACAAGCGAAGCCAAGCGTCAGGGCGTACACAATGCGGCCACCAAAAATAAATATTGTTGTCCCTTTTACGAGTGATGTTCCTTGTTGAGTGATAGATATTTATGGAATGGATTAGTTGATTGAGAGTTTATGAAGGAGGTTTATTTCTTGAACGCAGATCATATCAACATTCTGTCAAAACTTATCTGAAGAAGTATTAGCTATATAGTAATAACATAAAGACAATAGATCGCCTAAACAAATAAGGACTCCTACTTCGAATAAAACAATAAATCCTTCACCAAGTATTCGCAAAAATTATAGATGTAACAAATAATAAAGATCCAGTCAAATCGTGACTTGACATCCGATCCACTATAGAGCGTTATCCAGAACTGGTGTACTAAGCCCAAAAGGAGTTGATTCAGACCATCATTGTGAACAATTTTTACTATGGAACCAACGAGAAAAAAAAAACAGTTGTTTCATACAGTTTTTTGATTCTGAGTTGCAATTTTGTATGGAACAGCGGTTTTTTTCTTGATTTATAATGATGGTCTTAATTACCCCCTTTCGGCTTAATACAGGGTAAGCAGATAACCCTGTATAGCATAGTTATGCGCATAATATGTAATACAATGTCAACAGACAGACGTGTGCAGTCGCTTCTGTGCTTGATACAATCTGTCGCCCCTCAAAGGAGTTCTGAATATCTACTTTCCATGGTGACTCTTACGGTGCCAACTCAAAATTCGAGAAAGAAAATCATCAGCTGTTTTTTTGCTCGAATTCCAGATTGGCTCTATAGTAAAAGTTGTTCATAATGATGGTCTGAATCACCCCCTTTCGGCTTAGTACACCAGTTCTGGATAACCCTGTATAGCGCAAGTAATATTTATGGTAACTAAATACGCTCTCTTTCCTTTTTCTTATTAATACTCGTCGTGGCATTTCACTCATTTGGTGTCACAAACTCAATTGCGTGCTTTACTCACTATGTATAAAGTTTTGGCAATGATTATAAAGGTGATCTGTGTTCAAAGGAAAGCGTATTATTTGAATGAATTTTGTCTTATAGTCTTATTAATTCGATATGAGAGTGAGAAAACAGGCTTATTTTATAGATTTTTCCTAGGAATAGCTAGGAAGTACACTATTCGTACTTATAAATTAATGCTAGCTAGATACTAAATTGTAAATTCCACCGCGCTAAGCACTAGAAGCAAAAATTTACTACCTACTGTAAACTTACTATTGTAATTAAAAATATTACTAAGCAACTGTCACATTTTAGGTCAAAAAAACATGGTAGGAACTACCAATATGGAGGTTTTTGTGAATACGATGACTTCATATCGCCACATTGTATTATTTTCTAAATCCGCGTGTACAGGGTTACTTTTAAAACTCCAGCCAAATCGCACATCTAGGTAGCTACAGTGGAGTCATTTTAATAGGTAATATTTGACAGTTAATTTATGCAAAGAAAAATATACTTCACACTAAAGGAATAAAACTCTTGAAAACAATATTGACGACGACCGATAAGTGTTCTCGAAGACGGCTTGGAGTTTTATTCTTTTAGTGTAAGGTATATTTTTCTTTGCATAAATGAACTGTCAAATGTTACCTATTAAAATGACTCCACATTAACATCATAAACAACAACTTTTCTTCAATGAGTTCCGACATAACACAATACATTAAAAACATGATTTTAACGATGCGCGTCAACTTGACGCGCATCGTAACAAAATAACATTCAAACGGAAAATGAACTAAATATTTTTTGTATAAAAGTAAAATCTAGCAAATTATCAAGTCTTAGAACAAACGTTGTTGTTGTTTCTATCTAGATGTGTGTGGTTGTGGGTGTTTTACAAGTGACCCTGTATATAGCGTGTGCACTAAGTGAGTAACTCAGATGTCAGTGTACTAGGTTGTTGAAAAATGCTCGATATCAGTATCGATATGTGAGGATGAGGGGATCTATAATTGACTTTCGAACGGCTAAGACGTATACGAAACTTTACAGATTCTATCTGTTAAAGTTCCGTATAATTGTGTAAAAAAGTCATTGTTATAATTCGTCCGTAAGTTAGATTATCAAAAAATATTGGACACGTATTTTTTCTTTTGTCAATCAAACAACAAATGACAAAGATAAACCTTGTCAAAGTTTGGAAGTGGGAGTCGTGACGTCACTTCTCTGACAGAAGTCTATATATTTGTATGTGACTCGTGACGTCACGCGGAACTTTAACGGGCTATATCTTCATCAATTTTTGATTAGGTATATATCTGACGGAATAGTAATATTTTTTTTAGTCATCATGACTATTATACAGGGTTATTTCTAATCAATTAGCATCCTTTTAGGGGCTTATTCTGTACATCAAAACTAACAACTTTTATTCTGCAACTTTTGTCAAAACTCAAATAAAAAATCAGCTGTTCCATACATGTTGTCGAGGGTGAACGATATTTTTCTAAGGAACAATAACTTTAACAATAGCAATTTTTTTTTTTTTAATTTATAAAAGTCGTAGAACAAAAGTTGTTAGTTTTGATGTACAGAATAAGCCTCTAAAAGGATGCTAATTGATTATAAATAACCCTGTAAGTCCCCAGCTTAGTTCTATTCTGGCATGCTGATATTGCGCATATATCAACAACCTAGTATATACTAACATCTGATCTGCTCGCTACGTGCACGCGCTATATACAGGGTCCCCTGGGCCCGCTTAGAAATCGCGCTCTCGCAATTTGATTTCGTGGCTTAAAACTGGCAAATGGATAAATCATGACACTCCATAAATAAAGAGAGAAAGAAGAACTATCAAATGCATATAAATAAATTAATTGTCGAATCAAATATTGATGCTGATTCGATCCGTTTCTTTCTGTCTTTTCCACTCGAACATGCGTTGTTTCTACGCCTCTACTGTAGACGTCCTACCGTGTATTTTTGACCAAACTCTTGTAGATTAGGCGGTCAAATGGCGGCCTTATTAAAATTATTGATAGATTTCCAGTATATGGCCGCCTTGGCTGTTTCTCAATACCGATTGTAATGGCTAATTTGCGAATCAATAGTACTGTAGTCCCGGAGACTCCACACGGCCATTTCACAATTTGGCGCTTGTCACCTAATTATCTTTATTATTTTTCATTGTTTCGAATCAAGACCCATTCTCCCATAAGCATGTTTTTACGTTTCCCGGGTTCGCATAATACGTAACAATATCAACATAGAATATTCTATGACTATCAAATTAAAACTTCCAGTCTGCGTAAAATCAACGAAAAATAAAAAAGGGTTCGGTAATTAGGTAAGAATCGGTAAATTGGACAATGACCGCACACTTCGCATTTGAGGTGGTCGGTAGATATTTAAGAAGCTCACACAATGCATATTCTCATAAACTAACGCAGGTAGTACAGACGATGTGACCCATTTCAGTACGGCAAATGAATAAATCAGCAGCGACATCACTCAACCGTTGCAACCGCGCACGTAGTTGTCGTCACACACTATATTAAGTGCTTTTGTCAGGCGACAAAAAAACGTTCGCTTATTGGTTTCTTCGACGTTCCACTGCCGATATGTCCAATGACTGCCATACCGAGGTACGGGTCACGTAATGTAAAATGAACGCTGGAGCTTCAAGCTGCGGCACAAGGCATTTAACTCTTATTTTACCCTTTATAGGAGTAAATCTCCTAGTACGCAGCTTGTACTACAGCAAAGAAAATTTAACTCTTATGACATGTGCAATAGTTAAATTTCCTTGTGCGCAGCTTGACACTCCCATCATTTTTAGGTGACACGACGTATACTTGTATGTCCCGGCTTCAGAGGGGTCTGAAAGTCGTCTTAGAAAGTTGTAGATTCGGGTTTATTTATTAATAAAGGAAGAACACGAAGGGTTCTTAGATGAAATTAAAGAGAAGGGAGATTTTATATCGTACGGGGAAATGGAGACGAGGCGATCCACCGATAGCCGCGTTCTTAAATTTTTAATGAATTTATTTTTACATGTCGCGTTATGTAAAAAGAACGCTGGAGCTTCCAGCTGCGCACAAGAAATTAAACTCCTATTGCACTGTCAATAGGAGTTAAATCTCCTAGTACGCAGCTTTCACTGCAGCAAGGAGATTTAATTCCTATTACGTGGGAAATAGGAGTTAAATTTCCTTGTGCGCAGCTTGACACTTCAGCGTTTTTTTTTTACGTGACGCAATATACAATCCTCTTTATTTGTTTTATAAAACTATGTAATTTTCTGGGACAAAAAAGGCCGAACTTATCGGAGCGCATATGTCTCAAGACAGGGTAACATACTATCGGACGCGGCCGACGGACGCGACTGACAGCCGCGACTGATAGATATCTAGATATTGAATGTCCACTGAGCCGTGCAAACTATCGGACATCAGTCGCGGACGTCACCTTGGGCCGTGGAGGGAAAATGACTAGAGAAGTTACTAGCGTATACTCGTAGGTGTGAGAAAAGAGATGTGCTATACATACTTAGGTAGCTATATATACGTTGTTATGTTTTCGTCACATTTAGACTCTAGATAATAGTAAAAACTTGCAAAATACTGATAGAAGTGATAGAAAATAGATAATAGTTCATAAATATGTTGATTTACTTAAGAATCTCATCAAAAATTCAACAGTAGTTTTTGGCGCGAAATGTCTGACTATTACGCCTAGGCCGTGCGTAGTAGTCAGCCAAAAAAAACGTATACGCAAATAGAGACAAAAGATATTAGTTTCGTCCTGTTCACACTTTAATACTTACACATCTCGCCCTCTCTTACTTATGTGGTTATTATTATTTAGCGCCATGTCTAGTTAATACTTTGACTATGCCTTGGGCAGATCTGGCACGCCGGATATTTTGAAACTGCACATTGCTAAATAGCTGCGTCCGTCAGCCGCACCCGATTGTTTGTTTTTAGCTTAAAGGTCTGCTTATCCTTTCTCCGTTTATCCTATTGCCTAAATGGCAAAAATATATTGTTATCTTTTAAAATAAACAAACCGCGAGCCAAGAACTAATAAACGCAAGTCTTTTACCGGAAATCAGCCATTACAGTACGGGTTTACTCCAGTCTTGTATAAATATATTCTAGTGTTATATCTACACATTTTTGTAATCACTGTTTTTAGTAATCCATGTAAGTACTTACTGCTAAGCCGCCTTCATACTTGTAAGTTTTGTGATTATGACTAAATGCTATAATAATTGAGTATTGACTAAAGATAATACTGTATATATATTTTTAGGGTTCCGTACCTCAAAAGGAAAAAACGGAACCCTTATAGGATCACTTTGTTGTCCGTCTGTCCGTCTGTCAAGACCCTTTTTCTCAGGAACGCGTGGAGGTATGAAGCTGAAATTTATAAAAATTGTACGTTTTGACGTAAAAAATATTTGATAATTGTTTTAAAAATTGTTCGTGTTATTGTTAGGAATTTGATCATGGTGTAAATAATTATTTATTTTTGTGTAAAAATATCATTCAATGAATTTTGACATAATTATGCAAAAGCTATAAAATCTGATGAATAATAAATAATCTGGAATAATAAATATTATATAGTAAAATTGTAATTCTACTGTTACTTTAGCAAGTAATGTACACAAAATGTATAATTGGATGCACTGAAAATTTTAAGGCCGAAGGTACACTTATTTTAGGTCAAGTTATCAAATTTACAAGTGTAAAAGCGGCCTTATAAAGTACCATATTCCCAATCAATTTTTATTGTTTTAGTTAGATTTGAAGATTTTTCGGAATGTTTCTTCAATTCATATTAAGTAGGAAACGTAACGTTTTCTTTTCCTATCTGATGTAATGCTAAGTTCATCAACGCATGATTAAGTTAAACGTGTGATTACTGTATTTAAACAACGATTAAACTCGGGATTTAGAACCTAGTTCACCAACAGATGTTTAATTTAACAACCGTTGGTTAAATAAATAATCACACGTTTAACTTAAACAAGAGTTGGTGAACTCGGGGCTAAGTCGACTGTTATTATATTTTTTAAATATACGTAACTCTTTGAAATCTGACAATAGTGCATTACATTTCATTAGTTAAGTATTTAGATATTTACACACAATTAATTTAGTAAAAATCTTGATTATTCATGAAAATATTAGTACCTATTGTTAATGTTTTCTGTTATGTCATCGTAATCATTATTTTTGTTTATTTTAATGTTATTAGTGTACAGTGACTTTATAAAAGGGGTTAGTACAAGTTTATACGTAAACTGAAACTACTGTTGTTTCCGTCTGGCTCCATACATTTTTGCACAGCGCTCCTAGCGGAAATAACGATGAACTAAGAAAGATGTATGGAGCCAGACGCAAAATACGTAGTTTAAGAAAACTCTGCAAAGCTTGTACTAAGGCTAATGTATTGTATATCGAGGTGGGTAACCGAATAAGGTTTATTTTTTTACAAAATTGCGCCAAAGGTATTTCGTGGTGTGACCTATATTCCACGTCATAGTACTTATCTAAGTTATATTGCTGACTTTTATTATTTAGAAACACAATGCATAGCAGCATGTATAGTCAAACCGCTAAACTCAGACTTCGCCTGCGCGGTACAGGGGCGCCGGGGGAGACAACACAGGGGACTGAGACAGGCGCGGGCAGCGGGTCCCCGGCGCCCGCACCTGTCTCAGTCCTCTTTGTCGTCTACCCCCGCGCCCCCGTACCCGCGCAGGCGAAGTCTGAGTTTAGCGGTTTGACTATAGCAGGCATTCTGGTGCCGTGAAATAAATCGGATCTTAGTTTTCCATACAAGATAAATGAATGTTCGGGAGAAAAAATCGGCATTCGCTAGACTTAGCCCCGAGTTCACCACAGTTCGCTTGATTAAGTTCAACGTGTGATTACTGTATTTAACCAACGGTTTTTGCTTGCTGAACAGCAAATTTTAAGATTTAACCAACGGTTGATAAATTAAACATTTGTTGGTGAACTAAGGTCTTAAACCCGAGTTTAATCGTTGTTTAAAACAGTAATCACACGTTTAACTTAATCAAGCGTTGGTGAACTTGGGTCTTAGTTCAGCAAATTCGGGCAGCCGAATGAAATCCGAATTGTGCTAATAATAGGCTAGATGACTGAAAAAGATTGTCTGTAATATAAATTATCAAAAAATATTAGACACGTATTTTTCTTGGGTGTTTCCTCGTGGTCATACTAGTTTGTCATATTTTTTTTTTTTTTTTTTATTCCATATAGGTTTGCGTTTGACTACATACTGCCTGATGTTGAGCAGATATGCGGTCTAGGATGTAGCACGCTTACCTAGAAGATACCTATTTACTCGGGATTTGAAGACACCCACGTCGTACTTTAGCGGGAAGACAGACCCAGGCAAAGCGTTCCACATTCTGGCTGTTCGTATGAGGAATGAGGACTCGAAACGCTTGGTTCTAACGCGCGGAATGTCCACCATAAAAGGGTGGCGCTTTGGTCGCGTATGAGTATGAGCCAGAGGATATACATGTCCTCGTGGTCATTCTCTCGTTTTTGCACACCCTGTGAGAAAGCCCAACTAACTAATGGTAATGTTGATAGGCTTGGGTAAAAAAATATACTTAATTAGTCAGATAGACTATTAAAAAAATATTAGACACGTATTTTTTCGTTTTTGTAGTAGCTGCTTCGGGTCGGCTTTGGCGTAGTTTGACTAGGTGTTTGTCAGCGATCACCGAAATTAAGCAACGTTCCGCACGGTCAGTATTTGGATGGGTGACCGCGGGTGTCATTTTCCAACTGAGCGCTACCGTGGCTCGGATGATACGTTTTGTTACAATTGTAGGTCAATTGTACACGTTACCATTGAAGGTCCTGGTTGTTTTAAGGCGGCCTAAAAACTTGACACCAGGGCTACCCGGCCTATACGAACTTACCTAACAAGCCTAAGTTTCGTTTACTGAGTCCACGCTGGAATAAAGGTCACATTATTCGATGATATACATTCATAATTCATAAAATCATTATTTCGGTGTGTAGTTTATATCAGAAGCGGTATAAACTACATCATTTTAGTCAAATTGGTTTAATTTGATTTTTGATGGATTTTTACGTTATTACCAATTTACTTTTTAGTAATAAAAAATGTCTTGTGTAAACTGAGGGACTGTATAAAACTGTAAAATTGGTAAAAATTATACATGTATACTTCAAAATCTTTTTTGCACTATAAAAACATGATTCTTTATAAATACACTTCTTGTAAATACTCAAAACATATTTTATTACGTAAAATAGTAGGTATAAATTAATATACATACTTTTCAAAAAATATTATCGACATCTTAAAAAAATAAATTGTACAAATTTTATAAGCATGCACTGCTGTTTTATTTTATTTTACTCGTAGCCGTGTAGTTATTTTGTTTTTACGATTTTATCGGTAGGGTAGAAGCACCGGTTGTGGCCATCTTATTGTCATTTTTGGCCACTTCAATTTAATAATTTTAATGTAGACTTAAATAATATTTAGAATTTTGCAAACATTGGTTATTTTTGGAATATTTTATCATTAAATGACCAATACCGGGGCTGTGGCCACAACCGGTGCATCTACTATACTTCGGTAGACATGTCTGGCGAAAAAGTGGTAAAAAAATCTGAAAAAGGTACACAAGCTGGACACAAGCCGCTTCCAACCTATAAAGGAAATCTATAGGGGATGTCCATTTACAGCAACGGATATCCCACAGGGATATCCTACGGTTGATATGAGATGCTAAATATAAAATTATATTTAGCATCAAAAATTATAAGGAACCGTTATCGGTAGTGAGCTCGGTAAACGCATAGAGGCCGAATCATACAAGTCGGCGGATGTAAAGAAGGATGCAGCGAATGGACCTGTCGATTTTTTTTTTTTTTGCAAGTAGGTATAAAACAAAACATCTTTTCTAAAAATGATATGTGCTTCAAAAATATAGTGAGTTTTTGCTGTTTTCATATCACTAATTAAAATTAATATTAGACCACCAGAAAAATTACAATGATTTTATATTGTTTTTACATTATAGATTACATACATTAGAAGTGGCGGTATGACCTTAAAGGCTTTAGCCTGTCCAAAAATGGGCGCATTATTTAAAAAAAAAACAATCTTTTATAACTGTTGCTGTCAAAAAAAAGGAAATGTCAAATTCAGTCGATCAGATGATGTATCCAATATTACCAGATTTCGTTTTAGGTATTCCGACTTAGCTATTTTTTGAAGGTGTTGATATAATTATTTTCTTTTTCAACAATTGGGAGATAATCCTCGTAAGAGTAAGCCTGCGCCCTGCAGTGCAACGTATTTAGACTGATGATGATAATGATGAATGACTAAGCTATCAATTGAGTAACATGATAAATATTATTATTTTTACAGACTAATACTTAAGGAGATTTGGTTTTGAATATGTGAAATGCCAATCAAAATGGACCATTTTGATGGAGAGACATGACATAAAACTACATAGATTCAAGTTTTTGGAGCGTATGAAGGAAAACCGAGAAGCTGAAGAGCATAAAAATTGGATGTGATTTATTTAGATGTGACTTACATTCACGCTTCATGTTCTGTAAACAAGTGCTGGCAAAGCAAAGATATTGCAGGTCCATCTAAAAGTATTTCACTTGGAGCGAGGTGGATCATTGTATACGCTGGTGGCGAAAATGGCTTTGTACCAAATTGTTGTCTGGTGTACAGGTCAACAAGTGTCTCTGCTGATTACCACCACGATATGAATAAGGACAATTTTACAAAATGGGTGACAGATAAGCTAATTCCAAATCTGACAAGACCTTCACTAATTATTATGGATAATGCTAGTTATCATTCCGTACGGGTGAACAAACCACACACACAAGCCAATCGTATCGCTGATATAAAGGAATGGCTTCGTGCAAATGACATACCTACATTATGATGATCTTTGGCGTAAATGTCAATTACTTGAAGTAGTGAAACAAAACATGTCTGCGCCCTTATATGAGATAGATGAAGTATTAAAATCGCACGGTCACGAAGTTTTAAGGCTCCCGCTTTATCATTGCACCTTAAATCCCATAGAAATGATTTGGGGTATAATGAAGCAAAAAGTTGCTGATAAAAATGTAAATAGGCCTGCAAGTGACATAAAATTATTAACAGAAGAAGCGTTCTCTCAAATTGGTGGAGAGGAATGGCGAAAATGTTGTGAACATGTAAAGAAAATTGAAAACGATTTCATCAAGCAAGATAGACTTTTATCTTCATCATCTGATGAAGAACAAGAAATGCAAGAGGAGTCCTTGGAATCGTTTTCTAGTTCTGAATGAGGTGTTAAGTTTTAGTATGATTTAAATGATATATAATAAATTAGTACATAAAGTAATGTACGATTGATTTATTTTTCATGACTTATTTTCCTATGAAGAACCCGATGTATAACAATATTCTTCATACACATACCTTATATACTTCATGTTCATTAATCTTTAGCATAAATAAAAAATTTAAATTTTAAAGTATCAAGACCGTTTAATCCAATTTCCCCAGTATTGAACGCAACAAATTTTTATTTCCTCATTTGCCATGAGATTCTGGTAGACCCATTGACCTCTATAAATAGAGGTCAGTGGGTAGACCTAAACCTCGTCTTCAAGCTCATTAGTTGTCGATGATGACCAAGATACTTATATTTTATTTCATAATATATTCGATTAAAACATGTATTTTCTTTATTAATAATCATTTTATGATTATGTTACGTTTTATTTGATATTGAAAAATTTTAGCACAATTTTTAGAGCAGTTGGCATAATTATTTTTTCAGCATATTCTTTAGTGGTCTTGTTGGCAACACTGAAAATACTTCGGTAAATGTTTTGTATCCATGGTCATGAATAAATTATTTAAAAAAAAATTCGGTAAATGTTTATTATTTTCATTTTTCATTCTCGCTCGCATTTTCTAACGCATTTTCATTTTTAATACTTTTCTGAGGTTTTTAGTCTTATCTAAAATGAGTGTTCTGCAAGAAAGTTCGTCAATTAATTCCTCATTAGCATCATCACATATCAACACAAGTGATGATAGCGAAACTGTGAAGATCAAAACTTACGCAAAAGAACTTCTGAAATCGCGAATATTCCTGGGCCGTTACATAGAACGAAGACTCGTCAGCAAGGGTATTGGTTATCGTGATGTTGTTGTGGTGAGTCCCGCTGAAGTAGAGCTCAAGAAGGACTTGTTGGAAGTGCAGTACAGACTTAGCACCACATTACGCACACAATGGATTGGCATAACGGAAACAGATGTTATTGGGTGCGGTCCAGCCGGCAGCGTATGTTTATGCACAGAAATCGACAATCAACCCTTCGGGCCTTTTTGGTTTCAAATCAAAACCTTGAAATTCAGAGAAGAGGAAATCATTGTATCTCTAAAATGTTTGAGGCATATAACTGACGCTTTTCTAGAGCTAGAGCCAATGTTAACCGGCGGGACAAAGAAAGTAAAAGACAACGCTGACATCACAGCTGTAGCGAGTGAGACATTGAATGAAACCTACACAGAAATTAAAGATACATTGAAAAGTGCTCTGTCCATACGAAACTTAAGAGAATTCTTCACATTCCTTTGTGCATTTGTGATTGCAGTTTTTACTGGAAGTACAGCATTTATAAACTTTCTCGGAAATTTTGTACTGGCTCTTATTAGAGAGTTGTCTATTTTAATAAAAAATTCTACACCAATGTTCCTTGGGGTGTTGGATTTCTTTAGTAAAATTGTAGGCGGGTTCTACATATTGTTAGCAATGTTCTTCAAGCCAAGTGTGCCAGTTCGAGCAAACTCGAGGACTGTAGCTCGTTATGATCCAACACCCCGCCATAATGTATACTATGATGACAAACAGTTTGACTAAAACATTTTTCTATTTACAGGGGCCGTTTAAGTATTATGTAAGCACAATAGGGGGCCGAGGAGTTTATTTTTTGCTTATTTTCAATGACATGGGGATGGGGGGGCTAGATGGTGAATATGTCAGCAATAGTAATTTATTTCTTTACACATATATGAAAGACCTCTATGTTGAATCTATTTTCTTATTTCTAGAAATAAATCTGCTGCTCATGAATCAGTAAAAAAAGATAAATAGGAGAGGAGGGATAAGAGATTTGCTTACTTTTGCTGACTTGGTTTTGGGGGGTGAATAATTGTAATCAATCTGCTTACGTAATACTTGAACGGCCCCATCGTGGTATTAAGTATATTTTTGTAATTTGAGTTTGGATCTCATTTGGAATTTCATTGCTTTAATTTGCAAAATGCTTAATGGTGAGTTTGGCTGCTAGACTAGCACTAACTTGCAATAGTCAGGAGTATAATTTATACTTGGTGAGGGTTATTATTATTAACAAGTTTTATAAGCTTTTGCTTGGTGTGATCGGCAAGCTCATAGTTACCAACAACAAATAACTTTTTATTATTTATTTTATTTAGTTGCGCCTTCGGTAAAGATTTTAAAATAATATACCTAATAACACTGTGTGAGAGTAATTGGTCCATGAAGTACACCTCTCTACATGTACTATGAAAGTTAGATGACTATATCAATTAATTGTTTGATTGATATAAGAAAAATGTGTCCAATATTTTAATGGCTACTTATAATAATGATTTTAATGGATTTTTCTGATGCCTATAATGTATGTTTATATGTTGTATAGTCAGCGGACACCACACAAGTCAGCGGATGAGAAATTAGCCGCAGGTGACACTTCGTTGTGATTCGCTAATTATTGCGCATGTGTGCACAATGCCGACGCTGCGTGGCGTAGTGTTGAGCACGGGCGTAGGGAGCGCGTGGGAGGCATGAGGATGGCGGGCGGGTGTGCCCCAGCGTCTCATCTCTCTGGCTCCCGCGCATACCTATATTTCGACTTTTGCGCAGCGTTCTGCGCATAACTTCGCATCCGCCGACTTGTGTGGTGGTTAGTATATGTAGACAGAGAAGACATCTTGGTCTGAGTTAGTATATTTCTAAATGACAGTCATCACTGACAACCAACCAAACTTCAATATTGGACCAATCCTAAAATGGCAGTAATATTAGCTGTTCCATACATTTTGTCAAAGATCAGGTTTTTTATTTCATTTTTGTGCAAGTGTGTTTAAATTATGTTCAACAAAATACTATTTTGCTGTACATACTACTAATATACAATTTTTTTTAACTGTTGGTTTTTTTCTTGGTATTTCATTGTTGGTCCCATTTGAGCAATTTTTTTTATCGCAAATAAGTCCGCGCTTGACCATCAACTCGCCTGATGGTAAGCGACATTGTGGTCGAAGATGAAGCACGCAGACCTAGAAGAACACTTATGTCTATATATCTAATATCTATAGAGTGTGACTCAATAAATATTATCATCCAAAAAAAGTGTCCGTGCCAAAACCCTGCCCAAGCTATGTAGTGGGCAGGCTTTATAGTTAGCCGTAAGACGATTGCAAACCGACTACAACGCCGCGCAATGCCAAAGTGCACAGTTACAAGCAGTAATTTGGTGACATAACGTCGAATTCCGAGAAAACGGGTCATTGTGAATTATTTAATGTAAATATCTAAGTCGGTATGTACTCGTATGACGGCGCTCGGACATTTTTTACTACTTTAACTTAGGGTTATAATGATGAGTAGAATGATATTGTTGTCTAGAGATGCACCCCAATTAGGGTACTGCTTCTAGCTACCTTCACAGCTACCAAGGCATTTGATTTGTTTGGCTTATACTTATTTTGAACCGATGAAACGGAGAAGGTTTTCTTCTATCGTACGGCTAGACAGACGCGACCAAAGCGCCACCCTTTTATGGTGGACATCCCGCGCGTTAGAACCAAGCGTTTCGAGTCCACTTTCCTCATATGAACTGCCAGAATGTGGAACGTTTTGCCTGAGTCTGTCTTACCGCTAAAGTACAATGTAGGTGTCTTTAAATCCCGAGTAAATAGGTATCTTCTAGGTAAGCGTGTTACATCCTAGACCGCATATCGGCTTAACATCAGGCACTGCAAAGATGGCCCTGTTTAAATTTTATTGATATTGGCTAAGCCATTTTTGATTAATGAACAATGATGTGAAAAATTTGTACCTCGATCCGTGCGAACTATTCCAATTTTGTACACTATTGAAGTCGGTTGTGCCATTTTTTTCGAAAAATAATAATTACAAAGGTTTTTTCATTTGGTCAGTTGTCATTGCATGTACTTTGGTAGAAACTGTTTTATTACTGTACTAATTTTATTCAAGTCATATAGTGCCACCAACTAAGCTGTTCAAGTGGGCAAAATTGGAACTACATGTGCGTCAGCCGCCATTTTGAATTCATTTGAATTTGCGCCACTAGCGACGCCGTCAACTGAACAGCTAAGTTGGTGGCGCTGTACCTATAGTGAAGGCTACACAGTTCCCAGCTGGCTGGCAGACTACAGTCATTCCTAATAAACAAGAACAAAACATTGTTTTATGTGTACAACCCGGTCACAATATCTGTGCACCTGACTTCGTGACGTCATATCGAATTATCGGGACGTATATACATTACCGGACGTCTAGTATACCGTCCGGACGTAAATTATTATCGGGACGTGTATCGGCAACGAAGATGCTAACCGTACTGTTGCACCGGGGAGTGCGCGGCGAGGTGACAGGGGAAGCGGGAGAGGCGCCGCATTCCAGCGAGGTGCACAGATATTCTGACCGGGTTGTAACTAATATTTCTTTCTTTTTATGTTTAAATATTGGCCATGTGCACCGTGTGCCCTTGCTAGGTAGTACATTCCCTGATTTTATTTTTTATCATTACTGAATTACATTTTTATTACAATCTACGTACGAGTATATGTGGTAGTGGCAATAATTCAAAAGCATTTTTAGAGTTAATAATTTATTATAACTTATATAGTTTATGTACTCCTTTAGTACTTTGTTGTGTTGTACATCATTATGTTCCGATGTAATTAGAGTTTTATAGTTTGCAATATACAGCTTATTTTTTTAAAGGTGTTTTCATTTTACTAACAGGCACTATTATGACGGAATATTTTGGATCTGTAAAAGAGAATAATAATTCAAATGTGTATTCCCAGTAGTACTCGTACCAGTGGAGTAGTCCCATGGTGGGACTATTGGTATTTTTTTTCCCAGGGGTTCCATTAATTGGACTACTGGTAATTTTAATCCCAGAGGTTCCATTGACTGAACTATTGGGATTTCAATTCCAATATAATTGGAATTGGGGGGTTATACAATTGTAATAAATCTGCTTACGTAATACTTGAAAGGCCCCTAAGACAAAAGAGAAGTAAAGAAGTTCCACAAACCTTTATTAAACTTTTTAATAGAAGAGTTCCATCCGGAATCTGAAATTACGAATGATTGTTTCACATAAACTCGCAATGATATCTAACATAATGAAAGTAGGTATGGGCCGAACCAAATTAATTGGCGGCTGTGACGTCACATATATATATATATATATATATATTTATATATCGTACTTAAAATAGCCGAACTATTCAGATATTGTTCGTTTACATATTATTTATTTACTAGACGACCCGCCCCGGCTTCGCACAGGTGTATTATACATATAAACCTTCCTCTTGAATCACTCTATCTATTAAAAAAAACCGCATCAAAATCCGTTGCGTAGTTTTAAAGAAATAAGCATACAGACAAACAAACAGACAAAAATAGCGACTTTATTTTATACCATGTAAGGATAAGGAAGTGTAACGATTTAGCGACTAACTTCGCTACATGTGGCGCCACCACAAGCGCCCTGACGAACTAACGTCAGCCAACCACAAGCCGAGCGCTGAATCACGCAAACGAAATTTACAGCGGCGGCCGAACCATATCAAGACCAAAGATTACACTGTCGGATAGCTATCCCCGGGCACAACACCTCGCCCGGTGGAGTACTCCTTTGAGAGATGTTATCCTATCATCATCATCATCTCGACATGGACAACCACCAAGTCCATAACTAATTAACTATTATACGTATAAAAGATTATTGTACGTTCGAAATGGGCAGGCTGTTGAAACCAATTTTTTGTAACATCTTTTTACACGGCTTAGCAATAAACATTTTCTTCTTCTTATCCCAATCCTGACTGTAACACACAGACACAACAGTTCCGGATGGAACTCTTCTATTAAAAAGTTTAATAAACTAACAGCTGCGCGAGGATTGGGTTTCGCGCAACTTGTAGCTAACTTAACACCCGCCAAGAACTTTGATTCGACCTATACTATTGCCATAAGCTCAACTATAGGCTGAATCATACAAGTCATCGGTTGTAAGGTAGCTACAAATTGCGCAATATCCATTACTCACTTAAGCTTACATAAAGCTGCGCGTTGATTGGGTTTCACGCAGCTTGTAGCTAACTTCACATCCGCCGACTTGTATGATTCAGCCCACACTCTCCATGAGCTAAGCGCTGTTCAAGAAACATTCTTGATATTCTATAGGGTTATTTCTAATCAATTAGCTTCCTTTTAGGGGCATCAAAACTAACAACTTTAGTTCTACGACTTTTATTCATTCTCAAAAAAATGTTGTTCCATAGAAAAATATCGTTCACCCTGTACAAAATGTGTGGAACAGCTATTTTTTTTTTTTTTGAGTTTTGATAAAAGTTGTTAGTTTTGATGTACAGAATAAGCCCCTAAAAGGGTGCTAATTGCTTAGAAATAACCTTGTATAAGTAGGTACTTACTTTTACTTTTTGATGCTTGTCTAAATCTATGTGGTGAGGTGAATCGTTGTTTAGATTTGGGTTTCACATAACTACTAGATTTCCTTTCTGGAACCTGATTTGTTTGATGTTTAGTTAAAATCGGCTGAAACAAAATGCAATTCATATTATTTACTACTGTGGTGAACTTCATATCATAGGGTAAAATTATTTTTATTATATACTGGTATTTTGAACTATATTATAGAGATCCCACCAATCATCGAACTCCAGAGCCCTGACTGTGATTCAATAGTTAGTCGCGGCGGTTGGCGAAATGTATTTCTCAGTGCTAACGCTGGTGGCAGTTTTAATGACCCAACGACCACCACTGGCGGACGTTGGCACTAAAAATATTAACTGGTGCTAACGTCCACCACTGGGAGACGTTTTAGTGGCGGCCGTTGGGAGTATACCCATTATACAGGGTTACTGGCAATCAATCACAGCGCCACCAACATAGCTGTTCAGGTGGGCAAAATTGGAACTACATGTGCGTCCGCCGCCATTATGAATTCGTCATATGAATTTGCGCCACTAGCGACGCCGTCAACTGAACAGCTAAGTTGGTGGCACTGTAGCATCCTTTTAGGGGCTTATTCTGTACGTCAAAACTAACAACTTTTGTTCTGCGACTTGTCAACACAGCATTTTTTTGAGATTTGACAAAAGTCGTTGAACAAAAGTTGTTAGTTTAGATGTATAGAATAAGTCCCTAAAACGATGCTAATTGAATACCAGTAACCCTGTATATACAAAATCAAAAATGAAAACAATATCAAAAACGGACACTATTCGTTTATGTACTCGTATAATTCGGTCGATTCTAATTTCGATGGCGTTTAGCGCCACCAACGGCCAGATACGGCAACTTTCACATGTAGGATTTTTATACGGGAAAAATAAGTATTTATTTTTAAAATTTGGCGTAATTTTCTTAATTTTTTCTTTCATGAAACTTGTTAAAAACCTTCTCCTGACAATAAGAAATACAACAAAAAAAGTCGGTCCACCTGTTCACGCGTGATATGCCGTGACCAAGGAAATAGCGATTCGTTTTTATATTATGGGAAAAGTATATATACGTCTTATTATTTTCCACGTCATTTTATATATTTTTTTCTTTCATAAGAACCTTGTCCTGACAATAAGAAATACAAAAAAAAAAAAAGAATTAGCGAAATCGGTCCAGCCGGTCACGCGTGATGCCATGCCATGACCAAGGAAATAACGATTCATTTTTATATTATAGAGAGAAAATTATATATACGCTTTTATTTATTTTCCACGTAATTTTCAATTATTTTTCTTTCATAAGAACCTTTTACTGACAATAAGAAATACAACAAAAAAGAATTAGCGAAATCGGTCCAGCCCATCACGCGTGATGCCGTGACCAAGGAAATAGCGATAATTTTTTTATAATGGCGTGGCCACATTATCGCCCTACGGCGAATCTTCGTCTGCGGACGATAATGTGGCCGGGTACTTCGCGCCAACGCGAAGCTTCGCCGGAAGCTTCGGCTTGTCGCGACAATATTCGCTTGGGTGGCTACACTTGGGCTTCCCTGTCGCGCAGAGTCCAGTGTTGCCAACAACATTTGTTTATTTATTTACCATTTTATTGCACACCATTTGTACTAAAGGAGGACTTAGCGCTAAAAACCTTTAGGTGTAAGACAATGGAATGTTAGCATGAACAAACGAGAATGATAAATTAACTAAGATCAACACAATATAAAATCTAAAACTAGTAGTTCTCCAAACAGTAGACTGCGCGGCACATTTTTTTAACTTAAAACTTCATAAGCCTATAATCTCGACCGATTTGGTTCATACTCGCAAATATTGTACTGCATGTAACTCTGCACTGCAAATGACAGAACTACTTCTCAACTCGAGAATAGAATTGCATCAGTGCCCTTGGGTCAGAGGATACCAAAGGTGCGATCTGGAGCAATCTGGGATGTAGAAATATATGAATTGGAAAACCTCTGCGCGCACCCAGAGTTCTCTAATTCGACTGACTGACTAACCTTGGCACTAAGGTCATCGACCTTGACACCAAAGTCATCGACCTTGACTCCGAGACCATCGACTTTGACTCCGAGATCATCGACCTTCACTCCGAGATCATCGACCTTCACTCCGAGATCATCGACCTTGACTCTGAGACCATCGACCTTGACTCCGGGATCATCGACCTTGACTCCGGGATCATCGACCTTGACTCCAAAATCATCGACCATGATTTATCTTGACTAAGCATCCAGCTTGACTGACCTTGATACCAAGATCGACCTTGACTTGACTTGGAATTTGTCATAGTCGATCTTATTCTACCACTCAAGCTCTTTCTTTTGATCCCATATTGAGGGAGATATGAAAAAACATCATGTAATTTACTATTCTGTGGCGGCCATCTTGGTTTTGAAATTAATTAGTTAACATTTACTGCAATTATTATGCTATTAGCTAAGCCTTATAATTTTAAACCCAATTACCCACATTGAGGAAGTTGTGAAAAAATATCATCATCATCATTATTATCTGCGGTAAGACGTCCACTGCTGGACATGGGCCTCCCCGAGGGAATTTCAATAGGCCCGGTCGGAAACGGCTTAGATTCATAAGTCGGTGAATGTCCTACGCTGCGCGTGCTGGTGCGTGGTCTCCGTTAGAGAACTTTACAAACAAACGAAAATCGTAAATCAACTAAGATCAACACATGAAATCTATATATATAAAATGCTTTGTCCTGAATGACTTACTGACGGATCAACGCACAGCCTAAACCACTGGCCGTAGGAGCCTGAAAATTGGAGGGTGGGTTCATTGTATGACGTAGGCATCCGATAAGAAAGGATTTTTCGAAATTCCAACCCAAAGAGGGTGAAAAATGGGGTCAAAGTTTCTATGAGACATCGTGATTCCTTGGTTCAATTGAATAGAAATTTTGGATTTACATTATGTAATTGAATTGACGGAAGACGTGTTTCGTATTTTATTGAAATTCATTCCTTATCGGGGTTAAAAAGGAGTAGAAAGTTAATTTGGGGGTGATTTGCTTCGAAGGTGACATCAATACTCCTTAGCAACTTAGTAATAACTTTGATTTAAAATTACTTTTTATTTTGACACATGTTTGAAAACTCAATCCGATTGTATCAATGACTTGAGAAAATAGAGAAGGCGGCCACAGGTTATTTATATAAGTTATTTGACATATTGCTGCCTACACTTTAATTATAATATGTTCCCATATTTCTTTGTTAATTCATATTGCTTACTGCGAAAATAATTGGGTTAATAGTGACTGCGAGCGCGAATTTACCTAAGAAAATGCGGGAATCACATTGTCATTATGCATGAGTGCATATCAATATTTATAACCGACTTGAAAAAGGAAGGTTCTCAATTCGGCGGTAAGTATGTTTTTTTGTATGTAAGCAACGCGATTATTCGGTTAATTAAGTATGAACCGATTTTGTTGATTATTTTTTTGTTTGCTAGATCATAGGTACTTCAGAGTTAGTCTCATTTGAGATTATAAAATAAACAAATATGTAAAATAATGATAAATCGAAATAGGTTTAGCAGTTTTGTAAAAATCCAGAATAAACTAATTACATACCTAAATGATTTTGTGGTTTGTGGTTCCATTCAGTTTATCATTTATTTTTGAAAGATCATCATTATGAAAAAATGGTACACATATTATCGATTTGAGCAAATTATTTGAATTTTGTACATACTTTTTATTTGTAAGTATGTAATGGCGGCCAAATTGAGTCCTATGTGTCATACTTTGTAGTTATTTCAAGTCTATATACTTATATGTTGTCATAGAGTTTTGGTTGCTATAGAGATATTTGAGTTGTTGATTTTGTATGTCAAAATGGAGTAGTTTTGTATTTTCTTTGTAAAAGAAAAATGTGTGCTCATTATTAAAAAGACTCATTATTCGAGATATCCATAATCCTCAAGATTTATTCATCGTAAAAAAGTGCGTAAATCGTAGGAAAAATCAAGGAGTCATGGTCATATAGAATCGCTTAAGCGAGAAAACTACGATTCCTGGCGAATTCAGGCGAAAGCTGTCTTAACAAACCAACACTTGTGGGACCACAGCTTGATCGGATCGTTGATGAATCTAGCAATTGCAACAAGGCCAGATATTACGTTTGCCGTAAGGTAATCTAAGCCAATTTAATACTTGCTACGGAAACAATCATTGGCAAGCCGCGAAACGGGTCATCCGTTATTTAAAGGAACCAAGAAGGTTGGACTAAAATTTAAAGAAGTGGCATGAAGTAGTATGGCATGGCAGGCGCTTATTGAGCAGCTTACACCATGGATAGACGATCCTACACGGGATATATTTTCAAATATGGTGGTGGATGGATAAGTTATGAAGCCAAGAAACAAAGAGTAGTAGCCTTATAGGCAGAGTACACAGAGAACATGGAAGCAGATCTCCTTACCACGGCACTACCACAACCAAGGCTTAAGAGGGCTATTGTGTACGAGTATTTCAAAATTGGGTTTACGCACGGAGTGTTTTGAGGACTAAACTGGGAGTCACTCAGACCTGAAGAGACCCTGAGGTCATCATATTTGAGTTGTTGATTTTTTGTGTCAAAATGGAGTAAAATAAAAATGTGTGTTCAATCTCAAAATTATCATTATGTCTATGATTAAAATATAAAGCCTTCACCTGCAACCCAGCAACCCAAATTAATAGATAGTTGGTATAAAATAGAAACTTCTAATGTTCTTTGCTCCTAATGAAACTGCTTAAGGAATTCATATTCGAGGCAACCAGGCGTGACATCATAGTATCCAATTGCAAAAACGTGATCTTTTTTCAAGAATTACTGTAATATACTATTACCCACTGCAGCGCCGGGCTTATTTGTGAATCTAAACTATCCAGGGCGCACCCAAACGCATACAAAACAATTTATTCAAATCGGTCCAGCCATTTAGGAGGAGTTCAGTGATATACACACGTACAGCAGAATTGTAATTACATATATGTTTAAAGATAATCTGTTGATCAGGTGTTGGAGACAATGCTAATCGCCACCGTGTAGAGTTTTTACACAGTCGCGAGACTGTGTAAAAACTAATTTCTCTCAATACTACTAATATTATAAAAAAGTGAGTATGTATGGATATTTGTTACTCCTTCACGTACAAACGGATGAACTGATTTGGATGAAATTCGGTAAGAAGGTAGTTTAGATTTTGGATTAACACATAGATTACTTTTTATTTCGGGCTAACGCGGGTAACACCGCGGGGCGCAGCTAGTCTAAAATAAAAACGAATACAAAATATCGTCATCATTTTATCAGCAATAGAACATCCACTGCTGGACATGGGCCTCTTCTATAGATTTTCAATTTTTAGGGGGGCGGTAATGTTTAACAATAAATAATAAAAATATTTAGTAAATATTTGAACCATTTATCGCAAATATTTTATATTTATAGCAATTTTTTAATATATTTTTATCGCAACTACAAATTCGTACCAATTTAAAGGAGCACGGAATTTTTCATTACTTATTTTGTGGCGAGGACGGGAAATTATTTTTCTTTGAATGATATTTTGTAGCGACTGGCAACAACGTCTATGCTTGTGGGAAATCCCCACCGTTTATAATAATCAGCGAGAATGAATAGCTCTGTGGAGAATGCATGAATGTTGGAACGCACGATAAGCATGAACGAATTGTGAAACAGTGCCGGATGTACGTAATGACATGTAAGAGTGAAAGAGAGAAATAGTGTGATGCGTGAATGAGATAGATAGATAGATAGGTACCATTTCATTTCTTCAATAACTTGTGTTATTTCAATTTTACAGCAGAAGTTATGGGAACAAAAGTTGTTTGAAATTATATTTTCTACAACTTTGATTCCCATCAACTTTTTGTAGGATCGATGTTTTTTTAAATAGTTGGTGGTACCATTTCATTTCTTCAATAACTTGTGTTATTTCAATTTCACAGCAGAAGTTATGGGAACAAAAGTTGTTTAAAATTTGATTTTCTACAACTTTGATTCCCATCAACTTTTTGTAGGATCGATATTTTTTAAATAGTTGGTGGTACCATTTCATTTCTTCAATAACTTGTGTTATTTCAATTTCACAGCAGAAGTTATGGGAACAAAAGTTGTTTGAAATTAGATTTTCTACAACTTTGATTCCCATCAACTTCTTGTAGGATCGATATTTTTATAAATAGTTGGTGGTACCATTTCATTTCTTCAATAACTTGTGTTATATCAATTTTAGAGCAGAAGTTATGGGAACAAAAGTTGTTTGAAATTAGATTTTCTACAACTTTGATTACCATCAACTTTTTGTAGGATCGATATTTTTTAAAATAGTTGGTGGTACCATTTCATTTCTTCAATAACTTGTGTTATTTCAATTTTACAGCAGAAGTTATGGGAACAAAAGTTATTTGAAATTAGATTTTCTACAACTTTGATTCCCGTCAACTTTTTGTAGGATCGATGTTTTTTAAAATAGTTGGTGGTACCATTTCATTTCTTCAATAACTTGTGTTATTTCAATTTTACAGCAGAAGTTATGGGAACAAAAGTTGTTTGAAATTAGATTTTCTACAACTTTGATTCCCATCAACTTTTTGTAGGAACGATATTTTTTTTAAATAGTTGGTGATACCATTTCATTTCTTCAATAACTTTTATTATTTCAATTTTACAGCAGAAGTTATGGGACCAAAAGTTGTTCGAAATTAGATTTTCTATAACTTTGATTCCCATCAACTTTTTGTAGGATCGATATTTTTTTTAATAGTTGGTGGTACCATTTCATTTCTTCAATAACTTGTGTTATTTCAATTTTACAGCAAAGTTATGGGAACAAAAGATGTTTAAAATTAGATTTTCTACATCTTTATATCCCGTCACCTTTTTGTAGGATCGATATTTTTTTTAAATAGTTGGTGGTGCCATTTCATTTCTTTAATAACTTTTGTTATTTCAATTTTACAGCAGAAGTTATCGAAACAAAAGTTGTTTAAAATTTGATTTTCTACAACTTTGATTCCTATCAACTTTTTGTAGGATCGATATTTTTTTAAATAGTTGGTGGTACCATTTCATTTCTTCAATAACTTGTGTGATTTCAATTTCACAGCAGAAGTTATGGGAACAAAAGTTGTTTGAAATTAGATTTTCTACAACTTTGATTCCCATCAACTTTTTGTAGGATCGATATTTTTTTAAATAGTTGGTGGTACCATTTCATTTCTTCCATAACTTGTGTTATTTCAATTTTACAGCAGAAGTTATCGAAACAAAAGTTGTTTAAAATTTGATTTTCTACAACTTTGATTCCTATCAACTTTTTGTAGGATCGATATTTTTTTAAATAGTTGGTGGTACCATTTCATTTCTTCAATAACTTGTGTTATTTCAATTTCACAGCAGAAGTTATGGGAACAAAAGTTGTTTGAAATTAGATTTTCTACAACTTTGATTCCCATCAACTTCTTGTAGGATCGATATTTTTATAAATAGTTGGTGGTACCATTTCATTTCTTCAATAACTTGTGTTATATCAATTTTAGAGCAGAAGTTATGGGAACAAAAGTTGTTTGAAATTAGATTTTCTACAACTTTGATTCCCATCAACTTTTTGTAGGATCGATATTTTTTTAAATAGTTGGTGGTACCATTTCATTTCTTCAATAACTTGTGTTATTTCAATTTCACAGCAGAAGTTATGGGAACAAAAATTGTTTGAAATTAGATTTTCTACAACTTTGATTCCCATCAACTTTTTGTAGGATCGATATTTTTTTAAATAGTTGGTGGTACCATTTCATTTCTTCAATAACTTGTGTTATATCAATTTTAGAGCAGAAGTTATGGGAACAAAAGTTGTTTGAAATTAGATTTTCTACAACTTTGATTCCCATCAACTTTTTGTAGGATCGATATTTTTTTAAATAGTTGGTGGTACCATTTCATTTCTTCAATAACTTGTGTTATTTCAATTTTACAGCAAAGTTATGGGAACAAAAGTTATTTGAAATTAGATTTTCTACAACTTTGATTCCCATCAACTTTTTGTAGGATCGATATTTTTTAAAATAGTTGGTGGTACCATTTCATTTCTTCAATAACTTGTGTTATTTCAATTTTACGGCAGAAGTTATGGGAACAAAAGTTATTTGAAATTAGATTTTCTACAACTTTGATTCCCATCAACTTTTTGTAGGATCGATGTTTTTTAAAATAGTTGGTGGTACCATTTCATTTCTTCAATAACTTGTGTTATTTCAATTTTACAGCAGAAGTTATGGGAACAAAAGTTGTTTGAAATTAGATTTTCTACAACTTTGATTCCCATCAACTTTTTGTAGGAACGATATTTTTTTTTAAATAGTTGGTGATACCATTTCATTTCTTCAATAACTTTTATTATTTCAATTTTACAGCAGAAGTTATGGGACCAAAAGTTGTTCGAAATTAGATTTTCTATAACTTTGATTCCCATCAACTTTTTGTAGGATCGATATTTTTTTTAATAGTTGGTGGTACCATTTCATTTCTTCAATAACTTGTGTTATATCAATTTTACAGCAAAAGTTATGGGAACAAAAGTTGTTTGAAATTAGATTTTCTACAACTTTGATTCCCATCAACTTTTTGTAGGATCGATATTTTTTTAAATAGTTGGTGGTACCATTTCATTTCTTCAATAACTTGTGTTATTTCAATTTTACAGCAGAAGTTATGGGAACAAAAGTTATTTGAAATTAGATTTTCTACAACTTTGATTCCCATCAACTTTTTGTAGGATCGATATTTTTATAAATAGTTGGTGGTACCATTTCATTTCTTCAATAACTTGTGTTATATCAATTTTACAGCAGAAGTTATGAGAACAAAAGTTGTTCGAAATTAGATTTTCTACAACTTTGATTCCCATCAACTTTTTGTAGGATCGATATTTTTTTTAATAGTTGGTGGTACCATTTCATTTCTTCAATAACTTGTGTTATTTCAATTTTACAGCAGAAGTTATGGGAATAAAAGTTGTTTGAAATTAGATTTTCTACAACTTTGATTCCCATCAACTTTTTGTAGGATCGATATTTTTTTTAATAGTTGGTGGTACCATTTCATTTCTTCAATAACTTGTGTTATATCAATTTTACAGCAGAAGTTATGGGAACAAAAGTTGTTTGAAATTAGATTTTCTACATTTTTGATTCCCATCAACTTTTTGTAGGAACGATATTTTTTTTAAATAGTTGGTGATACCATTTCATTTCTTCAATAACTTTTGTTATTTCAATTTTACAGCAGAAGTCATGGGACCAAAAGTTGTTCGAAATTAGATTTTCTACAACTTTGATTCCCATCAACTTTTTGTAGGATCGATATTTTTTTAAATACCTAGTTGGTGGTTTCATTTCATTTCTTCAATAACTTGTGTTATTTCAATTTTTCATGAGAAATCATCGGAATCGAAGTTGTTTGAAATTTGATTTTCAGCGACTTGAAATTTTGCATCCGGGGGTTTTCGGGGTCGCCAATTACGAATCTGAAATTAGTTTTTCGATATCTTTTTTTTTAAAGATGGCCGCCATACATTGCATCTTTTTCATCTTTAGATAGTTGTTTTGAGGAAACTATTAGCAATGACATAAAACTAAATGCAGATTTGTATATAGATGGAATAATGGTTTGAGAAAAAAGTGGTGAACTTCCGAAGGTCAACTCCTGGCATTGGACCCCCGGCGGATCTCGAAAACGGTGGAGATTAGAGATGTACTTTCTTCACACCACATTGAGTACTACCTTGGTCCTTTCAGAAAAAATTAAAAAAAACTTTGGCTCCCATACAAAAAAACATGGCCGCCATACAAATTAGGAATGAAATGTTTGAACCAAGGTTGTAGACAATTTACTGGAACGATTTCGAAAATTCTTTCATCATTAGAATTGTACTTTACCACTCAAACACATAAGTTTTATTTTATTTCAGTTATGTTACGTTTACAGCGTAAAATATTGAAAATTGTAAAAAAAGTCGGCAAAAAATGAAATTTTGAGACTTTTTAAGCGCGTGCGCTGACTACATAGTAAGTCCTACATGAAAATGATGTACCTCAAAACTAACCGGCTTTATTAGGTCTACATAAAAGTCCGCGACAGCATATATCTATCTCTTCAGGTTTTTGCAGTATATCAACTTTGGTCACTTTAAAGTGAACGCGATTGTAGGTAATTTTCAAAACTGTTTTGACAAACACAGTATTAATCCTTATCCAATTGAATCCTTTTGTTAGCTTTGTCATTTCAAGGAGAACAAAATTGTCATTAACAACAAATCAATCCAACGCGTAGTTTAAAAGAAAATTAAATGGCAATATTAAAAATACAACCCAATAAAAAATACGCGACGCGCTTTAGTAATAACTTAAACTTATTCTGTGCCTCGACAAGACGGATCACTATGACATAAATATAGGTATACGGAAATTATGGTTGATATTTCAAGCGCTATTTTGAACCTTACCGTCATAGAAATAAATACAGGAATAGATGTTATACATTTTATTACTCACTCATTTAGATAGTTGTAAGAGATAGGAAAAAACTGATTGTAGGTTTGTATGGAGATAAAAATATAATCGGGAGAAATAATGACAAAATCTCGGAAGGTCAATTCTTTAACCTGGACCCCTAAGAGATCTCAAAAACGATGGGGTTTAGAGATGTACTTTCTTCGGAAAATATTAAGTACTACCTTGGTACTTTTTGGAACAATTAAAAACACATGGCCGCCATACAAATTTTACTTAGGTACGCCATACATTGCATCTTTTTCATCTTTAAGTAGATAGTTGTTTTAAGGAAACTATTAGCTTTGACAAAAAAATGACTAACTTAAACCTATTCTGTGCCACGAATATCAAACGCCAAAATGCCACGTGAATATCCAACGAAATATTGAGTAGATTAATTATATCAGTGGTTTAATGTTCAATATACCTACTCGTAATAATATGCTTCAAGTAGAAGAGTATATAATAAAGTGGAAGCCCTATTTTGAACCTTACCGCCATAGAAATAAATACAGAAATAGATATTAAGATTAAGGGAGAGTTTTTTTATAGGCATAAGTAGCTACGTGTGGGGCTGTCCATTAATCATGTGAGGCTTGAAAGGGGGGGGAGGGGTTCATAAAAAATCACGAAATATCACAAGGGAGAAGGGGGGGTAAAGTAATATATCACGTGTACTTATTTTTTCTGCAAGCGCGCGATACTCAACCGAAAAGCGGCGTTACATGTATTTATTTTTAGTCAAACGCGTACAAAATCGAAAACGGCTTGTAGTGTGACCTTGATCCGCCGTTGCCAGGCAACGAACGAAGTGAAGTTCCCGCGAGCCGCGACAATTATTATTGTCCGCCGGACTCAGCGTCGATCGAGAGAGATTCTCTCCGTAGTGCGCGAAAATGATGACGCCGAGTAGCTTGATGAAACCGATGTTGATCTTCAACAAAGCACTGTGCCAACAACTGACTTGCAAGATGCTTATCCAGTTATTGGTGTTGAAGAAAGTCTTGCTAATCCGTGGTCTGAAAATATTGTACATTAAATAATGCCCATATACTAGTACAAAAAACTTTTTCGCATTTCTTTCATAATTTTTATGTCAGTCAAAAACAAACTGCAACCTTTCTGTCTACCTCTGAACGTTATTATAGTAGTCTTTAATTTTCTATAATAAAATTAGATGATACTTATACCAGTATTTTGCCAAAAAATGCCAAAAAAACATCACGTGATTAATGGATGGCCCCTGTCGAGAGTAGGTACCCACCTTTTTAACCGACTTCCAAAAAGGAGGAGGTTCTATGTTTTTGTGTAAGTATTTTTTTGTGTAATGTAAACAATTCGAGCGAAATATTTGAATTTTGTACACGATGGAAGGCGGTTATGCCATTATTTATGAAAAATAATATTGAGTAGCTGATTTTCTCAGAGCCTGGTTGGTCTGTTATTTTCCATACAAATGTATTACGCTGTTTTCTTCCTGGAAAGTACTTATAGGGCTTCAATTTTTGTCATAAAATTAAATTTTGCTGTTTAGACCCTGTCTTTTCTTTTTCTTAATAAATTAATCAGCAGGAAAAATATGACCCTTCAAAATCACAAAAAAATCACCATTATTACCGACGTCTTTAGAGACCTACCAGAAGAGACTAAATAATATCTAACAAAATATAAAATGACAGAATCATGAACACATATTTTTTTAAAATTTTGACATATAAAAATACTTGATTGAAATAGTTTTTGAAGAAGAAAACAGCGTAATACGAAACGTTGTCTCGCCAAGTTTTTTGTAGGTATAAATCGCTCTGAGCTGCAATTGTCCCTATCCCACGATGCGGGGGCAGGGTCGAGGTAAGGGAGGTTCAAAGTGCTCAAACCTACACAAGTACGTACACAAGCACTAGGGATGTAGTAATAGTCGATATTTTTGTCGATGCTCTAGTGATGTCCATCGATATCGATGTTTATTCAAAATATTAGTTATTTTTTCCAATCTTATGATTTGACCGTTGTATGTTTGTTACTTATGAAGAAAAGATTTTATGTATGGAATATGGGCGTTTAGTTGCTGCGACATGTTGCAGCGATTATACAGAATATCGTGTTGTATCCGCAGACATCTAAATGAGTTAGGCGCAGAATAACCAATTCGCATAATGCCGAAGTAATCCGGGAATGCTCAATTCTAAGAAAGCATAATTCTATGAAGGCCCAATTCTCAAAATGGCAACATAGTTTTGATTTGGAAATTTTCAAAAAAAAATCACACATATTAAATACATATAAGAGCTTACAGGTACCTAAAACAACCTCCTTTGGCGAGTTAAGTACATCATAACTTTTACTATGGGACCGACCAGAGCCGAATCCGCGAGAAATATCAACTATACCTTAGAAAAAGTCCGTTGATAATGGACAAAGTGTGAGCAACTAACTCCGAATTGGCGATAAAAACAGCTGGTTTTTATCGCCAATTCGGAGTTAGTTGCTCCCATAGTAAAAGTTGTTCTTTTTAAACCTATTAACTTTGCCCTAAAGAGGTAGTGCTCAGCACAGAATGCTCAATTCTCAAAATGGCAAAATAATTTCAAAGACTCTTTAATAATTTCAAAGATTTTTGCCAGTATAGGTAGCGCCAAACAAGTCGGCGGATGCGATGTTAGCCACAGATGACACTTCGCCGTAATTCGCTAATTATTGCGCATGTGTGCACAATGTCGGCGCCGCGTGGCGTAGTGGTAAGCACAGGCGTGCATGCGGGAGGCATGAGGTTGGCGGGCGGGTGTGCCCCGGCGTCTTGTATCTCAAACTCAAACTCAATTCATATATTGCAACATATGAAATTTACATGCGGTTTTTAGTTAACATGTTTTGTAAAGTTATACATACGACCCTATTAGGGTATGGCAATTTTATTATTTGTATTGGAACGATTTATTATTACGTTTTCTAGATTATCGTTAAAAAATTCGTCTAATGTATAATAATGCATTTCGTCTAATGCATTTCGATAATAGGATAATTTTTAGTTGTATTATGAAACAGTTATCTCTTTCGATATAGTTTAAATTATTTGGCAATTTAGTATTTTTAGAGTCATAGAATTTGGGCTAGAACTGTGCATTGTTCTCTCTGGCCCCCGCGCATACCTATATTTTGCCTTTTGCGCAGCGTTCTGCGCCTAACTTTCCATCCGCCGACTTGTGTGGCGCGGATTATACGTGAGATTCATTCGAGAAAACAGCCCCATTGGCCATCCGTTCATTGAACTATGTGCCTTGCCCTCTGTCATTTTAACTTGCCAATCCACTGAGTTTGAAGAGAGCTGAAAAGTTTAATTAGAAGTGCTTTAAATGCTTTAATCAGTTCATATCTACCTACTTTTTTTTTTTTAATTAAATTTTCTAACCACAGACTCCAGGGTCTATGCCCTTTGTTAACTAAAATTTACAATTATTAGATTATACTATCAAAGAGAGTTAGTAGTAGGTACTTGAAATAGCCTAAGTTAGTCAATGCACTGCGTGAATGCCACGAGCAGACCGGCGACCCGCAAGCAGTACCCGATCACGAGTGTGACACATGTGCCAGCCATCATTCTCCTCGACCATATTTGAGGGAGGAGAACAACCCGACACATGATGCCGCCGCAAGAAGGTCTACCTACTTTGTAGATGTTCTATCTTGTATTACCTAATATGGTGTGTGTCCTACCCACTGCTGCTTTAATTTGCTAACTGTTTTAGTTTTTTTAAACGTGTTTAAAGTATTACCAAGGTATGACAAGCCGTTCTCTAAACAGTAAACCTCGCATCTGTTTTATTGAATCCTCTATTATTTTTATACTATGGAACTAACAGAAATATGGAAATAGCAGAATGAAAATATTGTAGGTACCATATAAAAGGCAAGAAGTTTTAGATGTGCAGGTAGGTATACAGTAATATAACGAGACCAAATTACTTACTAAGACTCCTCTGTCCGTCTGTCTGTTGGTCACTAGGCTGTACCTACGAGTATCTCATGAATCGTAATAGCTAAACAGTTAAAATTTGCACAGATGATGTATTTCCGTTTCCATTATAACAACAAATACTAACTAAAAATAGAATGAAATAAATATCGACTTCAACTATGTACAGAATTCGCGCGGATCGAAGTAGCATTTTTCACATTATTGTTGATTTATCAAATATGGCTCAGCCGATTTTAAGAAAATTTAAATAGGACCAACTTCGACGTATACCCTTTCCAATAAAAAAAAAAATAGGTACGCGTCGAATTGCGTACCTCCTCCGTTTCATCGGTCAAAAAATAGAATAAAATACCTACTATACTTATTCATTACAATTCATTACATTACATTCATTCAAACAGATGTGAGTTTTTGCACGATAATTATTAATAATGACAACAGGTAGACGCTTGACATATTCTCAGAGTATTTAGTAATATAATATTTCAATTTAAAAAACAAATAATTTAAATACATAATTGGCTCCCATACGGTACGAACCCTTTCAAGCGCGAGTCCATATTTATTTTAGTTTGTAGAAGAACTATGTTAGACATTTAAATTAAAAATAATTAACTTAAAATTAGAAAGAAGTAATTTCAGTCAAAATATATAATGTAAACTGCAACGCATACAGAAATCAAATAGCGAAATTGCTACTTTTAATCCCTGCTTTGGGTTCAAGATCAATTGTATAATTATGATGTTAGTTGGGTACATATTATGTTTTTGTACAACAATAATGAAATAATTTGAAAGAAAATAAATACTATGTCACAAATAATGTAGCTTCCTAATGGCAGAAAAATAAGTAATCATTGGCAGGATTATTTTTGTTTGCTTTCCGCCATACCTACTAGGAAACCAGATTATACGCTTTGAGGAAATATTACTACGTAAGTAATATAGCTCGATGATTATACGTAAAATACGCGTAAGATAGCTCTACGTACGGCCAAAATGAGGAACAAATTTTATGCTGCCAGGGAATACGGAATGCTAGTGAAATAACGTATGTGGCGCCACGACTCGCGCGCAGAGTTATCTTGTGCGCACTCTACGTGATATCATATTTTGCTACAATTCAAAATCAAATTTCGGTCGGCCACGCTCGCGCTGGTTCCGTGAGGCGCGGGTGGGGGGGACAGTTCGAGCGCATCACACACACATTGAAGCTCAGCTTGGGCGCATCTCGGGACGGCAATTGTTTAGTCCAAATACCTATTTCTCAATTTCTTCGTCACTAGGATATCCTCTTGACCGAGCTAACGAAGTGAGAATAGTCAGGAGACCAAATCGAAAGCAAAATCGTCGAATTAATAGGGATATTAAATCGATGATTTTGCTTTCGTATGCACGGATATTGATTTTCCTCTAGGTACCTATATAGGTCGCATTTTTTTAACGAATCTCGACGCAGTGACGAAACTTGTACAAAGGTTCTTAAATCTATACCTATATGAATGTTTTTGTCGTCGGTGATTTTGAGTGAGGGGGGAAGTGGGGGGAGGGGGACCACCTCGGGAGTATACCCTTGCGAACTAAAAAGGATATTTTTTGATTCAGTTCACAGTTCACATAGAACCTCCTCCTTTTTGGAAGTCGGTTAAAAAACTATACGTTACCTACTTATAATGGAATATCAAACGAGATATTGAATAGAAGAATTAAGTACTTATATCAGTTTTTATGATGATGATATTTTTTTTAGATTATATGTTTTGATGTTTGTAAAGTTCTCAAATGGAAACCACGTACCTACCGGCAAACGCAGCGTAGGACGTCCACCGGCTCGTTGAACCATTGATAAAAGCCGATGGATGCAAGCTGTATCCAACCAGGATTTTTGAAAATCCATAGGGGAGGCCCATGTCCAGCAGTGGACATCCTACTGCTAATATATCATACGTCCACCAAGTCGGTCAACGTCCACCGTACTATGTGCCCTGCCTATTGCTATTCCACCTTTCTAATCGTAATCCTAGATAGGGGAGAAGAGGCGGGTTGGTTATAATATAATATTTATGAATTCTACTGGTTTTCCAAAAAGTACTATAAATCTACCACACTACCAAATTTACATCGAAAATCTACCATGATAGTAGTCAATCTACTTCACTCTGGCAAGAAAACATCGCGCGATGTTTAGCGCGCCAATCTTCGCTGCAGGTGTGGCCAGAAACTTCGTCTGCGCCCGACGACGATGTACATCGCGCGAAGCTTCCGGCGAAGCTTCGCGCGCAGATGTAGCCATAGCATAATAAAAGATAAGTAGATTAGGTTAATTTTACATAACGAACATAAAAAAATATAATAGACTACCACTCGATGTCCTTGAAGCACCCAACATCACAATTTACAAGTCGAGGCTGAAACGGTGGCTTGTTGGTCAGGCGTTCTATGACATCGATAAAGAGTTTTTGACGCTAAAAGTAACTACTTAAAATTGTACTTATCAGTATCCGATTTTTTTGTTTTTTAATGACATTCTATTTTATTTTATTATTATTTTTGTTTTTTAAATTAATTGTTATTTTTAATATTAACTTGTGCTTGACTTATTATTATTGATTATTTAATTTATTGTTGTACCGTTGTACCTATCACGGTTATTGACATTTTAATACTTATGACATTTGTTTTTTGAAATTATTGGAATTGTCCTATTGTACTCGATCTGTGACGTATACTGTTGTATGAATAAAGGAATATGAATATGAATAACTTTGATAGGTACATTTATAAATACTTACTTCTGTAGCAATTTCTGCTGTAAAAACAACTTTGAAAATGTCAGGTGAGCTTGATATTTTTTGTGTAACAATATTATTTATGATATTTGTTATAATAATGTTCATTTCACTGTCGTCGTATTCCATGAGCAAATATTTGAATAATTTTAACAACATTGGCAGAAATGAGATCAATTCACGTTTCCCGTTATCTTCCTTACTTAGATTGTTCAGTAAGTCTAAATGCGTATAAACTTCTTCTAAGGTCATATATTTACGGTACTGAAGTAAAGTATTGGCAGTCTTACTCCCGAAACCTAAAAAAATATAATTTTCGTATCGAAAATAAGTGTTATATTATAGTTCGGTCGTTCAGAGAATGCGTTCCTGACACGTCATCTTGAAAAAATGTTTTTGGCCGATATCTCGGAAACTATGTACTTAAGGACAAAAAACGTTAAGATCATTATTGTAGAAAATAAAATTTCGCATCTTTTGTTTCCAGTAAACTTTTTTGTAAAACTTACCGTTTACGATTTATGGACCATTTAATGTTTTAAGGTCCATTTAATGAAATTTTATTAAATGGGCCATAAATCGTAAACGGTTAATTTTACAAAAAAAGTTTACTGGAAACAAAAGATGAGAAATTTTATTTTCTACAATAATGATCTTAATGTTTTTTTTCCCTTAAGTACATATTTTCCGAGATATCGGCCAAAAACATTTTTTCAAGATGACGTGTCAGGAACGCATTCTCTGAACGGCCGAACTATAGTAGAAAAATAAGAACTGAATTCAAAGAGTTATATTTGTGATAAGCATTTCAAAAATGTTAAGCGAACGCAGGATTTGAACGTGTCCCTTACGTAGGAGGCGAGCTACACGCTAGACCGCATATCTGCTCAACATCAGGCAGTATGTAGTCAAACGCAAAACGATACGGAATAAAAAAAAAGAGCTAGCTCAGTTGGGAGAGCGTCGGCCTAGTGATCCGAAGGGGCAGGTTCAAATCCAGCGTTCGCTTCAGATTTTTGAAATGCTTATCACAAAAAAAACTTTAAGGAATGTGGAAAGCACTCTACATAAAAATCATATCAACAACTGAATTTGTCGCAAAGTGATAGGTATTAACCTACCTATTTCATTTTTATTTCGTGTAAGTTGGAATTATTTTAGGTCTCGTTTTTACAGTTGTGGTATAAGTCTGTATTGTAGCGTGGTATTTAGATTTACTATTTGTTGGAGTTTGGTATTCATTTTTCTTACAATTTTTATTGATGTTACCTTCTTTAACTGGTTTGGAGTAATAAGACACATTAGTGTGTTGTAACAAGGGTGGTTGCATTAAATTCAATGTATCATTTATAGTTTCTAATGTGTCGTACTCTAATTTCGGAGATTTCTTTCTTACGACTTTCTTTAAATCATTTGTGATTTTTGAACTGAATTTTAAATATTTTCGGCCTTCTTCTATTTGAGCTAGCTTGTTCAAAAATGTCGCTGCTAGAGACTGAAAGGCAAATATTTAATTAAGAATTTAATAATTAGATTAAAAATAATAAAATGCCTGGTGTATACCAGGCATAGCTATAGTCTGAATCAAACTTTTTGGCGGTTGTGAAGATAGCTACATTCTGCGCAAAAGCCAATCATGACTCAAGCTCATATAACAGGTGCACGAGAATAGGGTATGACAGTCATTTTTGAAAAGTATCTCAGTCAGATTCTGTTGGTCTAATAAACCACAAAAAAAATACGAAAAAATAAAATTCAATCGTTAAGTGCTTTAAAAATGCATTTTAATTTTACAGTTTCAAAATTTCGCGCGTAATTTACGAAAACGATGGATGTCATTATATTACTCTGTGGTCGTGAATGACGTCACTAGGCTATGTAAACAATGCGCGTAAATATTTTTCACGATGGTGTTTTTGTGTGTAAGTTTGAGATATAAGTTTACAATGAGTTATTATAAATGGTTAATAATGAGTTATCGTTGGTTTGCTGTTCCTGGAGTACCAACACCGAACAAACTATTTAATGTTTACATAGCCGTATGACGTCATAGCAAAGCGGCGATTATTTTAGGCACAGATTAAAAACACGGAATTTTTTGTATTGATTTTTAAAATTCATTTTGTTATTTTACGATCTAAAACAAACATTTTCCGATTGCTTTTTGCCTAAGCTATCTCAAAAATACATTTTCAGATATTTTCTCGGTCATAGTAAAATACCCCATTGGGCTTTGCGCAGCTGGTAGCTAAATTCAAGGCCGCCAGCAAAGTTTGATTCAGCCTATAATCACATGACAAAAAAAATCTTCTATTAATAGATAATTGTTCAAACCTGTGTTTCGGTATCTCCATGAGCTGCGTCGTAGCAAGGCCATGATATACAAACAACCACTATAGATTGATCATCAAAAACATTGCACACATCAGCATAAGCGCAACCTTGGATAATATCGAGCTTTTCCATATGTGTGGAATAAGTAAGTCCCTATAGAATTACAAAGGTATAAAACAAAAGTATACATAAGTACCCATGCATACAAAAAAAGTGTACCTAGCTATAGCTACAGTCCGTTCACAGCACAGAGCTCAACGTTCACAGTTATTTGACCTCTGACATTTGTCGCTGTCTCTGTCTAACCTGTGATGGTGATAATGACTAGACAGAGACAAATGTCAGAGGTAAAATAACTGTGAACGCACTGTATGTATCAAGCCAAGAGAATTTAACCACTACTAATCAAGCTTAGTATAAGTGTGTAGGTACTCAATAGGCCCAATTACTCGTATGAAGGTGCCATCGTAATTATTATAGCTAATTCGAATATATCTGTTTCTATTTCACTTTAGGCATTCGATAGAGATAACACTTTTTACGTTGCTATTAAAACGATGGGTCAATTACAATTAATTTAAAACAAAATTGTTTGTTTCTGAGCCTGTATTGTCCCATTGTTGGGCAAAGGCCTCCTCTAGAGATTTCAAAACAAAATTGAAAAATTAAATATTACATACAGTCGGAGTTGTTAAATTTAAATTCATACCTCATTTAGAAACATTAGAGCATGTTTTGTGTAAGCACCGCCCATGTAAATAAACTTTTTCACGATCCGCAAGTTTTTTATTATCTCTCCGTTAGTGCTTGTAAAGTATTTAGTTGTTTCATTAAAATGGATTATAAAATCGTTGTATTCTAATTGGTTCAGGCAGTGACATTTGCGGGTCAATCTTTTATAGACAGAGCAATCGTCAGCTTCTACCTAAATATCCATATAAATTAATAAAGAAAACTGATGTTTTACGCAATTAAAAAGGAGCTATTTTGAAATCAGATAATAATTACAGTGCCACAAACTTATCTGACCTGGTGGTGGCCGAAAGACGAACTAACGAGGCCATTTGAAAGGCCTAAAAATGGATGGATAAACATACATACACACTCACAAACTTCCGCATTGGTGTGATTCAGTCATACAGACATTTTCACCGAATTTCGGCATAACATAAAATATTGGTAATATTCTTCGTGCAAATATCTACAGAGCCACAGTCCCTAAGTGGAAGTAGTAAAAAATGTCCGAACATCGTCATACATACCGACTTAGATATACATAAATAAATAAATAAATATTTGGGGACATCTTACACACGGCCTCTGACCCCAAACTAAGCAAAGCTTGTGATATGGCTGCCAGAGACTGATATACTACATATACTTATTTTTAAATACATACTTATATAGATAGTAACTAAATAACACCCAGACACAGAGCAAACACTTATGTTCATCACATAAATATTTGCCCTGGGTGGGGATCGAACCCACGCCTCTTTGACCCAGAAGTTAGGGTCACTAACCACTGAGCCACCGAGGCTGTCATACATAATTCATAATGACCCGTTTCCTCGAATCTCAATGTTATGTCACCTAATTAGTGTTTGTAACCTAGCACTTTAGCATCGCGCGGCGTTGTAAATTGCTTGGCTTGCAATCGCCTTACGACTAAAAAGCCTGCCCCCTACGTAGCTTGGGCAGAATTTAGGTTCGGACACTTTTTTTGCACCATTGTGATTCTATAGATATTTGCTCAGAGGTAACATTATAAACGACAACAGCGACGCCGCTACCACGCACCGGGTTAGATAAGTTTGAGGCACTATACGATTTAGTACCTCAGAATCCACTGTATCTGAACTTCTGGGCTGTGCTTCTGATTTGTTAATCGTTTTTTCGGCATTCGGCAATTTAGAAAGATACTGAAACATAATTAGTTTGTACTTGGCCACACACATGTCACGTGCTGGCATAGGCGGAATCATACAAGTCGGCGGATGTGAAGTTAGAACTCAATCAACACGCAGCTTTATGTGAGCTTCAGTCTGAATCGGATATCGCGCAGCTTCTAGCTAACTTCACATCCGCCGACTTGTATGATTCGGCCCATATTATTATTCACTAGCGACCCGCCCCGGCTTCGTACAGGTGTATTATACATATAAACCTTCTTCTTGAATCACTATCCATTAAAAAATAAATAAATAAATAGTACCTAGTTAATTAATGAAGTGGTACCTATTTTCAGAATGTATGGAATACATTAATGAATTTCATGCTGTTTTTAATCGAGAACTCGTTCTCTACCTGATCAAATCACTATCACTACATAGTTGACTGCCTCGGTGGCTCAGTGGTTAGTGACTCTGACTTCTGAGTCAAAGAGGTGTGGGTTCGATCCCCACCCAGGACAAACATTTGTGTGATGAACATAGGTGTTTGCTCTGTGTCTAGGTGTTATTTAGGTACTATCTAAGTAGGTACTGTATAAGTATGTATTTAAAATATGTATGTGTAGTATATCAGTCTCTGGCAGCCATATGACAAGCTTTGCTTAGTTTGGAGTCAGAGACCGTGTGTAAGATGTCCCCCTAATATTTATATTTATTTAATATTTATAGTATAAAACAAAGTCGCTTCCCGCTGTCTGTCCCCATGTATGCTTATATCTTTAAAACTACGCAACGGATTTTGATGCGGTTTTGTTAATAGATAGTGATTCAAGAGAAAGGTTTATATGTATAATACACCTTTTTCGAAACCGGGGCGGGTCGCTAGTTATAAAATAAGTTGTTGAGTGCTATAGGCGTATGATAGGCTTCCGTAGATAGTGATGATGATTTTATGATATCACTAGCTGACCCGGTGAACTTCATATCACGTTCATCTCACACTTTCACATCTTCTTAAAAGTGTGTGTCCAACACACACTTTTTTCAACTTTTGCACAATCGACAAAAAATGTTTTATGAAAATTTACTTTCATTTTAAAAACCCTATTCAATGATACCACACACGAAGGAGTGGGCTTGCAATCCCCACTGGACATGTATGGAGGCTACCACTTAAACACAGTCAACTAAATTTAAAAAAAGTTTTAAAATTGAAATCTCCAGGGTTATTTCTAATCAATTAGCATCCTCTTAGGGGCTTATTCTGTACATCAAAACTAACAACATTTGTTCTACGACTTTTGTTAAAAATAAAAAAAACAGCTAAATGTATGGACATTTTGTCGAGGGTGAACGATATTTTTCTATGGAACAAAAACTTTATTTTGAGAATAAAAGTCGTAGAACAAAAGTTGTTAGTTTTGATGTACAGAATAAGCCCCTGACAGGATGCTAATTGATTAGAAACCCTGCATACTTTAACTTACATGTCTTTCATGCAATTCGGTTCATAAATGTGCAAGTTATAATTAAGGCTTTGTAACATTAGGTCGTACGGACGGACACAACGAAGTCATATTCCTCGTTTTACTACGGGGTTCCGTACTAAAAAGAACACAAGGTATTACTTACGACGCTTGATATTTGTTGTATAGTACTCGATGGTTGATTTTGGCTGGAACATGTGTTTATTTGGATCTCATCCAGCAAGGCAAGAAGCTTTCTTGTACTGTCTTTCAATTTGTCCAATGAATCCTATAAAGAACGTTATTATTTATGAATCATGGACAAGATTGCCAATAAATTGTTAGTTCATCAAAATTGCAGTCTCGGCGGATGATGTGAAGTTAGCTACAAGCTGCGCGAAACCCAATCAACTTTAAGTAAGCTTCAGTCAGGATTGGATATTGAGCAGTTCGTAGCTAACTTCACATCCGCCGACTTGTATGATTCGGCATTTACAAACTTACTACCATATTTATACAATTATCATAGTGAAGTATATAACTAGACAGGGCGCTAAATAATAATTATTACAAAAGTAAGGGGCGAGATGTGCAATTATGAACAGGACGAAACTAACATCTTTTGTCTCTGTTTGCGTATACGTTTTTTTTGTCTTTTGACGTCTAGGCCGTACGTCGTAGTCAGACAAATTTTCCGCGCCAAAAACTACTGTTGAATTTTTGATGAGATGCTTAAGTAAATCAACATATTTACGAACTATTAAAATCTATTTTCTATCACTTCTATTCTATATCTAGAGTCTAAATATGATAAAATCATAACAACGTGTACCTATATAGCTATCTAAGTATGTATAGCACATCTTTTTTCTTATTCCCTATACGGAATTGAGAAGTCTAGTTACATACTTGCTCCAAGATACCAATACTTACCAATTTCACGTGACAAAAAGGTTCCACAGCATCTACACATTGCGAACAATCTTTTTCATCACGAGCTGATTCGATGCTTAGGACATCGTTAGGGGCTCTGTTAGCCTGTACTCCGAACGTATCTGAATCTGGCTCTTTAGTCTGGCAGCCAAAAGTGTATGGGCACCCTAAATGATCTCCTAAATCATTGTCTGGTGCTAAGATCGCGCGCCCTCGTCCAGTAAAGAAGACATGTGATGTGGACTCATCGTTACCAGAAGTAGTATCATGGAAGGAAACACTCTTGTCATCCATTATGGTAATGAGAAATATAGGTTTATCTAGAATTGCATACTGTTGGCATCAGAAGAAGTTGATACATGATTTAGACTTACTAAACGTTTCTACGATATTAATCCATTATTGGCTGTGTTTATTGGCGTCCATTGCGTATTGTCATTTTTGAATTTTGGCACAGATGTGACAGTAAGAACTTGACAGAAAATTAGAAAGAGCAAAGAGAATACAGTCGTACACAGAGTTAGTAACTGTGCAGTCGTAATACCTATTGTACTCTACAACTATATAAAATAATCGGTCAAGTGCGGGTCAGACTCGAGCACGAAGGGTTCCGCCGTATGGAAGCCCCCTTAATACATTTTATTTTAGTTATTTTATTTTAGTTTTCTATACCTGTCCAGAACAAAAACCTGTAGAAAGTAGAAACGTGTGTATAACCGGTTGAGGGCTCTTCACCTCGCAAAAAATCTGTGCAAAAAATGGAATTATTGGTTCGCAACTGTGTAAATAGTAAATAGTTATAAATGTGATTGTTTATTTTTAGGGTTCCATACCCAAAGGGTAAAAACGGGACCCTATTACTAAGACTCCGATGTCCGTCTGTCTGTCATCAGGCTGTATCTCATGAACCATGAAAGCTAGACAGTTGAAATTTTCACAGTTGACGTATTTCTGTTGCCGCTATAACAACAAATACATAAACACAGAATAAAATAAATATTTAAGGGGGCTCAGAACAAACGTGATTTTTTAGAAGTTTTTTGTTCCCTATTAATAATGGTACGAGAAATGAATGGGCTCCAACACGGTACGGAACCCTACGTGCGGGAGTCCGACTCGCCCTTGACCGATTTTTTTTGTTTTGAGCTAGCCTAGAACAGTTTATCATACGCGCGCAAATGGCGTCGCGGGTAGAATGTATATTTTTGATAAATAAAAACCGTCATCTAATTTAATATTTGTTTATCTTAGTAATTGTTTATGGACGGATAATGCAAATCTACTTTTTACACGGACGTGTTATTAACACTTAATATACAACAAGTTTGCTAAACATTTATAATACTGACAGACTATGAAAAAAGATTACATAAAGGCGCAGTTCCACCGTATTGGCCGAATCAAAGTTCTGGCGGCTGCGATAAGCTACATGCTGCCAAGACTTGTATCAGTCTTTTTTTAAATAGTCCACTGCAGGACGTAGCCCTACCCACTAAGGGCGATTGATCGTGAGGTCGTGGGTTCAAATCCCGGACCCGCACCAATGAGTTCTTTAGAATTTATATACGGAATTTCAATGTCTTTTCGGTGATGGAAAACTACGCGAGACAACCTGCATACGTCCGTAGAATAAATAATAAATAAATATTAGGGGAACAACTGACACACGGTCTCTGACCCCAAACTAAGCAAAGCTTGTGATATGGCTGCCAGAGACTGATATACTACATATACATGTCGGAGGAAGTTATGAGTCGAGTTGATTGTTGTTTGCATACGTAAATCACAATAGTGTTTGTTTACATTATAATTACTTTGAAAACTCTTAATTTAATCTCAATTGATTTGTTACATTTTTATAACTTCAAATCTCAATAATTCAACAAAAAAATAAGAGTATTGTAGTACACTTTGTACGTAACGACCAATCAGAGCAGAGTACTTGCCTCGAGCGAGGTCGAGGCGCCATCTTGGCTTGTTTTGGTTGACAGTTGGTGCGAGGCTTTTGCGCGGGAGCAAACGATCGGGTTGGAACGTTGTTGTGTGGTTAAGAAAAGTAAGATCGGTGCCCCGAACTCGCTGCTCGGTCTTAACAGTTGATTTTACATTGCATTATCGTGAATTCATCAGAACTAATGTGTAAACAAACCTAAAATTTGAACTAAAAT
This sequence comes from Hypomecis atomaria, assembly GCA_964007245.1. NCBI lineage: Eukaryota > Metazoa > Arthropoda > Insecta > Lepidoptera > Geometridae > Hypomecis > Hypomecis atomaria. The sequence goes on from OZ023291.1 coordinate 15,023,424, forward strand.
AAGTAGTGATCATAAAATTGTGTTTTGTGCTCGCATTTTACCCTGATGACGCCCACTGAGCCCGCAACCACTAATGACGATGTCGGTCGGCGGGAATAATGACTATCTCCGACATACATATTTTTTTTAATACATACTTATATAGATAATACCTAAAAATATAGTAGTAAGATATATAAGTAGAAGAAATTCGACGGCGTATGTGAATCCACCAACCCGCACTGGGCCAGCGTGGTGGATATGAGACTGAGTTATTTTATTCTAAATAAGACAGCAAGTACGCGATTTCAGTAAGATCCTGCGGGACCGACTCGTGGTAGCACACGTACAACTCTCGAGGCTCGGGCTCCGCGAACACGCGCCTGAAATATAAAAAATATAAATATTAGGGGACATCTTACACACGATCTCTGACCCCAAACTAAGGAAAGCTTGTGATATAGCTGCCACAGACTGATATACTACACATATATATTTTAAAATACATATCTATGTATAATATAGATAGTACCTAAATAACACCCAGACACAGAACAAACACCTATGTTCAGCCAGGTTTTTGCGTAAAAATATGACTTTTTAGAGGCTTATAACTGTAAGGTTATTTAAAAAAAACTGTAAAAACAGACGTTTAACCCTAGCGATTAAAGTGCTGATTACATGAAAAAAAGTCCCTCAAATCAGATAATATTAGAGGTAGATAACAGCTGATTAATTATAAAAGCGCCATCGTAAATTAAATAGCGACGTAAAAAGTGTTCTCTCTATCGAATGTCTAAAGTGAAAAAGAAACAGAAATTTTCCTAATTAGCTATTATAATTACGATGGGGGCCTATTCTATAGGGCCAATTATGGTGGTACCATCTAACTAGCTAACCGACCTAAAGGCCTCAAATTTGCTAAAAATCCTAATCGTATTACGGAGTCACCATTTAGAAATGTCACTGTCACTGTCACATTCAAATTTTAAATCGAATGAATGAAAACCAACTAAATCTAACTACATTTAGAGATTTAGGCGAATTTGGTATTCTGGAGACACACTTTTAGAGCTGTCTGACGTCATCTTTAAGAATTTTAATGAATTGAGGTTATGTTTTTAACCAGTACCGAATTAGATGGTGGTTAAAAATAATTAAGCTCAAAAGTAAGTTATAAAGAAGAAATGCTGTGTTTTTCTCCAATTAAATGTACTTAGTTACATTTAACATAGCTGATGGTGTTCCTATAAATATTGATTTTAGTTATATTTCATGTGAATTCGCGATGACAAAAATGTTGACGAAACTGTCTTACAATGATTTTCAGCAAAAACTAGAATGAAACAGCTGGACTTAACGAGTCAAATTAATCCACCTCATCATACCGACCACATTTTTGTTGAAACAAAGAAAGGATTACCATTTTGTGGAAAGCAAAGATAAGAAGTACATTTGTACACACAGAAATGTAACTAGGTAAGTAATTTACCTAGTTACATTTCTGTCCATGCAATTTATTAATCCGTAGGATCACACTAGATGCAAGCCGCTTCCAACCGATCTTATTGGAGATCCATAGGGGAGACCTATGTCCAGAAGTGGACGTCATATGTCTGATGGAATGTATTAATAGTAGCTATCTAATTATAATAAGCTATCCATTACATCCAATTAGAAATGAGGATATGCATAGAAGAAGCAAAGTAATTAATATAGCTCCGCGGATTGACAAGTTGAATTAGCTGTCGGCTCGGCAGGGCCCATAGTTGGGCAACTGACAGAGTCAAGTTCTCAAATGAAGATCACAACAATCGGCAAGTGCAAAGTAGGATGTCAAAGTATACAGATGTTATCAAGACTGCATGATTGTACTAAATGTAAGCCGCTTCCATATAGTCTTATTAGATATCTCTAGCGGAGGCCTATGTCATTAATAATTCTTATGTGAGCTTGCCTATGACAGTAGAATTGTGCTTTAAACAAACTTAAAACCCTATTTGCTAAAACATACATAGGACCCGGCATTATGGGCGGATCTCAAACTTCTTGGCCGCTGTGAAATATGCTACAAGGAGCGCAAAACCCAATCCTGACTTCAGTCAGCCTACAAGCAGCATGAGGACTGGGTTCACACAGCTCGCAGCTACATCCACAGTCGCTAACAAGTTTGATTCGACCTATACCAGCGAGAATAGTGAAATATTGCACTAGGGTAATAGTTGTAATTTGATAATTATTTATTGCTTACATTTTATAAGTTGTTATTCAGTACCCATGTTCTGGTTGCTTGTTTGTTCTACATATATGTAGAGAACGCTATCAGGTTTTGTACATTTTGGTATTTTTGTTACTGACTCTACGTTTCAAATAATTATGTAGTAGTTATACACATTTTTATCGATTAAATTAATTTCCAGATACCTCTCGATGACCAACTTTAGAAACAAGACTAGGAAGTTGTGAACCAGTTCGATGTATAGTAATGGCCCTAATATGTAATCATCATCCTAAATTGATCATCGTGTCAAGACTTCAACCAGGAGCCATAACAAGATGAGGAAGATACAGATTGTTATATCGGCTAAATAAATGATAGACTGTTGATTATATTGTGGTTTGTATTTTCCTTGGCAGGGCAAAGCAAAACTACAGAAAGAAATAAGAAAAGATTTAATTCAATACAAAAATAATTATTCGATACAGTCATTCAATTACCAGGCAGTTTTTAATATCAATCACTTTTTATTACCCATCAGCTTTATTTTACCTATCACTTGATAAAGGTAGTTAATTACTAAAAATATATTAGTATTCAGTAGGTAAGCTTCAGCTTAACAAATAACAGTCCAATAAAAGATCACAAGAACACCACATCAATTATAATATGAAATGCTTTCTTCTATAATAGGTATTCAAATTCATTTATTTTGTGTCTTATTTATGTACAAGTCAGGTTACAATATTTATATCAATAAGTAGAATGTAACAAAACAACCACTTATTTACAATTAATAATTTAGAACTTGTGTTAAAAATAGTAGTAATGACTAATCATGGATAATATATTTATGTAAGAAAACTTAAAATGTAAACTATAGCATCACTTAAGTAGAATCATACAACTTGGCGGCAGTGATGTTAGCTACAGGCTCCCAATCCTTACTGAAGCTCACATAGCATCTGTGTGAGGATTTTGGTTATCCACAACTCTTATCTAACATAGCTTGGTAGGGATAAGTGTACCAGCCGAACATAACAGCTACCTAGTGGTATGTCTCGGTCTATTTATACAATATTTAAGGACTTTTATAGGCTAAATCAACTTACAGACCGAATCAATTTACAGACCGAATCATACAACTTGTCGGCTGTGATGTTAGCTACAAACTGCGGATAGCCCGATCCTGACTGAAGCTCACTTCACATCTGCGCTTAGGGTTGGGTTAGGTTAGGTTAGGATAAGTATACCAGCCGAACATAATAGCTACCTAGTTGTATGTCTCGGTCTATTAATACAATGTTTAAGGACTTTTATAGGCTATATCTAACTTTTTGGCTGCTTTGAAGTTAGCTACGAGCTGTGCAAAACCCAATCCTGACAATCTCACATAACAGCTGCGTAAGGTTTGAGTTTTGTGCAGCTTGTAGCTAATTTAGAACATAAATATTTTACAGACCGAATCATACATCTTGTCAGCTGTGATGTTAGCTACAAACTGCAGATAGCCCGATCCTGACTGAAGCTCACTTCACATCTGCGCTAGGGTTGGGTTGTCCGCAGCTTGTAGCTAACAAACACTGATATTTTACACAATTTCACAGTTTTAGGGAGTTTGCCTTCTCATGGGTTTGTCTTAGTACCGTCATTGGTGTTTTCAATGTAGTAATCTTTAGTAGTAAGCTTGGAAAGTGCTGTAGACCACCTGCAGACGAAATTTTAGCCGCTGCTGATCTGAAAATAAAAACAACATTTATATACTTACAACTTTTTTAGTTTTAAGAAAAGTTTATTTTCCTGGAAACAAGATGACAATAGAAGTCTGTATTTTCCTGTAATTAGCGAATACCTACCTATTTACAGCCTGTTTAGCTTATTAACTGCTCAAAAAGCCTTGTTATCTTATTACGATCAATTCGTTTAAGCATATTTCTTGTCCGCCGCAGCAATACCTATTGTGTGTGATAACGCCTTTGGATTCTTTATATTTATGTTTTACGCTGGCTGGGACTATTATTTACCCTAAGTAGCAAAGCAAAACGAAATAAAAACCAAACAATTTTGTTTTGTAAAATATAATAATGGTGGGAGTGTTGCCACAATATGAATTAAAAAACACCCGGCTTTACTTTCGTCCCGGTGTCTTACGTTGTTGTTTTGTTTTTAATGTGATGAAATACGTTATACAAACGATCTTGGTAAAGTTTTATATTGCGGAAATGAATATTTTTTTTAAATTAATGTATGCATTTTATACGCTTATGATTAACAACAACATTAACTCTAAACTTTACTCAAAACTAAAATCCTATTGACGGATAGTTGTTCTACTAAAAGAACCATTTGCGCTGCATATGTGCACTTGCACTGAATGCGTTCTGTGGTCTGTGGCTCTTTTTCTGATTTTCAAACGTATACGTATTAACTTTGATAGATAGTACGAAAGATCCGCAAAGTTGCGTATATGACCTAGCCGTCTTCATACAAGTTTAATACTTACCTACGTCAAAAATAATGTTTCTGGTACTCTATTTCTGAACTTTGAACGGTTTGTACGCTTACGGCACTTCGACAGATTGTGTAAAGAATCCGTAAAGTTACGTTTACGTCCTTGCTGTCTTCATACAAATTCCGTATACGGCCGAGCCAATACGAAAGTCAAAAACAATGCCCCGGGGGCACGATTTTTGAATTTCGAACGCATCAGAACTTTGACAGATTGTATGGAGAATCCGTAAAGTTGCGTATTCGTCCTAGCCATTTTCATACAAGTTCCATATACGGTCCTGTACGAAACTTAAAAATCATGCCCCTGGGGCATCCCTTTTGACTTTCGTACGGTTCAGACGTGTAGGGAGCTTGTATGGAGGGAGAATGAACTTTACTACGGATTCTTCATAAAATCTATGAAAGTTCCGTATACGTTGAAGTCGTTCGAAGTTCAAAATAGAGCCCCAGGTCACTTGCTTAAATGTTTTTATTTATGAAGCCCGAAATACTATTATAAAAATTGTTTAAGCAATAATATGTGGAAGTGGTAATTAACTTGTAACACTGACTACCTCTTTCTTAATTTTTAAATCGACGAAGCCACAGATAATATTAAAAAATTGAACTAAATCGCTGTCAAGCCGGTCACTTGATGGTGTGTAGACGGCATTACATTATATTTTTAAGTACATTTTTTTATCTGTGAACTTCCTTTAGATGAACCTAAACAGAGTTAGCCATCGTTCAAATTTTAACTAAGTGGTGCCTTTATAATAGCAGTTTCTGACTAATTAACTTTAATTTAAGCAGTCACTAACTTTAGAGAATTTTAACGTGGTGACTTTGGAATTGGGCCTTATGTATGGCCAAATTCGCGGTTCACTCTAGCCTTAAGTACCATAATATTTCTAAGTAAGAAAAAAAGAGATATTTTAAAGAATAAACCTTGTTAAAGTAGATACTAAAGGCATTAAGTGACTGACAGGTATAAACTAGTTTCTGGCTCGCAGATATTCTTGTAGTAAACTTTATTAAATGAATGCTAGAGTGCGTTTCAGGAAAGAAGTCCCAAGGCAAGAAGTGAAACTAATTTTAACAGATCGGCCAGGCGACACGTCTGAAGGACTTCTTTCCTAAAAATAACTCTAGTACATACTTATATCTGTCTGAGTAAAACTAGAGACCGTAGGTACCACGAAAAGGAGTTCCCCGATATAAGTGAAACTAATTTTAACGGATCGACCATGCGATTGTGGTGACGTGTCTGTGGGACTTCTTTCGTGAAACGCACTCTATAATAAATATTGCGCACATATAACTTAGTTAAGTCCACATTTTTTGTTTACATACCTATTCTGCATTGGGCACTTTGTATTTATGAGCGAGAACTGTTTGGCTTACGTATTATCATTTAACCTCTTTTTACTGTGTTTGTTAGAAAGCCGTTTGTTTGTGTAATCACTACATAGTATAAAACAAAGCCGCTTCCCGCTGTCTGTCCCCATATATGCTTATATCTTTAAAACTGGGTCTGTCTTCCCGCTAAAGTACAATGTGATTATGTTTCACGTTTATCCTTTTATGGTGGACATTCCGCGCGTTAGAACTAGGCGTTTCGAATCCTCATTTCTCATACAATCAGCCAAAATGTGGGACGCTTTGCCTGGGTCTGTCTTCCCGCTAAAGTACAACGTGGGTGTCTTCAAATCCGGAGTAAATAGGTATCTTCTATAAAAGCGTGCTACAACCTAGACAGCTTATCTGCTTAACCTCAGGCAGTATGTGGTCAAACGCAAACCTACACAGAATTAAAAAAAAAAAAAACTACGCTACGTATTTTGATGCGGTTTTTTAAAATAGATAGTGAGATTCAAGAGGAAAGTTTATATATTATGTATAATACAACTGCGCGAAGCCGGGGCGGGTAGCTAGTTTAAAAATATAATAATTTATTATGTTATATTTACCCGACAACCCAAAACAGGAAGGGCTCGGTATTCTTCCTAGCCACTCCGCACTGCTGGACAATGTCAGGCGGCGCTTGGAACAAGATGCCATGCTCCTTCACTGCTACTAAAATCTTATTCAGCGGGTTGCAAGGAGCGTGGTTCCTTTTGAATCTGTAAAAGAAAGCGTCCAATAGGCATGACTAGGTAAAAAAATAAATAATTGTATTAGTCCGTGAGTTACACAAACAAATAATATTGGACTCGTATTTTTTATTTTGTCAATCAAACAACAAATGACCAAAACAAACCTTGTCCAAATTTGGAAGTGGGGGACGTGACGTCACGCGGAACTTTAAAGGGCTATATCTTCATCAATTTTTGCTTAGTTGACAAAAAAATACGTGTCTAATATTTTTTTATCACTACATAGTATAAAACAAAGTCGCTTTCCGCTGTCTGTCCCCATGTATGCTTATATATTTAAAATTACGCAACGGATTTTATAGATAGATTGCTTCAAGAGGAAGGTTTATATGCATAATACACCTGTGCGAAGCCGGGTACGAGGCGTATCCTCTTTTCTCCCCTTACCGGGACGATGGCACTTGAGTTGTGTCATCTGGCCCGGTTAATATATCACCGGGCCAGTTAAAACTTTTTTCCCATGTGGCCCGGCGCCGGGCCAAGTCACCGGGCCAGATGGGATACACTCGGGGCGAGTCGCTAGTAATCTAAATGACGGACTAATTATATTTTTTCAGTCATGTAGGCAAAGACAATGCCTTTCACGGATTGGCCTCTGTACAACCGTGGACTATTAAAAAATGCTAGTACAGTACAGAGCAACTCGAAAAGCTCCGAAATGGTGCAGATAAACCGGTCACTTTCTTTAGTTCTTTACATACTAGAGAAAATAATCGGCCAAGTACGAGTCGGACTCGCGCACGGAGGGTTCCGTACTGTATGGGAGCCCCCCTTAAATATTTATTTTAACTTTATTATTTATTATTGAAGTGGATATAAAACTAAATATTCTGTGAAAATTTCAAGCATCTACCTGATGCCATTATTAATTTAGAGCGAAAAACGTCTAAAAATTCAGGTTTGTTGTATGGGAGCCCCCCGTAAATATTTATTTTATTTTGTTTTTAGTATTTGTATTTGTAGTAGTGTGGAGCGGCAACAGAAATACATCATCTGTGAAAATTTCAGCTGCCTAGCTATCATGGTTCATGAGATACAGCCCGGTGACAGACGGACAGACGGACATCGAAGTCTTAGTAATAGGGTCCCGTTTTTCCCTTTGGGTACGGAACCCTAAAAACTAACTTTTGTAACTACGCGGCCACAGATTACATGTTAGTTACTTTGAGGTCTCTCGGCCACAGTTTCTTTACTATTTACTGGGTGGCCACGGATTACTGCGTAAAAATATTCTTACCTAATGCTGTGCTGCAGAATATCGTGTATCTTCTTACACGCCACTCGGAAAGTGTTCACAATGTACGAGTATAGAACATTGTTGGCCTGTGTTGCCAGATTCTTGACGGGCGCCAAAATAATCCCTTTTTCAGCCTCCAGTTGGACAAAATGAAAGAGAACGTTGTCTTCGCCCGCTGTTATCCTGAAAATAGAAACCGGTTTTGTTATTGACTTGATAACTTCTTATAAATCGAAGAATGCCGGCTGCATGCACGAATATGTGTCACGTTCCGCCTCAGCCGAGCGTGTAAGTGAGAGCGCGGAAGAAGCGGTATAGAGGCACGATCGGCCTAAGCGTTCGGCTTGTTTCAGTTGTTGATTCAACAATGTTTTCTTATAGCGGTATCACGTAAAGTTATCGTCCGTAATCCGACATTACTAACAAACATTTCTTTTTAAATGGTAACTTCTGATCGAATTTATACAGGTACTAAAGTTAAGGTGGAGCGCTAGAAGAGGCTGCGCACAAAATTATTTTTTTTTGTCTTTTAGCAATTTTATGCTGTACTACTCATCTTGAATTTACGAATACTGTTTTTGCGACAATAAATAGCTTCTATTTAAGTAATTATCACAGCCATAATTATCACTAAAAAAAAGTAAGTTCGTATAAGTCCTGGTGTCAGAGTTTAGGCCACCTGAAGGCCTCTGACATTTTCATTTAAATTGGTTTATTTTTGTGACAACTGTCAATTGGTTGAATTTCATCATAAATTTCATTCAATCAACGTTTTTACATAGATTGACGTTTTTTGTTATATATTTGTTTCTTGGTATATGTTACATGTTATCACGACTTACTTATTTCCGCAAAATCAGATTTTGTAAATCCAAGGTGAGTAGTTAAGTAAAATAAAAAATGCATGTGGAGTCCCTCCGCGCGGAAGAAGTGAAACTTCGACGCAACAGTGCTTTCATGCCCCTCCATGGTAGCGTGAAACGTTTAACGCAACTTTGTTGGAAGTCGCATTAGAAGTTTCACTTCAAAAATTGCAAAAAACCCGATAAAACCGAAGAAATAACTATCGAAAGAATTACCTTTGAACTGCGACGTGGTTGATTTCGTTCAGGAGCGATTTCCTTATGTCAGATACGTCGATACTGCCGCTCGCTCTGCTTCCTTCCTAGAAATCGAAATCAATACACTCATTAAAAAAATCCCCAATTCTTACAACTTTAGACTCTAACTGACGATAGTAGATCCAGACTGATCTAAGTGAGTTTTTTTAGGGTTCCGTACCCAAAGGGAAAAACGGGACCCTATTACTAAGACTTCGATGTCCGTCTGTCTGTCTGTCCGTCTGTCTGTCTGTACGTCTGTCACCGTGCTGTATCTCATGAACCATGATAGCTAGGCAGCTGAAATTTTCACAGATGATGTATTTCTGTTGCCGCTATAGCAACAAATACTAAATAGAAAATAAAATAAATATTTAAGGGGGGCTCCCATTCAACAAACCTGATTTTTAGACGTTTTTCGTTCTATTTTAATCCTGTTATCATTAACAGGTAGATGCTTGAAATTTTCACAGAATATTTAGTGTTATATTCCCTTCAATAATAAATAATAAAATTAAAATAAAATAAATATTTAAGGGGAGCTCCCATACAGTACGGAACCCTCCGTGCGCGAGTCCGACTCGTACTTGGCCGATTATTTTAGAATTGATGGCACAATTGCTAAGAGAACCGTTTGTGCTTCTTGCATCAATGTATTTCAAATCATGCTATAATACTTTAGAAAAAAAATGTCACTTACATCAGTCGGTTCTACTATTGTCAACTTACGGAGCGGTTTAATTAAAATTCTGATATATCCATTTCAACTTGTGAAGATTATGGGCTGTGTCGTTAATTTTAGTTCTTTTTAACTGACCTCAAAAAAGGAGATTCTCAATTCGATTTTTTTTTATGTATGTATGTAGGTATGTTACGCGATTACTCCGTCAATTATGAACTGATATCGATGATTATTTTTTTGGTAGATAAGACGTGGTCCCATTTAAATTTTAATGGGATCGGCCGAGTCGTTATTGATAAATCATTAATAATGAGAAAATTATTACATCGATGACACATTGACCCGTGCGAACTGTTATGTCATTTTTGGATAAAAATAATTATCAGCTTGCCCTGGAACTTATTAATATAATAATTAACTAGCGACCCACCCCGGCTTCGCATAGGTGTACCCATTATACATATAAATCTTCCTCTTGAATTACTCTATCTATTAAAAAAAAACGCATCAAAATTCGTTGCGTAGTTTTAAAGATATAAGCACACATGGGGACAGACGGCGGGAAGCAACTTTGTTTTATACTATGTAGTGATATACTCCAAGTAGTCCAATGAACTATAGAGAGAGGCTATGCTCGGAGTTTCTCTGCAAGATAGTTTCAGAACTGAGGAGCTCCGTAGAATAACCAGAGCTATGAACATAGCCCAGCAGATTTATAAATTGAAATGGCATTGGTACTTCGCCGTAGGATGTCCACCCACTAGGTGGAGGGATAACGTCATTGAGACCACAGGATTGCGCGGGATGCAAGACGCTACCAACCGGTTTTAGATAGATAGATAGATAAACTCTTTATTGCACACCAAGAAATAAACAAAAAGAAGAAACAAAGATACATAAACAGTGTAACAATGGGCGGCCTTATCGCTGATAGCGATCTCTGCCAGGCTCTCTCTTTTCTCTCTCTCATCTCTCTTTTATTGGAGATCTATAAGGGAGCGCTATGTCCAGCAGTGGAAGTCCTATGGTGAAACGACGACGACAACAGTAGAAATACGATCCAAGGTCTGTACACAGAGGCCCGAGTGAGAGTTTTTAACTATGTTCGAAACCTATTCGATCGAGTTTGATGTGATTTCTATGGAAATGGCACAGCGCCATCTTGTGTCACGTACAGAAAACTGAAAAGTGTGATGTTATTTTACGGTAATTTAACGAGCGCCAAACCGATCGAACACAAGTGCGGAAACGTCCGTGATTGGCTAACTCCAATGTGTGTATTAATATGCTCTCACTCGGCACTCTGATTCTTTTTACCTGTCTGTCCCAATCAGAATCGGATCCTGACGAGTCGCGCCGGTTCCGTTGTTCGCGGTCGGCCCTCCTGCCTTGGACGCGCTCCTCACTCATTTCACTGGGGAAACGAATATGTAAACCAATATTAATATGGACAAGGCTACGCAAATCTTCGAACTCATGTTTTTTTAAATATTTATAGATTTGCGTGAAAAGCCGATATGGTCTAGTGGTAATGGTACACTCGCCTTACAATCGTGAGGTCGTGGGTTCAAATTATGGTTCCGTATCAATGAATTCCTTGGAATTTATGTACGGGATTTCACACCACTGGCTTTTCAGTGAAGGAAAAACATCGTGAGGCAATCTGCATATATTCGTGGAAGAAGTTCGATGGCGTATGCCAACACCAACCCACACTGGACCAGCTTGGTGGATATGGCCCAGTCACCCTTCGTGGGTAGGCCTACGTCCTGCAGTGGACTATTAAAAAGGCTGGTACAGTACTACAGACTTTTGTATGATAACATTCTGCCTGATGTTAAGCAGATAAGCAATTATTTGCTCGCAGGATTTTGACATCTCTTTCTATCTTACTTAAGAATCTTGAGCGTCAATGATTTGAGAGAATCTGGTTTTGATGCTGTACAATACATTTAATTACCTGTTGCTTTTCAAGCTGTTGGAGTCTTCCGAATAGCTGACATCTAAGCTGGAATGCCGATACTTCTGCGTGCTGTACCAAGGATTGTACAGGCTGTGATGACTGCCATAGTTTACGGAGTTATCGCTGGTAGAACTCATGTTGATTTGTTCTGAAGAGTTGTGCCGTCTCTTGCTGTCCGACTGCGGCTTGGGAAGCTTGAGCGTCGATGATTTGAGGGAATCTGGTTTTGATGCTGTAAATATAATATAAACCTTTAAATAGGCATGATTTCTGGGTAAACAAAAAACATTATTAAGTATATTTAGTCCATGTCAATTAATAATTCAGATTATCAAAAAATATTGGACAAGTTTTTTTCTTTTGTCTATTTTTTGGTAATCTGACGGAATAATTTTTTTTTTAGTCAACATGCATTTTGTTGAATAATTAAAATAAATTAGGATTTATGTACGGAAATTAATAGGAAAAAATACTGAACACATACATTTAAATGAAATTTCATAAAGATAAAAATAAGTTTTTGTACAATATTTTGAATGAATGAATGAATGAATGAATGAACACTTTATTGTTAACACAAAATACAGAAAAAAAAAATACACAGAAAGGAAAAATAAAGTAACTTAAAACTAGTGCAACAAAGGGCGGCCTTATTGCTTACAGCAATCTCTTCCAGGCAACCCTTACATCTAGAGAGGAAATAATAATAATAGAAAAAAAAAACGGGGTGAGTAGTAGAGGAGAAAGGAACAAAAAAAAAAAAACATTTAATTAGTAAATACGTAACAAGTTAAAATTCGAATAAATATATTTAGTACCTACATCCTAATACATAAATAAAAAATAATAAAAGATAGACTAATACATACAATTTGATAAAAATAAAAATGTATAGCAATAAATAACAACAAAATATAACAACAGATCTACTGCGATGGCACCTGTGACAGATAAAGCTTTTTAACGCTTTCCTTGAAAACAGCCAGAGATGGGGCTTTGCGTATTGGAACAGGCAAAGCATTCCACAATTGGACAGCCTGAAAAGCAAACGACTTGCCATAGAACGTTTCAGAGCGCGCAGAGGGAGACATGAGAGTGAGGTTATCTTGAGACCTAAGAGGAATAGAATGAGAGGAGTGCCAATAGCAGAAGCAATCTTTTAAGTAGCGTGGGGAGGTAGGATTAAATAAGATATTATAGAGTAAAGAAAGAATGTGAGCATTCCGTCGAAGGCGAATAGGCAACCACTTGAGCTTATTGCGAAACTGAGAAACGTGGTCATATTTGCGTAAGCCGTATATGAATCTTATGCAATAGTTTTGAAGCCGCTCAAGTTTATCTAACTGTTCCTCGGTAAGATTGAGAAAGCAGGCGTCAGCGTAGTCAAGGATGGGAAGGAGAAGTGATTGTGCGAGCGCAACTTTAGTAGCAGTAGGTAAAAAATTCCGAAGCCGTCTTAAGGAACCGCCAGACGCAAAAAGCTTGCAACTGATGGTTTTCAAGTGTACGTCCCAACTTAAAGTGCGGTCAAACATGACACCAAGATTTTTTACAGAGTCGCTGTAGGGTATGACAGTTCCATTAAATATAACATTTGGAAGATTAGCCCAATCGATTCTGGATACCATATAAGAACTGCCAATTAACTTGCTTGGGACTTAGCAGGGTTGACTTGCAAGCCAAATGATTTGCTCCATTCGATAATTTTGTGCAGATCAGTATTAACAGTGGAAATTGCAGTGTTCAAATTATCGAGTGGAGCTTGAGAATAAATTTGGAGATCATCTGCATAGAGGTGGTAGGAATAAGTTAGACACTTGGAGATTGAGTTAATGAAGATTGCAAAAAGAAGAGGAGATAAAACGCCGCCTTGCGGTACACCAGCTGTGGTATTACACCAAGAAGAGACAGTGTCTTCGAGGCTAATACGTTGCCGGCGACCATACAAGTAACTGTGAAGCCAGTCGATCGCCGACGGAGATATGTTAGAGGAACGTAGCAGGGCTAGTAGAATGTCGTGGTCGACGGTATTGAAAGCATTACTGAAGTCTAACAGAGTTAGAACAGTAAGCTTACCGCCATCCATACCCAAGCGGATATCGTCAGTGATTTTAACAAGAGCAGACACAGTGCTATGCCCAGGACGGAAACCAGATTGGAGGGGATTGAAGAGATCATTTTTGATAAGGAAATTGTTCAATTGCTTGTGAACAAGGCGCTCCAGAACTTTGGACAGAAAAGGAAGGATCGAAATAGGACGATATTCGGAGAATGATTTAGGGTTGTGTTTCTTAGGTAATGGTATGATTTGCGCGTCTTTCCATGATGTAGGGAAAGTACCACTGGAGGTGGAATTGTTGAAAAGGACGCATAGGATGGGAAGGACGATGTCCAGGATAGGCAAAAGCATGTTCCGACTTATTTTATCGCCGCCCACCGCATTGGAGGAAATCGACATAATGCTATTCTTAACATCACGTTCGGTGAATCGACAGAAAGAGAACGGAGAAAAGTCGGGAGTTGGAATGGAAGAAAGATAATTCATAGTCGAGGTTTTATCCGCATCCGTCATAACGGAAGCGGAAGTAAAGTGTTGATTTAGAGCGTTGATATCAATGTTGTTAGGAGAAGCATTTACACGTGACTTGCCAATTTCCAATGACTTAAGAAACTTCCAGACTCTAGCTGGATTTTCATCATCAACAGAAGCATGAACGTGACGACGCAGTGCATCCCTACACACTCTATTGCAGTGATTACGGGCCTGAACATACTTGGAATGATTGATCTCGGTGGGACGCATTTTAAATCTTGTCTTGGCTACAGCTTTCTTGTGCATTAAAGTTTTTAAAGTTCATTAAAGTTTTTGATAAATATTTCAAAAATTTGTCTTGATAGGTCGGCCCGAATCGTGAACTGAACCGTATTTTTGAAATACCGAGCGTCACAGAGCTATTACAAAATAGCGCTGTTGTCGCTCGAGACAATAATTCTCAACCACAAAAATGTATGGAAAACTTGCCCAGAGCTGTAAAACTGTTAAATTTGAATTGGAATTTGACAGAAAAACACGGCAACTAGTCACTAAATCGAAATATTTTTAATTCTCTTTCTAACTCATGCTTTCAATCCTTCTGGTATCTCTGTGCCGAGCGTGGAATCACTATAAAAATAATTTCATAAGCTTTTGTGCTCGAAGCCACAGCAACATTTCCTATTTATAGGGCCAGGGAGGGAATATTTAACAGACTGCCGGCTTTCTTGTTTCCCGAGACATACAATCTTAAGCTTTCAAAGTCAGAGTGGTGGTTTTAATAGGTATTTTGTGCTTCATCTGCACTCTTAAATAAATACCTACCTGAACCAACGTCAACCTCAAATAAATACGTAGCCCAACGCGCTATGGAGAGGGCTATGCTGGGAGCATCTCTGCGAGATCAAGTCCGAAATGAGGAGATCGTAGAACAAAGTTACCGATATAGCCCAACCGATTGGCAATTCAAAATGACAGTGGGCAGGGCACATAGTGCGGAGGACTGATGACCGTTGGGGTCGAAAAGTTGTCGAGTGGAAACCACGTACTGGCAAGCGCAGCGTAGGACGTCTAGTCATCTACCAACAAGGTGGGCGAATGACCTCATTAAGATCGCAGGATCGCGCTTGATGCACCCCGCCTCCTACCGGTCATATTGGAGATCCATAGGGGATGTCTATGTCCAGCAGTTGACGTCCTATGGCTGATGGATGGATGGAATAAGCAAAATCCGATATTGTATACTTACAAGTCAAATCTTTCATCTTCCGACCATATTTGGTGAGATGTTCGGGCGAAGTCTCCACTTGCGGTTGTACATTAGAAGCGAACAAGGAAGCCAAGTGCTTGTCCAATCCCACTTCGTAAAGCAGCTCTAGACAACTTTCACACTCTTCCACGTAGAAAGGAGATGGTGGGGTTACGCCGACTGCCTGGTATTGGTAGGAGACAACGCTTTATTATACAACACATCAAAAATAATCGGCCAAGTACGAGTCGGACTCGCGCACGAAGGGTTCCGTACAGTACTGTATGGGAGCCCCCCTTAAATATTTATTTTACTTTTATTTTATTATTCATTATTGAAGTGAATATACAACAATTTTCTTTTCTTTTTGGGAAATAAAACTAAATATTCTGTGAAAATTTCAAGCATCTACCTGCTACTAATGTTAATGAAGAGCGAAAAACGGCTAAAAAATCAGGTTTGTTGTATGGGAGCCCCCCTTAATTAATAATTTTATTCTATTTTTAGTTCTATTTCTTGTTATAGCGGCAACAGAAATACATCAACTGTGAAAAGGAGATATTGCAAATATGCATAGAAATTGGGCCACTAAAGGGTACATTATTTCATAATTTGCTTTGTTTCTTTCGGAAAATGATTTTCCCGTTATTTTTTACAATAACAGTGTCCATTAAAAGTAATTTCGTGTATTCGGGTATTAAGGTTACATGTGACCAAAATGACAGTAATTGAAAAACTGAGCAAAAAACCGGCCAAGTGCGAGTCGGACTCGCGCACCGAGGGTTCCGTACAAACCTGCAAGGTTTACAAAGTTCGTTCATTACGACAAAAAAAGTAATAAGTTTATATTTATTAAAAAATATATATTTTGTAATGTAACTAAAAATTTAAGGTTTTCGGAATTTTTCCTTTATGTGTGCTATAAAACGTTGCTTCATGCCAAATTTCAAGATTCTAGGTCGACTGGAAGTACCCCTTAGGTTTTGATTCCCTTGCGATTACTTGCGAGTTTCAAAATTTGCGGCATAAACGGCTGTATCTTTTGATTGCGTTGGCTTAGAAGTTTGATTTTCTCACAGCTTCAAGGGACAGTAGACCTGAGTAATTGATATAAATTTCAGCTTCATACCTCCACGCGTTCCTGAGAAAAAGGGTCTTGACAGAAGACCGACGGACAGACGGACAACAAAGTGATCCTATAAGGGTTCCGTTTTTTCCTTTTGAGGTACGGAACCCTAAAAATCAAATTGGAAAATGTGAAAATACTCATAAATTAAGCATTTGATACGGTTGTTTTAGTCTGCGCATTTATTTATCGTAGTTTAACGGATTTTTTGAGCTACTGTACCTAGTCTGAGCCCATTTTGCATTATCTCTTTTCAGCTTTCTAGCTATAACGGTTCATGAGATACAGCCTGCAGACCGACAGACGGACAGCGGAGTCTTAGTAAGTCCCGTAGGTCATAGTAGGGTCCCGTTTTACCCTTTTGGTACGGAACCCTAAAAAGGAAGAAAACTGACCAAACATTAATTAAATTATTGAAATTATTATAAACAGTGCCATAAGTCACAGAAACGTGGTCACTCACTATGAACCTTATTAGTAGGCTCCGAGTAGCTATGGAGAGGGCTATACTCGAATTTTTCAATGAAATCAAATCAGAAATGAGGAGATTCGTAGAAGAACCAAAGTGAAAAAATGGTAATAAAAAATATATGGTGGTAGGTCTAGATAAAGAAATAAATACAGTCCGTTCATAGTTATTTCACCTCTGACATGTTGTGGTCTCTGTCTAGTCATTACAGACCATCACAGGTTAAACAGAGACACAGCGCCTAATGTCAGATGTCAAATAAATGTGAACGGACTGTAGTCACAGAATGAAGATATTAAGATATTAATTGTCAATAAGACACAAGCTAGTAAAGATACATGCAAACTGTTACCTCTAGTCTACAGCCCATTTGTAGAAAACCGATGCTAGTTAAGGAATATCCCAGAACCAAAGCAATAGCGATGCTACCTAGAAAGTAATAATCTAAGTGTGAATATAGTAGTAAAGTTCGTATGGACTAGGTGCCAAGACCTGGGGTCTTATTGTGTAAGGGCTCTGGCGTTCGGGATCGTTTTTTCTCCTGCTCGCGCCAGTAACGCCACAAGAGCGAGAGGGAGGAAAAGCGGAGCCGAACGCCAGAGCCCTTACACAATAAGGCTCCTGCCCGGGTAGCACGGCAAGGGGAGGAAACACAGAGATACCAGAGATATAATGTGTTCGATCGAGAAAAGAAAGAAAGAGATGCAATGATTTAATATGGCATGAGTTAGAAAGAGATGTGAAAAATATTTCGATTAGTGGCTAGTTGCCGTGTTTTTCTCTCAGTAGTGTCAAATTCCAATACATATTTGACAGTTTTGACAGCTCTGAGCCAGATTTTTCATACAGTTTTGTGGATGAGAACTGTCTCAAGCGACAACAGCGTTATCTCTCTAGTTGTAATAGCTCTGTGGGAGGAAACCATTCTATCGACTCTTAATGTCAGATGTCATTGTCAATCCATACTTTATTTTCTCTTCGAGGGGGTATAATGGTGGAAAGACTATTAGTCCCTTTGCCATGCTTGCATCTTGGCAGCTGTGGTGTTAGCTGCAGATAACGCAATCCTGACTGAAGCTCACTTAACAGCTGCGCGATGATTGGCTTATCCGCAGTTTGTGGCTAACATCACAACCGCCAAGATGATTGATTCAGTCTACATCAAGATAGAGAAATAATAAAGTATACTAGCTAGTTTTTATTATATAATATTCATGCTTAATCTAATTCGTCAAGACGTAGTATGTACATTGTATATTTAAAAATAAACAAATAAATTGATAAAACAAAAGGTTCAAAATATAAAAATACATTTTTCTGAAATAAAATTTGAATTGATTGATTAGAATTGGTGGAGTATATATTTTTTTTCAGATCCCTCACATTTGGATATTTGATCTTGTGTTCTTATTTTTATGATCTTTCCAACTTCTATTTGAGTGATTGAGTTTAGTGTGGGATCATATCTGGGGTGCGGTAGTGCCCCCGCCAAGACGAGCCAAGCGAAGCGAACCGCAATGGCACTATACTAAGCGCCACACAATTTGGCGGATGAGAAGTTAGCCGCAGATGACACTTCGCCGCGATTCGCTAATTATTACGTATGTGTACAATGTCGACGCCGCATGTCGTAGTGGTGAGCACGGGCGTAACGAGCGCGCGGGAGGCATGAGGTTGGCGGGCGCGTGTGCCCCGACGTCTCGTCTCTCTCTGGCTCCTGCGCTTCCCATCCGCCGATTTATGTGGCGCTTAGTTGTTACCTACATTTTCTCGAATTGTATTATCTAGACTTGTGTGGTTTGTCTACGGTGCCTCTATAAAATATAAAGGCCGAATCATACAAGTCAGCTGATGTGAAGTTAGCTACAAGCTGCGCAATATCCAATCCTCACTGAAGCACACATAAAGCTGCGCGTTGACTGGGTTTCGCGAAGCTTATAGCTAATTTCACATCTGCCGACTTGTATGATTCAGCCTATACGTGAAAGTGTAAAATTGCTATACTTACATCTTCAGTACACCCTCCAGATTCCATTAACGTGGCCAGTACAAAATGACCCCGGCCAACGACAAGTAAGAACCATCGCCCATCTGGAATTCTGGAACATAATTACTATTGACATCAATACTGAAAAATTTAATGTTCAAAATGTTTTAACGTCGTATCTAACGGTTTTATGAAAAAAATATGAAACTATGTATTTGTCTGGGGAGGTCTGAACCCCTCGATTCACTACGGACTATAATCTCCGTGAGACACTGCTATATTATGTTGGTACACATCAACTTACCTATATTCATATACATCATGTTTAGTTTGCTTTCTATGTTCATTAATGAAAACTTCCTTCCAAATAATTAGCTTTTCCATCTCTTTTTCCATACTTAATTGTAGCACTCCGTTTAGTTTCAAATACGCGTTGATTTCCTTCATATCTTCATCTTGTAAATGGGAACTCAGTAAGTGACCAGCATAGTATAAGCACTCGCCAATAACCGTGTACAGTCTTTGAAAATTATCTACGTCTTCAGTCTGAAATAATGTATAATAATTCTGGGAAGCTCTATGGATAATCTATCTGAAGGACTAATTATATATATTTTTAGTCATAATGCCTATTAAGAATTATTGACCTCAATTAGACAACAGCAAGCAAAAGCGATTTGGATATTCAATTTCTATAGATTGCATAATAATAAAAGACAACTTTACCCATTCTCTGTAATCTGCTGCCTCCAGCTCTGTTATGGCGTCATCCACTTGTACTTTAACTTCTAGCGGTAAAGACACCAAATGTGCTCCAAGCATGTCTTCAACGTTTATACTGACTTTACCATTACTGACAGATTTCGAATCACCTAGCAAATTCACAAAAATTCGAGAAAATAAACTGTCCAACTTATCAACATTATTGGGCTTTGTAAAACAAGACTTTACAGATCCATACAAAAACTCCAATATTCTGACTATATCAGCAATAACTTTTTTAGCAGCAAAAAGATCCACTTTATCATTTGGAAACGCCAGTAACAGTAAATCATTTACTCTCTGAGTGTACGTCACATTTATTAGCTTTCCGCTGAAGATTACTGTGGAAGATATGGGTTCACTTGTTCCTAGTGACTTTGGGGCTAGATGGTTAAGTGTCGCATAAGCGCCTCTAGTGTTATACAAAAAGTTTTGGTTGTAAGGTCTTGGATAACAATACAATACCCCTTTGTCATCATTGCTGTTGTACTCAATGTCATTGCAGCAAACATAAAGTACAGAACACATAGAATCTTTTATGTATTGTATCAAAGAATTTTCTGGACTAGTTTTTGTTAATAACCTTTCAAAATCTATGTTGTAACCTTCGTTTGGTTTTTGGAAAGTGAGCTTTGGGTTATTGTAGTCTTCAGCAACTCTTTGAATGACACCGTTCAGATTGTATGAATTGACATCGATTCCATTGATTTTGGTTAAGCAATATCCTTTTTGAACTCTGGGAATGTAAATGGCTCTGGCTTCAGGTAAGAAATCTTGTATGACTAAGGTTTTACTGTCGGTATTTGTTTCTAAGGTGATACCGAACAGTTTCTCTATTTGGCAGTTTTTTTCACTTGTGAATATCATACTTCTGCTGACCTGTAAAGGTAAGGTTTCTTTTACAGAGTTTACAAATTGACATAACTTTATAGTTTTCACAAATTATTTTATTGTTTGGCTATGGTGCCCACTAATGGATAGCCAGTCAGTGACTATGGTGCCCCCAAATACTAAGACAGCCCTAGTCTGCAGATTGCGAATTCAGTACTTGACTGACAATTATCAATGTTTAGTGCAATACGGCTTTGTTTTAGTGTAATGCTACTGTTGCACCTGTCTTAACGCGTAAATTACCGCGCTAATTAATCCGTTCCCGTTGGGTAGATGTTGTCAACATCTATCGCGTTAAAACCTAAGCATCTTACCACAAAATTTTACGCACGCTCAGTGGTCGTTAACCGCGGCCAGCGGGCCGCATGCGGATCGTGGCCGTGATTGGTAATAATCTAAGACCCGTGGTATAGGTGGTAGTCATGTGTACTATTATCATATTTGTTTTCAAACCACTAGAAAAGGGAATAACAACGCGCTAGCTGCACACGCGTATAATTAAAATATACTTCGAGTATAGTCTAGGTATACCTACTACTTTGTTAATTGAAAATAAGTACTTAATATTATGCTATACTTGCATTCAAATTACTAAAAATACCGAAAAAACACGCACGCACAATGCAAAATTGACGCTCACTGCGGTCGTGCATGATAGTGTGGTTAGTCTGCTTTGCTCATATCTGTTTTGATTTTTTTTTTAAAAGCCTAGAAATGTTCCGTAGGCAGCGCGGTGACGCCGGTGACCTAAAACAACGCGGGCTAGTATGTTATAATCAAGTTCATCAGTGTGCGGCCCGCAGTGATACTTAGCACTGTCCTATGTGGGCCTTGACCAGAAAAGTGTGACGACCACTGCTTAAGACAGTGTTTAATAGTACAAATTGCATGGCTAAACAGTGTCTGAAGCGTGTTTAAATCTTTTGTGGTAAGGCAGTAAGACTGGCAGTGTTATCTAAGCGTTTTATAAAGGGTTAATTAGTGCGCTAATTAACGCATTAAAAAGCAAACAGAGCAGTAGCATAGGAAAAATGTATTAAAAATAAAACAATAACTAGATAATAACTGTACCTGGATAACAACCGGTTTAAATTTCTCATCCAAAACCTGATTATGAGAAGTGGATGCCGATGCTCCTTCACAGTAATTCTTTTTCTCATTATCTCCATTTTTAGGCTTATGTGATCTTAGAACTTTGAATATTTTGCCTGAAAATTGAAAAAAATATACATGTTACACATACAACTAGAAGTTTTCCGAATAGTAAGCCTTGCAACGATAATATGTCACTAAGTTAAGACTCTAGTTTGCAAGAACTTTTGTTATAACAGTGCATTGTGCAATAAACGAATATAATATGATTTATTGTACCATAAGCCCAATTACAGAGGCGCCAGCGTAATTATATTAGCTAAATAGCATAGTTCTGTTTCTTTTTCACTTTAGGCATTCGATAGAGAGAACACTTCTTACGTTGCTATTTAATTTACGCTGGCGCCTCTGTAATCGAGCTTCATATTCGAGTAAATCTGTCCAAGTGTAGGAAAATTTTGACAATCTCCAAGCAAAAACACTTTTCTATAATTTTTCATTAGTCGAGATGAAACACTACAAACTACTTTGTTTTACTTTGATTTCTGTCCATCCAAAGGTAGCCTACAATTTAACGTGTCATCCGAGCCACGGTAGCGCTCAGTTGGAAAATGAAATTGTAGGGCCCAGTTGTTTCAACCGTTTAGCCATGTCAGAGGCCTTCAGGCGGCCTAAAAAATCTCTGACACCAGGGCTAGCCACCCGGCCTATACGAACTTACTTACTTAAAGGTAGCCTGGCAGAAATCGCTCAACTCGATAAGGCCTCCCTTGTACCACCAAATTTTAAGTCAGATTACTTTGTTATTACTTACTATTTTTTTTTGGGGTGCAATATAGTTACAATGTATTGTACCTTTAGTAGATCTCCTTGCTGAGGATCTCTTGAAATTGTTCCTAAGTTTGAAAGTTTCACAGTTCTCAAGCAACGGTGCTGTGTCAAGAGCGGCATTGTCTGGCGGTGCCTTGAGCTTTATATACGCCAGCTCACCATCTTCGCCAACATCGGAGTCCCACTCTGGTACGGAGCTGTAATTTTATGATATTTCATTAACACATGAGGTAGGCAGACCATGCACCGGCAAGCGCAGCAAAGGATGTCCACTGACCAGATGGACCGACAATATTATTGAGACCGCAGGAACGCACTGGATGCAGGTTGCTTTCAACCAGGCTTATGGGAAATCCATAGGCTTATGTCCGGTAGTGGACGTCCTACAGCTGATAATGATGATGATGCTGATGACGAGGTAGGTATAAGGTCGAATGAAACTTCATAGAAAGGAATGGAATTTAAGTACAAGCTGCACAAATCCGCATATGTTACTGCTGCTGGCATATGAATTAGCTATTGTGCAATTAAGTACCTAGTGTTCTCGACACCAAAAAGTTGGATTCAACCTGTGGGTAGGCATGTGATTAGTGTGTTGTAAGGATCTCTTTCTAGGATTTAATGCCATGATCGCTGTTTGATAATGATTATTGGTTTAATGTATTTATGCACTTGAACACTATACTGTACCAGCCTTTTTAATAGTCCACTGCAGGACGTAGGCCAACCCACGAAGGGTCATTTGGCCATATCCACCATGCTGGCCGAGTACGGATTGGTGGATTCACATACGCCAACGAAATTTATCTACGAATGTGTGTAGGTTGCCTTACAATGTTTTCCTTCACCGAAAAGCCAGTGATGTGAAATTCTGTACATAAATTCAAAAGAACTCATTGGTATGGGACTGGGATTCGAACCCACAACCTCACGATTGTAAGGCTGGAGTTAATACCACTAGACCACCACAACTTGAATACTAAGCTACAAAAAGGATTACAAACATAAGTCAGGGGTTCAAACCCAGTGCATTCCCAAACAATTTTTTAGAATTTATATACATATTTTCACTGGATTTATGCTAAAAGAAAACCTGAAGCAACCTGCATACGTCCGCAGAAGAAATTCTACGGCGTATTTGAACTGGGCCAGTGTTGTGGATATGACTTAATCGACAATTTTAGGTAGGCCTATGTGCAGCAATAGAGTATTAAAAAGTCTGGTAGTCTGGTTCTTCGACTCCAAACTTGGCGAAACCGAAGTACCTATATGACAAAACATGACGCTTTATTACAGAAAACATAAATATAAAATACTTTACCTCTCCGAATCAGTATACTTTGAATCATCTGATGAATTAGTCCAATCGTTGTCGGAATCGCAAGGACTTTCATAGCTTACTTTGGTTGTGTACGTATTCATTTCTTATTATTTCATTTATAATTAAACAATAATTAACAAATTAAGTTGTTGAAAAGCAAGCGAAAATGGCAAAACAAAACAAAACAACAAGCTATAGTGCTCCCCAAATCCGAAGTCAAATTCCCCAAATCGGGGACAAAAATTATCTCGATTCCCCACTCATAGTTAAAGTAAGTTCGTATAGGCCGGGTGGCTAGCCCTTATGTCAGAGTTTTTAAGCCGCCTGATGGCCTCTGACTTGGCTAAACGGTTAAAACAACCGGGACCTACAATTTACTTATAGTTAATATTACTATATCAAGTAATATATGCATAAAATACATTACTAAGGATTACTTTTTGCGTTGCCAAAATTGCAATTCGAATCTCATCGTGGAGTCCAAATTTAATGTATGTACCCCTCTACGTGGCCAACCTACGGCAAATAAAAATAATAATATATGGATAAGCGGTCACCCCAGGGGCGTAGCTACCGCCGTATCTGCCGTATCAATTATACGGGGCCCCCGGGCCGCAGGGGCCCCCGGGTCGCAAGGACCCCCGACGTGCGTAAGCAAAAATTGATTAAATTTATAAAAAAAAACATTAGAAAAACATAAGTTATTATCAGCTATGAATGATTTAATAAATCAGTATGCAAAAAAAAGGCAAGGAGAGTGTATATTTAAGTTTAATTGTAATCTTTTTGTTTAACTCTATCTCAATAGTAAAAAGTCGCAGATAGATAATTATGATAAATAAATATTTCTTTTAATTTTATGCAAACGTTTTTTCTTTTGTGATTTTTTTTTTACTCTTAAAAAGGCCCCCAAAAAAAAATTTATATGGGGCCCCGACAAGGCACGCTACGCCACTGGGTCACCCGTTTGAGTCTTCCTCACGTTTAATGACACGATCGTGTACTCTGTGCGCGTCCTGCACTGGTCGTCAGTTTCTCCAATAAACTACAAGAAAGACTTGTGCTGTGTATCATATGTATGGTTGAATATCAATGACACGTAAATGTTTCACTAATGATAAATAATATCACAAACTATGCTTAGTTTGGGGTCAGAGACCGTGTGTAAGATGTCCCCTAATATATATATTTATTTAATAGGTACCTACTTACTTTTCATTATTTGGTAACGTAATTATATTTTGTTTATATTGGTTACGTAGCAAAAAAAATACTTTACTTTTTGATAGAAGGCTTCCAAATTAAGTTATTAAAGTTTCGAGGTTTTAAATTTATATTTTCATTTTTGCAATATTACGCAACTGTCTCACTCACGTGGCATGTCGTCAAATTCGTTTTAATTTTCATTGGATTCTTTGCTTTTTCATTTTTTTCGCATTTTCCCCGCATATAATCAGTCCCCACACCAATCCCCGATGGAGGTAGAATTCCTCGCAATTTAGGAAATTCCTCACAAATTGATAGCCCAGAAATCTGTCAAATCTGGGCAAACCATAGAGAAGGTATATTCCGTTCACAGTTATTTCAGCTCTGACATTTGTTGCTGTCTCGGTCTAACCTGTTGTAGTGTGTAATAACTAGACAGAAGGCACGATTCCAGAGTCACCACGTTAAAATTCTCTAAAGTTAGTGACTGCTTAAATTAAAGTTAATTAGTCAGAAACTGCTATTATAAAGGCACCACTTAGTTAAAAATTGAACGATGGCTAACTCTGTTTAGGTTCATCTAAAGGAAGTTCACAGATAAAAAAATGTACTTAAAAATATAATGTAATGCCGTCTACACACCATCAAGTGACCGGCTTGACAGCGATTTAGTTCAATTTTTTAATATTATCTGTGGCTTCGTCGATTTAAAAATTAAGAAAGAGGTAGTCAGTGTTACAAGTTAATTACCACTTCCACATATTATTGCTTAAACAATTTTTATAATAGTATTTCGGGCTTCATAAATAAAAACATTTAAGCAAGTGACCTGGGGCTCTATTTTGAACTTCGAACGACTTCAACGTATACGGAACTTTCATAGATTTTATGAAGAATCCGTAGTAAAGTTCATTCTCCCTCCATACAAGCTCCCTACACGTCTGAACCGTACGAAAGTCAAAAGGGATGCCCCAGGGGCATGATTTTTAAGTTTCGTACACGACCGTATATGGAACTTGTATGAAAATGGCTAGGACGAATACGCAACATTACGGATTCTCCATACAATCTGTCAAAGTTCTGATGCGTTCGAAATTAAAAAATCGTGCCCCCGGGGCATTGTTTTTGACTTTCGTATTGGCTCGGCCGTATACGGAATTTGTATGAAGACAGCAAGGACGTAAACGTAACTTTACGGATTCTTTACACAATCTGTCGAAGTGCCGTAAGCGTACAAACCGTTCAAAGTTCAGAAATAGAGTCCCAGAAACATTATTTTTGACGTATGTAAGTATTAAACTTGTATGAAGACGGCTAGGTCATATACGCAACTTTGCGGATCTTTCGTACTATCTGTCAAAGTTAATACGTATACGTTTGAAAATTAGAAAAAGAGCCACAGACCACAGAACGCATTCAGTGCAAGTGCACAAATATGCAGCGCAAATGGTTCTTTTAGTAGAACAACTATCCGTCAATAGGATTTTAGTTTTGAGTAAAGTTTAGAGTTAATGTTGTTGTTAATCATAAGCGTATAAAATGCATACATTAATTTAAAAAAAATATTCATTTCCGCGATATAAAACTTTACCAAGATCGTTTGTATAACGTATTTCATCACATTAAAAACAAAACAACAACGTAAGACACCGGGACGAAAGTAAAGCCGGGGTTTTTTTAATTCATATTGTGGCAACACTCCCACCATTATTATATTTTACAAAACAAAATTGTTTGGTTTTTATTTCGTTTTGCTTTGCTTTGCTTCGGTAAATAATAGTCCCAGCCAGCGTAAAACATATATATAAAGGATCCAAAGGCGTTATCACACACAATAGGTATTGCTGCGGCGGACAAGAAATATGCTTAAACGAATTGATCATAATAAGATAACAAGGCTTTTTGAGCAGTTAATAAGCTAAACAGGCTGTAAATAGGTTGGTATTCGCTAATTACAGGAAAATACAGACTTCTATTGTCATCTTGTTTCCAGGAAAATAAACTTTTCTCAAAACTAAAAAAGTTGTAAGTACCTATATAAATGTTGTTTTTATTTTCAGATCAGCAGCGGCTAAAACGTCTGCAGGTGGTCTACAGCACTTTCCAAGCTTACTACTAAAGATTACTACATTGAAAACACCAATGACGGTACTAAGACAAACCACGAGAAGGCAAACTCCCTAAAATGTGAAATTGTGTAAAATATCAGTGTTTGTGCTAGATGCAGGTTGCTTAAATGTTCAATTGTAAAACTTGGCTGTGATGTTATCTACAAGCTGCGGACAACCCAACCCTAGCGCAGATGTGAAGTGAGCTTCAGTCAGGATCGGGCTATCTGCAGTTTGTAGCTAACATCACAGCTGACAAGATGTATGATTCGGTCTGTAAAATATTTATGTTCTAAATTAGCTACAAGCTGCACAAAACTCAAACCTTACGCAGCTGTTATGTGAGATTGTCAGGATTGGGTTTTGCACAGCTCGTAGCTAACTTCAAAGCAGCCAAAAAGTTAGATATAGCCTATAAAAGTCCTTAAACATTGTATTAATAGACCGAGACATACAACTAGGTAGCTATTATGTTCGGCTGGTACACTTATCCTAACCTAACCCAACCCTAAGCGCAGATGTGAAGTGAGCTTCAGTCAGGATCGGGCTATCCGCAGTTTGTAGCTAACATCACAGCCGACAAGTTGTATGATTCGGTCTGTAAGTTGATTTAGCCTATAAAAGTCCTTAAATATTGTATAAATAGACCGAGACACACCACTAGGTAGCTGTTATGTTCGGCTGGTACACTAATCCCTACCAAGCTATGTTAGATAAGAGTTGTGGATAACCAAAATCCTCACACAGATGCTATGTGAGCTTCAGTAAGGATTGGGAGCCTGTAGCTAACATCACTGCCGCCAAGTTGTATGATTCTACTTAAGTGATGCTATAGTTTACATTTTAAGTTTTCTTACATAAATATATTATACATGATTAGTCATTACTACTATTTTTAACACATGTTCTAAATTATTAATTGTAAATAAGTGTTTTGTTACATTCTACTTATTGATATAAATATTGTAACCTGACTTGTACATAAATAAGACACAAAATAAATGAATTTGAATACCTATTATAGAAGAAAGCATTTCATATTATAATTGATGTGGTGTTCTTGTGATCTTTTATTGGACTGTTATTTGTTAAGCTGAAGCTTACCTACTGAATACTAATATATTTTTAGTAATTAACTACCTTTATCAAGTGATAGGTAAAATAAAGCTGATGGGTAATAAAAAGTGATTGATATTAAAAACTGCCTGGTAATTGAATGACTGTATCGAATAATTATTTTTGTATTGAATTAAATCTTTTCTTATTTCTTTCTGTAGTTTTGCTTTGCCCTGCCAAGGAAAATACAAATAACAATATAATCAATAGTCTATCATTTATTTAGCCGATATAACAATCTGTATCTTCCTCATCTTGTTATGGCTCCTGGTTGAAGTCTTGACACGATGATCAATTTAGGATGATGATTACATATTAGGGCCATTACTATACATCGAACTGGTTCACAACTTCCTAGTCTTGTTTCTAAAGTTGGTCATCGAGCGGTATCTGGAAATTAATTTAATCGATAAAAATGTGTATAACTACTACATAATTATTTGAAACGTAGAGTCAGTAACAAAAATACCAAAATGTACAAAACCTGATAGCGTTCTCTACATATATGTAGAACAAACAAGCAACCAGAACATGGGTACTGAATAACAACTTATAAAATGTAAGCAATAAATAATTATCAAATTACAACTATTACCCTAGTGCAATATTTCACTATTCTCGCTGGTATAGGTCGAATCAAACTTGTTAGCGACTGTGGATGTAGCTGCGAGCTGTGTGAACCCAGTCCTCATGCTGCTTGTAGGCTGACTGAAGTCAGGATTGGGTTTTGCGCTCCTTGTAGCATATTTCACAGCGGCCAAGAAGTTTGAGATCCGCCCATAATGCCGGGTCCTATGTATGTTTTAGCAAATAGGGTTTTAAGTTTGTTTAAAGCACAATTTTGACTGCCTCGGTGGCTCAGTGGTTAGTGAACCTGACTTCTGGATCAAAGAGGCGTGGGTTCGATCCCCACCCAGGGTAAGCATTTATGTGATGAACATAGGTGTTTGCTCTGTGTCTGGGTGTTATTTAGTTACTATCTATATAAGTATGTATTTAAAATATGTATATGTAGTATATCAGTCTCTGGTAGCCATATCACAAGCTTTGCTTAGTTTGGAGTCAGAGACCGTGTGTAAGATGTCCCCCAATATTTATTTATTTATTTATTTATTTAATTCTACTGTCATAGGCAAGCTCACATAAGAATTATTAATGACATAGGCCTCCGCTAGAGATATCTAATAAGACTATATGGAAGCGGCTTACATTTAGTACAATCATGCAGTCTTGATAACATCTGTACACTTTGACATCCTACTTTGCACTTGCCGATTGTTGTGATCTTCATTTGAGAACTTGACTCTGTCAGTTGCCCAACTATGGGCCCTGCCGAGCCGACAGCTAATTCAACTTGTCAATCCGCGGAGCTATATTAATTACTTTGCTTCTTCTATGCATATCCTCATTTCTAATTGGATGTAATGGATAGCTTATTATAATTAGATAGCTACTATTAATACATTCCATCCATCCATCAG
The DNA here is from genome assembly GCA_964007245.1 of Hypomecis atomaria. Lineage (NCBI taxonomy): Eukaryota > Metazoa > Arthropoda > Insecta > Lepidoptera > Geometridae > Hypomecis > Hypomecis atomaria. Next base: position 15,053,421 of record OZ023291.1, read on the forward strand.
ACAAATGACGTCCACTGCTGGACATAGGTCTCCCCTATGGATCTCCAATAAGATCGGTTGGAAGCGGCTTGCATCTAGTGTGATCCTACGGATTAATAAATTGCATGGACAGAAATGTAACTAGGTAAATTACTTACCTAGTTACATTTCTGTGTGTACAAATGTACTTCTTATCTTTGCTTTCCACAAAATGGTAATCCTTTCTTTGTTTCAACAAAAATGTGGTCGGTATGATGAGGTGGATTAATTTGACTCGTTAAGTCCAGCTGTTTCATTCTAGTTTTTGCTGAAAATCATTGTAAGACAGTTTCGTCAACATTTTTGTCATCGCGAATTCACATGAAATATAACTAAAATCAATATTTATAGGAACACCATCAGCTATGTTAAATGTAACTAAGTACATTTAATTGGAGAAAAACACAGCATTTCTTCTTTATAACTTACTTTTGAGCTTAATTATTTTTAACCACCATCTAATTCGGTACTGGTTAAAAACATAACCTCAATTCATTAAAATTCTTAAAGATGACGTCAGACAGCTCTAAAAGTGTGTCTCCAGAATACCAAATTCGCCTAAATCTCTAAATGTAGTTAGATTTAGTTGGTTTTCATTCATTCGATTTAAAATTTGAATGTGACAGTGACATTTCTAAATGGTGACTCCGTAATACGATTAGGATTTTTAGCAAATTTGAGGCCTTTAGGTCGGTTAGCTAGTTAGATGGTACCACCATAATTGGCCCTAGTGAAAAGAAAGATACAGACATTTGCATAATAACTGTGAACGGACTGTGACCGCAATCCGCATCAGACAACGCTCCATAGACGTTCAATAGGGCCAATTATGGTGGTACCATCTAACTAGCTAACCGACCTAAAGGCCTCAAATTTGCTAAAAATCCTAATCGTATTACGGAGTCACCATTTAGAAATGTCACTGTCACTGTCACATTCAAATTTTAAATCGAATGAATGAAAACCAACTAAATCTAACTACATTTAGAGATTTAGGCGAATTTGGTATTCTGGAGACACACTTTTAGAGCTGTCTGACGTCATCTTTAAGAATTTTAATGAATTGAGGTTATGTTTTTAACCAGTACCGAATTAGATGGTGGTTAAAAATAATTAAGCTCAAAAGTAAGTTATAAAGAAGAAATGCTGTGTTTTTCTCCAATTAAATGTACTTAGTTACATTTAACATAGCTGATGGTGTTCCTATAAATATTGATTTTAGTTATATTTCATGTGAATTCGCGATGACAAAAATGTTGACGAAACTGTCTTATAATGATTTTCAGCAAAAACTAGAATGAAACAGCTGGACTTAACGAGTCAAATTAATCCACCTCATCATACCGACCACATTTTTGTTGAAACAAAGAAAGGATTACCATTTTGTGGAAAGCAAAGATAAGGAGTACATTTGGAGACCTATGTCCAGCAGTGGACGTCATATGTCTGATGGAATGTATTAATAGTAGCTATCTAATTATAATAAGCTATCCATTACATCCAATTAGAAATGAGGATATGCATAGAAGAAGCAAAGTAATTAATATAGCTCCGCGGATTGACAAGTTGAATTAGCTGTCGGCTCGGCAGGGCCCATAGTTGGGCAACTGACAGAGTCAAGTTCTCAAATGAAGATCACAACAATCGGCAAGTGCAAAGTAGGATGTCAAAGTATACAGATGTTATCAAGACTGCATGATTGTACTAAATGTAAGCCGCTTCCATATAGTCTTATTAGATATCTCTAGCGGAGGCCTATGTCATTAATAATTCTTATGTGAGCTTGCCTATGACAGTAGAATTGTGCTTTAAACAAACTTAAAACCCTATTTGCTAAAACATACATAGGACCCGGCATTATGGGCGGATCTCAAACTTCTTGGCCGCTGTGAAATATGCTACAAGGAGCGCAAAACCCAATCCTGACTTCAGTCAGCCTACAAGCAGCATGAGGACTGGGTTCACACAGCTCGCAGCTACATCCACAGTCGCTAACAAGTTTGATTCGACCTATACCAGCGAGAATAGTGAAATATTGCACTAGGGTAATAGTTGTAATTTGATAATTATTTATTGCTTACATTTTATAAGTTGTTATTCAGTACCCATGTTCTGGTTGCTTGTTTGTTCTACATATATGTAGAGAACGCTATCAGGTTTTGTACATTTTGGTATTTTTGTTACTGACTCTACGTTTCAAATAATTATGTAGTAGTTATACACATTTTTATCGATTAAATTAATTTCCAGATACCTCTCGATGACCAACTTTAGAAACAAGACTAGGAAGTTGTGAACCAGTTCGATGTATAGTAATGGCCCTAATATGTAATCATCATCCTAAATTGATCATCGTGTCAAGACTTCAACCAGGAGCCATAACAAGATGAGGAAGATACAGATTGTTATATCGGCTAAATAAATGATAGACTGTTGATTATATTGTGGTTTGTATTTTCCTTGGCAGGGCAAAGCAAAACTACAGAAAGAAATAAGAAAAAATTTAATTCAATACAAAAATAATTATTCGATACAGTCATTCAATTACCAGGCAGTTTTTAATATCAATCACTTTTTATTACCCATCAGCTTTATTTTACCTATCACTTGATAAAGGTAGTTAATTACTAAAAATATATTAGTATTCAGTAGGTAAGCTTCAGCTTAACAAATAACAGTCCAATAAAAGATCACAAGAACACCACATCAATTATAATATGAAATGCTTTCTTCTATAATAGGTATTCAAATTCATTTATTTTGTGTCTTATTTATGTACAAGTCAGGTTACAATATTTATATCAATAAGTAGAATGTAACAAAACAACCACTTATTTACAATTAATAATTTAGAACTTGTGTTAAAAATAGTAGTAATGACTAATCATGGATAATATATTTATGTAAGAAAACTTAAAATGTAAACTATAGCATCACTTAAGTAGAATCATACAACTTGGCGGCAGTGATGTTAGCTACAGGCTCCCAATCCTGACTGAAGCTCACTTCACATCTGCGCTTAGGGTTGGGTTAGGTTAGGTTAGGATAAGTATACCAGCCGAACATAATAGCTACCTAGTTGTATGTCTCGGTCTATTAATACAATGTTTAAGGACTTTTATAGGCTATATCTAACTTTTTGGCTGCTTTGAAGTTAGCTAAGAGCTGTGCAAAACCCAATCCTGACAATCTCACATAACAGCTGCGTAAGGTTTGAGTTTTGTGCAGCTTGTAGCTAATTTAGAACATAAATATTTTACAGACCGAATCATACATCTTGTCAGCTGTGATGTTAGCTACAAACTGCAGATAGCCCGATCCTGACTGAAGCTCACTTCACATCTGCGCTAGGGTTGGGTTGTCCGCAGCTTGTAGCTAACAAACACTGATATTTTACACAATTTCACAGTTTTAGGGAGTTTGCCTTCTCATGGTTTGTCTTAGTACCGTCATTGGTGTTTTCAATGTAGTAATCTTTAGTAGTAAGCTTGGAAAGTGCTGTAGACCACCTGCAGACGAAATTTTAGCCGCTGCTGATCTGAAAATAAAAACAACATTTATATACTTACAACTTTTTTAGTTTTAAGAAAAGTTTATTTTCCTGGAAACAAGATGACAATAGAAGTTTGTATTTTCCTGTAATTAGCGAATACCTACCTATTTACAGCCTGTTTAGCTTATTAACTGCTCAAAAAGCCTTGTTATCTTATTACGATCAATTCGTTTAAGCATATTTCTTGTCCGCCGCAGCAATACCTATTGTGTGTGATAACGCCTTTGGATCCTTTATATTTATGTTTTACGCTGGCTGGGACTATTATTTACCCTAAGTAGCAAAGCAAAACGAAATAAAAACCAAACAATTTTGTTTTGTAAAATATAATAATGGTGGGAGTGTTGCCACAATATGAATTAAAAAACACCCGGCTTTACTTTCGTCCCGGTGTCTTACGTTGTTGTTTTGTTTTTAATGTGATGAAATACGTTATACAAACGATCTTGGTAAAGTTTTATATTGCGGAAATGAATATTTTTTTTAAATTAATGTATGCATTTTATACGCTTATGATTAACAACAACATTAACTCTAAACTTTACTCAAAACTAAAATCCTATTGACGGATAGTTGTTCTACTAAAAGAACCATTTGCGCTGCATATGTGCACTTGCACTGAATGCGTTCTGTGGTCTGTGGCTCTTTTTCTGATTTTCAAACGTATACGTATTAACTTTGATAGATAGTACGAAAGATCCGCAAAGTTGCGTATATGACCTAGCCGTCTTCATACAAGTTTAATACTTACCTACGTCAAAAATAATGTTTCTGGGACTCTATTTCTGAACTTTGAACGGTTTGTACGCTTACGGCACTTCGACAGATTGTGTAAAGAATCCGTAAAGTTACGTTTACGTCCTTGCTGTCTTCATACAAATTCCGTATACGGCCGAGCCAATACGAAAGTCAAAAACAATGCCGCGGGGGCACGATTTTTGAATTTCGAACGCATCAGAACTTTGACAGATTGTATGGAGAATCCGTAAAGTTGCGTATTCGTCCTAGCCATTTTCATACAAGTTCCATATACGGTCCTGTACGAAACTTAAAAATCATGCCCCTGGGGCATCCCTTTTGACTTTCGTACGGTTCAGACGTGTAGGGAGCTTGTATGGAGGGAGAATGAACTTTACTACGGATTCTTCATAAAATCTATGAAAGTTACGTATACGTTGAAGTCGTTCGAAGTTCAAAATAGAGCCCCAGGTCACTTGCTTAAATGTTTTTATTTATGAAGCCCGAAATACTATTATAAAAATTGTTTAAGCAATAATATGTGGAAGTGGTAATTAACTTGTAACACTGACTACCTCTTTCTTAATTTTTAAATCGACGAAGCCACAGATAATATTAAAAAATTGAACTAAATCGCTGTCAAGCCGGTCACTTGATGGTGTGTAGACGGCATTACATTATATTTTTAAGTACATTTTTTTATCTGTGAACTTCCTTTAGATGAACCTAAACAGAGTTAGCCATCGTTCAATTTTTAACTAAGTGGTGCCTTTATAATAGCAGTTTCTGACTAATTAACTTTAATTTAAGCAGTCACTAACTTTAGAGAATTTTAACGTGGTGACTTTGGAATTGGGCCTAATTTGACGAATCAACAAAATTATATCGTAATATAAGTAATGTTTGATAAACTGATTTGAACTTCGATTAGTATCACACATAGAGTCTGGCCAACGAAAGCTGTCCAAGATTAAAGGCGGGAATTTTAAAAAATCAAGAGCTGTTAGCTTGTTTTCTAGTACCGCTCAGCTGATCTCCATTAAATTTAGCATGCGCGTAGTTTATAGAACTCTGTCTGTGAATGTCACGGTATAGCTGTTCGGTCAGCGTTGACAACCTCACAAGCCAACGATCCAAAGTGCCATCATTGTGAACTTCCACTTTTGACCCATCTGCGGAGGTGGGTTCTTTGTGGTCGTTTGAGTTTGACGTTTTAGCGTTCGTTTTGGGTAGTGAATAACTTGAATCTTGAATCAGCGCAATGACTCGATCATTTTACCCTTAAATTCTCTAAAATCATTTTACCATTAAATTCCTAAATCCATGATTCATTAAAACACGTCCTAAGTACTAAGTGAATCATTCACTCTTAACCCTAAAATAGGGTAAAATCCATAAAATATGTGTAAACACTGTCGCCTCGCCCCTTCGCGTCGCCTCACTGTCGCTCCGCTTGTATCCAGCACGGGAAGCATGGCAAAGGGACAAATTTTCTTTCCACCATTATATCCCCTCAAAGAGGAAATAAAGTGTGGATTGACAATGACCACTGACATTTAAAGTGGATAAAATGGTTTTCTCCCTTTGCCGTGCTACCCGGGCTGGGAGGTAAGTGCAAAAAAATGCAAGCAGGCACTTTCTAAAACCTGAATTTTTGGTATTACGTTATCATGGTAGTGTACATTAATACCCCGGAGTCAGTCAGCTGGGGAACCTGCATCAATCCTGGGGAATCTTCCCTAAACGTTTTAAAACTCGTCGGCTCGCTCGTCGATCAGCGGCTTTTTATTGTTTTACATCCATAGACAATAATTTTCCGAGAGCTTGGATCCAGCCCTTCTAGTCTAGAGCTGTTCTGTTGTCAATCAAATCAAACTCTTTCATTTTCGTTTCCTGTGCCTAGAACAAATTCGAAAAATCTAAGAACAAAGTGATAATTTCGTGAAAAGATATTGTAATTTTACTATACATTCTCGTTGATATACACAGTGCCCTTTTATGAACTTAATTTAATTAGATTTATTGTTAAAATTGAATGATTGTGCTGTACTCGATCGCTTGAAGTTGAACGATGATCACAAAAATGCAAACTCAAGCTAATGTTGCCGTCCCGCAATCTGTCACGACACAGCCGCAGTCTCAGCAGATCGTCGGTGTTCCTGCAAATGCAGTCATACTGAAAATGTCTGATATACAGCAGATATCTACAGTTGGTAAGTAATGTTTATATTCATGAAACGAAACTTGGCGTCACGGCGGAAAATTCCCACACTACTGAAGCATTTTTGTAAATTCAATTCACTTGAGACATTTACTGATGCATCGTGAAAATGTAGCATGGTTGTTTCAGGATACGTAAATTTAATGAAAAAAACAGTGCATGGGATACAAAGTTATTTTCATTTATGTTGTGTTAATTTATTATGAGTAGTTTTGATGGCGTTATAGGTTAGGTGCTCCTAGTGTTATTTTAGTCCTGTAGGTGGGTGGTAACTATGTTTTCCTTTCATGTCTATCTAATCTTCCATTTAAATGGTCAAATCATAAATTCCAAAGGTGTTACAGACATTCTTTCAATTCAAATTGTACTCAAAAATAGATAAAGAGTGTGAAAAACAGCTTTGTAAAATGGACATACTAGTCACCTAAAAAATGAGAAAAACAGCTATGTGAATCTAATCACCTGATGAAATTAAATAGCAATAGTTATAATAATAAGACATCTATACAATTTAGATTATACTTGCATATTAAAGCAGGAGAAATTCTATCATAGGAATATGCACATTATCATCAATAGCTTATAAAGTCAGATAACCATAAAACAATGTCATAGTTTTAAAAGCTAATATCTTATGATAATGTTTTTTAAATTAGTTCAAAAGTAATGGTAAAAAGTAATAAGTTAGTATCCATATGTTGATCCATGAGCGTCTCCAAAGTCTCCGGGAACACTGGTAGTCCCATGCTACTAATATCTTATGGCAATTAATTTATTTTGGATGCTCAAGAGGTTAACACTTTAACTTGTTACATACTTTTTACAGATAAATATTTGTGTGTTTTCTCGCACCTAAAGGGGTTTGAACTTTTTTGTATGGAAGCTGGCATTTTACTATGTTACTGCCCACAATGAAAGGGTAGGGGACACTTATACAAACAATAGATGTTTAGGATAGGCCGCACCACATAAGTTTGCAGATGTGAAGTTAGCTACAAGCTGCGCAATAGCAAATCAACGTCCGGTGTTATGTGAGCTTCAGTCAGGATTGGAAATTGCGCAGCTTGTAGCTAACTTCACATCCGCCAACTTTTGTGGTGCGGCCTATACTTTTTTTTATGAAGCCTTTTTGCTGATTGTATTTTATTAAGTACATCATGTGATGTCATTTATTATTATTATTCATTTTTTTTTCCTTTTTTTAAAATTATTTTTTATTTTATTTTTCTTTTTTTTTGATTCTATCATGCAATGTCATGATTAATAAATTAATAATGCGGCCTATACTATGATACCCTAAAGTGTATCTGAGATATTTGGATGTAACAATCGCTGTCCCAGAGCTGTGAAAATCACTAAAACAGCAGTAATCACATGTGTATATATATTCCATTGAATTTAAATAATAGGTCTGACGTTGATTTTACCAGGGATGTTTTAATTAAGATTTACAAAACCTATTTAAGGCCTCTGCTAGAATATGGGTTCCAGGTGTAGAGTTCTTATTTTAAGAAATATATTGATTTTTATTTTAAGTGTACTCATATACCCATTTACAACTTTCAATGTGCGCGGAAACTTTGAAAAAAAGTCAAAATGGTGGCAGGTGGAGATTTATTTACTTATTTGTTGATAGGCAAGCATTGTATACTGATGTGCCTATATCAAGCAGAGTCGAATAAAATTAGTATTTATCTGTCTAGAAAATTTTTTCCTTCTTTATCCAAAGGTCCAGTCTATTCTTAATATGTGTTTATAGTTCTTGCTGAGATTACATCCTCAGGCAGCCTATTCCAATTGTAGACAACTCTATTGCAGAGGATTTGGTGTGCAGTATTTTTTGGTTTGTGATGGTGTAGGCTGTAAGAGGAATTTATGGCGTCTGCTATCGCGCATATGATATGCCACAAATGTTCAAACCCCTTTCGAACTCAGTGCAATACGCGTGGTGCAGTTAGCCGCACCTGCTCAGAAACAGATATATAAGAGTGTTTTCCGCAATTAATGTGTTTTAAACAACTTTCTAAATAAGTTTTTGAATGGCACAGGGCTGCTGGAGCTGGCCCACCGTGAGTACCAGGCGGGGGACTATGAGAGCGCCGAGCTCCACTGCATGCAGCTGTGGCGGCAGGATGGCACCAACACCGGCGTGCTGCTGCTGCTCTCCTCCATCCACTTCCAATGCCGGCGGCTGGACAAGTCCGCTCACTTCTCCACCTTGGCCATTAAACAGAACCCTCTCTTGGCGGAGGCTTACAGGTGAATGTTCTTTTTAGCTCTTTTTTAACCTACTTCAAAGCATGCTAGAAAGAGTGCGGAACAAGCGAGAGAGAGGCATGATGGACCTTATGGGCCTAAGTGTTTGGCTTGTTTCTGTTGCTGATTTAACGTTTTTTCTATGATTTTATTATTATTGTAAAATTATTGTCCGTGAACCGATTTACAGAAAACCATTTTTTTTGTATGTATGTTACGTGATTACACCGCCAATTGTGAACCGATTGTGATGATTATTTTTTTGTTTCATAGATCATACGTCAGAGGTGATCCCTATTAATTTTCATCGAAATCGGTTGAGCCGTTATTCAAATATAATAATGTTAAAAGTACTAAATGTATGACACATTGATTTGTGCTATTTGAATTCTGTACATGGTTGATGGTCGGTTGTGCCATTTTTGGTGCAAAATAATAAGTAAGTAAGTAATATCTTGACATTCAAGTGTCTATGCTTATCAATTATAGAGATTCAAAGAAACCGGCTGTGTCACTGTTTTTTTTTGACCAACGAACCAAACCGGAGGAGGTACTCAATTCGACGCGTATTTTTTTATATTTTTTATGTATAACCACATAACTGCATTTCGTAGTAGTCCGATTTCAATGATTCATTTTTTATTGAAAACAGTATACTTCGAAATTGGTCCCATTAAAATTTTATTGAAATCGGCTGAGCCATTTTTGATAAATCAACAATAATGTTAAAAATGTAACCTCGATCCGTGCGAAATATTCGCGAATTCTGTACACGGGTGAAGTTGGTCATGCTATTTTTTGCGAAATATCATTATACTATTTAATAACAAGCATCCACAATTAGAGATAAAATCCATAATGACACTAGCCAATGATATGGTTTAGTTCCCTGTATTCACCTCTAATCTTGAATTTCGTTTTTTTTTTAAATGAAGCAAGATTGCATAGGAAAGCCAGAGACAGAGAACACTGTCATTATCTGATTCTAGACGAGGCCTATGTCCAGGAGGACAATCTATTTTTAAGCGACTTTCAAAAAGGAGGAGGTTCTATGTTCGTCTGTATGAATTTGTTTTTTTTTTGTGTAAGTTCTTCGATAATTTCGCTAATTGTGAACCAAATCGAAAAATTATTTTTAGTTCGAAAGAATATACTCCCGAGGTGGTCCCATTTAAGATTTACAGAAATTGGCTGAGCCGTTTTTGAAAAATTCCAGCGAAATATTCGAATTTTGTATACTATGGAAAGGTTGTTTTGCCATTTTTTGCGAAAAAAAATTATTAAGATTTTTAGTTTTGTTAAAGTATTGTGTAAGAAATATGTTAGTAAGAAATAGGAATAAAGGGAATAAATATTGTGAGACCACAAATATTACAATTTGATGTACAGGCCGAATCATAAAACTTGGCAGGTGGTAAAACTTGTGATATTAGCTACAAGCTGTGGCTAACCCAATCCTGACTGAAGCTGCTCACAGCTGTGCGAGGATTGGTTTATCTGTAGGGTAAGAGTATAGCTGACATCACAACAGCCGAGTTGTATTATAAGTTAATAAAGTATACAAAAGACCATTTCTGTCTTCTTCACTTAGCAACCTGGGCAATGTGTACAAAGAGCGCGGCCAGCTCCAAGAGGCCCTGGAGAACTACAGGCACGCGGTGAGACTGAAGCCGGACTTCATCGACGGGTACATCAACCTGGCAGCGGCGCTCGTCGCTGCCGGAGACATGGAGCAAGCCGTACAGGCATACGTCACTGCTCTGCAATATAACCCTGTGAGTAGCTTACTTGACGATTCTTGCATGTCGCTTATGGCAAGGTAATGGTATTGCCTCAGAAGAATTACAAGTAATAGAAGTATTGCTAAATTTTACTCAAATAAAAACTACGGTACAGCTGTCTTATTCATATCTGGTTATACAGCATACGCAAGAGTGAGTGGAACAAAAAAAATCGTGCTCACCACTACGCCACGCGGCGTCGGCATTGTGCACACATGCGCAATAATTAGCGAATCAGGGCGAAGTGTCATCTGCGGCTAACTTCTCATCCGCCGATTTGTGTGGCGCTTAGTATAACAGTATTCCGTCTTCATACAAACGGTGTCCGGTATATACTCGGTACACAAATGCAACGTAGTTACGAACGAACGTGTGGGTTTGTAATCAGTAAGCGTGCGATTTACCTATCAGGCGGGCAGCCCTAGCGCTTGTTACGTACTGCGTGGCCACGCGGGTCTGTAGTTATGTATTTCAAGGACATGGCCGAGTCACAATACTGTTATTTTATTTTATTTATTTGGGATAACAAACAATAGCACAATATATATTACAAGAAAATAATTAACAAAGTACATTAATAAATGTGCCACCAACTACATTATCCACCATTTACTAAATAACAAATGTCTTTGCTGGTGTGGTTTTCTAAGTAAGTACATACATAACAATATTTTAGTAAAAAAAAAAAATATGAAAAAAAAAATTAATAATTATACCTTATTTAAACAAATTTTAATATAAACCAAGTATTCCATTTTAAGTAAAGCTACCTATAACAGCTTTTTTAAATCTAAGTTCAGACAGAGCAAAAATATCTATATCTACGAAATGTCTATTGTACGAGTCCACCAACCGGTGCAGGGGCGCACGTTTACCAGCGTTGGTTTTTATTCCAGGAGATTCAACACTAAGAAGTGGATAGGTACGTGTGCTCCTACGAGTAACCATTCTAGAACAAATGTAATACAATTGGTTGTTAGATACCATTAACCGTGATTATGATTCTCGATATCGTGTTTTGCATCTGTTGGATTTTTGAGATTTGCTAGTTACAAGCTGTTCCTCACAATTGCATACCATACATACATATTGGCTTCGGAACGCTTTTTAAACGACAAAACAATGGAGGAGGTTTTCAAGTCGATTTTTTTTATATGTATGACCACGTTTAACGATTTACGCGTAGTCTGATTTCTGAATTTTTTTTGCTTGTTAGGTCATACTTCAGAGGTGGTCCCATTAAAATTGTATCGAAATCGGCTGAGCCATTTTTTGATAAATCAACATTAATGTGAAAATTACTACATCAATCGGTGCAAACTATTCGAATTCTGTACACTGTTGAAGTCGGTAAATGCCATTTTTGGTAAAAAATAATTATATACAGTAGGCGCGCGAGTTGAATGCAGATCTTAGGAATGCGAATGTCTCCCCCCGCTATCCGCACGCCCAACCCGCCCAGGCGCGTGAGGTGGGGCGTGCGGATAGCGGGGGAGATGCTCCCGCTCTTTACCTCAGACCCCGACTGCATTCAACTCGCGCGCTATCTGTAGGTATATGAACAGTTTGTTGTCGGTTGACAGCTTGCTGTTTCTTTCATAACCAGCATGAAATAATGTATTGAATAAATAAATATTTGAGGACATCTTACTCACCGTCTCTGACCCCAAACTAAGCAAAGCTTGTGATATGGCTGCCAGAGACTGCTATACTACATATACATATATTATATACATACTTTTATAGATAGTAACTAAATAACACCCAGACGCAGAGCAATCACCTATGCTCATCACATAAATAGTTACCCTGGGTGGGGATCGAACCCACGCCTCTTTGACCCAGAAGTTAGGGTCACTATAACCACTGAGCCACCGAGGCAGTCGAATATTGTATTGACTTAGCTATTGGCACTGATGCCAATTGAAGATTTATTCATTTTATCATTACTGTAATGATCATTATGAAAATTAATAAATAAACATCTTGAAAAGTCAAGTTTTCACATGCTATATGAATACTAATACTGGATATAAATTAAAAATGTACAATATAATTTGTAATTATTACCAGGAAATACTATCTATACATAGTACTTATCTTTATTCAATAAGTATGCGTGTTAAAGTTGTCTTGAACTTGAAGTGACACAATAATACGAGTAAAACGAGTTTTGCGCGGTTGTCCTTGAGGTAGCGTAGCTTATATGGAATCTATACCTTTACTCAACGCTCTATAGTGTTGAGTTCGGGTATACCATAAAAATATGTACCGCCTTGTTGAGGATTTTAAAATATACCTGACTGCAACATTCGTTTTGGGGATACTTTAAAAATATGAACCGTCGTGTTAAGGATTTCAAAATATACCCGACCGCAACATCCGTTTGGGGTAGGTATCAGATAAAGGGACGTGTATTTTGTAGGTTAGGTTAGGTTTATTTATTTTTTGTTTTGTTTCACACCTAATCTATCAAGGCGGTTCGCTTCGGGCACTTCGCCGGCAGCTGCCGCGGCACGCTCGCTTCGCTCACTCGGCTCGTGCGTTGTTTGTCATGTTCTAACATAACCTAACCTATATTTTGTTTCACACCTAATCTATCAAGGCGGTTTGCTTCTGGCACTTCGCCGGCCGCTGCTGCGCGGCGTACCGAACGATGGCTTCGTTGCGGTCGGGTATGTTTTAAAATACGCGGGGCGTATACTAAATCTCAATGTATACCCGATATCAACACGCGACAGTGACGTCACAAATGTTAGATAAAGGTACGCTTTATTGAAATGATTTTAGTTTACTGGTTTTGAAAATATACCCGACGGCAACGCGGTCTCTGACGTCATGAGAGTTGTGTGAAGGTATAGTTTCCATATAAGCGGTAGCGTAATAAGACACTGCTAGATCAGATTATAATGTAACTTTATATTAATTAAAACATGAATTACTTGAAAACCTTATGTTACTCTTGAATAATTAAAAATGTTTTTTTTTATCATTTCGCGGGAAGTGTAGTCTTAGAATAGGCATGATGACTGGGTAAAAAAATTTCATAATTAGTCCGTGATTTAGATTATCAAAAAATGTTGGCCACATTTTTTTTTTGTCAATCAAACAACAAATGACAAAGATAAACCTTGTCAAAGTTTGGCCTCCCAAAGGTTTATCTTTGTAGAGGTCGTGGATAGTGACGTCACGTCTCTGACAAAAGTATAAACATTTGTATGTGAGTCGTGACGTCACGCGGAACCCATACAACAAACGTGATTTTTAGGAGTTTTTTGCTAGCTATTAATAACGGCAAGAGGAATGGGTCTCCCATACGGTACGGAACCCTACGTGCGCGAGTCCGACTAGCACTTGGCCGATTTTTAAATAAAGTTTTCCTTATGTGAAATATTCGGATTTGGCCAGCTTGGTATATTATAGCTCAATCGTAGAATTCTATAGAGTGGCTTTGTCTTACTGGGCGCGTGAGATACTTATGTAGACGAGAGAACTCATACGCCTCTAAATGTAGGTATATTTACGTTGCATCATTGTCAAATTAAGTATTGTGTGAGCGCATATGATCATAGTAGAACCAGACTGATCTAAGTGACATTTTTTTCAACATAATGGCATGTTTTGCACGAATCTCAAACGGCTGTCTTATATAAAATATAACCTAGATCAGTCTGGATTCTACTATCGTCATAATAATATATGAATAGGTAATTAGTTGTATCGTCACGCGTACTTGTGATTTTAAGTAGATTTTCGTAGGAAATTAGGTTCCCGTTAGATTAAGTGAATTTTGAACTAATTTAAATATTGAAACGCAATAGTTTTGCGCAACAGATTTGGGTAGGTACTATTTGTTCTGTAAAAATAAGGAAAGTCTAGAATTATTTGGTAATAAACACCATATGGTGCAATTACTGATAAAATAAGGAAAACCACAACTGGTGAAGTGCGATAATGAAGTGCGATTTTAATGAAGTTGATTATGATAAATTTCTGCCGAGTTATTTTCAAATGCCTACTTTAGTAAAATATTTTTTTCATTCCTATGAGTATGGCAGATCCGTTAAAAATGTATAGAAATACCGAAACTCATACAAAAAATGGCGCGGGAACATGAAAATTACTCGTCCCATCTGTCCTGCAGTCCATCAGTCCCACTCGTAGGTTCCATTCATGATAAATGTCCGAAAGGTTCAACGACGCGACCGAACCAATTTTCTTTTGTATTAAAATTTCATCATCTCATAATGGTAGAAATGTGTTGCTAAAGCTTGGGAATTAGAAATAGGTAGGTACTATAGAGAGCGACAAATTAAAATTTGCGTTTTCTTGAAAATACCTATAAACAGATAAAAAGTCACTGGCACAGGCACAGGCGCAGTCACTGGTCTCTCACGATGGGCCTTATTAGTAAGCTCCAAGTAGTCCAACGAGCTTTGGAGAGGGCTGTGCTCGGAGTTTCTCTGCGAGATCGAATCAGGAATGAGGAGATCCGTAAAAGAACCAAAGTTACCGACATACATAGCCCAGCGGATTGGCAAGTTGAAATGGCAGTGGGCACGTAGCGCGGAGGACTGATGACCGATGGGGTCGAAAAGTTCTCAAGTGGAGACCACGTACCGGCAAGCGCAACGTAGGTCGTCCAGCCACAAGGTGGACGGATGACCTCATTAAGACCGCAGGATCGCGCTGGATGCAAATCGCTACGAACCAGTTGAAGATCTTTACGGGAGGCCTATGTTGAACAGTGGACGTCCTATGGCTGAAATGAAAAAAAAAAACGATGATGAAAGTTATCTAAATACCGAATTTCATCAAAATCGTTAGAGCCGTGTTCGTTAGAGAGAGAGAGAGAGAGATATATTAAAGTGCTATAGTCAAATATACAAGGATTGCTCTTTTAGAGGTATTCTTATACCTTCTAGAAGTTGAAACTTGCATGACTCCTCAGTTTTGTTTCTCATGAACTACTCAATGGCGCCTCTGTAATCGGGCTTAATATACAAATAATATAATTTGGGGGCGGTCAATGAAGATAGTAAAGAGAAAGAGGTATTTATGGTTAGCTATGTTGCCTTTCTCGTGGTAATCTCATTGCTATTGCTAACAGTTAATTTGAATTATGAAGGGTGTTACTGTAAACCAGCTAACATCGATGTTTACACAAGATAACGAATTATGCGACCTCGAACATGAATTATCGTGGCATATCCTTGTTCCCCGCAATTACCCATTGTCAAAGGTGCCTACTACATGTTACAGTATTATTCCGCGCGGTATGTTTCCATCGCGGTATGTTTTGGTTCCACTTTACCTTGAATAACCGACTTATCTGTTAATCTGTAAGAGGGAACCACAATCGAGAATTCTGAACATAACTTATAATTTTTTTAGTTCCGTCATTTGACCAGATCTTGGTACGAGTAGCTCTGTATTACCTATGTTACCGGCATAGTATGATGTTTCAGTCTTTGGATAAAATGTCTAGTTATTATTCTATACAATAAGTTTGCCCAGGCAATGTAGAGAGGTATAAATTATTATGAAATACCTGCAGTACTCCGTAGTCCATACGTATCCATACGTACTTTATTAGTCTGTGCCACTTGAGTAGATGTCATGTTATCCTATCGAGTAGATATATCGTAACATGTACTGAATTTCATCTTTTCAGTTTTTCCTTGGAAAATTTCGGCTCGAAACTATAATGCTGACATAACCCTTAAATCCTTAAAAGAGTTTTCAAGGTTATCACGATTTTTGTGATTCAAAAGTTTTCCTGACCCTTTGTCGGCTTCAAGTCGCAGTGCGTAAAAGTAGTCGAAATAAAAAAGTCATAATTAACAATCTTAGGTTATAATTGCATTTTTATAGCATTTTTGATTTGGACCATCCCTGAAATCGCGAAAATCAATAATTCCATAATTTGCTGAGACTCAATATTTTTTTTTTTTTAATTATAATACAGCTAATTTCGCGATTTCATAATTGATCAGGTAATAAAAGTTGGTCTCAACGATATCCCAGAGTAAGCCAACTATAAGAAGGAAACAACATGTATGATAAGTATTTCGCAAATTACAGCGAAGAAATTTGTACTAGCATTCATAGTTACTTTGTAAAAAATCAGATAGTATACATTGCCGGCAACATTATGTGATTATACATATTATTTTAACCTTGTTTGTTATTCCGCGTGGTGATTCATATTAGTCATTGTTGTATGTGTTTCTAAGTTTACGATAATTCATTATATATATCGCAGTTGATAAAGAACATTATGGTAGAGTCATGATAAAAGAAAGCTTAATATTTAAGACTAGCTGACCCGATGAACTTCATCTCACCATCTGTCAACTGTCAAAGACAACTTTTACATGCAGGAACATTTTGTAAGGGAAAATGAAATTAATGTATTTATAATTTTACTATTAGCTTTTACTTTTCTCACCGTTTATATCTTCCTTTAACTTCCACAAATATTTCAAGATCAAAATTAGCCAAATCGGTTCAGCCGTTCTTGAGTTTTAGCGAGGCTAACAACAACGTTTTATTTTTATAAATAAGAAGAAAGTAATACGCATATCGTACAAATATATGTAGGTACATGTAATTTTTTTTTCGGAAATGAGACCTCAATATATGTATACCGCATGTTTATGTCGAATTGTCAATTCATATTGGCTCTTCTACAGTAACTTTGGTCCTTTTACGGATTCTCATTTCCGATTCGATCTCGCAGAGAGACTCCAGGCTAAGCCCTCTCCATAGCTGGTTGGGCTACTTGGAGCTTATTCTGTCATAAAATAATATGGTAAAAAAAAGCTTTTTAAAACACTTTCAGTGCTGAAAATTGTAGGCCCCGTTTGTTTTAACCGTTTAGCCATGTCAGAAGCCTCCCAGGCGGCCTAAAAACTCTGACACCAGGGCTGGCCACCCGGCCTAGCCACCCGGCCTATACGAATTTACTTACTGCTAAAAATACTCACGTGTGTGTTATTTTTCGGAAAATTGTACGAAAACACTGTTTGTTATGAAAACACTATTACTGCTGGAAAATGTTTTCCAGCAGTTATTGTGTTCGAAACGTAAACGAACACCAACTAAAGTGATCCCTAAACATAATTATATTGCCGACATCGAAGACAAATGCATGTAGGCCATGTACTTAGAGTTTTGAGTGTCTCTTATTTGGTTCCAGGACCTTTACTGTGTCAGGAGCGACCTGGGCAACTTGCTCAAGGCCCTGGGACGACTTGACGAGGCGAAGGTACGATACTCCCTATCTCACTAGCTGGTTTGCTCCGAAGTCAACAGGATCACTCGATACTAAACTCTATGGCACTCGAAATAGCGCACACTCGCCGGCAAAGCGTACCGTATTGCGATTGCGTAAAACTGCTGTAGGCGTTTGTCTTGCTTTGGTTACGCGATATCAAACATTACTTAATTTGTTGATAAAGAATGTTATATATAACGCCTGTCCACAGTTCCGCTAAATTTGAATGGCATCTAGATAGATGCCATTTTAATAGCGGTATTTATAACGTTGACTCAAGGTTATCTACAAATAATTTGTTGCTTCTTTTACGATAAAAATTTGCGTTCATGTTGATATAATGCTCACAATGAGTGTTTCTAAATATCAGATGTGGTTTCTGAATGTTTATAGAACAGATAAGTACATGATTCTTAACACGATTCACAGTTGCACATACAATGTTTCGATGGACAATAGAATGAAATCATTGATTGTTCCTTGTCGCTCTCTTGAATGCCTTTAATTGTATGACAATAGAAAATAACCACATTATACTGAAAAATAACAATACATTGACGTTGAAGTAAATTTTGGTTTTGCGTACAAAGCAAATAGTGGTTTCAACTGAACATATTAATTATACAAATTAGACTTGCCAATTGTGTTGAAACCATTATCTTTTATAGTGGAAATAAAATTGGAAAACGATTACTTCGTATTTTGTATATTTCCAGTTTTGTTCCAAAAGTCGTAGAATATTCCTGTGAATGTTTTTATGGAATATTTAACGACGGCGTCATGCGTAATCTATACCTAATGATTTTCTATACAGCATTGTTACGTTAAAATGTATAGATTAGTATGTAAATTTACATGTTTTTTTTACCAAACATGTTTATCGACTACATGCTGAATGGAAGATTTTAAAGAGTGTACGCTAATTCGTATTTTCATAAATGAGAAATAATTACCTAAAAACAGGTCCTGTTTTCTTCACCTTTAGTTATACATTTTCTATATTTGTGCTTGTAGTGTTTTATTCTAACGGAGGATCAAATAAGTCTGTAGCGTTTGTTAGTAACAATGTAGTGGGTTTTGTTATTTTCTTGTATTTTTTGGTCATTCATATCACTTCTGTCGCAGTACTGCTCGACGACAACTTGAATTGAAACTGATCCTCACATATCACGAAAATGGCTGTAACAGTTATTAAATGACTTAATTTTTAGTAAAATAATACCTACATTAATGATAAGTCTGTCTAACAGTTAATCGACAACGACTGTAATGATGATGGCGATGCCGATTTTTAAGTTTTGATCATAACGAAGTAATTTAAAAGTTTTATATATATTTTGTCTCTTTATTTTGCAAGATTTGGCTAGAAATAAAAACGTTCATAGTCCTAAAAATTTGGTCTTTTAAAATAGAAGGTAACCTTATAACATGTTATCATAAATCTAAAACAATAAATCGGCTTCTACGCGCTCCAAGCTTGTATTTGCGACTCCGTCACATTTTATGTGCGCTTGAAACCAAAAATCAGAAAACGCTCACTGAAGTTGTATAGCACCATCTCGATCTCCCATTGTCCATTTAACAACTGTGAAAGCCTTGAACGAATTAGCAGCAAATAAAAAATAACGTATCGGGAACGCTAGTATTAAAAACATAAATCAACTAATTTTGTTATATTTTCACAAGGTGTCTGGTAAGACAAGTGTAGGTGTGACCGGTGGTGTATCTAGCTCCGGTAACGGTTGGTACGACGAGCCGCCGGTGGCCGGCGCCGCCCCCTCTGCAGGTAAAGTGGACAAGGTTTCACAAATAAGGACAGGTTTATTGGAACTCGTGTTCTCATTGTCGTGACCATCTTCCCATCGGCTAGGAAGTGGAAGCGGTTCGGTCGGCGTTTCCTGAGCTTTCGTCGTATATTATTGTATTGAATAATTGAAGCTGGCGGGCGCGCGCGTCCGTTTGCATTTCCTAGTGATGTGTGCTGTCGGCGTAGTCTCGTGTCCGTAGGGTGCTATTGGCGTAACTCCCTTGTGTTGCGATCGCGACGGCCGGCGATCTGCTCGCATCGCCGGCCGTCGTCTCGAGGGTGTCATTCTATGCAACTGGCGTAACGTACATTTCAGAAACTCATCACACGACATCGACACACAGTTACTCCCGAACCCAATTCTAACATGCTCTTTTTCCGTGTGTGTAGGCTTGTTATTTGAAGGCCATCGAAACGAGGCCCGATTTTGCAGTCGCATGGAGTAACTTGGGGTGCGTTTTTAACGCCCAGAGCGAAATCTGGTTGGCGATTCATCACTTTGAGAAGGCGGTCGCGTTAGACCCGAATTTCTTGGACGCCTACATCAATTTGGGGAACGTTCTCAAGGAAGCGAGAATATTTGATCGGTGAGAAATCTTTGTTTACTTAACTAATATCGAATACGTACAATTCGCATGAGAGTTAGCACCTCATTGTTTGAAATCTAATTTGGATCGTCATAGTGTTCGTTAATTGATGACAATTTTTTTTCAGTGCCGTCGCGGCGTATCTGCGCGCCTTGAACCTATCGCCGAACAATGCCGTAGTACACGGGAATCTAGCATGTGTATATTACGAGCAAGGACTTATCGACTTGGCTGTTGACACTTACAGGCGCGCTATAGAATTACAACCGAACTTCCCGGACGCGTATTGCAACTTAGCCAATGCGCTCAAAGAGAAAGGCCAAGTCGCCGACGCGGAAGAATGTTATAACACTGCTCTTCGCCTGTGCCCGTCGCACGCCGACTCGCTCAACAACTTGGCTAACATCAAACGCGAGCAAGGATACATCGAAGAGGCGACGCGCCTGTATCTAAAAGCCCTCGAAGTTTTCCCGGAATTCGCCGCCGCTCACAGCAACTTAGCATCGGTGCTGCAACAGCAAGGCAAGCTCAATGAAGCCCTCATGCATTATAAGGAAGCCATTCGCATCCAGCCTACGTTCGCCGACGCGTACAGCAATATGGGTAACACGCTTAAAGAGATGCAAGACGTAGCGGGCGCATTGCAATGCTACACGCGAGCTATACAAATCAACCCCGCCTTCGCCGATGCCCACAGCAACTTGGCGAGCATTCACAAGGATTCTGGAAACATCCCCGAGGCGATTCAGTCTTACAGAACCGCGCTGAAATTGAAACCCGACTTCCCCGATGCGTACTGCAATTTGGCACATTGCCTGCAGATCGTCTGCGATTGGACTGATTACGAGGCCCGCATGAAGAAATTAGTCAGCATTGTAGCTGAGCAACTCGAAAAGAACAGACTTCCATCGGTCCACCCGCACCATTCTATGCTCTATCCGTTGACGCACGAGTTTAGAAAAGCGATCGCAGCTCGTCACGCCAATCTTTGCTTGGAGAAAGTCCAAGTCCTACACAAACCCGCGTACAAGTTTCCTCGCGATCTGCAAGGCCGTCTCCGCATCGGTTACGTGAGCAGCGACTTTGGGAATCATCCTACGTCTCATTTGATGCAGTCGGTTCCTGGGTTACACGATCGCACTAAAGTAGAAATCTTCTGCTACGCTCTTAGCCCCGATGACGGCACGACGTTCCGTTCGAAAATCGCCCGAGAAGCGGAGCATTTTACTGACTTATCTCAGATGCCGTGTAATGGAAAAGCCGCTGACAAAATCTACAGCGACGGCATTCACATTCTTGTAAACATGAACGGATACACTAAAGGAGCGAGAAATGAAATATTTGCTCTAAGACCGGCTCCTGTTCAAGTCATGTGGCTGGGCTATCCGGGGACCAGCGGAGCAAGCTATATGGATTACTTAGTTACTGACGCGGTGACGTCTCCAGTAGAACTGGCCAGCCAGTACAGCGAGAAGCTGGCCTACATGCCGCACACGTATTTCGTCGGCGATCATAAGCAGATGTTCCCGCATTTGCAGGAACGTCTCATTCTTAGCGACAAAATCAAAGGGCACAATAGCTTGGGCGGGTTAGCTGATAACGTGGCCGTGATCAACGCGACGGATCTGTCGCCGCTGGTAGAGAATACGGATATAAAAGAGATAAAGGAAGTCGTGCGTGCCGCGAGGCCGGTCGAGATATCTATGAAAGTGGCCGAGTTGCCCACTACGACGCCTATTGAAACTATGATTGCATCGGGACAAGTTCAGGTACGAATACTATGTTTACTAAATTATCATCAATTTGATCTTGGTAATAGGTTAGGATTTTTTGTGAAAAAAATGTTCTACAAAAAATCCATAAACCCCCATTAGGTATTCCTGGGTAAAACTTGGGTCCATATTACAAAAATAGATGTTGTTTTCGTTTCCTTTATACTACAAAAATAAAATACGCCCCATGATAAGCACAGTAGAATACTATTCAGTCAAAATTTCAGGAAAAACTAAATAACAACTGGTTTATAAAGTGTTACAGGCCGAATTAAACTTCTGGACGTGTGTAAAGTTAGTTAAAAGCTGCTCAAAACCCAGTCCTGACTGAAGCTCACATAACAGCTGCGCGAAGATCGGGTTTAGCGCAGTAGCTACTTTCACACACCCGAAGAAGTTTAATT
The DNA here is from genome assembly GCA_964007245.1 of Hypomecis atomaria. NCBI lineage: Eukaryota > Metazoa > Arthropoda > Insecta > Lepidoptera > Geometridae > Hypomecis > Hypomecis atomaria. The sequence continues at coordinate 15,075,837 of OZ023291.1, forward strand.
CGGGCTTTAACTAGGTATACACATATTTGTTGAAACGAGCAATGTATTACTTCTTATCTACTAATCTTACTAACTATCATTACACATTTTTAGACATCAGTAAACGGAGTGATTCTCCAAAACGGTCTGGCGACCACTCAAACCAACAACAAAGCGGCAACGGGCGAAGAAGTGCCCCAGTCGATAGTGATCACCACCCGGCAACAGTACGGGCTGCCCGACGACGCGGTGGTTTACTGCAACTTTAACCAACTGTACAAGATTGACCCCCTCACTTTGCACATGTGGGTGTATATTCTGAAGCACGTGCCCAATAGTGTGCTGTGGCTGTTGAGGTTCCCGGCCGTTGGGGAGCCTAATTTGCAATCCACGGCGCAGCAACTTGGTGAGTTATCGTTATTTTTACGCAGTTGTACAAAGAAAAAGATTTTTTTTTTAATATTAAGACATTCGAATCTATGTCGCTAACCAACGCGCGGGTGTCTAAAGAAGAGTTTTTTTTTTCTATGAATATTAAAGACCATATATGTCGAGAATATGTCGAATATACTAGAACCTATGTCGCTAACTAACGAGCAAGTATCGAGTTGAGTGTAGAAGCAGGAATGCTTACGATGTTTCAACTGAGTCTTTTTTAAAGTCTTTTAAGGTCTTATCTTTTTGATAATAACCGTGACACGTAACCAAAAACAGAATTAACCATGAATTTTGACTTGTTATTTTCAAATGAAATAAGAAATGGTTAGATCCTAGGTATACCTTACTATATATGTATAATAATTATATCTGTCCTGTACCATATTATGTGGTTACCAATGTTGCATTCCACAATATGGAGATTGGAGACCCCTTTTTTTGCATCTGCACTTAGAATATTACCTACTTTGACAAACGTGATTCTATCGTCATTTTATATTTAAAGCTATACTAGACGACCCGCCCCGGCTTCGCACAGGTGTATTATACATATAAACCTTCCTCTTGAATCACTCTATCCATTAAAAAAAACCGCATCAAAATCCGTTGCGTAGTTTTAAAGATTTAAGCATACCGACAAACAAACAGACAAAAATAGCGACTTTATTTTATACTATGTAAGGATTCTGTGTTGTACTGAAAAAACGAAATTAAGCAACGTTCCGCACGGTCAGTATTTGGATGGGAGACCGCGGGTGGCTTTTTCCAACTGAGCGCTACCGTGGCTCGGATGACACGTTAAATTGTATGGCCCGGTTGTTTTAACCGTTTAGCCATGTCAATGGCCTTCAGGCGGCCTAAAAACTCTGACACCAGGACTAGCCACCCGGCCTATACGAACTTACTTACTAAAAAACAAACATAGTTAACACAAACACTCTCAGTTCGATCAATTTAATAGAGGAGGGACGTATTTACGGACAATATCTTATTTTCTTACTTTATTTTCCAGGTCTTCCAGCAGGCCGCATCATTTTCTCGAACGTAGCGGCCAAAGAGGAGCACGTGAGACGTGGACAACTGGCGGACGTGTGTCTCGATACTCCACTGTGTAACGGACACACCACTAGTATGGACATACTCTGGACCGGCACGCCGGTGGTCACGTTGCCTGGAGAAACGTTGGCTTCTAGGTGAATATACTCTATATTTCAATTTTCGAACGTAGTGGTTAAAGAGTGAGGCGTGGGCAACTGGCCGATGTGTGCGTCGGCACTCCACTGTGTAACAGACACACTACCAGCATGGACATTCTCTGGCGTGCCCGCCGGTGGTCACGCTGCTTGAAGAGACTGGCTTCTAGGGGAATATACACGAAATATATGAATATACAGACGTGGACAATTAGCAGACGTGTGTCTCGACACTCCCCTGTGTAACGGACACACCACTAGTATGGACATACTCTGGACGGGCACGCCGGTGGTCACACTGCCTGGAGAAACGTTGGCTTCTAGGTGAATATACACAGATATCAATTTTTAAACGTGGCGGGTATAGAGCGTGAGGCGTGAGTTCTTTTTCGATACTGATATGGTAAATAATTTGTGCATACACTATTGCAAAAAATATTTACCAGACTGCTACACAGTGGATAGATTGTCTGCTGCAGACAAGACATCGGACAGATGAGCAAAATCCCAGATTAGCAGAAGGACAGATTTGCATAAAGGCAGAAGTACAGACACACACAGAGAACAATAATTGAAAATGTACTATCGAATTTATACTACTTAGAGTTGCATGACAGGTATCAAAGTGATATCTGTCAAATCTAGAATTCATACTAGAGTTACGTGACTGGTGTTAAAGTGACATCTGTCATAATATTCTTACTGAGCTACTACTACCTCCGAAATCAGTTCGCTTTTTTAGCTTGTGTTTAAATAATAGATAATAATCTAAGCCAAAAGATCTGCGAATGGAAGCTCTATAAAAATGTATGTTTGACGTTGCAGAGTGGCCGCGTCTCAACTGAACACGCTCGGGTGTCCCGATTTGATCGCCCGGACGCGGCAGGAGTACCAGGACATAGCTGTAAGACTAGGAACCGATAGAGAATAGTAAGTACCTTGATTCATACTGATATTTATAATAACCCCTAAGGACATAAGATTGCATGGATAGCCTATACGAGTCTAATGAAACTATTACCAAGGCCTATGTGAGGACTTTACGGCTACGGCTGAGATAATCTTACTGATGCTTTATTTGGACTCGACTGTGACTAAAGTGGTAGTAAACCATTTTTCCATTGTGTATTGTGGTGTTTCATAACTTAATACAAGAAAAAAAAAACTACTACTAAGTGCTATCATAGATATTAATAAGATAAACCTAATCCTTCTTGGAAGTTGGGCAAAAAATGCAATTTCTTATAATAGTTCATCCATCTATCATCCTGCTGGATATAGGTCTCCCTTATAGATCTCCAATAAGACCGGTCGGAAGCGGCTTGCATCCAGCACGATCCTGCGGTCTTAAAGAGGACATCCGTCCACCTTGTGAGTGGACGTCCTACGCTGCGCTTCCGGTACGTGGTCTCCACTCGAGAAATTTTCGACCCTCGGTCATCAGCCCTCCGCGCTATGTGACCTGCCCACTGTCATTTCAACTTGCCAATCCGATGGGCTATGTCGTTAACTTTGGTTCTACCAGATCTCGCAGAGAGACTGCGAGCATAGCTCTCTCCATAGCTCGTTGGGCTACTTGGAGCTTATTAAGTAGGTCTATAGTAAGAGACCACGTTTCAGTGTCATATGTCATCACTGGTAACACACTATAGTCACCGCGTGACTAACTGAGCCGTGGCCCTTAACATTTCAGGGCCACAATACTATCTACTATGTTCCTATCTGATTTTATTCTTATCGATATGCGCCTATAACCGTCTTACGCACATCACTATGCGGCTCCATAAGACCCACAAGTGCGAGCGAGATAGACATAGAGAAATGAATTATGGCCGCACGACTCAGTTGGTAATAGTCCAGCAACCCTCTCCTGTGATCTTAACGTGATTAATAACAGGCTGAATCTTCGTGGGCAGGTTAAGTTCGACGAGATGCCCAAATTAATCTTATAAAAAAATCTCGATCGAGGTAGCTAAAGTACTGCGCAGGTATTAAACATGTCGATTTGGTGGGGTGTCAATATTGTTACAATAACAGTAAGTTTTTTTATTTTAATATCGAGGTAAATGGATGATAAACCCGGAAAAACAATTGTCCTATAAAATGGATGCTATGATTGCAGAGTCCACTCCAAATGTTTCCAAATAACGAGTCATCACGAGTAATTTTGAATCATCAAAATTATTAATAACAAGTTGATTTTTTGTGTGGAGCTTAGTAAATGTTTGTGCAATCAAATGGCTACATAGTCCTACAAATTTAGTAGTATGTTTTTTCAGTCCTACGCTTAGAAGTTGTTTTTGCCTGCGCAGTACTTTAGCTACCTCGATCGAGATTTTTTAATGAGACAAATCTGGGCGTCTCGTCTAACTTAACCTACTCACGAAGATTCAGCCTATTATTAATCACTTTAAGATTATAGGAGAGGGCTGCTGGACTATAACGCGGCGACTATAGTCGAACACTTTCCACTCGAGGCACTTAGGTATGTCGTACGAGATGAGACCTGTAATACTATTAACAAAAAAATAATTCTTTCAGCCTGAAGGCGATCCGCGCGAAAGTATGGACCGCCCGAATGGAAAGCCCACTATTCGACTGCAAAGCGTACGCCACGGGGCTCGAGATGCTCTACAACAGGATGTGGTCGCGGCACGCGCGCGGCGACCGCCCCGACCACATACAGGCAGTCGACAAATAGGCCTCGAGCCCTCGGGGCCTCACGCAGGTCGCCAAGAAAAGCCGCTGGTGCTAATTGTGGACACGTGTGAAAATGTGACTTCCTGCATAGCGGATGAAGAGTTATTTTGCGAACGTGACATTATGTGTTAGGTAAATGTGTTGTGAGTTATTAGTAAAAGAAGTTTGGTGTGACCAGTGATAAGCTCGTCGATTAGACGAGACTGAGAGTTGTGATAGTTTTCTATTACATCTGTTGTTTAAGGCTGGTATTATCAGATTTCTATTGCGGTGGTGTGGCAAATGCTGAAATGTGACATGCCAAAATTAATTGAAAAAAAAAATGAAGTTGCGGACCATAATGTTGATCATTATTGACTAAAAACTAGTTGTTTGCGTTTTTTGTTTGTTTATATAGAAATTCAAAGAAAATAAAATTTTGCATAATAAGAATAAAGTGCAATTTTAGTGCAAATACAGTTGCATAAATAAGGTTAAATTTGACTGTACATGTGACTGGTGATACCAGAACTTAATAACTGATCTGTATTTAAAAAGATTGTTTGCTCGGGAAAAATAAAGACTATGCGAAAGCTAAAGCAGGTATGGACTGCGTGTGTATTATTTAGTGAAAAGCAAAAAATTAGTTATACGAAAAGTGATCTAATATGGTCGAAATTACGCATACAGTGTGTACGGATAGTTAAGTGCATGAAACATTTACATTATGTAGTGTTCTATTTCGAATTAATGCGTTAAGTGATCTAATGTCAATGTATTATGGTCGAAATTACGCTGGCGGCACGTAAGACAGCTCTTACACTTGTAAATTTTACTTACGTAAGTAACTTACGATACATTGTAAACACTGTAAGTCGCTTATTGTAATTTATTAATGTAAGTGTTATAAATTATACGAAATCGACTTATAAGTGTAAGGGCGACCTTATTTCCCGCTTATATGTATTACAACTCAATCAAAATACTTTCTTTTGCCTTCTAGTCTGTAACAGTAATTTCTGAATGGATTAAAAAAAGATGTGAGGATATTATTATAATTAAGTATGTTTAGTTAAGGTAGCAAGTTGAGTTATATTCTCCTTGTAACGTGACAGTAAAATTGGTTAAACGTAAAATAATAAATGCAAAAAAGCTAAATACTATCTAAAAACTTGTTGACTTGTATGAAATGAATGAAAGAGAGAGAAAAATCATCTTTTGCATTGTATTATTGTACTTTGTCTCGCTCTAAATATTCATTGAACAAACTTCACAGACAAGGAGAATGTAATAAATTCTAACAATATTCCTATTGCAGAATATAGAAAAAAAAAACAATATTCTTGATATGACCGTAATTTTAACGTGACCTTGCACTGTAAAAAAATTATTGTTAATATTAGATTAATAAATAATAGCAATAAAAAGAAATAAGCATGTGAGAAATGAAGTTCCGTCATAAGAAATCTGGTGATGCAAATAAATTGTGAATAAAAAAAAAATAGATGTGATAAATTTATCACCCTAGAATGACCTGTATTGAGTAAAATACTCCATTAATTACCGTGAATTAACTTATTAAGTACACCTGGTATGGGTTTTCAGTAAATTATAGAAATTAATTTATTATTTTCTCATGAAATACCTGTGTTTTGTGCTATAATTTTTAAAAGATTTTATTCAACTTGGAATGTATGTAAGTATGTGTGTTCGGGTGGAATCTTTGAACTCAATTTTGAAGTAGATATCTTCAACCTATTGAATTGATATTTTGTACATACGTTTAGTTTGGATGACAATGGACGATATAGTATGTGACATCATTCTAAATCCAATATGGCGGACCGTCCAAGATGGCGGAATAGTTATTTTTAACAATAATTTTGTTTTAAGTGCCCAATACAAGAAAGTTTCAAGTATTTATAAGACGATTCGATGAAATTGCCATTGTTATATCGTGTTAATAAATCGGACATAATTGTGTCAAAAAAGGTAGTATGTGTTCGGCAAGAGTTTTTTTTTGTAATAATACCTGAGAATGTCATCATCATCATCATATAACTATTCAACATTTGCTTAAAGCTTACTTTACGAATTTGTTTCTTTCCCTTCAACTCTATAAAAGGCATAAGTAATAAAGTAGTAAAGTCTATAAAAGATTATGTCTATATAAGAGGTCAGCGGTGCTTTGGAACGCATAATATTGACAAAATGTTTGTGATCTTGGGTTGATTATAGATTAACTGCAATTGGCTGTTGTACTACAGAAGCTTTGCAAATCCTAAGATTCATTATTGTCCTTAATATTAAACTTGAGCATTAGGAAAAATGTTTATTAGTTCAATTTTAGTATGTTTGTTAGTTTCCAGTGACTAAGTGTAGTCGAGAAAGTTGTTATAGTTAGGATTTATTTGTGATAATGATAATACATCGGCTATGCTTTAGTGTACCCAGCGATTCTCGTAATATTGAGGCATCGAATTTATTGTATAAAGGTTGGTACACACTTAGAAGTTGTAAAAAATAGTATAACGGTGTAAAGAAAGTAAAATGGTGATAAGTTCCACGCCCACTTCTGCCGCTTACTATCATTTAAGCTCAAAAACATTACAGAATTTTAAAAACACGTAACTTTTTTTCTATATACATAAATTAAGCTCATAAAAGCTTAATAACTTGTCATTGTTTTGTTTTAATTAAATGTTTTGATATAACTTAGAATTTTTTTTTGATTTGTTTCTAGATTGTTGTGCCAACTGTACCTTTATTTATTACCACGAAATACTTTGTTTTTGATACGCATCTATGTTAGATGTAACTATCTCTAAGTGAGTAACAAGCTTAAAATTGGTAAACTGCTACCTACTTTGTAAATATTCATCATTCTAGTAAGGTAAAACAAAATGAGATATTCTCTTGACGAATTGTTTTGAATAGGTTAAGAATTTATTATAATTTTTCCACTAGTTTTTGTTGTCATATATGTATTGTGTTCTTAGAAAAAAATAATGAACTTTAATTGTATTTCATTTTGAGAAGAAAACATTATTGCTCTTGAACCTGGCGTTATCATGTAGTCTTATTTATTTATTTAGTAGCATGATTGAAGATTTATTAATGTGTATGATAATAATGTTTTCTGCTCCCGTTTTCTCCGAAAACTTGAGCTATGTTTGAATATTTGTTTTTGTCATTTCCATTGTAAATACCCATTGAATTAGGCAACTGAAACTATCAAATAAATAATGACATGAGGATGCGTCTTTTACTAAAATCAAACAATACCTATATGCATATTACTAAATATTCTTTTGTTATTTTTTGTAGCCATCTAGTTTTTCATTTTTTAGGGTTCCGTATGCAAAGGGAAAAACGGAACCCTATTACTAAGACTTCGATGTCCGTCTGTCCGTCTGTCTGTCTGTGTGTCTGTCTGTCACCGGGCTGTATCTCATGAACCATGATAGCTAGGCAGCTGAAATTTTCACAGATGATGTATTTCGGTTGCAACAAATAACTAAAAACAAAATAAAATAAATATTTAAGGGGGGCTCCCATACAACAAACCTGAATTTTTAGACGTTTTTCGCTCTATATTAATAATAGTACAAGGTAGATGCTTGAAATTTTCACATAATATTTAGTTTTATATTCCCTTCAATAATAAATAATAAAATTAAAATAAAATAAATATGGGGCCAAGTACGAGTCGGACTTGCGCACGGAGGGTTCCGTACTGTATGGGAGCCTCCCTTAAATATTTATTCTATTTCAATTTTATTATTTATAATTGAAGTGAATATACAACTAAATATTATGTGAAAATTTCAAGCATTTATCTGCACTGTTATTAATATAGAGCGAAAAACGTCTAAAAATCAGGCTTGTTGTATGGGAGCCTCCCTTAATTATTAATTTTATTCTGTTTTTAGTTGTTATTTATTATTATTAGTTGTTATAGCGGCAGCAGAAATACATCATCTGTGAAAACTTCAGTTTTCTAGCTATAACGGTTCATGAGATACAGCCTGGAGACAGACAAACAGACGGACAGCGGAGTCTTAGTAATAGGGTCCCGTTTGTACCCTTTGGGTACGGAACCCTAAAACTTGACAATGATGAATACCTTATGGATTTTGTGTGTCGTACGATCGTGTTGTTATCTCCTTATCTCGCACGATCGTATGAGACCGGTTGCGTTTACGTACAATAAAAAAATATGGTATTCGCGCCAATTTTTTTGGCGATCCTTACAATTTCATTGAGCCGGTTGTGAAGTTAGGGTCTCAAAGTCTCAATCAAGAGGTTTCCCTATCTGTCTGCTGCTTACTACCTGTTACTTGCTGTTAGTACAGATGAGATGGCGTTATTTTGGTCTTAAAATAATCTAGGTAAGTACTAAAATCTACGTTGTTTACAATACCAACACTGCCAGTTACCAATACCAGATAAACTATGGTACGAGACAATATTCATTTATCAAACGCACAATTCGAGTTTTCTAACATCAATACAGAATACGAATAAACAAAAGGTTGAACGCACAATACTGCCGAAAGAAGAAACGGACCTAGCCGACCACAGACAGAAAACGGAGGACGCTTTTTGATCCAAATGCACAGCGGTATCGTACCCCCAAAATATATATAGGCATGATGACTCGGTAAACAAATCGTTATTATAATTTTATTATGTAGTCTGTTAGATTATCAAAAAATATGTGGAGTCTTTTTAATAGGTAACACATAGAATAAATGAGGTAACATTTGACAGTTCATGTATGCAAAGAAAAATATACTTTACACTAAAGGAATAAAACTCATGAAAACAATGTTGACGACGACCGAAAAGTGTTCTCGAAGACGGCTTTGAGCATAGAAAACATTTTTCTATGGCTTGGAGTTTTATTCCTTTAGTGTAAGGGTACTTATATTTTTCTTTGCATAAATTAACTGTCAAATGTTACCTATAAAATTGGCCTGACTGTAGTCCTTGTTGAACACATATTTTTCTTTTGAAATAAATGACAAAGATAAACCTTGTCAGAGTTCGGGAGTGGACGCTCTTGACATAATTTCTACGTGAAAAGTATAGTTATCGTTTGCGCGGAACTAGCGGGTGCTAAATTAGGTATATTCTTATAGTCGTGTAGCCTATATTGTCCGGGCTACTCTCAATTTTTTTTTAATGAATTTTATATGGTGTCGCGGGATACGTTCGACTCGTCTAGACTCGTGAGGTTCAAATCCCGGTCCCGTATAGATAATTCGTATACGAATTTTCAGGGTTTTCGGTGAAAGAAGACGTGGAGAACCCTGAGTACCTACACACGGAGAAAAATGTTTTCTATGTCAGAGATTTAATTGGCTTGGCCCGCATTGGTTATGGTCCAATTATCCTTCAAGTCAGATCTTACGGGACCACCGCAGCAAAACACAATTTTGGCGATGAACAGTGCTGCATTTTTTACACGTGGGCAACTGTGCACACGTGTTTCACAAAGAAAAACAAAGAATAACACGAGCAGCGGAGCTAAAAGGTATGTATTGACTACGTATTATATTATGTACTTAATTCTGCTTTTATAGCATTTAAAGACATAAAATTATAGGTGTAACACACGTGTCGTGTGTACGTTATACGTATACAGGTGTAAGCTCTAGACGACTGACATTCTAGGACATAGAATAATTAATAATAAATAATAGGTTAATATAATTATACTTATTAGCTGAGCCAGCAAACATTTGCTATTTGAAAAAATATATTGGCACTCTTATATCACCTAGAGTCCTAGAGGTATAAAAATAGCCTACGACATATTCACATACCTACTAGCAAATAAATAAAAAAAAAGCATAAAAATAAGTCAAGCCACCAACTTCGTGACACGTGATTTTTTTATATTAGAAAATAATCTAAAGAATAGTCTCTCCTACTCGCACTATGTATTGTTCTAATTCTTTGGAGCGGGTCGGGACATTTGTTCCTTCGTTACCGGGCTCCAGTCGTCCCCTCGTAGGGTAGACGTGTAGGATGGACTACCGACGATTACTCAAAGGGGACCGCGCCACTATTGCCGAATCTATTATGCGTTACGTGACTCGATTACAGAAGCTAAAATGCAGTATGCCTTGTACTTGTGCCTGGAACTAATTCTGATTTCGCACTTTTTACTTTTACGCCATTCTAAAGAAACTTTTTCATTTGACCGGTTTACTGAGTTGAGGTATAACTCTGATGTGATTGAATGAAAACCCAATCCTGATTTTTTAACAGCTGCACGAGGTTTGAGTTTCGCGCAGCTTGTAAATAACTTCACATCCGCCAAGTTTGATTTGACCTATAGTACCTATACCTTACTTAACTTGCTTTACAGAGTGTAGGTACCTTTTAGACGACGACGGTCATATTCTAGGTAGGTAAAATACCCATTATAACCAACAAACTCTCAAAGCTTGCTTTACTCAGGGCCTGTTTCAGAGACTACAGGCAAATTCTAAGAATCTAGTTTATCATTGTGTCTTATAACTTTAACCCGAACAACTCAGAAACCGTGAGAGCTGTTATTTTCATTTTGTGGAAGTTCATCGGACATTTTTTGTGGAACCCCTGTTTTTGCGATTGCTGGTTTGGTTCCATATTTGATAATGAGGTGCGATGATATTCAAGAAAGAAATACACCTGAAGATACTCGTACGTATAGAGCAAGCTTGCTGATCAACTGATACACACCGTATATTGTAGAGCGAGTTAGCTTAGTACCTACTTTTACCTCAGTATTTTTAAAAACAATCCGCCTTACCACAAAAGATTTAAATACGCTTTAAACACTGTTTACCTTTGCAATTTGTACTATTAAACATTGCCTAAAGCGTGCGTAAAACTTTTGTGGTTGACGATATATGACTACGTTCGTGCGATCAACTGAGTCGATGGGTTAAACTAAATGTTTATAAAAATCTTTCAGTATAACAGCCACTGTCGCTTTCTATCATAATTATTGTTAAGTTAATATTCCGTGATCTCGAATAAAACGCTTAGATTCAACTTTCATTTTGGGAACAGCTAGCAGTAGCACTAGGTGATTATGTGTGGGTGCTTATCGATAGATACGATCTGTTTGTCTTGCGACTGTGAGAGAATTGGTTTTTGTTGCGGGTGTGCTCCATATAAAAAGTATTATTTTTGTCTTAGGTAGATAGCATCTAATGCTAAATGTCAATAAGTATAGGCTATTTTCAGTATCGGTCTAGTTCGTGTCGTCCCCAAACGGTCTAGCTCTATATTTCGATTGGAGGTAATAATATTGTCATTATCTAGGTACCTGCCTACTAGTTACCTACCATCTACATGTAAATAGGGATATTGAGGATCTAGCTACCTACTATCGTATTATACGTAAAGGTAAGCTAGGCTAATCGCTCTAGATCTAGCCAGTTAAGTCATAACTCTACCTCCCAATAGGCATTTAAGTGTATCTAATAAGCAGGTTTAGCTTAATAGTCCATGGCGTGCATTTTATATGCGCCTATATTAAACCGACATGACTTACATCGCGACATCGTGAGTGAGCCCAACCATTAAACGGCTGTTAACCAAATTAATGCCATTAATGGAAACAAAGTCACGTAACGGTTTCCGTTTCGTAAAGTCAAATCTACGGTACCTTACCATAGGGGGTTACTTAGTTATTATGCGGCAATAGAAATGTGAAATGTGCGGGTTCGGTGGCGGTCGCGAAGGGCCGGAGCGGTGGCGGCGGCGGCTGGCGCGCATTCATGGCATTTCATTGTACGGCAGTCGCCGCCGAGCCGCCGCGGGGGGACCGCGTGCCGCCGACCGCCGCACGCCGCGCTCTCGACACGACACATTGTTGTCCCTACGTCCCCGTTCCGCCGCCGCGCTCGCGCTTCGCCGCCACCCGAACATGATCGCGCGCGACCCACGGACCCCACTTTCATTCATCGAAACCTCGCGCGAGTGACCAAAATGACATGGACACAGTGGCTAAAATGATAATCAACGCGATACTCTTTTGTTTAGTGATGGGCGCGGCGCTTACGGAAGCGCCCGGCGATGCAGATGCATGTTTCCGTGTGTCCGGTGAGAACGGTTCGGTGGAGTGCAACGTACGGGCGCTGTCGTCCGACAGGGATGTCGGCGGTTCGATGCACTCGGACGGCGCGCAGCGGCTCGCGATCCGCTGCGGCGCGCTGCTGGCCGAGAGCACGCTGCGGGATCAACACTTCGGCAAGATGCAAGGCTTGGCCGAGATCTCCATCTACAACTGCAAGCTGCTGCGCCTGCCCGGGAACGTGTTCGAGGGCCTCCGCGGGCTCAAGGCGCTCACCATACGCTCCATGAACCACGAGTGGGCCAACAACAAGGAGCTCGAGCTCTCGCTCGGAGCCTTCAACGGGCTCCGCGAACTTCACACCCTAGACCTGGCGTACAATAACATTAGAAAAATCCCATCGGATTTGTTTTGCGCTCTAGAAAACATAATCTCTTTAAATCTCACGCGGAACAAAATAAAATTTGTAGATGAGTTGGGATTCGGTCACAAATGCGGTTCGACGCTGCAGACGGTCGATTTGAGCTACAACGACATCATGTCGCTGCCAGCTGACTCCGAGATACTGCACTTGCGGCGACTGACGCAGCTGTTTCTCCAAAACAATAAAATAAGCGAGCTGCCCGCAGATGTCTTTAGCGATTTACTCTCGCTCAAATTGGTGAACCTCTCCGATAACGGAATAAATTATTTGCCAGAAGGATTATTTCATAACTCCAGAGAAATTCGGGAAATTTATATGCAAAATAATGAGCTGGAAAGTTTGCCTAAGAGAATATTTAATCGGCTGGAACAATTGATCGTTTTAGATCTTTCGGCGAATAAATTGAGGAGCGACCACATAGAAGATGAAACGTTCGGTGGTCTAATAAGATTAATCGTGCTCGACCTGTCGCACAACTCGGTGGCACGCATCGCCCGCAACATGTTCAAAGACCTCTTCTTTTTACAAATTCTCAATTTGAACAACAACACCATAGGGTTCATCGAGGACAATGCGTTCTCACCCTTGTTTAATTTACACACGCTCAATTTGGGACAGAACAAGCTCCACGCCATCGAGGATCATGTCTTCAACGGTTTGTTTATATTGAATAAACTGAACTTGAACAATAACGTGTTGTCTTACGTGAGTGAAAATGCTTTTAAAAATTGCTCCGATCTCAAGGAGCTAGACTTGAGCTCCAATAAGTTAAGTAAAGTGCCGGAGGCGATATTGCAATTACCGTTTTTGAAATCGTTAGACATGGGAGAAAATTTACTGACGGAAATAACGAACACTTCGTTTCAGAATCTATCACAGTTGACCGGGTTACGTTTAATCGACAATCAAATTGGAAACCTTACCGCGGGTATGTTCTGGGGCTTGCCGAGCCTGCAAGTGCTCAATTTGGCGAAAAATAAAATACAGTCGATCGAGACCGAAACCTTTCAAAGGAACACGCAATTGGAGGCCGTCCGTTTGGACGGAAACTTCATTTCTGATATCAATGGGGTGTTTGTCGCTTTGACGAAATTGTTATGGTTAAACCTGTCGGAAAATCATTTGGTGTGGTTCGATTTCGCTTTTATTCCCGGAAGTCTGAAATGGTTAGACATTCACGCCAACTTTGTAGAAATTCTCGGCAACTACTATAAAATTCAAAACGAGCTCCACCTGAAAACGTTGGACGCGAGTCATAACCGTTTGGTGACGCTATCTCCGATGTCGATCCCCAACAGCGTCGAGCTACTGTTTATAAATAATAACTTTATTACTACGATCGAAACAGATACGTTTTTTGAGAAGAGTAACTTGACCCGAGTCGATATGTATGCCAATGAGATCGAAAGCTTAGACATAAATAGTTTGCGTGTTTCGAGAGTGCCTGAGCCGCGAGCTTTGCCGGAGTTTTACATTAGCGGCAATCCCTTCCGTTGCGATTGCACAATGAAATGGCTTCTGTTAATTAACTCTCTACCTTCACGGCAGTACCCGCGCGTAATGGATTTAGAAAATGTTATTTGTAAAGAGTCGTATGTCCGCGGCGCGAAGTACCTCCCGGTCAGCTCTCTGCATATCAAAGACTTTTTGTGCAAATACGAAAATTACTGTCCGGAAGATTGCCATTGTTGCGATTTCAATAACTGTAACTGCAAAACAATCTGTCCCAGAAACTGTTCGTGTTATCACGACTCGACCAAGAGTACCAGTGTTATCGATTGTTCTGTGAAACAATTAAACTCGATACCTCATGGTTTCCCCGTTGATGCAACTCATATTTATTTAGATGGAAATGTGTACAGTGACTTGAACGAAACTGTTTTCGATTCGATGCGTAAAGCGGTAGTTATTTATTTGAACGCGAGCAATGTAATAAATATTAACAATAATACCTTTAGCCGCCTCAGCGACCTCAGAATATTACATTTAGATAACAACAAACTAAAACAATTACGAGGACTCGAGTTCTCCAAGCTGAGCAACTTGAAGGAATTGTATCTCCAAAGTAATTTAATTGAGTACATTTCAAATGAAACTTTTTCTCTTCTGGGAGCCTTAGAAGTTCTACGGTTGGACGGAAACAGACTCTTAAATTACGGCCTGTGGCACTTGGACAATAATAAAAAGTTGCAAACATTGTTTATAGGAAACAACCACTGGTCCTGCGACTGTAAATATCTGCAAGGTTTCCTCACCTACGTATCGCAGAATGTCGATAAAGTTATCGACGCCCATAACTTGTGGTGTTGGAACGAGGACATGAACCCGGCGAAGAAGCCATTGAATTTAAATGTGACAGTTTGTAGC
Source organism: Hypomecis atomaria (assembly GCA_964007245.1). Classification (NCBI taxonomy): domain Eukaryota; kingdom Metazoa; phylum Arthropoda; class Insecta; order Lepidoptera; family Geometridae; genus Hypomecis; species Hypomecis atomaria. Next base: position 15,090,994 of record OZ023291.1, read on the forward strand.
GAAATAACCGACACGTCGGTGATAAGCGCGCTCTTCGTCTCCCACAATCTGCCATTATTGGCCTCGGCTCTCACTGGGTTCATGCTTATTTTATTAATATTAGCTTTAGTATTCTCATTTAGATACGCTTGTAGAATGTGGTTGTATTCGAATTGCGGAATTAAGCTCACCCCTTTAGCGAGCGCCTTTAAGGATTCCGATAAGCTTTATGACGCTTATATCTGTTATAGTCCAAAGGACGAAGATTTCGTCATAGAGTCGTTAGCGCGCGAGCTGGAGACCGGTTACCCGTCTTATCATCTGTGCCTCCATTACCGCGACGTGCCGCAGTTCGAGGCGACGTACGCGCAGTTCCCCGACCTGGTGGTCGAGGCCACGGAAGCCTCCCGTCGCATCATAGTAGTTCTAACCAAGAATTTTATCTCGACCGAATGGTCACAGATAGAGTTCCGACAAGCGCTACAGAGAGCGCTCAGAAAGAATCCACATAAATTAATAATAGTCGCCGCAGGGCACATCCCACGAGATCCGGACTTGAAGTCGTATTTCAAAACGGGTTTGGAGATAACGTGGAAAGAGAAACGTTTCTGGGAGAGGTTACGTTACGCGATGCCGTCGTCGAAGCGGCACGGGCACAAGTTGAAAAGGCTTAATTACGGGAGGAATTCTAATACATATACGATGGACGCGTCGGTCCTGAACAGCACGTGCCAGACGCTCTGCGGAAAGTCGGCCAATTCAGCCGAGCGCTCTCCGTGCGACCGTCCCCTGTCCGAGCACATCTACTCCACGATCGACTCGGATTACTCCTCCAACGACCTCCACGGCCGCCACCACCACCCGCAGTCCGTGGTGTTCCAACACACGGTCCAAACGTACCTGGTATAACCTCACTAGTGACACTAACCCTAACGATCTCTCGATAATGAACGTGTAGGCTTTAGACTTAGCCTTAGGCGACCGCTAAACTTGTGTTACACACGACACTCGTCAAATGTTGTAAATACTATTTACTATAGAACTTTGTAACTATTTCAATGTAACTTTTGTACAATAATGATACCAAATTTTCGCATTTGAAAATGTTCGCTTCTTCATAGTATTTATTACTTTTATAAAAAAGTGTTTTAAGTATTAATTGGAAAGACTGTAAATTATTGTGTAGTCGTATTCGAATTGGCTGATGTTTGTATAGGAATGTAATTAAAGAAGTTTACAAATGACAATCTGTTTTCAACATCCATTTATTTCGCTTCTGACTTGAGCAATTTGGGCCCACGAAATCGTCAAAACGTTAGGAGAGCGCCGTCATTAAAGGCATGTTTTATTCTATTAGCAATTCAGTTTTTACGAGGCGAAGTGGAGGCGCGGCGTCTGGTCCGCGTAAACAGAATAAAAATGAATGAAAACACGCCCGACATCTATGCTCTCAATGAGGGTATGTGTAATAAGCTCCACTTGCCTGCATTCGCTTTGAAATGCTCATTTCCATTAAGAGTTTTTTTCAATTTTCTGTAGGCAGGCACGGACGCTGATGTGCAAATAGAAATGTTATTGATCGACGCCAAACAAGCAGACGGGTGGAGTTGAATATAAAACTTTTGTGATTGAACAGGCTGGCGTTATTCAGTTTGTTTGCTTAGGGCTCGGGTGCTGGAGTGGCGAGGTGTTTCGTACTACCGATACGGTAATGACTGGAGTAAATCTATATGAACATTAAGGGGGTTGGCTGAGACACTCGATCACCGCCCTTGATAGCTTATAGCTCTATAATAACAACATATCCGCTAGGCGACAGTGTGATTTACCTATCGAGCGATCATACACGAGGCGTGGCGAGGAATGGTAGGTATTACGACGTAGAGTAATGGTATCAAACTGTGGCTCTACATTTGCAATTTGCATAGAAATTGTTGGTAAGCTTGACATAGTCTATCTGAGTCAGCACTTAGGATAGAGATACACATGCTACTAAAAATATGCCTATGAGGAATGTCAAACACGAGTGTGTTTTATGTTCAGAGAGATTTAATAAACTATCTTTTTGTCATAATTATGTATGCTCTATATCAGCATTGTTTTCGAAATTCTAGGTAGTAAGAGATCAATAATAGGCCCAATTATGAAGGCGTCATCGTAATTATAATAGCCAATCAGCATATTTCTGTATCTTTTTCACGTTAGGCATTCGATGGAGAGAACACTTTTACGATGTTATTAAATTTACGATGGCGCCTTGATAACTAGGCCTTATTACAGGTTGTTTTTGCTAATTAGTACGTGTCTATCTCTATCTGCCTTACCTTTGTATGTGTTATACTTAGGTATATTGTGTCACGTTTAGAAAATAATTATATCTTACATAATTATTAAAAAGTATAGATGAATTATTATTATGTACTACGGGACTTATCGCGCACTCAAATTACGAGATAAATAAATACCTCATCATCCCGACGTTCCGACCGAGTTGCATCGGTCGTGGTGACTGGTGGATTTTATTTATCTCGTAATTTGAGTGCGCGATTAGTCCCGTAGTACATAATAATAATGTGTTCAAATCGCGAAAGTTTAAAAACAACAATTCATCTATGGGAGCATAAAAAGCTTGACAAAAGTCTCTTACCTACTGTGATAAAATTCTGAACAGACTACATAACAGCGTTTGAAACGTAACAAAGTACCTAACCTTGGCATATTTAGTAGATACGAGTACGTCTAACGTCTGCGACAAAGGGCAGGAAAGATGGCTTCTATCATGAAAATGGAAATTTTAGCAAGAACTAGAGCTCAAGGTTAAGAGGAATGGTACCAAGCGACTCTATTTTTCGCGACATTCACTTACCATAGATAAAGCGCTGTCACCTTTGAAATAAGTAGGATGCCTTAATAGATTACATAACTTTGTTAGGTAAGTGGTTGTTGACGTTATTTTATTGTTTTACTTTGAGTGGAAAAAATGGTATCTGACTGAAGTCATTTAATAAATAGACTTTTTTTCAGTGTTTTAAACAAGCTTCCTTCTTTTTAGGGTTCCGTACCCAAAGGGAACAACGAGACCCTATTACTAAGACTTCGATGTCCGTCTGTCCGTCTGTCTGTCATGATAGCTAGGCAGCTGAAATTTTCACAGATGATGTATTTTGGTTGCCGCTATATCAACAAATACTAAAAACAAAACAAAATATATATTTAAGGGGGGCTCCCATAACAACAAACCTGAATTTTTAGACGTTTTTCGCTCTATATTAATAATGGTACCAGGTAGATACTTGAAATTTTCACAGAATATTTAGTTTTATATTCCCTTCAATAATAAATAATATAATTAAAATAAAAGAAATATTTAAGGGGGGCTCCCATACAGAACGGAACCCTCCGTGCGCGAGTCCGACTCGTACTTGGCCGATTATTTACAAGTTTTTATTTAACGTGGAATGGATGTACCTATGTGCGCATGTATGTAAGTTCAGGTGGAATCGTGCATGTTAAATTTGACCAACTTCCCGGTTTCCGATTGAGCTGAAATTTTGTACGCAAATGTATATAGCGTGACAATGTAATAATATGGTACCATGGAGCTGATCTGATGATGGAGTCGAAAGGTCCATAGGAACTCCTGAACTTAACAAGATAGACCCGCCGTGTTTAGGCTCGTTTTACTTGTCTTGGCTAGCACTCTGCTGCTACATGATACCCAGGATAGTTCAATAGCTTGTATTTAAAAAGTTATATTATTATAACTTATGTCCTGTGTGTATAAAATTTAGGTAGGTAATATATCGTACGTAGTGTTACTTAGGTATAATACCTATACAAAGAATGGTTTTGCATTGTTTAGGTACATAGATATATTTACTGAGGAATAAAACATACCCATCTGCTTTTCCCTACAGAAAGTTAGTTGACTTTTCATTCATTTTCATAGGACAGCTGTTTTTAATGCGTACCTAATCAGGATCAGTCCTATTGCAAAAGATCTACAATTTAATATATGTACTAAAATCGGTCTAAGAAGGTTGTATTTGTTGTTACCGATTGCCCTGTAGGTAGAAGCGGTAGGTCCACTAACGAGTTTTGATTCGAGGGGCATCCTTGTATTACCTTACGTAACTAATTTGAGTTTAAAACCCGTAACGTCCCTGACATGACAACATCTATTCACGATGAAGGCAAAACTAAAGTTAATTCGAAACGCATAGTGTAGTGCTGTACCTACTGGTCTTTTGTGTATGGGCATGCAATATTTATTACTAGCTACGTAGCGTTGCAATTGTTCCGAACACAACAGTGGCCTTAATGTGGTGCTAAATCATTACAATAATGTTTTAAGGAATGATTGCTAACCATTAGGTCGTAGAAGTAGGTGTAATGTGGTGTAGATAATGTTTGAAGGCGTTTGGTTTGAAGGTTGCGGTGCTATTGAAAGTAATTTGATAGTAATTCAGTTTAGAATTTAATGGTCATCCTTAGTTAGAAGGTTTGATTTTGAAACATCGTCATAGATAATTAGAAATATGATTTTAATTATTAAATTTATTTATTTTTATTTCATTTTATTCATCATAGGTTACAGCAACATTACAGTTCAAACCAAGTTGATGCTGCCCTTATCAAACATGTGAAATATAAGACACAAATAATCGGCCAAGTACGAGTCGAACTCGCGCACGGAGGGTTCCGTACTGTATGAGAGCCCTCTTTAAATATTTATTTTATGTCAATTTTATTATTTATTATTAAAGTGAATATATAACTGAATATTCTGAACATTTCAAGCACCTACCTGTTACCATTATTAATATAGAGCGAAAAACAGCTAAAAATCAGGTTTGTTGTGTGGGAGCCCCCCTTAATTAATAATTTTATTCTGATTTTAGTATTTGTTGTTATAGCGGTAACAGATATACCTACATAATCTGTGAAAATTTCAGCTTTCTAGCTTTAACGGTTCATGAGATACAGCTTGGAGACAGACAGACGGACAGCGGAGTCTTAGTTATAGGGTCCCGTTTTTACCCTTTGGGTACGGAACCCTAAAAATGAGCCAATTAAATTACTACATAAAACAATATTATCGTCTTTTGGGGCGATTGTTCTTAGGAAGCCAAAGAAAGATACTTGTAAAAAATATATAAAGCCTAGTAAAGTCAATTAGGTACGAAATTAATTTGATCATAAGGAATTATTAGTGGTAGTGATTTTTAACATTAACATATTTTCATTATCTATTTGTTTTGTTATTTTTATTTTTTTTTAAATTTAGAGAAAACTGTAAGTACTTTTGTTATTTCATTTTTAGGGTTCCGTACCTAAAGGGAAAAACGGGACCCTATTACTAAGACTTCGATGTCCGTCTGTCTGTCTGTCTGTCCGTCTGTCACCGGGCTGTATCTCATGAACCATGATAGCTAGGCAGCTGAAATTTTCACAGATGATGTATTTCGGTTGCCGCTATAACAACAAATACTAAAAATAAAATAAAATAAATATTTAAGGTGGGCTCCCAGACAACAAACCTGAATTTTTAGACGTTTTCGCTCTATATTAATGATGGTACCAGGTAGATGCTTGAAATTTTCACAGAATATTTAGTTTTATATTCCCTTCAATAATAAATAATAAAATTAAAATAAAATAAATATTTAAGGGGGGCTCCCATACAGTACGGAAGCCTCCGTTCGCGAGTCCGACGCGTACTCGGCAGATTATTTTAGTCTGCAAGATTCCTATTCTAGAAAAGGTCTCCTCTAAGGATGGCCCATATTCTTGCTTGGAGCCATTTTGGGCTCTGCTAGAAACCTCATAATGATTTAGGTAGGTAAGTACCTAAGTTGATTTTATTCTTTCAAAACAAGTTTGGTGTAGTTGAATAAATATTATTCACCGCAATGAGCCAGTGCTAAGATGGGAATAGTTAGTGTAGACTGTAGAGTTTACAGACTTAGTCACGCTTATCGCCTTGCGGTTGATAAGAGTGGTTAGAAATTACCGCAGAACTGCGAATCTTGCTCATTATCGCGCGCGTACGAAGTCTTGGAACGCTTATCGACCTTATCGTCAATGTGGGTGTGCTTTTTATACGGATAAATACTGTGAAACTCTGTATTCGTGTAGGATCTCATAGTTTTTTTTTTGGTTTCGCCTCATTGGTAAGCGAAGTTGTGTTCGAAGATGAAGCACGCAGACCTAGAAGATACCTATTCACTCTGACCTTGAAAAGCTTTAGATTACATCTCTTAGGAAACAGGAAAGCAGGAAGACTTCCATTCCCTGGCGGTACGAATCAGAAATGTTGAGTCAAACCGCTTCGTACATATATATCGAAGAAAAATCGACAGTGTAGGGGTGGTAATATGGCGTCTTCCTACTTATCCTGTAGTAGAAAAGATATATAAGGGCATGGAACTCTTGTTCCATGCTCTGGCTCATACCTGGTGGGTCATAGTTCACTGGCAATCCAGCGTGGTAACGCCGCCAGTACCTACCCACTAATAGAGCACTAATAGGGGAGGTAGGTAAGTAATTAAGTTCGTATAGGCCGGGTGGATAGCCCTGGTGTCAGAGTTTTAAAGTCGCATGTAGGCCTTTGACATTTTGAACCTTATAAATGATTATAATCATATCATTAAAAAATTACAAGCATGTGGAAATTTGTACCTAAGTTGTGTTTTCCGTTAGTGGTTATATACATACTCGTAGCTTGTTTGTTTCAGCTATACAAAGGTTCAACCCGCCTCTATAGATTTCCAATTGGGAGGTTGTACTCATCATTATATCACCAACTTTTCAAACCGGAATTAGCAAAGTTGTTTCGTAAATTTTGTCGAAGGTTATTGATTTTTTTGTGGAAAAGCAGATTCTTTATCGCGATTTGTTAGTATCCAAAGTAAAAGTTGATCATACTGTTGGTGACAATGATATTTTAGAATATGTCTTTGTCTAGAGATACAGTCTGTATTGAATAATTTTAGTTTAGGACTTTATATCCTGTTATAGGTTATTTAACTATCAAACAAGATAATTTATTTTACACTACGGTAGGTAATATGCGTTCCATAAAATTGTATTCAGCTTAGGTCGAGGAAACAGACTAAGTTCTATCTCATTTCAGTACCTATTTTCTTCGCTTCAGCAAGCGTGTTCCTACTACCTTATTAATGGAATTGCCTACGGAAAGGGACCTTAGTAAGTACCCATTTATTTTTAAGTACACACTACTGCTTCTTTATTTATAAGACTTCGCTTTAAGCATGTGTTAAGAGACTAAGAAGCCTAGAATGTTCTTGTACTTAGTAGTTTCCGTTTAAGGTTTTTGCCGACACCAGCAATCCTTACTCTGTATGTTAGGAGCTAACAGCTTTAGAATCTAAGCCACGAACGTACTTGAGCAATGGAACGCTAATAACACTCCGAGCAAATATCTATAGAGTTACAATCGTGCAAAAAAAGAGTCCGAGCTTTTTAGTTATAGTCGTAATGCGATCGCAAACTCCGCGCGATGCCAAAGTGCTCGGTTACAAGCACTAATTAGGCGACATAACGTCGAGATTCAAGAAAACGGGACATTATAAATAGCTACATATACATTAAAATATGTATATGTAGTATATCAGTCTCTGGCAGCCATATCACAAGCTATGTTTAGTTTGGGGTCAGAAACTGTGTGTAAGATGTCCCCTAATATTTATTTATTATTTTATTGTGAATTATTTATTTTAATGTAAATATGTAAGTCGGTATGTATGACGACGCTCGGACATTTTTTCACTACTTTTACTTGGGGACTGTGGCTCTGTATAAATTTGCTCTAAGTAATAACAGTAAAAACTTGAATAATGGGTTTACTGGAGGTATGATTTTTATGTGTGGGACTAGCACGTGTTTGGAATTAATATCTTAACACAAATTCTAGGTAGGGAAATCTATTAAAAGCATGTTTGTCGATATTGCTCTCTTGTGATCTGGGTTTATGTTATTTTTTACATCGATTGGTTATGAAAGCCTGTTCGTTTCTTCGTAAGTACCTACTAACGTAATATTATATTTTGCTATTATTGAAACCATTTGATGACCAATTTTGGCTTGCAAGTACTTAGACATAGTAGATTTATGAATCGATGTCTAGAGACCAACAGACCATATTTTAGATTTGCAGGAGTCGTGGTTCTTCTATTTCCATATAACAGTAGTAAGTATTCAACTTTCTTAGTTAATACAAATTCTTTACAAGTTTAAGTAGGTATAAGTGTTAGGCATCGACTTGATTTTTTTTTAATGCTTTTAGGCGATGTTTCTCTGAAGATGTCGGTCTGTATTTTGCTGTGCTGTATCAGCCTTTTAATAGTCCACTGCAGGACGTAGGCCTACCACGAAGGGTGATTGGACCATAATATGGTCCAATCCACTATCCACCACGCTGGCCGAGTGCGATTTGGTGGATTCACATACGCCATCGAATTTCTTCTACAGACGTATGCAGGTTGCCTCACAATGTTTTGCTTCACCGAAAAGCCAGTGGTACATAAATTCCGAAGAATTCATTGGTACGGGGCCGGGATTTGAACCCACGACCTCGCGATTGTAAGGATGTCGGTATAATTCTAGGAAATCATGTTCACCATTATGACCAACTTTCAGTATGGGGTCAACCCAGGTAAGTCGTGAAAAAAAAAATCAGCTTTTCCATACTTATTTTTAGTCGAAAGTCTTTCATAATTTTACGTGGTAAGTACAGTTATCGTGAATCACTGAAAGAATATTTTTTCGAAATTTCAGCGTTGCTTCCATAAAATAGTACTAGTTGGCCATAGTGTCTTCATTATGAGGATTATTGTACTCATTCATTCATAAGCAACACGGTACTGTAATGTAGTTGTACAGAAACATCGAGCAGCTGCTCGATGTACAGAAAGTCCATAGTAAAGTATATAACTAGAGTTCTCAATTGCGTATAGAGTGTGAGAAAAAAGATGTGTTATACATACTTAGATTACTGACTACGACGTCTAGGCCGTGCGTCGTAGTCAGACAAAAAAAAACGTATACGCAAACAGAGACAAAAGATATGTGTTTTGTCCTGTTTACACTTTGATAATTGTACATCACGCCATCCTACTTTTATAATTATTATTATTTTTAGCGCCATGTCTAGTTATATACTTCACTATGAGAAAGTCTAAACCCGCAATATGTATTAATGTAAATTTCGTTGTAAACGCTGTGTTGCGTACCCAACGCATTGCTAAGATATTTAGGCTCTCTGAAGGCCTTTGAGTGTCTAATTAATTTAGAACGATTAACTGGATGATCATCTCACACCTCATAACCCTTTCGCTCCTTTTCACTGTCTCTATTCAAGCTTGTTCTGAAAGGTATTTAATCCTACCTTTCAAAGATACAATTTAGGTCGCAATAATTGAGTACTAAGGCTCCATTTACCATATCCCTCCCAGCCTTTGACGTAGGTACTCGTACCTTGAGATAGTATCTAGGAGTTCAATTGCCCAATTCTTTTTCTTTTTTTTTATAATTTCTTATAGGACTACATACTGCCTGATGTTAAGCAGATACAAGGTCTAGGGTGCACGCTTACCTAGAAGATACCTATTTACTCGGGATTGTGCTTTAGCGGAAAGAAAGACTTGCATCCGCACCACGACATAATTTTATCGAATATAAAAATTCTTAATATATCGATTTTGAATCACTGGGCTTCCTCTACAGATAGATCTCTGTGCTGTTGAGAAGTATGGAGGTAGGGATCCCTCCATACTCCATACTTCTCAACTGCTTACTTTTACTCTTTTATATTATCCAGTACTTTGTATGAGTTTGTCAGGTTTTTTTTACGCGTTCGATACCTAACTAGCGTAAACTACAATTTTTACGAGGTTTGTACAGTACTATCACGAACGCATACAAAACTCGACAACTCGTACTAGGGGTATAAAATATTTCCTTGGAATTAACAAAACTTTTAGGAATTTTCAGTAAATCAGGTTTTTTTCTGCAGACTTAAACCATCTGGCAACCTTAACTAACGCACGGTTAATACCAACACTTAATTAAGTTGAACAAATGAACAAGCCTTCATCAAACCTTGGTCTAGTTCAACCACAACAAAAGCTGCTGCATTCACGCTACACTGCCCATCCATTACGGTCCATTTACAACAAATACTCATTTTATTTACATGTTATTGAATTAAACACCGGATGCCGGCCGCTTCCCTGAATTACACCGGCATTACGGGGAAACTGCGAGTCATTGTGGCGTCGGACTTAGAATAACGTAGACGTAGTTATCTTAATTTATCTACGTGTAACCGTGGCACAGAATGCGTAATAGTAACTTTGGTAAGATTAGAATGTTGTAAGCACCATAATATACTAGACAGGGTTACTAACAGTACGCTTACTGCTTACTTACCGCTCGATTACGATTTCGCCGCTAAGTACTCGTATGAGCGATAGCGGGGCGCGTGGCGGTGTGAGCCGTAAGAAAACAATGTACAAAAATGTTCGGATGACGCCACGACTTTCCCGCTCCGAGCGCTCGTCGATCCTGACGCTGCCGCCTAGAGTTGCGTAGTTTCATTACAGAGTTCCTATGACCACCTTCCAGCGCCATCATCAGACCCTGGTTACCACTGAAAGACAAACTACTCGCCAATACCATTCAAATGAACCAAAACTCGATGAGGTGTGTCGTTTCATTGCTAAGTTCCTTTGGCCACCTTCCAGCTCCATCATCAGATCAGCACCATGTCATCATAAAATTGTATTGTCACGCGATTTACACCTGTATGCAAAATTTCTGCTCAATCGGCAACCGAGAAGTGGATCAAATTTAACTAGCAAAATTTGATTACAGACCGACATACAGACAACGGGGCAGGTGAAACTAAATAAAAGCTTATAAACATTGAAGTCATTAACATACAAAAAGTTTACTAGCTCTCGACAAAATGTATGGAACATATGATATTTTTGCCAATTTTCAGTTGGCTTTATCGTAAAAGTTGTTCGTAAGTAAATTTTGCCTATGCCGCGTTGACTAGAAAATCAAATATTAGGAAAACTTCTCAGAAAATTAAGAATAAATGAATACTTGCATCTACTTAGACTACACTTAGATCAGAAAACCACTACTTTCGTCAATTCGAAATTACGACGATAAATATCACAAAGGGAGAGTAGATGGCAAATATGATCCTAATTGCTACTTCAATGCCTTTATCCTTCACTAGTTTCTAAAGGTAAATGTTTAGTTTACCTTGAATCAAAAGGCTGGTCATAAAACAAACAGCTTAAAAGGTTATGCCCATTCGCTTATCAACTTAAGGTCCGGGATCTATAATATATATCTATAGGTTGTGTGTTCCAAAGTGCTTCAGATTTAGTTTAATTGACTGTTGATAAACTTACTTTTAAATCTTAAAATTAATTTGACTCGAAAAAGATTTAAGTATGAGTATAACAAACTTTTTCGTATCAATCATTTTGAATTTCTGATTAAAATAAACGAACGATGTAAGCTACAATACAGAGATAAGCTTTTAAATTCTGTAATATGTTTGTGAGAAAGAAATTCTATGAAAAAAAAAAGAGTAGGCAAGTAACGTTTGTTGCTTTTTACTCATTATATCAAGTTCATTAAATATTTAATGCGTTTGAATTCAAAAAAATACAACCGAAAATAAAATAAAAATGAAATTCTATCGAAATAGAGCACAGATTTTTCTCACAAGTTAAAGAAAAATAAGGACTGTAGATACAAGGCAATGAGATTGCGCTAGACTTTTGGCATATTTTAAACTTTCAATCTCAATAAAAACTATCTCTAAGACTTATCCAAACTTAATAGAGCTTGCAAGAAAGTTAAACACTTTTCGAAAACTAAAACTAGTCTTCAATGACTTCAATCTTAACCGTCTCAAATCGATTTATTCATGTGACAAATTGGCCCCCCGTGTTTACTTCGAGGGTGCCTAAGTCAATAACGTTACAGTTTATTAGTTACTTGATTTAGACGGATTCACCAGCCCCTTGGTTTGCCGAGTGTTAAGAATTTTTGAGTAGCTGGATAAGTAGTAAGCTTTGTAACTTTGGTTAAACTTAGTGGACGAACGCTCGTCTTTAAATCGATTTTTATCCTTTTCGGATTAAATTAATTATTGAACTAATTGAATCGATCATTTAACTTATCTGTTGCATAGTTACGATTTTTCCTCTTCCCTCAATTTTTTCCATCTCTACTATAAATCTCTCGAGGCTGTCTATAGCTGTATTTTTATTACTGGTGATTTCTTAAAGTTTTACTACCTTAATAAAATATTGTTAATCTACGTTAATCGTAAACTTTGTTGTTTTCTGTAAGTAGGTATAGGTAACGTTCCTTTTGAAGTCAGCTTATTAGATTTTATCCATTGTTAACAAAAACCCGTATTTAAAAGACAGCTTTTTCGCCAAGAGGGGGAGTAAGGTTATGCCATGCAATGGAACCAAGCTATCGATGATGATAATGCTGCAGATAGACTGCCGTAGATAAGGAAGACAAGGGAAACAAAAAACGACTTAGTTTCTATGTCTAGACAGCTTTAATTAATTGCTGAGATTCGCACCCACATTCTGCGTTGTGTCAACTAAGTAACCAATGAGTTATCATCGTTACAAATCTAATTCGGTTCTTTCTTTTGTTTCAACATAAATATCTATAAGTGTATACCCTAGCTTCAGTTCACCTCGTGATCGATGTAACTTTAATCTTGCGTCAACTTGTAATCCCTTAAACGAATTGTCGCCAAGTTTAAATTTTAACTCGTCCCAACGGGGGTCCATTAAATTTATTGCTTGTAAAGCGAGGAGCTAATTTGGAGTTACATTTTATTGTGTTAGCTTAACTATTTTAGACAAGAGTGGCCCCAGTGGCGTTGTGGCGCCGGGGGTGCTAACAAACCTATGAAACCTCGTTGACATCTCAAAAATGATACCTACGTCATTGTAATAGAGTGTTATGAGTAAAATTTTTACAACACTCGCTATATAAAGCTTTTATTAGCCATATGTAATGTGTAGTAAAACAGTGGGGTGTTTGTTTTTATAACTTTCCTTCGCCCTAATATAGGGAGGCGCGGCTTCCTTTGCTTTGTCACTATGAAAACATGTAGGACAGATACAGAAAAACAGTTGTTTGTTTGTGTAGATGCATGTGACATTTGCTGTTATAAGCTGGTTTTTGTTCAAATATCTTGACAATTTTTTACAATAAGGTAATTTAGACGAGCATGTGGCATTTCTGATTATAAACATAACTTTCAGACGTTAACGACAGGGTAAAGTCTCTTAGCATTTTATACATACTCTTATCAGTTCAAAGCCCAGCATCAGTCAGTACACGCTGATACATAAACTGTCAAGTCTATTTTTGCCAAATACGATTTGACAAAACTAAATGCGGGTTGGAGAACTGGTAAGTACTTAATAGTAGGTAGGTAGATTATGTACAAGATTGTATTGTATTTGTACATATGTCTTGCATAAAAAAATAAAGTATGAAAGTATGAAACCTAGTCGTGTTTTACGTCACAGGCGACATATTGAGTCCTGAGTGAAGCGAGGGGTTAAAGTCGCTTAAGACGAAAACAGACTTGGTTCTAGTGGTGCATACTCTACTTTTCATACCTCCTGCGAGAAAATAAAACCCCAGGAATATGAGTTATACTTACGTTGAAGCGTTATGCTTCAGGGGATGGGATTTTTAATAGATAAACCTCCCAAACGTAATTTTAACAACATATAGATGCACTGGGCCGACTACTGCAATACACAATAAGTCACTCACCTGTTGTTTTCTTTCTTCTTAATGAATCCTGAAGAACTATTCGGCGGGAGATCTCCGTGGGTTTAGTATTTGCTGTTAAAACCACTTATTTAAACATAATATATCACAGTGTAACTTTTTTAGATGATTTTCCTCCGAAATTTTAAACTCGAATGGCGGTGTATTCGAGATGAGTTGCATACCCTCTCAAATGCATTGATTTTAGTCGATGATTAGGGATGACTCGTTGGCGCGGTTTTTAATCGCGCTTGCAAATAATCGAATCCAGTACATTATAGTCGATTACGTTTGATTGATTTAATGATGACGATACATTACCGCCCACCAAAATACACGAAAGTTGTATTTTCGAAAGATTGTTTGAAAAAGTTTCCGAATAATTGTTCGAATAATTATTCGAAATGAATTTACACTTTAGCATTTCGATTAAGAAATCTAAAGGACGAGATGATTTATGTTCGAATTAGCAATAAACCAATAGGTTTGAAGTTATTTCCTATGTGTGTGAACAACGATGAAAGTTATAACGATTTACGAACTACACTAAAATATAAGCTATTCTTAACTAAATAATATTCTAAAGTTAGTTAATCGGTTTGGTTCGGTAACGGGCAGATCTTTACTAACGGACGTGTCAGAAAAGATCCGTTCGGTAAACGCAAAGTAGCGACACGTATCACTCCGTCTGGGCTAGTATGTAGGCGTTCTACGCGAGCGATAGGCCACTGCAACGGCGGTGTTTCAGATTTTATGATAACCACGGAACCGGTCTCCAATGGTTTAGAGTATTTTGTCCATTTTGCGCGTAAAGTCAAGGTTTGTAAGTATTCATTTTTCCATCTTTTCCAAAAGTCTTGCTGAAAGCGTTGGATGAGTTGCCACCTCCTTAGACGTGTTATGTTAACCGAAGTGAGATCTTCGTCGGGTACTGTCGTTAAGGGCTCTAACGAAATGACCAGGGGTCAGTACCGCAAAGTCGTTAGGATCAGAACTTAATGGGTAAAGTGGCCTCGAGTTTAGTACGGCTTCTATTTGGACAAATAAGGTAAATAATTCTTCTAACGTCAACGATTGGTTACCGACAATGCGGTAGAGAAGAGTTTTTGTAGCTTTGACTTGAATTTCCCACATCCCGCCCCAATGAGGACTAGAAGGGGGATTCATAACGAATTTGATTCCTTCGCTACATGCAGCATCTTGCATGTACGAGGAGAGTTCTCTTTGCGCACCCACAAAATTAGTTCCACGGTCCGAATGAATAATATTGACTCTGCCTCGACGACCAACTAAGCGACGCAGAGCAGCAATAAAGGCTTCACTGGTAAGATCTGTCACAACTTCTAAATGTACGCATTTAGTCGTCATGCAAATAAACAAAGCTAAGTAGGCTTTGCTTATTTTCGCCCCTCGATGTTTGCCAGATTTGACTCGAAAAGCTCCTGCGTAGTCGCAAGCCACGATACTAAATGGTTTCACTTGATTGACTCGGACAGCCGGAAGATCACTCATGAAAGGTTCGAGAGGAGTAGGATTCGTTTTGAAACATTTCAAGCATTTCGAGACTTGATGTCGTAAAGCACGTTTAGCCGACAAAATCCAGAATTGTTGGCTAACCAAATAATGCAATGTATTGATTCCAGGGTGACAATTTTCACGATGGAACGCGTCGATAATCATATACGTCAACGGAGCATATCTAGGAAGCAAGATGGGATGCTTATGAGTATATTCCGAGCCTGATCTCGACAGTCTACCTCCAACTCTGAAGATTCCTTGACTATCAAGGAAAGGACTGAGCTTACGCATAGGTTTAGAAAGAGCTTTACAGTCTTGCAAACGTTGGATATCTTCCAGAAAAAATAGATGTTGAGTACGTTTAACAATTATCAGCAACGCAGAATGAAGTTCTGTACGATTTAGGAAAGGGTCAGAACGACGATTAGTTTTAGAACGTAAATTGTGACCAAAACGTAGACACAATGCGACAATACGTTGGATTTTACGAATCGATGAAAACTTAATAAGTAAATCGTCGATTGTGTTCGAAGGCGGATCATTAGTGAGAAGAACTTGCACCTTTTCTTCAGCACGAAACTCTTCTTCGGGTGGATCTGGCACGGAACAGGGCCAGCATTCAACCTCTTCCGAGAGCCAACTGGGCCCCGCCCACCATAACGAATTGTTGACAAGCTCCGCTGGTGTTTGACCTCTTGATGGGACGTCTGCTGGATTTTCTGCTGTTGGAACCTTTAACCAGCGAGCATTAGGAATCGCATCTTGAATATGACTCACACGATTTGCTACGAAAGTTTTCCATCGAGACGAAGGCGACTGAATCCACGCAAGCGTGACTGTCGAGTCTGACCAAGCGAACATGTCCGATATAGGTAGAAGAGATTGGTAAGTCTCTTTCACGAATTTTAGTAGATCTGCTGCAAGTACATCAGCACACAGTTCGAGTCTAGGTAGGGAAACCACTTTGATAGGGGCAACTCTAGCCTTAGACATCACAAAGAAGACCTTAATGTTGTCAAAAAGATCACGAATACGTAAGTATACCACAGCTCCGTATCCACGCATACTGCTGTCTGCGAATCCGTGGAGTTCACACGATTTGATTTGAGATGGAGCCAGGTGACGAGGAATCTTAAGGTTTTTGATCAGAGGAAGTTCTTCGACATATTGATTCCACTGTTCTTTTATGTTTTCAGGAGGATCTTCATCCCAAGACACGCCCAGAACCCACAATTTTTGAACCAAGTGTTTCGAAAAAAAAGAAAGAGGTGATAAAAAACCGATCGGATCGTAGGTTCTCGCTAGCTCACTTAAGATGCTACGCTTCGTACAAGCACGGTTTTGCGGCTTCACTTCGAAAAGAAAGTGATCAGAGCGCGGATCCCATTTCAATCCTAAAATCTTCAAGATATCCGACTTTTCTACTTCCATCGAAACGTTTTCAGTGAGACAATGCTCTTCCGGAAGGTCTGCTAACAAAGATGGAACGTTGCTCGCCCATTTTCGTAGCTCCATACCACCGCGTTTCAAGATTTCGATAAGCTCAATTTTCATACGCATAGCCTGTTCAAGATCTGAACTACCGGTTACGACGTCGTCCACGAAAACATCTTGCGTAAGAACAGCCTTGCCAAGAAGTAGATCGCCACCTTCATCATCCGCAAGCTGTTTGATTGTGCGGCAAGCCAAGAAGGGAGCAGATGAAACACCGTATGTAACGGTATTCAATCGGTACTCTAAAATAGGTTCTGAGGGATGAAATCGCCAAAAGATTCTCTGGAATTCACGGTGCTTCTCAGCGATGAGGAGCTGCCTATACATTTTACATACATCAGCCGAGAAAACGACTGAATGTACGCGAAATCTCAATAGAATTTCCAAAATATTTGCTTGTAACTTTGGACCGATGAGTAAAGTTTCGTTCAACGACGCTCCAGCAATGGGGTCACGATTCGATGCGTCGAAGACGACGCGCAGTTTGGTACTAACACTGTCAGGACGGAGGACACAGTGATGCGGAATGTAATACTTTCCTTGGCGCACTTCATTAGCAGGCACAAGACTCATGTGGCCTAGTTGAAGATATTCCGCCATAAAATTAGAATATTGTTCCTGAAGGTCGGAATTTGAGGAAAGTTTGCGTTCCAAAGAATGAAAACGACGAAGAGCTGAATCCCTAGAGCCTGGGAACGATGGTAACTCTTCTTGTTTGAACGGCAAGGCTACGCAATACCGTCCGTCGTTATCTCGCATTGTCGTATCACGATAGATTTGTTCGCATCTCTGATCCGCAGCTGACAGTTTAGTTGCGTCTGGAAGAGAATCTAACTCCCAAAACTTCTTGACTTCCTGAAAAAGTTGATCATCCGATACGAAGAATGAGTTGATGTTGTCATCTGTTTGGTTATCGCTCACGGATCCCATAAGGAGCCAGCCGAACACAGAATTCAACGCTGACGGTTGCCTTGGTCCTCCACTTACGCTTCCAGGTAGAATAAGCGAAGGGAAGATCTCAGCACCAAGAAGAACATCGATCGGTGCCGGTTTGTCCCAATCCGGATCAGCGAGATTGAGACCACGAATATGAAGCCAAGAAGATTTGTTGAGTTTAACGCTAGGCATATTTCCGCATATATTGGGAATAGTCAATGCATCAAGGTTGAATGCCACTTGACCGTTTATACCAATCTGAAGTTGAACAGTTCCAGATATGGAAGCTGACGATTGTCCTACGCCAAGAATTTGGCGTGAGGACACGCGTTGGTGAAGCCCTAATTTTTGAACTGCACGCTCTGAAATGAAATGAGCCTGACTACCAGTGTCGATGATGGCACGGAAGGACTGATAGTTGCCCGACGAATCACGAATTTGTATAACGGCAGTCGAGAGTAGTACTACAGAGTTTTCACCACAATTAGTTAAAGCACGCACAGATGCACCGGTCGAAACTTCCTGTTCTGAAGAATTTACGCTTTTATCCTGATGAAGAAGCGTGTGATGTTTTTGTCGGCACTTCAAACAACTGAAAACTGAACGGCAATCTCGAAGAATGTGTGAAGGCTTGAGGCAGTTAAAACACCAGCGATTTTGTTTGGCGAAATCATGCCGTTCTTGCACTGATTTCGTGGCGAATGTTTTACAGTGAGCGATTGAATGACTTTCAGAACAGAAAGGGCACTTGTTAGAAGTTGGTCCGGATGCAACTGTAGCAGAATTCGAAGTTGCATTCAATTTCAATTGATCTGATTGACTTGTAGTAGGTTTTTCAGAATTCGATAACAACGAAGAAGTAACCTTCTTGTTGTTGCTGTAGTTGGTGGTTGCCTTAGCAACGCTCTTATTGTTATAAGTTGACGGTTGAGTATCACGATTACTCAAAAAATGTGTATCACGCACGAGCGCCTCGCATTGAGATTCAAGAAACTCCTTAAGCGTGGCGTAGCAAGGTAGTTCAGAAGACGGATGTTCTTTTTCAAAAGCACATCGAGTTTTGGAATCTAGTTTCGATAACAAATGATAACACAATATGAAGTCCCATTTATCAGTAGGTAATTTAAGACTTTTTAGAATAAGCAGGTTTTCGTTGAAGAGATCTAAAACATGTCTAAATTCGATAGGTGAGTTCACCTTTAAATTAATGTTTAGCATTTCGCGCCAACAAGTGAATGCTAATTCACGGTTGTCTCGATAACGATTGACTAAAGTTTGATACGCTTCTCGATAATACGAGCCTTGAATCGGAAAAGTACGTATGAGTCCTAAGGCTTCTCCGAATAGACTTGCCCGGAGGTATTGCATGCGGTCAGAATCGGAAAGCGAATTGTTTTGGTGTATAAGCGAATTGAATGCGTCGTAGAACATTGACCACTCTTTAATGTTACCCGAAAACTTCGGAAGATCTAACTTCGGTAGCTTGATACCTGTCGATTGCATCGAAGATGAAGAAGATGGAGACACAATAGCATGATGAATCGTAAGTATTTGATAGTAAGTTCTATCGAATTCTGCTCGGTGAATATCTTCTTTATCGGCGTCGGTATCGTTCATCAGGCTTAAAATATCCATATGATTATGTTCAAAATAATCTACATGCTTTTGTACCGCAGAATAATAAACAAGAAACTCTGCTAAACGAGAAGCATCCGATTGTGCCACTACGGCAACTTCCAACACTTTCCGCAATCTATTAAACGCCAGAGTACGCTTACGCCGTAAAACGGGCAAATCCGTAGGCGGCGCGTTAGCATTATCCTTAGATGATGCCCCAGAAAAAGCCATGATTACGATGGAAAATTATTCGAAATAAAAATAAAATAAATAATTGTTTCGAATATTATTCGAATAAAATATTTTCACCGCAGCACATCACTAATTTTGACAAAAAATCCTACCTACTTCGAGATAAATTTCACCTCGATCAGATAGGTAGGTACCTACTGCACTGTGTATTTTATGGAACTGTTGGCGTTTATGAGAAAGTTACGTTCGAAAATAATTCGATTATAAACTACCTACTGAGGTTTTGATTCGAGTTTAAAATAATTACATGAGAAAACTAAGACGAAAAACAACTAATGTTATGGTTGAATAGGTACTCGTATTTCGATTACAGCGATATGAATTGCACGTATTCAATAAAGTAGGTCCGTAAACCGGTTTTTTAGATGCAACTCAAACAAATTATTAGGTTTCTTACGATGTTTGTTTACATTATTGATTGGAAAAATGTAGGTACGTGAAAATGATTATGAAATAGCTAAATACCACTGGAGAACAGGTTTAATTGTTGTGACGATAAATTGTACGCATTAAAACATGTACTGAATGAAAATAAAACGATAATTTACATGTAATAATTCGCACGAAACAACAATTCTGAATTCGAATTCTTAGAAAAAGTATTGTTTATGTACTCGGATTATACGATTGATTGAGTAGCCCAGGCGCAGAAATATAGTTACTAATAAGATCTGTATATATTTTAGTAATTAGTTGTTCACACACAAGAGAAAAATATGCGATGGTTTACGAGATTTATTTCAATGAAGATAGAATAGAATGCAGTTCCGATATGGCGGCGCCATATTATCGGTTAGATACGTAATTAATGACAAATTGAACGAATGGAATTTACGATTAAAGTAGTGAATTTCGAACTTATTCCCGGGTTTCGGCACCAAAAAATGAAGCGTTATGCTTCAGGGGATGGGATTTTTAATAGATAAACCTCCCAAACGTAATTTTAACAACATATAGATGCACTGGGCCGACTACTGCAATACACAACAAGTCACTCACCTGTTGTTTTCTTTCTTCTTAATGAATCCTGAAGAACTATTCGGCGGGAGATCTCCGTGGGTTTAGTATTTGCTGTTAAAACCACTTATTTAAACATAATATATCACAGTGTAACTTTTTTAGATGATTTTCCTCCGAAATTTTAAACTCGAATGGCGGTGTATTCGAGATGAGTTGCATACCCTCTCAAATGCATTGATTTTAGTCGATGATTAGGGATGACTCGTTGGCGCGGTTTTTAATCGCGCTTGCAAATAATCGAATCCAGTACATTATAGTCGATTACGTTTGATTGATTTAATGATGACGATACATACGTCATTAACTCACTAAGTGTAGGTACTCACTAGACAACTTGTTACATATTGTTCACAATAAAATAAAACAAATTATAATGTACTCATCATACTCATTGTAGACTTACCCATTCGAATCAAAACATTGATTCGTGAAATGCAATATCCAATGATTGAAATCAAATAGAAAACAAAGGTCTATGTTATTTTAGAGTTTAGAACGTTGATTGGACGATGCAGTTTGTTGAACGAGGTAAATAAATATGACTGTCAATAACTAGAGCAGGGGGGCGATTCTGTTAACCAATCTCGTTGCTGAGGTGATACGTTCTAGAACCTCTCTCGTTCAAAAAAACGATAGAGCTTCGATTGATGACGTAAAAACGTGTGACGTAAGTGTGACGGTACTGAATCGAAATTTCGTGAACTAATCCGTTGCTCCTACGTTTCAAAGCTGACAGGAAACGTCGAAGATAAAATTGATGACGTCAAAATCGTGTGACGTAAAACATAACGATCGATGTCAAAATGAAATGACGTAATTTAAGTGTACGTATTCAGGCAGGGCATTGATGTTGGGGCGTCGTCTAATTAGAGTTATCTCAAATAAATCATAATATTTATCAGTATCGTCTAGACAGAAAAACCTTCCAAATTACGCAAGTCCAAACGTAAATCACGAAATCCAATCCGTCCCGCCTCGCTAAATTCCATTCGGCACGATCGGTATTTGCCGAACCGAATGATTCATCCACACAGATTCGATTTTACTACATTGGCGATTGTGCTGAACCAATATGTGTGTAGCAACCCATAGGTTGGACTTGGGTTTCGTTACCTGCTTCGAGGGTAAATGATTTAAACCAACAAAATTAGGCAGTACATTATTATTTTATTTCAAAAGATACGTAATCGTAATATTGATCGTGTGTAAGATGTCCCCTATTATTTATTTATTTCTGTAGTGTACCTACATATCTCCAAACTTTAACGTACGCACTCCGCGAGCTACCCTAACAAAAAAGTCAACGACCATTGCAATAGATCTCGTAGCAGATGGTACAGGTAACTGGCTCGTCGATCACTGGAGAGCCGCCGAAGAATGCCCCGTAGAAGTAGATACCACGGGGAACTGGAAAGGTCACTGCAGAGGCCCCAGTAGTTGTTTGAGAGTTGGCCCGTGGACAAGAGGACGTCATACGTTGATGGTCGCGAAGCTGATTGCACGCAATGCTCAGTTAAAGTGGCCGATATTCAAGCGCAAGTTAGCTAATGACCATCATTTTTAATAACCTGATGAAATTCGGCTGAAATTGGAGAAAATTTTGATTTTCTGTAAATAACAAAGTAGGTACCTAAGTACTCTGTGATTTTGATCTTTTGTCAAGCTGACAGAATTTTAAATAAGGGTTTTGAATAAGGAGGTACTATTTATTGCCAGTCAGTTTTAGAGTAGGTATTTGATATAGGAAATAATCGGCCAAGTACGAGTCGGACTCGCGCACGGAGGGTTCTGTACTGTATGGGACCTCCTTAAATATTAATTTTATTTTAATTTTATTATTTATTATTGAAGTGAATATAAAACTAAATATCCTGTGAAAATTTCAAGCATCTACCTGTTACCATTATTAATATAGAGCGAAAAACATCTAAAAATTCAGGTTTGTTGTATGGGAGCCCCCCTTAAATATTTATTTAATTCTCTTTTTAGTATTTGTTGTTATGGCGGCAACAGAAATACATCATCTGTGAAAATTTCAGCTGCCTAGCTATCATGGTTCATGAGATACAGCCCGGTGACAGACAGACAGACAGGCAGACAGATGGACAGACGGACAGACGGACATCGAAGTCTTAGTAATATGGTCCCGTTTTTCCCTTTGGGTACGGAACCCTAAAAAGTATAAAATTGTATTGTAATGAATTAGATGAAATTGTATTATTATCGGAATTAAAGGTGTCTCAAACCAAATATCTGTGCAAACCAATCATCAGATTAATCTATCCACAGAAAGCGAGTCAAATATCAATTACTAGATTTAGCCAAAAAACAAGCAGGCATCTTCCTGCTTTCCTATTTCCTAAGAGATATAATGTATGGCTTTTCAAGGTCAGAGTGAATAGGTATCTTCTAGGTCTGCGAGCTTCATCTTCGACCACAACGTCGCTTACCATCAGGCGAGTTGGTGGTCAAACGCGGACTTATTTGGGTTTAAAAAAAAGCAGGTGAGGATAAAAAATACAGTTTATTATAATTATTAATAAACTCTTTTTGTGAGCAAAACCTTATTTGTTGCAATCAAACATCAGAAAAAAAGTAATAACGCACACATTGAATAAATATTGGTTTTGACTTAAGTCTGATATGTCAGATTTTTTCTTGCTTTATTATTTTAATCTTATTATTTCATATTTTTACAGATTTGCGACGAAATTATTCAATTCAAAAAAGAAGTCAGATCAAATTATAGTTGGATAGATGGTTGGAGTTTAAGAAAACAAAATTGAAAGGCGAGAAAATAGAGATAGTCTTCGTTTCCATTTGTTATTCAAAATTGTCAATGACGTAAGCGACATAAGTGTGTATACAATATGTTTGTTTGTGTAGGTGACGTGATACTGTTTCGTTTCTGAAACGTTTCTGCATCGTTGCTGACTCGTTTTGTACAACAGCTCATTCAGACTATGCTACAATATTAGACCGTATCCGATAGACGTACTCTACTGGATTTTTTTTGCTTGTGTAAGAGAATATTTGATACATTTGACTGTGGATTAAGATATTTTATTGTAAACAAAATTTTATTGCTCTAGTATAAATAAATTACTTGAAAACGGTTTGGTTGTTTCTATTTCAATGTTATACTCGTACCTAATTCACAGGCGTAGATCAGTAGATATTGGAGGGAGTTTCAAGCCTTAATGAGCCTACCCTATCAAAGGTAATCTTATAACATTACCTAGAGGAAAATGCCTTGAATTCAAATTGAGTAGCCACGAGATTTCTCCAAAGCGACCGATGCGTTTTTGAGAAAAAAATCGGAAGTAACTTCATCCTCGCGTGTCGTTTTTGAAAACGCAGCCTTAGTGTGATAAAGAATAAGTGTACCATTTGCCCTATTCATAGTAGCTGACTGCCTGGTTGCTGATTGTTTTTAATATTTAATTATGAATACTATATGCGATATACAGAATACAAGAAATAGAGTTGATAACATCCTCTTTTTTCTAAAATAGGTTAAGAAAGAATGTAGCGTAGTCTGAACGCACCGGACCAACCTTCAGATACTCCAAACATTTAATATGTCATAAAAACACATAAAAATGAATACGAACATTGACATTGACGTTTCCTAAAATAAGCTGAAAATAGAGAAAATTAGTAAGGAGTCTTATTGTGATTGTAGGTCTAATTATGATTTAGACGTCGTTGTATGTTTTCCCTAGTTAGGACTTATGATGAAAATTACGATACTATGTATTACGAGCTCAAGCGGGCCCGAGGAGGACAACAGCGTATCTGGCAACGCTGTCATAAAGGACCGCACAAGCCTGGCCCTACTGCCAGGCGAGTAGGCACACAAAGTGCTGGGAGCACCGGTGCGTTTCTGGCTCCCGCCAGAAACTCTGCAGACGGACCTGAGTGTTTCTAGCTTCCACTTAAAAACACTCTTGGGCCGTAGCCACAAGATATCCACAAGACCACGTGGGGTCATTTGTGTAGCATGTCATTCACATGGAGAATTATAATATTGTAGCCGAGCCGAGTTGCGATCGTTATTGCACCGGTTTCTATTTCGGTGTTCTTCGACTATACTTCGGTTATACTTCGGCTACTTTTAGTAGTTAGTAGATTGTGACATGATTGTCATTCATTACAATTGATTGTCACTTGTGATTGTCACCTTTGGTACAAGTCTGCCATTATAAAATCAAGCGTATTAGCTTTTACTATGGGGAGAATTGGATAGTATTGGCACTTGAACATTTTGATGAATTTTCGAAAAAACTATTTTAGTTAGTGGTTTAATAAAATTAACTAAATTTTAAAATAGGTATTTGTTATTTTACATAAATATATTAATAGTACAATTATAGTACTACTAAAAACTTTTTAAAATGAAAAATGTGTCAGAAAAACATGTTTCTTGTTAGATTTTCTCCAAAATCGTACATATTATTAGGTATACCTACGGTTTAATGCTTTTGGTTTAGCTGATATGAATAAAATGCGAAGATCACATTATACTAAGTATCTAAACTAGATAAGCAGTATTAGAGTGATTTAAAAACAACTGGAAACAAATTTTGGTTTATAAATGCCCGAATCAATGTTGCTGATAAATTGTAATCAAACTAACAAAAATATAACAGGCATCACATTTTATTGCATGCTAAAGTAAAAAAAAACAAAGATTTCGGCATATGAAAAGTTGCAATTAAATAAAAAGGATGAGACGATAAGTCTGTGATCAAAGTTTATATTTCAGAACTACGTTTCTTTCAGTAGTTTTTTTTATACAGTATAGGTTTGCATTTGACAACATTAAATGTGGTGAAATGGTATTGACTTATTTCACTTTCCCCGCTTGTTTACATACATCATTCGTTTGTCAAATGAATCAGAGGTGTAGTGAGGAAGAACTGCAAAAGGGGTTTTTTGCTCCGTTGTAGCCTCTAGAAGTAGTCCATTGTTGAACATAGCCTATCCATGAAGGTCAATTAGGCCCTTAAAAAAATGAAGAAGCAAAGATCGAGGCTGAGGGGGAATAGGAATAGATTAAGACTATAAAATGTGCGATTAGGCCATGACGACTTCACAATACACATCTCCTACCTACTGTTAAACACGGATCGCCTCTGTAGTCTGTTGTATGTTTTTCTTCACTGAAAAGTCAGTGGTGTATGGGCAATAAGTAGGCACATTTTAACTCTCTTCAGTCCCCACTCGTGTTTGTTTAATATCTGTGCCATGTGGGCCCTGCGCAGTCCCCAAAGGAATAAATAAATGATACGAATATTTTTTGTATAAAAGCTTTTAATAGGGTTTAATTAGCTTCAGCAAAATTTAAACATTTTTGTTAGGTAAGTTAAGTTTTTCAAAATGTTAGTACTTTAATTTTCTTGCGATGTGATTTTTAGATAATGATATGTAGATTTGATATCGCAAGTTCAAAATGTCTAGATAAACATACCTACCTTTAGTATTTTGATTCTTTGAGCTAACTCTAATTTGACGATGAACCTTCCCCCCCTATCAATGCCCTAAGTACCTACAAAATGTATCACTTAGTGACGTCATTTGCTTTTGACATCAAGGTTCAACATCGCACGCTTTTTACGTCATCAATTGTATCTTTGACGTTTCGCGGCGGCTTTCGAACGGCAGAGCAACGGATGAGTATCACGTTAGTTTTAACTCAGTAAAGTCACACGTTATTACGTCATCGATCGAAGCTCTACCGTTTTTTTGACAATTCCGACTGTCATAAAAACGAGAGAAGTTCAGGAACGTATCACCTCAGCAACGAGATCGGTTAACAGAATCGCCCCCCAGCAGTTTCTATTAGTACTCACATAAAGGACTGTAGCTGTTTAAATTTGGTCCCAAATAAGCTTGGGCTTGGGATCATAATTTATCTTTCTGAGATTTGGCAGTTTAGTAAGTTTGGGTGGAATCCTGCAAGTTAAATTTGACCAAGTTCCCGGTTTCCGATTGAGCTGAAATTTTCCAGGTACATGATATCCAGGATCTCAAAAGCTTGTATTTTGAAAGTTATATTTTTATAATGATTTATTTAATTATATAGGATAGGTTTGAGTTTAACTAAATCTTGCCTGATGTTTAGCAGATACGAGTATGTGTTCAGAAGTATGGCACGCTTACCCAGACGATATCTATTTACTTATGATATGACGACACTTATATTGTAGGTACTCTAGTGGAAAGCCAATGCTTGGTTAGGTTAGAATATTATGCTAGGTATGTATATGAGGTAGGCTTGTCTTTAAAGATATGCAAAATTTTGATTAAGTAGGGTCTTATTATCACAGAAATCTATGTGATACACAATTCTGTACTGCGCAAGATTTTGAACAATTTATTTGAGTTTGAAATGGGGTAGCGAATAGAAGTAATATAATTAAAGAAATAATATATTAGTTGCGCTAAACAGTTATGGTTAAGCGAACTGCATCAAGCCAGCAACAAGCTCGTCTCAAAACTCCATTATAAAAAAAAACAGAAATGTTATAGCACAACCTTGCAAATGATAACACGTCAATTAGCAGATGGGTGGCCACCTTTATCTTTATCACCTATCTCACTAGGACAGCTCAAACCTAAGCTGTAAGTGTGCTTATCCAGTTGGTCAACTAATACTGAACTGATAGTATTTGAAGACAAAAGTTGTTTGATAAAGGCGTCAGAAATGTACAATATTTTTATGAGTGTCGGTTATCGTAAGCATTTTAATAAAATGATGGCCTTGGCTTCGCTTCACCCTACATTTTCTCATTTTCCTTCTACGCCTCATTTAATTCATTTGGTATAAGATATTCAGATGATAATCAGAGAAATGCAGAGTTTCTAGGCATATGAACATGACAACAAGCAATGTGACCAATCTATTTTTCAATCCGTACTAACAATTAGGGCTACCAATTTATATCATTAGAAAAACATAGTGGCGCCACTTTGGTTGTGCTACCATGAAAATGTTTGCAAGGGGATTTCAGGTGAAGTTTTTTTTATATCTTACTAGACGACCCGCCCCGGTTTCGCACAGGTGTATTATACATATAAACTTCCTCTTGAATCACTCTATCCATTAAAAAGAACCGCATCAAAATCCGTTGCGTAGTTTTACAGACAAACAAACAGACAAAAATAGCGACTTTATTTTATACTATGTAAGGATATGTTTGCGTTTGACTATACACTGCCTGATGTTAAGCAGGTAATTATGCGGTCTAGGGTGTAGCACGGTGAGGTTATAACACGGTTCATACAACTCTTTACACATTTTGTTGGTAGCGCGACTCAGAGTGTCCTAGTGAGATAAGGCCTTTAGTGTGGCCACCCATCTGCTAATTGACGTGCTATTATTTGCAAGGTTGTGCTATAATATTTCAAATTTTTTTCACAATGGAGTTTTGAGACGAGCTGGTTGCTGGCTTGATGTTAAGCGCCTCGCTTAACCATAAATAAACGCAGCACAGAATTGTGTATTATATATACTTCTGTGATATTAAGACACTTAATCAATATTTTGCTGATATATTATCAAAAATATTAGACCCGTATTTTTTAATTTGAGAATTAAAAAAAAAATTAAGAAATAGCCAATTAAAGTTCCGCGTAACGTCACTACTAGACAACAAAAGTATAGACTTTTCACAGAGAAGTGACGTCACCAACCCCACTCTGGAACTTTGACAAGGTTTATCTGTTATTTATTGTTTGATTGACAAAAGAAAAAACACATGTACAATATTTTTGATACCCAATCTAACTAACGGACTAATTTTACAACAGTGATTTTTTTACCCAGTCATCATGCCTATTAATAATATCGATCGATCAGGAATCCGGAAGCAACTCTCATTGTGAAATAATTACAGTCACCTGAAAACAATCCCGAAAAAATAACACGAAAAAGGTTTTCTGAAAACAGCCTATATGCAAGTTTTATTACACGAATCTCGTTCATGGTGAATGAACATCGAACAAAGAGCCAATATTGTAGTCACCCATTTTTCTTGCTTAGCGCGATTTTTTTGGTTCACACACGAATGCGTGCCTATACAGTAATGATATAGAAGAATATTGCGTCGCTTTATGAAGAAAATTATGGCAGAAAAGACAAGTAAAACGAGTTACTGAGTTTTTGTCGAATAAGTAGGTACAATTGCTACTGTACCATTTCTAAAGGAATTGTGTAGGTGCTTTGGGACTTGACAACGGTAACCCTTGAAGAATAAGTATTGTAAGAGCTCAAGTATTGGGCTGAAAAAGTTACTTTTTTATTGGGTTATTTTCAGCATTTGCGTCATTCTTGTCCTTATTGTTATTGCGTACAGACACCTCGAAGTCTTCAAGTGATGATATTTTTAGCCCACTGCTATATTTAATTTGAGTTGTTATAAATGATTCATATTGCTATATTTATAAAAATACATACTTAACATAAAAGACGTATCTCTTGATTGAGTTCACTCAGAAATTTTAATTTTTTTCACCGTTTAATGTGAACGTTGTAAAAAATATTTACTTATACTGGAGAGCGGAGGATAGTAGATCCTGCTGTTCTGTGAGTAGATCTGAGTTATTACTATGTAGGTAGGTACTTGACGCGTTCCCGAGAATTTTTTTCTAACAGATTAATTACAATAATAAATAAATATTGGGGGACATCTTACTCACGGTCTCTGACCCCAAACTAAGCAAAGCTTGTGATATGGCTGCTAGAGACTGATATACTACATATACATATTTTAAATACATACTTATATAGATAATACCTAAATAACACCCAGACACAGAGCAAACACCTATGTTCATCACATAAATGCTTGCCCTGGGTGGGGATCGAACCCACGCCTCTGTGATCCAGAAGTCAGTTTCACTAACCATTGAGCCACCGAGGCAGTCCAATTCGAGGCAGTCATTAAGAACAAAGTGCCCCAATATAGGTAACCTTTTGATACACGAAACTCCAAATACATGACTGGCGATGCTTATGTCACACTTATAAAATTAACGATTTATGAAATTCCATGCCAAAATAAAAGTCAAAATATTAGATTATTGACCCTCGTGTCTCTAGCTGCATACAAATGAATCCAACTACTCGTAGAACTACTCTATAGTCCAGTCATGTAATCGGAATGTCCAGTCAAATATTTCAAGCAGCATAGGTTTATGTCTAGTGCTTACACGGCACGAATTAGCCTGGAGCCTTGTTAAACAATCCATTGCTATGACGTTCGAAGAATCACCTGTAATTTATAATCCACCCGCAAATGCAGCACGCGCCGACAATTGCAAATTTTGTAACATTAGTTGAATACAATATTAGGCAATTTTTCCTGGAAAATCCACTTTATACCGTTGTGATTGAATTCATATTAAAATCGATGCTATAAAAACGCCGTGTGTTTGAACGAACGGAATGTATTGGAAATGCATTCATTATTCCCCGTGTTTCGTTTTGTCACTGATTGATTTTATTGAAGCTCTGGTTTAAAATTTGAAAAAACCAATTTCGTTTGGCAGATTCAAAGGAAATGAAACGTTTATTGTACAATTGTTTACTGCTTTTTGTACTGGATAACATTAAAACTAATAATTATCGCTATCCAGCAAATAGTGTAATAAGTATCAGAGTCTGGCCAACGAAAGCTGTCCACGAAAAAAGGCGGGAATTTTATAAAATCAAGAGCTGTTAGCTTGTTTTCTAGTACCGCTCAGCTGATCTCCATGAAATTTAGCATGCACGTAGTTTATAGTTATAGTTTACTATTATCCATAAATCGTAAACGGTAAGTTTTACAAAAAAGTTTAATGGTAAGTAACAAAAGATGCGAAATTTTATTTTCTACAATAATGATTAGCTCTGCATGCATTTAGAGCATAGTTACCTACAATATGAAACTTTATTTTCTACAATAATGATCTTGCTGTTTTTTGCCCTTAAGTACATAGTTTCCGAGATATCGGCCAAAAACATTTTTTCAAGATAACGTGTCAGGAACGCATTCTCTGAACGACCGAACTATAACATTCGTTCATAATCTTAGCATTAGCAAAGAATATATGCATTAGTCTTGGTAAAGGTAGATACCGACTTTCTTTATGAAGCACTACCCTCCTACCGACTTTAAATAAAAAAACGGAGTTGGACTCATGAAGGGTTCCGTACTATATGGGAGCCCCTCGGCAAAAAAAAATCACGTTTGTAGTATGGGAGCCCCCTTAAATATTTATATCATTCTGTTTTAGTATTTGTTGTTATAGTGCCAATCGAAATACATTATCTGTGAAAATTTCAACTCTCTAGCTATAACGGTTCCTGAGATACATCCTGGTGAGAGACAGACAGACCAACGCGTTGGTCTGTTTGTCTGTCTTTTTAACGGACAGCGGAGTCTTAGTAATAGGGTCCCGTTTTTTCCCTTTGGGTACGGAACCCTAAAAATGACAGTTTATTGTTTATTGCTTGTTAGTATTAGTACATCAGGGTGCCATAATTTGTGATCGGCTTGGAAAATAGTTTTTATTTACATTTCATTGTTGCTCTTCTGCGTAAAGCAAAAATAACAGCCTTGGTCAATCGCTTTCGACCTCTAATAATACCATCGCAATTAACAAGACAGTTATTTCAGTGCAGTAGTTGAAATAATAGCGCTACGCACTATATGGCACGGCGCTTTCTCCTTGTTTATCTATAAACCCATCAAACGAGAAACCTTCGTTTGCACTGGACATGGACAACTTTCTATGTACTAGATTATATCAGGTAGGTTTACAGTAGTATTAGGGTTAATTTGTTGGGTAGGGCAAACGTATATATTGTTGTTATGTGACTAAGTTAGTTTCGCTTAGTCACTTACCAGCAATATATTAAGCATTTGCATCCCAGCATCCTCTCATGCTTCGTGACATTATATCGTGATATTGTTATCATTTTTGTGATTTCTTTTTCTTAATTTTGATAATATTATTTTTGACATATTTATACAATTTGTTAATATTGTATGCGGTACTAATTGAATAAATAAATAAATAAATGTTTTTTTTTTTAAATTTTAATGTATAGAATTTTTGCTAGAAAGTATGTAGGTACCAGATATAGCAGTACGACACATAGGTGCAAGGTGTGCTTTTTGCAAAGTGGATGGATTCACAGAGACAAATCACAAAGTTTATTATGGGACCAACTTAGAAATCACATAAAAATCAGTTGTTCGATATGGATAGAGTAATGAACATGAAAATGTGAAGTGCCAGTATGTTTGCCGCTACTGTCATTTCTCTGCCCTGTTCCCCGTTCAGTAAGTAGAACACCACTTGCATGGTTTTTTACAGGGGTATTTAGAGAATGTCCGAGATGAAGTCTTTAGTGAATGAGAATGAAATCTCCGAGAGCGCTTGGAGTAAAGATAAGATGAAATCCATCCGAGCATTTACGACCACAATCGCAGTCACAGTTACTTCACAAATAGTGCGATCTTCCACTAGAGTCCGCTATTCAGTGTTCAGCATTTCACCGTCTGTCGCTACTCGGTAATAAAAGCCGATTTTCATTATTCAAGTCCGTCTTTTTACAAATAGGTGGTTCGCGTCTTCGGGCACTTGGCCATTAATTAACTAGGTGACTAATTCAGAAATCACGAAAAAAAAAACAACTGCTCGATA
Organism: Hypomecis atomaria; assembly: GCA_964007245.1. Taxonomy (NCBI): domain Eukaryota; kingdom Metazoa; phylum Arthropoda; class Insecta; order Lepidoptera; family Geometridae; genus Hypomecis; species Hypomecis atomaria. Next base: position 15,123,370 of record OZ023291.1, read on the forward strand.
TGTACAGGGTATGAGCACGAAAATGCTCCCTTTCAGTGAGTACTGGCATGGATTTTGCTACATAAGTATTCAGAGAAGAATCTGAGACAGCGCCTGGAGCAAAGATTAGATGAAATCATGATGAAATCTATGCGAGCGTTTACGACTAAAATCGCAGTCACAAACTTCACAGATCGTTCGATCTTCCACTATAATATACTCGTAGAGTCCGTTATTCAGTATTCAGCATTTCACCGTCTGTCGCTGCTCGCTAATAAAAGCCGGTTTTCATTATTCAAGTGTGTAATTCAAGTCCATCTTTTTACAAATAGGTGGTTCTCGTCTCCCGGGCACGTAGCCACTAATGGTCGACTATCTGCAGCTTGATGACAGTTTGAATTAAAATTACTTCGATTAAGAACAACGTTTACCATAGGAAAAATCCAGAAATCACGAAAAAAAGCAGCTGTTACATTTATTATGAACAGAGGTATTACTATAGAAATGTGCAGTGGCAGTATGTATGTTGCTACTGACATTATTCTGCCATGTTCGTTCAGTAGGACGGCACTTGAGTGAACTTTGATACAAAAGTATTGAGAGAACAATCTTCGACAGCGGTGTCGAGAATAGATGAAATCCATTAAAGCGTTTACGAGTAAAATCTCAGTCACAAACTTCACAAACAGTGTGATTCTCCACTAGAGTATTTACGCTGCTCAGTATTCAGCACTTCACCGTCCGTCGCTACTCGCTAATAAAAGCTGGTTTTCATTATTCAAGTGTGTAATTCAAGTCCGTCTTTTTACAAATAGATGGTTCGCGTCTCCCGGGCACGTAGCCACTAATGGGCGGCTATCTGCAGCCTGATGACACTCGGAATTAAACCCCGACCAAATTACCTGTTCACTTGAGTGGGGAACCATCATAGCATTTGCTGAACTTAATTCTCGACTGAAAAGGATAATGCGTTGGTCTATAACAATCTTAGGTCCTGTATAATGTCCGTAACATCCTTTAAAGTGGTAGTTCAGGAAGAAAATTAAAATTGCCTTTTTCCTATAGTTAAGTAAAGTATAAAAGCTGATAAAATTATAAACCTACATTCAAGTACGTTGCTAGGTATACCTATATAATTATAGTAATAGCGAATAAAGAATGGATACCGGCATTTGGTAAGAGACATTGGACTGGTTACAATTTTATTCGTTTTTGTGACATCTTTGTTTAATAAACAAGTTTCAAATGGTGCGGTGTGACATTCAAAATAATAATAAATAATAATAAAAACGTTTATTGTTCATAAAAGTTAACACTAAACAAGTTGTGCACTAGATCCCACACTAGGGTGACCTGTGTCACCCTAGTGTGGGAAAATATCGATGTCTATTATTTATTCGCTCGCACTGTATGTCATGGTGTAAATGTACACGAAGAACATTTTTGAGCTAATTACTAGCTGTAAAAGTATCTCTAAGACTCATAAAATACCTATCTAATCGAGATACTTAAGATATTTCATATAAACCTCTGTATAGCGTTTTCATTACTCATTAATAGGCATCAAGATAAAAAGTTTAGTTCTTACGTTTTGTCAGCTCATTTTATACGTTGGTCGCACTGTCGAGCCATATTTACCTCTGAATCACGCCCGCCGAATGAGGAAATGGTAATTATCACAAGTGCTGATATCCCTCGACGTTTTTGTCTTTTATTTCTGTCGTAATTGCATGATTCAGCAGGTTATGTGAAAGAAACTTACTTTGGTTGTATCTGGACAGTTTTGTGTGTATTACAGACATTCACAAAATATTATGAGGTAATTCGATTAGTTTGAATCTTGATAATGTAAGATTAAAGCGCCGGAAATATTTAAATCACTTCGCCTCTGTTAAGTAGCTCGCAACAGGTATAGTCGTCAAATACTTGATTCGTCAAATTCTATACTCGTCAAATATATATTTGCCAAATTCGAGACACATAAAATCCTTAATTAGTCAAATAAGAGACTGATCAAAATCAATGTTTGTCAAATACTTAATTTGTCAAATCTACTTGTAGTGTATAGTAAAATATATACTTGATATATAGTTGTTATCGTAATTTTATGTGTGTGTGCCATTAACAACTGAGCGCCGCCGTGGCTCGGAAGACATGTTAAATTGTAGGTCCCGTTTGTTTTAACCGTTTTGCCATGTCAGAGGCTTTTAGGCGGCTTTAAAACTATGACACCAGGGCTAGCCACCTGGCCTATACGAATTTACTTATCGTAGTATTATGACTTTTTTAATAGAAATTTGTGCATCTTTAATAAATTAATGAATAAATGATGTTTGATTAACTATCAAAGTTCGAATCATCGTTATTTCATGTTTTATTAGATTAAGTACGTAAAGAAACTTTTAGAATAATATTGTTACTATTTTGTAACTCGTAAAACATAAAGCTAAAACACAAACTTATCGATTCACATAAACATAAAAAGTTAAAATGTATACGTAACTAGAACAATGTACCTACTGCAAATGATAAAACAGCAACATTAATAAAACAAACCGTTCACGATTGATCAACTGATAAATTTGAACTTTAAATCTAGACTGTTAGAACATTTTTTTATTTCATAAGTGTTGTGTAGGTTTTGGCACGTGCTGTGATTCATACCGAATATCGAATGATGTCGAATGATTATTCGAATAGAGCCTTTTTGGTAGGCCCGTGGCGTGTCTCTGATACAAACTGGCGATATTGTATTGGTGCTAGAATGATAATCGATTTGCCGTGTGACATGAATAAATGCTTGTTTAACAAGCATGTGGAATCGATCAAAAATATACAGCGGTGGCGCATTATGTAGACGAAAACACAGTTATTTCTTTACTATTATTAAAATAGGATGCTCAACCGAGTATTGCTCATTCTATTAAGCATGTTCTTTTAATTTGATCACAATAGAGCTACTGTGATCACTTGATCACAGTAGGTATGCAGCGATCAAATTAAGCAGTATGTGTAAAAGTATATAATTTTATAATTATCATTATCTCTTTAGATCATTACATACTTTCACATAAATACACACTGAATAATGTGTAAGTAAGTAATGTGTGAAGGGGTTCATATGCCACTTTGTACTCTTTATATTTTAACTACCATGTACTGGAAGCAGAATAAATGAATTATGAATAAAGAAATCACCATGATCTCAGCCGTCACTACTTCACGTAATAGAGCTTATTCATTGGTAGGTTTATTTTCTCTGGGCTCTCTCTGGGCACGTGAGTGGTCAGAGATGGGGCTCTGGCCACCCACTCAAATTGGCCCGGGGAGGACGACAGCATGTGAGGCAATGTTGTCGTAGAGGACGACAAGCCTAGTACTAGTCGAGTAGTCGTACAAAGTGCTGGGAGCACCGGTGCGTTTTCTTGGAGATCCCGGAGCTCCCAAGGCACAAAGGCTGGCCACCGAGGGGGTTTTACTGGGTACAATTCCATGTTACCCGACTGCACCCCAAAGCAGTTGGGAAACGAATATATCCTCCTCGTAAAAAAAGGTTTCAATTAGCGCTACCGGGAATCATCTTGCAAATTCTTACAAATATGGAGGTGCAATTGTCTTTAGAAGGACAGATTTTTTTTTTTTAAATCGAGTGTCATGTATTTTATGGATGAAGCCGCGGGTAACTGCTATGTCTAAAACTTTGTCACAGTCTATGTTTGTGCGACCTAGTCATTAGAAACCTATTGTTTTTTACATCGATCTTTAGCACAAGTGCTTATTAAACTTAGTAAATCGATGGTTCTTTAAACTGTCGTTCATATTCGTTACTTGCTAGTCTATCTATTCCTAATGTCATGTGTCCGAGAGGGTACTTCATGAAGAGTAATTATATTACTTACACCAGTTCGGATAAGAACCGGCAAAAAACTAGCGTTAGAACTTACCAACTTATCTTAACATATTAGTTGCATCCTCAATTTACATCTAACTTACCTCGATTGCTAATCGGGAGTGCCGTCACATTTCGTTCGATGACTCAAGCAAACTGCCTCCTTTCCTTTGGAATAGAATATTATCTCGAACTAGATTGGTTTGAGTTTCTGTTGACTGCTCAGGTATCTACTTCTTAACCGATTAATGAATCTATAATGCGGTGTACCTCAAGGGCCCATATGCTCTCCTACTTTGTTCTTTCTGCGAATAATATTTTTTTTTTATTTTTATTTTTTTTTTTATTTTATTTTCCACAATACAACTATCTTGACAGGTTCTATCACCTAATGCGATAGTGTAGCTATACAAATTAAATTAAACATTTCTACCAACCTTATTTCATTCAAACATTTTACATAATATAGTACATATACGTATAAAAAGAAAAGCATCTTAGCTCCTATAGCTTAACACAAACAAAGCTATTTTTGTGAATTCATTCAGAGAACACGCAAATAGGTCCGTGTCGACCGCGATGAGGTTGATAGTGCGCAGTGCGCGCGTCAGTGGCGCTTCCGCGAGCAGGTTTGTGCGCGCGCGCGGCACCGCCAGCAGCCGCGGCCGCAGCCGCCGCCATACGTACCTGTCAGGGACGTAAAGGCGTATATGTGCTAATATGTCACCATTTTGAACTTTCCCTCTAAGTACCTTAAATAAGTATGAAACTAAAGCAAATTCCCTCCTTACCCTTAGTTGATTGTACCCCACCATACCCAGAACAAATAGAGTGGGGTACATTAATGGATAATATGGATAAACTCCATACAGCTTCATATACAAATATCTAACGAACTTGTTCTGAATTTTCTCCAACAGCTTTACATACTTAGTTTCATGAGGAGACCAAATAACTCCGTTATATTCTAATTGGCTCCTGACTAAAGCATTGTACAATGCTTTAACTGCATTTATATTTGTGAAATCAGTTGACGTGCGAAGAATAAACCCTAGATTTCTAAATGATTTTTTGCAAATTTTAATGATATGATCCCTGAATGTCAACCCTGCGTTAAAAGTCACCCCCAAGTCTTTTACTTCTGTAAATCTAGCAATAGGCACTCCCCCTATATTATACTCGTGTAGGATTGGATTATGCGATCGAGTGAAAGATACAGTCATGCACTTGGAAACGTTAAATTGTAATAAATTATCCGTGCTCCAGGCTACTATGATGAATGCGCAAGCATCCGCCCGCTGGGAGTGGCCCGTCTTCCTTACCATCTCTCTGTCTACCCTCATTTTTGAAATTTTATCAACTTTAGATAGGTAGTTATTTAATTTATGCGTAGAATTTTATTTTTTGATTTTTTAAGCGTGGAACACAGATTCAATCAAGTTTAGACAAATGAGTGTGGTATGTTCTTAAGTAAATTGTTTTTTTTCAACAAGTAACTATGGCATTGATGTTTTTTAATAAATCATGCTTGGGGTTCCGTACCCAAAGGGTAAGCACGGGACCCTATTACTAAGACTCCGCTGTCCGTTTGTCTGTCTGTCTGTCACCAGGCTGTATCTCATGAACCTAGATAGATGAATGTTTCACAGATTTCTGTTGTCGCTATAACAACAAATAGTTTTTAGTATTTTTTTATAATAAAACTTATGTTACAAACTTGGCTCCTGCTCATATACTACAATTGAATTTAGAGCCGTTTTTCGCTCGATATTAATAATGGTAACAGGTAGATGCTTGGAAAATTCACAGAATATTTAGTTATACATTCAAGTCAATAATAAATAATAAAATTAAAATAAGTATTTAAGGGGGGCTCCCATACAGTACGGAACTCCGACTAGTCTAGTCTAGTAGTACAGAAATACAGAAAATTTTATTTGCTACAAAAATAAGAGGTACAATACATAAACAACGACAAAACAAATGAGAAAACCAAAAAAACCACAGGATTATACCTAGTATCCCTGTCACAAAACTGGTCCCAACTCAGCGTAATGCTGAACTAGTAGACGACTCGGAGTCCGACTCGCACTTGGCTGATTGCTTTAGCATGGAACACAGATTCAATCTAGTTCAGACAAATGAGTGTGGTTTGAAATTGATGAAATGAAATTGTTCTTAAATAAATTGTTTATTTTTTTGCTTTCTACTCAAGTAACCATGGCATTGATGTTTTTTTTTTTATAAACTATGTTTACTTACATCAAATCCTATTCACCGTCGCAACACAGAAGTGCTCTCTTTAAAGCGTGATTCATATTGAAGAACCCAAAGGTACGTGAGGTACGTGTAGAGTCAGTGCTGAAGAGCTCCACGACGCCCACCTAATTGTACCCTTGCATGATGCTACCTACCAGATGGAAGATAACGCCATTGATGGATGGGCTGTTTCGCTTCGATTGGTGTTGCTTACGATAAACATGCCTTTCTTTTTAAACGACTTCCAAAAAGGAGGAGGTTCTATGTTCGATAATTTCTGACACCAGGGCTAGCCACCCAGCCTATACGAACTAACTATCAATAATTTCGCCAATTGTGACCCGAATCGAAAAATTCTTTTTTAGTTCGAAAGGGTATACTTACTCCCGAGGTAGTCCCATTTAAATTTTACAGAAATCGGCAGAGCCGTTATGAAAAATCAGCAATAATGTAAACAATTCGAGCGAAATTTTCGAATTTGGTTCACGATGGAAGGCGGTTTTGCCATTTTTTTTGCGAAAAATAATAATTATTTTTTGTCCTCTCTCTATTGCTACTCAGCCCGTTTTTTTTTGTTTTTATCAATCCCTCTCTACGTGAAAGAGTTGCCTGGATGAGATTGCTTTAAGCAATAAGACCGCCCTTTGTTGCACTAGTTTTAAATAACATTTTTTCCTTTCTGTTTTCTGTGTTTTTAGTGTTAATAATAAAGTGTTCATTCATTCTTTTTAACCGACATATTAACGAAAGGTGATTTAGATCATCATTATCAATTTTAATTTTGGAGCGAAGGCGGAATCCTCTCACTTAATTCAGTGTATTTATTAAAAATCGGCCAAGTGCGAGTCGGAATCGCACATGGAGTGTTCCGTACCGTATGGGAGCCCCATTCCTCTTGCCGTTATTAATTGCGAGCAAAAAAACTCCTAAAAATCACGCTTGTTGTATGTCACGCCCCTTATATATTTTATTCTGTTTTTAGTATTTGTTGTTATAGCGGCAACAGAAATACATCATCTGTGACATTTTCAACTGCCTAGCTATCATGGTTCATGAAATACAGCCCGGTGACAGACAGACAGACGGACATCGAAGTCTTAGTAATAGGGTCCCGTTTTTACCCTTTGGGTACGGAATCCTAAAAACTATGTTTTTCCCCCGTAGCTAAATTCACTGCGGCATTTACTTACAAACTTACTTACAGCTATTTTCATAGAATACAGTAACTCTGATCGTAAAAGCGCTCAGATTGTGGCCTACTTTGTTGCACTCATTATACTGAGAGTTCATTCACCTTTTTAATTGTTCTTCGTAATTATTATAAGTAGCCCATTATGGTATGGGGCTGAACGTAAATTAACTCAAAGTTTTTGACCCTCCTAATTACCTAAATAAAGGGTTAACGTATGTCAGGAACCAATCTGAGAGGCATCGTCACTTCAGGCCCTCCTACGTTACGTAATTTACGACCCCTTTGTGCGATATTAATAGTATTTGCGTACGGCTTTACTTAAATAAACACTGGTGACGGACTACTTGTACAGCTTTTCAACTAATTCTCTCATCTCAATTTATAAGTATTGTACGTCTTAATAAACAAATGTTTGTAGTTCTTAACTGTGAAGGGGTCCAGTGTCATATTTAGAAAAATTAAAAAAACGAATAATTTTCACCGGAGCTGTATTGGGTTACTGTACTAATATATTTTCGTCATAGAGGAGGCCTGTGACCAACGGTGGATGTCCTATTTTCCTTATACAGGGTTATCTGCTTGTCCAGTACTGAGCCGAAAGGAGGTGATTAAGACCACCATCACGAACGACTTTTACTATGGAGCCAACCCAGAATTTGAGAAAAAAGAAACAGCTATACCATACAAAATTCTAATCGGAATCGACGAAATGTGTGAATTCCCATAGTTGTTCATAATGATAGTTTGAATAACCTTCTTTCGGCTTAGTACACCAGTTCTGGATAATTCTGTATTTGTGGTGACAAAGTTCTACGAATATCCGTGACCCAAACACTTATTAAGAGGTAACAATATCTATGGAAGCTGCAGTAGCAGAGATACAAAAGCAGATAGATAGATATTTATCGGACACATTAGAGTCATAAACATTTATCTGGCCTTCATAATATGGTCCACCGCTGCTGGACACAGGATTTCTCCATAAGAGTGATTCTATTGATAATCTAGAGCAGGTATTTTAGAGCCATTGTTACTTGAGAATTTTCTTTCCAATATTTGTAGCGACCAAGTTCTACAAATCTTGAATCTGTGGTCCAAATATTTAAGAGGTAATAAATCTGATTATAAAATGTACAAATATCTCGCCTTTATAATATGATCCACTGTTGTTGGACACTGGCTTTCCCCATTCTAACTTATTGGAAATGTAATGTTTTGCGAGAAAGTAATTCCCAGATTTGTAGCGACAAAGTTCTACAAAATTAAATGTCCGTGGTCCAAATATTTAAGAGGTAGCTATGGAAGCTGCAGTAGCAGATACGTAAGCGATAGTTATCGGACACATTAGAGTCATAAACAATTATCTGAGGGACTGCACGTGGGCGGGGCAGGAAGCCGGCGCGGCACCACGCCTCGCGCCGCCGATGCTGACGCTAATGGTATGCACGGACAAACACTTGTACTTGCCTTGCCATACACGGCTTGTATCATGGATGTACGAGTATGCATGTACATCAAGGTGAACAATTTTTACTATAGGGCCAATCAAATAAACATAAACAAGTATTATATTTAAAGCTTTTCCTGAACAAGTACTCGCCAAGACTAATCAAACGAGCCACTGTAAAAGTTATTAGTAAAGTCAAGCCTTAAAAGGTTATCTGTAAGTTAATATAAGTAGCACTATTAATTCAATTTGCATTGAATACATATATCATTATCTAAAAAGGACTACATAATATGTAGAAATTCGACTCCAAATATTTTAGAGAAGCCTAAGGTTTAGGATTGAAGGCAAAGAAAAGCACATGTACTTGGCTTCCTACTCGTATGTACACGATTTAGACCAATGGATGCACCATAATACCAGTGGAATCAAAAGGCGTGAAATATGTTGAGGACTCTTCTCTCCACGAAAATGTGAGGAATTCAATGTGCCTAAGTAATGTTTTGGTTTGTTAAAATGTAGTCTTAAACGGGCTAGATTTGGCGTTTTATACTAGAGGTATAAAATTTGGCATCCGTAGAGATAACAGATCCTAATCATGTGCAATGAACGTCTACGACCACGTCCATTTAGGTTAACCTAAAGACAAGTTTGACACTAAAATACCATCGGCCTTAACTTTACCCGTAACCTTATGTCTAATCCTCTTTTTTCTCACATCCACGGTTTGTGGAGTGCCCGATGTAGCTACTAGATAGTTTCTCATTCTATCAGTATAGTTATTACCATATTGAGTTCAATACTACGACTTTGTAGTTAGTAAATCTTTCACTTTGGTTATCAGTTATCACACTAAGCTACCTTATTGAGTACAATACTAAGGTTATTTAGGGATTTTTTCTTTTAATTATACTGTGTTGAAGTGTTTGTCTGTAATGTTGAAACTGTGATCAAATATGGCAAGTCGGATAACTTGAACCATTGAATTTGCAGCTGCAGGGAAAAAGTGTTTTAAACTAAGCTTAAAATACTTAGAATGTCTTCAGGCTTCACCGAGATACAATTGCATCCTTCCGATTAGGACTTCCATTAATACCCAGTAGCTAATATAGGGCTTCCTGAATAGCGTTCGTGCTTCGGAACTTTCCTTTCTAGATCAGACCTTGTGGCTGCAACCCTTTTACAATGAAATGATTGGATTAATGCTATTTTATATAGATAAGATAAGTATTACAAGGTTCCAAATAGAATCCCTAGTTTTTTTTTGTTAAATGTCATCCAAATTGCAACGGCCGCTAAAGCAAACTAATAAGCGTAAAGGCCAAAGTTATGAAATTAAGAAATGAGTGCAGCAGCTAATCCACAAAAAATATCAAGGAATGTCATGAGAAAGTATATGACAAGGTTGTATTATAGTCATAAAGCTCGGAGAGGTAACGTTTCATAACCATCTCTGAATACATGTTGGAATTGGACACGGGTCGCTGAGGTGTTTTCATAAATCCAGAGATATTGTTCTCGGCTCTGCCAAGAAATATGATAGCTTTATATAAACAAGCTCAACGTATCACGTATTATTTTGTCTCCCGAATGTTAAGATGTATCTGAATCCCAGCCCTAGAATATTGCCGTAACGCAAATCCTATAAAAATGAAACGTAGTCGCGGCACCCGCAGGACGGCCGACTGAAGGATCCTCGTAAATAACATACGGCCGCACCTGTCCCGGGAAACGTATACCCGTTCCAATGATATTACCCTTATCTGTTTGCTTATGAGAAAGGACTTCGCCTTCCTTCGTATCCAATACAGGATTCACAAAGATACACCTCCATTTTGCAACTATTGGAGAACCCTCAACTTTCCAACCCTTTCGTGTATTCCGAAAGGTGAGAAATAGACCGGCTTCTATTTTTGGCAACAGAAAAATTGCAGAATTCGTGAGGAGGCGTTCCGAAACTTTTCCTACTGACGTAATCGATTAAAAAGCCATTGGCCGGTTCGCCGACCGCAAGAATCAATCGCGGTCCGAAAATACAATGGAGCTAATAGAAAAATAACTGGTGTAATCCGCTATAGTTAGACAAAGCATCGTGCTGTTCAATTTAATAATGGAGGTCCGGCCAATTTGGCAGCGGCTCTCGTGCCGTCGAGGGCCATCGCTCTCGAGCGGTGCAATTTGCCTGCAGCCAACACTCGGCCCTTCAGCCTACAAGAGCACACCAATTAGACGAGACAAATTCCGATTTATTATTCAGCGTGGGCGCGATTCAATTGGATAATAGACGACGTCGTTTGTTTCCATCGCGCGGTTACCTAGCCGTAAACAAGTAGGCTGTATCGATTTGAGCCTGAGCGGGACTTTTACGGCAGAACAAATGGCCACTCGGCGAAATACATTCTCAATTATAACCAATCGTCTTCCTGGAAGGACGAGGCGTGCAGTATGTACATGCAATCGAACGAGCGTACGCGAAGGCAATTTGCTTGGCTAATATAACAAGTCATTAAAGCTCGTAGACTCCGCGGCTCTTATTAGCGGCATCCCTTAGCATAGTATTTCAATAAGATTAAAGCATTTCTCTGCATATTGCATTTCATTACTTTGTAATAGAAACGCCGGTAGCGAGTAAATATACTTCTCACGATGTTACGTGTCCTAATGAAAGAGAACGAGGCGGGAAAGTTGATTACATACAATATCGGTGATTAACCAGTCATTAAGCTATGATTAATAGAGTATCAACAATTTAAGAGTGTAATAAACTGCTGTTAAAGTCGACTTGTTGCTGTGTTTTGACAAATGGAAAAGTCGGCGCCGATACGATCTCGATGCGATCTCGACAACGTGTAATTAGAACGACTGACTAAGCGATATCTATGGGAGCGTCGACCGCCCGACCTCTCACAAGATTTAAGACTCTATTGTACACTTCTTTATTGCACACCTCGATCCAAAGTAATGGTCCCATACGTCGTTGAATCGTCGACACTCGTATTCAACTGTGAATATTAGTCACAAAATCGAATGCCAGCGTTTTGACACTAAATTATAACTTTCGATACCTCGAGGCAATTCGTTTCCAGACAAAATAAATCACGATATTTCGGGTAAAAATTCTCACTTAGCATGAGAATAATGTTACCCTCATCATGTTGTGACAGCATGTTCACGAGAGGAGCTTGTTTATTTTTTGTGGTATTCTATAACGCATCGCCGTAGCCAATTAGCTATCAGCAATGTTAGATCAAATTGCGTCCCGCATGGTTTCGTCTGTTTGGATTGCACCACAATCGCTATGTGGGCAAAAACTCCGAGTCACTATTGACGATCGCCTCTGACACTATTCCGTCCGGAATCGATATCGGGATCCGATTTCATTGCGTCGGTGATGTTAGTTTTGTAACCGGATCTATTCTCGGTTTAATTTCATAGATGGAACAGAGTACGGCAGCTAAATAAGGACATTAGTTTGATTAATGTCGATGACAGTGAACACTGAACAGAGCGCTATTTTAGGCGCCGCTCTACCTAAAATAGCTACTGAAAAATTTTCTTCGATGCTGCTACAGTTTATAAATGCTGATTAGCACGATACTGACCGATAACAATCTCCTGCAGTAACAGAGTACTTCCAGAATAAGGTCGCGGTCGTTAGGGCGTCGCTCTCGGAATGGCACCGGCAAAAAATGACCGTTCCCGTTTTGAAATTAAGTAAATTTACGTCCAAATCAATAAGGACGCAATTAAGAGTTTCGGTTAATTATACCGATCATTGGCGTGGAACGTCGTCGTCGTGTTATTTCGCGCCTTTCACGATTATTTAGTTAAATGCCTTCGTGTTTTTGTAAGGCCCTCGTCGTCGATAATTAATCGTAGTAAGTAAACAAGTATCACAGAGCTTTCCATTCGAAATATCACGGGGCCGTAAAGCGATCGGCTTGAAATGTCAGAGTTCAAATTGGGTATCCACGTGAATAAATATAGAGACTTTAGGCAACCGTCTCACCGCCTCCATGATGAGCGAGCAATCTAGCAGAGCTAGAAAATAGCGGTCTCTATATTGGAACTGCTACCTTACTTGAATGTATGCGTAACATAGTCTAAGTATTAACTAGACAGGGCGCTAAATAATAATAATTACAAAAGTGAGAGAGGGCGAGATATGGAAGTATTAAAGTGTGAACAGGACGAAACTAATATCTTTTGTCTCTATTTGCGTGTACGTTTTTTTTGCTTGACTACTACGCACGGCCCAGGCGTAATAGTCAGACAAAATTTCGCGCCAAAAACTACTGTTGAATTTTTGATGAGATGCTTAAGTAAATCAATATATTTATGAACTATTATCTATTTTCTTTCACTTCTATTATTATTTTGCAGGTTTTTACTAGTATCTAGAGTCTTAAAATGATAAAATCATAACAACGTATAAATAGCTATCTAAGTATGTATAGCACATCTTTTTTTTCACACCCTATACGCAATCGTGGATTCTAGTCATACTTATCTATGATGCGTAAATGGTCAGAAGAACGAGTAAGAGTTGGAGCGATCATTAAATCCATGTCAGAGCGAACGAGAGAGAACAGCATGCATTATGAAAGAAATTTAATTACCCTTTAAAAATTTACCTCTTGGCAAGTAACGAGAAATGAGTATACCTACTTAGTTGTTTCAATTTAGCTGATTCCTCCCTAAGTTATGAACGAATGTGACGGGTTATTTGCATGATTCGCTTGGCTTTAATAAGCACTGACTGACTATGTCTATTTACGAAGCGGTTTTCTGAGCAAGTTCTTATGAATGAGCATCACTGAGCGAGTTGTATTATTTTATCTTACGTAACTATTGTCATTGCGATAAAAATGTTCATCCGGTATGTAGTGTAAATATTCAGTAATAAATTACAGTATTATCTCCATTGTTGCAGAGAGATGTAAGTACAGTCAAACCTGGCTAACTGAGAACTGGATAAGTGAGAAACCTCTATAAGTGAGAGAAATTGCCAGGTCCCGTCATTTTACCCCTCAAATACCTCTATAAGTGAGAGACCAAAACCTCTATAAGAGAGAGTCGTTTTTCCCTCATGGACCTCTATAACTGAGAGTACTACTTGTCTGAACCTCTATAAGTGAGAGATGAGGGTAATGAAACATCTGCAATTTATGACCCATTCTTAAATTTCTTGGAACTAACTAACGTTGATTTCAGATCGTGTTCTATTCAAACATTTTTTTGGTATTTCGTGGAAATAAGTAACATTGTTTTTGTATCGACTTTTATTGGAATGGGCACACGTGTGCGTTTATACTATACCGTTTGTTGAAATAGTGTTCTGTTAAAAATTATTTTGTGTTTTTCATTTATCTACCTAACATTATTTTTGTATCACATTCTTTTGAAATAGCCACACGTCCGTTAACACTATCTTATTGGTCAAACTAACAACAGTTGACAAGTTTCAATTGAAGAGAAAGGTTCAGTGTTAATAAATTAATCTTTAGGAATAACGAAATAAATCGCCAAGCTTGAATGTGTTCAAAAGGGGAAAATCTGAAAAAAAAGTGCGCAATGAATTTGATTTAGTAGAATCCAACTTTTATAAAATAATAAAATCCAAAGACCCCATACGGTCTCAGTACTCTAAAGGACATGGAATTATCAAAAATATTTTTGATTTTCCCAATTTTAAAAAGGGTATTTTATAATGAATTAGTCAATCATCTATGTTCAATTTTAATCAACACTCCCGAACAATTAGTACCTATATACTATTTATAAATATATTTATCATTCTTCACGTATGTATAGGTAGATACATACAAACCAATGGACCAATGGACCAACGTACAAATTATACGTATTTTTTAACCTCTATAAGAGAGAGTAGCCTCTTCTGAAACTGGATAAGTGAGAAACCTGGATAAGTGAAAAACCTCTATAAGCGAGAATTAGATGGCGGTCCCTCCAACTCTCTCTTATCCAGGTTTGACTGTATATCTATTTCATTTGCGAGAAATTAGTCTATAGCTGCGTCGTCGGCGGTGGGACAAGGTACCTATCTGTTGAATTTGTTCAAATAGAGAACACGCTCGAGAGCTATTTAATAATTTGGAAACTACTGCCATTGAGCTAAAAGTAATAGTTTCAGGAAGAATGATACAGAGAAATTCACATAGAATACATAGATATTTATTAGCACAAATTCGTAAATGGGATCGATTGATTTACTTTGTTGTCGTGCTTTACATATAAATATAGACTTTATAGAGATAGATGTTTTTTTCGATATCGAATAAGACCGCGTTTGACTACCAACTTACATCATGGTAAGAGATGTTGTGGTCGAAGATGTAGCACGTAGACTTAGGAGATACCTATTTATACCACTTTGATTTTGAAAAGCTTCAGATTATATTTCTCAGGAAACAGGAAAGCCAGCAGACTGTTCCATGAACGTACGAATCAGAAATGTTGAATCAAACGTATCGAATGAAAATCGACAGTATATAGTAATGGTAGAAAGGCGTTCTAATTGTCCTTTAGTAAAAAGGGGATGGTATGATAAGTTCGTGTAGCTTTGCACATTCTCTGACATGATCCTATAGAAAATGCTTAGTGAGAAAACAAAGATGACAGCCGATTTAATATGAAAGTAAACTGTAACTGTACCAGCCTTTTGATTCCCCATAAAGGGTGATTGAGTCATGTCCACCACCACGGCTTATATATAAGTAGGTAAATGTGGTCTCTAACTATGGCCTTATTAATAAGTTCCAAGTAGCACAACGAGCTATGAAGAAGGCTATGCTATCGGAGTCTCTCTGCGAGATCGAATCAGGAATGAGGAGATACGTAGAAGAACCAAAGTTACCGACATAGCCCAGCGGATTGGCAAGTTGAAGTGGCAATGGACAGGGTACATAGCGCGGAGGACTGATGACCGATGGGGTCAAAAAGTTCTCGAGTGGAGACCACGCACCGGCAAGCGTAGCGTTAGGACGTCCAGCCACATTGTGGACGGATGACCTCATTAAGACAGCAGGATCGCGCTGGATGCAAGCCGCTACCAACCGGTCTTATTGGAGATCTATAGGGGAAGCCTATGTCCGGCAGTGGACGTCCTATGGCTGATGGATGGATGGATATGTAAATATGTTTCACAGCAATTGCATTATGCTGTAACTCGCATTGTGTACGGGAGTTACAGTAGTCAGCAGGTGGCGCCAACCAGCGGAAGCACTCTACTCCCACACACGTTCGCTATCTAATAACTAACAACATACCTATTTACCGTTATCGACTTAAAGTGTTATAACCATAGATATAGAGAGATACCTCTTGAGGAGTCTTTAGAATGGTTTTTGGTAAGTGTAAACTATAGAGATACGAGTATTATAAACTATATTACTTTGCTGGTGTAACGTAAGTATCTACGTTACATGCAAGTTGGAGACGTAAACATTTTTAGTGGCAAAAAGAACGTAGTACAGTCGAATTGAGAACTTTTTTTGAAGTAAGCTAACAACAAGCCAGTAATCATATCCCCGATAGATCGGAAATCTTATAAAAAATTGGTTGTTTGTAAAGTCGTTTTACGAACGATAACTTTACGTGATAACGCCACAAGAAAACATTGTTGCATCAACAACTGAAACAACTAACAAGCCGAACGCTTAGGCCATCGGCCTCTCCATCGCTTGTTCCGCGCTCTCACTCAGCTCGGCTCAGGCGGAATGTGACACTTTTACGTGCGTGCAGCTGGCGTTCATCGATTTATAAGACGTTATCAGGTCAAAATAATCGGCCAAGTACGAGTCGGACTCGCGCACGGAGGGTTCCGTACTGTATGGGAGCCCCCCTTAAATATTTATTTTATTTTCATTTTATTATTTATTATTGAAGTGAATATAAAACTAAATATTTTGTGAAAATTTCAAGCATCTACCTGTTACCATTATTAATATAGAGCGAAAAACGTCTGAAAAATCAGGTTTGTTGTATGGGAGCCCCCCTTAAATATTAATTTTATTTTCTTTTTAGTATTTGTTGTTAAGGCGGCAACATAAATACATCATCCGTGAATATTTCAGCTGCCTAGCTATCATGGTTCATGAGATACAGCCCGGTGACAGACAGACAGACGGACAGACGGACATCGAAGTCTTAGTAATAGGGTCCCGTTTTTCCCTTTGGGTACGGAACCCTAAAAAAAGAAGGGGAGATTGGGAGGCCTATATTTTCAATAGAGTTTTCAAAGTGACTGAAATTATGTTATTCATGCAATCAGCAATTGGCTACATTTCTACTACTACTAGCTCGTTTCTCCATGAAGTGTTTCGCGTAATTGCACACATCAAGCTCTACAGTCTACAACCCTCCAATAGTAGACCTATGACCGACAAATAGACTATTTATTAAAAGTCTGGCACACTACAGGGGATCTATTTTTGAACCAATAAACTGCTAAATAGGCGTAAATTCACGCCTTTTAAGAGCAGGAGCGAGAATGTTAAATCAGTGTTTAGCAAAAGGGATAGGAGAGCATGAGATTATGAAAATATTAAAAAGTATGATTTTTTCGGCTGGTAAACTTATCCCTAACGAGCTATCCCCCATGGTAGGAATAAGTGCACTTTTTTAACGCTTTTAAGCACTGTTTCAGGATCCATAAATTGGTTTGTCATTTCGTTGATTGAATTGTTTAAGCCTTTGAACAATTTGGCCTTGAAGGCATATCACGCTGGATGTGTAAGCATCGTCTCTATAAGCTGCGCTCTGAGGTCATAACTCAGCATCCTTCAGCCCATTAGTGAGAGGAATGGCCCCTCTTCGCCGGCTGGCCGGCTGCCAGCGCGCTGTCTCCGGCCTAAACGCGAATAAAAAATGCATTTTTACGCTAGAGCTTACCGGTAATATTGGACTTGCTGTTGTGATGTGACGATAGTTCCGTAAATGGAAAAGTTGCGGGATGGTTCCCGCAAATTAAGCTGCAGTTTAGATATGTGATTTAAGAGTTGCGGGATGGTTCCCGCAAACTAAGTTGCTTCGATAAGAGGACGTTCTCAAATTGCTTTTGTTTTAATTTTTGTGTTGATAAACCAATTTTGATGATTATTTTTTGTTTCGTAGATGTATACTTTAAAAGTGGTACCATTTACTTACTCAATTTTATTGCAATTGAAAAATCAATAATAATGTAAAAATGACTGCATCGATTTGTGCGAACTATTCGAATTCCACAATTCCATTGTTGTGCCGTTTTTGGCGAAAAAGGATTACATACCTACACTAAAATATACATAATTTGGATACACACCGAAATTTTAAAAAAACTTAAAAACTAAGTATAAAACATGATTTGGTGGAATAAATATTCAGTGGTTTATTAACTATGTACCCTTGTTGGCGCAGCGACCTACAGTGTGTCTTGGCCTCTGATACCAAGGACTGCCATCCGTCCTTGTCCTGAAAGAGTATGTGCCAGTCTTGTATCTCATGGCAATCAGGTCTTCAGATACTTTCTTTCCACCTATACTGAGTTTTACACGTATTCTGAATATTGTTTTAACTGTTGTAAATCTCAATCGTTTAATATCCCACAGCTGGGGAAAAGTCATTTCGCATCTTGCCACTCTTTTAAACGCGCCGTTGGCTTGAGTCGGGAGGGTCAGCTTGTGTCAGTAATTAAGTTGTAATCGGGAAAAAATACATAATTACGAGTACCAGTAGGTACTCGTGTACACAGTAGTACTAATTACAGCATTAGTACAGTAGTACTAATTACAGCATTGTTTACTTTTATACTTATGATGAAGCTACGACTGTAGAACGTCGCTTTTCGAGCTTGTTTATTTTCAAGACCTACATAATTCTTACAAATACTCGTAACTACAAATTTCAAAATTTCCAACATGTTTTTGGCTCTCATTAATGTTTTTCTCGAATTCGACGTAACAGGTACCTATGTACAAAATAATCGTTCCAAAACAACAACTCTTCATCAAATTCATACGAAACATTTCCAAACCACAATATTTTTCAATCCTACCAAATATGATTCTATTTTCAAAGAGCGAAAATTGTGTTGCCAAAGCAACGAGCTAATACAAAAAATCGCGAAATAAATCGCGTCGCGTCGTAATGGATCGTTCACGGTTCCCTACTGTTATCTCTTTAGCTTATTTCCCAAGTTTTTTCCTTAATCTTTCACGATTCTCTCTTTTTACGTAAACATTTTTGACGTGTAAGAGATTAGACATAAAGCCTGATATCACTTTATGTGATACAAACTCGTGAATTTTGTTACGTTTTTAGCATCGATTTGGTGGTTTTTTCTGTTATTTTAGAGTTATCAGAGGATTTTTTTAGTTAGCTTCGTTTGTTCAATGCATTATTTTCTCTTGGAGTGGGTTTGTTCTATAACTAGGGTAGATGCACCGGTTGTGGCCATCTTAGTAACATTTGTGGCCACTTTGAATTATAAGAATTATTGAGAAAATTTTATGTTTAAAAAATATTTTTAATGAAATTTTCAAACATTTAGATTCAAACAAACAATATTTGTGGTATTACGTTGTATTTTCACACGAAATAGCTAAAACCGGGTCAGTGGCCACAGCCGGTACACCTACTATAATATTAATTATTACAATAAATTTTGCATAATTTTTGCTACGAGTATCTTACTAAGTATTAAATTTTACCTACGTGCGGGCATTTTAGTAAACCATATCTATGTCATGTAATTTTTTTTTACTTTTGTACGATACCTAGCGATAATAATCGTTCTTTTTAGGTGATTATATTTTTTATACTTTTATTTGAGAACGAGGTTAGCTGTTGCGGTTATAAGGCCTTTTAAAGTAATAATCAGTGACTGCCTCGGTGGCTCACTGGTTAGTGACCCTAAATTCTGGATCAAAGAGGCGTGGGTTCGATCCCCACCCAGGGCAAATATTTATGTGATGATCGTAAGTGTTTGCTCTGTGTCTGGGTGTTATTTAGTTACTATCTATATCTATATAAGTATGTATTTAATTATAAGTATATGTAGTACATTTATCAGTTTCTGGCAGCCATATCACAAGCTTTGCTTAGTTTGGGGTCAGAGGCCGCGTGTAAGATGTCCACAAATATTTATTTATTTATATTTCCAATTTGAAAGACTTTTCTACTTAGTTATTCTATAATGTTTATTTGAAAATGAAAATGAAATGAAATATCTTTATTCGACACAAGTACAAATAAATAAAAACTTATAATAAAATAGTGAAAAAACAAAAGCGTCGAAAGGGACTCACCTCAGCTATAAAATGTTGAGTGCTGGGAGGACCCAACACTCAACGCTGGTATTCTGGTGTATTTAAGACAAGTAGTATTACCAACAAATAATTTACAGACAAAAATTCATAACAATATCTCAGTTAAGTCAAGGAAGGTAATCCATAATGAAATTACTTAAGACTTAATGCTATTGCTAAGACCACGTGCAGAACATTAAGATAACATAACGAGGTTGATAACGTTATAACGTTCATATAACAACCATCGTAACATTCTTGTTATAACCATAATAACGTCGGCTGTTAAGGGTTGCCAGGTTCGAATTGCGTTTACAAAAACGAAGTCACCCGAGCCTTTTAATTGGCAGACGACATTCTGGTAACGGCTTAACTGCTCACACATGTATGGTATTTGTTGTTGTTAAGCTAAAAATAGTACCTATGCTTAATTGAAAATTATCATTATGTTCGTAAAACATATTGAAATTCTTGATTTGGTTATTGAGCGTAAAGTATGAAATGGGAAGTAATCATAGTAATTAGGAATATGATATGGAAAACTAAGCAAAACAAATAAGTAGTAATGAAAGAATTACAATCAAAATAGATAATGGTACTAGATACAAATAAAAAACAAAAATGGAGAGTGAGAGAGAGAGAGTAGAATATGAATTGGGGCAAATGTTTCTTTTTGAAAGTGATTTTTACCCCTGGCAACCTTTGTAACATCAGTCAACGCGTCTCTACAGAATCGTGTTACGACCTGACGATTTATCAACTGACATTTCAAGAGAGTGAATAAACACTGACACGACCCTGTCTTCAAATCCAGCATAACTTTTACCAAAAAAAAAAAAAAACACTTCTTTCTTATTTAGTTACTTATTATATCTTGGGTGTATGGAAAGAATGTTATTGTTCTGTCTACGTTTTAATATTTGTTTCAACTATTTAATTGTAGTTACTTTTAGCAGTTGTATAAATTTTGATTTAATATGAAAACTGGTCTTACAAAGTAAGTAGATTATTAATATGCATACTGAACATTTCAGATTCGCCGAATATTTTAAGGACTTACTCATTCGAATGCATTAAAATAATTTGATGAAATCATGTCAAATGTAATATGCTGCAGTGTTTCACAAACTAACTTCAAAATATTCATATCTCCAAGAATCTTAGCATAAACTAATAAGCCAGATTCATCTTTGTTCTCTCTAATGGCGTTGCTTAATTCGCAAAGTTGCCACATTTGTCATGCGTGGATTAAACTCTGTGTTGCCAGTTGGAAAATGTTGCACTCCTTCATTGTCGGCCCACACGTTATTCTGCTAAACGCTTTCATCTGTGTCTTTACTCTTATTTGTCGGTCAGGTTTATTCTTATTTTACGTCAGTTTTATTCTTGTTTCCGTCCTTATGTGTCACAGAGTTTTAAGTGGCTGTGTTGTTAATCATGATGGTAATTTACACTGTCACTGCTAATTAGAGATAAAACTGCCGGCTTTCATTTTATTTTCGACTGCAAGATATTGGGTTGTATTATTCTTACAAGTAACGGGATATTATTGCTGCACTGCGCATTTTGTTGGTTTTGATTACTTGCTCTACTTGTTTTACTTTTGATTCCGTTACTTTAGTATGTTTTTGTTAACACGCGAAATTGTCCGTCGCATCTCTTTATGTCTTTACAGTTATGAAAAATCTAACCCACAATCATAACCGGAGAGATATTTAGTAAAAAATAAGCTATAGTAAGTTGTGGTTTTTGACTTTAGTACCTACTATTTTTTAAATGTGAATAAAAGTCACGTTACAAGATGGTTTTCTAAAATTAACTTTACCTTTAAAAATATATGTTTTCCCTTTGTAATTGAGATTCCAGTTACATCCCAAAACTTTCAATCAATCGTTAACAGTTTAATTTAGTCAGTTAACAGCGCCAAGAATTAGAGAGTAAGCGGAAACGTGTAAATGAAAATCTTCTGGGAAAGTTCGATTCTTTCTTGATTGAAATACTTTTGAACTGTGCACTAGTTGAGACTTAATTAAATGAAGCCCTAGTCTCTGCGGACTCAGGAGTTCTTCGAGCACGAAAATAACATCCAGTACTCCAGTTCTGCTTGCACTGTTACTAGTGTATTTTGATCGCAAAGATTGTTGTGGCATGAAATGATTTTGTTTATCGTTTTATTGGATTTCTTTATTTGGAAATTTTTAATCGGTATGATACGATCGGAATGCTCAGAGAAACGATTTCGTAAGTTTGAATAGCTTGACCGATTTTCAGTATGAGATGCCTTTGGATCTTTGGAGCACGGTAGTGCCCCAGCCAAGACGAACTAAACCAAGCGAAGCGCAAGAGCTTTACCTATCTTTTCTGGAAATAGTTTGCCGTTTTTTTGAACTATCTAACTTGGGTTTGGAGCATATTTATGTTTATCTCCTCTATGCTATCTCCTGTCAGCTTGTTGTAGGTAATTCTGGATTACGGTAGTTAATGCTTTCTTGGAATTATTAGATTTATGGACCAAAAACTACCAAAATCGCTGATCTACGACGAAACAACAATGCTATGGCTAATGTTTATTAATATCTTTTTTTATTTCGCACGACGACGATTTAAAGATTTTGTATTTTTAACCGACTTCCAAAAAGGAGCCTCCTCTCTCCTTCTATGTTCGTGTCTTTGTATTTTTTTTTACACGAACCATTTTGAGCCACTTTTGACCCCTTCATAACTCGAATACCATTTAACCTGTATACATGAAATTTAGCACATTTATTAAAGTTCTTTAGCTTATCTACAAGACAAAATTTCATTAACTTTGCTCTGACGGTTAATGAAATATTAACGTTTAAAAACCGGGGTTTCATTGACTGATTCACTCACTGACTCACTAATCCATTCCAGATGACCTAGAAACTTGATGTTTGGCATCAAGGTAGACTATCAGGCACATACAAAGGAAAAAATCGAAAACTTTGAATTTTTACACCCCAACCCTATATAATAGGGCATGAAAGCTTGTTTGAGACTTCCACAAATTTAAGTCTAAAAATTGATATAAAGACTCCATGTTAGAAATAATAAAACATGTATTTCAGGATTTTTAATAAATCAACCCCAACCCCTAAAATTGGGGGATGAAAATTTGTATGTCACTTTCGAAACTTTTGATGCCAGAAGTCAGAAAATTAATAAATAACTCGTTGTAATAGATAATGAAACACAATTTTAGGATTCTTAATAAACCATCCCCCAAACCCTAAAACTAGGGGATGAAAGTTTGTATGACACTTTTGCAAAGTTTGATGCTAGTTGTCCAAAAATTGATAAAGGGACTCTTTATTACAAATATAATAAAACACGTATTCCAAGATTTTTAGTAAATCTCCCCCTAACCTAGGGGTCCTAAAACTAGGGGTTAAAATTTGGTATGAGACTTCCGCAAGTTTTGAAGCTAGAGATGTGAAAATCGATAAAATTGCTCCTTGTAGTAAACTACAAAAAGAAGTGAAATCCAACAAAAACATTTTCATGTGAAATGAAGCCAAGTCTAAATCACAGTTCCCACTATCAAAAAGTTGTCAGATCTCACGTAAAGTCAAGCTTCTAACTCTACACGCCTTACTCTACAAGTCCTTACTTCACAAACTCTACACCTTAGTCAATATATGCGACTTGGCTGTTTCGCTAATTGCGCATGGACGGAAAGTGAAGAAGTAATTCATTAATTCTGTTAAACAAACAGTTCTTGTTGTAAAGAAACGGCCAAGTCACATATGTTGACTAAGCTGTAGAGTTTGTGGAGTAAGGACTTGTAGAGTAAGGCGTGTAGAAAAAGAAGCTTGGCTTTACGTGAGATCTGACATCTTTTTGATAGTGGGAACTGTGATTTAGAATTGGCTTCATTTCACATGAAAATGTTTTTATTGGATTTAAATTTTACAGAAATCGGCTGAGCCGTTTTTGATAAATCAACAATAATGTAAACAATTCGAGCGGAGTATTCGAATTTTGTCCACGATGGGAGGCGGTTTTGCCATTTTTTTGCAAAAAAAATAATTATCGTTCAACATCACAAAACCTGAAAAAGAATTGAGTGAAACACAAATCCTTCTTGTACTCGCGTTCCGCGTATCTTGTTTTCCTTCTTGTATTTCATCTGTTTTCCTTGTCGAGTGACAAGTTCAAGAAAACACCTTCGTTATTCTACGTCTATTGAGGCTCACTTTCCCAGAAACATCCGTAATTTCATTGAGATTACACATTTATTCACAAGGACGCGGTACATAATAAAAGAAATGCGAGCGACCTGCGTACTATCGGACTTATTAGGGTGATGCTGCACTACGGAACTGCCCCCATGTATTGTACTGTGCCTACTTACATATTTGTTAAATTAATACGTTGATTTTTTTTGAATTGCATAGCCCATCCCTAGGATATATCCCTATTAAAAATAACTTGATTCATTCATTTACTATGAACTGATGATTATGACTATGACTATTAGTGCGAGTAAGACTAAAAATGCAGGCACAGGTTCAAATATCTTCGTCGGCGCAGCGATCCGAAACGCATTTGAACTGTTCTTCTGAAACATGTACCATCTTACTAATATCCGCCAGTTTTTTCTATCATAGGTAAGTTCGTATTTAGTTATCCATCCCAATTTCAAGCAACTTTCAGCCTTGTTTTATTGATTTGAACATGGGACGTCCAACATGCTGTATTGTAACCCACATTAAATTTTACGAAGAGAGGAAATGTGGACTACAAGAATTTTGACCCTCGAAAATGAGGTAAAAATGTTTTGTGAAAAATATTTGCTATTGATATGCTTATGAGAAACGTATAGAAATATTTTGTCGTACACTGCCGCGACGTCGTAAAATATCCTAGTGCGCTGCAATCCTTCAAAGGGTCAGCGCTACGCCACCTTCCCAGTCTTGGCACTAATTGTTGTACGACTCCTGATTATGAGGACCCAGAGAATTCTGGCCATTGCGATTACATTAGTATAGTTTGACTCCTGTTTTGATCAAACGCTCGTCCTGGTCTCTTTCCTTAAATCTTTCCATTAATTATGACTGCATAACTACAATAATTGTATGAAATATTTTGTCGCATCCTTCAGACGCGTCGTCGCGCGTCGTGAAGTATCCTAGTGCGCTGTTACCTTCAAAGGGTCGGCGCTACGCCATCTTCCCCAACTTGGCGTTATTGTTGTACGACGCCTGATTATGAGGACCCGAGGAATTCTGGCCGTTGCGGCTATTTTTAGGTGAGACTTCATTTGGTGGGAGTATTCTTTGGTATCTTTTAATTTAAATCAAAGGACGAGGAATTGACTAATTTGTGGCCGGCGCGGCGACGGGTCGCCACATTTTTTTGGCGACCCATTCGAAAATATGTATATGGTTATTTGGATTTTTGCTGCCTGTGGTTTTATGATTTTGCCTTTTCGTTCATTGATATAAATTAGACAGATTTAATTTATTTTCTTAAGCTCGATATTTCAGTTTCGAGATAAGTATTGCTTGTTGCTTGTACCTATTGATTGTAAAAGAAATGAATTGACCCAGTTATTTAATCCGAAAAAAGATAATTCGGAATGCCATCATTATGAAAACGAGTAACTTTACTAGACTTATGTAGTGTTGCCGTTAGCCTAATTTTTACTAAAGACTCATAATTCGGGAAAAAAGAAACAGATGTCTCGTACAAAATTTCATCTTTGAATCGAAAAATGTATGAAACAACAGATTTTTCCTCGAACTCTGAGGGGTTAATCCAGGTTTACACGTAAATTGAAACTACAGTTGTTTCCATATGGCTCTATACACCTTTGTACAGCGCCCCTGGCGGGAACGAGGAAGCACTAACCAAAAGTATGGAGCCACCCGCGAACGCGAAAGTTTAAGTAAACTACGCTAAACCTGGACTTGGGCTCTGGTGCCAGAGGAAAAGTGGTTCGTAACGATGGTCTCCATCATCTCCTTTCGACTTAGTACACTCTTTCTGAATGACTCCGTATGCGAACGGAACTTTAAAGCTTAAGTTGCTTAACAACTTAACTACACAATTTACCAAACCTCTTAAAACCGTAGCTTCGTAGCTTCTAACATCGAAATATGTTCCTACGCCACGAAGCCAAAATACTTACCCGCGAAGTCGAATCGTTTATCCAATACTATCCATAGTAGACAACAAGGAAGAGACCACTTGTCTGCGCATGTGTCTACTGGCTCCAAAACTAACACGCTCCCACTTGAATCAAATAATAATATCGCTACATCACGCTCGGTAAATAAATATGAGTGTCTGCGTAGAGCCCGCACATTGCACGCCAGTGCCAGCTGAAAGGTATTTCAGACTGTGCTATAATCGTAGAATTATTTTATCACTGCTCGCCGTGGCGTTACGGTTATCAAATATTGTAAAAATAGGTGTACTTCGATTACAGACCACATAAACACAAACTACTTTAACAGTTTTTACCGTAATGATAATTTTTGCCTCCCTTTTTATGATACCTATCCACCGAAAAATGGCCAATCTTTTTTTTAAGGTGTAGGATCACTTACTGAGTAAAAAATCACAAAATGCGGATAGATCCAGGTGGAGCTTAAAGCGCCATCTTGACATCTCAGAAACTGTGCACTTTAGGGCAAAATTCATGGAGACCATTATGGTGGAGGATAAAATTATGCATCTTTTGTTTCCGTTAAACTTACCGTTTACGATTTATGGCCAATTTAATAAACCAGTTTTTATTGATTAACTTAATATTTCAAGAGTTATCGGCCGAGATAGATATACCGGTTCATTAAATGGGCAATTAAACGTGAACGGTAAGATTCACAAAAAAGTTTTAATGGCGCTGAATGAAATCAGTCAATTTTTTGACAGAGCGAGTAACATAATTTACATGGTCTCGTATTGCCAATGTTTTGAAAAAATCATGTACAGACAAACTGAAACGGTCCCGTTTTGTCACAAGCATAATAGCGCTTAGTCCTCTGATTATTGTCATTCATTCTCATCGACTTGGCATTTTTTCTGTTTTAAATTCATTCTATATCATTCATTGTGCTCAAATCCAGTAATTTTACTGTTATTTGCAGCTTCACGAAGCAGCAAGGAAGGACTACAGAATAAGCCTAGTAAAGATAATTATCATCTTTCTCTCTACCGTTATCCCTTAATACAATAACGTAGTCTGAAAGCGATCTGAGTATGTTTTGGTCAGTTAGAATACAATCTTTGAACATATAGGTATAGGTGATGTTATTTCTCTTATACACGTGCACAAGACGTGCTTCATATCAGTGGGATGGATAAAGTTCCTAATGTAGAAGTTTTAGGTCGTACGGGAACCGAACTGGAGCTTCTGGACCATTAAACAGTGCAGGGTCACATGCTTTGAAATCGTATAGAGGTGTTAGAGGTATTAGGTATCTCTTATTGAAAACTACTTTACGAGGTTCTTGATCTTGATACTTCATAGGCTAGGAAATGTAAACTAGGACATCGATTACTTTTTGTCCAGTGACCTAAGGCTCCATATCGTTAAGAGAAAGTTCGGCCATATATAGACCAGCCTAAGTTCTAGTCAAATACACATATCGTCGAAAATATCAAGATTCAAGAACTCTTACATTTCGCAAGTTTCCTCACGATGTTTTCCTTTACTGCACTAGTTTGAATAAGCTGTGGTGATCTAGAGGTAGTGAGGCCTTACAATCGTGAGGTTGTGGGTTCAAATGCCGGTCCCGTACCAATGAGTTCTTTAGAATTTATGTACGGAATTTGACACCACTGGCTTTTCGGTGAAGGAACACATCGCGAGGCAGCCTGCATATGTCCGCTGAAGAAATTCGATTGCGTATGTGAATCCGCCAACCCGCACTGGGCCATCGTGGTGGATATGGCCCAATCACCCTTCGCAGGTAGGCCTACGTCCTGCAGTGGAGTTTTTAAAAAAGAGCTGGTACAGTACAGTACCGTTTGAATCTATAAAGCTTTGGAACACATTTGGGGTTGATTTTCTATTTATTTGTATTTTGTTGTATGATAAAGTGAATAACTCTGAACTATACCTAGATACTCTATTAGTTGCCAATTAGGTGCTTTAAATTCAGCATTAGGTTTATTTTTTTAGCTACTGTCTGTTTGTATGGCAGTATGCACTAGCAACTACCGCTAGTTTGTCGGTATAGAAT
Source organism: Hypomecis atomaria (assembly GCA_964007245.1). Classification (NCBI taxonomy): domain Eukaryota; kingdom Metazoa; phylum Arthropoda; class Insecta; order Lepidoptera; family Geometridae; genus Hypomecis; species Hypomecis atomaria. The sequence continues at coordinate 15,151,655 of OZ023291.1, forward strand.
TCTAGATTACCTCTTTAACGACCGTGACTATAATAAAACAATGCAAATTTAATTACCCATTGAAAATCGCATGTCCCATTAAAATGTTCCCTTTTCCATAATAGCCTAAATTACTAAAATAAGTATTATATTTATTCCGTCAGATAAAAAAATAATTGTTTTTCGCAAGTTGGAATCGGCTTGCGTACAACACTCTTAACGAAATCATATGGTAGTTTAGCAAACGACCACAAAAAGAGTTTTTCGACGTGTGAAAAAGTGACAGATACTCGTATATACTTCACTGTAATTATGTCTCGTTCTCACACGTCGAAAGAATTATTTTGTGGACCGTATGCTAGCCCGGCTGGAATACCTACTAAGTAGACATCATACATTGCGCTTGCCGATACGCCGTTTCCAATGACTTCATCGGCCATCAGTCCTGCGTGCTTTGTGCCCTACCCTCTTCCATTTCTACTTGCCAATCCGCTGCATTATGTCGGTCAATGAGTATCGCATCAACCTACAAATTATAACGTTGTAGCGACTATCTTCGCTACATGTGGCGCCACCACGAGCGCCTCGAGGAACTAACGTCAGCCAATCACAAGCCGAGGGCTGCATCGCGCAAACGAAATTTACAGCGGCGGCCGAGACCTGAGATTTACACTGTCGGATAGCAATTCCCGGGCACAACACCTCGCCCAGTGGGGTACTCCTTTGCGAGATGTTATCCTATCATCATCATCTCGACAATGGACGACCAACCAAGTCCATAACGTGAATAGTGCGTACTCCCAAGATTATAGGAATTCCTGAAACAAACGGCCCGGCTAACAGATGCGGATAATTGTTATTAGTAGGCTGGAAGCCATTACGATTGGCCAAACTTGGACGCAGTTTGGCAGATGACCAACTTCCAAGAGTTCTTTATGGATTTTTGAAGGGCGATGAGCAGCAGCGTTAAGTAAGATATTTGGGTCAAGTAGGTATTAATCTAAGATGTTATAGCTCTGTGAGTGTTCTAAATGTATGGTACCATGTACGAGCATTTATGTCTTGATACTGTTTTGCAAGAACATAATTCGTTAGTTGCATATATTTTAGAGTTTGTTAGTAGGTACTAGGTTACATATATTTTTCTGTTCCGTTTCAGAGCTGAGAGCAGAGAGATACCTACCAAATTTTAATCAATATCAAGCACCTGGACTGGAAGAAATCACTTTTAGTGGTAAGGCCGCCAGTTTCTTCACATGGTTGAGATGAATGAAGGGTTTATCAATCACCTAAACAAGAAATAAACAGCAGTATTTAATAGCTTAGTAACATTACACAGTGCGTAGTTGATGAGAATAGAATAAGAAGACTTTCTTCATCAATAAGATTACATAATTAATCGAGCGAAGGCGAAGATCTCCGTATTTACACGGCGATTTTGCTTTCGTCTGTCCAGATGTTGGTTTTCGTGTACAGGTCGCATTTTTCAACCAATCTCGACGAAACTTGGTAGACAGTTTCAATACATTTTTGGATTTTTTTGTCGTCGGCGATTTTTGATAGGGAATTTTTCTCTCACAAAGGGGAAAAATTTGCCGTCGCGTTATTTATCAGCCGATTTCGATAATATTTGGCAAGATTGTTTAGTATTTAAATTCTAGCAAGATTTTGTAAGTATGAACCAAATTGGCCAAGAGCGAGTCGAGATACAATATAGGCTTATGAAGATTCAGTTAAAGATGTGTCACGAGATCTATTGTTCGGAGAAATACTAGTTTTGAAGAAAATTAATACTAAACTTAAAAAGATATATTCGTACATACTTCAGCATGTACTAACATGTATAAGATCACGACGTCATCGGAAAATACTACTGGACAAGGATGAAGGGCATAAAGAAAATGCAAGCTTCACACGTTCTGTTAACCCCTTCGAGCAAATAATATCTACAGAGCTACAGTCCATATGTGAAAGTAGTAAAAAAATGTCCAAGCGCCCTCATACATACCGACTTAGATAATTAATCACAATGGTCCGTTTTCTCGAATCTCCACGCTATGTGACTGCCTCGGTGGCTCAGTGGTTAGTGACCCTAGCTTCTGGATCAAAGAGGCGTGGGTTCGATCCCCACCCAGGGCAAATATTTATGTGATGAACATAAGTGTTTGCTCTGTGTCTGGGTGTTATTTAGTTACTATCTATATAAGTATGTATTTAAATATAAGTATATGTAATATATCAGTCTCTGGCAGCCATATCACAAGCTTTGCTTAGTCTGGGGACCGTGTGTAAGATGTCCCCTAATTTTATTTCATTTATTATTTATTTATTTATGTCATTTAATTAGTGTTTTTAACCGAGCACTTTGGCATCGCGCGGCGTTGTAGTCGGCTTGCAATCGCCTTAGCCTGCCCACTACGTAGCTTGGGCAGAGTTTTGGCTCAGACACTTTTTTGCACGATTTTGACTCTATAGATATTTGTTCGTAGATTAACCCCGATAAAATTCCCCACGCTACCGATTTTATACCCAGCAAAAGCACAATCTTCGAGAAGAACTAAGTTTCCATTTTAGGAAGCCAAACTCGGAAATTGCTTACACAGTTCCTTGTGCTAACTAGGGCGCCCAACTTTACCCAGATTTAAGTGAGAACGAATAAAACAAATGTGTTTTCGGAACTAAGTCTTGTAACTGAACGGTTTGAGAAGGGGTGAATATGGATTGAATGGAAAAATAAGCGAAGTTATATGGAAAGTGTTTTTTTTTTGTGAATAAAAAAGACTTGTGTTATTCATCTAGCTAGAGTACCTGGGTAAGTAGGATAGATTAAGTATGAGAACAGGTTTTTTCTGGGTAAGTATGCGGTATTTGGATATGTCTGCGAGTAGCAGCTTAAGTACATATAAGGTTTCACTGAAAGATGTATAGATCGGAGAAAAGAGACTGAACATAGAGAGTAAATAGATTTCAGGATATCATGCCATCCACTAGTTCTCTCCTGAACTAACAACTAAATTGGTATTTTTTGATTGGGCTTGATGTTGAAACCTTATGATATTTTGTTATTTATTATTCAACTAGGTAAGTAAGAAGATACCAAAATCACTCTGTTTGACATGGCAGGCGGCACGCTGGCAACAATAGTAGACTTAGTAGCGACTGTGGAATTATGAATCAGCGAATTCAATGTAAAAACCAGTGGGTATATCGCCCAATAAAACATTTTCATTTGTCATTAGGGTCGATCTAACAAATGAAATGTTTTTCTTTATGTGGAATAACTTCATTAGAAAACATTACCCTTCAAAACCAAACAGTTAATATTTAGCTTATCAGTTGAATGAACAATAAAAAAAAACAAATAATACAAAACTAAGTTACAAATGAATAACGCCACAAACTTCTGATAAAAACAACATTGCTATAAAATTATTTTCTTTATGCCGCCGAGAATGTTACGAGAAAGTTATTTATACAAAAAGAGAAAGAAAAACTTGTCAAGTAAAATGATTTTGCCATAGTTAGAGCCGTCTGAGGGTCTCGAGGGTCCTTAGCCCTGAGGCGGTCCTGACGAGACAAATGCTTTGTCCACCCTTGTTAGCTGACCCCTCTTGCGGAGACTCGCGATGTGGCGGCCAATTACAATATTAAAAGGAATGCTGAAGTGAAGAAAGGAAACACGAAGACTATTAAGATCTATCATAAAGCAAAATATAACGCTCTATGTAGGTACGTAATCTCAAAAATTAATAAAGCTGTTTTGTTTCATGTATCTTACATATTATAGGAAGAAAAAAAGTAGTGAAAAAAATCGGCCAATTGCGAGTCGGACTCGCGTACGAAGGGTTCCGTGCCGTGTTGGAGCCCCTTTAGCCCCATTCCTTTTGCCATTAATTAATAACGAGCAAAAAAACTAAATATCACGTTTGTTGTACGGGAGCCCCATTTAAATATTCATTTTATTCTGTTTTTCGTATATGTTGTTATAGCGGCAATCAGAAATGAGTGTATCTGTAAAAATGTCAGCGGTCTAGCTATCACGGTTCATAAGATACAGCCTGGTGACAGACAGACGGACATCGGAGTCTTAGTAATAGGGTCCCATTTTTACCCTTTGGGTACGGAACCCTAAAAAGGATCTTAAGAAGTCTATACGATATTTTGTCATTAGAACTGCCTCGGTGCATCAATATGGAATGAAAAAAAAATGCCAAGTTGATGGCCTCGGTGGCTCAGTGATTAATGAACCTGACTCCTGGGTCAAAGAGACATGGGTTCGATTCCCACCCAGGTTATATATTAATGTGATGAATAGGTGTTTGCCCTCTGTCTATGTGTTATTTATGTTAGTATTATCTATAAGTATGTATTTAAAATTATATAGGTATGTAGTATATCAGTCTCTGGCAGCCATATCACAAGCTTTGCTTAGTTTGAGCTCAGAGACGGTGTGCAAGATGTCCTCTAATATTTTATTTATTAATATTATTCATTCATTTATCCAGTAAGAGATTCACGATGACATTGAAAGTAACTGAAAGTATTTATAGTTGCAAAGACGAACCCAGTTTTACATAAATATGTACCTACTTCACGTTTTGTTTTGATCATATCATAGCCCTATATTTTCAGCAAGATTTGTGATGTGTGTGATATAATAAAACAATCGGGTCCAAAAAAAAAAAAGTATTTTAACATAAAATTGTCTTATTAATCCTTAGAATTCAAAGTGGCCACAAATGATACTAAGATGGCCACAACCGGTGCGTCTACCCTACTATAATGTGCTGCCCTCTCGAGAGTTTAGTGCTGAACATTGGCCTGCACACAAAGAAGTTTGGCGGATTCTCATTTGTCATCGATTTTTTTGCGGATGTTTGCAACTCAAAACATCTAAAAGTAGCCTTAACAAATCGATGGTAAGTAGTAATATAATAAAACATAATTAGTTGAATAACATAATGAGGACATTCTGAGCCTGTACTTGACCATGTAATTTAAAGCTAGTCTTAAACTTTTCACATTTTTTGCCAATTATACGAAAGTACTAAATCTCTCCCTGTGAGAAAACACAATTATCCGAATGTCTCTCAAGAGTCACAACAAACAGTTACACATTACCTTTTTACCCTAACCAAAACACAGTGAACATAAATCTCTGCCATACATTTCGTTGATTCACATACATATTTATGGCCAAAACAAAACAGGCGAACATTCACCCACTTTCGTAATATCCAATACAATTTGCTTCCCGTAGAAACTGTTTACACGAGCCAATAAAACCCGGGAATATTCAATACTATGCGCCAAAATACATGAATATTGCATCCCTTACTGAAATACGATGATGAACAGGGACAGTAACATGCGCCACAAATTCATTTGTTTATAATTAAGTTAGGGATGGTACACACGATGCGGTGCGGTGCATGAGTGGTGACGCTGCATTGTCTTTCATAGGAATGTCGATGACGTGCGGCGCAGCGCGGCGGTGTCGAAATATTTTGATTGATATAACACAAAATGATCCGGCGCCACGCCGCACGCATACTACGCTGCGAGCTCGCGACGCTGTAGCAGTTGCATATACAGGGTATATTCAAAAAGCATCCTTTTAAGGGATTATTCTATACATCAAAACTAACAACTTTTGTTCTGCGACTTTTGTCAGAAGTATAAAAAAACCACTGTTCCATACATTTTGTCGCACGTGAACGATATTTTTCTATGGAACAACAACTTATTTTTTGAGAATTATTGAAAGTCGTAGAACAAAAGTTGTTAGTTATGATGTACAGAACTGGATGCTAATTGATTTAAATAACCCTGTATAAGAGAATTAAGAGAGCATGTGGCAACGTAGCTCCTATAATAAGTCTGCCTAAGCCTGTGCCGAAAAATCAATGCGCTACTGCGCCGCACCGCCCCGTGCGAACCAGCCCTTAGAGGCAGGCGATGATCGCGTGACCTGTACGGAACCATGCATCCCTAGTCCTGTTCCATTCACAGTTTCATGTTAAAATTCCTTATCCTGCTCAAAATAAGGTTGAAATTCATTGTCTTCAGGACAATGAATTTCAACCTTATTTTGAGCTAGAGTTCAGTTTGTGATGTTGTCACGTTATCATTATCAAGGTAATGAGTCATCGTGGAAAGTGGGCTTATTAATATGACTCATGTTGTTACCGAGGGTTGCTCATAGAACGCTATGACTATGATCAACATTCTGTATAAGGATAGGTATTATTCTCGCATCAGTAGCTTACTGTTAATTTAGAAAGTTCAGATGTCTGGTAATTAACACTTTACTTACGAGTAGTAGCTATGTATCTTATTCTAATGCGCCTTCGAGCAAATAATGCGCTCCTATGTGTAAGTTTTAGCACAAAAGATAAAACACATTCTTCGCGATTTATCTGCAAATAAATTTCGCATGAACCAAATTTTCTTCATATAGAAAGAGCGTAGTGACGATTGATGTAATGTCAATAAAAAAATAGATCTGAATTGTGCGAGTTTTTAATGCGTTTTTTGCTTCGATCATGAATTTCTGATTGGAAAAACACATTATTTCCAAATTAGTTTGATATCGAAAATCAAAGTAAATTTTTTCATTTTTTTTTTTCAGCCTATTGTGTCCCATTGTTGGGCAAAGGCCTCCCCCACCTCTTTCCACGCATCCCGGTCTTCTGCTAAGTTGGTCCAGTCGGAATGAAAAGAGCGAAGTTCGTCACGCCACCTCATTCGGGGTCGACCCGGAGGTCGCCGGCCATCTGTAGGCTCCCATTGAGTGACGATCTTCGCCCATCTCTCCGGGTGCATCCGAATCACGTGGCCCGCCCAGTTCCATTTCAGTTTCGCTGTTTTGATCCCAACATCGGCAATTCCAGTTTTTGAGCGAATTGTATTATTAGGGATTCGGTCCATTCTTTGTATACCTAGAATGCTGCGCTCCATCGCCCTTTGGCAAACTTTCAGTTTAAGCTTCTGTCGTTTGGTCAAAGACCATGACTGAGCCCCGTATGTTAGTATAGGCAGGATACACATGTCTAGGAGTCTCCGTTTTAGTGACAATGGTAGGTCACCCTTCATTAGCTCCTTCATGGACCAGTAGCCCTTCCAGGCGTTATCGATGCGTCTTTCGATTTCTTTATCCTGCCTGTTTTCGAATGATACTAGCTGGCCCAAATAGACATATTCATCGACATAGTGTATTTCCTGTCCATCCACCTCAAGTCTCTGTTTTACGCTGTTAGTCATAATTTGTGTCTTTGACCTATTCATTGTGAGCCCGACCTGAAGGCTTACTGTACTCAGATCCTCGAGCATTTGCTGTAATTCTAAAGCTGTTGGGGCAAACAGTATAATGTCGTCGGCAAAACGAAGGTTTGTAAGTTTTTTATCACCTATATTTATGCCTTTATTCTGCCATTGGACGCTTAAGCTTCTGAAGACTTCTTCCAAAGTACTGGTAAACAGTTTAGGGGAAATTGGGTCTCCCTGCTTTACTCCTCTTTTTATATTGAAATGGGGCCCAGAATTTAAAGAGTTGAGTTTAATTGAGGCTGTACTATTGCCATAAATGATTTTAAAGAGGTCTATGTAAGTTTTGTCGATATTTTGTTTTTCAAGAGCTGTGAATATGGAAGAATGCTTAACCGAGTCGAAAGCCTTTGAATAATCCACGAATGCTAGATAAAGTGGTTTTTTAAATTCGTTATATTTTTCAATTATTTGATTTAAGCTGTGGAGATGATCGGTGGTCGAAAAACCAGCTCGAAATCCTGCTTGTTCCGGAGGTTGATAGCTGTCTAGTTTTGCACATATCCGGTTTTGAATTACTTTAATAAATGTTTTGTAAATGTGTGATACTAAACTAATGGGTCTATAATTGGAAATATTACTTTTATCTCCTTTCTTATGAAGCAAGATTATGTTGGCATGGCAGATTCTTGATGGTAGTTGACCTGTTATTAGAATTGCGTTAAAAAGGTTGGCTAGGTGTGGTAGCAAAGTCTTTTCGCCTATTTTGAGGGCCTCCGATGTGATCCCATCCTCTCCAGGGCTCTTGTTAAATTTTAAACTGGTTATGGCACGATGAACCTCAAGTCCATTTATTAGAGAAACGGTTTCGGGGCATGAGTATTCAATATTATGTGTAGAAAACGAGTCATTATCCGAATACAATTTCTTATAAAATTTGCTGCATATCTCTAGCAGTTTGTCTTGACTATTGAATTTATTACCATGCTCATCTTGTAAGGTGTTTATCCAAGTTTTACTCGAATTGACACCCCTTTTTGCCGTTCGGAGAGATGTTTTCTTTTCAATAGCCACTTTCACAAGATGACAATTTAGTTTTCTGATGTCTTTTCGGATGTTTCTCTTAACTTCCCTGTCTATTTCTTTGTATTCTTGAGTGTTTCTATCTAATTCCGCCCGTCTGTCTATTAAATCTACAGTGTGTTTAGTTAATTTTTGTTTTTTGCGCTTTGTACTCTTAATTTTCTTACTCGCGTTACGAATTCCGTTAACTATATTGTCGTATAAGATGTCAACATTGTCGTCGTTTTCATCTATTGGAAGATTTTTGAAATGATTTGATAGATCTATATTAAATTGCTCTTTGTTGTTTATAAGTGTATCTTTTGTGAGTTTTCTGATTTGATTTGAAAATAATTTTAATCGATGAATTTTAAAATTAAACTTGATCTTCGCTCTGACAGGACGATGATCTGAACTGAATTTTATTTTGTTTATGACACTGACGTCTTTTACTATTTGCTTATCGGAACATGTGATGAAATCTATTTCATTTTTGTAACCCGCTGGAGAGACCCAAGTCCATCTTCTCTGCGGTTTTTTAACAAAGAAGCTGTTAGAAATGTTTAAGTTTTGGCCAAAAGCAAACTGGATCATACGTGCACCCCGTTCGTTTCGGTTTCCCAAACCATATGGCCCAAGAATGTCATTATTGTCACTGATGTGCCTTGGCCCAATCTTCGCATTAAAGTCGCCGATGACCATGTTCCAAGTGCCTCGATTTTCGTCACAAGCTCGGTTCACTAGGTCGTAAAATGATTCTATTTCATCGTCCGAATGGGAACATGATGGAGCGTATACTTGGATCAGAGTCAATGTTTTGTTCGGTGCAATTCGAAACTTTAGAACCGCGACTCTTTCAGAGTATCCAACGAATTCGATAATATTATCTTTCCACTTTTTAGCAACCATAAATCCGACACCATAAAGTCCCTTGGTCTCGCCAATGTGGAAGAAAATACCGTCACTTCGTTCCTCGGTGATTTCGCCTAAGCGTCTTATTTCCGAAAGGCCCATTATGTCCCACCTTATATTTTTTAAACTATTCTCGAGCTCTAATAATCGACTGTCGTCCATTAAAGTTTTTACGTTATACGTTACAATGTTAAGCATATCGGAATCCTTTATAGCTTTGGCCGTGATTGTTTGACGGTTGATCGTCATTCATTTTTATATCTATTTTTAACTCTTTCACAATATCGCACATTAAGTGGCGGTTTTCAACTAGTCTGATAGAACTACTTAGAAGAAAATGTATGAACAACAAAAAGCAGTAAGTAATCGTATTTAAAAACTATTTATATGTATGTGTAATAAGTATGAAAGCTTTTTGATCATTCATTTTTATTTAACCTAATTAGTCGTACTTACTGTTGTATGCTTTTAGGTGTGTTTGCTCTGTTTGAACCTACAAAATACAATCAACCAAAATTTTAAAAATCTACACAACTAAACCAAGCTTAAAATCCCTTTTGTCTGCGACACATTAGGGCTCGCAAAGTTTTCGAAACTAAGCGCTGCGGAGTGGGACCAGGAACAACGTCCGATTAAGGGGGAGATAGACTTTGGTATACAGGGTTCTACCTAATCAATTAGCATCATTTTAGGCTTATTCTGTATATCAAAACTAACAAATTTAGTTCTGCGACTTTTGTTAAATCTCAAAAAAAAAACAGCTGTTCTATAAATTTTGTCGCGGATGAACAATATACATTTTTCCATGGAACTACCAATTTTTTTTTGAGTTTAGACAAAAGTAGCAGAACAAAAGTTGTTAGTTTTGATGTACAGAATAAGCCCCTAAAACGATGCTAATTTATTAGGAATAATCTTGAATCCCTGTATTGATTAGGAATAACGTACACTTTCGATGACATAAAATTCATCATAATCATCATCCGCAGCCTTCTTTATCCCATTTCTATGTAGGCCTCTCTCTTTCAGTGCCACATGCACCGGTCCTTTGATCCAATAATATGATTTTTTGAAGAAAAAATATCGTATTTTTTTACTAAACATAACGTGCAGTCATGTTAATAGAACATCCTTATAAACTCCAAAGTGCATCTACGCAGCACGTAGCAACAGAGGTGGGGATACTCTATGGTATAGCATAATGACGGGTGAAGCCGCGGGTAAAAGTTAGTTTTGTAATTAAATAATTGCAATGTTATAGTTTAATATTTATTATCTTTAGACCTTCAAGGGTCTGCGGCTGATCCAATTGCTTTTAATGTAGTACATAGTAGTTCGTGTGGATGTATTTTTTCTGTGTATGTTCATCGATAATTTTGCCAATTGGGAACCGAATCGAAAAAATCTTTTAAAAGAGTATACTTCCAAAGTGGTCCCAAATTAATTTTACAGAAATTGGTAGAGCCGTTTTTGAAAAATCAACAATAATGTAAACAATTCGAGCGAAATTATCGAATTTTGTGCACGATGGAAGACGGTTTTGCCATTTTATTCGATAAATAATTATAGTATGTAGTTTTAGCTTAAGTAGTATTGTATTTTGTTGTAGTTAATAAAGTCATTTACTCTGTTAAAAATAAAATGGATACTTTTAAATTATTAACGGTAATTTACACATCATCTTAAATGTACGAATGCTAGCTAATAAGCTGTCGAACTCTACCTCCCCTTAAGCTGGATCATTGGAAGCTGCCGTTGTATAAATACGATTCACCCGTTCGGATTCCGGATCCAGATTAAGGTAGTTAATGGTTACTTTGGGCTAAATCCCCGGTTTAGGGCGCAAGGCTGTTTTCGTAGGTACTAAAAGTGCTGGGTTTTCACTAAGTCAACTGTAGTAAGGGTAAGAGAAATTTGCGCTGTTTTTCTTCTCTAAGTGTATTTTTCTTCGATACGGTTTAATTTTGACAAATTAACTTGCTTTAACCAATAATTTTTTTTTAAGTAATTATAAAACTGTGAACTACTTATTTTTAACAGACTTCCAAAAAAGAGGAGGTTCTATGTTCGTGTGAATGTTTTTTTGTGTATGTTCATCGATAATTTCGCAAATTGTGAACCGAATAGAAAAATTCTTTCATAGTTCGAAAAGGTATACTCCTGAAATGGTCCCATTTAAATGTCACAGGAATCGGCTGAGCCGTTTTTGCAAAAACTAACAATAATGTAAGCAATTCGAGCGAAATACCCGAATTTTGTCGATGAACATCGTTAATTTCGCCAATTGTGAACCGAATCAAAAATACTTTTTAGTTCTAAAGGGTATACTCCCATTGTAATTTTACAGAAATCGGCTGAACCGTTTTTGATAAATCAGCAATAATGTAAACAATTCGAATTTTGTACACGATGAAAGGCGGTTATGCCATTTTTTGCGAAAAATAATTATTAATTGTATTGTTAAAGAGAAAATTACTCATAGAAATATGTTTGTGATTGAAGCCGTTAAAGTTAAAGGCCGTTTAAAATCAAGCAATTGTACATTTGTGTTCCGTATGTGACCTCGCAATTATTCGTCAAACCTCAATTCATTTACAAACAATTAGCTACGATTACGGCCCACTACAGAACGAAGAGAAAATCACGGCAATTTATTTCGTTTGTTTATACGGTTCGAACAATCGAAGTAATTGGTTGCGGTCTCAGATTCGAGAATTACTGTGTACACTCTCTGTAACGAAATTCTACAACCAAATTTTATTCGCTATAGAGAGTTAAGAACTTTTTCATCAACACACAAGCAATGAGATTGTATTGACATCTTACAAACTACGATTTTCTTATGCTGGACGTGTCAATCGTTGTAAAGTAAGTCTACGACTGATAAATAGTACGAAATGTGTAATTTCTGTAAGTATATAGTATTTTTACTACCTTGCGTCAAAATTACTGATGATAATTCAATTAAAGTGGTATTTCACAGGTGTTTTAAGCCAACATGACATTACAAACACATGTTATTCATGACCTCAAGCTGATGATGTTTATATTCATAATGGTGCAAAATAATAACGATCAAAATATGTATTAAAATGTTTCGTAAAAGAGATAGGCTGCTGCGTTATAATGAGAGCAATGTACGTTTGAGTCTCAACAAAATCGAACTTTTCTCTTCGTTATAAGGAGTTTTTTTGTTACATTGAGTTACCTATACGTTATATTGGATTTTTAAGTAATAGGATTGTGTACTATTGAAACTGCAGCGTGGCCGGATGGCCGCATATTGACATAGCGTGTGGGTTGAACGCGAGGTTCAAAGACCTCTAAAAGGAAGGTAGGTAGCTAGCCATTGATCCGATTTTAGGACATACTGCTAGGATCGGGGAATTCTGGAATTATTCCGTTTGGAGCAATTTCTATTATTACGGCTTTATTTCCATAGTGTATTTCTCTAGACGACTGACATATAGCTGGTCACACACACATCATTACGACATAAGTATTTTCAACATGGGAATTCAATCTCGAAATTGCAATTGCGAAGTTAATCTACTGTGTTGGCAAAATATATGGATGTTATGGAATAATTTTCAAATTTTTGGGGTTTTTGATCTACTTACCTACTATTGACAAAATATATGGAATAGTTGATATACTCGTAAATTTCGAATTTTTGGGGCTCTTTTTGTAAAAGATATTCTAAAATGTGTCCGTCAGCGTAGTCTAGATAATCACCCGTTATAGTAGTAATTTGTAATAGTGTGATGCTCTCTTTAAATATACTTAAGTAAGTGGTACAGGTGTCCAGTATAGAGTAGTATTATTATTACCCATAATCGAGAAGTCTATTTAAGAATGTAGAATATAATAAACTGTATTAAGAATATCAATGGGTCTTAATTTATAATGATAACTAAGATTATGTTTCACGGTTTCACGTTACTTTTATTTCAAGCAAGCACCACGAACACTTTGAATATCTAAATGCTATACATTTTAAATAAATATTTCAAAGTGTGTATACGTTTATGAAACAAAACGTAAACCCTGAAGGACCCTTCACTATCCCTTACCCTCTTGCATGTTTTCGAAAGGACACACAAACAGAAAAAGAGAGACAGCAATGCAGGCTTGGAAAATATTAAAAGCTTAGGATTAGGGGAATTGAAGCCGTGGTAGTCTACAGGTAGTGACACTTGCCTTACAATCGTGAGCGGGTTCAAATCTCGGTCCCGCACCGATGAGTTATTTGGAATTTCTGTACAGAATTTCACACCACTGGCTCTTCGGTGAAGGAAAACACGTGAGGCAACCTGCATAGATCTGTACAAAATTCGATGGTGTATGTGAATCTACCAATCCGCACTGGGCCAGCGGGAAATGGCCCAATCACTTTTCGTGAGTAGGCCTACGTCCTGCAGTGGACTATTAAAAAAGGCTGGTACAGTGTTAGGGGAATAAGGGAATCTAGGCTAGGTGAAAACTCAGAGCTGAACTATTATGGTAAAACTCCGCTCGTAAGTCATAAAAAAAGTAAATACCACCCAAATAGCACAGTAAAAGTAATGTATGAACATAGGTCCGGCCTAGTTCGCTAATAACACTTAAACGACATTTAAACCGACACGCTATTTGCGTAACCGGATCACCCCGGCCTTAACAAACCTTTATTTAACCTTATTCACATAAAAAATAAGGTCGCTATTCGATTGCTCAAGAAATTGAGATTGTAATGTCTGAGGTTACAGACCGTCTACTAATTAATTAGGATTAGGGTTCCGTGCTCGCGGCAGATAAAACTTTGTGGCGGCGTGACGTCACAGACCCTAAATCATCGCTGTACTTAAATTTTGCCTAATCCTCGTGGGTTGGGACTGGAATTGCTTTTGGGGTAAAAACCACAAGCCGCAATGTACTCCAGTAAAATTAAGTAACCGCGTCAGAATGTAGGTTGGTATACATTGTTGGTTATTGGCTTAGGCTTTGTGCCAATAATTCTTGTCTGTAGTAATTAATTTGCGATGTCAGCTAGCTTGGGCTTAGTTGAAATAGACCTGACAGACTATATTTTACTTATATTGAAGCAGAGATCATGAAATATCGTGTCAAACTCCCTGGCGGGAGACCACATAGTTATAATCATGTAATATACAGTGGTAGTTTATTGAATCACGCGTTACTTTGCGGAAGTTCATCTTCAAATTCTTGTTTTAAATAAATATTTAGTGTATTTCCGCTCTGTCGTAGTCATAAAAGTTAAGGGTACCATTCAAAATCCTAAGGGTTCCGTACCCAAAGGGTAAAAACGGGACCCTATTACTAAGACTCCGATGTCCGTCTGTCCGTCTGTGTGTCTGTCTGTCACCGGGCTGTATCTCATGAACCGCTACAGCTAGAAAGTTGAAATTTTCACAGATGATGAATTTCTTTTGCGGCTATAACAACAAATACTTAAAACAGAATAAAATTAATAATTAAGGGGGGCTCCCATACAACAAACCTGATTTTGTAGCCGTTTTTCGCTCTATTTTAAAAACTCGTATACAGGTAGATGCTTAAAATTTTCACAGAATATTTAGCGGTATGTTCACTTTAATGATAAGTAATTAAAATAAAATAAATATTTAAGGAGGGCTCCCATACAGTACGGAACCCTCCGTGTGCGAGTCCAACTCGTACTTGGCCGATTATTTAGTAATCGTCTAATGAAGATTATTGTATATCAGTTTACCATAATCTTAACCATAATATTATCGAAATAATTAGTTTTTTCACACAGGTAATGCATTTAAATAATTGTACAGAAATTGTACATCCAAAAAACACTCACAGTTTTTTTCTATGTCGGGTAGGTAAATGATATTTTAATCATAGACATAGACAGCTTTTTATTGTGACAAAAATACAGAACAAAAACCTTAACGTATAGTACAACATAATAAATATTAAAACTAAATAATTATGCAAAAGTAATTCAGTCTATATTTTCTGTCATCACGTTTAATCACGTTTTATTATTTCGTCAAAAAGTCCGCCTTAAATAAATTATTGGCAATGAACCCCTTTTTCCATAATAATTATCAGTTATCTCACGCAAATAATGCGTCTTAATAAATGTACGAAAATTGTGGGTACATCAAAATAACACTCATAGTTTTGGGTTACAGTATTTCGAGTTCTGACAAAAGTCGCAGAACAAAAGTCGTTAGTTTTGATGTAGGAACAGAATAAGCCCCTAAAAGGATGCTAATTGCTTAGAAATAACCCTGTTAGTATACGTTTACATTATTTTAAAATGGCTGAGCTGAGCAGGGCACTTAGTTCGGAGAACGGATGGCCGACGTGGCCGTAAAGTACTCGAATGGAGACTACGTACCAGGAAGCGAAGCGTAGGACGTCCACTGACCAAGTGGACCGACGATATAATTAAGACCGGCCGCTTCCAACCGGGCCTAGGGGAGGCCTATGTCCAGCAGTGGACGCCATTCGGCTGATGAATGGATGGAAATAAAGCTGTTCTCCGAAAGTTCTGTTGAATTTAGAGCCTTCTCCTAACTGCGGTTGTGCTCTAGATTTTGGGTAAGATTGATATAAATGTTTCAGAAGGCAATTGTGGAAATAGAACTTCGTTACGAGACAATTTGAATTTACGTTCTTGATGTCGCATGTTTTAATGTTGAGAAACGCAATGTCACAATGAAACGAGACCATGGATGTACTATTCGGTTTTTTAGACTATTGATATGTTCTTATCTAGATTAGAACTGTACTAACCGTTACTAATAGTATCAGCTTTTAATTTAAATTATTATTTTAATATATTCCATACAAAAATCTGTCGTCTAGAGAAACGACTAGCACATACCTATAAGGATTAAAAGTAAATTGAAGACGGTTTTCAAAAAATATATGCCTCTATATTTTTTAAAATTAAAATAAAATTATTTATTTCTCATACATAAATAATTAAATAACATTAAAATATAAACTTAAATAGCCTATCCAAACTAAAATAACGAATCCAAACTGAAATAACCTATTTTATAATTTTAATATTTTTTTTTGGTATTCTTACAAATATGACATTTGAAGAGTTGTTCAAATGTCTTTTTTATGTCATGTCATGTTGTTTATTTATATTACAGTTTCTACGAATCTAATGATTATTTTATAATAATCTATCTAACGGACTAACTGTAATTATTATTTTTATACCCACAGTAAACATCCCCATTGACTTCAGGTATTACATTTTTTACCAATGGGATCCACTTTTTCTTACATCCATGAATGAGATGGATTTATAATAATTGGCAATTAAGTATTCTATTTTGAAATATTGACATTAATGAGAAAGTTACCTTGTTTTGAAATGAAAAGAAGTTAGGAGTACCGTGAAGACTAATAAATGCTCGTAATGAGACAACTTGGAGTTTCAATGACAAATTAATGGCAAGTTTCCACGAAGTTTAACTAATTTTCGAAAATTCGTCGAAAGTGTTCCTTGTTGATATTAGCTTTAAATCGTAAATTTATCTTTCTCTTGAATGTTTTGAGCGTCATAATCACATCTTGGTATTTCAAGGCCGAAGTGAATAGGAGTCTTATAGGGTAGGTATTTAGATACCTAAACGTTATCTACATTGTCAGTTTCCATTTGACAAGACGATAATCAAATGGGGATTTATCAACGTACTAAATGTCATAATACTGCAAGATATAGGCTTCCCGTACGTATTGCCTAAATAGTTGATTGATTCTACTCTGGATCAAGCTTGTGTCCATTATACAATACCGCCTGTACACCTTGTGGGTGGACGCCGCGCCATAGGGTCATTTTGTTGGTTCGTCGTCTTACGATAACTTTATTTGTCAATCAATTGTATGTGATAAATACTTATGTAATATTATTCGCTGCCAATTTCACGTATATTTCTTTACAGAGCGTGGACTCATAGCCCAGGAGGTAAGTACAAAAAATTTCAACTAGGTACTTGTACCCCGGATTCAGTCAGCTGGAATGCTTAGCGTGTCGTGGGGATACCCTTCCTTCCTTCCTTCCTTTCAGCCATAGGACGTCCACTGCTGAACATAGGCCTCCCCTAAAGATCTCCAATAAGACCGGGTGGTAGCGGCTTGCATCCAGCGCGAACCTGCGGGCTTAATGAGGTCGTCAGTCCACCTTGTGGGTGGACGTCCTACGCTGCGCTTGCCGGTACGTGGTCTCCACTCGAGGACTTTTCGACCCCATCGGTCATCAGTCCTCCGCGCTATGTGCCCTGCCCATTGCCACTTCAACCTGCCAATCCGCTGGGCTATGTCGGTAACCTTGGTTCTTCTACGGATCTCCTCATTTCTGATTCGATCGCGTAGAGAAACTCCGAGCATAGCCCTCTCCATGGCTCGTTGGGCTACTTGAAGCTTACTAATAAGGCCCATAGTGAGAGACCACGTTTCTGTGCCATAAGTCATCACTGGCAACACACACTGGTCGAAAACTTTCGACTTGAGGCACTGAGGTATGTCGGACGAGAAGACGTTACGCAATTTTCCGAACGCTGCCCAGCCGAGTTGGATTCGGCGATTGGCCTCTTTCTTGAAGTCGGACCTACCTAACTGGACTACTTGTCCTAGGTAGACGTACGAGTCAACGACTTCAAGAACCGAGTTCCCAACTGAAATGGGGGTGGGTACAACATGGGAATTACACATGACCTTTGTCTTGTCCATGTTCATTTTAAGACCCACCTGTTGAGATACTCGATTGAGGCCTTCGAGCATCGTACTGAGTTCCTCTATCGACTTTGCCATGACTACGATATCGTCGGCAAACCGAAGGTGAGTGAGGTATTCGCCATTGATGTTGATGCCGAATCCTTTCCATTCCAGGAGCTTAAAGGCGTTCTCCAGAGTAGCAGTAAACAGTTTCGGAGATATAACATCTCCCTGTCTTACGCCTCTCTTCAAAGGGATCGCCTTGGAGCTCTCTTCCTGTACTCGGACCGACATAGTGGCGTTATTATACAAACACTTCAACACTTCGATATACCGATAGTCAATACGGCATCGTTGAAGAGACTCAAGCACAGCCCATGTCTCGACCGAATCAAAGGCTTTCTCATAGTCCACAAACGCTAAGCAAAGTGGCTGGTTATACTCCTCAGTCTTCTGTATAACCTGCCGCAGCGTATGTATGTGGTCCATGGTACTAAAGCCTTTTCGGAATCCGGCTTGTTCGGAAGGCTGGAAGTCATCAAGCCTGCGTTCGAGACGATTCGTAATGACTCTTGAAAACAACTTATAAACATGGCTCAGAAGCGAGATGGGTCTGTAATTCTTCAATAAGGTGTTGTCACCTTTTTTAAAGAATAGCACCACCACGCTTCTGTTCCATGCTTCTGGCGTTATGCCCTCGAGGACGACGGTGTTGAAAAGCTTCTGAAGGACTTTAAGTACCGGTTTACCACCCGCTTTCAGAAGCTCTGAAGTGATTCCGTCGTCACCCGGCGCCTTGTTGTTCTTAAGTTGGTTCAGGGCCATTCTAATCTCGTACAGGCTGATGTCCGGGATGTCTTCGGTGAAGTGTCGGGTCAGCTTGGCTCTTGGGTCTTTAGCCGCGCTATTTACAGGCTTTGCTATCGAGGCGTATAGCTGTCCGTAGAACTTTTCGATCTCCTCCAATACCTCTGCCTTGGTCGACGCTGTACTGCCATCTTCTCTCTTCAGCTTTGTCAGCTGGCTTTGCCCAATAGACAAATGCCTTGCGAACACTTTGGAGCCTTTGTTCCGCTCTATCGTCTCCTTAATATGTTTGGTATTAAAGAGACGAATGTCGCACCGCACTGATTTTGAAATTTGTCTATTGAGCCGCCTGTATGACTTTGCATCATCGGAAGACTGCAGTCTTAGCGAGCGTCGTTCGGCCATGAGATTTAGAGTATGATCGGAAAATTTCCGAGGTCTATCAGAACGGCGGGGTCTAAAGAATTTAGAACCCACCGTTTGGACAGTTTCTACGAGCCCGTTATTGATCTCGTCCACCGACGCAAAGTTCTCCAGGCAAGCAAAGCGATTTGAGAGCTCGAGCTGAAAGTTCTCGGGGTTTTGTATATGAGCATGAGTAGGTTGGAGCGTAGACTTCATCAGGCGGGACCTTTCGAGTTTAACGTTAATATTCAGTTTGCCTCGCACGATTCTGTGATCACTACCGGTTTTTATCCTGTCGATCACGGAGACATCGTTGAATATCCGTTTCTCGCTAGTCATGATGAAGTCTATCTCATTTCTCGTAGAACCATCGGGGCTCATCCAGGTCCATTTCCTGTGAGGTGGCTTCTGAAAGAAAGAGTTCATCATGAAGAGTCCCTCTTTCTCCAGAAAATCTGCCAGCCTCTGGCCCCTGAGGTTCCGTTGCCCATATCCAAATTGCCCCACTCTCAACTCATCATCGCTTTTTTTGCCCAACTTTGCGTTGAAATCTCCCATAACAACCGTGAAGCGGGTCTTAGACGTATGTATGGCCCGACTTACGTCCTCATACATAGCCTCCACTTCATCATCTGGGTGTGACGAGGTCGGTGCGTATACCTGAATGACCTTCAATGAATATCGTTTAGATATTCTGAATATTAGGTATACAACCCTGGATACCCGTTTGAATTTAAAAAAAAAATGAGTAAATTGCACCAACTTTTAAAAACTGAAAATTGGTGTACGGGTAGGAAAATTACCAAAAAAAGTTATATTTATTTATTTAAAAAAAAATACTAACTGTTATCCCCACCAAACGCTAAGCATCCCAGCTGACTGAATCCGGGGTATAATTGTTGTACACCACAATGAAAACGTAATATCAAAAATTCAGCTTTTAGAAAGTAGTTGCAATTTTTTGCGCTTACCTCCCGGCTTGCTTATTATGCGCAGCGCAATTTTCTATCCTTAGGCGATGACTTCATTTTATTTAAATTATCTAAAAGCCGTAAATTTCAAGGCTGCTCTTACACATATCAGAAGTCATGCATGCAACCCCGTGCTAGGTAGAGCAAGGAACATGTTAAACGTAGCGCTCCCGGCAAATATAGAGGTACTGCAGAGCTATGAATAAATTGACTCCGTTACATGCGCTGTTAATAAGAAAACAAAAACTGTTCTGCGGGTAAATTACTCGGCAGCTTTGCTATGTTCCGCGGCAAATAGAAAAACAAACGTGCGATGCATAAACACTTCAAAGCAAAGACCGTTGCAACTTTGTAGTTTTCAATTCTAAGTTTTGGGAAACGTTGCAATTGTTAAGAAAATAGTGTGAGTATGCAATTTGTTGCGACACGCTTTACTATAACAGGTCAGCAACATGTAGAATTTTGAACTAGAAAGTTACGTTTGTTACGAACAATATACCTACCTACGCTGCGGTGTATTTGTAAGAATATTGTATTGAAATGTGTTTTTGTGAACCCTCAAAATGTAAGTAAGCTATGATTTAAAAAAAGAATGCAAAATAAAGATATTTCAGTCTGAAACAATGATTCAAACTAAGCGTAATATGTAATAAAATAAAAAAAAATCGCTCACATTTATAATGTTCGAATTTACATTTTTATTTTTTATTTTTGTGAATTTAAATGTATATAATGCTATTTCTGTGTTAGTCTGGTGTAATATATGGCCTGCCGAAATTTGCCATTTAGTGCCAATTCATTTTATGGAAAAATATTTTGTTTGGTCGCCAACCTAAATTGTAGGAAATAAAAAAAATAATAGCGAAATTATTTTACAAAATAAATAAACCTAATACTGAAGAACCGTACCTGAATACTACAAGGCCTAAGCTCCATATACAGGGCATAGGTATTAAACGCAAAACCTTTTAAGGGCGGGTCTAGTACATCGATACAAACAACTTCTGTTTTAGGACTTTTGGAAAATCACGTCAAATCAAGTAAAAACAGCTTTTTTAATACAAAAAGTTCGGCAAAATGAATGGAGAAGCGTTTTTTTTTGCGAATTTCGAAAAGTATTGGTAGGGTCAAAAGAGTTTTTTCCCGCTCTTAAAAGGTTTTGCGTTTAATACATATGACCCTGTATTTTTGCAATGTCACTTGAATTTATGTTATTTATCAAATCTCTAAATTGTAAGCGACGACTTAAATGGGTCTTCAATATACAGCATTATGAGCCCATGCACCAATTATGCAGCTAAAATTGCTGTCTGCGTCAACTTTACTAACTTTTTAATACTTTTCATTTTATCCAACTAAAACTAATTTGCGAAAATATTGAAGTCCATTTTAAAATATGAACGGGAGTGGATTAAAAGTTTTTGGGCCAGATTTACGCTGCAATATTGGGTTTTTACTACTGAAAGTAGTTGTGAATATTAATGATTGTTTATCAGGACGCGTTAAGGTTAACTATGGCCGGAGGGAGCATGAATAAAATATAATAACTAAGGGTCGCCGCAGCTCTTAAATTTTGTACGACTTTGACCTTGTTAGGCTTCCAAGTGGTCGTATTAATTATACATTTATGTGTAATATGGTTTTAAAGTAAAGGTTGTCATCGAAATGTTCTACGACAGTCATTACTTGACAATCGTTTGAAAATGGATTTTTAATATTAGCACGTTAACCAGCTCAGACACAGAGCTATTACAACTAGAGAGATAGCGCTGTTGTTGCTAGAGGAAATTCTCAACCACAAAAATGTATGGAAAATTTGGCTTAGAGCTGTCAAAACTGTCAAATATGTATTGGAATTATGGTGGACACTATACTGAGAGAAAAACACGGCAACTAGCCACTGAATCCAGATATTTTTCATGTCTCTTTCTAACTCATGCCATACTTAATCATTGCATATCTTTCTTTCTTTTCTCGATCGACCACATTATCCCTCTGGTATCTTTCTGAGCTCAGCCAATGAAATAATGCAAAATATCCAAAATAAGTAAAATACAAGCTACCTACCTACGCTATAGATTTCTCACAATGTCGTGCATCTTATATTTTTGATTTTTTAACATAAACATTTTGGGAATTAAATACACGAGACTGCATATCACCAGGCGGTATGTAGTCAAACGTAAACCTGTATTAAATGAATAAAAAAACCGCTAAGAACTGAATTCTCATCGCTCCAACATTTCCTGGTTAAAAAAGGCAAAAATGACGTTCTTAGGCTATTTTAACATATTCCTCGGATATAGAATTATAGAGCGAGTTATCTAATTCATCCGTAACCATCTCAAATTACGCCTCAATACTTACAAATAAATACACTGTCGTATAAATAACACTACGTAAACAAGACAACGAAAACAACTTCTCCCGAGGAGCAAAAGCAACCCTCTTAAGACGCCACAATCATAACTATCCTATATCCGATTTCCTAAATCTAATGGATTAGTGTCAACAGCAAATACATTTCGAGTCCAAGGGGAATACTCAAATACCACTTAAGCATCATCATAACATAGGAAGTGTATCTATGCATTATACTTATACTGAGTTGCATCGAATTGTGATAGATACTAAATTAAATGAAATCAACAACTTATACCTACTTACTGCACATTTGAAAATTACGAGAGAACGGATTTTTACAATATGGAATACTTTCGAACACACGATACTAAATAAGTAAACACAGTGAAGTAATTTTTAACCGACGATTTCCAAAAAGGAGGAGGTTCTATGTTCGTCTGTATGTTCATCGAAAATTCTGCCAATTGTGAACCGAGCCATTTTTGAAAAATCAACAATAATGTCAATAAACAATTCAAGCGAAATATTCGAATTTTGTACACAATGGAAGGCGGTTTTGCCATTTTTTGCGAAAAATAATTACTTAAATGAAATTTGAACGAAAATATGCCCTTGTCTTACCGAAGGTGCGATGCGATATAGGTACACCTCTGAATGATAACCCTGTATAGAGTACTGATTTATAAAGTGCCACTCTATACAGGGTTACCTGCTTGCCCCATACTAAGGCAAAAGGACACACACAATCGTCATGAACAACTTTTACTGTGAGGCCAACCCGGCCAAAATCAGTTGTTTAACAAATTTTGTCGATTTCGAGTAGCAATTTTGTACGGAATAGCTGATTTTTTCTGGACTACTGGTTTGCCCCATAGTCAAAGTTGTTCATAATGATGATCTTAATCACCCCATTTTGGCTATTAGTACGGATATTGCGACGTTTCGCCCCGCAAGCGGTGTGGACCGCGGGGCGAATCGCCCATGACTCTTTTTGAAGGCCCCCATTCGCCCCGCGTGGCGAAACGCCGAGAACGATGAAGGAAGAGGTCGTTTTGGACCACGTTGATACAGAACAATTTCCCGCATCAGTATTACGTTACAGGGCAAGCAGATAGCGCGAGCTGTAGTTACTAAGTACATATAAGTATTTTAGCTAAGCCTCGCTGTTGTATTCAACTTGTAACAATGTATACAAAAACACTCGGAAGCTGTAAATGATCAGCAAAACCTTAATACAGGGTAAAAGAAGGAAGCCTTCCCTTCCGTCGTCCTTTCTGAACTAGGTCAACACACTCATTCAAGGGCATTACTCGAGCTCCGCCCTTATTTCTCGCGGAAAATACTGATGTAGCAGCATCTTGTGATTAAACTTTACGTATTTACTGAATTTTTTACCGCGTTTTATAAAAATGAGGTTGCGTGACTGTAGCTTCTTTGAGATCTTGGAGCCTTGTCGTAGCGTATGCGTAGAATTTTGTAGATATAAAAGAATCGTGAAGAAATTGTCAAATATAATCTATTTTACAGCACATTGCCCTAGATAATTTGCAGTGGGTTATTTTGTATTTGTATTTGAATTGTATTATGAGGGTAGATATGGTGATTAGTTTTAATATAAGTACCTAGATTATTTATATTGGTTTGCTTTAGTTATGTAATTAGTCTAAGCTTTGATAAATAAAGATTATATATTATATTTATTAAAAATAAATACTTATGTAGCAGCATCTTCAAACTAAATATTACGTATTTATTGAATTTTTACTGTTTTATAAAAATAAGGTTGCGTAACTATACCTTCTTTGAGCTCTTGGAGCCTTGACGTAGAAGATGCGTAGAATAGTGCAGATAGGAAGAATTATGCAGTTATCGCCAAACATAATTAAAATTTTTTAACGCTTTAAAATAAAGTGTTTTATTTTTGTATGTGTACTCGTAAGTGTTGTGAGATTCTATGCAAACACTTGTATAAACAGGCTTAATAAGTATATATTTATTTACTTACAGACAATTTTGGATTATAAAGTTATTGTTTTTAGTTTTGTTTGCCCTAATAGTGCCTGAATCTGAAGTGTCATGATTATGCATATTTTTGAATAGGTATGGTTTTTAAAGTTATAGTGTATGAACACGATAAAAAATTAATATTAAAAAAATATGTTATCATTAACATTTTTTGTAAAAACTATATAACCGCTTTATGATTTTGTGCCCATTGCGGTGGAGACCATGGGCAGTTGGGGGGCCGAAGCTAAGGCTTGGTTCGCGACATTGGGCGGAGGATAAAGGACAGAGGAGGTGACTCCCGCTCTGGGTGGTTCTTGGTGCAAAGGATGTCTATCGCTATTCAGCGCGGTAATGCTGCTAGCATTATGGGCACCTTTGCACCGGGGGCCATCAGGGGTGGGTTATTTGATTGATTTCGAAATGTTTTTGTATAATATTTGACATGTAATAAATTTTATTTTTTATTTTAATGAATGACTACGTAAATAAAATGATTTAATTTCAATAATAAATAATACAATTAAAACTATATAAAATAAGTATCTTAACATTGCCTCGATATTTCCGCAATGTTGGCATAAATAATGAAATCGAATACGTTCGCGAGAATTGTTCACGTGAAAAGATCTACATTAACAGATTTCACTGTCCCAGCAAATCTGCAGGCGTGAAACTGTTCGACCGCAGCCTGCCAACAAATCCATCAAATTCCGCCTCGAAGTGAAGCAGACAAGCAACTCGGCGCCGGTGGCTGTTCCACCGAGTTATTTATTCTGCGCGAAATGTCGGTTAGCTGGGTTAGCGCGCCGGTCGTAGAGATCTATACAGAAGCCTCCTCTTACTATGGAACAGGCTATCTAACAGTACCAGTGGTTTTCCCACGTGTGAGATACTTAAATTTCTATAGCATAGAAATCATACTCTAATGTTTACGAAACAAGCATTGCTGAATGCAGATTTGTGTGAGTGCGAATTAATAACTAATTGTGAAAGAGAAATGGGATGGTCTATTCAAACGTTTCAGTCTTTACGCGACGCGCTAGACACTTATTGTGATGTATCAAAAATGCTTAAAACACAAAATAGATGTACCTATACGTAAATACGACTAGAGAGAGACCAAGAGAAGCGTGTCATGCGCATTCAGTAAATACGTAAATTCTTGCGCGGAGCTTCGCAAAGTCCAGCGACTTTCTGAAGTGCATTTACTCATCCTTTATTTTTCATAGAATAACTTTTGCTATGGAAGCCAAACCAGAAATTGCGAAATAATAGCTATTCCTTATGTTTTGTTGAAAGTCGATAATTTTTTAGTACGGGTTAGGTGATTTTTTTCCTAGCATTTTTGGGGTTGCTCCCATAGTAAAAATCGTTATACATAGCACGATTTTTATCTCACCCTCGTATGAAGATGGAATATTGCAAATATACCATTACCGTGCCTAGGGCGTCTAGCCACATTTATAAAGGCAACAACGGTACTGCTCCGACTCCCACCAAGGGAGGAGAAGGACCAAAACTGACTAACATTTCATTTCATTTATTTGTGAAAAAATACAACTATCATTACAGGTTCCCTAATTCGACAGTGTAAGTACATGTACATGTCTTATCTCGCAGGATCCACGGCGCTGGTTCATTTCTATGCAAATTCTTGGCCCGGGAACAGCACGGCATGTCCAGAAGGCACTGCAACCTACTAACTACTACACACTCTGCGCCATATCATAAACTAACTGCTATACAGTCTATGTTGGCCTAGTCAGTTAAGGGGCGTCCATTAATTGTCTGAGCGGGTTTAGGAGAATTCTCGTGATAGCCTCTGTTCTTGGCGAGATAATGTGAGATTTGGCTCGAATCAATCTCGCCTTAGTAATCACAATAATAGAATTTCTGATTGCGTAAGTTCAGTGTAGATATGTCAAACTGTGTTTGCTGGGTTCGAAGGTTTGACCATAATTTAGCGGAGATACAAATTTTGTAATATTAACCCAGTAATATTACGTGGCTTCAATTTTAATTTTTTTTAGGAAAAAGCTATACGATTAAGTTCTGTTTACTGTGAGCTCTCCTCGCCCCTTCATGAGAGTCTGAGATTTGGTGCGATCCCCCGTACTTCGAAACACATATGGTATCTTATGTACGTCCCTAACTGTGGTGGGATAAGTAGAAACTACGTAGTTGTCTGCGGCTCGGATTTGGCCATTGATTAGGGAACAGCTGGCCGCAGGGTGGTGTAATGTTGGTGGTTTTTGGAGGTAACTGCGCTCTCGTGCGGGAAATTAGGTAAGCAAGACTTTGTATACATGTGTGTGGGTCGTGTAATAGTTATGTAGATGGGATATTTCCTTGTTTGTGAGATATGAACATTGTATGTAGTTTAATAAGTGTACTAAGATTGCATCACATTAATAAGTGAAACGTCTTTTCGTCCGACATACCTCAGTACATCATGTCAAAAGTTTTTGACAGAAAGTTGTGTGTTGAACTGAAAAGTGGTCTTTTGCTGTAGGCTTTATGAATGTTTTTGATTTTTCAACGGAAAAAAAACGAATCCGAAATTCGTATTTCGTTCCGATAGATCGAATCAAAACATCGGTTCCCATGGAAATGAGTGACGATGTCCTGAACGAGTAAGCGTCGTAAACTGAATACACTAATCTGGACTGAGCCAGCGTGGTCCAGTCACTCTGTGGGTAGGCATGTGTTCAGCAGTAAATTATTAAAGAGACCGGTACTGAAAAGTACAGTATCCTTTACTAGAAATCCGAAGGTGTGTTTGTTGGTTTGTTCCTCTTTCACGGGGCAACGGCAACGGAGCAACGAATTGACTTAATTTTTGCATAGATATTTCCAATCAGTGAAAGATTAGAAAGTGACAGAGGCTACTTTCATTCCGAAAAAATAAATGGTTCCTAGGAGATAGCACCAAAGCCAAAATGTAACGTGGGGAAGCCACGGGCAAAAACTTGTAAATAATGAGTATTTTTTTAAATTTAAAAGTGCCTTTATTAACTACAACAAAATACAATAGGTAAACTGCTAAAACTACCTACACGACTACTACAGTAATAATGAGTATTGATCAGAATTATTATACTACGACTTTTCTATTCCTATATAACACCTTTGGCCATATTGCTAGAAAAGACGGTGAGAATCTAGAGAAGCTAATGGTTACTGGCAAGGCAGAGGGAAACGTCTTCGAGGCCGCAGTCCGATGCGTTGGTCCGACCAGATCCGCACCACTTTGGACTCCTCAGTGTATGACGCGCTGCATGTCGCCGAGGACCGGAAACAGTGGAAGAAAATCATCCGGGAGAAATTGGTGGAAGGTGGTGGTCACGACCCTCAGACATGAGGAAATCGACTGGAGGAGGAGGATAGCACCTTTAGCGAGAAATGCTTTTGCAAAGAACTCGTGCTTTGTAAATCTTTCCATTAGTATAAGTTTCAATAAATCGAATAAAAACATCGATTCCCATAGAAATGAGTGACGATGTCCCAAACAAGTCGACATCGTAACTGACTTTGTATTATATATACTGGTACAGGATACTAGCGTATAAATACTGCCCTTACCGCGGAATTTTGCGCTTAAAAATAAAAGAATCCAAAATTCGTAAATCTTTCCATTGGTAAGTTCCATTCGATCGAATAAAAACATCGATTCCCATAGAAATGAGTGACGATGTCCCGAACGAGTCGGCGTCGTAAAATTTAACGCGCCACCCGACGCACGGCTGATAGTGCCGATGGCGAAGGAAAGTGCCCATAAACAGAATTGATGAACCACAGAGTTCAGCGGCAGGATTCAGGATGGACCAAAATATTGAAATCATTATTTTTCGCAAAAACAACCACAATACCGCCTTCCATCTTGTACAAAATTCGAATATTTCGCTCGAATTGTTTACTTTAATTTTTCAAAAATAGCTAAGCCGATTTCTTTAAAATTTAAATGGGATCACCTCGGAAGTATGCCTTTTCTAACTAAAAATGATTTTTTCGAATCGGTTCACAATTGGCGGAATTATCGGTGAACATACACAAATAAAATCGGCCAAGTACGAGTCGGACTCGCGCACGGAGGGTTCCGCAATGTATGGGAGCCCCCCTTAAATATTTATTTTATTTTAATTTTATTATTTATTATTGAAGAGAATATAAAACTAAATATTCTGTGAAAATTTCAAGCATCTATATACCATTGCATTTATGATACCATTATTAATATAGAGCGAAAAACGTCTAAAAATTCAGGTTTGTTGTATGGGAGCCCCCCTTAAATATTTATTTTATTTTGTTTTTAGTATTTGTTGTTATAGCGGCAACCAAAATACATCATCTGTGAAAATTTCAGCTACCTAGCTATCATGGTTCATGAGATACAGCCCGGTGACAGACAGACAGACAGACGGACAGATGGACAGACGGACATCGAAGTCTTAGTAATAGGGTCCCGTTTTTCCCTTTGGGTGCAGAACCCTAAAAAACATGCAGACGAACATAGAACCTCCTCCTTTTTGGAAGTCGGTTAAAAATGTAAACACTAATTATCTACTTGCCCTGTACTAAGCCAATAGGGGGTGATTAAGACCATCATTATGAACAACCTGTAGTATGTGACAACTCGGAATTGGAGAAAAAAATCGCTATTCCATAAAAAAAATGCAATTAGAGATCGACAAAATGTGTGAAACAGCAGATTTTTTTCTAGAATTTCGGTTTGGATTCATAGAAAAAGTTATTCATATATAATGATAGTCTAAATCACTTCCGTTCAGCTTAATATACCCTGTTCTGGATAACCAAGTTTATTGTTTACCGTACACAATAGTTTATAGTGGGCGATTTTTTAGCAACGTTTGTCGTCGTCGTGGCACGTTCATTTCCGACTAGACTTAAATTAAAAATATTTCACCTTGAATACGTTCCCCGCTAAACCAGCTCGTCGTTACGTCGCGCTGATGTCGACGTACTCGCCCTACAATTGTGTGAGAAATAACTCCCGCAAACATTTTTCTGAGGTCGACAGAGCCTGATGACGGTCTGTAAGACTAAACGACAAAAGTACAGCGAAGCGGAAACGTGCCGGCCTGGTAGAGCGTGTTCCACGGGCCACACTGGCAGTGGAATTACTTGTCATGTTTGCTTAACAAGAAATAAAACAAAATTGAGCGATTTGGATTTTTTGTTCTTTGCTAATCATTCTGTCCTATCCGATAACTAGCAGTGTAATTCAGCTAGGTAGTAAAAGGTGAATCAGGAATAGAACAAATGTGTAACGTAACCGTTAAACGCTTTAAACTTAAAGATATAATTTAAACACTCTTTAAACCCTGTTTAACCGTGCAATTTGTACTGTTAATCATTGTCTAAGCCGTGCGTAAAACTATTGTGGTAAGACGCTAAGTATTTCCCATCGCGAAAGCTGCCACGAAACGTCCAAGCTACAATAGGCGACGTGAAATATTTAACCGTTTTGCAAGTCGGAAAAACGTTCAGAGGGGTTACACGTAAATTGAAACTACAGCTGTTTCCGTATGGCTCCATACATTTCTGTACAGCGCCCCTGACGGAAACGAGGAAGAACTAACCAAAATGTATGGAGCCACACGCGAACTCGAAAGTTTAAGTAAACTACGCAAAACCTGGACCAAGGGCTCTGGTCAGATTCGTCTCATCTTAGTGGAGTAGGCCCACTGACGATATTATCAAATAAATTTTATCGGAATGCATTGACTGAGGTTCGCTCATTAGGGGATATTTCCCAAAAAAAAACATTTTTCATTCATTTCATTTATTTATCATCCCTGAATAAGAAATCCTATGGGGACCCCAACGCGAAGCTATGATGTCATTTTACCCTGAAAATCCCTAAATCTTATGACATAACGTCATTTTACCCTGAATTCCCTAAAACCCTGTTTCAACTCAAAACGTCCTAAGTAGTTCCAACCTGAAACATGCACATGGCGAAAGCCTTAAAAGTAGAAACAGTGGAGGACACTGCCCTCAGAGAGATTGGGGGGTGCGAGTGCTTGGACCACCCGCGAGGGTGGAAAATATCTCGAGCACCCCCTGCCATTTCTCGACCTAGATGGCCATGTCTTGGCGTGGTGGTACTTTTTTCTTAGGTCTCTTCTCCGCTTTGGTAGAGTATGAGCCTTAGTTGGCAAATTGTTTTTGTAGTCTATTCGTTTGTACAGCCTCTTTGTACACAAGTTTGTACCTACAGCCGTGACGAAAGTTTGCAACTTGCAACTTGTTCTTTCTTTCTAGTTTTTGTGTGACATTAGATAGTTTGTACAAATGTTGTTATAAAGGTCGTATTTATCCAATAGTATTCTAAAGATACCGACCGACCGACCTCGTCACACCCAGATGACGAAGTGGAGACTATGTATGAAGACGTAAGTCGGGCCATACATACGTCTAAGACCCACTTTACTGTTGTTATGGGGGACTTCAACGCAAAGTTGGGCAAAAGAAGCGATGATGAGCTGAGAGTGGGGCAATTTGGATATGGACAACGGAACCCTAGGGGCCAGAGGCTGGCTGACTTTCTGGAGAGAGAGGAACTCTTCATGATGAACTCTTTCTTTCAGAAGCCGCCTCACAGGAAGTGGACCTGGATGAGCCCCGATGGTTCCACCAAAAATGAGATTGACTTCATCATGACCACTGAGAAACGGATATTTAATGATGTCTCCGTGATCCACAGAGTGAAAACCGGTAGCGATCACAGAATCGTAAGAGGCACATTGGATATTAACGTTAAACTCGAAAGGTCACGCTTGATGAAGTCCACGCTCCGACCTACTCGTGCCCATATCCAAAACCCCGAGGGCTTTCAGCTCGAGCTCTCAAATAGCTTTGCTTGCCTGGAGAACTTTGCGTCGGTGGACGAGATCAACAACGGGCTCGTAGAAACTGTCCAGACGGTGGGTGCTAAATTCTTTAGACCCCGTCGTACAAATAGATCTCAAAAATTTTCCGATCAAACTCTAAATCTCATGGCCGAACGACGCTTACAGAGACTGCAGTCTTCCGATGATGCAAAGTCATATAGGCAGATCAATAGACAAATTTCGAAATCCGTGAGGCGCGACATTCGTCTCTTTAATACTAAACATATTAAGGAGACAATAGAGCAGAACAAAGGCTCCAAAGTGTTCGCGAGGAATTTGTCTATTGGGCAAAGCCAGCTGACAAAGCTGAAGAGAGAAGATGGCAGTGTAGCGTCGACCAAGGCAGAGGTATTGGAGGAGATCGAAAGGTTCTATGGACAGCTATACGCTTCGGTCGCTAAGCCTGTCAACAGCGCGGCCAAAGACCCAAGAGCCAAGCTGACCCGACACTTCACCGAAGATATCCCGGACATCAGCCTGTACGAGATTAGAATGGCCCTAAATCAGCTCAAGAACAACAAGGCCCCGGGTGATGACGGTATCACATCAGAGCTTCTGAAAGCGGGTGGAACACCGGTACTTAAAGTCCTTCAGAAGCTTTTCAATACTGTCGTCGTCGATGGCATAACGCCAGAAGCATGGAACAGAAGCGTGGTGGTGTTGTTTTTCAAGAAAGGTGACAACGCTTTATTGAAGAACTACAGACCCATCTCGCTTCTGAGCCATGTTTATAAGCTGTTTTCAAGGGTCATTACGAACCGTCTCGAACGCAGGCTTGATGACTTCCAGCCTTCCGAACAAGCCGGTTTCCGAAAAGGTTTTAGTACCATGGACCACATACATACGCTGCGGCAAGTCATACAGAAGACCGAAGAGTATAACTTGCCTCTTTGCTTAGCGTTTGTGGACTATGAGAAAGCCTTTGATTCGGTCGAAACTTGGGCGGTGCTTGAGTCTCTCCAGCGATGCCGGATTGACTATCGGTATATCGAAGTGTTGAAGTGCTTGTATAATAACGCCACTATGTCGGTCCGAGTACAGGAAGAGAGCTCCAAGGCGATCCCTTTAAAAAGAGGCGTAAGACAGGGAGACGTAATATCTCCGAAACTGTTTACGGCTACTTTGGAGAACGCCTTCAAGCTCCTGGAATGGAAAGGATTCGGCATCAATGTCAATGGCGAATACCTCACTCACCTTCGGTTTGCCGACGATATAGTAGTCATGGCAAAATCGATGGAAGAGCTCAGCACGATGCTCGAAGGCCTCAATCGGGTTTCTCAACAGGTGGGTCTTAAGATGAACATGGAGAAGACGAAAGTCATGTGTAATTCCCATGTTGTACCCACCCCGATCTCTGTTGGGAACTCGGTTCTTGAAGTCGTTGACTCGTACGTCTACCTAGGACAAGTAGTCCAGTTAGGTAGGTCCGACTTCAAGAAAGAGGCCAATCGCCGAATCCAACTCGGTTGGGCAGCGTTCGGAAAATTGCGTAATGTCTTCTCGTCCGACATACCTCAGTGCCTCAAGACGAAAGTGTTCGATCAGTGTGTGTTACCAGTGATGACTTATGGCACTGAAACGTGGTCTCTTACCATGGGCCTTATTAATAAACTCCAAGTAGCCCAACGAGCTATGGAGAGGGCTATGCTCGGAGTTTCTCTACGGGATCGAATCAGAAATGAGGAGATCCGTAGAAGAACCAAGGTTACCGACATAGCCCAACGGATTAGCAAGTTGAAATGGCAATGGGCAGGGCACATAGCGCGGAGAACTGATGACCGGTGGAGTCGAAAAGTTCTCGAGTGGAGACCACGTACCGGCAAGCGCAGCGTAGGACGTCCACACACAAGGTGGACGGATGACCTCATTAAGACCGCAGGATCGCGCTGGATGCAAGCCGCTTTCAACCGGTCTTATTGGAGATCCATAGGGGAGGCCTATGTCCAGCAGTGGACGTCCTTTGGCTGATGGATGGATGGATGGATGGATTCTAAAGATATTTAGACAGGCTTGGATTCGAAAACTCGCCGTTCTTTTGGGAATAGTCTAAATTTCACTGACATTGCGCCATTTGTTTTCATAGACATCAATGTAGCGCTCATAGTGTAATTTGACTAGGCGTTTCTATGCGATCAACAAAGGCACAGTCTGTAACGGTTTGTCACGGTATTTGCGAATAGCATTTACACTACTGCCGTGACTCGGATTACGTTAAATTGTAGGTGTAGCTTATATATTTTAGACGTTTAACCATGTCAAAGACCTTAAGGCGGCTTAAAAACTGAAACCCGGGCTAGCCAAGTAACCACTTGGCTTATACGAGCTTACTTTTATAAGCATTGATGATAACTTGATGCTAAAAGAATATAACTTTTATGAAACACTACATCTTCCGATAATAAATAGCTATATGAGCACCCGAAACAATAAAATCTGCTCCATAAAATATTTTCCAAAGGTTTGTTGACAATAGCTGTAATGTAACTATAAACCAAGTGCATTTACATAATATAAAATCTTTCATTATACATTCCACGTGCTCGTAAATTCCATTATTCTGCTCGCTTACTTACTTTTAAACAATTAAACTTAACCGGTTACAATGTAACTTGAATTATACAGAACGTGGTCGAATTTAGAACTACACTACGAGTGATTTTTACTTTCTATAGAAAAACAGATTCAGAAAAAATCCTAGAATTTAAAAAGCCATAGGTGCCATAATTCATATTTTATCCATACAAGGCAGGTAGTATTTAATTTCTTATTCTAATTTTTATTTTGTTAAAAATGCCACTCGCGGTCACCCTTCCGAAGACTGACAGTGCTGAACGATGCTTAACTCCGAGGACCGCTAACGAACACCTAATCAAACCACGCTATGAGCGCTACATCGATAAACATCATTACATCGATAAATAACAACCCCATGAAAAGCTTAGTTCACAACAATCCAAGTGCCCCGTCCAAGTTATTCTGTAACGTTGTTGCTGCAAACGACTCCGGAACAAAGGTTTTAATGTCCACAATGGGCGTTGATTGCGTCCGGAACGACATTAAATATAACATTAACCCATTTACTGGATCGAGGACACATCACAGAAAATGGAATAATTTACCTTGGGCACCGGGGAAGGTGAAGCGCGTGGAAATTTATGACGTCTTGAATTAAATGTGACGTTCGTTTAAGCGGTCGACATTTTTTTGATTTGCTGAAATTGCGGATGTTTTTATGTGGACAAGTTTAACCACAGCTTAGAGTAGGATTAAAGAAGTCAGGCACCATCCATGAACTAAGTATAGTAAGTTGAGCATTTTGATTTGACAAAGTGGGAGGAATGTTTATTTTGTAAATAGAGCCATCTGTACTGTACTGTATCAGCCATTTTAATAGTCCACTGCAGGACGTAGGCCTACCCACGAAGGGTGATTGGGCCATATCCACCTTGCTGGCCCAGTGCGGGTTGGTGGATAATAGAATAGGTGGACATAATAGAGCCATAATACCTATTAATTAGAATAAAACATAACTGTGCATGGTTTTATGGCAGATACTCGTAGCAAGTCTAACAGTTTCTTTTAGAAACTGAAGATACAGACTAGCATACGCTTGCTAGCTTTGCTTTCTTTCTTAAGTTCTTCATTCCTTTCACTTGATGATACGAACGACGGTACAGTTTAAAGTTACTTTGAAAATCGAATCCAAACTTAAACAATTTTCGAGTAGAAGCACTTTGCGCTTTCCTTTTACCTACCTATATATTTTAATCTATAACATTTTTAATAAAAACTGTACATACTTTTAATTTTCTAATAAGTGTTCTAACAAATAAATAATTTAAATCTCAGTTGAATAACCAGCAAACGTGTGGTCCCCTTTCGGATTCACTTTACACGTCTGACCAATACAGAATTTATAAAGTGGATTTATGTTCCCAAGTAGCAGGTGTAGCTAATAAAACCGTCTTAAAAATAGCAATTGCAAGCAGCACGGACAAGCACAAGCTAATAAACCAGTCGGCCCATTAATAAGCATTAAGATCACTTTACCACGACCAGCACAGTCTTGCTCGTCTAAAAGGAAATTACGATTTATGTACCTACTACATCTCACCTGAATAATATCTAGGCTTTGTGATTGCTTTTAATAAATTAGAGACATGTATGAGAGAAAACAGAGCTGCCACATATCACCGCCTACTCAAAAGAGGGCTCCGTAAATCAATACATTTGAATGGCTTCAAAGCTAAGCTTTTGACATGCCGACACGCGGTCTGAAAACTCAGAGATATAATATATTCGGACGCCAAATTTAAGACCACTCTTCCATTAGCTTTTTGGAGTTCCTTCACAGGAAACGAGACTATATTATACTGACTTGGAGTGCCTGATAATCTTTTTACTTCCTAATTTGTCGTCTAGCTAAGACACTAGCTTTCAATGATAATCAAACTTTCAAAGTGTTAATTTATGTTTATCATTGACTTGGAAATTTTTGGCTGACGAGTGCTTCCACTCTGCCCCACCAAAGCGCCCCACTGGTGGGGCAGATTCCACTTCTTCATTTTTTGGAGTGGAATCTGCCCCACTCGCCTCATCTTGGTGGGGCAGATTCCACTCACTTTTTAGACCAGTGGAATCTGCCCCACCAGGGGTGTCGCGCGATTTTAAATTAAATTGGTAGTGCCATGAAGTGTGAAATTTGACTGCAAAATTTTAATCATTATAACGCCCCACCAAGAGAACAGATAAGTGAATAGAATAACTAGAAGGTGATTACGTCAGCAATAGTTATTTATGTCTTTTCGCGTATGTGTTTAAAGTCCTCCATGTTAAATCTATTCTATCTATGTACCAATGTTTACGTAAGAATGGGGCTTGAGGTAAAACTTTACTTATTTAGTGCCAAGAACGCTGGCTGCATTCCCACGC
Source organism: Hypomecis atomaria (assembly GCA_964007245.1). NCBI lineage: Eukaryota > Metazoa > Arthropoda > Insecta > Lepidoptera > Geometridae > Hypomecis > Hypomecis atomaria. Next base: position 15,187,989 of record OZ023291.1, read on the forward strand.
TGAACAGCTAGAGCAATCTGCTCTATAGTATATAAGTGCAAAAATACAATAATGACTAACTATTATTTTTGTACACATTTTTGGTTTCAGCTGCATTATAAACACATTTTATGTAAGGAACCTTCCGGGCGTAAGTTGGATTCTCACTTGAGTTGCTTTTGTTGTCTATACAACGATCATTCGAATACAGAAATATCGAGAATCGATAAATATAACCTTTGCGGCATACTAAATTCCTTTGTTCGAAACATGTCGTTGTTAGGCAAAATATTCTTTGAAACTGCGGACTGGTTATGAAAATAAGAGCACTGAAAATACTTATCATTTCCTTCATGCGAATCTTACGTACAGCTTATTGCTATTTTATTTGTAGATCAACCGGAAAATGCTGATCTAAAGATCAGAGATAGGAAAAGCATTTTGTATTTTATTATGTAAGTTATAACTTACCAGAGTAACCATGAACTCAGAGACATCTTTGTGGATAAGAATGTAATGTACGGGGCAGATAATGACTTTTTAAAATAAGTATTTGTCTGTTTACAGTTTACTGACGAGACATAGTAGCTATATATAAGAGGTAGTAACCCTCGTTGTGCAATAATGACGTCGAGGGTTCAAACCCTGGTCTCGTATTTACGTCCTTTGAAATTCATAAACAAATTTTTACAGTACTGGCTTTTCGACGAAGGAAAACAGTGTGAGCCAACCTGCATACGTCCGTCGAAAGAAAACGATGGCGAAAGTATGTGAATCCATCAATCCGCACTAGACCAACCCTCTACCCTGCGAAGGCCTATTTTCAGCAGTGGACTATTGCAAGTCCGTTACAGTACAATAGTTTCAGCTTGAAGAAAATGTAAATTGTAGAGGTACATTACAAGTAAACATAGACCGATGTAAATGAGGTTCATCTCATAAGCATTTATTTGATGTATTTGTTCTTAAGCGCTTTATCACAGAGTTGTTAATTTTTTTTTTTTTTTTTTTTAAATTTGAAAATCAATTATCCCCAACGTAATTAGGGAACTTATTTAACATATTTTGCTTATCAACTAACTTTTAAATGTAATTTTAACAATTTATTGTTAGAGTTTCATTCCGCGATAACATAATACTAATCGATTTGTACGAAAATTATATGTATTTGTCAGTAAAAAATTGAACATCCCGAAAAAACAGAACATACTTATGGGTCGAAAGACCCATACGTTGTTCATATTTTAATTTGTAATATGTCGATCTGCGCTATCTTTGCCGATAAAGTTACTTGTACATACGTCTAAATTTTTGTGTTGTCTTATTACTTTTTTATTGTTGTTAATTTAGTATGTTTAATATTTACATGCTGTAGTTAAACTTATCCTTGATTAAAGGGGCTCACCAGAATACCAGCGTTGAGTGTTGGGTCCTCCCAGCACTCAATATTTATAGCTGAGGAGAGTCCCTTTCGACACCTTATATTTTTCGTTAATTTTATAAGTATTTTGTACCTACCTATTATGTATCTGTCGAATAAATATATTTCATTTCATTTTCATTTCATTTCAAGTATTTGAATTTATAAAAATTCGTAACGCACCATGCTTCGGGTGTACATAGGATATGTTCATCCTTATCCTTACTATAATATTATAATAAATCCGAAAGTTTATTTATTGGGTTGTTCCTTCACGCAGCAACGGAGCAACAGATTAACTTGATTTTTGGCATGAGCATAGAAAGAACTACGGAAAATGACTTAGGCTGTGTTAATCCCAAAAAAATTAAATGATCCCATGGGATAGCACAAAAACTAAATACCACGTGAGCGAAGCTGAGGGCAAAAGCTAGTTCTTGATATGTTGTGACGGGTTATGTAGAGAAACCTGACCTAAGGGGGTTTCGAATATTGTTTACTGCATGACTGTTGTTACTTATCCTTACAAAGATACATATGACTCGATAACTCAGAACACGCCACTTGCCCTTGGTTAAACTCGATTAACTTCATGATAGACATAAGCTTTGTAAGAGCTGAGTCAGAAGCGTTTTCTATTATTTGAGGTATGAAAGAGCCGCTTAAACTCAACGAACATTACCTACCAATTCATTTATTTCATTTTTAGGGTTCCGTACCCAAAGGGTAAAATCGGGTCCCTATTACTAAGACCCGCTGTCAGTCTGTTTGTCACCAGGCTGAATCTCATGAACGGTAATAGCTAGAGAGTAGAAATTTTCACAGATGATGTATTCCAATTGCCGCTATAGTAACAAATACTAAAAACAGTGTGGCGGTGTGAATAATTTAAATATTTATGGGAGGCTCCCATACAATAAACGTATTTTTTTTTCCGAGGGGCTCCCATACGGTGCGTAACCCTTCATGCGCGAGTCCAACTCCTACTTGGCAGATTTTTATGTTTTTTTATGTGCAGAAACATTGCCCCAGAGGCTTCCAAACTAGTCAAAGACTGTATGTAAGGAGCCAATGGCTTCTCCTGTTATGTTACAAAAGAGGTTACAATTATACAAATAAACAACAAGTACATATTATACAAGTGAAAAATGATTAACAGAGTTAAATTCAGAAAGGATAAATGTTTAATTTATATAAGTGTGAGGGATCACATAAATATGGTTCTTTAAAATTTTATGTTTCCGTGGCTGTGAATAAATAAAGAGATTATAATAGATTCGATAATATGTATCATAATTTATAAGCAGCATTCTGTTACCGCGAGATTTTATTACTTGTACGGTAGAGTGTGCCGGCTTAGGACCAGACTCCGTTACTTCAAACTCAAACGAGTGAGCGGATATTATTCTACAGATGTCACCAATATTGGTACAACTATACGAAACGTGTTAATAATATGAACGCAAAGTTCGGATTACCGCCTCTACTACCTAACTCTATGATGGCAGTACAAGATGTTTTGAATATGCTTATCCTCACAAAGGGGGAAGCATGGCAACCTCACACGCAAGTTTATTTAGTGCAGCATTTACTGATTATGCTCAGTAACTTTTACTGCAGTCGCGTGATCGGAGACAATTCCTCATGCAGTGGGCATAACAAGTGCCTACATAAAGTAGAGGTATAGCCTTCTTGTGTAAGAAGTTCGTTAGCGAGGCATGTTAACATGACTTTGGGGAATTAATGGTGGCTATGCTTTGGGTTATTACAACAGAACTTATGGGAGCGAACTTATTATTGGGATTTTTTAATAACTTGTTGCTAAATAGATAGATTAACTCTTTATTGATTCCCACACTTTCACATTTATATATCTATTACAAAGATACAAAAACTTAAACATGAGTCAAATTAATGACGGTCTTATTACTAAAAGTAATCTCTCCAACTGTCCATGGAGGTATTGGAGCAGAGTTTTAAAATACATAAATGTAAGGTTTAACACAACATTTTATTGACTGATGACCATTATACCATTTATAAGATATATAGGTCGCCAAAGTTGAATAAATATTGATCACCTTCATTTCTAAACTAAAAGATAAAACTTCTAACTTTCTGTGTTTATAAACCATATTGAAAACTCTCTCAAAATCATTTTGAGTGAGATTTGACTAAAGTCAAATCATTTATTACATAAGTAAATCTCGTATATTCTGGTAGCTAAATTTTTAGGATTTTCTACAGAACTCTTGGCACCCGTGTAGATCTCAGTTTTTTGGTGGCGACACTTTGGCTCTCATTTTACATTTATGTTTTTGATGAGACGTATATTTCTGTTAAAGCTTGCATTACCGCCTTCTGATATTTAGGTCTATGAATAACGTATCTGTTTTATTTCGTCCTTATAAAGAGTTGCTTTGTTTAGAAAATAAAAGTCCGATCAAATTAATTCGTATTTATACTTCACATTTTGCAAACGATAATTGTATTAGAATAGAAACGTTGGTACATAATGTTTTTCGTTTTCATTTTAAAATAATTGTACAAACAAAATTGAAAGCCGAAATTAGGGCAGCATTTTTTTATTCTTAACGTATTTATGTACTAGCTTTTACCCGCGGCTTCGCCCGCGTTATATTTTGATTTTGGCTAATGTTTATGTCGGCTGCGAAACCTAACCTAAGCGACAACCATCAAAATACCTTAGAGGAATGCTTTTGTTGATTAAGTTACGGTTGGAGTGTATATACAACCCCCGTGTATTCCCGCCTTGTCGTGGCGGGGGAGGTCTAAGGCAGCTGAAAAGGCGGCGCTCGAAGTCTCCCTCTTCTTTGGGGCTTTCCCCCAAGGCAGCTTAGAGGCCGGCACTTGTTGTTCAGCCGCTTTTAACTAAAGCAGCTGAGAGGATGGCCGGTAGGTTGCCTGCCTTATGAGGAGTGTTGCTTCTGAGGCGGGCTGCAATGCCGCTCTTGCGACGCTGCAGCCGAGGATTAGGGGCTGCGGTGGGATGGAACTGGTTGTGCGGGTGCCGCCAACTACCCTACCTTCCGCTAGGCCGTCAACCTGTTGGCAGACGCAGTGGGGCTGCAGGGGGAGAGAAGTGTCGGTATCGCGATGGCCGTTCTCACTGCCCTCTGCAGTTAAAGAGGCAGGCGCTGGGCTACTATGACTGACCCGTTGCACTGGGACCAGGGCGTTGGAATCCTGTCCGACGCTCAGTGCTGGTTAGTCCCGAGTGGTGGATGACGATGTGTCTTGTGCTCCGAAACACTCCGTCATTATGGCGGGAGCGCAAGCTCCGTTATGGAGCCTGAGTCTGGGCTAGCGCTGTTGAGTACCACGAAGGAGTGTGAAAAATGTAGGAACGTCCTAAACTTGAAATGACAGGTTATTTCTGGCGCTTAGACGGCTGCTACCGTAGCCCGCTTGCTTAGTTTTTATCCTATCCTACGGGAACTGTTAAAGTTTTTGGGATAAAAAGTGACCTTTGTCACTTTTCGTCTTTCAAACTATTTTCATGCAATAAGCCAAGGCAATCCGTTGTTCCGTTGCTGAGAAAAAGTTATTGTCTTATCCTACGGGAACCGCAATTTTTTCGGAATGGAAAGTATCCTATGTCACTTTCCGTCTTCCAAACTATGCCCACCCCAAAAATCAAGTCAATTCGTTGCTCCATTGCTGAGAAACAGTTATAGTCATATACCATGAGAATCACGAATTTTCCCCGGATAAAAAAGTATCCTATTATCACTTTCTGTCTTTTAAACCATAGGTATCCATACCAAAAATCAAGTCAATCTTTTGCTCCGTTGCTGCGTCAAAGAGGAACAAACCAACAAACTTTTCGGATTGATAATATTAAAGTAGGTATGATGATTCTGTATCATAAAGGTAGAATAAAGAAACATATAGATATCCAATTTTAATGTCAGTTGTCATTTTCAATCTATACTTTATTTCCTCTTCAAGGGGATATAATGGTGGAAAAACAATTTGTCCCCTTGCCATGCTACCTGTGATTTATAAAAGTCTGCAGACAATGTCACCTGTCTCATCTAATTACGTTTCGCTGTGACGTTTCGTTAATCCATATTAGCGTCATAGAGGAATTAATCAATTAGCGTCTTTGTGATAGTGGCGACAGTTTTGCTTTCGATAGTTTTTGTCCTGTCCTACAGGAACTATGCAATTTTTTACTTAACGTCTAACGCTTAGCATCTAAAATTCGACGCACTTGGTTTTTTGCTCTTGAGTCTCAGCAGTTCTTTGCGCTGCGTGATGCTCAGCATCTAAAAGTCGCCGCGCTTGACTTTCAACTTCAGTCTCAGCAGCTCTCTGAGCTGCGTGACGCTCAGCATCTAAAATTCGATGCGCTTGGTTTTGATCTTGAGTCTCAGCAGCTCTTTGAGATGCGTGGCGCTCGGCATCTAATGTCAAACGCGTTTAAGTGTGCTCTTCAGACTCTTGGCTTTTAGCAATTTTCTTTACGCGAGCTCCGCTAGAACTACGCGCTAGATTCGATTTGCGTTTTGTAGGCATACCTATTAGAATGAAAACTACGTAATTAAACTGAAAAAATACATGTAACCTTCTCTAAATTTTACAGGAAAAGATTGATTGACTTTGACATTTGCAACTTGAGCAGCCTTGAATGGGCATTGGGCATAGAGAAAGTTATTTGGAAAGTCAAGATGCAAATTACCATTTGTCAAGGTAGAAAATAAGTTTTTTCTTCTAATAAGCATCATACACGATGCGATGATTTGATCAAATTTTCGCTTCATGCCAACTGGGCACTCATTCAGTTAAAGAAAAGGCAGGAATTGGTGGTTCACGATTTGAACCACTTCCTGAATGTTGATTAACTCTTGTAATTTTAATTTTACGCGAGAAATGGTCAGAACTAAAGTTGCTTATAATTTGATTTCCTACATTTTTGTTTCCCATTAACTTTTTCTATGATTGATATTTTTCAAATAAAACGAAAAAGGTATCTAGATGTGCAATTTTCTTTCTTCTATAACTATAACGCCCCGTCGTTTTTGCGTAGGCGGCAAACAGGGTTATCAGGAGAATAATACGGCAACAGTCACTGAAATGAGATAGGTATTTTTCATGACAATCAGATTATCCCTCTGGTTGTAATTGTAATAGCTCTATGATCTGATATAGGTACGCCAACCTATAATGGTCCGGCTACAACTACGCCCAACGGCGAAGTTATCGTCACTGGGGGCTCATTTAACTAATTCAAACGGTAGTAGTTGGTTGTTCACGATTTGAACTACTACCTGAAGCTGGGCACACACGATGCGATGATCGCATCAATTCATCAGATCAGTCCAGCGAGGTCCTAATATAGTTGCATTGCCGGTAGGTAGGTAGTTACTCGTATTGAGGAATCAAAATGACACCCCTATTTTATTCGAAATATATTGATTTAGCAAAAAATGATGGGTATCAAAGTTGCAGAAAATCAAATTTCAAACAACTTTGATTTTGATGATTTCTCATGAAAAATTGAAATAACACAAGTTATTGAAGAAATGAAATGATACAACAAACTATTAAAAAAAATATCGATCCTACAAAAAGTTGATGGGAATCAAAGTTGTAGAAAATCTAATCGTTAACAACTTTTGTTCTGAAAACTTCTGATCAAAAATTAAAATAACACAAGTTATTGAAGAAATGAAATGGTACCACCAACTATTTAAAAAATTATCGATCCTACAAAAAGTTGATGGGAATCAAAGTTGAAGAAAATCTAATTTCAAACAACTTTTGTTCCCTTAACTTCTGCTGTAAAATTAAAATAACACAAGTTATTGAAGAAATAAAATGGTACCACCTGCTGTTTAAAAAAAATAGCGATCCTACAAAAAGTTGATGGGAATCAAAGTTGTAGAAAATAAAATTTTAAACAACTTTTGTTCCCTTAACTTCTGCTGTAAAATTAAAATAACACAAGTTATTGAAGAAATAAAATGGTACAACCAACTATTTAAAAAAAACATCGATCCCACAAAAAGTTGATGGGTATCAAAGTTATAGAAAATCTAATTTTAAACAACTTTTGTTCCTATAACTTCTGCTGTAAAATTGAAATAACACAAGTTATTGAAGAAATGAAATGGTACCACCAACGGTTTTAAAAAAATAGCGATTCTACAAAAAGTTGATGGGAATCAAAGTTGTAGAAAATCAAATTTTAAACAACTTTTTTTCTGAAAACTTCTGATAAAAAATTGAAATAACACAAGTTATTGAAGAAACAAAATGGTACAACTTTCTAATTCAAAAATTATCTATCCTACAAAAATATGATGAGAATCAAAGTTGTAGAAAATCAAATTTTAAATAACTTTTGTTCCGACAACTTCTGATGACAATTTATGTAACACAAGTTATTGAAGAAACAAAATGGTACAACTATATATTTAAAAAAATATCGATCCTACAAAAAGTTGTTGGAATCAAAATTGTAGAAAATCAAATCTCTTGATTTCCTACAACTTTGATTCCCATCAACTTTTTGTAGGATCTATATTTTTCGAATAAGACGGTGGTGTCATTTTGTTTCTTCAATAACTACCTACCAGCAATGTTTAAGTACATGATGATACTACATGGCTCCTGCTGCACTGATCTGACGAACAGATGCGATCATAGTTTCGTGTGAGCCCAGCTTCAGGTAGTGGTTCAAATCGTGAACCACCAGTTCCTATCTTTTAATTAACTGAATGAGTTCCCAGTTGGCATGAAGCGAAAATTTGATCAAATCATCGCATCGTGTATGGCCACCTTAAGATTCTAGCCAATGCGTTTTCATCCCCCCTTTTCAACCCTTTAAAACTATTTTTTCGAATCCAAAAGTAGCCTATGTCCTTTCTCAGGCTCTAGACTATCTGTGTACCAAATTTCATTCAAATCGGTTCAATAGTTTTAGCGTGAAAGCGCGACAGACAGACAGAGTTACTTTCGCATTTATAATATTAAGGAAGTAAGGATTACAGCTGTTTTTTGAATAATCAAGTAATTGTTCTTTTGTGAGCAACATAATGTAAAACCCAAGAGCCCACGACGGCCAGGCTTCCTTATTTTGAGAAAGCTGAAAGTTTCTCTGTAGGTATATGTCTTCAACTCAAGTAAGAACGGCCCGCGACTATATAGTTTCGATTGTGGTTACTTGGGCAGATAACAGGTAGTAAAGGTGTATAAAATAGTACCTTATATTCTTTAAAGTATAAAGTTTATTTTTTTATATTTTTCAGTATACATCTTTAGAAATCACCTTATCCATTCAATAAACTACGAGTACCTTATCCATTGCCGGACACTTTTTGCAGTTGCTACCCCCATTTTTTTGACCCAGGAAAATCCGTTATGGAAACCACCAAAACTTGGGAGGCCGGTGGTTACGTGGGAGTTTCCACCGCTAGTCGGTGGCATACCCACTAAAAACCTGGGGTGTTTCCGCCACTGCGCTGTGTCGGGGCTACGGGCACGCTTCCGCACTCCTCCGCGGCCCCGACAGCGCTGTCCGCTCCCGGACCCTCCTCGGGGCAGTTGCCCCCTGCCACTATAAACTATACTTTCGTTATAGGTAGTTTAAAAGCTGATTTACTAGCAATTTATTTTTAAAATACGGGTTGCACCAAGCAAAACGTGAGTAAATCTTTTTAAAAATGCTTTGATATGATAGCAGTTTCCACAAAACAAAAAATCTATGTAATAAGTTCACTTTGGCAAAAATGGATAATTTTAAATCTTGGACTAGGTTATTAAGTACTAAGTTGTAACTATAGCGTAAAACACGTAATTTAGAACAATGTAAAATATTACTATTTAATTTTGTCGCAATCATTGACCTAGCTGACGTTTGTTCGGAAAAAGTTCAATTAAGCGTAAAATTGAAACAGACTATCAAAGATGCGTTAGACGATAAAAAAAACTCAGTTACACTATAAATAGAAAAAAACAGAATCGAGTAGCTGTAACGATAGCTACGTCTATATTTTCCATATCATGTTCAAACTATGTAATAAAATATATATTTTTATATTTTGTTGCAAAACATATTATGTACCTACATCACAAAATTCACGAAACAAAATTATATACTTAATCAGTGCTCTATTGAGGGGTACAAAAACTATTCAGCTTGGCACAACATTTTAAACATCTAAGTAGCTATCAAACACCAAATTTAAATCAAATATGAAATGCCTGAAACTAAAGGCTAACCACCGGAGAATCAATTGTAGCCAGTCAGCAATAACTTAGTTATCGGCATTTCTTTACACGTCAAGATTGTTTTCGGGTCGCCGGCCCCTGAGGAAAAAGCAAAATATTCCTGCAGTGTTTCTATAAGGTGAGATAAGTAATGGCTCTTACATTTCTTGTTTTTTTACAGGAATTAGAATTTACATATATTTAGAGTTAAAAAGTTCCATGTACAGACTAGAGCAGTTTCCAGTGCGAATCAAAAGCATACAAATAGACAGATATTATAACACAACAACCACCATATTTTTTTTAATATGTAATAAGGCTACATATGACCACCAACTCGCCTGATGGTAAGCGAAGTTGTAGCAGAAGATGGAGTACGTAGAGTGTGTTTATGTGTAGGATTTGTATTTATTTTGGATTTGAAATTCTAATTAATTATGTATAGCAACCACTTTAAAGTCGACATGTGTAAATAAGTCTCGACTCAAGAAGTCAATGTCATGTCAAGACGTCTCAATAAAGGTTAAATGGTTTAAATCGTTTAGATGAGGTTAATGCACGTATTTGTATCTCAATTAAATTATTAATTTGATGTTTAGTAAGATTCAATTAATAATCTGCTCTTTAATATGGCACTCGCAATAAAACCATGATAAATCACTTGAATAAAATTATATTAAACAATATTATATTAAAAAAACAATTACATTACAGTGCAGTGTGAAGTAAGTACTATAGTAGTTTAAATATTTAAGTTTAAAAATATGAAATTTACAATATTAATTTTTGGTAGCGTCGCGAGGCACTGAGATTTTCGATAGATGAACCATGCCGTTTGTGATAGTAATATAATAAATACTAGATAACTTTTTCAGAGATAAGTGTACTATGATAATCATGATGTAACTAATAATTATTTCTGAACAAAAAGTTATGATGTCTCATCAAAAACATAAATGTGAAATGGGAGCCAAAGTGTCGCCACCAAAAGAATTGAGATCCAACACGGGGGCCAAGTGTTCTGTAGAAAATCCTAAAGTTTAAGCTACAAGAATATACCTACAACATTTAAAAGAAATTTACTTATGTAATTCAAGCTCAAGATTTGATTTGGCTAGTTTACACGTACAGACAAATGCTTATTTGCACTGTACTTATTCTTAAACTAGCCAAGTCAAATCACGAGCTTGAATTACAAAAGTAAATCCCTTTAGAATGTTGTAGGTATATTCTTGTAGCTTAAACTTTAAGATTTTCTACAGAACACTTGGCCCCCGTGTTGGATCTCAATTCTTTTGGTGGCGACACTTTGGCTCCCATTTCACATTTATGTTTTTGATGAGATTCTACTTAACTTGCCACTGGAAAAAAACAATGTTACTCGTATTTCTTTCCTGAAATCTTCCCGCTATATCTAAAATATTGTTTGTACCTACGAGTACGTAACGTCAATTTACTGTTTAATTAACACAATACCTGCACACATAGCAATTAAAATCTAATTAAAATTAACTAAACAACGTTACAGTCAAATTTAATTAAAATTCAGACTATTAACACAATTTAATCAAACCATTTCGCGTGGGGGCCGATCCGCCCTGGGTGGCGGATGCCATTGTGTCAGCACAAAAATAACATGTGTATAATTATTGTATAATTACAGTAATCAGTGTTAATTGCATCCCCGTAGGGACAGGTGACGTATGAAAAACAATGGCGCCCTTTGTTACTTGAATAATTGTTTAAACTGTCTCATTAAAGCGTCGTACGTGGACGGAACAAAGAATAGGAAGCTTTTCGCTGTGGAGAATGGACTTTGTTTTGATTAGTCTTTATAGGATATGGAAATAAAAATCTAGCTTACAAGAGGAAAGGTTTCAGAGTTATTGACTAAATGTGAAGTAAGACAAAGTTTGAGTGGTAAATAAGAAGGCATTTTGTCGCGAATGCACTGAAAATTAAATACCTACCACAGGTTATAGTTTCATTAATTGATATCACTACATAGTATAAAACAAAGTCGCTTCCCGCTGTCTGTCCCCATGTATGCTTACCTATATCTTTAAAACTACACAACGGATTTTGATGCGTTTTTTTTTAATAGATAGAGTGATTCAAGAGGAAGGTTTATATGTATACCTAATACACCTGTGCGAAGCCGGGGCTGGTCGCTAGTACATAATAAACATTGAATAATAGCACTTTAAAATTGTTCAATTAGTTGAAATTCACTTAACGTATATTGAAGTTTCTATCATACGAGGAGTAAATATTTTCTTTTCTATCGTATACCTGTGCGGTTCAAAACAGTTACCTTTTCGAGATTAACGATTAATTGATTGCATCAGGGATTTAGAGGGCATGAGGATGACCCTGACTAAAAGAGCAGTGATAACAATTTTAAACATATATTTTTTTGTGAAATAGTACCATGTAGGAAAATATTTTCTCTAAAATAGTATTACTCGAAATAATTCATTTTTATCATCTCTTTATTTTCTTATACTTTGCCCTCTCTGACGGGGTTTTAATTACCGTTTTTTGTTTAGACTCATTGCTTCATTTGTATGCCGACTGGTGAAGCAAAATTGCTTGTTAACTAGAAAATAAAAGTAAGTATAGACACTTATAAGGATATTTTGAGACGGCCTGAGACGGTAAATACGGTATAAACAAATTGAAAATTGATGGATTGTTTTGTAAAGGGAATAGAAAATAGAACAGAAAAGTAGTACATGTTATTATATACAATTGTACCTACATAATTAGACATTTTATACCTATTTTTTAGGCTAAGCTATGTTGCCAAAATTGAATCAGCGGATTTACCAATGTTGTATGTATTAATGACTAATGTGTAAATATATATTACCTAGGCATGTGTATCAATGGATTATATCTATAGCTGTGTCACACATATTATTTATTTAGCAAGATATGTCCTAATATTTATTTATTTTGAGATGGAGGCTTCAAGTTCTAAAAGTTCCTTGATTATCGTCATCAGGGCACATACACACAAAAAGCAGTGGTGGCACAAAGCGTGGGCGACTAGTTCGCGCAAAATAAGATGCTTTCGTTTGCTCCCTTCTCATTTCAGTAATTTCATTTCTAAAAATGATATCTTGTAAATATATTTGCTCTTTGGTCAGTAACGTCACAGTGTGACCTATAAGAAAAGTTGAACAGCAGTTTTAAAACCCTTGTCCATTTACGGTTCCCGCCTCCATCGAAGTTATTCTTCGCGGAAGGGTCGTACAAAATTTATCTAGTTAAAAGTTTAAGGACACTACTTTCTAGTTAAAAGTTTCGTGAACTGTGACTGCCTCGGTGGCTCAGTGGTTAGTGACCCTGACTTCTGGATCAAAGAGGCGTGGGTTCGATCCCGACCCAGGGCAAACATTTGTGTGATGAACATAGGTGTTTGCTCTGTGTCTGGGTGTTATTTAGGTACTATCTATATAAGTATGTATTTAAAATGTGTATATGTAGTATATCAGTCTATGGCAGCCATATCACAAGCTTTGCTTAGTTTGGGGTCAGAGACCGTGTGTGAGATGTCCCCATAATATTTATTTATTTATTGTTTCGAAATTCCGGCGAATAATATTGTTAAACAAACGTCGAATATTGCTTTTGTTTATTGAGAGTTGCTTTGTTGAGGATGGGAAAAGAGACATTATAAAACCTAGAACTGATACTTGTACATAAATATTTTGAATTTTAATTTGTTCATTAAGTAACTTGTCCTTTTATTTAAAGTATATACCATGACGAGAACTACAAAAGATCAAACATTGATGTTTAATTTGAATATTATTAAAGTTACATAGCTAAAAATAGTATAACTTGTCATTTTAACTGGCTAGATAACTTGTGCTTTCTAAATCGATCCAATTGTTACAGTAATTTTTATACTTGTACTGTAAAATTCAAAAAATCTTTGGAAATATGTAGGTACTAACGTTATTAATAATCTGGGTCAATGGTCCAGTTGTCATTCAAACTGTTTCCTGATAGTGTGCCTGTTAAAATCGTAAAAGATTTCTGTGGAATGCATTCGCAAAGTCTGAAAGAGCGCTTAGTGAGGGCCAAGCCATTATTATCCTTATTCATTCACCAGAAAAACTTAGCACCCGCACATAAATCTTCCTTTCATTAATTCTAAGCCATCGTCAGTTCTTTCAGGAAGCCACTGGGACAAGCGGTAATATTTCACTTGCTAGTTGAAATCACTGCGAAGTTCTTCCAAGCGAAAGTCAATGATAGCAGAGATTTTATTTGATTAAATATCATGCAGGATATTGCATTACCCGCTCGAGCGCGACCGCCTCGACTATACTCGGTAGCAAATATATAACGGGTCGGGTAAATATATAACGAAGGATGTATTCTACATCGTCTATAATCACTAACAACAGCATATACTATTATCGATGCGTTGTCGATCTCGGATATCTCTATACATATATCTCTCATTTCCAAAGCCGAACGCGGTGGGCTGTAGTTTGCTAACAGGTACCTACTCGATTATATATTAACTAACCGACTTCCAAAAAGGAGGAGGTTCTATGTTCGTGTGTATGTTTTTGTTGTTGTGTATGTTCATCTATAATTTTGCCAAATGTGAACCGAATCGAGAAATTATTTTTTATTAGAAAGGCTATTCTCCCGAAATAGTCCCATTTCAAGTTTACAGAAATTGGCTGAGCCGTTTTTGAAAAATCAACAATAATATGAACATTTCCACCGAAATATTCGAATTTTGTACGCGATGGAAGGCGGTTGTGCCATTTTTTTCGAAAAATAATTCTTTTAATATAACACTTGCTTCTGCCATCAATACTGTGCCAAAGTAATATTCACAACACCTTGTGATTGTGTACGTAGTAAACCATCACATTCAATCAACAAGTAAGGTCAACGTCATTGTAAATTTAATAGCAACGTAAAAGTGTTCCCTCTATCGAATGCCTAAAGTAAAAAAGAAACAGAAATATTCTAAATTGCTATTACGATGGCGCCTTCATAATTAGGCCTAATGTGCCGCTATATTTCCGGGACAAGTGCCGTGCTATATTCACTAGGTGTTTTATCCAAGATAGAAAACGTGATTGCTGTTTGATTTATAGGTACCAGGCCATTCTTCTTTCACCTTTATCGTCTTGTATTGGTTGGTGTAGTTTTTCACCTCGTAGGGTTGTGAGACCAATATGCAATGACTGGGTACGGATGGAAATTTTACGGAAATTGAATCTTTTCTTCGGGAAATTGGGAACTAGTGTTGAGTGCGCATACCTGAAGGTTTTTTGGAAGAAAGCTGAAGAGGGTTTATCTTTGAAAAATCTTTAGGGATAAGTTTCTGCGCATATTTGAAGCGTCTCCTTGTTACCGTTATTTATATTGAGCGAAAAACGGTTAAAATTCAGATTTGTTGTATGGGAGCCGGCTTAAATATTTTGTGTTATGTTGTTAGAGTTTGTTTATAGCGGCAACAGAAATACATCATCTGTGAAAATTTCAACTTTCTAGCTATCACGGTTTATGAGATACAGCCTGGTGACAGACAGGCAGGCAGTCGGACAGACGACGGACGGACAGCGGAGTCTTAGTAATAGGGTCCCATTTTTACCCTTTGGGTACGGAACCCTAAAAATGTATGATGTGTCTATGGGAATATTGCATTATCGCAGTGGTAGGAAAGCTTAACGGAGCAAGTCGAGCGGTCGATGCACCGCCGGAGATATATTTAAATCGGTGCAATTAACGTCGGTGGGCCTCATTACACGTTCGATACACGCTAATTATACATTAATTGCGGTCCTGCGTCTAGGAATTAGATTAAGTATGTTGCTGCAAGTCCTTGTAGTAAATATTTGTCTTTAGGTGGGCGTCTGGTTTAAGGCTTGTGAATTCCATTACGGTGGTATTGTGACCGAATCAATAATATTCATTATAGGTCCAGCTGAGCTAGCATAGGTACACACCACGAAATAATTATTTCGACGTATCAGTATTATGGTGAAGTACCTATATATTTGTCACTTTTTCTCAGGTCGACAATACTCTTTTCGTGGTCGTATGCTAAGCTACAGAAGGTAGTCTTGGACATAGTCCTTTTCCATAGTTTTCTAATAGAATCTTTTGGTTCTTCTACGCATGCTAAGTGCCTCTATTGTATTTCAATGTCTTTTTACAATTAGTGTGGATTTAATAATTATTTTTCGCAAAAAATGGCAAAACCGCCTTCCATCGTGTACAAAATTCGAATATTTCGCTCGAATTGTTTACATTATTGTTGATTTATCAAAAACGGCTCAGCCGATTTCTGTAAAATTTAAATGGGACCACCTCGGAAGTATACCCTTTTGAACTAAAAAATATTTTTTCGGTTCGGTTCACAATTGGCGAAATTATTGATGTTCATCGTGTGCAAAATTCGGATAATTCGCTCGAATTGCTTATATTATTGTTAGTTTTCTCAAAAACGGCTCAGCCGATTTCTGTAAAATTTAAATGGGACCACCTCGGAAGTATACCCTTTTGAACTAAAAAATATTTTTTCGGTTCGGTTCACAATTGGCGAAATTATTGATGTTCATCGTGTACAAAATTCGGATACTTCGCTCGAATTGCTTATATTATTGTCAGTTTTCTCAAAAACGGCTCAGCCGATTTCTGTAAAAATTAAATGGGACCACCTCGGGAGTATACCCTTTTGAACTAAAATAATTTTTTCGATTCGGTTCACTATTGGTGAAATTTTCGATGAACATACACAAAAAAAACCACATACACACGAACATAGAACCTCGTCCTTTTCGGAAGTCGGTTAAAAAGTGAGAAAAAAGCCAAACAGTGGTCCGGTCATAATTAAGGTTTTTGTACGAAAAAGTGCCCAGCAATCTGAAGGATCTCTCGATACTTCAAAATCATCATTTTGTTGCAATCAAATGCGTTCGGAATTTTACGAAGATGTAGATATATTTTGATGATAGCAAGATACCAAAAATCTGTCGCAGGCAGCATCCTTTTAATTTAATTTGCTACTTTATTTTCACGAAGTTCTTTCCATGTTGTCACATATTAAATTAAGGCTCTAATTGACAATAATCTTACGGTAAGTATTTCATGTGAAAAGGTGCATCGAGATAAAGCTTAGTTGTCGGTATTTTAACACAACTAATTAAATCCAGATAAAATCACATCTGGCGTTTTTTCCTGTCGTTAAAGTGTTTGAAATCGTCAAATGTTGTCTCGCTCACGCAGTTTTACATTTTCGAAGATACGAGTACAAGTAACAATACTATCTGCTACACCTAAATGTCACTATTCCAAAATAATAAAATTATTTTCCTTAAAACTGGCAAAACCGAAATCAACCATGTATCAGCATCAGAATGTATCAGCATTCGAATAGTTCGCACGGATCGTTGTAGTAATTTTCACATTATTTTTGATTTATGATTTCAATAAAATTTAAATGAGACCATTTTTGAAGTATATAATCTACCGAAAAAATTATCATAATTAGACTTCTCTGGAAAAAGTTATGCGTGGTCAAACATAAAAAAATACACGCGTCGACTTGTTAACCTCCCCTCCGTTTCTTCGGTTAAAAAATAATGATACATTTGTTTACAGTTATATTACACATTATTTATTGTGTAATTAAATTGATTTTTTTTATCGGGCAAAAGTGCCTTTATTAACTACAACAAAACTACACTACCTAATACTACATGAAAAACATTGGAACATCCACAGACCTTAGAAGGTCTAAAGATAATCCAAATGCTCAAGCCCACTGCCAGTTGTAAGCGTGCCCAGCATGCTGGCTGCATTGCCACGCTGGATGACAATGCTTACTTATGCGTTGAGCCTAATAAACACCAGCATTTTGGTCACGCGTCGTGTCCACCAGACGCTCAGAAAGACTTTTGAAAATAATATGAGCTCCCGGCCCCCACGGACCCAATGTCTCAACTCCAAATGGATCAAATATGTAACCACTACCAAGGTTAGCATATTTGCGCCGCTTGTGCTGCTCGGCCGAATCGGCCGCAGCTCCAGCCCTACTCTGATTCTCAGAAAGATGTGACGGTGCCAAAGTATCGACGCAAGTTGGACTGGTCTGGTGGACGCGACGCGTGACCAAAATGATGGTGTTTATTTGGCTCAATTGAAATTGTGTTAATATTTGGCGCATATAATTTTTTAGTTTTTAAAACTTCACTTGATATGGTAACAAAAACTAAAACCAATTTTTCTACGTCGTCCGTCAAATAAATAGGTTTTAAAATAAACTTTTTCCTTAATTTTATTACAACAGAAACGCAATGTCTATGTTCTAGATTCTGCAAGTGTGCGACTAAGATAGCTATGACATGAGTGAAATACTGTTAAACCAAGATAAAATCACATCTGGCGCTTTTTCCTCCCATTAACAGGTTATTATGCATAATGTACTGCCAATTTCCTTCCGAATTTCAATAAGTTACAAACTCTTCATTAAATCAAAACCAGTTTGAAACCAAACAGTAACAAACTTAGACAATTATCAATAGAAAGTCGACCTAAACACCTTTGTTAGAAGTTAAATTCCCTTTGTTGGGTGTAATAGAGAAATATATAACGCTGATAGCCAATGAGATAAACTATGAGTTCTGTGATAGAGACGGTAATTGAATTATTATAACTTGTTGATTTGTGGTGCTTGTAGAATTAATTATCAACTTGTTCACTAGTTCTTAGCCCATCAGCGATCTTTTTGAGCCCTACAGCATAACCGCAACTGCACACTATGTCTATAACGACAGAGTGGCTTACCTATAAGTGAAACATATTGCCAGAATATGTCTTCTTCTTCGTCGTGTCAATGGTTCAAAGTAGTCAAATTATTTTCTCCCAATATTTGGCTACTGCGACCCCGCAAGGCGTAGCCTGGTGTAGATCTTCCATCGTGCAGGGGCTCGGACACTGTGGGCACGTAAGCAGGTGATCCATGTTCTGCTCAGGGGCTCCGCAATCACACTGTACCCTGTCAGTATCCGAAAATCCCCACTTGACTAGGTTTATCTTGCAGCGACCCACTTGGGTCCGGAGTCGGTTTATTGACTTCCACGTGGGTCGCGGGAGGTCGCTGCCAGAATATGTGATTCCAGCAAAGACTTGGTGTATTTTCAAGAACAGTTCAGACTTAAGTAGTTACCTATACTTAACGAAAGAGAAAATTATCTAGATATTGTAAAAAAGGTAAAAAAAAGTACTATGTACTTCCAATTAATTATCCGACACGACATACTTTAGGCCTAGGCGCATCAGTCAGCGTATGATGCTCGCCTATAAATATATTTTATTTATTTTTTATTTCTTTTTAATAAATTTAAATATAATAAAATTTATCGCACAAAAGGTTTGGTCCATACAAAATCCACGCTACCGATGCAGAGTCTACATTCCGCGCCATTTTTAGGGTTCCTTACCCCAAAAAAACGGGAACCTATCACTAAGACTTCGTTAAGTCCGTCCGTCCGTCTATCTGTCTGTCAACAGACTGTATCTCATGAACCGTGATAGTTAGAGAGTTGAAATTTTCACAGATGATGTATTTTTGTTGCCGCTATAACAACAAATACTAAAAGAGAATAAAATAAATATTTACATTCCATACAACAAACGTGACTTTTTTCCATTTTTTGCTCGATATTAATAGCGGCAACAGATGCTTCAAATGGAGCTAAGAGGATATACGCCATCCCATACGGTACGGAACCCTTCGTGCACGAGTCCAACTCGCACTTGGCCGATTATTTTACAATGGATACTAATGTGGTTTTCACGTTTTATACATTCTTTAACGGCACTGAACTTACGTGCACGGATAGTCATAATGACTACAGTTTAGTTTAGCACGTGAGTTCAGTCCCGTTATGTAAAGTATAATAAAATAGCCGATTATTATCATTGGTCGAACGCCCGGTCCTCATGAGAATACTATTTCAATGCTGATAGCATAATATTCACCTAATGAGTTGGTGTTTTGCGAACAACTGCTTGAAATGGGAAGTTTGATTGTGGCGGTACGAAACTGTAAAATACACTTATACCTACAGAACACAGGTTGGGAGTAAAGTTAAATGGTTTTCTCTCTCAACATTATTAGCTTTCTCGTTACGCAACTTTGGAAGTCGAATTTTGATTCTTCAAATCAAAGCGAAATGTTTGAACTCGGAGCTGTGGATAAGAGGAGAGTGCATAGGCTATTTTGAGAAGAGTATATCAAGATTAGACAATAATATTTATTGTCATCAAGTAAATCTCTTGTTACTTAATTAAATAAAATAACGATAACTATAATGTATTCGTAAGTTAACACATTTAGAGAAAACACAAAATTAAGTAACTCTATAGAAATCTAGTGTACCTATATATCCCCGTGCATGATATTGTAAACACCCAAATACCCTAGTAATTTATTAGTAGAAATATAATTAAAAAAATTCAGTGAAAAGGAAATACAATTTATTTCAGTTTCTTTCAGTAAGCTATAGAAAGAGATAAAATACCGTTAAGCGATGTGTGATCTGATCAAACCTTAGATACTTAAAGATAAGCGGGGCCCATCCAATGTTTATGGAAATCCATATAGGAGGCCTATACGTATCCAGGAGTGGACGTCCTACAGCTGATATGTTGATTACATTAAACATAATAGGCGAGTATAATATAAAAAATCACTAGTCACGACACTAACACAAATCAAACTCGAAGAATTTAAATACAGACCGGGACGTAGCGACATCTTCAATGTTACGTTTCTAATGCTAAAAATTAAATTAAGTGTAGAATAAATCTAAATTTAGGTAAGGAAGTTCTCTTCTTAATCATCACAAAAGTGTGTGGGCAAAGAAGACGCTTTCTATCACATGAATCACGTCAAAACAAAGACGAAGAATAATTTTAAACTAGCTGACCCGGCAAACTTCGTTTCACGTAATATCTTTGTAAATTATAGCTTATGTGTTATTCTAATGTATAACCATTATTATTGCAAAGTTTCATCTCAATCCGTTTAGTAGTTTTTGCGTGAAAGAGTAACAAACATCCATACATACATTTTTTTGTACTCACAAACTTTCGCGCTTATAATATTAAGTAGGATAGAACCATTTCGAGATAGCAGAGAATTCAAAAACAGACAAGCTGCCTTGTTTATTAAGAAACCTTTGTATTTTATGTAATTCCATAACGAAGAATGTTGTTGTTTTAGATGTTAAAATTAAGTATAAGACAAATGGACACAGTAATAGTGCAATTTCATTCAATTTTATTAAGTGATAGAAACTAATTCAAGGTGAACTGCGGAAGAGCGACAGCAAATTACTTTCTGACGAACATATATCAGTCCCAAGCAACAAAAGTGTCGCGTTTTCGCGCCGAATGGCACATTTAAATATCAAATTGTGACGATAATGTGACGTCATTAAAATGCCTTGACATCTATGTCCGTGAACCTTTATTTACCTACTTAGTTTGACCCATTTTTGCCATTTCAAAAGTAGAGTAGAGCTATATTGAAGAGATTTTAAGCACTTTTAGCTAGAAATTGTAGTAGCTTTCTAGTAAGACTACAGGGATAAACGTTGGGCGACATATTTTCGAATAAAGCAGGATTTTACTGTTTTAATGTCAGGCGAGATTCAAAGGTCATGAACACAATTTTCTCTATAACTAAACGATCAAAATAAAACTGCAAGATAACGATACAATCGCCCAGGAGATTACAAAATAGAAGCGTTAGTGGGCCAACCTTTTTTTTTCTAGTAAGACCCATGCCTCGAGTGGAAAACACAAATCGTCAAACATCGTTGCACGAATAAATTTCCATTTGTTCGTCCAATAACCTATAACTTACAGGAATGCTCCACATTCAATCTCGATCGACCTGTTGGAACATATATTAATTTTAATAAATACTTATATTTCTAACGAAAAAATGTTAAATAATAATCGCCCTAGTACGAGTCGGACTCGCGCACGAAGGGAACCCTTCGTAAGTCCAACTCGGTCAACTTGGCCACACCGTGTGCGGGCCCTTAATATTTTAATTACTTATTATTGAAGTAAATATACACCTAGGTAAATCTTTTGTCAATATTTCAAGCATCTACCTGTTGCCATTATTAATTTCAAGCAAAAAGATCACGTTTGTTTTATGGGAAATATTGTTTTCATTTAAAAACGGAGGAGGCCTTTACTCTTTGAGAGGTCCTTTATATTTGCCACTTATACACAATTAAGTTTTTATAGTTCAGTTAAATTTGCATGCTAGAGTTAGGTTAATTAAGTAGGTTAAGAACAATTCATTGTTTAAATTTTATTAAGGAAAATATGTCTTTTTTTTTTGTTTAAGTGAATGTACAACTAAATATCATGTGAATATTTCAAGCGTCTACCGGATACCATTATTAATATCGGGCGAAAAACGGCTAAAAGTTCAGGTTTCTTGTGTGGCTTAGGTAGACGCCTGAATGTTTGTTTTATTCTATTTTTTAGTGTTTGTTGTTAAAGCAGTAACCAAAATACGACATCTGTGAAAATTTCAACTTTCTAGCAATCACGATTCACGAGAGCGGAGTCTTAGTAATAGGGTCCCATTTTTACCCTTTGGGTACGGAACCCTAAAAAGCTTCCTAACATAGCGCATCGTTATTTTCATACACTAACTCGATTTAATAAATATCGAGAACCGACACAAACATTAATTACTCAGCCGGAAAGCGCGATTATTCAGAATATTATGAGTCAGAGCGAACAGCCGCCTACGCCTAGTCAATCAAGCATGTTTACCAAATTATTTTCACTCCCACAACTGCGTGAGAGAATGTATTGTTGGTACATACGCCATTTCGAGACACTTGATGAGAAGTTTTCCTCGACAATTTGCTTGAGTTGCGTCCGACCTTTCCAAGCCTAAATTAAAGCTGGATACTTTCGATAGTCAATATGTTTGATTGAGATTGATTCACTCCCACTGCGCTATGTGAGAAGATACAACGTGCGTCATTACTACAACCACTGGATTAGATTTCCTGCCACTTCACACCCGTCCCTTTTCGCGTGACCTTTTAACGAATTTTAGGCATAAGTAATTGATGTTGATAAACTTACAGTTTGTCCATAAGTTACCAGTGTATCTACATAAGTATATACTCATCATCCTTATCTTTACTAGTCCTTGCTAGTATTATAAATTTTAAGGTGTGTTTGTTAGTTTGTTACTCTTTCACGCAGCAACTGAGTAACGGATCAACTTGATTTTTGAATGGATATACCTACGAGTATGTAGAAAGTTAACAGGTCAGATGATATAGGCTACTTTTGGAACCGCTAGGTACATGCACTTTGCAAAGTAACATGACATGTCATAACATAGTAACTGCTATTGATTACAATACCTTAGAAAAAGGTAAATGTACATAGGTAAATATACTCGTACAAAGGTTTTAACGCAAGATTGCATGAGGATGTAATATCAGCAAGGACTATTAACATATTTAAGAATAGACTGGATCTTTAGACAAAGAAGGAAAAAATCCTTGACAGATAAATACTAATTTTGTTCGACTCTGCTTGATATAGCCACATCAGTTTACACCGCTCGCCTATAAATAGATAAATATATATTTTTTTTCTTATAAATTTGAAATCTAGTACGACTTTACCAAATAATACTTCGACTACAAATGTTTAGTTGAATCGAAGGCCAGTGGAATTTATCGTAGAGTCCAGTAAGCTGGGTACAAAACGCCGCTTGACAATTTCTAACATCAATACCGCTTAATTAAGTTTTGTATTTTCAGCGAGATAATCTCGGAGTCACGCTCTCCGGAAGTGTTCTAATCATACCCAACCGTATTTATAGGAACAGTTTAACAATGAAGTTGGGCGGTAGTTCCGCCCGGGGCGACACCTGCACTGTTTCAAACTCCAAACTCAGCTGATCAAAGACAAAGGAATCCCATAAACTCTCAGCCACTCGATGGTTTATCTGAACCCTAATTTACACTTCCCATGTCGCTAGTCCGGCACTTATTTTGGGGTAAGGCTGCTTTTCTACAAGATATGTGCTAAGCTGTCTGTCTGATAATATATATCCACAAGACACTGTTGCGTAGCAAATAATCATTCACCGCTAAAATATTTTGTTTACTAAACATACAACATTTTTTAACGGTTTGTGACAGAAATATAAGTCATATTAGTTTTCTTTTAAATTAGTACTACTAAAATTAATGTATGTTGTACTGTATGTTTAGTTTTGTATTTTTGTCGCAATAAAAAACTGTCTGTCTACATTACAGAACGCAGTATTCTGTGGGCGCATGTGAATAAGTAATTTCTTGTGTGCTGTTTTGTTTGAGTTACTGATAAATAATTGTTAGACGCTCCGTTGTAGAAAACGTAAAAATAGCTACAGTCACGGTAAATGATTGTCGTGCTATAGTTAGTACAGATAGTTTTGAAGCTGCCTTTAGTGCCGTGCCTTTGCCTTCATTTCGGCCAGTGCTTAGCTGCTGCGAGGCATCGCACATATCTGGTGGAAATGCAACCTTACTTTGGGCTAATACTTTGATATCTCACTTTGTTGGTCGGTTTTCAGCCGCTTTGGTCAGTTTATTGTTGTCAGCGATTGACAATTACAAAGTATTCGGATTTCGAATGCAGTTCTTTGTTCTTTGTAATTGGTTGGCGTTAGAGATCTCTCAATTTGATTTGTTGCTTCTCTGCGGTACCTCTGTGGTTATCTTTGATGTTGTTTCCTATGATGTTGGGTACGAAGAGAACTAATTAGCTATGCTACAAAATGATTCTATTGGGTGAAGGAAAACAACGATGCTTTATTTATAATCTTTTATTTAAATTTGCTGTGATGCCTTTAATGAAATTTGATTTTGATCAGCTGTGTCTATGTGAAGCTGTAGGTATTTAAGTCAATTGATTTGGTATATACAAAATCTAAAATTAATGATACCTTATAGTAAAACGTATCAAACTCAATTAATACTTTGATTGACTTTAATAGGTCATTTAGAAATAATAACAACTCAAGTAATCACACTATTATAAACTCTAAAATATTTCAAATATCGCATGGAGATAATATTATAATTTATTTACTATCTAATAATTGTTTTTTACTAAAGACGTCACAACACACTACGATCGTTATGATCTAGGTACGTACAAGATTCGAATAGTTAGCTCAATTCGATGTTTGCAATTTTTAGATTATTGTTGATTTTTCTGAAACAATTCCACCGATTTCGATAAAATTTAAATGGGTCCTCCTCCTCTGAAATCTAGCAGAAAACAAATCAGCGAATCGGTTCATAATTGGCAGAGTAATCGCGTAACATAATAAATACCTACAGTCCAATTGAGAAACTCCTTTTTTAGATCGGTTGAAAACATAGTGGGTATTTTCTTTTCAAACAATTAGGTATGCGTTAACAGACATCAACTAGGCACTTTAGATCCTTCCAGCTGATTAACTTTCATCTTTGCTGAACACGCTTCACTTTGAAAGCTAATTTTTTATCAGTTTCGCAATTCGTTTTTGACCCGACCTTTGGCATAGTTTAAGCTCTCAAAGTAATTAGTTTATTAACCCTAGGGAGCTTAGGTCTGAAGCCGACAGCATAATAAGGAAGCAGTTTAATTGCATATTCCGCTCCGCGTCCGATGAGCCCTTAATACTGCGAGGATAATTTGACAGTAAATGCCTACGATCCGATGTTATAGCTTGGTGTTTATGCCTTAATATAATGTATCGATGATGGAGTAGTTTGACTAGATGTTTGACAGTGACCATCCAAGTTAAGCAACGTTTGGCACTGTCCGTTTTCGGATGGGTGACCGCGGATGGCATTTATAATTGAAAGTTACCGTGGCTCGGATAACACAATTAATTGTGGGACCTTTTCAATCATGTCAGACCAGAACCAGCCTGGTGACCAGGCGGCTTAAAAACTCTGACGCTAGGCTCCGACAACCCGGCCTAGAACCGGCCCGGAACTTTACTAATATAATTTTACTATGTATATTGTATACGGTACGAATTTATAACTTTTGAGTTGTGGACGATAATATCGAAGGAGACCTAGTGTAATGCTTACGAAATTTCTTGCTCTAACAAAGCTTTCAACTTCTAAGTACCTTTCAAAAATTCTTCGCTGATAAACAATTCAAAAATTAGGATTTGAACTTTTGTGGTCTAGATTACTATTCGTCTCACTCGTTCATCAGTGCTCCGTGCTATGTGCCCTGCCCACTACCATATCAACTTGCCAATCAGCTGGACTATGGTAGCGCTCGTAGCGTACTTTGACTAGGTGTTTGTCAGCGATCACCGAAACGCACGGTCAGTATTTGGATGGGTGACCGCGGGTGGCATTTTCCAACTGAGCGTTACCATGGCTCGGATGACACGTAAAATTGTAGGTCCCGATTGTTTTAACTGTTCAGCCATGTCAGAGGCCTTTAGGCAGCCTAAAAACTTTTTTTTTTACCAGGGGAAATCTTTTATAGGTGGTTATGTGTGAGTCCTGCCGAGTTGCCTGCCTGTTAGGGCCGCTGGCAGGTAGGATAGGCAGCGGTGTCTTCACCGCCTATCCCACCCGCCGCCGCCCCCGCCTCGATGGGCTCGGCCGCGGCATCGCGACAAGCGCGACACCGCAGTCTACCTCAGTCGGCAAGCCAACCTACTGGCCAGCCTCCGCAAGGGCTTGTCCAGGCCCAAGACCTGGAGAGGCCGGCCCCACCTAGGTTTCCTCTTCGTTCACCAGGCTGGGAAGACCTGGCTACTAAGCCTCCCCGCCTCGACAAGGCGGGAACCCACTCGGGGGGGACCTATAGGCTGGCCTATACAAACTTACTTAGTTGGACTAACTCAGTTACTTTGGTTCTTCTACCGATGTCCTCTTTCCTGATTCTATCTCGCAGAGAGACTCCGAGCATAGTTCTCTCCAGAGAGCGCGTAACGGCAAGCGCAGCGTAGGACGTCCACCCACAAGGTGGACGGATGACTTCATTATGACCGCAGGACCACGCTGGATGCAAGCCGCTACCACTTAGAGGTCTTTAAGGGAGGACTATGTCCATCAGTGGACGTCCTATGGCTGATGGACGGATAATCTAGATTAATTGGTAAAGTGCCGGAACGAATACATACCCGAACTGATTCACGAGATCACGGCAAATTAAAAGTATGAAATATTTTGAAGCCCAAGTGAAGCTTTATTATTATATACTACGGGACTAATCGCGCACTAAAGTTACGAGATAAATAATAATATGTTCGAATCGCGAAAGTTTAAAAACAAACAAGTGAAGCTTTTTGAGAATAAGTCATACATTTAACCCATAATTGCGTGGTACAATCTACAATAATCTACATGATATATTGAAGGAGATATATTGTAGAGCAAAAAGGGCAGTTTTACGAGCGTAATTCCTGTAAGGCTCTTTGCGGCGCCGTCTGACACCTGTACCTACAGCCTGGACGGTAATGCCGGCTATTCATGGATTTACTGCGGACGCCGGAAAAAGGGAATAAACGGTGAGAAATGCGGGAATTATAATGAGACCGTGTCAAGAGACCCATGAATTACTAAGTTGACGTGTATGTACTTCGCCCTATAAGTACCTTTTTACAGACTTTTAAACACTAATTAGCAAAATTGAAGTTACCGGAGAATACGCTATGTGTAATCGGCTTAAGGATGTCCATAGGGGAAACTTACATCTAGCAGTGTAAGGATACCATATCTTAATACCACAAAAATACATTTTTCTCAAGAAAAGTGTAATAACGACACTTTAAATTAAAACATTCATGTGGTATTCACACTCAAACGATGTAATCGTCTGAGGTGCAAAATTCTATTAAAAGACTGACTCTCCGAAAACTATAAACTTCTATTTCTAACAGCAAAAGTCCTTAAGCAGGAATCTATACAAAGAAACAAAGCTGTTTTCCACAGTTAATCAACTCATAAGTCCTAAATCTACAATAGCAAACGCAAACAGTAGTTCAAGCGTACATATCAACATCCTTCCGGCTACCTGCTTACCAAAGTGTAAAAATCCTCTATAAAAAGTCCATCAAAAAGATCCCCGTAAACCTAAAAACTGCTTACATTAGGTCGTCCGCATAGAAAGCGTAAAACTGCAGCGTAAAGTGTGGTGAAGCATACCCTGGGGACTCGGCAGTGATAAAGTGTAAACCTTTGGGTATATGACTTACTAAATGGGGTTTGCGTAGTAACACCTTGTAATAACAATGTAAGGAAGGACTTACAAGCTGTGAGATTGGTAAAATTAAGGACGTGAATAAACATTTGTACGATTGCTTTGAAATAATATGGTCGAATGTTTCAGGGCAGTTTATGATGTACTAGCTGACCCGGCGAACTTCGTTTCAAGCAAAATCTTGTTAAATTATAGCCTATGTGTTATTCTGATGTATAAGCATTACTATTGTAAAGTTTAATCTCAATCTGTTCAGTAGCTTTTGCGTGAAAGAGTAATAAACATCCATACATCCAAACTTTCGCGTTTCTAATATTAATTAGGATATACATATAAATATAAGTTTGATTTAAAACCAGTAGTCGTAGCAGTATGTATAATGAATCCAATTTTTTTCTGCCAATTCTAATCTGTATATATCTTAGTTGTAGAAAGTGTAATGCTTGTCTATAGGCACCTTACATAGATTTCCAATAGAACTTGTCGAAAGCAGACTTGTTCTTGCGGTGTTTATCAGCTCATAAAGAAGAAGAGATAACGCTTTCCCAAGACTTTCTCTATTGATATAGCTAGATTTGTATCCAGCCTTTTTTAATAGTCCACTGCAGGATATAGGCCTACCCACGAAGGATGATTCGGCCATATCCACCATGCTGGCCCAGTGCCGGCTGGTAGATTCACATCCGCTATCGTATTTCTTCTACGGACGTATGAAGGTTCCCTTACAATGTTTTCCTTCACCGAAAAGCCAGTGATGTGAATCTGGCTTGAATTGTGATGTATTCTGCCCAGTAAGTTTTATCGTAAATGTGAGTAACTTACTCTGTTTATTATTCGGTTCCTAACGACGACGACCAAGCTTTACTGTGAGCAAAATAAATATTATAGAAAATAGTATTTCTCAAAAATACCGCCAATACAGATTATGAAAATTTTACTAATTTCATCACAATCGTTAGAGCAGTTTCCGATGTTTGAAATATTTACAAATAAATAAATACACAAACGTATACGAATTGTCCGCATAAAGGTTATGTGTATAGGTATCGACTTGACTGAAGATATTTTCATTGTCTTTGTCTTTCTATGTAATTTTCAACAATTAGATTTGGTTTTCCTAGTAAAAGAATTCTGTGGATATTTATTACATTTTTGGTTTCAGTTCAATTACTTACTTGTCCTTTCACAATGTCTTTCGAATAGTGGCTGAGACAAATTTAATTTCAGTTCTAAATCTCTCCAAACTGAGAAGAGAGAGAAAGTCTGAAATTCATTCGATGGCAATTATATTATGGTTACTTTGACAATAATGTGCACTCTAACTAGGACCATCGTCAAGTTCTGTAATGATGTACCTAATTTAACAGAGACATCTTTTTGAGTGAATCAAAATGGAATGCAAATTGTAACTAGGTTTTTTTCACAGGTTTTTTTATAAGATTGAGGGAACAAACGAGCTATACGTTCAGGAGGTTGTTGGGGCTCTTTTGCTATTGCAGTGCATCGAGGATGTTTGCCCAAGCTCGCCTAGATTATTTTTAGGGTTCAGTACCCAAAGGGTAAAGACGGGACCCTATTACTAGGCTGTCCGCTGCCCGTCTGTCTGTCCGTCTCTCTTTCTGTCTGTCTCCAGGCTGTATCTCATGAACGGTGATAGCTAGAACGTTGATACAACAACAACAACACTTTATTAGACAACCACATTACATAGAAAAACAGATTATAAGGACAAAAACAAAACAATAGGTATCTAATTGGCGGCCTTGTCGCTTTAAGCGATTTCTTCCAGGCAACCAAGGCAACCTTGATATTTTCACAGATGACGTATTTCTGTTGCCGCTATAACAACAAATACTAGAAACAGAAAAAAATAATTCAGGACGGCTCCCATATAACAAACCTGATTATTTCCGTTTTTCACTTGATATTAATAACGGTAACAGGAAGATGCTTGAAATATTCACAGAACATTTAGTTGTAAATTGAATTTAATAATAAATAATTAATTAGAATAAAATAATATTTTAGGGAGGCTACCATACAGTACGGAACCTTTCGTTCGCGAGTCTGACTCGCACTTGGCCGATTATAGCATGGCGCGTCTCTAGTGCGGCGAGCGCGAGGGCGCATCATGACAGGTTTGCTGATACTGTGAAGTCAATACCGTTGTAATTTTTCTGTGAGAAGACCCTAAAAAATGCAGAGTTTTCTTAGTTTGAAAATCTGTATGAATATGATTTTCAAATATAATATAATAGAAAATAACATACGACTGAAGTAGGACTGAAGTACGACCTATTACATGCTGATGTCAGCTTAGGAGGAATTCAAGCCTTAGGAAACGTGGCACGTTGGAAAATACAACGAACCTATATTTTTAGCTCAGTAAAAATAGAAATTAACATTGCACTAAATTTTCCATCCAATTTTTTATAAGGTTTACGTTCACAAAATGCTGACATTTCCAGGTGGAGCTTCAAACAGCATCTTAAAAAACGTTTTTGGCTGATATCTCGGAAAATATGCACTTTAGGGCAAAAGTCATGGAGACCATTATTGTAGAAAATAAAATTTTGCACTCACGTCACTGCAAGCAGGACATACCTAACTCCCTCAAATTGAATAAGAATAATAACATCCTCGATTATTAAAAGACGAGCTGGCAAAAAACCGGAATTATACGAGATAAAAAGAAAAAAGAGTAAATTGCTTTCCCCCCTTAATCCAGTGTAATATCTTCAGCGGTCCCGCAGTAGGCGCGACCCATTTCGGCATACATTAGTCCAATTTAGACTTAACACGGAAACGGAAACTATCAATCATCAGGCGACATTTGCAATATAGACATAGCGTATTTCGGTGTTTTCGTAATATAGGCTGTGGTGATAATTTATGGGTTCCGTATTTGTAGATTTAAACGTGCAGTTTCACAAAATTTATATGGATAATTGTTGGAGACTGGCAATTTAGTATATTACTGTAAATAGTTTACGTTATGGTGTTAACTGTAATTGGAAATTGATTTGCATGATATTACATTTTCTGTAAATGAATGGATATATAGAGATTTAAGATTTGGATCTTCTGGAGGCTTTGGGTGACGAGCGCAGTGCGTTACATTATTATTTGAGTTCTAAATTACTGATGATAAGCGTGAAACTTCTCGGTATAAGTATTGGTTAATTATATTATGTTTTCCTCATTATTCGTAAACGGGAATAATAATCGGGCAAGTACGAGTGGGACTCGCGCACGGAGGGTTCCGTACTGTATGGGAGCCCCCCTTAAATATTTGTTTTATTTTAATTTTAATATTTATTATAAAAGTGAATATAAAACTAAATATTCTGTGAAAATTCCAAGCATCTACCTGTTACCATTTTATTAATAATGGTAATAGAGCGAAAAACGTCTAAAAATTCAGGTTTGTTGTATGGGAGCCCCCCTTAAATATTTATTTTATTTTGTTTTTAGCATTTGTTGTTATAGCGGCAACAGAAATACATCACCTGTAAAAATTTCAGCTTTCTAACTATAACGGTTTATGAGATACAGCCCGGTGACAGACAGACAGACAGACGG
The DNA here is from genome assembly GCA_964007245.1 of Hypomecis atomaria. Classification (NCBI taxonomy): domain Eukaryota; kingdom Metazoa; phylum Arthropoda; class Insecta; order Lepidoptera; family Geometridae; genus Hypomecis; species Hypomecis atomaria. The sequence continues at coordinate 15,219,523 of OZ023291.1, forward strand.
ACATCGAAGTCTTAGTAATACAATCCCGTTCCCGTTAGGATCCCGTTTTTCCCTTAGGGTACGGAACCCTAAAAACTATTAAAATCGCGTGGATGTAATGAATCCATTACATCCTTGCCTACTCCTAACTCAGAAATAAGGATATTCTTAGGTTTTCGTATCTGTGCAATGTGTAAAGAGAAATTATATTTCTCCTGTAACCTCTGTAACTCTCGGTGTGTAATACTCTTACCTATTTTCCTTGATGATATCAAGTATAGTATTAACCTACTTTGATGGCCTTGACCAAGCCAAAACATAGCTGACACAGTGTTTAAACTGTAGTTAACAGGCCTTTATGCCTCTTAAAGTCAAGTTACAAGAAAATTTATAGAGCTAACGCCTCGCAAGACTATCCTCGTCGTATTTTAGTTTCAGAGACAATATTTAACTTAACTACTTCCATGAATTTAGGTGATCCCGGTTTATGGTCGCTATAAACCAACGCTGAAACCCATATTTCATCTCGAACATTCGTATGTCTCGTAAATACTAACAACTTACATTTAGAACTAACCAGATAACGTGTCTGTACGAAAATGGAAGTAATTTTTCATGGAACATGATTTTTAGGGTTAGGAGGCCAAGTATATTGTACTTATTACATTTATTAAATACCTATAGGTATAGGCAAAGGACTCACGAAGCGGTTTTCAGCCGTGCCCACCGCGTTGCGGGCCCGCAGCTTCTGTAGAATGCAGATAGACAGAGTTACTGATAATCAATTAGCGTCATTTTAGGGGCCTAAAAAAACAGATGTTCCATACCTTTTTTTCGAGGATGAACAATATTTTTCCATGGGATAGCATTTTTTTGAGATTTGATAAAAGTCGTTGAACAGAAGTTGTTCGTTTTGATGTACAGAATAAGCCCCTAAAAGGATGCTAATTGAATACCAGTAGCCCTGTAGGTATGTGTAAAAAATTAAGGCAGATCTCACGACGATGTGTGCGGTTGTTTACGGCTCCCGCTGCACCTGCAGCCGATAGATATTTGCTATGTGAATAAGACCATTATGTTTTAGTCTAATGGAAGCTAAAATTGGATTAGTTGGTTCAAAAAGTTAAAAAGAAAGACTTTCATTTTTCTTTCAATGTTTGTTTTCATTCCTCAGGATTAGAGATCACTCGCAGTGTGAGTGCGGTCTCGATGAGGGAAACGTGGACCACATAATATTTAGTTGCTCTTTGATGCAGTACTCTTTATATGATGCCATCCCCCCAGAAATCCCTAGTCCCACATCTTGCCAACTCTCCTATCCCTTGTATATACCCCATTTGTAACTGTAAAAATATTAAAATTAATAATGTTAAGTTGTAAATAGTAATAAACACCAATAATTATATTATAATTAGGTATAGCCGGTAGCCTCCAGGTTTATCGCGTTCGGACGGTAAAAGACCCGACGGCCTTACTCTGGTTCCTTGGCAGAGAGGGCGCTGCCTTGTGTGGGATGCCACGTGTGTAAGCACGTTTGCATCCTGCCACCTTCCCGCCACTCAGCTATTGGCTGGTGCGGGAGCAGAGACAGCAGCCCGGAGTAAGCATCTAAAGTATGGCTGCCTGGAACCGGCGTACGATTTTGTCCCTTTCGCCGTCGAGACTGCTGGACCTTGGGGTTGCGAGGCTAGGCGATTCGTCCAGGCCCTAGGACGCCGTTTGAGGGAGAGAGGGGGTGACTCCCGCTCAGGATGGTTTCTGGTCCAGCGGATTTCCCTGGCTATCCAGCGGGGCAACGCCGCTAGCGTGTTGGGTACATTTGGCTGGGGACTTGCGCGCGGGGGGCTATTCGAGTAAGTGTGAATGACTCAATGTAAATTTTATAATTCATTGTATTAAATTATGACATTAGGTATATGTGTTTGTGTTTGTCTTACATGTTTATAAATTAATCTGTGTTTGTTTCAGAGGTGAACGGTAATCCAAAAACTAGACTAAATAATACAGTACATCATATTGAAACCGTACAAATTCTCTATTTTTGATGGCAGTAACACATTAGACATTGGCGAAATTGTGAAACACCTTCACAGAAGCCACAAACAAGAATTGAATTGAAATTATTTTACAAGTGTCAAAATGTTTTAGTAGGTACCTAGTTTTGATAATTTTACAAGTTTATTTATGACTGTAAGAATTAGTTTGCTAAGTACTATATTCACATCACTAAAATATATTAATGACTATCAATAAAAATATAAGTTATTCATGATGCAAACTCTACAAGAAAATGAGCCAGCGTAGATCATATACTAACGATGCTAACCATTTTATGATCAAACAACGTCATGTACCTACTCGTGTATTCCTCGATAAACGACATGTATCGCCTATAAATTGTATAGAGATTTATCCCAATAATTGGTCCATGTATCGTTGAGCCACATTATCCTCGAAGCCTATCGGATAAGGTTGTTGTTGAGACGCAATAACAATTAATTAAGGAACTTATTACCCAGCGGTCGGAGTTGATCGCTTGTTGTAGCTAGTAAATAACGATTGAGCGATCAAGTACCTACCTACTTGGGGATTATTCAAATTCTCATGGGCTTAAATTGGAGAGATGATATGATAAGTGACGGATGATTTTTATGTTTATGCAGTTATACCGTTTAAAAGTTCATAAATAACCAATGGCCTTATAGAGCAGTGCCTTCTCTGTAGGTTAGAATTGTGACCGTGGACCATATAGATGTCGAGTTTCATGGCTTTTCATTCGATGTATTTTAGAGAATTTGAGAGGAATTGCATCAATTGATTTCACCCAACCCTGTCTCTATTGTTAACGGTTCAAGCAAACGTGACCAAAGCGCTAAAGGACCACTTGTGCATTCGTGTTGGACATTTTCAGCGACAAAGCACTATGGTTTTCCATTTTTATATGCACGTTGGACTAAATTTTGATGGATAAAATGTCTAGTTCTGAATTTAATACTTTTATGTTGTCCTTCTCTAATAGATCTCATAAAAAGATATTATACATATTTTGTAAATTTAGTTTGTTATTTCCTACCGGCGCGGCAGAAAGATTGTCTGAGAATCGTGGTTGTGGTCAAATGGTTCAAATGAGTTCTTTGGAATTTATGTACGAATTTTCTCACCACTGGCTTTCGGAAGAAGGAAAAATCGTGAGAAAACCTTCATACGTCTGTAGAATATTTTGAAAGCTTAGATAGATTCACCAACTTGCACTGAGATTGTGTGATGAATAAATAACCCTATCGCCCTTTACAGCTAGATAATCCAAAACTGCACCACACACACAGAGTCGCTGCAGTACAGCCAACTTTTTCTTTAGTGAAAGGACCATCGCGAAAATATAATTGCTTCGAAAACTCTCGTCTATCCAAACGGAAATGAGCAATTAACAAAAGATTGTCCATTCTCGATACACGTCTCACTTTTCGTATTAGCTTTTGTTTCTTTCTCCTTATCTTGAATCGAAACGCTTTCTCTCGACAACAAATGCGTCAATACGTTCATTATGTTTTGTATTTTGCTAGTCGCCAGCCGAAAAATATATGGACTGGTGTTGCTAGACGTAATTAATTTTGGGGAATACTTTTTCATCTTCTTGGCAACTCACAGATAGGGGTAACGTGGTTGGTTTTACGTCTAGTTAGGCTAGGTGAGATATATACATTAGGATCATCACTTTCAGGTCACATTTGACAATAGTGGGACGAAACAAACAGCTGTGAGTTTGTGATGTTGTAAGTTTGTGATGTTATTTCATTATAATTAAAATTGTTACGCTATTAATATAAAATACAAGCAATTGTGTGAATTTGTATGTAAACTTAATCTACGAGTGAGTTTTAAGCTTATAAAACAATTGGAAATAGCCTTACGAGAAAATTGTTAAATACTATCGGTCATTGCAAATGTTGGTGTAGTTTTGTATGGCACCCGAATTTTCCGAACATTGTAAAATCACAAAAATACCGTTAAGTATATCAATTAAAATAATTATGCCGATACTTTGGCATCACTAATGCGTTGAAAAGTTATAGTTAGTAAGTTTCGCTAGTCGCCAGCCGGAATGAAAACATTGCCATTAAATAATATTGCGTTGGTGTTGATAGGTAAAATTGATCAATGGATAGAGAGATTGAAAATTGATAATTTATAAATATTGGTCAAAGATAAATCTTGTCTAAAGATATTCTGAAGCACACTGCCGAAACTGCTTTCCACTTCATATATTGGTCCAATATGTACTTTAAAAAAATTCACACATTTCGCATATTGTATAAAATTCAAAAAGATTACTAACGTTAAAAAAGTATTAAAAGTTTTTGTATTTTTTGGAAATATTTTTTTATTTTCCTGGTAACATACCCGAGGGCCCACACAGATAATCGCCGATGAGATCTCCGCCATTGGGCCTGCATTGTTTGTAAATGAGAGCGAGCACAAAAATAAAAAGCTCATTTGGTATTGCTCTGAAGCCGATTGTTTTGGGCCCTGAATCGAGTCATTGTGGCTTTAAAATAAATAATTATAATGGCTTTTGTTATGTAAATTACAGTTAAGGATGAAGGCGAGAATCTTAAATAAGAACGCGAAAAGTTCAAAGGTTAAAATTAAAGGGTTATTACGGACAAAATTAGCAATAAGTCTAAATGTGTAATAGTAGCTTTTTAAACTTGGGAAATTAGTATTGTGATATTTGTATTTGAGATTCATAACTTTTTACCCGACTGCGCCACGCAAAGGAGTGGTAATGTGTTTATCAGCCTATGTATGTATGTATACTGCGCGACGCAAAGGAGTGGTAATGTGTTTATCAGCCTATGTATGTATGTATAGTGCGCGACGCAAAGGAGTGGTAATGTGTTTATCAGCCTATGTATGTAAGTATAGTGCGCGACGCAAAGGAGTGGTAATGTGTTTATCAGCCTATGTATGTATGTATACTGCGCGACGCAAAGGAGTGGTAATGTGTTTATCAGCTTATGTATGTATGTATAGTGCGCGACGCAAAGGAGTGGTAATGTGTTTATCAGCCTATGTATGTATGTATAGTGCGCGACGCAAAGGAGTGGTAATGTGTTTATCAGCCTATGTATGTATGTATAGTGCGCGACGCAAAGGAGTGGTAATGTGTTTATCAACCTATGTATGTATGTATACTGCGCGACGCAAAGGAGTGGTAATGTGTTTATCAGCCTATGTATGTATGTATACTGCGCGACGCAAAGGAGTGGTAATGTGTTTATCAGCCTATGTATGTAAGTATACTGCGCGACACAAAGGAGTGGTAATGTGTTTATCAGCCTATGTATGTATGTATACTGCGCGACGCAAAGGAGTGGTAATGTGTTTATCAGCCTATGTATGTATGTATACTGCGCGACGCAAATGAGTGGTAATGTGTTTATCAGCCTATGTATGTGTGTATACTGCGCGACGCAAAGGAGTGGTAATGTGTTTATCAGCCTATGTATGTATGTATACTGCGTGACGCAAATGAGTGGTAATGTGTTTATCAGCCTATGTATGTATGTATACTGCGCGACGCAAAGGAGTGGTAATGTGGTTATCAGCCTATGTATGTATGTATACTGCGCGACTCAAAGGAGTGGTAATGTGTTTATTAGCCTATGTATGTATGTATACTGCGCGACTCAAAGGAGTGGTAATGTGTTTATCAGCCTATGTATGTAAGTATACTGCGCGACACAAAGGAGTGGTAATGTGTTTATCAGCCTATGTATGTATGTATACTGCGCGACGCAAAGGAGTGGTAATGTGTTTATCAGCCTATGTATGTATGTATACTGCGCGACGCAAATGAGTGGTAATGTGTTTATCAGCCTATGTATGTGTGTATGTATGCATGCTGCGCGACTCAAAGGAGTGGTAATGTGTTTATTGTTAGTTTAGTTTAGTGTTATATATGTATGTGTGTATGTTCATTGAAAAATTAGATTTGCTGTCGAATAATGGATTCCAACTGTTCAGTTGGTTCCATTACCGTTTACATTACCATGGTATGTTCCATTGTTGCCTAGTGCTTGTTTTTTTCTTTTCAGTTTTTTTGTAGTTCTGTTTACTTTTTACGCGGTCGGATTTTTTGATTTTTCTATTTTTTATTTTATTATTCAAGTGTGTGAATTAATCTTTATATTTATCCCGAAGTGTTTTCAGAGATTTTCAGTCCTGTTTACTTTGCACTGTAAGACATTATCGTAGTTTCAATATGATTTTTAATGCTGTAATAGTTGCAAGATAATATAATGTGTTATTTTTTTCTGCAACAAGCTGGTTTTATCACAGGCGTATTAGTTTGGTTCTTAGGTACATTCTGTTATGAAACTCATATGACTCCCAAGGCGCTGCTACAATACAGTAATGTAATTTTGTCTTGAGTACGTATATAAAATTCTATATAGGTCCTCAAATGTAAATACGAAAGATCCTGGGGTGCGCTTACGCGCTACAGTCTAAGATAAAATTTAACCTGGCTAAGTCTATGGCACTTGTTTATGGCATCCGTCAGGCGAAAAATTGTTCTGACTAAAAATTAATCTGCCCCGTTCATGCACTCCCATCGGCATATTTTTTTCTCCTGATTAGGTTTAGTTTTATCGAGGTTTTTAGGTAGATACATTTTATCTTGTCTCTGATTGGTCAGCAAGGTGTCATCAAATTGAATTTGACAGATGGTTCCAGAGTTGGACATCTCGGCCTCACATCCTTCGGCGGCCTAAAAACTGACACCAGGTCTAGCCCCCGGCCTATACGAACTTACTTAATAGACTTAAAAGCTATGATTGCTCTAGAGCTATAACGCCGTTCACGGACGCCTCTCAGAATATTTTTATTCAGCATAAAAATTCTGGAGCGTGTAAACGCACTTTTGAATATCCAATAATACGACAGCATACAATATTCTTTACGAACATAGTTTTCCAATAAAACAGAGCAAAGTGACCACAGAGGTGTCATTATTTAAGAACGCGTCTCGAGATCCTGTCACAATACTGCAGGGAAACTCATAAAATGGTAAACAAACATCAATGGCCTCACTTTATTGGCGTTTATCGATCAAGTGCGGTGAACGTTGACCGCACCCGCTCAACCGTGGAATGCTCAAACAGCGTAACTAGAGCAGAGGGACGTACTTTAGCTGCCGTCCTCCAGGGGGTGATGGATAATCCAAACGGAGAAAATGGGCTATCGTTTTCTAAAGTGTAGTAAACCAATAAGGACCTTGCTAGACATGAAGGAAAGTCATTTGATGACCCGCCATAAAATGTCAAGAGTGACCAATAGGTATAGTGATCTTTCTCATTGTTTTTTTTTAAATATGATTTGGATTTGATACACTATATTTCAAAAGCGTAGTAAGTTACTTTAGTGATCACTAAGTAATTGCCTATAGTAGATCTAACATTCCAAAAGCGTAGAAGGTTACAGGGAGCCCTCGAGTTATATTTATTGACTGTGTATTTACAGCAATATTTAAGCTACAATAAAGTCTACTAAAATTAATGTAGTACATAAGTCAGTCACCATTTTATACGTTAGAATTCAAACTATAAGTTGACTTTCGAACTCACCAAATGCAAGATAAGATATCATATTCCTATACGGAAATAAATACATAAAGCATATTGTAGGCACAGAAAAGGTGGTTGTTTAATCTTGGTTCGAAAACAACCCTTTTGTATCTATCGCTACCTTAACAAAGAAGAGGGTTGAGTCTTTCCCTTTCCTATTAAATAAATAAGGAAGCAAAACTTTGCGCGCATATAATAATACCCGTTACGAGCATACCCTGAATCTTTGATCATATGATAAGAGATCTGACTTAGCTTACAGGGGCAGCAGAAAATAATTAGCCAGCTAACTAGAAACAATCGCTAGCTGAAATCAACAATGCCTATGGTAATGAACTGTAGACAAAGTAGACAAAAGTTATGATAGAGATCGTAGGGACATGCTGGATGCGTTTAAGCAACAGCGGCCGTATTGTGTACGCGTTCTGACGTTCGGCTCCGCTTTTTCTCCTGTTTGCGCCAGTTACTCGCGCCAGCTATGAGAGCAAACGGGAGGAAAAATAATACACAATACGGCCACTGGTCTAATTGAAAACCTATTGCAGTGGCTTATATTTATCTCACAGTGGACGTTTTACGATTTTAGAGGTGATAGACGATGAATTAAGCGTGTATAAACAATAATTTTTCGCAAAAAATACGATTTTGAGGTGATAGACGGTGGATCAAGAGCGTATAAACAATTATTTTTTGCAAAAAAACATTCCCTACTTTTGATTTTTCAAAAACAGCCTAGCCGATTACTGTAAAATATAAATGGGATCTCCTCAGGAGTGTACCCAAAAGTAACAAACATTCGTTAGTTTTAGCTATAGAACGTCCAATACTGGACTTAGACCTACACTACAGATCTCTAATAAGACCAACTGGAAGCGGAAGCATTCAAATATCGCCGACAATCGTAGTAAAATAAATCATAATCAACTAATATTGTCTGATTTTATTTCGATAGTAGCTGAAGCCGAACCATATCTCTTTAAAAGTAATCAAAGCACTGAGTACGTACATGTGCGTATGCTAGAATGTATAAAGCAGAATCACTTTGCGGTCGACTGACCATTGTTTTGTACAAAGAAGTTAAGGTAAACTAATTTATCGTGATTGGGAAAAATCCTCGGAAAATAGCAACGAAAATGTTCGGTGAAAATAGTTGTTAGGAAAACCGTTCCCGAGGTAGAAACTGTGAACGAACGAAAAAGTATTTTAGGTTTGTGAAACTTAGGAACTTACTACTTTTCTGGAATCTGTGCTAATGGTAATAGTTTGTTTTTTATCGTCGGGGATTACATTCTTTATATTTTTTGCGTTTATGGAAGAAATGAAAATGCTTATTCGATATTGATTTTACTATTTGACCCACCCGTACTGATTTAAAGAAGTACACGACAAGTAGTTTTACTTTTTACGTTACGAATACTTTTAGTATCTGAACCTACGCATATTCGTGCAAATATCGATTTGATTTATATAATAGTGTAACTTAGTCAAAAATGGTTTATAGTAAATGCTTAATGCTAATGCACGAACGTACTATAGGTATATTTTTTATGTTTTGGGGTTTGGTGTTTTAGCGCGGTGGAATTATGACTCTCCGAGGGTAGACCTATGTAACACTGTATGATTAAATAAGAGGCACGTATTTTGCGAAGATGTACTTAACGGCTCTTCGACCAGAATTGTCTCACTCTGATGACTAGATGCTTGAATTATTCACATAATATTTAGTTAAATATTCACTTCACAAAATTAATAATTATTATAAAATAAATATTAAAGGGGGCTTCCATACAAGAATCGTGATTTTATTGCTCGATATTACTAACGTCAACACAAAGATGCTTGAAATATTCACATAATATCAAGCTGTATATTCCGTTCAAAAAAATATATTAAAATAAATGGGTTCGATTCCCACCCAGGGCAAGCATTTATGTGATGAACATAGATGTTTGCTCTGTGTCTGGTTGTTATTTGGGTACTATCTATATAAGTATGTATTTAAAATGTGTATATGTACCTAGTATATCAGTCTCTGGCAGCCATAGCTTTGCTTAGTTTGGGGTCAGAGCCCTTGTGTAAGACGTCCAAAAAGAAAAAAATATATAATTATATATATATATATATATATATATATATATATATATATATATATCGACTGATTATTATTTATCTTTATTAATGTATGGTATTACGCAAGGGAGATGGAAAACTATCGTATAAAAAAATCTCCTTAATTTCAAGAGTAGGTTATTTTGAGGCACTTTAACTAAATATGCCACCCGCGGTCAGTACTTGGATGGGTGAGCGCGGGTGGCATTTTTCAACTGAGCGCTACCGTGGCTCGGATGACACGTTAAATTGTAGGCCCCGGTTGTTTTACCTGTTTAGCCAAGTCAGATGCCTTCAAGCGGCCTAAAAACACTGACACGAGGGATAGCCACCCAGCCTAGGCCCCGGTTGTTTCAACCGTTTAGTCATGTCAGAGGCCTTCAGGCGGCCTAAAAACTCTGACATCAGGGCTAGCCACCCGGCCTATACGAACTTACTTACTTTTACTAAATAATACTAAATCATCTAACTATTTATTCACTTGCGATAATCTAGATATTCCCGCGATTAGCTCAGAACTGTATTTTCAAAATCAATTTGTTGGGGCAACGACGCGTTTGAGTTTCCACTAGCAAGTACAGACAGTGATTGATGTTCATTTTCTAGATCGAAGTTTTTGTGTACTGTTCATTTTCTTTAGGTATTTACTTGGAAGAGTATTTTAATAGACTTAAGTACTATTATTTACAAAAAGTACATCATCGGTGAGTGCTTTTCGTCGTGAAAAATTAAAGATAAAATATCTATAGGACGGATGTATATTTTACAATCCCATGACTAGTGAAACTAGGTATATACCTAATAGTTATATGTTAAAATAGAGTTTCACATATGAAGTAAACTACGAAAAAATACATAAGTACAACAAGAATGAACGAGTTCAGATACCTTACATTTCATTCTATAGCATATACGAGGAACGAGTATTTGTAGCACGAGAAAAACCTTAGTGAGAAGGCGACAAAATATTGTCACAGAGATTAAATAAGTCTACATCCATTCATCCATCAGCCATAAGAAGTCCACTGCTGGACATAGGCATCCCCTATGGATCTCCAATAAGACCGGTTGGAAGCGACTTGCATCCAGCGCGATCAGTTCTCCGCACTATGTGCCATGCCCACTGCCATTTCAATTTGCCAATCCACTGGGCTATGTCAGTAACTTTAGTTCTTCTACGGATCTCCTCATTTCTGATTCGATCTCGCAGAGAGACTCCGAGCATAGCCCTCTCCATAGCTCGTTGGGCTACTTGGAGCTTACTAATAAGGCCCTTAGTGAGAGACCGCGTTTCTGTGCCATAAGTCATCACTGGCATTACATACTGGTCGAATACTTTTGACTTGAATAAGTCTACAAGTATAACATAATTATGCAATTTGCGCATTCGCAAAAAAGGTACAATTTTTCTCCGACTATCTACGACACGTCACGTCACTGGCTACGGAATTGTACCTTAAAAATATTTAGTAAAACTAGCTGTCCGTCCCGGCTACGCCCGGGTACGATTGACTAAAGAAGACAAATAGTAAGGATCCCTATTTTTTTTGTAAATAAAAATAGGCTATGTTCACAGGGGATAGTGTAGCTTTCCAACAAGTTAAATAATTTTTCAAATCGGTTCAGTAGTTTCGGAGCCTATTCGATGCAAACAAACAATCAAATCTTTCCGTTTTATAATATTGGTATAGATGTCAATTGACAATACAAAGTGAAACTTCACTACTGCCTTCTAGCGTGGCTGTTTGAGTGAAGATATTGATATTGTGTTCGTCTCGGGCCATTGCAGCGACTCAATGGCTCGATTGCTCCAACTAAATTGTTGGAGCATTTCGTTGGGCTCATTTGAAGCTAATAGATTATTGTTGTTATTCGATAATGGAGGGAATTGTCTGTCGATTTATTGACGAGAATGGATTAAGTTCTTAGTTTCGATTGATTGAGAAGAGATAGTAAAAATGTGGAGTTGATAGTACGGTTCGGTAATTTGCCACAAAAACTCTAATTTGTGAAACAATGTCATTTAAGAAAGTAACTTTATTATCTGCTGCGTTGATAAGTGCTTTTAGTAGTAGCTAAAAAAGATTATTTTGCGCATTTGGTCGAACACTACTTAAGTACGTCAAGTAATCACACCCTTGTAACAAATTCATTTTTTTTCTATATTTCAAAAACTTGTTTCCAACAATTTGAAATCTTGGCTGCGTTTTGGTTGTGTAACTACTTTACTAATTTGCTAAAAGCGTCTTACTGACAATACACTACCTAAAATTGCATTACTTCTAAACATTTTTTTCAAAACTCAACTCTCAAAACAAACAAAGTCCCAATTAGCAGCGAAAATAATAAACATTTTATTTCGAATAAGTCGCCAGTATTTCAAAGCCCCTGGACAAAGCTTTTCCATTAATATCCTTCATGCTCTAGCATGAGGCCTCATAATTCACTGCGATGCGGATGCATTATTGAAATTAAAAGGTTCCGTGTGGACGTTACTGAATACCGTTGTATGAGTAAGGACAAGTAGCACTCCCAACGTAGTTTGACTAGGTGTTTGACAGCGATCACCGAAATTAAGCAACGTTCCGCACGGTTAGTATTCGGATGGGTGACCGCAGGTGGCATTTTCCAAGTGAGCGCTACCGTGGCTTGGATGACACGTTAAATTGTAGGCCCCGGTTGTTTTACCTGTTTAGCCAAGTCAGATGCCTTCAAGCGGCCTAAAAACACTGACACGAGGGATAGCCACCCAGCCTATACGAACTTTACTTACTTTAGTAAGGACGAAATATTTTTTTGGTGCTTTTAAAACATTTTCATAAAAGTTATTTAAGTTAATGTTATCAAAGTATCTGATAAAGCCTCGTGTAAATCAGAATAAATCAGATTTAAAATAATCAAAAATCAAAAAATACCTAGGAGCAGTCAAATATGTCCCTTCGCCAATTTATTTCTTTAGATTAGTACGTTATTTTTCTAAGATTAGACATATCAACTGTTCATTAAATAGTTGAAACAAAAAACATTAGCAAAACAAAAAAGTGGGCTTGAGCATTTTGATCATCTTAAGACCTTCAAGGGTCTGTGGGTGATTCAATTGCTTCGTATGTAGTAGTAGTGGCATATAAAGTAGTACTGTATTTTGTTACAAAATATAAACATTTTAAACAAAGTATTAACTAATAATTAACTTTACAATTAAAACCACGAATTTAAAATATATCAAATTGTTATCACATGTCATTGATGGATTTTTTAAATATTCACTGGATTTGCCTGGTTCACTTTTTGACACTATAAATGACAAAGACTGTAAACAGGCAAGCACATATTTTTTGACACTATAAATGACAAAGACTGTAACCAGGCAAGCACATATTTTTTGACACTATAAATGACAAAGACTGTAACCAGGCAAGCACATATTTTTTGACACTATAAATGACAAAGACTGTAAACAGGCAAGCACATATTTTTTGACACTATAAATGACAAAGACTGTAAACAGGCAAGCACATATTTTTTGACACTATAAATGACAAAGACTGTAACCAGGCAAGCACATATTTTTTGACACTATAAATGACAAAGACTGTAACCAGGCAAGCACATATTTTTTGACACTATAAATGACAAAGACTGTAAACAGGCAAGCACATATTTTTTGACACTATAAATGACAAAGACTGTAAACAGGCAAGCACATATTTTTTGACACTATAAATGACAAAGACTGTAAACAGGCAAGCACATATTTTTTGACACTATAAATGACAAAGACTGTAACCAGGCAAGCACATATTTTTTGACACTATAAATGACAAAGACTGTAAACAGGCAAGCACATATTTTTTGACACTATAAATGACAAAGACTGTAAACAGGCAAGCACATATTTTTTGACACTATAAATGACAAAGACTGTAAACAGGCAAGCACATATTTTTTGACACTATAAATGACAAAGACTGTAACCAGGCAAGCACATATTTTTTGACACTATAAATGACAAAGACTGTAAACAGGCAAGCACATATTTTTTGACACTATAAATGACAAAGACTGTAAACAGGCAAGCACATATTTTTTGACACTATAAATGACAAAGACTGTAACCAGGCAAGCACATATTTTTTGACACTATAAATGACAAAGACTGTAACCAGGCAAGCACATATTTTTTGACACTATAAATGACAAAGACTGTAAACAGGCAAGCACATATTTTTTGACACTATAAATGACAAAGACTGTAACCAGGCAAGCACATATTTTTTGACACTATAAATGACAAAGACTGTAACCAGGCAAGCACATATTTTTTGACACTATAAATGACAAAGACTGTAACCAGGCAAGCACATATTTTTTGACACTATAAATGACAAAGACTGTAACCAGGCAAGCACATATTTTTTGACACTATAAATGACAAAGACTGTAAACAGGCAAGCACATATTTTTTGACACTATAAATGACAAAGACTGTAACCAGGCAAGCACATATTTTTTGACACTATAAATGACAAAGACTGTAACCAGGCAAGCACATATTTTTTGACACTATAAATGACAAAGACTGTAACCAGGCAAGCACATATTTTTTGACACTATAAATGACAAAGACTGTAACCAGGCAAGCACATATTTTTTGACACTATAAATGACAAAGACTGTAAACAGGCAAGCACATATTTTTTGACACTATAAATGACAAAGACTGTAACCAGGCAAGCACATATTTTTTGACACTATAAATGACAAAGACTGTAACCAGGCAAGCACATATTTTTTGACACTATAAATGACAAAGACTGTAAACAGGCAAGCACATATTTTTTGACACTATAAATGACAAAGACTGTAAACAGGCAAGCACATATTTTTTGACACTATAAATGACAAAGACTGTAACCAGGCAAGCACATATTTTTTTTTGTAAAATCGCAGTTTTTGATAGTAGTAACAACGGTAATTCATTACCCGTTCTTACTACTAGTAGTAAGATTGGCAGTAACACTGGTAATAAACCATATTTTACACGAAGTGAAGTTAATAATAGCCGTGGTGGTTTAGTGGTTGTAACGCTGGCCTGTCATTCTCGAGGTCGTGAGTTCAATCCCGGTCCCGTACCAATGAGTTTCTTTGGAACTTAAGTACGGAATTTCACACCATTGGCTTTTCGGTGAAGGAAAACATCGTGAGGCAACCTGCATACGTCCGTAGAAGAAATTCGATGGCGTATGTGAATCCACCAACCCGCACTGGGCCAGCGTGGTGGATATGGCCCAAACACCCTTCAAGGGTAGGCCTACGTCCTGCAGTGGACTATTAAAAAGGCTGGTACAGTACAGTACAGTACAGTACAGAAGTTAATAAAGAAGTAAAAAAAAATGTGCTATGACTTGCACATTTTTTTTACTTAGGTATCAAGCTCACTTACTTACGATATAAACACGGATGTAGTTACGTAATTTTCCAAAATAATTAATTGATATCATACAAATAGCAGCAACCAAATCAAAACAATGAACCAAGGAACTGTTCATTTTGTATCGTTGTAACATTACGTTTGTATTGAGGACATGCTATAAAATTATGTATTCATACGCGTACTTTGGAATTAAAAGCTGTAGGACTATAATTTTTATCTGTATGATAATAAAACCAGGGGTGCGTTGCTCTGTAAAATGAAACGCAGAACCGACAGGGACGGAGAGGTCTTGAACTGAGATCATTTACCATCAGGCGCTGCGTAAGACTTTCCAATCTCTCACAAAGTAGAACGAAATCGGTAATAACTTAATCATCTAACCGGTCTAAACCTGGTGATATAAGACACTTTTGAAATGAAACATTTAAGGAAGGATCATATTGAACATCCTACGGTTATTAGAATGGTGATAATGATAGTGGTCCTTAACATATTGTTTCTCATGTTACAAATATTTACATCAGAGTACTATAGAGTAAAAAAAAATGCAAGTGGAGTCCCTCCGCGCGTAAGAAGTGAAACTTCGACGCAACAGTGCTTTTATTCCCCTTCCATGGTAGCGTTAAATGTTTAACGCAACCTGGTTGGAAGTTGCATTAGGAGTTTCACTTCAATACTTGCCCTTAAATATTTCTTAAAAGTTTCAATTTGCTCACCAGACAAATGGTTACCTAATAGCCTGTGAGATTTAACAGCGCCGAAGCCACTCTAGTTGAAACGAGATTCTTGTCAAAGGTTTTCATTGTCATCAAGGATTGTCCTAGTATTACGAATAGCGCCCCAAATATTGCCCTGAATCCATTTATTTATAGTCTCGTCCCACTTTCCATTGAAATAATATTTTCCGTCCCTGATATCAAATACCGGCCACAAATCAAGCATCACCTCGCGTCGCGTCCATCCGTCAGGCCCCATAAGAGCAGTATTTTTGATTTGTTATCCGTCGCTGTCACTGTTATTGATGTGTAGCGAAATTGGAAAGTTCAGAGGCACTTATCTCTCAGATTTAGATAGGAGGGCAATTTATAAAGCGGGGATTTCTTCCCCTAAAGTATCCTCTTGACAGCGAGCGAGGCCGCGGGCGGTGTCGCTCCCGTTCCAGTGTTTTACGCACAGAATGAGATCCGATCTGGGAGAATGGATCTCTGCGGACCTTGGGACCTTTGTTCCCTCGTAATGCTGGCCGAAGGTCACAATACAATTCGAACTGAGCCCGGATCAGCAAACTGATCTGTTGATCGCAAATCGCAATCACAGGCAGATAGAACGGTAGATTGCTTTAGTGCCTGAGCAATCAATGACTTTTGTGAAACTAGCGCGTCTGCCTCTACATTGTAAAGTTTAGGCAGGCGTGCACTCAAAACAAGTTTTTAACTTAAGCCTGATTCTAATTACGATAATATGAATTCATGATTCTGGTCTCGGAGACTAGAGTATTTCACATACATTTACTAGTATACGATATAGTAGGCGACAAGTACTGTCGGAAACTATAGTATCACATACGGGCCTTAGTCTGCTTTATGCTTTTACTTATTAATGAGTGAAATCTTAATGTGAAAATACATTATTACGTACGCTCCTACTAATACGTATAATGGATTTTATACCAAGAGATTCCATAATAACTAGTATACCTACAGTATTCTTCAGATATTTATTCTTATCGTCGTGTAGTCAACACGATAAACTATGAAAAAAAAAACAATGCTCGATCTTTGCCTCTTTTCAATAGTAAAAGATCGTTTTCTGTGAGTAAAATTCAGTAAGATTATAGAACTTGTACCTATAATATTACATAAATACCGATATTTAGGCACTCGTTTATGTTACGAATTTTTTCAGCGGCTGGCGATGGCAGTGAAGATAGATTTAAGGGTTTTTGGTTGAAAGCTTTTTTGCTGAAAATATTTTAGATATTTACTTGCGTTGTTTTTCTTCACTAAGTTAGGCATATTTCTCAGGGTAGATATACAGGGTCATAGGTATTAACCGCAAAACTTTTTAAAGGCGGGTCTAGTACATCTTGACAAACAAATGTTGTACCACTTTTGAAAATTCGCAAAATAAATTCGCTTCTCCACCTTTTGCAGCGCATTGACGAACATTTTGTATGAAAAAGCTGATTTTTTTCTTCGTGATTTTACAAAAGTCCTAAAACAAAAGTTGTTTGTCTAGATTTACTAGACCCGCCCTTAAAAGGTTTTGCGTTTAATACCTATGACCCTGAATATGATAAAATACTTTCTTTCTACAGTCAATGTCTATAATACCTACACACAGGTACCTAAGATTTGTAATAAATACATTATATTGAATTAAGATCTCCGCCGCCAAGAATAGAGTTCTTTGAAGATCTATGGGCGTAACAAATTTCTGCGTCATTTACAGCTGAACTTTTGCATAAGTACAGGAGACGTTTCAATACTTGGTACAACATAATATTAGCTTTAGAACATACCTCTCATACTAATAGACATAGGCGTCCTCGATAAATCTCCAATTAAACCAATTAGAAGCGGTTTTCATCAAGTAACCATTGAAATCGCACTGCATACATCTTACGATCTTAAGCAGGTCGTCTCTCTACCTGGTCAGTCCTACGCTGTCCTTGCGTGGTCTCAGTTCGAGAGCTCAACTGTTCAATCGGCCATCGGCACCACATCGCTTATTTATCCAATAAGCGTCTCTTTCTCAATAAAACAATATATAATCAAAGACTACAACGCTTCTCATTATACGATTACTAGCTACGCTCTAGTAGCACCATTCAATCACATAAACCGTTTCCAAGATAAGAGTCCAAACGCGTGTCGTATCGTTCCGTCCCAGCACCGAATCGATACAGTGTTCCAAACGACACCGTTCCGACAACCCTTATCTCGCTCCAAGATTGATACTGAGGGTGCCAGAATTGCCTCAACTGCCTGCGAGAGGGTAATGAGTTAGTCAATATTTGGCTGAGGTGGAATGGTGATAGACTTGAGATTTTTTTCTGTGAAGTCAGCGGTTTCTTGATTAAATGACGGTGGAGGTTTGGAATTCGAGAGGAGGAAAGATCTTTATCTTGTAAACGGCATTTGTTAAGAAGTTTTACAAAGGAGGCGTTTGGTTTACATTGAGTTTGTTTTTCGGCGATGTTAGAGTTGTAATTGCAGATCGTCTTTGGCTACTTAGTATTGTACGTAATACTTATTTCCTATCACTCATAAGGTGTTAATAGCATTATAGCTCTATCTTCATTCCAGCCATAACACATTCACTGCTAGGTGTACTCAGATCTTGCTTTAAGTTTGATACTATACTGCCAAATGCCTGCGAGAGGGTAATGAGTTTGTCAATATCTGGTTGAGGTGGAATGGTGATGGACTTGAGTTTTTTTGTGCAGTCAGCGATTTCTTGATAAAATGACGGTGGAGGTGTGAAAGTCGAGAGGGGGGAAAGATCTTCATCTTGTAAACGGCGTTTGTTAAGAAGTTTTACAAAAGTGTCGTTTGGTTTACATTGAGGTTAGTTTACGGCGTTTCTTCAACTCAAATCGCAAATTGCCTTGTATTTTTTAAAACTGCATGTTATACTTATTTCTTGTCACTCAAAAAGTATTATATTCTCTATTAATATTCCAGCTATAAGCCACTGCTAGGGTCTCTCAGATATTGCTACGTCAGCGGTTTCTTGATTAAATGACGGTGGATGTTTGGAATTCGAGAAGGCGAAGATCTTTATCTTGCATAAGGCGTTTTTTAACTTTTACAAAAGAGGCGTTTGGCTTTAAGGTTTTTCGGTGGTATTAGTGATTGCAATTTAATATATTGTAATTTTTTATTGTGTTAGTTCTATGTAACGTGTATTTTATAAAACTTAAGAGGTATTCGAACTAACCAAAATGTAGACCGTACAATAATAATCATCAATTTAGTAAAATATTCACCGCTCATTCCAGAACTTCCCTATATAAATTTTTAATTACTAAAATCGATTGAAATTGCCGTCCAGTGTTCGCAGTCTACGTACTACAACCCAAGCTATTTTGGTCGCATCCTAAATAGCTCAAGACTGAGATTCCACAGAAGAGATCTTCCACACTTTTACTAAAGTCATTACTTCAGAACACATTACATACATATTACAAGCTGAATTTTGCACAACCAGCTACAGCTAACAGAGTTTGGCGATACATATATGAACTCGAGGACAGCGCGGAATGCCTTCAATTTCCACTTGCACCAGTCAGTTCAGCATAGAGAATGAATATTTATGGGTTCCGAACAAGAAGTTATAATCAATGGACATGCATCTAATCATAGTAGTTATTTCTCATTCAGTGTAGGAACTCTCTATAGTTACCGATAATCTAATAGTCCGTTGCTAATTTAAGCTTATCCTGCGATAAATAGTGATTTTAGCTAACGTAATCAATTTTTTTCTAAGGGCGTATGCGTGTTCTTCACAATTCATTGACCGGAAAGCCAGTGATGTGAGAATCGGTACATGAGAACATATCAAAGAAGTCATTGGTACAAGAACGGAATTTGAACCGACAACTTCACGATTTTAAAGCGAGTGTCACTGCCGTTAGGTTTCCATGGCTCTGCGACGGCCACTGGCCCTGATACCGGGACATTAGGATACAGAATCGGAATCCCCTGCCTGTAGTAAGAGCCTATTAAAAGGAGACCTCTGGGCTCGTGAATTGTCATAGATGGGGCTCCTAAGTTCACTCAAACAGGCCCGGGGAGGACGACAACGTATGTGGCACCGTTGTCGTAGAGGACCATACAAGGCAAGGTAGGCTCGAGTAGTCATATAAAGTGCTGGTAGCACCGCACCAGAGCGTTCCGTCGGAGATCCAGGAGCTCCCAAGAGCGCACAAAGGCTGGCCACCGAGGGGATTTTAGTGGGTACAATCCCACATAGCCCGGCAGCACCCCAAAGCAGTCGGATATCAAAAGAAGTATTGCTCCTCGTAAAAAAGGCTACATTTTCAATGATCACAAATTAATCTATACAGGAACCTGACTTGACTTGGCGGATTCGAATACTATATATATATAATGCCTTATCGAATATTACAAGCAAACTTGGCTTGGTTCGACTATTATTATCTAGCCGTAATTTGTGCACGATATTTTTCTATGACACAGCTGCTTTTCCGCCTTGCTTGCCTGATAATGACCCCAACCCATTAAAAGTGCAGGTATTAGCAATCAATTTGTAGTATGAGCCTTGTTACGCAATTATAAAAATCGCAATTTCTACTTGTAACCCTAATTTTCAAAATGTACGTAATAAAGGAAAGCTTACCCGTTGTTTTATTATTCATCTTCGAAGTGAAAAAGAAAATGTATGAATTTGTAATAATTTTTCTTAGGGAACTCAATTAGATAAAATCATCAGTAACAGCCTGTATCGACCCACTGATGTGTAGGTATAGACTATGGGCCTTCTCTTCTTTGGCCAATAGTTCTCTGTCTCGTGCTAATAACATCCACGCATGACCCACGTTTGGTCTGATGTCGTTCAATTAATTATGATTTAAAAGAAAACCTAATAATTTTAGTTGATTCGTGCATCGATGTTCTCCACAGTTCATATGTCCATTTTAATTGCCGCGCTGCCACCGCTCGCTCCTGCTTAGAACTGTAGGTCACAGTATTGTCATGTACTTCGGCTTGAT
Source organism: Hypomecis atomaria (assembly GCA_964007245.1). Classification (NCBI taxonomy): domain Eukaryota; kingdom Metazoa; phylum Arthropoda; class Insecta; order Lepidoptera; family Geometridae; genus Hypomecis; species Hypomecis atomaria. Next base: position 15,240,410 of record OZ023291.1, read on the forward strand.
GAAAATGTTACCTGCTAATGTGGCCAAGTTTGAAGACGCCATCATACATTTAATAGCCACCTATAATATTGTTCTCTCTTTCAAATGCATTTAGTGAAAAAGAAACAGCAATAATTTAATAGCAACATAAAAAGTGTTACGAGTATCTCTATCGAATGCCTATAGTGAAAAAAAACCAGAAATATGCTAATTAGCTGCGATGGCGGCTTAATAATTGGTCTAATTGTCTGCTTACAATTTTCTGAGTACTTTTTAGGGTTCCGTACCCAAAGGGGAAAACGGGACCCTATCACTAAGACTTTGATGTCCGTCTGTCCGTCAGTCCGTCTATCTGTCTGTCACCGGGCTATATCTCATGAACCATGATAGCTAGGCAGTTGAAATTTTTACAGATGATGTATTTATGTTGCCGCTATAACAACAAATACTAAAAACAAAATAAAATAAATATTTAAGGGAGGCTCCCATACAATAAACCTGAAATTTTAGACGTTATTCGCTGTATATTAATAATGGTAATCGGTAGATGCTTGAAATTTTCACAGTATATGTAGTTTTATATTCACTTCAATAATAAATAATAAAATTAAAATAAAATAAATATTTAAGGGGGGCTCCCATATAGTATGGAACCCTTCGTACGCGAGTCCTACTCGTACTTGGCCGATTATTAAATTAGGTATATTATACTCGGTCTCTCTGGACGGCGGATACATTATAATCCAGGATTTATTTTTAAGTAGGTGAAGTTTTTTACTAACATTAACCATATAAACAACATCAGACCAAATAAAAAAATCTATTTGGTCTGAGACGAAAAGCAGTTGGATAATCCACAGATCCACAAATCTCGAATAAATAGGTATTTTCTAGGTAAGTGTGCAACACCCTAGACCGCATAATTAAATGCTTATCATCAGGAAGTTTTAGTCAAACGCAAATCTATATGAAATAAATAAAGACATACTAAAAGTTGTTCATAATTATGGTCTAATAAAATCACCCCCTTTCCGTTTAGTAGTACTAAGTAGCCGAAAGACGGATAATCAAATGAAGACATGAGTGGATGAAAGTGTTATGATACAAAAACAAAAACTCGAGAAAATTAGCGTTAAAGGTTTTTTAGTTGTAGAAATGGTAGTAGTAGAGTTACAATGCTAAAACTTTCAAAAAATATAGGTTATCATGTCTTTTTTCAAGTACATAAAGCTGTTAGAAAAATATTATATTTATGAGGGTAATTTATGTAAAAAAATGTACATAACACCTTCATTCACAAATATGTTTGGTGATAAATGAAACAACTATTCTGTATGAACGTGTTTATTAACTGAAAGTTTTTATGAAAGTATTAAAATGAAACTGAACAAACTGTCCAAACGGTGGGTGCTAAGTTCTTTAGACCCCGCCGTTCAAATAAACCGCAGAAATTCTCCGATCACACTGTAAATCTCATGGCCGAACGACGCTCGCTAAGATTGCAGTCTTCCGATGATGCAAAGTCATATAGGCGTCTCAATAGACAAATTTCGAAATCCTTGCGGCACGACCTCCGTCTTTTTAATACTAAACATATTAAAAAGACAATAGAGCGGAACAAAGGCTCCAAAGTGTTCGCAAGAGATTTGTCTATTGGACAAAGCCAATTGACAAAGCTGAAGAGAGAAGATGGAAGTTTAGCGTCGACCAAGGCAGAGGTATTAGAGGAGATCGAAAGGTTCTATGGACAGTTATACGCTTCGGTCGCTAAGCCTGTTAGCAGCGCGGCCAAAGATCCAAGAGCCAAGCTGACCCGACACTTCACCGAAGATATCCCAGACATCAGCCTGTACGAGATTAGAATGGCCCTGAATCAGCTTAAGAACAACAAGGCGCCGGGTGATGACGGTATCACATCAGAGCTCCTGAGAGCGGGTGGAACACCGGTACTAAAAGTCCTCCAGAAGCTTTTTAACACCGTCGTCCTCGAGGGCATCACGCCAGCAGCATGGAACAGAAGCGTGGTGGTGTTGTTTTTCAAGAAAGGTGACAACACCTTATTGAAGAACTACAGACCCATCTCGCTTCTGAGCCATGTTTATAAGCTGTTTTCAAGGGTCATTACGAATCGTCTCGAGCGCAGGCTTGATGACTTCCAGCCTTCCGAACAAGCCGGTTTCCGAAAGGGCTTTAGTACCATGGACCACATTCATACGCTACGGCAGGTTATACAGAAGACCGAAGAGTTTAGCGTTTGTGGACTATGAGAAAGCCTTTGATTCGGTCGAGACTTGGGCTGAACTCGAGTCTCTCCAACGATGCCGTATTGACTATCGGTACATCGAAGTGTTGAAGTGCTTGTATAATAACGCCACTATGTCGGTCCGAGTACAGGAAGAGAGCTCCAAGGCGATCCCTTTAAAAAGAGGCGTAAGACAGGGAGACGTAATTTCTCCGAAACTGTTTACGGCTACTTTGGAGAACGCCTTCAAGCTCCTGGAATGGAAAGGGTTCGGCATCAATGTCAATGGCGATTACCTCACTCACCTTCGGTTTGCCGACGATATAGTAGTCATGGCAAAATCGATGGAAGAGCTCAGCACGATGCTCGAAGGCCTCAATCGGGTTTCTCAACAGGTGGGTCTTAAGATGAACATGGACAAGACGAAAGTTATGTGTAATTCCCTTGTTGTACCCACCCCGATCTGTTTTAATTATTTTTTTTACCACGACCAACGTTAATTTTTGAACTGAATGATAACATTCTCGTAAATTAACACGTTCAAACATGAATGAAGGGGTTATGTACACAACATGACACTTTCATCCATATCAAAATACGGTTTTATTCGTTTTAGCACGTTTGGTCATGGATGAAGGTGCTATGTACGTACATAACACTTTCTTCCACTAAGAAATTTAGTGTTGTGTGTACATAAACCCTTCATCCATTATTTTTCACACTGTTTACGCTTATAACTATGAAATCTGAAGGTGCCATGACTTCCGAGTTGACATAACACCTTCATTCATGACAAAAAACCGAAATTAAAAAAAATGCGACATAACACCTTCATCCACTCATGTCTTCAAATGTGAATATCAAAACTAAGCCTAGAATGAAGCTACACGAGAGCGTCTCACACGCTGTCGTTGCATTGTCGCGGCATACTGGGACTTTCATCTACTACGCCGACGACTTCGAAGATGATGCCATCAGTCGATTCGTGAGGCGTGCATAGTCTGCGTCATTGAGGGCCATCAAGGAGTATAACCTGCAATCAGAGATCGGAATGCGGAGGTGATGGAGGCTCTGGGCCGGGAGGAGGCAATACAATTGTAATAAAGGGAAAGGGAGCGATCACAAGCAGAGTAGGTAAACGTAGCCTCGGACTCTGCTAGTGATCGCTTTCACAAATTAAATCATAATAAGTGTGTACGTAATTGTGTAATGTAATGTATAGAAATTGTGTGCATTGTGTGCATGCCCTGAGCATTCATGCTCGCCATCGAAGGCTCCTTCTTGCGGCGGCGTCGTGTGTCGGGTCGTTCTCCTCCCTCAAATATGGTCGAGGAGAGCGATGGCTGGCACATGCGTCACACTCGTGATCGGGTGCTGCATGCGGGTCGCCGGTTTGCTCGCGGCATCCACGCAATGCACTGAAACTACTAACTTAGACTAAGATTTAAACTAACCTCTCTCTATAGTACAGTCGAATTCTTTAAAATGTAACTACTCAACAAAGGGCACAGACCCTGGAGTCTGTGGGTCAATAATTTAAATTAAAAAAAAAAAAAATGTGAATAACCCTGTAGACCTCACCATAACAAATTATCATAACGCCATAACGTTTTGACACGTCGATAAAATTATGTCGTAGTGCATATGCCAGGTCAAACAAAACTACACCCCACCTGTTTCATTACAACCTAGTTTAACAATACTAACTGGTAACTACTAACTATAGTAGCTAGTTACAATCTATTGTACTCTTTGCTGTTATCTATTTCTCTATGCATGCAAAGTTTTTGTTACTTGAATAGTAATGTAAGCCACAAAAAGTTAATAATAGGAAGTGGCATAGTTTCACAAATTCACACACTTTGGTGTGTGCAAAGCGTGACTATGATGCTCGAGCGATTTCCTTTAAAAATGCCGTCGAATAAACATAATATATTCCACAAATAATTTTAATGTAACTTGCAAAAAATGTATGATACTAAGTACCTACTTAGTAATGTTTTATTCGTTGAAACTAGTTTAAAGCATACCTAAATGCTAATGTGTTTTGTCTAAAATAGGAAATGATTTTCAGTATTGTATCCATAATTCATGTTTTGTAATTAGGTGTAGAGATATTTTAATAAATCGCTCTATTTTTGTACCTACTATGGTATGGTTGGTAGGTTGTTACGTACCTAACTATATTTCTATGCAAAAGGATAAATTTTGGTTTAACGATAACAAATGCAAATGCTAAAGACAACATTTTAAAAAAAATAAACATTTTCTATCATTTTAGCTAAAGGATGTCCAATGCTGGACACAGCATCCCCTTATATAATAGATCTCTAATAAAATCAGGTGGAAACCTGTGATCTTAATAAACTCATCTACCTATATACCTTGTATACTCTTATGGTGTGTGTTTGACTGAAAGTTAAATAATTAGAATGTTATTATCAACACCAAAATGAGACCAGCGCGGCTTGCATACACATTCTTTTATCACACAACGTCATTAATTATTTATCAAAATATCAGAACGAGACAATGTTGTGCTCATCCACAGATATCTAATAATAACAGATTATTGATAATACTTTTGTCACTTGAGGCCACGAAAAAAAAACTTTGCAGATTAAGTTACTTAATTAAGTAGATACTAGTTAATTTACACAAGTAGTTCGCGCGGCTTTTATGATCATATAAATGGTGTATAATGAGGTTATAAGTTGATAGGTAAAATTTTAAAGGAAAATCTTGTTTTCTTCTTTTCAGAGCAATTACATAAAAGCTTTTTATCAAAAAGATTTTTTGCTTTTAATTTATTACAAGTTTTTATTTAACTTGCAATGGATTTATGTTAGTTCGGGTGGACCAACTTTCCTGTTTCTGATTGAGCTGAAATTTTGCATGCATATTTTATGTACTCGTATATCGCATGACAATGCAATAATATGGTACCATGGAGCTGATCTGATGATGGACTCGGAAGGTGGCTATAGGAACTCTTGTACTAATTAAGATAGACCCGTCGTGTTTGGGCTCGTTTTACTTGTCTTGGAGCACTCTGCTGCTACATAATATCAAGGATCTCAAAAGCTTGCATTTTAAAAAAGTTACATTGTTATAATTTTTTTTTCATAATTATCATTTTCTAATTTTTGCTATATTAAATAGATGCATCTCTTTAAATACAACAAGATGCTAAAGTATAAACTGGGCTTCTTTTACGAGTGGTTTACATAAAGTTTTAATTTTATACTTAGATAAAGGCCGAATCATACAAGTCGGCAGATGTGAAGTAATTGGTGATGAAATTGGTCTAAAGTGAAGATACGTAGGTGTTTGTACAAGTACCTAATGCACTGACTGAACTTAGATATTGATTGACTAAACGGGTGGCATTTGTCTACTAAATGTACTTACTTTTAGGTATGTACGAGTAAATGATACCAATCAGGTCGGCCACTTAAAGCCTGCTTCTTGTCCCTAACCCATAATTTCACTCAGTATGCATCATTATGCAAAATAACATGCCTGCACTGCCTAATGACTTGGTTCGCGTCTTAGGGGTAAGTAGATTTCTTGATGATCCTCTAACGTTTACGTGAAAATGTAAAACCGACAGTTTCAACATATGGAATATGGGGTAGTATTATCCTATAATTTCCACATCCTATATTTTCAATATTTTCAATTATTATATTCTATATTGTAAAGAAGCAATATGTTTCAACGATACAAGATGTTCCATTGAATAGTGCACGAGCGAATAAAGATTTACATATTAGACATTATGACAAACATTTACTATGGGTATTGCGACAAAACATCAGCTGTTCTATTATATGTATCTCTTTGTAATTTAACAGAGTAGTAACAATGGTACAATACAACTAGAGTAACGTATTGTAATTTTCCAGTACTCCAGTTTTAATTCCTTAACTTGGATTTATCGCCATATATACCTACTTATATGTATTTAAAAAGGAATTAACATTTTTTAGGGTTCCGTACCCAAAGGGAAAAACGGGACCCTATTACTAAGACTTCGATGTCCGTCTGTCCGTCTGTCTGTCTGTCTATTTAAAATTTTCAACGGTTTTCAACCATGACGAGCCAAGTAATATCGACGTGGTCCAAAGCTGCTACTAACAGCTTCAAACTCAAAGCTCATATGAAACTCTGCAGACTGCAACAAAGCTCAACCGGCTCAATTGGGCACAGTAGAACCAAGTACCGTATTTACCCGCCGAAAGCCAAGTACTCATAAGTGGAATAGTTAATTTGCACGGCTAGTATAATTATGTTCCACGACATAATTTTATCGACGTATGAAAATGTAACGGATATGTGGTGAACACACAGAGATACCAGATAATGAGGGATAATGTGGTCAACCGAGAAAGTCTGAGCCCAGTTTATACTTTAGCATCTTGTTTACATAAAGTCATAATTTTAAATACTTAGATAAAGGCCGAATCATACAATTCGACGGATATGAAGTTAGCTACAAGCTGCGCAATATCCAATCAACGCGCAGCTATACGTGAGATTCAGTCAGGATTGGATATAGTGCAGCTTATAACTAACTTCACATCCACTGACTTGTATGATTCGGCCTATGTATTCTATTATTTAGCATTTGCTACCTAGTATTATTTAATATTTTCTCAAAGATTTTCCCAATATCAAAAAAACTGTTTACTTTGATATGTTACTTCAAATTTATATACCACCAAAACGATATTTTATTATGAATCCTATCAGGATATTAGAAAAAATGTCAACTGTAGCATTTGCAGTCCACTAAAAAGTAAGGAATGCAAGTCATTTGCAGCAACGTAAGCAAAGTGTTTTCTTGCCTATCTGTAAAACTAGCTGCACTCCAAACTAGCTGAGTGAAGTGCATAGTTGGGTCGGTGAAAGAGTTTTGCCTTATAACGTCCTCTTTTATTTTGCTGTAACTTGACACCGCTCGTGCTACGGTTGAACAGTGCGACAGTAAGGATTTTTCAGGTTGTAAAAATAAATAACCTGTACCTGTAGGTACATTAGGATTTCTTGTATCAGAAGTGAACTCAGAATAGATATTTAATAATAATAATAATAAATAAATGTTTATTTACCAAAAACATGTTTACATGCAAGCTTAGGTACCTATTAATTCTAAATTAAAATTTAGTAACAATTTCAAAGTAGGTATTGCCAAATACACATCCAAAAAACAAAGAAAAAAAAAAAAAATATGATCTTAGAGTTTACTTTCCAATTACAAATTTAAATTACAAATTACTCTACAATATTGGTCTCCACAACTTTTGCCCTAAAGTGTCGGAGATATCAGCCAAAACAGTTTTTTCAAGGTGGCGCTTGAAGCTCCACCTGGACCTGTCAGCATCTTGTGATTTAATGCTCAGTAAGTGATCCTATCCTTTGAAAAAATTAGATCCAAAAGTACAAAGTTAAATTCAATTTTTCTGAGTTAGAAGATTCGAGTTTACTTAAGTGGTTCTCTTTTTAACCCTTATTCCAACTATATACTATTATACTTCTCTACTGCATTTTCACTGAACAGTGTACATTCTTTGCTAAGCTATGAAGATAAACAGTCCTTAGAACAGCAGAGAGCATTCTGAAATTGTGATGAACATTTCAACACAAAGAAGTACTCAATAGTTTACTGCCTCTGCGGAAATACCCTTACGAGTTTACAGAAGCATTGTGTTGGTATCGTCAAACTTTTCACTTAGTCTCGTCTGAGAATTCGCCGTTAAAGCTTTATAGCTAAACTTCGTATTGCTTGGTAAATGTGACGAAATACTTTTACTGTAAACGCACAATGACGTGTAGGAATTAATGGACCCATAAACGTGTTTGGGCGGTAAATAACTTCTTATGGGAATTCTTGACGGCATTTGGAAAGTTTTTGGGGATTTTGTACAAGCATGAAATTATTTTAGCGTTGGATAATGTATATACAAATAGCCTATCGGCCGAATCATTCAGGTCGGTGGATGTGAAGTTAGCTACAACCTGCGCGAAACCCAATCGCAACTTTATTGAGAAACAACATTTTGTCGCTAAACTTTATTAGAACTGAACAATTCATCGAATATTTATTAATTGTTGGACTGTGTTATAAAATGAATTTTATATGAATGAAAAACAATATTACTATTACTAATATTTAATAATCATTTATGAAATACAGGATAAGGTTAGCACCTACCTTATCCTATTTTTCTTAAATGATTATTAAATAATAGGGGACATCTAACACATGGTCGTTGACTTCAAACTAACTGGAAAAGCACTTCTGAAAAATTTATGGAACTTTATGGCGATCAGAAAGTCAAGACTGTTAGTACTACCATATCTAAAATGTAATAAGTTACTAGTTACTATAATGTGATTTACCAAAATATGGTTTAGAAATTATTAATTAAAAACACATTAAGTAAGACATAAAACTTAAAAGTTAGCTAGCAGATACGGAAATAAACAATTAATTTGGAATGTTGGAAGTAAAAGTTTTACGAGATTCAATTCCGACATAAACGTGGTAGCGTTTGGAAGTTTACGTTGTGCGGTTACCCACTTTTAAACAGTTCGAAAATTTCTCGATATGAATACGTAATGTTAAAGCAATGTAGTAATTTTAAAACGAGCCTTTTTACGCTATGCCTTTTAAAATTATGTATAATATTATGTATTAGCATTAGCTTTTGGAGTTGAATTCACACAGATTCATTTCCATAGAAAATAGTGACTTGATCGCTTGTGTTAACTATTAGAGTGCGCGTAGGAAAGAAGATAGGTGTAGAAGAAGGAGGTACCTTAATAAACCTTATAAATCAATGAGAAGAAACATACAAAGTGATTATGGAGTTACAATTAATTAGATGTATTCGTAATTTCAAATTTAAAAAATAATGTTTTGTATTTAGTCAAATATACACGTAACCCCACACGGGTTTCTGTAGATATAATATTCTAGTAAGTAATTTAGTTTACCCACACTAGACTTTAGGGCCATTTTTTTCAAATCTTAGGTTGGAGTGTAGAAGGGGTAGCAAAAAAAGGAACATAGGCATTCATGTTACTTAACGAGTAAAGTGTTAGCTCCAGATGAAAATGATAAGATAAAGAATTGCATGCTAACAGACCTACCATACTGCATGTTAATGGACACAAAAAAGAGTAAAGTGGGATCTTCCCTATACAAAAAAAAAACAATAATGACGAAAAAACTGTGTATAAGAATACCAATTTGATATAGGTACAATAAATACGAGTAGCTAAAGGCAGCTTGATTAGTTTTCTAGGTTTCTTTTATGGCATTGCTCAGTGGATTGAAGCTAAATGTAATAAGGGTACTTACACTATAATCATCCCAAGTAAATTATTTTTACGATGGGCTGTTTGTGGTACTAAAATGTTACTATCTTGTTCCGTATATGTACTTGAGTTTGCTTCAATTACATGGATATAATCTAGTTTATTATTCCATTACTATCCTGGTTGATAATTTAATCTCGTTTGTCGGCGTAGTTTGTGTCCGTAAATTTCGTGTCACTGCATTGATATTGCAATCATTAGTGTAATTTCTTTTCTAATTGTTTTATTCAAAGGCGTATTTTTATAAGTCTCCAGTACCTATACACTCATCATGACGGTTTACAATCATCAAGCTGGCAGGATGTAAATCTAGGAATAAAAGTTTTTCCAGTTTATTGCTAATCTAACAAGTGGGAAGTGACTTGCATCCAGAGGATTGATTTCAGAGTACCTACATGTTTGGTCTACCATGGGAGTGGACGGGACGCCCTGCATGCTTACTAAACGTCATTGAGTATATTAATAGATTAGAATCGATGTGGCGCTCAAATTGATGCTCAAATGATTGATATTATCTGAAACGTTTTAATTGACTTAAAAAGTACGCATGGTCTTCTTAATATATCTCCGTCATTTATTACTAACTTAACTAACAATACTCGAACAGAACAATACCCAAATACATCAAAGATAATAATTTATCCTGTAACGCGCCATTTCATCCCACACTTAACGTCAACATCAAAGACAGGATCAGCCGAGCAGGTTCCATTTTAGAGCACTAATTCACAATTTTGGCTCCCGGTCAATATCCAGAATCGCCGGCTGAGTGCCCTAATTAGGGTAGCGCTCAGTAACGTAGCGAGGGGGGGAAGGCAGAGGGGTCTATTGTCCCAGGCGGCATACAATACGGAACCCTAAAAAAAGATCTGAGAGAACCAGTGCAATTTCGGAACGTAAAATTGAGATCAAACACACATTGTACCTTTACCTTACCTTTTATTGAAAATAAAGTACCTTATATTAAAATTTTGTCACGCTCATGCTGCTCTTGCGTAGTGGAACTCGATTGCGCTCTTTTTTACCCGACGGCCAATATAGGGTATTGTTTTTCACGCGTATTTTGTATGGTTTTTGGTTTTTTTTTAAATTGTTTGTGTAAAAAAATTTAGATAAATCGAGTCTAAAATGATGTGTTCCTTTTCCCATTTCTCATGTACAATTAAATTAGTTACTGTTGTAGTTCAATCGATTTTGGTTTTCTACTACAGTTGCAGCTGCATCTACAGTGGCTCTACCTTATACTAGTCCCTTGTTACCTCTAAGTAAACAAAAGTTGGCTGCACTTTCCCCCCTCCGCTGTTTAAAAGTCTACGGCAATGAGAAATGGCAATTTCCCGTAGGCCCCAGGCAGTGAAAGATCACGCTACGCCACTGGTAGCGCTGTCGATTGTCGATGACAAATGACAGATGGTAATGCCACAATGGCGTATCGATAGATCGGGCACATCACTAGTCGTTAGCTTCATGGGCATCGATTTGAGAGGTTCAGGATTTATGTTATGGTGGTCTTAGATTATTATGAGTTTCTTTATAACTTTTGTTAGCTTCTCTTCTTTCATTTTGCGGCTCCGTAAGTTGCTATTTTTCCATACTACAAATGCTGAGTAAGAGTTTTTTTTTTAAATAAAATGAATTTGAAATTGATGTAACGTAATAATCAATTTGGTGTGTGTGAATTCATCACTCAAGTACTCATTTTCAGGTTAACGCTGATGCTATCGTGGTATCATTATTGTAGTCTAGTTAATCTAATTATTTTTTGTTGTAGTTAATATCCCCCATTTCTGGTGTTCTGTACATTGTGCCTGTAAAAAAGTGTAAGGCTATTTTTACACCAGGGTGCCGTATATGATGAAAATAAAATCATCAAAAATCACTATATACTTAACGGTGAGCCGTCGGCTACGGCGACACACACACACACTCATATACACACATATCTTTTCTCTAGTGCATGCAAGTACAAATTTTCAGGTTATCGCTGATGCTATCGTCACGGTAATGATATCTCTATCGTGGTATGTTGTAGTGTAATTAATCTAATTATTTTTTGTTGTAGTTTATAACCCCCGTTTCTGGTGTCCTGTACATCGTGCCTGTAAAAAAAGTCTAAGGCTATTTTTCCACTAGAGTGCCGTATACGGTGAAAATAAAATCATCGAAAAATCACTTTATATTGGACGGTGTGCCGTCGGCGACGGTGGCACACACACACACACACACACACACTCCAATACACATACTATTTCTCTAGTGCATGCGCTACAAAAAACCTCCAGATTGCATAATATCAACAAGCTGCAACCGATGTGTGGGTGTCACCAAAAATGCGAAGAATGTCAAATTAAATGAAACGCATCAATATTTTTCGTGTTAATCCGTGATCGCGGCTGCATAAATATTGATAAGTTCATAATGAATATTAAACAACGCCCAATGAAAAATAAATTACACCACCAGAGGGGTTTATTAAATGGGTGACTTTGAAATGGTCCACATAAATCTTCTCTGGCCAGCAAGTTGGGGTCAGAAAAATAAGTATTTGGTTCTTTTACTTATTTAAAAATATTAAAATTAGTATTGATTTTTAATTGTTTGATTAGTGCTGTACCTACTAAACTATACCGGCCTTTTTAATACGCAGTTTTCTACTAAACATAGGCTTGCCCACGAAAGATGTTTGAGCCATACCCACCACGCCGACCTAGGGCATGTTGGGATATATACATACGCCTTTGAATTTATTCTACGAATCACATATGCAGGTTTTCTCCCAACGTTTTTTTTTTCAGGAAAAAATCCAATGGTGTGTAAAAGAGCCTACGATCATCGATTCCATAGAGATCAACAGTATGGAGCCAGATTTGAACCCAAGTCTCATGTTTGTAAAGCGATTATTTTCCTACTACTATTAGTAAGATACATATAGCTACAGGTTATCTTTTATAGGTCAGAAGAACTCAAACCCTAAAACCGTAGTTGTGATTTGACCTACTATTGGTCCAGATAAGCTTTAGAAAATATGGATTTTCATGCAATGCTATTTTTATGATGATTGATTAACAGTAACCTTTCATAACTGGACAATCGGATTTGATGACGCAAAAATGTTCTTAGGTTAGTCGTAACTTGCGAACCAAACTATTTTCCGCCGACCAAAATAAATTTATGACGGACCAAAACCAGGTGTTACTGCTGATCGCTTAAATATATTTCGATATTAAACACACATCTCTATAAGTAGCCAGGCAATAAAGTTGTATGCTTCATTTATACTTAGAGCCCAGTAGGAGCACAGTAGGTGGTGAAGACGTATAAAGTAATATTATTTTTTGAACTGTAAACCTGACCAATATTTATGTATATTTGATTAAGCCGTTTATGCTTGTATACATAATTAAATACACAGTAGATGCACGTGGTTCGGTAATAAATTATGAGATGTTTAAATAGAAAATAATTTACGTCTAATAAGTGGTAAAAACGTCTGATAGTAAACGCTATTTAATGAAGGTTCGATTTTGATCAGTAAGGTAGTTTTCAGAGTTCGTCTAATACGTACATTGGGGGTTTAAAAATCATAATTATACCTCTAAATCTAAATAATAATCTAACGGACTAACCGTTAGATTATTGAAATATATTGGACACGCATTTTTTCTTTTGTTAATCAAACAATTAATGACAAAGACAAACCTTGCAAATTTGAGAGTGGAGGCTCGTGACGTCACTAGTCAATACCGGTACATTTGTAGTAGCTTTGTGACGTCACCTGGAACTTTAACGGGATATATATCTTCATACAATTTTGTTAAATTGAGATTGAAGAGACGTGTCGCGAGATCTACTGTTCGGAGAACTACTAGTAGTGTCTATTTGCTTTTCTGGAGTAAAATCTACCTCATTAGAAAGAGGGAGTGAATGTTAATATGATTGCTGCATTTAAGATTCATTAAGTAGAGAGTTACTAATTTGACTGCTTGATTTGATTAATTTATTTTTTTATAAATAATAAATAAATATTATGGGACATCTTACACACGGTCTCTGACCCCAAACTAAGCATAGCTTGTGATATGGCTGCCAGAGACTGACATACTACATATACATATTTTAAATACATACTTATATAGATAGTACCTAAATAACACCCAGACACAGAGCAAACACCTATGTTCATCGCACAAATGTTTGCCCTAGGTGGGGATCGAACCCACGCCTCTTTGACACAGAAGTCAGGGTCACTAACCACTGAGCCACCGAGGCAGTCAATCAATGAATGAATCATAGATAATAAGAGTGATTAGAAGTTAATTAAATAACCTAATCGGGTATATAAGTTTTCATTAGATCTTATAAATTGATTTGTATTTAAAATATCGTAAATTATTTACGTAAAAAATAAAAGTTTTTGATTGTTGCAATAACTGATCTGATTTGCGAAGTAATAGCTGAGTTTCGATAATTCTTTCTTTTGTTCTTAAAATTTTGGCTTCGTGTAGAAAATTGAAGTTATTTTTAATAACCCAATTTTTTAGCTTTCGTAAATAATAGATACTCGTAGGTAATGGAGCATTTAACAGTTAAATAGGCAAAAATCATCAACAAAAACCAGAAAAATGTTTTAGACAGTGGTACTAAGGGGCCAGCGAAGTGTACGATAGCCATAAGCCCCAATCGCCTTTCATGCCATGTACCAGCATTTTTAATAGTCCACTGCAGGACGTAGGCCTACCCACAACGGGTGATTGGGCCATATTCACCACGCTGGCCCAGTGCGTGTTGGTGGATTCACATACGCCATCGAATTTCTTCTATAGACGTATGCAGGTTGCCTCACGATGTTTTCCTTCACCGAAAAGCCAATGGTGTGTAATTCCGTACATAAATTTCAAAGAACTCATTGGTACGGGACTGGGATTTGAACTCACGACCTCTCGATTATAAGGCAGGTGTCACTACCCTATACCACCACGGCTATCGCCTTCCATAGGTCGGCCTAACTCGACCATTACTATGACAAAGCTGATATAGTACAACAGTATTGTAGCTATTTAATGAAACACATTCTGTTTAAAACTATATTTTATTGTGTACTTGAAAACGCTTAGACATAGACACTCTATAGACTTTTTAGACAAAATTTAGTTGCGTTCAATTTCATCCAGAGATAAGTGAAGGAACAATTTTCCAATAAAGTGGACAACTTGTGTGATAATTTCCTTGATAACGGGTTTGCCGATTTCGGTGGCGATCTCCTTCCAACTTTGATCCAGGACGCTATTGACGGGCTCGGCTGGAAAAAAGAAAAATAGAATAATTTATTTTCGCTAAAATGGCATAACCGATTACAATCGTAGGTACACATCATAGAACAGCAGAGCTATCTCTCTCTTCTGTGGTACACATAATTATTTTTCGTTGCCATAACCGATTTGACCACCGTGTACAGTATTCGAATAAGTAGTTCGCACGAATCTATGTGCCATCCATTTTAGTGAAAACTGCTCAGCCGATTTCGATGAAATTTATATTAGTTCCATGTAATATCCCTTGGGGAATAATGCGTCTCTTTCGAAATAAAAAAATATTTTTTAAATCGTGTAACAACTGGAGAAAATATCGATGAACATACACATAAAAATACGGACAGACTAATATAGTACCTCCTCCTTTTAGGTAGTCGGTAAAAATTCAAATGGTTCGCCCGAATCGTAATTACCTACTCTTGATTTTTTCAAAAACAACTTGACTGATTTCGATAAAACTTAAATGAGACCACCTCTGAAGTGTGATATATCAAACAAAACAAAATAAATATTGTAATCTGTTCATAATTATGAACAGACTTCGATGTTTTTTTTTGTTAAACATACAGTCGAAATGACAACCGAAATACTGAAATAAAAATACTGCTGAAAATAAGACTATTGGTATATTCTAACAAAATCACCGAGAACTGAATCCACCAAGCGCGATCCTGTGGTTTTAGAAAGGTCGTTTATCCACGGTATGGATGGATGTCCTACGCGGCACTTGCTATTGTCTTGAGTAACAGCTTGCCTGGAAGAGATCGCTTCCAGCGATAATGCCGCCTAATGTTGCACTACCTTAAGAATCTTACTGGTGTATTTATTGTAAGTTTTAATTTGTGTGTACAATACAGAGTTGTTTGTTTGTAACAAAGTACTTTTTCGACCAAGCGGCCATCAGTCCTGGGGCCTTATTGTGTAAGCACTCTGACGTTCGGCTTCGCTTTTTCTCCTGCTCGCGCCAGTTACTCACGCTACGAGAGCAAGCGAGAGTAAAAGCGAAACCGAACGTCAGAGCGCTTACACAATAAGGCCCCTGCCTGCTAGGTGCCCTGCTCAGTAGCATTTCACCTTCCCGATCGTGGGTATGTGGACAACTTTAGCTCTTTAATGGATGTCCTAATTTCTGATTCGATGTCACAGAAAGACTTCGAGCATAATCCTCTGCATAGAACGTTAGGCAACTTTTAGTTTGCATATGTGGCAGCCAAATAGCTTACGAGTACTTCAATCAACAGCCTAGCCTCTTTACTAAAGAGCGCCGTTTAACTAGCAGCCTGAATGATATTCAGCTATTTGATCAAACAGCTAGGCAAATGACTTGGTTCGATGACGGTTCATTACTTGCCTAGCTTGTTTATTTCAATTTAGTTCCACTAACTGCTACTACTACTACTACGCCGAAACTCTCCGAACTGTCAATATGGCACCGGCAAACAACAATTTTAATGGTGTTTTCCAAAGTTTAATGAAAAATAGTATAATGGAAGAGTGTAGTGACAATAACAATGTCAATTTAGCTGTACCTGATTCTTGCAATTAAATATTTAAAGCTGATCGAAACTCCTATAGTAAGAATGGCCTAAGCTTTAGCCAGCCATTGTAACAAACGCTACGGCTGAATATTATTCAGGCCGCTAGTTGAACGGCACTGTTTAGTAAAGAGGCTAGGCTGTTGATTAAACGGCTAATTAAGCTAGTTGGCTGCGATAGTAAATTTAAATTATCACTAGCAACTAGTTTCTGTTATGTGCTGGTAACAAACACTAGACGAAAATTTTCGACTTGAAGCTCTGATCTAAGTATGTTAGACGAAAAGTCGTTACGTGTTTTTTGAACGTTCGTTGCTTAGGCCAAGCTGAATTGGCCATTGACCTCTTTTTAGGGTTCCGTAACCAAAGGGTAAAAACGGGACCCTATTTACTAAGACTCCGATTTCCGTCTGTCCGTCTGTCAGGCCTATCTACCAGGACCGTGAACCGTGATAGGTAGACATCTGAAATTTTCACAGATGATATATTTCTGTTGCCGCTATAACAACAAATACTTAATAACTATTTTTCGCAAAAAATGGCAAAACCGCCTTCCATCGTGTACAAAATTTGAATATTTCGCTAGAATTGTTGGTTTTTCAAAAACAGCTCAGCCGATTTCTATAAAATTTTAATGGGACCATCTCGAAAGTAGGTATATCCTTTCAAACTAAAAAAGATTTTTTCGATTCGGTTCACAATTGGCGAAATTACCGATGTTCATCGTGTACAAAATTCGGATATTTCGCCCGAATTACTTACATTATTGTTGGTTTTTTCAAAAACGGCTCAGCCGATTTCTGTAAAATTTAAACGGGACTACTTCGGGAGTATACCTTTTCGAACTAAAAAAGAATGTTTCGATTTGGTTTACAATTGGCGCAATTATCGATGAACATACACAAAAAAATACATATAGACGAACATAGAACCTTCTTATTTATGGAAGTAGGTTAAAAACCGAATAAAATAAATATTTGAGGGGCTCCCATTCAACAAACGTGACTTTTAAGAGTTCTTTTGCTCGCTATTTATAATGGCAAGAGGAATGGGGCTAAGGGGGCTCCAAGACGGTACGGAACCCTTCGCGGGCGAGTCCGACTCGCACTTGGCCGATTATTTAATGTTACACTCACATAGTTCAACTATCTAACTTAGGGAGATGTGCAAGTCTATGATTTCAAGAGTAGTTGACCTCTGCTTGTCTATTTGAAGATTTGGAGGAATCTTCGAAGATTATTTGATTTTTTGTTTACATTTTTAGAGAAATAAATACTTGTTGAAACTCACCTTTGGCTTCGTCTCCATTGTACAAATTGTGGAGAGTGAAATAAACCTTTTCGATAACATCATACTTGAAATCAAAGCTGCTGAATTTGTAGTATTTCTTGCCATTCTTTTCAATGACCTTGAGAAGGACGGAAGCTGCAAACTTGATTTTTTCTGTGGAAATCAAAATTAGTTTTTAGAACAACTGTTTTTTAAATTCATCATCACTGTAGGACCACTGTTGGACGTAGGCTTCTCCAGGCTATGTCGGCCATTTGATCTGCAAACTGCGTGTCCTTCTTCTTAATCCATGGTGGAATATCAGTAACTTTGGTTCGTCTATACTCTCATTATTGAATCGAGCTCGCCAATAAATGGACTACGAGAACTGACTGTGTGTACAAGATGGCTAGCTTACTCGTAACTAGCTTTCTGTAGCACGCTGGAGTTCTTTGAGTTAACGGTTAAAGCCTCAGTGCAAGAACAATCATAAAAAAATAACAAAAAAACATGAATTGAAGAAGAAGAATCCTTTTTGGAAGTTGATTAAATAGGAAGATCGTTGTATCTGTGTCATAAAAGTACGATCTATATTTGATTTGTAATTTAAATTGTAATTATCGAAATGAAGAATTAATTTATTTGTTATTTATTGTCCAAATCTAACAGATAACTCCTCTAAAATAATTGTAGCATGAAAAAAAATACATTATTGTTTTGAAACTTTTATTTACCTGTTTTGATTTCAAAGTCGCCATCTCCCTCTACGTCCAGGAAGAGGAGCTTTCCACCAAGTAAATATTTCCCAGTGGCTGTGATTGGGCAGATCAGCTCTACATTAAGTTTTAGCTTCTCAGGGCGCCTAGAAATATCATAACAAAGATTACTAGTAGTTCTCCGAATAGCAGACCTCGCGACACATGTATTTTTGACGACGAAACGTTACAGTACAGTACATACAGTACAGGTACAGTATTACCACGTATAACTTTTTACATAATGGTCCAATTTCGATATTTTTTTATTTATTATTGAAATATATTAGGGGACATCTTACGCACGGTCTTTGACCCAAACTAAGCAAAGCTTGTGATATGGCTGCCAGAGACTGATATACATATTTTAAATACATACTTACATAGATAGTACCTAAATAACACCCAGACACAGAGCAAACACCTATGCTCATCACATAAATGCTTGCCCTGGGTGGGGATCGAACCCACGCCTCTTTGATCCAGAAGTCAGGGTCACTAACCACTGAGCCACCGAGGCAGTCAGTGATTGGAAAGGTTATACTTTGAAATTGGTCTTATTTAAATTTTATCGAAATCGGCTCAGCCATTTTTGATAAATCAACAATAATGTGAAAAATGCTTCACGGTTGACGTCGGTCATGCCATTTTTTGCTAAAAATAATTATTAACTGAATCTTCATGAGTCTATATCTCGACTCGCTTTTGATGTTTTGGTTCATACTGGCAAATCTTGTCTACCAATCAAAAATCGCCGACGACATACAAATTCCAATAATATATAGAACCTGTGTATCAAGTTTCGTCAAGATTCGTTGAAAAAATTAACATCCGGACGAAAACAAAATCGTCGTGTCGACGCACAGACCTCGTTTCACATCGGTCAGTAAAAAAAAATTAAAAACTCCTATACAGGTCGTGGCATAAAGTCTAGCGCTGAGCGAAGTGTGGAGGGGGTGGCTGCGCATGAGTTTAGTATGGCGGTCAAAATGCGCAGCCATCCCCTCCACAGTACCCTCAGCGCTAGACTTACGTGCCGCGACTTGTATCTATGCGAAACATATAGGTATATCATGAAACTGAAGTGGAGTTGGGCAGGACACATAGCGAGGCGAAGTGACGACAGGTGGAGTAAGGCTGTCACAGAATGGTGGCCGAGGTGAGGTAAGCGGACCGTTGGTCGTCCGGCTGCAAGATGGCGAGACGATATAGTCGAAATCGCGGGTCGAACCTGGACACGATTGGCACAGGACCGAGGCAGATGGCACAGTAAGAGAGGCCTATACCCAGCAGTGGGATAATATAGGATGATGATGATATCCATGTAACACAGAAATGCACATCAAACTTGTTTTAGAATAACATTCATTGTTGAATAATTTTATTTTCGAACTTATTTTACAATTAACTTTTTCTCGCCCTGGTTATATTATGATTTTTGGGCTAGAAAACCTGGCTTTAGAAACCTTTAATTTTTTTGAAAAGAAAAGTAAGTAAGTAAGTTCGTATAGGCCGGGTGGCTAGCCCTAGTGTCAGAGTTTTTAGGCCGCCTGAAGGCCTCTGACATGGCTAAACGGTTAAAACAACCGGGGCCTACAATTTAACGTGTCATCCGAGCCACGCTAGCGCTCAGATGGAAAATGCCACCCGCGGTCTTCGTCCGCGGTAGTCTTTCTGTCTGTCTGTCACCCATCCAAGTACTGACCGTGCGGAACGTTGCTTAATTTCGGTGATCGCTGACAATCACCTAGTCAAACTACGCTACGAGCGCTAGGGGAAAAGAAAAAAAACCAACACACATAATTCCGTATTTAAAATGTTAGTATAATCTTGTTATTCGCCAAAAATGGCACCAACAACTTCAATCATTGCAATCTACGTACATAACTGGAATAGTTCGATTGAAACGCTGTGTAGATAGAATTTTTAAAATGTTGTGGGGTATTCAAAAACCGCTCGACCGATTTCGATAAAACTTAAATGGGACCTCTGAGCTGTGATTTAGTAAACAAAATTAAAAACTCGTCAATTGGCGGAATAATAGAATAAAATACATTAAGTCAAATTGAGAGCCTCCCTTTTTTGGGTTCCGTACCCAAAAGGAGAAAACAGGACTCTATTACTAAGACTCCGCTGTCCGTCTATCCGTCTGTCTGTCTGTCACCAGGCTGCATCTCATGAACCGTGATAGCTAGAAAGTTGAAATTTTCACATATGATGTATTTTTGTTGCCGCTAGAACAACAAATACTAAAAATAAAATAAAATAAATATTGAAGGGGGCTCCCATAAAACAAACCTGAATTTTTAGCTGTTTTTCACTCGATATTAATAACGGTAAAAACTAGAAGCTTGAAATATTCACAGAATAATAAGTTGTATTTTCACTTCAAAAATAAATAGTTAAAATAAAATAAATATTTATGGGGGGCTCCCATACAAGAAACGTTATTTTTTTGCTCGATATTAATAACGGCAACAGTAATGCGGTACGGAACCCTTCGTGCGTGAGTCCGACTCTAACTTGGCCGATTAGTAATGCCGATGTCGGTTGAAAATACTTACTCCACTTTTTCGATCTTGCATTCCGGAATACGATTAACGATCATATTCTTGAACTTGAGCTTGAGTTCTCCGTTGTCTCCATTGACGTCGTTCAGGGTCATGGGATCGAAGGAAGGGATGCCCATTTCCGGTACTCCTTTGATGATGTAGGGCATTGCTATCTGTGCGGATTTCATGAGACACTCATTGTCGCTATAAATGCATGGCTCTATGAATTTCACTGTGGAAAAATAGGCTAGTGTTAAATCAATTTATTGGTCATATAACTACAAATGAGAATTTTAATCATTATCATCCATCCATCAGCCATAAGAAGTCCACTGCTGGACATAGGCCTCCCCTATGGATCTCCAATAAGACCGGTTGGAAGCGGCTTGCATCCAGCGTGATCCTGCGGTCTTAATGAGGTCATCCGTCCACCTTGTGGGTGGACGTCCTACGCTGCGCTTGCCGATACGTGGTCTCCACTCGAGAACTTTCCGACCCCATCGGTCATCAGACCTCCGCGCTATGTGCCCTGCCCATTGCCATTTCAACTTGCCAATCCGTTGGGCTATGTCGGTAACTTTGGTTCTTCTACGGATCTCCTCATTTCTGATTCGATCTCGCAGAGAGACTCCGAGCATAGCCCTCTCCATAGCTCGTTGGGCTACTTGGAGCTTACTAATAAGGCCCATAGTGAGAGACCACGTTTCTGTGCCATAAGTCATCACTGGCAACACACACTGGTCGAAAACTTTCGACTTGAGGCACTGAGGTATGTCGGACGAGAAGACGCTACGCAATTTTCCGAACGCTGCCCAGCCGAGTTGGATTCGGCGATTGGCCTCTTTCTTGAAGTCGGACCTACCTAACTGGACTACTTGTCCTAGGTAGACGTACGAGTCAACGACTTCAAGAACCGAGTTCCCAACAGAGATCGGTGTGGGTACAACATGGGAATTACACATGACTTTCGTCTTGTCCATGTTCATCTTAAGACCCACCTGTTGAGAAACCCGATTGAGGCCTTCGAGCATCGTGCTGAGCTCTTCCATCGATTTTGCCATGACTACTATATCGTCGGCAAACCGAAGGTGAGTGAGGTATTCGCCATTGACATTGATGCCGAATCCTTTCCATTCCAGGAGCTTGAAGGCGTTCTCCAAAGTAGCCGTAAACAGTTTCGGAGAAATTACATCTCCCTGTCTTACGCCTCTTTTTAAAGGGATCGCCTTGGAGCTCTCTTCCTGTACTCGGACCGACATTGTGGCGTTATTATACAAGCACTTCAACACTTCGATGTACCGATAGTCAATACGGCATCGTTGGAGAGACTCGAGCACAGCCCAAGTCTCGACCGAATCAAAGGCTTTCTCATAGTCCACAAACGCTAAGCAAAGAGGCAAGTTATACTCTTCGGTCTTCTGTATAACCTGCCGCAGCGTATGAATGTGGTCCATGGTGCTAAAGCCCTTTCGGAAACCGGCTTGTTCGGAAGGCTGGAAGTCATCAAGCCTGCGCTCGAGACGGTTCGTAATGACCCTTGAAAACAGCTTATAAACATGGCTCAGAAGCGAGATGGGTCTGTAGTTCTTCAATAAGGTGTTGTCACCTTTCTTGAAAAACAACACCACCACGCTTCTGTTCCATGCTTCTGGCGTGATGCCCTCGAGGACGACGATGTTGAAAAGCTTCTGGAGGACTTTTAATAATATACCTAATTAAAAAACCCCCGACACAAAAATATTTGACAACAAACTTTCAATTGACAACCATTTTGGGCATATTTGTAGAATTTTGGTTCTTCCATCCCCACTTTAACCCACCATAACTCTTAAACGGCTCAATCGATTTTTATAAAACATAGCTAAGAACACTCTCGATTAAGTCTCCTTTCATCAAAAAAAAACTAAACTGAAATCGGTTCAGTGGTTCGGGCGCTATGATGCCACAGACAGACAGACAGACACACAGACAAACAGACACGTCAAACTTATAACACCCCTCTTTTTCGTCGGGGGTTAAAAAATAATGTAAACCTTTGGGAAACTGATCCAATTTTTATAAATTTTCTTTTGCCCGCGCCTACGCCCGTGTGTCTTTTTATTTTTCCGGATTTAATGTAGCCTATGCCAGTTGCCATCTTTAAACTACGAGTCTATCCATGACAAACAGTCTATTTTTTGCTCTGTATCTGCGTTAAAAATCAACAAACCAACATGCACTGAACCTAAAGCATTTAACAACCAACACACCAACGAGAAAAACAACGGTTTTAACTTTCAATGTGTTTTTGTCAAATTTTTTAAAATGTAATATCCTTTTACGAATGCTAAAATGTATTTATTTTAATGGTATTTTTTTTTTTTCGCAGTGTTAAATATTTAAATTAGAATTAATCAGATCAAAAACATTTACTCGCTTTACGAACTAAAGCATGATTTTTTGTCAAGTCAGGTCGCAGTTCTGCGATCAACATTCCTGCTACGCTGTCCACTCAAAAATACAAATGTAGAAAATTTATAAAAGATATTACTATATAACACGTTTGAAATATGTTTCATAATATTTTTAAATTAATAATACGAATAAACAACTTTGAAACAACATTGGTAAAATATAAATAAATTGGCCCAAGTCGGTAAATCTGATTTGCGAATTCTCATGTCTCAATTTTTTATATTGAAATCCATCGAAATGGCTTGACCGGTTTATACATTCTTAGGGTTCCCTACCCAAAGGGTAAAAACCCCGCAGTCCGTCTGTCTGTCACCAGGCTGTATCTCATGAACCGTAATAGCTAGTGAGTTGAAATTATCACAGATGATGTATTTCGATTGCCGCTATAACAACAAATACTAAAACACAAAAACAATAATATAAATATATATAAGGGGGACTCCCATACAACAAACGTATTTTTTTTGCCGAGGGGCTCCCATACGGCACGGAACCCTGTAAGCGCGGGTCCACTCGTACTTGGCCGATTTTTTATTGTAATTGAAATCCTCCGAAATGGCTTGACCGGCTTATAATTTTTTTTGGGTATATGTGCGAGGTCTTAAAGTAAGTCATTTAAGTATTTTTTTATGTACCATTAGGTAAGAATTGTGAACCTCTAGATTCTAGTCTAGAGTTTATTTTACATGGCAAAACAACGTTTGCAAGGTCAGCTGGTACTTAATAAAAGTAAGTTCAGAGTTTTTAGGCTGCCTGAAGGCCTCTGACATGGCTAAACGGTTGAAACAACCGGGGCCTACAATTTAACGTGTCATCCGAGCCACGGTAGCGCTCAGTTGGAAAATGCCACCCGCGGTTACCCATCCAAGTACTGACCGTGCGGAACGTTGCTTAATTTCGGTGATCGCTGACAATCACCTAGTCAAACTACGCTACGAGCGCTACGTAGCTGGTACTTAATGATGTATAGGTACATATCTTAAACTAAAAATTACATAAAATACGAGCTGGCCGCCCCTGTTTTCTCCGTGTTTACTAATAACAATAATTAACGTTTATTTCAGCCACACAACCCATAAAGACATACTCGTAAATCTAAATATAAAATAATTTCGTGTCACGTTGTTTGTCCGCGATGAACTACTCAACTACTGAACTAATTTAAAAAAAATTGTACACTGTGTGCATTTTGATCCGAACTTAAAAGATAAAATAGTTTATATCTCATATTATAACCGCAATTTTTTTTGATGATATTCTTTAATACGAGTATTATTATGCCAAAACAACTTTGGCAGGAGAACAAAAATTAGAATAACACTAAATTATTGCAGGCAAAAATAATTAGTTATGTTTCTTTTTGTAGTATTAAGCTGAAATTTAATGAGGTATTTTAAAATTATTTGCAATAACGTACCCTTACAAAACGTCACTGGTATTTTTTATACCGAAAATACAATACAATACAATATAATACAATACGATGTGGTCAAACCCAAACTTATCATCAAAATCAAAATTGACTTACCCGCTCCAGCGCTTGTTTCTAAAACAGCCAAACTCAAGCACAAAAATACAACACACTTCAAGACACACATTATGGTAATAGTATTTTTATTATTATACTTATTTAATACTTGTGCTGTATTTCCTAATGCGTGTCTAAGTCTGAGCCGGAATTTCTTGAACAGACATATATATAGGCACTTAGTCTAGTCTTGTTAAGCGAAGGACATTTTTTCAGAGGTACAATGCACTTTTTATAATAATAATTATACATTATTTTGTATAGATTTAGACAAAGTATAATAGGGTTCAGTGTAAGAAAGCAATACTATTAATATTATGAACGCGAAAGTTTGTGAGTATGTATGGATGTTTGTTACTCATTCACGCACAAACGGGTAAACCGATTTATATGAAATTCGGTATGAAGGTAGCTTAGACTTTGGATTAACACATCGACTACTTTTTATCTCAGGTTAGCGCGGGTAACACCGCGGGGCGTAGCTAGTATTTCAATAAATTAAAATAGTTTTTGTTGGTGGTGTGACAGCCGAAATGTGACTTACTAGATGTCGCGTGGCAAACTTCTGAGATTTCAGTACAGGAATCAGAAGTAATATTTGTATATTTATCATTATAATATTCTTATTCCATTTACCACATTATACCTACCTAATTGTATTTTTCGTATAAAATAATTATGACATGTTAGTAAGTTTCATATTTTTAAAATGTAGCATTTAGTAAGTACTAGCTTTTACCCGCGGCTTCGCCCGCGTTATATTTTGATTTTGGCTAATGTTTGTGTCGGTTGCGAAACCTAACCTAAGCGACAAACATCAAAATACCTTAGAGGAATGCTTTTGTTGCCCTGTGTAATAGGGCCTATTCTGTGTTTTGTTGGTTAAGTTACGGTTGGAGTGTATAAACAACCCCCCTGTGTATTCCTGCCTTGTCGTGGCGGGGGAGGTCTAAGGCAGCTGAAAAGGCGGCGCTCGAAGTCTCCCTCTTCTTTGGGTCTTTCCCCTAAGGCAGCTAAAAGGCCGGCACTCGTTGTTCAGCCGCTTTTAACTAAAGCAGCTGAGAGGATGGCCGGTAGGTTGCCTGCCTTATGAGGAGTGTTGCTTCTGAGGTGGGCTGCAGTGCCGCTCTTGCGATCTCTCTCTCTCTCTTCTCTTCTCTCTCTCTCGGGCTGCGGTGAGATGGAACTGGTTGTGTGGGTGCCGCCACCTACCCTACCTTCCGCTAGGCCGTCAACCTGTTGGCAGACGCAGTGGGGCTGCAGGGGAAGAGAAGTGTCGGTATCGCGATGGCCGTTCTCACTGCCCTCTGCAGTTGAAGAGGCAGGCGCTGAGCTACTATGACTGACCCGTTGCACTGGGACCAGGGCGTTGGAATGCTGTCCGACGCTCAGTGCTGGTTAGTCCCGAGTGGTGCATGACGATGTGTCTTGTGCTCCGAAACACTCCGTCATTATGGCAGGAGCGCATGCTTCGTTATGGAGCCCGAGTCTGAGCTAGCGCTGTTGAGTGCCGCGAAGGAGTGCGAAAAATGTAGGAACGTCCTAAACTTGAAATGGCAGGTTATTTCTGGCGCTTAGACGGCTGCTACCGCGGTCCGCTCACTTGGTTTTTATCCTATCCTACGGGAACTGTTAATGTTTTTGGGATAAAAAGTGGCCTATGTCACTTCGTCTTTCAAACTATATTATTGTCTTATCCTACGGGAACCGCAATTTTTTCGGAATGGAAAGTATCCTATGTCACTTTCCGTCTTCCAAACTATGCCCACCCCAAAAATCAAGTCAATCCGTTGCTTCATTGCTGAGAAACAGTTATTGTCCTATCCCATGGGAATCACGAATTTTCTCGGGATAAAAAGTATCCTATTATCACTTTCTGTCTTTTAAACCATAGGTATCCATACCCACATCCATACCAAAAATCAAGTAAATCTTTTTCTCCGTTGCTGCGACAAAGAGGAACAAACCAACAAACTTTTCGGATTGATAATATTAAAGTAGGTATGATGATTCTTTACCATAAAGGTAGAATAAAGAAACATGTTAAACCTCTAATGATAGTAGATTTAATTTTTTTTTTATTGTCAGACAAAATGACGGCCTGGTATTAAACGTCATAGTAACATGTGGCATGCAGAGGGAAAAAAACATTTTATCTAATTTTAATGTCAGTTGTCATTTTCAATCCATACTTTATTTCCTTTTCAAGGGGATATAATGGTGGAAAAACAATTTGTCCCTTTGCCATGCTACCTGTGATTTATAAAAGTCTGCAGACAATGTCACCTGTCATCTAATTACGTTTCGCTGTGACGTTTCATTAATCCATATTAGCGTCATATAGGAATTAATCACTTGGCGTCTTTGTGATAGTGGCGACAGTTTTGCTTTCGATAGTTTTTGTCCTGTCCTACAGAAACTATGCAAGTTTTTGCTTAACGTCTAACGCTTAGCAATTAAAATTCGACGCGCTTGGTTTTGCTCTTGAGTGCAGCAGTTCTTTGCGCTGCGTGATGCTCGGCATCTAAAAGTCGCCGCGCTTGACTTTCTCCTTAAGTCTCAGCAGCTCTCTGAGCTGCGTGACGCTCAGCATCTAAAATTCGACGCGCTTGGTTTTGCTCTTGAGTCTCAGCAGCTCTTTGAGATGCGTGGCGCTCGGCATCTAATGTCAAACGCGTTTAAGTGTGCTCTTCAGACTCTTGGCTTCTAGCAATTTTCTTTACGCGAGCTCCGCTAGAACTACGCGCTAGATTCGATTTGCGTTTTGTATACATACCTATTAGAATGAAAACTACGTAATTAAACTGAAAAAATACATGTAACCTTCTCTAAATTTTACAGGAAAAGATTGATTGACTTTGACATTTGCAACTTGAGCAGCCTTGAATGGGAATTGGGCATAGAGAATGTAATTTGGAAAGTCAAGATGCAAATTACCATTTGTCATGGTAGAATAAAAGTTTTTTCTTCTAAGATTCTAGCCAATGCGATTTCATCCCCCCTTTTCAACCCTTTAAAACTATTTTTATGAATTAAAAAGTAGCCTATGTCCTTTCTCAGGCTCTAGACTATCTGTGTACCAAATTTCATTCAAATCGGTTCAGTAGTTTTAGCGTGAAAGCGCGACAGACAGACAGAGTTACTTTCGCATTTATAATATTAGTAAGGATAAGGATTAACTTCCCGTCTGGGAAAGAGCCTAGATCCTACGACACAGGTCACCGTATGTAGGATCCAGTGTTTTATGAATATTAAATTAAGTTTCTGTATTATTAAGGTAATTTTGTTTTTGATAATATAAGGAAGAGCCTAGATCCTACGACACAGGTCGCTCTAGTGTGGGATCTAGTGTAAAAATGGTTTTGTGTTAACTTTAAAGAATAATAAACGTTTTATAATTATTACTAGCTTTTACCCGCGGCTTCGCCCGCGTTATATTTTGATTTTGGCTAATGTTTGTGTCGGTTGCGAAACCTAACCTAAGCGACAAACATCAAAATACCTTAGAGGAATGCTTTTGTTGCCCTGTGTAATAGGGCCTATTCTGTGTTTTGTTGGTTAAGTTACGGTTGGAGTGTATAAACAACCCCCCTGTGTATTCCTGCCTTGTCGTGGCGGGGGAGGTCTAAGGCAGCTGAAAAGGCGGCGCTCGAAGTCTCCCTCTTCTTTGGGTCTTTCCCCTAAGGCAGCTAAAAGGCCGGCACTCGTTGTTCAGCCGCTTTTAACTAAAGCAGCTGAGAGGATGGCCGGTAGGTTGCCTGCCTTATGAGGAGTGTTGCTTCTGAGGTGGGCTGCAGTGCCGCTCTTGCGATCTCTCTCTCTCTCTTCTCTTCTCTCTCTCTCGGGCTGCGGTGAGATGGAACTGGTTGTGTGGGTGCCGCCACCTACCCTACCTTCCGCTAGGCCGTCAACCTGTTGGCAGACGCAGTGGGGCTGCAGGGGAAGAGAAGTGTCGGTATCGCGATGGCCGTTCTCACTGCCCTCTGCAGTTGAAGAGGCAGGCGCTGAGCTACTATGACTGACCCGTTGCACTGGGACCAGGGCGTTGGAATGCTGTCCGACGCTCAGTGCTGGTTAGTCCCGAGTGGTGGATGACGATGTGTCTTGTGCTCCGAAACACTCCGTCATTATGGCAGGAGCGCATGCTTCGTTATGGAGCCCGAGTCTGAGCTAGCGCTGTTGAGTGCCGCGAAGGAGTGCGAAAAATGTAGGAACGTCCTAAACTTGAAATGACAGGTTATTTCTGGCGCTTAGACGGCTGCTACCGCGGTCCGCTCACTTGGTTTTTATCCTATCCTACGGGAACTGTTAATGTTTTTGGGATAAAAAGTGGCCTATGTCACTTCGTCTTTCAAACTATATTATTGTCTTATCCTACGGGAACCGCAATTTTTTCGGAATGGAAAGTATCCTATGTCACTTTCCGTCTTCCAAACTATGCCCACCCCAAAAATCAAGTCAATCCGTTGCTTCATTGCTGAGAAACAGTTATTGTCCTATCCCATGGGAATCACGAATTTTCTCGGGATAAAAAGTATCCTATTATCACTTTCTGTCTTTTAAACCATAGGTATCCATACCCACATCCATACCAAAAATCAAGTAAATCTTTTTCTCCGTTGCTGCGACAAAGAGGAACAAACCAACAAACTTTTCGGATTGATAATATTAAAGTAGGTATGATGATTCTTTACCATAAAGGTAGAATAAAGAAACATGTTAAACCTCTAATGATAGTAGATTTAATTTTTTTTTTATTGTCAGACAAAATGACGGCCTGGTATTAAACGTCATAGTAACATGTGGCATGCAGAGGGAAAAAAACATTTTATCTAATTTTAATGTCAGTTGTCATTTTCAATCCATACTTTATTTCCTTTTCAAGGGGATATAATGGTGGAAAAACAATTTGTCCCTTTGCCATGCTACCTGTGATTTATAAAAGTCTGCAGACAATGTCACCTGTCATCTAATTACGTTTCGCTGTGACGTTTCATTAATCCATATTAGCGTCATATAGGAATTAATCACTTGGCGTCTTTGTGATAGTGGCGACAGTTTTGCTTTCGATAGTTTTTGTCCTGTCCTACAGAAACTATGCAAGTTTTTGCTTAACGTCTAACGCTTAGCAATTAAAATTCGACGCGCTTGGTTTTGCTCTTGAGTGCAGCAGTTCTTTGCGCTGCGTGATGCTCGGCATCTAAAAGTCGCCGCGCTTGACTTTCTCCTTAAGTCTCAGCAGCTCTCTGAGCTGCGTGACGCTCAGCATCTAAAATTCGACGCGCTTGGTTTTGCTCTTGAGTCTCAGCAGCTCTTTGAGATGCGTGGCGCTCGGCATCTAATGTCAAACGCGTTTAAGTGTGCTCTTCAGACTCTTGGCTTCTAGCAATTTTCTTTACGCGAGCTCCGCTAGAACTACGCGCTAGATTCGATTTGCGTTTTGTATACATACCTATTAGAATGAAAACTACGTAATTAAACTGAAAAAATACATGTAACCTTCTCTAAATTTTACAGGAAAAGATTGATTGACTTTGACATTTGCAACTTGAGCAGCCTTGAATGGGAATTGGGCATAGAGAATGTAATTTGGAAAGTCAAGATGCAAATTACCATTTGTCATGGTAGAATAAAAGTTTTTTCTTCTAAGATTCTAGCCAATGCGATTTCATCCCCCCTTTTCAACCCTTTAAAACTATTTTTTTGAATTAAAAAGTAGCCTATGTCCTTTCTCAGGCTCTAGACTATCTGTGTACCAAACTTCATTCAAATCGGTTCAGTAGTTTTAGCGTGAAAGCGCGACAGACAGACAGAGTTACTTTCGCATTTATAATATTAGTAAGGATTAGTAAGGATGATCAAATTTTTATTGGATTCCAAAATCGCGATAAAGAATTCATATTTTGTCGATCGATATTGAGTTAAGTTTTTGTATGGAACATCTTTATAAGACTTCACTATTTATTAGAAAGCAAAGTCGCTTCTTTGTGTGTCTGTCTGTATATCCGCTTAAGCACATTTACTAAACTACATAACAGATTGCATTTCTGTTTTCAATATCTCTTAGAATATTTCTACCGGAAAGTTTATAGCTATAAATCACTACATAGTATAAAACAAAGTCGCTTCCCGCTGTCTGTCCCCATGTATGCTTATATCTTTTAAACTACGCAACGGATTTTGATGCATTTTTTTTAGTAGATAAACTGATTCAAGAGGAAGGTTTACGTGTATAATACACCAGTGCGAAGCCGGGGCGGCTCGCTAGTCAGTCATAACCGGGAAAGCCGGAGTGGGCTGCTAGTAATACTTATAACATTAATTTCGACGTTTTGTGGAAGCAATGGCAAACAAAAACCATTTTAACATATACCTACTCTTGTGTTTTAAATATCACATTGATCGAAGTCTCAAATTTAATATCTGTATAAATATACTGGCTCATAGAGAGCTAATTAAAATTATTACAAGATAATTTATACATAGCGGGGTAGAAACTTTTTGTAATACTGCTTACCAGTTCATTGATCTGTGAGAAAAAAGTTGTCTTCACAATGATAGATAGTTCTTTGGTAAAAACTAGTCTCTTAGAGCCGTTTCTTAGATGGATATAGATTTGAGTTTCATATACATATGTCCATAAGCATGTATGTCCGTTTAGGCTGGGTAGTTAGTTCGGGTATCAGTGTTTTTAAACCGCTCGAACGCCGCCCATAAATAATTAACCTATTACTGCTCACGTGTGTGTATAGATTTTAATAGATGATTCCGTTTTTCAGATTATTGTAACTGCTTACAAAAAATTAAATCATCTATTAAAAGGCTGTACACGCACGGGTACAGTAGCCGGTAATGGGTTAACCCACCAACTTGCATAAGAGCAGCATAATGTACATGGCCTTATTGCATACGTTTCTTCTTCTTATTCGTCAATTTCATTTCATTTACTTATTGCAACATATGTAATTTTTACATGCGGTTCTTAAATAACATTGTTATATTAATGTCAAATACATATGACCCTTTAAGGGAATGGCAAATTATTATTTACATTCAAAATGGCTCATTACTAAATTATACATTTTGCTTTCTCGCTCTACCCGTCTCAACAGTTCCGCAAGTTCGCGCTCGGAGGACGCGAACAACGTAGTGTCATCTGCATACTGTAGGTTGCTGATTGTATTGCCACAGACCGCGATGACTCTCTTCCACCCTTTCAAGGCTCTTCTCATAATGTACTCGCCATAAATATTGAAAAAAAGAGGGAGATAGAAAGCATCCCTGACAAACTCCTTTTTTTCTGGCCGAAAAGGCGTCGACACCGCATCATTCACTCTAACCATGGACTCTCCCTCATCACATAAGCTCGCGATCAGTTGAACTAAGTGCAGAGGTACTCCTATTTCCTGAAGGATTGTCTATAATGGTTCCCATCTCACACAATCAAACGCTACCGAATAGCCAATAAAGCACATGAACACGGGAACATCAAATTCCCGGATTTTATCTATCAATTGCCAAATATTGACTATTTGCTGCCTAGTGCCCGGCCTTGAACAAAACCAGCCTGTTCATTTCGTATTTGCCGGTGCAGATATGATTGAAACCGGTCATTAAGCTCCTCAGCAAAAATAGAGTCTGCTGAGGATGTTTCAGTACAGTACTTCCAATTTAAAGACATCAGTTTTATTTTTGTTGTAGGAGTATTTACTGCAAGTAATTCGTACGGCTTCCCATGGTAACGAGCTATCGCAGGTACTTTTGCCTTCCTATTGCGATTCTGGAATCTTCCAACAAGTACAGTATACAAGACCTAATAATATCATTAGAGAAAAGAATAAATCATACTAAAATTACACAAAAATTGCTTGGCGGTTTATTTAATAATTTTTCGCAAAAAATGGCAAAACCGCCTTCCATCGTGTACAAAATTCGAATATTTCACTCGATCCTTTACATTATTGTTGAATTTTCAAAAACGGCTCAGCTGATTTCTTTAAAATTTAAATGGGACCACCTCAGTAGTATATCCTTTCGATCTAAAAAAAACATTTTCGATTCGGTTCACAATTGGCGAAATTATCGATGAACATATCCAAAAAAAATACACAGACGAACATAGAAGCTTCTCCGTTTTGGAAGTCGGTTAAAAACTAGCTAACTAGGTATTTTTCGCCAAAATGGTATATCCAACGCGTACAGAATTTGATTGGGTAGGTAGTTCGCACGAATCGATGTGTGATGTAGTAATTATTACATTTTTGTCGTCAAAATTTAAATGCGACACCTCGGGAGTATACCCTTTCAAAATATGGCTATTGGACTACTTTTTGGAAATCGTTTTAGATTATTCGTTGGTACAAAATAAGCACACTACATTTATATTTCCGAAAGATCTACTGTATTTTAAAAGAAAATCAGTGTTAAAGAATAGATTTTCAAGATCCCGTCAGATACGGCATTCTATAATGGCGCTGGTCTGTGACGTCACACGCCAGTAAATACGTTAGTTCACGTCCGAAAATTGACAAAAAATACTTTCAAAGTTTAGTAACTTACAGATCCAATAATATTACTTCGAAAACACAAAACACAAATTACAAATACAACAGTCAATCGGAAAATTCTTGCTTACAAGCATGTGACGTCACCAGCGTTGCCACCCATCTTAGAGCGGTCACGTCACACGTAAAATAGCACAGGTTAACCTAGACTCCAAGTTGGAAAAAGGTTCGCAATGAGAAAATCACGCAATTAAGGTATGTAATAAACTGGGAAGCTCGTGCTTCGCGCTGAGTAGGCTCGCAAGAGTGGTATCCGCAGACGTCGTGCGATGCTCTTATTTTGCGACAGTACACTCAGTGCTTAAGTACGGAACAGAGATCTGGGGACGAGCTGCAGACTGGATGCAGGCATTTAGAATGCAAAAACGCGCCGTCCGAGCGTAGCGAAGATCGTACAAGATGTTTCCATCCGTCCACATCATCAGTTAACAGAAAATATGCCAGTCGATGGTCCACATTTCGGGAGGCTAGGCATTCTTACACTGCCGATATTTCAGATAGCGGTAGGTATATGTAAGAATGAATCTCATCAAAAACATAAATGTGAAATGGGAGCCAAAGTGTCGCCACCAAAAGAATTGAGATCTAACACGGGGGCCAAGTGTTCTGTAGAAAATCCTAAAGTTTAAGCTACAAGATCATACCTACAACATTCTAAAGGGATTTACTTGTAATTCAAGCTCGTGATTTGACTTGGCTAGTGAATAAGTACAGTGCAAATAAGCATTTGTTTGTACGTGTAAACTAGATTTAGTAGATTTTTTCCTTTATTTATGCCCGATAGTCTACCTTGGTGCCAAATATCAAGATTCTAGGTCATCTGGAAGTAGGTTAGGATTTTGATCTATAAATCAGTGAATGAATCAGTCAATGAAACACGAGTTTTTAAACGTTAATATATCAATAACTGACTGAGCAAAATTTATGAAATTTTGGATTCTTGATAAGCTAAAAAACTTTAGTAAATGTGCTAAATTTCATGTATGTAGGCTAAATAGTTTTTGAGTTGTGAGGGGGTCAAAAGTAGCTCCAAATGGTTCGTGTAATATTACACACGGCCGCTGCGTCGCCAGATTTCTTTGAACACTTTGGCTGGACACGCTGCCGCGTGTCTAGATCTGGCCCCTTACATAAAACGAAGTAGAATGCGGGGCGGGGACTCGTAACTGTACCTAATTCGCTTGAAAACTCCACAAAAGATACGCGTATAATGGCACCGAAAGTATACAATATGCTGCCGAAAAATGTTATTGATGCCCCAAGCCTGCCTTGTTTTAAAGCTCGGTTAAAGCGCTGGCTTATTTAGCAGACGTACAATGATTTTGACGTTTATAAATTTTTCTATTTTGTGTAAAATAGATTATGCAAAATTATTAATTTATATTTTTGTGATAATTATTTCTAGGTTATACTAGATGTTGAGTCGCAGTACAGTTTTTTCGCAAAAGCTTTTTTCGCACAATCAAATGTCGAGATCACGTATTGCACTCGTAATTTTTTATTTACAATATCGACTTTTCATTTGATTTTTTGACATTTTTATCTGTATTATGACAATGATGTTTTTATAACTTTTTTAATGTATTTTTATTGACATCCTCATACTGAAGAGTAGGTAATGTTTGTCAATAATTGGTTATTCTCAAAAACCTTGTACTGTACAAGGTCTTTAGTTTTTCTAGATATTGATCGTATCCACCGTACCTATCGTATTGACATAATTATAAATGTGTATATCATGAATAAATTGAACATGAAGATAATCATAGACGAACATATACTTTTTGTCTAGGATGTAATGGCTTCAATTAAATTATGTTCCTCAGTGACACGTACATAAGGTTCAATACATGAAATGTTTTTGTTGGTCACAAATAAATCAACTTATTACGATTTTTTCGTGACCTCATAATATCAGTTCAAAAATGATTTGATTGTTTCCTTAGTCTAGTCTATTGATTTAATATAGTATTGAAGTAATAATTGTGTCAAACATTGACATTCAGCGTAGTAATGCTGCATGGCAGCATACTGGGCTCGCTGTTAAATGACAGTGGGTTAGAACATTTGGATTTATCTCTGGATCTTCAAAGGTCTGTGCAAATTAAGTTGATTTTAAATTAATCCCAAAAATAAAACTTCAATTATCTGGGAACTAGATTTTTTTAAATTAAATACATACACACACAATAATAATATTAAAATCTAAATAATTCAAAACAAAAAATGATTATCAAACTTATCAAAACGAAGTTTTTTTTTAGACTTATGCTGTCTCACTTCTGGGCAAAGGTCTCCCCCACTACCTTCCATTTATCGCGTTCTGTAACCAAATCCCGCCAACCTTCCCGGAAAGTGTCAAGATCACGTCGTCGTCACGCCAGCGTTTTTAGGCCTTCCCTGCTTTCGTCTGCCCACTGTGTGACGATCCTGACCCATCACTCGGGGTGCATACGAACCATATGACACGACTAATTCCATTTTAGTTTAGCAGCTTTTTGGTCTACTTCAACTACACCTGTGATGGAACGCAGTGTTGTGATTCGGACGATGTCCGTCCTCTTAATGCCCAACATACTGCGCTCCGTTGCCCTATGGCAAACTCCAAGTTTGAACCTCTGTGCATCAGTCAATGACCAAGTCTGAGCACCACAGGTCAGGACGGGTAAGATACACATATTGATGAGTCCGCGCTTTAGTGATATTGGCAAGTCTTTTCAACCACTCTTTGATCGACCAGTAAGTCTTCCATGCATTTTTGACCCTGCGATCAATTTCCTTATCTTGCCGGTTTTCGAAGAAGACTCTGTTCTAGATAAATGTACCTACTGTTGGATTTTAGGCAAAAATTGAATATTTTTAATAATGTGCGGTTTTTGAACGGACACAATAGTTCGAGGGTGGTAGTCAACCACAGACTTTTAAAAAGTAAATGCAGCAGGAAACTGTTGGCTATTACAGAGGAAGTAGTAAATATTAATAAATACATTTAAAAAGAATTCGTGGTCAGAGACTCGCATGGGTTTTGAAGACCATTCTTGTCCAGCCGTCGGAGCAAAGAAGAAGTCTAGATTTGTTATTTTTAAAGCTTAAGGAACAATGTGATGGAAGGAATAAATCTTCAAAGTATTATCGTAATAATGGTGTTTCTACTGCATCGAGTCCTCGGTTTCGACATGTTGTATTATCTGCCCATCAACCTCGACTCAAAGACAGCACAAAACGTAAGTATCGTGCTGATTCATCATCAGTCTGATCTTGAGGCTTGCTGAGCTCAGTTCTTGGAGCATTGTTTGTAGTTCAAGAGCAGTTGAAGCAAATAGGACAATGTCGTCTGCAAATGCTCAAATTGTTGAGTTTCTTGCCGCTAATCAATGTAGACCCCCTTGTAGACCATAAACTAGCTAAGGTGTAACGTTTCTAGTTGCCCTACAACCTAAATATAGGGAGGTAATAAGAACAAACTCGAAGGTTAACAAAAGTATATTAGGAAAACAGAAAAGGTAAAAAAAAGAACTATAAAGAAAGACTAACAATCTAGATGGGTCGGGGTAAGGCACATTCAGAAACCGAGACGCGTTGTTCAACCGTATAGACAAGATACACTGGCCTTGAATTCGCGATCCGTCGCGGACGATGACGTCGGATCTGTTGGTGGCGAGACGTCCCCGAAGTCGACAGTTGTAGGGCAGCTGATGAAAGTAGTAGGGCAGGTGGCAACTTCGACCCGAAGTTACCGGAGCCCCAAGTGGCCTTGTCTGAAGAGACCCGTAGTAGTGGGTTCACGCCACGCCGTGTAGAAAAACAGGGCACGAGTTGAAGGTAGGGCACGGGGCAGGTGGCGTTGTCTGAAGAGTCCCACTTCATTAGGGAAGCGGGAAAGGACGTCCTAGCTTGCCGTGCAGTTGAACCCTGGAAGTTCATAATTTTGGCCGTCTTAGAAATTGCCCAGATTCGAAGTTTGACTGCCACATTCATCCAAATCGCGCGAAGCAAAAGCAAGTACCATTGGTATCTAATGCAGTGAATAGTATCTAAGATGAGGGCAGTCAAACTTGTACAATGATTTATCAAGCTACATTATGAAATAATACAATGAAAATCATAGCAGCAAGAATAAGGTTATCTAGGTACGTTCAAATATAATGTTCAATGAATATTTTAAAGAACAAGTGGGTACCCACGTAATGAATTTATCAGTGATTTTACTATTTTATTGTTTGAATTCGAGATGTTAACGATAGAATGGTTTTAGAGAATAAATAAAATAATTATAAGGAAAATATTAAGTAAAGGAATGAATCGACAGTTAGGTATTAAGAATTCTGAACATATTATTTGAATGTACTCACGTCATGATCACTAGCTAATGCACAATAAGATTCTTAGAAACACTTACCCAATTTGGGGTATAACTAATCACAATACGAATTAAGCAGCTGTTAGCTGTAATTCCACTAGATTACACAACTTCACAAGATAACTTTATAGGTAAAAGTTTGAAAAAAGGTGATCCAAACGATAGCGCGAGGCGGCTTCCTCGTCGTCGAATAGTGACGTCAGGTCATGCACGGCCGGGCGACCGGTAGGCATATCGGCGCGAACGATCCTGATTGGCCAAACCGCGTGACATTTTAAAGTTGGTTTGCTAAGACTGCGTTCGATTATTTTTATTTTAATCTTCTATTTATAAAGATTTTAAGGAAGTAAAAACCGTTACAAAGGTCTTAAAAACTTCTTCGAGCATCCTTGTGAACAATTTGGGAATTTCCATAGGACCATTTTGTAAGTTTTGCCTACTTTCCTACTGAGCTAAATATACTTATTACTTACATTTTTTGTTCATAGATAGGTTATGTCATTATGTGTATCTGAACTGTACCTAGTAAGTTCAGTTCAGTTTAAATAAAACAAAATTAAACTACATACTTCAAATACTTTTATTTTAACATTCTAGTATTCCGAGGAAACATGACAAAATTATCTTTTGATGTTGTGCTCTTCGACTTTTTGGGTACCGTTAAAAATTATGTATTTTTGTTCTAAATTGCGTATGAGACCATGTAAATCAAATTGCTCTAATTTTATACGACTATCGGAAAATTTTACTACTAAATCAAATTATAGATACTAATTTTATACGACTATTGCAAAATTTCACTACTTAGGTTAAAAATGATTTTTAAAGCATGTTAGGCCCAATTATGAGGGCGCTTTAGTAGTTATATTAGCAATTTAGAGTATTTTTGTTTTTTTTTTCACTTTAGACATTCGATAGAGAGAACACTTTTTACGTTGCGACTAAATTTACGCTGGCGCCGTCATAATTGGGTCTATTGAGAGCACGTAGCTGACTAATTGTAACAAATATATTCTGTTCTTGCCATAGGCAGCAAAAAATTGGCCTTCAAATCTACAAATCTAGTAGATAAAGTAGGTAACTAGAGAACAAAAATTGTAGAATTGAGAGTAATCACCTTATGAAAACTGATAAAAAAATAAACAATAAAACAGGTTTATTCTTAGCGAAGAGATTGTTTAAGTTCTTATGTACAATAATAAGTAAAGCATAAGACTGAATGATCACCAGTCCGTGCCGCTGCAGCCAAACCTTACCGGACACTTCCAACACCAACTACATTATTTGACGAAAATGCGGGTCATGTTGCGAGGTCAAGTGCACGACGTTGCTTACCATTTCATATAAAGATTAATGATTGCACCGCGTCGGCTACTTGCAGTGCAGACTGGTGCGCGTTCAGCTTTATACCATTTTCTTCTTTCGATCTTAAGTTGATAAAGTCATGACTGTATATTTATTGTACTTCAAGTTTATTTGCAGGCATCTGGGAGAACATATCGTCGATTCTCCCGAAGGCTACTTTGAGAAAAGCCTTTATGATTTCTGCACCGAGCAAATCGACTAATTCCTTCCAACTTAAGTCCAAGAGTGAGTTGAATGGTTCAGCTGAAAAAATACCAAACTAATATTTATCAAAAATACCTGCAGATGATACACATACTTATACAAGAACACAAAACATAATTATTTTATGCCAAAAATTGCACCATTCATACAGCCATAGGTCTCCCCCAAGGATTTCCAAAAAGGCCGGTTGGATCGGCCTGCATCCAGCACGTTCCTGCAATCTTTATTATATCGCCAGTCCACCTTGTCGGTGGACGTCCTACGCTACGCTTGCTGGTCCGTAGTCTCCATTCAAGAACTTTACGGCCCCATCGGCTATCCGTTTTTCGAATTATGTGCTCTGCCCATCCATCTATCCATCCACCTATCCAACAGCCGTAGGACGTCCACTGATCGACATAGACCTCATTAAGTTGACTAGTGACTTACCTTTCGCTTTGTCTCCATCGAATAAGTTGTCAAGTGTGATGTAAACTTTTTTTTTGGCATCGTAACTGTAGTCAAAACCGCTAATCTTATAGTATTCTTGACCATCTTTTGTGACAATTTTGAGAGTTGCTAAAACTTTAAGTATAATTTGTTCTGAAAGAGAATAGATCAGTTAGTTTTATGTAATAAATTCTAATTGTAATTCTTCTGCTTGCTCAAACTGGACTCTTTAAAATATCTTTAGTTTTGGCAGAGCCGATAAAATGATGTTAACAACACTATACACGACTTAAGTAATCAGAAGCTTTAACAACTAAGAAGTTATTCAAGCTATATAGTAGTAATACTACCGTTACAGTTATAAGCTGTTTTACAATAGAACGCGTTTTCCCTTGTTAGAACTAGTTATTACTTAATGCCTTTGTTACAACGCGTTTTTTCCGAAACGAGTCAGTTAAAACCTAAATTTATGATCCGTGTCGGATTTGTGTCGTGATCCTTCCGCCAGAAACTTTGCAGTCGGCTCTGAGTGTCGCTGAGCCAGAACTAGTTTTAACTGATATTCGATTTTAGGCATTAGTTAACTCTAGTTGTAACAAAATCATTTAGTAATAACTAGTTTTACTGAGTGGCAGTGTAGGTGTATTTACAGTGTGGCAGTGTAGGTGTATTTAGAGTGTGGCAGTGTAGGTGTATTTACACCTTCGCAGATAATTTACCTGTTGCGATTTTAAATCCACCGTGTCCGTAAATATCGAAGCCGAGAATGTTTCCTTTGCCTTTAGGAATACTATAAGTGCCAGTGACAGTAATAGGGCAGTCAACCTCGGCGTCCAGTTTAAGTTTATCAGGCCGCCTGGAATGTATTTTGACAAAAAAATAGCAAAATAAAAATATTGACTTATCAGTAACCTACAAGGATGTTGTAAATACATCCATGTAAACCTACCTCATCTTATCTTTCTTTCTTAATATATATAAATTACGCGTCAGGTTGTTTGTCCGCGATGGACTTCTAAACATCTTAACCGATTTTAACCAAATTTTGCACACTATGTGCAGGTTGATACAACTTGACAGATAGGTTAGCTTATATCGCAATTTATAATCGCTTAATATAACATATAAATTAATCCTACATTGTTTGTCCGCAATTGACTCCTAAACTACTTAACCGGTTTTTATAAAATTTTGCACACGTACGTACGTACGTTCGTAAAGGCCGGGTGGCTAGCTTTGGTGTCAGAGTTTTTAGGCCGCCTGAAGGGCTCTGACATAGCTAAGCGGTTAAAACAACCGGGACCTACAATTTAACGTGTCGTTTGTTTGTTACTATGTGCAGTTTGATACAAGTTGAGAGGCAGGTAGGTTAAGTTTATATTTCAATTAATAATCGCATTTGTTTAGTATAATTTTAAAATCTGTCCGTACCGGGGCGAAGCCGGCATGGGCAGCTAGTGTATATTTACTAACTAGTAGTTCTCCCAACAGTAGACCTCGCTACACATCTCTTTAACTGAATTTTCAAAAAGTTGGTTCGTACTCGCAAATCTTATTAGGATTTAGTTAGTAAACAATCAGACTTGCTAAACATTATCGAAATCGGCTGCTAAATAGAGAGTCAGCAATTTCCCCCCTTTTTTGAGGAAAGAACCCCCCAAAATATTTAATAAATATATAATATCAAAAATCACCGACGAAACTAAAGTTCAACTATTGTACAGAACCTGTGTACCTAGTGTTGGGTTCCCACTGGGCCGTGTGTGTGACACATACATTTGTCAAGATGGACAAATGTTGGGTTTTGTTTGTTGCAAAAATTGCATATTTTAAATGTGTGGTTTTTGGACCAACACAACAGTTCGAAGACGGCAGTCAACCACAGACTTTAAAAAAAGTAAATACAGCAGGAAATGAGCTGTAGTTGACGTTGAGTATTATAAAGGGAATGCTTTGTTTTTTTTAAAATACAGTCAAACCTGGCTAACTTAGAACTGGATAAGTGAGAAACCTCTATAAGTGAGAGTAATTGCCAGGTCCCGTCATTTTACCCCTCAATTACCTCTATAAGTGAGAGACCAAAACCTCTATAAGAGAGAGTCGTTTTTCCCTCATGGACCTCTATAACTGAGAGTACTACTTGTCTGAACCTCTATAAGCGACAGTTAAGGGTAATAAAACATCTGCACTTTATGATCCAGTCTTACATTTCGTGGAACTAACTACCGTTGCTTTCGGATCGTGTTCTATTCAAACATTTTTTTGTATTTTGTGGGAATAAGTAACATTGTTTGTGTATCGCATTTTTTTGGAATTTGCCACACGTGCGTCTATTCTATTTTGTTTATTGAAATAGTGCTCTATTCAAAATTATCTTGAGTTTCTCTTTCATCTACCTATCATTATTTTTGTATCACATTCTTTTGGAATAGCCACACATGCGTTTAAACTATCTTATTGGTCAAACTTACTACAGTTTATAAGTATCAATTGAGGAGAAAGGTTTAGTGTTAATAAATAAATCTTTAGGAATAAATAAATAAAAAGCTTAACACTGGTATTGAATGCGTTCAAAAGTGGAAAATCTCGAAATAAAATACGCACTGAATTTGATTTATCAGAATCCAACTTTTATAAAATATTTAAATCAAAAGACCCTATACGGTCTCAGGGCTCTCAGGTCATGGAAATATTAAAAAGATTCGACGTTATTAATTTTCCCAATTTTAATAAGTGCCTTTTAGCATGAATAAATAATCATCTATGTTCAATTCTAATCAACACAACCCGAACAATTAGTACCTAAATACTATTTATAAACATATTTATCATTCTTCACGCATGTAGATACCTACATACAAATTAGACGTATATTTTAACCTCTATAAGAGAGAGCAGCCACTTCTGAAACTGGATAAGTGAGAAACCTGGATAAGTGAAAAACCTCTATAAGAGAGAATTAGATGGTGGTCCTTTCAACTCTCTCTTATCCAGGTTTCACTGTAATATCGTGGTCAGGGACTTGCACCGTTTTTGGAGCCATTCTGGTCGAGCTGTCCGAGCGAAGAACAAGTCTTGACCAAGGCTAAGAGTTATTTTAAAATGAGAAATCACTGTGAGCTTCGAAATAAACTCAAAAAAATAATTATAATACTGGTGTTTCTTCTGCATCGAGCCTTCTGTCTTCCTCACCCTAGTCTCGTCAAGATTCGTTGAACGTTGAGGGAAACCAACTTCCGGACAGAAGAAGCAAAATCACCGTGTTTTGAAGACCTGTCGCTTCAGTCAATTGTAATTTGAACTCTAGAATTCTTAGTAATTATTCAGGACGTAGCTGCAGTGGACTATTAAAATCGCTGATAAAGGTACTTTGTAATTGCCCTAGTGGAAAGACAGAATTAAAAGCGTTCCCCATTTTGGCTGTTTGCATAAAGAAACCAACGAACGAAGACTCGAAATGTTTGATCCTAGGGTGCGTTTACGCACTTTGGATTTAGGTTAATTTTTATCTTAGTCTGGAGTGCGTAAACGCACCCCTAGGGTATTAATAATGAGCTTCGTACGGCTCGAACGTATCTTTAGAGACGATTTTTTTTTTCGTTAATTTAAAAGGTTTCATACAATCTGACAAAGTTCCGTATACGGTCCCAGGCGTTCGAAGTTGAAAGATAACACTCCCCGGGTAGCACGGCAAGGGGAGAAGACCATTTTATCCTCCTAATGTCAGATGTCATTGTCAATCCATACTTTATTTCCTCTTCGAGGGGATATAATGGTGGAAAGGCTATTTAGTCCCTTTGCCATGCTTCCCGTGATATGGACTCTCACTCACCTCATCTTAGTAATTTTGCATTTCGGGATGTTATTAATCACAAGGTTTTCAAATGTGAGCCCAAAGTTATCCACGCTTGCTTCCACTTTATCTATGAGCATCGGGTTAAATGATTCGAGTCCAAGTACGCCTCCATTTTCGATGAAAAGCTTTCCCTTCCGGGCTGATTCGAGGATGCAATCATCATCATCGTAGCGGCATGGCTTAATCGCCTTAAGAAAGGAATCTGTGAATTAATAACGTTCATTACTTTTTGTCAAGTATAACGGCCCAATATAAAGTACTAAGTATATTTTCTAAAATTGTAGTTACTACTACTAATATAAATGAACGATTCTCTATTTTTAGTGTCCCTTACTCAAAGGGTAAAAACGGGGCCCAATTACTAAGACTCCGTTGTCCGACCGTCTGTCTGTCTGTCTATCTGTCACCAGGCTGCATCTTATGAACCGTGATAGCTAGAACGTTGAAATTTTTACAGATGACATATTTATGTTGCCGCTATAACAAAATATTTGTTAAATACATGTATAACATTAATTACTGTGTAGCATTAAAATATGGAATAAAACATATAAATCTGGTGTTACTGGTCCGTGAAC
Organism: Hypomecis atomaria; assembly: GCA_964007245.1. Classification (NCBI taxonomy): domain Eukaryota; kingdom Metazoa; phylum Arthropoda; class Insecta; order Lepidoptera; family Geometridae; genus Hypomecis; species Hypomecis atomaria. The sequence continues at coordinate 15,284,778 of OZ023291.1, forward strand.
AAATAACATCGCAGGCAAAATCTAATATTGGCATAATATATAATATTTATTACATATAATTTAATGCAAGTCTGGTTTGCTTATTAGCTTTTGTTCTTTTGTCAATCGCTGTGCGCATATGCAATTAGCATAAAGATCATAAGAAGGTTGAAACACATAATTATTTTTCGCAAAAAATGGCAAAACCGCCTTCCATCGTGTACAAAATTCGAATATTTCGCTCGAATTGTTTTCATTATTGTTGATATTTCAAAAACGGCTGAGCCGATTTCTTTAAAACTTAAAAGGGACCACCACGGGAGCCTTTTGAACCAAAAAAGATTTTTTTTGATTCGTTTCACTATTGGTAAAACAGTCGATGAACACACACAAAAAAATACGTACAGACGAACATAGAACCTCCTCCTTTTTGGAAGTCGGTTAAAAAAAGAACCGTTTAACCGTTCCCTCCATTCATTTTTGCAATATCTCTTTCAAAGTGCTATTTGAAACCGAGGTGCCAACTGCAACTGCCGAGAGCACGTAAGATACTGTGTAATATGCAAACATGTGTAAATATTAGTTAGGTATATGTAAAAATAATTATTTTTACAATGCTAATTCCACTTTTTTAACCGACTTCCAACAAGGAGGAGATTCTATGTTCGTATGTATGTATTTATTTTTTGTGTATGCTCATTGATAATTTCGCCAATTGTGAACCGAATCGCAAAAAAGTTTTTTAGTTCGAAAGAGTATACTTCCGAGATGGTTCCATTTAAATTTTACAGAAATCGGCTGAGCAGTTTTTGAAAAATTAACAATAATGTAAACGATTTGAGCAAAATTTTCGAATTTTGTACATGATGGAAGGCGGTTTTGCGAAAAATATTTTATTTCATTTTTGTGGGATATTTGTTGAGATTTGAGTAAAGTTGTAGAACAAAAGTTGTTTGTTTTATGTACCTAATATTCCCTTAAAATGATGCTAATTGATAACCAATAACCCTTTGTAAATTAATGTAAAAAGTCCTCACCTGTGTCTGAATTGGCTTCTATAATTCCCAAGCTCAAACACAAAATTGTAACACATTTTAAATTTAGCATTTTAGTAACTTCTAATAAATTTCTGCACCAGTGCTGTATTTTAGACGAGAACACTTAATGTGAGCTAATATTATCATTACCAGATGCATTTATATCTTGCTCTTCTGAAGGACATCGAGTCGTCCTTATTGTTCGTTTTTTGACTACTTCGTTTTTTTTTAATCAAATGAATGCATGCATTTCAATTTAGAGAATATTTGGGTTCCGTGGAATTAAAGAAACAAAATTTATTTAATTTTCTAAACCACAGACATAATTCAGTATTCCATTGTATTATCATTTTGATCAACGTTCACTATGGGAGTAGCCCTAAATTGGCAAATAAATCTGGTGGTTTATTTCAGTTTATCAGATCAACCATGGTGCAACATAAAAGTGGATTATGGTACGGAACATAATCCACTTTTTACGCCTGACGTCAGTAGTCAGTACAAATTGGTTTGCATCCATTGTTTTCTTGCGGATCTAACCATCCATGAAGGAAGTAAGCCCAATAGTTACACGGGTATATCAGATTCAGCTCTCCATTCGAGAACCTGCTTACCTTCCCTTTGCCTTTGCGAACTTTGTATCTTGCTCAATGGTCATTTCTACGTCAGCAAACCCTGTGTGCTGTGTTGAAATGGATCAGATTGCTATAATTATTTATTGTGAACTACTTCCTATACTAATACTTACCTCTGAAAGTTTTTACCCTTTTAAATTCAACAGGTTGTATATGCTGGTGACTTTTCCCTAATCTACATTGGTTTGACTTGACTGCCTCAGTGGCTCAGTGGTTAGTGACCCTAACTTCTTGGTCATAGAGGCGTGGGTTCGATTCCCACCCAGGGCAAGTATTTATGTGATGAACATAGGTGTTTGATCTGTGTCTGGGTGTTATTATTATTATAATTATTTTATTTTCAGATAAAATTGCATGAATAACATCTCTACTATCTATTTAATTTAACTAATACTTACTGTAATAATCTTAATTGATATGTGTTGTACATTTTTGGTTTCAATTAATAATAAAAAAATAAAATTATTAGTTAGTTACTATCTATATAAGAGTGTATTTAAATATATGTATAAGTAGTTTATCAGTCTCTGGCAGCCATATCACAAGCTTTGCTTAGTTTGCGGACAGAGGCCGTGTGTAAGATGTGCCCTAATATTTATTTTACTATTTTATTTTGTTATTTATTTCTAGACTCTTAAAGCCCAAAGGTACCTAAAGAGAGCAATCATCATCCACTACATCGATAATTGTGCTATTTTGAAATAATTCGGATTTTTATAAAATCTATGAAAAAGATAACTATTTCGCATCATTTATCCTGTCGTATTGACTTTCAGTTCTCACCTTTCAGGACACAAACTCTAGGTGAAATAAACAATGGCTAGTTTTTGTGATTGTTATTGTGTTTAAAGTAATTGAAAATCCCTATTTTAGTATTTTTAGCATTATTGTTTGTTAATTTGTTAGTCATTTTGTTTTGTGTCTGTTTAACTATTGTTCATTAATTAATGTTCATTAATTCAATTTATAGTTATTTTAGCTCTTAGTTGTTTTTTTTTTTGTCTGTTTAACTATAAAGGTATAATTCCGATCTCCGCTGCAAGCAGCAGCAGCACAGGTACTGCCTGCAGCGGACATCAGAATCATACCTTAAATCATTGGATTTCCAATATTATACTCATCTAGGTACCAAGAATAATTATTGTCCCATGTCATTTATTGATTGACTTTTATTTGTTCCCTATATTTTAGAACTAGACAAAAAATCTGGTCCTTATTAAGATGTTATTAAGACTTATTTTAGACAAAATACGTGAGGTTTTTTGCTAAGGTTCGAGCGAACCCTCGTCAATATATGTAAATGCACAATTTTTGAAAGTTATTACAGTGTAATGTAGTTAGGGTTCCGTGCCCATGGATCAGTTGCTCTTATTCTACTGCTAATTTGGATATTGGTTTAACATAAATAATGGCTTTTTACAGTAATGTGTTTCAGCTTTTTATTCTTCGTCGACGTCGTTTCAGCTATAGAACGTTCACTGCTGGGTATTGATCTCCAATAAGACCAGTTGCAAGCAACCTGCATCAACAATAATATACCTAATTAAAAAACCCCCGACACAAAAATATTTGACAACAAACTTTCAATTGACAACCATTTTGGGCACATTTGTAGAATTTTGGTTCTTCCATCCCCACTTTAACACACCATAACTCTTAAACGGCTCAATCGATTTTTATGAAACATAGCTAAGAACACTCTCGATTAAGTTTCCTTTCATCCAAAAAAAACTAAACTGAAATCGGTTCAGTGGTTCGGGCGCTATGATGCCACAGACAGACAGACAGACAGACACACAGACAAACAGACACGTCAAACTTATAACACCCCTCTTTTTCGTCGGGGGTTAATAAATGATCTGTATCTGTACCTATCATATCCGCTGTGCACTTCATGTAAAATGTGAGCATTTATCTATGTCGCAGTATGACTGAGTTGCTAATTTATAGAGGCACTCTAATATTTATTTTTTAATAATGTTTACATTTTGGCACAAGCAGGTCTATGTTGAGGTCAAAGTCTGGTTTTCAGCTAATTGGTGTGAGAACTGGTTATCGCAACCTGATGACAAATCACGAATATTTTGCTTAGATACGACTACATTCCAACCATAATCATACACAAAGACGAGTATGTTAGGCACAACGTAGGGCGTCTGCCGCTGTGGTAGACAGACGATTCGACCTAGACCAGAGGAAGTCCTATAGGAACACACTGGATGCGGGCCGCTTCTGTCGGTTCTTATTAAATCCACAGGGGACGCCTGTGTTTAGAAGTGGAAGTCCAACGGCTGATGGATGGTTGCAGGATGGACAGAAACGCACTGTATGCTGACCGCAATGAATTGGTCTAATTGACAATCAATTACGTTGACCTACCTATATGTACAAAGGTGGACGTCTTTTAATATGTAAAAAATAAATAAATTAAATAATAATAATTTCTTTTTAAACTTGTCATCGTCGTTTTATTCATAGGACGCCCTACGCTATACATAATATTTTTTTGCTGTAAATCTCCAATAAGACCGGTTGGAAGCGGTTCGCATCCAGCTCGATCCTGGTCTTGATTATGTCATCCGTTCACCTTATGGGTGAACGTCTTACACTGCATTTGCCGGTTAGTGGTCTCTACTCGAGAAATTTTTCATGGGTCATTCCAAGCAGTCAGCATGGCAAAGCACAGCCCTCCGAGCAACGTGCCTTGCTCATGCTGACTGCCATTTTAATTTGCCAATCCGCTGTGCTATGCCGGTCGCACAGGTTTTTCTACGAATATTCTTATTAAAATACGAGTATATTGCTTACAATTACTGATTGCTGAGTAGGGTACATACCCGACTAGACCCTACCACTACTACATAACTTCCGTCCCAAATTTTAAAATAAACTAAATGACCATTGTTTACTTTTTTAGGATGCAAACAACACAATGGGAAACCAATATGTCTATAATATTTAGTACCAAAGTAAAACTCAAACACCAGGGCTAGCCATCCGGCCTATACTAAATTACATACTTACTTTAGTACCTAAGAACTGATATAAGCTCTAGCTTGGTTACACATGAGGTGCATCAGGGTATTTCATACAAAATTCATCACGTCTGAAAGCAGACGGTCTCGTCGGGACGATCTTGACTATACATTGCTAGCTACTTCTCTTGGGTAGATTTTCTTTGACTTGGCTTTCCTGTTATATCATATTAGATACAGGATAGCAATGATTTTCAAAATATAAACACTGCATTCGTGCCCATGGACGGAATCTCAAGAAAAGAAAAAACTCATTTTTCACGATTGCTTGAAGATTCGATCGCATTAGATGGACTAAATTTTCTCGATTTTTTTATTTAGTACCTCTCTTGGGCTTATGAAGGCAGAATAGTTGTTACTTACGACTAGACAGACGCGACCAAAGCGCCACTCTTTTATGGTGGACATTCCGCGTGTTAGAACCAAGCGTTTCGAATCCTCACTCCTCATACGAACAGCCAGAATGTGGAACGCTTTGCCTGGGTCTGTCTTCCCACTAAAGTACGACGTGGGTGTCTTCAAATCCCGAGTATAGGTATCTTCTAGGTAAGCGTGCTACACCCTAGACCGCATATCTGCTCAACATCAGGCAGTAGGTATGTAGTCAAACGCAAAACTATCCGGAATAAAAAAAAAGGTGTCCAAAATAATTGAAATAATCAACATACTTATCAGTAAAGGTGTACGAAGTCTACCACAGGATAGATAGATGAACTTTATGTTTATTACCACTGTTGACTTAAAGCTAAGTTACAACATATAAATAACATGACATAGCCTATCAAATGGTGGCTTTATCGCATTGAAGACTTTATCGCCAGAAGTACGGAGTGATGCTCTGCATGCAAAGTGAATGGATTCAAATCGGTATATTGTATACTCATCAATATGAACAACTTTATAGGATCAACCTGCCCTGTGTAATAGGGCCTATTCTGTGGATCAACCCCAATTATGCGAAAAATATCAGCAGTTCCACATTTTGTCGACAGTCAATGAACGTTTTGTATAGCCGCTGCTTTTTTCACGTTTTCGCGCTTGATCCTACATTATTTATTCAAAGTGATAAGTGTATTATGCTCAATTCCCTTTGAAAAGCAACGATTATTTATTCATCCCTATTTAAACTAAATAAAATAATGTTGAATCCGTTAAAGAGTTACGACTTTAATTAAATGATTTTTGCTATACCTATTAAAAACTCGACTTAAAATCGTAGTAGAGTCAGTCACACTTGGCTGACATTTTATCATTTAACAACCTTTTTCATTTCATGTCTTGTTAGTTTGTATCATGTCCGTTAATATAATACCTTTTAAATCTAGATAGTCAAGGCATATGATTAGATCTACATTTTAAATTGTAATCGTGTTTTTGCTCACGTGTAGGTATCAAACGCGCGCACATTTGAACATAAATATGATGGATATTTTATTTATTTGAGAGTTATTTCCAAATCTACGATTTTTAAGATTGCTAAGGATATTAAATTATGATACATAATTTACCCGTTCCTAGCAAAGATAAAAATGATATCTTCAACTGAACACTAACTGAGATCTTAGAACTCCGAAATATGCTTAGAAAAGTTATCTCTCATTTTAAGTTGCTTATTCATAGTCATTTGAAAAAAGTAGTATATATAAACCTAATTGCAGAAAAAACTATTGTTTGTCTCATTTTTTCAGTCATGGGTCTGTTAGTTATAGCATAATTTTAATTTTATTAAAATTGCATAACCATTCTATAAGTTTAAAAATAGTCCTTATTGTACTTAATTTTAAGACATTATATTACGGTCAGTGGGCACATTAAATCGCATAGCATTAGTATGCAAATTGCTACGACGATGGCCTGCCACTACACCCTGCGATTACGTCGCTTCTACTTTATAGTTATAATAGTAGGTACTTGCTTACTATGTAGAGTTGCGAAGTAATTTATTGATTTGAGTCAGGATAAAATTCTCCCATATTTTATTCTCACTAAAAAAAACTGCAAAACAAGATAACCATCGAAACCAATCTTACAAAGTACCTATGTAAAAGTACCTGTTCTAATAATTCTCTTTCAAGAATTGTTCGAACTTACGTAGTAAGATTGGGTTTTGAAGGTTTTTTTTTTTGCAGATTTTACCCAGATTATATGATTGTCTCTAGAAACATGGTATCTTGAAATGGGCCTTATTAATAAAGCTTAAAGTAACCCAACGAGCCATGAATCTATGCTCGGAGTCTTTCATCGAAATCGTATCAAATATGACAAGATCCCTAGAAGAACTAAAGTAACAAGCAAGCAAGCGTAGCAAGTTGGAATAGCAACGGGCAGGGCACATAGCACGAAATACTGATGACCGATGGGGTTGTAAAGTTTTTTCGAGTGGAGACCATGCGGTAAGATTAGCGTAGAATGTCCACCTACAAGGCAGACAGATCACCTCATTAAGACTTGGATCGCGCTGAGTGAAATTTTTTGTGTTAAATCAACTTACGGATCAAATTGTAAAAACCTTACATAAAGATATTTTATTAATTACTAGCAACCCGCCTCGGCTGCGCACAAGTGTATTATACATATAAAACTTCGTCTTAAAACACTCTATCTATTTAAAAAAAACTGCATCAAAATCTGTTGCGCAGTTTTAAAGATATAAGCATACATAGGGACAGATAGACAGCGGGAAGCGACTTTGTTTTATACTATGTAGTGATAATAGTGATTTAATTCAACTGAGTCAATCTCAATTCAATTAAAGAAAGAGAAACAGATTACCCATACGCAATTCTTTTTCTAGTCTGGGCGACCAACGAAAAACTGGTCATTAATGGTTATAAAATATGTAAGAAAATGGGACAATAATTTTCATTACAATATTTTTGTACACCCCACACGACGGCTTGTCTTAGAAACAACATATCTAGATCTATAAACTGTATGTTCCATGAATAATAACAATGAGAGCGTGTGTGCTTACTCCGGGAAGCATATTCATCTTAGGCAAATACATGTTTTTATAGACAATAACACAAAAAGCAGTATATGGCGATACGCGTCTGTGCTCCCATTCATTTTTATGGAATTGTTTGCCGCTGAACCTCACTGGCACGACTGGTATCACAGATCTCGCAGACACTTACAACCCGGTCACAATATTTGTTCACCTGACTTCGTGACGTCATATCGAATTATCGGGACGTATATACATTACCGGACGTCTAGTATACCGTCCGGACGTAAATTATTTTCGGGACGTGTATCGGCAACGAAGATGCTAACCGTACTGTCGCACCGGGGAGTGTGCGGAGAGGTGACAGGGGAAGCGGGAGAGGCGCCGCATTCCAGCGAGGTGCACAGATATTCTGACCGGGTAGTAGTAGAGTCACCACAGCTATAGCTGTAAAGTCTTAGTAAACAGAGCCGTGTTGACACCTAAATTAGATTTGACTGTGACTTTTTTTTAACTTGGACTACGACTCTGTATGATCAAAATTTTAAGGATAATTAATTTGAAAAATAATGACAATTTTGACTGAATTAATAACGGCCAAAATGACAAGGACTCAGACCGGTAGTACACATTATTAAAATAAATAAAAAATCGGCCAAGTGCGATTAGGACTCTCGCACGAAGGGTTCTGTACCGTGTTGGAGCCCCCTTAGCCCCTTTCCTCTTGCCATTATTAATAGCGAGCTAAAAACTCCTAAAAATCACGTTTGTTTTATGGGAAAAATAAAATAAATATTTAAGAGACCCCTCTAAGAAATACATTACCTGTGAAAATTTCAGCTATCTAGCTATCACGGTTCGTGAGATATAACCTGGTGACAGACGGACAGATGAACATCGGAGTCTCAGTAATAGGGTCCCGTTTTTACCCTGTAGTTACGGAACCCCAAAAAGATCTCATTTTACGTCTCGATCTGGGACGGACCTAATTTTGCACTGAACTCTGTTACTTAAAAATCACAACTGCGTGTAACGCCAATAACATAATTAAGTACACAATTATTACCCTCAAAGCACAACAAATAGCTTATTCTTATCCATTTACTTAACACTGTATTCTGCAATGTAAGTTTCGTAAATTATACCGCGTATTTTTCCGATGAATGATATTTTGCAACATATAAAGGCTCGGGTTTTGAGAAAGTTATCTCAAGATCTCCATGACTGGCATCAATGGTTAAATAACAGAGACTAGAATACGCCTACACAATTCATGAACTAGCGCTTTTCCTTCTGCATTTCTAAGGAGTACGATTTTTATTTTTATACTAGGAAATATTATTATACTCGTTGCTTTGATATCATAAAAATCGATGCTTGAAATGTTTAGAGCTGTAATTCTATTCACCGTGATACTAACCTATGCTAGTTAAGGACAGATATCGTTCGTTCGTTTCAGCCATAGGACGTCCACTGCTGGGCATAGGCCACCCCTAATGATCTCCATAATGTCCCTAAGGATAGATAAATTATTCAATATTTTATTTTTTGCTTTCCTGGAGTTTAACTGCCGAAAAATTTTGGGTTTCTTAAAAGGTAACTTAACAATATGAGATTTTTTGATTGAAATTTAGATTCACCACTAACGTCCCGTACATGCGCCTCGAGTCCCGAGTTTCTCGTATTTTGTTTGACTGTGATCAACAAGAGACGTAGTTCAGAATAGCTTGATTCATATGCATGCAGTCATTGAATGCAGTCTGATTAGTCAAGCAATTTGTAAGGATACTAATACAGTTCCACGTACGGATAATTAAGGTCTACCTTGATTCTGAAGACAGATAAGGGAGAGAGAGCCGAGGTGATCTAGAGATAGAAACACCTGCCTTAGAATCGTAAGGTTGTGGGTTCAAATCCTGGTCCCGTACCATTTTTTTTTTCGGATTTTATGTACAGAGTTTCACACCACTGCACTGGGTTTCCGGTGAAGGAAAACATCGTGAGGCAACCTGATGATTGCAACGTTGCGGTAGCCAGTTGGTTTATAATGTTTGATATTGTTTAGTTTTGTACTATCTAAATGAAGAGTCTGTTCATTTGTCTTTAGGTGCACTAATATCTAGATTTTTTGTCATACGTAGAGTTTTACAATGGAAGCGCGCAAACGCATGGCGTATGATGCGTTTGACGTTACAATACGTTCCATGTAAATATTTCCCTCCTTTCGTTTTTGCTTCAATACCTGGCCCTTAACTATGGCTGTAGAACGTATTGAAATAAATAAATAGTTATTAGGGGACATCTTACACACGGTCTCTGACCCCAAACCAAGCATAGTTTGTGATATGGCTGCCAGAGACTGATATACTACATATACATATTTTAAATACATACTCATATAAATAGAACCTAAATAACATCCAGACACAGAGCAAACACCTATGTTTATCACACAAATGTTTGCCCTGAGTGGGGATCGAACCCCCGCCTCTTTGACCCAGAAGTCAGGGTCACTAACCACTGAGCCACCGAGGCAGTCAAAAATATCAACGACGTTATACAAAACTATTCCCAAAATTGTCTAACAGCAGTTATCACTCTGAACAATGCAGGCAATCATGAAGCTAGTTTATGTACCGCCGCGGGGTATGTTCCGGCGGTCGACGGCATTTGCATGCAAATCCTAGGTCTCAACTCGACCGCGATACAACGGACACGCATACAGTGTAACATGGTTATACTCACTTGTGGTTACCATATGCAATGTGCTTAAACAATATGTTTACTATTAACACTGTAACTATGGATGCGAGATATATAAAATGAATCAGTTTTACCATAAGTCGAATCAAATAACTTGGCAGCTGTGAAGTTGTGAAGCCAAGCTGCGCAAAACCCATTCCCACATAAAGTCAAAGTCAAATCATTTATTGCAACATATGAAATTTACATGCGGTTCTTAATGAACATGTTTTGTATAGTTATGCATATGACCCTGATTAGGGTATGGCAATTTTATTATTCGTATGATTCGTATTGGAACGATTTTTAATTATGTTTTCTAGATTATCGTTAAAAACTTCGTCTAATGTGTAATAACATTTGGATAATAGAATATTTTTTAGTTGTTTTATAAAACAGTTTTCCTTTTCGATATCTTTTATATTATTTGGCAGTTTATTAAATATTTTTATAGCCATAGAATGCGGACTGGAACTATGCATTGCTAAGTTGGACTTTCATCCCACGAGTTTATGTCTGTATTGTGATCTAATTTTGAGCGATTTATCAGACGCTTTGTTAAAATAGTCAGGGTGCTTTTTGACAAATTTACATATTTCGAATATATAGAAAGAAAAAGATGAAAGATAAATATAGATAATAGCTGCGTAGTTATTGTAATTCGCTTAGCTTGTACTTATTTTGCAGCCAAATTATTTAATTCGACCAACATAATATCATTTGAGAACAACCCTGAAATCGCGAAAAGAAAATCAATCGTTTCATAAAATTGTTTGATGGTTTTTGCGATTCCCGGGTTGGTCCCGTTCTAAAAGTTGTCATGTGTGGTTACAGTACTCATTACTACATCTTTTGCAAACACATTATATAATATCTATGTAACGAGACAGATCCTTATTACGATTAGTAAAATAGTCAATTTCTGAATATATTACTGCCCCTTCAATGGGCTATACTGAGGTATCCGCCACGTTGGCCCAATGCTAGTTGGTAGATCCACATACGCCAATAAATTTATTCTTTACATGAAGAAATTGAAGTTCCTCTCAAGATTTTTTTGACATCGTGATTTTTATTAAGGAAAATCTAGTGGTGTGACTATTAATAAAGTGATAGTAAGCCCTAACGGAAAAACAAGAGTAAAAAGGTAAAAATAAGCGTAAAGGTCGACGATATTCTAAAAATCGCGAGTCCAAGTGGTCTGAGCTCAGAATAATGTTACTTTAGTTCTTATTCTATGGGTCTGAGATTGGCACATGATTGAGAGGGGTGGGCGTACCTACAAGAATGGTCTCAAAAGTTCATCTGCCAAAACGTCTACAAAAAAGTTCATCTGCCAGAATGTCAATTGTTTGAAAGTATCTCTTTTTCGGTAGAATTCTTTTTTACGATCAAGATCGGTCCCATAGTAAAAGTTAATCATTTTGATGATGTACTAAAGTCACACTTAAAAGATGGGTGTTTGTAATTTACCTATAACCCTGTGGTAATTTAGTAATATGGTTTAATTTTATAGTGCTTCGCACACTAGGGTTTCATCTTAAAGAATTGTTCTGTGTAAGTTTTATGCAGTGAAGAATGTAATGTTGCAAACGGGGAAGCCGTTTGCAGCACCACAAGTTAAAAAAAAGATTAGAGAACCCGTAATGTGGCAAGCGGGGGAGCCGGTTGCCACACCACAAGTTACGAGACTTCAGAGAAACCTAACCAACCTAAGAGTCCTACCTAGTGGATAGGATTCCTAACGGTTCGGAGATTAAAACAGAAAACTAACCTTAGTATTTACACATTTATTTACACTAACACGCACTGCACTTATAGTCAATTAAATCTTCAAGAGACGGAGAGAGAGAGAGAGAATTTTGTAGAAGTCCTTGGAAAGTTAGCCAAAAAGGGAGAGGGTAGCACTCGTAGAACCACGCTGGAGGCTGGCCGAGGATTTTCTAGAGCCTGAGCTGGACCCGCCGATAGTGTGGCGCCAGCCAGGTAGCGCTAGGTGAGCGCTAGCGTGAAGACATCTGTCGACTGAGGTGGAGGCGCCGGCCCAAACCGGCCGACAGGCGCCGGCCCAAACTGGTCGACAGGGTTCTAAGTCAGCGCCAGCCCAGTGCTCCAGGGGTAAGGGGTCAGTGGCCCCAAAACAAGAGATCCACCTGTAATCAAAGTCAAAGGGACCGGAGCCTCTCACCCTGACTGTCACGCGACGCTCATGCGGTTTGCAGGGCTCGTCCACGCAAACTCAAATTCACACTCATTACATTTTATAGAGGGAAAAAAAAGGTGTCTTCCAGATCACTTCCAACTCAAGACTGCCCAATTTTACAAAACAAGGATCGCTGATCCTGTCAAAATAAAACATTTCAAAAATTTGAATTTCATAACTAGAATTGTAAGTTGGCAGTGCTATCGTTGAAAGAGTCTGAATGTAGAGAAGCTAACAAAAAGGTTAGTTTCTCTACAAGAAGTAAAGTATCTAGAAGTTGTTTTGATAATAGTCTTAATTGTTTGGTGTTTCAACAAACGGCTTTCAATTATAAGAAAAAGTAAATCTAAATATTCAAGAGTGTATTTTTAAATTACCATACTTCAGAAAAATATAATAGGCTTCATATTTTCCAGAAAATTTATTAACGTCGTAAATAATAATCGTGAATTCACCTTCACCCGATGCTTAAGTCAAATAATACGATAAGAACTTTTGAAGGACCAAAATACAGATTAAAAATAGTTTCTAATAAACATAATTGAAGTCGTGGTGGTCTAGTGGTAGTAATACCCGACTTACAATCATGAGGTCGTGGGTTCAAATCCCGGTCCCGTACCAATGAGTTCTTTAGAATGTATGTACGGATTTTACCACATCACTGGCTTTTCGGTAAAGGAAAAACATCGTGAGGAAACCTGCATATATCCGTAGAAGAAATCCTACGGCGTATGTGAATCCACCAACCCGCAATGGGCCAGCGTGGTGGATGCGGCACAATCACCTTTCGTGGGTAGGCCTACGTCCTGCAGTGGGCTATTAAAAAGGCTGGTACAGTATAGTATAGTAAACATATTTATGGGCACCTCAAGATTGTGTGAAAATGATTTAAAAGCTGATTAAATAAGCTTAGGGGGAGTTCTGTCCTAATATGAACTACGTATAACTATACAATTCAAATAACATGTAAGACCAGTTACACAAAACATGTAGAACTTTAGAAGTATGAGTAATTTTACTAAATATAATCAAAAAATAAATCTACTTGCTTAAGCGATTACTACATAAAAAGCAATAGGATCATCAAAATACCCTTGAAAGTTAAAAGATAATCCAAATGCTTAAGTAAACTGGCAGTTGGCAAAATGCCCAGCATGCTGGCAGCATCAGTACGTATTAGTAATGGCAATTTTTATATTTACTTAGTGGTCACGCAAGTACTTGAGTTGTAATCGTTGTTTTTTTGAAGTGAAATCTTCTTTAGAGGCGTTGTACACTTTTTGGGATGGATAAAAAAAAAATTAACTCGCGTCAGGACACGTGACCTTATCGAAAATTCGTTAGTGATTGAAAATTCGTAAGACGGAGAGAGAGTAAACCGCCGGCGCGGCATAGGAGAGGAAGTAATATCCCTCTTTTTAGGGTTCCGTACCCAAAGGGAAAAACGGGACCCTGTTACTAAGACTTCGATGGCCGTATGTCCGTCTGTCTGTCTGTCACCGGGCTGTATCTCATGAACCAAGATAGCTAGGCAGCTGAAATTTTCACAGATGATGTATTTCGGTTGCCGCTATAACAACAAGTACTAAAAACAAAATAAAATAAATACTTAAGGGGGGCTCCCATACAACAAACCTGAATTTTTAGACGTTTTTCGCTCTATATTAATAATGGTACCTGGTAGATGCTTGAAATTTTCACAGAATATTTAGTTTTATATTCCCTTCTATAATAAATGATAAAATTAAAATAAAATAAATATTTAAGGGGGGCTCCCATACAGTACGGAACCCTCCGTGCGCGAGTCCGACTCGTACTTGGTCGATTATTTTCTACTGCGCGGCGAAAATGTATATCTGCTCCTACTGTTTCGATTAAGCGGCGCAGGGCGCAAATTGTATTTTACACATAAATGATAGTACTTTATATGTTCCTGTAGTTTTTTTTTCTGTTTCTTGCCCAGCTCCTTCAGCAAAGCTGCGCGTAATTTTGTAACGAACATGTTGGAATGATATCGCTTTGCTTGCTCAAATGACTTTGTCAAATCACGAAAAAAAATGGTACTATAAAGTGTGCAACTGTACAACCTATAGGTACTTAGCGCATAGGTACCCGTTGGAAAATCTCACTATGCATAATTATGTTTTGTAAATACTACCGTTATTAGCTTGTTATAAAAATAAAGTCCTAATCCTAATTATAATGTACTCTGCAGTCGAATTTAAAATTCAATGTGCTAAGAGACAAATCAAAACAATAAAAGAAAAAAATCTTAGAAATTATGTTACTCCTTAATAGTTAAGTGTGTAAGATGTCCCCAAAATATTTATTTATTATTATTTTATTTAGGTAATATTGAACACAAAAAATGCTAATTCGTTCATATTTCCAGTGTTATGTTATTTATAGTTCAGTTGTTGAGATCTCTACCGATTATAGTATAATAATTGTAATATTTTTCAATTTCATCAGTAAGCAAGCAACTTTTTCCAACCGGTCTTATTGGAGATTCATAGGGGAGGTCTATGTCCAGCTGTGGACTTCTTATGGCTGATGGATGAATGAAAGCAATTTTTTTTTATCCTTTTCTTCAATGAACACGATGTTTTTATGACTCTCATGCATTTGCGTCTTGTTGGATAACCTTTTTGTAGACAGTCGGGCATATTTCCAAAACAATAAAATATATGAAAATTCCCGCTGGAACAATGAAATTTTTTCTCAGAAACGTCTAGTTATCTAAAACGAGCCACGACTGCTGGAGTGCTCGCTATCTTTGTAGTTATTATCCTTACTTTGTTGGACAGTACCGCATGCTTGCTTTGAACGTGGGGTCTACTAACGAGTATTATGTAAATCTCAGTAGGTATGTTTATACCTAATGAAATTATGACAAAATCAAAACTATTGTTGTATTCGTTTGGCTCCATAACTACATTATATTTGTACCTAAAGCGCTCCATGAACCATTCGGAGCGGAAACAAAAAACTTACTCATGATCTATGGAGTCATATACAAAATCTTCAGTGATTCGCGTTTAGTATTATATAAATCTCAGCAGGTATGTTCATAATGAAACTTTGACAAAATCAAAACTATTGTAGTTTTTGTTTGGCTCTATAACTACATAATATTTGTACCTAAAGCGCTCAATGAACCATTCATAGCGGAAAAAAAACTTACTATGATCTATAGAGTCATAATATTATGCAAAAACTTCAGTGGTTCGCGTTTTATAAACAACTAGCAACCCATTCGATGGCGTATGTGAATCCGCCAACCCGCACTGGTGGATATGGCTCAATCACCCTTCGTGGGTAGCCTACGTCCTGCAGTGGACTACATATTAAAATGTACAGTGTACATGACAGTACAGTACAGTTTTAGCAATCCACAGATGCTACTCCATTAAAAATTGAAAGCTGTGGCTTTAAATTTTTAACTGACTTCCAAAGAGGAGGAGGTTCTATGTTCGTCTGTATGTATTATTTTTTGGTGTATGTTCATCGATAATTTCGCCAATTGTAAACTGAATCGAAAAATCTTTTTAGTTCATAAGGGTATTTTACCGGGGTGGTTCTATTTAAATTGTACAGAAATTGGCTCTGAGCCGTTTTTGAAAAATCAACAGTAATGTAAACTATTCGAGCAAAATATTGGAATTTTGTATGCGATAGAAGGCGGTTTTGCCATTTTTGCGATAAATAATTATTAAGTAACAACTTAACAGTAATGTTAGTAAAGAGTAATAGCAAATAGGTGAACAATCCTCCAGTAATAAAAGAAAAACACAACGTGTTGCACTCCGGGAGTGCCGGCAGAAGTGATAACTTGAACATTAACGTTGTGCATTTTAGAATTTTTAGGGAATAATTTCGCACGAATCGCTTTATTTATCAGTATAAAAGTAAATGCTTAATAAATGATAGTAATAATTTACTCGGTAAGATACAATATCACACACGCACACTCTAGCAAGCGCCCTGCGCTGCTTAAACGAAACAGCAGGAGCAGGCACAAAGAGAGGGAGATAAGGTAAACGCACGTAATTGCGGACGAGTCCCAGAACGCGGACGTAACTCGGTTTTTTAATTTTTGTAATTTTCCACGAAAGTTTAACTTAATCTTATGAATGACAATACATTCTTGGTTATATTTCAAAGTATTATACAAGAAAAACTGTACACGTAGTGTAATGGTGTCCAAACCAAATGATCTCAAAAGTGCGGTGTCGTAAAATTTTCGTTAATCTGTTAATTCAGTAGCTGAATTTGGTGTCTACCCTGTCATAAACTTCAGATCATTTCTTAGTTGTGTAATGTGATACGGTAAGTGTGCTATTTTATTAGGATACTTAGATAAATTACCTAATATTATAACCTCTAATCTAGACGTAATCTTGTTGATTAATTATAATATTTGCGTATCCGCCTAATGGTACTCACAAAACCCGTACTTGTCCCAATGCACGGACAATAATCACATTTTTCGTCCGAGAAGTGGGACACACATCAGTTCTTTAAAACCCGTTGTACCAAAGGTTGGATCTCGACCTTATCGCCTTGAAATAAGTTTCATTTTTCCTTGCATATAAGAACGTCGTTTTCAAAACCGTGAAAAAGCAATTATTATAATTCGGTTGCGTCTCATTCAAAGGAATTAATAATTATTTTGGACTGGTTCAAACAATAGTCGTGTCCAATTTGCTTTAAACTTTGTATTGTTTAAACTGTTTTTTGTGCATGACAAAAACAATTGTTTTTGATCGATTTACAACATATATTTTAAACAATCTTACATTATGTTTAAAAGATTATCTTAAGTAAGATTTATTGTTCTCAGATTTTGATATTATGTTTTTATTTTTTATGAAATACTAAACTTTTGGTGTTTTATAGAAAATAATAAACATTTAATTTGTCATAAATAGGTAGTAAAAAGTAAATAAGGACGTTCGTATGGGCCGCGTGGCTAGTCCTAAGTATCAGAGTAAAAATCTGTCTCTTGATGATAAAAGTTGATTATTATATCGATACAATAACTACAACTACTACAACTATAGTATTAAAAAATTGGGATTAAAATTATATGATTAAGATTATAATATAATAAAACAATTTGATTTTCTAAGTTACAACTGAATCTTCTCTCTTTGGAAAGCGTGTCTGCTATGTTGTTGCCTGAACATGATCTTATGAATGACAATACATTCTTGGTTATATAAACTCTTTTTCCATCGCACTGTTTATTTGATAGAGTTTGGAATGTTGCATGACGCGCAGCGATTAATTTTGACCTTGTTATAGGTCTTCTGAGTTCATAGATAGTAGCAGCACTGTCTACTGTGAACATGATCACTTCTTTGGCCTCACTGTTTCCAGTAGCTGTTAGAAGCTCATTTCATATAAAATTTTAAGTTTTTTTGTGGCTAGCAAAAGGCCCATGGCTTCCGCTTGCAAAGTTTATGTTGTTTTACTCAGGGCAAGGGAGTCTCTTAGTCCAAGCTTGTTTTTTGCACTATCCGCGTATATGTTCCAAGATAGCAATATATCGTCAGATACATCGTTCTCTATAGTCATAGACTCGAGAGAGAAAAGCATGAGCTGACTAGCTAGACTAGTTGTTTTCTAGCTATTGTAAAGGTTCCTCTTTATAGCTATTTTGAGTTTATTTCTAAAAGTTGCTATATCGGTATGCTTCACGTTCGTGCTTCGGAATCAGAGTATTCATCAGTTACCACGCGCATTGATGTTTTAGAGATATTACTCGTAGCAAGTTTGATGTCGATAATTGATTCCCAAGACGTTACGAAAATAAACTCAGAGCCATGGTTTAGTAGATTTGAATAATGCCTGAAGATGGAGTCAAGTACGTCTTTTCTCCTCTTATTTGTATTGGGACATTCCCAGACAACACAGTGGGCGTTTGAGTCACACCCTACTTTAGTTTTTTGTTTTTTTCTTGTACTGAAAGCATTAATTCTTCGACCGCCAGATGTTGCGCCACTTCTACGATATCCAGGTACGTCGTGCTCTAAAGGTAAATATACTACTGAGGTTGCCTTAGAGACTGGTATCCAATTTACCTACCGTGAAATCATCATTACACAAATGTGTCACCTAAGGTGCCGTATACGGACCTGTGGGATATAATTATAAAAAAAGAACGAAGAAAAGGCAGAGTATAATGCACTTAGGGTACAGTATAATAATGCCTTGCGTATATTACTGAAACTGCCAAGATTCTGCAGTGCTTCCGGAATGTTCACAGAAAGAAGACTGCCCGGTTTCGCAGCTCCGATGCGACAAAGATCAGCGAACACACGCGAGAGATTCCACCGCTCAGAGAGTACAGTGCTCGCCATGATGCTGCAAGTAAATGGACCCATTCCTATGAGATGGAACAAGCTTCACATTGGAAGATAATAATATATCCATCCATCCATCAGCCATAAGAAGTCCACTGCTGGACATAGGCCTCCCCTATGGATCTCCAATAAGACCAGTTGGAAGCGGCTTGCATCCAGCGCGATCCTGCGGTCTTAATGAGGTCATCCGTCCACCTTGTGGGTGGACGTCCTACGCTGCGCTTGCCGGTACGTGGTCTCCACTCGAGAACTTTTCGACCCCATCGGTCATCAGTCCTCCGCGCTATGTGCCCTGCCCATTGCCATTTCAACTTGCCAATCCGTTGGGCTATGTCGGTAACTTTGGTTCTTCTACGGATCTCCTCATTTCTGATTCGATCTCGCAGAGAGACTCCGAGCATAGCCCTCTCCATAGCTCGTTGGGCTACTTGGAGCTTACCAATAAGGCCCATAGTGAGAGACCACGTTTCTGTGCCATAAGTCATCACTGGCAACACACACTGGTCGAAAACTTTCGACTTGAGGCACTGAGGTATGTCGGACGAGAAGACGCTAAGCAATTTTCCGAACGCTGCCCAGCCGAGCTGGATTCGGCGATTGGCCTCTTTCTTGAAGTCGGACCTACCTAACTGGACTACTTGTCCTAGGTAGACGTACGAGTCAACGACTTCAAGAACCGAGTTCCCAACAGAGATCGGGGTGGGTAAAACATGGGAATTACACATAACTTTCGTCTTGTCCATGTTCATCTTAAGACCCACCTGTTGAGAAACCCGATTGAGGCCTTCGAGCATCGTGCTGAGCTCTTCCATCGATTTTGCCATGACTACTATATCGTCGGCAAACCGAAGGTGAGTGAGGTATTCGCCATTGAAATTGATGCCGAATCCTTTCCATTCCAGGAGCTTGAAGGCGTTCTCCAAAGTAGCCGTAAACAGTTTCGGAGAAATTACGTCTCCCTGTCTTACGCCTCTTTTTAAAGGGATCGCCTTGGAGCTCTCTTCCTGTACTCGGACCGACATAGTGGCGTTATTATACAAGCACTTCAACACTTCGATGTACCGATAGTCAATACGGCATCGTTGGAGAGACTCGAGCACAGCCCAAGTCTCGACCGAATCAAAGGCTTTCTCATAGTCCACAAACGCTAAGCAAAGTGGCAAGTTATACTCTTCGGTCTTCTGTATAACCTGCCGTAGCGTATGAATGTGGTCCATGGTACTAAAGCCCTTTCGGAAACCGGCTTGTTCGGAAGGCTGGAAGTCATCAAGCCTGCGCTCGAGACGATTCGTAATGACCCTTGAAAACAGCTTATAAACATGGCTCAGAAGCGAGATGGGTCTGTAGTTCTTCAATAAGGTGTTGTCACCTTTCTTGAAAAACAACACCACCACGCTTCTGTTCCATGCTTCTGGCGTGATGCCCTCGAGGACGACGGTGTTAAAAAGCTTCTGGAGGACTTTTAGTACCGGTGTTCCACCCGCTCTCAGGAGCTCTGATGTGATACCGTCATCACCCGGCGCCTTGTTGTTCTTAAGCTGATTCAGGGCCATTCTAATCTCGTACAGGCTGATGTCTGGGATATCTTCGGTGAAGTGTCGGGTCAGCTTGGCTCTTGGATCTTTGGCCGCGCTGCTAACAGGCTTAGCGACCGAAGCGTATAACTGTCCATAGAACCTTTCGATCTCCTCTAATACCTCTGCCTTGGTCGACGCTAAACTTCCATCTTCTCTCTTCAGCTTTGTCAATTGGCTTTGTCCAATAGACAAATCTCTTGCGAACACTTTGGAGCCTTTGTTCCGCTCTATTGTCTTTTTAATATGTTTAGTATTAAAAAGACGGATGTCGTGCCGCAAGGATTTCGAAATTTGTCTATTGAGACGCCTATATGACTTTGCATCATCGGAAGACTGCAATCTTAGCGAGCGTCGTTCGGCCATTAGATTTACAGTGTTATCGGAGAATTTCTGCGGTTTATTTGAACGGCGGGGTCTAAAGAACTTAGCACCCACCGTTTGGACAGTTTCTACGAGCCCGTTGTTTATCTCGTCCACCGACGCAAGGTTCTCTAGGCAAGCAAAACGATTCGAGAGCTCGAGCTGAAAGTCCTCGGGGTTTTGGATATGTTCACGAGTAGGTCGGAGTGTGGACTTCATCAGGCGGGACCTTTCGAGCTTAACATTAATATCTAATGTGCCTCGTACAATTCTGTGATCGCTGCCGGTTTCCACCCTGTGGATCACGGAGACATCATTAAATATTCGTCTCTCGGTGGTCATGATGAAGTCTATCTCGTTTCTCGTGGAACCATCAGGGCTCATCCAGGTCCATTTCCTGTGAGGCGGCTTCTGGAAGAAAGAGTTCATCATAAAGAGTTCCTCTCTCTCCAGAAAGTCAGCCAGCCTCTGGCCCCTAGGGTTCCGTTGCCCATATCCAAATTGCCCCACCCTCAGCTCAACGTCGTTTTTTCTACCCAACTTTGCGTTGAAGTCCCCCATAACAACAGTGAAGTGGGTCTTAGACATATGAATGGCCCGACTTACGTCCTCATACATAGTCTCCACCTCATCATCTGGGTGTGACGATGTCGGTGCGTATACCTGAATGACCTTCAGCGAATACCTCTTGGATATTCTGAGTATTAGGTATACCACCCTGCTCGACACACTTTCGATGGTAATAATGTTGTTGGTGAGGGACTTGTGAACGAGAAAGCCAACACCACCTTGGGACCGTTGGTCACCTTCCCGGTAGTAAAGCAGGTTGCCGGAATTTATATAATAATATATACAGACTGACATTATTTAAATCAAATTTACATTGTATTTAATTATTTTGTAATTATTTATTAATACTGTTGTTAATATGGAATTTTATTCAGGAATAAATTTATATTATTATTATTACCTTGGGGATCATTTAAGTCGATTATCTTGCCACGGACTGAATACTGTTCCTATACCAATGCCATTGTGCTAACTACCTAACGTTTCAGCATTTTTTTTTCATAATGTGATTATTGTTTTGTTTGAAATATAATTTATTGCAAGTAAACCATTGTTTCTTTGATTTAAGACACCTTGAATGGCATTAACTAAAATATTCTTTAATAATAGTAAGAAATAATACAATATAAAGGCAATTTGAATTCTAATGTAAAGCAAATAGAGTTCTAATTCGCATAGCGTATGTGAATTAGGACGATTTGTAATAGATTTGGGTCGATTTTAAAGTTCATACAAATAATAACACGGTAGAAAGGCTATTCAAACTCTAATGTAAAACAAATAGAGTTCAATTTCGTATAGCGTCCAGGAATTGGGACGACATTCCGCGCATTAGGACAAATCGTCCGCGGTTTGGTACATTTGGGTATTTTTTTATATTTTGGGTATTAATTCCCATTACAGCTCAAACAAATTAGATAAAATTTAATTATTATAAAACTCAGATAAATGCCCTATATGGTCATATTCACTTTGTTGTTGTAAGTCTGTTGGTATCAGCGTAGTATTACTGCAAAGTCAGCGAAGTTCAAAAACGTCCGTACATTGGTACGTTTACCTTATTAGTTCCTCTCCTACGCCGCGCCGGCGGTCTACTCTTCCTCCGTCTTACAAATTTTCGACCAGGTCACGTGTCTTGACGCGAGTTTAACGTTTTTTACCCATCCCAAAATGTGCATATCTGTACTGTACTGTACTGTACCAGCCTTTATAATTGTCCACTGCAGGACGTAGGCCTACCCACGAAGGGTGATTGATAATCAGATTTGAAGTTATTGTCTAACACACATAAAATTACAAGGTCGGTTGTAAAAGAGTAATAAAATTAATTTCTATGCCGAATTTGACCCCACCAATTGAGTTTTAGGTAAATGTATTTTTCAAAGTGTGAAGAGAAGTTTTAAATTAGATTTCTTTCAGAAATTGTTTTTTTATTGGAATCAGACAGGTTTCGCGAAAACCTTGGCTGTCTTGTATCAAAAATTGATACGAAAATGTAGCTATTCGAAGCAAAAATGATTTTAAATGAGTTATACCTTAAATTGTAAAGAATGAAACAAACACACACCAACAGGGTCCATTCGAAACTTTGTTACTAACATCTGGTACTGTTAGAGAGCATAAAATAAATGATACGAGTAATATGAGATGAAACCGAGTCCGTAAAATTAGTACCCCCCTTAACATTCAACTACAAGGTTGTAACAAACCTCAGATGGTTTGATCGTCCACATCTGAGTAATTAGGCATAGGAAGAAGGCATTCTTATAGGTCAGGAGTCTCTCACATGAGGTTATAATTCTTTCTAATGTTATCTAAAGAAACTTTCCATTCAAATGATTTACAAACAAGCAGGAAAATAAATACATTTAAGAAAAGCAACAGAACTTCAATCTAGGTATGAAAACTCCTTGCATATAACTTGAGAATTTAAAATAAGAGAAAAAAAGAACAGAGAATTTGACGGGACTGACAGCAGGGACTTCACTTGAGAAAATTACAGGAAAAATGTTGGAATATTTCATCTTTAATAGGTATATTTAGTTTTGTTCCGCAAGATTCAGAGAAAGGAAAAGCAGAGAAGAGTTTTAACTAACTAGGAGAATTTTGATCCTGGTCTAAAAAGTGAAAGTTTGAAGAAAGTTGTTTTCTATCGAAGGACGAAGATGTTCCTAGAGGATTTGGTTTCGTATAATCGTATCACTATTTAAATATATAAGTGTCAATGTAGATATAGAATATGATATGCGGTTAATATTCCGTCCTGATCATGCATTAGACTACTGGATGATTTTCTGTTGAATTACTGTACAAATGGACATCAGAGGAAAAGGGGAGGTCCTTCATAGGAAGATTGGCCTATATCCGCCTTACTGAAACGTTGCGGTATGGAGGATTCTCACACGTATCTATTCTTTTATGAGTATGAACGAGTTGCTTACGACGCTACGCTACACCACAGAAACAAGGCAATATTATCTACTCTGACCTTTTGCGGGTTGATAAACACGCATACATCTTCAGGTTCCTATGGCGGTCTTGCATAAGTTGACTTACGATGTTTCCTACTCTATAGAAGTACTCGTATGTTACTGACGAAACTATCCTTCATTGAGCATTTACTCACGAGTAGAAGATAGAAGCTTCTAACTCTCGCCCTTTATGATTCTATGTATGAATTACAAATGTTTTAATTATTTGTCTTTTTCAGCTTCGACTATTTGTGAACATAAAATCTTAAGATATTATATTCTATACGGATTGAGAATCTCCAGAAATTGAGAAATTTCCAGACATGACGTGCTTTACCTACTCGTACAATTTGCGAAGAACAGAGTGTTCATAGATAAAATGTCATTTATTTATATTATGGGGATTGAAGAGTCGACTCTTGCTATATCTTATTATTGCTACATCTCATTATTTTAATACTAGCCGTAAGTGCTACTCGATCAATGCTGTATTTTCATTAGTGTGCAGAACTCTTGAAGCCAGATAGAGCTTGGGCCAGTGATTCTCATTTCCGAAATGGAGGGATATCCCGTGTCCGTATTAAGAGTGTAAATTCTGATCACTTTGAAATAAAGCTATTGATAGCTTATTGATTTGAATATTATTTTATGAGGCGAAGTCGATTCTCGAACCTTTATCTATAGTAGTCTTGGAGCTTTTCTTGAGAACACTCTGGATTTCATGCAAGTTTTATGATTTTCCTGACTTTATGAAGTGATGTAGATAAGATGACTACTGACACACTCGCGACTCCTGGTTTTCTTTCCTGCTTTCTTTTTCCAGGATGGCGTTAGATTTACGAAAGCAGAGTAGAGTCATTTTCATGGTTTTCAGCTCTCTCGAGCGCCATGACTAAATAATCAGAGATAAACATAAAATAAAATAAATCTCTGATACCTAAATAAAATTGAATAAATTTAAAATATTAAAACTAACTAACTGTCAGAAATAAATCAATACTATTCTTTCTGGCAATCATTTCTTTTATTATATTCGTAGTTTGATATTAATATTAGTTCAATAATAGAGTTTCTTTGTTCTAAAGTACTAATTTAATGGAATTTTCTTCTCATCTCATGTCTAATATTTTCTTAAGCAACTAAATTAATATTTTATACCTAGCTTTATTGAAGCTTATATACGTTAAACACAAATATTCTAAATTAACACCAAATATAACAGAGAAGCTCTAAAATCACTATTTCTATATAGCTCTTGAGACATTAGTTAGGTACTGCATTTCACTCTGAGATTAGTAATATACTTTCAGGATCATAGAGCTCGAGCTGAAAGTCCTCGGGGTTTTGGATATGTTCACGAGTAGGTCGGAGTGTGGACTTCATCAGGCGGGACCTTTCGAGCTTAACATTAATATCTAATGTGCCTCGTACAATTCTGTGATCGCTGCCGGTTTCCACCCTGTGGATCACGGAGACATCATTAAATATTCGTCTCTCGGTGGTCATGATGAAGTCTATCTCGTTTCTCGTGGAACCATCAGGGCTCATCCAGGTCCATTTCCTGTGAGGCGGCTTCTGGAAGAAAGAGTTCATCATAAAGAGTTCCTCTCTCTCCAGAAAGTCAGCCAGCCTCTGGCCCCTAGGGTTCCGTTGCCCATATCCAAATTGCCCCACCCTCAGCTCAACGTCGTTTTTTCTACCCAACTTTGCGTTGAAGTCCCCCATAACAACAGTGAAGTGGGTCTTAGACATATGAATGGCCCGACTTACGTCCTCATACATAGTCTCCACCTCATCATCTGGGTGTGACGATGTCGGTGCGTATACCTGAATGACCTTCAGCGAATACCTCTTGGATATTCTGAGTATTAGGTATACCACCCTGCTCGACACACTTTCGATGGTAATAATGTTGTTGGTGAGGGACTTGTGAACGAGAAAGCCAACACCACCTTGGGACCGTTGGTCACCTTCCCGGTAGTAAAGCAGGTTGCCGGAATTTATATAATAATATATACAGACTGACATTATTTAAATCAAATTTACATTGTATTTAATTATTTTGTAATTATTTATTAATACTGTTGTTAATATGGAATTTTATTCAGGAATAAATTTATATTATTATTATTACCTTGGGGATCATTTAAGTCGATTATCTTGCCACGGACTGAATACTGTTCCTATACCAATGCCATTGTGCTAACTACCTAACGTTTCAGCATTTTTTTTTCATAATGTGATTATTGTTTTGTTTGAAATATAATTTATTGCAAGTAAACCATTGTTTCTTTGATTTAAGACACCTTGAATGGCATTAACTAAAATATTCTTTAATAATAGTAAGAAATAATACAATATAAAGGCAATTTGAATTCTAATGTAAAGCAAATAGAGTTCTAATTCGCATAGCGTATGTGAATTAGGACGATTTGTAATAGATTTGGGTCGATTTTAAAGTTCATACAAATAATAACACGGTAGAAAGGCTATTCAAACTCTAATGTAAAACAAATAGAGTTCAATTTCGTATAGCGTCCAGGAATTGGGACGACATTCCGCGCATTAGGACAAATCGTCCGCGGTTTGGTACATTTGGGTATTTTTTTATATTTTGGGTATTAATTCCCATTACAGCTCAAACAAATTAGATAAAATTTAATTATTATAAAACTCAGATAAATGCCCTATATGGTCATATTCACTTTGTTGTTGTAAGTCTGTTGGTATCAGCGTAGTATTACTGCAAAGTCAGCGAAGTTCAAAAACGTCCGTACATTGGTACGTTTACCTTATTAGTTCCTCTCCTACGCCGCGCCGGCGGTCTACTCTTCCTCCGTCTTACAAATTTTCGACCAGGTCACGTGTCTTGACGCGAGTTTAACGTTTTTTACCCATCCCAAAATGTGCATATCTGTACTGTACTGTACTGTACCAGCCTTTATAATTGTCCACTGCAGGACGTAGGCCTACCCACGAAGGGTGATTGATAATCAGATTTGAAGTTATTGTCTAACACACATAAAATTACAAGGTCGGTTGTAAAAGAGTAATAAAATTAATTTCTATGCCGAATTTGACCCCACCAATTGAGTTTTAGGTAAATGTATTTTTCAAAGTGTGAAGAGAAGTTTTAAATTAGATTTCTTTCAGAAATTGTTTTTTTATTGGAATCAGACAGGTTTCGCGAAAACCTTGGCTGTCTTGTATCAAAAATTGATACGAAAATGTAGCTATTCGAAGCAAAAATGATTTTAAATGAGTTATACCTTAAATTGTAAAGAATGAAACAAACACACACCAACAGGGTCCATTCGAAACTTTGTTACTAACATCTGGTACTGTTAGAGAGCATAAAATAAATGATACGAGTAATATGAGATGAAACCGAGTCCGTAAAATTAGTACCCCCCTTAACATTCAACTACAAGGTTGTAACAAACCTCAGATGGTTTGATCGTCCACATCTGAGTAATTAGGCATAGGAAGAAGGCATTCTTATAGGTCAGGAGTCTCTCACATGAGGTTATAATTCTTTCTAATGTTATCTAAAGAAACTTTCCATTCAAATGATTTACAAACAAGCAGGAAAATAAATACATTTAAGAAAAGCAACAGAACTTCAATCTAGGTATGAAAACTCCTTGCATATAACTTGAGAATTTAAAATAAGAGAAAAAAAGAACAGAGAATTTGACGGGACTGACAGCAGGGACTTCACTTGAGAAAATTACAGGAAAAATGTTGGAATATTTCATCTTTAATAGGTATATTTAGTTTTGTTCCGCAAGATTCAGAGAAAGGAAAAGCAGAGAAGAGTTTTAACTAACTAGGAGAATTTTGATCCTGGTCTAAAAAGTGAAAGTTTGAAGAAAGTTGTTTTCTATCGAAGGACGAAGATGTTCCTAGAGGATTTGGTTTCGTATAATCGTATCACTATTTAAATATATAAGTGTCAATGTAGATATAGAATATGATATGCGGTTAATATTCCGTCCTGATCATGCATTAGACTACTGGATGATTTTCTGTTGAATTACTGTACAAATGGACATCAGAGGAAAAGGGGAGGTCCTTCATAGGAAGATTGGCCTATATCCGCCTTACTGAAACGTTGCGGTATGGAGGATTCTCACACGTATCTATTCTTTTATGAGTATGAACGAGTTGCTTACGACGCTACGCTACACCACAGAAACAAGGCAATATTATCTACTCTGACCTTTTGCGGGTTGATAAACACGCATACATCTTCAGGTTCCTATGGCGGTCTTGCATAAGTTGACTTACGATGTTTCCTACTCTATAGAAGTACTCGTATGTTACTGACGAAACTATCCTTCATTGAGCATTTACTCACGAGTAGAAGATAGAAGCTTCTAACTCTCGCCCTTTATGATTCTATGTATGAATTACAAATGTTTTAATTATTTGTCTTTTTCAGCTTCGACTATTTGTGAACATAAAATCTTAAGATATTATATTCTATACGGATTGAGAATCTCCAGAAATTGAGAAATTTCCAGACATGACGTGCTTTACCTACTCGTACAATTTGCGAAGAACAGAGTGTTCATAGATAAAATGTCATTTATTTATATTATGGGGATTGAAGAGTCGACTCTTGCTATATCTTATTATTGCTACATCTCATTATTTTAATACTAGCCGTAAGTGCTACTCGATCAATGCTGTATTTTCATTAGTGTGCAGAACTCTTGAAGCCAGATAGAGCTTGGGCCAGTGATTCTCATTTCCGAAATGGAGGGATATCCCGTGTCCGTATTAAGAGTGTAAATTCTGATCACTTTGAAATAAAGCTATTGATAGCTTATTGATTTGAATATTATTTTATGAGGCGAAGTCGATTCTCGAACCTTTATCTATAGTAGTCTTGGAGCTTTTCTTGAGAACACTCTGGATTTCATGCAAGTTTTATGATTTTCCTGACTTTATGAAGTGATGTAGATAAGATGACTACTGACACACTCGCGACTCCTGGTTTTCTTTCCTGCTTTCTTTTTCCAGGATGGCGTTAGATTTACGAAAGCAGAGTAGAGTCATTTTCATGGTTTTCAGCTCTCTCGAGCGCCATGACTAAATAATCAGAGATAAACATAAAATAAAATAAATCTCTGATACCTAAATAAAATTGAATAAATTTAAAATATTAAAACTAACTAACTGTCAGAAATAAATCAATACTATTCTTTCTGGCAATCATTTCTTTTATTATATTCGTAGTTTGATATTAATATTAGTTCAATAATAGAGTTTCTTTGTTCTAAAGTACTAATTTAATGGAATTTTCTTCTCATCTCATGTCTAATATTTTCTTAAGCAACTAAATTAATATTTTATACCTAGCTTTATTGAAGCTTATATACGTTAAACACAAATATTCTAAATTAACACCAAATATAACAGAGAAGCTCTAAAATCACTATTTCTATATAGCTCTTGAGACATTAGTTAGGTACTGCATTTCACTCTGAGATTAGTAATATACTTTCAGGATCATAGAGCTCGAGCTGAAAGTCCTCGGGGTTTTGGATATGTTCACGAGTAGGTCGGAGTGTGGACTTCATCAGGCGGGACCTTTCGAGCTTAACATTAATATCTAATGTGCCTCGTACAATTCTGTGATCGCTGCCGGTTTCCACCCTGTGGATCACGGAGACATCATTAAATATTCGTCTCTCGGTGGTCATGATGAAGTCTATCTCGTTTCTCGTGGAACCATCAGGGCTCATCCAGGTCCATTTCCTGTGAGGCGGCTTCTGGAAGAAAGAGTTCATCATAAAGAGTTCCTCTCTCTCCAGAAAGTCAGCCAGCCTCTGGCCCCTAGGGTTCCGTTGCCCATATCCAAATTGCCCCACCCTCAGCTCAACGTCGTTTTTTCTACCCAACTTTGCGTTGAAGTCCCCCATAACAACAGTGAAGTGGGTCTTAGACATATGAATGGCCCGACTTACGTCCTCATACATAGTCTCCACCTCATCATCTGGGTGTGACGATGTCGGTGCGTATACCTGAATGACCTTCAGCGAATACCTCTTGGATATTCTGAGTATTAGGTATACCACCCTGCTCGACACACTTTCGATGGTAATAATGTTGTTGGTGAGGGACTTGTGAACGAGAAAGCCAACACCACCTTGGGACCGTTGGTCACCTTCCCGGTAGTAAAGCAGGTTGCCGGAATTTATATAATAATATATACAGACTGACATTATTTAAATCAAATTTACATTGTATTTAATTATTTTGTAATTATTTATTAATACTGTTGTTAATATGGAATTTTATTCAGGAATAAATTTATATTATTATTATTACCTTGGGGATCATTTAAGTCGATTATCTTGCCACGGACTGAATACTGTTCCTATACCAATGCCATTGTGCTAACTACCTAACGTTTCAGCATTTTTTTTTCATAATGTGATTATTGTTTTGTTTGAAATATAATTTATTGCAAGTAAACCATTGTTTCTTTGATTTAAGACACCTTGAATGGCATTAACTAAAATATTCTTTAATAATAGTAAGAAATAATACAATATAAAGGCAATTTGAATTCTAATGTAAAGCAAATAGAGTTCTAATTCGCATAGCGTATGTGAATTAGGACGATTTGTAATAGATTTGGGTCGATTTTAAAGTTCATACAAATAATAACACGGTAGAAAGGCTATTCAAACTCTAATGTAAAACAAATAGAGTTCAATTTCGTATAGCGTCCAGGAATTGGGACGACATTCCGCGCATTAGGACAAATCGTCCGCGGTTTGGTACATTTGGGTATTTTTTTATATTTTGGGTATTAATTCCCATTACAGCTCAAACAAATTAGATAAAATTTAATTATTATAAAACTCAGATAAATGCCCTATATGGTCATATTCACTTTGTTGTTGTAAGTCTGTTGGTATCAGCGTAGTATTACTGCAAAGTCAGCGAAGTTCAAAAACGTCCGTACATTGGTACGTTTACCTTATTAGTTCCTCTCCTACGCCGCGCCGGCGGTCTACTCTTCCTCCGTCTTACAAATTTTCGACCAGGTCACGTGTCTTGACGCGAGTTTAACGTTTTTTACCCATCCCAAAATGTGCATATCTGTACTGTACTGTACTGTACCAGCCTTTATAATTGTCCACTGCAGGACGTAGGCCTACCCACGAAGGGTGATTGATAATCAGATTTGAAGTTATTGTCTAACACACATAAAATTACAAGGTCGGTTGTAAAAGAGTAATAAAATTAATTTCTATGCCGAATTTGACCCCACCAATTGAGTTTTAGGTAAATGTATTTTTCAAAGTGTGAAGAGAAGTTTTAAATTAGATTTCTTTCAGAAATTGTTTTTTTATTGGAATCAGACAGGTTTCGCGAAAACCTTGGCTGTCTTGTATCAAAAATTGATACGAAAATGTAGCTATTCGAAGCAAAAATGATTTTAAATGAGTTATACCTTAAATTGTAAAGAATGAAACAAACACACACCAACAGGGTCCATTCGAAACTTTGTTACTAACATCTGGTACTGTTAGAGAGCATAAAATAAATGATACGAGTAATATGAGATGAAACCGAGTCCGTAAAATTAGTACCCCCCTTAACATTCAACTACAAGGTTGTAACAAACCTCAGATGGTTTGATCGTCCACATCTGAGTAATTAGGCATAGGAAGAAGGCATTCTTATAGGTCAGGAGTCTCTCACATGAGGTTATAATTCTTTCTAATGTTATCTAAAGAAACTTTCCATTCAAATGATTTACAAACAAGCAGGAAAATAAATACATTTAAGAAAAGCAACAGAACTTCAATCTAGGTATGAAAACTCCTTGCATATAACTTGAGAATTTAAAATAAGAGAAAAAAAGAACAGAGAATTTGACGGGACTGACAGCAGGGACTTCACTTGAGAAAATTACAGGAAAAATGTTGGAATATTTCATCTTTAATAGGTATATTTAGTTTTGTTCCGCAAGATTCAGAGAAAGGAAAAGCAGAGAAGAGTTTTAACTAACTAGGAGAATTTTGATCCTGGTCTAAAAAGTGAAAGTTTGAAGAAAGTTGTTTTCTATCGAAGGACGAAGATGTTCCTAGAGGATTTGGTTTCGTATAATCGTATCACTATTTAAATATATAAGTGTCAATGTAGATATAGAATATGATATGCGGTTAATATTCCGTCCTGATCATGCATTAGACTACTGGATGATTTTCTGTTGAATTACTGTACAAATGGACATCAGAGGAAAAGGGGAGGTCCTTCATAGGAAGATTGGCCTATATCCGCCTTACTGAAACGTTGCGGTATGGAGGATTCTCACACGTATCTATTCTTTTATGAGTATGAACGAGTTGCTTACGACGCTACGCTACACCACAGAAACAAGGCAATATTATCTACTCTGACCTTTTGCGGGTTGATAAACACGCATACATCTTCAGGTTCCTATGGCGGTCTTGCATAAGTTGACTTACGATGTTTCCTACTCTATAGAAGTACTCGTATGTTACTGACGAAACTATCCTTCATTGAGCATTTACTCACGAGTAGAAGATAGAAGCTTCTAACTCTCGCCCTTTATGATTCTATGTATGAATTACAAATGTTTTAATTATTTGTCTTTTTCAGCTTCGACTATTTGTGAACATAAAATCTTAAGATATTATATTCTATACGGATTGAGAATCTCCAGAAATTGAGAAATTTCCAGACATGACGTGCTTTACCTACTCGTACAATTTGCGAAGAACAGAGTGTTCATAGATAAAATGTCATTTATTTATATTATGGGGATTGAAGAGTCGACTCTTGCTATATCTTATTATTGCTACATCTCATTATTTTAATACTAGCCGTAAGTGCTACTCGATCAATGCTGTATTTTCATTAGTGTGCAGAACTCTTGAAGCCAGATAGAGCTTGGGCCAGTGATTCTCATTTCCGAAATGGAGGGATATCCCGTGTCCGTATTAAGAGTGTAAATTCTGATCACTTTGAAATAAAGCTATTGATAGCTTATTGATTTGAATATTATTTTATGAGGCGAAGTCGATTCTCGAACCTTTATCTATAGTAGTCTTGGAGCTTTTCTTGAGAACACTCTGGATTTCATGCAAGTTTTATGATTTTCCTGACTTTATGAAGTGATGTAGATAAGATGACTACTGACACACTCGCGACTCCTGGTTTTCTTTCCTGCTTTCTTTTTCCAGGATGGCGTTAGATTTACGAAAGCAGAGTAGAGTCATTTTCATGGTTTTCAGCTCTCTCGAGCGCCATGACTAAATAATCAGAGATAAACATAAAATAAAATAAATCTCTGATACCTAAATAAAATTGAATAAATTTAAAATATTAAAACTAACTAACTGTCAGAAATAAATCAATACTATTCTTTCTGGCAATCATTTCTTTTATTATATTCGTAGTTTGATATTAATATTAGTTCAATAATAGAGTTTCTTTGTTCTAAAGTACTAATTTAATGGAATTTTCTTCTCATCTCATGTCTAATATTTTCTTAAGCAACTAAATTAATATTTTATACCTAGCTTTATTGAAGCTTATATACGTTAAACACAAATATTCTAAATTAACACCAAATATAACAGAGAAGCTCTAAAATCACTATTTCTATATAGCTCTTGAGACATTAGTTAGGTACTGCATTTCACTCTGAGATTAGTAATATACTTTCAGGATCATAGAAACTCAAAATAGGAAAAACATAGGGTTTTCGTTCTGAACTTAGGTAATCTATTAGGCAGGTATTTCGAATCACCTTTACCTAGGGTTTATGCGGTCTATAACGCAGGATCTACCACTACACGACCACTGGCCAAACTAACGTACAAGTAGGTAAGTAAATTAGATAATTAGGATAGGAATTTCACAGCAGAAAACTAATAAAGCAGACGGCGCTAGGTGAGAATTATTACGTTGTGAACTTCAGAAGTTCAAAAATGTTAGTATTCATATTTCTTATTATTTATCAATGCAATTAGTATGCTGAGGTCTTATTGAATGTCTGTTTCAATATTTAATGCATTCTTAATATTTTAGGATGTTTCTTTCATGAGGTTCAATTTATAATTTGTTCACAATCAGGTGGAAACAGGACGCATAGCTAGTTTGACATAAAGCTAGGATTCATTGAAGGCAAATGAAGTTTCTATAATCATTTTCTCTGACATTTTATTTTAGACAGGTTTCTTAAAATAGGTTCTACACTTCTTAGGTTTATAAATAAGGTTAAATAGGCAGGTTAGGCTAGGCATGTTACAAGGTGTTTGCACTAATAAACTGAACTGCCTGTAAAATTGTGCACAAGTGGGGTGTTGCCAGAATAATAAGATTTTATTAAAAAACTTACAGACAGATTTATGTAACGTTTTCCCTGATGTATGGGAAATGTTTAATGATAAAAGTTAAGTCTTCTTATAACTTTGTTTCGCACAAGTTATGGAAGCAGAAGTTGGCGC
This sequence comes from Hypomecis atomaria, assembly GCA_964007245.1. Classification (NCBI taxonomy): domain Eukaryota; kingdom Metazoa; phylum Arthropoda; class Insecta; order Lepidoptera; family Geometridae; genus Hypomecis; species Hypomecis atomaria. Next base: position 15,319,204 of record OZ023291.1, read on the forward strand.
GAATATTTTTTGCGACCTTTCATGCTTGGTTGGTTTTTCTAGCGTACGACAGAATACGTGGCGTCGGAGATTTACATAGAAGAGCAGTTTGATTTGAATGTTTTTAAGTTGTGTGCTATGTATGGAGCGTGGAAAAATGGAATGTTGAAAAATGGATTAAATTGTCTGAGTCAGATTATTCAGTTTCAGTAAATGGCATACTTTACGTTTTGAGGTTGCGGACAGTTTGAGATTCTTCTATTTTTCTTTTGTAATTTTACTGAGTAATGCATAAATTAAGATAAGTATAATAATTGTGATGATCTCATTACAATTTTATTTTAGGTACATTACTTTAAGTTAATTAATTAAATAACCAAATCAAATACATACTAGTCATTTCAGTTATTAAAATATACTTAATTTAATAATTAAATATTTTTCATGTTTTTACATGATTAAGATAAAATGGTAATCGTTTTACATTTCACGTAGTTAAATTTTCAATTTTAATGAAACACACACTAGTCTTAAATCAAATAGGTATTTTAGGATTGCTACTTCAGTGTTTTTTGAGAATTGTGTGTACTTCATTGGGTGAACAGCGTCATCGATGTTATTTGCAGTCAATTTGATGGTATTTTGCTATTAGCGATGCTTGTTATACCAAACCTTTGTAAGTATAATAAAAATAAGAATTCTTAGTAACCGAGGTCGAGCATTTTTATGATTTATAGAGCAAGCAAGAGGGTGGCAGGAGCATGCTACGAGTATAAGTCTGATTTTAATATTTTCAAAAGGTATCTATAGCAAGGTATATTTATACAGGGAGATATGTGTAAATGTGTACGATAGATATTCTGTTAATATGACTACAGAAAAATCCTTACATAGTATAAAATAAAGTCGCTATTTTCGTTTGTTTATTTGTTTGTCTGTATGCTTAAATCTTTAAAACTACGCAACGGATTTTGATGCGGGTTTTTTTAATGGATAGAGTGATTCAAGAGGAAGGTTTATATGTATAAAAATTCCCGAAATTCCCACGGGAACGGGCACAACGCGGGTAAAACCGCGGGGCGCTGCTAGTATACATATAAAAAGACCTTAACCATTCTCAAACAGACAATGTTTGTGATCGGTGTTAAAACTACTAAATACAGCAAACATATTGTTGAAATATACAACAAATTATTCCAATAAATAAATTAAATAAATAAATATTTCGGGAGATCGTACACACTGCCTCTGACCCCAAACTACACAAAGCTTGTGACATGGCTGCCAGAGACTGATCGACTAACTACTTATACATTTTTTAAATACATACTTATATAGATAGTAACTAAATAACACCCAAACACAGACCAAACACCTATGTTCAACACATAAATACTTGCCCTGGGTGGGGATCGAACCCACGCCTCTTTGACCCAGAAGTTAGGGTTACTATTTACTAACCACTGAGCCACAGAGGCAGTCAAGTTACTTTTACAGTAAGCGTTTCAAGTACCTAATGCCAGGGCCACACATTAGCTATGTTATGGTTACCAATGTGTGGATCGACATTGAACGATCAATAGCAGTCCTAGACCGATCCAAATTTTGGTGTGTTGGAACTAATATGTAATTTGTAGATATGTATCCTCGCCATAAGTAAGATTGGCATTTGTTTGTGTAAGTATATGTGATTAACTTTCAAGAGAAGTGCAAAAAGTTTCGTCAGGTCGTCAAGAAGGTATTAGTTGACGTCTAGAAGTTCGTTAGTTCAAGTTCAAAACGGAGTGTAACGCACCACATACGTACTATTGTAGAGTAAAGCTAACAATGCATAAGTTAGTAAAAGACAAGTTGCCATATATTCTAAACGCTTAAAAATCTTTGTCACAATCATATATTTATTCTCGTACATACGTAGAACAGATTAACTGTTTAGTAATTTATCAAACAAACATAAGCTGCGTCTTAAAATTTCATCATAATGCCAAAATGCCAATGAGAAATCTTGATACTAAATAAATTATTTATTTGTCACTTTCTTCTGCGTTGTTGATTGCATAGAAGTTTCTACAAGTTTTAGAAGCAATTTTACCATGTTCATGGCTTTAAATTTTCAATGTTGAATGTTTCACCAATGACAACAATTGACATTGGTGAAACATTCCAGCCAATCATTCCATATGTAGCGAAAAACTTTTCCCCCATGATCCGCGCGAAGAATTCCGTTCACGAAACGGAGCGAAATCTATGCGCTGGACGTGACATGTCATTCCCACCAACAAATAAAGAAAACACCCGAACTGCGGTAGTTAACAACGACGCTGATGTCCTAGTACGAGATCCGACTGCAGAATCGTAACGTTCATAGCGTACACGCTAAAAACTAATTTTTTACACATATAAAAGAGATAATGCAATATTATATCGAGCGTGGGCCATTGCACAGTAATTAATTTTTTTGCTATAATTGTTTTGGAAAATTTACATATTATTTTCTACAATAAAAATTTCTATTTCAAGGAGTTTCATATATTCGGATCTTATTATATTATTATCTCTTGAATATGATGGCGTGATGGCGAACTTGAACAAAAATCTACTTGGAAAATATGGAATTCCATACTAAAATTAAGCATTAAATTATCGTTGGTTTTTTTCTATGAATTTGTTAAACATAATTTCAACGCTATTTTTGCTACTGTACAAAGTCTGGGCCAACTTTGCAAGCTCGTTTCTATTGATAGAAGAATATATATCTACAAGGTTGCATGCCTATTAAAAAGTAGCTAGTATTTTTAATTATCAGGCTTACTTGTTCACAGCCCCAAATATGGGCTGCAGATCGATAGTGTCATTAGTCCTCAGTTCACATAATTATGGGCTGTCCGAATACCGAGTTTTACCAATAATATAAATGTTCCGTGTATTGGACTCAAGTAGAACTGTACTGTACTGTACCAGCTTTTTTGAAAGTCTACTGCAGGACGTAGGCCTACCCGTGAAGGGTGATTGGGCCAAATCAACCACGCTGGCCCAGGACGGGTTGGTGGATTCACATACGCCATCGAATTTCTTCTACGGATTGCCTCACGATGTTTTCCTTCACCGAAAAGCCAGTGATGTGAAATTTCGTATGTCCATTCCGAAGAACTCATTGGTTGTAAGGCCGGTGTCATTACCACTAGACCACCAGGGCAACCAAGTGAAACATCTTAACTAAACATGGACTTAGTAGAAAACCTTAGTGTATCAATATTTGATTTCCTCTCTTGTTCTTATCTTTGTGCATAAAATAGGTTAAACACACTAATTTCTTTATGAGCGTAACGGTAATGCAGTGGGATCTTAGACTATTCCGGCTTGTCCGACAAAGTTGAAAGGGACGGTATTGTTTCAGCTCGGCAAGAAGTTTGTGATACGAGGCTATTAATATAACTTGTTCGGCGATGGTGATAAAATAAACATTGGGCTATTGGTTGGAGCTGGTGTTTTGGGGGAGAAATCGCCGTTTTGGCTGTTTATGTTTGTCTTCCTATCCTGAGGAAGATTTGTTTTGTAAAAACAAGTTATCAATGTGACAGTAAGATGGACATTTGTTGTTTGTTGTAATTAATAAAGGCACTCGTATTTGTATATTTATAATGCATTAATTATGTCTTGTCTTTTTCAAAAAGAGATTTCAAAAAAGGGTTCTGTGCGCTGTAACATACTCGTAACTATGAAAATAATGAAGTCTTAACAAAATTACACGAAGCTCTTAGTTTTTGGCAACTTGTTTCGGCTTGTCCGATGAATTCGGCCAGAAAGTTCTATTGTTTATGTTTGTGAAACTACTCCAATTTACGCTCTAAAGACTTTGCTGTGAAAATCATTGCGAAATGAAACGTTTACTATATTTCGCTTGAAAAAAGTTTGCAGCTGAAAAAGCGAGCAATAATTTATAAATGAATAGCTATTTTGCCTGAAAAAATACGCAGGGTTATTTAGAAAATATTTACAAAACCGAAAAGTGATGATTTAGATAATTATTATTATCAACTTTTACGATGGAGCCAATACAGAGTTAAAAAAAAAATAGATGTTTCATACATTTTGGTGATTCCAAGTTGCTAATTTTGTGTGGGACTGCTGTTTTTTTCGCGAATTCTGAATTGAGCCCATAGAAAAAGTTATGGTATAAATAAAGCCTTTTTGGTTCAGGCAATACCCTGTCTGTACTGTCTTTGTCCAATATTGTCCAGTGCCGTTCCTTACAACCGATATGATCACGATGAATCAATCTGTAATGTAGAACAGAGTTAAATGTATCATCGTGTCATTCACTGAGCTTTTCATGAATACAACAACACTGATGGTCATGCAAGTCACACATTCAGGTCTTAAAACTCAACTTTTAATGTTTTTATTTTTCCATAGATTCTTTGTGTGAAAGAAGATATGGTGAAAAGAAACGTGCTGTACCGACCCCGCCTAGTGGGTTAAGGGCAGGATGATGGTGATTCTGGTTTTTTTTTGGTTACATACTGCCCGATATGTTAATCAAATATGCTGTTTAGGGTGTAAGCACGCTTACCCAGAAGATACCCATCACAAGATTTTCAGACACCTTTGTTGTAGGTACTTTAGTAGAAAGACAGTTTTAGCTAAAGCGTTCGCTTTTGATCATAAATCCTGCACGCCTACAGCAGAAATGCAGTCTAGAGTGTAGCACGCTTACTTAGAATCTACCTGTTTAAAGTCGATTTGGGTTCTGGGTGTCTCATCCAGATTGTTCTTGCAAATACAAATGCCCGAAGCCAAAGACAGTTTCAAAACGAAACTTTTTTGAAACTGTCAATGAACGAAGCGCACTTTTTCTCAAGTGCAAAATCGATATCTCAGCTGGTACGAGTAAAATCGGCCAACATCTACTATTCATCGTTCCCTGCGCATCATTATACTGGAGAGCTCTTGTCTCCCTCGAGCACGCATCATAATTATTCGGAAAGTTTTCACTAATGTTTAACTCGAAGGGCGCCATCAAAGGATCGCTTATGAGTAATGGAGGCTCTTCTAACACACTGGCGAAGGGGATGCTTCTATGTGTCTATTAGGATACGACTTTGAATAGGTCCGTTTCCATTCATGTTAGGGTAAACGGCCCAATACTCGTGAATTTCTGAACTTCGGTGACTTTGCAGCTCTGTCATGCTGAAGGTAATTAACTTTGAGGTCTGAAAATTTTTGGAGAGGTCATACACTTATCATTCTGTACGTGGAATATATTATTATTATAATATAATAACTATAAGATCGATATAAATATTAAAATAGTAAAAAAGACCCATATGTCCCAATGCCCGTCACGTTTGAGGTAATTATCGTCAAAGTGACCCAAAAGTCGTGATTTTTTTTACTGAATTTGAACCTTATTCGCTATTAAATAGAGTCTAATTATTTTGTCCTCTAAATGTAATTTGTAAAATAATAAAACGCAATATATTGTTTTATTATTTAATCAGGTATCTTGAAACAACAAAAAAATAATTATTTCAAAATATACTTTGAGTAAAATACGTAAGGAATACGTTAGATCAGTCCCTTGTCTTATATCCAACAATAATCCGGTTGTTAGGCACATGTGATACAATAAATAAACATTTTTACTAAAACAACATTGTCATAATTATTTATATTAAAAACACCTAAAAAAACTGTATGGTAGCGACACTCAAAAAAAATCTGAGATCTGGTGATCAATAATATGAAACGTTATCACCCAATGAGTAAGCTCATTGTGAGAGAGTTATATTGTTTTTATTGCACATAAATTATTTATAGGTTCTTAGAATACATAGTCTTGATTCTACGCGGATAGTCTATTCTTTATTGCAATGCTTCTCTAAGTGCCCGCGAAAATCAGTTTATAAAACTCAAAAATGTACCTAAATCTTTATAATCTTAAACATAATAAATCTAAACATAATAAATTCTTCTTTTGTCAACACAGTAGGCGGTCCTATTGAGCAGTCGACCGAACTTCTGCCATTAATTTTATCAATCAAAGTCAATCTTGGTACGTCAAATTCTTTTGCAGCAGAAAAAGGAGGTATGCTGAAGTCTCGCTCTACTGAGGTCAACCATGATAAATATGTTCAGGCCCGAAATCGCTGCAATAAGGTGTGTAGGGATGCAATGCGTCGCTATGTTCATGCATCAGATGATGATGGGAATCCAGCTAAAGTCTGGAAATTTCTCAAGTCTGTGGGAATTGGCAAATCTCTCAATCAGACACTTCTGCTAACAATATTGACCTTAATGCCTTAAATTTATATTTCTCATCAGCTCCCATTATGTCGGATGTTGATAAAAGCTATACTCTACGTTATCTTGCTGCCATTACTCCTCCCGACTTTCCTCCTTTTGAGTTCAATCGTTTCACTGAATGTGATGTTAGGAGGATTCTAATGTCGATATCCTCCAACGCGGTTGGCGGTGACAATGTGAGCCGAAACATCCTTTTGCCTATTTTAGACATCATCCTTCCTATCCTGTGTACCATTTTTAATAATTCCATCTCTTGTGGAATATTTCCTACAGCCTGGAAAGATGCACAGATTATACCACTACCAAAACAATCCAATCCCAAATCCTTTTCCAAATACCGACCTATCTCTATCCTTCCATTCTTATCCAAAGTTCTGGAGCGTCTTGTCCACAGACAGATGAACGATTACCTTAATAGACATGATCTCCACAATCCTTTCCAATCTGGTTTCCGTCCTGGGCATAGCACTGTGTCTGCGCTCATTAAGATCACCGACGACATACGCTTGGGTATGGATGACGGTAAGCTTACTGTTCTAACCCTGTTAGACTTCAGTGATGCTTTCAACACCGTTGACTACGACATTTTATTAGTATTATTGCGCTCTTCTAACAAGTCTCCATCAGCAATCGACTGACTTCACAGTTATCTGTACGGACGCCGGCAGCGGGTTCGCCTTGGAGATACTTTTTCGTCCTGGTGTGACACTACTGCTGGTGTGACACAAGGCGGCGTGCTATCTCCTCTTCTTTTTGCTTTTTTCATTAATTCTATATCGCAACGGCTTACTTCTTCCCCTCATCTTTATGCAGACGATCTCCAAATTTATTCGCAAGCTCGGCTAGATGATCTAGATTCGGCGATAGCTGCTATAAATTCTGATCTCTACCAAGTAACAGAGTGGAGCAGATCATTTGGCTTGAAGATCAACCCCGCAAAGTCACAAGTCATCATAATTGGCAGCTCTTATAATATTCCAAGATAAATACAAGATAATATTACAAGAATCGACTGGTCCGAAATTCCTTGCGTAGAGTTCGATGGAGTCACTTTGCCATATAATAAATCTGTGAAAAACCTCGGTGTCATGTTTGATCGTACGCTATGCAGGGATATTCATATTAAAACAATCAGCTGCAAGTTGTTTGCTGCTCTCAAACGGCTCCAAAACTTCCTACCTACTGCTACTAAAGTTGCGCTCGTACAGTCTCTTCTTCTTCCTATTTTAGATTACGATGACGCCAGCTTTTTAGATCTCACTGAAGTCCAACTTGATAAGCTTGAGCGTCTCCAAAATTATTGCATTAGGTTTATATTTGGGTTACGCAAATATGACCGCGTCTCTCATTTTCGTACTAAGCTCAAGTGGCTTCCAATTCGTCTTCGTCGGAATGCTCATATCCTTAATCTCCTTGATAATATCATCTTCAATCCTTCTACTTCATGCTATCTTAAAGACTCTTTTTCCTTCTGGCAAGATGCATATTCCCTTCCCATCCGATCCAAGGATAACCTTTCCCATAAGACCCCTACCGCACGGTGTGAAACTTTTTACGGACGGTCTTTTGCCTTTCAGGCAGTCCAGTTATGGAATGCCTTGCCCGTTACTGTCAGAAAAGCTTAATCACTCAACGTATTTAAAGATCAGGTTAAAAACCTGCTGAAATTGTCAATTCTTTAACTATTTAACTGTTGTTGTTGTTATTTATGTTGTTTTATGTAATTAGAATATTGTAATGTATTAGTTTATTATTTAGTCATCATAGGTTTCTTTTATAATTTTTTATACTTATGTATTGTTTTCTTTAATTTTAGGTATTTTAAGTATTTATATCAATTTTATTAGTATGTATGTTTATGATGTATAATCAAACTTATATTTTTAACTAATGCGCACCCTGTCCATTTTTATACGCTTTCTGTCTTCTCCATCCTAAGGTTGTCTGGCAGAGATCGCTATCAGCGATAAGGCCGCCCATTGTTACACTGTTTATTAGGGTTCCGTACCCAAAGGGAAAAACGGGACCCTATTACTAAGACTTCGATGTGTTCTGTCCGTCTGTCTGTCTGTCTGTCTGTCACCGGGCTGTATCTCATGAACCATGATAGCTAGGCAGCTGAAATTTTCACAGATGATGTATTTCGGTTGCCGCTATAACAACAAATACTAAAAACAAAATAAAATAAATATTTAAGGGGGCTCCCATACAACAAACCTGAATTTTTAGACATGTTTCGCTCTATATTAATAATGATACCAGGTAGATGCTTGAAATTTTCACAGAATATTTAGTTTTATATTCCCATCAATAATAAATAATAAAAATAAAATAAATATTAAAAGGGGGCTCCCATACAGTATGGAACCCTCCGTGTGCAAGTCCGACTCGTACTTGGCCGATTATGTATCTTTGTTTCTTCTTTTTGTTTATTTCTTGATGTGTAATTAAGAGTTTATCTATCTATGCCTTTTGCAACAGCTTCCATAGCCTTTATCATAGCCTCTGTTGTGTATTTTCTCTCGGCCATGATGATCTGTAAATTTTCATTCAAGCAAACTGATGTAATTAAATGTTGTCAATCAATGCTTAGGTATAAATTGCACATAAATTAAGAAACATCATAAATTAGTCTGATGCACATAACCCTGTCATGAGAAACTTTTAGAGAAAATACGTGTGTCAGGTAGGGTTGATTTGTCCGGGTTCTGCGGGGCAATTCTGTCAACCGATCTCGTTACTAAGGTGACACGTTCTTGAACCTGTCTCGTTTTTCTGACAGTTTTGAGCTGTCGGAACTGTCAGAAAAACGAGAGAGGTTCAAGAACGTATCACTTCATTAAAGCGATCGGCTAACAGAATTGCCCCGCTGGACTCTAAAATCCGGGATTTTCACGCGACTTGCCCTGGTTGCCGAATTTTAGAGTTGGCATCCCTAGTGTCAGATCATGATATGTATGAGCTACGGGCATCCTTTTTTCTGGGTTAAACTAGAAAACTAAAAATCTTATTACGTCGAACGTTGATCACAAGGTGGCTCTGACGAATGTACCTACGAGTAGGTACGGTGCTCTGATTATAACTGTAAGAACAGACCAGATTCAAGCTGCTTCCGCAGGAATACACTAGATGAAATCTACTTCCGACTGGTTTTGGTATTGGAAATCTGTATCCAGCAGCAAACATTCGGACCTACGGCCTAAATCCTAAGACTTAGAAAAGATTTACGCGTCCTATTTTAACACAAAACGTGCTTTATACGTAACCGCCAAGTACCGAAATACAAACGAAAAGCTTGATAGATGATAGGACAAAAATATTCCGACAAAATGCATTAAAACACAATAGGCGCGCGCATTTTGTAAACGTCAGTATAATTATTCATATCTAGATCAAAAATAGCTTATTAAATTATAAATTATCTTATCATATTTTTGACACAGCCATAAAAAAATGTACCTTATGTCGTCTCTATTAAAGTTTAATTTTAAAAAAATAACGACATAAGGTGCACCTTTCAAAGTGAATATCAAGTGTGTCCCGATAGCCGTTAATTTATTAATTATTATGACGAGCATTGGGACAAATCGGAGTTACGGCGCACCATTACCTGACACACGTAATTAAAAAATCTATGATTAAAGAAAGCACAATTTTATAGGTTATAATGTTAGAATATTAATCAAGCTTTAATCTCATTATAATTTCGCTTACAAAAACGAACAACTGATCCAGTAAACATTGAATCGAACACGGCAAGTCAGTCGTCAGGTTCAGGAGCTAAACTTTGCAAAAAACACAAAATTTCGGAGTGCTGCACTTTAGATAAACACTGCGCCTAGGCCATAACAGATATGACTAAGAGTTTCCATTGAAATTGAAGCTAATATTACCGAGAATTTGTTGCCATAAAAAGTTTTGATGTAAGTTTAGGTATAATTTAGTAAAAGTCTTTTTATTTAATTTTAACGGGCATTGGGACATTGTCGACTTTGTGTACACTTACCCTACCTGTTGGTTTTGGTTTCTGTATAGATCTACATAACTTGTAGATATAATCCATTTACTTAGCTGTACTATAATATGCGTAATAGTATCTACTTATGAGAGTAATGTTAGGAAATGGTATTTGGTTTAGAAAATGTTTAAGTTGGATTTCTTTACAGTTTCAGTGTAAACATACAGTTTCATATGAGACTTGTCATGTTATCGGAATTGGAAACATTCTAAAATTGTTCTTGAATGATGACAACATTCGTTTTTACAAGCTTTTATTTAGTTTCACCTGTACCGTTCTCTGTATGTAATCAAATCTTGCAAGTTAAATTTGATACACTTCCCGGTTTCTGATTGAGCTGAAATTTTGCATACATGTATAAATTGCAAGACAATGCAATAATATGAGGACATGGTGCTGATCTGATGATGGAGCTGGAAGGTGGTCAAAAGAACTTAGCAATGAAACGACACAACCTTATCTAGATTGGGTTCATTTGAATGGTCTAGGCGAGTTGTTTGTCTTTCAATGTTAACCCGAGTCTGATGATGAAGCTGGAATGTGGTCATAGGAACTCTGTAATGAAACGATGCAACCCTATCGAGTTTCGGCTCGTTTGATTTGTCTTTGCCAACACTTGTTCAGTAAAAGCTAGTCACCAATTCTGAATAGAATCAAAAATTCTTTTTTAGTTCGAAAGAGTATACCTACTTCTGAGGACTCGGAGAAACCGGCTGAGCCGTTTTTGAAAAATCAACAGTAATGTAATTAATTTGAGTGAAATATTCAAGTTTTGTTCACGATGGAAGGCGGTTTTGCCATTTTTTGCGAAAAAAGTCATCTATCATTGTGAATAGAAGTCTTCCACTATGCTGTACACTTAATTTCGTGACGAGAGGTAGGTACATCGTTATTTGATTTTCAAGATAATTTCTTCTACAGTCCGAAACGCGTTATACTCTTGTCTTCCAGTCTCTTCGTCAATCAGTGGGCTGTAGCTTTTGTGTCGGAATCATCGGAGCATGGCCACCATTGTTCATTCACCAATCGCGTATGTAGGTGAACTATTGTTCGGAACTTTGAACCGTGTAGTTCACAGATCGTTCACACTTCACGGGACAATGGCGATCACACCTCTAATTTGTGGACTGTTCCTACTCAAATGGTAATCGGCGATTGAACTCTTAACTTATATTAGCAAAATGCCAGAGAAGATAAATTATTAATATCCACTAGATGTATGATAAGTACAGTATCTATTTATCGTGTATACGTTGTAAGGGATTATAGACACTGTATATTGGTCTTATCTGTTTATACGATGGACACGTGCTAAGATTTTATTTACTTAAAGATAAATGTTCAAATCACAAAAAATAATAAAAAAGCCGTTCTAAATAAAATATTATCGCGTAACAATTAAATTTGTACACATATAGCTGCATCATAACAAATATAATTTCGGTTTCAAAAAATGACATAAAATTTAAAGATAGTGAGGGCAAGTGCCTTTATTAACTAGCACTAAATACAAGACTTATAAATTCTGAAATTACCAGAGACTCTTTTGAAAAATTATGTATTTTATGTGCAGAAGTTGCCTTTAGTAAGTTGTGTGTAAGATACCTATAGTGTTACACTTAATAGTATATCAAAAAAATATTTTTGATTTTTATTAAAACTATTTGATCGGAATTACCCAAATTATTTACTGCCTTTTACCGTAGCGTCCATCCCATTTATTTGATTTTCCGTGCTCTTTGTATCGGGTCGAACACGACTTATGTAGCGATGTTTACTTAAATTAAAACTTCCGTATTGTAGTCTTTTCTGTACTAGAGTTATAATTTAAAATCAGATAGCAAAGTATACGACTGAAAACAGGAAACGTAACATATTCTCCTGATACAATATGTATGTAAGTACATTCCAACAATAATGGTGTTTTCCTTAGACGTAGAGAAACTACATAACATCCTTGTTTCACAAGATAGAGGTTTAATCCCGTAGTGTGCTGCCTGAGAGGCACGAACAAACAACCAGCCAGTAGGAAATAAATTCTAATTTAACTTGAGCTCAAGTGCGAATGCCTTTTTCTTAGAAACGGTCGCAGTTGTTTTGTCGCACAGAAAGAGGAAATTGAGGAAGTTTTCCAATACATTGGAACCTTGAATTCAAGTTTTCGGTTGAAGAGGTACCGCCCGGGAAACGTTCGGAGCGATATCTAAATTAATCGTACTTATTATGATTTGTTTGTTATCGTCTTAGGAAATAATACATGGGATACTTATTCTTGATTCTAAGAATATTCATTCCAAACAAGTCAAGTAAGTACTTCACTTTTTCGTGCACGGCTGGTGATCATGACCGAAACCAGCGATTGTATGAAAATTCAAATTCCAATTAATGATACAATTTATTTTACTATTAACATTCAAAAAATATCCATGTTTTAAAATTAAGTAGCCTAATTATGTAAACAAAAAATGTAAACTACATTTCAGAAACGTTGTGTCAGATTACAATATTGGATAAAAAATAGGCAATGAGATAGATAATACCTATATAATAGACTCAAGATGTGTGTATTCACCGCAAAAAATTTCACAAATACGGTCATAGTTTTATGCATTAAAAAGGAAAAACAAATATAATAATAAGGCAAGTTTGAAACAATTACTTAGCAAAAAGTGTGCTTTGCAGTTGCGTAATCTAATTCAAGGTCTTGATAATAAAAACTTTGACTAAGTATATCTCTATATGAATATTGCCAAGAATGGAATATTCATGTAAGTTAGCAGCCTTAAGCCCAGATTCCACGAAAATGGTGCGGGGAAGGTAAGAAAATGGACGGAATTTCCATTAGTCCATTGCATATCATACTTAACTGTTTTTCGAGAAACGTAGGTATGAAAGTGCAATTAGTGCAACAGCATTAAGTCATATTGTTATTTACATTTCATTGTATAATTTAAATGGTAAATGTAAGACCTAATTTGGTTCATCTAGCCAGGTTTAATAGTGATATACGTAGCTTTGTAAGTCATTCTAAAATTAATAACTATAGCATAAGGATTGTCAGAATAAGCGGTTGTGTAATCAGGTGAGTTGATGGTCAAGCGCGGACAAATTCGCGTTAAAATAAAAATCCTTGGTTTGAAGATGAACTTCCGCAAAGTAGCGCCTGATTTAATAAACTATCTTTAAAAAAAAATTAACACCTTAGTGTACACGGTTCAGAGCAATAAACGATATCTTTACAAGTAGCGGCACGTAAGTTTAGCGCTGAGGGTACTGTGGAGGGGGTGGCTGCGCATGTTGACCGCCATACTTACTAAACTCATGCGCAGCCATCCCCTCCACACTTAGTTCAGCGCTAGACTTATATGCCGCGACCTGTATCATACTCGTAAGGTCACAAAAATCGTTACTGCATGAAAGTTTTTAGATGCTAAATAAATATCGAATACCAAAATTTACCTAAAGCAAATTGGTAAAACTTGAATAAGACTGAAACAAGATTGGAAATATTGGTGAAAAGGGAAAGAGGCTTAATCATTAATTCATTTCTTACAAACTACAACGCTCCGCCAATCTTCGCATATCTCTTACCCGCTTTGGTGCAGTCTGGACTTTACTTTGAAACAGGGAAGCGGTTTAATTGCACACAGTCTGTCCCACAAACTTCTGCTTAATCACCTGTAACTAAGTTTAATGCACTTGTTTGACTGACTAGTGAAATTGAGTTTTATAAGAGACGACAAGAATTCACACATGGGAATATATCAAAACATAATTATACTTACGAGTAAGATAGATAGATAGATAGATAAATTCTTTAATGCTACGACTTAAATAAACTAGGAAAACTTAAACTAGAAACTACAAACAAGTGTTACAATCGGCGGCCTTATCGCTAAAAAGAAATTTCTTCCAGGCAACCGTTACATGTGAAGGATTAACGAAAAGATATAGGCGACGGGGTGTGCATGAAAGTGATAAATATACTTACTTAAACAACATACATTCTAATAATACCCTACTAATACATAATATAAAATAAACTAATATAATATAATAAATAAATAAGTAAGTATAATTATGTACTTATATACGAGTATTCCTATACTAGTATATCTTAGAACTTGCGACGAAAACACCCTGCAGAAGTGCAGATGTATCGTCACTGGAAAATAGATAATCTTTGAAATAGATTCACTTATTATAAAGGCACTTTTTTCGTAAGACGTGCTTGAGATAAGCATAGAAAATCGGTCAATTACGAGTTGTACTCGTGCTTGAAGGGTTCCGTACCGTATGGGAGCCCCTCGGCAAAAAAATCACGTTTGTTGTATGGGAGCCACCCTTGAACAATTATATTATCCTGTTTTTAGTATTTGTTATTATAGCGGCAATTGAAATACATCATCTGTGAAAATTTCAACTCTCTAGCTATTACGGTTCATGAGATACAGCCTGGTGACAGAGAGACGGACAGACATACGGACAGCGGAGTCTTAGTAATAGGGTCCCGTTTTTACCCTTTGGGAACGGAACCCTAAAAACTACACAAAATACTAGCTCTATTTAAATTTGCAACACGTACGTAAACACGTCTAAATTAAAATATGAGAGAAACTTAATTTGACATGTCGAAATTTTGCGCGACATATTTTCTCAAAGAAAATAACGTAAATTTCAAGCCAACTGAAGTGGCGTTGCAAACAAAATGACCAAAAATCCTTCCGTCGAAGTGAAAAGAAAGCTCAGTCACATGCACAGAACTGCAACCGAGGCAATAAGAAAAAGCTGAGCGCATTTCTTGAGTTTTTCTTACAAATGTAGCTAGAAAATTCTGTCGGAAGTGAAAAATGATGAGACTTGATTTGTCAGAACGAAAGGAGAAAAGGGCTTACGTGGTTGTAGTAGAATCTGTTGAAGAAGACGCGTTTACTCATTGATATAAACCTAGATCTATAGTTTATGCTACAGTTCTTCAGTAAGACCGGTTTTTTATTCCGAATAGGTTTGCGTTTTACTACATACTGCCTGATGTTGAGCAGATATGCGGTCTAGGTTGTAGTACGCTTACCTAGAAGATACCTATTTACTAGGCGCGGAATGTCCGCCATAAAAAGGCCACTCTTTAGTCGCTTTGGTTGCGTCTTTCTAGCCGTATGATAGAAGAAAAGGGGCAGGTGGGATGAGATTGAAAGCAGCCTGTATCCAGTTCGAAACCTGTAGTCTTAAAGACTTCGTCTGTTCTTGTCAGTATGTGGCAGTAAGCAACCGGTTATAGTGCAAACATTATTACATTTCATGTTAAATCTTTGATCCAAATTTCCATGATTATCTTTTAATAGATGCAAAATTTACCTACTTAGTGGACAAAATATAGACTGGCTGTAGCACTAGACACCCAGAAGATTAGTAAAACAAAACCTACCTAATACTTTGAATAAACCGTTTCTTAGAGAAAATTATACTGTAAGCAACATCGCGTTCCGGTGAAGAGAAATTTGTGGAACGCAATTTCTTAAACTTCCATTAAGAAAATGAAGTAGGTATCCGAACAAGGAAAAAATAGGGAAAATCGACTCTTCATCTTTTCTTCTGAAACAAATAATTCTTTCGAAGTCACTTCAAGTTTGCCGCAAATGGCGAGGGTAAATCGTGACGTGTTTCTTTAAAAAACTGCCTTAGGCCTAGACTCCACTAAAGCGTAGCTGTATGAAGGCAAGCGTAGCTGTGTACGGTCAGCTACGTTAACACAACTACAAACATTGTTTTCTGATCTGTGACCACGAACGATTACGTGATATCATTGAAAAAATCATCCATGACCGTCTGCTATTTTCTGTACTGTACGGGCCTTAGCTAGCTTGTTCTAGCACCACTAGATGCAGCGTCGGGCGCCGGCCGCGCCGCAGATCCTAGGTCGCGTCTTAAGCCCGGAGCGGACGCCCGTTCCGTGCACCCATCGCGTGTAGCTACTAATACTCTACCTACTGCAAGACGTACGCCTACCCACAAAGGGTGATTGACGCTGACGAATCGAATTTCTTCTTAGGACGTATGCTGCAGGTTGCTTCACGATGTTTTCCTTCACCCAAAGGTTTGATGTGAAATTCAGTAAATACATTCCAAAGAACTCATTGGTACGGGACCGGTATTTGAACCCACAATCTTACGATTGTAAGGCCTATATTACCTACGACTTTGGAGCAGACTTAATTTTTGTTGCTTTTTTAAAATTTGTCTACATGCAGATTGCGATGCAATTTCGTGGTGGTCTAGTGGCAATGACACACGCTTTACATTGGTGAAATCGTGGGTTCAAATTCCGGTCCCCGAACCAACGAATTCTTTGGAATTTATATGCGGGATTTCACATCACTGGCTTTTTGGTAGATCAGCCGTAGGATGTACTGCTCAATAATTTGTTGCAACAAATTATATGATATTTCTAGATTTTCACTTTGTTTGGATCGAAACGGTTATTAGTATGTTTTCTATGTTGTCTTAATCGTCTAATTTTAAATGTGTAATAGTCAAACTAAACATAGCCACGCGCCGCTTACAAGCGAATATGGCTTAGTGTGAACAAAACATAGTTCACACATTTCCGTGGTGACTACAGCTACGCTACGCTAGCTACGCTTCGCTTTAGTGGAGTTAGGGCCTTAAAGTGCGGAACTGATTTACGCACCGTGGGTTTCATATTAAAAGGTACTTTCAAGTAGATGTGGATTTTATAAGACTGCTAAAAAAGATAAGTTATGCTTTTTTAGTATTATCACGGTGTTTTGGATTACAAAACCAGTTGATGAAAAAAAAAATATCAGCAACAAAATAAAGTTTAAAAATAAACTCGTATTGCGACGCTTGCGCAATACGAGTAATTTATGAAAAAAATCGCATTTCTAGCTTTTAAGTGAATCGTGGATCGGGTAGTGTTTTAAAATTTGCAATGTATGTTTTGTAAGCATTTTATTTCCGATGTATGATTTTTTGCTACCTTTAAGTTTCTCGCGCGGCGGGGAAATAAAATGCTTCTTTCTAGAGTGCAGCCAACATTTCTCACCACAAATTCTTTGGGAAGTCGCACGGTAAGATTTTTAATTGCTTCTGCAAGAATATTCCTACAAGAGAGCAGTTTAAAAAACTCATGCAGTATACAAAGTTATCTACTTGCCCAGAACTAACATTTTTCTTTTTTCATAATTTCACTCTCTTTCGGCCAAAGGGAGTGTTTTTATTTTCTTAATTTATAGTAATTATTATCGTTAATGGAGTGATATCTACCAATATACCTGAAACGAAAACTCATCGATATGTGTATCCTGCCCATCCTAACTTACGGTGCACAAACGTGGTTGCTACCAATGTTCAGAAGTCTCGCCTTCAGTTTTGCCAAAGAACAATGGAACGCAGTATGCTTGGTATTAAAAGAGTAGACCGCGTCCGAAACACCACACTGCGTTCCATGACAGGCGTTAGCGACGTCGGACTGAAATCTGCAAAGCTCATGCGCTTTCAAACCTAGGTACCTACACGAAAAATTAAAACATTTGCGTCGACTATCTCCTCCGTTTCGTCGGTTGAAAAGAAAAATCGAAGAAAAGGCATCAACAATTAGCCGTGTATTAAAAGTTGTTCAAAATGATGGTTTTAATCACTCCCTCTTGAATTATTCCAGGACAAGCAGATAACCCTGTAGTACATCTCTTGTTTACGATTTAATAAGGCGGAATGTTTAACAAGATTGATCTAATTTTACTCAAGTTCTTATTATATTAAAGCAGCGGCGCGCTTCAGTAAGTAGAAATTGCTAGTAATTTAGATTTTATGTTATAAACGTAATTAGGTTGGTACTTTCAACTGCCTAGCTATCATGGTTCATGAGATACAGCCCGGTGACAGACAGTCAGACGGACATCAAAGTCTTAGTAATAGGGTCCCGTTTTTCCCTTTGGGTACGGAACCCTGAAAATGGCAGAAATTAGAGGATAGTGGGACGATACGGGCAGATAGCCAGTAAAATATAATATATATATATATAAATGATCCTCCAGCGCCTCCAATGTTTTGTCATCTCTTTCTGTATATAATAAGTATATCTCACTACATTATTATCATTAAGATTAATATGGATATGGGTTTGTTGTTTATAACAAGTTCCGTAGAGTGTATTAAAAGGCGGTGCAAAATCTGTTGTTCATGGTATGAAATTTTCTTTATTTCTTATAATGAATCCCAATAAGGCAATTCCGCAAACAAACCAAGGTTTCGCATTATACTTTATTCCTTGAAAGCACGATATACGTAACGAGCCAACAAAGCTGTTACCTCTCGTAAAGAGCTGTCGGCTGCCTTCTGGTCTAAGACATGAACTAAAACTCAGCGTTGTTCAAGTCTTTTCTCTTTAACAAGGATTTAAGGCTTGTACGAGTAAGCCAAGGCATTTAAGATGAGTAAATTAACGGAACTAAATTAGTCATCGTTTTGTGATTAACATCAAACGAAATAAAGTGGCAGTTTTGCTATGGAATCCCAATTATAATTTTCCAAATTTTAATTTTACAAACTGTTTCCAATTTTATAAATTTTAATTTTACAATTCAGATAACATTTAATTTTCCTACTAATATTTAGATGGCTACGTACGACACACGGTCCTACAAAGTACAACACGGCCCTGGCATATAAAATAGCATCTGTCGTCGTACAATTTCAGAGCTAAAATAGTGAGAGAATTTGAAAATATTAAAACATCAAATTCAAATTTTAAAAATTTTAGATCTACAAATTTTTATTTTACTTATTTTGATTTTACGCTTCCCTCAGTATTTAGACGGGATCTCTCTTGCCTTTCACCGCAGACCAATAGATGCAAAGCATTCCCCGCAGCGTCGAAGTTGAGACTGGCTGCAGCTACCAACTAAGCGTTTTATCGCCGGCGAGCAGCTCAGCTGCGATTCTGCTGTTCTTCATCGCTCAACCCGTCTTCACGGCTCAACACTGCACACTAAAGCTTGTTGCGAACTTTGAATTAAAACTGAAGATGCTCCGCGTTAGCAGATATCTGACTTGTTCTAGGTATGAACATTGTTGTACTCGTAGGTACTTAGGTAAAATATGTAGTAGGTACTTACTTCGAGCAAATATTTATTAATATAAAGATGTAGACTATTTATTATCTCTGGATTACGAGAAGACGGAGAAGTTAATGGAAACAACTAAGTGATGTACTATATGACACAGGACCGAAAGAGCAGCTATTGCGTTCACATACACACACAAAAACACGCGCAAATACACACACACACACACACACACACTCACTCACACACACAGAGAGAGAGCCTACTATAGTTTTCTATAATATTGTAGGTAGGCATAATAATGCACTTATGATCGAATATAAATATTTACTTAATAGTGTATAAACGTAGGTATAAATTTGCACTTAATTGTTAATGAATCTGTACCCTGCAACACAGGCTCTTCGGAGACCTGGTGCAGAGTGCAAACCTAAGACCTAAGTAGACTAAGTTTTGGAACAAATAAAAAAAAAATATTATTATTATATATTAATATCCAAAGATATTTGCTCGAAGAGGTGTTAGGTACTACTTATATGTAGGCCAACGGATTAGCAAGTAGAAAATGGCAGTGGAAAAAGAACATAGCGCTGAGGACTGGGCCGATTAGCGATGGGGTATAATATAATAATTATAAAATATTATAGGTACCTTGCATTAATCTGAAAAGTTCTCGAGTGGAGACCACGTACCGGCAAGCCCAGTATAGGAAGTCTACCCACAAGGTGGAAGGATGGCCTGGATCGCGCTGGACGCAAATCGCTACCAACTGATCTTATTGGAAATCTTGAGGGGAGGCCTATGTCCAGCAGTGGACGTCCTATGGCTAAAACGAACGAACTAGGTAGTGGAGTGCTCGAGGTGTCATGAGACGTTAACATCAAACAAATTTGATTAGTTCTCGGTTTCTGTTTGGACGCTGACACTCCTAATTACTATAGATAAGCAAGTAACATTTTGTCAATAATTAACGTTTATTAAATGTCAGTGCTAAATAAATATTAAGTGTAGTTGCTCTGTTGTGATAAAAGCGCAATAAGTTTAAGTTTACTCTGTATTCTATTTTAACTATTAGTTTAACCCTTGTTCTCACACCGATCTTTCCGACATTTGTTTCGCCAGCATTTTTTGAACAAAGTTATAATAAACATTTAGCTACTTACCTTTATGAATAGGACTGATATGAATGATTTTACATAAATACAATGATCAAAGCCGAGTTCCAAGGCTATGTTTGCTCAATCCGCTTAATACAATAAGGTTAAGAAGCCCTTAACACAACAACCCTCTGAGCTTTAATATTGTTCCTATCGCGGTTTAGCTGCGGCTCTGTAACTTTCTATGCATGCGCAGTTCAAGTAAGAAATTAAATTATATTATTTTGGTATTTATCATCAACATTTTAGATCGTTAGAAATTAAGTTTTCAAATATTAAATTGTTTTTTTTTTCCGAAAAATATCGAAAGAGCTCATGCCAGCGTTTCGTAACATATATCTGATATTATATTTCGTATCAAAAATGTTATCTGTGCAAGCCGGGGGAAACCACTACAAGAGCGAGACCATAAACGTTTTTTTATACCTTTAATTCTTTGACGGAGTCGTCAAAAGTCGAAGACATTGTTCTGCTAAATATGGCTTGGACGTAAGTAGCGGGATCTTACTTACCTATCATCGACTTGGCATTTTTCTGTTTTAAACATATTAATGTCACTTATCATTACGGAAGGCCTATGTCCAGCAGTGGACTTCTTATGGCTGATACGATGACGACAATAACAACATAGTTATTTCGTTGCTACCTTCAATGTAATAATGATTCACTATTCACTAAAGTGTTCATGCAGAGGTATTTGCTTGAATAAACTTTTTTTTTGCGTTTCCAAAAATGCTCATGACATAGATTTAATAATATTTATATTACTTTTTTACATCATTAAACTGCCCTAAAGCCTAAATTTAGTAATAAGGGAGCAAGAATCAGGAATTCTAAAGTGACTCAGTCTCCCTCAGCCAGCGAAGACCCACCAGCTCAGTCAGCCTTTGTGTAACGAAAATAGTAGATGTAACGAGATCAATAGAGAAAACTTTTCAGCGTGAAAAATTGCAAGGAAACTGGAACGTACGGGGAAAGCTGCGAATTTAGCACGCTTAAGGTAGAATTCTATTATTAACTTAATAAAGATTGATGTTGTACCTACTACTTTGCTTGTTATAAATAATTTTATTTTAGAACGAATAACTAATAGAGATACGAGTATCTTAGGTGCATTCGGATAGCCTACTGATGGCAAAATTAACAGTTAAAAACGCCAAAAACGATCACATTCAGCGTTCGTTTTGAGAATGTGTTAGCAAAAGTGGCATTTTTAAACTGTTTTCGTTCACCGTTCGGATAGCTCAAAAACAGTTAAGTAAAAAGGCTATCGTGAACTGCCACTCTTGACCCACCTGCGGAAGTAGGTTCTTTGTGATCGTTTGGGTTTGACGTTTTAGCGCTTGGGTAGTGAGCAAAAGTAACACTATTACACGCTCTGATAAATTGTACCTTGTTATAAAGGATGACTAGTTGAATGTGTACACTTTACGTACTTATTCTAAAACAGGGTTTCCCAAACTATGGGTAGTAACCCACTACGTGTCACAAGCGAATGTTGATTGAGTGGGCCCTGCCTGTAGAACGATACCCCAACCGACTAAGCAAAAGATGAACGTAGTGTCTGCAATTTTATATTGTTAACGGTTAAATTAACTTAAGGTGTATCGCGAGTTAACTTGTATTAGATGGGCCGTAGCCCAATCAACTTATGAACCACTGGTCTAGGCCTGCTATCCAGTAGTCCGAGCTTAGCCCAACGCGAGCACAAATAAACATATTTCACTAAGTACTTGGCCAATTTAAAAACTGTGAAATAAATCAGTTGCTTTCAGCATTCTCCTAATAGTGCCCATAACGTAATTTGATGGGTATTGCGGCGTTCCGCCCCGCAAGCGGTTCGTACTGCGGGGCGAATCGAGCAAAATACTCTTTTATTCGCCCCGCATTGTTTGGAGCGGGGCGAAAAGTTTTTTTATTTTTTATTTCGTATAGGTTTGCGTTTGACTACACACTGCCTGATGTTAAGCAGATGTGCGGTCTATGATGTAACACGCTTACCTAGAAGATACCTATTTACTCGGGATTTGAAGACACCTACATTGTACTTTAGCGGGAAGACAGAAGACACATTCAAAGAAAGTCTTGGGCGATTCTTAATTCATCGAAGTTAAGCAACGTTCAGTACGGTCAGTCTTCGGGATGGGACACCGCGGGTGGCATTCACAACTGAGCGCTATTGCGGCTCGGATGACACGATAAATTGTAGGCCCCGGTTGTTTTAGCCATGTCAGAGGCCTTCAGGTGACTTAAAAACTCTGACGCCAGGGCTGGCCATCCGGCCTCTACGAACTTACTCAGCATGCTTCGTACCCTCAGTCCTTCACTCTAGAAATATCGTCCAGTAATATACATTTAAAGTACTTACCTATATATGTACAATGTGAAATGGTAATCATGGTCGCCGATTAAGAGTTTTTTTTTTAGGAGAAGATTACATAGATACAAAAATAACAGTGCACCCTGCACTAGGATGACCTGTATTGCAGGGCCCGAGTTTTAGTTTTCTACACAGTTAAAACAAAGAATTATTCCGAATTTTGCAGCTATTTTCCATAAGCGTCCAACCCCGTTATTTTGACTTTTAATATCTTCAAAAGATCCATTGATGTGGGTTGAAACCGTGAGGATCAAACTCTTGCATATACAAAATTTATACATTTGCAAATCGCATGTGACCACAAATCGTAAACTCGGGTTTGTTAGCGTTGACCGCTAAATTTCCAGCCGTCGCGTACTCGCTGCTTTTGTTGACGGCAACTTTAGTTTCTTGCTGTTTTATTCACATTGCTACAGAAGAAAAGTATTTGAAAAATGATGTAATAGGTAATTAGATTTGAAAAGTTATTAAACTCGCCTAGACACGCCAAATTAAAAAGAAGAAAAACTGACTGTAGTCTCCTACAAAAAGTGGCAGAGTTTTCTGATAGTACTTACTAGTGGTTGATGAT
Organism: Hypomecis atomaria; assembly: GCA_964007245.1. NCBI lineage: Eukaryota > Metazoa > Arthropoda > Insecta > Lepidoptera > Geometridae > Hypomecis > Hypomecis atomaria. The sequence continues at coordinate 15,342,698 of OZ023291.1, forward strand.
GTGTATTACCACAATATATCTCTTTTATAGTGCGCTACATACCACATACTTTTCAGAGAAGAGTGCCAAAGAGATGACGTGCTGATGATGATGGGTATACTGAATCAATCTGCCCATGATTATGAAATACCTACTTTTGATGAAAACTTTGAGAACATGTAATAAAGTTTCTCTCTAAATATTTATTTGTTTGCATTTGTAGAAAAGCACATAAGCTAGGTACCCAATGCATTTAACAGCGCCGTTAAAACAAGTTTCAGCATACATTTTGTGTAACTAGCTATGAAGCTAAAGCTGTTATCGGTATTTTAACCACTGCAAAGCATTTGTTACCATTTAGAGAAAATTCTTATAATATTCGTCCAAGAATTTTGTGGAAACAATTTGTAAAGTAAATGTTCTCTGAAAGTAACATTAACAACCCATGTTAACCTTTCACGTTAATCGATTAAGTTGATGTACCAAAAGAATATATGAATTGTTAATAAAACTACACACTTGTAATATTACTTCAAAGTTTTATTTTACTCGCATACCTACAAACATCCTCAGTATAAAGTGTGTGGAGGGCCTAAAGTGAAACGCTGTGTTGCGGTCGCACTATTCCCTTTGAGATGATTCATATTTGTGTGTCATGAGCTTTGGCTCTAAAGCCGACCTCTGAAAACATTTGCTGTGTGAGGGATTTATGACTGAGGAAAATGGTGTTTAGCGGTTTGCGTGTAAAGCTGCCTTAAAATGTATTTAGGGTGATATCTGGAACAAATGGAGGATTTTCAAGACAAGTTGGCTTGGTGCGCTTTAGTTCCTGGATAGAGATGTGAATATACTGCTTTCAGCGTCCCACAGACGAACGCAAGCGCATACAATTATCAATTACAGATCTTGATAAAAAAATTGGGCTTTGTGATTGGTCTAACACTAGGTGTAGTATTATTATATATTCTTTGACTAGGTTGCAGCCGCGCTCTCGCCCAGGCCGTGGCTGTCAGCGGTACGATTTGATTGGTTTTTGTGACTGTTATAGTTTATCCCTACTTCCCTACTAATATTATAAATGTAAATGAAAGTTTGTTTGTTACGCTTTTACGCAGCAACGGAGCAACGGATGGGCGTGATTTTTAGCATGGACATAGTTCAAAGGTTGGAAAGTGAAACTCGCTACTTTTTATCCCGAAAAAATGAAAGGTTCCTGTTTGATAACATAAAAACCGCGAGCAAAAGCTACTATTAAATAAACTTTTATTCAAATTCTACTTAACGTTAGGTAAATATTTACCAAAATATGTAAATTTAAAAATGTTTTGATTATTTCGACACTATAACGCACTATTATAGTTACACAGGTGTGATCGTCGCGTAATCACAAACTGCAAGGAACTTTAAGAAAACATGCTAGTGTTTCACATTTCCGGAAAAAGTGAATCCCGTTTGCCACTCGCTTGTCAACCCAACGTGATATACTTTTCGTAATGAATCAAAGCATTGCGTAGGTTTAATGCAAGGTACAATATAATTATTATACCTAGATGGCGACAAATAACAACCATTAGTCAAACAGTTAATAACAATTCCAAATTTTTGATTTCAGCCAATAATATCTTTTTATGTTCCAACTAATCATAATTTTGTAAATTATGTATAATTGTAATTCAAAGGCTAAATGGATTTTGCTGGTTTGCGAACTGCTCCACCTAAGCAGTTCGACGTAAAAACAACCAACATCTATTTAGCATTTGATTTACAATTAAACACAGTCCACAGTCCAGAAAAAAATCAACAAACACATAACACAAAATCTTATCATCAATTATTTTCAAGGCAACATACTCTATTTTATAATTGCATACTGCGTATTCTTCATAAAATCATACATTGTTTTGTGTATAGCAAAAACCATAAGTTCAAACTGACTGAAGATAAACTTTTTGACTTAAGACTGAACTTCATTGAACCAAAGATTTGAGTCAATTTTCACCACGTAAATGCTCCGACAACTTACGTGTTTTACCAAAGTTGATCCATACATTATTCAAATCAAAGTGCCCGAGAGACTCAGCAGTAAGTTTTAAGCTTTAAACCTGTCCTATACTTACCCTTTACAGCTGAAATGCCAGGTTTTAAGATAGTTCAAAGACTGTAACTTTGTATCAATAGGTCAGTTCTACTTATCTTATAATGCATGAACTGTCATAGCCCTTGAATATATCGACGAAAACCAATTTGTTCGAGCAGCTCTACGGTTCAATATACATACGTTATACGACTTGGCTAACATTGAATGCGTTTGTTTTGGTATTGAAAGTGGTATTGTATAAAATTATTCATTAGATCTTGGCATGTAAATATGTTTGTGCTTTCAAAGAAAATTGAGAAAAACTAGAATTTCACAGATAAAGTAGTCGTTTTTAAAATAAATGTTCTTATGTCGTGTACAGTTTACTTTAAAATGGAACGAAAATGTTTTAGTAACAACAAACGATGATATTGCCTACGTTATTATAATTGCACTATCATTTAAGTAAACTTCTGAGTCGATGTGTTCATTTGTGTTCGTCAAATGGAACTCAAAAGCACTTAAATACCTATCTTAGATAAATCGTTTTGAACATCCGCTAAGCAAAGTCTCTCCGTAACCTGCTGTAAAGAGTTAATGTAAATTAAAAATATCCTATATTTCAAAGAGCGTACTAATTTACAATAATGTTTATACAATTACGTACTGTCAAGATTGTAAATCTAATTCATCAAAAAAGACCGTGTTTCATTGACGAATCTACTCAAAGCCGGCAAACATTTCTGTTCAGCCTCAAACTCTTTGTCGGCACCATAAAATTCCACAGATTGATTGAAAAGGTGCTGAAATAAGTAAACAAACCCGTCCAATTGCTCAGATAAAATGTTCAAAGAAAACTCGGCAAGAGACAGGTTATTGGAAGAAATAAATTTCCCTAGCGCACCTAAAGATTTTCATTACATGAAGTCTCTTGACCGAGTTCAACGACAAAGGAATCTAACTTTTATCTCTTTAGCGGAGCATTTATTGCGGTCAGCAAAAAGGTTTTTAGATCAAACGAAGGTATAAAATGTCTTGTTCAAAAGTAGCAGCTTTGTATTTGTATTTTGCTTGTTTTGTTGGAGCTATGCTGGGCTTTGTTTTGGATTTGAGATCGAGATCGTTATCGCAATGTGTTTCGGCTCGTGAAATTTTAATTTTGAATTTTTGCTGCAAATATGACTGATGATATTTTAGTCGTTTGATTAAAATATCACATTTGTCATTGTATAGCAACATATAAAAGTGTGATAATTAAAAAGAGTGATTTAATCGTGTGTTAATTATAATAAAGATATCAAACTATTATATAACTAAAATAAAATCGTCCATACACACGTTATCATGAAGTGTGTTTAGGACGATTGCAGGGCAGGGTTTTAGTGCACAAATTGGAATCTCAGGGCGCTAAGTAACTTTTCAATGAGATCAACGCTGTTGTTAATTCCTAAATTCCTGCGTGTCCAGTAAAGATGTTATTATTTTAAGCTCCCCTAAGCTAAGCAGGATGTGGAAAAAAGGAAAATTGTATTATTAACTATGAGACTTCATTGGAGATTTTCTAGTGGATTAAAACTTTTAAGAGCCAATAAAAAAATGTTTGACACTAGATGATAAAGTCTACGGAATTTTTCGAGCTGACGCGTGCCTTAGCTCTCTTGTTCCACTACGGAAGGATGCTCGCGTGCCTTTACAATAAACCCTTTGTTAATTTACCTATCAATATGATAATCAAGTGAAATATCATTGTTTTCACGCTTATTAAGCATGGGTCCAATCAACTGATTCAGTGATTCGGCTCCAAGCAATCACGTTAAATTTATTGGATAGCTATTATGAGAGTAGTTATTGAATATTTAATTGTCGAATTTAAAATAACGCGAGTGCAACGCTCAGAAAAGTGAGCAAATTTTGAGTGTACTTTATTGTATTCCACTTTTAAACATAGTTCCGTTTGTCCTCCTATAGTTAAAAGAAATAAAAAATGTAATCGTTCCTATCAATATTAATGGTCAAAAACATTGAGAAACGACTGGGTTTATAGTAGAATTAGGTATGGTATTTGGTGGCACTCATTGAATTACTTATGTTTGGATCTACTATCGACTTGGCATTTTTTTTGGGTTTACCCATATTTGGGTTAACCCATGGACTTATATGAGAATGAATTAAAAAATGTCCAAAAAACGCCACGTGTCTGTTACTTTATAATTTCGAAAATGTATTCTTCACAATGCAGGTGATATTCAATATGTTAGTATTTGGCCATATCAATCCCACAAGAAGTATCCTCATAATGGAGATTTAGTAAAAGTAGTGCAAGATGTGTTTAAAAAATGCAATTGTGGCCAGGTTTGAAGTATTAGCAGTTAGTAACATATTTTAAAAGATCATATTACATAGACACTATCTAAATCACCAGAAGTGCAACAAAATAAATTAATCAACTTCCGCAGCATCGTTCTCAATAAATTCTCCACTAGCAGTTACAAGTATTGAACTGTCACGTAGTTTCACAATTCCATTTGTCAAATGCTCTCCCAAAGCTCTTTCCGTTCATTTCACCCCTTTGCGATAAAGTTATTTATTATCTACTGTAGTATCCACAAATGACGATCCAGTAAGAATTTGATGATCCACTTTGACGATAATCTACTTGTAATTAGACGAAAGTGTGCAGCGCGTTTGGTTTGTTTTGGTTTGATGTAGCTTTTCGTAGCTGGAAATTTGTTTTTTGACAAAAGTTACTTAGTAGTAAGAAAATAAACTGTTGACTTAGCACTAATTAGTAGAAGGCTTATTCTATAGGAATGTAAGTAAAACAAATTGGCATATAACATGGAGGTAAGTGTATTTATAAGCGTTACTAAAAGCTTTGAACTCTTAATTTCAGAATGAGACTGTAAGTGACTCTCGAGAATAGCACATGCATTTCCGTTTTTGTAATGACTTGTTTGTTTGATAAGTTTTTTCCCACACTGTTTTGTTCCTCAATAAGTCTATTATTTTAGAATTAGATTTTTAATTTTTATCTCAATAGAAAGGTAAATACATGTTATACTAGCCGAGATAGTCGACCACTTCAGGACTGCTTCTTGATATGAAAACAATGTGGTTCACCATGACATAGGACATAAATTAATTACTCTATAATTACCAACCAGTGGCTATTTTGTTATTGACACCATCAAAGTTCAACCTATAATAGTTTGTACTGTGCTAACTATAAGATTTAAATTGCTTATCGTCGTCGAGGATGCAAGCCACAGATGTGCAGCAAAGTGTCTACCCTGATTATACTATCGATATACGAATCTGTTATTTTAGAATTAGATTTTTAATTTTTATCTCAATAGAAAGGTAAATACATGTAATACTAGCCGAGATAGTCGACCACTTCAGGACTGCTTCTTGATATGAAAACAATGTGGTTCACCATGACATAGGACATAATTACTCTATAATTACCAACCAGTGGCTATTTTGTTATTGACACCATCAAAGTTCAACCTATAATAGTTTGTACTGTGCTAACTATAAGATTTAAATTGCTTATCGTCGTCGAGGATGCAAGCCACAGATGTGCAGCAAAGTGTCTACCCTGATTACACCATCGATATACGAATCTAATTACCGTCCAAGCAAGGGCCTGAGCGGGTTCGGATCAGCTGTGTCTCTTGTCACAAGATAATGGATTTGAGGATGCCCACTGAATACTGATTTGACTAGGAGGGATTCTGCCAAGATGAGTATTTAATTAGGCACCTACGCTGTCTGTGGGCACGCGCCCGGAATACTGATGTCAAGAGTGAGGGAAAAAAATGTTCCCCTTATTTGGACAAGTTGTTGAACAAATGGCGAAGTTTGTTCCAAAGTTTTGTGTTGAAATCTAATTTCTTTCGAATTGTGGAACAAGTTGGCGACAACGTGAATTTGTGGCGACGTAAACAGTAGTAAGGATTCATAGTGAATCAATTGGATTCCTGTCTTGGAAAGATTTGGAAATTTACCTGTGACATTTATCCCGTTAACAAAATTATAGACGAGTCTCGTTTTAAAACTTTTATCAAAATCAATCAAAAGCAAGATCGTTGTTTGCGGAATTAAATAAAATTTATTTTTTTACCAAAACAATATACCTAGGTATATATTGCTTTTTCGCTTAAAATTTTAGACTTATTTTCGTAACATGAGAGGTAAATACGGTTTACTGAGCTGGTATTTATGAGGATTAATTCAATGTAGTAAAAAAGAATCGCCTTTGTTTCGAGACTGCCTGACTCGTAGAGATTTATAAAGGCTCCTTTCCTTGACTTACTGTCGACTGCAACCGACAGCACGTGCAGCGGCTGAAACAAACTAGTAGGTAGTGCAGCCGTGTCAATAGTCAGATGGCAGCTCGGTTACAAATAGGACCTTTGCATGCAGCAAAAAATCATAGTTACACTTCAAGATGCATGGCAATTAAATACATATACCTATGTTGCAGATTGCAGTATTATGTAAGCGCATAAAAATAAAGTCATTTTCCAAAATTACCAAAGAGGGTAGATTCTAAATTCGTCAGTATTTTTTTATTTTAATGCTATCTTATGTCTTCGTTGTTTGTGGACCGATTAGCCAATTTATTTTTACAATCTCTAGAGAAAGAAGATGGCCCTACAAAATTACATTTTCATTTTTTATAGTAGTTTTGATCCACTATCAGATTTATAAAAATTACAGCGGCGGAAACAGAAATCGGATGGAAAAATTGCTACTTGCTGCTTGATGATGATTGTATGAAATCAGTGGTTACGTTTTTGCCATAAAAATAATTGTAAACAGAGTTTGGAGCTACATTTAGGTCACCCTAGATTGAAATATTATGTCCCATCTCACGAGATATTTGGTCTGACTTTTTGTGGACAGTCTGCGGTGGGCTTAACTCATCGGCTTGTAGAGCGGCCGGGGTCTAATAAATTTATTAGCTGTGAAACGAGAAGTCTAATTTCAACCCGAACGCATTCCGTTTTGGGTTCAAGCACGTCACAGACTATGTGCCCGCAGATTACTGACTCTGCTTAAAACTTGTGAAAATTACGCTTAGTAGGTAGGATGTGATTGGCTGTTGGATGATCAAACAACTTGCCTGCAGTGTATTTCGATCCTTAATTGTACACTTTTACGTAAAGAGATTGAATCAAATGAGTTGTGTAGCCGAGCTACTACTAGTTATAAGTGTAAATTTCGGATCGAAAGATGTAAGTATTGGGATTGAAAAAGTAGGAATTTGTGTGATAATTTGGGCATATATTTTTTCATACTTGGTTGTGTTTCTCATGTTATAACATTTAACGGTTTTTGACGGTGCGCGCCTTTACAATAACATACCCTCGGATATAAAAATACTACTTCGTTTATAGTATTTAAAAAGAAACTTGCCGAGTACATTATTGACGACAATTCATAGTTTTAACTTATAAGTAAAATCTGTCATATATATGTATGTTTGTTATTATGTAGGTACATTCGTATTTTTTTCCACTTGTTTTTATATGTAGTTACATTATGTATTATTTAAAAATGGTTTTCTCAGCGACGACGAACTGTTATTTTCAATTATATATAGTAGTGTTCTCATGGAAGCAATGTAATATCTTAAATTGAGAATACATATCTTTAAACCTAACAATTGTTTTTCATGAATAAAATTATTGGTGAATAAACACGGACCTATTTGCCATTGACTCGATTATTTTTTTCTGGAGGTATCTACCAATATCATTAACAAATCTTTCGTGACTCAAAATCATCATTGTTTTGCTCTTATTTCCCTGATCGAAGCTTATTTCACTAGGTGGGATCGGCACAACATTTCTTTTCGCCACTTCTTTTGTCACTCTGAATAAAATATAAAACTAACAGTTACGTGACCAGAATTTTGGCATCTATTTCGCCCACAAGCTGAGTATTGCTATTCAGCGAGGCAATGCTGCCAGCATTCTGGCCACGTTATCCTCTGCCGAGGGTCTTTTAATAGACTAGGGTTTATTTTGTTTCTTTTTTTAAGTAGGTTAGTCATAGTGGTAAATGTTATTTAAGTTTTTTTTGTTTATGTGTAAACGACAGGTAATAATGATGTAATAATCGGATAAACTAACATAGTAACTAATAAAATAAAGAAAGTAAACACTACACATGCTCTAGACACAAAAATATTGGCCTACTTTTGAAGTTGTCCTTCTGTAAAACATTGTCTGGTGTGTTTCAAGGGAGATTTAGTGGTACGCGGCGGGTGGTACAATCAACGCTCGATTGTTACAATGCATTGAAAGGAGTAAGTTAATTTGAAGATTATTCAGTTTAATGGAAAGGTGGGATAAGGAACCTACCACAGTTATGGTGGTATTACAGTGTGACTGTTTTCAAAACCATATAGACTACTAAATTAGACCAATCTTTATAATGAAATCTACTGACGCAACATAATTTTCTACTGAATCTACCACGCTGTCGTAGTGATGACCGCCTTACACTACGGCAGTGGGCCGTAAAGTTCTGTAAATACCACGGACCTGCAAGCTCAGAGTAGGACGTCCGCCGACTAGGAGGACTGATGATACAATAAAGATCGCAGGAACGCGCTGGATGCAAGCCGCTTCCAACCGGCCTTATTGGAAATCCATAGGGGAGGCTTATGTTTAGTGGTGGACGTCCTACGGCTGATGGATGGATGGATGGAAACCGCTGTGCTATCTCGGTAACTTTAGTTCTCAACGGATCTCCTCAATTCTGATTCAATAATAAATGCGAAAGTTTCGAGGCTGGAGAAAAGATCCTTGTGTCTACAGAGCTCTATTGTAAGTAAGTATACTTACTTACTAGAGCCCTATAAAAACTTTTCTTTAATAGATTACTTTAAAAAAATGTTCTCTTGAAAATCCATTTATTTTAATGGACTTACCCAATTAATGACTGAGAGTTTATTATACCTACAACTTATTTGCATAGCTACCAAACGAGGTTCAGAAGTAACCTTGAACTTAGTTTCTTAGCGTATTCGCGGTAGCGTATCATAATTAAAACGAACTAACAGTGTTGTCTATGTCTTATAGCCAACAATGTATAAAAACGAAATACTTACATAAATCAAACACTATGTAGGTATAGGTACCTACCTACATGTTGTTTCTGTGGACGATGGACATAATTATACTTAATTGGACACATCGAAAAACAAACTCCACTGCTACACAGTGAGACAAAAAACTCATAGACTCGCAACAAAATGTATGGAACAGCTGATTTTTTTGCACGATTTCGGGGCAAGTGCCACTGTAAATATTTGCCATAAGGGTAAGTAGGTACAGTACAACATAATAACGTGACGACAATACGATGATAACATTCACTATTTATTTTGCAGGATCAACTAAATAGGTCTGTGTGGTACAAAGTGTTTCCCTATAAATATTATTTGATAGCCAGTTCTCTTTCTAGTCTACTCTATTTCTTTTTTTAATCTATCTGTCTCTACAGCTTTACTGGAATTCTACTGGCCATCTATTTTATCTATCAGAATATTACAAAATATTGTAAACACTGCAGAGGAGAGGTACTCGGAAGTCCAAATTATAAGTTTTTCGTTACTAAAATACCTAGCGACGCTGCTACAATAACAAGTTTTCTGAGAAGCCTTGAACTAAGGTTGTGATATGTTCGCATAATAATTATCGTGAACTTGGAAACGCGTTTCCAAGCAATGCCGTCGGCAGGAAAGCCTCTTTATCAAGTCGCTCTATCTTTACAGCAATCACAAATAAAACATTCACATTCATCTTAGAACATCAGCATGAAATAGAGAAGTCATATAAAACTTGACTATAGGCCGAAACATACAAGTCGGCGGATGTGAAGTTAGCTGAGCGAAACCCAATCAACGCGCAGCCTATGATATATGAGCTTCAGTCAGGATTGGATATTGCGCCGCTTGTGCAACTATGTCACGTCAAAAACAAGCAATCATTCGATGTTTTTCTCGCCTGTTACCGAAGTCAAGATACTCAAAATTACTAAAGACTCTCCCCAATAAAAACAGCTGTGGCGTGGATGAAATCCCTTCAGCACTTAATACGACTTGTGCCATAGAACTAACCCCAGTACTAACCAAATTAATAAATCAATCAATAGATGAAGAAAGTTTCCCAGACAAACTGAAAATAGCTAAAGTTCAAAAAAAAACTGTAAAATCTACCGACGTCAACCAATATAGACCAATAGCCATACTAACTGCAATCTCTAAAATATTTGAAGGAGTATATAAAACCATATTTATATCTTTTTAGGAAAATACCAACCACAAGATGAAAACCAATACGGCTTCCGAAAAAAATCATACACCACCCTGGCAATCTACAATTTCACGCAACACAATTCAAAAAATATCAAAAACAGACAATACACTATTGGCCTACTCATTGACAAAAGCATATGACAAAGTCGCACATAGCAAACTCTTACAAAAACTCTATGAAACAGGCATAAGAGGTAAACCCTACAACTGTCTGAATTCATGCTTATCAGACAAGAAATAATTCGTACAGATCGATTACTGCTCCAGTAACCATGACATGAAACAAACCATAAAATCAGACTTGCAAACACTAAACTGATCCCTCCCGCAAGGCAGTGTAGCAACGTGTGTGCTATTTATCATATAAACGTATAAACTTAGAATTAAGAAAAAATAATTGATAATGTTACTTTGTATAATTAAGCTTATTTACGATTTGCATCACCCTAAGACAGTATAATGAAATAGTACAAATAGGTACTATTTTATTAAACTAGACTTATTTTATAGCAACTGTTTATTTAAAAAAAAAAGTAAATAAGTACTATACAAGCCTTGGCAACAACTAGGCATTGATGGACTCATGTATGTGTATGTCTAGCAATCTCCTTCTATCCACTCCATCTCATTCTACGGTTTTTATGATTTTTCTTTCAGCGTCCGAGCTGTAGCACTCTGGAATGACCTTCCTGTGACCATCAGACGTGAACAGAGCGTTGAATCTTTCAAGGCCCAGGTTCAGAAACATTATCTCTCGAAGCTAGAGCTATAGTGACATGAGTATCAGTGAGAGATCACTGATACTCATGTCACTATTCGTTAGTAATTTATTTGTGATATGTATATTTATGAATATAAGTATGTATTTTTTTACTGTATGTATTATTAGTAATATTTTTGTATGGCTATTATTATGTGGTTTATTTTTTTTACTGTTTTTATTGAAATTTGTAGTAACTGTACCTATTATTTATTTATAATTGTTTTTTTTACGTTACACCACCGTCCTTGTCATATATACGTTTCCTTACATCCAAAGGAGGTTGTCCTGGAAGAAATCGCTTTTAGCGATAAGACCGCCTTTTGTGCCTATTCTATCTTTGTTTCTTATGTTATGTTGTTCCTATGTGTTGGTGTCAATAAAGTGTTGTTGTATTGTATTGTATGTGTGCCTCGGCTTCGCCTCGGCCCTCAACTCAGGCACGTCCTTCAATTCGTATGTTGCTGGCCGCTGCAGTAATGTACTAATACGCGTCGTCTTGAATCTTAATAACCGTTTCGTCGGTTAAAACTCATTTATTTATCTGATAGTTGAAATCATAATAGACTAGGTGTTATTTTGCAAATGACAGGGATTCAAAAGTGTATGTCATTGTACGCTCGTCACTATGGATAACTTTCACTATAAGCCCATCATAGAAATGCAAAGAAAACAGCTAGTCCATTTGTTTGATTGTCAATAAACTTTTCCATACAGGAACAGCTGTTCTTATTTTTAGCAAATTCGGCAAATTTATTTGTTCTCATAGTGAATGTTATTCATTTTGAAGTAGGTACTAAAGTCGTCGACTACTGATCATTAGGGGACATCTTACACACGGTCTCTGACCCCAAACTAAGCATAGCTTGTGATATGGCTGCCAGAGACTGATATACTACATTTACATATTTTAAATACATACTTATATAGATAGTACCAAAATAACACCCAGACACAGAGCAAACACCTATGTTCATCACATAAATGTTTGCCCTGGGTGGGGATAAAACCCACGCCTCTTTCACTTAGAAGTCAGGGTCACTTACCACTGAGCCACCGAGGCATTCAAGTCAATCATGCGTAAGAAATAGGTAGGTTTGCCCGACTTGGCGGGGGCACTGCTGTGCCCTCAGCTACTGCTTTCTAAGCTTTAGTAGATACCTACACAATCTACACATCCTTGGAAAGCAATTATGTAGCTCCAACGATTGTATCTAATGCTCATACCAGTAGTATGGCGACACTCAAGTATTAACAGGGCTATTCCATTTTTTTATTCCTAGGTAGAGCCTACTCGTATAGCGAGTTTGAAGAGCCTGTTTTGCATAGTTCTGCTCACTTTTTTCCCTTTGAGTGTTCTGTCAAGCTATTAATTTAATTTAAAAATACGTGCGTCAGAACACTGATTAATTAAACATTTTAGTAGAACTATTTTATGAAATTGACGTAAGCAATTTGCATTCTGCAGTGACCTACAGTTTTATAAGGTAAAAACCATCAACATAACGTTTCCTGTTTGTAAACTTTTCATTCGTTCGTTTTAGCCATAGAACGTCCACTGCTTGACATAGTCTTCCCCTAAAGATCTCAAATAAGACCGGTTCGTAGCGGCTTGCATCCAGCGCCATCCTGCGGTCTTAATTAGGTCATCCGTCCACAAACAAAACAAACAACAAATAACTCTTTATTGTACACACAATATAGAACTTACAAAAAAATACGTAAGTGAAATTCTTAAGGTAGTGCTACACTAGGCGGCCTTATCGCTGGAAGCGATCTCTTCCAGGCAACCCATGTACGGAAAGGAATGTGCTAAAAACATTTGAAGGGGAGTACAATAAATACTAAAAATTACACTTTAACCTAAATACTAATACTACACACAATACCTTACATAATAATACTACTACATAAATAGACAACACATAAACATACATAAAATATATAAAGCACATAAAGTAATAACAGAAAGCAATAAATGATACAGTACCAAATTATTTACAGAGATAATGACTTTTTACAAGGCGTTTGAAAGCTTCCAGTGAACGTGCACGCTTAATATCAAGAGGCAGTTTGTTCCGAAGGTTCACAGCCTTTACCGCAAACGAGAAACTGTAGAAAGAGGTTCTGTGGGAAGGAATATCCAGAGTCAAATTATCTGCAGATCTCAATGTACGAGAGTGAACTGTGTTCCTAAACTTGAAGAGACTAGAAAGATAAAAAGGGGAAGTAGGATAGAATAGAGTGCTGTAAAGAAGCGATAGAATATGAGCATCCCGGTGACGACGGATCCACCTTGTAGGTGGACGTCCTACGCTGCGCTTGCCGGCACGTGGTCTTCACTCGAGAACTTTTCGACCCCATCGGTCATCAGTCCTCCGTGCTATGTGCCCCGCCCATAGCACGGAGTTGCCCGCCCCGGATAAATACCGATTTTTAGCAGTCCATTGTCAATCCCGTTGTTGACCAACAAAATGGGACCAACTAACGGACCCTAAAAAAATATAAATTAGAAAATGTAATGATTAAACTTTTAAGCATCTATAATAAAAAGTTATTTCAACTATGGAGAGGGCTATGCTCGGAGTCTCTCTGCGAGATCGAATCAGAAATGAGGAGATCCGTAGAAGAACCAAAGTTACTACATAGCCCAAAGATTGGCAAGTTGAAATGGCAATGGGCGGGGCACATAGCACGGAGGACTGATGACCGATGGGGTTGAAAAGTTCTCGAGAGGAGACCACGTGCCGACAAGCGCAGCGTAGGACGTCCACCTATAAGGTGGGCGGATGACCTAATTAAGACCACAGGATGGCGCTGAATGCAAGCCGCTACGAACCGGTCTTATTTGAGATCTTTAGGGGAGGACTATGTCAAGCAGTGGACGTTCTATGGCTGATACGAACGAATGAAAAGTTTACAAACAGGAAACGTTATGTTGATTGTTTTTTACCTTAGAAAACTGTAGGTCACTGCAGAATGTAATTTCTACCTAAGCTGTAGTCTGTTATTAAAGAAAATATTAGCGAAATCGTTTTACAAAACAAAATAAAGCTAATATTCAAGGTCATGGTCTAAGTCCACACATTTTTGCAACGTCTTTTTTCTTACGTAAGCACCATTAATGAGTCAAATACAGGTCAAAACACATTAATTTATTCGCGGTAGCAACGAAACCATTCATACTTTTAAATTCTAAGAACAAGTAAAACCAGTCTTCGAATTCGGAAAGGTTTCTACAATACTAAGAAATTTTGGATGACAACGAGTTCTCAAAATACAGAGTAAAATAATAAGCATCATATTTTCCTTGACATTTTATTACGAAAATGTAAAATTTTCTTACTTTCCTCAAGAGTTCTAGATGCTCTACTATACACGTACAGAGTGTACTCTAAACAACGGTTACATGCTAGGATAAAAGTGTAGGTTCTCATCGCTATGGCCAACTTCAAAACCATGAAAACAAAATCAGTCGTTACGTACGAAAACGTCATTGCCTCTCGATAAGATGATTATAAGAAAAATAATGAACTGCTGATTTTTAACTAATTCGGAGTAGGTTTCATAATAAACGTTGATGGTAATCATAGTACACAGTTTTTTTTGTAATAAAGTGGAAAATATGCCTAAGGGTAAATAGTCACCATTGTATAACGTCGCTTCAAGGTCTATCATAATGATACTTATCATTATCATTATACTACTATATTTCTATACCTCTTAAAGTCTCTACACTTTGCAATGCACCGCTTTGCATAAGATGTCCTTGAAAATGTCCACAGTCGAGAAAACACCCGGTATTCATTCCAAACTTTGCGAGCATAGAAAATGTAATTTAAAGTTGTTGGTTTCAGTCATAGAACGTCTACTTCTAGATATTATATACCTCAAAAAACATCGATAAATAATAACTTACGAAAAACTTTGTACGACTACTCGCCAAGTACTAGTACTAGGCTTTTGCGGTCCTCTACGACCGTTGCCACACATGCTGTCGTCCTCCCTGGGTCCGTTTGAGTAGATAGCCAGAGCACCATCTCTGACCATTCACAAGCCCAGAAATCCCTTATAGGAAGTTCTTACTACAGGCAGAGGATACCGATGCCCTGTTCTAGTGCCCCGGCATTGCCGGCGTTTGCCGGTACCTAGCCTCGGACATTTTGACCCCATCGGTACTTTCGTGCTGTATTCCCTGTCCACTGCCATGTCAACTTGCCAATCTAATGGCCTAACGCTTACACTGGTTTTTCGAATTTCCTCATTCCTGATTCGATCTCGCCGTGAGACTCCGAGTATAGCTCTCCATAGTTAGTTACAAAGTTACCTCAATAGTAATGATTCCTAGAAATGTTCGTGCCGTTTCAGCCCGTTGGTTCTGCTCGTTTACTTAGCCATCTAATTAGCTGTTTCATTAGTAAAACCGCGTTTATATTTTGCTGAATTACTTTGAAAACGCTTCATTATTTTCCGCGTTACGTTCTTAAGCTTAATTACCGTCTCTTCCAGCCTTTGCATTTAAATGTAAGTTAGGGGCTTGTTTCCATTATGCGTAATACCGAGCAAAGTTATTATGTTATAGAAAATATTATAGAAGCACAGAGTTTTTTGCCTTTGAAATACAAATTGTATGTCAGTTTGTTTACGGTATAAATGAAAACATAGCAATAGACCTACGATTTCTGATATTGATTAACAATGAGAATAACTTTGTTTGGGTTTGTAAAATTTTTTGACTGTATAAAATACATTTATGGACGTACCCACTCGTATGTACAATACACACATACAGATAATGCAGGTTTTCTAATAAATAGCGATAATAAATAAATGAAATAGCGTATTCATAAAATTATTTAGAACTTATTTTGGTTTAAATTTAAATAAACTGATATGAACTTACTTAAGTAAGTTAGTAATGGTCGGGTGGCTGATGGTGGTGTCAGAGTTGAAAAAAAGCCGCTTGAAGGCCTCTAAATAGAAACTGAGTAATATAAGTAGCCGTGTTTATCTTATTTACATCACTTGAAGTTTTTTGAGCCAATGATATTCACAGATATCTTAGTCTGACTGTTGAAGAAAACCGTCGCTAAATAAAATAGTGCCATATATTTATCGGCTAACGGATCACAACGAAAATAGTCACTAAACATTCAATTTGTATGCAGCAATAGCATGCTTTGTAAAAAATTAGGTCAAATGAGGACTTCGAATTGGATCGGTGTTTCTTTCTTTTTGAGAAAACATTTGAAACACAATGCCGCTTTTGGAACGGAAGTTGCATTCTTTTCTTGTATACTAATGCAGTTAGGTTAGGTTTAGGTAGCACGAGTTTTTGTGCAGACTTTTCTGAATCAAAAAATGTGAGATTTATAGTGGCAAGACTTGCCTTTAGAAAGTAAGGGAAACAATCACTGTAAGATTCAAACGCCAAAGAAAACCATAGCGATAAAATATGTTACAGAGACTAATCGTAAAGATAATAATTATATGAATTTTGCTAACCCTTACCTAATACGTGGTTTACTATGATCTGACCCTTCGCGCAATAAACAAACCATTCGTTCAGCCGGGTTCTTAATTTAATACAGGGCCAATAAAACAGTTGCATTTATCTATAGTAATGTGTTGAATAAAATCGATTTTAATTATGTTTTTGGAATGATGCAATTATCGAATTAGGCATGTTTACTAGGTATAAAAGTCATTATTATATCGTCCGTCATTATTACTCCGTCAGTTACTACTAATAAATATTGGACACATGTTTTTTCTTTTGTCAATCAAACAATTAGTGACAAAGATAAACCTTGTCAAAGTTTGAGGGTGGGGGCTCGTGACGGCACTAGCCGGTACATTTGATAGCGGATAGTGACGTCACGCGGAACTTTAACGGGCTATATCTTCATCAATTTTTGTTAAATTGACAAAAGAAAAAAAATGTGTCTAATATTTTTTGTATAATAATTAATATTTTATTGAATTTTTATTTCATAATTACTGACATTCTTAATATTATTTATTATTTGACAATTGCTTATTTATGACTATCGTTATCCTGACATTTTCAATTAAATTGCTAATTTTAGATTGATTTAATTTTTCTATTTTTTTTTTTTTTTTAAATAAGCAAATCTAATTCAATTTAATCTCATTTTAGTTCATCATTATTATTTGAGTGGTGTAAACCAACCAACCAAACCAGCTGGTGGGTTTCCATAACTCACATATGGCAACATTGTGTTGTTATTTTTAGATGAGGTTAATTTTAACTTATTTTGTTATTGTTTATTTATTTTCCGTGGTATTCTTGGATTAATGATTGGTTAGTTTATGATGAATGGTCGCGCGACCAATCATTAATCTAAGGTTATTTATTGTTATTTATTATTTTTTGTTTTTAACTTTATTGTTCATAATTTGAAATGTGCTTAGATTCATGACGTTTCAAAAGTGTATCTTTGGTACTTAATTGAAATAAATATATTTGAACTTTGAACTTTGACAATCCATTTGACCGACTAATTATATTTTTTTTAGCAAACAAGCCTATTGCGGTTCAAACGTGGTACCTATAACACTTAAATAGATAAAAAAATATATTTTGGAATGATGAAATTATCACAATTGCGGATCCAACGTGGTAACTAACACTTAAATAGATAAAATATTGCGAGAGAAGCCTACATCCTGCAGTGTAATAAAACAAAGCTGTGGCTGTGAATCATAACGATGATGATGATGCTATTACTTCCACAATCCTTGTTACGTCAGCAAGCCATCAATAATATGATTTGTGACAAAGTAAACTCCTTAACAATGCCAAAGCCGATCAAAGCGGTTCTTTAGAAAACAATACGATACGAAATTAGGTCGGAACCGAGATTTGAATAAGTAATTCGGTAGAGATATAAGGTAAACAGCGGCGGGATCCGGGCAATGGGATCCGACGGATCTCCGGCGGCTACCAACACCAATATTGTGTAGGACGAATATATATCCGGTTAGAAGAAGGATATAAAGATATAAATAAAGGTTTTGGCCTTTAATTTCGGCTTGACACCTCAGTTTTCTACTCATCGGTTAGTCTCTGTTAGTCTTTCTCACAATCTTCATCAATATACCACCCATAAAACGACAACTCGATAGACGCTAAAATAAGCGAGCATAACTTACAATAAAGTAAACTTAACTAGTGAAAAATTAGGTTAGATGGTATAAAATGTTCAATGCAGGTACAGTGTATGTTCAATGTAGGTAGGTACATACAAAACATACAAAGCTCCGAAAACATTAGTAGGTTCTTGTATATTTATAAATATGGACGGAAATATGCAAAAAAAAACAGAACTTATAGCGAAACTATGAATATGAATATTGATTATTGAAAGAAAATATATAATAAAATGCAAATAAAGTTCAAATGGCCCAAAATATGGTCACCAGAGAGAGCTCCGCAGGCGTCTTCATAAAGTCGAACGCGTTACTACAATCTTTTTCCAATCCATCCATTTCTAGCGTAATAAAATATTTTGCCTTCATTTTCTTTGTACCGTTTTTATAAGTAGATTGCAGATACTGTATATACATAAAACTTAAGTGGGTTTCTTAGCTGCACAAAGAAAAATATTATGTAGCGTGAATAATAAAATGTAGTACTTAGGTTATAAAAAGTAATAACTACATAATAATATAGGTAGGTACTTCCTAAGAAAAAGACAAAGAAATTAATCAGTAATTTATAAATTAAATAATCATCAACATCAACCATCAGTCTGTATCGACCCTCTGCTAGGTATAGGCCTCCTGTCCGTGTGCTCTTGTTCCCCTGTCTCGCGCTAACTTTATGTCTGGTATCGTCGACCCATCGGGCTGGTGGTCCACCTATATAACGCTTGTCTCCTATTGGAAGCCACTAAGTCAGTGATCAACTCTTTTTTACCAGGGAAAATCCTTTATGCATACCACTACACCTCAAGGGCAGGCGGGTGGTTATGTGAGAATCCCGGTCGACTGGTCGGTTTACCTACTGAAAACCCTGGGGGTTCCCCCACTGCGCCTGGTATCGGGGCTACGGGGAAGCTTCTGCACTCCTCCGCGGCAGGGATAGCCTAGCTACGTCTTCTGCCACTATATGAGAAATAGTAACCAAATCACTCGATTTCATGCCCCCATTTAATATCGATCAGTGCACCACTCGTAATTAAATGGCGAAAAGAAAGAACTATTGATTAGAATTTGTGTTTCAGGTTAAATATGCCGTGAGTCGTGGTGATCTAGTGGTAATGGACACTGCGTTACAATCGTGAATTGAACCTTACCAATGAATTCTTTGGAATTTATGTACAGAATTTCACACCACTGGCTTTTCGGTGAAGGAAAACATCGTGAGGCAATCGGCATACGTCCGTAAAAGAAATTCGATGGCGAATGTGAATTCACCAACCCGCACTGGACCAGCGTGGTGAATATGGCCCAATCACCCTTAGTGGACTATTAAAATGCTGGTACAGTACAGTAGGTTCAATATGACGCATTTCTATCAAGTCTCAAATCAAGTAAGAAAGTGTGTTTACGAAACAAAAAATTAAATTTCTGAGAAATGTGTTTCTTCTTAGAAAGGTAGACCCGTTTTATTGCATTGACGTCAAAACTAACCTATTGTAAGGACTTATAATATTGGTTCGCAAAAATAATGACCAAATCGCCGGCCGGCCTTAAATTTTATAGCTCTACTAGTTTTAATGGCTTCCCACATGATTTTTCAACTTTCCGGAATGAAACTATTGTAAAGACGGGGAATAGGTACAGTTCTTGGGCTATTATAATGAATTGTTATGTGATTATATGCTGGTCTATGGAATGAGGTTCGGCACCCGCCAAGTAATGCCTCATTTCAAAAAATTTAGGCGGATGGTGACTTGCCATCTACTGGTTGGGCCCCCCATAAAAGCTACCGTAAGTTGTCGCCGGAGGGGCAACATTGGTGTGAACGGCTTATTATAAATATTGAAAGCCTATGTTACTCTGCTACTTTTAAATTAGATATATTGTACCTATATAAAAATCAAGTCACTTTTTTGCTTCGATGTAGCGTAAAAGAACTTACAAACCAACCAACACACTTTCAGATGTATAATACCTAATAGCTTTTGCACACGGCTTTGCTCGTGTGATATTTTAGTTTTTGTGCTATGCCATATGAATCTTTTATTTCCCCTGGATAAATAGTAGCTGTATGTAGTAAGAAGTAAGGTACCTACCATGAAACTCTCAGATCGTTAAAAACTATATCCAATATCCATAACAACAAGTTGACCTATTCCTCTGTCGCTGCGTGATAGAATAAACAAACAAACACACTTTCGGATTTAAAATATTGGTCGTCGTTTCAGACATAGATGTCCACTGCCAGACATAGGCCTGTCCTACAGACCTTCAATAAGGCCGGTTGAAAGTGACTTGCATACAGTGTGATCCTGTATAGTTAGATCATATACAGGGTCATTTCTAATTAATTAGCATCCTTTTAGGGGCTCATTCTGTACATCAAAACTAACAAGTTTTGTTCTATGACTTTTGTTATAACTAAAAAAAAAAATTATATACATTTACCATACATTTTGTCGAGGGTGAACAATATTTTTCTATGGGACAGCATTTTTTTGAGAATTAATAATAGTCGTAGAACAAAAGTTGTTAGTTTAATGTACAGAACAAGCTCCTAATAGGATACTAATTGATTAGAAATAACCCTGCATACATAGATAAACGTTCTACGCAGCGCTTGTTGGTCTCCACTCGAGAACTTTTCGACCCACTGGCTTTGCCTACTGTAAATTTGACTTACGTACCTCCCAATCCGCATCCTTACGGTACATAACTATATTTTTATACAAACAATGAATTATAATAATCATTAATGTACGCATTAATAACGATTGCCAAATGACTTGAAAATCCAAGCATCAACAAAGTAAATCCGAGTGTTTGTGATGAGATCTCTCGAGTTTATCAAGGATTTGTTGAGAATGCCATTATCTATTATGAGGAGAATGGTAACAGCTATTCAGCGAGAAACAAGAGGCTCTCGATCAGGACTCTATGTGACAATGACAATGCTACATCGCTTTGTCAAGAGGCTCTTTGACTAAGCTTGCGAGGTAATTCATTCATAAATATTTGTTTCAAAAAATGGCATGACCGACTTCAACCGTGTACAGAATTCGCGAATAGTTCGCACGGATCGATGTAACAATTTTCACATTATTGTTGTTTTATCAAAAATGGCTCAGTCAATATCGATATACTTACCTACTCTTTCCAATAAAAAAAAATATCATAAAAAGTTATGCGTACATAAAAAAAAAACCGGCCAAGTGCGAGTCAGACTCGCGCACCGAGGGTTCCGTACAAACCTGCAAGGTTTACAAAGTTCTAAGTTCAAAGTTCTTCAAAAAAAGTAATAAGTTTATATTTATTAAAAAATATATATTTTGTAATGTAACTAAAAATTTATGGTTTTCGTAATTTTTCCTTTATCTATGCTATAAGACGTTGCTTCGTACCAAATTTCAAGATTCTGAGTTCACGGGAAGCACCCTGTAGGTTTTGATTCCCTTGCAAGTGTCGAAAATTTGCGGCATAAACGGCTGTATCTTTTGATTGCGTTGGCTTAGAAGTTTGATTTTTTCACAGCTTCAAGGGACAGTAGACCTGAGTAATTGATATAAATTTCAGCTTCATACCTCCGCGTTCCTGAGAAAAAGGGTCTTGACAGACGGACGGACGGACAGACGGACAACAAAGTGATCCTATAAGGGTTCCGTTTTTTCCTTTTGAGGTACGGAACCCTAAAAATATATAAGCATTGAATTGAGTACCTCCTCCGTTTCGTCGGTCAAAAATGAATAGAAATACAATTCAATCGGCAAAAAAATCGACAATGCAAGTTTTACCTATTGTTACCTAAGTGATGGAGGTATTGATCTTTATTGTACAATTTTTAAGATGGGATCAATCCTAAAATCAGGATAAAATTAGCTGTTTCCTTTGATTATGTATCTGTTAAGATAGGTACCGAATCGGCTGAGCAGATCGGTCCAAAAAATATAACCATAGTTTGCATTCAAATGACAGGTTAGAGTTTAGACCAAATTAAGTACGCGCACAATGTCAAAGATCTGGGCCGTTTTCTTTGTGATTCATGTTTATATTTGTCCATCTAGACAAATACATAATCAAAGGCTGTTTCATACAAAAAGTTCGTTTAGTTACAACAAACAACTTTTTTGTGCGATTTCGGGGGAAAAAGAGAGAGTTATGGTCATAATGTAGAGTATTTGTATTGATATCCTAGAATGTGTACTTCGTCTAGAAAAACACCGAGAATTTAGGTACTAGGTTTACCTGGGACACACAATAAGCACTAGTGTCGCTTCATGTCTTTACCCGAAAACACTACAGACAAATCGTAGAACACAAGTTCTTTGTAATTCTACTACTCCTCGACAGATGGCGTAACTTGCGTGATCTTTACAATAATATATTAGTGTAACATAATAATTATGGTCTAAAAGTTTTAAAACAAGATTCGAAAGTGTAGTATGTACAGTTGTACATACTACACTTTCGTGCAGCAGTATATCAAAAAAAAACCTTGTCTATTTACCCTAGTAGGTATATAGTTATATACCTACTAGGGTAATTAGACAAGGTTTTTTTTTTTATATACTTAGTAGTCATTATTTTATTTTCCATCGAAATATGATAGCGTACTTAGTTAGGTATACCTACCAACCTTAGTAAAATATTTTTTTAAAGTAAGTAATAGGTATATTGAGGTAAAATAAATATAAGCTGACAGATGAAGAATTGATTACAAAATACCTAATATGTAAGTTATATTTTGACTGTTTAGCTACCTAAATGTCAACCCATTACATACCTACCTAAATATTATAGGTATTTTGTCAAAAATTAAGAGTTTATCTATTAACCAATCGATCACAAAGTAAAAGCATGTCACTGAAGTCGTCGTAAATTACTTAATTCCACTCTACATGAGTCAACTTGGTAAGGAAGCGTGAGAACAGAAGTTTTCAGCTGCACCTGTAAAGTCTTCACGAGTTCCGTCTTGTTGGAGTTCCTACTTTCGTGGGTCTTTTAAGAATTTATTGTGGCCCATTATTTACCTACCTTGTCAAGTACTCGTGTGTTAAAATTCTCATCGTAAGTATTGGCCGGCTAAATATCACCGGCATGTGACATTCTCATCGAAAAGAGGCAATACACAGATGCAAAGCTACCATACTACTTCTAATTATAATAGATCCAACCGTTTATTTTCTTTTTGACAGCACCAATAGAACGTAACTGCGTCATGTTACGCAAAAGTTCACTTTTAAATGCGAGGTTTTAAAAATATGACAACTGCCTAAGTTTGCTCCTCGATCCCGTATAATAATCATCTTTGACAAATTGGGTCCATAGGTGCAGTAGTTTTTTTTATAAATTACATAAAATAAGAAACGTTTTTAAAAATTTACGTTCTATGGCTATGGTGGCTCGCTGCGATTGGTGATATTGGTGCTGTCAAAAAGAAAATAAACGGTTGGATCTATTAGTGAGCTTACTAAGTAAGTACCTACCTAGTTATTAATTAGTTTCGAATTATAAATCTGTTTTTTTTTTCTAATAGATTTAAAGGGTGTCTGTTACTTTTGACTTTTCACACAACAACGAAATTGACTTGATTTTTTGATGGATTTAGTACCGTCAATTATTTTATTGTATTGTTGCTAATATGGGCTATACATGCCTGGAATAAATGAATTGAATGAATTTTATTTTATTTATTGACTCATCGTGCTTTAGATTGGTACGTAATATTTACAGTAGGTTACCTACGTAAAAACCTTCATCCATCCATCCATCAGCCATAGCGGACGTTCACTGCTGGACATAGGCCTCCCCTATAGATGTCCAATAAGACCGGTTGGTAGCTGCTTGCATCCAGCGCGATCCTGCGGTCTTAATGAGGTCATCCGTCCACCTTGTGGGTGGACGTCCTACGTATGTAAAAACTTTAACTGAAACTAAAAACTTTCTAAACTTTATTTAATACAAATAGTATAATTATAAAGATCGTATACGTACACACATGGTTACACATTACCATACGCATCAGTAAGTCCATATTAACCCATTGCTACCTGACGGATTCATTGATATTACTCCATCGCTACCTGATCGCGGTCGGATCGCTATCGCATTACTAAAACAGTCACGGTGACAACAAAAAGTGCCGACAAAGCTGCCACTGCGACGGCGACGGGCGACGGCAGTCCACCGGACGTTTTTTACCCTTAAGTTTGAGACACACGGCCCTATAAAATACCAAACTACGTTTAGTTATAGGCCGAATCATACAAGTCAGTGGATGTGAAGTTAGCTACAAGCTGCGCATTATCCAATCAAGACTGAAGCTCACATAAAGCTGCGCGTTGATTGGATACATCGACAAGCTGTTTTTTCAAAAATCAGACAATGTTCAAAAAGTTATGTACATCGATTCGAGCAACTAATCAAATTTTTGTATATGATAGAAGTCAGTTGTGTCATTTTGGGCTAGAAACACGAGTGATTATTTATTATTACGACGACATTAGCTGGACTGCTGTAGACCAAGCATGCAACCACGACAAGCCACGAAAAAAACTCTTTTCGACGTGTGAAAAACAACTTACACACACACATACACACCATTGTTTTGTGGCGTTTCTTGTCTTATTTTGTCACTTTGTCATTTAATTTTATATTGTGTACTTATGATTACCTAGTAACCTATTAATTTAACTTAAAAGTCGCACTAATACCCTAATAGTTGGCAATCACTTATGTTTTGGACCCAGCGATACAGGATTTTCCTAGTGCAGGCCATCAACCTGTAAACATAGCATCCATATACATAGCACCTCTACATAGCATCTCTAAAGTCTTAAGTTACTTTAGTTTTGTATTTTGTAATTGATCCATACCATAGTGAAAGTTTACAATGTAGTTATACATATATCTTTTCCTATCTCATATTCACGTGTATGCTTATTTTTTGTATATGTAGAGCATCAAAATCCCCGCAAATTGTAATAAATGATCAATTAATAGTTGTTGTAACAATAAATTTCTTCTTGGTGGTTTATTTATCGCAAAGCTGTCGAACTTCAATTAAAAGATCCGATAATAAATAAGCTGAGCTCTCGGTGCAATACAAATGCGCGCTAACCTTATAGTCCGTGCATCTCTTTCGCAAGAGACGCCTTGTCTTAAAACACACCTGCTTAGAATCTTGATATTGAATTCCCAGACTTGGAAAACCAGTCAAGTAGAGCTCCCATTTCTCGCAAATCTCTTATTTCCTTAGATAAATGTCGAAAGATTGAATACTCGATACGGTTCCTGATATTTTGGTGGTTGTCGCGTTAAAAAAATGACGGTAGGACATAAATGTCGACTTTTAATTTTTTTCGAGGCTAAATCGGATGTTTATGTAACGTGTTGCGTGAATTTGGATGGATTGTTTTGTATTCTTACTTTGTAAGAGCTCATTAAGGAGAAGAGACGTCGCGTAATTCACGAAATGCCACTTTCACCTTCGAAAATAAATCTCTTTTTTGTGGGACTTTATTAAAATTTAACATCGACGGAAATTCAACCCTATCTTACATTACAATGTTTTTGTAAAGCTCACGCTTAATTAACTAACTCTATAAATACTTTTGTTTGCAAGTTAGTTACCTAAATATTATTCAATCTCTTTCTAAAGTACCTATATCTTTTCGACGATACTGTTACTGTGAAGTTTCAAACTATGAATTAAGAAAATATTGCGATTTTTTTTATTTAAAGTAGTAGAAAAAACTATAGACCAGATATGGAATACCTACCTTTAATATATAATCGACAAGGATAGCAATACCAGATCAAAAAATACAGTTACTTACCTACTAAACATAAGTTCTTTGGCATCATCAATGCTGCTACAAGATCATTTACCTATGAAAATAAGTCTTCTTTGTCGTAATGAAAGACTTTTCAAAATCAAACTAAAAATACCAGTAATAAAATATTATTTAAACCCACCATATCCGTAGCACTCTTTAAATATGCCACAGTAGCGCTCGTAGCGTAGTTTGACTAGGCTAGGTGTTTGTCAGCGATCACCGAAATTAAGCATTTTCCGCACGGTCAGTATTTGGATTTGTAACCGCGGGGGGCATTTTTCAACTGAGCGTTACCGTGGCTCAGATGACACGTTAAATTGTAGCTACGGGTTATTTTAACCATTTAGCCATGTCAAAGGCCTTCAGGCGGCCTAAAAATTCTGACATCAGGGCTAGCCACCCGGCCTATACGAACTTACTTAGTATGCCACACGATTAGAAAAAGCTATTCCTATTGTGCCCTATTTGCACAGAGCTATTACAACTGGAGGGATAGCGCTGTTGTCGCTTGAGGCAATTCTCATCCACAAAAATGTATGGAAAATCTGGCTCAGAGCTGTCAAAACTGTCAAATATGTACTGGAATTTGACACTACTGAGAGTAAAACACGGAAACTAGCCACTCAATCGAGATATTTTTCATGTCTCTTTCTAACTCATGCGTCTTAAATCATTGCATCTCTTTCTTTCTGTTCGCGATCGACCACATTATCCCTCTGGTATCTCTGTGCCTATTTGTATTCATATAAGCCTTCTATCAAAGACCAAACTAAAATTCAACCGTCAACGTCAAATCAATCAAGCGTAAAACAATAGGGAAGCATTTACCTTCATTAATTTCCAAAACAAAAGGGAGCAAGGTGTGTGAGCGAAGCGTTACTAAAGCGCTGTATTCATATAAAAGCGTACAAAAAGGTCACAGAAGAATCAACGAAGCAGGTGGCATTGTGTCACCGATATTGAGGCTGTTCGCGGCTGCCTTGAGAAATTGAGAGGTCTGGACTAATACTGTACGGGGTGAATGTACAGAAGTGGCAATATAAAAGTAAAATAAAAAAATCTAAAGCTTCCGAAGAAAATCAATCAAATCGGTTCGTTCGTTTAGTTATTGAGTTCGGCTTGATGACTTCCAGCCTTCCGAACAAGCCGGCTTCCGAAAAGGCTTTAGCACCATGGACCACATACATACGCTAAGGCAAGTTATACAGAAGACTGAAGAGTATAACTTGCCACTTTGCTTAGCGTTTGTGGACTATGAGAAAGCCTTACGGCTGATGGATGGATGTTTAGTTATTAACACATACCTAGATATATTGTGTTTCAAAATTATAATGCTTCTCTTTTTCGCCGGGGGTTAAAAAAAACTATAAAGGTTACATAAAAGCTAAAAGCGAGCGAATGATACGTTGAGTAAGTCTTCTTAACTCTTTAGCTTTGAGTGATTATTCTTGTTGTAGAAAAAATCTTGATGATTAGTGATTATCGCAGAAAAGGCCTCATGATGTTTGATTTAAAAAGACCTATGGATTTTTTTCAGGTTTAGCGATATTAATAAATTTTATTTTTTCTTTTCTTCCATAGGTTTGAACCACTATTTCGCAAATTGAGTTCAGCGTTAAAACGTCTTACTACAAAATATTTAAACACTCTTTAGACACTGTTTTACAGCAAAATGATCTACTAAACAGTGTTAAAGCGTGGTTTTTTTTTTGTGATACGACGGTTACCGCCTTACCACAAAAGATTTAAACACGCTTTAAACTCTTTTTACCCGTACAATTTGTACTGTTAAACATTGTCTAAAGCGTACGTAAAACTTTTGTTGTCAGACGGTTAGAGTGATTTTCATGATTAGTATGATAAGCTGAAATATTTAAAAAGAAACGATAGTATAATATTTAAAATTAATGAAACCACTCGCGGTCTTATCATTAAAAACAACATAAAATATTAAGTATTCAAAATAAGTTAGTGGTATTCTATTTTAAAAGTAGATAGGTATATAATTAATCAATATAAATCAATGAATTAGTTAATATCTGTGCCGATACTCATATTATTGATGGGAGTGAGTGCAAAAACTTACCACGGCAAACCAATTGGTTTATAAGATAAGATTGTAAATGTTTGTGATTGATGAATAAGTTATTGAAAAAAATAAGGGTAATAACGCGCGGTAAAAGTGGAGGCATTTTTTTTTATATTTTTGAATACTTCCATTCTGTTCCGTTACTTAATCTTTGCCACGATGTCTGGGCAAAAACCACCTGCTTCTCACAGCGGCGACAATTTTTTATCAACTTTTTTTTATCAAAATGTGTTGGAAACAAAACAAAATTCTTATCTGCTAAATGCATAGTATAGATATTGTTGAGAGCGTAGCGTGGTGTTTATTGGGACTAATTTGGATTTTTTTGTTTAAAGTGAAAAGGATCCGCTAATATTCTAATGGCAATGATGTTTTTTTTTGTAAAATTTTGTTTTGTTTCCAACATATTTGTAAAGAAGTTGTTTTTATATTGAGTTATACATATACCGCCTTACCTCAAAATATTTAATCACGCTTTAAACAATGTTTAACCGTGCAATTTGCATTGTTAAACAACGTCTAAAATGTGCGTAAAACTTTTGTGGTAAGGCGAATAAAATTTCTTACTTACTGGCATACTTTACTTTGACTTTAGTCTTAAGTTTAATCCCAAGGAACCTTTTATTTTTCCGCCATAAAAAGCCTTTTTTTTAAAATTCCGAATAGGTTTGAGTTTGACTACAAACTACCTGATTTTGAGCAGATGTGCGGTCTAGGTTGTCCATATCTACTAGATATCATTACCGTGCCACTACGCTGGTCCAGTGCGGGTTGGTGTATTCACATACGCCATTGATTTTTTTCTACGGGCATATGCAAGTTGCCCACGACGTTTTCCTTCACCGAAATGGCAGTGGTGTAAAATTCCGTACATAGATTCTAAAGGACTCTTTGGTACTCCTCGGGATTTAAACCCACTACCTCACGATTGTAAGGCGGGTATCACTACCACTAAACCACCACGGCTTACTGTAGTTGTTTTGTATTGGGTAGGCTTATATCCGGTAGTAGACGTCAGCCGAATTGATAGTGGTGTTTTTAGGGTTCCGTACTTAAAGGGTAATAACGGGACCCTATTAGGTACTAAGACCCCGCTGTCCGTCTGTCTGTCACCACGTCACCAGGCTGTATCTCATGAACCGTAATTGCTAGAGCGTTGAAATTTTCACAGATGATGTAATTTGATTGCCGCTAAAACAGCAAATACTAAAAACAGAATAATTTAAATATTTCCCTTATAACAGACGTGATTTGTTTGCCGAGGGGCTTCCATACGGTACGGAACCCTTCATGCGCGAGTCCAACTCGTACTTATCCGATTTAATTTAGAAATCACTGAATTTAAGCAACGTTCGGCACTTTCAGTCTTGAGATGACCGCGGGTGGCATTTACAATTGAGCGCTGTTGTGACTTGGATGACTCTGACACTAGAGCTAGCCACCCGGCTTGTACGAAATTCCTTATAATAATGAAGACTGACTTCGTTGTTCTGTAAAATACCCACATATTCTAAATTTTGTGCGTATCTATTTTTAGTTGTTTCCGTGTTTTGTTTCTGTCTACCTAATTGTTTTGTCCCGAATATTTTTTTTGTATTTCTGTATTTGCGTATTTCTGCGTTTACTCATGTGTAGAAGAAGCAGAAGCTCTTGATATTTTATAAAAAAAATTACTTAAATATGTATTATAATTTGGATTGTAATTCAAATACATGTTTACACAGAAAAAGTAATTGAATGAGTAGACATAGAGGCTATTGGTTTTGTTAGAAATTGTTAACTGCACATCAGTAAATGGAAAAAGAAAGTACAAACTGGATTTAAAGGAAGAATAACTAACAAATACGCACTCAGCAAGCGGATGTGCGCACTCTTTACAATGTAATTATCTAATATAAGTAGCTTTTGATTGGTAACTAACTACTTTGCTCTAGTTATAAGTTAGTTCGTATAAACCGGGTGGCTGGCACTGGTTCCAGAGTTTTTAAGCTACCTGAAGACTTCAGCAACAACCAGGACTCACAATTTAACGTGTTATTTAACCTACGACAGTACTCAGTTGTAAATACTATACCTGTCACCACGTCACCAGTGACCAAGGGTCACCCATCTGAAGACTAGCCGTGCCGAAACTTTGTTTAACTTTGGCGACCGCTAGGAAACACTCTGTCAAACTACGCTATGGTGTGCTCTAGGTAATTTTGAAAATACCGAAATTATAAGTAAACGTATTACTTGGCGAACACAAAAATGTACAAAATAAGGAGTTCTTAGAATTTGAAATTTCATTTTCGGTTTTTTGATGTCGTTGTTTCCCTAGGCAAAATACTCAAGTTCGTTATCATTATCACGAAGTTATTTTCTATCATAACATCCCCTGTTGTTTTGAAGTTACCGCACACTAGGTATGTAAGTACTCGTACTTACATGATTATTGAGAAATTATTTTTGTTTCAAGTATTGTTTGATACCTACTATTGCAACTTTACTACGTCTCATGTAAATAGCCGTATTATAAACAAGGAAAATGATTTTTATTCTGAGACGGACTAGATAAATTTTAAGAAACATAGGTAGGTACATAATAATCGTCGACGAATTTTGAGGAAAGAAGCAAAATTTAACAAAGGTAGAAGTGGAATTCATAGACGTAGTACAGATTCACGGTTGTAATGTATCTACATAGGTAGGTACATATTATTATATTTGGATTAATATGAACCAAATTTTTTTATGTACCAAGAAAGATTTTATCTGCCCCACAACAACAGGTAGACGCTTGAAATGGGGCTAAGGGGGTTTCCATAGGGTACGGAACCCTTCGTGCGCGAGTCCGACTCGTACTTGGCCGATTATTTATACTTTTCTGACAAGGTATAATGTTTTGAAGTTTTAAGTTCTAACGCAACTCTAGTAAATTGATGACTATTTCCTAGTAAGAATATAGAAGCAAAATATTAAAAACGCCTTGTAAAAATCTTACAGTTGTTTCGATAAGTTTGTGTCAAATAATAATGTTAAATGTCATCGTTGGGCTATCTGCATTGGATAGCTCCTAAGAGTTGTACTTACTTAATTATCAGTAGCTAATGTACTGTGCCGACCTTTTTAATAGTTCATAGATCATAGTCCTACACACAAAGGGCGACTGGGCTATATACCTACGTATAGGTACACTGAACTATGCTGATTGAATCAGTAGGTAGGTACTTACAATGAATTTCCTACAGCATTTCGTCTAAGGTGTGTAAGAGAGTTCTAAATCCATCTTTTAATAGCCTCTTCTCGAAGGTTGACTCCCATTTATGAATTTAAAACACATGAAAGTTTAAGCGAGCATACATCATCTTTATCTGAAGAATACGTGATATTCTGGCTAAAGTAGACATTGGAGTAGGGTATAAAACTGTGATAATGCTGAGACGGGGAGAGCGGAGTTTGGTAGCAAATGTCTTAATAAATCACTAATGCATTTTCTTTTGTTACTGTGGTATTAAGCTCGTACCAGCTGCGTCCTCCGGTTTTACTACAACCATCTTCAAAATGATTATATCTTTGTCGTTATTTTCCAAATTTTCATATTACATTTTATTTAAAACTAACTAACCTGTGGCGTCTGAGTCCAACCAAATCCATAAATACTCGTATTTTTTAGGGTTCCGTTCCAAAAGGGTAAAAATGGGACCCTATTACTAAGACTCTGCTGTCCGTCTGTTCGTTTGTCTGTCTTCAGGCTGTATCTCATGAACCGCTTTAGCTAGAAAGCTGAAATTTTCACAGATGATGTATTTCTGTTGCCGCTATAACAGCAAATACTAAAAATAGAATAAAAAATATATTTAAGGTGGTCTCCCTTACAAAAAAATCAAAATCTACAGCCGTTTTTGGCTCAATATCAATAATGGCAACAGGTTAATTTTTGAAAAGTTCACAGAATATTTAACTGCATGCTTACTTTAATAATAAATAATTAAAATAAAATTAATATTTAAAGGGGGCTCCCATATAGTACGGAAACCTTCGCGCGCGAGTCCGACTCGTACTTGGCAGATTATTTTAGATTGCGGTTTCTCCTTGCAGAATTCATCCGGTCAACAGAATTGATGCATTAGTTTTAGTTACTGGAATTAAGCAAAAAATGATTCTGTCCACCACATACATTCGCTGATAACTTAAAAAAAAAGTAAAGCATCACCTTATTATCAGCATCATCATCATCATTTGAGCCTTTTTTTATTTCACTGCTGAGTATAGGCCTCTCTCTTGCAGTCCATCTGCCTCGGTTCTTTGACAATCGTATCCAATCGCCTTATGCATTAATAGTAGATTATGCGACATGGGGACAAAGTACTGTCTTGTGTTGCCGAAGATATATTGAACCCTGAGCGTAGCGATGAACTCTAGAGTTAACTCCCGATCATAGCGTATTATTTAGAGTCTTAAGACGCCTTTAAGATTTAGTTCCAGCGGTGCATACTTTACTTTTCATACCACCTGCGAGAAAATAAAAGCCCAGGAACTTATATCGCTAAGTACTGTCATAATAACCTCAATGTTCTCACTTAGCAACTCGGTATTGTTTACAATTAAATCAAAAAAAAAAAATAGAACGTATCTACAAGTTTTCGTGGAAATACATACCAAATCACAAATGAACAGAGAATTAAATTCTACGTAACAATCATGACCTACTCGATTATCGTGGCTTACTCGAGTGTCGAATAAAATATCTTTACAATGCCTGTATTTGTTCTAGGTTAAGAAGTTTCCATACTAATTATGACGTTCCAAATTTAAATCACTTTACTCCCTAGGGAGTTTCATACAACTTTATTGTCCTACCATAGCTCTCGAGATCGTGTTAAGATAATAATGACTTGTTTTTGTAAGACATTGTAAGACATTTAATGGGTAATTTTCGAGCTGGTGGTATGAAAAGTATTTTGTATGCTATTGTACGTAACTATGCTCATTTTATAAAATTAGCTCTCGGGCTATAAACCTTCGTTGAGATTTCGAATGGATGGCGCCCGTACTAAGGAGCTATAAAGATTACAAGATTTGCTAATGGACCCCCTAATTAATTATTAAGATGTAGGTTTGCGCTATAATTTTAGCGTGTTGGGTGTGATAAGCCAAAGTGGCGGTAAAGTGCTCTACTTATGATAATACGACTAGGTAGGATATAAGTGGTCGTTGACACAAGATATTCTATCATAATATTATCGTCAAAATGTCTCACCAAAATTATTATGAGAAACAAACTCTATTCAAGGCACTAACCGTCTTACCACAAAAGTTTTACTCACGCTTTAGACAATGTCTCTCGGAACGAACGAATGAACTGCCTCGGTGGCTCAGTGGTTAGTGACCCTGACTTCTGGGTCAAAGAGGCGTGGGTTCGATCCCCACCTAGGGCAAACATTTGTATGATGAACATAGATGTTTGCTCTGTGTCTAGGTATTATTTAGGTACTATCTATATAAGTATGTATCTATCTATATAAATATGTATATGTAGTAGGTATATCAGTCTCTGACAGCCATATCACAAGCTATGCTTAGTTTGGGGTGAGAGACCGTGTGTAAGATGTCCCCTAATATTTATATATTTAAATATATTTAATGTTTTACAGTATAAATCGCACGGATAAACAGTGTTTAAAGTGTGTTTAAATCTTTTGCCGTAAGGCAATATTTTAGGCAATTTTCGTGGTGGTCACCAAGAGACTTATTGCACAACCGATAGTGCTACACTTTTATGAATGGTACGTCTAGTATGATATTAGTTTGTAACAATTTCATCACTAGGTAGCAGTTTTCTTTTAGCGACTAGGTACTTTGAACCGCTCAAAGTACCTACTATTTACTATTATTGGAGAATTTTTAGAAATAAACGTTTTTGTCAATGAAACATAGTACTGAAAGTGATTGAAGCATCTCTAGCATGCTGGTTCAGTTGCGGGTTTTCAAATCACCTTTTCACCACATTTTCTTTGGGTGGGAACGATACGGTAACAGGCATGGTATCAATATAGTTACATGAAAGGATAATGATCATGTCAAAATGATACTGTATAGGTAGACTAGTACAGGTAAAACATTTTTGTTAAATTCGTTGGAATCTTGAGATTATTGCAAGTTCAGTGAGTCAGTCAATACTTATTAAGTACAATCTCAGCGGTACCAAGTCCACTGTTGGACAAAGACTTCTCAGATTTCTATTAGGACTTTTTGAAAGCGGTCTCTTTCCATTAGTCTATTGATTTATCTTTGCAGCCTCTATATGACCCATTTAGGCGTTTTTCTTGTGCTGTGAAAAGGTCAGTATATGTTACAAATTTTTTAATTAATTAATAAATATTATGGGACATCTTACACACGGTCTCTGACCCCAAACTAAGCATGGCTTGTGATATGGCTGCCAGAGACTGATATACTACATTTATATACTTACGTAGATAGTACCTAAATAACACCCAGACACAGAGCAAACACCTATGTTCATCACACAAATGTTTGCCCTGGGTGGGGATCGAACCCACGCCTCTTTGACACAGAAGTCAGGGTCACTAACCACTGAGCCACCGAGGCAGTCAAAGAAAGTATTTATAATATTTGTTGCCTTGTAATCTGCCGTTCTCCCTTATTGCTAGCTACTTTTCTCCTCCAAAGCTGATAGTCGCAGCATCCAAGTTATGTCAAGTAATAAATAACACGTGTCCCGTTTAGAACTTGGACGCTTCCAACTTTCTTATTCCATTATAATATTTTCAAGATCGCTCGTAAATTTCCCCACGTGGTGTTAACTAAGTGATTAATTTTCTGAGATGATAGGGATGGCAGGGAGATTGTTTTGATGTTGATTGATTATGGAGAACTTATTGACAGTAACAAATTACTACCGCAACCACTATTGCATAAAAGGCATATCAGAGAAGTAGAGATGATTGCTATGTCATTAATTTATGATTATTTACTTGTTGATAATTATTTTATTACATGAGCAACTTGTAAATTTGCACACATCCACATAATGCCTTCAATAATATGAAATATCAAGAAATGGTCACAAATTCTGTACAAAAATATTGACATAAAATATACTTACAAATGTTCTAAGAAAAAGTTTAAAAACCTTATCTTTTTTTAGTTAGAGGATAAAAGTAGCGAGTCTAGCCTACGAGACTCAAATCCTAGACATACAATTACTTACATTGAGATTACTAGGCACGTAGGTATACCTACATAAAAAGCATTGACCGGGAGCTACTAAGTAAATCATAAACTTTTTGGTTGTTTGTAAAAATCCTCCTTTAATTTTAACATCAAGCATTACGTAATTACGACCGAAAGTACTCACGTATCGTAATTATTCTCGAGGTAAAATCGTACGAGTGTTTTAACGCTTCCAAAGTTAGAGAAATACATAAACGCACATTATAGCAGCCCTACTAAAAGTTAACAACCCAGTTTTATGATTAACCCCCTAATTTGATTACGCATAACATTATTCCTGTTGAGATTCACATTTTATTTACGATGAACATTAAAAGGCTGTATAATAAACCTAGAACGAAACCCGCAAAGAGAAGTAACGAAAGTCGTGTTAGAATACATTGAAAAGTTATTAAAAAACTTTACTGCTTTTTTGAAACGTTTATAGGTGAAGTTAATTACCCTTTTATTATATTAAAATTCAATGTTTTATAAACAATTATGCTTATTCATTTAAACAAACTGCTTATTAAGTATCATTCGTATTAAGTACACGCAAGAGTTTAGTTTGATTTCTCAATTAATTCAATGGTGATTTTATTCATAACTATGCATTAAAGTTTTTCCTTAACTTTGGGGTTTTTAAATACCTTCATGTTAACATTAGGTACCGAAAATTTAGTCTAAAATGTTCATTTATAGCTGTAAGCTTAAAATAATTAATAAATGAGCTATTACGTTGTAGAAGCTGTTGCTTTGCAAAATGCAAGAATTTAGACATGGAAATACTCATAATTACGAGTATTACTATGAAATCTACTGCGAAATCACGAAAAAATGATCAGTTGCTTCATAATTTCATACATTTATTTTATCAAAAACTAGCTGACCCGGTGAATTTCATATCACTACTGATTCGGTCGATTCTAATTTCGATGGCGTTTGGCGCTACCAATGGAAGGAACATTTTGCATAGGAAAATTAAATCGACCTTTTCATTATTTTCCACGCAATTTTCCTAATTATTTTCGTTCATAAGAACCTTCTGCTGACGATAACAAATACTTACAGCAAAAAAAGAATCAGAGAAATCGTTGTGTGACCAAGGAAATAGCGATTCATTTTTATAGATAGAAGAAGAAGAGAAGATGAACAGACTTTTTGTGTGGAATAACAAATTTTCTGTGAATAGAAACTAACTACATTCGAAGGCCTGACGGCATGACGCTGGTCCCATGGAAGTGTGGACGGCCCTTAGTATGGGACGCAACTTGTGTCGATACTTTGGCACCGTCACATCTTTCTGAGACTCAGAGTAGGGCTGGAGCTGCGGCCAATTCGGCGGAGCAGCACAAGCGGCGCAAGTATGCTAACCTCGGTAGTGGTTACATATTTGAGCCATTTGGAGTTGAGACATTGGGTCCGTGGGGGCCGGGAGTTCATATCATTTTCAAAAGTCTTTCTGGGCGTCTGGTGGACGCGACGCGTGACCAAAATGCTGGTGTTTATTTGGCTCAACGCATAAGCATTGCCATTCAGCGTGGCAATGCAGCCAGCATGCTGGGCACGCTGCCAACTGGCAGTGGGCTTGAGCATTTGGATTATCTTTAGACCTTCAAAGGTCTGAGGGTGATCCAATGCTTTTTGTGTAATAGTAGTGTAGTTTTGTTGTAGTTAATAAAGGCACTTTTGCCCGAAAAAAAAAAAAAAAAAAAAAGAAAAAAAAAAAATTCGAAGAATATTCTATACCAACATCATGTAGTCTTGAAAAGTTTATTAAAATCGAAGTTATTCTGAGCAATTTGATCAATAAATACTGTTAAGAACCTAATCTCAAATTCTATTAAAACTGTAATAATGTAAAGCTCTTGTAATATCTCTAGAGATACTTTCAGTAATGAGATTATTCGATTTGCGCTCTAAAATTGTCAGCTTATCTAACTTTTAAAAAGAGTAACAATTTTAATATTTATCAAGTTTTAAGCAGTACCTAATTTTATTTATTTTGTCATCAGGCTAAAGAACTTGTCCACTGCGTTAAAATTGATGAAGACGGATTGTTTTTATAGGGGAACAATTCGAATAAGTTTTATATTATTAAAAAAAACTTTTTTTTTAACTTTTACTGAACTAGTACTCGCCAAGACGAGTCAAACAAGCTGAAACTCGATGAGGTTACGTCGTTTTATTACAGAGTTCCTATGACCTTCCAGCTTCATGAGCTTGGTTACCATTGAAAGACAAGCTACTCGCCAAGACGATTCAAATAAAAGCAAACTCGATGAGGCTGTGTCGTTTCATCGCAAAGTTTCTTTGGCCACCGTCCAGCTCCATCATCAGATCAGCACCATCATCATAATATTGCTATGTCACGCAAATTACACAGGTATGCAAAATTTCAGCTCAATAGGTAACCGGGAAGTGGATCAAATTTAATTTGCCACATTTGATGACGTCTGTCATCAAATCGGAAGAGTGAAACTAAATAACGTTAATAATCGGACTCGCGCACGGAGGGTTCCGTACTGTATGGGAGCCCCCCTTAAGTATTTATTTTATTTTAATTTTATAATTTACTATTGAAGTGAATATAAAACTAAGTATTCTGTGAAAATTTCAAGCATCTACCGGTTACCATTATTAATATAGAGCGATAAACGTCTAAAATTTAAGGTTTGTTGTATGGGAGCCCCCCTTAAATATATATTTTATTTTATTTTTAGTATTATAGCGGCAACAAAAATACATCATCTGTGACAATTTCAGCTGCCTAGCTATCATGGTTCATGAGATACAGCCCGGTGACAGACAGACGAACATACGGACAGACGGACAGACGGACATCGAAGTCTTAGTAATAGGGTCCCTTTTCCCTTTGGGTACGGAACCCTAAAAATGACAATCCTGAGAATTCATAGAAATCCATATAAAGCAACAAATTCGTCGGCTTCATTAAAAATGCCAAGTCGATGGTCGGCTTTCCGATTCCAATCCAATGGATGCGTTGCTATAAGTAAGTTAGTGTAGGGGAAATAACTTGCCAGTCTTTGTCGTCTGAATACCTCTGACAGTCTGACATAAGCAGTTGAAAGAATTAGGTTTTGTAATATAACCTGTCACACGAGCCACGACAGCGCTCAGTTGTAGGTATTTTCGCGTTTTATTTACCTTGTATTTGCCATGTATTTGCGCTTTAAATTTTTCTTCCCAGGACTGATTGTACTGACCGGTAGCTTTAGGTCTTTTACAGTAATGTATCGGGCATTTAGTAGTCCACTGCCGAACATATGCCTACTCTTGAAAAGCAATTAGGCCATATTCACCACGCTGGTGGCCCAATGTGGGTTCATGACACGACGTATTTGTTAGTCACGTTTGTAAGTGCTAATAATAAGAGCAACCCGTAGACAGGTGCTATATGTGGCATGAACCTAGTATTTAACCAATCATAGAACCTACTTCTTCTTCCTGG
Source organism: Hypomecis atomaria (assembly GCA_964007245.1). Taxonomy (NCBI): domain Eukaryota; kingdom Metazoa; phylum Arthropoda; class Insecta; order Lepidoptera; family Geometridae; genus Hypomecis; species Hypomecis atomaria. Next base: position 15,381,630 of record OZ023291.1, read on the forward strand.
CTTTATTCCTATTTTATTTGGGGTTCGCCCTCTTAGTACAGCCTAGCGCCACTCCGCACTGTTGTGGGTTGTCAGTTCATTGGTATTTGTAATTTTCATGTCATTGTTTACGGTTTGCATCCAGGTCATTGGTGGACGTCCACGGCCTTTTCTTCTCTCTTCTGTGGTCATCAATCACAGAGCCTGAAAAGTAAATATTAAAATCTGTCATTGGTTGTAGAGCAGGCCGCAGCCGCGCAAGGTTTAGAGTCCCATAGATTTTACAATACAAGATAGTTTTTTTTTTTTTTAATTCCATGTTTCCCTCGCATATAGGCAAGGTCTTAAGTTAACCAAAGAATAATAGTCAACAATTTAATAATACTTACTATTACATAATATGTGGATATGTGTTAGACGTTCTAGACTCCTAGCAAGCTTTAGGACTGGTATTATAGTTCAAGCAATTGTGAGAGTTCCACAATTAGGCAGCGACGTAACGGTAGTATTGCAGTTGGCAGCAATTTGCGAGGCAAGTAACTGCTGGCAGGTGACATCGCTCGCGTGAGGCTACACCAATTACGGACTGCAAATAGTACTGTCGCGAACAAAATGCAGACCTGGCAGGAAGGGAAAAAGACCTGAGTTTCAGCGTTGCTGTCTGACACGCCCCTTATCATTACAATATCGCCTCGAATCGTATTGCTCATGTTTGATTTTTTTTTATTTTATTTGCTGTTGTAAAGTGTTTTCTCTAATATTTAAATGATGCCATGAAAACAGCCCGTCGAATTTGGACACGATTAGTATTAGACTAAGGGAGATGTTACCGTAAGATAAGCCTTTATCTGGATAGGTCATGCCCAACATTTTTTCTGTCATCTGCCACTGACAGCAGTGGGATAGAGAATATACCTACCTCTCTTATAAAGATGTAGATGGATTAACGTAGGTACTTATTAACTTTGAACTAATTCGAACAAACGATTTGATACTAATCGTGGCCTGCATACAAGTTGCGATATCCCGTACTTATCAGGTTACAAGGAGGCTTTTCTTTATGTATCGCCTGTAGATTTATAACACAATTGACTAGGCTGCATCGCATCGAGCTGGTTCCTGCGGTCATTGTCAGGTGGTCTGTTTATGCAAGTAAATGTAAAAATAACATACAAACAAATTTCGAGCTTCTGCTTCGTCGAGTATTTTACTATAGGTAAGTATATCCTGCTTGAAAAGCTGAAAGTTGAGGTTTATTAATTATTTTTTATTGTGTAATAATAGGCCAACAGCATAAACTAACAAGAGGATGGATTACATGAGGCGAAATTACATGATAGTTGGGTACTGTACTGTACTGTACTGTACTGTATCAGCCTTTTTAATAGTCCACTGCAGGACGTAGGCCTACCCACGAAGGGTGATTGGGCCATATCCACCACGCTGGCCCAGTGCGGGTTGGTTGATAGTTGGGTAGCTTCAAATTATTATTGCTGTCATATAATTTTCCGGGTATAGAAGTTGGTTTTCAAAATTTAAAAGCCGTCTCATTAATCTGTACGAGCTCCAGCGAACACGACTACGAAGCCGTGTAAAGTCGACTGTACAATGACTTTATGTCCACAATTAGAGGGATTCCTAGACGCTGGCCTGTGAGAGAGTTATTCCTCTACTTACACTGTATAAGTCATAGATCATTCCAGATGGGACATGTCGTTTGTTGTCTCGATCTAGCTGGGGCCTAATTTTGCCTGAAAGTATCCTCTGAATTGTTACACGTGGTTTTAGTATATTTTGACACTATAGATAAAGGGAAGTGACTCACGTAATTTAGTAGTCGTAATGACTACAGCTTAAATCGCATTTGGCAAGCTTTCTTAAAATTGCCGAATGCCTATCGCGCAGACCTGTCTCGAGACATCGTTTTGCGAGTCGTCGCATTGCGAGATGGGTCCGCGCGCTAGCAATGGCCAACTCGAGAAATACTAAATGCAGTGGAAACTATAAGTAGTCGTAACTTAACTGCTCATTACATAAACCATAAAATTGTACTCATTTTCAGTAGTCGTTAATTCATTCGTCACACAGCAGGCGTGGAGCTCCCGAATTCGGGCTATCGACTAATGATAGTTGGCTATCTTTATATCGGTTTATATCTGGCATGCGGGTATTCCTCGCACGTACCCTAACAATCAATGAAATTCATCGGTTGGTGTGAAGCAAGCGTGGCGGGGGGATTCGGTACGTCTCAGTACTACTCTTTCAAAACAAATACGCAGTGAAGAATATCCTACAATCCGCAAGCGGGCCCTATCGTCTAATAAAAACGGCTATCGCATGCTTAAACAGAAATCTCCCGTACCCCGAACGCAAGCTCTAACGACCAATGAAAATGCGCCTCTATTTTGCATAGTAAATTAAATATTATTTATTATTACACAACGCCAAAAATTATTACTCATTTACTACTCATAGAGTTCAATAAACCACTCATTCATATGCGTCATATCTCGACTGAATTCTGTAATATAATGCTTTATTAACATGTATTATGCGGTATAGGAGTATTTGCTGCAATTGCCGCAAACAACTGACTTGCGGCGCCGGATAAAAGGAAATACTCTTTACACCTCTATGGTATAACTTTTAGAATAACTAACTTTAACTACTCGCATACTCGACTCTGTAACTCTTCCTGTGCTTCGTGAAAAATGCTTAGCTGATGGTTTTTCTACGCTTTTGTGGTATTTGAAGAACGGTCATGTAGATAATGAAGAGTCATTAATTTATGATTGCACGGTCTCGTTAAAATTATTTCACACAACATTGCTGTGAACCGAATCAAAGAATTTGAAAACTTTAAGGTAGATACTGCGTAAAGTGAACCTGAGGACTGAATACCGATGGGGTCGAGAAGTTCTCGAGTAGAGACCACGTACCGGCAAGCGCCGCGTAGGATCTCCACCCACGTCGTGGACAGATTACCTTATTAAGACCACAGGATAGCGCTAGATACAAACCGCTTCCAACCAGTCTTATTCGAGATATTTGGGGAGGCCTATGTCTCTAAGTCAAACGACGAAGTCCACGACGACAGTAGATATTTGATTATAGAGGTTTAAGAGTTAAGTAGTAGAAATATGGCTACGGGTTTGTAAAAAATCGTTGATGTCAATCGTAAAGTCAACCATCAACATCAATTAAGCTGAGGGAGCCATGGTATCAACAACTTTTGTTAATTCATCTAACTACGAGTATATCTATGTAACTGTGAAATAGAGTGGGCGTTTTGTGGCAATAGTGCTGCGTTTGCTGGTGTGCTAAGTGAGCCCAATATTTGCCCGCAACAAGGTGTCCTTTATCATGACTTATACGAGTATAGCTACGCAAAACTAACTATTGTGACTTATTCATGGCCATGTACTGCCAACACACGTTTAACACTGAACATTCTATTGCTGATAAAATATGATGATAATTTCTAACACTCCGACGCTCTCATCTCAATAAGATTTCTAACTCTAACACTCAGGATGTTGGCTCCCGCTTCTTCCTAATTACACAGACATACAATCCGAGGATATAAATCATAAACGCTGTTTGGTGTTAATTCGAAGCGAAATCTGAAGAATGTGGACGGCCTTTCTAGAATTTAGTTCGAGCCAGTTATTGATCTTCATACCATAGTTATATTTTTTTTTCTTGGTTGAACTCTTGTTGTTCGGAGTGGTTCCATCAGAGTTGCCAGCTGTAGCCTATTGCGTTGCACACTGTGTTTTTTCGTTGAACTCTTGTTTTTAGGAGCGGGTCCACCAGAGTTGCCAGCTATAGCCTATTGCTTTGCACACTGTGTTATTTCTTCGTTGAACGTTAGGAGCGATTCTATCAGAGTTAACTGCTATAGCCTATTGCGTTGCACAATGTGGAACGCAATGATGACGATGTTATTATGGGTTAAAAAAATCTCTTCGTCGCGCGTCGGTCGGAAAAGGAGAATTTCTTTGCAGGCTCCACCGAGAGACAATAAATCAAAGTCGCCTACTATCAGAATTACTAACTTATTACTAACAAATGTAACCAACATAATTTCCGGTAGAACCCCGCACTGATGTGCAAATCAAGTGCATGCTATAGTTTCGAGAAGGAAACAGACAGACGCACCAAAGTTAGTACAAAAATAATTCTTATATTTGAGTAGATGACTGGAATCGAGCAATTCGGTGTTAACTAAACATTCTAAAAACGCCACGCTTATTAAAATAGCTTCTGAATTAGATAAATTAATGTGGTATCACAGTTCCGTGTACTTGCTTGAACTTTTAAATGAACATACATTTTTGTGGTGCTATTTACGATAGCACTTTTAAAAATCTCATGTTCACACTTTTTTCACGAATGTTCCAAAAAATGTTCCAATATAAATATTCTAAAAGTTTTGATAAGCGAAGCATTCGTCTAAAGTGAAGCGTCATTCATTCAGGATTCTTCTTCGTGTCGATGATCCAAATAATATTGAAGAGTATTTAAAATAAAGTTTTTTCCCAGTGCCTTGCCACTGCTTTGCGAGAGGAAGCATCGTATAGGTCCTAAAGTGTGTATTTGAGCAGTGAAGGCATGACAGGAGATGCTGCATATTTCGTACCGGAGCTCCACAATGGCACTGTGCGCTTCCTGCATACTGCTGACTCAGGGCCCAAATGGATCGCTGTACGGACAACCTTGTGAACTTAATGATAGCTGGTGAAAAGGGGGTTTCCCTTTTCACCAGCTATCATTAAGTTCACAAGGTTGTCCGTACAGCGATCCATTTGGGCCCTGAGTCAGCATTTGCATAGAGCTCATGTCAAATGACATCTGAAATACGGATCATTGATTGAAGCAGGCGTTACTTTGCGGAAATTCATCTTCAAATTTTTGTTTTGAATAAATATTTAGTTTATTTCCGCTATGTTGTTGTAGGCAAATAAGTTTAAGGGCCCTATTCGATACATTAATTAATCATTTAAATAAATCAATATGGTTAAAAAAAAAGTACGCTTTCCTACTATTAGGCACAGGTCTCTTCTCCACTATCACTATGACACCAAAATTTTGTTCAAAATTATACCTACTTAGAAGTCTGGGCTTACCTCAGAAAAATTACAAGTAAGTTCTTATTCTATGGGGCGTAGGTACGTATTTGCTATTGCAAAGTCAAACTATCTATCAATCAAAGAAGTTCTATAAATCCACTTTTGTGCAAGTTATCCTACTTATCTGGCCTATCTGGCGCCAGCGGTACAAAAGTGATTTACATTAGCAACTGTTTCAAAATAAACTGAGGCGCCTTTTTGGACATAAAAACTTCATTTTCATAATGCGAGGGGCGGAAGCTATAAAGCGGAATTGTTTCGCCCTTTCCGTTGTTCTGTTTTGTTTTTGGTTACATTTTTAAGTTTTGTTGCGTAAATTTTCTTGTTTGGCTTTTAGGCCGGATTGATGAACTGTTTTAGAAAAAAATAATCAATTTTATGTGTATGTTGACTTGTGAGATATATCTAGTTATTTTCTGCTTGTGCTCTGCTTCTTTTTAGGGTCCCGTACCCAAAGGGTAAAAATGGGACCCTATTAAGTACTAAGACTCCGCTGCCATCTGTATTTTTCACCAGGCTGTATCTCATGTATATTATATCATTAACCGTGATAGACAGTTGAAATTTTCACAGATTATGTATTTTTGTTGCCGCTATAACAAAAAACCGAAGAAAGTAAATATTTAATCCCACACAAAATCCACGTTTTTTCTCCATAATGACGATTACAACGCCTGAAATATTCAAAGAAAATACACAATATCTAATCACTTAAAAAATAAATAATTAATGTAAAATCAATTGCAAGTGGGGCCCCATACGGTACGGAACTTTTCGTGCGCCAGTCCGACACGCACTTGGCCGATGTTTTTTTTTTCTAATTAAATGTCGAGACGTGCTACAGGCTTGCTTGTGTGAAAGTGTTACGCATGACATTAATTATTTCCTATGATACCTAAGTTTGCACCACCCAGAATTTTTAACTTTACCATTGCAAATTCCTCCAGGGCACAGCTCACTCGTCGCTCTGAGATACCAATATGTTAAAACACACGTTGCCTTGAAATTTCGTTGAAAATATCGCTTATTTATCCTGATCACAATATTGTATTCACACTACTACTTAGCGGTGGAATTTAGCGGCAGAACCCTGCCAATACAAATTATTCTTCTAGTTTGCTGGTGTAGTTTATTATGTAGACTATTATTAGCCAGTTTTTCATACAATGCAAATTAAAGTCAACACTACCTTATCTGAAGAGTTATTGCGGCAAATTTAGCTCTCAAAGATTCTGCGGAGTATGTTTGATCATTTATTTATTTATTCAATTAAGTACGAGTACGGCATACACGAATTACACTAATGGCAATGATATTTAGTAATTTGTTATATCCGACTTGCTAGTCTTGTGTTAGAATTCAAACCATCCAAAGGCATGTTTAATTAGGGGCATTTAATTTAATTAATTATAATTTAATTTAATTTTATTCATGAAAGCTTCTGTAAATTTTTATTTATAAAGAGGGTAAAAATATCTAAGATATTGTTAATTTATTAATTAATTAAAAATTATGAAAAACAAATAGAACAATCATGGAAAATTCCATTATTTATATCCATATTGTAGAACTTTCCAGTACTGTCTATGTTTGTAACATTGTAAGGTGTAATAATTTTACGCCCTTTCTTTGTTTAGACTTAATTTATTTGTTTTATAATTGTTAGTTAAGGTGATGATGATCCTTGTCGATGCATTTGACATGTTATTTTCACGTATCCTGTAAAGTTATAATCGCAGGGTCGCGATTGAGCAGAATGGCCGTGTGGTCGTTTGAAATTTAGCGCCAAATATTTAAATTATAGACTAATTCAAAGTTTAGCCGTGGCGCTAGTGATACTTGCTATGTCGTTTCTGTCGACGTGCAATCATAAAACAATTTAAAGTACTCATATAAAAATAAATTAAACTTTGACAACTTCGCAGTTGTAAATAACTTATATTTCAATAAAAAGTTTCTAGCTAATTTATTTTAGCTAAAACTTATGTGTGAAAATAATAATTATATGAGCTGATGACAAGACAAGGGCTTCATTATCGCCAAAATATTGCGTAAGTAGAAACGTGAGCTGATTGTGAAGAAAATTAAAAAAAAAGAGATGTCAGATTATTGTCTTTGTTGAACTTGAAAAATAATCTCTAATTTTGGTTGTAATCGTTCCATTTTTAGTATTTAATCAATAAATTGTGAATTAATGGTTTCTATTTGTATTATTTAGGTTCCTGTCTCTCTAAGCAGCTATGTAGTTTTTATGTACCGGACAACTATTTGAGAGCCAGAAAGCATGAATTTTTTTCCCGCCCGCGTTATCGCACAGTTGCGCGAGCTAACTCGCCTCTTCCGCGTATGCTATCCGCACTCAACGGGCTCCTGAACTCATACCCCACCTGTGACCTGTTTGTGGATAGATGGACGCATATATTGACGCTCTGTTTGACTTATTGTGAAAGTGTGACCTAATTGTTTTAGTTTATTTTGTGTTTTTATTGATTTTGTGTTTCTATTAATTTTAAAATTCAATGTGCATATTTGATTGATTTTATTATTTGTTAATTTAATTCAATTATTGACTATTATTCTAATTCTAATTGTAATATAATAATATGATTTAATTAACGTAATTGGTGTTTATACCGTGTTGATTGAAATAAATAAATTGAAATTGAAAAAAAAAAATTAAATTAAACATTCAAAATAACTTTATAGAAGACTAACAACAGGTCTTCCTGGTCACTAAGTATTTGTTTTCTATCTATTTCAAGTGCTAGGAAATTCCCAAAGAAAAAAAAAGTCAATGGCGACCCTCACGTTAATTTCTAATAGGTCCTCAACTAATATTTAGATTGCAATCGATGTGGACACTTATAAATACGTGTTTGTTTACCGAAATGAGCGAACTGTGACCAAAAGTGACCATGGAACTAAAAACTTCAAATATGATTTACATCATGAAGATTACGTCATTAATAAGGAATGTCCTGTACGTAAGATGATTTGACAAGTTTTAGACGCTATTATTAACTACACATGAGCTATTTTTAAAATGTTAGTAAACATCTTTAAGAGCCCAGAAATATAGCTAAGTTTTCTTGCTATTTTCTTTGCATTATTATTATGTACATTATTGTGTCGATCGAAACGTCGGGATGATGAGGCATTTATTTATCTCGTAATTTGAGTGCGCGATTAGTCCTGTAGTACATAATAATAATGTGTTTAAATCGCGAAAGTTTAAAAACAACATTTTCTTTGCAATTTCCAATTGGACCATTGTGGTAGATATGGTTCAATCACCTGTAGGTGGGTGAGACATCCTGCAGTAAACTTTAAAAAAAAATGGCCAGTAGGTGCAGGTTCCAATTTCCTTTTTCACTTTTTACAGTAAGTTAATCTGGGAAATCTAGCTTTGTGCATAGATACATTTTAGGAAAGCGTAAAAGTTTCCTTTTTTACTTGGGTATGTCACTATTAAATTTTTTACCTAGACAATAAACAGGATTCACCTAGCTTAAAGGCTAGTGCACTATAATTATTGTTTTTACTCGTATGTAGTGTATATGATACATTCCCTTCGAGAAAATGTCTAGATAGTCACAATCGTGCAAAAAAAGTGTCCGAGCCAAAACCCTGCCCAAGCTACGTTATGGACAGGCTTTTAACAACGCAGCGCGATGCCAAAGTGCTCGGTTACAAGCACTAATTAGGTGACATACCGTCAAGATTCGAGAAAACGGGTGATTGAGAATTATTTAATGTACGTACCCTACATATATAATATACCTAAATCATTATGTATGACGGCGCCCGGACATTTTTTACTACTTTCACTTAGGGACTGTGGCTCTGTAGATATTTTCTCGAAGTACGTACCATACATTTTGTTGAAAATCTTTACCTACCTTCTAATTGTGAACAATTTGCAAAATAACAATTACACAAAGGAAAGTTTTTATTTCCTTACCATTTTCGTCTCATGCTATGCAGTTGCCGGCGGCATTCCGTTTTTCCAAAGGTCAGGTGCTCCCATGATTTACTCGTTCCAATATTACGGAGTCAGGTGGCGGAACGGACGATGGAATTAAACTCGCTAGGAAATATATAGCCTACCTCGTGACCTGGAGGATGCGAAATTGGTAGGTCTTTAGTATTTTCTGAAGTTTTGGAATTATCACTAGAACACCAAGGTGCAAAAATATATAACTATATATCAGTAAACGTGCAAGTAGGATGCTCTCAACTGGAACAACTACTGTTTGGGGTCTACCTTTTTTAGGGTTCCGTACCCAAAGGGTAAAAATTGGATCCTATTACTAAGACTCCGCTTTCCGTCTGTGCGTCTGTCTGTCTGTCGCCAGGATGTATCTCATGAACGGTAATAGCTAGAAAGTTAAAATTTTCACAGAATACTTATTTCTGTTGCCGCTATATCAACAAATACCTACTAAAAACAAAAAAAAAAAATTTGAGAGGGGTTCCCATACTTACAACAAACCTGTTTTTTCCCTTTTTCGCTCGATATCAATATCCATGACAGCTAAATGCTTGAAATATTCACAGAATATTTCGTAAAATATTCACTTAAAAAATAAAGAAATAATTAAAATTAAATAAATACCCAATCAATACCAATATACAAGAAACGTGATTTTTTTGCCCGACGTTAATAACGGCAACAGGAAAATGTTTAAAATATACACAGAATATTAAGTTAATAAAAAGTTATATACCTATTAATATTAAGTTGTAAATTCCCTTCAAAAATAAATAATTAAATTAAAAAGAAATATATTAAGCGGGGCTTCCATACAGTACGGGACCCTTCGTGCGCGAGTCCGACTCGCACTTGGCCGATTACATGTATAATAATTTAGATAGTAAAGTAAGAAGTAGCCGTGGTGGTCTAGTGGTAATGATACCCGCCTTACCTTTACACCTTGTGAGGTCGTGGGTTAAAACACGGTTCCGCACCAATGAATTCCTTGGAATTTATGTACGGAATTTCACACCACTGGCTTTTCGGTAAAGGAAAACATCGTGAGGCAACCTGCATATGTCCAAACAAAAAATTCCATGGCTTATGTGAATCCACCAACCCGCACTGAGCCAGCGTGATGGATATGGCCCAATCACCCTTCGTGGGTAGGCCTACGTCCTGCAGGCTTTATATTAAAAAGGCTGGTACAGTACAGTGCAATATGGATAAAGCTTTAGAGCTGTGTCACTTGGTATTATTAAATATAAGAGTAATATTTTGCTTAAACGCTTTCTATGCTCGAGAGCCTTGGCATCTCTTAGTTAGAGTTTTTCTCCGATACACAGAAATCTTCATCACCGTAATTGCTAAATAGTTAGAGATCCGCATACGTATCTCGGGTCCTTAATCCCGAGATCTTGCACCCTTATCTTCCCCTGTCATTTATAACCTTCGTACTGACGTACATATGTGAGGGTTCCGTATGGTATTATGGTCATGGACAAGCGAATACGACAGATGTACAACTTGCTTTAAAATGCAGTTCTTAATAATTATTTTTGCCAAAATTGGCACAATCGAATTCAAACGTTGCAAAATTGAAATACGTAGTTCGCTCAAATCGATGCATGACATTTTTACAAGCTTTTAATCAACTTGTAATGGATGGTCCTATGTATGTACGTTCGGGTGGAATCTTGCTAGTTAAATTTGACCCGGTTTTTTTCCCGGTTTCAGATTGAGCTGAAATTTTGCACGCATATGCATATCGCGTATGCAATAATATGGTACAATAGAGCTGATCTGATGATGGAGTCGGAAGGTGGCCATAATGATGAAGGTTTATAGTATCTTCAATATCATAATTAATACCATACTTAATGACGATGGTTTATAGTATCATCAATATCAAGGGTTGAACCTGGACACGATTGGCACAGAACCGAGGCAGGTGGCACTGCAAGAGACAGGCCTATACCTATACCCAGCGGTGGGATAAAGAAGACTGCGGATGATGATGAATGATGATGATGTAGCAACTACCTTCACTACTAATTACGCGCGCCAACCGCCAGCCAATCACAAGCCGTATCGCCGCGCCTCAACCAATCACAAGCCGAATCCTGCATCGCGCAAACGAAATTTACAGCGACGGCTGAACCAAATCAAGACCTAATGTTAGAAGGTCGGATAGCTATCCCCGGGCACAACACCACGTCCGCAAGAGTAGTCCTTTGTGGGTAGTTATCCTTTCACACCACATGGACGAACACAACGTCCATGTGGCGAGCCTTCGCGGTCGCCATCGCTACCGACCTTCGCGCGACGCGGCCGACATCCGCGGACCACGCGCGTGCTTTTAAAATTAAAAATGCTATTTTCTTTTGTTTTGATAAAAATATTAAAATATTCTCTTGCGGTGAATTGAACATTTGTTTTGGCTATTTACGTACAAAATTAAATATGTATTGAAATTCGCGTAAAAATAAATTGTTCAATCACGTCGGGGTCACCAAAATGTTCAATTCACCGCAAGAGAAAATTCATATCTTATTGTTCAAACAAAATGTTTCAAATTAAGAATGCGATCGTCTTTTGTTTGTTCTCAAAACAAAAGACGATCGCATTCTTAATTTGAAAATCACGCGCGTGGCTCGCCGAGGTCGGTCGCGTCGCGCGGAGGTCGGTAGCGCTGGCGACCGCGAAGGCTCGCCACATCCATATGGTTATGTCTCTGTTGTAATTTGATTCTTAGCCAGGCTTACATCCTGTGTCTTTGGGGACGCAGAGTGCATATTGTGGGTGATGATAAATCGGTTAGACAAGCGAGTGGCTCCCTCTAAGGGCATTAGCTTTTGTGGTCTTAGTAATTGCATCAATAAAGCAGTAGTAATGCGTAGAAAGAATCAACAAGCGTTTACTAAAGCCATTTTTCATACGTTCTCGGAGTATTTGTTTATATGCCCGTCACACCGCAATAAGTACATTATTAATTAGTGATATTTTCAGAGAAGCATGGTGGGTTAGTGATAGTGGACTTCCTTAATTGTAAGAGATTCTGGTTCCGTACCAATGAGTTCTTTGGAAACTATATACGGATTTTCACATCACTGACTAAGTATTTGGCGAAGGAAAAATTCGGGAGGGAAGCTACAAATATTTGCTGAGAAAAATTAGACTATATTATGTTAACTACAAAAACTAAAAAAATAAAATTGTTGTTCCATAGAAAAATATCGTTCACGTTGATAAGGAATAACTCTGTATAGCCTTGCCGTACTTCTTGAGTAGGTCTATGTTCAGCAATGGACCAATAGAGGTCAATATACCTATCTAGTACAATATAGATATCTTCTAAGCCAGTGTATACAGTTCTTGTAGTAATACTCCTAAAAAGTCTTCAGTTAATTGTGTACATTTCTACCCACTGTTTCGAAATTAAACAAATAGTAGCACAGTTCACGTTCTTCTATGTCAATCTATTTAAATACAAATCTTACGAATTATGTTTTATAAATTGTTTATGCGTTCAGTTGTTTCTTGTCACTAATTAATAAATGGCAAATCGCAAACGGTCGTGTTATTTAAGATTTATGATTAATACGGGTGGCACCGACGACGATCCAATCTATAGACTTCTAACTGCAAATAAACTTCAAGTAGAAATTCTAATCTAAGTATATGAGTAGTTATAATTAATAATTAAGTATCTTTAGATCGTTGAAGTATATACATTAACTCGGTGATGTTTTAATTTGTTCTTAACTTTATCTTTCTCAATAAATTTAATGTTGTCTTATATTTTATTGACAGATATCACAATGCGCATCATTATCGTTAACTCTCCTCCCGCTACGCTGCCCTCTTCAGGTCACTATTTAAGATTTATTTCCGTCTCTTCATCATCATTACCTTTTCAACCAGTTAATCTGCTGAGCTATGTCTCCGATAACTTCTTCTTGAATACGTATTTTACCTGACTTCCAAAAAGGAGGCGATTCTGTGTTCATGTGCAAGTATTTTTTTTTGTGTATGTTCATCGATAATTTCGTCAATTGTGAACCGAATCAAAAAAAAAAAATTCGTTTGAGTGGTCCAGTGTTGTATAGTAGATACGTAAACTAAATACCTACGTATTATTTCTCGGGTCTTTTGATTAATCAGCCCATGGCCGGCTCAGCCACGAGCTCATTTCACCAATTTGTACTTATTTCATCCATACATCATCCACAAGTGAATGCATTAAAATATTTCCCTGACACTTCAAACTTATTGTTCCGAGAAAGTCAGTTGGACTGATATAGAACGGCTTCGATTTGTTCCTTGGCTCGGCTTTCGGTAATAAATTGAATTAATTACGCACAATTGCGGTTTTATTGGTATAAGGAAATGGATTAATGATGTTGGGTGCATTTAGCTTCGCTAAAATCACTCTAATAACAGTTGTTTAAGCCAATTTTACACTAGTGCAGTGGTGTAGAGGTTGTAGTAGTCTAGTGGGAGAAAGCTCGTCTTAGATTTATGAGATCGTGAGTTCGAATCTAAGTTTTGTATAAGAAATTAGATGGTGTATGTGATTCACTAAGCTGAAACTGGCCAGCGGGGTTACTGGTTACGGCCTGACCAAACTATAAGGCCTTACCCACATGTTAGGATTATATACAACAGTGAAATTTTAATAGGCCGATAGCCGTGGCAATGGAAAGACACACTTGCCTCACCAGCTGATTACGTAATACCCTACGAGAAACTCCCGGCAGGCCGTGACCTCCTGTGGCCTACGTGTACGTGTAAGTCGTTAAATCGGTTCCGGACCCAAGTAGGCCGCTGTAGGCACAACCTAATAAAATGGGGATAATCAGAGAACGCTCAGTTTCAATGTGGAGCTCCAGTACAAAAAATGCAGCACCTGCTTTCATGCCCTTCGCCAACCTGTAATTTCCAAGACCTGTACGACGCATTCCCTCGTGAAGTACTTAGCTGTGGCGAATTACTGGGAAAAGGTCTTCTGAATATGAGATACTAGATTTTGCCCGCGGCTTCGCCCGCATGATATTTCGAGGCCCGACCTTACCACACTTAATAAAGGAGGTGGAAAATAAAATAACAAAAATTCGATTTGACATTTTGTTCGATACGACAGTTCTTTTTGACATTTCTTGGAGCGCACGCTAGAATAGCTCGCAGATGGCAGAATTTTTCCTACTTACTTAACACTTATTGTTATAATATGGAAAATTTACGCAATATCATAATGATTTATAGCCTATGTGTTATTCTGATGTACGAGTATAAGCTATATAATTGCAAAGTTTCATCTCAATCCGTTCAGTAGTTTTTGCGAGAAGAAGTAACAAACATCCATACATCCATCCATCCATCCAACCATCCTTACAAACGTTCACGTTTATAATATTAGTAATATAGGATCTGGATCATCGACACGACGGAGAAGAAGAAGAAAAAACAGCAGCACCTACACAAGTGTCATAAATGTCCTTTGTCTCATTGTGGTTGTTTTACTTGCTTAAGTAACCGGGAGCAAGATGAAATTAAAAACTTTTAAGTAAACCCCATCATTCAAGGCGTAAGTAACCTGGAAGCGGCGATAAAAGCCAAGAGAACTGATTTCCATAGTCTGTACATATAATTATATCATTTACAATGCAAAGCCGCAGAAGAAACAAAAATCTCTCACAGATTGCGTGACGCCGCTTTGCTATTGCATTATCATTAGTCATTCACTAGTGTGACTTGATGATACCCATAGTAAAAAAAATGCAAGTGGAGCCCCTCCGCGCGGAAAAAATGAAACTTCGACGCAACAGTGCTTTCACGCACCATGGTAGCGTTAAACGTTTAAGGCAACCTTGTTGGAAGTCGCATTAGAAGTTTCACTTCAATTACTTACTCGTAAACAATGTCACTACCTATTGTTGTAAGTAATCACATTTCGGCCAGTAAAATTAACTTTCTTTCTTTCTTCATTCACAGCGCCATTTCTAGTGGGACGCCTACCTTCGACTTGGATGCATAGAGCTGTTAAAACGGCTCAGGGGCTTTATTTTTTGAGCGACATCCCACTAGGACGTATGACTAAAGTTTCATGAAAGTAAGTATAGACCGACTAAAACTTCTTGGCGACTGTGAAGTTAGCTTCAAGCTGCGGGAAACCATATCCACGTGCAGCTTTTATATAAAGCGTCAGTCTTCGAGCAAATAACAGAGTCACACTTGTGCAAAAAAAGTGTCCGAGCCAAAACCCTGCCCAAGTTACGTAGCTTGTTAGTTAGTCGTAAGACGATTTCAAGCCGACTACAAAAGTGCTCGGTATCAAGCTCTAATTAGGTGATATAACGTCGATATTGAAGAAAATGGGTCATTGTGAATTATTTAATTTCAATATCTAAGTCGGTAATAGTCGGTATGTATGACGGCGCTCGGACATTTTTTTTACTATTTTCACTTAAGGACTGTGGCTCTGTAGATATTTGCTCGAAGGCGTCAGTCGAGATTGGGTTTTGCGCAGCTTGTAGCTCATTTCACAGCCGCCGGAAAGTTAGATCCAGCCTGTATCGGCAGGAGCGTGCATTGAAAATAGCACGACCGGGATAACATAGCCTACAACATGCATAGGTACATCTTTAAAAGTCATTTTCTAATAGACCCCATATGATATGAATGAGGCTAATGTTGCCAATTTAGTGTATTTAAGTTTAGACTTCATAATTTACAGAAACATTGTTTGAAGATAAGTAGTCAGAAATACTATGTATATAAAGATAAATCCGCAGATAATTTAGTTTGAAGGTAATCATTGCTAAATCATTTTTGACGCTAAAGCGCTTGCTATACTTACCAATAAAAAGTCGCCATTTCTAACGACGAAGTCGCAAACTCGTAACATCGAATGGATGTCATCTATTTGGCCTGATGGTGAATGGGGCCTATAGCGTAACAAATAATCGGCCAAGTACGAGTCAGACTCGCGCACGGAGGGTTCCGTACTGTATGGGAGCCCCTCTTAAATATTTATTTTATTTTAATTTTATTATTTATTATTGAAGGGAATATAAAACTAAATATTCTGTGAAAATTTCAAGCATCTACCTGGTACCATTATTAATATAGAGCGAAAAACGTCAAAAAATTCAGATTTGTTGTATGGGAGCCCCCCTTAAATATTTATTTTATTTTGTTTTTAGTATGTGTTGTTATAGCGACAACCGAAATACATCATCTGTGAAAATTTCAGCTGCCTAGCTATCATGGTTCATGAGATACAGACTGGTGACAGACGGACAGACGGACAGACGGACATCGAAGTCTTAGTAATAGGGTCCCGTTTTTCCCTTTGGGTACGGAACCCTAAAAAGGCCGGAGCGCTCTCCGCTCTACCTATATTATGCACATAACACCCCGTGCGGAACGTCAGTGTAGGACCTAATATCGCTTCCTCATCGAACACAGTGAAGTAACAATTAGAATTTTGTATTTAGCGTGTATAGTCAATAATTACTTTTCACTAAAAATGGCATAACCGACTTCAACCGTGTACAATTCGAGTAGTTCGCATCTATTTAGTAATTTTCACATTATTGTTGAATTATTGATTTCGATAAAGTTTAAAAGGGGCCACTTGAGAAGTATGATCTACCAAAAAATAGACTACGCTGAAAATTTATACATAAAAAAATAAAAATCAGCAAAGTGCGAGTCGGACTCGTGCACGAAGGGTTCCGTACCGTGTAGGAGCCCCATTCCTCTTGCCTTATTAATAGCGAGCAAAAAACTCCTAAAAATCACGTTTGTTGTATGGGAGCCCCCCTTAAATATTTATTATCTTCTGTTTTTAGTATTTGTTATTATAGCGGCAACAGAAATACATCATCTGTGAAAATTTCAGCTGCCTAGCTATCATGGTTCATGAGATACAGCCCCGTGACAGACAGACAGACAGACAGACAGACGGACAGACGGACATAGAAGTCTTTGTGATAGGGTCCCGTTTTTACCCTTTGGGTACGGAACCCTAAAAACACAAAATATAACTAAACATACTACGCGTCGACTTGTAACTCGTCCGTTTCGTCAATTAAAAGTCTAGCTTAATCATCTATCATTAAAAAAAAACACGCACGTTTTTAAGCTCTCGCTCGTGTGCCAATATTTTTTTATTGATATAGACTAAAATTGCAAATGAACAGGCTCAGATACAAAAAGTGCCTAAACTGGCTCTACAGCAATCAGCTGGTTAGAGACGTTTAAAAAAAATCGGTCAAGTGCGAGTCGGACTCGCGTACGAAGGCTTCCGTACCGTGTTGGAGCCCCTCTAGTCCCATTTCTCTTGCGATTATTAATAGAGAGCAACATACTCCTAAAAATCACGTTTGTTGTATGAGAGCTCCCCTTAAATATTATTTTATTCTATTTTTAGTACCGATTTGTTGTTATAGCGGCAACAGAAATACATTATCTGTGAAAATGTCAGCTGCCTAGCTATCACGGTTCATGACAGAACCTGCTTGGTGACAGACAGACGAACAGACGGACATCAGATTCTTAGTAATATAGTCCCGTTTTTACCCCCCGGGTACGGAACCCTAAAAAAGAAAAACTAGTTTGATTTTAGTCCATTTAAACCAGAAAGAACCAGAGGAAACTGACGCAAAATTTATAGATGAAACTAAATGACTAAGGAGATAAAAACATACAAAAACGTTTCTAGATTAGAGCTTGCACGTGATACGCCATGTGAGTGTACTTCGTATACCCATACTTTTTAGGGTTCCGTACTCAAAAGGTAAAAATGGGACCCTAACCCTATAACTAAAACACCGATGTCCGTCTGTCACCAGAATGTATCTCATGAACTGTGATAGCTAGAAAGTTGAAATTTTCAGATGATGTATTTCTTTTGCCGCTATAACAAGAAATACTAAAACTAGAATAAAATAAATATTTAAGGGGGACTCTCTCTCGCATTTAACAAACCTGTATTTTTAGCCGTTTTTTGCTCCATAGGTATTAATAACGGTAACCACTAGACGCTTGAAATATTCGCAGAATATTTAGTTGTAAGTATATTCACTTTAAAAATAAGTAATTCAAATTAAATAAAATAAATATTTAAGGGGGGCTCTCATACAAGAAACGTTATTTTTTTGCGGCGGCAACAGGAAGACGCTTGAAATATTCACAGAGTATTAAAATTTAGTAGTACCCCCTATGTATAATAATATTAAAGGGGCTGTGCGACATTTTCGCTGTGCGAAAAAGCACTTTAATAAAGATTTTTTTTAAAAAAGGGGGCTCCCATGCGGTACGGAACCCTTTGTGTATGAGTCCGAATCGCACTTGGCCGATTATTTAATAGTCGTAACGGCTTGTTACTTAATTATTATTTTGAAAGATATAGGCATGGGATCCAACATCAATTTACTAACGCAAAAACTCATGTCGCTTATTGTAGCTCGCGTAGTTCAGGTATACAGATTTGAGTATATAAAATGCGAATAGGTACATAATAGATTATTTTTAAAACTGGTTTCTTTATAATTAAATAAGTTTTAACCACTTACAACGTATAGTAAAATATGTCGTCAACTTTTTCTGTGCTTAAACAAATTAAATTAATGATCTGCAAATCAAATGTAAGTGGATAAAAACCTTCGAAGTTCGAAATCGAATCGTAAAATCAACAGACATTTTAACTGATACTTCACAAGAAACATGATAGTGTTTAATAGCTTATTTTTTTGCTCATTTAGAAAAGAATTAAGGCTTTGATGAGACAAGTACAAGATGAAATGAACTCCTTAGTTGAAAGATCTTTTACGTTACACCAATCGGGTTCTTATTGCCTACGTCTTAAAGACTGGAATCGTTGGTACGTTTTGATTTGTTATCGTATTCATAGTACACAATTGGTTCGAACAATTAATGTTGATTTCGATACCGCTATTTGATTTGTATCTATACCTAACTGTATCGGGGTGTATGGGAAATGTACCAATTAAATCGCTTTGTAGCAATCAGTACCTTTATTTAATACGATTTCAGCTGGACTTTATCCGCTTTTAAATCATTTAGCTTTTACTGCTTTTTTGGTGGTAAAAATGATGCTTTGTCCCAAACTTATAAGTTGTATCTGACTGTGACAACAAGTTTGAGTAACAAACTATTGAACTTTTCTTACATAGAACATCAAAATCCAGGATATTGACACGAAGTGCACTAAAATTGCGTAGGTAGGTTCTATAATAAATTTATTTTATTGGCACTTCCTTATATTATTACCTTCTATCTAAACTTTATTAACATTGTATATTGATGGGTAACTCAGCCCTGAACTGAACCGGTGCAAAAATATAAACAATGTAAATTTATGATTTGCAGAGTTACTGTTGAAATCTGGGAAAAGCCGCTCTGTCTTGGATTGCAGCTCATTCATGACTTGCAGTTTTTGCTATCGTCATTGTCAAAACTGTCATGCACTTGATAGCAGAAAATTGAATAAAGTTATAAAAGAAAACGACTAGAGTATGCGGGGATAAAATCGAGCAATACCTATCGAAAAAATACCTGAGCTGAGCTGAGTTTCTCACGATTCTATTGCTTTTTCTGCAAAAAGTCAAGTTTCTTTCGGTTTTCACGAGATTACACACTCAAGTCGGAACGTATAAATTTTCGATCCGTGTTAAGCTTAAAAAGTCAATAAAATATTAAAACCTATTTATTTACTAAATGAAAACACATCAAAATTTTGGGGGCTCTAGCTGCCAAACCGGGTGTAGAGAACCCGTGTTTCGGAAACTTGTTCCTACTCAAGGAACATTATTTTGTTGTGTACATATTAATTTAAGTTTTTGATTTTATTTTGAACATTAGAATTAGAACTATAAACTGCCTATATTATAAGTACGTAGTAATGAACTTTTTGGTGAGATGATCTATGAGTCGGTTCACGGATGCAGCTCAAGAGTATGAGCTGGAACTCAAACAAATTAGTTGAGTTATCAATATCTGCAACATCTTTCTAGGATTGATACTTATTAATGATAATTACTATTTTCTTTTTAGTGGTACTAACTTAGTAATAACACTAATACTGCATTCTAATTTAATCAACATTATTCTAGGCTTAATACTTAAACGCAAGAGAGCTACATTCTAATTAACTTGTTTTTATTGCTATTAACTCCTAAAACTACAAACATTCTTACTTACTTGATTTACAATTGTTTGAGCTTAGCAATAATACACGATCTGGCCTAGGAGATAGGTTTTAATTAACATCTGTTAATCGATAAATGATAAATATTACATCTTTACAATACTTAGGTCAATACGTATCACGTGGATGTGAGTACGATAAATAGCCAATTTCAGTTAATTGAATATGAAAATAATGATTGCTTGATATTTGACATACATTTCAAATTGAAATAATTATGTAACTATAGCCAATAAACTGCGTATGAGAATTATTAAAACTGATATTATGACCAATTAATTGATGACAGTGGGTAGGTATTTACAACTACTATGTAATCAATCATTATTAGCTATTGAATACACCAAATCTCACATTTAGATAGTCAGTAACTTATATCATCATCATCATCAGTTCATATTGGCCCACTGCAGGGCATAAGCCTCCTCTTCCTTACGCCAATTATCCCTGTCCTGTGCTATTTTCATCCAGGTGTTGCCGCGAATATTTTGGATGTCATCACGCCACCGTTGTATGGGTCTACCGGGACTGCGTCACAGGGCCACCATTTAGTCAGATATCTACTACACCTGCCATCATCAAACATGTGCAAATTATTAATCTTCATTTAATCAAACACTAAGTTTTTTAAAAGCATTGTCAATATGCTGCGTGGTAATGCTGCGAGCATGCTAGGCACACTGCCAACGTCGGAGATCTTGAGCATTTAGATTACAAGTATATATTATTATCTCTAAGACTTTTGTGGTCTATTATATTATTGCTTCTGTGTACCTAATAGTTGCTAAGTTTAATGTTTTTTAGTATTTTTAATTTTATTAATTTATCGAATGGATATCTCTCAGGCCAGATCTCGTACTACTGACTCTTAAACAATATACCATTACGAAAAGCCATTTCGAGTGGACTGATCGCGAATCAATGAAGATCTTGTGTTTTGTAACGACAGGCATAGTAGTCATTCAAGAGACTTTAATTATTAAACAAAACATTTGTTAGCATTTAAAACAGCTCTTAACTAAATTCAATCGAAGAAAATGATTTGCGCTTAATTACACATTGGATTTTAAATTAGGTGTTACGAGTAAGTAAGTAGGTAAATTCGTATAAGAAGGGTAGCTAGCCCTGGTGTCAAAGTTTTCAAGCCGCCGGAAGGCCTCTGACATGGCTAAGCCATGCCATGCTTAGCCATGGCAACCGGGGCCTTGAATTTAACGTATCATCCGAGCCACGGTAACGCTCAGTTGTAAATGCCACCCGCGGTCACCCATCCGAACACTGACCTTACTGAACTTTGCTTAACTTCGATGATCGCTAACGAACACCTAGTCAAACTACGCTATGAGCGCTACACTTAACCTTGAACGAAATAATTGTACCTCTATATATAGGTAAAAACACTGTCTGATGTTCATTTACAGAGTTTCTATTTTTTCGGTATTGCCAGCTTTTTGAAAGAGAATGAGAAAGGTAAATAGAGTCGTATAAAGTCAACTCAAATACAGTATACGGGCAAACAGACAACATAACGTTTTATTTGCAAAAAGATAATTTTAAAATCATTCCATTCCGGAACCCCAAAAACAAAACAAACTCAGTTAACTTAATTTCCTTTTACTGATGTTTTGAATGCACCGATATCATGCCATGAGACGTAAAATTATAATAACTTTTGGAAATTAAATTTTCGTTATCTTTTATGCTATTCAACAGAAGATAAGATCTATTCTATGCGACCGTAAAAGCAAGGAAGTTCCCTTTTACTCGGTTATTCTGAAAGGGTGTTCAAACAAAGGAAGGAGCTGAAAATTGTGGCAATATGACCATGACCTGAAGTAATCTACCATTTACGTGTTTGTAAGATTGGAACTACAGTGAGTATTTCATGACGGAATTGTCTCTACAAAATAAAGGCAAATTTTAATAATAATAGCTTTATTTAAAAAAAAGTATTTTTTTAAATTAAAGCTATTATTTTTAAAATTTAATTTAGGTGTCCTCGCCTGGAAGATTTCATGATTTACGTTACGCCCCACGATTTTATTTTTGAGTTATTATTTTTAGCTGTAATACATAAAACCGTTTAATTTAAAAACGTTTTTTACCAATTTTCTTTTAGTGTTTTAGTTTTTATTTTGTTACTAAAAATTGTATGAACTACATGAAAAGCCCTTTCATTTGATTCCCATATTGAGGGGGTTGTGGGAAAAAATGTAATCCGCCATGTTGTGGTGGTGGCCATCTTGTATTAACGTCAACACTGAATAAAAAAAATGTATTCTTGTATTTACGTTAATACTGAATACAAAAATTTGTATTGTCATCGAAACTAAAGTTGTGTATCAAATATCATATCAATCTGTCCACGGGAAGAGGGTCAAATTTCAATCACTAGATATGACCCTAAAAACGAGCTAGTGAAGTTAACTAGAACCGTTTAAAAAGTCACGTCATGGATAAAGTCCGTGCAAACACAGAACGTGTCCTATACTAATACGCAATCAAATTGCTTACTACATTAGTTGTCTAACTATCAAATATCTTGTGCTCCATTATCGAAAGCGTCAGATAGGCTAATTTGCGTGAGACGTTACAAAAAATATTTCGTAAGCCGCTGAAGAGATCCATCTATCGATGGATATAGTTGGTCTTATACCCTATAGTTAAGTTATTATTTCTCAAATATATTTTTATTTTAAGTTTAGTGTCAATATCCTTGTTTGTAATTTTATTGTAGGAACTTATTACTGGTATTAGTTAGATCTTAAGGACTTTTATTTAAATAAAAGATGACGACATGACATCACAAATATTATCTTATTATGACGAGAACTACGACCCCCTTTAGCTCAGAATACTTGTTCTGAATAATCCAGCAGAAGGGGGATTGAGAATTTCGAAGGGGGATCGCTACAAACCTCAGCTCGTTGGTTAGTCGTTTTACAAGAGTAACATTGTGCGACGACGTCACGCAAATGGTCGCGGCACGTGTCATTTTGCCCGATGCGATAACAGCGGAACGTTTGCTGTTTACAATGCTATGGGTTAGTTTTGGCCAGTTTGTTCGGGTTTAGCGATTTGGTTTGCCTCATGTTTTAATTTGAGTATGAAGTAGTAGGTTGCAACCACAAAGATACCAGGGGGATAATGTGGTCGATCGAGAAAATCAGAAAGACATGCATCGATTTAATATGGCGCGAGGTAGAAAGAGACATGAAAAATATCTCAAAGTCGGTGGACGTCCTACGCTGCGCTTGCTGGTCCGTAGTCTCCATTCGAGAACTTTACGGCCCCATCGGCCATCCGTTCTTCGAACTATGTGTGCTGCCCATTGCCACTTTAATTTGCTAATCCGCTGTGCTATGTCGGTAACTTTGGTTCGTCTGCGGATCTCCTCATTTCTGATTCGATCCCGCAGAGAGACACCAAGCATAGCCCTCTCCATAGCACATTGGGCTATCTTGAGCTTATTCATTAGGCCCACACTAAAAGACCACATTTCAGTTCCATATGACATCATTGGCAACACACAACTATCGAAAACTATCGTCTTAAGGCACTGAGGTATATCGTATGAAAAGACGTCACACAATTTTCCGAACGCTGAGTCGGATTCGGCGATCGACCTCTTTCTTAAAGTTGGACTTACCTAGCTAGACTACTTGTCCTAGGTAGACTCAACAACTTGAAGAACCGAGCTCTCAACAGATATTGGGGTGGGTACAACATGGGCATTACACATGACCTTCGTTTTATCCATGTTCATTTTAAGACCCACCTGTTGAGAAACCTTGTGAAGCCTTCGAGCATCGTGCTGAGCTCTTCCATCGACTTCGCCATGACCACGACATCGTCAGCAAACCGGAGGTGAGTGATGAATTTGCCATTGATATTGATGCCGAATCCTTTCCATTCCAGGAGCTTAAAGGCGTTCTCCAAAGTAGTAGTAAACAGTTTTGGAGATATTACATCTCCCTGTCTGACCCCTCTTTTTAAAGGGATCGCCTTCGAGCTCTCTTCTTGTACTCGGACCGACATAGTGGCGTTATTATACAAACACTTCAACACTTCGATATACCGATAGTCAATACGGCATCGCTGGAGAGACTCCAGCACAGCCCATGTTTCGACCGAATCGAAGGATTTTTCATAGTTCACAGACACACAAACGTTCCATGCTTTAGGCGTTATGGCCTCGAGGATGAAGTGTTGAAGAGCTTCCGAAGGACTTAAAGTACCGGTTTACCATCCGCTTTCAGAAGCTCTAAAGTGATTCCGTCATCACCCGGCGTCTTATTGTTTTTAAGCTGATTCAGAGCCATCCTAATCTCGTACAGGCTGATGTCCGTGATGTCTTCGGTGAAGTGTCTAGTCAGCTTGGCTCTCGGGTCTTTGGACATGTTGTCAACAGGCTTAGCTACCGAAGCGTATAACTATCCGTAGAACCCTTCGATCTCCTCCAGTACGTCTGGCTTGGTCGACGTTATACTGCCGTCTTCTCTCTTCTGCTTTGTCAGCTGGCTTTGCCCAATAGACAAATTCATTGCAAACAGTTTGGAGCCTTTGTTTCGCTCAACAGTCTCCTTAATACTTTTGATTTTTAAGAGACGTATATCGTGCCGCAAGGATTTAGAAATTTGCCTATTAAATTTGCCTATTATATGACGCAGCGCCCCTTGTAGAATTCAGTCTCAATAAACATCGTTTAGCCATGAGGTCTTAAGTGTGATCCGATAGTTTTTGGGGTCTTTTTGAACGGCTAGGTCTAAAAAATTTAGAACCCACCGTTTAATAATCTCATCCACCGACGCAAGATTCTCAAGGCAAGCAAAGCTATTTGAGAGTTCAAGCTGAAAGTTTTCTGGGTTTTGGATTTGGTCTCGAGTAGGTCGGAGCGTAGACTTCATCAGGCGGGACCTTTCAAGTCTAACGTTGATATTCATTCTTGCTGGTCATGATGAAGTCCATCTCATTTCTCGTGGAACCATCGGGACTTATCCAGGTCCATTTCCTGTGAGGCGGCTTTTGAAAGAAAGAGTTCATCATAAAGAGGCCCTCTTTCTCCAGAAAGTCAGCCAGCCTCTAACCTCTGGAGTTCCGTTGCCCGTACCCGAATTGCCCCACTTTCAGTTCATTCTCAATTTTCTTGCCTATCTTAGCGTTGAAGTCTCCCATAACAACAGTAAAGTGGGTTTCAGACATTTGTATAGCCCGACTTATGTCCTCATACATAGTCTCCACTTCATCATCTGGGTGTGCCGAGGTCGGTGCGTATACCTGAATGACCTTCAGCAAATATCTTTTGGATCCACCGGGGACTGGGGGCCTGGTCGTGTGGTGTGTATCCATGAGGGGAAATTGCCCATAATCGCCGCGCTGGGCAAGCGTGGTGGCGATCGCAGGACGTAGCTCCTCGCACCAGTGCCGCTGCTCCCCGACACTGGCCTGGGCCATTTAGGCTACGCCAAATTGGATGGTTGTACCGCCATATATCGGTTCCGTAGTACCTCGGTCGGCTCTTACGACACCTAGTACAAGAGGGGGGGTGCTATTCTACTCTGCTGGCACCCCACGGCCCTAATAAGATTTGCACTAAACTAATTCATGATTAAATTTACAATTGCTGACGCTGCAATAGTTCTTTTAAGGTTCGAAGATAAAGAGTGATGTTTAATGGTGTTTTTTTCCAGGTTAGGTTAGGTAACATAACATAACCTATTTTGTAGGTAATGTTATTCATCTAGGTATATACAGACTATCTTTAAAATACCCATTCAAGAGGTTTATAACACTGTCCTGTAGTCACACTTAATGTTTGATATTTATTTTCAGGAAAATGATCTCGACATAACCTCGTCGTTCTAGTATGCTTAAAGTTTTTAATCCTTACGGCAGCTATCCACTTTCTTCTTATACTAGGATTTATTCGGAATTTGTAAATTCCTACGTTTTTACAACTAATAACACAACACTTTAATTGGATATTTGTGATCAATCATCAATCAATTCAATTTCAAATCATAACAATTTGACAGATACTTTGGAACAATCGTATGCAGCGCCACTTTGACAGTTGTCCCCATTAGCACTACTTGTATTTTTATGCTAAATAACTACATTTTTGCAACGATATAATTTTATCCTTAATTATTTTTCTCAAATGAATATTAAAATACAAAAAAAAAATGAACTCTTCTCACTTTTTTTTACACAACTTTCTCAGTTGTTCCTCAGTAGCGTGGGGTTTCGATAATGTTGTCGTTGGAGTCGCGGTCATGTTGGTAGTCTTCGTTTTTCAGGCCCGTTTTGATAGTGGACACGGAATCCTTGTCCGGACGATCATCTCCACGTCCGCCGCCGTGAGTCCTGACGGACACTCTTTTAGACAAAAATTATGGTGTAGTGAATTTATCGCGGCATCAGGATCTTCACACTCCACAGAGCGACGCATGCCGTTCAATTGATGTTGTAGTTCTGACACCAAATCCGTCAAGGTTTGACTGTGGCGATGCTCCGTCTCTAAGTCCTTTATTAGCTGCAATACTCTGGCGTTCTGCACTTCACTCAAGTAGAACCATGTGTCAAGGTCACATTGAAATTCTTCCATCTTAGCTTTAGAGTCCCGTTCATAGGCTACATCATTAAATTGATCTTGCAAGTCTTCTAATCTATCTTGTAGCAGTTGTGAAACGTCAGCCGCTGCCTCGGCGTTCTTTCCACGTGACGATATTCTTGCTTTTAGATTGTTTATCTCGATATCATGCCGTGTTTTTTCTTTTAACGATCGTTCTAGTTTGTTGTTGGTTCTAGAAATTTCCTCCTGCAGACAGTGGCGGTCGTACTACTCCGCTTCTAACGCGGCCTGCAGTCGTTGTCGCTCGTGCTCGTCTACGTCGCTGTGCTGCGACCGGAGCGAGGGTGGAGTCTCCCCTACAGGCTGGCAGGGCGCTTCCACGGCTATTTCTTGGCTACTCGCTTCTGTTTTTTCTTCAAGAATGGCCAATTTCGACTCATTTTCTCTCGGGTGGGAGGTGGTCTCATTGAGATTCGGCTCATTTTCCCTTGATTGGAAGTAGCACATATATAGTTTCCATTGTTGAAACATGATTGCAGTTTCACTGTAAACGTAGTCCCTGGGTTCCACAAATAAACAAGTTTTGTAAAAACCTGCAAAATACTAATAGAAGTGATAGAAAATAGATAACAGTTCATAAATATGTCGATTTACTTAAGCATCTCATCAAAAATTCAACAGTAGTTTTTGGCGCGAAATTTTGTTTGACCATTACGCCTAGGCCGTGCGTAGTAGTCAGGCAAAAAAACGTATACGCAAATAATAACAAAAGATATAAGTTTCGTCCTGTTCACACTTTAATACTTGCGCATCTGTCCCTCTCTTACTTTTGCAATTATTATTATTTAGCGCCCTGTCTAGTTAATACTTAGACTATGATTAATCTAGTCTATTTTTCTTTATGGCGCTTTTGTAAAAAGTATTTCATACGGACAGTCGGATACCATGAAGCCCTCCTTTTGTATTATACTTTTTCCGAACAGTGACGGAGTAAGGATACAAAACACGAGTTAGTGTTGTATTATGACTAAGCTAAACTCATACTTACTTACGGTGTAGTCTGGTTTTGTCTGATGTCATATTTGTAATGTACCTACTTATTAGGGTGTCCCTTATATGGGTAAAAAAAAAATTTTTTCGGATATCGAAATGCATACCCCTTAATTCTTTTTCAACTACCTAAACTTAATCAAATACAAAATTTTACCTTTATATGTCAACATTAACCCGTGCCGACAGAGCCTTGAAGATTTTAAAAATCGTTATCTTTAACGCTTATCGTTGTGTATGTGTAATAAAATTGAATAAAATGTTTATATTGTATAACAATAATAATCGAAGAGAACGTTAGAAAATAGGTGTATTTATTAATCAAAAGAACATCACAAATCAGCAAGGATATTTTTTTTCAGGGTCTCTTTTTTACAGTCTGGATACAGATTCATATGCCCTTGTACACAGCGCAGCAAAAATTGTTTTTGTTCTTCCTTTGCAGTGATTAAACCATGGAAATGTTGCATAAGTTTAACAGCTCTTTCAGCTGTATCATTCACGGCCCTTAAAGAAAGAACCCTTCTTTTTGCCTGCAAAAAGGTTACATCTTCTTACCTCTTTACTTCTTCTAGTTCGTAAACGTGATGGCGGCAAGCAAAGAGTAATAATTCCCTGTCCAGTTTTTGTTCCAAAAGTACACAAGCTCCTATCAGACGCCCTGTATTAGATGCAGTTGTGTCACGACACATCATTTGTACTTTGTCCTCGAGGTTCCAGTCATGAAGTGCATTTAAAACAGCTTTAGCTTGATCTTGACCGGAAGAGCTTTCCAGTTTGGGCACAGCTAAAAGTTGTTCCTTTTCTCCAAATGAAATAAGAATTGGGAGGCGTTCTTCTTTAGAACTTCTTACGTCTAGTCCAGCGGGGCAATTCTGTCAACCGATCTCGTTACTAAGGTGACACGTTCTTGAACCTGTCTCGTTTTTCTAAAAGTTTTAAGCTGTCGGAGCTGTCAGATATATTCATATTCATATTCATTTATTTCATAAAATTAATTTTACATGTCAATATAATTCATAAGTATAATTCATAAGATTAAATATAATTTAACTTGTTAACAGTTCTTAATACCTGTTGGTAAATACGAGTAATATTAATTACTTTATATATTTATAAAAATCATTAACATGATAGAAGGCTTGCTCAACAAGCCAACGATTCAGGCGAGTCTTAAAGCTCTGGCGAATAGGGGCTCCTGTGATGTGTTCTGGTAAGTGGTTGTACACATCGGGGCCCATGACGTGAGTGATCTTGTCTGACTTTGCCAGTGTTCGCCTCACACTAGCCAGTTGATGTGCGGTTCTTGTGGGGTAGTCATGGTTCCTTCCACGTACCTGATATGAGTCCAGGTTCATCCTCACGTACATCGCTACCTGTTGTATGATTATAGATGGCAGAGTGAGGACGCCTAGGCTCCTGAAATACGGTTTTACAGAAATTTCCTGACTTACCCCCACAATCGCTCGAATGGCACGTTTCTGCAGGCGAAACACTTTCTCCCACTCTGCGCACCTCCCCCATAGCTCAGCACCATATTGTATCAGTGAATGGACGGTAGCAAAATAACAAGCTCGAGCCACATCCACTGGTACAACCCGTGCCACTCGTCGCAGCGCAAAACAAGCACTTCCGACTCTTCCTCTTAACTTATTTACATGATGCTCCCATGTCATCCCGGCGTCGAACTCAAAGCCAAGAAATGTGGTGGCTCTTACTTGACTAAGTGTTGTTGATCCAACCTTGACCGCTAGGAGCCTAGTCTTATGACCCGACAGATTCACGTGTAGATAATGTGTCTTTTTAAGATTCAGAGCCAGTCCGTTAGCACAGAACCAGTCGGCTATCTGCGCCACCGTGTCATTTAATTTCTGTTCTAAGCTGTCTATAGAAACTGCTGTGACTATCGCTGCTACATCGTCCGCGTACATCAGAATTTCAGCTGCCTTTACCGCATCGGGCAGGTCATTCAGCAGTAAAGTGAAGATCTGGTTTGACGCAGACGATCCCTGGGCTACACCCATGGTAGAGCGCAATGGATCTGACCTTACTTCGCCCCCAGCCCCCTCGACGACTTGTTCTCTATCTTGAAGCAAACTTTTGAAGAGGGAATGTGACGGTCCTCTAAGTCCATAGTGCTTTAATTTCACGGCAATAACAGTATGATCTGCGACGTCAAATGCCTTGGAGAGGTCACAGCACAAGACAGCGACCTGCAGCCCAGGGCGAAAGTCACGAGCAGCCATTACATTGCGAACCAGACTGCGCGTTAACTCTGTAGTAGATCGTCCCTTCCGGTACGCATACTGTCTATCAGAAAGGGCGCTCGTGGACTCTAAAAAACTTACAATTCGACTGCTCAGCCCGCTCTCCAAGACTTTTGCTATCGCAGGAATTATGGACACTGGACGATATCCGTCTATATCACTTCTCTTCCCTTTACCTTTAAAGATAGGGACGACTTTACTAATCTTGAGTGGGGCGGGACAATTACCTTCTCTAAGGCAACGGTTGAACAGTTCCGCTAGCACAGCTGACAGGGGATAGGCAGCAGTTCTCAACAGTTTCATATTTATGCCATGAAAGTCTCTGGAGACTTTTGGTGGGATACAAGACGAGATTAATTTATAAACCTCCTCTACACTGAATGGCCGTAACCTGAGCGAGCAGTCAGCCTCCGGTCTCGCCGCGCGAAGCAAGCTGAGGGCGCGCGCCGGGTCAGCGCGAGGAGCTTGGCAAGCCAAAGCTGCCCCCAAGAAACGTGAATTTATAAAATTTACGGCGGCTTTTCTTGTTGGAAACTTTAAGCCGTCAGAATCTAAGACAACATCAGTTACATCTATTTGCAGAGAGTTATTTTGTCCTCTCTCTTTATTCACAACGTTCCACATTGCTTTGGAGCGGTTAGTGCTAGATATTATACTATTCGAGTAAAAATTTGCTTTTTTACTTCTAATTAAATTGTCATATCTAATTTTCATGTCAGTTATAATACTATCAACTAATTCATTATCAGGACAATATTTTCCTATATTTATAATGTCAAATAATAATGTTTTAAATATTTTAACATCCTGGGTTACCCAAGATGAGTCATGTTTGTTTCTATTCAGTATTTTTTTTATCGGGAAACATATTTCAAATTTATTCTTTATTACATTTATAATAGATATTGTTAAATCTGTCGAACTGACATACTTTGTCAATATCTCATCCCAATCTACGCTATCCAGCGCCGCTACAAAGCTTGCGTTGTTGTTGTCGTTATAGACTCTTGCGTAACTATAGGACGGTTTAGTTGTATATCGACTACATTTAATTACAGCTTTGACGGCATAGTGGTCGCTTAGATTAGTTACCAGGGACGATGGCTCAATCGAACCATGCGCAAGATTTGTGTACAGGTGATCAAGGCAAGTCGAACTGCTATGAGTCACCCGGGTGGGAAAATCAATTTCGTTCGTCATGCCGTGTACTGCCAGTACCTCAGCTAAATTTTTTGAATCATTATTAATTTTAAGGCAATCTACGTTCGAGTCACCGACCAGAACACACCGAATCCCTAATTCGCTGACCTTATTGAGCAAACATTCTAGCGTTACTAAAAAATCTTTTACACTAACTAAATTAGTCCGATAAATACAAATTATTGTCACATTAAATTCCAACAGATCAACCGCAGATATTTCGCATACTCTTTCAACTGATAGTTCCACCAAGTCGACGTTTTCGATACACTGTACCTCTTGTCTGACAAATATGCACGATCCGCCGTGCTGTACATTTGTTCTGCAGTAACTTGACGCTAATCTATAGCCATGTATACTAACGCATTTTAGTTTAGGCTGCTGTAACCAGTGCTCCGATAACGCTAACACATGGCATTTCATTTCACTTAGTAGAAGCACTTCGATACGTGCAGGTTTTACACCTCCAAGTGAAGCAATATTTTGGTAGCATACAGTAATGTGTTGATCGCTCGGCGCCGCCGGCTGCCGCAGCGCGGGTAAGTTGTGTTTAAATGAGTCATTGGACGTGTGCACGATCCGCTGCATCGGCGCGACTGGCCGCCGCTGGCTCGGCGATCGGGCGCTCGCCCCGCGCTCCGCGGGGCCGTCGCGGAAACCACCAGTCGGCTACCTTTACACGGGGCGGCCAGGCAGCCGGATTGCAAAGTTTTTCATACATACATTCTGGAAAACCAATCACAAAAGCTGCATGTCTGTCCGTCTTTATGTCTCTCTTTTCGACAGTGTAATCTTCGCACTCCGCGATCTTATTTATATATTTTATGATATTGTCCACAGTTGTGTCGGGTCTAAATGACCATGCTTGGATGTGTTTTCGTCGTTCTACCGTTTGTAGTTCTTCGTCAGTCTTTCCGGTCCCCGTAAGTATACGGCGTTTATTTCCAGCTCGTTTGCGAGTTACGGGAATCCAGTCGTCTTGTTTATCATCGGTGGTGCAAGAGGCGGCATTACCTGCTTCTTTATGTATTGTCGTTGCACTCGTCGTTTTTTTCGCGTTTTGGACGCGCCGTTGATGCTCGGCCTTAGACGTCGTTTCATCGCCCTCAGCTCGGCTCACCTCGGGAACTATCGGAGCAGGTACTGTGTTGGTGGCTGCCGTCGCCTGAGGTTTCTTAGCGGCAGAAGCGCTTACTTTATTTGTAGCCGCTGCACGTACTGTACCGGTAGTGGATGCATATGACGACGCGGCGTTCAGCCGCGCCTGACGAACCGGTCGCTGCAGCGCTGCTGGGGATTCAGTGCTCGCCGGGCATAATTTGAAAGCGGTGCTCTGAGTGGTACCCTCAACTAACGATTTTAGTTGTTTAATTATGTCAACTTGATTTGAAATTAGCCGTGGGGTGCCGGCAGAGTAGAATAGCACCCCCCCTCTAGTAGGTACCAGGTGTCGTAAGAGCCGACTGAGGTACAGCGGAACCGACCAATGGCGGTATAACCATTCAAATAAAACGTAGCTAAAATGGCACAGGGCAGGGATGGGGAGCAGCATCCCTGTCGCGAAGCTACGTTTCTGCGATCGCCACCACGCCTGCCCAGCGCGGCGATTATGAGCAAAAACCCCAATATGGAAAGTACAAATAGACCAGGCCCCCAGTCCCCAGCAGCTCCGCTAGCCCGGGGCTACGGTAGCGGCCCCGGTAACGGCGGAGAAGGGGGTGCTAAGAATCGCTGGCAGACGCCCGGCTACCACTCCCGCAAACGACGACTGGCCCTGGTAACACACAACGTGCGCACGTTGAGGACTGACGAGAAGATTGCTGAGTTGGAAGAAGAGTTGAGTAGATTGCGTTGGGATATTGTGGGGTTGTCTGAAGTCCGTAGAGAGGGGGAGGACACGATAACCTTGAAATCCGGCAACCTGCTTTACTACCGGGAAGGTGACCAACGGTCCCAAGGTGGTGTTGGCTTTCTCGTTCACAAGTCCCTCACCAACAACATTATTACCATCGAAAGTGTGTCGAACAGGGTGGTATACCTAATACTCAGAATATCCAAGAGGTATTCGCTGAAGGTCATTCAGGTATACGCACCGACATCGTCACACCCAGATGATGAAGTGGAGACTATGTATGAGGACGTGAGTCGGGCCATTCATATGTCTAAGACCCACTTCACTGTTGTTATGGGGGACTTCAACGCAAAGTTGGGCAGAAAAAACGATGATGAGCTGAGGGTGGGGCAATTTGGATATGGGCAACGGAACCCTAGGGGCCAGAGGCTGGCTGATTTTCTGGAGAGAGAGGAACTCTTTATGATGAACTCTTTCTTCCAGAAGCCGCCTCACAGGAAATGGACCTGGATGAGCCCTGATGGTTCCACGAGAAACGAGATAGACTTCATCATGACCACCGAGAGACGAATATTTAATGATGTCTCCGTGATCCACAGGGTGAAAACCGGCAGCGATCACAGAATTGTACGAGGCACATTAGATATTAATGTTAAGCTCGAAAGGTCCCGCTTGATGAAGTCCACGCTCCGACCTACTCGTGAACATATCCAAAACACCGATGACTTCCAGCTCGAGCTCTCGAATCGTTTTGCTTGCCTAGAGAACCTTGCGTCGGTGGACGAGATCAACAACGGGCTCGTGGAAACTGTCCAAACGGTGGGTGCTAAGTTCTTTAGACCCCGCCGTTCAAATAAACCGCAGAAATTCTCCGATCACACTGTAAATCTCATGGCCGAACGACGCTCGCTAAGATTGCAGTCTTCCGATGATGCAAAGTCATATAGGCGGCTCAATAGACAAATTTCGAAATCCTTGCGGCACGACATCCGTCTTTTTAATACTAATCATATTAAAAAGACAATAGAGCGGAACAAAGGCTCCAAAGTGTTCGCAAGAGATTTGTCTATTGGGAAAAGCCAATTGTCAAAGCTGAAGAGAGAAGATGGAAGTATAGCGTCGACCAAGGCAGAGGTATTGGAGGAGATCGAAAGGTTCTATGGACAGCTATACGCTTCGGTCGCTAAGCCTGTTAGCAGCGCGGCCAAAGATCCAAGAGCCAAGCTGACCCGACACTTCACCGAAGATATCCCGGACATCAGCCTGTACGAGATTAGAATGGCCCTGAATCAGCTTAAGAACAACAAGGCGCCGGGTGATGACGGTATCACATCAGAGCTTCTGAGAGCGGGTGGAACACCGGTACTAAAAGTCCTCCAGAAGCTTTTCAACACCGTCGTCCTCGAGGGCGTCACGCCAGAAGCATGGAACAGAAGCGTGGTGGTGTTGTTTTTCAAGAAAGGTGACAACACCTTATTGAAGAACTACAGACCCATCTCGCTTCTGAGCCATGTTTATAAGCTGTTTTCAAGGGTCATTACGAACCGTCTCGAGCGAAGGCTTGATGACTTCCAGCCTTCCGAACAAGCCGGTTTCAGAAAGGGCTTTAGCACCATGGACCACATTCATACGCTGCGGCAGGTTATACAGAAGACCGAAGAGTATAACTTGCCTCTGCTTAGCGTTTGTGGACTATGAGAAAGCCTTTGATTCGGTCGAGACTTGGGCTGTGCTCGAGTCTCTCCAACGATGCCGTATTGACTATCGGTACATCGAAGTGTTGAAGTGCTTGTATAATAACGCCACTATGTCGGTCCGAGTACAGGAAGAGAGCTCCAAGGCGATCCCTTTAAAAAGAGGCGTAAGACAGGGAGACGTAATTTCTCCGAAACTGTTTACGGCTACTTTGGAGAACGCCTTCAAGCTCCTGGAATTTAAAGGATTCGGCATCAATGTCAATGGCGAATACCTCACTCACCTTCGGTTTGCCGACGATATAGTAGTCATGGCAAAATCGATGGAAGAGCTCAGCACGATGCTCGAAGGCCTCAATCGGGTTTCTCAACAGGTGGGTCTTAAGATGAACATGGACAAGACGAAAGTCATGTGTAATTCCCATGTTGTACCCACCCCGATCTCTGTTGGGAACTCGGTTCTTGAAGTCGTTGACTCGTACGTCTACCTAGGACAAGTAGTCCAGTTAGGTAGGTCCGACTTCAAGAAAGAGGCCAATCGCCGAATCCAACTCGGCTGGGCAGCGTTCGGAAAATTGCGTAGCGTCTTCTCGTCCGACATACCTCAGTGCCTCAAGTCGAAAGTTTTCGACCAGTGTGTGTTGCCAGTGATGACTTATGGCACAGAAACGTGGTCTCTCACTATGGGCCTTATTAGTAAGCTCCAAGTAGCCCAACGAGCTATGGAGAGGGCTATGCTCGGAGTCTCTCTGCGAGATCGAATCAGAAATGAGGAGATCCGTAGAAGAACCAAAGTTACCGACATAGCCCAACGGATTGGCAAGTTGAAATGGCAATGGGCAGGGCACATAGCGCGGAGGACTGATGACCGATGGGGTCGAAAAGTTCTCGAGTGGAGACCACGTACCGGCAAGCGCAGCGTAGGACGCCCACCCACAAGGTGGACGGATGACCTCATTAAGACCGCAGGATCGCGCTGGATGCAAGCCGCTTCCAACCGGTCTTATTGGAGATCCATAGGGGAGGCCTATGTCCAGCAGTGGACTTCTTATGGCTGATGGATGGATGGATGGATTTGAAATTATCTCACCCTGTCTGGATATTTTCGTGTTCTGGTCACTTATCACGGATTTCATAGACTCCATCTCGTGCAGTATGAGTTTCAACGACTTCTGCAAGTCACTTACACCAATCTTCAGGTCTTTTATAGTCATTTTCAATTTATTTTAAGTAAAATACGCAGAGCGAGTGTTGACGCGGTGACTACCCACCACGAACACAGTAAACGAGAGGGGTTCAAGAACGTATCACTTCAGTAAAGAGATCGGCTAACAGAATTGCCCTACAGGTAATAATTTCCCATCCCAGTGAACGGTTACCGTTTCAGGCAAATTATTCTGAAAATCTAATTTTATAGCTGCGGCTCTATCTTTTCTACTCTGTGTGCGAATGCGTTGAACAGCGTTGAATAGACGATTTATTTATCGGGAACTCGTCACAGCTGAGATCTAGGGCTTCTACGACAGCCTGAAGTATATAGACAGAGTCCCTTATGCTTAATTGACATCTATCTAAAGCGGCTACTAACTTAGGAGTGATGAAGTCTTTCCTTCCTCTTTTTGAAGTTGTTACAGAACTTACCATTTGAGATGTCGATGGCAAGGGTTCCTCAATGCTTTCATAAGAGCTGATAAGTTGATTGGGATTTTCTTGCGTTTCGATAAAATCTTCTGTAGTAGAAGACGACAAACTTAAGGAACACACTTGCATTTGTTTTTTTTTTCTCTTCTTTTAATTTTCTCTGTCTTGTTCTTTCTTCTTTCTCGGCTAACTTTTTATCTACTCCCGCTAAACATCCTGGACGCCCTGGACGCCTTTGTTGTTGTAAAAAGATTTTATCTTCTTCTATTTTTATTCATTCCAAAGCATTTGCGTGTGCTATATCGAATAATTTATCTAAATTGTTTTGAAAGTCCTCCTCACGGCGCTTGTCTTCATCTTGAGTTTTTTTTTGAATTTTTTTGTAACTCTCTCCAAGCACGGTGAAGATCCACAAGTTTTTTTACACAGTTAGGCACAGCTCTGGTAGGGATTCTAGCTTTTTCCCAGAATATAACACACTCTCGAACGGCAAGATTTGCGCTTTCATTAACAGTCAATTTAACTTCGCGAATGTTAAAAAAGAGGACTGCAAGAACTTGACGATTAGACGGTAATTTTGCTCCAGTTATTTGATG
Organism: Hypomecis atomaria; assembly: GCA_964007245.1. Classification (NCBI taxonomy): domain Eukaryota; kingdom Metazoa; phylum Arthropoda; class Insecta; order Lepidoptera; family Geometridae; genus Hypomecis; species Hypomecis atomaria. The sequence goes on from OZ023291.1 coordinate 15,418,824, forward strand.
GTTCACGTCACCAACTAAGAAAATACTTTTTTTATTGCGTCTTAATTCCACTGCCATTTTTTTTAACATTAAAACAATATGTTAATCACGACAGTTACTGTGAACAAATGATAAATACTTACGACGGGTGTGCAACGCTAGTTCGGCGTTACTTGTATGAACATGTTTCAATGCAAGTCGGCACGGGTTATCGTTGTCCAAATGAGGTAAAAATGTATTTTCGAGTGTTTTAGGAACATATGAACAAAACTAAGACGTATGCGTTAAAAAATAAAAACTTTGAAAAATAAGGGACACCCTACTACTTATATATAGTGAAATAAATTAATGTTATTGTACTATGATTTTGAGAATCCGCTCGTACTACGCCCGTAACTTTACCATTCAAGAGATTTCTATCGATATTATTGGTACCCCAGGGGAATAAATCAGTTTGTTATTGATTGGTTGTTAGTAACGCCCCGGTTAATTCGGTTTTCTTCCTCATTTCCTACCGTAATGTGGGGTTCATATTTCAGGGAATGTGATTGATGTATTTGTCAAAGTATCTATAAATTGGCAAAATTGTTCCTCTTAAATGTATCGCTTCAACTTACTTGTCGCTAAAAATAAAATATGCTGAAGTTGTGAAAATAAATAATAGGCCTCTATTCGGAAATTTGAATTGTCTACCATACGGGACAAGAGCGACCAGCTCCTTTTTCAAAATTAAATAAATCTTCACCAATTTTTTTTTTAATCACGTTAAAAACCTATTTTATGGTATTCGAGTGCCCTACAGTATGAATATTCAAATAACAGTTTTAAAAACAGCAATAGTCTTTAGTCGAGTCGGTTTAGAATATTTTTTATTAGCAGCTAATGCTAAGTTATCAAATCTCTGAAACTATCTGAACTTTATACCTATAAATTTCAAAACTATAGGATTTTTACCGAGAAGGTTTATTAAATAATATTCGTAACAGGTAATATAAAATAGAAAAATTTGGACTTAGTGACTTTAAGAACTTTGTCACTAATTTAGAGCTCTCAATATAAAATAGCTAATCATCCACCAACTTATCAATCAGCTACTGCTGGACATAAGGCATCTTCTATGGATCTCCAACTAGACTGGTTGGAACAGCTCAGTTTGGTAAAACCCTTAAAAATAGGTATGTTAGTTTCCACTCTAAATTATTCATTTCCGACGCTTTTTAAAATGTTTTTATAGTACTTCATATGGAACTACTGATTTTATGTCCTATTCTGGAGCATAAATAAACCGACACTCATTGCCGCCATGTGCTACGAATATCCAGAGAAGTGTTGACGTTTTAATGTCCCGAGTACGCGTGTGAAGAACCGAAATAATTATTGTTTTACGGTTTATTGTGCTACCAACGCGAACGCAGTGTTTAGTGCCGCTGACAGTTTCATTACGAGATAAACACGATTTAGGGAGCGTGAATATCACGGATGTTAGTTTTATGATTTGTTCATTTTGGGAGTACCACGGCGCCTGAGTAAAGTTCGCTCCACAGCCGAGAACTCGTCTTCGGCTATTGGAATCTTAATTGGAATGACTTAATATTTATCTTCACTTATCATACTGGTTTATACAACTGCCTATAAAATAAATAAAAAATCGGTCAAGTGCGAGTCGGACTCCCGCACGAAGGGTTCCGTACCGTATGGGAGCCCCAATCCTCTTGCCATTACTAATAGCCAGCAAAAACTGCTAAAAATCGTTTGTTGTATGGGAGCCCCCCTTAAATATAAATTTTATTCTGTTTTTAGTATTTTTTGTTATAGCGGCAACAGAAATACATCATCTGTGAAAATTTCAGCTGCCTAGCTATCACGGTTCATGAGATACAGACCGGTGACAGACAGACAGACAGACAGATAGACATACAGACAGACAGACAGACAGACAGACAGACAGACAGACAGACAGACAGACGGACGGACAGACGGACATCGAAGTCTTAGTAATGGTCCCGTTTTTACCCTTTGGGTACGGAACCCTAAAAAAAGAAGTTTTGCCGAATTCAAAGCAAGGTCTTGCACGACTAGCTATATGTGATTGATAATGGTCAGAAACAGCGAAGTTAATAAAAAATATAGTTTTAAGATAAATATTTTTCACCCAATGCGATAATCGTTTTATGCTTAAAATTTTACTCATCGTCATCTTAGCCATCGTTTATCTACGACTCAACTGTTTTACGGATTTCCAATAATAGCACACAATAGGAAGCAATTTACGTCCAAGATGTTTTAGCAGTCAGATTATCGGCCAGGTTTATGGGTAAGCATCCTACGCTTGCTGGTTTAGTCTGACAATAATCTACATTACAGAATTTCTGACGCTCATCAGCTATTATTCTATTATTTTGCGTGCTTGCTCACGGTCATTCGTAGGTATATGGCAACCTGCTAGGCTAGCAGCAAGTTAGATTGTATTGTTTAACAAATAAATACAAACTTCAATAGGTTAAAATTACCACATGAAATCAAAAACTTACTTGGCTTTAGTAGAATTAAACGTCCAAGATAGTATAAATTAAATTTATTGCCAAGTCATAATACGAGTAAATGCAGGTAAATCAATGTTCAATCAGATCATCAAGAGGGACTTTTTTGAAGAAATGATGGACCACTGTGACGATTTTGTCCACGACAGCTGCGATAATTGGAGGGCCTACTTCTGCGACGACATCGTTGGGACTGGTGGCGAACAGTTCTTTGGCGACACGACCTGCAAAATTAAATAGGCCATTGTAGATTCAGTTCTGTTGGTGTAAAATATTCAAGGCCCTGGGCACCTCAATGTGAACAGTAACATTCCAATAGTTTATCAATTTTTCAACGAAATATGCACTTCAATTATCCTATTTCATTAATTTAAAGATTAATTTGATAAGTGTTTGTTTCTTTCTTGGCGAAGGGTGCTATATTATTTAATTATATATCCAGCATATTAACATTTCTTTCTAAAATAAAATACATAATAAGATCTACAATCAACACTGTATTGCTGCAAATATTTTCAATTACAGTGTTACTACGGTTTAGATGCTTCATCTATACTGCCCTACTTGTGAAGTTTGCAGTAATCACAATCAAACTAATTAGTTTGACAAAGTAAAGACCGTCTATACTCTTCTTTTACCACAGTTTTTTTGTCTAAAAAACGTTTGACCTCAATAATTGTGACCTTCATAATAAACAGAATAACTTTAAGTTGATACGTCGTCTTACCAAGTTCTTCGTTCCCGTTGAAGAGGTTTTCAAGCTCTATGGTTGCTTTGTCCTTCAGTTCATAGGAGTGCGAGTATCTCTTGACTGACCAGTGTTTGAGTCCATCCTTGCCCGTCACCTCAGCGATATCAGCGACGGCTGACATCAGAACCTTTCCTAAAACGAGAGGTTTTTAAATAAACACATAGCATATCGTTTTCCTAAAATTTGTAACCCACTGAAACACTGAAAGTGTTTTTTTATTTTCTATATTTAACAGGATTTTTACAGTATTACAGTATGCTGTAAAAATCCTGTTAAATACGCATTGTACGTATATCATATTTTTTTTTGTAAAAATGTAATTTCCAAAATTTTCACTAAACTATTAAGTTCCGTGCAGAATTTTTTTACAAAATGTATGAGTTTCATAAAATTAGAATAAAAATCATTTTTAAACCTATCTCAAGGTTGTAAAAGTTGCATAGTAAATGTTGGTCAAAATACAATATAGCAATCTCATAATACTTAAAAATGTACGTAGGAACAATGATATCCTAGAATCTTGGCCTGTCCATCATATTCTAGAGAATCACTTCGTGAAATGGACATGCAGTTAATCTGTTTTGTAATTTAAACTTTATTGTTAATGCTAGTGGATACAACTTTATTTATAACTTAATCTCTGAGTGAAGTTTATTTGAGTGAAACCAGTTAAATATTATTTATTTTCGGGAAGTTTATGTCAATGATACGTATACAATTCCAAATATAAATATTTGTCTATAACTATAACACAAATATCTAAAAACCTACTTCAACTAAGGACATCGCAAACAATACACATGTCTTAGAAGACATTATTTATCTTCAAAAAAAGTTGAAAACAAATTCTACCACATAGAAAATAATAAAAGTATTGCATTAACCTTATTATAATAGATCCAACCGCTTATTTTCTTTTTGACAGCTTATTCTCTTTTTTTCAGCACCAATATCACCAATCGCAGCGCGCCACCATAGCCATAGAACGTAAATTTTTAAAAACGGCTGTGATTTATAAAAAAACTACTGCACTTATGGACTCAATTTGTCAAAGATGATTATTATACGGGATTGAGGAGCAAACTTAGGCAGTTCTCATATTTTTAAAACCTCGCATTTAAAAGTGAACTTTTGCGTAACATGACGCAGTTACGTTCTATTGGTGCTGTCAAAAAGAAAATAAACGGTTGGATCTATTATAGTCAAAATTACTGAAAGCTGTTTAGAAGCAGCAGAATGTGAGAGTAAAGTAAAAACTATCTTTGTTTTTATACTAGGCTTAGTTATATGTCAGTATTAAAACTGTTCATTAATAAAATACTTACTTAATACAACATGGGCATGGCCATTTCCTTCGAGTCTTAGGAAAATAATGTTTCCATTCATTACATAGTGGCCTTCAAAGTCAACAGTACATTCCGCTTTTACATGAAGCTTTGATGTAGCTTGGTCAAATCTGAAAATTAAATAAGATCCACATATAATTTTGTTCCACACAAAGTTTTTTGTAGATATCGGACTCAATGTCGGAAACTTTGTGACAACTCTTAATCTTATTTTATCGATGTCTAATGTTACTATAATCATTTTTCAAAAAAATATTAGTATTAGTTTCACAAGGCAGCATTCTGGACCCATATTTTTATACAGGGTTATTTCGAATCAATTAATATCCTTTTAGGGGCTAATTCTGTACTTCAAAACTAGCAACTTTTGTTCTGCGACTTTTGTCAGAACTAAAAAAAAAAAAAACAGCAGTTCTATACATTTTGTCGCGGGTTAACGATATTTTTCTATGGAACATCAATTTATTTTTTTGAGTTTTGACAAATGTCGCGAAACAAAAGTTGTTAATTGATTAGGAATAACCCTGTGTTTAGGGACGTAAATTACATGTCTTCCGCATATATCCGCTTTCTATATTCTTCAAAAAAAAAAAAAATGCTGGAGTGTGCAATTGTGCATCTTCTATTATCTCTAAACAGTTCGAAAATAAAGTCGTTATCTAAGTATGTAGAAGATTTCTTTAGTAAGATTTATATACATAAACTTTCTACAAAATTGAATATGATGGCTAGGCATGCATAGCTAGAGCTTGGCTCGCGTAATATTTTTGTTTTAAGGCCTCAAGAACGTTTAATTTTTTCGGAACAAATAATTATAGTCTATGACACTTTTAAACTATATTTAGGCATAAAATCAAGTCTATTTATTCCTCTGTTGCTGCGTGAAAGAGTAACCAACAAACCAAAAACCCTCTTTCGAATTTATAATATTAGTAAGAATTATTATGTGAATGAACTTACTGCATCTTCTTGATTGAGCAATTTTCCAAGCCCTTTCCAGTGAGGTCTTCCAGCTCCAGCCTCAGCTCCCTTGATGAAGCATTCACATACTTCATGAAGAAAGGCTCCAGAGGCTCCACACCCCAGGCCGGGTTGCCTTTCACGAAAATAGGAGCGAAAGCTTGTGCTGAAGCTTTTATACATTTTGCATCGTCAAGCTTGCATTTTGTTAGTGGCACTGCAACAACAAATCGAAGGGTAACAATTTGATTAATTGTTTTTTGTTTATTATACTGAAAAAACAAATAAGAAGGTAACAAATTAACTGTAGTAAAGAGAAATAGGAAAATGACAAACTCTTTTTCTTAAATAAATTTAAATGGATTCTTTCAGTTAACTGTAATGTTGATGGATTCTGTCGTATGGAAATGAATTGAAACTTTCTCATGTATTCACTGAAAAGAGTCAGTTTTTAATGGTTTATAAATCAGTTGTTTATTAAATAATTCGAATAGGCTCAGAGAATTTAGCAACAAAAAAAATCTACTTCATTTAATGTTTTTGATGACTAGGTCCTGTTTTGAACGAATTTTTAGAATTTACTAATATATTCAGGCAAATTTTTAGGATGAGAAAACTCCTCAAATATTCAAATTTGTTGAAATATCAATTGTAACAAAAAATAAAAAGTGCACAGAAAGTAAATAACATTATGAATGTGTAGATAGAAAAAAAAACTAATTAAAAAAGTACTAGAAATAAATTAAAAAATGCGATGTATTTGCTCGATTAAATCATCAAAAATTTACCTGCAGCTAAAGCGATCGAACACAATAAACACACTATTAAAAATTTGGCGATCATGATTAAAAAACAATGAAAATCTACGCAACGCCAACACAACCGCTTCCTGCAATACTGCCGCTATATATAAAGAGATCCTTTATGATCTATTTAATATATATGGTTTTTTTTCTTTCGTGACTATTGTAAACTAATGAACTAAAACTTGTTTTCTTAATTTTTTACTGTTAGATCCGATAGGCAAGTTTTTAGGCTTAGTGCTAAAATTTAAGAGGACACTGACTTTAACTGTCATTTAACTCCGACGGTGTTCATATTTTGTATTTGAGTCGGAAAGGTAGATTTCGGACAACCAATTATAAAATGATAGAGGTTATTTTTGGTGATTTTTGTATGAGAGATTTTTATTGGATTTCTTTGATCATAGATTTTACAAAATAAAGAAAAAAATCATTTTAAACACACTTTTAAGAACTAACACTTGCCTAAGATATAAAAATAAAAGTTTAAATAGCAAAAATGTAAAAATAATAGTATGAGGATTGAGAATAAGCATTTCACATTTTACTCTATGCTACTCTGTATACGATCAATTGCACCGAAATAAATAGTTGTGTGTTTCACATTTACTCTGCAACTACTAATGATTGATATAAAATCACAAACATGTGATGCATCGGTATCGTACAGCGGTATCGTACCAGGCAATTTAAAACAATACCTTAGCTAAACACTGTGAAATAAAACATAAATAAAATAGTAAAAATGTAAAGCACTCAAATAGCCCGGGTGGTTTTTGGTCGTGGTCGGTGACAGTCGTAGGCTCAAGTCCTGGATCATATCAATGAGCTATGCATAAAATTTCACAACACTGAATTTTTGGTAAGGGAAACATTGTGCAACCTGCATACGTCCGTAGAAGAAATTCGATGGCGTATGTAAATCCTCCAAACCGCACTAGGCTAGCGTGGTGGATATATTTCTATCACCGTTCGTAGGTAGGTCTGCAGTGGTCTACTGAAAAGGCTGTTACAACTTAGTACAGTACAAAAAAAAATAAGCATTATAATCGCATTAAATTTTTAAAAATCTACCAATCATTCGAGCGTTGAGTGAGGTTTGTCACAGTTAACAAAAAATGTGATATTTTTTGCTGCCATAAATTAAAATTAGCGTTTAATGGTTATACTTTTATTTTACATTAGATACACTTCGTGTCAGTGATTTGATTAATTAGTGTAAGTAATACAATATCCGGATTTTTTCTTTTAATTTTTTATAGTACAGGTTTTAAAACATCTAGATAGGTTTTAGGTAAATGTACTTTGCTTTGAGTCTGTGAGGTTTGTTTGGATGTTTTTATATCTATCTTTTTTCATCGCAGATAAGTCTTCGCTTTATCACCAATTCGCCATAGACCTAGAAGATACCTATTCAACCTGACTTTTACAAGCCCCAAATTATAATTTCTGAGGATACAGAGCACAAGAGAGACAGGACAGTCTGTTCCATTTCCTAGCCGTCAACTTTGTACGTATCGAAGGAACTAAACAGTGTTGAGGTGGCAATGAGGCATCTGTAGCACAGGTACAATGTCCCAAACGAATGAACTGATTTTTATGTAGTTTTTTCTGTATAGGTATTTAAAAGCTAATAAAATAGATATGGTATTTAGCTATATAGTAGTATGTTTATATAGTAGTATGTTTTGTTATTATTTATATTCAGATATGTTCAACATTTTAATTACAAGCTTTTAATTAACTTACAATTGATGTACTTATGTATGTAGGTACGTAAGTTCGGGTGGAATCTTGCAAGTTAAATTTGACCAATTTCCCGGTTTCCGATTGAGATGAAATTTTACACGGATATGTATATCGCGTGACAATGCAATACATAATAATGGAGTACCATGGAGCTGAATCTCTGAATATCTGATGATGGAGTCGGAAGGTAACCAAAGGAATTTCTGTACTAAACAAGTTAGACCCGTCGTGTTTGGGCTCGTTTTACTTGTCTTGGCTAGCATATTACTGCTTCATGATATCCAGGAACTCAAAAGCTTGTATTTTGAAAGTTTTATTTTTATAATAATTTATTTTACTCTTAAATAACAGATATTTATTTTTCATTCTCAAAATATATTAAGTTGCATTGTTTTGAGCCTAACAGTTGATAAAATGGCTGGTACTTAGCCGGAAAAAAACAGACTACTCTTCAATCTACAACAGCAAAAATTCACATTGATATAAAAATTCTAGGAATAATAATATAATTAGCAATGTTTATGTAAATTCTATTCCGGAAAAGAACAAAAAATCTTTAAGTGATTGATTCAGAGAAGTTGTGAGAACCATTTACATATTTTACGATTCTCAATAACGAGTTAGTATGACGTCGGATAATTTGACGCCAGTGAGACAATGCAAAAACTTTCAGGTTCCGTAGATAGTAGGTACGAGTATGTTTAGAACCACTACCATATTGTATTTGTTTTTACAATTACAAATTTTACAATATTTCAACCCCATCGGTCATCAGTCTTCCGTGCTCTGTGCCCTGCCCACTGCCATTTCAACTTACCATTCCTGGGCTGGGCTATGTCGGTAGCTTTGGTTCTTCTATATACGGATCTTCTCATTCCTGATTCGATCTCGCAGAAAAACTCCAAGTATTGCCCTCTCCATAGCTTATTGAGTCACTAAAGTAAGTTCGTATAGGCCGGTTGGCTAGCCCTGGGGTCTGAATTTTTAGGCCGCCTGAACGCCTCTAACAGGGCTAAGCGGTTAAACTGGGACCTACAATTTTACCATCCGAGGCACGGTAGCGCTCTATTAGAAAATGCCACCACTTGTTGAGACACTTAGAGCTTATTTATAAGGCTCATAGTGAGAGACCACGTTTCAGTGCCATAAGCTATCACTGGTAACACAGACTGGACGAACACTTGAGGTATGTCGGACGAGAAGACGTTACGCAATTTTCCGAACGCTGCCCAGCCCAGTTGGATTCGGCGATTGATGTCTTTCTTGGAGTCGGACCTACCTTACTGGACTACTTGTCTTAGGTAAACGAACGAGTCAACAACTTCAAGAACCGAGTGTTTAACAGATTTCGGGGTGGTACAACATGGACGTTGCACATGACCTTTGTCTTGTCCATGTCCATTCTGAGACCCACCTGTTGAGAAACCTGATTGAGGCCTTCGAGCATCGTACTGAGCTCTTACATTGATTTTGCCATGACTACGACGAGTATATCGTCGGCAAAACGAAGCTGAGTGTATTCACCATTAATATTAATGCCAAATCATTTCCATTCCAGAATACGATACTTGGACCTTAGAGGAGATACTATGTAAATATGCAGACAAGTATAAATTTAGGTATGTGAAACACAATTCAGATTTTTTTTTTTGGAAATTTGTTGAATTTGGAAAAAGTTGTAGAACAAAAGTTGTTTGTTTTGATGTGCTGAATATGCCCTTAATTACCAATAACCCTGTACAATAATTGACCGAAGTAAAGCGAAGGTGTTTGCTTCAACTCGATGATTTTGCTCTCGTCTTTGCAGGTATTGGTTGTCCTCTACAGAAGCCTTAATCCAGTTTTTGCGTAGTTTACTTAAACTTTCGCGTTCGCGTGTGGCTCCATATATTTTGGTTAGTTCTTCCTCGTTTCCGCCAAGGGCGCTGTACAAAAATGTATAGAGCCATACGGAAACTACTGTCGTTTCAATTTACGTGTAAACCTGAACTAATAGGTACCTCTGTTTACATTTTTCTACTAAAGTAAGTAAGTTCGTAAAAGCCGGGTGGCAAGCCCTGGTGTCAGAGTTTTAGGCCGCCTGAAGGCCTCTGACATGGCTAAACGGTTAAAACAACCGGGGCCTAATTTAACGTGTAATTTTTCTACTAATCTTGACGATACTTTATAATCAAAATCTAAATACTAACAAAATTTGCACAAGAACCATATGGGAAGTATGGACCAAATCGTTCTGGAACAAATCGTCGAGATATAGCCTAATTAAATTCAACCAAGAGATGTGCCGCAAAATCAACCGTTCAGAGAATTTCTTTACTTAGCGGACTTAATTACTAACTTTACAGACATGAAATTTGCGCGATTTGCGTTCTGTCTGTGTGTGCGGTGTGTCATTGTTAGGGTGTGGGTGTGGTGTTGGCGCTTCCGCGTTGTGTGAATGTATGTGAATATGACTGTGTTTACATGCATTCATACATTGTTGGAGGTGTTAGCATTGCACTTGCGAAGCGTGAATGTATGAGTAATGTTGCAAGTTTTGTTTTTTTTGTTTAAATTTCTTAGTACCTACTGTATTGTAATTTTAGATACCTAACATACTATAATATACATACTAATAATAAGGAAGAGCCTAGGTTCCACGACATAGGTCACCCTAGTGTGGGAACTAGTGCACAACTTGTTTTAGTAAAAAAAATTTGGAACAGTAAACGTTTTATTTATTTATGAAATCCAAGCACTATTTATTTGGAATTTCGTGTAACAAATCTCTTTCAAGTAGTTTTTAGGAGTTTAGTTTAGCTGATAGCCTACGTATCGTAAAATACCTATCTCATACAAACGAAGTAAAAAAACAAACTGGAACTTCAACACATCATTTATTTATTGACGTCCTAAACATTAATTAAACATTTTCAGTAAAATAGTTATTAACAAAATTAGTTTCAATAATACCTCATAAATACTTTCCGATAAGTAACAAGTATAAAAGTGTCTGTCTACTATAACATACCATATTAAGACCGTGCTAGGTATCAGGCACGGAAGACAAAACAATATGCTCTACTTTGCCCATGACTACGTACCACTAGAGCGCTTGTTCACGGTCGTTTTTAGGTTTCGTACCCAAAGGGAAAAACGGGACCCTATTACTAAGACTTCGATGTCCGTCTGTCCGTCTGTCTGTCTGTCACCGGGCTGTATCTCATGAACTATGATAGCTAGGCAGCTGAAATTTTCACAGATGATGTATTTCGGTTGCCACTATACGAGTAACAGCAAATACTGAAAACAAAATAAAATAAATATTTCCCATACAACAAACCTGAATTTTTAGACGTTTTTCGCTCTATATTAATAATGGTACCAGGTAGAAGCTTGAAATTTTCACAGAATAATTAGTTTTAGATTCTATTCAATAATAAATAACAAAAATAAAATTAACATTTAAGGGGGGCTCCCATACAGTACGGAACCCTCGGTGCGCGAGTCCGACTCGTACTTGGCTGATTATTTTCACTGGACAACGGACCGTCAATAAACAAATGCCTACATTGTTCGCCGGGTGGATGTCCAGTGCGTTAACACACGTTCATTATAAACAATACCTCGAATCTGGTGGCAAAAAACGGTCCGTTGTCCGGTAAAACAAATTGTTGTTAACAAGCGCTCTTAACGTACTTCTACAATAGTCGTCGAAAACATTTTGCTCGTGAAGAAACGCTTCGTGCAATGCACGTGACAGTATTGATCGGTGACGGAACGGTCTAGTTGGCGTTGACAAGTTAAAGAAACCTTGCTAAATTTTACTTAAATAAAAACTACGTAACAGCTGTCTTATTCATATCTGGTTATACAGCGTACGCGAGAGTGAGTGAAACAAAAAAAAGCATTGTCTGTCGGCATACGTCAAAATCACTAGTTGGAATGTCAAAATGGTTGAAATTTGGTCCATTTTGTCTTTTGCGTTATGATCGAAAATTTGCACCCTCTAGTTCCAGCAGAAGGTTCAAATCTCTGATCATCTACCTTCCTACTTTCTACCTTTTTGAATTTGGACAGCCGAGATAGCTTACTATAGTGTAAAAGATTTTATGTCTGACAAAAACTCCTTGCGTGGACTGTGTGACAGTATTTGTGAATGAAATGTATTTATTCTGTTAGTTTTATTGTTATATGTTAATTTTTTATTTTGTTCTTTATGGTTATGTATATTTTTTTTTGTTTTCTATTGACATTCATAAGTGTGCATTATTGTACCTATATGAGAATAAATGAACTGAACTGAGCTCAATGCTAGTTTGTGAAACCCTTCAAATTATGTAAGTTCGGGTGTACGAGTAGGTGCATCTTTTCCTAACCCATTTTAAATTTCATATTTAAAATGGGACAAAGTGATGTATATCTCTTGCTATTTTAGTACGGTTTCTATTACTTAAGTCCTAATTCTGAGACGTAGTCTCATACTTTTCAGTACAAGGAATATATTTTTGTCGAACACGTTCCGTTTACGGTCAAGTATGGTACATTATTCCTAGTTGGCTGACACCTTAACAAAAGTAAATTTAATCCAAGCTGAGGTCTTCCTGTGGCACGGCTTTGAAGAAATTATTGATGAATTTGACGGCTCTCGCCACTAAAGCCTTAACCATCGGAGGGCCAATTTCATAGACAACATCGTTGCCGTTGTTAACTAGTAGTTCATTGGCAGCACGACCTGAAAAATATTAAGATAGAAAACTGTTATTAAAATCTATATACTTAATAGACAAGCATACACAGAAGTGAGCAATTTGATAAACCCACCACAGACAATGTATACTGGGATTTATGTCAGACCTAAAATTAAATTTTTACTAAAAAAAACTGTAAATTTTACTAGTAATATTTTTTAATATTTAACAAAATATTTAATAAAAAAATATCTAACAATATCTTTCATAAACACATAAGATTAGAATTGTGCACAGAATCCTGAGCAGAATACGGAGCATCAGTTTTTAAGCATGATCATTGGCGGTATTTTATGTCTAAATCAGGTCATAGCCGGCTTCCACTTACGCCAATCATTTCTATTTTGAGCCAATTTCATCCATCGCTACGTGAGTCCAGGACTAAGCTTTCCCTTGTTTTTATACGGTACCTAGATAATACGGTATAAAACTCTCACCTAAAACTTCATTGTCATCGTAGAGATGTTCAAACTTGACGTCAGCTTTGCCCTTGAGATCGAAGCTGTGATTCCAAGACTTGATCTGCCAATGATTTTTGCCATCTTCTCCCAGTTTATTGACGATGAAAAGGTCAATTTTGACCAGAGCATCTCCTGCAAATAGTATAGGTTTTGTAATTAGTTACTGGGGAAATGGTAGTATCATGTATTTAGATCAGATCAAAGAGAAGGTAGATGTCATGTCGTACAGAGAGGTAAAGACAATGGCCGCGAATGACAAATAAGAGCCGCGCTCTTAAATCCTTAATGAATGAAGCATCATTAAAAATAACTAATAAAACTGGGTGACCGCGGTTGGCATTTTCAAACTGAGCGCTACCGTGGCTCGGATGACACGTTAAATTGTAGGCCCCGGTTGTTTTAACCGTTCAGCCATGTCAGAGGCCATCAGGCGGCCTTAAAACTCTGACACCAGGGCTAGCCACCCGGTCTATACGAACTTACTTACTTACTTACTAATAAAATTATAAATTAAAGATAACCACATTTCAGAATAACTTACTTAGCAAAACATGAACAGGTCCCTTTCCTTGAATGGGCAGGACCAGCAAATTTCCTTTAAGCTCGTATTGGCCATCCAACTGTCCCGTGCACAAGACTTCCACACTGATCTTGTTTGCTTTGGTGTCTCGCCTGGAAAAAAAGAATAACATAAAAATAGAGAGAAAAATAAATTGAAAATAAATAATCCAAATTTAAAAAAGTCTAAATTTGCCTTAGTAAAATTAAACACGGTAACAAACAAGGCAGCACATTTTAGGTGTCCTGATACGTGCACTATATGTAGGTAGGTAGGTCACTCCTTGTGGGATGGGTGAGGCTAAATATTGGGAGAAACCCGCTTAAACGTTGAAGGTCATCAATACGACGAAAAAGAATTACAAATAAAAGTGACTATAGGTACTTACTCAATTTTTTTAATCTCGCAGTTGCTCAATCCACGAGCTGTGACGTCAGTCAGCAAAAAGAACAAGTTTCCTTTGCTTGCGTTGACACTCTTGAACGTAGTCGGATCCAGACTGCCCACGTTGTACTGTTCCAAACCTTTGGCGAATATAGGAATGAACTCTAAGGAGGTCTTCTTGAGGCATTTGGAGTCATCTGCTTTGCACTTTGTGAGGGATGGTGCTGAAACAGAAATAGCAATTGGATTTTAACATTGACTTAATATTGCTTAAACGCCTTTTCAACTGACTAAACATGGATGTCATTCATGTAGGTACAGCCTTTAGGAGGTTGAGCAAAAGTTACCAGTGACCCGGTAAATATTGAAAAAGTATAGTAAATATTGCTGATATAAATAAATGAATATTTGGGGACATCTTACACACGGTCTTTGACCCCAAACTAAGCAGCTTGTGATATGGCGGCCAGAGACTGATACATTACATAAAAATATTTTTAAATACATTATTATATAGTTAGAAACTAAATGACACCCAGACACAGATCAAAAACCTAAGTTCATCATACAAATACTTGCCCTGGTTGGGGATCGAACCCACGCCTCTTTGACCTAGAAGTTAGGGTCACCAACCACTGAGCCACCGAGGCAGGCAGGATATGGAAGTATACATCTTAGAATAGATTTAAATGTGAGATTGACGTATAAATTGATCTAGGAAGCTTGCTAGTTTCGTCACTAGTTGACCCTGAAAATACCGGTACCATTTTTGTTCTAAAGTATTCTAAACAATCAATAGCTTACAACTCATTTTTGCATAACATGAAATAAATAACGAAAATTAATTTAAAATTAGCGTTACATCTCGAATATGTAGGTAGTGGATATAACTTTTTACTGAAGTATGTAATCAAATAAAAAAACTTAAAATGCGAGTCGTGTTGTACTATAAACAAAAACTTGTTATGAGTCGGATTCTGGACAAAAACTTACCTAAAGACTAAATAGGCTCATGATAAAAAGGCCTTATAAATAATTGAATATAGTATAATATGCTCTATTAGATATAATACCTACTCATATTAGAAGTGTTATTATCTCTGCTGAGGTTGGAAAAACACAGGTACATTTTACAAAAATAATACATCTATAAAATTTATAAGCCGTTTACTCGGAAAAACTTAGGTACATATCACAATAATTATTTTTTGCAAAAAATAGCATGACCGACTTCACTCGTGTACAAAATTCGCGAAAACTTCGCATGGATCGATGTAGCATTTTTCACATTATTGTTGATTTAAAAAAAATGGCTTAGCAGATTTTGCTATAAATTAAATGGAACCAATTTCGAAGTATACTCTTTCCAACAAAAAAATAATTATTCAAATCAGACTGCTATGAAAAAAGTTATGCGTGGTTGTACATAAAAAAAATATACACGTCGAATTGAGTAACTCCTCCGGTTCGTCGGTCAAAAATAATACATCTACGTAATAAATAATATTTATAAGCCGTTTGATAATATTCTATTTTTAAACTAAGCTTGTAAGAATTGCATAGTGTAAATTTGCAACCTATGAAACATGTTCAGAAAGATAATTTACCTAGATTTAAAATAAGCATAATAATTAAATGCTAAGTTGTGTAAAAATATTCTAACATATCTACTTGTTGGCAAATAAAACTCTTGAATCTTGAATCTTGAATATTTCAATACGAGAAGAGCCTTTGTTTAGCTGACCTGAAGCAGCTCAGAATTTTCAAATTCCATAATCTTTTTTCTTACTTCTTCTTATATACAGGGTTACTAGTAATCAATTAGCATCCTTTTAGGGGTTCATTCTGTACATGAAAACTAACACGTTTTGTTCTAAAAAAAGCTGTTCTATAGAAAAATTTCGTTCACCTTCGACGAAATGTATGAAACAACCGATTCATTTTTCAGTTTTGACAAAAGTCGTAGAACAATTCATTACCAAAAACCCTGTATACAGTGTGTTTGGGATCGAACTAGCGATATTTGAAAGGCAAACAGAACAGTCAATGTCATCAAAAAATCACCCCGATATTAGGGCTTCTACAGGAAATATAAATATGAGTAGTAGCGTACGAGTATAGCTATATATGTATTAATACATTTATGCCATGCCATTATTTCTGCAATTTTGTAGTTTTAGATTTATTTGGTAATACCTTTTTCTACGAGGAATAGTCCAACGATCTCATCATCATCCTTATTTTAACATATACCAACGTCAGACATCTCATCATTAACTCCTTTCTTGCGTATCATCATCTTTCACACAATAAATTCATTCATACTTTTTACCGGCCTCCAAAAAAGGAGGAGGTACTATGTTCGTCTGTGTGTAGCTTTTTTTGTGTATGTTCATCGATATTTTCGCCAATTGTAAAACGATTTAAAAAATTATTTTTCGTTCAAAATCGCCTAAGTTATTTTTGATAAATCATCAATAATGTACATGGATGTCACATTGATTCGTGCAAACCAATCGAATTCTGCACACGGTGGAAGTTTGTGTTGCGATTTTTTGCGAAAGATGATTAATAGTCATCCGCTTCCATTTTTGGCGCTTACTATCATTACCATAATTACTATTTAGACTTCTTTTAGTGACATCTAATTAACGATTTCAGTAAACAAAAATTGGCGTTCGATGTCATGCGTCATCTATCTTAAAATCGTGGAACTAATTACTGCCCCCCCTGTAAAGAACTTGTTCACAAAATCGCACATGTAAATATACCTAATTCAAGTTCAATTTAATGGAGCATATACCTTTCAACGAATATGTAACAGAATCATTTTGAAACTTCAAAATCCTGTAATTCAACACGCTTCTCATTTCATTTGTAGTACCTATTTGCATTACTTGTTATTTTCATAATATTTCAATGTTAAACTGTGTATAAGATGTATTATTATCAAAATCAGGCAATAAATGGCGTAGCTACAGAAACCTTTTCCATATCCACCACGCATGGCCCCGTGCGGGTTGGTGGATTCACACACGCTATCGAATTGTTTCTCCGGACGTATGCAGGCTGCCTCTCGATGTTTTCCTTCACCGAAAAGCCAGTGTTTTTTTTTATTCCGTATAGGTTTGCGTTTCACTACATACTGCCTGATGTTGATCAGATATGCGGGCTAGGGGGTAGCACGCTTACCTAGAAGAAACCTATTTACTCGGGATTTGAAGACACCCACGTTGTACTTTAGCGGGAAGACAGACCCAGGCAAAGCTTTCACATTCTGGCTGTTCGCATGAAGAATGAGTACCTATTCGAAACGCTTGGTTCCAACGCGCCATAATGTCCACCATAAAAGGGTGGCGCTTTGGTTGCGTCTGTCTATGATGGAAGAAAGGGGTAGGTGGGACCAGATTGTGCAACTCCTAAACGCACTCTCCGAAATGTATCCGATAAAAGGCTGATAAACACGCTACCCTACGTCGATGCTCGAGACTTTGCAGCTGCGACTTAGTCAGGGTGTCGTTGTCAGTCAGTGTCAATCAATCAGTTACAGTAGTGGTGTTAGATTCCGTACATAAATTCCAAGGAATTCATAGGCATGGGATCAGGATATAAACCCACGACCCCACGATTGTGAGGCGGATGTCATTACCACTAGATCACCAGGCTTATACTTGTTTATATTTGAATTATCTCATACATTTCTCAGACAACACTAACTTTTGCTCAGCCTATATATATTCTACTCTCAATATACTAGAGAACGTATTTAAAAAAAAATAATATGCTTCCTCTACGTACCACAGTACTGCAACCATTGTTTTGATGCTTAAATTTTTGCCGTTTAATTCAATTTTTCTAATTTCTTTCATAATATTTAAAGAAATCAAAACAATACTTACGAGGAGGTAAACAATCCGAGAAACTTACTAACACTATACTAAAAATAAAAAGAATCTGTTGTTTACACATTGTAGGAAATAATAGAGATCGACTGCCAAATGAGAAATAATTCTTCCTAGACTAAACACACCTATATTTATAGAGGCTTATTTAGTTGAACTTTTTGTTTGTGTTCACGATTATTATTTCATCGCACTAGGAACCTTCAAGATTTTTCCTCTTTAAATAGTATGTATTGCCATAGAATAGATAACTGTTGCTATATTAGCCTCATTAAAACTTGATGTCCAGTGACTCTCAAGTCGAGGACATTTTACTTCACTTTTAACTGCTTAGCTTGGTGCAAATAGGAAATAGAGCTGTAAGATTTTTAAAAGGTGATTTTGTAAAATTTTGTGACATTTTAACGGGTGTTACGACTGTGAAAATAATAAAATATTCTTCTGCTAATTAAAAAGACTTTTAAGAAAGAATTTGGTTCACTAAAGGCGCAGAAAATCCTATAACACAAAAATCGGCCAAGTACGAGTGGGACTCGCGCACGGAGGGTTCCGTACTATATGGGAGCCCCCCTTAAATATTTTTTTTTTTTTTAATTTTGTCATTTACTATTGAAGTGAACATAAAAGCTTGTTGAGTTTGAAATAATTTAATTTTATAGTGTTTCACACACTATGATTTATCTCAGCGAAATGTTCTTTTTTTTATAAACATTTCAAAAATTTGCCGCGATTGCAGGATTTGTTCCTGCATCTCTTTGGGATTCCGGTCCACCAATTAAGCTAAATCACTCAATTGCGATCTTGCCAAATTTGTGAAGTGTTTATATTATACACCAACTTTTTTAATAGCCCACTGCTGAAGAATTACCATTATTAATACAGAGCGAAAAATGTCTAAAAAATTCAGGTTTGTTGTATGGGAGCCCCCCTTTAATATTTATTTTATTTTGTTGTAATAGCGGCAACAGAAATACATCATCTGTGAAAATTTCAGCTTTTACCCATTGGGTAGGAACCCTAAAAAGAGACTAGAGAATATGTATTAGTTGTAAAAGTTGTTTTTAAGTCCTGTTAAAGTTAAAAGTCCTGTTAATCCAGTAGGTAATATCTCAGGGCTTTACATTTCATTGTTCTATGATGGATTCCCGTATTTTTAATTTTATATACAACTAGTGACCCGGCTTTGCACAGGTGTATTATACATATAAACCTTTCTCTTGAATCACTCTATCTATTAAAAAAACCGTATCAAAATCCGTTGCGTAGTTTTAAATATATAAGCATACATTGGGACAGACAGCGGGAAGCGTCTTTGTTTCATACTATGTAGTGATAGTGATGTAGTGATGGTTGTGGTTAAACCAGTTTTCAGGGATTTATATTTGAAGAAGAATCCATTTAAAGATCTTTCAATCATTATCATAGTTTATTTTCATCTCTTTGTCCATGGATATACCTACTTACATACATTTTCTTCTACATTTAAATAATATGTATTGAGAGTTTTAATTCATAATTGAATATAAAAAAGGGCTCAATTCTAAAGGCTTGACTTAATAAGTCTAAATTTACTAAAACATCGTTTTTTTTTATGGCAATTATGGTATTAAATCAAGTGAAAAACTAATTAAAATTATGTTTGCATCTGCCAAATAGCCTTAAAATTGAGCACAATAAACCAATATTAAAGAGTTTAAAGCATCCGTAGGTACGTATTAAATATTTATTTAGGGATATTCTATATTGTGTGATACTAGAGAACGTAGGTATTTAAAAAGAAAAAAAAAAAGCCTCATCTACGTACCACAGTTCTGCAACCTCAGAAGCTTTTTACACCAACTTTTTGCAATAATTACCTATTGTGCTCCATCTAATTACGATCTGTCTGTTCTCGAACTTATGTTATGTCCAAAAAATATGCAGATGAGTATGTTTACGCATATTACTACTGCATTTTAAATATTTTTATTTTTAGCTGTGATTTTTTACTTATGGAAACAAAAGAGAAATAGTCTGCAGTACAGTGCTGCCAGTCGGTCAGATTGTTTTTTGTTCACCGCTGAAATCGGTAGTGGAGTACGCACATGGTAACTCTACACACGGACAAAATCGGGAACTAAATATTTTCAGGGAATTCAAAATAGGTACCATAGTTAGAAGGTACATGGCGCCACCACGATACCACGGCGATATTATATCTTGCGTAGGTATATTCTACTAGTTTAACAGCACTAAAAAAATCTAACTATTTTTACAAGCTTTTATTTAATTTGAAATGGTTGTACCTACTCGTATGTATGTAAGCTCGGGTGGAATCTTGCAAGTTGAATTTGACCAACTTCCCGGTTTCCGATTGAGCTGACATTTTGCACGCATATGTATCTATATCGCGTGACAATGCAATAATGTGGTACCATGGAGCTGATCTGATGATGGAGTAGGATGGTGGCCATAGGAACTCCTGTATTACACAACAAGATAGATAGATAGAAGATCGTCGTGTGTGGGCTTGTTTTACTTGTACTTGTCTTGGCTAGTTCTCTGCTGCTACATGATATTCATCTCAAATTTCTCAAAAGCTTGTAATTTTTATTATTTATATTTTCATAGTATAAGTATTTATTTATATGTATTGGTTCTGTTACACCAAAAACGTTAAGCTTTATTAGTTGAGACTAAAATCGAATGCATTACGAATTATTACTAGATAAATAATTTAAGAATGCGTATAATGTACTGTACCCTATTATCCACAAGACTCGATACGCTATTTAAAATTCCTTATCAATTACTTTAACAAGAACCCTTCAAAAAATTACAAAACGCCTTCTATCGTGAACAAAATTCGAAAATCTCGCTCGAATTGTTTACATTATTGTAGATTTTTCAAAATCGGCTCAGCAGTATTTTGTTAAATTTAAATTAGACCACCTCGAGAGTATACCCATTCGAACTAAAACAAGAATTTTTCGATTCGGTTCACAATTTGCGAAATTATCGATAAACATACAAAAAAAATAGATAAATACAAAGGTACAGACGAACATAGTCTGTTAAAAATTCGAATATCCTAAAAGATCTACAGTTTGGGCACCTCGGTATATTTCCTTACGAGTAGATTTTTCTATACGTAGATAAATAAGCAGATGACTTGACATAATTATACTTTGCAGACGTACAAAAAAATTACCAAAAAACTGCCGGTACTTTTGTAATTGGATAAACATAACTTTTTATGGTAGTTTATAATAGTATTTTATGTCGAGCATCAAATATTTAACTAGCTATGTTCTGAGTACAGGTATACGCTTTTGAACTTATTACTTACTATTTAACCTTCGAATCCATATATTATTTTTGATAGAAATCATGCATGATAGGGCTACTGATTTTTTTGCGATTTTGGCGCTTTACTCATAGGAAAAGTTGTTCAACTTGTAGCAACTTTTCATTACCATTTTACCGACGACAAAACTTGCTGTCCTAGCTTTCTACATTTAGTTGGCTAATTCCGAATAGATATTTAAGTAATTAATGATTGACAGCGTTAGAAAATTATAATTTTAAATGATATCATATCATCAAAGTTATTTTGTTGCTTTCCGGTTTACCAGTCCTTGACAAATGTCACTTATGTAGATCATCGACCTTTACTATACAGGGTTATTCCTAATCAATTAGCATCTTTTTGGGGTTTATTCTGTAGATCAAAACTAAAAAGTTGCCCCGCACCCCCGCCGAGTTCAGAGGTTGTTTGTTTTGCTCCGTCTATTTTAGTGATAATAATTAGTAATGTCTGACAAACCTGAAGACACTGCAATCCGTGAACTCACAAAATCTGTACTGTCTATGCAGAAAAGAATTATATCACTAGAGAAGATAGTATTAGATCAAAGTGTGCTCATAAAGAAACTTATCGCCGATCATCGTACAACATACACATCGTCGGGTATCGTTAAATCATCTGAAGAGGGTAGATCTGTCAGTGAATCCGCGGTACAAAGTGCGAAACGACCCGCGCGTGAAGCAAAACTACGTCTTCGCTCGCTGTTGATGTTCGGAGGAAAAAGGGGCGAGCGCGCGCAATATATCGCCGTCTCTTTCTGTCGCATGCGCCCACGATCCCGAGTTGAATGTGTCATCGAGTTTGCCTGCTTCTCCGACTACACCTACGCCACCGGTGATAACGCTTCAAAACGCACCTGCAACCATCGCTACGCAGCAGAGATGAATCATCCGCAAACCGATAATGCAAGTAATAATGAAGGCTGGGTTGAGGTCGCACATAGGCGATCTCGGCGGCCCTGGAGTAACGTAACTCGAGGTACGGCCGCCCCAGGTTCGGCAGTATGTACGATAGCAGCTTCGGAGCGGAAGACTTATTTGCATTTGTATTTTGTTAAAATTGGTACCACTGTCGAAAAAGTACTAACTAGCCCATCTTCGATCTATTTATCCTAATGAAAAATGTGCAGCTGAGGCGTTAAAATCAAGTGGTGACTACTGACTACGCATCGTTTAAACCGACCGTTCACTTTTCTTACTCCCGCCTAACCCACGGCAAAGAATATATAATAATATGCCCACGGCGCAGCTCCTGAGTCTTGTGACGTCACACGCATAAATCCGTCGCGGGTCTTTTTGATTTCGTGCGGTCATTTTTAAACATCCATAACTCCGTCATTTATAAAGATATTTGAGTATTTTTTTTCACTCTATCTAATATATTTCTAACGTCTTGAAATATATCTAATAATTTTTAATTTTTATGAGATAGGAAACTTCCTTATTGTGTAAAATGATTTTAGCATCTACGCTCTAATGATTTATGTTTTACTAGCGACCCGCTCCGGTTTCGCACGGGTTCAATGCTGATACTAATTATACCTACTACAGAATGTCTTTATATACAACGTTCACAGCTTTCTTTTTTAGTTCCTCTACTATATTATGCATGTGTTATACATATAAACTTTCCTCTTGAATTACTCTACGACTCTACGTACTAAAAATAATCGGCCAAGTACGAGTAGGACTCGCGCACGAAGGGTTCCGTACTGTATGGGAGCCCTCCTTAAATATTTTCAATTTATTATTGAAGTGAATATACAACTAAATATTAAATTTATATAATATATAGTAAATTTCAAGAATCTACCTATTACCATTATTAATATAGAGCGAAAAACGTCTATAAATTCAGGTTTGTTGCCCCCCCATATTTATTTTATTTTGTTTTCAGTATTTGTTGTTACAGCGGCAACAGAAATACATCATCTGTGAAAATTTCAGCTGCCTAGCTATCATGGTTCATGAGATACAGCCCGGTGATAGACAGACAGACACACAGACGGACAGACGGACATCGAAGTCTTAGTAATAGGGTCCCGTTATTCCCTTTGGGTACGGAATCCTAAAAAACATTAAAATCAGTTGGATAGTTTTAAAGATAGCATACATAGGGACAGACAGACAGCGAGAAGAGACTTTGTTTTATACTATGTAGTGATAGTTTTGTAGAATCATAACCATTAAAATAATCATAATACCTACCTTACATACGACAGATACTTTGGTTTGTATTTTTATACCAACCGTCAAGAAATAATAATTAAAGATATCAGCAAATTCTAAAATATGTCATTATTTAAATACTTAACAATTTCATGTCATATAATTATCTTATAAAGTTAGTTTTTACTCGTAAATAAATTAATTGTAAATTATAATTGTAGCAGTGTTGTATATTTTTTATGAACCATTAAAGCATCAGGTCGTAAGAATCATTTTAGTGATATTAATTTATTGCACTTGAACTTCGTACGTCTATAAAAATTAATTAATCGCATGATTTTTATTAAAACAAGCTTCGTTCTTCGGAAAATTCCATTGTATTACATATTTCCATAATAGGCATTCACACGCTCTAGAGTGGATGGCTCACACGGAAAAAAAAATTTCTTGTCTTCTCCCCTTTTTAGGGTTCTGTACCCAAAGGGTAAAAACTGTACCCTATTACTGAGACTCCGCAGTCCGTCTGTCTGTCGGAACCCTTCGTGCACGAGTCCGACTCGCACTTGGCTGATTATTTTCATGCGTTTTTGTGGCATTTCCATAGAAATCACATCAAACGTTAACGCGATCGAGTTCGAGCAAGAAACTCCAACAACATTACTGTAGCAAGTGGCCGCCACCGACCACACGTGTGCGCCGCGTTATAAAAAAATGTATGAAAAATCGTGTGAACTGCTTGTCGCTGGCCACCGGTGCGCGGTGGCTGTGGTCGGTGGCCTGTCTGCGCCAAGCTTTATATTAACATAATAATATAAGCTAATCTAAGGCTTTAATATAAGTACTAGCATACATATCAAAGAGGGCCTGTCATCGTATCGTCTTTCATCTCGTCGTCAAACAGGCATATAGCTCTATTTTCCTAAGATAAGAGCAGTGTCCGTCATACAGCGGCTGAAATACAGTGGTCACTACAACATTGTCTATGCATACAAAAAGTTGCGGTTTCATAGACAGCGATAATAGGCATGGTGACTAGGTACAAAAAGCATTATTAATAATTATCAAAAAATATTGGACACGTATTTTTTCTTTCGTTAATCAAACAACAAATGACAAACATAAACCTTGTGAAAGTTTGGGAGTGGGGGATGTGACGTCACTTCTCTGTTGTCAGAGAAGTGACGTCACGTCCCCCACAAGCCTATACATTTGTATGTGACTTGGTGACGTAACGCGGATCTTTAGCGGGCTTTATCTTCAAAATTTTTTGTTTAATTGTGTAACGATGTATCGTTACATCATATTAATGACGTTGTGACGGGTTCAACGTGCCCAATATGCCCCATCCTTAGTTCTTACCCCTGTTTTCCCACATCTCTGCAGCCGGCCCCACGTTGGGCCCCAGTGTGGCCACCTACTTAAATGAAAATAAAAGATGGTGGTCCAATTAACAAAATTTATTTGCGGGTTTCTACAATTGCCAGGATCATCAGTATCGTTACAGGGCCACCAGGCGAGCACTTCCCTTCTTCCTAAAGGGAACCGAAACGGCGCGGCGCGGCTGAGAGCGTGCAGTAGTGGCGCCCGACTAAAGAAAAAATACGCGTCTAATATTTTTTGTAATCTATCTGACGGACTAATTATATTTTAGTCATCATGCCTGTTGACCCCGTAAAATGAAAGAAAACATATTTATAACGTCAGTAATAGTACGGCCGCTTTAAGATGGTGCCGCTTAGGTATCAGCTAAGCGTCTGCAATCAGCTGCGGCTTACAATTCGCCAACTCCTGGTTGACCTGGCCAAAATAAAAGAGTAGCGCACGGTTGTGCCCCGGCAAGGGTTGACAAAGAGATGTAGGTACTCGTAGGCTCAAGTAGTAGATATATTAAATACTAGCCTTTGCCCGTTGCTTCGCCCGCGCTTACTTTATAGCCTATGACACTCGAAAAAAATGTGGCTTTCTATTGGTAACAGAATTTTCAAAATCGGTTCAGTAGATCCAGAGATTACCCCCTACAACCTAGGTTCAAAGATAGACTTACAGAATATAGATTAAATACTTCATTGGACTACTAGATTACAAAAAAGAAAATAAACGGGTACAAATTACGCCTGTCGCGAGAATTGCTGTTGCAAATCTTCTTTTCGTCTTCTCGTCTTTTTTGTTTCAATAGTACTTGTTGATTGTGTTGATGAGTGTTATCTACATAAGTTTTGCCTAGTGCTTAAGTACCCACTGCCATCATCCAATATGTCACTCAGTGTACAAGCGGAATCAAGCATCTTGGCGGCTGTGCTGTTAGCTACAAGCTGCGGATAACCCAATCCTGACTGAAGCTCACTTAACAGCTGCGCAATGATAACCCAATCCTGACTGAAGCTCACTTAACAGCTGCGCAGTGATAACCCAATCCTGACTGAAGCTCACTTAGCAGCTGCGCGATGATTACCCAATCCTGACTGAAGCTCACTTAGCAGCTGCGCGATGATAACCCAATCCTGACTGAAGCTCACTTAACAGCAGCGCAATGATAAACCAATCCTGACTGAAGCTCACTTAGCAGCTGCGCAATGATAACCCATTCCTGACTGAAGCTCACTTAACAGCTGCGCGATGATAACCCAATCCTGACTGAAGCTCACTTAGCAGCTGCGCAATGATAACCCATTCCTGACTGAAGCTCACTTAGCAGCTGCGCGATGATAACCCAATCGTGACTGAAGCTCACTTAACAGCTGCGCGATGATTGGGTTATCCGCAGCTTGTAGCTAACATTACAGCTGTCAAGATATTTGATTCGGCCTACGAGTACACAGGTGTTCGCACATTGAGGACATGACTGGATTGTCTGCGTTCTTAAAATGTATGAAAAACGTCGATGTTGGCTTCTGTGGATGTGACACGCACATTTCCGCTGGCTCGTACAATCAGAAGCAAATTACTAATTACATAACAACTACGAATTAGTATCTAATAAACGTAATGTAAGCCTTGAGAATCCTCTCACCATTATAATAATTACATAACAATATTGTTTACGACATAGAACTTGTCAAATTACAGTTATTAAATTTTTTTTTTGGTTGTTTTTTTCTTCTTTGAGTGTAGAGTTTGGATAAAATATAAATTCATGTAAAATACGGTCTCTGGTTTAATAACGAACAAAGCGTAGGGTAAGAAAAAATTCACACTCTTAATTAACTAAAAAAAGTGATTTCATTAAATCGATTGTAAAGCAAAGTGAAACGTTGCCGCGTCGTGTAAAATGTTTGAACGCTGGAGCTCAATAAAATTATATTAAAGAAATTAGAAACGTTCGAAAACAAGTTTTATAGTCACATGCTATGTTATCCCGTCCTTGTTAAAAATAGAGAATGTACCTTTGATTTGTAAAATGCAGATTGTTTCAGAATTATACGTTTAAACAAAATCGTAAGCAAGCGCCCGATTTCAGCTTGCAAATCATTGCACTCCCTTACAAAACTACTTACAGCAGTAGGTACTTTTTTGTTTTTTTCCGATCGAGCAGAATATACAGCCTTTTTAGAAAAACACTGTAACCAACAAACATTTTATTAACGATACTAGAGGTGGTGGAGTGGAGTGGTTGTTAAGACAGAGCAATATTGAATATGATTTTGCTGTCATTTGCGATTTCATATTTGTTTACCTTTGAAACTTTAGTTAGGAATGAGATATGCTATCAAAGACCTGCATGTAAATTATGCTAACATAATATGTTGCAATAAACGATTGACTATTGACTATTCAGCTTAGTACCTAAAGCGTAAAACTGCTTTAGTAAAAAAGATACGATAAAAATACAAATTTTGCTAAACTATTGCTTACGATGGTTTTCCTGAGAAGTCAATTTGATAAATTATTTATTTAGGCCAAGTGGGATTACCTACATACAAAATTTTCCTAATATATTTTGTCGGGTTTTCACTTTTTCTTATGCCTCCAAATCTTCAATTGGCAATGATTTTAAGTATTTGTTAATGTTCTTTGTGATTTTTTTACAATTTGCCGTCATTATGGGTTCTTGAACTTCATTTGCTACTTCGCGCCAGTTTTCGTTTGCGAATTTCAAAACTGCGTCGGCTGAAAACATTTAAACAATAAAAAGGTTAATAAGAATAAAAAAATATCGCATAAATATATTCAATTCAGCGCTATTTAAATTACGCTTTTCATAACTTATGGATAAATTCGAGAGGTAACTTGAATATGCTCGAAAAAGAATTATGTTTGTTTATTAAAATGCACTGCAACCATAACCAGTGTGTTAGATATGGTCCGATCGCCAGTGCCGCGACAGCGCTTGCGCCGAGCGGACGTTCTCTTGTTACCAGCGTCGAGAGTATATGTGTGTGCATCGCCATCGCCTCCGCAAGTGACCCTGAGAACACAGACTTCGCCTACCGCCTTCCAGCAGTCGGGCTGAGCCTCTTTCGAGACTCCCCCCCACTGCCAGCGAAGGCGCACCGCGAAAGCGTCCGCCACATCGCGTCGCCACGTGTGACCCTTGCACTCCGCCGGTCTAGGCGTCGAGAGCGGGGTCGCGCGCGCCGCCGCGTCCACGTGTGGGAGTTCCACACCCCGCTGCCCTCTTTTCTGCTGCCCGTCGTCCACCTTGGACGACCGTCCAGCGAGAAGCCGCGCGGGAGACCCAGCCGCCAACGGTCGTGAATTGACCCCCCACAGCCGCCAACGGCTTTGATTCACCTCGGTCGCCAACGGCCGTGATTTCACCCGGCCGCCAATAACCTTGAATCACCCCAAATACCAATCGCCAAGTTCGCAGAATCGACCAAAGAAGTTGGTCCCGCGATCCGTGCAGCCAAACCGCCGGGAAGGCTGACTGGGCCCAAGAAGTGGTGCCGCGGTCCGTGCAACCCAAGCCTTAACGGTCGACGGGCAGTCTATTTAGCGACTTGCGCCGCCCTCTCCGTTAAACGTCCCTCTGAGCTGATCAGGTTAAGCTGGGCCTTCACCGGTTTCGCCTGTGATCTCACTTGGCTGGCCTTGTATCGCCGGGGGGCGTGGAGTAAGGGTAGGGTGCTATGCATTGACTGACACAGAATGGCATCCACGTCAGAATCAAACGAAGATGAAGCCAGAGAGAGTGCGCCTCAACCAGGAGGAATGGCACCGGGCTTAGAAGACCCACATGCCGAAGAACTGGTGGTAAGCAGGAGCTTATTCTATCCAGAGCTATCCACCCTCCTACCAGCGTCAGTAGCGGCGCACCGCGTGTCGCGCGCGCGCTCGCGTTCTGCTGGAGGTCTACCTCGAGGAGCCGCGCGAGGCACCGCAGCAGCCGCCACAACAAACCCCCCTCAGAGAGGGCTCAATACCAGGCGCAGAGACACGCCCAGAATGCCGCGCCTATCGAGCGTGGCAAGACTGAAAAGAATACAAGGATCGCCTGAGGAGAACATCCAACACGACGATAAAAGACCAAGAACTGGGTCGGTATCCCCGCCGCCAACCAGGCCATCTCAGATCCCTGTACCGGTGATGCGCGTTGTCCATAAGGGGCAACCAACAGCACCGCCATCACAGACTCCTCAACCGCAGCCACAACGTTTGCCGCGTCGCCGCCTGTCGCCAACAAACACAGAGGCCATCGAGGCAGATGACATGCCCCTCCCGACGGCACTCCCACTGCCAGAAACGTCATCATCATCGTCGGCATCGACGGGGGAGATGGTGCTGACGCCAACTCGTCCCGCCATCCAAATACAGGGATCCAATTTGCAATCCAATCAGGCCCCAGACCGTACACCGGACCAGCCAACAGACCAGCCAAGGATAGACTCTACCTCATACGCGGCGCTAGAGTCAGTGCCGATCGACGCCGCGCCAATGCCGAGCCCACCATCCCCTCCACCAGTCGCAGCTGCCGCATATGCAGCGGCACTTCAAACGCCGCCGAGACCAGCCTTGATCACTCCACCAAGTCCAAGACTGACGGCGCGCACAACTCCACCACCATTGAACTCCAGACCAAGCACACCGCCAGCGGTACCGGCCACGGTGACAACAACGACGGGGCGCATGGGGAAGCACCCGTCCATAATTGTCGACGTGTTCCCCGACTGGCACACCCACCTGGCGGCCTTGAAAAGGAGGCTCGGCCACGCACCCAATGCGCGCCCCAACAATAAGGGCGTGATCTTTCGGCCGAAGACCCCGGAAGAATACAGGGTTGTTCAGGCGTACATGTGCGAGCTGGACAAGCTGCCAAACCATCCCCACTGGCACTGCTACGGGATGGAGAACAAAAAACCACAGAAGGTGGCCGTATGGGGGCTCCCGGCAGAGACCGACTCAGCCATCATCGTGGGAGCCCTCAGAGAGCTGGGATTTTCGGCCACCTTCGCGAAGGGTCTCCCTAGGAAGAGGGAGACCCAGAAAGTTATATACCATGTCCAGCTGGAGCCAATGGGGAAGGCTCAGCTGGAACAACTCTACAATACAACCGAATTGCTGAGTATGCCCAGGGTGGTAATCGAGGCCTGGCGGGGAACCTCCACAGTCCCCCAATGCCACCGGTGCCAATTGTTTGGACACTCATCGATCAATTGTCACCGGCCCCAGAGGTGTGTGAAGTGCGCGGGACCGCACTTCGGTGTGGACTGCCCCAGAGACCTCGCCGAGCCCGCAACGTGCGCCAATTGCAAGGGGCGTCACCCGGCGAACAGCCGCACATGCGCGGTCTTTCGAGCGGAGGCCAGGAAGAGAAAAATCAAAATTCCTGGAGACCACCGCCCCCCGACTCAAGAAGACCGCGCCGCACTGGCAGCACCAGCAATACCAACAGCAATACCAACAACACCAGCAGATCCAAGAGCGCCGAGGTGGGCGGTGCAACAACCACCACCTGCATACCCAGCAGCAGTAACGGGGCCCCAATTAGGATGGAACTGGCCCCCATACCAGACGCCAGTAGCGCCGACAACACTGGCACCCCCAGCAAACATGCCAAGATTGGCAAGAGGGGGGCAGCAACCCAGGAGGAAGAGAAACAGGGGCGGGAAGGGCAAGGCGCAGCCCCCACCGGCCTCATCTACCCCAGTACCGCAACTGGGAGGGCTGCCTACTTTTAATCCTTTTGCACCTCTGGCTGACATCGGGCCAGAAGAGGCGAGAGCGGCACCCTCCCAACAAACAACACAAACAACCCAGAAGACCAAAAAAGGGGGAAAACCTAAGGCTTCTGAACCCAAGCGCCGAGAACAACCAGAACGCGTCCAGGGCCCCGGACCCTCCACCGCGGACCGCCCTGCAGTGGGCCCCACAAAAACAGACGCGCCAACGGAAGAAGTGGCACCATCTGCCGCTCTGGCCCCAGCCCAAACCCAAGATGGCGCTACCAGACTCACGGCTCCCCAACGAAGGGTCAGAGTCAAGAGGCGCAGGGCGACATCTGCGCCACCATCACCGCGCGAAGCAACGGCCGGGGAGAGGGGACCCAGAGTCCAGTTCGCCCCGATCCCAGCCCCACTAATCAGTCGTCCAACAGCGAGACTCCCGCAGCCACAACATCCCCGCTATGCCCCACCGGCGGCAGTGCTGATGGCGAAGGCGACGCAGAGCGGATGGCAGCCCTGGCACCAGCAACCACAAAGGCAACTCACGCCAGTCCAGTTCGCCCCCCCTGGCTTCGTACACGGGCCGAGATTCAGACCACCGCTGCAACCACCGCAGCCCCAACAACCACCAGCCTTCCCCCGCATCATTACGCAGGGGACTCCGGCGAGCGCCCAACGCGGGGAGCCCATCTGCGCTATGATGGGTGCCTTGGTGGGCCTACTCGCCGCCATCGCTGCGGGGGAGGACCTCCGCGAGGCAGCGATGCGCGGACTGGCCACTGTCCAAGGCCTTTATTATGGATAGTGGCCAACTGCGCATCATCTACTGGAATGCCGGGGGGATACGCAACAAGATCCCGGCACTGCGTATGCTCGCCCAGTCGCAGGACATCCATATTGTCCTCCTGGGCGAGACAAAGCTGACGCCAAAACAAGTCCTAAAGATGTCGGGCTCCCACGTGTATCGTCGGGACGAAGTCTCTCCCCGGGGCATAGCTTATCGCGGAACAGAAGCCCTGGTGCGGAGGGACATCATACACGAGGAGCTCGACCCACCGGCGTTCCAGCAGATTAGATCGATTGGGATCCGAACGCTGGTGGCAGGACGAGAAACCAGCATATTCGCCGGATACCGACCACCGGTGAATGAGAAACTGACGCACAAAGACCTCGACGCCATATTCTCCGGCGGGTCCCCAGCACTGCTTGCGGCCGACCTCAATGCCAAACACGTGGCATGGGGGTCTCATTGCATCACATCACAGGGGAGAAGACTGTTGTATGAGACAGAGCGAAGAGGAATCACAGTGGTGGGGACAGACACGCCAACCCACGTACCCAATAATCCCAGACACCGTGCTGATGTGCTGGACGTCGTGCTGCACAGGGGAATCGAGGCGCCCTTGCTCGTAGAGACGCTATACGATCTTGACGAGGCGCACCTCCCCCTGTTGATCACGATCGGAGGGCCGGCGTCCTGCATACAACCGCGAGCACTGAAATTCAAGACCGACTGGGAGAAGTACCAGAGGGAGCTGCAGTCGCTAACGGTCGGTAAGCTGAGCACCACAGAAGAGGTGGAAGCCTGCGCAAACTCGCTGACCCAAGCGATTGCAGCAGCCAAACAAGCAGCCACCACTGAAATGCCGTCAACAGGATGGCGTGAAGAGCTGCCTTCGAACCTAAGAGCGGTACGCGATGAAAAGTGGAAACTCAGACAGTTGTGGGCCCACACACGCTGTCCAAGGACGAAAAGGCAGTTGAACGCCATCTCAGAGAGATTTGCAGAGTTGGTAAGGGCCTGGAGGGGCACCACCTGGGACGCTCATATTGCCCAGTGTGAAGAGGACAAGACCAACTTGTATAATCTCAACCGCCACCTGACCCGGGCTAAAGCGTCCGTTTGCCCAATGCTAGACAGCGCAGGGCAACGGCGTTACTCAGCCATAGAGAGGGCAGAGCTCCTAGCTGATCATCTGCAAGATCAGTTCCAGCTACACCCGATCCCACCAGAGGCCACAGACGACGTCAGAGAGCATCACCAGAAGGTCGAACGGGAAGTCGCAGAATTCCTTCAGTCCCCGGCTATTCCGCTGGGAGGGGAGGATTTTATATCCCCAGCGGAGGTCGTCCGAGCCGTGAGGAGACTGAATGTGAAGAAGGCGCCGGGTCATGACATCCCCAACGCCGCCCTCAGGAGGATGCCGGTGAAGGGCCTAGTCTGTCTGACCCGGTTATTCAACGGAATTCTCAGGACTGGACACTTCCCTTCGATCTGGAAAACTGGAAAGGTGATCGTTCTACCGAAGCCCGGCAAGGATAGGAGACAGCCGTCCAGTTACCGCCCAATAACTCTGCTGCCACAAATGTCGAAGCTGTTCGAGCGCCTGTTGCTACGGAGATTGCGTCCCCATATCACACCCAGGGACGAGCAATACGGGTTCCGAGCACACCATTCCACAACGCTCCAGCTGACACGTGTACTGCACTACCTCACCAGCGAGTTAAACCTGGGACGGCACTCCGTTGCCGTCTTCCTAGACGTCGAGAAAGCCTTTGATCGGGTGTGGCATGAGGGCCTCATCTACAAGCTGATGCGCACCACGACGCCGCCCGCGCTAGTTCGAGTCGCGGCGTCATCCCTTGAAGGCCGCCAGTTCTACGTGTCCGTCGAGAACGTCAGCTCCGGACACAGAAGAATAACCGCGGGAGTACCTCAAGGGAGTTGCACAGCGCCGTTCTACTATTCCGCCTACATGGACGATATACCGATCCTGGCAGACCTCCTTCCAGGCGAACGGGGAGTTGTCCTTGCCCTCCTTGCCGACGACAGCGCCTATATCGCGTCGTCCAGAAACAAAAGAGTGGCAACGAATAGAGTCCAACGAGTACTGGACCAGAATGGTTGGATAAATGGCGGATCGCAGTCAATGTAGGAAAGACGGCAGCGCTGATGACCGCGAAAGGACCGAGAGGTCTTCAATCCATGAGACCACTGCAGCTTAGAGGACAGGAAATCGCGTGGGAAAGCACCTGCAAGTACCTGGGTGTCCAGATCGACACGACCCTAAGCATGCGCTCGCAGACCAATAACGCCGTGCACCAGGCGAAGGCTGCTCGAGCGCTGTTGCGGCCCGTGTTGCAAGCTAAGCTGCTAATGAAGACCAAACTTGCCATATACAAGATGTATATCCGGACCCGGTTGACCTACGCAGCGCCCGCTTGGTACGCGCTCTGCACAGCCAGCCAGAAGAAAAAGATACAAGTGGTGCAGAACACCTCCTTGAGGATGATCTCGGGAGCCGGCCGGTACGTTCGCAATGACGTGATCGCCCGGGACGAAACGGGACGGGACGGGAAGATCGAAACGGTGGGGGAGTTCGTGGCTCGTTTGTCGCGCGGCATGTTCGACCGCGCTGACAATGGGCCACACCCCCATCTACACAACATTGCGCCGCTTCATGCACGCCCCCCTGACGAACGTACGTGGCGTGCCCTCCCTCGAGATCTCCTACTGGCTGGCTCGGACGACGAAGCAGAGGAAAGCGAGAGGGACCAAGCGGCAACATAGTAGTAGAAGATGAGGCTCAAATAAACTAAAATCCACCAAGCCATAAGATGGCCAACCCAATTCTACCAAGCCAAGAGATGGCCAACGATGGCCATATCAATGGCTAACGAGGGTGCTGAGAGAAGCCGCCCATCCTCGCGGACTGGGAAGGGTACTCACACCCTCCAAACATTGCCCCTCGGCCCTTAGTTGGCTGAGGCGTCCAGCCGCCAAAAAGAGAATCAATCTCGAGTTGGCATCCTCACTCCCGCCAAACACGGGGGGAGAAGAACCCGGAATGAATGAATGAATGGTCCGATCGCCATTCAAGGGTAAGTCCAAGTTTGGCAGTAGACAGTTAAAAAAGTAAACATTTAAAATTTTGTAAAATGTTAATATTATAACTTGCAGTTTTCCGAACAGTACCACATATCAAAGAGTTATTTTGGTGATAAACGTTTCAAAAATTCGTCGCGAATGCAGGACTCGAACCTGTGTCTTTGGATCACTGGCCCAACGCTCTCCCAACTGAGATAATTCGCAGTCCTGCGTCGAATTTGTTTCGAATTTTTGAAATGTTTATCAAAAATAACTCTGAGATAAACCAAGTCTGGGAAACACTATAAAATTAAAATCATTTCAGTAGCACATTAACTTTAATTATCTGACTTTTCATGGGCCTATAATTATTTCGACTCGCTCTTAATCGATTTTGTTCATACTCGCCAAATCTTTGTTAGATTCAAAGTACAGTCTTGCCAAATACTCGTATTATCGAAATCGGCTGATAAATAGCTCGACAGGAATTTCCCCCCTCCTTGAGAGAAATACTCTATATTTCACTATGGAAACTACCGTGGTTTTCGCACATTTTACTTAAGTAAAACACAGGTGTTACTCACGTTTGATTTTAGTAGGAAACTGCTACTATAGTTTCGATCGCATTTGGCGATCTTTCTCAAGGTCGGAGTACTAGCACGCGGGCTCGTCTCGCATAACACTATATTTTAGCCTCCATATTTTGATGGGTTTTTTTATATTCCCCCTACCTGAGTACCAAGCTTCGTAGCAATTCGTTGAAAAATGCGACCTGTAGTGGGGACACCGTGTTATAGGCCGTGGTAGCCTAGCAAACATCCGCCTTACAATCGTGAGGTCGCGGGTTCAAATCCTAATCTTGTACCAACGAGTTCCTTGGAATTTATGTACGGAATTTCACACCACTGGCTTTTCGGTGAAGGAAAACATCGTGAGGCAACCTGCATACGTCCGTAGAAGAAATTCGATGGCGTATGTGATTCCACCAACCCGCACTGGGCCAGCGTGGTGGATATGGACCAATCACCCTTCGTGGGTAGGCCTAAGTCCTGCAGTGGACTATTAAAAAAAAGGCTGGTACAGTACAGTGGGGAAACAACCGAACAGACGAAAGCAAAACCGTGGAGTT
The DNA here is from genome assembly GCA_964007245.1 of Hypomecis atomaria. Classification (NCBI taxonomy): domain Eukaryota; kingdom Metazoa; phylum Arthropoda; class Insecta; order Lepidoptera; family Geometridae; genus Hypomecis; species Hypomecis atomaria. The sequence goes on from OZ023291.1 coordinate 15,454,602, forward strand.
AAAACAGAGACATCATTTCGTTCGCTTCGCTCAACTTTTTGAACACTTACCCAAATCTTTCTGTCCGTTGAAAAGATTCTTGAAATCAAAATGTATGCTTGCTAGTGGTTCAGAAGTCTGCTTAAAGCTTTTAACTGACATGTAGCTTTTTCCATCTTTGCCAGAATACACTTTTAAATCACTGTCGACGGAGACCCGATATTCATCTGAAATTAATTACATAATATTGATTTCTTTGAATAATTGTGACATATAAATCACTGCAGGTTTTATTACATCTAAATATTGAGCTTAGTACAAGAATCTCTAGTGAAGTCGCCAGCAGCTTGAAACATGTTTATTTTATTAGTTTTTCATCAATAATGAAATGATGATTTATAGACACAATAAGCCCGATTACAGAGGCGCCAGCCTAATTATAATAGCTAAATAGCATAATCCTGTTTCTTTTTCACTTAAGGCATTCGATAGAGAGAACGCTTCTTATGTTGCTATTTATTTTACGCTGGCGCCTCTGTAATCGGGCTTATTATTTGTCATGTCACGAGCATAAATACCTAGTACCTAAGCTTTTAATGCTGCTGTGTATGATTATTTTTATGTAACAGTAGTGATAGTAGTTGTATTGTATTTCACAAGTAAGTACGTAATGAAAGAACTACAAAGCATCAACGCAATAAGTTCAAGTACCAGTAGACAGGGCACACAGTTCGTAGAATAGATGGCCAATGACGCCATAAAGTTGAAAACGTCCATCAAGAATGTAGACAGGTGATCTGACCAAGATCATAAGGGTATGCTGCAAGCAATGAGTTCTATTACTTCGAGATGACATCAAAAACAACCACTATGTCCCAGCTCACGCATGTCACCTCCCTCATTTTGTTTATTTACTTCAACGAGGAGGAGATGCCGCCTGCACCCGGCGGTTGCAGGTCGTGAAGACTCCAAATCCGCGAACCATTAAGCCATGACGGCCGACAGATTGTTTGCCAGAATGGTGGGTAGAGGGCGCTGAGAGAAGCCACCCAACCTCGCGGTCGGGATTGGGTACTCGCGCCCTCCCTTTGCAATGCCCTACATCCAGTGTTGGTGTGGCGTCCAGCCCCAGTAAGGAGGTTCGCCTCGAAGCTGGTTCCTGACTCCTATGTCTTAAACAGTAGGAGAAGATCCAAAATGAAAAAAAAAAAAAAAACAACATCTATGTTTGGACATTCGTATCTAAAGTTAGGATTTAAAGTCCTAAATTTTTAAAGAACTCAAGGTCAAGGCTCAAGGGCCTTTACTAGCGTAGAATAAATAATCGGCTAAGTGCGAGTCGGACTCGCGCACGAAGGTTTCCGTACTGTATTGGAGTCCTCCTTAAATGTTTATTTTATTTTGATTTAATAATTAAATATTGAAGTAAACATACAGTTAAATATTCTGTGAATATTTCAAGCGTCTACCTGTTACCGTTATTAAGAGGAAAGCTGAGCGCCAAGGAATTTGAGAAGTAGGTATTTGGCTAAACTATTGCTGTCGCGATGCGCCCAAGCCAGGGAGCTTCTATGTGTGGTGTGATGCAATTGTATTTGTGTGTGTGCTGCGCAACAACACCGCCCGCGCCCTTCCCGCGCCCGCCCGCGCTCCTAGCTCAGGCGGACGGCTGGTGTATTCTTTTGAATTGTAGCAAAATATGGTAGGTACATAAGCTCCGGTTTTTTGGGATAGCGCATAGCAAACGAAAACCTTTATACTGAATATTTTTAATCGAATTAGAAAGCTACATTATCTTTTTTTACACATATAGGCGAAGTAGGTATATTGATTTTAATTTTCTTTCGAATAATATTTTTTGAAAAAACCTTATAAATAGCCAACTTTACACAATTGACCTCAATCCAAAAGCTGCAAACAAAAATAGCTATTTAACTAATCGATTTCTGTAGGCGCTGCATAATACATACTGAAAATTCTACCAAATACCTAACTTAAGATATACCAAATAACTTTTTTTAAGGAAAATACGCACATAACTCTTCAACAGACAATAAACAAAGTGTAAAATCTTATTAAAAACAAGCTTTTATTTAAATTAAATAGTCCAAAAAGAAGAATCTAAACTTTAAAATTAATTCAACCTATAAATTTTCGAATATTACACAATTTTAGGGGTATAAAATCTTTCAAGTGATTTAGGTACGTAATAAATAACAGATAGCTTCAATATCTGCTTCAAAATTGCGTTGCATGGTTTAACCCAAAAAAATATATTATTTACATACATACATTGCAAGTTAAACATAAACTTGTAAAAATAAACTTGAGAATCGGCTCGGAAAAATCGAATAATTATGTGAAGTAATTAGTACCTATTTTTAAGCCCTTGAATTACCTAACAGTTTTAAATTTTGCTAATTTTATAATAGTTGTTTCTACCTAATTGATATTGTATTACTTAAGTTTTGTTTTTATTATTATTTTTGAATTTTATGCATTGTGATTATTTGTGATACAATTGTAAATTTGACTTGCCTAGTGTAACGTTTGTAGTTATAAGGCCAATAAATATATCTTATCTTATCTTATCATACACGAATTGCAAATCCCCTTCTTTTTGTAGGTCAGTCAAAATGAAAGGTTTCTCAATTCATCATCATCATTTCTGTCACGTGACGTCTACTGGTGCATACACGATACCTGTTTACAAGGTCGTGTTTTATAAAGTGAAGGAGGTTTCAGAGGTGTACCTACCTACACGTTCGTTATTATGAACAAAGTTTACTATGTTTACTATATTTTGTTACAAATTCATATTTGTTAATTTATTAACTATGCAATTTTTGTCATTTCAAGTTTTGATATTGTAGCATTGTTCAGATTTATATTGAATGATTATCGTTTTGTTTTTACAATTTAATATTTAATCATTTATTTAAATATATAATTTAATTAATTTAACTACAGCTATTTTAAGTTATTGTAATTTTAAGATAATTATGCTTTGCTTTAGCTAAGCTGAAATTTTAAGGATATTATAATTATAACTACAATTGTAATTGATTTGGATTGACTTGTATCTTGTATTTTGATACCAATAAAATTATATGAATATATGAATATGGGTCCAGCTGCGGATTTCGTGAACTAAAAATCAGCTGTTCCATACAAAACTGCAACTTGGACTCGAAAAAATGTTTGACACGATTGGTTTTTTTCTCGAATTTCGGTTTGGCCACATATATTAAAAGTTGTTCATAATAATAGTCCGAATCACCTCCTTTCGGCTTAGTACACCAGTTCTGGATAACCCTGTATATCTGGACATATAAAACTTCTTGCCTTTTATATTGTAACTATTCCCGTATATTCATTGCGCGAGTAGTCCAGTAGTATAAAAAATAATTAAGAATTCAATTAAACAGATGCAATGCTTACTGTTTGGAGAACTGCTTGTCATACTTAGGTTCTACTTTGAATAAGTTTAAAAAAGTTGAAACTATTAGCAAATTAAAGCAGCAGTGGGTAGCACACACCATATAAATACAGGATAGAACATCCACAAATTACTACACACTTTTCAGCAAAACTCAGCGGATAGCCAAGTTAAAATGACAAAGGGCAAGGCACATAGTTCAATGAACGGATAGCCAATGGGGCTGTTTTCTCGAATGAATCTCACGTATAATTCGCGCCACACAAGTCAGCGGATGGAAAGTTAGGCGCAGAACGCTGCGCAATAGGCAAAATACTTATAGGTATGTGCAGGAGCCAGAGAGACAAGACGCTGCACGGACACAACCGCCCGCCAACCTCATGTCTCCCGCGCGCACGCCCGTGCTTACCACTACGCCACGCGGCGTCGGCATTGTGCGCACATGCGCAATAATTAGCGAATTACGGCGAAGTGTCATCTGCGTCTGGGCATTCATAGAATTATGCTTTCGTAGAATTGAGCATTCCCAGATTAGTTGGGCATTAAGAGAATTGGTTATTCTGCGCCTAACTCATTTAGATGTCTGCGGATACAGCACGATATTCTGTATAATCGCTGCAATATGTCGCAGCAACTAAACGCCTATATTCCATACATAAAATCTTTTCTTCAAAAGTAACAAACATACAACGGTCAAATCACAGGACTTGAAAAATAACTAATCTTTTTAATAAACATCGATATCGATGGACATCACTAGAGCATCGACAAAAATATCGACTATTACTACATCCCTAGTGCTTGTGTACGTATAGGTTTGAACCTCCCTCACCTCGACCCTACCCCCGCATCGTGCGATAGGGACAATTGTAGCTCAGAGCGATTTATACCTACAAAAAACATGGCGAGACAACGTTTCGTATTACGCTGTTTTCTTCTTCAAAAACAAGATCAATCAAGTTTTTTTTATGTCAAAATTTAAAAAAAACATGTGTTCATGATTCTGTCATTTTATATTTCGTTAGATATTATTTAGTCTCTTCTGGTAGGTCTCTAAAGACGTCAGTAATAATGGTGAATTTTTTTGTGATTTTGAAGGGTCATATTTTGCCTGATAATTAATTTATCAAGAAAAAGAAAAGACAGAGTAGTCTAAACAGCTAAATTTAATTTTATGACAAAAAATTGAGGCTCTAAAAGTATTTTCCAGGAATAAAACAGCGTAATACGTTTGTATGGAAAATTACAGACCATCCTTCCTCTTAATATCGAGCGAAAAACGGCTAAAAATCAGGTTTGTTGCCCCCTTAAACATTTGTTTTATTCTGTTTTTAGTATTTTTTTTGTTAAGCGGCAACAGACATCATCTGTGAAAATTTCAGCGGCCTGCTATCACGGTTCATGAGACAGACAGACGAACAGATGGACGGACAGCGTAGTCTTAGTAATAGGATCCCGTTTTTACCCTTTGGGTAACGGAAACCTAAAAAATAACTGATTTCACGTCAAATTCCATAAATGCAAGATGTTATGAGCGTCTTATCTCTTTGTATCTATAAAGTCTACCTATACGTATTCGTCAAGTGGGAACACAGATATCTGTAATAACAGGTGATGTTGTCACATGAGGCAATTCTCAACCACAAAATACATGGAAAATCTTCCAAGCTGCTGTCAAAGCTGTCAAATAAGTATTTGATTTGACGTTCCTTGTCTAAAAATCCGAAAACAACCGAATCGTGACATTTTTCGTGTCTCTTTCTAATTCGTGCCTTATTAAATCGATGCATCTCTTTCAGATTTTTTTCAACGCAATTAAATCCGCGCTTGACCACCAACTCGGCTGATGGTAAGCGACGTTGTGGTCGAAGATGAAGCACGCAGACCTATATAGAAGATACCTATTCACTCTGGTGTTGAAAAGCATTTAATTATATCTATTAGGAAACAGGAAAGAAGGAAGACTGTTCCATTCCCTGATTTTCTCGACAATAACCCTCTGGTATCTCTGTGATCCGTGGTGGTCTAGTGGTTGTAACTCTGGCCTGTCATTCTTGAGGTCTTGGGTTCGATCCCGGTCCCGTACGAATGAGTTTCTTTGGGACTTATGTACGAATTTCACACTATTGGCTTTTCGGTGAAGGAAAACATAGTGCGTGAGGCAACCTGCACAAGTCCGTAGAAGAAATTCGATGGCGTGTGTGAATCGACCAACCCGCATTGAGCCATTGTGGTGGAAATGGCCTAATCACCCTTCGTGGGTAGGCCTACGTTCTGCAGTGGACTATTAAAAAGGCTGACACAGTAAAGTACAGTACAGTGTCTCTGTGAGTGGGAACGACTGCGACGTACGCACGATCGCTCTTAGAGGCAGGATCATGATGCGTAGCAATTACATATATATATATACGAGTACATATATCTAATTGGCTGCAAGCCGCTGCCAATCGGTCTTGTAGGAAATTTATAAGATAGCCCTATCAGTCTAGCAGAGGACGTCCTACGGCTGATTTAATGAGTTTAATGACTAAAACACTTACGAGTAATAATTCGAAAGTCTCCTGCTCCTTCCACCGGCAGTATAATCAATCGCCCATGAATCTCGTACTGTCCTGTCATGTCCAACTTGGGACAAAGTATATCATAGTGTGCCGAAACCAGTCCTGGAGACAATCTGAAAATGTACGTAAAATAATGAAGTAACTAGCGAGAACTATCATTAATCTAAGGAGGATCCCTATACTTTTTTGATATGATACAGTGATAAATAACATAGAATTGGAAATAAATTAATAGAATAATATTTACTAAATGCCCAAATAATAACAATGTTACAGCTGTATTATTATTATCTGGTTATACAGCATACGCGAGAGTGAGTGGAACAAGAAAAACGCATTGTCTGTCGACATACGTCAAAATCACAAGTTGGGAATGTCAAGATAGTAAAAATTTGGTTCCACTATGTATGTCTATGTCTATTGCGATATGATCGGAAATTTGAACTCTCTAGTTCCGGTAAGAAGCTTCAAATCTTTTGAATTTGGACAGCCAGAAAGCAAGTTTGTGAATCCCTTCGAAATTACGTAAGTTCGGGTGTATGTGCATCTTTTTCTAACACCTTTTAGTGGGACGAAGTGATGTAAATATCTTGCTATTTTAGTACGGTTTTTATAACTATATTTTTAATTCTATGATAAATAAATATTTATATTCAAATACGCCATTGTTTTTTTTTAAATAACAAGCGCATTGCCATTGACAAGAGTTCGTTAGTCACAGATTTTTAATTTATTTTTTAAAGAATGTGTTCTAAAAAATAATCGATTTTGCTAGTTGTCAACTTTTCAAAAAAACACTCAACCGATTTAAATGAAAATTTTATGGGACCAACACTAAAATATGATTCACTAAACATAAATAATTATCAAAATAGATTCATAACAATTGGTAGAATTATCGCGTAATTTATTTACAAAAGAACAAGCAGGTGAATTGTGAATTTACTTCTTTTTGATGATGCACCTCTCTCAAACTTTCAAATAAGTATAAAATGATACCAATTTTAGAACTGGAGAACTATGATTGCATTTGATATTTACTGTACCTTAACAGTCTTATTCCAAAAAAGTTCATTAGTAGGTACCAGGTTTAAACCAGGCCTAGCAGATCTACGGTTGTTACGGTATTAAGGTTAGTCCAAGGATTAAAATACGTCCCTATTAAAAATCAAAGACTAACATAAGATCAGATAAACCAATGATAGTTCATGGTTTAAGCGTAAGCCACAGATAAAAAAAATAGAAATCACAATCATTCATTCGTTCTTGCATGTTTAAAGGTTTTTAAAATACACTCAAATGCTTAAATAATTGCGTCTTTATGCATAAATATATCCAAATTGTTTTTTATTTCAGTATCCATCGAATATAAAAACTTAATTAATTATTTTTACATTTTCTCACGTTCATGGCAAATGCGAGTATATGCGAGGCCAAAACCCAAGCAAGAAAAAAGTGAGAGTTTGTTATTGTCGTTTTTGAACTTATTAATGTATTTTTGTTATCTAGCCTATTAATTACACAGAAATTCATATTTTAATTTTTTTCTAATAAAGATGCCGAATGAAATAATTCAAATCAAATTCTAACCTCAAATTCTCTTAATAGTTAATACGAAGTTAGTCCGTGGTTAAACTAGGGGTCTGACAGGTTTAACTATAGTGCCCTATTTGATCCGTGTTTAGTGATAAACTTCGTTTTATAATAATGTTTTTGTTATTCCATGGTGTAAGTATGGTACTCACTACTCGTATTAAGTCCAGTACTAAAATTAAAACGTGTTTTGGAATTAGACTGTAAAAATCTGGATGGAGGATTTACTGGGGCTTATTGGGGTAAACCTAGTTTCGAACCTCCGAAACATATTACAAAATAGCGTCCTTTAGCAACATTTTGCAAGTTATTTAAGCTAACACCTTATCATATTTCTATGCATCATGCACGCAAAAATACTAGATAGGTAAGTATTTATGTTAGATTTTCTGAGCATCTATAAAATCGGCAAAGTGCGAGTCGGACTCGCGCACGAAGGGTTCCGTACCGTATGGGAGGACCCATTCCTCTTGCCGTTATTAATAGCGAGCAATAATCTCCTAAAAATTACGTTTGTATGGGAGCAACCCATAAATATTTATTTTATTAAATTTTTAGTATTTGTTGTTATAGCGGCAACAGGGATACATCATCTGTGAAAATTTCAGCTGCCTAGCTATCACGGTTCATGAGATACAGCCCGGTGACAGACAGACAGACGGACAGACGGACATTGAAGTCTTAGTAATAGGGTCCCGTTTTACCCTTTGGGTACGGAACCCTAAAAAGTATCTATGTTATAAGTAATTACCTAAAAAAAGTGTAACTTACGTCAAGTTTTCAATTTTACAATCTTTAAAACCCCTGTTAACAGAGTTATTCATTGTGTAGTTCAGAATTGACAACTTTCCTTCAATGTAGTCATGATGCATAGGGTCCAAATTTTCGATGCCTTGGTCGGGGTCGCCGTTGATGACTTTTGAGTAACTTAGTTTTGTGAAGAGGTTTTTACTCATTTTCTTCAGGCATTTCTCGTCGTTGTGATCGCACGGTTCAACTGAAATAATGGTAAATCAAAGCCAATGTTATGAAAGTATCAAACTCGGGTTAAAGAACTTTATTTCTCCTAATTATTTTTTGCAAAAAATGGCAAAACCGCCTTCCATCGTGTATAAACTTCGAAGTTTTCGTTTGAATTTACATTATTATTGATTTATCAAAAACGGCTCAGCTGATATCTGTAAAATTTAAATGGAACCATTTTGTATCTTTCAAACTAAAAAAAAAAATCGTTTCGGTTCGCAATTGGCGAAATTATCGATGTTCATTGTGTACAAAATTCGGATACTTCGCTCGAATTGCTTACATTATTTTTGATTTTTTCAAAAACGGCTCCGCCGATTTCTATAAAATATAAATGGGACCACTTCGGGAGTATACCCTTTCGAACTAAAAAAGGTTTTTCGATTCGGTACACAATTGGCGAAATTATCGATGAACATACACAAATTAAAAAAAAAGATACATACAGACGAACATAGAACCTCCTCCTTTTTGGAAGTCGGTTAAATAAATACCAATGTCACTTACGTGAGAAATTAATCTATGTCTATTTTTTTTCCTACACAAGAAAAACAAGATCTTTAGATACTTTTTTGTGAATGTCATCCACGTCATTTTGAATTGAACGTACTTAAGTAACACAGAGCTGACAGTGCTATTACAACCAGAGAGATGGCGCTGTTTTCGCTTGAGGCAAATCTCAACCACAAAAATGTATGGAAAATCTTGCTATCCAAACTTCAAATGTGAATTGGAATTTGACACGTTTGAGAGAAAAACACGGCAACTAGCCACTGAATCGGGATATTTTTCATGTCTCTTTTTACCTCATACCATATTAAATCATTGCATCTCTTTCTTTCTTTTCTCGATCGACCACATTATCTATCTGGTATCTCTGTGCTAAAGTAATGATGACAACGGCGTATACTATCTTCTAATTTTGCTGTGTACTTGCTGGGGACTTTATGTATTAATATTATATATAATATTATATAATACTATAATCCTTTTTCTTCTTTCTTTTTTTATCTTCTTTGACAATATAATATCACACATATACTTATAGCAATAAAAAAATCTGAATATGACAGGTTTAATCGTTGAGGAAACGATGAAATTTGTATTTATGATTACTGGTTCTACTTGTAGTAAAGAAGATAATATCTTGTGGGTCAAATTAATTTCAGCGTCAGCTCTCCACCATGTAAATGGTATACATATATCTGCTTATATGAGATAGTGTAATGAAGTGAAATGAGTCTATACGTATATAAAGCGTACTTAAATGCACTTTCACAATTTCTGTGAACTTAAAACTAGTTTATAAATAAACACACTCTTAACTAAAGTATATTTATACTTTTCACTAATAAATAAAATTTCACTCACCTGGATTACACAATATGTACAAAACGGCTCCACATAACACTCCTAAAAAAATCCATGTTTTCATTTTTAAAGAACTAGTTATTCTACGTACGTTTTACTCCAAAAGTCAGAGCACAATGCCGAGGTCAATGTAAATCTAACATTTTTATTACAAAAGTATTTGCTCGAAGAAACTATTTTGAATTTGTAATCTTTGTCTAAGCATATTAAATTAATGCTATAATTGACGTAACACCCAGTGGAGTTCCGAAGCTTAGGAAATATAAAATAATTTAAAGACCATTGAAAAAACAACTACCCACTATACGAGTATTACTTTTTCACTGACTTTAAGTGTGATCCTAAATAAAAAGGAGAACTATTTAAGTTAATGAAATAAATACAAAAGTAAGTATAAAAGTGGCTATTATTTTCGTGTACTATTTTCGTATCTGTACGGAACATTAGAGTTGAATATAATCGGCCTATTATTTTGAGATGTTATGTCGAGATTAAAGTACAGTTTACATTATTTCGAATACAAACAACCTATCTGGAGGCCTCAATGTGGGGTGAAGCGTAAAGATGTTATACATCCTTGTCTTACATTGGTTATAATTATCGACTCAACCAGATTGACGGCTTTTTCGTCATTTTGCAACATAGCACTAGTCCATTGAAATGTTACATTATAAGGGTAAAAACGGGACCCTATTGCTAAGACCCCGCTGTCCGTCTGTCTGTCTGTCTGTCTATCCGTCTGTCTGTTCGTCTGTCTTTCCGTATGCTTGTCCTTCTATCCGTCTGTCTGTCCGTCTGTCTGTCCATCTATCTGTCCGTCTGTCTGTCCATCTGTCTGTCCGTCTGTCTGTCCATTTGTCTGTCCATCTTTCTGTCTATCTGTCTGTCCGTCTGTATTTTACCAGGTTGTAATCTCATGAACCGTGATAGCTAGAACGACGAAATTTTCACAAATTACGTATTTCTGTTGCCCCTATAATAACAAATACTAAAAACAGAAAAAAATAAGGGGTGAGCGATGGAGATCTCCCATACAACAAACCTGATTTTTTTGTCTGTTTTTCGCTCTATACTAATAAAAGTGACAGGCATTAAATATTCACAGAAATGTAAATAAAATATGAACTCTAAAAATAAATACTTAAATCAAAATAAAATAAATGTTTAAGGGGGCTCCCATACAAGTAACGTGTTAGAAACTAGCTAAAACATTATTTATTTAAACTTATTGTAACAAACATGTTTGTACTTATTGAATGGTTAAAAAACAACTTTAATAATAATTAGACATTTTTGTAAATACCGTCATTCTAAATTAATTTAAATTGGTTATGAATAGGTACCTACTCGTTTGGATTTTTATTATTTTACTGCTATAGCTGGAAAAATGAAACAGGGGGGAGGACACTGTAAGCTGAAACACAGGCTACGGCCTAGTTCGGCAACAGAAACCTATTACAATTTTGTGATCAATTATTCTAGCTTATCTTAGCTAGCAATTATCTCTAATTATGTATTATATTAGATGAAATATAATTATGTACCTATGTATCTATTCTGTTTATGATGTTTAATTTATATTTTATATTTACGTAACAATGAATTAAAATATAATTATAATCTTGACGCAAACAGTCTAAATACGCCAAAATTGAAATACGTAAGTATGAGTATTCCAACCATAGAGATTTATAGAGGCCTTTTAAACCTGCTTCGTGATAAATTTATATGAAGCAAATAGGCAAACATAAAATTAGTCCGCCAGATGGATTTATCAAAAAAATATTAGATTTATATTTTTTATTTTGTCAATTCAATAAAAATTGAATTGCAAATACCGCAAGACGTCACAACTGTCACAAGTCACTTACAAATTTACTTTTGCCAGAGATGTGACATAACGACCCCCACTCCCGAACTTTGACAAGGTGTGTCTTTGTCATTTATAGTTTAATTGACAAAAAATACGAGCACATTATTTTTTTGATAATCTAACTCACGGCCGTGGTAGTCTAGTGGATGCCCCGTACCAATGAGTTTCTTTGTAACTCATATTATTATACGGAATTTCACACCACTGGCTTTTCGGTGAAGGAAAACATCGTGAGGCAACATGCATCCGTCCGTAGAAGTAATTCGATGGCGTGTGTGAATCCACCAACCCGCACTGGGCCAGCGTGGTGGATATGGCCCAATCACCCTTCTTGTGTAGGCCTACATCCTGCAGTGGACTATTAAAAAGGCTAGAACAGTACACTCACGGACTAATTATATTTTTTTTTTTCCTTTTATCATGCCTATTGTGATTCACCGCAAAAAACGTGTTTATGAAACACATATTGCAGAATGCAGTGTTGTATGAGAGCACGTGAGCACCGTGATTTGTTGTGGTCTTTGTCCAATGGGAACCTCAAATGATTATATTTATACGTGTAGTGTAGTTGCACTTTCAAACCGATAGTTTCATGCGATATTAAGCCTGATTACAGAGGCGCCAGCGTAACCATAATAGCTCAATAGCATAGTCCTGTTTCTTTTTCACTTTAGGCATTCCATAGAGATAACGTTTTTTACGTTGCTACTTATTAAATTTACGCTGGCGCCTCTGTAATCGGGCTCATTATGTCCCCACCAGATTAAGGCATGTCTAATCTCGCGACATCTGTGATAGCCACCATTGTTATGTATCTATCTTTACCTACAGAAAACTAATATTTTATTTTTCACGTAAATATCATTTTGCCAGTGAATTGTGCATGTTTTTTTAGTTACCCAGTAGATATATTTTTGTTACATAATTGCATTTATGCACATATTTTAGAATGTCTGTAAGGTGAGCTGACAGAAGCATAGAAGTATTTTTTATTCTAGAGAGATCCATCGACTTGAAAAACAATAGACGTGATGGCTGGGTGATAAAACATCATTATTATAATTAGTCCGTTAAATATATAATCAAAAAATATTTAACAAGTGTTTTTTCTTATGTTAATCAAACAACAAATGACAAAGATAAACATTGTCAAAGTTTAGGAGTGTGGGTCGTGACGTCACCTCTCTCACAGAAGTCTTTACATTTATTTGGCACTTGTGACGTCACGCGGAACTTTAACGGGCCATATCTTCATCAATTTTGGTTTCATTGACAAAAGAAAAAATACAGGTCTAATAATTTTTTTTATAGTCTTTATGACGTATATTTATATATTTTTGTTTTAAGTCATCATGCTTATTGTATTAGCAAAAATACTGAGAGGATGAGGCGCTACTTTAGTTTTTAAGATGTACTCGTATAGAAGTAGGTGGATAGATAAAATGTTTCGATACTGCGAACCAAACAAAGTAAACAAGATCCTAACTGTTACCGATACCTAACTGTTCCTATTATTACTTTATTTAGTGTTTAAGTCAATTGCGATACCCTAAAACAGGGTCCATAAATACGTAACTCTAAGTTTACATAAATGTTATATACGTTTGTAAATTCGGCTTAGAGATGTATGTATTTGTGGTGCAATAAAACGATTGAATATTGAATAAAATTTTATTTATATTAGTTGATGCCGTTTATTCAAGGTGAAAATGGAAAACACTTGTCCAAAATAAATCTAAATCTTGGAAATTGTTTGTTAAAAATTGCCCAAATTTTAAATCATTAAGAAAAGTCACATTTTACAAGTTTTCAATTTCTAAATTCTTTTCGTTGAGTATCATTAAATCTGTGATTGGTATTTGCTTGAAAAGAGAATTAAAATTCTTCATAATTTTCTTCATGTTGCTTTTGAAGTACGGTTCGTGAATGAGACTTCCAAACATTTTAGGATTTTCTTTAGCAAACTTGTGAATATCTTCGGCTGAAACAGAGACCAAAAACGTACTTATATTAAATGTAATAGTAGTAGTGATAAAGTATCTACTGAATTTACAGCAATAAGTTAAAACTACATCCAAAAGCCGCGAAGCCGTGAAGTCCAGGAGCCGTGGTGGTCTAGAGGTAGTAGACAACCGCCTTACAATCGTGAGGTCGTGGGTTCCAATCCCGGCCCCGTACCAATGAGTTCTTTGGAATCTACGGAATTTTACAACACTGGCTTTTTGGTGAAGAAAAACATCGCGAGGCAACCTGCAAACGTCCGTAGAAGACATTCGATGGTGTATGTGAATCCACCGACCCTCACCAGGCCAGTATGGTGGAAATGGCCCAATCGCCTTTCATAGATAGGCTTACGTTCTGCAGTGCTACTAAAAAAACTGGTTCAGTAAGGTACAGTACTATAATACAAAAATTATTTATATCTTAATAAGCAAGAAAAAAATAGTTATTTACAAATAAAAAAGACTGATTGGAAATCACCATCTCCGTGCATTGTACCCAAAAGTCCAGTAAAAATACCATGTTGAACAACAATAGTTTGCCCGAGATATCCACCAACCCGCACTGGGCCCGCGTGGTAGATATGGCCCTCATGGGTAGGCCTGCCATAACGGACTATCAGAAAGGTACAATATCTACATTACCAACAAGCCCTTGGGTCGTTTGCTCTACCAGTCTCTTTTTAAAATACTGAAGTATTAATTAATATGCTCACATAATTTTTTGTCTCCGTCAAATAGGTTTCCTAGTTCCAAGTCTAATTCTCCCAAAGGAATAGCTTCACTCTTAACTTCCTTGTGTTTCATGTGTAAAGTTTGTCCTTCTTTATAAAAAGTTACATTGATATCGATTAAAATGTGATAGTTCGCTGGAAAAGAAAAGGTTTACATTTAATATTGCTATGCTAGGTATAGGCCGCGCCACACAAGTCGGCGGATGTGAAGTTAGCTACAAGCTGCGCAATATCCAATCCTGACTGAAGCTCACATAAAACAGCACGCTAATTGGCAATTGCGCAGCTTGTAGCTAACTTCATATCCGCCAACATATGTGGCACGGCCTATACTTAAAAAAAAAGAGTCTTTTTGCTGCCTCTAAAACTGATAGTAATAATTTAGATTTAGAGAGTAAGGAGTAATTTAGAATTGATAATAATTACGTACTTTTAAATCAGGAGTATGAATTTTGAAGCGCGAGAATCATTCGTACGTTGTTACGCGTTCAGCCGTTCAAATGATTCGATCATAGAGCCCCAGCACGGGTAGCAAGGCAAAGGGAGAAATAGTACCTACATTGTTCACCGAGAGGAGAAAGTGACCGATTACCGTCGAGGGTGTCGTTTGTCTTTAAAACACCCGAGATCGGGAATCGCACTTTCTCTCGAGTGATACATAGTGCTTTATACTACACCTACGAGGAAAATAAAAAACTAAATCTTTACTATTTGAAATTTTATATTGAAATTGTTGCAGTTAGTGAAGCTTAATGTAACACTTGAAAATGGCGCCAATGGCGTCTGCAATTTTCACATGTTCTTTTTTCAAATTGTTTGACACCATCCAACACACAGCTAGTGGCCAGTGTCATTTTGCGAACTTGGAGATAAAAACTTTTTGGCTTTTGATATTTAGGTTACCAGCGCATAGTCTTACCCAAAATTAAAAAAGAAAAACCACGTAAGAAATGGATTTTCATACACTTTTCTCTCCCGCTCAGATGCGTTTTCTCCCCGCATATTTGTTCGATATGCAAAGACGTACTTTCTACCGTAAATTTGATAAAGTATCAAGGTACTTTCCGAGCAGGTGTAGTATAAACTATTTTACCAACTTTTAATGCCAGTAAAGTTGTCATTGTCAATCCATACTTAATTTTCTCTTCGAGATTATGTAATGGTGGAAAGATAATTTCGCCCTTTGTCATCCTACCCGTACAGAAATTATTTTAGTAGATATGTGCCAATATCTTCAAATGGTATTGAAAAAATAAACTTGAACGGGCAAATGCGTAAATCATGAGATACTTAGAATAGCAATAAAATACCTAATCATTTTTTCTCTATTTGGAGTAGGCATAATGTTTTAGTACGTTTCTGTTATGAGACAATTCTGCATGTAGCAGTAGCAGACTACACTGTCACCGCGACACTGTAGGTTTCTATGTATTTCTAAGAAATACAGTCTGATGACACTATAGTCGACTGCTGCATGCAGTCTGCCACGGAATATAATAACTAATCTATGTATTATTATTTGACATTACTTAGATATTTATACATTTTTATTGCCCCTTTACAGCATCCAATTTTATTCAGTTATTTTGTATTATTTTTAATCAGTTGTTTTAAATATGTATACTCGTTTCAATTTTGTATTTTGTTAGTTGAATGACGAGACCTATTGTTGGCGGTACTATGTATTATTATACAGATATTGTATTTTTAATTATAGTATTAAGCTCGATACGTCAATAAATGATTCTGATTCTGATTCTGATTCTGATATTGTTATTCTAAAAGTGGCCATACACGATGCGATGATTTGATCAAATATTCGCTTCATGCCAACTGGGAGCTCATTCAGTTAAAGAAAAGGCAGGAATTGGTGGTTCACGATTTGAACCACTACCTGAAGCTGGGCTCACACGAAAGTATGATCGCATCTGTTCATCAGATCAGTGAAGCAGGGGCCATGTAGTATCATCATGTACTTAAACATTGCTGGTAGGTAGTTATATAAGAAACAAAATGACACCACCATCTTATTCGAAAAATATATAGAGCATACAAAAAGTTGATGGGAATCAAAGTTGTAGGAAATCAAGAGATTTGATTTTCTACAATTTTGATTCCAACAACTTTTTGTAGGATCGATATTTTTTTAAATATATAGTTGGAACATTTTGTTTCTTCAATAGCTTGTGTTTCATAAATTGTCATCAGAAGTTGTCGGAACAAAAGTTGTTTAAAATTTGATTTTCTACAACTTTGATTCTCATCATATTTTTGTTGGATAGATAATTTTTGAATTAGAAAGTTGTACCATTTTGTTTCTTCAATAACTTGTGTTATTTCAATTTTTTATCAGATGTTTTCAGAACAAAAGTTGTTTAAGATTTGATTTTCTACAACTTTGATTCCCATCAACTTTTTGTAGGATCGATATTTTTTTTAAATAGTTGGTGGTACCATTTCATTTCTTCAATAACTTGTGTTATTTCAATTTTACAGCAGAAGTTATAGAACCAAAAGTTGTTTGAAATTAGATTTTCTACAACTTTGATTCCGATCAACTTTTTGTATGATCGATATTTTTTAAACAGTTGGTGGTACCATTTCATTTCTTCAATAACTTGTGTTATTTCAATTTTACAGCAGAAGTTATAGGAACAAAAGTTGTTTGAAATTAAATTTTCTACAACTTTGATTCCCATCAACTTTTTGTAGGATCGATATTTTTTTTAAATAGTTGGTGGTACCATTTCATTTCTTCAATAACTTTTGTTATTTCAATTTTACAGCAGAAGTTATAGGAATAAAAATTGTTTGAAATAAGATTTTCTACAACTTTGATTCCCATCAACTTTTTGTAGGATTGATAGTTTTTTTAAATAGTTGTTTGTACCATTTCATTTCTTCAATAACTTGTGTTATTTCAATTTTTCACGAGAAATCATCGGAATCAAAGTTGTTTGAAATTTGATTTTCTGCAACTTTGATACTCATCATTTTTTGTTAATACATTTTCGAATAAAATAGGGGTGTCATTTTGATTCCTCAATACGAGTACCTACCTACCTATCGGCAATGCAACTATATTAGGACCTCGCTGGACTGATCTGATGAATTGATGCGATCATCGCATCGTGTGTGCCCAGCTTCAGGTAGTAGTTCAAATCGTGAACTACCAACTACTACCGTTTGAATTAGTTAAATGAGCCCCCAGTGACGATAACTTCGCCGTTGGGCGTAGTTGTAGCCGGACCATTATAGGTTGGCGTACCTATATCAGATCATAGAGCTATTACAATTACAACCAGAGGGATAATCTGATTGTCATGAAAAATACCTATCTCATTTCAGTGACTGTTGCCGTATTATTCTCCCGATAACCCTGTTTGCCGCCTACGCAAAAACGACGGGGCGTTATAGTTATAGAAGAAAGAAAATTGCACATCTAGATACCTTTTTCGTTTTATTTGAAAAATATCAATCATAGAAAAAGTTAATGGGAAACAAAAATGTAGGAAATCAAATTATAAGCAACTTTAGTTCTGACCATTTCTCGCGTAAAATTAAAATTACAAGAGTTAATCAACATTCAGGAAGTGGTTCAAATCGTGAACCACCAATTCCTGCCTTTTCTTTAACTGAATGAGTGCCCAGTTGACATGAAGCGAAAATTTGATCAAATCATCGCATCGTGTATGTCAAACTTAAGCTACACACGGTAAGCGGAGCGTGGGTTGCCCGCCAGCAAGATGGTCGACGATATCGTCACTATCCAGGTTTCCATAACTCACATACGGCAACATTGTGTTGTTATTTTTAGATGAGTTTAATTTTTACTTATTTTGTTATTGTTTATTTATTTTCCGTGGTATTCTTGGATTAATGATTGGTTAGTTTGTGATGGATGGTCGCGCGACCAATCATTAATCTAAGGTTATTTATTGTTATTTATTATTTTTTTGTTTTTAACTTTATTGTTAATAATTTGAAATGTGCTTAGATTCATGACGTTTCAAAAGTGTATCTTTGGTACTTAATTGAAATAAATATATTTGAACTTTGAACTTTGAACCTGGATACGATTGGCAAAAGACCGAATCAGATGGCACTGGTAGATTAAGGCCTATACCCAGCAGCGGGATAAATAAGGCTGCGGATCATGATGATATTTTATGTGGGTATGTATTGTGAAAAAACCTGCATAGGTCCGTAGAAGACATTTGATGGCGCATGCCGACTGGGCCAGCGTAGTGTAGATGGCCCAATCGCTCTTCGTGGGTAAGCCTATGTTCGGCAGTGGTCTATTGAAATACCGGTATAGTACAGTACATTACAGTACAGTAAAGACTAGTAGGTACGTAATAAAAAGTTTTTATTTTGTGCTTAAATTACTTGAAATAAGTAAAAAGGTTAAAACTCACTGCCAGTCGCATACATATCTCCTTGACCGTCGATGGGAAGGCTCAACAGTTTTCCTGTCACGTTATATTCGCCCTCCATATGGAAACGAGGGCACATAAATCCCATGTGAAGTGTAGTGACATCAGCACCAAAGCTAAGATAGAAAGTTAATATAGTTAGTTAGTTCATCTACCAACTTTATGTATTTGTAAGTTTACTTAAATCTAGACCATTTTGAAAAATTCGGGGCCAAGCGGGACCCTGAGCGACAAGACATTGAATGGCAGATGAAGACACCTGCTGACTCGCTCGCAAAATCTGTGTATGTGTGCGGTCCGCAATTATAACACTATCTGCCAGAATGCGTCAAAAGTGCAGCTTCTGATAACATTATTTAAGCGTAAATTGAAACTTATTTACTCTTGGGCAAAGCTTACAATTCGGTTTAAAAATATATGAATGATAAGTTATAGCTAAATTTGTTTAAATATATTATTTATATTTTTTGTAATTGATAATTTCTATTAATTAATTTCTACCGATCCAGACCGTTATTCAGTGGCGATTTCCTCACCGTTAGGTACATCTGATCACTGTCTGGTGAAATCTGTATCCGTCTACTCCCCATCAGACCCCAGCCCCAAAGGGTCAAGGCGGGTGTGGCGGTACAAGTTAGCGGATTGGGACGAGATGCGGTGTTTCTTTGCATCTTATCCTTGGCAGCCTGTGTGCTTCTCTTCCGATGATCCTTCTACGTGCGCGGATGCCGTGACAGATGTGCTTCGTACCGCCATGGAATACTTCATCCCATTTTCGGACGTGCCCCTGTCTAGCAAAGCTAGGCCCTGGTTTGGGCCTGAATGTGGACGCGCTGAAGCGCAAAAGCATCAGGCATACCTGGCTTGGGTCGATGCTCGAAACCGTAAGACGAGGGACGTTCGTCTAAGGAAGAAGGCATACAATAGGGCTGCTAAGTCCTGCAAAAGGGTTATGCGGAGGGCTCGCTTTGATCACATTAGTCGAATAGGGAACAAGCTTGCTTCTTACCCTGCGGGTAGTAAGGCATTCTGGTCCCTAGCTAAATCGGTTGAAGCGAACTTCTGCCGCCCCTCTCTGCCTCCGTTGCTGAAACCCAATGGTTCGCTGGCCCATACAGCGGTGGAGAAAGCAAATTTATTTGCATCTCAATTTGCTGAGTCTTCGCGTCTGGACCCCGGTAGTGCGAGACCTCCAACTTTGCCAAACTGTGGCACTGTAATGAGTGAAATACATATCCGGCAAAAGGAGGTTCTCAAAGTTCTCCGCAGTCTAGATGTGAACAAGGCCAGTGGCCCTGATGGTATTCCGGCCATTGTACTGAGGACTTGTGCGCCTGAGCTGTCACCTGTGCTGACTCGCCTCTTCCGCCTATCTCTAAAGACAGGTCAAGTGCCCAAATCTTGGAAGCTTGCTAACGTGCAGCCAGTTCCCAAGAAAGGCAGCCGTGCCGACCCTGCTAACTATAGACCGATTTCGATCACGTCTATTCTCTGTAAGAGTATGGAACGTGTTCTTAACAACAGGCTTACCTAGAAGCTTACGCTCTTGGCGTACCTAGAAGCGAATGACCTACTCAGTGACCGCCAGTACGGCTTTCGCCGAAACCGGTCTACTGGGGACCTTCTGGCGTACGCCACACATATCTGGAGTGAGGTCATCGAAAAGCACGGGGAGGCGCTGGCTGTCTCCTTGGACATCTCTAAAGCTTTTGACAGGGTCTGGCACGAGAGCCTTATTGGCAAGCTCCCATCTTACGGCCTGCCTGCTGATTTCTGCGCATGGATATCTGATTTCTTGAGGAATCGGTCGATACGAGTGGTTGTAGATGGCTGCTCATCAGACCAAATGGCTATCAATGCCGGTGTTCCTCAGGGATCAGTACTCTCTGCGACCCTCTTCCTACTGCATATCAACGATCTGCTAAAGCCCGGGATCTTTGGGTACGCAGACGACAGTACAGTCGTGGAGAGCTACACATCCGATGCAAGAACCAGCGGGCCACAGATCGAGTCACTCAGAGAGGCTATGGTTGAACGGCTCAACTTGAGTCTGGAGGCGGTATCTGACTGGGGCAATGCTAACCTGGTCAAGTTTAATGCCACGAAGACTCAAGGCTGTTTGTTCTCGGCCAAAAAGAGACCCTTTCAATTGTCTCCCGCTTTCCGCGGTGTCTCCGTTCCGGTAACTGACAGCTTGGAACTACTGGGCGTTTCACTCTCATCGACTCTTAACTTTGGCTCTTATATAGAGTCAAAAGCTCAATTAGCCTCCAAAAAACTTGGTGTTCTCGCTAAGGTGAGACGGTATTTCACACCTGAGCAACTGCTTAGTCTTTATAAAGCACAAGTCAGGTCTTGTATGGAATACTGCTCTCACCTTTGGGATGGCTCTGCCAAATATCAACTGGAGGCTCTGGAGTCGATTGAGAGGCGAGCCAGGAGGCTGATTGACAACGACACCTTGACTAAGTCGCAGCTGCAAAGTCTTGAGCATCGACGTAAGGTGGCGTGTTTGTCGGCCTTTTATCGGATACACTTCGGAGAGTGCGCTCAGGAGTTGCACAATCTGGTCCCACCTGCCCCTTTCTTCTATCGTACGGCTAGACAGACGCGACCAAAGCGCCACCCTTTTATGGTGGACACTCCGCGCGTTAGAACCAAGCGTTTCGAGTCCTCATTCCTCATACGAACAGCCAGAATGTGGAACGCTTTGCCTGGGTCTGTCTTCCCGCTAAAGTACGACGTGGGTGTCTTCAAATCCCGAGTAAATAGGTATCTTCTAGGTAAGCGTGCTACATCCTAGACCGTATATCTGCTCAACATCAGGCAGTATGTAGTCAAACGCAAACCTATATAGAATAAAAAAAAAAAAAAAAAAATGAATTGTACAATGAACGTACAAATGTAATTTATTTATGTATTACCATAATCTGACTTGCAAATTTTTATTTATTAATAAAGAATCTGTATCTGTATTGGAATAATTGAATTAAATTAAAGATTTAAACAATTAATTTCATAAGGTAGGTACTTGAGATTTTTAATTGATGAAGCAGAAACTTCAATCACCCAGCTTTTTGGTTCGAATTTAAAAATATTTTAAGCTTTCGGAAACTCCGTCGCGACCAAAACCTAGCGGAAATATGCAGAGCTGGACGCGTTATATGTACCTACCTATAGTTCATATATGCCCAGTTGTTTCCTGTAAGACAAGATATGGTATTTCGCTCATTGCGTAGTTTGACTTGGCGTTTCTTAGCGACCAACAAAGTTAAGCAACGTTAGGCACAATTACGAAGGCTTATACTCGTATTTACAACTGAGCACTGCCGTAGCTTGAATGACGCAATGTAGTGTAGGTTTCGGATTTTTAGTTGTTTAGCCATTCGGTTTGACTTGAAAATTGACACAAAAGCTAACCTCTCGACCTATAAAAACTTACCGTTTCACCACAAAAGATTTACGCACGCTTTAGACAGTATGAATAACATCGGTTTAAAGCGCGAGTCAAGACATACCTAGGTTTTGTGCGTTCGCGCGCCTATCACTTGTTGTTCATTTTTGTGCAAGTTTTGCATTTTTATCTTACCAAGCACTAAACAAAATTATTTAGTCATGTAGGTACCTAAATTTGTTGTGTACTTATTATAATATACTTTAGAGAACTATAGATTGTCTAGATAAACTTAAGTTAGGTTTTAAGGCAACCCCCCCGAGTGGGGAACCCACTCGGGGGGGCAAGCCTTGTCGTGGCGGGGGGGGCTTAGTAGCCAGGTCTCGCCAGCCTGGTGAACGAAGAGGAACCCGAGGTGGGGCCGGCCTCTCCGGGTCTTGGGCCTCGACAAGCCCGTGCGGAGTCTGGCCAGTAGGTCGCAAGTCGACTGAGGTGGACCGCGGTGTCGCGCTCGTCGCGATACCGCGGCCGAACCCATCGAGGCGGGGGCGGCGACGGGATGGACGGGCGGCGAGTGTGCCGCTGTCTATCCGTCCTGCCAGCGGCCCTAACGGGTGCCGCCAACGTGTTGGCGGAGGCGGTGGGGCTGCAGGGGAAGAGGAGTGTCGGTATCGCGACGGCCGTTCTCCCTATCCTCTGCAGCCGTAGTGGCAGGCGCGGGGCCACTTTAATTGACCCGTCGCATCGGGACCAGGGCTGTCGGACACGGATGCTGTCTGACGCCCAGTGCTGGTTGGTCCTAGGTGGTGGATGACGATGTGTCTGGTGTTCGGCACATCGTTATTCTGGCGGGAGCCGAAGCTCCGTGGTGGGGCCCGAGTTGGGCCAGCGCTGTCGGGTGCCGCGGAGGAGTGCGCAAGCGTGCCCGTAGCCCAGACACCAAGCGCAGTGGCGGAACACCCAGGGGTTTTGGTGGGTATACTGTCCAGTCGGCAGGACTCCCACATAACCACCCGCCTGCCCTCGAGGTGCGGTGGTATCTATAAAAGATTTCCCCTGGTAAAAAAAAAAAAAAAAAAAGGTTTTAAGGCAATATTATTACTGAAATTTATCATTGTAAATTATTAAATAAATGGAAAAAAAGGCTGATGAAGATTCCGTTAAAGAAATCTATTGCTCGGAGAACTACTGGTATTATAATATTTATTACCTTACATTTACCGCTGTACAATCTTTGTAACCTTCAACCTTGACATTCTTCAGAGTATAGTTCACATAGCCCAAGTTTCCTTGTACTAGCTCATGGTACATAGGATCTAAAACTTCCATACCATTTGCAGGGTCTCCTGTTATAGCAGAGGTGAAGATCCACTGAATCATACCGGTATTGCATTTAGCATTATCAAAGGAACACGGCAGGTCTGACGCTGAAAAAAATATATGGTTGTCTATAAACTCGGTCTACGGTGATAAAGTTTGTGCAAAAAGAAAACCGTCGTGGCGTTACGGTGAACTCACAATAAGATTTTAATCAGCAGCCAAGGTAGTAGACTACTGATAACCAAATTGGTGTTAACCAAGTATCAAAAACACTCATAGTTGTACTAACAATGACAGAGCAGTGTTGTTAACACATCAAAATTAGTAAAATGGCACACGAGCGACCTCACCTATGACGCTTCTCTTTTTGCACAAACTCTCTCACGTCATAAGAAAACAAAAAAAAACAACGGGTTACACTCTGGGAGTACCGGCAGAAGTGAAAACTTGAACATATTAAGTATAATATCATTTATTTGGGAAAATAAAACGATATCACACAGGCAAACACGCGCAAGCGCCCTGCGCCGTATTACGAATTTTTGATCAAGTCACATGTCCTGACGCGAGTTTAACATTTTTTACCCATTCTAAAAAGTGTACAACTCCGCTAAAGAAATTTTTACTTCAAAAAGTTTCCTTATATCGATGTAATTTTTTTATTTTTATTTTGAATAGGTTTGCGTTTGACCACATACTGCCTGATGTTGCGCAGATAAGCGGCCTAGGTTAGGTTAGGTTTCTTCTAGGTAAGCGTGCGTGTAGTACGCTTACCTAGAAGAAACCTATTTACTCGGAATTTGAAGACGCCCACGTTCATAGTGAGGTTTTACCCTGAGGTTTTAACAAAAGAATCAGAATTTCTCATAAAACGTCTCAAGGCGTAGTGTAGGACGTCCACTCACAAGATAGACGAATGAACTGATTAGAGTCTGGCTAGTAAAAGCTGATACCGAAAAAGAGCGGCAAATTTAAAAAAATATCAGCATGGTAGCCCTAAACTGAGATGGGAATACTTTTTCTCACTCGTACGACGTAGTATTGTTACCATTACTGTGACTCTTATTCATCCAAATATTTGAGGATTCGCCAAAATTATTTTTTACATTTCAAGCTTTTATTTGCCGAGTAGGTTTTTAATCACGTTAAATAATTTCTGTATTTTGATTACGTGATTATTATACTAAACTGAGGCTTTTGTGCATTGCCCTCTAAATGATTATCAACGCTTACCTACTTATCAGATACTTCAATACTATGAAGATTATTGAAGAGCATTCTAGGATATACTATGTACTATGAATCATTTTGTAGACTTTAGTACATGACGTATATTTATAAAAAATGTTTACTTATCAGATACTTCAATACTATGAAGATTATTGAAGAGCATTCTAGGATATACTATGTACTATGAATCATTTTGTAGACTTTAGTACATGACGTATATTTATAAAAAATGTTTTTAATACAATGTCGCTTAGGTACTTTCCGCTATAAATACACAAATTTAAGGGTAAATCCGCGATAGTGGTATCACCGAGTGTTGTCATATAAAACGTTTGCGAAAAGTTCTTCGCCAGGCAGACTTTAAGACCGCAGGATCTCCTTGAATTCCAGTTGCTTGTTTTAGTTCTATTGGGAATTCATAGATGAGACTGTTCGGTTAAAAACAATCTAGAAGACACCGCTTAGCGGCAAGCACAGCGTAGAATGTACACCCACCATGTAGAAGGATGACGTCATTAAGACCGCAGGGTCGCGCTGGATGCAAGAAGTTTCTAACCGGTCTTGTTGGAAATCCATAGAGGACGCCTGTGCCCAATGGACGTCTTATAGCAGAACGACGACTATACTCGATGAGCTTCGAGCAAATATCTACAGAGCTAGAGTCCCGAAATAGTAAACAAATCTACCGACTTACGAGTAGATATTTACATTGAATAATTCACAATGACCCGTTTTCTCGAATCTCGACGTTATGTCACCTAATTAGTGCTTGTTAACCGAGTACTTTGGCGGCGGGCACATCGCGCGGCGTTGTAGTCGGCTTGCATTCGCCTTACGACTAACTAAAAAGCCTGCCCACTACGTAGCTTGGGCAGGGTTATGGCTCGGACACTTTTTTTGCACGATTGACTCTATAGGTATTTGCTCGAAGTAGATGAGACATATGTTTTGATGTGAACATCTCCTAACTGTAATAATGATGTGTAATGATAACAAGATTTTAAAGGCTACTTCAAACCAAAGCCTTAGCTGCCGCTGGTGGAAGCGATATATTGCGCGGAATCTCTCGCAGTATTTTATATGATTTCGCGCGGCTAGAGCCAAACTTTGTGTAGGGCAGTAGGATTATCGTGTACCCACTCGGATTTCACTTCAACTGACTGTAGCGATAACGTTCAAGTCTGAACTGACCTTTAGGAAATAAACCTATTTCATTACTTACGTTTTTCTAGCGAACTGCCAAAAACACCAGCCACGTATGAAGTAAACAACAAAAACTTGAACATCATAAAAGCTTTTCGATGATTCGGATGACAAAACGCAAATGCAGGAGGCATGATTATCTCATTTATTTTATACCACTTGATCTTTAAGACTAAAGCCCTTGTCAACCTTTTGTATCTTAAAATAAAAAGAGCTTTAGGTACCTGACCTTATAAACTTGATTTTAACAAAAATGATACAGGCGCGATAATTTTGTCAACAATTTTGGGATTTTGTATTTAAGAGGAATGTAATCGACAACTTTTTAAGCGTTGACTCGAGACAATTTAAGGAACATTTTTTGATAGAATTTACGTTCCGGGAGAAAACTCTTTTCACCCCTTAAATTGTAATGATATTCAATGTAACGTAATGGTAATGAAATTGTAATAGTTGATTGAATCAGGCGTTACTTTGCTGAAATTCATCTTCAAATCTTTGTTTTGAATAAATATTTAGTGTATTTCTGCTATGATGTTGTAGGCAAATAAGTTTAAGGGCTATGAGCGAGCTCGAAGAGACGATGAGTCAACACGTCCTGAAGATGCCTCGTTGAGGGGCGAAATAAGTGTCGAATAGAGTATAGTGCACTGAGAATAAGGGTGTTATTTATTAATGACTAGACGACACGCCCCGGCTTCGCACAGGTGTATTATACATATGAACCTTCCTCTTGAATTATTCTATCCATTAAAAAAAACCGCATCAAAATCCGTTGCGTAGTTTTAAAGATTTAAGCATACAGACAAACAGACAAAAATAGCGACTTTATTTTATACTATGTAAGGAAGTGTTTTCACTATTTTGTTAAATTATTTTGTTTTAAATTGTTGTTATATTTCATTGTTTAGTTTTTAACGTATTAATTTATTTATACAAGTGTAGTTACATTTTTTTTTTCTTTTTTGTAAAATTTTGTTTTTAATGTATAAATTTTTGAAATATTATTAATTGTAAGGTTTTTTTTAAACCTGATTTTAAATGAATAATTAATGTTATAAATAGGGCCATTAAACTTATTTGCCTACAACAACATAGCGGAAATACACTAACTTTTTTTTCAAAACAAAGATCTGTGATGAAAATATGTTTTTTTTTTGGTCTAAGAAATATTGAACGCTCGAATCTCTTATTTTTAATTTCTTATAGATTAATTTCTCACGTAAGCGACATTGTAATTTCTTTAACCGACTTCCAAAAAGAAGGAGGTTCTATGTTCGTCTGTACGTATTTGTTATTTGTGTATTTTCGCCAATTGTAAGCCAAAACAAAACATTCTTTTTTTGTTCAAAAGGGTCATGAGGACCACCCAATGGGTCCACCCATTTAAAATTAATCGAAATCGGCTTAGCCGTTTTTGTAAAATCAACAATAATGTAAAAATTGTAAAGAAATTCGTAGAAGAAATTCGATGGTGTATGTGAATCCACCAACCCGCACTGGGCCAGCGTGGTGGATATGGCCCAATCACCCTTCGTGGGTAGGCCTACGTCCTGCAGTGGACTATCAAAAAAAAAGGCTGGTACAGTACAGTACAGTAAACATTGTATACATCAATTCGAGCCCAGTATTCGAATTTTGTATGCGATGGAAGGTGGATTGCCATTTTTTGCGAAAAATAATGATTCGAAAGACCAATTATGCCCATATCCAGTGCTACGTCGTCGTATGGTTTACTTAGATGAGGTTAGTACTTATTAAAGTAAACATAAGTTTGTTCCAAAACTTCATTTATTTTATCTTGTGTATAACTACATGTAAGTAGTATATATTTAAGTACCTATATCGACAAATTAACACCTTGAACACCAATCAGCAGGCATCAGCACAATACCGCCAAAACTGGAAAGCTCGATGCTTTGCCTGGCAATGAGACATTATAGGCTCCTAAGTCATAACATTTAGAACAAAATTATATAATACGGTCAGTTATCATGTAGTTAATTTTGAAAAAAAACTTAATTTTGCTCTACCGTAGTCTTCTATATAATTTGCTAGTTTTATAAGAAATTGTGTCATTATCATGATCACACAACTCAGAATGGTGAATTGTAAACACGAACCGCTACGAACTATACAGATACATGATTGTAAAAGCCTTATATATCAAAAGATCTCCAACTTCTAAGGCTTCTCAATTCTCAAACTTTTTTCATTCACTTGTACGAGGTCGGTGATCGGTATTTCTTTTAAAACTTTGTTAAAATTCTTCAGGATTGATTTGACGTTTTTTTTCAAGTAGGGCTCTTGTGTGAAAATTCCAACCGCCTTCGAATTTTCTTCGATAAACCGGTTAGCTTGGTCTCCTGAAAGTAAAAAAAGTATTTTATGCAAATATCAGTTTACTCCGACTACGCCGACGACATCGAAAATGATGCCATCAGTCGATTCGTGCGGGGTGCGTCGTGCGTCGTCTGCGTCATTGAGGGCTATCAAGGAGTGTAACCTGCAGATGGCCATCAGAGATCGGAACGCGGCGGTGATGGAGGCTCTGGGCCGGGAGGAGGCAATAGAGTTGTAATAGGTAGGACATGGGAGCGATCACAAGTAGAGTAGATAACACCGAGTAACACACGGAAACGTAGCCTCGAACTCCGCCGGTGATCGCTTTCACAAAATAAATCAAAATAAGTGTGTAATATTAAGAAACTATGTGAATTATTTAGAAATTAGCATTGCTTGCATGCCCTGAGCATTCATTCTCGCCATCGAAGGCTCCTTCTTGCGGCGGCGTCGTGTGTCGGGTCGTTCTCCTCCCTCAAATATGGTCGAGGAGAGCGATGGCTGGCACATGCGTCACACTCGTGATCGGGTGCTGCTTGCGGGTCGCCGGTTTGCTCGCGGCATTTACGCAATGCACTGAAACTACTAACTTAGACTAAGATTTAAACTAACCCATCTCTATTGTACAGTCGTATTCTTTCAATTGTAACTTGTTAACAAAGGGCACAGACCCTGGAGTCTGTGGATCATTAATTTAAATTTAAAAAAAAAAAAAAAAAACAGTTTTAAATAGCAATGTAACAGGCGCGAGTTTCGATTATAAAATAAAAAAATAGTTTGCTCGTGAGTAAATTCGAGGACAAAATACTGTAGAAAACAACACAGGTGTCATTCAGGCAATATTTTTAAGACAAACTGCAAGTCTATTAAAGTTTTGCAGACTTTATCAAAAATGAATCAATTAACACTTTATTGTTAAATCAGAATACAGAAAAATACACAGAAGGGAAAAAAATAATAGTGCGTGTAGTCCCTTCGAATGGAAGAAGTGAAACTTCGACGCAACAGTGCTTTCACGTTTAACGCAACCTTGTTGGAAGTCGCATTACAAGTTTTACTTCAAAAAAGCAACTTAAAACTAGTGCAACAAAGGGCGGCCTTATTGCTGCAGCAATCTCTTCCGATTCTCATGACGGAGTAGGTACTAAAGCGCTGGTTGGTCTTTCAATTCTAATACTCCATCTTGATAAATGCTAATTTTAGCGAGAGTTGTATACTCGTTATTATGAATATACTCACCTAACTCTTTATTGCCGTCAAATAAGTTCATCAATACCATGCTAAATCCTCCCAAATATTCAGCTTGAGTATTTACTGTTTTAAGTTTTATGTATAAATTTTCTCCTTGTTTATAAAAAGCAGGATTTGTGTCGATTGTAATCAAATAGTTTCCTGGAAAATAAATGTAATGTGAGATCGGGATGGCTTGTGCGTTCGGTTGGTAGGTACATCTTTGAATTCAACATTCAAAGTTCCAGGGGCTCAACTTTTTAACTGATAGAGAGGAATCGAATACTTCGCCATCGCGTTCGCACCAACACGTATCTTGCTTGATCAATGCTCGTTCCGGCTCATAATCGAACTAGTGACCATGCATACGCATAGTTTTAAAATAAATTAATAGTTTAAAAAACACTATAAAAACTAGCTTAGTCCATTACGTGGCCTTTATCACAAATGCAAACACGACTATGATACGATATCCCTTCATGGAATGCCAGTGCCTATCTTCCGGCTTCATCCTAGTCCAAACCTAATCGTGGTCAAAGTTCATTCCAAGACTTATCTAGGAAATCCAAAACAGCTATGATATGATTTTCCATCATGAAGTTCCATTTCATATCTTCCGGCTCCATCATCAGATCAGTTCGACAGTACCATTTTTTGTATTGTTATCAGAACTACATTCAGCTGCCAATTTTCATTTCGCTACGATCCTTGGAAGATGGTTAAATTAGTTACCTTAGATTCCATTACATGCTAGTTACATACACGTCGACCTAATAAAAGCGTGTTAACAGAGCCCTTAGCTCTCGTTGCAATGTTGTTTGACTGAACTGTACGCAAACGGTCCATGTTTGATTGAGTATCAGCACGTTAGTTCTGTGCGAGTTGGTGGATTCATATACGCCATCAATTTTCCTCTAAGGATTTAATATATACAGGTGTATAAATTCGAATAAAACTTGATTTTCTTCGAAACTTACTTATATCAGCGTAAAAGTCACCGTTTCCTCTGATGGGTAAACTTATTAGTTTTCCAAAGATATCGTAACCGCCACTTATGTGAAGGTGAGGACATTGTAAGTTCAATTGTTGTGAAGTGAAATCTTGATCAAAACTGTGAAAAAAAATTAAATTAAAAAATAAAATAAAATAATGTGTATGAAATGAAATACAACTTGGGATACTGGGTACTACTTACTCAAGACTACTTTTCTGGTGGGTGCACTACAATTGATACATATTTTATATTTGATGACTATTGGTACGGCCTTAAGAGGAGAAATAAAATCGGCCAAGTGCGAGTCGGACTCGCGCACGAAGCGTTTCGTACCCGTACGGGAGCCTCTTTAGCTCCATTTCAAGAGTGTACCTATTGGGTACTGTTATTAATATCGATAAAAAAAACGACAAAAATACAAGTTAGTTGTATGGGAAACCCCTTAAATATTTATTTTAGTATCTGATGTTATAGCGGCAACAAAAATAATACCTACATCATGAGACGCAGCCTGGTGACAGACAGACGGACAGACGGACGGACAGCGGAGTCTTATTAATAGGGTCCTGTTTTTACTCTTTGGGTACGCAACCCTAAAAAGAGAATGATGTAAAATTACTACGATGCTTAACCATAGCAGTATAATGGTATGACCAAAAAAACTATGGATGAATTGTACGTAGGTATAAGGTGATATGCAAGATAAGGAAGTTGATGTTGACATGACGTTTTGAGTAAAGTCGTCGCCCACATCGTCGTCAGGACGTCCACTACTGGACATAGGCTTACCTTAAAGATCTTCAATAAGACCGGTTAGAAGCGTTGTACTCGTAGTTATACGTTGTAGTAATTTGGTGAGATAAATACAAGAAGCTAAGAATAATTAGAGTATTATGACTGCCTCGGTGGCTCAGTGGATAGTGACCCTGACTTCTGGGTCAAAGAGGCGTGGGTTCGATCCCCACCCAGGGCATTATTATATATTCTTTGCCCAGGGCAAACATTTGTGTGATGAACATGGGTGATTGCTCTGTGTCTGGGTGTTATTTAGATACTATCTATATAAGTATGTATTTAAAATAATGTATAAATGTAGTATATCAGTCTCGGACATCCAAATCACAAGCTATGCTTAGTTCGGATTACGCAGACGGTCGTCAAATACTTGATTCGTTAATCCCTATACTCGTCAAATCTACATTTGTGTAAGATGTCCCCTAATATATTTTTTTTTTATTATATATTTGTAGTCTACCTCAATGCAAAAGGTCTCGATAACATTAAACGTGCACCCGGACGCAAAAAATGTCCATTACAATAAACGCTTACGGCGATGGCCAACTTCTGCACCAGAAAACATCCGGAGCGTGGCTTACCATTTTTTTCCTTGAATTTCCATTAGTTTTTTCCCTACGTTCCCAAGAACCCAAACTATTGTGTAACGACACAAAGTAATACCTACTGCGTCTCCAACGCCACACGCTGCTGCCGTTTTCTACCAGCTTTTTGTAGACAAGAAGATTAAGATAATAAATAAATTTAATTCATTTTCGCCATCGACGGCTCCGTCTTGCGGCGGTGTCGTGTGCCGGTCGTTCTCTTCCCACAAGTATGGTCAAGAAGAGCGATGGCTGGCACATACGTCACACTCGTGATCGGGTGCTGGGTGCTGCATGCGGGTCGCCAGTTTGCTCGTGGCATTAGGGCAATACACCAAAACTACTAACTTAGGCTAAGATTCAAATTAACCCATCTAAATTGTACTAACTCTTTTTGTACAGTAAAATCAAATAATGGTACGTTTTAGTAAACAAAGGGCACAGACCCTGGAGTCTGTGGTTAGTAATTTTCGAATAAAAAATTAAGACCAATATTACCTTACATTTACCACCTTGCAGTTTTTGAATCCATCAACGTTAACTGCCTTCAGGGTGTAGTTCACAATGCCCAAATTGCCTTCTACAGTATCATGGTATAGAGGATCTAAGTTTTCTATCCCCTTTTTAGGGTCTCCTTCTATCGCTAAGTTGAATATCCACTGCATCATATCCGTATTGCATTTGGCATTCTCTAAGCTACAAGGCAAACTTGATGCTGAATAATAAAACGGACATAATTATTTATTAATGAGATGTTATGACGAACAACAACATAACCAATATATCTGCATTGCATACGTACTCGTTATTAAATAATTACAAAGTTCATTGCTAACTATAAATTATATATTATTTGTCAACGTCGTTTCAGCCACAATATATCTACTGCTGGAAATAAGCCTGCCCTATAGATCTCCATTAATACCGGCTTGCATTTGAGACAACCCTGCGGTCTTAGGTAAAAAAAATAATGTCTTAGGTTTAAAAATAAGCGCATGCCCTGAGCATTCATGCTCGCCATCGAAGGCTCCTTCTTGCGGCGGCGTCGTGTGTCGGGTCGTTTTCTTCCCTCAAATATGGTCGAGGAGAGCGATGGCTGGCACATGCGTCACACTCGTGATCGGGTGCTGCATGCGGGTCGCCGCGGTTTGCTTGCGGCATTCACGCAACGCACTGAAACTACTAACTTAGACTAAGATTTAAACTAACCTCTCTCTATAGTACAGTCGAATTCTTTAAAATGTAACTACTCAACAAAGGGCACAGACCCTGGAGTCTGTGGGTTAAAATTTAAATATAAAAAATTATAAAAATAAGCGCAACGTAAGACAAGTTGCGCTTGCCGGCACGTCTACTCAAAGAAATTAAATATTTCGACCCCAACGGTTTTTCGTCCTCTGTGCTACTTGTTCAGCTCATATCGACATGGCAACGAGAGAGATAGCTTGTGTTGTGTAGAGGGCTATACTCTGAGTCTTTCTGCTAGATTCAATCCGAAGAATTTCAATTCTAGTATAGGCCGTGCCACACAAATTGGCGGATGTGAAGTTAGCTACAAGCTGCGCAATAGCCAATCAACGTGCGGCTTGATGTGAGCTTCAGTCGGGATTGTACATTGCGCAGCTAACTTCACATCCGCCAACTTGTGTGGGGCGGCCTATAGAAGAACCAAAGTGACCGACATAGCCCAGCAGATGTTATAATGAATTTACCTACTTGTTTTTGCCTGTGATTTCGTCATCGTAATACTTTGATTTTTTGCTATTCCATAGGAACCTTATATTTTATCGGGATAACAATTAGCCTACTTACGTCCCTTTCTGTCTTTTAAACTATGTCGATGTCAAGAATCAAGTCAATTCATTGCTCCGTGGCTGCGTGAAAAAGGAACTAACCAAAAAACCAACAAATACACTTTCGGATTTAAAATATTAATAACGATAAAATGCAAATCGATTGACCATAAAGTTATTAAGCAGTTATAAAATAAAATAAAAAATACTTACGTTTCTCTAGTCCACTGCCGAAAATACAAACAAAATGAAAACTTAACAGTAATGTCCTGAACATCGCGAAAGCTTTCCGTTGATAACATTTCCTAAATACAAAATTGCTGATTGATTTGTAATACGTAGTCTTTTATACCTCTAGGTAGAACTTTATTTTTAAAGTAGAGGTTTTTTGCGTTTTATTTTAACCTTAGACTAAAATAAAAACAAGGTTTTAAAACCAGACTTGGAACGCAAACCTGATTTTAGAACAACTAGCTCAGTGATTATCCATTATTATTAATTTGTTGTGCCAATGTAATGTAATGCATTTGAACGAGTCTTTTAGTATTTTTAACCGACTTCCAAAAAGGAGGAGGTTCTATGTTCGTCTGTATGTATTCTCTTTTTTTTTTTTATGTTCATCGATAATTTCGTCAATTGTTAACCGAATCTAAAAATTCTTTTTTAGTTCGAAAGGGTGTACTCCCGAGGTGGTCCCATTTGAATTTTACAGAAATCGGCTGAGCCGTTTTTGAAAAAATCAACAATAATATAAACAATTCTAGCGAAATATTCGAATTTTGTACACGATGGAAGGCAGTTTTGCCATTTTTGCGAAAAATAATTATGTCTGTTTTATTGCATTGCGCAGAAAGAAATTCGTTATGTCAGTTACGCGAGAAGTAGGTTGTGTGAAGCTTGTCGCCATAGACTTTAATTCGGCATATATGTGTAGTTTAAATTCATTCGGTATCTCCTCTCTTCCTCCGTGCGTGTTTTCTTATTGAAAACACGGAGTAGGTAAATCCGGCCAGTAGCATAACATAACGTAGAACTTAGCTGTTACTTACAAAGTGTAGGGATTTAAGCAATCAACAAAGTAATCATAGATTTTCACTTTGTAACTTAACTAATTAATATAGTTGCTTTAGTTGTATAACTATAATATTTATAGTTACACGACTAACTAGACCTAATATAAATGCAATAAATAAAATACTTATTGTTCCAAAAAAGTTAAAACAAAGAAGTTGTGCACTACGACGACCTGTGTCGTGGGACGTAGGCTCTTTCTTATTCATAATGTTATGCAAATATACAAAAAAATTGCTAGCAATTTTAAAGGTATAAACTATACACTACCACTGGAAAAAACGCTGGCGTTCAGTCACCCTACATCGGTCAAAATATTGACTTGTTATGCACAAGAGTCCATCAACTAAAAACTAAGGTGAAATCAGTTTATACACGAAAGTTTTTAAACTGATTTCACCATTTCCATAAATAAGTAGAAAAGGTACAAAGGTACCTAGAGAAATTATTTTTAATGAGTGCCTAACATTCTATTTTAAATTGACCATAGTTATAACTCACATATCACTAAGTAGTATCTACACGAGTTATGAGTGTTATGTGAGACGAGCCCGCGAGTACTCAAGTCTTGAAAAAGATCGCCAAATGCGGTCGATACTCGACTAGACTAACTCGAATACTCAGGAATGCGTGAGTAATTAATTGTAATATTATTTAATTAGAATGTGCCAAAGCCAAGTTAGTTTCCACATTAAAGTTTACAAAAAGTAAAATTAGAATTAAAATTAAGGATCGTCATTTATTTTGGATTTGAAAACGCCTGATTGTTATAATATAAGCAATTGGCACAACGATTCACGCAATATCACTTCTACAATTATGTAGGAGGTACCAATAGAAAAAGCGCAGGGTATTCATTCAATAAAAATAATCGGCCAAGAGCGAGTGGGAGTCGCGTACCAAGGGTTCCATACCCTTTTTAATTTAATTATTTATTTTTCAAGGGAATTTACAACTTAATATTCTGTGAATATTTCAAGCATCTTCCTGTTGCCCTTATTAATATCGAGCAAAATAAATACGTTATTTGTATGGGAGACCCCTTGAATATTTATTTTATTTCAATTTAATTATTTATTTTTGAAGCAAATTTGCAACGAAATATTTTGTGAATATTTCAAACATCTGCCTCTCACCATTTTGTAATATCGAGCGAAAAACGGTTAAAAATCTGGTTTGTTGTTCCCATTATATATGTACTCGTACTTTTTTCGGTTTAAGTATTTGTTGTTATAGCGGCAACAGAAATACGTTATCTGTGAATTTCAACGTTCTAGCTATCACCGTTCATAAGATATAGCCTGGTGACAAACATACGGACAGACTGACGGACAGCGGGGTCTTAGTAATAGGGTCCCGTTTTTACCCTTTGGTTACCTTTGGGAACCCTAAAAATATAATAAGTCCGTCAGATTACATAGTATTTTGTTAATGAAACAAAAACTTATACAGATATAGCCCTAAAGATATACCAGAGGAATAATTTGGTCGATCAAGAAAAGAAAGAAAAAGATGCATTTATTATGATTTATATGATAATTTATATGGTTAAACATGATATTATTATATTGGAAATCCATAAGGGAGATCCGATAACCGGCCTAATAGGTACTACTAGAACTTTCCAACGATACAGGAAGGTACGTTAGTAAAATAAAAAAACATAATGCAGCTGAAAAGGTTATATTTAATTTCAGAACACAAATGCCAAAGAAGAACAAAAACCTTCAAGATTATTGATATGTGACAATGTTAATGGTGTAAGATGTTTTATTTACTCTACAAGTTTGACTTTTTTTTCGTCTACAGCATACAATTCACTGATGGGAGTTTCCTTGTAGAGATTATTAAAGTTTTTCATGATTTTCTTGAAGAGGCTGTCAAAAATTGGATCGTGCAGGAGACTTGTAAATAATCTTGGATTTCCTTTACCAAAGTTATGGATTGGATCAGCTGCAACAAAAATGTATATTTAAATTTAATTTAAATTTTAAAACTGTTGAGTGAAAAACGAAGAACAAAATGGTGTAAAACCTAAAACTAAGTAGGTAGCTATGTTGGTCAAATAATAAAATTTACTATAAGTACAGTACTGGAAAGTAACCTACGCAAAACTTCTTAAAGGCGGATTTAAAGCGGTTTTAGATAAGCGTATTTTTTTGCGCGTATACGGTCAATTCGGCATACGCTCTTACACCGGCGCTACATTACGCACTTTAAAAAACTGAAATCGCGTAAACAGCCATATTTCGGATGTTCGCTTGAACCGTGGTGTCGTGTCAGTATACGATCATAAGAATAAGATCGGTTGGAAGGTTGGAACCGCGTCAACGCTCGTACGAGTTGCACGCGTGCCAAAAAGCGCGCCTATACGCGACTACGGGAGCTTCCAAAAACTACTCTTACGCGCGTATAAATCGCTAGTCTGAAACCGCCTTTAGTACCTACATCAACATGAACGTGAACGATGATGCTACTATCATGACTATCGCCAAAATGAACGTCGTGTAATAGTTGATTTTTGTCCGCAATTTCGGGAGTGGCCTCGCAGTAAAAGTTGTTCATCTTAATGTACTAAGCTCGCTTTGAAAAGGTTGGATGTAAGAAAGTTATCAGTACCCGGGTATAATAATAAAATACTTTTTAACCCACTTCAAAAAGAGAGTGTGAAAATGTTGTTTCCTCAATTCAACTGAATTTATTACCCTCCTTTTTGAAGTCGATGAATTTTTTGTATGTATGTTACGCGATTACTCTGCCAATAAAGAAGTTTCCCATTTTCAGTATATTTTTAATAAATCACACTATGCTTGCATCTTCAAAAATGACGGAGTTATGATTTTTTGAATATGACGGCATCAAACCAAAAAACCCTGCGGCGGGTTTATGTGTGTGACGGCACAACTCCCTGAAGTCGCACCATGGGTTAGGCGGGAGTAAAAGAGCCAGGAAAAAAGGAAATACAGTGTACTTCATCATTATGTTCTGATCAACATTTACTATGAGACTAAGCCCGCAATATCTATTATATAAAAGGCTTCGCTGAGTGACTGACTGACAGACAGCCTACAGCCCAAACCGCTAAAGATACGAACATGAAATTTGGAACAAAGATACATTGGACCACGTAATGGAGCACTAAGAACGGAATTTTGAAAAATCGACCTCTAAAGGGGTAAAACGGGCCCTTTTCGTTTGTATGTAACTTTTTATTCCCTTTACCGATTGACTTGAAACTTTGTATACATGCTACTCAAACAAAATAAAAGTTACGTCTGTTCCTGTTTTTCCGAATATTCCTTATCTAAGGGGTCAAATTGGGTCCCAAAGTTGGTGAAAAAAGCGTCTATTACATCCAACGAGCTGAACGGTTATGGATGAAATCTGGTATGGAGGAAGCACACAACATGTTTCAACACATGAACTATTATTATCCCGGAAATTCTATGGGGATCCTTAGGGATAGCCAAAATTAATCAGTTTAGGCTACAACCCAATCCACTAAAGATAGAGACTTGAAATTTCGAACATAGGTACAATGTACAACGTAATGAAGCACAAAGGACGAAAATTTCGAAAAATCGACCTCTAACGGGGTAAAACGGGCCCTTTTTGTTTGCATTAAATTTTTTTTTACCTTTACCGATTGACTTAAAACTTTGTATGTATGCTTTACAAATAAAATAAAAGTTACGTTTCTTCCTGTTTTTCCGAATTTTCCTTATCTAACGGGTCTGATAAGTTCCCAAAGTTGGTGAAAAAAGCATCAATAATTACATCAGACGAGCTGAACGGTTATAAATGAAATCTGGTAGGTATGTAGAAAGCACACAACATGTTTCAATACAGTAACTATTTTATCCCGGAAAATCTATTGGGTTTCTTAGCAATAGCCAAAATAATCCTTACTAATATTATAAATCCGAAAAGTTTGTTGGTTTGTTGGTTTGTTACTCTTACACGCACCAACGGAGCAACGGATTGACTTGATTTTTGGCATGGACATAGTTTAAAAGGCGGAAGGAGCTTTAGGATACTTTTTATCCCGAAAAATTGCATAGTTCCTGTAGGACAGGACAAAAACCATCGAAAGCGAAACTGTCGCCACTATCACAAAGACGTTAAGTGATTAATTCCTCTATGACGCTAATATGGACTAACGAAACGTCACAGCCAAACGTAATTAGATGACAGGTGACATTGTCTGCAGACTTTTATAAATCACAAGTAGCATGGCAAGGGGATAAATTGTTTTTCCACCATTATATCCCCTTGAAGAGGAAATAAAGTATTGAAAATGACAACTGACATTAAAATTGGATAAAATGTTTTTTTCCCTCTGCATGCTACATGATACTATGGCGTTTAATACCAGGCTGTCATTTTGTCTGACATTAAAAATATTTTTAAATCTTCTATCATTAGAGGTTTAACATGTTTCTTTATTCTACCTTTATGATACAGAATCATCATACTTTAATATTATCAATCCGAAGAGTTTGTTGGTTTGTTCCTTTTTGACGCAGCAACGGAGCAAAAGATTGACCTGATTTTTGGTATGGGATACCTATGGTTTAAAAGACAGAAAGTGATAATAGGATACTTTTTTATCTCAAGAAAATTCGTGATTCCCATGGGATAGGACAATAACTGTTTCTCAGCAATGGAGCAACGGATTGACTTGATTTTTGGGGTGGGCATAGTTTGGAAGACGGAAAGTGACATGGGATACTTTCCATCCCGAAAAAATTGGGGTTCCCGTAGGACTTAACAATAAATTTTTCTCAGCAACGGAGCAACTTGCCTTGGCTTATTGCATGAATATAGTTTGAAAGAAGAAAAGTGACATAGGCCACTTTTTATCGCAAAAACTTTAACAGTTCCCGTAGGATAGGATAAAAACTAAGTGAACGGGCCGCGGTAGCA
Organism: Hypomecis atomaria; assembly: GCA_964007245.1. NCBI lineage: Eukaryota > Metazoa > Arthropoda > Insecta > Lepidoptera > Geometridae > Hypomecis > Hypomecis atomaria. The sequence goes on from OZ023291.1 coordinate 15,494,494, forward strand.
GCCGTCTAAGCGCCAGAAATAGCCTGTCATGGCAAGTTTAGGACGTTCCTACATTTTTCGCACTCCTTCGCGGCACTCAACAGCGCTAGCCCAGACTCGGGCTCCACAACGGAGCTTGCGCTCTCGCCATAATGACGGAGTGTTTCGGAGCACAAGACACATCGTCATCCACCACTCGGGACTAACCAGTACTGAACGTCAGACAGCATTCCAACGCCCTGGTCTCAGTGCAGCGGGTCAGTCATAGTAGCCCAGCGCCTGGCTCTTCAACTGCAGAGGGCAGTGAGAACGGCCATCGCGATACCGACACCTCTCTTCCCCTGCAGCACCACTGCGTCTGCCAACACGTTGACGGCCTAGCGGAAGGTAGGGTAGGTGGCGGCACCCACACCACCAGTTCCATATATCCCACCGCAGCCTCTAATCCTCGGCTGTCAAATCAGAGTCCAGGAAGCAGCCTTGCTTTATGAAACTAAGAAAGGTTATTCCCAGCAAGTAACTGGAGATAGAGAGACAGAATAGAAGCCACACCCAGCGCAGCAGGAGGAGCTGGAGTTCATATGCCTGGCAGACGGAGCAGCACTAGAGCAAAATCTTAACCGAGAAATTAACATATTTATAGACGGCAGCAAAATTAAACGGAAAGTTAGGGCGGCATTATCCATTTGGGATGATGCCGCTGAGATCAGTACCCGCAAGCTGAAATTGGCCGATTGGTGCTCCGTGTACCAGGCCGAATTATTGGCACTTCTTGAGGCTACCGAAAAAGCAAAAATCTTTTGTGACTCCAGGTCTGCACTGGAAACGGTAGTTGGCGTATCTTCCCTCCATCCCTTAGCAGTAAATTCAAAGCTAACATAAAGTTGCTACGGGCACAAAATAAAATAGTGAAACTTTATTGGATTAAAGCGCACGCGGGGATGGAGGGAAATGAGAGAGCGGACCAGCTAGCAAAGGAAGCAGCACTGCACTCGAAGTGCAGACCTATTTACGATAACTGCCCCGTTTCATTCGTCAAGCGAGAAATCCGAAAGGACTCTCTTAACGAGTGGAACCGGCGGTATCAGGATGGACACACAGCGGCGGTAACCAAAACATATTTTCCGGATCCAAGGGTGGCATACAAGATCGTAAGAGAAATAGCACCAGTGAGAATCATAACTCAAGTGCTGACAGGGCATGGTGAGTTTTCCCAATACTTACATCGATTTAAGTTGAGGGAAAGCCCATCGTGCATCTGTGAACCCACAAAAGAGGAGACTCCACTGCACATAATCTTGGAATGCCCAGTTTATGGAAAGCAGAGATTTGATTTAGAACAAAAAATTGGAATTAATCTAACACGTAAAAACCTTAGAAACAATTTAATCGAATTTATGCACAAATATTTGTAAAAAAGCAATAATTAGGAACAAGTAGGTATAAACTTTGCTGTACCATTGTAATGTTTATTATAACTGCAAACAGCAAAAAACATTGAAATATAGGTATAGTTTTTATTCATTTGTAATTAAGACCCCTGATCATGTCAGGGATATTTCGCGATATAATAAAGAAATATCCTCGGATGCAGCGTCGCAAGAGCGGCACTGCAGCCCGCCTAAGTTGCGACACTCCTCATAAGGCATGCAACCTACCGGCCGTCCTCTCAGCTGCTTTAGTTAAAAGCGGCTGAACCTCGAGTGCCAGCCTCTAAGCTTCCTTGGGGGAAAAGATCCAACGAAGAGGGAGACTTCGAGCGCCGCCTTTTCAGCTGCCTCAGACCACCCCCACGACAAGGCGGGAATACACGTTTTTAAGGTTGTATATACACTCCAACCGTAACTTAACCAACAAAAGCATTCCTCTAAGGTATTTTGATATTTGTCGGTTAGGTTAGATTTCGCAGCCGACATAAACATAAGCCAAAATCAAAATATAACGCGGGCGAAGCCGCGGGTAAAAGCTAGTTGTTAATAAATATCAGCATGTCAATATATTTTGTCGCGTCAGTGTCGCACAGTTTCCTGCGGTCATGTTTAAATAAGTAACCATAACTCTGTAATTTATTAAGATATTCGAGTAATTATTTTACTGTAGGTACCTCATTATATTTCTAACTCCTAACCATTACACCATCATTACAGTACATCATTATTTTGTTTTTTATGAGATGGGAATCTTCCTTACTGTGAACCGATTTTGATAATAATTTCGTCGTTTAATAGATCAAATTTTAAAGGTAGTCCCATTAAATATTTATCGAAATAGGCTTGGTTGTTTTGTAAAACTCAACAATAGTTACTGTGAAACATCGATTCGTGCGAACTATTTGAATTCCATATTATTTAATTTTTAATTTATTAGTTGTGTAGCGATTAATATAAGTAAACGAAAACTGCAGTAGTTTTCGTGTGGCTCCATAAATTTCTGTATAGAGCCCGCGGCAGAAATGATGAAGAACTAACAAAAATGTATGAAGCTAAGTACACGCAAATGAAAATGGTTTTCGTTACAAATTCATACGTAGGCATTAGATGTTATGATATAAAAACAATTTTTACACGATACTAACATAATTTCTTGTTGCCATCAAAGAGATTTCGCAATTCAAAGTCCAGAGTCCCCAATAAATCTGCTTTTACGGTGAAAGTTTCATGTTCCATGTACAATTTCTGGTTCTTCTTGAAGAAAGTCACGTTGGTATCCAAGGAAAAGCAATAATTTGCTGAAAAAGAAAAAAAAAAAAATAGTTAGGTAGGGTATGTAGGGGAACCGCCGCCCGCACCTGTCGCAGTCCCCTTTGTCGTCTCCCCCGGCGCCCCTGTAACGCGCAGGCGATGACTACGAGTAAGTTAAGCGGTAGGATTATAGTCACCCAGTTAAACTACCAAACAAACAAACAAATTTAAACTGCATGCAAATAAACCACTATCCAGCTAATTATGGAAGCTTTATTGGCATATTCGCTTTTTTGCCGACTTCCGAAAAGGATAGGAGGTATGTTCGCATGTATGTATATTTTTTGTGTATACTCATCGATATTTTCGCCAATTGTGAACCTATTTAAAAAAATCTTTTTTAGTTCGAAAGAGTATAGGTACTTCTATTTAAATCGGCTGAGCCGTTTTTGATAAATCAACAATGACGTACATGGATGTCACATCGATTCGTGCAAAGTATTCGAATTTTGGACACAGCGTTTTTCGCGAAAAACAATTATTGAAAAATCCTAATGAGCATCTTTCTTTTTAAATTCAAAATCAGAGATAAGCTTTTCGAAACTTACTGAGATCGGCGTAATAATCTCCTTTTCCTCTTATGGGATAAGTAACCACTTTTCCATCAATAACGTAGTCTCCGATCACGTGCAGTCGAGGGCAGTTTATAAACATATGCATCGAAGTCATATCGGTGTTGAGGCTAAAAAAAAATGTAATTAGTCTATTATGTAAAAAAAAAAACAAATTGTATTAAGTATATTTGCACCCTTCATTACCATTAAACAAAAATTTATGAAGATACGAGTATACTCGTAGCCCGTTAAAGTTCCGCGTAACGTCACGACTAGACGATAATAATTTTGTTTTTACCCAGTCCTATTCCAAGCAATTCTCCATTGGGGCATACGCAGTGAAAATTCGAAAACTTTTACTAGGCGTGTAAAAACATAACCACTTGACCACGACGTCGCCGCTATGAGAGGTAGCGGGACACGGGCGGCGAGCGGCAAGAAACCAATGTACTAAAATATTTGAATGATGCCACGATGCCGACGTCCCACTTTACATTTTTAACCGACTTCCAAAAAGGAGGATCTATGTTCGTGTGTATGTATTTTTTTTTGTGTGTATGTTCATCGGTAATTTCGCCAATTGTGAACCGAATCGAAAAATTCTTTTCCTCCCATTAAAATTTTACAGAAATCGTCTGAGCCGTTTTCGAAAAAAACAACAATAATGTACCTAAGCAATTCGACCGAAATATCCGAATTTTGTACACGATGAACATCGATAATTTCGCCAATTGTGAACCGAATCTAAAAATTATTTTTTAGTTCGAAAGGGTATACTCCCAAAGTAGTCCCATTTAAATTTTACAGAAATCGCCTGAGCCGTTTTCGATAAATCAACAATAATGTAAACAATTCGAGCGAAATATTCGAATTTTGTACACGATGAACATCGATAATTTCGCCAATTGTGAACCGAATCTAAAAATTATTTTTTAGTTCGAAAGGGTATACTCCCAAAGTAGTCCTATTTAAATTTTACAGAAATCGCCTGAGCCGTTTTCGATAAATCAACAATAATGTAAACAATTCGAGCGAAATATTCGAATTTTGTACACGATGGAAGGCGGTTTTGCCATTTTTTGCGAAAAATAATTATAGATAAAAATAAGCAATTCTTTAAAAAAAGAGCCGTATTTTAAATACAAGTCATTTAAATTAGCTGTATTTTCATACAAATGATTTGTAAGACAACACAGCTTTAGAAGGGCAGTCGTAGGCCGTATTTCGTATCCTAGAAGGGCTGATAGCATTATCAAGAAAATCACTGCTCTCTAAAACCCAATCTAGTGGCTGAGTAAGGCGATTTTCGCCTTATGATATAGGAAGAACAAATATTTACAGATAATATACAAACTACTCGCCAAGACCATTCAAACGAACCCAAACTCGATGAGGTTGTGTCGTTTCATTGCTAAGTTCCTTTGGTCACCTTCCAGCTCCATCATCAGATAAGCACCATGTCATCATATATTGCATTGTATTGTCACGCGTAATAGATGTATGTATACAATAAATTGATGTAAAATAAAACAAACGAATGTTACCTTGTTTCATTAATTTTGCAGCTTTTGAAACCTCCCATGCTCAATTTGGAGACTGTGTACGTCACATAGCCCAAGTTTCCTTCTATGACGTCCACGTGCAATGGGTCGAAGCTTTCAATTCCTTTGCCTGGGTTTCCGTGAATAGCAGATATGAACATCCATTGGGTCATATCACTCATGCATTTCTTATCGTTTAGATTACAAGGCGAGGTTGTTGCTGGAAGAAACATTTAAAAAATATCTTTTGAGCATTTGTTGCGTACCTTTTTTTTTAAATTTAAATACAGATGAAGATGTTTCATATAGTTTTTAGAACTTCATGTGTATTTTTTCTTAACTAGCGACCCGCCCCGGCTTCGCACAGGTTTGTAATACATATAAACCTTCCTCTTGAATCACTCTATCTATTGTATGCTTATAAAACTATAAACCGCATCAAAATCCGTTGTATAGTTTTATAAGCATACACGGGGACATGGGGACAGCGGAAGTGACTTGTTTTATACTATGCAGTGATGACTCCACGCCTGGTATTTCAAGAATATTTAAAGTAAGTAAGTTCGTATATGCCGCGTGGCTAGCCCTGGTGTCAAAATCTTTTTGATAAACACGCATATCATACCTACGTGCTATCATCGCAAGTGCTATGAGAGACGAGCCCGCGTGCTCGTACTCCAATCTTAAAAAAGATCGCCAAATGTGGTTGAAAAATTAGTTTAACGTTTTTCGAGTAAGTAAAGTATGATTAATACCTATGTTAGTCGTATTTTATAATTAAAACATTATTGAAATTGGAACATTGACATTTTGAATTAAATATTAAAAAAAAAATTAAAACACATTAAACGTATTGTAGATACGTATGTAATCGTGGCTTGCCGTAGTTGAGAAAACAGCAATACATCAAGTTCTTGTTGTGGTTTCATGCTGTTTATGAAAGTCAAGTCATCATTTTTCATAACTAATTACCTACCGACTTCCAAAAAGTAGGAGGTATTATGTTCGTCTGTAGGTATGTAGTCTATGTAGGTATTTCACAGATATTTTCGTCAATTGTAAACCGATTACAAAAATGCTTCTTCTTTCTAAATTTGAATGGTGGTGATGAAAATACTTCCAAAATTTTATCAATATCGGCTGCGCCCGTTTTGAAATTCCAACAATAATTTTAAAATTACTGCATGGATAAAACATCGATTCATGCGGTTTTTTTGGAATAATGTACACGCTAGAACTCGATTATGCCAGTTTTAGCGAAACAAAATTATTTTTTATCACATAAACTTTTACGTCACTAAAGAAACTACTCTTTAGTGACATTTTGTGAGCACCTAAATAATGACACTACGTAAAATACCTAGTAAGCTTACAAAACAAAATCTTGTTAAATACAGAAATTTATGAGGCAATCTTTAAAAATAGGCAGTCATATAGAGAAAACAAGTTTTTAAAAGTGAAACAGTACACTTCAGGGTTCAAAATAAAATGAATAAAGCAGATTCTGATAATAACCGCAGTAATAACACTTAACATTCGATAAATTTAAATATAAACATTTTATATACTTACGTTTTTTCGGTAATTCACAAAAAATAATGCCAACACGTATAGCTAACACAAAAAATAGTATTTTTAACATCTCGACTGCTTTTCAGTGTATTGAATAACTAGAACCAAATGCAGTTTACTGGAATGCATCTCGACTTTTATACCTAGAGCTTACGTTAATTCTTTTTTGAAGTAAACAACCTCCCAGTTCTATTTTTTGCTATAAAAAGGAATAAAACTTAGGCCTTGGTTAAGCCATATTATTATTAGACTGCACAGTTTGCAGGGTCCTGTTGGTACTTGGTAGAGTAGATGTGCTCTCTCTCTCTCTCTCTTCTACAGACATACACCAGAATACGTCATCATGTGGAACCAGTTTCCTCATGATGTCTTTCGTCACTGAAATGCCTGTGGTGTAAAAATCTTAAATAAGTTTCCAAGAACTCACTTGTGTCTACGGGGCGGGATTAGAACCCACGACTCTAAAATCGTAAATCAAGCGTTACTACTACTAGGCTATCACGGCTTTACATTTACATACATACAGTTGAGTTTCAGCGAAGGGTCCACCCACAAGGTGGACGGATGACCTCATTAAGACCGCAGGATCGCGCTGGATGCAAGCCGCTTCCAACCGATTGGAAGAATATTTGAGATCCATATCATAGATATATTGGAGATCCATAGGGGAGGTCTATGTCCAGCAGTGGACTTCTTATGGCTGATGGATGGAAGGGTCCCAGTGTATTTTGTAGTGTAATATGCATTTAATCCAATTAATTTTTATACCTTGATTGATATCAGATTATTCTTATCTTATCTTAAGATCTGACAACACATTTTTTTAATTTCAATAACAAAGATTGTGTATGACGTAGTTCAGTAAATTAAGTTTAAGTTTATAAGTTAAGTTTTATACCGAAATTAATGTGTATATTAACTATCTACATCATTTATTGAAAAACCAATGAAGGCTCGTGAATAACAAAATTAAGTACAATTTGTTTTCATAGATCTGTTTTGATTTTAATCAACTAGAATAGGTATTAGTTAAATGATAAACATGGGGTTGAATTATCTCATTTGAAGATTTTAATATTAGTAGTTCTGCGAGTGGTATATATTTCATGACTAAATATTTGAAGTATTTTGAAGCATTTTCGAAATTTACCACGTAGCAGAAGATTTTCAAATTGATAGATTGAATCACCAGCTAAACAGCTGTTTAAATCTAGTCGTATTAATTTATCATTTTCCGATATAGTTAAATTATTTGACATATTATATTTTAGTTTATTTAATGTTATGTATAGTTTATTATTAGAATTTATTAGAATATATGTTGTTTAAGTCAGTTTATTTATCATATTTATGCATGTAGACACTGTCGCCTAAACTTTTTGTTAATCCTTTAAAAGTAGGTAACGGTTGCCTGAAAGAAATTGCTTTTTAGAGATAAGGCTGCCGGTCGTAACACTAGCTTTAAGTTTTTCTAAATTAGTTATTTTAATTTATTTAAGTTAGCTAGTATGTTCAATAAAGAATTGGTGTATCTGTCTATCACCCCTTTTTGGTTTAGTAAACCTGTACCTGTACCAGCCTTTTCTTAATTGTCCACTGCAGGACATAGGCCTACCCGCGAAGGGTGATTGGGCCATATCCACCACGCTGGCCCAGTGCGGGTTGGTGGATTCACATACGCCATCGAATTTCTTCTACGGACGTATGCAGGCTGCCTCACGATGTTTTCCTTCACCGAAAAGTCATTGGTGTGAAATTCCGTACATAAATTCCAAGGAATTCATTGGTACGGGACCGGGATTTGAACCCACTACCTCACGATTGTAAGGCGAGTGTCATTACCACTAGGCCACCACGGCTTCGTTAACGAGTACCTATCTTTTAAAAAAAAAAACAAGTTTTTACTGAACAAGTACTCGCCAAGACGAATCAAACGAGCCGAAACTCGATGGGTTTGCGTAGTTTCTTTACAAAGTTCCTAAGACCACATTCCAGCTCCATCATCAGAACTTGGTTACTATTGAAAGACAAATTACTCATCTAGACCATTCAAATGAACCTAAACTCGATGGGGTTGCGTCGTTTCGTTACAAAGTTCCTAAGACCACATTCCAGCTCCATCATCAGACCCTGGTTACTATTGAAAAACATGCTACTCGCCAAGACCATTCAAATGAACCCAAACTCGATGAGGTTGTGTCGTTTCATTGCTAAATTTCCTTGGCCACCTTCCAGCTCCATCATCAGATCAGCACCATGTCATCAAAATATTTTATTGTCACGCGATTTACACACAGAAGCAAAATTTCAGCTCAATCAGTAACCAGGAAGTGGATCAAATTTAAGGTGCAAGATTTGATTACAGACCGACAGACAACGGGACAGGTGAAACTAAATAAAAGCTCGTAAAAAGAAGGTTTTTAATGAAATATATTTATTTGTCAGAATATCCAAATCTAAGACCATAAAATGTATGCCTTATTCACAGAATAGGCCCTATGTCACTGGCCTTAGTCATATAGCAGATAGGTATTATGGTTTTAATGGGTTATACATTTTTTACTATAACATTTTTAATATCCAGTTGGAGTATTTCAGTAACCGGTATTAAGCTTAAACGTTTGTTAAGATTTTTAACAAATTTATGTATGTTATCATTGTGAATGGGGCCATCTAAGAGACTTGTGAACAGCTTGGCGTTCTTGTTAGCAAACTCAAGAACACGGAGAGTAGTTTCCGCTGAAATAAAAAAAAAATTATAAACATCAATTAAAATATTAGTACAGGCAGGCCTCAGTACAGTTTGAATCATACAAATAAGCAGGTGTGAAGAAAGCTGCAGGCTAAGCGAAACCCAATCGATGCGCAGCTTTAGGTGAGCTTCAGTCAGGATTGGATATTGTGAAGTTATCTACAAAACCTCATACGAACTGCCAGAATGTGGAACGCTTTGCCTGAGTCTGTCTTCCCGATAAGTACAATGTAGGTGTCTTCAAATCCTGAGTAAATAGGTATCTTCTAGCTAAGCGTGTTGTATCCTAGACCGCATATCTGCTTAACATCAGGCAGTGTGTAGTCAAACGTAAACCTATACGAAATAAAATAAAAACTTCACGTCCACCGTTTCCTTTTGCCAATTCACTCTATCATATACCTACGATAACTCCTTTTTCTCGCATATTAAGTATTATCATGCTTAATACAATAATTCATCCATGCTTTTGAATTATATTTAAAGTACTAGCTTTAACCCGCGGCTTCGCCCTTGTCATATTTTGATTTGCTATCCCATAGGAAATTTCTCTTGTTTATGCATACTTATTTTCTATGCATTTTCAAAGCCATTTCGTGCTGATCATGTCATAGTGTTTCTTCTTTTCTGTTTCTCCTATGCATGAAAGTTAGCAGCTAATGTCACCTACAATCCAATAACTTTTCATCTATCTACCTATTTTAGACATGGATATCAATGAATACGGATTAGTTGGCGAGCTAATAAAAAAATGTTGTTACGTTTTGTGTTCTTACACACAAAACATAATCCCCCCTAATATTTATTTATTTGTTATGGGAACCATGAAATTATTCGGGATAACAAGTAGCCCATGTACCAACCCTCCGTTTTTCAAAATATCTTAGTGGAAAAAATGAAGTTCTTCTTTGTTGCGTGAAAGAGTAACAAACCAACAAGCATACTTTCAGAATATAATATTAGCATAAACTAAGCTACTGTAATGGTAAACGTGTTAACCAACCATTACCAAAATATTTAATAATTTTGGAATTGCTTCTCTTCGATACACATAGTGACATCTAGTGGTTTAGAATGTAACTAAATAGCGACGTACGCTCATGTGTACTGCGATTGCTGGTCTTCTTGAGGAGATTATAAAATAGTCTATGATATTAGTAAAGATAAGTCTCTCATCGAATTTTTTTCTTGTTTACACATAATCAAAATAATATAAAAAAATCCTCATCATACATACAAGTTTTTTTCTTTTCATCCAGGGTTTGTAAGTCAAGAACTATGTCGCCTAGTAAACTACATGAAAAAGGGTATTTTTCATGTTTAGCGTACAGGTTGTTTTGGCGTCGGAAAAAAACTATTTCAGAATCAAACACGCAGAGATAATTTGCTGAAAAAAAAAATTAAAACATATAAAATTATCGTAAAAGTTCAGATAAAATAATTAATGTTGTATCATCAAAAAAACTACATTAAACTTATTTTAACTGTCCTGTTAATTTACGAGCATTATTTTGGCAATAAAATCATTGGATCAAATAAGCCGTGGCAACATATTTTAGTGGTTCATTTTAAAGAATAGGCAATAAAGGTTTTACAAGATATAGGTATTTTATTGAATTTACAATACATTTCAGTAGCATCATTTAAAAAAAAACTACTCTACTAAGTTGTATGTACAGAGTTTATACCAATGTCAAACAAATGTAAAATGTGACAAATACAATTAGAATAAATTATTATTAAAAAAAATAACTTATTAAATACAAGCTTTTGAGATCTTGGATATCATGTAGCAGCAGAGTGCTAGCTAGCCAAGACAAGTGAAACGAGCCCAAACACGACGGGTCTATCTTGTTTAGTACAGGAGTTACTATGGCCACCTTCCTACTCCATCATCAGATCAGCTCTACGGTAACATATTACTCCATTGTCACGCGATATACATATGCGTGTAAAATTTCAGCTCAATGGGAAACCGGAAAGTTGTTCAAATTCAAATTTAACTTGCAAGATTCCACCCGAACTTTCATACATACATTTATACATTGGTGATGTACCTATGTACGTATGTAAGTTCGAGTTACAAGTTAAATAAAAGCTTGTAAAAAAAGAGTGACTACACCTTTGCAACAACACTTTACAACACCAATAACTCATCTATACTGAGTTAACCAGAACTGGTGTACCAAGCCGAAAGAGAGTGATTTAGACCATCGTTATGGAAAAAACATGAATTTCAGGGTTAAACTACGTGAATTAATTTAGTTAAAATGATAATCATATAACTATATGTACCTAGACCACCAATGTAGAGAAATATCTTGTTAAAATATTTTTTTTTGCTAGTATTTTTACTTAGTTGTACGATATTACAGAATTTAAATAAAAAATAAAATACATGACAAAAACACACAACAGAATTAAAAAAAAAAAAAAAAGACCGACTGGAAATATGAACATTTTCCTATGTTTTTTCTGTCTTTCCTTATAAACTCTATTGAGTAGGTAATATCAATAAATTGTCGGAAGTCAATAAACTTTTGTCTTACTAGTATCAATGTTGAATATTCCTGTTCCATTTATGGGGTATGTGAATAACTTTCCTACTATGTCATACTGCCCATCCATGTGATTTCGACGACATAAAAATTCCATGTGCATTGATGTGGCGTTGGGACTGACACTGAAAAATAGGTACGATACAAAAGTAATTACAAAAAAAAAACACCCATATTATGTTACTCAGACAGATAGAAATAGTTACACAGATCATGTTTAGGGTTCCGTACCCAAAGGGTAGGACCCTATTACTAAGACTCCTCAGTCCGTCTGTCTGTCTGTCGGTCATCAGGCTGTATCTCATGAACGGTCATAGCTAGAACGATGGTATTTTCACAGATGACGTACCTATTTCTGTTGCCGCTAAGTATTTGTTGTTATAGCGGCAACAGAAAAGTACAAAAAAAAAATAAGGGGGGCTCCTATACAATAAACCTGTTTTTTGTTGTTTTTCGCTATAATATTAACAACGGTGACAGGTAGATGCTTGAAATATTTACAGAGTATTTAGTTAAATATATACTCCAAACTACTTTTTTTACTACAAAAAAAAAAGAATTAAAATAGAATATTGTTTCGTAAATTCAAGGTGAGTGTTCTAGCTATTGACGCTAACAAAATCGAAAAAAAGAATAATAATTTCGCGCACTATTTCTAGCGCTTTACCTTAAAAGTAAGTAAGTTCTTCTATGTATGCCCAGTGGCTAGCCCTGGTGTTAGGGTTTTTAAGCAGCCTGAAAGTCTCTGACATGGCTAAATGGTTAGACAACCGGTACCTTTAATTTAACATATCATCCGAGTTGATCCGAGCCACAGCAGTGCTCAATTGGAAATAATAAATAAGTGAAGTTCAGTGTTTGGCTTATATCTTAACATACCTTGCTTTGGTGACTTTACACGACTTAAGTCCTTCGATATGTGAATTCGTTAGCTTATATTTGACGTATCCAAGGTAACCTTCTATAGTGCCACGGGTTATGGGGTCCATGTTTGGAATTCCCTTTTCTGGGAACCCCATTATTGTGGTTTTGACGATCCAGTCAGTTGCTTGAGTAATGCATTTTTCGTCATCTAGTTTGCAAGGTAAGTTTGATGCTGAAAACATGTTATACCATTTATTACAATTAGCAACAAAATCAACAAGGTTATTCCTAATCAATTAGCATCCTTTTAGGGGCTTATTCTGTACATCAAAACTAACAACTTTTGTTCAGCGACTTTTGTCAAAACTCAAAAAAAAAATGTTGTTCCATAGAAAAATATCGTTCACCCGCAACAAAATGTATGGAATAGCTGATTTTTTTTTGAGTTTTGACAAAAGGCGCAGAACAAACGTTGTTAGTTTTGTTGTACAGAATAAGCCCCTAAAAGGATGATCATTGATTAGAAATAACCCTGTATAAACAGACTTATCTGCTTATCCTGTCTTAGGCGATAAAAAGTGATTTAGACTATGATCATGAACATGTTTTTTCTATGGAGGCAACCCAGATTTGAGAAAATTGATGAAACAGCTGTTTTTTTTTTCGAATTCCGGATTGCCCCCATAGTAAAAGTTGCTCATAGTGATGGTCTTAATCACCCCTTTTAGCCGAGTACACCGGAACACACAGTTTTGGATGGTTATCTAGTATGGACAATTCTATTTACAATTTGAAAAACTCGGATCATATTGGGAAAAACCTCTATTCATGTTATAAATGAAGAGACAATAATTAAATCACATACTTTATACATTTTTAAAGCGCAATTATACTTACAACAAACGTTTTCTTTTTCTTTTGTAGTTTTTGTGACTAGGTAAATAAATGATTAAAACAAAACTATGACTGCACACTCCTCCTAAGCGGTCTTATAGGATATCTGTAGAGGAAGCCTATGTATAACACTAAAACGTCATAAAGTTGTGTCTAGGCCGAAAACAAAAATATGTTGAGATATTTTACTAGTCAGTGATATTGACGTCACTAAATATCTCACGTACGTGTAAGTACAGGTCGCGGCACATAAGTGTAGCGCTGAGGATGACTGCGCATGGGCTTAGCATGGCGGTCACCAGGAATACAGAAGCAGGCAGTGAGACGCCGAAAGGTCCACGTTTTAGTAATTATAATATTTCAAGAGATTTAGGAATCAAAAGGAAAAATTAATAACTGTAGTCATTCCACAAAACATGAATACTGAAATAAAGGATTTAAAAAACTTACGTCGCTCCAAAATTCCACCCAAAACACAAGACAAACTCACAACTAATAGGAATAAATGTAAACACATCATGCCTACTTATTAGTACTCCGATAGCAAGGCAAATGGATGATCACAAACAATATCTTCCCTTATATAGCATCTAGATAAGACTCCAGTTCTATTTTTAGAATTAAAGCCCAGGTTTCCTTTTTTATTTGCAAAAAGAGTTGAACCTGTTGCTAAACTTGAACTATCAGAATGCCTACCGTATTCAACTGCAGTGAAATCACACAGTAGACTGACTTTATTTAAGTGCGGCAGAACTGAAATCTTTGGGTAGAATATACCTACCTAATATATTTCATAAAGGCTGAATCATATAAGTCAGCGGATGAGAAGTTAGCTATAAGCTGCGCAATATCCAATCCTGTTGCCGCGCGGCGAAAATCGTGCGGCTTTAGTCACTTGGAGTACCTGAATCTGTCAGCATTTTGTGATTATATGCTCAGTAAGTGATCCTAAACCTTTAAAAAAAATGGATTTGAAAAGTGCAAAGTTGAATTGTTTTTTTACTGTAGTATTACGCAACGTTGCGATAAAACTATTCACGAACCACAAGTTACTATGTTAATATCGTGAGAAGTCTGCCCAGGCATTATAAACCTAGACGTTTTGCTAAGAAAACTATTACCTCTCAAAGTGTTACCTACAAATTATAAATACGTTTTTTTTTCTTTTCGCCAAAAAGTCTGCGCTTGACCACCAACTTGCCTGATGGTAAGCGACGTTGTGGTCGAAGATGAAGCACAAAGACCTAGAAGATACCCATTCACTCTGATCTTGAAAAGCTTTAGATTATATCTCTTAGGAAACAGGCAAGCAGGAAGACTGTTCCATTCCCTGGCGGTACGCATCAGAAATGTTGAGTCAAACCGCTTCGTACGTATCGAAGGAAAATCGACAGTGTATAGGGGTGGTAATGTAGCGTCTTTCAACTTATCCTGTAGTAAAAAAGGTAGGTCCTGTAGGATATGGTAGTGTGGCTCAGATGCACACTCTCCGAAATGAATCCTATAGAAAATGGACAGACTCGCTACCCTACGGCGATGCTCCAAGCTATTAAGTTTTTTTGCAACTAACTTTTCATCACCTATAAGCCGAACAGCACGCTGGTCCACCGATTCCAAAACCTCGAGCTGATACTTGGCCGAGCCATCTCAAAGATGGCAGCAGTATTCCAGACACGAACGTATCTGTGCTTGACACAGAGTAAGCAACTCTCCCGGTGTGCGTGCAACACCGCCTAACCTTGTTCAGGATACCCTGCTTCATACCAGCCAATTAGTCCCTAGATTCTAGGTACGTGCCGTTGTTCAAAGTGGGAGTAAGTGCTAGCCCCAGCAGTTCAAGGCACTCATATACCTAGCTTGAAAATTGTTTTCACTTTTTCTTATTTTGTGGTCCCTTTTTAAACGAAATTGAATATGATTGGTCAGTTTTAGGAGAACCATAAATTAGTCTGATGCACTCACATATCATTGTCATCAATAACTTGGTAAAATATCCGTGTCAGGTATTCGAATGTATGAAATAGTGGCATCCTTTAGGGCTACTTCACCACTAGATAGCTTTCTGTATGGTACACACAACATGGGCCTCGAGCCTAGTGGACCAAAGGATATTTTGCTTATGAATCCTGAATCTAATTAGATATCTTGCCAAAACTCAACTGTTATTCGCGACTTCATGTATAGTGCGTGCCACCAAAGATGAGACTTGAGAAACCACTTTGGTTGGAATAAATATACAAATTCTGGATACCTATGGAATAGATATACAAACGTTTCATAGATATACAAATTCTGGATAATTAGTTTGTACACGACAGTACCTGCGCAAGATCCCCCACCACTGACGCTCGTCAAGTCTCATCTTTGGTGGTACGACCTATACCTAATTCAATTTTAGTAAACTTTGATAAAAAGGCTTGAAAATTCAATGTATCATAACTGGAATAAATAATAATATAATTAAATGCTAATGAAAAACTTTTTGCTGACGTACCTACGTTTGATAATACATCTTTAAAGAATTATTTTGAAATTAACCAGATACTCGTATATATAGAGCCACATGTAAAATGTTTCATCCATTTGAGAAATACACTTGACGAAAATGCTGTGGTATATTTTTCTTGGATTTGTTTTGTGTTCAGTGTCTACTTTTAAATTCCCAAGTAAGTGAATGCACTTTATGTCCAAAAATGCAGATCCCTTAATTCAGTTTGAACTTTTTTTGAGAGATGGAGATTTTTTGCTTAGCATTATTACACTTTTTTTCATAAAATTAAGCTTATATAATCTTCAAAAATAGGAGGCAATTGTTTTTCGATTGTTTGTTATAATTTTGAAGCTTTGAATATTCTATTAGGGTTCTGTTGCGTAAAGCATTGTCTTGGTCAGGCCGCGATTTTTTTAAATCAAGATTCCGCTGTAATATTTTACAGCGGAATCTTGATTAAAAAAAATTTTTTTTTTTTTGGAACGCTTGAAGTTCTAATATACAAAGAATAAAAACCCAAAAAAGAGAAATCATTTAACACAGGAAATAAAAATACACATTTGTGATTAACAAATTGAAAACCTCCTCTCTTTGAAAATTGCTTGGAAATGATGATATCCCACATGTTCTGAGAATCGTACCTAATATTGACTAAGACATACTGAAAATGTAGCCTTTATAGCTACGCTAACCTTTGTGTATGTTTTTTATTTTTTCAGGACCTGAGCCAAGATGTGACGTTAAAGACTTCGAGTGTATAACTGAAATAACTAAAAAACTGTTCAAATTTTCACTACCTGGCATACAAGAACTAAGAACTTTACCTTTAGACCCCCTTCATTTCGATTTAATAGAGAAAAACTCAACTGATTTGGAATTTGCCTTGAAAGATACAATTGTTACTGGCTTAAAACATAGTAATTTTGATGAAGTGACGTAAGTATAAATAAAATTAATTATTTGGATACTGACGTAGCCGTGGTGGTCTAGTGGTAATAACAGCAGCCATACAATCGTGAGGACGTGGGTTCAAACCCCGGTCCCGTACCAATGAATTCCTTGGAATTTATGTACGGAATCTCACACCTCTGGCTTTTCGTTGAAGGAAAACATCGTGAGGCAACCTGCATACATCCGTAGAAGAAATTCGATGGTGTATGTGAATCCACCAACCCGCACTGGGCCAGCGTAGTGAATATGGCATAATCACCCTTCGTGGGTAGGCCTACGTCCTGCAGTGGACTACTAAAAAGGCTGGTATAGGATACTGACGCTCTGTTTAACCTTGATGACGCTCAATGTGATGCTCAAACTTTTGGGCAAATATGGCAGCTTTAGCCCAGATTCAACTAAAGCGGAGAGCAGACATGTACGGAGCTAGGCTAAGTATTATAGTCTTTGAGTCCACTCCAGAAATACCATATCACCTAAGCAAGAAACAAAACTTATAAGTAATCGGTGCGGAGCAGTGTAGTTATTCTCTGCTGCGCTACTGTGAAATTATTACAATAATTTAACTTTTTACGCTACTGTGAAATTATTACAATAATTTAATATTAACTTTAAGTGTGT
Source organism: Hypomecis atomaria (assembly GCA_964007245.1). NCBI lineage: Eukaryota > Metazoa > Arthropoda > Insecta > Lepidoptera > Geometridae > Hypomecis > Hypomecis atomaria. Next base: position 15,512,012 of record OZ023291.1, read on the forward strand.
GAAGTTAGTGTTTTGACGCAACAGTACCCGTTTTGATTTTGTCTATTCTATTTATCTATACAGATTTGTTTTGTTTAACTATTACCTACCTACGCTAAGATAATACTACTATATTACAAACAAACACTAAGTAAGTTCGTATAGGCCGGGTGGCTAGCCCTGGTGTCCGAGTTTTTAGGCCGTCTGAAGGCATCTGACTAGGCTAAACGGTTAAAAAAACCGGGACCTACAATTTAACGTGTCATTCGATCCTCGGTAGCGCTCAGTTGGAAAATGCCACCCGCGGTCACCCCATACAAATAGTGACCGTGCGGAACGTTACTTTATGCAGAACAAACACAAACTGTTTTATGCAAAACAGTGTTTGTTTTGCATAAAGCATAAACGTACAATAATTATGTTTCCAAAAAATGGCAGAACCGCCTTCCTACGTGTACAAAATTGGAATATTTCGCTCGAATTGTTTACATTATTCTTGATTTGTCAAAAACGGCTCAGTCGATTTCCGTAAAATTATGGGAACACCTTGGGAGTATATACCCTTTTGAACTAAAAAAATATTTTTTCTATTCGGTTCACAATTGGCGAAATTATCGAAGTTCATCGTGTACAAAATTCGGATATTTCGGTCGAATTGCTTATATTATTGTTGGTTTTTTCAAGAACAGCTCCGCTGATTTCTGTAAAATTTAAATGGGACCACCTCGGGAGTATACCCTTTCGAACTAAAGAAGAATTTTTCGATTCGGTTCACAATTGGCGAAATTATCGATGAACATGCACAAAAAAAAACATACACACGAACATAGAACCTCCTCCTTTTTGGAAGTCGGTTAGAAAGCTTTGAAGTTCATTATCTCGCGTCACTTTTTTAAACGACTTCAAAAAAGGAGGTTCTTATTAAAACTATACAATGGTGTTTAGTTTTTTTTTTTTTTTTGTACACGATGTTATGCGATTACTCCGCCAATTATGTACCGATTTTTATGGTTTTTATTTGTTTGATGGATCATACTTTAGCGGTCTGAAATTGGCTGAACCGTTTTTGAAAAATCAGCAATAATGTAAAAATTACTACATCGATGGTAGGTACTTTGTGACCTATTCGAATTCTGTACGCGGTTGCGCAATGCCATTTTTAGGGTTCCGTACCAAAAGGGTAAAAACGGGACCCTATTACTAAGATTCCGCTGTTCGTCTGTCTGTCTATCTCCAGGGTGTGTATCTCATGAACCACTATACTTATAAAGCTGAAAAGCTAAAATTAGAATAAAATAATATTTAAGGGGGCTCTCATACAAAAAATCTAAATTTTACCCGTTTTTCGCTCGATATCAATAATGGTAACAGGTAGAAGCTTGAAATATAAACAAAATATTTAGCTGCATGCTTACTTTAATAATCAATAGTCAAATTAAATTAAAAAAATATTTAAGGGAGCAACCATAGTACGGAACCATTCATGCACGAGTCCGACTCGTACCTGGCAGATTATTGGCGACAAATAACTATTGCCATTACAGGGGTGCTCTAAGCAAATGTGTTATTTCTGTACTGGGCTAACATCGTAGATCATCTCCGCTTTGATGGAGTCTGGGTTTTATATAAGCGCAGCGTAAGATGTCCACCCATGAGGTGGATGGATGATCGCGATTTTGATTTGGATGTCTTATAGCTGATCGATGTATTTTACAATTGTGTAGTTATTATCTCGCTAAAAATCTATTTTTTTTTTTTTCGATGTAGATTTTTAATAAATTCAGTGCGCTGCTCAAGACATTCCTTATCTATTAAAAAAAACAAAATCCGTTACGTAGTTTTAAAGATATAAGCATACATGGGGACACAGACAGCGAGAAGCGAGTTTGTTTTATAAAGTAGTGATAATGAATAATTATTGCATTTTTCAGAATAATAATCAAAGAAAACAAAGATCAGTATATATCTTTTAATATAACAATACCCCGCCTCAAAATGGTTGGAAATTACAAGTTAAATGGTAAAATATTTACGATGCCAGTAAAGAGTGAAGGGAAATATTTTTTTGAAGGAAGTAAGTGCTATATTTTAGTCAATTTATATTTACATATTATATTCAACATAAAAAAAAAAGTTGAAATATAAGATCCTATAACGTATTTTATCTACACTAATGTTGTAACATTCTACTTATGTTTCCAATACTTGACTTATAATGACTACTGTTATAGCGCAGACAACAAAACACTCAATTTAAGCAATTTCACATGATGTTATAATATCCACATCGATATCGTAAAATCTCAATATAACATCGCGCGCTCGCTCCTGATTGGCCCTGCGCGCGCAGCTGCGCTCTCATTGGTTAGATTTTAATGGCGCCAAGTTCACTGTGACAATACACGTACGCGTGAATTTAATGTTTCGCAATATGTTTTTTTTTTTTTTTTTTTTTTTTTATTTGTGAAGATAAAGTAGTGTATGCAACTGCATATAACACGGGTATTAAAACACTCGTTACTATTATGAAACTCGCTGCGCTCGTTTCATAAACTCACACTCGTGTTTTAATACCCTTCATTATATGACAGTTGCATAAACTACTATAGGTTTGCCGGGAACGGTGGGCGTCTACGATTTACGCACTTTATTTGAACTAAATTGCACTGTCTCAGAGAGATCCTTCTGCAACAATTATTAACTGAAGCGAAGCAAAGGTCTCTGCTTCAACTCGACGATTTTGCCACACTGCTAACAGGCTTAGCAAACGAAGCGTATAGCTGTCCGTGTCCATTTAACCGTTCGATCTCCTTCTATACCTCTGCCTTGGTCACCGCTACACTACCATTTCCTCTCTTCAGCTCTGTCAACTGGCTTTGCCCAATAGACAAATTTCTTGCAAATACTTTGGAACCTTTGTTGTGCTCATGAATCTGTATACTTCGTAAGAGCTTCTTGGTTCTGCTCTATTGATCTCTTTCGTGTGAAATGTGAATATAGTACCCAGGGATTTCGTTTGTCAATTGACCCGCTCTCTGCATCATCGGAAGACTGCAGTCGTTTGGCCATAAGATTTTGAGTGTGATCGGATAAATTATGTAGTTTATTAAACGGCGGCATCTAAAAAAATACTTAGCACCCATCGTTTGGACAATCTCTATATCCGAGCCGGCTGTTCATCTCGTACACCGACGCCAGGTTTTCCAGGCAAGAAAAACGATGTAAGAGCTCCAGCTGAAAGTTATCCAGGTTTTGAATATGGGCATGAGTAGATCGGAGCGTCGACTTCATCAGGCGGGACCTTTCGAATTTAACGTTAATATCTAATGTGCCTCTCCCAATAGGCATGAAAACTAAATTAGTCCTTCAGATAGAAGACTGTCAAAAAATATTAGACAAGTATTTTTTTGTCAATTAAACAAAAAATTATGAAGATGTAGTCCGTCTAAGTTCCGCGTGACGTTACAATTGCCATACAAATGTATAGACTTCTGAAAGAGAGGTGACGTCACGACCCCCACTCCCAAACTTTGAAAAGGTTTATCTTTGTCATTAGTTGTGTGATTAACAAAAGAAAAAATACGTGTCCAATATTTTTTGATAATCTTACTCACGGACTAATAATTATAAGAATATTTTTTTACCCAGTCATCATGCCAATTCTGTAATTGCCCATCCACAGGGTAAAAACCGGCAGCGAGACATCATTGAATATCCGTTTCTTAGTGGTCATGATGAAGTCCATCTCATTTCTCGTGGAATCATCGGGGCTCGTCCAGGTCATTTTCCTGTGATGTGGCTTCTGAAAAAAGAGATCGCCATAAATAGTTTTTCTCTCTCCAGAAATTCGGCTAGCCTCTGGCCCCTACGGTTCCGTTGCCCATATCCAAAACAGGTTAACCTTAAACAGGCTTAGATGAAACCAAATAATACATAATAATACTACGTAACTTACACAATCTTTACAAACAAGTTATTCGTCTTATTCAAATTTCAAAACAATGGCTAATTAAAATAATAAAGCAATGATTTAAATAATTCTTTTGGCAACGAAACTAAGGTTCGGTCCAAATACTCGTACTATTCTGAATTGCAATTTTGTATGAAACAGCTGATTTTATTCCTCGAATTCCGGGTTGGCCACATAATAAAAGTTGTACATAATGATAGTCATAATGTTCACAAACAACATCTTTCGGCTTAGCTTAGCTCGCTACAGGACAGCGGATAACTATGTAGATAGACAAAAGGTTTGGATTGTTTGGATGAAATGTGATGATTTGGTTTGTTTGGATGAAATGTTACAATGGTTGCAGACTTTCATGCATAGAAGAAGGATAGTAGGGAAACATCCTAGGACATGATCACCGCAAAATGGCGTTAAAAATGCATAGGAATTGATTATGTAAAAATAAGAAAATTTATCTATTGAATAGCTTTATTATAAAAATCAAAATATGACGCTGGTGACGCCACAGGTAAAAGAAAAAAATAAATAAGTAATAAAAGCTCTGAAGGTTTTAAAGCTCAGCACCTAGGTATATCTATAATATTTTGACTTTGCGAGACGAGTAGGTTGATTTATTTAATACCGACTTGAATCTGGTCAACTTTTTCAATTACTAAATTCTACCGTGGCTTGGATGACACATTAAATTGCAGGTTCCAGTTGTTTTAGCCGTTTAGCCATATCAGAAGCCTTCAGGTGGCTTGAAAACTCTGACATCAGTGTCACGCCTATAAGCATTGTTTAACATGTATTTCATATTAATTAACTGATTATTTATTTAACCCCGTTTCAGGTAATGTACGAATATACGCCACAACTTTAAAACACATTTATGACCAAAATGGGAAAATGTACTTAGAATTAACGAAAATTGAAACCAAAACGGAATTACTGGGAACTATACATTTCGATGCACGTAGCATGTTTGATGGAAATAAAGCATTGTGTAAGTAACATTTTAACTACCTTTATTATTTAGTACATCAGTAGCGATTTAATGAGTGACATAATTATGCTCATATGGCATTTACAACTGAGCGCTACCGTAGCTCAGATGACACGTTAAATTGCACGCCCTATTTATTATAACCGTTTAGCTATGTCAGAGGCCTTAAAAACTTTGACATCTGGACTTGCCGCCTGGCCCGTACGAACTTACTTAACTATATTAAAGATCACTCATTTATTCAAAATTTAAGAGTAATTCAATTACCAAAGAATATATAATAATACTACGTAGTTTTTGCAGGAACGCATTGGTTGCAGGCCGCTTCCAAGCGACCTATTGTAAATCCATTCGTTAGGCCTATGCCCAGCAGTGGACGTCCCAAGTCTAATAGATGATAGATGATTTTCAACTAGTTATCAGGGTTAAGCTTTTTAGGGTTCTGTATACAAAGGGTAAAAACGGGACCCTAAGTATTACTAAGACTCCGCTGTCCGTCTGTCTGTCACCAGGCTTTATCTCAAGAACCTTTATAGCTAGAAACCTGAAATTTTTACAGATTATGTATTTCTGTTGCCGCTATAACAACAAATACTGAAAACAGAATAAAATTAATAATTAAGGGGGGCTCCCATACAACAAACCTGATTTTCTTGCCGTTATTCGCTCTGTATTAATAATGGCAAGAGGTAGATGCTTGAAATTTTGAAAGAATATTTAGTTGTAAATTCACTTTAATAATAAATAATAAAATTAAAAATAAAATAAATATTTAAGGGGGGTTCCCATACGGTACGGAACCCTCGGTGCGCGATTTCGACTCGTACTTGGCTGATTATTTAATATTGCTCTTGTTTATTACAGTTAAACCAGTTTTGAAATTTATGAATGACAACGCACAGGACGTGGCGGAGTTATGGAAGGAGTCCGTCGCCAAAGCTCTACTAGGACAAATATTTGGCAGCTTCAACAAAATCCTTGCCACGGTTGCTATCGCAGAACTAGTCGCTAATCCTTATTTTCTTCATTAATAAAGAAATCTAGCTTACTATGCCTATAACTCTTTATTACCTTTACCTGTACAAGCCTTTTTTAGGATTCCGTACCCAAAGGGTAAAAACGGGATCATATTACTAGGACTCCGCTGTCCGTCTGTCTGTCGGTCTGTCTGTCACCAACCTGTGTCTCATGAACCGTGACAGCTAGACAGTTGAAATTTTTATAAATGATGTACTTATGTTGCCACAATAATAACAAATACTGAAAATGGAACTAAATAAATTTTAAGGCTGGCTCTCATACAATGAACCTGAATTTTAAGACGTTTTTTTGCTCGAGACTTAATAACTGCAACAGGTAGACGCTTGAAATGAAGCTAAAGAGGCCCATACGCCATCCCATACGGTACGGAACAATTTGCACGCGAGTCCAACTCGCACTTGGCCGTATTTTAGAGTTCCGTACCCAAAGGGTAAAATAGGGACCCTATTACTAAAATTCCGCTGTCCGTCCGTCTGTCCGTCTGTCACCAGGCTGTATATCATGAACCGTAACAGCTAGACAGTTGAAATTTTCATAGATGATGTACTTCTGATGCCACAATAATAACGAATACTAAAAATGGAACTAAATAAATTTTAAGGCTGGCTCTCATACAATGAACCTGGATTTTAAGGCGTTTTTTGCTCGAGACTAATAACTGCAACAGGTAGACGCTTGAAATAAAGCTAAAAGGGCCCAAACACCATTCCATACGGTACGAAAGTACGTAACCCTTCGCGCGCGAGTCAAACTCGCACTTGGCCGTTTTTTAATAGTCAACTGCAGGACTTACTTACTTATTACTTAGGCCTACCTACGAAAGATAATTGATGATGTATTTCTGCTGCCGCTAGAACAATAAATACAAATAAAAACAACAAATATGTTTTTAAACAAAATATAATAAATATTTACCCATACAAAAAAACCTGAATTTGAAGCCGTTTTTCGCTTGATAAACGGTAACAGGAAGACACATGAAATATTTACAGAATATTTTGTTGTAAATTCACTTCAAAACTAAACTACAAATTTAAAAAAAATAGATATAGGGGGCTCCCATACGGTGCGGAACCCTTCGTGCGCGAGTCCGACTTGCATTTGGCCGATTATTTTGTCAAGTGTACCATTTGTGAGAAATAGCCCGCCAATGTTGAATAAAGAGTGTCCACTCTCCCTTATGCCTCATTTACGCAGACGCAGGGCGTCGCGCAACGCCTGCGGCGTGGCTTCTCACGGCGCGTGGCACGTTTTTAGGGTACCGTAATCAAATAAATAAATAAATGTTAGGGTACATCGTACACACGGTCTGAGCAAAGCTTGTGATATCGCTGCCTGAGTCTGATATACTACTTATTCTAAATACACATACCTACATAAATATAAATAGTACCTAAATGGCACCCAGAAACAGAGCAAACACCTATGGTTCGTCACATTAAATGCTTGCCCTGGGTGGGAATCATCCCCACGCATCTTTGATCTAGAAATCAGGGTCACTATAGTTCGGCCGTTCAGAGAATGCGTTCCTGACACATCATCTTGAAAAAATGTTTTTGGCCGATATCTCGGAAACTATGTACTTAAGGGCAAAAAACATTAAGATCATTATTGTAGAAAATAAAATTTCGCATCTTTTGTTTCCATCAAACTTTTTTGTAAAACTTACCGTTCACCATTTGATGATGATCTTAATAGTTTCCGAGATATCGGCCAAAAACATTTTTTCAAGATGACGTGTCAGGAACGCATTCTCTGAGCGGCCGAACTATAACCACTGAGCCACCGAGGCAGTCACTCAAAGGGTAAGAATGGGACCCTATTACTAAGACTTCGATCTTCGTCTGTCCGTCTGTCTGTCTGTCACCAGGCTGTATCTCATGAACCGTATACAGATTATCTTGGTAGTCTGTGTCATGAACCGTGATAGTTAGACCGCTGAAATTTTCACAGAATATGTACTTTTGTTCCCGCTATAACAACAATTACTGTAAAAATAGAATAAAATAAATATTTCAGGGGGCTCCCATACAACAATCGTGATTTTTTAGGAATCATTTGCTCGGTATTATTTAATGAGGCTAAGGGGGCTTCAGCAGGGTACGGAACCATTAGTGCGCGAGTTCGACTTGCACTTGGCTGGTTTTTATTACCGTTTATAGACAGGCGGTGCGTGCAGCGGCTCGCGTCGTCGCACGCGCAAACACAAACATGGAAATACTTATACGATGTTGTTCATAGAGATACGAGACAGGAAGAGTGGCGGGGCCCGCTGCGGCGCCCGCGGCGGATCCTCAAGCGTGCAGCGAAGTACGCCGCGGGCATCGCTTCATCGAAAATTGCTGCTGCGTGCGCCGCAGCGATAAACGCCGCGTATGACGCGTCCCTGCCATCCGCGAGCTCCGCCACAAATCACGCTCTCTTTCAAACAAATGCGTGAAAAAGCGCTCCTCCGTAAATGAACTTATAAGCCATGTTATATTTGAATTAAGTGCAGGCCGCGACGCCCCGCGTCTTCGTATATGAAGCCTGAATTTCTAAAGTATCCAAATAGAATCCTAAAACTTTCTGAGTTAATATACCATATTAAAAGCGATAGCCCAACGAGCCATGGAGACGGCTATGCTCGGAGTTTCTCTGCGCGATCGAATCAGAAATGAGAAGATCCGTAGAAGAACCAAGGTTACCGACATAGCCCAGCGGATTGGCAGGTTGAAGTGGCAATGGGCAGGGCACATAGCACGGAGGACTGATGACCGATGGGGTCGAAAAGTCCTCGAGTGGAGACCACGTACCGTCAAGCGCAGCGTAGGACGTCCACCTACAAGGTGGACGGACGACCTCATTAAGACCGCAGGATCGCGCTGGATGCAAGCCGCTACCAACCGGTCTTATTGGAGATCTTTACGGGAGGCCTATGTCCAGCAGTGGACGTCCTATGGCTGAAAGGAAGGAAGGAAACCATATTAAAAGAAATCTCTCAAAAGAGATATTGCAAAAATATATTCGAGCTTATGGCATATTTAATAATTTGCTGTAGTTGTTAAGGATAATGATTTTCCCATTATTTTCTTGACTGAAAATCACCACTTAAAGGAATTTTACATTTTTGGATTTTTCGGATGGCGGCATGACGGCCTTGAACAAAAATCAGATTAGAATATGTGAAATTCCATTCAAATTAAGCATTCCATGTGGTTATTTTACTCTGCGTATTCACTAACCATATTTTAATGTTTTTTTTTTTGAGGTAATGCACCTACATAGTCTGGGCCCACTTTGCAAGATTTTCTTTGTTTCAAGCCCTGTAGGAATGTACCTAACTTTTTGAGCTATAGAGGTAGAAGAAAATTGAACACACAGATCAAAGGTCATTGACCCCAGAAAAAAATGTCTAAGCCAGTTATGTTATTCTAACAGTCTACCATAAATTAACTTTATAAAAATTGGTTTTTATCATCATCATCGTTCCCATATACAAAAGCCGTAGTACGGCTTCCGTCGATGGTGACGATGAGAGACATGCACATGACAACTTATTTGAAGTCTGTTAAAAAATATACTACAACCTAATCTCAGACCCACCAATATTTTTCACAATAATCAAGGATCTCTATATCTCAGCAAGGACTTTATAGTCCTTAGTGTTTATACACATTTAAGAATAGGCTGGATCTTTGGATAGAGGAGGAAAACAATTCCTTGACAGATTAATATTAATTTTATTCGAAATAGCCACATCAGTTTATACTGCTCAGCTATAAACAAATAAATTAATTTATTTATCGTGGAATTAGTGGCGTTGACGTGTGGTTATAATACGAGTATATTATATATACCTACTTTGCTAACGTCATCATACACAAATGGCCATTTGACCGTGTTGTCGCTGCTGGACTTTAGCAACGCTTTTAATTATGTTGACTTTAGCTTTAAAAATTGTATTTATCATTTAAGACATTTCTGTCACTTACATGATAAAAATAACTTTTAAATAACACTTTAAAATTTCGTAGTCACACTTTACACAAAGATGAGATAAAAAAAAACCCACAAATGACTTAATAAAAAACAAATTTATATGATATACAAAAAAAAAAAAAAAAATAATAAAAAAAACGATAAACAGTGGGTACACGAAAACAATACGAATTTGATATCCTTCTTGCTATACCGCTCTCTTAACATATCTCCAACGGCAGTTGACTGGTTACGCAGTTACCTGTTTGGCCGTCGGCAGAGGATTCGTCTTATAAATCTTCTTTCTTCGTGGTTCCATACGTCTGTGACTCATTTCGAACCAAAATGAGCCGTGTGAGATTGGTGTCGTGAGTACTCGCGAGATTCTAAGTGAGGTACCGCCAGAAATTGCAGTCAGCCCTGAGTGTCGCTGCGCCAGAATTAGTTTCAACTGATATTAAATTTAGAGGGGGAGTCATCCCCCACTACTAAACTCCGAGTAGGCTCCCGCCAGAAACTCTGCAGTCGGCCCTGAGTGACACTTAGATCCTCCTTTGAGTTTCTAGCTCTCGCCGCTTTATATTACACTTTGTTATATAATAGTCATTTTAAAGCAAGATGCATGAGAAAAACACGAAAGCACATTCACAAAAACTCGAAATCAACGGAATGAACCGTCGAGCAAGCGACCAGTTATCTGTCAATCAAATGACAGATTAGCTATCAATGTCAATAAAATGACGTTTCATTTTGATAGACCCATATGTCATAATCAGCAAATTGAATGGTATTATGATTTGATGAGTAATTGCGTAACTTACATACAAAAAAAAACATAATCCAAATGAGAACCTCAGTTTTTGAAATTAATTGAAAATAGAATATTGTCCTAAGTCTGATACAGTAAAAAACTAAATTACACTGGTAAGGTGTCAAACACACACGTTAAACATGTCATTCTGGTATTTTTCAGGTCACAATCTGTCCCCCGCCCTGTCCTGTCGAGCACGCAACTTCAGAGGAAGCACGCTGCGACACAATCTTTTGTAAGTGTACATTAATTTAGAGAGTAGTTTTCCGAACAGTAGAACTCGCATCTGTTCAACTGAATCTTCATAAGCGTACATATATCTCGACTATGGAATACATTCTCGTTAATCTTGTTGAGATTTAAATACTAAACTCAGTTAAACTAAAATCGGTAAACTAAAATCGGTTAACAAAAAGCGCCGCCACAAATTTCGCTTTCCTCCTTTTCGAAAGAAATACCACCCAAATCAAAAATCACCGACGACAAAAAAAAACAAAAAAATATTGAACCCGTGTATCTAGTCTTGTCAAGATTCATTGAAAACTTGGACCTGTAGAGCAGAATCTATCTCTACATCTGGACAGACGAAAGCAAACTTGTCGAGTCGAAGCTCTATGGATCTCTGTTGTCTGATAATAAAGTTTATTTATGGTTTAAGAATATTTATTAATCTCAAAAGAATTTACAAAAATTCGCTTACTGAGATTACACACTTTTTATAAGTACATTTTTGTTTCGAAGCGCCGAGTGCAGACTTATATAAAATCAAAAATAAATAAAAAAAACTACAAAAACATCACGGAATTTCAGCAACACTATTTATTTTATTTTATTTTATTATTATAATTATAAAACTCTGAGAGTTTTGAAAACTTGGCAAGTCTCTCACGTCGTTCGCTACTTTCACAATCTTAAAAAATATTTAAATCTTAGATTGTCATATTGTCGAAGTTTGACACAAAAAACTACATGGCACTTACGTAAGTTTTATGTTCATCAGTGGTAAAGCCTGGTACACCTAGTCTAGTTTAATTGTATAGTAGTTTAAGTTATAATACAATAGTAGATAAAATTTTATCTTATTCTAAATAAAATATTAAATATTAGGGGACATCTTACACACGGTCTCTGACTCCAACTTTCTTCTACCTAGCGCCGAAACTCTCCAAACTGTTGTTTTCCAAAGATATAATTACTTTTCACAAAAAATGGCAAAACCGCCTTCCATCGTGTACAAAATTCGAAAATTTCGCTCGAATTGTTTACATTTTTATTGATTTATCAAAAACGGCTGAGCCGATTTCTTTAAAATTTAAATGGAACCGTCTCGGGAGTATACCCTTTCGAACAATTAAAGAATTTTTCGATTCGATTCACAATTGGCGAAATTATTGATATTCATCGTGTACAAAATTCGGATATTTCGCTCTTGTTGGTTTTTTCAAAAACGGCTCTGCCGATTACCGTAAAATTTAAATGGGACCACCTCGGGAGTATACCCTTTCGATCTAAAAAAGAGTTTTTCGATTCGGTTTACAATTGGCGAAATTATCGATGAACATACACAAAAAAAAATACATACACACGAACATAGAACCTCCTTTTTGGAAGTCGGTTAAAAATTAATTTGAAAAGGCGAAATTTGTTCGAAAACCCAATTGAACGAATGGAATAAGCATTAGTCAGCCAGTTTATTAAATGTTGTAGGTAATAAACGCTATAGCTGAATATCATTCAGGCCGCTAGTTAAACAGCGCTGCCTAGTCTATAGACTAGTTTTTTGATTGAACGTCTAACCTAAGGTAGTTGACTGCGACTTAATAGATCTCTTTACAACCTAATTGTTACAAATTTTGAAAATAACATTGGTTGGTAGAATTTAGATTAGGTAAACCTAAGTTTTCAATTGTTTTTAATAAAATAACAGATAACAGAAAATTAATTACAAAGATAGGTACTTATCATTTTGTTTGTTGTTTGTGTTTTTTTCCTCTCTGACACCTTTTATTTACCTTTATGCTAATTTAAGGATTCTTTCTCGACTAAATAAAGTATATAAATGAAGAATTGCTAGTAATTTTCATTATGTTCCATATATCTCTTGCAATCAACATCGTATTACAAAATATACAAACTACTACCTACTATTATAATAATAAAATCAGAATAAATAATAGTCAGTTCATTTTTTGCAATATGCTTTGGTGTGCTCTTTTTGTATCGATTCTGTGTTCAGTGTCTGGTTTCACTTTTCCAAGTAAGTTCTACTTATCATCATCATCATCATTCATAGCCCACGTCCACGTATGCTCGCTGCTGAGCACAGGCCTCTCTTCATGTACCTACGCCATTCTTTCCGGTCATGTGCCAATCTTGTCCAGGCTAGACCCGAAATTTTCGAAAATTTTGTTGATGCTTAGAGCCGGTGGGCGCCCTACTAATGAAAGTAATTTTTATTGTAGTTAAAAACTACTTAAGTATTTTAAACTGAACTCAAATTCAACTTTACTCCAAAATCTCAAATAAAATCTTTCGGAAAAAAACTATAATTTCAAACAAACTAAATCACTACATAGTAAAAAACAAAAGCTTCCGCTGTCCCCATGACCCCATGTCCCCATGTATGCTTATATCTTTAAAACTACGCAACGGATTTCGATGCGGTTTTTTTAATAGATAGAGTGATTCAAGAGGAGGGTTTAGGTATATGTATAATAAACCTGTGCGAAGCCGGGGCGGGTCGCTAGTAATAAATAAAGGCAGTAAGTAATTATGCATTCATGGTATTTTGATATTTGACTAATTACAATAGCTATTCGAGCGATTGTAGGTATGTCAAAATATGTACCTTGAATTGCTGTTTTGTCATCCAACATGATGTTTTTAGAAAAAAACTACATGTTTTTAATACAAAATTTCTCTATCTATAATAATATGTCTCTATACAGGGTTATTCCTAATCAATCAGCATACTTTTAAGGGCTTATTCTGTATGTCAAAACTAACAACTTTTGTTCTGCGACTTTTGTCAAAAACAAATAATGTTGTGCCATAGAAAATATCGTTCAACCGCGAAATAAAATTTATATGGAACAGCTGTTTTTTTTGCGTTTTGACAAAAGTTGCAGAACAAAAGTTAATGTACAGAATAAGTCCCTAAAATAAAAATACAAAGTCGTTAATTTGTCCAATTAAGAAGCACAATTGAATGAAACACTTGAAAAGGGATGCTAATTGCTTAGGAATAACCCTGTATAGAGTCATATCATTATAGATAGAGAATTTTTGTATAAATTACAAATATTTTTTTCTAAAAACATCATATTGGTGCAACCTGTGTCTAAACAACAATTCAACGTACATATTTTAACATATTATCTGCAATCGCTCGAATAGCTATTGTAATTCTTCTTGGTAAGCGTGCTACAACCTAGACCGCTTATCTGCTCAACATCAGGCAGTATGTGGTCAAACGCAAACCTTTTCAGAATTTAAAAAAAAAATGTCAAATATCAAAATGCCATGTATGCGTAATTACCTACTTCATTTATTATTTGGTATAAAGTGTTTGAAAAAATTATCGACGTCCTTTATTTATTATTATGAATGAAATGATTGGTATTATAAATAAAATTATTGCATTGTATTAATTACTTTTTCAGAACCAGATCCAATATGCGACATAAAAGATTTCCCTTGCATAGCTACTATGATAAGAAACGTGTTTAAAATTGGATTGCCTGGAGTCCCAGAACTGGGAATCTTACCAATGGATCCCATACATCATGAGTTAATGGAACAAAATCTACCTGGCTTGGAGTTCTCTTTGAGAGATACAACCGTTACTGGTTTTAAGGATAGTATTTTAAACCATATTATGTAAGTATACACAGAATATAATTGTCAATACTATTTCACCCACATTTTTAAACTCATTGTTTTTATTTTATTATTACAACAGAGCGACCGAGCGTCACCCCGTATAAGAATTAAAAGTTGACAAGATCGTTTTTTTTTTCTCCATACTTAACTCAAAGTCCCATCCCACAGCACTACAATTAATTTTAAAATAAAGTTTAAACGATATATATGTCTCGCAAATAAACATAGTATGTTACATAATTTTTAAATTAAGAGGGGGACCTACTCTTTTTTCAACTTTGGCTATAATATATCGAAAATGAATACACCAATAAAAAGTATTTTTTAAGGATGTTCATTATGCTTAAAAAGTGATGTGCTATAAAACTCTACACACTGATTCAGGTTTTAGTAGTTAAAAATAATAAATGATTTATTTTCGTTGCCAAATCATGAACTAATAACAACATTGAAGCGTTCGAACGGACTGACGGACACAGCGAAGTTATGAAAGTACCTTGTTTTCCTACGGAACTCTCAATATAAATCAAAATTCACGTTGTACGGAAATGACGCATAAGCAGATAAATTTTAGAAAAAAAATAAGTAATAAATTCATCAAATTTCTCTAACGATAAATATTTGTTCTTTTCAGAATAACAGAAGACGAAAACAAGAAGGAAAATATGACTTTCGATATAACATTACCACACTATGAAATGAGCGGCAAATATAAATTAAACGGTGAAATGCTCAGAATGTCAGTAACAGGCGAAGGAAAATATAGCTTTAGTGCAAGTAAGTAAATATTTTCAGCTGAAAAACAATAGCGTTTCGGTCACGTGCCACGTCTACGAGACGCTCAGATTCATTTTTTACTAGCGTTTAATTAACTTGCAATAGATGCAACCTATGTATGTATGTAAGTTCGGGTGGAATCTTGCAATTTAAATTTGGCCAACTTCCCGGTTTCCGATTGGCTGAAATTTTGCACGCATGTGTATATCGCGCGACAATGCAATAATATGGCACCATAGAGCTGATCTGATGATGGAGTCGGAAAGTAGCCATTGATAGTCCTGTACGAAACAGGATAAACCCGTCGTGTTTGAGCTCATTTTACTTGTCTTGGCTAGCACTCTGCTGCTACATGATAACCAGGGTCTTAAAAGCTTGTATTTTAAAAAGTTATATTTTTATAATAATTTAATGCAAACAAATTAGGGGCTCCTAAGGACTCAATTCATCAACTTCAAGCGGTTCAAATATGTAACCACTGCCAAGGTTAGCATACTCGTATTAACAATGCCATACTAATGCTTTGCAGCCAACAGGAAGTGGGTTTCAGAATTTGGATTATCTACAGATCTTTATGGATGATTTAATTTCTTTTTGTGTAACATTATTTGCATAGTAAGTAAACTTATACTATACTGTATTGTACTGGCCTTATTAGTAGTCCACTGTTGAACAAAGACCTACACACGAAAGCTGAAAGGGCGTACCATACTCACCACGTAGCGTACGTGAATCCACCAACATCCACTGGGCCAGAGTGAAGGTTGGTGGATTAACATACGCCATCGAATTTCTTCTACGGACGTTCCTATGCAGGTCGTCTTACGATGTTTTCCTTCACCGAAAAGCCAGCAATGTGAAATCCGTACATAAGTACAAAATAACTTATTGGCACGGGGCCGGAATTTAAACCCACAACCTCACTATTGGTTGAAAACTTGAAGGCTGGTGTTACTAGTGTTACTACCGCTAGACCACGGCTAAACGTATATTATACAAGGTACGAGTATTAGTGCATTGCGTAGTACAGGGATTTTTGTACGCATAATGTCTCATTTTTACTTTATAGTAATATTTTAGCTCATCTCCGAAATCGCGACAAATATCAGCTGTTCCTTACGTTTGTTATGACGTCTTGAACTTTTGTATGAAACATCTAGTTTTATTACACGCAATTTTGCGTTCAGACACGTAGTAGAAGTTGTTTATCATGATAAGTATGTACCTGCCTTCTATACTTGGTCATTTATTTATTTATCAAACCTCATCAACACCGTGTACACCAATGCGTCATACAAAAAGGCAATAGTTTTCTATTGACTATTGATTACAAATTTAATTTCAGCTAATATACATCTAGTTATAAAGGTTAAAAAAGTTTTGTATGAAATAAACGGCAAAATATATTTAAAGCTGATGGATGCTATAACCACTACTGAATTGCTGGGGACGGAAAAGTTTCACGTGGACAATGATCCTAGCAACGGAGCACCACAATTGTGTAAGTACGAAGTAGCCAATTATAATAATACTAGCGACCCGCTCCGGCTTCGCACAGGTGTATTATGCATATAAACCTTCCTCTTGAAACACTCTATCTATTTAAAAAACCGCATCAAAATCCGTTGCGTAGTTTTAAAGATATAAGCATACATGGGGACAGACAGCGGGAAGCGACTTTGTTTTCTATACCTCTATCCATCAATCCATCATCCATCAGCCATAGGACATCCACTGCTGGACATAGGCCTCCCCCATGAATCCCCAATAAGACCGGTTGGTAGCGACTTGCATCCAGCGTGATCCTGCGGTCTTAATGAGGTCATCCGTCCACCTTGTGGGTGGACGTCCTACGCTGCGCTTGCCGGTACGTGGTCTCCACTCGAGAACTTTTCGACCCCATCGGTCATCAGTCCTCCGCGCTATGTGCCCTGCCCACTGCCATTTCAACTTGCCAATCCGCTGGGCTATGTCGGTAACTTTGGTTCTTCTGCGAATCTCCTCATTTCTGATTCGATCTCGCAGAGAGACTCCGAGCATAGCCCTCTCCATACCTCCATACCAATATTATTAAGAGGAAAGATTTGATTGTTTGTTTGTTTGCATTGAATAGGCTCCGAAACTACGGAACCGATTTAAAAAAATATTTTACTACTGGAAAGTTACACTATCTCCGGATAACATAGGCTACATAATATTTTCAAAAAAATTAAACTTCATTTCTAAAACTTCCATACCTGCATTACGTAGTAGGCACAATATTTATAAAATCTGTCTTCTTTAGTAAATCATACCCGGGCTAAGCCGGGGTGGGCAGCTAGTATACTATATAGTGATAGTGATGGTAATAAGCTATGCAGAGAACTATGGAGAGAGCTATGCTGTAAAATCGAATCAGATATTAGAAGATCGGTAATAGAACCAAAGTTACTGACGTAGCCCCGCGGATTAGCAAGATCAAATAGTAGTAGGCAGGGCACGGAGGACTGGGGTCGAAAAGCTCTCGACTAGAGACAATTAACTAGCAAACGCAGCGTAGGACGTCCACTTTGTGGTTGGATAACCTCATCAAGACCGCAGGATCGCGCTGGATGCAAGGCGCTTAGAACCGGCCTTATTGGAGATAGATAGAGGAGGCCTATGTTCAGCAGTGGACGTCATATGACTGAAATGACGTCGACAAATGATCTCATTCCAAGGTTAGTTGTGTTATTAAACTTTACATTTTTTACTTACAGCTGATGAGTTTTTAAAGTTCATCAATGATAACCCAAAGGACTTAGCACGTTTTTGGCAAGATGTTGTCGCAAAGGCTAACGCAAACACAATCATTGTCAATTTTAACAAAATGTTGGCAGAGATTCCTGTCACCGAACTGGTGACCGGACACTTTTAAATATACCTATAACTATTGTACCAATAACATTTTTTTTATTAATCAAGAATCATAGAGTAATCAGAGCGTCTGATGGACGCGACGCATGACGAAAATGCTGGTGTTGGGATCAACGTATACAAGCATTGCCATTCAGCGTGGCAATGCTTCTACCAGCTTGCTGGGAACGATACCAGCTGTCAGTGGGCTAAAGCATTTAGATTATTTTTAGATCTTCAAGGGTCTGTGGGTGATCTAATTGCTTTATATGTAGGAACCTGTAGTAGTAGTAGTTGAATAATTGCCTATCCAAAATGTTACCATTTATTTCTAGGTCTAAGAAACTATATAATAAAGTGAACTTTCTGATTTATACAACTTGTTTCATTTTCTGTCGCCATTTATTGAACATATAAAGCTCAAAAGTAGAGTATCATAGGTTACTTTTTACTCAAGAAAAATTTGGGGAACCGCAGGTAAAGCTAGTACAAACCTATCACTCCGTCTAACATAAACATAATTATTTTTTTCCTAAAATAGCACAACCGACTACAATTATTTCTACCTACGTACAAAATTCGAACAAATCACTAGAAACGATGTATTTTTAATTACTTATTGTTATTTCAATAATCGATTTTAATAATATTTAAATGAGACTTCATGATTTACTAAACAAATAATGAATCATTTAAATCTAGACAAAAAGCGATCCATACAAAAATAAAGATACAGTCGAATAGAGAACCTCTTACTTTATTTAAGTCGGTAAAAAAGCCAACGCCCGTAGGTAAATGTGTTTCTAACAAATCCCAACCAAATCTGATAAAAACTCAGACTCGATCCATTTTGCAGAAACTTTTCTTTTATCTTGTCTCCCAAGAACCAAAACGCCTATTTGTACAGGTTTATCGCAGCCAACTTCGGCTAATTCTATTTTATATTCAATCTTCAAGTCACTGTTGGTGGCCGATAAGGCCCTCTTCTTTTAAATTTTCATAAAAAGCGGTACAGATGTCGTTTTTTTTTTTTGGGAGATTTTTATCTAATTTGGAATTTTGAGTTTGTTTATTTTTTACGGTACGAATGATTAATTTACTTGTTTGGTAGTAAACGTCACGTTTTTCTATAATAGCCCCCTCTATTTTTTTAGAAATACCACATACACTAAATGACGTGAGCAGTAAACTTCTAATGTCAATTCAGCTATTCAAAACATTTTGTTGGACCCCGTGCTGTACCAGTCTTTTTAATAGTCCACTGCAAGACGTAGACCTACCCACGAAAGGTGATTGGGCCATATCCACCACGCCGGCCCAGTGAGGTTTGGTGGATTCACATACGCCATCGAATTTCCTCTACGGACGTATGAAGGATGCCTCACGATGTTTTCCTTCACTGAAAAACCAGTGGTGTGAAATTCCGTACATAAATTCCAAAGAACTCATTGGTGGATTAGAACCCACGACTTCACGATTGTTAGGCGGGTGTCACTACCTCTAGACCACCACGGCTTTCCCGTTTCCGTTTAGCCCCGTAGTCTGAAAGCAACGAATTTTGTTTATTATTTATTTTATTGTCTGTCAATGTGCTTTTCGTATATGTCGAGTATGCGATAAGTATCGACGTGAAGAGCCAGCATTAAACTGTTTAATTCCATTCATTTCATTCGTACATTTATCTACCTAGCTCTTGCTTCAAAGACAGATACACTATGTTACGTATGATCAACTAGAATGGAAAGGTCGTATATATAATTATGTTCTCGTTCAATCCGTTGGCGTGATCCATGTCTTCGAAAGAATATTATAATTATGTTGGTACCTACTTACAAATTTATTTAAAATTTAATAAGTATAAAAGCACTATTAATTATATTTATTTTTCCTCGAGAAGTTACTACAAATAAAATTATATCTCAGAAAATTTTAAACAATGATATATTCTGTTATAGGTACCTATCGCATATTATAACTACCAACGATCAATGACCACTACCAAGGACGTCATTATCATAGTAATTAGTGTAAATCTCCTTCACTTTGAAACATTTTAATTTTTATTTCATTGAATTTACTGTAGGTAGAATTTATTTCACACAATTATAGCCGGTACACCTAATAGATTTTGCCCGAAGCTTTCTATTCTATTGGAAACTTTTACGTTTCCGTAATAAGTATAGTAAACACATACTACACTCTCCTGAACTACCTATAACTATATGTATGCAAAAATAAATCGATACCTCTCTCTGTTGCTACGTAAAGAGTAAAAAACAAACTTACTTTTGTATTTATAATATTAGTGAGGATTGAGTGATTAAATGAGAGTGTCTAGTTTCTAGTTTTCTCGTAATTTTCGCCTATAGGTACCTACTTACAGATAAACTTTTACAGAAATGTTCTATACAAATACCTACCACATTTCATTAAAAAAATGTTAAAGCCATTCCAGACATCAGAATTTTGTAAAAATAAATATACAAACAAACGATCGTAATTATGATGTTTAAAAATACTAACCATATCATTGCCCTCGTTGGATTGCTAAATTAATTAATCTTAAAAAGCGCCATCTGTCCAAAAACTCTCGAATTATTCACCTCAAAAGCCTTCAAAGCAAGGAGGTTTCGTCTTTGAGGTTACAAATTGTTCCGCGGATTCTGAACTCTACCGACCCAACCGCAGTTGGAATCAAAATCTTTCCAACCAGATTTTTGAGGTTTCCATCTGATTCTATTTAGAACATTTTGTAATAAATTAGGATTTATTTTACGAACAAAATGCTTTGTAAAAGCTGTATGTGGTACTTATTTACGAGCCATAGAATTATAGTTCTACAAAGTTATCTCGTAATCCGAAAGCCTGGCACGC
This sequence comes from Hypomecis atomaria, assembly GCA_964007245.1. Taxonomy (NCBI): domain Eukaryota; kingdom Metazoa; phylum Arthropoda; class Insecta; order Lepidoptera; family Geometridae; genus Hypomecis; species Hypomecis atomaria. The sequence continues at coordinate 15,533,165 of OZ023291.1, forward strand.
ATTTCTATGCTATAATGGGGTTTTTAAGTCTCTGAGAAGGACATTTTATTGAAAAAACAACTAATTGTAGGAATAAAGGTTTCATCAACGTATTTTTTCAAAGCCTGAAAAGTTGCTAGGAGAATTTATGGCCAGAAATTGCTTTTAGCTGTAAGGCCAGTGTTACATAATTCTTTATTTTTTGTTAGTAATTTCTACACAAATAATAAGCTTCATATTAGTGTACATAATATAACATTATGTAACATTACAAAAGTGAGTAAGTAAAGTGTAATAATTTACTAGATGCCAGTAAAGTAGGCATTCTTATTTTAACAAGCTTTTATATAGCTTGCAATGGATGTAGGTACCTTTGTATGTAAATTTGACCAACTATTTCGAATTCCAATTGAGCTGAAATTTTGCACGGATATGTATATCGGACGACACTGCAATAATATGCTACGATGGAGCTGATCTGATGATGGAGTCGGAAGGTGGCCATAGGAACTCCTGTACTAAACAAAAAAACTCGTCGTGTTTGGGCTCGTTTTAATTGTCTTGCCACTCTGGTGCTACATGATCTCAAAAGCTTGTATTTTGAAAAAGTTATATTTTTTAGTTAGCCCTGATATTCCGTATGACTGTGGTATGGTTAAGTAGAATTTAGAATTGAAACATCGACTTAAAACATTTTTGTGTTTTGATATTGCAATTAATAAAATCATGCTAGTCAATTCAACACTGCCTTGGCGCAGATAATACGTTAAATTCTGGGTCCCGGTTGTTTTAACTGTTTAGCTGTATCAAAGACCGTTAGATGGCTTAAAAACTGACACCAGGCCTACCCGCCAAGTCGCAGTTGCAGTGGGTAAGGCACATAGTTCGTGGAACGCTCAGACCAAATAAGAAAATCAAGACAGAATGTTGAGAAACAAACAAGTGAGGCCGGCAAAAATACGCCTCGCTATGTATAGACACAATTACACACACAAACACGTACCACAAAACTACGCCTTGGCTCGTCAATCGAACTAAGGCGGCGCAACACCGACGCATTCACCACATGTATGAAAAACTGGCCTCAATTGTCTGTTTACGACGTTCACTGATCAGGTTGTTCCCTGATCTGTGGCAACGTTCAATCTGGATTTTTATATTTGGTTTGAGATGGAACAGATGACCGATGGGGCTGTGAGGTCTGGAATGAAGACTGCGTACCTATTGGCAAGCGCAGCGTACGACGTCCACCGATAAGATGGACTGTTGATCTAATCAAAACCACATGAACTTTCGGATGCAAGCTGCTTCCAACCGGTCTTATTGGAAATCCATGTGGGAGACCTATGTCTAACAGTAAACTTCCTGCTTCTTTTCTCTTCTACTAAAATTTATCTTGACAAACATTTACTAACAGAAATATTTATCAAGGGAAATACAAGAGAAAGAGAGAGAAATGAAAAAGTATTACGAAGTTATTTTTAATAATGGGCGTTTAAAATGATGTTTCAAAAGCTTTTTACGATAAATTGCGAGATCCCATTATAGTGGTTGAACAAAAAAGGCCCACGCTCGCTCGTTGCAAGATGATGTGTGGCCTGCGTACGCGCATGTCATTCATTGTTAGAACCCGTGGGCTGGTCGCTTGCAAAAAATTAAAAAGAATGTGGGAACTGACAAATGGTTTTTAGGGATGGGCGATTTACAGGCTTAAATGTATCGGCATTTTGGTTTTATTGATTGTTTATGTAGATAAATAGACGGTTCCATAGTTTGACATATGTAAAAGAATTTGTAAAATGTATCTCAAACCTTCAGGGGTTATTTCAAAAAGAAGGGAAAATTGTTGTTGTTTTTTATTCTGAATAGGTTTGCGTTTGACCACATACTGTCTGATGTTGAGCATATATGCGGTCTAGATTGTAGCACGCTTACCTCGAAGACACCTATTTACTCGGGATTTTTAGACGCCTACGTTGCACTTTAGCGGGAAGATAGACCCAAGCCAAATGTTCCTCATTCTGGCAGTTCATATGAGGAATGTGGACTCGAAACGTTTAGTTCTAACGCGCAGAATGTCCACCATAAAAGAGTGGCGCTTTGGTCGCGTCTGTCTAGCCGTAAGATATACGATAGGGGCAGGTGGCACCAGATTGTGCAACTCCTAGGCATACTCTCCGAAGTGAATCCGGTAAAAGGCTGATAAACACACTACCTTGCGTCGACGAGTCAACGTAACACTATTAATAAACCAATTATGACAATATTTGACAAAAACGTTTCGGGATTTTTAGACGCCTACGTTGCACTTTAGCGGGAAGATAGACCCAAGCCAAATGTTCCTCATTCTGGAAGTTCATATGAGGAATGTGGACTCGAAACGTTTAGTTCTAACGCGCAGAATGTCCACCATAAAAGAGTGGCGCTTTGGTCGCGTCTGTCTAGCCGTAAGATATACGATAGGGGCAGGTGGCACCAGATTGTGCAACTCCTAGGCATACTCTCCGAAGTGAATCCGGTAAAAGGCTGATAAACACACTACCTTGCGTCGACGAGTCAACGTAACACTATTTATAAACCAATTATGACAATATTTGACAAAAACGTTTAGTATTACAATCCTAACAAGATTTGTAAATTGAGATTCTATAAAACACACATGCGGCAAAATTAAACCTTACAACTACCGCAATCACATTATTTATTACACAGAAAATGTATTTTTGAACATAGCTTTACACAAAAAGCTACAAAGTTAAAATAGTCGCGAGATTTGTTCTTCGGAGATCTTTTAGTTATATAGTAAATGTATCAGCAAGTGCAGCGTTCTAAAGATATTCACTTTAAAAAAGTAGTTAGATAACCTGGTCAAGGATAAGGACATCTAAAGATACCGGATTGCATTTAGTGCAGTCCACGCATGAACGGCTCTAAAAGAAAACTTTAGCGAATCATATGTCCAGCTGTGGACATCGTATAATTTAAATGTATAATGATATATAAAATTTAGAAGATGAAGTCTTGTTTCTTTTTTAGGGTTCCGTAGCCAAAGGGTAAAAACGGGACCTTATTACTAAGACTTCGACGTCCGTCTGTCTGTCTGTCACTGGGCTGTATCTCATGAACCGTGATAGCTAGGCAGCTGAAATTGTCAAAGATGATGTATTTCTGTTGCCGCTATAACAACAAATACTAAGAATTGAATAAAATAAATATTTAAGGGGGGCTCTAAGCTAACGTGATAAGGAGTTTTTTGCTAATAACGGCAAGAGGAATGGGGCTCCCATACGGAACCCTTCGTGCATGAGTCCGATTCGAACTTGGCCGATGTTATTATTTTATCGATATCGATAAGGATACGTCCACAACTACGCATCGCTCACCCCAAACCCCCAACCCGCCGCAACGCGCCCACCTCTCTATTGATACCCTCGTCGACAATGCCATAGCAAATAGCCATTATTATCCATGCGAGGGCCTATTCTATTAATACGATAGGCGCAGAAGGCGATTATAGACCCGGCTATCTATATTGGAACTAAATTTTGCAGGTAATCTCTGTTAGCCATTGGTTGGGTATATATACCTTCTATACCCGTAAGTATAGATGGCGCGATCACTATCATCACAATTTTTAGCATATTTGCCAACTGCGTAGGCTTCTCTTCTTCTGCGCCACCAGGTAAGTAATCTATGTTAGCCACTGCGTGGTATAGATTATTATACCTTGTTTATTATAGAAAAAAAAAATGTTGCCAACTTTCAAAAAGGAGAAGGTTCATCTAGATATGTAATTTTTTTGTAGTTCATCAATATTTTCGCTTATTGAACTGATTTCGAAAATTAGTTTTCTTTCAAAATGATATTCTCCGAATTTTATAGGCTGAACCGTTTTTCATAAATCAACAATAATTAATATACATGGGTATCAGATCGATCTGTGCAAACTACTGAAATTCTCTACTCAGTGGAAGTCAAGGGTGCCATTTTTTTGCGAAAAATAATAACTAGGTACGTCTTCTGTAGTATATATCTTCTGTAGTACAAAATAGAAAGTATGTAATAGATCTATCATTTATGTCCATAAATCTTGACTTTTTACCGTTCAGAGATTAGGACAATAGCCTAAAATAACGTTGTAATATCTGAATAGGTACTCGTATGTTTAGTGCTCGTAGTAGGCGTATGTATAACATTTAGCACTCAAAGGCACGGTTACAATATTATAAGCAATTGAGAAACTTCTAAAACTATCAATGTACTATTTTTGAACATTTTGTTTTAATTTATTAATCTGCTTGGCAGATAAATAAATTTACCAGTGAGTGCTTCTAATTTTACTTAGGTCTTCTCAGAAAGTTTTCTGTTTTTCCAATAAGTATTTTGTTTATTGTAATTGCATGACGCTGGTGAGAGTGAAAAGAAAATAGTAATGAGTAAGTTATAATGAGTGAGCGATATTTTTAAAGCAAACCTAATATTCGTCAAAGGTTGGTTATCTCTGCGGTACTTACCTACAAAGGGATCGCGACCCTAGTTCTCAACGCTATTGAAACAGACTATAGCAGATCTGTAGGACAGACCTATGTCTATGCAGTAGAGGTACTATGGCTGATAAATATGATGATGACAAAGTTAATATAAAAACCAGCATTTTGCTTCCATGCAATCTATCCGCAACTACCGATGTAAATTCGTCAATGGAGCTTTACCTCTCCACAAACAACCATAGCATTTATTCTGTGACTGGACAAAAAAATATATTGTGCAGAATAAAGAACCATCATTTCTCGTCACAGAGCGCACAAAGAATTTTTTGTGCAATTGTGCAATGATCAAAACAGAATATAAATAAAACACGCCTACCACTGCCTGAATATAGGGAGAGTTTTGAATTATAAAACGAAATGGGTTAACAAAATTAAAATTTGATCTACCATAAACGCTGTGGTTTTCTAGTGGAAGTTTTTTTTATTGCGAATAAGTCCGCGCTTGACCTTCAACTCGCCTAATGGTAAGAAACGTGGTCGAAGACTGGCACCACTGGATTTTCGGTGAAGGAAAAATAGTGAGGAAATCTGCAATATGTATGTAGAAGAAATTCAATGGCGTATGTGAATCCGCTAACGAAAACGGAGCCAGCGTGATAGTTAAGGCATAATTACCTGCTATCTTGAGTAGGCTTATGTTACGCAGCGGCCTTTTAAAAATCTATCTATTAATAACATTGAATTTAAATCTGTAGGCAAGTATTAAGTATTTAGTATAAGCCGTGGTGGTCTAGTGGTTGTAACGCTGGCCTGTCATTCTTGAGGTCGTGGGTTCAAAGCCGGTCCTGTACCAATGAGTTTTTTTGGAACTTATGTGCGGAATTTCACACCACTGGCTTTTCGATGAAGGAAAACATCGTAAGGCAACCTGCATACGTCCGTAGAAGAAATTCGATGGCGTTTGTGAATTCACTAACCTGCATTGGGCCAGCTTGGTGGATATGGCTCAACTACCCTTCGTGCGTAGGCCTAAGTCTTGCAGTGGACTATTAAAAAAGATGGTACAGGCAAGTATTTGAAATACCAAAACATAGGTACATAGATAAATACAAAATACACACAAATACAATACACATAAATACAAAAGTTTAAACTTTTCACTATTAAATTTTAAAATAACATTATCCCTGTCATCCTACATGAAGGAAGTTTATTTTTGTTTAAAAAAACTGCGGTCGAGACCCAAAGCTTTTCATACCGCGATTAAGGCCCCTCGATAAGAACGCCACAAAGACTCACAAATGTGTGCCGAACAGATTCCAGATTGAAAGCCGATAAACTCACTTTTGAGGTCGAAAATGTTTTCTGAGTGAATTATCAAGTATAGCACAGATCTCGGAGCACGTGTTTTGACTTGCTATTATAATTTTGCAGGCGCATATGCGGCGGTTTTCAATTGTCTGTTACCATTTGTGTGCTGATGCTATCAGTGGAATGTCATCTGCGGTAATAGACGTATGGCGAAAGAAGTTACATAATAGATTTGCGAGATCATCAGCTTTTGAGGGCTGCAGTAAAGAACATTTCGTCAACACAATGGTTATGATCGAACTGATAGTGTTACATGGCACATGTCGACATGTTTACGACGTGTACGTTTCGCGAAGTATTTTATGGCTTTTAGTCAAGTATCTCTATAGAGTACAGCTTAGGGTAGGTTTAGACGTTTTTTGGTCTATCATTGTTCACTAAGATTATATCGGAATATCAGGTGTAAAATTTCAGGCTTCTCTAAAGACTTCCAGTAGAACTGAGTGGAAGCGGCTTGACTCTAGCGCACTCTAGCAGTCTTAGTCAGATTGTCTGTTATGATTAGGTGGACGTCTTACGATGTGCTCTTTGATATGTTATACAGATAGACAACAAAAGATTAGATGATCGACCTTTGATTTTTTAATTTTGATGTAAGTAGTACCTTACCTTTTAATGTGTAAATCTGCTGGAACACCTCTATTAACATTTTACAGCTGTGTGAGTAGTGTAGTACTTACCAATTCTTATCCTTTCTTATCATAAATCTGAAAGTTTGTTTGTTGGTATACTAGTTTTTTTGTTACTCTTTCACACAGCAACAGAGCAACGGATCAACTTGATTTTTGACACGAGTTAAAGGTTGGAAAGTGTTGTAAGCTACTTTTTACCCGTAGAAAAAATAAGGATCCTGTAGAAAACCGCGGGCAAAGCCAGTTGTGTATGATTCAGAATAGAATGTCATAAAAATCAAAACACAACCGAATTTTCCCGAACTCTCAAAGTGCCAGCTGACTAGCATTTTTCCGAAACAACCCTTACACAGAAAGACTAATCGGTTGTCAAAAACACAAAACGTGGGACCCAGCGACAAATTGTCTACGATGAATTCTATCACCTCAAAAACGAAATGCCCCGATAAATTAAAAGGACTAGCTGGCATCGTGTGTGGTGTATTTTGACGCATCACTGATCAAAACCACGATAATGACCCAAAAGTCACTAAGCGTTATAAAATTCCAAGATGTAAACATCACGAGCTCGCATGCCAGAGTTATCCTACGCTTGATTATCTAAATGTGTTCGTACAAAGGATTACTGGGACTTTAGACTTGGCCTTAATTGTCTATTGTGGATCCATAAACGCTCCCATCCCTTTAGCTGCTTCTATTATGTCTTTATTACGATTTTGATGTCTTGTGTTAGTCTAGATTATAATGTTTACAACTATTGTAATACTTAGTCTTATAGTTTGATAGTTGAATGCAAAATGAACTTTTTTTGAGGTACCTATATAATATGATAAAGTTCAGTTATATTTGATCCAAAAACAATAATTACATTTTGACATGACATTTGTAATAGCTTGATAGTAGAATGCAAAATAATCTTTAACCGAGGTACTCGTACTATGAGAAAGACTAGTTAATTTTGATCGAAAAATAATAGCTAAATCTTCGAAATGTATTCTGTACTGTAGATACTGGACTTTTTTCATAATCCACTTCTGAACATAACCCTACCTAATAAAGGCAATCAAGCCATTCTTGTTCACCACATTATTTATGGGGATAAGGATTCACATACGACATCTATTTTATTTTCTACAGAATATGCAACATGCCTCACAGTGCTTTCACCAAAAAATCACAGGTAACAATTATTTTTAAATAGGATTAATAAAATTACTTAGTTATTAAAATTATGTTATGTGAGATTGTCCATCTATAGAAAACTGTTGCTATCATAACAAAACAATAAGCAAGTATCCAATCCTCGGCAAATTAATGAGTTGTTTGTTCAGATGATGTCTTTGTCCCGTTCCACGTGTTTGGATGTTATTGTGTTGCAGAAAATAAGATTTTTGTACGGAAAGAAGATATTGAAAAATAACGGTGAAGTCAGTACATAAGGTCCCGTACTATAGCATATAATGATGCTATAGAACGTGATGGAAAAATCTTGAATTATTTGGGAAAAATATAATGATGATGATAAAAAACAAAAGAGGGTCATTTAAAAAGCCATCACCAGCATCTCTTACTTATCAAAATAAATATTGAAATAGACTTGAAGGCCTGGAAAGCTATAGCATGATTAGAAACGTCTTGTGACGTTCAATTATTTTTTAACCGACTTCCAAAAAGGAGGAGGTTCTATGTTCGTCTGTATGTATTTTTTTGTATGTTTATTGATAAATTCGCTAATTGTTAACCGGATTGAAAAAAAATTTTTAGGTCGAAAGGATATACTCCCGAGGTTGTACTGAAATCGGCTGAGCCGTCTTTGAAAAATCAACAATAATATAAACAATTCGAACGAAATATTCAAATTTTGTACACGATAGAAGGCGGTTTTACCATTTTTTGCGAAAAATAATTATCTACAAAACCTAGGCCAAATAGCACTTATCGCAATCGTTGTTGCTAGTTTGATCATTGGTAGAACTTTATTACTAATTTCACCTATCGTAATCTAAGCTACGCAACATATTAAAATATCAATGCTTCATGTCAATTCCATACATTTTTGGATTATATTTATTGCTAAAAAATCTCTAATGGAATCTGACTTTTGATACACGAGCGCATATCACCAGCCGCTCTAGTACTAAGTCATTTCCCCAAAATGTAATCGTTAATATGAAATAGGAAAATATAATTATGGTGCTTACCTGAAACCCAAAATATTTTACTTAGAAAAAACACGCAGAGTACTTTGGGAAACAACAAATCCACTAGGTAAATAATATGATACCTAGAATCCTACAAACTTTATCTAAGCCCTTAATTTTAAGCATTCGACTTGTTGTAGTAGAATTTACTAAGTAATTATCTATCCAAAAAAAAAAATTGAAAAGAAAAAAAAACAGATATTTAGGTAGGCATATTTCGGTTAGATCCATAATTCATGTTATGGTTATTAATAGGGGCAGTAATTTAATATTACATTATAATCTTATTCGACTTGTAATTAAGTTAATATGACGCTATGTATCAAATGACTAATAATAAATCCAAAGATAAATAAAAGATATAAAACTAAATCAAGTTAGTCAGTCAAGTCAGTAAGTCTGAAACGGCTCTTTCGAACGAGTTAGTTGGTAAAGAGTTCAGTCACTGCTTTCCAGAACATCACCGCGGAATTGTTATTGTGAGCATATCCTTGCGGCTGACAGAGTATTTATATAAACAGTCCCGCCTTTTGTAGCCGGGATTATAGAGAACGTCCTTTAATCCGCCGAAAACAATTTCGCACGGATTGTTCTGCTCTGATATTGTTCGTTTGCACAATCGAGGTTTGCCGGATGTCTCTGTCAGGAGTGGCCTGAGGACTGATTTGTCGTCAATATTACTTGTTTTCGGAGTATCATCATCATCATCAACTTAGCAGTCATAGGACGGCCATATAGCTTCCTATATAGATCTCTAAACAAGACCAGTTGAAAGCCGTTTGCGTTATAATATAATATGCTAGTCTTCAAGCAAATATCTATAGAGTCACAATCGTGCAAAAAAAAAGTGTCCGAGCCAAAACTTTGCCCAAGTATAGAGGGCAGGCTTTTTAGTTAGTCGTAAGGCTATTGCAAGCCGACTACAACGCCGCGCGATGCCAAAGTGCTCGGTTATAAGCACTAATTAGGTAACATAACGTCGAGATTCGAGAAAACGGGTCATGGTGAATTATTTAATGTAAATATCTAAGTCGGTATGTATGACGGCGCTTGGATTTTTTTTTATAACTTTGAGTTAGGTACTGTGGCTCTGTAGAAAAATTTTTGTAGTAGAATCTTCAAACAAATATCTACATATTTGCTCAAAGATGCTAGTACAACATTTTTTTGGCAAAAACGTAAAATTCCGAAGCTAATCTCAAGCCGAAAGCAGCAAGCGAAAGAGTCGATTTTGCTATTTGATTTTTCTAGGCGCTAAATTTTTTGACAATTTTCTGAAATTGCTTCAAAAGTACTGAACCAACTGTCATGCAACGCTTTCCTACAAATGTAAAAACGAATCTCGCCAAATCCGAATTTACCTACACAACGCAGGGTAACGTATAAACATAGATACTAACTTAGAATGTCCTTCTTTTTAGAACTCGGTTAAAAAATGATAAAATATGATTCTAGGTAAATTTATACAATATTCTGTAAGATAATCGGTCAAGCGCGAGTCGGACTCGCGCACAAAAGGTTCCGTACCGTACGGGAGCCCCATTCCTCTTGCCGTTATAAATAGCGAGCAAAAAACTCCTAAAAATCACGTTTGTTGTATGGGAGCCCCCCTCAAATATTTATTTTATTCTGTTTTTATTTGTTGTTATAGCTGCAATAGAAATACATCATCTGTGAAAATTTCAGCTTCCTAGCTATCATGGTTCATGAGATACAGCCCGGTGACAGACAGTCAAACAGACAGACAGACGGACGGACGGACGGACAGACGGACATCGAAGTCTTAGTAATAGCGGTACCGTTTTTACCCATCAGGTACGGAACCCTAAAAAAAGCCTTTGCTTATGATTATAAAATCAATTATTTAAAGTCAAAAAAAATGCCAAGTCCATGTGTTTAGTACATTTTTTCATTACGATGAAATCATTTCGCGATATTGCGTTTATGCTATATTTTCGTAGAGAACTTTACAACAGCTTTAAAAAGCACATTACTTTTAATATAAGAGAGTATAGCACTGTAAACTGCAGGTAATAGGGTAATTTCACGTGTTTATTTTCATATTTACGGGTTAGGTAATATGTTGGCACAGAGTTCGCGTGCTAGACTATAAGCTTTGATACTTGCTAGTTAACTGTATAGTTGATGCTATTTTTAACCGATTTCCAAAAAGGAGGAGGTTCTATGTTCGTCTGTATGTATTTTTTTGTGTATGTTCATCGAAAATTTCAGCAATTATTGTTGTGAACCGAACCGAATCAAAAAACTATTTTTAGTACGAAAAGGTATACTTCCGAGGTGGTCCCATAATTTATTTGCTCTGCTTTGAAAGACAGAGAGACCACACCTACTATAAACTATTAACCAACATCCTTGCTAAAATGTAAATGCTTTTTACAAGCTTTTATTTCGTTTCATCTGTCCCGTTGTCTGTAATCAAATCTTGCAAGTTAAATTTGATCCACTTCCCGGTTACCAATTGAGCTGAAATTTTGCATACAATGCAATATTTTGATGGTGCTGATCTGATGAAGGAGCTGGAAGGTGGCCAAAGGAACTTAGCAATGCAACGACACAACCTCATCGAGTTTGGGTTCATTTGAATGGTCTTGGCGAGTAGTTCGTCTTGCAATGGTAACCAGGGTCTGATGTTGGAGCTGGAAGGTGGTCATGAGAACTATGTTATAAAACGACGCAACGCTATCGAGTTTCGGTTCGTTTGATTCGTCTTGGCGAGTACTTGTTCAGTAAAAGCCTGTTCTTATAAAAATGTTTTTTTTTTTTAAATATAATACTCGTACTTGTTTATTCGGAGTTTCTGTGGCTTCACTTTGTTGACCTTCAAAATCTGTATTTTATTACTTATTCGAAAAAAAAAACTTAATGGCGCATTATTTGTGTTTTCTTCACGTTAACACGTTATTACTATAACTTTATTTAAAAAAACACTTTTGGATTCAACTATGTACTTATGAGCGCATAGATACGTATTTTGCAAGTTTGAAAGCAAAATATCATAAATAATTACCTACTAACAATGTATGTACAGTATACATGTTATAAAATTAGTTTCTATGATAAGCTTCTTTGAAATGGTGGTAGGAGAGTTGGTATCCAATTATTTTTATAAACTATGCACCAACTCAATTATGAAGGATGATTTATTTTAAGTGAATATACATAAAGCCCTAATCTAGCCTTGACCTGGCCCTGATCTAATCTTTTTTGACCCAAGGTTATTTATTCTTTATAGATACCATCCACTTCTGGGGGTGTATCCTAAAGGGTAACGCTAAAATTAAAACACTTTGTTCAGTTCATTATACAGATTAATTTTATGATCGAAATTAGGTAGGACAGGTGCGAGGGCCGTCAAGTAAATCTCGAATAGAACATTGGTCAGGAATTATGACACATAATTATACTACGGGACTAATCGCGCACTAAAATAACGAGAAAAATAAATACCTCATCATCATCAGTCTACCCGTGACCACGATCGATGCAACTCGGTCGGAACGTCGGGATGATGAGGTATTTTTTTTCTCGTAATTTTAGTGCGAGATTAGTCCCGTAGTATATTTATAATAATAATCTGTTCATATCGCGAAAGTTTGAAAACAACATTGGTCAAGAATTCATAAAAAAACTGACCATGCAAGCAAACTGTACAACAAAGGAATGTATAATGGATGAAAGAGAAATGTAACTTGATAGAGTGAGATATATTAGTTTTGTATCTTATTCCAAAATACTTACTGGAATCTTTTGTGTTTGTGCGCTCCCAAGATTTGACAGGATCATCGACTTGGCATTTTTTATCTTACATTCCATGACAGGATGCAAATTTTTCCCGATGTTTCTTTGTACAGCACCAATTCTGTGCCAAGCGGTTATTCTGATAAAAATTAGTTTTATACGATTCTTTTTCTTTTGCTTGAGCTTTCATTACTCCAGGAGCCATTCTTACTAGTAAAAGCTTTCAAAATCACCAATCTAAAGGACCTTATGCAAAATGACCACAAGCTCTCAACAATTTAAACGCATGCCCTCGCCACAATAGCGCTGTATATTGAAACGGAACTAGTAGTAAACGTATTTGTTTACGGTTCATTCGTGCATTTAATGAATATTTTTTAATGAGCTACGAATAAAATCCGAGAATACGGCCATTTATATGACTAGGCTAAAAGCGCACTATGTAGCTTTTTGTTAGGTACTTTACTACGACATGTCAACTAAAAAATACGAATATATAATACTTTTTCACTTTTCTAGCACTACTTTTAATCACTACTTTTTTAGGGTTTCGTACCCAAAGGGAAAAATGGGACCCTATTACTAAGACTTCGATGTCCGTCTGTCTGTCTGTCACCGGGCTGTATCTCATGAACCATGATAGCTAGGCAGCTGAAATTTTCACAGATGATGTATTTATGTTGCCGATATAACAACAAATACTAAAAAGAAAATAAAATAAATATTTAAGGGGGGCTCCCATACAACAAACCTGATTTTTCAGACGTTTTTCGCTCTATATTAATAATGGTAACAGGTGGATGCTTGAAATTTTCACAGAATATTTAGTTTTATATTCACTTTAATAATATATAATAAAATTAAAATAAAATAAATAATTAAAGGGGGCTCCCATACAGTACGGAACCCTCCGTGCGCGAGTCCGACTTGTACTTGGCCAATTATTTCTAAATTTCTTGCAAGATGTTCAGACATACACAGAATTATAGATAAGTCCTACCTAGGTACTGTCGCAAAATTAATGTACACGATAATTTGAAATAGTCTCCAAAGTCTTATTTATTTTTTTATTCTTAATTTTGGCAAACAATATTTTAAGTGATCTTATGAGGTTGGTTGTAGCCATCTTGTATAATGAGTCATATAGACTCTTGCATACGAGTATGTCAACGTTCGGAGCTGCCCCTACTTACTTAACTCAAGAACCTTTTATACTTAACTAGCTGTTTTGGATTTCTTAGAAAAGTCTTGTAATGAACTTAGATTAGGTTTCAAGGTCTGATGAGCGTGTTTTTTGGTTTTTTTAAACTACATTTCGTTATTTGTCATAAACTAATGACGAAAAGGATTGAAAGTCTGGTGCAGTCTTACCTTCTTTGGATTTATGTGTGCAATACAAAAGTATGACCTAATTTGGATTTTAGGCGCACCTTGCATGTTCCAAGTACCGACGTACGTGAGTCGAGACGATTTTTACACAAGCCATTTCATTCCGGTGAGCTTGACGGGTTTGTTTGTTTGTTTATAGCTTTATTTTCTAGAAAAATGGGTGGTAAATTTTTATTGCTGTGAGTGTGGATTTTTGCTGTGTTGGTATGTTACTTACTGGTTACTTACTGGTTGCGATTCAAATTAAAATTGGAAATAATTAAAACTTTCTAGCTGCGATTAAGATTTTTTTTCATTGTTGAGGATTTTAGAAACGCTTTTGTTTAGGGTTTAGTTGATAAAGAGCCCGTAAACAATTTATACGTGTGAGATCACACAAAACCAAGTTTTGAAACTTCACTTTACAGACTGAATTGGGTTTTGCCTTATTTAACACGTTGGTTGGATTAGATAGGTATTAAAGCTCGACAAATTCTACAAGTGACAAAATGTTACTAAATAATAAAAACTACAACTTACTGGTTTTCCAGAGCTTCATGTGCAGTCTGTTAAGGTTTTAATTGTATAATTGTCGATGTAACTGAATTAAAATAAGTTTGGTCAAAATATTATCTTACTAGAAGAGTTTTTATAACATACGAGAAGGCGTTTTTACAACTTAAACAATAAACCTTACATACTGCTAATCGCATTAAAAATGTTCCTGTTAATTATTTACACAACAAGAACATTTTCCATTATCTTAACATGGGTTCCTATGCCCAATCGGTATCATAAACGAGCATTATACCCGATTAACCATCCATGGTAGAGCTCCCACCGTTCGCGTATTTCACCGTTAATCATCTGTAAAGTCGGCTTCACACTCGCGACGAAACGGCCGCGAAAGTCCGCGACAACGGCACACCAGTGTAGATGTTGTTCACGTTTTCGCATTCGCGCTATTCCCTGATTAGTGTCGGTTTTTGGGCCGCGACAAAAGGTATGCAGCGCGCGGACGTGAACGCATCTGAAGCTTTGCAAGTGTAGAAGGACACAGTTCACTCGCGGATCACGGCGTAAATTCAAGGTGCGACTTAATACGCGAGTGTAGAGTAGACTTATCAGAACTGGAGGGAACACAGACTGCGTACTAGCTATTACACATTTTACGTCCCAGGTGTCTTATTGAAATGGTCAAATTGTTACTCGGGGCACGTTTGACAATTAATTCGAGCCCGCCGTCCGGTTCATTAGGGGTACATTTTCTGTATAGTATTGAGTCAATTAATTAATAACATATGTATGCATTGAATGTTGGGTTGTGCAACTTTACGAGCCTTAAAATTAATAAAAAGAGTCTGTAATAATAGACAGTATTACGGCGATAATTTTATCTAATATTATTGTAAAATATTTGCCATGACGGTGTTGCGAGTTGTAGAGTAGTTTCCTTAAGAAAAGAAAAACTATTTGTTTCATTTATTCATGCTTCCATACCGAACAAGATGTTAGTAACAAAGTTTAGGTAGGTACCCAGTTCAGTATGAACCCTGTCGGGCACTGTATATTTGACTGTTACCAAGTTTGACTGTAACTAGTACGGATTATAGCAGAAAAAAGCAAAATCCGTAAGGTGAGAAAAGAACAAAGGGTGAAAATGAGCTCCGGACATTACCTTTACTAAAAAAAAGCATCGCGGTGATCCGTATAATATAATACTCGTACGTTCTCTGGATTGAAAACATAACGCAAACGAGCACATTAATTCTAAAATAATCGGCCAAGTACGAGTCGGACTTGCGCACGACGGGTCCCGTACTTTTTGGAAGCCCCTATTAATATATTATATTTGTTTTTTTTTTTTAAGTGAACATTACTTAATACCTATTCTGTGATATTTCAAGCATCTTCCTGTTGCCGTTCATAATATCGAGCAAAAAAAAAATCACGTTTCTTGTATGGAAGCCCCCGTTAAATTTTAATTTAACTATTTAGTAATAAATATTTAACTATTTACTGGTGAAAATTTAACGATTTATTACTGAAAATTTAACTATTTATTAGTAAATTCTTAACTAAATATTCTGTGATTATTTCGAACATCTACCGCGGTTACCATTATTAATATCGATAAAAAAACGGCAAAAAATCAGCTTTATTTTATGAAGTTATTTTTTTTTTAAAGGGGGCTCCTTTAATTTTTTTTTCTATTTTTAGTAATTGTTGTTTTAGTGGCAACTGAAATACCTACAAAATTTGTGAAAAAATCAACATTTTATCTGTCACCGTTCATGAGATACAGCCTGGTGACTGACAGACAGACAGACGGATAGACGGACGGACAGCGGAGACTTAGTAATAGTGTCCCGATTTTACTCTTTGAGTACGGAACTCTAAAAAAAATCAGGCTGCTTTGGTTAAATTTTCGTTGAAAATAATCGAGAAAAAGCAATGAGGAGTGGTGAGAGAATGCAAGGTGTGAAACTTGTGCAAGTGAACTTAAGATGTATTGGAAATTCAAAGCAACGTTTCCCATCAGGGCGATCCGTCTATGTTCCCCCGGGTTGAAAGCACGGCCCGAATTGTCACAATGGACCCGAGTGCTCAGGGACAATGAGCTGCGTATAATTAATGACTGCGACCACGAAATGTCGCTGTCTTGCGCCGGCGATGAAGTGATGTCAGAACTGGGAGAGCAGTAGAATCGGCTTAAACTGATTACACTCTAGTTTTTGACTGCCTCGGAGGCTCAGTGGTTAGTGAACCTCACTTCTGATTCAAAGAGGCGTGGGTTCGATCCCCACCCAGGGCAAGCATTTATGTGATGAACATAGGAGTTTGTCCTGTGTCTGGTTGTTATTTAGGTACTTTCTATGTATGTATGTATTTAAATATGTATATGTATTATATCAGTCTCTGGCAGCCATATCATAGCTTAGTTTGTGGTCAGAGACCGTGTGTAAGATGTCCCCCAATATTTATTTATTTATTTTTAAAAAAGTTTATGTTTATTACAGCCAGGCCAGATAGAGGCGCTTTACAGCTGGTTTTTTAAATATTTGAAAATTTCAATAAGAGTTTATTTACAGCGTTATTTCGAAAGGATATTTTTTTTCTAGAAGAGGAAGCTAGTTTTTTTCTCGTATTCCGGACCAAGATCCCAAAGTTATAATGATGAAATAAATCACCTCTTCTGGCTTAGTGTGTACCTAGGTACCTACCAGAATGAACTTATATTTGAATAAAAACAAAATAAAGCCCATACGGCATCAATCACTACAATGATAAGTACGTACTCAAATTTAAAATTACTCACTGGTCACACTTTTAAATGTTTTAAGTTATTGTAGAATCTACTTATCTGAGATAGTCATAAAAATATTTTAAAACATTTTTAGTGCGTACTAGTAAGTTTAAGTCACCATTAACATTTTCTTATGAGACCATTTAAACAAATACCTTGTTTCATGTCCGTCACTGAGCAGATCCAGTCAACATTGAATATTATTGTTTTTAAATAGTTTCAACATCTTCCCTGTTCCAACTGCCATCCCACAAAGCGGCTCATATCGTTAGATTAAGATAAAACTAAAACAATAATCCTTTTCATTCTTCCACTCTTTTATTTCAAGCCACTATGAATGGAATAGGCAATGTCTTCTTAAAGCACTTGCATTACAAAAAGTCTTAAGTACCTGAATTGTATTAAAAGTTGTGTCGTTTTTCTTCTGTGTACGTTGTATCGTTTAAAAAATCTGTGTGGGTTGCCTGACATTGGCTCTTTTGTTAGAGCATCTCTAAAGAAAACTCATGTGTGATATTGGAGTCCTCATTAGCTTTGGAAATCTAGCTCTTAGTTCTTTGGCGGTATAGACAAAGAAGAATTAACGATGCATTTAGCATGGATTCATGTTCGAGGGACTTAATTAAAGAGAAATTTTATCATATCTGAATAGACACATTGGACAGCCATTGCAGCATTTGCAGCTTAGTATTAGCTATGCAATGGATTAACAAAAGGTTAATGCATAGGAATAAAAAACATTTTAAGAATGATTAATTAAATATGTATCTAGTGCCTCGCCTTCTTCATATAATTTTTATGTTACCAGTCAAATCCCGAAAAGGAAGGTGTACTTACACAATTTATTTGCATTTATTATTGTACTTCAATGTAGGTAGGTACCATTGGAATCCAAAAATATTATATTTTTCTATCATTTTTGGGTCAATTTTAATGTCAATTTATTAGACGAAATGTTTTATAAAAATATTCTCTTTGGCTCAGTAGTTTTGTAACAATTTCGAAAAGTTATGAAAATTGCATCGCTTACAAAATTGGTACTTTTGCTGAAACGGTTTGGTTTGTGAAAGTGCTTGAACTCGTTTACATGAAATTGGTTGTAACGTTTTTGTCAAAAAAAAATTGCTCAAAAGCAGTTTCATTAATATTATTGAGTCCAGATACAATATTAAAATAAATGAAAAGTTTAATTTGATAGCTATTTACTCAAAATTGAGACTCAGTAATGTTCATAGCGTAGTTTGACTCGGTGTTCGTCAGCGATCATCGAAGTTTACCAACGTTCAGCACGGTCACTTTTCAGATGGGTGACCACGGGTGGCATTTACAACGGAGCGCTAGCGTGGCTTGGATGATACGTAAAATTTTAGGCCCCATTTGTTTAAACCTTTTAGCCATGTCAGAATCTACAGGCTGCTTGAAAACTCTGACACCAGGTCTAGCCACTTAGCCTATACATAAAAAAAAAGTTATGAGTAAAAAAGTTATAATTTCAAAATACGAGTAAGTCAAAATTTTCAATAGATGGCAACTCAAAACTGAGTAAAACATTTCACCTGATTTAAACAGACTGTGTTCGCAAATTTTCCTGTAACATTGCGAGTGGACCCAATATTCTAGCCACTTTGACAAAGTTTAAATTGGCAGACCCTATTTAAACTCTGGTCACGAACGTTTCATGTTCAAGAGGAGTTAGAGAGAATAGTTCACCTGGAAATCCTAGACGTAACTAGATAAAATATCAGATAAAATATCAGCAAACGTAACGCAAGATGTCCATAGTATCGTTTCATCAGGTGGAAAGAAAACCTGAAGAGAATTTCAGGAGGACGCAGTTTGATGACTTGTTTTGTAAGGAACTATAGAAATCAATGTAAGAAAATCATACAATGAATTGTCTTACTGGTATTCGGCGTTCACAAATCAAAAAATATGAGTTGTTTCTTTACTAAATTTCCAAGAAATATTACAATTTTTTGATGGAACAAAAAGACACTCATAATTTTATATGTGTTTGGTAAGTGACCCTTACGCATTTAAGCAGCGATAGATGGACCTAAATGGAACAGGTAATGAAATAAAATAATAAGCTTTTTTATTGAAACCCACAACCAAATTACATCTAGGTACCTTATACTCTTAAATAAATGTATTTACAATAAAATATACATTTACATATAAACATATATGATACATATTGCAAATACATTTATGTGGTTATAAAAATAAAACCAAAAAGAGTGTGTGTTATCATAAATGGAACAGGTATTTAATATTATTAAATACTAGATATTCCGTATAGTTTTACATTAGTAACAATTGATACCAGACGACAGAAGGGGTTGTCGAGTGGATATAATGTGCAAGCGCAGCGTTGAACGTCCAACCATAATTATGATGGACAAACAACCTCGCAGGAACGCACTGGATGCAAGCCTCTCTTACCAGTCTCATTGGAAATATACCGCCTTACCAAAAAATATTTAAACACGCTTTAAACACTGTTCAACCTCACAATTTGTACTGTTAATCAAAGTCTAAAGCGTGCGTAAAACTTTTGTGGTAAGACGGTTAATGACTATATCTGGTACTTCTTTCAATCACATTTTGTGATTGAAATAATGATGATAACCTGTTAAAAGATTGAAGACTTTTTTTACAACTTGTCCCTGATGTGTGCCAAAAGTCAACGAAACCTTTTACGAAAACTTTTTGTAAACCGTTAAAGAACATTGCAGCAATTATTATTCTCTATTAGGTACAAATATACAACAAGTTTTGAGTCTACCTCAGGAAGTTGATTGCAACTTAATTGCGATTTTAAATTGCAGATAAAAAAGATCAGATAGTAAATTAAACGCCTGCAAATAAAGATGGCTGCCCACTATTTCGTACCATATCATGGCCGTGCTAGGAACATACACGGAAAACAACACGATACGATTACAACGTACTATCAACATACTTCAACAACAGTCGTCGATAATAATTGAGCGAAACGCCCTATTCAAGGCACACGACGGTGCTGGCCGGTGACGGAACGGTCTAGTGAGCATAGTCCCATACTACTTATACTAAGCGCCGCCACACAAATAGGCGGATGGGAAGCTATGCGCAGAAAGCAGCGCAAAAGCCGAAATATAGGTTTGCGCGGGAGCCAGAGAGACGAGACGCCGGGGCACACCCGCTCGCCAACCTCATGCCTCTCGCGCGCTCTCTACGCATTGTGCACATATGCGCAATAATTAGCGAATCACGGCGAAGTGTCATCTGCGGCTAACTTCTCATCCGTCGATTTGTGTGGCGCTCAGTATACAACGTACTATAACCATACTTCAACAACAGTCGTCACGAATATTTGGACGAAACGACCTATTCAAGGCACACGACGGTGCTGGCCAGTTACGGAACGGTGTATTAAACATAAATAGTCCCATACTACTAACACAATAATATTTTTTTGTCAGACACGTTCCTAGCTCTCCCACGGTATGCTACGAAAAAGTGGGCTGCCCCCTTAAGTGAACAAATTCGTAATCAGAACCTGTCTACTTGTTAAAGTTTCTTGAATGAAACGTCAAAACAGACTAATTGGTAATGAACTGCATTGCAGGCTACTGCAGAAACAAATGTTTTTATTTTGTAGACCGATCCTAGACTTTGAGGCAACCGCAGGCTTCATTTTGAAATATTTTTTGTTCCAGCAAAGTAAGTACTTAATTAAGAGTGCAAAAGCTAATTTTGAAATTGGAGCTTTTAAAAGTTTATCAATTTATTCTTGTGTTACATTTACTATAATCAACTAACTATTTTATGGTAAAAGTCAGCCTAACATAATTAAATAATACATTTTGAAAATGACATCGCTCGAATTGATGTATATTTTTTTTACGTTATTGTTTAATATTAGGGTTTCATACCTAAAGGACAAAAACGGGACCCTATTACCAAGACTCCGCTGTCCGTCTGTCTGTCTGTCACCAAGCTGTATCGCAGGAACCGTGATAGCTAGACAGTTGAAATTTTCACAGATGCTGTATTTCTGTTGCCGCTATAACAACAAATACTAAAAACAAAATTCATATTTTGTTCTCCCATACAACAAACCTGATTTTTTTGCCGTTTTTCGCTCGATATTAATAAAGGTAACAGGTAGACGGTTGAAATATTCACAGAATTTTTAATTGTATGTTTACTTAAATAATTCACTATTAAATTAAAATAAAATAAATATTTCAGGAGGGCCTTAATACAGTACGGAACCCTTCGTGCGCGAGTTCGACTCGCACTTGGCCGATTATTTAAAAACGGCTCAGCCGATTTCAACGAAATTTAAATGGGACCACCTCGGGAGTATAGCTACCTTTTCGAACTCAAAAATAATTTTTCGATAATATTGATGAACATACAAAAAAAATTACATAGAACTTCCTTCTTTTTGGAACTCAGCTCTAATGTAATACTATCTTTTACCAGCTTTGTCCGATTAATTGGTTTTTGTGTCATTCCGCAGACACTTTTTATTTTTTGGAATAAAAAATTATAAAGCAAATGCAAAAATATAGTCGATTTGGCTCTCCGAAGCTGCGCGAAAGCGTAACAAACAAATCATGTACTCATAACACACCTTAATCTTGTTAAGTAACTTATGAGTGATTTATAATATTACTAAGTAAGAGTTCACCTTTTAATCCAAAATACGGCAATTAATTTGCAAAGGTAAAATGAGTTTCATATAGATAGCATAATACGAGTAGACGTTAGGTCTCACGGTCGAAGCGAAGAAAAGCAATTTCTTGCAGCGCTGTAATAGTTGCCAACCGCACGGTAGAGCTGTATGAAGCTGTTCTTTGACACTTGAAGTGTTGGCAAAATTTCGCCGGAAATAGTCATGTCGAGTGCCGATAAGCAAATTCGATAATATTGTGATTTTCTTTCTCTTTTTGTATTTTCCAAATCAAATTTTTCGATACCTTCGGTGTTAGCTCAGCTTATTTGCCATTGTACGACCTAAAAATCTTGAAATTGTTTAAAAATGTTTAGACAATTTCAGTGCAATATTGTGTTTTGTGAAAGAGTTTTAAGAATATAAATTATCTAAGAGCTTCTGTTTAAGTAGGTAGATAATATGTGAGGCTAAATACCCAATTTTAAGATAATAAACATAAGCAGTCAACTGCTTAACACCTTTTCCTAAAATAGGGAGCACTGAAGGTGAATAGAATACCATACCAGAAAACAAACTCTGGTGACTAAAAATCAGTCGTCACAAGGAGCTTATTAATGCAAAAGTTATTTATATCGATATCTATTATTATTTTGTCCCTTCCCTTTAGCAAGAGATTGACACGTTGGCGTTGCTACCGACAAGTAGCAGTTTGTCAGTCAGAAAAAATGCTTTATTTAGCAGCATCAGTGCAACATAAAAATAAATTTAATTACGATGCAGATGACATTTTTGTATATCTTTTTTCGTTATATTGCCTGAATAACTGAGAAAGGAGTTTGATAGATATTTTTACATTGATATCCACATTGCTTTATCGCTTCCCTACGACAACAGATTGACGCATTGCTACTAACACGTTTTTTCATGGCAACAGTTTGTCAGCCATTCCAACACCTTCACTTTATTAAGCAGCCACAGCGTGCGGTTAACATAGCATTAAAATGGCCTAAGAAGCAGATACAGATATGGCATCTGTAGGTATTTTCGTTAGGTTGCCTAGATATTGAATGCTTCAAAGGAGTATGGTAGTTTTTTTTTTCATATCGTCATCCATCTCGTTTTGTCCCTTCCCTACGCCAACAGATTGACGCATTGCTACCAACACGTAATTGCATCGCAGCAGTTTGTCAGCCAATTAAACACCTTTGCTTTATTAAGGAGCCGCAGCGCGCGGTTAACAGGGCATCAAAGGCTGCAATACGGAAGATGGAGCGCACGAAAGCCTGCGGTTTTGTTAGGTTGTTTGCCTGAAGGTGATAATGGCAGTGGTTTGTTGCTGTGATAATTTTATACAATTTCTATACTTCGACCGTTCCGAGGTATATTCGTAGTTATGACATGTCATAATTAATTTGACTTTACTTAATACCTCAAAATTAATAATAATAATAATAAATAATAGTCTCGAAATATCTAATTAACACATACGAATTATACAACTGCAACAAATGTAACTCTATGCAACATATAGTAGGTACCTACTTAATGTGTTGCAGCATCAACAGTAAAATTTCGTCTAGACTAAACAACAGACTTTAACCCTCGGAATAATGACGAGTAATAGAAACCGTACTAAAAATACATCACATTGTCCTATTTCAATTATGAAATTTAAAATGTGTTAGAAAAAGATGTACACAATCGAACTTTCGTAATTTCGTAGGGTATCATCGACTAGCATTGAGCTATCTCGGCTGTCCAAATTCAAAGAGGTAGGAAGGTAAAATGATCAGAGATCTGAACCTTCTGATCACAGAACAGCAGAATTCTGATGAAACTAAAGGGGTTCAAATTTCATAACGCAAAGAAAAAGAGAACCAAATTACAACCATTATAACATTCCAACTTGTGAATAACGTTTCACGACAGTCGTTGCGTTTTTTTTTGTTCCACTCACTCTCGCGTATGCTGTATAACCAGATATGAATAAGACAGCTGTAACGTAGTTTTTATTTGAGTAAAATTTAGCAAGGTGTCTATTACTCAACATTATTCTGAGCTTAAACCAGTCTACTGCTGGTTAGGCGGTCAAAGCAGTTGGGCCATATTCACCACACTCTGGCTCTGTATAGGTTAGTATACCTACAGGTACGCCATGTCAATATTTCTACAGACATTTTCATTTATTTCAAATATGTTTGCGTTTGACTACGTACTACCTGATGTTAACCAGATATGCGGTCTACGGTGTAGCATGCTTACCTAGAAGATACCTATTTACTCGAGATTTGATGACACCTATGTTGTGTGTAACTTATTTGTATATGTAGTTCGAAGCAGTACCTCACGATTATATGGTAAGTGTTTTCCCATTAGGCCTCCACAGCTTTCGTACTGCCGTACCTAATTCGTATCCTTACGATCCTTACACAATTTGATATGCAAATAACAAGCAGTTTTAGTTAGCAATCTGTAGCCATCCCTTAATTAATTATGAACTAACCCGCTACACTTGATAACAGGGCCGCGGTAAGTTCACTTCATATTTTATTACGGTCATAAATGGATTTAATTTAAAGGGTTGTTCAGGTGGCGGTGTTTTGGACCCAGATAATCTGGAGATATGTTAATTTTGCTCGTATATGTAACTAAACGTCATATTGTAATACAGTCTTAAGGTAGTATTATATACAAATGTCGACTAAAATTAGCAGGCTCTATAATTGTTAATGGATTTGTTTGCTCGCTATTTATTAATCTACTAGTAACCCGCCCCGGCTTCGCACAGGTGTATTATACATATAAACCTTCCTCTTGAATCACTCTATCCATTAAAAAAAAACACATCAAAATCCGTTGCGTAGTTTTAAAGATTTAAGCATACATACAAACAAACAGACAAAAAGCGACTTTATTTTATACTATGTAGTGATTTAAATAATTTGGCAAAATTGTTTAGTATCTACATTGAATTATTTTTAACATTTAGTAAAATCGTAGTCAAAATTATATTCAATATTGAAATAGATTTGTTTAATGTATTAAGCAAACTTATAGAACATTGAGTTGTAGTTCTATACTAAACATTCTGACAAGATTTGCAAGTTTGAATCAAATCGGTCATGAACGAGTCGAGATATAGGGTTATGAAGATTCAGCTAAAGAGATGTGCCGCGAGGTCTAGTGCTAGGAGAACTACTAGTATTAGTTTGCACAGGGATACCAGGGGAATGTGCCGTGGGGTGCCGGCAGAGTAGAATAGCACCCCCCTCTAGTACCAGGTGTCGTAGGAGCCGACTAAGGTACAGCGGAACCGACTAATGGCGGTATAACCATTCAAATAAAAACGTAGCTAAAATGGCACAGGGCAGGGATGGGGAGCAGCATCCCTGTCGCGAAGCTACGTTTCTGCGATCGCCACCACGCTTGCCCAGCGCGGCGATTACGGGCAAATACCCAATATGGAACGATCAAAAAGACCAGGCCCCCAGTCCCCAGCAGCTTCGCTAGCCCGGGGCTACGGTGGCGGCCCCGGTAACGGCGGAGAAGGGGGTGCTAAGAATCTCTGGCAGACGCCCGGCTACCACTCCCGTAAACGACGACTGGCCCTGGTAACACACAACGTGCGCACGTTGAGGACTGACGAGAAGATTGCTGAGCTGGAAGAAGAGTTGAATAGGTTGCGTTGGGATATTGTGGGGTTGTCTGAAGTCCGTAGAGAGGGGGAGGACACGATAACCTTAAAATCCGGCAACCTGTTTTACTACCGGGAAGGTGACCAACGGTCCCAAGGTGGTGTTGGCTTTCTCGTTCACAAGTCCCTCACCAACAACATTATTACCATCGAAAGTGTGTCGAGCAGGGTGGTATACCTAATACTCAGAATATCCAAGAGGTATTCGCTGAAGGTCATTCAGGTATACGCACCGACATCGTCACACCCAGATGATGAGGTGGAGACTATGTATGAGGACGTAAGTCGGGCCATTCATATGTCTAAGACCCACTTCACTGTTGTTATGGGGGACTTCAACGCAAAGTTGGGCAGAAAAAACGACGATGAGCTGAGGGTGGGGCAATTTGGATATGGGCAACGGAACCCTAGGGGCCAGAGGTTGGCTGACTTTCTGGAGAGAGAGGAACTCTTTATGATGAACTCTTTCTTCCAGAAGCCGCCTCACAGGAAATGGACCTGGATGAGCCCTGATGGTTCCACGAAAAACGAGATAGACTTCATCATGACCACCGAGAGACGAATATTTAATGATGTCTCCGTGATCCACAGGGTGAAAACCGGCAGCGATCACAGAATTGTACGAGGCACATTAGATATTAATGTTAAGCTCGAAAGGTCCCGCCTGATGAAGTCCACACTCCGACCTACTCGTGAACATATCCAAAACCCCGAGGACTTTCAGCTCGAGCTCTCGAATCGTTTTGCTTGCCTTAGAAACTTTGCTAGAGAACCTTGCGTCGGTGGACGAGATAAACAACGGGCTCGTAGAAACTGTCCAAACGGTGGGTGCTAAGTTCTTTAGACCCCGCCGTTCAAATAAACCGCAGAAATTCTCCGATCACACTGTAAATCTCATGGCCGAACGACGCTCGCTAAGATTGCAGTCTTCCGATGATGCAAAGTCATATAGGCGTCTCAATAGACAAATTTCGAAATCCTTGCGGCACGACATCCGTCTTTTTAATACTAAACATATTAAAAAGACAATAGAGCGGAACAAGGGCTCCAAAGTGTTCGCAAGAGATTTGTCTATTGGACAAAGCCAATTGACAAAGCTGAAGAGAGAAGATGGAAGTTTAGCGTCGACCAAGGCAGAGGTATTAGAGGAGATCGAAAGGTTCTATGGACAGCTATACGCTTCGGTCGCTAAGCCTGTTAGCAGCGCGGCCAAAGATCCAAGAGCCAAGCTGACCCGACACTTCACTGAAGACATCCCAGACATCAGCCTGTACGAGATTAGAATGGCCCTGAATCAGCTTAAGAACAACAAGGCGCCGGGTGATGACGGTATCACATCAGAGCTCCTGAGAGCGGGTGGAACACCGGTACTAAAAGTCCTCCAGAAGCTTTTTAACACCGTCGTCCTCGAGGGCATCACGCCAGAAGCATGGAACAGAAGCGTGGTGGTGTTGTTTTTCAAGAAAGGTGACAACACCTTATTGAAGAACTACAGACCCATCTTCAGACGCTTCTGAGCCATGTTTATAAGCTGTTTTCAAGGGTCATTACGAACCGTCTCGAGCGCAGGCTTGATGACTTCCAGCCTTCCGAACAAGCCGGTTTCCGAAAGGGCTTTAGCACCATGGACCACATTCATACGCTGCGGCAGGTTATACAGAAGACCGAAGAGTATAACTTGCCTCTTTGCTTAGCGTTTGTGGACTATGAGAAAGCCTTTGATTCGGTCGAGACTTGGGCTGTGCTCGAGTCTCTCCAACGATGCCGTATTGACTATCGGTACATCGAAGTGTTGAAGTGCTTGTATAATAACGCCACTATGTCGGTCCGAGTACAGGAAGAGAGCTCCAAGGCGATCCCTTTAAAAAGGGGCGTAAGACAGGGAGACGTAATTTCTCCGAAACTGTTTACGGCTACTTTGGAGAACGCCTTCAAGCTCCTGGAATGGAAAGGATTCGGCATCAATGTCAATGGCGAATACCTCACTCACCTTCGGTTTGCCGACGATATAGTAGTCATGGCAAAATCGATGGAAGAGCTCAGCACGATGCTCGAAGGCCTCAATCGGGTTTCTCAACAGGTGGGTCTTAAGATGAACATGGACAAGACGAAAGTTATGTGTAATTCCCATGTTGTACCCACCCCGATCTCTGTTGGGAACTCGGTTCTTGAAGTCGTTGACTCGTACGTCTACCTAGGACAAGTAGTCCAATTAGGTAGGTCCGACTTCAAGAAAGAGGCCAATCGCCGAATCCAACTCGGCTGGGCAGCGTTCGGAAAATTGCGTAGCGTCTTCTCGTCCGACATACCTCAGTGCCTCAAGTCGAAAGTTTTCGACCAGTGTGTGTTGCCAGTGATGACTTATGGCACAGAAACGTGGTCTCTCACTATGGGCCTTATTGGTAAGCTCCAAGTAGCCCAACGAGCTATGGAGAGGGCTATGCTCGGAGTCTCTCTGCGAGATCGAATCAGAAATGAGGAGATCCGTAGAAGAACCAAAGTTACCGACATAGCCCAACGGATTGGCAAGTTGAAATGGCAATGGGCAGGGCACATAGCGCGGAGGACTGATGACCGATGGGGTCGGAAAGTTCTCGAGTGGAGACCACGTACCGGCAAGCGCAGCGTAGGACGTCCACCCACAAGGTGGACGGATGACCTCATTAAGACCGCAGGATCGCGCTGGATGCAAGCCGCTTCCAACCGGTCTTATTGGAGATCCATAGGGGAGGCCTATGTCCAGCAGTGGACTTCTTATGGCTGATGGATGGATGGACCAGGGGAATAATGTCGGATCGAGAAAATATGAAAGAGCTGCATTAATTTAGTATGGCATGAATTAGTAAGAGATGAAAAATATCTCGATTCGGTGTTGATGGCAAGATTTTTCTCCCGGGGACGTTAAATTTTCCAATTTATTTCCAATAGATTTTGAACTTTGATTTTTTGTAGCTAATATTTGTTTAATTACAATTATTTAATTATTGTGAGCTGTGTGTGTGATATTTTTACAATATTCAACATAATTTGGTATGGTATCCTAGATGAAGCCCTTTGTTTTCACAAGACCTTTCATGATGCTGTAATTTCATACTCATTTCGACACCTTTTCTCGTAAAGTTTGCTATTTACGGTCTTTGAAGGTTTCCATGAAAGCCAATAAAGAACATAAGGAGTCCATGTGCGGTGCTAACAAGCCAATATTGTAAAGATTAGTGGTCAGCTTGGACGTAAGGGTGTGGTAACACTGCAAGCGAGAAAGAAGAAAATTTCATTCGAAATTCTGACAGTAATCAGAATCTAAATTATTTATTGCCAAAATATTATCAATACTCAAGATAAGTGTCATAATAATTATAATGATATGAGAGGCATGGTTATAGTTGAATTTTTGGACCTATTTTTATTTTTAAATTATGACATTTGCATAATCAAATGATATGGGTCTTGGGCCATATCAGCCACTCTAGATAAGCCGGGGTAGAATACTTATAAAACATAATTCTTTCGATGTGTCAGAAGGTGAAGTATACACCTAATTATCTGTCACTTTTTCCCACGTCGAAATAGCTATTTTCGTGGTCGTATGCTAAGCTAGCAGAACGGGTTGGTGGATTCCTATAACGCCACAAAATTTAGAACATTTGTGTTTGTTCTAGTTAAGTATAAATTGTAATGTTTTTGTATTTCTATTATTGGTGTGAAACAACAAAAAAAATATTATTGTTATTATTCTTTACACAGTAGATAGTAGTGGAGAAAATTTGGCCTTTTCATGACAAAATTATTGCATGAAAATATATAATATAAAAACAATGTAGCATCATAAAATTTTATATTGATTTTATGAATTTCAAAATGTTTCCAAGTTTACAAAAAAAAATGACATTTATTTTCACAATCTTTAAAATTCTAAGTTTCAAAAAATGACCTATCTACTTTTGTAGTCTTCTGCAACACCCGCTATCAAAACTACCAGCTCCCATTGTAGAGGCCAAGGCAATGTGACGTCGTATATCAAAAGTATGTGAATTACTGTTATGATCCCTTTTGCAATAAAGGTGGCGGCTACTGTAAGCTTATTTCGATTCAAGATTTTTGTTCTATAGAGGGGGGGCAACTAGATTGTTTTAGTATTACATACTATACTAATATATAATATAATATTACATACTATAAAACTTATACAAACTAAACAAAAATTAAAATAATTTTAATTTTATAGTGCATCCCACACTAAGTATAGTTTATCTCAAAGAGTTATTTTTGTGATAAACATTTCAAAAATTCGTCGCGAATACAGGACTCGAACCTGCGTCTTTGGATCACTAGGACGCTATAAGTTGGTTAAAATGATAAACACTTCACAAATCCGCCGCAAATTCAGGACTGCGAATTAGCTCATTTGGGAAAGCGTCGGGCTAGTGTTCTGAACACGCAGGTTTGAGTCCTGCATTCGCGTCGAATTTTTGAAATGTTTATCACAAAAATAACTAAACGAAAATTCTCTAGCATTAACATTTGTAAAATGAAAATGAATGAAATAAAATTCATTAAATTAGTTGTATTTGAGAGTAGGTAGCTAAATACTTTAGTTCACGCATTTGCCGGTTATTTTATTAATTTTGATTGATTAAGCTGTGTTAATGTTAACAACAAATTATAAAAAAAATGTATCGTAGATACTAATATGCCGACTTTATGCAGATAAATACCTAGGTAATTAACATAATAAGTACAATAGTGCATTAGAAAATACTATCCGGGGTTATTTATAATCAATAAGCATCCTTTTAGATTCTGTACATCGGAACTAACAACTTTTGTTCTGCGACTTATATTAATTCTCAAAAAAAAATGTTGTTGTTCTATAGAAAAATATCGTTCACCCTCGACAAAATATATGGAACAGCTGATTTTTTTTTTTGAGTTTGGACAAAAGTTGTTAGTTTTGATGTACAGAATAAGCCCTTAAAAGGATGCTTATTGATTAGAAATAACCTTGTAGATACCTGATAATTACTAATGAGCAGAGGAATTCGGCGAAGGAAAACATCGTGCAGCAACCTGAATAATGGCGTAGGTAAATGCATAGGTACGTAAGTACTGCAATGGACCAGCATTGTGGGTATTTATATTATATTGTATTATATTTGTATTTGTATTTATACTGTATGGCCAAATCGCTCTTCGTGGTTAGGTAGGTACTATTAAAAAACAACATAGTGATAGTAGACAGTTGAAATAGCTAAAAAATAATGATTGATCTCATTAATTTTATCAATCACTTTGTTCTCGAAATATCTTCGAACTTATCTACTTCAAATTCCAAAGACATCTTTTGAAATCCAACAGTATCAAAGTAATAAATTTATTACTTCACAGATCAATAAGCAGCGGAATGACAAAGCAAATTAATAATACTGGGAAAGTTTATGAAACAGCCGTCTAGAAGTTTCCAATAATCGAACGGCAGATGTCAACAAAGACGGTAAACTTCCGAAAGAGTTGGGAAGTAATATCGTTCTCCCACGGGCGAGTCAATAATAAACAACGAGGGGCGTTTGATACACTTGTAAACTAATAACCCCGCCCTTCTGTTTCTAACTCTCGGAATCTTTTGTTTACATAACATCTTCGAGCAAATATCTACAGATCCACAATCCTTAACTGAGAGTAGTAAAATAAATTCCGAGCTCCGCCATACATACCTACTCAGATATAAGAAATAATTCACAATAATCCATTTCGCCGATTCTCACCGTTATGTCACCTAATGAGAACTTTTCCAACTGAACGCTACCGTGGCTCGGATGACACGTTAAATCATAGGTACCGGTTGTTTTAACCGTTTAGCCATGTCAGGGGCCTTCCGGCGGACTAAAACTCTGACACCAGGGCTAGCCACCCGGCCTATACGAACTTACTTACCTACTTTAATACTTTTAACCGAGCACTTTGGCATGGCGCGGATTTGTATCGGCTTGCAATCGCCTAATGATAAACTATAATGCCTGCCCAATACGTATATTGGGCAAGGTTTTGGCTCGGACACATTTTTTTTCACGATTGTGACTCTATCAATACTTGCTCGATGCATTATACATGCCAAAAGCGGAAAGATGGGGAAATAATTGGCGATAGTCGATATCTTTAAGACATGGGGTCCAGTGGGAGAACGGCCACCTTACAAGTTTCAAGAGTAAGTAGTTTCAAACCTGGTCCTGTACCTATCAATTATTATATTTATATCTTGAATTGGAATTAATGCACATTTTTTCTAAGGTAACCTGCTTTCACCAGTAGAAGAAATTTGATGACAAATGATGTGATTGTGAATCTACCAACCCGAATTGGGTAGCGTAGTATATATGGCTTAATTACCCTTCGTAGGAAGGGGAATTCCTCTAAACCAACTGCTTTCGCACAACTAGATATGCGATCCGGAATATTAAGCCTGCCATATTAGTATTTGTTTTAAGTATCAATGTGTTTCCTGTAGGTTCCTAGAGTAGGGATATACCTACAAAATGTAATTAGAATAGCGCAGTGCAGGAGTACTTTCCTGATAATTAAGTAAGCAAGACAAACACAAAGTACATAATACATTCATCATAATTATCATCATCAGCCGTAGGACGTCACTGCTGGACTGCTGGACTCCCCTGTGGATTTCCAATAAGCCCGGTCGGAAGCGGCCTGAATCCAGCGGGTTCCTGCGGTTTTTAGCATATTGTCGG
Source organism: Hypomecis atomaria (assembly GCA_964007245.1). Lineage (NCBI taxonomy): Eukaryota > Metazoa > Arthropoda > Insecta > Lepidoptera > Geometridae > Hypomecis > Hypomecis atomaria. The sequence goes on from OZ023291.1 coordinate 15,565,375, forward strand.
TCCACCTAGACGGTGGATATCCTACGCTGCACTTATCGGTGCGTAATACATTACTTTTCGTATATTCATTGATTCGAATAATCAAATCACTATTTAAGAACAATTTTGTTTTTCAAGTCATCGTAGGTACCTATCTACTGCACTCTACCTTACCATGGCAGTATATTACTTCAATTACAATTTTGTCAATAAAAAGTTTGATATCACTCTCCCTTGAGCCACCCCAAATCCTATATTAATAAACAATAGACTGCGACAAATAAGCTGCTGCTAGAAACAATTGGTTTGAGAATTCCGGCCGAAGAGGGTGACTTGATTGAATTTTTTCGAGGTTCTATTTTGTAACACGATCTGTACCTCCAAATTGGTTTTATTCGATAACTTGTGATCATGGACATATTTTTATCCTGTACTGTTATGCGTTGTTCTGTGGAATTTCTTTTAGTGAAAGAGATTTTATTTCTGAGTATTAATTCTGTAGCGCGAACTTTGTTTATAACGATCACATAAATTAAACCCGGGGCGGTTTAGTCTACGGCTATATAGTTGACCGCGGGTGGCATTTACAACTGAGCACTGCAATGGCTCGGATAAAACTTTAAATAGTGAGTACTGGTTGTTCTAACCGTTTCTATGTCAGAAATCTTCAGGCGTCTTAAAAACTAACCACCCGGTCTATACGAACTTACGTAAGTTCTAGATTTTCGCCTAAATGCGCAGGTAAAACTTATAGAGACCTAATTTACTTTTTTCAATATTTTCATGAATATGGGATGTAAGCAAAAAAGAAATCGGTGTAATGGACAGTATGTCATAGGTGTGAATAGGTAGGTATGTCATATGGGTAAGTGTTATTTATCTATCTATATCTTGCAGTCATTATAAACTAGTTAAATTGAATTCAAGGCCGTAATACAACAAAACTAGAAACAGAATTTATAAAATTCCTGCAAAAAAAAAACATATTTGTTAACACATCGGTAACTTACAAAAATGTTGGTTTTAACAGACAAGCAAATTAACAACTTACTTTTAGGGCCTAATTTTTTATCTCTCGAATATACATCTCTAAAAGGTATGCGCAGTGTGACTTGTTTATCACAGTATTTTAATTTTTGCCCCAAATAAATACTTTTAACATTGAATTGTTATCTAAATTATTCTAATATCGTACACGTGTTGAGTTTAAATTGAGTCGCAAACCACTATGAGCTCTCAGAACTCAGTGGTTAATTAAACCTTACGAACTTGGTCTATGAAATAATTTCCATAAACGATTTAGCTAGAACACGGTACCAACCAACAAGTTTGTAAGAGAGCTTTCATCTCCACTTAAGACTGTCATTAAAAAGTTATTGTAAATCAATGTAGCAACAAATGGGGGTAATATTAAGCGTAATGTTGCTAAATTTCTAACGCAGTTGTAGTATAATGTAGAGCCGTAATTGGTCACGGCGTTGAAAGTCTTGCATTATTTTTATAGTTAAGTGGCTAGGGTCGATACAATGCTTTGCTATTAAAGAAAAAGAAACAAATTTGTAGCATGTTAGCACGAATTCTTGGCCACTGCAGTGGGTAAAACTACTTGATTTGTGCGCACCTATTTCAGTGAGGCCAAAATCGGCAGGATACTTACGGATATTTTGACGTAAATTTCGAAAAGAACAAAATAAAATATAATGCTAGCAAGTGTTGCTTTTCAATAAATAAAAAACTTTTTCTAATCGGATTTCTATAGTAACTTCAATATACGACCCGTCACATTATTAGCCGATAGACTTATCACGCTTATATAGTTTGTGAACAGATTGTAAGCGTGGAAGCAAGACGTTAGTTTTTTTCTATTTACGCAAACAAACAATGGCGGCGGCGTCCCGGTAGGCGCGGCTGAATGAGCTAATTATTTACAATCCGACACGCAACCTGAGCCTTGCCCTAAAAAAGTGTTACGTGAAATCACATTTCCTAACTTCAATTTGTGCCGACATTCAAAAAGTAAACAAAAGGGTAACAGGAACAATCTACCTCCACTGACAAAATTAACGAAAAATAACTCCGCGCTCAATACCACGATTTACTCGGAATTTTAAATGACAAAACTCCAGTCAAGCTCCAGTTAAAATTTAAAATTCGAAATGTTACAGCGGTCCCGATAATGATATTTAAAATCGTTATTTTTTTAAAGTCTACATGGCCAGTAGTGGTGTGCCGAGACGATGCGTCGGTCGCGTGATCGGCTCGCGTGTCCCATGCCTGGCTCAAATTAAAACCCAACCGATAAGACACCGCGCACCTCACGACTGTCGCCCGACGCGTCTCTTTTAATTACGCACCCCACACCAAACGTATCTACCCCTTCCAAATTAAAACCAAAAAATAACAATTTGTTTAGAAAACATGTCTCGAATACGCTCATTAATAAAATTACAGGCTTGGAAATAGGGCATGTTATTTTCGGTCGTGTCAGTATTAAAGTCTTTGCTTCGTTAAAATGGTACGGAATATTTTCTGAGCAAACAACATCCGACAAAATAAAATTAATGGTATCGATTAACAGGCGTCGCCAGCGAGAGATCGCGTGCGACTGATGTGGACTCGGACACCTTCTGTGCTTGGGAGCTGTCCATGTCAATTTTAATTGGGCCAGTCCTTTTGCTCTTGTAGCGATGCGGAGCGTGATTGTCCCATCCTTATTTTATGTGAGGGTCACGAAAATTAATAATGGTCTTTAGTTTTTGCAGCGGTAAATGTTTGCATTGCTCGGAGAAACTTTGAAGGCATCCTGTGATTTCTCACGGCATTTCGTATTTACCACTGGAATTTATACTTCCTGGTGGATATTTATTATTATTTTATAAAATTCTTTTTTTTTACGTTTAGCCTACATGGTAATTAACCTAAACTAAAAACTAAACGTACCATCGTTTAGTTTTTACGGATATTAAAATGACTATTTCAGAAGTGATAAATTAGAGAAGAGTTCATAGCAAGTGGCAATAACTATATTATAGATAGGTACTAAGTGTAACTCGTCATTGGAAATTTCTTTGGCATGCAATACAAAAGCTCTTATGTAGCTCCGCATCATAAAAAGATATGGCGTCTCGTCTCGAGTTTGCTTCTATGATACATAAAGTTTACTTAAAGAGAGAACAAAATAATACTGAATGTTCTAAACAACTGAACAGATTTAGAACTTGTTCCTGTTAGATGATAGTATGAAATTGTCGTTTAAGTTATAGGTACAACAGTGACTAATATAACTCTGCATTAGGTATAAAAAGATCAGAGCTCAAATATTGCGTCGCAATAACCTAAATTCACTAAATATCACAAGTTCGCTTCTATGGTAGCTAGTACCTACGTGTTGTAGTTTACTTAGGTAAACAGCGAGTAGCAAAAGGCAACTGACTTTATTAATGTATGTACATAGTTAGGTACTGTACTGTACTTGTTTTGTAAGGAACTATAGAAATCTATAAGTATAAGAAAATGATACAATGAATTGTCTTACTGTCATACTGTACCAGCCTTTTTAATAGTCCACTGCAGGACGTAGGCCTACCCACGAAGGGTGATTGGACCATATCCACCACGCTGTTACATAGTTAGGTGGCTGGTCGTTTAGTAAGTAAATTCATTTAGGCCAGGTGACTAGCCCTGGTCTCAAATTTTTGTAGCCACCTAAAGGCCTCTGACATTGACCGTTTATATAACCAGGCCTACAATTTACCGTATCTTTCTAGCCACGGTAGCGCTGACCCGCGGGCACCCATCTGAAGTCTGACCGTGCTGAACCTTGCTTAACTAGGGTTAATCGCTGACAGACACCTAGTCAAACTACGCTATAAGCGCTTCAGCGCTACGCAAGTCGTTTGAAAGCACAGTTTAAGTTATGCAACGGTGACTAACATAACTCTGCATTATAAAAAGATCAGAGCTCAAAAATGGCGTCGCGATGATCTAATTTCATGGCGCGTGGTCCATTCAACGCTCGATTACGTGCCAGCAAATTGGTCCATTCATTGCCGGAGCTAAGTCTCGGAACGTCTTCAAGCGTTCTATTGTCTAAAGCTGTGTTTAGTGGAGCTTCGAATAAATGTTGTTCGATTTTTTTAAATACGATCGCTTCTGGTTGTAGCAGCTTTTACCTGCTTTTTGTCTTTTATGCTTAATTATGTACAACGCAAAGCATTGCTGCTGGTTATTGAGTTAAGTAAATAATAAAGTAAGTGAATAATAATAGAAAGTATCAAACTCTTTCAACTCCTAATGAAGTGTTTCCATCGTTTAGTTTTTGTTTTTACTTAATGTTTAATTAAATTCACTAACATATAATATAGCTCTTAACTATTTTTGCAATCTTATTAAATTCATTTACTATCATCATTATCATATTATTATCAACCGTAGAAAGTCCACTGCTAAAATTAAAGGCGTTCTCTGATTTTCCAATAACAGAAGCAGATTACATCGAGCTTGTTCTTGCGGTCTTGATTAGACTTTAACTTGCTAATCCACTAGGCGACTAGGCTATAAAAATTGATTATATTTTACAAAAACGCCTACACAAACCAATCCAACTTAATACTGAGCTTGTGCTGCCATCGCATCACGTTGTCTGGAAATTCCCTAAGTCCCTGAGCGTTTTCAAGCTTCCTATTGTCTAAATGAGACTGTTATCTTAGCATTAGTATATACGGTATTACGGCTCCATTCAATGGCCTTTCAGGAAGTAAGCTTCCTTAGTTATTGTGACGATTTATTTTGATTACATTCGCTACCTGAACCTTAAGAGTCTTTAGAATGGTGATCATAATGGCTTGTCATCGTGTTGTTTGGGTTGTCAGGTTTCGAAATTCAATTCAGAATTACTAAGCTCATCTCGAATTTTATCTTTGGTGTTATTTAGGTCTTGGATGTTCGTTATAAGCCCACTTCTGCAATAGGTAGATAATTATTTATTAGTTTAACCACAATTACAATACAAGAACACACGAAAAAAAAACATTACAAACTTGTTACACTAAATGGCGGCCTTATCGCTTCAAGCGATTTCTTCCAGGCAACCAAAAGGCAGGCAATTGAGGTTCTTGCTTCGGCTTTATATTTTTCATGATGGTATACCATATTTTTCAGTAGCGAATTAACTTGCCATTTTTTAGCTGCTGCCAAAACATAAAATCATACGTGTAGCTGTATTTAATTCAATTTTTGGTAAATATTTGACTCTACAGATAATTACGCAGAATTCAGAAATTATACAATTTGACTTTGTCTAATTGCAGTTTCATTTACGTACTATCTGTATAAGTATGTATTTGAAAATATGTATAATGTAGTGTTACGAGATGGGTTCTTGGATAATCAGTTAAAACGCCGATTGTACACTTTGCACTTTATTGCACAAAATCACAGTACACACGACACAACTGGTTCGCACAATACTTCACACTGGCACTGATATTCACACAACTAGTCACTTCACAATCACTGGTACCGCACTTGAACACGAGATGTTTTCGCTCCGGTATAAAACGCGATAACTGCTACGAACGAAAACCATCGCCCTATTTATATCGGAATAAGGGTTCTCTAGAAATCTGTAGAATATTCGGTGCCATTGTGACTGACAAAGTAAACAAGTGTAAAGTTCGAGAAACCCTATTGTTCTTAATTATTACGAAAACACCACAAAAAATCTGACAAACAACAAACAATAGACGCGACACAAAGGCCGGTGCCGCCTGAGTCATAAAACCATAAATCTCGCGATTAGGTGTAAACAACTAGCCGTCGTACCGCGCGCTGCTTACTGCGTAACACCACCTCCTCCCAAGACATGCTCGTCCCGAGCATCGTTGCATCCGTGATATCGCGCCAATCGATCCACGTGAACTATTTTGGGGGCACCTCGAGATCCTTTCTGTATGCGGAACGTCACGTCGTTGATCTTGGTCACCACTCGGTACGGTCCATCCCATTTGGCTTGTAGCTTTGGAGACTTCCCTTTGCTGCGTATGGGATTGTGCAGCCATACCATCGAGCCTTCCTCGAACCCAGGATTGTTAGCCCTTCTGTCGTATCGAGTCTTCATTCTTTCAGATGCTTGCTGGCCATGCTCTCTAATGTGCTCATAGATGTCGTTCATCTTGTTCCGGAGGTCACTGGCGTACTCAGTTATGGGCTGTGGAGAATCCGGTGGAATGCCAGTCATTAAGTCGGCTGGTAGCCGTAATTCCCGTCCAAAATTGGCAAAAGCGGGAGTGACATTGGTGCTCTCATGAACAGCACTTCGGTATGACAACAAAAATGGCTGGATATGCTTGTCCCAATCCCGTTGTTTGCTTCCGACTACTTTTGCCAGGTATCTCTCCAGAGTTTGGTTGAATCGCTCCACCATTCCATCTGATTGCGGGTGGTAAGACGTTGTCCTTGTTTTGTGTCTCTTGAAACAGCTGAGATTCAAAATTTCTTCCTTGGTCACTGTGGATTTCCAATGGTACTCCAAATCGACAGAATACTTCATGCACCAATTTGTCTGCTATCGTCGATGCCTCTTGGTTCGTAATTGCGAAGACTTCCGGCCACTTGGTGAAGTAATCCATGACGACAAGGAAGTACTTGTTGCCACTTTCACTCACAGGAAATGGTCCGGCCACATCCAGTGCGATTCGCTCCCATGGTGCTCCAACATTATACAGCTTTAATGCTCCTCTGCTGCGGGTATGCGGACCTTTCACTGATGCACAGCTCGTACATTTCCGTACCCAGTCTTCTACGTCATCTCTGCAGTTGATCCAGTAAAACCTTTCTCGAATTTTCAAGAGTGTCCGTTTCACACCCAGATGTCCTCCCGAAAACCCTTCGTGGTACAGCTTCAAAACTTCAGGTATCTTTGCTCTGGGTACAACCATTTGGAGATGGCACTGATTGCCACGAGCATTTTCCCATTTTCGGCAAAGTACTCCCTCTTGAAGCACCAGACTATCCCATTGCGCCCAATAGCTCTTTGTCGTAACACTCATTGAAGCAATAGCACTCCAGTCTGGCTTAGGGTCATCTGATTCCATCCATTCAAGAATCGGCTTGATGTCGGCGTCTTCTTCTTGTGCAACCTGAAGGGTTTCTTTCCATTCATCGCCGATGTCAGCTTTGAGCATTCTGACGGGCACTGAATCTTTCGACTCATATCTTGAGCAATGCTTGCAGTCTTCTGAGCATGGCCTTCTTGATAGTGCGTCCGCGTTGCCATGAGATTTTCCACTGCGATGCTCCGTGGTGAAGTCAAACTCTTGTAGTTGCTCAATCCATCTTGCCACTTGGCCTTCGGGATCCTTAAACTGTAGTAGCCACTTAAGAGCAGCGTGGTCGGTCCTCAGATGGAATTTTCGCCCGAGCAGGTACTTGCTAAAATGTCGCAATGTCTTCACCACTGCAAGTAGCTCTTTTATGGTCACACAGTAGTTCCTTTCCGGCTTGGACAGGGATTTGCTGAAATACGCGATCACCACTTCTTGGTCTCCTTTCCTTTGTGACAGTACTCCTCCAATGCTGGTGTTGCTGGCGTTAGTGTCCACGATGAACTCGTTCTCTGTGTCCGGGAAGCCAAGAATAGGCGTATTACAAAGTCGCTTCTTTAGCTCTTGAAAAGCTGCGTCGCAATTTTTGTCCCAGAGGAAGGGTCGTTTTTCCTCAGTCAGTCTATGCAACGGCTTGGCTATGTCAGCAAAGTTCTTCACGAATCGCCTATAGTAGGAGCATAAACCCAAGAATGCTCTAACTTCCGTCTTGTCTTTTGGCACAGGCCAATCCTTGACAGCACTGACTTTTCCTGGATCCGTCTGTACGCCAGCTTCGGAAATCACATGTCCCAGGAAATTCACTTGCCTCTTGAAGAAGGAACATTTCTTCGGACTCAGCTTGAGATTGGCTGCGCGAATCTTAGTCAATACTCGTTCCAGGTTTTGCAGGTAGTCTTCGAAGGTTTTTCCCACAATTATGATGTCGTCCAAATAGACTAGGCATGCATCTCCAATCAGTCCCGCGAGCACTAACTCCATTAGTCTTTCGAACGTAGCGGGCGCGTTGCACAATCCAAACGGCATCTCGTTGAATTGCCACAGGCCTTTTCCCGTCGAAAATGCGGTCTTCTCTTTATCTTTAGGATCTATTTCCACTTGCCAGTATCCGCTCTTCAAGTCCAGCGTAGTGAACCACTTCATACCTGTCAGTGTGTCTAATGTGTCATCAATCCTCGGTAAAGGATAGCTGTCTTTCTTCGTTACGTCGTTGAGTCGTCGATAATCAACGCAGAACCGCATACTGCCATCCTTCTTTTTCACTAGAACCACTGGCGAACACCACGGACTGGATGAAGGTTCTATCACACCATTGCGTGCCATGTCTTCGATCATTGACTCAACTTCTTTTTCTCGAGCCACTGGTATCCTTCTTGGCCGCTGTCGAATCGGTGACACGCTTCCTGTATTTATTGTGTGCTTCACTAATCCAGTCTTCCCGTTGACAGCATCATCGAGAGCAAATATGTCGGTGTAGCGCTGCAGCATCTTCTTTGCCATCAGAAGTTCTCTTTCGGTCAGGTCTTTACGGGAGTCTTCCAATAGCGTTGACACTGTGTAACTCCCAGCACAGTTGTATTTCTCCTTTGGTTGTTCTTGGCATCTGCGCATCCAGTCTACTTCTTCACAAGTACCGATTGGGGTTCCTCCTTTGATGAGTTGTTCCTCGTTACTTGTGTTGAGAACACGCACCACAGCGGTATTAGTAGTCCTCACCAGAGTTTGGGCCAATAACCATGGTTGATCACCTTCCGACTGTTCTATTAGCACACATCGTCGTTGATGTCCCAACTTCGGCGGTAATCTAACTGCCACAATGGTCTCCGATCTAGGTGGAAGAACTGTTCTCTGCAGACAATAAACCTTTCCTGATGTGGCGCCTTCCATGAAGATTTCTTCTCTTCCACACTTCAAGATTCCTTGGTTGACGTCTATCTCGCAATGATGTTCTCGCATGAAGTCAAGACCCAGAATGCAATCGTCGACTATATCAGCCACAATGACTTTGTGATGGAAAGTTTTCTCACCCAACTGTAACTCCACCAGCTTCTCTCCTCGGACGGATATGTGCTGACCGGTCGCCGTCAGAAGTTGAACAGTTTTGCAGCTTTCGAAGTTCGCAAGAAAGCGCTTAGCCAGTCGGGAACTGATGACAGTGCGAGAAGCTCCAGTATCCAATGTCAGCTTGCAAGAAGTTCCATTGATGGCACCATTGATGATCAGGCTGTTCCCATCGTGAGCTTGTGAGACTAATATCTTTGGGGCCTTTTCCAGACCGGCCAGCACCCGCCCCTTGGTCCTGGCGCTTACTCGTTTCCCTGCTGCTGTGTGGTTTCACGGTTCGTCTGTTCCTGTAGTGGTCGATCGTCCCTTGGTCGGCGTGGCTTCGGGCAACTCCGCCATAAATGGCCTCTCTCTTCACAGTTGTAGCATCTTGGGCCAAACCTTGTACGACATGACGCTTCTTTAACTTCTCTTAAGTGTTGAACATCTCTCGATGGATTTCGTACTGCCTCCACTTCCAAGACTTGGGCCAAAGCTTCCTTTAGTGTTTTGTGATGCCCGAGTTTCACTGCAGTTCTAACTTCGAAGTCTGCTATCCCGTTAGAAAACGCTTCCACTAGATGCTCGTCGTTGGGTAACGGTGCTGACTGATAAGCCTTCCGGAACAGTTTCTCCACCTCGACGGCCAACTGTTGAAGACTTTCGTTACGACGTTGCACTCTGTTCTTCAACTGCGCTCGGTACACACGTTCCAGGTGCTCATCACCGTAGCGACTCTCCAGCGTTTCCATTAATTTATCGTAGGTCACTTCCTTACCCACGGCATCGAGAATACTCAGGGCTTCGTCGCGAAGGCTCATTATGAGGGCGTTCATGGCTTGGTCTTTGTCCCATCCATTGGTTTTAACAGCGGCGTCAAATTGAATTTTATAGGCTGCCCATGATGATGTCCCGTCGAAAGGCGTCACTTTGATCTTTTGTGAAGCTGGCAAGAAGGTTGTAGATGCAGCGATTCCATTTCCAGACTTGATAACGTTCAAGGTCCTTCTTACGTCAGCAATCTGCGTTTCCGCCTCGAAGATGCGAGATTCATGATCCTCCATCTTTTTGTTGTGCTCCTTTATGCTGGCGTCGTGCTGATCGACCGTGTCCTTGACCTCTTTTATCTCTTTGCCCAAAGTCGTCTGTAAGCTTGAAAGCAGTTCTTCTTTTTGGCGAGCCTGTTCTTCTCTGTTGTTGCGGGCCAATTCTTCCTTGTTGCGATCCAATTTTTCTTCCAGTTGGCGAGCCTGTTCTTCCAGTAGACGAGCCTGGTCTTCTTTGTTGCGATCGAACATCGACTGCATAATCGACATCATTGCAGCCATATCAAATGCCACAGAAGTGGCTGGTGCTGCAGCAGGCGTCGCAACCGGTGCCACAGTAGGTGCTGCAGGAAGTGCCGCAGGAAGTGCCGCAGCAGATGCTTCCGGGTTCCTGGAGTCGTCGTTGGTTGCCTCGGACTCGCTGACTTCCATTAACAGCGTATTTCCGAAGCGTCGTTGGTCGACCTCCTCCTGGCGTCGCTCCTGCTCTTCTAGTCGGCGCGCTTCCTCCTGTCGGCGCTGGCTCCTTGTGCGAGGTGTCTCGTCGTCGTATGGCGTTACCGGCATTTTCAGTTATCCACCCTTCTGACACCAAATGTTACGAGATGGGTTCTTGGATAATCAGTTAAAACGCCGATTGTACACTTTGCACTTTATTGCACAAAATCACAGTACACACGACACAACTGGTTCGCACAATACTTCACACTGGCACTGATATTCACACAACTAGTCACTTCACAATCACTGGTACCGCACTTGAACACGAGATGTTTTCGCTCCGGTATAAAACGCGATAACTGCTACGAACGAAAACCATCGCCCTATTTATATCGGAATAAGGGTTCTCTAGAAATCTGTAGAATATTCGGTGCCATTGTGACTGACAAAGTAAACAAGTGTAAAGTTCGAGAAACCCTATTGTTCTTAATTATTACGAAAACACCACAAAAAATCTGACAAACAACAAACAATAGACGCGACACAAAGGCCGGTGCCGCCTGAGTCATAAAACGATAAATCTCGCGATTAGGTGTAAACAACTAGCCGTCGTACCGCGCGCTGCTTACTGCGTAACAGTAGTATATCAGTCTCTGGCAGCCATATGACCGCCAGACACCGTGGATGTCCCCTAATTTATATTTATTAACTATAAAAATAAGAAAAGAAAAAGAACAATATATCTGTTTTACTTGCATCAAGTATACAGATAATCAATATTACTTAGGTAACGCCTCTAAAACAGTATTTTTGCGTTAATTTTTTGCCAGAATACAGCTCTAGTGCATTATTTTTCATCGGTTCAAAATACACGCAAAATTGATTTTTATAAGCTTCAGGCACGAGCTGTGTGTGTTCAGATAAAAACCCAACCAATCCTTTTTACTGAAAACGAATGACAATATTCCTTCTAATTCCAGAAACTGGGTAACTACTTCGGAGTAACATTCGTTCCCGTAAGTGCCGACTCGTGGAGAGAGCTCTTGGGATTCATACCATCGACTTTATCGACTCTCATAGTTGTAAATTTCAGTTTCTAAAGTTGAACAAAGTGTCTTCAGTGATTGCCTTTGTAAACCGGCGTAACGGCATTTTTAAATTTGAATCGGTAATCCAATTTTCTATTTTTAGGGTTCCGTACCCAAAGGGTAAAAACGGGACCCTATTACTAAGACTTCGATGTCCGTCTGTCTGTCTGTCACCGGGCTGTATCTCATGAACCACGATAGCTAGGCATCTGAAATTTTCACAGATGATGTATTTCTGTTGCCGCTATAACAACAAATACTAAAAACAAAATAAATAAATATTTAAGGGGGGCTCCCATACAACAAACGTGGTTTTTAGGAGTTTTTTGCTCGCTTTTTATTAAAAGCGTTATTACGGCAAGAGGAATGGGGTTCCCATACGGTACGGAACTCTTCGTGCACGAGAGTCCGACTCGCACTTGGCCGATTTTTTTTTAAATTGTACGCTTCAATATTGATTGCATGTAGCTGAAATCGTTCTTATGAGTGCTACAAAAAAAATGCTTACTACTTTGTTTCAAACTGTTCAAATAATTCAGCGACCCAATAAATACGTTCTTCAAAATTAGGTAATAATATTTTATTCGATGTGAGTCTATATTTGCGCCATTTCCAAAATAAGACACTTTTATGATCAGTGATGTATTGTTTAAGTTCTTATCATGTGAAGCACTTAGCTACTGTATTTAAGTATGTAATTGTGTGTATTTATCGTTAACGATCGTTATTGTTAAAATTGAAAATCGAATTTGGAAAAAAATAGCACTGGACTGGATAGTTAGCATTGGCATTATAAGAGAGAGGCTTATACCCAACAGTAAGATAGAGAAGGCCGGGGATCATGATGTCATGATAGCTGAAGAATAGAAAACAACTTATTCTATTACTATACGGCAAACTTTGAAAGAACTTAACATCTCGCCATCGTTCTAGACGACACTCTATTCTAATACAGAAAAAACATGAAGTACCTATGACATTACTCTCAAAAGAGGACTTAATCAGATGGTTGGAGCAAGTGACACGTAAACTGTTGAAAGGAGAGCGGAAGACATTAATCATACACAGGATACCCTACTCGCCGTTTGTAAGACTCGTCATCTAGATGTGAAATATGCGGGGAATGCGTCATTAGGAGACGGGGACGCCCTTCACCTTGCTATAGAACAAAACGTCAGTAAGGATGCGACAGGACGAGACAGTTTATGTAGCCACGTACTGTTATAGTCTCAGACCAAATTAAAAAATCAAGATAGACCGTCGTGAACAGACAAGTGAGGCCGGTTTTTTATACATGTAGTGAGTGCGTCGGTAATGCGCCGCCATAGTTCGACTGACGAGCCAAGGCGTAGTTTCCTTGTACGTGTATGTGTGTGTAATTGTGTCTGTACACGGCGAGGCGTAGTTCTGCCGGCCTCACTTGTTTTATTCACAATTTTCTGTCTTCATTTCTTTATTTGGTCTGAGGTTATAGTAAGCCCAAATCTTTGTATGGTCTCTGAAGTTAGGCACAAGTCAAGCGCAGCGCAGGCTACTCAGTGTGAGCTTCAAAACCTCAAACAGATAAAGGCAGCAGTGTAGCCAGTGTAGGTACACATAAATGATACTGAAGCTGCCTGAATATCGCTTACAACAATTTACAAGTCCCAAGCATGACTTGTAAATTATCTCATTTCGAATTTGAATTAGAAGCTTCCGAAGTATTTAAGTTAGACTAAGAGACAGCAAAGCTATATTGGTATGGCTTGAAGTGATTCTATCGCTAATTTTTCCTCACACAGCGTTCATTTAAATAAAATGAAAAAGTATGAAATGTAGTTCTGTATGTTTCTAAAACTATTTAAATTTTAGGCATTCAAAATTTGAGTTTGAGAGAGGTTGTACGTTGACATTAAGTATGATGTTAGATTTTGAATAACATTCACAACGTAGTATTTTCCACAATCTTGACTAAGACAGGCATCGTCACTACAAAGTATAAAATAAAGTCGCTTTTTGTCTGTTTGTTTGTCTGTATGCTTAAATCTTTAAAACTACGCAACGGATTTTGATGCGGTTTTTTTTAATAGATAGAGTGATTCAAGAGGAAGGTTTATATGTATAATACACCTGGGCGAAGCCGGGGCGGGTCGCTAGTTTAGGAAATAAATTATTACAAAAACACAGGGAACTACTACCTAATGAAAATAAACTTTTCTCTAAAATGTGAATAATGACATTTCCTTTTATATTCAGGAAAAAAGAACCATTTCTCTGTTCGGTTCCAGTCACCGGTTTTAGACACTCTCCGTGGCTGTACTCAGACAGTCTCGGTACCCGGTTTCAGGGTCCGGAACTAGCCAAAACCTTTGTACGTGCGAATTTTACACCCAACAAAATAATATTTAAATTCCTTGAGCATTTTTATGCAATTCATTTTATATTTTTATTGCTTCTTGTTTGTGTTTGTTATTTAATTAAAACAACGCCAAATAATAATCATTTATCGCCAAAAATGACATTACCGAATTCCATTATCTACATAATTTGAACAGTTTCCACAAATCAATGTGACATCCATGTACATTATTGTCAATTTATCAAGAACGGCTCGGCTACTTTGGGAGTAATAAAATATAAGAGTGTTTCTTTTTAAAATCTTTTCACAATTGGCAAAATATCGACATAAGTACATACACATAAAAACATATAAACGAACATTGTAGGTACCTCCTCCTTATTGGAAGTCGGTAAAAAGAATCATCTTTCACATAGCATAAGATTCATTCAACCATGTACCGCATGTACCCACATAAGTTCACTTACTGTATATTTAAGTTTCTATCACAGATAAAACAGTAGTTACTGCCTTACCTACAGCAGAGGACGTCACTCAAATCTGTCTATCATCGACCCTTTTCGGCGCTGGTAAAAATATAATGTTCATTAGTAGGATGTCAACAGGAGTCGGAGTTTTGTTTTTTTTAAAGTTCAACTTGACTTATCTTTGACTCATTGTCGATGTGACAAAACGTGGCCTTTGTTACGGCTTTAAATACTACAACTCAAATAATATGCGCCTTTATCAGTTTTAAAATACAGATCCATATTCATGGGGTCGAAACCCAGGTGTTTTTACTAGAAATCCTAAAATCATACAATATTTTTGCATTCGTGACTTTAATTTCTGTTTACGTTATAAGTACATATCACCAAAAACATTTCCATGTATAATGTTGCCAAGACGAGACAATAGTTCGCACTATCAAAAGATTTTAGATCTTATGTAGACCGTTGAATCTTTCAAAGCCCAGGTTCAAAAACATGATCTCTCGAAGCTCTCTCTCACTGATACTCTTCGTCGTTAATTTATTTGTAGTATGTATGTATATTTATGTAAGTATGTTTATTTTTACTGCATGTATTATTAGAAGTATTTATGTATGGTTATTATTATGTAGTTTATATTATTTTTTATTGGAATTTGTAGTAACTGTACCTTTTATTTTTTATTTGGAAGCCGTGGTGGTCTTGTGGTAATGACACCCGCCTTACAATCATAAGGTCGTGGGTTCAAATCCCGGTCCCGTACCAATGAATTCCTTGGAATTTATGTACGGAATATCACACCACTGGCTTTTCGGTGAAGGAAAACATCGTGAGGCAACCTGCATACGTCCGTAGAAGAAATTCGACGGCGTATGTGAATCCACCAACCCGCACTGGGCCAGCGTGGTGGATATGGCCCAATCACCTTTCGTGGGTAGGCCTACGTCCTGCAGTGGACTATTAAAAGGCTGATACAGTACAGTACAGTACCTTTTATTTACTTTTATTTTTTTTACGTTTACACCACCGCACCGTTCTTGTGATCTATACGTTTCCTACATCCATAGGTTGTCTGGAAGACATCGCTTTTCGGAATCGGAAAAAAAATCTGTCTTTGTTTCTTCTGTTATGTTTTCCTATGTGTTGGTGTCAATAAAGTGTTGTTGCATTGTATTGTAGAGCCAAGTTTCTAACTCTACACGCCCTAATTTACAAGCCCTAACTTTACAAACTCTACACCTTAGTCTAAATATATAGATTGGCTGCTTGTATATGTTGGCTTGTGGCAAATATTCTGATACAAAATTTGTATTTACGCACTACATTTTTAATGTAGGTTATGTAAGTATGTTAAAATTTACACATACTTTTTCATTTGTATTTATGTTATTGAGATTAAACAGTTGATGTTACTAATTGAAAAAAAGCTTTTTGATACAGAACTGCACTCGCTTTGGAATGCAACATGACATTTAAAATAACACTTACACTCAGCGGAAACTTAATTTCCGTTTATACTTACGTTTTTAAGATAATTGGACCTGATATACGCAAACAGCAAAGTTTCAGAGTACCGTTCACTTTTTAGGTGCAAAAGTATAAATTGTCATTTTCAACTGTCTTCTTCTAGAGAGGTACTAATTTCGGCTGTTTGACTTTTTTTTTGTTTCGGTGGTACGTTATTTGTAAAGCCTATTCTAATGTGTTTTGCAGTTTATATAAATATATTGTTCATAAAAAGGTATACAGGATTATTTCTTATCAATTGCATCCTTTGAGGGGCTTATTTTGTACATCAAAACTAACAACTTTTGTTCTACGACTTTTTATAATTCTCAAAAAAAGTTGTTGTTCCATAGAAAAATATCGTTCACCCTCGACAAAATGTATGGAAGAGCTGTTTTTTTTTTAGTTTTGACAAAAGTCGCAGAAGACAAATTGTTAGTTTTGATGTACAGAATAAGCCCCTAAAAGGATGCTTATTGATTAGAAATTACCCTTTATACCTAGACTCTTTATTATTCACACCGATACAAGAACTACGTACTACGGAGTGGCTTAAAATCTAGTGCTTGTTGCACTAGATCGCGACCGATGAAAGTAATCTTCTCCAGGCATTTAGATGGATTCTAGATCTACGCAAAAAAACTTCGGTTCAGTAGGTGAGGCAGTTCCAGATGACCTGAAGAAATTGATGAAAATCGCATCATATTCCAATACGCATAGTAAAAATTGCCACTTTCGCTAAATCAATTTCGTTCGGGATAGATTGTACAAATTTAAATGTACTGTTTTTCTCAAAAAATAATTAAACTTTTCTTTGTGTTATCTGTACTAATTGAGGGTCCCAATCTTAACGGTCCGTCGGCAAATTAGGGCATTGCACATTGCGTGCGGAGCGTGAATCAAGCACGCGCGTCGGACGTGACGGCGATGGCCGTGACAGTGTGCACACGCCCTTACGTAACCGCCAGATGATCTGAGAGATAGGTGGAGGAATTCGTGAATGTTTTCATGCAAATTTTAACTTTAATTTAAACTTTAATTTCTAAAAGAATATTAAAGTCATAAATATATGTAGATCGACAATTGTCAACATAAAAGCAATAACTGAGATAAATTAAATCTAATTAAAACGCAACAGGAAAAATATTGTTTTAGCAGTTTTCAAATGTAGCTTGTTAAGTAGTTAAGCTTAAACTTCCTTTTAAAATGAATGGGTAAAGCATATCTCCCACATTGAATAGTATGAATATGTCGAGTTTTAAATGCATTTGGTCGAGTTAGCAATAACGTTTTTTGCCGACTTCCAAAAACGAGGAGTTTTTATTTGTGTATGTTCATCGATATATTCGCCAATTATGGACCAATTTAAACATTTTTTTCCTTCGAAAGAGTATACTTTCGAGGTGGTCCCATCGAAATTTTATCGAAATCAGCTGAGCCTTTTTTGATAAATCAACAAATATGTACACGTATGTCACATCTATTCCTGCAAATTATTCAAATTATGTAAACGGTGGAAGTTGGGGTGGCGATTTTTTGCGAAAACTAATTATTTGTTATAGAAATGAACTTGCGACTCAATTATTACAGTATTCATGTTTAAATCTTACAAAACAAACTATAGTTTATGCTAGCTCTAATTTATTCAGCTCGTAAAATATTGACAAACTCAACTCATACAATGAGTTTAGAAACTAGTAAGAATACTCAACCCACTCCCATACTTAAAACCTAAAACTAAAAGTCGTGTATCTATGGTACAGCAGTTTACAATATTACAAATCGTACCAACAGAAAAAAAACCTCAGTGTAATGAAAACCCTGTGAGAAAATAGAAATAATCGGCCAAGCACGAGTCGGACTCGCGCACGGAGGGTTCCGTACTGTATGGGAGCCTAAAATATTTATTTTATTTTAATTTTATTATTTAGTATTGAAGTGAATATACAACTAAATATTCTGTGAAAATTTCAAGCATCTACCTGTTACCGTTATAAATATCGAGCGAAAAATGACTAAAAAATCAGGTTTGTTGTATGTATTAAGTATAATTTTTTTTTCTGTTTTTAGTATTTGTTGTTATAGCGAAAACAAAAGTTCATCATTTGTGAAAATTTCAGCTTTATAGCTATAACGGTTCATGAGATACAGCCTGGTGACAGACAGACGGACAGCGGAGTCTTAAAAATAGGGTCCCTTTTTTACCCTTTGTGTACGGAACCCTAAAAACGCAACCATAAGCTTGACATATTACCCGCTAGAAAGTCAACGCCTAAAATGTGTACTGCATAAATAATATCAACGTACTGCGAGATAATTTCGTCTCGTGTACGTAATATCAACTCAATCTTGCATACAAGCTGGAATGAAGCTAATTAATCTAGCCTGTCTCCAGAGGGCGATAGACTACACGCCATATTATAAGGTGCTGGAAACCACTGACAGTCGTGGGGTAATTTAATACTGCTTACTGAACAATTTTGTTTGTTTCTGAGGTAGTTTGCGAAGAATAAATTGATGGATAGAATATTGGGCCATTTTGTTTTAAAAGTTTTAGGTTGGAAAGAATTAATAGCTATAAGTTGGTACTTATAATATGAGCTAATAGTGAGTACATTGTTCTTTCACAGGGGTAGTTGATGTCGGCCTAAAAGCCGACGGCTGACGAAGCCAGAGAAGGCCTAAGAAACGTTGGCGTGACGATCTTGACTCATTCGAGAGGGGTTGACAAGCCAACCCCTTCGAACCAACTTCAAAAAAGGAGGAGGTACTCTGTTTCTCTGTATGTTAATTTTTTTGTGTAAGTATGTTTTTCGATATTTTTGCCAACTGTCAACTGATTAAAAAAAAACTTTTTTTTAGTTCGGAAGAGTATATTTTCGTGGTGGTTACCATTTAAATTATATTTGGCTGAGCTGTTTTTGATAAATCAAAAAAAATGTATTTGGATGTCACATCGATTCGTGCAAATTATTCAAATTCTGTACACGGTGGAAGTCGGTGTTACGATTTTTTGTGAAAAATAATTAATGCTAAGAATTGAGGTAACTAGTTCATCAATCTCAACACTATAAGAGATAGGATGTTTATTTGTTCGTTAATAGGTATGAACATTTGCCACAATGGGGGCTCCAAAACAATCTCCAAAATCAAAAGAAAATAATCGGCCAAGTACGAGTCGGACTCGCGCACAGAGTGTCCCCTTAAATATTTATTTTATTATAATTTTATTATTTATTATTGAAGTGAATATAAAACTAAGTATTCTGTATTCCAACCTGCACTCTCCAGGACCTGTACCATGCATCCCCTCGCGGAGTGGCAGTTGCGCAACGCTGGGAAAAAACCCTTTAAATATATGTGTATATTCGGATCATCGACACGACGAAGAAGAAGTATTCTGTGAAAATTTCAAGCATCTACCTGTTACCATTATTAATATAGAGCGAAAAACGTCTAAAAATTCAGGTTTGTTGTATGGAAGCCCCCCTTAAATATTTATTTAATTCTCTTTTTATTATTTGTTGTTATAGCGGCAACAGAAATACATCATCTGTGAAAATTTCAGCTGCCTAGCTATCATGGTTCATGAGATACAGCCCGGTGACAGACAGACAGACGGACAGACGGACGAAGTTTTAGTAATAGGGTCCCATTTTTCCCTTTGGGTACGGAACCTTAAAAAGTAATCGTGTTACACAAAAAGTTCCTCTAAGCTCCATAAAATGTATACTGAAAAGTAATCGTGTTATACAAAAAAATCCTCAAAACTTGCAAAAATGTATGTAACAATTGATGCTGATTTTTTTGTTCGAGATATGTATATGTTTGGCGCCATAATAAAGGTTGGTTATAATGACGAGTACAACTACATTCAAAAACATTGCGAAGGACTATAACAAATCACTTTGTATGCTCTTGAATTAATTGAAGCATAAATTAGTCTAACACTTTCAAGACAGTAAGATTAAATGCCCAACTAGAAGTGTGAAATGAATGCTAGCTATTCTCAAACATTTGCAACGCTTTCTTAAAATAGACAGCACAACGTACCAAAAAACCTATCTACTACGATCTGTCCCTTTTAAAGACAAAACAAGCCTCCAAACAGCAATGACTTTAACAAAAAGTCATGACTCATGACCCGATCCCAGTCACGTACAGGGCACGCGCAGCAACCACAACTTAGGGCTCGTTCACATAGAACGTCCTTTTTACAGGTCCATTTAAGGTCCAGGTCGTATATGCTGTTAGCGTATATAGTTGTATGAGCGAGTTCACACAGAATACAGTATTCCTGATCCAGTAAAAAATGCCGATCCGACATCCGTTAGTCCGAGGTCCGTAAAAACGCATACGTTATTAGCGTCGGATCCGTTAAAATAGGTTCTGTAAATGCTGTGTGAATAATACCACCAGTAGCGACGGATCAGTTAAAAAGGATCCTGTAAAACGGAAGTTCTATGTGAACAAGCCCTTAGGGCCGCATAGCATAGGTGCACATAGCGTCCGATTTTTCAGGATCCTACTGTATTCTGTGAACTCGCTCATAGAACTACATACGCTAACAGCATATACGTTTAAACGGACCTGTGAAACGGACGTTCTATGTGAACGCGCTCTTAGGTGTAAACTCATACCTGATCTGTGGTAATCACTATCATGGACCACATCGACCGCCGGCGTGGTTACGTGATGACTTCCACTAATTTAATTAGGTGGCTTTTTGGAGAACTTCAGAGCTTATCAAAGTCTAGCAACTATTAAACACGCCGAAATATCATTTGAATGTTGTGTAAGTAGGTACATCAAACTGTTTTGGTTTCATTTTAATCAATGTCCATTTTCTATAGGATTCATTTCGGAGAGTGTGCATTTGAGCCACACGACCTTATCCTACAATCCCCTTTTTACTACAGGACAAGTAGAAAGTCGCCACATTACAACCCGTACACTGTCGATTTTCCTTCGATACATTCGAATCGGTTTGACTCAACATTTTTGATTCGTATCGCCAGGGAATGGAACAGTCTTCCTGCTTTCCTGTTTCCTAAGAGATATAATCTAAAACTTTTTAAGATCAGAGTGAATAGGTTTCTTCTAGGTCTGCGTGCTTTGTCTTCGACCATGACGTCGCTTACCATCAGGCGAGTTGGTGGTCAAGCGCGGCCACATTCGCGTTAAAAAAAAACAATGTTTACAGAATTTGCTGCCTATCGTCACGGTAATGATATCTATTACCGTGCTGTCGTCATAACATGTTCAAAAATACTGTGTATGGTTACTTTCATTACAAGTTAGATACAGTTGCATAAATTAAATAATTAATTTGCAAGAAAAAAACTTTAGGGAAATTATGAGATAGGTAAGTAAGTTCGTATAGGCCGGGTGGCTAGCCCTGGTGTCAGAGTTTTTAGGCTACCTGAAGGCCTCTGACATTATCAGATGAATTTTATAGCTATGCGCTCAACGTCTGAAATGTGAATTTCCGGATGTCACAGGTACCGTGAGGGAATGTTTTTCCAATAATGAAATACCCATATCTCTCTGGAGTGTGTTTACGTGCTAGAATTTGCGGAAGGCACGTGCCTTCATATGTTATCGTTGCTTTATCGGTAGACATTTACCACATTTGCGGGTAGATTTCTTGCCTTTGCTACTTTTCTTCAATCTACTCTGCAAATTGTACGACGTCTCATTTAATCTGCCTTTAACTGTTTTGTTTGTTATGAAACAACTAAGATTGGACATAGAAAACTGCAAGCACTAAGCTTTATGTTAGCTGTTAGCTGCCGGCTATATCTGAAAGCGCTTTAGGGTTTTTAGAAGGACGACATCGCGCGATAGCAGTCTTAAATATCCACAAAGATCTGTTTTCTTTAAGACTTTAAATGATCTTTATTTTCGTTATTTATGATTTATTGTGACTGAATAAATGAATATTGAAAATTAACGAGAGCCGTGATTTGCAACTGGTCTTTTTTGAGATCTACAACAGAGGCTAATGTTCAGCCTTATGGCTGGAAAAGATAGAAGAATTGAAAATTCACTACCGATTTAACAATGCCAATAAACATCAACATAAACTTTAACGAATAGCGGTCTTGGCACTGCGATGACAGTTCTTTCAGTAACATAGGTAGTTTATCTATTTATGTATTTCAGCTAACATGAAATAAAACGATATACACCGAAATGTAACCTTACGACGGGCCGCGCCATTACCATTTATTGTTTTTTCGGTCACAAGTTATTCTACTCAATGGCCCGTCTATTTATTTATATACGTTTAAATTGTATTTTGGACGTCCGCACGAGCGCACATCAAACGCAATGTTTGTCGAAGGCCGAACATTTTTTTGTTGGAAAGCGTTTGTGCGTGTTGTATGCCGAAGACACATAGTATGAACGTGTTCTGTTTGTTTTTTCACAAGTTTAATATTAGTGTTTTGGGTGTGGCGATGCGTTTAATTGGCATTTTTGTGCGTTTCAATGTTTAGGTTGTTTGCTTAATTCGGTATTTGTTTTCTGAAGACGATGTATTGTGTTAGCTTTAATTAGAACTGGTCTTGTAGATAAATGAGCAGTTTTTTGATTGCAATTCGAGAATGCTCTCTCAATATTGGATATTTAATACATAATTGATGTAATTTTCAAACGATTTTCAAAATTCAATTAATCTGTCTTCTTACGATTTGAATTTAGTTCATTGGTTATTCGCTGTTTACGAGACAATCGCAAATATTTATTTTAATACGCATTTTTTTTTTATTTCTCTTAACCATAAGTACCTACAGAACAAAACACATTACCACCCCTACACTGTCTATTATATTAGCTACCTACTTCGTGAAGATCCCAAAACTACTCAAAAATTCATTTTGGTGCAAAAATTTTAACATTGGAAATCAGAAAATTAACTCTTCTTCAGTGACAATTGTCGTTGCGATTTAAACAGATTCCGTAATAGATCCGTTTGGCTCGAAGTGAAAAGTGGGCATCATAGTAGTTTTTGTTTTATTTTAAACACACTTTTTCTTTTTTTAGATCATGTACTGAAAACTTAATTTAACCGTATAAAAACTTCGTAAAATTTATTTATTTATTTTTTTATTTATTTCCAATTTATTCACATTCATTCACCCTTTATACGAACAAAGCCTCCAACCTAGATTTCAACTATAATTAAATTAGGGCTGCCAATTCCCCGAGCGTGTTTATTCAAATTAATACGTAACAATACTTTCCCCTTCGAAAAACTTTAATTAATCAAGATTAATAGCTTACAGTTTAGCACTACAACCCTAAGGAATAGTAATTAGGCAAAGAGAGGGTACAAATTCTTTGTGTGTGTTTTTAGTGAAGCGTTAGTTAACTACAGTACACTTTTCCTTTAAGCAATAGGTTTTTATTGTAATAATATTTCATGGCTCTGAAATGAGTTTTCCCGGTAGACCTTGTAATACATGTAAGCTCATGCTAATATATACTTAGGGTCTCTCTACGAGATGAAGAATGAGATGATTCGTTACTGACATACGGATTTAATTTTTATTTAGTTTCTAGAACAAGAGGCCAATGAAACAAATAGTCATGATTGATTGATTGTATAGCTGCAATTAATATTTATCGTAAGTATTTAGTTTCTTGCTAAGTTTTTGCCATTATGTAGATTGTTGACTATTCAAAAGTGTGTCTCTGACACCCATTTGTCGAATAAATGAACTATGAGTCTTAGAGTATAGAGACTATAATTATAAGCGTCGCAAAGGACGTCTACCGACAAGGTGGATAGAAGCTTGATCATCATATCAAATCCAATCAGTATTTTAGAAATCTAATCTTGCGGAGGCTTGTGTCCCATAATTGACTTCCTACGGTTGCTATGGTAATGACAATTATGAAACGCAACTTTGATAAAGCGCAGTAACAGAGTCAATATCACACATCAAGTTACGTCAAATGTAAAAACTTGGCAAAACCCATTTTATATTTTTTATTCTATCAGTATTAATAACTGGAATAGAAAAATAGCGCATGCAGCGTTCGACTGTTCGAACTCTTCAACTCCTTGAAAACAAAGAATCCCCTTCGAGGGTACGAAGGGAGAGTATTAAATTTGCATTAGACGAAATTGAAATACGCCCTGCGATGACTGGTTACAAGGGAAGACTAATAATGTCGTCAATTGGGATCGGGAAAGATCTTCGAGTCACGGTGTGACTGCTTGATTAATCGAATCATTTTTTGCTCCCCCCTGGAAAGGCATAGAAGATAATTCGTCAGTTTGCATCGTCAGCTTCGATTTGGAAAGTTTCAATGAAGTTTATGAGGTTTGGGAGTTTTTCATTTCTTTTTGATTGACGGGTAGGATTTGCTGTCGGTTTGTTGTTTGTGAACTTTGAATATATACCTACTTTTGTAATTTCATTTCGCGGGTACAATTACCGGCTTTTTAATAATCAACCGTTGAACATGGGCCTACCTTAAAAGGGTGATTGGACAATAATACTATATCTATCACCCTGATTTCCTGAAAGTTGGTGTATCCTTCTTCGCTATTGAATTTGTTCTATTGATTTTCTAACGATGTTTCGTTGCGTAAATGAAAAATTATAACATACACGTAACAACCGAAAGTGCAGTTATAGCCATACAAACTAGGTGTATTCATAACTGTATTTTGATGGATAGTTTTCCCTAAATTGACGCTCGGGGTGGTATGTACGATTGATCAAGTTTTGAGATATTCACAACCAATGAAAATTCTAATTATTGTAAAATAGAACTACGTAAACTTATTGTCAACCGTGGAAAAGAAACATTTTGTAGAAAAAAAATTCAGAGTTCATCACTGTAGACTAACTTTTATATCCGTTGAGTTTCACACTAAGTACTAAAATATTATCCTGCATCTTTATCAGTTTACAACTCACACCTTAACATCCAAGCTCGTGCGTATTTTAGCCAAATTTCTATGTAATCTACGCACCGTACCCAATCTTACCTTAAACCTTGATAACATTATTTCTTGACAATGGAATTAGATCCTTCCAAAATCCTTTCCCACCGGCTTATGACTCAACACGAGTAAATATTACGCCAAAACAATGTAATATTCCAAAAAGTGTTAATGCAGGGACAGATAAGGGACTTACCTGGAGGGACAGGCCATAGAATATCTCATAGTTTGTAAAGACTTAGGCAGGGACAAGCCACAGAATATCTTATAGTTTCTAAAGACCTAAGCGTAAAACCGGATGTAACTAATGGAGGTCTAAGTAAATTGTTATTAAGCATTATCTCGTGGCTAAATGTTGGGTAATAACACGTGGTTTTGAATAGTAAAATGGAATTGTGAGAGAGATTGGGACGAGATAACGATTTTTAAATATTTTTTCTTATAGTGCTGCCACGAATGTATGCATCATCTTTTTAACCGACTTCCAAAAAGGAGAAGGTTCTGTGTTCGTCTGCATGTATTTTTTTGTAAATGTTCATCTATAATTTTGCCAATTATGGACCGAAACGAATTTTTTTTTAGTTCTAAAGATTATACTCCCGAGATTTTTTTTTACAGAAATCGACCGAGCCGTTTTTGAAAAATCAGTAATAATGTAAGCGATTTGAGCGAAATATTCAAATTTTTTACACGATGGAAGGCGGTTTTACCATTTTTTAGAAAAATAATTAACAATCCGATTGCTTACAATTTTAGTTTTTACATGTGTCACAGAACAAGGATAACGAAATACAATAATATATAATTATATTATGCCATTTTATACTTACTAACCTAACCAAACCGCAGTTCCAGAATATTAGTCTAAAGAAAACTATTCCATTGTAGGATCAACAATACTTATTAGAAAATTGCAAACCAATAGATAAATGACCTGCAGTACAATTAAAGTTTATTACTTTGCAGCAATCGTAAAGTTAGGAGAACAAGGAAAAAAACCAAACAGTTCTCGGGTCTCAACCGCAAAACGCGAGCTACAGCTGCAATCCGCTAGTAAATGGTTCCTAAACTTAATTGTAGAGATAAACGAGGGAGCTGCAACCGCAGTTGGTAATTAAACCTGAAAAAATCTTTTAGTTTCGTTAGTCGGTCACTTGTAGAGATAAATTTGTTGGTTTGTAGAGCATCGAGTTTACATCCAATGTGTTAAGAAGTTTTTCGCTTACACATAAATGTGTGCACTAATGATGAAACTCTTTTACTGGGGATTTTATATCGAAAACATAAATGTCATTTCCTAGATTTTCTTCTTATTTGTATTTACAACTACAACTCTGACACCAGGGCTAGCCAATTGGCACATTTGAACTTACTTACTTTTTTTTTGTTAAATAAACATGTTTGTGTGACGCTTAAAATAGTCCGTATAAAGCATTTTGGTAGCAGCAAATAAAAACACACATAAGGTGTATTTTTATCTTGGAATACCAAGTCTTACACAATTCATTTGAAAAAAAAAACCGTAAGCTCTATGAGGCGAATAAACTTTAGTTATAGAGTTCAATTGTAAGTTTTTTTCATTGCAATCTATTCCATAAATCACGGAAAGTTTAAAATGAAGTGAATAGCACTTAGGGTAGACGCACCAGTTGTGGCCATCTTAGTATCATTTGTGGCCACATAAGATAATTTTATGTTAAAATTATATTTTTAAAGAAATTTTCAAACATTTAGATTCACACCTAATATTTTTATGGTACCTATTACATTGCTTACAATTTAATTATTCAATAATTTTGACACCAAATGGCCACAACCGGTACACCCACTATATGGCACCTTTAAAAACACGGTGTGCAAAAATAAGGCCCAGGCTCTATTTTTTTTAAGATCCCGCAAACGAGTGCTTATCTTGAATATTAGTTTACTTAAAAACTAGCTCATATATTCATGAGCATATCATATTATACGTAACATGTAAATAAAATAACATACTATTCACTCTACTTACATTTAAACATGTTTATTTACGTACAATCAAACAAGACTTTTCCATTTTCCCCTCTCCTCCCTCGTGCCCCGACAGAAGCACTTCCCAACGATAAAAACATTAGGACACGATAAAACATTCAACTGAATTTTGAATTTTCTCTTTATAGTCCTCTGTTATGGACGTAAAAATTTGAAACTGCCTTTTATAATAGCTTTTACGATGTCGTCGACGTGATTTACACTAATGATTTGTTTTTATTCTGCAATGAATTCAGAAGGTAAATGAATTTCTGTGTAGTGATAATGATGTTTTTAAAACCTTGAGGATGTGATTGGTGTTGTTAAAGTTTGATATATAAATTGACGATGTCAGTGGCGACATCTGTGAGCGAGTGGACTTTTAGTTTTAGTGAAAGCTCTTGTAGTTTTTATTGGTTTTGCAGACAACTACATTTGAACTTTGTCATTTGAAATACCTATTTGTTGATGAAGAACTTGGCAATTAATTATGTATTTGTAATAGCCAAGTTGTGAACAAATTTATTGCAGCTCTTGAATTTGATATTATTTTTTGTATTCAATTATGTTACAATATATGTAGAAAAAGTTCAAAAATTTTGCAAGCTTTTTCTTAAAAAAAAAAAACATTTTACATAATTTTAAACTCAAAACGATGATAAAAGCACCTGGCTATGGCATTTGATGGTGCTTTTATGTGACAGTCGTGCTACTTCTCACAAGATGTCGCTAGGAGTAGTGACGGTAGAGTCCCGTCGAGCTTACGGGGGGGTGCACAGTGCGGCGGGTGAGAGGGGCTAAGTTGCGCGCCACTTCCACGAGTCAAGCGTTCCGCTTGTCAGTCGCAACGCCACCGCGCCGCGGAGAGGTCGTGCTACACCCCGCGCCGGTATCTACAACTCGCAATAAATATTTAATAACACAAACTGAACCAGCACAATAAAACGACGATTCATGAGTGAAAACTTCGATCCACATTCGACGGCAAGGACTTTTATCGTAATCTACGCTATGGACCACAGTGCAGTGAAATGCTAGGAAGTTTTTCTTTAACCCTAGTGTGTATTACGGACTTTGTTTCGGAAATGGTGATATCGACCCACAGGGTGTGTTTATGAGACGTTCTGTAGTGAAATGAAAAATCTGTGATAATGTACGCGATCGTGGCCGTGTTATGTGCTCTAGTGCAAGTCGGGTGGACCGTACAACCCTATGGCTCGGACAAGTGCGTTCGGGTTTCGGATATGGGCATGGACAGCAGTATGATCTGCAGGATACGCACCCTCGACGGAGACGGCAGCAGCATATCTACAGTGTCATCAGATACTAGACAATTATCTATAGAATGTAACCACCTGCTCCTCTTTGAAAGTAGTTTAAATGCGTATTACTTTAGCTCGGTTCCAATACTCACCGACCTTTCGATAAGTAACTGCAAGTTCCTACAACTACCCGAAAATACTTTTCAAGAGTTAAAGAAACTAAAAAGACTAAGACTTCGATCGAAGAACTACGAATGGAGTCCTACTAAGAATTTAGAATTGTCTCTAAACGCTTTCAATGGATTGTCGGAACTGCAGTCGTTGGATCTCGCCCAAAATAACATAAAGTTTGTTCCTTCCGGTGTGCTCTGCCCGCTTGAAAATCTCAATACACTTAATTTGACTCACAATAGAATACGAACAGTTGGACAACTTGGATTCGGTCCAGGATGCGGAACGAATTTGCATAGTTTAGATCTCAGCTACAACGAGATCAAGAGCTTACAGGAAGAATCGGAGCTAATGAGACTGAGGAGCTTGCAACATTTGTATTTGCAATATAACAATATCTCTGACATATCAAGTGAAGCATTCAATGGACTGGTTTCTATGAGAGTGCTCAACATATCACATAATCATCTTCATACTCTACCAGAAGGACTTTTTGCCAACGCTAGAGAATTAAGAGAGATATACCTGAATGATAATACACTTTTTGAGCTCGCTCGAGGAATTTTTCATCGCCTAGAGCAGCTCATTGTTTTGGACTTATCAAGCAATCAACTTACTAGTAATCATATCGACGATGGAACTTTTTTGGGACTTATTCGACTGATTGTTTTGAACTTGTCAAACAACGCACTTACTAGAATTGACGGAAAGACTTTCAAAGATTTATTCTTCCTTCAGATCCTGAACTTGAAAAACAATTCTATTGGCTACATAGAAGATAATGCGTTCCTGCCTTTGTACAATTTACATACGCTAAACCTGGCAGAAAATCGTCTACACACAATCGAGGAAAACTTATTCAACGGCTTGTTTGTTCTCAGCAAATTGACACTCAACAACAATTTGCTGGTGAATATCGACCGCAAAGCTTTTAAGAATTGCTCAGACTTAAAAGAGTTGGATTTGAGCTCCAATCAATTACTGGAAGTGCCCGAAGCGCTACGAGAGCTTTCCTTTTTGAAGACACTCGATCTGGGAGAGAATCAAATATCCGACTTCCGAAATGGATCTTTCAAAAACCTCAACCAATTAACGGGATTGCGTTTGATTGACAATCAGATTGGAAATTTGTCCGTTGGAATGTTTTGGGACTTACCGAGCTTACAAGTGCTTAACATTGCAAAGAACAAGATTCAATCAATTGAAAGAGGGACGTTCAGCCGGAATTCACAACTAGAAGCCATAAGACTCGACGGCAACTTCCTGTCGGACATCAATGGTGTTTTCTCAACGCTTGCCAGTCTTTTGTGGCTCAACCTATCGGAAAATCATTTAGTGTGGTTCGATTACGCTTTTGTGCCCAGTAATCTCAAGTGGTTGGACATTCACGGCAATTTTATTGAACATTTGGGTAATTACTACAAGTTGCAAGATGAAATACGCATAAAAACGTTGGACGCTAGCCATAACCGTATAGCTGAAATATCGTCGATGGCTATACCAAATAGTGTGGAACTGTTGTTTATAAATAATAACTTTTTGACCAATATTCATGTGAATACGTTTTTCGACAAAAAAAATCTGACGCGAGTGGACATGTATGCAAACGAACTTGTGCATTTAGAACTGAATAGTTTGCGGCTATCGGCAGTGCCGGGAAACAAAACTCTACCGGAATTTTACATAGGCGGTAATCCTTTTCAGTGTGATTGTACAATGGAGTGGCTTCCAATCATCAATAATATGACCGCTATGAGACAATACCCGCGTGTGATGGACTTAGAAAATGTATTGTGTAAAATGACAAACACTCGGAGCGGAACTCATGTGCCCTTAACCAACCTAAAGACAACAGACTTTCTTTGTAAGTACGAGACTCATTGTTTTGCCATCTGTCATTGTTGTGACTACGACGCGTGTGACTGCGAGATGACCTGCCCACAAAACTGTACTTGTTACCACGACCCATTATGGAATACAAACGTCGTCGACTGCTCCGGACAATCGTCAATAGAAATACCACACAAGATACCGATGGATGCAACTGAAGTATTTTTAGACGGAAACAATATCCGTGAACTTCAAAATCACGTTTTCATCGGAAGGCAAAAGATGAGATCTTTGTACGTGAACAATAGCAACGTCGATAATATTCAAAACAGAACCTTTGCCGGCTTGAACGCTCTTCAAATACTTCACCTCGGAAATAATAAACTGAAAGAGCTTAAAGGCTATGAATTTCATCAACTAAGTAACTTAAAAGAGCTATTTCTTCAAAATAACCTTATCAGTCATATCGCTAACATATCATTTGCTTCTCTGAGATCTCTCGAGACTTTACGCCTGGATGGCAACAGACTGGTAGACTTTGGAGTATGGACCTTTAATAACAACCCCAATTTAAAAGCGTTGTCACTCGGTAATAACTTGTGGTCGTGTAAATGTCGCTATCTCCAAGAATTAACTGCATACCTGGCCGAGAACGCGCAAAAAATCATTGACATAACCGACGTATGGTGTTGGAACGGTGAAGCGAAACCGCCTCAGAAAAAAGAGCTCAACTTAAATGGTACAGCCTGCAGCGATTATTACGCTGATAATTCAGTCATCGGAAACATGTTGGTGTCTAACTATGTTCCCATGATGGTCTCTACTCTCACCGGTTTTATGTTAATTTTATTGGCTCTCGTCGTACTATTTCTTTTTAGAGACTCGCTTAGAGTATGGCTTTACACGAATTGTGGAATAAGATTATTTTCTTTCTCCGGGGCGTTCGAAGAGAGCCAGAAGCTATACGATGCATATGTGTGCTACAGTCCTAAGGATGAGGAATCTGTCGTGCAGACTTTGGCGACAGAGCTTGAAAACGGGAATCCATCGTACCATCTCTGCCTTC
This sequence comes from Hypomecis atomaria, assembly GCA_964007245.1. Lineage (NCBI taxonomy): Eukaryota > Metazoa > Arthropoda > Insecta > Lepidoptera > Geometridae > Hypomecis > Hypomecis atomaria. The sequence continues at coordinate 15,596,690 of OZ023291.1, forward strand.
ATTATAGAGACATTCCACACCACGGCGCGCAATACATGCAATGCGCCCCGCCAGCTGTCGAGACCGCGGAAGCATCGAAACGAATCATCATCGTGCTAACTAGAAACTTCATGCAAACCGAATGGTCCCGATACGAATTCCGACAAGGCTTACACGAAGCACTTAAAGGGTGCATTTATAAACTAATCCTAATAGAAGAATGCGCCGTGGTGGGAGACGCCATGTGCGACCCCGATCTGCGACCTTATCTCAAAACGGGTTCGCGATTGAGGTGGGGTCAGAAGAGATTCTGGGAACGACTTAGATACATGATGCCAGATACTTCGCACTCGAATCACAAGTCGCGGAGTCATAGTTATAGAAAGAGCATAAACACCTACACCTTAGATTCGTCGGTGCCTAATGGGGGGAATCGAACATTGCCCTTTCCGGACAAATCGCCTGTTTTGGGAGTAATGCAGGGAAGCAGTGCGCCGCCAGACTATGGAAGCGAAGTGCGACAGTCGCCGTCGGCTGTGAGGCAGACGCAGGGGGTCGTGTACGGGCCTGACGGTAGGCCGATCTCAGATCACATTTACTCGTCTATAGATTCGGATTATTCTTCCTTAGAGCAAGGCATGGCTCCCGGAAGGCGGCGAGATTTACGGCAGTGGCCCCCGCCACCGCCTCTTGTCGATACCGGCAACTCCGTACAAGCCTACCTAGTCTAGACGGGCCTCCGCCCACCTTCCAGTCAATATGTAAATATGTAGAAAATGTAGATGTAGATGCGCTGTAAATATTGTAAATGATTAGTCCATAAGTGCTATACCAAATCTATGTAAGTGATTATTGCCTGATCGTTATCCTGTGTATAGAGTAAAATTTTAAAGACTGCTGTAGTATATGATTATTGTAAATAGCAAAAACAAGTGATCATACTATATTATTAGGAATATGGCGTTATTTATATAATAAAAAATAAAAGTGATGATGATTTATAATTTCAATTTTTATTTGATACCAACTTAATTTAGTTTAAATTATATCTAGGTAGATGAAAAATTTTAGGGTACCTTAAACATCTTTTAATTAATTTAAATATTAGTGCAAATGCAAAATTTTCACTTAAATACGCTTGTTATTTTTTTAATTCATTCACTTCATTGGAAAATATTAAGTAAATATACATCTACGTACTTAAATGAAAATTTCGCTGTAAAGAATTGAAAGAGAAGTTTACTATATTTTATTGAAAATCATGTATTTACAAGGCAAATATTTTGAAATAATCACAAATAAACAACATGACACACAACTCTTAAGCTAGCAAAATATCAAAGTTACATACTCAATATCAAATTAATTATCTATGGTAACTACAGCATAAAAAATTATACCTTCGCTATTAATACTATAGTAAAATTTAATGCACCTTAATTTCAAACAAAATTAGTAATATAAAAATAAAGCTTGCACTAAACCATTCATGAGCTATGGGCATAAAATAAACACATCGTATTAATGATGTTTATAAATTAACGAAATGAAAAGCCCAAACATATTTCAATCACGAAAGTGCAAAAGCAAACACGATTTACATATTTATGGGTGCTCCTGAAACGTACTGAAATGGAACACATTGCGATGTGAAATATAACTCGGAACATAAATTCATTGCTATTCCGTATAGAGTACAAAATACATGCAAATAATAACTTTGAAAGCAAAAAAAGTGTTTAGTTGAACATTGAAGTGATGACAGTGAAATGAAGAAGACCGTTCAGTAAGTACATGTTTCATTATTTCAATAATTAAATTATAGCAATATTTTATACCATCACACTGTGAGTCATATAACATCCACCACTGAAAACAAATTTTGAAAACCTTATATCTCTATAGCTATTCTTTATTAGGTTATACTTATCTGACTTAGTACTATTGTGAGTTGATAATGGTTAATCTAGTAAGTATCAATTATTAACAATTTTATTTGTTAACAGTTTTATTTTAGTTCATTTTATCGTATTAAATGATAGATAGATATACTCTTTATTTATTCACATTCACACACACATAAAACAGAAAAATACACGCTACATACTATCTGTGAAGCAAACGGTAGCCTTATGACCAAAGTGATTTCTTCTAGCTATATTAAATCAGGCAGGACGTGACAAACACTAAAACTACCAAGGTTTTTGTTTCAAAATTACACAAGTACATACATCCTGGCTTTAAATTAGGTAATAATAGGCAAAATAGGATTATATTATATGCATATTTAAAATGTAGGTAAGTATCCGTTTGCTCACATCTTTGAAGACATCTAAATAATAATAGGTACTGCATGAATTCATCAACCCGCACGGCAGCGCCGATTGAGATAAGTATACTTTAGTATACCTCTCTATGGGCAGGCCTATGTTCATCAGTGTCCTAACAAAAACACAGGCAAATACATCATTAAATAAAAATTAAATATTTATGACAATACCTATTTCACCTATTTGAAAGGAGACTTAATCGAGAGTGTTCTTAGCTATGTTTTATAAAAATCGATTGAGCTGATTAAGAGTTATGGTGGGTTAAAGTGGGGATGGAAGAACCAAAATTCTACAAATGTGCCCAAAATGGTTGTCAAATGAAAGATAAGATATTTTATCAGTGGTAGGACTCTGTCTAGTCTGTCGGGGGTTTTTTAAATTTTAAATTTAAGTTTTTTTTATATTGACTGCCTTGGTGGCTCAGTAGTTAGTGACCCTGACTTCTGGATCAAAGAGGCGGGGGTTCGATTCCCACCCAGGGAAAACATTTATGTGATGAAAATAGGTGTTTGCTCTGTGTCTGGGTGTTATTTAGGTACTATCTATATAAGTGTGTATTTAAAGCTATGTATTATATGTAGTATATCAGTCTCTGGCAGCCATATCACAAGCATTGCTTAGTTTGGGGTCAGAGACCGTGTGTAAGATGTCCCCTTACATTTTATTTATTTTGTAGTAATCGATTTCAAATAAAGTGCGTTTTGGCAGTATGCCTATAAAATCCCCCAACAGGACCCACCAAACCAACATTCTTTATTGCTAGTAGATGGTGTGGTACAGTAAAGCACCATAATCGGGAATTCACTTTGGCTTGTATCCAGTCTTCCTGAATAATACCCATTGTCGTTGACAAATAAGCAGTGAGACATGTTAGTACGCCAGTTTAGAGTTTACTATGTATTAGGTGTGCCTTATTTATTGTATGCGAAACTGTGTTTAATTATAAAATTACGCTACATATGTTTGACAAATGCTATATTATATACAGACGTTTATGTACACTTTTTACTTAGATCTTCTTACTTTAATAAATAAATAAATAAATAAATAACTAAGTATTACTAGGTTGTTACAAACCAATCCCGAAGGTAAGCAACTTTCAGCAAGGTTAGTTTTCGGATGTGGATACCGAACATCGTAAAATCGATAAATCGAACCGAGGGTGGGATCTACAAATGTACGCTGCCTTGGCTCGGAAAACACGATGCAGGTTCCAGTGTTTGTACCGTTAAGCCATATCTGATATCAGTCAAAGTCTAAAGCCTAAAGCTTTGACACTACAATGATAAGCCACCCTATGGTATGAGCAGTAGTCTTTATGATATTTTGGTCGTTTCATATCTCATGCTCTATTCTTCCTAGAGCACTGTTTAAAATTCGTCTCCATTACGCGTGATTCAGTGTTATTGTTGTGTTTTCGTGCTTATTTTGGCGGCTTGGCTCTTGTGTGCACAACACAATTTTAGACTTGAATTGTTTTCGGGCATACAGTTTTGTTGAATTAATTTGGGCAATGAAATAAATTGTTGGGAGCAACTCTACAATTTTAATACAGTTTAAAATTGTTTTATGTTGTTTGGTAGCCAACCTTTTTTGAACTTTGCTAATTTATTTAGTTCTCGTTGTTTAGAGTTACAGCTTAGGTCAACGAAAAATATAAGTTCGTCAAAAAAAACAAAATTCGTCAAAAATTATGGTGATAGGTCTACACCTACATACAGTAATGGAACCTTTTACACTCATGGTTCTAATGCTCAGTGTTTGTCAATCTCTATTCCCTAATCAGCTAAACATTGACGTTATATTTGTTTAAATATTAAAAATCAGCAACATTGAAAAATACTATTTTTATCCTTCCTTGTTTTATTAGCACGTATAGGTATAGTTAAAATTCTTAAGGCCATAAACGAGACTAAAAAATGCAAAATATGTACAAAAACCTTCACAAATTGAGTAAAAGTTTACGAAAATATTTTCAATTTTTTAAGTTACGTTACGGTAGATCTAACACTGTTATATTTTTAGAACGGTATTATTTAAGTTCTCCTTTGCCTCCTATAATACATTGAATTAAAAACGGCAAAAGAGTAGCGATAATAAAATAGGTGACTTTGTGGTCTTGTAATCCCCACGACATCAAAGTGACCGCTTCTCTCCTCCACCTCTACAATACTCTAGGTATATAACCTCTATACAGCGCGACAGACGGACCCTAGAACTGAGAATAGTTACTCGGTAATAGTCTCAACAAGTTGCTCTGACGTTAATTACTCTAATTACAGCTAGTTGGGCTAATAAAGACATCCTTAATGGAATTGGCTTAGTTTTTACGTAGAATAATTTAAGGAAATTAACGCGTTTAATTACGAATTTTGTACAGTAGTTACGGAAACTTACTTACCTAAATATTTTTCATGATGGCATTTATTGTGCTGAATTATACGCCAATTTTAATAAAACCAATTGTTTTGACAATTCAATTATATCTAGTCAATTGTGTTTACATACTCGTACTATATTTCATTGATTGATGATTAATTAAATCGGTTTCGAATCGGTTCTATGGTAGAAGCTATTCGTAATGATAAACCTGATTTATAGTTTTAGTATTAGCTGTGAATGCCTAATACAGGGTTATCCAGAACTAGCGTACTTAGCTGAAAGGAGGTGATTTTGCCCGTCATCATTTACTTACAACTATTAATATGAAGCGAACACGGAATTTGAACAAAAAAAAAAAAAACATTCAGCTGATTGATACATTTTATCAATTCCGAATTACAATTTTTTTCAGCGGGCATGATACATACGAATCTAAAACTAACAATTTCATCTCGCGTGCGGTTAATGGACCATAATTGCGACCACCGGTAATGAACGAAACAAATTACATACCTGCGGTATTGTATTCCGAATCAGCGGATCCAGTGACATACTTTTAATGAACAAACACCCAAATTGATGAGCATTTTTCCTAAAAACCATCCAATCCATCAAATCCAAAAGCCCATGAAATTGTCTATCAACAATTGTTTTTCCCGACCGGACGCGACATCCGTTAAGGCGCGTGACCAGCTTTACCTCCTTCGGTTGTACCAGGGTTTCTCAAAGTGGGGTAGGTACGTACAGGGCAAGCAGATAACTAACAAGTACTTATCTAAGCTCATTTTGTTAAACCTGTACCTACTTATCATTTTGAGGAATTTCGATAAAATTTACATGGCGTTTATGCAGCATGTAAAATTTATGATTGCGGAATGACGACAGGCACGTAAATATACATAAATCTTTAATGTAATGTTTGTAATGTTATTTTAAATGCTGATGCTATTTTATATAGAGATCTATTTTATGTAGCTCGGCCATTCACATCTCGGACGCTCTAGACTTCTTTTCCTCCGAAAACTTTGAGGATCAAAAATGACATGATGAGAAATTGACAGAGGGACGTTTTTTGCATAATTGTATTTGTACAAAACGACTCATAAATATTCTATTTGAGACAGAAAGCAAGCTCACACATAATATTAGTAAATAAATATTTTTTGGTACAAAAATATTTCAATTTGTTTAAAATCTAATTTAATACTTTTCTGCTAGGATCAGGGGCTCGCTATCATAGACTTTGAACACGTACAGTCACAAGTTTGAGAAACTGTAGGACACGGACCGCTTGAATAACAAATGTCGTATTAGCTCATAGAATACGTACGGACTGACAATTCTTGTTTTGAAGAGTTATGGCTGCCGATTGTGTTATTTTTGGAGGAAGTTCATTGGCTTGCGCTTGAGTGAGCTTCTGGGTAAGGTGTTTTTGAATTGTACTTAACTTTGTAGGTATAATGAGTACCTCATGTATAAAATTAATGTTCGAACTTATCAGAACAGCTAAGCAAACGAGAGTATTTTAGTTGTCACAAATGTTTTTTATCGACAAAGTGTTATATTTGTAAAGCTATAGGCACCAATATTTTAAAGTAGAGCCCCAGTCCCGCTTTTTTTTTTGGTTGAACTTTTGCGACATTTCTAAAAATACCTATTTGCAATTAAAACAATTTGAAGGTTCAAATGGATAAGCACGAATTTGCTTCCATTATATTTTTTTCCATGAAGGAAAAATTAAAAAAAAAAAAAAACTAGATTTTTTTATAGAAAAATGGGTAACAGATACAACAAAATATTTCCAACCTTATATTACACAATTTAACACATTCCCAGTATAAAAATAAATAAAAACCTCAATCTGCTACCACATTTTCTGAGCTCTAACAAAAATAAAGCGATTGATAAGATTCCAATCACCTAACGGTTAAAACATTGTACAAACGCAGTTAAAAACAAATGCCAGCCCCATTCCGAAGATAGATCATAAAAGTGCTACTACATTCGGTACAAATAAGTCAATTTTTGTTGGTCATAAACTACTTTTATGGCAGAACACATTCTAGATCCTGTTGTAAAATGCATTAGCTACTTCGGACTTTAATTGCCTAAGATACCGTTAGGAATAATAAATTTGATTGATCGAATATTGAACTGTGGTCGAGTCACAATTAATCAATTTTTGTGTGATGTCAAACATTGTTTTTGTGTATGGAAAGTGTATTTATTATATTTAACTCACAAGAATAGCTATTACTTACTAAGCGAAGCGAGGTCTCAGAGTCTACTGGGGGACAAACCGCACTTCCTATATTTCATATGTTTGTATGTTTGTTTGACGATAACTCGAGTACCGCTTCACTATCGTGAAATTTTGGATACATGTAGTTTATCTAGAAGTTTATGTGTTTCTTTCATATGTATTTTGAATATATCCCTCATGTAGAGCAATATCCAGAATAAAAATATACCTGCGCGGGTAAACATTTTAAGTAATATTTTATACTTAAAATGTTTACCCGCGCAGGTATATTTTTATTCTGGATATTGCTCTACATGAGGGATATATTCAAGGATACATCAACTACCATTATGACGAAGTTTCACTGAAAAACAGCTGTTTTATTTGTTTTGTCTACAGCCAAAGATCTTTGTATTTAACTTTAAGGTTGGTCCCAAAGTAAAAGTTGGTCAGAATTATGAGTAAAACGATGTCTTGCTAGATGCTTTTCGTCTAAAAAATATACCTCGCAGAGACTTGAGAGGTTTAGACAGTGAAAGTTAGGTATCTTTTGCCTATAAACCGCACCGCAGTTTCAGCGCTATTTAGCTTAGGTACTATGTATGTTATATTTTAGAAACAAAACACCACCGTTGACAGGTTTTCGTGAGTTTTTCGTGATGAGTGAGCGGAATGAAACCCTCATTAAACTACGTAGGTAGTTTAATGAGGGTTCGTGCCACAGGCCACAGCTTCTGCTCATGGATATAAAATCCACATTGAATCTGAAACAACAAAAAAATACATTAATTGAAGTTTCTGACAAGGCCCTTTTTATAACCGCATAATAATTGATTAGGTGCTCGTAAGTACTTTTGTTTACATTTCTTATTTTTGTCTATGCACCTATATATTTGGTTTTGATCAAATTGTCCTAGTATTCCTATGTAGGCCTTTGGAAATACATGTTTATGACTATTAATTTTACAGTCATATCACCTTAAACTGAGTCAATAAGTAGTTTTCATATCAATGTACAAGCTTAGTCCTTTAAAAGATTACGAACATATTTTGGCTCTAATGCAAAAACAAGTTTTAATTCGTATAAAACAGTTATCATTTGCAATAAAACAGGTTCGCAATCGAATTTTTATTATCAATCGGCTCTTATATCTCATTCCGACATATCGAATAACCGTGCAAAATTATTAAAATTGCTAAATAGAAGCGCAGAGAACTAAAATTGATTTCAATTAGTCGAAAATACCTGAGCGATTATTAAATTTAGGATTATTGATTCGTAGATATCGGTCTCCGACGGATATCCGACATAGCCCAACGGATTGTCGAAATGGCAATGGGCAGCGAACATAGCGCGGAGGACTGATGACCGATGGGGTCGAAAAGTTCACAAGCGCAGCGTAGGCCTTTCACCCAAAAGGTGGACAGATGACCTCATTAAGACCGCAGGATCGCGCTGGATGCAAGCCGCTTCCAACCGGTCTTATTGGAGATCCATAGGGGAGGCCTATGTCCAGCAGTGGACGTCCTTTGGCTAATGGATGGATGGATGGTTAGTCATCTGCATTTCATTGTAATTGCGAAATTGCTACGAAGTCATGTTACTTTTGTTCTAATGAATGGAAATAACTTTGCACCATTGTTTAAAAACATTACTCAGTATTGTTTGTAGGTATGCATTTTAAGTGACCTGCTTAAAATAATGTGTTCAAGTATGCTAATCCCATCATAAATCAAAACTGAAATGTTCATTGTTGCAACATAATGTTATTCAAGTCAAAAGTACATCAACAGTACTTATTCTCGCCATTGCTCGACAACATTTCCTATGGATGTCCAATAATTCTACACTCGGTCCCTATACGACAAATATTTGCGAAAGTATTACGTATTCCATCTGCAATAAATGATTTTGTTTCTTTTTTAGTCCAGATATGTGTTGATAAAACATATCATCGATTTCTATTGTACATATGTATATAACGCTTATATATAACACAGCCAATTGCAAAATGCTTTTATTTTCTTTGAAGAAGCTACAAATTATCCTGTTATTTTCAAAGCAGACCTATTCTTCATAGGTTGGTCACATCTGCGGTATCGGTATGGAATAATTATCATATGTTTTTAGTGTTTCTGAAACGGGGTACCTATAGCTGAAAACAGTTTTAATCCAGCACTCTCCATAGTTTATGAGTAAACGTTAATTAATAACCGTAGATTATAAAGATATATTAAATGGTATAGATAAAGTGTAGAGCCGTGTATTAAAGGTTTCAACGTTCAACCAACTTCACCAACTTCAACTTCAACAGTTCAAACATTAAAAATTGAGTATAAATAATTGTAATTTTAATCTACTTGATACTTGCTTAATATTGCTACATTTTCTCAGTTTTTACATAGATATAAATAAATATTTAAAAATGTAGCTAAAATACAGGGTTATTTCTATTCAATTAGCATCCTTTCAGAGGCTTATTCTGTACATCATATTTCTCAAAAAAAAAAGTTGTTTTTCCATAAAAAATATCGTTCACTCGCGACCAAATGTATGGAACAGCTTATTTTTTTTTAGTTTTAGCAAAAGTCGTGAAACAAAAGTTGTTAGTTTTGATGTATATGATAAGCCCCCGGAAGGATGCTAATTGATTAGAAATAACGCTGTATTTCCTAGTTATGTAACAGAAGAATTGTATTTCTCTATAAATAAAACATCCTATAAAACTCATACAACCACCACGCCAATACTTAAGCTCTCGGAAAATTGACAAAACAAGTTCCTGGGTCCAAAATTCTAATTTGGACGTGCAAACGGGTGGCCAGCCTCATTAATGATTCCAGATTTAAGCCACAGCGACGCTGCGGCGGCATAAAGTCATTACAAAGGCCATGAATAAGTAGTTGATGTTGGTAGCTAAATGTACTTAGTTGATGCGAACGTAGCGTGAAAATCATTTTGTAACTTGTAGGCCAGTATTTAAATTTAACGGTAGATATATTTCTCTTAAAAATGTCACGCTCTTCTACCAAACTAGGTAATTGAATGCTTTGTTAAAGAGACTTTGTTGTTGTTAAAGAGACAATAGGTAAATTTTTAACTCTAGTCTCGTAGTTCATTTTTTTACGCGCGTAAGTGTTAACCCCGTAACAATTGGCGGCTTAAGGAAATGGATTTTATGTAGCTTTAACATACGTAAGTATCTGGGCCGGAATCCCAGAGGGATGTAGGTTTAAATCCTGCGAGCGCGTCGATTTTTGAAGTGTTTATCACAAAAATAACATATACGTAAGTATTATCGTACGAATATATGAGTAGACAAATTAATTGTCAAATAAATATAACCGTACCTCAATATACGAGTGGACACAAGGATACCAGAGGGATAATGTGGCTAATCGAGAAATGAAAGAAAGATATGCATTTATTTAATATGGCATGAGTTAGAAAGAGACATGAAAAATATCTCGATCCAGTGGCTAGTTGCCGTGTCTGTCAAATTCTTGTCGAATTCAATACATATATTTGACAGACCTCTAATAGTAATGGTACATACATTTATGCGATTAAGAATTGCATCAAGCGACAACAGCGCTATCTCTCTGGTTGAAATAGCTCTGTGTATACGAGATATTTCTCTAAATGACGGACGTATTCCAGCATATTTTACTTATAACTTTTACAACCGGGCTAACCTGAAAATAGCGAAAAAGCTGTTCCATACAAACAATTCCTTTACTTCCGACAAGACATAGGTATGGAGCAGCTGTTTTTAATGTTTTGCCTAATCAATTAGACGCGTGTTGTATGCGTATAGCTTAATAATATAATCAATAACAACGTAAATCAATCGTATCACACACTCCTAAAATTAGTGGTTTGCACAGAATGTTTTCATCATTATTATATGATATCATTGCATCATCCCTATCTATACAAGCATTATTTCAGAAACAAAGCCACCATAGCCAGCGTTAGGTAGCAACAAATACCCGGTTTATTTAGCCAATGGAGCCGATCATTAATATTCGCCATGACAGAGCAATTTCAAATGTTTACTCTAAATTACCAATGCTAATGTTTGAACAACAGGAAGGTAAATAAAATTGTCGATGGCGTGGGAAAGTTCGGGTTAGAAGTAGATGACTGTAAATTTGGCTGTGTAATAGGATTCACATTTTCTTTCATGATCTAGTCAGTTTTGGACTGATAATGTGGATATAAATTTCGCTTAGGCCCGTTTCCGTAGTATACAGAAAAAAATGACTAAAAATAATTATTATTAACTCATTATTTTTTTTGTAAACAGCTAAGTAACGCTATTGTTTTTCTTATGGAAATTCCCTAAAGGATTAAATATTTGGTAGTCATACCAACTTGAAACATAAACTTTGTGAATCATCGTAAGTATAGGTGTTAAAAAACAACGTTGTTAAAGAAAGTAAGTTTGTTTAGGCCGGGTGGCTAGCCCTGGTGTTGGAGTTCAAACAACGTCGTCTTTTAGTGCATTAAATTTATAATTTGCAAAATAGGTGATTGATGTTAGAAAATAATTAGAATGTGTTTGTGTAACAAACAACATAATTATAGGTATCAATGCCAAATCACAATAATAATGACAATCACCATATGCGTTTTGCGCAACACCACAACGTGACGTTGATGTACTCAACACTAACTTACAAACGTCACGTAACTTTGAAAGGCTAATAAGGCTAACAGTTACTCAAGACAACAACTTAATTAACGTAATGATTGTCAGAGAGTAACGTAGGTGGTCGACAGCTGAGCCAACTAGAACTCCAGCAAACTATTTGCTCGCTGTATAAGGAGTTACCAAGTAACTCGAAATTCTAAGTGTTGACACACACGTCGACTTATTTTGACACACTTTAGTTTGCGTGCCTTGAGTGGTATTTAGAAATCAGTTATTGCAAACCGTGGAAAAGTGACAAGTGTAATGGTGCATTTAGAGCAATTTTTCGTGGTTATTTTACACAATGTTAATTATTTTATTGACATTATCGTAATAGCAAACGTAATGCGAAAGTAGGTAATATAATCAAAGGGATGATGAAACTAATATCATAGGGAACAATTGCAGATCTATTGAGTTTTTCCTGCCTGCAAGCTTATACTTTCAAAAAACAAAAGGAAAAAGTGTTGATTTTACGACAGGGATCTACAAACAAAGTATATAATTACCTATTGAAGTACCAGTTATATTAACCCAGTAAAATGATTCTGAAATGCTGTGAGCGGTTACTTGAATCTGACAGTAGAGCTGAAACTATTGGACAAACTTTTATTTATTTGTCACTAAACTCGACTACAAATAGGAACTAAGTACCGTCAAAAAGAAACTAAATTTAACCGACGAAACGATGGAGGTGTGCAAGTCAACGCGTATATTCTTTTTTACGTTTGACCACACATAACTTTTAACAGAGTAGTCCGATATTGATTTTTTTTTGTTTGTAGATCATACTTTGAAAATAGTCCCATTTAAGTTTTATCGAAAGCGGCTGAGCCATTTTTGATAAATCAACAAAAATGTGAAAATTACTACATCGATCCGTGCGACCTATTCGAATTATGTACAGTGTACTCGGTTGAAGTCGGTTATGTCATTTTTCGGGAAAAATAATTATATGTTGTACCTACATATTAAAAGTAGGTATCTACTATAATTTATGATCAAAAAATAAATGGTTCCCATTTTCTTTTGCTTTTCTGAATGCACCCAGCGGTTGCACCCAGGTCATACGCACCTTATTTGTACCCAAAATTATATTCACCACCTTGTAGGTATGAGCCAAATCAATTTTTTGGCATCTGAGTGGTTTCACAGTAACAATATATTCTTACGTTAACGACGCAAGATAGCTTCCAGATTACTTGAGAGCAAAATAAATAAATATAAATATAAACGTTCAAGTTGCTCACAAATTGGCAAAGAAATCACAACAGTAGTAAAATTACCATCAAGTAGCCAAAAGCAGTATTCACACATCATCCATTGTAATTTATTTTATTGCACGTTTCTGCTTAAGGCCGTTCGCACATTAGGACCTCCTGCCATAAAGGAACAGATCAGATCAGAAGTAAAACTCTTAAAATGAATAACGTCACAATAAGCCTATCTTCGCATACGAGTACAATTTGTTTTAAAATTAGTGAGAAAACTTTTCGAGACAATTAATATTTCACACACATATCATTCACGACTGAACGGCCGTCTTTAACCTATGAGTTGTTATTATAGGTCGAATCATGCAAGTTGGCGGATGTGAAGTTAGCTACAAGCTGCGCAAAACTCAATCAACGCGCAGCTTTATGTGAGAGCTTCAATCAGTATTGGATATTGTGCAGCTTGTAGCTAACTTCTCATCCGCCGACTGCTTTGGCCATATCATACATTTTTGACGTCGAAGGTGGGGATTTTTAGTTCGATCAAAAATTCCTGTAACCGATTTAGCTCCTATTTTAACTTTAGATCAATATATACGTTAATATTCAATTAGAAACGAGTATGAGGTCGATGCTCACTAGTGAACGTCTTAGATGCCTACATGACATGATTTGACTCTAAATATCAATTTAGTCAATAATAAAGTTACGTTTCTGACCACTGACTGGTCTGCATCAAAAGACCCATTCACACTGTCAAAAATCAGGCTTTCACTTTGCGGCTTATTATGAAATTTTAAACGATGCGATATAAAGACGTTAGATCTGAATATTTGTTACGCTCCAGTAGGATGTTTTGTGTGTCGTTTACTTTCTCTCTTGAATGGATGTTATTAATTTACTACACTTTCCATGCGTCTCTTGAATGAATCATTTTATTGTGGTAGTCTTTATGTAGCATTCTTATTATGTTTTAAGTAGTTCGTTTGATAATAACTTGTAATCACAACTCAATTTCTGTTACGTATTAAATTGAAAATGATTTTAGACATGGTAAAATCAACATAGAGTTAACTGTTAGATGATAGAGTTATACAGTCAAACCTGGATAAGAGAGAGTTAAAGGGACCGCCATCTCATTCTCGCTTATAGAGGTTTTTCACTTATCCAGGTTTCTCACTTATCCAGTTTCAGATATGGCTTATCTCTCTTACAGAGGTTAAAAAATACGTCTAATTTGTATTTAGGTATCTACATGCGTGAAGAATGATAAATATATGTTTCCAAATATGTATTATGATTTTATTTGAGAAACAACATCACAACACCCAACGTTGTCAATCTTTTGCGGGCTAGAAATATAAGAAATATTTGATACCTTGCCTCGGAAGATACTTAAATTGTAGGTGTTAATAATATCCGGGTATTGCAGCGTTTCACCCCGCAAGCGTTTCGTACAGCAGGGCGAATCGCCCAAGACTCATTTTGAAGGTCAACTCATTTTGGTGCGGGGCGAAAAGTGCCATTCAAAAAGAGTCTTGGGCGATTCGCCCCGCGATTGGCTTTTTTCTCTGTTCGGTTTCTTGCTATGACATAGGGTTATGACGGCTAAAAACTTTGTCTCCAGAGCCTACGAGTACAAGAGCAAAATAAAATTTGAACTATCGATACCTTCTTAGTAAGATTTTAATTTTCATTTCTTGTACTTTGTAAGATTTTAAGATGTTTTAACCACTTTACTTGATCATTTTAAGAGTCTTTCCATAAAACGCCATATTATCATTTAAATGATATTTTATTGTGCCAAAGAATCAATATGTTTATCCGCAATGCAGGTGTGACATTGTGTATGAATAACAAAATATTAAGTACATAATTAAAAGCGGACAGTCATTTGGAGCTAATTTTGTTTTAATTATTATTAAAGGTAATTCAAGTTATCGTTAATTTAGTACAAAATTGGCGTGCTTTATTTTGCATAATGCGTAGGTACAATTTGTAGAGGTTCGTCTGTCCACCTCTATTTCACAATGTTTGAGTAAATTTAGTAAAAGACTGTGTGCTTGTCGATTAAGCATGATATGTTCATTAACATACGTACACACTTGTTTGAAATTTTTTTTTTTTTTTTTGTAAATCGAGACAATAAATTTTCATTGAATGAGTTCTTTGGAAAGCAATATCATGTTGCTTGTGACCAATAACCCTTACAGTAATCGTTTTGATTCATTCTCAAAATGCAACACAATACCAGTACTTAGAATCTTACGTAATAAGTACAATGCAGTGACTCGTCATTCATTTTGCCACGTCTCTGGTTGACGACTTAGTGAAACAATTGGCTATAAAATCTTCCGTACGTGTCCCTCACAAAAAGAGAAAGCCTCGACGGGTCTAATGTCCCGTTTCTAAGAACATTATGTCTAATTTAAGAGATACGACAAAAAATAAAATAGCTCGCTCCGTCAAAGAATAAGGCAAAATGGGCCATAAACGAAGACCCCAAGCCTAAAGACAAAAGTCTCGCTACCGTCCCAGAAATATTGTAAAACATCTTTAAGTTTATTGCGACTTTGTTACACATCACCATTTTTTCTTATTTAGTAAGTTTTGACAGCGGGACAATGGTAATTTTAGCTTCTGTTTTATAATGAACAGCGAAAGAAAAGATTTGGACAGTTTTGGACTCCCGTCGCTTGACTATTGTCTTGGCATAATGCAATGTTTCTCGAACGCTGCATTTGAATTTGGGACTTTTATGTATTTCATTTTGTTTCCTTTGTGGCCTAGTTTAACGCTTAGCTGTATAACAAATGAGACACGAAGAACAAAGAACCTTATGGTCATAAACAATACTGGAAACGACGACAGATGGCCGTACAGGCGTACATGTTTGCATGCAGCGACAATCTGAAGCACATTGCCTTACAAAACACAGATTGAGTCATTAATACTGGACAGTTAAATGGACCCGGCTCATAACCGACACTATAAACGTACATAATTTTATTTAAAATTTTATTACAAAAACATTAAAACTAAGTGTTATTAAAAATACCAAGAACTGTATTTAGCTCGGCGACTTGAAAGATAGCGCCGGGCGATTAAGAATGGAAAAAAGACGAAGGGGTATATTTAATAGCTTTTTTTCAACATTACATATGCAGAATCGTCGGAGCAGAACTGAAGTTAATGCGCGAACATACTGAGTTTTATTGCTCGGTGGCGTTCGTGACGTCCTGTTTTCGTGAAGCAGAATCTCCCTTTAGAGAATTAGGTAGCTGTCGGTAGACTTCAATAAAATTTAATTTCCCCATTGTCTCAGGGTGAAGATGTAGCGAAATAGAAATATCTTTATGGATGTGGGAGCTACCGTAGTTTATTGTCATGGGGATATTGTACGTCATAAAATGCAACGATGCTTCGCCGGTAGCATGGCAAATAGTTTTGTCTTATGATACTTAGTTGGCTGCATTGTTTTGTTTTTTTTTTTTTGCCTTGAAGCATGACTTTGGAGAAATGATTATTGTTAGTAAGGAATGTATTGGGATAGTTTACTAATAATGTATTGGTATAGTTTACGAGAAATAGTAGAATAGATGTTTCTAAATTGAAATGCAATAACGTGAGGTTATATGAGCTATAATTACTTTAATTACCCGTGGTATCACTATTCTTAATATCAAAAGGCATCTTATTTAAGTATTGTAAGTACCTCTTATTTTTGTTAAAATATTTTCTGTATTGCATACTTATTCTCAATAAAAAATAACTTGCCCCTAAAAAGCAGTAGTTGACATTGTAATTTGGAGTTTAATCCCGTAGCAATTCATAGTAATCAAATATACTACTTTAAACTTTAACCAATATTCAATGTTACTTTGTCAACTTGTCACTGATATAAATCGGATTTTATAACGCGTAAATGTATTAACACTGACATTACTTAAAGTTCAAATAATTCTTCCCTATCACATGTTAATTGCCGGCCAGACGAATATCAATTATAAGATAGAGCTTATCGCCAAAGTAATTAAACTTACTCTTTTGGCCTTTTCGATCATTATTATCTCCTCCAACTTTCAAACCCGTTACATATTTCGACAACAACTGTATCGATATTCTGAACAAGAGTTTTGCAATAAAGAAGTTTTGAATTTAAATTCGGACATGAATTGTATTGTTCAAAGTTGAATAATTACAATACAACAAACAGCATTTGTTGTGTTTTATTTCCATTATTACTTCCACATCTACCCTCATTAAAGCACGCCAGAACAGGGAAGCGCACTACGAACACATGTTTGTCTATTCATGGCTAGTTTATATGAAAAGTTTGAGCCAATTGTCCCAGTTCTCTCGTAAATCATTGAAGTAGGTACTCCTGTTGCTTGCTACCAAAGTTGGGTACTTTTTTTTATGATTCTTTTGTTTAAAACTTTTATTGGCTCTGCCCGTTCCGAAAACTAATTTATTCAGGACCCTGAGTGAGGCCTTGGAAGTTGGGCTGCTGCCGAACGGCCGTTTGCTTTTCCTTTTTATGTTTCCTTTTCTTGGGACCTGTAAACTGTTGTGTCAAATAGGTTATCGATACCAACTTACACCGTTGACAAAGTTTTAGGAGAGATGTTTAGAAATTCACTTCAAACTTTAGGATCTACGATAAAATGGACAATTTTGTAGGGAATGATTTCGAAATTGCCTCTAACGTGAACGTAACTGTAAATGATATTGAGCCATTTGACTAATAAACTTGAGACTAATATTCTGACAAACGGGCTTGTATTGACTATAAGGGCCGTATCTAAATATTATGTTGGAATGACATGATTTTCGGCAATTTATACAAGCACTCAAGCATCCACTTTACTCCACGAATCGGCCGCACAAGGTCATTTGCCCCCATAATCAATTCAAGAAACGGCCCTCTATCAAAATGTAAGTCACCAAACCGATATTTTACGAGTCGATTTTTCGTAACTGCTTGAAACACTTTTTATCTCCTGATTCATTCGATAGTAATAAAATTTTATTTGTCACACTTTCGACAATATCCATAAGGTAGAGATAACGAGTGCTGGACGGAATGGCTTCATACAAAACGTTGGCACCTATGTCGTATGGAAATGATAGTTTTCGATTATGTTGAAAGGGATATAGTATCCGGAATGAATGTTGTCAAAATTTGGTACTTTAGAATGGCACCGGATAAAATAAAATGTAAATAGGTACATAAGTAGGTATTCACACATTCAAAAATGTAAGCCAGTTATTAGTTTATTGTTATGTACCAGATTTTTAGGGTTCCGTACACAAAGGGTAAAAACGGGACCCTATTACTAAGACTTCGATGTCCGTCTGTCACCAGGCTGTATCTCATGAACCATGATAGCTAGGCAGCTAAATTTTTTATAGATATTGTATTTCTATTGCCGCTATAACAACAAATACTGAAAACATAATAAAATAAATATTTAGGGGGGCTCCCATACAAAAAAAAGTGGTTTTAAGGAGTTTTTTGCTCGCTATTAATAAGGGCAAGAAGAATGGGGCTTCCATACGGTACGGAACTCTTCGTGCGCGAGTCCGACTCGCACTTGGCCGATTTTATTATAGAAAGTCTGCCTAAGTTCCCAAAAAATACACTTTGGTCATATATACTACGCTGGCACAAATCCCTGATACGATTAGGTACGGAACTGGAAGAGAATACAAAACCTCATAATTGTCACCAAGCGTTACTACCAACAACTCGGCGTGGTGACCTAGTGATAGTAACGGTTGCCTGACATTCAACGTTGGCTTGTATTAGCTTATTAGTTGTTTTCAAAATTGAACTGATTTCTGTGTGACGATGAACTAAATCACTTAATAAATATTCAAAGTTTCTAGTGCTGTGAACTGCGTATCCGTATCGAAATAATCGGATATCCAAACCATGAACTGACCCGTGACGGAGTTTATGTCTTCATCGAACGTGATGTTCCTAAATTGTCGTATCGAGTGCCGGAAAGAAATCATTTTGTTATATTTTATGTTCATTACTATTGCATGAATATTTAGTTTTGTAGGTTGGGTAGTAGTGACATTTGTTCCGGAGTCGCGTCGAGTCCAGATTTAAGTTGAACACAGTTTTATTAATTATTTAGCTATCTGATGTTTTCAGGGTTCCGTACCCAAAGGGTAAAAACGGGACCTTATTACTAAGACTCCACTGTCTGTCTGTCACCAGACTGTACCTCATGAACTGTGATAGCTAGAACGTTAGAATTTTCACAGATGATGTATTGCTGTTGCCGCTATAACAACAAATAAAAACAAAAAACAACAAATATTTAAGGGGGCTCCCATTCAACCAGTCTGTTTTTTTCCGTTGTTCGCTGAATATTAATAACGGTGACTGGTAGATACTTGAAATATTCACAGAATAATTAGTTAAATATGGACTTTAAAAGTAAATAGTTAAATTAAAATAAGATATATTAAGAGGGGCTTCCACACAGGGTACGGAAACCTTGGTGCGCGAGCCTGACTCGCAATTGGCCGATTATTTGTTTAATCATTTGATTGCATATACTTACTCTGGATACCAATGTATTTCATACACACATCTTGTATGAAGTACATTGGTATGCAATTTATTATATATTATATATTAAAGGTTTTCTTGTTATTATTTCCTACTTACCACACTCAATTTTTATAAGTACTTACTTATTTGATAACTTAAACCGCTGAAAGTTGCTGATACCTTTCACCATCTACAGGACCAACACTAAAATAGTACCAAACAGGATACTAGTATATATGTTGATCCTGATTTGCAATAGTAATTGAAACACAACATTTTGATATCTCTACAGCAAGCTTATTCCACAATTCAACAAAAAAAAGTTACGCAACCCGAACTTCATAAACGAGCTCAGAATTCCTCTCTCTAATGAGTTTTAAAGTTACCAGATAACTATTTTCAACGATCAATACAGGTGTAATAAGGCCCACTGATGGTCTGGTGGGCGTTGAGGCCGAGTCCACTGGAAACGGCTTCTGTTCAACCGATTAGTGCCATGATTTATCGCCATTTATTAATGCTCTTAGCACGAACTGGGAATGGGTAACGCGAATTTTCCGTAGGTGTGTTTGGAGAATTTCAGATGTATCCTTTTGATTCTCGGTAGAGTCAAATGCGAGCTTTATTAAGAACATAAAGTAAGAGTGAATGTATACTATGGCTATTTAATTTCCAAAAAACATGGCTAGATGAAAAGAAAAGAGAAAGTGTTTATCCATTAGCCATAAGATGTCCACTGCTGAACATAGGCCTCCCCTACAGAACTCAAGTAAAACCGGCTGGACGTGGCTTGTATCTAACGCAACCTTGCAGTCGTGATAAGGTAATCCTTGGAAAGGTCCTAATTAGATTTTATTCTAAACATTTGTCATAAAGTTTAATTATGAATAATGAGCACTACCATGGCTCGGTTGACAAGTTAAATTGTAGGTCCTGGTTGATTTAACCGTTTAGCCATGTCAGAGGCCTTCAGGCGGCCTAAAAACTCTGACAACTGGGCTAGCTACCCGGCCTATACAAACTTACTTTTTATTATGAATTACAACGTGACATTTATTGATGATGTACAGGCAAATTATTCCAATAGAACACATAAATGTTATACTTATTATATAACATTTTAAAACAGTTTATTAATTGACCGAAGCGAAGCGAGGTCTGTGTTTTGACCATCCGGATAGAGATTTTTGTCGACAGATACTCGTAGCATTTCACAACGAATCTCGATGATACTTGGTGCACAGGTTATACACAATATTATTGTTTTTTTGCTGTCGGAGTTTTTTTTTTTATTTGCCCTGATGCCGTAGCACTAGAATGCGGCATCGGTATAGAACATGTAATAACTGTCACTAATAAGTATCAAAATTGTTAAATATTCATCAAGCCTTCATGTTTGTCAAATTGCATACCTGGCCATATTTTAACTATGGTTATCATCTCAGGCTAGTAGTGCCGAGTCTAACACGCAGTTCATTAATTATTGTATGTTCAGTAATACTCTACATTATGCTCCAGGGTAGTTGAGAAGCATAGTAGTTTAAGTAATAGTTGCAAGTTGCAACAAAGTTGCTGAAGCCTCAAGCCCCTTAAGGAGCTACAGTTTAACACAGACTTGCATGCGATTATATAATTATACACCTTATTTTGTCTTAAAATTATCAAGCTATCAATATTTGCACGAATATTAGTTTTGTGGGGTCTCACATTAGAGATAGCGCTCGTAGCATAGTTTGAGTTCCACACGGTCAGTATTTGGATGGGTGACCGCGGGTGGCATTGTCCAACTGAGCGCTCGAATGACAAGTAAAACTATAGGTTCCAGTTGTTTTAACCATTTAGCTAAGTCAGAGGCCTTTAGGCGGCCTAAAAACTCTGACTCCAGGGCTAGCCACCCGGCCTATACGAACTTACTTACATTAGAGATTCAAACCAAGTACCTACTTCAAACATCATAAATAGTAGACTTCTTTGCTTGATACTTTAACTTGAAGTGAATGTTCTACGTTGCGATTTCTAATAGATTCCCGTTCTAATTGTTGTTCAAAAAGCTTAGCGGTTTTTTAAGCTTTAACACAACAATTTCAGTTTGCTTACCCGTTATTTAGAATATTTACTCACATGGACTAATCATTGTTCACCAATAAAATACAAACGTAACAAACATAAAAACAGAATTATCACCAACATTATTCAAAGAGCACAATCCTATCGGAATTAGAGCTCGGCGTCTGCATTCCTTATAATCCAACATTAAAACGGTAAACAGCGGACCTTGACTATAATGAAATAGTGGCCAAGAACGAGGACTAGCATGTAGTGGCAGAACCGGGTAATTCCTTGTCATTATGGTATTATTTATAACCAGAGCGCAGGCGCAGGGCCAGCCGCTGCATGTTGTACACAGTCCGGGCATAGAGTAGAAAATTAAAAGATAAGACTTAGTACGCAGCAAAAAGAATACATGCGTACGAGTACGCAGCACAAACAAATACATCCCGTATTTGTTTGTGATTCATTCAAAGTCGCTCTTTTAGATTAAGAAAAAAATCGCATGACCGACTTCACCCGTGTACAAAATTCGCGAATATTTCGCACGGAAAAAAAAAAAAAAAAAAAAAAAAAAAAAACTATATACGCGTCGAATTGAGTACCTCCCCCGGTTCGGTTCGTCGGTCAAATAAGTAGAAGACGTATGTATGGCTTCATCTAGGTACTCACTTTCTTATTTTGAAGTGTCACAACTTTTGACGACACAAATATTATTTATGCGTCGTATCTTTTATCTGTTAAAAAGAAGATTAAATTGAACTACCGTTTTGGCGACTATTGCTTTGTTATTTTTGACTACTACGAGATCATAATCATATTCTTTATTTGTCAGAACATGGTAAAGTACACATAATACAAATAGTATACAAGATGGAGGTCATTATAAGTGGTGCTCATGTCCTTGCCTGATTAGGCGTACAAATATAATAAATCATTTTAATTGTTACATAAATTCAAGAAATGTCAAGTAAAGTTCAAATATCGAGTCAAATAATAGGTACTTATGTCAAAAATATAACTAAAATAAAAAACATGCCAATCATAAAATTAAAAAAATCGCACATTACATTAGATATTATTAATGTCACCATTATTATCATTATAAATGATACACGGAAAGTGACCATAACTGGAGATTTAGCTATGCGAATTTAAATTGTATGCCTGTTTATTGTATCTTAGTTGATAGATTTATTCAAAGACACTTTTAGAAATACTGTAAACTTCTAAGAAGCTCCTAGAATATAGGCAAAAATGAGAGCACTCTACTTCTTCCCTGCTCACAGTACTGTAACGCCGGCGGCAGTACCTGTTCCGGAGAGAGCCAGTCATACGTCATTGGACCGACTCAAAAATTATTCCGACATTAAATAATAAATCATAGTAAACCGGTAATTAAGTCAGTCATAACCAGAACTTAAAAATAAAAAGAGTTTATAATTTTTTCACATTAAATAGCCATTTCGGGCGTAGCGCTCCGTCTAAATGATCATCGATAAAAGATTTTTTGTCGGTCTTGTTTTACTTTCTTTGGTGCTTTGTTGTGAATGATTGTTTGAGATTCAGAACGGCGCGGTGATGTTATGTTTTGGAGCCGTGCTGTTTGCAGATAATTAATAAAGGCCACACATCTCGAGACTTAGCGATAAAAATATTTATTCGGGAATGTCGTCGGAAAGTACGAGACTCTTTGAATATATTTTGAGACAATTTTGCTACATACTAACATACTACGTGTTTTCTTATGCAACAAAGTATACTTTTAAAACTGAAACCAAAAACTAGTAGCCAAATGAAGTTTTTTACAGATGTCGGCAATCATATTACGCGACTCAAGTGGCGCTGGGCAGGAAATGTGGCTAGGCGTAGTGACGGCAGGTGATGGCCCGACAACATCAGATCCATCGCGGATCGCGCGTGTATGAGATTAGCCCGAGATAGAAAACAATATCACAAAGGTAAGGAAGCCCATATCTCAGAGTAACTATGACTCTAGTACAGCTGGATCAACAATAAAATTTAGAGCCTTATTTTAATCGACAATGTTGAATAGGCCGCGCCACACAAGTTGGCGGATGTGAAGTTAGCTACAAGCTGCGCAATAGCCAATCAACGGTGAGCTTCAGTCAAGATTGGATATTGCGCAGCTTGTAGCTAACTTCACATCCGCCAACTTATGTGGCGCGACCTATAATCAAATATGACGCAACTTAAGCATTGTTATCTATGAGTGTTATGACCGAAAATAGTGGCGTATAATGATAATTATTTATCGCAAAAAAATGGCAAAATCGCCTTGTACAGAATTCGAATATTTCGCTCGAATTGTTCACATTATTGTTGATTTTTGCAAAACGGCTCAGCTGATTTCTTTAAAATTTTCAATGGGACCACCTCGGAAGTATACCCTTTCAAAATAAAAATAAAATCGATTCGATTCACAATTGGCGAAATTATCGATGAACATACACGAAAAAATACATACAGACGAACATATAACCTCCTCCTTTTTTCAAAATCGGTTAAAAAACTAAAAGCCTAGCAGTAGATTAAAAACCACCCCACTCGGTGATGAATATTATAAATGTTTGAGTGTAATTAAATAATAAAAGCAATTAATTAAGATCCTAAGAGATACGTCAATTGTATATAATATTATTTACAAATAATAATATGACTCAAACATCTGCAGTGGACTTAAACATTTGGATTGTCTTTAGATCTGAAAGGGTCTGTAGATAATCTACTTATATTTTATGTAGTAGAAGCAAAGTATGTAATTTTATTGTTTTTCGTATATTTTATAGAGGCACATGCTCAGTAAAAAAATAAACTCATTAAATTGCAGATATACCTACTTATGTTGTAGCTACGTTTTAAAGTATCAGGTGCGTCTGTTTTATTTTCAGGTGTAAAGAAAGATTAGTTGTAAACAATATTGCGATATATTTTATCGCTGTTATTAATATTTCAATAAATCAATGTCATGTATTGAACCGTTGTGTAATCCAGCGAATATTCATTGACCGAGTTTCGTTTAATAATTTAATACTCGGAACTACACGGTCAATTTAAACATTTTCGATACGGATTTTAGTGATGCCTTTAAATATTTGGTTATACAATTTGTGGATAATGGCTGATAAATGTATTATTATGTAGTGCTATTTTACGTAATGCGTAATAACAAAAGTGAAATTAGGGTGTAATATCAAGTAAATTTCACGTATTTTTTACCGTGATGCTAATGTAGAGGTACAAAATTAAAAGTAAGTATCGTTTCTAAAATCAAATATACAAAGTGTGTAAAGGGAAAAAAAACATGTGAAATTTTAATTAACATTGGTTTATCAGGATTTTGAAATGTTTGTTTATACTGACCTGTATTTGACGGTATATTCCCACTAGTTCTATTGATTCTTTTATTTATAGATCGTGTTGGCTTTGCTTCAGTAACTTCTGTTAAAAATCTGTTCTATTTTTCCTAGTAGGTACAGGTTTTAACTAAAGTATAAGTTTAGGTATTTAATTGAGGTATTCCTTATCATCGAATTTAAGTAACTTTTTGCTGCATTACCTAATTCATTCAGAATTTAAGAGCGCGGCTCTTATCGGTGGAGCAACTTCCATTTTCGCGGTCATCCGCCATTGTCTTCACCTCCCTGTACCTATATGTAGAAGATACCTTTTCATTTTAACCTTGAAAAGCTCTAGATTATATCTCTTGGGAAACAGGGAAGCAGGAAGATTTTTCCATTACCTGGCGGTACGAATCAGAAAAGTCGAGTCAAACCGCTTCGTACGTATCGAAGGAAAATCGACAGTGTAGGGGTGGTAATGTAGCGTCCCCCTACTTGTCCTGTAGTGAAAAGGAGATGGTAGGTCTTGCAGCTCAGATGCACACTCTCCGAAATGAATCCTATAGAAAATGGACAGACTCGCAACCCTACGGCGATGCTCCAGGCTATGAAATTTTTTTGCAACTAACTTTTCATCGCCTATTAGCCGAACAGCACGCCGGTCCACCAATTCCAAGGCTTCGAGCTGATACTTAGCCGTGCCATCCCAAAGATGGCAGCAGTATTCCAGACACGATCGGATCTGTGCTTGATACAAACTTACCTACCTACCTTATATCTCTACCTTATATGATCTATAATGCCTTCCGTGGTCTTCCCTTTCCTCTCTTTCCTTCTACTTTACTTCCTTCTTACTGCATAATAAATTAAACTAGGTATTTTGATATGATTTCGATTTAGGATAGATTTAAATACTAAACAATCAATCAACACTAGAAGTTCTACGGTCCAACGAGCTGTGTAAATTGCGATAGTCATGATAATATTGGTGTTTATTATTGCATTGAGTATTAAGCGAAATGTTTCATTGTGATCAGAGTGAAGCTTATATTTATGATATCATAATGCACTACAAACATTTTAAAGGTGAACTTTTCAAGTTAGAAACATAGTCAAAAATAGAGAGAAAAATAGAGATCTTAATAAAGTTAATTTTCTCTTTTTTCATCGTACATTAAATTCTTAGAGCAGATTAAAGAGAAGCCAATTCATATCTTAAAGAGAGATGAAAGCACAAACAATTAAATTTCTGCAATGTCTGGTAATTTCCCAACGGCAAGAGCATAGGTTTTACTTAGGTTTTCTTAGATAAAATGCTTCTTAAATGTGAGCCTGAAATCTTTGCTGTTCACTAGCTGAATTAACTTAGTAGACTTACAACTTATGGTTTATTACACAATAATTCATCTCAGATAAAAATTGTAAATGAAACGTTATCTATGCGTCATAGCCAACAATATTTCATTTTTCCCTAAGGCAATAGTAAATACTAATATACTCTAGTTTTAACCGTAAAGCCATGTCAGAGGCCTTCAGGCGGCCTAAAAACTCTGACACCAGGGCTAGCCACTCGACCTATACGAACTTAGTTAGTTACTCTCGTTTAAAACTCGCAATCATCTCGCCAACAATTTTCATTGTACATTTTCCAGCTACTTACTTACGTCAGACATCCTGCATAAATGGCGATTATTTATCGCCAAACAGAGGCTTAAACAATGTACTGTAAGGAGCACGAGTCGTTAATTACAAACAAACATGCGCAGTAATGTTATGACTATGTTAGGACGGGAGCCTGATGGGCAGATGAGTTGCAAAGAATATATGTTAGAGATAACATTTTATTACCTACAGCTAGAAAAATCTTTTTCTTCTTTTTAGCCATAAGACGTCCACTGTTAGACACAGGCCCCTCGTATCGATTTGCAATAAGACCAGTTAGAAGCGACCAGATACCAGCGCGATCTTTTCGGCGCTTGATCAGCGCGGTCCATTGAGTCACCAGTACACCTTGTGGGCGTACTACGCTGCGCTTGCCGGTGCATGGTTTCCACTCGAGAATTATTTGTCCCTCTGTGTCTGTTTATCGTCAGGCCTCTGTGTTATGTGCCCTGCTAATTTTGTAATAACTAGTTAGAGCAAGGGAAAACGCGTTGTAACAAAGGCATTCCGTAATATCTAGATCTAACAAGGGAAAACGCGTTCTCCCTAAAATTAGGTTATAACGGTAATACGCGATGCGTGTATTCAGTCTGATAAACCGAAATGCGTTTTATAAATACTTGTGTAACATGGTAAGTGGAAGCTCTCAAACTAAAGTCGGTCGGCTTCTGCATGAACCTGAAAGAAGCATTGTCCATTGGACCGGAACAGCGCGTGTCTTGTGTTAGCTGATCATCGGATATTTTACATTATAGAAGCCACTTCAATTTTAGAGTAAGTAGTATAAATTCAACTAAAGACGCGTTGCTATGACTATAACAGATGACTTCAATATGTGCATAAGAGTTATGATACATAAGTAGGTCTCTGAAACACTTAGGTGCAAAATGTTCTATAAATTTTTCGGTGCATGAAATGTTATTATGGACCTCCTAATTATACATTTATAAGCGTCATCATCAAACTAGGTATAATTATGTAAAGGCACTGACATATTAAAGCTTGGTGATTATGAGAAGTTTTATAAGCCTAAAAACGTTGGCATTACCATTGACACTTTTCGAGAAGGTTGGCGGGATTTGGTTACGGAACGCGTAAAATGGATGGAAGTGGGGCAGACCCAGCTGCAGTGGGACAGATTAGGCAAAAAAAAAAAACAACGAGTTGCACTCCGGGAGTGCCGACAGAAGTGAAAACTTGAACACATAAAGTAGGCATCCACTATTTATGTGGTCAAATACAATATCACACACGCAAGCACCCTGCGCCGCCTTACGAATATTCTAACAGGTCACGTGTCCTGACGCGAGTTTAAATGTTTTACCCACCCCAAAAAGTGCACAACGACTAAAAGAAGTTTTCACTTGAAAAAATATGATGAGCGAATTTTTAATCGGCAAAAATGAAAAAGATGCGAGTGGTTTTCGCATCGAGTAGTTTTAGATAGAGCACACAAAACTAAAAACTTCTAACTACAACTTGTCTTAGCACAATGCGACAACCGTTTTGCACAATTTCCAATTGTCCGGAGGTCCTGCCATCCAAGGTAATGGCTTTGTTTTACTACCGAACGCTCGTCCAGCTTTACTGTGCTTGCAACAGGATCCGCAGATCACTGGTTCTTTATAGCCGGTGTCACCTTCGAGTGATTGAATGACTTCCTTTTTGTGTGAGTGATTTTGTTTTACATAGGCTTTGATCGCTGTTTTAGAGTCGTAATGAAAAACTTTCTATGGCTAAGGCTTGTCAGTAAAGAAATTACTTGTTAATAGGCTAGGAAGCTTTATGGTTAAGGATAAACGTTTACATACAATTACATAATGCATACACATTTTTTCTTCAGAAAAGACGAAAACAAATTAAATATTTATATGGTTGCGCTGTGTATAAATATGGATATTTTTTATTGAGATACAATCAATAACTAAAATATAAATTCAGGATAGTGAAATCCTACAAAAATCATTTTCTAGCAAAATGATGCCAAGACGAGACTACAGTTCATACTATCCAAAAGTTATCTTATGTAGAGGAACTCTACACGCCTTAACTCTACAAGCTTTTAGGAAATATACAAACTCTACAACCTAGTCAATAAATGAAGCTTAGCTGTTTTGTGTGAGAGAAATATTGCACGCTAGTATGTCTTATTTTTTAAGGACAGTTTTTAGTTTCTTTACAATAAATCAATCTCAAATACCGCCAAGTTTTTGAGTAAAAATATGCCTTTTAGAGGCTTATAACTTTTAAGTTATTTAAAAACTGTAAAAACTAAGATGTTTAACCCAAGGATAGACATCAGGCTATTGTTATTGTTTGACCACGTTTGCGGTAAAAGCTCCCGACTTAATTCTCAAACGCAAACATCATTAGAACTAAAGCAAAAATATTGACGCACATAATGAATTTATTATCAGATTGAATCGGTCCACAAACAAAGAGGCGGGCACTATCGGCATTCGCTGTTATCTGCGATTTCGTGACACTAACAAGCATTATCTTTATTCCATCACGAGTAGGGTTGCCTTTGCCATATTAAAAAAATGTTCCAATATTTTAGAATTTTTAAGCTCTTCTCAGGATTGCGGCTGCACTTTAGAATTACATTAATTACTTGTAAAAGAATAATAATCCAGGAATATTTTTTGAAAATGTTAACTGACGGACTCATTTTTATTTTTTATTTTTAGTCATCTAGGTACTTAATCTATTCCAGCATATTTCAGAATTTTTAAGATTGGCGACTGGACAATAAAATATGGAGCTAGAGAGCTAGAGCTATAGAGCTAGTCGCTTGGAGTTCACAGTTCTCTAATCTTACGTCATTCAGGCTCTATTAGCTGGTATTATATCTTATCTATATATATTTTTTTTTAACCTATACTGTCCCACTCCTGGGCAAAGGTCTCCCCCATTTCCTTCCAGGAGTCGCGATCCATCGCAACTTCCTGCCAACTGCCAACCCCTCTCGAATGAGTCAAGATCGTCACGCCAGCGCTTCTTGGGCCTTCCCTGACTGCGTCGTCCGTCAGGCACCCACTCCGTGACGATCCTGGCCCATCGATCGGGATCCCTGAAATGTTTTTAATTTTATATATATATAAAATTAAAAACATTTCAGTTTATTTAATGACAATCAGACTGTTTCTCTGGACTAATCTGGTAACCCTATTCACTAGGTGAGTCTGGTACATAATCACCCACTGTTTGGCGATATTATCTAAGTGCTGCCAGCTATTTAGTCTATATTAGCTTGCATAAAATATTTCACAATGAAGCTTGAAGATATGTAGCGGTAGTTTAGATCTTTGTGTCTCTAGAAAACAGCGCGCACTGGCCTATATAAGCTTGCGTTGTGCACACTAGTATCTCATTGCAACCTGTGAGATATTATGTTTAGTAATTATTAATTTAAAAAAAAATTCAAAAATGTATAGAGCTTAGGTCCAGACTAAAATATTACTTTTATTTGTTTTTTAAAAATATTGTGCTATTATTTGTTTTAATAACAGCCTAAAGTTTGAAAGGAAAATATTTTTCGACCCTATTGTAATGAAAAAAATGTGATGGTTGTGAATAACAATAAGATTATGAATTATATGTCCACAAAGTAAATGAACAATTTATAGATGCCGATTTTTCGCAACCCATTTAAAGCATGATACAAATTCTGGACGAACGATGAAATAACTACTTTATATTATCTCTACTGCATAATTAAGTTAAGCATAATTTTTAAATTTCATGTTTATAGGTACGAGTATAAGGTTTATATAGTACGTGGTCTGCTTGTTGCATAAGTCGCAGATTTAAACGACAATTTAAATAAATCGTTCCTTTGATTTGTACGTAATTTCACATCATTCCGGTCACTCATGTATATGCACTATAATATAATTGTAATTGCGTTTGGTATTTTATTGCTAAAGCAAAATTTAACGTCTTGCCATAAAAGAGCCGCAAAAGAAAACGTTTTACGTAACTGCAGAGTCTAATCCTCTCAGTAATCATTGGAAGTTGGTGGTTTAGTAGTATTTTGTTTAGTTTTGTCCCCACCTAGGGCAAGCATTTATGATAGATAGATAGATAGATTCATTTATTTTCAGTAAGGATAATTACATACATTGGTATACAACAATATACTATGAGCAACACCTTACGAATTGTCAAAATAACAATTATTATTCAATACTCAACAGAATTATTAGGCATGATTTTACAATAAATTAATTATTTGGTACATTACATAAAATTCAAATATAATATTAAAAAATTAAGATGTCAGAAATACCTACTGTAATTGAAATATCTGCAATAGCATCGTCAAAAATAACAGTTTAAAATAAATAAAATCACATGTCAAAAATTGCGTATGTGATGAACATAGGTGTTTGCTCTGTGTCTGGGTATTAAGTATTTACGTATTATCTATATACGTATGTATTTAAAATATGTATATGTAGTATATCAGTCTCTGGCTGCCATATCACAAGCTTTGCTTAGTTTGGGGTCAGAGACCGTGTGTAAGATGTCCCCCAATATTTATTTATTTTGTTTTTCTATACGTATAGAGTGAAGAGTCTAGGTATAGAAGGTCTGTGTCCAGCACGGCTGATAGGTAGATGGTATTTTGGGTAAATAAAACGTTTTTCATATATCCATCAACTAGGCTGTATAAAAATATTACCTACAATATAAATGAAGACTTGAACTTAAATTTAGCACTTCGAAAGATTTTTGCACTTCATGTGCTACTTACGGTTCAAAGGTTACTGAGGTTAAAAATTGATTCTAAAGAAATATTTTCTTCTAAGAATGCGATTGGTAAATAAACTTCCACAGAACTGAAACAAACTTGTCATATAAATAAACTTTTCAAGAATTTGCAAGAACCTTAATTAGTCAAGAAATGAAACCATAGATTGTTTTCTTATTTCTGTTTTTCCATGAAACAATATGTACTTTACTCTTTGAATTGTTGAAAAAGTAAGAAGAAAATTATTGCTCAAAAACATTTCTTATTTTTAGGAAAAAAGCTAACAAAAACTTTTACGTCAAAATATTTTGTGGTTCAGCTATTAATGAATACGACAAAGTCTAAATAATTTTTATTGTTGAACCAGTCATGAAGTTGTAACGTTTTTTTTTAATTCGAAAATTTAGTAACCTCAGACTCCAGGGTCTGTGCCCTTTGTAAAATAAACACAATTTTTTGATTTTACTGTACAAAGAGTATTATAACATAGTTAAATCTTAGCCTAAGCTATTTAATGCCACGAGCAGACCGGCGACCTGCAAGCAGCACCATGTGCCAGCCATCGCTCTCCTCGGACATATTTGAGGGAAGAGAACGACCCGACACCTTATGCCGCCGCAAGAAGTAGCCTTCGACTCGAATGCTTGTGGCATGCACGCAATGCTTATTTTAACAAACGAAAAAAAAGAACAAATTTTCACATACACATTTTCAGGTCCTATGGCAATTCTCCTTCTCCCGGCACAGAGCCTCCATCACCGCTTCGTTCCGATCTCTGACGGCCATCTGCAGGTTGTATTCCTTGATGGTTTCCGATGACGCAGACGACGTTCGCCGAACGAATCTGTAAAGTTAAGCCGAAAAGTTAATATTTTTAGAATTTGGGTTGATTCTTGAACTAGGTTAAGTATGGGATGCTATAGTTAAACTTGTTCTAAAACAGAACAAAACACAGGCAGACTAACGGAAAAAATAATTTGAAAAATTTCTATGGCTTGTTTAAGGCTTACAAAAATCCTGCCATTGTTTGTAATCTGATAACAAAAAAGCTCGTAGGTACCTTTTTACCGACTTCCAAAAAGGAGGAGGTACTATGTTCGTCTATTTGTATTTTTGTTGTGTATGTTCATGTTCATATTTACGACAATTGTGAACCGATTTAACAAATCTATTTAAGTTTGAAAGAATAGATTTCTGAGGTGGTACAATATTTAAATGTCATTTAAATCAGCTTAGCCGTTTTTGATAAGTCAACAAAAATGTACATGGTTGTCACATCAATTTGTGCAAATTATTCGAATTCTGTGCTCGGTAGAAGTCAGTATTGCGATTTTTTTGCGATAAATAATTATTGGTTACAAAATAAGAAATAATTCAATTAAGTAGCTACCAAGATTCGGTTTTATTTCGGCTTCATAATGAGAATTTTACTATACTAGCACTTCCCACCACTTGCCATTCAAAAAACTGACATATTTTTTTCGTGAATAAGAAGATTTCTCAGTTTATCCTTGATGCTCTTGTGTTAGCGTGTGAGCGGAAAGTACGTCTAAAATGACAGTTTTATAGGCCAAATCCAACATCTTGATCTTGACTGCTGCTCGTTTAACAGCTGCGAGAAAATTGGGTTTTGCACAACCTTTAGTTAATTTTACTAAGATGTTTAATTAGGCTTATATGTACGTATATACGTCATTTCGGGTAGCTCACACTTGATAAAAACATCACTTGTGTTTTATAAAATACGCTCAACAATTTATTTCCAAGTCGCTAGACTTCACAAACCATCCATCATCTAGTCTAATTCATGACATGCAACAAGGCAGTTGACATAATAATATGCAAGCCAGCTTCCTAGACAGTAATGCTGAGAAACCAGTCCTCGTGTCGCAGCCCCCGTTATGATGTGGATCCATGCAATTTGCAACACCTTGGCATCTAATAATACACTTGAGAATTCGTTCTGTTTTCGACGTTAGGGCAGAAACGTAAGGTTGAATTTTGTGGGTATATGATGGTTAAGTTTTTGATGGCTTTTGCACGACATCACATTCTATAGATACTAACGTATTACATAATAGGAAGAAATTTTTAGATGAAAGAAGACCGATATCTTTATCTATAGGTATATATTAATACGATACGATATCTTTTCAAGTTTTTGATGACCAATGAATTTATTCAAAAAACAATTTCAGTAGGTACAGATGAATTTTTATGTGAAAGTGTTTTTTTTATTTCAGATGGTACCAGTAGCGGCACGTAAGTCTAGCGCTAAGTGTAATGTGGAGGGGGTGGCTGCGCATGTTGACCGCCATACTAAACTCATGCGCAGCCACCCCCTCCACACTTCGCTTAGCGCTAGACTTATATGCCGCGACCTGCACCTACTACCTAATATGAGCTATGCCACGACCCTCTGATGCCTCCAAACCTGCGCTGGGTTGTATGGAATATATAATTCATTATAATAATTTAATTTATTCAATAAGCCCGATTACAGAGGCGCCAGCGTAAATTTAACAAGAACGTAAAAAGCGTTCTCTCTATCGAATGCCTAAAGTGGAAAAGAAACAGAACTATGCTATTTAGCTAATATAATTACGATGGTGTGCCTCTGTAATCGGGCTTATTATCCACTGCTGAACATAGGCTTACGACTATGTTATGGACTATTGAAAGGCCAGTACACTATCATAATTATTATGCCCCCCGCAAGTACGATCATTTCTTATAACTCTTCTTTGTACAATACAATTATTGTGAATTTGTACTAATGTATGTAATGGTTCGTATGTGGATAAAATAATTAGCATTACGAAGGTCAACAAACAAAATGCGAATTATAAATTTGTATTATTATTAATACTTGCAAGTACAAATTAGCCATGTGCGAGTCGGACTCGTGCACGAAGGGTTCCGTACCGTGTTGGAGCCCCCTTAGCTCCATTTCTCTTGCCGTTATTAATAGCGAGTTAAAAAACTCCTAAAAATCAAGTTTTTTGTATGGGAGCCCCTCTTAAATATTTATTTTATTCTGTTTTTAGTATTTGTTGTTATAGCGGCAACAGAAATGCATCATCTGTGAAAATTTCAGCTGTCTAGCTATAACGGTTCATGAGTTACTGGTGACAGACAGAGAGACGGACAGCGGAGTCTTAGTAATAGGGTACCGTTTTTACCCTTTGAACCCTAAACGGAACCCTAAAAAGGAAAGAAGAAATTATTTCAAAAGCACATAAACAATACTACAACTACCCTATCTACGATGTGGTTTGACAGATATAATATTTTAAAAAATAGTCAAGATTTCAATTTTAGTCCTTCTATCAATACTATAAGATTTATATTTAGTTGAAGAAAGTTGTAGTATAGGCAAAGAATATATAATAATACTACGGTATAAGCACTATGCTTATTTTCTTAGCATGCAAGCTGATATTATAATAGGGTGCAGTTTGCCTAAGCAGATGTCGTTTATATGAGAAATAGAGAATATTTTATGAGTATTGAGTTTGAAACAGGGAAAAGGCTTTACTATAATCATATTAATAGTAACTTTCAAGGATAGGCGGCAATGGCATGTTGCAAGCTAGGCGAATACTAGCGGTTTTTAATGTAGGCTTTTAAATAAGGATATAAAACTGTCTTCCCACTGAAACTTATAATCTATAATGTGCTTAAACCCCATGTAATGCAATAATGCGTATAAAACATATCACAAACCTAAATCTATTTACATGTCAATAGGTATACAGCCTAATAATATAGCTTTAATAGTTCACCGTCGAACACATGCTTACACTCGAAATGAGATTGTACCATATCTGTCACGCAGATTCAATTGCGTGTTAGTGAATTCTCAAACCTACGCCATTTTGTTTTCTTAAAACGTATATTTTATGATGTTTTTCTTCACTGAAAAGCTAGTGGTATAATAAATCTTCTAAAAATACTTTCATAAGTTTCAAAGAGTTCTTTTTTACGGGGATGGGATTTGAACCCGCAACCTCAATATTTTACACTTTATACATTAGATTTTAATGTACATATAAGAAACTGGCCTTGGTACAGGTCGCGGCATATAAGTCTAGTGAAGTGTGGAGGGGATGGCTGCGCATGAGTTTAGTATGGCGGTCAACATGCGCAGCCATCCCCTCCACAATACCCTCAACGCTAGACTTACGTGCCGCTACTTGTAACGCATAACATACGCAGTTTACCTCAGTGTCTCAAGGTAAGAGTTTTCGACAGTTGTGTGTTGGCAGTGATGACATATGGTTTTACTGTGGGCCTTATGAATAAGCTCAAGGTAGCCCAACGCGCTATGGAGAGGGCTATGCTCGGAGTCTCGCTGCGAGATCGAATCAGGAATGAGGAGATTCGCAGACGAACCAATGTTACAGACATAGCCCAGTGCATTAGTATGTTGAAATGGCAGTGGACAGGGCACATAGTTCGGAGAACTAATGGCCGATGGGGCAGTAAAGGTCTCGAATGGAGACTACGCACCGGCCAGCGCAGCGTAAGACATCCACCGACCAGGTGGACTGACAATATAATTAAGACCGCAGGAATGCGCTGGAAGGAGGCCGCTTCCAAGCGGGCTTATTGGATACCCATAGGGGAGGCCTATGTCCAGCAGTGGACGTCCTACGGCTGATAATGATTATGATGTTGACATAAATTTTTAGTTCAGGCTATAAACCGCTCGAAACCTAGATCAATTTATTTGTTAAGAGATAGCAGGTTATCTTCTTCGAATCTAGCTTCTATGTGATTAATCACAAGTATGGGCGTCTCGATTGCATTCACTATTGCATGGTAATAGCAAAGCGACACCAGACACTGTTGCTAAATGTGATGGAATGCACTGAGCACAGCATACTATCCACGAGAAACATTGTCTCAATAACACAAATTGAAGTTGTCACGAACACCTTAGAACGATAAGGTTCTTAAACACTGTCAGTTATGAAAACTTACAAGATAAGCGCTGAAACACTTCGTCGTAGTACAAAAGTTGACAATCAAGTGCATGATACACGAGTGTGTTATAATTTTATTGTGATAGAGGCCCAGACGCGGTCTTAAAATATTTTGTGCTGTAGTTACTCCACTTATAATAGCGAGTGCTAATTGTTAGTAGGAATTGGCCACCCGCATTGATTTGAAGTATTTTGATTGCCGAAACAGCACATTCAGCGACTGATTGTTTTTAATTTAGCTAATTCTGCTTACTGGGAGGTCTCACATCACGTGTAATTTTTGGAGACGTCTTCTGAGTCGAATATACACTTAAGCCCCTGACCATCGACGTAAATGAAACTTTAAAACCACGGTTTTAAAATCGACGACTATTTGACGTTCCATTTGATGTTTCCTATTTTGCAGTTTTCCTTTTCTTTTAAAATAGCCGTGTCCAGTACTAAAGTGTTGAAAAAGATAATTCTTTCCAAAATAATTAAAATTATCAATTTCACGCAACGCTGTAGTTCGCAACATGGCTATTCTAATTTAATTCTTAGCGAAAAAGTAAACTGAAAAAGAAAAAATCGTCTAATGGAACGTCAAAAGTCAGCGATTTTAAATCCGCGGTTTTAAATTTAAAGTTTAATTTACGTCGATACCACTTACGTATGTTAATTTGTGTAGTCAGGTAGCTTTCATAATTTGGTTTGTCTACGTGTCTTTGCGATCACTGATGTTAAGCAACGATCGGAATGCTAGATCTTCGGATGGGTGACCACGGGTGGTATTTAAAACTGAGCGCTGCTGTACCTCAGATAACGTTACTCCCGGTCTCATACCAATGAATCTATTTGAACTCATTTACGGATTTTGAGACTTCTGGCTTTTAGAGGAAGGAAAATATCGCGTGGAAATCTGTTTACGTTAATTTGATGGCATATCATTATTATAATGATCCCATGATACATCCACCTGGGGCCTTATTGTGTAAGCGCTCTGAAGTTCGACTTCGTTTTTCCTCCTGCTCGCTCTCGTGGCGTGAGTACCTGGCGCGAGCATGAGATAAAGCGAAGACGAACGTCAGAGCGCTTACAAAATAAGGCCCCTGCACTGGACCATCAACATTATCCCGATCGCCTTCTTTGGGACTTTTAAAAATCAGGGACAGATTGATAGCAATGAATAACCCCTAGATTTACAATCAAATGCATGATGCATTTTGGAAGAACAGATGTTTGGGTATAGGCCAGAACAAAATTATTTCTTTGAAAACCAGGTGTCACTTTGTTGACTGCAAACACTTTTGTAAATGTTGAAGTTAGCATGTGGTTGTGAAACGTAAACATTGCGGGTAGTTAACAAGTTATTGGCGAAAATAAACTTATTTAGTATTCACAATATTGCAGGTAGAAACAACTAATTAGATTTTAATGTTGGCTTTGTTGTGGTAGCCTTTGATATAAATTTCTGAACGTACACATTTAAAAATAAGTGCTTGCATCCAAATCAACAAATAGGTACCTATATGCAATCTTTAAAATTGATTGACAGGTACTCGGACCAAGTAAAAATTCAAGACAGAATGTTGTGAACAAACAAGTGAGGCCGGCAAAACTACGCCTCGCCAAATACAGACACAATTACACACAGGTACACGCACAAAGAAACTACGCCTTGGCTCGTCAGTCAAACTATGGCGGCGCAACACCGACGCACCCACCACATGTGTGGAAAACCGGCCTCACTTGTTTGTTCACGACGTTCTATCTTGATTTTTTTATGTGGTCTGAGGACAGGTATTGGTAATAACAATTATTTGTTAATCATTATTAAATTATCAGATGTAGGACGTCTAATACTGCTGGACATAGGCCTACCCTATGGTTTTCATTGAACTGATCTCAGTTTGAAATAGATAGCATATAGCGTATCCAAACGGTCTTGATCGGATCTAGATCATTGGCCAACTTTACCAGCAGTGATCCTATGCTGCGGTTGCCGGTAGGTACTTACGTGGTCTCCATTTGAAAACTTTCTGATTGATTTGCCAGAACAAAATTGAAAGAGTAAAAAGATGTTGACAGATATTGATAAAGAAAAATATATTAGCAATCAAAACAAAAACATCCATCCATCCATCAGCCATAAGAAGTCCACTGCTGGACATAGGCCTCCCCTATGGATCTCCAATAAGACCGGTTGGAAGCGGCTTGCATCCAGCGCGATCCTGCGGTCTTAATGAGGTCATCCGTCCACCTTGTGGGTGAACGTCCTACGCTGCGCTTGCCGGTACGTGGTCTCCACTCGAGAACTTTCCGACCCCATCGGTCATCAGTCCTCCGCGCTATGTGCCCTGCCCATTGCCATTTCAACTTGCCAATCCGTTGGGCTATGTCGGTAACTTTGGTTCTTCTACGGATCTCCTCATTTCTGATTCGATCTCGCAGAGAGACTCCGAGCATAGCCCTCTCCATAGCTCGTTGGGCTACTTGGAGCTTACTAATAAGGCCCATGGTGAGAGACCACGTTTCTGTGCCATAAGTCATCACTGGCAACACTCACTGGTCGAAAACTTTCGACTTGAGGCACTGAGGTATGTTGGACGAGAAGACGC
This sequence comes from Hypomecis atomaria, assembly GCA_964007245.1. Taxonomy (NCBI): domain Eukaryota; kingdom Metazoa; phylum Arthropoda; class Insecta; order Lepidoptera; family Geometridae; genus Hypomecis; species Hypomecis atomaria. The sequence goes on from OZ023291.1 coordinate 15,635,519, forward strand.
TACGCAATTTTCCGAACGCTGCCCAGCCGAGTTGGATTCGGCGGAAACAAAAATATATTAATATATTAGCAAGCAAAACATTTACTTGGCTCTTAAGTTTCATTTCATCTTCCATTTACGTCTTAAAGTAATTACCACAACAATGATCATAGATCACCGAAGTACAGTACAGACTAATCAATAACCCCCGGGCTCAAACTACTTCGGCTGATTGCAAACATAGACTAGGAAAGCAATTCCGTTTAATCATAATGGTCGATTCAGTGTAATGCCTTCATCGGGCACCTGCGCCGGCGGTCTCTGATGGCTCTGCTGTGCCGGGAGTCACATCTGATAGGTAAATTGTGCAAGCGGCGCAAAGATGTGGCGGTTTGATAATGGAGCTGCATATTCTTTGCCGCTTTTAAACTTCGACGAAAAAGCAGAATTATAAATTTGAGGCTCGTGTGTAAGCGCGCGCGTATGGGTGTGTGTGTGTATGTGACTGTTTTTTTTTTGTGGTGTGAATATATGTATATCTGTAGTACCATAGCACCTACATTAATGAACTGATCGTGATGCTGATGGAATTTTAAAAAGAAGTCGAAAATAAAATGAGTCTACTAAAAGTGTTGTAGATATGAAATGTGTTACTTTAACTTCGTGGATATTTTCTGTACACAAAGTGTTTAAGAACGCAAGAACAAAGACCGTTCAATGCAATCTACTTACTTCGAAACTGTGGACTTTCATCATCATCATTATTTCGGTCTCGCAGAGAGCTCGGTTAACCTATTTTTGGCCTGGAACTTTTCATAAACTATAATATTCAGGAGTTAGCAATACAACTTGGGTCTAAACATACGAAGTAGTCCAGTAGTAGTATGTAGCACTTTATGCCTAATTTATTCACCAAGTACCAGCATCTTATGTTTTAAAAGTATTTTATTTTCTAACTATTGTTAGCTTAAAGTTATAAAAGGCGCCCTTAGCCTTTAAAACAAAACAAAGTAAAGTTTAATGATATTTAAGCCACCTAACGCTAAATACATATTGTACTATTTACTACATTGATTAATAAATTTTCAAAATCAAAATCAAATCAAGATAGCTTGGTAAATAAGTACCCACAGTGTTGATGGAAAATGTAGTTATCATCTACGAATGCATCTGAGATCATGACTTTGAAAAACGTTACACATAATTTAAATCAGACTACACAAAGTGAAGGCATTACTAAGTTGGCGTGTTTTCACTCCAAAACATCTCAATTTAAAAGAGCTCGAGCCACACCGCACTCATATTATTCAAACTTCCTTCTTCGGATTGTCAAAGTATACAAAACAATCCAAAAATAACGTGTTCTGGATACCACCACAGCTTACGGACTAGTTCCTAAGTAGTTGTTACAAGACCACCACAGAGTAAGCGATAGTCACTAAGTAAATGACGCAATGTTACTCAGAGTGGGGTATTTTTAAGAAACTGGTGTGAATCTGTGGTGTTGTTGAACATTAATTCCATAGTATAGGATACCGATTATGACGTCACAAATCATACGGCGAAAAATGCCTTTTTAATAAAACATTAGTACATCGCAGTATGCAATGTTTTGCGAGCGCATACGAGTATAGTGATTTTATGTGTTTTTATGCAGATATTTCATTTAAAATGACACTGTACATAATTTTGATGAAGAAATAAATGTACTTACAAAATCAAAGTTTTGAGAACAAAACTTTAGTTGATTGACATAATTAATATTTTTTCTAGCTGACCCGGCAAACTTTGTTTCAAGCAATCCTTACTAATATTATAAATCCGAAAAGTTTGTTGGTTTGTTGGTTTGTTACTCTTTCACGCACCAACGGAGCAACGGATTGACTTGATTTTTGGCATGGACATAGTTTAAAAGGCGGAAGGACCTTAAGGATACTTTTTATCCCGAAAAATTGCATAGTTCCTGTAGGACAGGACAAAAACCATCGAAAGCGAAACTGTCGCCACTATCACAAAGACGCTAAGTGATTAATTCCTCTATGACGCTAATATGGACTAACGAAACGTCACAGCCAAACGTAATTAGATGACAGGTGACATTGTCTGCAGACTTTAATAAGTCACAAGTAGCATGGCAAGGGGACAAATTGTTTTTCCACCATTATATCCCCTTGAAGAGGAAATAAAGTATGGATTGAAAATGACAACTGACATTAAAATTGGATAAAATGTTATTTTCCCTCTGCATGCTACATGTCTGACATTAAAAATATTTTTAAATCTTCTATTATTAGAGGTTTAACATGTTTCTACCTTTATGGTACAGAATCATCATACTTTAATATTTTCAATCCTAAAAGTTTGTTGGTTTGTTCCTCTTTGATGCAGCAACGGAGCAAAAGATTGACCTTATTTTTGGTATGGATACCTATGGTTTAAAAGACAGAAAGTGATAATAGGATACTTTTTTATCTCGAGAAAATTCGTGATTCCCATGGGATAGGAAAATAACTGTTTCTCAGCAATGGAGCAACGGATTGACTTGATATTTGGGGTGGGCATAGTTTGGAAGACGGAAAGTGACATAGGATACTTTCCAATACCTATGGTTTAAAAGACAGAAAGTGATAATAGGATACTTTTTTATCTCGAGTAAATTCGTGATTCCCATGGGATAGGACAATAACTGTTTCTCAGCAATGGAGCAACGGATTGACTTGATATTTGGGGTGGGCATAGTTTGGAAGACGGAAAGTGACATAGGATACTTTCCATCCCGAAAAAATTGTGGTTCCCGTAGGACTTAACAATAATTTTTTCTCAGCAACGGAGCAACTTGCCTTGGCTTATTGCATGAATATAGTTTGAAAGACGAAAAGTGACATAGGCCACATTTTATCCCAAAAACTTTAACAGTTCCCGTAGGATAGGATAAAAACTAAGTGAGCGGGCTGCGGTAGCAGCCGTCTAAGCGCCAGAAATAACCTGTCATGGCAAGTTTAGGACGTTCCTACATTTTTCGCACTCCTCCGCGGCACTCAACAGCGCTAGCCCAGACTCGGGCTCCATAACGGAGCTTGCGCTCTCGCCATAATGACGGAGTGTTTCGGAGCACAAGACACATCGTCATCCACCACTCGGGACTAACCAGTACTGAACGTCAGACAGCATTCCAACGCCCTGGTCCCAGTGCAGCGGGTCAGTCATAGTAGCCCAGCGCCTGCCTCTTCAACTGCAGATGGCAGTGAGAACGGCCATCGCGATACCGACACCTCTCTTCCCCTGCAGTCCCACTGCGTCTGCCAACACGTTGACGGCCTAGCGGTAGGTAGAGTAGGTGGCGGCACCCACACCAGTTCCATATATCCCACCGCGGCCCCTAATCCTCGGCTGTCATATCAGAGTCCAGGAAGCAGCCTTGCTTTATGAAACTAAGAAAAGTTATTCCCAGCAAGTAACTGGAGATAGAGAGACAGAAAAGAAGCCACACCCAGCGCAGCAGGAGGAGCTGGAGTTCATATGCCTGGCAGACGGAGCAGCACTAGAGCAAAATCTTAACCGAGAAATTAACATATTTACAGACAGCAGCAAAATTAAAGGGAAAGTTGGGGCGGCATTATCCATTTGGGATGATGCCACTGAGATCAGTACCCGCAAGCTGAAATTGGCCGATCGGTGCTCCGTGTACCAGGCCGAGCTATTGGCACTTCTTGAGGCTACCGAAAAAGCAAAAATCTTTTGTGACTCCAGGTCTGCACTGGAAACGGTAGTTGGCGTATCTTCCCTCCATCCCTTAGCAGTAAATTCAAAGCTAACATAAAGTTACTACACGCACAAAATAAAATAGTGAAACTTTATTGGATTAAAGCGCACGCGGGGATGGGCCGGCGGTATCAGGATGGAAATGAGAGAGCGGACCAGCTAGCAAAGGAAGCAGCACTGCATTCGAAGTGCAGACCTATTTACGGTAACTGCCCCGTTTCATTCGTCAAGCGAGAAATCCGAAAGGACTCTCTTGACGAGTGGAGCCGGCGGTATCAGGATGGACACCCAGCGGCGGTAACCAAAACATATTTTCCGGATGCAAGGGCGGCATACAAGATCGTAAAAGAAAGAGCACTAGTGGGAATCATAACTCAAGTGCTGACGGGGCATGGTGAGTTTTCCCAATACTTACATCGATTTAAGTTGAGGGAAAGCCCATCGTGCATCTGTGAACCCACAAAAGAGGAGACTCCACTGCACATAATCTTGGAATGCCCAGCTAGGGTAGGTGGCGGCACCCACACCACCAATTCCATCCCACCGCGGCCCCTAATCTTCGGCTGCAGCGTCGCAAGAGCGGCACAGCAGTCCAAAAAGTGACATAGTCCTCTTTTTATCCCAAAAACTTTTACAGTTCCCGTAGGATAAGAGAAAAAATAAGTGAGCGGGCCGCGGTAGAAGCCGTCTAAGCGCCAGAAATAACCTGTCATGGCAAGTTTAGGACGTTCCTACATTTTTCGCACTCCTTCGCGGAACTCAACAGCGCTAGCCCAGACTCGGGCTCCATAACGGAGCTTGCGCTCCCGCCATAATGACGGAGTGTTTCGGAGCACAAGACACATCGTCATCCACCACTCGGGACTAACCAGCACGTCGGACAGCATTCCAACGCCCTGGTCCCAGTGCACACGGGTCAGTCATAGTAGCCCAGCGCCTGCCTCTTCAACTGCAGAGGGCAGTGAGAACGGCCATCGCGATACCGACACTTCTCTTCCCCTGCTGCCCCACTGCGTCTGCCAACACGTTGACGGCCGAGCGGAAGGTAGAGTAGGTGGCGGCACCCACACCACCAGTTCCATCCCACCGCGGCCCCTAATCCTCGGATGCAGCGTCGCAAGAGCGGCACTGCAGCTCGCCTCAGTTGCGACACTCCTCATAAGGCCCGCAACCTATCGGCCATCCTCTCAGCTGCTTTTGTTAAAAGCGGCTGAACCTCGAGTGCCAGCCTCTAAGCTGCCTTGGGGGCAAAGACCCAAAGAAGAGGGAGACTTCGAGCCCCGCCTTTTCAGCTGCCTCAGACCTCCCCCGCCACGACAAGGCGGGAATACACGGGGGGTTGTGTATACACTCCAACCGTAACTTAGCAGCAAAAGCATTCCTCTAAGGTAATTTGATGTTTGTCGGTTAGGTTAGGTTTCGCAGCCGACATTAACATAAGCCAAAATCAAAATATAACGCGGGCGAAGCCGCGGGTAAAAGCTAGTATCTTTATAAACTAACTTTTTTGTCATTATTAAGAGTAAAATAAGTAACGTATTGGTGGAAACCGTAATGTTATTTACTAAGGAAATAAAGAATTGAATTGAATAAATAAATGTGTTATTCTGATGTATAAACATTACTATTGCATAATACCTAATACATAGTTTCATCTCAATCCGTTCTGTAGTTTAGCGTGAAAGAGGAAAAAACATTCATACATACAAACTTTCGCGTTTATAATACTACTTAGTAGGATAATTTAGTTTCACCAGGTGTCTGTCACCGATCACCAGTCTTCGGATAGGTGACCGCGGGTAAAATTTACAACTGAGTGCTACTGTGGCTTGGATGACACGTTAAATTGTAGGCCTCAGTTGCATTAACCGTTTAGCAATCTCTGAGGCCATCAGGCGGTTTAATAACTGACACCAGGGCTAGCCACCTAGCCAATACGAATTAACAATTAAATTTGTATATCTACATACTACTTAACCGTCTTACCACAAAAGTTTTACGCACGCTTTAGACAATGTTTAACAGTACAAATTGCACGGTTAAACAGTATTTAAATCGTTTGTAGTAAGGCGGTATGTGTTTATGAATACGTGGGGTATCGTTCGGTAGCGGCGCTTGGGTGGCTTGTACGGGCACGCGAGCGAAGCGCGAAGCAGCGCGAGAGAACTCCGCCTCTCTGTTGCGCGGGCAAAGATTATGAGAGCAGATGGGCCTCGAGATAGCAGGTACAAGGTTTCAATCAGATGCTATTTTATTATTTTTCGTATTTTCCATAAGCTACTTCTGTAAAAATAGCCAAAATGAAAGTACATTACCAAAACTTTTTTTCAGATACGAGTTAAAGCATTTTATGGATATACAGTGTATATACACTGTATATCCATAATTGATTAGAGATAACCCTGTATATTATACAGGGTTATCTCTAATCAATTAGCATCCTTTTAGGGACATATTTTGTACATCAATACTAACAACTTTTGTTCTGTGACTTTTGTCAAAACTAAAAAAAAAAAAACAGCCTATCCTTACATTTTGTCGAGGGTGAACGATATTTTTCTATGGATCAACAACTTTCTTTTGGGAATTAATAAAAGTCGTAGTCGTTTGATGTACAGAATAAGCTCCTAAAAGGATGTTAATTGATTAAAAATAACCCTGGACATTAAAGTGTTTACGAATACGGGGATGTCGTTCAATAGCGGCGCTTAGGTGGCTTGTACGGGCATGCGAGCGAAGCGCGAAGTCGCGCAAGAGGATCGCCTCTCTGCGGCGCGAGCAAAGATCATGAAAGCAGATGGGGCGTGAGATAGCACACGGTTTCGATCACATGCTACTTCAGTAATTGTTGCATGCCGATGAAAAAGTATTTATACTTGTAAAAGAAGATAAAAGGGAATGTAGATTACCAAAACTTTTTTATAGTTAAAACCATTTTATGCCGGTTAAGAAACGACGACTACGGGACGATAAACGTTTTCAAAACTGTACACTTTAAAGTTGGTGAGAATGAGCCTTCATAGGCTAGATATTTCAATCGCAGCCTACCGAAAATTATACAGTCAAACCTGGCTAACTGAGAACTGGATAAGTGAGAAACCTCTATAAGTGAGAGTAATTGCCAGGTCCCGTCATTTTACCCATCAATTACCTCTATAAGTGAGAGACCAAAACCTCTATAAGAGAGAGTCGTTTTTCCCTCATGGACCTCTATAACTGAGAGTACTATTTGTCTGAACCTCTATAAGCGAGAGTTGAGGGTAATGAAACATCTGCACTTTATGACCCATTCTTAAATTTCGTGGAACTACATAACTACCGTTGATTTCGGAACGTGTTCAATTCTTTTTTTTTGTATTTTGTGGGAATAGGTAACATTGTTTTTGTATCGCATTTTTTTGGAATGGCCACACGTGCGTCTATACTATCTTGTTTATTGAAATAGTGCTCTATTCAAAATTATTATGTGTTTTTCTTTCATCTACCTAACATTATTTTTGTATCACATTCTTTTGGAATAGCCACATGTGCGTTTACACTATCTTATTGGTTAAACTTACTACAGTTGAGTATCAATTGAGGAGAAAGGTTCGGTGTTAATAAATAAATCTTTAGGAATAAATAAATAAATCGTTAAGTGATAAGCTTAAGATTGGTATTTAATGCGTTCAAAAGTGGAAAATCTCAAAATAAAATACGCAATGAATTTGATTTATCAGAATCCAACTTTTATAAAATAATAAATTCAACAGACCCTACACGGTCTCTGTGGTCTTAGGACATGGAAATATTACAAAGATTCGACTTTTCTAATTTTCCTAATTTTAATAAGTGCCTTTTAGAATGAATAAATAAAATCATCTATATATTCAATTCTAATCAACACAACCCGAACAATTAGTACCTAAATACTATTTATAAACATATTTATCATTTTTCACGCATGTAGATACCTACATACAAATTAGACGTATTTTTTAACCTCTATAAGAGAGAGCAGCCACTTCTGAAACTGGATAAGTGAGAAACCTGGATAAGTGAAAAACCTCTATAAGAGAGAATTAGATGGCGGTCCCTTCAACTCTCTCTTATCCAGGTTTCACTGTATATTTGCCAGTGAAAGTGTCGTAAATATATAAAACTAGCTGCGCCCCGCAGTGTTAACCGCGTTAGCCTGAGATAAAAAGTAGCCTGTGTGTTAATCCAAGGTCTAAGGCTCTAAGCTACCTCCATACCAAATTTCGTCTAAATCGGATTAGCTGTTTGTTCGTGAAAAAGTAACAAACATCCATACATACCCACAAACTTTCGGTTTTATAATATTAGTAGGATTTCATAATCAAGTATCAAGAATATATTTACACAAATCTATGTTAAAATAGTAGGTACATTGTTCACCGAGAGGAGAAAGTGACTGATTAGCGTCGAGGGTGTCGTTTGAAGCCCGAGCCGTAGGCGAGGGCTTTAAAACACCCGAGATCGGGAATCGCACTTTCTCTCGAGTGATACATAGTGCTTTATACTACACCTACGAGGAAAATAAAAAACTAAATCTATACTAATTGAAATTTATATTGAAATTGTTGCAGTTAGTGAAGCTTAATGTAACACTTGAAAATGGTGCCAATGGCGTCTGCAAAACACAGCTAGTGGCCAGTGTCATTTTGCGAACTTGGAGATAAAAACTCACTGTAAAAACTTTTTGGCTTTTGATATTTAGGTTACCAGCGCATAGTCTTACCCAAAATTAGAAAAGAAGAACCACGTAAGATATGGATTTTCATACACTTTTCTCTCCCGCTCAGATGCGTTAATTTGATAAAGTATCAAGGTACTTTCCGAGCAGGTGTAGTATAAAATATGTTTTTGTTGTTACCGTTTCATTTTATTGCGTTCGCAATAGAAAATAGAAACAATAACTTGTGTATTCCTTATCAAGTTACTTAAATAGTAATTTCTACCTACATGGTCAAATGACATCAGACCCATTGCGGCCTGTGGGTGACACATGTATAAAAATAGCCAAAGACGGGGTACTATAGAATGAAGAGATTAGGCTCTTGTAGGGGGTTGATACTGGCCTACAACGACAAATCCTTTATTTTTATATTGTGTATACGTTTTTTAGGTAATGTTCTTTACTTCAATTAGATATTACAGCAAGACTAAAAGATCTAGACACGCGGAAGCGTGTCCAGCCAAGTCTAAGAAAAAAGAACTGGCGACGCGACGTGTTCACTAACTGCGCATGGGCGTAAAATGAAGATTTATTCATTAATTCTGTTATACAAACAGTTCTTGTTGTAACGAAACGGCCAAGTCACATAAATTGACTAAGCTGTAGAGTTTGTGGAGTAAGGACTTGTAGAGTAAGGCGTGTAGAGTTAGAAGCTTGGCTTTACGTGAGATCTGACAACTTTTTGATAGTGGGAACTGTGATTTAGACTTGGCTTCATTTCACATGAAAATGTTTTTGTTGGATTAAGATTAAGGTAGTTGACTGGTATTGAATTAATTAAAAGTATTAAGAATAGGGAATTCTGCAATTAATTGTGATTCGTAAACTGAAAAAATAACTAAAATTGGCTAATACAGATTAGAGATTTATATGATTGTAAATATTTTAGTGGGGATTAAGAGGGGATGCTTTGTCCCTTTCCCACAAAATATAACATAGTATGGCAAATGTATGACACTTACGGGCCGTGACGTCGATTTCTGCTATAGAACATACGAGTATTGCCGCCCCTAACGTATTGTGTATTTATCGAAGTTTTAACATTTGTGGAAATTAGATGTAAACATTAGTTTACAACAAATTTTTGTTCCATAAACAAGGTTCATTGATTTAGGCAACGGCAAATACTGCTACAGGTTTTTTACACAGTTTCCGGTAAATGTTGGTCACAATTATGGGTACAAAGATAACCTGAAATAAATTAACTAAATACATACACCCCGAATAAATAAACTAAATAACTTTCGACCACTTTACACTTAGAACTTTTCAAAGTTAAGCTGAGTGTCGATTGTTTTTTTATCGTTTGGCCATGTCAGAGGCTTTCGGACGAACTCTGACACCAAAGCTAGCTACGCGGCCTATACGTACTAACTTACTTCCAATTAATAAATTACGCTGAGTTGGGACCAGTTTTGTGATAAGGATATTAGAAGTACAAGTAGCGGCACGTAAGTCTAGCGCTGAGGTTACTGTGGAGGGGATGGCTGCGCATGTTGACCGCCATACTAAACTCATGCGCAGCCACCCCCTCCACACTTCGCTCAGCGCTAGACTTATATGCCGCGACCTGTAATACTGTTGATTTTTTTTTGTGTTTAATGATTTGTTTTGTTCCTTTGATTGCAAATAAATTTCTGTATCACTACATAGTATAAAACAAAATCGCTTCCCTCTGTCTGTCCCTATGTATGATAGGGATATATGGTTTTAAATATATAAGCATACATAGGGACAGACAGCGGGAAGCGACTTTGTTTTATACTATGTAGTGATGATACAGAAATTTATTTGCAACAAAAATAATAGGTTCAATCAAAATACACGGCCGGCAAAGCCGGGGTGAGTCGCTAGTTTTTGTATAAAACAATACACTGACGCCCATAACAAGCTTACAAAACTTTATTGTAAAGCCAAAAAATAACTCACTATGCAAACGTAAATGCCATCTGAGCAACATAATCTCTGACACCGGTCACCCATCCCCACCACGGCGCGCGCGCAGGCTCATCTCCATAATGACTCCAAGCTCATTGGTGACTATTAACCTCATGATAATTCATGAGCGAGGGTTCTTAATTAATGCACATCATGTGGGCTGTCAGATAAACGTAATGGAACTTGATGGTGTTTTAACATTTTTTGACTTTGGCGTGTTTGCGCGATGGGCAGAATAAAATCGGTCTAATGATGATGCGTGAAGATTGGAACTTGGATAGTGTTACTGTGGAACGATTTTGTTTGGATATTCTTGAATTGAGTTTCTTACTGCAGTATGGAAGTATCAAATAGCCAATTAGCAATACGGGGAACTGATTTTATTAATGAATAGATGGGTAGATCTCACTTACTACATATTTAGATATTTTGATGATTATCTTGCAATATTTGTATGTCGTTTTATCCTAGAGATGCGTAGCGAAGCGTTGCCGGATAGTTTTAACTATGGTCACGTCTGACAGTAAATTAAAGTACTTACATCAATACGTCACTCATATGTATGATACTTATATAGTTTTGATATTTTCAATAATTGGGGGACCGAGGGCAAGATCCTGTTTCGGGAGATTGGGCAACGGATCATAGAACGAAACGGTGACCCCCGCTCCGGTTGTTTTTTGGCGCAGAGGTTGACCATTGCCATTCAGCGTGTTGATCTAGTGTGATGAGGAACTTTGCGCCGGGACAATTAGGGGCGGGCTTTTCGACTAATTTTGTATACCTAAGCTAGTTTTAAGATGACATTATTCTAATTAATAATATCAATTGTGCAAAAAAAAAATTTTTGTTCAATGCACATGAAAAAATTACACATTTAGTTACATTTTCGTACCTCAAACAGGAAAGTAGAGAGTATTTTAAGAAGGTAGTCGAAATCCATCATAACCATAATCTTCTCATATATTTGTAATTAATGAAGTAAGTAACATAAGCAATGACATACGAATTTAGACACTGTTCAACTACATACTTGGTCCTTATTCATTTAACTAAGTGTAAAATAACACCTCAGAAGCAGAGCGAAATTAAACGAATTAAATCTATTTACCACTTTAATCACTTTCCGCTATAATCACAATAATTTCAAGTAAAATCAAAAATTACCAACCTCAATCAACAAAAGTCCGATTCAGAATGAATTAAGAAAACATATGTCACAATAGCTCTTTGATTGTCACTAAAAAGTATAATAACATAGAGAGGTTGTAACCATATTTTATGCCGTGAAGTAAGTGTGTGTAACAGTCGGCCATCCTCAAGAAACGAGTCCCCTCGTTATTTTTCAAGAATTCTAGTATACATAACTATTATTCTGTGGCTTTACTATCAGTATTATCTTATTTGAATGATATCACACATCACATCACGTCACATTACACATCACGTTATTTTGGCGTAAATCTACATGACGCTACCATATATCATTAATATCATAACGTACTACAATAATTATATCTATTTATTCGTTAGTCACGAATAATCTCCTGAGGTGAAATCACGTGAATAACGTACGGCGAAATCATGCCGGTCCCTAAGGCATTTATGCCTGCTACAGAAGGTGGAGTCACGCCTGTACTATACGGCGAAGTCACGCCGGTCTCTAAGGCGAAGTCACGCCTGCCCTATACGGCGAAGTCACGCCGATCTCTAAGGCGAAGTCACGCCTGTCCTATACGGCGAAGTCACGCCGATCTCTAAGGCGAAGTCACGCCCGTCCTATACGGCGAAGTCACGCCGGTCTCTAAGGCGAAGTCACGCCAGTCACTTTCGCTATATAAGTCTCATAAGTAATTAGTCTATACCCACATATTGTAAATAAAATCACTGCATGCCTCGTCCTTACCAAAGCATGTTAGTAATATGATTAAGTCCCTAAATCATATCAATTGTTAAATCATAAATAATGTAAAATATCATATCAATAGTTTGATCAAAAATGTAATCTATTCACATTCCTCACCTTCGTCCTCACTTGAAGAGCAAGCAGCAGTGTTGAAGCTAAGCCAAGGGAATATTTTGTCAATAGCTACTACGCTCTCATACTTCCTCCCCCTTCTGGTCAAAGGTGTGTCCTCTACAAGAAACCTATCATTTGGCAGCACCTTTTTGATTCGATAAGGCCCTTTACACTTTGCCTCCAGCTTTTTAGATTGTCCCGGTCCTGTCACTATTGCCCTTGCTATTCGCACCAAATCGCCTTCTGCATAATTTTTGCTATTTTTCTTATGTTTGTCGTATCGTTCTTTCATTTTTTCTTGATTTCGCTTTATATTCTCACCAGCTTCTGCCCTAATTTCTTCTATATTTTCTTTGTTTTTGTCCAATTCGTCTGTTACAACTTCATTTAACAACCCTAATGCTGGATTTCCTGCGGTTCTTCCGAACAGTAACTCGGTCGGCGTCCGCTTGGTTACCTCGTGTGTGGTAGTGTTGATCCCTAATTGGACGTCAGGCAGAAGCTCATCCCATGTATTTTTGTTTTTATCATGAGTCATAGACCCAAGAGCTGCCAGGATAGTACGGTTGTATCGTTCTACCTGACCATTGGCACGTGGCGTAGCTACGGCATTTAGGATATGCTTCATACCCACGGATCGTACGAATATCTTAAACTTTTTGCTTGTGAAACTTGTACCCCTATCCGTTATCAATCTTGTGGGTGTACCAAAAAAACTGAAAAGCGTTCGAAATGCCTTAATGCTTTCTTTACTCTTTGTGCTCCGCACGGGCATTAGGCATACATATTTAGTGAAAGCGTCAACCATAACCAGTATGTATGTCGACCCACGCTTACTGCGTGGAAACGGCCCAAGGTGATCGGCGTGTAGCGTGTGAAAGGGAATTTCCACCTTTGGAATCGGGTGTAGTAGTCCTTCTTTAGTTCCTGCTGGCAATTTATGATGCGCGCACTCAAGACACGCGGACACATATTTTTTTATAAATTTGCGCATTTTTGGGAACCAAAACTGAGATTTTACCCTTTCCAAAGTTTTGTCGAATCCAAAATGGCCAACATTATCATGGTTGGCTTTTAGTAATTGCCATCGCACGCTTTTTGGCACGGCCCATCTGGTTGTACCATCCTGTAATATCCTAAATACTCTACCGTTCTTAATGGTGTACTCTTTATGTATTGTAACCATCTTTGCCGTCTCTGGATCTTCAAGCACCTCTCTGATACGTTTGATTTCCTCGTCAGAGGATTGGACGGTAGAGATCCAATCCTCAGTTGTCACAGACAGTATGTCAAGAGTGTGTGGTGATTCTGGTTCAATTGATACGGGCGCTCTACTCAGTGCGTCTACATGGGACATCTTTTCTCCTGGACGGTATTCGATTTCGCAATCAAACTCAAGAAATTGTATCCACCACCTAGAAATGCGAGGTACAAGGTCTCTCTTGGTGAATGTAGATCGCAACGCATTACAATCTGTCACTATGGTGAACTTAATCCCGATCAGGTATGAACGGAACTTATTTAGTGCGCAGATCACAGCAAGCGTCTCAAGCTCGAATGAGTGAAGTTTCATCTCATCAGCTTGAGTTTGACGGCTAAAATAAGCTACAGGCCGCCATGATTCAGTTCCCTGCCTTTGAAGTAAAATTGCTGCTAGACCAAATTTACTAGCGTCAGTATGAATCTGCGTCTCTGCGCGGTGATCATAAAGCGCCAGTATGGGTCTCTCAGATAGTAACCTTTTAATAGTTTCAAAGGCTTTGATCTCTGTTTCACTCCACAGCCATGGCGTGTCTTTCTTTAAGAGATTTGTCAGAGGTCTGACTATCAGTGCAAACCCCTTAACAAACCTCCTGAAAAAACTGGCAAGTCCAAGGAATCTTCTGACTTCGTGCTGATTCCTCGGCGCAGGGAACTTAGCTACCGCATCAGTTTTTATCGCCCCAGGTTTGATGCCGTCTTTATCTATTTCGAATCCTAGAAAATCCACTTTTTCTTGAAAGAAGTGACACTTCTCCATCTTGAGTGTCAAACCAGCTTCACGCAAAAGGCCCAGTACTTCTTCGAGTCGTTCTAGACCTTCATCGAATGACTTCGATGGTATCAAAATATCATCCATGTATATAACGACATATCCAACCTTTGCTTTACTTAAAACTTTGTGCATGGTCCTCTGGAAGACCGCTGGAGCGTTCGCCAACCCAAATGGTACACGATTGTATTCAAACTGACCATCCGGTGTGACGAAGGCAGTTTTCTCTCGTGACTCCTCGGCTATTGGAATCTGGTGGTACCCAGACGCCAAGTCCAGGGCTGTGAAGAGAGATTGGCCAGAGAGCTGATCCAATAAGTCATCTATTCTTGGCAGGGGATAGTGGTCCCTTTTAGTGCGACTATTCAGCGCCCGATAATCCACACAGAGACGCTTCTCTCCCGATTTCTTCTTGACCAAAACAATTGGACTTGCATACGGGGAGTTCGACTCCCGCACAATACCATGATCCATCATTTCATCCACCATCCCTTGGACTAGTTTGCGTTCAGAATGCGCCATGCGGTATGGCCTGTAGACTACTGGAGACTGGTCCTTAAGATGAATTTCCATTTCTGTTACCTGCGTAAACCCTAAGTCATGCATTCCGGTAGAAAAACAGTCACTATACTTTTCAAGAAGCCCGTGGCACCTGTGCTTTTGCTCCTCAGACAATTGCTTACCGCAGTTAGGGGTGACGGGTAAGGGGCGCTCGGAGTCATTGGTCACCTTCATTATATTTGTGCTAGAACCTATGAATTTGGCACGAGTTACTAGAGTATTTCTCTTGAACTGTAGAGGAGTAGTACCGACATTCTGAATCAACAGGTGACAGCGGGTTCCCTGGATTTGATACTCCCCTGGTAGAAGATAATACTCTTGACCTGTATTGCCCCTAACTGAACCATTGACGTAAATGGAACCGTCGTGTGATGTAGCAGACGTGGCTGCTACTGATTTCATTTCACCTACGTCAATTGAGATGTCAGCAGTTGTGCGTAACAGTATTTTTGAATCGAGTTCATGTTCCGACCGCTCAAATCTGAGGTCAGTAGGGGTCTTAACTATTTTAAGTGTCGGTCTCTCTGTGAAGGTGTGACCTAGAAGTACATTACAGCATATCAGATGGTCGTCCACTATTAACACTTCAACGTCCTTCTCGCGAATGCCTTGTATTTCTATGTTGGTTGTTGTTCTGCCTAAAGGTAAATATGGGACATTACCTAATCCCCTGAGGTATGGACCATCGACTGCATCCCATTTTAATCCTAATTTAAGAGCTTCACTCTTACGAATAAGTGTAGCTTCGCTTCCCAGATCAACCTGACATACCGTAGTTACACCATTTAGAGATAGGGCGAGCTTATATTTGTCATTCGTGCTTTCAGATGCCGACACTTCAAGGACGAGCTTATCTTTTGTGCTACTGTCCTTGGTTTTTGGGCAACGTGAAGATTCGTGGCCCATAAAATTACAATTGGTGCATCTCACTAAGGGCTTTGGGCATTTGAAGCTAAGGTGTCCCGTACTTTGACAGTTGAAACACTTGGGTGGTCCCCTAGAGCCACCGGTCCCGCTTTTCGACGTATTATTGTTGTTAGTTGACGTTGAAGAGGTTGATGCCGATGAATTGTTCTGTCGCCTATCACGATTTAATTCCCTGTTATATTCAACCAAATTTCGGTTTTGGGTCTTAATAGTTTTAAAAAACTCTAATATGTCCTCGGGCTTATCGAATTTTGCTGCTTGAGCACCTACACGAACCCCCCTATCCTCAATGCCGTATAGCATACAGTCTACTGCTTGCTTTCCAAAAATTTTACATCTATTTAACATGTTAATTTTTGAGAAATAGTATAGCTCATATGATTCTCCAGGGCGTACTCGTCTATTAAGCATATCTGTTAATAACTCCGCGTAGTTTTCAGTCGCTGGAAACGATTCTCGTAACATGGTTTTCCACTCCATCCACGTATGCTTAATAGAGGGTAGACCCTGGTACCAGGTCTTAGCAAGTCCGGAAAGTTTAGGCAGGGCATAGTGAGTCGTTTGCTTGTCACTCCAATTATAAATTTCAGTGCATTCGTCGACTTTATCAAGCCAAATGTTAATGTTTTGTTCCTTTAACATTGGGTCGAATTCAGGAATCACGTTATTTAAAGCCGAACCAGCAAACGATTCGCGATCCCCTGCCTTCGATTTTAGTGCATTTAGAAATTCTTCGATGAAGTTTTCTGTCAGTTTAGGTTTTTTTTGGGCAACTTCTGTGTCGTCATTTTGATATAATCGCCTTTTAAGTGGTGTACTCGTAGTTGGTCGATCACGATCTTCACGATCATAGCAGCTGGGCGATCGTTCCCACGTTCGATCGCTGGTCGCGTGTCTGGGTGATGGAGACATCCTGTACGCTCTGTCGCGTCCGTCTAGACGTCCCTGTTCCTTAAGTAAACGTACCTCTCTTTCGAGTATCCTTACTCGCTCTTTCTCTATATCGAGCTGACGCTCTCGCTGACGCAGGCATAGCTCTTCACTGGGACTTCTGCACTGTCGACGGCTGCGGCGGGAACTTCGTGCCTCGCTGTGGCGGAAACTCCGTGCCTCGCTGTGGCGGAGACTTCGTGCTTGGCTACGGCTGCTCGCCCGACGCCTTCTCGGAGTCCCCTCAATGCAGCTGGTACGATTTCGGCTGCGTCGCGAATCGTATGGCTGGCTAGGACTTCGGCTTGGGGGCGTTGCGCTGTGACGTATTCTGCCTGCGGCGCGCGCCACGTCTGAGTCGCCTCGAGAGTTCGCTGACGAGTTCCGGTCACTCATATTCTGAAACTCACAACTGCCATGTAAATAAACTTGTTGTGATGATTATTGGCGTAGAGGCCACATTGAAATCTCACCTATACACCTGTGGCAGTTCACCTATACGATTGGGTCACTATTTGTGACGTTCAACACTCGGTTATCAAGGAAAATGAGGTGACAAAATAAAATAACTCGTCGTTGGCAAGAAAATGAAGGTATAAATTATTACGAACTAATACTTTCTGAAATACCTATCTGGTTTCTTATTTATTGCCAACTTATTAAAAATGTCTACTAGGGTCAATATGAAACCGTTGCGTATATTTCCATCCATCAAAAGCAGTTCAAAATTTGTTGGATATACTTTTTACCCAAATTTAACTGAGTAGTTTAACAAAATAAAAATAGTTTACACGAAAACGTGTATATTTCACAGTAAGGATTTGTATCCGTATGTTTTCAATCACTGAAAATTAACGGCGGTCGAGCAACTGGCGTGGTATATAAACGCAAAACTTAAATTTCGCGCTCGTCCCACTTCTGAGTTGTAAAATAACACCTCAGAAGCAGAGCGAAATTAAACGAATTAAATCTATTTACCACTTTAATCACTTTCCGCTATAATCACAATAATTTCAAGTAAAATCAAAAATTACCAACCTCAATCAACAAAAGTCCGATTCAGAATGAATTAAGAAAACATATGTCACAATAGCTCTTTGATTGTCACTAAAAAGTATAATAACATAGAGAGGTTGTAACCATATTTTATGCCGTGAAGTAAGTGTGTGTAACATAAGTTAATAAAATTACACATATTATGCAGATCTCCGATGTACTAATTAAACTACATAAAATAACCTCATGTGTAGTTTGCATCATCATAATAACCGCACATTAAAGTGAAAACTTTAAAAGCGAGATAGTTTTCACGCTTCCTCGTAACACGCGGCTCTCACGTGATAATGCACAAAACATACATTGTGCATTACACTGATGTGCATAACACACTGTTAGGGCGGGTGCGCAATAGAGCTCTAACTGTTATTGTCAGTGTTATGAATGACATTAAAATGTTGTGTTGAACACATAATCACCCATCGTTAGTAGGCCTATATATTCCGTTCATTCATTCAGAATTTAAGAGCGCGGCTCATGTAGGTGGAGCAACTTCCATGTCTTCCGCCAGTGTCTTAATCTTCCTGTACGACATTACGTCTACGTTTTCTTTGATCTGATCTAGAAATCCCTCGGTGGCCTTGACCTTCTTCTGTTTCTTTCTATTGTTACTACATATTCAGTAGATAACTATTAAAATACCACTATACCTAAAGGACACATTAATTTTAATCCTAAATTTCTAGTATTTAATTTCAAAGCTTTCAACTCTACGTCACGAAGTTGCTTAATGGAAAATCTGCTAATAAAGGAAGCGAAATGGAAGCTTTTCTACTAACTTACTTTTATTTTACTAACTATATTAACTTACTAGACACCATTTCTTTTGCGAGCATGAAACGGTGAATTTTTTTTCATCCTAAGTGAGAATGCTTCTTCATGTTTTAGAAATATGTACCTAAAACCTATCCACATGTAGGTAATTGGTAAGCAACAACGACTGAAGCTAAGATCCCATCGTACCTAGTAAGAAAAAGTGTGCTCAACAGCGGAATAATGTTTTATACAAAAATACGGAGTCATTTGGAAAAGACAGAGATAAGTTATCATAGATATGTTGCCAGAACCTCTGAATTAGTTTATCTACTGGTTCTGTTAAGCTGCTATAATTTGTCTGAGGGTATTCAGTACGTGAGTACAGGGGTTTATGTGTAAAGCTACGTATGAACTGTGGAATGCTTACTTTGAATTGATTTAACAGACGTCACCCAGATCAGAACAATGCTTTATTGTGCTTCTGATTTATTGCATCGTTTCTTTGTATTCAAAACCGAATATTTGTGAATGCATACGTAGCTAACAAATTACTAAACGGCTACTTGATTATGCTTTGACAGCCGTTTTTACAACTTAATTGTGTTGAATTGCATTGTTTTGTTTTGTCACAGTAAGACACACATGAAAAACGTGTCTTCTTATTATTTAGCGAAGAAGGAATATAAAATGGTAAAGAAAAAAAAATGTTCTTCTCTCATATTTCTAAAAAACAAATCTATAAAATACGCTCACGAATATAATCTTTCGTTTCTAAAATCTGAAAAAAAAAATAAGACGGTAAATTGTCGTCTAAAAGTATATCACTCAAAATAAAAATAAAAAACATTATTTTCCTAGACATTAATTACCACCTAATAGAAGGTTTTTATAACCAAACCGTGCTTTTTCAGGTATAAAACTCATTGAGGGCGTTTCTGTTTTAATAAGAAATTGGGTTCTCCTAATAACGGTCCAAATCAAGTGTGAAAGTTTTTGTTGGTTTTATTATTAGTTCAAGATAATCAATCGAAATTCAAAGTTTTCGGAACTACGTTGATTAACTTTGTGATAAATTTTATAAAAGGAAAATTGAACTCTGAAAATACAAACAGAAGTTAAGGCAAACGCTTTGCAAGACTTAAAGAGTTATAAATATCATAATTTCACGAGTAGAGTAAAACATAATTTAGCTAAGTAACTTAAGACTTAATTTTTTTTTTTAATTTTTGTACATATTATTTAATTCATTTTATGCGTGTTAATTCGCCAAGATTAGCTACGAGTATGACTGACAAAGTATAAGTAAAACTTCTACATAAATACTATATTTCTAGATCATAACACATAAAACATTTTTATTAATTTGGAAGAAAAAATATATTTGATCTCATTTCAAAAGTTTTCTTTGTACTTTTTTTACATTTTTAGATTTGGTTGCATCAAAGAGCCTTTCATATAGTGATAAACGCATACATAATATTACACAACATACATATCATACATACTCTTTCCAATACGACGTTGAACAAGAATGGATGTTTTAGTAACCACATCTAATCACAGATTTAAGGGAAACGATTAAACAGTAGAACATCTAGAATTTTACACGACGAACGAAACGAATGCTCTTAGAATCTTATACAATGTCACGCGTCAACATCAAAATAAAAGTTGCACCGAAGTTAAACACGGTGGGCAAAAGAATGCCGGTCCTTTGTCGGCACAAAACGGCACAGGTTGTAATTTGATAAAGTCGGACCGCCTCCAACACGGACCTTTTGCTTTGAGGGTGCCCACGCAACCTTCAATCTAGCCATTGATGTGCGATGAGAATTGATGCGGCAGTTGGTGAAGAAAAACTGAGACCCACTTTTACCATTGAACGATTGTTACTAAAACTCAGTTATTTCATTTGTGTGCAGTACTAAGTAAATTATACATAGGTTACTTCTACCTGAAATCCTACAGACTTTTGAAATAAAATGTTGCAGTTTGTTTTTAAACTAAATATAGTTTAAATTTTAGTTAAGAAGTAAAATTTATTGAAACTTACTAATGCCCGAGAGAAAAAATAAATTACTTTGTTATATTTCCTCACAAATTCTTTCTTAGAGATCACCATAGCTTTATAATTTAAAAATTAGACAAAATCAAGTTTTATCTTATTATTGTTAATTAGAGAACAATATAAATTTATTATTTAAAAATAAGACAAAGTGTAGGATAAGGTCGAAACGTCGGGATGATGAGGTATTTATTTCTCTCGTAATTTGAGTGCGCGATTAGTCCCGTAGTACATAATAACAAAATCGTTTGATCTTCCTATTGTTAAGCAGTCGTGACAAACATATCTTTAAAAAACAAAGTAGGTATATTATGGTAAAACTATGAAAAATATCTACTTTAAAAAGACATCAACGCACGAACATCTGCGCAAAAATCATTACGCAATCGAACTCTCAACAAGCAAGACGCGTAGAATTAAAATAATATGTACTTGAAAACTTCTTGACCTCAATATACTCGTTGTATAATGCCACATCTCCCGCACATTAACCTTTCCTACTCCTAATTTCCTGCCCCTAGACTGTCCGGATCAAAATTATACAGGTTTAATGAAATCGACATTAATCCAAGACTATTTGGGATAGTCTTGTAGACTGCTGTCATTATGTCGTTAAAAGATGGCGTCGTTACTGAAATTTGTCCGGAATTCAGACATTTTAGGATTGTTTTTTGTTCACTGGGTGAGGTATTAAAAGGAAATAATAATGAATGAAATTTGTTTTTAGGTTAATCAAAAGTTATTTAACTTTTTGTTTTACTTGTATCTTTTGCTTCAATTGTAATAAATATAAGATTTGTAGAACTTAACACTATTTTCTTAATACTTAGAAATACATACTAATTAAGTTCTATTTAATTTACAGTTTTACATACATAGTAGGTATATATAAATGATATCATTTTCGTTGTTTCTCAGATTAAATATTAGTTAATTACTAAACAAACTTTTCGAAAATAAAATACAGGGATTTGAACTTTACCATTTCAAAATTTATTCTTTAGCCTCGATCAAATAATATTCGTCTATAATTTTAATCCAAGTAAAGAAACCACATTAAACCCAACAAGCGATAATTCTAAATCATTTAAAAATCATAAAACCATTTCGTCGACTTACTCGTAAGTCGACCTTTGTCAAAGTCCCGTTTGCGGTCCAAAGCCCTTTTAAAAAGGATAATATTAAAATATAATTTATACTAGTAATAATTCAAAGCAGTAATCCCTAACGTTTTTTACTTTTACTAAGGCACTACTATTACGGAAATCATAACAGTTGTATTGAGGTCGGGATCGTCTTAAGGAACTGTTTGCCCCAAATTTAGCATAACAATAAAGTGAATTAATTCTGTCGGTTTGTTCTCGACAACCCTTATCTACATATTTCTCGCGGGCAAACGTTAAATTGCCCTTAATCGTTAACATAACAAACCGAGATAACCCTGAATGTTGTAAAAAATCATTAGTTTCTTAGGAAGAAACGTGAATTAAACTGTCAGCAGTGTTGTAGAGTTTTGGTTTGTTTTCTTTAACATTTTGACAAGCAACATAGTTAAGACAATAATAATCGGGAAACTGCTAGAAAATATATACCTAAGACAAGAGTCGAAAATCTGACTGAGAGGCAAAAATCATAAACTGAATAGAGATAAGTAGCATATTATATTTTGATCGGCATATAACGCCTATCTACTTTATTAGAAAACATAAGCAATAATTTGTCTAATTTATGAGTCTACAAGATAAAAATAAGCGTCATCCCTTCAAAATGTTCGGTTATTAGTTTTTGTTGGTCATTAATAACACCGGTAATCCGGATTTTCTATCCTCCAAAAGTATTCATAATGCAATTATTCGTTTATCAATAAATATTTAGAATTATGAAATACCTATGTTTTTCATCCAACATTATAAATATTTTGCTGACTGTTGATTGCTGACCAAAACAAATTAACAGCAAACAATTCGAAAAGTTTCTCATAAAAAAACATTAGTTTTAAGAAGTGGGTCGTCATTAGCTAATCACTTGGACAGGTAAAGAGCGAATTTATTGGAACTGAACGAAATACCTTCATTATTTTAATTATGGAGTAAACACACTCTCCGACCCCATTTCAGCATCAGTTTTTATAAACTTTTTTCTTGATCCGCCTAATTTAATTCGGAGTGTTGTGACTAGCGATTTTTTTTGTACAAAAGCAGGCAACATATTTAATGGACTCTACTTTTTAAGCCGCGTTTTAAATCTGACTTAAGTGAAAACGAGATACTAAAGCCTACTTTTGACGTCACATCGCTTTGTTTTGTAGAGATAAATAATAAACTTTTCTTCATGAACAGAGTGAAGTGACAGTAATAGAAGTTACATTACAAGGACCTATAAGCTATAAGCTTCGCGACTGTACGTAAATGTTATAGTATCTCAGTATCCAAAGTATTTATGTTCAGACCGCAAAAGACGCACAAGTTGTTTTTTTAAGGTGTGTACAATATTTGAGTAAAGTCAAGTTTGTCGGCAACATCAATACAAGAAAGAAAACATCGAAACAATAACTGAGACAAAAAAGACTGTCAGTATCTAAGTATGTTCGTATTTGCCGGCAGGTTAGCCCTGTTGTCAGAGTTTTTAGGCCGCCTGAAGGACTTGGCTAAACGGTTAAAAAAACCTACAATTTAACGTTTCATCCGAGCCACGGTAGCGCTCAGTTGGAAAATGCCACCCACGGTCACCCATCCAAATACTGACCGTGCGGAACGTTGCTTAATTTCGGTGATCGCTGACAAACACCTAATCAAACTACGCTACGAGCGCTACACTAAACTAAGCTGTAAAAATATGCTACTTTCATACCTCTACCAACAGCTTTCCTGTCTTCTAAACACAGCCAAAAACACTCGTAACTCTCGTGACAGGACAAAAATCCAGACCTGATAACGCAGGGGCAACGCGCCGATGGATTATCTACTCAGGACTGCAGGACGTAATCTTCCCCCGACAGCTTTCACTCATAGCAACCGACATCACACGCGGGATTACACTGTCATTGATGTGGAAACTGATACAAAGCCCACTGAAGCACCTTTGATCACCTGCGCTTTTTGAGGATTTCGGGGGTCCAGACTGTTTGCGGTCCAAAATTATAAAGAGCTGTTTATTTGGTAAAATTTTGTTTTGTTTATGTTGGAGCAGAGGTATTTCAAAGTCAAAGTCAAAGCATTTATTGCAACATATGAAATTTACATGCGGTTCTTAGTTAACATGTTTTGTATAGCCATACATATGACCCTGATAAAGGTATGGCAATTTTATTATTCGTATGATTCGTATTTCGTATTAAATTCGTCTAGTGTGTAAAATAACATTTGGATATTTGGTTGACGATTGATGGTAAACATAGTATAAGTCGTTTTTAAAATATTGAATTATTAATTTACTTATATACAATTACATTTACTCACAGAATAAAACATGAGTTAAGATCAAACTGAAACTGCACTTTTGCGGGGTAATAATAATTTTTCGCCTAAAATGAAACCACCAATGTGTACAATATTCGAATAGTTTGCATGAATTGAAGTGACATCAGAAGTACATTCTTGTTGATTTATCAAAAACGGCTCAGTTGCTTCCGATAAAAATTCAATGGAACCCCACCTTGGGAGTATATGCTTTTGAAATAAAAAAAAACATTTTATATAAATCGGTTCACAATTGGCGAAAATATCGATGAAAATACGCAAAGAAAAATACATATACACACGAACATAGTACCTCCTCCTTTTTGGACGTCGGTAAAAATGTGTAATGTTTGCAAGTTTGTGACAAATATTTATCGTAAAAACATAATTCTTATCGTTAAGTTGCATATAAACTTTAACGTCTTTTTATAACAGTAATGTAAAAAGTTTATTCTAGGGAAAATATAGAAAGATTGATGATGCACTTGAAATACTGAAGCATCGAGTTGATGAGATTGATCTAAAAGTTTGTCGACATAAGCTCAGATACAATGTAAAGGTTGTAAAGAAAACGGTTCTTACTTTATCTCTCGAGACAAGATTCCGAGCTTTCAATCAAAATAAATTCTGTAAAGTCCGCTCATAACTCCTGCCAAGAAAATATTAGGTGCAAATACGAACACCTTATTTAGTAATGTCGGAACGAAACCAGTTACCAGTAGCCTGAGAAACTCCTAGTTGCTCCAGGGAAGTAAATCATAAAGATTCATTCTGAACATTTCTGAGTTCTGATGAACGAGCGCGGTTGCAGGAACGCCGAGGCATAACATGCCCCGGCATCGTTGCAGACGGCAGCTCGAAGATTACAAATCTCTCATCTCACGCATCATTTACCAGTGCAAGCGAGATGCAAGATAATGTGATTAGTCAAACGATACTTGATAGCCCCACGGCATCCAACTCTCGACTGCATAAAAACAAGGCGACGTCCGAGCAACACGCACGCATTCATCGCTTTGATTACACAACACGCACACATATGCCCCTGGGATTAGCGTCAGACAACCCGTTTCCTGTTACCTGCTCTGGAGCAAAAAGTCTCAGTAATTTAGAATTAATTTCACATTTGAAATCAAAACACTAGTTAAAATCACACACGAAGAGAGATCGGAGCGGGCGAGATTGGAACCGGAGTCGTTGAAGCGTTTGAAGTCTCTATTTTCTAACACCGAAAATGTCTGTAACAAATCCGTGCAGCGGACGCAATCTACGGGACTTAAAACAAACAATTACTTCGGTTTATTTGAAAAGGAGAGCAAAAACCGGAGCAATCAAATCGGTGCAGCTACCGTGCGGCAAAAAACTTGGGCTTGGATGCGCTCGATCGTTGTAACGGACCGAAGCACCGGCAGAAGTAATAAGGTAGCCGCTGAGAGCTTGGCAGATCATTATATATATAGGTACGTACCTATTACTTACATTTCTATGAGCTTAGAATTACTTCATCTATAATGTTGCTGTTGAATTAAAAGAGTGATTACATGGTTATCATTAGGGTACAGTAGCACCTTCTGACACCAGGGCTAGCCTGCAGCCCATACAAACTTACTTTAGTAGTTTTATTTTAAGTGTTTCAAAAACAGAATAGTTTAGGCCATGTTCTTTTAACATTCTGTTGGTGTGCATACTTTAGTATTAAAATGCGTGTAATACAAGTGTGGTGGTCTAGTGGTAGTGACACCCGCCTTACAATCGTGAGGTCGTGGGTTCGAATTCCGATCCCCGAACCAATGAGTTCTTTGGAATTTACGTAGGAATTTCACAATATTGGCCTTTCGATGAAGGAAAACATCGTGAAGCAACCTGCATACTTCCGTAGAAGAAATTCAATGGCTTATGTAAATCCACCAACCCGCACTGGGACAGCGTGGTGGATATTTTATGGGTAGGCCTACGTTCTGCAGTGGACTATTAAAAGGCTGGTACAGGTACATGTACAAGTGTCATTATGTTGCAACATACATTGTAATTTGAATAAGAGTGTTAATAATTGATCGTACATTTTGCAATGCATTCTGCTAGTACATTTTTGTTTACTCGTATCGGTTGGAAGCTTTGTTTAATTCTTCTGTGAGGAATCTTCTGTAAAGTTTACAAAAACAGAATGTCTGCTTCAAACGTCCTTTTCTCAGAAAGTTAAAGCATCAATCATTAAATCCCAAAAGCGAAATTACAAGACCTACAATGATAGGGCATGCATCAGCTGTTAACCCGTAACTAATTCCAAGCAAGGTGACACACTTTCAACGAAACCCCACGGGTACCGTGGCGAAACGTCTACGGATTTTCATAAATAACGCATAAGATCTCTGAACAATAAATAATATGATTCGCTGCGCTCGAACCAGCTGCGCTAAGGAGCGCGCTGAATCGCGCGATTTGATACGCGCCTCCATCAACATCGCCTTTGTCAAAAGCCAACCTAATAAAGTTTAGCAGATGTGATTTTCTAAACAAGACACTAACAAATGGAAGCTCGAAGCGCGATAACACCGGCAGAAAATGAACGGCGATCTTCCGAGGCAATTTTCTCTTTCACGATATGATTAATGTACTTATCCAGTAGATTACATGTTTATCTTAACAGCGTACAATATTTCAGTCTCGCAAAAAGATAATGGGGTACGACGTGAATATTTTAGCCTATTGTAGCGAATTTAAAATTTTTCAAAAGCGAATTCGTCAAACGTAAAACAATTCGATACGCGTTCGAATTTGTTGTTCGGCTTCAATTCAATTTCTTCGACGTCCGAACCGCTCACGTGAATTGGGTCGCGTAAACGGGACCGCCCTTTTGGGACCAAAACGTTATTTTTTTCACACAGATTGCGCGTTCTTTGATCTCCAGAATGTGTGTGTTAAGCGTTTCCTTCGCTTTGTGTCAGCGCTGTGTGAGTCTCGTACGAACGTAGTTGGAACGACACCCAGCGGGATGTAAAAATCAAAAACAACCAATTCGCAATCATTTTCCTCCTATAAAGAGTAGCTTTCTATAAAACGTGTTAGGTGCTTAATTTACGCAACATGACGTAAGATTTTCTGCAAATATGAGTAAGAAGCAAATCCGTCAGCTCAAAAGTTTTAGGACACAGGATTTTCATTTGCGTCCTTATGCGATTTCTTGTTGCGAACTTTGAGCGAGAATTTCGTGATGTAAGAGGAGAGGTACGTAGTCGTGGAACTTGGAATTTCATTCTTGACACAGTTCAGTGTTATGAACATTACTTCATCCGCGGCAAGAGAGTTTAGCACGTCGTAAAGTGTTGGATCCATTACACGGGCGCACGAGATTATACCAGCCTCCACTTTATGAGGTGCCGGTGAACTTGGCCCTATATTTTTCTATGGATTTCTTCTTTCTGCTGACTCCAGGAAATAATTTGTATATTTATGCAAAATAGTCAAGCATGTTAAATTCAAATAATTTTTATCTATTATATAAAAGGCTTCGCTGAGTGACTGACTGACAGACAGCCTACAGCCCAAACCGCTAAAGATAGGAACATGAAATTTGGAACAAAGATACATTGGACCACGTAATGGAGCACTAAGGACGGAATTTTGAAAAATCGACCTCTAAAGGGGTAAAACGGGCCCTTTTCGTTTGTATGTAACTTTTTATTCCCTTTACCGATTGACTTGAAACTTTGTATACATGCTACTCAAACAAAATAAAAGTTACGTTTGTTCCTGTTTTTGCGAATATTCCTTATCTAAGGGGTCAAATTGGGTCCCAAAGTTGGTGAAAAAAGCGTCTATTACATCCAACGAGCTGAACAGTTATGGATGAAATCTGGTATGGAGGAAGCACACAACATGTTTCAACACATGAACTATTATTATCCCGGAAATTCTATGGGGATCCTTAGGGATAGCCAAAATTAATCAGTTTAGGCTACAACCCAATCCACTAAAGATATAGACTTGAAATTTCGAACATAGGTACAATGTACAACGTAATGAAGCACAAAGGACGAAAATTTTGAAAAATCGACCTCTAACGGGGTAAAACGGACCCTTTTTGTTTGAATTTATTTTTTTATTACCTTTACCGATTGACTTAAAACTTTGTATATATGCTTTACAAATAAAATAAAAGTTACGTTTCTTCCTGTTTTTCCGAATTTTCCTTATCTAACGGATCAGATAAGTTCCTAAAGTTGGTGAAAAAAGCATCAATAATTACATCAGACGAGCTGAACGGTTATAAATGAAATCTGGTAGGTATGTAGAAAGCACACAACATGTTTCAATACAGTAACTATTTTATCCCTTAAAATCTATAGGGTTTCTTAGCAATAGCCAAAATAATCAATTATAAAGCTAAGATAAAAGGGGTAAATGAATTCTAACGAAATTTGGTACGACGCTAGACAATAACACAAATTACCACTTAGGGTACTGCTATCCCGGAAAATTTCAGTGGGTCCTTCAGGGTATCAATTTCCTAAAAAAAGTACTAAATGACTGTTCGAAAACCGATGCAATATTGTTTGAAAATAGCTCACCCTTTTAACTAATATATGACTATTAACGTCCTGGGAAAAGTCCCGGATTCCTTGTCTAACGCTAGACCAAACATGCTATATCAGCGTGAGAAATAACTTGATCGCTTTTTTTTTAAACGTAGTGAAATATCTAGAAATAAATTGAGATAATTTAGATCCTTCAATGGGGGCAAAATGGGCCCCTAATAGTTTATGAACGATTTTATTTTGTGAGCCAATAGACTTGAACTTAGGGTACATACGGATCAATAACTACTTACTTTACTATGGGAACTACCCTGAAAAAGCGAAAATTACCTATTCTTTACATTTTGTCGCGGGTCGATGAATTTTTTGTGTTGAACAGCTAATTTTATTTACGTGATTTCTGGGTTGGTACCATAGTAAAAGTTAGTCAAATGATGAGTATAATGGAATCCTAGAACATGCCTGTCGTCTAGATGTAGGTGCGCTATGTATTTTTCAAATAAAATGTACCTTTTTGTGTGCTACTTTTTCGTCTGTACTTGGTCAGAGAATGTCTGAAAGTCCTACAAGTGTCTCGATCACTTTTGACCGCGTAAACGGTTAAAAGCAAGATTGTCATTGGGTTCAGAATAATCGAAATTAAATTTCTAATGACTTAATGAAACATGATGAATACCTGTACTGGCCTTTTTTAGGGTTCCGTACCCAAAGGGTAAAAACGGGACCTTATTACTAAGACTTCGATGTCCGTCTGTCTGTCTGTCACCGTACCGTAATAGTTGGGCAGCTGAAATTTTCACAAATGATGTATTTCTGTTGTCGCTATAACAAAAAATACTAAAAATAGAATAAAATAAATATTTAAAGAACATACAACAAACGTGATTTTTAGGAGTTTTTTGCTCGCTATTAATAACGGCAAGAGGAATGGGCTCCCATACGGTACGGAACCCTTCGTGCGCGAGTCCGATTCGCACTTGGCCGATTTTTAATAGTCCACCACTGAACGTAGGCCTACCCACGAAGGGTGATTAAGCCATATCCATCACACTGGCCGAGCGCGGGTTGCTGAGTTCACATACGACATCGATTTTTCTCTAAGGACGTGCCTATGCAGGTTGCTTCAATGTTTTCCATCAATGAAAAGCCAGTAGTATGAAATTCCGTACATAAGTTTCAAAGAGCTCAGTGGTCTGACCAGGATTAGGACCTGACGATTGTAATGTAGACCATGACATGCGAATGGAGTTGGATAAAATTTGGCATACGAGTGGGAAACTACGAGTACATGGGTCAACTCATGATAGTCATATATCTCATCATAAATCGAAAAATATTCTTTTCTCGCTATAAAAAAATCAGTAGGTATATTAAAACTTAACTTTATGACAAGTTATAAAATAACGCGGTTCAAACCGTGGGCTATTAAAGTCAAAGAACATTTATTGTTAAACTGTGTTACATTGAGATCTTACTACTAATCACAAAAATATTGAATTATCAGTTAAGTCCAATATGGCCATAAAGTAATCATTAGAACATGAAAAAATTATACAATCATTATTATTAAATTTAATTCGAATATTTTGCAATTTATCATCTAAAAATTGTCGTACTCCATAATAAGCTTTAGATACAAGTAAATTTAAGCAAATACTGAGACAAAGCAGGCCAATCCGTTGGCTAATTATTATCCTTGCAAGTAATACGACAACGTGGGCTAAACTAAGAGCTATTATTTTAAGCAAAAAAAGTACTAAGACAACGCGGGCCAAACTGTGGGAAATTACCATTTAAAGTAAGTACTAAGAAAATGCGGACCAAACCGCGCGCCATTATCATTTTAAGCAAATACTATAACGACGCGGGCCAGACCATGGGCTATTATCATTGCAAGCAATACGACAACGCAAGCCATACGGCAGGCTATTGTAATTTTAAGCAAGTACTTAGACAACGCGAGCCAAGCTACGTACTATAAATTACCATAACCCTTTACAACCGGCTCAAAATAGGCATGAAATCATCAAAAAAAAATTGACGGGAAAACCATGGTGATTTTGTGAACGCAACCGGTTTCATACGATCGTGCGGTTATCTGCTCATCCCGCACGAACGTATGAGACCGGTTGTGTTTACAAAATCAATATGGTTTTTGCGCCAATTTTTTTATCGATCCTCACGATTGTATTGAGCCGGTTGTAAAGGGATATTAAGCAAGTACTAAGAATGCGCAGGCCAAACCGCGACCTATTATCATTCTAGCTAAACACTGGGACAATTAAGGCCAAACCGTAGGGAATGCCTATTACTTGAAAAGATAATGCCTACTGAGGATTATCTTTTCAAGTAATACGTTATACGACAATGCAGGCGAAACCACGAACTATTATTATTTTAAGCAAGTGCCAAGACAACGCGGGCCAAACTGTGGCTTATTATCATTTTAAGCAGTTACTCGAACAAAGCGGCCAGACCGTGGGCTATTATCATTGCAAGTAATACGACAACGCGTGCCAAACTGTAGGCTATTATAATTTTGAGGAGGTATTAAGACAACGCAGGCTGCGTGCTATAAATTACCATCTTAAGCGAGTACTAAGAATACGCAGGCCAAACCGCGACCTATTATCATTTTAGCCAAATACTAAGACAATTCAGGCCAAACCATAGGCATTATCCTTGCAAGTAATACGTTATACGATAATGCTTTGCTAAACCACGACCTATTATTATTTTAAGGAAGTGCCAAGACAACGCAAGCCACCCGGCAGTCTTTTATAATTTTAAGCAAGTACTAAGACAAACGCGGGTGAAACCACGGGCTATTTTCATAAGCAAGGACCTGTCTACTAAGACAACGCGGGCGAAGCCGCGGGTTTTAAGCTAGTTTCAAATATAATGCGTTTACCTCATTGAGCGTTAAGATGAAACTTATTGTGAACAAATGAACAAGTTCGAAAATGTATATGAAAAAAAATAAGTACAAGTGAAAATATTGAACAAAGAAAGTTTATAAAATTATCGTGACAAAATTATTCTAGCAAGAAATATGGAACACATTCTCTCAATGTGAATAATGCCTCTAATTGTGTATCACACATTTAATTTACTTGTCTCAAAGTTTAATTTAAACTTAATGATGAGACAGGCGCGTTAATGATCTGCTTATACTGAGAAATTCTAAAGAATTTAGCTTTAGTAGACTTTCTCTTAGAAAGCGAGTCGGCAGGTAAATTGAAGGAGATTTAGTTTGTGCATTTCGTGCAAATGCCTCGTTCAGGTGGTATTAGATAACATTGATATATGTAGAGAGATAGGTCATTAGCTTTTCGGTAGATTTTGCAAAAAAGAAGCGTTATAAGTGAGGTCGCCGAGTGCCATTTTAGCCATTTTACTAAATTTGATACGTTGACAACACTACTCTGTCATTGCCAGTACAACTAAAAGTGTTTGATACATGGTAGACACCAATTCGGTTTTCATCAGTACTCGCGTCTACCAAGTATAGTCGGTACCTTGGCTGATGATTAAGATCTTTTTGTTAGTTCACCGTAACGCCACGACGATGGTTCTCTTTTTGCTCATACACGTTATGAAAAACTTTTCACTAAGTAGGTTTTATAAATACATGATATGAAGTTTTCTTCAAAAGAACATTTTATACGCATGAAATGTTTTTAATTTGATTCTTTATTTGTAAAATAACGTTTTATATATAAAATTGTACCAATTTTTAATCGCAAAAAAACGAAGTGTCTTGGACTTATGATTGTAATCATAGGTCATTACTATTATTGTCATATTTACAACACCCAAAGCTACCCAGGAAAAAAATGTCATCAGTCGTCCAGTATACTTAATTTTATCGAGTAGTTAAAAGTACATTTTAATATAAATCACAGGCTTCATATTTTAGTATACATTTACATGGCCACTTTTGAGAATGGCCACAAAATGAGAGAAATAAAATCTAGGCACCCAGTAAGTTAAAATTACTCATTATTTATACAAGGTCATAGGTATTAAACGCAAAACCTTTAACGGGTGAGTCTAGTACATCTAGACAAACAAGTTTTGTACCACGACTTTTGAAAATTCGCAAAAAAATCGCTTCTCCATACATTTTGCCGCGTGTTAACGAACTTTTTGTATGTAAAGCTGATTTTTTCTTCGTGATTTTCCAAAAGTCGTAGAACAAAAGTTGTGTGTCTAGATGTTCTAGACCCGCCCTTAAAAGGTTTTGCGTTTAATACCTACGACCCTGTATATTTATTCACTAAATGTGCATTTAATTATCACTACTTCACTTTTAATTATCCACGCACAAATAAATAAAAATGAATTGAATTTTGCAGTCTTGACATTGCAAGGGCAGCAAGAATCATCTTCCGAAGAGTTGTTCTTGTTCTCTTGACGCGCACTTCATCTTTATGAGGTGCCGCACTGTGTGTGTGTGGTGTTGTCGTAGTAAAAATCACCTAAGCCGCTATTTTTTTTTAATTCTGGACACTACAACTGCATGTAGCAAAAAATATCTGAACAGTTTGTTCTTGTTTTCATAACGCATAGGTTGTAAGAAAACCGCACCTGCAGTATTCTGCAGGTATTTCTCTATGTTTTCGTGCAAGTGCCTCATCCAGGTGGTAGTTAGATAGTTAGGAAAGGCGAATGGAGGCTAGACCGGGTCGTGTTGAAGTGCGGCACCTCATAAAGTGTTGGACTTGTTAGGTGACGGCTAAATTGTGCTGGAAAGTGCTAGAGAACGAATGTTATAGTTTAATCAGGAGTCAGGACAGCTCCGCTGTGAAACTGTGACATAGGAAAATGTTTAAGCTTTTGCAAACAAATGTTTCATAGTTTTGTCACAATTAGTATTTATTGCTCGAGCGATAGCGAAGATCTCCATTTTAATTGATAAAGCGACAGCAAAGGTCTACGTTTTAACACGTCGATCTGTCCAGTCGGGGTAGTATGCGCACGAAGTAATATTTCTTTCGACGTGTCAGAACGAGACAGCGTTATGCAAATTATATATCACTTTTTCACACGTCGAAAAGAGTTCTTTTCGTGGCTTTTCGTGATCGCATGCTGCACTAGCAGATGTTGGTTTTCCTCTAAATGTCGCATGTTTAAACGTATCTCGACGAAACTTGGTACACAGCTTTTAATTACCCATTACCTCAGGCCAAATAAAAAATCAAGATAGAATATTGTGAAAAAAATAAGTGAGGCTGGCAAATCTACGCCTCGCCGTGTACACAATTACACACACATACACGTACACGGACACTACACCTTGGATTGTCAGTCGAACTATGGCGGCGCAACAGCGTCGCTCTCATCACTTGTATAAAAAACCGGCCTCATTGGCTGTTCACGATGTTCTGTCTTGATTTTTTTATTTTGTCTGAGGCCATTACTATTTTTTTTGTCGTTGGTGATTTTTAACAATTGCTGTCGCGCTATTTATCAGAAAATTTTGATATTAAGCCAAGTACACTTGGTATTTAAATCATGATAAGATTTGCGTATATGAACTTTATTGGTCAATAGCGAGTTGGGATACAGGCTTATGGAGATTCAGTTAAGGAGATGTGTCGCCGAATCTACTGTTCGAATAACTACTAGTTTTATTTCGTAAAGAAATTTCATTGTTAGAATGTGTCCATCATTGTGAACAACTTTGTTAGTTTTTAGATTTATATTAAATTAAGAGAAATTAAAATTTCGCATATTATGAATTTTACAGCTACCACACTTAAAAATGAAGTTTCTTTCTTGAGTTCACCTAGTAAACCAAAAAAGCTTTTAACTAGCCAGCTATTTTAACAGCTACTTTTTCAGATCGATTGCCGTAGTACTACGCTGCTCGTTTTGAAAATTACAGTTTAAAATGACAAGTAAGTAAGTTCGTATAGGCCGGGGAGCCCTGGTGTCAGAGTTTTTAGACCGCCTGAAAGCCTCTGACATTACTTAATTCCGTAGTATGTTTAGAGTATCTACCAATTATCTGTAAAAAAATATTATACATGACGTTATCTTAACTTTCAAAGAAACGTAACGTACCTTACCTTAAATTAGTTTTTCATCAATGTGAATTTTCATCTAAAAATAGAACGCGCAAAATGCTAGAACTCTAAACATTTTAAGTCCTCAAACATTACGTTAAGAATGCTTCACGGTCAATCATGTTTATCATCTTTCAGCTGTTAAAGAACTAAGCACCTATTAATCTTAGACATTATCTTTGTCTCTCGTGTACACTTCATCTTAGCACCGCTTTCTAAGTATCCTTTTACGACGGTTGAATTACGCCCCATGTCCATGCATAACGTCCTCAAGATATTAGACTCGTAAATAATTATGAAAAAGTAATATCTTACAATTATTGTATGAGATATGGTCACAAAAAGTACGCGCGGAGCCGCGGAATATTAAAGTAATAGAAAAGGCTGTCTCTGTTTGTTCTTATAGTGACTGTAAGATCAGCTCTTGCGATCTGAGCACAATATTCTTATACTATGGGCTTGTTAGTCCAATAGTATTAAAATAATACACTATATGTATGAAAAATACTTGCAATATGCCAAATGGTTAAAATATGCAGTTTTAACCATTTGTCATAATGCAAGTATTTTTGGTTTTTAAGATGTTAAATTTAGGCAAAAATATCTTTAGTTAATGGTTTTTAAGTTAACTGATAAAGGTGGTTTAAGTATAGCGGAATATCATTCTTAATCCAATATTTTTAAAAATAGAAATATTTTAATATTCAATTTTTGTATTTTGCGTAATAGGATGAAAACATTGGAAATTATGTACATAGTAATGAGGTTTGCTAAGAGATATAATCTAAAGCTTTTCAAGATCAGAGTGAATAGGTAGGTTATCTCCTAAGTCTGTGTGTTTCATCTTCGACCACAACATATCTTACCATCAGGCGAGTTGGTGGTCAAGCGCGGCCTTATTCGCGTTAAAAAAATGAGGTAGTTATAGATACCTACTTATACTCAATTGCAACAATTACACCTTTTTAAGTTAGGTACCAAACGGGTGTGTATGGTCGTTTCACTTACTTTGCATTTCTTTGCTTTGTTTCGTTTACTTTGTTTGGTGGTTTTGTCGTTTTACTTTTGTAATTATGTATCACAAATTGGTAAAAGAAATAAAAGACTGCAAAACATTAAGGCACATAAAATCTTTGAAATCAATGTAATATGTGTGATCATATTTAAAGAGACGCTTATCTAACACAAGCGTCGTTCCTAACTTTTTAACGTAGCGGGACCCGCAGCTTCACACGTTCCCGTGGGGTCCAAAAGCAACGAATGAACAATATATCACCGTAGGTACCTTTAGTAAATGCTCATAGTCGGAACCCAAAATAAGAGTTTTTGTTGCGTGAGGTCCTCTTTTCGGCTCAGGTGACATAGCAGCGTTACAAATTGGACCGATCCAGCAAAAAAATCCGTAATAACACGTTTAAAATGTAACTGATTCTATTGTATCGATTAGAAATGTTTGAAGCACACACGCTGCGCGCTAATTCTTCTAATTTCGCCCTCCACAGGCGAATTCTTCAACAAAGATGCACCGTTATAAATGTCAGAAGTGTAAAAATTAATGGCGACAACCTTTTATTCGTCTCTTTTGTCTAGAACAAAGTTGCTTTGTCTATTCCGGAGTTAATAATGGAAGTGTTTAGCGTCAAAGCTTTTGTGTTCTCCGAAAAATAAGCTCCAGTGTGATGAATAGGTCGCGTGGCGTGTGACAAGACATTGAATTGTGATTTCTTTGCGCATTAGTCACATCGCTAACGGAAATAAGTTTTAAGAAAGAACGGCTTGCAATGGGTTTTAGAACATTTCGGCATTTGTGTGGTAGTGAAACAGGTTATGAATATTTGAGTCGTTTGCTCATAGATATTTCTAATTTTGCTATTTACTTGTACCTAATTATTCATTTGTATCAAACTGTGTCTCCCTGCTAGATATGAATCTATTCTCGTTAGCCTAAAATTCAAGTCATAGTCTACTTTTTGGGATAAAACAAGGTTGACTTTTCCTTAGGAGATAAACAGTCGCTACATTAAGTACCTACCTTAAGTAGAGTCCAATGTTTCGGTTAAAACGCAGATCAATAGACAAGGCTCAGTTCAAACAAAAGGACAGCTATTAAATACAACTAAATGATAAAAGGTAAATGGCCCAAGCTATTTATGTTTTTATATTTATAACACCTTTGTACCGGTTTTATGCAATAAACATTTCTGATTCTGATTTGAGTATGATCGTATGAAAAAAGTCTCAAATAAGTATTTTTCTCTACAAAATTTACGTGTGCGTGCCTTGGGATTCAAACGCGACACTGATAAGATGTAGGTAGGTAAACCCCATGATCTCCAAAGTGAGGTGGTGCAACTTGAAACTTATCATCCATCCATCAGCTATAGGACGTCCACTGCTGGACATAGGCTTATGGATCTCCAGTAACATCAGTTGGTAGCGGCTTGCATCCAGCACTATATGAAACTTATATTATCCATCGACTATTGCTTTATTCTAAATATGTATAAGTACGTGAGTTTGTTATATAATAAGTCAATTTATTATGGTTAAGTATAGGATAGAGCGCTATTATTTAAGAAAAGGCACGTGTTCTCTATTTCTGAAGACAAATTCATAATGCCCTACAGAAATACGGAATTAGACGTTTAAAATTCAAAATGAACATGTAAAACGCGTGTCTAGTAAAGTATTTTTAGCATGTACTTTCTTCTTATCATCATAAGTACTTCACGTGGCAGCAAAGCTGGTTAGAAACAGGTTGAAAACAGGAAGCGCGTGCAGTAAATGACGAAGATTTACATTCTGACGCTCTCTAGTGCGATCTAGTTCAGTTATTTTATGCTTTTTGCTGTGTAACTGTTAGTCTGCGGTATGAATCGATCTTCCTGCAATTATAGCCAAGGGAGATAATTATGAGAAAAGCTATTCGGGTAATTAGTCTAGGTTTACTGTGTGAGCGAAATTAAACTTTTGTTATTAGCAAACTTTGCATGATATGGAAAATGATGACGATGTTTATGGGTTATTGTCTCTGGACAATACCAAATGAAAATTAATGAAAAAATAAATTTTGTGATTTGAAAAATATAACTTGCGATTGTAGTAGTTGTATCTTGTCCTGTACCCTTAGCACGCCAAAGGGACATGTTGTCTTTCCATACGTATACAGGGTTATTTCTAATCAATTAGCATCCTTCCAGGGGCTTATTCTATACATCAAAACTAACAACTTTTGTTCTACGACTTTTGCCAAAACTCAAAATGGTCGCGAGTGTACGATATTTTTCATGGAACAACAACTTTTTTTTTAGAAATAATAAAAGTCGTACAACAAAAGTTGTTAGTTTTGATGTACAGAATAAGCCCCCGAAAGGATGCTTATTGATTAGAAATAATCCTGTAATCGAAAAGGAAAACAAGTGGATAAAATAGTTTTATCCCTTTGCCATGCCAGGGGTGCTGGTTGTGATTCGTGTACCTAGCCTGTAATTTTTTTAAGGAATTCTCAAAATGATGAAATAATAAATTAGTACTCCTACGCTACACTTTATTTATGCCTATTTTAAACAAAAACGTTACTTATTAACATAACTTTAAAACAGTTTGATATGGTTTCCGAGTATTCAAACTATAATATATGAATATGTAATATAATAATTAATCGCTATTTATGGAAAAGAAGCAAAAAATATGGAAAAATTTAAAAGTTAATTTGGAAGGATTTATGCCAAAAAGATAAGTTCCTTTGAAACATTAAATTTTAATATCACAATAGACTTCACAATAAATATTATGATTCATGCGTTCAGTCCTAAAAACGGAAGATATATAAATACCGCAACTAATTAAAGTTCAATACAAAATGTCTCAGAAAAGATTAACAGTCCGAAACCTATTAATGACTAATAAAGGATTAAGAGAATCCACGTACCGCCGCAACGGCCTCAGAATTTTTTAATATCTCTAAATCATCCAACTGAATAGGCATTCTTAGAATCCCTACTAAATTATAATAATGTCTCCATAAAGCAAGAACCTATCTAAATTATATTTGACGTAGGAGCGAAAAATGCCATCTGTAATCTTCGGGTGATAAATCTTTGATGCAAATTTTGGGCTCTTTATACGAGTTTGATCTTCCTGGAACGATATCTAAAAGCGTCGATTTAAAACAATCAGATTCACGCAAGAATATCTCTTCCATTAACAGGAAGTCGTTGAATTTGCATAATGCATTCAGTTCACAAAAAATGCGCCCTGCTCAAAGAAATATGGGAGAATAATGGGAAACGCTTCCAGAATACATTGAAGCAGTGGCGCCAAGCCGGAACATAAAAACAGTTGTGTTGTGTACTCGATGGTATCACGTTATCATCATCAGTCGCGGGATGTCAAATGCTGGATATAGGCATCTTCCAATAATGTAAGATGCTGATATAGGTATTGCACGCATGCTCGCTTATCAGCCATTCTCTAGAAATA
This sequence comes from Hypomecis atomaria, assembly GCA_964007245.1. NCBI lineage: Eukaryota > Metazoa > Arthropoda > Insecta > Lepidoptera > Geometridae > Hypomecis > Hypomecis atomaria. The sequence continues at coordinate 15,674,829 of OZ023291.1, forward strand.
ATTACATCATTCTGATACTCCTATTAATATGGCGGCTTGGACCTAGCGTAGGTATTGCACGCATGCTCGCTCACCAGCCATTCTCTAGAAATAATTGTATCTGGTACTCCTATTAATATGGACAAGAACAGCCAAAAACAGATACGATGGATTTCGCATTGATTTAGAATTTCTTTATAATTATTATTACAAGCTTTTATATAACTTGCAATGGATGTACCTATGTAAGTTCGGGTGGAATCTTGCTAGTTAAGTTTGACCAACTTTCCGGTTTCCGATTGAGCTGAAATTGTGCACGCTTATGTACTCGTACATTGCGTGACAATGCAATAATATGCTACCATGGAGCTGATCTGATGATGGAGTTGGAAGGTGGCCATAGGAACTCCTGTACTAAAGAAGATACTAGGTCGACACATGTTTTATTATAAGAAATGCTATAGTAAATAGAAGGGGACATCTTACACACGGGCTCTGACCCCAACTGAGCAAAGCTTGTGGTATGGCTGCCTGGGAGTGATACGCCATACTACATAATATACATACTATACACATATTTTTAATTACATACTTATTGTACTTGGACAGTTACAGAGCAAACATCATCATCACCTAATATTGCTCTGGGTGCAGAGCAAGCATTTATGTGATGATGAAATGATAACTATGCGAGATCTGTAAATGAGGTATTAAAATATCGAGAAAGAGAAAAGTCTCGAAATAATCTCAAACGCCTTAAAATGGGGACTCGCTTAAAATAACAATGCAAAATGCAACGCTGAACAGGTAGAAAAAAGTAAACAAAGAAATTATGTTTTCCCAAGACAGTTGCTGCAAAAAGAATTCTCACTTCTTATCTTTAATCACGACGAACGAGTCTGTTAGGTTTTTTCTTACGTTTTCTTAGTTAAGTGTGTTAGAAAGATTACCGATAATAACTACATGGTGGAGAAATTACTAAGTCTTTTCATGCGTGAACTTAATAGAGTTATGATGTGCAATTTTAAGATAATGTGTTCATCAATAATGTTAATTAGTTTCCTGTTTAAAGATGTATTTCACTTTATGTACTAAGAACGAATAGAAGGCATATACCGAAGTAATATACACAATTAATCAGACGCAATGACACGTTAAAATCGCGTATTAATTTAATTTGTGGAAGGTTATCTTGCTTTATAATTATGCGATCGTATCATTGATACTACGAAATCATTACTGGCGCACCCTTAGTAAAACATGCTACTTAAGATCTGCTTTTGTTTTGGTGTATTTTGTAAAAAACGATATCTTTTGCTCGTATAAAAATCGATGCAGCACAGACTTCAAGTGGGTATTAAGTTCAACATGAGTGGGATAATTATTGAGTTTTTAGAAAATGATATTGATAGCCATGTGTTTCAAATACCCAAAAAACCCGCAAAAGTTCAAGAAAATGTATCAAAAAGTTCTGACGTAGGTTTTTGTTTGCAATTCTTATTTCAATTACGAGTATAAGACGCGTTGATAACTATCGTTATAGGTTGTTGATAATTTTGATTTAAATGACGAAATGTTAGCATGGTCTGTTTTTTGGAGGTGACTCTATCCATATACTTAATAAGCAATATTCGTGTAACTAATTTCTATCTAATTTAGTATTATATCTGATATATAAAATTCTCGTGTCACAATGTTAGTTACCTTACTCCTCCGAAACGGCTTTACTGATTTTTACCAAATTTTATATACATATTTAATAGGTCTGAGAATTGGCTACTATCTATTTTTCATACCCCTAAGTGATAAGGGTTGTTCAAACTTAACGTTTTTTTTTTAACCTAGAAATAATTTATATGGCAAAACAACGTTTGCCGGGTCAGCTAGTAATACCATAAAAAAAACATCGATACAAAGAAAAACAAGATGAGTACTGATGTCTAAGCTTATACAGTTCTGTAAGTAATCTTCCACTACTTAAGTATATAATCAATTTTTCCAAAGAGAATGCAATGTTTTCACCGTAGAATTAGCGCTAGCCTCGTTGGTCTCACAATAAAGAGGTTGATTATGATTATGAGTGAAGCATTATACGAGGTGCACGACCACCCACATTGGAACACTTGTATGCACCATTGTATTGACTCTGTGACTGCACCGTGGACCAGTGACTTGCCTCTGTACATTTCAAGCGATTGCGTTTCTTATTTCTTTTCATTGAGTTGTTTATTAGTTTTGAATAATATTGTCTGTTATTTCTTGTTACGGTAAATGTTAGTAGCTGTAAAGTCAAATTCAAATTGAATTTTATTACCATTCTCACTGGATTTAACTACTCAGTATTTGTATCTCAAATACCTACTTTTTTTTGGATCAAAAAAGGCAAAGATGTGGTTCTATTTCTAATTTTTTTTTACGATACTAAAATTGCTATCAATGAAATCCAAGTGATTCTTAAAGTTCATAATCTATTTTGTTACTTAATATGATACAAAAAATTGTACATGAAATATGTTTCCCGATTGTAATTAGTTCAGTGACAATACATAATCAAGAAAAAAATTGGAAAAGTTGTGGCATTGACTACTTAATCAAGGTTATATTTTTAAAAATGATTTGATAATTTTGGTAAAAACAAATTCAATGGAAAAAAAGTAAAAAAGTGTGATAGATTAAAAAGTCGCCTACTAGGATAAAAACATTGTGTACTGGCCTAGAGCCTAAGCCTGCATAAACCGTGGTGGTCTAGTGGTAATGACACTTGCCTTACAATCGTGAGTTCTTAGGTTCAAATCCCGGTCCCGCACCAATGAATTCCTTGGAATTTATGTACGGAATTTCACACCACTGGCTTTTCGGTGAAGGAAAACATCGTGAGGCAACCTACATACGTCCTTAGAAGAAATTCGATGGCGTATGTGAATCCACCAACCCGTACTGGGCCAGCGTGGTGGATATGACTCAATCACCCTTCGTGGGTAGGCCTACGTCCTGCTGTGGACTATTAAAAGGCTGGAACAGAACAGAGAACAGAGTACTGGCCTAGAGATTTAGAAACCGTATCGGACATTTGGAGCTCACGTACTGTAATAGATTTCATTATCCTGACTACCTAATGTAATGCGGTGTGGCTGTGGGAATGTTACGGAAGCCGGCTTTGTGATTAGATTAGTGTGAATGAGTGATTTTGTTTGACATTTTGATGCGTTGAAGATGGAAATCGTTGATGTTCAGTTTGTGTAACTAACGCATTGGAAACGCACTTCATTGTTCGCTCGTTCTGGTAACTTATCTATTTTAGTTTGGACTAGTATGATGGAACTTGGTTTTTGTTCTGAAACTTCAAATATGCAGTTAAACCATGATATACGTATTGTGCACCAATATCGTAGAAATATTTTGGTTCATAAACGCAAACGCTTTAGTACCCCAAAACTACTTAAATTACAAACTTTAAGAACCTAAACGTTTCATTACTGGGCCGTATATTTATTTTGCATTAAGTAGGTTGCTGTATAAAACGCAAACCTATCTAATATCAAATCTAAGCAATAATAGTATGAGCGAAAACCAGCTTCTAAGGTAAGCTAGTATAGAGCCAGACCTTGATCTAATATGCCATTAAAAATTCTGTTAAAATGTATTTTGGCACAAAACTTACCCAAGTACCTACTAAATATTAAATATAATCGTGTTCAAAATTGTAGTCGTTAAACAAATTATCTTGTTTTATTAACTATCCTATTACTCATGACCAGAAACCGTCGGCACTTGACTCGGTACAGCACGTCAATCAATTGAAGATCACTGTAACATTAAGCATATGCTACACGCGTGAATAATATCATTATAGAATTACTCCTACCAAGAAAACTCGAATGAAGCTATAGTGAATTAAAAATTAAATATAATAGCTTTTGTCGTAAGCTTCATTTCATAATACAGTGAAACCTGGATAAGAGAGAGTTGAAGGGACCGCCATCTAATTCTCTCTTATAGAGGTTTTTCACTTATCCAGGTTTCTCACTTATCCAGTTTCAAAAGTGGCTGCTCTCTCTTATAGAGGTTAAAAAATACGTCTTATTTGTATGTAGGTATCTACAGGCGTGAAGAATGATAAATATGTTTATAAATAGTATTTAGGTAGTAATTGTTCAGGTTGTGTTGATTAGAATTGAACATAGATGATTATTTATTCATTCTAAAAGGCACTTATTAAAATTATAAAAATTAAAAAAGTCGAATCTTTGTAATATTTCCATGTCCTAAGACCACAGAGACCATAAAGGGTCTTTTGAATTTATTATTTTATAAAAGTTGGATTCTGATAAATCAAATTCATTGCGTATTTTATTTCGACATTTAACACCGAACCTTTCTCCTCAATTGATACTCAACTGTAGTAAGTTTGACCAATAAGATAGTGTAAACGCACATGTGGCTATTCCAAAAGAATGTGATACAAAAATAATGTTAGGTAGATGAAAGAAAAACACAAAATAATTTTGAATAGAGCACTATTTCAATAAACAAGATAGTATAGACGCACGTGTGGCCATTCCAAAAAAAAAATGTGATACAAAAACAATGTTACTTATTCCCACAAAATACAAAAATAAGAATTGAACACGTTCCGAAATCAACGGTAGTTATGTAGTTCCACGAAATTTAAGAATGGGTCATAAAGTGCAGATGTTTAATTACCCTCAACTGTCGCTTATAGAGGTTTAGACAAGTAGTACTCTCAGTTATAGAGGTCCATGAGGTAAAAACGACTCTCTCTTATAGAGGTTTTGGTCTCTCACTTATAGAGGTAATTGAGGGGTAAAATGACGGGACCTGGCAATTACTCTCACTTATAGAGGTTTCTCACTTATCCAGTTCTCAGTTAGCCAGGTTTGACTGTATTCCGGAAAATATTTTCATTTGAATTTGATATTATTATAGCGTGCAATGGACATTTGAGAGATAAGGTTCTTGTATGAAGACCACGTACCAGCAAGACGCAACATTTAATATATGACGTCCACTGAAAAGATAGACAAATGACCTGTAAGTCCATAAGACCACCTGTATGTAACCAGTTTTACTGAAATTTTAATAACTATACTTATTTATGTCTAACCATGATAATAATACAGCTGGGACATGATACTTGCCCCTAAAATAATTTAAAAGATTTAAATAACGTTTCAGTCATTTTTACTCTTTCTTAAAGAAACTGTATGTACATATTTTCCGGGATGATTGAAAGCAGATGTACCTACTCTCAATTTAATGACATAATATGTTATTATTATGAAACTATTTAGTTACAAATGCCTTTTTTCAGTTTGACTCGAATTCGAAATTCGAACACATAGTAGAAACTACGTAGCATTAGTCGACCTATAATACACGACCTATTTATCAAAGTCGAATTAGTAGGTGACATCAAGGCGTAGAACATATGGCATGGCAGTTCGGGCGGTCTGTAATCCGTGGTGTTATTTTGTCGATTAGGTGTTGGAACTGGTAAGTAAATTATACTAATTTTGTCCCATATTAGCAACACATGTTACCTCGAGTTTGAAGGTTTTTGTTAGTGCCTTTATCTTGAAAGTGTCGAGCGTAAGATGGATTGCGAGAGTGTTCAATACATCCTTCATATTTCTTTTTTGCTAAAGTATTGTGAGAAAACTCTCAAGTTCTTAGAGAATTTTGTTGATCTATTATCATGTTATTTTTAGATACATATTATCTTTACATATAAAAAATTCGTGTCACGTTGTTTGTCCACGATGGACTCCTCAAGAACTGAACCGATTTTAACCAAATAAGAAAAGTAAGTAAGTAAGAAGTAAGTAAAGTGGACTCGCTTGTTTTAAGTTTAAGTTAATAATAAGGACAGTTAATTAAGACAAGCTCCTCGATCGTTCGGATTCGCTGCAAAATTCTTAAAATTAAGAAAAGGTAAATTTCTTGAAGTTAAGTTAAATTAATATTGAAACCCTGGCCTGAACGGTGGCCAACCGTTTTAAGAGACGTTTTACAAGAATACCGCTTTTTAAAGAAAAATATTAATAACCGGTTAATTCCGGTATTTACTCCGGGGGACCTCCGCATACAAAATCGAAGTCCGAACACCTCAAACACTACTCCCAAACCTCTTTAGAACACCTCTTCAAGACAGACCTCCAAAATAGATCTTCTAAACCTCGGAACACCTCCTGTCAATAACCGAAACCCAATCTTTAGGTACAAGTAAGTTTTTATAAGCTCGTGGCCAGAAATTATATTAATACCAATAATTTTGCATCGTTACAATTAAACGTTTAAATATAAGTTGAATAAACTTAGTTAAGTAATTAAAGAGACAGTTTTCTACTATAAGCTTACAGCGTCCAGAAATAAATAGATAATCAGCCAACTGAGAGTCGGACTCACGCACGAAGGGTTCCGTACCGTATGGGAGCCCCATTCCTCTTGCCGTTATTAAAAGCGAGCAAAAAACTCCTTAAAATCACGTTTGTTGTATGAGAGCCCCCCTTAAATATTTATTTTATTCTGTTTTTAGTATTGTTATAGCGGCAACAGAAATACGTCATCTGTGAAAATTTCAGCTGCCTAGCTATCATGGTTCATGAGATAAAGCCCGGTGACAGTGTAGCATTAAATTTTACACATATCTAATTTATGTATAATTCGGAACGCTATTTTTTTATTTGACAGTTGTCAATAGTGTAAACGCTTCTAATTGGTCAGGACGAAACGTCAACCTGTCGAGTGATTGCCAGTTTCCCAATCAATACTCGTTTGATACAAACTATCGATTTTTTCACTCGATCATTTTTTCATTAATTCATATCGGCGTCTCCTTTTGATAAACAAACGCTTATTTAAAGCCACTCAACAAAGTGAAACCTTTGGATAAGCCTTAGTATTATTAATCTCACCTTTTTAGCATTTATCCGTTTTCTTTGGGAGTAATTTCCTCTCCTCGTATTATTTTTAGTCGATTCTAATTCGATTGTTTGTTAAGTAATTGCTAGTTTTTTTTTCAACGTTGTCCCCACCGTCTGCGTTAGAGGGATCATAAAAACCAAAAGGACGATATGGCGGACCGGGGCTCCGATTTTCTTTCGCACCAAAAATGCGGTGGAAGGCGTATCTTCGACCCGGGGATCCCGCAGAAGACCCCAGGAGCCACGCACCTATAACTGATCCGGCGTGGAGCGGCCTCGAGTCGCCATATTATGTATATTTTTCCCCCTAACAAGGTATGTGGACGCGTCACCATTCGTACTTTTTGTTAGTCAAATAATCACGAAATACATACTAAATCGTATTATCTTCCATTGAGCGCGTGCGCAGCTACTTTTTCTATCGATTTCACTAAATTATTATCCTAAAATGTTCACTTCAACATGTGATTTCAATGCGTTTTTGGGCCAGCCACATGGATTGAAAATACAATCATTTCGTTATTTAACTATTGAATATAGGATAAAAACTTTTCCCTCGACCCTGCGGTCGTGGCGAGGTGTAATTTTCCCCGATTTTAATGTAAAATCGCTGAAATTCCTGACTTTTGGTAGAAAACCTACTTAGTGTAAAATAACCTTCTGGAATGTTCCTAGATGTTCACATTTGTGCTAAACACTTTCCTTTCGACCCTGCGGTCGTGACGAGGTGCAATTTTCCCCGATTTTAATGTAAAATCGCTGAGATTCTTGACTTTTTGTAAAAAACACACTCCGTGTAATACCCCCTTCTAAAATGCTACTTGACTATTAAACCTTTATTAAATAGTTTGTCCACAAGCCCCCGCACGTGGTGAGGCTCAATTATACCCCATTTTCTCATTTATGACCTGAGAAAATGTAATTTTAATTTTGTTTACTTTTCTTCCTACACGGTGTTAACATGGATTCATTCCATCCATTTCAGCGTGTATAGGTGAGGCCGGCATGTTTGGGCATACCCCCAACCAGGCTTACCTTGATTAGCCGCCTGGGCGTCGTTGGTGCACCCAGTCAACGGGGCGACCACTTACCTTCACGTGAGCCCTGCCAGAGGATTGGCAGTCTACCTCCAGTTCCTATTTGTTAACCGGCGGCGCGTACAGAGGTATTTCATTCCCCTTAATTACCGTCGGTCAACTACTACCTATTGGTGACACCATCGGATGGATCCACCCATTTGCTGATTATAGTTTAAGTGAAGGGACAGAACTCGACCAAGCGACCCACCGTTATTATTATTTTATTTACCACTATTTTACATATTCAAGTCAGACGGCTTCCCCGTCTACATTCTACCTTACCTAGTATACCTATTTAATTCATTAAGTGACCATTGTAAAATAACCAAGCGACTCACCGTTGTTTACATATTAGAGTTAGACGGCTTCCCCGTCTACATTCTGTGTTACCCATGGTACCTATTCAACACTACTATATACTCCCATTATACTACTCCTATTTACTACTAAATTCTACTAAATACTACTATCATTGTAAAAGTACCATGGTGAACTCACTGTTCCTGTGAATAATAATCCTTTAAAAACACCTACAATAAAAACAAACATGCCGGTGATAAACGCTGTGATTTTATTTAACTACCTTAGTCTATAAGTGTAGGTATATTTATCCTCACCCTTTCATAGGGAAGAAACCCTGCTACAACAGACAGACAGACAGACGGACAGACGGACATCGAAGTCTTAGTAATAGGGTCCCGTTTTTACCCTTTGGGTACGGAACCCTAAAAATGAACAATTCAACCTCATCGCACACCATCAAATCGTTAACGGGCAAAGACTCAGTCCCGGTAATAATTATTTGATCAAGCCAAAATGCATCTACATAGTTACCAAAAGTGTGAGAATACAGAAGCTTCAACGAAACGACGACAACACAAAATTGTATTGGGAAAGGACTACCAATGTATGATGTAAGTTTTGTTTCAAAGTATTTAGTGAACAAAAAAGTGTTACAGTTTGATTCAACTTCAGAGATAGTAATGTTTATACCTCAATTTATAATCGCAATTTTTTTATTGATGATATTTTAGGGTTCCGTACCCAAAGGGTAAAAACGAGACCCTATTACTAAGGCTCCGCTGTCCGTCTGTCACCAGGCTGTATCTTATGAACCGTTATAGCTAGAAAGCTGAAATTTTCACTGATGATGTATTTCTGTTGCCGCTATAGCAACAAACAAACAACAACTAAAAACAGAATGAAATTAATATTTAAGGGGGGCTCCCATACAACAAACCGGATTTTTTAGCAGTTTTTCGCTATATTAATACTTATATTAATAATGGTAACAGGTAGATGCTAGAAATTTTCACAATATTTAGTTGTATATTCACTTCAGTAATAAATAATAAAATTAAAATAAATAATTGAGGGGGGGCTCCCATACAGTACGGAACCCTCCGTGTGCGAGTCCTCCAAGGCCGATTATTTAATATTATTGTGCCTGAACAAGGTTTGGCGGGTCAGCTAGTTAATTTATAATAGTTACCATGCATGTTAAATTGCACTAGTAAGTACATAAAATATTTAAGCATTAGAAGTGCGTTTTAAAAAGTTTTTAACATGCAAGAACGAATGAATGATTGTAATTTCTATTTATTTATCTGTGGCTACCGCTTAAGCCATGGACTATCATTGGTTTATCTGATCTTAGGTTAGTACTTGATTTGTATTAGGAACGTATTTTAATCCTTGGATTAATTTTTAATACCGTAACAACTGTGGATCTGCTACAGAGCCCTTAGTCCAGGTTTTGCGTAGTTTACTTAAACTTTCCCGTTCGCGTGTGGCTCCATACATTTTGGTTAGTTCTTCCTCGTTTCCGCCAGGGGCGCTGTACAGAAATGTATGGATCCACACGGAAACATCTGTAGTTTCAATTTACGTGTAAACCTGGACTAACCCCTCTGGTTTAAACCTGGTACAAATGAACTTTTTTGGAATAGGTAAGACTGTTAGTGACTGTTAATAATTTCCACAAAATCAAATACTTTTCTGATTTAACTTGTTGCACTTTAGACGTCAAATTTTTTTTGTGTTAATTTATATATATGTATACCAAAGGTATAAAGCTGTTGTCACCTGAGGCACAACGAAAAAATGTAAGGAAAACCTTGCCTAGAGGTTCTGAACAGTGTGAAATATGTCAAGTATTTGACGTCTCCAGCCTAAAAATCTGACACGAGCCACCGAATCGAGATATGTTTCATGTCTCTTTCTAATTAGTGCCATATTAAATTAATGCGTCTCTTTCATATTTTTAAACCCCGACGCAAAAGAGGGGTGTTATAAGTTTGACGTGTCTGTTTGTCTGTCTGTCTGTCTGTGGCATCATAGCGCCCGAATCACTGAACCGATGTCAGTTTAGTTTTTTTTTGGATGAAAGGAGACTTAATCGAGAGTGTTCTTAGCTTGTTTTATAAAAATGGATTGAGCCGTTTAAAAGTTATGGTGGGTTAAAGTGAGGTGGAAGAACCAAAATTCTACAAATGTGCCCAAAATGATTGTCAATGTGTCGGGGGTTTTTTAAATTTTTAATTTTATCTCGATCGTCCACATTATCTCTCGGGTATCTCTGTGATTTATAATAAAATATGTATGAATATTATGTTTTTTTTCTTCTAAAGATGCTATCGTTCTGTGAAAAAATGAAGTACATTATATTTTAAAGTTCTCGACATTTTAAGGTTGCTTCAAATGGAAAATAAAACAGAAACTAAGTTACCCGAAAAAATTAAAAATAATAATAAGTACGCAAAACAAACGCAAACAAGCATTACCTCATTTAGTCACCGATACGTTGTCGGCTGCTCTCGCGTTACAACAACAAAATGATTTAGTAAAAAAACCGTACAAAAACGAATTTATGTCTCCTCTGGGACGGTCCTCGGTGTCCATTACACGATATCCTTTCTTGATTTATTGCGTTGGATCTTGATGCGAATGTACCTACCAACATACAATGATATTTTACGCCAGATTTATTATCTTTGCTTTTTGTTTGTACAGGGTAATGAATGGATGGGAGGTGGTAGGCGAGATATGAACCTGACACCTTTGATGGAGGCTGATGATGCTATCGACAAAAAGCTTCGAGAAGGAAAGTTAAATTTTATCAATGGTTTTATTTTTCTTTTCAATATGGTATTTTTGACCGATGAACCGGAGGAGCTAGGTACTCAATTATATATTTAAGTTTAATTATTTATGTATTTAAGTATTAAGTATATTTTCTTTTATGTATTACCACGCATAACTTTTTTCGTAGTAGTCCGATTTCAATAATTATTTTTTAATTGCAAAGAGTATTCTTCGAAGTTGGTCCCATTTAACTTATATCGAAATCGGCTGAGCCATTTTTGATAAATCAACAATAATGTGAAAAATGCTACATCGATCCGTGCGAAATATTTGCGAATTCTGTACACGGGTGAAGTCGGTCATGCTATTTTTTGCAAAAATAATTATTGAATGGATAAAATGAATCGATTTATTAAGTAGTTCGATGAAGGAAAACATCACAAATAATCATGCACGTACCGTTACATACGTCTAAATTCGCTGTCAAGAAACGTATGAGTGTAACCGTAAAGTTCTCGAATGGAGACGACATAACGGTAAGCAGAGCCTAGAACGACTATCGGCGTGGTGTAGGTACTGACGATCTGATCAAGAACATAGACATAGATAGAAGCATGCTGGACCTAAGAAGCTTCTAATTGGTCTTACCTATTGGAAATTTTCCGCCTTACCACAAAAGATTTAAACACGCTTTAAACACTGTTCAGCCGTGCAATTTGTACTCTAATACATTGTCTAAAGAGTGCGTAAAACTTATATGGCCAAACGGTATTTGTCTATATCGACTACGGAATACATACGTAAATACATAAGTTAATATAATCTTGTCAATTTAATATGACAACACAAGAAAAGTCTTGAAAAGTCATATTATACCTATTAGTTAGTTACTATTAGTCTTACATAAAGAAACAATAAAATCTATTAAAATAGATGATAAAATACTTATGCCTAGAAACATGTTCAGTCAAAATTAAACAAAAACAAATAGGGCACCTAAATATCCATGGTTTACCTATAAAAAGCTATTAAAAAATAACAAGACAATAGCCTCGATTTTAGCAAGTAAATTATTTGTAGGATGAATCTTATCCCGTAAGTTTCTTTTATTTTACAACAAAAGGAAAGACGTGAAAAACCGGATTCAAACGCTTTTAAGTGACAGTTACAAATTGGCTATATGTTTTCAAGACTTTCCTCGTATTGTCCAATGAAAGACATAGAATTATCTTAACTGTGATAATAACTTGTTAATAATGTTTACCAGAATTAACATAAATACGAGTATCAAAACAATGAGAAAATCTTAGTCAACATTTCTGTAGCAATGCTTTCATGATTAAATTATAGTGAAGAAAAAATAAATGCTTATTCATCATCATCTATTCATGATTTATTGATTATTTAAATGATTATTCATTCATTTGAGGTTAATCCTAAAATTTACTGTGCGTCTTCATCTTCTTCGTCTGTTTCCAATGAAGTGTCTAAAACTGCACCATCATGCGGAATATTTAGGTAATCCGCGTGAAATCTTCTGGGAATGTTGTTTTTATTATTTATTAAATGTTGTTTTTATTAGTTATTATACGTAAATACATAAGTTAAAATTATCTTGTAAATTTAATAAGACAACACAAGGAAAGTCTTGAAAAGTCATATTATTCCTAAACAAGCCTAGTACGTTGCAGTCATCTTTAGTGAATTGAAATAATGATCATGCCTTTCCTTGTTTTTTCAAACGAATAGGATAAACTTAATCATAGTTCCACAAATAATTAAAACAACTGTTGCCATAAAAGAAACCAATTTAATCTTTATAAGTACTATTCTTGTTACATGGTTCAGAACTATATTATGATTTTGTTTAATTTACAAAGATTTATACGTAGTTTAACTTTTTTTGAAAGCTTTTATTGTTAGATTATGGAAGACTGAATATAAAAGTTCCTACACGGTCTTTTTATGATAATGAACGTTAGTTTTTCATTATTTAAAAAGTTTTCTAACGCATTTTATTGTGACATTACTTACTTAAAAGTATTGCTTAAGACTTTTAATTACATAAGAAGTTGTTTGTGTTGTTTTTTTTTTAAATTAGCGTCAGTGACACATTTTTAAATATAATTACATTGAAAATAAATGATTATGATAAACTTTTGGGGCTATTTATTTAAAAAAAAACCTATTGAAGCGATGTCCTTCACTGCAATTTTACCTCGTATTTGATTATGAGATGTCCGTTACCTTAACTTTTTTTTAAAATTTTGGTCATTTTAACAGAAAAAAATAATGTAAGTGACATGTCAATTCCTAAACTACAGGGATATCTCAAATAATGATATCTTTAACATAAACAGTTCAAAATTTTATGCAATTTCGCCCTAGAAGTCATTTAAATCAGACAAGAAACAAAAAAGATACAAAAAAAAAATTGCGAACGTTTTTTGGCTCTCCTGAAAAATGGCCTTTTGTTCCTTACATTAATTCATATTTCCGTAGTCGAATATTAATGTAAGAGGCCAACTATTATATGTAAGTAGGACATGTCCCGTAGAGGCTGCAAAAATTATAAATCTGTAATCAAACCACTTCCTATTAAAACCTCTGCCTGTTTAAGTTTGTTTGATTTTCAATTAATATTTGTTTGTCTGCGTAAGGGCCAGTGTATATTATTGTAAATTGATGTAAGAGGCACATCGAACTTGAAAAACGTAACTTGTAATAGCGTAAGAGAAAACAAATTGGTTAATAGGATGATAAACTTAACGTATGAGGCATATTGCATTTTTTATGTCTGTTAACGTACTTTTTACCCCTTATTTTTGATATTTTTGCTCACTTTTTTTTGTGGTAAGCGACATTTTTTTCAAGATATTAAAAAGTTATATATACCATTCGATAGAGCTCGGAAATCTGAATCCAACGATGTATATAACTCAAAATCACCAAAATGTCCCTTACATTAATTCATATTTCCGTAGTCGATATATACAGGAAATGATATGTCTATAGTAGATAAATGATAGAGATGACGATGTAAATACACCAAAACACTAATAAGCCAGGTTGGTGCATACTTACCTTTCCAACTTGGCAAAACATCATTATGTAAATAGCAAAGTCAAAATTTCTTTATTCCGTAGACACAATACAGGCATTTGAAATTGTCTGGTAATAATGTTGCAAAATACTACATAATTAATTTTTAATAAAAAATTAATAGAATAAATACATATTAGGGGACATCTTACACACATTAATTTTCATTTAAAAAATATACGTTTAAAATTTTACAAGACAATTAGTAACATTACCTTCGAGCAAATATCTACAGAGCCACAGTCCCTATGTGAAAGTAGTAAAAAACTATCCGAGCGTCGCAATACATACCGACTTAGATATCTACATTAAATAATTCACAATGACCCGTTTTCTCGAATCACGATGTTATGTCACCTAATTAGTACTTGAAACTGAGCATTTCAGCCTCGCGCAGCGTTGTAGTCGGCTTATAATCGCCTTACGACTAACTAAAAAGCCTTGGGCATAGTTTTGGCTTAGACACTTCTTTTTGCACTGTTGTGACTCTATAGATATTTGCCCGAGAACATTACACAAAAAATATGAATACAATCAAAAATATACCAAATAACAGTTCACATTGAGATAAAAAATATACACCTAGTTACTTGTGATTGTGAGTAACTTTTAGACAAACCGATCATGAAAACAAAGGATAAAGTTTAATTCACGATTATTTAAATTTAACTAAAACAATAAAGCCTTTTAAGATTTTAAATTAATTTCTAGACCCACACTTAAAAAGCCGGAGCTTAAGATTGCCCGAACTTGATCTTAGTTAATAGTTTTAACCAAAAAAGCTTAGGCATTTATTCAAATTGGAGCTATAATATCTAAATTGTAGCGTAATTTTACATATTTCGTTAAAGAGATGATTATCAGTCCTAATAATTTAGCTTTATTAAACAGTCTATTTTCATATTGAGAGAATTATGGTACCTGAGATATTCAAAATTAGTTTCAATTTAAAATGTCTGTGATAAAATTTTAAAAGACTATTATGACTATTGGTTAGATTAGGACATATTTGTGGGGTGTGTCTGTGTACTGTTGTAGATAGTCGTGAATAGTAGATACATAGTTGTAATTAGTCCGTGTGTTAGATTATCAAAAAATATTGGACACGTATTTTTTATTTTATCAATCAAACCACAAATGACAAAGATAAACCATGTCAAAGTTTGAAAGTGGGGGTCGTGACGTTCTTACAGAAGTCTACACATTTGTATGGCACTTGTGACGTCACGCGTAATTTTGAAGGGTCATATCTTCATCAATTTATGTTTAATTGACATGATAAATAATACGTGTCTAATATTTTTTGATAGTCCATCTGACGGACTAATTATATTTTTAATCATCATGCTTATTGCATTAAAAAAAGGGTTTAAAATTTGCTCCCTCTGTCTTACGAATTTTCCATCAGGTTACGTCGCGAGTTTAACATTTTTACCCATTCCAAAAAGTGCACAAGGCCGCTAAAGAAGTTTTTACTCCAAAACTTGGGTTAAGAATTCTCTCTAAACACACCCAAGCTATAATAAAATACAAACAAGCATGTTTGTCCTTCCGTGGCAGTCGGGAAATTTTCCCAAACAGGGGGGGTAACAAAAGTTTGAGGGATCTATTCCCCTCAAGAAAAAGTTCCGTAAACAACGGCAGTAGTACGAGACTGAGTACAGTGACAGCAAACGTAGAGATAGTAAGAATGCCAATTACCAAGGTAACGTGGTACGAACACGCAAACGCTCCAATCAATTTTGTATACGAACCACCGAGTTTATGAGCTCAGGGAAGATCGTTTATCTATGCAATGTACCACTTCCTCCATTCCACGTTTTGTTCGATCATATTTATTGCGCCTCGACAAACTCCCATTACTTAAGGAAGAGTTACGTTTAAGCGGTCAGCTAAAATACTAGGTCTTGTTCTACTTGACTTGTAATATTTTTCTTTTTAAGGTCTTGGGGCATTTTTTTTACTTTCGGACGCATAGGAACGTACACGGAACTTTGCACGACTTTATTTTAACGAAATTTACGTAAAATTAACACGCAGCGCTTTAGTTATGGGCACGACTATTTTAAAAGAAACGGTAAACTACAAAAGGAGAAATCGTGAAATGGAACGTAAATAAAAAAAAATTTACCATCAAACTTCCTTATACATATCTAGTTGTACGAACGTAAAAAATAATGCCCCTAGCTCATACTGGGGGTCAGTTATTATTTGAGCTATTTGAAATTTAGAAACTGCTGAGCGGAATAGTGATCTTGTCTTCGATAGAATCGGAAGACTTTAGAGCTACAAAGCTTTTTCGACAGGTCGTTTCACTTGAATTTTGATTTGCATGATTAAATGGAGCAGATCACATTTGATTCCGCGCTGAGCAGTATCTTTCCAAGGTACTGCAACTTCCTTGCTTGCTAATTCGTAATAAGTAAGTTATATTTTTATGCGGTAAAACTTACATTCCAAGACTAACACTAAAGCTTCCAACGTCTTCGTTGTACTAATTTTACCTATCTATTCAATTTTCAAATTAACTAATGTGTTTATGCTAAGTATAAGACATTTTAGCTGACAAATACTTCTGTCTACCGCTATTTGCTGACCTAATCAGATTTACAGCGCACCACAGAAACAGTTCCCTACAACAAAGTTCTACACCTGTACTATATTCACTCCTTTCTCATTAGGGAATGCATTCAAAGCTTTACGTTCTACATTTTAAATCTAATCTAGCTTCAGTATTTCTCTGATAACGCTCAAATGCCTACTCGACGTCCAAACGGCTTCTTTGTTTACATTCAATTAATTTATTGTTAATTAAACTCAAACGAACGAATATTTCGCGTTCAGATCGGTATCGCCTTTTTGTCTGAGATTATTGGCTATAAAAGCTATTTGATTAGAAGATATTTCATTTATCTCGTTAATTTGTTAGACGTCTGGACCGGATCATAGATATTGATAATATACAGATGCGCCACCGAATTAATTCGTTCTAAAAACTTATATGTATTCTAATATCACAATTTTATGAACAAAATCGTCATACTAAAGTTTTTCACATGTTAACGTAACAAAAAAAAAAAAACTACAAGCAAAATTGTATGCTCTTTTCTGATCATTAAATTATTAAATAAATTAACTGTGAATTTTGTTGTAATTGGTAAATCAAATTACTAAATATTTTTTAGTAGGTGAAATTTTTACATGTTTACTTTTTTGTGCAGACAGGCTATTAAGTATTGCACTACTAGACATTTTTAAACAAGTTGATTAAGATTCATATAACGCTCGGATATACAAAATCGTGACCTCTATCTATTGCCTGTCGATTATTATGCTCTGTGTTTGAATAAAAAAGTAAAATCGTAGACGAATTTTGGGTCAGCGAGTCTGTCATTTGTGGTTCATAATGTCTTTATAAGTGCTATCTGGTACAACACTAATGAAAAAGCCATTTTATTGTGCTACCTGCGAGGTGACACAAAGCCCAAAGCTTTCATCCCTGCATTACGTTTTTGTTAAAATTGTTTTTCATCTCTTTCAAATGCTATTCCTTTTTACTTGAAAGAAAGAGTTGGCGATGTTATTAGACTGAGTTAAACCAGGTAGGTACATATTTGGATGAAACCTCTGTCATTTTGATAAGTTGATGGGATAATTTTAGCATTAATCCATTAGAACTGTAGAAATATTCCAATAATTTTTAAAGTACGGTTTGAGGGTATTATTTGACCTTTAAGTCTTATGATTAAAGTTTCATTAAACGATCGATTAAATGTTGGCGATGAACTTTTGACATTTTTCTATTTTATTTCTTGCTTAGCAACTTCATTTCTTTTGAAGAATATTATTTCAATGACTAAAATAGAGTGTTTTTATAAGCATGACTAGCTGCCAGCCCCGGCCTCGCCCGGGTAAGAATCCCTAATTTAAAAAAAAATATATATATAGCCTATGTCACCCAGGGATCGTGTAGCTTCCCAACAGTGAAATAATTTTTCGAATCGGTTCAGTAGTTTCGGAGCATATTCAATGCAAACAAACAATCAAATCTTTCCTCTTTATAATATTGGTATAGATTAAATCTTGTATGATTTTTTTTATCGAGATTATTACATTGTTTTAAAATATTATTTTAAAATTAGGTAGAAGGACGTGCCTACATATGAAATATCTATGAGAAGACAATGTCCGGTCATGTTTGTAATACATACGTTTGATGACGATGTTGATGAAACAACCTAAACTTAATAAAATTTAACCCAAAATCTATTTTCTGTATGGAGTCTCGCTGCAAAATCCAATCAGGCATGAGTAGACGTAGACTGAAGTTACCAACATAGTCCAGCGGATTTGCTATTTGAAGTGTCCCTGGGCAGAGCACATAGTTCACAAAGGAGATGCCCGATGAAGCCGTAAAGTTTTCGAACAAAGACCAAGCGAGGCCAAACTAACTCAGCGCGGCGTACATCCACCTATGCGAAGGATCAAAGATCTAATCAAGATCGAAGGAACGCGCTGGATGCTAGCGGTCTTGTTGGCAAATAAGTTTATGGGTTCTAATCAATACAATAATTGATTATTTAAATTCATTATGCATTATAAAACATAATTTTACAAAATAGTGAAAATGATAATAAATTTAACTTATATTATCACTGCACTCTAGAGGTATTAGAAATATAACTATTGGAATTAATCCGTTAAAAACTTTACAATGAAATATTACAAAAAAATGAATAATAATATGACAAAATAGTGAAAACACTAAATTAGTAAATAACACCCTTATTCCTTCGAGCAAATATCTATAGAGTCACAATCGTGTAAAAAAAAATGTCCGAGGCAAAACTCTGCCAAGCTATGTAGTGGACAGGCTTTTTAGCTAGTGGTAAAGTAATTGCAAGCCGACTAAGACGCTACACGATGCCAAAGTACTCGGTTACACGCACTAATTAGGTGACATAACGTTGAGACTCAAAAAAACGGGTCATTGTGAATTATTTAATTAATGTAAATATCGAAGTCGATAATTATGTACGATGGCGCTCGGACATTTTTTTACTACTTTCACTCAGGGACTGTGGCTCGGTAGATATTTGCTCGAAGCCTTATTCTCACTGCACTATTCGACACGTGTTTCGCCTCTTAAACAAACGAGGCATCTTCAGGACGTATAGACTCTTCGAGGTCGCTCGCAAGAAAATCATAGGTAAATAAATAAATATTAGAGGACATCTTACACACGGTCTCTGACCCCAAACTAAGCAAAGCTTGTGATATGGCTGCCAGAGACTGATATACTACATATACATATTTTAAACACATACTTATATAGATAGTACCTAAATAACACCCAGACACAGAGCAAACACTTATGTTCATTCCACAATTTTTTGCCTTGGGTGGGGATCGAACCCAGGCCTCTTTGACCCAGAAGTCACGGTCACTAACCACTGAGCCATCGAGGCAGTCAAATATAATGATGACAATGAAAATAGAATAAGCTCGTTACAACAAATTAAGATAAGGAATCGCACATTATCACCTCCCTTATATTATAACATATCTATAATTTTGTAATTTATTTAGGGATCAACGAGCCCGCATGCCAGACAATTGATGCAATCATCGCCAACGAGATTTCAGGGTGAAAACAGAATGTAATTTTAAACAGTGACTGAGGTTTTACACAATCCCTATATACCTATTTATTTTTTTAACGCGAATAATTCCGCGCTTGACTACCAACTCGCCTGATGGTAAGCGACGTTGTGGTCGAAGATGAAGCGCGCAGACCTAGAAGTTACCTACCTATTCACTCTAACCTTGAAAAGCTTTAGATTATATCTCTTAGGAAACAAGAAAGCAGGAAGACTGTTCCATTCCCTGGCGGTACGAATTAGAAATGTTGAGTCAAACCGCTTCGTACGTATCGAAGGAAAATCGGCAGTGTAAGGGTGGTAATGTGGCGTCTTCCTATTTGTCCTGTAGTAAAAAGGGGATGGTAGGATAAGGTCGTGCAGCTCAGATGCACACTCTCCGAAATGAATCCTATAGAAAATGGACAGACTCGCAACCCTACGGCGATGCTCCAGGCTATAAAGTATACATTATCTAGAGTGGTTCATAAAAAGCAGTATATGTGTCCTACTCAATCATAAAGATATTTTTACTAAATGACCAACCTCGAAATCGCAAAGATAATTAAGTGTCACTTAAATGTGTTCGAAAAGTCAACGAAATGTTTGTATTGAACAGTTGATGTCTTTGTAGAGATTTCGCATGACGTCCCTCGAAACTTATGAACGTCCTTATATTATACTTTGAGAAACAACATTCTTGTATAGTTTTCAAAAAACAGTCAATTATAAGCGAAATAATCTATCACAGAAATAAAATAATCGGCCAAGTGCGAGTCGGTCTCCCGCACGAAGGGTTCTGTGTGGACGGCCCCATCCCCCCTAATATCCCCCCTTAATAAATTTTAATAAAGTTAAACATTTCAAACATGTTCCTGTTGCCGTTATTAATATCGAGCAAAATTACGTTCCTTGTATGGGAGCCCCCCTTAAATATTTAATTTATTTTAGTTAAATTATATATGTATATTTGAAGTAAATATTTAACTTAATATTCTGTAAATGTTTGAAGCATCTACCTGTCACCGTTATTAATATCGAGCGAAAAACGCATTAAATTCAAGTTTGTTGTATGGTAACCCCACTTTAATATTATTTTCTTTATGTTTTTAGTGTTTTTTGTTATAGCGGCAACAGAAATACGTCATCTGTATAAATTTCAACATTCTAGCTATCACGGTTCATGAGATAAAGCATGGTGACAGATAGACGGACAGACGGACATCGGAGTCTTAGTGATAGGGTCCCGTTTTTACCCTTTGGGTACGGAACCCTAAAATATTTGTAGAAATAGATTACGAATCACGAAACCAAAAGCTAAATATATCACATTGGTATGATAAACAGTAAGGCTTGGTTGCACCAAGTTACTTTAGCAATGACAAACATGTTAGAGTAATGGTTAGGGAAAATAATGTGTTGCACCATTTGACAATTTGTAAGATGACGTCATAACTTTAACTGTAACCGTAACCGCCCACGATTCACTGGTTAATGTTATTGTTACCGTTAATTGTCTGTAGGAATTGTATAGCCCTGATAACTTTTACTATTCCAAGGAATACGCTGGTGCAACACATTTCGCAGTCACTGTTTAAGTCAGCGTTATTGTTATTGTTAAATTTGACAATAATCTTAACTATAACTACCAATATGGTGCAACCGAGCCTAAAATGTGTTACGCATGTACGTAGGTATTTCAAATAATTTGATTTATTACTATGGTTTCCATGGCTCAAAATAAATGTTGGACCGCGTCAATTGTATAAATTATTCCGACGAAATAATTTTAGTTCACCTTGCTTTCTGTATGTACTTGGTATGTATGTACACGGAAGCGTGACAATTCGGTATCCATGTTATTTGTCTACTTTCATACTATTTTTAATTTACCTACGTCATACTTATACTTGATCGGAAATACCAAGTCGATGTATTTGATGGACAAACTTATACCAATGGGAACCCTTTTAGGTACACGTCGTTAGGAAAATGTAAGTTTCTGATTCTATTTACTAGCGGCCTTATTTATAAATACATAGTTACTTCTCGATAGTTAGTTGTTAGTCTTTTAAAAGTGAATTAGAATAAAAGAATAGAAAAAGCCAATTCACTTCCAATTTGAACTTTTTTCAAATTAAAATGATGAATTGACTATTTTCTGACTTGTTTAGTCTTATAAATCGATGAACGTCGGCTGCGCGCACGAAAAATGTCACGTTCCACCGCGTTGCCGAGCGTACAAGTGAGAGCGTGGAACAAGCCGTATAGAGGCGCGATCGGCTTGTTTCAGTCGCTGATTCAGCACTGTTTTTTGATGAAATCACGTTAAAAAATAGCCCGTAAACTAACTTTACAGATAACCAATTTTTTTGACGTGATAACGTCTGTTAAATCGATAAACGCTAGTCGCACTCACGAAAAAGCATGACTCATTGCCACGTTCCGCCTGAGCCGAGCGTGCAAGCGAGAGCGTGGAACAAGCGATAAAGAGGCACGATCGGCCCAAGCGTTCGGTTTGTAACGCAAATTATGTTATCACTTAAAATTATTGTCCGTAAAGCAACTTTACAGAGAACCAATTTTTTTTAACTTAATTATTACTGGAAAATTGTAAACATACACGCAACTTTAAAATTGAAAAAAACAGAATCTTAGCTACTGGTTCAATTGGCCATCTGTCACAGGACGGTACAGTAATTGCATTGGCCACAACTAAATTATTGTATTTCAACTATTCAATAATAACTTCGTTTTGGAAGTCTGCGGGCGAGACAGAATTGAGATATTGAGGCTTAGTAGGTATACAGCTGGCGACTTTCTTAGTTGACTACATAATTAAGATTTACAAATTTATTACTAATACTACTAATATTTTTCATTTAACTATGTTATTAACGCAAACAAATTAAATCAACTTTTTTTTTGGAATATACGATATTCATTACTCATGCATGTATAAGAATTATATATTTTGTCAGAACTTAATATAGCACTTAATATAGCAACAGATTGGAAAATAACTAGCCACTGCGATACAGGGATCCTACAGCGGTGGCTAGAAAAAATAATGATGATGGCAAAATTTATTCATACTTGAAAATTCAAATGTGTAAATCAAACTATTTACATTTACCTTGAAAATAATCCTGTAATAGTATAAATCTACCGAATAAATTTTACTTAAGCTAGCTCATAACACTATGGTCATCATAATTTCTATTAGCAGCAAATAAATTATTATTTATTACTAGTCTGACGTTTTACCTATAAACCATTTGAGATGTACATATTCAGGCGGCTTTAAATTCTGATCTAGCCCTGGGGCTAGATGTTATGCCTGGGGATCAGAATTTAAAAGTTAAAATTTTTGGTAAATATTTACGCTGGATCACAAACCCCTAACATTTCTCTTGTTTATATTTAATCTAACTTGTTTTCGTCCACAGCAGTACGTATCCTTGATAAATAAGCTTTTATTACGAGTGTACAGATAAGTAATCTTTGGCTGGCGACAGACACATAAATCAAAAGCATTGAATGGGTCGGACCCTAGTTGTATGATAAAAGATTTTTTGGTGCTCGTAATGGTGCCACAGGCTTGGTTTGATAGCAAAGGAAGGTTTTTTTTGATGAATATTGTTTTATTAAACCATTAAATATTAATTTGAATATTGTTTTATAAGCCGTGGTGGTCTAGAGGTAGTGACACCCGCTTTACAATCGTGAGGTCGTGGGTTTAAATCACGGTCCCGTACCATTGAATTCTTCGGAATTTACGTACGGAATTTCACACTACTGGCTTTTCGGTGAAGGAAAACGTCGTGAGGCAACCTGCATACCTTCGTTGAAGAAATTCGATGGCGTATGTGAATCCACCAACCCGCACTGGGGCCGCGTGGTGGATTAGTCCAATCACCTTTCGTGGGTAGGCCTACGTTGTGCAGTTGGCTTTAAAAAAGCTGGTACAGGTACATAAATGACAGTGGGGGGGGGGGGGGCGGGCACAAAGCCCGGAGAACTTATCGGTTTTACTGGAAATCTTCATTGAAGGCTTGCGTCCAGCGGTGGACGTCTTACAGCTGATATGATGAACAAACAAATTTTCCGCCAAATTGCATTGCCCAGCGTGATGGATATGGCTCAATCGCTTTTCGTGGGTAGACCTATCATTAGCAGTGGTCTATTTAAAGTACCGGTACAGTAAGTAACAAAACAAGATACACAGTAGAGAAACCATTTCAGAATCAGAGGTGCATTTTTACAAAATTAGTGACGAAACGTAAGACGATCAAAAACACAAGACTTTGATCTGATAGGCTTGTAGATATTGAGTCCACAGACACCTATACTTTGTTTGTTAAATGCGTAAAGGAACTTACCCAAAATTGCGTGTTCTCCAAGCAGGCAATTCAATTTGTATCAAATATAAATAGATCTAATATAGTACGCCAGGGGAGCGCAGACAACGACATTTATTTGTAGCCACAAAATGTACGTAACTGTCTTCCAAGATTTATTCCCAAACATGCCGTAATCTCTGCTCTTGTGGGCGTAGACGCATTTGTTCACCGAGAACCGAGATATACTTACCCTTGTATATTTTCGGTCGAAGCATCTTTGATAAGCGCGCTCAGACCCCCATATTCGACGATAAAGGAAAATATGTTAATTCAGACGATAGCAAAGAACCAATATGACCTACTAAGTGATTGGATTCCCGATGCGTCCGCGTGTTTTGAATCCGAACTCGACCGACCGCTCCGAAGATCACTTCAATGTTTACAAATTGCTCGATGCTAAGAAAAAATTCAATGGGATTGAGATATTCATTTTGATTAGATCCCATTTAAATAAGACTCCGATAAGAATATTTAGTTCGTCGGGTTTCGTGTAACAGAAATTGAAAATTTCATTTGGAATTAATAAAACCTTTACGTGGTCGTAAAAAGTGAATAAAGTAGGTTGAATAAACTGGCGAATAAATCCACTTAGTGATGCAAAATATGGCCGGGCGGATGCCTTTCTCACAATATGGCGCCACTAAAAATTTCCATCTTTCGTGAAATATCTGGGATTAGGACGAGGTCGTTTCATGAAATCTAATTTTAATTAAAAAATAAGCAAACGGTAATTAATTTCAACGCTCGTCTCGGATACAATGGTGTACAAATTAAACGTTTAGAGCCGAATCGTCGGATAAAATTCCGCCCTTAGCTCCGCCGGCTATAGTATTTATTTTTTTCCATTAAAATTATAACAGCCAGAAATTAATTCTTTCTTTACTGAAACAATTCCGTTTGTTCTTTTACCTTTTGAATTATTGCTTTGTTATAATTCAAGGCTTGAATAAATTTTCAGAAAATAAAAAAGGGAGATGTTAATTGCGTTCCTGTCTCCGAAGTCTTCGATAAATTAATTTGGGCTTAATAAAGTTGAAACGGTTCAATTCCCGCGCGCCCGGGGCGGTGTTATTTTATTTGTCAGCATATCGTTCTAAAATAATTAGAATAGGAATTTATAGATGTCATCGAAGGGACGTGATTTAAGGGCCGCAGCGATTGGAGAGACGTCCGCATTGTTTCTGTAGATCAATTGAATTTACGGTTTTATTAGCAGCTTAGAAGATAATGACGATTTTGTGTCTTCTTGAAAACTGTTATAGTTCGGCCGTTCAGAGAATGCGTTCCTGACACGTCATCTTGAAAAAATGTTTTTGGCCGATATTTCGGAAATTATGTACTTATGGGAAAAAAAAACATAAAATCATTATTGTAGAAAATAAAATTTCGCATCTTTTGTTTCCAGTAAACTTTTTTGTAAAACTTACCGTTTACGATTTATGGCCCATTTAATGAAATTTCATTATATGGACCTTAAAACATTAAATGGCCCATAAATCATAAACGTATCGTAAAGATGACGTGTCAGGAACGCATTCTTTGAACGTCCGAACTATACCTAACGTGAAAGTTAGTAAGAATTTTACTTTTTTCATTCGGCACAGGAAGTTTTCTATGTCACTATGTCTAAGATTTTATTAGTTTCATTTGAAAAATAAAATACTTGTACCTATTGTGATATACTCCTAAGCATGGCCTATTCTTATCTCATGGAAACCATGTCACGGCAAGCGCAGCGTTGAATTTCCATCAACAAGATGACCTAATACTCAACACGCAGGATGAACTGAGACTGATGACCTAACTACTTAATCAACACGCAGGGTGAAAGTAGCTTTCAACGAATCTTATTGGAATTTCGTAGGATAGACAACAACTATGATGATAACAACTTCAAACACCAAAGCAAATAATGTCCAGCTCTTGCTTAGCAACATGCCTACGTCACCTATTTCTATAAAACAAAACCTTTCCCATAAATATCTCTGTCACACTTCGGACTTACTTTCATGTTATTCGATAACTGTGATCAGTATTTGAAATATTTTCCCTACTAATAATCCCACCTACGCTGGCGACCTTTTCACCATTACCTAGAGTTGAATAATTTATATTATTAAAATCGATAGGAGTGTGGGTGAACCAATTGATAGTAATTAACTAATCACGTTATAGGAATAAATGCTTTATTAAATACCGAATTGTAATTGACTCTATTTTGTTGATTGTCATTTGGTATCATTTCAATACCTATATCCTAATTGATAATTGAGTCTTCAAATTGATTTTAATTACCCTTTGATTTGTAAGTGTTACTTAATTTTGTTGTCGATAGTCATAGATCACCACGCTTAATTTGAAGCTGTATTCTTAACAGAAGTGGATCTTTGAAAAGTAATATACCTACCTACAGTATGACATCACTCAAGATTTTAAAAGAAACCCGAGACATTTTTTTGAATACATACATGTTTGGTAAAAATGTTCTAAGTAAGTTCAGACGTCACTTTTTTAAAACTTTGTGCAAACATCAAATATAGGTAGAATCCAATAAATATATATTTAGAACTTAGAATATTACCGTTATCATCATAGGAAGGCCATCATTATTTGGAATTTGGCCCACCATAATTAAGGCATAAAATCTATCAACCCTATCTATTTGCACCCAAGGCGTATCAAAAATTGATATTCTGAAACACAGAAATACACGAAGGTAAAATATGAAAAATAAGTTGTCTTTTCAAAGTTGAAATAATACTTTAGTGCCAAGACCTTTCTTGAAGAAACCTTTCCTCTGTTCTGCTATCTTGTTTCGTAACAAACAACAACACTCTTTTTCTATATCCAGGACCTAAACTGCGAAGTTACCGCTTGTTCGTAAAGTCTTGAAAGGAAAGTTTTATCTTTTATACTACAGCAATATAGGTGCGCGGTAAGTTAGTTCATCGGTGATGACACAGTACAACAAAGGTTGAAAGCAACCTAACTAATATGTATTATGTATATCTCTATTTATAACTAACTTTGTTTAGTCAACGAATGATAATTATTTTTCGCAAAAAATGGCAAAACCACCTTCCATCGTGTACGAAATTCGAATATTTCGCTCGAATTGTTTACAATATTGTTGATTTATCAAAAACGGCTCAGCCGATTTCTGTAAAATTTAAACGCGACCACCTCGGAAGTGTATTCTTTAGAACTAAAAAAGATTTTTTTGACTCGGTTAATGCATGGGGGAAATTATCGATGAACATACACAAAACAAATACATCAAATGCAAAAAAGAACATAGAACATACAAAAACATAGAACCTCCTCCTTTTTGGTTTTGGGTTTTCAGTTAAAAGCTATTTAGAAGGCTTTAAAAAGCGTCTCACTCGTGAAACATTTTTGTTCGGAAAACCTTAGTGTCTATTGGGAATTCTTGATTTTGTAAATGAAAAAACAACGAAGTTACGTACTATAAAATAAATCTGATGTAATGCAAACAAATATTACATTATAAGCATTTTTGTCATCATTATTTAATATTTTATTATGATGACAAAAGGAATCCCAATAACGATAGGTTCAACTGCACGAGTGACATGTCAAAAATCTAATTACAATTGTATGTCATCTTATCCTATCTGTCAAAACGTACCTATTTATCATCGATGAAATTACTTTGCAACTGGGTGTAACTTATAAAATAAGTAGCACCTATTGCAACAGATTTTTTTCACAACAGCCTCAAAATAAGTATAACAGTGAATTTATCACCATCGGAAGCTATTAGAACAAAAGATACTATCAACTACAATACGAAATCTAGTCAAACATTTCAAGACAGGTGACTTACCTACTTACTCTGTGTCTACCTTAGACTATGTGGCTACGTCACATAGCTATTACAACTAGAGAGATAGCGCTGTTGTCGCTCGAGGCAATTCTCGTCCACATAAATGTACGAAAAATTTGGCCCATGGCTGACAAAACTATCAAACATAAATTGGAATTTGACACTACTGAGATATAATTATTTTTCGCAAAAAAACAGCATGACCGACTTCACCCGTGTACAGAATTCGCGAATATTTCGCACGGATCGATGTTACATTTTTCGCATTATTGGTGATTTATCAAAAATGGCTCAGCCGATTTCAGTAAAATTTTAATGGGACCAATGTCGAAATATGTTCTTTCTAATAAAAAAAGAGTAATTGAAATAAGTCTATTACGAAAAAAGTTATGCGTGGTTACACATAAAAAAAATTAGATACGCGTCGAATTGAGTACCTCCTCCGGTTTGGTTCGTCGGTCAAAAATCACCGCAACTATCCACTGAAATGAGATATTTTTCATGTTTCTTTCTAACTCATGTGACATGTCATATTAAAGCATTGCATATCTTTCTTTATTTTCTCGATCAACCACGTTATCCCTCTGGTATCTCTGTGGTCTTCGTACAAACTTCCGAATCAGATAGCAATATTTTAAAATGACAAGCGCCGTGCAACATCTTATTTATTAAGTCTGGGGTAAAATTAGTTCAATTGGAATAACGAAAGGAGGTTTATTAATCAACGCCGGATCTAACAAATTGTCGGTATTTGGAGATTTCGGTAACCGAGAATGTGTTTGGAACACGCTGTGTGTTGGATTGGAATTTAGTTTTTTAGTGACTCAAAATAGAATGAAAGAGGAGTAAAAACTTGATTTTGAAGTTATTTGGTAAGGTTTTAATGTATTCTATTGTAGATCTTGGTTTTTGAAAATGTGTTTTAAACATAAATACAGGGTTATTTCTAATTAATTAGCATCCTTTTAGGGGCTTATTCTGTACATCAAAACTAACAACTTTTGTTCTGTGACTTTTGTCAAAACTGGGTTTGAGCTTATTGCTTAGGATAAATGCAGCTTAGGATGTATCAT
This sequence comes from Hypomecis atomaria, assembly GCA_964007245.1. NCBI lineage: Eukaryota > Metazoa > Arthropoda > Insecta > Lepidoptera > Geometridae > Hypomecis > Hypomecis atomaria. Next base: position 15,703,979 of record OZ023291.1, read on the forward strand.
ATTTCATTTGCAGACGGCCAACGGAGTCTTAGTAATAGGGTCCCGTTTTTACCCTTTGGGTACGGAACCCTAATAAAAACAAAACATTAAAACCCCTCAAAATAACTCTAGGATTAAATTGAACAGTCAAGTACCAAAAGTTTAGTATCGCATAATAAGTTTGATACAATATGTATCTAAGACAGAATGTGGGGTAGTCAAATAATTTATTAGCAAAGTTTGTACCGCGTGGTTTTGTAACTAGCTATACTAATCCTTCCGAAACTTTAACCTCTTCGCTACAAGCATCTCTAATTATACTTCCAGTTTGAGGAGTTTTGACTTTAGGTTATTCGCTTTTACTGATCCGGTTGTTTTTAACCGACTTCAAAATAAGAGGTTCTCAATTCGACTGTATGTTTTTATATGTTACGCGATTACCTCACCAATTATTCAAGAACCTATTTTGTTGATTTCTTTTTGTTTGGTAGATCATACTTTAGATGTGGTCTAATTTAAAATTTATCAAAATCGGTTGAGTCATGCAGTCAGCACTCAGCATGCGGCAGTTTGAAAAATCAACAATTAAGACATTATTACTACATCAAGTATATATTAACAAACGATTATTGCGATTTATTCGAATTATAATATATACAGGTAGCGGCACGTAGGTGTAGCGCTGAGGGTAGTGTGAAGGGGATGGCTGCGCATGGCTGCGATGGTGACCGCCATACTAAACCCATGCGCAGTCATTGGTCGCAATTCGGCGACACGCATTTTAGTTAAGTTCTCTCTAAAATAGGTTTAGTCCTGTCAAACTAGGCTTTGGTATTCGGATGTCTACACGATTAAACTAGTTTTAGGTCGAGTCGACTAAATCGATTTTAGTTACTCAATTTGGTCGAAATGCATTCGGCGGCCCACATTTTAGAGTGATTTACGTCTAAAATTTAGTTGTCAAATGTCAAACTAGTCGTCATTAAAAACATGGCGATTAAAACTAGTTTGGAGAATTTGATGTGTTTTATCGAGGTTTTATTGTCGAATTAATCCTGAAATATGGAATATTTCATTGTGGCAGCAACTGTTGATCTATTGGAAGGGTAAGTAAAAAGCCAAAAACCTGTTTTCGCTTGATTCACTAAACAAGTGAGAGTTCATGTGTGGTTCATCTAGTTCCAAATTATTGCAGCGTTTGAATTCGAATTATAATATTAGGGACGTTTCAGACCCTTTTCAGATAGAAGAGGAAACATTTAGAAATCTGTAGGTATCTATAGAGTTCCAAAGTCTGGAGCTCAACAGTTAATAAATGATCTTAGGTAATTTGAGAAAGCACATCTCTATAAGATATCCCAAAACATAATATAGAGGTTGTATGCTATGGTCTTCCATTCAGCATGTGGCCAAAACAATTTCTTGGGCTTAAGCCAGCCAACCGTCAGCAGATGTCTTGACGCCACAGTCAAGTCTCACAACTGGGCTCTAAAATCATCAAATTCCCAATGACGCCAGCTGACAAACAAACCGCATTGACAGAGAACTTTAATTATTCAAAGCAATTAAACTCCTTAATTAATTATCCAACAGTTAGATACTTACAATAAGAAACTCATAGATGAAGGATTGGTCTTCGCTCCGCTAGCAGAGCCATCCTTCATCTATGAGAAAAGATAAGAGACCTATAAAGATTGATATCTGTCTATTATATTATCACATTGCAGATAACAATGAGGTACTGAAGACAAACTGCAACAATTAATTCTTGGTGCGATAGAAGACTTGTGACTGATATGATGAAGATAAAGATTTCCGGTCAGAAGCGAGATTGATATGCCAAAATTGAAGTAAGTTCTAGATTTTTTTATTAAAAAAAACATCAAAATAAAATAATCGGCCAAGTACGAGTTGGACTCACGCACAGAGGGTTCCGTACTGTATGGGAGCCCATATCCCCCTTATTAAGGGCCCCCCTTAAATATTTATTTATTTTTAATTTATCATTTAATTGTATATACAACTAAACATTCTGTGATTATTTAAGCATCTATCTGTTACCATTATTAATATCGAGCGAAAAAATGGCTAAATTATTAATTTTATTCTGTTTTTAGTATTTGTTGTTATAGCGGCGACAGAAATACATCATCTGTGAAAATTTCAGCTTTCTAGCATAATGGTTCATGAGATACAGCCTGGAGACAGACGGACAGCGGAGTCTTAGTAATGGGGTCCCGTTTTTACCCTTTGGGTACGAAACGATAAAAATGTACTTACATGGTTTATTATTTGTTCCAACAAAAATTAATAAAATAAAATAAAAAAAGCCTTTATTCTCTAGTATATTCAATCCTTATGAAACATTTTTCTTATTTCTACATATTTCACTAGGTTGTCCACCCTGGACATAGGCCTCTAGAAGTTGCCAGTGCTCCCTATCTCTGGCTTTCCTATGCGTTTTCCTACAAACAAACAGTAATTATTGTTTATATTATCATGTTGCAGATAACAATGTGGTACTGAAAACTGCAAGAAGCTACAGCAAATTCAACCAAGTCTTGGTGAAACAGAAGAGACAGAATAGAATGAAGATCAAGATTTCCCATCGCAAGCGAGATATGCCCAAATTTAATTACTAGATTTTTTTAAATAATAAAATCATAAAAATATACATAAATCGTTTATTATTTGTGTCAACAAAAATTAATCAGTAATATTATTCTAAATAAAAATAATTTGGCGAATTCCACTCTGCTCAACAAGCCCTTTCATTTGATTGAGGCTGCATTTGTTCTTGGCCAACTGGATCTATGACGACAAGGCAGGGGCTGCCTTCCACTTGGTTGAGGCAGATCAGAATGCAGGCACGCTGTGGGCTGGCTTTGTGCAGGCTGGTACGCTGTGGGCTGGCTTTGTGCTGACTGACACGCTGTGGGCTGGCTTTGTGCGGACTGGCATGCTATAGGCTGGCTTGTTGAATGCGGAAGTGCAGGTTGGCTTGCTGATGAAGGTTGTATGGGTACCTCGATATAATATATTTCTGGGAGATCATCCTAGAAAGATCCCACAATCCCTGCTTTGTCTGCTCAGATGGTAATGGCAGTATACCCTGTAAAACAAAATATTTTATTACAAAATTAAATATAAATAGTAGTACCTATACCTACATAGTACATAAGTATAATATTAGTAGTTAACATATTTCTTTTATTAATAAGGATTATTCAAGTTACTTGCTTTATTTATTGACTGTAAAATATTAGTGTAGGTAAAAATAAATAAATTACCAGTTCTATGCTGTTGTGGCCAAAGACCAATGAAGACCCGATTTCTTCCAAAATCTTTGTTTCTGTATCGTCTAGGTCTGCGTCTCTTCCAGTAGTATGTATAGACCGTCTGATCTTTCTCGCTTTCATTTTTGTCTAGGTCCATACATTCCAAACCTATTGGACAATTTTTATCAAATTAAAACCTTATCATGATATTCATTTAGTTGGTACCTACACAAGAGTTACAAGAATTGTTTTTGAAGATATCACAAGACAAGCAAAGGAGGTACAAGTAGCGGCCAGGACATTGAGTTCACTGGCCAGATTTTCGGAACACGACAGCTTGAGTACCTGACTCCTAGTACCTAGTTGCTTGATTTATCAACAAGAGATCTACTTACAAGACAATTAGAATTGCTTACCTTTCACATAATGTACTCCTATGTCTCTCAGTATCGTGATGTTGGCGTGGAGAGGACATCTCCCTTTGCTTTTTATTGGCATTATTCATTGTAAAAGTCTAGTGATAGTCGTAGTGATATTGCAATTCAATTCAATTCTTGTTTATAGCTTCTGTGAAGGTGTTTCACAATTTTGCCAATGTCTTGTATTTCACTGCCACCAAACGTAGAGAATTTGAACGGTTCCAATATGATGTACTATATTCATTACTCTAGTTTTTGGATTTTACACCTTTTACCTCTGAAATGTGAACTGACTGAAAAAAAATGTAAACAAAAGTGTTGCCAAAGTAATTTAGCTAAAGTTACGATAAAAGCCAACGAGTTGTATTTTACCTCCAACCTTTTAATCAAATCATAGATATAAAAGCTAGTGCATTCCACGGAAATAAAATAATGTAAAAGTCTTTCCAAAATAAAGCGTGTTGCACCGTTTTTGGAGTAAAATCGATTGTGATAATCCGTAACAGATATAGTAAGTATTTCTTGAGACTTAAAATAGAAAAGAACATAATAGTAACTTTGTTATTGATATGGTAACAAATTGGGAACAGCCCCAGGATTTTCTATGTTTACGTAATATATCCATGGATCAGCCACAGATAAAATAACAACCATAATTAATATTTGTGCCATCTAGTGGGCTTTTTCGAACTAATTTGCTACTCACTACTAGATGGCGTAAGTGGCGTTACTCAATTTAATTCTTCATGGCGAACGACTAAAATCGCTTTAAATTTAGTTCGAAGAAAACACCGAATAGCCTTTCGCTAGTTTTCCACTAAACTAAAATTTTTAGTGCGACTAGTTATAGTTTAATGCGAATGTCGCCGAATTGCTACCATTCACTCCACACTTTGCTCAGCGCTACACTTATATGCCGCGACCTGTACACGATTGGTTGTGTCGTTTTGGGCAAAAAATAAATAACGAGGTATTAAAACAAATTATAACTTTTTTCAAACCATTATATGGAACAGAAAATATTGTTTTAATGCGTATGTAGCACTTTTAAGTCATTATCTTTTTCAGCCAATTTAATATCTGCACTCTGCTGGACGTTGCCTCGTAAAGATAAACATACCACGATCTTCTGCCTTTTGCCTACTTATAGGAATTTCTCACCTTTATTAATTTCTAAAATTCATTCCTTAAGTATGCCCTTGAATGGTGGACATCCCGCGCATAAGAGCCAAGCGTTTCGAGTCCACATTCCTCATAGGAACTGCCAGAATGTGGAACGCTTTGCCTGAGTCTGTCTTCCCGCTAAAGTACAATGTAAGTGTCTTCAAATCCCGAGTAAATAGGTATCTTCTAGGTAAGCGTGTTACATCCTAGTCCGCATATCTGCTTAACATCAGGCAGTGTGTAGTCAAACGCAAACCTATACGAAATAAAAAAAATGCTCCTTACCAACTAATTCTCCTATATCAAGAAAATTGTCAACAAACCTCCATGTGGGTAGCAGCTTTGAGTAAGTGACATTTACAAATATCACTATTAGTTCTCTTGTTATAACATCATCTACGACAGGACTTATAAGTAACGAAGAGCTTTGCTGTGAAAGCAATAGCCCATCATTGATAACAAGATCAGCTTCATTGCTATCATTCTTGCTTCCATTCAGCTTGCAGATTTGCTCGGTGAACGCAAGTTAGTCCAATAAATACGGGGAAAGGGTACTAACGCACCAGTGTTGCCTATGCTACAGCTATAACCGTATTCTATGATATTAATAGTTTACTGGAAACTTAGGTATATCACTATTTAGATCTAGTTAGTAAGTAAGTTCGTAGATGCAAGCTCTGGAAGTCTTAGTCATTAATATTATTTGAAAACATCACTGTTACAAGTCAATTACAATTGGCGATTACAATAAAATAAGTTAACGCATTTCGATGTCAGTTATTATGGTAGCCTAAAAGCTTTTGACATGGCTGGATGGTGAAATAACCAGGACCATAATGTCATATGAATCACGGTAGTGCTCAGTTGGAAAAAGCCACCCGCGGTCACCCATCCAAAGACTGTCCGAGCCAAACGTGGCTGAACTTTGGTGATTGCTAAAAACACCGTACCTATTAACAACATATTTGCCATAAAGTAATTAGTAACAAGTTCATAATAGGCCCGATTATAGAGGCGCCAGCGTAAATTTAATAGCAACGTAAAACGCGTTCTCTCTATCGAATGCCTAAGTGAAAAAGAAACACAACTACTTATGCTACGAGTATGTAGCTATTTTAATTACGATGACGCCTCTGTAATCGGGCTTAATATCAGTTTCATATTATTATTTTTGTTCGTTAAAATCGACGTAGGTATACAGAGGTAGGTACAAGATTGTACTAATACATGGGTATGAGTATCAAACTACACTATGAGCGTTACAAACTCAGGCCAAATAAAAAAAAAACAAGACGGAACGTCGTGAACAGACAAGTGAGACCGGTTTTTTACACATGTGTGAGTGAGTCGGTGATGCGCCCGCCATAGTTCGACGGACGAGCCAAGGCATAGTTTCTTTGTACGTGTACATGTGTGTGTTGTGTCTGTACACGGCGAGGCATAGTTTTGCCGGCCTCACTTGTTTGGTCATAACATTCTGTCTTGATTTTTTTATTTGGTCTTAGGTTACAAATTAGACTTTTAGACTTCGTAAAATGCCGAAACATAAAATTATAATGTAGATACATTATAGTGGGCTTTGATCTTTAGCCCCAATAAATACCAAGTTATAGCTTGCAGGAGCCTTAACCCTTCCCTTAGGCCTCCACAAGAGGATTACGGTCATCATTCATCCTCGTCCAGAACGCCTTAGGCTAAACTAAGAGATGTGCTGGTGACTTTTTGTATGGTAAGCGATTTTGCCTTTTACGAAGACCTATAACTGTTTTATGGGTTAGTTAAATTTACGATTAATGTAATATTCTTTTACAGTTTTGAGGGTGTTTATTTTTTTAAAGGAGTATATTTTTATTTCAAAAAACTCAAATAATATTTTAACTAAAAATTAATTACATGGGGTTATTTTGGATTGAATTTGTTTTTAACCGACTTCCAAAAAGAAGGAGGTTCTTTGTTCGTGTGTATGTATTTTTTTCAAGCTTTTATTTAGTTTCACCTGTCCTGTTGTATGTCTGTAATCAATCTTACAAGTTAAATTTGATTCACTTCCCGGTTATCGATTGAGCTGAAATTTTGCATAGGTACATGTGTAAATCGCGTGACAATGCAATATTATGATGACATGGTGCTGATCTGATGATGGAGCTTGAACGTGGCCAAAGAAACTTAGCAATGAAACGACACAACCTCATCGAGTTTGGGTTCATTTGAATGGTCTTGGCGAGTAGTTTGTCTTTCAATGGTAACCAGGGTCTGATGATGGAGCTGGAAGGTGTTCATAGGAACTCTGTAATGAAACGACGCAACCCTATCGAATTTCGGCTCATTTGATTCGTCTTGGCGAGTACATGTTCAGTAAAAGCTTGATCAAAAAAAATGTTTTTTTTTTTTTAATAATACTTGTTAGTTCCAAAGTACCTAAGTCAGTATAGGCCGGATGGCTAGCCCAGATATCAGTTTTTTAACCATGTGAAGGTTTAGTTTCCCATTTTCGAGTTCCAAAAAAACTATTATATTTATTTAATGCTGACATAATGATGATGATGATGCCAAATTCTTACTTTTCGTGGTCGCATGCTATATGGCCAGGAAAGTAAGTAAATTCTTATATGGTTAAAGAAACTAATGTGGTTCTATTTATAAGTGAGTTATTATTATAGCCTTTTGCTTATTTTAATTTAACATACTATTACCATTACTTTTTGCATAATTTATCGGTTCAGAAGTATTTAACGTATATTTCCTTCGGCAATATGATGTGAGCAGTTCCAATAATATTTTACGAGTTCGTAAAAGAATTAAAATAAAACCAATCGAATTGTGAGTAGATGAGTTAAACCGATCGTAAATCACAGATCAATACCTGCCTGGTTATTTATTGGAGAGGAATGTCTGACTGAAACCTAAGTATGAGTAATAGAATTCGTTCCAAGATTTATATGGTCTAGTGTGACCATGTGTTCTGCTGAATACGTCGTACGATGTTTTATGGTTTTCAAGAAATGTATATCATAACCAGATGCTTTGTTAGTGGATGGGGAAGAAGAATAAGGTTTCTGTGGCTACGATCGCAGCATGGAAATGATTTTAGTAAAATGGCGAGTCAATGAAACTATTTTTAACGGATTTCCAAAAAGGAGGAGGTTCTATGTTCGTCTATTTGTATTTTTTGTGTATCTTGATCGATAATTTCGCCAATTGTGAACCGGATCGAAAAATATTTTTTTAGTTCGAATACTCCCGAGGTGGTCCCATTTTAATTTTACAGAAATCGGCTGAGCCGTTTATGAAAAATCAACAATTTGAGCGAAATATCCGTATTTTGTACACGATGGAAGGCCATTTTGCCATTTTTTTGCGAAAAATAATTATTATTTACATTGTATTTTTGTCACTAGATACCTATCTAGGAATTATTAATCTCTAAAAGTTAACAATTCAAATAATTTGCGAGGCCGTAAGGAACCTATTTATCCGATGTTTGAATTTATATCAAAAACAAAACTTTTTGAATCGTTATTTGCATAATTTTGGATATTTGTATTATCTTTAGTGAGTGCCATTTGTGCCATAAGCATTTTGCATGGATTATAAAATTAAATACTTAATACAAATATGTTCCTATAACTACATTTCATTGTAAGAAATAAACTTCGATAAACTTTATTATATCTACGAGTACGTCGCAACAACTCCATTGAAATGAAAAAGTTTTTCATCATCATTGTTTTCACGGAATCATTTTGTGTGGCCTTTTAGTGCGAACAAAGCCGTGATCGTCAAAATTTATCAAGTTTTACTTTTACAGAGACTAGTACAAAAGATTGTCATTTACGGTGTCACAAAGAAAAGACCTTAAACAATTGGCTAGTTTGACAAGCGTCACGAAATGACAAAAAGGATTACGTGTCTCATTCAACCAAACCATCTTACTGACGATACAACCAACGATTCTACTAAATTAAACTTAGTGCCATTGGCAGAGAGAATATTTTAGATTATTCTAGCAGCATGATAATTTTTGCGTGTTCTTACGTCCTGTTTCTTTAACTGCACCCCGCTACTTCTGAATAAACACCATCTTTTGTACCAGTTTTAGTCAAAATTTAATCTGACGGAACAATTCGCAATGACAATATTTCTTATGTAAACAACCCTTGGCAGAATAGTTTTTATATTCCGATAGACATTTTCTTAAACTGACTACGCCAAAGTAAACATGGTTTTGACGTTCCCGTTCTAGCGTTATTATTTCAAGTGGTTATAAAGCAACTTCGTTCCCCGATCATTGGAAAAATACAACGTTACTTTTTGAATTCTTACCGTCATGTATTCAAACAGCCCTTTTGAAGACTGTATAAAGAATCCGATTTCCAATTTTGATCGTTTTAACGTTGCGGAATTAGGTCCAAAATCGTTTGTATGCTATTTCAAAGTTTCGACGATAGAACGCATGATGTAATAAGCATGTTTTTCTTGTGTTTGTCTTTGAAGAAGATTACAAACACACATGGCAAGCTCTTCAATCGATGGCTCCCTCTCTCACTGACATCAGAACTATTTGTCTTCGAAATAACTTTTGACTTTCTACAGTTGAATATGAGTTATTGCTTTATCCCCTTGAAACAGAGAATCGTGTATGTACCGCATGTTTTGTACACTACAAGAATTTTATTTTACGTATTTTTGTTTCTTAAAGTTTTTTACAAAATTCATGATTTGTTTTTTGAGATACCTACTTATATACTACTAGCTTAAAACCCGCGGCTTCGCCCGCGTTGTCTTAGTAGACAGGTACTGGCTTATGAAAATAGCCCGTGGTTTGACCCACGTTTGTCTTAGTACTTGCTTAAAATTATAAAAGGCTGCCGGTTGGCTTGCGTTGTCTTGGCACTTCCTTAAAATAATAATAGGTCGTGGTTTAGCAAAGCATTATCGTATAACGTATTACTTGCAAGGATAATGCTTATGGTTTGGCCTGAATTGTCATAGTATTTGGCTAAAATGATAATAGGTCGCGGTTTGGCCTGCGTATTCTTAGTACTCGCTTAAGATGGTAATTTATAGCACGCAGCTTAGCCTGCGTTGTCTTAATACTTCCTCAAAATTGTAATAGCCTACCGTTTGGCACGCGTTGTCGTATTACTTGCAATGATAATAGCCCACGGTCTGGCCGCTTTGTTCGAGTAACTGCTTAAAATGATAATAAGCCACAGTTTGACCCGCGTTGTCTTGGCACTTGCTTAAAATAATAATACTTCGTGGTTTCGCCTGCATTGTCGTATAACGTATTACTTGAAAAGATAATGCTTAGTAGGCATTATCTTTTCGAGTAATAGGCATTGCCTACGGTTTGGCCTTAATTGTCCCAGTGTTTAGCTAGAATGATAATAGGTCGCGGTTTGGCCTGCGCATTCTTAGTACTTGCTTAATATGGTAATTTATAGTACGTAGCTTGGCTCGCGTTGTCTAAGTACTTGCTTAAAATTACAATAGCCTGCCGTATGGCTTGCGTTGTCGTATTGCTTGCAATGATAATAGCCCATGGTCTGGTCCGCGTCGTTATAGTATTTGCTTAAAATGATAATGGCGCGCGGTTTGGTCCGCATTTTCTTAGTACTTACTTTAAATGGTAATTTCCCACAGTTTGGCCCGCGTTGTCTTAGTACTTTTTTTGCTTAAAATAATAGCTCTTGGTTTAGCCCACGTTGTCGTATTACTTGCAATGATAAAATTAGCCCACGGATTGGCCTGCATTGTCTCAGTATTTGCTTAAATTTACTTGTATCTAAAGCTTATTATGGAGTACGACAATTTTTAGATGATAAATTGCAAAATATTCGAATTAAATCTAATAATAATGATTGTATAATTTTTTCAGGTTCTAATGATTATTTTATGGCCATATTGGACCTAACTGATAATTCAATATTTTTGTGATTAGTAGTAAGATCTCAATGTAACACAGTTCAACAATAAATGTTCTTTGACTTTAATAGCCCACGGTTTGGACCGCGTTATTTTATAACTTGTCATAAAATAAATACTTGATAAAGTTATATTTTAATATACCTACTGATTTTTTTTATAGCGAGAAAATAATATTTTTCGATTTATGATGAGATATATGACGATCATGAGTTGAGCCATGTAGTTTCCCACTCGTATACCAAATTTTATCCAACTCCATTCGCACGTCATGGTCGGCCAAGTGCGAGTTGGACTCGCGCACGCAGGGTTCCGTACCGTATGGAAGCCCATTCCTCTTGCCGTTATTAATAGCGAGCAAAAAAATCCTAAAAATCACGTTTGTTGCATGTCCCTTAAATATTTATTTTATTCTATTTTTAGTATTTTTTGTTATAGCGACAACAGAAATACATCATTTGTGAATATTTCAGCTGCCCAACTATTACGGTACCTACGGTGACAGACAGACAGACGGACATCGAAGTCTTAGTAATAGGGTCCCGGTTTTACCCTTTGGGTAAGGAACCCTAAAAAAGGCCAGTACAGGTATTCATCATGTTTCATTAAGTCATTAGAAATTTAATTTCGATTATTCTGAACTCAATGACAATCTCGCCCATAACCGTTTACGCGGTCAAAAGTGATCGAGACACTTGTAGGACTTTCAGACATTCTCTGACCAAGTACAGACGAAAAAGTAGCACACAAGAAGGTACATTTTATTTGAAAAATACATAGCGCACCTACATCTAGACGACAGGCATGTTCTAGGATTCCATTTTACTCATCATTTGACTAACTTTTACTATGGTACCAACCCAGAAATCACGTAAATAAAATTAGCTGTTCAACACAAAACATTCATCGACCCGCGACAAAATGTAAAGAATAGGTAATTTTCGCTTCTTCAGGGTAGTTCCCATAGTAAAGTAAGTAGTTATTGATCCGTATGTACCCTTAGTTTAAGTCTATTGGCTCACAAAATAAAATCGTTCATAAACAATTAGGGGCCAATTTTGCCCCCATTGAAGGATCTAAATTATCTCAATTTAATTCTAGATATTTCACTACGTTTAAAAAAAAAACGCGATCAAGTTCTTTTTCACGCTTATATAGGATGTTTGGTCTAGCGTTAGACAAGGAATCCGGGACTTTTCCCAGGACGTTAATAGTCATATATTAGTTAAAAGGGTGAGATATTTTCAAACAATATTGCATCGGTTTTCGAACAGTCATTTAGTACTTTTTTAGGAAATTGATATCCTGAAGGACCCACTGAAATTTTCCGGGATAGTAGTACCCCAAGTGGTAATTTGTGTTATTGTCTAGCGTCGTACCAAATTTCGTTAGAATTCATTTATCTACCCCTTTTATCTTAGCTTTATAATTGATTATTTTGGCTATTGCTAAGAAACCCAATAGATTTTCCGGGATAAAATAGTTACTGTATTGAAACATGTTGTGTGCTTTCTACATACCTACCAGATTTCATTTATAACCGTTCAACATGTCTGATGTAATAATGATGCTTTTTTCACCAACTTTGGGAACTTATCTGACCCGTTAGATAAGGAAAATTCGGAAAAACAGGAAGAAACGTAACTTTTATTTTATTTGTAAAGCATAAATACAAAGTTTTAAGTCAATCGGTAAAGGTAATAAAAAATTAAATGCAAACAAAAAGGGCCCGTTTTACCCCGTTAGAGGTCGATTTTTCGAAATTTTCGTCCTTTGTGCTTCATTACGTTGTACATTGTTCCTATGTTCGAAATTTCAAGTATCTATCTTTAGTGGATTGGGTTGTAGCCTAAACTGATTAATTTTGGCTATCCCTAAGGATTCCCATAGAATTTCCGGGATAATAATAGTTCATGTGTTGAAACATGTTGTGTGCTTCCTCCATACCAGATTTCATCCATAACCGTTCAGCTCGTCGGATGTAATAGACGCTTTTTTCACCAACTTTGGGACCCAATTTGACCCCTTAGATAAGGAATATTCGGAAAAACAGGAACAAACGTAACTTTTATTTTGTTTGAGTAGCATGTATACAAAGTTTCAAGTCAATCGGTAAAGGGAATAAAAAGTTACATACAAACGAAAAGGGCCCGTTTTACCCCTTTAGAGGTCGATTTTTCAAAATTCCGTTCTTAGTGCTCCATTACGTGGTCCAATGTATCTTTGTTCCAAATTTCATGTTCGTATCTTTAGCGGTTTGGGCTGTAGGCTGTCTGTCAGTCAGTCACTCAGCGAAGCCTTTTATATAATAGATAATTATTTTTTGCACAAAAATGGCAAAACCGCCTTCCATCGTGTACAAATTTCGAATATTTCGCTGGAATTGTTTACATTTGCTTTGACAAAAACGGTTAAGCCGATTTATTTAAAATTTAAGTGGGGCCACGTCGGGAGTATACCCTTTCGAACTAAAAAATATTTTTTTAAATTCGGTTCACAATTGGCGGAATAATACACAAAAAATACATACAGACGAACATAGAACCTCCTCCGTTTGGAAGTCGGTTTTAAAAGAAATTGTTTACATTCTGATACATCTTAAAATAACAGTTTGGGAAACTGCTAATTAATAAATTATAGTATACTGAGCTCATTATCATGCAATGTTTTCCGTGTATATTTCATTTTAAAATTATTTACTCCTATATAATATGATATCTACCGTGAAATACCATATTTAATTCTTAATTCAGATAAAAGTTCAAAATATGACTGTATGTAATTTGCGGAATTAAATAATTATTACGTGAAAGCGATACACTTATAACCGGACGACATATTCTTTGGAAACTTGGTCGCGTAAAAGCCAATACTTACCTATTCCAAATCGAAGTCTATAATTTTCGGAATCAGAGTCACAAAAAGTACCCTAAAGAAAGTGTTCTATATGCAAAGTAAATCTGCGTAATTACACACAACAAATCAAAACATCCGCGGCTACATCGACATTAGCACTTAATTTGAATTCCTCAAATGCATTACAAAATGACCACTTGTAAAATTTGCCCCCGCGGCAAGCGCGGTAAGCTCCAAGCCGGTTATTAAAACGACTACACCTATGTCATTATTCCCTTAACAAAAAAACGAGTGAATCGTAACAGTCGAGCAACATATCATCGGAGAACTGGCACTTAAACGCGTAGTTTCTATCATAAATCAAAGATATTAAACTGGAGTGCGGAACCTCTTTTGAGTTCACGGTATAAATCACGGAGTCGCAAGAAGACCTCTGGATACCAATAGGGTCTTTGCAACATGTAATAGTAAATCACGTGTGATAAAAAGTTTGAAATACGTATGTTGCGCCATGACATAAATTTCTGTAAAAATCAATGTTTTTCTTTATCTTTGGTGCCACTTACCTTAAAGGTGCCATACGTAGAATCTACACACACATTTTTTCTAATAAAAACTATTTACAGCACTCGCGATTTCCATTATTTATTTACGAGGATAGGTATGTTTACTGGGTAAAAGAATCATAATTATAATTAATAGTCCGTTAATTAGGTTATTTAAAAAATACTGCTAGCACATTTGCTTTTGTCAATCAAATAATTAATTACAAAGATAAACCTTGTCAAATTTGAGAGTGGGGGCTCGTGACGTCACTAGCCGGTACCGGTACCGGTATACATTTTTAGTAGGTTAGTGACGTCACGCGGAACTTTAACGGGCTATATCTTCATATTTTTTTGATAAATTATATTTTTTTAGTAAACAAGCCTATTCTAAACACTTGATCATGTTTCGGCATTAGAAATTTCTAAATTGAGTTGTAACATTAAAAAAAAATATAATTATTTAAAAAAAACAATTACGCAATGTACGTATTCTATCCGCAAATCGAATATTTTCCCATCAACCGCATCAAACTCAAATTGATACAGTCATTCAACAGGTTCGAATCATCTGCATGAAAAATACATCGAATGTCAACAAAAACGGTACTTTCACTTCACTGTCGACGATAGCAATTGAATTGAAACGTGATCATGATCTTTCGGTACTCCAATTTAAATCACCGATAAGTATTGGTCAGTGAATTCGGTTTCCGACTCTCGATTTTATTTAAATCTTTGATTGCCAAAGGAGATAATGCAAAATGGGCTCAGACTAGGTACAGTAGCTCAAAAAATCCGTTAAACTATGATAAATAAATGCGCAGAGTAAAACAACCGCATCAAATGCTTAATTTATGAGTAATTTCACATTTTCCTTTTTGATTTTTGTTCAGTCATTGAATTACTGTCATTTTGGTCACATGTAACCTTAATACCCGAATACACGAAATTACTTTTAATGGAGACTGTTATTGTAAAAAATAACGGAAAAATCATTTTCCGAAAGAAACAAAGCAAATTATGAAATACTGTACCCTTTAGTGGCCCAATTTCTATGCATATTTGCAATTTCTCCTTTCTGTTATTGTAATGTCCAGTACCAGTAACTCTATCAGCCTTATTTCCAAAACACGTTTTAACTTTAGTACTGGACTTAGTACCGAACTAAACCATGAACTAACAAAAACGTTATTATAAAACAAAGTTTATCACTAAACGACTGATCAACTATGGTACTAAAGATAAACCTGTGAAAGTCCTAGTTTAATCATGGACTAACTTGGGTACTACGAGTAAGAGAATTTTAGCGTAGATATTGATTTGAATTATTTCACTCGGCACTTTTATAATAAAATATAATTTAGAAATATAAGAAAAATGTATTTCTGTGTAAATAATAGCCTAGAAAACCAAAATACATTATTAAGTTCAAATACGACAAAAACAAATTCTCACTTTTTTCTTGCCTGATCTTTTTGAGATATAGAGACAAACAAAATGGCTAATTTTACTAAACTATTATGGCGATATGTTCTTTGTTCTTCCACATTCCTGCGAAAAATAGACAAGGGTAGTAAATTCAAAACCAACTGTATTCACTTTCTTCTCATATCGCGATCAACAAATGCTCAATTCTTTGATACAAACTCTGTTCCGTGAAAACAGTTACGTAAAATATTAATATTGCACTCAATATCTGAAAACACGTCAAGTCATTGGTTTTTGAAGTGTTTCGTAATGAAGGTTTCCTTGTTTGGATCGTGACAAGATGGAGTTAAGATAAGTTCTGTCGTTTGCTTGCTTGGACAAATAATAGTTAAACACGGAATGCTAGGAAGCTATAAAAATACGATAAGTGTTTGATACGATGGTGCAACATTTTGTGCAATTTAGTCAAAAACTAATCATTTTTCTGTGTTCTGAATTTGTTTCTGATTATAACTAAGTCTAAACGTAACATACAATTGTTATTAACGATTCGGAAATTATTAAGTGCTTCGAAAATGTATTCTTATCCCAAACATTATTATACTGTTATTGCTGTTATACTACTACTGCTGAACCATCCATATTGTTAATTCTAAAAATCTTACAATTTTAGCATGTTTACTTTAACTGACGATTTCTTTTACTTAGAGTAAACTACTGCTGTTGTAGGTATATAGTAATTTTAACAATAAAATAGAGCTAGATATCTATTTCAAAGATCTTTGTAATTAATGGAAACTGAAAGTATGTTCTAAAGTCTTTCGTATTTTCATTTTTATCTTTGACATTTTAAATACTTACTTCAACATTAGTATAATATTAGGTTGCTTAAAAAATAACTAAGAGTCATTAATGTCCGGCAGTTTGTTGGTCCACGATCGTTTGGCGATAATTCGTGTTGTAATGTTGCACTGTAAAAGGACACAAAAGCGTTTGTTGTTATTTTGTGAATGTAATACGGTGTTTAGTTATGCTTTTGAAAGTAAAACAGTTACACAATCGATGTATTGTATTGTAATAGATAGTAGAAGAAAGGGCGACGGCTTAAGAGGGATATTACATAAGAAAGATATCAATAAATATCCTAAAAAAGTGGATTTGATCGGACACTATTTTGGCGATTTCTCTGCGATAGCAGCCTTAAGAGGAAGTAACAAAAGTTATAGGTGTTGTAAAGAAATGTTACTTTTATGTCAGGTGACAAAGTTTATTTTCATATACTTTGTATTTTTATGGTATTGGAGCTGATATAATGCATAAGTTTCTATTTGCGCTGAAAAAGTAGTGTTTTGCTCATATATTGACAAATAAGTTTAGATAAGCTGTAGGTATGTGCGTTTGGTTATTTATTTTTCTACAATTATATTTACTAAAGCTTTCTAGCACTCACAGGATTGCTATTTAAACTTTATAGTTATCAAAACGATTAAAATTCGCGTGAACATAGCGGCAAATTGCTAGTCGTTATCTTTATTTTTAAGGTTATTCTGTCTCAAAGAGAAGCTAAGTACATGCATTTATCTTGTATTTATCTGTACTTCGCTGCACAACGTCCGAAGTCATATCCGTTGAAGCTTTACAGAAGAATGAAGCTAATCCTAAACTGTTTGGATTATCTCTGTTCTTGAAACGAAAACATTGACGACTTTCGAACAAAGGCAATTGTTAGGAATGAAAGTAAGTATGTAGAAAGAGGATTATGAATTTTACTTAAAAAAATGTTTGCCAATGACAAAAGTAGTTCATACGGCCTCAGTCCAGAATACACAATGTCACTTTCTCTCTGGTATACTAAGCGCCACACAAGTCGGCGGATGAAAAGTTAGCTGCAGGTGACACTTCGCCGTGATTCGCTAATTATTGCGCATGCGTGCACAATGCCAACGCTGCGTGGCGTAGTGGTGAGCACGGGCGTAGAAAGCGCGCGGGAGGCATGAGGTTGGCGGGCGGGTGTGCCCCGGCGTCTCGTCTCTCTGGCTCCCGCGCATACCTATATTTCGGCTTTTGCACAGCGTTCTGAGCATAACTTCCCATCCGCCGACTTGTGTGGCGCTTAGTACCTTTTTATAATTTAAAGATGTTTTTACTATGACCTATCATGACCGCGCTAAGTTTTGCCATGGTACGCCTTAATCAAATTTTGTCAATTTTCGAGCATTTTACAAAGGACTACTTTGATTTCATGTTACAAATGCTAAGTAGTTTTATTTTATATAAGTAGTTACCGGAACACCAAGTTTAAATTACTTTGACCAGCTAAAAACTCTGCGGCTGAAACTCCTTGGACATAATATATCGACCGCCAGCACCTGTTCCGGCGCGATATGACCTATAAAATCACTTATTCGCAACCCTGGCAACTGAGCCTGGACTTATAACGCTCTCGGTACCTCACAAATCTTTTAAAGCTTTATTTACAGCCGCTGCGCTGTACGATCACGTTCATAAATTGAAAAATATGTAAACGAGAGCCGATATTCAATGTGTCGTGTGGAAAAAACATGGAGCTGTCATTTTTAACGCCCGATAGATGGCGCCGCGGCAGCGCTAACGCAGATAAATCGTGCGAAATGTCCATAAGTGCAGTAGTTAAGCTTTGAATTTTTCGAAAGCAACACTGCAGCGTCTTTAGTTTCATGCAAATGTCGAATTATTAAATTCGGGAAAGTCTAGAGTAGGTAGATGCTCTGTTGATAACGAGGCTATTTTGTGAGTATTCTGTGGCACCTCTAATACAGGGATTTTCAGTAGATGGGTGTGTGCTCTCATGCATTATGCTGCCAGGCTGTTTAGGTTGGCCGCCAGTGCCGTTACTCCTTGCCGCGTAGCTGTTTGACCGTTTAACTTATTCCTCGCCAGCGCGGGTTCAAGGGTGCAAGGGTAGACGACAAAGAGGGACTAACTTCTCATTCATGTCTCATTCTCTTTTGTCGTTTACCCCCGCGCCCCTGTACCGCGCAGGCGAGGACTAAGTTAAGCGGTCAGACTATAGGATCGCGGTTCTTCTGTTGTCTTCGCAATCAATACGTAGCCGCTAGCCGCCTTGTGCGCACAGTTTTTATAATATGTTTATGTAAGATATATTATCATTTGTAAGATGCTAGTTTCCTAACAATCATTAACTTTAATAGAGGACGCTGGCACTCTGACTTTTTTTCTAATATAAAAAAAAAAAAAAATCTTGCGTGAGTCATGTGAGGTTTACTTGGTCGCGGCGACCTGGCTATGAAGCATGCGACCACGAAAAGCGACGAAAAGAACTCATTTCGACGTGTGAAAAAGTGATAATTATATACTTTGCCATAACGCTGTCTCGTTCTGACACTACGAACGAAATAATTCGTGGCGCGCATACTAGCCCTGGTCGTTTAATGAATGGCAGCACTATAAGTAGCATTATGTAATTATGTAATGTAATTAAATGTAATTAAATAATTATTAATATTTTTTTTACCAGCAATAAGTTTATATAAGTGCCTTAATTTGAAAACGTTAATTTAATTTATTTTCTTGTCGCCTCTAGGATAATAACGTACACTAGAGATGATCAATGTTTTATAAGTTTCATGTGTAATAAAGATATTTTGAAATTGAATTGAATTGACTATAAGTAGCGTTTTAAAATTGTCTGGATTTCATTTACTGTATTATACTGCAGCGTTAACGTCGATAAATCGGTCGGAAGGCGCCGGTACATTGCCTTCCTTAACGACCTCCACGGAATCAGTTTAGGGTTAAAGGTGATTTTCTTTCCATGTGTGCGACTCTCAGGAAGTCTCGAAGGTGATATGATTTTGAAAGAAAAATGTTTTCTAATGTCGATACATTTTTGGAGGTTTGCCATCGTAGGACACGTTTTTGGTTAAAAGGTTGACTTATGTTTATTTTGTTGTTACAAATAGAAAAACATACGTCTAGTAGCTTATGAAATATAGTTTTAAACTATAGTTTGAGAGCTTTTGGAAAAAGTTGTTTTTTTTACACGTGTAAACCTAAACTTGTAAATAGGTCACCGTAATAAGCTGTATGTATTTTATTTCGTCTTGAAGTTTTTACATTGTCATCATCAGAATTTAAGTACTGGGCTCTTGTCGGTGGAGCGATTTCCACGTCTCGCGAACTTCTGTCAGTGTTTTTAGCTCCTTGTTAGAACTTTTCTTTAAATTAAGTATTCACATTGCAATAAATTATTGGCTTTTTGTATTGAATAAATAAGTAGATATCTAACTCTTTCATACTCTTAGTTAAATAAAAAAACATATTAAAAGAAGGTCTTATCATTAAGTACAGTTAAAAATTACCGCTTTAAATGTTGGCTATTTATTTGGATCTAGAGCAAAATAACTAATGAAACTTAATTTTTTTCTTTACCAAGCGGCTGTAATGTGCAATATTTCATACTCCTCTTGTTATTTTGCGCAGATTTAGAATAAGAGAGATTCAAAACTTACAACAGAAAAAAATACGTAAATTATTATTTTTTGATCGAAATACTTTAATAGACAATCTTAACAAAGGTTTGTATTTCAGTACTTTCTAATTACATAGTTATATAATATCAAGGTATACGTATTATACTAAATGTTATACAAATAAATTATACTGTAAAAACATCAGTTTCAGTTTTTTATTCAATAACAGATATAATTATGTTAAAAGTCGAATATTACATTTATTATGGAAAATCATCCAAATTTGCAAAGAAAATTAAAAAAAGTTGTTCATCATTTTACGACGATGATGAGCATCATGTTTGGTTCTGGAGAGGTAACAAAATTATTACAAAAGCTTCATCTAATCGAGAAATTCTTAACTCAATTAGTATTTTCAGAATTATTTACCCATTGTATTGACATGCTACCATAAATGTAGTGTAATTTTTATAGCAGCCACACATAAAAGTTTTGAGTACGTAAGTTTAATTATTTTTATAGAAAGGCATGCATTCCCAGTTATAGCGTTAGCGTTTCCTCTCTTTTCTATACTTATCTTTTTAAATACCGCGTAGTATTTCCATCCCATCGACCTACAGCTATTAATATTGGCAGCCCACAGCGCCACATAAATCGACAAGACAAAACTATAAAGTTGTCAAGTATTCAACAATGGTGTTCATGTGAGGGCGTTGACGATGTTGCCGACCGTTAGCTGCGAGTAAGTAGATGAAATAGATTAATGTGAAACGCATTGGCGGGAGATCTTTGTGGGAACTTGTATCTATAGGTATATAGTATAGAGAGATAGGGAACGAGGTATGAAGACAGCTATATTGGAACTCTTACTAAGAAATCTATAAACCTTGTGAACCAAGGATACTTCTGGCTGGCCTAGACCAAATTAAAATGGCAAATATATAAAATATATTAATCTGCGGTACATTGACGGGAGGAGATATTTGTGGGAACTTGTATCTATATAGTATAGAGAGATAGGGAACGAAGTATGAAGACAGCTATATTGGGACTTTTACTAAGAAATCTATAAACCTGATGAACCAAAGAAACATACTTCTGGCCTAGACCAAGTTAAAATAGCAATGCGCAAGGTAAAATAAATTAATCTGCGGTATCTACATGATGGGACGAGAGATCTTTGTGGGATATTGCTCTTGTTATATCGTGTGGAGTGATGGGAGAAACGAGCTGTTGAGATGGATAGGCTGGGATTCTCACTACGAAATCTATGAACTTGATAAACCAAAGTTAGTTATGGTCTAGCTAGACCAATTAAAATAGCAGTGAGCAGGTTGAAATAGATTGATCTGAGCCACATTGAAATGAGAAGGAGGACACATCGTTTTGGAAGTGAAGAATGGGGAGA
Source organism: Hypomecis atomaria (assembly GCA_964007245.1). Lineage (NCBI taxonomy): Eukaryota > Metazoa > Arthropoda > Insecta > Lepidoptera > Geometridae > Hypomecis > Hypomecis atomaria. Next base: position 15,725,459 of record OZ023291.1, read on the forward strand.
TAAGAGAAACGAACTATGGATAGATCAGAGAGCCGAGATTGCGGATCGAATCAGAAAATTAAAAGATCCAAGATGACCAAAAACGAGATGGCCCAAAGTTTCCTATGGTTTAGAGAAAGTTGAATATATAGTAGTGAGCAGAGTGAAATAGATTTATCTGCTTCACATTTACTGTGGATGTAGAGTGTAAGAAGAAAAAGTAATCAAAAAAGTCTCTACATTTTATTCTCTCGTTCGCTTCAACTTACGTACTTACTCGTAGATGAATCAAAGTTACCGGCATGGCATGTACTCGTACTAGTTTTTTTTTTAGTAAGATCAGTAACACATCACTAAACACCTTAAGACATCAGTTGACATGGTGAAAAATAAATTATTCTGAGCCACATTCATGGAAAGAGATATCTGCACAGCTAAAGCAATAAACAAATTTCGATATTCGAAGAGCAAATTTTATGTACTAAAAAGTGAGATAAACTAGTAAATTACTAAAACCATGTAGGCGTAACTAGGCACTTTATAAAACCGTCAATGCCATGTCACCAGCCTGCATTTCGCCGAGCTCCGCTATCGTCCTTTTGTCTCTGACACTCCCTCACTATTTGATTTATAGACATCCGCGTCGACTGCTTGTCTCTAAGAAACTTTATTAATGAATTTATTTTAACGCTAATGAACAACTTGCGTTAGGGACAAGTGAAACTAATTTATCTGGAAACGTTATTTTGAGCTCATAATTCGGCGTCTCTACTGTCGTCTAGTTTAATTATTCTGATGATTTATGAGTGCAAGGGTTGTATAAGAATTTCTTTGTTTGTTGGATCATTGCATGGGGCAATGTGTCACAAAAATTTTAGATCTGAGTTGGTCACGATGTGAAACTACAGTTGAAACTGTAGTTATAATTTCAAAAGTATAGTTTTAATATTTATGTCTTCTGTTTTGTTTTCTCTGACCATAATCATTCATCATCATCAGCCTGCACTGACTCACTGCTGGGGTATAGGCCTTCTCTGACCAGTGTATGTATGCTTATCGAATTGTGAACGTTGTTTTATTCTTTACTTTGTAGTACATACTTCTTCTGGAATAGTGCAATGTAAATTTTATCAATATAGAATTCATAGTTTTACTATATGGATTAATTTGTTATTTACTTATCTACTGCCGAAAAATTCTGTTAGACATATTAACAGATCTATAAGTAATTTTGGATATTTTATCCAATCAATCAGACAGTTAATTATTTGATTGCACATTTCCGATACAAAGATCGCGAATCAACCGACTCCTGAAAATATTTCTAATTAGGCTATTTAAATCACTATTGCAGTAAGTATAGGAGTTCAGTAAACAGAAAATTGCAGCAATTATATCATGACAATTAAAACATCCTAGCACTGCTTCGTAAATTTTACAGTACACCAGTCCTCGCGTAGTGCAACGGAGTGCATTCAAAGGCTACGTTTTTACGAATGCTTTCAGATGCTTAATTAACATCCTCTGCGCTGAATAGGAAGTGTGTTTAATTCGGGAGATAGAGACGAACTTTCAAGCTGGATTCACATGAGCTTGCAGCATTGTAAAAAAACGTGTTGATTAGTTGTATGTATATTGTAAAAGATAAATGTATTTTATTATATTGTGTAGTTTGTGCCACTAGTTTGTGTATCAAGTTGAAGTGGTATTGGGCAAGGCACAGACTATAGAACGGGTAGCCGATGGGGTCGTTCTTAAATTTAGGCTACGTAGGTACCTACCCGAAAGTGCAAGGTAGGAAACTATAAAAGTGCCTTTATTAACTACAACAAAACTACACTACTATTACACAAAAAGCATTGGATCACCCTCAGACCTTTGAAGGTCTAAAGATAATCCAAATGCTCAAGCCCACTGCCAGTTGGCAGCGTGCCCAGCATGCTGGCTGCATTGCCACGCTGAATGGCAATGCTTATGCGTTGAGCCAAATAAACACCAGCATTTTGGTCACGCGTCGCGTCCACCAGACGCCCAGAAAGACTTTTGAAAATGATATGAGCTCCCGGCCCCCACGGACCCAATGTCTCAACTCCAAATGGCTCAAATATGTAACCACTACCGAGGTTAGCATATTTGCGCCGCTTGTGCTGCTCCGCCGAATTGGCCGCAGCTCCAGCCCTACTCTGAGTCTCAGAAAGATGTGACGGTGCCAAAGTATCGACACAAGTTGCGTCCCATACTAAGGGCCGTCCACACTTCCATGGGACCAGCGTCATGCCGTCAGGCCTTTTGCCATCACCACGCGCGAGCCCACTCGGTTCGAGTACGGCTGCGATATTGGCGGTGGCAAAAGCCCTGCGAATGACATCGTTAAGGCTGGCGTGGCGACCAATCCGACCAGCGCTTCTTGAGCAAGAGAGACCGTGGTGACCGAGCTGGTCAACTAACTATCACCTTCAAGTTATGCCACCAAGTAGGTACTTAACAGTGACTTCCGGCAACTTCGCTTGAGGACCTGCTTAGGAAACTATTATTTATTTTGTGGTGGAATTTCTAGCCGCAAGGTAGAATTAAAATGACCGCAGTATTGCGTTGGTTGCAAGCCGTTTCTACCTGGTCTTACTGGAAATTTATAGAGGAGGCCTATGCTTAGCAGTGGAAGTCTCACGGCTGACAATGATGTTTGCGTACATTGGTGAGTGTGTGAAGGTGCATAAGTTCTTGATTTTTTAAAAAGATTAATTTAATTGGTATGGCCGAAGCTGTTCATTTTTTGCGCGGTTCACTGGCTCTAATGAAAGAAAGCATTAATAGCTATAACATTATGGAAATACCTACTTTTGCAAGGAGAAAATTTATGATGTTGCATGATGATAGGGCTTCAAGTTCTCGGCGCTAACTATCACCTTCAAGTTATGCCACCAAGTAGGTACTTAACAGTGACTTCCGGCAACTTCGCTTGAGGACCTGCTTAGGTATTACAGACTTGTACAGTACAATTTTCGACCACAGTAGAGCTTGAATAGGTATGTTTAACGACTACCCGTCTTACCAAAAAAGTTTTACACACGCTTTAGACACTGTTTAGCTGTACAAATTGCATGGTTAAACAGTGTTTAAAGCGTATTTAAATTTCGGTAAGGCGGTACATGTTTAAGTTCAAACTACAGTAAAATGGGAATGAACAAAAATAATGATGATTGAGGCAAAATTAACACAACTATCCTCTTTGAAATAATTACTTAGAGATATGCGGACTAGGGTGTAGCACACTTGCCTGCCTAGAAGGTACCTGTTTACTCTTGACTCGACTTTGTGTGCTGCCAGATCTAAACTATTTCCGTCTTACCACTAAAGTTTTACGCACGCTTTAGACAAGTACAAATTGCACGGTTAAACAGTGTTTAAATATTTTGTGGTAAGGCGGCCAGAGTTTTAATTGTAACTTAAATGAATGGGTATAATTATTGTTAAGAGTATGTGCAAAAAAAAAAGAACCGTAGTAGCGTTACGGTGAACTAACAATTAGATTTTAATCAGCAGCCAAGGTACCACCCGGGTTCGATTGGCTAAAAAATACAAAAAGTAAGAATCCTTATTTATTTTTAGACAATATTTACCGGGGACAGTGTAGCTTTTCAACAGTGAAAGAATTGTCCAAATCAGTTCAGCAGTTAACGAGCTTATTTGATGAAAACAAACAATCAAATCTTTCCTCTTTATATTATTGGTATAGAAAATGGCACATGAGCGACCTCCGACGCTTCTTTTTTTTGCACAAAATCTACGGTGTCATTGGATCAAGAATTTTATTGTTCTTCTTCTATGCTGTTATATTTTTGACACGGAGCTCATGGGAATCATAGGTAGAATGTATTGTATGTAGGGTATAAATAAAATGTGCTTCACCATGTCGATGGAAGCCGTGGTGGTATAGTGGTAATTACTCCCGCCTTGCAATCTTGAGGTCGTGGGTTCGAACCTGGACCCGTACCAAAGAACTCCTTGGAATTTATGTACAGAATTTCACACCACTGGCTTTTTGGTGAAGGAAAACATTGTGAGGCAACCTGCAAATGTCCAAGGAATCCACCAACCCACACTGGGCCAGCGTGGTGGATATAGCCCAATCACCATTCGTGGGCAGGCCTACGTTTTGCAATGGACTATTAAAAAGGCTGGTACTTACTACCGTACAGTATGTTGATGGGAAGACATGGTGAGGCACATTTCATTTAGCAACAACAGCAGATCTAGACCGGTGTCTTAATTAACTCTTACTTTTTGTATGTAATACCTTGTAAAGATCAAGTGCATGTGACAAATTGAAACTAAAAACAAAACGTAACTTATTTAGTTTCAGTTTCACGCTCATAAAATAGTTGGCAACAGGAAATGGAAATAAGAAAATCGTTTTGTCCGATTGCTTCAAATTTTCCTAATGCTCGTACCTCGGTGCAAATTCCCAAGAAACAGTTGCAGACTAAATTCGAATTGGCAGCCGAATTACAATAGACGATCGGTGAAACGACATTTACAAGTAGGTCGTGTTTAATCTGTAAAGACATAATGGCTCTATCGTTTTGTGACCGGCTACTTTGATAGTAAAAAAGTTTTAAATACTACGTAGGATAAGAATTGACGTATAATTAACGTACGATTTGAATTTATTGAAAAAATAATATGTACCTATTATATTTTGTAATGAATAATTTTGTATGCTTAAATTTTAGCATTCAAGGCGTGGAAACTACGTTCCGATAATTGCTGCGTAGGACGGCTGACGAGGTGTTGAAATTACTTAATAGGATAGTTGGATACAAACCGCTTACAACCAAAAATTTCGCAGTCGACCACACGTTAATATAGTCAGACTACGGTGCAACCTTACTTTTTACTATGTATTTCTTTGAAAAATATACAAGATGTAGCCAGCAACATAACTTATAAGTATAAGTCACGTAGTATGTTTCAACGCCTGTATTGTATCACCTTACGACACTGTATTATGCAGTTTAGATGTGTTCAGACTGATCAGTGATTATCCCCAGTAGGTATCCTATAACTGTAATCATGGTAACGACACAAAAGGTCTCATTGTTTGTCGTATCAGACCTATATCGTGTCGTAGATAGTAAATAAAACTGGGCTCACTTGGAAGCTTGGAAGTCTTAGAACATGTGAGAATGCGAGGCAAATTCAATTCTTGGCTGCGAACCCATCCACCCGGTGAAGATTTAGGGTTCATTTTAGTCGGCATAAGTTATTTGCTCATGAACATCTGGAGCGCACTGTGAGACAGTGATTAAGGTTCGCGGATGGTTCAAGGTTCGTGGATATGAACTAATTCCATTTTATACGCTACACGTTCACACGGCAAGTTGTGTTACAGCTTTACGAGCTCGTATGGCTGCGTTTGACTAAATTCAGGAAACGTTTTTTATACGAGGTGATGAGAGATATAAACAAAATTTTGCTTGAGAAGTTAATAAATATATGATTATATTTTATTTACTGCTGCAAATATATGAACTAACGAATACATTGCAGCATTTCACGCTTGCATTTTTAAAGTTACAATAGGTATTAAGCTATTACCCCCCCGAGTGGGTTCCCGCCTTGTCGTGGCGGGGGGGCTTAGTAGCCAGGTCTCGCCAGCCTGGTGAACGAAGAGGAACCCGAGGTGGGGCCGGCCTCTCCAGGTCTTGGGCCCAGACAAGCTCGTGCGGAGGCTGGCCAGTAGGTCGCAAGTCGACTGAGGTGGACTGCGGTGTCGCGCTCGTCGTGATACCGCGGCCGAGCCCATCGAGGCGGGGGCGGCGACGGGATGGACGGGCGGCGAGTGTGCCGCTGTCTATCCGTCCTGCCAGCGGCCCTAACGGGTACCGCCAACGTGTTGGCGGAGGCGGTGGGGCTGCAGGGGAAGAGGAGTGTCGGTATCGCGACGGCCGTTCTCCCTATCCTCTGCAGCCGTAGTGGCAGGCGCGGGGCCACTTTAATTGACCCGTTGCATCGGGACCAGGGCTGTCGGACACGGGTGCTGTCTGACGCCCAGTGCTGGTTGGTCCCAGGTGGTGGATGACGATGTGTCTGGTGTTCGGCACATCGTCATTCTGGCGGGAGCCGAAGCTCCGTGGTGGGGCCCGAGTTGGGCCAGCGCTGTCGGGTGCCGCGAAGGAGTGCGCAAGCGTGCCCGTAGCCCCGACACCAAGCGCAGTGGCGGAACACCCAGGGGTTTTGGTGGGTATACTGTCCAGTTGGCAGGACTCCCACATAACCACCCGCCTGCCCTCGAGGTGCGGTGGTATCTATAAAAGATTTCCCCTGGTAAAAAAAAAAAAAGGTATTAAGCTATTACAGATACTAAATTAGGTACTATTTAGAAATTGTAACTTAGAACCGGACAAAGTCGGTACCTAGACAATTCTTACAATAACAAGTTTATATGCACCTATTTAAAAAAAATAACAGTAGGTAATAGAAAGAGCTAGAATGGAATTTTATATTATTTTTTGTTAGATTTGCTTCTCTAAATGATCTTAAACAGAAATCCAATTTAAGTGGAAACGTAGAAATTTATTTGTGTTAAAATTATTTTTTAGTTTACAATCTTGTCATTTTCGGCATTGGATTTCAAATCTGTGGCTTATGTAACAAATAGCCCAATACCCAAAGACCCAAGTTCACCAACGCTTGATTAAGTTAAACGTGTGATAACTGTATTTAAACAACGATTAAACTCGAGTTTTAGGCCCTAGTTCACCAACAGATGTTTAATTTATCAACCGTTGGTTAAATCTTAAACAGCTTTTTAAAGAAATTTTGCTGTTCAGCAAGCAAAAACCGTTGGTTAAATACAGTAATCACACGTTTAACTTAAACAAGCGTTGGTGAACTCGGCAATAAGCAATAAGCAACAACCCAGTTACAAATCAAAGTGAAACATTGTAGCCAGTAAAGGTCCCATTAGTTTCCCAGAAATCCAGACAGACTTCTGTCAATGAAGTAATGAATCCTTATTACAAATCCTTACATTTATTTCCCACTAAAACCAGGCCCGTTGTCTTTCGGAGCAACAAGTCCATCACTTATATTTCGTTCCTCGATTTTGTTTCATTCGTGTGTTCACTCGCACGTAAATAATGTCTCACTCCGCTTTTCACATTTGCTTTTATTTACAAAGCTTTAGGAGAGAACCAATAGACAGCTATGCCCAATGTTTCTCTGCAAAGTCCAGTCATATTTTGAGAAGATGCAAACAAAATACAAACGTAAACAAACAAACCCATTGGGGCATTGGTATAAGTAGCTAATTGGCGAATTGAAATAGCAGTGAACAAAACACATAGAAAGCAGAACTGATAAATCAGTAGTACAGTTACAGAATTGAGACCGCGTACCGGTAAAATTAGCTTAGAACATCTTTTCATAAGGTAGAAGCGCAAGATGGCGTTAGATGTACAAGTAGGCCGCTTACGATCTGTCCTATTCAAAATCTACAGAGGAGGCTTAAGATCAATTATCTCGATCAGCGGACGTCTTACGGTTGAAAATTTTCTCTCGGCTGAATATTGTCTCTCGAAGCAACAAGTCCATCACTTACGTTCCGTTTCTCGATTTTGTTCTCATTCGTAGGCTCACTCGCTTGTAAATAATGTCTCACTCCGCTTTTGACATTTGCCTTTATGTACAAAGCTTCGCTACGTCTCAGCTTGCACATAAATTCCAATAAACTCAGACGTGAATAGTCGCGATTCCATCAATAAAATTGGAACATCAAAGAATAGGAAGCGGCATTTCACATTGTTGCTTTTGAGTTTCCTTTTCCTCTAGTTAGGAAAAAGTCTAAAATTGAGCGATGAATATTTTGAGCTTTTTACAAGTTTTTATTTGGATTTGTTACGATTTTAATCCAAAACCAAAATCTTGGAAACTCTTTTAGTGCTATTGTTATTGTATTGGCCGGATCATGCCGAGATCCGGCATACCTACCTTAGACACAGAAACTCGAACCTATCTGTAAAATATAACACCTTCGGTGACAAAAATAATTTAGCTTTTTGAAACTGATGAACCTAGTTATGTATTAGTTTTTTTTCTAAGAAACACTTGCATAGCTTGCATCAATGTTTAATTGAAGAAGTAGAATTTGTATCTTACTTGCTTGTACATTCATTTAAAAAAAGACTCAACAATTATTTGTGGTTTTATTTATTTTGAACCAATAAAATCTGAAGCTATATAAAAAGTTCTATTAATTTAAATACAAGCATATTCATATACGAGTATTCACATACTTTGGTATTTTCAAACAAAACAACAAATGATTTATTCGACAGTCGGCAGCCTCATAACGTCTCTATAATGTTCTTTATTATATCTCTATATCCATAATAGAGAGTCGGAAGCTATAAAAAAGCATGGAATTTAATAACTCACAGAATCAAGACTGGAATGATACACATTTCCTCAATTTTTTGCCTTCCTCAGTCGCAGAGTTCTCGAAATTCCGCAGCGATTTGAAATTAATTAAAAACGAACGGGTGCTCACGCTCACATTGTGAAAACTTGAATGGCTCTTAATGAATTCCCATTTTGCAAAGTAGGTCGGGAAGGCGTAATTGGTGGGAAGTCAGATCGGTGACCGCAGGCCGTTCTAGGAGTCTGCGCCAATTTTAGGTTTATTGTTTCGATAATTGCTTGAGGAACGGGGCAAATCTGCAATATTGAACCCGATCTAAGTACTCGAAACTTTCACGTCAGCTGCTCTTCAGAGTTCTGCGAGCCTAGTACTTACTAGCTTTTATTTTACTTACTTGCTTGTAAAACTGCGACGTCAAAGGGCGCTGTACAAATAAATTGTACATATAACCAGACTTTTTGATAGCACACTGCTGAGCATAGGCCTACGCACGAAAAAACAATGGGCCAAATCTCGCTCGCTGGCCCAGTGCAGGTTGGTGGATTCACTTACGCTATCGAATTATTTCTGCGGACGTTAGCAATTTAAGTGTATAAAAATTACGAGTAAATAGAAAATGGGCCTATACCATACGCAGAATTCCTCATTTCATTGGTACCAATCGAAAGAAATTGAGTTCATCGATTACAATATCTAATGTTTTATATCTAAGTTAACAAAGTCATTATAAAACTAGGTAACACATTTTGCATGACGTTATACACCCACCTGACACAGTTTGACGTCAGTGAACACTAATTTTACACCATAGCTACAGGAAAAACATGATACATAATTTAGTACCTACAAAGATTAACCGCGTTAAAGATAACAGACATTTATCAAAACCAATAAATTGCAATTTGACCTCTCTGAATAATAGTGATAATCAATTTTGTCTATACGAAAGATTCGGTGTTATCTCCGATGAATAATTTTCTGAAGACAAATCACGATCTTTGAACTTGGGAAAAGTGTATAAAAATTAAATTGGATGCGAGCTTCTTGGATAATCGAAGAAGAAGAGTATGAAGGTTGAAATCCATTATGCCAGTCTATATGAAAAAAAAAATATTGTTTGATATCTACATAGGACATAGGTGTACATATACTAATCAAAATAGTTAATTGATAAATGTTAAAAGAAAGTTAGGTTGTAGGGCATTATAAGGGACACTATCAATCAAATAACTTTGAATAAAAAGTAAATAGTTATAGATAGAAAACTGTGTAGAACAGTACACGGGTAGTAATGAAAAAAAAATTGAGAAATGAAAATAATTCTATTTGTAACAAAATCTTGTAATTACAAATTATTACAAACAAACTGTACTAATTATTTTAATATCTCTAATTTATGTCATTATTACCCGTGTCCTGTTGGGCACAGTCTGTTATTTTTATTTCGTTATAAACCTAAAAGTAACCAATCCGTTCATTTTTAACCGACTTCCAAAAAGGAGGAGGTTCTATGTTCGTGTCGTATGTATTTTTTTGTGTATGTTCATCGATAATTTCGCCAATTTTGAACCGAACCGAAAAATTCTTTTTAAGTCCGAAACTCCCGAGCTGGTCTCATTTAAATTTTACAGAAATCGGCTTAGCCGTTTTTTAAAAAACCAACAATAATGTAAGCAATTCGAGCGAAATATCCGAATTTTGTACACGATGAACATCGATAATTTCACCAATTGTGAACCGAATCGAATAAAACTTTTTTAGTTCAAAAGGGTATACTGACCCGAAATGGTCCCATTTAAATTTTACAGAAATCGGCTGAGCCCTTTTTGATAAATCAAGAATAATGTAAACAATTCGAGCGAAATATTTAGAATTTTGTACACGATGGGAGGCGGTTTTGCCATTTTTGTGAAAAATAGTTATCACCTGAGCTAAAACTACTTTTTATTTATTTTGAATAAGTTGTGTTGGTGTCACACATCGACTTAACATTTTTTCTGTTTGGTGTCACACAATAATTAAACGTGTGTAAAAATTAAAAAAAAAAACGTAGGTAGGTACTTCCTTTTCGTAGTGTTAATTATAACACTTCAGCGCATCAAAGCGCGGTGTGGTCTTACCACGAAGAGAAAAGTTTTATCGTAACGTTGACTAATGTGTTCATACGCGTTCTGACTATCTGAGATTACTGTTATACCATTTAGATGGGCTGCTGCTCTATCACAATTTCTACATTAAGACGATAAATCGTGTCCACTTAATATCTGACCGTGATCATTCATTAAGCATTACTTTGGTGCTGTGGTCCTCAAACTTTGTCTCGTGTGAAATGTCGATTAATAAATGAATTATAACGAAGATAAAAAACCCGACTGCTAAAAAATCAACAGATCAGCAACGCACTAGTATAATAATGGCCAAGTGTACATCCTTACTAATTTAATAAATGTGAATGTAAGTTTGTTTGTTACACTTTCACGCAGCAACGAAGCAACGGTTAGACTTAATTTTTGGCATGAATATATAGGTAGTTCAAAGGTTGAAAAGTGACGTAGGCTACTTATTATCCTACAAAAATAAAAGGTTCCCTTGGGATAACATAAAGAAGCGCGAGTGAAGTCGCGGGCAAAAGCTAGTAGTAATATATTTTTCCCATTGTTCCTATATTTTTAACCGACGAAACAACGGAGAAGGTTCGCAAATCGACGCGTAGGTACATATACTTTTTTATGTACGACCTCGCACAACCTTTTACAGATTACCAGTCCAATTTCGATATTCCCCAAGCGGACTATTCGAATTCTGTACACACCGGTTGAAGTCGGTTATACCAGTTTTTGCGAAAAATAATTGGTTATTTTATTTCAATTATCTGAACACTACTCTAGCTATAAAGGCAACATTGACAGGTAACAATACAATTTTACATGCAACAGCGTTACTTTAAACTGTGAGCAAGAATTACAGACGAACCATTTTTAATTTCAAACTTTGAATGCAATTTTTTCAAGTACTTTAACGTCCATCTTGAATTTACTGAAATGGAACGGAAATAATAAATTACGGCATCGTCATCGTCATTGGCAGTTCAGTGCACCAACTACAGACTGCAAGCCTTCCCTTTTACTCCACCCCTCACGATTTGCACTTTGCATCTTATTATCGACATAATTATCTTGTGTACTTACGTAAGTACATATTGGTCATAATAATGTATACGTGTACTTGAGTTCAATAGTAATATTGGTCGTTTTTAGGGTTCCGTACCCGAAGGGTAAAAACGGGACTCTATTACTAAGACTTCAATGTCCGTCTGTCTGTCACCAGGCTGTATCTCATGAACCATGATAGCTAGGCAGCTGAAATTTTCACAGATGATGTATTTCTGTTGCCACTATAACAACAAAAATTAAAAACAGAATAAAATAAATATTTAAGGGGGGATCCCATACAACAAACGTGATTTACCATACGGTATTTACGTACTCCCATACGGTACGGAACCCTCCGTGCGCGAGTCCGACTCGGGCTTAGCCGATTTTTTTTGCTTTTTATGATTTATTACTAAAGCAGCTTTAGCAGGCTAACACAATCTTTTTATTTTAAGTAAAATTTCTTTAATTTTTTTCATTCAGATCATTGCATCTCTCATTCTGTAAACAGAAAATTAATAAGTGTACGAACATTCCGTGAACTGAAGAAGAAATAGCAAATTTAATAAACCTTTTCAAGATTTTTATTTACTTGGGACTAGGTATTTACTACGCAAATCCAATTTGACCCTTGCTCCAAAACTTTGACAACCTCTGAATCTATTTCGGTAGATCCAACCATCCAGTACATATTTCGAGAGATTAAGAACACCCACGTGTTTTATCAATAATCCATTATGCGTACAGCAAACAATGAGGCATGTTATCAGACGCGTTGCTATCGGCCGGCCATGATGTATAGCCGCTGAGGTACATTAGAAAATGTCAATAAATAAAAAGATATCGCACGATCGCAGTAACTTGAGATTGGTCGATGGTAACTTATAAGCATTGAGGGATTTAATGGCTCAAGAAAGGTCTTATGCTTATGGTCGACGTCCGAACGGAAGCCGTCATGTTTCCCTTTTAGCGACTTTGATATTAAGCTCCATGTTTTTTTAAAATATTAGCTTTATCATCATCGTTATCAGCCGTAGGACGTCAACTGCTTGACATAGGGCTCCCGTATGGATTTTCAATAAGCGCGGTTGGAAGCGGCCTGTTATGTACCCAGTGTGCTATATAGGGTTATTTCTAACTAATTAGCACCCTTTTAGGGACTTATACTGTAAGTACATCAAAACTAACAACTTTTGTTCTGCGACTTTTCTCAAAACTCAAAAAAAAAAAATTGTGCCAGATCATAACGTAGATTAATATTCCTATATGATATAAGTGCGGTAAGTTGAAAATTACAGCCGAGGCGATATTGCCATAAGGAAGCAGAGGCTGTAATATTATGTATATAATGTGCACATCAGGAAGTTACTGAAATTAGAAAAGAAACAACCTGTATAATCTTATTTACTTAGTCTAAAATCCAGCTCATTTTTTGCGGTTTCAATCCTTAATAATATACGGTACAATTTACCATCAAAGCTATAAAGTATTTTAGTCTCTCAATAATAATTCCGAAAAATTGCCTCTAATTCTTAACACAGATAGTATCAAAAATATGATACTCTAATCCAAAAGCAATTAGAATCAATTCCAAACCAGTAAGACTATAAAGTTTCATACTAATAGGAGAACCGGTAGCTCTTAGAGATAAGGTAAGTTATGTCGGGATAATGCAACTCTGCTCCTACGCTCAATTTGCTTCGGCAAACTGATCGTGTGTTCCGTTTGTCGGGTTGCCGGTACATTGCTTTTGAAAGATGTTTTGTTTGATGTTTGTAAATCAATTTCTTATGTCGTGCTCGCACTTCTAGGCAGTCTATGGAAAGTGTTTATGTTTGCGATGAAAAGCGAAATGAGATTATTGAGAAAATGCGTAAGTATGTTTATATTTCAAGTCTTTGAGGACGATTTGAATAGCATTCATGTCCCTATAGATTAATGTTTAAACTAAGTAGGTACCTATCTTTTATCGAAAAACTTGACTAAGTACTTACACGCTTCTTTCCTTAAATTTTTTTTGGTTTTGTGAAATAAAGAACAAGAAAATTGAATTTGTTTAGAAGATGTTGAAAGGCTGGACACATAACACCAAAAAGTTTATGGTCTATATAGCCGTAAAGCTCTTGAATGGAGACCACGTAAGAGCAGCGTAGAACATCCACCATCAAAAACCTGAGGAATGCGTTGAATGCAAGCAGCTTCCAACCGGTCTTATAAGAAATCGGTAGGATCGTCTCGTATTCATTCGAAATTATGACTTTTATACAATTTCGAACAAAGCATTTTTCTTACTCGAAATAAAAATCAAAGTGTTATATCTCGAAGTTATCGGCCATCTAAAACGGGCCGCAAAGTTGCCCCTAGCAAAGATTGTATCGCCCTTAATTACCTACTGTTCCAAACAATTTTGCGCGTCTCTCCCTAGCCTGATATAAAAGGCGAAGGTTATATAAGCACTTGGTAAATATTTCTAAAAATAAAATAGTATTATAGCTAATTCCAGTGTGCTTATTACTATCGCTTTCTTTTAAGCGAATAGAATCAAAACCTGAAATCATGGGATTCTCTAGTGCTGTCAGACTGTCAATTTCGATGGCGAAGATGTGCGTCTACTATGTAAACACGTATGGGCCGGATGGTTAGCCTTTGTGCCAGAGTTTTTAAGTCATCCGAAGGCCTCTGACATGGTTAAACGGTTAAAACAATAGGGACTCACAATTTAACGTGTCACACATTCCAGTCCAGTTGTAATTGCCACCCGCCACCCATACGAAGACTGACCACGCCGAACGTTGCTACTAGATAATTAGTATAAGTTTTTAACTCATCATTTCATCATCATTTAGTCAAATTTCATCGGTTGGTTCTAATATATGATAGGTATTTAGTTCTACATTTTTATCATATCATTTCGTCATCATTTGGTCACACATATAGTCGGTATCCGTACGATGTAGTCTAAACTTTTACTTAAAAAAAATACGCACTAAAATATAAGCTGTCTTTTATCTACCTATATTTCTGTTAGTAAAAAACGGCTAGAACTTAAAATATATTCATGTAATCAAGCTAAATTTAGCGTTGTGTACAGATTTTCTTTCGGCTTCTTGGTTCTCCCGATAGATTTTTTTTTCCCAGATTTTTCGTAAATTAATTGCCGAGTTCAAGTAAATCATACTAACTTCTTTGTTAGGCATCTAAATTTATCTTTAACGTTGTTAGTTATTTAATTTCTATCGGAATTAATTTCGAATTCACTGAAGTTTTGTAGAATCAGCGCAATTTTGATTGAAGTTAGGAAATATTTGAACTGGGCTATATCTTTGAAACTTAGCTTTGATGAAAGTTTTTCCGATAAGCTCAATATTACAAATCTCATTAAATAAAATCGAGTGGTGAAAAATTTATAATAATCCTGCGCTTTACTTTTTGTACAAAATACGATTAAATGATACAATCGACCAATTTAAACCAGAAAAATAGTACTATACACTATACACTTTGTATAGTAATCTAAAGGAAACATTAGTTTCTTTTAAAATTTGATATCTTACATAAAGTAAGTAGTCTCATTATGTAGAGAATACTAACATTTTATTGATTTTTCTTACATTAAATGCGTTTTCTTATGTATTCCTATAGTAAGTACCCTGCCAGCACTGGGGTCATATTCTCCGGTGGCATATTTAAGGCTGACTCATTGGCTTCCAGTGCTCTGCTGGCACTGAAAGCCCAAGACGGGAAGACTGTCACCTTCTCCGGCAGCCTGACTAAGGCTGAAGCTCATTCATCAGCTGCCCGTATTTTTAACCGACTTCCAAAAAGGAGAAAGTTGTATGTTCGTCTGTATGTTTTTTCTTTTTTTGTGTATGTTCATCGATAATTCCGCCAATTGTGAGCCGAATCAAAAAAATATTTTATAGTTTGAAAGGGTATACTCCCGAAGTGGTCCCATTTAAATTTTACAGAAATCGGCTGAGCCGTTTTTGAACAATCAACAATAATGTAAGCAATTCGAGCGAAATATTCCAATTTTGTACACAATGGAAAGCGGTTTTGCAATTTTTTTGCGAAAAATAATTATTAAATGAGTGAACTCATAATTGGTTTGTTTCTGACTATAATAAGAGTTAAAACATAGTGCTTTTAAAACGGTTACCCTGTTCTTTAATCCGCTCTAGGATTTTTTTGTCTAACTACTCTAAACTGTATTAGGTACTCTAACTTATATAGGTACCGAACTTACAAATGAGATTGTACATGACAATCTATGTTTTTTAATAAGTAAATCTTCAGAAACATTTTAATACGAAATCACAGCCTCCTTCATAATCCTACAAGCACGTCCTCATAATAGATGACTATATCCTTATCAATATAAATCTCTTCACTCTACCTACCAGGGCCTTCCACTACGTCGTTAAGATTTTATCCCACTTCTTACGGTTAATCTGTACTTGGTTTGCCACAATGGTAGGGCAAAGTAGGGTTGAATAATAGGACATTTTTTTACTATTTTATTGAGGTAGGTATACGAAACCTCAGGAACTTTAAAAGATATGTGTAAGCAGTATGGATAGTTCAAAAATCAATAAAATTAATATGAGAGACAAATTTCAAAAATATTTTAAAACACTTTAATATGAAACTAAAATCTTGTAATATACCTCTATATAACATGATGCATCTTAAATTTTAACATACTTTAGGTCTTAATAGGATAATTAACGTAAGACTGTGTCTAATATTCTTCTGTTTGCCGACTCAAGTTGATTTCAAATAGAGCACTCTTTAAAATATAAGACTTCCCACACTTACGCTAAAAACATAATTACTACTACTAAATACATAGCAATTGGATCAACCAAAGACCCTTGAAGTTCTAAAGATAATCGGAATGCTCAAGCCCACTCCCAGTTGGTAGCGTGCCCATCATGCTAGCGGTATTGCCACGCTAAACAGCAATGCATGACGTTGAGCCAATATAGCCGTGGTGTGGCCGTGGTGTTCTAGCGGTAATGACATCCGCCTTACAATCGTGGGGTCGTGGGTTTAAACCCGGTCCCACCATTCAGTTACCAATGAATTCCTTGGAATGTATGTACGGAATTTCATACCACGGGCTTTTCGCTGAAGGAAAACATTGTGAGGCAACCTACATATGTCCAAGTAAGAAATTCCATGTCGTATATAAATCCACCAACCCGCACTGGGCCAGCGTGGTGGGTATGGCCCAATCACCCTTCCTGGGAAGGCCTACGTCCTGCAGTGGACTATTAAAAAAAGGCTGGTACAGTACAGTAAATATACACCAACGTTTTGGTCACACGTCGCGTTTTGTCCCATACTGTTGGTAGGGAGACATTCGTCGTCAAGGGACATAATGCCGTGTCTCATATGACGGATCGATCCTGTTGCCACGGAAAAAATATTGTCACAGGAATACGGATGCTTGAATCATTTCTCATGCGTTTTATTAGAATTATTACATCGTGAAGGGGATTCTATTGAAATCTGGGTGGAAATTGTCTTTTTGTTTTGAGACTTCCTGCTCTTGGTCTCATATTTCGTTTTTGTGGAAATTCTTTCCATTACTTATTTTAAGTTTGTCACATGGTAGGTCCATATATTAGTTGGTAATTTGACGCTTAAATAGGTAGGTAATTATATTTTATAGACTTTTATTTAGGTATTCATAATAATTTATTTCTCCTGTTGCATCGATGAAATATTTCATAAACAAATGTATCATTCTAATAATCAGCGATTACCTACAATCCCCGCTGGTTATATACCGCCCTCTTTTTTCTCGCCATTATCTACGGTCTAATGCAAGTACATTCACTACTTTCCTTCCTATGAAATTAAAGACATAATTAAATGAAATTAATCTTAATCTTAACTCTTTAATAAAGTAGTTCAGATCATGATCGTAAAAACCTTTCAATCAGTATTTCACTTCATTAAATAGTCATGATTCCCATAAACTTCCTAACGTCATTGTTTGCTGTCTAGAAACGATAATCAGCCCTTACAAAAAATCAAAATCACTGATTGAAAAAAGCTGGTGTAAAAGAACGACAACCACAACCATGTTTGTATACCCATAGCTACACTGCCACACGCAGTCTAAAACCGTCCTCTTACAGCATCAAAACGGCTTATGATACGCCTAAAGCTAATTTAGGTAGCATTGTGAACCTCACAAGAGGTACCTCTGAATAAAGATTATCACGAGACTAAAACCCGTTGGGAGTCATCGGTCATAAATCATAACTCATAAAATGAGACTGACAATAACCTCTATCTAGAAACGCTTCCTACAATTCACACTAAAGAAATTTAAGCCCTGCCCCCAAAAACTTAAGTTCCAGATTTGGTTGTAGAGAACGATGAGATTTGGGACGAAGCTAGAGACCGATAGTTAAAATGACAAGCGAACTTAATATTCCGTTTGATCGGACCAATTGTTAGCATTGTGTTTACTGTCGATTTTTAGAAAGCAGAAAAAGAACGAGCCGAGCTTAATAAGTATGAAGAGCGCGAGGTTACAGGACAAACATCAATCATGTTAGACGTCATTTCATTTTCGGCTAATTCAGCGATTTTAGACGCGTGGATGATCAATGGAAAATCGTATGTAATGAGGCATGCTTGGATCTGTCTGTGTCATTGCTTTTTGCGCTCGTGCATGCACGTAGTTGCTTTGAATGACAGCCGTTTTTTACATTCAATATTTTGATTTTGATTGCCTCTATTTTGTTGAATTTAAAATTGAAAATCTAAGCAATTAGCCCCATAGATCGAGTGGGCATCAATCAAAACATTTTATGATTAGAAATGATGGCTGAATTATTAATTGGCAGTTTCTGTCAAATAAAAATCAATTTGGGTATAAAAATGCATAGATCTTCACTACATTATTTTTATTGAATCGAGTTCGGTATTAATGGTTCGCGTTATAGATCGAGAATGGAATCATTATTGATAGCCATTAAAAGTAACAATCGAACGACGGAGCAGCATTCCCGTACAATGTTACGTCTAACCGTCGACGTTTGATTACTTATCCTTATCCGAAACTCTTTTTCTATCTCTCATATTATGTCCCGACTTAAATTGGAATTCGTGTACGTTATTGTGGCCTGGGGAATTAGATCCGCCGCATTCAAAACTCAGGCTATCCTATTGAGACCTCTCGGAAGGGAACCAAATCTGATAAGGCAGATCGGGGATGGGGAGCCTTTTTCTTTGCGCGACACCTTTGTCATGACAAAAGGGCTGTTTTGCCTCAACTGTGGCATGTGAATGGGCTTGCAATAACACGTCCTGGCGAAGCTCACATCCCGCAAGATCGGCCTCCGATATATTCCTCTCTGTAAAGATTTATTAATCTTTCTCGTTGGTAGGAACAATGAGCGCTTTTGGTAGGCACCTGGTGGGTTTTTTCTCTTCACTCAAGTGCGCTCGAGCCGTGTATTCAGTTTTTGCTCGGCGTTCGAGTGAGGTAAGTGGAAATTGGAGAGTGATTGTGGCTACTTTGAGTGTACGCTTGTTTCGGAAGCATACGCTGAACAGTGCTTTAAAGCATCATCATTCTTGATAAATATGCATCTAGGTGCTTGCGTAATGAATATTAGGAAACGTTATAAAAACACTGATTATTTTTATGCTTACTATCATCTCATGAAATTGATCCTCTTAGCTAGTATCTTGTAATTATTTTTAAGGGTTGTTCAATAAGCGTCCGATATCATAATAAAGAAACCGCTATCAAGATCCGAGTACTTTAAAGGTATAAACAGCTAGTTATTATTATGATAGCCGCTGTATCATGTTTTACAAGATTTTGGAGCGTCCTAGATTCATGTTTTTAATTGATAGAAACATTTAAAAAAATATCGTGTTACAAAGACGATATCGCATATTAATTTACTTCTAAGAACTTAATACCTACCGAAAGTTTATTCCCGACGCGTCGTCCGGTCAAGTTACGCGTTTAATTTGTCTAGATCGCGTGTTATGAGACAGCTTTAATAAATAACGCTTTTTTATCTCAACATCGGTGGGCTCTAGGCAGAAATTCTTACACGTTCCTTCGCTGAATCGACTCTTTTTGTTTGTGTTTGGTTTATTTGTGATGTCTGTTATTATATGAAAGAGCATGCAAATGATGCGATGAAGAGATAAGTGACGTTGGAACCGGTCCTTGTTTACAGTATAAATATAAAATTTTCTCTGCACACAGATACTATAACAAACATTAAAGAGTTTAAATGGCTTTAACTATTAAACACATTGAAAACTAAAAAGCAAGCCCATATAACGCCACCAATGATACAATAAATACAATGAAAGTGCCCCTGGCTCTAAAAATGATAAACTATCCAATATTGTTGGTAGTTTAGA
Source organism: Hypomecis atomaria (assembly GCA_964007245.1). Classification (NCBI taxonomy): domain Eukaryota; kingdom Metazoa; phylum Arthropoda; class Insecta; order Lepidoptera; family Geometridae; genus Hypomecis; species Hypomecis atomaria. The sequence goes on from OZ023291.1 coordinate 15,745,421, forward strand.
AGATGGAGAGGTCGAAGTCTGTTGTTGCGGACAAAATGTGCAATGTGTTTATGAAGTGAACAACTGAACAATGAAACCAGCTGCCTGCATCGATGTCAAGATAAGAACCCACATTTTGGCAAATGCATCTCTGCGGGAAGCCGTCACAATATTTTAGTATCTACGACTGTATCTATCTATGTGGTCGAGGATTCTGATATATTCGTAATCGTCTGCAGATGGTTATCTCTGATTTAGTAGCACCGCTTTGTATCGTAGAGATTGTTTTTTTTTTTTGGGGTAAAATAATAAAATGTGTTAATGGATTATCCGAGAGACAATACTTTGGTACTGTTACTTAATTATAATCATGTATATTTGAATAAGAACAAATGCACGAACTTTAATATCAATGTGATGAGATTTCTAAGATTCTTGTAGTCTTTATTATCATCATCATCAGCCGTAGGACGTCCACTGCTGGACATAAGCCTCACCCATGGATTTCCACTAAGCCCGGTTGGAAGTGGCCTGCATCCAGCGCGTTCATGCGATCTTAATAATATCGTCGGTCCACGTCGGTGGACGTCCTATGCAACACCTGCAGGTGCGTGGTCTCCATTCGAGAACTTACTGCCCCAACGGCCATCAGTTCTTCGAGCTATGTGCCCTGTCCATTTCCATTTCAACTTACTAATCCGTTGGGCTATGTCGGTAACTATAAAGTCTCAAAATAAATAAAATCAGATTATTGTCTAACGTAGGTCTAATTACATAAATAGTACCTATCAAAAATAATACCTTTTCTGGTGTACAAATATTATTTTTAAGGACAAAAGTTTTCATGATTGTGATTTAATAATCTTGTAGGGAATTCTGAAAATGTTTAAAAAAAAAAATAGGTAGATAAACTTTTTAGCGATTGTTAGTAATAAAAAGTAAGTTCGTATAGGCCAGGTGGCTAGCCCTGGTGTCAGAGTTTTTAGGCCGCCTGAAGGCCTCTGACTTGGCTAAACGGTTAAAACAACCGGGGCCTACAACTTAACGTGTCATCCAAGCCACGGTAGCGCTCAGTTGGAAAATGCCACCCGCGGTCACCCATCCAAGTACTGACCGTGCGGAACGTTGCTTAACTTTGGTGATTGCTGACAATCACCTAGTCAAACTACGCTACGAGCGCTACATAATTATGCTTTGTTAGTAATGAAAATAAAATAAAAAGTTTGATACCAAATCAATCTCTGCCAAAACTTGTGCTGATTAGGTAGGTACTAAAAACATAATACCCACACAATTATGTTCTAAATTATGTCATGTTAATACAAAGATGACATTTGACAGGTATTGTTTTTTAAATCAGCTCATTATACTGCATATTTCGTACCTTTACATCGAAACAAAGTAGTACTGCGTGCTTTTTGTTCTTTTTCGAAAATAAAATGGTTTTATACGCTAACGCCGGCTATACGCTTTTATCGTCAATTGTTTGCATTTTTAGCAATCACGTCGGGGTCACCACTTGCCGGTGCATATGGCACCGGTTATATATAGTCTTGCCTAACCGGGGAAACTCTCGGGGAAATCAACTCCAAACTCCGTAATACCATTTCACTATTTAATATCCATACATTTACGAGTACAAGGGCCGGCGGCGAGCGGATGACTGAGAAGGCGAGGAAGCGGCGGAGGGCGCTATCGCAACTCGGGCGCACGTTTCGCTGACGCTCGCGTTCCTCACCCCTACAAGTGGTTTGCAAACAAAACCAATAAATTACACACCGCGAGACAACTGTTTTGATCACTCCCCTTGTCCTTATTGTACAAAAGGGGACGTGGGATAACTCCGAAATGCACTTGAAAAAGCGGGTTTCTTACCAAAAACCTCAATCTTTTGTGTTATACTAAACAGCTTTTCGGAAATTTATTGTTGGAGAATGATATGATGTCTTTATGTGGAGTTTCTTTTGTGAGACACTTATCTGATCATCTCCTACATTTGGTATAATGGTTTCGATGTGAATCTAATATTTTCGACTATTTTAATCTTCTCATATTGTTTGTGACTATGCTTTTATTTTTTTGTTGTTTGAGATATTCTGCTTTGTCATTCGGCTAACGATTTGACAAGAATTTGAAAGATATTAAGTTTATTTATTTTCGGAGAGTGTGTGTTAAAATGTTTTTCTCATTCGGAGACGGACTAAAGTTATCGTAACCTCGATCACTTATAGGCACACGAATACGATAATTGCAATGAGGACTTTAAACTTGTTTTGTAAACGATGGTTTTTCATCATCGTCATATTGGCCGTAGAAAGTCTACTGTTAGGTACCTTTCCAATAGATTACTAATAGAACTGGTTGTATCCTATTTGCATTCATTCATCTTGCGTTTGCATTATTTTTAATGAACTTCACAAAAATATATAATAGAGAACCTTATGCACAAAATTAAAAAAAAAAAAACAATAGAAGAACGTATTTTAACAAACTATCCCGAACCACATCATCCAATCTCAATTACAGCTTTCAAAAAAGGCTCTTGCATCAAAATCGCTCTACTTGTTTGGGATTCAGAATAATGAAACAGGTTTGGGCACAGAGCTATGGTTCGGGACATAATATTATGATACAGACATCTTCTCGCGGTTCTTCTCCCCCCGTGTTTGGCGGGAGTGAGGATTCCGACTCGAGTGCTACACTCTTTTCGGAGGCTGGACGCTGCAGATGCACTGATCTGCAGGGCAATGTTCAGGGAGGGCGCGAGTACCCAATCCCGTCCGCGAGGACGGGCAGCTTCTCTCAGCGCCCTCTACCTAGCCAAGTTGCGGTGTTAGCCGTCTTGGCATTGTGGTTGTCTCAGATTGGAGTCTTCACGGCCTGCACTGAACCAGGTACAGGCGGCATCTCTTCCTCTTCGACTTGATGACGTGACGCACGTCGGGTCCGGTGGCGTACTCGTACAGGCCGTACGCAGCTTCGAATTGTCAGTCTCGGGAGTGTACATAAGTTTTAAATATCTTTTTCAAAATAGTCACAGTCGTAGTCACGTCATGGTCCAAAAAATAGCGGTCAAGTCCAAGCATAGTCCAAGTCTTACCTCCGTAAAGTAGTGGAGACTTAACTAGAGGCACCTATGGAGTTTTGTGTTAGGAGAACCGTGGATTCGATGCAGTAGAAACACCATTATTACAATAATACTTTGTAGATTTATTTCTTCCATCACAGTCTTCCTTAAGCTTTACAAATAATTAATCTAGACTTGTTCTTCGCTCCGACGGCTCGACCAGAATGGTCTTCAAAACCCCTGCTAGTCTCTGACCATGAATTCTTTTTAAATTTATTAATTATTTCTTACGACTTCCTCAGTAATAGCCAACCACAGCTCGTTTCCTGTTGCATTTACTTTTTAAAAGTCTGTGGTTGACTACTACCCTCGAACTATCGTGTCCGTTCAAAAACCGCACATTATTTAAAATATGCAATTTTTGCCCAAAACCCAACATTTGGTAACAACTAAACACGCTACAACACGATCCACCACAATATAGCACTTGTCTATACTTATGCACGTAATTCAGCTCATAATTAACGAAATTTCACAATTTTTCATTAATTATCACTGATAGAAACACAAGTTTAACAAAATAATACAATGCAGCGACATGATTTCTTTGCATTCTCGCCAAAACTCTTCTCGCGAGTTAAAAATACAAATTACCTACATCAAAACCGTGATTGCACAATGCACATGCAAGAACCACGTGAAAATGAGTTAAGAGTTAGCATACAGGTATCGCCAACAGTTTGTTGCGGTCGCGGCAAATCTGTCGATTAGTATTCTGCGGTGCGGTCACTGTCATCGATTTATCGTTTGCGTGTTTTCAATACTAAATATCTGTCTAAAAGCGGTGGCTATCAATCTCGCGGTTTTTGTTACCTTCTTAAAATGTTTGTGATACCTGGATTTAGGAAATTATAATATGCTGCTCACGTAAAATGGAACTGAAAGAAATATAAACATTGATTGGAAGAAACAATGACTGGCTCGGTGGTTAATGACCCTGACTTCTGGATCAAAGAGGTTTGGGTTCGATTCCCACCCAGGGCAAGCATTTATGTGATGAACATAGGTGTTTTCTCTGTCTCTGGATGTTTTTAGGTAGGTACTATCCCTATAAGTATGTATTTAAAAATATGTAGTATGTAGTGTTGGGTTACTATGCGAAGGCTACTCTATCTCATTCCAACATGTAATGTTTGCGAGTATTTCTCTTTCCTTCACATCGTTTACATTATGGTAAAATATCTCTTTGTTCTATAGCTTAATTGCAGGGCTTAGATAATTTGGGCAGCATAGCATTGGAACTACTAGTCGGAGTAGACGGCGCTCGTGCCTGTTCTACAAAAGGCATATAATATTTTAAGTAATTACACAACGGTTTAACTGGCAGAGTTATGTAACTCATAATAATATACTCATCATGTGAAAATGGAAAATGTACTTAACTCATTTACTCATGTATAAAATGGAAAATACTGGACCTCGTTTGATTACCCTGACCTTAGGATAAAAATAGATCCTTCAGTCTCTGGCAGCCATATCACAAGTTTTGCTTAGTTTGGGCTCAGAGACCGTGTGTAAGATGATATAATATGAAGATAATATTTATTATTATTTATTATCACTAACCGGTCTTATTGAAAATTCATTTGAACAAACTATGTCCAGCAGTAGAGAATGTCGTCTGGTGTTTTGCCATTCGCTTAAGAAGTTTAAACATTGATGGATACACAGTAACGGTAGGTACTTCCCACAATTGAACATAGGCTTATCAAATCAAACTTCTTGGCGGCTGTGAAGTTAGCTATAAGCTACGCAAAACCCAATTCTGTCTGAAGCCCACTTACGAGTAAAAGCCCATTAAGCGCGAGGATTGCAATTTGTTCGGTTTGTAGCTAACTACAACTACGAACACAGACGTCAAAGATTTGGCCTATACTTTACGTGGATTAATTAGATTAAACTACAAAATCGACTTTTTCCTACGGTTTGCAAGTTTCCTCACTATGCTTTTTTAATTTTACTTCACCGTACTCGTACACACTTAGATTAATTGCCTTGAATAAAACATACTGTACCTTGAAATATACCATTAATATTGTCTGTACCAGTACTATAGCAATTTAACATTTCAGTCCATCCATGAGCCATGGGACGTCCACTGCTGGACATAGGCCTCCCCTATAGATCTCCAATAATACCAGTTAGAAGCGGCTTGCATCCTGCGTAATTCTGTGGTCTTCATGTGGTCATCCGTCTACCTTTTGGGTGGACATCCTACGCTGCGCTTGCCGGTACGTGGTCTTCACTCGAAAACTTTTTGACTCCATCGGTCATCAGTCCTCCGCGCTATGTGCACCACCCACTGCCATTTCAACTTGCCGATCCGCTGGGCTATGTCGGTAACTTTGGTTCCTCTAGGGATCTCCTCATTTCTGATCACAGAGACTCATCATCTCGCACAGAGACTCTGAGCATAGCCCTCTCCATAGATCGTTGGGCTACTTGCAGCTTATTAATAAGGCCCATAGTAAGAGACCACGTTTTAGTGCTATAAGCCATCACTGGTAACACACACTTTCGAACACTTTTGACTTGAGGCACTGATGTTTGTCGGAATTAAAATTATATAAATGCGGTTCAAAGTTTAATAGTATACCTTAGATAGATCTAATGCTCTTTTAGCATGAAATTGGATTAATTAATTTTAATTTCAAAGGCTATGAACAAATAGAGCAATTATCTCAGTGCTCAATATAATTACTGAATCTCAATTCACCCAACGAAACACTAATTTAAATTCTAACCAATCTATGCAATTACGAGTAATCAAATCGAATACCTAAGAACAGACTCGATCCACAGTAATTAAGACTAAAGCTTTTAACCCCAATGGACGTTATTACAAACCGGTCAGGATTTTACTATTGAACGTTTTAAGTAAGAACGTAAATATTCCTTAGAGCTATTTTGATCGGATACGATTTGAAAGGTCAGCAGGTAAACTAGATAATGATCAGCTCAAATTTTATCGTTAAGCTATTATAAAACGACTTAGCAATCATCACTTTTATACCTATAGTTTTCGCAGACAAATATCAATTAGCAATAAGATATTAATTTCTTATTCGTCGTGTCGAGGATTCAAATATCTGTTTATAAGGCGTTTTCCCAACGCTGCGCCACTGCCACTCCGCGAGAGGATACTTGGTATACTCCGCGCCACACAAGTTGATGGATGTGAAGTTAGCCAATAGCTGCGCAATAGCCAATCAGTGTGCGGCTTCCACGTCGTCTCGTCAGAATTGGCTATTGCGCAGCTAGTAGCTTACTTCACATCCATCAACTTGTGTGGCGCGGAGTATACAGGTCCTGGAGAGTGCAGGTTGGGCCCTGAGGGCATGCAAGATGTTTTGCACCGGGGCTCCTATTTCGCACTGAGTGCTCTCTTAGTATCCCCATTTTACGAGATTATCCCTGCAGCGGACCACTTGAGTCCGTCGATTTAAAGACTTCCACGTGGGCCACGGGAGATCACCGTCAATCGGGAGTTATTCTGAAGGCGCTACATAATCAGCTTGTGGGGCCAGCAATGAGTTAGAATAAAAAAATAGTTACAAAATAATGATATTTGATACTCCTATTTGCCTATTCTCAGCAGTTTTCCAAAATTTGCCAAATTGATTGGCAGCAAAAATTTATTTTAATAATTCATTATTTTTTTGTTAAATACATTTTGGCTTGGGTCTAGATTCGAAACCTCCTTATTTAGCACACAGTTATTTACTCTAGAGTTAATCTAGAGTCTAGATTACATATATTAATTTTGGTGAAAACCAATAAAATAATGGTAAATGGAAACTGATTAAACTTTCTAGCTGTCAATGTCGATGATCAGCTGCCATATTTACAAAAAAATATTTTGCTGTCCACAAGTTGCTGACCAGAAAACATTTGCAGCGGAAAATATAAACAGTTCCCATTTAAATCTATTTATACCAATAGAATTTAATTTAATCAATTTCAAAGTTTTAATTCGGTTATTAGAAGAACAAAATGTAGATAATGAAAGTGTTTTGATGTGTATATCACCACTTCTAGAGATAACAGAAACAATATCGCTTCATTAAAAAGTAATAAAGTTTTAGGATGTTTTAAAAGTACATTACAGGCTAGAGTCTTGCATTAAATTTAAATATTTTAAATGTATTCCTTTAACTTATGTTATTAAAATCAAAGACAACAGATCGTAATCTTTAGACAGTGAATTTTAAATTGGTTTGATAAACAGTAATCAATGATAAAAAATCACTCTTCGTGGTCAACCTTGATTTTATCAATGGACTTTTTAAAACTTAGTAACCACGGTGTAGTTTGCAGGTTTTCGAATGAAAGGGCAGTATGAAAATCATCATAATTTTTATTTTTTGGAGATCCTGAATTCGATGATCTGAATGCATTGTACCGATTTATTGTGAAAACCTACACTTGAGTATGCTCATTTGATTTTTGCATTTCAATTTAGACTTGCTCCGGTCATATAACTCACTGCCGATCAGAATACAGTAGATATTACCATACTTCACTCGTAACTGTCTTGGTAATGCTCTCTGTTTCACCATCGCTTAGCATTGTTACGGCTATAGCCGAAACGTATCACAGAATCTCAATTGTGATAGTACAAAAACAAGCAATCTTAAACCCTATAGTAGAGTAAATAGAGAGTATGAGTTAATATTTAGGTGATCCTCTGTCAGTAGGTAGGTATAAGTAGGTATCACAGATCTCGCAAGATAGGATATTACTTATATTGGCTCTAAGCACGATTTTTCATGTAACTAAATTGCTAAAAATAATAACTACTGTTTTATAACTATTGTGATGTCATAAATTTTGATTCCATCCATCAGCCAAAGGAAAATGTTGTTCCACAGAAAAATATCGTTCACCCGCGACAAAATGTATGGAACAGCTGTTTTCTTTTGTGTTTTTACAAAAGTCGCATAAAAGACATAGGCCTCCCCTATGGATCTCCTAAATTTCGATTTATAAATTTTGATGTCATAAATTCTGATTAGATTCAAAAAATCCCATTAGTAATTTTGAATGCACTGATTCTGAAATACAGCGGTCATAGGTACCTTGTAATCTAATTAACGTCAGCACTGTTCCCTTTTCCCTCGCAAATTCGATGAACGCCGGCTGCAGGCACGAAATAGTGTCACGTTACGCCTGAGATGAGCGTGCAAGCGAGAGCGCGTAACAAGCGATACAGAGGCACGATCTTGCTGATTGTTTCATTTGTTTGAACAATGTTTTCTTATTACGTTTTCACGTGAAATTATCGTCCGTAGACTGACTTTAAAGATAACCATTTTTTTTTCATTTAATTGTTACCCAAAATCGCAATGAATCATCGTTATTTTCAGCCTGTAATCGCCCACTGCTGAACTTAGGCCTCTCTTCTTGTACGCCATTCACCTCGATCTTGTGCTAAGATAAATGCTTTTTGTAAACATAATTATGTTTTACGATGTTTTATTAGTATTTGTTACACAATACACATGTCTCATGCGCCCAGGAAAGAGACAATCCCTCACTACATTTCTATGGTCAGTATAGTCAAAATGTATGCATTTGAATAATGTAAACCTGTCTTGGTAGAGGCCAGAGAGATGACGAGGCATAATACTGAGCCAGGGATGGATAGCTGTATGGTTGATGATGCTGATGTTGGTATTGATAGGCTCAATATGACTGTCGAAAATGTAATCAACTAGAAATGAACAGATATTGAGATATTATTGAGAAAGAAATGAAAAGATTTTATTTTTGCTTTAGAAACTTTTCGTAGAATCCTAGAAACTATAGCTTAAGTACCTACTACTTGCCTAGGAATTATAGATAGGCTGGATGTAACTCTCAAAATGTAATAATGTAGAAATGAATCGATATTGAAGTATAAAAGTAACATTTTGTAGAATTCCAGATGGGTAGGTACTTATGCTACTGCTGTACTACTTAATAAATAAAATTTTACCAAGCTTGATTGTAGATATGCCTGTTTGCCACTGGTCGTGTTTTAGTAGTGGTATTGTAATAATCATTTCAAGTGAATTTATTCATCTCTTTCCCTTGTTGTTAATAATAAAAAACGCACATACATTGAAAACAAAATCTATTAAGGTCTTGAAAACTAGACTTATGAAGAATATTATAGGTATACTTAATAAGACTGATTAGGAAATCTATTCAATTCATTTAATAGAAATACTCAGGAATCAATAATGTATCCAGGCTGGACAAATTCTATTATATCTGGATTACCAATAGTACCAATTACTACCAAGAATATGACATCGGAAGATTATTATGAATATGTGTAAGTCACAAATCTTATTTATTCACGTACCTCAGTAAGTAACGTTCATGAGATTTTTAGCGGGATTGTAAAAAAATCAAGTCGTCGTAATGTATCATTTTACAAATTCTTGTTTATAATACTTAACAGAGATAATTTCTTTCTATCAGTGTTATTTAGTTGTTATAAGTGTACTAGTTAGTTGGCAAAAATGGTAGTATTTCATTAATTTATAGTAACTTGTAAGCGTGGTGGAGACTGAGTATAACTAGTGATTTAACTTAATATACAGGGTTATTTCTAATTAATAAGCATCCTTTTAGGGGCTTATTCTGTACATCAAAATTGACAACTTTTGTTCTGTAACTTTTGTCAAAACTCAAAAAAAAAAAGCTGTTGCATACATTTTGTCGAGGGTGAACGATATTTTTCTATGGAACAACAACTTTTTTTGAGAATTAATAAAAAACGTAGAACTAAAGTTTTTAGTCTTGATGTACAGAATACGCATCTAAAAGGATGCTAATTGATTAGAAATAACCCTGTATGTTTTTTTTTTGTACAGTGACTGCCTCACTGTCTAATATTATGATAGTATCATGATAAATCTTAATAAAACACACATGACGCCATATGGTTTAAACATTCGCCAGTCTCAATCACGTATTGGCAAATGCATAAACCATGTGACGCCATATAAAAGAAGAATATCCACACAACTCCAACGGACGATAGACGCTCGATCCCAGGAGCGCACAAGTTACAAATTATTCCACCCACATACTTGTGTAAGTGCACCTGAATCAATCAAAACACACATTTGTTCCGCCTTTTATTCGTGTTTTATGCACATTACCTTTATTGAATCTGTTTTATGAACAGTGAAATCGTAATAAACAATTTGTATGGCAATCAATGTTCTTCGCACGTGACGGTTCATAATGGGACTTTGTCTTCTTTGCTGACTTTATTGGTCATATTTTGCAACCGTTACCTTTTTAGAAATCTTTTATCAAATTAAAACTCTGCAGAATTAAAAATAATCATCAGTACGTATATCTTTACTACAGCATTTTCAAATGAACACTTTGTAGGAAGGGATCTATTCTGAAATCGTTAGAAAAATTAGCTGTTCCGTATCAAAATATAAACTTTTAAAATAGGTATGCAAAAAAATTTGGTAGGTACCTATTTGTTATTAATGTTTTTAATGTTTTAAATAAAATTGTGACTGACCTAATTTACTTACTTTATTAAAGCAAAATATCTTTTGTTGTAGAATAGCTAACATTAGAGAATACATCAAATATCCTTTGTTGTAGTGTAGCTTACAATACTAGAATAGTTTTTTCTTCATATCCATGCCCCATAAACAGAAATTCCTAATCAAAAATAACACGACTTTAATAAATAGATATGCCAAACTTCATGTACTCGTATGTAGGTTAAATGAACCAAGGATTTCTAAACTCTTATTTGGTATTGAACTTAATACAAGGTTATCTGCTTGCCCTGTACTAAGTCGAAAGGGAGTAATTAAGACCATCATTCTGAATAGCTTTTACTACAAGGCCAACCCAAAATTCGAGAAAATAAAGTCAACTGTTCCATACAAAAGTTTAACTCAGAATTGACAGAATATATGATTCAGCTGTTTTTTTTAAATTCTGTGCTGGCTTAATTGTAAAAGATGTTCATAATAACTGTCTGAATTACCTTCTTTCGGCGTATTAAATCAGTTCCGGATAACCCTGTGTGTAAAATACCAGATTATAAAATATTTTGCCAAGTACGACTCGGACTCGCGCACGAAAGGTTCCTTATGGAAGCACCCCTTAATATATTTATTTTAATTTAATTATTTATTTTACAAGTGAATATTTAACTAAATATTTTGTGAATATGTTATTTCAAGCATCCACCTGTCACCGTTATTAATATTGAGCGAAAAACGTCTAAAATGCAGGTTTGTTGTATGGGACCCCTTAAATATTAATTTTGTTCTGTTTTTAGTACTCGTTGTTCTAGCGGCAACAGAAATACATACATCATCTGTGAAAATTTAAACTTTCTAGCTATCACGGTTCGTGAGATACAGTCTGGTGATAGATGGACAGTTGGACAGTCGATGGACAGCGGAATCTTAGTAATGGGTCCCGTTTTTACCCTATGGGTACGGAACTCTAAAAATTAAATCACGGATTATTAAAATCCACCCTGAAGCGTCCTATTAATTCCACTTCGATTTCCCTCACTAATTTTATGGTAACCGGCATCAATAATGCAAGAACAACCATGTCATACGGAGCCGAGTTATACATGATTGCTGGTCCGCTGTAGTTAACTTCTTCGGCGGTGTATACTTATGCGATCTAGTTTTCTATAATGGTCTTTAATTTGATGTCAATGAACGAGTTGCGCTTATAGAAAGGTAAAAATTGGTATTTTGTAATAAAGTACACGTCATAGATGCTCTCTTAACTTCATTAAAGGCAGAATTTGAGTAATTCTTTAATAGGTAATAATATAATACTACTAGCGACCCGCCTCAGCTTTGCATAGGTGTATTATACATATAAACTTTCCTCTTCAATCGCTCTATCTATTAAAAAAAATCGCATCAAAATCCGTTGCGTAGTTTTAAAGATTTAAGCATACATAGGGATATAGGGACAGAGAAAGCGACTTTGTTTTATACTATGTAGTGATATTGATAGTGATACAGGGATATTCCTAATCAATAAGCATCCTTTTTGGGGCTTATTCTGTGCATCAAAACTAACAACTTTTGTTCTGCGACATTTGTCCAAAAAAAAAAAATGTTGTTCCATAGAAAAATATCGCTCACCTGCGAAAAAATTTATGAAACAGCTGATTTTTTTTTTTAGTTCTGACATAAGTCGCAAAAACAAAAGTTGTTAGTTTTGAATTTTGATATACAGAATAAGCCCCTAGAAGGATGTTAATTGATAAGGAATAACTCTGTATAATGTTTCTTGCCACCTGTTTTTTATCATGTAGGTACTAATTCACAGAACTATGGTGGTAACTTTAGCTTGTCTGCCAATCTCCTCATTCCAATATTCGAATTATTTTTATTCATTTAATATTTTGCGATGTAATATGTTGCTGAATTTGTGACGAGTATTTCGCTTTCACTACGCAATAATTGTTATGCACTGATGTAGATTAATTAGATGTGGCACGTATATTGGAAGCAATATAGTTGCTGATCAAATAATTTAAGTTTGCCTACAATGTCTTGTCAAGCTATCATTAAAACCTTTGATGTTAAATTTAAACTAGCTTATAAATCCTCGCGGTTTAATATTGTGGTCTCTCAAAGTCAAAGTATCTAGGTTATTAGGACATGAGTATTAAATTAATCTTTTGGCGTAAATACTTTCGTTACTGATATTGAAAATTTAATAATGTTATTCGTATGTCTCTATCAGAGTAATCTAGATTTGCTAAAATAATTTAAATAGTCTGCCTCGGTGCCTCAGTGGTTAGGGACCCTGACTCCTGGGTCAAAGAGGCGTGGTTTCGATTATTTATGTGATGAACATAGGTGTTTGCTCTGTGTCTGGGTGTTATTTAGGTATTATCTATTTTTATACGTATTTAAAAATATGTAAGTATTATATTTAGTATATCAGTCTCTGGCAGCCATATCACACAAGCTTTGCTTAGTTCGGGGTCAGGGACCGTGTGTAAGATGTCCCCTAATATTTATTTATTTAAATAAAGAGACAAAGAAAATTACAATTTGTAACCGACCGGCTGATGAATTGAGGGATGGAACTGACAATGACATGTTGTCAGATAACCGATGGGGAAAGCTTTCAAGCGGAGGCTACATACTTACCTGCTAGCGCAGCATAGAACCTCCACCCACTAGGTGGAATGACGATTAAGACCTCAGGATTGCGATGGTGGCGAAATGCTTCCAACCATTCTTATTGTAGTAGATATGTTGAAGAGGACTGTGTCCAGCAGTGGACGTCTTAGAGCTGAAATAAACGAACAAACAACTTGTAAAGCTATTAAAATAAAAACCTAAAATAAAATAATCTGCCAAGTACGAGTCGGCCTCGCGCATGAAGGGTTCCGTACTGTATGGGAGCCGCCTGAAATATTTATTTTATTTTAATTTGATTATTTATTTTAAAATAGGCATGCTGTTAAATATTTTGTGAATGTTTCAAGCATCTACCTGTTAACATTATTAATACCGGGCGAAAAAGGGCTAAAAATTTAGATTTTTACATGGGGCTCCTCTTAAATATTATTTTTATTCTATTTTTAGTTGTTATAGCGGCAACAAAAATACAACATCTGTGAAAATTTCAGCTTGCTAGCTATAGCGGTTCATGAGATACAGCCTGGAGACAGACAGACAGACGGACAGCGGAGTCTTAGTAATAGGGTCCCGTTTTTACCCTTTGGGTACGGAACCCTAATAGTACAACATTTTATTCCCATGTAAAATACCTTAGACAGAGAAAAAAATATGAGATCAAACAAACGTTTTAAAGGGTGACAGAAGTTATGCCTGTGACAGTATGTGATGGGGGTCTGACAACCTATTTTTGTTGACACTAACACCCTAATGAAAATTCATAAATACCTCAGGGATTTTAATAACCGAAGCAAAAACTAATCTCCCAAAACTGGAAAGGTCTAAAAGTTAAGCCGCACAAATATTTTAATTCTTACGTCATAGGTTAATCATCTTTTACACAAATTAAATTTTCCGAATATTTTCTGGGTTAACACGCTTCAGACCTTTTTTAGGATTATTTTTCTTTTGTATTATACATAGAATTGTAACAAGTTTATAAAAGAACGAAATGATATTATAACAAAAAAATAACATCTGCAGTACAAATTAAGATAAGAATTCATATTTAATTATAGTGCGAGCTTGATGGGCACGTTTGGGAGAGGGGCCGCACTCGGAGGACGGTAGGTACTGACTTTTGTCATCTAGGCAAATTATTTAAAATATTTTCACTGTGTGCATGTTTTAATTAGTATGTAGTTTTAAGCGTGACATAATTTGTATAAAGTATGTGTTTAAAAATAAAAAAAAAATTATAGTGTATATATTTTGTAGGCTACCCAAAACTTATAAATCGTTTCTATTTAAAAAAAAATATTGAATACTTTCCTGTACCTAAATACAGGGTTATTCAGAACTGGTGACTAAGCCTAAAAAAGGTGATTCAGACCATCGTTATGAAAATCTTTTCGTTTTGAAATGATGTCCATATATTGTAAAATATGTATCATCGGAGGGAGCCAGGAGCCAGGTGCGAATATACCTGTTTTCTGTGGAGGAACAGGTACGGAGTATATATATGTACATAATATTAATTATGGGAGTAGCATGGTCGAAAATCGACTAAACTCCCCAAATAAATATTAATAAAAAGTTAGATATATATGAATCACTGAGCTCAGGTTATCTAGTAGCGGGATGAACAGACTTCACACAAGCAATGAGATAAACAAGACGTCGTAGGCTGGACCATCCTCACCATTTGAATATCCACATTGTTCTCAGTGGATTGGATCGTATTGTCTCATCGACTGGGCCTATTTATAGGATAACGTCATACCGATACAGGTTGCAAGTTATAGGACAAAGTCGCTTATTCATTCATTCATTTCGTGTCAATGGCTAGTCTTTTTAAAGTCGCTTATGATGTTGGAATAATTCTTTATCAATCCTTTTGTCAGACAAAGGGCGTGTACTACTGGACATAATTATGCCTGAATCTATTTAAGACTAGTTATAAGCAACGTCGTGATGAGTCAACCTCGTGAGTGGACGTCCTATGTTGCGCTTGCCAGGACTTGGTCTCCACTCGAGAACTTTTAAATATTAAAAAAATATGGTTTAACCCATTTACTGCCTTTCTGAAAAGTAACGATATTACCCAGATGCCGCAGTTATTATTACAATTTAAAATCAACTGCACATGGGCGGTCTCGGCGTGAAAGTTAAAAAAAATTGGGCTCGGCGCTGAATGGGTTAACACTCGTCAGATGCGCATGCATATGGTCATTAGAACACATTTCGATTTGGTTCCGAGACAACCATCACATCAGATCGTGTGTAACATGATCGGTAAAGCGTTATATTTTCATAATTAATTGTATTACTATACACTACGGGAATAATCGCGCACTAAAATTACGAGATAAATAAATACCTCACTATCCCGTAGTGTATAATAATAATGTGTTCAAATCGCGAAAGTTTAAAAACAACAATTATTAATTTTGGCAGGCATTATAAGCAGTGTTTTTTTTTTAATTTTATATAGGTTTGCGTTTGATTACGCACTGCCTGATGTTAAGTAGATATGTTTCAGATGGCCAAGGGTGTAGCACGCTTTCCTAGAAGATAACTATTTAATCGAGATTTTAAGAGACACATAAGCAGTATTCCGTCTTCATACAAACAGTCGGAACGCAAATCCTATCTACTCACTTCGAAGTTCGGTATACACTCGGTACACCAACAGTTGCAGATGCGCCGTAGCATAGTAACGAACGAACGCAACGTGTGGGTTCGTAATCAGTAAGCGTGCGATTAACAACCTCAGGTGGGCAGCCCTAGCGCGTGTTACGTACTGCATTGCCACGTAGGGCTGTAGCTATTTATTTCAAGGACAGGGCCGAATCACAATACTGTTAGATTATATTACCGTGATAAGAGTAAGTTAGAAGTTTTAGTTGTATATTACCAGCCAACTGTACCTATACTCAGGTTATGACATAGCGGTAAATTAAACTTAAGTTAGTTAACTTACCTAACCCCAAGAAGCAGACCTACTCGCAACACTCGTATCTGCACATTGTCGGGATTCGGGACATCTGTAGCACTAGCAGCGACCGTTCGAACCTTGATTTGACGGTGACAAATTAACCCTTAACTGGTATCGTAAAATTGACTAACGTAACTGGTTTTGTGGGGGTCGCGCGGCCCCCATTACAAAATTGCTTCTAGGATGCAAATGTGCACAATTTCAGTTTAGTTTTATATAAAAAGAAAAAATAACAACCTTGTTTTATAGATACAATCATTTTTTATTAATGTAATTCTTTTTACTTAATTACTACAAGAGATCATATAAAAATGGCAACATTTTGGTAATTTTTTTTCTTACATTATACAAACAAAAAAAAAGCTATTACTTTGGGAGTCTTAAGCTAAGTTATATATGTTTTCTTATTTCTAATACAATAAACTTTGGAAATAAAAAGAAATAATCTTCTAATCAACGTTTAGAAAAAAAAACAACAGGAATATAATCCCATGGATTAGGAACATTATAGATGAACTAAGTTCAATCTTGACAATTGGTACATAGTGTTTTTGTGCTACTATGCAACTTGCAAATGAAATGCATGCAATTGTTACATTTTGTAGCAAATTTTCCGTCTTTTTTTCTATCACATAAGTGACAGCGCCCTCTTTTTAGCACATTTTGCCTTGACTAAAAACTTACGTAACTGGTATTGTGGGGGCCGAGCGCACCCCATAATGCACGTACCTCCGCTCTGGTAAAAGCTGCAATGCCGAACGTCCGGCACCCGCCGCGAGTCGCGACGTAATGAGATTACGCAAAATGGCGCCCACGCACGATGCAAAGTTTTAAAGGAATTCAAAAAAATATCACGCGTGGGGGCCGCGCCACCCCCACGATACCAGTTAAGGGTTAAGTCTTTATTTGTCGTAATCTTTGTTTTTGTACCGCTCTAAGCTTATACATTAAAATGGAATAACAACATGTAATAGTGCAAGAGACTGCGTAACATGTGACTCGACACATGGCAGACACGGGGGTGGGTCCGCGAGATTTGTGGTTGACAACTGAAATAAAGAATGTCACTTATCTATCGCAGTGAAAATAGATAGTGTTGATGGCTGACGGTGTTGTTACTTCTTTGTTAAAGACAATCATCATTAACATCTCAGTCATAGGATGTCCACTTCTGGACATAGGCCTCATCAATGAATTTCTAGTAAAAACAAGGCTTTCTTCAGCGTGTTTTTTTAAATAGACGTGTTTCGATTGTCGGTCTACCTTGACCTATGACGTCATATGAGGGTCTGTGGATGATCCTGTTGCTATTAGGATTAGTCCCTATAGATATAAACTAGAAATTTTCCAATGCATTACTATTGGGTACGTGCTTTCCATTCCAAATACTTTTTGTCCCCATCAACCATCAGTCCTGCATGCTATGTAATTTGCGCACTGCCATCCAGAGAAGATCTTGCAAGGGACCAGACTGTGTCCAGTAGCTCAAAAAATCCATTAAAATATGGTAAATAAATGCGAAGAGTAAAAAATTATGAAATTCCTAAAGATTGTTATGAAAGAAAATACCTAATAGAAAAATAATTTTCCAAAACAAATAAAGCAAATAATTGAATACTGTAGTGTACAAGGTAATAAGGTATAATGGCTTAAGCTCGATATATTTTTCCATTATCTCTTTTGCTAACTTGCTGGGTTATTTTGGTAACTTCGGTTTGCTACTGACTAAATGTTTTCATTTCTAAAATATATAACGTTAATTATCTATCGCAGTGAAATATACAGTGGTGACAGCTGAAGCCTATTTTCCTTTTTTGTTAAAGATGGTAGCTCTGGTAAATCGATTAAGTATAATATTTTTTCACAAAAAATGGCAAAACCGCCTTCTATCGTGTACAAAATTCGAATATTTCGCTCGAATTGTTTACATTATTCTTGATTTATCAAAAACGGCTTAAATTCCGGTATGATGTTTAGGAGCCCCACTGAAATATTATTTTTTTCCTGTTTTTAGGGTTCACACATATACACATAGTGTATACTTGTGAATGTCAAACAAAATACATTTACTTTAAGATAACAATTGAAATAAAACTTAATATATCCGTCTGTCTGTCTGTCTCCAGGCTGTATCTCATGAACCGCGCGCTATAGATAGTAAGCTGAAATTTTCACAGATGATGTATTTCTGTTGCCGCTATAACAACAAATATTAAAAATAGAATAAAAATAATATTAAAGAGAGGCTCCCGGAATACAACAAATCTAAATTTTTAGCCTTTTTTCGCTCGATATCAATAATGGTAACAGACAGATGCTTGAAATATTCACATAATATTTAGCTGCATGTTAACTTTAATAATAAATAATCAAATTAAAATAAAATAAATATTTAAGGGGAAGGGGGATATTTAAGTTTCCTGTACATTACGGAACCCTTCGTGCGCGACTCCGACTCGTACTTGGCAGATTATTATTTGTTGTTATAGCGGCAACAGAAATACATCAACTGTGAAAATTTCAACCTTCTAGCTATCACGGTTCATGAGATACAGCCTGGTGACAGACAGACGGACGGACAGCGGAGTCTTAGTAATAGGGTCCCGTTTTTACCCTTTGGGTACGGAACCCTAAAAATAATATCTTAATTTTATAGCACCTACTTAATTTTATTGTAGCATTCATTATCTGAAAACTTTTTGTTTGAAAACCAACAAATGTTATAAAATTTCTAATGAGTACAAATGTGAACTTAGGTATATCCGTAAATAAAACACAAAAAGGTTACCAAAAATACATAAAATAGGTACATATGTACTTTAACCTATATGAAAATAAAGGATTTTTTAAGAAGTAGGTATCTAGCTGTCTATACATTGCTACTTGTATTTAAAATGTGACTTGTAACAGTGGTGTTGTCAATAAATGACTGACTATAAAGACTAATAGGTTTTGACTTCATGTTCATTGAACATTCATTATAATTAGAAATAATAGAATTGTGTTAGATGAAAAACACCAACATAAACGTCCTGTCTTCTCAAGTTCTATACACAAACACTAAACTAATGGTTCCAAAACTTAAATCATGTCTTACAATCCCCGATTCCAATATCTATGTGCCCATTCATTTGCCGTAGAGTATAACAAGCTCTGAGAAGCAGTACAAAGACTTAGAGGAGGCTTACTTGTTCCCTTTACTCGTAACCAGTGGGCAGAGAAATTGTCTCAAGTCAGGTAAGCCGCTTTCTTTGAGAGATATGTTAGATTTTCTAGTGGTGAAAGAGGCTTGTGTGGAAAAGACCAGTGCAAACTCAAAGACGGTTTGATTCTGTAACGGCGATGAGTCTAACGTGGGAAATGGTTTTAACTATTTTTCTTATTAAAAATATAGTATAAAAACACGCGGCGTTAAAGCTAATGTAACACTAGGAACTAGAAATTAATGTATACCTATTTTTTGCAAAAAAAAAAAAAAAATACCCCGTACCTCAATAATTTGTTCCAATTTCTCCAGATTTAGCAACTTTGTCAGTAATTTATAAAGCTAAACATTGAATTTTTGTAAGTTCAAGAAGAAGTATAAAAAACACCATTGTCATAATTCATTGTAAAATTAATTGTATACAAAAACATATGAGGCCTAACAGAAACATACCTAAAACGACATTTAAAACGGATGAAGGAAAACAAAAAAATAATTATTTATTTAGTCGGGGACAGACTGGACTGATAAGGAGTGATAAGGACAGATCCGGGGGACAGAATGGAATAATCCCTGCCTTGTACCTATTACTGAAACGGTGTATTGCAAATGCAGTGACCAAATGGTGTACAAAAGGAATTATTATGTTTTGATTGATAATAAGATGGTTAATAACATAAGCAAAACACATACTCGTACCTATTAATTCTTCCAAGCCCAGTTGTATTTGAACTTAAAAATACAATTCGTTCGTATTGTACCTTTTAACTGTAGAATTTTGTGGATGATCTTGAAGCGCAAGTTCTATTAAATAAAATTTAAACAAACTCGATCTTACAAGCTAAGCACTTAAAAGCAATATTAAAAACTTCCTTTTTCAAGGTTCGATATGTGGCAGGATGTAGTCACATATCCTGGTAATTATAAAGAACTATTCCCGCAATGAGACCTTTATTGCAACCCATTCGGTTACTTTTTGTAGCGTAAATTTAACTTCAAAATGAGTGTATAACTATACGTGTTCTTATACCGGCCTTTTAATAAATTCATTGTTGAACATCTATTTTTAGGGTTCCGTACCCAAAGGGTAAAAACGGGACCTTATTATTAACACTCCGCTGTCCGTCCATGTGTCCGTCTGTCTGTCACCAGGCTGTATGGTGATAGGTAGAACGTTGAAATTTTCATAGATGAAGATATTTCTATTTGCGTAATTGTGTAATCTAAGACAATGATGCTAAGTTTTATAGTTCTATGTTAACGGAAAGTACCCTATAGGTTTTGATTCCATTGTGAGTATACCAATGGAAATATGCGGTTTTTAACGTCGTAAATGACTCTAACTTTATAACTATAACTGAGGAACGTCGATTTTTTCTTAACAACAAGAAACAGTAAATATAAACGTGTAAGGTTTTAATTGCAACTCGTTAACTTAACGTTCCTAAGATAAAACATCTTGATAAACGGACAGACAGACGGACATACGGACAACAAAGTGATCCTATAAGGCTTTCGTTTTATTACTTTAGAGGTTCGGAACCCTAAAAAACGTAGTTATTAAGTAGGTAAATTTTTACATAATCTTTTTTTTTAAATATGGTCAAGACTCCGGTTCTTACAAAAACAATTAGCTGTTATCTAGCTCTGAAATAATAATATTTCATATGCAAAAATTCATTAAGCCAATAAAAATATTGTGTAAGTCGAGATGTCAACTTATTCACGCCAGGCACGGATATTATCTAATTTTTTTCATGTAATTAGCACTTCATAATCGCTAGGATTATTAGTACTTACTTAGTTTTTACAGTTGTTTTTTTTAAATGACCTTAATATTATAAGCCTCTAAAAAGTCATATTTTACGCAAAAAATTGGCTGAAAGGTACACTTAAACTAAAAACTTGTCTAAAAAAAATAGTCGTACGAGCGTGCAATATTTCTTACTCAAGCGATTGACAACCAAAAACATAACATGTTTTTAAAGTTTGTGCGTGGTTTCTGCAAAAAGAGAAGCGTCGTAGGTAAGGTCGCCCGTGTGCCATTTTACTAATTTTGTTACGTTGACAGCTGCTCTGTTATTGCTAGTACAACTAAAAGTGTTTGATACTTGGTAGACACAAATTCGCTTTTCATCAGTCCTCGCGCCTACCAAGTATAGTCGGTACCTTGGCTGCTGATTAAAATCTTATTGTTAGTTCACCGTAACGCCACTACGGTTCTCTTTTTGTACATCCTCTACAATTTAAGGGGTGATAAGAGTTTTCTCCCACAACGTAAATTTTATCAAAAATGTATCGCGAAATCTCATTGTTCTACAGAGAATTACTCTGGTCGATTCAGAATCCTCTTAAGACAGGCCTGAGCCATAGATATCCACTTTTAAACAACAACTATCATTACACACAATCAAGGTCTACTTACACAAACCACCAAGGAACTTTCTCCGTAAACTCATCAAATTAACCATTATTTAGCTGCAGTTCTATCACTTGCTAACCGCTGTCCCTGATCACATGGCGGTTTCTCTCTCCTCTCTTTCACTAATTTGTGTTTTGAGGAAACTCACGACAAAGGTCGTTGACCTGTGTTTATTTACTTTGTATCTTGTAGGGAATCGGAGAATTGCTTGTTGATTAACAATTTGACAAAGCTATTTTAACTAATAAAAGCTATTTTTAAACGACTTCCAAAAAAGAGGATATTCTATGTTCGTCTGCATGTTTTTTTTGTATGTTCATCGATAATTCCGCCAATTGTGAACCGGAACGAAAAATTCTTTTTAGCTGGAAAGGGTACCTATGCTCCTGAAGTGGTCCCATTCAAATTATACCAAAATCGGCTGAGCTATTTTTTAAAAATCAACAATAACGTAAACAATTCGAGCGAAATATTCGAATTTTGTACACGATGGAAGGCGGTTTTGCACATTTTTGCGAAAAATAATTATTATACCTGTATTCTGAACTAGGGTTATGCATTTTCGAATAATTGTAGGTACTCATTTGAAACTTCTTAGAGACTTTATTTGCGTTAAATTTTTAATGTGATATTTTTGATTCGATTTAAAATCTGCTAATTGACTCAGCTATTCATCATTTTATCCAACTATTAGCGTATATTTTTTCATACAATATCAGACGCAAATGAAAAGCGTTCTTTTTAGGGTTCCGTACCCAAAGAGTAAAAACGGGACCCTATTACTAAGACTCCGATGTCCGTCCGTCCGTATATCTGTCTGTCACATGACTGTATCTCACGAACCGTGATAGCTAGACAGCTGAAATTTTCACAGTTGCTGTTATTTCTGTTGCCGCTTTAACAAAAAATACTGAAAACAGAGTAAAATAAATATTTCAGAAGGGCTCCCATACAACAAACGTGATCTAGTCGAAGTTTTTTTGCTCATTATTAATAACGGCAAGAGAAATGGGACTAAGGGGGCTCCAACACGGTACGGAACCCTTCGTGCGTGAGTCCAACTCGCTCTTGGCCGATTTTTTTGTATAGGGGACAAGAAGTGTTTACAGTAGAACGTTACTATTTTTATTCGTAGATGCCATTTTTTTAATCCAATCCAATACAATGGTATCTTACAATAAAACATGACGTTCTTACTTTGCAACATTAAAACAATAAATAGAACATCTGTTTTAATTAAAAATGTAGTTTCATTCATCAATCTAAAAGACTTAAAACGATCCTCTGCATTTGATTTGGACTCTTATCGATCTAATATCGATACCCAATCGAAACACTCATATGCTTTAATTAAAACACTCATGATAAACATCTATAAAACCAGGTGTTATACATATCGGGGATGATAGCTCTCTACCACACAATACGTAATGACTCTCAAAATTCCGCGGGGTCCAAGGAATCGTGCTGTAGTTACATTACAGTACCAAAACTTTCAACGGGTCAGCAAAAAATATGAACACAGATATTAAAAACAAATGCTACTTTCAGTTCATCAAAATATTATGTTTATAAACTAAATATTTCACAAGATATATTAACTTGAGTAATTTTTAGTGAAATTGGAAAATATTTGATGAAAATCTATTTCTGAATGCGTCTTGGTCAATTAAAGTGATAAGGACAAAAACATTCATTTAAAATTGAATAATTCTCTATTGATCCAGAACATGACACCAGTTTTACTGATTTTTTTGTCTGTTTATTTTAAGTTACAAAAAACTATTCTAATAGCAAACAACGTGAAGCAACTTTAAAGGAAATTTTAAATTACTCCAAGCAGATAAAATATTTTAAAATTGGGTTCCATTTGAATTCGTCAAGGAATAAGGAAAAGTCTGAAAATTGCTCCGTCACAGCTACATACATGTGTGAGTGCCGTGGTAGGCAGTTTTAACGCAAGCTATGATGCTGTAATAAAAGTGTGCGTCGGGTCTATTAAAACAATTTAGTAGGCCCATTGTTCAAATGTAATAGACAATCCCGCAAGCGCCCCGTGGCGAATTATAATGAGACAAAACTGTATAAAGGAGTGATATAACAAATGAAGCTATCACATTTCTATCAACATATGGCGCGAAAAAACTTCACAGTTCGCAATTAAGATCCGCTATTCAATATTTTTTGCCAATTTCATGTGTTGTATCAAAAACGCCGTAAAGAATTTCTTGAGATCGTTTTGCCACACAAGATCAGGTAACATCTTTTTTTATTTATAACCTGTGAAGTTTTGTTTCGTTGAATCGTTGTTTTCAACCAATTTTAAAACAAGAAAAGGTTTAGTTTAAGAAGAAATTAAACAACTGAACAATTCAAATACAATTTGTGTGCAAATTTAATCACAAATAAAACGGGTACCTAGATTTTTTGATGGATTTTAGCTACAGTAGTAGTAGCTAGTACAATACTTAGTAGCTATCTCGCTACAGTACAATCGATAAGCGCTGGTCGTCATATTTTTGTAAAATATTCAAATGTAATATTCTCATGCAATATTAAAATGAGTCGTCAAATTACAGTCAGTAGCATCAAGCTACCGATATACATTGTTTCCAAAATTATTCAACATAACAAAGAGAGAAAAGCAAAACAATGCATACCGAAGGAAGCAAGCTGCGACTACAAAAATATGTCCCAAAGAAAACAATGGTCAAAACTATTGGTACTAAAATAACCTTGAGTTGATACTTCAAAATATGACGGCTCACTGCGTGCGGTAGGCAATATTAAAAGGCATTTGTAAAAGTAGTTATTATGTTTTAACTCGCCCACACGCAAACGAATGAACGTGCCTCACAAAAGGGAATAACACACATAGAGAAAATACAGCATTTATGACGAAGGAAAACCGTCATGTCAGGACTTTATTTTGACCTCTACAAGAAATCCCGACGTCGCGTTTACTCAACGTTTTCCCACGAATTTGGCGAAACAGAAAAAGACTCGACAAATCTGTCTTGAAATTTAACGATTTATAAAAAGTCGGTTGTCGGACCGACCCCTAGAGGACATTTCGAAAAAGTAATCTATTCCGATAAGCCAACAAGGAGACTGTTCATTTTTATTTTGTCCATTCCCTGAGGCTTAGAACATCTTATGAGAGAGGGTCGAGTGAAGAGCTCTCAGCGGAAAAGATTTGCTTACCAAGCTTTCACTTTTTGTTATGATTGTGTAAGAATTGTAGCAGGTTTGATTGGTAAAGAAAGGAATATTCGATTATTTAACACTTTTTCTCAGTATTTCTGTTACGATTCTTACATTGATATTCCACACGAACAGCTCATTAACAATTAAAGATCTGACTATGTCCTGAACCTACATGCACAACTATTAGAGAACAGACTGTAGGATTATTTCTGTATGTGCTGAGAATTCTGTTGAGGTAAGGTAGACAAATATGACGTATAAGATAACTTTACTAACAATAAAATTTCTCATTGCTTTTAATTACCTACATGAAAACAAAGAAAAGTCTTTCACACACCTTGTGATTCGACTTATGTTTCTGTAGAATCTACTTGTCTAACAATACTGGTTAAAATTGCGACTTAGTATCACTATGATTTAAATTCTTCCCGACTTCCAAAAAGAAGGAGGTATGTTCGTCTGTATGTATTTTTTTGTGGATGCTCATCGATATTTTCGCTAAATATGCACCAAATTAAAAAAAAACTTTTTTATTTCACAAGGGTATACTCTCAAGGTGGTTGCATTGAAATTTTATCGAAATCGGCTGAGCCGTTTTTGATATTTCAACTATACTATACATGGATGTTTTATAGTTGAAATATCAAAAACGGCTCAGCCGATATCTACCAACCCGCACTGGGCCAGCGTGGTGGATATGGCCCAATCACCCTCCGTGGGTAGGCCTACGTCCTGCAGTGGACTATTAAAAAGGCTTCTACTATTCAAATTCTATATACGATTGAAGTCGATGGTTTTATTTTTAGCGAAAAACGATCTGACGAGACATAAGATGAATACCATATCATACCATAATGAGCGTGAGCAAACCTCTTATGGCATATACTCCACATTCAGGGGCATGACGATGCATTCGCCTCCACAGCCTTAATCTCTCTACGATGTGGCCATGATAACGTTGTGTGGCGACTCAACTTGGTAAGTATACTTTGTAACTCGGGAATTGTAGGTTAAATACCTGTATGAAGTATACAGATTCATGCCTGTATGTGAATTCTTTGTTACTGTAGGTGAGAAAGAAGTGCTATCGTGTTAGTTCTGACTTAGTTTAGGCTTGATTTCGTAAAACTACTACTACAAAGCCGTGGTAGTTTAGTGAAGCTGTGGTTGTCTAGTGGTAGTGACACCCACCTTACAATAGTGATGTTGCGGGTTCAAATCTCGGTCACCACTACCGTACAAATGAGTTCTTTGGAATTTTTGCACGGAATTTAACACCACTGGCATTTCGGTGAAGGAAAACATCGTGAAGCTACCTACATATGTCCGTAGAAGAAATTCGATGGCGTAGGTGAAACCACCAAATCGCACTGGGCCAGCGAGTTGGATCTGGCTGGCCCAATCACCCTTCGCGGGTAGGCTTACGCCCTGCAGTAGACTAATAAAAAGGCTGATACAGTATTTTTGAGGAATTTTGCGATGTTCTTAAATTACTATTGCCATGGTTTTGCCTTTTACGTTTATACGTGTAAGTTTTCACTAAAATTACGCGATTTTGGTATGAAAGATTTCTTTTCAAATATAACACATACCATCGTTATCATTCAACAGGAAGACTGCTAGGTATACAGAGACTTAATATATTTCCAATAAGACAGGTTGGAATTGGATTGCATTCAGTTGAGTTTAAGTAGGTATGACATCCACCTACAAGGTCTTTGCATATGCTACCTTTCTAGTTACTTGGTCTCGATTCGAGTGTTTTACGGTCCCATTGGATATCGGTTTTACCAGCTATGTGTCTTGCCCATTACCACTTTAACTTACTTAGGTACTTCAAATCAACTCAAATTTATTTCACAAAACACAGGTGTTACAATTTTCATGTGATGTAGTCAGTAAATACATACCTAGATTGGCATGTTTTAACCATTATGGTATGCAAAATTCTATACCTACATTGTTAATACATAATTTCTTTAATCTAGTATTACCAACAAACTATTAGTTTATGAAAAATACAGAGTCACATATTATATTATATTAAAATTATTACAAAAAAATTATATATATATATATATATATAGATATGTCAAAAAGATTATGACAATATTTTTTTCTATCTTTAAAATCGTCAATAGAAAAATTTGCCTTCTCGATAAGAATTTTTTTAAGTTTCAATTTAAAAATATTTAAATCATGGGTGCCTTTTAGTGATTCAGGTAATTTGTTGTATATTTCTACCCTTTTTACTTACTAAACGTTACCTAAAATAAAATTTGTTAACACAGCAAAACAGATGATAACCCAAACCAACCCCACACTGTAAACGTCAATACAAAAGGCCCTCACCATAAAATACACCAAAATATCACCAAAAGCCAAAACTCAAACGGCAACGGAAGCCTAAAAACCCCCTTTTACATATTAAAATCTACCAATGACAGTTAAAATTCATTGGATTCCGAATGCGACCCCCACCGGTCCCTAAATAAGGTCATAATGCCCCATTTAATAACAAATTAGATCTCGCCGCATTAATGAAACGAGCCAAAGGTTTGTCCCAAAGTCCCCGACGTTTAAGCGACATTTTTAATCGAAATCAATCGTATTAAAATCTTCACAGTATCAGAGATAGAGATATCTCTTGATTACTTTGGTTGCTTCCGCTGTTTGACCGACAAAATTATATGTGGAAGATGGGATTGCGAGATAAAGCTTAAACAAAAGATTGTGATGTTGAATTTGGAAGCAAAATTACATGAGTTTTTGTAACGATTCGGATGTAGAGAATATTACTGTATAGGCCGAATCCTACAAGTTGGATGTGAAGTTAGCTACAACTTGCGCAAAACCCAATCAAAGCGCAGCTTTATGTGAGCTTCAGTCAGGATCGGACATTACGCAGCTTGTGGCTAACTTCACATCCGCCGACTTGTATGATTCGGCCTGTACTTTAAACTGAAGACAACTATGTTGATACATGGGTTCAAGTAAGCCTATAACTAAGTGTGGTGCGCTTCATGTTCAGCCACTTCGTCATCATCGAATCTACTACCGTAGTTTGACTTCTACCGATTGAACCTTGGCCTTCCCTATCAATTGGAATTCTAAATATCTGATCGAATTTTCGAGCAAATAATCCCGAAGTGAAAGTAGTAAAAAAATGTCCGAGCGCCGTCATACATACCTACCTAGATAATATGTACCTACATTTAATAAATCGAAATGACCCG
The DNA here is from genome assembly GCA_964007245.1 of Hypomecis atomaria. Classification (NCBI taxonomy): domain Eukaryota; kingdom Metazoa; phylum Arthropoda; class Insecta; order Lepidoptera; family Geometridae; genus Hypomecis; species Hypomecis atomaria. Next base: position 15,773,734 of record OZ023291.1, read on the forward strand.
TTTTCTCGAATCTCGACGCTATGTCACCTAATTAGTGCTTGTAACCGAGCACTTTAGCATCGCTCGGAGCACTTTAGCATCGCTCGGCGTTGTAGTCGGCTTGCAATCACCTTACAACTAACTAAAAAGCCTGCCCCCTACGTAGCTTGGGCAAGGTTTTGGCTCGGACACTTTTTTTGCACGATTGTGACTCTATAGATACTTGATCGATGGATTGGGTAAAATTATTTTGTTCTAAAACCATCTAATCTAGCTTCCAGTCGTCAACACAGTCATCCATTATAATGAGGCAAACTGGACCTCGAGGGCATCACGCCAGAAGCATGGAACAGAAGCGTGGTGGTGTTGTTTTTCAAGAAAGGTGACAACACCTTATTGAAGAACTACAGACCCATCTCGCTTCTGAGCCATGTTTATAAGCTGTTTTCAAGGGTCATTACGAACCGTCTCGAGCGCAGGCTTGATGACTTCCAGCCTTCCGAACAAGCCGGTTTCCGAAAGGGCTTTAGCACCATGGACCACATTCATACGCTGCGGCAGGTTATACAGAAGACCGAAGAGTATAACTTGCCTCTTTGCTTAGCGTTTGTGGACTATGAGAAAGCCTTTGATTCGGTCGAGACTTGGGCTGTGCTCGAGTCTCTCCAACGATGCCGTATTGACTATCGGTACATCGAAGTGTTGAAGTGCTTGTATAATAACGCCACTATGTCGGTCCGAGTACAGGAAGAGAGCTCCAAGGCGATCCCTTTAAAAAGAGGCGTAAGACAGGGAGACGTCATTTCTCCGAAACTGTTTACGGCTACTTTGGAGAACGCCTTCAAGCTCCTGGAATGGAAAGGATTCGGCATCAATGTCAATGGCGAATACCTCACTCACCTTCGGTTTGCCGACGATATAGTAGTCATGGCAAAATCGATGGAAGAGCTCAGCACGATGCTCGAAGGCCTCAATCGGGTTTCTCAACAGGTGGGTCTTAAGATGAACATGGACAAGACGAAAGTCATGTGTAATTCCCATGTTGTACCCACCCCGATCTCTGTTGGGAACTCGGTTCTTGAAGTCGTTGACTCGTACGTCTACCTAGGACAAGTAGTCCAGTTAGGTAGGTCCGACTTCAAGAAAGAGGCCAATCGCCGAATCCAACTCGGCTGGGCAGCGTTCGGAAAATTGCGTAGCGTCTTCTCGTCCGACATACCTCAGTGCCTCAAGTCGAAAGTTTTCGACCAGTGTGTGTTGCCAGTGATGACTTATGGCACAGAAACGTGGTCTCTCACTATGGGCCTTATTAGTAAGCTCCAAGTAGCCCAACGAGCTATGGAGAGGGCTATGCTCGGAGTCTCTCTGCGAGATCGAATCAGAAATGAGGAGATCCGTAGAAGAACCAAAGTTACCGACATAGCCCAACGGATTGGCAAGTTGAAATGGCAATGGGCAGGGCACACAGCGCGGAGGACTGATGGACGATGGGGTCGAAAAGTTCTCGAGTGGAGACCACGTACCGGCAAGCGCAGCGTAGGACGTCCACCCACAAGGTGGACGGATGACCTCATTAAGACCGCAGGATCGCGCTGGATGCAAGCCGCTTCCAACCGGTCTTATTGGAGATCCATAGGGGAGGCCTATGTCCAGCAGTGGACTTCTTATGGCTGATGGATGGATGGATGAAGTAGAAGCATATAGTGGCATACACTAGATATGTATCAGTGTAATATACCAGTAAGATTAGTGAGAACATATAACATCTAAACGTGCTCCTTATTGTATTCAAAACAATGGAATATCTCAGAGATTAGAAAAGGTTCACGTCCTTTGCAGTACGTAAAATAACTTTACAGAAGATTTCGGTGTACTCCGATAATGTGAAACATATTGCGATCCGTATTTCATTTTAAATTAGAGCAAGGGGCGAATGCAAACGGTGTGAAAGCGATAATGGCCAAAGATTGCGTTTACGGACAAATAGCTTTAAAACTTTGCCTGCGTTTGGTCATTATTTAAATCTCGCTAATGTTATTTTCAAATTAAACATTTTTACTGTTGTGTTTACATGCATTTGCTTACTTCAGCGAATACCATACCTAAGTGACAGTAAAGTTAGTGATAAATTGAAGTTTTTAATAGTGTTTGAATAGCTCCCAATATTTGTTAAATAAAATTAAATTTTCATCGCATCTATAGATCATGATGTCGGTATTTACAGTAAGCAGGTGTACAGTAGTACTACTTATACTGTTCTTGATAAATCTAAATAGCTTAAATGAAAACTGACCGTTTAAAGTAGATCAAAATTAAGTTCTAAAGAGTCTGTTACAAACAAACAGACATGTGAAAGTAATAAAAGCGTCTTATTAATAGAGATCCGTTTATTGAATCAGGCGTTACTTTGCGGAAGTTCATCTTCAAATTCTTGTTTTGAATAAATATTTAGTGTATTTCCGCTCTGTCGTAGTCATATAAGTTAAGGGTACTATTCAAAATTCAAATTAAATCACAAACAAAATTAGTAATTAATCATCAAACTGTAGCATGGTTCGACTATGGTTAGGTCAGGTTAGAAAAGTTAGGCTTAGGTATGTTTACAAAATATGAATGAACCTGAAACAAAATTTTTAATTAATCCGTTTAAAATAATAAAAAATAATTAAACCTATAACAAAAATAGTAATTAGTAATCTATTTAAAAAATGTAGTAAACCTGAAAAAAATATTTAATTAATATGTTAAAATTACAAATATAATTTATTTATTAAAAATGGTATAAAATAATTGAAAAAATACTTAGTCAATAAATAGCACCCTTATTCTTACTGTACTCTATTCGACACGTGTTTCGCCTCTAAACGAGGCATCTTCAGGACGTGTTGACTCTTCGAGCTCACTCGCTTTAGAGTACAGTAAGAATAAGGGTGCTATTTATTGACTAAGTATTTTTTCAATTATTTTATACCATTTTTAATAAATAAATTATATTTGTAATTTTAACATATTAATTAAATATTTTTTTCAGGTTTACTACATTTTTTAAATAGATTACTAATTACTATTTTTGTTATAGGTTTAATTATTTTTTATTATTTTAAACGGATTAATTAAAAATTTTGTTTCAGGTTCATTCATATTTTGTAAACATACCTAAGCCTAACTTTTCTAACCTGACCTAACCATAGTCGAACCATGCTACAGTTTGATGATTAATTACTAATTTTGTTTGTGATTTAATTTGAATTTTGAATAGTACCCTTAACTTATATGACTACGACAGAGCGGAAATACACTAAATATTTATTCAAAACAAGAATTTTAATAGAGATCCGATCTTACCATTCGCTTAAATATACTAACTACGAGTATCTTGAGTAATTTTTGACTCCCTAGTTCCAATAAGATTCCAGATAGAAGCTAGCTTTACCGGAAATAGTTATCTAATGATAACTATTTCGTTCTATATATAATGTTGATAATGAGGATGATGATTACTAGTTCAGAGCCTGTCCTAGATTTTTATCAGCCTGCCCTGGCTAGTCTGGCTATAGCCAGATCTTGAATAAAATCAATTAGAATCAGCTTACTTTCCCTCTCCCTTAAGAAAGTCCTAGAAGGAAGAAAAAATGGGGGCGGCTGAGCTAACTGGCCTAGAGCGGCCCAGTGTGCTAGTCCACCCCTGTACAGTACAAAAAAGACAAAGATAATAAATACAATCAGCTAAGGCAGAAGTAAACATTTAAGTTCAGCAGTGGACTCAAAAAAGGCCCGTGAAGTAGGTAACATGGCTCTCAGAGTAGTTTGATTAAGTGTTTATTAGCGATCACGGAGTAAAGTAACGTTCGGCACGTTAATTTTTCGAATGGGTGACCACGGGTGGCAGCGCTGCTATGGCTCAGAAAACACGTGTGGGTACCGATTGTTTTAGTCGTTTAACCATGTTAGAGCTTTTATTTACCTACTGTAAAGTAGGTACATAAGCGGCCAAAAAAATTAGAGACGAATTTGCCTCCTTAGTAAGTAAATAAATAATAAATATTAGGAGGCATCTTCCACACGATCTCTGACCCCAAACTAAGCGAAGCTTGTGATATGGCTGCCAGAGACTGATATAATTATACTTACTACATAAACATATTTTTAAATAGTTACTTATATAGATAATACCTAAATAACACCCAGACACAGATCATCTGTTCTTCACAAATATTTGCCCTATGTAGGAATCAAACACACGCCTCTTTGACTCAAGCGTCAGGGTCACTAACCACTGAGCCACCGAGGTGTCAAGTACAGTACTCGTATCTATATCATGCGAGAAACCTATTCGACGCGCAGCTTTGTGCGAGCTTCGGTCTGGATCGGATATTGCGCAGCCTGTAGCTAACTTCACATCCGCCGACTTGTGTGATTCGTGTGATTTTTAAACCTTCGCGATTTGAGCACATCATTTTACAAAAATGCATTTGGTTGCGTCACGCGCAGACGTCTGCCCGTGACCACGACCAATGCAACTTGGTTGAAAATTGAACCAAGAGAGGTACTTAATTAGTACATACCTACCTATCTCATGTTTTATTGCGCGATAAGTCCCGTATTAACATAGTAGGTTAATGTATGATGCGATCTACACAAATATGAGATTCAGTTTTAAAGGTGTTAGAACATTAGTACAAATATCAAGGTACAAACATAACTTGCTGTACTACTAAATGCTACGTCAGAGCTTTTAATGATTGCCTCGATGTTATCAAACTAGCGATCTCAGAGGGTCTACCGCCCACTTCCTCAAATGTTCTTCCACAATGGTTAGATTTCCAAAAGTACTGTTCCAAGGAACGCATAATATCGTATGTCACGCCACGGGATGCCGCGGCGAACGACTGGCTGTGTTTTGATATCTTAAAAGAAGAGTACGGGAAATACGATACTATGAGCAGTTTTGGAAAAAAAACGTATTTACGATTACCAATGATGTTAACAATATCTTTTGTAATCAATAATTTACATTGTTTTATTAGCGTAGCGTAGTTCGACTAGGTGTGTCAGCGACAACAATAATTGGCCAAGTACGAGTCGGACTCGCGCACGGAGGGTTCCGTACTGTATGGGAGTCCCGCTTAAATATTTATTTTATTTTAATTTAATTATTTGCTATTGAATTGTATATCCAATTAAACATTCTGTGAATATTTCAAGCATCTACCTGTTACCATTATTAATATCGAGCGAAAAACGTTTAAAAATTCAGGTTTGTTGTATGGGAGCACCCTTAAATATTAACTTTATTTTATTTTTGTTGTTATAGCGGCAACAGAAAAACATCATTTGTGAAAATTTCAGCTTTCGAGCTATAACGGTTTATGAGATAAAACCTGGTGACAGACAGACGGACAGACGGACAGACGGACAGACGGACAGACGGACAGACGGACAGACGGACAGACGGACAGACGGACAGACGGACAGACGGACAGACGGACAGACGGACAGACGGACAGACGGACAGACGGACAGACGGACAGACGGACAGACGGACAGACGGACAGACGGACAGACGGATAGACGGACAGACGGACAGACGGACAGACGGACAGACGGACAGCGGAGTCTTAGTAATAGGGTCCCGTTTTTATCCTTTGGGTACGGAACCCTGAAAAGTAGTTACGATTATCACGATATCTTTTGTAATCAACAATTTACCTACATTGTGTTATTATCATAGCGTAACTTGACTAGGTGTCTGTCAGCGACAACCAAAATGAAGCAACGTTCTACACCGTCAGTCTTTGGATGGGTGACCGCGTGTGTAATTATCTAACTAAGCGCTACCATGGCTTGGTTTTCACGCTAAATTGTAAGTCCTGGTTGTTTTAACCTTTTAGCCATGTCAGAAGTCTTCATGCTCACTTAAATCTCTGATACCAGAGTTAGCCCGCCTTTACGAAATAACTTATTGCTTTATTCCTGGTTGATTCAGGAATGTTAGTTCTATATTTTAGATAAATAAATAAGTAAAGTGTTGTATGCAATCCAGACGTTCTTATTCGAAATTATTAGGAAGGCTTTCATTGAGTTTGAACAATTCGGTAGTGTAGAAACGTCTTACGTTTAAAATTATTTAGGTATCATAGTATCACTTATTATTGTATTTGTATTGAGATTGTAAATATTGTAGTCGAGAAAATACGATCTTTAGAAAAGGATGCTTCTACTCGTATACCTAAATTACCTAATTAGTTGTTGAGCGCGACGACGACGAGCGTCCTCCAAAGCGCAGAAAACTTCCCTCGAATAAAACACATAACTCAGAGACCGACGGTTTGTTTACCGTACCGAAAATTCAAAGATAACAAAATACATCATATGGCTCACTAAATTCATTACAAAAGTCATTTGCGTGATTCAGGATTTTGTCGCTCGATGAACGGAGCCATCTATGATTTTTAGGATTGAACTAATTTGCTTAGTATCTAGGTATATAAAAGGTTTAAAAGATAACAATGCTTGAAGCGCTCCAACAGTAGTAAATAAATGTCAAAGTCAAAAGTATTTATTCGTAGAAGAATTCGATTTTTTATATTAGTGTAGGGTATTTGGATAAGTTTTATTTGTTTTATTGTCGGTAGTTTTGTCACGCAATAAATGGAGTTATGAACGGACGTGTCGTTGTGTTATTTATTGCCAATACCAGGATATATCTCAGTGGCGACTAGATAATTAAGAATCCGCGTGTGATAAACAACATTGAACTGTTATTTAGAGGAGAACAATGTCTATCGGCAGGATTTTCCGATGTCATTGTCCGATGAAATTGGGTCTAAACATGTAATTCTGGTATTTTTCAGGTCACAATCTGTCCCCCGTCCCGTCCTGTCGAGCACGCAACATCTAAGAAGCACGCTGCGACACAATATATTTGTACCACAGAGCTATTACAACTAGAGAGACCGCGCTGTGGACGTCCTACGCTGCGCTTGCCGGTGCGTGGTCTCCACTCGACAACTTTTCGACCCCATCGGTCATCAGTCCTCCGCGCTATGTGCTCAGCCCATTGCCATTTCAACTTGCCAATCTGCTGGGCTATGTCGGTAACTATTTGGTTCTTCTGCGAATCTCCTCATTTCTGATTCGATCTCGCAGAGAGTCTCCGAACCAAGGTTTGCATGGCCGGTAATACCCTCACCCTCACGGGCCATTTACGTAAAATGTGCCCAAAGATGACCAACAATTCCGTCAGCGGCGCGTACGCTCAACACTACGTCGGGGAGGCGGACGAGTTGAGTAGTTGCGGCAGCGAAGAGGTACAGAATATTAATTATCGTTAGATGAATGTCCACCCATCATAATACCGATCAGAATAGATAACAAGGTTGTAAATTATGGAGTGCGAAACGGGTTGCGCAGTATCATGCATCAGCCAAGTCATGTTCGAAAACATTTCAGTCTTATGAACATAATAAAGTGTAAACTTTTGCTTAGGTATTATACCGGCGAAACAATTCACCCGGTAGGACTAATTAGACCGCGTGTTAAATATAAAGATAAAGAGCGCTATTAGGATTTGTATATTATTGATATTGGAAAAACGATGTTAAAAAGCAGACAGTGGCTAGCGGAGCTAGGCATACAAATACCAAATGTTTATTGCGATGTTAACAATATCTCAAACGATTGTTTTAAATTCGAACAATTCAGTTCCAGATACTGTGAAGTATTCGAGGAGGGTTTGGGACTGTTCACCGGCGGTAAGGTCAGCATCCACGTGTGGGAGGGCGCTCGGCCCGTGTTCATGCGAGCGCAGCCGCTCGCGTGCGCGCACCGCGAGCCCGTAGAGCGCGCGCTGGAGCAGCTGGTGCACGACGGCGTGCTCACCCCCGTGCAGCGCTCCGACTGGGCCACGCCGATCGTGGTCGTCCCAAAAAGACGGTAACATTAGGATATGCGCTGACTACAAAGCTACTTTAAATAAAGTGCTTGACGTCGACCGTTATCCTCTGCCACGGGTGGAAGATCTGCTAGCTAGGTTGCATGGTGGGAAGCGGATTACCAAAATCGACCTATCTCAGGCCTATGCCCAGCTAGAGTTAGATGATACTAGAGATTATACGGTTTTAAATACTCACAAAGGTATGTTCCGCTATAATCGATTAGTATACGGACTAGCGTAGAGACCGGGTATTTTTCAAAAAAAATTAGAACAGCTATTTGCGCGAGTTCCTTACGTAGATGTTCTTGGATGACATAACTATAACGGGAAAAGACGACCAGGATCATTTAAATAATTTACACAAAGTATTCCAAATTTTGCAAAAAAGGCCTCAAAGTAAGGAAACATAAATGTACGTTTTTTGCCGAATCGGTAACGTATTTGGGGTATGTCATAACGAAGCGTGGGGTACATACGTGCCCAGAGAAATTCAAGGCTATCACGGAGACACCGGTCCCGTCAAACGTATCGGAGTTGCGGTCGTTTTTAGGAATGGTTATGTATTACGCAAAGCTTACTGAAAACCTGAGTTCTATTGCTGCACCTTTGTATTATTTATTGCGAGCGGGAGTAGATTGTTTATGGAAGAAGGACTTTCAGGTTGCGTTTGATAAGATAAAGCAGTTATTAACATCTTATAAGGTTTTAGTTCACTATTCGAACGATTTACCTCTGATTTACACATCAGACGCCAGTTCCGTCGGCATCGGATGTGTGATCTCCTACGTCACGGAAGCAAGGGAGAGACCTACAGCATACGCGTCGCGGGCGCTAAATAAAACTTATCCAAATACCCTTCAATTAGGTAGGTTTTTTTTTTATTTCGAATAGGTTTTCGTTTGACCACATATTGCCAGGCAATACATAACATCAGGGATGTTAAGCAGATAATTATGCTGGTTAGGTCTGGAGGCCTCTGAAAAAGGTTGATAATTAAACCTTGGGATAATTTTACCAATTTAGCTATGAGCTGTTTCGTGTTAAGCTATAATATTTTTTTTTTTATATACTAGCTATTGTTACTAATAGTTACGAGTAAAGAGTTGCAATAAACTGTATCTCGACTTTATAGCAACTTATCATTGAGAAATTTCTATCTATATGTCATTCGATTATCGTGAAAAATATAGAGATTAATCACTAAAATATAAACTGAAGAAACTCCACTTCTCTTAATCAACAGAAGTGTCCACTAAAGCAATAAAACAGCTACAAAAACTGAACTGTTCTAATTGGTTTAAGCAAATTGTCCGTTAACTTCGCTCCCAAGTCAAATAAGAACTGAAACTAAATGTGGACGTGTTAAAGAAATTGCGAACTGTGCAACATTAAACATTCGCACTGGTCGTAAAATTAGGGAATAATTGCGCGATTCGATCTGAATTAATTAAAATTGCGAGCAGGTATTGAATTACTTGGTTTAATTCCTTCAAAAAACAAAGATACTTTTGATTACATATGAAGGGATACAGTATACTGCACCAACTAGGTATGTGAATATTTCAGGAACACTATGATAATGAATTCGTGTAAACAAAATGTGTGTCATATCCATTGGTTGCTTATAAAAGTGGGTGAATACCTACTCGCACAAGTAATAATTTTAATTTTCGCAAAATTTGCACAGCCGATTTCAATCGTGTGCAAAATTCGATGTATATATTTATTGATTATTCAAAAACGGCTCAGCTGATTTAGATAAAGTTTAATTAAAACCACATTGAGAGTTCAACTAAAAATATTTTTTTAAAACGGTTTACAATTGGCGAAAACATCGATGAATATGCACAAAAAAATGCAAGTGCAAGTCCCTCCGCGCGGAAGAAGTGAAACTTCGACGCAACAGTGCTTTGTTGGAAGCAACCTTGTTGGAAGTCGCATTAGAAGGTTCACTTTAAAAAAACACGCACACAAGAAACCTCCACTTTTTTGGAAGTCGGTTAAAAATCCAAGTCACACAATGCAGTACGCTCTTACAAACAAATTAATGATCAGCGGGCTGAGTTTTGTCAGCCGGCGTAGTGTACGCAATAGATAAAGAACTGACAAAAATCAGCAATCACAAAGGCTACTTCAGGTAACCCAATCCCTTTTTTAAATCATCAAAGCAAGGACATTCTCACGCTGTTATCTTTCTACAAAGATGCGATGTTCACACTGTAGTCTTCTAAGAAAGTCGCTAGCTTAAGAATTAAAAAAAACTCTTATCAAGATTCCTTATCTTGCCGCTTTAGTTTAAGTTTACAAGCAGGTCGGGAGCTTCCTAAATGAATATTAAGATTTGATACCGCGAATTCGTATAGAATCGCATAAATTTAATATTATCTTACCATTATCTGGACATCTCATGTGGGACAGTTTGATGAACACTTTGTTAGAAGAATGTTTATAGAGGTTAAGGATCTGATGAGAATATTAATTAGATCTTGAATTAATTTGCTAAATTTGTTCTGAGATAAAGCTTTGTCTCAGAAAATAAGGTTGTTTTTATGTTAATGACGAAATTTAGTTTTAAATTTTCGTGTTTATTAGTGTCGTAATATTAAAAAGCTAGAAATAGAGTAAGAAGGAAAATTTACGTAGGTAAAAGGTCATAGAGATTAAAACGTAGGTATAGAATTGTAACTAATACACAATCGTAGTACATTATTCAATTTTATTAAATAATACTAATGTTATAAATCCGAAAAGTTTGTTGGTTTGTTCCTCTTTCACGCAGCAACGGAGCAACGGATTGACTTGATTTGACATGGATATAGATCAAAGGACGGAATGTGACAGATACTTTTTATCCCGTGGGATAACACAAAAGTCAAAATACCACGCGGGCAAAGCAGCGCAAAAGCTAGTTACTTAATAAAATCAAATATGTACTACTTGCGACCCGCCCCGGCTTCGCACAGGTTTATTATAAGTACATTTAAACCTTCCTCTTGAATCACTCTATCTATTAAAAAAACCGCATCAAAATCCGTAGTGTATTTTTAAAGATATAAGCATACGTCCCCATGTAAGTACATGGGGACAGCGGAAACACCTTTGTTTTATACTATGCAGTGATGATTGTGCATTTGTCACAATTTTATACCTACGTTGTAATTTCTATGACCTAGGTAATTACCGACAAAAAGTTACTACTTTATTTCTAGCTATACTTGAATTTTTAGTACTTAGGTAATATTACGACACTAATTAACATCAAAATCTAATACTATCTATTTTTGTAATTGCAGTGAATTAGGTAAGTTTTTTTCCACTTTCGGGAAAAAATAACCTAGAACTAAGACAGTAATTTTAGCTCTTTAATTATTCCCGTTTTTCTTCTTCTTATAGAATGTACCTCTACAAAATTATCAGTATTAAAATCGTTACACTTCCAGTTTAAAGTAAGGAAGCTATTCGCAAGACGTTGTTAGCTAAGGAAAACATAGTTGTATAATATTAGTAACAGTGGGAGTAAAAATACCAAGAAAATTTTATGCACAAGTACTTTAAGACTTGAAAAATACGAGTACCATGGCTTGCGGGAGAGATTATATTCCATAGCAAAAAGCTAATTTTAAAGCGTCAGTACCTACATAGTTATATTTTAAATAGAAAAAAAAAAATGTACACGTGGTATATTGGTAAATGAACAAAAGATTTTTAATGCAATTGAAAGTTTAACGTCCAATCAATTGTATTTATTTTGTTATTTGAACTAACTGGATACTAGTGGACACTTATTTAATTATTATTATTTTTATTTGCAGTGGATAATAATTATTTCAGAAATAAATACTATAAAATTACTAATATTTTTATATACTACTTTTTTGACGTTTCAACCGAAGAGCATCACTACAGAGTATAAAACAAAGTCGCTTCCCGCTGTCTGTCCCCATGTATCCTATATCTTTAATACAACGCAACGGATTTTGATGCAATTTTTTTAATAGATAGAGTAATTCAAGAGGAAGTTTTGTAAGTATAATACATCTGTGCGAAGCCTGGGCGGGTCTAATGATATTTAACACGTACCTATCTCATTTAATCAAGCATCAAAAATATGACTCGTTTCGACTCAAACCATTTCCAATTCATCGCTTCACACCAAAACAAATACGCCCCCAAAGCTCCAGACAAATTGTTTGTTTTACACTCAAAATGAATCGAAGTGCCGATGCTATCGATATAAAATACAGATCCGAAAATCAAAATCGCATTCACTGACAGAATATTAATTTTAAGTTATCATCGCATCCCGGACCCCTGGCGTGTATCGCGCAAACATGACTAACAATAAAGTGTACAATTTTGGGCAATAAATAAGGATATTTTAACAGTTTGCCGCCTTTGCCTCTTGTTTCATTGTTCTTTTGGAACATGAAATAAACCAGAAGGACTTTTTAGATGCGATAAAATGAAATACGCTGCTATTTGTCGCCGCACAACGAGAATATGAGATAATATTGTTACGTGATGGGTTCTTGGATAATCAGTTAAAACGCCGATTGTTCACTTTGCACTTTATTTCACAAAATCACAGTCCACACGACACAACTGGTTCGCACAACACTTCACACTGGCACGAATATTCACACAACTAGTCACTTCACAATCACTGGTACCGCACTTGAACACGAGATGTTTTCGCTCCGGTATAAAACGCGATAACTGCCACAAACGAAAACCATCGCCCTATTTATATCGGAATAAGGGTTCTCTAGAAATCTGTAGAATATTCGGTGCCATTGTGACTGACAAAGTAAACAAGTGTAAATTTCGAGAAACCCTATTGTTCCTAATTATTACGAAAACACCACAAAAAATCTAACAAACAACAAACAATAGACGCGACACAAAGGCCGGTGCCGCCTGAGTCATAAAACCATAAATCTCGCGGTTAAGTGTAAACAACTAGCCGTCGTACCGCGCGCGGCCTAATGCGTAACACCGCCTCCTCCCAAGACATGCTCGTCCCGAGCATCGTTGCATCCGTGATATCGCGCCAATCGATCCACGTGAACTATTTTGGGGGCACCTCGAGGTCCTTTCTGTATGCGGAACGTCACGTCGTTGATCTTGGTCACCACTCGGTACGGTCCATCCCATTTGGCTTGTAGCTTTGGAGACTTCCCTTTGCTGCGTATGGGATTGTGCAGCCATACCATCGAGCCTTCCTCGAACCCAGGATTGTTAGCCCTTCTGTCGTATCGAGTCTTCATTCTTTCAGATGCTTGCTGGCCATGCTCTCTAATGTGCTCATAGATGTCGTTCATCTTGTTCCGGAGGTCACTGGCGTACTCAGTTATGGGTTGTGGAGAATCCGGTGGAATGCCAGTTATTAAGTCGGCTGGTAGCCGTAATTCACGTCCAAAATTGGCAAAAGCGGGAGTGACATTTGTGCTCTCATGAACAGCACTTCGGTATGACAACAAAAATGGCTGGATATGCTTGTCCCAATCCCGTTGTTTGCTTCCGACTACTTTTGCCAGGTACCTCTCCAGAGTTTGGTTGAATCGCTCCACCATTCCATCTGATTGCGGGTGGTAAGACGTTGTCCTTGTTTTGTGTGCACCCATTAACCGACACGTCTCTTGAAACAGCTGAGATTCAAAATTTCTTCCTTGGTCACTGTGGATTTCCAATGGTACTCCAAATCGACAGAATACTTCATGCACTAATTTGTCTGCTATCGTCGATGCCTCTTGGTTCTGAATTGCGAAGACTTCCGGCCACTTGGTGAAGTAATCCATGACGACAAGGAAGTACTTGTTGCCACTTTCACTCACAGGAAATGGTCCGGCCACATCCAGTGCGATTCGCTCCCATGGTGCTCCAACATTATACAGCTTTAATGCTCCTCTGCTGCGGGTATGCGGACCTTTCACTGATGCACAGCTCGTACATTTCCGTACCCAGTCTTCTACGTCATCTCTGCAGTTGATCCAGTAAAACCTTTCTCGAATTTTCAAGAGTGTCCGTTTCACACCCAGATGTCCTCCCGAAAACCCTTCGTGGTACAGCTTCAAAACTTCAGGTATCTTTGCTCTGGGTACAACCATTTGGAGATGGCACTGATTGCCACGAGCATTTTCCCATTTTCGACAAAGTACTCCCTCCTGAAGCACCAGACTATCCCATTGCGCCCAATAGCTCTTTGTCGTAACACTCATTGAAGCAATAGCACTCCAGTCTGGCTTAGGAGCATCTGATTCCATCCATTCAAGAATCGGCTTGATGTCGGCGTCTTCTTCTTGTGCAACCTGAAGGGTTTCTTTCCATTCGTCACCGATGTCAGCTTTGAGCATTCTGACGGGCACTGAATCTTTCGACTCATGTCTTGAGCAATGCTTGCAGTCCTCTGAGCATGGCCTTCTTGACAATGCGTCCGCGTTGCCATGAGATTTTCCACTGCGATGCTCCGTGGTGAAGTCAAACTCTTGTAGTTGCTCAATCCATCTTGCCACTTGGCCTTCGGGATCCTTAAACTGTAGTAGCCACTTAAGAGCAGCGTGGTCGGTCCTCAGATGGAATTTTCGCCCGAGCAGGTACTTGCTAAAATGTCGCAATGTCTTAACCACTGCAAGTAACTCTTTTCTGGTCACACAGTAGTTCCTTTCCGGCTTGGACAGGGATTTGCTGAAATACGCAATCACCACTTCTTGGTCTCCTTTCCTTTGTGACAGTACTCCTCCAATGCCGGTGTTGCTGGCGTCAGTGTCCACGATGAACTCGTTCTCTGTGTCCGGAAAGCCAAGAATAGGCGTATTACAAAGTCGCTTCTTTAGCTCTTGAAAAGCTGCGTCGCAATTTTCATCCCAGAGGAAGGGTCGTTTTTCCTCAGTCAGTCTATGCAACGGCTTGGCTATGTCAGCAAAGTTCTTCACGAATCGCCTGTAGTAGGAGCATAAACCCAAGAATGCTCTAACTTCCGTCTTGTCTTTTGGCACAGGCCAATCCTTGACAGCACTGACTTTTCCTGGATTCGTCTGTACGCCAGCTTCGGAAATCACATGTCCCAGGAAATTCACTTGCCTCTTGAAGAAGGAACATTTCTTCGGACTCAGCTTGAGATTGGCTGCGCGAATCTTAGTCAATACTCGTTCCAGGTTTTGCAGATGGTCTTCGAAGGTTTTTTCCACAATTATGATGTCGTCCAAATAGACTAGGCATGCATCTCCAATCAGTCCCGCGAGCACTAACTCCATTAGTCTTTCGAACGTAGCGGGCGCGTTGCACAATCCAAACGGCATCACGTTGAATTGCCACAGGCCTTTTCCCGTCGAAAATGCGGTCTTCTCTTTATCTTTAGGATCTATTTCCACTTGCCAGTATCCGCTCTTCAAGTCCAGCGTAGTGAACCACTTCATACCTGTCAGTGTATCTAACGTGTCATCAATCCTCGGCAAAGGATAGCTGTCTTTCTTCGTTACGTCGTTGAGTCGTCGATAATCAACGCAGAACCGCATACTGCCATCCTTCTTTTTCACTAGAACCACTGGCGAGCACCACGGACTGGATGAAGGTTCTATCACACCATTGCGAGCCATGTCTTCGATCATTGACTTAACTTCTTTTTCTCGAGCCACTGGTATCCTTCTTGGCCGCTGTCGAATCGGTGACACGCTTCCTGTATTTATTGTGTGCTTCACTAATCCAGTCTTCCCGTTGACAGCATCATCGAGAGCAAATATGTCAGTGTAGCGCTGCAGCATCTTCTTTGCCATCAGAAGTTCTCTTTCGGTCAGGTCTTTACGGGAATCTTCCAATAGCGTTGACACTGTGTAACTCCCAGCACAGTTGTATTTCTCCTTTGGTTGTTCTTGGCATCTGCGCATCCAGTCTACTTCTTCACAAGTACCAATTGGGGTTCCTCCTTTGATGAGTTGTTCCTCGTTACTTGTGTTGAGAACACGCACCACAGCGGTATTAGTAGTCCTCACCAGAGTTCGGGCCAATAACCATGGTTGATCACCTTCCGACTGTTCTATTAGCACACATCGTCGTTGATGTTCCAACTTCGGCGGTAATCTAACTGCCACAATGGTCTCCGATCTAGGTGGAAGAACTGTTCTCTGCAGACAATAAACCTTTCCTGATGTGGCGCCTTCCATGAAGATTTCTTCTCTTCCACACTTCAAGATTCCTTGGTTGACGTCTATCTCGCAATGATGTTCTCGCATGAAGTCAAGACCCAGAATGCAATCGTCGACTATATCAGCCACAATGACTTTGTGTTGGAAAGTTTTCTCACCCAACTTTAACTCCACCAGCTTCTCTCCTCGGACGGAAATGTGCTGACCGGTCGCTGTCAGAAGTTGAACTGTTTTGCAGCTTTCGAAGCTCGGAAGAAAGCGCTTAGCCAGTCGGGAACTGATGACAGTGCGAGAAGCTCCTGTATCCAATGTCAGCTTGCAAGAAGTTCCATTGATGGCACCATTGATGATCAAGCTGTTCCCATCGTGAGCTTGTGAGATCAAAATCTTTGGCTTTTCTGGCCCGGATAACATTCGCCATTTTCCGCTTTCTTCAGCAGGTCGTTTATTCCTCCATAGTGAATGCGTTGCCTCGCAATCCTTCCGTTCTTCCAATAGTCGATCGGCCCTGGTTCGGCATGGCTTTGGGCAATTCTGCCATAAATGGCCTCTCTCTTCACAGTTGTGGCATCTTGGACCAAACCTCGTACGATGTGACGCTTCTTTAACTTCCCTTAAGTGTTGAACATCTCTCGCTGGATTTCGTACAGCTTCCACTTCCAAGGCTTGGGCCAAAGCTTCCTTTAGTGTTTTATGATGCCCGAGTTTCACTGCAGTTCTAACTTCAAAGTCTGCTATACCGTTAGAAAACGCTTCCACTAGATGCTCGTCGTTGGGTAACGGTGTTGACTGATAAGCCTTCCGGAACAGTTTCTCCACCTCGACGGCCCACTGTTGAAGACTTTCGTTACGACGTTGCACTCTGTTCTTCAACTGCGCTCGGTACACACGTTCCAGGTGCTCATCACCGTAGCGACTCTCCAGCGTTTCCATTAATTTATCGTAGGTCGCTTCCTTGCCCACGGCATCGAGAATACTCAGGGCTTCGTCGCGAAGGCTCATTATGAGGGCGTTCATGGCTTGGTCTTTGTCCCATCCATTGGTTTTAACAGCGGCGTCAAATTGAATTTTATAGGCTGACCATGATGATGTTCCGTCGAAAGGCGTCATTTTAATCTTCTGTGAGGCTGGCAACAAGGTTGTAGATGCACCAGTTCCGCCTCCAGACTTGATAACCTTGAGGGCTTTCCTCACGTCGGCGATTTGTGCTTCCGCTTCGACAATACGGGATTCGTGCTCCTTTACGCTGGTATCAAGCTGTTTGACCGTGTCCTTGACCTCTTTTATCTCTTTACCTAAAGTCGTCTGCAAGCTTGAAAGCAGTTCTTCTTTTTGACGAGCCTGTTCTTCTCTGTTGCGGTCCAATTTTTCTTCCAGCTGGCGAATATGGTTCTCGTTGTTGCGGGCCTGTTCTTCTCTGTTGCGGTCTAATTTTTTTCCAGCTGACGAGTCTGTCTCTCGTTATTTCGGGACTGTTCTTCTAGCTGCCGCGTCATAGACTGCATCATGGACATCAATGCCGCCATATCAAATGCCGCAGGAACAGCTGGTGCCGTGGCAGGTGCCACAGCAGGTGCTTCCGAGTGCCTGAAGTCGTCGTTGGTTGCCTCGGACTCGCTGGCTTCCATTAACAGCGAATCGTTTCCGAAGCGTCGTTGGTCGACCTCCTCCCGGCGGCGCTCTTGCTCCTCTTGTCGGCGCGCTTCCTCCTGTCGGCGTTGACTCCGTGTGCGCGGCGTCCCTTCGTCGTATGGTGTTACCGGCATTTTCAATTATCCCACTTCTGACACCAAATGTTACGTGATGGGTTCTTGGATAATCAGTTAAAACGCCGATTGTTCACTTTGCACTTTATTTCACAAAATCACAGTCCACACGACACAACTGGTTCGCACAACACTTCACACTGGCACGAATATTCACACAACTAGTCACTTCACAATCACTGGTACCGCACTTGAACACTAGATGTTTTCGCTCCGGTATAAAACGCGATAACTGCCACAAACGAAAACCATCGCCCTATTTATATCGGAATAAGGGTTCTCTAGAAATCTGTAGAATATTCGGTGCCATTGTGACTGACAAAGTAAACAAGTGTAAAGTTCGAGAAACCCTATTGTTCCTAATTATTACGAAAACACCACAAAAAATCTAACAAACAATAGACGCGACACAAAAGCCGGTGCCGCCTGAGTCATAAAACCATAAATCTCGCGGTTAAGTGTAAACAACTAGCCGTCGTACCGCGCGCGGCCTAATGCGTAACAATATGTTTAAGGTGTAGATACTTCTCTTTTCGACGTTTTAACCGATTTACATTGGTTGTGACAATGTTAAACTTAGTATATAACTGTTAATCCCGTAATTTAAGAATAACGGAATAAATAATGTGGGCAAATTGCCGTGTGTTGAAAATTGACATGGAAAACATCCTTTACCCCGCTTTAAAATACAATGAGCGCTACATTTCTCTACTATTACGTATTTTTTAGACTTCACTCTTTTTGAGAGCAAACGTCTTTCTGTTTTTTTCGTGTTCGAAGATTACTCTTTGTGTCTTGCAGTTATGGTGTCGTCAGTTTTGATTTGTAATCTTTTTGGGACGCAAAATATTTTGGAAACTTCACACTTACGATGATTCCTGTAAAATATGTTTGTTTTATCTTGTCTTACTGTCTACGGGGTCAGTTTCATGTTGCATTAAGCCCAAAAAATAACCTTTTTAAAATGTATTGCATTGTAAAATAAACGTGACTTACCGATATTTATTTTTAGTCAAAATATTTTAAAAGAAGAAGTAAAAATAACACTCCATAAAACCTAGATTAGGTTAGTCTAAACAATCCAGTTCTCTTATATTCACAGTATTGAATATTTATGCAAATTCCGTAGCTAGTGCCACATAGTGTGCAATACTATAGTCCGCTGCTTTAACGTGCAGTTGGTTCCAGGATTGTACATTAAACATAAAAACAGCTTTACACACGACACAATTAATGAAGATTACTTTTTAAATTCATATTAACTTTATCTTTTGTAAACAACAGCCCCTCATCAACCAATATGGTAGAGCTAACACGCGCTAACAGCACGAACATTCATCGCAGGTTATATCGCGCGTGCATCCGAGGGGCCTACCGCGAAACTCCGAGGCTAAAACAAAAGTCGAGAGAGATCCGCCCGTATATCACTTACGCGCCACAGTGTTGGCAGCAGAGGGTAATGTTACAAAATATGTCCCGCGGTAGTCAGTAAAGTTAAAAATAAAAATGAGAATGTGTCTGAGGTAGTCAAAGTGAATGTTTGTGTGAGTAAGTAATAAATGTTACAGTTAAGTCTTATTAACTATTATCATCCGTTTTAACATTTCAGCCTTAGGAAGTTCATACCAGGCCTGGTTATTATGCTCCTTGTACCAGGCATAAGCTTCAGCGCGTTCTAGTCTGTTCACCTTTTCTTTTTGTCTTGCGACTATTTTTTGATCTGCCTGAGATATTGCACATATTACATTGGTAAATTTTAATTCAAGTAAAATATTTATAGGACGTCCAATCACAAGGCAGGCGTGTGACCTTATTAAGACCACAAAATCAAGCTTACAGTCATTCTATTAGAAATCTATAGGGGAAGCCTATGTCCGGCAGCGGACGTCCTATGGCTGAAACAAACAAGGGAACAAAAAGATCGATTAAAAATAAAATTGCCAAGCTGACAAATAATAATTAGGTTTAAATTAAATTAAAATTTACCTACCACTTAAATAATATTTAAAACTTAATATACTAAGACGAGCATTACAATCTAACTATCTTTTGTTCAAGCAAAAATTTAGTCTTATTTTTGATTGCCAGCAAAAAAAGTCTTACCTTTTTTAAAACTTGACAATATTCATACATTTTCTTACTCTGTCATGGCGTGTTTACTGTGTCTTTTTTGGGCTATCCCGGTGCGTGGCAAATAGCCCGTAGTGGTAAATCGTGCGTCGAAACAATATCGATGTGGCTGCAGTTACGTTTCGAGGATGGTCGATTGCCCGCACGCGGCATGTGACCTTGCGATAAACAGTTAGATTAATGACTGACGCGCTTTCAGAGTAGGACCGTTCAGAAATTTTAACATTTTATATCTATGTTTTATTCTGTTTTCCTAGACCTTTAGTGTTTGAGAGATGGTCCAGTTGCTTTTTATGTTTGTTTTGGTCAGTTGTAACTTTGCTAGTTTTAATAAATAGAAGTGGTAAGCCGTTTATCAGTATAATATTGATTAATTGCATTTTCCTTTGAGAATAGATTCTTGCTTGCGGTATGTGATGTGACCTTGCGACAAACAAACTTGCGACAATGACTGGCGCGCTTTTAGAGTAGGACCTTTCCAGAAATTTCACTTTTTATATCTAACTTTTGCTATAACCTAGGACCTACGTATTTAGAAGAGTCACTGCGAAGCTTGATATCAAAACTTAAATAGATTTTGCTGACAGCCTCACAATGTAACTTTACGTTGAGTTCTTCACTAAGAAATTCATATTTTCAATCTCCACCGTTTCAGCTCCAGATTTCCTTGTCAATAAAACAATCTCTTTGTATCGACTTAGCTTCAGAGTCTTTAGTACAGGTTTTTGACCGACGAACCGAAGGAGGTACTTAATTCGACGCGTAAATATATTTTATGTATAACCACGCATAACTTTTTCATAGTAGTCCAATTTCAAATACTCTTTTTTATTGGAAAGACTATACTTCGAACTTGGTCCCATTCAAATTTTATTGAAATCGGCTGAGCCATTTTTGATAAATCAACAATAACGTGAAAACTGCTACATCGATCTGTGCTAAACATTCGCGAATTTTGTACGCGGGTGAAGTCGATCATGCTATTTTTTGCAAAAAATAATTATGCATAGTTTACTTAAACTGGCACGGTTTCGTGTTGCTTCATACATTTCTGCTGGTTCTTCCTCGTTTTCGCTAGGGGCGCTGTACAAAAATATATAGAGCTACACTGAAACTACGATAGTTTCAACTTATGTGTAAACCTGTACTAACCTCTCAGACGCGGCACAAGTTTTCTAACAGAACTAGGCATCCAATTTTGCTACATTCTATTTCCTATATCTAGTCAAAAACAAGATATTATG
The DNA here is from genome assembly GCA_964007245.1 of Hypomecis atomaria. Lineage (NCBI taxonomy): Eukaryota > Metazoa > Arthropoda > Insecta > Lepidoptera > Geometridae > Hypomecis > Hypomecis atomaria. The sequence continues at coordinate 15,794,930 of OZ023291.1, forward strand.
TACTTTTTCACAATACAATTTTGCGGAGTACACGCTTAATAGAACAGAAAGAATAGAATGTTTTTACTGTGATATAGTTCTAAAACGTAAAATATTTTTGCTACTTATTTCTTTTCTTAGATTTCCGGCGTGAAGCTGAGAAAAATACCTGAGTAAGAAGTTTTGGTTCTCAGAAAACCAGTGAATTGATAACTTCGGCAAAAGATTATATTTAGTAAATATCTGCTTGTTTCTTATTAGGATTTCCTAAACAGTAAGACATTTTGTCTAACTAGAAATGGAATGTATTTGTATAGAAAAATATCCTTGGAATCTTATTAGAATATTTAGACGATTTTGCAGACTACTTATGTAAGCTATTGTCTAAGTCTAAGCCTACACTGACAAAGTATATATTTTTACGATTATTTGCCGATATTTAAAAATACTCGCCTACTCGTACGTACATACAGATCTTGTTTATATTATTTTGGTGTTGTACAACACCAAATATTAAATGTATTAATATTAAATATTAATTTCATCGACTTTTACGTTGCTTATCAAAAAAATAGGTATCAGATCTACAACAGACGAATCTACTTTTTTTACTAATTATTTTGGCACGTGAAAATGTTCACAAAATTAGAGTTATTCATAATATTTTATTTAAGCATTTTTAAAGTGAAGTTCATTACTGAAGTAACATTGCAGCACTGTTAGGATAAAACAAGCAAATGTGTTCTGTTTTCGTTTTGATATATCGCATCAAATACAAAACACAATCGAACTCATTCTTTTTAACTCGCTTTTATTAGTTTCATCTGTAGGTTTGTGTTGCAGCTCAGTTTTGAAACATGACGAAGATAAAAAGACGCCGCAAAATCGCAAAATCTTTTTGAGCGGCCATATTGGATTTAATCACCAATTCACACGACGTCCTCGTTACCACTGTCATTCAATACCCCCACAAACTAGTTGCAGTGGGTGCTCTGGACTTCGGATTCCGTATAACTTACGATTAGTGGCAAAAAACAGCAGCGCTGTAAGCGCTTTTTGATGCGATCGCCGCCGCTTGTTTTCTGCGTCGACACGATTTCATTAGCAAAACTTGGGATGTACGAAAGCGATAGTGCATCTAAGAATACAAATACATGCGTAGAGTAACGCTAGATCTGCGAGTAAAATTATCACGATGCTTATTTATTATCATCCATCCATCCATCAGCCGTAAGACGTCCACTGCTGGACATAGGCCTCCCCAATGGATTTCCAATAAGGCCGGTTGGAAGCGGCCTGCATCCAGCGCGTTCCTGCGATCTTTATTATATCGTCAGTCCACCTAGTCGGTGGACGTCCTACGCTGCGCTTGCTGGTCCATGGTCTCCATTCGAGAACTTTACTGCCCCATCGGCCATCCGTTCTCCGAACTATGTGCCCTGCCCATTGCCACTTTAATTTGCTAATCCGCTGGGCTATGTCGGTAACTTTGGTTCGTCTGCGGATCTCCTCATTTCTGATTCGATCTCGCAGAGAGACGCCGAGCATAGCCCTCTCCATAGCACGTTGGGCTATCCTGAGCCATTATTTATTATATTATCTGCTTATTCAGCCCACCAGATTAATTTTGAAAATCATTTTTTGGGTTTTGTACCCAAAGGGTAAAAACAGGGCCCTATTACTAAGACTCCGCTGTACGTCCGTCTGCCCGTCTGTCTATCTGTCACCAGACTGTCTCTTATGATGATAGGTAGACAGCTGCTGACATTTTCACAGATGCTGTATTTCTGATGCCGCTCTAACAACAAATACTATAAACAGAAAAAAAATAACGGGGTCTCCATAACTAACTTGATTTTTCGGCGTGTTTTGCTCCATATTAACGGCAACATGTAGACGCTATTTACTTATAAACTTAAATTTTTTTTCGCTGATAATGAAATGTAGACTTCTGCGATGATTTCACATAGGTAAGTACTTGGCAGCAATACGCAAACAACAATTAAAGTATTTTTTTTTTATCAAAGTAGTAACAATAACTCAATTTTACGCAAACTCTTACAAAACCATGCCTAATTTTTACTCACAAACTAATTCACCGCTATGATTTACTTCGCAGCTTAAATCGTTTTAATAAAAGCGTAAAATGATAAATCACACGGTTATAAATAAAAATTACAATTAGTATTACATAAAAATAGCAATGTTGTTACTAATTGAAGATGTTTCATACGTAACGCGAGAAAAATGCTTTGTGGTTATGAATAAAGAGTTTTGTCTGTCTGTCTGTCTGTGGTGTATATTTAAGTGTCAAGTGTCTAAACTATCTTGTGAGAAATAAATCAAATGAATTATAATAAGTAAATAAATATTGGGACATCTTAGACACAGTCTCTGATCTCAAACTAAGCAAATCTTGTGGTATGGCTGCCAGAGAGTAATTTATTACATATATACCTATATTAAATAAATACTAACTTATCTAGATAGTAGGTACCTACCTAAATAAAATCCATGATACAGAGCAATCACCTATGCTTATCACATAAAAGCTTGCCCTGAGTCGGAATCGAACCCACACTTCTTTGAGCCAGAAGTCAGGGTCACTGACTACTTAGTCTCCACTTAGCCTCTGAGGCAGAAATGTATGGATGAGACCTTCGCCTAACATTAGACGCCTTTATTCAGGATAAGACAGTGACAATGACGAATGTTGACTTGAAAGCAATAACATTTTCAAATACCGGCAAAAATCTAGCGCAAAATAATCCATTAGGATCTTCCTAATTGATGACCTGACTTGCTTCCCTAAATATTCGGCCATTAGCTTCTAAAGAGTTCGATTCGCGGCCTCCGACAAAAAGTTAAAAACCATAGTCATTGCAAAATGCCGTATCCAATCTATGGTTAGTTTTTTCCATCGCATTCCCAAGCTTCAGCGCGGACATCCACGGTTTTTGCTACGCTCGACCATCGGACTTGTCCAAGGCGTTTTTACTGAGCACAAACGACCAACTGAATTTTTTGCTAACACGAAATTCATCACTGTACGTCAAGTGTCCATATATTTCGGTAGGTGACCGCCGATGGTCGTCGTAATTGATTGAATTCACTGTAAATAAGCTTCGTATTTACTCGGAAACCTTTTTCTCGATCATTGTTCTTTCAAAAAATATACACGCCGTTTAGGTCTGCGCGCTTTTTACTGACAAAAAGTATTCGCGATCGGTTTTTGTGTTTTATTCATACCCGTGATTGGAGTGAAAATGTTTTTTGAGTATTTTGATTTGGTACTTATATGGTTTTACCGAACGCTGCAGAAAGATTTTATTAAATGATAATATGATACAATGTTCAACGGGCTGGATTGGTTAAAATATTGTGTTTTGTTGAAAAAATACCATTACATCCAAAATTATGAAGTCGTTAAGATTATGGTATGTCATATCTTTTACTGACTGAAATATTATCAGCTGGAAATAATACATTAACAGAAACCTTATGCTTTTTGCCAATTATCAACATCGAGTTTTGTCTTGTTTTATTTGTATAATACTTATTTTTCGCAAAAAATGGCGTGACCGACTTTAACCGTGTACAGAATTTGTGAATAGTAAAGTAACATGGATCGATGTAGCAATTTTCAAATTATTGTTGATTTATCAAAAATAGCTCATCCGATTTCGATAAAATTTAAATGGGACCAACTCCTAAGTATACCTTTTCCAATAAAAAAAAAATTATCGAAATCGTACAACTTCGTAAAAAGATATGCGTGGTTATACAAAGAAAAAAAAGTATACGCGTCGACTTGAGTACCTCCTCCGTTTTTTCGTCGGTCAAAAAGAAACGACGCATATTATGTACATAACCCACCTACTAAAAATAACTACGATATTCGAAGTGCAAGTGCATTAATAGATTAGTTTGAGATAAATGTATACACACTTAAATTAATGAAGTTAAAGCGATCGACGTAAATCAAAATTATACACTACATATTGATACCATTAGATCTCCTTTAATTCTGATTCCATAAATTTTCGGTTGGCACGAATTCCGCCAAATTGAAATAAGAATCATACAAAAATCATCTGCATAACTGTCCGATACATCGGATAAGTAAGGTAAACGCACGTAATTGCGGACGAGTCCCAGAACGCGGACGTTACTCGGTTTTTTAATTTTTGTAATTTTCTACGAAAGTTTAACATAATCTTATGAATGACAATAAATTCTTGGTTATATTTCAAAGTATTATACAAGAAAAACTGTACACGTAGTGTAATGGTGTCCAAACCAAATGATCTCAAAAGTGCGGTGTCGTAAAATTTTCGTTAATCTGTTAATTCAGTAGCTGAATTTGGTGTCTACCCTGTCATAAACTTCAGATAATTTCTTAGTTGTGTAATGTGATACGCTAAGTGTGCTCTTTAATTACGATACTTAGATAAATTACCTAATATTATAACCTCTAATCTAGACATAATCTTGTTGATTATTTATAATATTTGCGTATCCGCCTAATGGTACTCACAAAACCCGTACTTGTCCCAATGCACGGACAATAATCACATTTTTCGTCCGAGAAGTGGGATACACATCAGTTCTTTAAAACCCGTTGTACCAAAGGCTGGATCTCGACCTTATTGCCTTGAAATAAGTCTCATTTTTCCTTGCATGTAAGAACTTCGTTTTCAAAACCGTGAAAAAGCAATTATTATAATTCGGTTGCATCTCATTCAAAAGAATTAAGAATTATTTTGGACTGGTTCAAACAACAGTCGTGTCCAATTTGCTTTAGTATTGTTTAAACTGTTTTTTGTGCATGACAAAATCAATTGTTTTTGATCGATTTACAACATACATTTCAAACAATATTACATTGTGTTTAAAAGATTATCTTAAGCAAGATTTATTGTTCTCAGATTTTGAAATTATGTTTTGATTTTTTATAAAATACTAAACTTTTGGTGTTTCATAGAAAATAATAAACATTTAATTTGTCATAAATAGGTAGTAAAAAGTAAATAAGGACGTTCGTATGGGACGTTGTATGGCTAGTCCTAGTATCAGAGTAAAAATCTGTCTCTTGATTGAGCCATTTTTTTTTGTAAAAGTTGATTATTATATCGATAAAATAATCAACTATAGTACTAAAAATTGGGATTTAGATTATATGATTAAGATTACAATATAATAAAACAATTTGATTTTCTAAGGTACAACTGAATCTTCTCTCTTTGGAAAGCGTGTCTGCTACGTTGTTGCCTGAACATGATCTGTGACTCTTTTTCCATCGCACTGTTTATTTGATAGAGTTTGGAATGTTGCATGACGCGCAGCGATTAATTTTGACCTTGTTACAGGTCTTCTGAGTTCATAGATAGTAGCAGCACTGTCAACTGTGAACATGATCACTTCTTTGGCCTCACTGTTTCCAGTAGCTGTTAGAAGCTCAGTTCATATAAAAGTTCAAGTTTTTTTGCGGCTAGCAAAAGGCCCATGGCTTCCGCTTGCAAAGTTTATGTTGTTTTACTCAGGGCAAGGGAGTCTCTTAGTCCAAGCTTGTTTTTTGCACTATCCGCGTATATGTTCCAAGATAGCAATATATCGTCAGATTTATCGTTCTCTATGACTAGCTCATGCTTTTCTCTCTCGAGCTGTTTTCTAGCTATTGTAAAGGTTCCTCTTTATAGCTATTTTGAGTTTATTTCTAAAAGTTGTTATATCGGTATGCTTCAGGTTCGTGCTTCGGAATCAGAGTATTCATCAGTTGCCACGCGCCACTTATTGATTGTTTTAGAGATATTGCTCGTAGCAAGTATGATGTCGATAATTGATTCCCAAGACGTTACGAAATGAAACTCAGAGCCATGGTTTAGTAGATTTGAATAATGCCTGAAGATGAAGTCAAGTACGTCATTTCTCCTCTCATTTGTATTGGGACATTCCCAGACAACACAGTGGGCGTTTGAGTCACACCCTACCTTAGTTTCTTGTTTTTTTTCTTGTACTGAAAGCATTAATTCTTCGACCGCCAGATGTTGCGCCACTTCTACGATATCCAGGTACTCCGTGCTCTAAAGGTAAATATACAACTGAGGTTGCCTTAGAGACTGGTATCCAATTTAACTACCGTGAAATCATCATTACACAAATGTGTCACCTAAGGTGCCTTATACGGACCTGTGGGATATAATTATAAAAAAGAACGCATTTTGTTTTGCATGGGAAGACTGAACACATTTCCGTGGGGATCATTTAAATCGATTATCTTGCCACGGACTAAATACGGTTCCTATACCAATGCTAAGTACCTAACGTTTCAGCATTTTTTTTTTCATAATGTGATTATTGTTTTGTTTGAAATATAATTTATTGCATGTAAACCATTGTTTCTTTGATTTAAGACACCTTGAATGGCTTTAACTAAAATATTCATTAATAATAGTAAGAAATAATACAGTATAAAGTCAATTTAAATTCTAATGTAAAGCAACTTGAGTTCTAATTCGCATAGCGTCCGTGACTTAGGACGATTTGTAATAGATTTGGGTCGATTTTAAAGTTCATACAAATAATAATACGGTAGAAAGGCTATTTAAACTCTAATGTAAAACAAATAGAGTTCAATTTCGTATAGCGTCCAGGAATTGGGACGACATTCCGCGCATTAGGACAAATCGTCCGTTGTTTGGTACATTTGGGTATTTTTTTACATTTTGGGTATTAATTCCCATTACAGCTCAAACAAATAAGATAAAATTTAATTATTATAAAACTCAGATAAATGCCCTATATGGTCATATTCACTTTGTTGTTGTAAGTCTGTTAGTATCAGCGTAGTATTACTGCAAAGTCAGCGAATTTCAAAAACGTCCGTACATTGGTACGTTTACCTTAACGCAATTATCGAGTAAAGCAAAGAGGCGTTACTACAACCCGATAAATCGATGCAAGTCAAACATTAAACAATCGAGTTGCCATTGATTCGAATCGAATCATTCAATTAAAACGCGTCGATTCCGCTCAAATGCCGAGATCAATATCGCAGTTTAATAAAACAGCCAGCAAACGGGCTCCCATATCCGGAACTTGCTTATTTTTTCCAGCGCAAAAAATCCAGTGCCCCTCGAAAGCAATGATAATAGAAACAACGGAACGCCACTGCTATACTAAAGGGTTGTTTTCGTATTTTTATTTGCGCCGATAGACTTTTTTATTAGGCCACAGTTTAAGTTGTACGCTGTATAGTGGTCAGCAAATTGTATTTAGAATTTATTTTTGCTACATACATTATTATGTATAGGTAATTGTGCAGTCAGTTGAGTTATTTTAAACCCAACGTTATTAGAAACGGAGAATGTTCTTAATTTGATTATCTACCTATTTTGATGATTATTCATTATTTGAAGATTGAGGCTTGTCATGTGGGAGCATTTATATTTGAAACAAATCACATTGGTAGATTTTGAGGTTCTTTAATAACGCGGATTTTCATTGACATCACCACATATTTACTTTTTACGTTTTTGTCATAAAATATGTATTTATTGATCTACATTTAGCTCAAAAGCATTAAAGGTAAGTAACGTGTTAAAAGACAGGACAAAATTTAATTTAAATAAATTAGAGGTATAGCGGTGACAGAAGTTTGTCGAACAACGGTAAGTTCTACTTATTCTTTCTATCTGCTATTTATATATCCACTATACCCCAATACCACTCCCCAATAAAATATAATGAAGCAGCAGTAAAGCTAATTATTATTTTTGAATAATCCGATAATATGTTGTGGATTAGTATTTTGAACATTGTTTACTATATTATCAATCTGTTAAGGCGGCTAACCTAGTATTGTGACACTCTAGACTGACAGCAAGTTGTTAACATACGAGTATTTTATCTACCAACCAAATACAATTGGTGAAACAAAACAACGAATTCTAATTTTTTTGCTTACCGTTTCAATGATATCCTTTTTTGTAAAGAAAACCCAAAGCTGCTATAGTGAGCGGGTGAAAAAAATAATGTGGGTAGAGTCTGTCGCGTTCGAATATTTGTGTATCCTGTATCTGTTTTACATGTTATCGGCATCTAAATGGCACATGGAGTTATGTTTTATGAGGAAATCGATATTAATGCGCGGATTGGGGCTTACGATACTGTTATTGTACTGGCTATTTTTCTTGTTAATGTTGTTGACATGTTGTTACTTGTGAATATTTTCCGATATTGTTGTGGCAGTTTTATTTTGCGAGCTTTTCAATATTTCCTTGATTTATAAATAACATAAAAAGTAACTAAACCAGTAGGTAAACAATTACTTGGTGGCAATGGAAAATATTTTTATTTTTGCAGAGCATTCTTGTGAAATGGCCCACATCAATTTTGAAGTAAATTGCCAAATTGGTATTTTAGTTGGTGTACGCCCATTTAGGTCCACCGACATGTTTATTTTGTTTTATTTTTTGATTGCTCATTGTCTGTACTGTACTGTATCAGCCTTTTTAATAGTCCACTGCAGGACGTAGGCCTACCCACGAAGGGTGATTGGGCCATATCCACCACGCTGGCCCAGTGCGGGTTGGTGGATTCACATACGCCATCGAATTTCTTCTACGGACATATACAGGTTGCCTCACGATGTTTTCCTTCACCGAAAAGCCAGTGGTGTGAAATTCCGTACATAAATTCCAAAGAACTCATTGGTACGGGACTGGGATTGAACCCACGACCTCACGATTGTAAGGCGGGCGTCAGTACCTCTAGACCACCACGGCTCATTGTCTAAGTTTTATGAATTGCTTTCCCTTACATAGATTTTGATTTGACGGCAGTCAATTGTGTTTTAACTAAACATATTTATACTTTGTAGAGTTAGCATTTATCTACACTAGAACTATCGCCACGAGGTACGAGAGTACCTAATAGTAAAATGTATACACCTAGAACTTGCAAAAGTTTTCTTGCTTAAATAACTGGAAATTTGAAAATCATTCAAAATCAATGGCCACCTGCAATAAATGTAGTAGTGTTTCCCATTAGTAATAAAATAATTCTTGCCAGTGTTTACAGAACAGACTTACCGTATCTCTCAGAAACAATTTGCCGCACAAAATACTTCCCTAATCCATTGTCATAAATCTTACATTTAAACCCGAGTTCTCCAAGAAGGCTAACCTAATTGGTGAAGTAGTATCACGCACATTGGCGTGACCAATCCTGGTGACAGTTCCGATGCTTAATTACGTGAAATATGGTCCTCGGTGCCGCCTCACTGAAATGAGCGTTTTGTTTTATGTAGCCTTCTCAGGTCATTCAAACTGGTAGGTCTTTATACTTAGTACAGGTAGCGGCACATAATTTTAGCGCTGAGGGTACTGTGGAGGGGATTACTGCGCATGGTGACCGCTATACTAAACCCATGTACAGCCATCTCTTCCAGATTTCAGTCAGCGCTACACTTATATGCCGCGACCTGTACCCACGTACTTGCTTAGTACGAGTAGACATAAGTCTCTGGCAGCTATATCACAAGTTTGCTTAGTTAGGAGTCAGAGAAGTTTATGAGTGTGATAACTCCCCAGATATTTACTAACTGCCCGTTCGAGTGGCTAAAGAAGACAAATAGTAAGGATCTCTAATTTATTTATCGGTGAATGAATTTTCCAAATCGGTGCAGTAGTTTTGGACAAACATGCAAACAAACAATCAAATCTTTCCTCTTTATAATATAGGTATAGATTTATTCAAACTGGTAGGTCTTTATACCCAGTACCCAGCTACTTGTTTACTATAGCGGTTTCATATTTTCCGTCTTTTAATTCGATTTTTGTTATTGTTGTATTCATTAGATATTCATGTCGTATAAAGTGATTGAACATCTTTTCTTTTCTGGTTTGTACTCGTTTTCGTTAAAATCCCTGTCTCTTCCATAGTGACGGAAAGCTTCTAGTTAAATTTTATTTTTAGTTTAACTTTTTTGAATACTGGAAAGTTGATGGAATCAAGAAAACCGATCTTGGTGACAGTTCGTATGTTTAAATACCTGAAATATGGCCTTCGGTGCCGCCTCATTAAAACGAGCCTTTATGTTTTATGTATCTTTCAAAAGTCAGTCAAACTGGTAGGTTTTTATATCTAGTGCCTACCTACTTGTTCGATAGGCATATTATAACAGTTTCATAGAAGGAATGATAAATACTCTTCGTGGTTCAGTCTTCGTTTAACTCGTTTCAGTTTTATTTTTAATAGACAACTATTTTTAAATTAATAAGGTTGTCGCATCGTAAAGGTTAACCAAACGCCATTTTATATTATGAGACTTTTATATTGTCTGAATTCATTAGAGTCCTTCTTTTCTTTCTCGTTTTGTCTTAAACCTTCCAAATTGGTTTTATTTTGGTCCAACTAATAATTTACAATGACACCATTTTTTTAATTTCCTTTAGTTGATTAAATAACCTTAATAATAATTATAAAGCAATATGCTTAGTAGTTTAATAGAAGTTCAAATTTCTAACTTAATTTTAATATATTCACACTTAATTTTAGTTTCTATTTTGTTTGAGGATTTCTTTGACTCCGTAAAAAAAATGTTTAAATTTTGAAAACAATATCGAGTAACATTTCAATTCTGACAAAGCGTTATCGGTACATACACATATATCTAAGGGTAGCATTTTTTGTGTAAGTACACAAATAGGAGTTTAATATAATTAAAAAAACTGACTTTCACCTACAATACACTGACCTTTTGTGATAAATTATAACTAAGTTAACGTTAAGTTTTACTAAATATTGTAATCTACTAAGTCAGTCGAGGTTTCTTCACATCAAATCATATCAAAACCATTTCAATATACAATATACTCTATTAAAATATTATTACCGTATTATTAAAAAAGCCGTGGTGGTCTAGAGGTAGTGACACCCGCCTTACAATCGCGAGGTCGTGGGTTCAAATCCCAGTTCCTTACCAATGAGTTCTTTGGAATTTTTGTACGAAATTTCACACCACTGGCTATTCGGTGAAGGAAAACATCGTGAGGCAACCTGCATACGTCCGTAGAAGAAATTCGATGGCGTATGTGAAGACACCAACCCGAACTGGGCCAGCGTGGTGAATATGGTCCTATCACCCTTCATGGCTACCCACGAAGGTTGAGATTACCCTACGTCCTGCAGTGGACAATTAAAAAAAAGCTAGTATAATATTATTACAATACCTACTCTGTTTCTACGTATAAAACGTATAGTACATTTTAGTAGTATTACGTTTAAAATAGAGGTTGCCCATATAAGTCCGCAAATTATAAATTCCATCTCAAAAACAGTCAGCGTCATATTTTAAAACTAGATAGACAGACGCGATTGGACCAAAGATGTAATTACACTATTTTTCCTCGAGGATAAAGCTGAATGTCCACATAAATTTATCAACACAAACAAGTCATACCAGCACGCACTATATTTAGTTGATTTAACTCATAGATAACGCATAATGGCTACACACATGATAAAAACGGCGTTCTTACAAGTTTTCAAAATGTTCTTACTAGAATAAAGATAAGAATCTGATTTTTTATCCAAAGGGGTGCGAGTAAAAAACGTATAAAAGTAGGGTTCTTGCCCGTTGACGGTCACAACAAGTTTTATTATATACGACAAGTTGACGGATAGGCCGTATAACTCTACTAATGCAAAGAGTGGCGACCAAACAGAAGGTAAACAGCAGTCACAAAGTAAAACATTTTTTTTTCCTAACAGTTTTGGTTTACGGTTTGTCTGATGTTGAGAAGAGATGAAGATTCTTTTAACAAAGAAGAAGTCTGATGGTAAATGGAAACTTAAATATTGAAGGTTATGCGCGGCAAATTGAAGGCATGTTTGTTGGGATTTAGATTTGAATAGAGTACAATTTATGATATACCTAATAATACTTGTAAATACAAAGTCATTCAGAAAGGGTGCTCAAATTCAATCAAGAATTTATAATTTGAGATAAAATATCACCGGTACTATACAGTTTTTCGACGATTTTTTTTGTATGGAATGGTTGATTTTTTCGCAATTTTAAGGTTGGTCCTATAATTCCGTCATAATAACAAGCAAGGCTAAATCCTAGCTAGAGTATCTAATACTAATGAATTCACCCCGTAGATACATAGGCTTATCCAGAACCGGTATATTAAGAGGAAATGAGGTAATTCAGACCATCATTATCAACAACTATTTCTATGGAGTCAAACCGGGATTCGAGAAAAAAAAACATTTGTTTCATGTTTACTCCGAGTTGCAATTTTTATCTCGAATGTCGGGTTGGCCTCATAGTACAAGCTGTTTATAATGATGGTCTTAATCACCTCCTTTCGGCATAGTACAGGGAAAGTAGAGAGCCCTCTATAATTTTACCTGTAACGTGCATGTTTATTGTAGACCTTTCCTATTGCACTTAAACGTTTTCAGCACCCATTGTAGTTCAACCTATTTATTTGCACATCTCTTCAATAACCCATCAACTACTCTACCTAAACTTGGGCTCGGCATGTCGCGTGCCGCACAGCACGACACGCACACTGTCAAATGATAACTCTATGTCTATCAATTTCCAGAAGAATAGTCCGCACCACTGCTTAGTTTATTATGGTTTTGGTGATAAGCTTGTACTGGAGTCCAAGGACAGTAAGTTAAAAGATACCATGTTACAATATAAATAGATACTCTACCTTGGTCAGTTCGGGCGAAAGACCGAATTGAGATTTATAGGCTTAAGAAGAACTACTAAAAAAATCGGCCAAGTGCGAGTTGGACTAGCGCACGAAGGGTTCCGTACCGTGTTGGAGCCCCTTAGCCCCATTCGTCTTGCTATTATTATTAGCGAACCTTAAAACTCCTAAAAAAGTTGTGTGGGAGCCCCCCCAAATATTATATTTTATTCTGTTTTTAGTATTTGTTGTTATAGCGGCATCAGAAATTAAAAAAACTTTCACAGATGATGTATTTGTGAAAGTTTTAGCTGTTTAGCTATCACTGTTCATGAGAAACAGCCTAGTGACAGACAGACAGACGGACAGACGGACATCGGAGTCTTAGTAATAGGGTCCCGTTTTTACCATTTGGGTACGGAACCCTAAAAAGTAAGTTTTTATAGGTCAGGTAGGTGGCTAGCCCAGGTCTCAGAGGTTTTAAGCCGCCTGAAGGCCTCTGAGATGGCTAAACGTTTAATACGACCGGGGTCTACAGAGAGAGAATCTATAATTTGAGAAATAAATCTCAGCAGTCCTATATATCATTTCGTCAAAATGTTTGAATGGCTAAGCGGTCTACAATTTAACAAGTCATCCGAGCCATGGTAGCGCTCAGGCCATCCGCGGTCACGCATCCGAAGATTAACCGTTCTAAACATTGCTTAACGTTTATAGTCACTAACGAACACCTAGAGAACTACTAGTTCGATTGAAATTTTTGTTTAATAAATTTAAAGATTGATTTTTTTTTCTTATTGCTTTTATGATTACTGGAACAACTTATGTGACAAATTAACGTTCGCGTCAGCTCTCCACCCTGTATAAATAATAAATAAATGGAAATGCTTAAAACCTAGGAATATACATAAAGACAATAAGTCATCATCACTGTTAATGCCAACAAATTAAGCTTTATTTAGGGCCTGCACAATTTTTCTCTTGTCTCCGGTAATGAAATACACAGAATATTACTTACGGGCCGCGTAGGGGCCGCATTTTAAATTTTAATCTACTCAACAATTCGTCATCGAGTAGGTAGCTGTGGTAGCCTGCTGGACAAACGTTATCAGAAAATTTGCATACGTTGCCGTTGGTAAAATAACGTCGATGGCGTATGACGTGTATCCACTAATCAGCACTAGGTATAGGTCATAATGGTGAATATGGCCCAATTGCACTGAATATATAATTAGTACCTTACGCCTTTTTAACTAGGACTGAATTGTTAAAAAAATCAGTACAGTATAAGTATAGGGAGATTTATAAGAATTTTGAGGTTCATATTTATACCGCGCACTCTTTGTTTCTGTAGCTACTTTACAAACAATAAAAAAAAACATCCTAACGGAACCTGCTTGTTTGAAATGTGCCAGCACACCGAATATGATATAAGTGGGCACGTGGTGAATTACGAGTATGTCCTAACCTATTTCGTAATGCAGAATTCTGGAAAAAAAATCAGGACGTGCAAGACGGAAATGGCTGGACAAGGATCAAGGATCGGACCAATCTGAGCATTGACCCTGATCTGTGAAAGTCTTAAAATGTTAACACTCCCAGATCAAGGAAACAAGGACAGTAAAACAAATTTTCATAAATACCTAATGAACTTCTAAGTTCAGTTTGAATATAATAATGATAATGATTACTGAGAAATGTGCATACAATACGACAATACAGATCCGAAACAAGACAACAAAAAATTGAATTGAAAAAAGATTTGAAAGAAAAAAAACACCTTGTAAATTAATCTACAAACGTATTATTTCTGCGTTTCTCAATTTAATTATTTGTAAACAAAGACTTTTTAAAATAAAAAATAAATTTTCTTTCAAGATGGTAAATCTGTTCCGTTAATTTCATACGTCCCTTAGGGCGAGGGCCCTCTTAATTCGGTTAGGGAGGCTTAGCTTTTACGTGCTAATGAAAAATTTGAACTTTGAAAGCAAAACAACAATTTTACATTAATTTTAATCTGTTGTTTTATAAAACATACGCTTACTTTAAGCAAGGTTTTTTTACACATACATACCTTTATCAAGGATTTTGAATATTCTGCATTTACTTATTTTAGTAGATACAGGTACATACCTAAAACAGTATTATTTCCGCAAGTGATATAATTTAGTGAAAGTTAGGTTTTTTATAAAAGCAATAATTAAACGCATAAAAATCAATGTAGATTATTTTCATTTAAAATTAGGAAGATAAGATATGGTACTTAATTCAGGCTAGTAATTTTTAGGCGATAAATGATGTAATTAAATCACTAAGACTCTAAATTAATATATTTTTACCGGTGCTTTTATAGACGAATGACTGAAATATTTTAGAATATCATAGTAGTAGTAGCGCAGTGGTCAATGAACAACTTTTATTGAGCAACTAACCCCGATATCGCTAAAACAAAGTCAGCATTTTCACGCAAAAAGTTCAATAACTTTCAACAAAATGTTAGAAACAACTTATTTTTCTAGATAATTTATTAGATCCAGTCACAGATCAGAGCCGATCTGTGTATCTAGTGCAGTATCCAGTCATATTTACTGATAGTAAAATTGATTTTAAATTAAGAGTGTAATTAAGAAGATCGTGAATCGACCACTGTTGTCACGTTTTCTATCGAACATCGAGAGAATTTTGGTACATTTTTGATAAAATTTACTCTCCGGGTGAAAACTCTTTTCACCCTTTAAATTGTAACAAAAAGTCATGTTGTTTCAATCGCCTGAGTAAGAAATTTCTTACTCAATGCGCGTGCAATATTTATATTGCACGCTCGTACGTCTTATTTTATTTAGAAAAGTTTTTAGTTTACGTCTACTGTTCTGTTCAGTCATTTGTTTGCTTAAAAACATGATTGTTTAAAATCTTATAACTGTAAGGTCTAAAAAACTAAGACGTTTAATCCTAGCGATTGAAGTGCTGACTACATTATAAAGAAATCACTCAAATTGGATAAAATTTAGAGGTGGATAACAGCTTATTGTTTTTGTATTGCAAGTTGGCGCCTCACGATTTCCAATATATCAGTTGTCTAGAAAAACAACTGGCACACTACCTTTTGAAACCCCATACAATAAAAAATAATAACATGAAATTCTCTAACATAATTTATGAAGTTGTCATCGCTTCCCGAAACAAAGAGTGCGAAAAGTGTAATTTTCTTAGCTGCGGGAGATCAATCTTGTTACTAAGAACCCTTAGCTTTGTATTTGAAGAAAGCAATCTTATGAAATATCGAAAAAGGAATGAAAAGTGGGAGTAAAAAATGGAACAGTAAATTTAACATGAACCAAGCAGATTCATATTATTATTTAAGTAGATAAAAGTAAATTGTTTTGTCCATTACTTAATGGTTTATGCAAACTTTTTTGTATTGATAAAACATTTAATTCATATCATTTTATTTCGAAGAAAATGTTTTAAATAATCGGCCAAGTGCGAGTCGCACCAAGGGTTCCGTAACGTATGGAAGCCCCCCATAATATATTTTATTTTAATTTATTTATTTTTGAAAGAACATACTAATAACTTAATGTTTTGTGAATATTTCAAGCATATTCCTGTTGCCGTTATTAATATCAAGCAAGAAAATCATATTACTTGTATGGGGGATCCCGTACAAGTAACGTGTTTTATATTATTATATTTTAATTTAATAATTATTTAAGTGTATATTTAACTAAATATTCTTTGAATATATCAAGTACCTGTCGCCTTTATTAATATCGGGCGAAAAACGGCTAAAAGTTCAGATTTGTTGTATGGGAGCCCCCTAAAATATTTATTTTTTCTGTTTTTAGTATTAGTCTTATATATTTTTTGTTATAGCGGAAACCGGAATACATCATCTGTAAAAATTTCAAAGTTCTAGCTATCACGGTTTATGAGATTCAGCCTGGTGACAGACAGACAGACGGACAGACGGTCGGACAGCGGAGTCTTAGTAACAGGGTCCCATTTTTACTCTTTAGGTACGGAACCCTAATTAAAAATGGCTAGCAAGCTTAAGGCATACACATCATGTTTATTATAATAAAAGTTTGGCATTGGTTTCATTTTGATAATGCTTTAAAACTTTAAATAAAATACGTACTAAAAACTAAACATAGCTCCTATTGTAATTCTTACGCCACCAATTTCTAACATACAAATAACTCAAGATACTATCTGAAACGTACAATAAATGAACAATATTTCTATAACAATACAAGAAATTAGGGTCAACTCAAGCAGTGGCGTGCACACAGTTTTAAGACAGGGTAGGCAGAAAATTTTACACACCAATAACACGTTGGTTTTGGTTCGTCGTCTTGTCGATTGATAATGTAATGTAATGTAGGTGATTGCCAAATGCCAGCTCAAATATCCGGTGTAGCACGACCTATCTTGATAGGTACCTACCTAACTTGTTTTTTTTTCACCGAAAGATAGTTTTGAAATATCATCGCATCATATTTTATTTTCTCAATACACACACCATCTGAACAACTTTCACAGACAATATTATCCATTTTTCACTCTATTAACAACGTTAAAATCCTAAATATCTGATAGCGTAGTCACAAACACAATAGGTACACATCAAACAATATGGCGACTATTGACTATTGAAATTAGTAGGTAGTAAAAAAGGGAAATATAATACCACAAAAAATTATGGCCATCTAAATGTATAAAATTCAATGAAACAATGATAGGTACTTTCTAAAATAATTGCATTGCATAGCAAACTTTCTTTCGGAAATGTTCGGTACGAGTCGTAATTGTTCGTGTTAGCTAAGCAAAAAGACACTGGCTTTTCATGCAGTTGTGTGCGTGATTTCTGTCATTGTGTGTCAGCAAAGCCCACGTAGCTATAGGAACGCACACACATTAAATCCGCATGACCACGACTTACCACGAGAGCACACATACAAAACATTAAGAGATCCATAGTTTGTGTCTTTGCCGTGGCAAGGGCGGGTGGCGCTCGTGCAGCGCGTATCGGTGATGCGAAATTACCTTCGATTGATACCACCGGCACTCGATAGGTGGAGCTGGTTCATGATTTAAGTTTTTTATGTTATTTTGTTTATTGATAAAATATTATTAGATCTATTATCAGAACCAGGGTAGGCAGTGTCTTTCTGTCTTTATGAAGCGTCCGCCACTGAACTCAAGTGTTTGGGCCAAAGTAAACAAAGTTGCACAAAATAGAATAAGATAACCCTCAAGTTCCGCTCCCGGTATTCTGGACCATATCAAAACTTTGCAAAAAGTTTTGTACAAAAACTTATCCCATACTCGTAATATTGTCAACATAAAAACAGTATGAGCTTTCTACTGTATTGATACTATTGATGGTGGCATTCCGTTAGCAATAATTAAAATAATTAGATTATCAGATTCATTCAACAATTTAAAAGCATATTTTTATTACTTACTAGTTTTTGCCCGCGGCTTCTCCTGCGTGAAATTTTGATTGTTCTGCTATCTCCTAGGAATCTTAAAGTAACCATGTTACTTTCCGACCATTGAACTATATTTATGCGAAAAATCAAGTCAATCTGTTGCTCCGTTGCCACGTGAAAGAAGATCAAACCAATAAACCAACAAAAACACTTTCGTATTTATAACATTAGCAAGAACTAAAATGAAATAAATACTTGATAATATGAAATAAGAACTTTAAAATTAAAAATAAAAATGAAAAACTTAAGAAACATCAAATTTAAAGTAAAATTAAAAGTCCAATTAAATTGAAAGTTAAGATCAGTAATCATAGAAAGAAAAATAAAAAGACCATAAAATTATTAATAGCTTACTAATAGCTTTTCTCTAAAATTCTCTTTACCAAGCATGCCAACTCACACTCACGAAATTTGTGACTATGGGTCGTTATGTATATTTAAAATACATAGCAACAATGACGACAGTAAGTCTAACGCTCATACACAAAACATCACGCTCAATGCTCTTCTATAAATTGAAATTCATCATCATCACTACATAATATAAAACAAAGTCGCTTCCCGCTCTCTGTCCCCATGTATATCTTTAAAACTACAGCACGGATTTTGATGCGGTTTTTTTTAATAGATAGAGTGATTCGAGAGGAAGGTTTAAATGTAAAATACACCTGTGCAAAGCCGGGGGCGGGTCGCTAGTTATCTACAAAATAAAAATAATATACCTATGTACACATCAAATAATTATGTTTCTACTGACACTTGTACAGACTAACTGCTTACAATGCTGCTATGACTGAGCCAGGCAATAGGGATTTTAGTACAAATGCCCATACTGTTCACGCTGTTTGGACCCACACGAAGGCAGGTAGTGTGCTTATGCGGTTTCTTTGCGTGCAGGAAGTTCTGAATGAATCAGGTGGCCTGAGCATTTAGGGCGTCTAAGATTTTTTGCATTCCCACGCTCAACGAAGGGTTAAGTATTATAATAAAGCAGTTCAAGTCTTGGTAATAGCTTGTTCACGCATTAGGCTACAAATGGCTTTAAAATATCAGAGAAATGGGTTATTAGGTTAATAATGGAGATTTGAAATAATTTGTAGGGATGGAAATAATAATACTTTTTTAACTAATTTTCCGTAATGAGTTTTTTTCATTCATATTACGGGCTTTCTGTTGAAAACATAATGTGCCCTGTGTGTGTGATCAATAAATGTTGCCTGCTCAAAAATAATCGGCCCAGTACGAGTCCGACTCGCGCACTGTATAGTTCCGTACTGTATAGGAGCCCCCTTAAATATTTATTCTATTTAATTTTATTATTAAAGTGAATACACAACTAAACATTATGTGAATATTTCAAGCATCTACCGGTTACCATTATTAATATAGAGCGAAAAACGGCTAAAAATCAGGTTTGTTGTGTGGGAGCCCCCCTTAATTATTAATATTACTCTGTTTTTAGTATTTGGTGTTATACCGGCAACAGAAATAAATCATCTGTGAAAATTTCAGATTTTTAGTTAGAATGGTTCCTGAGATACAGCTCGGAGACGGACAGACGGACAGCGGATAGGGTTCCGTGTTTGGGTACGGAACCCTAAAAAAATTGTGGTATTCATAGTTTATACTCATACACTGTTAAAATAAATAAATAACCCATGCCATAAAAAGCTATAAAAAGTACGAAGAAAAGTAGAATTTAATTTCACACATTGCGACAAAGATTTGGGACCAGCAAAGCATACAATAACATATAAAGGAATCTGAGCAGTAAATAAAATTTCACTACAGGTGAATCTAATTTACTCCACTTCCTCTGTCGTGAATGAATATTAAATCTCACACATGCTCGAAATTTACATTCTGTAAAGGAATCCTACGGAAAAAGTGGCAAAAAGCTGTTAATTTAATTATAAAATGGTGGAAGACAGATGCTTCACGGTAGCCGATTTAGTGACATGTGGCTGACGATATTTTGGTTGCTTAAATCTATTGGTACGAACCGTACGAACATATTCTACTGTAATATTAAATACCTCATTCAACACAATTTGTGTAATTGAAAAAAAAAATGGTTTTATCAATGAAATTTAAAAAAAAAAATGTTTGGCTATGCAGTCAGCTTGCTGAGCTCGCTTCTAACTGGCAGTGGGCTTGAATATTTGAATTATCTTCAGACCTTCAAGGGTCTGTGGATGATCCAATTGCTTTTTATGTAGTGTATATTGTTTAGCTTGTAAAGAAAGTAGTATTGTATTTTATTGTAGTTAATAAAGGCGCTTTTGCCCGATTTTAACCTCACAGTGGAACTTTTAATGTTTTCGGAACAAAAATCAGATGTCATTTTGTGACTATAATTCTGTCACAATGGATAGAAATCATAAATAATTTTTGTCGGGCCTATTAGTTATAATTTTTCAAACAAAAAATGCTAATGAAACATGACTTGCCATATTTGTGACAATAACCGAAGTTCAAAGACCTCACACGTATCAATACCGTTACATAAAATTTGTCCCAAAATGAACAATTTCCTTTTTTCAGAACACACATATTTTGACACTTTGATCATCACCTGCGTCCATTAAAATTTAAGAGCCGATAAATCTTTTATGAATTATAATAAAACCTGACATATTAGCGAAATATCACGCACACGTTATAAAATATCTACATAAACGCCAATTTTATTGTCAACCTAAAATGTAGTGATCGCGGAAAAAAATCTATGCATGTTTAATGATATGATGTAAAACGACACGAGACCTATAAAGAGAAAGATATTAGGTTCTGAAAATAAAGGTTCAGGCACAAATGTAGTACGTTTCCTCTGACTTTTATCGGTAATAAACCGAGATAATGTGTTGGAGTAAGCGTATTTCAGAGTGGTACAAATTTAGACTGGAGGCGCCACACTTGATATTGGCAAATGTAGCCATATTCAGGGCGAGTGTTTTTGAGACTTTTACTATAGCAGATTTCATAACGATGGAAAATAAGCAGCAAAAACAGGACTCAACTGCTTGAGTAATGTATTTCTGTTTTATTGTCATCAATGTAGTCGAAGCGTTTACATTTTCAGACATTTTTTGTCATACTAAATAAATATGAGTTTGAACTAATTAGTTATAAATAAAACATTGATTTAGGCCTAATTTTTTTATCGTTTTCGTCAGATTTTTAGTGAATTTGGATATAACGATTTTGATAGAGTTCTTAATTCTAGTAAAATTGAAAAGAACGAATTGCAAAGAACACTTAAATACAAAGGTGTTATGTATATTAGTGAGTGATATAAAGGTGTTATATGTTAGTTAGGTAAATAATAACTGTTGTATTGTCAGCATTTGTAATTGAAAAGAAAACTTTTTTTATGAACATTATGTTTTCTAAGTACATAATATAGATAACTAGCAGTTCCCCGCGGTTTTACCCGCGTTGTGCCCGTTCCCGTGGAAATTTCGGGAATTTTTATATATATAAACCTTCCTCTTGAAATCACTCTATCCACTAAAAAAAACCGCATCAAAATCCGTTGCGTAGTTTTAAAGATTTAAGCATACAGACAAACAAATAAACAAACAAACGAAAATAGCGACTTTATTTTATACTATGTAAGGATATATTTTTATGAAACCAAATTTGACATAGTTATAACTTACCCAATTTAGCCATTTTCATACAATTTTATTGCATCTTACTCAGGGCACCTACCATACACTTGTACCATACATATTATGTAACAGTAGGAGCCGGAATGTCACAACACTTCACACTTCAATTGTCAGTTGTACAAATTGGAGTTGATATGTGAAACGCCTAATTTGACACCTTCCATGTTGAAATGGTTTACTGCCATGCCGCTTTATAGTGGTCATCAAAATAGTTTTTAAGTAGAGATAAATATTTTTATGGGATATTTTGTAATTTGTTGGGTACTTCTGTTACTGTTCTTTGAATGATAAAGAGATTTTCTTAGCAAAGATGTAATTATCGTCAACATACGAACAAATACCTGTGTGTTTGCGTTAACTCTTTTTTGATGTGTATAGTATAATCTAACTTTTTATTGTTTGAACAAAAAAACATTCATATACATAGTAAAAGAGGCACAAAATTAATTCAATTTAATTCAATCATTCTTATTACACCACTAATTCTTTTTAAAATGTTCTTTTTGAAAATTTGTGGTAGGAAACCGGTGGTTACCTATGAAATCTACACAACATTATTACATTTTACATGATTTATTAAAATGAAGTTTAAGAGAAAGTTACTTTTTATATTTTCAATCCAAGAAATTTAACCCAATTTTGAATTACTATTTACCATGATTATCTTTTTACTGTGATAAGAATTATAAATCAATGTATCATCATCATAACCTTCTAGTCATTTATTAAAATTTACAAAAAAAACTCTAATTTTAACCGACTTCCAAAAAGTAGGAGGTTCTGTGTTCGTGTGTATGTTTTTTTTGTGTATGTTCATCGATAATTTTGCCAATTGTGAACCGAATCGAAAAAAATTTATTTAGTTCAAAAGGGTATACTCCCAAGGAGGCCCCAATTAAATTTTACAGAGTTCGGCTGAGCCGTTTTTGATAAATCAACAATAAGGTAAACAATTCGAGCGAAAAATTCGAATTTTGTACACGATGGAAGGCGGTTTTGCCATGTTTTGGGAAAAATTATTATTTTCTACTTAGATACAAATCGGCTTCATATTTGGTCGCAAGCTATAAACGTCTTTCAGTCTCTACCCTCGCGCGGTTACTAGTCGATACTTAGGTAAACTTTGGCAAGGAAATCGCACTATTTGCCGGTAGTTGTTTATTGATATTATGCACCGGCTTTCCTTCGAACAGGTTTGTTTTTATGGCTACAATCTTTGTAGCAGGAAGCGATTTGCTTTTGGGTAAGACTGCTACGATTTCTATAAAACACTAGCAAACCCGGCGAACTCCGTTTCGCCACCAGATGGCTTCGTTTTATGTAACATTTCGTTTGGTGATTAAAAGAAGATTTTTTTTTTTGTTTTATATTTGAAAAGGAAAAATTTTTTTCATTTCACAACAGTAATGAATTCATTTCGATTACAAAAATGAAGTGTTATTTAGTTGAACTTCTCAAAGTAAATGAAAGTGAATCCAAAGTAAATACTGAATCGAAGCGTTATACGTGTCCGCAAATTATCCGTTTCATTGAAGTGCTCTTTGGTAAACCACATTTTTTGTTTTTTGGTCTGACGTTAACACAAACAAAGCGGATGGTTTCCCAACTCGTGAACACGCAACGTATAACTGCCCATGTGAAAAACAGTGATTTTCTAAATTTATCCCGCAAACACTAAGCCATTGGCCTTGCGACTTATTAATTGTCATTGCGAACGCAAGGCGAACTGGAAATTGCAATCGTTTGAAGTCAAACAGAAGATCAGTCGGAATCATTGGTATTCGAGGAATACGTACATTTTCACCTGCGTACTTTCCGTTAATAATGGTTGCCTCAATCAAATTCGGCATAAGTCTTTTTACCGAAAGTCGAGTCCCGTTGCAAAGTCGCGGTGGATTCAAATTACGCAATATCATAATAACTGTACCAACTTTGAGTTGCAAGTTATGTGGTGGAAATCCTGGTAACTCCGGAGTTCAAAAACTCCGTTAAATAATTTACTACATCATCGGGATTTGTTATGGAGTCAACGGATTTGTATGTCACCAAATCTCCAGCAATTTTTGATTGAATGGTGAAATTCAGTGCGTGTACATCATTATTCTTTGCGGCAGGAATTGCTCGTTGACTTAACCAAGCATAATTCTGATAATTCTCACTAATGTTTGGGAAAACATTTTCAATAAGAGCTTTGAAGTTGAACTCTCATATTAGTGGTTAGCGATGTTTTTACGTTATTCCATAAAGGAATATGATTAATTGAATGATGCCTGCAGATGAATTGAATGATGCCTTTAGGCAAGCATTCAATTCATCTGCAGGCGTTCCACGGGGAATTCCTGCCAACAATATCATCAAGCCGCCAAAGATGTTATTTCGCCGAAGATCCTTCACTGTGAAGTTAAGTGCTTCAAGTGAGTTCTTATGTGCCATTGTACACTCATCCCAAACAATGAGCTTGCATTGCATCAACAATTTTCCCATTGCACTGGATCGGGAAATATTGCATGTTGGAGTATCAATTGTGTTTAAATTGAGTGGCAACTTAAGCGCAGAATGTGCAGTACGACCGCCATCTAGAAGAGTCGCCGCAATTCCAGATGATGCTAACGCCAAAGCTATGTCACATCTTGATCAAATAGTGGCCAAAATCAATGAAATGACAAATGTTTTCCCTGTTCCTCCAGGTGCGTCCAGGAAGAATAGACCACCAGTATTATTGTCCACCGCTGGCATTAATGTTTCGTATACTTGTTTTTGCTGTTCATTCAGCAACGGCACATTATTTCGATCGAATTCCTGCAATGTATCAACATTGTATTGCAGCTCTCGATTTAATTCTTGGTTGAATGCATCGTGCATCGATCGATTTGGCGCAATCATTCCTACTTCAATCAGTAGCTTGATTGCAATAGTCAAGCATTGATCCTCAATCAGAATCAATCCTTCATTGTAGATTTCATCGGTT
The DNA here is from genome assembly GCA_964007245.1 of Hypomecis atomaria. Lineage (NCBI taxonomy): Eukaryota > Metazoa > Arthropoda > Insecta > Lepidoptera > Geometridae > Hypomecis > Hypomecis atomaria. The sequence continues at coordinate 15,819,762 of OZ023291.1, forward strand.
ATTTGGATGTCAGGATAAAAAAAGTAAGTTCGTATAGGCCGGGTGGCTAGCCCTGGTGTCAGAGTTTTTAGGCCGCCTGAAGGCCTCTGACATGGCTAAACGGTTAAAACAACCGAGGCCTACAATTTAACGTGTCATCCGAGTCACGGTAGCGCTCAATTGGAAAATGCCACCCGCGGTCACCCATCCAAGTACTGACCGTGCGGAACGTTGTCAGGATTATTCGTTTGAAAGCGCAAGCGATGCAAGATATCTTCACATATGTCGTCTTTGTATTTGTTCCATAACTGAATTGGTTGTAAAGGAAAACATGTGGTGATGATAATTGCGAACAGCGTTCGTATTTGGTACGCATTTGATGAAACAACTGAATCCGCAAGTGTTAAATCCCAATGAGAATCGTTCTCCAGCAAACCCAATAGTTGACATGCTTCTCGATATGTTTGGCATTGGTGGCCATTCACAGTTTTCAAATTCGCAAATGATTTTGGTCCACGTACATTTACCAACAGCAGTCGCAAATAAAAACATTCATCATTTCTAGGATGAACAGTATACATGCAACCTAGTGCATCAGTGGAAAACACCTGTGGCCAATCTGGAACTGGGGTTCCTTGTTGGCGACGTTAGAATTTCTTTGTTGATTGATTCCAAGTGTAATACTTGGGCATTTCAACGTACATCAGCGTCGCTGCGAATGGATCTGCTTCACACATTGCAAAGAAGCTAGTCAATGTTGTCGATGGTGGTCTCTCAGCTCGTTGTGCTGCATTAGCCTCAGTGAAGTAAACTCTTTGGCCATTTTCCAAATGCACTGCTAAATATACAACTGTGGGATATCTTTCATGAATTTGAAATGACAATAATCGCCACAGTGCTTCATTAGTACTGACGTATCCCATTTGGAAGTTGCTGATTTCGTCATTTGCATTTTCCGACGCAATACCAAACACAGCCATGTCGCTGCCTTTTGTGACGTACTTGCACAAATATTTGATTGATTTGGCCGAATGACAACTCTCAACTCAAATTCGTGATAGCAGCGGGCAATATGGTACAATGAATTCATTTCCGATCTCAATCTCTTGATTTTGAACTTTAACTTTGATAGTTCGACCTTTATCTTCCATTATGCAGCGGGCAATATTGGTTTGTAGTACATGCTATGTATCAGAGATGGCGCCGTATGTGAAAAAAGATTTTCCCGCTTTTCTGTTGAAATTTTTCCTGATTTTTTTTGCTATAAACCTCAAGGAGCCCGAGACCTTTCCAACGAATGCAAAACCGTGGAAATCGGTTCGTGCGTTCTGGAGTTATAGCGTCAGGAAGGAAAACCCGACTTATTTTTATATAGTAGAAGATTATTTCAAACGTCATGGTTGTTTTAAAAAGGTTTCACTCATACCTTTGGTGATCTATCAAATCTATATTTTGTACTTGAGTTTTTTGAATTATTTTCTGATTTTAGTTGACAGAATATGAAATATGTTTGTATCTAAGTATTGGTTTAGAAACTAATAACCAAACTGCTAAAATATTTTTGATTGTTGACATAATAATTCAACTTGACTAATGCACCAATCTGTTACCATTCCTATTTCATTGCGTTTTACTACGTAGAGCTCGTAGCGTAGTTTGATTAGGTGTTTGTCAGTGATCACCGAAATCAAACAACGTTCCGCACGGTCAGTATTTGGATGGGTGACCGCGGGTGGCATTTTCCAACTGAGCGCTACCGAGGCTCGGATGACACGTTAAATTGTAGGTCCCGGTTGTTTTAACCGTTTAGCCAAGTCAGAGGCAGCCTAAAAACTCTGACACCAAGGCTAGCCACCCGGCCTATATGAAAGAACTTTTTTAGTTTTACTAACTAAATTACTGATGAAATAATTGGTTGCCTGTAAAGTTGGTTTACGGACGACAATTTTACGTGATAAAGTTATAAGAAAACATTGTTGTATCAACCACTGTAATAGGCCGAACGCTTAGGCCGATCGTGCTTCTCTATCGCTTATTTCGCGCTCTCGCTTGCACGGTCGGCTCAGGGGGCACGTGACACTTTTTCGTGCGTGCAGCTGGCGCTCATCAATTTAAAGAATCAGAATCATTTTTGACGTTTCGAGCTTAATACTTTAATTAAAAATACAAAATCTGTATAATAATACATAGTACCGTCAACAATAGGTCTCGTCATTCAACTAAGAAAATACATAATTAACTTGTACAAAATTGAACAGAGATTTAAGACGTTATCACGTCAAAAGCACTCTATCTATATTTAAATTTCTGATTAGGATAGTGAGGGTTATTTTCTGCCTAAATTGGCAATAAACACTTTAAAAAGACTAGTCAAACATTAGGAAACATTACGTCGGTAAGTAGGTACTTATGTAATAGTATAAACAAATGACAGTAAAACACAACACAAAAAACCGAGGTCCGAAATAAAAGTAAGCAAACCGCCGCTAGCGCAACATAATATAGATGGAAATCTTTATGGGCACCTACAAATACGCGGTCCCTAGCGTCGCTCCCCATGCTATAAAACCAACATTACAGACGTTAGATCGTTTAATGACGTCATATTTTCCACTATGTTTCGCGACTGCCGTTAAATGTATTGATACGACCACGAAAAAGCTCCATCGGTAGCCTGGTCGTGATGGTAGACTTTGTATTGTAAGATTATTAAAAATACTAAAATTTATTAGGGTAAATCTTGAGGCAAGTTATTATTAACCGGCTTCCAAAAAGGAGGAGGTTCTATGGTCGTCTATGGGTATGTTTATTTTGTGTACGTTCATCAATAATTTCGCCAATTGTAAACTGAATCGAAAAATTATTATTTAGTTGGTATACTCATGAGGTGGTCCCAATTAAATCGGCTGAGCCGTTTTTGAAAAAAATCAACAATAATGTAAACAATTCGAGCGAAATATTCGAATTTGTACACGATGGAAGGCGGTTATGCCATTGTTTTGCAAAAAATAATTAATTATTTAATTTTTATATCATTTATTTTGATAAACCTATTTGATACTATTTTGATTATGAAGTAATTTTAATTGTAATAAGTCTAATTCTATGCAAGACAGCTCTGGTGACCAAGGAAATCGTAACATTTGCTCTACGATCGTGAGTTTGAGCGTACAAGTCTAGGTTTGGTACCAAACAGTTCTTTAGAACTAAGTACAAGTTTTCTCACCACTGGATTATTTGTGATCGAAAATATTGTGACGTAACCTGCATATTTTTTGTATGTCTGCAGAAGATATACAGACCAACCCCCCGTTAAGTCAGCGTAGTAGATACCGATCAATTGCCTTTTATGGGTAGGTCTATGTTTAAAAATCCACTATAAAAATGCTGATGCTGTGTCTAGTTCATTCTAAAATCTATCCATCTTATAACTTAGCACAAGTCGTAAAATTAATACATAATTTTCTTATTTTCAGCACGCATTTATTATTTTTTTAAACTACCAGATTATGGTGATAGTTTCAAAGCAAACCTACTAGGTAATTATATTCTTCAAAAATGGTCGCGGTCCTAGTTTTCAGCGGTTATGGGAGGGACTATACTCGTAGTACAGTACCTGCGGGTCTATAGTTCATATTGAAGAGTGTAAGATATTATTATGGCTATAAATAGTAGATTTGGAATTATAAATAATAATGATAGTATAAAATTCTCTAGCTATAGGAAATCAATATTCAGAAATGTTAGCTATAACTTTCATGATGAAAAAAGTAAGTAAAGAAAACAAGCTATAAAAACACAATAAAGATTTCTTACACAATATACAGTCTTCGGTTTAGGTAAGTATCTAACTTTTGTGTTTTCACATGGCTATTTAATTTTTTTAAGTTATTACTTAGAAAGTAATTTTCATAATTGGAGCTAATTTTCTCTTTCAAAATCTATTCTAACTACAAAATCATGCTTATAATGATCACTAACCTACCTTTAATTTTAATTTTCTGTGAAATGAGTCACCCATTCACAATTATAGCGAGTATTATACGAATTTACAGCGTAGGTGGCGCCACAGTGTTACAGTTTTATTTTCTTTAGGGTTCCGTACCTCAAAAGGAAAAAATGAAACCCTTTTAGGATCATTTTGTTGTCCGTCTGTTCGTCGGTCCGCCTGTCCGCCTGTCCGTACGTGAATCAAGACTTTCTATCTCGAGAATGCGTAAAGGTATCGAGTTGAAATTAAAAACATATTAGTAAATCACTGGTTACTTGCAGTAATGTAATATTTAAACTTCTTTGTCGATGACTGGATTTTCTAAGACCCAAGTTCACCAACGCTTGATTAAGTTAAACTTGTGATTACTGTATTAAAACCATGATTAAAAACCACCTCGGGTTTTAGACCCTAGTTCACCAAAAGATGTTTAATTTATCAACCCTTGGTTTAATCTTAAACATCTTTTTAACGAAATTCAGCAAGCAAAAACCGTTGGTTAAATACAGTAATCACACGTTTAACTTAAAAAAGCGTTGGTGAACTCGGGGCTTAAAGTCTATTAATTCTTTCTTCCCTAAGATTTTAACAACTTAGTTTTCGGTTTCTTACAATTTTCAGGATTTGTACGGAATCCTACGTGGGCGAGCCTAACTCGCAATTGTCCGGTTGTTTTTTCAAAATTTTTACGAAATTTACCCTAATGTACACAAACTCCAGAAATGAAGCATAAAATTATGTCAATGTCGTTTAGTAGAGCAATATTCTCAGAATTATTGACGTTTATGCTTTGTATAGCGCAAGTTATGGTTTTGCAAATTTGACAGTACCTATTTTACAACGAACCGTGTAGATTGTAGAAGTTGATAGTGTTTAGTCACGTACTGATGTGGTTGCTACGGACGAAGCTGTGAGGTGCAGGTTTAGCCGCTTTGGGGCTCGTGTAGTGGTTTATGCCAGTTTTGAAGACAACATAAATTTGCTCGGTCTTAGGAATGTCCATGATGTTATCGTAGGAAAAGTTGTGTCTATTTTTAATGTCACTGTCAAGGATCTTAACAAAGTTAAGATTTTTTTGCAATTAATTGCTTTAAGAAACAAAATTTTTATTGAGATTGGCAAAATGATACTACATATATCTAAATTTTCCGTCATTATTTCAATCATTATCATCTCTTAAGTAGTACGATTTAGGTAAACGACATAGGTTTTTCTTAAAAGTTTTAGTAAAACTGGTGAGTAATTTTAGTGAACATAGTTTATCATAGTTTGCAGAGTTAGTTTCTAGTAGCTCTCAGAGTGATTTCGATACTTTTTTCATTTGATGGTCTTCTAAATTCTATTTCTATTTTGTTTCATAACGTTGGACTTTTATATATCGTAGACTTTGGAGATGCTCTAGTATAAAAAATTGGATCAATGCTGTGGAACAATGAGTACTTGCCATCGATTGGCATTTTTTCTACATTTTGTATTGATGGTACTTACCTATAAACACATAACTAGCAACCTGCCCCGGCTTCGCACAGGTGTATTGTACATATAAACCTTACTCTTGAATTACTCTATCTATTAAAAAAAACAGCATCAAAATCCGTTGCGTAGTTTGAGAGATATAAATAAGCATACATGGGTACAGACAGCGGGAAGCGACTTTGTTTTATGCTGTGTAGTGATGACAAATAGTTTAGGAGTTGTCTATCTGTACACCGAGTTCTTCTTTAAAATCGAATCAATAATGAAGATATCTGTAGACGAATGAAAGTCAACGATATCTAATACTTACATAAGGATAAAAAATACCGATACTCGCTATCTGAGACAATGGCTGCTTGATTGGTTTAGTTACACAAAACCGACTTCCGATCCCTGACCGTCCAGTCGAAACGTGACTGTACTGCGTGATCAATTTGACACTTTTTTGGGCCAAATCTTTCTTATTCATCTTTTGTTACAAGTGTTACAACACAGCCAAAAGAAACTGATCCTTAACAACTCATAAATAAAGCTTACGATCAAATTATATCAACCAAAAGCAGACTGAAAGAGTTAAGTTTGCAATTCGATACGAGTATAGAACCCTAAAGAAATTTTGCTTACTAAAAGATTTAGACATTCAATTTTTTGTTCTATCTCTTGCAAATCAATCGCCTACAAAGATAAATTGTTGTGAGAACGTTTTCAAGTTCCAGCTTAATTCGTTTAGAAGGCAGAGAAAGGCGTTGTCATTAATCATTCTCAAATAATAGAGAACTTTATGAAATATTAATATCTCAACGGAGATCTTGCTACAGTCGAAAATTTTAAGCAATAAGCAACAAATAAAGTTATTCCTCCTACGGAGATTTGTATCACAGTGCGAGGCGTGAGAGTATTTAAGGAGGAAGAATTAATTGGTAGACGCAAGTAGGTTTTTAAAACAAGTTACAATTTAATCGCTCTAGAATTGGCGGTTAATGAGCGGAAAGGTAGTAAGGCTGTAGGTTGCAAAGGAATTAACAACGTGGGCAGTCTTTATCGGCCTGAATATAGACAGAAATCTTCTCGAAGATGATACAAATTGGGTAACTTAAAAAGGTAATTAGAAATTGAATAAATTATAAGATGACTTCTATATAACGATTTGTTGACTTATTAGAGGGTATAAAATTAAACTGAGGATGTAATCTAATGAAGGTTAATAACATAATGCGAGCGGTTGACAAAGCATACACTACATGCGTGTTACATTGCTCTGATTTAAAACGTTTGTGTTGAAGTTATTATTTTTGCAATACAAATAAAAAAATACGTGGTTTTGTTTAGACTGGAATATATACATATACCTACACCAAAATGTACGTTTACAACCAAACAGAAAAAGTTTTCACTTGATTGAAACCGGCTCAACTTAATTACAATAAACAAAAGCCAAGCTGGTCTGACTTCAATAAATACGCTTTTAATAGCTATGCTTTTGATGAGATCGATACTGTCATTTATAAGAAACTTAATCGAATAATTGATTATAATGGAGGAACAATAAAGTGATTAGTTTAACAAAAAGTAAGACAATGAGTTATTATTCATCGGATAGATTTCTACTGTCGGACTTGAGATAATAAAGGAACGTTTATCTGACAGCTCGGGTCGTTGACCGATCGTTTGCATCATTTGTTTATACGACGATCGAAGTTTGATATAAAATTTCAATAAATGCAGTAAGGGCAGTTCATTGGAAATATAATAAAACAAAAAAACTACGCGTGGCCTATTCTGCATCCCCAACTTTCGTTTTCATAATCATCCGTATTTCGTGCGTACGTACTACATATCTTGCTAAGTGAAGGCTTATTACATGATTTGGGACGACATAACATTCCATCCAGTGAGATATGGTACTACCATATCTATCAAGGATACATTCCCTGCGGCCAAAAAATCGCGTAACAAAACATTTAACATTATTTCAGTATATTCCAATTCAAATTTAAAGTAATGGCTCGGAACACGAGTCATCGAGTCAGCCTGCAGTGGTCTTTACCACTGCTGACCTATAAATTGTGGAGTGAGGTTGTAAGAATCTTATAGCGTACAGACGCCAAAAACTTTGATTCGACTTCTGCCTATACAAAGTTATCAAGAACTGGTGTATTAAGCCGAAAAGAGATGATTCAGACAATCATTATGAACAAATTTTACCAAAGAGCAAACTCTGAATTGGTGAAAATAAACACAGCGGTTTTATATTCAGTCGATTCCAAGTTGCAATTTCGTATGAAACAGCTGTTTGTTTATGGAGTGAAAACTTCTTCAGCGACGTTGTGCATATTTTGGGATGTGTAAAAAATTGAAAACTTTGATTTGATTGGTTGAAAACTCGTAAAATGGAGGGAGTAAGTTTTCACTTCTGCCGGCACCCCCGGAGTGCAACCCGATGTTATTTTTTCATTCTAACGAGATCCCACTGCAGAAACGTCCCGCTCATAGCGTACACGCTTAATTCCTATTGTTAAGATATTTTTATTTGTTGTTTTTTTTTTTTTTGGGTTGGCCCCACAATAATAGTTTATAATCTTGGTCTCAATCACCCCTATCCGGTTTAGTACTGTGTACTTGCCTTACTGTGTCTATAGCGTGATATTAATCTCCAACGATGAGCAGCCAGATTTTTCGACACGATATTCAAAGGTTACTTCCAAAATTATATTTATCATTTGTCATGTTTGCGTTTGATAAATAGCGAAGTATACCGTTTTGTTTTGATCATTATCACTTGAGTCATTATCATGTGAACTCCGAAGAAATTAACGCCTGCAGTCATTATGTCGAAAGTAGTCAAAACGAATTTGAATGTTTCAGATTGAGACATTTATCATAGAATCCTAAAGAATACTTGTAACCCATCAAATTTGTAAGTAAAAAATGTGCAAATTAATTGCAGCGAAATGATAATCAAAATAATGATATTTAGTGTCAATAAAAACTTTTTTGACAAAAACATATGATGTCCATTGACTCATTTCCGAATTTGTGAATTATTCACTTCCTTTGTTAGTACCTATGAATCGATACATTCTGAAATTATTCTTAAAAAGTTTTTACGAAATCTCACAAATTAAAATTCCCATAATACCGATCTTATGAAAAGAAAAATGAGCCATTATTAAAAAAATAAACTAAATGCCGTCGATATTGCTAACTGTACTAATCTTCTAAAGCTGCTTCTACCGTGCCAATAATCCGAACTTATTCCAGCAGAAAGATAAAATAATTATTTTATACTTACACAATCCTTGTACAATCTTAAAAACCTATAATAAAGTAATTACCTTACGAAAAGCTACACTGCAACACAACAACCAAGAAGCAGTCATAAAATAAATGCAAATACATGAGTACCTACGTTCTAGATTCTCCTCTTTATCCCCCGAGGCTGATAGAACTCGTGTGTTTAAATCGAAATACGTTTCAGTGAAACGCATTAAAGTTTCCTCTTTGATAGACTTAATTAAACTCCAGCTGTTTACATAAGTGAGGGTATTTGAGATCTACGACTTAGAACTTGTGTATGCTGTCGTAGGTAAGTGTTGCACGATTCACACATGATCTGGCTGAGGAACTTTTGGTTATATGAGGTAGAACGTTTGAGATGTGAAATCGCGACGATGGCATAATGTAAATTATAATAACAGACTTTGCAAGATGTGTTGGTTTTTCTCTCTATATAGCAGGGACCTAATTTTGCACTAACAGTCACAAATATCAGGTACATCGTGTTATACAGAGCACAACAAATTACTAGTTAAATTCATATTCATTCACACACAGTAGATACTACATTCTGTAATGTATTTATGTATATTCATAAAAGTAAGTTCGTATAGGTCGGGTATAAGATAGCCCTGGCATAAGATTTAATTCCTCAAACTTTGCTAAACAGTTAAAAAATGGGATCTACAATTTAACGTGTCATCCGAGCCACGAATTCAGTACTTTAAAACGGTCATTATTTCTGCTAATAACACGATACAAACTGACATCAAACTAGACTGGCTACATGGCCTTATTTTCAAACTTATATTATAAATCCGAAAGTACGTTTCTTTGTTTGTTACTCTACACGCAGCAACAAAGCAACGGACCGACTTGATTTTTGGCATAGTTACAGTTTCACATAAGCTATTATTACCCCGAAAACATAAAAAAATACTGTGGGTTGGAAAAAGAGACTACATACCACGAGAACGATGCCACGGGTAAAATCTAGTGTCCAATAAATTTTCAAAACTACCATTTGAGCAGAGCATCAGAATACATTTACATAGCGTGTTATGGTGCCCTTGTTCGTCAAAACAAGGTCAATAATTTATCACTCATTACTCTTTAGCAAGAAGTAGAACGTTCTCAACAAAAGTAACAAGAACGAAGTGCCTTTAAGCACATAAAGTACATACTAGTGCGGCCTTTGCACGCCATTGGTGTAAAGTAAACGAGAAATATATATCAGTATTTAGGCCCACAGTTAATAAGTTGTTCGGTGGTAAGCGGCTTACGTCCGAGCGGCCGTGGAAGCCAATAAATAATGGAATCTTTATAATTTTTAGTCCGACGCCGATACTTTGCCGTCATAAATTGAATATCGTTAAATGTGCCGGCTGGATGTGTGCTTAAGTAGGCATTATTATCAGATAAAGTCGTTACGCGTCTCATGGGTTCCGTTCAGCTGGTATAGTTGCCAGATAAGTGAGAAAGCCATTGGAAAGAGTTTTAAGGTTAGTCTCCACCATGTAAGTAGTACACCGAGATTTTAATCGTTTGTTAATTCTTGGCGATTTTTACGCACGACAGTTTTCTTTTGTTTTAAAGACGCATAACATACGCATAGGTTAAGTTTATTCGTGATATCACACACTCTCTTAATTACTTTTATTTTATATTATTAAGGCATAAATATTGCAACATCTCAAATTCACTGCTGTATTTGGAATCCCCGCAATGTAAAATGAGACTTGAATCACTTGTTTGAAGGTAATATTTTTGACCGACGAACCAAACCGGAGGAGGTACTCAATTCGACGCGTATATATTTTTTTTTATGTGTAACGACGCATAACTTTTTTTATAGTAGTCCGATTTCAATAATTCTTCTTTTATTTGAAAGAGTATACTTCAAAATTGGTTCCATTCAAATTTTATTGAAATCGGCTGAGCGAAATATTCGCGAATTCTGTACACGGGTGAAGTTGGTCATGCTATTTTTTGCAAAAAATAATTACTAAAGACAAATCTAACATCACAAGTGGGTGAAAGTAGAAGACCGACCACTATTTGCTTCTGGCTACTTTGAGGTCTTCACAGCTCACATATATAGGTGTGGGTATAAATTACTATAGGGTTTTTTAGAGTAGTAAGAATGCCACTGGAAGATATATGTAGCACGGAGCAGACTCTATCACATTAGAGACACCTTATCTACGCTTCGTTTTGGTGGAGTTTAGGCCTTATTGGTTTGATTTAAATTTTACGCTCATTTGACGGTTTTTCTACTCATTTTAAAGAGCTTTATTTTAGAGTTTTTTATTATTTATGCAGGAGTAGTCTTCACAGTGATACACCGAATCTCCCGTAGATGTAAAGTGGCAAATACCTACTTCAAATACTTAATCCAAATAAAGTACTACAAAAGTAGTTGAAACCCCTAATATTCATATCAGTAGTATGTAAAAAACTTAAATGTTCTAAACCCAAATCAACACGTAACTTTTTTGCATTTGACACGAAATAAAATAAGCTATACCATCTTCAGTTATGTTATAAGCAACATTTTATTGTTTTACTGTATTCACTGTACCATGTAGTGAATTGGATAGTCTTGTCGTATAACTTTATTGTCTGGCCCCTCTAATCCCTAAAGTGGGAAGCTTAAGGATACCAAGTTTTATTCTGCGTCCAAGGATTCTCAATAAGCCAGCATTTTATATAAGTCGTATTTTTATCTGGATTTCAGGATTATTTTAAATTAAGACAAGAATGTTTCAAATTGTACAAAATGTGTTTACCTAAATTCATTGAAGAAATGTGTATGTAGGTATTTTCATTAAAATATAACACAGGTGTAAATGTAAATGTAACATACGCGTGATTTCTGTGGCGAATAAACTACTACCGTTTTACCACAAAAGTTTTACGCACGGTTTAACAATGTTTATCAGTACAAATTGCACGGCTAAATAGTGTTTAAAGAGTGTTTAAATCTTTTGTGGTAAGGCGGCTAAAGTTTAAACCGCATTTAGTCATCTTTTTCACGATTGGAGCACTAGCACGCGGACTTGTTTCGCATAGCGTAAGTAACACTAACACCTACGTTATATTCGATTGAAATTTGTGAAAAAAAAACACGCTGGTTAACGTGTAAGTAGATCAATAAATATGAAATAATTTTATTTATGGAATGTAATCATGCTTGTGTGCAACTAAAGTAGCGTTCATAACGTAGTTTGACTAGGTGTCTGTAAGCGATCTCCGAAATTAAGCAACGTTTGGCACGGTCATTCTTTGGATGGGTGACCGCAGGTGGCATTTAATACTCAGCGCTACCATGGCTTAGATGACCCGTTAAATTGTAAGTTCTAGTTGTTTTAACCGTTTAGCCATGTCAGAGACCTTATGGCGGCTTGAAAACTCTGACACCAGGGAAAGTCACCTAGCCTTTACGGGCCACGATTAGGTACTACTATGCAACTAAAGGTCCAAAAGAAAAAATAAACAGCAGGTACATTCAGTTGGATAATTAATTTTGCAGCAACATACAACTTAATGGGCAAAAAACACTACTTGGTCTTGATTAATGCTGTTTTGAATTGGTCTTTCCATTACAATTACTACAAAGTTAATACGTTAACTTACAAATTAAGCAATTTTTACTAAAACTTTGCCTCTAACACATAAACATATGGTTCAAAATAGTAGCAAAGCTCACAAAACCACAATTATGGGAATTCTTACTCGACACGCTTCGCTGAAACTCAGTTCATTTGTAATGAAGTAATCAACTTAATGACGATAATATGGGTTTGCAAAAAAGTCACACGCGCTTTGAATGAAGTAAGAATCATTGCGGTAGTGGCGCCTCCGTTACTATCAATGAAGATATTTTACATCTTGATTTAGTCAGTTCACACAGGTTCACACTATAGAAAGACATATTGTTTAGTAACATGCAAGATAGGATATATCGTCTCAGTGTGCCGGGGACATAATTGTTTATTAAACTTCCAGCTTAAAATCGTAACTACACGTAACGTGCGAAAATTGTATAATTATTACTTTACTCACAGAGCATATCAAAATACTTATTCATTTGCCCTCACATCTGTAATCAGACTGCAAACTGCATTCAGTTACTGTCGGCGCGCGAGTTGAATGCAGAGCTTAGGAATGCGAATGTCTCCCCCCGCTATCCGCACGCCCAACCCGCCCAGGCGCGTGAGGTGGGGCGTGCGGATAGCGGGGGGAGATGCTCCCGCTCTTTACCTCAGACCCCGACTGCATTCAACTCGCGCGCTATCTGTACGTATTCTTCGTAGGCACGCATTTGCACTACATGAGCATCTACTTACGACATACCTTTAAAAAAACCTCGCGAGCCAGGTAAAAGTAAGGCGTATTTAGATCTTTATTCCTTTAGTCATAGCGAGGTGTAGTTTCAAACAAGTAACATTATTTGAAGTAACAAAAATAGCAATACACAAGTACGTATAGCAATACACACGAGATGTAGTATTCAAAATAAAGTCTTCTTAAAATTTCATCTATGGTCAAAATCAAAATAAGCTACATTAAAATTAAATTCTAATCACTCGAAAAATATTGGCAACTCTACAGGAGAAAAATATAAACAAGACGCGCGACGCGGTGAAAGTATAATTATAAGCCTATGAGTTGCAACGAAGTCAATAAAAAGATAAATAATTTCCAAAATCAAGGACAGATGGAGAACACATTTGAAAGTATCGTATTTAAGTTCAAAGAGAGACATCGGGAGTATTATAAAATAATCCGACAGCTTCATTTTTAAATTTGTTGACGCTCGAGTCACGTTTCAAGGATTTCGGGAACTGCTTCAAAAACACTATTAGGTCGATCGTTAAAGTTTGAATGAGTGACATCTTTAACCAAACAAACTTCCCCAAACATTTAAAAAAATGTCTTGGATTGATTGCAGTCTTTATGCAGACGAAGTAAGGTTCAGAGTTAAAAATTAGTGGTTTTCTAAGTGTATATTTAAATTTGTATTCGTAAGTTGTCGACTGCACGGTTACGGTATACTTTTTGGAACATCACTCGCATTTGATGCGTTTTAAGAAACGTTGAGGATTAATTTTAGTTTTAATAGGAATTCGGATGTTTGAAGCTGAGACTTAAAGTTCAGTTCTAAGTCCGATTTATTTGAATTTTATAGTTCCGATGTTAAAAGTAAGGACGTTTAAGTAATTGATAGGGGCTAGGTGCACCTACGTGATCGCGGCTTAGTTGTATGGAAATATATTTATCTGTAAAACTAACAAGTGGTCATAAACTAGTTTTAAATATAATTCAAAGTAATACATGGTTGTCCCAATACACAAAACATTTTCAGAGAGAAGTCAAGCTTGCAACTCTACCACACACTATGCATAATATATTGCTGAAAATTAACAATACCTATGTGCATCTTTATATTAACGGTCATAGTGTAGCTAAAACGATATGTCGAAGTTTCTATACCGTTTTAAGCAGTAAGTAACTGAATTTATTTTTCGACATGGACATCACATTTTCCCAAAAACACAGTTTTCTGTCAATTTACTACGTTAACTTTTCTGTATCGAGTTAGAGGATTCATACAGTTGCAATAAACAAAAGTACGTCTTAACAGCAAGTTATTTCCAAATCGATATTTCGGACGTACAGACGAAAATGCTATAAAATAAGAATACTTACTACTTATCTAAAAATGTTTAAAAGTTAGAAGTTAATCGATCACGAAAGACCGTCACTTCCCTTAACATAAATTCGAACTCCAAAAATTAACAAAAGAACAAAATTAAATCAAAACACGACAACTCACTCCACTTCACCACGCTTAAAACCAGATTAAATTAACCCGTAGAGGTTCCTTTATTGAAAAAGGGTTGTCTACTTTGTTTCTCAACATTTATTTATCGATATAGCGTATAGGAGATTAAGCTATAAAGTCGGATACGAAGCTGAGCTCCACGGGATGTCAGCCCGAGCATTACATTTTACAACTATTAGAGGAGGCATTTAGGTTTACAGCTGACGCAGAGAAAACATACGTAGAGATAAGGCGTCTACATTGTAGCTACGCAAACAAGAACACTTTGTTCTGGAACTGTTTGTGGAATACGGGGTATGTAGCCTTACAACTGACTCAGAGAAAATATACGTTGTAATGTTGCAAACGGGGAAGCCGTTTGCAGTACCACAAGTTAAAGAGAATTAGAGAGGAACCCGTAATGTTGCAAGCGGGGGAGCCGGTTGCAGCACCACAGGTTAAGAGACTTCAGGGAAACCTAACCAACCTAAGAGTCCTACCTAGTGGATAGGATTCCTAACGGTTCGGAGAGAGGAGATTAAAACAGAAGACTAACCTTAGTATTTACACATTTATTTACACTAACACGCACTGCACTTATAGTCAATTAAATCGTCAAGAAACAGAGAGAAAGAGAGAGAATTTTGAAGGAGTCCTTGGAAAGTTAGCCAAAAAGGGAGAGGGTAGCACTCGTAGAACCACGCTGAAGGCTAGCCGAGGATTTTCTATAGCCTGAGCTGGACCCGCCGATGGTGTGGCGCCAGCCAGGTAGCGCTAGGTGAGCGCTAGCGTGAAGACATCTGTCGACTGAGGTGGAGGCGCCGGCCCAAACCGGCCGACAGGCGCCGGCCCAAACTGGCCGACAGGGTTCGAAGTCAGCGCCAGCCCAGTGCTCCAGGGTAGGGGTCAGTGGCCCCAAAACAAGAGATCCACCTGGAATCAAAGTCAAAGGGACCGGAGCCACTCACCCTGACTGTTACTCGACGCTCATGTCTTTTACAGGACTCGTCCACGCAAACTCAAATTCACACAGTCACTATTATCTATCTATATTATACATCTTTATAGAAAAAATGGTGTCTTCCAGATCACTTCCAACTCCAGACTGCCCAATTTTACAAAACAAGGATCGCTGATCCTGTCAAAAAAACATTTCAAAAATTTGAATTTCATAACTAGAATTGTAAGTTGGCAGTGTTATCGTTGAAAGAGTCTGAATGTAGAGAAGCTAACAAAAAGGTTAGTTTCTCTACAACGTCTACTTATATCCTACGCGCAATGAAATGAGAATTCATTTTGTTTTGAAACTTATTGTGTGGAAACAGTGATATTTGGTAAGATGTGACATTTTACAACAATTAGAGCAAGCATTTAGGTTTATAGTTAACGTAGAGAAAATATACGTAGACACGAAATTGCTTACTTATATCTTACACGCTACGAAAATAAGAACATTTTGTTCTGAAAATGTTTGTATGTTGAAGCATTGCTAGCTGGCAAAAGATTATATTTTATAACTAGGTATTTAAATTTTTTTGTTTACTGCAAAAGTAAATTCCTGACTAAAAAATTAAGTACCGTTAAACTACGGTAGGCTTTTCGCGGCACTCTTGTTGGCTCACACGTATTATTTACTCACACAATTTAGGAAGCGTATTCTGGTTTCTTAGTGCCTTTGAATTTGTGTCAGTACTATAATTGGCATAGGTACATGCAAATAAATAGAGAAAACGACAACTTAATAAACTCCATCCGCCTTACCACAAAAGATTTAAACACACTTTCAACATTGTTTAATCGTGCAATTTGTACTGTTAAACATTGTCTAAGGCGTTGCTTTAACTTTTGTGGTAAGTCGGCATACGTTTAACTCACTACTATCAATGAGTTCTAAAAAAAACTCTTATTGCTACTCATTGGCTAGGCTATGTTGGCTACATTTTATAGTCTTGGTTCTAACACACCAATGTGTAAATCGTGCTTGAACTAATACTGATCGTCCAATACCAATCCAAGATCGATCCACACATTGGTGTGTTGGAACCAACACTGTAATTTGTTGCCAGCATAGCCTACATGTGCGACCCTTTAGAGAAGTAATGGCGCATCTTTCTCTACGTATCTATGATAGACAAGTACCAACGGGAACACAACATGATACCAATAACAACCGCTTGAATCCAAAGTTATTGCATGTAATATTTGTTTAAGACTGTCTTTCGGTGCTTAAAAGAAGAAAAGAAAACGAGTTGTGTATTGATCCTCCATTTTCTATTGGGTCATAAGATCTTCAAGATAAGCAATTGTAATGCGGGTGTCCATTTGAAAATTGTATTTGGGTAGTAAGTCAAAAAAGTTGTTGTAAAAAAAATCAACAAGATACAATACAATATAACTTTATTGCACACCAAATTAACTAATAACTAAAATAGAAAGTATCCACATCTAACCTAAAATTAGGCAGTACAAGAGCGGCCTTAAATTGCCTTAGTTATTTTCTTTTCGATATTCTTGGACAGCCTGTTTTAATACTAATTAAAGTAACTGTACTGCACCGGCCCTTATGCACCTGATATATGTACGTGTCACAGACTCAGTCGAATCAACAATAATAGACGAACTTACTATAAATGGTCGTTGTTAACATTGTAAATATTTTTATGCTCGACGCTCCTAAAACCTTGTCGGTTCCTCGATCCTTGTCGATTTGTTTCATTCATCAACTATTTCCTACATATGTGGTTTAATATATAGCAAGTTTACCTAGAGGTGTAACAGGTATGTCGGTTTACTCTAGTTACATTGTACTTTATGAGAAACACCGGCTCAGTTTGATGAGTTTTACAAATTCTTACATGCAAGGTATTGTTTCGCAAAGTTTAAGCAACAGCAAAGCAAATCAAAACAGGTACTTTTAGGAGTAGGTATATAGGTAATGACTCATTATTATGAACAACTAGTACTATATGGAACCGATCGCGAAATCGTGAATGAAACAACTACATAACTTCACACAAAGTTTATCAAATTGCGACGAAACGCAGGGTTGAATTTTTTGAAATTTTGGTGCTGATCCCGTGGTAAAAGTTGCTCATAATTTGAGTAGGTAGGTATAATTCCTACTTCTAAAAGTTCCTGTTATTTGTTTAGCAACAGCCTGTGTATTAAGTGTCTATTGTATACATATTAAAATGTGTTGTTTGTTTGTGTCGACCGCATGAGTGAAAAAAAAAAAGATAATTGTTTTTCGCAAAAAATGGCAGAGCCGACTTCCATCGTATAAAACAATTCGAATTGTAAGCTTGAATTGATGTTTAAAGTGTTTCCATAACTGTTGATTTTCAAAAACGGCTCAGTCGATTTCGATAAAATTTAAATAGGACCTTTGGGAGTAGACCTTCGGGAGTACAATATATACCTTTCGAACCCTTTCGAACTAAAAAAGTTTTTTTATTTGGTTCACAATTAGCAGACATATTTATTAATATACACAAAAAAAATCATTCAGATGAACATAGAACCTCCTCCTTCTTGGAAGTCGGTTAAAAATGTAAGAAAATCAGATTAGACTCTCTAATTTCTTGTCAGTTCAATTTGAGTAAAATTCTGACAGAGCCTAAGTAAAGTCCCAGAATAAAATAAATTGAATCCCAGTATATACATTTTTCACTTTGAGTTTAGACGTACTTATCCAAAATAACTCAAACACACCAAATCAGATGCTCAAAATTCATAACTGTCATCTACAATCTAAACATCCCTGTGATCACAATTCCGAACCGACGTGCCTTTCTAATTTGCCAGCGACATAAAAAGCATAAAAAGCTAGCTTATTTAAAAATAAATATTTAGGTCAGCTACAATATTTTACATTCTTTTTACAAAAATGCGTCTGCATGTTGCGCCATACTGGAAACAATTCTCATAATGTTTGCGGTATTCCTGAGGAATGTTCCGGAATGTTTCGTTGAAAATGTAAAAACTGGGACTAATTTTTTTGAGGGAAGTCAAATTATACTCGGTTTTATTGCTTTGTTTTATAGGAAGAGTTATTTCGTTTGCAAGGAAACGTTTTAATTTGACGTTTTCGACGGTTTCCTTTCCTGATGGTTATGATATTTTTCGACTTTTGTGTCTGCTCATTTTTAGTTTGTCAGACATTTTTACAAAATCACGAATGAAATTCATTGTAAATAATAGTAGTTATTTCAAATTTATCGCTTAACCAGCGTGGATGAGATTGGCCCAAGATAGGGAACAATGGCATATAAGAGAGGAGGCCTATACCCAGCAGTGGGTCGACACAGGCTGATGATGATGATGATTTCAAATTTTAATTAATTTTAGAGAGGAGTCTGTTTCTAAAGTCTCTGTTACGTATGAAGAAATAAAAATAATCGGCCAAGTGCGAGTCGACGCTTCAATTTGACAATTACGTTTTTTTCTGCTTATTTTTTCTTTGTCAGTCATTTTTATTTAGCACAAATGTTAATTGTAAAAAACAGTAATTATTGCATAATATTTTAATTAACTTTAGAGAGAAGTCTGTTTGTAATGTCCCAGCTCGTATTAGGAAATAAAAAAAGGATAACGAAAAATATTTTTAACGGTTTAAAAATAACATAAAAATGTAGGTTATCCCCTTGTTATCCTTAGGTGTATGCTTCATGTATCGGTTTACTTATTTAATAGGTAGTCCACAAAGGGTTATTGGGCTATAATAATAATAATATGTGGGTTCATAGATTCACATACGACATCGAATTTTACAGACGTATGCAGGTTGCCACAGGATGTTTTCCTTCACCAAAAAGCCAGTGGTGTGAAAATCCGTAGGTACATAAGTTTTAAAATCCAACCCTGGTACATTGGAACATTAGTATGGGACCGGAATTCGAACCTATAACATCACGATTTATAAGATATGCAGAATAAAATTCAATACAAAACATGCAATTAACATTAAACGTCCCACTTACTTTGCAGTTAGCACCCTACATTTCCTACTGTTCTATTTTTTCGAAGACCAAAAAGTAAATTCGTGAAATTTCACAGTGTCAGTTAACTTGAAACTTGAGCGCTGTCAGCATTTTGTTTAAAATACGTCGCTAAGGGGAAATAAAAAGTTAGCATAGCCATCGAGCTTATGGCACACTCGAGACTGAAAAACCTGGCAAACTTTATGCTGTTCTAAGAGATTATGAATAAGAGAACATAAACTGAATTTTGTTTATTATTGACCGACGAACCGGAGGAGGTACTCAATTCGATTCGAAAATATATACTATTTTTTTTATCTATCACCACGCATAACTTTTTTCAAAGTAGTCCAATTTCAACAATTATTTATTTTATTGGAAAGAGTATAAATTGGTCTTAATTAAATTTTATTAAAATCAGCTGAGCTATTTTTGATAAATAAAAATAATGTGAAAAATGCTACATCGATCCGTGAGAAATATTTCCGAATTCTGTACACGGGTGAAGTCGGTCATGCTATTTTTTGCAAAAAATAAATAATTGTTTTAACTTTTTACATAAATATTTTTAAATGGAACAGGTGCGTAATGGAACTCAATCTGCATACTACTTAAATGCAAGTTAATCGAGTTTTTACGCGCTTAATAGAGTAATGTAAACGATAGCTATTTAAAGATAATAAATATTATGAAACTGGTCCAGCTCGATGCCAAAACATGGGGGTCTTTACAATTCTCTCACAAATTTTTAGTTAAATTTTGTGCGGTTTTACGAGATTATTTTTACCATCTATACTCATAACTCAATTGGCGTACCGTACTCCTTGTACTAGTTTATCGAGTATTTAACTTCCTCGATGGAGTCAACGGAAGCAACAATTTTAATTAAATTAAAGAAGAAAAATAAATTCCTCCAGCACGTCGTTAACAGATGGTACAGCATAAATCCGGAAGCTACTATTTTTATAAATATATAGCGAATACTACATTCACAATTTCTTAAAAATGTCATACTTTACAAAGGATTTGCTAAAGAGGATTAGCGATTAAGATCTGGATTGGATATGGCTACGGTTGAAAAACCGGGCCCTACAATTTTCATCCAAGCCACGGTAATATAGTTTTACATATAATTATACCATCCGTGGTCAACCACCCAAAAACTGACCGTTTTTTGAACCGACTGACCGGCAGCACTGATTAATACGGCATTTTTAATGAATTTGTATTATTGTGTTAAAAAGCATCACTTGGGAAGAACTTTTTGCTAGCTCTTACACCTTTTTTCTAACAAAATATATCAGAAACGACTACCTAGTTCGAACGATAAGTAGCTGAGCACCAATTCCAATAAAACTTTTCTATTCAGCAGAAGCGCCGTTTCAATCTGCGTGAATCAAACTTGCGTTTGCTTTCCATCCCGCCTCACTAGGCGGACTCTTTTGTCTTTCTCAAATGATTGGATTGTAGTGCAGATAGATTTACTTTGAATCTTGTTTGTAAGTTTTAGTTGTGACATACGTTTTGTTTTTACAGTTCCAATCAGACTAGATAGAATCGGCTTGCATCTAGTGTGTTCCGGTGGTTTTAATCAGTTCGTCTCTTTATCTTGCCTGTTAAATCCTAGGCTACGCTTGCCTTTGCGTCGCTTTCACTCAAAAACGTTACGTCTTTGGCCATCAGTTCAAACTCTCAACATCACTTTAAAATTAAAATGCGCAAAGGCAGATGTAGTCCAAGTATGTCAGTGATTTTGTCAAATTAAGTATTTTATCTCACACTATGTATGCATTTAAATACAAAGTGCTGATTTAGCAAAATGCAGATGATTTCAGAGATGTTTTATATGTTTGATCATTTCATCCAATCCAACTCCAATAACGCGAAAAAAAAAGACTGTGTATCACTGTCACTATCACTTCATAGTATAAAACAAAGTCGCTTCCCGCTGTCTGTCCCCATGTATGCTTATACAAGTTTAAAACTACGCAACGGATTTTGATGCGGTTTTTTAATACGAGTAGATAGAGTGTTTCAAGAGGAAGGTTTATATGCATAATACACCTGTGCGAAGCCGGGGCGGGCCGCTAGTCTCATAGGTATATAGTAAAACAAAATATTAAGTGTACCAATCGATGGGCTACAAAATTCCACACCAGATGGCATTAAAAGTCAATTTTCGGTATACAGTGGAGTTACGCATTCCGAAAATTAGGTCGACGAAAGTTCATTGAGTCTCGGCAAAATACATTGAACAGATGTTTTTTTTTTTACAATTTCGAAGTTACTTCTTAGTAAAAGTTTGTTCGTATTAACGATTAGTATTTATGTATACCTATAAAAATCCTTACGCTTTGGAAAGCAAAGGCCCGTAGCACGTTTGTTTTCAATGCATCTCAAGATGCAACCACAGTAGATGTAGATATCTATGCTACTTGATAAAAATCAGAAAATTGGCATAGAATGGAACAAATACCGCCATCTTCTTTGTTTCCAATAGATTTATAATCTTAGTTTTCAGGGTCAGAGTGAATAGGTCTTTCTAGTGTCCGTGCTTTATCTTTGGCTAAATCTTCGCTTACTAACAAGCTATTTAAAGTCAAACGTGGATTTATTCGTGGTTAAGAAAAAAATATCAAACATACCTATAAAAAATTAAATAATCGGCCAAGTACGAGTCGGACTCGCGCACGGAGGGTTCCGTACTGTATGGGAGCCTCCCTTAAATATTTATTTTACATTAATTTTATTAATTATTTATTATTGAAGTGAATATACAACTTAATATTCTGTGAAAATTTCAAGCATCTACATGTTACCATTATTAATATTATGTAGAGTGAAAAACGGTTAAAAAATCAGGTTTGCTGGAGCTCCCCTTAGTTATTAATTTTATTCTGTTTTTAGAATTTGTTGTTATAACAACAACATAAATACATCATCTGTGAAAATTTTAGCTTTCTAGCTGAGAGAGATACAGCCTGGAGACAGACGGACAGCGGAGTCTTGGTAATGGGTCCCGTTTTTACCTTTGGTTACGGAACCCTAAAAATGAAGTCGATATAGGTATGTAAGAATCAGAATAAAAAAGTTAAGCACTCTTTATCACTTAAAAGCAAACAAATACTTTTAGCCTTAGCTGTTCTTATTTTACATGTAATATTGTACAAGTGAATCTCATTCGTGAACTATAAGAACACCATCTCATCTCTCAAATACAAATAAAAATAAAAACACGTACCTACAAAGTAAACAAAATGAATCGAATACATTAACCTAGTAATGAACATTCGATTCGAATCACATTTAATTAAGGGGCGTTCTCACTGTCACGACAGAATAGCGATTTGAATCGTCGCACAGATCCGAACCTCACGATTCGTTTATCGAGTGAAACGCATCAATACACTCATTCAGTATGTTCGACGAGCCACCGGTAAATCCACACTGTTGCGACCAAGGAATGGTTTAAATTATGTAGAATGGCTAATCACGGGATTTGAGTATAACAGTACAAACACAAAATAATCGTTTTTAAAGATCAAAATGACTTTTAGAATCGCACACATGTAAAATTAGACTTTTTGTTATTATTTTATTTATTAATGTTTATGATTAAGAATTTTTAAATTATACAGTTTCTATATTTTAATTTTGTAAACTGACTTGCCTTGTATGAATGACATGTTATAAATGGCCAAGAAAATCTGAATCTGAATCTACCTAGTGGCAGGTTTTGCTTCATAAAACAAGTTGTCTCGATCTAATTTTGTACGACGCCTACGCGTAACGCCATTCGCCATTAATCGCACAGTTATTTACTCACTGAATATAACAAATCTCTTATTTATATGCGCTCGCACAATACAGTATTCCATTATCCTTATACTATAAGAAAAAAAATTGAGAGATAAATGTATCTACGTTTATTTTATCATCACTGTCCCGACTTTTCATGAAACAGTATTTAGTAGTTCCGTAATACAGTATTATTTGATGTAGGTAAGTATGTGTCATAAACATGCATATTGAGGTGGTAAACAAACTGTTTAAAAATGGATGATTAATTCTTTATTATAATGTAAGCAACACTCAAATAACTTAAGATTAATTGCTAAAATAAAACATTATTACATTTTTTAAAAGAAAATTTATGCTACGCTTATTTTCGATTCGTACACGTACGGTACCCTAAAACAATAAAACCAGCTATTGCGTACATATCGATAACACTATTCTGGGTTAATTTATCAACTTCTGGTGTTCCGTAGTCGCAACGCTAATACGGAACGGAAAGATTTTATGTTCAGCTTAAGTTTCAGTAGAGCGAAAGTTCGTAAAACAGCTATAAAATGAAATTCTACTCTTTATTTGTTTGAATCGTTGTCCATCACTAGCCAGATTATTTTGGGTGTGATTTCGAGCTATAAAAATAAACTAAAATAATCTCCGGAAAGCTTCAACTCTAAAGATCGGCTTTGTGTGAAGTAATAGCTCGAGGTTTGGGTAGTAATTTTGACAGTGTTTCCATACATCATAATTTTTAAGTCTCTAGATTTAAATAAAATATTGCTAAAATATCGTCGTTTATGCCTATCACTTTTTAATTACATAGGTTTATGTTTGTCTTAAAAATCTTGAAAATTGATTTTGGGTAACATAAAATTGGCTAAGTTTAGAAATCTGTGTGATTTCTAAACCATTATATCTGATCTTAAATCTAATCTTTCTGCCCTTTGGCTTTAAGGTGGAGTAAAAGCATCACGTTTTCTTAGTCACCTCACTATGTCTTAATTTCATTATTTTATCGCAACATCAACCCTTTTTTCTCGTTCTTTCACATATATTTTATCTTCATTAGAGTTTTTGCAAAAAGAAAAGTGTCGTAGGTGAGGTCGCCCGTGTGCCATTTTACTAATTTTGTTACGTTGACAACACTGCTCTGTCATTGCTAGTACAACTAAAAGTGTTTGATACTTGGTAGACACCAATTCAGTTTCATCGTTTGACTCGTGTCTACCGAGTAGTCGGTACCTTGGCTGCTGATTAAAATCTTATTGTTAGTTCACCGTAACGCCACGACGGTTCTCTTTTTGCACAAACTCCAATTTATGCTAATTAAAAGAAAAGAAGAAAATTTTTGCTAATAAATTAGTTTAATTATTTTTTGCAAAAAATAGCATGACCGACTTCAACCGCACACAGAATTCGCAATATTTCGCTCGGATCGATGTAACATTTTCACATTATTGTTGATTTATCGAAAATGGCTCAGCCGATTTCGATAATATTGAAACGGGACCAATTTCTCAGTATTCACTTAAATAAAAAAAAGAATTATCAAAATCAAAAGAATCAAAGAATTATAAAAAGTTATACATAAAAAAAAAAAAACAAAAAAAATACGCGTCAGTTTTAGTACCTCGTTTCGTCGGTCAAAAAGAATCCCTTAAAAGTGATAATTATTCCTTTTTTGACATGTCCCTCAAATTTATAAGAATTGGTTCGACCAGGTCAAAGTCAATAAATGCACGTAAGCATAAAAAGCTAGCATATTTAAAAATAAATATTTAGGTCAGTTACAATATTTTACATTCTTTTTACAAAAATGCGTCTGCATGTTGCGCCATACTGGAAACAATTCTCATAATGTTTGCGGTATTCCTGAGGAATGTTCCGGAATGTTTCGTTGAAAATGTAAAACTGGGACTAATTTTTTTGAGGAAAGTCAAATTATACTCGGTTTTATTGCTTTGTTTTATAGGAAGAGTTATTTCGTTTGCAAGGAAACGTTTTAATTTGACGTTTTCGACGGTTTCCTTTCCTGATGGTTATGATATTTTTCGACTTTTGTGTCTGCTTTTTTTAGTTTGTCGGCCACTTTTACAAATTCACAATTAATAGTAATTATTGCATATTTTAACTAATTTTAGAGAGGAGTCTGTCTGTAATATCTCCGTTACGTATCAAGAAATAAAAATAATCGGCCAAGTGCGAGTCGACGCTTTAATTTGACGATTTTGATTTTTTTTTACGTTGAGTCTGCTTATTTTTGCTTTGTCAGTCATTTTTATTTAGCACCAATGTTAATTCTAAAAAATTGTAATTATTGCATATTTTAATTAATTTTAGACAGGAATCTGTTTGAAATGTCTCAGTTACGTATCAGAAAATAAAAAAAGGAAAATGTTTGTCATTATTGCGTGAACAAAAAAAACTATGTTTGACGGTTTTAAAATGACATAAAAGTGTACATTATCCCCGTGTTATCCCCGGGTATATTCTTAATGTATCGGTTTACTTATTTAATAGGTAGTCCACGAAGAGTGATTGGGCTATAATAATATGCGGGTTCATAAATTCACCTTAACCATCGAATTTTACAGACGTAGGTATGCAGGTCGCCCCAGGATGTTCACCAAACAGCCAGTGGTGTAAAAATCCGTAGGTACATGAGTTCCAAAAACCAACCCTGGTACATTAGAACATTAGCACTGTACCGGGATTCGTACCCACAACCTCACGATTTATAAGATATTATGCAGAATAAAATTCCATACAAAACATGCGATAAATATTAAACATCTCACTTACTTTGCAGTTAGCACCCTACATTTCCTACTGTTCTATTTTTTCGACGACCATAAAGTAAGTTCGTGAAATTTCTCAGTGTCAGTTAACTTGAAACTTGAGCGCTGTCAGCATTTTGTTTAAAATACGTCGCTAAGAGGAAATAAAAAGTTAGCTTAGCCATCGAGCTTATGGCACACTCGAGACTGAAAAACCTGGCAGTCGAGAAAGTTTTTAATAAGCGAAAACATTTGTACTAACTTTATGCTGTTCTAAGAGATTATGAATAAGAGAACATAAACTGAATTTTGTTTATTATTGACCGACGAACCGGAGGAGGTACTCAATTCGACGCGTATATATATTTTTTATCTATCACCACGCATAACTTTTTTCAAAGTAGTCCAATTTCAACAATTATTTATTTTATTGGAAAGAGTATACTTCGAAATTGGTCCCATTTAAATTTTATTGAAATCAGCTGAGCTATTTTTGATAAATAAAAATAATGTGAAAAATGCTACATCGATCCGTGCGAAATATTCCCGAATTCTGTACACGGGTGAAGTCGGTCATGCTATTTTTTGCAAATAATTAAAATTTAAATATTTTTAAATGGAACAGGTGCGTATTGGAACTCAATCTGCATACTACTTAAGTTCAAGTTAATCGAGTTTTTATGCGCTTAATAGAGTAATGTAAACGATAGCTATTTAAAGATAATAAATATTATAAAACTGGTCCAGCCAACTGCCAAAACATGGGGGTCTTTGCAATTCTATCACAAATTTTTAGTTAAATTTTATGCGGTTTTACGAGATTATTTTTACCATCTACCTCGGTTTCCATACTCATAACTCAATTGGCGTACCGTACTCCTTGTACGAGTTTATCGAGTATTTAACTTCCTCGATGGAGTCAACGGAAGCAACAATTTTAATTAAATTAAAGAAGAAATTAAATTCCTCCAGCACGTCATTAACAGATGGTACAGCATAAATCCGGAAGCTACTATTTTTATAAATATATAGCGAATACTACATTCACAATCTTTTAAAAATGTCATACTTTACCTTAGATTTGCTAAAGCGGATTAGCGAATAAGGTCTGGATTGGATATGGCTACGGTTGAAAAACCGGGCCCTAGAATTTTCATCCAAGTCACGGTAATATTAAGTTGTACATATTATTATACCATCCGCGGTCACCCACCCAAAAACTGGCCGTTTTTAGAACCGACTGACCGGCAGCACTGATTAATACGGCATTTTTAATGAATTTGTATTATTGTGTTAAAAAGCATCACTTGGGAAGATCTTTTTGCTAGCTCTTACACCTTTTTTCTAACAAAATATATC
Source organism: Hypomecis atomaria (assembly GCA_964007245.1). NCBI lineage: Eukaryota > Metazoa > Arthropoda > Insecta > Lepidoptera > Geometridae > Hypomecis > Hypomecis atomaria. The sequence continues at coordinate 15,847,218 of OZ023291.1, forward strand.
AGAAACGACTACCTAGTTCGAACGATAAGTAGCTGAGCACCAATTCCAATAAAACTTTTCTATTCAGCAGAAGTGCCGTTTCAATCTGCGTGAATCAAACTGGCGTTTGCTTTCCATCCCGCCTCACTAGGCGGACTCTTTTGTCTTTCTCGAATGATTGGATTGTAGTGCAGATAGATTTACTTTGAATCTTGTTTGTAAGTTTTTAGTTGTGACATACGTTTTGTTTTTACAGTTCCAATCAGACTAGATAGCATCGGCTTGCATCTAGTGTGTTCCGGTGGTTTTATCAGTTTGTGTCTCTATCTTGTAAGTTAAATCCTAGGCTACGCTTGCCTTTGCGTAGCCTTCACTCAAAAACGTTACGTCTTTGGCCATCAGTTCAATCTCTCAACATCACATTAAAATTAAAATGCGCAAAGGCAGATGTAGTCCAACCAGTCCAAGTATGTCAGTGATTTTGTCAAATTAAGTATTTTATCTCGCACTATACATTAAAATACAAAGTGCTGATTTAGCAAAATGCATATTATAATTATATACAAAATGCATTCAGAGATGTGTAATATGTTTGATCATTTCATCCAATCCAACTCCAATAACGCGAAAAAAAAAGACTCTGTATCACAGTCTCACCACTATCACTACATAGTATAAAACAAAATTGCTTCCCGCTGTCTGTCCCCATGTATGCTTATATCTTTAAAACTACGCAACGGATTTTGATGTGTTTTTTTTTTTAATAGCTAGAGTGTTTCAAGAGGAAGGTTTATATGCATAATACACCTGTGCGAAGCCGGGGCGAGTCGCTAGTGTCATATATAGTAAAACAAAATATTAAGTGTGCCAATCGATGGGCTACGAAATTCCACACCAGATGGCATTAAAAGTCAATTTTCGGTATTTAGTGGAGTTACGCATTCCGAAAATTAGGCCGATGAAAGTTCATTGAGCCTCGGCAAAATACATTGGACAGATGTTTTTTTTACGATTTCGAAGTTACTTCATAGTAAAAGTTTGTTCGTATTAACGATTAGTATTTATGTACACCTATATAAGTCCTTACGCTTTGGAAAGCAAAGGCCCGTAGCACGTTTCTTTTCAATGCATCTCAAGATGCAACCACAGTAGATGTAGATATCTATGCTACTTGATAAAAATCAGAAAATTGGCATAGAATGGAACAAATACCGCCATCTTCTTTGTTTCCAATCCTTACTAATATTATAAATCCGAAAAGTTTGTTGGTTTGTTGGTTTGTTACTCTATCACGCGCCAACGGAGCAACGGATTGACTTGATTTTTGGCATGGATATAGTATAAAAGGCGGAAGGAGCTTTAGGATACTTTTTATCCCGAAAAATTTCATAGTTCCTGTAGGACAGGACAAAAACCCTCGAAAGCGAAACTGTCGCCACTATCACAAAGACGCTAAGTGATTAATTCCTCTATGACGCTAATATGGACTAACGAAACGTCACAGCCAAACGTAATTAGATGACAGGTGACATTGTCTGCAGACTTTTATAAATCACAAGTAGCGTGGCAAGGCGACAAATTGTTTTTCTACCATTATATCCCCTTGAAGAGGAAATAAAGTATGGATTGAAAATGACAACTGACATTAAAATTGGATAAAATGTTATTTTCCCTCTGCATGCTACATGTTACTATGACGTTTAATACCAGGCCGTCATTTTGTCTGACATTAAAAATATTTTTAAATATTCTATCATTAGAGGTTCAACATGTTTTTTTATTCTACCTTTATGGTACAGAATCATCATACTTTAATATTATCAATCCGAAAAGTTTGTTGGTTTGTTCCTCTTTGACGCAGCAACGGAGCAAAAGATTGACCTGATTTTTGGTATGGATACCTATGGTTTAATAGACAGAAAGTGATAATAGGATACTTTTTATATCTCGAGAAAATTCGTGATTCCCATGGGATAGGACAATAACTGTTTCTCAGCAATGGAGCAACGGATCGACTTAATATTTGGGGTGGGCATAGTTTGGAAGACGGAAAGTGACATGGGATACTTTCCATCTCGAAAAAATTGTGGTTCCCGTAGGACTTAACGATAAATGTTTCTCAGCAACGGAGCAACTTGCCTTGGCATATTGCATGAATATAGTTTGAAAGACGAAAAGTGACATAGGCCACTTTTTATCGCAAAAACTTTAACAGTTCCCGTAGGATAGGATAAAAACTAAGTGAGTGGGCTGCGGTAGCAGCCGTCTAAGCGCCAGAAATAACCTGTCATGGCAAGTTTAGGACGTTCCCACATATTTCGCACTCCTTCGCGGCACTCAACAGCACTAGCCCAGACTCGGGCTCCATAACGGAGCTTGCGCTCTCGCCATAGTGACGGAGTGTTTCGGAGCACAAGACACAACGTCATCCACCACTCGAGACTAACCAGTACTGAACGTCAGACAGCATTCCAACGCCCTGGTCCCAGTGCAGTGGGTCAGTCATAGTAGCCCAGCGCCTGCCTCTTCAACTGCAGAGGGCAGTGAGAACGGCAATCGCGATACCGACACCTCTCTTCCCCTGCAGCCCCACTGCGTCTGCCAACACGTTGACGGCCTAGCGGAAGGTAGGGTAGGTGGCGGCACCCACACCACCAGTTCCATATATCCCACCGCGGCCCCTTATCCTCGGCTGTCATATCAGAGTCCAAGAAGCAACCTTGCTTTATGAAACTAAAAAAGGTTATTCCCAGCAAGTAACTGGAGATAGAGAGACAGAAAAGAAGCCACACCCAGCGCAGCAGGAGGAGCTGGAGTTCATATGCCTGGCAGACGGAGCAGCACTAGAGCAAAATCTTAACCGAGAAATTAACATATTTACAGACGGCAGTAAAATTAAAGGGAAATTTGGGGCGGCATTATCCATTTGGGATGATGCCGCTGAGATCAGTACCCGCAAGCTGAAATTGGCCGATTGGTGCTCTGTGTAACAGGTCGAGTTATTGGCACTTATTGAGGCTACCGAAAAAGCAAAAATCTTTTGTGACTCCAGGTCTGCACTGGAAACGGTAGTTGGCGTATCTTCCCTCCATCCCTTAGCAGTAAATTCAAAGCTAACATAAAGTTACTACACGCACAAAATAAAATAGTGAAACTTTATTGGATTAAAACGCACGCGGGGATGGAGGGAAATGAGAGAGCGGACCAGCTAGCAAAGGAAGCAGCACTGCACTCGAAGTGCAGACCTATTTAGGATAACTGCCCCGTTTCATTCGTCAAGCGAGAAATCCGAAAGGACTCTCTTGACGAGTGGAACCGGCGGTATCAGGATGGACACACAGCGGCGGTAACCAAAACATATTTTCCGGATGCAAGGGCGGCATACAAGATCGTAAGAGAAATAGCACCAGTGGGAATCATAACTCAAGTGCTGACGGGGCATGGTGAGTTTTCCCAATACTTACATCGATTTAAGTTGAGGGAAAGCCCATCGTGCATCTGTGAACCCACAAAAGAGGAGACTCCACTGCACATAATCTTGGAATGCCCAGTTTATGGAAAGTAGAGATTTGATTTAGAACAAAAAATTGGAATTAATCTAACACGAAAAAACCTTAGAAACAATTTTATCGAATTTTTGCACAAATATTTGTAAAAAAACAATACTTAATTAGGAACAAGTAGGTATAAACTTTGCTGTACCATTGTAATGTTTATTATAACTGCAAACAGCCAAAAACATTGAAATATAGGTATACTTAGTTTTTATTCATTTGTAATTAAGACCCCTGATCATGTCAGGGATATTTCGCGATATAATAAAAAAAAATCCTCGGATTCAGCGTCGCAAGAGCGGCACTGCAGCCCGCCTAAGTTGCGACACTCCTCATAAGGCATGCAACCTACCGGCCATCCTCTCAGCTGCTTTAGTTAAAAGCGGCTGAAACTCGAGTGCCAGCCTATAAGCTTCCTTGGGGGAAAAGACCCAAAGAAGAGGGAGACTTCGAGCGCCGCCTTTTCAGCTGCCTCAGACCTCCCCCACGACAAGGCGGGAATACACGGGGGGGTTGTATATACACTCCAACCGTAACTTAACCAACAAAAGCATTCCTCTAAGGTATTTTGATATTTGTCAGTTAGGTTAGGTTTCGCAGCCGACATAAACATAAGCCAAAATCAAAATACAACGCGGGCGAAGCCGCGGGTAAAAGCTAGTAGATTTATAATCTTAGTTTTCAGGGTCAGAGTGAATAGGTCTTTCTAGTGTCCGTGCTTTATCTTCGACTATATCTTCGCTTACTAACAAGCTATTTAAGGTCAAGCGTGGATTTATTCGTGGATAAGAAAAAAAAAATTAAACATACCTATAAAAATAATCGGCCAAGTACGAGTCGGACTCGCGCACGGTTAATTATTTATTATTGAAGTGAATATACAACTAAATATTCTGTGAAAATTTCAAGCATCTACCTGTTACCATTATTAATAAATGTAGAGTAAAAACGGTTAAAAAATCAGGTTTGCTGGAGCTCCCCTTAGTTATTAATTTTATTCTGTTTTTGGTGTTTGTTGTTATAGCGGCAACAGAAATACATCATCTGTGAAAATTTTAGCTTTCTAGCTATTACGGTTCGTGAGATACAGCCTGGAGACAGACGGACAGCGGAGTCTTAGTATATAATTATAGTTATATATTAATTAGAGTCTTAGTCTATACTTAGTCCCGTTTTTACCCTTTGGGTACGTAACTCTAAAAATAAAGTCGATGCTTAAGTATGTAAGAATAAGAATAAAAAAGTCAAAAACTCTTTTGACTTTTTTATTCTGATTCTTAAAGGCAAACAAATACTTTTAGCCTTAGCTGTTCTAGATTTACATGTAATCTTGTACAAGTGAATCTCATTCGTAAACTGTAAGAACTCCACCATCTCATTTCTCAAATACAAATAAAAACAAGTACCTACAAAGTAAACAAATAAATCGAATACATTAACCTAGTAATGAACATTCGATTCGAATCACATTTAATTAAGGGGCGTCTCACTGTCACGACAGAATAGCGATTTGAATCGTCGCACAGATCCGAACCTCACGATTCGTTTATCGAGTGAAACGCATCAATACACTCATTCAGTATGTTCGACGAGCTACCGGTAAATCCACACTGTTGCGACCAAGGAATGGTTTATATTATGTAGAATGTATGTAGGCTAATTACGGGATTTGAGTATAACAGTACAAACACAAAATAATCGTTTTTAAAGATCAAAATGACTTTTAGACTTTAAACAGTTTCTATATTTTAATTTTGTAAACTGACTTGCCTTGTATGAATGACATGTTTTAAATGGCCAAGAAAATCTGAATCTGAATCTACCTAGTAGCAGGTTTTGCTTGATAAAACAAGCTGTCTCGATCTAATTTTGTACGACGCCTAAGCGTAACGCCATTCGCCATTAATCGCACAGTTATTTACTCACTGAACATAACAAATCTCCTATTTATATGCGCTCGCACAATACTGTATCCCATTATCCTTATACTATGAGAAAAAAAATTGAGAAACAAATATATCTACGTTTATTTTATCATCACTGTCCCATAAACCCGAAAAAACCGGATTTATAACTAGAAAAAACCGAGTTTCTAATGCGGTCGGTTATTCGGTTTTTTCGGTTAACCGGGTTGCAACTTCCGACTTTTCATGAAACAGTATTTAGTAGTTCCGTAATACAGTATTATTTGATGTAGGTAAGTATGTGTCATAAACATGCATATTGAGGTGTTTCTGCTACAAACTGTTTAAAAATGGATAATTAAGTCTTTATTATAATGTAAGCAACACTCAAAAAACTTAAGATTAATTGCTAAAATAAAACATTATTACATTTTTTAAAAGCAAATTTATGCCACGCTTATTTTCGATTCGTACACGTACGGTACCCTAAAAATATAAAACCAGCTATTGCATACATATCGATAACACTATTCTGGGTTAATTTATCAACTTCTGGTGTTCCGTAGTCGCAACACTAATACGGAACGGAAAGATTTTATGTTCAGCTTAAGTTTCAGTAGAGCGAAAGTTCGTAAAACAGCTATAAAATGAAATTCTACTCTTTATTTGTTTGAATCGTTGTCCATCACTAGCCAGATTATTTTGGGTGTGATTTCGAGCTATAAAAATAAACTAAAATAATCTCCGGAAAGCTTCAACTCTAAAAATCGGCTTTATGTGAAGCTATAGCTCGAGGTTTTGGTAGTAATTTTGACAGTGTTTCCATACAGCATAATTTTTAAGTCTCTAGATTTAAATAAAATATTGCTAAAATATTGTCATTTATACCTATCACTTTTTAATTACATAGGTTTATGTTTGTCTTAAAAATCTTGAAAATTGATTTTGGGTAACATAAAATTGGCTAAGTTTAGAAATCTGTGTGATTTCTAAACCATTACTTATATCTGATCTCAAATCTAATCTTTCTGCCCTTTGGCTTTAAGGTGGAGTAAAAGCATCACGTTGTCTTAGTCACCTCACTATGTCTTAATTTCATAACTTTATCGCAATATCAACCCTTTTTTCTCGTTCTTTCACATATATTTTATCTTCATTAGAGTTTTTGCAAAAAGAGAAGTGTCGTAGGTGAGGTCGCCCGTGAGCCATTTTACTAATTTTGTTACGTTGACAACACTGCTCTGTCATTGCTAGTACAACTAAAAGTGTTTGATACTTGGTAGACACCAATTCAGTTTCATCGTTTGACTCGTGTCTACCGAGTAGTCGGTACCTTGGCTGCTGATTAAAATCTTATTGTTAGTTCACCGTAACGCCACGACGGTTCTCTTTTTGCACAAACTCTAATTTATGCTAATTAAAATAAAAAAAGAAAATTTTTGCTAATAAATTAGTTTAATTATTTTTTGCAAAAAATAGCATGACCGACTTCAACCGTACACAGAATTCGCAATATTTCGCTCGGATCGATGTAACATTTTCACATTATTGTTGATTTATCGAAAATGGCTCAGCCGATTTCGATAATATTGGAACGGGACCAATTTCTCAGTATTCACTTAAATAAAAAAAAGAATTATCAAAATCAAAAGAATCAAAGAATTATAAAAAGTTTTACATAAAAAAAAAACAAAAAAAAATACGCGTCAGTTTTAGTACCTCGTTTCGTCGGTCAAAAAGAATCCCTTAAAAGTGATAATTATTCCTTTTTTGACATGTCCCTCAAATTTATAAGAATTGGTTCGACCAGGTCAAAGTCAATAAATGCACGTACAGTTACAAAATAACGTCCATCCACGTATGAACATTAGAACATGAACACAGCGCAAGATAGAAAAGACTCGTGACTGCGGAATCACTACCGTAGCGGTAGCCGACGGAAATCAAATCCAATTTAGTTCATTTTGCTCGCCAGTAAAGTTCTAGGGACCTAGAGAAAGGTTTCCTCTTTACTTGATAAGAAATGTACGTAGTAAAAGCTCATATAGGTTTGTACTGAAATATGTATGCTTACGAAACGCACATTGCAGAATGTAGTATTTTGTGACACATATGACATACTAGCAACCCGTCCCGGCTTCGCACTTAAAATATGTATTTTATTTGAACTAACGCACACTATGCCGGGGGCGCAGCGGGCCGATTTTCCGCATTTCCATACTAATATTGCGCTGCGGCCCGCTCCGTCCCGCTGCGGCCCGATATAATGTGCGCGAACCTAAGAGGGAGACCTTTAAGCAACAGTTGGTTAAAATAATCTGCCAAGTACGAGTCGGAATTGCGCATGAAGGGTCCTGTACTGTATGGGAGCCTCCCTTTAATATTGGTTTTATTTTAATTATTTATAATTAAAGTAGGCAAGCTGCTAAATATTTTGTGAATATTTCAAGCATCTACGTGTTACCATTATAGATATCGAGCGAAAAACGGCAAAATTTTTAGATTTTTTATATGAGAGTACCCTTAAATATTATGTTTATTCTATTTTTAGTATTTGTTGGTATAGCGGCAACAGAAATACATCATTTGTGAAAATTTCAGCTTTCTAGCTATAGCGGTTCATGAGATACAGCCTGGAGACTGACAGACCGACGGACAGACGGATAGCGGAGTCTTAGTAATAGGGTCCCGTTTTTACCCTTTGGGTTCGGAACCCTAAAAAGATTTTGGAATGACGATGATAATAGCGTTACACCTAGTTATGATTAGAAACTGACAATGTAGAGCTCATAGCGTACTTCGACTAGGTGTTCGTTAGCGCGGTCAGTCATCGGATGGGTGACCGCGGGTGGCATTTACAACTGAGCGCTACCGTGGCTTGGATGACACGTTAAATTAATGTAGGTCCCGGTTGTTTAACCCGTTTAGCCATGTCAGAGGCCTTCAGGCGGCTTAAAAACTCTGATAACTACCCGGCCTATGCGAATTTACTTACTTTCACTGTCAAGTTTTCGAGTAAAATTTTGTCAAAGAGTTACTTTTTATGATAAACATTTCAAAAATTCGTCGCGGATGCAGGATTCTAACCTTGCGTCTTCGGATCACTAGCCCGACGCTCTGACCACTGAGCTAACCCGCTATACTGACTCCGCGGCGAATTTTGTGAAGTTTAATTTAATTTTGTGTTTATCATAAAAAGTAACTCTTTGAGATAAACCTAGTGTGGGATGCTCTATAAAAATTAAAATCATTTCATGGATTTAGCAGTGCGTCATCTCGTCAATATTCAGAAGTTCTTATAACTTCAATTGAGTGATAACCTGTCTAAAACGGGTATCACAGGTGGCGCCGCCAACGCTATAAGTTGGTTAAAATGATAAACACTTCACAAAATTCCCCGCGGGGTCAGTATAGCGGGTTAGCTCAGTGTTCAGAGCGTCGGGCTAGTGATCCGAAGACGCAAGGTTCGAATCCTGCATCCGCGACGAATTTTTGAAATGTTTTTCATAAAAAGTAACTCTTTGAGATAAACCTAGTGTGGGATGCACTATAAAAATTAAAATCATTTCATAAAATTTTGTCATTGCTAGATCGAGATGACATCTCTAATCTGATGGGATCTATGGTTTACGTCTAACTCTTGAATTGAAAGGATTACGTTCGAATGGAGTTCCCAGTGTCTGACCATTTTCCATGTTTGAAATTGCTGCGTAATTTGTTTGTAATGTTTCACAAATTATGAATGTCTGTTTACAATTGACCGCAATGTCCCGATATACTTTTAAAAATTTAGAAACTCATCATGTTTATGAATCTCAAATGTATGGAGCAGTTGATTTGTTTTTTTTTTGCGATTTAGGAGTTATTTCCATGGTAAAAATGTTAAAGATAAGTACAATTATGGTAATATGTTCGTTTTCCACATAAACGGTCAAGACATAAATTTTTACAAAAGGAAATCACTTGGTGTTAAAAATCCAAGTCTTGGTTGATTTGAAAATTAATCGCACAGGGACAATATAAAACACCTAGATATATAAAACTTTTAAATTTTACTATGCCATTTACTAACAAGGTATTTCTCCAAATACTCTTGTAAATTCTTCATATCGTTAGTTTATTTGGAACATAAATGAAATAGCTACAAACTTTTGTTTAATTCTAATTAAGTAGAAACACTAGGCTGTTCGTATGTGGGCAACTGGCCACAATAAACTCACATGTTTCATACATTTGGTAGGGATTCTCTGATATATTAGCCATTAATTAAACTAAATATTAGCAAATTGAAGTGGCACGAGCAGGAAAGAGAGTTAGCAAAATAGCCGATTGAGCTAAAGCAAATAGTGACCATGTTTGTCTCGATATGATTATGATGATGAGGTTAAGTAGTCGGTAGCTGGCACTAAAAACTAAAAATTCTAAAAAAAATACTGTACTGTAACACCCTTTTTTAATAGTCCACTGCAGGACGTAAGCCGACCTACGAAGGGATGTTGGGCCATATGTGTATGTGTGTGTCATTACCACTAGACCACCACGGCCAATGTCTAAAAAAATACTAATGCAAAAAATACTTACTTGGTAAATTACTAAATTCACACACCCCGTCCAACTTATCTTTTGCACATAAGCATGTTGTCATCATTTTATTTTTCACCGATAAGTTAGTGATGTGCAATTCTATTCATCACTATTACTACACCATTTAAAGCTAAAGTCGCTATTTCTGTGTGTGTCTGCCCGTCGTCTGAGTATCCGCTTATATCTTCCAAACTACACAACAATTTCGGATGTCGTTTTCACTGTCTTTTAGAGTGATTCAACGAGATTTGCAGCTATAAAAGTCGTACTTGCGCGAAGCCGGGACGGGTAGCTAGCAATTGTAAAGAAATAATTGTTACAAAATCGGGTTTGTGCCCGCGACTCACGAATGTAAGGGGAGAGTTTCCCCATTGGGCCACCTCGGTGAATTAATATCAAACTATCTTCGAGCAAATATCTATAGAGTCACAACCGTGCAAAAAAAGTGTCCGAGCCGAAACCCTGCCCAATCTACGTAGTGGGCAGGCTTTTTGGTTAGTCGTAAGGTGGTTGCAAGCCAACTACAACGCGATGCCAAAGTGCTCGGTTGCAAGCACTAATACTCGTAAGGTGACATAACGTCGAGATTCGAGAAAAAGGGTTATTGTGATTTATTTATTGTAAATATCTTAGTCGGTATGTATGACGCCGCTCGGCTTTTTTTTTTACTACCTTCACTTAGAGACTGTGGCTCTGTAGATATTTACTCAAAGCAAGCTACCTTGCCATTGTTTGCTTTCATCAAACAAACCAACGCCACAGATATTTTGTGGCTAGTTTGCGTCAAGCCTTAGAGGTCTAGATTAAAGCCTCAATTACTTTTGACCTTTCCAACGAATGTTCGTCGAAGAGGTACATGGTCTAGTAATTGGATTAAGCACTAATCACTGATGTCTGATTTGAGCAGCTCGGTAAACATTTTGTGAAACTAAAACTATAATTCATTTTCGAAATTAGAATTAAGTTTTTAACGACTGATTATGTTAAACGAAAGAAGGAATTAAAAGTTGTGTTTATTTTTGTTGAACGAATGATTTACAAAGCTTGCAATGAAAGAAGCCGTGTGGATATCAGCAAGATAAAAGAACTAACAAACCTATTTGGTTTTAGTAGGTAGGTGATCATGTAATGTTAATCAGTCAGGCAGTGGCGTACAGTAAACGTTTTTCAAAATTGGTACATATTAAGGTAGGTACTTAAATGTCTAATATGTTTTGTCGAAGTTTGTCCATTCAATTTAATGTATTGCGATTTCAATTTCCTTAACCTAGATAGCTAACGTTCCTAAACTTCCATGAAAAGCTAATTTCGTCTGTGGATATTTCATTACAATTTCAGTAAATTTAAATTAGTTTTATTAATTTTTAGGATAAACATTAAATATTATTATTGAAAAAACTACTTTTCAATAATTCTTTTAATTAATTTTCCTGACTTCTTTACCTATATTTATTAAATTACAATTTTAATACGGCCCATGTATTTTTCAGAGCAGTAAAGCACTCAAATTAATAGGTAATGGCTAAATTATTTTTTCTGCGGCAAAAGTGCAAGATGATTAATGCTACCTACGTTTATAAAGGGACAGAGTTATTGCTTGAGTGATCGTAATTTTGACGAACGTTATCTTTCTCGGGTTAAGAATGATATTGATTTAAAATTTTTCAAAATTGTGTGTTTGAGGAGTAGTCCTCATACATGTAAAGTGGGGTTAATTTTTTTTTTTAATTTTATCCTAAATGGGTATCGTTGAATAGGATTTTTAAAATTAATGTAAGTAAGGTTTTTTAATCGTTTTTTTTTATCATACCATGTACTATTTGAGATGTGAGTTATAAGCAGCTGAAATAATCGGCCAAGCGCGAGTTGAGCTCGATCACGAAGGGTTCCGTACGGCATAGAAGCCCCCTTAATTTATTTTATTTTAATTACTTATTATATTGTAAACATCTCAAGCATCTTCCTGTTTTCGTTATTAATATCGGGCATAAATTAATATTTCTTGTATGGGAACTCCCCTTAAATATTTGATACTGTCTTTAGTATTTGTTGTTATAGCGGCAACAGAAATACATCATCTGTGAAAATTTCAACGTTCTAGCTATCACCGTTTATGAAGTACAGCCTGGTGACAGACAGACAGACGGACAGCGGAGTCTTAGTAATAGGGTCCCGTTTTTACCCTTTGTGTATATGACCCTAAGTCGAGTGTGTCCCGCCCCCTTAATTTTTAGCATATAAGATGGAATCCTCACACTTTTTGAAATTATAAACCACATTAAAAACTTTTTCTTAAAATTATTCTGAGTTCTTGAAATTTTCAATTTAGCACGCAGCTCAAAGGTCATTGCCCTCACAAATATATTTCTTAGACTATTATGTTTTCCTAGCAGTCAGCTATCTAACAAAGTCTTACAAATTGTTTTTATCATCATCATAATCATCGTCACCATCAACAGGACCCTGTCATACGCGTGTCTCGATACGCACTCGACAACTTGTACCAGCCTTTTTAATAGTCCATTGCAGAACGTAGGCCTACCCACGAAGAGTGATTGAACCATATCCACCACGCTGGCCCAGTGCGGGTTGGTGGATTCACACACGCCATCGAATTTCTTCTACGGACGTATGCAGGTTGCCTCACGATGTTTTTCCTTCACCGAAAAGCCAGTGGTGTTAAATTCCGTACATAAGTTTCAAAGAAACTCATTGGTACGGGACCGGGATTGAACCCACGACCTCAAGAAAGACAGGCCAGCGTTACAACCACTAGACCACCACGGCTATACTCGGCAACTTATTTACCGTTAACTTAAAATTCAATCCCGTCGCAAACGCTACGACAATAAGAAATCCTTTGCCAACTTTTATCTCGCAGACGTAGACTAACCATCTCTCTGACAATCTAGTTAAGCTGAAGCTGTAACTCTAAACTTTCCATTGTTTTGTAACTCAATCGTTCCACAAAGGGCTTCGGATACATCTTGGCATTTCTTTGACTCCCCATTGCTTGCATAAGTCCGGTAAACAATGAGACCTCGTGTCAACGGAGTGAAGCCTACACTCCAGCAAAAGGGAGCGAAGTAAGGACGAGCTGGGCAATTTTTTTTTTTTTTTACTATGCAAACGAACGCAAATGTACCGATAACTCGTACTTTAAATTCGAAGTTTGACACTCTCCAATCTTCAAAAATCGGCCAAGTGCGAGTCGGACTCGCACACGGAGGGTTCCGTACCGTATGGGAGCCCCATTCCTCTTGCCGTTATTAATAGCAAGCAAAAAACTCCTAAAAATCACGTTTGTTATATGGGAGCCTCCCTTAAATATTTATTTTATTCCGTTTTTAGTATTTTTTGTTATAGCGGCAACAGAAATACATCATCTGTGAAAATTTCAGCTGCCTAGCTATCATGGTTCATGAGATACAGCCCGGTGACAGACAGACAGACGGACAGACGGACATCGAAGTCTTAGTAATAGGGTCCCGTCTTTACCCTTTGAGTACGGAACCCTAAAAAGTATATTCAAGCCAAAAAAGTCAGTCGATTCATTTCTCTTGTGCTAACCGAAAAAGTAAATAATCGGCCAAGTACGAGTCGGACTCGCGCACGAAGGGTTCCGTACTGAATGAGAGCCTCCCTTAAATTTATTTTATTTTGTTTTTAGTATTTGTTGTTATATCGGCAACAGAAATACATCATCTGTGAAAATTTCAGCTTTCTACCTGTAACGGTTCATGAGATACAGCCTGGTGACAGACAGACAGACGGACAGCGGAGTCTCATTAATAGGGTCCCGTTTTTACCCTTTGGGTACGGAACCCTGAAAACAAACCATCAAACTAACAAACCTTTGGATTTATGACAAAAGTCAAAATCAAATTAATTTTAATATTCATATTTCACGAATTCGGACTTCAATCATTAGTATAAATTGAACTAACTTCTCAAAGGAGCCGGCTCAAAGCAACTGGCTATGGTAAAAATACTAGCCAATATTTAGTAAACCCATTGCAGAAATTGTAAATCACTACATAGTACATACTACTAAAACAAAGTCGCTTCCCGATGTCTGTCTGTCCCTAAATATGCTAGATCTTTAAAACGACGAAACGGATTTTGATGCGGTTCTTTTTTTAGATAGAGTGATTCAAGAGAATGGTTTATATGTATAATACACCTGTGCGAAGCCAGGGCAGGTCGCTAGTTTCCTTATAAAAGGACAAAACATATCCCTTATCTGCTTACTATTTGTTTCTCGCTAAGAAATTATGCAGTGGACACACGGACTACTACACCTCCACTTCGCTTTGGTGGAAGTATGGTGTCTGAAATCTCGTGTCAACGAAATAAGCCGAGGGAACCCATCTGACAATAGCTTTTGGGATCAGGAAAATGCGTTTATCATGTGTAGCGGTAGAGCCAAATTGAATATTTGTGTGAGAGAAAATTTGTTTGAACAAACAAGGAAAATGAAGTAGGTACGAGTAGGTTTCATTTTGTTTGAACTGATTTACGTTCCCATGTACAGTAGCTGGAGAAGTAGCTGTACTGGGTGTAAAAGGATCTCTCTGGAACCAAAAAAAGTCATTGTGAACAACTTTTACTATGGAGCTAATGGCGAAATCGCGAAACAAAGTTGGCCGATCTGTCTGTCTCCAGGCTGTATCTCATGAACCGTGATAGCTAGGCAGCTGAAATTTTCACAGATGGTGTATTTCTGTTGCCGCTATAACAACAGTTAATAATAAAAAAAATAGAATAAAATAAAAATTTGAGGGGGGCGAAAACGTGATTTTTAGGAGTTTTTTGCTTGCTATTAATAACGGCAGGAGGAATGGAGCTCCCATACGGTACGGAACCCTTCGTGCGCGAGTCCGACTCGCATTTGGCCAATTTTTTAGGTATCTCATTAAGACTGCTGAATAAAAGCCGCTTTCAACCGGTTTTATAATTATTATATGGGAGATTTATAAGCAAGGCCTATGTCTAGCAGTCCTATGTCCGACATGATAATTTAAGTTTTTGTAAAAAACTGAACAAAAATAAAATAAATACTGAAGACCATTCACTTTTCTCTTTCATCAAGTTTGACGCCTAAATGTAGCATTTTCCAGTTTGGCTAGAAATTAATTATCTCTATCCCCGGTCCAAATGGCCATTCTTTCCAGTAATTACAAGCCGGGCGATATATTCTAGGTTAAGGATCCGTGATAGCTAAATGAAAGGCAAGAAACGACGGTTTAATTACCGTTACGACGTGACTGGTGCTTACGACTGACTGCGAACACTGACTGCTTAAGTTTGCTCGATTAATGTAGTATTAGGTTTATATAATTTTGGAACAAAAATGCGTAAATTCATATAATTGCCATAGATATTAACATAAATACTACCTAGCACAAATCCTACTAGTAGGTAGGTACCTACATTACTTTCACATTTATCGAAGTTTGTCGAAGTCGAAATTTTTCAAAATATTTGTGTAACGTGTATATAATTGCTGTATTTAAGTACTTAAATGTCTAATATATTTTTTCAAAGTTTGTCCAAGCCGATGCTTTTCAAGATATTGAAGTAACGTTACACATAGCCGAATTCGAAGTTTTACAAATGGATGAATGGCGTTTGTTACGAAATAATTAGTAGCACAAGAGTCAAAATCAAAGTAAGTATATCAAAATAGTGTCACTTATGCCTTAAGACCTATGTTTTAAATATTATTCATTGTTATGATTTTTATTTTAGAGTGCTTTCCACACTAGATTTTATCTCAAAGAGTTATCTTTGTGATAAGCATTTCAAAAATCTGAAGCGAACGCAGGATATCCTATCCTATCCTATCCTGCTATCCTGCGTTCGCTTCAGATTTTTGAAATGCTTATCACAAAGATTATTCATTGTCTATACTTTTTCTTCCATTTTGTCCCCTAGGGGACAGATCCGGGGGACAGACTGGAATAATCCACCTTACTTATACATAAAATATTAAGTAATACATTAAAGTAATAAATAAATTAATAAAATCGTGAAACTTTTTCTGACAAAGTAGGTTTTTATAGAAGAAGTGGCATCGATAGATTACTTTTTTAAGCTAGAAATCTGGTACTTCAAATAAGCTCTCTCAATCAAGTCTCAACTAGCATTTACCTTTAATTCCATCATTGATCAAATAAAACTTTTTCATTACAACGCACTCAATGACCTTCTTTGGCTAAATACCAACGTTCTCTTTAACCTTATACATTTCGGAGGGTTGTCTTTAATCAAAAGTTAACCAGTAGAGCGTAAAATCTTGTCAAGTGTTCAGTTGTCAGATAAATGTATTAAGTAAGGTAATACGAGTGGACAGCCGTGTGATTCGGCCGACCCGTTACGTTTGGATTAAACCTCGTTTTCGTTGACGCGAATTAGCGGAACAAATGTTACTGGAACGTTAATCAGTATTTGGGCTACAGCTTTACTTGTTTGCATTTAGCTTACTTTGTTTTTCCTAACCCCGAAATTACTTTCTTATGAAAATTCTTAGGGAAATGATTGTTATAACTCTGCAGTTCAAAATAATACTTTGTGTTTCGTTGCTTGCTCATATTTACGATTAAGTGTTTCCAATCAAATTGATCATTTCGACGATAAAAAGTATGTTTTTTTCACATATTTTTCATAAAGAAAAATTTTTAAATTTCACTTTTTTTATCTGATTTATTATATTGGGACTTTAGTCGCGAAGCGATTATGCCTCTCATTATTTTAATGTCTCAAAAATCCTTAAGAAATTCATAATTGAGTAAGACATTACCAATATACTAAAATTTTTAATTGATTTGAAAGCCTGTTAAACAAGCTGCTACACAGAAAACTAACTTTAATGACCTGAAAATTTGAATATACCTAGTTCATAGGGTACGTAGTAGTAGTATGTTATTATCAAAAAGTACAAATTTATTGATTTACTAACTAAATATTTTTATCAAGTAAGAACTGATTAAGTTTAATGTAAATTATCGTCTAGGAAATGGCGTAGTAAAATCGTACCTTAAATTGTAAAATTAGTAGCTTAGTCCAAATGAGTAGCAGTTGTTCGTATTTAATTTCATAATGTGGTTTTAATATTTTTTGTGGAACGCCTCAAAGTTATAACGGACGCGTTGAAATGTCATATTTCGTTGATTTCTTATCTCTGGGTTTATTTATTCAATGTTCAAGTGTTCATGTTAATAGGTTCTCTTATTACTTTTTTTTTAATTTGAATGTAGGTAATAAGGTAAAAGATAATATTCATGAATGACTTTCAGGCAGTTTTTTTAAAGTAAATTATTTTCAACCAGTAATTAAAAAGTACTGAATTTTTTAATGATAAATGTATAATAATTTATTTTCATACAACTTTTCTAACAAATTGTATAATACTTTGGAATGATAACTGCAGAGGGGTAAAAGCGTAGTCATCGACGAAATTCTAGTAAACGCAGAAAAAGGAATTCCGGGGATTCGAATCCGTGGTGTGGCTCTCTTCATGGACAACAATAGAGAAAGATTCGGAATAAGCTTTTGCCAAGTCAGGGCCCATAAACGTGTCCGCTTGTCACCTGGACTAGCATGTCTACTCAACGGGAGCACCGCCAAAGTAACAATGAAGCGGAAATCCTACGACGCTATGCCAGTGTGCGAGGCAGGTGGCCACCAATTCCGACTGGTGAGATCGAAAAACAAAACGATTGCACTAGTCGAATGGTCCGCCCAGTCACCTTTCGCGCAGGCCAGTTCACTGCTTGAACATCTCATGAAAGTGGACAGCATTCCCCGGGTGATAAGCGTGGATGCGATGGTGGTTGAACGGTCGAAGGCGGAAGCTGCGGACCGGCTGGGTTGCATTAAAGCCTCGGAATACCATGAGGTTATCGTGTACGAGGACAGAGGTGAAAACCTGAGTTTTCTGAAGCCTCCAAGTAACGATCCTGATAATGCAACAGACAGTTGGGGCCGCCCCATTCCAAATTCAGCCATTCAATCTGGTTCTGAAAGAGCAGAGTTAATGGCGGCATCGGAGAGATCCGTTTTCCGTCCAAGCGGCAACGATGGTGCCTTATCGGGTCTCTTCAGTGTTGCAATGCAGAGCTTATTCCGTTTCATGCTTAAAACACCACCTCCACAGACAACGGAGACCTCGAGAGTAGTTTCACCACCTCAGGTAACCCGAACGAGAGCCGAAATGGGACAGGTCGATGCGCCCCGTTATATCTTGGCCTCGGCGCCACGAGACCACGCGAGAAATGCCTTTATCGAATACCTAGCCTTATTGAGAGCGACGAAAAATGTCAATCTTAAGAACTGTGACAAAATCCTGGAGTTTTTTAGGCTGGGTGGTCCGGTAAGTGAGAGTCTACTAAAATCAAGACTCGAGGAGGCAGAAGCAGCCATTTACAATAACGTCACTTCCCAAGTCATCAGAGGGACCATGAAAGGACAGTATATGGCAGCTTACAGCGCAGTAAGTAGTTTTGTGGAGCTGAATGAGAGAGAGACGGAGCGAATAGGAAGACCGAAATACGCGATACCATCGAACGACCCAATTGTAGTCACCGCCAAGTGCACCAAGATAATGCTAGACGATAGAATCCTTGAGATGGCTAAAACCATCGAACGGAGCTCAGACGTCGAGGCAGGCTGGGGAAACTGGGCGGTACCAAAGATACAGTGGGTCAACGGGGTACCAGGATGTGGCAAGACAACATGGGTGATTAGACACTTTGATGTGGATAGGGACGCTATCATTACAACAACAACAGAGGCAGCAAAAGACCTGAGGGAGAAGTTATCGCACCGAATAGGAGATCTGGTAAAATCCAGAGTGCGAACCATGGCTTCATCTCTCGTCAATGGTTTCGGAAAAGAGAGCTTCAGTCGCCTTTTGGTGGACGAAGCTCTAATGAACCATTTTGGAGCCATAATAATGGCTGCCCGGCTGTCTGGTGCTAGCGAACTTGTCCTCATTGGAGACGTCAATCAGTTGCCTTATATCGACAGAGAAAATCTCTTCGAGATGAGGTACCATCGTCCAACGCTGGTTGCAAATATCACCCAGGAGTTGCTCTGTACACACAGAAACCCAATGGATGTCGCGTATGCGTTGAGGGAAATATACTCAGGTATATATTCCTCAGCCCCTCGTATTAGATCTCTTGAGCAGAAAAGGTTCAAGGGGGCCCAAATATCCAAAACCCTCCCTAACACCCTTTTCTTAGTGCATACACAGGAAGAAAAGGAGACCCTCATAAGTCAAGGTTATGGGGGAGGCTCAGGATCACGCACCCTTACCATTCACGAAGCTCAGGGACTAACGTACGAGTCGGTAATCGTTATAAAAACAAAGCCGAAAATGAGACTACACGAGAGCGTCTCACACGCGGTCGTTGCACTATCGCGGCACACTGGGACCTTCATCTATTACGCCGACGACATCGAAAATGATGCCATCAGTCGATTCGTGCGGCGCGCATCGTCTGCGTCATCGGAGACCATCAAGGAATACAACCTGCAGATGGCCGTCAGAGATCGGAACGAGGCGGTGATGAAGGCTTTGGGCCAGGAGAAAGCAACAAAATTGGCATAGGATGTAAAAAATGTGTATTTGTTACTTATAAGAAATAAGCATTGTGTGCATGCCCCGAGCATTCATGCTCGCCATCGAGGGCTCCTTCTTGCGGCGGCATCATGTGTCGGGTCGTTCTCCTCCCTCAAATATGGTCGAGGAGAATGATGGCTGGCACGTGTGTCATACTCGTGATCGGGTGCTGCTTGCGGGTCGCCGGTCTGCTCGTGGCATTCACGCAGTGCATTGACTAACTTAGGCTATTTCAAGTACCTACTAACACTCTTTGTATAGTATACCTAAATAATTGTAAATGTTAGTTAACAAAGGGCACAGACCCTGGAGTCTGTGGTTAATAAATTTTAATTTAAAAAAAAAAAAAAAAGATCTTTCGTTATCACGATGTATACAGGGTTATTTCTAATCAATTAGCATCCTTTTAGGGGCTTATTCTGTACATCAAAACCAAAAATTTTTTTCTGAGACTTTTGTCAAAACTCTAAAAAAAGTTTTGTTGTTCCATAGAAAAATATCGTTCACCCGCGACAAAATGTATGGA
Source organism: Hypomecis atomaria (assembly GCA_964007245.1). Classification (NCBI taxonomy): domain Eukaryota; kingdom Metazoa; phylum Arthropoda; class Insecta; order Lepidoptera; family Geometridae; genus Hypomecis; species Hypomecis atomaria. Next base: position 15,867,393 of record OZ023291.1, read on the forward strand.
TCAGCTGATTTTTTTTGACTTCTGACAGAAGTCGCAAAACAAAAGTTGTTAGTTTTGATGTACATAATAAGCCTTTAAAAGGATGCTAATTGCTTAGAAATAACCATGTATACAGTCGTATTACTTAGAATTTTCCGCATTTGACACTATGACTTAGCTAACGCCCTTTCATGTTCCATATTGTATTTCAAACGTCTTAACTTTATGGTCTTTTTATGGAAATTTTCTCGAATAATTAAATTAAGAACTACAATCGTGTAAATCACGAATACCTCATTCAAATCCTTATCGGAAATCAGAGGTCATTTCTAGCATTAACTGTTTGTTATTTGTTACCACGAGACTAAAATAAGGAACTAAAAATAAATAATGACCAAACGTTCTCCTGCAACGACATAGCCCAGCGGTTCCAGCGAATTGGCAAGTTTAAACGCAAGTGGGTATGACACATTGTTTGTAGAACGTAACGTCAATGAATACCTAGTAAAGTAGGTATTCGAATGACTATCAAGTACTGTAAAACGCAGTGTAAGATGTCCGCCAACAAGATGGACAAATGGTCTGAGGAAGACCACAGGAACAAGCTGGATGTAAGGACATAGGGCAAGCCAATGTCCAGCAGTGTATGTCGTACAGCTGATAAAGATGATGATGTAATGTTCACCCTCTCGAGACTAGGTAGGGAGCTCTGGCGGCCTAATAGCGTATAACACTCTCCTTGCAATTGTATGGTCGTGGATTATATTCCCGGCGGAACAAATAAGTTTTATGTATGTTTTATTGTATGTAGGTAGGTATCGATTTTCAAACTGGCTTTTTGATAAAGTAAAACATTGTGTAGGAATCTCCATACCTCGCTTTCTCTCCTCTCCATCCTAAGGTTGCCTGGCAGAGATCGCTATCAGCGATACACTGTTCGCTATCATTGTTACACAGTTTATGTATCTTTGTTTCTTCTTTTTGTTTATTTTTTGGTATGCAAAGAAGTTTTTTTATCTATTTCCATACGTTCGCAGAGGAAAGAAATACCCAGGTGGCTACACTTCCGTGCTGGATCACCATGATAGATATAGCCAAACTGTCCTCTGTAGGTGGGATTATGTTCAGACTATTAAAAGGCCGAAAAAACACACGTAATGACTTGTGAATATGAATCTACCAAACCGCGCTGGGCTAGCATTATGAATATGGCCTCCTTTCGTAGGCAGTTCCAGCGTTGAAGGCCTACTTATTTATTTATTTACATTTACAATAAATAACATTACAGTTTGACACCGAGAATCTATGAATCATAGAATCTATAAAATTATAATTACCTTAGAACTAAATATCCTTTACCTAATTTAGAATTACTAAGCGTCTAAATAATTATAATTGTTGTTTACTATTTCTTTTAAAAAATATCAATATATTGTATCCGGGTTAACTGACAATTACTCAAAGACAATAATAAATAAAATAATAACAGAAATAGCAGTTACAAAATATTATAAAATAGAATATTGTTCGCAATATGTGAGTGTCTAATGAAAATAATTATTTTTTGCAAAAAATATAGCATGACCGATTTATCAAAAATAGCTGAGCCGATTTCGAAAAAATTTAAATGGGACCAATTTCGAAGTATACACTTACCAATAAAAAAAGAATTATTGAAATCGGACCACTACGTAAAAAGTTATGCGTGGTTATACATAAAAAAATATATACGCGTCGAATTGAGTACCTCCTCCGTTTCGTCAGTCAAAAAGTTGACGCTTTGTCAGCAAAAATGTGAGCTTGTGAGGAAAGAAGTATGTTGAGGTGTCGTTGCGCGTGGCACACAGGAGACTGCTCTCGTACGACAGTGCGCGCCGGCACGGGAGAGAAAAGAGGCTCACATCCACTACGAAATCGGGCACGATTTTTGGCTAGCAGTGAACTATTAAAAAGCCACGTACCAGTAAATTAAGAACTAAAAATAAATAATGACCAAATGTTCTCCTTCCCGCCGCTAAACAGATTTTGCGCCAACACTAACAATCTGGAAATTGCCCACTAAATTACGCCAAATGCCTCGAAAATTTATTGTTCCTTTGGATTTTGTAATTAAGAAGAAGATGAATTGAGTAAACTAATTGGTAAATTCAAACCACGTTGTGATTTTTTGAATATAAATGCTCTAAAGACTAATTAAAGCCTTGGTGAGAGTAATATTTTTTAAAAGAGAAAAAAATGTATAAAAGTGAAGACAATGAATTGAAAAGTAAACATACTTCTACATTTAAATTTGACCCTTTTTAATAAAATAGCATTTTCTGAATCTTATTTGTCAAAGGTTATCTAGCACCATGGGGTAAATTTTTTTGGGGTATCATTGAAGTTCTTTCATCTTATTAGAATAAAAACTAAGTATTAAACATACTTCTACATTTAAATTTGACCCTTTTAATAAAATAGCATTTTCTGAATCTTATTTGACAAAGGTTATCTAGCACCATGGGGTAAATTTTTTTGGGGTATCATTGAAGTTCTTTCATCTTATTAGAATAAAAACTAAGTATTCATTTCATTTTCTATAACAACGGTATTTTCCTTCACCGAAAAGTCACTGAGGTGAAATTCCGTAAATAAATTCCAAGAATTCATTGGTACTAGATCGAGATTCAAACCTGCGACCTCACCACTGTAAGGCAGGTGTTTCTGCCACCAGACCAGACCGGCTTAATTGAATTACTTTAATATTAAACTTCTAATCCATCATTTAAATGCATTGAATGTGGATATCGTTTTGACCGACGAACCAAACCGGAGGAGGTACTCAATTTGACAAGTTTATATATATACTAGCTTTTACCCACGGCTTCGCCCGCGTTATATTTTGATATTGGCTTATGTTTATGTCGGCTGCGAAACCTAACCTAAGCGACAAACATCAAAATACCTTAGAGGAATGCTTTTGTTGGTTAAGTTACAGTTGGAGTATATATACAACCCCCCCGTGTATTCCTGCCTTGTCTTGGCGGGGGAGGTCTAAGGCATCTGAAAAGGCGGCGCTAGAAGTCTCCCTCTTCTTTGGGCCTTTTCCCCCAAGGCAGCTTAGAAGCTGGCACTCGAGGTTCAGCCGCTTTTAACTAAAGCAGCTGAGGGTTGCGTGCCTTATGAGGAGTGTTGCATCTGAGGCGGGCTGCAGTGCCGCTCTTGCGACGCTGCAGCCGAGGATTAGGGGCCGCGGTGGGATGGAACTGGTGGTGTGGGTGCCGCCACCTACCTAGGCCGTCAACCTGTTGGCAGACGCAGTGGGGCTGCAGGGGAAGCGAAGTGTCGGTATTGCGATGGCTGTTCTCACTGCCCTCTGCAGTTGAAGAGGCAGGCGTTGGGCTACTATGACTGACCCGGTGCACTGGGACCAGGGCGTTGGAATGCTGTCCGACGCTCAGTGCTGGTTAGTCCCGAGTGGTGGATGACGATGTGTCTTGTGCTCCGAAACAATCCGTCATTATGGCGGGAACGCAAGCTCCCTTTTGGAGCCCGAGTCTGGGCTAGCGCTGTTGAGTGCCGCGAAGGAGTGCGAAAAATGTAGGAACGTCCTAAACTTGAAATGACAGGTTATTTCTGGCGCTTAAACGGCTGCTACCGCGGCCTGCTCACTTAGTTTTTATCCTATCCTACGGGAACTGTTAAAGTTTTTAGGATAAAAAGTGGCCTATGTCACTTTTCGTCTTTCAAACTATATTCATGCAATAAGCCAAGGTAATCCGTTGCTCCATTGCTGAGAAACAGTTATTGTCCTATCCCACGGAAATCACGAATTTTCTCGGGATACAAAAGTATTCTGTTATCACTTTCTGTCTTTTAAACCATAGGTATCCATACCAAAAATCAAGTCAATCTTTTGCTCCGTTGCTGCGTCTAATTAATTGCAATCCGCTGAGCCATTTTTTGTAAATCAATAATTATGTGAAAAATGTAACATCGATCCGTGCGAAATATTCACGAATTCTGTACACAGCATGCTATTTTTTGCGAAAAATAATATCATATGAATGCAGACTGCAACACATTCGTATCTTTACGTATAGTTATACTGCTTACATACTTAAGTTTACATACGCCAGTAAAATACACTAACACCTTAAATTTTAAGGTGTTAAGTGCCACCTCCAAGCGGATCAGAGCAGCAAAGGTCAACTGGTTACGGAGCTTCCCATATTTAAATAACATATAAAATGTAATAAGCCAGAATACACAAGATGTATATTTTAAGACTGACTAACCGTTACAAATATTCTGGACTGTAAAGCGGCTTATGTGTGTTATTTAGCTATAACTCTATAGCGGTACTGTAACCAAAGCTAGGCGTAGAGTTCAAATACAGTAGAATAGTTTTTAGCCACTTTATACAACATTATCTGAAGTTTCTCTAAGGCACACAATTAATAGACATATTTTAGACTATTAATGTACGTCTCCTTGTTACCAAATTTTACTATTATAATCCTAAAATCGCAAAAAATATATGTATAAGATACAAAAACTTCGTTAAATGATTGGTCTCGCTGCGCTTGTCAAGCCCAATCATTAATCTAAGTACTAAAACTTAATTCGCTATCATTAAAATGTAAAGCACAGCTGTTATTTTTTGCAATTTCATGGTTGGTCCCACACTCAAGATTAATTACCTACCCATAATGTGTGATTATGATTTTTCGTAAGCGTGTTGTTCAAATGTGTATCTGTAGTGTTACTCGTACTTAAAATTTGTCATATTTCAGAACATATCCAAAGCTAAAAGTAGAGTGAAAATACAGTTGAATTTATTTATAGCCATTTTTAAAAACTTTTCTAGATGTTTTTGTATTTTTGTTTCTCTGAGACAGACAGGTATAATAGTGACAAGACAAGAATCAACTGTTTTTACAAAAAAGTAGATATATGAACTTATATAGTAAAACATTCATAGGAACTGTTGATTTTTTTTAACTTAGGGTCGGTTATTTGAGTTCAATGACATAGTAGACTATGTTCTACGTTCGTCTTGTAGAGAAACACTCAGGATTTTGCAGTAAGTAGTAAATAACTACGCCTAAAGCTATTAGCGGATGCTCTACCAGTTTGTTGTTAAATTACTGAATATTAAGAAAATAATATAACATCTTGCACAAGAAGGTGACGTGCGTACATCGGCTTTTGAAGTTTAACTACTACCTATCACACCTACCTATAGACCAACCAAGGCTAGTCTATGATGATGCTAATAGTGGGCATGGCAACTAATATTTTGCACTACAAAATGACGAAGCTTTTTCAATTTTAAATATTATAGAAACTAACTAGCAGGTGTTTGGTGTTATAGACCTGTATTGGGGTGACCAATGTCCAGCAGTACACGTCCATTGGAACCACATGATTTTTCGGAATGACAAGGATCTATAGTACAATTTGATCATACATCATCAATTACATCCTAAATTATGTCTATTAGCTAAGAGACACATTCCGTACATTGTTCATTTCGAAGCAGTTCTATTCCAGCTATGGTCTGTGTCAGCTATGGACTGACGTCTTGCGCAACGAAATGTCCGAGTCCGTCAAATCTCAGTTGTAGTAATCGGATTATACTAAATACAGCCGGTAACGGTATTACGTACCTTGATCTATTTCCAAGTAGGTAGTGTGGCGGGTTTCTCATGATTAGGCCGTAATGTATTTTTCCATCGTTTTTTACTGCAAGAGTCACTGCTTTTAGAAGCTTTCAATTGTTTTCAAGCTTAAAAAGAAGCTCGGCTTTAGCGTACTGGCGGTTGCCTCAGAATCTTCACATCGCTGTCATAGATTCTAATACCGATGTAGTACCTATGAATTATATTGAATTTTCTGGTTCTATATTTTTTCTATTAACTTTTTAACGCGACTGCAATGCTCCTTCTGAAATAATGGAGCATCTGGTCACCTGCCTGCTCTGCCTTTACAGTTGTTCATTTAAAGATCTCCAAGAAGCAAATGTAGCTGTAATTGTTGTAGTCACTTACTGAGTCAAGTCAAATTTGAACTGCTGACTCGGCATGGAACAAGACTAGCTTTTGACGACATCATGACGAAATTTAGGTACACATGTCCAAAGAAAAAAAAATGCACTTTATGCCAAATCATCACCTTGCATTAGGTCGGTACCTATAAGTACGATTGTGAAAATACAACACATATCTTTTATATACGTATTTTTTTATAGGTACGTGGTGGTGTAGTGGTAGTGACACCTGCCTTACAATCGTGAGGTCGTGGGTTCAAATCCCGGTCCCGTTACAAAGAGTTCTTCGGAATATGTGTACGGAATTTAACACCACTAGCTTTTCGGTGAAGGAAAACATCGTGAGGCAACCTGCATACCTATGTCCGTAGAAGAAATTCGATGGCGTTTGTGAATCCATCAAACCGCACTTGTCCAGCGTGGTGGATGTGGCCCAATCACCCTTTGTGAATAGGCATACCTCTTGCAGTGGAGTATTAAAAAGGCTGATACAGTACAGTATATAGCCAGCACATTTTTATCCATTTGCACAATATTTAAACTATACCCACTTCGGATAATTTTTTGTCTTGGGAAAATTTCAAAACTAAATTCGTGCAACCGAGCACGAGTGCATAATTAATTTATTGGTGTCAAATATGTAGCGGTACTTCGACGTGTGGTCGAATCAATGTCACCAACACCATCGTTATCAGTCAAATTGATTCCAGCTTACGCTTTGATTAGCCCATGGCTGTAAGAAAGAAAGAGGATTGTAGATAAGGTCAGGAAACAGCTAAAAATGGTATCGGCTCTACCGATTACGAATAGGAATCAAAATAGGTTCCTAGATACTTCAAATATTGCTATTGTGACATTTCAACTACATTTAAATATTTGGTATTGATTTTCTTTGAACAGTGATGATAGCCATGGTCTACAAGCATATATTCAAACTTTTCAATCGTCAAGAAATTACCGTAAGACTTTGAAGAAATCATCGTCATCGTTTCAGTTTACAATGAGTACTTCTAGACATAGGTCTCCCCTAAAAATCCACTATAAGACCAGCTGAAAGTAGCTGGGATTTATTCTTAACTGTGTCGGATGTTTACTGTGTTTTGTCGCATCCATGGTAATAGTCACATCGATTCCAACTTACGCTTTGATTAGCCTGTTCTGACCGCAAAAACCCAAAGTGTCGCCCAAAGAACGTTACAACACCTCTTTTAATAGGTGAATTGCTACGATTTGTAATTCTATACTGATGGCTGCTTGTGAATAATGTGAATTGACTAACGAAATAGGTACTTTCAGAATTGATTTTGTACACTTCGATTAAAGAGCTTACGTTACCGTTAATGGTAAATTAGCTACTGTTACGGACTTTGTTTGCATAGATAAAATGTCTTTCAATCAGTATTAGTAGAGAATCCAACTAAAAATAGACTATAAGTTATTACAGCAGCTGGCAATGTAAGATTAATCAATTTTAGAATTGATAGCCATGCCAGAGGCTTTTAGATCTTAAAAACTCTGACACCAGGGCTAGCACCTTTATACGAACTTACTTAGAGTAGATTGACGAAGGAACTGGGAGATGGCTGCTACTCGTATATTTCACCTCAGCTCAGCACCTTTGTCTAGTTTGCCAATTTGGTCCGTAGGCTGTCTTGGCTTGGTGGTATTTGATTTGGAAAGAAGAAAACGCTCTACCTTGGTCTACCCTCTTTCTCAATAACAGTCGAACTCCATCACAAGTACCTAAAATAGGTCCCTACATAACCCCTACACAATATTAGTGCGATTATGCGATGCGTGCGATGTTTCGAAAACTTTTGCGTACCTACTTCTCCTCAGCGTCAGCGTCACTTGCGTGGATAATGTTATAGCAAAATGAAACACGAAATGACGATGAGAAGCGTGACACATTTAAATCTACATTTTGAATTGAAACAAATCAGTAAATAGAGTACTACTTTGTGGCTACAGTCATTCCCATGTGAATTCACATCGGTAGCTTTACGAACACGTATTTGCAGCATTATTGTGAAAACGATGAACCCTTATTGGAAAATTACAAAGATATGGCGACAGGTGTAATGGTATTTGGTGAAATGGGTCGTCGATTGTGATCTTTGGGACTTATTATAGGGGCGATATGAAAATGTAGCGGCCTTTTTAGGCGGAAGTTATAATTTTGTGTTTACTGTGTGATGCTGCTTTATTGTGTGTCATTGGAAATATAACTCAATTCTAGAAACACCTTTTTACCCTAGAATGATGATTGGTGCTGGCCTTTTCAGTGTTCCGTAATATAACGAGGAACCCTTATAACTTCGTTGTGTCCGTCCGTCCGTATGTCCGTCTGTCCATCCGTCTATCCTGTTATAACAAAACTTTATAACCACCACATTTACAAACCAAATTGAATGAAATTTAAAATTATGATAGTTTTAGGACAGATCTCAATTTAAAACAATTTTTTTTTTAAATTGTGTTATGTAGCTCTGTATTGTGTGGGGTAGCTCCCATACATACATGTATGGGAGCCCTTCAATACACAATTTAGTGGGATGATTTTTTATTATTTCCTTAGATCAAATAAATAATTAAGACAGAACGTCGTCAACAGACAAGTGAGTCCGGTTTTTTATACATGTGGTGAGTGCGTCGATGTGCGGCTGCCATAGTTTGACAGACGAGCCAAGGCGTAGTTTCCTTGTACTTGTAAGTGTGTGTAATTGTGTCTGTACACGGCGAGGCGCAGTTTTGCTGGCCTTACTTGTTTTGTTCACAACATTCCGTCTTGATTTATTTTTTGGCCTGAGCTTATTTATGAAAAAGACTTAGAATAAGGCTATATAAATATTAATACCAATAATAAGGGAATAATAAGAAGCGGCTTGGTAATCCTATGGTTTCGATTAGATCAGTCAACTTTGTCGATAGACATCTTACGCTTTGCTCTGTGGTGCGTAGTTTTTTTCCGGATCTTTGTGTTTTCATTAATCTTCAAAAAATTATGTGCCCTGCTCAGTGTCATTTCAATTTGCTAAACATTTATCGCAATTTCATTGCAAAAATGAACTAAATTAAAAATAATACTTGAAAGGTATAAAAACTCACAGAATAAAATTAAATAGCCAGAGAATCGGATCTATAGAAAATAGAGTAGCAATTTTATTTACTTCTTCAAAACCAAATCTAAAGAAAACCTTTGTCCATGCATTCCAACTCTCATACGATAAGCATCGATTCTCTATATTTTGTAATCTCCCAGTGCATTCTACATCAGAGCAGTCTCGAACATTTTAATGGCTACTTGAACGCACAGAACCAGTCTTTGAAGTGCCGGTGAATGCACTAATTTATAATTTAGCAGTGCATAAACACCAAACTTCAGACTTATTGAGTTTGAACGTCACTCATGCTAGTGTAGCCATTTATAATGGAATTCAGAGACTTGTGAGATTGTCTTCAATGTTAGTATAATTTATAGACAGATGGTGGACTTAAGTGTAGGTACCTAGTTCACTTAAATAACGTTAAATATACATTAATGCTATTTTTCTGATTACATCTTCAAAAAAGAGACGATTTTCAATTTGATACAAATTTTTCTCATTTTATTTTTTGCCAGTATTTTTGATATTTTCAGTTCTGTCGACAAAAAAAAATATGACTTACAAGATTAAGATTAATTGCCTTAAAATCATGCAAAATGATGTAGCCAGACTCAACGTTCACGGCAGAATCAAAAAAGTTACAAAGAAAAAAATAAAGTCAAATAGTACTTCCTTAAAATTTCACTTAAGAATTGACCAGCTAAATGAAAAACATAGTACACGCGGTAAACATTCAAAAAACCCTGCTCTAGCACGACCTCATAATATTAAAAGCATTTTGTAAATTTTCTTTGAAATAAGATCTGCTTAAGATTTAGTTTATTTTCAAAACAATATTTATGCGTTTCTTTTTTTTAAAGTGCACCATTGTGGTTGCCTTGATTGTAAATAAATTAAAATTTAAGCGTGTTGTAAATAGTTTGCCTCAGGCACAGGCAGGAATTTTAACAAAGTTCATGAAAACTGGCAACATTGTGACCGTACTTTCTCAACACGCGAAGGGGCGTGATTCATACGTCCAGTTCGCGTTTAACTTATCACACGTTTAATTGGGTGTTACTCTCCGTCACTCAAGATAATCCTTTAACGGTATCTGGATCAGAATCGGTGAAGGAATCTGCATCTCGATTCTCAATCGGGACGTGCTATTATTTTGCTCTATAGGGTTGTCGAGTTTTGGTACATTCAAAAGACATTAAATATAAATATACTTGTAGATACGAAGTCCATATTCTCTTTATCTCTAAAATAAGCACGACAACTAGTTAAAGAATTATTTTAATTGGTACTTTATGTCGGATTACAGAACAATGTTTGGCACGCTTTTTAGGGTTCCGTACCCAAAGGGTAAAAACGGGACCCTATTACTAAGACTCCGCTGTCCGTCTGTGCGTCTGTCTCCAGGCTGTATCTCATGAACCGTTATAGCTAGAAAACTGAAATTTTCACTGATGATGTATTTTTGTTGCCACTATAACAAAAAATACTAAAAACAGAATAAAAATAATAATTAAAGGGGACTCCCATACAACAAACCTGATTTTTTTGCCGTTTTTCGCTCTATATTATTATTGGTAATAGGTAGATGCTTGAAATTTTCACAGAATATTCAGTTGTATATTCACTTCAATAATAAATAATTAAAATCAAATAAATAAATAAGGGGGGCATATACAGTACAGAACCCTTCGTGCGCGAGTTCGACTCGCACTTAATCCGGTTTCGTGGCAAACATTTGGGGGCGATTTAGTTGACGCCTATTTGTTTATAATTAGACATGTAAAAATTTGTAATTTGTTTGTTTGCTGCGAAAATAAAATATTTCTTTCTTTCTTTCTTTACTTAGCCGATTATTTATTTTGTCAGTCAAACAACAAATAGCAAAGATAACTCGAGTCAAAATTGGGAGAGGGGCACGTCACGTCAATTTAAAGTAAAAAATCTTTTCCCGTTTCTAATATATTTCGATGATTTAACTGACGGACTTTATGCTACATGCATTGCATGCATATTGCATGCTACAATAGCATTCTACAGTATCGAGGCAGCACAGGAAAGCTTTCTTTTAAGTTTGTGTCAAACGATGGGACTTTCGTTTGTTTCAGTCGAGTGCAGTGGGCTGTATTGTACTGTCCCAGCTTTTTTAATAGTCCACTGCAGGACGTAGGCCTACCCACGAAGGGTGATTGGGCCATATCTACTAAGCTCAGTGCGAGTTGGTTGGTTCATCGAATCAGCGAATTTGTTCTACGAACATATGAAGGTTGCCTCACGATGTTTTCTTTCATCGAAAAGCCAGTGGTGTGCAATTCCGGTCATAAATTCTAAGGAATTCATTGGTACGGGACTTGGATTTGAACCCATGAAGACACTAGACCACCACGGCGGCAGTGGACTACCGCTACAGAATTGTACCTTAATCGTATACATACTTAAGTGGCAACCCTGCCAAATAAAATTCTGCACTAATTGACAGCGTACCCTGGCCTCGATTCATTTTTCGCAAGTTTCTTAAAAGTCGAATACTTTTATAATTCAACCAATAACTTAGTTCGCGTCTTTAGCAAAAATAATGAGATGGTTTAAACAGACAATCTTTTAATGAGTTCAAATTTTTTTGCAAACTAGACGGATTGTTTATTTATGCGATACAATACAATACAATACAACAACACTTTATTGACACCAACAAGAAAACATAACAAAAGAAACAAAGACAGAAAAGGCACAAAAGGCGGTCTTATCGCTAAAAGCGATTTCTTCCAGACAACCTCTCTTGGATGCAAGGAAACATAAAGACTATAAAGAAATGCGATTTGTAAAATTAGTGGAATTTAAAATTAATGCTTGTTCACATGTATTTTTATTCAAAAGTACTCATAAATCAAGTGTTAAGGAAGGACGTTTAGTTTTTTAAATTTAACGATCTTTGTTTAATTTTAATGCTTCAGACTGGACAGATCGTTTATTTCGCGAAATATATCGCCCAAATTAAAACTTTAGGCACAATATCTTTTAAATTTTCAATATAACTGCTTTATCATGTCTTTGAGCAAAGTGTCTATTAATCTGAATAACAACGTAATTAAAATGTTAACAATGAAAATAGCTAATGGAAAATATATTTTCTTTGTGTTGTTGTAAAATTTAGCTTTTATTTAGTCTCGCCTCTCCCTTTGTCTGTCGGTCTGTAATCAAATCTTGCAAGTTAAATTTGATCCACTTCCCAGTTACCCATTGAGCTGAAATTTTGCACTCATGTGTAAATCGCGTGACAATGCAATACCTATTATGATGACATGGTGCTGATCTGATGATGGAGCTGGAAGGTGGCCAAAGGACAATGAAACGACACAACCTCATCGAATTTGGGTTAATTTGAATGGTTTTGGCGAGTAATTTGTCTTTCAATGGTAACCAGGGTCTGATGATGGTCATAGGAACTTAGTAATGAAACGACGCAACCCTATCGAGTTTCGGCACATTTCATTCGTATTGGCAAGTACTTGTTCAGTAAAAGCTTGTCTTTTAAAAAAAATGTTAATTAAATATATTATTACGTGTTAACTTAAATCTAGTTTTGAAACTTACGAACTTTAAAAACAACATTTTTATTGGCATTATGATGTTCCGTTTCACTCAAGTTACTTCGTCAATTTTGAATTCAGAAATGATATTATGATAATGCAACCTTTAAAATACTTAATACACCAGTCTATGTCACAATATACATAACATTTAAAATATAGGTACCTACCTGTTTCCTGTTTATAAAAATATTCAACTTTCAACTCTGTAGTGACACTGTACATCACTTTAATAAACAGACAACTTTCAGAAATGTCTGACTTGTCTATTCCCTATTCATTCTTTAATATATTATCAAGTTTTGGTTCCAAATCCGGTACCATTTCCTCAGCTATCCCAATGCTGCACACATAACCGTCACTCCAGCAGTACAATCAATCATTAACAATTTACGACTAGGATGTTGCGAACTCATGTAACAATAATCCATATCTAATAAAGTCACATCAAAGTCCGCCATAAAACATAGTCTGTTTACGATTGAACTCTAAACCGATCTTATAGTTTTAAGTTCCAGCATCTCGCCTCACAAATTGAGTTTTATTAGGGAATGAACGCTTTACGACGCGTGATATATAGGAGTGAATAAAGTAGGTTACAGACAGACGTAAACATTAGCGAGCTTCAAGTTCCTGTGCTGAAGTACGCCATGCTTGTAATCTATTTTAATCTGTGGTGGGCATTTTGGGTTTCACCTATAAATTTTACCAGATGCAAATCGGTGCTTATATAGTAGGTAATTCATGATTCAATAATAAATCTCGTTTTGGAGGCATTTGCAGTTTGTCCGCCATATTGCTGAGTTGCCAATGCAATGTGATATTTGATCAGCTGTTCAGGTGCATAGAATAAGAACTGAAGTAATAGAAACACTACTAAAATAGTAAGAGATTTACATTACTTTGTCCCATTTTAAATATGAAATTTAAAAGGTGTTAGAAAAAGATGCTCATACACCCGAACTTAGGTAATTTCGAAGGGTTTCACAAACTAGCATTGAGCTATCTCGGCTGTCCAAATTCAAACAGGTAAAAAGTTGAAAGGTAAAATGATTAGAGGTTTGAACCTTCTTGCTGGAACTAGAGGGTTCAAATTTCCGGAAAAGAAAAATGACCAGGTGTAACCAAATTTTAACCATTTTGACAATCCAACTGGTGATTTTGACGTATGCGACAGACATTGCGTTTTTTTTGTTCCACTCGCTCTTGCGTATGCTGTATGACCAAATATGAATAAGACAGCTGTAACGTAGTTTTTATTTGAGTAAAATTTAGCAATACTTCTGTATCTTGTAATTCTTCTGAGGTTCAGGTGTCATTTATGTCAAATTGTGTCATTCATTTGTGTCATTTTCTATAATATTCTATATTTTTACAGAAGTGATGGCAGACGTTTAATTAAAACAATTTTTTATGCACTTTGGTATATATTAAACTAAATAACTTAATTATTTTTCACCAAAAATAAAGAATTTGAATAGTTCACACAGATCGATGTATCATCGATATAGTTATTTTCACATTACTTTCAAAAACATCTTAGCTGATTTCATTAAATTCTCATTTAATGGAATTGGCTAAGATGCTCCTAAGCTCTTGCTTTTGCTTAATAAGCTCTTTAATTAAACCATTTCTGAAGTATAAGTACGAAAAGAAATCATCAATATAGGTTTATAATTGGCGGAGTAATTGCGTAACACGTACAAAAACATACAATCAAGAATTGAGACTTTGACTTTGAACTTCTAAAACCGGCTTAAAAAAACAAACTCAAAATATTTGAAACCGTCAAGCTAATGGTTCCTAAGTCTATTTATTCGTATGCCCCAACTTCCAGTACAAAGTTGATACAGAGCTCGTCGATCATTCTGTTTGCGAATCGTTTTTCGGAGACTTTGTTGCTTCTATTCAATTTCATGTTAGCACATTCGTTTCAAGTTGTTTTACGAAAATTGAATCAGAATTTATAAGACTGTCCGCAAGATTCCTTTTGGGGAGTGTTCGATGCTTATACGACTCTCAGTATATCGGGATCCTTGTACATAGTTACAAACTAAGAAATAATTATTATATTCTATCCTACACAAAACTCAAAGCAACATAAACATTAAGGACCTTACACTTAAGTGATAGTTGCTAGCAAAAAATATATTTTCTACGTTATGGCTGGTTACTAATGAAAATTTAAATAATGAGAGCAATCATTATTTCTTTAGGGTTCCGTACCCAAAGGATAAAAACGGGACCCTATTACTAAGACTCCGCTGTCCGTCTATCTGTTATGTCTCCAGGTTGTATCTCATGAACCGCTATAGCTAGAAAGCTGAAATTTTCACAGATGATGTATTTCTGTTGCCGCTATAACAACAAATAAAACAACTAAATATAGAATAAAAATAATATTTAAGGGGGCTCCCATACAACAAATCTAAAATTTTTAGCCGTTTTTCGCTCGATATCAATAATGGTAACGGGTAGATGCTTGAAATATTCACAGAATATTTAACTGCATGCTTACCTACTTTAATAATAATTAATTAAATTAAAATAAAATAAACATTTAAGGGGGTTCCCATACAGTACGGAACCCTACGTGCGCGAGTCCGACTCGTACTTGGCAGATTATTATTATTTTATAGCGAGCAATGGTAGTATATTTATTTCAATTTTGTCAGTTTTAACTTTTATAAACCTCTAAATACTGACATATTCACATGTTTTCAAAATACACTTCTAATAACGTTAGAAATAAAGAAGACTTGATAAAGGTACATTAAAATGTATACTTGACAAATATTTAGTCTGTTTGAGCGTTATCAATAAGTAGGTACAGTAATTATGTCGAGGTGGAAATATCACAACAATAAGTACAACAAGCAAAGTGAAAAAAAATATATATACGTAGATACTTATCTTAGGTACCAAATTAAAATACATACTAATAATTTTTGTAAATTTTGACAATCATTTCGGTAAAATAACAAAATTACAATAAGACTTATTGTAATTTCACTACATATTGTTTTCCTTTTTAAACCATTTTAATATGCTCTGAAAAGTTAATACTCACCAGAATCCAAACTCTATTCAAATATGGAAGTCAAATGAAAACCCATTAAAACTTTTTATTAAACATCAGCGGTTTCTGTCGCCCATCTTCGCGAGCGCGCCGCCAAATTATACGCCGCGTCCGAAGTACCCCATTACGACGGAAATGCGCACTAATGCATCTCATTCTCTATTTGTCAAATTATAGACCTGTGTAGTGCTTGTGTAGGACAGTGGCGAAGCTTTTGATAGAGGTATGGCGTGTGTCAGAGAAATACAAGCTAATATGTAAATATTGCTTCAAAAAAGTACCAATGTTCCAAAATATTACACTATCAGATTACAGTACTCGTAGTTAAATAAATAAATAAATCGTTTATTTCCAAAAGCATCTTAAACAAAGTTAAACTTAAACCTTCAAAGGGCGATTAGACCATAATTGTTTCCCCCATGTTGGGTTACATACGGGTTCATGAATTTAATATACCACGTAATTTTTTTGTGGAATGTTTTTTTAGATAACATGCGTTTCACGATGTTTTTGTCACTGAAAAGGTATAGTCATAAATATGTCATCGTACATAATTTCAACATTGGTGATATACCTACCAAGATTCTCAAGAGACTCACGACCCTAAATTTTTATGTTGAGCAACCTATTTCACTATTTAAGCCTGTATTAAATAAACCTTATGAAAATCATTCTCATTTTTAGAAGAACAAACATTTGAACATCTGGAGTTTTCAATGATATTAATTTGCGCTACTTTCGATTCTTTTATCAGATATAAAAGCCAAGAAAAGCCTACCTAAATGAGAGCCTTCTCCACAGATCAGGGAACAACCCTGATCTGTGGCCCCTTCTCCAACCTCCTAGAAATTTATTAAAGAAATCTACTGCAGTGGCTGTTCAATCTAAGATGATGACAAAACCGTAAGCTAATCTACTGCATCTACACTCCATCAGCAATAATCTGACAAAATAAGATAATGGCTGCAAGTGAGAGTACCGTCGTGAGTCGCCCATGGCTTGTTATGACGCGAGCTGACATTCGCGAGTTAAAGGTGAAAGTTTCGGTGTTATGTTACGATAATGGGACACCATAATGCAGTTGGGTATCTCGTTAGAGGGGTGGTATAGTCGTGATATAGGTAAGTGCATTGTTGCACATGTTTTGAAGGAATAGCGTGTCATTTACTTCGGCTTAATTATTCCGCTGAGCTAATCTAAACCAAATACGGCTTGTGTATAACTAATCTGTATAATTGATCGAGCGAAGGAAGTGAGAGAGATCTTCGTTTTAACACGGTGATTTTGCTTTTTTAATTCCAGATGTTGGTTTTTGTCAGATCTTGTTTGTTGAACAGGTTGCATTTTTCAATGAACAAAACAAAACAAATCTTGGTACTTTTATACTCATGGATTTTTTTTTTTACCATTCGAACTTAAAAAACAAAATCGGTTCACAATTGGCGAAAATTTTGATGAACGTACACAAAATAAAAATACATACAGACAAATATAGTATCTCCTTCTTTTTGGAAGTCGGTAAAAGAGGCTGATCTCTCGGTCATGGCTTGATCATGACGAGAACTGACAATTCGCAAGCTAAAGGTGAAAGTGTCAGTGTAATATTACGATAATGGGACACCATAATGCAGTTGCAGGCTAAAGTATCTTGTTAGAAGGTTGGTATAATCGTGATATGGTAGTGTTGTAACTGCATATTAACTGCATTATTGTAGAGGTATAGAAGGAAAAGCGTGTCATTTACTTCGGCAACCTTACTATTCCGCAGAGCTAATTGAAGTGAAACTTCTAATGCGACTTCCAACATGGTTGCGTTAAACGTTTAACGCTACCATGGAGGGGGAATGAAAGCACTGTTGCGACAAAGTTTCACTACTTGCGCGCGGAGGGGCTCCACTTGCATTTTTTAGTAGCTAATGTTGTGTGTGTGATATTGGCCAATCAAGAGATTACCTGTTGTCTTAGATTAGCTAAGGACTACCGCCAGAGATAAACTAATAAATATAGGTCACAATTTCATCCATCCATACATCCATCGACAATTTGACGTAGCCACTGCCGGGCATAGGCCTCCCTATGGATCTCCAATAAGACCGGTTGGTAGCGGCTTGCATCCAGCGTGACCCTGCGGTTTTAATGAGGTCATCTGTCCACCTTGTGGGTGGACGTCCTACGCTGCGCCTGCCGGTACGTGGTCTCCACTTGAGAACTTTTCGACCACAAATTTTTACAAATTGGTAGATCTCGTAAATCGTCCGTGATTTGTGTTATCTTTTTTGTACATAATTTTCTTTTTCGAAGGGTTTTTAAAGTTTCCTTTTTGTTAACTTTTCTGATGTTAAGCTATGTTCTGGCCGAAGAAAGAGTATGTAAACCAAAATACTTATATTGCTTTAAAAATATCCAGATTGTGAATGTCAGGAAACAATGACGGATGTAAAACTTAAATTAAAGTCTGTTTTTAAATCTATACCAATAAAACATATTTTTCAGCTGTAAATATGAGTAGGGAAATCTATAATAGGTTAGTGGTTTATTTTTATTTATTATAAAACACCAAAATTACGGTTTTCCGCTTGTTTTCTCACATTTGCAACCAATAATTACCTTCCGCAATCGACTTTCAAATCTCCGATTCACAAAAGCATTAAAAGTCCAAAATGACTTCACTAGCGCCATTAGCATACAAACAGTGGAGAAGTAGATATTAAACAAGATAAATTGTCTTGATAAAGCGTCGGTGAAAGAACCGATGTTAGTGTAATTACAGGTCGGTAGAGACCACTGAGGAGGTAACTGTACTGTTCGCAGCTACTGCTGAACATAGTCGTGTCCACGACGATTTGGCCATATCTACCAGCTCAAGGACGGGTAGATGAATTCATATACTACATCAATTTCGGACTTACAGATATTGTAGTTACGAGTATGTTTTCCTTCGCCTAAAAACCAACGGTAGGTACACCGTTAGCTATACTTAGCTTAATGTGGTAAATAAAGCAAAATAGTTGATAACGTCTCCTCTGTTATGGATAAAATATGATCAAACCAACCGGTGTTTTCAGATTAAAATGTCATTCAAACCCTTTGAGCAAATATCTACAGAGCCACAGTCCCTCTAAGTAAAAGTTGTAACAAAAGATCTGAGCGCCGTCATACAGGTATCGTACACCGCTATAATTTATCTAATTGCAGGCAGCTCAGAACTACTTACTGAAAAAAAACTACTATCCAACAGCGTCACAACAAAGGTTGATTTTTTTATTGTACAGTGTCAGAAGTATGTACTCCACAGTTCACGAGATGTGAAGTGATGATTTCTTTTTATTCAGTTACTACGTCTATGTAATATTACGATTTGATATTTTTGAACAGTTATAAAACTTAAAGCACTTACAAAAGTGTCGCCATAGCATAGTAAAAATTAAACATCACCCACCAACCGTTAAGTAAGTATTAGAGAGAGTAATCAAAATAAAATTATATTTATTTGAAGTGATAGTCGTGAATTCTGTTCCGGGCCTAATGGCCACCCGGCAGGTGGTGACTGTGGGTATAAAAAGAAAACAACTAGGTACTTGTGAAATGGATAGGGTTCTGTAGAATATTGTTGTTTTTTTTTCTTACACACGGTCTCTGACCCCAAAGTGCCCCAAATTAAGCATAGCTTGTGATATGGCTGCCAGAGACTGATATACTACATAAACATATTTTATATACGTACTTTTATAGATAGTACCTAAATAACACCAGACACAGAGCGAACACCTGTGTTCATCAAACAAATGTTTGCCCCGGGTGGGGATCGAACCCACGCCTCTTTGACCCAGAAGTCAAGGTCACTAACCACTAAGCCACCGAGGCAGTCAAATTGTGGACAGTTTTCTAAGTATAGTCTGACCGTTTAACTGAGTCCTCGCCTGCGCGGGTACAGGGGCGCGGGGGTAGACGACAAAGGGGGACTGAGACAGGTGCGGGCGGTGGGGACCCGCCGCCCGCACCTGTCTCAGTCCCCCTTTGTCGTCTACCCCCACGCCCCTGTACCCGCGCAGGCGAGGACTCGGTTAAACGGTCAGACTATAGTTCATAAGCCGAATCAAATATAATGGTGTCTGTGAAGTTAGCTACAAGCTTCGTTGAGCTGTCCTCACTCAGCTGATATAACTAACATGTTACACATGCACAACCTTAGTGCATTGCTGATTCGGCATCGACCTCGATACACAATGCGCGCGGCCCAGCGACACGTGTGCCACCGCAGCGGAATACCATTGCGCAAGCGCGGCAACCGAGGCTACGTGCGACGCCCGACATCGGACACCGACACACTTTGCTTTCATCATTCTTCGATGAAGTTAACCTTTTACTTTAAGTTTTAACTTGTAATAATTAGTTAATAAATTAATTTTTAAATTACATTTTGTATTTTTTTGGATCCTTCGGCTGTAGCCTTTGTAATTGGCGCAGTCGGTAGGATACCTGTAAAGTAGAGTCAGTGAATCGATCACCGGCGCGGGTATCCTGAACCTACAAGAGAGCTGCAGCAGGAGGAGTATCAAGACATAGATACGCCAGAGAGATACAAATGTGGTGAGTACCTAGATCTTACTAGAGTCGCTCTCCTTCCTTAACCTTAGTTATCCTTTTATTTTGTTTAGTCCTTGTTCCCTATTTTATATTTTGTGTGCGATTTCGCAGAGTGTTAATTTCTTCGAAACATTAAAAAGTTTCCAAAATTTTCCACCCACGAAATTCGCTTGTTAGAGGTAGGAATAGTAGGGCAGTGCGAATCGACGCAAATAGGAATTTAGAAATTATTTTAGAGGATAGTATTATATTAAGAGATCCATTAGATTTAGGCAGAACCTTAATTCAAAGCGAAATAACAATGAGCGCCTGTTCCAGAGTTCGACGGCAATCCCAATGTATTGACTAGATTTATACATCTGTGCGACCAGTTAGTTGTACAATTTATTAGGCCGGAGCCCGGGTTCGAGCTAAGTAACTTAGCTCTATTGAACGGAATATTAAATAAAGTTACCGGGCATGCTGCCAGAACAATAAATTCCAATGGAATACCTGACAACTGGCAGGGTATCAGAAACGCATTAGTCAATAACTTCGCTGACCAGAGAGATGAGACCGCTCTCTACAATGACCTAGCCCTCCTGACACAGAGACATATGACCCCACAAGAATTTTATGAAAAGTGTCAAAGTCTCTTCAGCACTATTATGACCTATGTGACTTTGCATGAGACCTTAGCTACCACCATAGAGGCAAAGCGCACTCTCTATAGAAAATTAACTTTACAAGCTTTTGTTCGTGGCTTAAAAGAACCATTAGGCTCCAGGATTCGCTGCATGCGACCGGAAACACTGGAGAAAGCGTTAGAATATGTACAGGAAGAAATTAACACCCTCTATCTACAGCAACGTAACGACCACCTTACAGACAGAAGAACGCAGTCGACGTCTTCATTCGATTTTAGCACTAGTACAGGCAAACCGTTTAACTTTAACTCGCCACAAGCGAGACCAGCTTTTTCTAGTCCTTTTAACTCACAGCCAGGACCATCAAGGCCCCCGACCTTTGCCCAGCCACCAAGGATGCCAATTTGGAGACCCCAAATGACTTTGAATCGAGGCCCGTCAAGGACCCAACAAATGTTTTCTGCCCCTCCGCCTAATTATAGGCCGCAGAGCAATGTTTTTAGGTTGAATCAGAATAGGACCAACTATCAACCACCAGGCCCTCAGCCAATGAGCGGAGTTAGCCACTTCGTTTCAAGACCAGCACCCCCAGCTAGAATATTGCATGATTGGTCAAAACAAGGGAATCCGCCCCCAAGCAATTATTTTAAAACAAGGGAACTGAATTTTAATGACGGACAATACTATGACCAATTTGACAACTACTATGACTACGATAGTAATGCTTATCCCGACTATGAGCCGACTTATTACGAAATGACTTATGACGTTGCACCCTACGAACAGCAGGATTTTCAGAAGAGCGCGAAATCAGACAAGCCAAAATAGAAATTAATTTGCAAACCCAAAGGCAACTTCCCTTCATACAGATAGGAAATCCACCCCTCAAATTATTAATTGATACAGGTGCAAACCAGTCATTTATCAGCCCCGACGCAGTAGAAAAATACTATTCAAACATTCCGTGTAATTACGACCCGTTCGAAGTGACCAACATCCACGCGACCACCCGTAATAATTACTCGATAACGTGCCATGCTTTGACGAATTTAACGAAGATTGCGACATCACGCTCTTTGTGTATAAATTTCACAACTATTTTGATGGGTTAATTGGCCTAGACTTATTAGAGAAGCTAGAGTCCAACATAGACTTAAAAGATAAAGTTTTAGTAACCCGGAAATCCACCAACCCTTTGCGAATGTATGATTCACGTAACTGTAACCTTTACGAGGATATAATACCCGCAAACACATCCAAAATGATTCGAGTCCCAATCAATTTTCACGACGGCGATGCGTTGGTTACAGAACAATTCATATCAAACTGTACCATTCAGGATTGCATCACCACTGTTAAGAACAATCGTGGCATTATAGAGGTTACCAACCCGACAAAACACGACGTAGTATTTTCTATGGACCGACCCGTTAGTGCTGAGCTTTTTAACGAACAATGTACGCGTACTCAGAAATTCAGTGATCGCGCCGCTGAAGTGCTTTCACGATTACGTACTAACCATCTGAATCCAGAAGAGCGAGCTAACTTAGAGTCCCTTTGTGCGCAATACGCTGACGTCTTTTATATCGAAGGCGAACCTCTTACCTTTACCGACAAGGTAAAGCATAGAATCAACACTACAGACGAATTACCTGTCTATACTAAGACCTATAGATATCCTTTCGTTCACAGACAGGAAGTTCAAGAACAAATAACTAAAATGCTTGAACAGGGTATAATTCGCCCCTCTCAATCTGCCTGGAGCTCCCCCATATGGGTAGTCCCAAAGAAATCAGATGCGTCTGGAAAAACCAAATGGCGAATTGTCGTTGACTTTCGCAAACTCAACGAAAAGACTATCGACGATAAATATCCTATTCCCAATATCAATGACGTATTAGATAAGCTTGGCAACTGTCATTACTTCACGACATTAGATCTTGCCAGTGGGTTCCACCAGGTTGAAATGGACCCGCGAGATATTCCCAAGACGGCTTTCAATGTAGAACATGGCCATTTCGAATTTTTGCGAATGCCCATGGGTCTAAAAAATTCTCCATCCACCTTCCAGCGAGTGATGGATAATGTCCTCAGAGACCTCCAAAACGTCATCTGTCTAGTCTATTTGGATGACATCATAGTGTTCAGCGTCTCCTTACAAGAACACATGGTGAACTTAGAAAAAGTTTTCAAAAGGCTTAGGGAATCGAACTTCAAGATTCAGATGGACAAGTCAGAGTTTCTCAAGCTAGAAACTGCGTACTTAGGTCATATCATAAGTAAGGATGGTATAAAACCGAACCCTGATAAAATATCAGCCATCCAGAGATTCCCGATTCCAAAGACAGCTACCGAGATTAAGCGATTCCTTGGCTTACTCGGATATTATAGGAAATTCATCCCGGACTTTGCGCGTATAACCAAACCTATGACTCACTGTCTAAAGAAAGGTTCCAAAGTGACTTATAACGACCCTAAGTACATTGACTGTTTCGAGAAATGTAAAGTGCTTTTGACAAATGACCCGATACTACAATACCCTGACTTCACAAAAGACTTTGTCCTGACAACCGATGCTTCGAATTTCGCAATCGGTGCTGTCCTGTCTCAGGGACCAATAGGCAATGACAAGCCAATAGCGTACGCATCCAGGACTCTGAACTCGAGTGAAACCAACTATAGTACAATCGAGAAGGAATTACTAGCCATAGTTTGGGCTACCAAGTACTTCCGACCATACTTATTCGGGAGGAAATTCAAAATAGTGACGGACCATAGACCCCTTCAATGGGTAATGAGCCTTAAAGAACCCGGCTCTAGACTTACGCGTTGGAGACTAAAATTGAGCGAGTATAACTTCACCACCATTTACAAGCAAGGCAAACAGAACACCAATGCAGACGCTTTGTCTCGCATTGAAATTCATAATGAAGACACTAACTCCATCGTAGTTAATGTATCAGAGAAACCTCCTTCAGAAGTAGGCTCTGAAACCTTAACAGCCCCTACGAATAACTACGAAACATCGCCCCAGCAAAGTAACTCAGAAACTGAAACCATTCATACCAGTAATGAAATGCCAATCCTAGAAGTCCCGATTACCGACGACCCTCTAAATAGATTCAATAGACAAATATGCTTTGTATTAGTAGGTGACATTAAGAAACGACCGACAGTGACGAAACCCTTTGAGACTCATACTCGAACGACTATACAACTTTCTGAATCCAACTTGGCTCATGACGTAGTTAACGCCATAAAGGAATTTGTCAACCCTAAAGTTAAAACAGGAATTATCATTCATCCCCCCCTCTCGCAATGTATAAGATTATCCCCATCATACAAGAAAATTTCAAGAGCTCTTCCTTGAATCTCGTCCTCACCAAAATCGAAATAGAAAACGTTAAGGAATACCTACGTCAGCAAGAGATCATAAAAAAATATCACGAAGGCAAGACAAACCACCGAGGAATAACCGAGTGTTATTTAGCTTTGTCTTCCAAGTACTATTGGCCCAAGATGAAGGAATGCATAGCAAAATACATTAATGAATGTAGCATTTGCGGACAGGCTAAGTACGACCGAAATCCTATCAAACAACGATTTTCGATCGTTCCACCCCCTACTAAGCCATTTCAAACAGTCCACCTTGATCTTTTTACTGCCCAAAACGAGAAATATCTTACCATAGTGGATGCCTTCTCAAAGTACGCACAGGCGTACCACCTCAGAGATAGCACAGCCTTAAGTGTCGTACAGGCGCTCCTTGTATTCTGTACGCACCACGGCGTCCCGTTCACTATCGTCACTGACGGAGGCCCTGAGTTCACAAACCAATTGTTCTCCGAGTTTGCACGAATCCATAAGATTCAACACCATAAAATACTAGCACATTCCCCGAATGACAATGGCATAGTAGAAAGATTTCATTCTACTATACTTGAACATCTAAGGATATTGAAACTCAAGAAACGCAATGAACCCGCAGTAAACCTCATGCCTTATGCCATTCTAGCTTACAACAGTTCCATCCACAGTTTTACGAAATGTAGACCCCTCGACTTAATAACTGGACATTTTGATCCGCGTGACCCCATAGACATCGACTTAACTGAACATCTATACCAACAATATTCCCAAGACCATAGGACCCAAATGACTCAAGTGTACGACCTTATCAATCAGACTTCTTTACACGACAGGACTCAATTGACTGAGAATCGTAATAAGGATAGAGAACCTGAAAAGGATTACTCCCCTGACCAACAAGTGTTCATTCGCAACCCTATAGCAGCCCGACAGAAATTAGCCCCACGCTATACTCAGGACACTGTTCTAGCAGATCTTCCCATACATATTTATACCAAGAAGAAACGTGGTCCGGTAGCTAAATCACGCCTTAAGCGAAGCCCTAAAGTCCCCACATTGTTGCAGGATACTACTTTGGCTGACGTTGACGCACCAGACACTGGGACAAGAAATGACGCTTGACTTAAATATGCCCACCTGGTACAACACTTATTAATACTAGGAGATAATATAGAAGATTTATGCGAAGAGTTACAAAATTAAGAGAACGCGTTAGCTTTTATTCGTGCATCGAGCACTCCTTATTCTATAGCTAGTATAGGTAATGTTAGGGATATGTTAGACAAGCTAAGGATTTTATACTCAAGTAATGAAATCCTTGATATAGAAATTAGGAACTTTTATGAAATAATTAGACTAGGATATTTCTATTTAGATAAAAAAATAGTGGTAGTTATTAAGGTACCGATTGTCATTCCTTCAACCTTCGACTTTTATAAGTTATCCCTTGCTCCCAATAGAGACTATAAAATCCTTATACCACCCTCACCTTATATAGCGCTCTCTAGCCAAGACACTAGGTACATAGAGACAGAATGTCCGAAGCTAAACTCTCTGTATCTATGTGAAGCGAAACCCAGTCTCGTGGTCAAGAACGAGACAGACTGCGTGCAACACCTAATCAAGCACCAGGAACTCCAGCCAACCTGCAAGATGACATCCGTGACCCTGACACATGAAGCCCTAGAAGCACTGGATGACAAACATTACACCATAAACTTCCCCACTCCGACCAAAGTCAAGATATCCTGTGGACAAGAACAATATAGGACTCTACAAGGAAGCTATTTGGTCGTCATTCCACTCAGCTGCAATTTGAAAACGCCATCATTCACCATCTCCAACACAAATGACCACATCAAAGGTCACGTTATAAGAATATTGGAAATACCAAGACACAATGACTCCGGCCTTGAAGATTATCCAAAGCTCACCCTCAACTCACTGAGCTTAGAGAAACTCCACACACTGAACAAAGACGTATTAGCCCAGTCTCCAACTCATCTGGACGACGTGACCGATCCTGCCATATATCACACCACAATACCGATATATCTATTAGCATCTTTGGCAGTAGGAGCATTCATCCTGTCAAAATTATATCGCCGGCTACTCAAAAGAAGTAAAGAAGCTACAGAGACCGACAACAGCATTCCAGCAGGAACATATGCAATCCCAGAACTCCGCAATGTCAACCCAAGTCAGATAAGGGTTGACCCAGGATGCTTCCCAGCGACCATCTCGACCCGGCTCTGCGATAGTCGCCGTTCAACGGGGGGAGGTGTTACACATGCACAACCTTAGTGCATTGCTGATTCGGCATCGACCTCGATACACAATGCGCGCGGCCCAGCGACACGTGTGCCACCGCAGCGGAATACCATTGCGCAAGCGCGGCAACCGAGGCTACGTGCGACGCCCGACATCGGACACCGACACACTTTGCTTTCATCATTCTTCGATGAAGTAAACCTTTTACTTTAAGTTTTAACTTGTAATAATTAGTTAATAAATTAATTTTTAAATTACATTTTGTATTTTTTTGGATCCTTCGGCTGTAGCCTTTAACTATTGTTTTAGTCAAATAGTCATTTATTTATAACGCCATTTGTTACAAGTAAAGTAGTACACCTAAGTTACATTATAAGTATCACTACACAATTATAGCAAAATTAAAAATGAAGTAAACTTAAAAATAAGTAATAATAACAGAACAGAGTTTTCGTTCTATTCTGCGCTTAGCAAATATGATATTTCAGTAACCGCCTTACGGATTATAAAGCTCTGCCCAGCTCCGTTTTGGTAGAGTCTGTCCTAAATGATAAACTTTTGTATATTTCTAAACAATTCATTAGTTACTGAAACGCAATAGGCCCCTAGGGGGGCCTCATAAAATATATTACCTTTCTGAGCCATTCCTAATCAAATAGACATTCCCTACGGAACCCTAGTAAAGTTGTCGATTCACGCGCAACGCGCCGAATGACCGATTTGACATTATGACACCTGCTGCGGCGTACGTTTGTTTTAGTTAAGGACTAGTTTTTACCCACGGCTTTGCACGCGTGATGTTTTGATTTTTGTGGAGCCTTTTATTTTTTCGGGATATAAAGTAGCCTAAAATGTGTAAAGTGACATTTTATGCTACTTTTTATCGTCTTTCAAACTATGCCAAAAATCAATAGTATGTAAACTTGATCAGTATATTTTATTATTTTCCCTGTCATACTGTAGTTTCAGATTATAGTGCTTGAAGTATGAAAAGTAAACCTACAGTTTTTTGAGTTTCCTTTGGAACAGCAATGTGTCTTAAGTGCTAGGTAGGATTCGGATTCGTTACTCCGTTGCTGCGTGAAAGACGAACAAACCAACAAACTTACAAACATTTCGGATTTATAATATTAAGTAAAGATAACGTATTTTATTATATTTTAAGTACGTATTTTGTGTATGAGATAGCCTAAAAATATAGATAGCTATGGTTAAAGATAATTTCGAAACAAATATTTAGGTATAGAAAAATCAAACTTTTCAATGTCATCATGTCCTTCTCCATCGTAATGTGGGGTATAGGTATCTCTGGTGGGAATTGAACCCACGCCTCTTTGGCCTAGGAGTTAGGGTCACTAACCACTGAGTCACTGGAGCAGTCAACTATGTCTCAGCCTTACTCCACTATCATTACTTCGCTTAGTTTTGTGACCTACCTAACACTTTAGAAACATTGCTGTTCCAAAGGAAACTCAAAAAACTGTAGGTTTACTTTTCATACTTCAAGCACTAAAATCTGAAACTACAGTATGACAGGAACAATAATAAAACCTACTGATCAAGTTTGCATACTATTGCTGTTTGGTGAACAAATAATTAGCAAACAATTTGTATTTTTTGGTTGAACCACGCCTTTATAAGATATTATTTACTTACTCATATTCTTACTTCAGAGACTAAAAATATAATGATTTTAAAGTTAAAAATCTAAATTCCAGAGAACATATCCCGTCTAAATATTATTTTTGGGAGCAAATAAAATGCATCCAAAACAAAAAGTATTTGGCATAATATTCCAATTCAAATTCATTGGATGAACATAGAATAAGAAGTAGGGATTGAACATCATAATCAATTAAGATCTTCGGGTGAAAATAAAACAATTATATTAGCATACTTCCTACATAACGTCTAAATCCCGAATGCTAAGTATAATTTTAGCTTAATAATTAACAGAGATAAACCAGTATAACTTGATCCCGGTGACATAGATCATTGTATTAATAACAGAACCAAATGACGCGATGGGAAAGTTCAACTTATACTGGTTACGTAGTCGTGACCATAACATTCAATCAGTCCAACTCATTATCAGAAACATTTTGAATGATACTTTTCTGTGTTACAGTTGTTTTAGAGAAAATTATGACAGACATCAAAAGTAATGTGTCAGTTTACATATTTAATTTTTACGCTCTACACTAATGGGAACTAGTTATTAATGATATTTATAAGCAATTAATAGGTCTATCTCGTATCACACCGACTTTGTTTACAGAAATATATAAAAATCCTAAAATATGTTGCGTGGGTTTGCATTCCTTACTTTTTGTCAATAATGTCTGAATTTATTTGACGTTTAACTATAATAAGTTAAAGTGTTTTGTAAAAACAATCTTACAAATGAGAATATTATTAAGGCGCTCAATAAATTTTAAAGTAACAGTACAATGCTTTGGTTGCTTATTTTACTGAACAGGAAATTATAATTCGTGTGTTGATTAATACTAAATTAGCAGACCTTATTCTGTTATTAAGTCTGTCGTCAAAAGAAAAACCTTCTAGATGGCTAGAAGGTTTTTAGCTAGAAGGTTTTTCTCTTGACGACAGACATTTGTTCTATTATTTTATCCTTTTTTTTTTTTTTTTTTTTTTTTTACCAGGGGAAATCTTTTATAGATACCACCGCACCTCGAGGGCAGGCGGGTGGTTATGTGGGAGTCCTGCCGACTGGACAGTATACCCACCAAAACCCCTGGGTGTTCCGCCACTGCGCTTGGTGTCGGGGCTACGGGCACGCTTGCGCACTCCTCCGCGGCACCCGACAGCGCTGGCCCAACTCGGGCCCCACCACAGAGCTTCGGCTCCCGCCAGAATAACGATGTGCCGAACACCAGACACATCGTCATCCACCACCTGGGACCAACCAGCACTGGGCGTCAGACAGCACCCGTGTCCGACAGCCCTGGTCCCGATGCAACGGGTCAATTAAAGTGGCCCCGCGCCTGCCACTACGGCTGCAGAGGATAGGGAGAACGGCCGTCGCGATACCGACACTCCTCTTCCCCTGCAGCCCCACCGCCTCCGCCAACACGTTGGCGGCACCCGTTAGGGCCGCTGGCAGGACGGATAGACCGCAGTCCACCTCAGTCGACTAGCGACCTACTGGCCAGCCTCCGCACGGGCTTGTCGAGGCCCAAGACCCGGAGAGGCCGGCCCCACCTCGGGTTCCTCTTGGTTTACCAGGCTGGCGAGACCTGGCTACTAAGCCCCCCCGCCACGACAAGGCGGGAACCCACTCGGGGGGGTCTATTATTTTATCCTACTCAACTTTATTATGACGTCAACGAAAAACAACCAGCGTCTAGGGTCGATAGAGTTTGGAGTGAAAAGCTTATCAATCAATGATCACAAAATTTATAGAGCAACTGATATATTTTCTCGCAATTTTGGAGTTAGCCCCATAGTGAAAGTGAAAGGTAGCAGTTTTTGTAAAATGAAACGATAATTACTTTTAATGCGAGTAAGTAGTACCTAATAGTTATCAACAGTCTAGGCTTTTCAGATGCATATACATATTAAACATAGTTATTTCTAATCAATTAGCATCATCTTAGGGGCTTATTCTGTACATCAAACTAACAACTTCTGTTCTGCGACTTTTTTCAAAAAAGTAAAAAAAAAATCAGCTGTTCCATACATTTTGTCGAGGGTGAACGATATTTTTCTATCAAACAACAACTTTTTTAAAAAGAATTAATAAAAGTCGTAGAACTAAAGTTGTTAGTTTTGATGTACAGAATAAGCCCCTGAAAGGATGCTAATTGATTAGAAATAACTCGGTATCAATCAATACATTTATGTTGTTAGCTCTTCAGCTATTTAGCATTAAGAAAATATGTCTTATTGCATAAGGGCAATTGCAAAAGTCACTCCCTACCGCTGTGTAAGCTCCCCTTTGGTGAAACGATCGAATATGCCCTTTAGGGTAGCATCGTGTTACAGAAAAAAAAACATTATTATTTCTCATTTTCCATGGTGGTCTATCTATGAAAATACTTGTCTTGGAATCGTTCAATTATGTGTTCGAAACCCGGTCCCAAACTGAACTGAATGAACAAAAATGAGTTCTTTGGAATTCATGAACGAAATTTACGACCACTGGCTTTTCAGTGAAAGAAAACAATATTATCAATATACGTAACATGCACACTTTCGTAAAAGAAATTTCTATAGCGTATGTGTATCTGCCAACTTGCACTAAGCCAGCGTGATAGAATATATTATAGACCAATCGTAATTAAAGAAGGTGTTCAGTTACATTCAGATGTGTAGCATTATTTGAATTTGCAGAATGTTTTTGATTTCGCAGCGATTAAAATATTATGTTTGATATTTATACAGGGTCATAGGTATTAAACGCAAAACCTTTTTAGGGGCTTGTCTAGTACATCTATAACAACAACTTTTCTTCTAGGACTTTTGGAAAATCATGAAGAAAAAATCTGCCTTTTCATACAAAAAGTTCGTCAACGCGCGACAATATTTATGGAGAAGCGAATTTTTTTTTTGCGAATTTTCAAAAGTCGTAGTACAAAAGTTGTTTGTTTAGATGTACTAGACCCGCCCTTAAAGTTTTTTCGTTTAATACCTATATTTCGCCTTTACTTTAGAAATTTTACTTATTTTTTCAATGCTTAAGCTAGAATTTAGGTAGTAGGTATAGAATGTTTTTAATGTTACTTTGAGACGCTTTGGAAAAAATACAATAACGGTTATAACTAAAAGCCTAGATAGTCTTAAGCAGTGAAATATAATGGTTAGTTTAACGATAAGGTAAATTTTATTTTTAGGTGCTAAAATCGCTCCGCTCGTCAACTACATAGCACCCTTAACGATCCTCACACCCGCACTCTTGAGACCAACTGGAAAACGCTAACAAGCTATTCATACAGTTTTTTCTATAAACGAGTTACGTATTATAAGAAAATAACCCCTAATGACTTTTGCAGTTATTTATTTATAATTGGGCGGTTTTCTATGCTCAGTGCCAATTTAAATTGCAAAACAGTTTTTGGAATATTTTTGATAATTTGATTTTGTGTTTCACGTCCCCGCGGTAAAAGAAGGGAGAATTTAAATTTACATAATATAGCTTACGAGTGTTTACGATTTATGTAGGCACTTACAGTTAATATAATTAGGTATATCAAATACCTACCTAACTTAATGTATAAGAAGATCTCGGGATGTGTACTTAAATATCTAATACGATAATTATTTTTCGCAAAAAATGGCAAACTCGACTTCTATCGTGTACAAAATTCGAATAGTTCGCTCGAATTGATGTATACAATTTTTACATTATTGTAATTTTTTGAAAACGGCTCAGCCGATTTCAATAAAATTTAAATGGGACCACCTCGGAAGTATACTAAAAAAAGATTTTTTTGATTCAGTTCAAAATTGGCGAATATATCGATGACACAAGAAAAAATCAAACAGACGAATGTAGAACCTACTCCTTTTTGGAAGTCGGTTAAAAACGGTGGCCACTGACTAAATTTTGAAAAATACGTTATTATTATAATTGTACAAGGCTTCCATTAACGGTTTTCTAATTGGTGATATCTCACAAAACTTAATTGCATTACAATCATGGGCATGTGGAGTGTGGACCGAGTCAAACTTCGTGGCGGGTGTGATGTTAGCTACAATCTGCGGATAGCCTAATCCTCGCACAGATCTTAGGTAAGCTTCAGTCAGGATCGGATCAACCGCAGCATGTAGCACACAGTAACATCACAGTTGCTAAGTTTGATTCGTACAACCCGGTAAGAAATCTGTGCACCTCGCTGGAATGCGGCGCCTCTCCCGCTTCCCCTGTCACCTATCCGCGCACTCCCCGGTGCGACAGTACAGTTAGCATCTTCGTTGCCGATACATGTCCCGATAATAATTTACGTCCGGACGGTATACTAGACGTCCGGTAATGTATATACGTCCCGATAATTCGATATGACGTCACGAAGTCAGGTGCACAGATATTGTGACCGGGTTGTAAGTACCAGCTGCAGCAGCTATAAGTACCTAAAATAAGCACTGCTAAACATAGTCCCATTTAGGTAGAAATACGTTGTAAGATTTCCGTTGAAATCAATTTGCACTCGCAATAAATTACAGTCCCTGTAGTTTTTGCGCATAGGATTTGTAAGAAAATGTTTGCTTAGCTGCTCCCAAAAACGTATCTAATAATATAAATGTCATAATTCTACTAGCTTTTGCCCGCGGCTTCGTCCGCGTAATTTTTTTGATTTTCATGTATCCCATAGAAAATTCTTTTTTAGCATATTTTCAACGCTATTTTGCGGTGATCATGTCTTAGTCGGTTTTCCTTATTCATTAATTCCTTTCATTTTTAGATGCATGAAAGTCTGCAGCCTATGTCGCTTATCACCCATTAAAGGGATTTTACATCTCACTTGCGTAATTCTAAGTTAATATAGATAAAAATTACAAAGTCATGGTAATTTCAAAAAAATGTATTAAAAAAATATGAAATATTTTTTAATACATTTTTTTGAAATAACCATAAAAAATATGAAATATTTTTTTATGAAAAAAAAATGCACAATTAGTAGCATTTTTCGCTTTAATGCTGTTAAATTGACAGAGGAGATCAAAAAAGGAAATAATAGCTTTTTTTACTTTTTCTATTAGGTAAATCAAGAGTTATCAAAACTATTTTTTTCTTTAACAAATAGATAGGTACGTGTTATCACATGGTATAAAACAAAGTCACTTCCCGCTGTCTGTTCCCATGTATGCTTATATCTTTAAAACTACACAACGGATTTTGATGCGTTTTTTTTTAATAAATAGAGTGTTTCAAGAGGAAGATTTATATGTATAATACACCTGTGCGAAGCCGGGGCGGGTCGCTAGTACAAGCCTAAAATGTTTTTTTATTTAATGCCTACGCACTCAAACTTGCAATTATGTTCTACTGAGACTGCTGTGACCGATTAAACTGATGCTAACACCGGCGCCCGTAACATAAAACTAAGCAGACCCATATCCCGGAAAATTCCCAATCTGTCCTAACATAAAATATACGGCTATAATTACAGCATCCGATTCCCGAGCCGACTAATACCGAACACACGGACCATTAGTTCCGACACTATTGATAAAGGTATAAATAAATATTTCTATTAATACATCAGTGCTGAAGGATCATTTTGTTCTGAATGTTCTACGCTATTTTGTTGATTTGAACTTTCAAAATAGATTTCTCGATGAGTAATTTGTAAAATTGATTTAGTAGCTCTTTTTAGGGTTCCGTACCCAAAGGGTAAAAACGGGACCCTATTACTTAGACTCCGCTGTCCGTCTCTCTGTCACCAGGCTGTATCTCATGAACCGTTATAGCTAGAAAACTGAAATTTTCACAGATGATGTATTTCTGGTGCCGTTATAACAACAAATACTAAAAATAGAATAAAATTAAGGTGGCATCTCATACAACAAACCTGATTTTTTTGCCGTTTTTTGCGCTATGTTTATAGTGGTAACAGGTGGATGCTTGAAATTTTCACAAAATATTTAGTTGTATATTCACTTCAAAAATAATTAAAAGAAAAAAATAAGGGGGGCTCCCGTACGGTACGGAACACTACGTGCGCGAGTCCGACTCGTACTTTGCCGGTTATTTCAGATACATTAATCGTTTTCTACTAATATTATAAATCCAAAAGGGTGTTAATTGGCTTATTGGTTTTTTACTCTTTGACGCAGCAACGGAGAAACGGATTGACTTGATTTGGACATAGTTTGAGAGACGGAAAGTAACATAGGACAAAATTTATCCCGAAAAAAAATCGTGGTACACGTAGGACAGGCAAAACACTTTTTTGATAAATTACCAACTTATCTATATCCATGTCTAATAAAGACAGGCTAAACGGTAAGAAATGTAAGAAAGTTTTATTAGGAAAAACCAAAGTGTAGTATCCGCAAGAGACCTTTAAACAGAATAATAACTTAGTTAATAATTTTAAATGATTTTATTTTCTATTTATCTCGACTTTGTCCGAATCTTTATTAGTTGTGTAGGTAAATAGGTACCTGTTAAAACTGTGTGTCGAGGCCTAGCCACCACTTTTAGCGTAGTGGATCACCCTTCGTGGGCAGGCCTATGTCCAGCAGCGGACTACTACGACAACTCCAATCAGTATCAAAGGCTGTACTGTATACAGCCTTTGAGTAAAGTTAGTATTTAGTTTTACCAATAAATATGCCATATTAAATTACTCAGGGTAATAAATGCGAATATTACCACAACACATTATTCAACGTAAAACATTGCCACACAGTATTCTATAAAAATGCAAATAAATAACCCCGAATTCCACGTGCACCGACATTAAACAAATTGAAACGCCTGCAGCATACTATGGGCGCATCCCTTTGAATTTTAATACTGATTGACGATTCACCCCCACTTACGGGGCCAACTTATATTTCCCCTGGGCCTGAGGCAGTTTCACGGTAATCCCTTTCTGAATCAAGCATATGTCACAATCTCAGACAACTTCATCTCTTTCTAATGCCCTAGTGGTGATAGAGAGGGGTGGCTCCAGAAGCGTCTGGCACAGGTATGTTATTACGGTGGCCGCCAAGTAAACATATTCCCAAGTCTCCCAATAAGGTAAAGTAGACCCCAAAGTTCTAGTCTCCCTAATAAGCCCACGCGCCTCACCAGTAGTTGTGGTGGTCAAAGATTAGTTGAAGGTAGGTACAGAAAGAACTGCTCGTAACACAGGCACCAGGCGTACTAAATTACCTAGATTAGGTGTCGTCGTAGTGAAAAAAATACACCCTTAGAATAATTTCCCGTCTTGTCTTTGTAGTGTCTTGCAGAGATTATTTACTTCACTCTTGTCTAGTGGAAAGCTTAGACTAGATTTTCATGACTTTGTGAATTATAATCATCCAGGTAATAAATTAATGCTGGTGTTTATTTGGCTCAACGCATAAGCATTGACATTCAGCAATTAGCAATGCAGCCAGCATGCTGGGCACGATGCCAACTGGCAGTGGGCTTCAGCATTTGGATTATCTTTAGACCTTCAAAGGTCTGTGGATGATCCAATGCTTTTTGTGTAGTAGTAGTGTAGTTTTGTTGTAGTTAATAAAGGCACTTTAGCCCGATAAAAAAATTAATGCTGCTTCTAACCGATCTTATTGGCGATTTACAAAGGAGGCCTTACCTCGTGTACAATAGTGGACAGTTGGACACCTGTACCCATATAGCTGAAAAATAGAAGTTTAAATTTAAAGAACATGTAAAAGATTTTGAACATTTTTCTATTTTGCTATGGATAAGCGCTTTTTTGTGAAAATAAATAAATAATAGAAATTATTCCTTTTTTTAAAAAAAACTTTTTTCCAAGCCTTTTTTTATTATTTAATACAAGGTACCAAGAAATTCTTAAACTAACAAAACATGTTGTACATTAAACTCATCTGCTTTACCTAATCTTTGACCCAAAGAGGTGAGGTCACGTGATTAATGTGCTGGGGTCCGCCGCTAAGCTTTGCGATCATCAACAAGTTGCAAATTAATATTGTGGCAATAACCACCCCGGTCTCCGTGACACCTCGGGAGGTGATGTGTTTACTTTAGGGTTGATAGAGAACGTATGAAAAGGGAAGCATTTGTAAGAATTTATATTAGATTATTAAGTTGCGTACCTAATTGATATGAGAGAGTGCAGATATATTGTTGGTATTATTATTAATTGGGAAGTGTTATTATCTTTGTTAGGTTAAGTAATTAATATGGGACGGTGTAGAAATATTCTTAAATTGCTTTACGTGTGTTCTAAGGTTTATAGAGAATGTATGAAAAGGAGGCATTAGCAAGATGAGAGAGAGGTGTTATTAGCTTATTTCAATGGGTGATTATTATGGGGGGAGGGGTCGATACTTTTTTGTTAGTTTAGAGTAGAAAAAATATAAGCATTGCGGTGTTCGAAAATTTAAATTTGTATTAGTAAATTACTTCCGGTCCTTACAACACCGTAAAAAATAACTGTTAAGTATTTTTTTTTAATATACCATTGTTTCAAAAAGAGATAATTATTTAGTTCTTTCTTTAACAATCCAAAAAAGTCGAAAATATGTACTTACTTTGATTTGACTGCCTAGTCGGTTGAAGGACTACCCCACTTAAAATTGGAAGGGGAAAAAGCATGGCCGTAGAGGAGCGAAAGAAAGTTGGCGATCTGTTCCGTGAAGCGGTGCGATGTGCACCTCCAGAGTTTACACTGTTACTCTGCCCAAATTCATATAAGTTATATATAAGTGAGATATGGTTTATAAGTGACGTTAAAAAGAAATATTCTTGTATGGCTCCGAATCATGGTCAATTCGCGCGGTCGACCGAAAAAAGATCGAAGCTTTCGAAATGTGGTGTTGGAGGAGAATGTTACGCATACCGTGGACAGCGAAACGCACCAATAAGTCCATTCTTGAGCAATTAAAGATTAAGACTAGGCTTTCCACAATTTGCTATCAACGAGTCTTGACTTACTTTGGTCACATCGCCCGTAGGCAGCCAGACAATTTTGAGAAACTGGTTGTAGTTGGGAAAGTAGATGGTAAAAGACCACGTGGACGCTCACCTACCCGTTGGTCTGATCAGATTAGGTCAATCACCGGGCTTCCAGTTTCCACTGCTCTGAAGAAAGCCGAAGATAGGGCGGTGTGGAAGCAGCTCGTCACTGATTCCGTGAAAGCATTTTTAGACGGGCACGACCTTCAGTAATGAAGAGGACGAAGAAGAAGAAGAAAAAGAAATATTAATACTGTACGAAGTGAAACAATAAACCAATGATTTCAAGGATATGGAGTTTTACTACACTACCTACTATTGAATCTCAATATCGTTTCCCAATCCCTAGCAAGGCCACCCACTAAAGTTTCCACCATCACAAACCACCCATAGAAAACAGTCATGGTAGTCAGTAGGTACATGAATTATTTCATCACAAAACATTTTATATTATTCAACGTCAATTAAAACAAACTGATCAAAACCAACCGCCCATCATTAACGTACTGTCCATTCTCATTTTCTCAACAAATATTTAATTGGCTTCATTAAAGCCGACGAGATTTTATCAGCCATCTCACCTACATGTGTTTCTTGGTTTTTTTCGTTCACACGTCAAAATATCTTAGGTTATCGTTTAGATCGGCGCGACGCGTCAACGAGGCACAGGCTAATAAAGCATTGAACGAAATTGAACTCTGTTACTTTGTTATAAGAGAAAATGATTAGGAATGTTTTCCATGGTGGGTAATGCTAGGAACTTTTTAGACTACGCTATTACCTACCTATACTATGCTGTCATAATTTCTTTCTACTCTGGGTACAATGCTTTTTACAAAAAATAATGAATGGTTAAGTACACAGATGAACCTATTGACCCTATCAATTGAAATCAAGATCAATCGATCGGAAAAGGCTTACAAAATAGCAAAATTCAGTGGCAGTGCAAAAAATCATCGGGAAATCAGGTCGCTCGGACCATCTACGTGGAAATTCTACGGTACACTTTCCGGTACGGATATTCTATAGCTGAAGTCATCAACTCAGCTGTAGTATATCCGCAGCGAAAGGCGTAAAGAGGAAAAAGTTATGAAATAGGCGTATGCTAAATAACCAGATTCTATAATTCTTTTTAAAAAAAAATTGGGTGTTAACCAAATTAAAATTGCCAAAGGATAGACTAGTATCAAGCATAGAATATACATATTTAAATTACAAATATTATCCATCATCAATGATTAATACATCTAGAACACAGAAATGTGAGCACTTAGAATATAATATCATCAAAGCTTTGCCCGTGCCACAGTCAGGATCTACAAAAGAGTTGACATAATTTTTTACCGACGCAAGTTGCCGTAACGGAGGAGGCTTACAAGCCAATGCGTA
Organism: Hypomecis atomaria; assembly: GCA_964007245.1. NCBI lineage: Eukaryota > Metazoa > Arthropoda > Insecta > Lepidoptera > Geometridae > Hypomecis > Hypomecis atomaria. Next base: position 15,906,036 of record OZ023291.1, read on the forward strand.
TAAATGTATGTTTTTTATGTTTGACCACGCTTGTTTTGTTTATAAATTTTTACAGAGTGGTCTGATTTCGATCCTTTTTTTGTTTGGTAGATCAGACTTCAAAACTGGTCTCATTTAAATTGTATCAAAAGCGGCCAAGCCATTTTTGAGAAATCAACAATAATATGAATATTACTACATATATCAATATGTGCGAACTATTCGAATTCTGTACACGGTTGAAGTCGGTTATGCTATTTTTTGGGAAAAATAATTATTTATTATAAGTTTAATTGTACGACATGAAAAAACTTGGCAATAAAATATTCTAGGCGCTAGTCAATAATTTATATAACTACAATACTGTAAAATTGATAGCCAACTATGAAGGAGCTTATAACAGGCAGATATATGAAGATAACATCGCTTGTGGTACAGCAAAAACTGACCAGCTAGATGGAAATATGGCGTCCGTTTCTTACGCGTTTTTGCTGGAGGTTTTTCTAGAGTGGGTGGTATCGGTGTTAGATCGGTTAATAAACCAGTCCCTAGGAATAAAATGTAGAAGTGAGAAATTTAAATAAGATCAATTTGCATTAAGAAAGCAGAGATTGGTGAGGAGATAAATACGTACCTACTTTGTATTTACTAGTTGATAACATTTCTTCATTACTTTTCAAACTTGCCAATGGAATTTCTAACACTCCAGACTTACTATCTGATTTATCGTTGACAAATCCGCGAACGTTGCCAATAATATATCGCTTCAACATTTTTTCGACCACAAGACAAGTGCTCGTTCTAACCTTTAGCAAGAATCACGCGACAATATAATGCGTTGTCGAAGTCAGCGGATATGGACATATTTGGTGACAACTTCAATGTTTTTAGGAATAGTTTGAAGTCTCTGACAATCTGAATCTTAATTATTACTAATTTTAATGTAATGTTTGTATGATTTCCAATTGATTTTAATTTGCTGACTGACACCGAATTTATTTGGACTACGTTTAAAGATTTTTTGTTGTTGTTTCTCTCTTTGAATTTTGACTGCATAGTTTTATTTTTCTCAATATTTGAATTTTGACTGTAATTTATTTTTTATTTTAATATTTACAATGTTTTGCTCGATATTAATGCATGTTGTCTTCACTTATAATTATTGTGACATTTAGTTCCTATTTTTTATGTATAATTTTCTTTTGACAATGTATTGATGTCCACAATGTTGGTGAACTGAAATAAATAAATAAATAACTGACACCAAGAAAATTCTGGACTCCGGAAATTGTGAATCATAAAGACGCATAGAAAATAAATATTCTCTTTATTAAATATTTTCTATATTTTATACATTTGCATAAATTATATATTACTGAGGTAGGTAATGTACAAATGATACATATATAAGTACCTAATTGTATTCGTTAGTACAAACTAATTATAATACTATTAAGCAAAAACAGAAATCAGCTGTTCTATAAACAATTTATCGAGAGTAGAACATTTTATAAGGAACATCTAATATTTTTAGTAATTTCATGATTGATCTAATATAGAAAACCTGCTGTCCAATACAGAATACAAAATATAAGAATCGGCTAATCTTTTTCTCAAATTCTGAGTTGGCTCATATATTCCCGGTTGGAATTAAAGTTGTTCATGATGATTTAAATCATCCCCGTATGAGTTAGAACAGATATAGCAGATAAACCTACATAATTTGTGAGTTTGTAGCATTAACAAAACAACAATTTGTATTTAAGGTTAAGTTCACACTTCGTAGTCCAGTTTTCAAACGCAACAATACGCGTAGATCGAACCAAATTGTCCGCCATAATGATCTGGATTCCTAGCCAACGATGTGCAATAAAAACAAATGTCCACGTAAAGTGCTGCGCGGGCGCATTTCCTGAACGGTAACAGTCTTGCGATTGTGTGAAATAACCAAGTCTTGGTTTCATCTATTTATATTTCTTTTATTATGGGAACTAACGTGATTTTGTTGTTAGATAGAATCACTTAAATAATTGGTTGTCTGAAAAGTCGGTTTATGGACGATCATTTTACGTGAAAACGTCAAAAGAAAACATTGCTGAACCAACGACTGATACAAGCCGGACGCTTAGGCCGATCATGCCTCTCTTTCGTTTGTTTCGCGCTCTCGCTTGCACGCTCGGCTCAGGCGAAACGTGACACTTTTTCGTGAAGCCGCCTTTTATCGATTTATAAGACGCTATAATGTCAAAAATTGCGGGTGTTTTGATTAAAATTGAAATAGTGATCAAATAGAAATTTAATATGCTAAAGACTAATTCGTTATGTCAGCTACGCGAAGAGAAGGTATCTGCGCAGCTTGTAGCTAACGTCATAGACGTCACTAAGTTGGATTCCGTTTTATAACAGACAAATAGGTACCGGAGTACTTCTATAATGACTTAAAAACTTCGTTTATTCATTTTGTGTTATACAAAAACAAAACAAAATGTGAACAAAAGAATTCTTTAAACAATAACTCCAGCTAACTTACAGTACATACTTAATAATAGCTGAAATTAAATAAAAGAAACAAATGAATTCCGCTTCAGTTCAAAACAACTTTGTTGCATTTTTCATAGAGCCTTGGCGCTATTTTAAATAGTGTTCCTTCATCACGACATCCTGGAGCATAAAACATTCGCTTACATAATGAAGGCTTAATTTATGCAGACAGAAAAGTATCTGTCTTCGGCGCTGGAAACAGACCACACAAATGGTATCTGCCTGTTTCTGCGAGAAATACCCTGTTTCTGCTTAGACGACGACGTCATACAAAATTGACTGCACATAAATTGACTCTATCACAAAATCTGATATTTGTCGTGTACTATATCCCTCACGGTTGACTTGTCTCGTGAGATCCAGAGAGAGAAGAGTAATTAATTTACCATTCTTACTACTGGTAGTAAAATTGGAAGTAAAAATTGGTAGTTTGTTGTAAGAACAAATGGTCAAATTAGACATACCTTCTGAAAACGGATTAATTCAAGCAAATTTATTTCACCTTGGATTTTTTTTTTATTTGTATTTTTTGTGCCAATGTATTACCAGGATGTATTTACGTTAAACAACGTATCCAAGCAATACAGTCGTCGGATTGATATCTAACGGCAAGTACAGTATTTGCCGTTTGCTAGCTATGTGAGGTTTGATAAAGGAAATGAGTGCATTTGAGATTCTGAGTGGATGAAAAGTGAGTAATGTTTTGTGCGCGGTAAAATCCTAAATTATGTGCATGTTTATATAATCGAATATGTACTGAAATCGGCTTAGTTCGGATTCTTATTCTATCTTGATTAAGTAAAGGTAGATCTAGCAAATCATTGAAATAGATTTAACATGGTAAATAAAATTTCGTATTTATATAATATGATTTATTACCATTTTAGTGAGTACAGTGTGTACAGATTTAATAAAGATAAAATTATAACCTACGATACTCTCCGACCTTTAAATCATATTCATGCTGTAAATTAACTCGTTCCGTTGCTGTTGCCACGTAGTACGTGTAGAAGAGTAACAGACACACCAACAAACACATTTTCAGATATACCTATAATATTCGTAAAAGTACGTATTATTTTCCATTTGTACATCTATTTTCACAACCGAAATTCCCACTCAACATTATCAAGAAGTCACCAGCTATTTACTCTTGCTCCACAAAGTGGTTCCGTACAAGCAGGGATATTTGCATTTCATTACACACCTCGTCTCTACCACTTGCGTGTCTGGCGTTGAAAATACTATATGGGAAAGGCTATTAGTTTGTCTGTATTTTTGAATATATTTTCTTAGTGCGAGAAGTTGAATTTTGAACTTTTGAACTGGTCTAGAGATTTTATACAGATCTGTATAACATCATTTGATCGACATATTATTTAGGTAATCCTTGACAAAGAAAATTATCACAAATTACTGTGAATTATTTGTGTACCATTTATGTCCAACTGTAGAATCTTAAAAATTGATACGTTAAGTATTCGGTACGATGTTTGTGTAATAGATTCTGAGTAATTATGTTACGCCTGCATCAAGCTGCATGTTTTTTGCATTCATTCTGGGATTAATTTTTTTCTGTAGAATTAATCACAGGGAAAATTCTGCATTCGTAAAATTGGCCCTCTTAGGAATTGTATGTCATTTTGAGAATGATCCTTTTTGCGTCTAAACCAACTTAATCAAAGATTGATAAGTGAGTCTCCATTTTTATCAAAGCGAGAGAGAAGATTATTATCAATAACTTTAAAATTTAATGTAGGAAATTTAATTTACATAAAAAAAATCTATCATTTTTTCTTGTCCTCTGTAGAACATTTTAACATAATTTGACTCATACTTCGTCTTGTTATTACTTACTCCGAAACATGTATTTAACCCTTTTGATACCTTATTAGAAATTCATGCTTTTTATTTCAGTGTCACAGTAGGTACGCCCAAAAATCAAGGTTATATTTTGTCCTATGAAAATTGTCTAGACAGAAGAAAAGTCAAGGGCAATCGCTAGGTATAATAAATGACTAAGTAGCAGTAATAACATAGGATATGCTGCAATGTAGTGATAAGCTACGACATCGCTTGCTTGCTGAGTAATTTATATCCTAGAGCTAGAGTAAGATTATTATAGTTGGTACTTAGAATAGTACCTATGTGTAAGGCAATTAATTAAAGGACTCATTGTTGAGTTTTTGGGATTATCTCAAGTACTGTGTGAACTAGTGTTGAAAGACATTTGGTTTCCAAGATAGATGTAATTTTTAACATATTTAATACAGTTTCTTGCGACATGCAATGGTTTTTCTCTATGATTTGTCAAAATTTTAGTTTTATTTAAATTCATCTGTACTTTTTTGCTTTCACTGTCTATTTCAGTTCCGTTGCTGATTCAGCTAGGAAAACAATATCATCAGCAAATCTGAGGAGGCTAAAATATTGACCTTGTATCCTTAGCCCTTATCTTGACCAGTTTATCTGTTTAAATACATTTTCTAAAACTGCTATAAACAGTTTGGCTAATAAAGGGTCGCCTAATATAGCAACATGATTTGTTGAAAACTAGTTTCGTCGAACAAATGTAGCTGCTGCCCGTCATGGCTTCTTTCAGGTATGTCTGTTACAGCTGTAAACCTTTTTTTTGAACATTCTAAAATATAGTAAAAATGGCATTCAAATCTGTTGTTAGTTTGAAAGATATAATCAGATACATAGACGGGTTGACAGACACCCAAAAATAACTACTTTGCTTTGCTAATAATTATAGTAATGTTTTACGCAATTACTGTACCAGCCTATTTAATAGTCCACTGCAGGACATAGGCCTACTTACGAATGGTGATTGGGCCATATCCACCACGCTGGCCCAGTGCTGGTTGGTGATTCACATACGCAGTCAAATTTCTTTTACGGACGCAGGTTGCCTCACGATGTTTTCGTTCACCAAAAAACCCATTTAGTGTGAAATTCCGTACATAAATTCCAAGGAATTTATTGGTACGGTACCGGGTTAAACCCACCACCTCTCGATTGTAAGGCGGGTGTCATCATCACTAGACCACCGGTTTTTTTACTTTTTTCACGCAATTTATTGGTTGAAAAAAAACGATTTTATTTAGGTTATTTAGGATTTGTCAGTGCCTAGAATTATTTTTTTAACAGTAACAAAGAGATCGCTGAAACTGTAAATTTTGTTCATTTCATAAGGTCCTATTATCAAATTTTACTGCCGATATCTAACTAATGCTTTATAACAAACCCTCCATTAATTTAGGATCCAATATAAAATGCCGTTAAAAAGTTAATCTTTCAAATATTTCATAACGTCAAGTAAGAGATCGATTTTGTCATTAGTCTCAAGTTTGCGACGAAGCGTATTCGGTCGGCAACATTGTCGATAAAGTTCTGATATAATTTTTTGATATCGCTCGAGGAGCGCTTTGACACCGCCTCCTCTGCCACCGTATTAGTTTAAGAGCAAGTGCACGTAAATTGCAACAAATATAATAAGTAAGTATTTAGCTTCTAAACATAATTTAAGAATACGACAACTAGTAGTTCCTTGAACGGATAAGGCCACCTCTTGCTACACGCTATAGTTTTGATGTTTTTGTTATTTGTGTTCTTTGTGTTAACAATAAAGAATATTTATCTATCTAACGGTAAACCTCGCGACCATAAATTTATGGAATTTTCAAGTTAATCTGTTATTGAAAATACACAATTGCAAACATGCAAAATAAAAAACCGCGATACCGCCGAAAGTTGCCGAAGTTTTAGTGTGAGAGCTGGAAGTCATTTCAACAGATTTTGCAACAGCCACACCTGGGTAAAATAAAAATAAAAAACGTTCTTATTATTTATTTAGTAGTACCAAAAAATATAGGACACGTATTTTTATTTTGGTAATCAAAACAAAATGAAACAAATAATGAATTTAGTTTCATTAAGAATGAGTGTCTTGTTTTTTTTTATCCTAATTAATTAAAAACAATGACTAATTTTGTTTTTAGGAAGTACGTCAACTTACTTGCAAAATAATTTTGCTATGTTGTATTAATTTTTTTTGCGTTTTGCCGTTTCATCTGCCTAATTTTCTTTTTTCTGGATACTGGATTGTACCGTACAGTACTGTACAGCAACGTTTATTTTTCTTACTCAAAATTACTCGTTATGACACTGGTATCAAACATGGTCATATAAATAACCTAATCCTGTATTTGGTCAGTTTGATTCCATATGCACTTTTCAAGCTTTTCAAAAACAGTTGGGGCCTGCGGCTGCGGCTAGAACCAATCACAGTACCTACCTGAAACTGTAATTGGTTGATTCCTAGGCTAGGTAGTAACACCGATGTTCCTGTAGATAGGATAATTTGCTTAAAAACTCCCGTAAAGAATATCCAAGAGAATCTGCAACGCTGGCTCTTCGCTAACTTCGTTTTCGATAAACTCGTATCTGAAACCAATATCGACTTTATAAGTTCAGTTTTCTGAAGGGAGATCATTTCGATTGAAATGCTCTTATGCTAATACTGAAGAGATAAAGGTTACGTAACGGTTTATTGAATGGATACCTATATTTTTATTTCTGTATCTTTAGATCTCATATATTTTAAGAAAGGTTAAGAACAGATTAAAGTCTTATTCGTAGCAATATCCACATTAGTTGCATATTTCGACAAGGTATGTTCCCACATTTGATAAAGGTACGCAAGTACTAAGACTCGCTACTTAATTTTCGTGGGTATGTTCAGTCGTGGGGTGGGTTACAGGTTATATAGGTTAAAGTACATTTAAACATTGTTTTCTACCGACTTTCAAAATATGGAAAATCTCACTTGGACTTTTTCTTCTTCTTTTCAGCCATAGGACGTCCACTGCTAGACATATGCCTCCCCTAACGATCTCCAATAAGACCGGTTGGTAGCGGTGTGCATCCAGCGCGATCCTGCGGTCTTGATGAGGTCATCGTCCACCTTGTGAGTAGACAACCTACGCTGCGCTTGCCGGTATGTGGTCTCTACTCAAGAACTTTACGACCCCATCGGTCATCAGTCCTCCGTGCTATGTGCCCTGCCCATTTCAACTTGCCAATCCGCTGGGTTATGTCGGTAACTTAATTTCGTCTACGGATCTCGTCATTCCTGATTCGATCTCGCAAAGAGACTCCGAGCATAGCTCTCTCCATAGCTCGTTGGGCTACTTGGAGCCTATTAAAAGTACTAATAATAATCACTTGTACTACATATTTTACATTTAAATATCAAAATGGCCTGATTGTATTATAAATTTATGAGAATTACAGATACTATTTTTGAATATAACAGCTCAATGTCTTTAGTGCAGTGCAAGTGTCTGATTCTTTACTACTTACCTTTTGATGTAACTTTATAATTTTGGACGTTAAAGTAAAGTAAAGTAGGTAATTTATTGGCCTTATAACATCTCGTCATATTGGGCAAGTCATTTACAGTAATTGCTTAAGAACTAATAAACTTAAAAATTCAATGAAACAATCAAATTATTTACTAGTTCCATTATTTCGAGATATATTTTAAATGGAACTGGTGTTGTAAATTTTTAACAGCAGTTCCATCATGGAACTGTAAATGGTACTAGTGGCGACGAACCTTATATACAACATTATTTCAAAATATTACGTTAGAATTAGAATAGAAATGACGTCAAAAATTAATTGAATTAAGCAATGGATTTCAATTTATAATAAAAGAATATTTTTTTTTTTATATATTTTCCAATTGTTATGTATACTTTTAAAATCTTCTCTGCTCTACTCTAACATTCAATAATAAACATTTTAAAACTTCACGGCTTTTATCAGTACAGAATCATAGCTATTAACAGTCCCACAGTTTGTAACTACACAATAAAAGCTCTATCAATCTATTTTGAAACTCAATACGCTTCGACCCTTCGATAGATACAAATATGGGGGCTGCAGATTCAACTGTCAGTCATTTTACGGCGTGTCACGCATGCATGTTGCATTGTCGCGTGACGCTCATTCGGAGCGACACGCATAAACAGAAAGCTACAATTTGAATTCTAGAACTTTCAATGGTTTTTTTGACAGACGAACCAAACCGGAGGAGGTACTCAATTCGACGCGTTTACATATATTTTTTTATGTGTATTATGTAGTATTAATAATCTCTTTCCAATAAACCACGCATAAATTTTTTCAATATTTAGTTTCTGATTTCAATATTTTTTTATTGGAAAGAGTACACTTCAAAATTGGTCCCATTAAAATCGGCTGATCTAATTTTGATAAATCAACAATAATGTTGATGAGCTGGATTTCGATTTGTTCGGACTTAGTCTCAGACAATTTAAAAGTAATATGTATAAATTTTTCGCCAGCAAACCATAATGCAGTGCAATACAGTAATTATTTAAGTATTGTATTGTACTGTAATATGCATTTAATTTTATAAATTATCAACTTAAGTTATAGTATATTAATTTCGTGGATTAATTTCTATTTTACTTTTTCTATAAAGTGAAAATAATGTTATTAATGGTTATTTTTAATTTAATGTTTCTTTCATTCTCTTTATTTTAAGTATCAAATTTTGTAACAATTATGTATATGACGGCGCCGGAGCATTGTAAACAGCACGTGCAATGGGCGAGCGGAACTCCTTGCAAAGATTGATTATAAAGAGGTTGCTCTCGGCGGCCGACGGAACTCTTTGCTCGCGTACCACACGTCGCTGTAAAAAGGCGCCATAGCAATATTCATGGTCGGTTGACAGTTGAGATGGAATATGATTGTCATTTGTTTAATATTGGAGAAAAAATGTAGAAAACGGCGGGAATATATTTGAGGTTGAAATAATTGAGATATAAAACGTGTGACTGTAATTACTTAAATTATCCAAGGAGAATACAATTAATTCTGATAACTCGCTGCCTATTTATTTATAACGATCCCTCGATGGATGAAGAAGATTATCGGGCCAGTCTGGCGGACGCGCCGATATCAGAAGTGGTGGATCCACCTCCACCGGTATGCAAGTTCGGCAAATGTTTTCATGGAAGCGCGAATTATCAATGTTTTCGGGCATGGAAGCTACTTTCCAGAAAATCGCCGAGAACCTGGCTGCCAACCAATTGCAAATTCGCCAAGCCAAAGACAATGCAGGACCATTTTGACAATGTAATAAAATTTAAATTGGATGACAAAAAAAGCCCAGCGGAGGCAGGAATGCGGCTTTGGCAACTTATAGAGAAGATTGCCGACGCCAATATGCAGGAAGCGGTAATGACCGGATTCTTCGATATTGTCAAACTGTGACGACTGACTCCGTCAAGAGCTAAATTCAGTTGTCATCGCCACTAAACACTATCTTTTTCGCACACTCTGTGGATTTACCTTAAGGCAAACGAATGAAGACCAGGTGGATGAGACAGATCTTAATCGTTTTCTAGCTACGCCTTTTCGTGGAAACTACCACTTTCCTACTTGGCCACAGCCAAGTAGGACATCGCGAAAACGAGTGCCGTGACAAACTCCGTCAGCGGAAACCTTCGCCTTTACTAGAAAAGCATGCAGTCACATTTACACTGGTCTTCATGGGGCCTGCTACATCTGCAACGACACTAGTCACATTGCCTCTGCGTGTCTCGTGCGCTACCGGAAGAAAGAAGACGCTTGGGTGCCAGTGCTGGCCAAGCGGCAAGCCGGCAATACAACGTGTGTTCCCGAGCTTCTCATTGTGATACAGATAAGTAACATTATTTGCCTTTTATATTTGATTCAGGATCTGAATTAAGTTTGATGAAACAGACCCATTAGTTCAGTAGTAGTTTCATGAACACTTCATTTTGGAAGGTGTGGGTAGCACTAACGAACCTCTGTCCTATAAATCAAATGTTCAACTAAAGTACAAAATCTTACATTAGACGCTTTAAGCACATTTTTCCGGATGAAAACCTTAGCGAGAATGTTTTGTTAGGACGTTACATTTTAAAAACCGGCGTGTCCGTCGAAATAAATGATAACCCACTAAGTATGAAACTTTCAATAAGTTGTAGTAAGTTTGTAAAAGGCATATTTGTAAAATACAAACATCATGTTGCAGCAACATGTCAGTTACATAGATCTTATTGTTAGGTTGAAACTTATTAAAAGTTATTGAATTATGTTACTGTTATATTTCGCATGAAAGTTTACATTTCAACTTTGCACGGTTATAGCTTCCCAAAACATACCTAAATTTAAGTAATTAACATTGTTGCAAAAATGCAATTGAGACGTTGCAAATAAAACTTTGCAGCAATATTATTTTACTAACTGCACTGTCTGGCATTGCCTATATCTTACAAATTAAAGTTACTGAATTGGTATACCGTCATCAACATTACGAATTGTTCTTGTTATTTACCTAACCTATGTAATGTTGATGGAACTTAACTTTCGAAAGTAGTCAAATGTTAGTGTTGAGTTTCTTAGTTAACATTGAAAAACTAAAAAATTAAATGGCGTTAGCATCGCACATTGAAATTCTGCATCGCGGTGGCGTTGTGCTTGCAGAAATCGGTATCCCCATTTGTAAATTTGATTAAAACGTATATTACTGTGGATAGAGACAAAGTATCTCATTCTCCCTCACACGCACCCTCTAGGACTTGTACTTAGAACTAGGTATAGCCTCAACATAATATAAAAAATTAAATGTTTAAATGTAACTTTGCGCCAACTAAATAAATGCAAGCCACGTGCATGTTTCATTTGTAACCTTTTAGCAAGATAGCTGAGACAAGTTACTATTACCTTTCAAATTTAAAGTTGTGGAAATGTTAAACGTTATACTTGCGGAAAGTTAACTTTACAACTTTCAGATATGTTTCATGTATGATATTTCTGCAACTTTACGTTTTAAAGTTATAAAAAGTTTTGGTGATCAGCTCTGGGCAAGTTACAGGGTTTATCTACAGCGTGGCCGTTAGGGCTTCGTTTCAAGCTCGCTGTAAGCTTGCATGAACGTTGAAACCTTGTATTTGTAAGTTACAAGCTCGTTGATGTTACTTTCAGTAATGTTATTGCAACTTTTGCTTGCTTAGCGGGAATAAAGTAGCATTAAACAAAACTTAAACCTACAACTCTTGCTCAAAATCAGAACCTTTCGATAAAAACATGGTAAAAACATATTTGGTAGGTAAGGATAGGGAACGCTTAGTTTTCTTAGAAGTACTCTAACTCCTTTGTACAGAACTTGCCTACGATCCGTATTCAAACTAGTGAACTTAAAATTATTCACGAAGTCACAATAAAAACTGTGCATAGGAGGCCCTATAGATTATCTCCTACTGAACTATACATAGCTAATGATAAAGTTCAGGAACTGTTAGATCTTAACATCATCAGGAAAGTAAACAATACTAGTCCAAAATTTACCGTGATCATGGATTGCGACGCCTTACGGGTATCACGCGCTAAGAAAGAATTAATTCTTAGGGTACATAGATGTTAGGCAATTCTACAGTCATAATATGATTTTGATATCATTTATAAAAAGGGCAAAAATATGTCTTATGCTAATTTTCTGTTTCGTTACTCTTTTTCAGATCCACGTGAAACAATTGCAAATCAGATAGAATCTTAAGCCCCCATTTCCAAAATTGTGAACGTTTCCCAACTTGAGAAAGGGTGGCTATCAGTACAGCAGCACCCTGATTCCGAAATATCAGATCTCATAGATAAATTTCAATCTGACGAGTTGCTCTCAGAAACCACACATACGTATGATTTCAGACAAGGGATACTACGCCGAAAAAATACAACTAAGCAATGTTACTAAATGGTTATCCATCTAACCCCGATCCCTGATTAGGTCTCTCAAAAGCCACGATCACGCTGAAATAAAATATCTTGGATATCTGCGTCATATTAAGTCATCAAAAGGCCCATCAGGTGCTCGACAGTTACGTACGTCTACATCTGATCCCGGAAGCAGCAGCACTTTGGCATGTGATGCACTTAGATCTTACTGCAAAGTTAAGCAGTAAAAGCGACAGAAAAAGAATACTGTTCTGTTCTTATTGATGCTTTTACAAAATTCAATAGGAAAGTTAAACGCGCCATGAGAACTTTGAAAAATCTGCTTACGATAGCTGAAGTTAATTCTGAACAATCATGGCAATAACAACTGGGAAAATGCAAGCAGTGAAGAACTTAATAGATTAGATCTTGAATTGGCGCGATCTAATGCTTCTGATAATATAAAGAAATCAGTTGAACGGGATGTCATTCGATTCAATAGAGTGGGCCTTACAAGGGGCATGTACCTTATACTAAAAGTGAAGAACGACACCAATAAAATTGAACAGAAAATTTAAAGGCCCTTTTCAAATTACTAGTCTTGGAGAACGATAGCTATGAGTTGAAGCAAATAAATGGCACTAATAGAATCTTCATGAAAATTTGCGTGAAGTACCTACCTACTACGGGGTTCTCAAGTAGGTACTACAAGATATTCCGAATGATGGCGTGACGGCGGATATTGACAATAATAGTTCTGTTTAAGAAGCTGATCACTGTACTATAGATTTAGTTATCGATAAAATTTCCATACTATGTTCAATTGTTTACGAATAGCGATACCATGCCTGTGAGTAATAACAACACTATGTCGGTGATTAGCGCTAACGAATCTTCTAATGGTGACACATTGTCTGTAAGTCAAAGAACTTTGAGCGCAGAAATAAGGGGTGTTAATAGATCTCATCGGTCTCGTACTAGCTCTGAAAACGCAAGGTCTCCCACACTCTGTAGTTATTACCACAAATGCCACTGTTAGTACACCTAAGTCAACTGAAAAAAAAAAGATGAAGAAAAAAAAAATATAAAAAAAAGATACAGCTAAAGGGATAGCTCTACTATCCGGACTAGCACGTTAAGCTAAAGGGAGTCAACTCCGGTCTAGCACAATTAGCTAAAGGGAGGTCAACTCCGGTCTAGCAAAGTTAGCTAAAGGGAATCCATTCCGGTCTAGCAAACTCAGTAGCTAAAGGGAATTAATTCCGGTCTAGCAATGTTAGCTAAAGGGATTAGATTCCGGTCTAGCGTAAACCGGTCCAGTTTTTATACTGAAGGGTGAGTGTGAAGATATCTGCAGGGTCTAAGAGTGACCGGCCCAGATCAAAATGAAAAAAAATGTAGGTTTCAAGATATCTGCAGGGTCTAAGAGTGACCGGCCCAGATCAAAACGAAAAAAAAACGTAGGTTTCAATCTAGTAAAAATTGTAGATCCCAATACATAGTCAGGATGAACGAACGCTTCTGTTTTCTTAGAGTTACGCTCGAGGACGAGCTCATGTCAGCATGGCCGTGACGGCGCCGGAGCATTGTAAACAGCACGTGCAATGGGCGAGCGGAACTCCTTGCAAAGATTGATTATAAAGAGGTTGCTCTCGGCGGCCGACGGAACTCTTTGCTCGCGTACCACACGTCGCTGTAAAAAGGCGCCATAGCAATATTCATGGTCGGTTGACAGTTGAGATGGAATATGATTGTCATTTGTTTAATATTGGAGAAAAAATGTAGAAAACGGCGGGAATATATTTGAGGTTGAAATAATTGAGATATAAAACGTGTGACTGTAATTACTTAAATTATCCAAGGAGAATACAATTAATTCTGATAACTCGCTGCCTATTTATTTATAACGATCCCTCGATGGATGAAGAAGATTATCGGGCCAGTCTGGCGGACGCGCCGATATATACAACTGTTCACCATGCTGTGTGCTCATTCTTTTGGACCACAGAATCGGTCAAAAATTGTAACAAAAATTATATAATGTATTTTTTGTAGTCTGTTATGAGTGCCTAATAAATAAAATAAAATAAATGTGAAAAATTCTACATGGATCCGTGCGAAATATTCGCGAATTCTGTACACGGGTGAAGTCGGTCATGCTATTTTTAGCGAAAAATAATTTATATGCATAATAGGGCTACATTTGGCCACCAACTCGCCCTGACAGAAAACATTGTTGTAGCCGAGGTTGGAGTATGAAACCTAGAAGATAAGGTACCTATTAACTCTTGTTTTAAAGATGTTCAATTATATTCAGATCGTAACTTGTAACGCTACAGCGACAAATGCCGTTTTTTTCATACACTTTATATGTAATTATAGTAGTAGCTGCATTTTCTTACTCTAGTAGGTATCAGTATTTGTGTCTGTGACAACACAATCTTTGGGTTCAATCTCTATGACTGTATAGTTAATGTTTTGAAGATTGATGATTGACACATTTATTTCAATAGTATAGAATTTTACCAATTTCATTTTATTTAAATTTATTTATACAAAACCATTCAATATGACTGGATGGGTGTAAAACCCGGGATCACCAATTTTGATGGCAAACATTAAAAACTCCCTTATGTATGATAAACTAGTTATGCTCTAGTTCAAATTACTTAGACACATCTGATCACTCAATCAAATTTCCATAAAGCGTAATAAGATATGTAAAACATTCTGGAATTTGAACTGTATATAATGTCACAGATATGCTCCAGTTTTATTTAGGGCAAGAAAATTATAGCGTTCCACTTTCATAGTCTTCATAGTTTCGAAGTGGTTTCACAATTGCGACAAGCGTCAAGATACGTGCATGTTTCATAGTAAACTCTAGTACAAGGGGAGGGATTTCGTCATGGGAAATCAACCGTTTGTATCGCGTAGGTGTGTACCGTTTATTAGGACGGACTGGCGGGGAAGTACTGGCGGGGTAGTGGCGGGACTTTGTAGGGAAGTAGTACAGTTCAACGTTTTGGTAACAATTAACGAGCCTAAAGTTTAATTTGTTATTATGTCTGTTAGTTTAAACATCGGGCTCCACTCCAGTAGGAAGAATATCCGCAGAGTATCCATCCAAAATCATTTCCTACTTCACTACAACATAGTATAAAACAAAGTCGCTTCCGCTGTCCCCATGTCCCCATGTATGCTTTTATCTTTAAAACTGCGCAACGGATTTTGATGCGATTTTTTTAATAGATAGAGTGATTCAAGAGGAAGGAATGTATAATAAACCTGTGCGAAGCCGGGGCGGGTCGCTAGTACAAATATAAATTATTGACCACTAAGAAGTGACAGTCTGTTAGTTATAGGCCGCGCCACACAAGTTGGCGGATGTGAAGTTAGCTACAAGCTGCGCAATAGCCAATCAACGTGCGGCATTATGAGATCTTTAATCAGTATTGGATATTGCGCAGCTTGTAGCTAATTCACATCCGCCAACTTGTGTGGCGCGGCCCATACACGTCAGTGTGTACTTGAGTGCATCATTGTCATCATATAAGCAGTAAGATTTCCAGTGGTGGACAATTCATTCCCGATATATTTTCAATAGGACCGATTGGGCGGTCTTAGTTATATCGACTATCCGTCTGTGATTAAATAGTTAGTATTTTTTTTATTTATAACATGAGTGAGAATACAAAAAAAAAACGCAATAGAAACCAAATACATAATTCGTATATTTTTAAAATAATAGTTATTTGTTAAACATGAGTGCAAAGTTGCTTTTTAACCGCGTGCTCAAGTTTGTGACTGAGCAAGCAAAGGATTAAAAAATTAGAATCCTGAGCGAGGGAATCAAAACAGCACAAACTGAAAAATCTTTGCACTCGAGTGCAACACGTAACTTTTCAGCCCACCTCAGCGAGGAAATGACTAATGTCGTCTACATATCGTACCGTTTCAAATACTTCTTGCGTGATTGTTGAGGGTAAAAGCTCATTTGCGCATTATTAACAATTTTAGTTACGAGTAATTCTGATAAATTAAGTACCTACCATGGAGGTAGAAGTAAAGATACCAGGGAGGTAAAGCTGTTTTGGATTCACAAACTTAGTGCACACGATGTTTTAAATTCAATTTTACTTTATCCTCTAGCTGATAAAAACGGCTTCTGCACTCAGATATTGAAGAGCAAAAATACTTTTCCCGACATGGGGGCATGAAAAAGATATTGCTGTAAAAAGAAGATTCTGTCACTTTTTCAGACACCCATCTGAAAAAGTGACAGAGACAAGGAGAACCTAATTTCCTCTGAGCTCAAACACCGTTGTGGATAAGTCCTAGTACTTAAACTGTAACTGCGTTGTTATAACTGTCACATTAAATAAAACGTTTCAAAACGGAAATAGGTTTTATATTAAGTGATATAAGAACGTACTTACCTTATCATCATAAGCTCGAGTCCAATTACTCTAATAGCCTCACGTAGGTATATCTATATGACGCTGCCACTATTAACTAATACATTACGCAGACTTATTCATAGTACTCCTAGGGCAGGCTAGACTGGGTAGTCCATAGAGCAAAGCCATTAGTCAATTACCTATCATAGATTAGCACATCGGCAGCGAGAGATTAATGACCCCGTTGCATCGGATGCGGCGGAAGATTAACACCGGTTGTGTATAACTGGAATTGATAGGTAGTTTTAGTAGTTGAACTAGATTTGTTAGAATATAATGATTATGTAATAATCGGCTAAGTACGAGTCGGACTCGCGCACAATAATTCCGTATTGTATGAGAGCCCCCCTTAAATATTTATTTTATTTAAATAATTTACTATTGAAGTAAATTTACCAACTTAATATTCTGTGAATATTTCAGGCATGTATTTGTTACCATCATTAATATCGAGCGAAAATGGCTAAAATTCTGGTTTGTTGTATGGGAGCCCCACTTAAATATTGATTTTATTCTGTTTTGTACTTGTTTTATAGCGGCAACAGAAATACATCGTCTGTGAAAATTTCAGCTTTCTAGCTATAACGGTTCATGGGATAGAGCCTGGTGACAGACAGACGGATAGATCGACAGACGAACAACGGAGTCTTAGTAATAGGTTTTTACTCTTTGGGTACGAAACCCTAAAAATGTTCTAGAACCTACTATCTGTGTGAAAAAGTCTTATTACATCTTTTAAATACTTTTTGCAAGAATTATTCATCTTGTTTTCAGAATAAACGATGAATGTGTTGCCGACAGATTATGAGGGAATTTAAACCGTGAGGGATGAATAGATCTGTATGAGAAGCAAAATTACCGATACGGTCCAGTAGATTTAAGTTTCTGAAGAGAAGCACAGTAAATGTTGCTGCCAGTTCGAAATATTTTTAACATATTTTTTCCAAATAACACATATGCAGAACATTGTTATAATAATACTTAATTTTAACAAAGCAGGTAAATTTTGATGTATTTCAATGTAATTTTATGCACCCTAGATTTCGCACTAGGCTAGCCTGTGTCGCGAAATCCAGTTGCGTATATTATACGGCAATGAAATTTAAATTAAAATTTATTTATGTACAATAAATACATATAGCTTTACAGACATACATCAAATATGCTACATTTATACAGTCAACGGCACGAAATGTCTTCTGTATGTCCAGAAACATAATTCGAGTGGCCGTACCAATAATAAAACAAAGTAAACAATGCAATCCGCATGCATAACGTACTGTTTGTAAAATAAGTAGGTATCACATTCAAGAAATCATAATATTGTGATAATGTTGATTTCTTCATGAGAATGAAAAAACAAATGGTTCAACTTAATATGCAAGGAACAAATTTTTTTTTTTTAAACAGGCTTTTACTGAACAAGTACTCGCCAAGACGAATCAAACGAGCTGAAACTGAGATAGGGTTGCGTCGTTTTATTGCAGTTCCTATGACCACTTTCCAGTTACATCATCAAGCCCTGGTTACCATTGAAAGACAAACTATTCGCCAAGACCATTCAAATGAACCCAAGCTCGATGAGGTTGTGTCGTTTCATTGCTAAGTTCCTTTGGCCATCTTCCAACTGCATCGTCAGATCAGCATCATATCATCATAATATTGCATTGTTACGCTATTTACACATGTATGCAAAATTTCAGCGCAATCGGTAACCGGGAAGTGGATCAAATTTAACTTGAAAGGTTTGTTTACAGACCGACCGACAGACAGACAACGGGACAGGTGAAACTAAATAAAAAGAAAATCATTAAAATAAACTTTATTTTTCTATAGGATCTTGATTCTAGATCTAGATTCTAGATTCTTGATCTTATTTTAATTTTATCGTAATGCAAAGTGACTACCTGCCAATAATGTGTGATTTTTATGTATGAGTCTTAGTAACTTGAAATAAACGTTTTATTATTATTATTATTATAGGTACCTCGAATCAAGCTGTGCTATTTCATTCAGAAATCGAAAAATTAATAACCAACTCGACAAACATTGTAAAGAAAACCTAATAAAATTTACTTGTCATACCATTCGTAATGGAAACGACGGAATACGTTCAAAGCGGCGACTTTTCTTTGATATTACTTTATTTTGGAGTTCCGTGGGTGTAGAAAGGCTTATTGGGATGAGCCGGGTACAGCAAATACGTAATGATAATAAATTGAATCTCCATGTGAGACCGAGATATCACATTTAGATAATTTTTTTGGAGGTAACATGGGTGATCGGGATTGACCTTGTGTGGTTTTTTGTTTGATTTACAACGTTGATTGTAATTAAATTATTTTTATTTTTAGATAGACTTTTTTTATTATAGGTAGGTACGTCAAGATTTTACTAATCAAAAAATGCGGGATGTCCGGTATCCAATGTACGGTGAATTCCTATATTCTGAATGATTGATTAGAAATAGCGACCACTCGTAAAACTCATGTACCTGTTTAAATCAGCTAGCAATCAGTTTTTGAACTATTTATTAGTACACTAGATGCCCGCGGCTTCGCCCGCATGATATTTCGAGGCCCTACCTTACCACCCGTAACAAAGGAGGTGGAAAACAAAAAAATTCGATTTTGTTCGATTCGACAGTTCTTTTTTTGACATTTCTTGGAGCGCACGCTAGAATAGCTCGCAGATGGCAGAATTTTTCCTACTTACTTAACACTTATTGTTATAATATGGAAAATTTACACAATATCATTATAATTTATGACCTTTGTGTTATTCTGATATATAAGTTATATATGATATATAAGTTACATCTCAATTCATTCAGTAGTTTTTGCGTGAAGGAGTAACAAACATCCATCCACCCATCCTTACAAACTTTCACGTTTATAATATTAGTAGGAAGTAGGATTTATGTAAAACAAGAAATACTTACAGCTTACTGAGCTGCCTGGGTAGCACGGCAAAGGGAGAAAATCATTTTATCCACTTTAAATGTCAGTTGTCATTGTCATTCCATACTTTATTAATCAATATAACGGTGGAAATACAATTGGTCCCTTTGCCATGCTTCCCGGGCTGGTGTGTGCAAAACAAACCAATCATTAAGTGATTTTCAGCATCATGTTAATAATGATCAAAACTCAATTCGGATGTCATTCGAGTTTTCGTTCTGCTGTGAACTATTTTTAACAATAAAATCTTAAATCCTAAATACTACTTAAATTCTCCTAAACTCTTAAGCATTGTACTGCCCATGTACTTATTTCTATCATATAAACTGACACCTATTATATATCAACCGCCTTACCACATAAGATTTAAACACGCTTTAAAACGATGTTTAACCGATCAATTTATACTGTTAAACATTGTCTAAGTATGCGTAAAACTTTTGTGGTATGTAAGACGTTTAATGTTCGGATTTAAAAACTAGCTGCCTTACCTCAAAATATTTAAACAGCCTTTAAACACTGTTTAACCGTGCAATTTGTACTGTTAAACATTGTCTTAAACTTGCGTAAATCTTTTGTGGTAAGACTGTTAAAGTTTTCTTCCATCTACTTACTTTGAAGTTTGACTTTGAATGATACATTCATGTTAAAGCTAGTAACTTATTGGTTCTTGAACTCAATTTTAAGCATTTTAATACAACAATCAAAACCAATGATTCCATACAAAACTCTATCAAATCCCAATCGGAATTCACAATCCATTAATATTAATTTAAATTTTTGACACATAAATCATTTACATAACAAAGAATGAACATAAAACATAATTGAACTCGGAATCAACGAGTTTTGGCTAACATTGTTGATAATAAAAGTTGTTTATGATGTGAAATTAATTAATTTTAGCTTATATCAATCACTTTTTAATAGAAATAAACATGTCGTTAATAATAATAAATCTTGAAAAGGAAGTCAAAATAGTCTATAAAAATTTATACAGTTTTTAGTTACTGGCTAAACATTAGGTGTCCGTTAGGTTAATATCAAAATATTGTTAATATTTTTAAAATCCATTTTCAATTAAAATAATCTGAGTTGTAAATATGTCGAAAAATATAACATAGATAATATTTTTGTGGGAAAAATTTTGAAGAAAAATGGGATTTGTTTGTTTTTACTTTTTTAGCTGACCGTGTGACCGTGATTTTGAAAATTTTATGTGTTTGAGTGTTTACTGTATATCTCAAATGCAATTTTGACAGACTTTATGGTCTATAACTATAACTAGATATCAATGTAACGCTATTGTATCTTCTTTACTTGTATTTATTTCTTGTATTATATTAGCGTCGCTGGCAATGTGTTATTATTATTAATAAACAAAATTACATTTTACTAAAATATTTTTAGGATAATACCTCAAGTAGCCATAATTTTGAACCACTTGGCTTAATCGAACTGACATAGGTACATAAAGTAAAGTTATTTTCCATGCAACCAAATTTATCTACAACAGCAGGCAGTATGTGACCAAACAGACATCCATTTACGAGTAAAACAAAAATAAACAAAATGTTACTCAATTTTAATTTGTATTGCAAATTAATACCAGGACGCACTTACAGTTTGTTAAATGGTTGCAAGCTCATCGAACTCTGCAGCTGACGGCTCTCATAGGATTTAAGCACGAATTACTATATGAAAACAGTAGTCAAAATTACGAGATATTTTAACTGACTTCAAACAAGAGGTTCACAATCCAAGTACCTAAGTAAGTTTTGGTAGCCAAGAACTTACATACTTACTTTGCTTACCAAACCTAACCTAAAAAGGCAAGCTAAAGAACTTACGTTATAGTAGTTTATGCAACTGTCATATAATGAAGGGTATTAAAACACGAGTGTGAGTTTATGAAACGAGCGCAGCGAGTTTCATAATGGTAACGAGTTATATGCAGTTGCATACACTACTTTAGATAGATAGATAGATAGATAGATAAACTCTTTATTGCACACCAAGAAATAAACAAAAAGAAGAAACAAAGATACATAAACAGTGTAACAATGGGCGGCCTTATCGCTGACAGCGATCTCTGCCAGGCAACCTTAGGATGGAGAGGACAGAAAGCGTATAAATAATGGACGGGGTGCGCATTAATTAAAAAAAATTAAAATTAGATTATACATCATAAACATACATACTAATAAAATTGATATAAATACTTAAAATACCTAAAAATAAAGAAAACATAACATATGAAAAAAATAATAATAAAAGAAACCTATGACTTAATAATAAACTAATACATAATATAAATTATAATATACTACTTATATAAAACAACATAAATAACAACAACAACAGTTACAAAATTAAAGTATCAACATTTTCTGCAGGTAATGGTTTTTAACCTGATCTTTAAATATGTTAAGTGATTGAGCTTTTCTGACAGTAACGGGCAAGGCATTCCATAACTGGACTACCTGAAAGGCAAACGACCGTCCGTAAAAAGTTTCACACCGTGCGGTAGGAGTCTTAAGAGAAAGGTTGTCCTTGGATCGGAGGGGAAGGGAATGTGCATCATGCCAGAAGGAAAAAGAGTCTTTAATATAGCATGGGGTAGAAGGATTGAAGATGATGTTATAAAGAAGATTAAGGATATGAGCATTCCGACGAAGACGAATTGGAAGCCACTTGAGCTTAGTGCGAAAATGAGATACGTGGTCATATTTGCGTAACCCAAATATAAACCTAATGCAGTAATTTTGGAGACGCTCAAGCTTATCAAGTTGGACTTCAGTGAGATCTAAAAAGCAGGCGTCAGCGTAATCTAAAATAGGAAGAAGAAGAGACTGTGCGAGCGCAACTTTAGTAGCAGTAGGCAGGAAGTTTCGGAGCCGTCTTAGGGCGCTACCAGCAGCAAACAACTTGCAGCTGATTGTTTTTATGTGAGTATCCCAGCATAGCGTACGATCAAACATAACACCGAGGTTTTTCACAGATTCACTATATGGTAAAATGGTTCCATCGAACTCTACGCAAGGAAGTTTGGGCCAGTCGATTCTTGAAATATAATAAGAGCTGCCAATAATAATAACTTGTGACTTTGCGGGGTTAATTTTTAAGCCAAAAGAATTACTCCACTCAGTTACTTGGTAGAGATCGGAATTTATAGCAGCTATCGCTGAATCTAGATCGTCTAGCTGAGCTTGCGAATAAATTTGGAGATCGTCTGCATAAAGGTGATAGGAAGAAGTGAGCCGTTGCGATATGGAATTAATGAAAAAGGCAAAAAGAAGGGGAGATAGCACGCCGCCTTGTGGCACACCAGCAGTAGTGTCACACCAGGAAGAAGAATCATCTCCAAGGCGAACCCGCTGCCGGCGTCCGTACAGATAACTGTGAAGCCAGTCGATCGCTGATGGAGATATGTTAGACGAGCGCAATAATGCTAATAAAATGTCGTAGTCAACGGTATTGAAGGCATTACTGAAGTCTAACAGGGTTAGAACAGTAAGCTTACCGTTATCCATACCCAAGCGTATGTCGTCGGTGATCTTAATAAGCGCGGACACAGTGCTATGCCCAGGACGGAAACCGGATTGGAAAGGATTGTGGAGATCATGTCTGTTAAGGTAATCGTTCAGCTGTCTGTGGACAAGACTGTGGAGACTTTATCTTCACTAATAAAAATAAAATAAAAACATGTTGCGAAACATTAAATTCACGCGTACGTGTATTGTCACAGTGAACTTGGCGCCATTACAATCCAACCAATGAGAGCGCAGCTGCGCGCGCAGGGCCAATCAGGAGCGAGCGCGCGATGTTATAATGAGATTTTACGATATCGATGTGGATATTATAACATCATGTGAAATTGCTTAAATGTTGTCTGCGCTATAACAGTAGTCATTATAAGTCAAGTATTGGAAACATAAGTAGAATGTTACAACATTAGTGTAGATAAAAAGGTTTAATTGACATTGAATTAACTTACTGCATAAGGTTTTATTGATACTCAAAAATCAAACTAGCATATGCGTTGTAGTTAATAGATAAATATTAGACCTAAAAGATAGGTTAGATATAGATAAGATAGATAGGACCCATACATTTAACCCTTAAATAATTGTTTTTTCCAAAAGTCTACAAACTCAATTGTTTTTTTTTTATTTGTGGACTGAAACCAGTATCGGCAATACATTAATTCTGTAAAATCAATAAAAAATCAAAACTTTGAAAAGTCATGCATTTAAATTATTTGGGTTAAATTATTTTAACATATATTTGTAGGAACAACGCGGTTTTAAAAAGTATACAAAGTTACTTTAGTTACTTACTGACATATTTTGTTTTTAGGGATCCGTACCCAAAGGGTAAAAACGGGACCCCATTACTAAGACTCCGCTGTCCGTCTGTCCGTCTATCTCCAGGCTGTATCTCATGAACCGTTATAGCTAGAAAGCTGAAATTTTCACAGATAATGTATTTCTGTTGCCGCTTTAACAGAAAATACTAAAAAGAGGAATAAAATTAATAATTATTGATTTTTTAACCGTTTTTCGCTCTATAGCAATAATGGTAACAGGTTGATGCTTGAAATTTTCGCAGAACGTTTAATTATATATTCACTTTAGAAATAAATAATAAACATAAATAAATATTTTATGGGGGCTCCCATACAGTACGGAACTCTCCGTGTGCGAGTCCAACTCGTACTTTGCTGATTATTTATTTTTTCTCTTTAGCTAATAGTCCTAGAAATAATATTAATATCCTTTGCATAAAATATCTCCATAAGATCATCTTTTTACTTAATAGTCGAAGTTGATTCACTTCTTTACACATCACCATGATGTAGTTACTCTCAATTTTGATTTTGTTTTATTTATTTATGCAAATCGGAACGATATTATTATGGGGGCGGTTGAAACGCAAGTTTATTGATAAACAAAATTTGCATGTTTCTCTTTATGTTGTTCTTAGGACTTTGAGATTGAGTACGGAAGTACTTGACGGCATTATTTTGCAAGTGGTTTTGAAGGACTTAATTTCGACACCATAAATTGACGTCTAAATTAATCCCAGTTAAAATCGCAAAGAGGAAAGACATACTTGTGTATTTCTCTAAACTAGCCTACTACCTACTTAATTTTTGAATTATTCAAATTAATTTTATACCACACCTGCTCGGAAAGTACCTTGATACTTTATCAAATTTACGGTAGAAAATACGTCATTGCATATCGAACAAATATGCGGGGAGAAAACGCATCTGAGCGGGAGAGAAAAGTGTATGAAAATCCATTTCTTACGTGGTTTTTCTTTTTTAATTTTGGGTAAGACTATGCGCTGGTAACCTAAATATCAAAAGCCAAAAAGTTTTTACAGTGAGTTTTTATCTCCAAGTTCGCAAAATGACACTGGCCACTAGCTGTGTGTTGGATGGTGTCAAACAATTTGAAAAAAGAACATGTGAAAATTGCAGACGCCATTGGCGCCATTTTCAAGTGTTACATTAAGCTTCACTAACTGCAACAATTTCAATATACATTTCAATTAGTAAAGATTTAGTTTTTTATTTTCCTCGTAGGTGTAGTATAAAGCACTATGTATCACTCGAGAGAAAGTGCGATTCCCGATCTCGGGTGTTTTAAAGCCCGAGCCGTAGGAGCAAACGACACCCTCGACGGTAATCAGTCACTTTCTCCTCTCGGTGAACAATGTACTATTCAGTAAAGTGATTACCTTTACTGTCATATTTTGAGATTAAATAATTTTTCTCGCAAAAAACTCCATCGTGTACAAAGTTCTAATATTTCGCTCGGATTCTTTACATTATTGTTGATTTATCAAAAACAGCTCAGCTGATTTCTTTGAAATTTAAATGGGACTACTTCGGAAGTCTACCCTTTCGAACTAAAAAAGAATTTTTCGATTCAGTTCTAAATTGGCGAAATTATCGATGAACATACACAAAAAAATACATACAGACGTACATAGAACCTCCTCCTTGGAAGTCAGTTAACATACATTTTTACCGATGTTTTAATTTTTTTACTTGTATTGTTAACCTCTAAAATTAAACTAATTCATTAAATATCCTTATAGTCGATATTGTAAATGTTAATATCACCACCAAATGCTCCAAATCTGCTACGCCATTCATAAAAAAATAAAAGCTGAAAAGCAACAAACAATGTAACCCCGCAATAACGGAGTAATCGAGAGTATAATCGCACAAGGCAATCTAAGGCATAACTGTGTAGGGCAATATGGGGCATAATCGCGGAGGGCAAAGCAAGGAACATTCGCGGGCAATATGCGAACGACATAAATGAACAATATGCAGTAATGAGTGTTACTACGAGCTGTCATACAGAGTCAGTGACAATCGCAGGCAAGCTTTCGATATGTGACATTTGTTATATCATAGTGTGGGTTAAAGTGTGAGCGTTGGCGGGGAATAATATTTGTAAATACAAATAAGAGTTGAGTGTT
The DNA here is from genome assembly GCA_964007245.1 of Hypomecis atomaria. Taxonomy (NCBI): domain Eukaryota; kingdom Metazoa; phylum Arthropoda; class Insecta; order Lepidoptera; family Geometridae; genus Hypomecis; species Hypomecis atomaria. The sequence continues at coordinate 15,932,257 of OZ023291.1, forward strand.
GAGAATGTTAAAGTTAAATAGCAATTTGTTATTTATAAACTTTTGCTTTTGAGCACATTATTCTTATACTACGGGACTTATCGCGCAATAAAACATGAGATAATATGTACCAATTATATACCCCTTTTTCACCCGACGTTTCGACCAAGTTGCATCTTATGTTTTATTGCGCGATAAGTCTCCTATTAAAAGAATAATGAATAGCAATTTGTCAATCAGCTTGATTGATAAAAAATAATACAAAAACAGTTCTATTGCAGTTCATAGCATCAATAAAAATCATAGAAAAGATACCACAGTTTAAATCTCATCAGACTTTCTTCCTTAGTGTCGAGAGTTTTATTTATGGTTCTGAATTAATAAGATGTAAAGAGCGTGGTAATATACACACATACTAGATGTAGATTATGTAGAGTTCGTGTACCAATCACGTATAATTTTAAGGTAATAACCATATAATAAAAAATAAAACTGCACTTAAAAGTTAAGTGCTATTTGTAAAAGTTGATTAATTAAATGTATGTAAAACAAAACAACAACCGAAAACTGTCTAAAATACCTACATCAAAAATACAAGTCACCGAAATATAAATTAAATGAGCAAAAGCAGTAATTAAGGATAACCAGTGTACCCAACATTAAATGAGTAATTTTAAGTCTTTCCGTTTACTACAACAGATGCACAACAGTCTGTAACTTGCGCCACAGCCAAAGAATTAGTACCAGAGGCCCACGTAACACAAGCCGGCATACATATGGTCTTTATTTCATTCTCACCCCTGCAAGGGCACACGTAAAATTTATGTCACATCCCGAAATACCGACCAAGTTCAATGTTGACATTTATATTAAACAATACAGGCTGTTCCATTGTTCCATGATATTTGGCTTTCGAATCGAATGTCGTCAAAAGGTTGGCAAATTGGCAATTTTGGATATTGTTTCGAGGAAAATGTCGGAGATTCATTATGTTCTGAAACAAAAGTTTTTCCTTATCTTCTGTGAGATTACGCGATTTCTTTGTTGTCTTAAAAGGAGATTACGAAAGGTTAGGAGTCTAAAATAAGTTTTTATTGTGATAATAACGTCTCTTTAAAATAAGACTGTAACCAAGTGTTATTGCTTAATCACATCTGTATTGTAAAGTAGACATTTATAAAGCTGTTTTTTAGGCTTCCGTACCCAAAGGGAAAAACGGGACCCTATTACTAAGACTTCGATGTCCGTCTGTCCGTCTTTCTGTCTGTCTGTCACCGGGCTGTATCTCATGAACCATGATAGCTAGGCAGCTGAAATTTTCACAGATGATGTATTTCTGTTGCCGCTATAACAACAATTACTAAAAAGAAAAGAAAATAAATATTTAAGGGGGTTCCCATACAACAAATCTGATTTTTTAGACGGTTTTCGCTCTATATGAATAATGGTAACAGGTAGATGCTTAAAATTTTCACAGAATATTTAGTTTTATATTTACTTCAATAATAAATAACAAAATTAATATAAAATAAATATTTAAGGGGGGCTCCCATACAGTACGGAACCCTCCGTGCGCGAGTCCGACTCGTACTTGGTCGATTATTATTAATTTGAATTTTAACATTATTTGCTTTATGTCGGCATGCGGCACTGGGCGGTTACTGGCCATAGATGATGATGATACTGGTCTTATTGAATTATTAGGTATTTTACAAGTAATTTTATAAAAACACTGAACCACTCTATGTATTAATGCTTATATGCCTGCCAAATAAATGTAGGTACAATGAATTTCAACTAAGTACCTGCATAGTATTATTTAAAGGTAGACCATTAAAAACTTTACGGAACTATTTTTTACAATTACACCCCCAATATCCTGGCTTAATTGCCTTCAGGCTTAACAAAGACATCGTGTTTGACAAATGAAGAGTTAGCGTGAGCAAGTAAAACCACCCTGTAGCCGATGACGTAGTAACTGTTAGTTAAGCTGGTTTTACTATACAAGCAGTCAGTACATTATCTCTATCCAAATGTAAAAAAATATCTACCTAGCTCTTGTTTAAATGTGTAAGACAACGCACTGGAAAGCACAGAGTAGGTTTTTTTTTTATAAATCTAAAGGAATGTTCTCGTATGGGCGGTATTTTCGTAGAGACGCGGTTAGTTTATATTTGCTCCAACTTGATCCACTACTAGTATTCGCTAATCACTGTAATTAACAATAACTACATTGATTAGCGAATACTAGTATTTATACGAGTATAATAGGTAGGTACAGACCTATTGTACCGGCCTTTGTACAGCTCACGGGTGAAGAAAAGTTTACCTACGAAGAGCGATTGGCCATATACACCATGCTGGTCTAGTGTGGGTTGATGGATTCAACGAACTTCCTATCATGATCACTTTCTTACGAACTGTATCTACCCAAAAAACCGGGGTATTACGGCGTAAACTTACCTTCCTAACACAGGAAATTGAGTTAAAAAACTGCCTTTCACACATACACTCTTTATTTCTCTATACTCTGGACATAGCATAATTACCTATATATGTGTTACTCACCTACTCTTCGGCCCGTCTCATATTACGCATACAGACAGGTCAGACAGAACTCTAGTGTCAGCAACTCGTCGCTTATAATGGCTACTTGCATACTAATACATGTCTTCGGAACTAGGAAATGCATACGCGTATCCTAATAAGATACAGCGGACTTTAGGCACTGTTTACAAAGTCTATAACCCCATCGGTAATAAAATCGGTCTCCGCGCGTAGGTTAATCATTTTATTCAACAATATACAGTTACTGAATTATTATTGACACACCGACTGTCGAGGGACGATATAAATTGAATGTGTGATTGGAAAATCGATACAAACGCGTTACGAATTTCTGCGGGATTGTTTACTTCGGAGTTCATATTTGGAATGCTAGCAGCTCTGTAAAATAATAGAGATTTTGTTTGACAATTACTATTTAAGCTCCATTTGAACAATATAATAATATTAAAGCAAATCTTCTCTGAAAATTATCACGCAAGCCAGAAGTAAGAACATTATTTTGGATAGAAAATAAATACCATAGGTACAAATTTCAAGATTTTAGATAAAGACGATTCAAACTTTGGCTCAATAAAGAAACCAGATGTACTCTAATAGTGAGGACTACAGTCAATTGTAAGTGAAAATCTGCAAAATTAATTTAAATTAGTATAACCAATGATCATCAATAAATATCTAGAGTACCTACAAATTTATATTAAGATGTCTTATTTAAAAGCGGAAGAGACTAAATCTCACAACACAGGACCACCCTAGTGTGAGATTTAGGGTTCCACTCTGGAAGTTTGTAAATTTAATCTAAGTACCTACTAACACTACTTTAAGAATTATCAACATTTACTAACTCCGAACCGTGTATTTTATATGAGCAAATAAACGTTATTATTATTTATTTATTTATTATATTTAGGAAACATTTACTCGTAAATGTGATGGTAATACCGGTTAAAAATAGAAAAACATCTACTTATTCGTGTTTACATTTATACCACTCCTGCTCGTATTGAGAGATATCAAGGAACAACAAAGTGCTTGAAGCAGGAATACGATCTTTTTGAAAAACTTTAGGCTAAACTTAAATTAATGTGGCTGATTTTTTTAAAAACAACTTTATTTATCTGCTCTCTGTCAAATTTAATACTGTAAAGCCAAAACTTCAAATAATGTTATACGTTATGTATTATGTTAAACTTATTAATAAGCTTCAAGTAGCCCAACGAGCTATGGAGAGGGCTATGCTCGGAGTCTCTCTGCGAGGTTGAATCAGGAATGAGGAGATTCGCAGAAGAACCAAAGTTACCTACATAGCCCAGCGGATTGGCAAATTAAAATAACAATGGGCGAGGCACATAGCGCGGAGGACTGATGAGCGATGGAGTCGAAAAGTTCTCGAGTGGAGACCACGTACCGGCAAGCGCAGCGTAGAACGTCCACCCACAAGATGGACGGATGACTTCATTAAGACCGCAGGATCACGCTTGATGCAAGCCGCTACCAACGCGGCAACGGTCTTATTGGAGATCTATAGGGGAGGCCTATGTCCTATGGCTGATGAATGGATGGATGGATGATAATGTTAAACACGTTTATGTTTAAGACAACCTTTTATAATGGTTGCGCATTCGGCATTCTAGGTATATTTTTCTCTTCCGAATTTCCATTTATAGCAGGGAAATAAAATCCCTTGAACAGTAACCAAAGTTAATGGAGACTTGATACTATTTCATAAGAGATTTGCGATTCAGGGAAAATGATAATCCGATTCCAGATAACCTTGAGTAACTTACTTACAGCGTTATTGAAAACGGTAGACGTTGGCGGAATATTATCTGTCAGAAATGTAATCTAAAATCTTATTTATTTCAGAATTATCCAGGAAGAAAATGTGAAAAATTCGCTTTGTAGTGAAGAAGTGATTTTAGTCACGGACTGCGTAAAATTTCGACATGAATTAGTCAAAACCAGTGCTGGAAATTGTTTTTCATAAAGTACATTTGGTATAGGGAAAATAACAATAACGATGTAGTTCAGTGTCTTTTTGCCGTTAAAAATCTGACAGATAAGTTAAAGTTGTCTTTAAAATATTATGTTAAAAATATTTGTGTTAGTATGCACATTGCACGTAGCATTGTTATATTATGCTTTATATGTAGGTACATATATTTTTTATCTTTATTAGTTTATCATAATGACATAATATTTTCTGTAATATCAATGAGTACCTAAATAAGAGATACGAGTATCTAAAAGTAGGTGAACGGCACAAATATGAGTCCTTGGACAGAATAAATAAATAAATAATAAATAAATATTATGCGACATCTTACACACGGTCTCTGACCCCAAACTAAGCATAACTTGTGATATGGCTGCCAGAGACTGATATACTACATATACATATTTTAAATACATACTTATATAGATAGTACCTAAATAACACCCAGACACAGAGCAAACACTTATGATCATCACACAAATGTTTGCCCTGGGTGGGGATCGAACCCACGCCTCTTTGACACAGAAGTCAGGGTCACTAACCACTGAGCCACCGAGGCAGTCACTTAGTAGAATATACCATTTAGTGCCGTTTGGGGTTGAAACTTTAGGTCCATGGGGCTTTAAGATTAAGTTTTATAAGTTTTTAATTTAGTTATGTAAATATTAGTTTAGGTATTTTGTAAATATTTTAGTACTGTAAGTTATAATACAGTAGGTAAATAGGTTCAGGTTATGAGTTAAGATATTTCATAAAGCCATACTTAGGTATTACATAACTCTACAACCAGGATACCATGAACTGAAATACTTCCGCAAAACGATATCAGATTATTCGATCGACGCGTCGTCGGAATGAAATCAATTTCAGAGTTAGTACCAGATCGAGATATCGAGTACCGTTCTTCATTAACTCGATTTTATCGCCGGAGATTTTTATAATTGGAACTTGCCTGATTTTTGACGGACGATTAAAGATTTTAAACTTTCTAAGATAAATCTTCTTCCTGATATCGATTCCGCGAAACCGTTATCTCGATTGCCGAGTAGCGATCGAAGATACATCGCCTCCAATTACTTGAACTCCCGAACTCGCGCAAAATGTAACAACGAAGATTTATATAAACTTCTCTGAAATCGGAACAAAATGTAACGTGTTATTTGTAACTTTTCCCTTTCAGAATCGATTAACGCTGTTATTCCACTTTGTCTTTAACAATATTGGAATTGAAACGAAATTGAAATGAATCGCGATCGAATCTTTAACAGATCGTTTAATAAATTTTGTATCAATTCAATCGCTGTGATAAACAAACACTGTATAATTTTTAAATAAACGCTAACGATATCTTCCGTATCTTATCTGATTCGCACTAAAGAAACTCATTGGCTGGGTTTGCATTTTATTGTTCAGCTAAGGCTGTTTTGGACGCGCACCGCCGTGATATTTTATCTAAAGCTAAATGTTTCGTGAATAAAATTGGTCGCGCTCGTACGAATCGGGTCTCGATTGCGATCGACGGTATCGAGTTGTATCGAGTGCGATCGTATCGGTCTTGCCTAATTATAGTTTTATGCTTGCTTTACACGAGGAAGAGCGTAATTCAATCGATTTTGCTTTAAAATTTTTGGCTACACATTTTTACATAAACCATAAAATTACCATACTTACTCAAAGCTAATTTTTTAGGGTTCCGTACCCAAAGGGTAAAAACGGGACGCTATTAATAAGACTTCGATGTCCGTCTGTCCGTCTGTCCGTCTGTCCGTCTGTCACCGGGCTGTATCTCATGAACCATGATAGCTAGGCAGCCGAAATTTGTACAGATGTATTTCTGTTGCCGCTATAACAACCAATACTAAAAACAGAATAAAATAAATATTTGAGGGGAGCTGCCATACAACAAACGTGATTTTTAGGAGTTTCTATTAAAAAATAACGGCAAGAGGAATGGGGTACGGAACCCTTCGTGTGCGAGTCCGACTCGCACTTGGCCGATTTTTTAGTCTACATAATGCAAGTTTCTCTAAATAAAAGCTTTCTCTCTACGCAGCAAGAGAGACTTACACACGTATGTTGCAAATTAGTACGAAACATCGCAGTATGCATAATTTACGAAAAATAAATAGCAGAATGCAGTGTTGCACAAGCTATGGGCTTGGCTGAATAAGATGTACACAGTAAATTTTAATTATACAATTGTTGGTGTGACTCTGAGTTGTAAGTAAAGCAACTATTTATTTCGGACAAAATCTCCGCTTAATCAAAATAACATGTCATTTGACGAGAATAGAAATTGACAAATCAAGTATTTGAAGACCAAAATCCAAAGTAGGTATGTGATACCATATCATTATAATGAATTCGCAACATTTTCCTTCTATAAATAAAAGCAATGCGACGCGAGATGCTTCAATTGGCGAAATTAAATTCCACATAAAATAAGGAGTCACTAAAAAACTGTCCCATTATAGAAGCAAAGTAAAAATGTGTGTGAACCAATTAACGTAGGTATACGACACTAACTTACTGTGCTACACACGACAATAACTTACTGTGACTTCAACATGATATCTTCTAGAACAGGAATTTCTTCCATGAGAACACAGGAGCGATGACCATGTGATGATACGGTTACTTTATGATATTCAAGAAAACCAACCAGTTCCTTCAAGCTGTTTATGACTCCAAAAACTAGATATATTTTTGGGAAATTATACAAGTTTTTATGTTATGCTGGTCTGGATTTAAGCTGTTTGTTTTACGAGAAATAATAAGATATGATCAAAATGAATTCATAGTTTACTCATTGCTGCCAAGAATTGGGCGTTGACGCAAATTCAGGCGTTTATTTATTTCTTTGCTTGAATTAGTTTATTTTCCGGCATGCACTATATGCTGGTTGTATTATCTTCGACGCTGTGTATCTACTAAACGTTATAAGCTACTAATATTTGTAATTTAATAAATAACTAGGTCACAAATTACTTTGATGAAAACAAAATAAGTAGGTAGAGTATATCGGAATTATCAGTTTACACATCTCTCTCTGTTTTGTTTACTTTCTGATAACTTGCTCAAGTACTGAATTTTCAGTATCTAAAATACTGAAATTTTAGCAATGTTCACATATAACTAAAAAGAAGACCTTATAATATGTATGACTTGCGAAATAATTATTGTTAGGCTAAGCAATACCTAAAGTACCTGAGTAGGTACTTTACAATCGCGCACTTAAATTAAGATATAAATAAATACCTCATCATCCCGACGTTTTGACCGCGTTGCATCGATCGTGGTCACGGGTAGACTGGAATGTGAAACAGCTGATACCGACAATTCAACTTGAACTTGAAAAATTGTCACCACGACACACAACACTGACAGCATCTAATAATGTCTTGCTACCTACACTACGAGATTTACTTTTGTTGAAAACAGGATTCCACGACGCCGATAACTTAAAACGCGATTAGTCCCGTAGTATATTATAATAATGTGTTCAAATCGCGAAAGTTTAAAAACAAAATAGGTACTTTAGGTATTGCTGATATTAATCTTTTATTTGCTCGATTCGTAAATCAATTTAAACTGCTAGCAGTCAACTTGTATCTCAAGAGGAGTAAACATAAGCCGTCCATCGATTACATGGTCTTCGTATCCCACCATCAATTACATTATCTCAAATGGGGCGTAACGATTACCTGAATCATTAATTATGATAATCCCATTAATTGAATTAAACGATGTTTATCACACCACCACAAATTATCCCCTTGTGTGTGACGAGCCTTACTTAGGCCGTAGGTATTTGCGTACTGAAAGAGATGCTATGTCCAATTTCTTACAAGTAAGTTCGTATAGGCCGGCTGGCTAGCCCAGGCTATAAAGCATGCGACCACGTAAAGCGACGAAAAGAACTAATTTCGACGTGTGAAAAAGTGACAGTTATATACTTTGCCATAACGCTGTCTCGTTCTGAACCTACGAACGAAATAATTCGTGGCACGCATACTAGCCCGGCTGGTGTCAGAGTTGTAGAGGCCTCTGACGTAGCAACTTCTTATTGTAAATACCTAATGATAAGCCAAATTTTAAAAGTAATTAATGTTGATAATACGCATTACATTTTGTACCGACACAAAAAATTATAATGTTAATTTACAGTAAACCGTATCTAAGAACCTATCACCTATCTCTCTCTGACTCTCTCGGAAAAAATACTCTCACAAAATAAGTCATTTAAAATCGTTCCATCCGTTTGTCTCCAGCTTTGAAAGGCCTTTGGCTAAAACGATGAGCATTTCAACTGCATCGAGATATAATTCTAGCTTAGCTCCAATAGCAATCATGGACAATACGCCTAACAATATTCCAACCGAAGTGTGGCATAAGGCCCGGTTCAGACGAATCGGAAGCGACGTGCCCCGCATTTGGAAAGGCCCCATTAACTGCCGCCGCTTTGAGATGCAAATGACAATTTTTTTTCTTCATAAAATCTCTTCATTGAATATTTCAAGCCGGGGCTCGTGGGTCGTGGGTGAATTTATTTCTTTTGCCGCTCTCGATGAGTGAGCTGAAATGTCAACGGTTTTGATTTTGATATCGTTTCGTATTAAAGAAAGAAGATAGGTAAATCTTATAAATGAAGACTTAGGTAGGTACTTATAGCGTTGATGTAAATGTTCTTATATAAAAATGCGATTATTTACTATATTTATAGTATGGAAGACTGATAACCAAAGGGGTTTGAAAATTTCTCGAGTGGAGATCATGTGAAGATAAGCACAGTGTAGTGCAGACGTACTATTATCTACCTACAACGTATACACTTGTACTGAAATAATTATTTTTCGCAAAAAATGGCAAAACCGTCTTCCATCGTGTACAAAAATATTTCGCTCCAATTGCTTATATTATTGCTGATTCTTCAAAAACGGCTCAGCGATTTCTGTAAAATTTAAATGGGACCATTTCGGGACCCTTTTGAACTAAAAAAAAAAAATTTTCGATTCGGTTCACGATTAACGGAATTATCGATGAACATACACAAAAAAAATACAAACAGACGAACAATGAACCTCCACCTTTTAGAAAGTCGGTTAAAAATGTCAAGTCGATGACACTATTGACACTTGTACAGATGACCACATTAAGACCGCAGGATTGCGCCGGATGCAAGACGCTTCCAATCAGTCTTATTATATCTACAGTAAAAGTCCAAAATTGTATAAGTGGACCTCCTGTAGCCATAGGAGGTCCGATAGAGTCTGGTACTAATACAGTTTTGATACATGCTGCAAGTGTGTTTGCATTCATTATCATCATCATCAGCTTATTTCGACCCACTGCAGGGCATAAGCCTCCTCCTCTTAAGTGTTTGCATTAAAATAATAAATTGTTAGGATCAACAAAGTTACAAAAGTTACCAAAATCTGCTGCGCCATATTTTACACTAACGTGCAAATAGGGCGGTTGCGATAATCGCCTATTGTGCCTCTCCCTAGCATCATGTAGTCACATAATGTCACTATCGGAAGGGCTCAAAGGTGGCTCAAAGTGTCACCCCAACCAGACAAGTGCACTTGCAACGTTACCAAGCTCATAGAATAAATTATAGTAGGTACTACTAATAGTTGTTGTTGCTACTAAATATACAGGGTGTGGTTTTACTAAGTGCATTGACTTATTGACTTTTGAAGCCCGATTGTGATTGGGGGGATATTACTTCATCTCTATACCGCGGTGGCGGTCTTCTCTTGCTCCGTCCTACGAATTTTCGATCAGATTACGCCTCTGTCCTGGCGCGAGTTTAACATTTTTTACCCATCCCAAAATCCAAAGAGATATTGTATTTTACCACATAAATGATACGTTATACTTGTATGTTCAAGTTTTCACTACTGCCGGCATTTCCGGAGTGCAACCCGTTGTTTTTTTTACGAATTCTAGTTTGGCCTCACAATACAAATTGCCCCAAGTTGACCGTCTATATCTTTTGAATTAAATCTTATTCGAATAACCTGTATTAAAGAAAAGAGATAGGATAAGTAAGAACAAGATACTTACTCATCATTATCAACAACTTTTCCTAAACAAACAACGTCGAAATCGCAAAAAAACATACATTGTAAAGAGTCAACGAACTTTTAGTGTAGAACAGCTGATCTTTAGATTTCGCAGTTGGTACCATAGTAAAAGTTGTTCACAATGTTGAACATTTAAAGATACACATATAAGAATCCTAGCCCTTTGCCAAGCCACACCCTGTATAACGCGTTATCCAGTTTGAATGACGTCTAATTCTATTGTTAACGCTTCTCCATATGCGATACATGAGAGGCGGGTTGGATTGGCAATTTTGAGTTTTGAGAGCAATCCCGATAATACCGCAAACACTCGTGTCAGACAGAACGTAGCACACAGCACCGAGTGACATTATCTAAAACAGTCCGTTTTTGTTGGCCCTGAGAAGGGCCTTTGGATTAGCCAAAAATAGAGAAAAAAAAACTTAACCATTGAAACGAAATGATGATGTTAATGATGATCTAAAATAGTAATACGTACATACTACGTGAACCTATGTGCTTAGCCTACATTTAATTGCGCCTAAATTTTACAGAATTACAAAAAATTGTGCCTTCACTTTTCAGATGACATAGATCTATCCATCCGTCAGCCATAGGACGTCCACTGCTGGACATATGCCTCCCCTTTAGATGTCCAATAAGACCAATTGGAAGCGGCTTGCATCCAGCGCGATCCTCCAGTCTTCAAATTAGGTCATCCGTCCACCTTGACCTATGACATAGATAAAACATGCTTTTCTAAAATTATAGAATTTTATGAAATAGAAAATGTAATAGAAAATATAATAGAAAATTGTAAAATATCTTGAGCCGATATATCTAGGTATTTTATTTTTATCATACTAAGAAAATTTGATTCTAAAAGTTCTCTTCATAGTTTGTCATAAAAAAACATTTTATTTTAGTTCTAGGAGTCCAAGGAGATACACATACGAGTACTTTTCAAAGTTGATCATATTAGTGTAATAAAGTCGTGTTAAACAAATGTCGAATAGAACAATAATATCCATGCAGTAAGTATACACGCACAATTTGTTTTGTACAGTATTTTCATTCAAAAATCTTTATTTTTATTAAGCAAATTGTTCCTTATTCTGCAATGAAATGGCAAACAAAAACATAATTATTTCGCGTACAAGGGTTGGATGACAATGGCGCCATGAGCACCGAGCACGATAGTGAATTTACCCTGTCTGAGGACTCATATTTCACAGTATGTAAACTTTGAGTTTGATGAAGTAAAGCGGATTACTAGCCAATTGGATTTAAAAAAATATCCGGCCAAGTTTGAGTTGAAGTCGCACACGAAGGGTTCTGTACTGTATTGGAGCCCCTTAATATATTTTTATCTTAATTATTTATATTTCAAGTCAATACACAAATAAATATTCTGTGAATATTTCAAGCGTCTACCTGTTACAGCATGAATATCGAGCAAAAAACGGCAAAAAATTCAGGTTTTTTGTATGGAAGCCCCTCTTTAATGTACTTTTTTTCGGTATTTCGGTTCCGTACCCAAAGGGTAAAAACGGGACCCTATTACTAACACTCAGCTGTCCGTCTGTCTGCCTGTCACCAGGCTGTATCTCATGAACGATGATAGATAGAACGTTGAAATTTTCACAGATACATGATTTTTTAGCCGTTTTTCGATCAATATCAATAATGGTGACAGGTAGATGCTTGAAATATTCACAGAATATTTAGCTGAATGTTTACTTCAATAATTAATTATTTAAATAAAATAAAACAAATATTTAAGGGGGGCTCCCATACAGTACGGAACACCTCCTGCACGAGTTCGACTCGTACTTACTTAGAAATACGTTACTTGTAAAAATTACAACGTCCTAGCTATCACAATTCATGAGATACAGCCTGGTGACAGACAGACGGACGGACAGCGGAGTCTATATCTCAAAAACACATGATCTTAGCAACTGCACACAAGCAAACTGTTCTGTACTTGGCCCATCTACCAACGTTCACAGCAGTTACCCCAATTTGTTACTACTGTCAACCACCGTACTCGCGGTTGCGTTATGCTAATAATACTAGGTCTCGACAATTGACAACGCCCTTGAATTTTTGTGTGTAGTTTTTCTCGCAGATGCTCTTGTAACACGCAAATATACATGGAGTGGCTTCGTGTCTGGAAAAATATAGGCCAAGTTGAGCATTGGATTATGGGAGGTTAATGGGCACATGAAAATGTAGCAGGATGTTTGTGTTGTTGTGGAGAAAGAGCACTTTTGGAGAGACTGAGAAACACAATTATTTCAAATATTATTTACTTGGCCATTTAATGATAATTATGAGCAATTTTTTCAAGCCGCTCCAACACCTTTAACCGATTTTAAAGCTCGGAAATCCTGATTGCTAGCTACTCAGCCTATAATAGGAATACTTTTTTTTGTAAAACGTAAATTAAATAATAATTAACATAAATTGATATAGTTGGATGATTATACTATGTTTTTTCTCTTATGTATAATATTTTGACTTTATACATTACATTACAAGTATTGTAACATTTCCAATATACATACGAACATAAAATCATGACTGTAGGCACTTACCCTATTTTTTTGTAGAATATCATTTTAGTTCATCATTTTATTTCATACAAGTCTATAAACTATTAGTTTAAAGAGTTAATTTTGTAATAAACATTTCAAAAAATTCAAAATAGAACCTGCATCTTTAGGAAAACCGTCCCAGGCGTTGCTAATAAGACTTATTGGAAGCGGTTCCAGTCTAGTGTGTTATTTTATAGTACGTAAGTTCGCGGCATTTCACTCCTCTTCATCTTCCTTCAAATCATAACCATGTCGCGTTCATCATAAAAAGAACTGCATATAATAAGTATTTTGTCTACATGTTTTTTTATGAAACCGCTCACATTTGTCTTCCGAGGCCTTCAACCATTTGCCAACATAATGTACCGATAAGAATACTCTCAGAAACAATATTAATCTCAGTGTGATTCATTCGTTATCGCTCAAACTTGCATGTATGCACTGCTGTTTATTCTGTGGGATGGCCGAATACGATAAATCAAAGGTAAAGATAGTATTGGGAAGAGAACACAATGAACGTAGAAAGGTTAAAAATGTTTATTCATAATCTGTAAACGTTAAATTAGAACAAACTGATTTAGTTCATACTCGCAAATCTTGTTCTGATTTAAGTACCTACTTAAAAAATCGCCAAATATTAGCAAAATCGGCTTATAAATAGCCCGACAGTAAATTTCTCCCTTTTTGAGGGAAATAGCCCCACCAAAAATCCCCTACGACAAAAAAATCATAGATATATCGAACCTGTGTACTAAGTTTTGTCCAGATCCGTCGAAAAATGCGACCTGTAAAGAAACACCAACATCTGGACCGACGAAGGCAAAATCGCCGCGTTAAAACGTTCGCTCACTCAATCCGTGCAACAGTTGCCAGTTTCGGTAACCTTCCCTTTTGATTCCAACCAATAAATTATCCAGGTGATGCCCAACTAGTACATTGATAGCATAAATGTATGCGGAGATGCACGTAACGGTAAGCGCAGCGTAGGACGTCCACCCACAATGTGGACGGATGACCTCATTAAGACTTATGTCCAGGAGGTTTATGTCCAGCAGTGGAGGTGCTGTGGCCTATGGCTGATGGATAGATGGATGTGGAGATGCCCTCAGCCTCCGTATATATGTAGGTATAACTTTAGAAAAGCAAAACACTGAAATTCAACAATACATTATTTTATTTGGGTGGTAAGTACTGTTTTGGGGCTCGTAATGCACATCATCGTTCCCTGGTTTGGAGCCAGCATATTCGCTAAGGCCTCTGAACGGTTCACACCAAACCAACCAATTACTATTTAGGGACTTTAGATCTTCGTTACTATTTAGGGACTTAATGATACATGGAAAGCAATTAATTTACATGTAAACCTTTAATTTTATGCAAAAATTAAAAAAAAGGCATATGAGATTGGAATACGCCATAAGAAGAATATATGTTGTTTATTTAGATTAAATGCTATTTCCGGTATGCATATGATTCATATTTCTTAATATTGTTGCGGTCACAGGAATTTGTTGCGGGTCGTTTATATTCATTCTTTTGATTTGTTGCTTCGGTTCCTTTTATGATTCATGCCTAAATTCATTGTTATCCGTTCAGTCTACAATGTTGCTCGTCTTCGTTTCTTGTGATAACTGTACAGTTATTTCTTCAAGTAGTAGTAGATCTGTAGTAGAGTTTTAGGCTACAGATATTTGCTCATATGTACAGAATTATGTACTTTTTTTGAACATCGTGTTCAGTTCATTGCAGCCTACTGCAGGAAACAAGCCTCTTTTGCCAAATATATCTAACCTGAACATAAATAGTTGCATGTTAAAATAAACATTACCAAATGGATTTGTTAACAACTAAAACTAAAACATCATCAGTTTGATAAAATAAATCAATAATTTGCCGTATGAAATAATAAAGATAACTATAAAGGTTTCTTTTGAAATTTGAGATCATATGCCATAAAAACTATTTTTTTTCCTTATAATTACAAACTTACACTACATTAAATATTGATTTCTAGCCGAGTACTGAAGTCTTGCCAATAGATGTAATTTGGTGTAACTTACTCGAACGCGCATGTGACGTCAAAATGTTATACCTTACTACATGTAAAGCATTAGGAATAATGCCAAGTCGATGATGTAAAGTATAACATTGGTACGTCACTTGACACCTGACCCAGCCAAGTGCCGCGGCTAGGAATAAATTTTTAATGTTGTATAACTTTGCAATTATTATTGAAAACTAAAAAAATATCTTTACATTTAACACAGAAAAATAATAATTCAAAAGACCAATTCTCAAAAGCATTTGCGAATTCTATTATGAACAAACATATGTATGTAAGTAAGTATACAAGTATATAATGTGTCTTGTCTATCTATGCTAAGAATCTTGTGCTAAAATAGAAGCTACTCAATTAACTTAAAGCTATTCTTGAAGCAAACAGGCATCTTTATAACCAAGCCCTAACAGTACTTAGTAACACGATAAAACCGAATCAATAGTGCTCTCGTACCGTGCCAAGTTGTAATAAACGTATGAAAAGTGAACCGAGCAGAATCATTTGTTCTAAGCTCCTCCGGTATTTCGCTATAACTTCTATTTCAAGGCGGTAGAGTTCAGAATAGAGTCGAATCAAAATAGTTCTTATGTAAACATGTCAGTCCTAGAATGAAATTAATGATGCCAGTATTGCAAATCGTTTGTTGGAAACTTGTAGCGTGGCAGACGGTCTTTGTTATGTGATTTTTCCCACAGCAGCAAAATGTTTTAGCATTTTTAGAGTTCCGTACCTCAAAAGGGAAAACGGAATCCTTCTAGGATCACCATGTTGTCCGTCTGTCTGTCCATCCGTATGTCAAGACATTTTATTTCTAGAATGCGCGGAGTATCAAGTTGAAATTAAAACTACGTAACAGACTCTCGTGCAGCTGTGTAAAAATCAAACTTCTCGGTGAACGTAAAAAAAATTACAACCGTTTGTGTCGCAAAAAAACAGTCATATAGTATATCGAACTCACAAGATAATCAAAACCTACGGGGTACTTGCTGTTGACCTAAAACTATAAAATATGGCAAGAAGCATTGTTTTAGAGTACACATACGAGTAATAGAAATAAATCTGAAAACAGCACATTTTAAATATAATCATAAAAAATCTGGCCTAAATGCAAGAAATGGGGGACCAGATTTTAAAGAGGGTTGTGTTAATTTTTTGTGTGTTTGATTTTAAAGTGGTGAGTTGGTTAATCGTATCATGTAGGGTATCATATGAAAAAACTTCGTTTCCGGAAACTGAAACAGGTTTTTGATTCTTTTTACTATGTGTATTTTTTCAGTTTATGAGAACAAACGTATTAAATTTATTAATTTAATTAAAATCTATTGATTGTGACAAAATTTTGGATTCCTATCTTTCTTCCCAAAAATTTTAACAACTTATATCCTGATTTCCTAAAGTTTTTGGGATTTGTCCGGAAACGTCGGTGGGCGAAACTGACTCGCACTTGTCTGGTTTATTTTATTTTTTTCTTTAGACGCGTACTTAATCTTATAAATGTAGTACATGGCATGGTAAGTTTAAGACATTTGTCTATGACTATTACTTTTGTTTCTCTGTTCTATAAGTAATTATTTAACAGCGCACAATTGTAGAGCAATTGTAATCAGAAGTTGCTTATTAACTATTTTGCTTTTTGCATTGCAAAGTTTATACTCGTACGAAGGCTTCTTGTGGAATTTAGTAGTTATTTTTCAGTAAAATACATTACTGTAACTTGCAGAGTTTTATTATTATCTGAAGCTAATCAAATTCAAATAATAACAAAATACGTACTTCAGATTTTGGGGAGATCCGGAGCACTGCAATTTTTTTTCTTTTTGAACTTTTTGTCTGATAACTTTTTTGATTTCTCACAATGTGCGTATTGAATAGCTTATAGATGACGTTTTTAAACCAATTTTTATTTCGTATAGGTTTGCGTTTGACTATATACTGCCTGATGTTAAGCAGACATGCGGTCTAGGGTGTAGCATCTCTTCTTACTTAATTTATCATTTTATTTCCTTTTTATCTTCTTATTTGCTAGGCTAAGTATCACACTTAAGTTCGTTTACTAGCTTCAGATTTTGTCTAGAACGGATTTTTTCAACAAGTTGTCATGAAATAAAAAAATTGAAAACTTTCAGGTTTTTAATATTTCAATCCTACGAGTATATATCTTCAACCTTTCACCATTTTAGCGAAGTAACACAAGCGCTAAATCAGGCATCAGACAGGCCACATTTACATACGAGGGGTGACAAAGAACAAAGGATTCCGTGCTTTTATATTTATTTTCTTTTTAAATACTGTCCGATACGCTATCGCCAAAGGCGTAGCGCGGCCAGTAAATCATTAAACCTTTGAAATATATCATGTCTGTGCGATATATTTTTCGTACGATAATTTATTCACTTGTGATATAAAAGTGATGTTATCGAGTGCAGTATTGTTTGAGCATGTGGACAGTTATATGTACTGTTATTTGGTGCTCTAGTTAATGTTTAATTTGTTTTATTTATTAATAATTGAATTTTCCTTTAATCATTTTGTCCATACGTATGTCTGAATGCAAAATATGGCGATAGAAATAAATAAATAAATGTAAATAATAAATATTAGGGGACATCTTACACACGGTCTCTGACCCCAAACTAAGCAAAGCTTGTGATAATTATGGCTGCCAGAGACTGATATACTACATATACATATTTTTTAATATAGATAGTAACTAAATAATACCCATACACAGAGCAAATACCTCTATTCATCACATAAATACTTGCCGCCCTGGGTGGGGATCGAACCCACGCCTCTTTGACCCAGAAGTTAGGGTCACTAACCACTGAGCCACCTGATGCAGTCAAATAAATAGTTTTATTTATTAATTAGTAAGAAACAGTTTCATTTATTCTCATTATTTTTACAAAATATGAGACTAACCCTAAAAATACGAAAATATAATTAACTGTGTCTTGCATATTGTGCAGGTTCGACTAAATTTATGTATAAGTCGTGTTTTTTTCTTCACGGTTTGAACGTTGGTCCCATATTTGACTGTGATAAGCACAACTATATCTATATCCTACTAGTAGCTACAGTACAGTAATCTACTCTATATAATTATGATGGTACATAGACAATACAATGAATAATGTGAATTAGGTATGATGTCGTAATTTTAGGTCATGTGATGTTTAAAATCAGGACACAATTTATGGCTAAATATGAACCTAATTTAGATTTAAAACATATCGGCTAAGATAGACCAGGCAAGTAGTCCTTATTTAAATATTCATCGTGATTATCAGCCACATAATTCACAAATTGGCCTTGGTCTTACAGTCAAAGACTTAACTTTAGTCTAAGATAAATATTGGACTAAAGTCACCCTTAAAAGTTTGTGCATAAGTTAACAGTGACCGTGTAATAATCTATTTACAGGGTCATAGGTATTAAACGCAAAACCTTTTAAGGGCGGGGACTAGTACATCTAGACAAACAACTTTTGTTCTAGGACTTTTGGAAATTCACGAAGAAAAAAATCAGCTTTTTCATACAAAACGTTCGTCAACGTGCGGCAAAATGCATGGAGAAGTGATTTTTTTTTGCGAATTTTAAAAAGTCTTAGCACAAAAGTTGTTAGTCTAGATGTACTAGATCCGGCCTTTGCGTTTAATACCTATGACCCTGTATGATTATATTTTAGGAAGGGAAAGTGGTTAAAAACTTCATTATTCTTTTCCAATAGCTGTCACGTATAGAAACGGGCAGTCAATTGAATTTCAAACGAAATCAAATCGTTCGGTAGAAGTTTGAAGAAGACTTCTTGTCCCAAATTCGAAGACTGAATGTAGTTTAAGAAAATTGGATTAAGCGAAGCAAATTTTATTTAGAAAAAGTTTTAAAAATAGGCTCTTGGCTAAGAACGAGAGAAAGTAGGTAAAAGGATTTCTTCAAACCCTTTTTCAGTTATACCCAAATGAAATTGGGCAAAATATTCTACTATTGAATCATTTTAAATTAAAACTTACTGCTGGGATTTGAATATTCTATTTTTTTTTTTAATCACAATGAGTTTAGTTTGACTATGGAAACTAACGTGGTTTTCGTACATTTTAATTAAGTAAAACACAGGTGTTACTCACGTTTGATCAATAGTACTAGCACGCGGGCTCGTCTCGCATAGCATGAGACTATGCGAGACGAGCCCGCGTGCTAGTATTCCGACCTTGAGAAAGATCGCCAAATGCGATCGAAACTATAGTAGTATCCTACTAAAAATCAAACGTGAGTAACACCTGTGTTTTACTTAATTAAAATGAGTTTAGTTTGATACAGATGTGAAAGATTTAAACTTTTTCTCATATACATATTGCGTACCCTATTTCCTATTCTAATTTTCATTCTAATTGTTTTCGGTTCCATATAGAAATAATTCATAGTAGTAGGTATTTAGACCAGAAACTGCGTTAATACATTTTAAAATTAAACATATTTTTTAAGAATCATTGCATTATTTAATAGTAAGTCTCAATTCAAAATATCTACATAATAGCCAAAAACAATGTATTTAATTACAAGATGCACTATCTGCTGCTTAATTAAATCGAAACGTTTAAATAAGTTAACGTAGTTACCTACTCTTTTAATGGCAATGTTGATAACGTTAACTTTGTCGGTTTTAAAAAAAAGATACTCATGTAAAGTTTCATATTTCGAATAAAAGTTCAGAAAAAAAAAAACAACCAAACCGAACCAAAACCGCTGGCTCGTGTGCGATTAATTTACGTCGTGTAATTTGGACAGCATCGATGATAAATTATGGCAGAACGGCTCCCACACGACCACTGTACGACCTGATTACATTGCACTAGCACGATTATATTATAGTTATATTTGGCTAACAATTCACCTCATGGAAAGTGATGTAGCGGCTATAGAACCATAGACTTAGAACAACTGTACTGTACTTTCAACAACTCACCTGATGGAAAGTGATGTTGCGGCTATAGAAGCATAGATATAGAACAACTGTACTGTACTTTCAACAACTCACCTCATGGAAAGTGATGTTGCGGCCATAGAACTATAGATTTAGAACAACTGTACTGTACTCTCAACAACTCATCTGATGGAAAGCGATGGTGCGGCCACAGAACACTTAGATTTAGAACAACTGTACTGTAACTGTTCTCTCGACAACTCACCTGCTGAAAAGTATGTACTGTTGTACTGTACTATAACGTTGTGTTGTTCTAAATCTAAGTGTTCCATGGCCACCACATCGCTTTTTATCAGGTGAGAAACAAACTAGATATCTAACTGACAAAATACTACTATATACGATTGTTTACTGCTGGCTATGATTCATGGGTAGGTACACCCTTAAAAATTAAATGGCGTACTTATATGAATGCACCAAACTCCATTGGGCCAGTGTTGTGTATATGGCTCAATCGCCATTTACGGGTAAGCTTATGTGCAGCAACGAGCTATTACAAAATCGGCCAAGTGCGAGTCGGAGTCACGCACGAAGGATTCCGTACCATGTTGGAGCCCCCTTAACCCCATTCCTCTAGCCATTATTAAAAGAGAGCAAAACACTCCAAGAAATGAACACTCACGTATGTTGTACGGCAACCCCCTTAAATATTTATTTAATACAGTTTTTAGTAATTGTTGTTATAGCAACAACAGAAATGCATCATCTGTAAAATTTCAGTTGTCTAGCTATCACGGTTCATGAGATACAGCCTGGTGACAGACAGATGGACGGACATCGGAGTTTTAGTAATAGGGTCCCGTTTTTACCCTTTGGGTACGGAACCCTAAAAAGGCCGATACAGTACAGTACTGCTATATTATTTTTATGTACTACCGAACTAATCGCGCACTGAAAATATGAGATACATATATAAATACCTCATCATTAGTACTAAGTACTACATCTTCAAGCAGGAGCGCGGTGGAGGCACACTGGGTCTCGCGCTGTGGTTTGCCGCGGAAGAGTGCGCAAGCGTGCTTATAGCCCCACCAGTACTAAGCGCTGTAATGGAACATTCCAGGAGTTATAGTGGATATATCGACGAGTAGGCAGAACTCCCACATAACCACCCGCCTGCCTCCACGGCGTAGTGATATTCATATGGTGCCGCCACACTCTCCACGATGCACGAGCACCGCACCGCAGCTGTAGCTAACTTCACATCGTGTACAAGTATACAAGTCGGCGATGTGAAGTTAGCTACAGCCGCGGTTCTCGTGTCGCCTCGCATGGAGAGTGTGGCAGCACCATTATAGGATTTTCCCTGGATACAAAAAAAAGGTGTACTAAAAGGTTATATTAGTACCTTAAGCTAACTTAAAGACGGCAGCGTAACAACAAAGCTAATATTTCCTGTTATAAAGTAATAAATTTCAAAAATCTCAAGTATAGCTTAATTAATGATCGCACCCACGCTACTCCTCCAATTATCACCTTCGCCTTATAAAACATCAAAAAGCTGCCAATTATGATCCAATATCTTAGATTGGTATTATAGCAAAACAAAATTTTAAATTAATTAATTTCAACAAAGGCTATCTAAAAACAACGCGTCGTAAAAATTAAGTTTGTTTTAATTGCAAAATGGATATCTTATGTCACGAAATTGCATTAAGGAGAAAATGCTTACAAGTTTATGGATACTAAATCTACAAAAAAAATCTGCACACTACAAAACAGGTATGGGTACCATTGCCAGCATAATTTATCAGCTTTGTCTGATACTTTTAAAAACTTAACAACATGACAACTCGTAGTATAAGGTCTTCAACTAATGTTTGTTTTAAAAGATACATTATTTTACGAAGTTATTCGATCTTTAATGATTGTATCAAGCGTAGTAAGTCCAATGCTGGACATATGATCTCCTTTTCCAATTCGACAAGTTGGAAGCGGCTTGCATCCACCGTTTTTCTGCTGTATTGATAGCCTTGAATATGAAAAAATAACTATGTTCTTACATAGATATTGGTTCATGTACGGCTAGGATGTCGCCAAATGTACAAACATATTTTGTGTTGAGTCGAACAATCCAGGCAGTAATATTAATTTTTGGCGATTGTTGGTGTAGCCATACTGATCTTTATCAGGGATATCTCCAAAATTATTAAAAAATGGCAACGCTCCAACACTAAAATAAATTACGTTGTAGCCAAACTCGTTTTTAATGTAAAGCTAATTGGTTTTAAATTCAAAGCCAATACAGAAACAATTCGAATGCAGTGAGTGAGTGACTAATGGATAATAGGTAGTAATTATTTTTAATGGTAAAGTAATGTGACAAATTGGTTTTTGTAATTAAATGGAATCAGTACTTTATCATTTATCGCAACATGGGCAATACATGAAATTCTTAAGTTAGTAAAAAATAATGATGCCATATCTTTAAATTTTTAACCGACTTCCAAGAAGGAGGAGGTTCTATGTTTGTCTGTATGTATTTTTTTGTGTATGTCCTGTCCATCGATAATTTAGCCAATTGTGAACCGAATCGAAAAAAAAAGTTTTTGGTACTAAGGGGTATACTCCCGAGGTGGTCCCATTTAAATTTTACAGTAATCGAGTGAGCCGATCTCGAGAATCGGTTTTTGAAAAATTAACAATAATTAAAACAATTCTAGCCAATTATTCGAATTTTGTACACGATGGAAGGCGGTTTTGCCTTTTTTTTGTGGGAAAAATAATTGTGGTACCTATATTTTACTTCTTTGAAACCGTGATATATGCGTTTTAGTTAAATAAGAAACTTTTTAGGGTTCCGTACCCAAAGGGTAAAAACGGGACCTTAAGGTCCCTTTTTTACGGACAGCGGAGTCTTAGTAATAATTATTACTAAGACTCCGCTGTCCGTCCGTCTTTCTGTCACCGGGCTGTATTACAACAATACAACGTTCTGACTAACAAAAACTCAGCAAAAAAAAAACCAAAAATATGTAAAAGTTCTGTAAAAATTAAAAATACTCTTACGATCTCATTTATATGCAAACTTGCTTAGTTATAATTGTTTAAAGTTTTACTGCTTTTTAACTATATGTTTTGCCAAATGAATAACTTTAATATATTTTTAAGACATTAACTACCGTGATATCATTTTAATTATTGACTTTTTCGACAATTCAAAGCATTTTTATGTGTAGACGTTACTTTATTACGAATTTACCAGTTTTCTCTTAATCACTTCAATCATAACTTATTTTAATCTATATTTTATTCAAAGAATTTCATTAGAAACTTCTTGAATACAAGATTTCTACGATGCGGCGTGTGACCGTATCCATATCTGGTATTAAGTACACAGATGAAACATTTTAAACGCTGTAATACAGGGTTATCTAGAACTGGTATACAAAGCCGGAAGTAGGTGATTTGGACCATCAATTTGAACCACTTTTCCAAAGCGCCAACCCTGTTTTCAAGAAAATAAAATCAGCTGTTTCATACATTTTGGCGATTTTGAGTTGCAATTTTATGTGAAACATGATTTTTAGGGTTCCGTACCCAAAGAGTAAAAACGAGACCCTATAACTAAGACTCCGATGTCCGTATGCCCTTCTGTCTATCACCAGGCCTTATCTCATGAACCGTGATAGCTGAAATTTTCACAGATGATGTATTTCTGCAACAAATACTAAAAACAGAATAAAATTAATATTTAAGGGGGGCGGGCTCTCATACAATAAACCTGATTTATTAGACGTTTTTTGCTAAATATTAATAATGGTAACAGGTAGATGCTTGAAATGTTCACAAAATATTTAGTTGTATATTCACATCAATGATAAATTTAAAATAAAATAAATATTTAAGGGGTGCTACCATACAGTACGGAACCCTCCGTGTGCGAATCAGGCTCGTACTTGGCCAATTATTATCTTCTAATGCCGGGTTGGCTCTGTAGTAAAAGTTCTTCATAATGATGGTCTTTACCGCCCCTTTTCAGCAAACCAAACAACAAAGTAAAAACAAGCAAGCAGATAACCCTGTATAGAATTGATGATTCCGGCTAGAACGGGCACCACTTTTATTATAATAATGATTCCGGCTACCGAACCTCAATTTAGATAACAAACAATATTACTAATAAACGAAAAATCTACGACAAGACAAGTCGTTTTATAGTAATAAAACCGTTTAATTTAAAATGATGAACTTGTATCTTCTTTTAGGGCCTCTATAAGATATCGTGAAATAGTACTATACATACGTAATAAGATAGGTAAACGTAGTAAGTCTAAATATAATAGTAATAGCTTGTACAATACAATACACAATAGCTTTATTTTCACACCAGTGCGAGCATAACAAAAACAAGCTTAAACTAGAAAATAGTAAACAATCCGGTAGAATAATGGGCGGCCTTATCGCCTGCAGCGATTTCTTCCAGGCAACCTAAATGAAATAATTTAAAAGAAAAATGTTAATGCGGAGCTTGTATACAGCTACCTTTAACTTTTCATCTACTCATCATTCATAATTACTGTACGCGCGCGAGTTGAATGCAGTCGGGGTCTGAGGTAAAGAGCGGGAGCATCTCCCCCCGCTACCCGCACGCCCGACCTCACGCGCCTGGGCGGGTTGGGCGTGCGGATAGCGGGGGGAGACATTCGCATTCCTAAGCTCTGCATTCAACTCGCGCGCGTACAGTACTTAATATTTAATGAATACGCTGACTAATCATCTAGATGTAGGTACTTATTCATTTCGAATAAATATTAAGAATCATAATAGTGTCATAGGTACAGTGCGACACAAAAGAGATGAAATTAATTATTCAGGAACTAAATTATCACTTTTGCTGGAACCACAATCTGAGCTGTCAAATCATTAATATCCTAGCATTTTTATCGTTTTGTTTTATTTTGTTGATTGTGAACTGGAAAACAGTATCATTATGCAAAAAATAATGCAAAATATGCTAACAAAGCGATGGTAAATTATTTATGTATACTAAGTTGCCAGTTGTCATCAGGAATTTATCTTTTCATGACTTTAAAATAAAACTTAATTTTTTTTTTATAAATAATGCATTTTACAAGCTAGACGACTTTATGAAAATTAGACTGACTGAATCTTCGTTTCAATTTTAGTATTTTTTGTTTATTATTATATGGACTATTTGATTTATTCATCTTGACATATTTCTGATTGTATTAATTTAAATTTTGACATTATTTTATTTTATTTTTTACTTTACTGAATTGTTTGATTATGAATTTAACTATTATTTTGAGTTTAATGTATTTAGATTATTAAGCTGGAATTTTATATATAATTTTTAAAGCAACATGTACCTGACTTACCTAATATAACGCAACTTTGTTATAAGGTCAATAAAGAATCTGAATCTGGTAGCGACCTCATTTATTTTCAAGTCTTTATGTCGCACTGTATCTGGGGGCACGGCAGTACCCCCGCCAAGTCGGGCATGGAGGCTTTGTTTTGTACCAAAAGGTCTATTACCTTTAAGTTGGCGATGGAGAAACAATTTTAGTATGCCGAATCAAAAGTCTTGGCGGTTGTAACATTAGCTACGACAAGGGTTGGGTTTCACGCAACTTCTAGACGCCAAAAAGATCCACATTCTGCCTGTTCGCTTTTTCTGAGTCTACATATATTTTTTTTTAATTTTAAGTCTTAATTTATCACTAGATGTCGCTAGCGTCGCGCTGCCATCCGCTGAATCGCGCAAACGTTTGTCGGCCGCGCGCGGTGACTACATTGGAAGTTACTACAGTTAACTATTCCACATAAGCTGGACATAGGCCTCCTTTATAGATATTTTTATACGTGTCTCGCACAATATTTGTGCTGAGAACTGATAAACCCTTGATAAAGAATCATTAAAATAAATGTAACAAAATATACATAAGCACAATACCAGTGTACATGCATCCAGGTAGTACCGGTAAAATGATTTACATGAGGTATATTTTGTTCGAGCTCGTAGGCTCATATAACATTTTTGAAGTGAGTGTATTATTCTAGGGATTGAACATGTGAAAAAAGTATTTTGTTTAACATTATAATTAAGTTACATAATTGCTTTAGTAAAGCAATACATTTATTGTCTGATGAAAAATATTCAACCAAAGGAGGTAGGCACAGCAACGCATTTTAAAAAAACGCCTGAGTCTTCCCGCTAAAGTACAACGTGGGTTATCATACTACTACACGGGACTTATCGCGCAATAAAGCTTGAGATATGAGCTAATTAAGTACCTCTTTTTGATGATATGTATGATAATGTGTTCAAATCGCGAAAGTTTAAAAATACAACGTGGGTGTCTTCAAATCCCGAGTTTATGGGTAAGTAAGTAAGTTCGTATAGGCCGGGTGGCTAGCCCTGGTGTCAGAGTTTATGGGTATCTTCTAGGTAAGCTTGCTGCACCCTACACCGCAAATCTGCTTAACATCAGGCATTATGTAGTCAAACGCAAACCTATAAAAAAATTTGATTCGGTCTACACCGCATTCTTAGCTTACACATTTATTGTTGCCTGATCAATTCACATTATCGACTGCCTCGGTGCCTCAGTGGTTAGTGACCCTGACTTCTGGGTCAAAGAGGCGTGGGTTCGATCCCCACCCAGGGCAAACATTTGTGTGATGAACATAGGTGTTTGCTACAGAGCAGAGCCGCGGAGGAGTGCGTGAGCGTTCCCGTAGCCCCATCGAGCACACAGCTCGATGCGTAGCCCCAACGCCAGGCGCAGTGGTGGAACACCCAGGGGTTTTGGTGGGTATACTGTCCAGTCGGCAGGACTCCCACGTAACCACCCGCCTGCCCTCGAGGTGTGGTGGGATCTGTAAAAGATTTCCCCTGGATAAAAAAAGGTGTTTGCTCTGTGTCTGGGTGTCATTTAGGTACTATCTATATAAGTATGTATTTAAAATATGTATATGTAGTATATCAGTCTCTGGTAGCCACATCATAAGCTATGCTTAGTTTGGGGTCAGAGACCGTGTGAAGATGTCCCCTAATATTTATTTATTCATATTTTTTATTCACTGAAAACTTTAATCGCGTCTAAATCTAGCTGAGTTTCAAAATAGCGCGCTTACATCAAATTCGTACCAGAACCAAATACATTCTATCTGACCATGACATTTGGTTCAAACCAACCCATATGTCGTGGAGTCATGACTGAATCTAAATGCCCTTTGCACCGATAGTAACCGCTCTAGATTCGAAGAACTTGACCTTTTTGATGTTTTGCATTGACAGATAGTTTTGAAATCATCGTAATAACTTGTACTTTTTAAATGTTTGAAGTCCCGAATAAATAAGTACCTATCTACCAGGTAAGCGTGCTACACTCTAGCACGCATATCTGCTTAACATAAGGCAGTATGTAGGCAAGGCAACTATTCAAATTAAAAAAAAGTTTGGAGTCACACAACTTAAGACTACAATAATTATTTGTGTACAGAATTCGAATAATTTTCACGAATCGATGTTACATCAATGTACTCGTACATTTTTGTTTGTTTATCAAAAACGGCTGATTCTGATAAATTTTATAGATATTCTCTGGTAATATATCTTTATAGAGGATAATCTTTTAAACAAAAAAAATTTTTTTTAACCGGTTCACAATTGGCGAAAATAATGATGAGCATACATAAAAAACTGACGAACATAGAACCTCCTCCTTTTTGAAAGTCTGTTAACTACAAAAAAATATGCTCTGACAATGTTTAGTGATAGATCTGTTTTAAAAAAGTAAAGAAACTAAAAACAATAAAATTGTAGTTATAGGTACTGTACTGTACCAGCCTTTTTGAATAGTCCACTGCAGGACGTAGGCCTACCCACGAAGGGTGATTGGGCCATATCCACTGCGCTGGCCCAGCGAAGCGTGTGTGTATTCATATACGCCATCGAATTTCTTCTACGGATGTATGCAGGTTGTCTCACGAAGTTTTCCTTCACCGAAAAGCCAATGGTGTGAAATTCCGTACATAAATTGCAAAGAACTCGTTGGTATGGGACCGGGATTTGGACCTACGACCTCACGATTGTAAGGCGGGTGTCATTACCACTAGACCACCACGGCTGTTACAGGTACCTGGAACAAAATGTATCGAGTCCTTATGCTGTATTACGCAAAAACATATGGATAAACATAATTAAGATACGAGCAGAACTTACTGTTCTTTTCTTAAAGACTAAAACTAAAATATGTATATTGTAGCGCTACAAATAGTTTTTACCGATCAATGATGTTATTTAAAGTAAAAGTATCGAGACACTATTAAAGTACAACCAAAAAAAAAAAAAAAATACACTTATTCCTTTCACAGCGATAACTCGTATAAGTTTTATAATTGGAAAAGATTATCATTTTGTACGCATTAAGTACCACCGGACGTACGCTGTCGTTTTCGTCCCATTCTTTAAAGTTAAACTACACGACAGTACACGACTACATCGGAAATTAGCTTCGTAATTAGCCCGACTTTCTGTAACAAAGAACCCATACGAGACTACAAAATGCGAGCGAAAAACAAAACGAACACAATTAATTGACACGCATGCCCATGTACATACAATCGTATAATTAAGATCGGCGTGGGCAGACGTGATTGTAAAGTTCCATGCATTCACAAATCGATGGCATTAATATCTTAATCGAGGTCTGGCTAAAGCTGTCCACGATTAAGCCGATAGGATTAAACTAGGTTTTAGAGAGCATTTGAAATATTTTTATACGACGAAAGGGAGGAGATTCTCAAGTCGACACTTTTATTTTTTTATGTTAAAGATATATCATCAGCAATTTACTGCCATATCATTAAGATTGACGTAGACAGTCGTGATTGTGAAGGATTGTGAAGTTCCGTGCATCGGTGCAAATTGATGGCAATAATATTTCAATTCGGTGCTTAGCTTAAACGGTCGGCGATAATACCAGGTTTTGGAAAGCTTTCAAAATCTTTTTTGAAGTAAAAAAAGTTTGTTTAGCCCTTGGCACGTATGCCCATGTATACACAATGGCATTATTAAGATCATGTGGGAAGACGTGATGGCAAAAATCCTTGCATTCACAAATCGGTGGCATTAATAATCTTAGTTCCAGGCTGTGGCTAAAGCGGTCCGCGATAAAACTAGGTTTTGGTAAGCTTCCAAAGAACTTTGTTAGTATAAAAGGGCTTACTTGGAATCTTGTACTGAATAGGGTATTACAGTCATATTTGAAAAGTATCTCAATTAGATTCTGTAGGGCTAATAAACCACTAAAAAAAAAAACAAAAAAAGAAATTCAGGCTTTAAGTGCTTTAAAACTGCATTTTAATTTTACAGTTTCAAAATTTCGCGCGTAATTTACGAAAACGATTGATGTCAATATTTTACTCTATGGTTACGAATGACGTCACGATGCTATGTAAACAATGCGCAATATTTCTCACGACAGTGTCTTTGACAGCTGACATTGACACTGCCATTCTATAGTTTTTAATTTTTACATAGCATCATGACGTCATCACATAGCTGCGCCTATTTTATGTACAGATTAAAAAAAAAACCGAATGTTTTGTATTGATTTTTAAAATTTATTTTGATGTTTTGTGATCTAAAACTAACATTTTCCGATTGCTTTTTGCCTAAGCTATCTCAAAAATACATTTACAGATTTTTTCTCGTCCATAGTAAAATACCCTATTGGGACTGCTGACCGTACAGGTGGAAAGACGAAGTAGGGAAACATCTTCGTGAGCTTAAGCACGATACCAGGCACGAACTTCCTAAGACATACAAAAGTGCGACTATTACCTACTATCGGGTGAAAAGAGACACTGAAGATCGCAGCGATAAAAGACGTTCAAGTACTGTTTAATAGTTCAGATCGTAAAAGAGCTAGTGCACATAAAATTAATTAACTCCATTCAACCAGCACAACAGTAACAGATACACACAAAACAGTAAGTTTTAATACGACTGACACTAATACGACAGCTAATTTCATCAAACAGCTACATATCTCATTACCCGTTGCTGCTTAAAATAAATTTTCAGCGAACAATTTAAATAGTAATCTAACTAATCATACTACTTAAAGCACAGACTACAAAACCTAAACTGACAAAAAAGATCAATCATACCGTTTGCAAAACAATCGCTTGAACATTTATCAGTCTGTGGCTCATGTTTGTTCCCCGAATACCGTTCTTGAAATTCTCATCATGTAGGTTGCGCTGAATTAAAGGTCGCCGATAACCTGGGGTGGGCCTGCATTAATTAAATAATTATGACATATTGTCCAAAATGTACAATGGAAGGGTTCGCTGATAAGCAACAATGGGCATGGAAATGTTCATTATTAATTCCGAACGGTTGTTTTGACTGTGTTATCTCTAAGCATGCAAATATTTGTAATTATAGGTATCTGTATGAATTTACAATGGTATTAATTTTTGGAAGCTGTGATGTCGTACTTTAAGGGTAGCTACTGAATAACAGAAAAATGTAAAAATACGAGTATCAGTCCCATTTATTTCGTAATTCCAAATGTAGAATAGAACCGCGTACAGGTTGAATAAAATCAGCTCCTTGATTATTGGAACTCGATTTATGAGGTATAATACAACTGATAAATTATTCGTATACTAATTTCATTGATGCAATGATATATAAATGACTGATGGTCATAAGGTTCTCGAGTGGAGACCACGTATCGGCAAGCGCAGCGTAGGACGTCCACCTACAAGTTGGACAGATGATCTCATTAAGACCGCAGGATCACGCTGGATGGAAGTCGATTCCAGACATGCATCAACCGGTCTCATTGGAGATCTATAGGGGAGGCCTATTCCCGGCAGTGGACGTCATATGGCTGTTGGATGGGTGAATGATTTAGTTATAGCAAAATGTATACCTATATTTTAAATAACGAGCCAAAAAATATAAAAAATCAGATCATGTATTGTTCTACGCTTGTGCATGTCAATCTAAGCAATTGATGGTAGGTAATCAAATATTTACTATTATATTTTAAAAGCAATGAAAGCTTGATTCATTAAAAACACATAATTAGAGAGTATACATAGGTAGGTATGCCTACTTTATCCTCCACTGAAATCGATTGAGGAAAATCCCGCATTTTCTCACCAATAAGTTTTGGTGCTGCGATTGCATATTTCCGAATCTATTCCTTTCTGTCTATGCAGCACTTTGCCCAGTAATTGGTTCCGAGCTATCTGCGTCATTACATCAGGTTTTTTCCGCTTTTTTATTTCGGATTCTTCCATTTTTTTATTCCGATTTCCTTGTCTGATCCTGACCGCGATCGCCGTTTGTTTTTGATTCAATTGCTTTTTTTATGCACCGATTGCTATCATTCGATATGATATTGTTTGTCGTCGAGATTAATAAAGAATACTTATCTATAGTTCTCGAGTTATGAAAATGGGTTTACGATATGTAGGTACTAATTTAATACAATTTTTTTTTAGAATTTGTAGTAGTGCTGTGTAAAGCTAAATATATCATTAGAGTTGATGTTTAGTAGATAATTAATTAGCATTCAATTTAATTTTGAGTATTTTACTTTAAATATTTAGTTTTAATTCTAGATTATCGTTTTCCTTTTAGTTTTCATGATAAAACTGTTTAATCCATACTAATAAAAGGCTTCTTCTATTATATACCTAGCGAGATAAATCTTACTGTTTGCAAATACCTAAAGCCATGCTTAGAGCTCGAAATTTGTATTATCCTAGACTTCAAAAGTACAGTATACAACACAATCACTTCTATACACACATACATAAACCACAAACCCCTACACTACCACATCTAGCTCAATACAAGTATTACACAACTTTCAACATCATCTAGATAACCCTTCTTACTGTTTTAAGAAGTAATTCCTAAGGACTCCGCATTACTCGTACTTATGAGTGGCGACACTAAAATCAAAATTACAATATTTACCTACAATTGGAAATGCAATTATCAGAATATGCAAACCCGGGAACAAACCACAAACCCCCTGCACTACAACATCTGGCACAACACATCCTTGAACAAGATCAAGCGTACTTATGAGTGGCGACACTCATATGTACGACAAAATTACAATATTTACCTACAATCGGAAATGCAATTATCAGAGTATGCAAATCCGGGAACAAACCACAAACCCCCTGCACTACAACATCTGGCACAACACATCCTTGAACAAGATCTAGATAACCCTTCTTACTGTTTTAAGAAATTATTTTTAAGGACATCGCGTTACTCATACATATTGGCACTCAGATCGGAATTACTATATCTACGATCGGATATGCAATTGTCAGAATAAACAAAACGGTAAACAAACCACAAACCCCCACACTAACACAACACAATACAAATAACCCTACTTACTGTTAGAGTTTGTGCAAAAAGAGGACCGTCGTGGCGTTACGGTGAACTAACAATAAGATTGTAATCAGCAGTCAAGGTACCGACTACTTGTTAGACGCGAGTCTGCTGATGTAAACCGAATTGGTGTCTACCAAGTATCAAACACTTTTAGTTGTACTAGCAATGACAGAGCAGTGTTGTCAACGTAACAAAATTAGTAAAATATCACACGGGCGACCTCACCTTCGACGCTCTCTTTTTGCACAAACCCTTTAAGAAGTTATTTTAACATACAATTAAGAATACGTTAACATATTTACCCAAAAACACAAATCCGTTAGCAAAACTACAAACCCTTGTACTCTATTACATCTAGGTCATTACAATATAAACGACCCTTCTTACTGTTTCAAAAAATCATTGTAGCATAGAGTAAAAAATACATCAACATCTATCCTATACCCACCAACACAAACTACAAATCCCTACACTACCAAATCTAGCTCAACACAACCTCCAACATGATTTAGATAGCCCTTTTTACTGTTTTAAGAAGTTATTCTTAAGGACACCGCATTACTCATACATATCGGCACTCAGATCGGAATTTCACTAAATGAACGCTTCTCAAACGATATTTATAGCCAAGGTGGACATAATTTAATAAACAAAGCAGGCTCCAGCCGACATTTTAATGCCACCTCAGGCATACGATCTGATAATGATTCATAACTGGTTTTCAGACTTGGTAGATAGCATTGTAAGGAACTAGTACCCCTTCGTTACAGGCTCCCGGTAAAATGTTCCGTGGCTCCAATCGTTAAGCGAATGCCCTATCTTCGTTCAAGCTATTAATAATTTTATACACGGCCCTATCTGATATGCATTGAACGCATATTTTATGCTATGAAAATATTTTGCTTTAATTTTTGTAAAGCCTTGTTTATTGCCTATTGTGTCAGATTTTAATAACCTAAACGAGCTGCAATGTTATGATAAGCTTTATGTTTCACTTAGGTATGGTGTAGTAGCTAGGCTTACGTGGTTTTGGACAAATATATCTTAAGATAGATAACTGCATTTCGGTTATTTTATAAAATTCTCATTTCTGAAATTATCTTGCAGAGAGACTCCCAGCATAGCATAGCTGGTTGGGCTGGTAAAAAATAGTCAGTCAACTTACAATTTAGCAATCGAAATGTTTTTAAAAGTCATTAAATAAGAAAATTACATGTAGGTACAATAAATACATTCTACATGCTTTATTGATATCTATATACCTATCAGGTCTGCATCTCATCACATCTAACCTCATACATATTTATATCATTGACATCATTGTGTGTAAACTAATATTTATGTGAATCTAAATACTAATACGGTTAATAGAAAATCAAGAAACTTGCAGCTTTATACAGATAAAGCACATGACACAATTGCGCACTTACTTTCCTAAGCTCTCGTCACGATACTTCTCATAGATAAAATACTTCAAATATTTCACCCATACGCATGACAAATGACTGGCAGTCTCATATCATCCGAGATCCGAATCGTACGTCCAACAAACGAGAGAGTATAAACATTTACATTCGAGCAGTCCAACGGTCAGAACGTGCTTCATTTCGGTCTTATCTAGCTTTCTTTGTTTCCTTGACAGGTGCATTAGTGGTATCACACAGCAATTAAATGCATCGACGGTGCTGACTCATCGTGAGTCGGGGCTCATCTATTTCTTCTTCATGATGCCGAAACGTATCATAGCTGATCAGCCGATACAGTTTCATAGGCCTATCTGCTTGGAGTGTAATCGTTTGATTTGATTGTGGAATTCTTTTGTTTTGACGGTTTGTTGCCCGGGCGTGAGTCAAGGTCGGATCCGTGGCGCTTTACTAGTAAAAGTTTTTAATGGGCTGGTTTTATTACATAACCTGACAGAGCTAAGCGTGCCTTGAAAGCGCTATCCACTAATGTAACTAATCAGAAGACTAATTCGTATCTACTACGTGTTTTAAAGACTAATTAGGTATTTGATGCACTGTAACAGTGCATCAGATGATGTACGACTCACAATAAAATTACTATACTAATACTTTCTTAGAATAAAAATATCTCTAACATGTCTTCGGATTCTTCGTCTAGTTAAGTTTGAAGTTTCTAGTACTCGCACTAACCTATAGCCCCTGTTTTAGTTTCATATTTAACATGTTTAAACTAATTCTACTTAGTGGCTTAGAGTTATTGCCGTACTTTGATTCAACTTCGTAAATGCCGATTAACATGGAATATCAATTAAGATATATACACAGCATAATCACAGCATAATACAAAGCAACCATTGAGCCAAGATCTCAATAAAAATCTTTATTTTTCAGAGTTAAGAAGAAAATTACCGAGAATAAAGCACGCACCATCAAAAGGAAAAAGGTTCAATGCCATGTGTCCATCAGACTGAAACTAAATGTTTAATAAATTGTTTAATTTTGACATCCAAAATGTGATTTCGAAATGGCACTGCTGACTAATTCATATTCATGGTATTATCTAAATTCACAAACATTTTTAATAACGTTCAACTCGTATTTGAAAATTCAAATCTGTGATCAAAAGCAAAACAGTTACTATAAAGAGATTCCAATTTAATCAATCATCTCCATCGACAAAATACTTAATTGGCATTAATTTGTGAACCCGATTCAAAAGTATGTTAATCGTAATATAATTTCAAAAGGTCACCGTATCGTACCGTATTCATTTTAACATTACTCGGAATACATATCTCGCTTCTTATAAAGCGATTTGGGCGGAAATGGAAAGGCAAACAGCTTATTAAAGCATAAACCGATGCCCTCTGGGTATTTCTCCGATGTTTTAGAAGGAATCAACTATTAAATGTACATATTTTCACGCACCCGATATTAGGTTGAGTGTCTAAAAAGCAATTTTATAGCTTTTAAATGGCAGGTAACAATTCGTTTCGGTTTCGTCGTAAAACTTTACCTATCTAGCTGCAAGCGTCCCGTGAGATGCGATGTTACTTAAACTGAGTGGGATGGTCCCACTTTGATGTCTTTTGACAAAAATTGGGCATAAAATAGGCGTGACTCATTAAATTTTTATGATACCGTTAAGAGTTTGGGTAGAATGCTGGATACTCTGAAAGCTCACATTATGTGAAAGTTACTTTGATAGTTTCCTTAAATTTATACTGAGTGAGGAATTAGTAAGCATCATCATAATCTCAAGCGTAGATCATCTCCAGCAGGTTGAAACAGCTTGCACAAAAGGTGACTTATTCTTATTTAAATACTCTTGGGGTTTGCGGTGTCCGTCCTTAGATTTCATCGATTTTTTAAGCCAGTTCACTGTCACTTCAATTTTCTTCAATCTTTCGATTTCTGGCATTTTTTTTTCAGAAAATATACAATATGTCGTTTTGAAATTTTATTTGTATAAATTATACCTGATATCGTTGAATTCATGACTGTAATGAAATAT
The DNA here is from genome assembly GCA_964007245.1 of Hypomecis atomaria. NCBI lineage: Eukaryota > Metazoa > Arthropoda > Insecta > Lepidoptera > Geometridae > Hypomecis > Hypomecis atomaria. The sequence continues at coordinate 15,968,403 of OZ023291.1, forward strand.
ATACTTACATCCTTGTGTCGGACAGAATACAAGTAAAAAATCAGATCTTCTAAACAAATGAAAATATCATCAATCATTGTAATAATTCAAAAACTCCAAGCTATCATTTAGCCAGGCACCAAATTTCAGTACCAAAAACAAATCACTAGTAATTACCATGGGATAATCTAATATCAAATTAGACAGAAGTTCGAATATGGCGCCAACATCCGTTACAAACATGGTAAAACAATCACAATCGAATCAATTCCTGTGATTTCACCAAACTATAAATACGTAGTTCTGTTTCCGTCCGTTGCTGTAAGAGACTTAAGAAAAAGATAACGTGTACTAAAGTACCTACCCATTTAAGCCAAGAAGAAAACTGCACACTAGTGACATTTAAAAATGTGTGTTTTAGGTGATACGCGTTTTGGTCTTGTCCGATTTGATTAGGTACTATCTCATTAGACAACATATTTCTAAAGATGAGCAATAAGATTCTGTAAATTTTAGAGAAATTAGCTGGAATTAAGCTCAACATCGGCAGAACATCGATAAATACACAAGATCGGGCGATTCCAAGTATGGTATGGGCCATTTCGGAGAGAGAGGTCATGTCATGAGCAAGGAAATGTAGGAAGGACAAATTGTTATGCAGATTTTGAATGTAATTTGAGCTTTTGGTCCTGGTAATTTAATAGTTTATTATTGCCATTTGCTGACAGGAAGTAAGTTTGGTGGTGTTCTAATGTAGCCGTGGTAGTCTAGAGGCAGTAACACCCGCCTTACAATCGTGAGTTCAAATCCTGGTCCCGTACTAATGAGTTCTCTGAAATTTTTGTACGGATTTTTACACCACTGGCTTTCCGGTGAAGAATAACATCGAGAGAAAACCTGAATATGTCCGCAGAAGAAGTTCGATTGCGTATGTCAATTCACCAACCCGCACTGGGCCAGCGTGGTGGATATGGTCCAATCACCGTTCGTGGGTAAGCCTACGTCCTGTAGTGGACTATTAAAAATTACAGTACAGTACAGGAGTAACTTTGCTACACTAAATGTTGTCAAATACAGACGTATTCATATTTCGAAAAATGGCAATTGACTCTAAAAAAGTCAAGGCTAGGAGTTGCTATTACAAAAAAAAAACTGCATCTATTTAAAATATACTGAAAAATAATTACGTTTCTATGGGACGATTAATAAATGACCTATCAGAAGATAAAATTATAAGATTTCTCAGCACTACTTAAGTATAAAACCACAGACACCAAAACATCTAGTAAAAAATATACAAACATTTCTTGACGTCCAACATACCATCAATTCAGTTGCACCATTTCTGTTTACCTACTTCACATTAAAGGTCAGCACAAGTGAGCTATAAATAAGGTATTTAACCCAATGTGTGTGGGCTCAAGCCTTAACTGGTGGCACGATTCATGGGAAAGCATGGGATCACAAAGGTTACCATTTATTCGGTACTTGAATAGAAGACGAGCTCGATATGGGAGACAGGTAGCTTTTTGGGAGCTTTAGAAGCAATAACATAGATAGCTAACAAACAGATTGAATTTGAAGAGTCCAAAACCGATGTAGAAGAAACATTCAATGCAACTGACTGAATATATAACACATCAAAAGCTGTAGTATTAAAAAGTGCCAGATCGAATTGTATTGAATAAATTCCTATGAAGAAACCAAAACCGTGTCGCCTTATCTTCACGGCCGAACAATAAACAGGAACGTAAAAATCCTAAATAATAAAAACAAGTTCAAAAATAAAACTCCCACCGCACAATATAAAATGGTAACCCGATAAATGCGCGCCTCGAAAGCTATAAACAAACGAAAATATGAATCGAGATTACGTTAATACACGAACTAAGGTAGAGGACTGTATAGCTAGAGCGTGGGACGACTTAAATGGTAGTGAAGCGAAGGTACAGTATGTGAGACACTGCATCATTTGCAATTACATGTTATTGTGCCTTTGTGCTATTTAATGTCCGGCGGTACGCCCCCAGTAATAAGAATGTAGTATTGTAAGCAAAATAGTTTGCTGCACATTTCTGTCAATTTAACTATCAAGTACGGAACCGACTTACGGACAATGCAATTGGATAATGTTTGTCCTGTTTTAGGACTTTGTGATTGTTACATTTTTGACTATGCTGTGGCTATATTATATCTACTCATTCTTCGATGCTAAGCAACGTTTGTCACAGTCAATTTTTGGATAGACAATGCACCTAAGTGAAAGATCTAGCGGAGCGTTTGGAATATTGATTAGTTAAAAAAGATTGACTTCCGGTTGTTTAACCTTGAAATCATAACCTGTATCAGAAAAGATAAACCAGTAAAAAAGTTTTGAAATTAGGGCTGGCTGTGGCCAGAACACCACCCAAGCTTATATTATAATTTTCAAGTTACCATCATCAAGTCCTACCTTCATACTAAAATTTGGAGGTCAGTTTTGAAGAATTTTTATGATTCTGTGCTTTTGCTTCTGTGTTGATAGCTTAATCTAGTTCAATCCTTGATGTGGTATAGCTATTTTAAGTTTAATGGGTTAAAGGTTTAAGAGTTTCAAAGATGATTAAGAACACCTACGTGCTTAAACAACGTGGGTTTTATCATTAGGCCATACAAGATGGTTGTTTTTGCTTACTCACGGCATCATTAGCTTAACCGGGGCAGTATCAATATACCCCAAGATTACAACCTTTGACCTTTCGCCGGCAACCTGACATTTATCCATTCAATTTGCTGTCCACCATCATTGAATTCATTAATCATCGTGGCTGCCCGCCTAAGTAATTTGCCTGTAAAAACAAAGACGGTTAAAACTACAGATCCGACGAGATAGGCCACAGCACTTTGAGAAGAAACTAAATTTCACGCAAAACGTCAACGTCAAATGCAGCAAAGAACGTCCACCAAACAAAATTCATATCAACGACGACCTAATGAAGATTGCAGGAACATGCTGAATCCTAGTCGCTACCAATCGGTCTTATTGGAAGGCCTTAGAAAAGATTTGTGTCCAGAAATTGACATTTTACAATAGTACCAATAATGATGATAAAAATTCTACTTAAAATGTCAGCTACGTAAAACGCTTATATACTTACACAATCATTACTTACTAATAGCTCAACAATTCACTTATTCATAGGCACACACTTAATACTGCATTCTGTAATACATAGGTACATGGTATACATGCGTCGTAAATTGATAAACTTAGCATTTTTTGGACAGCAAAAAAATCTATGTTTATTTCCTGTGAGTACACTATTTAAAAATGTGACTTGTATCAATCTGGTTTTGCGCCAGTCGTAAACTTATTATATAGTGTGTGAGTATCACACTCACATACAACTGTTTCGCAAGCTGAGTAAGAAAATGCCTCTCTATTTATCTCTGCGGTAAAAATTCTGTTGTAATCTCTATGCCAAACATTTTGTTAGTTAATCCCGATAAGCATGCATAGAGCATTAAGCAAATCCTTCAAATATTCAAGCCCGAAAAGCCGTCAAGTCTCTGTCAACACTTGGCGAATGCGATTTCCTTAGCAAAGCGTCGAAGTTCTCAACGTATTTACATTTTCACACATAAAGTAAATTCCTCGTATCCATCTAGAACTTGGTGTGTGGGTAACGAAAATAGCGATTCATCACAAGTTTTAATCTGTTCTAGAGTTTGGCACACTTGTGGTGCTGGCGGGTAGACGAGCGTTGGGGTGAAACAAGGAACATCCTCTGACCAAATTCGTTTTTTAATCCTTATTAATTGCTCTATTGATCACGAAGGTAATAAATATAATTTTAAAGCAACTTGGTACTAACAAACTTCAATATTATTACTACGATTGTGTGTTGGTGTGTATTATTTAACCGACTTCAAAAAAGAATGAGATTCTCAATTTTACTTCATGGTATCTACCTACATAATAACATGTTAGGCATTCATTTCGCTAATTGTTATTAATCGATATTAATGATTTTTTTCTTGTTTCGTAGAACATACATTACATGTAGGTGGTCCCATTTAAATTTTGTCTAAGTCGGTTGTGCGAACTATTCGAATTTTAACTAAGTTCATATTGTCCGGGTGGTTAGCCCTGATGATTTAATTTTTAGGCCACCTTAAGGCCTCCGTAAACGGCTGTCTGTGTACCGGCAAGCGCAGCGTAGGACGCCCACAAGGTGGACGGGAGATCTATAGGGGAGGCCTATGTCCAGCAGTGGACATCCTATGGCTGATTGATGGATGGATGAAGGCCTCTGTAATAGTTAATTGGTTATAACAACCGGGACTTACAATTAAGCGCTACCGTGGCTCGTGTCATCCGAGACACGGTAGCGCTATCTTATAAACGCCACCCACGGTCACTCGTCCAAAAAATGACGGTGGCAAACGTTGTTTTTTTTTTGCTGATCGCTGACAAACACCTAGTCAAACCACGCTATAAGCGCTACTATTGCAGTATGTACCACACACATCGACTTGGCATTTTTTTGTACCACACACCAATCATTTGCAATCGAAGTGAACATTGTAACAATCATTCCCAAGCTGACTCATCATCGGCCCACGGAAACTAGCCATGACCAATAAAGGCAAGCTTTACTTTTATCTCGCTTCTCTATAAAAGTCATCCGCATAAACCCACTTGCATTGCACTCATTAAATACAGTAAACAATGTAAGGTATTATCGGGATTTAAATTAATGTTTACAAGCTAAGGAAGCTTGTGCATTAACGTGTAAATTACACAACGGAGAAGCTTGCATTGTCTCAAATATTGCAACGTGTTTTTGGAATGTCTACTTTACTTTTAAATTAGGTATTTTATATTTTTATCAATCTTTACTACCTGTTATAAATACGCATAGCATGTTTTCTGACCTTATAGTTTGTCTGTTAGTTTTTTACGAAGCAACGTTGGTGTTAGCTGTGGTGTTTGGTAATTCGTGATACAAAACTAAATATCTCCTTGAAGTCAATTGAAATTTTTTGTCATATTGTGGGAACGCCAATGTGACATCGCATTGAAGATGTAGCACAGAGAAGCGTACAACGAACAACGTTGCGGAAGCCAGGGGTTCTATAATTGTATCATTAGAATGGCTGATGTACACGAAGATGGTCACGAAGCCAAGTGGTAGCGGGAGAGAGCATTGATAATCAGTGCTTGTGCAAATGGGAGAGCATTACGTGCGATCAACAAAATGATTCTAACGTTTGAAACGTTGGGTCCTGATACAGATATTCAAACCATGGATATAATCCGTCCCATCCATTCATCTATCCATCCATCAGCCAAAAGACGTCCACTTTTGGACATAAGCCTCCCCTATGGATCTCCAATAAGACCAATTGGACGCGACTTGCATCCAGCGCGATCCTGCGGTCTTAATGAGGTCATCCGCCCACCTTGTAGATGGACGTTCTACGCTGCGCTTGCAGGTGGTCTCCATTCGATAACTTTTCAACCCCATCGGTCATCAGTCCGTCCCATAACCGCTGAGAACTATGGTCGCGACGACCAGTGTCGAATAAAACCTAATTAATAAGTTTTCTTTAAAAATATCACTCCATTCTGGTAGTTTTTAAATGATAATAATAATGCGTGTTGAAAATAGGTAATTATCATGTATTATTTTTATGACTTGTGCCAAATTCTTCAATATATTTCAACTGATCCAATCTCAGCGGTTATAGAACGGACTCTACAGTGTTATTTCTTATCAATTAGCATCCTTTTAGGGGCTTATTCTGTACATCAAAACTAACAACTTTTGTTCTGTGACTTTAGTCAAAACTGAAAAAAATCAGCTTTTCCATACATTTTGTAGAGGTTGAACGATAGTCGTTGAATAAAAGTTGTTGGTTTTGATGTACAGAATAAGCCCCTAAAAGGATGCTAATTGATTAGAAATAACCCTGTATAAACATATAACTTCGAGTGACAGCCAAACGCTCGTCTGCCTAGCAGAAATTTAGCATGCAATGTTTAGACTCCAGTTATCGCGACTCGCCTCTCCACCGAGCCACCTAAAATATTTCACCTGAATACCTTCCTACAAATAAAATGTTTTAACTTTCATTGCGTGCCTTACTTCGTCACGCGACGTGAATTGATTTATTCTTGACGTTATTATGGCAACTTTTGTTTTCTGAACGGGAATTTGGTTAATTAGAAATATGATTGCGTGAAAAAATTAAACAAAGGACTTTGGGTACATCTCACGAATGATTTTTACAACTAGATCGTGTTAGCATACAGCGTTTTATTGTAATTTACGGTTCTGGGTGACGATTTATTCTAGGTCGTTTTGTTAGCTTTATTTGGGTTAGTTTTGGAGGTCTTTGCCAGTCTCGTGTGTATAATATGGGTGAAATGTAGAAAGCTATCACGCAATTCTCTATCTAAACATTTTACGGTTGGTGAATTCAAATGTTCAGAACATAAATTGTTTGATAATTCTGGGCACTGTCTGACTATGAAATCAAGATTTACCAATTGATGATTTATAAACAACACCATACTCTTATTAAATAGATATATGTAAAACATTTGCTGTTATTATAAAATTTATTCTCAAAAATTACGTTCTCACAAATTATTTTCCTTTTCATGCAAATTATTTCATTTTGTAATATCTGTATTTACTGCGACAATTGTGTGTGTTGAAGCTGGATGGCCACATCAGTATCTTAGATGTATGTACTTAGTTAGGCTGTTTTACTTTCTTTTTACCAGAAATTCGAGTTCGTAACTTACCATGAAAATGCGAGTTTCTAACTCTTACTCTTGGTTCGACGAAGTTAGTGAAATATTCTCAAAAAGAAATCAACTTGCTCTAAAAACACATATGACATACCCAGGTCAAACTCCAAACCAGTTTCACATAAAAACGGTCACATCTCATATTTGTTTTTTAAAAGCCAGGTTTTAAACCGATTACTTTAATCCGTGCATCGCGTTCGAATTCCATCGCACGATTAAAAATTTAAATACGTCGCCTAAATCAACGATATTAAAAGCTGTTTTAATATTGATAGTCCATTACAGTAAGCTTCTACTTTCGTCTTTTGTAACGCGATACCGGCCGTCAAGTTCTAATTGATGCTGTCAGTCACAATGAGCGAGCTCACAATACTGACGGCATGGTACGTTTAATCGTCCCCTGGGAATCTCTCGGTAATTTGGTTACTTTTTTGTTGCACGTGAAAACTCGCCTAATGCTATTACGACATGTGTGCTGGGGTTTTGGACGATGACATTTTAGACAATTTCATTCCATTCCATTTACTTACGCTCCCATACTGTACATTCGCACAAGATGTCAGTTACGAAGGGTACAAAGTTTAGTATAGTCGTATGTTAGGTTAATTTTATGGGGTATAAGTGGTCACTTATTTCAGTACTATACAGATACTTCAGTTTATTTATGGAATTATTTTCAAAATGAATGTCCAGTAGCTGTACATAAACTTAGATTACATTAACAAATCAATGATCAAATAACTTTTAGTCATTACGGATTAATTAAAATAAATAACAATAGTAAGAAATTAATATGCACAAAATATTTGTTAATTGGTTTGTTTTTAGGGTTCCGTACCCAAAGGGAAAAACGGGACCCTATTACTAAGACTTCGATGTCCGTCTGTCTGTCACCGGGCTGTATCTCATAAACCGTTATAGTTAGAAAGCTGAAATTTTCACAGATGATGTATTTCTGTTGCCGCTATAACAACAAATACTAAAAACAAAATAAAATCAATATTTGAGGGGGCTCCTATACAACAAAACTGAATTTTTAGACGTTTTTCGCTCTATATTAATAATGGTAACAGGTAGATGCTTGGAATTTTCACAGAATATTTAGTTTTATATTCACTTTAATACTAAATATTAAAATTAAAATAAAATAAATATTTAAGGGGGGCTCCCATACAGTACGGAACCCTCCGTGCGCGAGTCCGACTCGTACTTGGCCGATTATTATTTTACCTAAGCAGTAATTATACAATAATTTAATATGAATTTTCAATGGATGCTAAGTAATTTTTACACAAATTAAATGCGGCGATTTAATAACTTACTTATTATTTATTAACAAGCAAGTCGAGCGCTAAGAAAACATGGTAAATTGTAATAATACCTTTATATTTTATGTAATTACGATATTAAACAATTGTAATAAGTGATACTCACCTTGAGAATTTTAGTTCAATGTAATTATTGTTGGATATTAAACCTTAAACCTGTGCCAATTTGTCATAATATGTTATGGTAGATAAGTACTTTTGGCTTCAACTAATTATGTTACTTTTTGCAAATGATATTGTTGCAAAACAAAAGAAAGTTTCCATCTGAGAATGTGCCGCATTCTTTTAGGCAGTGCTTTGATAAAAAGTTTTAAATAGCGTTTGCAATTCAATAGTCACGGCACGTAGCCTCTGATGTCTTCGGCACGCAATATTTGTTCCACTTAAATACAACAAAAAGATGTTCATTTTGTCGTTCAAGCTACTGACCGGTGGGTACTAAGTTACCAAGTTAGAAGGTCAGTCCCCAAACACTTCAGCTGAAGACGCTCTCGATCCAAAGTTTGTTTACCAACGACAAACTAAAATGGCAAATCAATAGTTACTGCATATTGCTATCCTCTTGCGCACTCTAGTCTCCTTTCGATTTGCTATAAATCGTGAGTTTAATTGCCCGGGAAATAAGGGATTAAGTATCAGATTAAGTGGAATCTTCTCGATTCAAGTTTAGCTTTCGATAAGTTTTCTGGACATTTGTGGACCACTAGGGACGACAGGAATTACTTAAGTTACTGATGTTATAATACAGTTTTTCTTCGTTGTACGCGTTAGGTTCAATATATGCTGATCTACTCGTATATCTTCAAAGCTAATTCTATATTTGGATATCCTAAAAAAAATGCTTTGAAATAATTAGCTGCTTTATGTCATCGTCAGCGTTTCTGTTTCTTTTATTATATTGATTTTACGGTTGTAAACTAATGTTTATATTTTACCTTAAGATAAAAATAAACTTATTAGTAAAAACTAATTAAACTATTAAATTAATAAGGTTATCTAGCTAATTAGTAAATACGATTCGATATTTCTTTAAACAAAATGCAAAATCGTATTTCTCGACATAATTAAATGATCTGCTTTTATTGAGCCTATAAAATATTCTTTGTAGGGACATTCATTTAGTTAATAACTAACTATGATAATATCATTAAAATATAATACCGAATCAACAATGGCACCATTTATTATTATCTACACATCTACAGCATGACTTTGCATGAAATCTGAAAAGTGATAATTTTACCATAGCTGAGTATTCATAACTTTTACGGTTTCAAATCCAAAATACTTCTTAGATAAAGTACCTACATTATTTTACAGGCTGCGTAATAAAAAACCCAATCTAAGATAACTTTCTTTATTCCCACCAGAAACCTTTATCAATCACAGTCTAGATTTTCTCTAGGCAATAAGATAAATAATAGTAAATCACTTGTACTGAGATTCGAATACATGCCTCTGTATTAGAATGATGCGAGCTGAAATATCGTAGGAAATAAATAGCGCGTAGATAGGATCAATAGGAGCTATATTCTTTTAGGGTAAAGATGTAAACAACTTATTTCTACGAGTGTACATGAACACTTCGAATAATCAAAATGATAAAAACTTTTGGCTTTAGTAGTTTAGATTCACCAAACATTTTTAAAGGAGTAGAGTTTCATTATTTTATTAATTTATTAAATAATTATTTTTCGCAAAAAATATCAACAACGACTTCCACTATGAACAGAATTCGAATAGTTTGTACAAACGTAAATGGATGTCAATCCATGTACATTTTTGATGATTTATCAAAAACGGATCAGCTGATTTCAATGAAATTTAAATGGGACCACCTCGGACGTGTAGGTTCCCTTAAGTATAATTCCGAGCTGTGCTACTCAGAAGTCTTTCGAACTAAATAAGAATTTTTGAAATCGGTTCACAATTGGCGAAAATATTGATGAACTTACACAAAAAAATACATACAGATGAACATAGTACTTACTCCTTTTTAGAAGTCGGTAAACACATAAAATGATAAAATCATTTGATTGCCCGGAAAAGATGTATTTCGTCAATGCGGTCGTACCAACTTCTTTGATGTCGGCTAGTTCTCTATATCTATAAAGCTAATATGATGGTCAATACGACATAAATCATCACAATAAATCCATATTTTGCTACAGATTGAGTAAGATTCGCATATTATAGCTAAAAGATTACAAAAATGTAGTAGGTACTTTCTTAAGACGATTTCGCAAAAGCCCACCTACATACACACAGTGCTATACTTAGGTACAATGACGTCGTACGTAGAACGTATAAATATGAAATACAATAAAAATGTCTCTCATAATATTTACGAGCTATGATTTCCATCGACCTTCCACCACCCAAAATAGCTGAACCCTGAGAAATCGCAACACTCCACGTTTACGACTTCAAATTAGCCCGAGCAAGGTATTTAATCTGGTTACAATGCAAAAAGTCACAATTTTACAACAACCATAAAACATTCAACTCCTGTTTACGTGTTTTGAAAGCTAAACTAATAAGGGTATTAAATTTATACGACTATGGCCCGACAGGACGTCCAACAATGACGTAACGATTCCGAAGTATGTTTTCAAACACCGGGTAGTATAATTTTATAATACTTGCCCACAAATATTATTCTACATTTATTCCGAACGATATTTTCAATATTGAACTCTATCATGTCACAAAAGGCTTGAAAATTGAGTGTTGGAAACGTTTTAGTAGTAAAAACAGAGGTGACCATTACAGACAGAACGACAGCAGTATGACCATCTTTGTCAATAGCCCCTCTAATCCTACCGATACTAAAGTCTAACACGTCACGTTTAAAAAAAATCGAATAATTCTAAACATTCGACTACTAAAACTTTACGATACATTTCTTCTTTAATATCCATAAAATTAAAGAAACGGTTTTTAAGGAGGATTCTATTATGAATAGATGTGATTAAATTTGAGTCGTAAAATGGTAACTCTGTGTTTACGGGCTTGTAAAAGCCGATCAATTCGCCGTTTGTTGGTACTTTTTATGATGAAATTGCTGGTATCTCAAATTTATGAGCAATATAAATTTTACTTATTTCATAAAAATATTGTAATGTAGGGGATTAATGTGTTACTTCGTTAACGGATGGCAACAAAAGGTCTTTGACGCACTTAGCTGCAACGCTCTCTGTAATATCTTTGTAATAAGTAGTAAATTATGTTTTATGTCCGTATGGGATATCTGCTGGGGCTATTTTTCCTAAGATATAAAATAATTAATATCTTAATTAGGTACCTCTTACGTTCTACCACATAATGTATTTTAATAAACATTTTATAATGGGTTTATAGTATGAATTTTCAATTACTTTAGAATATTTCGACGTTCCAATCATTCCTTATTACGTTTTATTTCAAGAGTTCCTTTAATTACTGTTAATACCTTTCCATGTATGCGTAATATATTGTTTTATGATTCTAAAGTATTTGAGTTTCAGAAAAGGTGACCTGAACCTATTCTTGAGTAAACTAAATTAAAAATCTCTAAATTTATTTGCGTTCACAAACATACCATAAAAGTATTACAATACCTAAATTTGTACAATATTGTATGCCCTCTAATGATTAGCAACAGTATGTAATAGATATTTTATTTCACTTCCTTACTAACTACTAGATACTTTATTCGCATATGACCCAAGTTTTCAAATAAAATATCATTTCTTACTAGTAAATACTGTCTGGAATTGTGTTTGTTGGTTTGTCTGTTATTATTTCACGCAGCAACGGACTGACCCGAGCGATTGTCTATTTGCATGGATATAGATTAAAGATCGGGTCATGGGCTCAGTAGGTACTTGTTTTCCCGAAAAATAAAAGGGTTCCAATACGATAGCATCCAAATTAAAAAAAAAAGAAATTGTCATAGGATACAAATTATGCAATGGTTACAGAGTCACTATTCCCCAAACTGGGTACAATAAAGCACCCGTATCTTGGTGCCTAGGCATTCTCGCTATGGCAAAACCACGGGTAAAAACAAGTCTACAATAAACTCGAAACTTAAAACAAAACTGTACTATTAAGAGGTTTACACACACGTCGAGTAACGCAGCGTGTCGTCTTACGCCGTGACAAATTCATAATCGACACGCCGCGCGAGCCGGTATTAAAATGGAATTTATATGCATCTAATAATCCTCTTTATTTTAAGCATAGACATCGGAAAGTGTAGAAATAGCTGTTCAATCCTTACTAAGTAAGTATAAATTTGAAAGTGTTAGTTGGTTTATTGGTTTGTTACTCTTTCACGCAGCAAGGGAGAAACGGATCGTGTTTATTTTTGGAATGGAATTAATTTTAGACTGAAAGTGACATAATTATGCTACTTTATATCCCGGAAAATTCAAATGTGTCTTTGGGATAGCATAAAATCGAAATAAAACGCGGGCGAAGCCCCAGGCAAAAGCTAGTATTGTAATAGTTTGTATGAGTCAATTCTATACCTAAGTACTCGTACCTACTTAAATACAACGTGGGCGTCTTCAAATCCCGAGTAAATAGGTATCTTCTAGGTAAGCGTGCTACAACCTACACCATTATCTGCTCAACATCAGGCAGTAAGTAGTTAAACGCAAACATATTCGGAATAAAAAAATAAAAATAAATGAAATTCATCCACATCATTTTCAGCCTTTGAGGTTTTCTGTTAGACAATGGACATAGTCCTCTGCTATAGACCTCCAATAAGACCGATTGGAAGCGCAGGTATTCGGATAAATTCCTACTAGTTTTTGTAGTAAAAACTAGTAGGTATGTAGTAGTAGGTAGTACAGAACGTCCACCACAAGGTGGGTAGATATTCTTATTAGGATTGCGAAATTGCGCTAGATGCCAAGCTATTCGAACCAAAACGATTTTAAAATTTCAAATGTGTATTTACTGTAATATTTTAAGGTAAGTACTGAAATACTTAGTAGTCTTTTACATAAAACAACTGAATTTCTTAGATCACTGTAGTCGAATATACCTAAACTAGAATTACGACCACATATTTAACTCAAAGCAAACAGTGTTATTAAAAGTGTTCCAAACAAATTAAATTCCCTTTTAATTGCGAATTTGTTACCTACATTATTATCGGTAGGTTACAAAAATCGGTACCCATATAATTTAATACTTTACAAATTAAACAAATCTTGTAATTGTACCAACCATAAAGATCAACTTCATTATAAATGTAAACATTTTCTCAAACGCGGTGCCTCTAAAAACTTGATCGTGGCAACATATCGTCAAAATGTCTCAATTAGTAAGGGCAATTCACGCATGGGTTTAAAATACGATGTTTACGGCCCGACACCGCATTACGGAATAATTACTCTGTATCTTGAAGATTGAGAATACTTGAGCAATTACTGGAGTACAAGTGCAACAAACATTTTATGTTCGTCTAACTACTCATGTAGTCCTGAATAATTACTCTGTATCTTGAAGATTGAGAATACTTGAGCAATTACTGGAGTACAAGTGCAACAAACATTTTATGTTTGTCTAACTACTCATGTAGTCCTATTTTCAACATTTTTGTGTTGTGGCTTTAAAGTATAAATATCGCTTTAGCATTAATGTTTTGTAATTAAGGCGGAAATCGATTTACTTATTCATTCAATCAGGAAAACATCTCAGTGTACTCTGCTTTACAATTAGATACTTTTCTTAATTAATTAGTTGGTACAATTAATGTTAAACAGAAAATATATGCCGGAGACTAAAAGTGATTGTGTAAAGCACCCGCCATCGCTATTTGTGGGCCATCCATCGGTACGGCTCGCCTGCAGTCTCCAGTTGTCCATCTCACAAAATAAACACTCTGTACTACTGCGACGGGTGGTTTTATTGACCTAGTAACACTTGGTAATCAATTTAACGAGAATTTTCGAGGATGAAAACGGATTTTAAAGCCAATGGATTTGACGTTTCTCGCCCATCTGTCAAAATTTCATTCCGACACAAGCCTGCAGTGTTGCCACGTGCGGCCCCATTCGGGTGATACCCACTTTAAAATCATCACTGTTGCTTTAAACTAAAACCAACTATGCTGTCTCGCTCCGTCATATACATAATAACATATTGGTGTGAAAAATTCAATTAAAAAATTGAAATGTTTTTAAAATCTAATAGGATATTAAACATATAAAAAAACGTACCTACCCCAGTTTGTTATCGAAATCCTCCAAAACGGCTGAATGATTTTATTTTTTGTGTATATTTGGTACGTCTAACAGTAGGTATTATTTGTAGGTCTTTTTTATATGCCTTGGTGATAAAAGCAGCCATTTTTATAAGGCATAACAACGGATGTTGGATCACATAGTTTTTATATAATATAGATCTATTTATACGGATATACTCATTTACGCAGATAAAAAAAAAAAACATTATTTGGCAGTTTGAATACCTAATTATTTGAAAGTTTTATGCAGTAAGCACGCAGTAGTCATAATATCGCTCAGGTCTGTCCGACATTTAGCTTATCAAACAAACATAAATATAAATAATTCAGATATTTTATTTGCATAAGTTTCACGAAGTCTCATTAAATATTGTATGTAAGAACGAAAAAGCAAAAAGTTTTGCTTAAGATTTTCGTATATCGAGCGATCCTAATGAAGTCTTCTTTGAAGGTATAACTTTGTCTCTTTTGAGAGTAAATGATGTTAAATAGACGCTGACTTGATGTTTTATCGTAATAAGTAATTACAGTGTTTTTACTTTATACTAAAATATTATACATTTTAGGGTTCCGTACCCAAACGGTAAAAACGGGGCCCTATTACTAAGACTCCGATGTCCGTTTGTCCGTCTGTCCGTCTGTCTGTCGCCAGGCTGTAAGTATCTCATAAGCCGTTATAGCTAGACAGCTGAAAATTTCACATAATAATATGATGCATTTCTGTTGCCGCTATAACAACAAATACTAAAAACTGAATAAAATAAATATTTAAGTGAGCTCCCATTAAACAAACGTAAGTAATTTTTTAGGAGTATTTGCTCACTATTAACGGCAAGAGGAATGGGGCTAAGGGGGCTCCAACATGGTACGGAACCCTTCGTGCGCGAGTCAGACTCGCACTTATTATTTAAAGTAAACGCTTGTATGATGCAAATCACGAACAAAACAAAACATATAATGTAACTTTTGTTTAGATCGTCAAATGACGATTAATTCATTTTATTTATCTTTATCAATAAATAAAAAAAAAAATATGACGATGGCCGATGGCCATTCAAGAAACCTCTGACTTACTTGTAGTTCTAGGCATTTTAAAAATTCGACTGACTTAATTGAAAACGGAATAAAAAATTAGTTTGTTTTTTTTTTGGAAAACAATTCCTTCATACTTGTTTGTCCTCTTTTCTTCATGACAGGAAATAATATGAGCCCTGATTTGGGTATTTATCTGTTCGATAATTATAGGTACTACTGACTTAGTAAGACTTTGTAAGTTTTAATATCAATTAGTGGCCTACCAGCAGATGGTTTCAACATCTGGCAATTATAATTTCATTTTATGATACAATTCTGTAACAGTGCTAACCGTAACCAGTTTAGTTCAGTATTGAACTGAATGATCTGAATGCATGTGAATGTGTAATTTAATAAGATACTGAGTTTATTTAGAAATGATACAATACACGTCTATACATGTACATAAAGCGCAACAGACAAAGTACCAATCATCACTAAACACCCCAAAGGCCACATGTCATGTTAAACATTGACGATATTGACCGCACTAAATAGTATTTACACCTATAGGTGGTTTTTCTGACTCAAACAGAACAAATGAATTTATTTGAAAGTTTTATATTAGGTTACAATATTAATCAAGTTTAGAAAATTACGTGGTCAAGATTGCATTAAATAAAATTATTCAAAACAGAAATGTCAGCTCCAAATTATTTATTAGATAAATCAAGTCAAATAACCCGCCCCTGGTTGTCCCTGATGCAAAAGTTTCCATGACTCTGGCAGTATTACGGCACTATAGTAGGTGTACCGGTTGTGGCTACTGACCTGGTCATTTGTTGTCAAAGTTATTGCATAAATGATAATTGTAAACAATATCGATGGTTGAAAGCCAAAAGGTCGTAAGCGCTTTCTATAACTTTACAGGAGAGAATTTTAAAGTTTTGGAAAAAAATCATAACAATTTTATTAGTTGCCAAACAGAAACCAAATTTTTACATTATAGTATTATAGCATTTTTTCTCCAAATTATTGCAGGGTTAGGAAGGAAAAAATCAACCTATAAGATCATGTTACGGGCGCTTACAGAAAATGAACCCGAATTCGTTACCAGCAAAAACTTCTTAAACGACATCTGTTACGACATCATTTAGAACTCTTCTAAAACATGAAACCCTAGTACCCTTACCTTCTTCTGCACATCATCAGGGTACTTCCAGTAGGCCAGTCTGGGCGCTTGCAGCCGGAACCAGCGCCGGTGCCAGGCGCCCAGCCCCGACACGTCGTCAAACACCGTGAGGAAAGCCGCGTGGGGGGAGGGGGGAGGCACGCGGAGTCGCGCGCGGATGGACGGACGGTAGCTGGAATAATATAAAGCTTCAATGAAACACTGAACAATTACATATCGGGTTTTTCAACAGATATTTTTTTAGTACAGGCCCTATCAACTTCTTGACGGCTGCAAAGTTAGCTACAAGGTGCACAAAACCCAATCCTCGCGCTGCTGTTAGGTGAGCTACAGTCAGGATTGGATTTTGCGTAATTTGAAGCTAACTTCACAGCCCCCAAGAACTGTGATTCGCCCTAAAATGGTTCTGACCCTTAGTATGAAACTAGGGAGAAACATTTGTTGCGGATTAGAGTCCAAACATTTTCAATGTAGCTATAAACCACTCGATCAGGTGAACCAAAGAGGAGGAGGACAATGAGTTATCTGCAGCTTGTAGCTAACATTACAGCCGCCAAGAAACTTGATTCGGCCTATAAACTTGTTAAGTGGGCCACGGGTATGAAACCGAGTACTCGTATCTTCACATGTTACAACAGTTTGTACCGCAAATGAAGCTTACATTTTCAAGGCAGAGCTTATTCTTCGTAAACGACTACTTTTCAGTTGTTTCTGAAACATACCTATATATACCTACATCTATATCTTCCACACAAGACAAGACACACGATCGAAAGGACGGCCGAGAAGGAGGTGGCGAGATGACATCGTAGAGGCAGCTGGGAGTACATGGACGAGACTGGCGCAAGAAAGAAAATTATGGCAACGCATGGAGGAGGCCTTCGCTTAAATTTGGGTGTCAAGAACAGAACGAAATTGATGTTATGTAATATGAAATGTAAAAGATAAAATGGAAATAAAGGCTTTATTTATTTATTTTTATATCTTCCATTATCATCCATACCTTGTTGAGAGTGAAATTCTTCCTAGTTGCCTGTGGCAATGCGAATATACAATATCCGTGCAGTTGGAACTGCGGCGTCCTGACCGCGTGCGGTCCCGCCGGGCTTTGAACCGCTGGCGTTTTTAACGTTGAAGACTTCGACTTGGGTGTTAGGAGTTTGGAGCTTGACTGGAATGAAATAAATATCATATTAGAAAGGATTCATATAAATCACATAATTTTTACTTTCAGGAGAAAACACACTACGTGCATGGTTTAGCTACTTTAGAAAGGGGAAAAATAGCTTAAGTGTAAGATTTTTTTATCTATAAAGTTCGAGACAATTTAACATAAGTGCCAACAGTAATGCATTATACAACCATGAAAATTGAATTAGTAGAACAAAGTAGGGAAGAAAACATTCCGCTATTTACGGAAACATAAAAATCTTAATGTTAACGTGATGATTTGCATCTAAAATGTAGTAATATCATAAAGTTATGACCTTGGCGGTGTGCTGAATTTCAAGTACTTATAACATTAATAAACAAAAGTGAATTTTGTAAGAAACGCAGTGATTTTTTGAAAACTGAAAGTTATTCATAGATTTTTTTCTCTTGTAAATTTAACAATATCAAAATCCAAGTTAAATCGTAAACTTTTAGGTATCGCAATGTAACAAGACATGCAGTCTACAGAATTCTTTACACTAAAGGTCACAAATATCAAGTCTAAAAAAACATAATAATAACCTGTCAATCGCCTAGTGACCTCAAATCTTGCATCTTCTTCTTCACTACATAGTATTAAACAAAGTCGCTTCCCGCTGTCTGTCTGTCCCTATGTACATATGCTTAGATCTTTAAAACTACTCAACGGATTTTGATGCGGTTTTTTAATAGATAGTGATTCAAGAGAAAGGTTTATATTATTATGTATGTATAATAACCCTGTGCGAAGCCGGGACGGGTCGCTAGTTGATAATAAAGATAAAGTTTTTTTTTGTTGTTTTTCGCGTTTTGATTCTCGATATTTCAATTCAAGAATTAAGGTCACGAACTCTCAACTCACATAGTAGCGCTAACCAAATACACCTCCGTTATCACTTCAAAATCATTTTCGCCTTTCCAAATACATTGTTCTTATCCAACTGATACGCGTGAACACACGCATGGTACGAGTAGAATAAAAAGCAAAACGCTGTAGTAGATTACTTATTTGATGTTTCAATTTCTACTGCGGTAATTTTAATGGATTTATACGGTTCTCTCCTTGTGTTAAATGAAAATTATTGCAATGGTACAGGTAATAAAACTTTAGACGATGAGCAGGGCCTTTTGTTTTGTTTAAATGGTAGCTCGGGGCAAGTGGAGCATGGAACATGGTTTATGGATTACAGTTTAAGAATTATTGTGGGAGTAGCTGATAATGCAAATTTGAACCCAGTGCGGCTTTATTTTGTAATTAATTTGTGATGCTCAATATTAATGATTATGTACTGTACCAGCCTATTTATTGTCCACAACAGAACGTAGGCCTACCCACAAAGGGTGATTGGGCCATACACAACAATCTGGCCCAGTGTGGGTTGGTGGATTCACATACGCCATCAAATGTTTTTTACGGACGTATGCAGGTTGCCTCACGATGTTTTTCTACACCGAAAAGCTAGTGGTGTGAAATACCGTAGATAAATTCCAAAGAACTCGGGACCGGGGATTTGGACCCACGACCTCACGATGGTTAGGCGGGTGTCACTACCACTAGACCACCACGGCTTGGTTCAAAATTAAATAATCATAATGATAGTGATAATGACGAAGAAAAACTTACGGAGGATATACACCAAAAAAGGTGGACTGATTATCTGATCAAGACATCAAAAACACGTAGGATATATAAATATATTATTAGGATACATCTTACACACGGTCTCTGACCCCAAACTAAGCAAAGCTTGTGATATGGCTGACAGAGACTGATATACTACTAAAACATATTAATTTTTAAACACCAATATACACAAAGCAATCACCTATGTTCATGACAAAAATGCTTGCCCTGGTTGGGAATCAAACCCACGCCTCTTTGACCCAGGAGTCAGGGTCACTAACCACTACAGATCAGGGAACAAGGTTGTTCCTTGATCTGTGCTAACAACTGAACCTCTGATGCAGTCAAAATGCAAGGATGGTTGCTAGATATTTTGGCTCTTTAAATAGTCCTATTAGAAATGGAGGGAGAAAGCCAAGAGTAGACGTCCTATGCCCAATGCGATGATGATGACTTTTAGAACTATCCAACGTTTCATATCCTAAAACTTTGTACTCGACAAAACATAATATCAAAACAAAGTAACCGAGCCCAACCTTGAGATCATTACACAGGGAAAATCATTAACAACTTATTACCACACATTTATTTTGATACCCTACAAAAACTTGACACGTGCTGTCAAATTAATAGGCAGAGTTGTTCAACATTTTTGCTATTTCCATCACACGCAGCGTTATAAAAGTCATGGACTGTCATGGTCAATGAACGACGCGATCTGTTGATTTAAGATATGGGCGGATAGGGATTTTAAAATTTTGAACTTTGCTACTTTTTATTTTAGTTTCCAATACACATAATATTGTTACAGCAGGCTTAGCATTAGATTAAACGTAAACCAAAAAAAAAAACCGGTAGTTTCCGTGTGGTTCCACTTTTTAATAGCGCCCCTGGCGGAAAAGATGGAAACCTAACTGTATATAGCGAAACGAAAACTGGTGACAGAAATAAATACTAATGATAGGTGGCGGCACGTAAGTGTAGCGCTAAGGGTACTGTGGAAGGGATGGCTGCGCATGAAGACCGCCATACTAAACCCATGCGCAGCCATCCCCTCCACAGTACCCTCAGCGCTACACTTACGTGCCGCCACCTGTACATTAGCATTCATTTGTCATACTCTGATCTATTTTAACAAAACTTGCGTTACTGAAGTTTCAGCACCGTATCTGCAATGTTATATGATCTGTAAAATGTATTACAGCTGTTTAAAGGAAATATGATTGATCATTTGTGAACTACTTCTGTAAAAAAATGTTAGCTAAAATACCTATGTGAGGCATTAGGAGTATTAGTTTGTTTCGTAAAGAGGAAGGGATGGCTGCGGATGACGACCGACCAACTAAACCCATTCGCAGCCATACCCTCCACTCTTTACTCAGCGCTAGACTTATATGCCGCGTCTTGTACAGCTTTACTTAGTGTTTTATTGTTGCTTGTGTAAACAAAATTATTAAAAGTGGTATTTAGTGCATAAAATTAGTCATAACACTACTTAGAATAATTTCATCAAGTTAAAACGTATATCGTATTATTCTTTTGATCGCCTGTTTAGTTATAGTTGTGCATTTAATTTGTAAACGATGATTTGTATATTTTAGTTCATAGTGTATGAATATACACTATGAACTAAAATATATCAAAAATGAAACATATGTCAATACTTTGCTTAACATCGCTTTTTTCTCGTAACTTTAACCCAAACCAAAAGAGAAGCTGTGATATGGCCTCCACATCATCGGTCAATTACAAAAAGGTAATCCCAGGGAGGCACTTAATGAATCATTATGGCCGCCGGCCGTCTGACGTAGCCGATGCACGATTTATAGTCGAACTGGGCTTACGAAATTGACTTTTATTTTTCGGTTAAAATGTTGCCAACGTCTGACAAGACCCAGTGACAGTGACGCGGGGTCTTATGGGGACAATTAGCTGTGGACTTGTTGCGAAATATTTTAACGACTTTTGCCGGTAGATAAAAGGGTAGCCATTTTGTTTTCTGTGGTCTAAATTTTGTCAAGATAGAATTAAATTACGCAGCGAGTTTAAGAGTCTGATAATAAACAGACGAGATATACTGATTAAAAAAACGTTTCGAAATGAATTGAGTTGATTTGTGTTCACAACACTGGATTTTTGGTTTAAAAACCTCGTTAAAAACGTTCAATTAATCAATCAAAAGGTTTCATTGACATAAAATAAGGTACATGAAAAATAATGAAGTCTCTGGTTCCCGAACTAGCCAGGGGCTGTACTACGGGAACCAGCGTCTTTTCCGATATTCACCACAAATAATGTCAATTCACTTAGGTTGCATAATATATCTTAGAAGAAACTTGGCGTATGTAAATACAATAACCTGAACTAGAAACGCATTAATAATGTGGCCCCTTTAATGTTTTAGTTCCTATGTTTAACAGTAGACAATCAAATGCTAATAGGTAAATAACAGATAAATTGTAAAAATTACTTAAGTTTAAAAATGAATTTATAGTCGTGGTTTGAAATTTAAGGACACATTTATAAAACAGTAACAGGTAAGAATTTACACAGAATATTAAGTTGTATATTCACTTCAATAATAAATAATAAAATTAAAATAAAATAAATATTTAAGGGGGGGCTACCATACAGTACGGAACCCTCGGTGCGCGAGTCCGACTCGTCCTTGGCCGATTATTGATTTTAACTGACGTAATAGACTCAGACGAAGATGTACTTTCTCGAGATGTAAGTAACGCATGTTATGGTTAGATTCCTTGATTATTACTACACCAGCCTTCATACATTTTTAGGACGTATTCCTTGCTCAAAAAATAATTGACTACTAAGTTTATCGACTTTCCATTCAAACTATAGACCATAACGAACCGCGGCTTCGAACTTTTGGAGTCAAAGGCGAAGCGCGTCAACATCAGTCATATCACCTCGCCTCGTCTCATCTCACCTCAGTGTGACCCCGCCTTTATTCCTTGAAATGTAGGCGGCGGTGATGGACAACTGACCGGTGTGGCACCGACCTAATGTTGGAAGTGTTTCCAAGGTGAAGGTTAAGATCTCTATTTTGAGATAAACAGAAGTGGTGTATCCAAATTTTACTGGTGAGAACTCAGATACACATACTAGTATGTACAGAATAATACCCTAAAAGATACTCGTACTAGTTGATATTTTACTCAATTTATCGAAATAAAATATACAGGATTATTAGTAATCAATTAGCATCCTTTCAGGGGCTTATTCTATACATCAAAACTAACAACTTTTGTTCGACGACTTTTATAAATTCTCAAAAAAATCAAATGCTGTCTCATGGACAAATATCGTTCACCCTCCACAAAATGTATGGAACAGCTGTTTTTTTAGGGTACCGTACCCAAAGGGTAAAAACGGGAGCCTATTACTAAGACTGCGCTGTCCGTCTGTCTGTCACCGGGCTATATCTCATGAACAGTAATAGCTAGGAAGCTGAAATTTTCTCACATGATGTATTTCCGTTGCCGCTATAACAACAAATACTTAAAATAGAATTTAAAAAAAATTATATACTCTCATACGAATCTAAATTTGTAGCCGTTTTCCGCTCGATATATCAACTATCAACAATGGTAACAGGTAGATGCTTGAAATATTCACAGGATATTTAACTGCATGCTTACTTTAGTAATAAATAACTCAATTAAAATAAAATAAATATTTAAGGGTTCCCATACAGCACGGATCCCCTCGTGCGCGAGTCCGACTCGTACTTGGCTGATTATTTAGTTTTGACAAAAGTCGTAGAACAAAAGTTGTTAGTTTTACATTTGATGTATAGAATAATACCCTAAAAGGATGCTAATTGACTAGCAATAACCCTGTATAGTTGGCATTGTATGTCTGTAGTACAAGTAGCGGCACGTACGAATAAGTCTAGCGCTGAGCGTACTGCGGAGGGGAGCGCGGCTACCCCCTCCACACTTCGCTCAGCGCTAGACTTATATGCCGCGACCTGTACCACAGACTTAGTCTACATGCCATATTTAAATCTACATCTAATACGTAGGTAAATATTATTTCTATGACAAGTTTTGCTTGTACATTAATACTTGATTTTATAAATATATTTCTAGCAAAAATCTAAGTATTACTTTTTAGCAGATTGTGAAAAAAATAAAATAAATAAATAATTCAGGCAAATTTCTTTGATCGTTCGTTTCTTTTTTATTTCGGCAACAAATAAGAAAATGTATGACATTAATAATTACCTTAAGTACCTCGAAGTCAAAAACATCTGAAATGTTTATTTGCCTGAAAAGAAATGAAATTGAATCAGCAGCTCCATTTGCTACACAAAAATTAGGACCCATTTGCCTAAAAATGCGTCCCGTCTGATAAAACCACAGATAGAATGTCTACAGAAGCGACTTCTACTTTCTTCATATTCCGACTATAAGAACATTTTGTTCAAAATAATTCTAAAAGACAATAAAAATACTTCTGATTGTTTGCAAACAGTATTATTCTCTTGGCAAAGTTCGTAGTAATTTAAATCTGCCTTATTAGTTTTTTTTTTTTTTTTTTTCAAATTATGCAATAAAATCATATAAAATACTGCTTAAATTAATGGATTCATAATTATGTTGACTTTCTGCCCAAGTAATATTAGAAGCCTATAGTCATTATACTCGTAACATAATCATTAATCATATATGTAATAGTCATTATTATATTAATAGTCACTATTGTATTGAAATGATTTTAATTGTATAGTGCATCCCACACTAGGTTTATCTCAAAGAGTTACTTTTTATGATAAACATTTCAAAAATTCGTCGCGGATGCAGGATTCGAACCTTGCGTCTTCGGATCACTAGCCCGACGCTATGGACCATATTTTATTATTATTATAATTAGTCATATAATAGTTATAATAGTCTCTAATATAGTCATGCAAAAATAAAGCCGATCCGTTGCCGCGATGCTGTCTGAAATAATAACAATTTAACCAACAAACACTTTCTTTCTAATATGTTTAACTTTCAAATCTATAATACTTGTGTTCTTTACTTGGTAATTGTACACGTACATACTCGTAGGTACAAAATATATCTCGAAAATAAGCAGGCAGACCCGAGTGAGTTACGTTTTTCCTGAAGTTCTTTAAGGGTTCCGTACCCAAAGGGTAAAAACGGGACCCTATTCGTCCGCCTGTCTGTCTGTCCGTCTCCAGGCTGTATCTCATGAAACACTATAGATAGAAAGCTGAAGTTTTCACAGATGATGTATTTCTGTTGTCGCTATAACAAAAAATACTAAAAATAGAATAATAACAATAACATTTAAGGGGGGCATACAAAAAATATAAATTTTTAGCCGTTTTTCGCTCGATATCAATAATGGTAACAGATGCTTGAAATATTCACAAAATATTTAACTGCATGTCTTCTTTAATAATAAATATTTAAGGGGGGCTCCCATACTGTACGGAACCCTTTATGCGCGAGTCCGACTCATACTTGGCAGATTATTTGTTATGCATAAACCTTAGCCAATGACGTTTCTCTAGCTAAAGTTTCGTTCGATAAAACATTTCAAATTGCGTTTTGAATATTTATTTTGCCAAGTGGAATCACAAATTCCGACGAGCGCGCTTTTTGCCAAAGAGTTCAGAAAACCGTCGTCTTGTTAATTATTTATTAAGCTTTTAAAGAAACCCAGAACAGAGGTAATGAACGTTTAGAAAAAAATATTGAGAGGTAGCGGCCTTGAATACAAAGGAGAAGCTGGGAAGACTTAAAGTTTTTTAGAAGACAAATTGTTACATTATATTTGCGAAGTTAAATATATAAGGTACCAGTACCAAACAATTTATTGACTCGGAAGAACATTTATGGAACAGCTGTTTTTGTGCAATATCGAAGTTGGTAGGTACTTTAAGTAAACATTTCTAATATTTTATCGATAGGGCAAGTGCTTTTATTAACTACCACTAAATACAAAACTTATAAATGTGATCTGAAACTACATGAACTACTACTACATAACAAGCAATTGGATAATCCACGGACCCTTGAAGGTCTAAACATAATCTAAATGCTCAAGCACACTGCCAGTTGGCAATGCTGGGCATGCCGCCAACAGTCGGGTCTGCTTTCTAATATTAATGTGTACAATTAATTATGGTACTAGCGTGAAGTTAATTTCTAGGACACTGTATAATTTGGGTTTATCGGGAGCTGCCATTTATTTCTCAGTTAAAAACCAAAACATATATAACACGGTCTTGAACTAGATTTTACCCGCGGCGTTGCCCTTGTCACGTTTTGATTTTTAAGCTATCAGACTATGAAATTCTTCTTGTTAAAATAATCAATTAATGTAAAGATATCCCATCGGACTTTTTCTTGTTACAACAAAACTAATTTCTAAGTGTTTTAACGCTATTTTGCGGTGATCTTGTCGTCGGGTGTTTTCCATTTTCCCCTTCTTATTTGCATGGTAGTCTGCAGCCACAGATCAGGGAACAAGGTTTGTTCCATTGTTCCCTGATCTGTGTCTGCAGCCAATGTCACCTACCATGCAGCCAATGTTACCGTTTTGCCTGTCTTGATAAGACACGGATATGAAGAAGTTAGTAAGCTCGGAAAAAAAAAGTTTTGCCTATTCTACGGGAACCACGTATTTTGCGGGATAAAAAGTAGCCTTTGTCACTTTCCGACATCCAAACTATGTCCATGCTAAAAACCAAGTAAATCAGTTTGCTGCGTGAAATAGGAACATACCAACAAACACAATTTCAGTATTATTTAATGAGCAAGGATACTTATTTCAGTAAAAAACATACTGGAAGTAATTTTCGTGAGTCAGTTGCAATGTACTTAAGGATGAATTTGAATGTTACACCGAAATAATTTTGTATTACATCCGCTGGCTATATCAAAATGGCGCAGCCGATTCCATAAAAGTACTTATAAATCGATTAAGTTCCCCTATAACGAGAGCTTTGTATCAGTTTAAAATAATTATAATGTGATCAAATTGTTTTGTTTAAGATTTTGGCTTGTATTGGCGGATGTTGGTTTTTATAGAATGTTGTCTTGTAATAAAGATATTTTAAAAGGTTACTGACACTAAATTTTGGCAATAATTTATTTTTTGGTAAAGTTATTTTGTTCGTTTCCTTAATTCATTTGCCAAACGTTTTGCAAAACGCCGAAAAATGTTACTTAACCGTGTCGTAAGTACGTTCTATATATTTAATATAGTCAGCTTACAAGCATTTACTTAAATTAAAAAATTGATATAATTTTTTTCACTCAAATGCAGAAATTGGTCATTGCAACCTAAATCAATTTCACTCAGGATCAACGATTTAAAAATACAGGATTGTCTAAGTTGGATTTTACGTTTAGTTATTTCCTATTGTTATTGCTGTTTTCACCATTAAAATTATTGTTGTTATTAAACTTTCCCAATTTTAATACATTATTAATATATACTACTTGACTAATCGTGCACTCAAATTACGTTAAAAATAAATACCTCATCACCCTACGTTTCAACCGAGTTGCATCAGTCCTGCGGGCTAGTATGCGCGCCGTGAATTATTTCGTTTGTAGTGTCAGAACGAGACAGCGTTATGGCAAATTATGTAACTGTCACTTTTTCACACGTCGAGATGAGTTCTTTTCGTCGCTTTTCGTGGTCGCATGCTTTATAGCGTGGTCACAGGTAGACTGGAATGTGAAACAGCTGGTACCGCCAATTCAACTTGAACTTGCAAAATTGACACTCCGACACACAACACTGACGGTAGCTAAAAATGTCTTGCTACCTACACTACGCGATTTGCATTTGTTGACAACAGGATTCCACGACGCCGATAACTCCCGATTGAAATTGTTATGTTTTTTGATTTCCACCGCTTCACGAACTATTCTTGAAAAATAGTGTCGATCCGTGGAGATAACTTTTGGGTCGTGGAGCTCGATCCAATGACCAGTACCTCCGTCAAGCAAATGCTCACCTATAGTCGGGATGATGAAGTACCTATTTATTTATCTCGTAACTTGAGTGCGCGATTAGTCCCGTAGTATTAAATAATAACCCATAAAAATTTTGTTGTTTATTTCTTTATCTAATTGACAATAAAATAATAATAAAAATATTATGTTAGGGACATCTAACACACGGTTTTAAAGGAAGGATATTGTTTAATTTAAAATATTAAGCAATTTATTTATTTGTAAGTATTTTATTTACCTACCTAATTTAATATGACTCATTCAGTGTATGTTTATGATTCTGTATCTTTTTATATCTTTCCTAAAACTTAATGATTCACACAAAAGTAATTTCATAACGTCATGATCTACAATCATGAGATCTATAGCCTGAAGCCACCAAGTAAATTATCATAGACCGACCAGCCTTACTAGATCTCTCCCTCTAGTTGTAGATGCTTTAAAGTGTTTAGAGCAGAAAGGGTCAAAATACGCTGGAGGTTCATTAATGCTCCCATAAAAACTATGTGTAACAAACAAAAATTATGTCTTTATTGGAGTTATTATGCGTATTATACTATTAGTGGCCACTCAAAATATTATGTTGATTAATTTCAAGCCCGCCAAAAATAGAAGAGGTTGTGGAAAAGTTCTAGCTCATTCTTGAAAAAAAAAATGGGTATTAATGTGTATGATAAAAAATATTTGTGTACTGTAACATTAAATCATAATCTAAAAGCGTTCATTTATTGAAGAGAATATGATTTTTAATTGTTATGATTTTTAATAGTTAGGTTTACTAACTATGCATATTAAGGTTAACGTAATGTTAGCTTTACTTTCATGAAAAATGTAAGAGCTTTTAATAAGATAATCGGCCAAGTACGAGTCGGACTCGCGCACGGAAGGTTCCGTACTGTATGGGAGCCCCCCTTAAATATTTATTTTAATTCTATTATTTATTATTGAAGTAAATATACAAGTAAATATTCTATGAAAATTTCAAGCATCTACTGTACCGCTATTCTATTACTATTATAAAAATGGAGCGAAAAACGGCAAAAAAATCAGGTTTGTTGTATGGCAGTCCCCTTAATTAATAATTTTATTCTGTTTTTACTATTTATTGTTCTAGCGGCAACATAAACACATTAGCCATGAAAATTTCAGCTTTCTAGCTATAACGGTTCATGAGATACAGCCTGGTCACAGAAAGACAGACAGACGGGAAGCGGAGTCTTAGTAAAAGGGTCCTGTTTTTACCCTTTGGATACGGAACCCTTAAAACGTTGTAAACAATCATTTGACTAATACATTTCTAAAAGTACTAACATTAGTTTTTTTTTACTTACTAAGATCGTGATAAACTCATAACTATTTAGGAAAGTCTATTTTAAAAATAGCAATGAACATGTAAATGTAACATGTTGCACTTCTTAACATCCCAATGTAATTTTGTAGCTAATTTTAGGTATCTGAAAATTTAATAGTCTGTGGTGGAGCGCCTTAACATCTTTTGTTTAATAATTCCGCATTACTTTAATTTTTTTTTTTTTTCAATTTAAATTTACCCGATTTCTGGTGTCGTCGGTAAAACAGTTGCAACGTTGGGACAATCTGTCGATGTTCCGTTGACCTCCGAGTTTTCCGAGAGATGGCGCTAGTCGTCTCGAACTGCGATGCCCTCGACCGCTATTATTGGTCGAAAACGACGCGATTTTCATCGCGTGCCGTGTCTCCGCCGTTATTTTATGAGTGGCAAAAAAATCATTCTGACAGTGTATTTCTATCCGCCGCAAGTTTACATTCATCCGCCAAGACAAACTTATATCTTTGAAGTTTGGTACTTTTTATTGTGTGCAGTGCAGTTTTTGGAAAATCGTATTTCGCCTCGATAAACACAGGACTTTTAGTTGACGATACCAGCAGGCGCCGTGCATCAGTAGCAGACGACTCTTGTCCAGCCGGTCTCGATTAAGAGGTGATGAAGGCGGTCATTTGCAGGTTAGTCTCAGTTTAGTTCCTGTTTATACGTCGACACCAAACTCTATCGTTTATTATCTTCCCGCCCTTTCACACCCAGGAGTTGGCTATTTACACGCCATTCCAGTCTGATTTATGAGAACCAAAATGATATTTTAAGAAATTATGAAAAGCAATTAACAGACTGTCAGAGGAAACATGATCAGAATATAACCATATACTTTACTTCCTTTAGCGGAGAAAATTATTCAGTTCCTTATTTTTCTCATATTCTTATTAAACAAGGTTTATAATGATCTAGAGTGAATAAAAGAGGGAACAAAAATGCAGTGAATGGTATACTTACAGTTGCGCTGCCTAGTGAGGGGAAAATTATAAACGGTTTAAATTTGTCTCTTTGTCAATTTAATAGTATTGAAATTATTATTATTATTATTTATAAGTATTTCTGGCTGGCTGAATGATTATGTGTTGTTTACTAAGCTGGATATATGATGTTTAGATCTCTAGAATACAGTATTTTTCATAACTTTTTTGACTTCTTATGTATGGAGAGACTAACAGATAACTCAATCATTACGTTATATACCTGACACGATCTAGGTGGTACTGGTCAATGGCCATGTCAGAAGCAAGGCCTAAACTAGACTGGGTGCCAAAACCATGCAGTCGTAAAAAAACTGGAAGTGTCTACTATTGGTGATTATTCACAATTTCTGCCGTCTGAACGTCTATTCATTATAATTTTATGTGTTAATTTATTTAAAGTTCGTTTCATCAAAATCATATTGGAATTTCTTAGTAATCGAAACAAAACATCCATAAAATTGCAAGTTTTAGATTACTCATTGCGGAAAGTGAAATTAAAACACTATCCGTCTTACCACAAAAGTTTTACTCACGCTTTAGACGATGTTTAACAGTACAAATTGCATGTTTAAACAATGTCTAAAGCTTATTTAAATCTTTTAAACACGCTTTAGATATAAGGTAAGGTGAGGCGGTTAGATTGTATGTACATATGTTTGATGCTTTATATAGAGCAAACGTAGCTATTGCTTGACTTCTTACCCAATTGCATAAACAAGTGATTACAAAAAAATGACGATAAAAAACTACTTAACAAAATTGATCACGGGACTGGCAGTCCATAAACCTGTCTTATCCAGTCTCTACTACACCCCCATCCCCATCCCTACCGATCATTACATGACCCAGTACTCGCACCATCGCCGTAACTTATAATCTGCTATAGTTAACAATCGCATTGGAGCAAATTGTCCCCGGGAGCTGTCTGCCGAACACGCATTTAGAACTTTTCCCACAGATCTCTTGAGATGTGTCTTAACATATGTCGTCTCTGTATAACGGAGACCCGATTTTTCATGAACATCTGTGCAAAATACATGTAGCGCTTGCACAAAAAGTGTCATTTCAAAGTCATCTTGATTCTAGAACAGTTTGTTATCTTGATTTTTATAATGTTACGTAGATATTTTTTTTTATCAATAATGATTACCACCAACTGACCAGCTTAGAATAAGAAAGGATTTTTTTCGGAATTCTTAGTCACTAGAATTTGTCAAAATCAATGTCTTACTCGTATCACGTTACACATTTAAAAAATAATATCAATTTTACGCGTACGTACTGCTAAAAATAATTATCGGGCAATTAGTGCTCCTAGAGCACAATTATTACTTACTAATATGCACTTACATAACACTGCATTCATTTTGTTAATAAATGTATTTCTTTACGGAATTAATTATCAATAGAGGTAGTAAACAAAAGCCCCTCTCTAGATCTCCACGACTTGCGCGCTTGAGGCTAGTACCAAGTATTCGAAAAGGTGTAATATGGACGTAATTTTATGGTACTTAATACATAATACGTTTTTACGGATCTTATTACATACGTATTTAACTGTTGGTAGTTTCAAACAAGTTATGAACATATTTTTGTGTTAACTATTCTTGTAGGTATTTAATTATCAGCAAAGAACAGCTATTTTATTTAGTTTTGTGGAAACACATAATGATTCTGTACATGTATCTGAAAACCCTCTATAGTTTTCAATAAGATGCTTTTGTAAATTTTCAATGAATTAAATCAGTAAATAATGATAGAAAAAAAAAAACTGTTGAACTACTTTAGTTGTCAGTTCTAAACCGATTGAACACAAGCATTTTTCTATTTCTTGTAGTCACTTAATTTATTTATGTTTTCATCTCGGTTTCAGATACCACTGTTACAAAAAAATAATGTTACTTAATTTAATTTTAACATAATATCAGAATATTCAGAATCAATTACGGAAACATTATCTTTTTGTTACTTGAAATTAGATTTTCGTAACATTCGCCAGTATTATCAAAATAATTACAACAAGGCTAACATTTATATTATCCCGACTTCCGTATTTATCATTAAAAATCCCACATGATAGAATTTCCTCGTAATTATTTCTGACCTCGGAACAACAGTACGTGCATCATCATTATCCATGTTTTCTTTTTTGCAAACGCACTTTTAATGTAGAACAGAATTTCCTCCCTGTTTCTATAATAAACCTTCTGCATTTTGTTGTTACTGGATGAGAAGGACCAGTTAACTTTGAGCCGTCTCGTCTCTCTATGAAAGGGCATTATGGTCGTAATGAGTACACATTGCAGAGGATTTGGTCTAAGAGCTGTTGGAGATCGTCCTTCACCGATGTGATAACCAGATGACACATATTTTTATCAATTATTTATTTACAAACCCGCCTTAAATAGTTTGCCTATCGAAAAGTGTTCATGGGTTTTTTTTACTGAATTAAAAATATTTCATGGTTTTCTGTAAGCAAGCCTATATGATTAATTTTGTAACTAAATTATCTTTCTTATGATACCAATTTTGAGTGGTTATTAGATCGGTGTCGTACTGATATTCACATGTTTCTTCAAACTTGCTCACCAGGCACAATTAGAAAAATAAGCAGGCAAGTAAGTTCGTATAGGCCGGGTGGCTAGACCTGGTGTCAGAGTTTTTATGCCGCCTAAAAGCCTCTGTAGTTCTAATAAGTAGGTAAGTAGAGTCTGGCCAACGAAAGCTGTCCAAGAAAAAAGGCGGGAATTTTAAAAAATCAAGAGCTGTTAGCTTGTTTTCTAGTACCGCTCAGCTGATCGCCATGAAATTTAGCATGCACGTAGTTTGTAGAAGTACGTGCATGCTAGTTTATAGAACTACGTGCATGCTAAATTTCATGGAGATCAGCTGAGCGGTACTAGAAAACAA
Source organism: Hypomecis atomaria (assembly GCA_964007245.1). NCBI lineage: Eukaryota > Metazoa > Arthropoda > Insecta > Lepidoptera > Geometridae > Hypomecis > Hypomecis atomaria. Next base: position 16,001,024 of record OZ023291.1, read on the forward strand.
GCTAACAGCTCTTGATTTTTTAAAATTCCCGCCTTTTTTCTTGGACAGCTTTCGTTGGCCAGACTCTAACTAAGGCATATTTCTACATTATAAGCCATCAATTGAAATAAAAAAAATTCGGCTATAAAAAGAAAGAAGGTAAAAGAACCACTGACTAAAAAAATAATTTAATCTAGTCATGAACACTTTTCGAAAGGCAAACTATTTCGTGTTTGTATGTTAATAACATTTCATAATAAACGGCCAAGTACGAGTAGGACTCGCGCACGCAGGGTTCCGTACTCCCCCCTTAAATATTTATTTTATTTTAATTAAATTATTTAGTATTGAATATTATATACAACTAAACATTTTGTGAATATTTCAAGCATCTACCTGTTACCATTATTAATATCGAGCGAAAACGGTTAAAATTTCAGGTTTGTTGTATGGGAGACCCCTTAAATATTAATTTTATTCTTTTTTAGTATTTGCTGTTATATCAGCAACAGAAATACATAATATGTGAAAAATTCAGCTTTCTAGCTATAACGGTTTATGAGATACAGCCTGGTGACAGACAGACAGACGGACAGCGGAGTCTGAGTAATAGGGTCCCGTTTTTACCCTTTGGGTACGGAACCCTAAAATGTATGTCTCATCTGGTTATCAGATGAGTGATGGTCGTTCTTCTACGTCTCTCGCCCTAGAAGGGTCTTGGAAAATTGGTGCAGCTATTACGTGAGAGCATGCTTCATTTGCTCGTGGCTGGAGGCGCTAGCACTCTGTCCATTGTTTGGGAGAGCGGCCAATTATGTCTTTAGAACATATTTTTTTATATTGTAAGCTACATTTTAATATACCGCCGTGCAGTGATATTTCAATCCCGGTAGGAACAACCGTTGTGTACTTTTTACTCAGACCAAATAAAAAATCAAGACAGAACGTCGTGAACAGGCAAGTGAGGCCAGTTTTTTTATACATGTTGTGAGTGCGTCGGTGTCGCGCCGCCGCATTTTGACTGACGAGTCAAGGTGTAGGTAGTATAGTCGTACGTGTTTGTGTTTGTAATTGTGTCTGTACACGGCGAGGCGTAGTTTTGCCGGTTTTATTTATTTTGGTCTGATACTTTTAATCATATTTGTATAGAAGTGCTGTACTGTTTGATGTCTAGCGGCTATATCGGAAAACTAATTACTAATTTGTAAAAAGTTGTACTATGCAAATTGCACGGTAATGGATATCATTAGCGTGCAATTTGCATAGTACAACTTTTAGCAGATTGTGACTAGAAAAATAAACATATCGATTAAAAAATCAATAGCACCTAGGTATTTATTTTAGTCATGTTTCAAACCAACAAAAGGGAATAAAGGATAAAGGATGATAAACATAACCATGACGTTCGACAATTTTATTCTGCATAGTTTTTTTTTTCATGACAGTCAGACAAATCTCTTTATTTACAACCACTCAAATAAAATTAAACACTATTTACACAATATCTTTATGACAAAAAATTATGAAAATTAGGTCCGTACTAAACTACCAACTGCCTAATGGTAAGCGATGTGCTCGAAGACGGATGATTGATGACCGGTGACGTCGAAAAGTTCTCAGGTTCAGAATCCGCATTTATTGACGTATTGAGCTTAATACGATACCTAATTAAAGATACAAAATTTGTATACAAAACATAGCACCACCTACAATAGGTCTCGTCATTCAACAGTGAAAATACTTAATTAATTTGCACAAAACTGTAAAGACAATAAATATTTAAAAGTATCTCGATTGGCGATCCATATGCCAAGGCCTATGTCCAGCAGTGAACGTTTTATGGCTGATGGATGAAACTATTTTTTTCTTAAACGTATTCAAGAGATGGTTATGCCAACAGCATCATTAACTTTATAACCGAAAACCCTCAGGTATTTTGCAAAGTACACGTTAAACGATCAAGCGCGGTTCTTGCAATAATTGCCCCCAATTTTGGTTATTATTCAGTAAACGTTAGTGTCATATAAACTTGCACCTGTATGATTTAATGGGGGATTTATTATCTTAAACTACTGAGAAAAAGTGTAGGAATAAATTGAGTATTCATACGAATAATCAGTTGCAGTATCGTACTTATGCCGTCGTGTATCTTGTTGAATTTACTAGCCGGAGTCTGAGATGTGAAAGAGTAATGTCAGAAGCAATGTATGAATTTTATAGTAGGGTCAAAAATGAAACGTCAACTCAAAGCTTCTTTATCATCGGCTTCATTTATCTGCCCAGTTGCCTTATTGTACTTTCTTCATTTCCGACTTCCAAAAAGGAGGAGGTTCTACGTTCGTCTGTAGGTTCGTCGTTCCTATGTATTTTTTTGTGTATGTTCATCGATAATTCCACCAATTGAGAACCCAATCGAAAAATTATTCTTTAGTTCGAAGGGGTATACTCCTAAGGTAATTTAAATTTAACAGAAATCGGCTGGGTCTTTTTAGAAAAATCAACAATAATGTAAACAAATCGAGTGAAATATTAGAATTTTGTACACGGTGGAAGGCGGTTTTACCATTTTTGCGAAAAATAATTATAACACTTCTCGTGTAGGCTTTTTACCACGGATTTACTGGGACACAGATCTTAAATGCAAGTACCTAAAAGAGAGAAATAATGGTGAAATTGTAAGATGATTCAGAGCAATATAATAAGAATCGCAGGAAAACGCTGAATGCTACGCATTATTTGATACTGATTTTATTAGAAATTTTTAAGGGTCGCCTGTGTCAGCAAAACTTACCAATAAATAAATTTAATTTTGTACACAAAAGATTTGACCAATATAGACTGAGAAATTGTGACTTGATTTAATTTAAGTAATTTTATGTGTTTCATGTTTTATGTGTTGTTGTGCGGTTGTTAGTTCATTCTTTTGTTTGTCATTTTATCCTGAAAAAAAAGGGGTTAATTATGGGATAACACAAAAATCAAAACATTACGCGGCAGGAGTTGTGGGCACAAGCTAGTTAGTTAAAAGTAATTATTAGTATGTATGTATTGCTCTCTTTTCTATAAAACAAAACATACTTAGTTTTTCTCATTTCCTTATATCAAAATATCAGGCAGTACATTTCCACGCGTTAGTTAAACGCGTCCCCAAGGCATGATACAGCAATGTTTAATCCACTCCGTGAAATACAGCGCATCGTGTTTACTGCTTGCAACTTTTTATTACTGCTCTGGGAAGTACATAATTATTTCAGTTTCATCATAGGACTTAGAGTTTTCCTTATAAGTAAATTTCCAAATATAGATTAGAATCACATTGATTCTCTTTCTTTTTCGTTTTTTTTTTTTCACTTATTTTGCTGCTACTATGCGTAGCTACTTGAAAAGATGTGATTATAGCCGATGGGTACGTAAACTATAACATTATAGTTTACGTACGTAGACTACGAACCGGCAAAGGCAGTGTAAAGATCAATGGACTAGGTGCTAGGACATGAGATTGCTAGAACGCACTCAATATTCAATATTCAATCGTATATTGCACCACAAATCATAATTACATCTCTTAGTCTAATTTATAAACGTATTAAACATTTCTGTAAACAGTAAAGTTATATTGTTTAAGATCCCTGTTTAAGAGTAGCAAATCGGCACCAATTTGTCCTACTCATATTTAGTTTTCATTTGGTAAAATCTGTAGGGGAGGCCCAGCTGCATGGCTGATATGATAATGATGATAAACATAGCAAATTAGCCAATAAGCCAATTAATTTTAAGATAAATAATATATTAATTCTCAAAATCTAATCTAGTCTACTTTAGATTTTGAGATTAAAAAATTAATCATTTAATTTCGATTCTTCTTACATCCAAGGCGAATTACCACTCACGTCAAATTGACAAATGGGCCAGCATTCATCTCAATAAAGTACAGTAGTATCTTAATCAGCTAGACAAAAGACCGGCTACTGACCAAGGTTGGGCATTTATCGCATAGCAGTTGATTTTATCCTTGACACAATATTGTCCTTTATATCGCTCACTCTACCTAACCTTTTATTGCGAAGGAAAACAGTATCGAATCTTATGCAGTTATATCATCATCTCTGTTTTTTAGCCGTACTACATCTATAAAGATTTCTAATAAGAAACTCACTGCCACTCATTGATGGGGCCACTGCCCACTGCTGCTTTAACTTGTTAATCAGTTGGGATAAAGTTGATTTATTTGATTTTGATCTCGCAGAAAGACTTCAGCAGTGATATGATTATTATTTATGATTTGTGTTTGTATTAACATTATCAGAATCACCACTTATTAATCTAGCTAAGATGTTCGCAAAACAAACAAGAAGAAGTTACCAATTGAAAGTGAAACACGTTAGACTACACTGTTAATATAGTTTAACGATTTTTATGTCAAGTACGTGAGATTTTGGAAATTCAATGTGTTTGAAAACAGACCTTGACTACAAATATTGAAAAAACATTTTTTTTTATTGTTATTCCTGCCTGGTTTACTATTTTTAACTTACCTAAAGTACATAACGTGTAGAGTTACAACTCTGACTCAAATATCTATAGAACTTAGTTTACTCCTAATTCAATTAACCCTTCCATGCAAAAACAGGCTTTATTACTTGGCCATAGAGACGTGAAAGCTTTGAGTTCTTTAGGGTTTTTCTGACTAACGATTCCACTTCATCTTTAGCTTTCAAGCTATTGTTCACCTGACAAGGTTCGCGATAATATTGAAATACCGCGTGAATAGAACGTCCGTTCGTCTATCTTCTATCGCTTTTATACACACGGTCGATAAGTTTGACTATGGAAAAACAATAAATCCGTTTTAAATTTGAAAAAATAATTCTAAATCTCTAATCTATAGGCCTTTGTTCTATTGCCTTGCCAAGTGCTGTATGTATTCATAATTATGAACGAATTACATAGGGCCCTAGAAATCGTGAAAAATGCAGATATTTATCATGTAATCGGGAGTCAACGAACTTTTATGGAGCATCTGATTTTTTCAAGATTTCAAGTTTGGTCCAACAGTAAAGTTGTTTATAATTATGAACGTTTTCCTCTGAATGTCTTTGATAAAAACCACACTTTTTGGTTCACAACGAAAACTATACAATAACGGAAAATAGAGATAGAAAAACAGTGTAACAACGGACATCTTTTTTGCTTACAGCTATATCTTATAAATAAACTACCTTAGGATAGAAATATGTACATTGTGCAATCCGACACTCCAGGCTCTCTTTTAGAAGGTTTTATTTAACTTGCAATGGATGTATGTAATTAGGTTCGGGTAGAATTTTGCATGTTAAATTTGACCAACTTCCCGATTTCCGATTGAGCTGAAATATTGAAATAATATGGTACCATGGAGCTGATCTGATGATGGAGTCGGAAGGTTGCCATATTAATTACTGTGCCAAACAAGATAGAGTCGTCGTGTTTGGGCTCGTTTTACTTGTATTGGCAAGCACTCTGCTCCTATTATGATTAATATGTATATAATAATGCAGGATCTCAAAATCTTGTATTTAAAAACTTATATTTTTATAATAATTTATTTAATTTATTAGATTTGTTTGTTTCCAAACCATGGATATTTTTGGGATATTTTTCCTATGAGTTTTAATCATAATACGAGTAATAACAGCAGCTGACAACAACACTGCTATTTTTAAACTCTACTGCAGTTGTCTTTAAAGCATTCGTATAATTCCAAGCAGCTTTAACTGGTTTTAATCACACTCAAGTACTGTTTTTGCTAATCGATTAGTCAATTCCAATACGTTATATTGAGTAAGTCGTCCTTCGACACGTTTACATTGCTTAAACAAGTTCTGTTGGCATCCTGTGAAGCCCGTTCAATGTCGAACGCTTTTAGATATTGGAATCCAACCTGATAGTTTTATGAGTGGAATGCAAAAGGACAGATTACTGGATTTTTTACTTCAAAGGACATTATTATTTTGGTGTTGCAAAAATATTCCTAACCGACTTAAAAATTTCATTGCGTATAGCGCATAACAAATGGCTCTTTTAGAAAGTATAGAATCCCAACAAAATTTGCAAGTATAAATCAAATCAGTCAGGAGCAAGTCGAGAATGGCTTATGAAGATAATACGGTTTAACAGATGCGAAGTAGAAGTAGTTCGGATAACTATAAGTTCGGTCTGAAGCACTATTCTTAATTTGAACTAAGTACCTAAATTAGGCAGATTAATCTGCTGTTGAAAAAAAAAATATACATAAAAAATATTAACTTAAAAATACAATTTTATGACCTTAGCGTGAGAGATAGGTACCACGTGCGAACCATTTTTTGATAAATTTTCTTTTAAGCCAAATTTTTTTATTTAGTTTCTTCTATAAACTGTGTTCTACATGTACCTATAATTTAGGGGTTCTAAAAAGATATAACGAAATGTTTTGGCGTCGACCACCTCGAAATAAAATAAATACTGCACACGTAAGTACCGCACATTAAATTCTGTTGTAATGACTAAAATTTATGTACCAAATATCAGATCAATTTATCACCAGAAAGGAGTTCAAATTTCAAAATTTCAATTGCTTTGACCCACATAACATACGGGTCAAACTAAGTAAAACCGTTTAAAAACACAGCACTTACTAGGTTATGCTATCCGACTTATCTACCCGTGTGTAGTGAATATTTACACCGACCTCTCGCAACCGTATGATTAGCGTATTGTATACGGGCTACCGTTTCTTTGACAAGGCCGATGTAATAAGCACTATTGAGATATAATTATAAGTGGCTTTCGTACGTTTTGTATAATAGAAAATGGCTTACATAACACGATTGGCAGTTTTATTGTTGCGATAAATAATAAAGGGTTTTATCTCACTACATTTTTGATCTATGATCATCATGCAGTAGCGGATTTACGTATTTGCCACTGGCAGTTGAATTTTTCTTCCCCCTAAAATTCGCCGCTCTAATATGCGACTACAAAAATGGTAGTAGGTAATTATTATTTCTGACTTCAATAATAATTATAAGCAACATAACGTATCATAGTATGTTGTTTTTTTTCTGTTACTTTATAATATTTAGGTAAACGAACTATATTTTTATTTTTGGTAAAAATAAAGTAAATGGTCCGAAATTTGCCGCCCCCTAAAATCTGCCGCTCTATGCTCTAGCCTATTGTATTCATCCTTTTGGCTAATCTGCCACTTTCGTCGTGGCAATCTAAATATTTTTTTTTTAATTTCTAATAATCCAGATCAATAAATGACTGTACCTACTACCTACAGTACATTGTGATGGAAGGAGTAAAGTGCGCATTAACTACTGTTTTCTGATAGGTATCTTTATTTCCAGGAAATCCCAAAAGTCGCCCTTTTTGCGTAGGTTTTACTGGCCTATACTACTATTCGGTTACTTTAAAACCAATGCTGTATCTATTTCAAATTATTTCTTGTAGGTTCGCAAATATCTTAATCATTTTGTGAAATTACTTATTCTAACAAGTCGCAGTGCATTTATACCTTAATTTAACAATATTTGGTAATTTCATAATGACATTTGTTGTGATATTATTGAAAAGTTTGATAAGTGTGATGGGTAGTTTAATAAATGGCAATTTAGTATTGTGTCGGCATTTAAGAAAAGGCTAAACATACAAGGCTAACATATGTTTCATACTTATTTATGTGTATAAAAAACCAATGACTGTGAACTTAATATAATATTCAAAGTGTTTCAAAAATCATTAGTTTGTTATCGGTCCAGAATTAAGCGTGTGCTACTGTGGAGCATTTTAAATTTTCATAATACATCATTAAGTGTTAAGGTATCATCATAACACACTTTTTGGGTAATACTTATAGAAACTCCGTATACCTAAGAAATCTGAGTATCAAATTTCTTTAGAAGGCTACATCTAAGATGTTTAATTCTTAATAATGAGCAATTAAGTACCTATGCGCCAAATTCCGGTTGTAAGTTTCAGATTGTTGAGATATTTTCATGATATTACTGGACGAGTAAAAGAAATTGCAGCAGAAGGTCAAAATCTCTTATTTGAAATATTTGGCGGTCATTTAAGCAACATTATTAAAAAGTTTTTTTCACTTCAAAATAGTTATTAACAGATTTTTTTACACTTTATTTGTGTTCTACATTTTTACGTTTATTTTGCTACTAGCGACCCGCCCCGGCTTCGCACAGGTGTTTTATACATATAAACCTTCCCCTTGAGTCATTCTATCTGTTTAAAAAAACCGCATCAAAATCCGTTGCGTAGTTTTAAAGATATAAGCATACATGGGGTCAGACAACGGGAAGCTACTTTGTTGTATACTATGTAGTGATAGTGATGCATGGCACAAAATCTGGGTTTACGGTGAAATTACTTCTTTGTTGCTATGACATTGTTAGCAACTAAAAATTAAAGTAACCTGACTTTACCACACAATCACCATTGAAGGACAAGATTTCAAAATAATTACGTCCGAGGACACAAAACACAAAATGATATGAGACGTTGTGGACGTAATGGCGGTTATTGACGACCAGATGTTTAAGTGGACTACGAAACAGGAATAAGCAAATTACTTGTAATAGCCTGTAATTAGTCGGTTATTCTTTCGAATCAACCAACTGTGCATAAATAACATATTTCAGGTTTGCTAAATAAGTATGAGTACGAAAATAGCGCGGAGTTGCAACCGGAACTGATGATCGAGGTAAAAGGAAAGAGAAATTATGCAATGGTTCAAAGAGTACAATTGACACTAAAAATATAAAGAAGTTATTGCGTATACATTCATTATCATTTTTTGATTTGTTTGAAGTGAGTATTATTTAAGTATTTGCAACAGTATTAATATTCCTGTATTTAAACAAGACGCCGTTAATTTTTTTTTAAGTTGACACTTTTCCAAAAATGATTTTCATTGAACAATTGTTTTTAATTTTCTCAAATAACAATAATGTTTTTGATCTTACATTAAATTACGTAAGCTAACGCTATGACCAATTAGCAAGTTAAATTAGCAGTAGGTAAAGTTTTCAGGACTACGTGGCCTTGAATTTCTCAATAACAAACTACTAGGAAGCATTTTGGAGTACCTAACCTGCAAGATGAATGTTGTATGACAAGAATACGTGAATACGAATGAATCATTTTCTTCAACCAGCATTTTAGGCATATATCTAGCAGTGACAGGTAATGCAGAATACGTGAACGGTAGCGAGATATTATTATAATTATGCCAATTAAAACTTGTAAAACCTTTACTGCACAGTTTCAGTTTCATTGCCCGGTTTTGTGTGTACAATGTTGGAGCACATTTGGAAGTTTATAATTGGAAAAAACCCTTGTTTATCATTGTTTCCACAACAACTGAAATTAAGCTTCGTGCAACAAAAAAAGCCTAGTATTGCGTATTGCGTATTACGTATTGCGTTTTGTAGAAAATTATAGTAATCAAGAATAGTTTGCGTGCGCTTGAACACATCGAGTTGAAATAGGGGTGGTAGTGATAAGGTGTCAAAACTATAATTCCCACGAGGAAGGGGTTATTTGAAAGCAATTAGTAATTGACAGGTGGTGTCTGCCATTGTATGTTACGTAACAGACGCGTTGATTGAGCCTGATTGATGTTACGTCTCTTTATTTTTGTAAACAACTAAGCTGTTTTCTTAGCTCAAGTTAGATATTTAGCTTAATTTGGTTCATTATTAAGAGGCTCATTGAGTCTTTGCAATTTTCTTTGTTACATTGTTTTTTTTTCTCAAGTTTGAGATAAAAACTAACTAAAAGATTGATCACACTCAGCCTTCATATTTACATCAAACAAGACAAAGCAGCGCCATATTTTGTTTTGTTAACCCGTGAGAAGGCGCGCTATGAGCATTTTGCTCACGCAAAACTTCGTTCAGAATATTTTTGTTACTACGGACTTCATAGCGCATCAAGCGTCTAGGTACCTTCCTAACTATTCAACCCCTCTTCCCTGAAGCAACTCACGCGTTGCTCAGTGCCGCGGTGGCCCCGTAGTGAAGTGTTTGTTGGGGGTGTGAACCGCTGCGCGGCGTTTTGCTCATCGCGCGCCCATCCACGTAAGTGTTTTTTTCTTCATTAATTATATGAGTTTGTATTTTGTCCTACAATTAATACTTTTAATTTGTATTCGAACGTTAACAAATCTGTTAATACTTTACATTATATGATTTTACAATCAAAATAATATTGTAATGCAATGTTTATTTGGTTTTTAGCTAACAATGAGCGATGGATATGAAAGACAAGATGATCAAATTTATTCGTGGCTGGGTAAGCTTTCTGATGACCATTCGGTACTAGAAGCGTTTTGTACCAGTTCCCAGCGCTTGCCAACGAGCCTAGACCAAGTGAATTTTGTGCCATATGCCCCAGAAGGAAAAATAGACGGTCTAAAAAGCGTGTAACTTCGTGTCAAAAATTACTGTGCACGCAGCACGTCACGTTCATGTGTCAACCATGTTATGAGAGGCACACTTGTCAAGATTTGATGGAATAGTGATTTTTGTTTTGTATGCTATTTTTATTTTTATACAGTTTTTTTTCTCAAAGATTGCCAAAAAAGTCGGCCGAAGTTTAGAAGATCTTAATTTTGTAGAGAAACTGCAATTTTGTTACTTATTTTTAATAAAACGCCTAGTTTTTAGTGAATAAAATGTCGTTTTACTTAAGTCAACTACTTTTCAATCAAAAAATATGACTAAACAGGTAGATAGTGACATTTGAAATAGCGTGAGCGAATTGCTCGCGCGCGCCTATCCGTGTAATGTTTTAAGGCGCGCCTCCTCACGGGTTAAAAACTCATTTTGTTAACTATTTTTTGCAATTGATACTCGAAAAACGCGCAAAACAATGTATAAATATTTCCCGTGATACATTCCGAAAATTTCAGAAAATAGTCTTGGAATTGAAGATGTGTTGTTACTTTTTGTCTCAGTATGTTTTCGATTTAAATTGATAATGGACAAAACATTGTTAACAAAACAGTGGAAGGTACAAGTCAAAGAAACGTGATATTTATTTTTATTATAATTCTAGAACTAAAAATTTCCAGAAATCATGATCATGATGAGTTATAGAACTATGATAAGTAAATAAATAAACATTTGGGGACATCTTACACACGGCCTCTGACCCCAAACTAAGCAAAGCTTGTGATATGGCTGCCAGAGACTGATAAACTACTAATACACATTTTTAAATACATACTTACATAGATAGTAACTAAATAATTATTTTTCGCAAAAAATGGCATAACCACCTTCGATCGTGTACAAAATTCGAATATTTCTCTCGAATTGTTAACATTATTTGATTTTTCAAAAACAACTCAGCCGATTACTGTGAAATTTAAAAGAGACCACCTCGAGAGTATACCCTTTTGTACTAAAAAAAGAATTTTTCGATTCGGTTCACAACTGGCGAAATTATAGATGAACATACACAAAAATATACATACAGACGAACATAGAACCTCCTCCTTTTTGGAAGTCGGTTAAGAACACCCAGACACAAAGCAAACACCTATGTTCATCACATAAATACTTGCCCTGGGTGGGGCTCCTAACCACTGAGCCACCGAGGCAGTCATGATGATGACTGTATTAAATTCGTTTCTGTACTTCAAAATAGAAAATTTATGACATCTCTAGCTATTATTTACCATCAAAGGTATTCTTCGCCCAACAGAAGGCGGATAAGCATTAAGGCACAATAAGATTAGGTATACTAGCTTCGGATTAGTTTCTCCAAAGTGACATTCCATACAAAAATCAGGCGAGCATTGAGAGCGGCTGACGGTTTGTTTAGTGGCCACAATGCTCGACGCTAACGAGTCTAACGTCTGAATAAAACATTGTTATGCTGCTTTACGCATAGGCGATAGCGATTTTATCTATTTCCTTCTTGGGACTTATCTTTGCTATCTTTAGAACGTTTATAGATTGTTTATACGTATGCACGGTAATGTAATCTTTACCATGACGCATGGTTTAATAGGTGGTGTGGCGTCAACTGCGGTTCAAGTTTTAGGCCGGGACTCCACCAAAGTAGAGAAGTGTGCGGTGTGCTGTGCGAGAAGAGACGTTTTTCAGCTCGGGTGCGAGGCTTTGAGTGCTCAGTACGCATCTTTGCGGGTTGCTGGCGGGCGAGAGGGGGGAGGGTGACATTGCTCACTGCACGCCGCTCACATCTCTCGTCTCCACTGCGCGTCGTCCGCGCACAGCTCACATCTCCGCTTCCATTAGGGAGTGCAATCTCGGTATTCCGAGATCTCGAAATACCGAGATCTTGCACCAATTTCGCAAGATTAATCGTGCACCAAAAATCGCGCGTGATCTCGCAAGATTTGCAAGATTGTACAGTACTGTTAGAATCAGGCGGGGAAAAAGGGCAGCACCTGCAGTCAGCGTATCAATGCCTATCATCAGTGGTGCCAACAAGCGTAGAGGCTAGAACGGGCCTTTTCTGCTGCTGGGTATTTGGCACTTAACATCCGAAGCCAGTTGGCAGACGACACCTAAGATATGCTGTGTTTTCTTAGGAGTTTTTTTTTTTTTCAGAATAATCCGTAGTTTTTAAAAATAAATGATTCAGTATTTTTTATATGTAAATTATTTAAGTATTTCGCCTCTAGAATAATAACTTTACCAAGTTTGAATAGAATACTTCTAATAATTAAAAATAATTCGTAGATTTGCGAGATCTCGCAAAATACCGAGATCTTGCGAGATTATACCTCTTAAATCTTGCAAATACCGAGACTAAAGATTTGCTGCAAGATTGCACTCCCTAGCTTCCATCGTGCCATACAAATATTACACATCTCCGCACAGCGATCTCCACTGAAGCTGAGCGGGGAGGAGATGTGTCAATGACACAATAAAATTCTATTGGCGGTTTAAAAAACATCCCCTCTCCGCTCGTCTCGTCTCCGCTTTGGTGGAGTCCGGGCCTTATGCCGTGCAAATGCGTTTCATCCACTAGCCGAAAAAAGGCTTGAGCAATAATTATTTTTAGCCAAAAATAACACAGCCGATTTCAACTGTTTACAGAATTCGAATAATTCACACGAATTGATGTATCATCCATGTAGAATTTTGAACTGGATTGTTGATTTTTGAAAAATGGATCCGACTATTTCGACTAGTGAGCAGCCTTTTTAGATAGTAGGTGATTGCAAACCGGCTACAACGCCGCGCGATGCCGAAGTGCTCGGTTGCAAGCGCTAATCAGGTGACATAACGTCGTGATCAGTCTATGGGTTTTGTGAATAACTTATGTGAATATCTAAGTCGGTATGTATAACGGCGCTCGGATTTTTTTTTACTACTTTCACCTAAGGACTGTGGCTCTGTAGATATTTGCTCGAAGGTGTCGAGGACAAATATTGTTCTCGGTACAGACCGACAAGCAAAATCTTTGAGTTAGGTTCCCCTACTGTAGCAGTTTAGCAAAACATGAAACCAAAAAACGTGGAATACAGACGACTGAAACAACCTCTTTCTTTTTGAAAATCAGAAAAAAAAATCTATATCTGGTAAATGAATTAGGATCCCTACGCTCGTATAAAGTTGGTTGTGCCGCTTATCTCAGAAATAATATATTTAAATTCAATTCAACATATGATGCGTGCTTCATCTTCGACCACAACGTCACTTGCCATCAGGCGAGTAGGTGGTCAAGCGCGGACCTATTCGCGGTAAAAAAAAAAAAAACTCAGCGATTTTCATAATTTTCTAATACCTAAACAAATAAACTGCGAACTCTTGAGCTGAAGTGTGCGTAAAATACACAAACTGCTTATGCTCTCAACCGCTCATCCTGTACTAAGTGTTTGGAGACCTCTCGACCAACTATGTGCTAACTGCTTCAATCTCATAGACTGGTCTTTGTTGTCAGTTTCTAGTCAGCTGCGTGATTTAGCATGTTTTTGTTTATATTTTTTTAAGCTAATACATTAGAAGGTAGTCATTGTTTTCCTGATACGTGAAAGCAACGTTTAAAAAGAAAATGTCTGAGAATGCGTAAAAATCGTTAACCACATTATAGATATGAAAATAAGAGAGCCTAAAAATTTATTGTATAGGAGATTTGGAAAAAAGCTTAAACTAACTGGCCGTGATTTATATTTCTCAATTTTTTTTTGTGTAAAAGTATATATCTATACCCTTAGTACAAATAATACTTTGTATATTTTAGGGTGATAAATTAATTTTGCCAAACATGAATTTGGCTATAACTCTTTCATCTAGTCATAAAGGTAGTCTAGAGTTTAGTTTGATTCTTTACACGTTGAAATTAGTTTAAAAATACAAATTTAATAGAGAATAATAAAATAATACAAAAATTGAAATATCTTAGATTTTATAAGCATTTATGACCGACGAACCGGAGGAGGTACAACTCCATTCGACGCGTATATATATATTTTTTTACGCATAACTTTTTTCATAGTAGTTTGATTTCAATAATTGTTTTTTGTTGGAAAGAATATACTTTCAAATTGGTCCCATTTAAATTTTATTGAAATCGGCGGAGCCATTTTTGATAAATCAACAATAATGTGAAAAAAGTTACATAGATCCGAACGAAATATTGCGAATTCTGTACACGGTTGAAGTCGGTCATGCTATTTTTTGCAAAAAATAATTATGTCTGCTATTTTCTTGGCCCTTTTCGCTTATTCCCCACGTTAAACAGCGACGTTTCACTTTGCACAATAGACTCGGTTTGGCTGTAACCTAAATATCGGATTGCAGTGCCGCAAACTTACTACGTAGATGTTGTTTATTCTTATGCAAAGCTAAGATCTATAAAGAATAACAGCAATTAAGCAGTGATAAGAAAGAGTAGTAATCAGCAGCATTAGAGTTAGGTTCAATGAGTCTTAGAAACAGACAGAAATCGAAGTAGATTTTGTAAGTACAGTATCACGTGAAGTGTCGGTTTATCCTATCCACAACTAATGTATTAAAAAAAAATTGCCGTTTGATGATTGTTTTTAGGGTTCCGTACACAAAGGGTAAAAACGGGAACCTATTACTAAGACTCCGCTGTATGTCATGAACCGTTATAGCTAGAAAGCTGAAACTTTAACATAATAATTATGATGTATTTCTGTTGCCGCCATAACAACAAATACTAAAAACAGAATAAAAATAATATTTAAGGGGGGCTCCAATATAGTACGGAACTCTTCGTGCGCGAGTTCAACTCGCACTTAGCCGATTATTAGCTAATTGACAAACTTGTGGTTGTGTTGTTTTGCGCTTCAGGCGACATCAAGAATTCAATACCGACTCTCAAAACTGATTCAAATTAAGTTACGAAAAACATTTTGTTTTTGAGCTAAGTCCATCAAAACTCATTTCCAACTACATGCCATAAAATATCAATAGGTTCTTAAACGTTGACACTTAAGTAAAAAACGGTTCCTGTGGCGTTTTCCTTCCTGTCATTCAAGTAGCCGAGCTTGGTGGGTGCAATTGAGACGTTGTAGTGCAGTGTTTAAGAAATAATCGGCCAAGTACGAGTCGGACTCGCGCACGGAGGGTTCCGTACTGTATGGGAGCCCCCCTAAATATTTATTTTATTTTAATTTTATTATTTATTATCAAAGTGAATATAAAACTAAATATTCTGTGAAAATTTCAAGCATCTACCTGTTACCATTTTCAATATAGAGCGAAAGACGATGTATGGGGAGCCCCCCTTAAATATTTATTTTATTTTCTTTTTAGTATTTGTTGTTATAGCGGCAACAGAAATACATCATCTGTAAAAAATTCAGCTGCCTAGCTATCATGGTTCATGAGATACAGCCCGGTGACAGACGGACAGACAGACAAACGGACAGACGGTCATTGAAGTCTTAGTAATAGGGTCCCGTTTTTCCCTTTGGGTACGGAACCCTAAAAACGCCATTTTATGCAATCAGCTACAATACAAATTCTATCATTATTTTAGTTTCTATAGCAATGTAAAAAAGCTGAACTAATAAATCGCATATTTTATCCCAAAATTCCCAGACAGTGAAAAGCTCGAACTTTCACCTATGCAAATTACATTGCTAACTTTGCTCATACATTTAACAACATAACCAGAATAAAGGCAAATCGGCTTAATGTTTTAACGTTCAAGTTCAACATAACATGTCGTCGGATGACATACGACAGCCTTTAGATTAATTTACTCCAAAGGAAATTAAAGCGCGCTCTGCAATTACAGACATTTTCTGATCTATTTTTAACAGGCAGCTGGCTTCGTCGTGATAACTAGTTTGTCTGGTATTCGATTATGTACTTGTATAGCATTTCATGGTGCGTATAAATATGATGGCATTGGCATTGCATACTTTAGGAACCGCATTGTGCCACGCCTTTGTCGGATACTAAACCGACTAACTGCAAATACAGCAGCGTGATTTGCACATTAATTGCCCTATGACAAGTTTAAAAAAAGAACTTAGGAAAAAAATATTAACCTTTGTACTACGACTTTTGAAATATCGCAAAAGGAAATTCGCTTCTCCATACATTTTGCAGTGCGTTGACGAACTTATTGTATGAAAAAGCTCATTTTTTCTTCGTGATTTTCCAGGTCCTAGAACAAAATATGTTTGTCTAGATGTAATAGACTGGCCCTTAAAAGGTTTTGCGTTTAATATCTATGCTACTGTATAATCAAAAACAAAATTTAAGAAAATAAAAAATTATAAATACGTTAAGTATGTTCCTTTATATCTATAGGGAATCAGCTATTGTCCATGCGCTGTTACAGATTTACTCGTAGGCTTTCTCGTCTTTGACAATTTTAAAACTAATACTAAATCGAGTTTGTTATCTATTATTGTATGTTTACTATTTTTGGCACAGTTACCACCAGTTTACAGGTCAGTAAAGGCTTTAGAGTATTCATTGACTTTACTGTGTTTGTGTAGAAATCATTGCATAGCTTGATTAGGTGTTTCTTACCTATTTTATCAGTTTGGATAGCTACAATATGGTTACAAACAATTGTTTTAACTCAAGATTTTCTTGGGTATTACTGAGATTGTTGAAATGTTTAGCTAAACTTTTGACTTACAACACGTTAGAAACACTAGGCAGGATTTTGAACAATTAAAAAACAACACGCCCGTGATGTAGGTAACGTAACATTAGTCAAAGGACTTTTCCCTTTTTTAGTCAAAGGACTTGTTTCGTCATCCAGCTTATTTGCAGAATTGATACATAAAAAATAGTTTTAAAACGTTACAAAATCTAGGCTGCTCTCAAGGCTCAGCTGCGACAACTTATATTGGGATCCAATTTGCAAATGTACAAAGGTTACGCCTTTATTTTGTAAGTGTCTCAATATTGCATGATATTAAGGTCTATTATTAGGACTTTGACATAACCAAGATGTAAAAGATTGTCTACTAAGCTAGGTTTAATTATTTTTCTGTTCTTAGAAGCAGCTGAGAAATGTCAGTTCTACTTCCATTGCAAGGTATAGATTATGGATTGTGCAGATATGCCACTTGCTAATAACAAGCTGTTGCCTACGTTAACGTTACTCTTAATCTTCGAGTATTATTATTATTATCCAAGATATTCACTAAAACAACACGTTATAGCGAATATCTTGGAATAAAATATTTGTTCTGAATTTTATTTTGCTACGCTCAAGTTAATAAATGTAGGTATTGAATCAGAGGTCAATTAAGTGATTTAATGATTAGGTACTAGCATAGGCTGGATAGTATTAATGAAACTTTTTCAGCGTTATTAATTATTGTACGCAGGTATACTCTTTATAAATTTAATTTTTATTTAATTAAAATCAAATATCTCAGCATGTTACAAATAACCACATTTTAATACGAATCTAAAATTTACAGGTCATACCCATAGACATAACATAGACATAGATTTTAGGATCATAAGAATGCTTATTTTTTCGTTCAAAAACAATTTCAAGTAATCTACCATTTTTTGTGAAACACCTTATAACAAGTTAAGTAAAAATACTCCATAATTGTATAAGTTGTGCCTTCGGCAGACCTTCACTACTCTTTCAATCAACAAGTTGCACTTACATCAAGACTGGTGATATTTTTTATAAGTTTTTTTATTGGCTCTGTCGCGCGCCATCCAAGCAATTATTGAACTTGCCTATTGCAGTCCTTTACAATTAGCAAGTTCTACAGCATCTGCTTGTGAATAACACTGAAGTAAAATGCCATCGTAAAATGAACTTTCAAATTGCTACAGAGAGTCTATAAATGGCAATAATGTCTCACTGTACAGAATTGTTTTTCTGTTTTTCATCATTAACAACTACTTTTGTCACTTCGAAGTTGTAATGCTTTCCGTCTGATCAAAGTAGGCACTTAAAATGATTGACCGTTTTTAATGAAAATAATGGTTAGCAAGAATTCTGTCGTTGAGATATGAAACTGCATGGATTACCTAGTTAGCCTATTATATTGTTAGGAACGTGTTTTAATTTTTTATTTGCTTCATAACTGTACCTATGTGTTATTATCATCATCATTTTTGCTTAAACCTAATTACTTACTGTTTACTGTTGAGCAGGTAAATAGTCTTATAACTGTCATTGAAATCACATTTGTATCCCATTGTAGGTGCCATTTATTTACTGAAAACATTTTAAAGAGGTAGTCAGTCCATATTTTGGGTACAATGTTCTACGATGCGCTTACCGACTCATTGACCAGAATTTTTCCGTGCTATGTGCTCTGCCCTGTTATTTCAACTTGCAAATCTGCTTGCCCAAATTTAATTGAGTAAGTACGTTCGTATATGCTGTATCTTTGGTGTCAGAGTTTAAAAGCTGCTTGAAGACCTCTGAAATGGCATAAAACAAATAATTTAACGTATCATTCGAGCCTCTGTAGCGTTTAGTTATAAAAGCCACCCGCGTTCACTCATCGGTTTGACTAGGTATTAAGGACTTGACTTATGACTAGGTATTATAATATTAAAGACTAGGCTAGTGACCACGGGTGGCATTTAGTACTAGATAAGTTTATTCAATGCCTAATCTCATTATGCTTGTTGGTAAGCAAATCCAATTGAGATCAAAGCGAGAAGCAGAAAGTTAGCACGCGGTGGGTAGCCGGTAAATGCATTTCGTGAATTATGAGCGGCGAATGTGGTGAGGTCAAATTGTTGGCACACTGGAACCAGGCGAATTCTTCACACCTGCGTCTAAATGGTCTTTGCAGGCGTTATTGCTTTTGTGGGATTTGATTTAGGATCATATCTGGATTGGCTATTCTCAGGACAACTTGGTTTAGGTTTTATTTAGAGCTAAGTATAGGTCTGTGTAATAAATTATACGACAGTATAATTTCAAGCAAGCTTATAAAATCTTATTCAATTTAATTTTAAGTATTGTAGAGCAATGAGCAACAAATATTTTACATTATTTTTGTTCATTATTTTTTTTATTATTATTTATTTTAAATTATTTGAATCATGGAAACCGTTCCAACGGATAGCATATATTTTTTTTCTAGATTTGTATATTATTTTCGTGAACACAAAAGGTGCCTTATTGAGACCAAACGGCAAAACATTAAATTCGAACAAAATACCCTTTCATTCGAATCTTAAGTATTTTCTTGAATTTTCGTGTATTCTAAGTAAATAAAACGCTTCCTTCTTGAGGTTAATAGTTGACATGAAACAATTTTTTGAGACAAGTTTGATCATTGTTCTGAAGTCTTCTATTTTGAAATGAACAGTATCAATGAACTTATTCCATTTTTTAAGTTTAGAATAAAGCGTGTTTTGCCGTATGGTTTCGGTATTAAGAATATACTATAGCTATAGATATAGCACCGATGGATATAAGGCTATTTAGAGCTTGGTCAAAATTACTTATTGCTGAGAGAGAATAATTTTGGGGTTGTGGTATATCGGGTTAAATTGAGATAATTATGTAGGTAATTAATGTAATGATTTGTTTTTTTTTTATTGATTTGCTTGAATAACAACTGAGATATGTTATTGATTGTATTTATTATTAAGTACTTAACTTATGTTGTTGAGTGAATTTTAATGTTTTAAATTGAAAGTGAAATATTGTAATATTTATATGACTTGTAACTAATTGTTATTAATAAAAGTATGAGTATTACATTGGCATGGCGTTTCAGTAAAAGGGATTTCGTTAGCACGTATCCACGATAAAATCATTTTATCTGCGGTTATTTGCGACCCCTGGTTGAAAAAATCAAAAAGCCAGCCGGCGTAATTTACCGTATTGTCTAGCGGCAGCCGCGACCTGAGTTCTGTCGCGATGTTCTCAATGATGATGATGGCGCGTGCTGTTGTCTCGGAGGCGCAGACTCCTTCATCTTCGAGGGCCCTGGCTGCGGTCTGCGGTTCGGCGCTGGAGCCTTCCAGTTTAAATTCTTGTTAAAAGGTTGAGCCCTCGGTTTTGTCGTTGTATTTTTGTTTGATGGCCTTGAGATCAGCGCCTGACTTATTGATCGCCTTAGCCGTACCTTAAAATGAGTATCTAACAGTTCTTTACGTACCTCTTTGGTCAAGCCGGTTGTGGCAATGAAGTTGTAGCGAAGAGCTAAATCTTTTGTACATATTTTCCAAAGATGGTTGTCGATGAGAGATCTTTCCTTAAGATCTCCTACATAAACTGATCAAGCTCGACTTCAGGAACATCATCTTTACTAGAAAAATCTCCAGCCGTTGGAGGTGGCTCCTCCGGTGCTGGTATGATCGGGATATTTTCAAAATGCTCTGAATCTGTGTGCAAAACGGTTTGCTCAGATTTTCATTTTCAACATTCGCAGGTTTGATGTTGTCAGCTGAAATTGAAATCAATAGGTACTGATGTACTGCATATTATAAAAATATATTACCCTCCATACACTATTTACCAATTAAGTAATTACCTTTTGGGTCGTTTGACAATTGCACGGATTCTGTGGATGATGAAAATTTTCTGCTGCGTTTTAACAATTTTCTCTCCAACTTTTTCATCTTTTTCTTGATGTGATCTAAATACTTCCAGTCGTCGTAGTCTAGATTTCTCTTTGGCATGTTGATTTTCACCAGAAAACCAGTGCCTTACTGGGTAAAACTTTATAAAACGAATTAAAATGTGCGACGCGGCGAAGCACTGAAGTGTCAATGACGAACCAGTTACCGCGCGAAATAATGAAAGGCTAGGAAACTACCCACATTTTTTCGTTTTTTATTCTCTAAACTTAGTGCATTGACAAGGTGACATTGTAGGTGCTACTACTAGTATATATACATATGTTTACAAACTCAACACTGAAACATAATACTGTCAGTTCGTTATGATAGTAGATAAGTACCTACCCCAAAACATAATATAACTTTATCAAAGGCCGCCGACACGAAAGGTATTTCCTCTAGACAAAAAGTGAGAGGCAAACGTTTACAAATCGAAGTTGGCATTTTATTTGTCACGTCGCCATTGCAACATTGGTATTTAGTACTACAAGATCTAAAGTTTAGATCTTGCACAGAGTTCGATAAATTTAATGTTCTGACTATTTTGCTGAATGCCAATAAAAGAAATATTATAGTAAATATACCTACCATTATTAAAACATCTTATTATTTTAATCGCGGTTTCACGATACGATTCCGAAATGGTCTAAAAGATTCCATAGTTTTTAAAGTTTTAGTTCTAAAAGACTAGACTTTGAAAAATACTTTGTTTAGTTTGTCATTTGTATTGTAATGAAACATTTTTTACTATGTAGGTAAGTACATTCTATTTTATTTTAATAATATTAAGGAAGTTAACAGCTAGGCATGAGTAAATTTACTTAAATATATAAATATGGCCAATTATAAACTTCCACTGCTATACAGCTATACAGCTTATGTATCCCATTTCCAAACACATCGACCGCAGATAGATAAACTCTTTATTTATTCACATTCACACACACATAAAACAGAAAAATTGAGTAAAACAGCTGATAAAAGATGTAAGCATCAGGCAGCCTTATCACTAAAAGTGATTTCTTCCGTATATTGTCAAAGAAAACATACATAAGTCTAAAATATTACTAAGTAAATCAGTCTAAAATATTTATCTATGCAAAAAGACTTTCATAACATTAGGAACATTAATATTTTAGTTCATTTTACAGAAAAGAAACAACTCAATAAAAATTAAACTATATCTGGTAATATACCAGAAAATTTGAATCTTAAATTGACGTAATTTAGGAAATGTTCATAGTAACAATATAATTTTAACAAAACGCAGATTAAACTTTTAATTTAGATTATGTTCCTATATAGCTCTAGACAATAAGTTATCTGGATCGAATGCAAGCAAGTTGCTAAATACGTTAAATCAAATTGACAGGTTTATCGAAAACATCTCAAGGAAAAGCGTTTGGATAAATAGCACCTTTCGAAGTTGATTGCAATCAGATTTATGATTGGTACCTATTGGAATATATTGCAATGATATTCTACTATAGTACCTATAAATAAGTATTACGTGCTCTCATTTCGGCAAGAAAAAACATGGCAAATGCCTGGTGTTGACTCAATCATGCTCCTGGTATTGCTGCGGCAAAACGTCAACTTTATTAAAAGCAATGCTTACCTACATATTTACACCTATATTTCATGTATGTACGTTGACTTTATGTTGTTCGATTTTCTCTTAGCTTTGCACTGTTTGTTAAATATTTTTATCTTATTTCTTATTTTATGTTTGTGTGTTACCTACCCCTCAAAAAGGGCTCACCTGAAAACCAGCGCTGAGTGTTTGGTTCCTACCTGCATTCAGCATAATGCTGAGGTAAGCCCTTTTCGACATTTCTAAATTCATTATTTTTATATCATTATTGTTGTTTTTTGTGTTTGTAATGTCGAATAAAGTTTTTCAATTTCAATTACATTGAATTTGTGCATAGTACCGTCATTTCATTTCATTTATTTCCACAAAACACATATCTTAAATATCTTATTATCTTGAAATGTAGGAAAAAATCAGGTTAAGGTTAAGCTTTGCCAAGATTTGCACGGGAACAGATATACCTACAGCAAAGCATCATTGTGAACTAGTTTTACTATTATGAAAATTGAAATTACGGAGAAAATCTGCTGCTGCATATTAGCGAGAGACAATGAATTTTTCTAGGGAACATAAAATGCAAGTCATTTAATAGGTATGTTTGAGCTTTTGTATCTTTTTATTCATATACATCATGTCTATAAATAATAATGGAATGCCATTGACATATCGAGAGTTTTATGTTTGACTGACCCAGTTTGTACGAAAGACCTTGAGAATAGAAGCGATTGTGATAGATAGATGGATGTCGTGTAAGGTGACACGGAGAATAGATCGTGCATTTGCATATTTATTCACTAAAATAAAAGTGGTGGCTTCTTACGCAAACACAAGAATATAATTTATTGGTAACCAAGAAGTGGAAGTCTAGCAGTAGATGGCCTACGCTGATCGGTACGAATATCAGTCAACTACAAATTACTAAATTAAAACTCATCTGAAAGTTGATAAAATTATATCAAAATCAAAAGGAGTGGTCACACTTTAATAAGCAAAATTAATAAATATTAAATGAAATGAATTCACTGAAAAATTAATATATTCAACCATTCGAGCAAATATCTACAGAGCCACAGTCCCTAAGTGAAAGTAGTAAAAAATGACCGAACGCCATCAATGCCATCATACATACAAAACCGACCAAGTTATTAAATAACTCACAACAAATCTCTCACATTAAATAACTCACAATGACTCGTTTTCTCGAATCTCGACGTTATGTCACCTAATATGTAAGTGCTTGTAACCGAACACATTGGCATCGCGTGGCGTTGTGGTTGGCTTGCAGACTAACTGAAAAGCCTGCCCACTACGTAGCTTGCGCAGGGTTTTGACTCGGACACTTTATTTTGCACGATTTGGCTCTATGGATATTTGCTCGAAGATTCAACCATAATAAACTCGAGCTCCAAAAGCAAATTGCTACGTTTAATAATGAAGAAAAACCGTTGTTGAGAACCAGGTGCGTTTTGAATAATTGAACTTTTTCCAATAACACGAAAGGCTGGCCAATCAATCAAATTATACGGTGCCGAGTATATTTTTATCGCTTTTGTGCTATGGGTTTTATCTAGATACGTACTTGTTTAGAAAATTGTATTGATATGACAATCATGACTGTAAATAAGTTGTACCAAATAGATCCAGTCTAAAATGACCCAATAGCTCTTGAGCGGGGTTTGTTTTCGGGCGTGTAATTGTACAGGTATGTCTGTTTTTTCGTATCTTTATATGTCATTTTAAATGTTATGAGTCAGGGTTTTAGTAGTCGAAAAATCGTCAAATATATCTAAAAGCAGATATTTTAGTGAGCAAGATAAGAATAACTGTTTTTTTTTATAAACACATCCGAATTTGATCTATCAAAAACCATCTAGTTTGGTAACTTTGTAGAATTTAATGTTTTATTGTTGAGATAACCAAAGATTTAATTATATGATAACATCGGTTAGCTCATTTTAACACTCTATGTTCTGGTCTGAACATATTACAATGAAAAAATATCCAATATCGCTGAATATGTGCATCAAACTCAATTGAAAGTCATATTAAAAATAAGAGGACACATAGTTTTAAAACTAAATTGCGTCCTCTTTTTTTTGTCCAAGTCACAAAACGAAACTCCAAAATATATTTGGGAATTTGAAAAAATTATAAATTTGATACAGACTTGCCAACACCCAGGCATTACCATATAATGCTCAATATCATTAGTCTCAAAATACAAAATGTACCCGAAATAAATCCCTAAAGTCTGAACTGCACACTTGGCGCATGTGTAGACAATGTATGAGATAATATTTCATAAGTTTAAAAGCAAAATCGGGCCACTCTTTAGTCCCGCAAGAGCTCAAGAACTTTGCCAAATGGAGTGATATTCTAAGTAGTTTATTATAAGTGCATTGTTGGTAACTTTGTACTATAAAAGGGCTTTACAGTTGGAGTCTCTATTAATTGGCTGAGTAATTTCAGTAACTTGTTTAACTATTAGGGATTAATGTTGGCAGAGGGCTGAGATCAATCAAAATTTGAATTCGGAGTTTCGCAAGTGAAATTGACTGCTAAACTTGTGTTTAGGGATGGAATGAAACTGTAAAGTGTGTTTAGTAATTTGCTTCGTAGACTGTTTATAAGCAGTGGATTTAGCGAATTCGAATTTTAGTTTATTTGTTTAGTTTTCAGTTTTTGATGTGTTCGGGACATTGCATTAGGTATTTGTATTTCATGTATAAATAAAGAGTGCTATATCAAATACCAGTACAAATAATAATATCAATACGAAAAAAAGACACATGCATTATTGACTGTTAAAGTAAGGTTAAATAAATGCAGAGATTTTTCCATCATGTACCTACGTAACTAATTATATTTCTGAAACAAATTATGCTGGCAAATACAAATTTATTATTTCTCCAGTTTTATTCTTATGCAAATATTATATTCGATTACTTAAAAAATAGTTTTTTTCAGCCAATAACATAGCTACACTAAAACGGTTATTCTTAAATCTCGTACATCGATATGTGTTTTTTACCGACTTCCAAATAGGAGGAGGTACTATGTTCGTTGTATGTATTTTTTTGGGTAGGTTCATTGATTTTTTTTAGTTCAAAAGGTAAACCTAATCCCGAGGTAGACTCATTTAAATTTTTTCGAAATCATCTGAGCCGTTTTTGATAATTCAACAATAATGTACATAGATGTCACATTGATTCGTGCAAACTATTCGAATTCTGTACATGGGGGAAGCCGGTGTTACAATATTTTGCGAAAAAAATTATTGGTAATTTTAAAGCTTTCTAATATTACAGGTAGCGGCACGTAAGTGTAGCGCTGAGGGTAGTGTGGAGGGGATGGCTGCACATGGTGACCGCCATACTAAACCCATGCGCAGCCATCCCCTCCACAGCTCGCTCAGCGCTAGACTTATACGCCGCGACCTATATCACTATAGAACTTCCGATACAACACATTCCGCTTTAATTAGAACAGAACGTTGTAGTTCCGCAAGGCTTTCGTTCAAAGTTGTCCATGACACATTATTTCTAGAACTTTCGAACAATATTGAGCAAGACGACGTCCCCAAGCGTCGAACTTCCACCTCTATTGTGATAAACGCCAAACAAACTCCGAAGTGGGGCAACTCTGCGAATT
This sequence comes from Hypomecis atomaria, assembly GCA_964007245.1. Lineage (NCBI taxonomy): Eukaryota > Metazoa > Arthropoda > Insecta > Lepidoptera > Geometridae > Hypomecis > Hypomecis atomaria. The sequence continues at coordinate 16,027,322 of OZ023291.1, forward strand.
CTGGCCGAAAGGTGCACTCGTAAACAAACTCTGCCAGAGTTTGGCCAAGTTTTAATTGCAGTAGATTGCAACATTGCCACATTGGGCCAACGTGAGTAATCTGGTCGCGTGTTTACTGAAATATTCGAGTTTGAAGTTCAGTTGAGGAGACTCAATGTGACTTGGCAGCGGTGAGTTACTAGAGAATTCTGGCTAGCAATCGAGCTAGCTGTATTAATTTTCTGCTGATGTTCCTTTTTACTTTAATGAAAAAACAAGAGATAGCAGGATAAATTACCACTTTGCGCCAGCGTATGTAACCTGGTCGCGTGTTTACTGAAATATTTGAATTTGAAGTTGAGCTGAGGAGACTTACGTGGCAGCAGTGAGTTACTAAAGTATGCTGGCACTCGAATTTAGTGTATTCATTTTATTTTACTAAGATAAAAAGAGATAGCAGAATACATTGCCACGTTTGTCCAATGTGAGTTAGTCCAACTGGTTGCGTTACTAAAATATTATAGTTAAAAGTTTAGTTGAGGAGATTTAATGTGACTTGGCAGCGCTGAGTTACTCGAATTCGCTGGCTGACGTATTCATTTTCTACTACTATTTCTTTTTACTCTATTAAAAAAACAAGAGAGAAGAATACATATTAGTCACGTTGGGCCAATGTCCGTAATTTGGTCGCACGTTTACTGAAATATACGAGTTTGAGTTAGGTAGTGCTCAAGTACGTCGTTAACTTGTTTGTTTAGTCGCCGTTGGCGTTGATTCATTTTATAAAATAGACCACACATTTATGTAGACGTAAATTTCAAATTGCCGTTAAAATAGAAGCATTAGGGCAAATTATGAAGGCACCTTCGTAGACAACGTTCTTAATAGCAACGTAAAAAATGTTCTCTCTATCGAATGCCTAAAGTGAAAAAGAAACAGAAATACTCTAAATTGCTAATTTAACTACGGTGGCGCTTTCATAATTGGGCCTATTTATTGTCTATGTACTTAGCTTAAAATTACTTATCTCTAGGTATAAAAGGAACGTTTGTAAGTTTAAAACATTCTATGTTTAAAAAAAAACAAAGTGTTCATTAGCAAATTAAATGAGTTAAACATCCCAAAGTAATTTATATTATCTTATTATAATATTTAAATGAATTCCACAGGGCAATGGAACCATTAATTACATTGTTCATTGTGCAGCATGGGAACTGGTCCTGGGATTTGTGCAATTTAATTACTGTCATTGTGTTTGCGCAATATTTTGCAAACGAAAGCTAACAAGTGCACCCACGTAGTCCTGTCTAACTGTCAATTCAAACTGTCTTGCTTCTCTGTGTATCATTAACTGCTATTTAAATTTTACTTGAGGCCACACAGCTCATCCGCTACACGCAACAAATTACTGATGGGCATGCATCTATTGTCGTTTCTAATACCGTTTATCTATTTATTGCGTTTTTATTTTTTTAACATTATCCACCTTACGACAAAAGATTTAAACACGCTTTAAACACTGTTTAACCGTGCTATTTGTACTGTTAAACATTGTCTAAACCGTGCATAAAACTTGTGTGTAAGGGGCTAGTATTTTAGCTCAGTTTTCAGAATTCTCCATAATATTGGACCACTTTGAAGCAAACTACCTGTCCCAGCTTTTTTAATAGTCCACTTCAGGACGTAGGCCTACCCTCGAAGGGTGATTGGGCCATATCCACCACGCTGGCCCAGTGCAGGTTGGTGGATTCACATACGCAATCGAATTTCTTCTAAAGACGTATGCAGGTTGCCTCACGATGTTTTTCTTCACCGAACCAAGGTATTCATTGGTACGAGACCAGGATTTGAACCCACCCAATCGATAGGTGGGTCATTACTACTAGACCACCACGTGACGGCTAAGCAAATAGGTAGTAAGCCTAAACTTCGATAGGTATAATCCCTGTCCAACACCCGGTGTTAGTATGTAATCCTGCTACCGTACCGAGCCATAATTATCCTAGTCTGTAGAGACATAATCGATGACATGAACAATAGAATACACTGGAATAAAGCATAGATAAACCTAACAGAAATTATTTAAAGTACATACCTATCAGTAGTAGTTTAGTGTTGAGTGCTACTTGAGTTGATACAATAATAATTTTAAAAAAATCAAAGAATCTCCCACGTTAGTTAAATTAGTAGCTAGATATTCTTTTCTTTGGTCTTTTAATAATAATAATCTAAACCTGAACATCGGTCTACTCACAAAGAGCGACGGAGTCATATCCACAACGCTGGCCCAGTGCGGCTTGATATATTCACATGGGCGCTTCATTTCTTTTACGGACATATGCAGGTTGTATCACGATGTTTTCCTTCACCGAGAAGCCAGTAGTGGTGTGAAAGTTTGACATAAGGTCCTAACAACTCATTGGTACGGAGCCAGGACTTCATCATTGACCCACGACCTCATCATTGTAAAGTGAGAATTACTATCACTAGGCCACCGCTGCCTTTTTGTTACCGGCTTGTACAAAACTAAAGCAGACGTTTCAAGCTCAAATAGCATACTTGCTTTCAGAGACTAAGAAATTGGATTTTCCAACGAATTCCTAACTCGACTTCCACACAAAGGTGTAAAGTGTAAGCTTACATTGCATAAAAGCCCAGTTTGCAACAAGTAGGGAAAGCTTTTTAGTCAGCTGATCCCGCCCAAACTTATCCCGCGGGCTGAGTTGACGTAATTAACTTTGAGATCCTCTACCTGTTCTCATTGATATTTTCTACGATTTTTATAGAAACCTAAAGAAGTTTTTGGTCTGCAGTAAAAATGAAATCTTGCAACGATATAAAACTAATTGATTCTCCTGTGATGATTAATAACAAAAAAACTTATTCTCGAACCCGTGAAAACAGGAAAAGAAATAATAAAAAAAATAAACAATCACACATGGATAACTACTTGACGACTAAACAGGCAAATATTTTATCCGACATGATATCTTAAATATTTGTAGAAAAAATGACATCGACGGTGATAAAGTATTGCCTCAAAAGTTTAAATCACCCGAAAGTTTATATTACCAATAAAACACCTGTATTAACTTATATTTTTATATTACTTTTTTTTAGTAGGATCAGTAGCCAAAACAAAAATAATAAAATTTATGACATTAGTCAACTCATCTCACGGGATAACATAGCATCGGGATCAGCTGACTAAAGAGCCGTAGAGAATTGCACGAGACAAATGCGGAGTCTGCTTGTAGTACCGGTAACCGCTCCAGTTCCCAGGCTTTGTCGCTCGGGCCTCTTTGTGACTTGACTCTATCTGGATCACACACTGCTACCGCGGGACGTATGGTACTTGCGATGAAAGTAGGCGAGTTTTTACAGTGTGGTCATCGCTTGGCCTAGGTATAGGTAAAGTCCAAATGAAACTTCTTGGCGGCTACGGAAAAGCCAATCTTTACTGAAGCTCAATTAAAAGGAGGATCGGGTTTCGCGCAGCTTGTAGCTAACTTCACAACCGCCAAGGAAGTTTGACTCGGCATATAAGTTATATACTAGTAGTCCGCCCCGGACTTAGACCTCGCGCTATTTTATTTTCTTCACCTCACATTAAAAATATTATAAGTAAAAAACATTCGGCATAAAACTTAGTCAAATAGTTAAAATATAAGGTTCTGCTAAAAACTGCTATACATATATGTGCTATAATCTGAGCCATAAGTTAGAAATCTTATTCTGCTCTAATTGCAGTATTGAGCTAAATTTGGCTACACTGACGAAATAATAACATAAGTATGACCTTATCAAGGGCCTCATAAAACAAAGGCAACTCCCGCATTAGAACCTCTTTAACAATAGATACGTCATACACCCTTCAGCCACAGGAAATTCACTGCTGGACATAGGCCTCCCTTATGGATGTTCAATAATACCGATCGGAAGCGGCTTGCATCATTTCATTTCATGTCATTTGTCAACCGCGGTGCGCCGGGTGGGAAAGTCTCAAGATGTTAGATCATCCATCCATCCATCCATCAGCCAAAGGACGTCCACTGCTGGACATAGGCCACCCCTATGGATCTCCAATAAGACCGGTTGAAAGCAGCTTGCATCCAGCGCGATCCTGCGGTCTTAATGAGGTCATCCGTCCACCTTGTGGGTGGACGTCCTACGCTGCGCTTGCCGGTACGTGGTCTCCACTCGAGAACTTTTCGACTCCACCGGTCATCAGTCCTCCGCGCTATGTGCCCTGCCCATTGCCATTTCAACTTGCTAATCCGTTGGGCTATGTCGGTAACCTTGGTTCTTCTACGGATCTCCTCATTTCTGATTCGATCCCGTAGAGAAACTCCGAAAATAGCCCTCTCCATAGCTCGTTGGGCTACTTGAAGTTTATTAATAAGGCCCATGGTAAGAGACCACGTTTCAGTGCCATAAGACATCACTGGTAACACACACTGATCGAACACTTTCGTCTTGAGGCACTGAGATGTTAGATATCAGTCCCGATTACTTCTATTTTTAAGGTTTTGTGCTATAGCTATAATTGTGTAGTCTCCATTTATTAATAGGTGTAGTCGTCGTCGTTTCAGCCATTGGGCGTCCACTGCTGGCCGTAGGCTTCCCCTACAGATCTCCAATAATACCGGTTGGAAGAGGCTCGCATCCAGAGCGAACCTGTGACCTTGATGAGGTCATCTGTCCGCCTTGTAGGTGGACGTCCAACACTGCGCTTACCGGCAAGCGCAGTGGTCTCCACTCGGGAAATTTTTGACCCCATCGAGCATCAATTTTCCGTGCTATGTGGCCTGTCCACTGCCATTTTAACTTGCCAATCCGCTGGGCTATGTCAGTAACTTTGGTTCTTCTACAGATCTCATTCCTGATTCGATCTCGCAGAGAGACTTCGAGCATACCCCTTTTCCCCCATAGCTCGTGCTTGTGTCTCCATTATTTAGTGTAGTAAGATAATGAAATGTTTGAATCCTAGAAAAAGTGTTACAGAAATATCGCTACTGCTTATAATCTAGTATACCTAGGAACAAGTACCGCTTACACCGAAGCCAACTGCTATAGATACCTCGACCTTGCTTTCTAATAATACGCCGATAGATCGAACTATATAATTTTAATGAACCAATAATAAGCCAAGGCTCTCATTTGACCACTTCCATAATTTATGTCTAGTTCTTTCAATCGTCTTATTTCAAGGGGTTAAGGTTCAAATTTTGTTCTGCATTGGTTCTGCTGTATCTTATGAATATGTTTCTTACTTACCTAATTACGAACTGGCTACTTGAAGATAAGATCTTTGTCTCGCTTTTGTCGTTTATCTTGGTCTATTTGTTTGGTGCTATCGAGATCAATTGTGTAATAGATATCTTTGTAGTATTTCAAATATTCCAATTAAGAAATTTGGCCAATGCTTGAGCATTTACGGTTTGGTAATATTGTAAGCTTGTTATTTTTGCCTGTTTTGTTATTTTGATGATAGGAAGTTTTTTAACTACTTTTTTAATATTTGGCAAGGTAGGTACTAAGTTAACTAAAAAATAAAGTAAGTAAATTAAAAATAATTTTCTTTGTAAAACTTTATTTTTTTCTAACGTTTAGTTATTTCTTTGCCTGTCCCTAAGGTGACCTAATGCTGCCATCTTTAGGATGGCTCGGCTAAGTATCAGCTCGAGGCCTTGGAATCGGTAGACCGACGTGCTGTTCGGCTTATAGATGAAGAAAAGTTACTAGCAAAAATACTTCATAGCCTGGAGCATCGCCGTAGGGTAGCGAGTCTGTCCATTTTCTATAGGATTCATTTCGGAGAGTGTGCATCTGAGCTGCACCACATTATCCTACCATTCCCTTTTTACTACAGGACAAGTAGGAGGACGCCACATTACACTGTCAAATTTCATTGGATACGTACGAAGCGGTTTGACTCAACATTTCTGATTCGTACCGCCAGGTAATGGAACAGTCTTCCTGCTTTCCTGTTTCCTAAGAGATTTAATCTAAAGCTTTTCAAGGTCAGAGTGAATAGGTATCTTCTAGGTCTACGTGCTTCGTCTTCGACCACAACGTCGCTTACCATCAGGCGAGTTGGTGGTCAAGCGCGGACTTATTCGCGATAAAAAAAGACCTGTATACGGCAAGTCAGACTGTCTGTTTAAAGTTTTAAGCAATTTATAAAAAACTTTTATTTTGTCATCGTACACTTTAATACATTTCTTCACAAGGCATTTGGCCTACATATTGACAACCACTAAATTCCAATGCGATCAATCATCAACATTCAATTTGAATTTTAATAATGCCATTAAAACCTAACCTCTGGGCAAATCAAATCTGTCACAGATATTATAATTACGGCCATAATAATTCTTTGTTGGGCAATAAAACGACCTTATAACCGGTTGGTAGGAATCCGAACACAATGGTTTAGCAACTAAATTGAAGCTGAGAGAGGGGTATCCAAAAATACGCTAGGCATTTTTCATATTTTTAACCGACTTCCAAAAAGGAGGAGTTTCTATGTTCGTCTGCAAGTATTTTTTTTTGTGTATGTTCATCGATAATTTCGCCAATTGTGAACCGAATCGAAAAATTATTTTTTAGTTCGAATGGGTATACTTACTGCCGAAGTGGTCCCATTATAATAAGACAGAAATCAGCTGAGCCGTTTTTGAAAAAATCAACAATAATGTAAGCAATTCGAGCGAAATATCCGAATTTTGTACACGATGAACATCGACAATTTCGCCAACTGTGAACCGAATCGAAAAATTATTTTTAAGTTGGAAAGGGATCTCTTGAGATGGTTCCATTAAAATTTTACAGATATCGGCTGAGCCCTGGACAAAGGCCTAGAAATGGATCTCCAAGAAGACCCGTTGGTTACTGTAAGCACTCTGCTATTAATAAAACGACAATTGTTGTTCTTTAGTATAATGAATTCTCACGCGAGTTTTAATGAAGTGACAGTTAAATCAAAAACCTTTGACTACTAAGTATCTATCTTACTCTAATCTATGAGTTTCGTAGAAACAGGAAGTGTAAGTGCGTTGGATATATTAAAAAAAAAATACAATGTGCTTTAGAACTTTTGGTGTAGACTCAACAACTCAATTTTATGTTGATTTATGCAGGAAAAGCAATTACGTGATATTTTCCGAAACACCGCAGGTGATATATGGACGCCCCCTAAGCAACAGAAAGGGGATGCTTAAAGTGACCTAAATTTTGGACAAAAACGTGACGGTCGACTTCAAACAACCATACGTGAAGTCACTCCTGCGTTGTTTGTAGCTTTTAACTTTTTAGCCAGTTTCGTCTTGTATAATGGACCTGCAACAATGCCATTGTCTTTGATTCAGAAGTTAATTGATCAATATATTTTTATGATTTATTAGTTAATGAAGCTGAATGAAAGCTTTTTAGCACATGAATCCTTTTGCAGGAACATTTTGTATTTTATTACGTACTTAAAAAGTTATGTTATAAGCTATGTTTTTTTTAGCAATGGTTGTCAGTGATAGTTACACCCGCCTTACAATCGTGTGAGGTCTTGGGTTCAAATCCCGGTCCCATTTCAATGTACGGAATTTAACATCATTGGCTATTCGGAGAAGGAAAACATGGTGAGGCAGCCTGCATACATCCGTAGAAAACATTTGATGGCGTTTGTGAATATACCAACCCGTGCTGGGCCAGCATGGTGGATATGGCTCAATCACCCTTCGTGGTAGGCCCACATCCTGCAGTGGACTATTAAAAAGGCTGATACAGTACAGTACTTAGAATGTGCATAATATTAAGTACTGGTTGTTTTATTTTTTTATCTGTGGGAATGGAAGTAAAAAAAATATTATAAAGATACAACTTTTTAAAAATATAAGGTTTTGAGATAATACTAACTGGATATCATGTAGCAGCAGAGTGCTAGCCAAGACGAGTAAAACGAGCCCAAACACGACGGGTCTATCTTGTTTATTATAGGAATTCCTATGGACACCTTCCGACCCCATCATCAGATCAGCTCTATGGTAACATACTCGTATTATTGCATTGTCACGCGATATACACATGCGTGCAAAATTTCAGCTCAATCGGAAACCGGGAAGTTGGTCAAATTTAACTTGCAAGATTCCACCCGAACTTACATATGTACATGTAGGTACGAGTACATTAATTGCAAGTTAAATAAAAGGTTGTAAAATAGGTACTCATATCAAGTGATTCGATACTTAAGTAATTTGCAATTTCTTCTCTATCAGAAGTATTTTTATAACTAATTATCAGAAAGAATTAAAAAAACATTATTTCAAGTTTGTATGTCAGGTGTTAATGTTAATTTTAAACACATAAAACTAATGATAACAAACATTATAAGTAAGTTCGTATAGGCCGACTGGCTAACTGTCAGAGTTTTTAGGCCGCCTGAAAGCCTCTGACAAATATGACGGTTAAATCAACCGGTATCTACAATTTAACGTGTTCATCCGAGCCACGGTAGCGCTCAGTTGGAAAATGCCACCCGCGGTTACCCATCCAAATTGGTACTGATCGTGCGAAACGTTGCTTAATTTTGGTGATCGTTGAAATCACCTAGTCAAATTACGCTACGAGCGCTACAAACATTATGAATCTAGGTGACACAGTTTGCACATTAATGATTGAATTAATTTATTCACACTCCTCTGATGGCTGATAATGGATGCACATTGTTCAATTTAAGAGCTTTTATATCCAATTTTAGGGAACTAAAGAGTTTGAGTGTTATTTCAATAAACTTGGATTTTACCAATAGCTTTATTTATTAAACTTAAAATATGTTGAAAGCTTTAACACCTACGTCCAAATACTTATGTGATTCATTTAATGTTGGTGTCAGCTCTCCGCGCTGCAAACGGCTGTTATGATGATAATTATATTATTTCTACTACTTTGATTGTTCTGCGGCACAATCAAAGCCCGATCTTGTAATAACAGACCACCGTAAAAACCTTACAATTACATTTACGTTGCTCAGCTGTGTGAAAAGATAATGATTGTAATGAAATCAATTAAACTACCTAGGCGGTGGTGAAAGCTTGATTGGTTCAAATAATGTATGTTAGTTTATTGGTTTGTTTGTTACTCTTTCAAAATAAGAGAGGAAGGGATTAAATTGTATTTTTTTTGCGTGGATATATTCAAAGAGTGTCACAAATATGATTATTTTTTGCAAAAAATGGTATAACCGCCTTCCATCGTGTACGAATATTTCGCTCGACATTTTACATTATTGTTGAATTTTTAAAAACGGCTCAGCTGATTTCTGTAAAATTTAAATGGGACCACCTCGGGAATTTACCATTTCGAACTAAAAAAGAATTTATCGATTCAGTTCAGAGCGAAATTATCGATGAAAATACACAGAAAAAAAACATACAGACGAACATAGAACCTCCCGCTTAATGATAATAATTTTTTTGTTAATGTATTTGGAAAATAAAGGGCTAAATTAAAGACTAAAGACTTTGGAAGTCGGTTAAAAATATACTTAAATTTAGCCCTTTATTTTCCAAATACATTAACAAAAAAATTACGAATTTAAATTTTAAATATTTTATTTGGGCACCCAAATTTGGTAAAAGGCCTCTTTTTACAGTGCCATCAATTTCGATTCAGGGCATGTCAAGTCCATTCGGGCCCGCTACTTCCACTACGTCATCGGACCATTTCTTCTGGGGCGTCCTACTAACCACGCTCTCTCTCTAGGGTGCCAGTGTATAATGCGTTCGCTCCATCTGTTGTCAGTGTGTCATACCTAGACAAAATACCACGCAGGATAGCCGCAGGCCAAAGCTTATTACGAAAAATAATCGGCCAAGTACGAGTCAGACTCGCGCACGGAGGGTTCCGTACTGTATGGGAGCCCCCCTTAAATATTTATTTTATTTTAATTTTATTATTTATTATTAATTAAAGTGAATATAAAATTAAATATTCTGTGAAAATTTCAAGCATCTACCTGTTACCATTATTAATATAGAGCGAAAAACGTCAAAAAAATCAGGTTTGTTGTATGGGAGCCCCCCTCAAGTATTTATTTTATTTTATTTTTAGTATTTTTTGTTATAGCGGCAACAGAATTACATCATCTGTGAAAATTTCAGCTGCCTAGCTATCATGATTCATGAGATACAGCCCGGTGACAGACGGACAGACAGACGGACATCGAAGTCTTAGTAATAGGGTCCCGTTTTTCCCTTTGCGTACGGAATCCTAAAAATCAGTTCTTTCATATATTTTGTCAAGAGTCAATAAAGTTTTCAAGTCAGATGCAACTATTATGCGTAATTTTAGCGTTAGACCCATGTAAATTAACTACAAGTAAGTGTTTGAAAATCTTTACGCTAAAAATGCCATTCATTGTCCCTTATGTAGAGCAAAGAAGCTACTCGTATCACTTTAATCATATTTATCAGCATTTAAAGAGAAAAGAAAAAACAATAAAATTGATTTCTTAGCGTAAGAGTTTCGAAAATAGAAAAAATACGAACACATGTAGGTATAAGAAACACTCAGTCATTATCTGTCATCGTCGTGTAAGACGTTCTTTGCTGTACATAGGCCTCCTTTGATGGCCTCCAATAAGATATTTTAAAAGCATCTTACTTTAGATTTTCTTTATACCAATCAAAATATTCAAATGAGTCATACGCGACAAAAACCTAACTAGCTCCATTAAAACTTTTTGCGCCAACCATCCAAGTTTTTTCCCTCGATGACTCGAAGGATGTAATTTGCCTGCATTATAGGTAATTAATACAATTGTCCGTAATGTAGCTACTACGGTGTTTTCATGTTATCTTTGTAGCCCATCTGTAAAATATTCACTAGGTAGGATTGAATAAATGTAGAGACACAACTTTAAAACTTTATTAGATCAAAATCTGTGTTTCAAGATGTCTATCCATTAGACTTACTCGTACCATGGCAGTATGAAACACGTATCAGGCAAATCAAAGTATTCTTTGCGTATGAGACTATCCATCGCGTGCTATGCACGGAGCGTTTTGACAACGGAAAAATATTCTCGACAACTATTGCCCATTGATATTTCTACGTCGTACCACTACACGTAGACTCGGTATTGTATTTGACTTTTAATAGTCCACAAACTACACAATATGAAAATTGATTGGATCGTATCCAGTACTGTACTGTACCAGCCAAGTCAAATCAATCAGCCTTTTAAAAGTCCACAACAGGATGTTGGCCTACCCACGAAGGGTGATTGGGTCATATCCACCACGCTGGCCCAGTGTGGGTTGGTGGATTGCAGGTTTCCTCACGATGTTTTCCTTTACCGAAAAGCTAGTGTTGAGAAATACCGCACATAAATTCGAAAGAATTCATTGGTACAGGGGCCGGGATTTGAACCTAAGACCTCACGAATGTAAGGCGGGTGTCACTTCTATAAGTTATTATCTTCTACCCTTTTTTGAATAGCTTTTTTAGGAATTATATTTTTAGGAATTATATTATAATATACATTTAAAATCTTGCACTTAACCTATGGTAAATTTTCGTTTTAGGTACCAATTTGGTTAGATGAAGTACCGATTGTAAAATTGTTAAAATGAAATTGAATTGGTTAGAAGTTCATTTATACATAGTAATGGTTCATATAGAATTTGATTTGTATGTATTTGTACTTGATTAGGATAATGTTTAGACTAGTATTTAACTCATACTTAAATAACACGTCTCATAGTATTAATTAAATTTAAATAAATAATATTAGAAAGTTTAAGTAAATTGACATAACTTGTCGTTAATATAGGAGAAGACGCTGGTTCCCGTAGTACAGCCCCTGGCTAGTTCGGGAATCAGAGGCTTCATTACTTTACCTGTACCTTATTTTATGTCAATAAAAATTTTTGATTGATTGATTGATTACCATTAGACCACCACGCTTTTTTTTCATATCCAGTAGTCCAGTATGTCAGCCTGCACTAGGGTAGAGTAGTACAGGCTGGCAGACTTACGTCTTAGAATTTATTCTAGGCATATGGCTTTTCGATGTGTGTGTTACGTATAAACATCGAATTAGCATTTTTTTATTTTTTATTTATTAAAATATACAGTTGCTATTTAATATGTCTAGTATAATACATCAAGTATAATACATTCGTACATATTATACCCTGTTTATTTATTTTATTTATTTCCAATTAGTACATAATTACCAGCATAGACCAAATCACTACATACTAAAATTTAAATGAGCAAGAATTATATTATTAAAACTGCCCAAGCTATCACAAAAAATGTCCAGATCAGGTTGTTGAGATAAAATGTTATTAATGAGCACAATGAATCGTGAAGTAGGTGCGTTATAGGCACGAGCGGTGTGCAGCCCGGGCGGCAGCGCCAGCAGGCGGTGCGGCCGCCGCGAGCCGCGCGCTCGCTCACACGCGCGCACGTAGCCGTCAGGTGCAAGCAAGCGTAGCTCACTTATCGCATTAGGATTATCGACTTTGTTGTGGAGAAGAAGATAATAATGAATAATTAATTGCATCTTACGCCGTAATTCCAGGGTACTTAACCCAAGCATTCCGGAGACAAATAAGGAAGGATACAAGTAAGGGTAAAAACCATAGACTTTTTTATACAAATATCGTGCAAACTTGCGCTGAATTCTCTCAATCATGAGGCAATACTTCTTTTCGTGGGGATCCCAAATAGCAGCGTTATACTCGAGTTTACTACGTACGTAAGCCGAATAAAGCGCCATTGGTGCTCGTGCATCCTTAAAATTAAACGACGTGCGCATTATGAAACCTAGCATTTTATAAGCTTGTTTACAGATGCATTTGATAAGCTTGTTTAAGGGTGTGGCAAATCGTATATATTATTAAGCTTAATTATAATTATACAAATTAAAAATCATCACTTATTTATCTCAATTCTAAGTTTCACGAGCTTGAAAAGTTTTCTTTTAGGTAATCGTGTATTGTATAGTATTATTTTTGAATTAGCAGCTTTTTGAATTGTTCTCAACTCTAAGGTCTTTTGGCAGGCGGTTAAATATTCTTATAACATTCCATATTGATATGCATAAATAGATCGTAGTTGCTTATAATCCGAACCTTATTCTACTAGTTGAGTATCTACTTCTTTTTCATGTTCAGTAATATTAGTCAGGCTATATTGTGGTTAATATTTCTGAGAAATTGCAAAACATCAGCCTTATTGCGTACCGCCTCGGGGCACGGGTTGACAGTGGATGTAGAATTGAGTCATATTTAAAATCTGCTCGAAATATACCTCTCAACGAAAGAGACAAATGTTGCGATACGGTATTATTAGCAACACTCGTATCTTCAAGGTAAGAGTTCGACACCGTAGACCGCATATTTTCAGGTTTTGGTCAAATGCATAGGTGTCTTCAAATCTCGATTACAGGTCGAGGCATATAAGTCTAGTCCATCCCCTCCACAGTATCCTCACCGCTAGATTTACGTGCCGCTACTTATAAATTGGTGTCTTCTAGGTAAGCGTGCTACAACTTAGACCGCATACATAAGCAAATGCTTAACATCAGTCTTCTTCTGAAAAACCAATGAAATACACAAACAACACACTAGATAGGTACTCTTTATTACTAATATAACATATATTCTTACAAAAATTTAAGAATTTGTATATTTGTGAAAAAAATCACTGTTACCTGAAGATGCATATTGAGAGACCCGTGTATGCATTTGAGAACCAAAGGAGTCGTGATTTAGACCTGAAAAGAATCTCAAAAACAAACCGCCGTCCAACATTACATACAACTATATAAATGGAGTCCTCACATGTATAGTCACTGTCCTAGGACATTCACCGCTAAAATTGGGTACATCAGCCATGTGAGGACCCATCAGTAACCCACATACGTAAAATGATCGCCGTAGCCGAAATAGGCGTGGAAACCATCATCATTATTATCGAAAAAACCCATGTGAAAGCACTGAGCGTAGGTTTGACCCAAAACATATTCTACATAATCTCTCTACAAGAAAAATCCGTTCATTTCTATTATTCATTCAAAATAACAATTTATAACAACCGTAACTCTCGTCCTACATTTACCTCGCCATACGAGGAAACCATTCCCTTTACCGCTATCAATATACCTTAATCCAACCTGTTGCCTCCATTACAACTATTTAAAGCTTACACAACATAAATCGCGAACCGACTTACAATACTAAAGCACGGTTCGACCAGCTTTTCCATGTGATAACTGTCAAAGGGACTATGCAACAATACTATAAATTCAGACCTACGACGGAAGACATTTTCGAATGCATCTGACGCTTTGTCGATTGTAATGCCTAAAGCCGCGTACACACGTACGAATACAAACACAATGAACACAAATATCTAACTCGAACATATGGTTCGTGCGTCTGTACAGCATTTTCATTTTTGAAGTGAAAACTTTTTTAGCGGCGTTGCGCACTTTTTGGGACGGATAAACATTTTTAAACTCGCGTAAGATGTTCAAGTTTTCACTTCTGTCGGCTCTCCCGGAGTGCAACCCGTTGTCTTTTTATCATTTCATTTGTTGCGCTCATAGCGTAGTTTGACTAGGTATTTCGTAATCATTACCAAAAGTCTTATTAAATTTCATGTTCTTTGAACAAAGCTTACCAACCTTTGGCCTTTTATGGTCAGACTTCGAATGAGTGACCGCAAATAGCATTGACAATTGAGCGCTTCTATGACTCAAAATAACCGTGTAAATTGTGGGTGACGACTGTTTTAACCGTTTAGTTTAGCCTTAAGGTTGCTTACAATCTTTGAAACCAGGGATAGTCGCATTAAGTATTTATGTTCAAACACGGTACACAGAACGTGCACCATACAAAACCAATCGTTACAAATGTTATGTTTGATCTTATTCATTGTGTCGATGATCCTCAACATCGTGATTTTCTCCCAGTATTTAGCTAAGCTCTTCATTTGGGGGGTGTCTTCGTGAAGGTTTTGCATAGTGCACACATTTGGGCTGTGAGGAAACTTTGTTCAGTTCATGTTTGATGAACAGTGCGTTCGGTGTTCGTTGGTGGTACGCGCGGAAACAAAGTTGTTGCGTATCATGCAACGCAACATTCGTACGTGTATACGCGGCATATATGTGGGTGTTAGTTAAAAATAACGGGTTAAGCTATTAGTTATATTAATGTGAAGGGTACAGCTTGGTAATTATGATGTGACACGAATGTGTAGGCTTTATATTTATCTATTGAGCGGTTTCTTCACACCGGGTTGATAGATCGCGGGAACGATATGAATTTCTTAATTAGATTTTTATAATTTGGAACTTTGGATTGATTTGATGCATACTGTGAATAGATTGTGATATTAGTATTAAGTATTTAATTTCATCGTTTCATAGTACTAGTACTATGAGACTATGTACTATGAAATTATTAATATATACTATTATGAAATAATTAAATACCAAGGTATTTAATTTCATAAGGAATATGTATAAATTATTTTATTATCTGTTCACGGCTTATGCCAAATCTAGTAGATATAAGTGTTGTGATCTGTCGTAATCCATGCAGATATTTATATGTACTTCAAACATTAGGAGCAAGATAATGTCCCTGAAGGTTACGGACACCTATAATCTAAGTGACCAACACTTAACCCTACACAATTACATACATAACGTGTGTAGCCACGTAAAGTACTGCGGCATCTCAATACAAGCGTGTTGATAGTGGCGTAGAATACAGTGTCTCGGCCTTATATCAAGAGGTGAGTTAAACGTCCTTTATAGTCATAGGATTGCTCATTGGATTTGTTCGTCTATATCTGTAATTAGGTATCGGGTCAATAATAAGGCTATTTCAACTTTTAAGACCAATAAATTACTTACTCATAATCAACTATTACTACGACCGGAAATGTAAGAAAACTATTTAGGAAACTATGTTACTCAAAAATATATCTGTAATTTTCACATTGCAAAGTACAACAGAGGTTTTACCACTTTCTTATTTTTGTAGAACTACCAAAAATTACCAAATATTAAATTCCATTGAAACTTTAACTCTGCTCCTGGTAGTATTTTTTTGTAAATTTCATTAATTTGTTTTTATTTTAAGATTCTTTTGCAAATATCAAATATCCACACTGTGTAGATAACCGAAATTTAAGAGTCTTTCTATCGGTACCCTGCTACGCTTTATAGTAGTCTATAGCAGTTTAATGCTCACTGGTCATCCATTTTACCCCACATCTTCAATCTGACGTCAATATATCACCAAGACTCAGAGGCTATGCATAAATTGTAGAAGACAATCTCGGACACAGGACATACTTAGTTGATACACGGTCCAGGCGGAAACTTGATACGGGGTAGAAAGAAGTCCAATAAATCAATGACAACGTGCGTAGTTTTGCAAGTGAATAATACATATAATTTAACATGAGAAGAATGAAAATAGCTATGGTATTTTTTTAGCTTAGTTTTTTTTTGTCGCAGTTAAAAATTACTATTGTAATTAATATAGTAAGATTACACATGTTTAGTTATACAGGGTTATTTCTAATCAATTAACATCCTCTTAGGGGCTAATTCTGTGCATCAAAACTAACAACTTTTGTTCTGCGGCTTTTAATAATTCTCAAAAAAAAGTTGTTGTTCCATAGAAAAATATTGTTCACCCGCGACAAAATGTATGGAACAGCTGTTTTTTTTTTAGTTTAGACAAAAGTCGCTGAACAAAAGTTGTTAGTTTTGATGTACAGAATAAGCTCCTAAGAGGATGCTAATTGATTAGAAATAACCCTGTATAGGTACCTGTATCGCCTTACCACAAAATATTTAAACACGATTTAAACACAGTTTTACCGTACAATTTGTAAGTACTGTTAAACATTGTCTAAAGCGTGCGTAAAACTTTTGTGGTAAGACGGTGAATGTTGTATGTATACGATGTGTTTAAAGTCTCAGTAAGGTAATTAAACTACGCATCGCAAGCAGGTAAATCGTTATGAACAACTTTTACTCTGGGTCCAACCCTAATCTTTTTTCGCGATTTCTGGGTTGGTTTCATTATCAAATTTATAGTTAAGGCCTGGCCTTATCCAGCAATGGATTTACTATGCCTGAATGATGGTGAATTATGGGTAATGTCAAAACATTGTAAGCTAAGTTGCACAATAGAATGTTACGGTACGTGGACATTACAACAGACTTAGTGTGTCGATTTGTTTTTGAAACGGAGGCAATATTTAGAATACCCACTGTAAATACAACTTTATAACATTAATCAACATCAGTACCATCAAAATTTACTATCAAAAATAGTAAATACAAAAATATTTAACAACCTAACTGTATACGCGATTAAATGTGAAACACGAAGCTATGATCAAATAAAAAACTAATTAATTACGAACGGGCCTCAGAGAATTATTTGATATGATTAATTAAAACCTTATAATTAATGAAATGGCAATACGCGACGAGCGCCATGAGAGTAGCCATCATAAAAATGAGGTAAACTGTTTTGAGGAAGCACCAAATGAAACTGTTTTTTAATTGCAGTAAAAAGTTTTAATGTTGATTGCAACTTTTAGTTTTTGGTTATTTTTACTACTTTTACTAGTTGAATTAAGTTTCGTCAATCTAGCTACAAGATCTGTATAATAGGGATGTTTACTAGGTATAAAAATCATTATTATATTTAGTCCGTCAGTTAGATTTAAAAAAAAATATAGGACACATATTTTTCTTTTGTCAATAAATCAATCAGTGACAAAGATAAACCTTGTCTAAATTTGAGAGTGGGGGCTCGTGACGGCACTAGCCGGTACATTTGATAGCGATTAGTGACGTCACGCGGAACTTTAACGGGCTATATCTTCATCAGTTTTTGTTAAATTGACAAAAGAAAAAATACGTGTGTAATATTTTTTGACAATCTATTCGACGGTCTAATTATATTTTTTTAGTTAACAAGCCTACTATTTCTGACGCGGTTACCTTGAGTTGGGCTGAGTTGACTCTCTGTTATTTTTTTCTGAATTACTGCTCTGAACTTTTGTAATAAAGTAAGTAAGTTTTGTAGGTATAAGTGGGTGGGTGGGTGGTTAGCTCAGATGCCAGAATTTTTAAAACGCCTGAATGCCTCATGACTAAACGGTTAGTTTAAACAACCGTGTTTATTACAACTTTAGCAATGACTTAACTAATTTAGTTAACTTTATTACAACTTTTGTAATAAACACTGTTCAATCTAGTTCATAATCATCATTAACTTAATTCCGACTACTGCAGGGCATAAACTTCATGCTTCTTATGCTTACTTTCCCTGTCTTCTGGCGTTTAAACCAATTTGTATCATTTGGTTGAATAGCGGTCAAAAAATGTGATACCTACAGGTATGTAGAACCAAAAGTGCTATTTTTATCAACCAATATTGTACACTGCTGGGCAAAAGTGCCCTGCCACTATATAAAACTTTCTAGGTGCCAAATATTAAAACTTACTTATTACGACTACCTCCATAGACATCTAGTTAGAAAGTAAGTAATTTAACCGTTTGTCATTCTCAGCCTCCAAGAAATCCTCTCGCTCGCCTCAGAGCAACATTTCATTTCGATCAACAATTTATGCAAATGATCGGACCAACAAAATGTCACCGATACGTAATCCTATACAAGACATCCACCGTCTTGCTTGAACGCATAAGTTAAGTTGAGAGCTACTGGCGTGAATAATTACTAGTGCGTGTTTCAAATAGCGCTAGCAAATCAATTCTGACTGGTGTCTTAGATCGTATTACAGATCAAAGATTATCGGAAGAGATATTGATGTTTAGGTGATATTGTAAAACAGCCATTTCTCTAAAAAATATTATTAAGCAAATCTTGTCAATGTTCCAGTATATCGAGTTGCTTTCTAAAATATGTTCTATACTAATTAATGTCTACATCATATCTATATCTTTTTAATCAATTTCTTGGTTGCCATATTTTTTTCAAACATGCGTTAAAGCGTTTAAACTAATGAGCTTTTGGCATTAGTAGTGATGAAAAAAATGGATTGAAAGACATATTTACTTAAGATTACACCACAACTTTTGTAATTTTGTATCACAGTTTGTTTTAAGTAAAAGCTACTTAAAGTCAGTATTTACTTCAAATATTTATTCAATCACACTATTTTTACAAAAACAGTCTGGGAATCAATTGAAATCAGTATACTGACAAGATTTGATTCGTTGGTATTTTCAGTAAGGGCTCTCAAACTAAAATGAATGCTGTCGCAATATTACTCTATTTAAAATGTGTCTCAGAGCTAAATAACGTTTACGCAATAGATCAATGTAGAGATACCTTTGATACGAAACGGGCGCAATGCGATTGCAATAGATAAATCATATACTCTTATTAAAAGTCTTAATAAGCAACTGAAAGCTTTCAAGGTTAAATTTTAATCAATTCATATCTATTTTTAGATTGTTCTCTTTTATAATTAAACTTTGGCAGGTGTTAATCCATTCGTGATAGTTATTGAACGCTTTATTATTTATACTCAATAGAAAAACACACAATTAGATACAATAAATAAATATACCTATGCATACAATAGGAACTCTTATCGCATAAGGCGATATTAAATTCATTTACAGACAAATAGATAATCGTTCAAATTATAATTTTAAAAGTGCGTTTATTGGTTTGTTGCATGAGTTCATAGATCGGACATTTCTCAGAAAAATACAAAAATCTTCCAATAGAATAAATAATGTTAACTTTACACAAAAATCAAAGTATCAAAACATAAATGCCAGGATAAATAAAAAACTAAAAATATACGAGTGATAGTTGTCCTCTGCTGATCAGATTAAATAAATTTTAGGCTTGGGGGTGATTTACTAAAATCCTGAAATATGTGTTTTATTATTTATAACAAAGAGTGTCTTTGTCAATTTTCAAACATCTAGCATCAAAATTAACGAAATTCTCATACGAACTTTCATTCCACAGTTTTAGGGGTTCTGGGGTGGTTTACGCGTATGCTTGCTATATCTTGGACTAAATCGTCACTTACCATGAAACCGTATGGTGGTCAAATGCAAACTTCTTCACTGTAAAAAACGGCCAAGTACGAGTTGGACTCGCGCATGAAGGGTTCCGTACCGAAAGGGAGCCCCTCGGCAAAAAAATCACGTTTGTTGTATGGGAGCCCCCCTTAAATATTTATTTTATTCAATTTTAAGTATTTGTTGTTATAGCGGCAGTCAAAATACATCAGCTGTGAAAATTTCAATTCTCTAGTTATTACGGTTCATGAGATACAGCCTGGTGACAGAGAGACAGACGGACGGACAGCGGAGTCTTAGTAATAGGGTCCCGTTTTTACCCTTTGGGTAAGGAACCCTAAAAAGGTCATAGGAAACATTTACCTATATAGGACAATATATTACACAAATAAATCGAATATGCTCCTCAATATCTTCAAAATTGTATTTTTAACCATTTGTTCCAATTGTGCCAAAAACTTGAATCGATCTGTTTGCCAGCTCCCGTAAAATTTCGTGAACTTCCGCAAACCCTTGTTAATTACATATTCACGGTCTACCAAAGAGTTCAGTGCAACTCAAAAACTACTGGCGCCGCAGCGTCGGTAAAGTTTTAACCAGCATTTGCTTACAATTCATAGAGTCAGCTTGACAAATTCAGGAAACCTCGTTTCAACTTAACCGAGTGAGTTTAAGCAATCAATGAGAAGTTTCGTAATAAAGGTTCAATCAATTGACGTACGGTATCAATACATATATTAATTTTCTGACTAATTATTTCCAATGCTGGTAGCTTTTGTAGCTCCTGAATGTAGAATGAATTTTTCGTAATGCTTTTTTGCAAATATTTTGTGTAAGTACTTTGGTAAAGAACATGGACCTATCATTGCCACGTTATTTTTTTGTTTTTTAACGCTATTAAGTTCGCGCTTGTCCACCACCTCGCCTGATGGTAGGCGACGTTGTGGTCGAAGATGAAGCACGATGACCTAGAAGATACCTATTCATTCTGATCTTAAAAAGCTTTAGATTATATCTCTTAGGAAACGGGAAAGCAGGTCCATTCCCTGGCGGGACGCATCAAAAATGTTGAGTCAAACAGCTTCGTACGTATAAATCGTGATTGTAGGAGTGGTGACAGTGGGCGTCTTTCTACTTGTCCTGTACTAGAAAGGGGATGGTAGGATAAGATGCAGATGCAGACTCTCCGAAATGAATCCTATAGAAAATAGACAAACTCGCAACCCTACGGCGATGCTCCAGGCAATGAAGTTTTTTTGCAACTAATTTTTCGTCACCCATAAGCCGAACAGCACGCCGGTCCACCGATTCCAAGTTTGTACAACTTTACATCACTTATCAAACCCTATTATATTGCTAACAAGAGAGGGTTAAAGATTTTTCAAAAAATTCTGAAATGAAATCTGTTTAATGAGCAAACCAACAAACTAGCTAATGATTTTTCTTCTTTTTCCCGTTATTGACTGATTATGTATTATTATACGTAGGAAGTCGATGTAGTTTGAGTTTCTTGAGGTATCATGATTTTTAAACGACGCGGCGACGTTACCTCAATAGTTCGTGAGTTTATTGAGCTGTTATTGATTTTTTTTAACCGATGACACCTTAATGGGTGTTCTCGATTTTTTTTATAATTTTTCGTTTCTAGTTTTTGTCACTAAGAATAAAATTGTTTTTATTTTCTCTCTAAATTGGCGTTAGTTAACATCCGCAATAACAATGATGATTACTATCTAACTCTATGATTCACAATATAGAGTTGGCAATAAAATAAATCAACATGTCACTTTAGTTGATTTTTCCCACAATCTCACATGATCCTTTCTCAAAAGCATGTGTCACGGACGGACGTACCGGTCGTTATAGCGCGGCGATACAAAGCTTAAAATGTTTGTGAGGACATAAAGGCACTACCAAATGGTTCCGGATTGCGTGACAATCCGGTTACAAGGTACGAGCGGTGAGAGATTAGAAATAATCGAATATTTTAGCCTAAAGAGTAGGCAGGCAAGGCACTGATGAACACCAGAGCGTTTAACGAATAATTATTTTTCGCAAAGAATGGCAAAACCGCCTACCATCGTGTGCAAAATTCGAATATTTCGCTCCAATGATTTATCAAAAACGGCTCAGCCGATTTCTGTAAAATTTAAATGGGACCACCTTGGGAGTATATACGAGTATACCCTTTTAAACTAAAAAAAATTTCGATTCGGTTCACAATTGGCGAAATTATCGATGTTCATCGTGTACAAAATTCGGATATTTCGCTCGACTTGCTTATATTTTTGTTGGTTTTTTTTCAAAAACGTCTCAGCCGATTTCTGTAAAATTTTAATGGGACCATTTCGGGAGTATATCCATTTGAACTAAAAAAGATTTTTTCGATTCGGTTCACAATTGACGAAATTTTCGATGAACATACGTAAAAAAAAATACCAACACACGAACATAGAACCTCCCCCTTTTTGGAAGTCGGTTAAAAATGGGCAACATTGACATTTTACCAGAAAGTCCAACACTCTGTTTGCCACTTTATTACCTTTTATATACGTTTAATTACAAAATTTACATGCAATTATTTAAGAATCGAGAAAAAAAAAGAGTCAAGATCAGTAAATTGTAAGTTTGTAGGAGAATAGGTATGTTAACTGTTTTCGGTTTCATATAATAATTCTGCGCGCAGCTGCCCTTAAATTCAACATTACAAAAAAAACACACTCCCAATACTATTAAAGTACAGCTAAAAACAATTTTGGTCTCTTATTTTAAGTTTCGAATAAGTATTAATAGTATGTAAAAAATGAATTATAATTATAAATAGGTATAATAAATTATAAAAAAATAAATTACTCAGTTTCTTTATTTTCATCATCACAGATATACCTATAGAATATACAGGGTTACTGGTAATCAATTAGCTTTTTAGGGCATATTTTGTACATCAAAACAAACATATTTTGTTCTACAACTTTTCCTAAATCTCAAAAAATGTTAAATAGTGGAATCATCATTATATACTACGTACAAATAATTGTGTACACATCTCAAACTCATGAAGCCTCTCGTTTTTGTATGGGGTTTAAAATAGGTAAAACGTAAACCGCTGGATCTCATCCCTTGAAAATTCCTAAAGTAATAAAGAGGTGGACAGCCCGCAGCCATTGTTGATGTATGAAACTGGTCGGGAAGGTAGAGTAAGACATAAGATAAAAACACCACGTGAATGTAGCACGATTGCGGCAGTTACTACGGTCTCGTTTATGTTAGGAATTTTCCCGAATTATTACGCTTACCCGAAATGTTACAGTTTTGTTTTATAGAGGTTTCGAGTTTATGTTTTGCTGACGGTACTTGAGGCTGTTAAAACATAAAATGATAACGAGATTGTTTGCTATAACTACAAAATAGTTGTGTGAAATCTGTTCAGGTTTGGATTTTTGAAGAAATCTCTACAAACTGTACTTTATCTTAAAATCAAGTTAGTCCTGATTGTAGTTCAAACAAAGATATTATCGTAAAGAGAATGAGAGAAATAGTATATTAACATCATTTTTAAATGTAGGGTATATGCACCGGTTGGCTTAATCTTTTTGTCATTTTTAGCCTAAAAATTACAAAAGGATTTCAGCCACTTTGAATTTTAACTTGTTAATTGTAAAGACAGTGTGAATGTTAAATTGACCTATACCGCATATGTTCTTAACATCAGGCAGTATGTAGTCAAACGCAAACCTATGTGAAAAAAATATTTTTAAAGAAATTTACAAACTTCGATATTCACACAAAAACATTTATGTTGTTATTCTTTATGACCTGTTCATGCAATAACTTCGACGACAAACGGCCAAAAAAGGCCACCACTACCGGCGCATTTACTAAGTATATAATTATATTTTTAATAAAATGCGTTCTTAGATATACTCCTACTTTTTAGAGAGCGAGAGAGAGAGAGAGAGAGAATTATCTCTCTCTCTCTCTCTAAAAAGTAGGAGTAAGAGTATATATAGAAACGCATTTTGTGCAACGATACGGCTAAAACTGTGATCATTAAAAAGTTGTGGTTCCGTTCAACAATCAACACCCTTTTGTTTTAAATTCGACTGCTAATTAAAACTCTACCACAACCTTGCTATTTAGATTGTTCAGCAGTTTCAAAGGTCTTTTAATAATTAATCTTAAATAGACATAATTAAAGAATGCCTCTGCTATTACTCGTTTCAATGTTCGCGCTCTCACGACATCCTATTCACGTTCTCAAACAATATTTCACGTTGCAACACAAACTTCAAATGTAATTAAAATAACTAATCAATATAACAACTGACAGAAGCAAATATCAAATGAAAACTATTTAAATGGATCGGGTTTAGTTAAAATGGTCAGCAAATCGTAGTCGGTTAAATCAATATTTTGGTTATTTATAATATATTGTAATCTGGATTGATCAATTTTTTTTAATGCACAATAATTATTGCACCAATTCTTACTAAAATACTTATCACAGGGTAGACGATTTATTGTTCATTTTATTTTTTATATGATTCTTATTAGCTTAGTCAGAGGTTATCAGTTTTTAAAATATGCCATTGTCCCCAATATTACCCACGTTACAATGGAAATTTCACTAAAGTCGCAAAAATTGCTTTTACGATATAATACTATATTCATTTTTTTTTTTGCGATCTATATACCTACTCTACTTTAGAAGGTAATTTTTTCCCGAACATTGGAATTTTTGGCTGAATCTTAACATTTGTTTACCTATACTGGATCACAAATTGCTGAATACAAATCCAAATACATTTGGATCTGCTGATCTAACGAATTTTCAGGAAGATTTAAATCAGATTCTAGTGCTGATCAGTTAAACCAGATCCATATCAAATTAAGAAGCTGGCAGTTTGTGAACATCATTGACCTCGATACATCGATGTTGCTCAAACGATTAATGATGGCCGATAATTAATATATCGCCACTATCGATTATTCGTTGCGGTGGTTCTGTTTAAGGAACGGTTTAGCTGCAACGGCAGAATGGGACAAAGTGCGATAAATTAATCGGTAGGTATTTGCCGCGTTTGTGGTATTCAGGTCAAAATAATCGCCAGTTCCTTTTTCTTAGACTTGGCTGGACACGCTTCCGCGTGTCTAGATTTACTCAAAGAAAGTGTGTGCAATAAATGCTATTGTACTATGTACCTACATCATTACCTTACCTTATCATTGTTTTGTAGTTAGAATAGGCAATTTATTATTTCATCAATTTATTTTTCCGGTTAATAAAAATGTAAAACTTAAAAAAAGTGTGATCCTAATTTGTTTTTTTGTGAACTGAAGTTGTTTTATCGAAGTTCACATTTAATAACTGCTTAACTGCCACTATTACATTATTTTATACTAATGGCGTTTAACAAATTATAATGGTTAAATTAAAAATGCCTATGACTGTAATGTAAGTAGCATTACAGTTTCAATAAAAAAACATGCTTTACAAAACTTAATAAGCAAATGTTAGTTGTCGCCAGTAACAAAACCACACCTTAACAAACCGCACAGTTGAAAGTGAATTCTCCATACAATTATTTAAGACGCGTGTACAAAAGAACCGATAATTTGGTCCTCATCAAATTGCAATAAGTAGTTATGGAGCAAAATTATACTGTCTGCGATATATTACGTAAAAGTAAGAGTCGATGCTATTGTTGTGTGGAATTTAGCAACAAAATTAGTCTTCCAATACCAAGTTGCGGAATCAAATTGGTGGGTATGACGACGTGCATTTTGTGATTGATTTTGTGAATAGACATCGTGTCCATTAGTTTTATTTTTAAATAAAAATGTGTGAGGTGTCCATTTAATTTTTTTGTTTGTTTTCTTACGGTCTCCTTAAAGTTATTATTTGTGGGTTAGGTGTAGTGTTAGAGTTGACGTAAATTTTAGTTATCTTTAACTTAGCCTTACTTATCATGGCCATATTTTACTCAGAGGCCAATCCAGAAACCGCAAAAAAAAACATCACCAAATATTATCCCTGTTCTGTGCTAGACTCATCTAGGTGTTTTACGATTTCATGGTTAGCTCTATAGTAAAATTGGTAACGATAATGTATACAATGATAACTTAGAATACAAAACAAAACAGACAGATAAACTTAGAATATGTTGTTTAGAGAAACATCTACATAATGCCTACACCTGTGTGTAGGTTCGTAGCGCTCTACGTTACGCGCACTTTTCCTCGCATTCGCGGTTTAATGATCAAGTAATTGAAATAGTTCACTAATAGACTAACAGAAACTAATAGTTTCTATCCATGAGCGAATATTTTATGATCTCGGTCTATTTCCTGGGATGTTAAGGATACTTGATCCGTATCCCAGAACATGCCCAATGTGGGTGTTAGCATGTTTAACGTTGACTTTAGTAGGTATTCTAAACCTATAACTTTCAGTAACAATTTATCTTTATGTTTAATTTTCTATCTACATTATTCACAATCTTTGTCGTATTTAATTATTATTGATATGAAGTAAACATGCAACGATAGTTGACTATGTCACGTAATAAAGTTATGGATATTTTTAATTAATTAATAACGTTTTCTACTTTGACCATCAAAGTTGCGCGAAAAGAAAATTAGCTGCTCCATATAAAAAATAATCGACCCTCGACAGTTAATATTCCTATGCAGGGTCATAGGGATTAAACGCAAAACCTTTTAAGTGCGGGTCTAGTACATCCAGACAAACAACTTTTGTTCTAGGGCTTTTGGAAAATAAAGAAAAAAATTTTTTTTTAGACCAAGTTCGGCAACGTGCGGCAAAATGTATGGAAAAAGGTTTTTTGTGAATTTTCAATTGTCGTAGCACAAAGGTTGTTTGTCTAGATGTACTAGACCCGTCCTTAAAATATTTTGCGTTTAATACCTATGGCCCTGTAGAACTACCTGTACTCTTTTTTTGTCTTCCTGCTTGGTTTGATAGTAAAATTTGGTCAAAATATCCGCCTAGAAAATATCCGTCGTCAAGAGGAGCACCTAAGAGGCAAACAGGTTTAAATTGACACATGGCAATCAGAATGTGCTACTCAACCCTTGAAAGGTTCTAAAATACTTCATACTTCTAGAACCATTCATCAAAACACCATCTGTTGCTCCCATTTCCACGCCGAGCCGTGCGACGCTCAATTTCAGAT
This sequence comes from Hypomecis atomaria, assembly GCA_964007245.1. Lineage (NCBI taxonomy): Eukaryota > Metazoa > Arthropoda > Insecta > Lepidoptera > Geometridae > Hypomecis > Hypomecis atomaria. The sequence continues at coordinate 16,054,605 of OZ023291.1, forward strand.
TCCATCGTACTTGAAACAAAGAACGCAAGGCATCTGTTGCCCGCAGCCTCTGGCTCTCTGTAATCATCGGGCATTTTGAGGTACGTAATTGGTGGACTAATGAGTAAGCCTTAGGCGCGGCGGAATTGCAGTACCTACTCTAGTTGATACTTGTGGACACTGAGATCATCATTGCCATCGAAGTCTTGTTCTTGCGGTGTCATGTGTCGTGTCGTTGTCTTTCTTCGAATATAGTTGAGGAGAGAGACGGCTGCCACATGCCGTCAAATTCGTGTTGCTGGTTGCCGGTGTGCTCGTAGATTTCACGTACCTAATGCAAACAAAAACCCTAACATCATCATTGTCATCATCAACATCAGCCCTCCATCTCGTTTGGCACAACAGACGTTAATCTGACGTACTGCTCGGTTGATGTCTTGATATTTTTTATGCACAGAAATAATATAATACTGATAATTATATAAGTCAACAAAATCCAACTGATTTTGTTGTGAATCCATAGGAGAGGCATTTATGTCTAGCAGTTGGCGTACTTGGGCTGATGGACAATTTGTTCCACCGGATCGGGTGAATGTTACTTGGTAACTGGAGGGAAAAAATCACAAAACATCCCAAATGGGATGTGAGACCTATCGCCTTCACACTAAATATCTAAGAACTGCACTAACTTAAAAAAAAAATTCAAACCATTTCGGTGTCTAGGCTCAGTTTGGCTCAGTTTGGCTCATAGAGGAAGGAAGAACTTTCAATCCAAATATAAAGGCCCCCACTGACCATCACACCGAATGGATGACATCCATTCCATGTTACAAGTTTGCGACTTTGTCGTTAGTAATGGCGACTCTTCTTTGGTTTAGCGAGCGTTTTAGCGTCAAAATAGTTTAGCAACTTGTCTGATTAACCTGAAACTAAAACATCTGTAGATTTATCTTTATGTGCATTATATTTCCTATATTACTTATATCTTCAAACAATTTTTGTGTAAAGCATAAAGTCTATACTAAACTACACTAAATTAGCAATATTGGCCAAATGCATTTGGATGTCATCCATTTAACGCGATGGTCAGTGGGGCTTTTAGTTGTCGCTATAAACATAATCATATTGAATGAGCCGCGCGATATTTATTCAGAGAGAATGATAGCTAGGTAGCCGACATAACCACGGCAAATACAGCATGTCACGTCGAGACGACAATCATATAGGCATCATAAAAATCAAGCTGTTCCACGTACATGTTAATAGTTTTGCTCTGCTTTCGCGAAGTCTGGGCCTTACGGTGGTGGTTGAAAATGCTACGGTAAATAAACGCCTGAAGGCGAGCATGTTCTCAAGGGCCACGTATTTGCGGCTTATTACTGCTCATTTCCGTTCCGACTTTTTAATTAGGATTTTGGACTTTTGGTTGGCGACATAAATAACAAGAGTAATTGTAATATGTGCACGTATTAGCTAGTAGGTATAGCATTTTATTTCTTTATGGTACTGAATTGATCAGATAATTATAGTATGTATCCTAAAATTTAAAATAACAGCAATTTAAAAAACATACCTTTTTCCGAATGTATAAAAATGATTGATTTCATTTTTCAGGATTTTCGAATTGGTATTTTATGTGTGCGTGCTTCATATTGAACCACAACATTGCTACCATCAGCCGCTTGATTTGACATCAAGTAAATCAAAATATTTGTTAGGTTCTCAGAATGATTCTAGTAGATCCCTATCACACCACTAACAACATAAATGCAATATACACTCCATCTATTTGTATATAGCAGTATGCACCTATGCAAATATATGGAGGGAAACTTGTTCAATGTCAAGTAGCTGCGCAATATGTTGAGTTTTAAAACTGGAGGCGCCACCTTGGTCAAATAGTCTCTATTTCGCCACCTCAGACTTTGTCAGCGATATCAAGCTCTGCACACCAATAATAAACATTAATACATGTTAATAACCAAGATCTCTTTATAACCCGGTCTATTTTACGAGACAATTCATAAGCAAGAACTGCGAACGCCCAAGCTTGCTCAACGTTCGAGTTTTCGATTTCCAATTCAATTAAGTGCAAAAGTAAGCCTTAAATTTTGCCGTTTATTTGAATCTATTCAGCGTGGGCTGGACCGTAAAGTGGCCCAGTTATTAGGCCATATTACCCGACATTAAATCGAGAAGGACACTTATTGCGCAAACTAAAATACTATGGTAATTAAATTGGAACTTATTTGACAATCCAGCGTGAAATAATGGGGGCATTAAAATTCTATGGAGCCTTATTATCTTTTTACCTATTTGGGTTACACTTTATTAGGCTATAACTAGTACATAGTTTGCAATGATTTTAAGTGATTTTTTTCATAAATATTTTCTGACCATAAAATAGTCGAAGTGATAATGTGTGAACTTTGTGTAATGATACTTAAAATTGAGATGAAAATAAATACCTGATATAAACTTTACTCGATGGTGGACTTATGGTGCCTTATGCCCTTTACTACCCTAAAATATCACTGAGAATCTATCACATTTTAGAAATGCGCAGATCCGTTGAAAAATCAATGTTGCCGTCGAGCCCAGCAGATTGGCAAGCTGAAATGACAGTAGAAATGACTATATAAAGACCAACATTCTTCCTAAAGACTGGTGGAGTTCTCAAGTTGTGACCTCGCGCTGGCAAATGCAGCGTAGGTCACCCGCAAGGTGGACTTTGTCTTCAAATTCAATGCTGGATCCAAGATTTTTCCAATCTGTCGTATTAAATATATTGTATAGTAATAATAATAAATATTTGGGGACTGTTTACACACGTTATGGCTGCCAGATACAGATATACTACATATACTTATTTTTAAATACATACTTAGATAGATAGTAACTAAATAACACCCAGACACAGAGCAAACACCTATGTTCATCACAAAAATGCTTGCACTGGGTGGGAATCGAACCCACGCCTCTTTGATCCAAGAGTCAGGGTCACTAACCACTGAGCCACAGAGGCGTAAAAGGGAGGTCTTTGTCCAGTAGTGGACTTATGGCTAAAATAATGATGATTATGAATATTTACCTACAGTATGGTAAAAGTTAAATCAAATGTAAACTATGCCTTATGAATTAACAACATATAGACCTCGACATCGCTGAGATAACATTCAAACACGATAACCAAACATGATGGTCACATATTTAGTCTACAAACAGTATTGACAGACACAGATTTTACAAATTTTACAAGGCTTGTGACATTTCCAAAAGCTCTTGTAAAAAAATAATAATATAATGTATAAGGTATAAGCATAACATTCTCTTTTTTTAACTCGGATATAACGGAAATTTACTGACACTGTATTTGTGTAACTGTGTGTTGCTCCTAGTTTAATGAATGGATCGATTTTGGTGCTATTTTTATATCTGAGAGAGTTTGTAGAAACTCATATGAGCGAGACTTTTATAACTAATATCACTACAGAGTATAAAACAAAGTCGCTTCCCGCTGTCTGTCCCCATGTATGATTATATCTTAAAAAATTATAAACATAATGGATTTAAATGCGGTTTTTTTTAATAGATAGATTCAACAGGAAGGTTTTTATGTATAATAGGTACACCTGTGCGAAGCCGGGGCGGGTTGCTAGTCTATCTATAATCAAACAAATCTTGGCGCAAGACCAAAGCCTACCCTAGTGAGAGAGAAACCTGAATTCAAGCAGTTTAGTAAAAAAAAACACGAATGATGATGTTAATGTGTATTAAATTCAAGTAGGTATACATTAAAAAATCAAGTACTGCGTCCATTAGCAAAAGTTATTTCGTATGGTAAATGACGTAACATAATTTTCAATTCTTAAAGACACTTGTACACTTGTTAAAAAATGTTAGACACTTGTAAAAATTGTGATGTCAGCTTTCTAAGGTGAGCATTCACAGGTGCATGCGACCAATTCTAAAGCTAACATCGAAAGTCAACATGATTTACAACGGTTATCGGCGAGACGCTACTATTTTACTACAAGTCAATATCATAAACGTGTAAATAAAGAGATTTTGTTTACTGAACTTGTTTACCTTTGGGACATAAAACGTGGCATGATTTTTTTGTGTATTGTAAGTGTTAAGGCATGGAAATGTTAGTGTATCACCTCATATGAAAGAAAAAAAAACATTTACTCTTGACAAAATGAACCTACGAAGTAGAATTTTTTTCGCGATTTCGCAGTCAGTATAAGTACGAGTATTTAATTATAATTAAAAAAACAACGGGTTGCACTCCGGGAGTGCCGGCAGAAGTGAAAACTTACTCCCTCCATCTTACGAATTTTCGATCAGGTTACGTGTTCTGAAGCGAGTTTAACATGTTTTACTCATCCCAAAAAGTGCACAACGCCGCTAAAAAAGCTTTCACTTCAAAAAACAGACGCTTCTGAAAATCCTAAAAAAAACTTGTTAATAAAGGATAAGAACAATATTCACTGATTGATTTAAAGATTCGCACTTTCAGACGTACTTACATAATAATTAGTTGATTTAAAAATGACCAGGTCCAACTCGCATCCTACACAACTTCCATCCAAATTATCTCTGACAGTCGACATGTTAATACCCAAACAAGTCCAAAATATAACATAGATTCTTACTGAATACATCATGTTGTGACAATCAATTACTCAAAGGCTCTGACGTTCCGTGGCTACATTAGTATCAATCAACGTCGCATTAATTAGATCAGATACGCCCACCTATACAAATACGTATGGGTTATAGGTAGCCGAAATAGTTCTATCTGCTGACGAGGAATTAAGGAGCTGATAAAATAGAGATGTCCGTGTTCTTAGCGCTGTACAGGTTTATTCCTAATCAATTACCATCATTTTAGAATAAGCCCCATTCTGTACATCAAAACTAACAACTTTTGTTCTGCGAATTTTGTCAAAACACAAAAAAAGTAGTCCCATAGAAAAATATCGTTCACCCGCGACAAAATGTACGGAACAGCAGATTTTTTGAGTTTTGACAAAAGTCGCAGAACAAAAGTTGTTAAATTTGATGTACAGAATAAACCCCTTAAATGATGCTAATCGAATAGGAATAACCCTGAATAGTCCTTTTGTAATATTATAAATCCCAAAATGTGTATTTTGGTATGTTAGTCCTTTACGTAGAAACAGAGCAATGGATAGTCTTGATTTTTGGAATGGATGTAGTTTAAAGCTTGAAGAGTGACATAGACTACTCTTTTTATCCCGTAAAATAACGGGTTTCTATGGGATATCATAAAGACCAAAATAAGGAGCAGGCAATGCCTCAAGCAATAACTAGTTTTCGATAAAGTTATGGCTCGAATTAAGTTGTAATTTGATCACAAAGTAATCCTTACTTATCAAATAAGTTGACTTCTGAATAAATAACTTTAAAAATATGGAAAAACTATACCTGTGTTTTTGTTAAAAGGTTATACGCCCATCTATACAAATACCGAAAGTTAGACGAAATATTAGTTCTATTTGCTAATCAGCGGAACTATGGAGGTGATAAAATAGGGATGTCCGTTTTCTAATTATTGGTAAATTGTGGCTTTTTGAATGTGGTTTGATCAGAATTTGCTTGTATTGAAAAAACTGTACGGATGAAAACTATGAAATCGTTAAAATAGAGGTTTCCATTTATCGACTAAATAAATTAATATTTGGGGACATCTTTAACGTGGTTTCTGACCCTAAAATGGCTGCCAGAGACTGACATACTACATATTTTCAAATACATATATAGATAGTAAAATATAATTCTCAGACACAAAGAAACAACCTATGTTCATCACACAAATATACTTGCCCTAGGTGGGGATCGAACTCACGCCAGTTTAACTAGAAGTTAGGGTCCGTTGATTCGCCCCGCGGGCCGAATAGCTTGTGGGGCGAATGCACGAAAGAGCCTCACTAACCACTGAGCTACCGAGGCAGTCAGTCAAAGCAGAAGCCCGTCAGATTAATTGTCACAATATTACATTCAAAAAATAGTTTCTGGTGGATGGCGGTCAATACAAAAATGTGTATATGAGCAAATATCAAATGATTATTATTAAAACACTAATTAACATTAAAAAATGTAAGACATGTTGCAATCAAACAATACTTCTTTAGATATATCATCAAATTCATCGATATGATGATGATGATGGCTTCCACGTCGATTTCGGCTACGGCGACCATTTTCCATATGTGGGTTACTGATGGGTCCTCACATGGCTGATGTACCCAATTTTAGCGCTGAATGTCCTAGGACAGTGAATATATGTGAGGACTCCATTTATGTAGTAGTATGTAATGTTGGACGGCGGTTTGTTTTGGTTTGTGAAAGGCCAAAGGCGGCGGTAGGAGTCGTATAGTTACCGTCGGCTAAACACTGCATCCAGCTCGCCTCCAATCGTAACGGTTCCCGTTCCATTGGGTATAAGAGAGAATGGACGAGAGAGTGCATCTGTGACTGCGCGATCACTTACGCACTAAAATATGTTCTGCGCATTTGATGGCTTCTGTACAACGGTTACTGAGAATCATCGATATAATCAAAAAAACTAAGTCCCATCACTACACATTCACCACTTTCCACAAATCATTGTGTAGAATACGAGTAATAAACTAACCGTCAAAGTAAACTTATGAATTATCTAGTAGATTTGTCTGGGACTTAATAGGCAGTTACATTAGGCTTCGTCTTACTAGTCCCATGTGAAAATAGACAACGTTGGTAGGCTATAGGGGTACAAAGTTCGTAGACACGATAATTGCGTTTTCTACGATTTCGAATCCTCAGTCTTGCAATTACCCATTTATATAATGAATTGGTTTTTAGCTGGCTTCAAAAAATGAGGTTCTCAATTCGAAGGTATATTTTTTTATTTTAAATATCAACAATAAAATGAAAATGACTACATTGATCCGTGCGAACTATCCTAATTTTATACACGGTTGAAGTCGGTTAGGTATGCTATTTTTGACGAAAAATAATAATTTTATTTACTATATTTAGGAAAATAGAATAAGTACGACGTTATCAGTGAAAAAATTCATTCAATTCAATTTATTAATATATTTATTTTTATGTTTTATTATTTATTGTTTATAATACATGTAACATGATACTACCGCTTATTTATGCACATACTTTATTTAACTTTACAGGTATTATAATGTCATTCAATTTATAAAATTTCTTTTAACTCAGACTAAAAAGCTATTCCATTAAAATTACAAATTGGTGCAAAAGCTAAGTTATTAAAAACGCGCGACCCATCAATTAATCATCCCAATCAAAATTAACAGCTCTGACTTTCAAACACGACGCCAAAAGAAAAAGAAACCGCTTCAATATCAAAGTTACACTGCTCGATAACTCAAAGGTTGATTCATTAATCAGAGCTATAAAGTCTTAATTGAAACATACCTTTTCCTTTTGCTTCTAAGTTCTTGGCCTCTTACTTTCAGCTCAAGTGTAAGAGTGTTCTTAATTATCGACCTCGGGGACTAAACAATTGGTAACAAAGCCCAGGGCTAATGTTTCGTAGTGGACAAAAGTAACAAACAAAACTCAATTGGTTAAGGGAATTTTGTACGGCGGAATCCATCTCGCTCGCTCAATTTAAATTTATAAAGATAAAACAAGCCGCTTTCAACCGGTTTTAGCAACGTTCGCCACGGTCAGCCTTCAGATAATGTAACCGCGGGTGGCATTTACAACTGAGCGCTATCGTGGCTAGGATGATACCTAAAATTGTATGACTCGGTTGTATTAACCGTTAAGCCATGTCAGAGGCTTTTAGGCGGCTTAAAAATTCTGACAAAAGAACAAGCAACCCAGCCTATACGAACTTACTTACAGGTCATATGGGCGATCAATAGGGGATGTATATGTCTAGCAGTAGATGTCTTTTCGCTGATCGATGGAATGGTAAAAACTCGAAAATTACCAAATGAAAAGTCTTGTTTATCATTAAAATCATTTGTTGATCATAAAATTACACACGTTTTGTATTTTTTTTTTTTTGTTGTTGTTCGATTAAAAAAAGTAACTAGGAGATATCAAATCGAACTTTTCTTTGATACATTAAACGAGATGCGATTGAGAAATTTTACTTACAGTTTTTGGACATCAAGTTTCCATGTACTCAAATTTGCAAATGAGCGAGTGAGATAGCTGCGGCCGATTGAAAAGCCGTTAACAAAGCCCACCGCTAATGTTTCGCAGTGGACAAAAATAACCAACAAAATTCAATCCGCGTGACCTGAAGGTCTCGTTTTATGATTTTAAGGCGAAAGCTTTGGGTGGACCTTCTAGACTTTGTTAGTAGGTAATTTAATTTAATTTAACTAATTATGGTTCAGTAAATTTGTTTATGGATTCTTGAATGAAATCTTCTTGATTAAGGCATGGCGGTTTGGAAATTTATTTAGTAAAGAAATACACAAACACCACTAAATGTATTTTTACGAAACAAAGGTACAGTACCTATGTATATGGTGCTTTGTGAGTGCATATTTACAATTGGCTAGTTGTGCTCTTTGAATCGATATTGAAATCTAACGTGGTTTTTGCACATTTTTAATTAGAAAATAACATCGTTTCATAACTTGTTATTCACGCGAGTGCCAGTACTATGCAAGACGAACTTGCTAGTTGCTTGGCTAGTAACTAGAATTTTATAGAAGATCGTTCTGATTAAAAAAAAAAATGGTTGTCTGGAAAGTCGTGGTAACGTCATTATAAGCGTCACAAGCCGATCGTGCTTCATTCAGCCAACGTTCATCGATTTATAAGACGTTATCACGTCAAAAAGAAATTGAACATACCTACGTTACCTTAAAAAATACTAGAGTAAACCCAAAGCTCCGCCGTGTCGGCAAACAATATGCACAATAATGAGCATAAAGCGGCTCAATGAGCCACCAGTGTTTCCACACAACTGCTTCCTTTACGACGCAAGGAACAATGGCAATGTTTTGAAAAATTAACCCGTGGATTAATTAACATATCCAGTGAGCGTGTCTAATTACCCACCCTTTTTAATTAAAACTTTAAGCCTTTCTACGCTTTATTTGGTTCCGTTTGTGCACGGTCGTAATCTTAGCGCATGATGTTGCTAGGCTTCAAGTTGGTTATGAGTCAATGGTTGTACCTAATGGGCTTGGTTTTGCTCGTAACTTTCAGTGCTGTGGTGTAGAAAGACCTATTATTTCTTTAAAAATAGGTATTTAAAAGTTTCATTGTCAAAGTCAAATCATTTATTGCAACATCTGAAATTTACATGCGGTTCTTAATTAACATGTTTTGTATAGTTATACATATGACCCTGATAAGGGTATGGCAACTTTATTATTCGTATGATTCGTATTGGAACGATTTATTATTATGTTTTCTAGATTATCGTTAAAAAATTCGTCTAATGTGTAATAACATTTGGATAATAGAATAATTTTTAGTTGTTTTATAAAACAGTTTTCCTTTTCGATATCTTTTAGATTATTTGGCAGTTTAAAATATTTTTATAGCCATAGAATGCGGGCTGGAACTATGCATTGCTAAGTTGGACTTTGATCCCACGAGTTTATGTCTGTGCTGTGACCTAATTTACAGCGATTTATCAGACGCTTTGTTAAAATAGTCAGGATGCTTTTTGACAAATTTACATATTTCGAATATATAGATAGACACCAGGGACATAATCTCAAGTTTTATAATATTCTGTTTATGGAAGTTCTTTAAGGTATTCTCGGGAATTTTAATATTTGCTAAAATACGTAGTATACGTTGACTGTAACTTATGTACGAAATTTCACATCACTTCATCAATTTCACTTTTCGTTGAAGCAAAACATCGTGAGGCTACCTGCATACGTCCGTAGAAGAAATTCTATGGCGTATGTGTATTCACCAAACCGCACTTAGCCAACGTGGGGCTCAATCACTCTTCTTGGGTAGGCCTACATCCTGCAGTGGACTATTAAAAAGGCTAGTACAGGCAGAGGTACTCAGGACCAATACGGTGGATATGGCCCAATTGCCTTTCTTGGTTTGGTAATTTATCTATACCAATATTATAAAGAGAAAAGATTTGATTGTTTGTTTGTTTGCATTGAATAGGCTCCGAAACTACTGAACCGATTTGAAAAAATTCTTTCACTGTTGGGAAGCTACACAAACCGGGTGTCATAGGCTATATTATATTTTTAATAACTTTACGGAGGCTGCTAGTATATTATATTAAGAAGAAAGATAAACAAGTTGGATAAATAATAAATTACATGATGACCTGTCCCGTGTTTATGATAGCTATCTAGTATCTACTTATGAATCACTATATAAATTTGTATTTTCCAACAGTTAGATAAGTGGTTCACTATGTATAATATTTCTCGGAATCCCGAGTTTTAATTGGGTTAATCTGTATTATGAGGATAACCGCAGCGCTGTGTCATATTAGAAAGCACGTATTAATAAATTTTGGTTTTGCAACCATCAGGTGACTCAGTTAAATATATGTGACAGGATCCGCAAAACCATGTAACTCTGTATTAAATTTAGAAAATACCCCTGTACCCCTGGTAAACAAATTTAAATACTTTGTCTACGGAGGCTTAATAAGACTGCCAAATGTGATGCTGACATCGTCGTGCAAAGAGTGAATACAGGATCGATGAAGTGGCGATCGTTGTCAGGCATACTCTGCGACCGAAAATTTCCCATCAAAACTAAAGGGAAAGGTTACAAAACCTGCGTAAGGCCTGTTCTGATTTACAGTGTAGAGTGTTGGACAACTAAACACATCCATCAAACCAAACTCCATACAGCTGAGATGAAAATGCTACGTTGGGCAGGTGGCGTGACTGAGTTCGATAAAATAAGAAATAAGCATGTCAGAGAAAGTTTCAAAGTTGCACCAATTCCGGACAAACGCCGATGGTATTGACACATGATACGCCGTGAAGATGACCACCTAGTTAAATAGCATTAAAAATTGACACAGGAAAACAACCCCGAGGCCGCTTCAAAGCCACCTGGTGGAGAAACCTTTAAAAACTCTAATAATATACCAGCTGAAATAAATTACAGAGCCGAATAATGGCGTAAACATATTCAGAGGGCCGACACCAAATGATTTGGAAAGAGGCACGGAGGAAGAAGATAGGTAAATAGGTGAATAGGCGTCTGCGTGTTTCATCTTCGACCACAACATCGCTTACCATCAGGCGAGTTGGTGGTCAAGCGCGGACTTATTCAAGTAAAAAAAAAAGTATCCACTAATACTAATCTAAGTTGATTTTATAGTTACGATCACTTTACGATTTGTAGTATTAGTATAGAATGAGAACTACCACCTCATATTTAAGAGTACTTACACTAAAAATAAAGAATAACAAAAACTAAAACTTCGGTAGTTTATTAGTTTACTCTCCCATTGTAAGTAACAACTTGAGACAATAACTGCTGTACCAAATAGCACATTTTCCTTTCCAATTACGAAGCCTTGTTCCAACGCTCTCTATTCCGTGCCACATAACAAGCCCTTGAAAGGTCTCGAGCAAGGCTCTATGTTCAAGCTCGACCACCGTTGTTCTCAAACTTTTTTGGTGACGGAACCGTTTTGAAAGTGAAATATTTGGCGGAACCTTTTACACGTAATAGTCATGATAGTATAAAATGTATCAGTATCAGTCTCGTAATAATTAAAAAAAATGAACTACAGAAGATTTTGCGTCTATCTATCCATCTATTTTATTCATACTGTTCCACCCACTGCTGAGTATAGACTTCCTCTCTTACTCGGCATTCTTTAAGGTTCTATGCTAGCCTCATCCATTACCTCCTGACAAGTTTGATGATATCATCTGACCACTGGGCTGGTGGTCTGCTTCTATGTCTTCATCTTCGATTTATACCCGATTTGGTATCCATTACTGCATTTTAAATTTAGTATTCTGTACTTCGGGAAATACTCGTATGTCTCATAAGAAATGCGCATTTTGTAAGATATTGATCATTTCTATAAACATGTTTATCATTATGAAACATTTTTGTGTATTTCAAAAAAAAAAAAAATCTCGTCCTTTTCAGTATTTTCGTTTACCGTACACAAAGGTTGCGGACTACCAGCTCTCCGGAGCACACTTTGAGAAAGGCTGCTATAGTGTAAGTACGCACTACAGGCCTAGTGTTTTTGCCAATTACTTCCCGTAGTGCTAATAACATGGACTTTTGCTTTTGACCAGCAGTAGGTCGAGGTTGTTTTTATATTATTTTTTATCTTTAGTACATTACAATGTACTGAATAAATAATTGGTACAGTGCATATAAAACGCAAGAGAGTTATGTTGAGAGGAAGCGGTCTTATTTGTCCTAAAGTTAATAGAACAATAATCAAATAAAATAATGATGTTTGTAACCAGTTTTTAACTTAGATTAGGCTAACTATAATAATATCAGGATCGCGGAAAATATGAGTCTTTTATAACAGTTCTCAATCGCTCATGTAACAAACAGCAATTTCTTACCTACAAAAGAAGGATGTCGACAGCTCATACATACGAATACCTGTTGTGTACGAATACACTCAGTTTCTCCCAAGCTCATTTATAAAAATGTTATCTTCACCAGAGTAATTTATGACGCTTCTAAAACTGTTCTGATATGTACAAGTTTGTTTAAAATGAAGTTAAAATAAGAAAAACCGAAAACGATTTTCAAGCTATAGGTACCTACTTTGATATATAGAATTATAGACCATAGCAGTGCTGCCAACTCCTTTTGGCAAAAATTCGCTATCAGCACGTCAAAAACGCGCCAGAAGCGCTAAATGGTAACTACGACGACTGGTACTACGAAAAAATTAATGATAATGAATTTCGGTATTCATCTACTTCATTAGCAATAGTATAAGAACCACAACTTGCTGCTATTCGAACTTCGGCCGCAGCCTGCGGATGCAGGTCGCGATTGCAGGTAACACACATCTGAAATGCAGACACTGCCTGCTTCCGCAGTCGAGAGTGATTCCGAGGTTGGCTACACGTGCTGCGACAGGCAGCACGTCGGACTTGTCTAAACAGGTGAACAACACTCGCAGCTGAGGCTCGGTAGCACGTGCTGCCGGAGCCGCAATCGGAATCTTTTTTGCAGAAATTCATACTACTACATAGATAACCAGAGCCCTTACTCGTAGTCCAGGCTTTGCGAAGTTTACTCAAACTTTCGCGTTCGCGTGTGGCTCCATAGATTTTGGTTAGTTCTTCCTCGTTTCTGCTAGGGGCGCTGTACAAAAATGTATAGGGCCATACCGAAACAGCTGTAGTTTCAATTTACGTGTAAACCTGGATTAACCCCTCAGTTGTGCAGCCACAGCCGGCTTCGCGCAGCTGCTGCAAGTGCTGTTTGTAGCTGTAGCCTGCTGCCGAGATTCGAATAGCACCTTTAAGGATTATTACGAGCAATATCAAAATAATCAGGAATATCTCGGATAATTTCAACTGCAGCTTTTTGTTAGTAGTAAAGTAAGTGAAACCTAAAAATATAAGTATTCTTTCTTTTTGATAATCTTTTAGTATACAAAAATGTATGTTTCTATAAAATATGTAAAAAGACACCTCAGTTCGTAAAATTACTAGTTGAAACACTTAAAACGAGTTAAGGAAGGAGCATGTACCAACTGTTGAAAAAGAAAATAATTATATTAACCCTTCCAAAAAATTGCTAAGTCGGAATACCGAAAACGAAATCTGTCAATACTGAATACATCATCTGATCGACTGAATTTGACATTTCCTTTTTTTTGACAGCAACAGTAATAAAATAGTGATTTTTTAAAATAATGTGCCCATTTTTGGACAGGCTAAAGCCTTTAAGGTCATACCGCCACTTCTTATGTATGTAATCTATAATGTTAAAACAATAAAAAATCATTGTAATTTTTCTGGTGGTCTAATATTAATTTTAATTAGTGGTATGAAAACAGCAAAAAATCACTAAATTTTTGAAGCACACATCATTATTATAAATGATGTTTTGTTTTTTACCTACTTGCAAAAAAAAAAACGACAGGTCCATTCGCTGCATCCTTCTTTGCGTAGGATACAAATTATTTCGGAGTAAACTTTGCTAAGTCCCTAACTTGGTACCATTAAAAAGTCAAAAAGCTTTACGAAACAAAGAACAAGTATTCCCGATCGGTCGTCGCAAAAGTTTTATACCCACGCAGATTTCAAAACTCCAGATTTAAAAAAAATCCGGACTAATGCTCCACGAAACTATGGCGAAATACTTAAAATTGGACAATCTTGCGTGTTTAAGGTTTACATTATAAGTGGTTAATAGGCAAGTCTTATTTTGTAAATCTGCGCCATCAAAGCAAACATCATTTAAAATACGTAAAACCCGGTCAGAATATCTGTGCACCTCGCTGGAATTCGGCGCCTCTCCCGCTTCCCTTGTCACCTCTCCGCGCACTCCCCGGTGCGACAGTACGGTTAGCATCTTCGTTGTAGATACACGTCCCGATAATAATTTACGTCCGGACGGTATACTAGACGTCCGGTAATGTATATACGTCCCGAAAATTCAATATGACGTCACGAAGTCAGGTGCACATATATTGTGACCGGGTTATACATAATTTTATGTGTAGTGCATTTAGGTATTTCTTAATCTAAAAATCTACTCACTTCGTTTTTGCGTAATACAACATAAATAACCTTTCTTATTACAAACTTTTATTTATCTTGCAATAGACGTACCTATTTATGTACTCGTATGTACCTATCGGGTGGAATCATGCAAGTTACATTTGACAATCTTCCCGGTTTCCGATTGAGCTAAAATTTTGCACGCATATCTATATCGCGTGACAATGCAATAATATGGTGCCATGAAGCTGATCTGATGATGGAGTCGGAAGTGACCATAGGAATCCCTGTGCTAAGCAAGATAGACCCGTTGTGTTTGGGCTCGTTTTACTTGTCTTGCCCAGCACTCTACTGCTACATGATATCAAGGATCTCAGAAGCTTGTACATATTTTAAAAAAGTTATATATATATAATTATTTAATCTGAGATCTTCATAATAGACCCATAATCCCATAATAATGTAATGAATTTTAATAATAATAAATTTCTTTACTTGTTCTAACATCAATTTAAATGTATGGTACTATTAACTACTAACATACAGTGGGCCTTATAATATATTTGATCTTATTATTGTTGTGTCAAAGGCAAACAAAATCTTACTCATCGATTGTGACCAAACTTTCAAATTGGTCACTGTTGCGACAAAAATTCCTGTTTATTTTTCCAAGAAACTATACAATCTACCGCAACTCATTTTAATTCTTAATCTCCATTTCGGTATGTGTGATTTGTCACTACTAATCCGTATTCCTAATTAGTCAGCGAACGCTTGAAACCAGTTATTTTGTAGGCGTATGCTAAACATTAAGATACATTACTAATCATGAGACTTTCCGTGTATGGAGGAATAGTTTAGAAGTTCTTTTACTCG
This sequence comes from Hypomecis atomaria, assembly GCA_964007245.1. Taxonomy (NCBI): domain Eukaryota; kingdom Metazoa; phylum Arthropoda; class Insecta; order Lepidoptera; family Geometridae; genus Hypomecis; species Hypomecis atomaria. The sequence goes on from OZ023291.1 coordinate 16,070,150, forward strand.
TACTTAGCTTAGGACAAAACGTCTGTGTGAATATTATATTTTAAATAATTAACGTAGAAATACCATATATGGTAACACTTTATAGCTAAAGTACTACTTCTACACCAAAAAAGAGTACAAGTTCCATGTGGGTATAAATGGAACGTTCCATAAATGGAAGTGTAAGTAGGTACCATTTTTATTTCAATATGGACTTTTGCTGGCTAGATTTGAACATTTTTATTGTCTTCTGATTACTTTTCAGAACGGTAAAAGACCGTAAGACCGTTTCCACCCGTTTGTCTTCTTTTTGACAAAAACAATATGTTTTTAAATTGATAATTAACATAACAGATGGTTAAGACCACGATTACTGTTCCCCCTTTTTTTCAAATACCTACTGATTTGTTGTATTTTGCTTCTAGTCCATTACGATACCTGCGATGTAACTACTAATTGTTATGGACATGGTCAAGTTATCTAGGTACGTTGTTTCTAGTTTTTTTCAAGAACCCTAAAATTTCGTCAGCAATCGTCAGCCATCGCTAAGCCCTATGTGAACTGCCCCTAGTTACTTCAATCGCTGATCTGCTGTAAAGTTTATTATATTTGAGCGCTGAACTAAGCGCTACAACTAAAAAAACTCCTTGCCTACTCGTACCTGATATACTGTAGGTACTGTACTGTATCGGCCTTTTTAATAATCCACTGCATGACGTAGGCCTACCCACGAAGGGCGATTGGACCATATCCACCACGCTGGCCCAGTGCGGGTTGGTGGATTCACATATGACGTCGAATTTATTCTACGGACGTATGCAGGTTGCCTCAGTTGCAGGGTGTTAAAATCCGTACATATGTAAATTCCGAAGAGCTCATTGGTACGGGACCGGGATTTGAACCCACGACCTCACGATGGTAAGGCGGGTGTCACTACCACTAGACGACCACGGCTCTACTTGATAGCTTTGACATTAAACCCACTTTTTCAAATCCCTTTTCGTTCCAAAAACTAATCTAAAACTAATTACTGACTTCAAAATCTAGCCGATTAGAGACTGGCGTTGAAAACACGTTTCCACGTGGGCGTATGGTAATCGCCGCAATATTTCACCAATCGCGAGTGTTCTCATTATAATACAGAAGGCATTAGTCGAGTAGCAGATAGACAAAGATACCCCGTATCGGATATCAGATGTAAGCTGTGGTACGGGTTAACAACCGAAGGCAGCATTCCGCTTTGGAGGCTTAATGATAGAAATGTTTATAGAGCTGTGAGTACGAGTACTGTACTGTACCAGCCTTTTTAATAGTCCACTGCAGGACGTAGGCCTACCCACGAAGGGTGATTGGGCTATATTCACCTCGCTGGCCAGTGCGGGTTGGTGGATTCACACACGCCATCGAATTCCTTCTACGGACGTTTGCAGGTTGCCTTACGATGTTTTCCTTCACCGAAAAGCCAGTAGTTTGAAATTCTGTACATAAGCTCCAAAGAAACTCATTGGTACGGGACCGGGATTGAACCCACGACCTCAAGAATGACAGGCCAGCGTTACAAACACTAGACCACCACGGCTACGAGCACGAGTGATATAAGTTAATAGTGAATTAGAACAATATGCTAATTTAGAATATATACACATTGTTAGTCTTCTCGAGTCTGCCTACGTTTGATCGTCCTCTACGACAAAACTATGGTAGCCTAGTGGGGGAACGGTCACTTTACAAGCGAGCTTCGTTTCTATTCTAACCCAGTCTCGTTTTAATTTAAGATTTAATAGGAATTGTCAGTTAAACAATCATTCATAATACTTGGTAATAATAGCACACAAAAATATCATAAGGCATACCTACTACTACATATTCACTGTTGTTCCATACTTACCTTTATACTAAACTTATTTTGTTATTATTTATCAACGCATGCTTCTAAATATTAATATTTTTAAAATACGTTTATTTATTACATTTTCACAAAGTCATAATTTCCTTATCCCTTGGAAGAGACTAGTCATCACAACACAGGGTATCCTACAGCGATGACTAGAGTATTAAGTAGTATTCGAAAATTCGAAGATCTACCTATGTAAATCAAGTTCAATAATATTTATGTTACTGAATACTATGTTAAGCATAATATTATTGGCTACAAATAAATAAAATTATTATTATTACTATTATCGTAGGAGTCTTAGTAATGAGTCTTTTGGAATTGATGAACCTATCGATTTACACACAACTGGCTTTTTGGTGTGAAGGAAATCATCGAGAGGCAGCTTGTATACGTCCAAAGAAGATTTTTGATAGCACATGTGAATCCTAACCTGCACTGGGCAGTAGACTTTTAAATATGCTTTAGATATTGTTTATTCAATAGAAAATATATCGATGTATTATATTCACTTTTGTGATCATTTTCAACTTTGAGACCCACCATAAAATTGCGAAAAGTTAAATATGAATCTTAGTAAGTAGAGTATGACCATACAAGCATATCTGTAGTCTACAGGAACTGCCGCCATTTATCAACTGGTCATCAGGTTTCAACAGCTCCATAGACGTCGATATCGAAGGCACCTTTCAGATAATACAGAATTGGAGCGGTGTACGGCAGCTATTAAACGTGAATGCGATTCAATTCCACACTCGCGTCCGTCCTATAACGAAGTGTGCGGCGAACAACGACTTGTCAACCTGTAGACATTACATGAGACAGATTTGCAATATAAATACCTTGGCATAAGAGTACCTATGTGTTAGCTGCGCTTATTAAAGAGGGTACCTACACATAGTCGCAACACTCTTCGGTATTGCGACGGTGAGGAGTATATTGGAATGAGGGTAGACAGAGAGATGGTTTTGTGCGACAGGCTGGAGTGGCAGTCTGTGATAGTGATGAGTGGTGTATGGGTGAGTCTGAAACAACTTTGATAAGCCAGTAGTTGGAGCAAGCCTTGTAAGTACTTTGAGTTTTGTAATGACTGCAGAGATATTGGAGGTCCGTATTATTGTCCAATGATGTATCATCTGAGTGTCCTACTAGAATCTGAGTGATGCTGTTGGAGCACTAAGCCCATCAGCTAACATATGTCATCGTACTTGTCGGGAGGCAATTGATGAGACTGGCAAAGGATCGGAAAGACTGACGAGAAAGAGACGAGGCCTACAGCAGTGTAGTGCAGTGGAACAGGCTGAATAGATAGATAGATAAATGAGTACCTAAATTGTAGTGGTATTGTAATTTATAATGAGTGGGTCATTGAAAGTACATGTATTTGTTATACAGGCTCTTACGAGACCCAGTGTAAGGTCCACATATTTTTAAAGGTACTTTAGCGACATTCCAGCGCACCTTTTTTTTAAAATTATTATTTTGTAAGTACCTGCACTTGTTGTAATACCAATAAATATTTTTATTTGTTTATTTATTTACTATGCATATTTAAAGGATCGTTTGCTTAGGATATATTTTAATGATGATAGATCTCGCATATATTTTTATTGTTACGAAAATTTGTTATATGATGACTTTAAAAGTCAATCTACTAAAATTTACTTTTGTAATTTTTAAATTCATGTGCAGAATTAAAGAATACTATGTTTGTTCATCAGCATGATTGTTTTGATCAATTGACCAACTCGCAGGTCCACTTGTTTGCACCACGACGCACGTCGTGTACAAGCAGCACAAGGTACATTTATTTATATTCTTTTATTTTTTCGTATTCACCTACAAGAACTGATTATAATAACTTCAAAAATAATATTTCTAGGGATACACATAATTTAAATAAAAACGCTTATTTTAAATTTAAAAAATTACCAAAATACACAAAATAAATTAATGTTTAAAAACACTAGAAAAACACGCCATCCTGGAATGCCAGTGTTTATCTTCCGGATTTGTTATCAGACCTTGAAACCTAATCTTGGTCAAAGTTCATTAAAAGCCTTTTCTAAGAAATCAAAATCAGCTATGATACGATTTTTCATCATGAAGTTCCAGTTCATATCTTCCGGCCCCATCATCAGATCAGTTCGACAGCACCATATTATTGTATTGTTATCAGAACTACATACAGCTGCCAATTTTCATTACGCTGGTTAAATTAGTTACCTTAGATTCCATTACATAGGTTATAAGTCGACTGAATAAAAGCTTGTTAAAAATTATAGCACATGCTCTATTTATGCCTGGTATCGAAAAACGCCTCACAGGAGATGTCTACAAATTAAAAAGCCGCTGACAACAAGCCTATAATGAGGTAAGGGTGACTCGCCAATAACACACGAATGCGTAATGGAATGTTTATCTCTAACCGTTTCGGAGATAGGCGACGTTTTATCTGCGAACGTTTTATTAGAATCAATATTAAATTAACGCTCTACGTTTTTGTGGACGTGAGATTTGAACTTTTTTCAATTAGCAGTGGAATTATATAGTTCGACCTGTTGATTTGAAGGTTGAATCTAATAAGAGAAGTCAGCGTTTGCTTGTCATTTAATGGTCATTTATATTTGCCTAGTACATACTCATTTACGTTCTTAAAATTGAAATTAAAATTTTATTGAACTGTGACAAACTATGTAAAACCTGTGTGTAAAACATAACGATGTCTATGCAACGTTGAATGTGCAATGTGCTTGGTTTGTCAGACACAAGAGATAGAAATATTAACTATAACAAAATATAATACTACTTTATATGCTAAAACTACCTACACTACTACTACATAAAAATTGGTCAAATGTATGTGTATATATTATATTATCAAACGTTTTTTAGGGTTCCGTACCTCAAAAGGAAAAAACGGAACCCTTATAGGATTACTTTGTTGTCCGTCTGTCCGTCCGTCCGTCTGTCAAGACCCTTTTTCTCAGGAACGCGTGGAGGTATGAAGCTGAAAGTTATATCAATTACTCAGGTCTACTGTCCCTTGAAGCTGTGAAAAAATCAAACTTCTAAGCCAACGCAATCAAAAGATACAGCCGTTTATGCCGCAAATTTTGAAACTCGCAAGTACTCGCAAGGGAATCAAAACCTAAAGGGTACTTCCAGTCGACCTAGAATCTTGAAATTTGGCATGAAGCAACGTTTTATAGCACACATAAAGGAAAAATTCCGAAAACCTTAAATTTTTAGTTACATTACAAAAAATATATTTTTTAATAAATATAAACTTATTACTTTTTTTGTCGTAATGAACGAACTTTGTAAACCTTGCAGGTTTGTACGGAACCCTCGGTGCGCGAGTCCGACTCGCACTTGGCCGGTTTTTTATTTTTTCCTTAGGTTGGTAAGTTGGTAGTTACTTTCGTACGTTTTTAAAAACAGCGTGTATATTTAATTACGTAAAACGTCACAATGTACATTTTATGATCTTTGAAATTATTTTATTTATATGAATACAGGTTCAAATCCAGCGATTACAAAGTATTTTTGAGTTATTTATCTGAATTTCAAAAAATATTAGTAAAATATGGTAACTGCTAATTGAAAAAAGTTCAAATCTCACGTTCATAAAAACGTAGAAGACTAGCACAAGATAGGGATTATTGGCATGGGATTGGGAGGAAGCTTATGCCTCTCAGTGGGCCAAAATAAGCTGATGATGATAAACTGATGAATAATATATTTAATATCTTGTCAATCTTAAATAGAGAATAAACATTTTTATAAGATCCAAGATTATAGACACTTGTGGAAAATTATTAATTGTTCAATCAAGTACTTCTATCCCAAAAATGTATTCGAAGTTTTCAGAATAATAAACAAAACTAAAAGAAAGAATCCAAGCTACGTCCAATAAATAAAACATCTTCAATGGATAATAAACCAAAGTGTTCATAGTTTGTTGTAAAATACACTACAAACTAACCAGACGCTAACTACAAAATAACAAAAGGAACACCTGTTCCATTCTCTATCGATACCATGAACATAGATAAAAGTAGACGTTATAAGCTTAGGTATGGCAAAAAATCAAAATTGCATTAATTTACTTAAAATTAACTTACCTTAACATTCATAGTCTTTCCAGGACGATAAGGTAATATGTAATATGCTTGGTAGATTTTTTTTTTGTAATAAAGTAGCAAAAAGCTTGATAATAAAAAGGCACCATCACTTATGGACATTTCAACACCGGCGGCGTTAACAGTGCGTACTATCACGTTTTTCTTGAAGCAAAATTAAAGGTTAGCTGAAAAAAACATGTCTACAACGCACGTTTCTGCGACGCACCTGTGGCGCGAGACAGGTGCGTCGCAGAAACGTATGTATTGAAAAACCAAACGAGTGATACTTTTACTCATCCACATTAAGTAGATGGGCCATTTGACGATGACTGACTAGATTTCTGTGATTAAACTATGAGACAGGTATTGTAGAGCGACATTAGGTTGTAGATTTTATCAAATCATTTACTATTGTAGTATTCTACTATCCTAGCGTGCCAGTTTCCTATAATAATTGAATAATACCTACCTATACTTAATAGTTGTAAGTTGGTCTGAAGCGTACTGCGGTCTATAAATATATGGAATCGGGGCTTACTATTAAACCTCTCAATTTATGTCTACGATTTGCTATAATTAACGTCAATTTTATGACGTTATGCACCTGTCTTTGCATCATCAATACGGTAGTTAATGCTTAATTTTAGCTAGTTACTTATTGGTCATTTTATTAGGTCATTGGCAATGTAATAAATAGTGTTGAATTGAAAGTACGAACCATATTCATCAATACAAAACCAACACTCGTTTATGGATGTCATAAGTACAGTTTTTTTTTAAATTAGTGTGTTTGCATTTCCTCCATCCTAATTACCTGCCTGCGCTGACAAGATTACTCTTAACTTTATTCAGACACTTGAAGTTTCTAGTTCAGATGTTGAAAATTGTTTATTATAATCCTGAATAACTATACGACTCCATAATAATAAAGTATATGGGCTACATAAATAGTTTCACCTCTTACGAAATTAATTAAGTTAAAAGGAATAGGAAAGAATACAATTCTTTACTTGCTATTCAACGAACAGATATAAACACGCATGTGTTTAAATGTTTCTGTCGGTACTTAGTTGCGTTGCATCATAAAAAATATTACAGAAAAAACTTTGAATTTTTGTCTATGCCATGTCCAAAGATCGTCGAATTCATTAACTGAGCACTACCGTAGCTCATATGACGCGTTAAATTGCAGGTCCCAGTTGTTTTAACCATTAAGCCATGTTAGAAGCTTTCAGGCGACTTAAAAACTCTGATGTAAAGTAATTTAAAGTTTTTACGGAATAGTAGATGATGCTACTAATAAGCCAAATGGTAAAAAAAAAAAAAAAAAAAGTTTCTGTCAACGTAAGTTGGCAGAATTTTTTCTCGGCTCCTTTTTTTTCAGATTATACTACTCTAGCGGGCCAAAACCTACTCCAATCTATCCCCTTTTTCTTATTTTCTTTCATGGTAATATTTGTAGAGCTAGAGATAGTCAAATAATTGTTTTCTATTGTATATTAATATTCAGTAGGTTTTTGACAGTCGCGGCTCATTGTTGTTTTCTTGTTTCCATGTCAACGCCATCCGGGGAGTCTGCGCAGACCGCCCACGTCACGGTCTGACGTCTCCACTTAGAGAACTTAAGTTTATTTTTATTTTATTTTAGTTTTGATTTTGTTAATCATGGCATTTTGCGCCCCGGCTGGGCCTAATGCAGTTTCCCAACTCATTAATGTGTCGCAGGGGGACATGATTCAGTGCCTAGAGTGTTCCCAAGTGCGGTTTTTTAAAGGCCAGAAAGGCCTCAAAATTCACCGTACGCGGTGCCATAAAAATAGCCAAATTACACTTTCGGCCCCTACTGCAGGCTCCGATGGAGCCAGCAGCAGTCCCGTGAGCGCTGCTGCTCCTTCCAAACCGCTTTGGGAGGTTCTTAGCTCACTCAAAAGTTCTCTTCCTGTTCTAAAACGCATCCCGTGTGGTGCTCGTTTTTCGGTAGCCCAATGTTTATTTGCTGCTATTCGAAAAGTTATTTCTAAAAATTCGATAGACGCCTGGGAACACCTGCTGATTTTTCCTTACGTTGTGCTTTACGTACATTCGGACCCAACAAACAAAAAATCCCTTACCACTAGGGTTAAGGAAAATTGCGTGAAGTACAGCGCATTGGAAGAGAACCCTTTAGATTTTGAAAGCATTATTCCGCCAACAAGGCAGAATACACCAAATTCAAAAAAAAACTGACGATTCGGTAAGTTAAAATAGTAGAAAGCAAAATTAGTGATGGCGATATCAAAGGCGCCGCACGTGTCTGGTTCTCCAGCGACACTATTGCCCCCCACACCCCCGATACGGTCCAGTCACTCCGTGACAAGCATCCGCCGGCAGCATGTCTCCACCTGCCTGAGCCACCACACCCTGATGACGTTGTCATTGAAGTGTCAGCACAGGAGATTGCAGCGGCCGTTTCTTCTTTTTGAAGCGGCTCAGCCGGAGGCCTAGATGGTCTTTCACCTCAACATCTACAAGATCTTCGAGATTCTACGAGGTGACCCTCTCGGACCAGCCATTTTCAGCCTGGCCATTCATCCAATTGTTCAACGTCTCCATTCAAACCTCAACGTTTGGTATCTGGATGACGGGACTTTGGGTGGCGATGCGAACACAGTCCTACGTGATTTGGAAATTCTTATTGACGAGTTTCGTCAAATTGGTTTGGAGCTAAATTTTTCGAAATGCGAACTTTTCGTTTGCGACTCATGTCCAGATAAAGATTTGGTAATTAACAAATTTAATGATTTGGCACCTAATATCAAATCGGTAGACAAGTGTTCTCTTCGCCTTCTGGGTTCGCCGATACTAGATGAGTCTTTTCCGCCTTTCGTTCAAGAAAAAATTCAAATTTTTTTGAGTGCCTCTGATAGGCTACTCAAAATTAACGCCCACATGGCGTTTACCATTATAAGATGTTGTCTGTTTATTCCAAAATTCATGTACGCTTTACGTTGTAGTCCATTGTGGAAACACAATGAGCTCCTTTTGAGCTTAGACGATGTTGTAAAGCAGACCCCAGTATCGGTTTTGAATATTGAGATGAGTGAAAGGGCGTGGTTACAAGCCTCCTTGCCTGTTAGGCTTGGAGGGCTAAGGGTCCGCCAAATTTCAAGTGTTGCTTTACCAGCTTTCTTGTCCTCCATTCATAGTACACATAAATTAGTTGAAAAAATCCTCGCACCTTCTTTAGGCCATTCCGGCGTAGATGTAGCTCATTTGAATGAGGCAACGAATGCTTGGAGGGTCGCTAGCCCAAATTCCGAGCTTCCAAAGACTTTGTCGTCGCAGAGACTGTGGGATCGGCCGATCTGCGAACTAGCACGGAAATCTCTTCTAGATACGTGTTCTAGCGTCGCGGATCGCGCTCGTATCCTTGCGGTCTCTGTATGGGAGTCTGGTCTTTGGTTGCAAGCTTTGCCCTCTTTCAATACTGGTAACCTTTTAGACCCAACTGCATTTCGTCTAGCTGTCAGCTTACGCTTGGGTGCAAGGTGTTGTGAGGCCCATCGCTGTCAGTGTGGTACTGCAGTTGACCAGCTCGGTCACCACGGTCTCTCTTGCTCAAGAAGCGCTGGTCGGATTGGTCGCCACGCCAGCCTTAACGATGTCATTCGCAGGGCTTTTGCCACCGCCAATCCATCCATCCATCAGCCATAGGACGTCCACTGCTGGACATAGGCCTCCCCTATGAATCTCCAATAAGACCGGTTGGTAGCGGCTTGCATCCAGCGTGATCCTGCGGTCTTAATGAGGTCATCCGTCCACCTTGTGGGTGGACGTCCTACGCTGCGCTTGCCGGTACGTGGTCTCCACTCGAGAACTTTTCGACCCCATCGGCCATCAGTCCTCCGCGCTATGTGTCCTGCCCACTGCCATTTCAACTTGCCAATCCGCTGGGCTATGTCGGTAACTTTGGTTCTTCTGCGAATCTCCTCATTCCTGATTCGATCTCGCAGAGAGACTCCGAGCATAGCCCTCTCCATAGCTCGTTGGGCTATTTGGAGCTTATTAATAAGGCCCATAGTAAGAGACCACGTTTCAGTGCCATAAGTCATCACTGGCAACACACACTGATCGAACACTTTCGACTTGAGGCACTGAGGTATGTCGGACGAGAAGACGTTACGCAATTTTCCGAACGCTGCCCAGCCGAGTTGGATTCGGCGATTGGCCTCTTTCTTGAAGTCGGACCTACCTAACTGGACTACTTGTCCTAGGTAGACGTACGAGTCAACGACTTCAAGAACCGAGTTCCCAACAGTGATCGGGGTGGGTACAACATGGGAATTACACATGACCTTCGTCTTGTCCATGTTCATCTTAAGACCCACCTGTTGAGAAACCCGATTGAGGCTTTCGAGCATCGTGCTGAGCTCTTCCATCGATTTTGCCATGACTACTATATCGTCAGCAAATCGAAGGTGAGTGAGGTATTCGCCATTGACATTGATGCCGAATCCTTTCCATTCCAGGAGCTTGAAGGCGTTTTCCAAAGTAGCCGTAAACAGTTTCGGAGAGATTACGTCTCCCTGTCTTACGCCTCTTTTTAAAGGGATCGCCTTGGTGCTCTCTTCCTGTACTCGGACCGACATAGTGGCGTTATTATACAAACACTTCAACACTTCGATGTACCGATAGTCAACACGGCATCGTTGGAGAGACTCGAGCACAGCCCAAGTCTCGACCGAATCAAAGGCTTTCTCATAGTCCACAAACGCTAAGCAAAGTGGCAAGTTATACTCTTCGGTCTTCTGTATAACCTGCCGCAGCGTATGAATGTGGTCCATGGTGCTAAAGCCCTTTCGGAAACCGGCTTGTTCGGAAGGCTGGAAGTCATCAAGCCTGCGCTCGAGACGGTTCGTAATGACCCTTGAAAACAGCTTATAAACATGGCTCAGAAGCGAGATGGGTCTGTAGTTCTTCAATAAGGTGTTGTCACCTTTCTTGAAAAACAACACCACCACGCTTCTGTTCCATGCTTCTGGCGTGATGCCCTCGAGGACGACGGTGTTGAAAAGCTTCTGGAGGACTTTTAATACCGGTGTTCCACCCGCTCTCAGAAGCTCTGATGTGATACCGTCATCACCCGGCGCCTTGTTGTTCTTGAGCTGATTTAGGGCCATTCTAATCTCGTACAGGCTGATGTCCGGGATATCTTCGGTGAAGTGTCGGGTCAGCTTGGCTCTTGGGTCTTTGGCTGCGCTGTTGACAGGCTTAGCGACCGAAGCGTATAGCTGTCCATAGAACCTTTCGATCTCCTCCAATACCTCTGCCTTGGTCGACGCTACACTGCCATCTTCTCTCTTCAGCTTTGTCAGCTGGCTTTGCCCAATAGACAAATTCCTCGCGAACACTTTGGAGCCTTTGTTCTGCTCTATGGTCTCTTTAATATGTTTAGTATTAAAGAGACGAATGTCGCGCCTCACGGATTTCGAAATTTGTCTATTGATCAGCCTATATGACTTTGCATCATCGGAAGACTGCAGTCTCTGTAAGCGTCGTTCGGCCATGAGATTTAGAGTTTGATCGGAAAATTTTTGAGGTCTATTTGTACGACGGGGTCTAAAGAGTTTAGCACCCACCGTCTGGACAGTTTCTACGAGCCCGTCGTTGATCTCGTCCACTGACGCAAAGTTCTCCAGGCAAGCAAAGCGATTTGAGAGCTCGAGCTGAAAGCTCTCGGGGTTTTGGATATCGGAAGGTGTAGGTCGGAGCGTGGACTTCATCAAGCGTGACCTTTCGAGTTTAACGTTTATATCCAACGTGCCTCTTACGATTCTGTGATCACTACCGGTTTTCACCCTGTGTATCACGGAGACATCATTGAATATCCGTTTCTCGGTGGTCATGATGAAATCTATCTCATTTTTCGTGGAACCATCGGGGCTCATCCAGGTCCACTTCCTGTGAGGCGGCTTCTGAAAGAAAGAGTTCATCATGAAGAGTTCCTCTTTCTCCAGGAAATCAGCCAGCCTCTGGCCCCTGGGGTTCCGTTGTCCATATCCAAATTTCCCCACTCTCAGCTCATCATCGCTTCTTCTGCCCAACTTTGCGTTGAAGTCCCCCATAACAACAGTGAAGTGGGTCTTAGACATACGTATGGCTCGACTTACGTCCTCATACATAGTCTCCACCTCATCATCTGGGTGTGACGAGGTCGGTGCGTATACCTGAATGACCTTCAGCGAATACCTCTCAGATATTCTGAGTATTAGGTACACAACCCTGCTCGACACGCTTTCGATGGTAATAATGTTGTTAGTGAGGGACTTGTGAACGAGAAAACCGACACCACCTTGGGACCGCTGGTCACCTTCCCGGTAGTATAGCAGGTTGCCGGACTTTAGGGTTATCGTGTCCTCCCCCTCTCTACGGACTTCAGACAACCCCACAATATCCCAGCGCAACCTACTTAACTCTTCTTCCAGCTCAGCAATCTTCTCGTCAGTCCTTAAAGTGCGCACGTTGTGTGTTACCAGGGCCAGTCGTCGTTTGAATACTTTGGAGTGACAGCCGTGCATCTTCCAGTGATTCTTAGCACCCCCTGCTCCGCCGTTACCGGGGCCGCTGTCGTAGCCCGGACTAGCGGAGCTGCTGGGGACTGGGGGCCTGGTCTTATTTTTACTTTTCATGGGGGTATTTGCCCAATAATCGCCTCGCTGGGCAAGCGTGGTGGCGATAGCAGAGACGTAGCTTCGCGACAGGGATGCTGCTGCCCATCCCTGCCCTGTGCCATTTTAGCTACGTCTGAATTGAATGGTTATACCGCCATTAGTCGGTTCCGCTGTACCTCAGTCGGCTCTTACGACACCTGGTACTGGAGGGGGGTGCTATTCTACTCTGCCGGCACCCCACGGCCCTTTGTCCCACCGCCAATATCGCAGCCGTACTCGAACCGAGTGGGCTCGCGCGTGGTGATGGCAAAAGGCCTGACGGCATGACGCTGGTCCCATGGAAGTGTGGACGGCCCTTAGTATGGGACGCAACTTGTGTCGATACTTTGGCACCGTCACATCTTTCTGAGACTCAGAGTAGGGCTGGAGCTGCGGCCAATTCGGCGGAGCAGCACAAGCGGCGCAAATATGCTAACCTCGGTAGTGGTTACATATTTGAGCCATTTGGAGTTGAGACATTGGGTCCGTGGGGTGCATGGAAGGAGCCTCCCCGAGCGGCGAATATGTTACAAGTTTATCCGAAACACTGCCCGGCGCACCCTGGACACGCAATAGCGTGACTAATCCTTCCACCACAATGGCTAACCCAATGGCTTTTTCAGGGCCAACCAAATCCAAAACTGCCTTTTACAGGGCCAAAACGGTCCTTCTCAGGACCTAAACGGTCCTTCTCAGGACCTAAACGGTCCTTCTCAGGACCTAAACGGTCCTTCTCAGGACCTAAACGGTTCTTTTCAGAACCCAAACGGTCCTTTTCAGGACCCAATACTAAACTGTCATCATCAGGACCAACCTTTTCACAATACAGCTGGCATCCCCCAGAATGCACCTAAACTCAACCATGAAGTGCTTCACAAACCTGCTCTCACAGTAGTTTCTATAAACATTGAAGGTTATTCTGACAATAAATCAGAACTACTTGCTGACTTATGTTTAAAAACAGGATGCCACGTTCTTTGTATCCAAGAGACCCACAGGGACGAAGAACAACAAAGACCCAAGATCTCAGGGATGAAGCTTATCGCTGAAATACCACACGCAAAGTATGGCAGTGCTATTTTTGTAAAACCTGACCTACACATAAAATCAGTATCCTCTTGCTCCAATGATTCCATGGAAATAATCACGATAGATACGGGAAGTTGTACAATATCTTCAATCTATAAACCTCCCAACCAACCATTTAGCTTTCAGAAACCTGAAAACTTTAATAACAGGGCATCAAAAATTGTCATTGGAGATTTCAATAGCCATAACACAGAATGGGGTTATTCCACAACGAACTCGGATGGCGACGCTGTAGTAGAATGGGCAGAAGCTGAAAACCTTCAGCTACTACATAATGCTAAGCTCCCCCCTTCTTTCAATAGCGGTCGTTGGAGGCGCGGCTCTAACCCTGATTTGCTATTTGTCAGTAATAACATTAGCTCTATGTGCCGAAAAAGCGTCAGCCTGCCAATTCCCCACACTCAACATAGACCAATCACATGCTACGTTCAAGCCGCAGTTCAGCCTCAGAAAGTACCCCATAGACGTCGTTTTAACTTTTCCAAAGCAAATTGGGACAAATACTCGGAACTTGTAGATGCTAGCCTATGTAATATCGACCCTTCACCACAAAATTACGATAAATTTGTCGAATCTGTAAGGTCTGCTTCCCGAAAATCTATACCGAGAGGGTGTCGCACTGAGTACGTACAGGGTCTCAGTAAAGACTCCTCAAAAATCCTCGAGCAATACAAAATATTTTACGAAACCGATCCTTTCTCCGAAGAAACCATCCAGGCTGGCGAACAACTTATCGAAACCATTAGTGAAAATAGAAAAGAAAGGTGGGTGGATATGGTATCAAATATAGACATGACACATAATAGTAAAAAGGCTTGGACCACCATAAAAAAGCTTACCGGAGACCCTCCAGAAGCTACAAAACCCGGTATTGTAACGGCAAACCAGGTTGCACATCAACTTCTCATGAATGGAAAGCCCCCACACCGACTTCCTAAGCCTCCAAAACACTCATCGCTACATGAAAACCACAACAACATCAGCAAACCATTCTCTGTATCTGATACTGTATACGGCATTAAAGACATGAAAAACGGTAAAGCCGCTGGAGTAGACGATATAACAGTTGAGCAACTTAAGCACTTACGACCTTATGCAGTGTCATGGCTTTTAGCCCTTTTTAATAACTGTCTCGAGAAAACACTCATACCCAAACTATGGCGAAGAGCTAAAGTGATCGCACTTCTTAAACCCGGAAAATGCCCCAATGATCCCAAAAGCTACCGTCCTATATCTCTGCTATGCCACACGTTCAAACTTTTCGAGAGAATGCTGCTAAATCGACTTATCCCCGTAATTGAACCATGTCTTATTCCTGAACAAGCAGGCTTCAGACCCGGCAAATCTTGCACTACACAAACCCTAAAGCTTACTCAATTCATTGAGGACGGCTACGAGTCACAAAATGTAACAGGTGTCGTATTTGTTGACCTGTCCGCTGCATATGACACAGTCAATATCAGAAAACTACTCCTTAAAGTCCACGTCTTGACCAAAGATACCGGTTTCGTCCAAATTCTTCGTGAGATACTCAACAACCGCCGTTTTCAAGTTCATCTACACCACGGAAAAAGCAGGTGGCGCTGCCAAAGAAACGGACTACCACAAGGAAGTGAGCTAGCGCCAGCTCTTTTTAATATATATACCAACGACCTGCCTTGTACTCCCTACGCCGAACGTTTCATATATGCAGACGATCTTGCGTTAGCAGTCCAATCAACTCGCTTTGAGGAAGTGGAAGAAAAGCTCACGGCAGCATTAGAAATACTGGGGAAGTTTTATGACGACAACGCACTTAGGCCTAACCCGTCTAAAACACAATCTTGTGCGTTTCACCTCCGTAACCATGACGCTGATCGACCACTTCATATCTCTTAGCGGGGTGAAAATATAGAACATTGCGCCCACCCACGCTACCTTGGAATAACACTAGACAGATCTTTGACGTACAAGAACCACTGCATCAAAACCAGACAGAAAGTTTGCAGCAGAAACAATCTCTTAAGGCGTCTGGTTTCATCAACTTGGGGAGCCTCACCAGGAGTCTTGCGGCTCACTGAATTATCTCTCTCCTTTAGTGCCGGTGAGTTCGCATGTCCGGTTTGGTGTCGCTCTACCCATACCAAGGAAGTTGATGTGGCACTTAATGAAACCTGCCGGATCATAACCGGATGCCTGAAGCCCACACCTCTAAACCAACTGTACCCTCTGGCCGGCATAGCCCCACCTAGCGTACGTAGAGAAGTATCCAGTGCCGTGGAGAAGTTAAAACAAGAAACAGACACCAGACACCCCTTATACAACTACCAAACAATAGACTCCCGTTTGAAAAGCCGAAGAAGCTTCCTGAAGCACACGAAACCATTAAGTTCACACCCCCATGAACAAAGATGTGAGCTATGGCAGACCATGTACCCATCCCCTCCAGATTTCATATCACCATCTGAAAGCCTACCACCTGGACATGAACTGCCGTGGCCAGTCTGGAAGTCCCTTAATCGGCTACGGGTCGGGATTGGCCGCAGCAAAGAGAACATGGTCAGGTGGGGCTTTTCAGATCAAGAACAGTGTGCATGTGGTGCTACCGTTCAAACCATGGCATACCTTTTAGTCTGCCCGCTTTGTCCAAAACCATGCACGCAAAAAGACCTGAACCTGGCTACTGAGGACGCGGTAGAGGTCGCCAGATTCTGGTCCCAGCATATCTAAAATTTATAAACCCATGTAAATATTGTATATACTGTCAGAATTACCTTATAATATGTAAATAAAAAAAAAAGTCTAGCCATTGACACGAAATGAATGAATGAATTGGGTCCGTGGGGGCCGGGAGCTCATATCATTTTCAAAAGTCTTTCTGGGCGTCTGGTGGACGCGACGCGTGACCAAAATGCTGGTGTTTATTTGGCTCAACGCATAAGCATTGCCATTCAGCGTGGCAATGCAGCCAGCATGCTGGGCACGCTGCCAACTGGCAGTGGGCTTGAGCATTTGGATTATCTTTAGACCTTCAAAGGTCTGAGGGTGATCCAATGCTTTTTGTGTAATAGTAGTGTAGTTTTGTTGTAGTTAATAAAGGCACTTTTGCCAGATAAAAAAAAAAAAGCCAAATGGTTGCTCTATTGTAACTTTTAAAAGAAACTTGTGTAACTCGATTTCTCTTTCGTAATTCATCATTCAATACAGGTAGGTGCGTACTCAGGTGGTCTCATTGCAAAATGTCATGTATCTTAAATTCTGGATCAAAATGCACCGGTTATGCCACCTTTAAACTGGTTGTAAAGTTTGTCACAAGCTTTTATAGGCAGGTTCTGATTACATTATTACAGTTATACGCTGGTCATTGTTGATCAATAAAATTGAGGGTATAGGTAAATAAACCCTCGATTTAATAAGTGTGCTATATGCATTTATCGATGAGTTTTGGTTAATAACTTAGGTCATCTACCGTAACTAAAAAAAATAAGATTAGTATATATTTATGTTAGTCATAAAAGGTTTCTATGGAAATTATAACTATTCTCTATAAAATCAGGTAATTTTGAATTCGGGTCCATCAAAGCGCAACAAATAGGTATGCTACCATAGGATGAACTTCAATGAAAGAAAAAATTGTTTAATAATATATATCCATAATGAAATAGTCTAAATCTAATCTTTCCACATAGTACCTACCTATGCTTCCTCTGATTAATCCTTCAGAGTTTAGATAATCAAATAGGTACACCGACATTGGGACAAATAAATATAAGTACATTTGTATAGGCCGAGCCTTAGTGTCAGAGTTTTTAAACCGTCTGAAGGCTACTGACATGGCTAAGAGGCTAAAACAACCGAAACCTACAATTTAACGTGTCATTCGAGCCACAGTGGCGCTCAGTTGGAACTACCACCCGTGGTCTAGCATCCGAAGACGGACCGTGCTGAATATTGCATAACTTCGATGATCACTAACAACTACCTAGTCAAATTACTCTATGAGCGCTACGACATAGGACAGGTGAAAATAAATAACATCTGATAACAACACAGTAGCGGTTCGGATAAATTAGTAATAAAATCATCTGACGAAGTTTTTATTTCTTAATTTTCGTAACCGAATACAATATGGTTATGGTTATTGCACCGAAAACGGTGGATATCTGACCCTGAGACAATCTCATTTGAATGTCATATAATATGGCTGATACGATACTAGTATCGTGTTAGGTAACATAATACAGTTGAGATAACATGATGTCGTTTAACATAATTTGTGTAATAACTGACCAATCTCATAGTTTTTATATCAATTTTATATCATTTTATGCATGTATCGCGTTAAAATTGATTTATTTTTTTATTTAACTAGGTGTATCTTACAGAACGCAATCAACAGCTAATTTAAAAACAATTGTTATGCGTACAAGGGTGTCATGTATTAAAAAATCCTGAATAAATAATAAATGAATAAAAAAAAAACTGGGAGTGTATCTTGCTGCACGCGTCAATTATTTGACAACTAGTAGTGAGTTCGTATAGGCCGGGTAGCTAGGTGTCAGAGTTTTTAGGCTGCCTGAAGGCCTCTGACATGGCTTAAGGGTTTAACAACTGAAACGTGCAATTTAACGTGTCATCTGAGCCACGGAAGCGCTTAGTTGGAAAATGCCACCCGCGGTCAACCATCCAAATACTGACCGCGCGGAACGTTGATTAATTTCGGTTGATCGCTGATAAACACCTAGTGAAACTACGCTACGAGCGCTAGAAAACTTTAGATTTCTTTATGAATTTAATTAATAAAACAAATGTCAGAAAATATTAAATGATAGTAAAAATAGAACAGAAATATTAATACAAAATGTCAAGAAATCAAGCTACTGTCCGCATCCGTCACTTCGCTATAGAGAGTTGACACTGTATATCAGACAATTACTTATAGGTACCTATTTAGGTCAATGATTTGACTACGTAATCATGTATACTGACTAACAATTTCAATAAATCCATTTACACAGAACATTACATTAAAAGGCAATGTAATACGAGTAGAATTGAATTATTTCACTTGTTCAACTAGCCAATTTGATATTGGTAACCGAACGGCCTTGTCACAAAGCTTGCGCAACGCTTTAGGACAGTTTTAGTGCAATAGACATTCCTCCAGCCATGTTTACAATGCTTGAGCAATTGCAGTCTGGTTTATTGAATCGAACTATTGTTATAATTCACTGGGCAAACTGAATATACTTTTCCTTCCTCATTCTTAGAAACTAATATTATGAATCCGAAAGTGTGTTTGTAAGTTTATTACTCTTTCACTAAACAATAGAGCAACAGATTGAGTTGATTTTTGGCATGGACTTTTGGACGGAGTTTGAAAGCCGAAAATTAGAATACAGGTACTAAGGCTACTTTGTGTTTCGGATAATAAAAGTGTCTGATCGGCAAGCCTTAACATTAAAATATCAAGCGGGTTAAGCCGTAGGTAAAAGCTAGTAATAAATGAATATCCTTTAGAACTTATTTTTACTAATCCACACTGTTGTTTATAAAACTTTTTAATGTCCCATAACGATTCAGCAAAATAAAAAATAAAAAAATTGACACGTGTCAATTTGCATTTATTTTATTATCTTATCTTGCTGATTTATCGTATATGATTATACTGCAAAAATATTTGAGACTTTCATAGACAATTATGCTATAACTCAAATCAAATACTTATTTATTAGAAGAATTACAGTTAATACAATTTGCGTGGGCATGTGATTTTATTAAAAACTACAAAAATACAAAACAGTTAAAAATAGTTGCTAAAAGCTACAGCAATATAAAATTAATTTAAGCGCTATTGGATCGTTTACAGATCACCGAATGTCTAGACTCTAAAGATAATCCGAATACTCAAGCCCAAAAATTGAATGATATTTTTGGAAGCTTAATTGAATTTTCGGATATCGTTAAATTAATACTATACCGATTACAGACCTAGACATACTTGAGCTATTTGAAGTATCATCTAACAAACAGGTCAGCAATTTTATCTTAGAATTTTTCCTCGAATTTTTATTTTCATCGTCCTTATTTAATTTCCAAGCTTCTGAAGGTAATGAAATTACCTATTACGCCATGATCCCAATATAAAATAGGCAGATAAAACTGAGGCCTCTAAGATAAAAGGAAAATCAAGTCCTCCAACTTTACGCAAATTGGTATGCGTACCAACACAATTTCCGGAGTACGCGGGAAACGCGTCAAAAATTAAATTTTCTCAGAAAACACTAAAAATTTCCAACCGCCCCCGCCTGAGTACCAAACTCGAGTTTAATTTCTTTTTAAGAGATTCTCTCGGACATTATCGAATCCAGCCGACGAAAGTGAAAATGAAACAATTATGCAAATTCCCAACAAAATAAAACTCATTTTATTAATAATCAAATAACGGGAGTTCGCATTCGCAAATGAAATAAAATTTTCGTAAATGGCAGCATTAATTGTCGGCGATGTGGGAGTTGGGAAGGGGGGAGTGTCTCTTGACTCCCTTCTGGCTTCTATCAAACACAAGTTATCTCAAAGGGGAGAAGTTTTAATAAAATTCCGAATGCCTCGGGCAGTTAGATACAGACTTATAGTATGTGCTATCGTTAAGCTTCCAAGTCGCTTTATACTTACTGAGAGAAGCCGTTCGCTTGAATGGACGTCTTTGAGACTCCAATATTCGTAGTCAGTCGTATTCGCGGTGATTTACTGAGTATTTGATCTCGTAAATGATGTTCTTATTCGCGTTTTGCAAATATCTTTATTGAGATTGAAGGAAGGAAACGTGGCAGTTGAGTAAATAAATTTCTATGTAGAGACGTGGAAAACTATTAATATCGTATCGGCGCCTAATAATATCTGTCGCAAAATGAAATTGGTACATGATTTTTAATGTTCTTGTTAACAGTAAAGGAATAGTTTTAAAATAAAATGGATGTTTAACTGACTGACAAGTCTGCAGCTTAACTTTCATCAATATTATGAATAATGTAGAGATGTTTTATGTTATCATTTTGGGGACTCATGTAACGATCAAGTCAAAAACACATATTAGGTTATTGGTTAGATAGATAAAATTAGTATGTATGATTTTGTGTCCTATAACCTAAACTAATTTACTTTGTTAATACTTACTCAATAAATGTCTCAATCAATATTCCAAATTTTAATAAGTAAGAAAACATCCACATAGTACATCTGAGACAATTCATAAATATTGTGATTACACATAAACTTCATCAACAAGAGTATCGTAAAGTTTAATTACGTTACTATCATATACCTAAGTAATCTTTAAGCTAATTAATGTTATTTGTTTACTATTAAATTTTGTAACGAAACATGATGTTAAGCCCATGTTTCATTAACTGCGACAACGAAGGTGCAATTTTTTGAGACGCATTAGTTAATACCTATATTTTATAAACTATTAAGCGAATGATTATTTTTAAATCTATGATTATGCTGCTAAGTACCTAGTGAAACCTACTGAGAGTGTAATCTTGCCTCCAAAGCGTAAATGCGCTCATTGCAGGTTGGCAGCTATGTAATTTTAGCTTGTGGGTAGCCTACCTCGGAATGTTTAATATTCTATCTCTACTTCCTTACTCATATTCTAAAACTGAAAGTGTGTTTATTGGTTTGGTTCCTCTTTAACGTAGCAATGGAGCAACGAATTGGCTTTATTTTTGGCATTTTAGGCATGAACATGTTTGAAAGACGGAAAGTAATATAGGCTTCTATTTATAAAAAAAAATGTACCATGGGAACATTATAGAGCATAAAAATTAAAATACCACGCGAGCGAAGCAGCGGGCAAAAATTTTTAATAAATATTTATAATATTTCATCTTTTTGTCTTTATGTATAGTCCGCTGTATATAACTAGCCTAGTAGAAGACGCGCAGGCACAGTTGCAAGTTAGTGGATTTGCATATTACCTCTAGCGGTATTTTAATAGCTGTATTACCTAGCATTTCTGAAAAAAAAAGTTTTTCCGAGAAGTGTTATTGGGTCTTATACTTACACCACAGACACCACAGTGACCGAGTACAGATTAGTGAATTCACAATAGGTATTATGTTATAGAAAACCTTCTCTGACTGTAGGTATATTGTATATTTTACGTTTTTTTCCTCCACTGAAAAGCAAATGGCGTGAAAATCTGCAGTATATAAATTACAAAGAACTCGAATACGAGCTGGCAATTTGAACCAACGATCTTACGATTTTAAGTCGTGCGTTTTTCACTAGACTACCACGTCCTTAGTCGATCGACAGTAAAACAGTCGATAAATTCACATTTACCAAAACGTGATATTCATTACAAACAAAAGTTTAATCAAAATCCGGTTTACACTCACGAGCTCTACGAGTTTAGACCCAGTGGATCTACCGTAGACGTGGTGAGTGCAAATCGAACTTTTATTATCTTTCTTGTAAAAAACACTCAAATCATATAGTGATAGAAACGCCTCAATTGTGAGATCAACGGGTTCAATTCAAATCTCGGTTCCATAGGTACCATTGAATTTTGTGAACGAAAAATATAAGAATCTGCTGTCTATGAAATACGTCCGTCGAAATATTTTTGTTGAGACGGTGTATTTAAATTAACCCCGCACTGGGCCAACGTGGGGGATTTGGCACAATTGCTCTTCAAAAGTGGGCCTGTATTCGGCTGTAGATGATTAAAATAGCTAGTATAAAGTTCTCACACAATTTAAAAAAAAAAAGCAAAAGTCCTGTTTTGTATTCTCTGGAAAAATAATGTATATTTGATTTTTAAGCTCAAAATAAATATTTTATCCCCTTAGCACAAAAAGACCAAATATGTCGCAACATGCCACAAAAAGTCGCAGAACAGAAACATTCATACTCGTAAGACTCAATTAAAACGTTAGCGAAGCTAAGTAAATATTTCAGCGCTACTTTGCCCTATTTATTGCCCTTCTAAGGTTTAATTAAGCGGTCTTTGATGTTCAATCTGTTACACAAAACTCTCTAATTACGTAGGTAGGTACGTCGCTAAATTGAGCTCTTATTTTGCAATTTAGTACGTCGTGTTTTTGTAAAGCATCTGGTGTTTTGTTACTGTGGCTTTTGTTTTAGTCTTCATTTATTCTTACTGAAAATTATATGGTTTCTTATTTATATTGTGTGTGTTATTAATGTGATCTAATTTTAATGCCTTTTTCAAATCACAAAGTTTCAATGATTAACATAGTTTCAATGTACGGCAAATTCAAAACTCACTGTTATGGTTTTTAGTTTCACTTTATCGCGAATGCTTACACATCTCAAAGACGTTTTTTTAACAAAAATATAATTTACTTCATTCAATATTGAAATTCAATTAAATTTTTCAATTCAGTGTTAACTAAAAAGGTCATTAACATAACTTTATGACCTTTGAATTGGATTTTTCAACCACTTCCAAAAAGGTTTTCAATTTGTCTGTACCTACTATGTGAGTCCTAGAATTTTGTTATCAGCATTGTATCTCCTTATATTAGGAGCCTATAAGAGCAATTTTAAAGCCCTACTCGTTCGCCAAATGCAAATTCATTCAAGTATGTTTTATAACATAAAAAACACAGATTTTCCCCCCAATTTCCAGTAAGTAATATTTGATATTGAGTCATGGTCATGGAACGATACTTGGAAGCCGCGTTCATTTCGCTTCACTCCATCCGCGAGACGCTCACGCCTCCCGTAAACGTGACATGTTTGAATTAAGGAGTTACCGTGAATAAAAGAGAAGATATAGAAAACATGGAAAGAGCAATTGTATTTTAAAATTTATAAAAATAATGTTACGAATTTTTTGGCATGCGTTATTTACCGCGGAGTTTTTGAGGGGAAAATCTCGCCTCACAAACGGCATGGGTTCAAAGCCGGTCCCGTACCAATGAATTCTTTGGAACTTATGTATAGTGCTTGCCACCAAAGATGAGACTTGACGAGCGTCAGTGGTGGGGGATCTTGCGCAGGTACAGTCGTGTACAAACTAATTATCCAGAATTTGTTTATTTATTACAAACCAAAGTGGTTTCTCAAGTCTCATCTTTGGTGGCACGTACTGTACCTGTACCTACCGGTTTTTCACACAGTTTCCAATGAAAAAACGTCGTGACGCGAGGCAACCTGCGTACGTCTGTAAAAAAGGCGTGTGCAGACCCACCAATCCGCGCTGAGCCAGCGTGATGGATGGTCCAACCAGCTTTCGTAGGTAGGCCTTTGTTCAGCAGTGTATTTTAAAAAAAAACGATGCAAACAAACGAGCAAATAATAACACTTTACTAGACAACCACATTACATTAACAATGGATTACAAGGACAAAACCTTACAATTTTATTAATAGGTTACTCATCGCTTAAAACGAACTTCTTCCAGACAACCAATACTACACTACATAGGTATACATAGTAAGATAAAGAAGGCTACTCATAATGATGGCATTTAATGAGATTCTTTAGAATATTTCGCAATTTTGCTACAAGAGGCAAGGGCATGAGTTATTAAATAATAATCCGTCCATATATCAGCGGTAAGACGTCTACTGCTGGACATAGGACTCCTCCATGGATTTCCAATAAGGCTGGTTGGAAGTAGCCTCCAGCCAGGGCGTTCCTGCGATCTTTATTATATGTCAGTCCACCTTGTCGGTGGACAAGGCTGCCAGTAAGATTGCTAGTCCATGGCATGGACTAGCAAGCGCAGCGTAGGACGTAGCGTAGACCACGGACTGTCCATGGTCTCCATTCGAGAACTTTACGCCCCCATCGCCCATCCGTTCTTCGAACTATGTGCCCTGCCCACGCCACTTTAATTTGCTAATCCGCTGGGCTATGTCGGTAACTTTGTTTCGTTTGTAAATCTCCTCATTTCTGATTTGATCTCGCAGAGAGGCACCGAGCATAGTCCTTCCCATAATACGTCGAGCTATCTTGAGCTTATTCATAAAGCCCACAGTAAAAGACCACCATAAAAATAATCCAAAGCTCTTAAAGTTTGCACAGCACATCTAGCTAAATCAACTCTTCAGCTGTACACGTACGCTTTATATTACTGGTTGCCGTATCCTCATTCTGGAATCATTACACGAAATAGTATCACCGCACCCTCTAGGGAGGGGGAGTGACTTTGCGGCTGTTTGTTTATACACTCCCATATATATTTCGGTTAATTAAGTTTTTGTGAGGTCGCGGATTAGTGGGGAGACTAATCGTGATGGAATGTGGAAGGTGCAATACCCTCGCGGCAGAAATGATAAAATATGACGGGTTTTATGCGGTAATTTTTACTAATGTTTTTGGCGGTTTGAAGGCGAGTTTTGCTATCAAAATTCACGTAATTTAAATAAATAGGTAAATGAAAAAAGTAAATAGGTTGAATTTAAAAAAAAAATGATCATTTAATCTGACGGGAGGCAATAGATAAGACTAGTAGAGAACCGAAAAGAACGGCAAGAAGGGATGATTAATGTTACACCGGGCCGGGCACGCGCCGTGCCCCTTCCGTGACCCGTCCGTTCCGTGGCCGGGTCTCTAATGTTAGACATTGCATATATTATATCCTAAAAAACTGTGTATATAACAATGTAGCACCGACGTGCTCCGTCCAGGCCCGGCCCGGTCTAATAATATATAATCATCCCTAAGAGGAGGTCTAGAGCTGTGTCTCTACATTAGGTACTGACCTCGTAAGACACCTTAATATTCAGTTAGGAATGTTAAGGTTATAATGTTAAGTGTTCGGGTAAAAACCTCGTATCATCAAGAGCAGCGTAGAACGCTCACGTAGATCACATGGTACAAATATATTATAACCTTATTTAAATACCATAGATTCATACTGGGACTGGACGTTATAAATCGATTTTATTGGCAATCTATAAGGAGTTGTATGTCCAGCAGTGGCCGTTTTATGTTGGAGAATAAGCAGAAAATAACGTTTCTAGCCCAATAGTTCGTAACTTCCAGACATTTGTTATTTTATCAAAGCTGAAAGTTTGTCAGTGAGTGCTTTTTTAAAACACAGGAGAGCTATAAGAGTTTACTATGATTTTTATGAAGTGATCTTTATAACAGGTGGCAAAAAGCTAATTTTCATAAAAAAACAACTTAACTTCATGAGTATAAGCATTGTAACTGTAGGTAGGTATAAACATTGTAATAACGAACAAAGAAAAAAAAATCTGTTTCATTACGCGTTCTTATTTCGCCAGAACGTCTCTTTTTGCGGTTGGTATAAGTAGATACACTACAATAGATATAAAATACATAAAACGCTATCTTAAAAAAGTCAATTACTAGTTTCACTTACAAAAACAAACTCTCCAGAAATTAAACTAAATCAAACAAAGAAAATTTCAGCAAGTTCGTTCAACCGTCTTCGTAACTCAAACTCATTTCCATAATTGAATTCGAAATTTTCACTTATTCGCTGCCCCACACACTCAGCACGCACACATAAAACCTCTCTTATACGAATATTTGTCTCAATGAAAACGGAATTATGAAACACCCCTACAGTTATGGGTAAAAGAAAAATTTATATGCAATATGTACTTTGTTTGGTAGAGATGGGAAGCTTCCGGATATTCTACGATATAAACGAGTTTATGAAATTGTCGGAATTTGTAGTGTAAATTCTTGCACAATTGATTTGACATTATTTTTATTGATTTTATTGACAACTTTTTAATGTAAACTACAGGTGTTACTCACGTTTGATTTTAGTAGGAAACTGCTACTATAGTTTCGATCGCATTTGGCGATCTTGCTCAAGGTTGGAGTACTAGCACACGGGCTCGTCTCGTAAAGCACTGCCTCATATTGACATCATTATAAAAAAAAAAAAAAAATTTTACAACTCTTGTTAGTTAAATTATTTACTCGAATAATAATTATGAATTTCACAACCTCTGTTCTGAATTATAAAATTGTTAATCATAATTGAACATTTTTGACATGTAACTCAAGTTATGAATAAAAAAAAAATGTATTGTTTTCTATTTATTCGGCTACTTTGTGATACAGTAATAGTAAATTTAGCTCAAACTCGACTATTTAGAAATTAGTTTTATGCCTAAAAGATGGTATAAAAATACGGGCGCACTCCGGGAGTGCCGGCAGAACATATAAAGTACTATCATTTATGAGGTAAAATACAATATCACACAAGCGCCCTGCACTGTCCTACGAATTTTCGATCAGGTTACGTGTCCTGACTCAAGTTTAACATACCCGTCTTAAAAAGTGCACAACGCACCTTAAGAAGTACTCACTTCCAAAAAATATTTCGATGCATAAAATAAATCTGAAAAACTTAATCGTGTTCTAAAACTGAATAGTTCAAATTGTTATTTTTATCAACGAACATTTTAAATGTAGGTAATTATTATCGATTCTAAAATATTGTTGTAGGAAAACTTTGGTGTCAAGCAAATAATTTTCACACATTTCAGAGAATAACTTACGTGAAAATGTTATATCCAGAACAAAGTTACTAGGGATTAATAAGGCTTCGGGAAAATTCGGGAAATGGAATGTACGTCTGTGTTTTTAACCGACTTCTAAAAAGAAGAAGATTCTACGTTCGTCTGTATGTGATTTTGTGTATGTTTGTCGATATTTTCGCCAATTGTGAACCGAATCAATATGACCTTTTTTACCGTAACGTATACCGATTCAGAGGTAGTTTAATTTAATTTTTATCGAAATCGTATGAGCAGTTTTTGAAAATTCAACAAAAATTGTAAACATGAATTCGAGCGAACAATTCGAATTTCGTACACGATGGAAGTCAGACATCTTTTAGCCATTTTTTTTTGCGAAAAATGATTATTTTGCTTGACTTATTTAATCTGGGTGTATTGCCGTGCAAAATCACAATAGAACTCTCATAAATGTCGAAATGTAGTATCATATTGCTTCTTATTTGATTTCCATCAATTATTGTCAAAATTTTATATTATAACGATATCTATATTGCTATCGTGTCCGGAAAAACAAATAACATTACATCACTACGCTTCAGGAATTTTTCATATGCGTTATATTGTTTTTAAAATATTACTGCAATAACTCGTCCTTATAATAGAATGTGTATTTTATGGACTCTTTTTTGAGATGAGTTTATTTTTTGTGTATGCTCTTAAGATTAACTTTTAACTTGAGATGTTAGTTTAGGACAAAATCAAATCTTTGTAATAGAATTTTATTTCTTAAATCTCTTTTCAGTGTTTGATTTTAGAGCTGCAAAGTTGGATCAGTTTTTATGAGTTCAAATATTAAAACAGCTAACAAATAAAATTGGATTTCATCGATTTTCTAATGAACTAGTAAACTTTTTCGGTACAGACTTAAAATTTCGCAAATTAATTTAAGATTTAAGAAATAAACTCAGATATAACTGTGTCATGATCTAAAAAATATTACAACCAAATATTAGATACTTCTTGGTGCTTATAAAAGAAATGAAATTAGAGTGTAGAATTATTTGTTTTTTCAATCAAATGTAGTTTACATTTAATTTTGACTCTTAAATATATTTCAAAACAAATCGACCAAGGCTTAACAGCATTCAGATGCAAACAAACTTAAAATTTTCATTTCACCAAAACGACAACAAAATACTTGACATGTGCCACACTTTACTCGTATCTTCATAAATCTTTTATAATTTCATTCGTCCCAATATTGGCAAAAAAGTTTTACAACTAGTCTTATCAAAACCACATAGACTAAATAGAACGCCAAACTAGCTGCTCCTACTGGTTTCGCCTGTAAATTAACTGAATAAATTATAACATTAAGTATAAACATCTCGAAAAAAATACGCAAAAAAAATATAAACCGCATTGCAAGCTGTGTAGTTTAGATGTAAAAGATCTTAGCGGATACACAGACAGACATACATAAAATTCGATATTGTTTTATATTAACTAATTATGTACCTAGTGACTCGAAGCAACATTTCATTCCTCTAACGAATGGTGCTGAAGGTGTATTCACACCTATCTTCGGGAAAAGTATCACATAGTACTCGTATAACTTGGCCATGAAGATGTTTTTATCATCCTATCATTGAGAAAAAAGTCACATAGTCAAAGTAAAAGTCTATCTTGATCATTATTTATTAACATTTATACACATGACTGCTTTGATGGCTCAGTGGTTAGTGACCCTGACTCCTGTGTCAAAGAGGCGTGGGTTCGATTCCCACCCAGGGCAAATATTTATGTGACGAACATGGTTGTTTTCTGTGTCTGGGTGTTAGGTATTTAGAAATTATCTACGTAAGTATGGATTTAAAAATATGTAGTATATCAGTCTCTGGCAGCCATATCACAAGCTTTGCTTAGTTTGGGGTCAGAGACCGTGTGTAAGATGTACCCTAAAATATTGATTTATTTATACAGAAACCTTAAAAACAACGCTTTAGGAAATCGCATCTAGCCCTAAGCGACACCGAACGTCGCGAGCCATCGCTATTCTTAGAAGTCTGCCCAAACTTCCCCCTAATAAATGTGACTAATTAATCCAGAGTGGCATCTGTCATGCTAAAGAACAGCCCTGCCTGCAGGCTGCAACACCGGGTACTGACGCCAAGTAATTGCTTTAGTACATTCAACGGCCCCTGCGTCTTTTGAAATGCTGACTTTGGCTATGAGAAAATTTCGCGATGTTATTTGGAGATGAAAGGGTCTTTGTTTGGTTCAAATAATAATTTCAAGGAAACTATGCTTTTACTTGAAGTTACGCTAGTTCCACACAATAAATGTTATTCAATGTAGTTTATCTAATTTCCGACTTATTGGGAAGGTTTTACGCCGAGTAATTTTTTATCAATAATAAAATTGATGTCATTAATGGTATTTCACTAAACCAATAATAGTTTAAGTACCAGCAATATCCTTATTTTATTGACTATTGCAGTGACAATCTAGATTTAGCATCGAGAAGAACATAAGTCGTTATTTTATTGCTTATTTTATACTCATAATTAAATTTATAAGATTAAATTTATGTCAGCAAAGAGGTAATCTACGTAATAGATCTATAAGGTGGATAGACCATCTGATTAGCACCGCAGGACCACACTTAAGGTAGGCCTGTGTCTAAAAATGGACGTGTTATAGCTGCTATTGATGTTGACTATTATTATTTCACAGTCCAATCTGAAATCAGAAACACCATTCGAATTCATTTAAACATTCTCTTTCACTATTATGTAAAGATTTCAATCACAAATTGAAATAGAGGTATCATTGATAAACCGTCCATTCATCATAGTCGGTGAACCGTAACAAAACAGCAATTGCTACGATAATTAGCTTAACAGCAACTTGACAGCTAGAAAACAATAAGCTGTTATGCAACATCACAATTTGAGAGGAACAATGGACACTTGGCATCAAAAGAATAACAACTTTGTCAATTGCGTAATTTATGAAACAAGTGCTATAGATTTGGGGCTCGGATTATTTGTGGCAAAGTACGTAGGTGTCTGACTGTCTAAGTAATGTTTGGTTTTCTTTATATCATTTGCCGAATCAAACTTTTTGGTGGGTGTGAAGTTAGCTACAAGCTGCACCAACCCAATCCTCGCGCAGTTGTTAAGTAAGCTTCAGTCAGGATTGGGTTTTGTGTAAGTTATAGCTAACACCACAGCTGCTTAGAAATTTGATTCAGTCTATACTTTCAACTGGTTTTATTTGAAATCTATAAAGGATACCTATTTTCAGCAATTGACATTCAACGGTTGAAAAAATAAGAAGATTTATAGCTCCTTTTTCAAACTTCATTCTTTATAAAAAATATTCAGGATGCAAATCAAAGCTGTATGTTATTTAAGTACATTAAAAAAGCTTTTACTGTATTGAGTTATTAGATAAGTAGTACCTATTTATTGCCGTGGTAGTTTAGTGGTAATGACACCCGCCTTACAATCGTGGGGTCGTGGGTTCAGATCCCGTTCCGGTACCAATGAATTCCTAGGATTTTATGTACGGAATCTAACACCACTGGCTTTTCGGTGAAGGAAAACATCGTGAGGCAACCTGCATTCGACCGGAGAAGAAATTCGATGGCGTAAGTAAATCCACCAACCCGCACTGGGCCAGCGTGGTGGATATGGCCCAATCACCCTTCGTGGGTAGGCCTTCGTCCTGCAGTGAACTATTAAAAAGGCCAACAAACCAACACCAAGATGGCCAACTTTTAGGACCACATTTTGTAATCACATGAAGAAAATCAGCTCTTTCTGTGAAATAGTCGATTGAATTGTGTTAAACGGTTATTAATTAACCAATATTTAGCAAAGCAAAAGATGTTGATGCTGAAACCGTGCAAATTGAAATAAGCCATAAAAATGTATTTAGGTCGTCGTGTAATAAACATTGAATATTTTCATAAGAATTTATTACATTTTCAGCATTCCAAAATTAAATTTAGAATTACGTTCACTCCTAGATTAATCAAGTTAGTTCACACGATTTATTGGAGAAAAGTGGGTTAAATATAACCCATTTGAAATCACTTTATTGCTCAAAGCTGTGCGATATAAACAATAAATCTGAAGAGCCGAACGGCGCATGACTTCTTACCCGTAAATTCCCATACCTACTTCAATATATTATCATCGCAACAGTGCACAAACTTCTGAGAAATAATACCATTTTTAAACAATGAATTATCTATTATGTCACCCAAAACGACATGGCAGTTAAGGAGGGAGATAAGAAATAAAATGTGACAATTGATAACAATGATTGAAATCAGCGATGAACTTTAATATATTTTATCGTATGATTGTGACCTGATGCTTTATAGAATCTGTTGTCTTTGTTGTAAAATTAATATTTGAATTATTCATTCAATCAAAATAAACGAGAAAAGTAAGACTTACTGGTTTTAGGTAGGTACATGTTACTTCTAAAATTATCCTAATTTTGTGATAAGGAGGTACGGTAATCTTAAAATCTAAATTATATTTTTATCTGTTGCACTCTTCTCACACTTAATTTTTACTTTCATATTTTAATCATTTAAAGATCATCAATTTCTCAAATCTCAACCATAAAAACTCTACAATATGATTTCCATGAAAACGTTTAGCAACCAAGCGCAATACTCGAATGATAATAATTTACCGTTCTTACTACTGGTAGTAAGATTGGTAGTAACACTGGTAATAAACCATATAATCATATCTGAGTGACACTTACTATCATTTCTTTGATTCTTTGACAGCGAAGTGAGATAATATAATCGGCCAAGTAGGTACGAGTAGGACTCGCGAACGAAGGGTTCCGTACTGTATGGGAGCTCCCCTTAAATATATTTTTATTTAAATTTAATTACTTTTTATTGAATTGAATATACAACTAAATATTCTGTGAATATTTCAAGCATCTACCTGTTACCATTATTAATATCGAGCGAAAAACTGTTAAAAATTCAGGTTTTTTGTATGGGAGCCCCCCTAAAATGTTGATTTTATTCTCTTTTTAGCTGTAATTTGTGTATTTAGTGTTGGTATAGCGCCAACAAAAATACATCATCTGTGAAAATTTCAGCTTTCTAGCTATAACGGTGCATGAGATATAGCCTGGAGACAGACAGACAGACTGACAGCGGAGTCTTAGTAATAGGGCCCCGTTTTTACCCTTTGGGTACGAAAGCTGAATTTTATATGAATTCTGTTGTTGTTGATTGTTTTAGGTCACTGTATCTCAGTATACTATGAAAATACGTCCGCGGGCGAAGCGTGGGCAATATTTTAATTCTTATTCAAAATCATAGAAAGAAGAATCCCTTTGTTTTTAGTACATTTTGTTCACAAACTGTTGATATCTGGTATTTTTCATAAGGTATGTTTAGGTACACTCACCAATTGAAATACAAATTGGATATTTAAAATAGATCATTAATTTCCTTTTTGATTGAAAAACGTGTGCTATCCTTTGATGCCGACAGTAAGCCTATTAGCAAGCATACAAGCTCATCGTCTAAAAACAATCGGCCAAGTGTGAGTAGGGCTCGCGCACGAAGGGCGAATGTACAACTTAATATTCTGTTAATATTTTAATCCTTTTCCTGTTGCCATTATTAAAATCGAGCAAAAAAAACACGTTTCATGTGGGAGAGCTCCTCCCACAAGAAACTTGAATATTCATTTTATAAGTTTTTATTATTTTTTATTATAGTGGCAACAGAAATGCGTTACCTGTGAAAATTACAACGTTCTAGCTATCGCCGTTCATGAGATACAGCCTGGTGACAGACAGACAGACGGACAGCTGAGTCTTAGCACGAAAATTAGTAATTAGTAGTAGTTACTAAAATTAATTAAAGTAATTGAAGAGGTAAAAGTACTCATCTTTGAAATTAAGTTATTTTCGTAGTAAAAATATCTAGAGCTAAACGTTTTCTATTAAACTAAAAATATATTTGTAACTCTAGTTAGGTATTTTCTCCGATTTTTTACGACAAACTCGTATCTACCTAACAATAACACAGCGTCTGATAGCCTTCATCTCATCTCGTTTAACTTTATGGCGAAACAATAGGAGTAACTGGTTTGTATTAGCTAATAACAATAACGTGTCACTATTGACGTCATCTAATGTCCATGAATGTAATTGGGATAGAGCAAAGTAATCGTCGACGTTGATGTCCCGGGGAGCAGACGCCTCGTTGTCGCATGACCTAATTTATCATTGTTAAGACTTCAGAGCATACCTATACATAAATAGGTGTTGTTTGGCAAAGTGAAGTAACTATTAAAGATACGATACTCATCATTGTGTACAAAATGTATAATGACTATACCAACGACGAAATTGCAAAAAATATGTTCCATGCATTTTGTCGAGAGTCATTAAAAGTTTTATATGGAACAGACTCAGACCAAATAAAAAATCAAGACAGAACATCATGAACAGACACGTGAAGTCGGTTTTTTTATATATGTGCTGAGTGCGTTTGTGTTGCGATGCCATAGTTCAACTGACGAGCCAAGGCGTAGTTTCCTTGTACGTGTATGTGTGTGTAATTGTGTCGGTGAGGCGTAGTTTTACTGGCCTCACTTGGTTTGTTCACCAAGTTCTGTCATGACTTTTTTATTTGGTCTGAGGGAACAGATGATTTTATCGCAATATAGGGGTTGATAGTTAAAGTTGTTAATAATGATAAGTATATTTGTCATTAAAAACTATGCACTGTGAAAAATATCACCTTGTAAACAAAGTTTCAATAATCCAAGATGAAAGAGGTTACGTAGTTTATTTTAGGTGTAGAGATATAAAAATAATTTCAGCTTTAGAACGTTCAATGGTAAAACTTTCCTATAGATATGCAAAAGACCGATTGGAAGCGGGTTGAACCAAAGGCATTCCTGTAGTACATATTCTTGTAGTATTAGGTCATTTATGTTGCCTTGTTCGTGGATGTTCTACGCTGCGCTTGCTAATACAATATATAAACTTCTACTCTCTTGGTTTATAAGTCAAAACCCAGTGCCGATAATATAATTATTGTTATTTCCAAAATGTTAGGAAAATTGCAATAAAACAAATCTCAAACATGAAATCCTGAGCTTAAAATTTTACTAGCTCATCCAATTAGAGGTATCTGCTGAATAAAAAATACAATAGAACTCCCGATATTGCACGTTAAAATTCCTCATAAGGGTACGGCGACACTGAACGCGTATTGTTAGACGAAAATTACCTATAGTTGCTGCAAATCTCATTTATACAGGATTACTCGAAGATAAAATCGATCAGCATTCTTTTAAAAAGAATATATTCCGTAGGTACATATACAACAAAGCCGTGTTGCCAAAACCATTGAAAGCTATGACAGAACTCAAGAGTGTTTAAAAAGTATATAGGTATGTTTGTATGGATTAACACACAACTGGCTTATAGCACTGGCATTTCGGTGAAGAAACAAAAAACACCATGGATTAATATGTAGGTACCGTATTCATACCTACGTTCGTAGAACAAAAAAGATACATTATGTGAATCCACTAACCCAGCATAGTGATCATAGCATACGTTCATTGAAAAATATCAACTTATAATGGGCTAGCGTAGTGATTATGACCCAATCGCTTTTTGTGCGATGTTTTCGTGGAAATGGGTAAGCATATCCATATCCAGCAGTGGACCACTAAAATACCAGTAAGGTGTATTGGGGTAATTGTGACATAAATTTATTTGAGATGGCCAGGCTTTTACATTTCAGTTAAATATTTGAAATACATATTTAGTTAGTGCTATTTTTTATTTTTCTTTGTTCTTTATATGAATATCTAGTATGATAACCATTATTAAATACCTATAAAAATAGCAAATTTCTATAATTTAGTTATTTAAAAAATTGGGTCATATTCTTATGAAGTCAGGGAAATTACGAACTATCTCGGGGTAATTCCGGAATCATTCAAAAATTGATTTTATTGCACATATACATAAATTCTAAAGTCTTTTTTAGACCATAATTACCCCAAACACAAAATCTCGACACTTTTCCTATCTCTTATCTGTAATCTCACACTTCATAAGTCTAGCACTTCGGAATTACCCCATGAAGAGTTTGTGATTCTCAAACTTTTTTGTATGAAATTGGTCTGATTTCTTCACCCTCTGCAAGAAACAATAACAGTACAGTACAGCAGCTGTAGAAGTTCGCATCAAAATAAAAATAAATTATTTAGGCACAACAAATCTTTATTCATGTACTTATCTAGTTTTTAGCAGAAATATAAATTACGGGCTCTTAATAATCTAAATCACAACCTTTTGGTTTTATTTTAAATATTTATTTTTGTTATTTTAAAATAAATCAACAGTAAGGTATTAAGTGCCTATACAGGGTAAGTGGTTATCAGTTGCATTCGGCTTCCTAGTTTGACTGCATTCATTAACATGTTCATAAACTGTTGTCATAGGAATCCCGTACTGTTGCGCTGCACTATACTTAGTAAGCTCGCCATTTTTTACTTTTTCAATGGCTTGAGCTAAGTCTTCTTGAGTATATGTTTTGATTTTCTTTAGTACACATGTTCGAGGCAAATTTGACCTGGAAAAAATGTTAATAGTTAATAATAAAAAAAAAACAATAAGTCTCATTTGCAGAAGAATGTTTTTATCACTTTATGAACAAACTAGCTAGGTATTTTTCTACAGATTGAGAACCACTGCTACTTACTATTGAAAAGCTAAGTGGGGTTATTGTGAAATAATACTGTCACGTAATAACCCCAATGGGGAATTTGCGATATTAAATAATAAACACAGGTATAGCTTGGTGTTCCTGACTCGAAATCGTAAAAAACGAACTATTTATAGAATATACAAACATTTATGCGAATAACTTACCATAACTCCAAGAAAAATGTGTTGGGGTAATTGTGACACACCGAAAAAGGCGCGAAAAATCCTTGTTTCACTAAATTTGCCACCTCACACGTCTCTCTAGAGTTAGCGACTCGCGGATGACTGACGCGGCGTGAACAATCAATATGGCGTCTAGGCTTGTAGTGCCAACGGTAAAGTTTTTCTATTAATTGGTAGAAATTTCGAATTTTCAGAATATACCCATTTTCGGAATTACCAATATCTCGCATAAAATTGGTCACTGTCATTTGAAATAATTATTTTTCGCAAAAAATGGCAAAACCGCCTTCCATCGTGTACAAAATTCGAATATTTCGCTCGAATTGTTTACATTATTGTTGATTTATCAAAAACAGCTTAGCCGATTTTTGTAAAATTTAAATGGGACCACCTCGGGAGTATACCCTTAAGAACTAAAAAAAAAATACGATTCGGTTCACAATTGGCGAAATTATCGATCAATATACACAAAAAAAATATACAAAGAACATAGAACCTCCTCCTTTTTAGAAGTCGGTTGAAAAACCGCCATCATTAGCACCGCTCCCGAATCCGGATGCACAGCAGCACGAACCGCCGCGTCGCAGCTTGAAATAGAGGACCAATTAAAGTTGACACCTCAACGCCTCCAAACAGTTCGCACCTCGCTCGTAAGCAAACCACCGGGACGGTGGTTTTCCACACGTCCTTGCCGACACGACATCAAATTATTCGAAATGTTTTTAAAGACAATATACAATTGTACATGTTCTAGTAAGTTCGTATAGGTCGGGTGGCTAGCCCTGGTATCAGAGATTTTTATGCCGCATTTTCTAGTACACCATTATTGTGACCAAATTTAGCTATAGGATCAATTTTGGAATCGTAAGAAAATGGCTGTCTCATAAAAAACTAGATCTCTGACAAAATATTTAGAACAGCAGATTTTTTTTTTGTTATTTTGGAGTTAAACTCATAGTAAAAGGTAGTCATAATTAAGTGACAATCCGATCTGCGAACTAACACGGAAATCTCTTCAAGATACGTTTCCTAGCGTCGCGGATCGCGCTCGTATGGCAGTCCGGTCTTTAGTTACAAGCTTGTCTGGTCATTCAATACTGGTTTCCTTTTAGACCCAACAGCATTTCGTCCAGCTGCCAGCTCACGCTTGGATCTAACACCTTGTAAGGCACATCACTGTCAGTGTGGTACTGTAGTTGACCAGCTCAGTCACCACGGTCTCTCTTGCTCAAGAAGCGCTGGTCGAATTGGTCGCCACGCCAGTCTGGACAATGTTATATACAGGGCTTTTACCACCGCTAATATCGCAGCTGTACTCGAAACGAGTAGGCTCGCGCATGTTGATGGCAAAAGGCCTGACGGTATGACTCTAGTCCCATGGATGTGTGGGCGGCCCTTAGTATGGGACACGACTTGCGTCGATATTATGGCACCGTCGCATCTTTCTGAGACTCAGAGTAGGGCTAGAGCAATTAACTGTATGAAGTGCTTGTTTCCTTGATAGCAGTTAGTCTGGGCAGGTCTAGGACAAACGTTTCATTACAGGATGTATGCGGATTGGTTGTTTTCCGTCACCAATAAGCCAGTAGTGTGCAATTTTGTACATAAGTTCCAAAACACTCATAACAATGAGTCTTAGTGTAACTTCTGTTTTATTAATTCGAGTCCAAGTCCGGCTAAGTTCGAGTAGGACTCGCGCACGCAAGGTTCCGTACTGTATGGGAGCCCACCTTAAATATATATATTTTTTTTTTCAATTGTTTATACAACTAAACATTCTGTGAATATTTCAAGCATCTACCTGTTATCATTATTAATATCTAGCGAAAAACGGTAAAAATTTCAGGTTTGTTGTATATGAGCCCCCCTTAAATATTAATTTTATTCTGTTTTTAGTATTTGTTGTTACAGACAGACGGACAGCGGAGTCTTAGTAATAGGGTCCCGTTTTTACACTTTCGGTACGGAACCCTAAAAACTAATACCGGGCCCGAATCCGGCAAAAGCCAATGGAAAATGTCCCAAAGGTTGGATACTTTCTCACGTGATTGTTTATTTTTGCATGGCTCCCAGGGCTCATTACATGCATTTCATGAGCCAGCCGCCACTATAAAGTGGAGGTTTAATGGATTCACTGAGATTGAGCTGTGCAGATACCCTGAGCTCTCTTGACTGAACGAAGAAAATGCATCTGTTATTTTATTGTGGATTCTATTAGGTTTTGAAGTGCGAATAGTTTTTTATCTAAGACTAGCTGCCCGTCCCGGCTTCGCCCGGGTGCGATTGGCTAAAGAAGACAGATTTTATAAATATTGTGACTGTCATGTGTATGTGTTAGAGTTAATTTATAGCCTATGACACTCGCAAAGTATGTGGCTTGCTATTATTAAAAGAATTTTCAAAATCGGTTCAGTAGATCCAGAGATTACCCCCTTTTTTTTACCTGGGGAAATCTTTTATAGATACCACCGCACCTCGGGGGCAGGCGGGTGGTTATGTGGGAGTCCTGCCGACTGGACAGTATACCCACCAAAACCCCTGGGTGTTCCGCCACTGCGCTTGGTGTCGGGGCTACGGGCACGCTTGCGCACTCCTCCGCGGCAGAGATTACCCCCTACAACCTTACAAACTCACAAACTTTACCTCTTTATAATATTAGTATCGATATATACAATTTGAAGACTTAGTATTTATGTAGTAGCAACAAAAAAGATTACGAAGAATTTATTTTAGAAGGTAACTAATTGATTACATACTAGTTAACAGCAACTAATAAAAATCGGCTAAGTGCGAGTCAGACTCACGCACGAATAGTCTTGGAGGTTCCGTATAGTCTTGGAGCCGCCTTAGCTCTATTCCTCTTGCCATTATTAATAGCGAGTAAAGAAACTCCTAAAAAATCATGTTTGTTGTATGGGAGCCCCCCCCTAAAATATTTATTTTTCTTAGCATTAATTTTATTGTAATATTTTTAATCAATAATTATAATACTTACATTTAAAAAATACATCAGTAACAAAGATATATTAAAGATATACTATTTTTAGTTATAGCGGCAACAGAAATACATCATCTGTGAAAATTTCAGCGGTCTAGCTGTCACGGTTCATGAGATACAGCCTGGTGACAGACGGACACACGGACATCGGAGTTTTAGTAATAGGGTCCCGTTTTTACCCTTTGGGTACGGAACCCTAATAAAAAAGACATAAAAACAAAATATAATTTATTCTAGTTAATTAAAATAAATGAATTAGATTTTAACTATTTCAACAACAACTTTTTCCAAAACCTATTCCTGAAATTACTAAAATGTATATTATTCTGTAGGTATGTACTTCTGATATGTAATTTTATTAGATGTCTTCAAGAAATACTGAGATTATATTTGTAATATAGTTATGCTACTGATCTATTTTCATCAGTAACTAGCTTCGATAAACCCTTATGGGATGGGTGCCGGATCTGTCTCAAAAATAAAATAAAAATACGCCAAACATTATTAACTACTTAGGTACTTAAGTTTAAAAAAAAATTTGTACGTAAATAATCCATCCATCCATCAGCCATTGGAAGTCTACTGCTGGACATAAGCCTCCCCTATAGATAAGGCCTGTTGGTAGCGGCTTGCATCCAGCGCGATCCTGCGGTCTTAATGAGGTCATCCGTCCATGATCCGTCCGTTGTTGGACGTCCTATGATGCGTTTGCCGGTACGTGATCTCCACTCGAGAACTTTTCGACCCCATTAGTCCTCCGCGCTATTTGCCCTGCCCATTGCCACTTCAACTTGCCAATCCACTGGGCTATGGTTCTTCTACGTATCTCCTCATGCCTGATTCGATCTCGCAGAGAGACTCCGAGCATAGCCCTCTCCATAGCTCGTTGTGCTACATGAAGCTTATTAATAAGGCCAATAGAGACCACGTTTGTCATAAGTCATCACTGGCAACACACACTGATCGAACACTTTCGACTTGAGGCACTGAGGCATGTCACTTAAATTACATAAATATAAGTTAAGCAACAAAACAAAAGTATTTGATTTATTGTACGTGATTTTTTAAGGCGGCCATGAAGTACTTACCAACCTAAATTACATGTTTTTCCTTGCAAACGTATTTCCCTACAAATGAAATGTAAGTGTATTCAGCTTTACCTTTATTTATCGCAGTAACACAACGTTATTTAACAATTAAAGCACGAAGCCTCACGTCAAAATGGAAGCCCTTCACGCTAAAGGAACTACAGCCAACTCGGCACCTTTTATTTTACTAAATGAAAACAAGACGCGTTACATAAAAGTACGGTCATTGACGTAAAACCGTTTAATTTAAAAGAGGAATTTACTAACTTTATTTCTTTTCCAAATCAAGCTGGCTTACCTACTTACATAAGCAGTATTTTTGTTATGTTGTATCCTAAGAAAGTTGTAAATCAATAACGGTAGTCAATAACTGATGATGGATTGATATTTTTACAATGTGTGATTTACGATGCGTGACGAGATAAAACATAATTATTTTTTTTACAAAAAATGGCTAAATCACCTTCCATCGTGTACAAATTTCGCATATTTGGCTCGAATTGTTTACATTATTATTGATTTATCCAAAAAAAAAAACTCAGCCGATTTCTTTAAAAATTAAATGGGACTACCCCGGGAGTATCGAACTAAAAAAAAGTCTTTTCGAACTAAAAAAAAATCGATTCGGTTCACAATTGGCGAAATTATCTATGAACATACACAAAAAAAATACATTCAGACGAACATAGAACCTCCTTCTTTTTGGAAGTCAGTTAAAAAAAAAACGTTATTTCGATGATTATGTTATAGTTACGCTTTTAGGTCTTAACAACTTAGTTCCCAGTTTTGTGAAATTTGCAAGATTTGTTCGGGACCCTCGGTGTGCGAGCCTGACTCGCACTTGTCCGGTTTTATTAGCACTGATTTCGATCATCACTGATCTTTAGATAATGATTCTTTAGATTCTTTAGATAATGATTCTTTAGATAATATTTTTACTGTCTTGAAGTTTGATTGGAAACCTTCAATTCAAAATATTGCAGTGTTGTTAAAAAGAAACCTATTATGACAACTACTGGTCGGTGGCCGTTACACATCGTTATTATACATAATATATACATTGTACACAAAATAAGTGCTATTGTAAAGGCGTCAACAAAGAAAAATATGCAGCATTTACTTACATTTATATTGAACACCGTCAGTGATACAGCTATAAACAAAACTGCAGTATCACAACTTTCTTTTTAATAACTTTAGAAAATTTTATAAAGAACACGTGAAACCAATGTCCCAAAGTTGTATTAATTTAGATATCATATACAAGGTGTGGAAAACTTCTTTTTTTTCTTCACCTTGTACGCGGAAAGGTTGACAGTTCTCATTTTTTAAACTTGATAACGATCATCAATCTATCATCAATAATCAAATGCACTTTTGTTTGTACACCCCCATAGGACTCATAGAATGATGCCCTCGATATTATGTAAGTATTTATTTTTTCCATTAACTACTTTTCTACTTAAATGTACAGATAAAAAAGTGAATCGCGGGGCGAATCACCCATTACTCCTTTTGAATGCCCCTTTTCCTTTTCCCCTACACTGAAAACATCACATTCAAATTCAATAAATAAACTCGTCACATTAATTGAAAGCTGAAAAAGTACTTAGAACATCTTATGAAAATGCGGAAAATTTCCACAAGATACTCGTACATGACATAGGTACTCGTACTACGAGTATGTCTGGAGAATGAAATCGATAGCGCTTACATATTTTCCATCCAGTAACTTGGCCAGCTTAGTGGATATTATGGTCGAATCACTTTCGCAGGTAGGCCTGTGTCGTGCAGTAGACAATACTTCAAAGGCTAATGTAGTAACGCTTACAACCATCTTTGCAATAGGGATGTTTACTGGGTATAAAAATCATTATTATAATTAGTCCGTCAGTTAGAATATTAAAAAATATTGGTCACGTATTTTCCTTTTGTCAATCCAATAATTTAGTGACAAAGATAAGCCTTGCCAAAGTCTGAGAGTGGGGGCTCGTGACGGCACTAGCCGGTACATTTGATAGCGGTTAGTGACGTCACGCAGAACTTTAACGGGCTAAATCTTCATCATTTTTTGTTAAATTGACAAAAGAAAAAATACGTGTCCAATATTTTTTGACAATCTATTTGACGGACTAATTATATTTTTGAACCGACTTCCAAAAAGGAGGAGGTTCTTTGTTCGTGTGTATGTATTTTTTTTAGTTAGAAAGGGTGTACTTCCGAGGTGGTCCCATTTAAATTTTACAGAAATCGGCTGAGCCGTTTTTAAAATAACCAACAATAATGTAAGCAATTCGACCGAAATATCCGAATTTTGTACACGATGAACATCGATAATTTCGCCAATTGTGAACCGATTCGAAAAAATCTCATTTAGTTCGAAAGGGTATGTATATGCCGATTCAATATACTTTTTCGTAATCTTCGTAAATTGAAACGTTTGGTTGATGCAACATTTCCCTACCTTTTATCCCGCTCCTGTACATACCTACTTGCGTATGTACGAGCAAGACCGCTACACACAAGCGCGGATTCTGTGGACAGTGCTGCCTCTCGGGCTGTTGTGGAGAAGTTGAAGAACAAATTCGATCGAAAACTGAATGGCGGCAACCGCTTTCGCTGTCGTATAAAAATTCAAAAACCCGATTCAAAATTAATCATTGTCATCGCTGTGTGTGTGTTTACCTGTGCAACAATCGACCCTGGCCATCTCCAATGAATCTCAAGGTACTGTACACTCCTTTTCCCTTCGAAAACTGCATCTTTCTTTAACTACTCCCGCGCAGTTTCGTTTTTTCATCCACCGCACGCATCAACCAAAAATTATACAGTCCATTTAATTTTAGCAAAATCCGCGTAAACAGGGTATACTCCCAAAGTAGTCCCATTTAAATTTTACAGAAATCGGCTGAGCCGTTTTTGATAAATCAACAATAATGTAAACAATTCGAGCGAAATGTTCGAATGTTGTACACAATGGAAGGCGGTTTTGCCATTTTTTGCGAAAAATAATTATTTAGTAAACATGCCTATTGATTTACTGCTTGCACCATCTTGCAATGGTCGGATCATACACGATGCCTCCCCCAAAGGGTGTTATGGCGTGATGTAAAGAACGCTTTCATGCAAAGTGGATTTGTGAAAGTTTTCGCTTGAAATAATATTTGAATTTGTAATTTTGACGTCACGCTCTACGTAAAGAAAGATGGATGTTGTCTGGGTTAGCAACACGCGAGGAAAATTGATATGGCGGGTTTAAAAGGTGAGGTTTGCTTTGTTTGCTAAATGGGGAAGGAAATCACGAATAGGGTAAACAAAGATATTTATAAATGTTAGCATAGTTGTATGGTGTCGTTTAATTTAGTTCTCTACACGTAAAAGACGCATTTTCTAAGAAACAAAGAC
The DNA here is from genome assembly GCA_964007245.1 of Hypomecis atomaria. Lineage (NCBI taxonomy): Eukaryota > Metazoa > Arthropoda > Insecta > Lepidoptera > Geometridae > Hypomecis > Hypomecis atomaria. The sequence continues at coordinate 16,113,858 of OZ023291.1, forward strand.
CCGCCCTCTTTCTTCTTTTACCTCATTATTTGAGTAGACAAACGACGTATAAATTACATGAAATGAACCTACAATATCTTATATTAAAGGATTCAGGAAAAAATGTGACATGGACATAAATTGTTTTCTTTGATACCGTTCTCATTGAAGTTTCATATAGATATGATCGTACGCGTGTTTTGTTTCTATGGCAACAAAGCACGTGAACGATCACATCGATAGAGACATAAAGTGATTATACGTATAGGTGTCCTATGCTAAACTTGCCGGTGCGTTGTCTCCACTCGAAAATCTACGACCTTATCAACCACTAGTTCTACATAGCTACTTAGCTACACACTGTGTGCTCTCCTATTGCCACTTAAATTTGCTGATTCGCTGAGTTATATCGGAAACTTTGGTTCTTTTACTGATTGAGGAGCATCTGCAGAAAAAACAAAGTTACCCACATAGAACGAATTGATCACCTAAAAAGGCCACAATATCTTGTTACCCTTCTTATTGACGTTTTATATCCAACTTGTTATGCCGATGATGGACGATATGGGCGTTCTAACAGCACTACAACGCTTCCGCAGAAACTAGATAACTTCTGATATAAATCACAGCAAATCGCATGGAATTTGTCCCATGGATTTCGCGAGGTCAACGCCCCTTACATATTTCACCCTTAGTGCCACCCACTTCCCAGATGCAAACGTTTTATGATAAAGGGATAGTTTTTTAAGGATATGGTAATATTGTATACGATCAGCAGGGCAAATTAAATTTTGGTCTGTATAAAATATTTTGTATTCGCTCTCAATAAGCAAAACTTGCAATGCAGAAAACAAAGTAGCAATATCAAAATCAAAATTTGCAAGATTTTTTTGTTTGTGTTGTTAGTCGATCAGCATTTCACGGTCAAGTGATACTGGTATATTAGTTAAAGGTTTGTACTTTGTACAAAGAGTACTGAATAGATATTTTCGAGGTATTATTTGTATTTATCCCCAAAAATCCGAGCTTCTTCTAACCGGTCTTATTCTATATACGAGACCTATGTCTAGCAGTGAATGTCATATGGCTGAAACGACGAAAGAAATACGATTAAAAAGTTTAGTGGCCCTAATAACATTAGACTGAATTTTTGTCTCATTTCTATTTTCCCTAATGCTATTTTTAGGGTTCCGTACCCAAAGGGTAAAAACGGGACCCTATTACTAAGACTCCGCTGTCCGTCAGTCCGTTTGTCCGTCACCAGACTTAATCTTATGAATCGTGATAGACAGTTGAAATTTTCACAGATGATATTTTCTGTTGCCGCTATAGCAACAAATTCTAAAAACAGAATAATATAAATGTTTAAGGGGGCTACTATACAACAAAGGTGATGACGTTTTTTGCTGTTTTATCTCTATATTAAAAAGGGAAAGGTAGACGCTTGAAATTGGGCTAAGGGGGATCTCAACCGGTAGGTACAAAACCCTTCGTGCGCGAGTCCGTCTTGCAATTGGCAATTTTTTTTCTCAATTTTAGGTAGGTACATCTACGACTTTTTTAACTTCAATGTTTTCAAATTTCAAACGCTTGATACCATTATCAAGCTGTTGTTTTTAAACTATCTCGATTTGAACACATTATTATTATGTACTACGGGACTAATGGCGCACTCTAATTACGAGATAAATAAATACCTCATCATCCTGACGTCATCATCCTGACATCGTTTCGACCGCGTTGCATCTGTCGTGGTCACGGGTAGACTGTTATGTACCCGTGGTACAGCTAGAACCGCCAATTCAACTTTAATAATAATAGTGAGTTAATGAGTATAATCCTATCAAGCTGCCTACAATGCCTTAATAACTCAGCCAATTCAGCTAAATAAATGATTTATTTACCAACAACATACTGATCTTAGTGTATACTGATAGCGGATCATTGAAATAGTCCCAGTTTTTTAACCCAACGTAAGGAAAAGCCATAAGTTTCGTAATGTTCCTCACGGGGTAGAAATTGCTTTTCGCATTTGCACTTTGCGACAGCGTAAAACTCCGATTTGGCCCAACGCAGGTGTCACCAAACTACTCACCTATCTTTGATGCACTCCTATATTTGATAGGATAATAACTTTTCGTAGACCTTGCGCGAGTAAAGGCTTGGAAGATTTTTTTTACGGTTTGGTTTGGTATTACGACGCATACATCGAGTTTATATTTTTTTAAATTTAGAAAATCATCTCAGAGATCGTGAACGTAAATAAACAGTATTGGTGTTTGAGTTATAAAGCCACCTGTAGACTTCTGAAATAGCTAAATAGTCAAAATAACTAGGACCTCCACTACTCGTATGACGTGTCATACAAACCACAAGGGTTCAGTTCATAATAATTATTTTTCGCCATAAACGGCAAAACCGCCTTCGTGTACAAAATTCGAATATTTCGCTCGAATTGATTAACATTATTGTTGATTCTTCAAAAACGGCTTAGTCTATTTCTGTAAAATTTAAATGGAACTACCTCGAAAGTATGTCCTTTCGAATTAATAAAGATTTTTTCGATTCGGTTCACAGTTGGCGAAATTGTCGAAGAATATACACAAAAGAAATTACATAGAACTTCCTTCTTTTTGGAAGTCGATTATAATATAAATAACTAGGACATCCACTATGACGTGACACAAACCACGACAATTCAATTGAAAATACTACCCGTGATCATTTGTCCGAAAACTGACCGTGCCGAACTCTGCTTAACATCTGAGATCGTTAAGAAGCACCTATTCAAACTACAAACTACAACGAACAAACGCATTAAGTATAATGCGTTTGTTCACGGCAACGAACAACGAACCGTTTATTTCACCGGATTCGCGGTGATATATGGCTTATAATGAACTTGTCTTGACGCACCGGACATCCATGCGGCGCTATTTTCGCCGGATGCACGTCGGCGCAACAAACACCGGTCCGGCGTCCCAAAGAGCGGTCGTCCACGGCAATGTATTGGTGCGTGTTGACTGACGATGCCGGACGCATAGCCAGTTTTCTTTAAATTAAATGCCGTCTACCTACGTTATTTTTATCCAAAAATAATTGTAAAAATAATCTCTGACAACCTTTGATTATATATTCTTCTCTGTCTACGTTATAATATTTAGATAGATACACACTAATCAAAGCTGACAGCCAGATTAAACAAGCGCATAAAGTCGGCACTGCGAGCGGACATATGTACACCCGGTAAATAAAATATACGTGAACAAGGGTATCCGTTTTTGACGGTCCTTTGTCCGGTGAAAAAACGGCCGTGAACGAGCGATATTGATAATACTATTTCCTCACACCAATAAGTACCTAAGCCAGTTGGCAGCGTGCCCAGCATGCTGGCTGCATTGCCACGCTGGATGGCAATGCTTATGCGTTGAGCCAAATAAACGCCAGCATTTTAGTCGCGTCGCGTGACCAAAATGCTGGCGTCGTCTTTAGACTTTCAAGGGTCCATGGATGATCAAATGCTTTTTATGTATAGGTAGTAGTAGTGTAGGTAGTTTTAGCAAATAGTACCTATTGTATTTTGTTCCAGTACCAAATCAAATAATCTTTCTCGTACTCCTAACGTAACAAATATAGGTACGACCATTAATAGTTCAGTGGTGTTACCTATAGCTTACTAGAACAGCCCATACGTTTTCTACCTGGCTACGCACGCAAATTTGTCATCCCAAAATAGGCACGCATCTGACCCAAGCGATTCATGAATAAATACATGCGCCTTGGACTCGACTCTCATAACCTAAGGGAGGCATAAAAAGTGTCTTCAAGATATCTCCCGACGTGGCAGGAATACAATATTACTGTAGGGTTGAATTTTATGCGCCCTTTTAACGACATTTGTATGTTTTATTTAGGCTTCTCTTATCATTTTCCGAGACATATTTTCAGAACGCGGGTAGGAAAATATAAATAAGATAGTACGTAACAGTAACATTGACATGGAAAGGAATTGGGGCGTTGAAGACGTACAAAGTCTCGTTGTAGAAAAAAATGCTTTAGATTTCAAAATGTTTCGCACATATGAAAGAACGTAGGTGAAATATTTGTACTGATAACCCACATTCAAAATGCGCTGTTTTTTTTGAAAACTATTTCGCAAACTCAATTCTGAAGAGTTCGTTGTTAAAACTCTTCACATTTAAGGCAGTTATAAAAATTGAAAAAATTACGAATAGTAGGTACGTATATCAGTAGCTGTCAGGGCTTTGGAGGAGTGTAAAAATGTGCCCGTAGTACTGACACATGGCGCAGAGGCGGAAACACCCCAGGTTTTAGTCTAGATATATCATCCGTGGGGCTTCCACATAACCACCACCGGTCTCTCCAGGCTGGTGCTATCCATAAAATAATTTTCTGGATAGTAAAAAAAGGTTCGGATATCACCACGTTATTCTACATTTACGAGTATAAAATGCTTACAGTAAAATTATTCAGCAAAATTAAGACACATGTAGGTTCATCCATATACCTACACTATGTCAAGATAACAATTAAATTCTAAAAAAAAACTGCATCTTCATACGCCATCTTGACTCTATACTTACGGTAGTTATACTTGCTTATTATGTCTCGTTAAAATTTTGATATCAAACTGTTTTTCCAATCAACATCAAAATTGGTTGATAAACAGAGCTACAGCAAATTTCCCCCTTCTTTTTGAGAGAAATGTTCCCCTAATCAAAGATCGCCAAGAACAAAAAAAAAATGTAAAATTATCTAGATCGCGTGTCTGTTTACGTAGTGTGTACTGTGTATAGTTACGTCAAGATTTGTTGAAACATGTGACTGTACATCAACACACGTACTGTACTACGCGACAAGCAACATCCAAACTAAATAATTGTTTTTCGCAAAAAACTGCCTTTACTGCCTTTTATCGTGTACAAAATTCGAATATTTCGCTCGAATTGTTTACATTATTGTTGATTTTTCAAAAACGGCTAAGCCGATTCATGTAAAATTTAAACGGGACCACCTCGGAAGTATACCCTTTCGAAATAAAAAATAATTTTTCGATTCGGTTTACAACTGGCGAAATTATCGATAAACATACACAAAAAAAATACATACAGACGAACATAGAACTTCTTTTCTTCTTTCTGTCTTCTTTTTGGAAGTCAGTTATAAATATCCGAACAGATGAAAATAAAAATTGTCACTCAAAGCACAAAAAGGGCTTTGCTCTCTCCGTCAATGAAGTCAGATTAAAACAAAAAACAACAATAAGTTCAACAGGGGCACCATTAAAGCAGTATCGTTATCTTTTTTGCTGAAAGCTATTTTATTGCGAACCCAGATATAATGATACGGGAACATAAATTATTATATCGGTTTTGTGGCATAAGTTTACTATAAAATGGATATAAATTTCTCCTATTATAGGGACAGAGGGTGAATGGACCATAAAATTTGTCTGAAAGTTTCCATAAAAGATTTTCAATGGCCACCAATACGATTTCTACTTAATCTTTTAGATAGATAAAATTTTATGCCTGACTATCTGGATTTAATCTAGCTCTGTGATTTAATCGAATCAGCGATAGATTTAGTTCGAGCTATCAATTCGTTTTGTGTCAACAATGACAAATTATAGTTGAAACATTTGATAACTCGAATCAAATTGTCTGATACGTAAATCTTCAGACAAAGAATTACCCGAACTTTTAAATGGCAAAATTACAAGGTTTTTTTATTCAATTTTCCCAGTTATTGAGTTGGCGTTAATTGTCACACGTTATCAAAAACTATGGACAAGGGCAACCCCATAGGAGTATGGGGGATGAGCTAGGAAATAAAATCAAAGTAAGCCATGAGAAATACTCGTATTTGCAACTACTGTGCTGTAACTGCCTTTTTAATTGTCCACTGCAGGACGTAGGCCTATCTACGAAGGATGATTGGACCTTATCCAACATACTGGCCAATTGCGGGTTGGTGGAACATATAATTTCAAGTTTAAAAATACAGTTATATTTTTTTAATACCTACCTACATATAGTAGTTAGTTGTTTAGTAGTAATCTAAGCCATTAAGCCAGCCTCGGAAAGATATTTGGCCCAAATATATTATAATTAGCCTACTGCGTGTAAAAAATTGATAAGTAGTGCGTCATAAAATTACATTTTACTACTGCTTGGGACAACACTGGCTATTATAATATTACATTGTCACGCAATGTACCAACATATCCGTGCGACATTTCATCTCAGTTAGGAACTGAGATGTGGGTCTTTAAACTAGCAAGAATTTATTACAGATAGGGAGCGGTGACACTAAAAAAACGTCACTGAATGGAACTCTAAATGCACTTTTACCTATTTTTATTTACCCGTTAAATCCTTACTAGATACAGTTTTTGCCCATGAACAAGGTAATAAAACCACAACTGGCAATACTGAACGCATTTCGGGGCAACGCATTCTGGAAATGCATGGCGTTTTTGACATTCACGAGAAGTCCGCCAGTGGACGTATCGTGAATGGGGCCCATTAAAAAATAGTTTTTGATGCAAATATCCCACCAATATAAATCGATTATGACGAATTTTTTGGTTATATCGTAATTGGTTAAGTAGATTTTAAAAGTTATTGATTTCACATTTATATTCCTACATCTATTAGAGCGACTACGCATAGTCAAATAGACTATGCGTAGATCACCATGATTGAAGTCGTTTCTCTTGTTATTGGCGAAAAATAATGATTAATAATTTTGCTACTAAGCCAGATAGAAAATAACACTGCAGGAACTAAAAATCACATCATATTATCTTCACTATACTTTTTCCTTGAAGACATTCAAGTTAGTTGGCAAAATTATCGACTCTCTTTCATAATTCATTGCTTCTCTATCAATCGATACACTAGGTAACGTAACGTAAAATTAAGTGACCAATTTGCTTGCGAACTGGCTCATAACAAGGCGAAATTGGCATCATTCTAATCGACGACAATTTAAGCTACATAAAAGTAGCGCTCATGGCGTAATTGGACCAGGTGTTTCTTAGCAATCACAGAAGTTAAACAAGATTTAGAATGACTAGTCTTCGGATCGGTGATCACGGGCATATTATTATAAATATTTTCTTTAGTGCATGTGACATTTACAAACATAATATAACACACACTGCCGTGGCTGGAATGACGCGTCAAATTGTGGATACCGGCTATTTTAACCAACTTATGGCGCATTAAAAATTCGGACACTAAGACTAACCATCTGGCTTGGGTATACAAAAGTATTTTTTAGGGTACCGTACCCGAAGGTAAAAACGGGACCTTATTACTAAGACTATGCTGTGTGTCCGTGTGTTTATCACCAGGCTGTATCTCATGAACCGTAATACGAAAAACCGTGAACGTTGAAACTTTCATAAATTGTTATTTTATTAGTATTTCAGCTACTATAAACAAAAAATACTGAAAAGAGGTACTATAATATAAAATACTAAAGGGAAAACCTGAATTTTAGCCGTTTTTCGCTCTATATTAATAACGGTGACAGGTAGATGCTTGAAATATTCATAGAATATTAAGTTGTATATTCCCTTCAAAAATAAATAATTAAATTAAACCATTCGTGCGCGAGTCTTTACTTAGACCCAATTGGCAAAGCTATTGAGCAATTTTTTTCAATAAGAATCCAGAAATAGCACTAAATATAAATGTGTGCCAGAGTAAAATGTTTAGGAAAAGCTTATTTTTCTCCGTGAATTCTTTTGATAGAATAGAAAAAATTGTTAAAAAGAAAAAAATATGTCATATACATAACTACATTGAAGTTAACTTTAGTTAAATTATTTATTTATTCGAACAAATAGCGGTACTTATAAAACAAAACAACTATTATTCATTCACTTTAATACTTACTTTACTTATTTTATTTTGTATAAGCAGAATAATATTAAAGCTCACCAAGCTAGCCGCATATACGAACTTACTTATTAAAACTCACACGCCAAAATTCAAAATTCAATAAGTATTGACTACTACACAAGAAACAAGAAAGAAAAAAAACGGTACAAAGCTGGGTACTTACAACAGAGACTTCATTATTTTTATAATTAAAAAAATCACATTTACCTAAAAGATTACCTAAAAAATCCAACACAAATAATTAAAAATGATACTCATAAAGTTTTTGACACGCGTCAAAGAGTACTTGGAGTTGTCGCCAGTCAATTAAAATTGTTAAAACTTTACTTTGCCATCTGGAAACTTTTTAATTCATCCTTGATTCCATTAGTTTACTAAGAAAATATATATAGGTAAATCCTAACTTTTACGTTGTTACAAAATTCCTTGTAAGTCTATTCACGCTTTTGCTGTCGTTACACAATTCCTCATATTCCATTAACTCTTGTAAAGACCTTTTAAAGTTCAACTGTGTTTCATTTAGAACAAATAACCTGTCAAAGCAATATTAAATGGCACAAACAAAACACGAGTTGCGCGATTGTACACTTGATAATAAAATAATTTGACTCAGATGTCTTGTTCAACCAGTTTTCCGTGATCTCTCTCGTTTGCAAGCTCCACTTAACTCGTTTAACCCTTCACTGCTGACAAGGGTCAATATTATCTGGACCATGATGGGCATCACGAGAGAATATGATATGAGTGCGTGGTTTTTTTTAATTACTTTCCGTCAATAAGACACGTAATCATCAATCAATAAGTCAAAGAGATTGATGAATGGGCCAGTAAAATCAATTTCGTTGCGTTGATGTGTTTCGTTTAATTTGACACTAAACGTATGAGATGGCTTGCCGATGTCTCATACCTAAACGTTACTTAAAAAGTGATTAGTTAGCTTTTTGTGAAAGTCAGAAAGTAATTAACGATAAAACCTCTAAATAGCTCGCTCACATGTAATTACTTTAATTGGTCGAAAACATTGCATTCAAATGGAATGGAAAAGTGGTTGCTTACTTATCAATTTAAATAAAAAACCTCATCAGTCGAAACAATCGACGTTTATCAAGAGTCAAATCGCGATGGTCCGAGCGCTTGGCACAATGAAACCCTAAATAACATTAACGGACGTCGGCGCGGCGCCTCAGTGACGTCGAGAACGCGCGTACGTCGACTGACGGACAATACGACGACTTTGACTGCCCGCCACTTGCATATATCCAGGGGTACATTTCACCCGCGCGCATTTCAGGGTTATGCAGCTGAGGAAAGAATTTTTACGCGAGGTTGAAATGTTGTTCTGTTTTGTATTTGTTTTTTGAATACAAAGTTGTAGAGTTTGTGTTTTTAATTTGGTTTAGCGATATATAGAGCAATTAGGCTATTCTAGTTTTATTCGAAGATTTTTGTATTCATTTATCGAATTTAACGTTATTTTTTTTCTAAAGTAAAGTAAAAAAATATTTGTGCTACTCTGTAACAAAGTGTTATGTTGTTTTTAACGGAATACATGGATTAGCTATGCCTTCGATTCTATAATATGTCTTGATTTAGCCTCAGATTATTAAAAGTAGTTCCTTCAAATCTACACTTATCTTATTCATTGTACTTTGTATTTTTAAATTATGGCCATTGTTTTTATTGTACTTACTAAAGTATTTTGCGAGAAATAGACTTTTGGCTTAAAAATTTCACAAGTATGAGAACCTATTTAACCTAGAACTAACAATTGTTCGATAGCTTTCGATTTAGGATAACGAACAATAGACATAGCACATTTTGGATATCCCTTGTAAAACTTAAACTGAGTTTAGATATTTACTAAGTGCAACATGTTAACATGTCCACCTAACAAGATAGATAAACTTGTTAACGATGGACATCGCATGGCGTTATGATGTGACGTAAAATAACACGTTACCCGGGTTGATATACGGCATGACAGGACTTATACTGAATGCGACTGAAGTTCGAACTATTGAGGGGCTTGAAATAATTTCTAAAAAAAACATACGTAGCGATCTGTAGGGAGTATTTTGGTCCATCATCTTGCGGCAAAGCTCCGTGTTTTTCTTTTCAAGAACTTTAAGTATTGTTCTCAGAAAAAAAACATCAGCCTGTAATTTTCTGTAAGTGAAAAGTTCTCAGCACGTACGCAGGAAAACATCGTCTGTTAACAAATTTTTATGTCTAATTTTAGGAAGATTTTCGCGCGAAGTTATGGCCCCTTTATATTAAGACGACATGTTTCATCTGCTAAGATCTGTGCCTTGTGCTAGGCAATCTAGATGTCTTTTGGCTAGTAATAATAAATAAGTTATTTCATTACTAGTTTTTGCCTTCAGCTTCATCCTCGTGATATTTAAATTTTAGAGCTATCCCTGAACCATTTTTTCCGAGATTTATAGAAAGTAGCATAATTATTATGTCACTTTGATAAAGGTATATCTATGCTAATAATTGTTTTTCGCAAAAAATGGCAAAACTGCCTTCCATCGTGTACAAAATTCGAATATTTCGCTAGAGTTGTTTACATTATTGTTGATTTTTTCAATAACGGCTGAGCCGATTTCTGTGAAATTTGAATGGGACCACTTCGAGAGTATATCCTTTCGAACTAAAAAAGATTTTTTCGATTCGGTTCATAATTGGCGAAATTATCGATGAACATACCCAAAAAAAATACATACAGACGAACATAGAACCTCCTCCTTTTTGGAAGTCGGTTAAAAATCTAGATTATTTGTTTTTCTGTTGCTGCGTGAAAAAGGAAAAAACCTACGAACACATTTTAGGATTATAACATTAGTAAGAAATTGAGGATAAGGATAAGCCGTGTCGTTTTTTACCAGTTACCTTCATTACCGTGCGTGGGGTAGGTATCAAACGCGACAGATTGATGGTATTATGTTTAGATCACGGACCCGCAATTTGGTGAATATTATCGTAGTTAACTCTGCCATCAAATTTCAAGGTAATATCTAATATAAATTAATATTATACTAAGTTTGGTTAAAGACCTTATTAGGATCGGAAAATATCGCCGAATGCAGGCCGCTTCCGTCTGGTCTTTTTAGATATGTATAGGGTTATCCAGAACTAGTATACTAAACCAAAAAGTGAGTCAGACCATCGTAATTAACAACTTTAACTAAGAAGCCAACCCAGAATTTGAGAAAAAACAGCTGTTTCTTTAATATTATCGATTCCGAGTTGGAATTTTGTATAGAAAGGCAGATTTTTTCGAATTTCGGGTTGGCCACATAGTAGGTAACAGTTGTTTATAATGATGGTCTAAATCACCCCCTTTTAGCATAGTACAGGGCAAGCAGAAAACCCTTTGTTGGGAAGCCTGTATCAATACTCGTATCTGTTAAAATGTCGGTGCAGCTACTTCCAGGACTGGTGATCCTCCGCCAGTGCCTTGACGTCCGTGTACGACTTGACAGCTACATTATCTTTAATTTAATTTATTTTTAAATCATTCAGCTCTAAATGCAGCTTTAAGCCTAGAATAAATTCTTGACCAATAACAATACAGTAAACTGAACAGATAAGACAGATTAGTTCTAAACTATAGACCTCAGCTGGCGAATAAGGAAGGCAAGACGAGGCAAAGTACTCTCAGACACTAATAGTAGGGGAGCCCGTGATGACAAATGTGGATTTACTCGACCGTAGTGCATACCTATTGGATTCAGCAGACATAATTATGCATATTGGAATGAAAAGTGGTGGCATCATGTATACCTACAATAAGTCGATGGCGTGTGTGAACAATACAGCGACTTAACAAGGCCTAACGGTATCACACTCATAATTGGCCGCTTGAGTTAATCCACTGGTAAGCATAATTTAGACATCGTATTAAAAAAATAACAGGTTTCTACCTTTATTTTTTTGATATTTTGAGATATTTATTATGTAAACCCTAAAAAAATCACCCATTCAGAGGGCTGACGATTCGGAAGTGAAATTTTAAACTGTTTACAAATGTTAATAAAATTATCCTATTGCAACTTGAGAAAAAATTCAATTATTTCTACAAACATTCATTATTCTCTATAATTCCCTATCTATCAATAGTCTCTGACGTACCACCTCTTAATCTGATAAAAATCTGGAGCGGTATGTTTAACATGATACTCCTAAACGCTTGACCCTACATAAGAAGAACTCTGTTAGCAGCATAATTATGACGGAGAGTCTACGGAATTCATGAAACCTTCTTTTGGCTAAGGTGCCGCAATTAACAAAACATAAAAATCCCCTCTTGGGCTCCACTACTAGACACCGAGGCAGACACAGCTAGACGAGACTGTGATTGCGCGCGCTGTCGCGAGTGTCTCGACATTCTGAGATATTAGACTTCAACTGTCGCGACACTCGACCAGGCAAACGAGAGAAGAAAAGACCCGGTCTGGCCTCGCAGGGTTAAAACTATTGTTAAGGATAAGCAAAAAAAATCATCTACATATTCTGTATCTGCAGTTTATATTAAAGTGGCTGTAAGATGTTAGTTTTTTTTCTGCTGTTACTTTTTTTTTATTACTTTGCTTAGTAACATATTTTTAGTACGATATGCAATATTTGCAGCGACGTTGTTTTTTACACATGGTGTAGTAGAGTTTTAGAAAATACTACTATTTAAAGTTATTTTCCCAAGTCACGGGCATGATTGCGCTTGCTGTCGTTAGTGTCTCGACATTTTAAAATATTACATTTTGTCACAATACTCAATGGGGAAATGAAAGGAGTAAAGGCCGGGTCTGGCTCTACAAGGGTTAAAATCATTGTATCAAAGGAGTTAAGAAATGGTTTTGCACCTTCACTTTATGACTTCTGATTTTGAATCAGCAGGATTAATGCGGAAGTGGGTTTTTAAATTACATAATTTACTTCTAAGTGTTCTTTCTATTTCACTGATTTCAACGAAATACTTCGAACAAAATATTTTAGTAATAGTCTTATATACTTAGTTCTAATTTTTAAGGTATGTTAATATTTTAAAAGTCATAGAAGTATTTATACATTGCGGAGAAAATCGAATACAAATTTGAATCGTCGTTTCAGCCATAAAACGTTCACTGCTAGTCATGGGCCTTCCCTATAGATCATCAATAATACCGGTTGACTACTTACAAATATTTTGAGCATAAATATTCAAGTGTACCTTAGGAATACACGATAAGACACAAGTAATGTAAATGAAAAAAAAACATGCTATGACGGCATAGCATGTTTTTTTTTAGTCGGTAGGTAGCCGATCCTCAATAGCCTCGATACGTAACTAAATAAATAATGCCTTTAAAACTGTTCTTTAATAACAACTTAGCATAACAATAACCCACACAAAGCCTCATTATCTCTTAAACCTCATTCACAATTTCATTCAGAGATTGCGCCTCCCTCTACCAGGTTATTAATGTAGTTTTAAAATGTGCGTTTTTAAATGACTTCGCTCAAGTTAAAACCGCGTTAAAGCTTGTCTTTGTGCCTGTTACGATTCCATTTAACGTAATTCACGAGGAATACCCTGAATCATGATGAATACTCGTTGAATGAATGGAATTTTCTTTAGAAAACGAGTGTAGGTGGCGTATGAGTAAATGAAATATTGTGGCTGCTAGTTTATGTAGTAGCAGTATTTTATTTATTAATTTGATACTTCTTTTGACGAAAATAGGCTTCTAGAATATGGGTTTCAGTGTTTATACTATGTACTATAAATACATCTGCTGTGAAAGTAAGCTACATTAAAAATTCAAACAAAAATAAAACGCCGTCGTTCAGATATAAACTAAGCGATAAAGTACAATTATTTTTCGAAAAAAAAAAGGTAAAACCGCCTTCTATCGTGTATAAAATTCATATATTTCGCTTGAATTGTTTAAATTGTTGTTGATTCTTCAAAAACGGCTCAGCCGATTTCTGTAAAATTTAAATGGGACCACCTCGGGAGTACCCTTTCGAACTAAAAAATATGTTTTCGATTCGGTTCACAATTGGCGAAATTATCGATGAACATACACAAAAATAAACATACAGACGCACATAGAACTATATAATAACTTAATAACAAATAAACTCTTCAATCTGATCCTTTAAATGTTTGTGAGGGTAGTTACCTAACTTGAGGTTTCTAAATTAGTAAAGGAAACAAGTAAGTATACTTTGTATATTTTTTATACTTCATGGGTCCCTCGAGGGTACCACCATGTATTGCAATAATTATGCCACGTTCGCAAAGCCCTAGACGTTTTGAGAAGAAGTGGCAAGAAACTCAAGACGCCATCAGTATAATCTTTTGATGCAATATACAATGATCAGTCTCCTTAATTTAGATATTAGGTACACAAAGTACTTAACTTTAGCAACATGGCGACGTCCACTCGGCTTGGCTTCGAATATAAAAGGTACCGACACTCAGCATAACTAGCTAAGCAAGACTTCAACGTTATTATCAGAATACCGGGAGAACACCAAGAGAGATTCAAAGATACTAAGAGATATTAAGAGACGAAGCCGCGCCAACAGACTGTTTTATACCGATTTCACAAGCTCCCACCATGCCTTACCACCACTGCTCGATGTAAACATTACGAACAACCAATAGGGAACGAGCAAGATGGCGGGCACGGTGGTAGCCTCCATTTTACACAATTGTTAAACATAAAATCATCTTAAACTGTATTTCATACTTATTAGAATTATTAGAACAATTATTAATACGTTTCAAGTCATCTATAACATTATGAAATCACAGTATTAAATAAATGGTGTACGTAAACAACAATGGCCGACATTCGGACGTCATGATATTTCTCAGTTCCATTTAGCTACCAATAAGTCTTATATTACTTAATACTTATTGTAATCGTTATTAGATATTATAATAACATTATTAATCTAACACGTGCCTCTCACTCGCTCTCATTGTGTCTATCTAAACGTTAGATAAGTTACAAAGACCCAGCCTTAGGAATATTTGTGAAGGCTCAAAGTGGCACGTTATTATTTTGTTGAATTTGCACTATTTTCAAAGATCCAGACATATGAAAACTGAAATCTGAAATCTTTTATTTGGTTAGCGTGATAGACTCATCTAAACAAGGCAATGCATTTTTTTAAGTTAATGTTTTCGATTAGACGAAGAAGTAATACCTATTGTTTTAAAATTTTGTAATAATAAATGTTAACTTTAGGAATATTGATTATTTAGGTTTACATTAATTTTCTGACGCGTTGCACGACGTTAGTGCCCAGGATTCAGATTTTCTTCTCTGGGTTAATACCCACATACAGTTAATACTCACATTTAATTTCATTATTTATCCATTATACGGACAAAAGTGCCTTTATTAACTACAACAAAACACAATACTACACTATATGCTAAAACTACCTACACTACTACTACATTAAAAGCATTGGATCATAATTGATATAATATGTACACATTAGCTTTAGTATACCTTTTTAATTTACGATAGAAAGTGCCTGTAAGTGTGCTGAACTCAATAAAGTATTATTTATTACATGAGAAGAACACAGTACTCAAAGTCTCGAAACCATCAATTTTTTTGACTAATTTACACAATCTCTCGTCATAATAATGTAAACCCCCCCTACGGCCCTACGCCTTATAAAACCCCTCAGTGGTTTAACTTAACCCTCTTCTCCTTATAACATCACAAAAATAATGAAAGCCAAAACACTTCAAGAACAAAAATAATGATCGCCACCATTCGTTATCTACGCAGTCTCCCGAGTTTTTCCCTTCCCTTAGCGAAATTTATGTGCAAATATTTTGAAAGTCTATACATTAGTTAATGAATGCAGTCTCTTGGCAATGTGTACTTGTGTGCGCTGCGTCTTTCGCACCCTTATTCTGGGAGCCATCGATGAAGAATTAGTTACTCATATAATAATAATAATTCTTTATTTCAGACTCTTAAGATCCATATACATTGCAAATAAATAAAGAAAGTCAAAAAATACAATAATTGATTAGGTGGCAATAGCCACCCAATGTCGGTAAGTTGCAGTCAGCGGCAGTCGTTCTGCGAGACTTTTTATGATCTTATTTTTACACATGTCAACTCTAGACATAAATGATGCGATTCGCTTTCTTTGTATCGCGTTGAAAGACCCTTACGGCGTTAAAAGCTTTCTGCGTGTATTTAGTCCAGAGTTGACACGTGTAGAACGATTGGCAGAAGGATTGGAAAAGCGTTATTTTCACGTCAGGCGCCGCCCTGAAAAATTTTCTAGCAACCATATTACCAACAACACAAAGTGATCTTCTCTGTCTTTCCATGTCCTCGTCATCTGACAGACTGGAGGTTACAATATGGCCAAGGTACTTGAAACTATCCACTATAGTTACCTGCTGTCGGTTAAGATATACAGCTGGCACGTTCTGGGGTCACCTTCCCGACCTGAACACCATCATTTCCGTTTTCTTAGCGTTATAAACTAGGCTGTGTTTCTTTGCATATTCTTCACAGACGTTCAGAAGTTTTTGCAGTCCTTTAATCGAGGGGCTGAGCAGCGCCATATCGTCGGCGTAGCTCAGGTTGTTGACATATCGGCCATCCAACCTGAGTCCGACGGGGGTGTCGCTCAGCTCCACGATCAGGTCATTCACGTAGAGGTTGAACAGATCGGGAGAAGACAGTCCCCCCTGCCTCACCCCGCAGGGCAGCCGGTAATCACCAGAAACCTCGGAGTCCCACCTGACGTTGTTAACCTGTTTGCCGTACCAATACGCCAGCAGGTCAACAACCTCAGGGGCCACCTCAGCCCTAAGCATTTTCTGCCATAGTATACCATGGTCGATTGTGTCGAATGCGCGGCTCAAGTCCAAAAAACATGCGTATACTGTCGTGTCGTGTTTGGTGTAATATTTTACAACTTGTTTCAACGAGAATATAGCCATATCAGTTGAGACGTGCTGACGAAATCCGAACTGAGCGTCATCTATATTTATAGCACTTACATGAGACAGCACGAGTTTATCAAGTACCTTGGCCACAATAGTAGCCAGCGAAATAGGTCTGTAATTCGCCGTACTCGAAATATCACCCGTTCTGTTTTTTGGAATGGGTACCACTAAGGTTCTTATTAGCTCCTGCGGTAGGTAGCAATGCCTCATGCAGAGATTAAAAAGCCGCGCCAACAAGTGGCAGATATGCTGACCTGCAAACAATAAATGCTCTATGCTGAGACCGTCATGGCCCGGAGACTTACCACGCTTCATGTTTCTCAGAATCACTTCAACTTGTTTCGGTGTTACTGTCACGTGGTGAGGCTCCGAGCCACGACCCAGCCCTGAGCCAGATACATTTACCGTTCCGTTATCTAGGTTAAAATGATTTTTGAACAAATTTGCTATGTTTTTCTTATTTGATTCGCCTTGCACAGTAACTGGTAAACTACTTTTGTAATCTAACTTTTTAGTTTCCTTCCAAAACTCTACAAAATTACCGTTAGCTCGGTGTCGAGCCAGCATATCCAGCTTGATTTTGTCTTGATTTTTTAATACATATTTTAACGCGGCCTTGTATTCTCTGCGTGAGGCAGTCATATTTTCGTAGTGATATCCCGAGCGCGGGCGCCCGTACAAAACTCACATGGAAAACATATATTGGAAAATATATATTGAGCCTAATTTTCGAATAACGACCCACCTACTTTTTTGTTTGTATGCAAAAGGATCTTTATTTTTTTCCGAAGTAAAGAGTGACTAATTACATTTTCGGACCCTAAAAGTGTAGATATTTTTGCAAAATCAAGTTAATGAACAAAATAACCAACAAACATACTAACGGACTTATAATAATAGTCAGGAATTCATGATGAAACTTGTAGCAGGTATAGTGCGTGTCACCAAAGATGAGACTTGACGAGCGTCAGTGGTGGGGAATCTTGCGCAGGTACAGTCGTGTTTACAAACGAATTATCCAGAATTTGTATATCTATCAAACGTTTTTTAAACGTTTGTGTAACTATTATCCAGAATTTGTATATTTATTACAAACCAAAGTGGTTTCTCAAGTCTCATCTTTGGTGGCACGTACTGTACATAATTTATCTGGTTAATTATTCCAAAATAAATTAATAAACAAAATGTACTGCTGTTTTGAAATTACATAATAATATCAGTACTTAGTAAATTCAATTTAATGCTCTATCAATAAACAAAAGGTATAAAATTCACAATGAATACGTATTTTTTTTAAATATTTTATCAGAACTTGGTAGATCCAAAACTGATACTAAATACCTAATAAAGTTTCCGATCCTGCTATTCAGTTACAGAATACGCTTTTGCTTATAATGGATGGCAGTGAGACACTCACTTGACGCACCCCTGCATCGCCATTATACTAAACAGGCTGTATTTTCTTGCTCACCCCTGAAAAATTATATAAGTAGTTGAGTAACTTAAACAACTTGGAGGTTTTAAAAAAAAAGAAATGAGTACCTATTTTTAGGGTTCCGTACCTCAAAAGGAAAAAACGGAACCCTTATAGGATCACTTTGTTGTCCGTCTGTCCGTCTGTCAAGACCCTTTTTCTCAGGAACGCGTGGAGGTTTGAAGCTGAAATTTATATCAATTACTCAGGTCTACTGTCCCTTGAAGCTGTGAAAAAATCAAACTTCTAAGCCAACGCAATCAAAAGATACAGCCGTTTATGCCGCAAATTTTGAAATTCGCAAGTACTCGCAAGGGAATCAAAACCTAAAGGGTACTTCCAGTCGACCTAGAATCTTGAAATTTGGCATGAAGCAACGTTTTATAGCACACATAAAGGAAAAATTCCGAAAACCTTAAATTTTTAGTTACATTACAAAATATATATTTTTTAATAAATATAAACTTATTACTTTTTTTGTCGTAATGAACGAACTTTGTAAACCTTGCAGGTTTGTACGGAACCCTCGGTGCGCGAGTCCGACTCGCACTTGGCCGGTTTTTCAAACTAGTTTGGAAGATAGGTATTTTTGCTTTATAATATTGTGTAGTGTTTCTACCGCCAATCCGTAGAAAACATTACTTTATGTCATATCTCAGTATTAATAACCAAGTAGCACTTTAACCGCCTTACCACAAAAGATTTAAACACCTTTAAACACTGTTTAACCATGCAATTTGTACTGTTAAACATTTTCTAAAGCGTGAGTTAAACCTTTGTGGTAAGATGGTAATAGTTTATATTTATTTATCGAACTCTATCCTTCTGACATAGCCGTGGTGGTGTACTGGAAATGACACCCGCCTTACAATGATGAGGTGGAGGGTTAAAATCCCGGTACCGTACCAATTAATTCCTTGGAATTTACAAATGTTCGGAATTTAACACCACTGGCTTTTCGGTGAAGGAAAACATTGTGAGGCAACTTGCATTCCTCGATGGCGTATGTGAATCCACCAATCTGTTCTGGGCCAGCGTGGTGGATATGGCCCAATCAACCTTCCTGGGTAGGCCTACGTCCTGCGGTGGACCGTTTAAGGCTGGTACAGTAAAATTAAATGACACGCTAAATGTTTGGCTACTTTTCTATATCGAATACTAAATTACACACTCTGATACATACAAACATATAACCCCGACTAAAAATACGACGCCAACGAAACGATTAAGTTTAGTGTAGTAGTAGTTTAATAGTAAGTTGTTCAGACTGTGACAAGTGACTTGACTGAAAAAAGTAAATTCCCGTAGTTGATTATAAGGCAGAATGTGTAAAAATTACTTTATATTCCATAATAAATTATGCAAGGTTACAGGTAACTTCGACATACCTCTTCACAAAAAATTTTGCACACCAAGATGTACAACTTTTACCTACTTTAAAGGATCAATCTTGAGATCGCGAAAAGAAATTGACCTAATAATACGTTTTGTAAATCGTCAATAAACTTTTTTATAAATAACAGCAGTTTTCCAATTGTTAGGTTTTAAATATTTTAATGGTATTTGTTTTTTAAAAATAAGTATTTAATTTGACTCTGATACTAATAGATTATTTATTTTGATTTGGAGACTTTGATTTGACTACCTAGTCGGTTGAAGGACTACCCGACTTAAAATTGGAAGGGGAAAAAGCATGGCCGTTGAGGAGCGAAAGAAAGTCGGCAGTCTGTTCGGTGAAGCGGTGCGATGTGCACCTCCAGTGTTTACACTGTTACTCTGCCCAAATTCATATAAGTTATATATAAGTGAGATATGGTTTATAAGTGACGTTTAAAGGAAGTACGAAGTGAAACAATAAACCAATGATTTCAAGGATATGGAGTTTTTCTTATAATCAGAAGTGCCAAGACCTACGTGCCACATGCGGATCATGGTCAACGCGGAGTACCCGAGCCTGAGTATACTCGGTCTGCAGAGCTAACTGTGAGTTTGTTCCTTTATGATATCTACGAAGTCAAGAGCTCTTTTATGCCTAACAAACTACATAATCATCGACAGCTGGCTGTAGGCAAAGGTCCCATACCTTTGTCTATCGGCGCTTAATAAAAGTGAAGGCATAATAGCATTATATAATAGCGTATTTGACATAACTGTCAGAAATAAATTCATACAATTACAGTATTAAGTAACGGGTACTTTAAAATGTTAAGTGCACCTTCAAAAATACATCTTGGACCCTTTAGCTGGCTCTTGCAATTTTTGCAGATGGTTAAATAAATGTAAATGTAATTTATAAATACTCAGTCGGAACAAGTTTTTAAAATAACAAGATCTATCACCTGTAAAAAAATGTACGCAGTAATTTATTGCAGTATTTTATGTTTGTACAAATTTGATTCATGGGTAATTATCATTATAATTAAACAAAAAAAAAAACAAAGAACGTTAAAGTTCCAATCTACCTGCAAGTATTAGATATGTGACAAAATCAACTAAGATTATATTATATTTTTGAATCTGTGAATTTTAGTGCAAAATTGATAGATTAAATAATAATACAACTACCTTACTGTGCTGGAACTAATTCAACCTTTATTTCCGAAATGGAACATCGGGTAAGGAAATCGTCTCATAATTGTAGTTGTTCAACAGACGTCTTCAGAGTGTTCATATTTGCCAATTAATATTGATTCTTTGTCCCCTTTGAGATTTCGCGTAATTTAGATTGACAGTATAAGATGAATATATGCGTTCCAATTTTCTAATTATAGATCTAAGATTTTATTTGAATAATTTTATTTCATACAATTTATATGGGTACCTACATTGACAAATAGCGTATGATAGCATACAATCGTAACCGATATTGCTCACAGTGGTATATGAGAGAAAATAATTATTTCTAGTTACCTACAAATTCGTAATAAAAATAGTAATTTACGTATTAAAGATACATATTCCATTTTAATTTTAGTAGACTTGATAACTTAAAATTGAAAATGTGTGTGTTTTACTATTTATTGATATTGATGAAAGAATGGGGAAATAACGCTTATACATAATCATATCTTTATCAGATAAATAATTGCTATTGATAATTTATTGTAGTTGGAGTGTACTGTACAGCTTTTTAATAGTCCTATGCTGAACGACGGGCTTTGAGACGAAAAGTGATTAAAATAGTATATAAATATTGATTATATCAAAATCGAATTAGAAAAGACAAGATCCGTGGAAGAGATAAAGCTACCAAATATGGCTCTATACGTTGACTAATTGCAGTGGACGTCATAAGGCTTTGATAATGTAAATTTTTATTCATGGAACCGTTTAATTACAATGAAAAAAGTAGACTTGCATTCAGTTTTGTTTACCTCAACATTCTAATGGTTAAGACCAAAACTTCGATCGGACACACTTGAATCTATTTTACCGTTAATTGAGTTTACTCACTGCAAATAAACAAGTTGCAAATACTTGATTTTGCAATCATCTTGGTATCCACAGTCCAGTGTTATACAACCTCAGCAGACTTATAAAATGACTTCGCATAATTATGGCTTATTCATTTTGGCCTTTGTTTAATTAAACTCCAAAACAGGGTGAGTTTTCTTGAGAAATCATTGAGAAAAGAAATGTGTGTTTGACAACAGCAAAAAAAAGAGCTTTCATTCACAACAGTATGCCAAAATGTATTAACTGATATTCATTGCTACCTACTCGGATAATTCAAATTCGAAAAATAATAGTAATGAAAGATTTAGTGGTTTAAAAATTTAAAAGTTTGAAATAATTAAGTACCTATAATTGTATTACAGAAACATAAAACAAATAACTGTAAGCAGAATCATTAGCATTGGGATAAATTAGTGTATTTTATTACAATAACGACAAAATACATTATGTTGGGAAAAATATGTAATGAAATTATATTTTATAGATAGCACCATATTCAATGTAAATCATGACGTGACATATACCATGAGTAGTAGTCAAAGGGAACACTTCTAACTATACCTAGTTGTGAAATTCTAATAAGTATCGGGGATCAGTTTATAAGATAAGAGGAAAACCTAAATCTTCGTCAAAATAAACGGGTACCTAATCAATCAATCAATTCTTGATTTGTGGCTTCTGGGGTACCTAATGAGTGTGAAGCCTTGAATAATGTTGTCAAACTGAAGAAAATTTGATCACCTACCTACATTTGTGAAAGTAAACATAAAGTAACATTATACACACTAGTGAGTCGATTTAAAGTCCATGTACACCAGATACAAAACTATAATTGGACAAGATTGTTTTGCTAAAAGCTCATATAGCTATAAATTGGAAAATACAAATATTACAGGATTCACAAGATAGAAAAGATCATAGGCAGCAAATGCTTCAGCAACTTTGCCGCGAGTTATGATAGATAATTTTATTTATTGCATAATAGCAATGATTACAAGTCTAAATTAATGAATGATACACACCTATGCCGTGAAAAAAAAAGGGAAATTCAATGCCTACCTACGTTAGGAAGGCTATGCAAGTTTTATGAAATAAACATTCGACAACTGACATTATCACAGTAATGTTTAACTTTGTTCATATTCGTTACTGTTATTTTCTCACTTGATTATGGAAAAACATTATATTAAATTGATACACATACATTTAAGGGCCACAATTCATATTTAATGAGTTTGATTCCAAACATTGCAAGAATATACGAGCATTCACACTTGTTCGTACAGATTTTGACTAGTTTTGTTTGATTGGCATGGGAAATCGCAAACTATGATTATCGGGTCGTCTCATTTGGTTCAAGGCAATTTTTTTTAATATAAAATATCAATATATTCATATTATGTGGATAGAAGATATATAATATGGATCAGATTTAAAAAAAAACACCGTTTAGTTATGAAAATAAGTACAAAATTTATAAAAGAAATTAATCATGTTTATAACTATAACTAAACGTATCTAATCTGGGTGAAATTGTTGTAATAACGTTGGAGCAGTGTCACCCTATTGATTAGTATTGATCACAATGTTCAGTACGACGTTGTCCCTCATGGCGTTGTTATTTGATGAGTGATACAATTAATAAATAAAGCATTTGCACTTGCTTGAAAGATAACTTTACCTACCTAAAGTGTCTCTGCAGGTTTAATATTAAAAAAAAAAAGGTAAATATTTGATTCAGGGGAATACAATGGAGATTTAAATTAAATTAAACAGTTAAATGAACCATTAATGTGATGATTCGAATGTTCAAATAAGTAATAGCCCTCTAAATTAAAAAAAGGAAGGGATGCAATACTTGAATTGACTGCACGTCAATACTTCAGGCTACAGATGAGTATTCTGTGAGAATTGCTTCACAGCCTACACATAATAACTTATCTTTAAGATAAATATACCAATATTTTAGATATGGCAGTTTCAAATATTCCAGTAACATTATTGGAATATTGCCAGTATTCTATGAAATATTTATAGAATATAAGTAACAAACAAGTTACAAGAAATAACTAGACATTCTTATACCCGGTCAATGGATTCACGAAAAATTTGTGATAATGTTTTCAGTTGAATAAACAAAATTTAATTCATCAAATAAAATCGATGAATTTGCAAAACATTGTTTTGTCTGTATATAATAACATCGTGTAAATTATTTTCATGGTAATTATTGATGTTTCCATGATTTGAATATTAATGTGAACTTCACATAATATTAAAGGAAAGCAAATTTATGCTGCTTACTGTGTCAGTGCAACAAAATAAATAGTCTTTGTTCTTCAAAACATACACACCTAATCAATGTGTAAAATTATGGTAGCTACACAAAGATTTAAACTTCCACAGTGACTGGATAGATATCTTCATGTTTTGCAACGTAAAATTGAGTACCTAACAGTAATCCATACTAAAGTTGGCACTTTATAATGTTGCAGTGAATTTATAAAGCGCATTAATTGAGTAAATAGGTAATCGAAGAAAATTTAGAGCAGTGACTTAATTATATGAAATGCAAAAATAGAACTGGTTTGCATTTCGGTTGTAATTTACAACTATGATTAGCGTCATAATTTGAATATCATTTTGAATTTCATGTTGTAATGGCATTACAGTATCTCATGGAACAAAATGCAGTTTTAATGGTATGTTAATTTGTTCACAGATATTCCTGATACGAGAATGGAACAGGCTCGTATCACACATATAGTTTCATATTCCTAATTCAAGAATGGAATAGGCTTGCAATATGAATAGTTTTCTACCGTATGAATGGAATGGGCATACAGTTTATAAAAAAAAAAAAAACAAAAATGGGTCTGCGGAAACGGAATGGCTTACGCAGCAATGGATAAATAAATAATAATTTTATTCAAGTATAACAGACTCAACATTTTAAAAAAAAACATGTTATCAGCGACAATAGCGGCTGGGTGACACGGCGCGGCCGGGCGATATAGTTCTTCTGTGCGGGCAGCTGGAACGGGTAAAACGGTTTTGGGCGCGGCTGAAACAATACAGTGCCGCCAGGCGATAGCGTGTGACTAAGGGACACGACGCGGTTGGGCATCTGGAGCAGTTGGCGCCTGGAGCAAGCTGGACGCCTGAATCAAGCTTGGTGCTTGGAGCAGCTGGATGGTGCCTGGAGCAGCTGAGTGGTGCCTGGAGCAGCCGGGCGCCTCGAGCAGCGGAGCGCCTCCAACAAGCTGGGCGCCTACAACAAGATGGGTGCCTCCAACAAGCTGGGCGCCTCCAACAAGATGGGTGCCTCCAACAAGCTGGGCGCCTACAACAAGCTGGGCACCTCCAACAAGATGTAGCAGCTGAGTGCCTGTAGCAACTGGGCGCCTGTGACAGCTGGCGCCTGTGGCAGCTGGCGCCTGTGGCAGCTGGCGCCTGTGGCAGCTGGCGCCTGTGGCAGCTGGCGCCTGTGGCAGCTGGCGCCTGTGGCAGCTGGCGCCTGTGGCAGCTGGCGCCTGTGGCAGCTGGCGCCTGTGGCAGCTGGCGCCTGTGGCAGCTGGCGCCTGTGGCAGCTGGCGCCTGTGGCAGCTGGGCGCCTGAGGCAGCTGTGCGTCGATGGCCGGCGGTCATCGGGGTGCCAAAGCGCCACAGCGACAGTGTGGCGCTGGGGGCTCCAAACAACATCCGAATGTCGCACGGTGACTCACCTCACCGTAGACGGCATTTGGTCTCGACTTGCCTGTCCTGCGACCAGCAAATCACGCGCCGAAACATACAAAAAGTGATTTCAAAAGTGATACCAAAAGTAATATTAAAAGTGATACCAAAAAGTGATACCAAAAAGTGATACAAAACGTGATAAAAAGAGTGATACAAAAGTGATGAAATTAGCGAAAGCAATTTTACTAAAAACATTTAAAAATACATACTTAAAGATCTATATTTTATAAGAACGAAATTGCTTTGCATTGCGAATTGATTTCAGCCATATGAATGGAATTGGAATGCGGCTAGTAAGAAAAATATATATGTTTGTTGCGATAAAGGAATGGAATACGGAGCAACACAATTGATTTATTTATAAATAATTTGATTGATTCGCAATGTAGAAGTAACCAAATACAGTGTATTGATAAAATATAAGTTTTTCAAATATAACTTGTATTAAAATGTTATATTTTCACTGTTACATCGATCGATTAATTATAAAATCTATATTACAAGAATGGAATTACTTTGTATTGCAAATCGATTTCTAACAAATGAATGAAATTTAAATACGGCGAGTAAGAAAAAGGAATGTTTGCCGCGATAAAGGAATGGAAAACGCAGCAACATAATTGATTTTACCTATAAATGATTTTCAAAGATATTCGATTTGCAATGTAAAAGTAACTAAAAACACTGTATGGATGTAAGTTTTTCAATATGATTTGACAGTTTCTGTATATAAGTTTGATGTTTTTCACCATTTAAAGTAGACTAAACTCATTGTCATGGTTTTGTTTTCATCAGTTGCATCTTTCTTTCGCTTTTCACTGGCCATGTGTTAGGTTCTCCTGGCAACGTGCATGAGGACATGCACGGGGTCAGGACGGACGAGTGTTAGGTTTTAAATATTTTAATGGTATTTGTTTTTTAAAAATAAGTATTTAATTTGACTCTGATACTAATAGATTATTTATTTTGATTTGGAGACTTTGATTTGACTACCTAGTCGGTTGAAGGACTACCCGACTTAAAATTGGAAGGGGAAAAAGCATGGCCGTTGAGGAGCGAAAGAAAGTCGGCAGTCTGTTCGGTGAAGCGGTGCGATGTGCACCTCCAGTGTTTACACTGTTACTCTGCCCAAATTCATATAAGTTATATATAAGTGAGATATGGTTTATAAGTGACGTTTAAAGGAAGTACGAAGTGAAACAATAAACCAATGATTTCAAGGATATGGAGTTTTTCTTATACAATAGTTGTTCTTGATTTTCTAAAGTTGCCATTAATAGGTTGTGCGTGAGTTACCACAAAAATTGTATAAATGTGGATAAATCAGTTAAAAGGTCACTGAAATTAACAATTACAAATGCTACCGAATCAACATTATCAACAAGCGATGTTATTAAAACTTCTAAGACATTCCCTATGTATAAGGTAGGTAGTAAAATTTTATGGTATAATAACCAAATGCAACTAAAAAGGTGGATAACATTTCACTTTGTTTTATTTTTATTGGGTTGGTGTCTTTGAACTCATTAAAAAGCTTTTTGTTTCCATCGAAAGCTCACAAAGACGTATTTTTTGTAAATAAAATATTTTCTGTATTCAAAATATGATCAACTTGTAGTTCTTCGATTTATTGTTATTCGAAGATGTCTAAGACTTTTTCTTTGCAAAATGTTGAATCAATTCCTTTGTTGAAGTTTTATGTTTCTTTGTACTTAAACTTTGCTTTGTGTAATTCTGAATTTTACACTTACTTTTTTACCAATTAATTATAGTAGCTACCCAATTATTTGTCACTCTAGAGCGGTTTATACTGTAACTGCAATATAGGGATTCGAGCTCTAAAATTGATTTAAAGGTAAGTAGTACAAAGAAATATTCAATTACTTTATTTAATAATGGAGCCAATTCAAACCATCAGATCGAGTGATTATAATAGAAAAAAAAATCATCACCAATGCTTTAAAATAAACATAAAACGCAAATATTATATTAAACGACACCATATTGGATTACTAGTGAGTTTTTCTCCTGCCACGGAAACCTTAACTAACACATGTAATCCACACTACTATTAAAACCTGACAATAATAAAATATTATTTAATGTTGAAGTAAAATCCTAAAGGCTTCAGTCTTTTCCACAATTTCACAGGTATTATTTTGGTGACAAAACTATACTTAAAGTTCAACAAACCTTTTTGTAATAGACACTACCCATATAGACGATCGTATAAAACAACATTTAAGCATTAACTTAGTCTCTAGAGCGTATATTTTATATTTTAAGGTGTATTTTGTGAAATGTCAAAATGGCAGACTACAAAAACCACAACTCCAACAGACACATTATTTTGAACATTCTTTGTGATTCAAACAATAAAATTTACTAACCCCGGGCACGATAACCATCTGAGTACTACGTGAAAACTAATATGACAAATGTTTTGCTTTAGGTGAGTAATTCCACGTACTGGCAAGCGCAGTGTACATACAGTAGGATGTTAACCTGCCTGGAAATATAACTTTGTTCTGTTTGCTGGATTGTGTTGGACACGAGCCGCTTTCAATTGATCTTATTGGCGATCTATAGACGAGCCTTATATCTAAAAGTGGACGTTTTATGCCAAAAAAGAAGAAATAATCGGCCAAGTACGAGTGGGACTCACGCCTGGAGGGTTCAGTACTGTATGGGAGCCCCCCTTAAATATTTATTTTATTTTAATTTTATTATTTGTTATTAACGTAAATATACAACTAAACATTCTGGGAAAATTTCAAGCATCTACCTGATACCATTATAAATATCGAGCGAAAACCGGATAAAAAATCAGATTTGTTTTATGGGAGCCCCCCTTAAATATTAATTTTATTCTGTTTTTAGTATCTTTTGTTAAAGCGGCAACAGAAATATGTACATCATCTGTGAAAATTTCAGCTTCCTAGCTATAACGGTTCATGAGATACGAGTACAGCCTGGTGACAGACAGACGGACAGACGTACAGCGGAGTCTTAGTAATAGGGTCCCGTTTTTACCCTTTGGGTAGGGAACCCTAAAAAGAAGTAGGTATTTTATTTTACATTAGCCACGTGTAACTAATTAAGAATTTCAAGTTTTAGGGGGTTCAAAAAGCTGGAGTGTTTTTTTATTATGTGCGCAATTTTTACTTAGCAACAGCTTTTTTTTTAATTAGCAAAAGAGTATTTATTGCTCATTTAAGGGACGTCCCAGTCATTTTTCCATTTATTTATATGTTGGGCTAAAGTTTGCGCATTTTTGGTCAGTGTTTGGCAGCTCTTGGGCTAAAACCTGGTAAAGTTAACTAGTCTAACTACATAACATACGTACAGTAATAATAACAAAGTAATTTGCAATTCAACTTATATTAGAGTTCTGGCCGCGGTAGGATCATATTATAGACACTTTGGCTCACCCTTTTTAATTATTAGATGCTCCAAAACATATTATATTTTATAAAGGTAATGAAAAACAATACTCTTTTTATGAGTTGACTTGACCATATATCTAAAACAGCTTTAATTTTCTTCTTATTGAGTCAATGTTATGAATTTTTTAGTAATTGTTCTGTGTAAGTACCTCATCATATCCCGTCTTACCACAAAAGTTTAACGAACGTCTTAGACAATGTTTAGCAGTACGAATAGCACGGTTAAACAGTGTTTGAAAGGTGTTTAAGTCTTGTGTGGTAAGGCGAATTGTGTTTGACAAAAATGTTACGAGTACCGCCCCGATGGCATTCCCCGTTGCCCTTTTAGAGATCGTCTGCAAATTGTCTAACAATTTACATTATTTAAATACACATTACACACCTGATGAAAGAAAAATACAGGTTTCTTTAAAAATATTCCGTAAGCTAGCGACAGTTTCAACAGCAAGCAGACAAAAACCGCATAAATTTAAAGCCGTGAACTTTCCCACCTAATTTTTTGCAGTAAACTGCAATAGCATGTTTCGGTGACATATTTAAGCCGATTCTTGCACTATTTTGTGACTGGTTTCAGATTTTCACGTCCTTCGTGCCTTTTGAGTTGACGTGGTCACGCGATAGAGGGTGGATAACCTTTACCTACTTTCTTTTAAAGTTCATTAGATGCTACGTAAAGTGCGGCTGTAAACGCTGTTTTATGAGTGCACTGTGTTTATGGACTTAGGGAGAACGATAAGATCAGTGAATTTGTTTACTGCGTTTTGAGGGTAGGTGAAAATGATTTTGAAGGAATTTTATGGAATTTTAGCTCATAAATTTGAGTGTACATTTTTATTACGTCGCTACAAATTAAACTTTCTCATTGTAATCTGTAAACCACCATTTATCGATTAATATCAGACTTTTTATGAAAAAAAAAATGGATTTGTTTTCCTTTACAGTCAAGATTTATACACAATTCTAAAGAATGTAAATTTTATGGATAAATAGTTAAAATTTTTGGGTATTAAGATTTACTATAGTTACGTAGACTTAATAAACTAAATACTTAAAGAACCTTATCAAGCATGTCATTGAAAAATGTATTTGATTTTTCGCAATAGATTAAAAAAAAATGAGTCTTGATGGAAATACCAAAAACTCTTTATTCGAGGTAAGTCAAACAGAATGTTAGTAGGTAAATTGGTATAAATTTATAATACATTTACAACATTTAAGGAACCTTGAAACTCACACTGGGTGAGCCTTTGCTGTAAGATTTCAATGACGTCCTGTTATTATTTATTTTTACATTTTGTACCTATTTATAAAAAAAAAGTTCAATTTCGTTTTGTAAAAATTTCATACAGGTACAAATATTAAACAGACATCAAACATAAAATATTTGAAACACAATAAAATAGCTTAAAATAAATTATACAGCATTATCCTTTCACAAGCTTCAAATAGCTTTCACCACGGTTATTATTTTCCCCCATATCCCTCGCATTATGCAAGTTTTTCTTTCCCGTACATTATAACACATTATCACATTGGTGCAAATAATGCGTTAACCTTTCACATTGTGACGGGGCTAATGATGGTGAAAAATAAACCAGGCTTAGCTGATGCAAGCGCGTCTGCTATGGGGATGGATTGGGGGCTGGTTGTTGTTCTAGCGATTTTAGGTTTTCAGGGTGCAAGATATTATATTTCTTCGTCGTGTGGATGATCTAAACATTTAAAAGGCTTTCTCCCAGTACTTAGCTAAGCGCATTTGGCAAAAAGTGGCAACTTTTTGCCGTATTGAATAGAGCGCGCATTCTGACACCGAGGGCTGGAATTAAAATATTCTAAGGTAATTTTATTCTTGTTACTGTATTTGTAATTTCTAGCTTCTAATCTGTTGTCGTTCATAGCGTAGTTCGAGTATATCTAAGCTGACACGGAAGTTAGTAACGCTTACTTTATTAGTTTTATGATGGGTGATCTCTTGTGGTATTTATAACTATGCGCTACCGTGGTCGGATGACACGATCTACTCTACTTGTTTCGTGGCTTTCGGGCGGCATAAAATCTTTAACATCAAGGCTTTTAACTTGAACCATGCTAACTAGCTTTTGATTTTTATTTTGCACTTAAAATAAATTTTGCACTGCTATAAGTGTTCAAGTTTTCTCCTGAGGTCACCAAATTCTTTTAAAATCTTCATATAGCAAGAAAAAGCTAGAAACTTAAGCTTTATAAAATTCACGTCCTTAAAAGTAAGTTTAGTAAGTTCGTATAGGCCAGGTGGCTAGCCCTGGTGTCAGAGTTTTTAGGCCGCCTGAAGGCCTATGGCATGGCTAAACGGTTATTCACGTCCTAATTTTGTTATATTAATAAGTCATAAAAACCATATTTTAGTCCAATTCAACCCATATTTCAGATTTTAGGGAATTGATCATTTAAAAAGTTGCTCTCTGATAAAGTAATATTTCAATTTAGCATCTACAGCAGAGTAAGTAGTTGAATAGTATCACTACTATTAAAATTAAATACAAAGTCTAAATGTGGTCCTCAAGAATAACATTATTTCTAAATCGCTACTTCTCAAATGTAGAGCCCAACCCCATGCAGTAGGGTGCGTTACTGATATATCACGCGTCATATTTCCCGACTATATTACTGCGTGTAATGCAAAAATAACGGTGACTTTTCAGTTTCATACCTTGACGGAATAATTTCCTGTGTTTTTTTTCCTGTGTTTTTGTATTTTTAAACGAGTTTGCGAATGTAGTGCAGCATATGGATAGGAAAATTGTTTATATACATTTAAAATGAAAGAAAATCTTGCTAAATATTATATAAAATGGAAGACTGGCTAAATATTTCATCGCAGTTGTAAAATCGTTACTTTTTTGCACTGAAAATACGAGTACAAGCTAGCATTGATTTATTAAAATGTTTCAGAACTATACGTAACTATGCGTCGCATTTAGTCTGCCCGTGACCACGACCAATGAAACTTGGTCGAAACGTCGGGAGGAGAAAAAGAGGTACTTAATTAGCTCATATCTCAAGTTTTATTGCGCGATAAGTCCCGTGTAGTAGTATGATAATGTGTTCAAATCGCGAAAGTTTAAAAATAACAAATATACGTAAAGAATTAACGTCTAGTTTTTTTTTTGCATTTTATATAATATCAGAGAACATGTATTCAAACGCCAATAATAACAAAAAGTCTATATCTATTACATAGATTTTCCAGACGATACCATCTACTCGTCTCGTAATAATAGTAAGTATATCCTTAGTTTTATTTGCAAAATTTAATTTTCTTTAGTTTGATTCAAAAAAATCGAAATATTAGAAGTGACATCAGCTGTTAAAAAATGCAGAGATATTAGACAAAACAGTGTTTAAATTCGCTCCCAGTCACGTGCAAGCTGCAGTGATAGCCATTTGAAAACATTTTCAAAAGACGCGTTCTTTTCATAATGTTTTCCAACAGACAGAACGTATGTTTGCTATTTATTGCAGGTAAATATTTTATTTTTAAGCCTACAAACGGACGGAAACTCACGGCTGACCGATTGAATTTAGGTATATCGTGAAACACGCCATTGCCGCGCGTTGCCATAGTACCAGTATTTTCATTTGAAACGGTAGAAATAATTTATTTATCTACTTTGTTAGGGTTCCGTACCCAAAAGGTAAAAACGGGACCCTATTACTAAGACTCCGCTGCCCGTCCGTCTGTCTGTCTCCAGGCTGTATCTCATGAACCGCTATGGCTAAAAAGCTGAAATTTTCACAGATGGTGTATTTCTGTTGCCACTATAACAACAAATACTGAAAATAGAATAATATTAATATTTAAGGGGGGCTCCCATACAGCAAACATGATTTTTTTTTTGGTGAAGGGCTCCCATACGGTACGGAACCCTTCATGCGTGAGTCCAACTCGCACTTGGCTGATTATTGTGTTATGATGCGACAAGTCGATTTTTGTGTTCACTTTATGCTTATGCTTTACGCATGCCCTTGACAATTCAGCGCTTAGTATTTTGCACTGATAAAATGCAAAATTGTAAACAGTGTATGTACAGTGTATGTACAGTGTAATATGTACCTTATTAAGCTATATAAGCGTATACCAGATGCTAGCCCTGGTTTTAAAATGTTTAAGCCGCCTGTAGGTCACTGACATGGCTAAACAGTTGAAACATCCGGAGCCTACTATGTATTATATTAAAATGTTGAACTATACTCGTACCAATGCCAAACCCTGCGTGACACAGCAGTGCACTCCGCACTCTGAGATATAAAGATGAAATCTAAAATATCATGATTCTAAGATTTCTTTCTGGAAGCTTTGCTCGTCAATGAACGAATCTGAAAATTTGTGTCAATTACATTTTTTTTTTTTAAATAATTTTATTATTTTGAGCGTAAAAGTAGTAATTATTTTACGCATCAATAATAAGAAGGAACTTTTCGCCGTAACATCTGGCAACACAACAAAAACTGGAATTATTTGAAAGCAACGCAACACGCAAACAGTTCTGTTACGTTACCCTTATATTTGTTATTTCCAAGTTTGATACCGCTTTACGATGTGATAATGAAGGTATAAATTATTTTTGGACGTCGAGTGGCGAGTATAAACATAGGAGCTGTAAAATGAAACAATAAAGACGGTAGAAGTTCACGCAATTAATTCCTTTAATAATGGGCTAGTTTTATAGCGCCACTGCTCTGGAGTTTGATGGCTGTTGGTAAAATTGTGTAAAAACTAGTTTTAATTAATAAGTAATAAAGTATTTCATGGACAGCGTTCTCGTAATATTTTTTAACTGAACCTTTATCCTATGTATTTCGACTCGCTCGTAAGCAAATTGATTCATGCATGTTTGTTTAGGATTTCGATATTAAATGATCTTGTCAAATATTATTAAATTGAGCTGATAACTATTAAATACGTACCTGCAATTTTTTTCTCTAATATTTATTAAAGGGATTATCTTATTCTATTTGGAAGTGTCCAACCCAAAATTTCCGACGACAAAAAAAAAACAAGCAGGGTACCGATGTACCAAATTTCGTCAAGATTTATTGAAAAATGCGATGTGTCGGGCTTCTACTCGTACATCCATAGTAAAATAAGTTTTTTTTTTTGCTTCGCTCGCTCGGTCATGTATACTAGTCTACTACTCTTCTCTAAACTATAAATAAGTGAAAGGTCATTTTTTTTATATCCTTTCACTATCTACGAAAAATAAGAACCGATTCTATTGGAGATCTGTATAGGTGAGGCATACGTCTAGCAGTGGACATCTAATGAACAATGTTTAAAAAAAAATATGACCCATCTAGTTATCACGTCGGTTGGTCGATCTTCGTTGGTTCTTAGACTATTAATATGTCTGGAACGACACTGCAACGGAGACAAAAAATAACAACGGAATCTTAGAAATTGTCAAAACACAGAAAATTGAAACTACTTAAGTATCAAAAATCGCGAGCTTTTTCAGATTTTTACTATTATTTCAAGGTCAATGATATCTCTCCAGACAGAAGTTTTTCCGAACTGCACTTCAGACTTACATTTACGCTATCAGCAATTGTCTTTATAGCTTCAATCTGCACTTACAGAGAATCCCGTATATTGAATTATACTGAGCCTCTGAAACAATTTCAGTTCGACTTGGAAACGATATTGGTTTTCGCTATTTTTATTTCAAATTTGTATAAGCGATTTACTTTAGAATGGTGATCATGTTTTAGTGGCTTTATAGTTTGAGTTTGTTACAACGTTCGTGTGTTGATCCTGAATTGATTAAGTAACAGTGAAATAAAAAGAAGTTTTAAGAGATAACATAAAACAATACTACACTTACTAATCTTTCAATAACTGTATAAGGTGTTGAAATTAGTAAAAAATCGAATTGATATTCAGCTATGTGAAATCTCATTCACTCTAAGAATGGGTTTACACAACCGTCTTATCATACTCTACACGGGACTTATCGCGCAATTAAACTTGAGATATGAGCTAATTAAGTACCTCTTTTTCTCCTTCCGACGTTTCGACCAAGTTGCATTGGTCGTGGTTACGGGCAGACCAATGCAACTTAGTCGAAACGTCGGGAGGAGAAAAAGAGGTACTTAATTAGCTCATATCTGAAGTTTTATTGCGCGATACGTCCCGTGTAGTAGTATGATAATGTGTTAAAATCGCGAAAGTTTAAAAATAACATACACAACAGTCTATGAAAGGGTCCATAAACTACAAAGCATCTAAAGAAAACGAACGTTTCTTCTCCACTTCTTTAGGCGTTTGGAGTATGTCATAGTACCAAAAGGAGACAACAATGTAATGAACACGAAACAATCAACAACCGCGTCTCGTCACCGTCCAGCATCCCCCGGCCAAAAGTCCGGGCGCGCCGAAAACGTAGGAATTAATGACACCAATAAAATAAACGTGCGACATTCGTTTACACATCGCTCTGTTTATGTCTCATTTAAGACGACATATACTTTTACAACTGAGCCGTAAAAGTACGGTACAGTTTTGGGAGATAGTGCTCGAGCTTACGCCGGATTAATCGTCGCAAATGTGACGGACTTAAACTAAAATAAGTATGAATTTGGTGCATCGTAAATAGATACTATAACTGATGTTGTTCTTTAAGCTATTTCTCGTAAATACAAATTTATTTTCTATAAGACCTAGCTAAGTAGAGCGCGTAGATAAATTTAACCGATAAACGACACGACATGAGCAGGAGCTAAGTTCCAGGATTTTGCATCGGCACTCTATCAGCTCTTTTTAGGGTTCCGTACCCAAAGGGTAAAAACGGGACCCTATTACTAAGACTCCGCTGTCCGTCTGTCCGTCTGTCTGTCACCAGGCTGTAAACCGTTATAGCTAGAAAGCTGAAATTTTCACAAATGACGTATTTCGGTTGCGGCTATAACAACAGAATAAAATTAACTACAACAAACATGAATTTTTTAAAATTTTTCGCTCGATATTAATAATGGTAACAGGTAGATGCTTGAAATATTCACAGAATATTTAGTTGTATGAGCAATGTAATAATAAATAATTAAATTTAATTAAAATAAATATTGGGGGGCTCCTATACAGTACGCAACCCTGCGTGCGCGAGTCCTACTCGTACAAGGCCGATTATTATAGTTTATTGAAACCGCCATCATTATAGGATTTAAACATTTCTTTCAGTGATTTAAGCAGCATCAGGGATTTTGGGGACACTTGCGCTCATGGCTAAACAGACCAATGAGCTGTAGGTTCGATTTCAACATTGGCAAACAAGGTCTGGATTGCAATTTGCAGGAAATTTTAAGGATTTTGAATTGCTGTACTTACTTCCTTCACTTTTTACCCACGACGGAACCGAGATGGTTTATGCGTTTGGGGTGAGAGGATGTTTGTGCAAACCTAAGTTGCCATTTTTCGCCAAACCTACTTAACCAATTTGGATTCAGTTTTCAGTTATGAGTTTGATTTAAGTAGATTTGTGTTTTTTATGTTGTGAGACAGGTGTTACGGTAATAATATGGGGCGCTGCCGCAAGCATTTTAGAGCAAATCAATGTTGCCATATTTCTCCAAAACTACTGCTTCGATTTTGATGCAATTTTCTGTTGTAGTTTTGAGTTTGATTGATACATGTTTTAGATAGATGTAACGGTGATAATTTAAGCCAGCATCTCAAACTATAACGTTGTGAGTTTGAAAACTAACTGAAGATTTTTTTCTGTTCTAGCGTTCATAGCGTAGTTTGTCAAGATTATTCTTAACATCTGGTCCGTTAAGTCTTCGGATTGGTGATTTACAACTAAGCGTTGTCTTGGCTCAGATGTAATTTCGAATTGTTAGTCCAAGTTGTTTTAACCGCTTAGCCATAACGGAGACCTACGGGCGGCCTAAAAACTTACACCAGATTTAGACCTGTAGCCACCCGCTCCACACGAACTTACTTTCCCACAAGTTTAAATCGTCTGCAAGTTCTTTTCAATTGGAAAACCAAATAAAGTCAAATCCCCATCTTACTGAAACTAATAGACTTTGTTTAAAAGTCGCTCCATATCCATAATTCAAGCTTCTCTACTGTTTTCCATCGCCTCTACGACTCATGTGGCGCGCTACATCATCCGGGACTTAGGAAACCGATTCTTATGAAGCCGGCTAATGACACGGAATGGCTGACTAACAGAATTTACTTTCACTGGAGTTTGTCACGCCTTATAAACTTTTCCTGTTTAATATATTCTTTTAGGTAATTATTATGTCACTTTGAACGTATTTTTCTATGTTAAAATGTTTTTTAATCGTTACTGGGACATTGTGGTGGATATGGCTCAATTGCCTTTTGTACGCAGTCCTGTGTTTAGCGGTCGACTATCAGTGGTTGGTACAGAGAGTATGTATAAAAAGAACATTTTTTGTTAATTTTTTGATGCATAATCGAAGCTTGATTGAAAAAAAGTAAACAATCTTTTAAATTTCGTACATCCCACATTTATAAAAACAGTTTGGCGATGGTTTACTCGTTATCAAACGTAAGTAGGTATCTTACATCTGAGCAAAGATTTTAACGTTTGAGTATCTACTGTCTACTACGCAAATTGAATTATTGAATGCGGTATGACGTTCATCACAAATATTCTATGGAACATAAGGAACATTTAGGTACTTTCATAAGCAGATTCACTGAGCAACAGTGTTTCGGATATACAGTTTCTGAAACATCACGTACTTGTTTCCAGAAACAACACCGAAACAAACCCATAAACATGTTGTGTTTACAGAAACATAATAATTGTCTCTGAAACATTATGATTTGTGTCAGAAATATGTAGATTTTGTTTCTGAAACAGAGTTTATAAACAATTGTTACTCAGTCAAGGCTTAATGATGTTTTTTCATCTCAGTTTGAATCTAGCGGCAAATGTCAGTGTCTATTTATAATAATTAAAAAAAAAGAGCGTGTAACTTGACAGGCTATAGTTTTCCAAAAAAAAGCAATAAGAAGGGATATGCGTCTATCGTGTTCCTGAAGACTATAATAACACATATTTTAGTTTCCTCTGTTTTTACCTCAAGGATTCAAATCTAGGCTAAGACTTTAACAATAAAAATCCAATAGGTTTTTGAATCACATTACAGCGGTTTCACCACTACTTCAGTTAGGCTGCCTTTCCTCTCTCCGGCCCTTCGTTAACTTGGTTAAAATAAATTCGCGATAAATATTTTTCTACCGTCGTTATCGTCATGTCATAAATTATGTACGTGTCACAATAAACGCCATAAAACATGATATCTTCAAGACATGATTTATAGCTCACAATTAGTGTGATTTGTGAAGAATCACATTTGCATTAAAGAGCAAATTTGTCCATTACTGTTGCAGTAAAAATTTCGTCAACTCGTTGGGCGGCCGATGTCGCAAGACCAAAACTCTTTGATTTTGATTCAGTTTCGAGAACCACGTTAGAAATAACTGTTGAAAATAGCATATTAGTTAAGCTCGTTAGTTTTATTGTGTGACGATGGGTTTGATCACCAAGTTTCGGAGAAATGTCACTTATTTTTTCTTCCTTTTAAAAAATATTCATACATGTAGGTTTTATGACAACACCTGCAATAATAGGTAGATAACGGGGCTGAAAATATCGTTAAAATACATGTATCTGCAGATAAATTTTTTCGTCGAAGTTTTTTTTGTGTGCTGAGGGCAGTACTAGCAAAAGATAAAACAGAATTGGAATTTTAATTAATAATACAAAAACGTTTAATAGTTATGACACTTTTTTCAACTATAAAAGTACTATAATACTAGTAGGTACTATAATATATCTTATTATCATTTAACATTTTCATAACAAACAGATTTGTGATTTGCCTAAGTTTGCTACAGTTCATTTCAGTCTTTAATTTTACCTGAAGAAGAGTTAAGAAGAGAGTTTTAAAGTCACGTCAATTTGTCAACGTTTCCCAAAACTTTGAATCATGGCAGTTCAAAATACGGCACAATAATGATCATCATTATTATCTTCAGTCTGTACTGGCCTGCTGCTGGTATAGGCCAGTTCTTCTACCTTCTAGAGTTTGTGCAAAAAGAGGAGCGTCGTAGGTGAAGTCGCCCGTGTGCCATTTTACTAATTTTGTTACGTTGACAACACTGCTCTGTCATTGCTAGTACAACTAAAAATGTTTGATACTTAGTTTACACCGATTCGGTTTTCATCAGTACTCGCGTCTACCACGTAATGGGTACCTTGACTGCTGATTGAAATCTTATTGTTATTTCACCGCAACGTCACGACGGTTTTCGCTTTTCATAAACTCTACCTTGTACCATTATTTATTAGAACGTTTTCAAGATCTTGTTAGTTCCTTTTAACAGCTGCAATGCTACTTACTTGATATTCTGTGCTTGTACTACTTATTCTAAACTAAATACTTATAAATTGTCGTACGTGGCTCATTAAGGAACGGAAACAGATAAGAGCTATCCTATTGCAGAAATACCCTGACCTAATACGTTCTAATAAAATCACGAATTATGCAATCGTTTACCGAACAAGCTGTGTGGAAAACAATAAACTAAACACACGGCATCGTGTGAAAGCCGGCGCAAATGTTACTAGTGATGTACTTGTATCGATATATTAGAAGATATAAGTATTTTAGAGTTTCTTCGACCTTTAATGTACTCACTTACCTAAAGATAAAACTCGGCTATTTGAGCTTAATATACAGTATTTGTTAGTTTTTTTAGGGTTCCGTACCCAAAGGGTAGAAACGGGACTAAGACTCCGCTATCCGTCTGTCCGTCTGTCTGTCACCAGCCTGTATCTTATGAACCGCGATAGCTAGAACGTTGAAATTTTCACAGATCACGTATTTCTATTGCCGCTATGACGACAAATAAAAAAAGCAAAAAAAAAATTAAGGGGGGTTCACATACAACCAACCTGAATTTTAAACCGTTTTTAGTAGATGCTTGAAATTTTTATAGAATTATTATTAATTATTATAGAATTATATTAAGTAAATAAGTTCGTATAGGCCGGGTGGCTAGCCCTGGTGTCATAGTTTTTAGGCCGTTTTATAGAATTATATTTATAGTGAAATATTCTTTTATTTTAAATATAAATAATGAAATTAAGTTAAAACAAATATTTACAGGGGTTCTCATTCAGTACCTAAACGTGATTTTTTTGCTCTATATTAATAACGGCATCAGGAAGTTATATGAAATATTTACAGAATATTAAATTGTATATTCCCTTTAAAAATAAATAATTAAACTAAAACATAATATTTTAAGAGTCTAACTAAGGGATAAACTAAAATTAAATACTTATTTTAGTTATACCAAACTGACATTCCAGACAGCGTTCACCTCAATTTCACTTTTACTTACCACATGTCTTATTTTTGCACGTCATTTTACACGGAACCTTATTTTATCGATAAAGCAACGAAAAGCGCATCCCTATTTATCGAACCATCTAATCGGATTCATAGCAAGCACAGCATTGATATTACGGTGTTGCCAATAAGAAAATTGCAGTTCACCTATTGTTTTCATAAGATCCCCGATAGTGGAGCTCGTGGTTACTTTGTTATGGAAATAAAGGATTGATTTTTTTACGTAATGTATTAACATTTGAATATGCCTTTGATA
Organism: Hypomecis atomaria; assembly: GCA_964007245.1. NCBI lineage: Eukaryota > Metazoa > Arthropoda > Insecta > Lepidoptera > Geometridae > Hypomecis > Hypomecis atomaria. The sequence goes on from OZ023291.1 coordinate 16,154,560, forward strand.
AAGTCTAGTACTTATATCAATCAATATCATAATTATTAGCCGTAAAACCTCCCCTGCTGAACAGAAACTTTAATTTCTAAAGGTAAACTGGAACTGTAATGTACTGTACTAGCCTTTTTGATAGTCCACTGCAGGACGTAGGCCTACCCACGAAGGGTGATTGGGGCATATCCACCACGCAGGCCCAGTGCGGGTTGGTGAATTCACGTACGCCATCGAATTTCTTTTACGGACGTATGCAGGTTGCCTCACGATGTTTTCCTTCACTTAAATTCCAAGGAATTCATTGGTACGGGATTTGAACCCACGACCTCATGATTATAAGGCGGGTGTCATTACCACTAGACCACCACGACTTACGGCCACGGCACGGGCCATGGCATGAAATGTGGTACATGGATGCTATACCTATATTTTTGAAAGTTTTTTCCATTCACTTCAATGAAACTAGCGTGAGGATTCATTTTTAATTTTTTTTTTTTAAATGAAAACCGGATACACTCAAGATAACATTTGAAACGGCCGAGCCGCTATGCGCCCGACCGGTTTCGAAGTTGTTAGTACTTCTTCATCAGGGAATACGCGCGCCCATCGGGGGCGCGCGTATTCCCTGATGAAGAAGAAGATTACTTCGAAACCGGTCGGGCGCATAGCGGCTCGGCCGTTTCAAATGATAACGTTAGTGTATCCGGTTTTTCATATTAAAAAAAAAAGTTTTTTCCATTGTCGGCGATTTTTGATATATGATGATTTATATGGATATTTTCTCTATTTATCAGCCTTTTTCGTCAATATTTGGCATGGTTGTGTTTAATATTAAGAATTAAGAAATGATATTCACACAGGAAAAAAAATGTAATATTTAAATCACATCAACATACGTTTAAACACAACGTTCACAACGTTTAAATGAAATCGGTCAAAAGCAGGTCGACAATATATAGGCTTGTAAAAATTCAGTTATGCACATGCGAGGTCTTCTGTTCGGAGAATTATTTTATAAGTTATAATTATGTTTCTCTGTTCACTTTGTTGCTAGCATCGTACTGTTTTTGTTCAAGCACGATTTCTATTGAAGAAAATTGCGATCAGTGCGCAAATAAATGCTGCCAAATTTATGCACCCAGTTTTAAACATCTTTATACAATATACAACAACAATGAGGGTTCATTAGTTTAAGGCACCCGCACCCGTTTAATGCAAAATGTAGGAAAATGTTTGCTCAAACGTTCACAAACACTTATCATGACATACCATTAACACTAGTCGATGCATGTTTGTAGATGGGGTTGGATTAAAAAAAACAACATAAATGACAAATAATTACTTAATTATAGTACGGTAAGCGATAGAATCCAAAGAAAAGATGAAAATAAGATGAGAATTGTCGTCATTTTAGCTTATCTAATTTTAAATTGAACGAGAAATAACAATAGGGGGAAAAAATAAGAAAAATTGACATTACATTCCAACCGCTTGTTATAAATATACAGGGTTATTTATAAACAATTAGCATCCTTTTAGGGGCTTATTCTGTACATCAAAACTAGCAACTTTAGCTCTGCGACATTTGTCAAATATTAAAAAAAAATTGTGTTCCATAGAAAAATATCGTTCACCCGCGACCAAATGTATGGAGCAGCTGATATCTTTTTTGAGTTTTGACAAAAGTCGCAGAACAAAAGTTGTTAGTTTTGATGTGCAGAATAAGCCCCTAAAAGGATGCTAATTGGTTAGAAATACCCCTGTTTATCACTGTACTAATCCACGCGTTTTCTATCAAAACAAAGATCCAATAACACATTTTCCAAAATAACCTATATTGGTAGCCACATTAGTAGTTACTATATTGTAGTCACAAGATAATTCCACCAAAAATGCATTTTCAACATAAAAAAAAGTAAACTAACTACCATTTGCTACAATGTGACAAGTTATAAAATCCACACTACAAACACTGGACGTGCTCTATTACAACTGAACAAGGTCCACAATGCAACTTTAAAATTTTCCAAAATTACGTTGGCAGTTGTCCCATGTTGTAGTCATTAACAAGATAATACCGTCGGGGATGCGTTAGAAAATGGAGCAAACATGCCCACGGAATTGCAAATGTTAGAACTTATTTGTTTTACAAACCTCAACGGTACAGTAACGTGCAGGAATGAAATAATATTCTTATCTGAATAGGAATTAAGTCTAATTTTTCGTTTTGAAAAATATCAGGATAGTAATTTTTGAACTTCGTCTTATTAAGAAGATCTAAAGTTTTAGAAGATAGAAATATAGCTAGGATAGTTTAACCGTGCCACGCATATCGTTCTAATGCAATTGTAAGTTCATGGTTTCAAATCCTGGCGCTTTACTTACCAATAAGTTTTTAGGACTTATGTAGGTACTTACTTATTTTCACACCACTGGATTTTAAAGCAAGATAATTTTCTTAAGACCTAGCCTAGCCCAGAGAAGAAATTAGTGGATGTGATCCTATGTAATCTTCGAAGGCAAGCTGTTATAAAGTAAATGCCTTTAAAGACTTAAGCAGTACAATACAGTCAGTCGTTGGAAATATAGATTCAAAGTTTGAGTAACCAACAGTAAAATTTTCGTTTATGTTTAGGGGATACGTCAACTTGAAACCTGCAACTGAGGAAGTTGAATTTTATTTTCCACTGCCTACTTTATCAGAACAGTAAAAGCATACATTTTTTTTTTCTTTATAAATAACGCTAAAAATATAATTACTTTACTTATCTTTCCATTTGCATGCCTTTTTATTGCATTCTCTCTGAACAAAGACGCTTTACACAAACAAGAAACATTTATTCAAACTTTCCTCCTTCATTTTCTTTCTGTATCTGTTTACAATACAACTTTATATCATAGAGAAGAAAATTGGCTTAATAAATTTCCCCAAATTATCATAATTCAGTATTAACAGTCTCAAATTCCAGTCAACCCTTCCCGCAAATAAATTTCATTACTGAAAATACACAGCAGCCTAATAGCGCACTCAGAACACCGATCTGATAATTTGATATACACCATAACACCGAAATATTTGAGCAATTTGCAACTCTATTCTGTTGCAATAACAGTGGTATCATAGACGTAGTCGACGATATAGGGGGCCTAATGGAAGTGTGAAATACGATAGCATTCGGGAGAATACATTATTCAAATTTAGTAACAGCGTTTTTATTATATTTTCGAAGATGCGAAGATGAGTGTGCCTCTAACCTGTTCTAGTTGGAAGCGATAAAATTTTGACATGGTTTTAGTAACGTTTTAGCTTTTTAGCGTTGATGGAGCCACTCACGTTCAGAGAAATAAAAATTTCCGCGGATTTCAGCAGAGTTAATTTTTAGGGTTCCGTACCCAAAGGGTAAAAACGGGACCCTATTACTAAGAATCCGCTGTCCGTCTGTCTGTCTCCAGGCTTTATCTCGTAAACCGTTATAGCTAGAAAGCTGATTTTTTCACAGATGATGTATGTTTGAATACTTAAAACATACAACAAACCTCAAGAAATGTTTGGTCGTTTTTCGCTTGATTTTAAAAGTGGTAATCAAATCAAATCAAAATTTGTTTATTTGTCAAAATATTGTCTTACAATGTAGATGCTCGAAATATTCAGAGTATTAAAATGTATATTAACTTTACTGTATAATAAATAATTAAATTGAAATAAAAAAATATTTATGGGGGGGTCCCATACAGTGCGGAACCCTTAGTGCGCGAGTCCGACTCGTACTTGGCCGATTATTTACCAATACTCTTAGGTAGCAATTTGCGGTTCTAGTCACTATTAAAATAAGTTATTTTAGATTTTTTAGCGTAGTTCCACTGGACTTGCCCACTGTGTATTTCACTATTGAACAAAACGCGATTCTCTATGTGGAGCTAGAAAAATGTTGTCTTACGACTCAAATTCACCTACTGTTGAAGGTTTTGCAACAATAGGTAAATTTGAGTTCAAATTGTTTTCAAGAAATTCAAAATGTTTTTAACAAATATCGTAAACATAAAATGTGTTTATATAAATAGGAGTGAGTGCTAAAATCAATAGATTGTATTACTTTATATTTTTTCCATATTGATTGCAGTCATGTAAAAGAACACTCAAATCGTATAATATTTAAAGGGTAGTTTTCAGCTTATTGTTTACTAGCTGACCCGGCGAACTTTGTTTCACACAATATCTTTTATAAATTATAGAACATGTGACATAGACCATAGACCATTCTGATGAATAAGCATTACTATTGCAAAGTTTTATTTAAATCCTTTCAGTAGTTTTTTGCGTGAAAATAAGAAAAGTGTTGATGGATATATTCTCAGTTTATTGTACTTAGCAATTTAAGTTAGATTTATATTACTTATTAGCCCATTAGCTAGATAGTATTTTTTAAGGAATGCTCGTCAGTGTTGCACAAACAAAAAAAAAGAAAAACCTAATTAAAAAGTAACAACTTGCTAAAAATTATAAAAAACGATACGCCGAATTTAAGATATATGGAAAACACATACGAGTAGGTACTTATGAAATATTCCTTCTGCAAATTTTCAAATATTATTATGTAGTCTATAAGCAGAAACTTTTAAAAATACAAAGGAAAGAAAAGACCACCCAATGTATATTTTTTCCGTTTGTAAAGCTTTTTCTCACGTCTGAAATCTGTTTGAGAGTGTCAAACACGTGTCGTTGATATCTATGTTTGTTGGCAAACATAGTTGTGGAGACATCTCTCAAGCAAACTATGTTACGTCATGTCATGTAACTTTCTAAATTGTTGTCCAAAAGTTTTTGGCTTGATAACGTCTTATAATCGTTAAAATTTAATTAATTAATTCGTTATTAGCGTTGGCACCAAGCCTTTCGAGTCCACATTTCTCATACGAACTGCCAGAATGTGGAAGGCTTTGCCTGATTCTGTCTTCCCGCTAAAGTACAATGTAGGTGTCTTCAAATCCCGAGTAAATAGCTATCTTCTAGGTAAGCGTACGATACACGATATAGTATGTAGTCAAACGCAAACCTATAAGAAAAAAAAATCGATGAACGCCGGCTTCACGCACGAAAAAGTGTCACGATCCGCCTGAGCCGAGGGTGCAAGCGAGACCGCGGTACAAACGATAGAGAGGCACGATCAGCCCAAGCGTTCGGCTTGTTTCAGTAGTTGATTTAACAATGTTTAAAGACGTTATCACGTAAACATATCGCCCGTAAACCGAGTTTACAGACAACTAATGCTTTTTAGGGTTCCGTACCCAAAGGGAAAAACGGGACCCTATTACTAAGACTTCGATGTCTGTCTGTCCGTCTGTCCTTCTGTCACCGGGCTGTATCTCATGAACCATGATATCTAGTCAACTGAAATTTTCACGGATGATGTATTTCTGTTGCCGCTATAACAACAAATACTAAAAAGAAAATAAAATAAATATTTAAGGGGAGCTCCCATACAACAAACCTGATTTTTCAGACGTTTTTCGCTCTATATTAATAATGGTAACAGGTAGATGCTTGAAATTTTCACAGAATACTTAGTTTTATATTCACTTCAATAATAAATAATAAAATTAAATAAATATTTAAGGGGGGCTCCCATACTGTACGGAACCCTCCGTGCGCGAGTCCGACTCGTACTTATCCGATTATTTTAATTTCTGGTGTATTATTATTTAATGCAACTAATGTATTTACACGACAGTATTTAAAAAATGTATTTACACCGTAGGTACAGGAGTTTTGGCGAAACAAAATCGTGAGGCAATTTGCATACTTCCATAGAAAGAATTAAATGGCGATACGTAATCCACCAACCCGCACTGAGCTAAAGAAATAGGTGTACCCCAATTGCCATTTGAAGGTAAACCTGTGCTCTTGTTCAGTTGAGGCCAGCGCAGTAGGTAAAGTACAACGATTGTATCAATTTTTGATGCAACGCATAAAAATTTATTAGAAACATATTTTTAGTACTTACCTACTCTGAAACAGATTTTTAACCGACTTCCAAAAAGGAGGAGGTTGTATGTTCGTCTGCTTATGTTTTTTTTTTGTAATTTTTGTCGATTTTAAAGCCGACTGTGAACCAATTTCCAAAGTTTTTTTTTTATTTAGAAAGGGTATACTCTCGCAGAGATCCCATTTAAATCCTCACATAGTATAAAATAAAGTCGCTATTTTTGTCTGTTTGTCTGTATGCTTAAATCTTTAAAACTACGCAACCGGATTTTGATGCGGTTTTTTTTATTGGATAGAGTGATTCAAGAGGAAGGTTTATATGTATAATACACCTGTGCGAAGCCGGGGCGAGTCGTCTAGTACTTTATAAGATTGAAATCACCAATAATGTAAAAGTTGTATACATCGATTCGAGCGATCTATTCGAATTTTGTACACGATGGAAGTCGGTTTTACCATTTTTTGCGAAAAATAATTATAGATAACAGAGACATAACATAGAATAGTGACTTAGTACTTGTGACTTTACAACTTAGTTTCACCCGAAGTTTTATTCTGAACATCTATCAAAAATAGTTACATCAGACTAATTGGAACAATTACCTAGATAGTTTTTAACAAATTTACGTCACCATATTTGTCCCATAAAAATATTGTAGCAGTTAAGTAATTAAATAAACTAGATTAATACTGATTATAAATAAGAGAATTAGTGTTCTTATATTTTTACTACTCAAGTACTTACAATATCGGTTGACAGTGACATCACTATCAATTCAACCCAACCCTTTCCGTCTTCCCTTTCAGGGTAAATGGTGCGTAGAAAAACTTCTTCGTCATGGTTCTGAAGAGTTTTGACGTCATAATCGTTTTATTTTGAATGTCTATTATTTATTTATACAGAGTGGAGAGCTGACGCCGATTTTAAATGAAATTACATATTTTTCCTTCTGTTTTAAAGCAGTCCACATATTTTGAATTTAATAAATAAAGCACGCTGTTTACTAATTATGTAGGTACAATTTACTAAAACAACTTTTTGGAGCAATTTTACAGTAGTCGAAATAGCTAGAATATTTAGTTATTTTGATTAGTCTTCTACAAAAATTACATGAATGAGTTCCATTATTACAAAGTATGATGCCTAATTATTTTCTTTGTTTATTTGAAAATTTAGTATTTTTCTAATTTGAGGATTTTTTTTGTTGTTTTTTTTTATAAAGACTGGTTACTAGTACTAATTGTGGGTCGAATTAATGTCGACATCAGTTCTCTACCCTGTATAACTTGTTAGATGAATTATATGGTCCAGAAAATTACTAATAGTTATCATGTCTATAACCAATGGCTACTATAGGATCGCTGTAATTGTCGAAACAGCATGAGGTATTAAAAAAGGTCTTGCAAAGTGGGCTCAGACTTTGTACAGTAGCTCAAAAAATCCATCAAAACGCGCAGATTAAAACAACCGCATCGAATGTTTAATTTGAATGGAATATCATATTTTCTAATAGGCCGCCGTCACGACACCATATTTTACAAGCAATGTCAAAAGATATCCAAAACTATATAAAGAAATTCCTTAAAACTGTGATTTTTACTAAATAAAATTGCAGAAAAATTATTCTCAAAAACAAATAAAGCAAATAATTAAATACTGTACCAGGTAATGGCCCAAGCTCTATATATTTTCGAATGGATACCACGTAATGACAAACGCAACGTATGACGTCCACCGAAATGGTGGACCGACGATATAATAAAGAACACAGTTATTATTGTGCTAGCTGCTAGCTGCTTTCAAATAGTCTCATTAGAAATCCTTAGATGACTAGTCTATGTATGGCCGTATATGTCCTACAGCTTGATAAAAATGATGATGGATATTTGTAAAATGGTTTGTTAATAATACTAGGAAACCAAATAATCGTCACTGTGTAAAAAAGTATGGTGTTTACTTAAAGAATCTGGTTATTACAAAACAATGTTGCGCAGACATATTATGCCGTTAACTCAATAATTTAGAATAGGTATACCTAATACAAGTATAGCTAAATCGATTTTTTTAAAGCATACCAGCACGTCTCCTTTACCTACTTGCGACCACATTAGGCGGTCTTTATCAAGATAGAGTACCATTTATTTGAGCTATTTAACATTTAAACATATTTGTGTCCCCATTTTAAGCCCTCAATGAATTGAATACTCAAGGCAAGAGGCCCTGTTCCACCAAAGTGGAATTCGCTAGTGATCTGCCGTATTTTAACAGTGTAATTGAAGCAAACCACGACAAAGCAAATCTGTCTGCCAAACACATCGGGACCAGATCCTCAAACACGAGGAATTGAGGGCCAAAGACATCACACGTGCCCCCCAGTCATCAAATGCAACTCACTGTTATCAGCAGGTAATAGTACTTGTCAATACAGTGGCAATGACAGAAAAAAATAGGCAATGATGACCGTAAGGATAGACTTTAAAAAAAAATTAGACACGTATTTTTTCTTTGGTCAATTAAACAAAAATTGATGAAGATAGCCCGTCAAAGTTCCGCGTGACGTCACAAATATACAAATGTCCAAGTCCATACAAATGTAAGTTTAGACTTCTGTAAGAGAGGTGTCTTCACGACTCCCACTCCCAAACTTAGACAAGGTTTATCTTTGTTATTTGTTGTTTGATTGACAAAAGAAAAAAAATACGTGTCCAATATTTTTTGATAGTAGGTACGAGTAACTCACGGGCTAATTATATCATTGATTTTTTAGCCAGTCATCATGTCTATTTCACATATGCATAGGTCCCTATGATGACTAGACATACGTTAAAATTCGCGTTAAGTCACCTCTCCGTGAAAAGTATAGCAATTTTATCAGAGAAGCTACGCTACGCGCCCCCAAGACAAGAGACAAGACAAGACTAACAAGATTTAGCGTCCTAAAGTTTTAGTAAGAGTAAATCTAAGTATTTGTGTCCTAAATTTTTTGATAATCTAACTAACGGACTAATTATAATAATGATTTTTTTACCCATTCATCATGCGTAATGGATATGACTAACTATATTTAACATAAATGCTGTTAAAACTATGCAAGATTTAGCGTCGTAAAGTTTTAGTAAAAGAAAATCTAAGTATTTGTGTCCAAATTTTTTGATAATCTAACTAACGGACTAATTATAATAATGATTTTTTTACCCATTCATCATGCGTAATGGATATGACTAACTATATTTAACAAATGCTGTAAAAACTATATTAGTTGTATAGACTGGTGGCTAAGTATGATGTCTTGTCTGAGTTCTTAGTCAGTCTGAGGCATAGCTATGCGCTCAGTAGTAAATACCACTCGTGGTCACTACTGACTATGCAGACTGACTGACTATACCAAACTTCGGTTATCGGTAACACCTAGTTGGTCTACGCTATGAGCGCAACAAAGACCTGTGTGTTGAAAAATAGCCTTCTAACTTTTCTAATAATTACCCAAAAATGAGATTTTGCATAAATTAATGCCGTTGTTTATTAAGTTAAGTTAAATTCTGCGTGAAACTCAAGGAAAGTTACTAAAATTTAAAGATAACATCAATTATTATTCACAAAGTTTACCAAAATTAACTTGCCAAAATATTGAGGTAAATGCTAATCAAATACATTTTTTATTTTGAAAACTTTTGAAGTTGTTATTTAATATTTAGTCACAACAGCTAAGAGTTAATAGGTATGGATTTTAGAAAAATGTGTAGATAAATTCAAATTCAATTTATTAGGACAGCATTTTGGGAGAGCAATAAAACAATTTTATTTTTTCTGATAAAATAACTGTTCCACGTGCAATCTGAGCAATCTGATATATTTGTCGTAAAGTGTCCATACAAAATGACTAGGTAGGTTAAATTTTTCATAGTACAAAGGGTGACAAATGACAAGACGTGACTATAAAACTATTCCTGAATATCATTACAAAGCAAAAATTTAAAATTTGTATGGTCAACGCACACTCGATTGTGTCGCAGCAGCCTCACTTGCCGGAAATTTAAAACGCCTACAAAAATTATATAATTGCTGAACGTGGATTGGTATGCATTTACCCCGTGAAAATATTTACCGTTGACCTAGCCATCCGTATTCAAACGTAGTGTTATTTTGGGGTAGAGTTTGCTCTTTGTCAATTATCATTCACTTGTTTAAGACAAACAAAAGACGGACTAACTTTAACAGAGAGTGATCCATAGTTAAAAATAAAAGAGATAGTTCAAAAATATGTCGAGCTTAGGCCTTGACCATGTACAATATTTAGTTTTATGTATTGGAAAATGATTTTAGTATTATTTGCTTTAACTACAATCTGTATTTAGTAGTTATTTCATATTTTCCGATTTTATTATTAATATTGCTTGTAAAATATGGCGGCTTGATGGCGGCGTGATGGTGGTTTTGAACAAAAATAATATTGGAAAATATGAAATTACATAATAATGAAGCATTAAATAATTGTTTTTCTGTGAATTTGTTTACCATATTTTAACGCATTTTTGGGCTATTGTACAAATATGGGCCGAATTTTCAAAATTATCCTTGTGTCTAACTTTTCTTAACTAGCAACACCGAACCACAGACTACAGACCCAGACCCGCCAATCTAATTGGTAGCCAGCGGGGCGACACTTAGTTTGCATAAGCCCTTACTGTAGCTTTATTTTTGCACGTACTCAATTTCTCGCCTCACTGGGCGTCGCAGAGAATAGATATTAATTTACATGAATAAATAAAATTTGCATTAAAAGCGCCCTAGAAGTTGTTGGTACACCGTTACTTGAGTGCATCTAGTTGTTTTACTGTAATACGAGTAGCTCTAAGCAAAAATGAGTAAAAATGCATCAATTAGGTGAGCTTGATATCGATTTTAAAGTAAATAAGAATACATTAATGTTTGTTACTCAGAATTTTCACTTGAAATGCAAAATTCTGTGGGTTTTATATGACAACCCATTAGTGTTAGTCACTACTACTTATCTACGGCATGCTTTGGACTTGACCGTGACTATTGATGTTGATTTTAAAATTAAAGTGTTCGTAGTTTTGATATTATGAATCAAGTCTCTTAAAACATATTAGTGTTTGTTACTTAGACTTTTTTTTAAAGATTTGTAGCCGAATTCACTCAACAAGTTTTTAACTTGACTGTGACTCTCTCATAGACTTAGACTATCACAGTGACAGTGTGTATAAGATTTGGAAAAAGCTCATAAAAGCCATCAATAGAGTTATTTTATACTGATGTTCTGTAAAAAAGGTTTTTAATCACCCTTGATATAATCACACGTTTTACTTAAGCCACGTTACAAACTTTTGAATTCTCAATCAAGTTTTCAACCAATCAAAGTATCTTTTAAATGAAAAAAGAGCTCGCAGATTAACTTATAAACTTTCCAAAGTTGTCCTAATAAAGTTTCAGTTAAACCAATAACATTTAATTTAACCTAGACTAGCGAGATAGCAATCAGGCGTCTGCAAGAATAACAAACGTCGCGACCTTTATTAAAGTTAATTAAAGCCATGAGAACAGGACTGGGCTGTATTGGAAGTAAAGTGGTATTAGATCAAGGTCAAGGACCAAGGACCTTTTGATTACTGGCCTAATTGAGATCTGATGGATTTTAATCCCAAACTCTTAAGTTATATTCCCAAAACTTATAAATTAGTTCTTTTCTATAGCTAAGCTAGAGTTCATTGTTAACTGCTGCTAGCTTCAGAACGATTGTAGAAAAACAATTACGTGTATAAAAATAAATTATTAAAATTTAAAAATAGAAGCTTTTGAGATCTTTACTTATATAGGTACATACGAGTACATCCATTGCAAGTAAAATAAAAGCTTGTAATGAATAATACATTAGTTTTCGTAAGACGAAATCCAGGATCAAGAGTGAATTGTCGTTTTTAACAAGTATAATAATAGTTATGTGCTTGTTGTTGTTGTTAGCTGTTGTATCTTACTGCTGGCCAAAGGCCTCCTGATCTTTCCAATTTTTGCAATTTTGTGCTTGTGTACCAGTTACTTCGTCTTGTTCATTTTATTCATATCTTTCGAAGCCTGCCAAGTAGCTGGACTGAGTTGGGACGCCACTTTTTGGTGATTTTTGCCCATAATTTTTCCGACATACAGCTCACAGGGCCGGCCCAGTTACATTTCAGTTTACTAATTATGTACTAATTTTCACATATACTAGATGTTTAACGTCAGGTATCCTAGTAGTATAGCGACCACTTTTTCAGGCAGTGTGATATGTATAATAAGGATTTTTATATTCTAGTAAATTTCATAATGACCAGTTTTTGTTATTTTGTAGGTTTGAATTGAATTGAATTTATTTAATTGTATAATAAACAGAGACTTCTTAATAGCTAAGTATATACCCTGCCTAGTAGAGCATAGAAAACTTAATAGATAAATGCTAAAACTAATAATCTCATGAATTACTTACTAAGCTTATCATGTTTGACAATTTGTTGCCGCTATTTCAGGGTTGGTTTCATAATAAAATTTGATAAATAAACAATTTAAATAATTATTATTTCGGTTCGCATAACTTATTAACTTATAACTTTAAATTACAGTATATTGGGGATTCCTTTTAAGCAAAGGTTTGTCTGTATCAGGCAAACCTTTGCTTAAAAAATAAATGATAATGAGAAATCTAGAGCTAAACTATGTCCATCGCCTGAAAATTCGTCTTGTACACAGATACTCTCAAAATAATATAAGCTACATAGTTATACTAACTTTATGAATAAAAACGTTAACCAGACTTTGTCTCTACCAACTCACGACCAACGTAATCCAGTAGGATCGTAGGGTTCAATTCGTCATAAAATTTATTGCCATGCCTCCGCCGCGCAAAGAGATTGGAAAAATTGTTTTTAGCCATTCTCTTATTACATGTTCGGACTTCTCCGACCTTTGTGCGACTTGCCCTTGCCTAGGGGTGTGTCTATTGGCTGTCTAGTTTAAAATATGTCCTAATTTAGTAGAAGACAAATCTTTTTGACCTAAGCTGCCCCTGTAATGATGCCTAGTTGGATGGTACCCATTTTTTTGACCACACATTTTGAGATTGCTTTTTTTACTGAGGTAGTAGATATAAAATTGTTCTGCCGTTAATATCTTCTTATTCATCCACTTCATTGCTGAAGGTCTTGCCCGTCTTGAAATGCTCTGATGGAGTCAGTGCGACCCGTTTCCACGCGGCTATCTTCGGTTTTCTCTCAGAGCACTGTAAATTGGAAGCCCGGTTATCACCCTGATTTGATCAGACCAACGGGTGGATGAGTGTCCACCTGGACTTTTGCTATCTAGTTTCCCAACTACAACCAGGTTTTTAAAATTATCTGGCTGCTTACGGGCAATGTAACCAAAGTAAGTTAAGACTCGTCGATAACAAATAGTGGAAAGCCTAGTTTTAATTTTTAGCTGCTCAAGAATGGATTTATCGGTGCGTGTCACTGTTGTTCAGTTTCTACGACGATGATTTTTTTCAAACACCATCTGCAACATCCATCACCCCCATTCCAACTCCAATATCCATCAATTCCTTACTGCTCTGTTACCAATATTCTTTAATAGCTGCAAGTCAGCATATGAACTGGAGACGTGTCGTTCCGTACAAGCTTAACGTGGAAACCCTTATGTTTTACTGCCCCAATAAAACCGTTGAGTATCCACACTAGGGTCCGTAGAAGCCTGCAGATCCGAGATACGTAACCACTTTACCGTATAAGGTAATCCTTCGGCCGCGAATCGCCCTCTGAAATTACACTAGGAGAAGTTAATGGAAAGCTATGGTTTAAGCGGTAGAACAATGTCCTTTTGAAGGACTAAATGATTTCGTTTAGTTTTTATGGGGGTCCCTTTTTGGGAAGCTTTAAATTGTCTTTTTGCGGATACAAGACTCGTAACTAAATTGTTTTTGTACACCTCTCACAATGCATTTTTTTGTTGAGAAACAGCGTCCCTTGTCGAGAAATTGTTTTGAATTATTTAATCTTTACTAATTATAAAAGTAACGTATCACCTACAATTAGCTTGAGATGAAAGTGTCTAGTAATATGTCTAAATTTTGGTAACTCGAAATAAACAAAAACCTCGGTTAAAATCCGCAAACACTAATATGATAATCTGACTTTGAAATCGAAATGAAAAAAAAATCAAAGATTATTTTAAGTTGTCTAGATTGTCTAGACGAGCTAAAGAAAATTCACTACATTGTTTTATATTACATTTAAAAAGACATGAAATTTTAATGAATTATGGAAAGCTATATTTTGTATTTTAGGTCGCTTCAAGAAAAACATGAACTTAATGGACAACAACGTGAAAACTCGTCCGGTGCTACAGTAAATTATCTACAAGTGAAGGAAACCTCTTACCCATCAGCAGCACCATAAACCTGTTTGCCTCATTAATTACAAGGTTTTCAAAAATAAACCTAGTACGAAATTAATCTATTAATTTATTATTTTCGTTTCAATGTGAGTCCGGATTTACATTCCCTTTCATTGAACTGTTACGAACATTATGGATATTATATGGCGCGGCCTCTCGGGCCTTATTGAGCTCTGATTTTATTTCCACTCCCATTTTACTACTAAGATCACAGAGTAAATTTCACGTTGATGGATATTTTACATAGTAACGTAAGCCAATCCTCAATCTCTCGACCTCTCTTTATGTACAAAAACGAAGTATCCATCACGTCCATAGCAGTATAAACAAGACCAAGTCTTGGGGCAGTTGAAAATTCTTGCCTCTGTGCAAAATGACGTCAAACTTGTACACAACGCACAGAAACTACTGTGTTATCTACGATATGAACTGGCATAATTTAAGGAACATTTGCCCTATTATTCAACTTATTTGAAATTTTGTACCAACCATCTTTTCAATAGCTATAAGACACTTCTTAACATAGGCCTTCCACGGATCTTCCATAAGACCAGTTGAAAGCAGCCTGCAAGAAATTTTGTTCAAACAGTAGTTATTTAATTTTACCTACATACTTATTAGATAGTTCAGTTTCACAATTAGATTGCTTTGCAATATGGTCGGCCATAATAAAGCATACCTTGTTTTGCAACACATTATCAACTGTATTTCCTTAATAGAAAAAAAATAACTTTGAAATAATTTATTGATATGTCGAATTAAAACAAGAAACTTACAGATTTACACCAAGATACTTAATCCACCAATCGGCATTGGGCCAGCGTGGTGGATATGGCCTGATCATCCTTCATGGGTAGGCCTACGTCCTGCAGTGGACTATTAAAAAGGCTAATACAGTAGGTACTTACAGATAATGCCATCTCTATGCTTAATGCTTATAGCCAGTCCTCTCTGTAATACGAGTACGTCCATGATCACACGTTACAAATCTCGTATTCTTTATTTACCCAATTCCTTGGGCATACAGATCGAATGAAACCAATTTTTTAGGGTTCCACTTCTAAAGAAACTGTGACCCACATTTTTGGGTCTGACCTACGTGAAGTTTGAGCCCTTTGTAACCGTGTGATAGATTATTCTTGCTTATTCACTGACCCAGAAGCCTTAGAGTGTAAGTAAGAAGTGTAATGATGTGTATTTATGATCCATGTTCAAAGTAAGCACTCATAGTACAGGACTATTAGTAGTCTACTGAAAACAGTTTCACATACCCATCTAGAGATAATGTTTTCTTTAAAATCCAAGTAAGATAAAATCAACCCAAACATTCTACTTTTTTGTGACAATGGTTTCAAAATAGCTCTTGAATTATTTTTCCCAATATTTGGCTACTGCGACTCCAGGTATAACTTCGTACAGTACATTTTTAACCGACTTCCAAAAAGGAGGAGGTTCTATGTTCGTCTGTATGTTTTTATTTTGTGTATGTTCATCGATAATTTCACCAACTGTGAATTGAATCGAAAAATTATTTTTTAGTCCGAAAGGGTATACTCCCGAGGTGTTCCTATTTAAATTTTACAGAAATTGGCTATGCGGTTTTTGAAAATTAAAAATAATGTACTTTATTTATTCGAGCGAAATTTTTGAATTTTGTTCACGATGGAAGGCGGTTTTGCCATTTTTTGCGAAAAATAACTGTTAAAGGTACAAAAGCTCAGACACTAAGCGTGGAAGCAGGTGCTCAAGAGCTCTAAAAACACATTGTACCCTTCTTCAAAATACCTTCAAAAACAGAGATATATACACATACAAACATCAATTCTTCCTGTTTTCCCAGCTTCAGTGGTAATGCATGCTTACCAAATCCTGGCTCACAAAATCAGGCCCAATAATAAGTACCTCGAAATAACCATGTTTTTCCACCTCGTATTTTCCGTATTAAGTATTTTGTTGAAAGCCCTTTTCTAGCCCCAACCCTCTTTGTTGCGGATTCGATATCATCCCTTCAAAATTATGAAAGTGTATAAACATTTTCACGCCCTACGATTCACCCCCTCATTTCCACATTTCCCGTCTCGAAGTTATTATTATCAAATCAAGTTATAGATAGACGCAGTATATTTGTCAAGCAGTATGTGATGTTCTGCATCTAAAGGATTTTTTCTCTGAAACATTTGTGTCATTACCAAAATCTCTTAGCAATGCAGTTGGAGCAAATAAACTTTTAAAAACCTTAATTTTGATCTCAGTTTCCACATTTTAGATATAATAGAAATGCTCGCAAAATTACTATATCAAAGAGAATTGCTATTATTATTTTTTTTCAAAAAAATTCTGGTCATAATCAGGAAACTGCATTGGTCGTACTGACAAAAAATTATGGCTGTTTTCTTATTTAATTGAAAATAATACGTATGACATGTTAAACGCTCCGTAACAAATGAAATTATAATGTTATATTGAGATAGGTAAGAAACGACAATGTCATATAATGTGATATTTGTACAGTTTTTTCTTCTATAAAATCCTTAGAATAAATAATAATTGCTTTAATTTTTTTTTGCCAAATGAACACAATATTTAAAAATGAGCAATTTAAACACAATTTGTACAAAGTAATACACAAATAAGGGATATTGTTTGCGTAATTCGGCCCTTACTGGTAAAACACAACATTTCCGTGCTCTATATCATACCCATACTGATTGTATCTGTACGGAACTGTAGATACCAAGTTAGATAAAAGTGGCATGTCTGTTATTCTCCCCTACAATAATGGAAAAATGAGTTAGGTATCGAGAATCTAAATCATTGTTTTATGATACTATAATTCTGTTTTGAGGGGACCGAATAAAATTCGTGTCGTGAACAATGATTTGTTCCACGGGAATAATGATATGCAAACAAAAAAACCTTAAATGTAAAATTAATCTCTAAATTGTGCTCAGTGATATTATTGGCCATGTGCTTACCCTGTACTAAGCCAAAAGGGGGATGATTAAGACCATCATTATCAACAACTTTTACTACAGGGCCAACCCAAAATTCTAGAAAAAAAAGTCAGCTGTACCATACTTGGTTTGTGTATTATTCTATTTTTAGTTGTTTCCTTGTTTTGTTTGTGTGTACCTAATTGTTTTGTCCCGAATAAACTTTTCTGTATTTCTGTATACAACTGCAACTCGGAATCGACATACATTTTCAAATAAGTAGCTGATTTTTTTCTCCAATTCCGGTTGGACCCATAGTAAATGTTGTTCATATCAATGGTCTGAAACATTTTCTTCCGGCTTAGTACATCAGTTCTGGATTACCCTGTGTAGAGTTTTTACTTTTACTATTTTTAGGGTTCCGTACCTCTAAAAGAAAAAAAAACAGAACCCTTATCGGATCACTTCGTTGTTCGTCTGCGTCTGTCCATCTGTCCGTCTTGCACTTGTCCGGTTTTTTTACTTTTACTACTACTATTTAGTAAATAAAACTTCAGCTTCTGAGCAGTAACTGTAGCTGAGCAGTATTATCTTCTCACTAAAACCAAAATCCAACGTCACAAACCGAGAGATGGCGACAGCAATCGGAGCAAACACCAGAAGACTGTTTACACAAAATTACCGACTACCCACAGCTCAGAATTAATTAGTCGACGCAAAACACTGAATATTCTAACTCTGTGCACTAGCATTGATGTAGAGTAGAAAGGTTTTATAATAAAAGAAAAAAACAGAACCCTCATCGGATCACTTCGTTGTTCGTCTGTTCGTCTGCGTCTGTCCATCTGTCCGTCTTGCATTTGTCCGGTTTTTTACTTTTACTACTACTATTTAGTAAATAAAACTTCAGCTTCTGAGCATTAACTGTAGCTGAGCAGTATTATCTTCTCACTAAAACCAAAATCCAACGTCACAAACCGAGAGATGGCAACAGCAATCGGAGCAAACACCAGAAGACTGTTTACACAAAATTACCGACTACCCACAGCTCAGAATTAATTAGTCGACGCAAAACACTGAATATTCTACTCTGTGCACTAGCATCGATGTAGAGTAGAAAGGTTTTATAATAAAAGGATTTATTTGTTGTTTTAAGATTTCTTAGTTAAAGGTTATTGGTCTCAACCTTTTCAATTGAATTGAATTGACTTAGAGGTCGTGGACTCAGATATATCTCTTTTACGCTTCTTTGCTCTAACTTTTGGCTAACTAACATAGGTTTTTATGTAGATTTCTGAATGACACACATCAAGACTATTTGAGACGAAACAGAGTAAAGTAGTCAGTAAGAATTGGCCATCTTATGATTATTTATGACGCAATTAGTCCCCGAGACAGCTCCTGGTAGCTCTGAGTCTCTAGTACAATAATAACTTTAGTAGCCCAAAACGAAGTACAAATTCGATAGTTCGTACACGACAATTCCTCCTCTAGTAATAGGTGTAGAAATTAATAAATTCGTACTTTTTCTGAATTACGAGTATCTGTGGAGTAACAATAATTGTGGTAGCTACTTTACCATAATTATTTTTCGCAAAAAATGGCAAAACCGCTTTCCATCGTGTACAAAATTCGAATATTATGCTCGAATTGTTTATATTATTGTTGATTTATCAAAAACGGCTCAGCCGATTCCTGTAAAATTTAAATGGGACCACTCTGGGAGTATATATATCCTTTCGAACTGAAAAATAATTTTTCGATTCGGTTCACAATTGGCGAAATTATCGATGTTCATCGTGTACAAAATTCTGATATTTCGCTCGAATTGTTTACATTATTGTTGATTTATCAAAAACTTCTCAGCCGATTTCTGTAAAATTTAATTGGGACCACTTCGGAAGTATTGACTTTCAAACTTAAAAATAATTTTTTAATTCGGTTCACAATTGGCGAAATTATCGATTAACATACACAAAAAAAATACATACACACGAACATAGAACCTCCTCCTTTTTGGAAGTCGGTCAATAAAATTATTACATAGAATGTAACGAATGTTAGCTATTCTACGTTGTCTAATTCCACGTATTGTGTCGTCAGCGTCGCTATTAAAACTCATTTAATGTACGTGATAACAAAGAACGGAAGCGGATATGCATCAATTTGCATAATCCATGCATCAAATTCCGTTAATTTTCTTTTAATACCCGCCGGCAGATGCGGGACGCAAACATCAGGGGAACTTCAGGCTATACTGGGAGAGGTAATGTTAACATTTTCTAAGGTACATTTGAATTTTTAATTCCACCGCTGGGCGTAAAATATTTATACAGGGATAATAAACTGTTAAAAATTAAATTCTTTATCGTCATTAATGTGAAAATCAATGTCACGTAAACGAATTAAACTTTCTTACACTAAATGGCTTTAGCAAAAGTAACGTATACGGTTTTTGATTTCCGACTTTTTTAGGCGCTGCAATTTTGATCCATTTTTAGGCATTGCTTCAAAACTAGGTACTAGAACCTAACGACAACAACTGTCATAATCACAAACAGAAAGGATGAGAAATGCTTAAATAAACTGAGAGAGGCGGAGAAATCAGTTTACATTACAATAAAATATAGAAGAATAAAGAGCCTATTGCCTTATGTAAGTAGGTTGAAAATGCTGTAAGTATATTTACGTGGAATGTATGACTATCTTTGAAGATAGTTTTTAGGTTGCGGTAACATGGTCGTATTTATAGGATGGATCTTTGAAATACTAGCCGGTATAGCTACCACTACAAGAACTGAACGCTGTTGCAGTGTTCCAAGATTTTTGCAGACTTCGTAATGTGAATTCTATCTGCGCAAATGAGCTTACCTAATAGTTTTTGTACGTCTGGCTGAAGACTTTAATGTTGCAACAAATTTTCGAACGTCTGAATGGATACAAAATGAAAGTTTTTGAACTAATTTGACGGGTTTTAGCGCTAAGAATTTAATATCAAAAGACATCTGAATTTTTAATTGGATAGGTAGTATAATTGAAGCCGGTTTCTAGTGGTAATGACACCCGCCTTACAATTGTGAGGTCGTGGGTTCTAATCCCGGTCCCGTACCATTGAACTCCTTGGAATTTATGTACGGAATTTTCTCACCACTGGCTTTTCGGTGAAGGAACACATCGTGAGGAAACCTGCATACGTCCGTAGAAGAAATTCGATGGACGTATGTAAATCCAGCAACCCGCACTAGGCCAGCGTGGTGGATAAGGCCCAATCAGTATTTTAAAGTTAACATTTTCACACAAAAACTACTGAACGGATTGAAATGAAACTTTGCAATAATACACATAAGCTATAATTTATTAAGATGTTGCGTGAAACGAAGTTTGGCGGGTTAGCTAGTTATTAATAACGTGATTATTTTTTGACAAAACATTACAACTTCTACGAGGTCTTTAAAGAGCGTTTATTTGGAAATCATCGAAATTCGACGGAGTATGTGGATGTACCGGACAAGGCTTGCTTGCATCTGAACGTTTCAAATCCGTTGATACAGTTATGTCAAAAATAAATAATTAATAGATACTATTACACCTGCGTTGTGGCACTATAATATATATTTTATATGCATAAGCTCAAAGTGGATCTTGGCCTCAGACATGAAAAGGCGTCCAGCGTCTTTGCTGTACATCCTCACATAAGGTTAGGTCTCATCACTGCTTTACAAATTCCAATCTTTATACGTCTGCTCGGCAACTTAGACGCCAGAACTAAATAGAGTGTTGCATTGCAACGTAGTAGGGTGTTTTCTGCACGTATTTCTATCTCATTTTCCTTTATCTCTTTCGAAAACAATTAACAAACTAAAATAAACAATGACAATGATAACGATCAAGTCTAGACTTCGTGCAAATAGGCACAAATAAACACCTAACACCAGTCGACTGGGCAACCGGAAGATCAATGGGCGACAAAGTGAATGCGAGACAAACTGACGCCCGCCAAGCTGAAAAATATATGCAGGAAATACTTACGTACACGCTACTAAAGGATGATTTACATTAAGACAGGGCGAACACGAGACGGGCCCGGGCGGTGCCCGTTCGACGCCCGTACGACGCACTTTCCATACATTTTGTGTAAAAGCCCACACGGGCCCGGGACGGCGGCGGCGCGTCGGCGTCGCTTCGTACGGGCTACTATAACATGTATGGAACTTGCGTCATACGGGCCCCGTCCGAACCCGTCCCGTGCCCGCCCCGTCCCGTGCCCGCCCCGTCCCGTTTAATCATCCCCAAGTATAGTGCAGAAGTAGAAATAGTTCTATGTAATTAACTGGTCTCCTGGTCTTGTTTTAGTTGTATCGTAATAAGCGTCTTCTAGTTTGCACCATCCTTTCCGGTATTGTAAGAGCAGCTTACTTGTATACCTAATAACAATAAATTAAAGTAATTTCAGTTACAACTCAGTAGGTTCAATAACTTTAAAAGGTGTACATGTTTTTCAAAATATCGTTTTTTTAATGACAATAATGGTTGTAAGCTTTAAGCCACGATACATCTAGGCACATCCCCTCTCTTGTGTTACTTCATTTGAATATATTGCGCAACTACCCGCGTAGTGTTCATAGACGCCAATAAATTTGATTGGGCTAGAAGCCTACCTGCTAATTAAGTACTATCTTCAGGAAGAAGACACTTTGTGTAAAAAAAGATTTCACAAAGAAACAATGATTTCACCGAAGCTTTATACACGGTACTTTTTTAGATATAAAAACCTATGTATTTACGAACTATTTATTCGGAAAATATATAATAGCATAGATATGTATCAACAATGAAAAAATACACAAAAGACATCTCAGAAATATACTATGACAAAAAGAAATATGTCAAAGTTATAAATAAATTGAACAGGTATCAAGATGAAAATGATGAGATAATACCGCTAAAACTATCCTATGCGGAGCTAGGATCCTAGATTAAAATTTATTGAAAAAGAGCAGCTCTTCTCACAGCAGTAATTACAGTTACGTCACGTATCACGTATCTTGTTTCAATCTACAAGCAGTCGGATAGTTCTGCAAGGTGTTAATATTCATTAAGGCACTCGACAGTACTCGTACCTCTCGGGAGTCTGAGATAGACGCGACGACATCTTGATTTAGTGCCAATAACGCATTAACATGATTTAAATTCCTTAAACTTACAGAACTGATATACTTGACCAGTCTTTTGTTTTAAATCGATTACCCCCAACGTAACTAGTGAATTTATCAAACATATTTTGATGCTTATGATCCAATATTTAAATGTAATTTTAACAATTTCATTGTAAGTGTTTTATTCCGCGTCATTATTAATAATTATATCCAGAAGAAACACAACGTACTAAACTTATGCGTGAACATACGTTTTTCATATTTTAATGATACCAGTCTTTATTGTAATACACCACTTCAGCACGTAGGTCTACCCACGAAAGGTGATTGGGCCATATACAGAACGCTGGTTCAGTGCGAGTTGGTGGATTCCCATACGCCATCACTTCTACGGATGTACGCAGGTTGCCTCACGATGTTTTCTTTCACCGAAAAGCACAGTGGTTTTAAATTCCGTACTTACATGAATTCCAAAGAACTCATCGGTACGGGACCAAGATTTGAACCCACGACCTCATGATTGTAAGGCGGATGTCACTACCGCTAGACCACTAAGGCTATAGTAGCGCTCGTAGCATAGTTAGACTAGGTGTTTGTCAGCGATCACTGAAATTAAACAACGTTCCGCACCGTCAGTATTTGGATGGGTGACAGCGGGTGGCATTTTTCAACTGAGCGCTACCATGGCTCGGATGTCACGTCAAAAACGGTTAAATCAACCGGGACGTACAACCCGGTTGTTTTAACCGTTAAGCCACGCCAGAAACCTTCAGGCGGCCTAAAAACTCTGACACCAGGGCTTGATACCCGGCCTCTACGAACCTACTTACTACGGCTCTAGGAATATACTCGTATAGTCATTGCAAATATATTTGCGTATTCTACCTTACAAACACAGACCATAAAATACCACTATACACGCATTGCGAAAACACGGGCGTACTACCTAGTAATTAATGTAAATTTAATTATTTTTCGGAGAATATTACTGTGACTAACATTAATTCATCCAGAAATACATTTATTTACAACCAAAAATTAAAATTTGAAACTAGTTGTAAAAAAAGTAAATATTTTCTCATACTTATGTCTACCGGGCTTTGTATCGTACAGTTATTCTGAAATGCATTCGGAAAACCTCTTGTATCCGCCGTTTTTCAGTGCTATTGAAATATTTGGTCATCTACCAACATGGCGGTTAATTCCAACACTATGCTTGTCTGGGTTCAAATATTAACTACCTAATCAATCCCTTCGAGTCCTAAAAGATTTTTAGGTTTCCAGATCAATATAATTTAATATGAACCAATGTCTTTTACCAATTCAATAAGCAAATTAGGTAAGGACATGCTACGAAAGATGATATTCCTGGAACATATTTCGATATTCCCGAAAATCCTTTCAGCTCTTTCATAAAGGCTCAGTACCACTTATCAATCAAACGACCTATCTTTTCGGTCAATCGATCATTCGACGTCACCATAGATATAAGAAAATGCACAGATTTGAAATACCAACAAGTTAGGAAGTGTATGTACCATACATTTACTGTCTCAAAATATGGCTGCTTTTACTCATAACCTACATGGGTCTAAAGACCAAAGAGTGAAGGTTGACAGATTTGTTATGTAGAGAGTGCTAAAGTGGTGCTAGTTTTTAAAAACTTGACTTCATAGATTTTTAGTCAATATTGTCTCAATGATATTTATGTTGATTTTTAATCAGTGTATCTAATTTTGTTGAAATAAAAATGGTTGTATCTAGTTTCAGATTACGTTTTGGAGTTCATCGATTTATAAGACGACTAGACGACCCGACGACGGCTTTGCACAGGTGTATTATACATATAAACCTTCTTCTTGAATCACTCTATCCATTAAAAAAACCGCATCAAAATCCGTTGCGTAGTTTTAAAGATTTAAGCATACAGACAAACAGACAAAAAATAGCGACTTTATACTATGTAAGGATATCACGTCAAAGAAGCTTAATGTTTAGACTCATATGCATCATGTACTTGTGTATAACGATTATTGTATTTTCCGAATTTTATAAAGAAAATGAATGCGTCCAGTCGCTTTAAAAATTATATTAAAGATTATAGCTGTATAAATACTGGATTCAAGAGTAATTATAATGCTCGGGAACGAAATATGAAAATAATGGCGTTTGACATCTATCCATCCATCAGCCGCAGGACGTTCACTACTGGACATAGGTCTCTTTTATGCATCTAACACGTTTCTGCGGTCTTAATTACATATTATAGTTTTACGTTTGACAAAGTGTCAAACAATATAATAATTATTTTCTAACAAAAACGGTACAACCGACGAATGCAGTGGTAGCAATTCAAAACGATATGAAAGTGGCTATGTTTGCTGTGCGTTTTGGCATATTATGATGCAATTTTCTTTAATTGTTTCAAACCTTATGAATACTACATAAATTACTAAATAATAACTAAAATATGTCGCATTTTTATAGGACTATCTTACAAATGTTCATTACACATTAAATAAGAAACCACGAGATTTAAGAGTCATCTCACAAATAGTAGAAGTAAATTAGGAACGAAAAAGTTACACAGAATAAATGAAATTTTCCATTCTTGACAGCCAGTTGAATAATAAGTAAATCCACGGTAATGGTACATATCTACCAGTATTCCGTCTTCATACAAATGTTCGGAACGTGAATCGTACCAACGCGCTTTGGAGTTCAGTATACACTCGGTACACCAACAGTCGCAGATGCGGACGAACGTGTGGGTTTGTAATCAGTCTAATCAGTATGTGTGTGATTTACCTACCAGGCAGGCAGCCCTAGCACGTGTTACGTACTGCGTGGCCACGTGAGGCTGTAGATATCCATTTCAAGGACGAGACCGAGTCACTATACTATTAGATATCATTACCGTGGTAAAGGCATCTCTTTATTTTTCGTTCATCATTCACGCATGGTAGATTCTATGAGAACACTTCGAGTTTCCTTCAAAGATAGATTACTCTTGAGATGTGATTGAGATGGGCGATGTCTTGTACCAATGGAAATCAGCAATTATTTTCCTTTTCGGATTTCGTAATTCCACAGAATTCTATTTTCAGATAATCTGAGAAACAACGAAATGTTTTGGAGTTTTGGAAATGGTGCCGAGACTACACTAATTGGGTAAGCTTTTGGAAGTGAAGTTATATTTTTGACGGTGCTTTTAATTCGAAGATAGATATATATTATTTTCAAAGAAGCTCTTGAAATGTGTAGGACATAAATAATACGAGTTAAACATGCTCGTGTAACTAAAATACATAAAAACATTTGCAAAATAGACGACAAACTAAACTAAAAAAATAATATTTATCTTTACAATTTAGTTATACTGTGGGAACAATTCTGAAACCGCAAATAAAATCAGCCGTTCCATTCAAAAAGCAAAATGACTAAAATAATGGTTATAATGATGATCCATACAATAACATCCTAGACTAGATTTTTTTTTTGTATTTGTATATACTAACACGCCACAGTGGTCTCGAACGAAAAAAGTCGAAATCGGTAGAAACGCCAATATTCGTACCAAAAAATCAGTACTACCTGGTTTACCGAATGAAATACCTCGCCCAAAAAAATCGGTATATATTCACTATTTGGGGTCCCCAGTGTCCGAGTCTGGTCGCCATACGCCACGAAAAGTAACATATTCCTATCGAGTATTCCTCATTTTCTTCGTCTAGCCTCGCTGATATTGTGAAATAGAAAATCGGAAAAATTTGTCCCAATTACTTGAAATTCGGTAAAAAGAAACTGGACAAATGTAACAATCTCAGAAATCGTTGAAAAAACGCTTCTTTTAGGTATATCGGTAGGAGAGACGCCAAATCGGTAGAAATACCGAAAATTCGGTAGGTTCCAGACCACTGACACGCCATCAAAGATGGGAAACAAACTTGAGTAGTTCAATGATGTACAATGCCACATTATAATTACTATTGGCCATGTCTGAATCTGAACTATATAAAACTGTAGATAAATGAAAACCATCATTTCTAGTGCTCGTAGCGCTCAGGTCACTTTTGACAGTTCATGAATGCAAAGAAAAATATACCTTACACTAAAGG
Organism: Hypomecis atomaria; assembly: GCA_964007245.1. Classification (NCBI taxonomy): domain Eukaryota; kingdom Metazoa; phylum Arthropoda; class Insecta; order Lepidoptera; family Geometridae; genus Hypomecis; species Hypomecis atomaria. The sequence goes on from OZ023291.1 coordinate 16,181,178, forward strand.
AATAAAACTCATGAAAACAATATTGACGACGACCGATAAGTGTTCTCGAATACGGCTTGGAGTTTTATTCCTTTAGTACAAGGTATATTTTTGAATGTCAAAAGTGAAATGTCAAAAGTGACCTATTATCTTGTCCCTACGTTACGTGTTTGTCAGCAAACAAATTAAGCAACGTTCCGCACGCTTAGTATTTGGATGGGTGACTGCGGGTGGCATTTTCCAACTGAGCGCTACCGTGGCTCGCACGAAACGTTAAACTGTAGGTCCCGGTTGTTTTAACCCTTTAGTCATGTCCGAGGATTCAGGCGGCCGAAAAACTCTGACACCAGGGCTAGCCACCCAGCTTATACGAACTTACTTTTATCATTTTGTTAACGGACGATTATGCGATGCAAAGGACAATGTATACAATAACAATGTCAATAAACACTCAGACGCGAGTTCTCACGGGCGTTTTGTAAATTTTTCCATCTACCAATAAATCCAGGAGCAAGTGCATTTTCATTCCTACTGGAATCCCAGTTAAGCAAACATTGTGTCCCTGCTGATTTAATTTAAATCGAGAAGCAACTTTGTTTTCTTGGCTCTGATAGAGCTAGAAACTGGGTAGATATGTATAACTTGTCAACAAAAATGCTACAAGGCCAAAAGCAGGTCCAATACTTTTTTGTACAAACTAGGCATACTGAATGCATTAATCAGGGTGTAAATCTCGACGATAGATATGTTGTACGCTAGATATGTGATTATAAACAACTTTTATTGTGAGACCTATCCCGAAATCGCGAAATAACATAGCAGAATTTTGTCTAAGGTCAATGAACTCTCTTTTATGGAACAGCTGGTTTTTTTCGCGATGGTTTCATTGTGGAACGTGGTCATAATTTCATTATAAGTAGGTATCTAATTGTTGCTACTGATATTCTAATATATATTATCTTTGTCATCTAGATTTGTTCTCTGTATACAAGCTGTCGCTTGGATCCTTTATTATAAACCAATTATACATATCGAGGTAAACATAAGATACTCATCGTTATGATTAAGTATGAGCTGTTTTAGTACCTGGGTGCAACCCTGAAAACGTACTAAAAACGACTGTTCGTACAGAAAGTCCAACTTCAACAATGTGTGTGACCTTTAATTGCTTTTCTTTCACAAAAAATCTTAAACGTTTTTTTAAGAAAAACTGCGATACAGAACTTTACAAAAAAATTTGCTCATTTTAGACTTTATTTTTGTAATTACCGACTTCCAAAAAAAGAGGTAGGCACTTTCTTCATCCGTATGATTTTTTTTGTATGTTCATCGATATTTTTGATGTAATCGATATCGATATGTGAACCGATTTAAAAACATTCTTATATTCATTTCATTTCAAAAGAGTATGTTCCCAATGTGGTCCCGTTTGAATTTTAATGAAAATTGGCTTTTTTGCTGTTTTTGATAAATCAACAATAATGGACATGGATGTCACATCGATTCGTGCAAACTATTCGACTTGGACGGTGGAAGTCGGTGGTGCGACTTTTTGCGAAATTAATTATTTTATTAAATAAAAATATTAGGAGACATCTTACACACAGTCTCTGACCCCAAAATAAGCAAAGCTGGTCATATGGCCGCCAGAGTCTGATATAATAAATACATTTACATATTTTTAAATATGGGGACATACTTAGATTACCAATAACAACCAGACACAGAGCAAACAACTATGTTCATCACGTAAATATTTGCCCTGGATGGGAATCGAACCCACGCCTCTTTGATATAGTAGTAAGGGTCACTAACTACTGAGCCACAGAGGCAGTCAGATTAGTTAGGTACTTACTGTGACCTAAAAGCAAGATCCAAAATGTACCCTCGTTCCGTCAGTTCTAATATCACCCACGTTTGTGTCCGCTCTGAGCCCAGATTCGATTAAAGACAACGATCGCGTTTCCTATTAGGCTCTGTTGCAACGGTTCGTGACGTCACGCGCCACCCTGCGCAACCCTCGAGCTTTTTTTAGTTTTTAGGGTTCCGAAAAAATAATATGCAAACTTTTGTTGAAACTGTAGTTTTTGTGTCCAAAAAGGAAATAAATTATTACCAAGTATTTTATCACGTACAGAATTTTTTACCTCTGTGGCATTGTGTTCACGATTATTCTGATCATTTACTGTTAGAACCTATCTTATCGGAAATCCATAAGGAGGGATTTCTGTTAAGATATAGATTGTAAGCTGCTTGCAACCAGCTTGTTCCTGCGGTCCCGACCGGATTATTTATCAGTCCACTTTGTCGATGAACGTCTTACGCTGCGCTTGCTAATACGTGGTGTTTATTAGATTTACTTAACAGTAACTAAACCATCCCATCGGCTATCCGTACTATGGACTATAAATAAATAAATGAATATTAGGGGACTTTTTACACACTGTCTCTGACCCCAAATTAGGGAGAGTTTGTGTTATGGCTGCCAGAGACTGATATACTACATATACATATAAATACATATTTATATAGATAATACCTAAATAACACCCAGACACAAAGCAAAAACATATGTTCGTCACATAAATATTTGCCCTAGGTGGGAATCGAACCCACATTTCTTTGACCCAGGAGTCAGGGTCACTGAGCCATCGAGGCAGTCAATGAACTATGTGGTCTCACCATTACCATTTTAATTTGCTAAGCCGCTGGGTCAGTAAAATTGATGCCTCTAAGAATTTCCTTATTCTTGATTCGATTCCGTAAAGACACTGAGCATTTCCCTCCCCATAGCACATCGGGCTGCTTAGAGCTTTCTTTTGAGGCCTACAGTAAAAGACCACACCACCGGTGGAGGCAAACCAACAAAAATAATGATAAAAAAAAACTAGCGGATCAACAAACTATTGAACTGAACCCCTTTAAACTATTTTCCAACGCATTCCGTGGGTACACTTCTTTTTTAGAATTTTTCCTGAATTTTCCTTTGCTCTCAAACCCGATTGCCGTAATTGGAGATACTCGTAGCTGAATATCGTGCAATTGAAGTTTTCCGCTGCACTTTGAGTTTTTTTTTTGGAGATCTACTTATTTAATGGTCTATCGAGTTTCGCGTATTGCATGCCCATTTTGGCATTTACTGGTTGCATGGAATTTTTAAATGTTTTTTTATTATTATTAATAATGATCTACATACTTAACAAGGAATTCCAAACCACAGTAATGAATCTTGATAGGAATGCACGTGGAAGCTTACTGCCTAATATAATATTCAGTGTCTTTAGCCCCATAGAAGTCTGCACATGATATACCTATATAATTACTTCTTATGTAGTAACAGCACAAGTTGTTTCCTAAGAGTTTTATTATATTTAAAGAAATTACTTTGCTTTCGTTATAAAAAACAATACAATTAATGTATTCAATCCAATCAATCAGACTTCTGAATTTGTAACCTGCCAAAATATTTTGTAATCAATGTAAACAAATTGCAGTTAATTTTCAATAACCGGAAACATTAAAAATATATAGGTAGGTATAAAATCGTTAACATTTTAGACATTTTAATTGGTAATAGAAATTTCATCAATCTTCTTCGTCGAGTCAATGGTTCAAAAATAATTATAAAATTTTCTCCCAATATTTGGCCACTGCGACCCCGCAGGGTGTAGCTTTGTGCAGGTCTTCCATCGTACAGGGGCTCGGACACTGTGGGCATGTAAGTAGGTGATCCATTCTCTGCTCAGAGGCACCGCAATCACATTGTACCCTGTTAGCATCCGAAAATCCCCACTTGGCTAAGTTTACCCTGCAACGACCCACTTGGGTCCGGAGTCTGTTTATTGACTTCCAGGTGGGTCGCGGGAGGTCGCTACCTGCTGGGAGCGATTCTGCTGGCTTTGGGAAGTCAGGAGGTAGTGTTAGCAAGGATTCCCACAGCTTTAAACGGGCTTCAATAGGATTATCGTTTAATGCATCAGTTTTATCAAGAAAACTGTTATTTCATCAATTAAATCTCTAGACACTTTGTAGATTAAAATGAAGACAATGCATCGTCATTATAAATAACGTCCCGTTTACGAGACGCTATATAAATGGAGACACGTGAACGCCATTAGTGTTATTACAGTTTTTTATAGGATTATAAGCAGATGTATCAACGTGGTAGAAAGATGATGGGATAAATCACTAACGTCACAGTGACGCGAGGAAAAGATATATAGTTCATAAAAAATGACACCTCATAAAGGAAACTCTTAAATTACGAATTTAAAAAAAGTGAAATAAGCAAGCATCGTCCAGAAGGGATGATGAACTTTTGATACGATGGCGTATTTATAGTCTTGCGTTTAACAATTGAGGTACGATACCTAAGTTAAATCTTAATTTCACCCGTAGTATTATCGAAAATAGTATTTCAACTATTCGTTTTGTCACGTTTGGTTTGGTTTGGTGCTGTGCTTGGATGCGTATTCTTCATTCGAAGATTTTACGGCCCTCCCCATCCGAAAAATTAGGTACTTACCCTACCCACTGTCATTTTAACTTGCATTAAGTAAACTGTTGGACTATGTTAGTAATTTCGATTGGGTTCTAGGCAGCTAAATAAACCCCTGTCACACACAGCGCTATAGGCACACATTTTTATAGTGTATTTTTTTATTTCTCGTTTGTTGTAATTACCTGAATTTTATCGACACCAAAAATACATAAATTACCCTGTCAATATACGAATACAACCAAAAAATTCAGCGCATGACATGTTAGATGCATTGTAGACCAACTCCTTAGTGACACGAACTCGATTCGTATTTGTATACATGCAAATTCTACCGAAACTATTCAGAAACGCAATTCAAATTTCTAGAAGTACTTATTGGTATTCATAGGCCCTTGATGCTTCATAAACCTGGAGATCAATATGCGAGAGGCAGTAAGTGTCTGATCAGAACGGGACATCACATGATGCGGACCGCAATACTGTAATGGACTTTCAGAATAGCTTCTGCGAGTTTTTGAAGGTAAAACGTCTTTCTTTAGCGGCGTTGTGCACTTTTTGGGATGGGTAAAATATGTTAAACTCGCTTTAGAACACGTGACCTGATCGAAAATTCGTAAGACAGAGGGAGAGTAGACCGCCAGCGTGGCGTAGGAGAGGAAATAATATCCTCCTCTCTTTCTACCGCGCGACGAAAATGTTTGCCTGTTCCTGCTGTCTCGTTGAGGCGGGCGCAGGGCGCTTGCGCGAGTGTGATTCGATCTCGCAAAGAAACTCCGATCATATCCCTGTCCATAGCACGCTGGGCTATCTTGAGCTTATTCATAAGGCCGACAGAAAAATACCATGTTTCAGTTCCATACTGCTCAGCCGAGTTGGACTCGGCGATGGACCTGTTTCTTGAAGTTGGGCTTTCTTAGCTGAACCACTTGTCCTAGTTAGACGTGCGAGTCAACAACTTCAAGAACCGAGCTCTCAACAGATATAAGGGTGGTATTGGTTTGTATTTGATATCATTCCTTTGAAACAAAATTTACTGACGTTCACGACACGTTTGCTGTGCAGCTTAAACAACTAGTTAAATCTGAGTTAAATCAAACATCGTCGCGACGTGTTACGTCTCGGTCTGAACTGATCTTATACAGACTGCGCTGGTACAGCCCGGCCTTTGTGCTTCAAGTCTCGTTATTTAGGCAAGCATTGACATGTAAATCCCTCTAGGCTATTAAATTTGCATTCTAATTAAAACAAGACACCGGTATTTGCTTCGAACAGAGTTTTTGTTTCCGAAACTTAACGTTTCCCCAGATTCAGATTTCGATGTTGAGAAATGCTAATGTAATTATTAAGTAAGGGCAATAATTTAAACAGTCAGCAGCAAGACCATGTTTTGAGCTGAAATGTTTTTGTCAGTAAACATCATAATGTATGCAATGGTCAACAATTAGAGATATAACATAAATTATGTTATATTGGTGTTAATTGATCTGCAAATTTAACGTATTTTTAAACATTGATATTTTTGACAGTATTGTAATGAATTTTTTTATAGGGCAAGTGCCTTTATTAACTTCCACTAAATACAAGATATACATAATCTAAAACTAACATAAACTACTACTACATAACAATAGTGTAAGTTGTTCAAGAAATTGATCTAGTTTTATTTGGTTTGGAGTTTTTATCACAAAAATACATTCTGGAACTACATATGACTTGATTTTAAGTTACTAAATAGGTAAGTATCATTTAGCTTTTCATGTATAATTATTTTTAGAATTTAGAGTTTTTTTTGGCTGATGATAACTAGCTGATCTGACGTAAGTTTTGTGACCGCCTACCAATCTAACAGTACCTACATGTTAGCTGCGCTTATTAAAGAGGGTACCTACACATAGTCGCAACACTCTTCGGTATTGCGACGGTGAGGAGTATATGGAATGAGGGTAGACAGAGAGATGGTTTTGGGCGACAGGCTGGAGTGGCAGTCTGTGATAGTGATCAGTGGTGTATGGGTGAGTCTGAAACAACTTTGATAAGCCAGTAGTTGGAGCAAGCCTTGTAAGTACTTTGAGAGCTAACATACATAAGTTGGAATTCAAAATGACTACGCCTTAGACATTCCGAAGTATAAGTTTATTAAAATGTATCCTACATACAAAATAAATACGGTATGAATAAGGTATGAGATTGATTATAATATTTCCGTTTCGATGACTGCTTCTGTATTTTGAGTTAAAACATACAACAATGAGTCGTGTTGTTTTATAAGTGCTAAGACTCTTGTAAATAATTTTATTCCCGCTGGTCGTCGGGAACGTAAGACCCAACGCGTGATAATGCATTATTTATACGACCTAACGCGACCAAAACGAATGCAGATAGTAAGGAAAACGATACGGAGGCTGGCTCTTCTTTTGTCTCCGAGACAAAACGTGCCTGGTGAATAAATAACACAAATAAAAATCGTATAAATATTGAACAACCGTATATTTCACACTTTACCGAGAGCCCCTGTAACTGAGATATATTATGACATGGTTTTATGTCAATAACATGGATCTCTATTTAATGGAACAGAAGTAGAGTTACTCTTCTTTGATTTCATTGCGCTTTGTATCAAAATAAGCTCCACTTTAGATTAGCTTGCGCTTTTACGTATGTGACATTTGAAGAGCAATTTAAATGACACTTAAACAATGTAATTGTGTTTGACGGAACAAACTAAGTAAGAGAAGGTCTCTGTTTTAAGTCGAGCATTTTGCTTTCTTCTGTCTGGAAATTGATTGACAAGTCGCATTTTTCAACAAATATCGACGAAACTTGGTACGCAGTTCCAGTACATTATTTAATTTTGTCGTCGGCGAATTTAGATTCCAACAAGATTTGCGAAAATTAACGAAATCTAGAACCTCTCTCTCTCTAGAACGAGTCAGGATAAAGATTCAGCTTAACAGATGCGAGGTCGACTGTTTGGAGAACTACTAGTTTAGTCGTTGTAAGTGAAGTCAACGCCATTTTAAAAAACATGTTTTCTTCAAATTTTTAACCTTTTTTCTATTCTGTCTTTCATCCATCGTCGATACTGACTGGTTTTTGGGTGGCTAAGTTTTTACGTGTCTTTGTTTGTAAACGAAGTGGGACAATGTAGAGTTTTTACAACTTTTCTTACAGCGTGTTTTATTGCCAAATATGGGATGAAAAACTTGAACAATGTGACGAGACGTTCCAGCATTCAACGATTTATTGTCTTTCCCAGCTGTTCGATAATTGGAAATAAAAAACGTACAATTGATCGATACAATGTACAATACAATATTTTGCGGATATTACCAAATTAATTCCTGCTGCTCAATACACCGGTCTCGTACCAAGTTCCTTTGAACTTATTCATAATTCTTTTAATCATACAGTTTAGTACAGTGATTAATTATTGGCCGACTTATCTATCATACTCGTACATCAATAAAAAGTTTGCGTAATAGGACATTACATGAATTAATTTTAATTAAAGTTATACATTTAACTTTATTTAAAATATATATGTTTTGTTAAACATTTTCTTACATTGATCTAAAAAAATACTATACCTATGGTAAATATTATTATGTGGGAACTACAGACTTAACAGACAGAATACGTCAACGGAAGAAATTCGATGGCGTATGTTAATCCTCTAACCTGCACTGGGCCAGCATGGTCAATGGTGGACTATCAAAAAGGCCGGTAGGTAGGTACAGCTCTATTATAACAGATGTATAATGTAAAACCTAGTTTAGGTGCAGTGGATTTGTTTAGTTTCCGATCAATGTTTCATCGTCACAGGCAGCCGGTCACCGCGTAACGTCACTGCTATGGAAAACCGGAACAGAAATGTTGTAGAATCTTATTTTTTTTATTTAAAGTACCATTTTAATCAAATACTCTTTTGGGTACGTAGCACGGAAAACTGACTTTTACGGAGAGTAAAAAATCTCAAGTAGAGACCAAGGTAGTCCCGTTGGACTACCTTGGTCTCTACTTGAGATTTTTTTTCAGCTTGGGAATGTCCTATAGCTGAAATGATGATGATGATTATTTCAAACCCAGGGGCAAACAACCAGTCGACTATTCGGAAGAAGGCAAGTTTTGTGGCCACACATTTTAGGAGCCTTCGCAGCAAAGGCGTAAAATGATACGTAAAAAAATCTTAGTTCTTTTTTAAATGCCCTAACCCCATGAGTTACTGAACATTCAAATTTTTAATGAATTTTTATTTCATAAATGAGAATACATCACATTGTTATCAAACAATTAATGCTCTGGCTTTGAACTTCTCCCTATGAGACATTTTGGTAATTTATAAGTTATATACATAATTTTATATATTTTTTTATTTAATGAACTCTACATCTATTGGTCTACATCGTGGCGTATTACGGCTTAGATATTTCCGATAGTAAAACTAAAACACGACATTTAAAATAAGACACTACAGTAAGAACTAAAATTATTAGATTTGTTATAAGTACCTCGCAATAAAAAATAAATATAGTACTTTCTAATAGCAAGTAGGTACCTTTGTAAATTTTAAGGCATACAACTCTATGGTGTTTCTGTTCAAAGCACGTGAATAAGAGATGTGTATAGTATGTGCTGTACTAGTGTAGTTGCAGTATTATTTATAAACAAATAGCTTTAACCCGCGGCTTTACCCGCGTGATAACTCGATTTTTGTACTATCCCATACGAACCTTACATTTTTTGGGATAAAAAGCAGCCTATGTCACTTCCCAACCCTTGAACTATATCCTTTAATAATTAACTTGATTTATACGTTTTAGAGAAAAAAAATATTTTTTTGATTCTACAAAAACACACAAAACACATCAAAAACGATTATAACCTAGTGTTTTATTTTCTTCACCAGCCGGACCCACCTCAGCATGGTACTAATTATTATTGCTAAATTAAATATAAACGCCCCGGTTGCATTAACTGTTTGGGCATATCAGAAACCTTCAGGCGGCTTAAAACTCTGATTCCAGGGCTAGCCACACGGCCCCTACGACCTTACTTACTTTACCCTGATTTATAATGCTTACCTTTAAGCACTTATTTTCTTTATTTATATCTCTAACTATCCTTCATCTACCTAACCAAGACAGCAAAAGTAGCTGGCGGATACAACCTAATTTGATAGCCAAATTATTTACATTGTTATGATATGCGCGATCAAAATAAAATTGCCACAAAATTATATAATACACTTACAAAAATTAGCCACATACGAACTCACGTTCTAATTGCATGAGACCGTAATTTTGGGGACCGCAAATTTATGTTTGCCAAAATTACCAGTATTAGTAGAAAGTTACACCTAATTGGACTAGTTATGTACAAAACATTGGTAAAGTTTGTTGTTGGCTGTTTGATATTGTTGATTTAGTTTTGCGTAGTATTTTGTGTACCTATTTGGGATTAGAAATTGCCTACAGTTGTTTAATTAAAATTAATTAAATATTTGTTTATGGAGTTGACTAGTTCTGTAGGACTATAAGTAATTAGCATTGCAGTGATAATGATTATAAAGTCGACAAAATAGTTAAACACCGATATGTTTCAATATTGATACGAGTACAATATCATTGGATGTAATGTGTCGATGTAATGTTATAAAGTAAAAATAAATAACTGCAATGCAACAAAGGTCAGATGTATTGATGTTTCAATTAGTATGTAACTTATATTATGTAACTTTAGCACAGGTGTCAAAAAAGGACATGTAGTTTAGATCACCAAACACAAACTAAGTAAACGATCCTTACATTAATTATTTACAACTAGCGTCCCACCCCAGCTTCGCACTAGTGTGTTATACATAATAAACCTTTCTCAAATCACTCGATCTATTAAAAAAACCGCATCAAAATCCGTTGCGTAGTTATAAAGATATCAGCAAACATGGGGACAGACAGCGGGAAACGACTTTGTTCTAAACTATGTAGTGATAGTGATGTAGAGAAGACATCACTCCTTTTCATTTTTCATTGTTTTTCATGTCTCTAGTTAGACAAATAGTTGAGCCCTTTAAGTCTTTTAAAAACATTACCCAGGAAAATTCACTTTAGTCTTAATTATAATTATAATAATTAAATGACATACCCGTAATTTTTCGAAGTATTCGTTTCAGCCGTATGGTGTCCTGCGCTGCACTTTGCGGTACGTGGTCTCCACTCGAGAACTTTTAAACCTCACCAGTCATCAGTCCTCCGTGACCTGCTTACTGCCATTGCAATTTGCCGATCCGCAGGGTTATGTCGCTAACATTTTCTTCTACGTCCTCTCTCATTTCTGATTGGATCTCGCAATAATTACACACGGATCGATGTAGCTTTTTTCACATTATTATTGATTTATCGAAAATGGCTCAGCTGATTTTGATAAAATTTAAATGGGATCAATTTTAAAGTATACTATTTCCAATAAAAAAATAATTATTTGAATCGGACCACTACTTAAAAAGTAATGCGTAAAGTTATACATAAAAAAATGTACGCGTCGAATTGTACTCAATTCGTTACGTCAGTAAAAAAGACTTTGAGTACCTATAGCTCTTGATTTACATAATTATTCGCCCTAAATTTGATCTTAACACAAAACATTAAGCATAAATTAAGTCATGCAGAGTAATTAAGCCGAGCGTCACAACTCCAACTGGATCAAAGGGTGGAACGGGACCTTGATAATGGCCAATTCTGAGATTACGCTAGTTACTCACGAAGAACAGATTAGGCAGCAGTTACTGTACGAATGTGCGGATAAATGTACAAATATTGTGGTAGTTTTAAACAGTAGCGGAGATTTGGGAAAACATAACCTAAGATAAACGTGGCCTTCTGAATAATTACGTAAGTCGTTAAAGAGTAGCTTAAAAATCCTGCTGAGGCGTTAAATTTTCGACTGACTTCAAAAAGAAATTCTCAGTTCGACTATATGTGTGACCGGCTGTAAATATGTATGAAAGGTGGTCCCGTTTAAATTTTAGCGATATCGACTGCGTTTTTTTAAATCAATATAAAATCCAAAAATTGATAGATTTGAACAAACTATTCCATTTTGTACTTGATTGATATGTTTGGTTTTTTTTTATCACCAATAAGTCCGCCCTTGACCACCAACTCGCCTGATGGTAAGCGACTTTGTGGTCGAAGATAAAGCACGCAGACCTAGAAGATACCTATTCACTCTGACCTTGAAAAGGTTAATTATATATTTTAGGAAGCAGGAAGACTGTTCCATTCCCTGGCGGTATGAATCAGAAAAGTTGAGTCAAACCGCTTCGTATGTATCGAAGGAAAATCGACAGTGTACGGGTAGGTAATGTGGCGTCCTCCTACTTGTCCCTGAAATAAGTTGTGCCATTTTTAGCGAAACATGTTTAATTATTTTGCCACACAAGTATTTCTTATTACGATTTGTGCCAATTTTTTCCATGTGTTGCTTTGGCTGTGACGACGTCAACCTTCCATCAAACAGTTGGTCTTATCGATCTTCTGGTCCACTATTCTAACTCTACACGGAACATTGATGGAGGTAGTAGCACAAAAAAGTGTTTTTAGGGAAAATCTATTGAATTATACTCCATGACACCCTCCTGACCAATAAATATCTAAATGCTTCAATCGGAATTCCAAACATAAAGCACTGACCTAACAAATAGATCTATAATCTGTCGCTGTATGATATCGGGATCAGAAATTAGCAGTAACTTGTAAATTCAGAGGGTTAGCCCGAGCAGAGGATTAAACTTTAGGCATATGGTCGTGTACGAACTTCTGGGACTGCCATTGCGAAAGCACTTCGAGTTTAGGTGTTAGACAGAATTAGAAATTAAGTTTTTATGACTTTTTAGTCTCTAATTTTTTTTTTTTTGATCTCATGACGTCTTATAAAACTATGAACGCCAGGTGCACGCTCGAAAAAGTATGACTCATTGTCACGTTCCGCCTAAGCCAAGCGTGCAAGCGAGAGCATGGAACAAGCGATAAAAAGGCACACTCGGTCTAAGCCATAGAGCTATTACAACCAGAGGGATAATGTGGTCGATCGAGAAAATCCGAATGAGATGCATTGATTTAATATGGCTTGAGTTAGAAAGAGACATGACAAATATCTCGATACCGTGGTTGTTGTCGGATTTTTTAGACAAAAAACGTCAGGTTCCAATACTTATTTGAGAGTTTTGACAGCAGCTTGGAAGATTTTCCATACATTTTTGTGGTAGACAATGGTCTCTAGCGACAACAGCGCCATCTCTCTGGTTGTGGTAACACAGTGGTCTAAGCGTTCGGCTTCGCTTGTGACGCGTAATGTAAAATTAATTATCGTCCGTAAACCGACTTTACAGACAACCAATTTTTTTAGTTAAACATTTTCAATATAAAACCTGTTGTAAAACAAGAACTCGAAATATGACCACAATTATAAGTTATACCTAAACTATATTTGGTGAAGTCATCGTGACGTTGTTAGATGAACGTGACATGCGGTCACCTACTTTACAAGCGTAAATGTCACGGTAAATGCCACAAAATAAACATGTACCCTCAAGTATAAGGCTGAATATACCTACCGATAGATAATTTTTAAATGTTCAAAATTAAATGAAAGGTACTAACAAGAACATTCACAACAGCTTAATAAGTAGCGTTACCACTCATAGCTTTTTCATTGAGAGTCAATTATATGATATATATAACTGACGTAGTCATAGCAAAAGAAGCACTGCCGCATTATGCGTTAAATTTCATCTTCAATTATCGTTTTCATCTTTTTATATTATTTATTTGTTCTAAATATAAAAACGAAATATAATCTACTTAAAGATTTAGTAATGTCGAGAAATCTAATTAGAATGATTTAGCTTTTCCTTGCATTGGTCTTACCCTATTGCTTTCAATTTTAACGACAAAATTATTAAATTTATCTACTACAAAAAGGTTCACCTTTAACTTACTTTGCTGCACATAATTCCGTAATGTTAATTGATTAAAAAAGAAAAACATCTCATAAAAATTTAAGCAGATAAATTTTATCCGGCGTCGCATAATTATGTGAAAATTATCACTCCAGTAAATAAGACGGTCGTATCAAATGTTATCCCATTAATGTTCTGGGAAAGTTTTAATGAAGCCATGAACTCAAATATGCGGGGTAACATAAACATCGTTTACATTGACGTCGGCGTTGATTGGAAACACCCAAGTTTCATGAGATCTTCGGTTACAGTTTAACTTTGGACGTTTGATCTCTTTTATGAGACGTAGAGCCTTAAAATCTGTGCTTAAAACTATAGTACCTACCTCTTGAATCAAAGTACAAAATAAATAGCAGGTTAGCTATAATTATTATTTTTTTGCTTGTTTTAATCAGGTTTTCTTCTAATCAGGTAGCTTTTGTTTGATCTGATCTAAAAATGCCCTACATGGTCTTCCTTTTCCTGTCTTTCCTTCTACTTTTTCTTCTAATATGATTTTCGTTAGATTGTCATGTCGTACAAGGTGGCCTAATATCTTTCCCCTTTCTATTTTCTACTGTTGTCAGAATTTTTCTTTTCTCATTCACCAATCACCATGTCGAAGCACCTTTTGGTTCGTATTCTTTTTGGTCCAGCTTATTTTATATGCATCTTATATGATAGTAAAAAAGAAGGGTATTATTTTTAAAAGAAAATAGTTTCTGTAAATATAAATTCGAAACGCTCAACTATAAAATCCTCCAAAATATACCAGCTTCTCTAGATTTTTGTACTTGTCTTGTATAGTAAAACACTCTGATCGAAGACGAACCCAATTTTCTATTTTCTTTAAGTTGATTTTCCTTCATGCCAATCTAATTTGGCGCTATATCGCCAACTTCTAAAATTGACTCGGTTTAGTAATGCACTGATTACCGCCAAGTACAAGGTATTTAACGACCTGCAAGATTGGAAAATTGGCTATCAGCTAGATAAGGATAATTTTATCCTTGCAATTTTTAACCCTCGACAAAGAAAGGGGTGTTTTAAGTTTAAAATGTCTGTCGGTGGTATCGTAGCTTCCAAACGGATGAAGAGATTTTCGTTTTGTTTTTTTGGTGTCATGGATAGTTTTATCCCGAGTGTTCTAAGTCTAGGATGTAACACGCTTACCTAGAAGATACCTATTTACTCGGGATTTGAAGACACCTACATTGTACTTTAGCGGGAAGACAGACTCAGGCAAAGCGTTCCACATTCTGGCAGTTCGTTTGAGGAATGTGGACTCGAAACGCTTGGTTCTAATGCAAGGGATATCCATCATAAAAGGGTGGCGCTTTGGTCGCGTCTGTCTAGCCGCACGATAGAAGAAAGGGGCAGGTGGGACCAGATTGTGCAACTCCTGGGCGCACTCACCGAAGTGTATCCGATAGAAGCCTGATAGACTTCAATGATTAATTTTTTTATTTGAAACGATATAGAGTTTTTTTTGTGTCGGGGAGTTTTTAAAAGTTTACAGGCTAAGCTCTATAATATCCAATAGTACCTACCTACATAGATTCGCTTAATTTATTAGAGTGTCCGAATTATTTTACCGCGTCCGTTCCGGTGACGCTCATTGCGCGTGATTAAATGAATTGAAAGAATTCACCCAAAAGTTAACACGAAGACTAATTTGCAATTAATACTTATACAAAGTTGTTGAGAAGAAAAATATATTTACCATTGAGCCAACCTGAAATCCGAGAAAAAAAGTCTGCTACATTTTGTCGATTTCAAGTTATTTTTTTTAACGCGAATAAGTCCGCGCTTGACTACCAACTCGCCCTTTTGGTTTAATTAGTGGACACTTTCTGAATAACCACGTATAAAAAAAAAAAAATGAAGTTGTGTAACTATTCGATGTGAAGTGAAATATTTAGTAGATTTTTCCATACGCACTTCGCTCAGCTACACATTTCATTTCTCGTGAATGCACAATATTAAAAACGTAGTGCTCGTAGCGTAGTTTGACTAGGTGTTTGTCAGCGAACACCGTGAAGTTAACACGTTTCGCACGGTGAGTATTTGGATTGATGACCACGAGTGGCATTTTCCATATGAACGCTGTCGTGGCCCGAATGACTCGTTAAATTGTAGATCTAGTTATTTTGTCCATTTAGCCATCCCAGAGGCCTTTACAAATAAAATGCCAAGTTGATCCCTTTAGGCGACCAAAAAACTTTGATACTGGAACTAGCCCCTAGCGCGGGCTATACCTACTTTACTTACTCAGTCTTAGAAACAAAACATTTCCACCTAATCGATTTCCACCTTCGTCACCAGTGCCCCACTGAACCGATTCTGTTTAATCAAGTACAGATTGGAATGGAACTATTCGAGCGGGGAGAGAACACCGGCTGACGAGCAATCTTCGACTAATATCCTTCGCGAGAACTCGATTACAATTCTACAGTGACTTTAATTTCCTCGTGTAGTGGAGTTTCTGGAGAGATAAGCAACAATCGCATTTGGTTCTTTGTTTCGGGTTTATTATGATTGAGATCGATTTCATAAGACAGAGATAATTGGCGTAAGACGGAGGAGGCTTGTGCCCTGCAGTGAGCCGAAATAAACTGATGATGATAATAATGAAGATCGGTGTCTGTTTTAATCGGTCTCATTTTTTTAACAAATTGCATGCGGTTACTTTATTGTAAATGTTTAGCTGCTTTTTTTGTTACAAAAAGGTGCCTAACATCATGTCCTAATATACCTACACAAAATTTTAAATATCTGTTTTCCACATTAATGAAATTATTGAACCGATCAAGCCGACGGGCTTGCTGGTGGGCAAGCGCAGTGCAAGAAATCCACCGACTAGGACGACGAACGACGATATAATCAGGACTTCAAAAATACTAGGTTCATACTGCTTCATAACGATTTTATTGGAAATCCATAGGAGATACCTTTGTCCACTATTAGAAGTCCTACGGCTGTCATAAATAAAGAAATTAAAGAAAATTACATTCAATTACCCACTTACTAACACAAAAAACAACTGCGAATAAAAACAAATATTTTAAACCCACGCAAATACCTAACTAAGTGAAAAGGGGGTCACGTGTCGTGCCTGAAGGAAGCCACCGCTTGAAACATTTTTTCCAAGTTCCCGGCAAAAACTTTCTATCTGATTCAGATGTCAGCTAATAAATTTTCCCGGTTCCTACGCCAGTCTCCGTAAGTCATTCAACCTTTAATACCGGCTCAAAGAGCGTCGCAAATTAGAAGCCTGAAAATTTGTTGTAGATATTGTATGTTCATATTATGTATACTAGAGTAATGGCATCGCTCGCTTGTTTACTAGTTTGACCAAGTGTTTTTTAGCGATCAACAAAGTTCGGCAATGTTCAGCACGGAAAATCTTTGGATGAGTGACCGCGGGTAGCATTCTCAGCTATGAATGCCACGTGGCACGCTGCCGTGGCTTGATTGGTTTTTCGGTTTTTCGAACCGCTTTGCCATGTCAGAGGTCTTCAGGATGCTTAAACACTCTGACACTACAGTTAACCTACCTTTTTTCCATCCATCCATACATCAGCCATAGGACGTTCACTACTGGACATAAGCCTCCCCTATAGATCTACAATAAGACCGGTTGGTAGCGATTTGCATCCATCGTGATCCTGTGGTCTAAATGAGGTCATCCATCTACCTTGTGGGTGAAGTCCTACCCTGCACTGGCCGGTACCTTAAGGTAAACAGTAACCTTCCTTAACTCATTCTAAGTTATTTAGAAATGCTTTTGAGTCGATAAACATTTTCGTCACAAATTATTAAAGAATTTTACACATATATCAATTTTCATTTTGCAATAACGAGAGAGCGACTGAGCTCCGCTCGGTAAAAAAAAAAAAGTAAGTAAGTAAAAAAGATCGTATTCTATTTTTAGAAAATATAAATTCTGTTTCATTCTTATTTCTTTTATTTTTCAGAGCATTACATAAAAAAATATGTTGGTTCCTCTTTGCGCTAAGACACACTAGACTCGTTACAACTGGGTCAAGGCATTTGTTTTCAACATAAAACTAATTTATAGTGGTTTCTTTTACAGAATTGCCGTTGTTATGTTTCATGGCAGAAGATAAATCAAGAGTATTTTTAAAAGGAGCAATAAACAAATAGGTTTTCACATTATTCTTGTAGGTACAATAACATGGTGGAAATATTGTATTGTAGGTGCGTTGTTTTTGTAAGACTGTTGAAGGTCACTTCAGCTTGCGTTGAAAGCTTCAGTTGAATGATTTTATGACTGAAATGGTTTGATTTATGATTTGAAATACGAAAATCTATTTTCATCATAATATGGTTCTCATCCTTTGCTTTTATGACTATTGAGTAACTGAGGCACATGTAGGTACACATAAATAATTTTCGACTATTATTTTGCATTGAATCCATTTCGTTCTTTCTTTCAGCCACAAGACGTCCACTCCTGGACATAGGCCTCCCCTAAAGATCTCCAATAGTACAGGTTGGTAGCGGCTCGCGGCCAGCACGATCCCGCGGTGGTAATGAGGTCATCCGTCCACCTTGTGGGCAGGCGTCCCTCGCTGCGCTTGCCAGCATACGGTCTCCACTCAATCCATTCTGAAACCCATTTGCTATTTTTTAACTCTAGATAGGTTTTTTTGCAGGTGACAACATCATGTCTCATCTTAAGTAAGTTGTCTATTTTTATTACCTTTTAATAACCTATTTTTATGTTTCAAATCGGAGTACAATTTTTCACCATCTGTCGGCAACAACGTGAACGTGACAAAGAAAAACCATGTGTGTCATGAATTTTATGTAAAATTTTGTATAAAAAAACTTTATTTAAAAATGTCCCAGTGAAATAAAACATGAAGAACTCAAGATATGAATGCGAAGTGAAGTCTACCAACCCGTATTTAGCACGCGTCCTTAGCTTAATCTTTTAGCTCAGCGTTAACTATGCTAGCTTAATCTTTTTTGTAATAAAGAGATGCTTGAATTTTTTGTATAGTTTTCTGGCGAAAACTTCTATTTGACTGCCTCGGTGGCTCAGTGGTTAGTGACCCTGACAACTGGGTCAAAGAGGCGTGGGTTCGATCCCCACCCAGGACAAATAATTATGTGACGAACATAGGTGTTTGTTCTGTGTTTGGGTGTTATTTAGGGATTATCCATATAAGTATGTATTTAAAAATATGTATATGTAGTAAATGTATATCAGTCTCTGGCGACATATCACAAACTTTGCTTAGTTTGGGGTCAGAGACCTTGTGTAAGAAGTCCCCTAATATTTATTATTATTTATTTGTGACAGACTTCCAATACGGAGGAGATTCTATGTTCGTCTGTACGTATATATTTTTATTTTATTTATAGAAACCTTTTTAATTTTTGGGGTATACTCCCGAGGTAGTCCGCCGTTTTTGAAAAATCAACAATAATGTTAATTACATCGATTCGAGCGAACTATTCCAATTTTGTGCACGATTAAAGTCGTTTATGCCATTTTTTGCGAAAGTAATTATTCAACCTATGTAGGTATTGACCTTCTAGTTCATAGAAAGTCAAGTATAAAACACCAAATCTTAATACAACAAAGTAAGCCCAAATAATTTGAATAGCACAAGGAATGGGCCGTGTCGTTCGATTGTGCCGCAGGTGGCGATTAGAGCAGATCTCAGATAGTACATGCGCTTCTTGAGATACTCTACAATGTTACAAAGAGTAGAGCCATTTAAATTTAAATAGATGTGGGGTGAAGATTGCAGTATTCAGAGTGTGATAGTGTGGCTTCTCGTAGAGTCACGGGGAAAATTATTTTATTTTCAATCCGTAATTGTAAGGAGAGTTATCAATAAGGTAGACACACGATCTTGGCAATACCGTACAAATACGCTGGATATATATCAGTTACAAACCGATATTAGGTATTTGAAACTTATAGAGTAAACCAGAGTTTAGATGTATAAATCTTAACCGGTGTTTAAAAGTGTATTTCTAAACCATTGTTTAGGAATATACATCTAAACCGAATTTTTAGAAGTGTATATGTAAACCAGTGTTTATAAATATAAATCTAAACCAGTGTTTAAAAGTATAGAAATAAGCCGGTGTTTAAAAGTGTGTATCTAAACCAGAGTTTAGAAGTATACATCGAAACCGGTGCTTAGAAGTCTATATCTAAACCAGTGTTTAGAAGTATACATGTAAACCGATGTTTAGAACTGTATATTTAAACCAGTGTATAGAAATATATATATAACTACATCTAAACCAGTGTTTAGAAGTGTACATCCAAACCAGTGTTTAGAAGTGTACATCCAAACCAGTGTTTACAAGTGTAGGTACATCTAATGACTAGTATTATAATGATGATGGTGATATATGCCTGTACACACAATATTCTAGATTTTTACAAACGCACAATTTTTAATAAAGCTTTTCACAAAAACATGAAGAATGATTCGGATAAATAAATTACTTTGATGTCTTTAAATTTATCTACGTCTCTCTTACTTTCGAACTTAAAGAGAGAGGGAGAGAGAGAGGGAGAGAGAGAGGGAGAGAGAGAGAGGGAGAGAGAGAGTGATAAATTCAAAGTTCAGGAAAAAAGAGCAACAGCTGTATTTATGCTAACATAATTTCAGATATGAGAATGGTATACTGAGGAATTTTTTTATTAAAAACAATATCAGTGTTTTTGATTGTTGAAATAAAATAAATAATAATAATATCGTTGCAAGGGAGTTTCCCTTCCACAGTACGCAATCACAGCAAGCACCTGATATACGGTGGCAAAGCGCTAAATATTCCGCCAATAACGCCTACCAATAACAGTATCCAGACATATTCTCCGATAGCAGATAACAATAGAATATATCGAGCCTTTGGCTCTGTTACTGCGTCTGAACTTCCAGCTACAACTTGGAACAGTAGCTTGTCTTACGCACGCGGACACAACTATTTTGTGCTAAAAATGGCACAACCGACTCCAATCGTGTTCAAAATTAAAATAGTTCGCTCTAATCGATGCAAACAATTTTTACAATTGTTCATTTTTCAAAATGCTGAAAAATCTGCTGAGCTGACTTCGATGAAAAAACTAATCGGAACCAGGTACTTCAGGAACTTTCCAACTAAAAATATATATTTAAATCGGTTCACAATTGGCGAAAATATCGATGAGAACACACAATAAAATACATAGGCAAAGATGAAAACAGTACCTCTTCCTTTTTGGAAGTCGGTAAAAAATGGACCTAGTTGGTCTTCTTCTTCTTCTCGGTCTTCAATCCTTCAATCGTACAAAATTCGAATAGTTCGCTCTGTCGATAAATGCCAATATAAGATAATTGTTGATTTTTCAAAACCACTCAATCGATTTCGATTAAATTTGAATGAGACTGCCTCTAAGCAGGTATTAATCTACTAAGCAAATAAAGAATCAGCAAAATCGGATCATAAAAAAAAACTAATAAATTGAGGAGCTCTTTTTAAAAGTCGATTGAAAATAACACTATGTTTCGTGTCATCTGTGTGGAGTAGTAAAGTTTTCCCACTAAAACATTATGTTTATGTGCTTTACAGTGCTAGTACCTAGGTATGTTATTTTTTGCTACAAAAAATTTTAGTAAGCAAGCTACAAAACCAAATAATATTTTAAGCTAGATAACAAACAGAACATGATGTTATAACATCATCGACGCGACACTTTTTTTTATCTGCAATTAAAAAAATTACAAAAAACTTTTTGTTCAAAGCCAAATTTTCGGAGGTTGTGTAAGGTTTTTGATATCACTATGAAGACAACGTTGTCATAAAAATATGCCCTTAAGGAAGGATGTTGGCAACAAAATGCCAGATTGATAGAAGTTAAATTAGATTATCATTGCACCTTCTCGAATAAACGTTACAATATTTTGGGATTCATGTAAAATCTGAATCATTTTTGGTATCTGGTGATCATGGTGGTATGTGTATCACTTTTGGTCGTTAGTCTTATATTCAGCAGTTAACTAAATTACAGTAAGTTGCGATAATTGCCTTATCTCTACATCTATAGGTAGATCAATTTTTTAAGGCTACTTTTTTTCAAATATGTACTTTATTCTTCTACATCTACAGTCCAAATTGTAAAATCAATCAGTTTTTCCTTTCACAAATGAGAGTAATATTTTAAAACTGTTGCTCTGTATATCCCTTTATGGAATATCGCGAACTCGACTACGCAGACAGAACGCATAGCGCCTTGGGCCCAGCAAACGTACATTTTAATTACACTTCCTAGCTGGTGAAATTTATGCTAGGAGCTAGGTCGTTATTCTTAATGGATCAGATAAAGTCCTAAACGATTATTTTGCCGTTTTGAGTTTTCTTGATTGTGCTAGATAGCATTTTGTGAGGGCCGAGGTTCTAGGAAGTTCCAAATGGGTGTTGTTTAGCCTTTATCTATTGCTTTAATAGAAATATAGTAAGGAAGTATATAATTCTATTTTAGATATCTTAATCATTGCGCCTTGAGGGTTTGAAGGTTGGAAGCCGAATTAATTGGTGTTGAAGAACGATGTTTGTAGAAAAATTCTGGATAGAAAATTATAAACGTGTACGTGACACAATATTTAATGGTCTAGATGTTTGTCAGCGTTTACCAAAGTTAAGCAACGTTCGGGACGGTCACTCTTTGGATGGGTAACCGCGGGTGATATTTACAACAGAGCGCTTTCATAGCTCGAATAACACGTTAAATTGTAGATCACGGTTGTTTTACCAGTTTAGCCATGTCAGAGGCCTTGAGGCGGCATAAAACATTGACATTGATACTATGAATAAACGAACTTATAGTATCAACCTACCCTACTTGAACTAAAGACATAGTAGCGCCATGGAAGTCATTTATCAAACGAGCTGAGAACTCTCGACGGGAGCAACTTTTCAGACAGGACACGCTGACACCAGACATTAATAATAAGAGTATCGTAAGAAAAACGCTTCTTTCTGTCCTCAAACACAAAGTGTTTTATAACTTAACCTCGTAAGTTTGCTCTAGTTTACGTGACGTGAAGATAAGCTTTCTGAATAATGTAGTGGACTCGTTCATTTATCTTGTCATATTGTTTGTGACTAATATAGGCATCTTATTTTTTCTTTTTCAATTACAATAATGAAGTTTTTTATAAGTTTACGGAAAAAGTGATTAATTTAACTTTTTTAGCTCTATATCGACTTAAACAGGGTTTTCCAGAACTTCTTTTCGAGTCAGCGATTCGATCATAATCGAGTCATCCAGAACTGGTGTCTTAAACTGAAAGGAGGTGGTTCAGACCATCATCATTATGTTTTTTTTTACAACGGAGTCAAAATATTTGAGAAAAAATCTGCTGATACATTTAGGTACATTTTGTCGATTCTGAGTTGCAATTTTGTATGGAACAGCTAATTTTGCTCCAGTTCCAGGTTAGCCCCATAGTAAAAGTTATTCATAATGATGGTTTTAATCACCTCCTTTTGGTTTAGTAATCAAACAATCCTGTATATTTATTATTAACTGATAAACGTAGAATGCAAAGCTCTGTCGAAATAGCAAGTCTAATCACAATCGTTAAAACCATTTACGATATTCGAATTTTGCAGTCACAAACTATTAAATACACAAGAATTTTCTTGTTCTTAGTTTATACATGAGATAATGTAACCAGCGGTCTAGACCTAGATAATATTTGGAAGACCAGAATGACAAATTTACAAAGTACTCGTATGTGTATCAAAGAGTTACTTTTTAGATAAACAATTCAAAAATTCGTCGCGGACGCAGGATTCGTGTGGGATGCACTATATCAAAATTGAAATCATTTCAAGTAGGTATGTGTATGTTTACACATTGTGTGATTTTCAATATAGGCTAGGATTTTTCCTTTAAAATACACTTATAACAACTAGTATTCATAAATAACTAATTATAGTAAGTAATTTGACGCTCATTTGATATACAACTAACAAAGTGGCATGACACACAAGTAAATTAATTGATGGTATGCAGCGTGCATCACATGAATACATCACCACATTTCCTTTTCATAACGTGAAACACATACCAAAAGTTTTTGTTATCCTTTCTAAATAGAGTTTCAAATACATTTCATTACAAAGATTCTCAAACAAACAACAAGCGAACTTAATAAACGTATCAAACCAAATATATCGACCCCCAAACAAGGCCGTATCTTTATTCTCAGCGCTTGCTTCCAAAACTTGCGCCGTATTCTGTAACTAACTTCCAGTTAGACCCGTAAACGACTTTACGTGTTGGACAAGGAAATCAAATTATCAACTCCCACCAACTTCGCACCTCTTCCGACTCGTACGAGATACCGGAATTTGTTGCCCGTAACGGCAGTCGCCCTCTATTTGAAAATTCTGTACGTCTCTTTGGACAAAAAATATGTGAAGGGGCACGCGACACCAAACAAGCTTTATTGGGTATCTTCACCAAAGTATGCGAACTGGGAATTCAATAAGTGACAGAAAAAGAATTAAGGCCGCCCGCGGAAACATGCACTTTACCCCCTGCCCCGCTCTCAATTCCAAGTCTTTGTCTCCTTCGTGCCTTACGAATGTTACACAACTTTTTCTTCAAAGCGAAATGAAATGGGTCATCATAATTGCATAACTCATTTCTAAAATGGAGCGTCGACTCGAGCTGCGTAATAAAGTCACAGAAATTGCCTTTATAAAGAATTCTCTTTTCCCCGTTTATCATTCGCGCTGACGATCGCGCGTCTATTATCATAATTTCTGATGTGGAGCGCAGGTTTCCTTTTTAACTCGTCGCGGTGGCTCGATTAAGAAAACATTACATAATTGTGCGAGCTGTCGGGCGCGCAAGTGGCGCCTTGCGAGGAAACGTGTAACTATGTGGGGTTGAGGGTGTGCGGGGGGAGGCTAGAGGGGCGGCTATGAGCGCCACCACTCTCGCCAAACTGACGGAGCCGCCGATTCGACAGTCGCGCACGAGCCACGATGAGGCAGACACGCGTATGTCGCCTCTCCACACGAAGCTACGTGCTCCGCGGGACGTAAACAATAGTCGTGAAGTGACACAACAATCGTAATGTCTGTGTAAGATATTGACTCGAGTTCAGTGATCGTCATCCATTGCTGTTTTGTTCGGTGTAGACAAATGTGTTTGGAAAATGTTTCAACTGCTGACACTTTTGTTTGTGACTTTTGGTGTTAATGCGGCGTATGCACCGAGTGGCGTTGACAACTGCAGCCGACTCGCCAAAGGCGATGAAAGCACTTTGTGCCGGCTGCGGACTCTCGACACGGATGGATCCAGCCTGGCATCTGCTCCCACGGAGCTTACAAAGAAGCTCTACGTCGAGTGCAATGAGCTACTTCTATTCGAAAGTTTCCTCGAAGCAAACTACTTTCAAAGATTTCCTGCTCTTGCCGAACTAACACTTCAAAACTGCAAACTCCTCAGAATACCAGGCAACGCGTTCGAAGGCTTACGTGAACTAAAAAAGTTGTCGGTGCGATCTAAAAACTACGATTGGAGCCCGAATAAAAACTTGGAACTCTCGCTCGGCACTTTCAACGGATTGCGCGAATTGCAGTCCCTCGACTTGGGACAGAACAATTTGAAAGTGATACCATCGGATGTTTTTTGTCCTCTTGATAATTTGCAAGTTTTAAATTTAACAAATAATCGCATTAAAAGTGTTGACCGTATTGGTTTTGGCAATAACTGTGGTTCGAGTTTACTAAGCTTAGATTTGAGTCACAATGAGCTCAAATCACTCTCGGAAGAGTCGGAAATCACCGGGTTAAGGAGACTACAGGAGTTGAAGCTGCAACACAACAATATTACGGATATTTCTAGTGAAACATTTAATGGACTCATTTCGTTACGAATACTAAACATTTCCTACAACAACCTTCAGTTCGTACCGGAGGGCACGTTCGCCAGCACGAAAGACTTGCGAGAGGTATATTTGAATAATAACCAGCTATTTGAGTTTGCCACGGGCGTGTTCCATCGATTAGAACAGCTGCTTGTCTTAGATTTATCGAATAATCTGCTCTCTACCGCTCACATTGATGGAGGGACGTTTATTGGCCTTATACGCTTAGTCATTCTGAATTTATCCAATAATGCTCTAACAAGAATAGACGCTAAAACGTTTAAGGATCTATTCTTTTTACAGATTTTAGATTTAAGGAATAATTCAATCGGATACATTGAAGAAAACACTTTTCTTCCTTTGTACAATCTTCATACGCTAAATTTAGCTGAGAATCGCTTGCATACCGTTGAAGAACATCTTTTCAATGGATTGTTTGTACTTAGTAAACTAAATTTAAATAACAACTTATTGATTAACATAGATCCTAAGGCTTTCAAAAATTGTTCTGACTTAAAAGAATTAGATTTAAGCTCAAATCAGCTTACTGATGTTCCCATCGCCATTTGGGAGTTGTCTTTGTTGAAAACATTAGATTTAGGGGAAAATCAGATAACAGATATCAAAAATGGTTCTTTTAAAAATATGGATCAGTTAACCGGTTTGCGACTGATAGACAATCAGATTGGTAACTTGACTGAAGCTATGTTTTGGGATTTACCAAGTTTACAAGTATTAAATTTAGCTAAAAATAAAATTCAAGCTATAGAGAGGGGAAGTTTTGAGAGAAATAAACAACTAGAAGCCATAAGGCTGGACGGTAACTTCATATCGGATGTCAACGGAGTTTTTTCAACACTGCTCAGTCTTTTATGGCTTAATTTATCTGAAAATCATCTCGTGTGGTTTGATTACGCATTTGTACCAAGTAATTTAAAATGGCTAGACGTTCACGGTAACTTTATCGAGCATTTGGGAAATTACTACAAACTCCAAGAGGAAATTCGCATTAAGACATTAGACGTGAGCCATAACCGTATCATTGAAATATCACCCTTAGCTATTCCTAACAGCGTAGAGCTGTTGTTCATAAACAATAATCACATAAACAATATACAAGTGAACACTTTCATGGATAAGCGCAATCTTACTCGAGTAGACATCTACGCAAATGAGATTTCGCATTTAGATATCAACAGCCTCCGGTTGTCGCCGGTGCCCGCGAACAAGTCCTTACCGGAGTTCTACATCGGGGGAAATCCGTTCGACTGCGATTGCTCCATGGAATGGTTACCCATGATAAACAACATGACTGCTATGAGACAGCACCCCAGAATAATGGACCTTGAGAACGTATTGTGCAAAATGACACACACAAGAGGCGTTACACACATACCACTTATCAATTTAAAATCGACAGATTTCTTGTGTACTTATGAAACGCACTGTTTCACATTATGTCGTTGCTGTGATTTCGTCGCGTGTGATTGCCAAATGACCTGCCCATACAATTGTTCGTGCTACCACGATCCCACGTGGAACAAAAACGTAGTAGATTGTTCCAGTCAACGCGCTATCGGAATACCAGAAAAAATACCCATGGACGCAACCGAGCTTTACTTAGATGGAAATGACTTTAAATTATTACAAAATTATGCATTCATCGGTCGAAAAAATATGAGATCACTGTATGCAAACTCGAGTGAAGTCGAGAACATTCAGAATAAAACGTTTGCCGGCTTGTCTTCTCTCATTTTACTGCATCTTGGAAACAATAAACTAAAACATTTAAACGGTTACGAGTTTGAGCATCTGACACAGCTTAACGAGTTATATTTGCAAGATAACTTAATCAGCCACATTGCGAACTCGACGTTTATGACACTGCATTCGCTGAGAGTTCTGAGACTAGATGGTAATAGATTAGTTGATTTTGCAGTTTGGAGCTTGAACTCTAACATGAATTTGAATGCGGTAGCATTAGGAAACAATATGTGGTCTTGTAAGTGCAGGTACTTACAAAGATTGACAACATACATTTCCGATAACGTGCCCAAAATTACTGACATGGCCGATGTCTGGTGTTGGAACACGGACCGTAAAACATCACAAAAGAAGGAACTCAACCTGAATGGTACAATTTGTAGCGACTATTACGCCGGAGATTCTGTTATAGATAACATGTTGGTCTCAAATTACATGCCCATGATGGTGACTACGCTCTCTGGATTCATGTTGATTATGCTCGTCATCCTTGTGATTTTCTTATTCAGAGACGGGATTCGCATATGGCTTTATACAAGCTGCGGTATAAGATTATTCCCATTCACTGGAGCGTTCGACGACACTGATAAATTATACGATGCTTATGTTTGCTACAGCCCGAAGGATGACGATTTTGTCATACAAACTTTAGCTGCCGAATTAGAAAATGGAAATCCTTCTTATCATCTCTGTTTGCATTATAGAGACATACCTCAGCATAATGTCGCTTACATGCAGTGCACGTTACCATTACCCGAAGCCGCAGAGGCATCCAAACGCATAATAATAGTGTTGACCAGAAATTTTATAGAAACTGAATGGTCACGTTTCGAATTTCGACAGGCGTTGCATGAAATAATAAAATCTCGAATTTACACTTTAGTATTGATAGAAGAACATGCTGTGCTACCCGAGGCTGAATGTGATCCCGATTTGAGACCATATTTGAAGACGAGTTCTAGGATTAGATGGGGCCAAAATAAATTTTGGGAAAAGTTGCGCTACGCGATGCCGGACAAGAGGAGTAAACCGAGAAATTCCGCGTATAGGAATAATATAAATTCATATACAATGAGGAGTGGTATGCAGAATGGGACAATGAGATCGTTTTCATTTACGGAGAAGATTAGGGGATCGGCTGATGGCGTGAGTCCATCGCCGGAGTTTGGTGAATGTAGATCGCAGCAGGTTCAGGTGCCGTCATACGGGCCTGATGGTAGGCCGCCGTCAGATCACATTTACTCTTCAATAGATTCAGATTATTCGTCGTTAGAATTAGGGGCTAATAATCCTAATAGGAGACCTAACTTTAGACATTGGCCTCCCCCACCGCCGCTAATCGATACCCAATCTTCAGGTCAAGCATACCTCGTCTAGTCTGTTTGCTTCTCAAACCATTATTTAAAATTATTTAGTCAAAGCTTCATGTGAATAATGTATTATCAACAACGCGCGCTTTACCAAATAATTAAGATTTTAACCTATTTTTGTAATCCATCGCCCTTTCAAAGGCGCTTATGTAATGTTGGTGTAAATACATTCTTATAAGACTGCTGTAGTAATATGTGAATTTTGTAAATAGAAAATGTAAATAAATGTCCAAATAAGTCACAAGTATACTATTTATGTACTTTAATAAAGCCATTGTGATAATTTTTGCAAAAATCTTAATTTTATTTTGACCAACCCCGTATTTATATAACCTTAAGAATTCATAGCTAAAAACCATTTTACGCAAAGCCGAATGGTCTTTAATGAAATATTTCTTAAGTAGGTCAAAAGATAGTGAAAATCGATGACTACTTAACGTTAGTTTCCTGTATTTAACTGGTAATTCCAATAAGATTGTATATATTTTTGTACTAGTATTAAGTTAATTGTTAGCTGATCTGATATCGAACCCTAATTGAATCAACAAATAAAAGCTGGGTCGAGGTTAAATGCTACTAGTATTACTATTGGTTTACTTTTGTTTCCACGCCCATTAAGGGTTTTTGTCACCCATTAGCTGTTGATCGTTTTATAAACTTTTGGAGGATTCATTGAAAACCATTTGCGTAAGTAATTTTTAAATACCTGAAATTTTATTGTTCTTTACAAAATGAGAAAAAAGAACAAAAAATAATTTCAATCGTTAATTTATGTTTAGATAAGTAAATCAAGTCCTTATTGTACACACCAAAACTTAAATAGACCAAGAAAACAGGTTTAATGAAACTTATAGCTAGTTTCACAACCGTTTAGCTGTGAGTCTGTGACTGAGGCATATTTGTACTTTCTTTTGATTAAAAAATCAAATCAATCAAATATGTTAGAGTATGTCATCAATGTCTTTGTTATGAGTTACTTGTAGGTAGGTAAACATTATGTGAATGAGCAGTACAGAATTACTTTAATCGGTAAAGGCATCGAAAGTACTTATGCATAGTTTATCGATGTTGTTTCAGTAATAATCGTCAAATTTATTTTGAGCTAGGTACTAGCTGTGCTGATACAGTTTTAGTTTTATGAAACATTGTTTTTGTCATCAGCTGTTTGTCTGTTTTAAATAGCATAGAGTATTAATTTTCATTCACATTATTTAAAAAAAAGGAGAGTTTTTTTTAGTCCATTTATGGTTATTTGAAAGCTGTTTTTTTCAACTCTTCTGATAAATTAAAATATACCATAACTTCTTTAATACACTATACAGGGTTATTTCTAATCAATTAGCATCTTTTTAGGGGCTTATTCTGTACATCAAAACTAACAACTTTAACTATAAATGCGTGGGTAATAAGTTTTTTAGAAATTCGTTGCAAATCAAACTTGTTAATGAGCAAATGACAGATCTGTAGCTGATAAAATAAAACTGTCACATTGAATTATTGTGAGTATTTTCCTCTGAACAATAAGTAAAGCTTCAGAAATACCAGCTTTAGATTATTGTTCTGAGATCATCTTATTGGAAGTCAGAAAACATAATATTTGTACAAACACTGCGTGGCGCAAACCTTGCAACGTTCTACATATTAATTTTACAAAATCAGCCTGGAGCACGGGCGCGCCCCAAGCAAGGATTATGAAAAAAGGCTTCTACCTGCACCAACTAAATCTGACAAAGCACCAGAGGATTTACGTGACCAGAATCGTGGTCATTCTATGGACAGTTTGAGAGCCCACGGATTTTCTGCTTACGAGAGGCGATATTTAAGTGGCGGAAGCGTAAGTATGAGGTTTGTGTTAATTTGGTAGTCATATTGTGGTAGTTTTGGTAATCTTTGGACTGTTTAGGAACCCACGGACTTCCCGTTTACGAGAAATGAAAAAAAACCAGCGTAAGTATGAGATGGACTTTTGGCTGGGTCAAAATAATACTGCCATAACTTTCATTTATTGCTAAGTAGAGTAACTTGACAATAAATGTAATAAATACAGCATCTTTATAGCACAAAAATGAAATGATAAATAAAATTATATGAGAATAAACATACTAAATTATGAATATGAGCATAAAAAATAAAGTAGGTATGTACCTACTTTATTTTTATACTCATATTCATTATGTCATTAAAATGTTACACTTCCGGTTTAGTTTGGTTCAAAAATAAGTTAAAAAAAACAATAAAACTACTTAAATATCTTATTTGCTTGGGTTTCTTCTATTACAGTTTATAGAACGAGTCATTAAAATAAAACTAGCCGTAACTGGTATAAAAATAATTCTACATTTTCATAACGATGTAGAGACATTCTACGTAGTTTGAAGGATCAAGTGTACAAAATGTATACTTATAAATGTTATTAAACCAAGTAAATATTTTATTCAAACAATATAAAAGTGAAGTCGACTCGTGATAAAGTTATACACAGACGTGTCATCTAGCTTTATACCTATCATAATTTCAAAGTAAGTATATTCGCCAGTAGAATTTTAAATTTTACTTTCTTCACTGTCCTCAAAGACACCGCCGCAAAATAATGCCGTTAGACGAGAGAGGTAATCTGATAGGCAATTTTAGATAATAAAATATAATTGTCAGTACTTATAAGGTAGGTTTACATAATTACCAAGTTTTAGGAACACGTACAAGTGTCTCGTAATAGTAGATATTTCTAAAATTTAAATACGTAGGTATCTTAGCCGCAGTGATATTGCTGCAGATTCAGCTCACGAAATTAAGTATCATAATATTTCAAAAAGAATGTAATGAAAATATTATAGAACTCGGACACAAAACACGATACACCTTTGATTTTTAACCAACTTCCAAAAAGGAGGAGGTTCTATGTTCGTGTGTATGTATTTTTTTTGTGTATGTTCATCGATAATTGCGCCAATTGTGAACCGAATCGAAAAATTATTTTTTAGTTCAAAAGGGTATACTCAGTTCAATTCAAAAGGGTAGACTGTCAGTTTTCTTATTTTCTGGATATAATCAAGGATTTTTCAAGGTCACAGGCCTTTCGGCGGCTTAAAACTTAGACGAACATATTTAAAGTCGGACGGAATACTACATTATAACTTTGAGTGTTTCATCTTCGACCACACACAACGTCGATAATCATCAAACGAGTTGATAGTAAAGCGCGGACTAGAAAAGACATAGTACCTTTAATCAACTTTTTTATAGTGAATATAAGTACCCATATTCACAATAAAAAGCTGATATCTTGGTTGAACGACTTTGGTTAAAATATATTATTTATACTTATCCCTTTATCTATACTAAAATAATTTGTTGTACTGCTGATTCTTTTTTGTAAAACTTACCTATCGTAATACTTACTATCTTTACTATTTTTTATCATTACTAATAATTATAAATCCGAAACAACTTTCAACTATTTCAAAATATAACGCGGGCGAAGCCTGTGCAGAAGTTAGTGTTTCATATGTAACTCATGTTGTCTAAAAGTCCTAGTTAGGTATTTAGAATTTCGTAATGTACCTCTATGTAGGACAACCTGGACAACTTGATATAAAGATGATACAAAACGAACTATAACAAACTACATGTTACGGCTTTTACAATATCAGTATCTCAAGAGGATGTGAATCATGATAATATAAGCTCATTAATTAAAGGCGTCACTTTATAGTCCTTTCCATATATCACGTTTACGATGTCAAACGTACTCACCATAAAAGTGTTGAGACACTGACCTGTGAATCATACATTAAAATTTGTCTCGGAAATAGAGCGGTCCCACGGCACAGAGAGTTCATTAGTTAATAGCCACAGATCGTAGCCGCGGTGTCCCATATTGAAGCATATTTAACTTCCTTTGTTAATTGAGGTTAGTGAAAAAAGGCTGTCGTGGCCTGGTGGGAGATCGTTCGGCTTAGAATTGTGAGGTTGTAAGCTCTAATTTCGGCTTTCTACCAATGAGTTTATTTGGAATATATACTGTAAGGAATATGTAAACCACGAGGAAAAATAGCTATGTCTCATACGTTGTAAATCCTTACTATCCTTACTTCCTTACTAATATTATAAATGCGAAAGTAACTCTGTCTGTCTGTCGCGCTTTCACGCTAAAACTACTGAACCGATTTGAATGAAATTTGGTACACAGATAGTCTAGAGCCTGAGAAAGGACATAGGCTACTTTTTGATTCAAAAAAATAGTTTTAAAGGGTTGAAAAGGGGGGATGAAAACGCATTGGCTAGAATCTTAGAAGAAAAAACTTATATTCTACCATGACAAATGGTAATTTGCATCTTGACTTTCCAAATTACATTCTCTATGCCCAATGCCCATTCAAGGCTGCTCAAGTTGCAAATGTCAAAGTCAATCAATCTTTTCCTGTAAACTTTAGAGAAGGTTACATGTATTTTTTCAGTTTAATTACGTAGTTTTCATTCTAATAGGTATGCCTACAAAACGCAAATCGAATCTAGCGCGTAGTTCTAGCGGAGCTCGCGTAAAGAAAATTGCTAGAAGCCAAGAGTCTGAAGAGCACACTTAAACGCGTTTGACATTACATGCCGAGCGCCACGCATCTCAAAGAGCTGCTGAGACTCAAGAGCAAAACCAAGCGCGTCGGATTTTAGATGCTGAGCGTCACGCAGCTCAGTGAACTGCTGAGACTGAAGTTGAAAGTCAAGCGCGGCGACTTTTAGATGCTGAGCATCACGCAGCGCAAAGAACAGCTGAGACTCAAGAGCAAAAAACCAAGCGCGTCGATTTTTAGATGCTGAGCATCACGCAGCTCAGAGAGATGCTGAGACTTAAGGAGAAAGTCAAGCGCGGCGACTTTTAGATGCCGAGCATCACGCAGCGCAAAGAACTGCTGAGACTCAAGAGCAAAACCAAGCGCGTCGAATTTTAGATGCTAAGCGTTAGACGTTAAGCAAAAAATTGCATAGTTCCTGTAGGACAGGACAAAAACTATCGAAAGCAAAACTGTCGCCACTATCACAAAGACGCTAAGTGATTAATTCTTCTATGACGCGAATATGGATTAATGAAACGTCACAGTGAAACGTAATTAGATGACATAGGTATTTGAAACTTATAGAGTAAACCAGAGTTTAGATGTATAAATCTTAACCGGTGTTTAAAAGTGTATTTCTAAACCATTGTTTAGGAATATACATCTAAACCGAATTTTTAGAAGTGTATATGTAAACCAGTGTTTATAAATATAAATCTAAACCAGTGTTTAAAAGTATAGAAATAAGCCGGTGTTTAAAAGTGTGTATCTAAACCAGAGTTTAGAAGTATACATCGAAACCGGTGCTTAGAAGTCTATATCTAAACCAGTGTTTAGAAGTATACATGTAAACCGATGTTTAGAACTGTATATTTAAACCAGTGTATAGAAATATATATATAACTACATCTAAACCAGTGTTTAGAAGTGTACATCCAAACCAGTGTTTAGAAGTGTACATCCAAACCAGTGTTTACAAGTGTAGGTACATCTAATGACTAGTATTATAATGATGATGGTGATATATGCCTGTACACACAATATTCTAGATTTTTACAAACGCACAATTTTTAATAAAGCTTTTCACAAAAACATGAAGAATGATTCGGATAAATAAATTACTTTGATGTCTTTAAATTTATCTACGTCTCTCTTACTTTCGAACTTAAAGAGAGAGGGAGAGAGAGAGGGAGAGAGAGAGGGAGAGAGAGAGAGGGAGAGAGAGAGTGATAAATTCAAAGTTCAGGAAAAAAGAGCAACAGCTGTATTTATGCTAACATAATTTCAGATATGAGAATGGTATACTGAGGAATTTTTTTATTAAAAACAATATCAGTGTTTTTGATTGTTGAAATAAAATAAATAATAATAATATCGTTGCAAGGGAGTTTCCCTTCCACAGTACGCAATCACAGCAAGCACCTGATATACGGTGGCAAAGCGCTAAATATTCCGCCAATAACGCCTACCAATAACAGTATCCAGACATATTCTCCGATAGCAGATAACAATAGAATATATCGAGCCTTTGGCTCTGTTACTGCGTCTGAACTTCCAGCTACAACTTGGAACAGTAGCTTGTCTTACGCACGCGGACACAACTATTTTGTGCTAAAAATGGCACAACCGACTCCAATCGTGTTCAAAATTAAAATAGTTCGCTCTAATCGATGCAAACAATTTTTACAATTGTTCATTTTTCAAAATGCTGAAAAATCTGCTGAGCTGACTTCGATGAAAAAACTAATCGGAACCAGGTACTTCAGGAACTTTCCAACTAAAAATATATATTTAAATCGGTTCACAATTGGCGAAAATATCGATGAGAACACACAATAAAATACATAGGCAAAGATGAAAACAGTACCTCTTCCTTTTTGGAAGTCGGTAAAAAATGGACCTAGTTGGTCTTCTTCTTCTTCTCGGTCTTCAATCCTTCAATCGTACAAAATTCGAATAGTTCGCTCTGTCGATAAATGCCAATATAAGATAATTGTTGATTTTTCAAAACCACTCAATCGATTTCGATTAAATTTGAATGAGACTGCCTCTAAGCAGGTATTAATCTACTAAGCAAATAAAGAATCAGCAAAATCGGATCATAAAAAAAAACTAATAAATTGAGGAGCTCTTTTTAAAAGTCGATTGAAAATAACACTATGTTTCGTGTCATCTGTGTGGAGTAGTAAAGTTTTCCCACTAAAACATTATGTTTATGTGCTTTACAGTGCTAGTACCTAGGTATGTTATTTTTTGCTACAAAAAATTTTAGTAAGCAAGCTACAAAACCAAATAATATTTTAAGCTAGATAACAAACAGAACATGATGTTATAACATCATCGACGCGACACTTTTTTTTATCTGCAATTAAAAAAATTACAAAAAACTTTTTGTTCAAAGCCAAATTTTCGGAGGTTGTGTAAGGTTTTTGATATCACTATGAAGACAACGTTGTCATAAAAATATGCCCTTAAGGAAGGATGTTGGCAACAAAATGCCAGATTGATAGAAGTTAAATTAGATTATCATTGCACCTTCTCGAATAAACGTTACAATATTTTGGGATTCATGTAAAATCTGAATCATTTTTGGTATCTGGTGATCATGGTGGTATGTGTATCACTTTTGGTCGTTAGTCTTATATTCAGCAGTTAACTAAATTACAGTAAGTTGCGATAATTGCCTTATCTCTACATCTATAGGTAGATCAATTTTTTAAGGCTACTTTTTTTCAAATATGTACTTTATTCTTCTACATCTACAGTCCAAATTGTAAAATCAATCAGTTTTTCCTTTCACAAATGAGAGTAATATTTTAAAACTGTTGCTCTGTATATCCCTTTATGGAATATCGCGAACTCGACTACGCAGACAGAACGCATAGCGCCTTGGGCCCAGCAAACGTACATTTTAATTACACTTCCTAGCTGGTGAAATTTATGCTAGGAGCTAGGTCGTTATTCTTAATGGATCAGATAAAGTCCTAAACGATTATTTTGCCGTTTTGAGTTTTCTTGATTGTGCTAGATAGCATTTTGTGAGGGCCGAGGTTCTAGGAAGTTCCAAATGGGTGTTGTTTAGCCTTTATCTATTGCTTTAATAGAAATATAGTAAGGAAGTATATAATTCTATTTTAGATATCTTAATCATTGCGCCTTGAGGGTTTGAAGGTTGGAAGCCGAATTAATTGGTGTTGAAGAACGATGTTTGTAGAAAAATTCTGGATAGAAAATTATAAACGTGTACGTGACACAATATTTAATGGTCTAGATGTTTGTCAGCGTTTACCAAAGTTAAGCAACGTTCGGGACGGTCACTCTTTGGATGGGTAACCGCGGGTGATATTTACAACAGAGCGCTTTCATAGCTCGAATAACACGTTAAATTGTAGATCACGGTTGTTTTACCAGTTTAGCCATGTCAGAGGCCTTGAGGCGGCATAAAACATTGACATTGATACTATGAATAAACGAACTTATAGTATCAACCTACCCTACTTGAACTAAAGACATAGTAGCGCCATGGAAGTCATTTATCAAACGAGCTGAGAACTCTCGACGGGAGCAACTTTTCAGACAGGACACGCTGACACCAGACATTAATAATAAGAGTATCGTAAGAAAAACGCTTCTTTCTGTCCTCAAACACAAAGTGTTTTATAACTTAACCTCGTAAGTTTGCTCTAGTTTACGTGACGTGAAGATAAGCTTTCTGAATAATGTAGTGGACTCGTTCATTTATCTTGTCATATTGTTTGTGACTAATATAGGCATCTTATTTTTTCTTTTTCAATTACAATAATGAAGTTTTTTATAAGTTTACGGAAAAAGTGATTAATTTAACTTTTTTAGCTCTATATCGACTTAAACAGGGTTTTCCAGAACTTCTTTTCGAGTCAGCGATTCGATCATAATCGAGTCATCCAGAACTGGTGTCTTAAACTGAAAGGAGGTGGTTCAGACCATCATCATTATGTTTTTTTTTACAACGGAGTCAAAATATTTGAGAAAAAATCTGCTGATACATTTAGGTACATTTTGTCGATTCTGAGTTGCAATTTTGTATGGAACAGCTAATTTTGCTCCAGTTCCAGGTTAGCCCCATAGTAAAAGTTATTCATAATGATGGTTTTAATCACCTCCTTTTGGTTTAGTAATCAAACAATCCTGTATATTTATTATTAACTGATAAACGTAGAATGCAAAGCTCTGTCGAAATAGCAAGTCTAATCACAATCGTTAAAACCATTTACGATATTCGAATTTTGCAGTCACAAACTATTAAATACACAAGAATTTTCTTGTTCTTAGTTTATACATGAGATAATGTAACCAGCGGTCTAGACCTAGATAATATTTGGAAGACCAGAATGACAAATTTACAAAGTACTCGTATGTGTATCAAAGAGTTACTTTTTAGATAAACAATTCAAAAATTCGTCGCGGACGCAGGATTCGTGTGGGATGCACTATATCAAAATTGAAATCATTTCAAGTAGGTATGTGTATGTTTACACATTGTGTGATTTTCAATATAGGCTAGGATTTTTCCTTTAAAATACACTTATAACAACTAGTATTCATAAATAACTAATTATAGTAAGTAATTTGACGCTCATTTGATATACAACTAACAAAGTGGCATGACACACAAGTAAATTAATTGATGGTATGCAGCGTGCATCACATGAATACATCACCACATTTCCTTTTCATAACGTGAAACACATACCAAAAGTTTTTGTTATCCTTTCTAAATAGAGTTTCAAATACATTTCATTACAAAGATTCTCAAACAAACAACAAGCGAACTTAATAAACGTATCAAACCAAATATATCGACCCCCAAACAAGGCCGTATCTTTATTCTCAGCGCTTGCTTCCAAAACTTGCGCCGTATTCTGTAACTAACTTCCAGTTAGACCCGTAAACGACTTTACGTGTTGGACAAGGAAATCAAATTATCAACTCCCACCAACTTCGCACCTCTTCCGACTCGTACGAGATACCGGAATTTGTTGCCCGTAACGGCAGTCGCCCTCTATTTGAAAATTCTGTACGTCTCTTTGGACAAAAAATATGTGAAGGGGCACGCGACACCAAACAAGCTTTATTGGGTATCTTCACCAAAGTATGCGAACTGGGAATTCAATAAGTGACAGAAAAAGAATTAAGGCCGCCCGCGGAAA
This sequence comes from Hypomecis atomaria, assembly GCA_964007245.1. Classification (NCBI taxonomy): domain Eukaryota; kingdom Metazoa; phylum Arthropoda; class Insecta; order Lepidoptera; family Geometridae; genus Hypomecis; species Hypomecis atomaria. Next base: position 16,219,447 of record OZ023291.1, read on the forward strand.
CATGCACTTTACCCCCTGCCCCGCTCTCAATTCCAAGTCTTTGTCTCCTTCGTGCCTTACGAATGTTACACAACTTTTTCTTCAAAGCGAAATGAAATGGGTCATCATAATTGCATAACTCATTTCTAAAATGGAGCGTCGACTCGAGCTGCGTAATAAAGTCACAGAAATTGCCTTTATAAAGAATTCTCTTTTCCCCGTTTATCATTCGCGCTGACGATCGCGCGTCTATTATCATAATTTCTGATGTGGAGCGCAGGTTTCCTTTTTAACTCGTCGCGGTGGCTCGATTAAGAAAACATTACATAATTGTGCGAGCTGTCGGGCGCGCAAGTGGCGCCTTGCGAGGAAACGTGTAACTATGTGGGGTTGAGGGTGTGCGGGGGGAGGCTAGAGGGGCGGCTATGAGCGCCACCACTCTCGCCAAACTGACGGAGCCGCCGATTCGACAGTCGCGCACGAGCCACGATGAGGCAGACACGCGTATGTCGCCTCTCCACACGAAGCTACGTGCTCCGCGGGACGTAAACAATAGTCGTGAAGTGACACAACAATCGTAATGTCTGTGTAAGATATTGACTCGAGTTCAGTGATCGTCATCCATTGCTGTTTTGTTCGGTGTAGACAAATGTGTTTGGAAAATGTTTCAACTGCTGACACTTTTGTTTGTGACTTTTGGTGTTAATGCGGCGTATGCACCGAGTGGCGTTGACAACTGCAGCCGACTCGCCAAAGGCGATGAAAGCACTTTGTGCCGGCTGCGGACTCTCGACACGGATGGATCCAGCCTGGCATCTGCTCCCACGGAGCTTACAAAGAAGCTCTACGTCGAGTGCAATGAGCTACTTCTATTCGAAAGTTTCCTCGAAGCAAACTACTTTCAAAGATTTCCTGCTCTTGCCGAACTAACACTTCAAAACTGCAAACTCCTCAGAATACCAGGCAACGCGTTCGAAGGCTTACGTGAACTAAAAAAGTTGTCGGTGCGATCTAAAAACTACGATTGGAGCCCGAATAAAAACTTGGAACTCTCGCTCGGCACTTTCAACGGATTGCGCGAATTGCAGTCCCTCGACTTGGGACAGAACAATTTGAAAGTGATACCATCGGATGTTTTTTGTCCTCTTGATAATTTGCAAGTTTTAAATTTAACAAATAATCGCATTAAAAGTGTTGACCGTATTGGTTTTGGCAATAACTGTGGTTCGAGTTTACTAAGCTTAGATTTGAGTCACAATGAGCTCAAATCACTCTCGGAAGAGTCGGAAATCACCGGGTTAAGGAGACTACAGGAGTTGAAGCTGCAACACAACAATATTACGGATATTTCTAGTGAAACATTTAATGGACTCATTTCGTTACGAATACTAAACATTTCCTACAACAACCTTCAGTTCGTACCGGAGGGCACGTTCGCCAGCACGAAAGACTTGCGAGAGGTATATTTGAATAATAACCAGCTATTTGAGTTTGCCACGGGCGTGTTCCATCGATTAGAACAGCTGCTTGTCTTAGATTTATCGAATAATCTGCTCTCTACCGCTCACATTGATGGAGGGACGTTTATTGGCCTTATACGCTTAGTCATTCTGAATTTATCCAATAATGCTCTAACAAGAATAGACGCTAAAACGTTTAAGGATCTATTCTTTTTACAGATTTTAGATTTAAGGAATAATTCAATCGGATACATTGAAGAAAACACTTTTCTTCCTTTGTACAATCTTCATACGCTAAATTTAGCTGAGAATCGCTTGCATACCGTTGAAGAACATCTTTTCAATGGATTGTTTGTACTTAGTAAACTAAATTTAAATAACAACTTATTGATTAACATAGATCCTAAGGCTTTCAAAAATTGTTCTGACTTAAAAGAATTAGATTTAAGCTCAAATCAGCTTACTGATGTTCCCATCGCCATTTGGGAGTTGTCTTTGTTGAAAACATTAGATTTAGGGGAAAATCAGATAACAGATATCAAAAATGGTTCTTTTAAAAATATGGATCAGTTAACCGGTTTGCGACTGATAGACAATCAGATTGGTAACTTGACTGAAGCTATGTTTTGGGATTTACCAAGTTTACAAGTATTAAATTTAGCTAAAAATAAAATTCAAGCTATAGAGAGGGGAAGTTTTGAGAGAAATAAACAACTAGAAGCCATAAGGCTGGACGGTAACTTCATATCGGATGTCAACGGAGTTTTTTCAACACTGCTCAGTCTTTTATGGCTTAATTTATCTGAAAATCATCTCGTGTGGTTTGATTACGCATTTGTACCAAGTAATTTAAAATGGCTAGACGTTCACGGTAACTTTATCGAGCATTTGGGAAATTACTACAAACTCCAAGAGGAAATTCGCATTAAGACATTAGACGTGAGCCATAACCGTATCATTGAAATATCACCCTTAGCTATTCCTAACAGCGTAGAGCTGTTGTTCATAAACAATAATCACATAAACAATATACAAGTGAACACTTTCATGGATAAGCGCAATCTTACTCGAGTAGACATCTACGCAAATGAGATTTCGCATTTAGATATCAACAGCCTCCGGTTGTCGCCGGTGCCCGCGAACAAGTCCTTACCGGAGTTCTACATCGGGGGAAATCCGTTCGACTGCGATTGCTCCATGGAATGGTTACCCATGATAAACAACATGACTGCTATGAGACAGCACCCCAGAATAATGGACCTTGAGAACGTATTGTGCAAAATGACACACACAAGAGGCGTTACACACATACCACTTATCAATTTAAAATCGACAGATTTCTTGTGTACTTATGAAACGCACTGTTTCACATTATGTCGTTGCTGTGATTTCGTCGCGTGTGATTGCCAAATGACCTGCCCATACAATTGTTCGTGCTACCACGATCCCACGTGGAACAAAAACGTAGTAGATTGTTCCAGTCAACGCGCTATCGGAATACCAGAAAAAATACCCATGGACGCAACCGAGCTTTACTTAGATGGAAATGACTTTAAATTATTACAAAATTATGCATTCATCGGTCGAAAAAATATGAGATCACTGTATGCAAACTCGAGTGAAGTCGAGAACATTCAGAATAAAACGTTTGCCGGCTTGTCTTCTCTCATTTTACTGCATCTTGGAAACAATAAACTAAAACATTTAAACGGTTACGAGTTTGAGCATCTGACACAGCTTAACGAGTTATATTTGCAAGATAACTTAATCAGCCACATTGCGAACTCGACGTTTATGACACTGCATTCGCTGAGAGTTCTGAGACTAGATGGTAATAGATTAGTTGATTTTGCAGTTTGGAGCTTGAACTCTAACATGAATTTGAATGCGGTAGCATTAGGAAACAATATGTGGTCTTGTAAGTGCAGGTACTTACAAAGATTGACAACATACATTTCCGATAACGTGCCCAAAATTACTGACATGGCCGATGTCTGGTGTTGGAACACGGACCGTAAAACATCACAAAAGAAGGAACTCAACCTGAATGGTACAATTTGTAGCGACTATTACGCCGGAGATTCTGTTATAGATAACATGTTGGTCTCAAATTACATGCCCATGATGGTGACTACGCTCTCTGGATTCATGTTGATTATGCTCGTCATCCTTGTGATTTTCTTATTCAGAGACGGGATTCGCATATGGCTTTATACAAGCTGCGGTATAAGATTATTCCCATTCACTGGAGCGTTCGACGACACTGATAAATTATACGATGCTTATGTTTGCTACAGCCCGAAGGATGACGATTTTGTCATACAAACTTTAGCTGCCGAATTAGAAAATGGAAATCCTTCTTATCATCTCTGTTTGCATTATAGAGACATACCTCAGCATAATGTCGCTTACATGCAGTGCACGTTACCATTACCCGAAGCCGCAGAGGCATCCAAACGCATAATAATAGTGTTGACCAGAAATTTTATAGAAACTGAATGGTCACGTTTCGAATTTCGACAGGCGTTGCATGAAATAATAAAATCTCGAATTTACACTTTAGTATTGATAGAAGAACATGCTGTGCTACCCGAGGCTGAATGTGATCCCGATTTGAGACCATATTTGAAGACGAGTTCTAGGATTAGATGGGGCCAAAATAAATTTTGGGAAAAGTTGCGCTACGCGATGCCGGACAAGAGGAGTAAACCGAGAAATTCCGCGTATAGGAATAATATAAATTCATATACAATGAGGAGTGGTATGCAGAATGGGACAATGAGATCGTTTTCATTTACGGAGAAGATTAGGGGATCGGCTGATGGCGTGAGTCCATCGCCGGAGTTTGGTGAATGTAGATCGCAGCAGGTTCAGGTGCCGTCATACGGGCCTGATGGTAGGCCGCCGTCAGATCACATTTACTCTTCAATAGATTCAGATTATTCGTCGTTAGAATTAGGGGCTAATAATCCTAATAGGAGACCTAACTTTAGACATTGGCCTCCCCCACCGCCGCTAATCGATACCCAATCTTCAGGTCAAGCATACCTCGTCTAGTCTGTTTGCTTCTCAAACCATTATTTAAAATTATTTAGTCAAAGCTTCATGTGAATAATGTATTATCAACAACGCGCGCTTTACCAAATAATTAAGATTTTAACCTATTTTTGTAATCCATCGCCCTTTCAAAGGCGCTTATGTAATGTTGGTGTAAATACATTCTTATAAGACTGCTGTAGTAATATGTGAATTTTGTAAATAGAAAATGTAAATAAATGTCCAAATAAGTCACAAGTATACTATTTATGTACTTTAATAAAGCCATTGTGATAATTTTTGCAAAAATCTTAATTTTATTTTGACCAACCCCGTATTTATATAACCTTAAGAATTCATAGCTAAAAACCATTTTACGCAAAGCCGAATGGTCTTTAATGAAATATTTCTTAAGTAGGTCAAAAGATAGTGAAAATCGATGACTACTTAACGTTAGTTTCCTGTATTTAACTGGTAATTCCAATAAGATTGTATATATTTTTGTACTAGTATTAAGTTAATTGTTAGCTGATCTGATATCGAACCCTAATTGAATCAACAAATAAAAGCTGGGTCGAGGTTAAATGCTACTAGTATTACTATTGGTTTACTTTTGTTTCCACGCCCATTAAGGGTTTTTGTCACCCATTAGCTGTTGATCGTTTTATAAACTTTTGGAGGATTCATTGAAAACCATTTGCGTAAGTAATTTTTAAATACCTGAAATTTTATTGTTCTTTACAAAATGAGAAAAAAGAACAAAAAATAATTTCAATCGTTAATTTATGTTTAGATAAGTAAATCAAGTCCTTATTGTACACACCAAAACTTAAATAGACCAAGAAAACAGGTTTAATGAAACTTATAGCTAGTTTCACAACCGTTTAGCTGTGAGTCTGTGACTGAGGCATATTTGTACTTTCTTTTGATTAAAAAATCAAATCAATCAAATATGTTAGAGTATGTCATCAATGTCTTTGTTATGAGTTACTTGTAGGTAGGTAAACATTATGTGAATGAGCAGTACAGAATTACTTTAATCGGTAAAGGCATCGAAAGTACTTATGCATAGTTTATCGATGTTGTTTCAGTAATAATCGTCAAATTTATTTTGAGCTAGGTACTAGCTGTGCTGATACAGTTTTAGTTTTATGAAACATTGTTTTTGTCATCAGCTGTTTGTCTGTTTTAAATAGCATAGAGTATTAATTTTCATTCACATTATTTAAAAAAAAGGAGAGTTTTTTTTAGTCCATTTATGGTTATTTGAAAGCTGTTTTTTTCAACTCTTCTGATAAATTAAAATATACCATAACTTCTTTAATACACTATACAGGGTTATTTCTAATCAATTAGCATCTTTTTAGGGGCTTATTCTGTACATCAAAACTAACAACTTTAACTATAAATGCGTGGGTAATAAGTTTTTTAGAAATTCGTTGCAAATCAAACTTGTTAATGAGCAAATGACAGATCTGTAGCTGATAAAATAAAACTGTCACATTGAATTATTGTGAGTATTTTCCTCTGAACAATAAGTAAAGCTTCAGAAATACCAGCTTTAGATTATTGTTCTGAGATCATCTTATTGGAAGTCAGAAAACATAATATTTGTACAAACACTGCGTGGCGCAAACCTTGCAACGTTCTACATATTAATTTTACAAAATCAGCCTGGAGCACGGGCGCGCCCCAAGCAAGGATTATGAAAAAAGGCTTCTACCTGCACCAACTAAATCTGACAAAGCACCAGAGGATTTACGTGACCAGAATCGTGGTCATTCTATGGACAGTTTGAGAGCCCACGGATTTTCTGCTTACGAGAGGCGATATTTAAGTGGCGGAAGCGTAAGTATGAGGTTTGTGTTAATTTGGTAGTCATATTGTGGTAGTTTTGGTAATCTTTGGACTGTTTAGGAACCCACGGACTTCCCGTTTACGAGAAATGAAAAAAAACCAGCGTAAGTATGAGATGGACTTTTGGCTGGGTCAAAATAATACTGCCATAACTTTCATTTATTGCTAAGTAGAGTAACTTGACAATAAATGTAATAAATACAGCATCTTTATAGCACAAAAATGAAATGATAAATAAAATTATATGAGAATAAACATACTAAATTATGAATATGAGCATAAAAAATAAAGTAGGTATGTACCTACTTTATTTTTATACTCATATTCATTATGTCATTAAAATGTTACACTTCCGGTTTAGTTTGGTTCAAAAATAAGTTAAAAAAAACAATAAAACTACTTAAATATCTTATTTGCTTGGGTTTCTTCTATTACAGTTTATAGAACGAGTCATTAAAATAAAACTAGCCGTAACTGGTATAAAAATAATTCTACATTTTCATAACGATGTAGAGACATTCTACGTAGTTTGAAGGATCAAGTGTACAAAATGTATACTTATAAATGTTATTAAACCAAGTAAATATTTTATTCAAACAATATAAAAGTGAAGTCGACTCGTGATAAAGTTATACACAGACGTGTCATCTAGCTTTATACCTATCATAATTTCAAAGTAAGTATATTCGCCAGTAGAATTTTAAATTTTACTTTCTTCACTGTCCTCAAAGACACCGCCGCAAAATAATGCCGTTAGACGAGAGAGGTAATCTGATAGGCAATTTTAGATAATAAAATATAATTGTCAGTACTTATAAGGTAGGTTTACATAATTACCAAGTTTTAGGAACACGTACAAGTGTCTCGTAATAGTAGATATTTCTAAAATTTAAATACGTAGGTATCTTAGCCGCAGTGATATTGCTGCAGATTCAGCTCACGAAATTAAGTATCATAATATTTCAAAAAGAATGTAATGAAAATATTATAGAACTCGGACACAAAACACGATACACCTTTGATTTTTAACCAACTTCCAAAAAGGAGGAGGTTCTATGTTCGTGTGTATGTATTTTTTTTGTGTATGTTCATCGATAATTGCGCCAATTGTGAACCGAATCGAAAAATTATTTTTTAGTTCAAAAGGGTATACTCCCGAGGTAGTCCCATTTAAATTTTACAAAAATCGGATGAGCCGCTTTTGAAAAAATAACAATAATGTAAACAATTCGAGCGAAATATTCGAATTTTGTACACAATGAACATCGATAATTTCGCCAATTGTGAACCGAATCGCGAAATTTCCTCGATACTTACAAAACAGTTTGAATTGAACAGACTGTCAGTTTTCTTATTTTCTGGATATAATCAAGGATTTTTCAAGGTCACAGGCCTTTCGGCGGCTTAAAACTTAGACGAACATATTTAAAGTCGGACGGAATACTACATTATAACTTTGAGTGTTTCATCTTCGACCACACACAACGTCGATAATCATCAAACGAGTTGATAGTAAAGCGCGGACTAGAAAAGACATAGTACCTTTAATCAACTTTTTTATAGTGAATATAAGTACCCATATTCACAATAAAAAGCTGATATCTTGGTTGAACGACTTTGGTTAAAATATATTATTTATACTTATCCCTTTATCTATACTAAAATAATTTGTTGTACTGCTGATTCTTTTTTGTAAAACTTACCTATCGTAATACTTACTATCTTTACTATTTTTTATCATTACTAATAATTATAAATCCGAAACAACTTTCAACTATTTCAAAATATAACGCGGGCGAAGCCTGTGCAGAAGTTAGTGTTTCATATGTAACTCATGTTGTCTAAAAGTCCTAGTTAGGTATTTAGAATTTCGTAATGTACCTCTATGTAGGACAACCTGGACAACTTGATATAAAGATGATACAAAACGAACTATAACAAACTACATGTTACGGCTTTTACAATATCAGTATCTCAAGAGGATGTGAATCATGATAATATAAGCTCATTAATTAAAGGCGTCACTTTATAGTCCTTTCCATATATCACGTTTACGATGTCAAACGTACTCACCATAAAAGTGTTGAGACACTGACCTGTGAATCATACATTAAAATTTGTCTCGGAAATAGAGCGGTCCCACGGCACAGAGAGTTCATTAGTTAATAGCCACAGATCGTAGCCGCGGTGTCCCATATTGAAGCATATTTAACTTCCTTTGTTAATTGAGGTTAGTGAAAAAAGGCTGTCGTGGCCTGGTGGGAGATCGTTCGGCTTAGAATTGTGAGGTTGTAAGCTCTAATTTCGGCTTTCTACCAATGAGTTTATTTGGAATATATACTGTAAGGAATATGTAAACCACGAGGAAAAATAGCTATGTCTCATACGTTGTAAATCCTTACTATCCTTACTTCCTTACTAATATTATAAATGCGAAAGTAACTCTGTCTGTCTGTCGCGCTTTCACGCTAAAACTACTGAACCGATTTGAATGAAATTTGGTACACAGATAGTCTAGAGCCTGAGAAAGGACATAGGCTACTTTTTGATTCAAAAAAATAGTTTTAAAGGGTTGAAAAGGGGGGATGAAAACGCATTGGCTAGAATCTTAGAAGAAAAAACTTATATTCTACCATGACAAATGGTAATTTGCATCTTGACTTTCCAAATTACATTCTCTATGCCCAATGCCCATTCAAGGCTGCTCAAGTTGCAAATGTCAAAGTCAATCAATCTTTTCCTGTAAACTTTAGAGAAGGTTACATGTATTTTTTCAGTTTAATTACGTAGTTTTCATTCTAATAGGTATGCCTACAAAACGCAAATCGAATCTAGCGCGTAGTTCTAGCGGAGCTCGCGTAAAGAAAATTGCTAGAAGCCAAGAGTCTGAAGAGCACACTTAAACGCGTTTGACATTACATGCCGAGCGCCACGCATCTCAAAGAGCTGCTGAGACTCAAGAGCAAAACCAAGCGCGTCGGATTTTAGATGCTGAGCGTCACGCAGCTCAGTGAACTGCTGAGACTGAAGTTGAAAGTCAAGCGCGGCGACTTTTAGATGCTGAGCATCACGCAGCGCAAAGAACAGCTGAGACTCAAGAGCAAAAAACCAAGCGCGTCGATTTTTAGATGCTGAGCATCACGCAGCTCAGAGAGATGCTGAGACTTAAGGAGAAAGTCAAGCGCGGCGACTTTTAGATGCCGAGCATCACGCAGCGCAAAGAACTGCTGAGACTCAAGAGCAAAACCAAGCGCGTCGAATTTTAGATGCTAAGCGTTAGACGTTAAGCAAAAAATTGCATAGTTCCTGTAGGACAGGACAAAAACTATCGAAAGCAAAACTGTCGCCACTATCACAAAGACGCTAAGTGATTAATTCTTCTATGACGCGAATATGGATTAATGAAACGTCACAGTGAAACGTAATTAGATGACAGGTGACATTGTCTGCAGACTTTTATAAATCACAGGTAGCATGGCAAGAGGACAAATTGTTTTTCCACCATTATATCCCCTTGAAGAGGAAATAAATTATGGATTGAAAATGACAACTGACATTAAAATGAGATAAAATGTTTTTTTCCCTCTGCATGCCACATTTTACTATGACGTTTACTACCAGGCCGTCATTTTGTCTGACATTAAGAATATTTTAAAATCTACTATCATTAGAGGTTTAACATGTTTCTTTATTCTACCTTTATGGTACAGAATCATCATACCTACTTTAACATTATCAATCCGAAACGTTTGTTGGTTTGTTCCTCTTTGACGCAGCAACGGAGCAAAAGATTGACTTGATTTTTGGTATGGATACCTAAGGTTTAAAAGACAGAAAGTGATAATAGGATACTTTTTTCATCCCGAGAAAATTCGTGATTCCCATGGGATAGGACAATAACTGTTTGTCAGCAATGGAGCAACGGATTGACTTAATTTTTGGGGTGGGCATAGTTTGGAAGACAGAAAGTGACATAGGATACTTTCCATTCCGAAAAAATTGCGGTTCCCGACGTCTTATCCTAGCAACGGATTGCCTTGGCTTATTGCATGAATATAGTTTGAAAGACGAAAAGTGACATAGGCCACTTTTTATCCCAAAAACTTTAACAGTTTCCGTAGGATAGGATAAAAACTAAGCGAGCGGGCCGCGGTAGCAGCCGTCTAAGCGCCAGAAATAACCTGTCATTTCAAGTTTAGGACATTCCTACATTTTTCGCACTCCTTCGCGGCACTCAACAGCGCTAGCCCAGACTCGGGCTCCATAACGGAGCTTGCGCTCCCGCAATAATGACGGAGTGTTTCGGAGCACAAGACACATCGTCATCCACCACTCGGGACTAACCAGCACTGAGCGTCAGACAGCATTCCAACGCCCTGGTCCCAGTGCAACAGGTCAGTCATAGTAGCCCAGCGCCTGCCTTTTCAACTGCAGAGGGCAGTGAGAACGGCCATCGCGATACACTTCTCTTCCCCTGCAGCCCCACTGCGTCTGCCAACAGGTTGACGGCCTAGGGGAAGGTAGGGTAGGTGGCGGCACCCACACAACCAGTTCCATCCCACCGCAGCCCCTAATCCTCGGCTGCAGCGTCGCAAGAGCGGCACTGCAGCCCGCCTCAGAAGCAACACTCCTCATAAGGCAGGCAACCTACCGGCCATCCTCTCAGCTGCTTTAGTTAAAAGCGGCTGAACAACGAGTGCCGGCCTCTAAGCTGCCTTGGGGGAAAGACCCAAAGAAGAGGGAGACCTCGAGCGCCGCCTTTTCAGCTGCCTTAGACCTCCCCCGCCACGACAAGGCGGGAATACACAGGGGGGTTGTATATACACTCCAACCGTAACTTAACCAACAAAAGCATTCCTCTAAGGTATTTTGATGTATGTCGCTTAGGTTAGGTTTCACAGCCGACATAAACATTAGCCAAAATCAAAATATAACGCGGGCGAAGCCGCGGGTAAAAGCTAGTTGGTTAATAGTTGAAGATTGATAGTCGTGGTGTCCCTTATTGAAGCATAATATTTAGCTTCCTTTAATGTAAATTACTATCAATGAAAAATTGCGGTGTGGCGACACATAGTATCGGAGGTCAAGACACAATTTGGGTCGCTGCGCTAACGTAGTAAGTAAGTAGTAAGTAATAATAATCGGCCAAGTACGAGTCGGACTCGCGCACGGAGGGTTCCGTACTGTATGCCCCCCTTAAATATTTATTTTATTTCAATTTTATTATTATTTTTTGAAGTGAATATAAAACTAAATATTCTGTGAAAATTTCAAGCACCTGTTATCAATATTAAAATAGAGCGAAAAACGTCTAAAAAATCAGGTTTGTTGTATGGGAGCCCCCCTTAAATATTTATTTCATTTTCTTTTTAGTATTTGTTGTTATAGCGGCAACAGAAATACATCATCTGTGAAAATTTCAGCTGCCTAGCTATCATGGTTCATGAGATACAGCACGGTGACAGACGGACAGACAGACAGACGGACATCGAAGTCTTAGTAATAGGGTCCCGTTTTTACCCTTTGGGTACGGAACCCCAAAAATAGCTGTAGTGGCCTAGTGGAACACCGTTGGACTTAAAATTGTGAAGTGGTAGATTTTAAGTTCCGTTTTGTACCAAGTTTATTTGGAATGAGCAACCTACTTATGTCCGTAAAGAAATTTTCACCTAACCGTATTGGGCCAGCTTGGTAAGTATATCCCAATTACTCGTTGTGGGTAGGCCTGCATTCAAAGAGTGAATCTTTAAGCGCTTACACTAGCGCTTAATACAGTATCACTAATATGAAAATTTGAATGTCATTATGTATTTTATCTACACTAATGTTGTAACATTCTACTTATGTTTCCAATACTTGACTTATAATGACTACTGTTATAGCGCAGACAACAAAACACTCAATTTAAGCAATTTCACATGATGTTATAATATCCACATCGATATCGTAAAATCTCATTATAACATCGCGCGCTCGCTCCTGATTGGCCCTGCGCGCGCAGCTGCGCTCTCATGGCGTCCATTTTGAAATAAAAAAATGGCGGACTTCAATTTTTTGAAAAAGTTGTCATGGGTATCGTTTTCGAGGTTTTGGGGGAATAGATTTCGAAAATGGCGTCCATTTTGAAATTAAAGATGGCGGACGACACTTTTTTGAAAAAGTCGTCATGGGTATCGATTTCGAGGTTTTTGGAGGTATAGATTTCAAAAATGGCGTCCACTTTGAAATTAAAGATGGCGGACTTCACTTTTTTGAAAAAGTCATCATGGGTATCGTTTTCGAGGTTTTTGGCGAAGTAGATTTCTAAAATGGCGTCCATTTTGAAATTAAAGATGGCGGACGTCACTTTTTTGAAAAAGTCGTCATGGGTATCGTTTTCGAGGTTTTTGGAGGTATAGATTTCAAAAATGGCGTCCATTTTGAAATTAAAGATGGCGGACTTCACTTTTTTGAAAAAGTCGTCATGGGTATCGTTTTCGAGGTTTTTGGGGGAGTAGATTTCGAAAATGGCGTCCATTTTGAAATTAAAGATGGCGGACGACACTTTTTTGAAAAAGTCGTCATGGGTATCGTTTTCGAGGTTTTTGGAGGTATATATTTCAAAAATGGCGTCCATTTTGAAATTAAAGATGGCGGACTTCACTTTTTTGAAAAAGTCGTCATGGGTATCGTTTTCGAAGTTTTTGGGGGAGTAGATTTCGAAAATGGCGTCCATTTTGAAATTAAAGATGGCGGACGTCATTTTTTTGAAAACGTCGTCATGTGTATCGTTTTCGAGGCTTTTGGTTAGATTTTAATGGCGCCAAGTTCACTGTGACAATACACGTACGCGTGAATTTAATGTTTCGCAATATGTTTTTTTTTTTATTTATTTTTTTATTAGTGAAGATAAAGTAGTGTATGCAACTACATATAACACGGGTATTAAAACACTCGTTACTATTATGAAACGAGCGCAGCGAGTTTCATAATAGTAACTCACACTCGTGTTTTAATACCCTTCATTATATGACAGTTGCATAAACTACTATAATACTCGTAGATTCTAGAAAATCTGCCAGCTACATGCTATAATCAACATCTAGCAATATCTTGTGCCGTTACTAAACTAGTCAATGAAAATATTTCTATGCTACTTCAATCATTGGAAAATTATTGATATGAACTCTACAAAATACTAGAGGCATCACACGGTCCATTTATACCCATTCTCGGTCAACAGCGGATTAGCATTCAGGGATCTAATTGGAGGTACTCTACTTGTCATGCAAATTCAGACTCTATTGATAGTAGAGCCGTTGAGATTATTGAAGTAGAGCTTCTGAGAGGATAATACACGATCGTTTGTGTTATTAGGTTGGTTTGACTTTTCAGAGCATTGGTAGGTATGATCCGACTACGATTTCCACGTGTACTTTCTAGTGTAATATGAATACCTGACTATGACATATTACATTTTTCAATCATTCTATAGAAAAAAATTATGGGGGCGCTAAAAGCTAAAGGGAAGGTAAAAAAAAACAGAGTTAGTATAAGACTAACTACTAACTTCTAATTCTAAAACCTCTAGAATAGAGTCCTTTTAAGAGTCAGCTAGATCGCCTTTTGACGATTTTAAGTTGAACAAGATAGCTTTTCTCTAGATCTAGATATGTCCTGTGTCTGGCATATTTTTTTCATATTTTCTTTTTAGGGTTCCGTACCCAAAGGGTAAAAATGTGACCCTATTACTAAGACTCTGCTGTCCGTCCGTCTGTCTGTCTGTCTGTCACCAGGCTGTATCTCAAGAACCGTGATAGCTAGGCAGCTGTAATTTTCATCGATGATGTATTTCTGTTGCCATTATAATAAAAAATACTAAAAACAGAATAAAATAAATATTTAAGGGGGTCTCCCATACAACAAACGTAATTTTTTGCCGTTTTTTTCTCCATATTAATAAAGGCATCAGGTAGACGCTTGAAATGGGGCTAAGGGGGATCCTATAGGGTACGGAACCCTTCGTGTGCGAGTCCAACTTGCACTTGGCTAATTATTTTTTAATGATATATAGAAAGTCCAAATTTTATTAGTAAAAAAAAAACAACTGATTAAAGATTGTGATGGTTTTTTCGGATTCCGCTAGGCAATCGAAAATTTCGAAGTATTAAGTTGCAACAGTTGAACAAAATTATATTTACTTTTATTTCAAAATATTAGGTATAGACATTGTACTTTACAAGCCACATCTGCCGGCAAAAGGTTTCATCAGATTTTTTAAGGTCTAGAAATCTTTGCATACTTGTTAAATCACAAATCAGTGATTTTAATTCTTAGATATTTATAACGAGTGTATTAAAGTCATTATTAGTACTTAAAGTCATTATTATTTTATCCATCCATCAGCCATAGGACGTCCACTGCTAAACATAGGCCTCCCCTATAGATCTCCAATAAGAATAAGACCGGTTGATAGCGGCTTGCATCCAGCCCGATCTTGCAGTCTTAATGAGGTCTTCTGTCGTCGTCAGCGTGTTCGTCCTACACTGCGCTTGCCGGTGCGTGGTCTCCACTCGAGAACTTTTGGACCCCATCGGTCATCAGTCCTCCGCGCTATGTGCCCTGCCCATTGCCACTTCAACTTGCCAATCAGCTGGGCTATGTCGGTAACTTTGGTTCTTCTGCGTATCTCTTCATTCCTGATTCGATCTCGCAGAGAGACTCCGAGCATAGCCCTCTCCATAGTTCATTATGCTCCTTGGAGCTTACTAATAAGGTTCATAGTTAGAGGCCACGTTTCAGTGCCATAAGTCATCACTGGCAACACACACTGGTCAAACACTTTTGACTTGAGGCACTGCAGGCTATAAAGCATGTGACCACGAAAAGCGACGAAAAGAACTCATTTCGACGTGTGAAAAAGTGACAATTATATAAAATATATACTTTGCCATAACGCTGTCTCGTTCTGATACTATGAACGAAATAATTCGTGGCACGCATACTAGCCCGACAGGAGAGGTATGTAAAACAAATTTCATTATTATTTTCTCATCTAGAGGTAATTCTATGGAACTATTACTATGCTAAAGAAATTACATATGATAAAGAAATTATAAGTAAAACATACCGATATGTCTACGTTCTGAGCAGTTCCCTACTAACGCATAAATTATGTTTCTTCCTAAGTTATAGAACCCTCTAATAGAGTACCACAATGTACTATCTTATCACAGCTGACACCCACGCATTAAGACGTTGCATCAATTGTTGCAGTACTCGAAGTAACACCCACGCTATTTAAGCTTTTATTTTCATAATACTGCCAATTTTCGTACATTAACAGCAATCAGCACCTATATGATTTTGAAAGAATCTTTTGGAGTTGGAAATCTGTCACTAGAGTAGTGGTTCCCAAAGTTCACTAGTCTGCGTTCCACTTGTAAAAACTGCCCGTCTCGACTTTTCCCGGCTACAAGGGAGTTGTAGCTATACACTTTTGGTCAGAAATTTTATCAAAGATTTTGAATACTCCATTTGAATTTGTTTTATAAATAAATAATCGGGGACATCTCATACACGGTCTCTGACCCCAAACTAAGCAAAGCTTGTGATAATATAGCTACCAGAGACTGATATACTACATATACTTATTTTTAAATACATACTTAAATAGATAGTACCTAAATAACACCCAGACACAGAGCAAACACCTATTGTTCATCACGTCAATGTTTGCCCTGGGTGGGGATCGAATCCACGCCTCTTTGATCCAGAAGTCAGGGTCACTAACCACTGAGCCACCGAGGCAGTCGTAGATAGTAACTAAATATCACCCAGGCATAGAGCGAACACTTATGTTCATCACATAAATATTTGCCCTGTGTGGGGATCGAACCCACGCCTCTTGGACCCAGATGTTAGAGTCACTAACCACTGAGCCACCGAAGTTTGGAAGATTTCAGGGAATAAACATATACATACATACAAACTCACAAAAAAAAACGATTTTAATTGCTCTAACCTATCTCATATATTATCGTAGTAAAATCACATCGGGATACATCCTCCTCATTGCTGCCTAGATAAAAAATAAGAGAAGTATAACTTTAGCAAATAAGTATCTCTACTAATCTGAGGCGCAGTTTACAAATCCTACTTATAAAGTTAATGTTACGAATTTATATTGAGAACGATTTTTGTTCGGTTTTGACACTACAAATTGCACGGTTAAGCAGTGTTTAAACCGTGTTAAAATCTTTGTGGTAAGGTGGCTAAAGTCCACGTACTCGCAGGCTTACGTACGTACGGCTATGTCCGTAGAAGAAATTCGATGGGGCATGTGAATCCACCAACCCGCACTGGGCCAGCGTGGTGGATATGGCCCAATCACCCATCGTGGGTAGGCCTAAGTTCTGCAGTGGACTATTAAAATAGGCTGGTACAGTACTCATAGGTTTACATTTTGCCAAAAGCGTACTGAGAACTGTGACTTGTAACAGGAGATTGAATTCCCAACTATGTAGCTAATTCTTCTTTGTAAGCTAAGCAATCAGTGCCATCAGAGACTGCCAAGTGAAACGATTTACGACTAAATCCACAAAGAAGGCCCCATTGTTGAGTTTTTTTGAATCCCAAACACTAGTAGCAGTTTCTTAGAAAACAAAACTGAGGCCATAAAACACGCAATGAGGCTTTATGAGTCATTGTTGGCTATTGACATAAATACAAGTGAAGTAATAAAATAAGTGTTTAAGAAACGGTCATCTGCAAATTCAGGTTTAAATATTTTGATCAGCAATTCGCAGTTAAACGAAAAATATTATTAGTCATCAGAAGTTGTCTATTACTGAGCAACAAAATTAACTTAAAAAATAGTTTAGGATTAATAAACTGTCCTAAAACTATGTGAATTAATTTGTAATTCATTTATGGTTTTTATTATTCATTTAAGAATTTGCGTTTTGGTTACAAATGTGTTTTAAATACAATTAAATTCGCAATAGCGGACTTTGGGCATGCAAAACTTTTTTACAAAAAACATAAGTCGAGTTAAGTTTTTTTTACAAAATAGGCGTGATTCACATGCATTTGACGATTGCAAAAATCACTGTAACAAATTCAAAGGAATTGAATATTTACAAATAGAGAAGTAAGCACTGCTTACACTTACTACTAGTTATTATATTTACTAGTTATTATATTTAGTCTATCGTAAGTTGCTGACCAAAAAAAATGTTAAAAAATAGTGCCAACCATTTAAATATTTCTTTAAGTACAAGCAATAAAACTTTGGAGCCACGTGGAATGAGCTGAGCACTGAAGCTTTTGTTACACTTTTTGTACCGTAAACTACGCAAAACATCAGCTCTGAGCACTTTCTAGAATCTGTTATGTGCTTTATGGCCGTGCTTACTTTTTATGCTTATCTACGAAAACGTTACTCTGAAAGTACTCAATCTTGGGTTTTACTTGAAGGTTAAAGGTAGGAGTGAACGAACTTGTAATGTGTTTACAGTATCGCGAGTTATTTTTCAGGGTGTCAGATTGTTAATGGCTTTTGGAATATTTTAGTCAGTATTTTTTAGCAAAGATAAGAGTGAAGTATGTCAACGATTTGTAACGTTTTTAAGCTAACAGATTTCAGATAATGTTATTACTTTGTCTTGTACTAGTCTGATTTAGTATGTACAAAATAGATACAGAACCTAAATAAAATATGTTTTTTTATCGTTAAACTATGTTAGGCAACATTGGATATGTCTCGATTGATGATGGTGTCCAGTGCCCATGATGTAGAGGTAGTAAGGTGGACCCTGATATAAATGTGGTGACTATGAGAGGGATCCAATCAGAAATGAAATATTCCATAAAGAATCCAAACTTACTCCCTTTTCTGTTGCAAATCATCTACCTTTGTGTTGTATGCGGATACAGAGATTTGCGTGGTACATTCGAGAATTCGCGTATGCACTTTTATGTAAGCCATGGTGGTCTAAGAGTAAAGATACGGAAAGTCACTGGCTTTTCGGTGAAGGAAAACATAGTAAGGCAACCTGCATCCGTCCGTAGAAGAAATTAGACGGTGCATGTTAATCCACCAACCCGCATTAAGCCAACGTGGCGGATATGGCCTAATCACCCCTCGTGGGTAGGCCTCCTGTAGTGGACTTATAATAAGGCTGGTACAGTACAGTACTTATAAAAGTCGAGGAGATCATTATTGTAGAAAACAAAATTTCGCATCGTTTAATGTTTTACAAAAAGTTTACTAGAAACAGAAGATGCGAAACTTTATTTTCTACAATAATGGTGTCCATGAATTTTGCCTTTTAGTGCATAGTTTCCAAGATATCGGCCAAAAATGTTTATTGAAGATGGCGCTTAAAACGCCACCTGGATCTGTCAGAATTTTGTGATTTCAAACTTAGTAAGTGATTTACAAAAAAAAATCAATATAACAAAAAAAATGGATCGGAAATTTAGTGCAAAGTGAAATTTTATTTTTCCTGAGGTATTGATGTTGTAACAATAAGTATGATAACGTGGTTTAATATAATCCATCGTAGCTTATACTTGTTAAGTAGTTACTTATTTTCTTATACTGATGCCCAAAATAGACGTCTTACGGCTGATGTCGTAACAGTAATCATGATACGTTGTTAATAACCAAAATAGTTCATCCACAATACCTATCTTAGTAATGCGTACATTCTAAGTTGTCGTTTAATTTGTATCTCCTCTAATAATTACTCAATTTCAAACCAACGAACGCCGCCGTCGCTTACGTCCCACACATTTGTACCCAAGGCTGCATGATTATGGCCATATTTTGTCACAAATAGATTAATTGCTAGATATTAATCACTGTATTTCAGGACAATTCAAGGATTTCAGAGAGACATTATGTTCATTTACAACTCTGATAGATTACTGTTGTCAGTGGCGGACGCTTCATAAAGACAGAAAGACACTGCCTACCCTAGTTCTGATAATAGATCTATGTAATAATATTTTATCAATGAACAAAATAACATAAAAACTTAAATCATAAATCAGCTCCACCTATCGAGTGCCGGCGGTATCAATAAGATATTCGATCACCGATTCGCGCTGCACGAGCGCCACCCGCCCTTGCCACGGCAAAGACACAAACTATGGATCTCTTAAAGTTTTGTATGTGTGCTCTCGTGGTAAGTCGTGGTCATGCGGATTGAATGTGTGTGCGTTCCTGTAGCTACGTGGGCTTTGCTGACACACAATGACAAAAATCACGCACACAACTGCATGAAAAGCCAGTGTCTTTTTGCTCTAACACGAACAATTACGACTCGTACCGAACATTTCCGAAAGAAAGAGTGCTATAAGTACGATGCAAATATTTTAGGAAGTACCTAACATTTGGTACTTTGAATTTGTATTGTGTTTGTGACTACGCTATCAGATATTTAGGATTTTAACGTTGTAGAGTGAAAAATGGATAATATTGTCTGTGAAAGTTGTTCAGATGGTGTGTGTATTGAGAAAATAAAATATGATGCGTTTTCAAAACTATCTTTCGGTGAAAAAAACAAGTTATCGAGATAAGTCGTGCTACTCCGGATTTGCAATTAATAGGTACAAATTAAAGGTAACGTCAGTCGTAAATTCAATAAAAAACAATATGATTCATATCATTGGCTGACAGGTTGCATACACAGTAATCGGTTATTTTGTTTCGTTTGTCTACTATTTTCAAATAATAAAACCGTCTGGAACGACATCGGTTACGCTGATATTCGTAATTTTCCTACCGCCGCGAGAATACATGAACATTCTGAAAAACACTTAGAAGCTTCCCTTAAATATCACACCTTTGGAAAAAATCGAATAGAGACGCGTTTAAACTCTCAGATACAAATCGACATCGATAGACATAACGCGAAAGTCGATCGGAACCGAAATATTTTTCAGCGACTTATTGACATTGTTTGCTTTTTGGGGAAACAAGAGCTTACAAAACATCAAACAAACGCGCCGAAAGGCCACTTCGAATATAAATTGATATGTCTATAAAATCAGTCAATCTATGGATATTTGAGCTGGCATTTGGCAATTACCTACATTATCAATCGACAAGACGACGAACCAAAACCAACGTGTTTTTGGTGAGTAAAATTTTCTGCCTACCCTGTCTTAAAACTGTGTGCACGCCACTGACTGTTGTAATGAGAAGTGGAAATCGGCTATTGAACTAAATTTCAATTGTTCTAATACAATTTATGTGTGAGTTTTGAACATTTTCTTATATTACGAGTTACTTCAACATAATTATCATTTGGATCTTCATTTATGAAGTTGTTTATTTTACACTGCTTTCGATCGTAGAATACTGCTTACGCCATTTTCTGTTTTCATCATAATAATCGTCATCATCTGCGGAAGCCTATCATACGCGTGTCTCGACACGCACTTGGCAACTTATTTTTTTTTTCTGGCAAAAGTGCCTTTATTAACTACAACAAAACTACACTACTATCTTATTATCTTTGTGGTGCGTTGTGTACACAATAGAATTGAATGGATTATCAAATGCTGTCCAGGAAAATGTAATGAGCTACGTTTTGAGGAAAACTAATAAAATTATATGAATGATTGTACTGAATAGGCTTTTAAGGTGTTTTTGGAGATAAAGTGTTTCCCAAATTATTATAATCGGCCAAGTACGAGTCGGACTCGCGCACGGAGGGTTCCGTACTGTATGAGAGCCCCCCTTAAATATTTATTTTTTTTAATTTTATTATTTATTATTGAAGTGAATATAAAACTTAGTATTCTGTGAAAATTTCATGCATCTACCTGTTACCATTATTAATATAGAACGAAAAATAATCAGGTTTGTTGTATGGGAGCCCCCTTAATTATGAGTTTTATTCTGTTTTATTTGTTGTTATAGCGGCAACAGAAATACATCATCTGTGAAAATTTCAGCTGCCTAGCTATCATGGTTCATGAGATACAGCCCGGTGACAGACAGACAGACAGACAGACAGACAGACAGACAGACAGACATACAGACAGACGGACAGATGGACAGACGGACAGACGGACATCGAAGTCTTAGTAATACGTTTTTACCCTTTGGGTACGGAACTCTAAAAATCATGTAACTGATTGTACTGTGGCTTCCGTATTTGCAATTGCCGTATCAACAATGCAGGCACTATGCTCAGCAAATTAATTTCACGAATCAGATCAAATGTAATCATAGTAATTTCAGTTATATTAGCCGTGCATTGCGATGGTATTACAATGAATCGTTCATTGTTTATTGAACGTAATTAATTTGTGAGGTCGAAAAGCATTAATTATTTCAACTATTGCGTATATTCTTGATTGAATGCAATCCATCTCTAATCATCGGCATCACTGTAAGTATACAGGGTCATAGGTATTAAACGCAAAATCTTTTAAGGGCGGGTCTAGTACATCTAGACAAACAAATTGTGTACAACTTTTGAAAATTCGCAAATAGAATCGCTTCTCTATACATTTTGCTGCGCGTTGACAAACTTTTTGCATGAAAAAGCTGATTTTTTCTTAGTGACTTTCCAAAAGTACTAGAACAAAAGTTATTTGTCTATATATAGGTACTAGACTCACCCTTAAAAGGTTTTGCTTTAAATACCTATGATTACTACCTTTACAAAAAATCGAAAGAGAGAAATAGCTTTATACAGTAAAGCTATTTCTTTCTTTCGCTTATTTGGACTTTAGGAAAATATTTCTCCAGCAGCAGTTTGTTTAAGTGAATAAAATATTTTAAAATCACATGTTAGTTTCATTAATTATAAAGCCAGCTAATCAAAAGATCAAAAGCTGGACTAGATTGCAATTATTTACTACCACGCATTGCATAACATATTTAAAGGTGATCGACCAATAAATAGTATTTCAATTGATTATTTCTTATAATTTACTTTAA
Source organism: Hypomecis atomaria (assembly GCA_964007245.1). NCBI lineage: Eukaryota > Metazoa > Arthropoda > Insecta > Lepidoptera > Geometridae > Hypomecis > Hypomecis atomaria. Next base: position 16,241,722 of record OZ023291.1, read on the forward strand.
TTGAATTTAAAGTTACATACGAGTATTATGAAAATTCTCCTTAAAAACCAAGTAAGTAATTTAATAGATATTAGGAAATCGACAAACAAATATAAGTAGGTATAGCAACCACAAAGAATGGAAAAATAATGTACCTACGTATGTTACGTGAAAATTCAATGGTGTTAATGTTTGTAGCGCTCATTAAACGTAAAACAAATTAATAAATAACAAACAACGGATTATGCGCTGAATTATAGAATCTGGAAATTAAAAAACAGTGCATTTAGTTAGGATATTATTTTAATTAAAAAAATCAGTTACTGCCACTGTGGCTCAGTAGTTAGTGACCCTAACTTCTGGGTCAACGATGCGTGGTTTCGATCCCTTCCCAGGGCGAGTATTTATGTGGTGAACATAGGTGTTTGCTCTGTGTCTGGGTGTTATTTAGTTACTATCTATAGAAGTATGTATTTAAAAATGTGTATATGTAGTAGTTATATCAGTCTCTGGCAGCCATATCACAAGCTTTGCTTAGTTTGGGGTCAGAGAACTTGTGTAAGATGTCCCCAAAATGTTTATTATTTATTAGTGAATTAGGTCGGCGTCTAAGCCTCGATGCTCAACTTTTACTCGAACTTAGTTTTTAGTAGAGTTAAACAAAATAAGAGTAAGTCAAAACAGTTACCTAACAAACCAACTTTTCCTTTAAGCATAACATTAGAGATCACTTTCTCATCTAAAATAACAATTCAAACAATCGAAATCAGTTAAAGTGATACCTCTGCCAGGCGTCAATCATCGCCATTGTCATTGTTCAATTCACGGATTGTGATTAAAATTTTACGTAACTTGGTTCGTCTTTAATGAATGCCCACTGATTCACTTTCATTGGTTTCTTTTAGATCAAGATGAAATGTAAACGGTCGGCACTAAAATCAAGTTTAAGTCCACCTTAATACACGTATATTCAAAAAGGGTGTAGTAAAAGCCTAAAAAAGGTAATTCAGACCATCATCATGAACAACTTTTACTAGCGGGCTAACCCGAAATTTAAAAAAAAACAGCTGTTATATATATTTTGTCTATTTCAATTCTGGGTTGCCCCCTAGGCAAAACTTTTTCCTTACTGTGGTTTGTGTAACCTTCTTAAGGCTAAATACAGCCTTTCTGAATAACTCAGCGGCAGTATAATTGTAATCGGTAAAAGAAGTTCTTCAACCGAAACTCTAAGAATGTTAATTAGCAAGTGAAACTAAAAATATGTAAAAACAATTCTTGGCAATATAAACTGATTGACAAAAATTAAAACAGTGAGTTAATCTGCTATATTATTTTGCTGCAAATAAATACGCAGTTTATAGCACTTTCGAAATTGAACTGAGTACTGCAAGTTAAATTCAAACCAGCTTTCAAAATATATTTTTGAATGCCATAATAAATAACTAAAACTAATTTTACTATTGAATATCTACAATTCAAAGTCATTAACTGTTATGTTTTCAACATTTATTTGATTTTTTTTTAATGACACCTATCTAAATCTCTAAATAATATGATCTGATAACCATGCTGTCCTTGCTGACCACAAGGTGCTGGAAAGCGCAGAATTACTGCTAACCAATGAAATATGTTCCGTATATTTATAGATTACATAACCGTCATTATAATCGTGACCTCAGTAGCCAATCTATTGTTACTTAGTACGATTATACCAACTTGTTTTTAACGTTGATTAAATAAAAGAACCAAAAAACTTCAACAAATGACTATGAATTGTATAGAAACAGGCAGCGGTGATTCTTTTACCGAACTGTATGGATAAGTTGGTATCTGAAGCTCAAGTCTCTAGTTCAATATTACCAATAATTAAGGCTTCTTCATTACACTATTGGAATTCGATTTTACTCATCAATATCTTCATTTTCGGGTTATGAAACTTTGGAGGAGCTGTTGTAGATTTTAATTACTGAACATAGATAAATCTTTTCGTGTTTTTTCTTAGATATCAAATTTATTATCCATCTATCAAAAAAAATATAAAAAAATAAGGGTAATCCCATTTGCGCGATCCTGGAAGGAAATGGGGGAGACCTTTGCCCAGGAGTGGGACAGTACTTATAGGTTAAAAAAAAAACAATTTAAATTTTATTGAAATCAGCTGAGCCGTTTTTGATAAATCAACAAAAATGTACATAGATGTCACATCGATTCGTGCAAATTATTCGAATTATGTACGCGGTGGAAGTCGGTGTTGAGATTTTTCGCGAAAAATAATTAAATTAAACATGTTTACTTGAAAAATATTCTAAATAACAGTAACAAATTCACCAGTAATCATACCAACCATCATCTCCCAATCTATGGCGTAATCACGCATTCATTCATTAGTCAGAGAGCTAAGGCTTTTATTGAACACTTTAATTACACAATGGAGCAACACTTCATTAAATTGTCACTCACTCGGGTCTTTTCGTAATGAACTTCATTGCGTTACGTAATAGCGACGTTTTGACACGAATGTGACTTATTGACTTGGAGGTTACAGAGTTAGTGCTATTAGAAATAGATGCTTATTGTTATTATTTCTTTATTTATTTTGGCCTAGTACTTTGTACCTAGTTAGATAAAAACCATTTAAAACTTGTGAAATGATTAGTTATAATCGGCCAAGAGCCCAGGGCCCTTAATATATTTTATTGAAATTTAATTATTTATTTTTGAAGTAATATTTGATATTTTGTGAATATTTCAAGTATCTACCTGTCACTGTTATCTTTATATATCGAGCAAAAAAACGGCTAAAAATTCAAATTTGTTGTATGGAACTTAATTTTTTTTTCTATTTTAGTTATTTGTTGTTATAGCGGCAACAGAAATACGTAATTCGTGAAAATTTACAATGTTCTAGCTATCATGGTTCATCATGGACAGACGGACAGCGGAGTCTAAGTAATAGGGTCCCTTTGGGTACGGAACCCTAAAAATTGAGCTTTTCATCTTGATGTTAACTTTTTATCTAATGTCGACAAAAGTTACAATCATATCCAGTGGTACCTACTTATATTTCCTAGACAAGTTGCATGTTAGTCAAAATAAAATTGTCTCATGTACAATGTGTTTACGGAAGGTGAAGTAATACTATAATCACACACGAGGTACAAAAACTTTTACTATTAGACCCACCCGGAATAAAAAAAAAAACAAATATTTCATACAATAAGTATTTTATGTTTCTCAGCAATTTTATATGGAACAGCTGATTTATTTTTCTCGATTACCAGGTTGACCCATTGTAAAAGTTGTTCATAATGATGCACCGCATGTGTGGTTACAGTATTTATTACTAAACCGTTCGTAAACACATTGTATTTTATCAAAAGTCGATAAGCTATTTCTGTAGGTACATAATCATGATTGTACAAAAAATGAAATCCTTGCAGTATTAAACAAAAATCCGCTAAAACGTATGACTCACATAATTATTTTTCGCAAAAATTGGCATGCCCGACTTCGATTTGTACAGAATTCGCAAATAATTCGCACGGCTCGATGTAGCATCTTTCACATTATTGTTGATTTATCAAAACGGCTCAGCCGATTTCGATAAAATTTAAATGGGTTCAATTTCGAAGTATACTTTTTCCAAAAAAAAAAAAATTAATGAAATCGGACTACTATGAAAAAGTTATGCGTGGTTACACAAATAAAAAATACAGGGTTATTTCTAATCAATAAGCATCCTCTTAGAGGCTTATTCTATACATCAAAACTAACAACTGTTGTTCTGCGACTTTTGTCAAAACTAAAAAAAATATTTGTGTTCCATAGAAAAATATCGTCCACCCGCAACAAAATGTATGGAACAGCTGTTTTTTTTTTAGTTTTGACAAAAGTCGTAGAACAAAAGTTGTTAGTTTTGATGTACAGAATAAGCCCCTAAAAGGATGCTAATTGATTAGAAACAACCCTGTATAAATACGCGTCGAATTGAGTACCTCCTCCGTTTCATCGGTCAAAGAGTGGTGTTATATTTTGCTTATGATATTACTTATGGGAAATGGGAGTGGGCGGGACACGTGAGTCGTATGCACCCAGACAGATGGGCAAAGGTCTCAACGGAGTGGGTTCCTCTGTCCAGTCGACCCCGCGGCCGTCCTCCAACACGATGGCGCGACGAAATCGAGAGGTTTAAAAAAGGTTGGACGGAGGTAGCAGAGAACAGAAAGGAATGGAAGGAATTGGGGGAGACCTTTGCCCAGCAGTGGGACAGTACAGGTTAAATAAAAAAAATAAAAAATACTTATGACGTAATAAATCACTTAGTTATTTTATTTCATAAGTGCTGAAAGTACGTATTTTTTGCCCAAGAACTCTCTAAAACCACCGCATCGCACGTGACACGTACAGGGTTATACTCATAAAGTGTAAACATTACGCGTCATGAGTTTTTATTAAAAATTCCTTTAGCAATTTCAACTCGTAAGTGGGTCAGCCGACTTTTACATAGTTCACCCTGGCGTAGGGCGACCACGTACTTATGTTTTTCGTGGATAATATACGTACCTGCACTACCTGCTGATTTCATATCATCAGTTATTTATTACTTAATTACCTAGATAATGTGTTAAATTACCAGTTACCATTACAATAATCTAGTACCTACCTACTAAAACACAAGTATATCATCTTTTGACGAAGGCAGTACAAATGAAGGTTAAACTACTCTTACTCATTCAATTGTATCTATATTTTGTCGTTTAAAATACACAAAAAATGAGATCAGCGAAAGCTTAAAACAAAATCACCCCTAATATAGACTTAAAAGTATTTTTATGAAAGCTTTTTCGTGAAGGCTTTTTTACTTTTAAATCATGATATCAGTGGCAGATATCCACTGCTGTACACAAACCTCTAATAAAGTACCTACATAATTTTAATCTTAAAATAAAGGTTATGACTTGCAAATAGATAAAAATATTAATTAGCAAGAATTACGTATTTGCGAGAAATGAGTCAGTCAATTTAACAGTTAATTAGTCAGAAAATTTATTAATACTAAGCCTAAAGGAGGTCATTTATACAATCAATATGAACAACAATTAATTAGGGGTCCAACCCGGATGACGAAAAAAAAAACAGCTGTTTTGTCGATTCCGAGTTGCAGTTTTGTATGGAACAGCTGATTTTTTTAAGTTTTGGTTTAGCCCGTAGTAAAAGTTGTTTATAATGATGGTCTGAATTACCCTTTTTAGGCTTATCACCTTCTTCTGGCTTAGCACAGGGTAAGCAGATAACCCTGTATGCAATTTGCTTTTCATGAAAAAATAAATATTTCACTGGAACTTATGGAAACCGTATCTCTGTACGGTCACTCGTCCGCAAGCCCGCAATGAACGCAGAATACGAAATAGTTTCAAAGTGTAGATTCATGGATTAGACAGCCACAGATGGACACATTTAAAATTGATAAACCTGATACTTCCGGTTTCCTCTTTGCAACGGTAATTTTATATTTTTTTGCAATAATACTTGGCTGATTAACTTCTCTTTGGTCTTTCTTCAATTTAGCTCCTTTTTAGAATTCCGTACCCAAAGGATAAAAACGGGACCCTATTACTATGACTCCGCTGTCCGTCTATCTGTCTGTCTCCAGGTTGTATCTCATGAACCGTTATAGCTAGAAATTTTCAAAGATGATGTATTTCTGTTGCCGTTATAACAACAAATACTAAAAACAGAAACGAACCATCTAAGTCGTACTTGACATCGAAGTGGACTTGTATAATTCGGCCTATACCTACGTACTCTGCAGGTACGTGCAAGTCAAGATAAAATTGTGATTCAAAGCTAGTTTCAATTTAGAAGCTAGTTTTAGAAATAGAATATTAAGCCAAATTTTTTTATTTAGACGATTTGAATCTGCTTTATTCATATTTTGTGGTAGTCCTTTGGTATTCGCTCCGGGCTCTATCTCAGCTAGTTCGGATTTCAATTATCCGATTTGTTTATTGAACGAAAAGGAAATAAACTGAGTCCATCCGGGAGCGGAGTGAAGAAGATATTGGGGAAACTTTTAAGGGTCTTAATTTAGAGCAAACGGCAAATAGCTTTGTTCGAGCAAACTTACTTGATTAAAAAAAATTACCCGAACATTAATCTTTTTTTTTTTTTGTATCGGGCAAAAGTGCCTTTATTAACTACAACAAAACTACACTACTATTACATAAAAAGCATTGGATCCTCCTCAGACCTTTGATGGTCTAAAAAGAATCCAAATGCTCAAGCCCACTGCCAGTTGGCAGCGTGCCCAGCATGCTGGATGCATTGCCAGCGATTGATTGGTTGAATTACGTTTTAGTTTAGTTAGGTTTTATATTGCTGATGATTGGTTGAATTTTGATTTTAATTAAGTTGGGTTTTTGCCGCTGAATTGTTAACTGACTTCCAAAAAGTGGGTGGCTCTATGCTCGTCTGTATGTATTTATTTTTGTGTATTTTAATTATGAACTGACTTAGACATTTTTTTTAGTTCAAAAGCTTAAAACTACTCCCTAGGGAATTGAGGTGATTTAGATTTTATCGAAATCAGCTGAGCCGTTTTTAAAGATCAACAATAGTGTAAAAATGTTTAAAAATATAAAAATGTACACAATGCATTTGAGCGAACTATTCAAATTATGTACACGATTTAAGTCGGTTGAGCCATTTTTTGCACAAGATAATTATTTAATTAATCGATTGATAGTTTAAAGTCCCCGTTTTGCCTAAGCATACTTAGGAATGAATATTATAGCTAAATCTTCCGGAAAAATTTTCAAAAAGTTATTGAAAACTGAATTGCAATCTGATGTTGTTGTTTAGAAGATCTAATAGGCTGAGAAAATACCTTTATAGAGAAGGTACATTTTTCAGATTTATGCTCATATCTCGAACACCTTTACGAATAGCATTATGATTAGAAAGAGTTATTTGTTTGTTTGTTTGTTATACCTGCCGAAGGACCGCAAAATAATCAGCTGGTTTATATAGATAAGTGTAATTTACAGGTAAGATAAGGTCAAGTATTACAATGTACCAATTAACTATTAAAAACTCTACATGAAAGTTTGGTTCAAAATAAAACAAAAAACACTAATAAGTAATATCAGTTATTTGTTCGCCAAAAGAATATACAAACTTTTAACAATCCCGACTGTCAATCATTGTATTCGTTATTTATGTTTTAAGCCCTACATGCGATATTGTTTTGCATGCATGTCCTAGTTATTATAGGAGTTTACAGAGCAAGCCAATACTCTTATATAAATAAATAATTGGATGCATTATTGACTACAAAAAAAAGTCATGATCTATTAACGCTTTCAATGAGAAAAAAATTTCTCCTGGAAACTGCTGGGTTATTTAAACTTTGATTTAACTACGAATCTCCTCATTCCTGATTGGATCAAATAGAGACTCCGGCGACATAGAGATTGGCATCCTACTTCACTTCAAATCACTTAAAATACGCTATCAACTAGGGAAGTTTCATTAGGATATTTAAAGCCACTGATTTTTTTCGAAACACAGTTTTAAAGATCTACGATTTAGGCTCTTTGGCTCGTTGCTTCGTTGTCTCGTTGACGCTAATAAAGCGAGCCAAACAGTGCCGTGCATTGGATACATAATGTTGTATTAAATGGTTCACCTTCGATCAAGAATACACGGTTCACGCAAGGAACCAGGCTCGTCGGTTTTTAAAACCGTGGTTTTTGCAATGATCGACAGGCAAGTTTTGTCGACGAGTCATAAAACCAGATTTAAAGCTTGTCGGTTCGTTCTTCTATCAGCTGCTTTAGGCAAAATAGCCAATTAGGACGAACTGAAGACCTTTTTACCTTGACCTAACCGTGCATAAAGTGAACGTACGATGACTGAAACGACAACAACAAAAAAGCATTACCTTCATATTTCCATCCTGCTGCCAACCTTTTCCTCATAACCCTTCTTAGATATAGTTAAGCCCAAGACAACGGAAACATTACCATGCAATAAATTGTACGCTTGTTATTTTAGGGCCGATATTTACAGCACACTTACGCACAAAGTCCGCCTTCAGCACATTATAAGGGGTTTTCGCAGTAAATAACAATATTATGATAATGCCCGTTTATATTCAGCTTTAACGAGATTCCAACGAGCCGGTTTCCAACTCAAACTACTCGTTAACATGGAATCAAAATATTTATTATGAATTAATTTACATAAACAGCACACGGAATATGCATGCCCTACAAAAATAATAGGGACATCTCGTAGTGAACGTAATGAAACAAATATAATACATGTGTCAATATTAAATTCACAATGTTGTGGCACCTCTAAATTTTACAAATTGTTCCTTTGCAAAGCGTACAGACTTTAAGAGGTTTAGGTATAAGGTCATCATTATGAGCAACTTTTATGATTGGACCAACTACAAAAATTAAGGTGTAACGAGATTTAATGAACTTTTCGTAAATTAAATATTTGGTCCCGTAGTAAATAATTATCATAATAATGATAAAATATACTTCTAAATGTATTTAAAAAATATATAATTAAACATTCTTTCCTCATGTGAAGGAAAGGCATTACAAACCAGCTCCTGAATTAATGTAGAAAGTACTTAATAATATACCTATATTATAGTGTGTATAATACCTAAAATACACGTGTTGTCCCATTTCTTAAAGTTATACCTGCATTGTTATAGCTCTTACATTCTCTTATATTGTACTTTGCCGAAAATATCTAATTGCTATAATTTTTGTAATTGTCATTTCTTAAGACACTTAAAAAACCAGAAAAAATACTTCTGTTATAACAAGAAAAAATCTTACAAGACAAGTAAGTACAATCTCCTATCACAGCAAAAGAAGTATTGACAATAAAAACAAATTTCCCTATTTTCCTGAAAACTTGCAAACACACGTGTCAGTATTTGAAAAATTAAAAGAAAGAACAGATAATAATTGCACTCCTCAAAAACAATTATCAAAAAGCTACCAAAATTAAAAACACTCAGTCTATCTGTCCATCCACTCGACTTTATAATTTCATGTCACAACCACAAATTACAATGGTCATAAAATTATTTTATTGCTTCGAATATAATTATTTCAGCTTATTTTGTATGTAATGCTACGTATTGTTTCATTCTCGCGTTAGAAATGTTTTGTTAGACGAGTATTGAGCTGTCAAAGATGCTTCAAATACGCAGAGACCGTATAATTATTTCTCTAGAAACACAGTTTGAGTGAGAAGAAAGTATTAAATAACATGCCTCAGCTGCGATTAAGATAGTAGCTTTTTAAAGCTTGATATACACTGTGGAGCTTAATCTATGGCGATGCTATAAAAAAAATTATCTACACTAATGTTGTAACATTCTGCTTATGTTTCCAATACTTGACTTACTCGTATAATGACTACTGTTATAGCGCAGGCAACAAAACACTCAATTTAAGCAATTTCACATGATGTTATAATATCCACATCGATATCGTAAAATCTCATTATAACATCAATAAAACGCGACCAATTAACCTGGCGAGCCTTATGTCAAAATCCTCATACAAGTTGTATAAAATTTTGATATTAGGCTGGCTTTTGAAAACAGTTGGGTTATACGTGAAAACTTCATCGAAACTACTAAACTTACATACACAAACTCTTTGGTAAGATCTTGTGCCAATGAAATAAAAAAAACAGCGCGCGCTCGCTCCTGATTGGCCCTGCGCGCGCAGCATAGATCATTGGTTAGATTTTAATGGCGCCAAGTTCACTGTGACAATATTATACACGTACGCGTGAATTTAATGTTTCGCAATATGTTTATTTTTATTTTTATTAGTGAAGATAAAGTAGTGTATGCAACTCACACTCGTGTTTTAATACCCTTCATTATATGACAGTTGCATAAACTACTATTAACATGAATAGGCAATTAGGCATATTACTAGTTAAATAAAAATATGTAAAAAAACGAATTAAAACAAATTATAACTAAGTGTAAAAAACGGAATTCCGTCCGTTTTTTCACTAAATAGCAAAAACTTCCAGGTAACCGTCGGATAGAAATATTTGACAAAAGATGTAGATGACACGGTGTTAATTTTTCAATTGTAACAAGTACCAGCCTTTTTAAAGGCCACTGAAGGACGTAGGTATATCTACGAATCGATCGATTTTATTCTACGGACATATTATGCAGGTTTCCTCACGATGTTTTCCTTCACAGTAAAGTCAGTGGTGTGAAAATCTGTACACCAATTCCAAAGAACTCATTGGTGCGGGACCGGGTGCTGAACCCACGACCTCACGACTGTTTGGCGGGAGTCACTTCCACTAGACCAACACGGCTTGTATAGGCCGCGTTACACAAGTTGGCGGAAATTAAGTGAGCTAGAAGTCGCGCAATGTCCAATCAACGCGCGGCGATATTATGAGCTTCAGTCAGGATTGGATATTGCGCAATTTGTAGCTTACTTCACATCCGCCGACTTGTATGATTCGGCTTATACATGACTACGTTTTTCTTATCAATCGCAACGAAAACAGCTTTACTGTGATTGTAAAACTAGCTTTAAACTAAAATTTCACACGCAGTTTTTTTCCATTCAAATGCGTAACGTCTTCATTGTCTCAAATAAAACAATAATTAAGTTGAATGCAATTTGTGAGTTCATTAGTGGTACAAAAATATTCAAATTAGATGTACGAGTCGAGTTAGAATATAAACATTTTGGACAGTACAAAAACATGAGTTAGAATTTAAAACAACACAATTTAACCTCGTTGAGTTTTTATGAATATTTTATAATGTTGATTCTAAAAAAGGTTTGTTTCGAAATTTTAAATTTGGTAGAGCATACAAATAAAGATGGTTTACAAGTGCGTTTTCAAACTAACTTATGTACATCTAATTAAATGTCTCGATGAATCCTACTTAGAAACACGAACCATTTCGAGCAACTTTCGACCCCTTCATAACACGAAAACTATTTAGTCGAAATATATTAAATTTGTCATAATATTATTTAAATTCTTTAGCGTGTCTAGAAAACAAAATGTTATCAATATTACTGAAACAGTTGATGATAATTATATTAATGATATGATTTAAAAACCGGGGTTTCATTGACAGATTCACTCACTCGCTCACTTATAGATCAAAAACCTAACCCACTTCCAGATGTCCTAGAAACTTGATATTTGGCATCAAGGTAGAATATGAGGCATACCATACACAAAGGTAAAAATCTAAAACTTTGAACTTTTACCATCCAACGCTATACCGTGGACTTGTAGAATTAAGGCGTGTAGTTAGAAGCTTGACTTTATGTGAGATCTGACAGCTTTTTGAAAGTGTGAACTGGGGTCTAGTCTTGGCTTTATTTCACATGAAAATATTTTTGTTGGATATGAGATTACTTATTTTTATTTACATGTAATCTCATTCTTTTATTTATTGTATTAACTGGCCAAAAAAGGTAATGTTAGAGAAATGTAGCGTATGTTTAGGGAGTCGTGCCATGAGCTTTTAGATTTAGCCCATATAAAAGACTTTATCAAATTAATGTGACAGACTTGGGCTTCGAAGTGACAAAGTAAATATGTCGTATTGTTTACTACAGTAAATAATTTTCTTAAGTTTACATAACTGTCAAAACTATGACTCACCGGATAACATTACCGACTATAAGAAACAATAAAAATCACAAACAAACTTCTCATACCCAAGCCACCTTAAACACGGTAAAAATTATCCTCTAGTCCAACGGTAAGAAAACGACGTAATAAAAACTCAAACAGACAATGATAACAAAGTTTATGGGGAACAAGAATAATTTTATGGTGTAAAATTGGGTCATGTCACAAAATGAGATGTAGGCCCGGCTTTATTTGCTCATTGTCAACGCTCTGTTTGAACTGTGACTTTCACCTACCTGGATACAAGGAAGAGGGCTATATTTTATCCAAGTGTGGACAGGGACGATATTTTTTATATTATTTTAAGAATGACTTATCGTTGGACGCACCTGTAATGTTGACACCACAAGTTTTTGATGAGGGATAGCGTTTTTTGAGTGAATCAAAGTAAAGTTGTGATAATACGATAGTGTGAAATAAACTTTATTATTAACTAGCTTGTTCATTTCACTTTAAATAAAGACCTCATTATTTCTTTGATTCTTTCTCTACTGTTTTTTGAAAAATATAGTGTAGATAATTCACCCACAATTTTAATGTAGGTTTTTATATCAGAACCGTGCAAGTACAAAGTGCTTGGTAAGTAGAGAAACATTATAACGCGTACATGTACAAGCTGTGTAGCCGCTCTATAATTTTAACTGTAGATTTACAGTTTTTAATAATCATCTAAGTTTTAAGCTTGAGTTTTAGAAAACCTAGTTTCTCTGTTTTGACATTTTAAGAGATCAATTAAATTTGAATACCGTGCAAAATAAAAAAATGTCATCATTTTAGAAAAACATAGAGTTGCACAAATACCTCTTTATTATTTGCAATCAATATGAGTGAATTGAATTGAATATACTCAATACTATATAATCATACTAAGAGCTGCTAGATATAAACAAAAAAAAAACTGTGCACTATTCTTAAACAAATTCAGTGTCGTTTATTATTTTACTACCTTAATATGTAAGCTAAGCTAGACAAGTAAAAAAAATACCTGACGGTAATTGTCATGGATATGTTAGATAGGATATTTTATTATAATATTCTATATCACTTAAAATAGCCGCTGTGCTTCATTTATTGGTCTAAGACTATTTCTTAACCTTCTATTCTTATAAATAGACAATAAAGATACCATATCCGCCATTCCTTGTTGTGTTTATCAATGTGTCATTATGTAGTCAAAGCGATTGTGATCCTATCGACTATTCTCTAATAGTTGATAGGATAATATTAAATAACGATTACAAGATGTATTAAGTAATATAAGACTTATTGGTAGCTAAATAGAACTGAGAAATATCATGACGTCCGAATGTCGGCCATTGTTGTTTACATACACCATTTATTTAATACTGTGATTTCATAATGTTATAGATGACTTGAAACGTATCAATAATTGTTCTTATAATTCTAATAAGTATGAAATACAGTTTAAGATGATTTTATGTTTAACAATTGTGTAAAATGAAAGCTACCACCGTGCCCACGTCTTGTTCGTTCCCTATTGGTTGTTGGTGATGTTTACATCGAGCAGTGGTGGTAAGGAATGATGGGAGCTTGTGAAATCAGTATAAAACAGCCTGTTGGCGCGGCTTCGCTCTCTTAGTATCATTGAGTCTCTCTTAGTGTTCGCCCAGTATCCTAATAATAACGTTGGACAAATCTTTGTCGCTTTGAGTCTCACCTAGCTAGTTATGCTGAGTGTCGGTACTTTTATATTCGAAGCCAAGCCGAGTGGACGTCGCCATGTTGCTAAAGTTAAGTACTTTGTGTAATATCTAAATTATGTGACTGATCATTGTACGTTGTAACAAAAGATTAGATTGATGACTTCTGAGTTTCTTGCCACTTCCTCTCAGACGTCTATGGCCTTACGAACGTGGCTTAGAGTCTTTGCAATACATGGAGGTACCCTCTCGGGGCCCATAAGATTTATGAATAAACAAAGATTACTTACTTACTTGTTTCTATTACTAATTTAGAAACCTCAAGTTAGGTAACTGCCCTCACAAACGTTTAGAGGATCAGATTGATGAGTTTCTTTGATATTATGTTAGATTCAGGGTTGCTGTATTATTTAAGAGTAAGATTTCCATCCTGACAATGATATTTTGAGAGAAAACAATATAAATAAAGTAACCGCCTTTTTAACCCTGATCTGAACACATGCTTATGACCACAAATACCAGAGGGATAATGTACTGTACTGTATCGGCCATTTAATAGTCCACTGCAGGACGTAAGCCTACCCAAGAAGAGTGATTGGGCCACTCTTTTCACTCAGTCAGTCTTTAGGTGGGCACCTACGGGCAGCATTTACAACAAAGCGCTGCCGTAACTCGGATGACACGTTAAATAGTGGATCTTATTTATTTTCGCCGTTTAACCTTGTCATAGGCTTCAAAACTCTAATACCAGGGCTAGCCATCCGGCTTAATACGAACTTACATTGTTTTTTTGTAGTTTTTCTCCATAACAGGCCTGGCAACACTGCGTACAAGTGTGTATTTGTTAGACCCCATTCTTGCTTGTACGGCGTACGCTGTAATGATACGGTTAGCTTGCTAACGAAGGCTTGTTTTGCGAGAAAGCCAACATTTCCCTTAATTGGATTTTAATTTTCGTTTCGCTCCTGTTTAGTCTTTAATTAGATGTATTTACTTTGTTTCCTTCTTGAGATAAGGTTAGTTACGTGGCACGTAATTAGTTGTTGTGTTGGCAAAGTATTGAAAGTGAGTATACAAAAGTATGCAATAAAATCCGATAAATTCAGGCGATTTTATTGCTTGTAACCGTACAATATCTTCTGTTTAACATTGTTCCAAAAAACCCACCTTTAACACCATTTGTTCCAGACTTTGAATATGAATTAACTTTTTGTTTCTCCTGTAAAATTTGATAGGTATTGTAATGTATTACTTACGTATGGAATCGTATGAAATACGTCGTTTCGTAAAAAAAATCGTTATCGAAAACACTCGAATGGAGATGCAATAGAGTCCATATTGTGACGGGACAATTTTGAAAGAATTCAATCATGATCCTGAATGTCTTCTAATCAGTGGATTGTAAGCAAATGCAATTTAAGATCTAGTTTTGTAGGCAGCTGCATAATTAATAAATACCACTCGCACAAAACAACTTCTCACTCCTTTCAATACGCAATAACTTACCTCGCAAATCAACATTGCACTTCCACTTATCGTGGCTTTATTTATAAATCCACCTCCGGCCGACGGAAGACATTTAATTTAATATAACAGATGTTCTCATTTTGTGGCGACACGCCTCGCAGACCTCGCAGACAATCCTTTGAGTTTTGTCACGGACACTCGAAAAAAGACTATGAAAGAAATTGTTGTTTCAAGTGCAATTTATAGAAGTTTACAAACAAGATTGGATAGGGTATTGAATTGAGGCAGATGCAGAAATAGGAAGTTTGTATAAACAGAAGTTTGTATATTCCACCATAGCACATTGACTGACATAACATTTTGATGAATAAATTGGTAATTTTTTAATTGTTGTGATAAATTGTTACGTTTTACAATTTAAAATTAATGCTATAATTATTTTTTCGTCTATTTATCCACTACTTGACAGGTTAAAATGAAAAAAATGTGATGATTTTGATTACATTATTATAGCATATACACTACGATCTCATAAGGGTTTCTTGTTCTAATTTATTACAGTAGATACGCCTTTAAATGACTTCTATGGCGTTGCTATCTGAACTAAGTCTCAGTCTCCGACACCAGATACCTAAGGTTTGATCCCAGTTTGATCAGCGCGTTTGCTCTCCCAATCAATAAATACAAACAACAAACAAACAATAACTCTTTATTGTACACACAAATAGGAAAAAAAAACAAAAATTCCATTAAAGTCTTACGCTAGTGCATTAACACTAGACGGTGTTAATTACAAAATAATTTGAATTTAATCGCGAGCTGGTCGAAACTATATATAGTCCTTATGACTTTCATGTCACTTAAGTTCAGTCCCGTTATTTAAAGTTTAAAAATGTGCAAAAATCACGTTAGCTTCCATTGTAAACAAGAAGTAGGTATTGTAGAAAACGTTAAGTCAATAAATTTAGAGATTAATTCTGCAAAAAATTAAGCCTTTTGGATTTATTACTAACGAACACTTCAAAATCCATGTTCAAATGCAAACAAAAACTTAAACCAACGCCGTACAAGGATACCAGTATCGATCCATCGGGCACGAGGCATCAATCACACTGGACAAACATCGAAGCCATTATATTGGGCAAACAGACTTCTGGGCTTGAGTTTGCTTCTTATAAACTTGAATTGTTTGGCTTTTGGACGAGAACGTTAACTTGGAGATACTTGAGGTATTACGTTATAATCTTAATGTGTAGCTTAGAAAACTGTGAGAAAACTAGTTTGATTTAATTATTTCGAAAAAGATTTTTCACTGACATGATTTTAGTTAAACTAGGTGTTTGCAGCAATCACCGAAATAAAGCAACGTTCCGCACGGTCAGTATTTGGATGGGTGACCGCAGGCAGAATTTTCCAACTGAGCGCTACCGTGGCTCGGATGCCACGTTAAATTGTAGGTTCCGGTTGTTTTCACCGTTCAGCTATGTCAGAGTCCTACAGGCGACCTAAAAGCTCTGACACCAGGGCCATCTGGCCTATGCGAACTTACTTACTTATTGACATGAAACATTAATCTAAATTTAAATATAAATTAACAGTTCGTAAAATAAAAACTAAGCTACAATTACATGAAACGCTATGAACTACACTATTAACTAAAGTACCTATTTATTTATTTACATAGTTATTTTACCAGCTTAAAGAAACTCGTATTTTTGTTTTAATACACTGTAATAAGTAAGTAATAACCTATAAAAAAATAGAACAGAGCTAAAAACAGAACTCAGTTGAAAACCCAACTAATAGCGTCAGCAAACAAAAAAGTCCTGTTGAACCAAAAGACATTAAAAAGTTAGACAATTTGTTTTATCATTTCTTACAGCTTTTTAAGAAATAAATTTGGCATAAAAGTCTGTTTCCGTAAATGTTAGTGTAAAAAAATCTACAACATTTAAATTTCATTTAAAATAATCTTTAAACCCTTTTCAAAATGTACTTATCAAGTAAAATCACTTTTCAACTCAACAAAGAACAATTAAAATCGTTACAAAATCAATTGAAACTCTTAATCAAAGTAAAATGAACATCAACATCGGGACTTGATTCTGTATTGGAATTGATTTCACAATGGACTTCTACAGAACTTAGCCACGGAATATTAGAAATAGATAGGAAAGCTATCTATTATTTTTACAATTTAGTACCATTTTTACTAGTATTTAGCATAGCCTCATGAAAGGGAATTATTTAGAAGTGCATTGTACATTGTACTATAAAGAGTTTCATAAAACTTAAAGTACCTACGTCCTACAGGTAGTGCAGATCATGATAAATAAGATTTACAGTGTAATTTGTATTCAGTGATAGTAATACGATGGTTTAGATGTTTGACATGCTGTAAATTTTAGGGATTAATCGCTAATTTGGATGCTTTGATCACTTTTAACCATTGATCAAGTATATAATAGTCACAATCGTGCAAAAAAGGTGTCCTGGCTAAAATCTTGCCAAACTACGTACAGTCGGCGCGCGAGTTGAATGCAGAGCTTAGGAATGCGAATGTCTCCCCCCGCTATCCGCACGCCCAACCCGCCCAGGCGCGTGAGGTGGGGCGTGCGGATAGCGGGGGGAGATGCTCCCGCTCTTTACCTCAGACCCCGACTGCATTCAACTCGCGCGCAGTGCCGCGACAGCGCTTGCACCGAGCGGACGTTCTCCTGTTACCAGCGTCGAGAGTATATGTGTGTGCATCGCCATCGCCTCCGCAAGTGACCCTGAGAACACAGACTTCGCCTACCGCCTTCCAGCAGTCGGGCTGAGCCTCTTTCGAGACTCCCCCCCACTGCCAGCGAAGGCGCACCGCGAAAGCGTCCGCCACATCGCGTCGCCACGTGTGACCCTTGCACTCCGCCGGTCTAGGCGTTGAGAGCGGGGTCGCGCGCGCCGCCGCGTCCACGTGTGGGAGTTCCACACCCCGCTGCCCTCTTTTCTGCTGCCCGTCGTCCACCTTGGACGACCGTCCAGCGAGAAGCCGCGCGGGAGACCCAGCCGCTAACGGTCGTGAATTGACCCCCCACAGCCGCCAACGGCTTTGATTCACCTCGGTCGCCAACGGCCGTGATTTCACCTCGGTCGCCAACGGCCGTGATTTCACCCGGCCGCCAATAACCTTGAATCACCCCAAATATCAACCGCCAAGTTCGCTGAATCGACCAAAGAAGTTGGTCCCGCGATCCGTGCAGCCAAACCGCCGGGAAGGCTGACTGGGCCCAAGAAGTGGTGCCGCGGTCCGTGCAACCCAAGCCTTAAGGGTCGACGGGCAGTCTATTTAGCGACTTGCGCCGCCCTCTCCGTTAAACGTCCCTCTGAGCTGATCAGGTTAAGCTGGGCCTTCACCGGTTTCGCCGGTGATCTCACTTGGCTGGCCTTGTATCGCCGGGGGGCGTGGAGTAAGGATAGGGTGCTATGCATTGACTGACACAGAATGGCATCCACGTCAGAATCAAACGAAGATGAAGCCAGAGAGAGTGCGCCTCAACCAGGAGGAATGGCACCGGGCTTAGAAGACCCACATGCCGAAGAACTGGTGGTAAGCAGGAGCTTATTCTATCCAGAGCTATCCACCCTCCTACCAGCGTCAGTAGCGGCGCACCGCGTGTCGCGCGCGCGCTCGCGCTCTGCTGGAGGTCTACCTCGAGGAGCCGCGCGAGGCACCGCAGCAGCCGCCACAACAAACCCCCCTCAGAGAGGGTTCAATACCAGGCGCAGAGACACGCCCAGAATGCCGCGCCTATCGAGCGTGGCAAGACTGAAAAGAATACAAGGATCGCCTGAGGAGAACATCCAACACGACGATAAAAGACCAAGAACTGGGTCGGTATCCCCGCCGCCAACCAGGCCATCTCAGATCCCTGTACCGGTGGTGCGCGTTGTCCATAAGGGGCAACCAACAGCACCGCCATCACAGACTCCTCAACCGCAGCCACAACGTTTGCCGCGTCGCCGCCTGTCGCCAACAAACATAGAGGCCATCGAGGCAGATGACATGCCCCTCCCGACGGCACTCCCACTGCTAGAAACGTCATCATCATCGTCGGCATCGACGGGGGAGATGGTGCTGACGCCAACTCGTCCCGCCATCCAAATACAGGGATCCAATTTGCAATCCGATCAGGCCCCAGACCGTACACCGGACCAGCCAACAGACCAGCCAAGGATGGACTCTACCTCATACGCGGCGCTAGAGTCAGTGCCGATCGACGCCGCGCCAATGCCGAGCCCACCATCCCCTCCACCAGTCGCAGCTGCCGCATATGCAGCGGCACTTCAAACGCCGCCGAGACCAGCCTTGATCACTCCACCAAGTCCAAGACTGACGGCGCGCACAACTCCACCACCATTGAACTCCAGACCAAGCACACCGCAAGCGGTACCGGCCACGGTGACAACAACGACGGGGCGCATGGGGAAGCACCCGTCCATAATTGTCGACGTGTTCCCCGACTGGCACACCCACCTGACGGCCTTGAAAAGGAGGCTCGGCCACGCACCCAATGCGCGCCCCAACAATAAGGGCGTGATCTTTCGGCCGAAGACCCCGGAAGAATACAGGGTTGTCCAGGCGTACATGTGCGAGCTGGACAAGCTGCCAAACCACCCCCACTGGCACTGCTACGGGATGGAGAACGAAAAACCACAGAAGGTGGCCGTATGGGGACTCCCGGCAGAGACCGACTCAGCCATCATCGTGGGAGCCCTCAGAGAGCTGGGATTTCCGGCCACCTTCGCGAAGGGTCTCCCCAGGAAGAGGGAGACCCAGAAAGTTGTATACCATGTCCAGCTGGAGCCAATGGGGAAGGCTCAGCTGGAACAACTCTACAATACAACCGAATTGCTGAGTATGCCCAGGGTGGTAATCGAGGCCTGGCGGGGAACCTCCACAGTCCCCCAATGCCACCGGTGCCAATTGTTTGGACACTCATCGATCAATTGTCACCGGCCCCAGAGGTGTGTGAAGTGCGCGGGACCGCACTTCGGTGTGGACTGCCCCAGAGACCTCGCCGAGCCCGCAACGTGCGCCAATTGCAAGGGGCGTCACCCGGCGAACAGCCGCACATGCGCGGTCTTTCGGGCGGAGGCCAGGAAGAGAAAAATCAAAATTGCTGGAGACCACCGCCCCCCGACTCAAGAAGACCGCGCCGCACTGGCAGCACCAGCAATATCAACAACACCAGCAGATCCAAGAGCGCCGAGGTGGGCGGTGCAACAACCACCACCTGCATACCCAGCAGCAGTAACGGGGCCCCAATTAGGATGGAACTGGCCCCCATACCAGACGCCAGTAGCGCCGACAACACTGGCACCCCCAGCAAACATGCCAAGATTGGCAAGAGGGGGCCAGCAACCCAGGAGGAAGAGAAACAGGGGCGGGAAGGGCAAGGCGCAGCCCCCACCGGCCTCATCTACCCCAGTACCGCAACTGGGAGGGCTGCCTACTTTTAATCCTTTTGCACCTCTAGCTGACATCGGGCCAGAAGAGGCGAGAACGGCACCCTCCCAACAAACAACACAAACAACCCAGAAGACCAAAAAAGGGGGAAAACCTAAGGCTTCTGAACCCAAGCGCCGAGAACAACCAGAACGCGCCCAGGGCCCCGGACCCTCCACCGCGGACCGCCCTGCAGTGGGCCCCACAAAAACAGACGCGCCAACGGAAGAAGTGGCACCATCTGCCGCTCTGGCCCCAGCCCAAACCCAAGATGGCGCTACCAGACTCACGGCTCCCCAACGAAGGGTCAGAGTCAAGAGGCGCAGGGCGACATCTGCGCCACCATCACCGCGCGAAGCAACGGCCGGGGAGAGGGGACCCAGAGTCCAGTTCGCCCCGATCCCAGCCCCACCAATCAGTCGTCCAACAGCGAGACTCCCGCAGCCACAACATCCCCGCTTTGCCCCACCGGCGGCAGTGCTGATGGCGAAGGCGACGCAGAGCGGATGGCAGCCCTGGCACCAGCAACCACAAAGGCAACTCACGCCAGTCCAGTTCGCCCCCCCTGGCTTCGTACACGGGCCGAGATTCAGACCACCGCTGCAACCACCGCAGCCCCAACAACCACCAGCCTTCCCCCGCATCATTACGCAGGGGACTCCGGCGAGCGCCCAACGCGGGGAGCCCATCTGCGCTATGATGGGTGCCTTGGTGGGCCTACTCGCCGCCATCGCTGCGGGGGAGGACCTCCGCGAGGCAGCGTTGCGCGGACTGGCCACTGTCCAAGGCCTTTATTATGGATAGTGGCCAACTGCGCATCATCTACTGGAATGCCGGGGGGATACGCAACAAGATCCCGGCACTGCGTATGCTCGCCCAGTCGCAGGACATCCATATTGTCCTCCTGGGCGAGACAAAGCTGACGCCAAAACAAGTCCTAAAGATGTCGGGCTACCACGTGTATCGTCGGGACGAAGTCTCTCCCCGGGGCATAGCTTATCGCGGAACAGCAGCCCTGGTGCGGAGGGACATCATACACGAGGAGCTCGACCCACCGGCGTTCCAGCAGATTAGATCGATTGGGATCCGAACGCTGGTGGCAGGACGAGAAACCAGCATATTCGCCGGATACCGACCACCGGTGAATGAGAAACTGACGCACAAAGACCTCGACGCCATATTCTCCGGCGGGTCCCCAGCGCTGCTTGCGGCCGACCTCAATGCCAAACACGTGGCATGGGGGTCTCATTGCATCACACCACAGGGGAGAAGACTGTTGTATGAGACAGAGCGAAGAGGAATCACAGTGGTGGGGTCAGACACGCCAACCCACGTACCCAATAATCCCAGACACCGTGCTGATGTGCTGGACGTCGTGCTGCACAGGGGAATCGAGGCGCCCTTGCTCGTAGAGACGCTATACGATCTTGACGAGGCGCATCTCCCCCTGTTGATCACGATCGGAGGGCCGGCGTCCTGCATACAACCGCGAGCACTGAAATTCAAAACCGACTGGGAGAAGTACCAGAGGGAGCTGCAGTCGCTAACGGTCGGTAAGCTGAGCACCGCAGAAGAGGTGGAAGCCTGCGCAAACTCGCTGACCCAAGCGATTGCAGCAGCCAAACAAGCAGCCACCACTGAAATGCCGTCAACAGGATGGCGTGAAGAGCTGCCTTCGAACCTAAGAGCGGTACGCGATGAGAAGCGGAAACTCAGACAGTTGTGGGCCCACACACGCTGTCCAAGGACGAAAAGGCAGTTGAACGCCATCTCAGAGAGATTTGCAGAGTTGGTAAGGGCCTGGAGGGGCACCACCTGGGACGCTCATATTGCCCAGTGTGAAGAGGACAAGACCAACTTGTATAATCTCAACCGCCACCTGACCCGGGCTAAAGCGTCCGTTTGCCCAATGCTAGACAGCGCAGGGCAACGGCGTTACTCAGCCATAGAGAGGGCAGAGCTCCTAGCTGATCAT
The DNA here is from genome assembly GCA_964007245.1 of Hypomecis atomaria. Classification (NCBI taxonomy): domain Eukaryota; kingdom Metazoa; phylum Arthropoda; class Insecta; order Lepidoptera; family Geometridae; genus Hypomecis; species Hypomecis atomaria. The sequence continues at coordinate 16,264,028 of OZ023291.1, forward strand.
CTGCAAGATCAGTTCCAGCTACACCCGATCCCACCAGAGGCCACAGACGACGTCAGAGAGCATCACCAGAGGGTCGAACGGGAAGTCGCAGAATTCCTTGAGTCCCCGGCTATTCCGCTGGGAGGGGAGGACTTTATATCCCCAGCGGAGGTCGTCCGAGCCGTGAGGAGACTGAATGTGAAGAAGGCGCCGGGTCATGACGGAATCCCCAACGCCGCCCTCAGGAGGATGCCGGTGAAGGGCCTAGTCTGTCTGACCCGGTTATTCAACGGAATTCTCAGGACTGGACACTTCCCTTCGATCTGGAAAACTGGAAAGGTGATCGTTCTACCGAAGCCCGGCAAGGATAGGAGACAGCCGTCCAGTTACCGCCCAATAACTCTGCTGCCACAAATGTCGAAGCTGTTCGAGCGCCTGTTGCTACGGAGATTGCGTCCCCATATCACACCCAGGGACGAGCAATACGGGTTCCGAGCACACCATTCCACAACGCTCCAGCTGACACGTGTACTGCACTACCTCACCAGCGAGTTAAACCTGGGGCGGCATTCCGTTGCCGTCTTCCTAGACGTCGAGAAAGCCTTTGATCGGGTGTGGCATGAGGGCCTCATCTACAAGCTGATGCGCACCACGACGCCGCCCGCGCTAGTTCGAGTCGCGGCGTCATCCCTTGAAGGCCGCCAGTTCTACGTGTCCGTCGAGAACGTCAGCTCCGGACACAGAAGAATAACCGCGGGAGTACCTCAAGGGAGTTGCACAGCGCCGTTCTACTATTCCGCCTACACGGACGACATACCGATCCTGGAAGACCTCCTTCCAGGCGAACGGGGAGTTGTCCTTGCCCTCTTTGCCGACGACAGCGCCTATATCGCGTCGTCCAGAAACAAAAGAGTGCCAACGAATAGAGTCCAACGAGTACTGGACATCCCACCAGAATGGTTGGATAAATGGCGGATCGCAGTCAATGTAGGAAAGACGGCAGCGCTGATGACCGCGAAAGGACCGAGAGGTCTTCAATCCATGAGACCACTGCAGCTTAGAGGACAGGAAATCGCGTGGGAAAGCACCTGCAAGTACCTGGGTGTCCAGATCGACACGACCCTAAGCATGCGCTCGCAGACCAATAACGCCGTGCACCAGGCGAAGGCTGCTCGAGCGCTGTTGCGGCCCGTGTTGCAATCTAAGCTGCCAATGAAGACCAAACTTGCCATATACAAGATGTATATCCGGACCCGGTTGACCTACGCAGCGCCCGCTTGGTACGCGCTCTGCACAGCCAGCCAGAAGAAAAAGATACAAGTGGTGCAGAACACCTCCTTGAGGATGATCTCGGGAGCCGGCCGGTACGTTCGCAATGGCGTGATCGCCCGGGACATGAAGATCGAAACGGTGGGGGAGTTCGTGGCTCGTTTGTCGCGCGGCATGTTCGACCGCGCTGACAATGGGCCACACCCCCATCTACACAACATTGCGCCGCTTCATGCACGCCCCCCTGACGAACGTACGTGGCGTGCCCTCCCTCGAGATCTCCTACTGGCTGGCTCGGACGACGAAGCAGAGGAAAGCGAGAGGGACCAAGCGGCAACATAGTAGTAGAAGATGAGGCTCAAATAAAAATAAATCCACCAAGCCATAAGATGGCCAACCAAATTCTACCAAGCCAAGAGATGGCCAACGATGGCCATATCAATGGCTAACGAGGGTGCTGAGAGAAGCCGCCCATCCTCGCGGACTGGGAAGGGTACTCGCACCCTCCAAACATTGCCCCTCGGCCCTTAGTTGGCTGAGGCGTCCAGCCGCCAAAAAGAGAATCAATCTCGAGTTGGCATCCTCACTCCCGCCAAACACGGGGGGAGAAGAACCCGGAATGAATGAATCGCGCGCTATCTGTAGTGGGCAGGTTTTTTAGTTAGTCGTAATGTGATTGCAAGCCGACTACAACAACGCCACGCGATGCCAGAGTGCTCGATTATGTACAAGCATTAGGTGACATTATGTCAAGATTGGAGAAAACAGGTCATTGTGAATTATTTAATGTATATATCTAAATAGGTATGTACCACGGAGCTTGGACATTTTTTTACTACTTTCACTTAGGGATTGTGGCTCTGTAGATATTTGCTCGAAGGTTTAACTAATAAATTGATAAGAAAAATTTACGAATACAAAATCTCAGAGAGGAACTAAATCTAAATAAACGAAACTTAAATAAGAAAATATTTGTGCGTGCCGTAAAACTCAGAAAGACGTATGACAACGATATTATAGCACACATTAAGTGTATTGAAATTAGTTGAACAATGAATTAAGATACTGATGGTCACGTAGGTGTTTGTAGAAGCATTTTCATCAATTACATTTGTAACAAATTACCTTTCGCCCGCAATAAAAAGTAGATTTTCACACTCACTTATCTAATCCATGTAACCATACAAAAATCAAGTTGATCCGTCGCTATGTTGCTGTGTGCAAAAATAACAAACAAAGACACAAACGCACTTATTAACCATGAGTTCCAAAAAGGAGGAGATTCTTTGTTCGTCTGTATATATCTGTTTTTTCTGTATGTTCATCGATAATTTCGCCAATTGTGAACCGAATCGAAAAAATCTTTTTTAGTTGAAAAGGGTAAACTCCCGAGGTCCTATTTAAATTTTACAAAAATCGGCTAAGCCGTTTTTGAAAAATCAACAATAAAGTAAACAATTTGAGCAAAATATTTGAATTTTGTACACGATGAAAGGCGTTCTGCCATTTTTTGCAAAAAATAATTATAAATTTTAAACATTCAATTTTCACAGAAAACTCGCATTTATATAATCTAAGATTCAAATCCAAAAGTGTTCTGATAAAGCTACTGGTTTTATCATTGTCAGAAGTTTCAATTTAAAAATTCACTGAAGATCTTTCAATCTTTTTACTTCTACTAGGCTTAGCATCTTCTAGTTGGAATCTAAAGGAAATTACTGTGGAACCACGGCTGATGGCCAGAGCTTAGTCAAAGAGTTCAGAATTAAATAGAAATCCTTTGATGTGAGATATCTTTGTAAAAGCTTATTGATGAGACGGCGCAGATTTGCTGTGGTTTTCAAATTTCAATTTATTTTAATGGTACTCGTAAAGTATTTCTTACAAATCTTGAAACTTATGCATTTTTGTATAGATTTGAAGATGGTCAATTTCAAAATGGTTTAAGTCGCATTTAAATATCGCTGATACAATTTTTATTGCAATCATCTTTTCTAATGTTAGGTAAATCATATACATATTATGTAAGAAAGTTTATTTTTGTTGATTTGTTTGTTAATCTTTCACGAGGCAACAGATGAGGGGATCTACTTGTATTTTGGGCATGAATATGGTTTAAAAGTTAAAATGCATGGATATATTTTATAAGTTTAATATTGTAGGCTACTTTTTACCCCGGAAAAATAAAAAAACGTTCATATGGGATAGCACAAAAACCATAAAATCACGGAGGCAAAGCCGCGGGCAAAAGCTAGTAGTAATGTCAATTATGTTTATGCATTTTTTGACAGTATAGTGTGTGTTACATAACTACCTACTTTATTACAATAAAACAACTAAGTATGAATTCCCCGAAAGAAATTATATTATTGGAGGTCACGGTTCTCAGACATGAAAAAATCGACAAATGCAGAAGAAATATACAGTACACGTATAATCAGGTGGTAGTCAATGTTTTTGACGTGACAACGTCTTATAAATTGGTTTGCCGGGTGACACTTCAAGAAACTGCGTTACGCTCCGCTCACGTTATGCGCTCACAATGAGCTCATTCGTCTCAAAGTCGTTGTCACGTAAAACTTTCGCCCGTATACCGACTTTACAGGCAACCAATTTTTTGTGTAAAATCTGCATTGTTTATGAAACCTCTGACCAAATAAAAATATCAAGACAAAATGTTGTGAACAAAACAAGTGAAGCCGGCAAAACTAAGCCTCGCCGTGTACAGACACAATTACACACACATACACTAACAAGGAAACTAAGCTTTGGCTCGTCAGTCAAACTATGGCGGCGCAACACCGACACACTCACCACATGTTTAAAAACTGGCCTCATTTGACTGTTCACGACATTCTGTCTTGTTTTTTTTATTTGGTTTTAGACGAAAACGTAGAAAATTCTGAAAAACATACTACATTTTAAGGTTCCCAATGTTTTCGAAGTTGAAATCACTAAGTATGTGAATTCTTTCAACTATCATTTGACCAACATGGATAACCGGCTGGAAGTTTTGTCGTAATGAAAAGAGGCCTATGTTGAGCATTTTAACACTTTTGAATGCCAGATAAAATTACGAATCAAACTCAGAGTAATACTAGGTATATTCTCAGCTTTATAACATAAAACCGTCTCGTCTATAGTACTATGACCAAAATTCTACGACAACTGACTAACTTATATAATAGAGTAATAGACCTTGGACGAAAAACTATGAAAGACTAGTAAAATTTTTGATGTCATCATAAAACTCAACTTATCCAGAAGTGGTTTTGACAGCCGTTTAAAACTTCCCAAAGTAAATCACCAGTTCGAAGGACAAAAACGAAAGCGTTTTTCGTCTAGAAAATTTCTTTCTACCACATTTCACTGGTTCTTGTTAAAGTTTTTAATTATTCGACGGATGCGCTCGGGTTCCGCTTGAGATCAACGCACTGCTGTGTTTGACTGTCTACATTTTTTATTGTCTCTGGTTGAACAAAAAAAGTTAAATTATTTCTTTTTTCGAACTGTCATTTTGCTTTTCTTTTGTGTTGTTAACGATGTGTTCATTAAGTCTTTTGTAGTGATGAAATATAACCAAATTATTTAAAATGTGACAGATTTATTTAAAAATTGAGAGGTTACTATTTTACAGGATTTACCTATGATACATTTACTGATGAAGTTTCAAACAAAACAATAATTAAATTACTTACTAAATTTAGTCAAATTGTAAAATTTAGAGTGACTTTAAAAATAAGACCTAATATATATATTGAATAAATGCGGTAGGTATACATTTTGTTTCTTTTTTTCTTTTCGTGATAGTGGTCGTATAATTGTTGTGTAATTTGATATTTATTGATTTTGTTACGATTTAATTGATTTTTATCCCTTGTATTCAAATTTATTATCGATGTTTGATTAATTTAAGTGTATTGAAATCTGTTTTATGGACTTTGTTTGAGATTAATTGTAAAATAAAGTACATAAATGTTACAATGCAGTTTTACCAATGATTCGTTTACTTTTATTCTATAAAAATATCTAAATTATTGACATTACAGGGAGATCGTATGTCTTCGTTCAGTCTTGTAATTAACTAGATGATTTGATGGTACTATAAAACTTCAAAATAAACATAAACTTGTATCTAATTTAGGGTCAGTAAATCTGACTTTTGGTACTGTTAGAGAATGAGAATACATGGCCATGAAAGTGAGTGTTTTATTGAATTAATTATGGAGTTACAAACGTCTACATCTGGTATTTGAATTTGTTACAACTGTGACCACCCATTTTGTTTTGTTATACAAAACATTTTTAAAAAAGTCTTCACAAAAATGTATAGGTAGCCATAGGAGAAGTTGAATATTATGTTTATTAATTTTATAGGTGCAATGATTTTGCTATTACCTATAGGTACATATTTTATTTAGTGAAAGGGCGTACAGTTTAGGTAAGAAAATATGTTCTAGTAATATAAATATAACAATTACGACGTGAGTCGACGATATCGTCAACATCACGGGTCGAACCTGGACACGATTGGCAAAGGATCGAAGCAGATGGCACTATAAGAGAGAGGCATATACCCAGCAGTGGTATAAAGAAGGCTGTGAATGATGATGATGATAATTATAATAACATGGTTGGAAGCAGCGACTTACATCCAGCACGTCTCTTCATCAAATCGTCTGAATACAAACAGAACAGTCTGAATAGTATCCTACTAATATTATAAACGTGAAGGTTTGTAAGGATGGATGAATGGATGTTTGTTACTTTATCACGCAAAAACTACCGAACGGATTGAGATGAAACTTTGCAATTATATAGCTTAAATATCAGAATAACACAAAAGCTATAAATTATAATGATATTGCGTATATTTTCTATATTATAACAATAAGTGTTAATAGTAAGTTGGAAAAAATCTGCCATCTGCGAGATATTCCAGCGTGTGCTCCAAGAAATGTCATAAAATCAAACAAATGTCAAATCGATTTTTTTGTTTTTTTTTATTTTCCACCTCTTTTAAGGGTGGTAAGGTAGGGCCTCGAAATATCATACGCGCGAAGCCGCGGGCAAAATCTAGTGTATTAAAATTTCTGGTTTATTTATGCATATTTTACATATTCTAGAACTTGCTGTTTTATCGTTTGTTTTACAGAGCTCCTAGCTTGGTTTAACATTATCATGCAAGTGAAAAATATTTAAATATTTGCTAACATGAAATAAAATTCTCTTTAACAATGCTAAAATTCACGGTACATTACCAGAACAAACATCTCAAAGGTGCGTACACATCGGATTGCTAATATCGTATTACCGATATAATTGGTCAGACCTTCGGCAGTTGAACACAAAAAGAAAGCCGCAGAGGTAGATGTGCCTACAAACAAACAACAACACTTTATTATACAACCACATTAGATAATAACAGAGTATATAAGGACAAAACAAAACAATGGCCGTCTTAACACAAAAAGTTTTACGCCCTCTTAAGTTAATGTTCAACAATACAAATTGTACGGTTAAACAGTGTTCAAAGCGTGTTTTACTATTTTGTGGTAAGGCGGTTAGTGTCTAATTGGCGGCTTTATCGATTTAAGCGATTTGTTCGATTTCTTCCTGACTTACTTTAAAAGATTTTTTAATGATTCGTTAATGCGACTGATATACAGGGTTATTGATAATCAATTAACATCCTTTTAAAGACATATTAAACCCTATTACAGAGGCGCCAGCGTAAATTTAATAGCAACGTAAAAAGCGTTCTCTCTATCGAATGCTTAAAGTGAAAAAGAAACAGAACTATGCTATTTAGCTAATATAATTACAATGGCGCGATGACGGGCTTATTTATATTAAAATAAACACGTTTTTAGGGATCCGTACCCAAAGGGTCAAAACGGCACCATTTCACAAAGACTTCGCTGTCCGTCCGTTTGTCCGTATGGCTGTAGCCAGGCTGTATCTCATGAATCGTGATAGCTAGACAGCTGAAATTTTACAGATGATGTATTATTGTTGCCGCTATAATAACAAATACTAAAAACAGAATAAAATAAATATTTAAGGCGGGCTCCCATACAACAAACCTAATTTTTGGCGTTTTTTGCTCGATATTAATAACGGCAACAGGTAGACGCTTGAAATAGGGCTCCCATAGGGTATGGAACCCTTCGTGCGCGAGTCCAACTCGCACATGGCCATTTATTTATGGTTTGTCCATGCTCCTGATATATAAAACTTTTAAATGACTAAAATACGCAAAAAATATTTAAAAAATATATATTTTATATAGGTACCTAGAGCAGGATGACAAACTATACTACTGAAATAAGCAATGAATTAAAAAATAAGAAAAAAACTTCAGCTGAACTAAATCTTTTAATTAATTTTAAAATACGTAATACTAAATATACCCAGACACACAAAAAGAGATATAATGTTCTATTTTTAGATTTTAATTAACAACTACATAAACTTTAAGTCTAATTTTAAAACCACAAGTACAAAATCAAGTAAGTGCAAAAAGCGGTCCTATAAAAGCGATATAAGCTCAATTAAAACATTTAAAACGTTTATAAGAATGAAGAAAGTTTTCTTAAAAATTTAAGAGTTACTCAGCAGTTATTAGTCTGTATCTGCCTGTTCTGTGACGTAAGGCTAATGCAACAGTTTACGCATCAACTAGTCTGCAAATTGGTGCAGCTTTGTCGGCGGGTCCGGTCGTGTCGTCGCCCGGTGTGTGTGCAACCGGCTTTAGACGAGACGTGGTCAATGGGCATAGCGCAAGCGGACGTAACAAAATATCTGAAATAAAAAATAAAACATATTTTAAAATCCAATCAAAAATGTTGAAAAATTAATCGAGTAGGTATCTGTAGCTTTAATTATGTTCTTTTGTAGATTACGAAATTACGTTAACAGTAATAAACAGTATGTTTGTGGGTTATGTATGCAGGTTTAAAAATGAAACCCACGACATTTTTTTACACTGCGCGACGCCAAGGAGTGGTAATGTGTTTATCATCTTATGTGTGTATATATGTTCATTTAAAGAACTATACAGACCAAACGCCTGGGCCGATTTTTATGACTCACACGTCAATTATCACAAAAATAATTCTAAAACGTAATTCCTTCATTTATATATGATAGACTGGAAAACAAGCAGGAAGGCCTTTTGATGGTCGAGGTCGCCGCTGCTTAAGGACAACTTGCAACCACGTAGGTGTCGTTCTGTCGCAGTCTCTTTAAAACACACGAAAATACTAAGTGACTGATAAAACACATATAAATGTTGAGCAATTATATTTATTTACTAACTGTAAAGAGTTATAACAGGAGATAAAGACAAACATAGAAAGATGAATCAATATATCCTTACAGTATTTAGATATAGTCGCCACCTCTCATGCACCACGTCCTGTGGGAGCCCCGCAGGGAAATTGTTGGTTTCGTTTGGTTCACTTCAACCAGTAATTAATCTAACACCATGTTCAGTAGTTATAACTCACTGCAGCGTTTTTTAAACAAACTCAGTTGAAAATATTCTTTATTTTCTTTCAACCATCCTATTTATTTTTCCCTTTCACGTTTATTTAGATTTTTAAAAGCTTTTTGCAAGTAGGTGTGTTTGCAAAAGGTCAGTAACAAATCAGGGTAAAACTAAGTTTCGCTGATCTTTCTGTGGGTGCACTACGGTTCCTCAAGTTAAATGTCTTATTCCTCCTTTCGCCCACGTCAAAGCCCACATTATACCTATTGCTTAAGGTAGGTATGTGCCTAATATTCCTCTCCTAACCTTTAAATATTTGAACTAGAATAATTCACACAAGAACAGAATAAAAATAGCAACGTGAAAAATTCTGCTGCAATTATCTATTTGAAAACTGGCCCCACATTTTTACAATAAAATACATAAATTATGGACAATACTGTACTGTACCAGCCTTTTCAATAGTCCACTGCAGGACGTCGAGTCGATCGGCCATCGAATTTCCTCTACGGACGTATGCAGGTTGCCTCACGAGGTTTTCCTTCACCGAAAAGCCAGTGGTGTGAAATTCCGTACATAAATCCCGAAGAACTCATTGGTACGGGACCGGGATTCGAACCAACGACCTCACGATTGCAAGGCCGGTGTCATTACCACTAGACCACCACGGCTTTTTTGGACGGTATGGACAATAACCGTGAAATTTTAGAACAGTGCTAATAAACACATTCATAATGGTTATAATAACACGCTGTTTTGTCCCTCATTATTATATTTATGTGAATACCATTCTACGAAACAGTAATCAGGTGAATGATAAAGGCAAAACAAAATCGTAAACCATTATATAAATGATCTCTTTTAAATATGATTTGCTTAAATGTCAATCGATGACCGTTAAATATTTCTTTTGGATCGATAAAACGGCGATAAAGCCATAAAGATCATCTAGTTTAGAATCAGATCAAATTGACGAACTGGCTACCACTTTTATGGTATTTAATTTATTATGAGATACCAATATTATAGACAATCATTACAGGTGACTTGTAGGCAAATTCTTTGTGTGCTTAATTATTTATGTTGTTGTTTGACCAGGTAGGAGTTATAAAGAATTGTGGTGGTCTTTTTTAAGATAACCTAGTTGTTTATTTTTCTGAACTTTGAACTTTTTAGTCTTCAAATAAACACATTTTTAGGTAAAAAAAAAATTAAGTAACTATGAGTTTTGTTTAGTAAAAAACAAAAAATTCTTATACATTTATTCCAACGTTTGTATGTTCTAGCTTAACAAAACTCATAGATACCTAAACAATATTTACCTAAAGGCTTTAAGTTTACAATGAAGATCAAACATTACTTAAACTAAAGTTTGATTAAGGAGATGGTATACGAAAATGACATTTTACGTCTGTATTAATATTTTTCTCTCATAATAATATATTATATTACATTGTTTTTTTTTTGTGCGCAACTATTGTAATATTTTTTATCTATATTTCTAAGTTTTTTACTATAAAAATAAAGTTACAGTTTAAGTTAACCTGTTTTTGCTCTGTAGTTAATCCAATGTTTATCTTTCCAACGAGGCCCAGGAACCAGATTAAGGGAGATCTCTACAAAGCCTCAAAAATAACACGACCACACTGAGCGAACTGTCAACGCTGTCTTTTCTATAGAGCTCAAGTTTAGTATGAGCAGTATCTACCTAAAACTTTTTTGGTTTTTCTAAGGTTTTCTTTTACAAAGTATTGTATTCCAGGGTATTTCAGAGCCATATATGCTCATCATTAAGAACATCTGTTACTATAGAACATGGGGATACATAGACAACTCCGAGATAAATGCCTCTGCGGCGTTAAACCGCAGACTATGTCACATTTGACCAACTGTGCAGCATAAACCCTAAAACCTGCACCACTCAGGACCTAAATGAGGGAACAGAGAGAGCTATTGAGCTGGCTAATTTCTGGTCAAAAGCCGGAATATAATTTTTAGCACACTACATCGACTCGCAAAGAAGAAGACTATATATAGGACAAATACGAAATCTCACAAAAACTATTGAAAAGGGAAAATGAGCTGAATTCCACAAAAACTCGTTGACTCGCGACAAAATTAATTATGGTATAGAACCAGTAACAGCTGATTTATTTTCGAAATTTCTCAGTTAGTCCTATGGTAAAAGTAGTTGATGTTGAGCATTCACACCTCTGAAAGTCTACGGACTTTACAAAACAACACCTTATAATACGTAAATTGTAATTGTAATAGTCCACCTCATACGAGTTTTCATTATTTCGCTTAAGGTCTATGTATAAAACTGTCCTCATTTTTTGAAGCTTTGAAAAGATAAATTGTGATCTTGTAGCGTATTCTCAGTCTCCCTCTAAACCTCCCTTGCAGTCAATTAAAACAAGTTTAAGGGACTATACGCACCTGGTCGCGATAAACATCGTAACTATTGTGAAACCCGAGAATTTCGAACCTCAATTTTGACAACAAAAAGCCCATAATCGATTTTGGACACACAAAGGGCGCATTATATTTGACAATTCAACTGCACAAACGTTGTTTGCGGTAGAGATTATTTCGGTTGGAATGAATGAAGGCAAAACACGATCCCAATGTTGGGTCGTAATTGAAATCCAAAGGCCCTTAAGGGCGGACTTCTTAATTTTTTTCTCGGATATTTGATAGGTTCGAGTGTCGCATACGAATCGGTCTAAAAAGCAATTTTGTTTTGATGTCTCAAAATAATCGTAAGTACATTTTTAAAAGAAATTGATTTTGGATTGACAAGCGGAAATATAAATAATAGACATGAATCGATGGGTGTCAAAATAAAGAGTACTTTCTCACGATTTTTCAGTAGTTATGGGACAGTACAGCCTACATCTTTAGGTGCTGATGTTTTAAATCCGAAAGCTAATTTTAAGAAATTGATCGGCTTGAGTTTTTTGCTTAAATATAACTCAATTTAAATGTTACAGAGTGTTATAGTTTATACACCACCAGGGGAACTGCCACGTCATCGGTTTTGTGCCACTCATTCAAAAAAGTTGCAAAATTGAATCTTTATTGCAAAATCTTGTCTGGAATAAAGTTGTCATCATCATCGTCAGCTTCAGTTCGCTAATAGAACTAAATAAATAAAATCAGCCAGATGCGAGTCAGAATCGCGCACGAAGGGTTCCACACCTTATATCCCCATTTCAACCATCTACGAGTACATGTTGCCGTTATTAATATGGAGCAAAAAAGGGCAAAAATCACGTTTACTGTATGAAAGCCCTTAATTTTAATTAAGTAAAACACAGGTGTTACTCACGTTTGATTTTTAGTAGGATACTACTATAGTAGTATAATGTTAAAATTAATAATAATAATTAAAATTAAAATGTACGAAAACCACGTTGGTTGCCATAGTGAAAGCCCTTAATTATTTATTTAATTATGTTGTTTGTATTTGTTGGTATATCGGCAATATAAATACATCATCTATGAAGCTTTCACGGCTTATGAGATGCTTATGGCCTAGTGACAGACTGATAGACGGACGGTCATCGGAGTCTTAGTTATAGGATCCCGTTTTTACCCTTTGGACACGGAACCCTAAAACAATGCACCTTTTGGTAAATATTATATTATATACAACTACAGATCCATAAATCATAACCAAAAAACAAATTATAACAACCAACTTGCTAGTCATTGTTTCCAATCATCGAAAACCAAAATTCCTTGTGGTCCATCGATTAATAACTTAAAACAGGAAACGTATGGTAAATGGTAATAGAAAACAAGCCCGCGGGCCATCGTCATTACCTTACCATCTTCACTAGAAGGGTTCAGTAGGAAATAATGATTAATTATTGTAATTTAGTTCATGTCATCGGGACCTCCACATGGTTTGTGCAACAGTGTGAAGCGAAGCAGTGAGACGATTTATTTAAAATGTGAGAGAAGTTTTTACAAACTTATTTTGAATTTGTTTGTCATCGACTTTCGTTTAAATTTAATTTTAGTGTTTTAGTCTTTACAGGGTAGCTGTGTGATTATACATTTATATGAAAGGAAGCGCGTTACGTGCAACGTACCATGTTTTATTTTCAAGCGTAATTGGCTTAAAAATCATTATTCCAAACGTGTGCTAAGTTACTTGGCAACCTGTGACATATTATTTCGGCAGGGGATCCGGAACCAATTAAAAAAAATTAGAATCATAACTTTCGTAAAAGATTGCACATCCTTATTATTACATGTACAGGGTTAATACTAATTAATTAGCATCCTTTTAGGGACTTATTCTTTACATCAAAACTAACAACTTTTGTTCTGCGACTTTTGTCAAAACTAAAAAAAAATCTGCTGTTCCATACATTTTGTCGCAGGTGAACGATATTTTTCTATGGAACAACTATGTTTTTTTTTGAGTTTTGATAAAAGTCGCAGAACAAAAGTTATTAGTTCTGATTTACAGAATAAGCCCCTGAAAGGATGCTAATTGATTAGGAATAACCCTGTATAGCCAATGCTCGTTCCTTCTCCGACTCGGCGTCGTGACCATCTACGCATTCGTTTAGCCGTTCCGACAGTTTAGTTCGAGGGCTAACTTTGCCTACTGACAAAACACCTTTACACTGGAGATAGACCCTCCCTACAGTTTAATCTAATGCCAGGTGCTGTTTATCTGATTGTACGCCTTAAAAGGGTTTAATGGACATCACGGAAAGTAGTAGTTTTGGAACTGTTTAGCTGTTATGGTTTGATGGGTCATTATAGTGGAATTTCTTCGAAATATTTTTGTAAAATGTAATTATTTATAATTTCTTGTCAATTAATATTATAATTACTATCAGCTATGTGATGCCTCCAATTGGACATAGCTCTCTTATAAATGGATTTCTAATAAAACTGGTTGGAAGCAGCTTCATCCAGGGTTTTTCTGCAGTTATTATTAGATCATCTGATCTATCATCGATACAGTAGATAAAATGTGAAAATTCCAGATATATTAGACATTGCATATTGCGTGATCATTGAATATTTTCAAAAGATAAATAAGACGTTTTTATTTGCCTGTTTATAAGCGAATAGCGTTCATAACAACTTGGCATACGATATTGCCTATTTAACTATTTATCCTTTTTTTTTCACAATACCATTTTTCACTATGGAAACTAACGTGGTTTTTGTACATTTTAATTAAGTAAAACACAGGTGTTACTCACGTTTGATTTTAGTAGGGTACTACTATAGTTTCGATCGCATTTGGCGTACCATTTTTTAGTAAGTATTTATGTATAATAGCTTTTCATTGTATTTTGTGGCATATCAAGCTACTTCTAAGTGTTTTTAACAGTTTTATAGCAAAAATATACTTAATACATGTATCATTTAAACAAGTCACTCGCTTTACATCAGGTATTACCTTTTTCATACAATAGGGTATTATAGTCATTTTTGAAAAGTATCTCAATTAGATTCTGTAGGGCTAATAAACCACTAAAAAAAAACAAAAAAAGAAATTCAAGCTTTAAGTGCTTTAAAACTGCATTTTAATTTAACAGTTTCATCATTTCGCGCGTAATTTACGAAAACGATTGATGTCAATATTTTACTCTGTCTGGTTACGAATGACGTCACGATGCTATGTAAACAATGCGCAATATTTCTCACGACAGTGTCTTTTACACTGCCATTCTATAGTTTTCAATGTTTACATAGCATCATGACGTCATCACATAGCTGCGCCTATTTTATGTACAGATTAAAAAAACGGAATATTTTGTATTGATTTTTAAAATTTATTTTGATGTTTTGTGATCTAAAACTAACATTTTCCGATTGCTTTTTGCCTAAGCTATCTAAAAAATATATTTCCAGATTTTTTCTCGTCCATAGTAAAATACCCTATTCCACTAATAGCTGCAGTGATGAAGCCAACAAATACCACCCAATCTACGTTAAATGAACAATGTTGCTATATTTCGTATAACGTATCTGCAGTATGAGAAAATTTTACAGTTTTGTTTTAATTGCAAAAAGTAGGTATTGCAGGTGTAAAGTAGTCGAGGTGACCTATGGGGAAAACGCTAAACTTCGAATCTTATGATTGTGAGTTCAAATTACTGTCTCTTATCAATCCATCCATCTATCAGCCATAAGACGTCCACTGCCTACATAGGCCTCCCCTAAAGATCTCTAATAAGACCGGTTGGTAGCGGCTTGCATCCAGCACGATCTTGCGGTCCTAATTGGGACATCCTTATCAAAGAGCTCTTTATAATTTATGGACACATTTTTTTATACAATTTAGAGCAAAATAATTGATTTTGTGTAAGCATTACATCACAGATCAGAGAAAAATCTTGTTCCCTGATCTGTGCATTACATAATGCTTTGAAATGCTTCATGCCTGGAGCGCGACTGGATGAACGTCTGGCATTTATCTTTTTTGCCAAATCAAGGTACAGGTAAAACGTATAACAATTTTGTATAAAGAAAGTAAAATATCATTGCGCTCACACGCAATGTAATTTCAAAGGCATGTTCAATATAATAATAAAATTTCAAATGCATTTTTATGTTAAATTTTTTGTTACCTATTTTTCAAATAATTTCTTGGATTGGTTTATTTCTGACAACATAATTTATTTGCTTTATGTACAACATTAACGACAGGAATCTTGTTTTGAAATTTTCAAATGCTCATACTGCTCTTGCTTTCTGCGGATGTCGAGTAAAGAGAAGACATACATCAAACAACAAAAACACGAGTCTCGACGGCGAGCGGCGTGCGGCGGCCGAACACTATCATTTCCGCAACTATTTGTCATCCAGATTTGGGGAGCTGGCCTCTACTACCGGCTTTTATAATTTACTAAAAATGGAATAAAATAATCTGCCAAGTACGAGTCGGACTGTTCGAAATGTTCCGTACTGTGTGGGAGCTCGACACAGTACGGAACATTTCGTGAGCGATTAATGTTTATTTTATTTTAATTATTGAAGTATGTACAGAACTTACTATTCTGTGAATATTTCATGCATCTACCTGTTACCATTATTAATATCGAGCAAAAAACGGCACCCTACATACCATGAGCTATTGAGCTGTTTATTGGTCACTGTGTCAGGTATAAACATAGGAGTGATTTTTTAGTGTTAATGTCAGTATAACAACTCCGATACAAAGTACAAATAAGGTAGCGAAACACTTACCTTCAAGCCTTAAAACTAGCTCATGTCAGATTCTTACATTTTGATTAAGGTATATGTTTATAGGTATAAAGGTAATATGGTGAGCATGTGACGTCCCCCTATAAGGTAGACAGTTAGTATCCAATGCAATTCAGCAGATACAAATACAGATTTATTTATTGAGGTAAAACCGACCTGAATCAATAACACACATTTGCCTCACAACATTAGATCAATAGATTAGGACTTCTGGATTGCATTGGATGATAGGCATTTGCAACCTGTCTTATTAGAAATATATTAAAGAAGTTTAACTGTTACAAAACTTAATCAGCTTATAGAACAGTGACGTTAACGTTGAATTTTAAAAGATTTTTTGCACCGTTGATAGAATATTTTTATAAGCTCGCAAATTTATTACTGTTTCGAAAATTGAACACCATCGTGACATTTGTCCTTGTATCCGTCCGTCTTTACAGAACGCCGCATCATTTGCGCACGCGCCGCGCCATCGCCACCGTCGTCGTTAGCAAATAAGTCAAATAACATTCGAGAAATAAGATCAAAGCGGGCGGTAGCACCCCGGAAGCCGGATTAACGGTTGTCACCGTGATGGACGACGTGCGTAAGCTACACTACAATGGAATGCGTACGTTCCCTTTACCCCCCTAGTCACATACAAGCGTCGCTTGCAGTCAATTTTCATGGTTTAACAAATATGATTTAAAGTTTTTGCACCGCACATGGTACCGTAGTCGCCGTCAGCGGAATTTTTAGTCGATGTTTCAATATGCTCGTTAGCGATAAGCCTAACTAAACTTTACCTCATTCGCTTTTGTACTTGAATGATACAAAAAAAAGTACGTGTAGGTATACACACACCGTCAAAATTGTTTTTATAAATTGGTGATATCTGCAGACATTTATAACAGGCCAACTTTTATAACAAAATCGGGAATTCGTGACAATTTCTGAAAGAAGACAATACTATTAAAAATAACGATCTTTTGTTTAAATCCAACAATTCGCGAGAGAAAAGAAACATTACACGGTTTTAGAAGCAAATCGTGTTTCGTTGCTATAGAGCCGTTGCATCACAAAGGATATAAAAACCTGTGGAAATGTAAGACAGTGATAGAACTCTGGACATTTAGAATGCAGATAATTAATGAAAATAACAATGCCTGTACCGAATAACATTATATTTGTGTGGTGAAAACAAATTACAGAATTTAACAACGAGAAATATATTGCAGGTATCTATCAATTTTCCTTTTTAAATCTTTAATTATTTACAGAGAGTTTTATTCGCAGGGTAATGCTGTGGCATTACCCTGCACTTTTGCACTATTACTACTACTTACTATTACTTATTACTTTGAGCATAGACTTCTAAATATCCTACACTACGCTTGATTCCTAGTTTGACTATTTTGTATAGTACCCTGGCTCGTCGTGACGAGGGATCGATCAAAATACTGTTATACAACCCTAGGCTGTGGGCATCTAAATCGTATTTGAGTAGAAATAAATCCCTCTCGGGTCCATTCCGAACACACTCCGCCAGTATGTGGGTGACATCTTCAACCACCATACACTCAGAACATACACATATATACCTATGACTTTCAATCTTACCCATGAGATGCGCTAAACTATTCAGCGGAATGTGTCCGAAACGCGGTTACAAATTTGATTCGGTGCATATCTACTCCAACGTACCAGGGTAAACGGGAAAGTTCGGGTTGGATGGCTCTGTACTTAATACCCTTGCTTCGTAACCTCTTAAAGTATTATTTTCACATACTCCTGCACTGAGCACGGACAATCGCGATGAGGTCGCTAAAGTAGGGTACAAAGAGGTACCTATCAATTTAAGACTGCTAGTAATATCTTACCGTAGTATTGTTTTTATGTCAGGTCAGATATCTAACCATATTTTAATTGCATTGCGGTCATAGATGGTAAGTAAACAAACTAGTACCTACTTACGTTTTAATTTAGTTTAGTTAGGATAAAAAAATACCGTTTCACAACTTAAATTGCCGGATACCAGGGTATTAGAAAATACTCTTTCGATACGTTTAAATTTTTCTTGTTTCTATACAAATAAAACAACCTCATAAAAAACTGAAGAATAAATAATTCATTAAAATAAAAACTAAAGATCAGGTACTGTTTCCTTATGTACGGTTCAGGGTAGGTTTGGGGTAGCCTGTCTCAACAACCTTCTAAGAATGAGGTCCCATCGGGAAGCACAATCGACCGTTGCATTTAGCTTAGTAAATACGCCATTGCATTGTAAGGATATTTGGAAGTGTGCCATTGAACAGTATCTTTTGTTTTCCTTCTAAACAGTAGCACAAAGCAATAAAGATGTCTATGGAATCGGCAATGATAAAGCGTGGCAAAAAAGCTAAAAGGCCCACAAAAGTGTCCTGTGGTGAACACTGGGTGGTTGGTCCCTTTTGACAACTTTGTCCTAATTATCCAGAACGTGTGACTAAATTTTTATGGATGAGTTTTGTCTGAATTTTTTGAGCATGTATTTTATTCATTGTCTGTTGTAATAGGTGAACGAATGTTGTTTAATTGTGGTCCTTTTTGGTATTGTTTAAGTTCTTAGGAGGCATGAAATCAATTTTACATATTTTTGTTAAAATTAGTTATTGCTTTGTAGAATTTTAGTTCAAAATTTGATTTAAGAGTTTGCGTTTCGAGCAGTATTGATACGTATTTCCAAATAAATTCATATAATCTCTGCAATCCACCTACTAGGCGGAATGAATAATCTCATTAAGACCAAGAGAACGCGTTGGATGCTTCGAGCAAATATCTACAGAGCCACAGTCCCTAAGTGAAAGTAGTAAAAAAATGTCCGAACGTCGTCATACATACCGACTTAGATATTTACATTAAATGATTCACAATGACCCGTTTTTTCAAATCTCGACGCTATGTCACCTAATTAGCGCTTGTAATTGAATACTTTCACATCGCGCGGCATTGTAGTTAGGTCGAATCGCTTAACGACCAATTAAAAAGCCTGCCCACTACGTAGCTTGGGCAGAGTTTTAGCTCGGACACTTTTTTTGCACGATTACGACTCTATAGATATTTGCTCGAAGGATGCAAACCACATCCAACCAGTCTAATTTGAAAATCTATAGGGGAGACTTATTTCTATTCACCAATGGAGGTTCTGCGGCTGAGATCATCTCAGCCAATGATGTTTACTTTTTTTTTACTTTTACTTTTTTACTTACTTTTTTTTTTACTGTCACGCCATAAAAGTGATACTAATTAAAACTTAAAATTCACAATTGACAGTCTAATCTTCCAGCCAACTTTTTCAGCAATATTAAGTACAAGTAGAGAATGTGTCACGTCACAAATACAATTTCTAATTAATAAAAATCTCAGTATTGTCTATTCTAATAAATTTTATTTTGGCGGTCCACTCCCTAAGCATTTAACGCCACCCCGTTTTATTGAACATAAATTAACGCAACTACTTTACAAAATAATTAAGACAGTAACAATTAAGCTGTGGAATTGTCGCGAGTCGAAGAAATGTTCCATAAACAAACAGAACATCTCAATATAAGGAAATCAGGTTTGGTCATACCTGAGCGAACCTTGAATGACAAGATGATCATAACTACAATTATATATTGTAGTAGGTACTTATATCAATCGAAAGACGTGTTTTCAGAAAAAAATGTCATAAATATGATTATTAAGTTTTCTGAAAATACTTTCTGATAGACGGATATTACGCCGAAAGTTTTATTTTAAATCTTGTTTAACAGTTTTAAAAGCAAGCTTCCGAATATAAAGTACATCTTGTCAAACAGCGCGGAAGTTGTGAGCAAACATTTTTATTCTTGCAAAATCACATTTCCATTGTAAAAAAAAAACACTTGGAAAATGAGGGAAAGTAAAATAATTTGTATAATGTTTAAGCTATACTCAGCAGTATGTGGAACAGGCTAAATAGATAGATACATGTGTAAGCTGCTAACACGAGTGTGTCTATTTTTCACAAAGCTGGAAATTGGAATTATAGCTGTACAATTTTATTATCTGCAGTCAATTGAACCGTGTAGGTATCCACAAAATTTCAAACATTAACATAAACATCGATTCGATCGACTCCACTAAAACCACACACTCAATTGGAATACATTTTGAACCACGTTGTTTTTTACTACCTCCATAATTTTAGAATTAAACTGTTCTCGATTCGGATATCCACTCATACCGATTCTCAACTCGATTCTTATTCGGTTGTCTCTGCGGCTTTTCCGCCGCTTTGAGGTGATAGAACTCGATAGACACGTACGAGTTGGTCCTTGGATCGTAAAAATCGATTACTTTATTATCTTACATGCTGGTCGTTAATGATCGGGTACTATCGATGCATTTTTATAGTGCCGCATAGAACTTAATGGCATTTTTTGTTCGGGACGATTCTCTACTTCTTTTTATTGAGTTAACAAATTACATTTTTAGACTTAGTCGTATTATTATTTTAACCTTTTGACCAGCCTTAACAACCAACCTGTAGCTATCTATAAGCAGATAAACGATTAAAAAAAAACAATAAAAGATAGATTAAATTAAAATTAAAAATCATTTTATTTCAAGAATTATTTATAGTACAAACATGGATAGTGCAACCATAGCTATGCAAACTAGGTATACCTAGTTAAATAAAATAAAATGAATAACTATCTATAGAAAGTTATTTATTTTTTTCATTGTTAATTTGAAAAAATGTGCAATATATGTTTATATTTTGATGATTAAATGTTAAAAAGTAAAAGTAAAAAAGCCTTTATTTCAACCTACATCATTATCATTAACATTAAAACAATTATATTTCAATTAAATTTAAAAAAAAAAATCGAAAAAAACCTTTGTTCTAGTAGCCAAACAGAAACCAAATTTTTACCTAATATTAATCGATTTTTATCGCTGCTATTTTTCCAGGTCATCTAACCTCCCCCCCGAGTGGGTTCCCGCCTTGTCGTGGCAGGGGGGCTTAGTAGCCAGGTCTCGCCAGCCTGGTGAACGAAGAGGAACCCGAGGTGGGGCCGGCCTCTCCGGGTCTTGGGCCCAGACAAGCCCGTGCGGAGGCTGGCCAGTAGGTCGCAAGCCGACTGAGGTGGACTGCGGTGTCGCGCTCGTCGCGATACCGCGGCCGAGCCCAGCGAGGCGGGGGCGGCGACGGGATGGACGGGCGGCGAGTGTGCCGCTGTCTATCCGTCCTGCCAGCGGCCCTAACGGGTGCCGCCAACGTGTTGGCGGAGGCGGTGGGGCTGCGGGGGAAGAGGAGTGTCGGTATCGCGACGGCCGTTCTCCCTATCCTCTGCAGCCGTAGTGGCAGGCGCGGGGCCACTTTAATTGACCCGTTGCATCGGGACCAGGGCTGTCGGACACGGGTGCTGTCTGACGCCCAGTGCTGGTTGGTCCCAAGTGGTGGATGACGATGTGTCTGGTGTTCGGCACATCGTCATTCTGGCGGGAGCCGAAGCTCCGTGGTGGGGCCCGAGTTGGGCCAGCGCTGTCGGGTGCCGCGGAGGAGTGCGCAAGCGTGCCCGTGGCCCCGACACCAAGCGCAGTGGCGGAACACCCAGGGGTTTTGGTGGGTATACTGTCCAGTTGGCAGGACTCCCACATAACCACCCGCCTGCCCTCGAGGTGCGGTGGTATCTATAAAAGATTTCCCCTGGTAAAAAAAAAAAAAAAATAACATAAAAAAAAAAGGTCATCTAACCTTTTTCATGGTCTTCTTGGTTTTTCTTAATTTGTGTCAGTGTTGTTTCAAACTTGTTAAATTTTTCCTCTATTTTTCCATAAATTTTCCGTGTCATATTTTCCTCTACCTGTTTTAGGCTTTGTTCCGTGTCGATTTTAATTTGTTCTCTTAACGCTTGAAGCATTTCAAGCATCGGTTCTGCCATTTTACTTTTTAATATATTTCAGGCAACCTCTATTGACTATGTTTAGACAATATGTAAAATTAGTCAAAATTTTTATGAGTAGTCCTTTGGGTCAAGTTGTCAATATTTAAATATGATTCCTGAATATACTACTATCGCCCTCTTTGCTATTAGTATGCTTTTATTCTTATTGGAAAGAAAAATATTTAGTTAAATTGTTTATTTTTTCTGCCACCAGCGGTATTTTCTATCTATCGTACTAATCTTGGTTTTATACTGGTATCATTTAGATGGTGGTGATTGGGTTGTGAATTTGCAGTTATTTATAAAGTATTTTTAGTTGCATTAAAATGCTTTAAATATTATTTTCTATAAATGGTACAAATCTCGGTTTTATACTGGTTTCATTTGGTTCGTGTTGATTGGGGTAGTGAATTGTTTGAGTCGGTAAAGCAGTAACCACGTTTGTTCGTATAGATTGGCTAGAGAATTTTCAGTGTCGGTAATGCTTTACCGACACTGAAAATTCTCTACATATGCTGCTGCAAATGTGAGTTCGTGGTGATTGGGTCGAAAATTTGAGTGTCGGTAAAGCAGCGTATGTAAGTGTTGTGAGTAAACGATATATATTACGGCGTATTTGAATAAAATAACTCAGCTGTTCGCGTTTTGTGATTTTCAATAATGTAGTGTTTAATCCATTAAAATGTGTTCAAAACATATTAGTGTGAAACTATAATGGATAAATATCACTCACAGTGCTTGTTTCAGTGCTCCATTCTTGCCCAGTGTTTGTTGTTGTGCTGGATCTAAGTCTTAAATCGTGAGTTTTTTGTAAAGATTTTTATCTGTCGGAGTTATGCAAACACTAAGACACTGTTTTTGCGACTTGCCATTCACTCCAACCTCAATTTTCTATTATTTTCTGCGAAACTTTGTGGAAAATGTTGAACTTGCAACTAACAAAATGTTAATAAGTATTATTTTAAAAAAAATCGTTGCCTGTAAAGTCGGTATACGGGCGAAAGTTTTACGTGACAACGACTTTGAGACGAATGAGACGAATGAGAGCGCATAACGTGAGCGGAGCGTAACGCAGTTTCTTGAAGTGTCACCCGGCAAACCAATTTATAAGACGTTGTCACGTCAAAATAAACCTTTATTTAAAAAAAAAGAATAGCAAGCTTTTACTGAACAAGTACTCGCCAAGACGAATCAAACGAGCCAAAACTCGATAGGGTTGCGTGGTTTCATTACAGAGTTCCTATGACCACCTTCCAGCTCATTCATTAGGCCCTGGTTACCATTGAAAGACAAAATACTCGCAAGACCATTCAAATGAACCCAAGCTTGATGAAGTCGTGTCGTTTCATTGCTAATTTCCTTTGGCCACCTTCCAGCTCCATCATCAGATCAGCACCATGTTATCATAATATTGCATTGTCACGCAATATACACATGTAAGCAAAATTTCAGCTCAATCGGTAACTTGCAAGATTTCATTACAGAACGACAAACAACGAGACAGGTGAAAGTAAATAAAAGCTTGCAAAAAGTATTCAATTTAAACTGTACATGAGAAAAATAGGGCAGTGATAAAAGTTTTACAACTATTAAGAAATGGTTACATAACACAGCAAATCTTCATTTATATTTTAAATCTCATGTACCTATCTATTAAATATTGCCCTGCATTGAGCCATGGTCTATATATATCTACTAGCTACCCGACCCGGCTTCACCCGGGTACGATTGGCTAAAGAAGACAGAGTTTATAAGTATTGTGCCTATATTCTTACCACGTAATGTAGGTATGCGTCACACATATGAACACAATATAATATATATGGTCCAATCGTTCTTGATGGATAGAATGTTCTGCGGTGAACTCATAAATAGGCCGCTACGTCAGTACATTTCAGTATCTTTTCTTTTTCTCTTTCAGAATTCAGGTAGCGGCACGTGAGTCTAGCGCTGAGGGTACTGTGGAGGGGATGGCTGCGCATGCGCGTAGTGAGCACCATACTAAACCTATGCGCAGCCACCCCGTCCACACTTCGCTCAGCACTAGACTTATATGCCGCGACTTGTAAGTACGAGTAGATAGGTAGGTACTCTATTAAATCAGTTAAAAAAGAAAGTATCATAAAGCTAATCCACCGCTGTCGGCTCCAACAGTAGCCTCCAAAACGACCAAGGTTAACGTCTCCATTCAGATAGTTCATCTTATCAGCGACTTATCTCACGATCGCCTGGTCTAAGGCGGTGAGTGTCACCTAATGAGGATATACTCCGAGTTTTTACGCGATAAATTATCAAACTACGGATAGAACGGTATATTAATTGGACATTAGTATACGTCACAAGCTACCGTGGAATGATAGTAATTAGAATAGCCACTGCAAGATCTTTTCGTTTTTTAATGTCGAGCGCACGCCTACGTGAGTAAAGCTATGTTCGATATTGGACTATTAAAGACCAGCATAACATCATATTCTTATTCGATGTCATAGCATCATAGCGCAGCAAAAGAGTCTATTTTATTAATCATTTACTTAATAAGTTATATCAGCTTCAGAATTGCTAACATGTCCACTACAGACTACTTGAGAATTAAACATAATATTTATTGGAGACCCCCCGTAAATATCATTTTTAATTCTCAAGCTCATATAGTGCTCCAATACGACCAGTTGTAAGCGGTTTTAACTAGCGTGTTTTTCTGATTTTAATAAAATCTATACATTTGACTGATGAAAAAACAACCTAAAGATATATGAACAGAGAAATTAATCCAATCAATAAATATTAGTAGGTATTTACCCTGTTTAAAATATTAACAACACTTTGGTTTTTAACCTACTGATACAATTAATATACCTTAAAAAATTTCACTAATTAAGTACGCGCTAAATAGTTTTGACGTGATGCTTTATAAATCGATGAAACTGCTGAGGCTGCACGCACGAAAATGTGTCACGTCCCGCCTGAGCCAAGCGAGCAAGCGAGAGCGTGAAATAAGCAATAGAGAGGCACGGTTGGCCAAAGCGTTCGGCTTGTTTCAGTTGTTGATTCAATTCAACAATGTTTTCTTATGACTTTATAACGCAAAAGTATACTACTGTAAACTGACTTTACAGACATCTATTTTTTTACCTTTTTAGGGTTCCGTACCCAAAGGGTAAAAACGGGACCCTATTACTAAGACTCCGTTATCCGTTCATCCGTCTGTCCGTTAAAAGGCTGTATCTCATAAACCGTGATAGCTAGGCAGCTGAAATTTTCACAGATGATGTATTTCTGTAGCCGCTCAACTACCGATAAATACTAAAAATAGAATAAAATAAATATTTAAGGGGATCTCCCATACAACAAACGTGATTTTTGCCGTGGCTTACTCCATATTAATAACAGCAACAGGTAGACGCTTGGAATTAGGCTAAGTGGGTTCCCATACGCTACGGAAACCTTCGTGTGCGAGTCTGATTCGCACTTAGCCGATTTTTTATAATTATTTCTTGTGTGTAATTACGGTATGTAAAAACATAGTTCAGGTCGTTGACAGTCTCAAAAAAGGGCTCCCTTTTTGTTTTGTTTGACTGTCAATGGTTCTGGTAATGATTTTAAACTTGGCTGATATGTCTATTCTGACTCTATATTCCGTGGCTATAAACAGTGTGGTCGGTAGAGACGTAAAAGCGGCTAAAGGTATTTTTGAGACTATAAAATTAGGTGGGTGTAATTTTTTTGTTGCCCCGAGCTATTTTAGAATGCTGCGTGAATTCGAATTTGTGTTCTAAAAGCTTTTGGTGGATTTATTTGTTTCCTATTGAGATATTGGTAGCGCGGTTCCAGGAGTTTCATTTTCTGTTACGATTCCTGTGAGCATTTGTAAACAAAGTATGTACATAACGTGGCGTGGCGTGGCGTGTCTATCAGCCTTCTATCGGATACACTTCGGTGAGTGCGCCCAGGAGTTGCACAATCTGGTCCCACCTGCCCCTTTCTTTTATCGTACGGCTAGACAGACGCGAGCAAAGCGCCACCCTTTTATGATGGACATCCCGCGCATTAAGCGTTTCGAGTCCACATTCCTCATACGAACTGCCAGAATGTGGAACGCTTTGCCTGAGTCTGTCTTCTCGCTAAAGTACAATGTAGGTGTCTTCAAATCCCGAGTAAATAGGTATCTTCTAGGTAAGCGTGTTACATCCTAGACCGCATATCTGCTTAACATTAGGCAGTGTGTAGTCAAACGCAAACCTATACGAAATAAAAAATAACTTTGCTTAATTTCTGGTATTTTCATAGTGATAGCATAGAAATTTAAATAGTATTTTAAAAGGATCGAACTGTTTTGTTACATCGCTTCGCATTCAAAACCTGTAAGCCTGAATACGATTCGCGTCTTTTATACATCTTCGAGCTCGTTTATGTACCAAAAATTTAAGTTAATGATGGTAATCTAATGGTATGTTTAAAAAATGGTGTAAGGTTATTTTTACACACGATATTGTAGTTAAATAAGATGTGTTTTTTAATAATTGCGAATTATTCTTAGTTGATAATTACTGTTGCATTTTGTAATGTAATAGACTAATAAAGTTGAAAATGGATTATTGTCACTTTCTTGATTTCTGTAAATAATTAGTAATCAAAGTATGTATTCGTATTTTTTTTCACTCTTATAAAATATTTTTTACACCCATTAATAAGGACGAGTGTCGATTTATGTACACTAGTGCAGAAATAGTATATATAGTGTAGTAGTAGCTATGAAGACTACTCCATAGCTCTTTTACATCAAATAGGACATGGTCAAACTCAAATCCAACTTAAAGGAAATGTCCTTGTCTTTAAAAAAGATTTTTCCTCGACATTTCATTAAGTTCGTATTATCTCTTCAGCTCGCTACGAATTTTCCTAACTTTTAACTTAAGGCGTAAACTTGAACAAATTGAATTCGGTAAAGAAGATTGACTGACCACAAATTGGGGATTCGTTGTCAAGGGAACTTCTGAGATAACATAAAATCAAAGATATGACTCTGAACTTCACTGCTTGTTGTAAAAATGCTCAGATTTAAAAGTTTTGGAGCTAAATAAACTTAGTCTTTTTGAATCGAATAAGGATGCTTTTGTCATTAGAAATGTGCGAAATTACTAAGAGTATCATCACTACATACTCGTATTATAATTCAAAAGCGTTATTTCTGTGTGTCTGTCTGTGTATCCGCTTACATTTTCCAAACTACACTACAGATTTTAATGTTGTTTTCACTGTCGTTAAGAACATATTTCTGCCACAAGCTTTAAAGCTGTAATTCATTAGTATATGGGCGAAGCTGAGATTGGCAGCTAAGTAGTGTATGATAATTCACGGATCAAGATCGGACCACCATCAAAGGAGATTTTTAATAGCACTTTGGGGTTCAAAAATCAACAGGGCAAGCATGAAGAAAGGTCAATATAGCCCTATTCATTTTGTTTCGAACACCGATTTTTATTCTGAGGTTCTTGCTAAAATTCATAGTAGCTGTATGTAGCTAATAAACCCATCCTCATGTTAGAAAACAACATTTTATACTAAGTCTCTTAGTTAGGGAGGTAGGGGAGTACAAGTTCCGCGTTTCACTTTGGACAGATGCGTCATGATTGTTAATAATCGGCCCAGTACGAGTACGACTCGCGCACGGATGGTTCCGTACTGTATAGGAGCCCCCCTTAATATAGAACAAAAAACGGCAAAAAAATCAGGATTGTTGTATGGGAGCCCCCCTTAATTATCAGTTTTATTCTGTTGTTTAGAAATACATCATCTGTGAAAATTTCAGCTTTCTAGCTATAACGGTTCATGAGAGACGACGGACAGACAGACAGACGGACAGCGGAGTCTTAGTAACAGGGTCCCGTTTTTACCCTTTGAGTATGGAACCCTAAAAAAGTTGTCTTTATTCTATAACATATCCAAGGCAGACAGCGTCTCCGGAATCTCATTACTTGCAACATTCGTCCCGACGATCGCGGATTCCTTTTACATGTTTCTGAGTCGGTGCAAGAACCCGAAGGGGTTGAATTGTTGCCCTACACAAACACACACACACACACACACACACACAGGCACACATCCTCATACACTCATTCGCACACATTCACGCGCGTGCGCACACTATGAGTTAACTTTGATGTCTACTTTTTAACCCGGTAAGGATGAAAAGGGGTCAATATGTCCCTGTTTATTTTGTTTAGTGCGCAGATTTTTATTCTGAGGTCATCATTATCTTGCTGAAATTCATGGTAGCTATAGTTGATGAATCTATCTTCATTTTAGTAAACAACATATGATAGTAAGTCGTTTATACTCGCCAAGAGGTAGGCGAGTATAATCGCCGCGTTTCACTTTGGACAGATGTGCCATGATTGTTAATAGTGTTATCTTTATTCATTCATTATAAACCAAGGCAGGCAGCGTCTCCGGAATCTCATTACTTGCAACATTCGTCCCTACGATCGCGGATTCCTTTTACATGTTCCCGAGTCGGTGCAGGAATCCGAAGGGGTTGGATTGTTCTAGTTTCGAGAGCCCGGAGTAGTTCGGACAGCGGTCGGGAAGATTGTAACATTGTTGTGGACTTGTACTGCATTTTGGATAAGTCTTAGTACCTAATAAGTTATTTGTAGGTTACTAGCTGACTCGGAAAACGTTGTTTAGCAGTATTAAAAGTACTTAATGGTAGCATTATCACTTTAGATAATGAAGAACAGCTTACTTTGTCCAGACCTACCAAATATAGGTAGACAAAAATCGGTCAGTTCGTTTTAGAGGACACTAATAACAAATACTAAGACGGGAGGTTTTTAAATATTAGAAAATTAAGTACCTTGAATGGACAGCGGAGGATCTAGCTCTATTACCCTTCTATTCTATTATTTAATATTTTTCGTAAGGATAGTACCTACTCAAAGGTTTTTCAGTTAGCATTGATAGCAGCACGTGTTACTAATCCTAATCGCGTAAAATCCTCTGGCGTGAACAGAAAAATTTTAGTATCTAAGTACTAGTAAACTCATTTCTACTAATAATTTTGAAGCATATTAAAATTATTAATAAGTTTTAATACATAATTTTCTTTTCCTCAATCTCAGCGGGAATCGCACTACGCTTTACAATACTCATAATCCAGCGCATTTCTACAGATAACGGTCATATTCTATAAAACCATTGTACTAGTTCTTTTGACCAACTTTTACAACACGATAAGTTAGCATACCTAATGCAGTAGTAACAAATGTTGATGTAGGTAAATCAAACAGACGACTTTGTACACAAGCACTAACAACTTTCAAAGGCATCGGCCTCTTTTCAAACTCTGCAAAAGATTCTGCGACTACAAAATCCATGAAGAAAATAATATTGAATTAACCACAAACTATTACGGGGCAGCCAGCGGCGAGCGGAAAATTAAAAAGCAAAGCGTCTGGCGTTTCCTTGCCATTCTTTTTAATTCCCGCTCGTCTCGATGGACGAAGAGAAATCATTAAAATTTCCATTGCACACCCGCCTTAGCAGATTTATTTGATATTTACTCTGAGACTTTTTAAGTCTCTAAAATTTTTACCAAAAAGATATTAGTAGTTTGATGGAATCGATACCTCCTGTAAACTTAATTTGACATAACCATAGAGAAAAATAATAAACAAGCGCAACTAATTTTAAATGAACAAAAAAATTATAACTAGTGTATAATTACAAAAACAATGATCATAAACATCCGTAGTACTATTAATTTTACCTCTGATGGTACAAATCTTGAAAATTACACCTTCTTAAAATTATTCAAAAAGGCATGCTCTTATACAGCACGACATTTTGTTATTCGGCATATTATTATTTGTTACTGCCTACGGTATAACCAAGGAGTAAACAATATTAAGATCGTGTCCTCAATAATGATTTGCACACTCATTGTCCTTTTTTTTTTCGTACTCTTCATTAACATAGCATTATGAGTTTTAAGAAATTAATCACTTGTAAAATGATTAACGATCGTTTCGGTTCGCCGTGAAACATTTATGCAATTTGTAACAAAAACTTCATGACAAGCGATATAGGCAAGCGATTAAGTTTTTATTATTTTTTATATGGTGTACCACCCACATGGCTAGAATAAGTTGTGACGTGTCTTTGTAATTTTAATTATATTTTCTAAACAACAGTGTGTAGAATGAGATCTTTTAAGAATACAAATATTTGCGTCATTTTGCATGCTAATGGCTTATGAAATATTGGCTCAGTCGTCGTTTCGCCCCGCAAGCTGTTCGGCCCGCGGGGCGAATCGCCGATGACTCTTTTTGAAGGCCCTCTTTTGAAGGGGCATTTAAAAAGAGTTCGTCTATTGGACATAGGTCTTTGGCTATGAACTTCAAATATATCTAAGTTGTAATCGGTTACGTTGCAGATAAACATCCTACGCTGCACTAGCCGAAATGTAGTCTCTACTCTAAGAATAGAAAAGTGGAATTTGCGACCTTTATTTGTCATCAATCATGTTTGTTATATGTCCTGCCCTACTGCCCAATATTCAACGCGTACCTAAGTAAATTTAGATAAGTAGGTACGTACATACATACATGCTTGTCATATATTTTTATTTTATAATTTAAAACTAGTAAGTATATGAAATTAAATCTAGGGAACCATTTTACAATGTATTTACTTTTTTTTATAAATTTTAGAAAAATCATACTTATCTATTTACATATCTACTTTAACTCTGTATTTAAAATTTATTCACATACATATTATAAAACCAAACCAACAACCTAGGCATCGACTTATATGGGTGAACGCACCGAAAAATATATTTTTTGGAAAAGTCTCTAACTAAATTATGACATTACAAACTAATAAAGAAACGACATAAATATTCCTTAATCCGCTTAGCATAGCGTAAAAGTAAATAGGATTTAGGTGGGTATATCTGGCGTGTCTCAATTGAGAACCGATGTGAAAAAAGCGGCGAATTAAAGATGTAACTTTTATAATTAACGTAGGTATATAACAAATGTTTTATGAAATTTTTGAGAAACCCGACTAACAACTCTGTACCTATGTGAAAATATATATAGGCAAAAATTATCTCGGTAAACCTTATACCTAGAGGTTTGTCCAGAACTGTAGTACTAAGCCGAAACGGGATGATTGATATTATTATTATGAACAACTTTTACTGTGCATTCTAAGCAATTAGAAAAAAATCTGTTCATACATTTTGTCAATTACATATCGAGATCGATAAAAATTTGAGTAGTAGATCAATTGCAACTGTTTTTGAAATAATATATGTATATTGTATAGGTACTTGGACGTAGCTAAAGAAACATGATCTCTTTTACTGTAAAGTATTCTTGATGGAAAACTTTACTTAATTGTTTTTTTTTATAAAAAGCTTTTAAGATCCTAGATATCATGTAGCAGCAGAGTGCTAGCCAAGATAAGTAAAACGAGCCCAGACACGACGGGTCATTCTTGTTTAGTACAGGAGTTCTATGTATTAAAAAAAAAGGAGTTCTATGGCCACCTTCCGACTCCATCATCAAATCAGCTCCATGGTACCACATTATTGCATTGTCACGCGATATACATAACATATGCGTGTAAAATTTCAGCTTAATCGGAAACCGGGCAAATGAAATAAAAGCTTTGTAATAATAGTTTGCCAGGATCCTGTAAGTCACATAGTAGTGTCAGTGTCACTTATTATTAGCAATAAGTAATTTACGTGTAGACTTTTTTCGATAAACTTATCTTTTGTAATATTTTACACTCTAAGTCCGTTTTTTTATTTTCTTTTATTTATCAGAAATCATTTGATTTTTTTTGAAAGCATTTAGGTTTTAAAAAAAACGAACATTTCAGTATTTTAAAAATTGCAGCATTTTTGTGTAGGTTTTTATACGCGATACATAGGCACCAAATTCTTGAAAATCGAACATAAATAATGAACTATTTAGCAAAGCAAATTATCTATGAATAAAATATACTCGTATTCAAGAAATAATTTGTACAAATAATTACATAAGTTTATCAAAATTTATATACTACTAGTTTTAAACATTGATTTCTTCCTTGAAACTACATCAGAAAATATTTAGCAAAAAGTAGCACAATTATTATTTATCTCAATCTTTATATGTTATGTGATATCGGAAGGTAACAATGGATATAATTTTTGGGTACTTTTTCAAAACCTAGAAATAAAAATTAAATTGACCTTGACAGTTGGACACTGACCTTATTCTTTTAACAATTATGTCAATTAAGAACATAAATACCCACAGAGATACCAAAATTTTACCTTTAACAATACGTATAAGTTATAACTCTACAAATAAATGTAGTTACGCAATCACTAAGTTTAATTTCTTCTATTTACCATTTAAAAAAACAATCCATACTACCACGTTCCTAAATTATATTTTTATTCTAATATTTCACAAAAGAAACATCAAGAAACATGGCGTCTCTACTATTTTATCAACCAGTTATATTATTAGTTATATTGTCATTAGTTTTTTCTCCGCAAAAAATTTACACGAAAACAACATGTTGACATTATTATTAATCTTAAATCTCGGACATAGTCCGCAAATCTATAGCAAAATGCAAATAAATAACTCATTTTAGAGCTTCTATTAACGCTCATTAAGGGGCTTTGATATTATGTCAAATTCCATCTCCCTCGCGCATTTTACTTTTAAAGGTAAAGTATTTATTTATAATATTTTCATAATTGTACGTATTTTCGCCACCAACTTTCCTGATTGAAAGTGATGTTATAGCTGAAAATAGAGTATGTAGATCTAGAAGATATTCACTCTTAGATTGTAATTGTAAAAAAAACAATGGTAGAGGTAGGAGATATTCACTCTTACCTTTAAGTTTGTAATTGTGAAAAAAACATGGTGAAGGTAGGGCATTCCAGTTTGAACTTCACGTTAATAGAGATAAACAATCATCACAAGTGAATTTCCGAAAACCAGTAAACGGGAGCTTTACCATAAAATCACTACTTATTATAAAGCAATTTAGTGTTTTTGTGTGTCGGACTATGTACTTATCAGCGTATTAATGTAAAAAAAAATGAAATGTAAAATGAAAAAGCTACTTTATGCTACACAACAGATTGAGATTGTAATCCGGTTTTTAATATATTTTAGAATATCTCTTCTTGAAAGTTTATAGCTATAGTTAATTTAGTCTAGTTTCCTGACTACGAAGTCGGGAAATCCGGTACGGGCAACTTGTGATGTACAGAAACTTGTAAATATGCGAGTGTGTGCTGTGGTCGATTGAAGGCCGTTAAATCTAAAACATAGTCTATACCAAAATGCAAATAAATAAGTCATTTTAGAGCCTCTATTAACAATCATTAAGCCATCGCCGAACCTCTTTGCGTGGGTGAGCGCGAACGGCCCGAGGATCACAATTTATCGACTATTCTCGTATATAAATTGCTAATTATCTTTCCCGATCAAAAAGTCATAGGAAAGATTAATGCGTGTTAATTTAATTTCGATGCGTTAGATTTTAATATAGAGTTGTCAAAGTTTTAGTTGAATGACTAGTTGTCATGCAAATTATGGTAAGTACATAAGTATCTTTTAATATTATTATGCTAATTCAAACTAAACATTTCAAGCAGTACACAGGGCTACTGGTAATCAATTAGCATCTTTTTAGGGGATTTTATTATGTAGGTACATCAAAACTAACAACTGGTTCTGTATATTTTTAACCGACTTCCAAAAAGGAGGATGTTCTACGTATATGTATGTTCATCGATACTTGCGCCAATTGTGAACCGAATCAAAAAATTCATTTTTAGTTCGAAAGTAATACTCCCGAGATGGTTCCATTTAAAGTTTACAGAAATCGGCTGAGCCGTTTTTGAAAAATCAACAATAATGTAAGCAATTCTAGCGAAATATTCGAATTTTGTACACGATGGAAAGCGGTTTTGCCATTTTTTGCGAAAAATAATTATGTCGAGGGTGAACGATATTTTTCTACGAAACAGCATTTTTTTGAGATTTTTTAAAAGTCGTTGAACAAAATTTGTTAGTTTTGATGTACAGAATAAGCCCCTAAAAGGATGCTAACTGATTACCAGTAACAATGTATTTTCCAAAATGGATCGTAAGGTTTTATTGTTCATGGATTTAAACTCAAACCTAATTTATCATTACTTGCAAATTAACTGACATCTCATTTGTATACACGTATGGTCAGCAAATAAAAAAAAGTATTTTTAACCTAAAGCGATGTGAGAGTCAACAAATCTCCAGTAAACTCTAATCAGATATTTTCAAGGTAAAGTCTGCTACCTTCAAGACCATATCTAAGAATCACATAAGCAAGATCAGACAGGGCGGGTCAAACTTAAACCTCAAAGACCTAAAAATTAATCAAATCAAACGCTCACAACGTAACACAATTCGTAAAAAAATTAGAACACAAGCTTTTTAAGCCTATCAAAGAACATTTAAGTACCTTCGATAAAACTTCATAACTCCAAACCAGTAGCGTGACGTCAATAAAAACGGTTAAAACATCGTGTTTGGTATTTTATTGTCTCATTAATGTTTGGGGTACCCCCAAATATAGCAAGATGAGACATATCGTCTCATTGTAGCGGTGAACTGATTTCACATAAAACTCTGGTTCAAATTTCAACTACCTACGCGTAATGACAATCACTCAATTCTTGCCTACAGAGAATAACAAATTACTTTTTTGTAATAATACTATGACACTTCATTCTGCAATATAAGTTTGGAAAACATGTATTATGCACTGTATAATTTTTCGTTCAATTAAACAGTCTCCCGGGCTTTGAGAAATTATTACTACGTAAGTAATATAGCTCAATACTCCCGGGTAAAAATAGTAAAAATACCTGTCTGTAGAGTTATAAATCTATCTCGGAAATACTATTTTGCACATTTGGCTTCGTTTGCTAAACACTCGCCGATTAACAAGAGAAAAAAAACAGTGTTTGAAATATTACATTTAATGTTTTACAATTTTTTTTCAAATCCTCTTGTAACATCTAACCATATGTTAGCCGATTAAGCACTACTAAAATAAATTTTACTTGTTTAAAAATACATACCTAAGAACTCCTAGGTCACATAAGTTTATGTGAGTGTCAGCACCACTCTTTCATAGATACTGGTCCCGGTACCGGGTAAAATCCTAGTATGAGTTAAGGTCTCTCTATATCTCTACGGAGGTGCCCATAACCAGTTACATTTTGCTATGACACCCGCACATCTGCCCAGCAGCTGTTCTCTTGTCCTACTTTGCTAGGAACACGTGGTGTGTGCGAAGAAATGATGAGAACTTATTGCGATTCTGCTTTAATGTGCCTGTGGTTTATTAGATGTTGTGATCTGGGAATGAGTAACTAATTGAGCGAATTGGTGAGATGACGACATAAGCCCAGTGGATTGGCAATTTGAAATGCAAGTAGGCAGGAAACCTAGCACGGAGGATTGATGACCTATGGGGTCGTAAAGTTCTCGAGTAGAGACCATGCAATGCGATGGAGAGATGCGCAGCGAAGGACGTCCACCCGCAAGGTGGACGGATGACTTCAATAAAACTGCAGGATCACACTGAATGCAAGCCGCTACTAACCGCTCTTATTGAAGATCTTTAGGGGAGGCCTATGTCTAGCAGTGGACGTCCATGGCTGAAACGACGATGAAGACAAACGACGATGCGGATTAGGGAACGAGATATATTACAATAACATAATAGACATGATTAGAACTCCTAAGAGATATAATCTAAAGCTTTCAAGATCAGAGTGAACAGGTATCTTCTAGGTCTGCGTGCTTCATCTTCGACCACTAGACGAGTTGGTGGTCAAGCGCGGACTTATTCGCAATAAAAGAATTGATGTGAATTTGCAACCTGACTCTTGTCACGGTAATGATATCTATCATTACCGTGCTCTTGTTTAGGGCACGGGACGAGCCAAGCGAAGCGAAGCGCCACATTTAAGTAGGTTACCTATATATTATATGTGGCGTTAGCTTCGCTTGGTTCGGCTTGTGCCCTAAACAAGAGTTATATCTGAGATCA
The DNA here is from genome assembly GCA_964007245.1 of Hypomecis atomaria. NCBI lineage: Eukaryota > Metazoa > Arthropoda > Insecta > Lepidoptera > Geometridae > Hypomecis > Hypomecis atomaria. The sequence continues at coordinate 16,300,073 of OZ023291.1, forward strand.
AAATTAAATGAAACTACGAAATTGCAAACACGTTTTTAGTTATTTTTGTACTGAGGTCATTACAGAAAAACAGATATAGCTAAAGCAAACGAAGGATGTTTTACTAAAGCGTATGTCATTTATTTTTCCTTTGTATCAACAAAAAGGTCACAGTAATTTGGGTACTTACAATGCGATGAAACAATTAAATGCCGATTTCAACAAAACAATATATTGTAGTACATAATTACAGAAACCCGTTAATCAAACTCAAATTACAAAACAATTCAAAAAACGTGTAGTGTTTCACTAAAGTTAGTGATAAATAATAATTCAAATACCATAGTTCATACGTAAAGCTCATAGTTCATTTGTGAGCCCCATAGTTCATTTTTAAGTTCTATAACTCATAACTGCTAGAGATTGACTTTTATTTATTATTTTTAAAAATAGTTGACACGAGTTTACCCAATGGTAAAGAGTAGTGTGTATTAATGTTTATTTTTCTTCGCTTTGTTTTTCTGGTAGGAAGGAATGGAAGTTTTTGCGTTTTTAGTAGTGAGATAATTGAAACTGAAAACAAATACGTATTACTTTTCAATACAGCCAATCTAAGCAAATAAGTAAATTTAGCGAAGAAATTCTAACATGGAAGAGGAAAGACAGAGTAAATTGTCGCGACAGTTAAAACCAAAAAAAATATTTATTTTCAGTTCCACACATATGTATATAACATGAAAATTATCTTAATAATTATGATAAGCATGAGAAAAAATAACTTAATCGATATGCTGCATGTTTTTTGGCGCAGTCAAATATATTCGATAAAGTATTCCAAATTAATTCGAATTACCAAAGTAACATTCAAATTAGTCATCTCTAGTCCCATACAAGCCATAGCTCATCCAAGCCATGACTCCGTATATTAAAACTGCTAAGATTTGTCCAACATACCAGTAAATTACCTCCCAGGGTTCAGGCGAGCTGACATCGGATTCAACAATATTAAGCCTGACACATTTTTCATATAATTTATCTGGAGATTCTCGCATGAGACGTCGTCGACTCATAATTTAGAAAATAAGACAGGGACGTATGCAGAATAGGCAACGGTATGAGCAAAAAATACTATAATTACGTCTCTTTTATATACTTGACTTTGACCATACTTCTCAATAATCATTCGTTTTAGGATAAATCACGCCCAAAAAATGCATCATTGTGGTATTCAAGAAGATTAATTAGGGCAAGCCCTAATCCCGCTAGGTTGGTACGGCATGTTCCCTTTCGCCACTTCACGCTCAAACCTTTCGGTTTATAGCCAAATTTGAAATGATTTATAGTAAAATTTGTCGTACAAATAGTAGATAATGAGCATAATTATTAATTATTTTACGCGAAAAATGTCAAAACGTGGGCAAAACCGAATTCCATCGTGTAAAAATTCGAATAGTACGCTCGTATTTATGTGTATATTTTTTACATCATTGTTGATTTTTCGAACAGCTTAGCCGATTTTGTTATAATTTAAACAGGGAGTATTTATACCCTTTCGTTAATTATAAAAACGATTTTTTTTAATTAGATGCATAATTGGCAAACATATCGATGAACGTACACAAAAAAACATACAGACGAACATAGAACCTCCTCCTTTTTAGAAGTCGGTTAAAATGGAAGGCAAACACAAAGTAAAATTATCTTAAAAACATTGAATAAAATTGCTTCCAATGTGTAACGTAAAAATTCATAAAATAAGTATATTAGTTAAGGTCAAGCATGTTGTAGGCATTCTATTGTCGTGCTTATATTAATAGAGAAATAAAGTTGCTAATGCTCTTTACTCCCTTTTTATTGTACCTAGTGTATTCTAGGCACCTAAAATGATTTACAAATTGTAAAAATATCTACTAAAAAGGGCAGGTGACAATGCAAAATAATCGGCCAAGTACGAGTAGGACTCGCGCACGAAGGGTTCCGTACTGTATGGGAGCCCCCATCAAATGTTTATTTTATTTTAATTTTATTATTTACTATTGAAGTGAATATAAAACTAAATATTCTGTGAAAATTTTAAACGTCTACCTATTACCATTATTAATATAGAGCGAAAAACGTCTGAAAATTCAGGTTTGTTGAATGGGAGCCCCCCTTAAATATTTATTTTATTTTGTTTTTAGTATTTGTTGTTGTAGCGGCAACAGAAATACATCATCTGTGAAAATTTCAGCTGCCTAGCTATCATGGTCCATGAGATACAGCCCGGTGACAGACAGACAGACAGACGGACAGATGGACAGACGGACATCGAAGTCTTAGTAATAGGGTCCCGTTTTTCCCTTTGGGTACGGAACCCTAAAAAATGGCAATATGAACTTCAAAATTCTGAATCCGTTCCCTTCAACGTTGCTTACAAGCTCCAGCACAATAAAGCAGTATGCTGCGACATTAATTACGAGTTATCGTAAAGTATGGAGTCGTCACAGCGCTTGTTTCCTGCAGTAAACACGATGCGACACCCCGCGTACTGCGGGCTTGCAGTTATGTCTAAACCACAGATCTCAAGACATAGGTCCTGTTAATTATATCTCATCAAAAACATAAATGTGAAATGGGAGCCAAAGTGTCGCCACCAAAAGAATTGAGATCTAACACGGGGGCCAAGTGTTCTGTAGAAAATCCTAAAGTTTAAGCTACAAGATCATACCTACAACATTCTAAAGGGATTTACTTATGGAATTCAGTGTGTGCCTGTGCATCGGAAACACACATTTATAGCAAAATGATCAGTGTGTCTCCTGTGGAGAATAGTGCAGATAGGAAGAATTTTTCCTTTCGGTCACGTATGTGACTGTATTTTGTAACCAGTTACAAAAGAAGAACATCTATCGACCTCTATGGTCTACATGGTATATGTTCAAACGTTAATGCTTGTTCTTTTGTTCCTGACATTTAATTTTGTGCTATCCGACTATCAGAACATAGCTAACACTGCTGGTTTAGTAAGCTTTATCGAGAATTTGTTAGCGCTCAGACTGTTTGCTTAAATGTTGAGAGGAAAGTAACCAGAATTTACCATTATCAGTAAGTTATAGCCCTAAGATGTTTGCAGCTGGATTTAGGCATCTCCCAAAGATCTCCAATAAGAGCAGTTAGAAACGACTCAGCATGCTAGGTAAATGGTATTTTTAAACTTAGGTAGGAATGTAATTTTAGTACATTATTCGATCTATTAGCAAAAAATGTTTTTTTTTATCAAACTAAGTTACATATTTTTTTCGTGGCGTATTCATTTCATTATAACACTCTGTATTCTGTTTTTTTTTTACATTTGATCTGTCAACACCAATTAAAGTTTAATAAGGGCCTATAATTCTCATTAGAAACCCAAAGACCATTCACCACAACAAAAGCGTCTTATTAGTCAAATTAGTTAGACCTATTTCCTTTGATCTAATAACAGGAAACTTAGCAGAATTCTCAACTAGAAAATACCTCGCCGTAACAGCTGCAGTCTGGCTTTAGGTATCCCACCATGAATAATTAATATGAAGAAACGTTTGCATGTTTGCGGTACAATAAGTCAACGTGAGATATGAATAATTGCCTACGGACAGATTCAAATACTTACATTTATTTGTGTTTACTCTTTATTCTTTTTCTAAATCTAATGAATACTAAGTAGGAATGTAGTACTAAAATGAAGTTGCTTTGCACTTTGGTTAGAAAGTAAGTTTTTTAGTTATCCATACAACAACTTTTAACAAGGATTTTTATGATTTTGTAAAGAAAATTATTTTTAACATCTTTTAGGCTCAAGTCAAACCTCGAAAAATTCAAGCAAAAATTTTAGAAACGGATATTTGACTATGCTTATGATCTGTTTTATAAATGTTGTAAATTGTGTCTTCCTTATGTATACCTCACAAAATCATCGTTATGGTTGATGTGCTTAAGTTAAATATAGTCATTTATTCATAACATCATTTGTTACAAGTCAAGTAGTAAACATTATGACGGATGACCTCATTAAGACCGAGGATCAGGATCAGGATCGCGCTGGATGCAAGCCGCTTCCAACCGGTCTTATTGTAGATCCATAGGGGAGGCCTATGTCCATCAGTGGACTTCTTATGGCTAATGGATGGAAGTAGTAAACATTACATTACAAAACATTACTACATTTATACATCATAGCACTCAATTATAGCACAAATAAAAATAAAATAAAAAAGAAACTTGAAGATTACTAAATTAGTCTTAGAATCTAATAAAATAGTTCCCATTCCACTTTTTAACCAATTATAACTGCTTTTTTTCAAATAATGTCTAATATTTAGAAATCTGAAAGAATTTTTATTTGTTACTAATTCGACTTTCAACAGAGCAATGGGCAAAGTAGATTGAATATATCATGCGGGTTAAAATGGGTAGGTACTGCGGCGTTTCACCCAAGTAGATACGAGTATGTCTGTAAAAGCGGTTAGTTTTCTACTAGCCGGTCTACATAATATGCGTGTTTTATACATTAAAAAGGTTCTGCCAATTCAAACACCCGGGGCTCGATGTCGCACTTGGCTGATTAATGACTGGATTATCCGAGATTATGTTTCGGGTTTTATCGGTTTTTGTGTTTGATTTAGTTTGGATTTATTTTCAACAACGTCGCACGCACGAAGTTCCGAAGTTCTGTAAAAATGAAATGACCTGTTAGGATAGAGGTAGAACAACCTAGACAATATAGCAGTACTCATCACACAATTACTCATCAAATATAAATTAAAAGAGAGTTTGCGAAGAAACACTGAATACGGAACTCGTGCATCCGTGAATTTAACGATTTGTTCACAAACTACTACTAAGTAATTTTAATAAAGACGTTTTCAGTTATTTCTACGTCAGAATTAATCTCATTATGAATCCAACAGGATTTCTTCTTCGAGTAAAATATAACCTTCAAGACTTTCATTTAGTTCTCACACGACTAATTTGCAAACTGGTTCCAAAATACATTATTCGAAACTGCAACTACCACTTAGGCCTTGGCAATATAGCTAGGGATATAATCTCAAATCATTATGCCTGATGCAAACATCTGAGGGACATTTTTTCAATTATACCCGCCACCGAGAACGCAATCAGAATTTACTTATAAGAACGTGCAATTGGTATTATGATTGTTTATTTCCAACTGTATTGTATTAGCTGCGCAAGAAGTCATCTAAATGCTGTTACGAGTTTTCTGTACCTTTTCGAGGTTTTATTTTGCGTAATGTCTTTACTTTGAGTGGGTGAAGCCGTAACAATAAAGTGTCGACCTTTGTGCACATTTAATCTGAAACGAACAAAACAGTTATGACGAAAATGTACCTAAATGATATTTTTATTTAACTGAGTGAAACTAGGTGGTGGTAAAAAATTTAAAAATTTGATCTGGATTCAAAATTTTTAACTGGTTGATAGCATTTAAATTGTAACGTCTATTACCTAAATAAATCAGTGTTTTAAAATCCCAGATAGGTAGGTACATAAGTGTTTTCTTTAAACTTGCTGCGCTTTAGGCCGAATTTCTGATTCAAATCCGGCAAAACGCGGTTAATCGGAAAGTAATATAAAACATCTAATTCGATCATTCCTTTACAAATAGGTACTAAGTAGGCTGTGTTGTAAATATGTATTCTTTTTTTTTCTAAAACACACTAAGCAATATAAAGACACCTTAGATTTTTTTAACCGACTTCCAAAAAGGAGGAAGTTCTATGTTCGTCTGTATGTATTTATTTTTTGTGTATGTTCATCGATAATTTCGCCAACTGAGAACCGAATCAAAAATTTTTTTTAGTCCGAAAGGGTGTAACTACTCCCGAGGTGGTCCGATTAAAATTTTACAGATATCCGCTAAGCCGTTTTTGAAAAATCAACAATAATGTAAACTATCCTAGCGAAATATTCGAATTTTGTACACGATGGAAGCCGGTTTTGCCATTTTTTGGGAAAAATAATTATCTTCTAATTACTAGTTTGCAGAAACTTTATTCAACAGAATCAGTTGCTGTTATTGTGCACGGAACTAACTTGGGGTTCGCTTGATTAGTTTCATTCACTCGTAACTACTGCCAACGAATAACAATGTCCTGGATACAAGTGCATCTACCATCTACCGTCTTCTATTGTCGTTTAACTGCCGTTCATTTGCACAATTAGCTGTACTGCTTCTGTTAACGATCCAATTGTCCTTCCAGAGTAATGAATATCGCTCTAACGATTATCTTTGTTGACATCGAAAAGTTCTTCAGAATAAGGTCTGATGAAGAGTAAGGATTCATTATTCTCACTTGTATGATGATTGGTGATAATTGAGATATGGGTATGCAGTTGGCTTAACTTTTAAGCATGCAATGCATTGTGAGGTTTATCACCATATTGCTAGTCACCATCAGATGTAAGACAAAAATGCTCAGTACCTTAGCTCTAATCTGTAGATTCTCAGAAATATTTTTAGGAGTTGCTTTAAATAACAATGTGACATACTCGTACTTGTATCTAGATGATGGAAAAATCTAAAAATACTGATTCGATGTTGAATCAGTATTTTATTGGACAGTTTTACAATAAACACACTAAAGCTTCTTTTCTGTTTTGTTAGATTTCTGATTTTCTCTTATCTTTGTCCTTGTTGTCTATACGTTTCCTTGCATCCAAAGGAGGTTGTCTGGTAGTAATCACTTTTAACAATAAGACCACCTTTTGTGCCTTTTGCGACTTTGTTTATTCTGTTGTGTTTTCCTATTTGTTGGTGTCAATTAAGTGTTGTGGTATTGTATTGTATCTTTTTCTGTTAATTAATTATGTTATTTTGCTGTGTCTTTTACTTTCTGAAGACATATTCAAAAATGTTCAAACGTTGGCGGTATTCAGCACCCAATACACAGAAAACATATACAAATTACTGTGACAAATTATGAGTATTATTTTTTGGATTGACATCTATCACCCACCAGGTCATATTGTGATCAAAGAAGGATGCAGCAAATGGACCTGTCGTTTTTTTTTTGCTGTTTTCATATCACTAGTTAAAATTAATAATAGACCACCAGAAAAATTACAATGATTTTTTATTGTTTTTACATTAGTAAATTACATACATAAGACGAGGCGGTATGTCCTTAAAGACATTAGCCTGCCCAAAAATGGGCGAAATATTAAAAAAATAGAATCAGTTTATTACTGTTGCTGTCAAAAATAAAGGTAAAGTCAAAGTCAGTTATTCAGATGACGTATTCAGTATTACCAGACTTCGTTTTTGGTATTCCAATTTAGCGATTTTTTGGAGGTGTCGTTAAAGTTATTTTCTTTTTTAACCATTGGCACATAATCCTGCGTTAAATCGTTTCGACTCGTAATATTAACGAACTGAGAGGTGTCTTTTTAAATAGTTTATAGAAATACATTTTTGTATACTAGATTATCAAAAAGAAAGAATACTCATGTTTACTAACAAAAAGCTGCAGTTGAAGTCATCCGAGAAATTCGTGCTCATTTTAATATTACTCGTAATAATCCTTAAAGGCGCTATTCGAACCTCGGCTGCAGGCTACAGCTGAAAGCAGCACTTGCAGCAGCTGCACGAAGCCGGCTGTGGCTGTACAACTGGTTATCTATGTGGTAGTATGAATTTCTGCAAAAAAGATTCCGATCGCGGATGCGGCAGCACGTGCTACCGAGCCTCAGCTGCGAGTGTTGTTTACCTGTTTAGACAAGTCCGACGTGCTGCCTGTCGCAGCACGTGTAGCCAACCTCGGAATCACTTCCAACTGCGGAAGTAGGCAGTGGCTGCATTTCAGACGTGTGTTACCTGCAATCGCGACCTGCATCCGCAGGCTGCGGCCGAAGTTCGAATAGCAGCTAGTTATGGTTCTTATACTATTGCTAATAAAGTGGATGAATACCGAGATTCATTATCATTCTTTTTTTCGTAGTACCAGTCGTCGTAGTTACCATTTAGCGCTTCTGGCGCGTTTTTGACGTGCTGATAGCGAATTTTTGCCAAAAGGAGTTGGCAGCACTGCTATGGTTTATAATTATATAAATCAAAGTAGGTACATATAGCTTGAAAATCGTTTTCGGTTTTTCTTATTTTAACTTCATTTTAAACAAACTTGTACATATCAGAACAGTTTTAGAAGCGTCATAAATTACTCTGGTGAACATAACATTTTTAGAAATGAGCTTGGGAGAAACTGAGTGTATTCGTACACAACAGGTATTCGTATGTATGAGCTGTCGACATCCTTCTTTGGGTTTATACGCAAAAACGGGCTTAAATCATAAAATTGATTCAATTCTAAAGTATTATTGTAAATATCCAAGAAATTCCTTGGTATATTTCATTGGACAGAGATATTAATTATACCTACATCATGTCACGATCTTAGCGTAAACGTTCATATTTCTATCCCCAGGAACATAATGTGTGATGATTTTTATCGCTCCATAACTCGTATCTATGTCAACGTAATTTACGATGCTTGTAAGTTCATCACTTCTATTTATATCCTTGGTTGGTGTTGTTTTCAGTATGCCTCATGTGGAACTAATTTTTGATATGTCGCGTTGATAATAGTGCGTGAATTTTATTGTATGATTTGTAAGATAAGCAATATAGTGTTAAGCTTGAAGAAGTAGAAACAAATAGTATATTTTATTTTTATTTATTTATTCTTCAAAAGTTACAATATGTTTTAATTTAAAGATGTACAAAAAATTAAAATTAAATTAAAAATCATTTATTTCAGGCCAATGACCCATAATAGTAGTTTATGCAACTGTCATATAATGAAGGGTATTAAAACACGAGTGTGAGTAACGAGTGTTTACCCGTGTTATATGCAGTTGCATACACTACTTTATCTTCACTAATAAAAATAAAAATAAAACATATTGCGAAACATTAAATTCACGCGTACGTGTGTTGTCACAGTGAACTTGGCGCCATTAAAATCTAACCAATGAGAGCGCAGCTGCGCGCGCAGGGCCAATCAGGAGCGAGCGCGCGATGTTATAATGAGATTTTACGATATCGATGTGGATATTATAACATCATGTGAAATTGCTTAAATTGAGTGTTTTGTTGTCTGCGCTATAACAGTAGTCTTTATAAGTCAAGTATTGGAAACATAAGTAGAATGTTACAACATTAGTGTAGATAAAATTAATAATAATACACACAATTTTTATCACAATCATTATAAATTCCAAAATCAATAAGAATGTCAATATCAACATAATTATTAATTTATACATAAAAATTACCATTACCGTGACAGGGTCCTTCGAGCAACAGAGTCTTCGAGCGACACTTCGCATCATCCAACTATAGCTGACCTTCTGGAACAGCAGCTGCCTACGTGTCGTCAAATCATCCAGCATTTCATCAAGATTACCATAGGCTAAGTACTGGAGGGCGGTAAGACTGTGAAGCAGTGACGTCCGAAAAGTGTTTCAGTGCGTGTGCTGTTTGTTTTGTGCCATGTCATCTAAAGACCTACTCGTAGCAAGGTCATAGCCACACCGGTCGCGCCAACAAAGCGGTAAAGAGCAATTTCAATACAAAATTCTTAAAGCATCAGCGTCTTAAGCATTTAGAATTCATTAGTTGGGCTATTTATGCTACACGATACGCAATTAAACGCAATTTCAGCAGTTTGCGTCAAACAGTGCCAGTGCAAATCTATCAATTTGAGGTTAGGTGTCAATCAATCGAAATGACTTTCAGGTGCAGAGGGTCTTAAAAATCTTGGGATTGCACGGAAGTGTGTTAATTTCGCCTAATCAGGTTTTGTTTCGCATTTCAGCGTACCATCGTGCGTCGTGCCACGTGTGTACTTTCTGCGGCCAAGTATACCCGCAATCCCGCCAACACCACGCTTGTTTGCCTGGGCTACAAGTCATTTCACGACACCTCTGCACTCTCATCAAGCACAAAATTTAAGTAATCGTTGCCCTTTTAAGTAATGTTGCTTACAAATGTCAAATGCTACCAACCGATAAGATAGTGCGAATTAAGATAATTTTACCAATTTGTATCCGGATTCTAACATAGATATTCCAACTTCTCTCTATAAAATAGGTACTTCTGAAGGTATAAGAACTAGGTCCAAAATCAGAAATATTTTCAGTTAATCCAGCCAAATAAAATCAATTCAAATAAATACTCACTCTGAATTTTGTTGCCCATTTAAGACTTTTCGAGCTAGCATTAATTAAGTCCACTTTGATCGTTAATCTATTTTGGTCTCCTTCGCGAGAAAATACTATTAGATTCATCGTTTCCTGTAGATTTTCTCGTTATTATGAAATTAGAGAGCGTCACAAAAATAAACACGAATAAATTACACTTTAGACTAATAGTCGCTAGGATTTCTATTTCATGAGTGAAATAACAAATAATCTCAAGATAACAATCGTAACAATATATTCTAGGATACTGTTTTTCTCATTTTTTCATTAATTAAAGCTAAATTAAATTCAAAAACTAAAGCGATAGTATAAGAAAAAAAAATACTTCCAAAATAAATTATACAACATTCTATTCATAATAAAGATATCACATAAAAAGTTATAAAATGTCAATTTGAATAATTATTAAAATGTCATGTATTACAAACAATTAATTCATCACATAAATCTGAATAATAATACCTAATAATCTCATAAAAATAATCATCATGTCCATTAAAATTATGTAATCATAATTAATGTCACAAAAATTCATATAACAATCACAATGTCATAATAATCTAATTCTATCAAATAAGAAATTTACAACCTAAATAATAGGCTTACAATAATTGTAAATTATTTAGTTACATCTCTATAGCAGGCACTTCGAGCAAATATCTACAGAGCCACAGTCCCTAAGTGAAAGTAGTAAAAAAATGTCCGAGCGCCGTCATGCATACCGACTTAAAAATTTACATTAAATAATTCACAATGGTCCGTTTTCTCGAATCTCGACGCTATATCACCTAATAAGTGCTTGTAACCGAGCACTTTGCAAAAAAGTGTTCGTGCCAAAACCTTGCCCAAGCTATACAGTGGGCAGGATTTTTAGTTAGTCGTAAGGTGATTGCAGCCGAGCATCGCGCGGCTATGCCAAAGTACTCGGCTAGATAGAAGCACTGATTAGGTGACATAACGTCGAGATTGGAGAAAATAGGTCATTGAGAATTATTCAATGTACGTATATATCTAAGTAGGTATGTATAACGGCGCTCGGTCATTTTTTTACTACTTCCACTCAGGTAGTGTAGCTCTGTAGATATTTGCTCGAAGTTTGTTAGTGAGGCAAGAGACGTGATGTGGATAGCATGTAGCTAACTTCACAGGCGCCAACAGGTTTGATTCGACCTGTTATAGGAATATATCTCTACATAACGACGAAGGAAGACTAGAATGAAAATACATAATGCTATAATAATAATTTTTCGCAAAAAATGGTAAAACCGCCTTCCATCGTGTACAAAATTCGAATATTTCGCTCAAATTGTTTACATTATGGTTGATTTTTCTAAAACAGCCAGCCGATTTCTGTAAGATTTAAATGGGACCACCTCGGGAGTATACCCTTTCGAACTAAAAATATATCACAATTATTGTAGTAAATCTACATACAAAAAGCTTATTTTTTGTAAGACTTTACTTTGCCCTCTCCTTTCAGGACGTCATGTCTTTACTTCTTTAGTAAAGCATCTTCTCGTTGCTCAATCCACTCATATCTCTATTCCAAATGTTTGTGTTTTGTAAGACTGATAGTGTTTAGCAAAGAAAACAATTTAATGGAACATTCGGCGGTGGTCGACTCACTTAACCGTAACCCGACACTCAACTTGATGGGTTAGTTGTTTACCTTGTAACTAAATATAAGGAACCAGAAGCTTCATAATGCTTTGTCCTACTTCAGTTTGTTTGTCCACGTCCGCAAATACAGAAATGTTTGGACAAACCGTAAATTTCTCGTAGCTTGTTTTTCTTGCTTGAAATTTATTAATTTGGCATGACACGTTGAAAATATTTGTTCTATTTATCTATATAAATTTAATATTTTTGATTTACTTATATGAGAGCGTAAGTACAATGGAGAATCTTGTAGAACATACAACTTATTTTTAATATGGCCAAAAGATGCCAACACAAAATTAGGTTTCGTTCAGTGAATATTTTTGGTCATATCTGTACAAAACAGTTTATTTTATTACATCAACCAATTCATGGGTACCTACTAAAATATAATTATATTGCACTCAGTATGTACGAGTAGATACATAGGTATCCACTGAGCGCGAGTAAAAATAAGATTAAAAGTAGTTACTTAATAAATATCATCCACAGACACTAACTGTAAGTTTTTAATCTCTAATTCCATTTTCTCTGTTCCTAATATCCTTTAATGAAATTTAAATAGTTCCAATCGTGGTGGCCACGCGCCTTGTCGCATTAGTGATAACAAACCTCACATAAATTCTAGTTTCTATTAGATTCTCTAGCAACTAATCTCTTCACCACATTTTATCTATGGAATAAATTATGAGTGCGTTTCAACAGTCAGCAGTATTACCAAGTAAATGGGTCGCCATAAAATACTATTGGTCAGCAAAATAGCTTTATAATATAAGCCGTGTTGGTCTAGTGGTTGTAACACCCGACCTGCAATAGTGAGGTCGTGGGTTCAAATCTCGATCCCTTATCAATGAGTTACATTTGAACTTATGCACGAAATTTCACACCACTGGCTTTTCGGTGAAGGAAAACATCGTGAGGTAACCTGCATACGTCTGTAAAAGAAAATTGATGGCGTATGTGAATCCACCAACTCGCACTGGGCCAGCGTGGTGGATATGGCCCAATCACCCTTCGTGGGTATGCCTACATCCTGCAGTTAAAAATATAATAAAAAAATAATAAAAAGGCTGGTACAGTACAGCAAAATAACTATTCAAAAAAGTACAGCTGCAACGAGAGTAGTTGCTTAAAAAATAATATACAAAAATGTATAACGTAGCAAATCTTAGAGACATCAGCCAAGATTTTGACCTTATAAGTAGCTTGTGGTGGTACTGTAGTACCATATAAAAAAAAACACAGCAAGGGAAATTCATTGGTACCTACTTAGCCTATTTTAACTCCTTTCAAACATCATCACCGTAATTATGCTTTAGAACAGTAGTTGCTTCGTAATAACTTATGGTTGAAGCTCACCAATACAGCATTTCAAAATCAATAAGTATCATCTAAAATAATTCAAATCAATTGAGGTTACTAGTTATTTTTTTCGCTGACCAAAAAACCCTAATCAAAAACAAGTTACAGCGCACCATTTCCATAGTTCTCATAAGTTGTTAGGCTAGAAATCTGTCCCGTGTGAGCCATAGAGAAATTATTTTATGGTCGTAAGGATTATTTTATTTTATCGCGCCCCAAACTCGGGGTCAGAAATCACTCTCCTATTGAATTATCATTTGAATATGTGATTTATATGGGGCGATGTTAAGCCTGGGCTCAAACAATCGCTGTGAAATTGTTGAGGGTCCGTTTGATTAGATAAAAATTGAATTATAGCTTTGATGTGCGATAATGTGACGAAGATTGATAAAAGCAGCGCTTGGAGGTAGTTTAAGGGAGATTTTGTATGTGTAGTTGGATATCTTTATGAAAGTACTTTTGATGAAAGTAACATCATCATTTCAGTTACGAAGTCAGCGAAGATAGCGAAATAGCTTTGAATGTGTTACTAATATTTCGTTAGTTTTATATCTCCTTTGTCATATCAAGAACAAAAGAATAAAGTAATCGAAAGCTTGATTTCTATAAAAGTTTACAATAAAACAGGATTGAAATCGTAAATGAAATACATGAACACGTTATATGAAATAAAATTTGGAGGACTAAATTAAAAAGCTAATTTCAATGTAGCTAGTCTAAAATCTTGCGAACAAAATAAAATACCAAACCCCAACCAAGTGTTCTGCTTGCAATGGGGATGTCAAAATCGTCGGGCAGCTCACAATCCATTTACTTCTAAATTAAAACTCAACATGTACAGCTTATTTCTATCACTTCTCCTTCAAAATTTAACATATCCCAGAGTATTAGGGAAATAGCCGTCAGTCAGAAAGCAATTTGTCTTGAAATAGCACCGCGTGGTGGGCCCCTAACCAGCTGCGAACTTTCAAGGAGGGAGCTGACAAACAATTAAAATATCTAGCTAATGGACTTGCAGGAATTCGAAACGCGTTAATGAACATATCGCTGTCTTGTTCTTTATTTGTTCGCGCAATTTGTGAAAAAAGGACATCAATCTTTTTGACAGGGTAGTTTGTAAGTTGGTATTCGCTATGGTCTCGATCAGGAAGTGATTTTAATTAGTTCGGTTATTTTTGTGAGAAAAGTTTTTTTAAATCGTAGTCAGTCTCGCTACAATAGCGTAGCTAATATTCAGTTCAACTTTATTCCGAAACTATTATTACTACCAAGTATTTCAAAAGTAGGGGAGACCAGGTATGAAAGTAACACGGGATGAACGTAACTAATAAATTTTCAAACGAATTATGTTGGCTGCACTGCTGGCTGTGTCACCAGTAAGCGCCATTTGACACCGCCCCTCGCCTCAGTTGCGCTCACGGCGCTGTACCGCTTGGTTGTGGACGTGCGAGTCGATGCCGCAAAAATTACTCGAAAGTAAGTTTCGATCTTCTTTTTCAAGTGTGTTTGTTTTTATTATCCTGAACTTTAGCTTGCATGTTAAGTATGAGTTAGATAACATAACTATTCATCTTTCTATATTAGTATACCAAACGGTAACTTTCTAATGATTTTTTTAGGTTATGAGCAAGTGATTGTCAAATTCGGGATAATTTATACGTAGGGATGAAAGTAACAGGTTGTTACTTTCATCCCTCTTATGATCGTGGTATCTCAAAGTATATTTTATTGTATTTATTTATTTTTCAAGGTACTTAAAACTTATTTTCTTATTCCAGAATGCCTAACATTCATAAACGAACAACCAGCAGAGGTTTAGTTACTGCAGAAATCATGGATTTGATCAATGGATGGATCAAGACTTGCTACCTCAACAACGTGTGCTGAACTCACCATCATCATTAATATCACCAGTAGCTCCTTCTGCTTTGCAAGCATCAACATTACTACAGAAGACTCCTCCTAAATTAATGATGCACCCAATAATTGCCTTGCCATCGACAACTCTTTCTGAAGCAGATGTGGCTATTTCACCGACGTCATCTGATAATTTAAACATGCCATCTACATCTTCAGCTACTGTTCACCAGCACCTCATACCAACATCGTTTAGCCCCTATGAAGTTAAGCCTTTGCCGAAAGCAGGACCCAGGAAGAATAATGGAAAGGGAAAAAAAGGTAGAAAGACAGCAATAATGACTGACACTCCCAACAAGCTTGAAATTTAAGAAGAAGAAAGAAAGCTTAAAGCTAAAGTAGTTAAAAAAAGCATTTTGCAGACTGCTAAAGAGACAACGTCAAACGCTTCAGTTGTCAAGAAAACTATTAAGAAGAAACCAAAGAAAATACTTAAGAAGAAAACAGATAGTGCAGATAGTGCTGATTCAGACAGCGAAGATTGCTTCTGTTTAGTATGCGTGGAACCCTTTTCAAACAGCATGGCAAAAGAAAAATGGGTGCAATGCCTAGAGTGCCAGCAGTGGGCTCATGTAAGCTGCACCAAAAATGAAATAAGTTATGTGTGCCATAATTGTTTATCGGATTAAGATCTCATTTTTTATTATGTTGATTAGGTACTTAAGAAGATTCCTATTTCCTAGAAATTATTAATATACTTGATTTAAATATTGTGATATTGATGTAAAATCTAAAAGGCTGATTAAAAATATGTTGATTATAAACATAACTTTGTTGTTATTTACAATGTTACAATTATCCCCTTGCACTGTTACAACCAACCCTAGGGGTAGGGACGGTTGTAACAGATTCCACTTTTTTTATATGGACGTATTTGCCAAAATCTGTGATACCAGTCGCGTTAAAGCTAATGTTAAAACATAGTTGTAAAACCAATCTATCATATGCACTCACTTAACTTTCTAAATTCCACGAGGTCTGAGAGTTAAGGCGAGAAAAGTTAAAATTGTTACTTTCATACCTGGTCTCCCCTACTTACTAGTGTTTTCCGAACATCGTAGACCTCGCATCAATGTTATCATGTATATACATAGATTTATGAAGATAACTCGCTCGACTCGCTCTGAATCGATTTCGTTTATACCCGAAAATCACTACTTACCTGTACTCATCAATCTTGCCAAGTGGTATCAAAATCGGTTGACGAATAGCAGTGCAGAAAATGTATCTCCTTTTTGAAGCAAATCAAACATCACCTACCGCAATAAAAATATATTGACCCAGTGTACTGGGTCAATATATTTACCAAAATTCTTTGGAAATGTGACCTGTAGCATTTTGGACATTTTGGATAGATTGAACATTTTGGATAGACAAAATTGTCGAGTCAAAACTAAGACTCTCTCACTTCTTTCGCTAGGTCTGTTTAAAAACAGTTTTAGTCAAGCTTTTATTTACGAGTAGTTTCACCTGTACCGTTGCCTGTCCGTCGGTCTGTAATGAAATCTTGCAAGTTAAATTTGACCCACCTCCCGGTTATCGATTGAGCTGATATTTTGCAAACATGTGTAAATCGCGTGACAATGAAATATTATGACATAGAGCTGATGTGACGATGGAGCTGGAAGGTGGCCAAAGGAACTTAGCAATGAAACGATACAACCTCATCGAGTTTGGGTTCATTTGAATAATCTTGGCGAGTAGTTTGTCTTTCGATGATAACCAGGGTCTAATGATGGAGCTGGAAGGTGGTCATAGGAACTCTGTAATGAAACGACGCAATCCTATCGAGGTTCGGCTCGTTTGATTCGTCTTGGCGAGCACTTGTTCAGTAAAGGCTTGTTTAAAAAAATAGTTTATTTTTAGTTTACTTGTTTTCCATGTAAAACCTGAATTTCATGTTTGTCTGTTTTAGGAAATCAGGCCACACAGCATTCTGTTATTCCTGTGCCAACAAAATTATACGAAATTCATTGGACATCCACCTATCTGCCGGCACACGTGTTGATTTTGCGAGCCGGGGTCTCCACGGACCCCAATGACAATACGAACGGGTAGACTCCGACAATAATAGAAATATGCAAATAATCATATGAAATTCAAACAAAATTTGCTTTGCAAACGTTGACTCGAGTAAATTTAATGTTCATAAATCTAAAAAGGTTTGAAAGGGTAATGAGATGTTTAGAAAAGTTAGTTAATAAGATAAATGTGTATTGACATTTGAAAGAAAAATAGTCATATGAAATTAAGTACCTACCTACACTGGTATTTATTACCTATGTATTGTGTAGGTATAATATGATGGATTGTTTGGAAATATGTTGGCCAAATTCTTCTTGTGATTCAGCATTAGCCTGATCGATCTATTCCTGACTCCCGACTATAAGCCTCTTCTCGCTTGTGATATTTCGAGCGAATTTTATCCATAATATCATTATATGACCTGCATTGAGTCCGACGGTATTAGTTTTTTTACAAGCTTTTATTTAGTTTCACCTGTCCCGTTGTCTGTCTGTAGTCAAATCTTGCAAGTTAAATTTGTCCACTACCCGGTTACCGATTGAGCTAAAATTTTGCATACATGTGTAAATCGCGTGACAATGCAATATTGCAATGACATAGTGCTGATCTGATGATAGAGCTGGAAGGTGGCCAAAGGAACTTAGCAATGAAACGACACAACCTCATCGAGTTTGGGTTTATTTGAATGGTCTTGGCGAGTAGTTTGACTTTCAATGGTAACCAGGGTCTGATAATAGAGCTGGAAAGTGGTCATAGGAACTCTGTTATGAAACGAAGCAACCTTATCGAGTTTCGGCTCGTTAGATTCGTCTTGGCGAGTACTTGTTTGCTTGTGAGCTTGTTTTAAAAAAAAGTTTTAAAACAATCTTTTACTGAACATATATTACCTGTTCAATTGTCAGATTATTATGTTTTATTTATTATTTAGCTGTTTATGATACGTTTTATTTATATGATATAAAAAATAACGTAAATAACTTCTGAACACTTTCTTTTCAACTACATCATCATAAAAAGCAATTCTAAATACTTCAAATATAAATTCGTTCAAATTACATCCAAAGTACACAATTTTATTGAAATTTTAAAGGACTTACATAAGGTCAAGGTTCATAACTTCAATAAGTCAAACATTTCAAATATTTACATCAAACATAAATCCGAAAGAATATAAATCTCAGTGCTTTATGACTTTGACGTCATAGCTTTATAGCTTTTCTTCTTTTTACTGCTTATTTCAAATCAAGTTTTACTCTCCCTACTCCATTAACGTGCTTATGAAAGTTTTCGCAACTTTTTATTACATTAAAGTAATGAATTTTTAACTTACTAGAAGCTAATTAAAAAGTTATGTTAGTAACGGTGATGCAGCACGCGAACTTGGCTGGAAACAAGTTGAGAAATATGGGTGGTACTTATGCTAATTTTATTTCCTGACATGTTTTTGATATTCATATTAAAATTAGAGTCATTGTTATCATTTTTGTTTCATGATACTTACTACTATTATTTTGTAGGTCCCGGTTGTTTTAACCGTTCAGCCAAGTCAGAAGCCTTCAGGCGGCCTAAACACTCTGACACCAGGACTGGCCACCCGGCCTATACGAACTTACTTTTTAATTACTACTATTTCCTAGCATTTGCCCTAATGTAGCTTGCTGGGATAAAGGTTACAAAATACCATCGCAAATAAGTGTTTAGCTTATAGAAATTAGATAAATAGAAATAAGTACATGTAGATTTATTAAGTCTTGGGACAATATTTTCAGTTTTGGTGCTTCAGATCGAGCAAGCTTCGTTAGGAAGCAGACAAAATATTAAAAGGGTAAGGATGGCTTACATAAATATACAAACTAGCGACCCGCCCTGGCTTTGCACAGGTGTTTTATACATATAAACGTTTCTCTTGAATCACTCTAACTATTAAAAAAACCGCATCAAAATCCGTTTCTTGGTTTTAAAGATATAAGCATGCATATGGACAGAGAGACAGCAGAAAGCGACTTTGTTTTATATTTTGTAGTGATAGACATATTTGTAGGGAAGGGTTTAATGCACGGTAACCACAAACATTATGTGATTTCAATAAAAATATTGGTCAGGGTTTAAAACGTAAACCTCCTTCTTGTAAATTAGATGCACCATAACTTGCAAATAAAAGAGCTTGCTTACATAAATAAAAAGAAGCAAAGGGATGAGAACAACTCCTCACTAAGACATAAAAGGTACAATATTGCTAAATACTATAAGGAGAATATCTCCACAATTCACTCACTCCGTTTAATCCCATGTTTGCGTTCAGAATTTCTCAGGACATGACTTCAGACGGCTTAACATTAATGCCACAAGCAAAGCGAATCAAACATCAAGTTTATGCGTGAAAAATTAAAACAAATCAAGCAGACATTAATAATGTACGTATTTAATACGCGTGACCAGCATACTAAATTAATAATGTGAGATGTGCAAGCTTTACCAAAAGTTATAATATGAAATGTTATTTCGAAATGAAAACACTCAGCAAATCTCCTATATTTTAAAGAGCTATTTTGATAATGCAATTTTAGATTTAGTTAAAATTGTATTATGAAATAACTTTCTCTAAGCAAAGTTCATGCCTAATATTAATTACATTGTCAATTTGATACACATTCTTTGAGCAGAGAAAAGTCCAATGCAGGAAAATAATACTATGTAATTTGAAACAATAAGAATAGAGACATGGGTCGAAAATGTATTGGTTAATAAGATTAAATAGATAAGTATAATATTAAGTAATATAATATTATAATGATTGATCTGGAAATCTTACATTCAGCATTGCACTGCCTTTTTCGCTTTTCTGTGGTCACATCTCATGTCTAAGGCTGTCTAAAAAATTCTATTAAATTCAGTCTTGCCGATATTATCATTTTATTTTTCTAACTAGTACATTTTTATATCTATTAAAACAGTAAGTCCGTATTGGCCGTATTGGCCGGATGGGCCTTACCCTGGTTTCAGAGTTTTTAAACCGCCCTTAAGCCTCTGACATGGCTATACGTTTAAAACGAGTCTTCCGAGCTACGGTAGTGCTCAGTTGTAAATAGTGATAAATGCTAATAAAATAATAATATTTATAATACTTTATTGCTTCACACCAAAGATAGAAATAAAAAAAAAAACTACAATTTACACTTAACTAGTTAAAACAAACGGCGGCCTTATTACAAATTATGACATCTAATGAACGAACGAACCATGGTAAACGAACTTTATTCTCTAATGTCACATTTCGCTACGAAATCTTTTTCTCGTGCCAACTTTACCAGCATGCATACTTTTAGCCCACGTCAGCTTTTATCCCAGACTTTTGTTAATGCAAATGTATCCAACGTCCAGGAAATCTCCTAATTTACGCCCCAGAGGGATTATCTAAAGCCAAACATTGCACGCTAATTATAACTGGCGCATATGCTCTTCGTCCCACGAGGATCTTGGTATAACGAGTAAAGCTTGTGTTTGGTCGCTGATTTAGACTTTTAGATAATTCACACGGTTTGTGTTGCTCAAAAATAATTATAAATATTAGGAGACGACATCTTACACAGTCTCTGACCCCAAACTAAGCATAGCTTGTGATATGGCCGCCAGAGACTGATATACTACACACTTAATACATATTTTGAAATACATACATACATGATAAATTACTTATGGGTCTCGCTCCGCTAGACAGCAAGACCCATAATTAATCTATGACATACATACTAATAACATCCAGACACAGTGCAAACACTTATGTTCATCACATAAATGATTGCCCTGGGTGGGAATCGAACCCACGCTTCTTTAAACCAGGCGTCAAGGTCACTACCCCCGGAGCCACCGAGGCAGTCATTATAATACATTGACAGACATGACATACCTACGTTTTTTATAAAAAAATCTAAATCTGTAGAGGGCCACCTATCAATCAAGGGTATAAAAAATAGCCTACGAGCTATTTTTACACCTTTCAATCAGGATTTGTCGGTTTATCGATATCGGAGTTGTATCCACATTACAAGTAGGGTAAAACTCGGTAGAATATGTCTGTGGTTAAAAGTAAATGACTAAACTATGAACTTTTTTTAGTTTTGAAGAAAATTCGTTATTTTTTTTTTTTTTACATTTGAATATGAATTCTAATATATTCTTGATTATTACTTTTTGTATTACGCTATAAGCCTATTTAAAGCATCCAAGCCTGTTATATTTTAAAAATCACAATATTAGGTAAATATTTAGCGTCGGGTAACGTATACCCCAAGTAGTCCTTGTAAAAAATACCACGTAGAAATACTTGTTGCTATCGCTTGTCTCTTCTATCGCTTCCAAACCATAATGGAATATAACCTTTACTCCTAGGTGGGACATATTTGGGGGATGATGCGTTATCCAAAGGTACAAGTCAGTGTGCTTAGTACTTCAGCTTGGAACATGACGGTGGACTTAAAATTTAAATTTATTCAGTTTAACAGTTTACTTCTTACTGAGTCACTAAGATAAGGTGGTCTGGTTTGATAAGTTCTGCCTGCTTGGTGAAGATTCATATCGTTTTATGAGATGAGGATTATTTTATACGAAGTAGATTATACTGATTAAATAAAAATATGATTGAGAAAATACAGTCTGATCAGAATAACTGCGTGTCACGTTTTAAATGGTAATGTTTCTTACATACATTTTATTGGTAGCGGCGGTTCTTAAGCGGCACGGTGCCATGTAGGATTTTCGTCGGGGATTTAACATTTTTAACTAGCGATGGACTGTTAGAATAACTATTTTTAGCAAAAAATAGCATGACCGACTTCACCCGTGTACAGAATTAGCGAATATTTCGCACAGATCGATGTAGCATTTTTTACATTATTGTTGATTTATCAAAAATGGCTCAGCCGCTTTAATAAAATTTAAACGAGACCAATTTCGAAGTATACTCTTTCCAATAAAAAAAGAAATATTGAAATCAGACTACTAAAAAAAAAGATATGCGTGGTAATAAATAATTTAAATATATATATATATATATATATATATACGCGTCGAATTGAGTACCTCCTCCGGTTCGTCGGTCAAAAAGCGACCAAAATGATGCTACGAAAATTTAGTTTAATCCGTGCTCTTTATATATAAGTATTCAAATTACACCCTCGCATGAAAATTTGCACCAAAAATGTTTCCAGCTTTCAGTACAAATATTTATTTTCTAAAATTACTTCTCTCGCATTCTCATTTCCACCATGTTTGTTTTGTAAACGTATTATGCAAATTCCAGTGCTTAAAACGTAGTATGGCCACTACAACAGTCATAAAGACTTGCCCTCAGGGCACGTCGGCACGTGGTAGAATCACATCCTCTATTCCGCCTAAAAACTCTTTAAGCACCTATCAGACAAACCCATCTAAATACCACCTCCTATTTGCGTTGGTTCTGAACTTTGCTCGTAAAAGTTAAGGTTGGTTTTCGTAAGTTTGGAGTGGTTGAATAAATTTGTTAATGGGGCAAGCTAATCTGTCAGCTGAGCCGCTGGAGATCGTTTAAAAGCAGCGGTCCCCTTCTTGTTATTGTTTATTTAGGATGGCGATTCGCGGCGAAAGCTCGTTTTTGAGGCGTGTGCTAATGCGATTGTCCTTCCGCCACAAAGTGCTGAATGATATGCTCTGATAACACCACGTGCTCGTTCCGAGTCTTTTGGATGTGAGGGACGCCGGTCGTGATTGAGATATTAGCGCGATAAAATGGAATCGTATGCAAAGTAAGGGTTTGATGTTTGCGTGTCTACCGGCGCGGAGTCAATGCCTGCTATCAGGGTCTATGTTTTTAGCCAAATGGGTTATTATAGTCGTAAATATTTGAATTGTGTGAATTGCGTTTTGTTTACTTTGTGGACGAGGGGGCAAAATTTCGGACTTGGTTGGTTGGTTGGATAGTATTTAGTTATATTTTTGTTATATCGATGCGAATTTTCTTCTGACTTTGCTGGATCATCAGGATCCAGCAAAGTCTATAATTAATCTATTGCAATTAGATGGAAACGATGATCACTTATTTACTTTTGAAGTGTTAGATATTTGATATATGGATAATAATTGAAGATATTTTAGTGATATTTAGATGCTACTGGAAATCAAAACGAGGCAGCTTTTCTACGATTTTGCTTTTTTTCTTTCATTTATACCACACTACATTTTAGAATTGAGTTGATATTTAGCATTACAGATACGATTGAAATATGTAGTTGAGAGCTTTTGTTTTCTTACTAAACCAAAACGATGACACCAAAATCACCCACACTCGTATTATTTCGGCGCAAATCCTGTGCCAGATGACCAATCACAGAAACAGCCCCTAAAGGCAGACAAAAGCACAATTAAGTACAGCAGGGTCCGTTAACAAAAGACTAGAGAGCACAATTTGTTGCAGCCCAATCTTTACCCAGGCCGCTATTGACCCTTTACCCTAATTCCACCAACCCTCTTCACGGCGCCATGTGTAATTTTGACCCATACAAAACAATTACGTTCTGCTTTTCGGTACACTGTTTCGCATTAAACTTTTCTACTCTATACCAGTAGAGGGATAGAAATAGAGCAACGAAATACCTATTTTGCCGCTTGTGAAAAAATACATCAACTAAAATATTTACCAAATCTAGTTAATGGATCATATCAAGAATACAAAGTCTTTGAACACAACTTTTTTTTTCTGTCATCAGCTTAGTTTTTGTAAACTCCTTGATAGCACACGCAAATTTTATTTTACTGACAAAAAATATACTTTTTATCAGATATGTATACTACGGTGGATGAACAATTGAACATATTTTAGTGTACCTACTATATAGGTATATAGTTAACTTTCCTATCAAACGTTTTTATCGTACTTTTTACCGATTGTGAGAGACGCTGTTGCCAACCACATCAGTTTAAACAAATTCTAAGTAGGTACTTATAAAAACAATTAAAACTAAATTTAAATCATTAAGTACTTTAAAAAAAATCCGACTTTATTTCTTTGTTCTTTCAAGGCTAAATAAAGTTAAAGTTCTAGATAATCTAGCAAAACAAAATATCAGAATGTATTTATTGTTCACCAACCACATCAGTTTAAACAAATTCTAAGAAAGTACCTACTAAATAAACAATTAAAACAAAATTTGAAGAAAAAAGTACCTAAATAATATTTTGTTCGAGTTATTTTTTCTCTTTGTTCTTTCAAGGCTAAATAAAGTTAAAATTCTAGATATTTACATTTGTTTACAAAACGAAATTTTAGAACGTATTTATTGTCAAAAAATATCAGAACGCACTTACTGCCTTTTTCGTAACCACGGCCGTGTTATTTGATGCGAACAAAGCATGTGGTCGGAGTTTGCGCATTATGCACGCTTTGGCGACATTTGAAGAGTGATTCGCGTATCTATTGAATACGGAACCCTAGTTAGGGATGCGTTGATGATAGCGATCATTAAACACTTTTAGAGCGCACGTGTGAATGGCTGGATTATTATTCTATTAACAGTTTTAAACTCCTACGCTGTGGATTTGATGCTACATTTCTGAAATGACTCGGTGGTATAATATTTTATGACGTCATTTAGTGGGTTAATGTTCATTTCCTCCGCGTCGTTTGAGAACCCAATGGAGATAATTCTAGCTGCAGGATATTTAACTTAAGCCGCGAAAATAAAATGGAGAAAATTACTTTTACAATACCTATATTTTTAATGTTTTCTCACTAGACAGGCTGGTACTTCCTGCTCGTTATTAATCAAGATAATGGTGTGTTTCTTTGTTGACCAGCCAATCAAATTTCTTCTGCAGACAATCTCTCTACCTAAATAGGAAGACCCAACTTCCTTGCAAAATTATACAAATGTTTCTACTTTAAACAATTATATAAAATAAATAATAAGGTTTAAAAGAATCTAACAATACTGTACGATTTGTCGCGACGTCTACTTTCCTGAGAACTACTAGTATAATTGAAAAATTTAAATCATAATACATATTCTTTATTTGTCAGAACATGTTTAAGTACACATAATATGAGTAGTATACAAGATTGAGGTCATTAAAAATATATAATAAAAAAACAGTAAAAATTCCAGTTCTTTAATTTTATAAAATTTTTACAAAAATGTCATACCACAAGGAGCAATACTTTTGCAGATGACAATTTCAACGGTCGACGTCGACTGCGAGCTGTGTGAACTATACCGAACTTTTCGTTGCACAAAGTTAACAGCGACACTAATTAGAGCATTCGGTTTCGCTCGCCGAACACACGACAAACAACCGAATACCGAGTTTGCAATTGCTACAGTATAACAAGCGAAACAAAAGTTGTCGCATTGAAGAGTTTGGTTACTGAGAAATCTTTAATTGAAAAGTTTCAAATTAGTGGGTTGGTAATTAACGGAGATTTTTAAATGATATTGATTTAATCGTTGTTATTAAAAATATACTAGATCCTCACAGTTGTCGTTGGAAATACACTTCAAATCATGTTGCTTTTGGGTTTAAAACTAGTTGTACATTTTCCAATTCAACAGGTTGCTTTAACTTAGACATTTCGTTATCCTGTCAATATAAAAATCCTATCTATGAGTTTTTAGTGAATGTTGTTTGGTTTATTATGTGGTAATCGTTCTTTTTTTGTAAATGAAAGGTTCACTGATACGTGCATGTGAAAAATGCTCATAAATTGATTTTACTTCTACTAGCAATACGTAATTAAAAAAATATGACACTCATCATGATTTTGTCGTCTAGTGTAACGTAGTCAAATTCGTCTCCTCATTTTTAAGGTTCCGTACCCAAAGGGTAAAAACAGCTAGGACCCTATTACTAAGAATCCGCTGTCCGCCTGTCTGTCAGTCTGTCTGTCTGTCACTCACCAGGCTATATCTCATGAACAGTGATAGGTAGAACGTTGATTTTTTTTTCTTTCAGCTTCGACAATGTACATAGTCTATACGATCAATATTCTAAAAATAATCATGTAAGTATGACATTCACCAAATCATTCGTGATTTTGTCGTCTTGAGTAACGTAGCCAAATTAGTTTGTCTGTTTTTTTAATTTCTGCTTCGACAATGTCTCGAAAATTATTATTCTGGAAATAATTATCCATAACATCTCACAATTATCAATTAACGTTTTTGTTTCGTAGTCAAATTAGTCTGTTCGTTTTTTAATTTCAGCTTTGACTAGTGTATAGACGATCAATATTCCAGAAAAAAATATCTTTGATATTCACCAAATCGTTCATAATTTTGTCGTCTAGTGTAGTGTTGCCAGTTCGGCGTGTTTTATTTTTAACCGACTCCCATAAAGGAGAAAGTTGTATGTTTGTCTGTATGTATTTTTTTTTGTGTAATGTCATCTATAGTTTCGTCAATTGTGAACCGAATCGAATAAATCTTTGTAAAAGTTTGAAAGGGTTTCCTTCCCAGGTGGTCCTATTTAAATTTTACAGAAATCGGCTAAGCCGTTTTTGAAAAATCAACAAAAATGTAAACAATTCGTGCGAAATATTCGAAGTGTACACGATGGAAGGCGGTTTTGCCATTTTTTGCGAAAAATAATTCTATTTCAGCTTTAACAATATGTAGTTTGTCTTGATTATCAGATAAGTATTGTTTTATTGTCATTTTCCACTTTTTACTGTAAATTTTCCCATACTAGTTAGCGCTATTAAGAATCTTAAACTATATTTTTTTTTATTTTATTTCAGTTCACCAGCATTGTGTACCTACATCAATACATGGTCAAAAGATTATACATGAAAAATAGGAGCTAAGTGTCACAATAGCTATAGGTGAAGACAACATGCATTAGTATCGAGCAAAAAATTGTAAAAAATAACAGCACAGAGAAAATAAATTACAGTCAAAACTCAAATACCTATTGAGAAAAATAAAACTATATTATAATACTGCTCCACGCAAACTCAACCACTGATATATAACATGGCTTTGACCCAGTGTGTTGTGAAAAAAAAAGTCATATGATCAGCAAAAAAAAGTCATTTATTCGAACCTATCTAAATTTTTATTTTATTTTGCACGGTGCATTGTTACAATACAAAGTTCTCAAACTGCCTAAAACCGCAAGTTTAAAATTGGTGTCATGGTAAATGTTACTCATAATGACTTTGCTAGAATATGTGTTTCGTCTAGAAATACAACCCTATACCTATATAAATAAAGTAAGTACAGCCTTAGTTCTCTAAAAATTCACTAAATGTAGTTTTGTACAACAAACATTACACTCAATTGCATTTTGATGGCTGCCGAAACAGTCTATAATTTAACGACATGTGAAAAGTATGACGAAAGCAATTAATTACACATTAATGAAGTGACGGTTGTAGAGCTAAAGTAGTTTTTAACTGGTGAATCACGCAACAATTGAAATGAACGTAGATTGGACTACTTTGTCTTAGTTTCTAGTAGGTATATGAAAGCAAATAACTTGGTACGTAACATCTTATAGCATAATGTAACATTTTTATTATTTGTCTATCTATCGGTACCTCTATCAAAATCTTTCTATCCAATTTTGATACTTTCATAGATAGGTAATTAGGTACTGAATAAAGTTAATGAGTTTATTCGTTCATATTTTTTTTTACTCAATAAATATAATTTTTCGAGAGGTATAATATTTTGTTGCTATATATTTTGATGGGCTAAATATTTCATAGAACAGCCCAAAAAATCACTTCCCTTTTGTTTTAATCATTTAACTGTGTTTAAAACCTTTATAAGGTGGCAAAAAACTTTGACTAAATTTGTCAAAGTTTTACAGGACAGGTTTGTACAGGCAGGACATTTAATATCCTGCCTTTACAAACTTATTTTGCTGAAAATTTATAGTGTGGCTCTTTAACCTGTTGTCTAAGAAGATAAATTTGAAGAAAACTTTTGTAGACATTTCATTTTTAGTATAATAGATGTTTGTATTTTCAGAAAAGCAGTCTCATTTCCCCGTCTCCTATTAAAATTCTAACTTGACCGAAAGCCATCCATCCAAGCCGCAGTACTTCAAACTTCAAACGAGACACTGTTATTAACTCGGTGTTTCCAATTACCAAGAAATGTGCAGTCAATCACGTCTTCAGCTGATAGTTCATATGCGCCCCAACACCTTGTGGTGCGCCAATTGGCTTGCAGTTCGAAATAGAACTCTAAATCAGACGCGTTAATGTTGATTATAGCAAATCTTGGTAACGTATGCTAGGCAGAGAGTCATGCAACTCTTGTATTAAAATTTGACATAGTCAAGCGTTTCACTATATTTTAACTAGTAGGATACGAGACAAGACGAAAGATGGTTCACCTTATCAAAGTAGAAATAGTTAATATGTGGGCAAATGGTCAAAGAAGATACTTTCTTACCAACTTTCATAAGTATCACTATCGTTTTTATGTTTAAAACCTATTATTATTTATCAATATATTTCAATGTACTGATTCATTACGTACTGTCTACATTTATACCTTCAACATAAAAACTGTTTTAAGCTTTTCTTTCTAAATCAATGGTCACACACAGTAGATGTGCAAATTACTAAGGTCAGATGGAAGTAGACAAAACAGTAAACTGGGCGACTGAAGGTGAACTTAAATAGTTCTAAGGTCATGTGGCACCAATCAGAGAATTCGTGACTGACACGACTAGTAAGTAGTAATGCCAAAGATTTGGAAACAGTATAAGAATGACAGATAAGTAATCATGATGATTGTTTTGTTCGTAAATGGTCGTGAGAAGGAACGCGAAAGAGACGATAATATTAGCCCTAATCGTGTGTAAAAAACACACATTGCCGTTTAAGTCTTGTTTCGACAATACCCTATCTGCCTCCGTATACAAAAATCAGGAATAGATCTCGATGTTGACTGTTTGTACATGCTACCTTATTGATTAGGTCATAGAAACTCTTTTTGACAGTCTCTTGTTGACTTTTGAATTTCTTTAGTTTCTTTTTAATATTGCTCCTTGGATGTGAACTCCCACAGAGCTATTACAACTAGATAGATAGTGCTGTCGCTTGAGGAAATTTTCAACCACAAAAGTGTATGGAAAATCTGGCACATGTCTGTCAAAACTGTCAAAAATGAATTGGAATTTGATACTACTGAGAGAATATCTCGGCAATTAGCCACTGAGTCGAGATATTTTTCTTGTCTCTGTCTAACTCATGTTGTATTAAATCATTTCATTTCTTTCTTTCTTTTCTCGATTGACCACATTGTCTCTCTTGCATCTCTGAATAAACTCCCATTACAATACGTAATAACACCCTTCACCACTATCGAAAACACTACGATCGAACACGTAAACAAATAGATATGTACCTACTTTGTACCTATCACGTACCATACTACTTACCCACTAAGTATATAAATTACTGCGTGCTTGTGTTCGCTGCTAAACGCTGGTAAAATTTGATAGAAAATATCGAATGAATAGAATTTAATGAATTTAAAAAAATAATTTCCTGAGAGATTAAATACCACTAGAACAACCACAGCATATTTCCTTCAAAAACGGGGTAAATTTGCTGTCGCGCTATTTATTAGCCGATTTCTATAATATTTGGCAAGATTGTTTAGTATCTCAATCCATACCAGTTTCTTGTAAAACTGGTACGAATTGACTGGTACGTTGTTGTTGTCAACAACAGTATAGAAATTGGTCAAGAGCAAAGCTTGTCAAGATTAAGTTAAACAGTAGCAAGATCTACTGTTCGGAGAACTACTAGTTAATAAGCCGAGATAGTTTTTTTTTTATTTCGTATAGGTTTGCGTTCGACTACACACTGCCTGATGTTAAACAGATATGCGGTCTAGGATGTAACACTTTTACCTAGAAGATACCTATTTACTCGGGATTAGAAGACACCTACATTGTACTTTAGCGGGAAGACAGACTCAGGCAAAGCGTTCCACGTTCTAAATATGTTAAACTAGAAAAATCACTAGCGCTTCAACTATAACACCTTTCAGTGCACCCAAAGTCATAGCTTTAAACCACTTTATGGTTTTAAATCCGGAGACTTATTAGCTCGTGTGGTTAGCTTGAGGTAGACTAGAGTACTTGACGCTGTGCTGGGCAGAGGACAAAAGACAATAGGCAAGACTTTAGTGGTTGGAACAAATTACCAGTGAACGAAGGCTGCGGTATTGTTGCGGAAATTGCTTTTAAACTTTTATATTAGTGTGTGTTTGTTGGTTGGTTCGTCATAGTATAACTAAACAGAACCTGATACTTTAAAACTAATTACAATATTACTTATATTGGAACTAAATAATTATTTTTGTGATAGACATTTCAAAAATTCGTATCAAACGCAGGACTCGAACCTTGCGTCTTCGGATTCGAGAAGGTTCGGGTCCTGCATTCGCAACGAATTTTTGAAACGTCTTTCACAAAAATAACTCTTTAAGAAAAACCTAGTGTGAGATGCACTATAAAATTAAAATCATTTCATTATATGGGCATTTTCAAGTAATTAGTAAATGATGATGACATAAGTATTATCCTTACTAATATTATAAATCCGAAAAGTTTGTTGGTTTGTTACTCTATCACGCGCCAACGAAGCATCGGATTGACTTGATTTTTGGCATGGATATAGTATAAAAGGCGGAAGGAGCTTTAGGATACTTTTTATCCCGAAAAATTTCATAGTTCCTGTAGGACAGGACAAAAACCCTCGAAAGCGAAACTGTCGCCACTATCACAAAGACGCTAAGTGATTAATTCCTATATGACGCTAATATGGACTAACGAAACGTCACAGCCAAACGTAATTAGATGACAGGTGACATTGTCTGCAGACTTCACAAGTAGCGTGGCAAGGCGACAAATTGTTTTTCTACCATTATATCCCCTTGAAGAGGAAATAAAGTATGGATTGAAAATGACAACTGACATTAAAATTGGATAAAATGTTATTTTCCCTCTGCATGCTACATGTTACTATGACGTTTAATACCAGGCCGTCATTTTGTCTGACATTAAAAATATTTTTAAATATTCTATCATTAGCGGTTAAACATGTTTTTTTATTCTACCTTTATGGTACAGAATCATCATACTTTAATATTATCAATCCGAAAAGTTTGTTGGTTTGTTCCTCTTTGACGCAGCAACGGAGCAAAAGATTGACCTGATTTTTGGTATGGATACCTATGGTTTAATAGACAGAAAGTGATAATAGGATACTTTTTATATCTCGAGAAAATTCGTGATTCCCATGGGATAGGACAATAACTGTTTCTCAGCAATGGAGCAACGGATCGACTTGATATTTGGGGTGGGCATAGTTTGGAAGACGGAAAGTGACATGGGATACTTTCCATCCCGAAAAAATTGTGGTTCCCGTAGGACTTAACGATAAATTTTTCTCAGCAACGGAGCAACTTGCCTTGGCATATTGCATGAATATAGTTTGAAAGACGAAAAGTGACATAGGCCACTTTTTATCGCAAAAACTTTAACAGTTCCCGTAGGATAGGATAAAAACTAAGTGAGTGGGCTGCGGTAGCAGCCGTCTAAGCGCCAGAAATAACCTGTCATGGCAAGTTTAGGACGTTCCCACATATTTCGCACTCCTTAGCGGCACTCAACAGCACTAGCCCAGACTCGGGCTCCATAACGGAGCTTGCGCTCTCGCCATAGTGACGGAGTGTTTCGGAGCACAAGACACATCGGCATCCACCACTCGGGACTAACCAGTACTGTACGTCAGACAGCATTCCAACGCCCTGGTCCCAGTGCAGTGGGTCAGTCATAGTAGCCCAGCGAGCGCCTGCCTCTTCAACTGCAGAGGGCAGTGAGAACGGCAATCGCGATACCGACACCTCTCTTCCCCTGCAGCCCCACTGCGTCTGCCAACACGTTGACGGCCTAGCGGAAGGTAGGGTAGGTGGCGGCACCCACACCACCAGTTCCATATATCCCACCGCGGCCCCTTATCCTCGGCTGTCATATCAGAGTCCAAGAAGCAGCCTTGCTTTATGAAACTAAGAAAGGTTATTCCCAGCAAGTAACTGGAGATAGAGAGACAGAAAAGAAGCCACACCCAGCGCAGCAGGAGGAGCTGGAGTTCATATGCCTGGCAGACGGAGCAGCACTAGAGCAAAATCTTAACCGAGAAATTAACATATTTACAGACGGCAGTAAAATTAAAGGGAAAGTTGGGGCGGCATTATCCATTTGGGATGATGCCGCTGAGATCAGTCCCGCAAGCTGAAATTGGCCGATTGGTGCTCTGTGTAACAGGTCGAGTTATTGGCACTTCTTGAGGCTACCGAAAAAGCAAAAATCTTTTGTGACTCCAGGTCTGCACTGGAAACGGTAGTTGGCGTATCTTCCCTCCATCCCTTAGCAGTAAATTCAAAGCTAACATAAAGTTACTACACGCACAAAATAAAATAGTGAAACTTTATTGGATTAAAGCGCACGCGGGGATGGAGGGAAATGAGAGAGCGGACCAGCTAGCAAAGGAAGCAGCACTGCACTCGAAGTGCAGATCTATTTAGGATAACTGCCCCGTTTCATTCGTCAAGCGAGAAATCCGAAAGGACTCTCTTGACGAGTGGAACCGGCGGTATCAGGATGGACACACAGCGGCGGTAACCAAAACATATTTTCCGGATGCAAGGGCGGCATACAAGATCGTAAGAGAAATAGCACCAGTGGGAATCATAACTCAAGTGCTGACGGGGCATGGTGAGTTTTCCCAATACTTACATCGATTTAAGTTGAGGGAAAGCCCATCGTGCATCTGTGAACCCACAAAAGAGGAGACTCCACTGCACATAATCTTGGAATGCCCAGTTTATGGAAAGCAGAGATTTGATTTAGAACAAAAAATTGGAATTAATCTAACACGAAAAAACCTTAGAAACAATTGTATCGAATTTTTGCACAAATATTTGTAAAAAAGCAATACTTAATTAGGAACAAGTAGGTATAAACTATGCTGTAACATTGTAATGTTTATTATAACTGCAAACAGCCAAAAACATTGAAATATAGGTATACTTAGTTTTTATTCATTTGTAATTAAGACCCCTGATCATGTCAGGGATATTTCGCGATATAATAAAAAAAACTCCTCGGATGCAGCGTCGCAAGAGCGGCACTGCAGCCCGCCTAAGTTGCGACACTCCTCATAAGGCATGCAACCTACCGGCCATCCTCTCAGCTGCTTTAGTTAAAAGCGGCTGAAACTCGAGTGCCAGCCTCTAAGCTTCCTTGGGGGAAAAGACCCAAAGAAGAGGGAGACTTCGAGCGCCGCCTTTTCAGCTGCCTCAGACCTCCCCCACGACAAGGCGGGAATACACGGGGGGGTTGTATATACACTCCAACCGTAACTTAACCAACAAAAGCATTCCTCTAAGGTATTTTGATATTTGTCAGTTAGGTTAGGTTTCGCAGCCGACATAAACATAAGCCAAAATCAAAATACAACGCGGGCGAAGCCGCGGGTAAAAGCTAGTTTTTACATAATTTTTTAAGTCACACAAGTTACAATACAAGAAAAATAAATTTCTGCCCTTGATACGATCTAATGAAGAAGTAAAGTATTAACTATAAATATAGGTATAATTTTAGTTTGAATTTCCAAAAATGCTTAGTAGACACCAAAATGTTTATAAATCAAAAATGATGATCTTGTTATAAAATTCTAAATCTAAATTTAATCTAAATGTTAAATTCTAAAAAATACGAAGGTGTGTTTATTAGTTTATTTGTTACACTTTCGAGCAATTGAACTTCAGGTTGTTCTGAATTATCGTTAATATTACGCGGGTAAAGCCGCGTCGAAAAATAGTATAGTACCTATTCTAACAAGTTTTTATTATTTTTTGCAAAAAATAGCATGACCGACTTCACCCGTGTACAGAATTCGCGAACATTTCGCAAGGATCGACGTAGCATTTTTCACATTATTGTTGATTTATCAAAAACAGCTCAGCCGATTTCAATAAAATTTAAATGGGACTAACTCCGAAGTATATTCTTTCCAAAAAAAAATATATTGAAATCGGACTATTATGAAAAAAGTTATGCGTGGTTATACATTAAAAAAATATATACGCGTAGAATTGAGTGCCTCCTCCGGTTCGTCGGTCAAAAAGCCAATTTTTATTAGTACTCAGTATCAAAATAATATACTTAGCAATATTTATTTCTTCTTCACTCTTAGATACAAACCACTCAACCTAAAGTTATTTAAATCCACAAACCCAAGCTTGACCGCCGATTACCAGCTTTATATGAAAGCTGTAAATCATTCAATAACTTAAACCAGAGGTTCTCAAACTGTGGCTCTATTTTTCAGCTAACGTCAACTGACGTGCGACGACAGCCTTTTGAGACGTTTGCCTAATAAAATAGCCATTAATAGTGACCGTTGCAAATTATTCCTTTCAAAAATTGAGCTATTGTGTATTATGACGTCGTAGAAAATAAACGAAAAAAGCCGATTTCTTTGACGGGAGAAAAGGTTTAAGGACTTCGTTTACTATTTACCAGGAACAAAACTTAGATATTCAGAAATACAACAAAAAAATCTGATCCATAAAAAATCCCGAGTTAATAGGTATCTTGTAGGTAAGCGTGTTACACCCTAGACCGCATATCTGCTTAACTGCAGGCAGTGTGTAGTCAAACGCAAACCTAAATGAAATAAAAAATAATTAAGTTTAAGATTTAATTGTATGTTTATATGGATTGCTGTCCATTTGTGTATCGTTAGCCATGGTGCTAATTAGTATTAGTATACATATTACAACAAACTAGCGCCAACACAATTATGTATACTAACCCATCCAGCTAGTTTACAGCGAACTTAAATCTTTATAGTTCATGGCAGAATACATATCGCATAAAGATAAAGATAAGATAAGATATTATTTAATGTCATCAAGTAGTTCATAGAAAGTTTGGAAGCCGCTGACTTGAACCTTTTTGCGTTGGATCGGAGAACGTATGAACTATGAACTATAAAATTGAAGTATTGCTTCTTATCGTACAAAAGGGCTCCATATCTGGTTATGGCCGTCCAACAAAAGAGTCTCGTAAAAATTGCAAATAAGCTGGTTTTATATGGATGGCTTTCTGACAAAGACCGAGGTACCTGAAAATTGCGGTATTGAAATTATTACAGTAAATAAGTTACCGTAAATGTAGCTTGTGACTTTTGATACGAGTTGAGTTCTTAAATGCCTCAAGAGGATCGTGAATCGACCATTGTTTTCGCGTTTTCTGTCGAGAAAATTTTCGGTACATTTTTGATAAAATTTACGTTCCGGGAGAAAACTATTTTCACCCCTTAAATTGCACAAAATGCAACTTTTAAGTGTCGATCGCTTGAGTAAGAAACATTGCACGCGCTTACGTCTATTTTTTCAACAAAGTTTTTAGAGTATATTTAATTTTCCGACAAGCTTTTGCGTAAAAATATGACTTTAAGGTCATTTGTAAAAAACTATTAAAACTAAGACGTATATTCAAGCGATTCAAGTGCTGATTACAGGAGAAAAAAATCACTCAAATCGTATATTACTTAATTTTAGATAGCAGCTTTTTGTTTTTGTATGGTTAAGTTGGCGCTTCGCGATTGCTTCAATCAAAGTATAAATTAATTTTCTGCTGTTATTAATCAAACATTTTCAAGACATATAACAGCTGTAAAAATATGTACATTCATTGTTTACAAATGATTTTAATAAATTGTAAACGTTTTGATCTTAATTAAACTTTAATAAATAACTTCATAACAGGTTTCAGATAGATAGATTTATTCTAGGTCTAAATAGGTACTCTATTTTTGGTTACAGTATTGCTTTCCATCTGGCGAGTCGGTGGCTAAATCTAGACCTATTTAAAGTATAAAAATAATTGTGCCGATATAAAAACAGCTTTGTAAATTTTGCCTGTTGTTAAAAGTTCATTTGACCACCCGAACGGTCTTCTCTGTAACAAAGCATCTGATTCTAAGTAGTCTAAGTAGTAAACTGCTTAATAACTTTATTGAATGAATTTCAGTCCTTTTAAATTTATGAACATCTTCGTTGTAATGAGATGGATGGGTAGGATTTATTATATCATAACAATATGGAACCTTCTCGATTTATGACGTCATCTGGCGATTTTCGCTTACCTTTGAAAATGTATATTAGTACTTTTATTACGGATGCCCTAAACCGATAAACTGTTTACAAAATTGAGAATTAAATTTGAATAGGGTACACACATCAATATTTATAAAGCTAGATTACCACATTTTTTGGCATATAAGTGATCTAAGTATTTGAAAATCTTATTGTTCTATCCATTTTGCATACTACGTACTAGGTATGACTTTTGTCAGTGTCCTAATTTTACAATGTTCTTCTTTTCAATGTTAAAAAGTTATTTTTAGAATTTTAGACCTTTACCTTATTTAGATTTTTACCGACTTCCAAAAAGGAGGAAGTACTACTATCTTCGCCTGTATGTATTTGTTTGCGTATGTTTCTCGATATTTTCGCCAATTGTGAACCGATTTAAAAAAATCTTATTCATTTCAAAAGAGTATGCTCCCGAGGTGGTTTCATTTAAATTTAATCGAAATCGGCTGAGCTGTTTTTGAAAAATCAACAATAATGTGCATGTCACATCGATTCGTGCAAACTATTCGAATTATTCTGTACACGGTGGAAGACGGTGTTGCGATTTTTTTCGAAAAATCTTTATAGAATGTTAAGATTTGTTGTATATTTTAGATTTAATTGGTTCAGGCTTTCGATGGGCAACCGTGGGTGGCATTTCCATCTGAGCGCTACCGTGGCTCGGATGAGACGTTAAATTATAGGTCCCGGTCCTTTTAACCGTTTAGTTATGTCAGAGGCTTTCAGGCAGCTTAAAAACTCAGACACCAGGGCAAACCACCTGGTCTGTATGAACTTACTAGGTTTGATTTTACAAAGATTTTTTAAGACGAAATTTCATAGATGTCAAAAAGTTACTTTCAGAATGTTAGACTCAAACAAAAGCCGCTTTCATATAATGTTGCATTTCTCCGAGTTCTCAGTCCACAAGTTGGAGAACTAAACGTTTGTGAGCGTCTCGAGGGTCCCACAGACAGGCGATTGGCTTTGAAGTCTAGACAATGGATGGCAATAAGCACACTCCTCACTTAGCAAGATCTGAAGCAGACACTCGGGAACTTGCTATTGGAATGTGTCAGCGCTCAGTTGATGCATCTATGAGAGAATTATTCAAGTTTCTGTTACCGCAAATACGTAGTCAGGGTACCGTCTTATCCAAGTTAAGTTTGGTATTTTAAAGGATTTTTCTGAACGAGCTGTTGGATTGTCTTTTCTTGTCGATTCTAAGACAACAGTCGACTGTTGTCAGACTCTGATATCTGCACTCTAAATCAAAAATAAGAAACGTGTAGGTACTGATGAACACAAGCTATTTTCTGAGAGCAATTGGGCCATAATATACCTTTACCTTATCAGTTCAGCTATGGAATAATGGATTCACATGTTGGCAGCATATGAGTTTTGAAAATTTTCGTCACCGAAATACCAGCGGAGTAAAAATTCCAAAAAAAACATTGAAAATAAATATCAAGATTAGTTTTCCCACATCGTGACTTTTTTTTTTACTATCACAAGAATGTCACCAAATATACATACCTACTGATGATTGCGTGATAACTATTTTCGCAACAAAACTAACCAAATTTTTCCTAATTCAATTTCTCAATGTAACTGTATCGCTACGAAACATAATTTAATCCGTCAACGAAATAATATCCGTCTAAAACTTTCCCAGTTCCGTGCCCGAAATTGACTCGACCAAAATGCCGTTCTATTCACAAATTACTTAAAATTAGTCATCGCTACGAGCGATCTCATTTCCAGTACCCTCATTATAATGTTGTTAGTAACATGTACTGAATATAATTTTGTATTAGCATTTAATTTTACGGACTGGCGGTCCGCGTCGATTTTGATACGTTCCCAAACAGGTAGAGTTTTATTACTGTTTTTCTCAAGATCATTTTAATTTAAGTGTAGAAATCTACCTTTTAATTTTAAGACTACAATTTTACGTGTAATCTAGATTACATCATTATAACCATCTTAGAAAACATTCGGACATACCTTATATCTACTTAATTTTTTTAAATAACTGGTTGGTTGCAGGTTAGTCTCAGTGACTTCCTTTAGATATATAGGAGTACAATTTTCGAACGGATAGAAATTGACTTACTCGCAGAATACCTCCTGCGTGCACAACTTAGATTGTCAATATTTGTTCTTGCTCATATTTGGTTTTTCATGTGATCACCGCGTGAGAGCATAAACGTGTATCGAAAATCATAGTTAGTGCAAGCTACGCTATTCTATCATCTTAAATCATTTGTATATCAAATAATTATTTTTTGCAAAAAATGGCAAAACCGCCTTCCATCGTGCACAAAATTCGAATGTTTCGCTCGAATTTTTACATTATTGTTGATTTTTCAAACACGGCTTGGCCGATTTCTGTAAAATTTAAATTAGACCACCTCAGGAGAATACCCTTTTAAAATGAAAAATAATTTTTCATTGGCGGAATTATTGATGAACATACACAAAAAAATACATACAAACGAACATGGAACCTCCTTTTTGGAAGTCGGTTAAAAATATAGGTCCAAGAAAACTACATGCAACAGGGACAAAACGTCATATGATTTAACGACCTATGTTATAAGACATATCATACATTAATATATATAGATTGGAACATTCCAGAACCATAATATGACCCCATAAGTGGTTTTTCTCTGCATACTGTGTTTCTAGATCACTACAATTTTTTAGATTAGTGAATGATTTCAACCCCTGATACTTATATCGTACAACTACACAAGTACCTACATAATTATGAATCAGCTTGGGTGTCTTCTTTTGAATAAGTTACGTCTAGTACCAATTAAATGTTATAGCACATTTTAACAGAATACATAGGTGTGACTACTTATTAAGTGTCTATTTGACCTTTAAATGGGGTCATGCCATGTACACCGTAATTGAACTTTGAGAATATTAACGGTTGCTATTATAGATAATTATTTTTTTAAGGAATAAAATTAAAAATAGATACTTTTGCATTATTTATACACAGAAACCTATTACTTTTAATAAGATAAGACTTTATTTAATAGAGTATTCGCTTTCTAATGTGTGTTAGCATATACCTACGAAGAGCCAAAATATGGAACGCATTACCTTACTAAAGAACAATATAGGTGTCTTCAAATAAATAAAATATGTATATTCTTGGTGAATGAACTACACCCTACATTGCTTGTTACATCTGCTTAACATCAGGCAGAAAGTATATAGTCAAAATATAGGTATAAACATTATTTCTTTTCCAAATTTATATTTTCAAAGTCTATAAATTATTTCTACTCCAATACGATTCATCATCATTCAATAACTAAAATTAAAATGATCGGTATAATAATATCATGATGAGATAAACAACCATGAAAATCCGTAATCTAAAAATAATGATAACTCTTCAAATATTCCAAATCCCAATTATAATCCGTTTAGGTGAGCAAATCTCGATGTTCTTGGAATTGATACCTCATAGGTAGTGTGGAGGAAACACAACCAAACATTACAAAGTTATGAGGCTGTTTCACCATCTCCTGATAAAATAAATATCTGCCGAATACAACTTCTATGACTGTAAGAAAGTATAGCTAAGAAATAATAATTTTACTGTTCAACATTTAACTAAGAAATACAGTATTTATTTTGTGACAGTATTTATTTCATAATTTGAATTACGGTTTATAATTGCTTGACATATACATATTGTATAAATCAATACATGTAATATTATTTTAAACATTAAAATTGCAAAAAAAAAAAGGAATTAAGAAAGATAATATCATCATAATATCGTTTGTTCAATATCCACAGTTCACAAAACCTTAAGAAAAAGATCTTAAAACCGGATTGCACACGTCTTAATCTATAGATTGCAAAAAATAAAGACATTTGCTAAACCTAAGATTAACCGTGCAGCGATATCCATTCGAAAATTCTTTGAGTAAATTTTTTTGAATATCAAAAAAATAAGGCGTATTTAACTGATGAATAAATTTTATCAACGAAATAGTAAAACCAACTTTTTATATAGCAGTTTAAAGATTGTTAAACGCTTATTACGGATAATCGCGAGGGTGTAAGCAACCATGACGCCGAGTCATTATGAAAAGATACTTAATTTATATAATAAAGAATTTAGATTCATAAAACGGTTGATGACATAATGGGATAGGTAATTTTGGGTTGGTGTATGTGAAGATCGGCAATGCTCACGGGTAGGGTTGTCAGTTAGAAAATACACTCGCGTACTTATTACTACCTAGTACTATATTTACTAAAAAATATTGTGTTTTTAACCCTTGACGCAAATAAGCATGAACTTTGACGTGTCTGTATGTTTGTGTGTGTGTGTGTGTGTGTGGGTGTCTTTTTTGTTTGAAGTGTGAATTAATCGGGAGTGTTCATAATACTAGCGACCCGCCCCGGCCACGCACAGGCAGTTGTATTATACAAACCTTCCTCTTGAATCACTATCTATTAAAAAAACGCATAAAAATCCGTTGCGTAGTTTTAAAGATTTAAGCATACATAGGGATAGGGATAGGAACAGAGAAAGTGACTTTGTTTTTAACCCCCGACGCAAAAGAGGGGTGTTATAAGTTTGACGTGTCTGTTTGTCTGTCTGTCTGTGGCATCATAGCGCCCGAACCACTGAACCGATTTCAGTTTAGTTTTTTTTGGATGAAAGGAGACTTAATCGACGGTGTTCTTAGCTATGTTTTATAAAAATCGATTGAGCCGTTTAAGAGTTATGGTGGGTTAAAGTGGGGATGGAAGAACCAAAATTCTACAAATGTGCCCAAAATGGTTGTCAAATGAAAAATAAGATATTGGTAGGACTCTGTCTAGTCTGTCAGGGGTTTTTTAAATTTTAAATTTAAGTTTTTATACTATGTAGTTATGTTTCATTAATATCGGTAAGTACCTACAGCTGTTTTAAAGTTTTGTTAGCTGCCGTAGGAATCTTATTGCGTTGGGGTTTTTTAAAATTTGTAATTTAACCTTGTTATTATTCTTAAAATGTGCAAAAACATTTAAAACATACCTTTTGTTTCGACTTGGTTTCTAAGTTTCTTTACAAGTTCTGTAATGAATATCACAGCTAGTTTTTAGATGAGTTACCGCGGATAGCATTCCGGTCAAAACTTTATCGTAGTTCAGATGCCCTTTGTAATGGTTATGACAGTTTTATAATCTTTATAAGACGCCTTAGACTTCACAGAGAACAACCTTGTTATCTGATCTGTGTTAGATTTTCACGGTATAGCTATGTCATAAAGGTCTACCTTAGACCAGGTAGACTAAAAACTGACACCAAGGTCATCCAAAAGTATATCAGTACTTTCTTTCTTTGCTATTACAATTATATTTAATAAGTTTAATAGCAACGAGAGTATTTTTTTAACTTTTGAATAAAATTAAGTAAACCTATTGTTTACCATTAGTTTTATTTGATGTAACATCTGGAATTGTCAAACAAACTATGTATGTACCTACGAATGTTGAGATACGATATGTTCAAAGGTTTATTGACTTTGCTTCTTATAGCTCAACATAATATCAAACTAAATCCACCTCGAAGCCTGGCAACCCACCTCATGAATAAATAATATGGAATCACAATTTGGGTTGCCATTAAGCAATTATGCCGTTGTTACCATTATGTTTTTGAAATGCTTTTAATTTTTTATTAGACTAAATTATCGTGAGCCAAAGGTGTCCGGCCAATGCCAATATAAACTGTAAGCGATTAAATATCAATCAGGTATGGGAAGAGATATTTTCTTCTGGAGCCGGAGTCCTTGGCATTTAACACTAATTGGGCTGATAGGTGAAAAAAATCTAATAGATTTGTTTGTTTTTAGATGACTGTTTTTATTACCAGTTTAAAATATTCAACTTTTGAGTTATTAATTTATTCTTCGAGCAAATATCTATAGAGTCACAATCGTGCAACAAAAGTGTAGGTACGAGCCAATATAATGCCCAAGCTTCGTAGCGGAAAGGCTTTTTAGCAAGTCGTAAGGCGATTGTTAGCCGACTACAACGCTGCGCGACGCTGAAGTGCTCGGTTACAAGGAATAATTAGGTGACAACGTCAAGATTCGAAAAAACGGCTCATTTTGAATGATTTCATGTAAATGTCTAAGTTGCTATGTATGACGGCACTCGGACATTTTTTACCAATTTCACTTAGGGACTGAGCCGAAATTTGCTCATAGAATTTTACTATAAGTGTGGTACATTAACAAAGGTGACTTTCAATGTAGAATACTCGTAAACATGTACCATCTAAGTAAGAGTGCTACATTGTAAACAGCGTCTCTGTTTATCTGATAGGATCTGGTCGAATTCCATTTACACTAGTGTTTGTACTGTAATTTTAATGTGAAATAAAGACTTTTTGAAATTGAATTGAAAATTGGTCGAATTCCATATCATCTGTTATCGTCATGCGATATGGTTGGTCAACCGTGAACTTAATCGCAAAAAATGTACATCTATTTTGGAAAAAATATTATTAAAAAGAGGAAGGAAACTTATGCTCTGCAGAAGACTGAAAATGATGATGCTCATGATCCTTCATATAACTTTTAATATTTTTAATCAATATCTTTCCTGTTTTAGTTCACAGAAGATTACACACTAAAGTCCAATCAATCGGCTCATTTTGTACAAGATTATTTGTAATTTACATAAAGATCAGTTCACACAGTCCTGCGACATAATGATAGTATTTATATACCCTTCTCTCTACTCATAATGGATTTTTGTCCTAAAATCATAATGAGCGTCCAAACGATATTTGGTATAAGTATTGTAATATTATGTTGAAAAGTATCTACAGGAGTACAGGGTGTAACCTAAAGTTGCATATTGATATACAAACGGATTGTCACATAAAACCTCATGGAAATAGATATATTTTTATGAGGATTGCCAAATACTTAATAATTCTTATCCAAAAAAAAAAAACTTCAAGGTATTACCGTACCGTTTTTTAGATATATCTAAGATTCAATCCAATTTATACCAAAAATATAAATATAGAAACTCTAAATTAAAGAAACTGGAAATTGTAAATTAAGTAAAAAAAAAATGAAGTAAAAATAATATTTTTAAATAAGATAACCTTTTTGTTGTTAAACCTTAAAACTTTTTGTTTTACCTAATTCATGAAGTGTTTTTTTTTTAGAATTTCGTACCCAGAAGGTAAAAACGGGACCCTATTTTTAAAACTCCACTATCATCTACCACGCTGACCCAGTACGGATTCTCGTTTGTTGATATCCATTAAATTGTATCACGTAAAATGATTTTATTATTTGGCGGACAGATGGACAGAAGAACAGAGATTTCAGTTCACATACTTTCAACACTCTGTCGGCTTTCCTGTTTTTTAAGACATATAATCTAAAGCTTTTTACAGGCAGAGTGAATATGTCTGTGTGTTTCATTTTTGCTCACAATGCCGCTTACCATATCAAGCGTAGAGTTGGTGGTCAAGCTCGCGTTAAAAAACACCCTGTATTCGATACACAAATGAATACTTTCCGGGGTCCAACTAAATGAAACGTTTGGAAACGGTTCGTGATCACAGTTTTTACGAACGACCTTTTAGTAAATCGCGTCGTAAGTGTAGGTTCCTTCCCCCTATTAATGTTTGGGGGAAATTATATTAAATGAGCATTTCGGGACAGAATTTTAATAGTATTTTGGGCTTTATTCATTTTTGATTTTGGATGAGTATTCGGTTTGGTATTTTTATCTACATGAATAATAAATAATTCAGGTTTTATGATATAACACGCCATGTCAAAAGCTATTTTATATATATATTGCCAAATATGTTTCGATCTTCAAGATGCTAGAGGTAATCTAATTTTGTTTACAAAAACTTATTTTGTGTATGAATTAAACTAGTACAGAATTAATTTTGAAATTTTTACACAAACTTCATAAATTGTGTGAGTGAAGTCATGAATGATTACGCAGTTGCATATGTTCACTAGTTCAAATAGAGAGCCTCTCTATATTATTAACACATTCAATACTTAGCTTATAAATAATTCTTACTCATTAAAGGGCTTCCTTCTTGCAATGAAATTCAGTAATAAAGCGAGTTTTATTATGCATAAGCATAAGAAAACAAAAATGCATTTGATCCTCACACATAAAATAAGTAAACAATTTTTGTTAATTGTGCATTACCACCAAAGTTCTGATTTCACATTCAGCTCCATCCCAAATTCCAAACTCATACCTGAGCTGACTCATTCAGCCCCAAAAATCAATCAAAAACCTCATCTCACCCGACTTCACGTTGCAATAAAATTAAAGCCGCAGACAAATGACAGTCAATCTCAAGTAAAACCACGTCATTTGCGAGATCCCGCAACAATGCAAGTACTAAATAAGTTACGGTCGTACTCATTACGCCCTTTATTTCGATCTCGTAGGAGACAAAGCCATGGGGTTCATTATATTCATAAATGCTGATTCCGATGCTTGGCGCGCATATTTGATTTTGTTGGGTTATTAAATTCGAT
This sequence comes from Hypomecis atomaria, assembly GCA_964007245.1. Classification (NCBI taxonomy): domain Eukaryota; kingdom Metazoa; phylum Arthropoda; class Insecta; order Lepidoptera; family Geometridae; genus Hypomecis; species Hypomecis atomaria. The sequence continues at coordinate 16,345,023 of OZ023291.1, forward strand.
ACAGGGGACGCGAGCTCTGTTTTTGTATCAGTTTTGAATAAATTTCTTTGAATTATTACCATTGTACGCTTTGTATGTTTGGACACTGTTTTAAATAATACTTTTCAATATAAATAACATGATCTTTTAAAAAGTGGCAGTTTCTTTTTAAGGTTCCGTGCCCAAAGGGTAGAAGCAGGACCCTATTACTAAGACTCCGCTGTCCGTCCGTCTGTCTGTCTGTCACCAGGCTGTGTCTCATGGACCGTGGTAGCTAGAGAGTTCAAAATTTCACAGATGATGTATTTATGTTGCCTCTATAACAACGAATAGAAATAAAATAAAATAAATATTTTGTAAACACTACTACAAATAGAATAAAATAAATAATTAAGAGGGATTCCATACAACGAACGTGATTTTGTTACGGGTTTCCCATACGATACGGAACCCTTCATGTGCAAGTCCGACTCGTACTTGGCTAATTTTATTTAATACTAGCGACCCGCCCCGGCTTCGCCAGGTGTATTATACTTATAAACCATTCTCTTAAACCACTCTATCTTTTAAAAAAACCGCATCAAAATCCGATGCGTAGTTTTAAAGATTTAAGTATACATTAGGACAGACAGCGGGAAGCGACTTTGTTTTATCCTATGTAGTGATAGTGATTAGTAAGACTTAATAAATGCTAATTTAGTACAGCTTATCGTTGTGTGATATAACTAGCTAAAGGTTTGATTAGTCTTAGTAAGTGTGTGGTAAAATATTATGTTTGATTGAAACAAAGTACAAGTGAAGACTAATATTCGTACTTCGCGTAGTTTGGTTAAGGTGTTTGTCAGCGATTACCGAGATTAATATAAATAGCTTAAGAACGGATAAACCGTCTAGTTTCTAATACAACATAGTTTTATTTACCTTACGCATTGAAATACAGGAAATAGAACTTACCTATAAAGTATACTTTGTTGAACTTACCTACAAAGTGTACTTTGTAGGTAAGTTCTATTTCCTGTATTTCAAGATCAATCTCACACCACTGGCTTTTCGGTGAAGTTAAACATCGTGCGGCAACCTGCATACGTCCGTAGAAGAAATTCGATGGCGTATGTGAATCCACCGACCTGCACTGGGCCAGCGTGGTGGATATGGCCCAATCGCCCTTCGTGGGTAGGCCTACGTCCTGCAGTGGACTATTAAAAAGGCTGGTACAGTACAGTAAGATCAATCTCGTCCTATATAATCTCGGACAATCGTCGTTTCCATCTCCCATTATCGAAATGCATTAGAATTATCGACTTTCATCGGATTCATTATACATTCATTACGATCACAATGCATCTGTAGGTGTCGATAGATATAAGATACGGTGCGGGGGCGAACTTATAATGTTATTAAAATTTACTACCGGGGTAGATGAACTATTGTGTGACATCGGGTGGTGTACTGTTGATCTATGCCTCTCATCTATTACTTCACTGTGACTCGTGTTATTGAGATTTACTTTCGTTTTGACAGTGGTCATAACAATCTCTACGACCTCTTGCAAGTTACCTCGAATAGGGACTTTTATTTTGGATTTTAATTTTGGAATTATTTTATTATGGAAACTAACGTGGTTTTCACAAATTTCAAAGTTTTATATATTTAGTGCATTGAGAGACGGCTCCGCGTGCCAGTACTCGAATTGAGAAAGATCGCCAAATGCGATCGAAACTATAAAAAAAAGTTCGGCTGTTCAGAGAATGCGTTCCTGACACGTCATCTTGAAAAAATGTTTTTGGCCGATATCTCGGAAACTATGTACTTAAGTGCAAAAAACATTAAGATCATTATTGTAGAAAATAAAATTTCGCATCTTTTGTTGCCAGTAAACTTTTTTGTAAAACTTACCGTTTACGATTTATGGCCCATTTAATGAAATTTGATGACGTGTCAGGAACGCATTCTCTGAACGGCCAGACTATATAGTTGTACTATGTAATGACTGTTAAAAATAAAAGTGAGTAGAATCCTGTGATATAAAACATTGAAAAGACTTTTGATATGTTTAGTCGTACTTAAAGGGAAATTTAGGGAATAGTAAGTACCTATATAAAATTCTGATGTCTTGGAATGGCGACTGATGATAAATTATTTGATTGTAACAATCTAAAGATATTGATAGCTTGTTTACATTTTTCTTTGGCTTGATTATTTTTTTAATTTTGGCTATTCGTTCATATGAAATTTAGACTTGACATGATTTAGTTTAAAAAATATTTTGCCAAGGTTTTTGGACAGTCTTATAGCGTAGAAGTATTATGAATAATCACTTATCTAGCTAAAAATCATTGCAATAAAAATAAGTCACGGCAAACCTTAACAAGTTTTACTTTCATGTAACAATCTCTTGTTTAGTAGGGTGTCAAAAAATACAATGACTCCAACTTAAACTGTGCGATTCAGCGTCACAAAAACACAACCAGGATTTTAATCACAGCTCATCATAATTACGGCATAGAACATCCAAAACCTAAATAACCTGCCATCAGCTTTTCCATTTTAATAAATAATCCCACTTCCTAGCCGTAGCGCCGTGAAAACAAAGCAATAGGAAAAATCCACCCCGGTGTTTCCGCACGAAGGAACCCTCTAGTGGGGAGCTTAACACGAGACCTACAACTCTAGTGCTCCGGCGACTCATTAGGGGACAAGGTGGGGCCCTGAGGGGCCTCCACGTTGCAGAGGGTTCCTCAGTTCTCGAGAATGTTTCCTAACCTCACGCACACATTTCGACTGTAGTTTATTTATAGTGTGTGGATTTATTCGTAGGTTTGGTTGTGTTTTGACGTTGTTTTGCGAATTAAGGTCAAAGTAATAGAGGCCGTAGCCTAGTTGTCATCATATTCAGTCCTAGGACGTCCACTATGAGATAGTGACCTACAACTCTAGTTCTCTATCGACTCATTAGGGGACAAGTTGGGGCTTTGAGGGACATTTCGACTGTAGTTTCTTTAATAGTGCGTAGAATTATTTGTATGCAGATTTTTTTGGATTTTAGTAAGCTGGGCTAGAAATCAAGTTCAGATACATTGAGAAAATCTTCTGTTGGACATAAATCTGCATAATACATTAACGTCAACAAGATCCACTCGTTTAACGTCATGGTCCCTCATCCTTGTACGATCTGTTGAATCTAGAACTGATACCTACTAGATTTTGAACCGCAATAACATCTAGTGGTAATTAATATTGCAAAGCTGTTGAAGCGTTAATTTGCGGCCTTTTAAAGAAATATGGCTAACGTAATTAGGTATAAAAACTTTAATCTGATTTCTGACGTTCTCGATTGCTAACAAGCTGTAATCGTGACTCTTACAATATATTGATACTTGAACTATTCAAATCTTAATTAATTTTAAATGACTACTGTGTTTTTTCTATACATTTTTATGGAAAAACTTTGTTTAGTGTTGCGAAAAAAAGATGGTTCAGCATTTATCCCAGATCGTATTGCAAGTTTAGTTAAGTCCCAAGATTGTGTCCCTTGCTTCGAAAAAATATCTGTAGAGTCACAATCATGCAAAAATAGTGTCCGAGCCAAAACCAAACTCCATAGTGGGCAGACTTATTAGTTAGTCGTAAGGCCATTGCAAGCCGACTACAACGCCGCGCGATGCCAAAGTGCTCAGTTAAAAGCACTAATTAGGTGACATAACGTCGAGATTCGAGAAAACGGGTCATTGTTCTATGACGGCGCTCGGACGTTTTTTTACTACTTTCACTTAGGGACTGTGGCTCTGTAGATATTGGCTCGAAGGTTCCTTGCATTTCTGTACAAATATCATCACATCTATTGACCACAATCTCATAATCAAAATCTAATGAAATTTAACTACTTCATATTTTTTCATAATTATATTCTTAATAATTATAACTATACTCGTCGCAACCTCCAAAACTATGCACGTCGTATTTCTGCGCGAATATAATCACAACCAAAATCCAATGAAAATTTAATTACTTATAAATTTTCGCGCATATTTTTACGAAAAAAACGTTGTAGGAAAAAGATGGCTATCCTCCCATTTTGCATTGCAAGTCTTCCTCATTAATTCCCTTAAGTATAGTTAAGTCGCAAGTTCCGAAAATATGTACCTAGTATTTTTGCTTAAATATGATCACAACTACTGACAGTAAAAAATAATTTAATTCAGTTACTTATATATTTTTTCATATATTCCGGAAAAAACGTTGCAGGAAAAAGATGGGTTAACATTTTCTCCCATGTTGCATTGTAAGTTTTCCCCTAAGTATAGTTAAGTCTCAACTTCCAAGAATGTGTGCCTCGCATTTCTGCGCGAATATATCTCAGTTTGCAGCCTGTTAATTTCAAATTGTCTTAATTTGTTTTGTAGGAACAGCACATTTGTTTCGGTGTCTCTCGGGTGTTTCTGGATGCGAGTGCGACATAACTCGTGTTGTCTCGCCGCGTTTGTTATGTCTCAATTAAAATTGATAGACCTTTTGTTTATATTGCAAGTATTAGATAATGAAACTTAGTAACATGTGTAATATTTACATTTAGGGGCTGATTCATATAATCAGATATTCTAGTGACATGTCTGATTATATGAATTAGCCCCATAATGTAAATCTTACACATGTCACTAAGTTGAACTAATACTTGAATTAATAATGAATGAATAATTGAAACTGAGACCTACTTAACTGGTATAGACTGAGTTTTTTTTAAAAAAAGCTGATTTTAAGCAACCGCGAATCTATGTTTTTAAAAAAATGCTGAACGTTAAAAACTCAAAACTCTTAATTAATTAGTTCTATATCTTACGCGCTATGGCTTCTTAGAAATTTTTGTAAATAATACATTTTAGTAATGTTGTCCTAGGAAAGACGGATGAGTTGTTTACACTGATCATACTCCATCACTGAGTCACATTGATCAAACAGTCTAATTTATACAATCCTCACATTACCACCCCTCACTAGTCTAACCAAAGAATGGTAGAACAAATTGGAATTGTCATGTACGTCTGCCTAATGTCGCTAAATATGTGAGCAATGATTTTTAAAAGATTTATATATAGGTCTTGCAAGCATATTAAATTTACTAAAACTTTAGTAGGAATACCTACGTAAAGTACATTTTATTTTATGTAAGTATAAGATCATACTTGATTGCTTAGTAAATTATGCAAAACTCATCAAAATTGTATATTTTTTATCATTATAATCATGACTCGGGGCTGGAAAATATCTTTTTATAAATAACCTTAGCAACGCCACATCTGATGATATTTTTGCGCGAGACAAAATATCCAAATACCTAGAATATGGAACTAAACCAAACCCACAGCTACATAAATGCCATGTATTCAATCTAATTCTTATTTTTTTTCCTATATCAATAGTATTAAAGCGGACCGTAAAAAACAGTACATTATAAACCGTAATTTGTTTGTGTTACATAAACAAAACTTACTTACATAAGCCAAAAAAAAAACTAACACTGGCTACCTACACAACAAACATGGTTTTATTTTCACGGTAAATCAGCCCTATTATTTCAGCACGATGGTGACTGCGAGTGCGAGCAAAAACATATAATTTAGGTTGGCCTTTCCAATTAATAAGTTATTCCACGGGTCTTCCACTTACTTCTACCCTGTCGTTAGCCCAAACCTCAGACAAATCTGTTGGATAGCGTCCATCGGTCTTAATACGAGGATCATGATATAGATTGATAAGCAACCCTAGTGTTAGGTGCAAAGACTTCAGCTTTATATAGACACGGCAAAATGGATATTTTTTTGCATAAGTAAGCAGCACAATAGACTGGGTAAAAAAAAACATTATTATTCCGTTACTTATATTAGGTATCAAAAATTATGGTGACACCTATTATTTATATATATATTATTTTATATGTTATTTATTATATCAATCAAACAATAAATGAAAAAGACAAACCTGGTCAAAGTTCGGAAGTGGGGTCTCGTGAAGTCACTTTTACGAGATAATTATTTTTCACAATAATAGAAAAACCGCCTTCCATCGTGTACAAAATTTGAATATTTCACTTGAATTGTTTACATATCTGTTGATGTTTTAATAACGGATCAGCCGGTTTCGGCTGATCAGTTATTTTATCGAAAATATTCGAGCTCTAATACAACGCCATAACATTCAAGCTATCATTATCAGATGCAAATAGTCTTACATTTGGAACTGATGAATACTGTTTTATTTTTTTACTATTACTTTACCTACAATTTATATTCCAAAAATAATGTCCTACACTTTCATAGCTCTATGCTCTGTACCCTGTCATTACTTAAAAGGATTACAATTTTATCCCATCTGATGGGTCCGGGTTCCCTGACTCCAGCCTTCTTAGCTATTGATTGATGTATTGGCAATTTCACAGACATCTCGAAAAAGGCTAGTATGACAATCTAGGCACAAGAAAAATATTTATCAAGGAAAAAGTACAAAGAAATTTAGCTTTAGCAAAATGTATTGTTATTTATCTAACGGGAATACTAGGTCAGAATTAGTCAAGTGAAAAGAAAAAAATATTTTTTTATAGAATTAGCGTTTATCTACCATCTCGCCTGATGGTTTGCGATGATGTTTAATTATGGAAACTAGCGTGGTTTTTGCACATTAGTGTGTTATACTGTGTTATACTTTAATTAAAATATGCGACGATATATTTTCATTATTCCAATGATCAATTGCTGTGATCATATTTATTTAATTTCTAGTTCGTACCTAAACGGTAGAAACGGTGCCAGTTTTTTAAAATTTACATGTATATGGATGTTATACTGCTTGCTTTTTAGTAACGAATCAAATCATAATTTGTTTTTTGTCAAAATATTGTCTTACAATGTAGATGTTAAAGAAGCAATAGAAGAAGAAAGATAGATTATTGGATTCCACCAACCCGCATTGGGCTATTGAGGTGAATATTGCCCAATCACCCTTCAAAGAGAAGACTTCAGCTGTTGATAAAATTAATAGCCCAAAACAATACACAGTGTCTGAGTTTAATACAATTATGTTCTAATATAATAGGCAGTTGAAATGGCAATGGGCAGGGCACATAGCGCGGAGGACTGATGACCGATGGGGTCGAAAAGTTCTCGAGTGGAGACCACGTACCGGCAAGCGCAGCGTAGGACGTCCACCCACAAGGTGGACGGATGACCTTATTAAGACCGCAGGTTCGCGTTGGATGCAAGCCGCTTCCAACCGTTCTTATTGGAGATCCATAGGGGAGGCCTATGTCCAGCAGTGGACTTCTTATAGCTGATGGATGGAAGGAAAATAGGCAGGTAATTAAAATACAACAACCAGCCTGCGTCGAAAAGTGACAAGCTGATTCTTTGAGATAAACCTAGTGTGGAATGCACTATAAAATTAAAAATCATTTCATTGATTTAGGAGTGCGCCATCTCTCTTCAATATTCAGAAGTTCTTATAACTTCAGTTGAGTGATAACCTGTCTAATACGGGTATCACAGGTGGCGCCGCCAACGCTATAAGTTGGTTAAAATGATAAACACAATACAAATTCGGCGCGAAGGCAGCATAGCGAATTAGCTCAGTTGGCAGAGCGTCGGGCTAGTCTAAATCCGAAGACACAAGGTTCGAGTCCTGCATTTGCGACGAACTTTTGAAATGTTTATCACAAAAATAACTCTTTAAGCTGATTCCTTTTAATAGAGTCATCATCGACCGTCGCCAATCAGCCGAGACCATCAAAAGCATCCAAAAGTCGTGAATCGGTGGAACACGAGCGTGTCCACACATCCTCCCGTACCTAATTGAGACATTTTACACGAAAGGATGTGATTATGACCGAACATAAAACTTTGTTTGTGGAACCCCAAACGGAACTTTAAAAATAGTGTTGACACGTTTATACGACGGTACACAGTATGTCAACTGGCAATGTGATGACAAAAGGTAAGTAATGTTAATTATCACCGTATGCAAAAGAGTTCTTTATATTTAAGTAAATACATTTTATAGTTACTTGCTCTCTTCAATTAATAAAAATTTACAAGTGAATGAAATAACTCGAAAAATTACTGGCTCCAAATAAGACAATTCCCATATAAGTTGTTATGAGTATTTTATTAAGAAGTAAGATATTTTATAGACGAACACTCGTATTTACACGTCAATCTTTGCGTTGTAGCTTGAAAAACTATAAACGATAGAATATATAAAATTAAAATTGCCCCGAAGAAAGATTGAAATAAGGTAAGGTATTTAATGATTTGTACCTACATTATTTTTTATTAAAGGAAACGAACAATTTATGCTAGAGGTATGTTCTATCGACACAAAGTTAACGACATAGTATTTCGCATTATTATGACCGCACTATAATTATGGAATTATGGATACGGATTGGACAAATGGGCATATCCATATAGCAGAAGAGAACTCATGACCGTTGCGTGACGTTTTCGAGTGGAGACCATGTATCGGTGAGCACAACGTAAGACGTCTACCCACAAAGTGGACAGATTAAATTGCGCTAAGTGCAAGCCGCTTCTGACGGGTCTTACTGAAGATCCATAGTGGAGGCTTCTATCCATCAGTAGACGTTTTAATTTAATTAATTAGTATAAAAAGCCATGTTGGTCTTGTGGAAAAAGCCATAGTGATCTAGTGGAGAAAGCCATAGTGGTAGTGACACCTGCTTTACAATCGTAATGTCGAGAGTTCAAATTCAGGTACAACAGGCATTAGTTCTACTCCTTTGATTTCAGTTTATTAAATAAAGTACCTACATACTTTTTTTTTAGTCGAATACCCATTCCCACAAGAATTCGCGTACACTCACACAATGCAATAAGAAAACTGGCACACATTTTTTCAGGATTATGTATTCCTTGTATGTATATGCATTATTGTTTTTTTTTTTTAAGTTTATATAATATCACTAATTTCAGATTTCGATAAATAACTTCGATGTTTATAAAATTTAGGACTACTCCAGAATGTCACCACTAGATAACTTTCTGTATGGTACCCACAACACGGGCCTCGAGCCTAGTGTGGGACCAATGGATATTTCGCTTTTGAATCCTGAATCTAATTATCTTGCCTTTCAACTGTTATTCATGTATTTCAATTTAGAGTAAATAAATATCTTTACTTAATGTGGCTATATATATAAAAACGTTTAGTAAAAGTTGCTCTACTGTCCGTATTGCTATGAAAGCTGAAGCAGTGAAGGCCCAGAATATTTCGCGGTCGGTTATGCCCCGACACGATTGGCTCGATACAATGAAAGTTAATTTGCTCATATTGGACGGCGATTAAGAGATCTGCCGGAATTATGCCCGATTGGCAACCCTAGCGAATTATGACCGAGCATATTCCTGTATGTTCAGGCGACGATTTATTTCTGTAATGATGGCTTTGTGAACAAGCGATACAAGACAGGCTTGAAATGTGTTTAGTCGACATATTAAGGTGTGAAAAATACCTATTTATTTATTCTTTATTTCAGACGTACAAGTCCATATTACAAAAAAAAAATCATTAAAATTAACATGTCAAATTGTCACAAATACCTATCTAAAGTAACTTCAAAATTAAACAATTATGTCAAGTATCAACACAGAGCTATTACAACAAGAGAGATAGCCGCAAGCTCAAGCTGTTGTTGCTTGAGGCAATTCTCAACTGCTAAAATGTATGGACAATCTTTATCACTAGTTGTCAACTGTCAAATATATGTATTGGAATTTGACCCCGAATTTGACACTATCGGGACAAAAACACGATAACTAGCCACTTAATCGAGATATTTCTCTTGCCTCTTTCTAACTCATGCCATTTTAAATCATTGCATCTCTTTGTTTCATTTCTCGATCGACCACATTATCCCTCTGGTAACTCTGTGAGTATCAACAATAATACATAATAGGTACAATCTTTACCCATACTTCGGTTTGGATCCAGAGTGCTCAACATGCAGCCGCGTCCAGTATTGCATTATTGGCAATTTGCTCAATATTCTATGGCCAAAGAAGGAATACAATGCTATATGTGATCCACCGATGCGCGATTAAGCAAGCGTAGTGAGTAGTAGTGACGACCCTCCCGGCTCAATCAGGATTACTTCTTCTTGTCATCGATACCAGGGGTCCTAGGTTCGATTCGATCCCTAGCAGGGTAGATATTTGGGTGAATAATTTGAATATCATAATTAAATTATGTCTAACAAATAATGGGATGAAAATATCAGTCCAATCGGGCCGCTACCCATCCACCCACTGGCTTCACCTACTGGTGTGTGTAGGGGTAAGTTCTATTAACTCGTGTACCCACTGCGTCAAGGTTGAAAATAATTATAAAAATATCGATTTATTTTTGTAGTTATATAATTATTTTTTATAAATTTTATAAAAAATAATTATATAACTCAATTATTCATTAAAATTAACTAATCTCTTCACACATTATTTGGACCTATAAATACAACATCTCAATTTGCCACTTTTACGTCATAAAACAAGTTTGGAATTAGTTATAATAATCGGCCAAGTACGAGTAGGACTCGCGCACGCAGGGTTCCGTACTGTATGGGAGCCCCCCTTAAATATTTATTTTATATTAATTTAATTATTTATAAATTGTATATACAATTAAATATTCTGTGAATATTTGAAGCATCTACCTGTTATCATTATTAATATAAAACGAAAAACTGTTTTAAATTCAGGTTTGTTGTATGGGAGCCCCCCTTAAATATTAATTTTATTCTGTTTTCATTATTTGTTGTTATAGCGGCAACAGAAATATGTACATCGTCTGTGAAAATATCAGCTTTCTAGCTATAACGGTTTATCAGATACAGCCTGGTGATAGACAGACAGACGGACAGCGAAGTCTTAGTAATAGGTAACGTTTTTACCCTTTGGGTACGGAACTCTAAAAACGACCAGTCCTTTTTGCCGGTAGTGGAGTAGTGGTGGAGATGATGACGTTACTGATAAATAATGACCCAATTTGATTTACTCAACTTGCTGATCATTTTAGTGTGCTTCGAGTATTAGCATAAAAACAGAAACCTTAAGGTAAACCGTATCGTAAATTACAATCGAAAAAAAACATTATGTCACTCAGACCATTTTACTTAGTTTATGGCACCCATTAGTTAACCCATTACAAGGGGGAAGACAATAGAAAAATACGTTTAACTCTATCGCCCAATGATCGCACTAAAATAGGGCTCTATGTAGAGACCGTTACAAAATGTGTGATCGTTATCTTTGGGAGAGTTTCGGGATTTCGCCACGCATCACCTGCTCTGGTTAACATTACGGCTTGTTAATAAATAAATAAATATTAGGGGACATCTTATGCACGGTCTCTGACTCCAAACTAAGCATAGCTTGTGATATGGTTGCCAGAGACTGATATGCTACATGTACATGTTTTAAATACATACTTATATAGATAGTACATAAATAACACCCAGACACAGAGCAAACACCTATGTTCATCACACAAATGTTTGCCCTGGGTGGGGATCGAACCCACGCCTCTTTGACCCAGAAGTCAGGGTCACTAACCACTGAGCCACTGAGGCAGTCGTGTTAAAAGTTAATTCTTTAATAAGGTCTACGAAACATGGCATTTAATGGAATAATGTACCTATGCTTACACCCTACCTTCTATAACGTATGAGCAACCTATTAGAAATCACAAGGACATCAAAAAATAAGCAAAGACAGGTAAGGCAGTTTTGTTTCTCATCTAATGTCATTTTAAATAATCGGTCAAGTGCAAGTTGGACTCACGAACGAAAGGTTCCGTATCATATAGAAGCCCCCTTAGCATATTTTATTTAAGTTTGATTATTAATTTTTTTAAGAAATATTAAACTTAATATTCTGTGAATATTTTAAGCATCTCGGTGCATCATTTCGGTGATAACTTACTCTTCTTCGGAGCAGTACTATAAAATACAGTTTGCGCAATACAACGTAAATAAACTTAATAGACATACGTTGAAACGATAAGGTTTCATATTAAAATCCGTTCACCAATCATAATAAATCCCGTTGATATTGGATATTTACAAAACAAGCCGTGTTTTTAGCATCACCGCACCTCTAAGAAGCCACTTATTTTTTATTTTATGCTTTCTTTATCGCCTACTTAAATCCAATCTGGGAAATATCAAAGCGGGCGACTAAGAAGCGTTCTCGACGATCAAACGGTTTTGATATGATGTAGAGCTCAGAGAATGTATGCCTTGAGAAACTGTGACTTTACGTTCCGAGCAGTGTTAGATGTGACACTGCTCGGAACAGGTTGTTCTACAATTAGGACCCACATTGTTGTGGGATAGTTCAGTGATTATGATCAAAAATTTTAATAGACTAAAAAACTGAGCTGCAACAATTACTCTTTCACGAATTTTACAATCCCCATATGATGGACACATCTAAAATATAACACGTTTATAGTACAACCACTATAATACTAATAATACCTACATAAATAATCTAAAATACATGTTATTGATTATTTGTTGAAAAAATACGATACATTTTGTCAACAAAACAAACTAACATAAGACTACATTACTTCTCTAGGATTTTTCTATTGTCGTATCAAATTATTAAATTGATAATCTACATTGCAATGTTTTAGGATATTTTAATGCTTTAAAACTGGTAACTTGATGCACGTAATCTAAAGTACACCACCAAGAAAAGTTTAGCATTTTCCTTAGCGCAAGCATGAAAACAATCTGAATTACAATTGTTCCATCTTTAGGCGTGCAATAGGAACATACCGTTACATAAAATGCACCTCAGCGTGCTTGTACGGTCATACACGTACGTACTCACGCTACAGGCGCATCTCTCTATAATACCTGTCTATGATACCAGAGTATAACGGTGCTAACTCACACTGGGTCGAATCTTCTTGCCTCTTTGAAATATGAAACGTACGAAACCAGCTTTAATGAGAAACTATCTGGTATACGGGAGCTTCTTTCGTCTTATATTTTTTAATTAAGTTAAGCTGTTAGGTGTGATGCGCATTTGATACTCTTGAGAGAAGAAAATTTGTGCTGATTTTTTTTATTTACAAAGGTGAGTAATGCCCTGTTTGGCAATGCTGAATTAGGTATTTAAAGAGTCTTATTTCACTATGGAAACTAACGTGGTTTTCGTACATTTTAATTAAGTAAAACACAGGTGTTACTCACGTTTGATTTTTAGTAGGATACTACTATAGTTTCGATCGCATTTGGCGATCTTTCTCAAGGTCGGAGTACTAGCACGCGGGCTCGTCTCGCACAGCACGCACGTGCACGTGCTAGCACGTGCTATAAACTGTAGTAGTATCCTACTAAAAATAAAACGTGAGTAACACCTGTGTTTTACTTAGTTAAAATAGAGTCTTATTTCCCTGGGATTCCTTGGTAGCACAAAGATCGTGGTGTACAAGCTACGTACAAAGTCGTATGGAGTTAGCTATATAGCATTATTATAGCAAAGAGGTATTTAAGTTGTACCGACACCACCTGGGTGTGAAATCAAGTTGATTCTTTGAATGTGGTCGCACCACCATGGAGTCTTAATAAGAACACACTTTTTTTTTAAACGTAGCTAGAAAAAGTTAGTTTAGTACAAAACAATTGGATTAAAACAATTATTCCGCATTATTTATGGCAGTAGACAGGGCTAACGGCCTTGTAGCACACACTGAAAGCTGAATGTTGCTTATGTGCTTACAGAGTTCTCTAATAGAGACTGCGCTTCAGTAACCTCAGCAAAGAAAGCCTACTCACTCAACAGCAACTCTGAACATCAAGATATAGTTAAACGCAAACCTAACATAAAAAAACTCGCAAGGTAGAGAGGTGATTCGGTTAAGTAAGACTGTATGAGATTGCTCTAGATACAAGAAGAACATTATACTTACAATCGGCCCTACCTATATAGGCATATCTTATCTCCAACAGTAAAATCCTTTAGCTGTAATGACGATAATGCTTTTTTTGTCATCCTGTTGCATCCTAGTCCTGGGCAAAGGCTTCCCCACTTCTTTTATTTTTTTTCATAATGAATTATTGTGTATACTGTACTGTACCAGCCTTTTTAATAGTCCACTGCAGGACGTAGGCCTACCCACGAAGGGTGATCCACCACGCTGGCCCAGTGCGGGTTGGTATACTCAAAGATAAAAATATTGTGTATACTCAAAGTAAATTTGTTACTAAATCCAGTAACAGTAGTTCGGTTTTCATAGCTAAAAGCGTAGCACAGCTCGTGACGTGTGTGCCATAATCACGGCCTTCATTAGAGCTCGTTTGCGACTCATATTCACGAGTTTCCACTCCAAAACACTGTTTAAATTCAGTTCTGAGGTTTACTTTTACAAGGTTATATTTCATGCTTGAATTTGCGCTGAATCGAGTAACTTTAATGTGGTAAAATTTTGCGGAACAGAGGCATCATTCGGGCAACTTTGTGCGTTCATTATTTATAATAGAAAGGTTATAAAATGCAGTTCGTATAATTAATTTAAACGGAAGAGTTTTTTCGAATTGTCAACCAATAATTTTTTTAGTACTGGCAAACGTGTCTTTTTTAACTACAACAAAATACATCACTACTTTATAAGCTAAAACTACATACATTAATACTACATTGAAAGCAATTGGATCATCCACAGACCCTTGAATAGAAGGTCTAAAGATAATCCGAATGCTCAAGCCCGCTGCCAGTCGGCAGCGTGCCCAGTATGCTGGCTGCACTTTTGCCCGTAAAAAAACACAATAGGACATTTCAAATATATTTTTGTTTGTTGCATATTGGTTTTAAATTAGATAGATAGATAGATAGATATTCTTTATTGTTAACACAAAGAGCACAAGTAACACAGATAACAAAAACATTATAAGTATAGCGTGTAACAAGAGGCGGCCTTATCGCTAAAAGCGATCTCTGCCAGGCAACCTTTGGATGGAATAGGAATATAGAACAAGTAAAGACGAGGGAGAGGGAGAATTCTCTATTGCGCACAGTAAATTTTAATAGAGTACAAAATTACATACTATGTACAATTTTATACTGCATGCTATTTTATTGGTATTTCAAAAGCGCTAAATTTTATAAGTTAGGTACTATACCACGGCATTCTACGTATACATCGAGATATAATGACTCAAGTATTTTTTTGTTTTTATATCATTCTTACATATAAAACCCAGCTTAAATGTCCGAACTATAGTGGATACCAAACTTTTAGGTCTTCATATTTATTCATTTCATTTCATTCATATTCATAGAATCCCATAGAAAAAAGATACAAAAAGCGCTGCAACATTTAACAGCAAAGGTAATAACTGGACTGCAGAACAGAGCTCAGAAGGCCTTTTTGCGATGCAGTTCATTCAGCTCTCCACATTTCAAGTATTGGACTTTTTCAAATGTCCACTGCAATGCAATCGGAAAATGAAAACGACCGCAGAGCGAGTACTGGAGAGCCACAATTTTCACCTGTGCGATGAAAGAGGCAAAGAACGTCGAGTGCCCTACAATTCCGTAATGACAGTACTTGATATTCATACCGAATGTCCAGGGGTTATGATGATATGAGTGCAACTCTTTAAAAATACTCTTTAAAAACGTTAGCGGTAAACGTTTTAAAATAAATAGGTAAAATGTAATTTAATTTTGTTATGTTTCTGCTGTTTCATTAAAGTTATTAAAATTGATGCGTGTTGTTTTAATTAAACCGTATAACAAGTTTTTATGATTTCTGGAAATAAATCACAATTAGTGGGTTTTTATAATTGGATACTCATATTATAAACCCACTGACCAAAATCAAATATTACAAAAAAATGAGCCGAGGTGTGTTTATTTGTATAGAAATCTTGAAGATAGATTTTATTTAGACTGCGCGTTGGCATTTGTAGATATTTACTCGGCGAAGATTAAGCCAATGCGCTTGCGTTGGCCTCATATTGGTAAACCTGCACGCAAATCTATACAAACCACATTATTACAGCAAATCACGTTGGTCGAGTTTATGCCAACGCGAACACGTGCAAATTGATACAAGGCAATTGTTATAATACCGTCCAGACGTTAGCCGAACACTAGTGAGTGCTTTTGATTGTGAAGAAACAACACACAGGTGATCCAGTCCACATATTCTTCAGTTAACTAAGTGACATCAAGCGATGGCGATTATATAATGCAAGGCAAAAATACTGTATAGAACTCCACACACTTTGGTATAGGCTTCACTCGACGACGCTCCGCCAACGTGTGTTGAATGTTTTAGGGATTGATGGAACTTTGCCTACTGCAAATGCTTTAGTAACAGCGTTACAGGACAATATCATGCTCGCTGCATTTGGAAGCCTCAATCGAGCCGTCCCTTTGCACCGCTACTGTCAAAGTGTGCAGTCCGACGTAAATCTACGAACATTGTTAACGCATTAACTCCCTAATGGGAGGGTTTATTTTTAGTTTTATTTTTGGGGATGCCACGCGTTTGGGAGATTCAGAGATTTGAGGGATGCCGATGTCGTCGCACTTTGTTTGGTGTTACACCGATGTGGACATTTTTAGTTGGAAATTTTGCAATGCGTGTTTTAAATTAGAATTATGACTATCATACTGCATTAGTTTGATTCAAGCGTTTGTGAAACGCATTTTCATAATTCATCTATTTTTGCTATGACTGGAATTATGTCTTGATCAAAATCAACATAACTTTATTTCTTTCACTATGAAAACAAAAACATTACAAGGTTAGAGTGTCTTTATTAACTATAACAAAATACAATACTACTTAATAAGCTAAAACTACATACACTACTGCTACATAAAAAGCAATTGCATCATCCACAGACCCTTGAAGGTCTAATATAATTGTACTATAATTCAAATGCTCAAGCCCACTGCTAGTTGTTAGCGTGCCCAGCACAGCATGCTAGCAGCATTGCCACGCTGAATGGTAATTCTTATAAGTACGTTGAACACCAGCATTTTGTTCACGCGTCGCGTCCACCAAACGCTCCGAAAGACTTTTGAAAACAAGATGAGCTCCTGGCCCCCACGGACCCAATGTCAAGGTTTGATTTATTTTGAATTATTATTCACTTTAGTGCCATAGAGATATTTAGACTCAAGAAGTTTAAAACAAATCTAGTGATCGTTGTTGTTGTGTCTTATTGTGCAGGAAGATGAAAACCCTAGTATTTTTTTAGAAACGTAAAAATTGTTCTACCTAATGATACTTGCGTTGAACACAAACTTTCAATGAATGATCAGAATTTGGAAAAAAAAACAGAAGTGCATGCCTTGCAGTTGCTGCAATGATGATAGACGATGAAAATAAACATACCTAGGGAAGTACTTATTTTAAGACAACTAAATTTTAAACGGTTATCTGTGTAAGTGTCGTCCAATTTGAAGATCGTACCCTACATGTTTTTGCGTGTTCTCTTATAAGCCCGTGCCTCGGCACGTGTCCGGCACGTGCAATATGTCCGTGCCCTTTATCGCAACTAGGAATGCACATTCACAACTCGACGCTTATAACGAGATTGTTTTGGATTACTATTGAGAATATTTTGTTATACCCCTTGGATGGCTTAAATCTGGGAATTTAGATTTTGTTTCATTTAACGTTTTATGATTGGATCATGTTTTGTCGTTCGCTTATTTTCATACAAAACCATACCGATGACAATCGTCAGCTCATCCATTATGCTTTATGAATTTAAAGTAAATTCGTCTTTTAATAGGTATGTATGAAGCAATCATTTTGAAGTGTTCTTTTTTCAAATAAAATATTAAATCGTAAGTTTTTATCTTCTAGTTTGTATAAAACTTATGAACAAAAATGAATTGTTTAAGTTTGTTTACTTATTTAAAAAAAAACCTTCTCAATAAGAGCTATTAGTCAGCTGATTAGATAATTTATAATTTTATCGCCTATTACAACTTTGACTAATTTTGTCAATTTAACAAGTAGTCAAATAATATGTAAATTGGCGACCCAAAAAAAATCAAATAAATTAGCCTAATAAAGAATTAACAAAATACCTAGATCAAATATTTTTCTTTTTGGCATAGACCATTCAAATTAACGATGTACAAGGGACTTGATTGAGAAACTCGATATTTAAATGACACGAGTTAATACCGGCCCGTGTTATAAACAGACTGTATCGACACGAAACGGTAGTTTAGATGTTGCCATAGTACTGTAATGCCTAAAAAACTTAACAAACGCATAAGTACTAGAGTTGTAAGAGTTTGTAAAGTTTTTGACGCGCACGATAGATAAAGCGTAAACAACATTTTGAGGCAACCTGCATACGTCCGTAGAAGAAATTCGATGTCATGTCTGAATCCACCAACCCGCACTAAGACAGCGCGGTGGATATGGCCAATCACCCGTTGCCTCGTGGGCAGGCCTACGTCCTGCAGTGGACTATTAAAGAGGCTGGTACAGTGCAGTACAACAACAATTTTAATGAAAATTAAACTACGCTAACAGAATCCCAACAGACAGTACTGCACAAATCCCATAGAGTTTTAGTTTATGCTGCCTAACTCTATCGAGTGCGTATAAATCATGACAAGCTCATTCCTGTGGCTTACAGAGAGCCGGCTATTTTTGTAAAGGTATTTTTTATTATTATAATTTAGCCATAACCTGCTATTTACATAGGTACTGCGATGTACTATTTACAAAATAAATGTTTTTCTAGCAGTCTACCATCTAATGACAAGTTTTTATCGTCATTTAAAATATTTATAAGAAAAAGTTTAAATATTTGTTGTTTGGAAAATCTTTTGAATTTTTTGAAATATTTATGTTTTTTGGATAGTATTTTGGAAACATGCGTCAAAATCGATACGAAAATAGTAAACTTTATAACACATATATTATGAAAATAAGTATTTTGGTAAAATAATTAAACTTTACTAACACAAAGCGAGGAAACTAAGAAAAAAAAATAGTTTTTATTATTTTCATAATCACCATCTACGGAAGCCTACGCGTGTCTCGACACGAACTTGACAAATTATTTATAACAAAGTCAGAACATTTCACAGCCTACCTTTGAAAGGCGATTGCCCAATATCCACCATCCTGACCCAGTTTACACCATTATAGGTAGGTTTTAACTGTTCTTCACCTATAAATCGGAGGTGACTTAAAGTTTCAAAATAAAACAAAAAAGGAATACTCAATAGTATCGTATCGTCGAGCAGACGCTTGAATTAGGAAAGATTGGTTCAATTCAATGGTTCGTTTCAGTTTCGTCCTTGAAAATCCTTGAAAATCTTGGAAAGTAATTTTGTGTCTCAAAATAGAATATAAACCCGCTTTGGCTGGAAAGTTTAAACCTAGCAACACAGCCTCATCCCATCGATTCATTAAACCAACCTCATCTACTGTAGGCGTAAAATCTACACTATATTAGCATAAATTCTAATTTACAACCACTTTTACGGATCGTTACTGCAAATAGACAGTTAAATCATTTAATTTATGTCACATTTCTTTAATATTTTTCACCAGCACCGGTTTTAGAATTAACATTAGTTAGTGAAATAGCATTAGCTGTGTCGACGATTATTACCTATAACGGGTGATGTTAATGTCTCTATTATTTTGAATTTGAATTGATGTTATAGTTTTTAGGTAAATCATTCTTGACAATGTTATTTAGTTTCGTATAAATCTTGGTTTGCTGTTAATATTCGTTTATGTCTACGCAAAATAAAATTAAGCTCATTAATTTTGGAATACAATATTTTAACGTGGCCAATAACATGTTCTTGTTAAATTTTAGTCTCCAAAAAAATATACAGGTAAAAGCGGCTTAAAACACTGATAGCGGGAATCTACAAGGCTTAAACCAACTTAGGTTTTAGTACCTATTTGGACCAGTTACTAAAAGGTATTTACTTAACGTTCACTGGGTCACCTAGTGAAAACCATTTTCACTTCGACTGTGGACATTAAACCCAGAATCCACTAAAGCGCAGCGAAGCTAGGGCATATCGTTTATTTCATAATTATGATTGTAACTATATGATATGATATATATATATATGATATGTCATCACTTACTGAATTTTATAAATTTTGACTTAATTCCGAAGTTCATTTGTTGGCAATCTGTCACCTTCCTGTAAAGGCGACATATTAATTTTGTTTTTGTTATTGTTTTTATTATTATTATTTTGATGCGTTGTAGTTCTGTAGATACGCCGTTCTAAAATAATTGCTTTTGAATGTACTTAATAACCATTTCTTGACTGTCATTTGTGTCAGGTTATTTTTAATCTACAGATAAGTATAAAAGTACCTATAGAAAGTCATTGGAAGTTTTGAATAAGAATGATTTAAGTATTGGCCTTATAACATAACTAAACAATAGAAATAAAAATTACAAAATAAAAATTTGCAGAAGCTTTCATTGATAATGATTTTAAAATGACTTCATAGCGGATCAGGGATGGTCGAGCAGTTTTACATTCTGATTGTTTTAGTGCCTTGGTTGGATTAATATGAAATATTTGATGTCGCTTATTTTTTTTTTTTATTTGTAACCAAGTCAGTTATACTAAATTAAAGTGCAGAAATAGTCTGTTTAGTACAGATATTCGATTCTTAGATAAGATGATGTTTCATTTCAGTAATGCAAATAATGTGAATGTAACTTTACTTTTCCTGTAAGTTAATGCGTCAAGTGTTATTTTTGCCTATTGATATTGCCACTATTTTGATGTTATGGTATATGGAATCTAGTAAGTAAAAATTCTAGGTAAACCTTGATTTTTATGTGAACAGTATATACAGTGGAAACTCCATTATCCGGATTTTTGAATATCCGAATGCTCAACGACACTAGTTAGTCCGGTTAATCGAGTCTCCACGTAGATTGTTTTTGAAACTGATGTCTTTTTTGCAACCATGGTTGAGCTAAGCATATGGATCATTTATTGATTACTATTTATTGATCATTTATTGTTATAATCTTTATTATTTCGAGAACAGCCGGCTGAATAAGATAGACATGCCATATCTGTTGTCTTTCCGGTAAGATTTAACGTATTTTCGCAATGCTTGCACTGATATATGTATGGTTTTTACGTGATTCTACTATTTCCATATCCTTGTCCTCTTTCCTTCTTCCTTTCTACTGATTCGCCAAAGTGAGATATCGGAATGGTTGAGCTTTGGCCTTCCTGGGCAATATGTCATGTGATTGTGATGAGCCTGGGGTCAGTAGGTGATACCTTTTCCTTCATCCTCTTTACTGATTTGATGAGCAAGACACCGGAATGGTGTAAGCTTGGAGTGGTGGTTGACTTGATTGGTGGTACCTTTCCCTTCATCCTCTCTACTGATTTAATGAGCGAGACACCGGAATGTTGTAAGCTTGGAGTGATGTTTGACTTGGTCGGTTGTACCTTTTTCTTCATCCTCTCTACAGATTTGATGAGCGAGAAACCGGAATGGTGTAAGCTTGAAGTGGTGGTTCACTTCCTTTATTCTTTCTGATTTAAAAATATATCTATCCGCGTTTTTGCAAGCCGTGTTTTACCTTTACTATTTTTTCTACTTAAACTTACGACAAGACAACGGAACTGGCAGTGTTACTTCTGTTTGTTGTATCGTACATTGTTTGACTTTCTATTACATCTCCATGCATCTTAAATTCCTAATTTAATTATTCTCTTCATAACAAAACAAACCTATTAATCTATTGTTTGCACTGTGAAGTTAACATTGCACTATCTACTTTTATTACACTCAATCAAAATGTTTCACAGTGAAAATAATAACTGTGATTTTAAGATGTTTAAAAATATAATTTTACGTCATGGCACCCACTAAGCATGAAACTTGCAATAAGTTGTAGTAAGTTTGTAAATGTCACATTTGTAAATTTCAGACATCATGTTGGGAACATGTCAGTTACATAGATCTTATTGTTATGTTGAAACTTATTATAAGTTATTTTATTATGTTACTGTTATATTTCGCATGAAACTTTACATTTCAACTTTGCAGGGATATAGCCTCCCAAACTTACCTAAATTTGAGTAATTAACATTGTTGCAACATTGCCATTGGAACGTTACAAATAAAACTTTGGAGCAATACAATTTTACTAACTTCACTATCTGGTACTGCCTGTACTTTTGCGACAGCTAAATAAATGCAAGCCACATGCAAGTTTCATTTGTAACCTTTTAGCAAGATAGATGAGACAAGTTACTGTTATCTTTCAAATTTAAAGTTGTAGAAATGTTAAACGTTATACTTGCCGAAAGTTAACTTTACAACTTTCAGATATATTTCACGTGTAATGTTACTGCAACTTCACGTTTTAAAGTTATGCAAAGTTTTGGAAATCAGCTCTGGGCAAGTTACATGGTTTATCTACAGCGTGGCCGTTAGGGCTTCGTTTCAAGCTCGCTTTAGCTTGCATGAACTTTGCGGCCTTGTGTTTGTGAGTTACAAGCTTGTTGATGTTACTTTCAGTAATGTTGTTGCAACTTTTGCTTGCTTAGCGGGTAGTGATTATTTACTGACAATGTTATTACTATTACCCCATTTGTGAATAGAAGTAAGTATTAATCAATATAATTAGGGCGCAATCTTATTAATTAATAACCTTTAGGGCTGTTATATTGTGATTTTGACACATTTCCTGATGTTTGTGTTTTTCTTAAATTATTCAATTAAGCTAAACCGTAATAATTTTGTTGCATACACTTTAAAAAAAAAAAAAAAGTATTAATTGGTTAAGACAGTACTGCTACATTATTTCCTACATTGTTTATTGAACAACAAATTTAGATTCAAATGACCATTTGTGGTCGTAAAATATTAAAATAAAAATAAATGTTATTCAGAATCTCTTCCAAAATATATTGTCTTTTAAATTAAAGTGTCTCGCACAATGCAATTTTGGCGTAACGTTTAATTTACGAATAAATTCCGTAGGTACCGAACATGACATGTAAATATTATAAATTATAAAGAGGATAAAAATATCTAAGATATTGTTAACTTATTAATTAATTAAACGTTGTGAAAAACAAATAGAACAATCATGGAAAATTCCATTATTTATAACCATATTGTAGAACTTTCCAGTACTGTCTATGTTTGTAACATTGTAAGGTGTAATAATTTTACGCCCTTTCTTTGTTTAGACTTAATTTATTTGTTTTATAATTGTTAGTTAAGGTGTTTATTATCCTTGTCGATGCATTTGACATGTTATTTTCACGTATTCTGTAAAGTCATAATCGCAGGGTCGCGATTGAGCAGAATGGCCGTGTGGTCGTTTGAAATTTAGCGCCAAATACCTATTTAAATTATAAATTAATTCAGATTTGACTCCTGGCGCTAGTGATGAGTGACTTTGCTATGTCGTTTCTGTCGACGTGCATTCTTATAGCAATTTGGAGTGCTAGCTCAATTTAATAAATTAAACCTTGACAACTTTGCAGTTGTAAATAACTTATATTTTTATAAAACAATACTAGCTAATTTATTTTTGCTAAAACTTATGTGTTAAAATAATAATTACATGAGCTGATGACAAGACAAGGGCTTCATCATCGCCAAAATATTGCGTAAGTAGAAACGTGAGCTGATTGTGAAGAAAATTAAAAAAAAGAGATGTCAGATTATTGTCTTTGTTGAACTTGAAAAATAATCTCTAATTTTGGTTGTAATCGTTTCATTTTTAGTATTTAATCAATAAATTGTGAATTAATGGTTTCTATTTGTATTATTTAGGTTCCTGTCTCTCAAATATATTACAGGTAAATTTAAAAACTGTTGGTTTATTTGTTATGCTTTTAAGCAGCATCAGAACACCAGTTCGACTTGAGTTTTGCATGTGCTTATATAGTTTAAGGTAACAGTGTGTCATGGGCTACTTTATATATCCAGTAAAAATAAAAATCATGCGTAAGTCAAGTAGCCAATTTACTATTTTTAGACGAGCGTGGTCTATTGCTTTAGATATTTTTCAATAAAATAAGCAAAGAAAATTAAAGAAAGCTGCGAAGAATAAGTTTTATTTTCTCTATGTGGTCGATTAAAGCATAAGCAGATTATTATAACAAAAAAAGTCACTGACAAGTAAAATTAGTAAATGTCAGTAGGCAGAACACATTTGTAACCCTGTTTTGGCAAATAGGTGCCAAAACACTCTAGTGATGGCAAATCATCGGGTACGTTGGTGCCAAAAATTTACAAAAAGTCACTGACAGCTTAAGTCGGATCTGCCAGCGACTTGGTTGTCAAGTGTCAACAAACAAGGTCAGGAACGAGAACAAAAATTACAATTCGGTCGGAGTGAAAGAAAATCCGATAAAACCGTGAAAGACAGGCGAAAGTCTTTCTTTGTCCAGCAAGCAGCCAACGGGAGCGTACACGGGGTCGTAGTGGGAACAAGATGGTAGCGGCGTCCTAACGAAGGTACGTGTCGGCAAGGTTGGTTTTCTAAGGATTCACTTGTTGTACAAGAACCAAAGGAATTGTCCCTTGATTCTACAGAAAACCACCGAGATCGAGTGCCGGAACAGGACCGCGCGCCGACACCCTGGTTCCCCGAACGACGAACACCGTGCGACGTGGCGAGTTCCCTTGGCTGAACCGACTTCGAAACCTTGAAAAGAAACCCCTAAGACATTAGGGTAAGTTTTTAATAGCCTCTTATTCCTACTGTCTCGGATAGGCTCTGTCTTTGTCAGTATTTTCCTAGACCCGATGACGTGTCGCATCCGATATCATTGTCGGCTTACCACCCCCAACTTGAAATGGAGGGCCTCGCTCTTCAAGCGAGGTCTGACCAAAGAACAAGACATTCATACTTCTTTTCTGTCCTCGGACAGGGTTTTTTTTTATCTATAGAAATTGTGGTCTACAACTGCACTCCAAGGCGCGGCAAGCGTCCTCCGGCGCGTCCCTCACCGTGCGGCGACGTGGCCTCTTTCTGCGTCTCACCCCGAGACCGCTACTAGCTTCTAGCTGCTTTTCTATCTGCGCGTTTCCGCCGTGGGCGACGTGGCTACCGCCCCGACTTGAATCTACCCCCCGAGTACTATTGGTAACGCAGCCAACGGCTGCGCCTTTTTTACATTTCGTGCTGTGCTTCTATTACTCAAATAACTTAAATAATTAACTAACCACAGAGCATATTTAAAATTGGTTGCAAACTCAGCGAAGTAGGTATTCGACCACACGCCCTGTTCTACCCTGATAGCCGGCAACTATCAGCCCTTGTATTTTATGGACCTATAGTCCTGGCGCCCATTCTATTGTACCATTTAATTAGTAATTTAGTCTTAAGCCCCTCCGGCAATCAGTAATCCTAAGTTTTTAATATTAAGCCCTTCCGGCACATAGATCATAAGGTGTCTCATACCGATCTACGCCCCTCAGGCATGTAACTTAAAATTAACATTAATAAAACCAACATCACTTACTTTACAACTTTTATTTATCACACCTTAGCATACTTCCATCTACCATACATTTCATGTTGAACGCTTTACCTCTTAAACTAGCATCTCACTTTTTAAAGCGTTACACATTTAGCGCGAAAAACAGGTGACCGCAGAGCATGAACAATCACAAAAATGAAAACTAAACATCACCAAGCACAGCGTAGAGCAAAGACTATAACTTTAACTTACTATAACTTTTATCCATCGACGTGGAAGCAAACCGTCTGATAAATGTATTTCAATCCTAAGCAGTCAAGCTTTACAAAGTCCCATCAAATTCACTCTGACATTTTGAAGTAAGTTCTCGTCGGAACGGGTCCGACACCGCTATAACACTTAACCTCTGGTTAACAATAACAATACCACAAGGTCAGGAGATTCCCTGTCATAACAGTCGAGAGAAATTCACGAAGTTGTTGCATAGGGTAAAGTCTATACTTACAATATTATATGCCGTCGAAAAGTATCGGGCTGTATCGTGGTGTGGTTATATTAGCTAGACATTAAGCCCGATTACAGAGGCGCCATCGTAATTATATTAGCTAAATAGCATAGTTCTGTTTCTTTTTCACTTCAGGAATTCGATAGAGCGAACGCTTTTTACGTTGCTATTAAATTTACGCTGGCGCCTCTGTAATCGGGCTTAGTGTTAGTTTAGTTAATATTGATTGTTATAATAAGTAATTTCGATACAGACGAGCGGACTAGCAAGTTAAAATCGGTGTAGCTAGGATGCATAGCATGCATAATAGATGAGTTAGAATTAGAATAATTTATTGATGTATTTAGCTCAATATTAAAATTAAATATACAACAGTTTGTTTAATAATTTGTAGTACCGCGAAAGAGATCTCGTCAATTCACAATACATAATTGCTATATTTAAACCTAAAAAATATATCAAAATAACCGATGGTGTTGTAAAATTCTGAAATGGAGACGACGCATCGGCAAGCGCAGCGTAGGACTCGTTCGCAATGAATTGAACAGATGACCTGATAAAACCAGGATTGCACGGGAAGCACGCTTATCCTAGTATCCTACCATCCCCTTTTTACTACAAGACAAGTAGGAGGACGCCACATTACCGACCATAATACACTGTCGATTTTCCTCCTATACGTACGAAGCGGTTTGACTCAACATTTCTGATTCGTACCGTCAGGGAATGGAACAGTCTTCTTGCTTTCCTGTTTCCTAAGAGATATAATCTAAATCATTTCAAGGTCAGAGTGAATAGGTATCTTCTAGGTCTGCGTGCTTCATCTTCGACCACAACGTCGCTTATCATCAGGCGAGTTGTTGGTCAAGCGCGGACCTATTCGCGATAAAAAAAAACGCTTACAATTGTTCTTATTGGAGATCTATAGGAGGTCTATCCCAGCTGCAGACGTATAATGGCTGTGATGATGATAATAGTGATTTCAAGATTAGTAAATCAAAGATACTCGTACCTAAGCAAAAATCCCGTGAAGTCTTCAGAACCGTTTATCAGTTTTATAAATAGTTGTATATTTACGAAAGAAAGGAAGTATCTATTAGTTTTATAGATCTTCCTTACTCACCGGTATTTTGATCATCAGTATCAATTGTTGGGAATGTAGGTACTAGAGACAGAGTGAAGACTCAATAGTAACCTTCTTACTGTTGTGAAGTTCATTAAACGATTATATAATTATATTTATAGTATATCTCACCTATCTAATATAGAAAACCATAAGATGTAGTATTACTATTAATTCCCGCCTTAAGCTTTTACTTGACAGTTTCAAATAGCCCCGCCCCGCATACGGCCATATCGAACTCGAACTTTGGTGTGATAATGAGAACGTGCACAAAGTGGCATAATACGCGCGCGCTAGTTATCACAATAAAGGTGGTGCAGCGCGCGTCTCACGGTTGGCGGGATCTGGCTCTATTTATAGACGAGGCTCACTAAGCTAAGTATTAAAATAAGTATACATATATATATGCACAGAATATTTAGTGAACTATTCACTTCAAGAAGAAATAATTATATTAAAATAAAATACTTAATTTGATACAAGAAATGTGATTGTTTTGCTCGATATTATATGTGAAGATGCAATAAATAATTAAATTAAAATATTATATATTTGGGGGGCTTCCATGCGGTACGGAACCCTTGGTGCGCGAGTCCGACTCGCACTCGGCCGTTTCTTTTTGTTTTTGTTAGATTATTGAGCGGGGCGAAAGAGGGCATTCAAAAAGAGGCTTCGTTGATTCGCCCCGCGGACCGAACAGCTTGTGGGGCGAAACCACGAGGCCTTCAGAAATATAATAATCGGTTTTTCGATAATCAACCATAATCTAAAGGTAGGTTCATACCTATAACGGTTCAAGCTAACGAGGTATTCTAATTTTGTACGTAGATTGCAACGATTGATGTCAGTTGTGCAATTTTTGTTAAAAAAATAATATTATCAAAACAAAATGAGCCAGCATACAAAAAGTATCAACAACGGTTACACTATAAATAAGTCCCAGGCAACCCTAGCGCAGCCGATCGCACGATGCGCGGCGGAGTCAGAGGCTGCGGACGTCACATCACTCATCGCGCCCCTTTTACCTCTCACGTGTTCCGTGCCCTTCGCTCAACGATCAACTATACCCAAGCCAAAACCTACTTAAAATTCTACACCGTACAATATGAATTTCAACGCAATCGAACCATTTGTAATGAAGACCTTCTCAAGCGAGTTCATGTCTTCAACGATACTAGTGTAGGGTTCAAATTCGGGTGTTGCTAGTTCTGATATAAAGGTGGCATCACAAGGATGGACCAGACACGGTAACGTGTCGGTCTGTAATTCAATAAGGACTACCCAAATTGACTCAGATGTGCTCCGAGTTTGCGGGCTTGCTAATTTGTTAGCAAACATATTGTTTGATGGACGCTGGGAAGGATGCGCGGTCGTTTGGATTGGTTAGTTAGTAAGTTTTGATATGGGACTCTTACTAAGATAAGATAAGGTTTGATTTGCAAATGTTTTATCCTTACAAATCCTTACTTCCTTACTTAATATTATAAATCCGAATGTGTATTTGTTGGTTTGTTCCTCTTTCACGCAGCAACGGCGCAACGGAATGACTTGATTTTTGGCAAAGACATAATTAGTTGAAGAAACGGAAAACGACTTTGGCTACTTTTTATACCGAAAAAATTAAAAAAAGTTCTTATGGGAAGCACGAAAATCAAAATATCATGCGGGCGAAGCCGCAGGCAAAAGCTGGTGAGTTTATAAAATATAAGTAAAATTAGTACTGATTAAGATAGTAGGTAATAATAATCATGAGCTTCCAACACAAAAATCAAAAACAATAGAGGTACCGTACTGTCAACAACCAACATACTATTTTTATATTTTATTAACACGGGCAAATTTGAAGATTACATAAACCATCTGATTGAATATAATTGAGTATAGTTTTTGCCAAAAAAGGCACTTCAATCATCACAATCTACGTACAAAATTCAGATAGTTCGTTCAAATTCATGTTGGTTTTTAATTTTTTTGATAATATTGTCGATTTTTCGAAAACCACATTATCGATTTCGTATTTCAGCTTTTGAAGTATGTTTTACGAACTAAAAAAAATTGTATCAAAAACTATTTACAATTAAAATTTGCAATAAACACGTAGCATCCATACACAAAAACAGTCGAATTAAGAACATTATTTTTTGAAGTCGGTTGAATATAAGATTCCAATGCTTTGGTGAAAAGAAATAAATTATTATAAAATATAACTTCTTAAATACAAACTTTTGAGATCCTGGACATCATGTAGCAGCAGAGTGCTAGCCAAGACAGGTAACGAGTAAACGAGCCCAAACACGAAGGGTCTATCTTATTTAGTACAGGAGTTCCTCTCGCCACCTTCCGACTCCATCATCAGATCAGCTCCATGGTACCATATTATTGCATTGTCACAAGATATACATATGCGTGCAAAATTTCAGCTCAATTGGAAACCGGGAAGTTGGTCAAATTAAACTTGCAAGATTCCAAGCTTGAAA
Organism: Hypomecis atomaria; assembly: GCA_964007245.1. Lineage (NCBI taxonomy): Eukaryota > Metazoa > Arthropoda > Insecta > Lepidoptera > Geometridae > Hypomecis > Hypomecis atomaria. Next base: position 16,374,627 of record OZ023291.1, read on the forward strand.
AAATGTGTAACACATTCTGATGGTTTATTTTTCCACCTAACCAATAGATTATATTTTTCCAAAACCAAATCATCAATCTTATTGTTTTGACCGTTTCTTCCAGGGACGTTAATTTAAATTGGCTTTTGCTTAATAAGAAGTTTCACGCATTATGATTTATTGTTTTAAATAAACCTGAGCTTTAAGAGTTTCAAAATTTATGGCCCGCTTCTTGGAGTTTCCTTTATTGCCTGTATAATTGTGGAAATTAGTAACTTACGTTTTAATTTCATGTTATTTCTTTTCAATTATTCGACTTCAATTTCTTCCTGTTTTGTACGATAAGTGCTATAAATTACACGATAGTTTCAAATTACTACTTCGGCATCGATTTTATTAATATTTACTTCTTAAGTATATGCCTGTAATATTAGGTCGATTTTGTAATTTTTTCATTGAATTTAGATACATCGTGGGCTGTAGGCAGGTATTGTATATGTAATTTTGATTACGATAAAATAATAATTATTGGTTATACGCAGAATAAGTCAGTTAGTCATATCAATATAGCAAAAAAAAATTATTCGATATTCTTGTACATGTTGTGTCACAACCTGAAGCTTTGTCAACAGCAATATTTTCTTTGTCACGGCATTTTTTGAAACATAAAGACAGAATTATTGATGTGGTAACGTCATTATAATTTCTTAATTATAAGAACAGCATTAATTGCTTCTAAAAAACTATTTTCTAAATTATTGTTATCTGTAAATACAGGTTTCAACAAACATAATTTTTGTCGCAAAAAAACCACCGCCTTCCACCTTATACAGAATTCGAATAGTTTGCACGAATGTAGGCGACATCCATGTATGTACCTACATTATTGTTGAATTATCAAAAATTGCTTAGCCGATTTCGATCAAATCAAAATGAGACCACCTCGGAAGTATACCATCTCGAAATAATTGGAAAATCGGTGCACAATTGGAGAAAATATCGATGAAAATACCTACACAAAAAAAAAACATATAGACCAAAATAGTACCTCCTCCTTTTTTGGGAGCGGTAGAAGTAGAAAAAGTCGAAACAGTGGCACATAACTCAATCACGGTCATCAATCGAACTGAAACGACACGGTTTTACAAGTTGCGTCACTGCACACGTTTCCGACAACGATGTGCATAGATTACTTCTATAGATACCGTATCATCCATCTATCCATCGGCCGTTGGACTTTCACTGCTAGACATAGGCCTCCCCAATGGCTTTCCGATAAGGCTGGTTAGAAGCGGCCTGCATCCAGTGCGTTCTTGCGATCTTAACTATAGGTACATATTCTTTCTTTCTTTCTTTCATAGTATATCGTCAGCCAAGTATGTAGTCAAACGTAAACAAATACAAAACAAAAAAACCGTAGTCTGCGGACGTATCCTACTACATAGATTATTATATTTTAAAGTTTTCTGTCGTAAATCAAGGTGTATTTGATTTTTTATGTGACGTGAAAGCTTTCTGCGGATTCGTAAATCAAGGTGTATTTGATTTTTTATGTGACGTGAAAGCTTTCTGCGGATCCTAAAAAATACTAAACGGAACTAAATGATTTATTTCATAATGTAAACAGTTTCTATTAGCCTACATGTAAAGTATTGCATATTTAAAGCTTTTCCAATTTGATTAATTCTACATTGTATCAATATACAAGTATTTAATTAGAATCTAAATAGCTATGTGAGTTTTATTTTATTGTCAGGTAGGAAAACGCCACTTTGAACCGACTTAGTTTCATGCAGATTTCATATAAAATATTTTTTTCACAATATCTACTAGTACTTACCTTAATTCTAGGTAACTTTATTGAAAATAAATACTTACCTTAGCTATTACTAACTAAATACTGGGCTCAATTTCAAATACTTTACCTGACAGCTGGTGTCCTAAAGTTACTAAATAGTGCCGTATTTTTCATTACGATCTATTCAATAAAGAGACTAACACTATAGCACTGTCAAAAAGCCTTCAAAATAGTACTCACTAGAGTTTAGATTTAATAGTGCCCTTGGATAACTGCGGAACCTATAGGAAGTAACCTACTGCTCTAGGCTAGGCCATCTAGTCGTCCAATGTTTGCGAACACGCTATCCACGTAACTTAATTCCGAAATCGGGTTATGTGCCAGCCCGGCCCAACAAGCTTGTCACTACAATGAATGCGCCCCACAAATCACCGATTCGGTTGTACGTACGACCATTTTTTGGGTTTTGTCCTTCGAGTAAATATCTATAGAGTCACAATCGTGCGAAAAAGTGTTCGAGCCAAATCTCTGCCCAAGCTTCGTAGTGGGCAGACTTTTTAATTAGTCGTAAGGCGATTGCAAGCCGACTACAACGCCGCGCGACGCCTAAGTGCTCGATGACAAGCACTAATAAGGTGACATTACGTCGAGATTCGAGAAAACGGCATTCATTATGAATTATTTCATGTCAATATCTAAGTCGGTATGTATGACGGCGCTCGGACATGTGGCTCTGTAGATATTTGCTCGAAGGTTTTGTCGTTCCGTCCATTCCACAGCGAAATTGAGTTCCGACGAAAATTTGAGGCCTCTGACTGGACATCGAAAAAAGAGTTGTGTAAACAAAAATATTCGCCGTCGATATATCATGGGTGCGGAAGCGATGGGATTTGGATTTCGGCGTCCATCTTGTTTTGGGCTTTTGCTGCGCACTTTGCGAGATTTTTAAATACCAGATGCCCGTTGGGAGCGTGGTTTTTTGTTGATTTAGATGCCTTTTACGGGATGATGACTTTGACGTGGGTAACAGGAAGAGGGAATGCAAATTTTTAAGTAAAGACCGTACTTACACATTCTTGCGCGAATAACAGCGGAATCGTGTATTTAACAATCGGAAGACCTTAATAACTTGACAGATGTTTTATCCTAAGTAATTTTCTTGTATTGAGAGCAAAGACAGATTCAAAAAAGGGAACCTTTTTGAAACTGTCAATGATTGCGAGCGCATTTGCAGCAGTGCACAACAGTATGCTGGGTACAGTTTTGACTTACTTAGGTCTAATATAATATTTTATACTTGAAATCTCACAATGGAATACAAAAAAAAAAAACAAGTTACAGCTAAGCTATAAATGACGAAACAAGAAGAGAGAAAGTAGCTTTAATATTATTTGATTATTTATATAGATAAAGAATCAAACAATATTAAAGCTACTTTCTCACTTTGCAATATTTGCTTTGCTTGCAATAGATCAAACAGTGCGTTGAGTCATTCAATTTGTAAAATTTAAAAAAATAAAGTTATTTTCCATTGAAGTAGGTAAGTACCTACACTTACCCGGCACCAAAAACCCACTATTATTCTATTATCTTTAGATTTATGACTACATCAAACCAGGTATTCAACTATTCATGGAACAGTAGTAGGTACGAAAGGAGCCATAAGAGAAACCATAAAATAACAATACTTTTACGGCGCCGCAAGACGCGGAGACCAGAACAATCCCGGTTTATTACCCATCAATAATATCATACACATGTCAGAGAAAATATCAAATTATCGTTTTTCGACTATTCGAGTGTCAAAAAAGGTCGAAAAGTCGAGAGGCGCGCAGAGCGCTTATAAACTTTAATTTATTGCACATGGTCGGTAATTTAACTCGCACGTTATTATATTTCAAAGTTTTCTGTCGTAAATCAAGGTGGATTTGATTTTTTATGTGACGTCGAAGCTTTCTGGGGATCCTAAAAAAGCAGTCGTAACTTTTGGAGTCGTAACAATTCATTTGTGAGAACGTAGGCACTAATTTGTGAGGTATTACGGAAAGGCTTTTATAGTTGCCGTGCTCTCTGATCTTTGGGGTAAAGTATGAGGAACTTTCTTGGAAATGTTTCAGGTTTTACGTACTGCTTTACTTACTCATTTTACTGTTAGAACATATATTTTTGTTCTTTACTGTTAGAACATATAGGTTTGTTTTTATTTGTTTCCTATTAATCTACATTATTACATTACTGATGACCAATTCTAAGTAGGTAGGTATAGGTAACTAAACTAAGTGACTATTCAATTATATTTAGATTTGTACTCAACAAAATTTATCGAAAGTCTACAACAAATATTCCAGCACATACGAACAAAATAATCTCGACAAAAACGACTTATAAAGGTGTTCGTTGTTTTGTTAAATCCGTTGTTTTGTTTGTCCCATTTCACGCCCCATTCTTTTATTTAAATTCGCATTCCGCGGACGTCAAACAAAACACGTTAATTTGTTTGCAATTAATGAAAAAGGGACCACGGATGGGAGCAAAATACGTCTAATATGTTTCGAGCCTATAGACGAGGAGACAACGCCTTATTTAGTTACTAGAAACAATAGAAAGCTATCAATGTCTGACCTAATCAAAACCGCAGGACTGCGGTAGATTCAAATCGCTTACAACCGATCGAGGTACATTCCGTCATTTACCTCTGAAATTTGGCGCTGTGTCTCTGTCTAACCTGTGATGAAGTGTAATGACTAGACAGATACAGCGACAAATATCAGAGGTTAAATAACCGTGAACAGACTGTGTTCAAATATTTCAACAATGGGTAGTCTTAGAGGCAAAAATAATAACGGTAAGTAGTTAAACATTGTTCATTATGGCACTATTTTTTTTTTTATTTTTAAATATGTTTTTTATTTATTTATTTCACCAGTTATCCCTAACGAGTCAGTGTAAAACTATGCTCGTTTATATCATTTATTTAAGATTACATTTTTTTTATCTTAACTACGAAATTTGGATTTATTGTACTTTTACCTTCGACAAAAAATACTATTATATCATTGACAATTTCAAATGTTGTTTTTTTTTTTGAAACTGTCAATGGAATAAATAACCAAATACCTAAGCCTAATGAGCTGTTCCCTGAACTGTGGGCTTTGCAATGTATGTATCAACGAAGACAAGAATTGTCAGATAGGTCTGTCTTAGAGTTTTTCATGTTTTTTGCGTTGTGCTAGGATGCGCACAAGATATAGTCTGCGCGTGGCCAAAATCAATAGCTAATTAAATGCTGCCAAAGCAGTCAATGTCCAGCGAACAAATCGTATATAGCGCTATCACTTGCGCGCGTAGTTATTTTGCGCGTGCTACATTCTTGACGACGTCACAGCAAAACAAAAACTTAGCAGTAACAAAAGTCTTCAACAGCTCCCAAACTATGTCAGAGGCACAATAATTTATTTCAGTCCGACGCGCCAGTGAGGGCTTAGTTAAAAGTGTAATTGGTTTCAAGTGCCGCGAACAAGGACATGAGGCGTATTTCGACCCCGTTCTTAGATCAAACAAACTAAATTAGACCGGTATTTAAAAAAATAAGTAATTGACATTTTGAACCACAACAGTACATTAAGCAGCATAGGTACTTAGACTAATTAGGTACATAATATGTGGGAACAATAAAAATTACTAGTGTTTAATAAATTCAGTATATTTTACTGAATTAATTAAATACTTTTTATTGTTGCCACAAGATGTTTGGACTAAACGTTGGTACATATACGAGTAGTATAGATAACAAAAAGTTGCGACAGTTATAACAACTTTTCCATCCAAGGAATTGTTTTAGAAGCCAGATAGTATAGTATAAATTTACCAGGTAGGTACCATAGATCTGGCTTTTTAGATAATTTTCTTCCAGTAAATTGAGAATGGGGAAAATACTTATAAAAATAAATAAGACCAAATTCAAATTCAAAATTTCATTTCAGCTAATGTCAGGACATATAGCTCAGGAGCTAAAGATTTATCTGAAAGCGATAAGCGCAGTTATGTGCCACCTTAATCTATGATGCAACTCAAGATTTAGAACTAGTTGGTAAATTTCGTACTTAGTTCAAAATTCTGAGAAGCGCTGACCTCTATACGTATAGCTCATTTCGTTACTCGATTGTAAAAACGCAAGTACTGTACTTTACCAGCCTTTTTAATAGTCCACTGCAGGACGTAGGCCTACCCACAAAGGGTGATTAGGCTATATCCACCACGCTAGCCCACTGCGAGTTGGTGGATTCACATACGCCATTGAATTTCTTCTACGGACGTATGCAGGTTGCTTCACGATGTTTTCCTTCATTGAAAAGCCAAAATTCCAAAGAACTCATTGGAACGGCACCTTGAACCCACGATCTCGCGATTGTAAGGCTGGTATCGTTACCACTACCACCACCACGGCTAGGCCGTGGTTGTAACGCTGGCCTGGCATTCTTGAGGTTGTGGATTCAATCCCAGTCCCGTACCAATAAGTTTCTTTGGAACTTATGTACGGAATTTCACACCGCTGGCTTTTCAGTGAAGGAAAACATCGTAGGTAAGGCAACCTGCATGCGTCCGTTGAAGAAATTCGATGGCGTGTGTGGATCCACCAACCCGCACTGGGCCAGCGTGGTGGTAATGGCCCAATAACCCTTCGTGGGTAGGCCTACGTTCTGCAGTTGACTATTAAAAAAGGCTGGTACAGTACAGTACACCACGGCTTACGCAAGCAAAAGCAAATACAACAGGGATTTTACAAATCTTCCAACTTAGACTACTGAAACATACGTTAGAATAAAACAATCTTCAACCAATGTCATACAAAATTGCATTTCGGATTCGATGAGGTGTAAGTATAAAACATCTGATTTCGTTGGTTTGGTTGACTCCATGGTGAACGTTACCTATTCAAGATGAACTAGGTCACCCCTTTTGGTTTACCCTTTCTGAATAACCGTATTTAATTTTTTGACATTGACAGTTTTTTGTAGTAGGTATTTTAAAAGCCTGTACTAAAAGTTACAGAATAGATTACAGTGCAATGCAACCCAAAGCCGGATTTCCATATACAGATACTATATTTCAACATCTTTTTATTTAACACATTTGCTACCACATAAAAGCAACGCCGCCATCAGCTAAGTGTGTTTTTTTGTTCGTAAAAAGGTGTTTACGCAAAACATTGATAACACTTTTTAAATCAAAAAAATGCCGATGCTGCAATGTGAAGGGTTCCGTGTGATAGTTTCTATTTACCGAGTTTTATTTTGAGTACATATTCCTTTTGGTCACAGTGATATTCATCAAAAATATCCTACGAACCTGTAATATCCTACGGGGATGTCGACAACGTAGGGTATTAACAAAGCAAAATAGTGATTAGCGCTACGTAGCTTACGTTGAATTTTTCGTTTACGTTTTTTCATCAGACAGACTCAAAAAAACATGAAATCTTAGTTTTAAAATCTTTACACGTAAACAATGTCAGCAACTGTGATATTTATTTCTGTCATAATTTGAAATTAATTCTTGAATTCTGATTTTTTTTTTCAGAAACGTTTGCCAAAAAAAAATTAGACACAATACATCAAACATCTAGACAGAAGTTAAAAATGTTAAAATGGATACGGTCCAAGATAGACCGCGCTTAAAAAACTTATGTTTCTACAAAAATGTAAGAATCGAGTTCAAATATTTGTCCAAAGGCAGCGAGTGAAATTAAATGTTTTGATGTTCGATTTCTGTAACTCTGTCAGGCGTTTCAAATTTCTGGAATGACTCCAAAACTACAAGTCATACGGAACCCTTTACATTGCAGCATCGGCATTTTTTTGATATAAAGTAAGTAAATTAAATTTTCAAGTACCTACGTAAGTAAATATGGAAATGATTTTAGCCTCCTTTACATTTAAAGTACATGCTACGAGTAAATTACCTTTCAATATGGACCATTTTTTCTCTAAAAAACTTGGATTCCCAAAATTTTGCTGTTGGATTCTTGTGAGACGCTTTTTCTGGAATTACTCCAAAACTACAAGACTAAATTAAATAAATTAAATTTTCGAGTACCAAAGTAAGTATGGAAATGCTTTCAGCCTCCGTTACATATAAAAGTACATAATATATTACCTTTCAATATGGACCATTTTTCGTCTAAAAACACGGATTCCCAAAAATCCGTCATCCTCGCGTCGACGCCACCAACGGGGGTTGTATTTAATCATGGCGCACCCTCGGGGGATGAATAAAAAAGCTTGTGTGAAAATTAACAACACATCTTTACACGGATGTATCCATAATGTAGACGGATAAAGTGCGCTTAGAATATTTTACTGTCTGTAGGTTCTTACGTCTGATAAGCTAGACCTAATAACATGGCTAGACCCTTTCAATAACACTTTGCGAAATGATAAAAATATGTTTATGATGGCTACTAACATGTTTTTGGACACAAGTCTTCCCTACAGATCTCCAATTAAACCGGTTGGAAGCGGCTTGCACCCAGCGGAATCCTGTGCTCTTGAAGTCTGTCTACTTTGTAGGCGGACGTCCTGAGCTATGCTTGTCGGCACGTGGTCTGCAGTCGAGAACTTTCCAGCCCCATCGGTCACTAGTCCTCCAGGTAACTGGAATGTTTTTGACCATTGTTTATTAAACATCAGTTACGGCTTAGGTACGGGACAGAAACGTTGTCTCTTACGGGCCTATCAGATAGCTTAGGCCTTAATAGTACGCGCCTGCTCCAAGTAGCAAAACGTGCTATAGAGATGGCTATACTTAGAGTCTCTCTGCAAGATCGACCCAGAAATGATAAGATCTGTAGAAGAGTTATAGTTACCGACAGCGGATTGGCATGCTACAGAAGGTTGATATTACAACAATAAAAAAAGTAGCGCTCGTAGCGTAGTTTGACTAGGTGATTGTCAGCGATCACCGAAATTAAGTGTGTATGTATTGTGGCTCCGCATGAGCATTAGTATGGCGGTCACTATGCGCAGCCATCCCCTCCGCAGTACCCTCAGCGCTAGACTTACCTGTACTTCACCAAAACTAAAAAAAAAAACTAAGATATAAAGATACAAGCGAACGTATAAAACAGCTACCAAAACTTGCCGTACGACAAAACTAAAGCAATTAATGCGATTACAGCGGGTGGTTGCACGCAAGCTTTATCTAATCTCCCGCTTCTCTTATGAGCCACTTGCGGCTCATAATGAGCCAGCTTAAACTATTACGAGTATACAGAATGTACATATGTACATTTTTTAGAACCTAGGATATGATTATACTATCACTTTGAAATCTCGAAAAATACTCGCTGCATTCTGTCCGTTATAAGAAATAGCTTATGTGAATTTACCAACCCGCACTGGACTTCCACGGTAGATATCATACTCATACATCATATCATAGGTAGCCCTATCATACTTCATTAGTATGTTTATGTTCAGCAATGGGCTATTAATGTGCTCATAAGTGGCATTTCAAAACGCATCCTCCTCGTTGCGTTGTATTCAAGGATGCCTGGGAGAAATCGCTATGTGATAAGTGATAAGGTCGCCAGTTTATAATCATATTTTTGTCATATATCTGTACATAGTGTTTATTTTTAAATTGTGGTTGTAAATAAAGAATTTTGTCTGTCTATTCCTCATTTCTTATGTGACCACCTCCTCCTAAAAACTTATTTCTAATGATCTTACGCTATCGTTTATATCTCTGATTTCATGGAACGACTTTTATGGTGAAACCATTCACCGTAGCTGTAGCTAACTTCACATCGTAATCAAGGATACAAGTCGGCGATGTGAAGTTAGCTACAGAAGTTTCTGCGGTGCTCGTGTCGCCTCGTGGAGTGTAGCGGCACCATCAGACTGAAACGTCAAAATCAGTGCGAATGATCGGACCAACATTGGTTCCGTGATCTTGTGACCTTTTGCAGTGAATTCTGGCAAAACGTATGAAACAGTTATTAAAAGTTAACTGCACGGCAAAGTAAAGCAATTAATGTGATCAAACGAGCTTTATCTAATCTCCCCGTTTCCTCTCATGAGCCACTTGCGAGTCATAATGAGCCAGCTTAAACTATTATGGATGGTAATGACAAAAAACTTGACGAAGGAAGTGGGGAGTTTTAGAAGGAGGGCTACGTATTTTTTGTAGGTAAGTAGAAATATTATGTTTGCTTTCTTTTAGCTTACTGACATTTTAAGTAGAACATGCATGTGTTTGTCATGCGCATATGCATAAAAAATCGACCAAGTGCGGGTTGGACTCGCGCACGAAGAATTCCGTAAGTACCGTATGAGAGCCCCATCCCTCTTGCCATTATTAATAGAGAGCAAAAAACTGCTAAAAATCGCGTTTGTTTTATGGGAGCCCCCTTAAATATTTATTTTATTATCTTTTTAGTATTTGTTGTTATAGCGGCAACAGAAATACACCATCTGTGAAAATTTCAGCTGCCTAGCTATCACGGTTCATTAGATACAGCCTGGTGACAGACAGACAGACGGACAGACGGACATCGAAGTCTTAGTAATAGGGTCCCGTTTACCTTTGGGTACGGAACCCTAAAAATGCAAATACATAGTCTAATCTAAATCTGGAAATTGAAAAAAAACGTAGATACTTAATATGCCAACAAAATGCGACCTGTAAGTTACATCTACGGGTATGTTCCGTAAATTTAACTTTTTTTCAAAAGTAATGAAACTTTCGGAAAAGATAAAAGGAAAAAAAATTGCACACTAATAAAACGACTTTAAAATGTGAAACAATAGCAGTAAGAAACAATTAATTTGAAAAAACAATCTATGTACACCCAATTTTCAAAATTCTGTCTTTGTACAGCAATATAGCTATACAATCATTCAATTTCAAGTTACACTATTTTAACAAAAAGAAACGAAATAATGTTCTAAAAGTGTTTTTAGTACCTACACACTTTACTAAATAAATTATCCCATTGCGTATAACTATTCAATCTATCGAAAAAAATATGAGCTTGAGAATTCGCTTTTCTTTTTAGCACTAAGCCATTATAATTTCCCGAAGGATCAAGTTAAAACTAAACTCCACACATATATTACCCGAAGCTTGCAATATTGCCATTATACAGCTTAGACCTCGAGACGCATATATCCTGAAACAATATTTCAACATTAACAACGACGGAAATACCTTTACAACGTAGCCAATTTATCTCTAAATTTGACTGAGTTAAGGAACTAAAAGTTCTTTGGACCTTTTGCCAGTTTTAAGTAGAATATTCGAACGTGGCTCTCCCAATTTATTTCAGCAGTTAAATTGGTGGTATTGTACAACGAATGTTTCCTGCAAAGGGCACGTAAACTCGACTTCAAAAACAGGTGGTCTTATTTAAGATAATCCGTTCTAATGCTACATCTGTCTGCTCCGTGCATCACCTAACATGTCTTCTATAAAACTCATGCAGTAAGTCAATTCTCTACTTGATAACGAGCCATACATGAACACACGACAAAATAATACATCTATTACAAATTTTCAGTATAAAAGTTGCATTAAATTGTACCGTAGTAAAACTGCAGCAAAATATATGGAATATATCCTGTACAAAACTAAACCCACTACCGCTACTACTAAATACCTAGTGGTCAAAATAAATGTATATACATTTTATAATCAAGCAAGTACACAATTTGACATCATTTTGAATATGAAGATGATGACGCTGTAAGGATTAGTCTTAATCCATTGAAAAAGAGGATGTAAACTACTGGTAAAAAAATCAGATTGCTTATTTGCAAAATTATTCTGTCAAATGTCATTCATGTAAAGAAAAGCCATCAAGTAACAAAGGAAAAATGGATCAGAAAACGAAGAAAAGGATCAGAAATCCAAGGACAGTTTTTTAAATCTATCTTTACGCAGAAATCCCACATAACTAATATTTGTGCTAACCCGATCTACTGTATATCCTGTAACCTTCACAAAACGCTTGCCTTTCCTGCAGTCTGAATTTATGCTCCCGCCTGTGACACATGTTAAAATCCCCATCGAAATATGCGAGGCGTCGACCCGTGACATCGTTTTTCTGTCTTTTTTCTACTATGTCTTCAATTTTTTTGCCTTTTTCTACTAGTTATAGTTTGAAATATTGCTGTCGCGTGGGCCTTGGTTCACAGTCTTCTAAAAGTTCTTGGAACTTTCGAGACTGACTGGTATTTATATAGAGCTTATTACTTTTTGATAGGTGTCAATGTTTGATGATGTCGTGGAGTAGGTGCTACGTGCTTGTAACGTTCATTTTTGTATTAGTTTAAAACATCAAATTTGATTTATTTCACAAACATACTTGCAGTCTGTATTAACAACTATTTAAAGTTACTGCTTCGTATTTTACGTCATAGTGAAAATGCAACAAGATAACAGATTGGTTCATAGTTCACCCCAACATAAGTAATACTACTATACACAATACACAGAGGCTGTTGCAGTATAACTACCGATTTAAAAAGGTAATTAATAAGTTAATCTTAAGAGCCATCAAAAAGATAACTAACCATTCTGCAATCTTCAATTTTGCCAATACATTTTTGGAAATTATATAACCCAAGAATTTAAGGGTAGTTCATTTTGCCGCGTATTCCGATTTAAAATGGTAATGATCTATACGTTAATCTTACGAGCCATCAAAAAGATAACTAACCATTCTACAATCTTCAACAATTTTGCCAATACAAATTTGGAAATAATATAACCCAAGAATTAAAGGGCAGTTCATTTTGCCTCGTATTCATTTGCTCAAACATCCGAATACTAATGAGGACCTACTTAGTACCCAGAAACGAATTAGATATCATACACATTATCCTCAAAGTTTTAACCCATTAGTCACATTTATTCAGAAAAAATCCCATCATGCGTAAAGATCTTATCATTAACATCACACAGCATCACACGGTGTTTATTTATTTCATGGCTGTCACTCAAACGGACGTCCATGCAGTGCATAAGAACCTCTAAAATCAATTCCAGTTCAATAATCACTCTTATTTTTACATTTATACGGTCTATAGGATTAAAGATTTTATTGTAATCTTCTATAACAGCATCAGATTCAAAAAATCCCAATCACATCATCAGAAATGTTGAACCTTGTTTCTTGCAGATAGAGTTGTAAATTATATTGCGTTATGCTTAGGCTTGTATCACACTTGCAATTGTTTTGTACGAAAAATGAGTTGAAGTATGACGTCACGTTGAGGTGGCCGCCGACGCAGTCGTTATGGCATGACATATGGCTGTCAGAATTAGGAGGATTAGTGATTTCACGGAGCTCGGAAACGCTGTATCCAATTACTGCCGGAAAGACGGTGTAACGCAGTACCTACTCGTATGTTGGTAAATTATGATGCAAACTGGATGAAAGATTTTGATCTAAGCAATGAATTGCTAGAAGAACATTGTGTTTCCTCGGCCAATATCCAAAACCAAATATTAAATTTATTTTTAGAATGTTCTTGATTACTTTCAACAGACAGCGGCAAAATTATGAAAACGGTAAGCCTGATTACAGAGGCGCCAGCGTGAATTTAATAGCAACGTAAATAGCGTTCTTTCTATCGAATGCCTAAAGTGAAAAAGAAACAGAACTATGCTATTTAGCTAATATAATTACGATGGTGCCTCTGTAATCGGGCTTAGTACTAAGTACCTATGTCACTACATAAGTACTTAGTACTATTAATCCATCCAGTATTTTAAAAAAATCAGAATCAGAAATCGTTAATCGTTTAAAGAGTAAACATGTAGCAAATTTATTACACTTAAAGTTTAATTTGTGTGCTTCAAGTAGAATAAATGTACTAAATGTGTAAGTAATCAGACCTTGAAACCTAATCGTGGTCAAGTTTATTACAAGACTTTTCTTAGAAATCGAAAGCAGCTATGATACGATTTTCCATCATGAAGTTCCAGTTAAAATATTCTGGATACATCATCAGATCGACAGTACCATATTATTGTATTGTCATCAGAACTATATACAGCTGCCAATTTTCATTACGCTACGACCTACGACCCTTGGAAGATGGTTAAATTAGTTACCTTACATTCCATTACATAGTTGCATATACGTCGACCTAATAAAAGCGTATTAAAAAGCAGTAGCCTCGGCTATGAGGTTAATTTGTATTAATAATTTTAATTTTATAAATATTTTGTATCAGGCCTGTACAAATTGGATATACCTATGTATCTTTATGTACCTACAGGACTAGATTAAAATATGTCAGTACCTATACTTGAAAAGAAAATTGTTAGCAAAAAAAAAAAAAAAATAACATAATTGATTAATTTGGACATTTTGATCAACAACTACATCGATTGAAGTGGTCTGATCGAGATCGCAACAGAAATAAATAATTTAGCACAGCAGCAGATTTATAAACTTTTTGTTCTTTTGTACTTGAAATTATTTCTAAAACATTACATTCTATTTGAAAATTGCATTCAAAAAGCATTTTTGTTATAGCTAAGCTTAGCTACTGTTTCTGTCAATACTAAGCCACCGACAGAGAATTAACGCAAAAAATGACAACACGACAATCGGCCTTTTAAAAATGGAACGCGATCCAAATGTCATACTGCAGATATAACTCATATAAGTTTATGAAATGCAGATGTAATATTTTTTTGGTATTGTTTAATGTTTTTATTATTAAAACAAAAGACACTGAAATCAAAGTGTTGGTTATAATAAATATTAAGTACTTACAGAATGTAAACCACCCAAATTCGTACCTAGTCGTAGTATAAGATAACTTCATATTAAGGGTTGGAGTAGTTTTTAGAAACCGATATGTTTCCCATAACAATTAATGTAATCAAATTACTTAATAATAATACATTAACAAATTACTATAATAACAATAAATAGAAACAAAAAGACTGTAGATAAGGAAGATAAAATACTGCTACTGCTACAAAAGGAATTAGTTTCTTAAAATTTCAATAGATGGCGTTGGGATCGAGTTAGCCCGCGGTGATGTTTGGTTCGTTGAAAAAGGGAGGTGATTTTTAGCAAAGTTGTTGAGTTAACTTTGCGCAGAGGCAATATCGTAACCAATGAGGTTAATCCGAGGTGCGATTATTGCTAGTTGAAAACTTTACCAATACCCCGCCATGTGGACGTGAAATACCGTCCGCTACGGCAATTTTTGAATGGCCGTTTAGGCCTTAAAAACTTGAAATACACTAATTAACACTAAACTTTATTCAATCAAAAAATAATCAGTTATTTGATTTGTGAAGCTTATACAGGGCCATGAGTGTTTAAATTAAACGCAAAACCTTTTAAAGGCGGCGTACATCTAGTCTAGACAATCAACTTTTATTTGTACTACCTACGACTTTTGAAAATTCGCTTCTCCATACATATTACCGCGCGTTGACGAACTTTTTGTATGAAAAACCTGTTTTACTTCTTTGAGAAATTGTTACTAGTAATAAAGCTCAATGTTTTATAACCTACTTCGTGATTTTCCAAAAGTCCTAGAACAAAAGTTGTTTGTTTAGATGTATTAGACCCGCCCTTAAAAGGTTTTGCGTTTAATACCTATAACCCTGTATAGTACGGAATTAACGGAAATGATTTTTGTGGCATTCTATAGTTACAGTTCTAGTAGGTATTTTAAGTGTGATAAGTGATGTAATTTTTACTTGTAGTAAGTTTTATGGGACGGTAATAATGATAATATTTTCCGTCTGGATTATTTTCGTTGTTAAAATTGCCTAAGTGACACTGTGGAGAAACTGAATCATTTAATAACATAATAATAATTGAGATACTGTAGATAACCTTCATGATCGGTTTATTAAGTGAAATCAAAATCATAGTCTTAATTTTGTAATAAACTCCTGCGCAAGAAAGACTTGCCCCGCCATCTGTGTAAAATTGGTTGAACTAATTTATACCGCTACTCTTCAACAGATGGCGCTTTTAGGGAAAGGAACTATTTGCATTTTTATTTTCTTTTAATGTTTTTTTATAAAACATATTTACCATGATGCTAATTTTGTTAGAACCATATCTAAAATATAGTTTGCTATTTGCCAGATATTGCAAGGTTATCTAGAACTGGTGTACAGGTAGCGGCACGTAAGTCTAGCGCTGAGGGTACTGTGGAGGGGATGGCTGCGCATAGTGACCGCTTTACTAAACTCATGCGCAGCCATCCCCTCCACACTTCGCTCAGCGCTAGACTTATATGCCGCGACCTGTACTAAATCAAATTGTGGTGATTGTGAGCAGCTTTTACTATGGGACCATCGCGGAACTCAAGAAAATAACAGCTTTCATACATTTCGTCGATACCGAGTTGCAATTTTGTATGGAACTGGTGTTTTTTTATGGAATTCCAGGTTAGTCTGAAAGTAAAAACTGTTAATAATCATAATCATCCCATTTCGGCTGAGTACAGAACAATCAATTGACCATTTATGCATAAGTAGATAATTAATTGCAGATTATACGGAAAGTTTCAGCATTTTGCAAAGCATAACTGATCGCCGAAGGGGCTGTACAGTTTCAATTGGAAATCACATTACCAGCAAACGTGGCGTAAGTGTAATTTGTACCGAAAAAGTAGACAAGCGCCCTCATGAAGACCGTCTGGATGCTTCTTCTAACCAGTCATTTTGATTTTATAGGTCCGAAGGAAATCCATCAGACCGTTTTCAAATTTCTTTGTCCCAAAAAGGACGTCCTGCAACGGTTATAATGATGATGACGACGATGAAAGTAACCAATAAAATTAAATAATTTTATTATTAGCGTAATTAATCGAAAATTTCTAGGTCCGAAGGAAATCCATCAGACTGTTTTCAATTTTTTTGTGGACGTCCTGTAACTGTTACAAAGATGATGGCGATGATGAAAGTATCCAATAAGATTAATTAATGGCGAAATTAATCAAAGCATCCAAATCTTCCGTCAACCGTTTCCCATTTGCCATTATTTATTCAGAACTTTAATTAAAACAATTCAAGTTATAACTCGAAAATTATAAAATGATTTCACCCCTAATCCCGTCGTAGACTCAACAATTCCTTACAGTCCATCAAAATTAATCTAACCTAATACCGGCTGTCTCGATTTAAAACAAAGATATTGCAAACTCAATAACAAGTGGAGATGGGAATATACGGGAGAAGATTCGGAAGAAAACGCTGCGACTGACTTACCTACAAATCTTGCAACTGTATGAAAAGCGTCGAAGGTTGGTCGATGATGGTTACGAAGTAGTAATAAGAGTTTGATAATAATAATCAATAAAATTGAACATAAATGAGATTTTACGGAAGTATTTTCGCAAACTTGGACTGACCAAAATTTAATAAACAACAATGTTGCTACACAATTTTCACAGGCGTTATTAAAATAAAAAAAATAATTGGACTGCTTTCTACACTACTAAATTGTACAACTGGTTTTTGTGACATTTTTCACAAGTTGAAATAGAAAATTGGAACCGGTAAAAATAACACAGTAAAACAAATGGCAAAGACAACTATACCTAATAATACCCATGACACGCGCTATTATGAAAATTTATATATAACGCATACTGCAGCAAATAAAATATTCTCCATCTCTTATTTTGAGAGTCTGTGAACATGAGACTACCTATAAATTATTATTGTTGGTTTACAGGTTTTTTACCTATCATAGACATTTTAGATATCGTTTGTATTGTGCAGTTGCGGATATTATATCCGAACATAGTCCCGTACATTCCACCAATTGAAGTAGACATCATCATTGATTCCACCATTAGAGTTACGGAGTCGCCCTTCTCCATAATCGTCGCTTATTGAACACTATAACAATTCTTAAAAATACAGAGTTCAAGAAGTAGGTAAACATTCGATAATTTCGGTTAGGTATACCTACTTTTTTCTTCTTTTACTTTTTCCTCAAAATGTTAGTCGTAATAACGATTGTATCTCAGAATTTCAGAAATTTACTTTTTGTTTCTTTCTCTGTTCTTTTTTTTCTAATTTTACGAAAAATTTCGAATCTATTTCCGAATACTGTCCCGTACATTCCACCTCTAGAGTTACGGACTCGCCCCCACTCCATAATCGTCGCTTATTAAACTTACCCCATAACAGTTTGTCGAAATAACGATCGAGTTTCAGAAGTAAACATTCGATAACTTCGCGAAATTATACGAGGGAAATAATTGATCAACGCCTATTACGAAATCCGAGACAAGTTTATGAAGGTTCATGGAAACGGATCTCTTAATTGGGCCAAAACAATTATCTAAATAATATTAGCTTGAAATATTTAAAGCTGGAAAATCTTATGATCTTTACGACCTTTGAACCTCAATAAAAATGAAATGTTCGCAATGAAAATGAGATTCATGGGCCATGCGCTTATGCGTATTTGACTGCCTCGGTGGCTCAGTGGTTAGTGACCCTAACTTCTGAGTCAAAGAGGCGTGGGTTCGATCCCAACCCAGGGCAAGTATTTATGTGATGAACCTAGGTGTAGTGGGGGGGCGGTGAGGAAGCCGCTGCCTATCCTACCTGCCAGCGGCCCTAACGGGTGCCGCCAACGTGTTGGTGGAGGCCGTGGGGCTGCAAAGGAAGAGGAGTGTCGGTATCGCGATGGCCGCTCTCCCTATCCTCTGCAGCCGTAGTGGCAGGCGCGGGGCCACTTTAATTGACCCGTTGCATCGGTACCAGGGCTGTCGGACACGGGTGCTGTCTGACGCCCAGTGCTGGTTGGTCCCAGGTGGTAAATGACGATTTGTCTGTTGTTCGGCACATCCTAATTCTGGCGGAATCTGAAGCTCCGTGGTGGGGCCCGACTTGGGCCAGCGCTGTCGGGTGCCGCGGAGGAGTGCGTAAGCGTGCCCGTAGCCCCGACACGAAGCGCAGTGAGGGAACACCCAGGGGTAAGGTGGGTATACCGTCCAGCAATGGGCGGGGACTCCCACATAACCACCCGTCTGCCCACGAGGCGTGGTGGTATCTATAAAAGATTTCACCTGGCTAAAAAAAAAGGTGGTACGTACAACAAATTTATTAGCGGGTTATTACAATTGCCCGGATCATCGATTTATGGCGTTACGTGGCCACTAGGCAGTTATAGGGAAGCACTTCCCTTTTATTAAAATATAGAATATTTTTAATGGAAACGAGTTTTCAATATCCCATATTTTAAGAAAAAGTTCTGAAATTTTTCAGACCTCTATAAATTCGCTTTCGTCGTCAATACAAATAAACAAACGTTTGATATTTGACCGTTAAATGTCTCGGGGTCTCCCCTTGTGCTTCCCCAATGTTACAGATTATGTAACAGTGAAATTACAGTAGGGTGCTATGCTAGTTCACATCAAACAGTAGATCACGTATTGGTGCTTCAAAGATAGGTAGATCAAGGAAGCATAAGTGCCCGAGCAGTCAGTAGGAATCTATGTGCACAAAGAGGTAGTACCTACAGGTCACGGCATATAAGTCTAGCGCTGTGCGAAGGGGATGGCTGCGCATGAGTTTAGTATGGCGGTCAACATGCGCAGTCATCCCCTCCACAGTACCTTCAGCGCTAGACTTACGTGCCGCTACTTGTACCTAATTGTGTTACCAAATGTTTATTTTTGACACGAGTTCTTTTATCGCCAACAGTATCTATCATCATCATTTTCTTCATTTGCCCACTGTTGAGCATAGGCATCTCTTCTTGTACGTCACTCATGGGAGCATGCGATAATATTACAATTCTTACAATTACATCGACTCAATGAGATGGTAAACAAAAATATTACTTATTTTAAGAAAAAGTTAAAAATCTAAGTTCTATTTTTTTCTTTGAATTTTCGTTTTCCTTTTACATTAGGTATTATTTCATTAAACTGATCTCGACATGGTCTGTGGTGGCCTTCCGAGAAAAATACATTTCTCGATTTCGTGGCCACCATCGAGCAAGTATCTATAGAGTCACAATCATGCAAAAAAACTGTCGGAGCCAAAACTCTGCCCAAGCTACGTAATGGACAGACTTTTTATTTAGTCGTAAGGTAAGGCAAGCCGACTACAATGCCGCGCGATGCTAAAGTGCTCGATTACAACCACTAATTAGGTGCCATAATGTCGAGATTCGAGAAAAGGAGTCATTGTGAATTTATTATTTAATGTATATGTATATCTAAGTAGGTATGTATGACGGCGCTCGGACATTTTTTTACTACTTTCACTTAGGGACTGTAGCTCTGTAGATATTTGCTCGAAGGTGGCCACATAAAAATTGTGTATTTTCATACATTTATGGCGAGGCTTGCTCGAATAGTAAAAAGTAAAAGTAAAGCAAAAGTAGTAAATAGAAAATAAACAACAGAACAAACATTCGCACATTTGAATGTTTTATATTTTGCTAAAGATGTTATTCTGACCTTTAGTACACTGTGCTCAAAGGGCAGCAAAACGACAGGCGCGTAAACTCATACTATCGAAATTGCCTTGCGTGATCGTAAATAGTTCTTATGGCAAATTATTGGAATCTATATGGTTATGTGAAGTGTAAGCTTGTTTCATTGATTTATGTGCTTTTCGAGTTCAGTTTGTTCGTTATTTGAAACGTGTTACGTCTGATTCTAAATAAACTGTGTGCATTGCAGTTTCAACTTTTCAGTAATCAAAGTTTTGATGTACTTATACAATCATATAGGGGACTCAACCTTTTGGCTAATTCTATTTTCGGGGCCTGGAGGCAATAATGGTAGTCAAGTATAGGTATGTGAATAGTACCATCAGTGGTACTGATCAATGGTACTAGCGAAGTATACATACGCGAGTAGTACCATCAATGGAACTAATCAATGGTACTACTACTAAACTGATTTTGACGCAAAAACGCTCGCTATACCAAAGAAAAGTCGCCATTTCTAACGACGAAGTCGCAAACTCGTTACATCGAATGGATGTCATCCATTTGGACTAATGGTGAATGGGGCCCATCATATCTTTTCCAAAACTAAGCCATAACGTTTAGTGGATCAAACCTCTACTATGGAAAACAATGCACATACGAAGCGACCTCGTGATAAAATTTTACAATTTTAAATACCTACGCGAATGTCACTATGCTATGACAGTAGTTAACGGCAGGAACTTGTCTATGTGCGTGGCTTAAATAAAATTATATCTCAAGTGTATTGTCTGATGCCAAGATGGACTCGGTAATAAACAAAATATATAATACGTGTACACACTGCAAACACTGCAATATAGATAGGTAATTTTGCTTTTAGTTTTTTGAACAAACTATAATTTTTACCAAAACGGCCGCGTGATGAAATATAAAATAAATGCATATAAGGGTTTTCTTTGTAGCAAATTATTAAAAAAGAAACTGCTGAATAGATTTATATACATACTAGGCTTCTATTGTAATTACTGTGGACTCAGTTTATTCCTTCTGAGTATTTTTTTACGCCCAATGTTTCCTAAAAACCTGAGTCAAAATTCAAATATTTCAAAGCTTATTTCAATCGATTGCATGGTTATTTTAACAGTTTTTTTCTTAAGAATGATTTTATCTTAGTCTTAGATATTCAACAACCAAAATTGTGTTTTACCGACCGACGTTTGTATGGAGTGATGAGTTATTACTGTAACCTTAAGTACATGCCACTTCACTTCACTATACTATACTGCAACACACTTAAGTAATACTGCTGAGTATAGGCCTAGTCTCGGAGGTTGATTGCGCCACATCCACCACACTGGCTTTTTTGCGGAGTGGTAGCTGATATTCGTATGCTTATATATTTGGAAATGTTTAAATTTGTTTAGCGCCTTCTATGTTTATATACCACAACAACTGCTCTAGGCAGGTACTAGTTAGGGTGTAGGTAGGCAACATCGTCATACAACCCCACATCGAAACCGAGACAATAGCATAAATCACACTCTATCATTATCGAAAACAGCTAAAACCGACAAAGGCGACAAAAGCTATTATTTATCACCGACATCATAACCAACCTCATTATTTTTAACGAGCACGATTTTTCGCGCCAAAATATCTGCCCAATTTAGGGGAAAAATAAAATAGCTAAAAGATTTTACTAAGACTAGTGACATTTGGTATTGTTACGAGATGGGTTCTTGGATAATCAGTTAAAACGCCGATTATTCACTTTGCACTTTATTGCACAAAATCACAGTACACACGACACAACTGGTTCGCACAACACTTCACACTGGCACGAATATTCACACAACTAGTCACTTCACAATCACTGGTACTGCACTTGAACACGAGATGCTTTCGCTTCGGGATAAACGCGATAACTGCCACGAACGAAAACCATCGCCCTATTTATATCGGAATAAGGGTTCTCTAGAAATCTGTAGAATATTCGGTGCCATTGTGACTGACAAAGTAAACAAGTGTAAAGTTCGAGAAACCCTATTGTTCTTAATTATTACGAAAACACCACAAAAAAATCTAACAAACAACAAACAATAGACGCGACACAAAGGCCGGTGCCGCCTGAGTCATAAAACCATAAATCTCGCGACTAGATGTAAACAACTAGCCGTCGTACCGCGCGGCCTACTGCGTAACACCACCTCCTCCCAAGACATGCTCGTCCCGAGCATCGTTGCATCCGTGATATCGCGCCAATCGATCCACGTGAACTATTTTGGGGGCACCTCGAGGTCCTTTCTGTATGCGGAACGTCACGTCGTTGATCTTGGTCACCACTCGGTACGGTCCATCCCATTTGGCTTGTAGCTTTGGAGATTTCCCTTTGCTGCGTATGGGATTGTGCAGCCATACCATCGAGCCTTCCTCGAACCCAGGATTGTTAGCCCTTCTGTCGTATCGAGTCTTCATTCTTTCAGATGCTTGCTGGCCATGCTCTCTAATGTGCTCATAGATGTCGTTCATCTTGTTCCGGAGGTCACTGGCGTACTCAGTTATGGGTTGTGGAGAATCCGGTGGAATGCCAGTTATTATGTCGGCTGGTAGCCGTAATTCACGTCCAAAATTGGCAAAAGCGGGAGTGACATTTGTGCTCTCATGAACAGCACTTCGGTATGACAACAAAAATGGCTGGATATGCTTGTCCCAATCCCGTTGTTTGCTTCCGACTACTTTTGCCAGGTACCTCTCCAGAGTTTGGTTGAATCGCTCCACCATTCCATCTGATTGCGGGTGGTAAGACGTTGTCCTTGTTTTGTGTGCACCCATTAACCGGCACGTCTCTTGAAACAGCTGAGATTCAAAATTTCTTCCTTGGTCACTGTGGATTTCCAATGGTACTCCAAATCGACAGAATACTTCATGCACCAATTTGTCTGCTATCGTCGATGCCTCTTGGTTCGGAATTGCGAAGACTTCCGGCCACTTGGTGAAGTAATCCATGACGACAAGGAAGTACTTGTTGCCACTTTCACTCACAGGAAATGGTCCGGCCACATCCAGTGCGATTCGCTCCCATGGTGCTCCAACATTATACAGCTTTAATGCTCCTCTGCTGCGGGTATGCGGACCTTTCACTGATGCACAGCTCGTACATTTCCGTACCCAGTCTTCTACGTCATCTCTGCAGTTGATCCAGTAAAACCTTTCTCGAATTTTCAAGAGTGTCCGTTTCACACCCAGATGTCCTCCCGAAAACCCTTCGTGGTACAGCTTCAAAACTTCAGGTATCTTTGCTCTGGGTACAACCATTTGGAGATGGCACTGATTGCCACGAGCATTTTCCCATTTTCGGCAAAGTACTCCCTCCTGAAGCACCAGACTATCCCATTGCGCCCAATAGCTCTTTGTCGTAACACTCATTGAAGCAATAGCACTCCAGTCTGGCTTAGGGGCATCTGATTCCATCCATTCAAGAATCGGCTTGATGTCGGCGTCTTCTTCTTGTGCAACCTGAAGGGTTTCTTTCCATTCGTCACCGATGTCAGCTTTGAGCATTCTGACGGGCACTGAATCTTTCGACTCATGTCTTGAGCAATGCTTGCAGTCCTCTGAGCATGGCCTTCTTGACAGTGCGTCCGCGTTGCCATGAGATTTTCCACTGCGATGCTCCGTGGTAAAGTCGAACTCTTGCAGTTGCTCAATCCATCTTGCCACTTGGCCTTCGGGATCCTTAAACTGTAGTAGCCACTTTAGAGCAGCGTGGTCGGTCCTCAAATGGAATTTTCGCCCGAGCAGGTATTTGCTAAAATGGCGCAATGTCTTCACCACTGCAAGTAGCTCCTTTCTTGTCACACAGTAGTTTCTTTCTGGCTTGGACAGGGATTTGCTGAAATACGCAATCACCACTTCTTGGTCTCCTTTTCTTTGTGACAGTACTCCTCCAATGCCGGTATTGCTGGCGTCAGTGTCCACGATGAACTCGTTCTCTGTGTCCGGGAAGCCAAGAATAGGCGTATTACAAAGTCGCTTCTTTAGCTCTTGAAAAGCTGCGTCGCAATTTTCATCCCAGAGGAAGGGTCGTTTTTCCTCAGTCAGTCTATGCAACGGCTTGGCTATGTCAGCAAAGTTCTTCACGAATCGCCTGTAGTAGGAGCATAAACCCAAGAATGCTCTAACTTCCGTCTTGTCTTTTGGCACAGGCCAATCCTTGACAGCACTGACTTTTCCTGGATCCGTCTGTACGCCAGCTTCGGAAATCACATGTCCCAGGAAATTCACTTGCCTCTTGAAGAAGGAACATTTCTTCGGACTCAGCTTGAGATTGGCTGCGCGAATCTTAGTCAATACTCGTTCCAGGTTTTGCAGATGGTCTTCGAAGGTTTTTCCCACAATTATGATGTCGTCCAAATAGACTAGGCATGCATCTCCAATCAGTCCCGCGAGCACTAACTCCATTAGTCTTTCGAACGTAGCGGGCGCGTTGCATAATCCAAACGGCATCACTTTGAATTGCCACAGGCCTTTTCCCGTAGAAAATGCGGTCTTCTCCTTATCTTTAGGGTCTATTTCCACTTGCCAGTACCCGCTCTTCAAGTCCAGCGTAGTAAACCACTTCATGCCCGTCAGTGTATCTAACGTGTCATCGATCCTCGGCAAAGGGTAGCTGTCCTTCTTCGTTACGTCGTTGAGTCGTCGATAGTCAACGCAAAACCTCATACTGCCGTCCTTCTTTTTAACTAGAACCACTGGGGAACACCATGGACTGGATGAAGGTTCTATTACACCAGTGCGCGCCATGTCTTCGATCATTGTCTCGACTTCTTTTTCTCGTGCCACTGGTATCCTTCTTGGCCGCTGTCGAATCGGTGGCACGCTTCCGGTATTTATTGTGTGCTTCACTAATCCAGTCTTCCCGTTGACAGCATCATCGAGAGCAAATATGTCAGTGTAGCGCTGCAGCATCTTCTTTGCCATCAGAAGTTCTTTTTCGGACAGGTCTTCACGGGAATCTTCCAATAGCGTTGACACGTTGTAACTCCCAGCGCAATTGTATTTCTTCTTTAGTTGTTCTTGGCATCTGTGCATCCAATCTACTTCTTCACAAATACCAATTGGGGTTCCTCCTTTGATGAGCTGCTCCTCGTTACTTGTGTTGAGCACACGCACCACAGCAGTATTAGTAGTCCTCACCAGAGTTCGGGCCAATAACCATGGTTGATCACCTTCTGATTGCTCTATTAGCACACATCGTCGTTGATGTCCCAACTTCGGCGGTAATCTAACTGCCACAATGGTTTCCGATCTAGGTGGGAGGACTGTTCTCTGCAGACAATAAACCTTTCCTGATATGGCGCCTTCCATGAAGATTTCTTCTCTTCCACACTTCAAGATTCCTTGGTTGACGTCAATCTCACAATGATGTTCTCGCATGAAGTCAAGACCCAGAATGCAATCGTCGACTATATCAGCCACAATGACTTTGTGATGGAAAGTTTTCTCACCCAACTGTAACTCCACCAGCTTCTCTCCTCGGACGGATATGTGCTGACCGGTCGCCGTCAGAAGTTGAACAGTTTTGCAGCTTTCGAAGTTCGCAAGAAAGCGCTTAGCCAGTCGGGAACTGATGACAGTGCGAGAAGCTCCTGTATCCAATGTCAGCTTGCAAGAAGTTCCATTGATGGCACCATTGATGATCAGGCTGTTCCCATCGTGAGCTTGTGAGATCAAAATCTTTGGCTTTTCTGGCCCGGATAACACTCGCCATTTTCCGCTTTCTTCAGCAGGTCGTTTATTCCTCCATAGTGAATGCGTTGCATCACGATCCTTTCGTTCTTCTAATAGTCGATTTTCCCTGGTTCGGCATGGCTTTGGGCAATTCTGCCATAAATGGCCTCTCTCTTTACAGTTGTGGCATCTTGGACCAAACCTCGTACGATGTGACGCTTCTTTAACTTCCCTTAAGTGTTGAACATCTCTTGCTGGATTTCGTACAGCTTCCACTTCCAAGGCTTGGGCCAAAGCTTCCTTTAGTGTTTTATGATGCCCAAGTTTCACTGCAGTTCTAACTTCGAAGTCTGCTATTCCGTTAGAAAATGCTTCCACTAGATGTTCGTCGTTGGGTAATGGTGCTGACTGATAAGCCTTCCGGAACAGTTTCTCCACTTCGACAGCCCACTGCTGAAGACTTTCGTTGCGACGTTGCACCCTGTTCTTTAACTGCGCTCTGTACACACGCTCTAGGTGCTCATCACCGTAGCGACTCTCCAACGTTTCCATTAATTTATCGTAGGTCACTTCCTTGCCCACCGCATCGAGAATACTCAGGGCTTCATCACGAAGGCTCATTATGAGGGCGTTCATGGCTTGGTCTTTGTCCCATCCATTGGTTTTAACAGCGGCGTCAAATTGAATTTTGTAGGCTGACCATGATGATGTCCCGTCAAAAGGCGTCACTTTGATCTTCTGTGAGGCTGGCGAGAAGGTTGTAGATGCAGCGGTTCCGCCTCCAGACTTGATAACGTTGAGGGCTTTCCTCACATCGGCGATTTGTGCTTCCGCTTCAACAATACGGGATTCGTGCTCCTTTATGCTGGCGTCGTGCTGGTCGACCGTATCCTTGACCTCTTTTATCTCGTTACCCAAAGTCGTCTGCAGGCTTGATAGCAGCTCTTCTTTATTGCGATCCAATTTTTCTTCAAGCTGGCGAGCCTGTTCTCTGTTGCGGTCCAATTTTTCTTCCAGCTGGCGAATATGGTTCTCGTTGTTGCGGGCCTGTTCTTCCAGTAGGCGAGCCTGTTCTTCTCTGTTGTTGCAGGCCTGTTCTTCCAGTAGACGAGCCTGGTCTTCTTTGTTGCGATCGAACATCGACTGCATCATCGACATCATTGCAGCCATATCAAATGCCACAGGGGTGGCTGGTGCTGCAGCAGGTGTTGCAGCTGGTGCCACAGTAGGTGCTGCAGGAAGTGCCGCAGCAGATGCTCCCGGGTTTCTGGAGTCGTCGTTGGTTGCCTCGGACTCGCTGGCTTCCATTAACAGTGAACTGCTTCCGAAGCGTCGTGTATCGACCTCCTCCTGGCGGCGCTCCTGCTCCTCTAGTCGGCGCGCTTCCTCCTGCCTGCGCTGGTTCCTTGTGCGAGGTGTCTCGTCGTCGTATGGCGTTACCGGCATTTTCAGTTATCCACCCTTCTGACACCAAATGTTACGAGATGGGTTCTTGGATAATCAGTTAAAACGCCGATTATTCACTTTGCACTTTATTGCACAAAATCACAGTACACACGACACAACTGGTTCGCACAACACTTCACACTGGCACGAATATTCACACAACTAGTCACTTCACAATCACTGGTACTGCACTTGAACACGAGATGCTTTCGCTTCGGGATAAACGCGATAACTGCCACGAACGAAAACCATCGCCCTATTTATATCGGAATAAGGGTTCTCTAGAAATCTGTAGAATATTCGGTGCCATTGTGACTGACAAAGTAAACAAGTGTAAAGTTCGAGAAACCCTATTGTTCTTAATTATTACGAAAACACCACAAAAAAATCTAACAAACAACAAACAATAGACGCGACACAAAGGCCGGTGCCGCCTGAGTCATAAAACCATAAATCTCGCGACTAGATGTAAACAACTAGCCGTCGTACCGCGCGGCCTACTGCGTAACAGTATTGTACTCGTGTGTCGTATTCAATAGAAAGCATTCAAACACGACAGTGTATGGTGCGGAAATTGAGACGGAATTGTGTTGTCGTAATATTTTTATGAGGCAGAAAATCTCTTATTTTAGTAAAAGCTATACTAATTGCCAATTTTCTGTCATAAAGAGAGAATAAATATAATTGTTATGCCTATAATATGTTTGGTGTCTTAACACAACTTACCTACTTAAGTTACAGTAAGTATTTCATCACGTATTCAATATTTAATCTATTTCACGCTCGTGTTAAGACGACTCTTTGCAACAAATTTTGACTATTTTAATGGTACTCGTAGGTAGGTAAATACACAAATTGTAAAATCTCTCATAAATGTTATAATTTTTATACCTAATTTTTGTTTGGGGTTATTTCCATCCATAAATTATTTTTTGCAAAAAATGGCAAAACTGCCTTCCATCGTGTACGAAATTCGTATATTTCGCTCCAATTGTTTACATTATTGTTGATTTATCAAAAAAGGGCTCAGCCGATTTCTGTAAAATATAATTGGGACCACTTTAGGAGTATATATACCCTTTCGAACTAAAAAATAATTTTTCGATTCGCTTCACAATTGACGAAATCATCGATGTTCATCGTGTACCAAATTCGAATATTTCGCTCGAATTGCTGATATTAGTGTGTTTTACCTACCGACGTTTGTACGGAGTGATGATTTATTACTGTAACCTTAAGTACATGCCATGTTCACTATAATATACTGTAACATACTTAAGTAATACTGCTGAATATAGGCCTAGTCTCGGAGGACCATTGCGCCACATCCACCACACTGGCTTTTTTGCGGAGTGGTAGCTGATGTTCGTATGCTTATATATTTGGAAATGTTGGTTTTTTCAAAAACGGCTCGATCGATTTCTGTAAAATTGAAATGGGACCACTTCGAGAGTATACCCTTTCGAACTTAAAAAAGAATTTTTCGATTCGGTTCACAATTGGCGAAATTATAGAAGAACACAAACAAAAAAGAGATACATACACATGAACATAGAACCTCCTCCTTTTTGGAAGTGGGTTAAAAAGGGAAATTCGCGGTCGCCATTTATTTTTTGATCGACTTCGATAATCTTTGCTAGTAACATTTCAAAATAATCGGCCCAGTAAGTACGAGTCCGACTCGCGCACGTCTCTATGCGCGAGTCGGACTATCTTTATTTTTAACCCCCGACGCAAAAGAGGGATGTTATAAGTTTGACGTGTCGGTTTGTCTGTCTGTCTGTCTGTCTCTGGCATCATAGCGCCCGAACCACTGAACCGATTTCAGTTTAGTTTTTTTTTGGATGAAAGGAGACTTAATCGAGAGTGTTCTTAGCTATGTTTTATAAAAATCGATTGAGCCGTTTAAGAGTTATGGTGGGTTAAAGTGGGGATGGAAGAACCAAAATTCTACAAATGTGCCCAAAATGGTTGTGAAATTAAAGATAATATATTTTATCAGTGGTAGGACTCTGTCTAGTCTGTCCGGAGTTTTTTAAATTTGAAATTTAAGTTTTTATATCTGTTGCCGCTATAATGAGAAATACTAAAAACAGAATAAAATTAATAATTAAGGGGGCTCCCATACAACAAACCTGATTTTTAGCCGTTTTTCGCTCCATATTAATAATGGTAACAGGTAGATGCTTGAAATATACACAGAATATTTAGTTATATTTTCAGTTTAATAATAAATAATAAAATTAATATAAAATAAATATTTAAGGGGTGCTCCCATCCAGTACGGAACCTTGCGTGCGCGAGTCCTAAGTACTCGTACTTGGCCGATAATTTTACCATTAAAATTATTATTTTTCGCCAAATAGGAATAGTCGACTTCAACCGCGTTCCTGTACCCACAGAATTAGAATAGTTCTCACGGATCGATACAATATTCACAATATTGTTGATTATTAATCAGTATTTTGATTGTTGACTCTGAATATAATCTACCAAACAAAAAAAATCAGTTCACAATTGGTGAAAATAATATGGGTACTTATCGATAAACACAAAAAAATGGTTTTGATATATGGTAAAGACTGTTTACGTACAATAATTTTACGTGATAATATCATAAGAAAACAATGTTGAATTAACAACTGAAACAAGCTGAACGCTTAGGCGGATCGTGCATCACTATCGCTTATTCCGCGCTCTCGCTCTCTCGTTCGGCTCAGGCGGAACGTAACACTTTTTTGTGCGTGCACGTGCACAACACGTTATCACGTCAAAATATATACAGACGAATATAGAACCTGCTCCTTTATGGAAGTCGTTTAAATATCACTAATGCAGCTTTACGATACGTGCTCCAATTTTGTCGTGGACCAAAGCAATTACCGTAAAACTGTTACGTGGCAAAATGGACCTTATCTCCACATTGTGCAATATTGTATGGCTCTTGTATGGCGGGTGTTGGCTATTATTTCACAATAACCAATCAGTGCCATACATGTCACTTGCCTGACGCACCCCACTGCCGCCGGTACGGTGCGACGGCTGAACTGCATTCTGGTTAAGGTTGGTGAATTTGATACAAACACACAAACAACAACACTTTATTAGACAACCACATTACATAAAAAACAGATTATAAGGACAAAAACAAAACAATAGGTATCTAATTGGCGGCCTTATATATAAGCGATTTCTTCCAGGCAACCACGGATAGAAAATATCAGTTGACAAAAAAACGTGGCCATAACACAAAGAAAATTTAAACAGCATAGAAACAAACACTTCACAAAATATTAATAATAGGCAATACCTAACAAATATACTTACAAATTAATTATATTTAAAGAAAATATCTCTACACACATACATAACAAATAAACTACATTTAAAATATAAAAAAATAAATAAACCTACATATACAATAATACACATTATACTTATTATACAATTGATTGTTTCGTTTAAAATTTTGACGTTTTTCAGTTTAAAAATGTGTTGATTCGCCCCGCGGGCCGAATAGCTTGTGGGGCGAAACCACGAAAGAGCCGTAATTTTTAGTAACTTGGGAACAGATTTTTCATACCATCAGCTTTTTGGTGAAGAAAAACATCGTGACAAAATCGGAATAGGTACCTTAGTAGAAGAAATTTTCTGGCGTACTTACCTACATGATTCGGCAATCGGCAGTAGATGAGCGTGGTAGGTATGCCCTGATTTCCTTTCGTCACATTGTATTTCACAATAACCAATAGTGCCGTAGGTACATGTCACTTACTTGATACACCCCACGGCCAGGCTTTAATTACAAATCAGTACGTAAACAATTGTGTTGTTCCGATTTAAAGTTTTTGACTGTAGGTAGGTACTTCTTGTATTTGCCTATAAAATAATAAGCCCGATTACAGAGGCGCCAGCGTAAATTTAATAGCAACGTAAAAAGCGTTCTCTCTATCGAATGCCTAAAGTGAAAAAGAAACAGGACTTTGCTATTTAGCTAATATACGAGTAATTACGATGGCGCCTCTGTAATCGGGCTTATTGTACTTGATTAATATTTTTAGAAGCCCTGATAGATTTTATTATTATGCGTATTAGACGTTATTTTTATCATTATTTTATCACATTGTAAATTACAAGAATCACATTTCTTAGCTCTGAAGATATTGCAGTTTTAATAAAACTGTGAAATAAAGTTAATAGGTTACTTAAACAACTATTACCTACCTTGAGCAATCTTTGCATAAATTCGTGCTGAAACCGTATGACTCAAAACTTGCGCCGCCAATCTGACCTTAATCTTTTGCTTGCTATTTGGATTGATGTAATTTTTAGTTAAAGCAGGCGCAAAAATAAAATGTGGATTGCAGCTTTCTAACTCTTATTTCACTCCTCCTCCTTTTTGGAAGTCGGTTAAAAATTCGAATAGTTCGCTCGAATTTAGGTATGTATGCTATTTTAAGAGTTCGGTACCCAAAGGGTAAAAACGGGACCCTATTACTAAGACTCCGCTGTCCGTCTGTCTGTCTGTCACCAGGCTGAATCTCATGAATCGTTATAGCTAGAAAGCTGAAATTTTCACAGGTGATGTATTTCTGTTGCCGCTATAACAACAAATACTAAAAGTAGAATAAACATAATATTTAAGTATCATACAACAAACCTGAATTTTTGGTCGTTTTTCGCTCGATAATAATAATGGTAACAGTTTATAAATAATTGAATTAAAATTAATATTTAGATGGGGCTTCCATACTGTACGAAACCTGACGTGTGCGAGTCCGGCTCGTAGTTGGCAGATTATTAGATTATTGTTGACTTTTAAAAAAGTATAGTGGTTCATAATAATAATTGGTGTTATTGTTAATCGCGTAGATAACTATTTTTTGTATGTATATTTGACATACAAAGAAATTTTACGGTGTCCTTTTTTGAAGTCAGATAAAAATCATCATACTTATCATCAACATCATAAAAATTCAATTCTATTGATATAAATAAAAATAAATAAATAAAAAATGTTTGATTAAATTCTGAAAAAATGTACCTACTTATTGCAGTATAGTATGCTATTCACTTCGTTAAGTTGTCAACCTCATATGATAAGAACAGCTACCATCAAAAATTAGTAAAAGTATGATAAAAGTACAATCAAAAGATCTGAAATGTAATTATAGTAAACAAACACGTATTGTCTGGTTTTTCATCGTAATGTCACAATTAGCACCACAATGTAGTTTGTGATCACCGCAGGGACAAAAATGCATCTATTTGCACAGATACGAGTATATCACCGATATTCATAATGAAAAAAATATTCAGAAGAATTTTGAAATGTAATGAAAACAACAACAAAAAAAGTTCGCGGCCAATGAGTGAAACTAATTTTGATGATTGGCTATGCGATTGTGGCAACGCGTCTGTTTACCTTTTGATATGTGAAAATTAACGGAGATGTTATATCTTCTAAAAAAATCTTTAATTCATCAAAAACCATGATTTTTAATAGACGAAATCTAATTTACTTGGCAATACTTACCTATGATGTAAACGTATGAAATTGCAAAGAAATACGTAAAGCCAATAAACAATCGTTTTCGATCTAGGTACCTTCATTTTTACGATTTAATGAGTGCTTTGTTTATTTTAAGACCTGCAAGTTTTGATTTTAAACACTTAGCACATTTTCGTGGAGTTTTGTTGCTATGCCATGTTTTTACAGGCTAGTTATGAAAACCCTACAACCTCACTTTTTATTTTTTTTATATTTGAATTGAGATATCCATCTCCTGATGTTACGAAGGTACGGTGTTGCCACTATATTGCTTTTTAAAATATGTTTTATTTAACTACTGGTATTATAATATCAGGCCCCGCCCGCCATAATAAGCTGACTAAATATATATCATGCATTGAACCAACCTGTAGTACTCAAGTTGACTACCGCTGGGTCGTGGGTAGACTGGAATATGAATCAGCTGATACCACCAATTCAACTTGAACTTGCAAAATTGTCACTCCGACACACAACACTGACGGTACCTAATAATGTCTTGCTACCTACACTGCGTGATTTACATTTGTTGACAACAGGATTCCACGACGCCGATAACTTAAATCCATCTTCCCGGTTGAAATTGTTATATTTTTTATTTCCACCGCTTCACGAACTATTCTTGGAAAATAGTGTCGATCCGTGGAGAGGACTTTTGGGTCATGGAGCGTCCCACTACTTTACTTATTATACTTAACCAAATTAATGCTCGTGTCAATTTTTTTAAATAGATTTTGTAATGTTGCAAACGGGGAAGCCGTTTGCAGCACCACAAGTTAAAAGAGGATTAGAGAACCCGTAATGTGGCAAGCGGGGGAGCCGGTTGCCACACCACAAGTTACGAGACTTTAGTGAACCTAACCAAAGAGTCCTGCCTAGTGGATAGGATTCCTAAAGGTTCGGAGAGTGGAGATTAAAATAGAAAACTAACCTTAGTATTTACACATTTATTTACACTATCACACACCACACTTATTGTCTAATATGTCTTCCCAAAGCGGAGAGAGAGTTAAGAATTTTGAAAGAGTCCTTGGAATGTTTTACAAACAAGGATCGCTGATCCTGTCAAAAAAAAGAATTACAAAAAAAATTCATAACTAGAATTGTAAGTTGGCAGTGTTATCGTTGAAAGAGTCTGAATGTAGAGAAGCTAACAAAAAGGTTAGTTTCTCTACAATTTTTACTAAAAGAACTACTCGAGATAATTTAAACTTAGTTTGGTATTGTTAATAAGACATTTTCACTGAGCTTGGTTGTGTGAAGTTATTTATTACATTTTTGACAAACGGTAAAAATATACCACAACAACTCTAACTCTAACAATACATAATCTCTAAAAAACAATTTTTATGCATGATCTGTGCCTGAAATACCTTGTTTTTATTTATATAAGCCCCCTAAAAGGGATTTAAGTATTATTATCAATATCTCTGCGGCTTAAATCCTCTAACATTAACGGTAGTACCACATAGACTGTGTACGATAAAAAATGTGACTTTCGCAACAATTTTTGAGGGAGGAAACAATTACTTTACCCTTTGAAATTTTTATGGCAAAAATGTGTTTTCGATTACGTTTATTGAAGCGTTGAAACGCTACTTAGCAGCGGGGAATGTTTCTGAATAATCGAAATATATTTCAGTGTCAAAAAAGAAATAAATTGCTCTGGTTTTATTGAGAGCGGCAGAATTTCTCAATATCTTCTGTAATGGTAATAATTCTGAAAAGAGTAGGCATATGAAATATTTTACAACACCTACTGCTAAATAAGGGCGCGAAAGATAGATTTATGTGACAAATAGAGTTTGTGCAAAAAGAGAACCGTCGTGGCGTTAAGGTGAACTAACAATAAGATTTTAATCAGCATCCAAGGTACCGACCACTTAGTAGACGCGAAGCTACTGATGAAAACCGAATTGGTGTCTACCAAGAATCAAACACTTTTAATTGTACTAGCTATGACAGAGCAGTGTTGTCAACGTAATAAAATTAGTAAAATGGCACACGCACGCGCAACCTTACCTACGACGTTTCTCTTTTTGCACAAACTGTACTTGTGCGAATGCATGAATCTACATGAATACATTATTATTATGTACTACAATACTAATCGCGCACTAAAATTACGAGATAAATAAATACCTCATCATCCCGACGTTTCGACCAAGTTGCATCGATCGTGATCACTGGTAGACATGAAAAATCTACATGAATAGCAGAATGCAGTTTTGTAGATAAGTGATTTGTTGCTTTCTATGTTTGAAAAATAATTGACTGAACTAACGAAGTGAGAAAGTCTCAGTTTTGACTCGACAGTTGTGCTTTCATCAGTCCGGATGTAGATTCTCCTCTAGAGGCCACAGTTTTCAATGAATTTTGATGAAACTTTTTTCGATCGTCGACGATTTTTGAATATTTCCCCCAAAAAGGTGGGATAATTGCTGTAGCGTTATTTATCGACCGATTTTGTTTATATTTAGCAAGATCGTTTAGTCTCCTATATTCTAAAAAGATTTTTGAGTATGGACGAAATCGGTCCAGAGAGAGTCGAGATAAAGCTTTATGAAGATTCAGTTAAACAGATGCGAGGTCTACTGTTAGGAGAACTACTAGTTATTATGTAGCTATTTGCGTCACGCAGATGCTAGATCAGCACCACATGTTACTAAATACTTACTTTTACCTACTAAGTACTAAATTGTGTTTATAAACAATATTTTTTTTATTATTTATAGGTACAGCTAGTCAGAAGAGATTTCTCTAAGCCAATATATTTACCTACTTTGTAATCATTGATGTTCTGCACACGATAATACTATAAATAGTTCTTAAAGTAGCAAGGATGGGTAGGGACCACAGCAGGAAGTAATCTGCAAAGTACGAGTGGGACTCGCGCGCGAAGGGTTCCGTACTGCATGGGAGCCCCCCTTAAATATTAATTTTATTTTAATTTCATAATTTATTATTAAAGTTAGCATGCAGTTAAATATTCTGTAAATATTTCAAGCACCTGTTACCATTTTGGATATCGAGCGAAAAACGGCTAAAAATTTAGATTTGTTGTATATTATGGGAGCCCCTCTTAAATATTATTTTATTCTGTTTAGTTTATTTGTTGTTATAGCGGCAACATAAATACATCATCTGTGAAAATTTCAGCTTTCTAGCTATATCGGTTTATGAGATACAGCCTGGAGACAGACAGACGGACAACGGGGTCTTAGTAATAGGGTCCGGCTTTTATCCTTTGGGTACGGAACCCTAAAAAGTACAAAAAAAACAGCATTTTTTGGGTTGGTTGCAAAGCAAAAGACTTTGATGTTAAATACATATTAATTTTTTAGCTGAGTATTTATAGAAATTCTCTAGGTACCTACATGGTTTTATTCAACCATACTTAGAACTGAAATCGAGCCACCAAATAACAAGATCATCTCTACATTACTATCCCCGTAAATAAATCAAATCAATACCGATAAACTAAATAAAAAGCAATTCGTTCACCACAAAAGAGGAAGAAAACGACGACCGGATATCCGGTTACGCACTCCAATCAAAGATGGTTGGCAAATTGTGCGCAGCTTAGAAAGATCAGTCCGCATAAAGGGTGACAAAATTCCAATTTTCCTTAACCTTCCGAAGAGAACGAATGATTGAGTTGTATGCCCTTAGAGGTTTGGGTAGACGTAGGGTTGCTACTTAGTTAAAGTATTAATTTATTCGTGTTCATACAGGGTAATATTAAGCCGAAAGTGTGTGATTCAGATCAGTTTATAGTAAACGTCTTTTTGTATTATAGGGGGATAAATCTGAAACCGAAGATGAGACTGGTCCGTACTCTGGTTTTCTCTAATTCCTAGCATTTATTCACTTATGGCCAACTTAGCAAACCGTCCACTAAAATTTTCTGTAGGAGATGAGCAATCGGTCCCTTTGGCTTTGCAGGCATTTTTTTATTTTGTTTTGTAAATTCTGGCCTTTTGTTTTCCGGTCCAAAAATTACCCTATGAGAATATCCATCCTTTCCATTATTACATATTCATACCAAAAATCAAGTATATACGATGCTCTATTTCTTACTGCGTGAAAAAGTAACCAATAAACTAAACAAGGATAAAGGTTTAGATTGGAGGATTAAAAATTTTAATAAGGATAAAATCAATTTACATTTCAGTGACAACCCTACACAAAGCGATGGAGCTGGAAAGTATAGGCTAGACAGCGCTCGGATTTTATGTTATGATTTACTTTACACTGGCTGCCTCCGTGACTTTACCGATTCAGACACTATTTGAAAATGTGCACGGCTTGGAAAACCTTATTTCAGAAATACCTTGTTTAGGGTGCAGTGGTGCCAGCTTTGTATACTTTTTACCCGACTGCTGAGGAAGAGTATTGTTTTTATCATTTTTTTTTCAGCATCAAATCACTACATACATAGTATAAAACAAAGTCGCTTCCCGCTGTCTGTTCCTTTGTATGCTTATATGTTTAAAACTACGCAACTGATATTGATGCGTTTTTTTTAAAAGACAGAGTGATTCAAGAGGAAGGTTTATATGTATAATACACCTGTGCAGAGCCGGGGCGGGTCGCCAGTAGATAGATAGATAGATAAACTCTTTATTGCACACCAAGAAATAAACAAAAAGAAGAAACAAAGATCCATAAACAGTGTAACAATGGGCGGCCTTAACAGGTACTTTTATAAACTTTATTCTTTTTAGAATATAAAGGATTAGGTAACGTTACAACATTTTGAAATTGTTTAGTTTTAAGCCGTGGATCTAGTGGTACCTAGTAACACTTGCATTGCAATCGTAAGGTCGTGTGATTAAATCATTTGTCTTCTTTCGTTTGATATAATTTACACATATCAGTTTAAGGGATTATCAGACATTCCAGACACAATAAATATATCACATTCTGGGCTCTGAAACTGTAATGAACGAGAGCGAATGGTGATTGCGGTTCGCCGGATTCAGTTTGCGGTCGGACGGACGGCATAGACGAAATGGCACCCACATTCGGTATTGGTACAACTTTACTGTACCGCCTTTATAATAGTCCACTGCAGGAAGTGCAGGACTACCCACGAGGGGTGACTAGGCCATTTCCACCATGCTGGCCCAGTGCGGATTGGTGGATTTACATACGCCATCGAATTTCTTCTACGGACGTATGCAGGTTGCCTCACGATGTTTTCCTTCACCGAAAAGCCAGTGGTGTGTAATTCCGTACATAAATTCCAAGGAATTCATTGGTTCACCGGGATTTGAACCCACGACCTCATGTAAGGCGGGTGTCACTACCACTAGACCACCACCAAGGCTTCTTTCTTGATTATTAATTGTTTGATTTTTATGGATTATTTATAAACATCATCATTTCGGCCGTGGGGCGCTCACTGCTAGACAAGCATCTTCTCGATTTTCCAACATGACTGTTCGTAAGATACCCAGAGTGATTTTACTTTAAACATTATAATTATCAGTATATGATTATAATTTAATAGCTAAGAAGAATATCAGACGTCCCAGACACAATAAATATATCACATCCTGGGCTCTGAAACTGTAATGAACGAGAGCGAAGGGTGATTGCGGTGCGCCGGGCACAGTTTGCGGTCGGACGGCACGGACGAAATGGCGCCCGCACTCGAAATACCACTACATACATGTACAACCCGGTCACAATATCTGTGCACCTGACTTCGTGACGTCATATCGAATTATCGGGACGTATATATATTACCGGACGTCTAGTATACCGTCCGGACGTAAATTATTATCGGGACGTGTATCGGCAACGAAGATGCTAACCGTACTGTCGCTCCGGGGAGTGCGCGGAGAGGTGACAGGGGAAGCGGGAGAGGCGCCGCATTTCAGCGAGGTGCACAGATATTCTAACCGGGTTATATAGACTTTACATTTATCAATCCAATATACTAAGGTCCTTTATTATTTACAATGTCTCAAACTGTTTCTCCAAAATAGAAAAATATTTTACTTATATAAATCAGAATCAGAAATAGATAATAGGATATAGAAATAGATTAACAGTTACAAAGCCTTATTAATCATATTCTTATTATTTATAAAACTATTATCAAGACGTTTTTTTTTGTGCACCTACGTATCAAGTCGCCAGAAAGCTTCTGAATTAAATAGCAATAATGTTGTGCACCTACGTATCAAGTCGCCAGAAAGCTTCTGAATTAGTTATTGCTATTTAATTCAGAAGCTTTCTGGCGACTTGATACGTAGGTGCACAAAATGCTCTAAGTAACCTGTATGAATTTATTACTTGCGTAAATAAGTAAATGTAAGCTGGTGTTTAGTAAAATTTTGCAACCGTTCACACTGTTTAATCATTTTTATCATTATATATTAAGATTACTTTTAATTTAAATTTTCATCGTGATCCAACTACATGTTTTCAATAAAAACAAATAATATTCCGATAATACCAAATAAAATAAAACAAACGTTTTTACGTACGATTTATTATACATTCGAATAATACATTTCATTAGTGCTTTCATTTGCAAAAATTGCGAGTGGGTATATTTTATTTGTATAAATAAAACAAAATTACAAAAGAAGTTTTGGTATTTTTGGGTCCATCAGGTAGACAGTGTGAGGAATTTTCAATTTTAAAAAAGTGCCTAGAAGCCTTGTCAATAAGTTGTAGACACTACCTAAACGAAGCGAAGCGAAACGGAATTGTGCGGAACCGAGAAAAGAGTTATAGATCGTAACCAGAATGCTCTATCTATTTGAAGAAGAAAAAAGAATAATCGGCCAATTACGAGTAGGACGCGCGCACGAAGGGTTCCGTACTGTATGGGAGCCCGCCTTAAATATTTATTTTATTTTTATTATTTATTATTGAAGTGAATATAAAACTAAATATTCCGTGAAAATTTCAAGCATCTACCTATTACCATTATTAATATAGAGCGAAAAACGTCTAAAAATCAGGTTTGTTGAATAGGAGCCCCCCTTAAATATTTATTTTATTTTCTTTTTAGTATTTGTTGTTATAGCGGCAACAGAAATACATCATCTGTGAAAATTTCAGCTGCCTAGCTATCATGGTTCATGGGATACAGCCCGGTGACAGACAGACAGACGGACAGACGATCATCGAAGTCTTAGTAATAGGGTCCCGTTTTTACCCTTTGGGTACGGAAAAGAAGAATAAAAAAAGATAGAAGTGCCTAGACGCCTTGTCAATAAGTTGTAGACACTACCAAAGCGAAGCGAAGCGAAACGGAATTGTGCGGAACCGAGAAAAGAGTTATAGAACGTAACCAGAATGCTCCATCTATTTGAAGAAGAACAAAGAAAAACCTTGATCCGCCACGATTGTGTTTTGTTTCCAATCAATTAAATATGCAATGAAAGCTTTGCTCTCGAAGACTACAACATTGGACTTATTCGTACATAGCTCCGCTCCATTTACTTCGATTTAGTCGAATTGAGCCATAAGTATTTGATAAATAAATAATTATCAACTTTAGGAAGCTGTGAGATAATATTCGTAAGTAAATTTACTTTTGTTTGAATTATATTATAAATTTCAAACCCCATTAAAATGTTTGTTTTGTGTCTGACTATTACCTTATTTCCCTTGTCGTTTTGTAAGTATATGTGAATTTTGAAGCATCAAATAAATAGGTACTTGGCTCCTAAACTAAAATAAATTATTCACTTCGCTCAAATTGGCTAAAACGACAGCAGGAAGCAACACTAGTACATCGTATAGACAGTTGGCAAATCCGCATCTTCTTTCTTCATATTTATAAAAATGAATCGTGTTATAATTTTGCTAAAACTCAAGAACGGCTGAACTGATTTGGCTATTTTTTATCTACCGTATCGAAGGTGCATGCATACACTTCAAATTGCTGTGCAATGCGCATCTTAGTATTATAATATGTGAGTTGGACTTTCAAACTATTTAATTACACTACGTTCCATACTGGCAGCACACAGCTAGCAGTCTGCAAACTTACATTGCTCCTAACGTCTTGCACGAGGGACTCCAGAAAGTTTGATTAGCCAATGGAGCCAATTTCCTGTATTTGTGACATAGATAGGCACCCCAGAGACCCCTACATCGCACTAATACACTCTAGATACTACGTAATGAACTATGTACAAATATATTATCTTATTCAAACTTTATTAAAGTCATGACTAAATTGGTTTACCTATCCTGAAAATTGCCGGTTTCTAACAAATTCTGAAAAAAGTTATTGTTCGCAAAAATTCACAACACCGACTTCCGCCGTGTACAGAATTCGAATAGTTTGCATGAATTGATGTGACATCTACGTACAATATTGCTAATTTATCAAAAACGGCTCAGCCGATTTCGATAAAATTTAAATGAGAAT
The DNA here is from genome assembly GCA_964007245.1 of Hypomecis atomaria. Taxonomy (NCBI): domain Eukaryota; kingdom Metazoa; phylum Arthropoda; class Insecta; order Lepidoptera; family Geometridae; genus Hypomecis; species Hypomecis atomaria. The sequence goes on from OZ023291.1 coordinate 16,415,989, forward strand.
ACTTTAGAAGAATATCCTTTCAAACTAAAAAAGATTTTTTTAAATCGGTTTACTGTCTTCCAGACTTCCAGTCACATCAGTCTTCCTGCTTTCCTATTTCTTAAGAGATATAATCTAAAGCTTTTCAAGGTTAGAGTGAATAGGTATCTTCTATATAGGTCTGCGTGCTTCATCTTCGACTACAACGTCGCTTACCATCAGGCGAGTTGGTGGTCAAACACGGACTTACATGCGTTACAAAAGAAACAGTATTAATTGGCGAAAATAATAATGAAAATACACAAAAAAATACATACAGACGAACATAGTACCTCCTACTTTTTGAAAGGCGGTAAGTGAGAAAATATTACAACCAAAATTACCTGCAGTATCGAAGGTGAATACACTTCAAATACTGTGCAATGCGCATCTTACTCGTAGTATTATAATATGTGAGTTGGACGTTGAAAATATTTAATTACATTACGTCCCATACTGGCAGCACACAGCTAGCAGTCTGCAAACTTACATTGCTCCTATATAACGTCTTGCACGAGGGACTTCAGAAAGTTTGCTCAGCCAATGGAGCCAATTTCCTGTATTTGTGACATAGATAGGCACCCCAGAGACCCGTACATCGCACTAATACACTCTAGATACAAAGTATTTGACACGCTGGAAGTTCTAAAGCACTGATAGTTCCTGGAAAGTTTTTAATAAGTGTCTTTCGCGTGTTTCTTAACAGGTCCCTGTGGAAATTTCCTGTAGCAGAGTTTGCAGGTCTGTTTTTTTAGTTCATAATGGGGAGTAGGTGTAGCTGGAGTTTTGCTACGGTTGTGGAAATGGAATTTGTAATTTAAGGTTTTTTAATAATGCTTGTCTGTGTCACTGGGAATATAGTTATTGCTGCAATAACGTGGTGTTTTCTTACGTTAAGGACTACAATGTTTTTAGAACTAGGTATTAATAAAAACAATAGGTACTTAATACTCTTAGAGATACAACTTCGTTCTTAGTTATAGGTCATAAATATTATTTTAAAAATACATTACCTTCAGACTTAATGTTGAATGTATAAATGTTGATCTTGAAGTATGTTTGTATTAAACTAAAGTTTGTTATAAATTAATTTTAACACCATATGTACTTGTGAGCAAAATTAATTTCCTTACAATATTGTAGATGCTGACTAATTCCAATAAATGTGAATGGAAATGTCTAAACCAGACTTACGTCCCTAGTTGTATGACGACCCTATTCATCCTACGGCTAATTTGATGATGATGAAGATGGTGTTACTTAATCTATCTTAAAACTAAGAGTATCTTCAACCACACTTGAAATTTACGACACCACATTTTAAAAGGCCATAAATTAGTAGGTTCAGTTCGTTTTCTACGTACAATGACTAATGTTAGATGCTCTTAACTTGTTTTGCGGTGAAATAAATCTTATTTTTAAGGCTTAATCTTAATTTTATTGTGAAGGGGACATGTTTTAATTGCATTTCTAGAAAATCGTTAAATCATTGTAATTTATTGAGGATAAGAAAGCCTTACGTGACTTGGTGTTAGTCATCTGATGATATCATTTACGTTCCTGTTGGGCTCGATTTTAAAAACCTTTGACTAGATCGGCTTAAATGTTGCATTTGCTTGTAGTGTACTTATTGACTCATCATTGTCATATACGATGATAAATGACAATGATGAGTCAAGTCATGTGATGACAGTTTTAGCTATAAGACGTCTATTGTTTGACATAGACCTCCTCTATAGCAGTACAATTTTAAGTCGGCAGCTTGCAACCAGCACGCCGCGGAGGATTGCGGAAGCGTGCCCGTAGCCCCGACACCAGGCGCAGTGGTGAAACACCCAGGGTTTTTGGTGAGTACACCGTCCAGTCGGTGGGACTCCCACATAACCACCCGTCTGCCCACGAGGCTTAGTGGTATCCATAAAGGATTTCCCCTGGTAAAAAAAAAAGCTTGCATCCGGCACGATTTTGCGGTCTTATTAAATTTATCTACCCAACTTGTGCGTGGTATTTCATATACTGTTTCATGTCTGTCATTCATATTGCAACATATACCAATTAAAAAGTTAGTTTTCAAGTTTCATTGTTATCATTTTCATGATCAATCTGTACCAACCATATACTGGGCATGGACTTGATTCCTGTTGTGTCAATGTTCCCTAAGTATATTGTATTACACACTTTCAAGCTTAATATGATATTCGTTTTTAAAAACTAGCCATTAAGTTCTTCTCTACTTCTTTATTTAAGCTTGGTTAGCTTTTTTGCATCTTGGACAACGAATAATTGTTTTCTAAAAATAAAAGCATTTTAACTAATTATTGTTAGGTATATGTTCAGGTTTATTTTGACTTAAAATAAATCGTGTTTTTGCGAAAATAAATGCACTTTAACATTATGTACAACGAATAACAAACCAGCAACGCAAATAGCATTAAAAATATTTATTTTAATCACATGTTTACTATTTTAAATATGTACTTACTTGCTTAAAAATAATAAAAACTTCGCAAAATATCAACCCTTTTATAAATATTTAAAACACGACTGTGTTTTTCATTACTCTGTGAAAATTAAATTCAATAACAAACGATACCCAATTTATATTGGTGATCAAATTGTGAAGTCGTGTTGGTGTTGATTCATATCCTACACCATGGGTGTAGTCAGGAGGGGGGATTGGGGGGAAAGAACCCCCGTGATATGAACCAAACCGGCTTATGTCACAGATAGTCAATAACATGTCAAAAATGTTTGCGCTTGCTGCGCTAAAACTTAGTCACAGTAATTGTAAATTTGCTATTTTCCTACTTACATACAGATATTATTCTTCTTTTTGCTAAAACAAAATCGTTATCGAAAAATAAAACATTATTTTCAAAAAATCATTATTGGAAAAGAAAAAATAATTTAAAAAATAAATAAAAACAGACATAAATGTAGAATATTTTTTTCAACATACATACTTGCCATACTTTTCAGAGCTTGTTACAAGACATCGAACATAATTTTATTATAGTACGCTATCATTTTACTTATCATTACGACCAAGTTTTTGTCGATAGTCGATAAACGTTGTGTAAACGAAGTATGATTTTTTGCAATTTTAATGTTCATGGATACTGACAACACACCAATTTTGCTTTAGCTTGGAACACTAGATAAGTCTTGAGTCTTAACCCCACCTAATAATGATCCCTGGCTACGCTCATGTTCAACACTACATCTGTATGCACAAAAAGTTAATTAAAATAAGATGCAAAGACATTGAATGACGAGACTGCTCCGCCTTTTCTGTATCGCAATTTATCTTTGATGATGTGATGAAGGATTTAAAAAAAAACTAGTAGCGATTTGCATTCCAGCTACTGTACTGCTACGAGTATTATTAAAAGTTACCGAGTTCAGCTAGGTAAAAAAATAAAATAATTATTTTTCACTATAAATTACACGGTCGACTTCAATCGTATAAAGAATTCGAATAGTTCGCACGGATCGATGTAGTAATTTTCACATTGTAGTTGATTAATAAAATATGGTACAGCCGATTTCGATAAAATTTTGTGTTAGCTGCGGTAGAAGTTTATGCGTTGGTATTTTTAATTTTTTAATGAATCTTGTAATATGTCAACATTACAAATTGAGTAAGTATCAATTTATTGCTGAAATTAATTCGTATAGTAATTACAGCACCGTTAACCTACCAAGCAATTATAGTTCTACCTAGCAGTTAGCAACTAAGTTCTGGTGAAGTCTTGCATTTGAATGCCGCCATTGTAAACAGAAGCCTGGACCTATTGCTCGTGCCCGTCTAACTTGTGTTGTACCTAATTTCCGCTGCAAGTCACTTACTTACTGTTTCTGAAAACACAGCGTGAAAAAGATTGAAAGGATTTCAGTATCTAGACACGCGGAAGCGTGTCCAGCCAAGTCTCTAAGAAAAAGAAACTGGCGACGCGACATGTGTAACATAACACGAACCATTACGAGCCACTTTTGACCCCTTCTTAACTCGAAAACTATTTAACCTATATATATGTAATTTAGCATATTTATTAAAGTTCTTTAGCTTATCTATAATACAAAATTTCATTAACTTTGCTCTGATGGTTAATGAAATATTAACGTTTAAAAACCGGGGTTTCATTGACTGATTCACTCACTGATTCACTGACTCACTGACTTATAGATCAAAAACCTAACCCACTTCCAGATGACCTAGAAACTTGATATTTGGCATAAAGGTAGACTATCAGGCATATACAAAGGCAAAATCTAAAACTTTGAACTTTTAGCCTCCAACCCTATATAATAGGGGATGAAAGCTTGTATGAGACTTCCACAAATTTTCATGCTATAAGTGTAAAATTGAAATTAAGACTAAATGTTAGAAATAATAAAACAAGTATTTCAGGATTTTTAAAAAAAATCAGCCCCCAACCCCTAAAATTGGGGGATGAAAATTTGAATGTCACTTTCGAAACTTTTGATGCCAAAAGTCAGAAAATGGATATACGAACTCGTCGTAATAGATAATAAAACATAATTTCAGGATTCTTAATAAACCACCCCTAAACCCTAAAATTGGGGGATGAAAATTTGTATGTCACTTTCGAAACTTTTGATGCCAGAAGTCAGAAAATGGATATACGAACTCGTTGTAATAGATAATAAAACATAATTTCAGGATCCTTAATAAACCACCCCCAAACCCTAAAACTGGGGGATGAAAGTTTGTATGACACTTTTGCAAAGATTGATGCTAGATGTCCAAAAATTGATAAGGGGACTCTTTATTACTAATATAATAAAACACGTATTTCAAGATTTTTAGTAAATCTCCCCCTAACCTTTAAAACTAGGGGTTAGTTGGTATGAGACTTCCGCAAGTTTTGAAGCTAGAGATGTAAAAACCGATTAAATGACTCCTTGTAGTAAACTACAAAAAGAAGTAAAATCCAACAAAAACCATTTCATGTGAAATGAAGCCAAGTCTAAATCACAGTTCCCACTATCAAAAAGTTGTCAGATCTCACGTAAAGCCAAGCTTCTAACTCTACACGCCTTACTGTACAAGTCCTTACTTCACAAACTCTACACCTTAGGCAATATATGCGGCTTGGCTGTTTCGCTAACTGCGCATGGGCGTAAAGTGAAGATTAATTCATTAATTCTGTTATACAAACAGTTCTTGTTGTAACGAAACGGCCAAGTCACATATATTGACTAAGGTGTATAGTTTGTGGAGTAAGGACTTGTAGAGTAAGGCGTGCAGAGTTAGAAGCTTGGCTTTACGTGAGATCTGACAACTTTTTGATAGTTGGAACTGTGATTTAGACTTGGCTTCATTTCACATGAAAATGTTTTTGTTGGATTATACCTACGGCGAGCCGCACTAGATGGCGTTGGACGGTCTTAAAACGCGCAAGTGTTCGCCGCGCAATAATAGCTGGCGTTAATACGGAGCTATTTTGATATATGATTGTATTATATATTTACAAACTAATTCTTCTAAAGGTATTTTTGAATAAGTCAATTCAGATTAATTTCAGTTTGTATTGGCTTGGAAACGTTAGAGATAGATATTAAGCCCGATTACAATACAGAGGCGCCAGCGTAAATTTAATCCAAATAAAACATTTTCATGTGAAATGAAACCAAGTCACTGTTCCCACTATCAAAAAGTTGACAGATCTCACGTAAAGCTTTTGATAGTGGGAACTGTGACTTGGCTTCATTTCACATGAAAATGTTTTATTTGGAATTATATTTTATTGAATTTTATTACTCAAAATATGTTTGAACACTGTTTACACGATATAATTATGTGGTTTACATTTCTCCGCGTGTTATTTTTTTTTATAATACAGGGTTACTCCTAATCAATTAGCATCCTTTTAGGGGCTTATTCTGTACATCAAAACTAACAACTTTCGTTCTGCGACTTTTATCAAAACTTTATAAATATCAGCTGTTCCATACATTATTCGCGGGTGAATGATATTTTTCTATGGAACAACAATATTTTTTTTGAGTTTTTACAAAAGTCGCAGAACAAAAGTTGTTAGTTTTGATGTACAGAATAAGCCCCTAAAAGGATGCTAAATGATTAAGAATAAACCTGTATACTTGGGTATACTATTATCTTGGTTCTCCGGTGAATGTAACATTTAGAAACTAACATTTAAATTGTATTTTTTAATGCAAACGGAATCAACATGAACTTACGACATCTAAGTAGTTCATCTAAAAATTGCAAATAACCCAAGAAAAATTGAATTTCGCGCGATGTCCTAGGGCTGCCTTTATAAGTACAAGTAGGTCTAAGCATTCGTTTTGGAGCTTTGATACCATAAACAGAAACATGTAAATCGACAGATATACTGACACAGCTAGAAATACTTTTCTTTTATTACAAGCTTTCATTTATTTTCACCTGTCCCGTTGTCTGTCTGTCGGTCTGTAACCAAATCTTGCTAGTTAAATTTGATCCACTTCCCGGCTACCGATTGAGCTAAAATGCATACATGTGTAAGTCGCGTGACAATGCAATATTTTGATGACATGGTGCTGATTTGATGATGGAGCTGGAAGGTGACCAAAGGAACTTAGCAATGAAAAGACACAACCTCATCGAGTTTTGGTTCATTTGAATGGTCTTGGCAAGTTTCTTGTCTTTCAATAGTAACCAGGGTGATAATGGTCCTGGAAGGTGGTCATAGGAACCCTGTAATGAAACGACGCAACCCTATCGAGTTTCGGCTCTTTTGACTCGTTTTGAACAAGTGTTCAGTAAAAGCTGTTTTCAAAAAAAAATGTTTTTTTTTAAAATAAAATATAATACTTGTTTCGTTGGATGTCAAAAACGCTCAGTTCATAATCTCTGTGCACCTGAAAGCCGGTTTTCTCTGCCATCATGCCACTTCGCGCCACCTGCGCCTGGCCCAGAGATGTCTTTAATTTGTTCTGATGTCTTTAATTAAGCCTCACTTCGGCGACAACTTTCCTTGCAGCTTCAAACTACCATCCTTGTTCTTTGATTATGAAGAGTCATTGCATTTGTTAGTTTTCAGGTTGTAAACTCACAATTAGATCTTAGACCTATACTGTAAAGAAAGAAAGAAATAATGTTTATTTCGTGACATACATGAACCACCAGTTTGGGAACTGGAATGCGGCTGAGGTCAGTCGAGGTCCTTTTTCTTTAGTATTCTAGCTCTTGAGGAGGCAGTCCGAAGAAAACAACGTTGTTGTAGAATCAGGATTGTATTTCGTCCCTAGGCCGGAGAACTGACATTGTACTTATGTTTATTCTTATAATTAGCGGCGATAAGTAGCCTTATTAAAGTAGAATCGAGTACAAGATTAATTATGTTTCTACGGTCGTTAAAGAAGTTAGATACTGTACTGGCCGTTTTTAACTGTCCCCTACTGAATTATTCCTATCACCCTTCGTAAGTAGCCTCGAAGGATGATTGGGCCGATTTCACCACGCTGGCCCAGTGCGGGTCAACTTTTTAGGTAACATCAAGTTGATATTTAAATTATCATTATTGAAGACAGGAAACATACCTACTCGTAACTGCTGTAATTGTAACATCGACTTGGCATTTTTTTTGTTTAAGTGTAAATAAATTCTAGCTTTACGCCAGATACATAAATAATTCAATAAATCAAAACTCAAGTGTTTTTGTCATAAAAGATTATGCTCGTAAAACATAATATTTTTGTTTCATTGCGACATTGTGTAGGTATATCAATGAAATTTGATACGAAAAGTCATTTTAATTTTTTATAAATTTGATTTTTATTGCCAATAAGAATTGAAGTTTTATAGATATACACGCAGCTATCTAGTTGTATCCATTTTAAAACCTCAAGGCTTTCCGTTATTAATTTAAATCATACTCGTATTTGAGTCAAGATGCTATGAAATGAGTAGCGCTGTGAATGATTTATTTTTTAAGAGTCAGATTTGTAACCCATAGCTTTCAATCGAATGACTAAATAAATTGAATGTAGCTTAGAAATTTATTACCTAACTCTCACTTGTAAGCGGTTTCTACAAGGATGTGATGAGTTTTGATGGGCAAGATTCAATACAATCCCCTATCGGTAACCTTTCTAATATGTCATTAAAGAAATTAAAAACAATTCTTAACAATTGTTTTAAATTGTATTATTAAAACAAGCAAGCAAGCGCAGCGTAGGTCGTCCACCCACAAGGTGGACGGATGACCTCATTTAGATCCCATGATTGTGCTGGATGCAAGTAGTTTCTAACCGGTCTTATTGGAGATCCATAGGGGAGGCCTATGGCCAGCAGTGGATGTCCTGTGGCTGATGGATGGACGGGTGGTAAAAACTTACTTGTTGCAACAGCAACAGCCAATAAGTTTAGCCTTAAGTTTTAGTCGTCAAATGTAATAATACCTTTTATATCAGGCAAAAGTGCCTTTATTAACTACAACGAATTACAACACTACTTTACAATTATGCTAAAACTACCTACACTACTACTACATCAAAAGCATTGGATCATCCACAGACCCTTGAAGGGCTAAAGATAATCCAAATGCTCAAGCCCACTGCTAGTAGGCAGCGTGCCAATGTAGGTAGTTTTAGCATATAAAGTAGTGTTGTAATGTAATACCTATATGTATATGTGTTTCAATCAAAACGACCAACATATTGTAGAATATCATTGTACTCATCATAATGACCAACTTTACTATGGGGCCAACTCCGAAGTAAATAACAAAATAACATCAATTCCATACAAATAGTTCATCGACTTTCGACAAAAAGTATAGAACAGCTGATTTGTTCTAGCGGTATGAAGTTCAACGGCAGTGCATTTATAACCTTTAACATTCCCTACCGATCGACGTAGAGTCACCATCTGTAATAATACCGGTAACCCGTCACGTCGCCCTGTCTGCGAACAAATTTCCAAAGATTTTTCCTCCGAATTTTTTACAGAGTTCCGCCCAGCGATATTAAAATTTCTTTTATTTTACTGGTGGTTAAAGTGCTTCCTCTCTCAGGCCCAGATTCCACTAGAGCGGAGATGTGCAGAACAGACCAGGTGGGTAATTCTTTATGAAAACAAGCATGTAATGCGCTATTTCGTGCTCTTTGTTTTTAAGAAATTCGTGTGAAAGATATTTATTTTTCAAATATCATAATATAAACTCCGTTTATAATTTATTTTAACGTAATTTTACATTTATTAAACATTTCTCCAAACGAAATTCACGGAAATAAAAAAAAAACAAACTGCGTTACTATATGTTTTGTTGATAGGGAATCAGGCCCCAGAGCGTTTAAGTCCATAAAGCTCTGGTTTCCTAGGTTAGCCGCGCTGTCACATAGCGGCCGTAATATTACTGACATTATAAGTTCTCTCTGACTTAACGGTGTCAATTACCATTCTCTAAAGAACAGTACCATTTTTCATAGACGACAGTCATTTGAGTAACGTCATTCGCTGGATGCAAGCCGCTACCAACCGGTCTTATTGGAGATCTTTAGGGGAGGCCTATGTTCAGCAGTGGACGTCCTATGGCTGAAAGGAAGGAAGGAAGGATTCACTGTTTATTACGGCTGATATAATGATGGACACCGCTGTACTAGGGAAACAAAGCTTGAGCATACTGCATACGTGTTATGTTGGATTTTTTAGTTACAAAACACAATCGACACTGCGTAAATGACTGACATGACATTGACTGGCCTTACACAATGCTCTGCCCAGGTCTGTTCCGCTTCGTTTTGGTAGAATGTTTCTTACTCCGTAAATGAAATTAAATATGAAGTGGCCATTAATCGAGTTGTTAATTAAAACATTGTTAATGAAACGTTGGCTCCGATCTCGATAATCGATAACTTCTTACTTTACACTAATTAAGATGTTTATTCAACTTGGGTAAGTTATAATTATGTCGGAAGTTGTAGTGATTGTTTTTTTTTAAATATAAATGATACAATAAACAAACAGTAACAAGTTGTCAATTTTTTAAAATAATGTTATTCAAAACAGTACTTACACAGTTTTATGTGCATTTTAATACGTGTAAGCTTATTTGACAACTAATTAAGAGAAAGCGCAAGATTTCTTTTTTGAAAATGTTCCTTTATTAAAATTCGAGATACGTTATATAATTATAATATTCGCTAAGTTTAAAGCCATATTAGAAAATTCACCAAAAAAAATTGTATCTGTTCTGATACACAATTTCTTGAAACAGGATAGGTAGTACCTACGAGTATATTCGAACACAACGCCACTTTCACTTACTTTCACGCGAAAAAATATTTGTATAAAAAATACAATTTGAACACAAAAAAACCTACATTATTACCTACTTACATTTTTGCTTTTAAAAAACAATTTTAAAATACTAAGTAGTAAACTTTCTCCGACCTATTTTTAACAGGTTCCTGATCAAATATTTATGTAAAATCATGGTGATATCTAAATCAATTGAATGTTGAAGCTTTATCTGTACAATAAATCTTTCATTCATTGCATATCTCGTAATTCAGTAGTTATCTGTTGGAATCTTTTTAAACCGACATTAAGAAGCCGTAACTTTTACTTTATTTGTACTCGCGGACGTCAGCTGAACGGTTTTTAATTAATTAATTTTATGAGTTGGAAGCTTTTCAATAGATCTTATTAAAAGGTCTTTCCTTGCAAAGTGCACAAGCAGATGTAAAATGTCCACCTTTTCTCGAATTGTAAAGCCATTTAGGGTGTTTTTGTACCGATGCAGTCGCGATGCAAACGCGCGCCTGTCGCGCGTCTGTCGCGATGCAAACGCGCATCCGTCGAGCGTCCGTCGCGATTCAGTCAAAAAATCTATAAGTACCTTTTGTATCGATAGGTACCAACAGTCGCGACACTGCTGTAGCGCCGCTTCAAATGCGAGTATAGCGCGTTAGACGGTGACTTGTGTAAAATACGTTATCATTTCAGTATTAGGATGTCCATTATTATTGGATATAAACATCGTCTGTGTCATGGAAAAGCGGCTAGAATTTTAGTAGTCCTGTGAACTGGAACCTGGAACGTCTGTGTTGCCACTATTTCAGCAGTCCTGTAAGTATTTTTCGTTGCCACTATTTCCGCAGTCTTTTATGTATCACTAGCTTTTACCCGCGGCTTTGCCCGCGTTATATTTTGATTTTGGCTAATGTTTATGTCGGCTGCGAAACCTAACCTAAGCGACAAACATCAAAATACCTTAGAGGAATGCTTTTGTTGGTTAAGTTACAGTTGGAGTGTATATACAACCCCCCTGTGTATTCCCGCCTTGTCGTGGCAGGGGAGGTCTAAGGCAGCTGAAAAGGCGGCGCTCGAAGTCTCCCTCTTCTTTGGGTCTTTCCCCAAGGCAGCTTAGAGGCCGGCACTCGTAGTGCAGCAGCTGAGAAGATGGCCGGTAGGTTGCCTGCCTTATGAGGAGTGTTGCTTCTGAGGCGGGCTGCAGTGCCGCTCTTGCGACGCTGCAACCGAGGATTAGGGGCTGCGGTGGGATGGAACTGGTTGTGTGGGTGCCGCCACCTACCCTACCTTCCGCTAGGCCGTCAACCTGTGAAGACGCAGTGGGGCTGCAGGGGAAGAGAAGTGTCGGTATCGCGATGGCCGTTCTCACTGCCCTCTGCAGTTGAAGAGGCAGGCGCTGGGCTACTATGACTGACCCGTTGCACTGGGATCAGGACGTTGGAATGCTGTCCGACGCTCAGTGCTGGTTACTCCCGAGTGGTGGATGACGATGTGTCTTGTGCTCCGAAACACATCGTCATTATGGCGGGAGCGCAAGCTCCGTTATGGAGCCCGAGTCTGGGCTAGCGCTGTTGAGTGCCGCGGAGTGCGAAAAATGTAGGAACGTCCTAAACTTGAAATGACAGGTTATTTCTGGCGCTTAGACGGCTGCTACCGCGGCTCGCTCGCTTACTTTTCATCCTATCCTACGGGAACTGTTAAAGTTTTTGGGATAAGCAGCGTCGCAAGAGCGGCACTGCAGCCCGCCTCAGAAGCAACACTCCTCATAAGGCAGGCAACCTACCGGCCATCTTCTCAGCTGCTGCACTACGAGTGCCGGCCTCTAAGCTGCCTTGGGGAAAGACCCAAAGAAGAGGGAGACTTCGAGCGCCGCCTTTTCAGCTGCCTTAGACCTCCCCTGCCACGACAAGGCGGGAATACACAGGGGGGTTGTATATACACTCCAACTGTAACTTAACCAACAAAAGCATTCCTCTAAGGTATTTTGATGTTTGTCGCTTAGGTTAGGTTTCGCAGCCGACATAAACATTAGCCAAAATCAAAATATAACGCGGGCAAAGCCGCGGGTAAAAGCTAGTTCATGCAATAAGTCAAGGCAATCCGTTGCTCCGTTGCTGAGAAAAAGTTATTGTCTTATCCTACGGGAACCGCAATTTTTTCGGAAAGTAAAGTATCCTATGTCACTTTCCGTCTTCCAAACTATGCCCACCCCAAAAATCAAGTCAATCCGATGCTCCATTGCTGAGAAACAGTTATTGTCCTATCCCATGGGAATCGCGAATTTTCTCGGGATACAAAAGTATCCTGTTATCACTTTCTGTCTTTTAAACCATAGGTATCCATACCAAAAATCAATTCAATCTTTTGCTCCGTTGCTGCGTCAAAGAGGAACAAACCAACAAACTTTTCGGATTGATAATATTAAAGTATGATGATTCTGTACCATAAAGGTAGAATAAAGAAACATGTTAAACCTCTAATGATAGAAGATTTAAAAATATTTTTAATGTCAGACAAAATGACGGCCTGTTATTAAACGTCATAGTAACATGTAGCATGCAGAGGGAATAAAGCATTTTATCCAATTTTAATGTCAGTTGTCATTTTCAATCCATACTTTATTTCCTCTTTAAGGGGATATAATGGTGGAAAAACAATTTGTCCCCTTGCCATGCTACCTGTGATTTATAAAAGTCTGCAGACAATGTCACCTGTCACCTAATTACGTTTCGATGTGACGTTTCGTTAAGTGTCATAGAGGAATTAATCACTTAGCGTCTTTGTGATAGTGGCGACAGTTTTGCTTTCGATAGTTTTTGTCCTGTCCTAAAGAAACTATGCAATTTTTTGCTTAACGTCTAATGATTAGCATCTAAAATTCGACGCGCTTGGTTTTGCTCTTGAGTCTCAGCAGTTCTTTGCGCTGCGTGATGCTCGGCATCTAAAAGTCGCTGCGCTTGACTTTCTCCTTAAGTCTCAGCAGCTCTCTGAGCTGCGTCACGCTCAGCATCTTAAATTCGACGTGCTTGGTTTTTTGCTCTTGAGTCTCAGCAGTTCTTTGCGCTGCGTGATGCTCAGCATCTAAAAGTCGCCGCGCTTGACTTTCAACTTCAGTCTTAGCAGCTCTCTGAGCTGCGTGACGCTCAGCATCTAAAACTCGACGCGCTTGGTTTTGCTCTTGAGTCTCAGCAGCTCTTTGAGATGCGTGGCGCTCGGCATCTAATGTCAAACGCGGTTAAGTGTGCTCTTCAGACTCTTGGCTTCTAGCAATTTTCTTTACGCGAGCTCCGCTAGAACTACGCGCTAGATTCGATTTGCGTTTTGTAGGCATACCTATTAGAATGAAAACTACGTAATTAAACTGAAAAAATACATGTAACCTTTTCTAAATTTTACAGGAAAAGATTGATTGACTTTGACATTTGCAACTCGAGCAGCCTTGAATGGGCATTGGGCATAGAGAATGTAATTTGGAAAGTCAAGATGCAAATTACCATTTGTCATGGTAGAAAATAAGTTTTTTTCTTCTAAGATTCTAGCCAATGCGTTTTCATCCCCCGTTTTCAACCCTTTAAAACTATTTTTTCGAATCAAAAAGTAGCCTATGTCCTTTCTCAGGCTCTAGACTATCTGTGTACCAAATTTCATTCAAATCAGTTCAGTAGTTTTAGCGTGAAAGCGCGACAGACAGACAGAGTTACTTTCGCATTTATAATATTATATATAATATATATATATATATATATATATATATATATATATATATATATATATAATATATAATATATAATATATATAATATATTAAAGTAAGGATTTGCGTTGCCACTATTTTAGCAGTCCTGTAAGTATCGTTTACGTTGCCACTATTTAAGCAGTCCTGTAAGTATCGTCTGCGTTGCCACTATTTTAGCAGTCCTGTAAGTATCGTCTGCGTTGCCACTATTTTAGTAGTCCTATAAGTTTCGTCTGCGTTGCCACTATTTTAGTAGTCCTGTAAGTATCATCTGCGTTGCCACTATTTAAGCTGTCCTGTAAGTATCGTCTGCATTGCCACTATTTAAGCAGTCCTGTAAGTATCGTCTGCGTTGCCACTATTTAAGCAGTCCCGTAAGTATCGTCTGCGTTGCCACTAGTAAGTATGTAGTCTGAAATTGATATCTTTAAACGAGTCACGAAGTCATCCAACAATAGTAAAATGACTTAAACCGAAAAAATTAAAATTTTAACAGACGTTTTAATAATTTCAAAAACTTTGTGAATATAGCTTGCAACAAAAAGTAGAAAGAAAATACCTGAAACAAAATACCTATATATCCAAGCCCGGTCCAGGGTTTTAAAATGCCAGTCAGTATTATTCGATCCACCTCCAGATAGGTTATCTTACCCATTGATTAAAGCTGGAATACATCACCGTTTATAGCTCGGTCGGATGCTTTGACTGTATGTACTAAGGCTAGTTTTACAAAATTACAAGTCCTTACAATTTAACAAGAATATTTTAATTTCTTAACGAGCGAGTCATCTTTGTCATCATTATAAGTCCTTGGAAGTCCACTGCTGGATATAGGCTTACCGGGATATTCAATAAGATCGGTTGGAAGCGGCTTGCATCCAGCGTGATCCAACGGTCTTGATCTCATCGGACCATCGTGTCGTTGGACGCCCTACGCTGCGCTTGCCGATATGTGTACGTGTTTCCCATATGAGAAATTTACGGCCCATTATCCGTCCGTGCCATGAGCCCTTCCCACAACCATTTCAATTTGCTAACCCACCGAGCTCTGTTAGTAACTTTCTTACATAATGTAATGGTCACTTTCTAATCAAACCCGAAATCGCCAAAAAATCAGTTATTTCATACAAAAAGTTCGTCGAACCATAACATAATGTATGGGACAGTAAATTTTTTCATCGTGACTTTGGCTCCATAGTAACAGATGGTCATAGCGTGGAGCACAACTACACCCTAGACCTAGAGTATTGTGAATGAATTTGCAGTCATCCCGTGTAATGGAAGATTTAGTCACTCCACTCTACTTCAATAATTTTCCACAAGCTCTTGTAGACTTGTGACATCTATTCTATTTCCTAAAGTACCTACTTGTTGCGAATGAATTTGCAGTTACCCCGTATAATCCAGGAACCAATCTCTACTTCACTTCAACAATCCCCACACTTGTGAACTTGTAACACCAGAGTACAGGGCCGTCTGAGTTTTATTGAAGTTATCGATAAAGTCGATTTACGCTGATGAGACGCGTGGCCTTGCATATTAACGAGACGAGTGCACAAGTAATGTCGTACGGTAGGTGCGAGTTTATTCTGCTCCTAGGCGATGTGGATACGTCCATGTTGAGAGGAGTTTTATAGCTCTATTAAATTTCGCTTGTGCGAGTGCTTTTTAGTTTTGAAAGTGAAATGGTTGGATAATAATCGTACAAGTGCGAGTTGGACTCGCGCACGAACGGTTCCGTGCCCTATGGGAGCCCCCTTTAATATATTTTATTTTAAATTAATTAGGTATTTATTGTAGAAGTAAATATTCTGGGAATATTTCAAGCATCTACCGGTTGCCGTTGTCAAATATTTAATTAGCCGTAATTACCTATATTGAGAAAAAAATATAATCTTTTTTGTATGGGAGCCCCTAAATATTTATTAATTCATAATTTTTATTTTAAAGTGGAAATAAAGTTAATATACTGTGAACATTTCAAGCATCTTTCTGTTGCCGTTATTAACGAGCAAAAAATCACGTTTCTTGTATGTGAGCTCCCCTTAAATATAAATTTTTGTCTGTGTTTAGTATTTTTTGCTATAGAAGCAACAGCAATAAGTCATCTGTGAAAATTTCAACGTTCTAACTATTACGGTTCATGAGATACAGCCTTGTGACAGACAGACGGACAGCGGAGTCTTAGTAATAGGGTCCCGTTTTTACTCTTAGGGTATGGAACCCTAAAACAGAGAATGAGTGGTTTGCTACAAAACATCATAAATATACTCGTAAATGCATTTCTTAGACCTGGGGCCAGCCCAGAAATCGCGTACAAAATGTTACATAATGTGGTACAGTAAAGCGATTCTGTATGAAAATATGCGCAGTACATGTGCCTTCAGCTATGTTTTTTTTATGAAATTTGCGTGCAAAAGTATTAATATTCTAATATTAAACTCGGTTTATATTTAACGCCTACGTCATAAACATGTATCCCAATCGAAATTCGCAAGTACGTTATATTTTGTCGGAAGTGAATCAGGATCCATCAGTTATTTTTGCCATTTGTGATTTTGATTTTTATTACATAGTACTTATATTTCATGAAATTATTATATTTAGTTTTATTTGCTGTTTTTTTTAGTTAATCATTGAGAGTATTATTTTCAATTTCACCTATTTATTACTGTAACATCTGTCAATAAATAAATAATAAGTATGCAATAATAATAATAATAAGTCTGCAGCCTAATTTAGATAATAAGAGCGGAACTAACCGAAAGCTACGGATTTTTGTTCCTTTTATTGTTGATGTGACAGCTTTTGCGAAGCGAAAAAACTGCTAATTTACACATTTCTTCAAGTCCAGTTTTACCTAATATTGGTTAAATTGGACCGCTGCTGGACCCTTACCTACCCTGACCTCTTAGCAAATATAGGTAGGTATAGTATGTAAGAGTAAAGAAGGAAAAGACCACGGAGGCCATTTTTAGACCAGATCAAAGAAAAGGTAGATGTCACGTCGTACAGGAAAGCGGGACGTGGAAGATGCTCCACCGACAAGAGCCCTGCTTTTAAATTCTGAATGTTAACTATGTATGTCGTCTGGGCATTTCCCCTTTAAATACAAGGCTAACACCGCCCACGAAATAGATAATACTTCAGTCCAGACATTTAGAAACAAATAACTAAGTAAAACTAAATTCCGCCCTCTTTATTTTAAACTTTCCAGCCGCCCAACAACCCTGAAAAGTCCCCAAAGCTCTGTTCCAAGAAATAGGATTAAAACAGCTCTGTTACTAGCCCAGATAAAAATGAAACACAAAAAGAAACCAGTATATTCCATTTAAGGGGTTTTCCCAATTCTCCCATATTTTCACATAAAAATCTCATGTGAATTTCACACTATGCTATGTGTTTTTATACCGGTTTCTAAAGATGTACATATAATAATCGGCCAAGTACGAGTCAGACTCGCGTACGAAAGGTTCCGTACTGTATGAGAGCACCCTTAAATATTTATTTTATCTGGGTGCACGGCAGTGCACCCAAACAATTTTTATTTTATTATTTATTATTGAAGTGAACATGCTAAACATTCTGTGAATATTTCAAGCATCTTCAAGTTATTAATATCGAGCAAAAAACGACTAAAAGTTCAGGTTTGTAGTATGGGAGCCCCCCTTAAATATTGTTTTTATTCTGTTTTTAGTAAGTATTTGTTGTTTTATAGGTAACAAAAGTACATCATCTGTGAAAATTTCAGCTTTCTAGCTTTAACGGTTCATGAGATACAGCCTGGTGACAGACAGACGGACAGCGGAGTTTTAGTAATGGGGTCCCTTTTTTTTTTTTTCACTTTGGCTAAAAATGACCTGAAAGGCTTCAATAAAAGTATGGTACGGCGTTGCTGCCCAACTTGGCGGGGGAACTGCCGATATCTTCTAGGTCTGCGTGCTTCATCTTCGACCACAACGTCGCTTACCATCAGGCGAGTTGGATGTCAAGCGCGGACTTATTCACGATAAAAAAAAAAAAACTACTTTTTATAGGTACATTATAAATATTATGTGTTACTGATTGACAAAATAAATTGCTGAGTAAAGTCTATAAAAAATCGATTTGTTTCGAATTTGAATCGATAAAAGAAATCTCAAAATTTAAATAGCTATATACATTCAAATTTTTGAACTAAATTTTTAAGATGTCGTTTTTATTTCTACATTATTTAAGTCTAGTTTTCTTTATTAAGTATATAATCATTGGATTGTATTTTTTATGTTATTGTTTAAATTAGTATTATTAATTTATATCTAAATTCATTTTTTTTTAAATTAAATATTCAAGTTTTTTCGTTTTTTCTGAATTAGTAAAGTCTACTCTTTATTTACGTTTTAGCATGCTTTTTTATGTTAATATGGAGAAGCCACTGGCTCTTGAGACACAGCCTGAGACGTCTATTATGTCTATATTCAATAAATTATTTTTGCTTGCTTTATTTGTTTGATTTCGATCTTAAACTAAAATGACAATACTTATGACTAATCTCAAATGAATGACAAAATATGTGCGAATGAAACAGCTTTCAACGGTTGGATAGCCATTAAATCAGCTTTGTTACTAGCCCAGATAAAAAGGAAACACAAAAAGGAACCAGCAAACGCTATTTAACGGACGCCAATAAAACGTCTCAAAATTCGTCCTCAACGAGTTGTCGACTCACAAAAGATTCTTTTCAGCTATTTTGGAGACACGCTTGTACAAAGGGTGGTCGTTGAAAGGAACTATTTCTTCTATTTTGGCGCAATCTCGTTACAAATGATTATGCGGGCTCGAACTAGGTTGCAAACTTGCACGGGGCTAATTCGGTGAGTTTGTCTTTTTGGGGGAGGATAAGGTGAAACTAGCTTATATCTTTATGTAATATCTAATCTAATGATAGTAAAGCTATTTCATATGTTTATAGCGCTATGCTAGTATAAAGCGAACATTACAGAAAAAAGCACGAAATAAATAAAATTTATGGCACTAATGATATCTTGAAAATCGCGGGTCCAGTCTGGACGAAATTAACACAGGGCCGAAATGAATGGCGCACAAGAAAAGAGACTTAAGGTTAGCAGTACTTGCCAGGCTAAAATGATGCCGCCAATCCATAACGTATGGTGGAGGGCAAAGTGGAGGCAAAGTTAACCAACGTCCTGTACTTATGGTCAATCTTCGGATGGGTGATCGCGGGTGGCATTTTCAACTGAGCGCTGTCGTGCTTAGAGGACCCGTTAAATGTAGGGGATACAGTTGTTTTGATCGCTTAGCCGTGTCAGAGGCCTTCAGGCGATTTGAAACTCTTGACACCAGGGCTAGCCTTCCAGCCAATGCGAATTTATATTATTATAATTACCTGTGCCAGCCTTTTTAATAGCCTACTGCAGGACATAGACCTACCAACGAAGGGTGATTAGGCCATATCCACCACGCTGGATTCACATACGCCATCGAATTTCTTCTACGGACGTATGCAGGTTGCCTCACGATGTTTTCGAAAACCAGTGGTGTGAAATTCCGTACAAAAATTCCTAGGAGTTCATTGGTACCGGACCGGGATTTGAACCCACGACTTCACGATTGTAAGGCGGGTGTCATTACCACTAGACCACCGAGGCTTTTCTTACCTAATACCTATACCTACCTAATTATTTTTACTCATATCCAGAGTGACTTTGAATTTCAGGCCAACTCATAAACACCGAAAGCTCTAGTAAAAGCAAATCTAATCGCCTAATGCAAGTCTGAAACACGATACTGTATTTTCTGTTCTACTAGATACATAAGGGCATGTTACTAAAATGTATCACCAAATTTATAGCTTTTTGGCAAACACAACCTTATTTATACTAAAATAAGGTTGAATTAGCGTTGGTTGTTGTTACTGTTGTTAGTATTACATATAGTGAACGACGTTAACAATATACTCATAGAGTTTTCAAGAGATGCTTTCACTCTACCTAGTGCGCAGGACACTTGAACTCATAGTGTGCCAAAATCATGCTCCGCAAAATGCATGTTTACAAAACGTACATTGCAGAATGTGGTGTAGTATGAGCACAATAAATTTAGCGATTTGTTGTTTTCTGTCAGTGTGTTTTATTTGCATTACGCGAAGTTATGTTTTTAAGCAAAGAGAGAGCAAAATTAGGCCTTTGTGATAATAAGTATGTTAATTCATAAAGGCCAGAGAGCTAACCATGCTGTCAGAATTTTAAGCCGCCTGAAGGCATCTGATAAGGCACATCCGTTTAGGGCAAAATAAGGAATTTAACGTGTCATGAGAACTACAGCAGCGCTCAGTGGGAAGTAAATGTCACTTGCAGTCACCCATCTAAAGGTCGGTACGGACAACGCGTACATTGGTACGCCTAGTCGGTTATGCATGTCCATACTTGCAGCTACGCGTATACTTATAGGGAACGCTTGCTGCGCGAGCTAGCTCGCCTGCGAGCCGCCGTTCTGTGCAGAATTACATTCCCGAGATCGCGAAACGGCCAATCTCCTAAGATCTTTGTATACTTGTCCAGAACGTAGTCCGTCTAAAGTGGAGAAAACTGACTTATTTCGCGAGCTGAGTCTTGGCTGAGATCGTCGTGATATTGTTTCGTTCCTGCTCTATCTTTATTTTTGTGTCGGCACTTGAATATTTCCCAAAACCTAACAAAAAGAAAATGAAACTGTTCAGTACACAAATTTATTGTTTAGACTAGATTCTATTAAAATTAATTTATTGACAAAACAAAAGTATACCTGTAACTATCTATATATAGGTATCCTGCGCAATTCATTTATATGTATTTTTAAATAAAGCAAATAGTTATAATAATATACATAAAACTAGCCACTGTATGCTGAGTGTGAGTTTGTCGTTAACATGACGCGCTCTACGGCGAGCGCGTAAGCATGTAATTTGTATGAAGAAATTTACAGCGCCACTAGCGGCGCGTTTTTGAACTGTACTGTCTTCATACAAATTACATAGTTACTCGCTCGCCATAGAGCGCGTCATGTTTACGACAAAACTCACACTCAGCATACTGAATCGAGATATTTTTAATGTCTCTATTTTACTCATGCTATATTAAATCAACGCATCTCTTTCTTTCTTTTCTCGATCATTCAATTTTCTCTCTGGTATCGCTGTGGCATATACATAAAATTACGAAAATTACTGTGGTGGAGTACCTACCTATCTAATACGTTAACTACTAATCCTAAACTACTTACAATCTTTTCTGACAGTCTTACTTGAAATCATTATCTGCCTAAGTAACTGGCATTTGTCCCGCTTATTTAGGTACGTGGGGTCCACACAGTCCACACACCTTGGTGCCAAATATCAAGATTCTAGGTCATCTGTCAAGTGGGTTAGGTTTTTGATCTATAAGTCAGCCAGTGAGTCAGTGAATCAGTCAATGAAACATGTTAATACCTACATAATTAACTGTTTAAGCAAAATTTATGAAGTTATGGATTCTTAATAAGCTACTTTAATAAATGTGCCAATTTTTATGTATGTAGGTTAAATAGTTTTCGAGTTGTGAGCGGGTCAAAAGTAGCTCCAAATGGTTCTGTGTAAATTATAACACACTGCCGCTGCATCGCTAGTTTTCTTTGAACAGTTTGGCTGGACACGATCTTTTAGCTAGTTAAGCGTGCTACACCACACCATATACCAGCTACGAGTATCTGCTCGCACATCACGCCGTATCTATTCAAACGAAAATACCTTCTTCTTCTTCTTCTTTTCAGCCATAGGACATCCACTGCTGGACATAGGCCTCCCCTAAAGACCTCCAATAAGAACGGTTGGTAGCGGCTTGCATCCAGCGCGATCCTGCGGTCTTAATGAGGTCGTCCGTCCACCTTGTGGGTGGACGTAACGTTTAGCACATTTAATCACAACTAGCATTCGAAATCAAAGCTCAACCATTCATGAAGGTGTTCCTACTCTTACTTGCCTAAATCCGACTAAATATCAGTTGCATCAATCGAAACGTTTCACATTACAAACTCTGAACCAACAAATTGAAAATTGCATAGACAAATAAAATTGGCCTTTCAAACAAACTGCGATGTAACTGGGTCGGTCGTTTTATTTATCGGATTGCTACTGGATTGAATTCGTGCAGTGATCAAATGTTATCTAGCTGATGAGCGATATGTCATACTCATTCAGCGACGTATTAAGTAATACATTTGACTTTTCGTGTGTATTTCTTAATTATGTCAAGTACCTCTAGTAACTACAACAAAATAAAAAAACTAGCTAAAATTACATACTAAAACTACTAAGTACTCCATTGGACGTATTCATTGACGACTGGAGCGTCATATTTTCCCTAGCAACTGGTAGTATTTAAATATCATAAGATTTTCTCAGATGTAATTAATTAATTATTTAAGACTCACTAGTTTTTATTTATGTTACGTTTGTTATTTTTATTTTTTTTATTTTAGACTGATTTATTCTAGATAATATATTGCATATAATATGTAATCTTTTTTTCCTTGATTCTGTTTTAGTATAATTGTATTTATAAATAGTATTTTAACTCAGTATAAATGTATCGTATTTGGTGTAAGTTTGTAAAACCATGTTTGTTGTAAATAAATAAATAGTAATAATCGCTGCAAACAATTGGATTATCCCCAGGCCCTTGAAAGTCTAAAGATAATCCAAATGCTCAAGCCCACTGCCAGTTGGCAGCGTGCCCAGCATGCTGGCAGCATACCTTCTATGACAGAGCATTTTGATTCTGTTGCTAAGATTTTTAACAGACTTCCAAAAAGGAGAGGGTTCTAATATGTTCGTCTGTATATATTTTTTTTGTATGTTCATCGATAATTTCTCAAATAATCGAAAAATATCTTTTTAGTTCGGAAGGGTATACTTCCGAGGTGGTCCCATTAAAACTTTACAGAAAACGGCTGAGCCGTTTTTGAAAACTCAACAATAATGTAAACAATTCGAGCAAAATATTCGAATTTTGTATACGATGGAAGGCGGTTTTACCACTTTTTGCGAAAAATAATTATATTTTGCTTATCTACACCTTGTTATTTTTAGTGAATGTACAGCTTTCTCTTAGATTTGATGATTATGTGTGCTAAATCCAAAAACTATCCTCAGGCTATCTTAAAATCAGAAGACTCAAACCCCCGCAACTAAATAAAAATATCCCACAAAACCAGCTTACGTAAAGTAAAAGATTAACGTTAAACTCACAAATCCCCCAATTTCGCATTATCTATAATCGGATTTGTATTCACTAACAATAAACCTTGTCTCGTAGACTTTAGTGCTATTTTATTACAACACACTAACGGAGAATCAAGAAGTTTCTATCTTAGGAACAACTAAAAGTCTCGAGTCAGTCTCTTATCGTGCTACCGCTCCACTGACAGGGGTCTTCATAAAAATTTAATAGCTTTAATCTTTAAAAGCCTTCCAAAGTTTAGGGTCTGATAGCCCTGCGTTTACGATGAAGTCATAAAACTTTGAGATGCTATACTATGTGCCACTTTGTACTTCAAAACTTTTTAGCGTTAAAGTGGATGCTAGTTACTTGAGCGATATATCAGAAAACTTAGCTCTTGTTGTCAGGGCACTATTACTTTCAGCATAATATAAAAGAAAAATACTAGCTTAGGTATATGATTCTATGTGTCGATGTACAGATGTCAGAAAAGAACAACTAACACCCTAAAACGGAACAGATACCTAATAAGTTTATAAACATCTGCGTTTTGATTCTACATTCCTAATGCGGAGAGCAAAGACCTGTCGGAAAAAAATCTGCCCTCTCGAGAATTCCTGTTAAATTGAACTAATTTACGGTGGATTTTGTTACTTACTCGTCGTAGCAACGTTAGTAAATGCGCAAAATGTTTTATCTCAAAATGGTAACCGAATAGCAAAAACACTTTTCATTATACCTACAATTTTAAAAACAGTCCCTTATAAAAACATTCTATTCTCAAATGTTAAACACGCCAACACCTTTTAGAAATATGTACCCCCGAGTTTCATTTTAACCGACTTCCAAAAAGGAGGAGGTTCTATGTTCGTCTGTTGGTTTTTTTGATAATTTCCCCAATTGTGAACCGAATCGAAAAACTCTTCTTTGGTTGGAAAGGGTATACTCCCGAGGTAGTCCCATTAAAATTTTACAGATATCGGCTGAGCCGTTTTTGAAAAATCAACAATTATGTAAACAGCAATTCGAGTGAAATATTCGAATATTGTACACAATGGGAGGCGGTTTTACCATTTTTAGCGAAAATAATTATTTATTTCATATCAAAAATGTCAACAATAAGTATAACAACCAGAAAATTGTCTTTTATTGCAAATCGTTATCTTATTTTTTCAATTTCGCTTCTCGAAATATTATCTTTACAGCACTCCCTATATTTACTTGGTATTTGAAAATCTCCGCCGAGTTGGTCTGTCCGAGGCACTTTTGCAGTCTGACGTGCACTGATAAGGTTCCAGACTACGATCCTAGACGTGCCCTCCGGTTAAATTATTTCTTTGAGCGGCATTCTCCCGGTTTCTTTCTGCTAGTCATTTTATAATTTCATTAAAATTCCTCTCTGATGAAACCGTCTGGCTTAAAAAATAACTTATTTTGAATCCATTGACTTCATTCAGAATGACACCAAATTCAACTTTAAATTATTCTCTTAATTGAAATAAACGTAGAGAAAATCTGCATCTTTATTAAAAATAAATTAAATTGAAACCGCTTACTTATGTCGCTATAGTGTTTTAATTAAAATCGCTCCGTGGTTTTTCTAGTAAAACTTGGTAAATTGTAAGCATATTTTCAAGCTCAGAAACTTCGGAAAACGAGGCTATACTAGTATTTGCCTGCCTAGCAATATTGGATATTATATTCTTACGTCTTATTGCTTTGTTTGAAACAAAGTAGTACTAAGTGAATGGGCAAAAAAGTCCTTTAGTTGCTTTTATAGAGATTGTCCTCGTTATATGGGATCCTAATTCAATAAACTGGTATAGGCTGGTAGGTCCACCACTACTTTGCACTGCTAATGCGATACTTTTTTCTGAATGACATCTAGATAAAGTTGAACCTTGAACCTCTTTCTGTACGACGTAGAAAACTATAGCAAGAAAACACAACACCAAGTAGTAGGTACTATTTTGTGTACGTCTCCATTATGCTGAGCACATAATTAATTACATCCGTACTTTTGGACTGTTTATAAATATACTGAACTACGAGTGAAGTGAATTTTCCGTGTATCAGAAGTTATAGCTCGACAAAGCCCAGCGGATTGGCAACTTGAAATGGCAGCAGCGGTTGGCTCCTAGCACAAAGGGCTGATGACAGATCGGATGGGGTCGACAAGTTCTCAAGCGGAGACCACGTACCGGCAAGCGTAGGGTAGGACACCCACACGATGGACCGATGCGATGATTTAATTAAGACGACAGGATCACGCCGTCGCACACGCCGAGATGCTTTCAACTAGTGCCCTCTTTTTTTTGTGTATAGGTAATGATTTGTATTTGGATGGTAGTCTATAGTAATGCTTCTAAGTCATATCTATGAGCTAAACGCAATCCGTTTATCCGAATGTTTTCTAGAAACAGTTCATACTATATGCGAAGTATTGTACTAAGTTAGCGTGCCGTCTAATCATAAACCATAGGTCGGAATGAAAGCGCGGTTATTGTTTTAAATCGCCGCCCGCCCGTAATGTGACAGTGGGCGGAATCGCTAAGCAGCCGCCATGGGAAAAACTGCCTTACAATGTGACGCAACTTTTCATGTTCTTTCTTTGTTTTGTCATGGGTTTTTTTTTTATCATGGAAGATACTTTCAATTAAGTACTAAAAAAAAACTGTAGGCAGTAGGTTTATATTTGTCACAAAAAAAGATATAGTAAGAAGTTTGATATTATGATAGTTTAAGTATTGCACACATACGTATAAAAATTATAAAAAACACATGTAGGTATTTGCGTTTCACGAGATCAGACTGTCACTAAAGTATTCCTGTTCCATCAGACGTTTTCGCGTGCTTCTTACTATCATTGAAACTAAAAAAATGCTTATTTGTAAAGTTAGTTTCCAAAAGTCAATTTACGTGATAACGTCATATGAAAACATTGTAAAATAAACAACTGAAACAAGCCGATCGAGCCTCTCTATCGCTTCGTCCGCGTACTCGCTTGCACGCTTGGCTCAGGTGGAACGTGATACTTTTTCGTGCGTGCAGCCGGCGTTTATTGATTTCTAACGTCATCACATCATAAATGTATTTGATAATATAAGATTGTTAATACCTACTTTATTTTTAATCCACGGTAAAGGCCAAGAAAACGCTGGCTTGACTATTTTGATTATTATGGAGGGGTGGCGAGAAAGAAAGCGATACCTGAAAGGAAGTGGGAGAGACCTTTGCCCAGCAGTGGGCAAAAAATAATCAAATCTACCAAATCTCTTATGTAGAAAACAATATGTGATAAACAAAAACGGGAGTTATCGCATTATTATCATGTGGATAGTTATTAAACATAGAAATGACAGTAGACAAAAATCATCGAAATTGAAAAAAAAACTAGTAACCAGTTGGTTATAAAACTGACTTGACTCAAGTGTGCAACCAGGTTTCATGCCAGTCACTGGGAAAACTAGCCTTTTACAGCAAAAAATAGGTTACAAATAGTAAAAAAAACATTGCATTTCACAATTTGCTTTGCTGAGACATAATGAGTAAATCAATAAAGGGCCGCAATAATCTTAGTATTATGTATTTATGTGCGCAATCTTGATAACGACTCCGTTTTTAAGTTGTTACTTAGACCCTAAGTTAGGTCTAAGTATCTTACCCATTGTTTGTATTGCTCCATTAGTTCTTATGACTATCACATTTTGTGACCATTTAATTACCTGTGTTTTAAAACACAATTACGTCGCGTATTACGCACTTATACTGATTACTGACTAAAGAATCAACCGAGCAAGGTGACTTTTGCACCACCTTTCAGTCACGCGAACAAATTCCACTGACCTCAAAAATAAACAGAAATTGAGGCATAAAAATTCTTCACGTAGTCGGCATTTGAGGTAAAAACAAATATTAACTATGTGGGAAAAGTACTTAGCAACATTAACATAGTATCGTGTCGTACGAAGAATGTAGCGTGCTATCCTTCGTCCGGTTGTTTAATTCAGAAGCTTTTTATTAGGAAAGAAGGCGTTTACTGCTAAATAAGCAGGAGCTATTGACATATCGCTCAAGCTTTATAGTTGACATTTAGAAGTAAATCTACAACTTTAACATCTGTTACGCAGCCATTGCTAGCTCGGTTTATCACTTTTCAGGATATTTCGTGTTGAGCAGACGTTGGAAGTGAAACAAAGCTGAAGGAACAGGTTGTAATTGATTGCAACAGTTTCTTGTACATGGGAAGGTCGCGTGTGCTACTCGCGTGATTTGTAAGGCTGGAAGTCACGCGCGACGTACAGAAACCTCGTTTGTGTTCGTTCAGAACATAGTAGGTTACGTTTGCCATTTTTTTTGAGAACAGACTACATAGACTGGAACGAAATATTCGGCCTTCTGTATGTATATAAGTTTTATGTCCCTCACTACAGTTTGATAGAAGTATAACTTTTTAAAGACATCTATTACTCTGTCTTTTAGCTAGGACCAGACAAACTTCTAGATAAAGCCACGGTCTCCGCATATCATCGGGTGCAATAACATGTCAGACATTGTAATCTTATAAACATTGTTAACTACTTCAGGCGGCCTAAAAACTCTGCCACCAGGGCTAGCCACCCGGCCTATTCGAACTTACTTACTTAATCAACTACTTAGGTATTATTTTGTTACATTGAAAGAAAGGACTTTTACAAATTAGGGGGTCACTGAGGCCATGCATACCGCTGGGTGCAGTGACATGCTCGACCCCGTTACACCCTCAATCTCAAACTACAGTTTTTTTTCATTGTACTACCATTTCGTTTTCACATCTTACTTTGTTTTAGTCTAAATCAGCCGAGTCGAAAGAATGGCCCCCTACAAGTTGCGTAAGTATCACCAAGGCCCCGCATACCTTCTAGGACAGTAACACCTGAAATAACAGTTTTATTTGTCGTTTAAACCACTTACTTTGTTTTAGGATAAGCCAGATGACCTAGAAGGAAGGGCCCTTACAAATGGGGGGTCAACCCTTGGTGACCCCCCGGAGGTATGCGGAAACTTTCCCGTATACCTCGGAGTGTACTGACATGTCCAACTAGGAAACGCTATGGAAGGACAATTTAATTACTATCACAACTAAATTTGCCGTTGACTCCTTTTACTTTCTTAGGCTAAACCAGACGACCTAGATGGAAGGCCCTCTATTAATGGGAGGTCATCGAGGGCCCGTTTACCCCCGGTTGCAATATGTTCGCCCTATCATGCTATGAAACGACAGGTTTATTTTACTACCATTTATATGGAACAAACGAACAAACTCTCATACTGTTTTAGCCTAAAGCAGCTGACTTGGGAAGGCCCCTTACAAGTGGAGGGGTCGCCGAAGCCTCACATACCGCTTAGTATATGGTCATGTCCGAACTAATAATTACAAAATAAAGCATGATTTAATTACTATTACAATAACCTTTCCCATTTATACCTCTTACTTTGTTCTAGCCTAAAACAGACTAGCTTAAAGGAAGGCCCCTACAAAAGGGGGGGGTCACAGAGGCCGCGCATTCTTCCGTGTGCAGTACTTGTCCGACCCCGTTACGCTATGAAACGACAGTTTTATTTCCCTCCAAGTCGAGACAAGAGCAAGTAATCAGATTTCTCGGTTCCGTATATAGAATGGCCCTGTTTACGGTCGTGTACGATATTTTGCCTGAGGCTGAGATTTTAGTTTGTGTTTTAGAATGAAATTGGTGCTCTGAAGTTTCATGGTGGCAATAATGACTTGTAGACGTAGTGATGTTAATGGCTTGGGTCATTTTGCTAAAATATAAATTCATGTATTGCAACAGTTTTTATTTTGTAGCATGTTATCATTTGATGAAATCCTAGTTCATTCAATCACTGCATTGGATCATTGTCATTAAAAATAAAAATCTACAAATATTCATCAATTTCAATCGTAAAACTACTGAAACAGGAATAAAACGATTAAGTGCCAGGCTCGTACACACTTGAAAAGTTACATATTATCTTTTTATCCAAGTATTAATTATGTCACTAAGGTTTTTATGCATTTAATTTTTTTTTTGTATCACGAGGATTTTTTGTACTTTACCATTTTTATTTATTATATTTTGTATGTCTTTTTCTGTTATACTCTTACATTTTATCAAGTTAGTAATAACAAATCAGGAAGAGATAACGTACTAAGACCAAAATCTTACATTTTATCGCACATTTAATCTAACCAAGTTTCATCCACTAAATATATTTTCAAATAAAAGTCGCCGTATCCGTCCCGGCCTTGACCCACCAGAAAACTAGGCTCAAACAGGTAAGCAAATCCTTACCGTAATAAATTAAGGTGGCGCAAAGCCATTCGCTCTTTCATTAGCGAATCCCTTAAGAAATCCCCAAATAGTAGGAAGGATAGGCATCAGGGCAAGGACATTAATAAAAGATACTTTAGAAACGGATTATTCTCTTCCCTTTTCCTTGAGGGTGACGTCGCAAATTCCTGAAGACAGTTGATTATCGCAAAACGAGCGCCTGGAAGAGGTCGCAGAGGTAATTACATGTGGAACTGGATAAGGCATGGCCAAAACTATTCAATGTTGAGGAAGTCGTAGTCGGCATGTAAGTGTCGAAACGCGTAGCTTAGGATGTCTCCGCCGACGAAGTGAATAGAGACTGAAAGAACACGCTAGAGACAAGGCAGCTTGCAACCGAAATAACAAGAAAACTGAAGACATGTATATGTGTCTGAAGATATGTTTGTATGTATATCTATATGCATATGAATCTAAGGCATCATATCTCCCTAACAATGAATTCGTTTTGGTCCAGTTTTTATAATACTACGCTGTTGTAATCGAGACGATTACAACGATAAGTATATTTGCGGCAGGACAGTTAAAACATTTCAAATTGAACAAATCATTTTATTACGTTAGCTTATTTTATGCGACATATTTGTATTTTTAAATAGCTAACAGTAATTAAACCACTTCTTATAATACTTGCAAAATTCAGTAATATTTTTCTTGAAAAATTAATTAAAACTTTTAGAAGCTATAGAAGACTTTTCCAGCCATTTTGAAATCACTAGAGCCAGTTTTAGAAAACCGTCCACAGAAGCAGGAGTAAAAAAGAATGAATATTACAAATGATTCAATTTGGCCCAACATTATTTTTTTGTTGCTCCAGTTTGCGAGGACTCGCGATTTCTTTAGATGAAATCACTTATTCGTCTTTTTGTGTGATGATAGCAATGAAATTTTGTGGAGTTAGCGATGAACGTAGGAGAGTTTAGGTTTATTACAACTTTTATATTTTAGTAGGTAAAAATAATGGTGGCAGCATTGCGTTCATCGGCATTTTCATTTTATTTAGTACTACTGCCTGATTTTAGCCTAAATTGCGATATAAAAAAAACGGTTCGTTTTTTTTAACATTTTGACGTGATAAATCGATAAACGCAGGCTGCATGCACGAAATAGTGTCACGTTCCACCTAAGCCGAGCGTGCAGGCGAGAACGCGGAACAAGCGATAGAGAGAAACGATCGGGCTAAGCGTTCGGCTTATTTCAGTTGTTGATTCAACAATGATTTCTTATGAGGTTATCACGTAAAATAATAGTCGGTAAACTGAATTTTTATGGGACATATATTCTTCTTCTAAGGGAATCTCACGCATGTTTTGAATTGCATTGAATTAAATTGTAACGTTAATCAGCATGAATGAGATTTATTTTCTACGCTTAAACTGCTATACGGGGTGTTGTTTAGCATATTGTGGAACTACTAACTCGTATACGCTCAGAATTATTGAAAACATTTACTGTGGAACCAACTACGCGACGGCCAAGAATAAAACATCTGCACCATACATTTTGTCGTGGATGATTTTTTTGTATGGGACCTCTGATTTTTCTTTCGCGATTTCGCAGTTAGTTCTGCAAAGTTGTTCAAATTGAGCTGAAATATTGATGGACATTATTTAAAACTTTTTTTAATTTAAATTATTGACCCACAGACTCCAGGGTCTGTGCCATTTGTTGAGTAGTTACATTTTAAAGAATTCGACTGTACAATAGAGAGAGGTTAGTTTAAATCTTAGTCTAAGTTAGTAGTTTCAGTGCTTTGCGTGAATGCCGCGAGCAAACCGGCGACCCGCATGCAGCACCCGATCACGAGTGTGACGCATGTGCCAGCCATCGCTCTCCTCGACCATATTTGAGGGAAGAGAACGACCCGACACACGACGCCGCCGCAAGAAGGAGCCTTCGATGGCGAGCATGAATGCTCAGGGCATGCACACAATGCACACAATTTCTATACATTACATTACACAATTACGTACACACTTATTATGATTTAATTTGTGAAAGCGATCACTAGCAGAGCCCGAGGCTACGTTTACCTACTCTGCTTGTGATCGCTCCCTTTCCCTTTATTACAATTGTATTGCCTCCTCCCGGCCCAGAGCCTCCATCACCTCCGCATTCCGATCTCTGATTGCCATCTGCAGGTTATACACCTTGATGGCCCTCAATGACGCAGACGATGCACGCCTCACGAATCGACTGATGGCATCATCTTCGAAGTCGTCGGCGTAGTAGATGAAAGTCCCAGTATGCCGCGACAATGCAACGACAGCGTGTGAGACGCTCTCGTGTAGCTTCATTCTAGGCTTTGTTTTGATGGCGATTACCGACTCGTACGTCAGTCCCTGAGCTTCGTGGATGGTAAGGGTGCGTGATCCTGGACCTTCTCCATAACCCTGGCTTATGAGGGTCTCCTTTTCTTCCTGCGTATGGACTAAGAAAAGGGTGTTGGAGAGGGTTTTGGATATTTGAGCCCCCTTGAACCTTTTCTGCTCAAGAGACCTAATACGAGGAACTGAGGAATATATACCTGAGTATATTTCCCTCAACGCATACGCGACATCCATTGGATTCCTATGTGTGCAGAGCAACTCCTGGGTGATGTTTGCAACCAGGGTCGGGCGATGGTACCTCATCTCGAAGAGATTTTCTCTGTCGATATAAGGCAGCTGATTGACGTCTCCAATGAGGACAAGTTTGCTAGCACCAGACAGCCGGGCAGCCATTATTATTGCTCCGAAATGGTTCATTAGAGCTTCGTCCACCAGAAGGCGGCTGAAGCTCTCTTTTCCAAAACCATTTACGAGGGTTGAAGCCATGGTT
This sequence comes from Hypomecis atomaria, assembly GCA_964007245.1. Taxonomy (NCBI): domain Eukaryota; kingdom Metazoa; phylum Arthropoda; class Insecta; order Lepidoptera; family Geometridae; genus Hypomecis; species Hypomecis atomaria. Next base: position 16,448,451 of record OZ023291.1, read on the forward strand.
TGTACCCTGGATTTAACCAGATCTCCTATTCGGTGCGATAACTTCTCTCTCAGGTCTTTTGCTGCCTCTGTTGTTGTTGTGATGATAGCGTCCCTGTCCACATCAAAGTGTCTAATAACCCATGTTGTCTTGCCACATCCTGGTACCCCGTTGACCCATTGTATCTTTGGTACTGCCCAGTTTCGCCAACTTGCCTCGACGTCCGAGCTCCGTTCGATGGTTTTAGCCATCTCGAGGATTCTATCATCTAGCATTATTTTTATGCACTTGGCGGTGACTACAATTGGGTCGTTTGATGGTATCGCGTATTTTGGTCTTCCTATTCGCTCCGTCTCTCACTCGTTCAACTCCACAAAACCACTTTCTGCGCTGTAAGCTGCCATATGCTGTCCTTTCATGGTCCCTCTGATGACTTGAGAAGTGACGTTATTGTATATGGCTGCTTCTGCCTCCTCGAGTCTTGATTTTAGTAGACTCTCACTTACCGGACCACCCAGCCTAAAGAACTCCAGGATGTTGTCGCAGTTCTTAAGATTGACATGTTTTGTCGCTCTCAATAGGGCTAGGTATTCGATCAAGGCGTTTCTCGCGTGGTCTCGTGGCGCCGAGGCCAAGATATAACGGGGCGAATCGACCTGTCCCATGTCGGCTCTCGTACGGTTTGCCTGAGGTAGTGAAGCTATCCCTGAGGTCGCCGTTGTCTGTGGAGGTGGTGTTATGGGCATGAAACGGAACAAGCTCTGCATTGCAGTACTAAGGAGACCCGATATGGCACCATCGTTACTACTTGGGCGTAAAACGGGTCTTTCAGAAGCTGCTATTAACTCTGCTCTTTCAGAACCAGATAGGATGGCTGAATTTGGAATGGGGTGGCCCCAGCTATCTGTTGCATTATCAAGATCGTTACTTGGGGACTTCAGGAAACTCAGATTTTCTCCTCTGTCCTCATACACGATAACCTCATGGCGTTCCGAGGCTTTAATGCAACCGAGCCGGTCTGCGGCTTCTGCCTTCATCCGTTCAACCACCATCGCGTCCACGCTTATCACCCGGGGAGTGCTGTCCACTTTCATGCCGAGATGTTCTAGCAATGAATTCGCCTGCACGAAAGGTGACTGGGCGGCCCACTCGACTAGTGCAATCGTTTTGTTTTTCGATCTCACCAGTCGGAATTGGTGGCCGCCTGCGTCGCACACTGGCATGGCGTCGTAGGATTTCCGTTTCATTGTTACTTTGGCGGTGCTCCCGTTAAGTAGACATGCTAAACCAGGTGACAAGCGGACGCGTTTCTGGTTCCTAACTTGGCAAAAGCTTATTCCGAATCTTTCTCTGTTATTGTCCATGAAGAGAGCCACACCACGGATACGAATCCCTGGAACTCCCTCTTCCGCGTTCTGCAGAATTTCATCAATGGCTACACTTTTCACACTAGAGGGCAGTTCTCCGACGGGGACTGCGCTCTGTGTGGCTTCGGTGGACTGTGTGTGCGTTGAGTGTGCTGCAATGGGGTCAAGAGTGGGGGGTGGCATGAAAATGTTAGAGTGGGTTGAAGTGGTAAGGTAGTGGAGGATGGTGGGGTAGTGGGTAGTGTTGCGGCGGGAATGGGTTGTTGTTGGTTGGAATGGAGAGTAGAATTTCTTTTGGCCGCAATTTTGAACGACCTCTCCATGAAAGACAGAATATGTTGTCTGCTTTTTGGATCTGCTAAGATGTTATGGAGATCCGAGACCACTAAGTTTCTGTCGATTATTATTTCGAGGTCGTGTCGTGCGGCCGAGAATCTGTGGCAATCAATGATTACGTGCCAGACCGTCTCGGAGACATCGGGGTCGCACTCGCATTCAGGGCTGTTCTTGATCTTGAACCTGTGCAGATATTCAGCTATTCCCCCATGTCCTGTCAGAGCTTAAACCTGAAAAGGAGTCAATTTCGTATCGCGCGTCACCCGATATGCATTTGTAATATCTGGGAAGAACGTCTGAGTGACTTTACCTTTATCTGAGGTTTCGTATCGGTCCTGCCACTTCTTGACCGACTCCTTGCGAATTCTGCTCTTGACGTAGGACAGGGGGATCCCCTCATAGTCTCGCGAAGCTTCAGTGAGTGCCGCTGATTTTGCGAGCTCATCAGCTCTCTCATTACCAGCGGTGCCCACGTGCGCTTTCAGCCAGAAAAGTCGAAGAGATCTCCCTTCTGCAGTGATCATTCCAATGTTTTCCTTTATCCTCTTTGCCAAAGGATGACTCATTTTGGGGTTCCGAAGCAGTTCGAGTGAAGATCTTGAATCACTTAAAATGTTGACTTCAGAGTTTCCGCTTGTTGCCACCATTTGAGTCGCTCGATAAAGAGCATAAAGTTCCGACTGGAAGACTGTGCATTCGGGGTGTAGCTTGAATTTTGAATACTTGACTTCTCTACCGTTTTCCCACCAAGTTAGAGCTGCACCGACTTGACCCTTGATTTTGCTACCATCTGTGTAGATTTGGGGTCCATCGGGCAGGCTTGAGAGGTTTTCTAGAAGCTCGAAGTCTACAGATATCTGGGTGGACGGGTGTGGCTGGTCCAGGTAACTCACATTTCGTTCGAGCTCCACTTCCGGTGGGACATATTCTTGGGAGAAGTTTTTCTTCGCTCTGTACAGGCTTGCCGCTTCCTGGATTCGCAGGTCGATGGGGAGTAGACCTGAGAGGGCGAGTGCTGACTTGAGAGAAACAGTACGATACGACCTACAGATTTTTTGGGCAAAACCTCTCTGGAGTGCGTTCAAGTGAGACTTGTTTTCCTCGAGGTCTGCCGCTTGCGCCCATACATTTGAGGCATACATGATGATGGGTTCTACCACTGCGACGTAGATGGTTCTTGTGATTTCGCTGTTCAGTCCCCAGGTCACTTTCGCTGCGCACGCGAGCTGTTTGTAAATGTTTGCCACCTTTTTACACTAGGCGTTTATGTGCGCTTTGAAATTGAGCCTTCGGTCAATCAACAGGCCTAATAGCTTGACTTCTTCAACAAGATTAAGCTGAACGCCTGACATGATTAAGTGTGGGGGTTCATACTTCAACTTTCTTGTAAACAGCATCGCGTTCGTCTTTTGCGCTGCAAAGTTGAGTTTGTTTCGTATTCCCCATTCCACAATCATATCCAACGTGTGATTGGCCTGTTGTTCGATGATGGATGATGACTGACTTGTAAACACAAGGACGACGTCTTCCGCGAAGGCTTGACAGTAAACTTCCTCAGCCTCTAGCAGTCGCAGCAATGAGTCTAGAATTACATTCCAAAAGGTAGGCATTATTTAAAACTTTCAAAGTCACTTTACGAAACAACACCTTGTGTATGCAACACTATGCTGATGCACGATGATGGTTATAACCGAGCGGCTGACCGTATTGTAGTGCGTAAGAATACTGTGATTTCGTACAATTTTGTATTGTGGCAGCCGGATGGCAGCCAGACTGCAACTGCATCTGAATAGTGCTTACGTGGTCTAAGACGAACCTAAATATTGAAAAAGCTTTTCATCTGCCATAATCACAGAGTGGGATAACGCTGTTGTCACTTAAGGCAATTCTCAACCACGAAAATCAACAAACATGCATGGAAAATCTTGCCTAGTTACTGTCAAAAGTGTCAAATATGTATTTTAATTTGACGTTTCCTGCCTAAAAATCCAGCATAATCCACCGAATCGAGACAATTTTCATGTCTCTTTCTAACTCGGGTCATATTAAATCGATGCATCTCTTTTAGATTTTCTCGATCGACCACATTTATAATCGTATCGTTCTCTGGTACCCATCTCTGTGGCCATAATTTATATTACTGTTTTTATCAATTTAAATCTCTGTACATCAAACAAGAAAAACAAAGAGAATACTGAAGCGTCTGTCAATGTAATGATATCTAAAATACCGTGCCTCTGAGGACCGCTATATACCTCTTTCCCAAGTCGACAATTGAAGCATCATAAAAAACCAAACATTTTACCCAAACCTTCTTATTTATTCCGGCCGCACTTTAGTCTTAATCAACAAGAAACGGCTTTTTCGTTTGATCTCAATGCAAACACTGGGCTATTTCCATTGATTCGAGAGGCATTAGTGAATAATATTTAATGGGCTCGCAAATAAGACATTGGCAAAACGTTTTGTCTGGTAAAAGTTAGGTAACTTTTTGATGTTAGGTAACAATGATTTTTTTTGAGCCAGACATCTAGGATTTCAGAGTGTCCAAGAGACAAGCTTTGCCTACATTTGGGCTCATCGCCGTCGGCGCGCTTCTGTAATGTTATAAAACTAAATAAGTTTGAATAACGAGTCTAATCCGAATAGAGATTCGTAGAAGAACCAAAGTTATCAACATAGCACAGTGCAGCGTATTGATATGTTGAAATAGCAGTAGACAGTAAAACAATAGAACGAAAGACTGATGACCTATGGATCTAAAAGTTCCCGAGTGGTGACCACGTACCGGCAAGCACAGCGCAGGGCGTCCATCTACAAGGTGTAATGATAACCTCTTTAAAACAGTAGGATCGCGCTGGGTGCTAAGCCGTTTCTGTAACTCGTTACTGGTCATATTGTAAATCCAGAGTGAAGGCCTATTTAGAGCAGTATACATCCTATGCCTGACACGAATAAACGAACGAGCCTGTCGGAATAGATTTCATAGATTTTGCTACCTTTTTCTGAGCTAATGAAAGCTTTCCTATAAAGCATTCCTATACCTTTCCTATAAAACAAAAATAGTCAAAAAGTTTATCTGGAACAATCTATTTGGAAATTGTTTATTCCATTTTCAACACTCTTATCCTTCTTCCCATTACAAGATTTTAGCTTACGACTTTGTAGATCAGAAATTAAATAATAAGGTAAAACAGATCTAAATCTACTCAGAAAATAGTACAATTTATATACAGGGTTATGACAGGGTTAATATCTAATCAATTAGCATCCTTTTTGGGGCTTATTCTGTACATCAAAACTAACAACTTTTGTTCGGCGACTTTTGTCAGAACTCAGAAGAAATCAGCTGTTCCATACATTTTGTCGCGGGTGAACGATATTTTTCCATGGAAAAATTTTTTTTTAGTAGTGACAAACGTCGCAGGACAAAAGTTGTTAGTTTTGATGTACAGAATAAGCCCCAAAAAGGATGCTAATTGATTAGAAATAACCCTGTATATAAATTGTATTATTTTCTGAGTAGATTTAGATCTGTTTTACCTTATTATTTAATTTCTGATCTACAAAGTCGTAGGCTAAAAACTTTTAATGGAAAGAAAGATAAGAGTGTTGAAAATGGAATAAACAATTTCCAAAAAGATTCTTCCAGATAAACTTTTTGGCTATTTTTGTTTTATTCCCACGAGTTGAAGGAACTAAGATGCTTGCTGAAAGCGGAATTTACTGGCACTCTGAAAACTCAGCCGCTGAAGTTTTCTGAAACACAACATACAAAATCATACAAGATTTAGAGCATGGAAAGAAATAGGTTTACCTACCTATATTGAATTGAAAGATGAAATAAAATGTTTGAACTATACTCGGAATTTTAATTCGATTCCAGATTTGACGTTAGCTACTGTCATTTTTGACAGTATGTACTGTCAAAAACTGTCAAAAATGACAGTAGCTAATGTCAAATCTGGAATCGAATTAAAATTCCGAGTATAGACAAAATGCGCTTGATGAAAACAAATGAACAATAATAAAATTATTGCAAAGTGCTTGTGCTTCAAAAAGTGTTTAATACTCAATATAATATTATAGACCATGTTTACTATGGGACCAACTCCATCATTGAAAAATATCTCGAATTCTTACAGCAAAAGCTTGCCGATTTTCTAGCAGCCCATTAGTTTGCTATATTTTAACACCTGTTTTGAAACATGGCACAATGTCTGGGCCTGCAATTAAATACATAGAAATATTCTGCACTAAGATCTGGAAATAACTATATTACCTACTAGGATCCAAAAAAATATATGTATTGATAGCGCGCGAGTTGAATGCAGTCGGGGTCTGAGGTAAAGAGCGGGAGCATCTCCCCGCGCTATCCGCACGCCCCACCTCACGCGCTTGGGCGGGTTGGGCGTGCGGATAGCGGGGGGAGACATTCGCATTCCTAAGCTCTGCATTCAACTCGCGCGCTAACAGTAGCTGTAGTTATAAGTAAGTGCGGCCGGAAAAAGTAAGAAGGTACCTATCTATATTTTTTTTATCATTTGGCTTTGAAAAATAAAACGTTAGGGAGACATTATTCAACTTTTAGTTTCATAAAGTCATTTTGAAAATCTGATTTAAATCTAGTGAAAGCTTTATAATTCTGAACTCGCTTTCCTAAACGTAATCCCGGCTTTGCTACCAGTCAGCCGGGATACCTGGTTTCAACTAGAATTAACTAGTTTGACCTAAAACTGGATCTGGCCGACGAAAAATAACTAACTAAAGTAACTACAATGTAACATATTTTTACTAGCACCGGTTGTAGAATTGTAGGTTGGTTGTGGGTCTAATCTTGTGGAAATTGAATAGTAATGACTAATTGGAAATTGTAGAAAATAGCAGTTTTTAGGGTTCCGTACCCAAAGGGTAAAAACGGTACCCTATTACCAAGACTCCGCTGTCCGTCTGTCTGTCACCAGGCTGTATCTCATGAACCGTGATAGCTAGGCAGCTGAAATTTTCACAGAATGATGTATTTCTTTTGCCGCTATAACAACAAATACTAAAAAAAAGAATAATATAAATGTTTAAAGGGGGCTCCCATACAACAAAGGTAATTTTTTTGCCGAGGGGCTCCCGGTACGGTACAGAACCCTTCATGTGCGAGTCCAACTCGTACTTGGCCGATTTTTGTAAAACATTCTGGAATTGATCTTTAAAAACCGTACTGTACTGTACTTACTGTATTTTTTTTAAAATTATTTCACTGATGAGCAGGAGAAGAAGATTAATTGAGCTATATCCACCAGTTACAAGTAGTTGGATTCACATACATACTCGTATTAACATATTATACTCGTATATTATCGAGTTTTTTCTCCAGACAGTTTTTTATGCAGGATTATTAGAAGTTAAAAAAATGAGTTAAAATACTACCCACATTTAATATAGGTATATTATCCTTTTTTTTAAATAGACAGCACCCAACTTGGTTCTAAGTAGGTACATACAATCTTTGTGAAAAAATTCCAACTTAATGAAAACCGACGGAAAATTCTTCCTTGAACACAAAATATGTCTATGCCTCCTCCGCCTACTCAAAAACTTCGAGCAACTTAGCCTAAAGTTAGAAATCGAATTGGCTTCATAAGTTTATTTTAGTACAAAAGGAACACCATTTAGTTCTATTTTCTGGGATATTTCTGTCGTGAAGTGATTATGTAACAAAACGTTATCAATAAAGCAAATATGAAAACCGCAAAACTGAAATGGAATTAGACAGGACATGTGGTGCGAATACGTTCTTATTGATGGACCAAGATTGTCACGGAGTGGGTGCCTGACAGACGAAACAGCTAAGGAAGGACCAACAAGAAACGCTGACGCGACGAGTTTGATTCATTCTAGCCAAGTTAGCAAGGTTGCAGGGGATCTTGACATATATAAGGAGATGGGGGAGACTTGCCCAGCAGAGTCAGCAGCAGGAAAAGTATAGGTTATGAAAAAAAGTGAATAGCATTTGTTTTTGACAGTACAGTTATGTTTGACTGACGGATCCGGTTTGTGGTTGGCAAACCGGATGGTTGTGGATGTGGTTGGTGGATTCGGACTAACAAGCAACAACTAATAACACACACTTGTAAATACGTTTGTGAATGTAAAATTGATGAAAAATAAACGAGTTAAAACTACTTACAACTACTTATGAAAACACGTTGGGGGCTTAAGAAAGAGAAGCTAAAAAACATGTGATATGATAGATTGGCGAACGTATTACAGAAAAGTGTGGTGACTCCGCTTCATTGTTTTTTACAGTGAAAATCCTGGCCATCGCAATTCAACGTGGTAATATTACCAGCTTCATTGCAGCCTTTGCGACAAGGACAGTTGAAAGCATGTTATTTGAATAAAATAGAAAGGTACAATTTATCTTTAAAAATACCTTACAACTATAAATCTATTTTTGCGACATTTTAAAATGAAAATAATGGAGACCCTAGCTTTTTAGCCTGAAACATCAAGTCAAGGAGGTAGTACTGTACAGATCTGGCTAGACGCCAACTTGCTAGTAAGTAGTGATCTTCTTACATTTAATACTCTTAAGTTTCATGTACCGAGTAGCCTAAGTTATGAGCTTTATTAATCGTGTAAGGTTAAGATTTATTTTCAAGTAAAATTTTAGACGTTCTAAAAATTAGTACAATCATTGATGAAGATGCTATCATTTATGATATTAAAATGTGAAGTATTATGCGATTATGTGTAAGTAGTATGCGATTATTATGTTGATAAATGAAATATTTATTCAGTAATTTGAAGCTTCATTGAATCCGCTACATTGGCTTAGTTTTTCTTTTTATTAGCTCTATGTAATTTTCCACGGCAATTTGTACGAATGGACGGGCGGTGGTGACGACTCCTCAGAAAACTTGAGACTTAAAACGCCCCAGGAAATTAGAAAGTATTGTTTCTAAAGGGCATAAAGTTGATAGGCGTCCTAGAGAAAATCTCTAGCTACGTCAAGAAATATTCCATATGAACTGCAGTATTAACTACTGCAGTACTAGCTTTTAACCAAATATTATGCTATGTGTTCGATACAAAAATGAATCTTAAAACTAATAGCTTTACAAGCGGAATTCAATAACGCAGATGCGAGGAAGACATGCAAACTTTAATTTTCCGCTCTACATTCTGCACAACATCCGCGGCTCACGCTCAGCAAGTTTTTATTATGCCCACGTCGTTTGTCACCGTGAGACAGAGGAAGCGTTAATTTGACAAGGGATCGTCGCCCGCTGCACTGAGTAGAACATAGAAGAGAAACAGCTCAAACGAGAGGAAAAATTAAGGCGCTCTTACACTAGCGTTTTATACGCACGTATAAGCTCGTTTTTGGAAGCGCATTAGGAGCGATACAGGCGCGCCTTTTGACACACTTGGAACTAGTACGAGCGTTGACGCGCTTCTAAGCTTATGTACTGGCACGACACGACACCACTACCGGTTCGAGAGAACACGACGAAATATGCCCGTTAACGCGAGTTCGGTTTTTTAAAGTGCGTAATGTAGCGCCGAGGTACGTGCATATGCCGAAACGACCGTATACGCCCAGAAAAATACGCAAAATAAATAATAAATCTAAAACGGCTCTAAGCGCTGTTCTACGATGTGCCTCGAAATACACCCCTAGGAAGCTACAAGTAGCGGCACGTAAGTCTAGCGCTGAGGGTACTGTGGAGGGGATGGCTGCACATGTTAACCGTCATACTAAACTCAAGCGCAGCTATCCCCTTCACACTTCGCTCAGCGCTAGACTTATATGCCGCGACCTGTACGCTGCGACATGTGACGACGCTTCCTGCAGCGCTACCGCCTTAATACAACATTTATGTGTGCAATACCTACAGCATGAATGATATTTTGACGCTCTATGTTGCACCGTGAGTACTACGAATCACTGCTGAAATGCGGTCTGAACACATAATCGTCGCAGCGTGGACACATTGGTTGCTGTTTGCTTTCATTATTTTATCCAATTTAGTTTACATTCGAAGATATCAGAGTGTCCCTCTTTGATAGGACCACACATCGACGAAACTCCAAATTATTTTAAGCTATGCCTAATTTTTTAATTCGCATGGTAATGGATGAGACTTGGATGCTTTCACCTAAACAGAAAAAACTCCGAAAATAGAGACATTAATCTATCAATCTGGGCTGGGCTAACATAGTAGACATGGTCCAATCAACCTTCGTGGCAAGGCAAAAGCACTGTAATGGTATCTATGCAGTATTCCGTCGTCATACAAACGGTCGGAATGCGAATCATACCTACGTCTCGGAGTTTGGTACCCACTTCACAACAGTTGCAGGGGCGCACAGTAGTGAAGAACGAACGTGTGGGGTTGTAGTCAGTAAGCCTGCAATTATAGTTGCAATTATAATTAGCCGTGGTGGTCTAGAGTTAGTGACACCGGTCTACCAATCGTGAGGTCGTGGTTTCAAATCCCAGTCCCGTACCAATGAGTTCTTTGAAATTTTTGTACGGAATTTCACACCACTTGCTATTCGGTGAAGGAAAACATCGTGAGGTAACCTGCATACATCCGTAGAGGAAATACGATGGCGTATGTGAATCCACCAACCCGCACTGGGCCAGCGTGGTGGAAATGGCCCAATCTCCCTTCGTGGGTAGGCCTACGTCCTGCAGTGGACTATTAAAAAGGCTGGTATAGTAAGCCTGCAATTTATATACGGGCAGCCCTGGCGCGTATTACGTATTGCGTGGCCACGTGCTCCGAGTTGCAATACTGCATAGATAGATACCATTACCGTGGCCAAAGTACATTGGACGCATTTTTAGATTGGATCAAATATGTATCTCTGCAACATGTTCTAGTATGTCCCTTCAGTGACCTACTTGCGTGAGGATTAGGTTATTCCACGCGCTACCTTGTCACAGTTCTTGGTAATAAATTGTACGGAAGTGACGTTTTGGGAGAGGCTCTTGATGTTACCAAGTTCTTTCAGAGTTACCTGTTTGGAGGCGGTTTGTGAAAGTTTAACTTGTTAAGCATTTTATTTGGGAGAAAATGAAAATTGATGTTGGCGGACGTCGCGAGGCAAACTTTCAAGGACGGTGTTTCTTTAATTCGAAGTTTTATGGGAAAATTTATTCAAATCTCACAAATTGCTCGATTAGATACTAATTCCAGTCGTATTGATTACTTATTATCGTTTTCTACCGTGTGTTGAACGTGTCTCAGTGCTGAGTATGAGAATCTTGCCATTACAAGAAATGCTAATAAAACTCGAAAAAACCTGCTAACATAATAATATGTTAGCAGGTTTTTTCGAGAGTTTCTGTGCTGTTTGCCTTGCCCAGTAGGGTGGAATGAAAAACACTTTTTTTTAAATTTTAAAACTCCTGTGTTTCCAATCATTGACCTATATGTTTAGGAGTATTTGTGCAAAATTTAAGCTTTCTAAGTTTTTATCCTAAGGTGGCGCGTTGAACTTGAAGTTTGAAAAAATAATAGTGTTTGGAAAAAATAAAAGTGTTCAGAAGTCTTATAGCAGAGGTTTATATGTGTTTTTAGACCAAATACAAGATACATTTTCATTGAATTCAGGAAATAACCCTCGAAAGCACATCCTGTCATATAACATCAAAATTTCGTAAGTCGGTCAAAATCAAGGTGGTGTCATTTCTAATTTCGTTAATTAAAAGATAAATTTATAATTATTTAATGTTTGTTTTATATAGTTACATATTTTATGAGTATTTAATGTGAATTATGTGATAATGTTAACAGAAATTAGGTTCTGGGAATGTGCCAAAAAGTAACATTTTTTCAAACTTCAAGTTCAACGCGCCACCTTAGGATATTAACTTAGAAAGCTTACATGTTGCACAAATACTCCTAAACATATAGGGTAATGATAGGAAATACAGGAGTTTTAAAATTTAAAAAAAGTGTTTTTCACTCCACCCTATCAGTGCCATTTCAACTTGTGGCAATTCATTTGACTATGATATTAGCACTACTTTACTTCTTCTTCTTTTTTTCAGCTATAGGTAGGGTTTGCCATCCGTCCGGGCTTCCCCGGATTTGTCCTAGTTTAGAGCGTCCGGGGAGCATCCGGGTGGGGTTTCACTGTGAAAGGGTAGAAAAAACAGTTAATCTGTAGATATGTTCGGGTTCTGGACTCTAAAATCCGGGATTTTCCCGCGACTTGTCCTGGTTGGCAAAAGTTACAGATCGCAACCCTAGCCATAGGACGTCCACTGCTGGACATAGGCCTCCCCTAACAGTCTCCAATAAGACTGGTTGGTAGCGGCTGGCATCCAGAGAGATCCTGCGGTTTTGATGAGGTCATCCGTCCACCTTGTGGGGTGTGACTACTTTACTACTTTCCCATAATACTTGAGAGATATTAAATTCTCTATTGATCTATCTTGAACCTAAAACCAATTTGGCAACAGTAGAAGCAAATTGCTTTTACACATCAGTGCTTTTATACTCCCACGTAATGAACGTCAACGCCCTTTTCAAATAATTGCCACATAATATCTATTACTTCAACCTCTGGGGATCTAACATTTAAAATGGTAAAAATGTGTAAAAACAAATACCAACTGAAAGTTGCTTTTGGTTCAGTCACATACGACCTACACTTTAACCATAGACTTAAGATACTTCCTCTCGTAAGAAACCTCAATGTGTATAGTAACACTACAGACCGCAATACGAGTACCTATGCTACCTTGGAGAAATGACAAGACATTTTTCCAAGTATGCCACAGTCATTCATCAAATGTGATCAATATATAAACCTCTAAATAATAGATACTAACTTACTTCTTTAGAGTATACACATTTTAATTGTCATCTTTGACTAACACAAGCACAAAAAAGAGATATGGCACTTAAAAATTCTGTCAAAATAAGTATATTGGAAACTTAAGAGATTGTTGCCCGAACTCATATAGAACAGCTTTATGTATAGTACGTATTCTAGTTATACTCTAAAGCTAGTTTTACAAGCCGTGGTGGTCTAGTGGTTGTAACACTGGCCTGTCATTCTCGAGGTTGTGGGTTCAATCCCGGTCCCGTACCAATGAGTTTCTCTTGAACTTATGTAGTACGGAATTTCACACCACTGGCTTTTCGGTGAAGGAATATATCGTGAGGAGACCTGCATACGTCCGTAGAAGAAATTCGATGGCGTGTGTGAATCCATCAACCCGCACTGGGCCAGCGTGGTGGATATGGCCCAATCATCCTTCGTGGGTAGGCCTACGTCCTGCAGTGGACTATTAAAAAGGCTGGTACAGTACAGTACAGTACAGTTTTACAAGTATCGCTAGATTACAGTTTTATTCGCGCCTCAAATTCGTTCTGTATGTAGTTAGACACTGTAGTTCACTGTAGTTCACCTTTTCTCTTTCTTATTTTTGTTATTCTAGAATGACTAGAACTAAGTGGATATATCTTAGAAAAGTATGTAAGTAGAGCTCAATTTTATATTTATGTGGTTTTTACTCGTGAGGTTAATAAACAACGTGAATAACATTCCCATTATTTATTTAGTCAACAAGCTTGTTTTAAAACTCGAAATATTCGTAATGTGCTCCCAAATGTACAGGAAAATGTATAAATCTGACAAATGAAAAGTTTGTTACTAGAAAACTAATTGGTCCTTCGAGCCCTGATAGCCGTCCCGGATGACTCTCCTGGGAAGGGCGGGACATAATATTCCGAAGGTATGATATTTTCAGGAACATTTTACATTCTGGTACAAAAACAACGCAGATTTCTTTTGTTAGAAAATCTAGTGTCCTTGAACTTACGGAGAAAATGTTTGGAGATAAGCCTTGGAGATGACAGAGCATTTTATGATATTACGATGCTGAGAGCGATCAAATTTGTGAAGTTTTGCGGAAGTAAACGTCGATTATGTGGTTAATATTATCAAAAATATGTATCAATTATAGTCTAAAGATTAAGAATTTAGATTTCATTCCATAATGCTAGAAAATTCACAAAGAATTATATATAGGTAGGTGTACATGCAAAGTAAGTTATTTTGTGAGTTGCCATTTGATGTATATTTTTAACAGATTTCCAAAAAAGAGGAGGTTCTATGTTCGTGTGTATGTTCATCCATAATTTCGCCAATTGTGAACCGAATCAAAAAATTCTTTTTTATTTCGAAAGGGTATACTCCCAAGGTGGTCTTATTTAAATTTTACATAAATCGGCTGACCCGTATTTGATAAATAAACAATGATGTAAACAATTCGAGCGAAATATTCGAATTTTGTACACGAGGGAAGGCGGTTTTGCCATTTGTTGCGAAAAATAATTATACTACACGTGAACATTAAAAACATCATTGAAAATTAAACTCTATAACGTAGTTTTAGTTTTTTAATGGTACCCTCTTTGACTTTCGTTCGGCCTGCCGTGACAAAGGTTCATAATTAAAACATCAAAGCCATTCTCGTATTGTGAACTTTTCAAGTAAAGCATTTCGTTTTTAAGGCAACAATAAAACTCAATTGAAAAAGTAAAGTGCTCAAAAGGCTCATTTCCCTGCCATTTGGCTATAAAATATTGTCTTCAAGTAATAAAGCTAAACTGGCAGAAATAACAGCATTAAACGCAGACTCCTGAATACATCAGGCACACCATTGACCACAAACGGCATCCAGACATGAGTGAAAACCAGCACTCCAGAATAAACCAACCTATTTAGACACCCATACCCTCCCCTAATAGGTGTAAATATGGTAAACGCGTTAAGGAACCGCGGGTCAAATTAAATCAGTCGTGCTTTATTCAAAAAGCGAACGCGATTTTATGATCCGTGAATATCGCTGAGGCATTTCTAGATGTTCGGATCACATTTTTATTGTTATGGAAATACGAGTTTCCCTTTAGTTGGAATTTCAAAAGGGTCGATTAGGACGTCTGGTTTTGAAGGTTCTGTACAAAGAGGAGTTTTCGCGTTTCCCCCCTCTATTTGTAAGATCGGGTCGGGTCCGGGTGCATTCTTCTTGAGGGTTTCCGAATTTTTAACCCCGATTTCTTTCGATATTGGAGCGAGTTTTAAAGTTAGCGGTGATGAGTTATGGATTGTTCGCTCGATTGAATTTTACTGCAGTGTGAAATTTATTAAAAAGGCAAGCACAATGGGCGGAAAGGTTTTGTTGACAAATTTTGGCGCCATCGCTTTTATTCTTTGTAATTGATAGATTTGGGGTGATTTGCATGTTTGGTTTCTGGTTTATAAGTTAGTAGCTGCTACTGCAATGCATTTTTATAAAGAAAATGAAACATTCTAAAGGACACTTGGTAAAACCGCATTATGATCTTTGGTGTTGTTTTGAAGAAATAAGCGAATACACTGACAGAAAAACAAAAATAGCGACTTTTCTATGTAATAATATGTAATGGTTTAAGTTTATCTACGAAAGTTAAACTTATATCTATACAATTTAGATTTACAATATTCCTGTCGTAAATTTGCTAGACTGATAAGACAGTAAGTAGGTATTGAAACCCGCGTGTCACAATATTTTTCTACTCAAATTTTGAATAGGAATTAAATTAAATATTCTTTTAACGAGATTGTCCTTTATGCCAATGAAATTAAATAAATTCTGACTGTATCTGTATCGGAAAAATCATTAAACACTGATAAAATAAGTATCAAAACATTATTAAGCAATGGTACGAGTAATATTTATACTTAAATAATTATCGTATAAGTAAGGAAACTTATGTGGTTTTTGTACATTTTAATTAAGTAAAACACAGGTGTCACTCACGTTTGATTTTAGTAGGATACTACTGTTATGCAGTAAACCGCGCCGCGCGCGGTTATTACGGGCGGCGAGTTGTTTACACCTAATCGCGAGATTTATGGTTTTATGACTCAGGCAGCACCGGTCTTTGTGTCGCGTCTATTGTGTATTGTATTGTGTGTTTTTTGGTGTTTTCGTAATAGTTGAGAACAATAGGGATTCTCGAAATTTCCACTTGTTTACTTTGTCAATCACAATGGCACCGAATATTCTACAGATTTCTAGAGAACCTTTGTTCCGATATAAATAAGGCGATGGTTTTCGTTCGTGCCAGTTATCGCGTTTTATACCGGAGCGAAAACATCTCGTGTTCAAGTGCGGTACCAGTGATTGTGAAGTGAATAGTTGTCTGAATTTCAGTGCCAGTGTGAAGTGTTTGTGCGAACCAGTTGTGTCGTGTGTACTGTGATTTTGTGCAATAAAGTTCAAAGTGAACAATCGGCGTTTTAACTGATTATCCAAGAACCCATCTCGTAACACTACTATAGTTTCGATCGCATTTGGCGATCTTGCTCAAGGTTGGAGTACTAGCACGCGGGCTCGTTTGCGTATCGCCAAATGCGAACGAAACAATAATAGTATCCTACCAAAATCAAACGTGAGTGACATCTGTGTTTTACCTAATTAAAATATCGTATAAGTAACATTTTCATGAAACTTTAGTTTTACATTACAAAATTTAGTTGAACCGACGATATATTTAGGACCGCAGGAACGCGGACGCAGGCCGCTTCCAACCGGGCTTATTGGACATCCACAAGGGAGGCCTACGTTTACCAGTGGACATCCCACGGCTGACGGATGGATTGATGATATAACACTTTTTACTACTTTTTACTGGTACTGATTGATGGGTATGCCACACATCAATCAGTACCAGTCTTATTTTGAAAAAAAAAATCAATAAAGAAAAGATCATTTTCAATGACACTTAACGCTTAGTCATATACGGTAGCGATTTTTAACAAACTTTCAACAAGGAGGAGGTTCTATGTTCGTCTGTACGTATTTTTTTTTTTGTGTATGTTCATCGATAATTCCGCCAATTGTAATCCGAATCGAAAAAAATATTTTTTAGTACGATGGAAGGCGCTTGTGCCATTCTTTGCAAAAAATAATTAGTTTATCGAAAGTCAATTGCACCTTTATTTACTACGTTGGCCCAGGTTCAGTTTGATACTTCTTTGGAATTCATCTAGTACTGTATCTGTTACTGCACAGTAAGTAACTTCAAGAACTAAAGAGATAAAGAACCTAGCACAGACTATTACAAACCATAGAACCGTTATCGACAATCTGATATTATTTTACAAAGTTCATAGAAAAGGGTAAATGAAAAATTAATTATCAAGGGAAGTGTTACAAATTCACACGATTTTCGTGTTAAAATATATGTATTTAAAAACAACAACAAACTGTATTTCCATTAACCAGCAAACTGCAAAAATGCTATGCAAAGCTAAACGCGGGCTGTAAATTAACCCGTTATCGGTTTCCGGCTAAAACGCCGCGTGTACAAACTGCAGGGTGAAATACCGCCCTGGAATGTACTTCCATTGTACAAGTGCAAAATGTACATACGAGCAAACTATAGCTGTAGTAAAGCTTAAAAAGACTATAATTAAGGGTCATTATAATATCATCAAGAATCCGTGGTGTTTTATAATTATAATTATTTTATAGTATTAGTAACACTCGCCTAATATTCGTATTTCAAATCCCATTCAAATCCAAAAGTGGATTCAAATTCCTGTCCCGTTTCAATGAGTTCTTTGGAATTTATGTAAGAACTTTCACACCACAGGCTTTTTGGTGAAGGAAAACATCGTGAAGCAACCTGCATTCATCCATAAAAGAAATTTGTAAAACCAAAATCAACAAAACTTCAGATAAAACTAGGTCAACATTTGCGTACACAAAGTAATATAAACGGTACAGTATCAGCCCGTTTTATGAACTTTCGTTTAATTCATATCATAATAGGAGAGTATTAAAACAACAGCAATAATATGAGGCTAACTAACTCTGTAACCAGCCATTTAAATGTAAAACAGGCCCGTAAGATAATTCAAAGGATAATAGTTGAAGATATAGTGAAGGTCGTGGATTATGTACTTTATAATTTCGAAATTTAAAGTTTAATTTTCGAATAATGTACAGGGTTATTTCTAATCAATTAGCATCCTTTTAGGGGCTTATTCTGTACATCAAAACTAACAACTTTTGTTCTACGACTTCTATTAATTATCAAAAAAAATGTTGTTGTTCCATAGAAAAATATCGTTCACCCTCGACAAAATTTATGGAACAGCTGGTTTTTTTTTTGGTTTTGATTAAAATCGCAGAACAAAAGTTGTTGATTTAGATGTACAAAATAAGCCCCTAAAAGGTGCTGATTGATTAGAAAAACCCTTTATAACTCAATGATATTTTGTGATGCATAATTTCATGCGGTATTGTCTTTAAAATTGTTAGGCTTTTCTTCAAATTAAGTACTGCCTGTTTGAAAAAAAGGTTTTCTTTAAAATAGGCTCTTTCAATTATTTAAAAAAAAACTGTTATTCTGTCCTATTCTTTTTCCAGTCATTTACCAAGTCCATCAGTTTTGTAATGTACGTGCAAGACAGAGGCGCTTTAAGACCTTTTTTTTAATAACAAGTCTTAAAGCACAGATCAATATCAAAAATACCAATGTTTAACCAGCGGTTAAAGCTAAACGGCTCTCTATCATCCATCATCGCCGATTGATGGATGGTGTCAAGTTGACAGTAATGAAATTTCACGCCCGCATCGGTGCATCGGTTCTGGTAATTACCCGTTTAAGAGCATGGTTAAAGCGGCCTCTCGATATGAGATTTTTTTATAAAGTGAATAACGTTTTAGTGTTTTTGTGAGAGTTGCTTATTTTAACGTTACTGAAATAAAAATTAAATCCTTTAAGATTAAAACACAAAAATTTAATGATTAAAAATAGGGTGGTACATTGTAGTGTAAAAATAGGAATAGGGTAGATGCACCGGTTGTGGCTATCATCATTCGTGGGTATCATTTGTGGCCACTTTAAATTTTAACGATTATTAAACAATTTAATGTTAAAATAATTTTCAAAAAAATTGATATTTTGATATTCACACGAACCATATTTATGTTGTTACATTGTTTATAATTATCATTTATGCAATATTTTTGACACCTAATGGCCACAACCGGGTCAGTGGCCACAACCGGTACACCTACTATAATATATTTTTTTAGCAGAACGCAGGCGTAGTTAATTTATGTAAAAGCTGGTGACACGAACCCACCTTACCTATATTCCTAGATGGATTGACTATGAAAGTACTTCATTACAATTGAAATTTAAAATATTTAGACCTGCAAATTTTATTAATATATTTATGTACAAAATCTGAAAGAATCATTTGTTTTTAAGAGATTAATTTGATTATAAGGAGATTAAAATTCAAGATTAACATTTATATCATGTAATCACTTCTCGTTAATCGGACCCTCCTCAGCAATATCAATTACAATCTTTTGCAAGAACTCGCAAACCATCTCAGTGTAATATCGAATGTTTATTAATTAAACCCAACATACTGGTTTCTTTTTTTGTTCTCGTCGTATTATGCACTCCATATTAACTATGCTTGTCAACTTTAACATTCATTCGAACACCCGCAAGCTAATAAGACATATTTAAATCAAAAATTAAGAGTCCACTAATGCAGAACAGAGCGGAACAGGATCCCGAATTCATGCGCAGAGAATCACGCCATGCTAGTTATACTCTCCCGTTCGCACAAGCACAGATTTTCAATGCTTGGTCCTGTTCTTACTCGATCACGTGTGATCTGTTATAGAGCCCCTGGCTGGAGCTCTGACGCCACACTTACACGCTGTGCAGAGTAGAATCCACACTACACAGTGAACAAAAACACAACGTTGCTTTTTTTATCACGAATATGACCAAATTTGACCACCAACTCGCCTGATGGTAAGCGACGTTGTTGTTGAAGATAAAGCACGCAGACCTAGAAGATACCTATTCACTCTGACCTTGAAAAGCCCTAGATTATATCTCTTAGGAAACAGGAAAGCAGGAAGACTGTTCCATTCCCTGGCGGTACGAATCAGAAATGTTTTAGCGATGTTCTATTTATTCTGTGTCACCTGCCGTTACCAATAGTAGATCAACGCTGGTTGTCTACAGCCGTTACCATGATAAGGTGGGAGCGACTCGTGAAGAAAATAAAACACAGGGTAGCATAGTCGTAAGCTAATCCGCACCGTTCACCTATCTCAGCCGTGGACCAGCGATGGTTGTCTACAGCTTTTACCATGCTGAGGTGAGACCGACTCAAAACGGAAATAAGACACAGGGTACCACAGTTGTAAGCTAATCCGCTCGATTCACGACTGTGTCATCTACCTATGTAGGGTAGACTAGCGCTGGTTTGGCACCATATTGAGATGGGAGCGTCTCATGACATAATTATTTTTCGCAAAAAATAGCACTGCGACTTGTGTAAAATTTTTATTAATTGGCTGAGCCGATTTCGATAAAATTTAAATTCACGACCTCGGTTGTACCTTTTCAAACTAAAAAAAGATTTTTTAAATCGGTTCACATTTGGTGAAAATATCGACGAGTACACAAATAAATACAAACAGACGAACATAGAACCTTCTCCTTTTTGAAAATCGGTTAAAAAGTAAAATATAGGGTAGCATAATTGTAAGTCTGTTTTTGATTCAAACTGTATTTTATTTTCTCTGTGTGATGTTTTCCTCTAGTAAATGAATGAATTTCTATATATTTTGTTTTGTTCTAGCAAAGCATAATTTGAACTCTCTGCAATGGGTACGCTTCGAAGGTTTCCCTGCACTCCGCTCGGCTCCAGTTTGGTGGAGTCTAGCCTTTATAGCAAAAAGACAGGACAACAAAACTGACATCAAGACGTGGATCGGAGTAACCAAGGAGTAAACGAAGACTGTGACAGCCACAGATACCAAGATACAAGCGCACCAACTCCATTCGCTATCAAAAAGGATTCAAACCATTCAAAAAACGTTCTAAAACACAACGAAATAAAAACTACAAAGTTTCTTGATCAGACACGCTTAAAGTTGCAAAAATAAACAATTTCGACGTCTTTAGGTGTAAATTATTCAAACGTACCTCATCCGAAGAAGGTTCGGAGCTTCCTCTTTTTACCGTCTTAAGCCTGGCTTAAACATAAACGAAGGAATTATTTAAAGAGGATCAGAAACTAAGCGGAGACGAAAATTCTGGGGAAGACTGTGGTTAAAATTTAAGCGACAGTTTAAATTTTAAAGACTCAAATAATTTTTTAAAGTGTAAATAGCGGGATTGAAACATGAATGCATGGATAGTCATGACGACTATAGTTTCGATCGCGTTCGGCAATCTTTTTCAAGTTTCGCACGCAGTTCTAGCACGCGGAGCCGTCTCACAATGCACTGCGGGCTGACATGACAAAATAAATAAATAAAATTGGCATTATATCAATAGGATTTTACTGATAAGAGAGCCTAATATTGCCACTAGTTTTGAAAACATTTATTTGTCTGTCTCATATTGGAAAAATTACTTTACGTCAGCACCACAGCCAAAAGATGATTACAAAAGATAGCTACAAAAGCGTGAAAAACATTGTCACAGTATAAAAATAATAACAGAATCAAAGCAAACGCAGTGCCCAGTCGCATGCCATCAATGTTCCAAACGGCAATTAGCTGTCGATTAAAATAAGTGGGATTTTCTCTAATTACATATAATTAGAGGCATTTGTGTAATTTTCCCGGTAAACAGTTGCAGTAACGTATGTTTACAACTACCCGCGAACAGAGGCATGGAAGCAATAATTATTTACAGCTCTTATACTGGTCGTACTAGCCTTTTAACTGGTTGTTAAAGTAGGGTGGTTTATTAAACAGAGTTATTTTTGTGATAATACGGGTATCACAGGTGGCAACGCCAACGCTAAAGTTGGTTAAAATGATAAACACTTCAATTCGACGCAAAGTCTGGACTGCGCATTAGCTCAGTTGGGAGAGCGTCGGGTTAGTGATCCGAAGACGAAGGCTCGAGTCCTGCATTGGCGAAGAATTTTTAAATGTTTATCACAAAAATAACTCTTGGAGATAAACCTAGAGTGGGATGCACTATAAAATTAAAATCATTTTATATACCTACAGAGTTAGTTCAGAAAGCGTACTTAGCCTAAAAGAAGTGATTTCGACCATCATTATGAATAACTTTTACTATCTGGCCAACATTCGAGAAAAAATTGGTTGTCTGTAAAGTTGGTTTATTGTCGACAATTTTACGTGATCACGTCATAAGAAAACATTGTTGAATCAACAACTGAAACAAGCCGAAGGCTTAGGCCGATCGTGCCTCTATTTCGCTTGCTCAAGCGCGGCTTAGGCGGAACGTGACACTTTTTTGTGCGTGCAGCCGACGATCGTTGGTTTATAAGACATTATCACGTCAAAAAAGCGAATTGGCAATATAGGCCAAGAAAGATCCTACTAATATTATAAACGTGAAAGTTTGTAAGGATGGTTGTTACTCTTTCACGCAAAAACTACTGAACAGATTGAGATGAAACTTTGCAATTATACATCAGAATAACACATTGGCTATACATTATAATGATATTGCGTAAATTTTCCATATTATAACAATAAGTGTTAAGTAAGTAGGAAAAATTCTGCCATCTGCGAGCTATTCTAGCGTGCGCTCCAAGAAATGTCAAAAAAGAACTGTCAAATCAAACAAATGTCAAATCGATTTTTTTTCTTTTTATTATTTTTCACCTCCTTTATTTGGGTTCCTTCAGTCATCGAATTACGAAAAGGAGCAGGATCTATGTTCGCCTGTATGTGTTTTTTTTGTATATGTTCATCGATGATTTCGCCAATTGTGAACCGAATCGAAAAATTCTTTTTTAGTTCGAAAGGGTATAAGTACTTCCGATATGATCCCATTCAAATTTTACGAAAATCGGCTAAGCGGTTTTTGAAAACTCAACAATAATGTAAACAATTCTAGCGAAATATTCGAATTTTGTACACGATGGAAGGCGGTTTTGCCATTTTTTGCGGAAAATAATGATTGGGATTTCGGGTCAGTTCTATTATTACTCGATTTCGATTTAATTTGGTTCAACCGTTTAGTATCTAAATCCTAACCAAATGAGTCAAGACCAAGTCGACAAATCTATTGGCGTATAAATTATTATGTGTCACGAGTTGTAATGTATAGACTTCTGCTAAAACGCTACACTTTGCAAAGAACCATACAGCTAGGTATAACAACCTACTACGTACCATGTGGTCCAGCGTCCAAGGTGAGCGTCGTGACTGCGCCACCATTCGTTTCGTACCACACACTGTTTTATGGGACAGCCGCCGGCACCTATGCCCTTCTTAGCAGCATCTACAACATATCTACTATTCTAAACAATATATTTTTTTGGTTTTCAAACTTTCGCGATTTGAACACATTATTATCCTGTGGAATCCTGTTGTCAACAAATGTAAATCGCGTAGTGTAGCTAGCAAGACATTATAAGATACCGTCAGTGTTGTGTAGGAGTGACAATTTTGCAAGTTCAAGTTGAATTGGCGGTACCAGCTGTTTCACATTCCAGTCTACCCGTGACCACGAGTACCTACCACGACCGATGCAAGTTGATGCAACTCGGTCGAAACGTCGGGATGATGAGGTATCTATTTATCTCGTAATTTGAGTGTGCGATTAGTCCCGTAGTACAAAGTAATAATATTTTTCTGGATTGCTAAAAATAAGAATCTGTATTACGTATAATCTTGCCTTGTCTACTCTAAGTCGGCAACATGAAATTCAATGCGAGTCACTTCCTTGGTATTATCAGATTATCTCAGGTTTATTCCAAGGTTTTTGTCCAAAGCATTCAATTAGTAAGGAGTACTATTTTTTAAATCAAACCTAGCCGATAATATAATTTTCTACAACTTATTTATGACTAGCGACCCGCCCCGGCTTCGCACAGTTGTATTATTTATACATATAAACCTTCCTCTTCAATCACTCTATTTACTAAAAAAAAACCGCATCAAAATCCGTTGCGTAGTTTTAAAGATATAAGCATACATGGCGACAGACAGCGGAAAGATACTTTGTTTTATACTATGTAATGATTTGCAAAGTTAAAGTTTAGATATTTGCATGAGAAGCGACTAATTTTACTTATACATACGAATTTTTAGTTCGAAACACATTACTGGAACTTTTTGTGGCCAAGCATTATTATACACGTTTTTCGTCTTTTGTATAACTACAAGTAGCGGTACGTCAGTCTAACGCTGAGGGTACTGTGGAGGGGATGACCGCCATTACTAAACTCATGCGCAGCCATCCCCTCCATACTTTGCTCAGCGCTAGACTTATATGCCGCAACCTGTACATATAATTATTATTTTTAGCACATTTTAAATATATTTGCAGGGTTTGAATTAATGTGTGTATAGAATAGGCACGCAGCAATTGATCTTCGTAGCTACCATTTTTGGTTTTGAACCTGACATTTGCAAAAAGTTTAACAAACCATAAGTACCATCATTATTCCTATAGTAATGGCATGTATAGAAAGTTGATTAATCATACCTATCGGTTTTTTTAATACCAACTAAAAAGTTCATCAGGCACTTTAATCTCGGGAAAAAGCTATAAGGTATATTCCTTGTTATTGTCATAGTTTAGGTATAACCAGTTTTAAGTCAATCTTTTAATAATAATTTAAGTATTTTAATAGAGGTAGATTTAGATATACAAGAAATGTTGTGTTCAAAAACATGCTATGAAATCACAAAGTTATGATTGCGGTTTCATCCCAAAAGGCCGCTGGAATTTTTGGACTCTTACCCAGTACAGAAGTATAGGCAGACAT
This sequence comes from Hypomecis atomaria, assembly GCA_964007245.1. Lineage (NCBI taxonomy): Eukaryota > Metazoa > Arthropoda > Insecta > Lepidoptera > Geometridae > Hypomecis > Hypomecis atomaria. Next base: position 16,472,954 of record OZ023291.1, read on the forward strand.
ATTTTTCAAAATCTCACGACCGCAACAAAGGGCATTCATTTAAAAATATTTCCACAAGTAAATTCCAGTTTAAGAGTTTCCCGCTTTGTGAATATTAAAAACATTTCATTCCTCGTTCCAGTAGTTGCGCTACCAGGCGTGGAGAATCTACAGGAGGTCGGTTCAGTGCACACTACAAAGGTCGGCTGTGAAGCTGTGATGTACTTTTCTTTTATTTATGCTCTCCTAGTACCTACCTGTATTCAGGAAGTCTTTCATGTTAGCATGTAATTGTACATTTTCTTTTCTCTTCATTGACTTTGAATTCTGTTTCACGTTATAATAATTCAATAGACATTGTTTGAAAACACTTAAATAACTGTTGAGATATTTTTATCATTTATATTTTTAAATTAGGTGTTACAAGTGTAATTGTGTAGATTCTACATAACAAGTAAAGAAATATATGATTCGTGATAAACAAAAACATCTCAATTTGAACCTCTTTTTTTTCAAAGAAAAAATGGCAGTTCGTGTTAGCCACTGCGTAGTGAATGCAGTCACTTTAATTTACGGTGAATTTGCACGACTCGTGTCTAACTTATGTTCTTACTACGTTCTTCCTACTACATGTTACTGACGACAAGACGAAATGATTTTTAGTGTCGTTTAATATTTTGTACGTTTATAACAAAGACTGTTGAAGTATAATTTTAATTCGTCGTCGTTGTTTCAGCCATAGGACGTTCACTGCTGGACATAGGCCTCCCCTAAAGATCTCCAAGAAGCTCGATTGGTAGCGGCTTGCATCCAGGGCGATCCTGCGGTCTTAATGAGGTCATCCGTCCACCTTGTGGGTGGTCATTCTACGTTGCGCTTGCCGGTATATGGTCTCCACTCGAGAACTTTACGACCTCGTGGGTCATACCAAGGCCTCTATAAGTGTTATAGGCTACTTTTTAGGGTTTCGTACCCAAAGGGTAAAAACGGGACCCTATTACTAAGACTGTACTGTCTGTCTATCTATCAACAGGCTGTATCTCATGAACCGTGATAGCTAGAAAGTTGAAATTTTTACAGATGATGTATTTCTGTTGCTGCTATAACAACAAATACTAAAAACAGAAAAATGAATATTTAAAGGGGGCTCCCATACAACAAACTTTTTGATTTTTTCGCTCCAATTCAGTACGGAACCGTTCGTGCGTAAGTCCGACTCGCACTTTGCCGATTATTTGTAACAGTCGTGAGTAAAAGCTTGTATCTGATATTTTTATTCGTTTTAAGACAGTTTTTGGTTCTGCCAGTAAAGCTTAACCCTATTCACACCCGGGGAGCACAATACAAAGCGCGCGTCGTGCGCGACCCGATCCTTGCATTCCGATTCCAAATCGCGACGTTATCGCGTCATCGCGCCCCCCGCCGCGCCATGATCCGTCTTCGAGGGTGCCGCCGGAGTTGCAGACGAGCGGTAAAAGTACGCTTTAAAATCTCGGATAATTCAGATTTTACTCGCGTTAGTACAGCATCTACCCACCTTGCACCCTAGATGCTGTACTAAGGATTAAGATATTAACGTGCAAGTTGTGGCGCTCGCCGGTACGTGGTTTCAACTGAATGGCTTTTCAGCTGCATCGATCATCAGTCCTGCGTGCTATGTGCCCTCTCCACTGCAATTTCATCTTGCCAACCTGCTGGTCTATGTCGACATGGTCTTGTTTAGACCGCTTTCAACTGATCTTTATGGTTATCAAAGTATAGGGGAGGCCGTTGTGGGTCTTCCGCTGCGCTTGCCAGTACGTAGTCTCTACTCGAGTAGTCGCGACCCGATCCTTGTATTCCGCTTCCATATCGGACCTTATCGCGTCATCGCGCCCCCCGCCGCTCCATGATCCGTCTTCGAGGGTGCTGGCGGCGTTGCAGACGAGCGGTAATTGTGCACCTAAAACCACGGTTAATTCAAGTCTTCATTCGATAACTTATTGACTCCATCGATCATCAGTCCTGTGTGCTGTGTGCATTTACACTGCAATTTCAACTTGCTGGCTACGAGTATGTTGACGCAGGATCGCGTTGGGTGTAAGGCACTCCCGACTGATTTTATTGGAGATTTATAAAGGAGACATATGTCGAAGAGTCGACGTCGTATGACTAAAACGACAAACACGCTATGTTGATTTTAGTTCTCTGACGTAAAGCTTAACCCTATTCACACCCCAGGTTCCTGTGTTTTTGTTGTAAATTAAAACTAAACAGTAAATAAACACTAAGAAAATATATTTAATTAAACTTCCTTTACTTAATGATACTTGTTTTTTTTATTTACAGGCGGCGTTTCAGCAGCTCGTTTGCAACAAAACGTGTCGCGCGCCAATGATCCATCTTCGTGAAAACACGCGCAAGCGACGCGTGATTCCACCAACAAGGGCGGGAAGGGCTAACATAGACTTTAAAAAAAATAGACGCCGGGAAAAGCGCGAAATAAATACGAATATTTTGAACATATAATACATGCTGAACATTGAAATCTTGAGACGCCAGCGGCGATGGAATACAGTCATACACTACAAAATACGTGTTTCTGGAACGTACATTGCAAACTGCAGCCATGTTTGCGCTGCCATACGTGATTTGTTGTACTAAGTGAAATATAATTGTGTTATTATTAACGTTATGCATTGAATTCTAGTACGAAATTAGTTCCCTGTTGATTTAAGACGAAATGTCTCATCTCGCTAAATCTGTGATACCTACTGAACCACAGAGCTGATCTGTGTATTAACCTATCCAATAATTTTTACAAGTAATTTATTTTTGAACAAATTAAAATATCGTGGAATGAGTTTAGCTATCTCCGCGCCGACTAGTTTAGGTATCAGGATAATCGACAGAAACTTTGTAAGTTGTAAAAAATCCTGATCAACATACAAAAAAGATTGCCCTCAATTATCGTCTATACTTGTTCGTTGGTCCAAGAGAGTGAAATATTTTTTCCCCTCCAAACTCGCACGAGCAACTTTGTCTCGAGTTGAGGCAACAAATGGTGGCCGTGTCCGGGGACTGTGACATGTTTGGCTGGAGGGATTAGTTTGATTCGATCTGGCTGCTTTGAAATGCTTAAATCGGTAATGTCACAACGTGAGAGGATACAAATATTGACAAATTAAAAACGGCCGGCCGTACCAACGGAACAAAAACGTTGAGTCAAACTGCTTTGGTACGTATCGAAAGAAAATCAATAGTGTAGAGGTAACTGCCTCGGTGGCTCAGTGGTTAGGGACCCTAATTACTGGGTCAAAGAGGCGTGGGTTCCATCCCCACCCAGGGCAAGTATTTATGTGATGAACATAGGTGTTTAAGTATGCATTTAAAAATATGTTTAAGTAGTTTATCAGTCTCTGGCAGCCATATCACAAGCTTTGCTTAGTTTGGGGTCAGAGGCCGTGTGTAAGATGTCCCCAAATATTTATTAATTTATTTTTATTTAAATTGGTGTAATAGTAAACAAACCTGATGGCGAGTAATGACAACCAGAAGAAAGTTATATGCTTTTCAGCGTCGCTGTGAAAACGTTTATTTCTATTAGGTACAAACGAAAAGCAAATTCATAATACTAGTAATTGAAAATAAATTACACAAGGAAGAAATCTCAAATGCCTTCACCATAAAGCATATTTAAATCGCCATTACGATTTTCCTGTAGTCGATATGACGATTCATCATTGTGTTGTTATTTTGACATGTGTAACGAACGCGAAAAACAGTCTATGGAGGGTGCGCCTAGAGAGGGCTGGACACAGAATGAAAATAGCAGTAAGACATCTTAACAATTAAAATTATTTGGTAACCTTCAAAGAATCAGCCTTGACTATTTCTAGTAGCATAACAACTATTTCTAGAAGCATAGCTTTTCCATGCAAGAGAAAATCAAAAAGCCAAGAAACTCACGCGAATATTGCTCACCTTCGCTTTCCCAAATCCCTATTCTTCCTTTTTTGCTGACACTATTACAAAAAAAAACTTTATAACTAAGTACTTATTGATTAAAATTTAGTTTTAGAATATCTTTCTTTGCCTTTAGTTTTATCTTTTATTCCGTTTGCATTACGAGTAAGAAATTAAAATATGTTTAATTAATGGTGTATTTATAAACTAATTAATTACAATGTGTAGTTGCCCTCAGCTTTCACTAGGAATACTTTACAAAAATGTATGGAGCCACGCGAAAACTACCACATTTTTTGACCGACGAAACGCAGGAGGTACTCAGTTCGACGTGTACATTTTTTTATTATAAATTTTTTATGTATTCCCACGCATAACTTTTTACGTAGTAGTCCGATTTTAATGGAAAGAGTATACTTCGAAATTAGTCAAATTAAAATTTTATTGAAATCGGCTGAGCCATTTTTGATAAATCAACAATAATGTGAAAAATGCTACATCGATCCGTGCGAAATATTCGCGAACTCTGTACACGGTTGAAGTCGGTTATGCCATTTTTTGCAAAAAAAAAATTATGTACAGTTATAATCTCCTACGACCGATACTTTTGACATGATACTTATTTTTAATGCTTGTTTAAAATGTAAGCAGTTTTCTTACTATAGTAAGTTTGTATAGGCGGGGTGGCTAGCCCGCTGTCAAAATTTCTAAACCGCCCAAAGTTTTCTGACGGCTAAACAGCTAAAACAATTGGGTCTACAATTCAACGTTTCCTACTGATTTTCTATAAGCACTGTGACCGTGTAGTGAACAAGGGTCATGAGTGAGACGTCAGGGGTCGATGAAAATTGATTTTCCGCCATCAGTCATAACTTGTGTGCGTGCAGACAAAAGCAACCTTTGTGAACGTGGACTTTACACGTTATTTTTTGATTGTTTTCAGCTTTTAAACAATAGATCGATTTACGTTTTGAATATTGAACGAAGCGAACAGCAGAATGGAATACTTCATGCGGAATAGAAAGAATGAACGAACAGTGTTTTGTGGATTTTAGCCTCTTGTTGTGTTTGAAAACTGTTTGTAATTTTCAGTTTATTCTTTCAGTCGAAATAAATGTTTGTGTTATTTCTTTGATTGAGCAAAACAGCGTTTTAACCATAAATGTCTGCGTCTCAACAAAAATAAAGTAAGGTTTACCTTTATTCAATGATTTTCTGACTTTTATGAATTATTCCATCCAATGTTTGTAAGGGTTTTGCGGCAGTAGAAAATTATGTTCATTTCATTATAGATTCGAATAAGAGGAAAATTTGATATGTATTATCAGGGACACTTAATACACCTAAATGAAAAAGGCCACCATTGAAAATTGATGAAAATTTAAAACCTATATTAATTCGATTAAGACTTTTGAAAAGTTATTAAATTTAATCTAATTAAATGGAATTGAATTTCAAACGTATATTTAAAAATGAAATTTAAAAATTCGAGTACGTTTAAGAATTACTATTACGGAATAAAAGTCCTTGAAAAGGTAAAGCGTAATCTTATTTGACGACCATATTTTTTTTTGTACAAAATGTCTATTATTTTGTTCGGTAAAGTGATAAGCTCTATGTTAGAACTTACTAAGTCAGCGTACTTAGCAAACGTAGTTTATCAGCGCGTAGTTAGCGAGTTAGGACGAGCACTCACTGCTAATGGCTGAGCACACAATGTAATAGGCTATCCAATTGATTTATGGCCCCGACGCATGCACCAATTGTCGATTGGAGCTTTCCGTTTTCATAATATGCATTTTACATTTATCATAAGCTAGCATAGCCTTTTCAGTTATTCTAAGTCTTCTAATACAACATTTTGTATTGAAATATTTATGTTGCTGGTGTCTACTTTGGTCAAAAGCTCAGCGTTGCCATTCAGCAAGGCGATGCTGCCAGCATTCTGGCCACGTTTCCTTCTACAAAGGGGCGTTTAGATTAAGTTTTATATGTTTTTAATTTAGTTTTGTATGTATATTCGTTTAGGTATTTTGTAAATATTTTAATTAAAATTACACTGTTTAATCACCAGCCGAGTAAAAGTTCAAAAGGTGATAAAAACAATCGTGCGAGGTAGCTTGGCTTCCTCCGCCGTTACGTAGAAAAGTTACGCAAGGTCATGCACGGCCGGTCGACCGGTAGGCATATTGGCGCGAACGGTCCTGATTGGCCAAACCGCGCGACATTTTAAAGATGGTTTGCAAGGACTGCGTGCGATTACGAGTATTTTCATTTTAATCTTCTTCTATCTATATAGATGTTTAAGTAGGTAAGAACCATTGCAACATTACGAGTGAAAACGCGGGGGCCTACTGTGGTGAGAAATATAAATACATTTTAATATTTATCACACTTTTCTCGCAAAGAGGCTGTAGATTGTTTGGCTATGTTAACAAGTTTTCTCGCTCAGATCACACGCTGGCTCGACTAGATGGAAGCGATTTAACATTCTTCGAAAAAGTTTCGAGATTTGAAAGTTACAGGAAAAATTATTTTTGAAAGTTGAAGTAGATGTAGTTCTTTATACATTCTGACTGCGTGAATTAGAAATTACATAACGGATCTTCACGTCTTTAATAATTGTAAATATTGTTTAGCGTTTTTAACCGACTTCCAAAAAGGAGGAGGTTCTATGTTCGACAGTATGTATTTTTTTTGTGTATGTTCATCGATAATTTCGCCACTTGTGAACCGAATCGAAAAAATCTTTTTTAGTTCGAAAGGATATATTCCCGAGGTATCCCCATTTAAATTTTACAGAAATCGGCTGAGCCATTTTTGAAAAGTCAACAATAATTTAAATTAAATGTGATTGCGAAATATTCGAATTAGCACACGATGGAAGGCAGTTTTGCCATTTTTCGAAAAAAATTAATTATTCTTTTTTTGCTTTGCGTAAAATGGTAAGACTCACTTTAATTAGTTATTGTTCTAGGTCCACGGGCAAGCTATAAAACATTCGAATTATAAAAAAAAATCTATAATTATTAATCTTACTTAGGTACCTACTATGGTTACTTACTTAGGTACTCACCAATCATTAAACAAAAACTCGTTGAAAACAGAAAAATCGGATATGAATAGGTAATATGTGGTGTGTGGGCGATAATGCACTAAGATAGAGCTTCATAATTATTTTTATTTATTTAGTAACTTACTGCAAAATATATTTTTAAGATTGTTGTTGCTTAAAATCGTATACACACTCGTTCGTGTAGGTAGTTACTCAAACTAAGTAAATTATTCAAACACGTTTTGTGTCCTAATATTTTTCTTTTTGCATTTTCCATTTGCTTCCAAAATAAAGTGTGAATGCGAATGACTCGTGTCTGCCTGGTATTGTCGGATTATAAAGGGCAAAAAAGTAAATATTAACATTTACTTAGGCAAGTTGCATTCCCCCTGCATTGGAGAGTGACGCCCTGCCAACTGTTACTTCATAACTTGCTACTAGCTAGTGATGTGCTTTCGATGCTTTTTAACGAAAATTATCGATTCTTTAATACTACTTCATTACCATTTTATTTCTTATTACTACTTTATTTCTCAAAAAAAGATTGTCTTTTTTAATTGATTAAAAAATTAATACATATTAATAACTAGCTTATTCCCGCGGCTTCGCCCGCATATATTTTTTTGTGCTATCCCAAAGGAACTTTATATTCATCGGGACAAAAAGTAGCTTAAGTCACTTTCCGTCCTACTGACCATGCCAAAAATCAAGTCAATCCGTTGCTCCATTGCTGCGTAAGAGAGGAACAAACCAATAAACCAAGAAATTTACACTTTAATATTTATAATAGTAGTAGGGCTTAATTAGTAAACCTTTGTTAGGCTAATTTCTAATCAGCGAAAATTGATGCTATACACACCTGCTCGAAATAGCATAGCAAAGACTAGCGGCGGATTACTCTTGTGTTGTAAAATTATAATTAGGCGTTTCTATAAATAAGCTCTCAGCTTATTTTAATGAAATAAGGTAATCTAAACATTACTGTTACACCTATCTAACGTATTAAAACGGCAAAACTATAATTAACTATCTCGTCGTCCAGTTTAAAAGTCAAGGTTATATTTACGTCTATAAAATTAAGTTCCTATAGGCTAGCTATGTTGTTAAACCCGATGGTAAATTTCAAAGACCTCTGATATAATTACATGGATAAAATTACAAAAGTCTACAATTTAACTTGGTGAAAATTAATTTGTTTGAAATAACTCAATTAAAATTAAAAATTAACAGGTATGACTTCAGTTGCTTGTTTTGGCTTTGTATTGAACTATCCCGCTATAAGTAGGTAAATACTATGAACGGGTCTTTTTTATTTCTACAAAAAATATTAATAGACATATTAATACCTACAAGTCATTTTTTCTAAGTAAATAAAAAAAAATGTTAAGCTAAGGATATAAATGGCACATCACTAGTGTCAAAAACCAACACAAATAAAAGTTTGAAAACGACGAAAGTAAGAAGTACACGCACCCAAAATGGTGTTACATTTTTATTTTTATATTAAACTTTGGCGACAGGAAGCTCTGTAATCCCCTTAAGCTTTCCGTCATTCCGGTGCAGATGACAGTAGGACTTGATATTTTTTTAAGGGGGACCCTTAATGTATTTTGCTAAAAAAGTACAACATTGTTTTACGTCTTGCAGATTCTTCTGAAGTTGATTTCTGCACTTTTACACTAATATAATAATGAGGTAAAGTTTGTAAATTGTGAGTTAGACGGACAGAAGGACAAACAGACGGACAGCTGGGTCTTAGTAATAAGGTCCCGTTTTTACCCTTTGGGTACGGAGCCCTAAAAATGCATAAATACTATAAGATACAAAATGGTTTTATGAAAAGCTACTTTCCATTCATAGAAATTGAACACGTCTGAACCCTTTTAAAGTAATGGAATACAGCTATCATCTTTCGGACATTCAAATGGGCATTTTGTATAATGATATTTCTTTTTATTACAATATCGAATCGATATTGTTTGGCAAAATATTCTTGGGCGAAATAATTTTCCTGAAAATACTTTAGTTTACTTCGAGTAATGTGCGGGGTTTTTTAGTGTTCTCAGTAGTCTTTCTTTTACAATTTATAGTTAGTACCTACCACATTTTTTACTTACTTACTTTAAAATCGGTATTTATATTTCTTTTAAGGCAAAAATTTAAAAAAATGTATGTTAATATTGGGTAACTATAAATTACTGAGAATTTAAAAATTGTGACTATCCGCAACAGATATTATCTGTTAATTTTAGAATCTATTAACCTATAGGACTTAGATTGAGAAGCACCAAATAAACATTTAGATTATTTTTAGACCTGTAAAGTCTATAGGTGATTTAATTGTTTTTTTCTGTGTAAAGTGGCACTAAAATACCCATCTTGGTTATATCAGCTTTTGTACAAAAAATAACCGCATCAAAACAAGCATGTTCGTTCCATATGACGCCACTTGCATACCCACAAAATCACATCATATATTGTATATTTTTACATACATACTTGTGCATACCCCTTTTTTTCGTCGGGGAGTATAAACTAAGTACTTACCTAATATTTAAACAATATAACGATAGCCCAAAAAACAAAGTTTACTGTACGGGACGACTAAAACGATCAATAGAGAATTCTCGATTGATTCTTTAAGTACTGTACCAGCCTTTTAATAGTCCACTGCAGAACGTAAGCCTACCCACAAAGGGTGATTTGGCCATGGATTGGGTTGGTGAATTCACACAGGCTATAGAATTTAGTTCTACGGACGTATGCAGCTTGTTTCACGATGTTTTCTTTCACCGAAAAGCCAGTGGTGTGAAATTCCGTACATAAGTTCCAAAGAAACTCATTGGTCGGGACCGGGATTGAACCCACGACCTCAAGAATGACAGGCCACCGTTACAACCAATAGACCACCACGGCTTTTTCTTAAGTTCGTTAGATTCTGTAGATACTCAAACTCAGTTTACATTTTATATTTACAAGAAAGAAAAAGTAAACCAACACCGACGAAAAAAGCAGTCACAAAATAGAGTTTTCAATAGCTACCTCATTCGGACAGCGACCTTATAACTCCTCCGACAAATTGCTTTGTATAATTCATGAAGGTCCAGGTGACAGGGGATGCCAATTCCAGCCAAAATATGTGCATACATTGTACTCGTTACACTACTAGTTTGTTCTCAAATTCGCAAAGAATACCCGCAATTTGGGCCCGTTTTTCATTATTTTGAAAGCGTTTTGTCGTCTTCGTAGATGTTTTGTTTTGTTTATTTTTGAAGCACTAGGGTGTTTTCTGATGATCTGTATATTCGCTACTAGCTGTACATCCTGGTTTTGCCTGGCTATAATTGAATTATACTAAGTACATATAAAATAATGTTTTCCAGAAAAAAGGCAAGTGGAATCCCTTAGCGCCGAAAAAGTAAAACTTCGACGCAATAGGCTTTCATACCCCTCGTTACTTTAAACGTTTAACGCAACATTGTTGGAGGTCGAAGTTTCACTTCAGTATTCATAACGACATTAAAAAACAATAGGTGAATCTTTTCACAATATCAAGTTATTAACCTAACCACATAATAATATGACGTGGAAAAGATTCGGTACCAAAGGTTCATTTCTGCATGAATCACTATCTTCGGTCTAAACCGACGATAACGTGTACAAAAATATTAAAAATATACAAAATTAGTAAAGTCTCGTAAAAGTTAAATCCTAATACACAAGTACAAACATTCAAACATACGGAAAAATGAAAATATTTCTTTCCAGTCTTTGCAAATAATTTTCACTCGCTAACAGAAATTTTCATTCGATAGCAGAACTAGTTCTTAATTAAATAGTATTTAACCTATTAGTACTATCTAGAAAATTAATACGAACAAATAGCCACAAAACCAAACTTAATTAACGTTTTATATTGAACGAAAACTATCTGTAGAGTCCGCAACAACGTAACAGGCGGAAAGTTCCCGTCTCTGAGCTACGGAGTACGGCTCGCAACAAAAATTTAATTTAGCAGCGGAAGTTCGCATGGCCCCTCTTTAAATTACTGACATAGTACAGTACACGGTAAACTTTTCTTATTAGAGATTGCAGACGATGCAACAAGGTAGAAATGGACACTGCACTATGATGCCTAATGCAATTTTCTCTCCTTTTAAACCCCTGGTGCAAAAAGTGGGATGTCATAAGTTTAAGGTGTGGGTTATAAGGGTGGCTGTATTTTGTATGTTTTCTATGGTAACATACCTGTCTTTTAATCGCATGCAATTTGGTTTTTTTTTTTGTAGAAACACTTTATTAACAATATACCTATAGTCAACGTTTTCAAAAATTCTAATTTGTTTCAAGTGGCACAGACCACGAGATAAAGAATAATATAATAAAAGAAAGAAAATAAACTACAAACCTTCCGATGAAAAGAAAATATCCATGATAATAATGTTCTGATGTGCATTGATTTACGGTTGAGTATTACCTATTAAAACACCTACCGTCTCACCACAAAAAGTTTTACGCAAAGTTTAGACAATGTTTAACAGTACAAATTGCACGGTTAAACAGTGTTTAAAGTGTGTTTAAATCTTTTGTGGTAAGACGGTTTGAGTCCTCTGTTTAGTTCAAACTTCCTGGATTACCAGAAAAACAGAGTATTTGACACTTTTTTTTTGATTTTTTCGCAACCACTATTCTGAATGCAGTATGTGAATTAATAATTTTATTATTTGGGTTGGAATTGCTCATACAACATTTTTTAATCTAAATAAGCTACGTTTTGTAAACAATTGAAATGAATTATTCTAAAAAAAAAACAATTAATGCCATTAAAATAGACGAACTATTATTATAGTGAACTGCGTTGTTTTAGCGACAGAAAATTCCCCTCAAAAAGCTCCGTTAGTTTGCATGACAACAAAACATATTTCCGAACAATTTGCCGGCACCAGTCGCCGAGGAAATTGTGAGGGAAACTTAGAAGATAGATCTTTAACGGTCGATAGAGTTTTGAAAGATGACTGGAAGAACTTGCCTCGGATAATAAATACTTTTCGCGGAAGTATGCATGGATGGGAGAAGTTCGACGGGAGCTGTGCTTTATTTAATGTTGCACCGTCGTGTCCCGAATAGTCCCGATTTGTTGAGTTCTTTCGGACAGCGGAGTCTTAGTAATAGGGTCCCGTTTTTACCCTTTGGGTACCCTATTACTAAGACTCCACTGTCCGTCCGTCTGTCCGTCTGTCTGTCATCAGTCTGTATCTCATGAGCCATGATAGCTAGAATGTTGAAACTTTCACAGGTTACGTATTTCTGTTGCCACTATAATAACAAATACTGAAAACAGAAAAAAAAAATACTTAAGCGGGGCTCCCATATAACATTTTTTTTTTAACCGTTTTTCGCTCGATATTAATAACGATGACATGTAGATGCGTGAAATTTTCACAGAATATCTAGTTGAACATTCACTTCCAAAATAAATAGTTGAATTAAAATAAAATATATTAAGGGAAGCTTTCATACGGTACGGAACCCTTGGAGCGCGAGTCTGGCAGCCGGACTCCGGCTTGTATTTGGCCGATTATTTACATTTTAATTATGTGTTGTTGTGTACCTGTACCAGGCTGCAGGACGTAGGCCTACCGAGGAATAGTGTTTGGGCCATATCCACCTCGCTGCTGCCCCAGTGCGGGTTGGTAGATTCACACACGCCACCGAATTTCATCTACGGACGAATGCAGATTGCCTCACGACGTTTTTCTACACTGAAAAGCCAGTGTTGTGCAATTCCGTATAAACATTCCAAGGAATTCATTGATACGGGACGGGATTTGAACCCACAGCCTTACGATTGTAAGGCGGGTGTCTTCACCACTAGACCACGGCTTATTGTTGTGTGAACAGTTAAAATTAAAAAAATAATTGTAGTGATAGAGGTAAGTACTTAGGTAGGTACTTGATGGAATTTCAACCACAACTACCAAAGGCTGATAGTTTAAATTATGACACATAGGTATAAGATTTTGGATCATCAGGATGACTTGAGATAATAAAACTGTTCCTAACCAAAATATAGTCTCTAGGTCTGTTTTTTTACTAAATCTGCTACTTATTGGACTATATTTGAGATCCGCTTGAAATAATGACATTCATATTTTTAATTACCTTATCAACCTAAGTTAGGTACTAAAATATGTAGGTAGATGATTGTAATCTTGATTATATGTATTATACGAATTGAACTATCGAAATGCATGTTTAAAAAGCTTAAATCATACATTGCAACGATAACATTCCGTTACACGTGAAAGAAAATCATATTTTAGTAGGTATTGTACAATGTACACTGTAGCAAAAAATCACGAAAAATTAAAAGATTGGGGAAAGGCTAACAAAAAAGAGTAGGTATTGTACATGTATGCATACTGCATGCATTTCATGCAACACCTAGCAGCGTTAGTCAGTAATTTTCAGAAAAGAACCATAAAGAAGTAATTTCTCATAGATCTAGTTATTGGGTACTAATAGAAAACAGAATTAGTAATTTAATTCTACAAAAATTGCTAATTTCATGTGCACTAACATTATCCCCTATTTGCTAAAAGAAAATTCGTGTTCTATAAATAGCAACTCCAACCACAATCTCCTCTAAATGAATTCTGTAACAGTGCTAAAGTCCCATGAGATTCCTCTACTTTTGGTATAAACACGGTATAACACTGAGCGTTCTAAAACCGCTTTACTCCTAGATTCAGCTTTGATTTATACATTCAGAAACTGTTTCTGAGTGACGTAACAACAGAAAAGCATTTTAATATTATCTCCTCTCTAGAGTTGCTATGGCTAACCGGCTATTATAAGTATTTAGTTAAAACCGATAAACCGAAAAACGGTTTGCTAAATAACCGATTTTATTTCCGGTAAAACAAAATAACGATATAATTTAAAAAAAAAAAAAAAAACATTATGCTATGCATTAATGTAAGTATCAGACTCAAATATAAGAACAATGGTTTGGTCGCCTATTAACCTTTTATCATTACTCTTTGTGAAAACTATTAAACTCTTATTTACAGGTCACTGTTAGGTATATCGCGTCTTCAGTGGTTAAAAATATGGCAAATATAAAAAATATCAACCAAATAAACAAACGTTAGAAAAAAGTTATGCATATTATTTAAGAACACAGAATTTAAGGTTTAACCAAAGTTATAGATCTTTTTATTACCTACAACTTTGCCATTAAACTTATTTTTAAAGCACTTGTACTTAGTTTTTTTGGAAATCGAGATAAACCGTTTTTTTTTTCAACCTTTTAACGTCCCCCTCCTCCCCCGGCCTGACGTCAAATCGCCCGTAATTTATTTTTATTTGTTTGTTTTTTTTTTTTAATATTTAAGGGGCCACCCATACAGTACAAAACCCTCCGTGCGCGAGTCCGACTCGTACTTGGCCGAGTATTGTAATATTTTCTTCCTTTCCAATGGGTTACATCCTACTATTATAATTTTTATGTCTAAAAATTAAAAATTAATAATCTCTGTTCAAAATTTCCTTACCTAAATTATCAATATTTTTATTGCTGAAAATCAACTGGAAACGAGACAAACTCACTTGTCCTACTTATCTATTACTCACCAATGTTTTATGCTGAAAACCTACTGAAAACAAGACAAACTCACTTCTTTTTCTTATCCACTACAAGATTTTGATACACTTACGTAATCTAAAGCCGTAAAGTTAATCGGCATAACCAGCATTACTTCATCCGGCTTAAGTTTACAAATACATCTCTAGTACCTATTCTTAGAAGAAAACAACGAAAAATCCTTCCGAAAAGAAGACACGTTACTTCATATTCCTCCAGCAATAAATCTTCTAAGGGGAGACACATCTGTCTAAAGTGTAAAATATGTATTTCTTGTGCGTTGGCTCTTGTTTTTAAATTTATTAGGGTCAACTCGCACTTCGGCTGAAAACAAACTCACAAACATAAAAATTTTGAACGTTTCAGCTTTACATAGAATACAAAAATGGCATAGATAACTAAAAGCACCTTATTTTATTTAGATTTTTGTTTATGAAGTGCTTACTAAACTTGGTCGCTCAGAAATTATCCGACTAATTTTATCAGCCGTAGGGGGTCCGAAGCATGACATGACATAAACCTCAATTTCCGACATAATTATTTATCGCAAAAAGAGCAAAACCGACTTCCATCGTGTACAAAATTCGAATAGTTCTTTCGAATTGGTGTTTATTTTTTTTCCATTATTGTTGATTTTTCAAAAACGGCGGAAGCAATTTCGGTAAAATTTTAACAGGATACCCTTTTGAAGATTCGGTTCACAATTGACGAAAATATCAATGAACATACACACAAGAAAAATACATCCAGACAAACATAAAACCTCCTCCTTTTTGGATGTCGGTTAAAATTTGTCGAAAACCGCTTGCATCCAGCGCATTACGATTTCAAATTTTAGTAAACTTATCTTGATTATTGTGACACTAATTGACCGAGCGAGCGAAGCGTTTCCGTTTCAAGATTAGCAAAATTTTCTTTCATGTCTTCCGATATTGGTTCTCCTCCATAGGTCACATTTTTCAACAAATCTTGACAACTCTTGGTACACAAGTTCTTTTTTATTATTTAAAAACTTTACTGACGTCGGCGATTTTTGATTGAGAGGTATTTCCCACAAAAAGGGGGAATATTTACTGTTGCGCTATTAATCAGCCGGTTTCGATAATATCGTTTTATATCTAATTCCGAACAATGTTTGCGACTAAATTGTTTAAGAACGTATGATAATTATGGTCTTATGGAAATTCATTTAAATAGATGACTATGGATCTATTTACTGTTCGGAGAACTAGTATGTTAAGTTTTAATTAGTATTTACCGACTTCCAAAAAGGAGGAGGTACTATGTTCATCTGTATGTAGGGATTTGATTTTTGTGTACGTTCATCAATATTTTATTTCAAAAGGGTATACTGTCGAGGTCGTCTAAGTTTTATCGAAATCGGCTAAGCCGTTTTTGATAAATCATCAATAGATGTCACATCGATTCGTGCAAACTTTTTGAATTCTTTACACGGTCGCAGTCGGTGGAGCCATATTTGCAAAAAAAAATATTATTTTAGATGGTGTGCCAGTAAAGAATTTATTTATCTATTTTACTTACATTAAACACACTAATGAATTACCCACTCATAATGATAGTGCATTTCAGACCTAATGCGTCCATGCTTCCAAGCAGAGAAACTTCGTAATTTGCTTTAAAGAGGGAGCCATTACTTGTTCTAGCTTTTTTCTTTGAAAACTTTCTCTGGGGTAAGGGATTTAAAATTTGAGCAATATTTTTGTGCAGTCAAAGAAAATTACTTTGAGTGCATTAAGTAGCTTATATTACAAAAGATTTATATTCATTTCGGCTTAAGGTCTTAAAAAGTAATTTTTTTGTTCAAGAAATTAAAAAATTTTGTTGCTTTTATGAAATGTTTTGAATATTCAAATTGTTTCTCATGCCATATTAATTTTTGAATGTTTAAATAAATATAATACCATGCAATTATTTCAGAATGATAAAAAGCTATGGGTACTTACTGACCCTTTGACAGTTTGTAAACTGATTATCGTATATCGCTTACTGACTTTTACCCGCGGATTTGTCTGCATTATATTGGTTTATGACACACTTCAACCGTTAAACTATGAAAATATCTGGTCAATTTGTCACTAAATTGCTGCATTAAAGAATAACAAGGAAACCAACAAATAAGTTCACTACTTGATTATAACATCGGTAAAGACTCGTAAGTATAGAGTTATGTACGTGACACACTGTATTTTCATATATAGCTATTGTAATAATACAGCTGCTTAATCAACTCTGTAAACCACTCACGGACAAAACTGTTCGAAAATTAAAGTATATTCTCATTCCTTGAATTCCACAAATCTTCACCAATTCACCACACATCCGCATCCGGTCGCTTTGATCGTCCGTGTCCCAATCGTCGGAATGATGCTGATGTCGGTCATGCAGAAGTTATCGGCCATTGAAATTGATCGCGTGACCGATATTTTTCACAGCATTAACGCGACATCACTATCGACATTTAAAGTTAAAATTTTCTTACGGTATCTACACTACAGTGACGGTTCATACAGTTATTCGTAATTCAAAATGGTTTCTGCTAAAATTGTTTGAAAATTAAATGTATTCCTTTAGTCAGTTCATATTCGTGCATGGCTGCCTGGAAGAAATTGCCCATGAGTGATAAGACCGCCAGTTTATAATCGTATTTAATTTTAAATGGGTCGGGAGTTTTTGCTTTGTGGTTATAAATGAAGAGTTTTGTCTGTCTGTCTGTTTTAAACCCTAAAAATGAACATCTGCATTGGTTCGATTTGATCGACACCGTGTCTTAATCCGAACGGACGACGGCACTGGCTATGTATGTATTTTATTATTCAGATCAATACCGTGGCACCAAGATTTATTGAAATTAAAAATTAGTTTTCTCATAGCGCGGTACATTCTTTTAAAGATAAAGTTGCTCCATATTCAAACTTGAATCGGTTCTTGAAAAACTCTCCCTTATTAACATAGGTACCACACATTGGCATTTGGTCGCTTTGATCGTCTGAGTTCCGATCCAAACGGACCGAAGGCACCGGTCATGCAGAAGTTATCGCTTATTGAAATCGATCGCGTGACCGACATTTTTCACGGTGCTATCGTGACGTCACGTTTTGCATTCGGATCTACAACGGACGGTAGCTCTGTATGCATGTTAAGGATGTGAACTATAGACAGGATTTTTCGGAGTCTGCTTTGAAAAAAAATGAGTCTGGTTGACATTTTATTTAGGATTTCATTTTCTATGAAAGTCACATCTCAAGCCTTGATACAATTAATCGGGCACGAAGGGTCTAATAGTCTATAGCCCTTTGTTTCATCACAATAACCGACAAAAATGTACTGTTTGCACTTCGAATCCAATTTAGTTCGTTTTGAATTCAGTGGCTTTAGAACCAAATATACGCAAGTGAGCAATCGATGCCTTTTCATTGCTCCACTTCTCCTCCGGAGTGGAACCCAAGACTGCTTTGCGACAGTCAGCGATTTTTCAGGTAGCAGGTAGACAACCGTGTTGACAGCCTATGCCCAATACTGCTGTGGCAGAACCGCATCCTGTAGCATGGCACGTGCCGACTCCATGACGGTCCAGTTAGCATGTTCCGAGACGCCATTTTGCTGCGGAGAGTTTGGAACAGTCGTTTGATATCTGATCCCGTTCTCTCTCAGGAACGCCTGGAATTGAGAATTAACATATTCACCACCGTTGTCAGTTCTCAATATTTTGATCACTTTGCCTGTTTGTTTCTCTGCTAAAACTTTAAAATCTTTAAATTTACTGAACACTTCCTTTTTGTTCATCAAAAAATACACAAATGTTTTTCTAGTGTAATCATCTATGAAAAGTAAAAAATATCTAGCACCGCTAAGCGATGGACAGGGAAGCGGACCACACACATCACTGTGAATCAATTCGAGTACATCTGTTTCCAGTTTTCTTTGGAAACGGTAACCTACTCTGCTTTCCTGATACACATGCAAAACAAGGTTCATAAGATTTATCATCATAAGATATTTAAGAAGACCAACAAAGAGGATGTTGACGGTGCCCTGCCAGTAGCGCAGAACCCTAAGGGCACAAAGGGCACAGACCCTGGAGTCTGTGGTTAGTTCGATAAAAAAAAAAGCATACTTGGTAACGAAGTAAGTTTGAAATTTTCCAAGTGGACCATTCCTTTCTGTGAGGATGATTATGCAATTATATTTATAATACTATTACATAGATTTGTATCTAAATCCCTGATGATTGTGGTGGTTGGTGCAGTTTCGTAATTTATTTTTTATCTGATTTAATTATAAATTATCTAAATCCGATAAAGAGCTAATGACGTGTTTGCTTGTAACCCCTATTTATTATTATTATCCACTTAAAAAAAATTCGAAGTAATCATTATAACTGTATTTATCCGTAACTGTGCAGAGGCCCTGGTATATCCACTAAAACTTATTTTTCAACGCTCTATGCGAGAATGTAAATTCCCGGCCAAATGGAAAGAGGCACACGTAGTTCCGATTTACAAAAAATCCTCCAAATCTAAGGTAGAAAATTACCGCCCAATTTCCATTTTAAGTACCTTTAGTAAAATCTTTGAAAAGATCGTATACGACCAAATATACAACACAATCATTAACGGAGTCAGTGATGCCCAGCATGGATTTCTTCGACGTCGGTCAACGACCTCTAATCTCACTGAATTTACTCACTTCGTACTAAATAACATGGAACGTGGAGGGCAGGTGGATGTCGTCTATACCGATTTCGAAAAAGCATTCGATCGCGTGGACCACGTGATTTTGTTTGAAAAGCTATCGAAACTAGGTATGCATGGAGATCTACTTCGCTGGACCATATCTTATGTAACCAATAGGACCCAGGCAGTTGTAGTGGGTGGATACAAGTCAGAAATCATTAAGATCCCTTCAGGAATTCCGCAGGGATCACACCTCGGTCCGCTGCTGTACAACGCATATATATACGACATATATAAATGCTTTAATACTACAAAATATCTTCTTTATGCGGACGATAAAAAAATCTTCTGTAAAATTAGATCTGTGGAAGACTGTATCGCTCTGCAAGAAACCCTAAATCGACTCGAATATTATTATGCTATTAATAAAATCACTGTCAATGTCTCTAAATGTCAACAGATTTCATTTACACGTAGATTCAATCCGATCAAATTCACTTATAAATTAAATAATACCCCAATACAGCACGTTGAAAAAGTCCGTGACTTGGGCGTTATTCTGGATTATAAGCTGTCTTTCGCGGATCATATAGAAACTATAGTAAACAAAGCATACAAAAATTTAGGATTTGTTATTCGTACCTGTAAGCCATTTTCAAATTTAAGCTGCATTAAATCAGTATACAATGCATACGTTCGCAGCGTACTCGAATATGCAAGTAGTATCTGGAGCCCTTTTTATATAACGCACTCTCAGCGTATTGAGAAAATACAATCAAAATTTATTAAACACCTCAATTACCGAGCCCGAACATATTTAGACTACAACAAGGGATGCATTCGTCACAAAATGACTCCTTTGAAAGATAGACGCACGATGTTAGACATGATGCTCTTATATAACATTATAAATTCTCACTTGGACACACCTACCCTACTTTCTTATATAACTTTCAATATACCTAGAACCCGGACACGACACACAAGGAAGAGTCTGTTTGCATCTGACTTCAAGGTTACCAATTACGCGAAGAACGCACCTATTGCCCGAATGTGCTCAACATTCAACAAACGATTCTCTGATTTGGATGTATTTAATACACCTAAAATAACGTTTAAACGTAAAGTACACGAAAAACTTATAAGTACATTAATATAGTCAAATACTACTATTGTATACAAACCCAATTAAACACGATTTATTATTTAAATTAAATATATAAATATAGTGGGTGTGCCGGTTATGGCTAATGACCCGATTGTGGCCTTTTGCTGTCAAAATTGCAGCATATGTGATAATTTTATAAGTTACTGGCTGACCCGGTGAACTTCTTTTCGCACAAAATCTTTATAAATTGTAGCCTATGTGTTGTTCTGATGTATAAGCATTATTATTGCAAAGTTTCATCTCAATCGGTTCAGTGGATTTTGTGTGAAAGAGTATCAAACATCCATGCATACTCACAAACTTTCGCGTTTAAAATAAGTATTAACAGGAAGGAGGATACCATAAGTATAGTTTGTGTGAATCCCTAGTTTGCTGACGTTGAAATTATTACATTGACATGAAACTGCCTAATTAATCACTTTACCTCAAAGCTGCCACTAAATATACCACGATAGTGCACCTACCCTGATTATTTTTATGATTAAATTACTTTATATCTATTTTTTTTTTTTTTAATAATCTCATATCTACTTACTTATATTAAACAAAACTAAAGATTCAATAGTACACCGACTTAACTAACTTATATATTTTTTTTTTTATTATATTTAGCTTTTGTATTTTAATTATTTGTATCTTCTTAAATTAACAAAACTAAGTAATAAACAAATATACCCACTTAACTTCTCTTCGTATAATATAACATACACTGATTAATGTGGTAATTATGTACTTAAAAAACATAATTATAATACAACTTTAAATCACCTTACTTTCCGTAATCTAAATTTATAATCATCAAGATTATATTTTAATTAATTATAAAAAATAATACTATGACTAAATTGCGTATTACTGCTTGAATGCATCCATCAGAGAATCATACCTGCGGCACGCACACACGCGCATGATATGCCTGCTTGCACCTTTGAGTCTTATTGATCATGCAGCTACTTTATGATGTTTGTTAATCTTTTCAGTAACTTGTATATCTAGTAGGTACATATATTTTCATTTAAGTATTTATGTTTTTTTTCCTTATGCATTCTTCTCTCTCTGTTTATATAAATATTTATTCTAATAGTTGGACGATTTTTCTGATTTTATTCTAATATTTAGTTGTTTAGTGTTTAGTTTAGACCTTTATTCTAATAGTTAGTTGTTTAATGTTATTTATAATATGTATTGTGGTTTTATTGTATATTTATAGATATTTGTACTTAAACACTAAGACGTATGTAGTATTGTATGTGGTATACTCGACTTGTTTTTTCTTTTCTTAATTAATTTTAAGATTAGGCCTGTTATTGGCTATTTATATTCACCTGTATAATTAAGTTTAATTTTATTTTTGTGCTGTTGGCCTGTAAATAAATAAAATAAAATTATAATAATAATGTTTCATACCTAGTATTTGTTATGTTTGTAATAAAGTGTAAGTATTGTGATGATATAAACACACGAAGTAGCCCAGTAGAATGTAAGTAGTATTTATGCCTAATCAATTTACTAATGTACCCGTTATTTTATGTTTTAATGAGTAGTCTAATTCCTAACAGCAATTGTTAGCTTAAACTTTTAAAAAGGCGTCACTAGCCTATAAAACAATGAAACTTATTAAGTTAATGTTATTTAAGTAATGCTAAATACACATTGTATCATTTATTATTGTCAATAAAAAAAATTCAAAATCGAATCAATCCGTATTTATGAATACAGTTGAGGCGTATATTTTATTATCTTAGTTTTTCTTCGTTAAATTGACCTGTAGCTACTTAATTCAGAACTATTACTTCAACTAAATGAAGTAAGTAAGTTTTAGTTTAGTAATTTATTTCTAATGAAGTATTTTGATTTATTTTGGGGTTTACCGACCTAATTTGGGATCTTTTTCAACTGTTTTTTCAGCTTCAGTCATAGTTTTTGCCTTATTAAATGAATGCTGATTTGATTTCTATGAATTACATTGAAAAAGATTTTCTCTGAAAAACAAAACATAGCCAGAAGTGGAGTCGTAAAAAAAAAGAATTTGCTTCTGGCCTCTATAGTAGCTTTCCTGCACTTTTCTATACAGATACTGCTTATACAGGGTCATAGGTATTAAACGCCAAACCTTTTAAAGGCGGGTCTAGTACATCTAAACAAACAACTTTTGTATTACGACTTTTGAAAATTAGCAGAAAAAAAATTCGCTTCGCCATACATTTTGCCGCGCGTTAACGAAACTTTTTGTATGAAAAAGCTGATTTTTTCTTCGTACGTTCCAAAAGTCCTAGAACAAAAGGTATTTGTCTAGATGTACTAGACCCGCCCTTAAAGTTTTTGCGTTTCATACCTACGAACCTGTATAGGTGTTCCTGAAAACGTCTATAGCACAGTGTTAGTTCCCGTGCCTCGCGCCATAATTAGTGATCAGTTTAGTTTCAGTTGACTAGAAGGCGCCAATCAAAATGACTGCCAATCACTATTTTGGCCACCCGAAATAGAGAATATGCGTAGCAATGGATTCCTTACGGCTAAAATGATAATGGTGATTATGATTATTAATTGTACCTACTGTTCTGTACTGTTTAGATATTAACACAGATCGTTTAATTGTTTTTAGCAAAAAATAGCATTACCAACTTCAACCGTGTACAGAATTCGCGAATATTTCGTACGGACCGATGTAAAAATTTTCACATTATTGTTGATTTATCAAAAATGGCTCAGCCGATTTCGATAAAATTTAAATGGGACCAATTTTGAAGTATACTATTTCCAATATAAATAATTATCGAGATCGGATCACTACGTAAAAAGTTATGCGTGGTTTTACAATAAAAAAAAACATAGGCGTCGAATAGAGTACCTCCTCCGGTTAGTCAGTAAAGAATGAAATGACGCTTTGTATCCAGCTACTAAACAGATGCTTGCAAGCATCGATAGCACACGCTCCAGTGCCTCGCTGTCACCTTTCCAGTTCGCATCAAAGGCTCTTTTTGATCGCGGCCTAATTAGCGATCGGGTTGGTTCCAGCCGACTGGAAGACATTGTTTATACCCAACGCGGCGCCACTGAGATGGAAAATTGAGGTAAAATCGCGCGCTTGTGTCCTGGATTTTGCGTCTTGGATTTACACGTGGCGAAATGAGAATTAGTCACGGTTTTGTTTCCTGGAAAGTGGCTGTCAATGCTTTTGGGGGGTTTGAGTTTCATTGAGGCGATTGAACACTTCAAAGTAATAATATGTTTCTTGCTCATTTTTAAGCGTGTCTATGTACTTAACCCTAGAAGCATAATTTATTTTAGATGTACGCAAAGCCTAAACATACGCCTCAGAGGCGTACAATACTCAAATAACTTTAAAATGACGAAATTTTGCCGACTTTTGAGATGGTTGAAAAGAATGAAACACCAATTTTACTCAGTAAAAAGATTTAGGCAATTTTCAAAACTACGAGTATGTACGTCTCGAAGACGTAGATTAGGCTTTTAGGGTCCTCAATATATGTAAACTGTACTGAATCTGTTATTTCGTTTAACACATTAAAATTCTACTTACGTACTTAACTACGAGTTGTGTACCTACTATTAAAAAATGATTGTGAGTAGTTGGTAAGTAAATTTATGAATGGTCACTTAAATAGGAATTTGCAGTTAATTTACATTTTTATGATTTGAATAAGTAGCTCTTGGGAATGACTTTCAATGTTACTATTATGAATTATTTTTTAAGTATTAATATACATTAGTCTCATAGTATACGAGACTAATCGCACACTCAAATTACGAGATAAATAAATACCACATCATCCCGACGTTTCAACCGAGTTGCATCGGTCGTGGTCACGGGTAGACTGGAATGTGAAACAGCTGGTACCGCCAATTCAACTTTAACTTGCAAGATTGTCACTCCGACACACAACACTGACGGTATTTAAAAATGTCTTGCTACCTACACTACGCGATTTACATTTGTTGAC
The DNA here is from genome assembly GCA_964007245.1 of Hypomecis atomaria. Taxonomy (NCBI): domain Eukaryota; kingdom Metazoa; phylum Arthropoda; class Insecta; order Lepidoptera; family Geometridae; genus Hypomecis; species Hypomecis atomaria. Next base: position 16,497,405 of record OZ023291.1, read on the forward strand.
AACAGGATTCCACGACGATCCATCCTCCCGGTTGAAATAGTTATGTTTTTTGATTTCCACCGCTTCACGAACTATTCTTGTAAAGTAGTGTTGATCCGTGGAGAGGATTTTGGGTCATGGAGCTCGATCCAATGACCAGTACCTCCGCCAATCAAATGCTCAGCTATAGCAGACTTCTGTATCTGGCGGTTTATGACTGGCGCAATATATGTTCTTTGATCCGTTCAGCAATAGTACGCTTCGTTTGACCTATGTAGGAGCTATGTATTTCAAATTCATTTAAATTACGTATTGAACGACTTTTTTATTTTTAACGGACGGTATTTCAAGCCCACTGTACAAAATAAGCTAAGAATACAAAGAAGAAATAACAGCCAAAAATTAAGTTTATCAAAATAGTCTTTCAGTAAAATATAGTAAGTTTAAACTCTATTTTATTGAAAGACTATTACTATTAGTTTCTTAGTTAGAATATACGCTACAATCTGCTATCTTTATGATTGAAAAGCTATTTTTTATTTTGTGGCATGAATTTCAAAGTTTTTATCCTATAAAATCTTCGGATGACCGTAGTATATACCGTAGATAGTAAAGCCGCTAAGTGGATGGTTGTGCTAAAGTTATTAAGTTACTATCATCTTGCTTCGGCTCACTCTGAATACTTTACAGACTTTGCTTCACCAACTATGGATAAACTTGGTAAAAACTTGAGTTTTTGTTCGTTATTAAAATTTATTGCAGCTTGAGGGAAGTTACCCAGTTTACAAAATATTACTTACGTAATTAACTACTCACAGTAGATATTCACTAATCAATAGCTACAAAAAAAACTATTTGATTGGGCTTCAATAATACGGGTATACGGAGCATTTCGGCCATAAATCTTCCACTGGTGGATATATACCTCCGTTACTTATAGATTTGTTTTTTATTCCGAGTAGGTTTGCGTTTGACTGCATAATGCCTGATGTTGAGCAGATCTGCGGTATAGGTTGTAGCACGCTTACCTAGAAGATACCTATTTACTCGGGATTTGAAGACATCCACGTTGTACTTTAGCGGGAAGACAGACCCAGGCAAAGCGTTCCACATTCTGGCTGTTCGTAAGAGGAATGAGGATTTGAAACGCTTGGTTCTAACGCGCGAAATGTCCATCATAAAGGGGTGGCGCTTTGGTCGCATCATCTGTCTAGCCGTACTATAGAAGAAAGGGGCAGGTTGTGCAACTCCTGGGCGCACTCTCCGAAGTGTTTCCGGTAAAAGTCAGTTAGATCTCCAATAAAAACGGATAAAGTAGGCTTGTATCCGTTTCGACTATAGCCCTCTCCATAGCTCATTGGGCTAACAATAAGTCCATCCCAATAAGATATAATAATCCAAGGAATAAGACCTACATTAAAAGACCATACGTCTCTGTGTTTACGTAATCACTAGTTGATTATATAAGTGTAGCCTTTATTGTATACAAATATAAACAAATAGACATTAGATTTGATTTGAATGATTTCCAATACTTTTTCTTAATTGAAGTAAATGTTTGATAATAGTAGTTATTATGTACTGCGGGACTAATCGCGCACTCAAATTACGAGATAAATAAATACCTCATCGTCCCGACGTTTCGACCGAGTTGCATCGGTCGTGGTCTCGGGTAGACTACCCGTGACCACGACCGATGCACAACAATCTGTTCAAATCGTGAAAGTTTAAAAACAACACAATAGTAATTGTATTTTTTCTTAATTCAATTGAGTAGGTTTGGGTATAACCCCAAAAATCAACCCTATATTATAATAAAACTTAGCCACAAAGTTAGCCTTTGTTCGTGATGCTCATAAATAAATTAGCCAAGGCCGCAGCTCTTCCAATCGGAAGATATTGCTTATTGGAAACTATAAGTGCGCGTTAGCGGGGAAGCTCGCTCATCCGAACCGGACCTTAAAGGTGCTTCTATACTAGACAACTAAAAATTGGTTGTCTGTAAAGTCTGTTTACGAACGTTATTTTACTTGATAGGATTTTACGGAGCGGTTTTTAGCCGCACAAGTCGCGGTGGCGGGCCCGCAACTTCTGTGGAATTCAGATATAGGTATATACATGTAAAATAATCGGCCAAGTACGAGTAGGACTCGCGCACGCAGGGTTTCGTACTGTATGGGAGCCCCCTTTAATATTTATTTTATTTTAAATTCATTATTTATTATTGAATTGAATTGTATATACAATTAAACATTGTGTGAATAGTTCAAGCATCTACCTGTTACCATAATTAATATCGAGCGAAAAACGGTTAAAATTTCAGGTTTATTGTATGGGAGCCCCTCTTAAATAATAATTTTATTCTGTTTTTTGTTTTTAGAAAATTTCAGCTTTCAAAATTTTAGCTATAACGGTTTATGAGATACAGCTTGGAGACAGACGGACAGACGGACGGACAGACGGACAGCGGAGTCTTAGTAATAGGGTTTTTACCCTTTGGGTACGGAACCCTAAAAAAGATCTCATTGCACGTTTTCTGTCCGCGGCGTGTGCAGTTGTTTGCGGCTCCCGATCGCGCGGGCTGCGGTGTCATCCGCAACCTCGGCGGTTAGCCTCGAGAAAACGGGTTATTTTGAATTATTTAATGTAAATAATCTATGTCAGTGTGTATGACGGCACTCGGACATTTTTTTACTACTTTCATCTAGGGACTGTGGCTCTGTAGATATTTGCTCGAAGGGTTGATATCATACAATATTCAATAATGAAGATGGAAGAGAATTTTCCCGATCTCAAAACAGAGATGCTTTGCTCGCTCGGTCAATAATGATGAGAAAATAAAAATAACAAATACACATATGTATCTTTGAAACCCTATACAAGGTTATCTGCTTGCCCTGTACTAAGCCGAAAGAAGGTGATTAAAACCATAAGTATGAACAACTTTTACTATGCGACCAACGCAACATTCGAGAAAAAAAATTACTGATCCATACAAAAATGCAACTCGGAATCGACAAAATGTATAAAACAGCTATTTTTTTCTCGAATACCGGGTTGGCCGCATAGTAAAAGTTTTTCATAGGTTACGATAGTTTTATTTACCCCCTTTTAGGCTTAGTATCTACACCAGTTCTGGATAACCCTGTGTTATGTAATATACCTACAATGGCATACATCTAGACCACCACGGCTTTTACAGAGGGCATTGCTTTGCAATGTGTAGGGAATTCCTACACATTGCAAAGCAAGCAAGTGGTAGTAACACTCGGCTATCATTTGTGAGGTCATGGGTTCAAATCCCGGTCCCGTACCAATGAGTTAGTTTCGAACTTATGTACGGAATTTCACACCATTAGCTTTTCAGTGAAAAAAACATCATGAGGCAATCTGCATACGTTCGTAGAAAAAATTCGATGGCGTATGTGAATCCACCAAACCGCACTGGGCCAGCGTGGTGGATACGGTCCAATCACCGTTAGTGGGTAGGCCTAAGTCCTGCTGTGGACTATCAAAAGGCTGGTACAGTAGTACAGTACAGTACCTTCTGTAGCTTCTTTAGGTAGGTATGTACAAATAGTCGCTGAAGTACAAATGTGGATTTTCCCATCAACGCAACTACTTTACTTACTTACCCTTCCCGCCCGCGCAGTGTAAAAGGACCTTTATTATTTTCATAGCTCCTTTGAATGTGCCGTAAAACTGGGATGAATGCAATATGGTAGCTTTCCATTTTTGGTAAGCTGCGTTTTTATGTTTATAACTCGTATTTCCATTGTGATTGGGTTTCATAAAAGAACAGTTTAGACGACTCCAGTTATCTTGGAACTGAGTCCTATTATTTTATCATAACAATAGTATTGTGGTATATTGTATAAATTGGGTAACGTTATGGACGTTATGGTGCACGTTTTTACCGTATATATTTTGTTTATGACATACTACAGACAATTATAGTTATTGCCTTGACGTCAATGTTTTCCGTCATTTACTTCACCATATTAGCCGAATTCGAGTCGAATAATCATTTCTTTTTAGAGAATTGTACTTTTAGTTTTGTAAATTGATTTCAGCCGTATAGAGTCATTAAGTTTAACCAAATAGTAAATGTACCTAGTGGCCATAGATTAACGGCTATTTTAATCATAACCTATACTGTTATACAAGTAACCAATGTGTTCATAAAGCAAGATCAATTAATCAAATTCTTTTTCTTGAAATATTTAACTATAATGTCCTTTTTTTTTTTTTTTTTTTTATCTGGCAAAAGTGCCTTTATTAACTACAACAAAACTACGCTACTATTACACAAAAAGCATTGGATCACCCTCAGACCTTTGAAGGTCTAAAGATAATCCAAATGCTCAAGCCCACTGCCAGTTGGCAGCGTGCCCAGCATCCTTACGGTCTCTGTATGGGAGTCCGGTCTTTGGTTGCAAGCTTTGCCCTCTTTCAATACTGGTAACCTTTTAGACCCAACTGCATTTCGTCTAGCTGTCAGCTTACGCTTGGGTGCAAGGTGTTGTGAGGCCCATCGCTGTCAGTGTGGTACTACAGTTGACCAGCTCGGTCACCACGGTCTCTCTTGCTCAAGAAGCGCTGGTCGGATTGGTCGCCACGCCAGCCTTAACGATGTCATTCGCAGGGCTTTTGCCACCGCCAATATCGCAGCCGTACTCGAACCGAGTGGGCTCGCGCGTGGTGATGGCAAAAGGCCTGACGGCATGACGCTGGTCCCATGGAAGTGTGGACGGCCCTTAGTATGGGACGCAACTTGTGTCGATACTTTGGCACCGTCACATCTTTCTGAGACTCAGAGTAGGGCTGGAGCTGCGGCCAATTCGGCGGAGCAGCACAAGCGGCGCAAATATGCTAACCTCGGTAGTGGTTACATATTTGAGCCATTTGGAGTTGAGACATTGGGTCCGTGGGGGCCGGGAGCTCATATCATTTTCAAAAGTCTTTCTGGGCGTCTGGTGGACGCGACGCGTGACCAAAATGCTGGTGTTTATTTGGCTCAACGCATAAGCATTGCCATTCAGCGTGGCAATGCAGCCAGCATGCTGGGCACGCTGCCAACTATAATGTCCTATACCGAACTTTTTAAATGTCCGCCACAATTGCCAAACACGCATTAGCGTGTTGATGGTATTGATGGTCACATCCGTCATCAAATTTCTTCTTCGGACCTATGCAGATTGTCACAATGTTTTCCTTCAATAAAAAGGTGATTGGGAAAAATGCGCTGGCAAGTCTCTAAGAATTCATTGGCTCGAGACCGGAATTCCAACCGTTGATCTCATAATTTTTTGACGACACACAAAGGCGAGGGTTACTAGGTACCACCATGTCCTGCAGCATTTCTTTGAATAAACTTAATCTAAGTAATTTCAGTTCGTCATAAATAGTGATCAAGTCCCAAATTGTGGCAATAAAGCGCCACGTGCTGAGCAGTTTACGGCTGAAACGGAAATTTAATTAGTGACGTTTTGTCTTCGAGGGCCACGCTTGGGATGTAATATTTTTTAATTTATTTTACGGCACTCTGAAAATTTATATGGCGTCGTCATTTATTCGGAGAATTTTATGGGCATACTTTAATTGATGCCATCCATATTAATTAAATTAATTGAAGATTTTATTCTTAATTTGTTTTCCCTTCATAAGATTATTTGATGCTGAAGATATGTTATTAAATTTTGCTTTTTTTGAAGACTTTATTAAATTTTTCACTGATAATTATTATGAATGAATACTACTATCAAAATTAATAAGAAGTTGCATAGCTACGAGCACAATCGTGTCTGTTCTTTACTGTCAGGTAATCAATGAATAAAGAATTTAGGTATCTACAAAATTCTTGTTTTGAATAAATATTTAGTGTATTTCCGCTCTGTTGTAGTCATATAAGTTAAGGGTACCATTCAAAATGAATAGAATGAATTATTTTGAATGGTACCCTTAACTTATATGACTACGATGTAGCGGAAATACACTAAATATTTCTTCTAAACAAGAATTTGAAGATGAACTTCCGCAAAGTAACGCCTGATTCAATAAAGTATCTACAAAACTTTGTAGTATATTTTTGGACACAATGCAAAAAAAAATTAATGCAACAAAATAAGTTTATCTACAAACGGATTGTCACTCGTATTTAATCGCGATTAAAATCTTATACCTACGTACTGTACCGATGTTATGCGTTCCTCGACATAATGCGTCATTTTAGTATTTTATTCATTAGATAAGTATCTCATTCTATTGCGATAATACAAAGGTACTTTGCAAAAAAGTATTTCATCGTGATATTTTTTGGAGAAAATATCGCTAAAACATTTTCATACTTACTAACTTCCTAACGAAGATATTCGTATATCAGACATCATTATAATCGTCATTATTACCGGATTTTATTTAAACCAACCCAAAAATTACGAAAACAAATTAACTGTTGTTTGCTATAAGTAATATAAATATTAATCCGTTCGCGTAAGGTTTCACCGTAGACTTTATGGCGAAAATCTCCGAAATCGCAAAATAAAATTGTTTTCATAGAAATAAAGTCTTGCAAAGTGGGACCAGCTACTTATGTACAGTAGCAAATTCAATGCAAATGCAGTACGACTGCAATGCAAATCAAAAAATCCATTATAATATGGTTAATGCGCAGAGTAAAACAACATCTAATTCTAATTTGATTTTTGTTCAAGGCCACCATCACGCCGCCATATAATTTTACAAGCTATGTCAAAAGATAATATGATCCGAAAATATGAAATTCCTTTAAATGAAGATTGTTATCCCAACAAAAACATGGCATGTAAAAAGTACAACAAGTCGAGCAACAATTCTTCAGTAAAAAGTAGTGAGATCAAAATGTAAGCACAAGTCAGTTTATTCATTCAGTACTTATCTATGAGAGCATCAAAGTTGTAAAGACGCGGCCAGATTCAGCCCCCATAGACAAGTATTGAATGAATAAACCGATTTGTGCTTCCATTTTGATATCATTACTTTTTGCTGAAGAATTGTTGCTCGACTTGTTGTACTTTTTACATGCCATGTTTTTGTTGGGATCTCACTTCGTTTTGTTAGTGATGGTATATCACCAATACCGTGAGGTTGCTCTACCCTGTCCCTACCCTGCCCTCTACGGCGCCCCCACCGGGGCCCTTAATCCACACTGAGGCTCTATCAAGCCCACACTGCGCCCCCATCAGGCCCCCACCGTGGCTCCACTGAGTCCCCACCAAAGCTCCACCACACCCCCCACTGTGCTCCCACCGCTCTGTCCAACTGAGTCCCCACCTCGCTCCCACAGCAGGCCCCCTGAGTCCCCACCGAGCCCCCACCACGCCCCCACCAAGGTCCTACCACAGCCCCACTGAAACCATACCGAGCCCCCATCAAGCCACCACTGCGCCCCTATCACGCCCCCACTAAAGGTACACTTATTCTCCACCAAACCCCCGGGTTTGGTGGAAACCGGTGGAAATGCGGTGGGAACCGCAGCCCCACTGGTTCTTCACCGCGCTCTTACTGCGGCCCCAATGATTTCCCAATGAGCCCCCATTAAGCACTACCGTGCACCCAAATCATGGAAAATAATAGGAATATCATTTTCCAAAACAAACAAAGCAAATAATTTCATACTGTACAAGGTATTGGCCTAAACTCGATATAATTTTGCATTATCTCTTTTGACGAAAGTTCAGATGATTTTTTTTCCCAATTCCGGATATGGACCTGTAGCGACTAACTTCGCTACATGTGGCGCCACCACACGCGCGCCTCGAGAAACTAACGTCAGCCAATCACAAGCCGAGGGCTGCATCGCAGAAGAAATATTCTGCGACGGCCGAACCATATGAAGACCTAAGATTATACTGTCGGATAGCTATCCCCGAGCACAACACCTCGCTCGGTGGAGTACTCCTTTGCGAGCAGTTATCCTAACATCATCATCATCGTGTGGACGACCTCATAGTCCAAAGACCCACTCAAAAGTAGATCATAATGGTGGTCTTAATCTCACCATTTCATCTAAGTACTGCTCTGCAGGCAAGTAACGCTATAGTCCCACTGATAAATGGTACCTACTGTAATAGCGAATACAATTTATACTTACGTCTAGGTACTATCAATGATACTTCTGAAGTCTAATCGATGAAATTGACGATTTGTAACGGCTTCAACAAAAGTGCATCTAGCTTCCTTATAACAAATGATGCCGAGGCTCCTCTAGGATCGATACAGACGAGCCCACACTCCGGGGACCATGTTCTTTAATTATTCACTCGCTTCACGTACAGATGAGGGAAGGGTAGGATAGTTTGAACTTTCCTTGCACTGAAAATACTGCCAGTATTAAATACTGTAGCTATTGTATAGCTTAAGTATAACTGTTGTTGTTGCTGTTAGCCTGTTTTGTCCCAGTGCTGCGCAAAGATCACCGATCTTTTCAGTCTTGGCAATTTGGTCCTTTAGTGTGAAGTGTCTAGTTCATAACTACCCGTCTTACCACAAAAGTTTATGCACCCTTTAGACAGTCTTTAGCTGTATAAAATGCACGGTTAAACAGTGTTTAAAGTGTGTTTAAGTCTTTTGTGGGAAGGCGGTACATTTCTTTCGGTGCCTGTCTAATGAGCGGGCTAAGCTGGGACGCAGGAGGTTCTATGTTCGTTAGTATGTATTTTTTATGTATCCATCCATCCATCAGCCATAAGAAGTCCACTGCTGGACATAGGCCTCCCCTATGGATCTCCAATAAGACCGGTTGGAAGCGGCTTGCATCCAGCGCGATCCTGCGGCCTTAATGAGGTCATCCGTCCACCTTGTGGGTGGACGTCCTACGCTGCGCTTGCCGGTACGTGGTCTCCACTCGAGAACTTTCCGACCCCATCGGTCATCAGTCCTCCGCGCTATGTGCCCTGCCCATTGCCATTTCAACTTGCCAATCCGTTGGGCTATGTCGGTAACTTTGGTTCTTCTACGGATGTCCTCATTTCTGATTCGATCTCGCAGAGAGACTCCGAGCATAGCCCTCTCCATAGCTCGTTGGGCTACTTGGAGCTTACTAATAAGGCCCATAGTGAGAGACCACGTTTCTGTGCCATAAGTCATCACTGGCAACACACACTGGTCGAAAACTTTCGACTTGAGGCACTGAGGTATGTCGGACGAGAAGACGCTACGCAATTTTCCGAACGCTGCCCAGCCGAGTTGGATTCGGCGATTGGCCTCTTTCTTGAAGTCGGACCTACCTAACTGTACTACTTGTCCTAGGTAGACGTACGAGTCAACGACTTCAAGAAACGAGTTCCCAACAGAGATCGGGGTGGGTACAACATGGGAATTACACATGACTTTCGTCTTATCCATGTTCATCTTAAGACCCACCTGTTGGGAAACCCGATTGAGGCCTTCGAGCATCGTGCTGAGCTCTTCCATCGATTTTGCCATGACTACTATATCGTCGGCAAACCGAAGGTGAGTGAGGTATTCGCCATTGACATTGATGCCGAATCCTTTCCATTACAGGAGCTTGAAGGCGTTCTCCAAAGTAGCCGTAAACAGTTTCGGAGAAATGACGTCTCCCTGTCTTACGCCTCTTTTTAAAGGGATCGCCTTGGAGCTCTCTTCCTGTACTCGGCATAGTGGCGTTATTATACAAGCACTTCAACACTTCGATGTACCGATAGTCAATACGGCATCGTTGGAGAGACTCGAGCACAGCCCAAGTCTCGACCGAATCAAAGGCTTTCTCATAGTCCACAAACGCTAAGCAAAGTGGCAAGTTATACTCTTCGGTCTTCTGTATAACCTGCCGCAGCGTATGAATGTGGTCCATGGTGCTAAAGCCCTTTCGGAAACCGGCTTGTTCGGAAGGCTGGAAGTCATCAAGCCTGCGCTCGAGACGGTTCGTAATGACCCTTGAAAACAGCTTATAAACATGGCTCAGAAGCGAGATGGGTCTGTAGTTCTTCAATAAGGTGTTGTCACCTTTCTTGAAAAACAACACCACCACGCTTCTGTTCCATGCTTCTGGCGTGATGCCCTCGAGGACGACGGTGTTGAAAAGCTTCTGGAGGACTTTTAGTACCGGTGTTCCACCCGCTCTCAGAAGCTCTGATGTGATACCGTCATCACCCGGCGCCTTGTTGTTCTTAAGCTGATTCAGGGCCATTCTAATCTCGTACAGGCTGATGTTTTTTTTTTTTTTTTTTTTTTTTTATTCTGAATAGGTTTGCGTTTGACCACATACTGCCTGTTGTTAAGCAGATATGCGGTCTAGGTTGTAGCACGCTTACCTAGAAGATACCTATCCGGGATATCTTCGGTTAAGTGTCGGGTCAGCTTGGCTCTTGGATCTTTGGCCGCACTGCTAACAGGCTTAGCGACCGAAGCGTATAGCTGTCCATGGAACCTTTCAATCTCCTCTAATACCTCTGCCTTGGTCGACGCTATACTTCCATCTTCTCTCTTCAGCTTTGTCAATTGGCTTTGCCCAATAGACAAATCTCTTGCGAACACTTTGGAGCCTTTGTTTCGCTCTATTGTCTTTTTAATGTGTTCAGTATTAAAAAGACGGATGTCGTGCCGCAAGGATTTCGAAATTTGTCTATTGAGACGCCTATATGACTTTGCATCATCGGAAGACTGCAATCTTAGCGAGCGTCGTTCGGCCATGAGATTTACAGTGTGATCGGAGAATTTCTGCGGTTTATTTGAACGGCGGGGTCTAAAGAACTTAGCACCCACCGTTTGGACAGTTTCTACGAGCCCGTTGTTGATCTCGTCCACCGACGCAAGGTTCTCTAGGCAAGCAAAACGATTCGAGAGCTCGAGCTGAAAGTCCTCGGGGTTTTGGATATGTTCACGAGTAGGTCGGAGCGTGGACTTCATCAGGCGGGACCTTTCGAGCTTAACATTAATATCTAATGTGCCTCGTACAATTCTGTGATCACTGCCGGTTTTCACCCTGTGGATCACGGAGACATCATTAAATATTCGTCTCTCGGTGGTCATGATGAAGTCTATCTCGTTTCTCGTGGAACCATCAGGGCTCATCCAGGTCCATTTCCTGTGAGGCGGCTTCTGGAAGAAAGAGTTCATCATAAAGAGTTCCTCTCTCTCCAGAAAGTCAGCCAGCCTCTGGCCCCTAGGGTTCCGTTGCCCATATCCAAACTGCCCCATCCTCAGCTCATCATCGTTTTTTCTGCCCAACTTTGCGTTAAAGTCCCCCATAACAACAGTGAAGTGGGTCTTAGACATATGAATGGCCCGACTTACGTCCTCATACATAGTCTCCACTTCATCATCTGGGTGTGACGATGTCGGTGCGTATACCTGAATGACCTTCAGCGAATACCTCTTGGATATTCTGAGTATTAGGTATACCACCCTGCTTGACACACTTTCGATGGTAATAATGTTGTTGGTGAGGGACTTGTGAACAAGAAAACCAACACCACCTTGGGACCGTTGGTCACCTTCCCGGTAGTAAAGCAGGTTGCCGGAGTTTAAGGTTATCGTGTCCTCCCCCTCTCTACGGACTTCAGACAACCTCACAATATCCCAACGCAACCTACTCAACTCAGCAATCTTCTCGTCAGTCCTCAACGTGCGCACGTTGTGTGTTACCAGGGCCAGTCGTCGTTTACAGGACTGGTAGCCGGGCGTCTGCCAGCGATTCTTAGCACCCCCTTCTCCGCCGTTACCGGGGCCGCTACCGTAGCCCCGGGCTAGCGGAGCTGCTGGGGACTGGGGGCCTGGTCTACTTGTTTTTTCCATATTGGGGTTTTCGCCCATAATCGCCGCGCTGGGCAGGCGTGGTGGCGATCGCAGAAACGTAGCTTCGCGACAGGGATGCTGCTCCCCATCCCTGCCCTGTGCCATTTTAGCTACGTTTTAGTCGAATGGTTATACCGCCATTAGTCGGTTCCGCTGTACCTCAATCGGCTCTTACGACACCTGGTACTAGAGGGGGGTGCTATTCTACTCTGCCGGCACCCCACGGCACTTTTTATGTATAGTTCATCGATATTTTCGCCAATTGTGAACCGATTTACAAAATTCAAATTTTTATTTCAATAGGTTCTACTCCCGAAGTGGTCCTTTTTAATTTTAATCGAAATCGGCTGAGCCGTTTTTGAGAAATCAACAATAATGTAAAAATTACTTCATGGATGACACATTGATCTAACTATGCGAACTATCCGAATTATGTACACGGTGGAATTCGGTTATATCATTTTTAGCTAAAAATTATTATTCTTAGGTACTGGTATTATACTCGTAAATACGAAAGAGTGTTTGTTGGTTTATTGGTTTGTTCCTCTGTCACGCAGCAACGGAGCAACGGATTGACTTGGTTATTAGCAAGGACATAGTTTGAAGAATGGAAAGTAACACAGGCTACTATTTATCCCTGAAAAATAAAATCTCCCATGGGATAGCACAAAAACTAAAATACTAAGCGTGCAAAAGCTAGTTCGTATATGGGTAATTATTAAGATGTTGTGTCCTACTGCCCGGCAACCGCCTCCCTCGATCTTGCTAGCTTTGGTTTGCCAACACTCCTGTTGGTTTTGTCGCGTCATTGGTGATTTTGGCCCAAAATTTTTCTGGCATTCGACTCACATGGCCAGGCCAGTTTCGTTTTAGCTTAGTGAGTTTAATTACAGAATAAGTTTAAATGATCGGAAGTGTACCTACTTATGTAGATAAAGACTTTTGTCCAACATTGGCAAGTCTGACATCAAACTGGGATGAGTACCGTAGAATATAATTATTTGTCGCAATAATATAAATTAAACATTTAAAAAACTCCCGACACATTGACAACCATTTTGGGCACATTTGTAGAATTTTGGTTCTTCTATCCCCACTTTAACCCACCATAACTCTTAAACGGCTCAATCGATTTTTATAAAACATAGCTAAGAACACTCTCGATTAAGTCTCCTTTCATCCAAAAAAAACTAAACTGAAATCGGTTCAGTGGTTCGGGCGCTATGATGCCACAGACAGACAGACACACATACAGACACACACCCCTCTTTTGGGTCGGGGGTTAAAAAATAGCATGACCGACTTCACCCGTGTACAGAATTCGCGAATATTTTGCACGGATCGATGTTGAATCTTTCACATTATTGTTGATTTATCAAAAATGGCTCCGCTGATTTCAATAAAATTTTAATGGGACCAAATTCAAAGCATATTCTTTCTAATAAAAAAAGAATTATTGAAATCGGACTGCTACGAAAAAAGTTATGCGTTGTTATACATAAAAAAATATAAACCCGTCGAATTGAGTACCTACCTCTTCCGGTTTGGTTCGTCAGTCAAAAAGAGGCCTATGCTCAGCATTGGGCGATCACAGGATAAAAATGATTAGGTTGATGAGCACGGTACATAGCGCACGGGAGATTTAGATGATTTTATAGGGAAATTGATGACTACGGGCGGCGCATGAAGTTTCCACGGTGCGTCGTGCTCGTTCGTCTTTAGTCCTTACTATTATTTTATTCAATTCTTGATCTCTGTATTTTTCTACTGGAACGTAAAGTAAAGTAACGTAAAGTTTTCAATGATACTGTTATGAAAATACGAATAAGTATATCAATACGAAAGGACTGAAATGTTCAATGTTCATAGCAAGTTTTTTTTTATTTCAAACTTGCAAATAGTTTCCGTTATGATTCTACTTCACTGAATAACATGAAAACAACATTTTTCATGTTAATTGATTAATGACAGGTCATTTTCATTCACCTGTTTAACTGTGTGGATATCTGCCAGTGTAAAATTTCCATAAAGTTTTTTTCTTAACGCGAATAAGCCGCCCTTAACTCGCCTTATGGTAAGCGACGTTGTGGTCGAGGATGAAGCACGCAGACCTAGAAAATATTACCTATTCACTCTGACCTTGAAAAGCTTTAGATTATATCTCTTAGGAAACAGGAAAGCAGGAAGACTGTTCCATTCCCTGGCGATACGAATCTGAAATGTTGAGTCAAACCGCTTCGTACGTATCGAAGGAAAATCGACAGTATGAGGGTGGTAATGTGGCGTCTTCTTACTTGTCCTGTAGTTAATATACCATACATACACTATTTGCAGCCTGCACAATACTGAAAAGCAATATCACTTTGGAACTGCATAATGGGAGTTGTGCACGTTCATAACCGTTTCGACTGCTTACGAATGACCTTATTGTGGACCCGCAGTCGATTGTCGGCTACGAGTATTACCAACAATATGCCACTTATTTGTGCTTGTAAAAATATTCTATACTGTTATTAGTTTTGCGGAGCAGTAAGTTCCGAGTGCTCTCTTAATATGGCCCTCATTAGTTCAATGTGTAGTAACTTATAACAAACTTGCTGCCCGCCCCGGCTTTGCACGGGAATGATTAAAAATAAATAAATAAATGATTTATTGACACCAGTATTACAAATTATGATTAGCTGAAGAAGACAGATTTTATAACTATTGTGCATACTCGTATAAACCTGCCACATTTAGTAAAAGTGCCTAATTTTTAGGGTTCCGTACCCAAAGGGAAAAACGGGACCTTATTACTAAGACTTCGATGTCCGCCTGTCCGTCTGTCTGTCTGTCACCGGGCTGTATCTCATGAACCATAGCTAGGCAGCTGAAATTTTTACAGATGATGTATTTCTAAAAAGAAAATAAAATAAATATTTAATGGGCTCCCATACAACAAACCAGATTTTTCAGACGTTTTTCGCTCTATATGAATAATGATAACAGGTAGATGCTTGAAATTTTCACAGAATATTTTGTTTTATATTCACTTCTATAACACACAATAATATTAAAATAAAATAAATATTTAAGGGGGGCTCCCATACAGTACGGAACCCTCCGTGCGCGAGTCCGACTCGTATTTGGCCGATTTTTTTGAAAATATAATATAGCCCATGTCATCCGGAGATAGTGTAGCTTTCCAACAGTAAAATATTTTTTCAAATCGGTTCAGTAGTTTCGGAGCCTATTCGATGCAAACAAACAATCAAATCTTTCCTCATTATAATTTTGGTATAGACTATAAAGAAGACTAATTGGAATTTACGTGTAGGATTGTTTAGTATTCAGATAAGTAAATGAAAGAAATGTACTGGCATTACTTATTGGGCAAATAACAACTGTCGGAAGTGGTATTGGACAAGACATTCGGTGTCTAAAGAACTGATGGCCAAACAGCGCCGTAAGGTTGACAAATGAATGAAGACATTTGCATGTGCTAAGTAGGACATCAAGGAAACAAATAAAGTAAAGAAAGAAGAGGCGAAAACAGAGAAAAAGACAAAAGGATCCATAGAAAGAAGATTTAAATATGACACTAAGACCCAAGTTCACCAACGCTTGTTTAAGTTAAACTTGTGATTACTGTATTTCAACAGCGGTTAAACTCGGATCCAATACCAGAGTCCACCAACAGATGTTTAATTTATTAACCGTTGGTTAAATCTTAAACGTCTTGTTAACAAAACTAACCGTTTTTTCAATACAGTAATCACACGTTTAAGTTAAACAAGCGTTGGTGAACTCGGGGCTTAATGTAAGCCATTTCAAATCGATGAATAATAACACTTAAGCATCGATCGTTTCATTTTGTAACGGATTTTTAGAGCTCATCTCGTGTAAAATAAAAGTTGCACATTATGATTAGATTAGTATAGTGATATTCAAGAGAATTTAAATAAACATTTACCGTTACATATAGTCTAAAATAAGTCTATTTTAAGCTAATATTATTGAGGTTATTTTAAGAGATTCCTGATATAAAAAATTTATAAGTTTATTTAAAGGAGATAATATTATCAAACTATGTCCTACTACAGAGAGCGCCCTGTATTTGCAATGGCCGGCAAGGGCAAGTAAGTCTTAAGAGCTTCTCCTTCTTTAAAATGATTATAAGACATATTTGTAAAACACTTAGTAGCAAATAAGGTATATCAATAAGTATATGAATATGAACATAAGCGAGCAGTATCTACAACCATACAACTCTAAGCGTACGGCAAATGAAATGGGTAATATTCTTATTTGAATTTCGTATTTTGTACATAATGCCTAGCAGTTTCCAGCCAAATGGATACAGAGGCTTTGTTACAAGTTAATAAAGTAGAATTAGCAATATTAACTTGTAAATGAGGTTGTGAGGCGAATGCAGCGCGGCTAAGCCTTACTGATTGAAAGTTATGGCCTCAATTATTGAGAACATTTTTGTTCTTAATGCTGTTGGGGTGGTAAAAATAATGACTTTGTCTGCTTTTTTTATGATGTTAAAGCATAATTTATTATCTGTTCTGTCTTCTCCTTAACATTAAATTTGGTGTTAGTTATTAAATAAGGCTAAGTTTCTTCAATGATAAATCTACGTCTCATAATAAATAGATAATTTTTTCGTTTCTGCCTTTTTGTGTTCGAAGGTTACTAAAGCTGGCTCAATAACAATAACGCTAAAGCATAATTAAGGTTCCATATTTGTACAAAATCTTGTTTAATGATCCATTTTTAAGGTTCCGTACCCAAAGGGTAAAAACGGGATCCTATTACTAAGACTTCGATGTCCGTCTGTCCGTCTGTCTGTCTGTCACCGGGCTGTATCTCATGAACCGTGATAGCTAGGCAGCTGAAATTTTTACAGATGATGTATTTCTGTTGCCGCTAGAACAAAAAATACTAAAAATAGAATAAAATATATATTTAAGGGGGGATCCCATACAACAAACGTCATTTTTAGGAGTATTTTGCTCGCTATTGATAACGGCAAGAGGAATGGGGCACTCATTCGGTACGGAACCCTTCGTGCGCGAGTCCGACTCGCACTTGGCCGATTTTTATATAAATAAATTTGTCCTGCGTTTGCGACACATTTTTGAAATGTTTATCAGATAATTATTTTGACGTGACAACGTCTTATAAATTGGTTTGCCGGGTGACACTTCAAGAAACTGCGTTACGCTCCGCTCACGTTATGCGCTCACAATGAGAGCGAGTGAGAGGCACGCGTCCCTTCCACTCGGGCATGGTTAGCCCGCCTAAGAGCGAGAGAGACAGACATAAAGTCGTTGTCACGTAAAACTTTCGCCCGTATACCGACTTTACAGGCAACCAATTTTTTTGCAATAAATAGCATGACCGACTTCACCCGTGTACAGAATTCTCGATTATTTCTTACAGATCGATGTAGCATTTTTCACATTATTGTTCCATCCATCCATCAGCCATAAGAAGTCCACTGCTGGACATAGGCCTCCCCTATGGATCTCCAATAAGACCGGTTGGAAGCGGCTTGCATCCAGCGCGATCCTGCGGCCTTAATGAGGTCATCCGTCCACCTTGTGGGTGGACGTCCTACGCTGCGCTTGCCGGTACGTGGTCTCCACTCGAGAACTTTCCGACCCCATCGGTCATCAGTCCTCCGCGCTATGTGCCCTGCCCATTGCCATTTCAACTTGCCAATCCGTTGGGCTATGTCGGTAACTTTGGTTCTTCTACGGATCTCCTCATTTCTGATTCGATCTCGCAGAGAGACTCCGAGCATAGCCCTCTCCATAGCTCGTTGGGCTACTTGGAGCTTACTAATAAGGCCCATAGTGAGAGACCACGTTTCTGTGCCATAAGTCATCACTGGCAACACACACTGGTCGAAAACTTTCGACTTGAGGCACTGAGGTATGTCGGACGAGAAGACGCTACGCAATTTTCCGAACGCTGCCCAGCCGAGTTGGATTCGGCGATTGGCCTCTTTCTTGAAGTCGGACCTACCTAACTGTACTACTTGTCCCAGGTAGACGTACGAGTCAACGACTTCAAGAACCGAGTTCCCAACAGAGATCGGGGTGGGTACAACATGGGAATTACACATGACTTTCGTCTTGTCCATGTTCATCTTAAGACCCACCTGTTGGGAAACCCGATTGAGGCCTTCGAGCATCGTGCTGAGCTCTTCCATCGATTTTGCCATGACTACTATATCGTCGGCAAACCGAAGGTGAGTGAGGTATTCGCCATTGACATTGATGCCGAATCCTTTCCATTCCAGGAGCTTGAAGGCGTTCTCCAAAGTAGCCGTAAACAGTTTCGGAGAAATGACGTCTCCCTGTCTTACGCCTCTTTTTAAAGGGATCGCCTTGGAGCTCTCTTCCTGTACTCGGACCGACATAGTGGCGTTATTATACAAGCACTTCAACACTTCGATGTACCGATAGTCAATACGGCATCGTTGGAGAGACTCGAGCACAGCCCAAGTTTCGACCGAATCAAAGGCTTTCTCATAGTCCACAAACGCTAAGCAAAGTGGCAAGTTATACTCTTCGGTCTTCTGTATAACCTGCCGCAGCGTATGAATGTGGTCCATGGTGCTAAAGCCCTTTCGGAAACCGGCTTGTTCGGAAGGCTGGAAGTCATCAAGCCTGCGCTCGAGACGGTTCGTAATGACCCTTGAAAACAGCTTATAAACATGGCTCAGAAGCGAAATGGGTCTGTAGTTCTTCAATAAGGTGTTGTCACCTTTCTTGAAAAACAACACCACCACGCTTCTGTTCCATGCTTCTGGCGTGATGCCCTCGAGGACGACGGTGTTGAAAAGCTTCTGGAGGACTTTTAGTACCGGTGTTCCACCCGCTCTCAGAAGCTCTGATGTGATACCGTCATCACCCGGCGCCTTGTTGTTCTTAAGCTGATTCAGGGCCATTCTAATCTCGTACAGGCTGATGTCCGGGATATCTTCGGTGAAGTGTCGGGTCAGCTTGGCTCTTGGATCTTTGGCCGCGCTGCTAACAGGCTTAGCGACCGAAGCGTATAGCTGTCCATAGAACCTTTCAATCTCCTCTAATACCTCTGCCTTGGTCGACGCTATACTTCCATCTTCTCTCTTCAGCTTTGTCAATTGGCTTTGCCCAATAGACAAATCTCTTGCGAACACTTTGGAGCCTTTGTTTCGCTCTATTGTCTTTTTAATGTGTTCAGTATTAAAAAGACGGATGTCGTGCCGCAAGGATTTCGAAATTTGTCTATTGAGACACCTTTATGACTTTGCATCATCGGAAGACTGCAATCTTAGCGAGCGTCGTTCGGCCATGAGATTTACAGTGTGATCGGAGAATTTCTGCGGTTTATTTGAACGGCGGGGTCTAAAGAACTTAGCACCCACCGTTTGGACAGTTTCTACGAGCCCGTTGTTGATCTCGTCCACCGACGCAAGGTTCTCTAGGCAAGCAAAACGATTCGAGAGCTCAAGCTGAAAGTCCTCGGGGTTTTGGATATGTTCACGAGTAGGTCGGAGCGTGGACTTCATCAGGCGGGACCTTTCGAGCTTAACATTAATATCTAATGTGCCTCGTACAATTCTGTGATCGCTGCCGGTTTTCACCCTGTGGATCACGGAGACATCATTAAATATTCGTCTCTCGGTGGTCATGATGAAGTCTATCTCGTTTCTCGTGGAACCATCAGGGCTCATCCAGGTCCATTTCCTGTGAGGCGGCTTCTGGAAGAAAGAGTTCATCATAAAGAGTTCCTCTCTCTCCAGAAAGTCAGCCAGCCTCTGGCCCCTAGGGTTCCGTTGCCCATATCCAAATTGCCCCACCCTCAGCTCATCATCGTTTTTTCTGCCCAACTTTGCGTTAAAGTCCCCCATAACAACAGTGAAGTGGGTCTTAGACATATGAATGGCCCGACTTACGTCCTCATACATAGTCTCCACTTCATCATCTGGGTGTGACGATGTCGGTGCGTATACCTGAATGACCTTCAGCGAATACCTCTTGGATATTCTGAGTATTAGGTATACCACCCTGCTTGACACACTTTCGATGGTAATAATGTTGTTGGTGAGGGACTTGTGAACAAGAAAACCAACACCACCTTGGGACCGTTGGTCACCTTCCCGGTAGTAAAGCAGGTTGCCGGATTTTAAGGTTATCGTGTCCTCCCCCTCTCTACGGACTTCAGACAACCCCACAATATCCCAACGCAACCTACTCAACTCTTCTTCCAACTCAGCAATCTTCTCGTCACATTATTGTTGGTTTATCAAAAATGGTTTCGATAAAATTTAAATGGGACCAATTTCGAAGTATACCCTCTTTCCAAGAAAAAAAAATTAAATAGGACTACAACGAAAAAAGTTATATACACAAGCGTGATTATACATTAAAGAAAATATACGCGTCGAATTGAGCACCTCCTCCGGTGGTTTGTCGGTCAAAAAATTGATATCAATCTTGTTTATTTTTACGACGAGAGTTAATTAAAATCACTATAAGTTTGTACCCTTCTAATTTGACTGTACTGTACTGTATTATACTAGTATTTTTATTAGTCCACTGCAGGACGTACGCCTACCCACGAAGGGTGATTGGACCATATCCACCACGCTGGCCCAATTCGGGTTGGTTGATTCACATGCGCCAATGCAAGTTGCCACACGATGTTTTCCTTTACCGAAAACCAGTGGTGTGAAATTCCGTACATAAGTTCCAAAGAATCTCATAGGTACGGGACCGGGATTATTAGTTACAACCACTAGACCACCACGGCCTATACTCGTATAGACAACTTTATTGACTACTTTGACAAAATATAGGATACTAGTGAAAATTTTTCATTTTAGCTTTAAAATCAAAAACTGATGCTCTTAGTACACATTGGCTGACTTGTTCCGCTTGTTAGAAAAATTGTGGCTTTGGCAAATTGGCAAATCAGCCTACATAGCTACTACGTCATTAGAAAAAAAATGATGGCGTATGTGAATACATCAATCTACACTGGATTAGTGACCCATTTGTTTTACCTAGTAGTGGACCATTAAAAGGCCGATACGTTGCAGGGGAAAATAGAATACACAAAGAAATGAAATTATGCAATATATTCGATTCAAATTCCATTTTCGAAACTTTTGGCGTGCTTCATTTCACATTTGCAGTTTCTGCCACTTTTCCATCCATATTTCCATAATGACAAAGCGGCCCCTTATGCGCATCATAATAAATCCAGCATTTTCAATACAATATGCGCCCTTTCCAACCACAGTTAATGTAGCGCAGCGTTGCAAAGTGGCCTGTGACATTTTTCAATCGCTTAATGGCCCAACATTATTGGCTTATGAGGCCGTCCATAACGGTATAATGTCCTGGGGTGCGCATATTTTGAGGATGTACGGTGCAACTAGCATTGTTAGGACCTTATAGTAATAATTTTCCTTTTACGTGAAAAGTGGTTTAAGATGGAAATGTTTTTTATGAGATTGAGTAACGCGATGAGTTACACCCTCACCTACAGATCAGGGAATTGTATTCCTGCGGGGCAATTCTGTCAACCGATCTCGTTACTAAGGTGACACGTTCTTGAACCTGTCTCGTTTTTCTGACAGTTTTGAGCTGTCGGAACTGTCAGAAAAACGAGAGAGGTTCAAGAACGCATCACTTCAGTGAAGAGATCGGCTAACAGAATTGCCCCTCTGTTCTCTACGCTCACTAAATGCTAAGCGTTGACATGGCAAGTCTGCACAACCCAGAATATACATGATGACTAAACACCTATAATTAGTCCGTCAGATAGGTAGATTATTTATCAAAAAATAGTACACATGTATTTTTTTCTTTTGTCAATGAAACAAAAATTGATGAAAATGTAATCTGTTAAAGTTCCGCGTGACCTCACAAGTCACATACAAATGTTTAGACTTGTGTCATAGATGAGACGTCACGAACCCCACTCCCGAACTTTGACAAGGTTTATCTTTGTCATAATAATATGTTGTTTAATTGACAAAAGAAAAATAGTACGTGTCTAACATTTTTTGATAATTTAACTCACGGACTAATAATAGAAATGATTTTTTGTGCTTGTCACTCTCAGATGTCAAGATCTTAAATCTTATGGTGCACCAACATTTTACTTCAATAAGTAGGTACTTTTTGTTGGGTTGTACAAAAAAGTTCGAAATTCAGGACCATAATATACCTGCACAATTTTCAATTTCAAACATTTATTATCGCTTTTAAATGTGATGAATTTAAATTGAAAGAATCTCGTTTTTCTATCATTTATACTTAGTTCAATTTGATACAAGTACAAGTAATAGATGACCTTGACTATAAATTATTGTTAATCAATTTCTTATAAGTGTTGATTAACTAAATTAACGCTAATTAAATTTTACCAAAAAAACAAGATAATTAGTGTTGGTTAATTACCGTTAATAAGCAAACGAATAATAATAATAATATATAATAATATTGGGGGACATCTTACACACGGTCTCTGACCCCAAACTAAGCAAAGCTTGTGATATGGCTGCCAGAGACTGATATACTACTTATGAATATTTTAAATGCACACTTATATAGATAGATAGTACTTTAATAACACCCAGACACAGAGCAAACACCTATGTTCGTAACATAAATGCTTGCCCTGGTGGGGATCAAACCCACGCCTCTTTGATCCAGAAGTCAGGTTCACTAACCATTGAGCCACTGAGGTTTTCAATAAATTGTTAGGTATTTCTTTTAATGACTCGCTATCGGATAGTAACAACTCATTGTGGTAAGTAAATAAGTTCGTATAAACAAAGTGGCTAGCCCTGGTCTCAGACTTTTTTATACCGCCTAAAGCCCTCTGACACAAAGAACTCAATCTAAACGGTAAAACAGTAAAAACGGTACAACAGTTAAACAACCGGGGCCTACATTTTAACTGTCTTGTAAATGCCACCCGCGGTAACCAATCCAAAGACTGACCGTGCCGAACATTGCTTAACTTTA
Source organism: Hypomecis atomaria (assembly GCA_964007245.1). Taxonomy (NCBI): domain Eukaryota; kingdom Metazoa; phylum Arthropoda; class Insecta; order Lepidoptera; family Geometridae; genus Hypomecis; species Hypomecis atomaria. The sequence continues at coordinate 16,520,198 of OZ023291.1, forward strand.
GCGATCGCTGACCTAGTCAAACCATGCTGTAAGAGTTAACTCATTGAGATATATCACTGAGATAACTTTACAGTCTCCATTCTGATATATGAAAATTTATTTCAACAATGCAGTCGAAACATGAACGGCATCAAATATTCAATATTTATTTCCCGAAATATGGTCACTGCAATGTTACGTCGTACATGCAACGACAACAGTTAGGGCGATCAGTTTGCGACCATTAACGTTTATTTTACCTCTAACAAACAGCAATATTAATGCTCTCATCGTTTTACAAATTAACACGTTCGAACACACATTAATTACATTTGGTGCCAAAGGTGAATACAACCTTATCATATTAACGATACCAATAAAATGTAACAGTTTTAGATACGCAGTTAGTAGGTTTGACTTTGTGTGAATTATTTTATTTGTACAAACGGGTTTTACTGAAATTCATTACTGTATAGGAACACGTCATTACTATGTATATCAGCTCGAACAAATATTTTACGTACTCGGCACAAATATAATATACGGGTGGTCCAAACTAATAATACAATGTACCACCGCAGTTCATTTTACTCTGCTATAAAAATTTATAACAGTTTACCACTACACATAAAATCTGTAGATGGAAATAAATTCAAAAGCAGTTTAAAGAAATGGCTGTTAGATAATACCTTCTACAATATGAAAGAATTTTATAATTGTACAGATACATTTAAGAAAAATAATATCTAGAATAATAATTGATGATGCTATGTAAATATTTTTTAAAGAGTATGTAAAAAAGAGAATTCCAAAGATCTTTAGTTAATATTTGTGTATAATTATATTATTATGATCTTTTAGGATTTAAGTAAAAATGATCTCTTCTTTATACGTAAGTAGGTATAATATAAAAGTGCTAATAGTGTAAACAGCTTTAAGTCATATTGTGGTTAGTTAGAATTAATATTGTATTGTGTAATTTTGAATGTAAATATACTCGTAATACCTAATTTGGTTTATCTAGGTGCAAGAAGGAATTACATAGCCTTAAATTGTAAGTAAAACAAATACCTATTGCATGTCCGTTAGGATAAGCTGTTGTGTCTAAATAATTTTGTAACACCTTAATGTACACAGTTCAGAGCAATAAATGATATCTTTATCTTTATGATTATGTAGTGTTAATAACCCTATCCAACTAGTTCAGTAATCGAAATCGCAATAAATTTAAACGACGCAATAATAACTTCTACATTTACAATATTATTTTATTGCATGACTTATTAAAGTTACAAATGTACCTGCGTATATCTATTAAAATTTCATGTCTTGTACGATTTATCATTAAATTGCCAATTAATATCCAAAGTTGACCCGCAATTTGAACTTTTGTATTAGAGTATAATTAATTGAATTAAGACACAAATTTTTGCTAAAACATTTAATGCCACAATTACTTAACAGATACCATAAGAGTAACTCGTCAAGAATCCGAGCGCTATCGTTCCCTTATCGTCGAAAATTACAGCACCATTAGCCATATCTCCGCTCCGCAATTGTCCAATGGCACAAGTTGGCCGATTAAAAGGCGGGCTTAAATCGGACATTAAGCTCGAAAATCTTCAACGTGAAGCTCAGAGGCCAACTAAGATAAAAAGTTCTCAAGTCAACGATCGCGACGGACTTGACTTTCTCAGATTACATTAGGACTCACAGCGAGCAATTTTTTACTCCTGTGGAAGGATCTGCGGCTAAAGCATGGCAGATCATACTCTCGAGTCTGCTCAGAGATTGCGTGTGTAGGTCTAGGTCGATTACATCATTGAAAACAATTGAAGGGATAAAGTTGATTGCTTGTGTCAATGCTGATCCTCTTCTTTCTGCTTCGAAGTCCAGTTCGTCATCAGAATTGTTCGCGCAAACTTCTATATCTTCCAAGTTGAGCCCAACAGATTTTGCGCACGTGTAGCTTCCTTGCAAGAATGAGGGGTAAGGCGGGGTGAACTCACAGTTCATGTATTGTATCTGAGCGTCGAGATTGCCTTGCAACTTGTCGAGGGCACATCTGTGTAGACGGTTAGCCCAGCAGTCGTTGACTCCAAACTGACACGATAAACTGCCATCAGCCAGCCTGACGGTGCGGCCCCAAGGAATGAACTCGATGTCCAGAAAGTCTTTATAAATATTGTAAACTTCAACAAGGTTTCCAATGAATCTCACCGTATCGCCACATCCTGATGTTGTTCCGACTGTAATTTTGATCCTTCCATTAACTGTTTGCAATCCTTGGACGTTAACAATGGCTAGAAAGAAGCACACGACGATAGTAAATAATAATTTGGCAGCCATGGCGACCGGTTACTAGTACGGTAAGACACAAACTGACGAGTGACGACGTTCACGGGTTGCTGATATTATGCCCATTTAAACCTTTAAACTTATCAACGATTAAACCTTACCCTCTACAGATTAATTCTAACAATCTTAAGTGATTTTTATCTTTTAACAAAAATAATCCTTCAATTAGGAAACTGTGATTTCATGATATTGAAAATTAGCTTACCGTTAATGATGTTTTTGTTTTATAAAGCAAAAAAAGTCATGATGTACCTAAATCATGATCAAGATGATTTGAGTTTTTTTTTATTCCTTTGTTTTCGTTTGCGTTTGACTACATACTGCCTTATTTTAAGCAGATATGCGGTCTACGGTGTAGTACGCATACCTAGAAGATACCTATTTACTCGGAAAATAATCTAAATAAGAGGCATCGATACCTAGCACGGACCTTGACTCTCTGGACTCTGCAAACCTATATTCAGGCTTTTACCTGGTTTGCAACCAAACAATTCGAATTTTAAATGTAGGCGTGCGCTTCGAATAATACCTATTTCAGTTACAGGACTTACTCAGTAAACAAAAAATAATAATAATTGAATATACTATTGTTCAAGTATATAAGTACATAATTTTCTTAGAGTCACAAACTTGTATGCGTACACAGAGTTTTTGGTAGTATTCTGGACACCAACACAAAACACTCTTGTTCTACAACTTTTCCTCCAAAACCTTAAATTTAAATGAAGTTTAGACCGGTCAAATTTTTTTTTTTTAATTATATGGAAGAAAATTAACACAAATTTTTAGAAGACGTAGAACAAAAGATGTTTGTTTTGATGTAGAGAATATGCCTTTAAAAGGATGCTAATTGATTACCAGGAACCCTGTTTAAATATACGATGTGTAAAATATTTTGTTGTTAGAAATAAATCAAACATTATGTTTTGATACATTTTTACCAAAAAAACACTGTAGATACTTTATTGTTTAGTCTTTTATGTAATTGGCAATAAGGGAAGAGTTTTTGCTAAGTAAGTGAGGTATTTCGCATAGGCCGGGTGGCTAGTCCTGGTGTCAGAGTTTTTAGGCGCCTGAAGGCCTCTGACTTGGCTAAACGGCTAAAATAACCGGGACCTACAATTTAACATATCATCCGAGCCACGGTAGCGCTCAGTTGGAAAATGCCACCCGCGGTCACCCATCCAAATACTGACCGTTCGGAACGTTGCTTAATTTCTGTGATCGCTGACGAACACCTAGTCAAACTACGCTACGAGCGCTACGAGAGAGTTTAGTAGGCTAGTAGGATGGGCCCGAAAAAGCACACGGCGAAACAAAAAAAATTTGGCAGCCATGGCGAGCGGTTGCTAATGACGGATATACCTATTTATAAACTAGGAATTCTATCTGATACCTGGTAAAGACAAATCGTCTGAAGTGTAACGTTACGCATAGTTTCCTATCAAATGATTGAAAATGTAAGCGAAACGAACAGCCATGAAAAGAACTCTTTTCGACGTGTGAAAAAGTGACAGATACTTCGCCATAACTCTGTCTCGTTCTGACACGTCGAAAGAAATATTTTATGGTGAGCGTACTAGCCCGGCTGGATATGGCTTCCACTTGAAAAATTGCGTCGAGAATATTCATAGAACTACTTTTTTATTTTTTTAATAATAAACGAATTATTATGAGTATGACTTTGTATGAATCTAACTAACTTGTATCACCTTTATCATTTTTATATCAGTCGTAAAATGTCCAGTAGTGAAGGCAAAAATCTATTTTATGTATTTTCATTCCTTATGAAGCATCTAGCGTGTTATTTTATTCCAAGTAAAGAATAATTATTCGAATCAAATAAAAACACAAAACGTTGTAATAAAAACATTTATTATCACAATTCAGATATCATAAGTGTAACTCATTAAGAATCCGAGCGCTATCGTTTGCTTATCGTCAAAAATTACAGCACCATTAGCCATATCTCCGCTCCGCAATTGTCCAAAAAGTTCTCGAATCAACGATCGCCACGGACTTGACTTTCTTAGATTACATTAGGACTCACAGCGGGCAATTTGTTACTCCCGTGGAAGGATCTGCGGCTAAAGCAAAACAGATCATGCTCTCGAGCCTGGACAGAGACTGTGTATGTAGGTCCTGATCGATGTTATCGTTGAAAACAATTGCAGGAACAAAGTTAATTGCCGCCGTCATTGCCGACCCTACCCTTTCAGCCTCATTGTCCAGATTATCTGCATTGGGATTGTTCACGCAATAATCTATATCTACTATGCTCAGTCCAACAGCATTAGGGCAAACGTAGCTTCCTTGCAAGAATGATGGGTAAGGCGTGGTGAACTCGCAGTTCATGTAGTGCATCTGAGCTTCAAGGTTACCTTGCAACTTGTCTAAAACACATCTGTGAAGTCGGTTGGCCCAGCAGTCGTTAACTCCAAACTGGCAGGTCAAACTCGCATCGGCATTTCTGATTGTGCGACCCCATGGGATGAACTCAATGTCCAGAAAGTCTTTATAAAGATTGTACACTTCGACAAGTCTGGCAATAAAAGTCACGGTATCGCTACAACCTGCAGTAGTTCCTACTGTTATCTTGATCCTTCCATTGACTGTCTGCAATCCTTGGACGCTAGCAAGAGCTAAGCAGAGGCACACGGCGATAGTAAAATATTTGCCAGCCATGGCGACCGCTCTCTAGTAACGTGTGACGCAAACTGATAAATTTAATGGGTTACTGATATTATGCCCATTTCCTATCTTAAAAGATTAGACCAACAATCAAAAGCTGATAACCAACAGATAAAGACAAATAATCTGAAGTGTTATCTTTGAATTAGGAAACTATGATTTTTTTGCGTAAACAGATATGAATTCCACTTGAAAAGTTTGTCGGGAATGTCTGTAGAAATAATTTTCCTTCCCTCCAAAGCTCTTCTCCCCTTTAAAAGTATTTCAAGGTAATCTCTTAAGATTACATCAGAGAAAAAACTCAAACTCTTTAAGCCTTCATATTTTCTTTATGCGAAAAATATGTTTTTGTTGCGGGAGTTTACGCCCGCTCTCTAGAATAATAAACACAAAAACTTATTAACTTTTCTTACAAGAAATACATAGGGGTTTTGGGGTTTCTTGGGGTGCAACGAAATGTCCCAGCTAATTTATGAGATGTCATAAAAGTGTACTTGCCTCGTAATTATTATTTTATACCGGTTCCAGTTCTCTTTTGTCTGTATTGTGCGTAGGTACTTGTCGGCATTCACGAAAACATTTTGACATTATTTGGCAACTATTAGAATGTTTTTGATTGATTCTTGTAACGTTAATATTTTAAACTAGCTTTTGCCAGCGGATTCGCCCGCATGATTTTCGTGGAAAATAAAAAACAAAAAAAAACGATTTGACATATTTTGTTCGATTCGACCGTTCTTTTTTGACATTTCTTGGAGCGCACGCTAGAATAGCTCGCAGATGGCAGAATTTTTCCTACTTACTTAACACTTATTGTTATGATGAGGAAAATTTACGCAATATCATTATCATTTATAGCCTATGTGTTATTCTGAAATATAAGCTATATAATTGCAAAGTTTCATCTCAATCCGTTCAGTAGTTTTTGCGTGAAAGAGTATCAAACATCCATCCATCCATCCATCCATCCTTACAAACTTTCACGTTTATAATATGATTAGGATATTAAATATGCACTTTTACTATATACGGTGTATCTATAAAACATAAAACCAATATTTTTAAATGTAAGCTTTTTCTATTTATTCACAATGTTTTCTTTCTATTTTCAGTTTCGATGCCACAAACAAAACCTACTCTGTAAGAGACTGTATACACGACACAATTTGAAGCAGGTACAAACACTTTCTGTGCATTAGAAAGCACCATCGTAAATATATCACCCCCTAGAGAGAAACAAAAAACCGGAAGTGTCTCACCAGACACTTTAATCTTTATTCATTGCGTAAAAATGCAGAGGTATTCAATTACGAGTAATATATTTAAAAATGTAGTAGACCCCTGGAAAAGGTGGTGTGCCACTGTAACAATGCTGTACAATTCAGTACCTGGGCTCATAACATTTTTCATACTAATCGGTTCTGCGATTTATTATCCACAATCTTGTAATGTCAACTACAAATCTAATCACATGATAAACGTCTAGCCAGCTTAATTTTAAAATTAATTTCAGACACTTTGTTTTTTATAACGGGTGTTGCGGCGATTCGCCCCGCAAGCGGTTTGGACCGCGGGGCGTATCGCCCATGACTCTTTTTGAAGGCCCTCATTCGCCCCGCGGGGCGAAACTCCGAGAACGTGAAGGAAGAGGTCGTTTTGGACCACGTTGATAGAGAACAATTTCCCGCATCATATTAACAGAGAAAAATAATGTGTGACTCTTAGCCTCATAGGCACAGGTAAACGCTTAGTGATAGATTTTTACCTTGTAGATAAGAACCAGCCAAATTGTGACAAACGTAAGGAAAATGCTTTATCATCATAGTATTGGTGGGTTTTCGCAGTAGATATTGATATGTATTAATTACAGATTCAGTTTATTGGAAATGCAATTTAAATGATAAAAGACAAAACGAATGCCTACTATTGATATTTTTTCTGGCATGATACTAATGCTGCCAAAATTGCCAGATAGTTTTAGTAAGTAATATTTACAGATCTTACAGACATATTTTGACATTATTTATTTAAACATTTTCGTGCTGCTAACTACAATTGCAACATAACAGTCGTTATTGCTCGTATAGAAAATGCTAGTGCAGTAGATATTCTATGGCTGTCAAAGTGACGATGGTGATAAGATACATACAAAAATACATACATAAAATAGGGCAAAGGATGTCCAAAAATCACAAGTACTGCCCTGATTACAGTATACCGCACTGTAGTACCGCAGCATTAATGAAATTAAGTTCCCGGGAGACGCCAGACCCCTTGCTTACGTGTCTCGTGACCCCTCGCTCTTGCGGTCACATTGTTTCCAACTTGAAACAAAGGTATCGATGCGGTATCAAATTAACAAGTTCCCGCTTAAAATTTTGAAGTTTCAGACGTTGATATTAATGAGTTTAATAGACAGTGACAAAGGAAACATGATATAGGGCTCCGTAAATATTTGATGAGGGGAGGCTGCCAAGGTAAAATTGTAAGCCAGGTCGTTGGCATTATAACACAGGCATTAATTGTTTGTGTATTGAAAAACGTTAACGAGTTGGAGCACAGAACAGCAGAACTCTCTCTTCTGTGGGTTGGTGAATCCTAATGGAAAACTTTAAGGAAATAATGAAAAAATAATATATGGCGAAATTAAATTAGCTAAAATAAGAATGAATGACAAAAAAGGAAGGAGGATAATGGCTGACAAAACTGCCAAGGATGGCGATAAATATTGAATCTAACCCAGAAAATAATGTACCTATCTTCTGTGGCATAATAAACTAGCGACCCGCCCCGGCTTCGCATAGGTGTATTTACATATAAACCTTCCTCTTGAATCACTCTGTCTATTTAAATAAACTACATCAAAATCCGTTGCCTAGTTTTAAAGATATAAGCATACGAGTACATGGGGACAGACAGCGAGAAACGACTTTGTTTTATACTATGTAGTGAAGTTTCCATTACACTCGTCGCTGGACTTAAAATGGATTTATTAACTAAATTGTTGAACCACTTAACCCTCTCCGAGAGTGATAAAACCATATTCCTCTAAAACTTTCCTCTCGACTGATTTAAAGTTTTTACGAGCTACCGCTACCTCAACCTCACGAGGGTGAATCTCTTGCTAATTTTAATTAATACAAACTGCAAGCCAAATTCACTCAGCTAGTAACTCCAACGACTGTTAGAAGTTAACGAGCACATATCCCTCCATGGTTACAATGGGGCCCGTAAAATTAATACCTCACCTCGAAACGGCCGGGCCCTAGACAGTAATACCCCCTTAAATATTTAAGTTTTCTCTACACCCTTCGTCCGCAACAAGATTCAATTTCACGCCCTAAAAAGGGGTCCGCTTTGGGTGATTCTCGCTTTCTCAAATGTCAGGAGACATGCCAGTGCCCAATGGTACAAGACCTCTACAAATTAACGGGTGCACTCCTTCTTACCTTGTGCTAATAGGTAGGGTACAAGGCAGGGTGTGTCTGATTAGACTGGTGGCACAAAGAGCAGAACTGTTTGAAGTATTATCCGGTTGTATGCAGAATGGGAAATAGCAGGTCTCAATTGAATCAATCTTGCGGCAAATTGGTGGAGATTTGAAAGGAGGTGCACATTTTAAAGTCGTTTTGTGTTTGATGAGTTTACCAAACCGTGATTTTATTACGAACGAATGGATATTAAATTTAGGAACATCGATGAATTTCGAAGTAGTTTGCTGGTGTAATAAAGTATTCTAATACGCACGTCGTAGTGGCTATTTTTCTCTTTCCCACCTTATTTACACGACGGACGTAGGTAATTAGCTTGTGACATCATATTTCATTACACACGTCCTTTGTCCATTAATGAAATGGTTTTTATATTTCTTTGGTACTTTCATATTTTCAATACAATTTTAATTTTATTTGTGTCCATTCAGTCTGTGTATGAACAGCTTTTTCAACTACATAGTTCATTGTACCTACTTATAGACAAATCAATAAATCATCCAAATACATACACGATTGTATTGACAATTTTTTTATTTATAAAGCGAAATTGAAACTGAAACCATAAATTCTATTTTCATTCAATGTTTTTGATCAAATTAAAATATTTAGGTAAAAAAACCAGGGTTCTCATTCAACAAATGAGAAGATCCGTAGAAGAACCAAAGTTACCGGCATAGTCTAGCGGATAAGAAAATTGAAGTGGCAGTGGGCAGGGCTCCTATCACATACGACTGAAGCCTGATGGAATCGAAAAGTTCTCGAGCGGAGACCACGTATAGTAAGCTCAGTGTAAGACCACTTAGGGGACTTACGTCTTCATCGACGTAAGTATTACTAGATAAGTACTAGATAATAAACATTTTCATTTCATTTCATCGAGACTACATGATCACGCTAGATGCAAGCCATTTTCAACCTATCTTATTTTATTATCTTAAATGCCTGTGTTTAGCAGTGGTCGTCCTATAGCTGATAAGATGATGATGATAACAATTATTTCACGAACAAAAACTTCAAAAGAAATCACGTTACCTTCCAAATAAACTAGACAAAAACAAGATACCGTGTTACTCTCAGAGAATCTCAAAGTTAGTTCCTAATTGTTCATCCTCCTCACGTACTTAGTGCTTAGTTCGACGTTCCCCTTTAAATCACACATAGCACTATCGGCCCGCATGATAAATTTGATTAGTTACGTGCAAAGAATAGAATAAAAGAGAGTAACAACTACGGACTCTCTAGACATACAAATCCGACAGTAAACTATAGCAACCACTTTTTGCGTCAAAATTAAAGTTGCTGAAGCCAAAACATACGTAAGTGTGGAAAGTAATGCAGCTTCATCATTTTTGTGGTTGTGCTGCACGTTTCCGTATACGCGTAGCGGGGACTTCGAGCGCTCGGAATCGGACGTCGTGGCGTCAGTCAAACATTTTAGTACATGGTTCTTTACCGCTCGCCGCCGCCACGGTAATAATGTCTATATTTAACAGTTTTGTGACTCGGTCCTGTCCTTGAAATGTATACCTACAGCGCCACGTGGCCATGCAGAACGTATCACGCGCTAGGGCTGCCCGCCTTCAGTATTTTAATTTCATATACTTACACATTACCTACTTGAGTTTCTTTCTAGCTTCCATCTATTATGATGTAAAATTATTAAATTTATAACACAAAGAAATTTGCTGTAAATGATAAAAAAAGCGTTCAATAAAAATTTCTATTGTTTTTATGGTTTTAGAGTTCCGTAGTAAAACGAGGAACCCTAAAAACGTAAATCGCACGCTTGCAAATTACAAATTCACACGTCACGCGTCATTACGACTCGCCGCGACTTACTAGCATACCGCGAGCCTACCGCACTCTGAGGCGCGTAGGTATGATTTGCGTTCCGACCGTTTGTATGAAGACGGAATACTGTTAGATATCATTAACGTGCCACCGGGCTCCGGTAAACCTCGGTTAATTTTGAGTGGAAAAAGTGGTATCCTACAATATGCCGATCAACTAGAAATACGCTCTATAAAATTAACGCAGGTACTACTTACTTAGGTATAATTTGTCTTCTACGCTTCTCTATGCTAACGTTGCCCTTCTTTCCTTTTCTAATCCATGAAACGTGTTTGGTTTCAATGATATCATACATTCATAATTTACGATAGTGGAGTAATCGCTACGAATTTCAGGTAACCAATTTGGCATTAGTGACCTACGATAAGTACGTGGATGAAATTTGGGCTCCCTAGAGAGATAACAGGGATAGGTATATGTACATAAATTAAGGTATTTCATGTCGTTAATGGATATATATCTAGAATTTAGATTCTATATCATCTGTGTTCTATAAACTGTTGCTCTGCAAAGTACAGAAACTCTTAGAGTTGAATTAACTCATCATTTAAAATAACTTTTGGCTTGGAATCAACCCTGAAATAGAAAAATAAAATTTCATACATTTTGTCCGTACATAGTGATCTTTTTCTATGGAATACCTACTTATTTTTTATCAATATTTTGGTTGATCCCATGATACTATAAAATGGGGACCAACTATGAAATTACAAAAAAAATAACATATAGGAATAATGTATAATATTTATTTGATTTTTTGCCAGCTTTCGACAAAATATATGGAATGACTTCTTTTTAGGGTTCCGTAAAGGATAAAAACTGTCCTCCAAAAGACTCCACTGTCCGTCTGTCTGTCACCAGGCTGTATCACATGAACCGTGATAGTTAGGGCATTGAATGTTTTAACAGGGTTCACGTTGGTGTTGGTTGTTCCAAATAATAAAGAAATAATTTGTCAAGTGCGTGTCGAGACACGTGCATATACGCTTCCGTAGATGGTGATAAAAACCAATTTTTATTATGTCAATAGATGGTTTAGTGCTACAGCATAACTGGCTAAGAAATATGTTTGTGAGGTCAATGACATCTGAGTTCTATGCAAGTTTAAGACTCATTATAATTCCACAGTACTCAAAAGAATTTTAAAACAAAGTTTTTATTTATGGTCTTGTATACTTTAGAAATTAAGGGGGTACACTATATTTTCAACTTTGGCGACCTATATCTCCTAAATGGTACACGTGACAAAAAATAATACAATATTAAAAAAAATACTTGTTTTAAATTAAGATCCATACTAAGACTATCACAACCACAAATTTCATGCAATTTGGTTCGGCTTTGTAATATTAGGCCGGACGGATAGACCGACGGACACAACGAAGTTATAGGGGTTACTCATTTTACTACGGAACCCTAAAAATAATAACAAAATGCTTCCTTTATGGATATTCTATACAGATTTAGGCATTGTTTTAATGTTTTAATGCTAAGCACTATCAAAAGCAAATATTGAAATTATGAATGTGTAACATTACCGCATGACCGTTCTTGTATTATAAGAATAGACAACAATTAGGGTTGCCTTTCTTGCTGGCAAGGTTTAAAATCACGCTTATTTATTTTTCTTACGCACAGACACATACATACAGGCGTGGTCTCTTATTATAGACTTTACGAGCAAGCTTTAAGTAACCCAACGAGCTATTAGAGGGCTATAATTATAATTAATTATGCTTAGAGTTTGCGGGATATAATCAGAAATGAGGAGATCCCAAGAAGGACCGACGTAGTAAATGCGAATAAGCAAGTTAAAACGGCGGTGGGCACATAGTTGATGACCGATGAGGTAGAAAGTATCTCAAGTGGAGACCACGTACCGGCAAGCGCAGCGTATGACGTCCGCCTACAAGGTGGACGGAGGATCTCACCATAAGACCATAGGATCGCGCTGGATGCAAGCCGCAACCAACTGGTCTTATTGGAAATCCATAGGGAGGCCTATGTCCAAGCAGTGGATGTCCTATGGCTCTTGGAAGGATGGATGGATTTATTCTGTCGACGTGTCGATGCCAGACATTTTTTTCCCGCTGAAACTGCCGAGTGACGTGTTTTGTTCTAAAACAATTACAGCATAGAAAAAAAATATACCTACTTTATACTACACCTGCTCGGAAAGTACCTTGATACTTTATCAAATTTACGGTAGAAAGTACGTCATTGCATATCGAACAAATATGCGAGGAGAAAACGCATCTGAGCGGGAGAGAAAAGTGTATGAAAATCCATTTCTTACGTGGTTTTTCTTTTTTAATTTTGGGTAAGACTATGCGCTGGTAACCTAAATATCAAAAGCCAAAAAGTTTTTACATAGAGTTTTTATCTCCAAGTTCGCAAAATGACACTGGCCACTAGCTGTGTGTTGGATGGTGTCAAACAATTTGAAAAAAGAACATGTGAAAATTGCAGACGCCATTGGCGCCATTTTCAAGTGTTACATTAAGCTTCACTAACTGCAACAATTTCAATATAAATTTCAATTAGTAAAGATTTAGTTTTTTATTTTCCTCGTAGGTGTAGTATAAAGCACTATGTATCACTCGAGAGAAAGTGCGATTCCCGATCTCGGGTGTTTTAAAGCCCTCGCCTACGGCTCGGGCTTCAAACGACACCCTCGACGGTAATCGGTCACTTTCTTCTCTCGGTGAACAATGTACTATTCTAACCTTAACCCATGTTCTATGTGGTACTAACAGTGTGCAGTTATGGTCAATTGGAGTATAATTGGCTGTAATAGCTTTACTAAGCGGAAACAGCCAAACATAACCTTTCATCGGTAAATTGAATTTTTGATGACACACTAAGTACATCAACAGATTTACGAACTATTTATTATCTATCACTTTATTAGTAATATTATGCAGGTTTTTACTATTATTTAAAGTCTTAATATGATAACATCATAGCAACGTATATAGCTATCTATATATAGCACATCTTTTTTTCTCACACACACCCTATACGCTAGTAATCTCTCCTTACTTGTTATCCCTCCATGTTATAAATAAATTACAAATAGGCTTGTACTTAGAAAAATCAAATGGAAAAGTCTAAAAGTTCAGGATGTTTTACGTCAAACAGTGTATGGCATAACGTTAAAATATTTTGAAAGTATTATGTTGCCAGCCCTATACCCGGTGAAATACAACACATTAACATACAAAGAGTCCGTACGCCGGTCCACGGATGTCGACAAGTACACTCTGCACTTATTTGGACAACCCTAGTAAAATTATTCAAATTGCTCTATTTATTAATTTCTTGGGAACAATACTGGCAGTAAATTGTTTTCCTTTGTATCGCCCGGGTCGTTTTTAACTACTTGCAAATCGCGCATCCTTTTATCGACGATTGAACATATATGTGTATAATTAAGTAGTTATAACAGGAAATAATCGATCAAATTATAGTACTTTATATGCTTGTTATGTAAGTACCAAACTAAAAATTATCAGTAAGTTCGTATAGACCGGGGGTCAGCCCTGTTGTTAGTGTTTTTAAGCCGCCTGAAGGCCACTGAGATGGCTAAACGGTTAAACAATAGGGAGCTGCAATTTAACGTGTCATCCGAGCCACGGTAGCGCTTAGTTGGAAATGCCACCCGCGGTTACCCATCCGAAGACTGACCGTGCCGAAAGTTGTTTTATTTCGGTGATCGCTGACAAACATCCAGTCAAACTACGCTTTGAGCGCTACTACTAAGCATGAAGATTTTAATTAATCATCATCATCAACATTTAAATTTTGAAATGTAAACTTCAAGGTCTAAATTTTGATGATAAATTTTTGGTAAATGTTTGTGAGTGACTGAATTGATTGGTGCGTAATTTTTACTATCAAGCTGATCTGTTAGTATAATTAAGCATTATTTAAATAATTCCTTCAAATGAAGATTGTTATGAAAGAAAATAATAGGAAAATCATTTTCCAAAACAAAGAAGGCAAATATGTAATTGGATACTGTGCAAGTTAAGGCCTACGGAACATAGAACCTCCTCCAAGAAGGAGGTTCTATGTTCGTCTGTATGCATTTTTATTTGTGCCGAGCCCTTTTTGATAAATCAACAATAATGTACAATTGTACACATTTCGAGCGAAATAGGCGGTTATGCCATTTTTGCGAAAAATAATTATTTAAAGAGATTTTGATTTCTTTAGTTGGTATGCTTGTTACTTTTTCACGCGAGAAAAGAGAGTGGAATCGATTTTATTTTTAGTATGAATATAGTTTAAAAGTTCGGAAAGTGTTAAAGGAAGTATTTTTATCGCGAAAAAATAAAAGGTTCGTAGAGGTACTAGGTACTGGGTGGTGGTAGGTACTGGTCCTAGTACATACGAGTATAATTAAGTTATTTATTATTGAATTGAATATACACCTAAATACCTATTCTGTGAATATATTTTAAGCATTTACCTGTTACCATTATTAATATCGAGCGAAAAACGGTTAAAATTCAGGATTGTTGTATGGGAGCCCCCCTTAAATTTTAATTTTATTCTGTTTTTAGTTGTATTTTTTGTTGTAGCGACAACAGAAATACATCATCTGTGAAAATTTCAGCTTTCTAGTTATAACGGTTCATGAGATACAGCCTGGAGACAGACAGACGGACAGCGGAGTCTTAGTAATAGGGTCCTGTTTTTACTCTTTGGGTACGGAACCCTAAAAATCAATAATAATGTAATAATACGTAATAATCGGTCAAGTACTAATCGGACTCGCGCACGGAGGGTTCCGTACTGTATGGGAGCCCCTTTTAAATATTTATTTTATTTTAATTTTAATATTTATTATTGAAGTGAATATACAACTAATTATTCTGTGAAAATTTCAAGCATCTACCTGTTACCATTATTAATATAGAGCGAAAAACGGCTAAAAAATCAGGTTTGTTGTATAGGAGCCCCCCTCAATTATTAATTTTATTCTGCTTTTAGTATTTGTTGTTATAGCGGCAACAGAAATACATCATCTGTGAAAATTTTAGCTTTCTAGCTGTATCGGTTCATGAGATACAACTTGGAGACAGATAGACAGACGGACAGCGGAGTCTTAGTAATAGGGTCCCGTTTTTACCCTTTGGTACGGAACCCTAAAAACGGTCTCTAAAACCAAAGTGGGTACAGTAGGTGGAGGAGGACGGATAAAAAAAATAGAACACGATAGGAATTAGTCGGATAATTAACTCAGCTCTTCATTATACCCGGTCTTGGTAGGAGTGTGTTCAGGCCGAATAAGTCGAGTTCCGTCTGAGATTATACGGCTCGAGGCTGCAGGCTGGCTTGCTGCCTAATAGTCTAGTGGCCATTACGGCTTCACAGCGGATCATGTGACGTATTCAGAATGACATGCTAAATGTAGAATGAATCCTTTTTTAGGGTTCTGTGTCCAAAAAATAAAAACAGGACCCTATTACTAAGACTTTGCTGTCCGTCCGTCTGCCCTCTGTCTTTGAGTTTGAATTTTACAGATGGTGTATTTTTGTTGCCGCTATAACAAAAAATACTATAAACAGAATAAAATTAATATTTATGTTATGTTCCCATATAACATACCTGATTTTTCGTCGTTTTTCGCTCGTTATATTAATAACGGTGACAGGTAGATGCTTGAAATATTCACAGAATATTATTTAGTAAAATAGGTATCCACTTCAAAAATAAATTAATATATTAAAATAAAATAAATATTTATGGGCGGCTCCCATACAAAAACGTAATTTTTTGCTCGATATTAAAAACGGCAACAGGAAAATGCTTTAAATATTCATAGAATAATGAAGTGTATATTCCCTTCAAAAATAAATAGTTAGAACAAAATATGTTAAGGGGGGGCTTCCATATGGTACGGAACCCTTCGTGCGCGAGTCCGACTCGCATTTGGCCGATTATTTAAGTAATAGCTCCTGTTATATGATTGACTAGTTTAGCACCAATAGATAGACCTTGAGTTTGTCTGTGCCTAGGATTAGACAGGTTCAAAGATACACTTTGACTTGCATTTGCCCCATGTATATATTCCTGTAGATAGGTAAGAAGTTCTGCAAGAGACTTATTGTTCTACGAGCATTACGCACAACAAAGACACTTTAGCAGACATATTTAGACAGTTTAAAATCATTATCACGAATATGCATAGAGTAATCTCAAATTTAATTTTACCAGAACAATCATAAAGATATCTAAGTACCTACATCACTACATAGTATAAAACAAAGTCGCTTCCCGCTGTCTGTCCCCATGTATGCTTATATCTTTAAAACTACGCAACGGATTTTGATGCGGTTTTTTTATTAGATAGAGTGATTCAATAGAAAGGTTTATAAGTATAATACCTACGCCTGTGCGAAGCCAGGGCGGGTCGCTAGTAGTCATATACTCCTCTTATAGAAATTCCCTGAGTCATTTGATAGTTGAATATTTTTTAACAATGTTTGTAGGAAGTTTTGTGTTTTCGCTAATATCTACCAAAAATTTGTACTTATACGACAACAAATTCAATTATGCACCGGAAAATAAAATCATGAACACAGAAAACAAAAAATAATTTTACTACTTACAACATTTTTACAAATCAAAACAAAAATCAGAAAGTAATATAGTGAAATCAATTAAATATTTAGCACGATTTATCAAGGTCATAAATATATGCATTATTATAAAATGATCGCATCATTTTCAAAGGAAATTTATGTGCAACTGATTTGGATTCATATTATCAGAAAAAAATCTTTGCATTTTTTTGGTGTTTAATAAATAGCTTCCGCAAAAAAATGTCAACATGTCGATATTCATTGATCAGACCAAAGCAAATATAAATTACTCCTGATCAAACAGTACACCAGTACTAATTTAAAGGATGCAATAACTTGACTTGATACAGTAGTTTATGCAACTGTCATATAATGAAGGGTATCAAAACACGAGTGTGAGTTTATAAAACGAGCGCAGCGAGTTTCATAATAGTTACGAGTGTTTTAATACCCGTGTTATATGCAGTTGCATACACTACTTTATCATCACTAATAAAAAAAAAATCTTAGGCCATTCTAAAATCTCGCGCAGGGCCAATCAGGAGCGAGCGCGCGATGTTATAATGAGATTTTACGATATCGATGTGGATATTATAACATCATGTGAAATTGCTTAAATTGAGTGTTTTGTTGTCTGCGCTATTATAACAGTAGTCATTATAAGACAAGTATTGGAAACATAAGTAGAATGTTACAACATTAGCGTAGATAAAATCTATTTCGTATTTGAACTCCATACAGTTTATACCACCTTAATTGTGTGCCTTTATATCAAAGCATCATATTCATACCCCATTCCATTCTATTGCATTGCACGTAATATATTATCTACTATAGTTACTCCTACTTTTGTATACAAAAGCGAATTATATCCAAATCTTAGTGATATTACCAAATTAGGTAAATTACACAATTCTCCATTACTATTATTATGAGGCTACATACGCACGCACAGTTATTCTAAAACACAAACAATGCTCTTGCCGGGAAATTCAATTAATTGAATTTTGTTGACAGTGCCAACAGCTCTGCGAAATTACTTGTGCATTTACGTGCACTGTGTAATGTAAATGTTCCTTAAAGGGGACTACACACGGGAATATTTTGCAGCAGAGCATTAATTATTGTTTCGTCGAAATTGATAAATCCAACTTCAGTCTTACAAAATTCGTACAGTTAGCTCAAATCAATGCAGGTACCTGTCCCATTTCTAGATTACTTTATTGGCTTGCTTCTGCCCGTGGCTTTGCCTGCATGATATTTTGTGTTTTGTTCAATTCCCGTCGGAAACTTATATTTGTCCAGGATAAAAAGTAGCATATACACTCTGCGACCTTAAAATTATATCCATGCCAAAAATCGATTATATCCTTTGCTCTGTTGCAGCGTGAAAGAGCAATAAACCAACAAACACACTTTCGGATTTATAACATTAGTAAGGATTTTTCAAAATCTCCAAACCGATTGCCATAAAATTTAAATAAAACCACCTCTATGCATTATTTACCATGCAAAAAAAAAATCATGAAAATCAATTCATTATTGGCGGAATAATCACGTAGCATACATACAAAATTGTACAGTCAAATTCTCCTTTTTGGAATAATAATACCACAGATTGAAACACTGACCTAAGTATACACACTTACAGCAACCTAGCTGCGTCATATGATTAGTATTATTCAGCCATCCCTTTTTGTATTATCGAAATCGTTATATTGATCAAATAGTTTAGAAACAAAAATATTACTTAGTTACAGAATTTGAATCAAACATTTGATAAAAGCTCTTTCTTAAAATGCCATCTACCTCAATCCTGTACCAATTGAGTCCAGATTCGAATCATCTCGACACAGTAGTCGTAAAATTGACGCGCGTTTCGTAAGCGTCAGTGGTTGCGAAAAGTACCCATCACCTTTATAGTGTTCACTGTACTTTATAGTTCCATTGGTTATTTATTCATCGAGATGGCACGGAATCAATTAGATTGATCAAACATGGAGGGCTTCTTCAGAGTAAGGTTTCCTTCAATTAATGGACTTACTTTCCAGGATTGCAGCATATTGATGAATATTTAACTATGTTACTTTTCTTTGGGATAATATTCTACTATGCGGTATTTCTAGTTATTATATTTTGTTATTACGCGAACTCCCTCAATCTATTAAAAGCACTATGTGGATGTCCTTGTTGAGAACAAATAATCTCTCTCAGGTTTTTCCTACAATGCTTCCTTAACCATTTCGTTGTATGCAGCTAATAAAATAATAAATTTAATATATATATCTAAGTCATCTATCTAAGTTACACAAAGCACCACCAATGCTTCAAGTGATTTATAACAGTAACTATAACTTAAAATGTTTAATTTAAAATTAGCCAAGCACAACGTTCCGATCTCCTTAATTCAATTGAGTAACATGAAAATTTCGAAATAAATCTTTTGGAACAAGGCACTTCTTAGTCCTTCTGAAATTAGAATTGGTAGTTTCTCAGTTCTTTTTTGCAAACTTTTATGCTTTCTTTTGCCTTTTAAACCGAGTTTCAAAAAGGAGGAGGCTCTATGTTCGTCTGTATGTATTTTTTTTTTGTGTGTGTTCATCGATAATTTCGCCAATTTTGAACCGAATCAATTTTTTTTTTAAAAGGAAATTTATTTAGGTACCCGAGATGGCCCCATATAAATAGTAGAGAAACTGGCTGAGCCGTTTTTGAAAAATCAACCATAATGTAAGCAATAAAAGCGAAATATGTATTCGAATTTTGTACACGATGGAAGACGGTTTTGCCATTTTTTGTTAAAAATAATTATACTTTAATAGGTATAGTATTAAAACGTGCATTTTTTTCTAATATTAAATTTTGTTAGTTTAGTTTGCATCGGCGGCGTCTCATATGGACAATTACAATTTATTTTATAGATAGTTTTAGGCGGTACCTATACATAAATTACATCATATTAGTCTACTAAAGTATATGTTATACCTATCATCTTTATTATATCCGTAATTCCGTACGGTGAATAAATGGGTACAGATCATCCAACGATGTTCTTGTTTTCTGAAGTTTTTCAAAGTCAGAGTACAAAGATAAGTAGGTATCTTTTACGGCTGCATGTCTCATGTTTGACCATAACGTTGCTTGCCATCGGGCAAAAAATGTCCGCGCCTCATTCTAATATGTCTGTGATCGACAAGTTTTCATATTTCACAAGGCTATGAAATTCCAAAACCATTTCGAGATATTTCGAAGCTGATCATTATGCATATTTTTCCAAAAATATGCATAAAAAATAACATTTAGGAAGATATTATGTAAAAACTCTCACCCAAGCCGTTCCAGGATTTACAGTAAAAGTTTAGTTGCCTTTGATAAATGATCGGCCAAGTGCGAGACAAACTCGCGCACGAAGGGTTCCGTATAGTGTGGAAGCCCCCTTAATATATTTTATTTTAATTTAATTATTTATATTTGAAAGGAATTTACAACTTAATATTCTGTGAATATTTCAAGAACCTTCCTGTTGTCGCTATTGATATCGAGCAAAAAATCACATTTCTTGTATGAAAGCCCCCCCTTTAAATATTAATTTTATTCTGTTTTTAGTATTTGTTGTTATGGCGGCAATAGAAATAATTCATCTGTGAAAATTTGAGCTTTCTTTCATGAGATTCAACCTGGTGACAGACAGACGGACAAACGGACAGACGGACAGCGGAGTCTTAGTAATAGGGTCCCGTTTTTACCCTTTGGGTACCCTAAAAACTAGCAATATAAAATGACATTTAACACTGACAGCTAACACTTTAATGTTTATGTAACATACGAGATACTTTTGCAAGATCCTTTTAAAATTCAAATGGGTTCTTCCACCAAATGCTAAGGAACCCAGCTGACTGACTCCGGGGTATTGTTGTACACCACCATGATAGCGTAATACCAAAAATTCAATTGTTAGAAAGTAATTACATTTTTCGCGCTGACTTCCCGGGCTGTTTGTGGTGATTGGTTGATTAGCACTGACAGTGACAGCAACGCTAGCACCTAATTTTTTTGGAATGTCGCTTCAGTATTATTGTTTTTAATTCCTTGATTTTGCAGTTACGTCTTTCTAGAATAATCTCATTTTCAAAAATGTATTTTTCCAAAAATATAGGTCATTTTGGAAAAATAGAAAATACATACTCTTCTTGTTTTACAAAATACGCTTTCAGAAAATAAGTAAATATAATAAAGCGGAGCAGTATAAACGGCGCAAATATGCTAACCTCGGCAGAGGTTACATATTTGAGCCATTTGGAGTTGAGACATTGGGTCCGTGGGGGCCGAGAGCTCATCTTGTTTTCAAGTCTTTCTGAGCGTCTGGTGAACGCGACGTGTGACCAAAGTGCTGGTGTTTATTTGGCTCAACGTATTAGCATTGCCATTCTGCTTGGCGTTTGCTCGCCAGCATGCTGGGCACGCTGCCAACTGGCAGTGGGCTTGAGCATCTGGATTATCTTTAGACCTTCAAGGGTCTGTGGATGATCCAATTGCTTGTTATGTAGTAGTAGCTTATGAAGTTTTAGATTATATAAGTCTTGTATTTAGTGTTAGTTAACAAAGGCACTATAAAAAAAAATATTTTGAAATGTTGTCAATTTATAACGAATCAATGGCGGACATATTAGGATGAGGCGCCAGTTTTCATATTCATATATACAAGTACAATTCATTTGTGCAGTTAACAAAATCAATATAAAACCAAGGACTATAAAGGACATATTCATATTGAGAATAGTACCAATTTAGAAATCAGGGAGAAACGAAATAGAATCCAAGGTTAATGCGAGAACAGAATCTAACTCGGCTTAAACCGATCGCTGGACTTAACGTTATTTAGTTTAGTATACTCCAGTAACCCAGTTTGTAAGCGCATATTAAATTAAACTGTACTACGCGGATAAAGATAACATGGAACAAGCAAATGGAAACTTGGACAGATAAAGCTATGGAGAGTATCTATTAAAATAATATTTGTAACATAATACTCAAGAAATTCTAAGCAATGTGAAGATTTTACAACCAAGTTATCTTGGTTATCTATTATCGTTTTAGATTTAAGCACTTAGTAACTAAATGATTAGAATTGACTTGACATAAAACATTTTTCAATAGTAAGAAAATATTAACACTAATAAATTAGTTGACAAATAGAATCTGATAAGTTTGTTGGCTTGTTCCTCTTTCACGCAGCTACGGAGTAACGGATTGATTTGATTTTTGGCATGGACATGGTTTGAAAGACGTAGTTTATTTTTTATCCCGGAATTAGGATCCCTTGGGATAGAACAAAAATCAAAATATTGCGGGGGCGGAGCTACGAGCAAAATCAAGTAGTAGATATTTTAAAGTCGATTTTGTATGAAATCTATATGATACTACAAATAATAACAATACAAGGTCAATTAATCCATCCATTAAAAAGAGATAAAACTTATGTAATTATGTATTTTGTAGTGTTTTGGAACCTTCTTACAACGCTGAGTTGTGATCAATTTCGTGGCAATCTACAGATGCTTGCTAGTACACTACATTTTGTATTAGTCTGTACGACTCCTTTTGTTAATCTCTCTTTGCTATGAAAATAAATGTTCTTTCTTCCTGTTTTATTTCACTAACAAATACCAACATACAAAAACAGAATGTGACACAGTCATAACCAAAACAAATAGATCTAAAATCCTCTCCTTACCACTCCTGTTCTATAGAGTTCTGAAGCAAGGAAAGAAGCGTATTGTCGACTCGGGGCGTAACGTTGGGTAAACA
This sequence comes from Hypomecis atomaria, assembly GCA_964007245.1. Classification (NCBI taxonomy): domain Eukaryota; kingdom Metazoa; phylum Arthropoda; class Insecta; order Lepidoptera; family Geometridae; genus Hypomecis; species Hypomecis atomaria. Next base: position 16,542,972 of record OZ023291.1, read on the forward strand.
CCTACAAGTAGGGAAAATATTGATGCCGAGCGCATATAATCTCTGGGCCGTTTGCATAATGTCAATAGAACGGTTTATTAAAAGTTTCTATGCTCCTCCTGCTAGAGCCTCCTGGACTAAATTTCTTGAGCAGGTTACTCGTTTTCTAAAGTGATTTTCGATAAGGGTCTTATTGAAAAGTTTTATGGGAAACTCTCTGGTCATTGTTTCGAAATTTTGGTACATTTAATGTTTTGTCATTTTAAGTTGAGCCATGTTGTGTTGTATGTGTTGTTTTAACCTATTTTTTTATTAGTTATGCTCTTTTTGGAATAGTTACTTTGCGTCTTGTCTTCGTCTCGCTTCCTAATTTGAAATCAAGATTTAAAATTGGTTGATTGGCACTGACAGTGACAGCAACGCTAGCACCTATTTTTTTTTTCGAATTTCGCTTCAGTAATATTGTTTTTAATTCCTATGTTTTGCAATTACGTCCTTATAGAAAAAGCTCATTTTCAAAAATCTATTATATAAAAATAAAGGTCATTTTGGAAAAAAATCAGTTGCCTAGCTATCATGGTTCATGATATAAAGCCCGGTGACAGACAGACGGACAGACGGACAGACGGACAGACGGACAGTCGGACAGACGGACAGACTAACATCGATGTCTTAGTATAAGGGTCCCGTTTTTACCCTTTGGGTACGGAACCCTAAAAATTGAAAATACGTACTTATATCTTGTATCTATCTGCGGTTAAATTATAAAAGGAAAAAATAAAGAAAGCAATTGATAAAACCAGCACGTAATGTAAGTACATACTTTAAGTTTTAGTAAATTTAATTTAATAGGTAGTCTAAATTGCTTTTCTAAATTTATTTTTGTTATGTATATTTTTTTTACTGCTGCAGATTGTAACGGGAAAAGCCATTGGCTCTAAGATACAGGTTTTAACTAGTTCAAAGCCAATAGACAAGTGTATGTGGTTAAAGTTGTTTTAAGGAAAATAATTTATTTATTATTAATTTCTTCGAGTTGATAGGTATTTCATATGTATCAATAAAATAAAAATGTAACTGATAAAAATATAATTAAATTTCTCAAAATAATGTAATACCTTACACCTTTAAGGAGCAAGTCATAAAATTTTATTTATCGCAGTTGCCTCCATGTTAGAAAGTCATTTCTAGTTAATTTATCATATTTATTTATTATTAAATTTATTAAATTGTATGTAGCATTTTTATTATTTATTTTTATTTTAGTATTTGTATGTGTTTCAATTTTTTATTATTGTATTATTTGAATGTACATGTGTATATTGATATGTATGTATATATTTTGTAAAAGTATTTATGACTCTTTATTCAAGTATTCTTTAATTTGTTTCAATTAATTTCGCTATTATTGTACACCCCGTCCCTTACCTTCCTCTATAATCCTTGCCTCTCTTAATCAGGTTGCCTGGAAGAGATCGCTCTAAGCGATAAGGCCGCCGATTGTCGCACTATTATAATTATATTGTACTCTTTTATTGTAATATTTTCGATTGTGTGAACAATAAAGCGTTTCTATTATATTCTATTCTATTCTTTAAGCCGTGGTGGTCTAGTGGTAGTGACACCCGCCTAACAATCGTGAGGTGGTAGCAGTTCAAATCCCGGACCCGTATCAATTAGTTCTTTGTAATTTATGTTCGGATTTTCACACCACTGGCTTTTCAGTGAAGGAAACCATCGTGAGGAAACCTGCATAATGTCTTCAGAAGAAATTCGATGGCGTATGTAAATCCACCAACCCGCACTGGGCCAGCGTGGTGAATATGTCCCTATCAACCTTCTTGGGTAGGACTATTCAAAAGGCTGGTACCACAGAAGAGAGAGCAGGCTGGTACAGTATACCTTTTAACAAAAAGGCAAAGTCAATGTCAGCTACTGACAATGGACAGAAAATACGAATACCAAAAGCAAATACACACAAAAGCTACATTTTCCATCCTTCCCCAAACAATACAGACAGACGCAACCATTACAAAATTTAATATGGACCTAACATATTTGTATTGTACCTATGGAAGGCATAATATGTACTCGTACCTACCATCATAAAGGTTGACGCATGTATTTGAGGCCAAAGACAACAATAAGTAAAAAAACAAAAGCAGTAAGCGCACTTTTTTTCGTTAAAATTTTAAATTTAGAATACCTACTGTTGAATTATTATTCTCAACGATAAATATCTTTAACTAGCTGCTGCATCCTGGCTTCACCCGGTTACGGATGAATTATAGCTATACCTAAAGAAACCTTCTAGAAGAAATGTTCTAAAAGATAATGAAAACCACAATGCAATCTTTTGTCTAGTTTGGAAGATATACTCGTAAGCGGATACACAGACAGACACATAAAAATAGCGGTTTTGCTTTATACTATGTAGTGACTAAAACTACGACTACGAAAATCTATAATTTCGTAAATATTTAAAATCTAAAAATGCTGTGGTTTTTAGGTAAGTATATTTGTACAAATCTTACTTATTAAAAACCCACAGGGTGTATAAGTTAAAAGTTGCGTACAGAAGCTTTATTTTTAATTGAAACTTTAAAGCTTAGCATAGAAACGACTATGCGTAGTTGCGTAAATCGTTACGAGACGAGATGATCTGTCGTGAGAACAGGATAGCGAAATAAGTGATTCAAAACCTCTGTTTTCATCGATTCAAAACTTCAGCTGTGGGATTTTAACACAATTAGGTCGACGTGTATGTAACTTACATGTAATGGCATCTAAGGTAACTAAATTAACCATCTTCCAAGGGTCGTAACGTAATGAAAATTGGCAGCTGTATGTAGTCCTGATGACAATACAATAATATGGTAATGTCGAACTAATCTGATGAAGGAGCCGGAAAATATGAACTGGAACTTCATGATGGAAAATCGTATCGTAGTCGTGTCTGCACTTGTGAGAAAGGCCACGTAATTGACTTTGAACACGATTAGGTTTCAAGGTCTGATGATGAAGCCGGAAGATAGGCACTGGCATTCCATGAAGGAATATTGTATCATAATCGTGTTTGCACTTGTGAGAAAGGCCACGTAATGGACTCAGCGTGTTTTTCTAGTGTATTCTTAACTATTAATTTATTTCAGTCTGCGTTCGTATGCGATACGGTGATATGAATGTGCACTAACGTTTAAAAGCAGTAAAAGTACCACAGACTTGCTCACGAATGCACGCGGCTCGCAATATGATTCTGTACAGATGAATGGCCGCGACTGAGTAGCAATTAGATTGGGTAAACACAGCCGAAATAGTGCGGGAGTCGTTGTTAGTTTTAATCACTACTTACTTTCACTAACTATTTCTGTGCTTTAAAGAGGGGTATGCTAGGTGTCTCTCTGCGAGATCGAATCAGAAATGAGGAGTACCGCAGACGAACCAAAGTTACCGACATAGCCCAGCGGATTAGCAAATGAAACTGGCAGTGAGTTCGTTAGCACATAGTTCGAAGAACTCGAATGGATACCACGGACCAGCAAGCGCTGCGTAGGACGTCCACTGTCATTAATATTTTGTAAACATACCTAACCTAACAATTTTTTTTTTCCTGACTTAACCTAACCATAGCCGAACCATGATACAGTTTGAAGATTAATTACTAATTTTGTTTGTGATTTAATTTGGTTTTTGAATGGTACCCTTAACTTATATGACTACGACAAAGCGGAAATACACTAAATATTTATTCAAAACAAGAATTTGAAGATGAACTTCCGCAAAGTAACGCCTGAATCAATAAAATAAACTACTACTTGTAACTATTTCATATGCAGCGAAAACGAGAGAGAACTAACACAAATGTATGAAATCTGCTATGGACGTATGCAGGTTGCTTCGGGTTTTCCTTCACCGAAAAGCCAGCAGTCTGAAATTCCGTACATAAATTTCAAAGAACTCATTGGAACGGGACCGGGATTTGAACCCATGATCTCACGATTGTAATTCAGGTGTCACTACCATTCATAATCATCATGAGCCTGTGTCGAGCCCACTGAGGGATACAGGCATCCTTTCTTACATGTCCATGCCATTGATCCCTATCTTAGGCTAATCTCATCCACACATTTCCTGCGATGGGGCTGGTGGTCTGCCTATATAACGCTTATGTGCTATTGGGAGCCACTCAGTCAGGGATTTACTCCACCGGGCGTCAACACGCTTAGCCACGTATCTACCTAGCAGCGACACTTGAGTATCGTAATACGGATCCTACTCGTAACTTCTGTGACTTTCGTCTTTTGTCGGATTTCCGTGTTTCGAACTCTTATAAACTAATACAGTGGTATTAGTTTATAAGAGTTCGAAAGTAGTTAGTAATTCAAATCTGCCATCATCTTCATAGCTATCAGATTGAGCAAACACAAGCGAAACCGCTCGAATGGAACAATATGAGAAAGGGTTGCGCTGGCACACAAACAAAGGCTCAGGGATGCCAGATTCGTGATAATGAAACCGGATGAGCGACTCGCCCATTCGTATCTACGTATTTGACGAGAAAGGGATATTATAGTTCGGTTCGGGGAACTTTTGAAGCTGTTGAAAAGTCTCGTCTTATTTGGGTATACACAATACAGCAACACTAAATATCATATTATTACATTATGAAACATAGACCAAAGAATATCAAAAGTAATAATTATTTTACGCAAAAATGGTACCACCGTCAAAAGAATTCGATAGTTTGCATTGAGCTATATTACTTACGCTGCTAGTAATAATAGTTCAATGAAAGTTTGTACGAATCGTTGTAACATCCAAGTAAATAGGAATGTTTCCTGGGTATAAAAATCATTATTAGTCCGTCAGTTAGATTTTTAAAAAATATTGAACACGTATTTTTTAGGGTTCCGTACCCAAAGGGTAAAAACGGGACCCTATTACTAAGACTTCGATGTCCGTCTGTCCGTCTGTTACCGGGCTGTATCTCATGAACCATGATAGCTAGGCTGGCGGCTGGCGATGGTCATGATAATGAAAACTTGGAATATCTAAAGACTATCAGCTATTGAACGTCGTGCCGTGCGGAAAATCGGGGATAGTAAGCTTATCTCTTCCAAATTAAAAAGCCTGGAACACAGGCGTAAAGTAGGGTGTTTGGAAATTTTGTATAGGCTCCATTTCGGCGAGTGTGTGCTCGAACTCCACAACCTGATTCTTTCATCTCCTTTTCACAACAGAACAAGCCGGAAGTCGCATAAATACCATCCCTACATAGTCGACGTACGCCGAATGTCCTGCCTCCGTCATTGTTTCCTGACAATAACATCTGGATATTTTCAAGTCAAGAGTGAATAGGTATTTTCTAAGTCTACATACTAGGCTACAACTTCGCTTTCCATCAGGCGAGTTGGTGGCCAAATATAACCCTATTCTACATTAAAAAAAAACAAGTTTTTTCATTATTTAAAGCCGATTTATGTTTCAAAGTCAAGCAATATCTTCTGGGCTCAAATCTTTAAGAGCCAGTCCTTCTAACCTACTTTCACCCCAAACTTCTGGTATATATCGTACCACTGTCACTTTCTGGGTAACGTTTTTTGCCAACCTATCACTCATTAGTGTTGAGCTGATTGTGACCACTACTTTATCGACAGTTTATCTAAATTTATTTTTATGCAGTAATTCAGATGGATAAATTAAATGTTTAGAGGCCTGTAGAATAAAAAAATTATAGTAAATTATAACCCACATGCTGACCCTGCGAACTTAGTTTCACGCGATATCTTTATAAATTATAGCCTATGTGTTATTCTGATGTATAAGCATTATTATTGCAAAGTTTCATCTCAATCCGTTCTGTAGATTTTGCGTAAAAGAGTAACAAACAAACATACCTATATACTCACAAACTTTCGCGTTTATAATACGAGTATTAGTAGGATGTTATGTGTAAAATGAGACGTGTTGTGTTTTAGTTCACTAACTCTAGCAAAATAGGTTTATGGAAGTTTTTGAAACGAGATTACCTAATTATATTGCACTTTTTGAAACGAGATTAAAATCAAAGAGCTGCATAATCGTTGCGATATTAAAAGCCTTTTGTTCTCGTATCATTGATCACTTCGTTTGAGATTCTCATACAAACCAGTGAACGGGGAGCGATTGACTATTATTTTTCAATTCAACATAATGGGGCGTGTAATGAATGGTTAAAATATTTTCAGGTTATTTTGAACTCTGCAACACAGTGGTTAAAGTTTAAAATGACCGAAATGCAACTCAAACTCTGTGCACTTAAGAAATCCAGGGCTACTTTAGGGCCGGTGAAATGAAATTTTAAACAAAACTGATATAAATATTTGTGAAGAAGATAATTTTATTGACCAAATATTTTTGGTAGCATCCTTTTACAAACAGATTTGAGCATCTAAATAACTAAAAATTGTGTATAAATAAGTAGGAAACAACAAGTTGATCTTAATTAATTCTTTCTTCTAGAATAAAAATGAAGAGTAGTTTAGGTTATAAAAGTAAAACGAGTATATACCTATTTATGATAATGTTCGGTGAAAGGACAGCATTATTTTTCGATTCAGCATCGAAATATTGTCGTTTTCTTATTGGTCTTTTCTTATATTGTGTTTTGTGCTGTTTTACTGACTTCCAAAAAATACATACAGACAAACACATTACCTTCTACTATTTTCGTCTGTATGTTTTTTTTTTGTGTAGGTTCATTGTTATTTTTGTAATTTATGATCCGATTTAAAAATAAAAAAATTCGCAAGAATAGGTATACCTACTTCCGAGGTGGTCCCATAATTTTTTTTTCGAAATCATTTGAGCCATTTTTGATACATCAACAATAATAGGCTTGTTTACTAAAAAAATATAATTAGTCCGTCAAATAGATTGTCAAAAAATATAAGACACGTATTTTTTCATTCGTTTATTTAACAAAAATTGATGAAGATATGGCCCGGTAATCTTGTAGGACAGAACCAAATTGAGCTAGATTAGAAATTATTATCTCGTAAACGATAAAATAGTATTAAAAATTTGCGCTATAAATTAACTTAATTAAGTTTATTAATAATCTATTATCTTAAAGATAATTATTTATCTGGATTACCGCATTACAGCATTCGGATTACCTTTAGACCTTCAAAGGCTAGCTACATGCTTGCAACGCTAACACAATGAAGGCTCTGATAGGTTGTTCTTTGCCGACATTTTTAATAAGTAATCCATAGCTGCTAAACATTAAACCGCTTAAATACCAGGAAAGACGATAAGTAATGCTCCAACGTAAAAACAAATGTAACCAACACTTTTGGCACTCGCTCGTACTAACCGATAATATGCCTACATAATGCCTACATAATGCGGACCACTAGGGATTGGAATACCCCTTTATAACTCCGTCATTGTTTCCTGATAATTACAATCTGGATGTCTTTAAGCCAATAGTGAAAAGGTATCTTCTAGGTCTACATACTCTATCTTTGGCTCCAACTTTGCTTTCTATCAGGCTAGTTTGAGGTCATATGTAGCCCAATTATCTCTAGCCATATCGACTAAAGTACTTGAACTTCAATCTCCACACAATTCCTATCACATAATCGAATTTCCCCATCCATCATCCCAGCTGCAGGCTCCAGCGAACTAAGGAGGAGAGACAAGACTAATTATCGAGCTCTACACAATAGCATTCACGTCTGACTAAGTTGAAATTTCAATTTGTCATAGAAAGTATTAAGGCGACGGACGGTACAAAAGCCGGCTTGTCTCTGCTGGGGTGAGACGGAGTTGCTTGAAATTGTGTTTTTGTCTCTTCTACGTTGCAGTTATTAAGTTCGTTGCAGAAAATTATACTCAATTATTTAGGTTTCTATCGCACTTAATTAAGACTCATTAGTTATGAGTAATAAAAATAAGAATAATTTATTTCGTGACCATAATGTTGTTCCTTAAGCTAATATTACTTAAATAAACTAGATTATTTATTACTTAAGATATTTAAATATATGCATTACTTAAAAATTTGTTATTAATTAAATGAAATTAAAATCAAATTAAGTTAGGTACATATTTTAGGGTTCATTATAAAATTCATCAAATAGGGTTAGTTATAAATTGTAAAAGTATCTATATTTAAGCAAACATTTTTTACTTAATCGTTTTTAGCTAGTTGTGAAGCACTAGCTTCCACGGTAGGTTTCCCTGTGTTTGTGGAAGCTAGTTCTCTTCAGGGATGATTTAGAACAGGAAGTTAGTAGGAGTGAATGATTAATAGTGATTGCTGGCGAGTATTTGCAAGAGTTGTATGATCACAATAATAATTATTATATATAGTTCAAGTCACGGTTTCAATATGACTAATAATATTTGTACGCCATCACTTAAGCGACTTGCATCAACCACGTTCTTACGGGCTTGATAGATTGATTGATAGATTGTCTTTCTACTTGAGTTTCTGGCGTATGTATGGTAAGTAAGTAAGTAAGTAAGTTCGTATATGCCAGGTGGCTAGCCCTGGTGTCTGAGTTTCTAGGCCGCCTGAAGGCCTCCGACATGGCTAAACGGTTGAAACAACCGGGGCCTACAATTTAACGTGTCATCCGAGCCACGGTAGCGCTCAGTTGGAAAATGCCACCCGCGGTCGGTATGTATGGTTTCCAATTGAGACTTATTTCATAAATTATTATTTTTTTATCGGGCAAAAGTGCCTTTATTAACTACAACAAAACTACACTACTATTACATAAAAAGCATTGGATCATCCTCAGACCTTTGAAGGTCTAAAGGTAATCCAAATGCTGTAATGCGGTAATCCAGATAATTAATTATCTTTAAGATAATAGATTATTAATTACCTTAATTAAGTTAATTTAAAGCGCAAATTTTTAATAATATTTTATCGTTTACGAGATAATAATTTCTAATCTAGCTCAAATTGGTTCTATCCTACAAGGCCCTTACTCTTAGCGACTAATTTGAATAAGTATTAAAGATGACCGTTGAATACATACTTACGAAAATCTACGGCCATTTAGATTAAAAAAAAAAAAAAATTCAAAAAGTATTTATTTACAAAAGCACATCAAGTTTTCGGAGGTTCTAGCTGCCAAACTGGGTGTAGGGAACCCGTGTTTTGGAAACTAGTTCCTACTCAAGGAACAATATTTTGTTGTGTACATATTTATTTAGATTTTTGCTTTTATTTTGAACATTAGAGAGATAGATGCAGTGTACTCGTATGCACTGAGTAATATATTTGAAAAGTAATTTAGCAAAAATTCAAAAAGCCATTTTATCATGGAATTATACCATAATAATATACATCCTTTGGTCATGGCACGCTTCATCAACTGCAGAGAGCGCCTTTAGGAGGTATGTACTATATACATCCGTTTCATGGCGTCACGCAACTGAAAGCCACGTTTCATTTGCATTTTGATTAAAAAGAGGCGTCTGACAGACGTGCGCTGACGTCTGGTGGACTGTACTGCAGCTAGAATACCTTGGCATACTTACTTATTATACTTACGTACTCGTTTTGATACTGCATGTAATTTTATTGCTAGACTAGTAAGAACTATGAGCGGTTGAAGCATAAATGAGAAGTCATAAAATACAAGAAAAACTTGGAAACACAGTGTCACATAATGAACTTCGAATGTATACGGAACTTTGACAGATTGTAGCTTCGACAAGATCTTTGAATATAACTGATTGCTGGATCGTTATATTGAATTTCAAGTACTTGCAGTTATTATCCGCTGTTTGCCAAAAAACAAAGATCATAAATTGATTTAAAATTCTTGCCACCAAATACTGAAAGAATTCACTTCAAGTTTGAACACGGCAGCTGGATCGGTCCAGAATGTGAAGTGCATCTAATATGACACTTATATGAATACCGCGTTTCGACTTTTATCGGTTTTATATCGGAATCCGATAAACGTTTCATTGATGCATTCTACGAATATTTGCCTTTTATTTTTGTATGTTTGCTCTTAGAGATAGAGTTTTAAAAGCTGGAAGAATATTTGCATTTCAATCGGTTTTTAGCTGCTACATATTTTTCTTATCATGTTGAGAGTTAGAACGATTTGTTCAAAAGCTCACTATTGAAATATTTTGCAAAGAAAACCAATACAAAACCCATCAGCTCTAATATTTAGAAAGGTATTGTAAATCTTCAACCATTTACTTGACTAAGAATCCAACTCAGGGTTCCGAAGTCTACTGTACAAGTGTACTAAAAATGATGTACATAATATGAAAAAACAAATAGAACGACAGAGTAGATTTTGTTTTATTTGCAAAAAAATATCCATATTTTTTATGTTTTATGTATAAGAAGTATTGTTACCATTCCAAAATGAAGTATTAACAAATACACTGATAAAACCCGTGCTGTGGGATGCCGTGGTGGTCCAGTGGTAGAGACACCCGTCTTACAATCTTGGGATCGTGGTTTCCAATCCCAGTCCCGTATTATGAGTTTATCTGAATGTATGTAGGTACGGTATTTCACACCACTGGCTTCTTGGTGAAGGAAAACATCGTGAGGCAAACTGCAAACGTCCGTAGAAGAAATTTGATGGCGTACACGTATGTGAATCCTCCAACCACCACTGTGCCAGCGTGGTGGATACAGCCCAGTCACATTTCGTGGGTAGGCCTACGTCCTGCTACTATAAGAAAGGCTGATACAGGTACACTGATAAAATATATATCAATATTGCTCCGACTTGTCGGTACATAGAAGTAGCCTTCGTGAAGTGATATTGGACTAAGTAAAAATAGAAAATATCGTGTTCAAGACGAGGTACGCCCGAAGTGCATCTCGATAAGTGCTGAGGGCAGCGATGGTTTCTGTTACATTCTCAGACGAAATCTAATTTACTTTTCAAACTTTTACAGTTCAGTCTAGACTCGGAAACCGAAAATACTTTTAGTTTGCTACAAGCCTTCACTTACAACGTCCGATCTATGCCACTGCTAAACGATAATTCTTGAGTGCAAGAAAAACTAATTGATGTTTACGGAACCACGTAGAAAACACAGCGTAGAACGTCCACCGGCATGAGGGATAAACGACCTGATCAAGACCCCAGTAATACGCTAAAATCTAAACGGCAAGGAAGGACCCGCCGCCCTGCCTACCTGTCTCAGTTCCCTTTATCGTCTACCCCCGCACCCCTGTACCGCGCAGGCGGGGACTGAGTTAAGCGGTCGGATTATAGACGCAGACGGCTCCCAATCTAAATCGTCACCTACCAATTCGAAGACTGGCCGTCCCGATTTTGCATCCCTTCGCCTTTAACGTTCCCAAAAAAAAACGCAAAACGCTGCCCCGCTCGCACAAGAACATACTTTTAACGCATGCTCTCGCCCCCACTCGGTCCCGTGACTATGCATACGTTCTAATTTCATTTTATCATTCATTGATTTATTCAGCTTTTGGTACCTACACTTAGCGGCGTCATTTCCATACATTAAAATTTCAACCTTTCATAATAAATTAGCCTTGTTACAATTTTTAAGAGCTTAATCTTTGAGTGTCTTTGAGATTTTACCTTTGAGCAAGTATCTAGTTTTAATGAATTAATAGATAGAGCTCTTGATCTCCCAATAAATAAGCAGGGGAACATTGCAGCGGTTAAAAATAATTAGAGCGTTTCAAAAATTGGGCTGTAGATCGGATCCTGTGGGTGGATATCTTTCGAGCGGCACCGACGGATCGGTGTTTCGTTTCAATTAGCCTCCGCGTGTCGTATAAAACAGTTTGTTTTCGCCGCATACGGTTACTTTAGCGGTCTTTTTGTGAAAGGTTCTTTTGTAGAAAACGAATATTGGACGGTTTTCGGGGATGCGATAGTTAGGTGTTTGTCTTGCTGTTTCTGCGTCGAAATAGAGTGCTTTTATAAAAAGTAGAAAGATAAAGGATTAGGTTTGTGAAACTTTTCTGTTTTTAACCCACGAAACGGAGAAAACACAGAATACAGTAAAATACATCGAAAGGAAAAAAGAAATAACTTTATAGTCCAACAAAGAGCGGATTCATTGCTTATAGCAATCTCTTCCAGGTAACTCTTTCATCTAGAGAGGAATTAATAAAAATAGGAATAAACGAGGTCAGTGGCAAAGTAGAAAGAAATGGCAGACAACGATTCGGGCGAACTAATCGGAGTCGGTTGTGCTGTTTTGGCGAAAAATAAGTCATAAGTTTTTTATTGATAAAATGGCAATTTACACGTCAAATTATAATAAATAATAATAATAAATTTATTCGACCAAAACAATGTTTACATATTGCATCTTAGTTAAGCTAGAATAATTGAACACAAAATTATAAAAGGTATCTGTTGCCGAACTAGGCCGGAGCCTGTGTTTCAGCTTACAGCGCCCTCCCCCCTATTTGCACTGGTTTTCCAGCTATACATATCAAAAATAAGACTAATTTAATGTATACATATTACATAGTAAGCAAATTAAATTAATTTAGAAAGACGGTACTTACATAATTATTACCTAAACTATTTCTAAGCCATTCAAAGGTTAAGCATGATTACAATAAGTTTATATATGTATATATAAATATAAATGCATGAACAAATTAAAAAAACAATAACGCAAACATGCGTTTTACGTAATTGTTCGACCTGCTCATTGATTGTCGGGGGTAGTTACTTGTATTTATCCCAAAAGCAGGTAGGCAGGGAATATCCGTTTATCAATTTTACATAATCATTCGGAAATTACACTTTACACAAGTTACAAAAAACCCTACATAAAAGAAAAAGAAAATAAAGATTAATATAAGATATACACAACTATTAGTACTTATATATACATAAACATTGAATACAATGATGTAATGAATTTGGAATTACAATCATTAGTTATAACTTCAATAATAATGGAAAATTAAATGATAATAATGCACACAATGTCATAAAAAATTCAAGTAAATAAAATTAATAATCAAAATACGAATGTCAAAATAAATGCGAATAAAAATTCAATTTATAATCATGTCAAACATTTAAAAAATTCATCGTACCTGTAAAAAGATTGCTCGACAAAACCATTTTTTTAATTTAATTTTAAAATACTGTAGGCTTATCGCGGACGTTATTTCTAGAGGTAAGTTGTTATACACGGTAGGAGCCATGACATGAGTCAACTTAGAGGACTTTTCGAGGGAGTGGGGGACGGCCTGCAGCTTGTGCTTGTCCCGGGTGGGATACCTGTGCGCGGAGCCCCGCTCTGGATACGCAGCCAGGTTCGCCCTTGCATACACTGCCACCTGATAAATCAGGATGCCGGTAAGTGTCAGGATTCCCAGTTTCTTGAAATATGGGCGAGCTGGAGCGTCCCATGCTAAGCGCGCGATGCACCGCACTGCACGCTTTTGCATAATGAACGCTCCCTCCCAATCCGCGGCTCTAGCCCATATTTCTGCTCCATACTGCAGCTGCGAGTGCACTGTGGCGAAGTAGCAAGTTCGTGCAACATCTTGTGGAACTACTTTTGCCACCCGGCTTAAAGCGAAGCATGCGCTTCCCAGCCTACCACAGACTTTGTCTAAATGAGCGTCCCACTTCAAGCCTCGGTCGATCTCATACCCTAAGAACGTAGTCGTACTCCGCTCCTCAATTCTCACTCCATCCACCAGTACAGATAAAGGTCTTACGGCCTTACCCGACAGACTAAATTGGACGAAGTGAGTCTTCGATATGTTCAGAGCGAGACCGTTCGTGTGGAACCACTCAGACAGCTGGAGGGCCGTGTCGTTCAATAAGTATTGGCAGTATGTATCTATCTATATTTATACCTGTCTATCACTTGATCATTGTACTTACTGTACCGGCCTCACTAGTCCACTGCCAAACTTAGCCTCACCCACGAAGAGCGATTGAGCCATACCCACCACGCTGGTCCAGACCTAGTTGGTAGATTCACATATGCCGTCTATTTTCTTCTACGGATGTATGCAAGCTTTATCAAGATACATAAAAAAAATTGATTCGTAAATCCGTACATAAATTGATTTGGAACCGAGTTTGAACCCACGCCGCAGGCTTGTAAAGCGAGATTTATCCCACTAGACCGCTAAAGTACGCAGTTATTTACAACAAATATTGAAGATGCATATTGAAATATTACACAAGAGCTGTCAACACCAGCTTATTATTTCACATGAGAATAAAATTAAAGGCGCACCCCTATTGTCGGCCGCCCTACACTAACGTGTCAAAATGTGATATTTGAAAGCACGCTATCTTCGTAGCTTTTGTCTCATCGGGACAAAAAGATGCTAAAGTTATGATGACGAGACATTTTGATGTTATTATAATTCTGTATTTAAAAGCTTGCTGAGTGACGCTTCTAAAAGTACCAAACGTTTCGAACTGCTGTGGATATTGATATTTCACTAGGTATATGAATATGAAGCGCTCGTAGCGTAGTTTAATTTAGCGCAGTAGAAAATTGCGGGTAGATTATAAAATCTCCTACTTGTATTCAAAATATTTTTTCTCTGCATGTACCTAATTCTTCAAAAATAGAATAGAAATCAACTTGCATAATAGTAAGTACATCGTAATCCGGAGCCTCATTGTGTAAACGCTCTGGCGTTCGGCTTCGCTTTTCCTCCCGCTCGCTCTCGTGGCGTGAGTAACTGGCGCAAGCAGGAGAAAAAGCGAAGCCGAACCTCAGAGCGCTTACGCAATAAGGCCCCAGGACCTCTCTTCATCTTATCGGTGGACATTCTACTACGTGGAAATGTCATGGTGATATTTTTAAAGTTGATATCAAAAAGATCCGATAAAAATCCCTAATGGAAGATAACATATCAAGTTCGCGAGTAGAGACCATTTAGCGACAAACGCAGCGTAGGACGTCCATCCCACAAAGTGACCAGATTTTTTTTTGAATAGGTTTGCATTTGAACACATACTGCCTGATAACCTCAGGATCGCGCTACCAACCGGTCTTATTGGTAACCTTTAGGGAGGCCTACGTTCAGCAGTTGACGTACTATGGCTGAAACAACGACGATGAATACCTACTGAAGCAGAAATCTGGTTCTTTCTGCAATTTTAAAGCTAAAATATTATTCTCAAATAATACTAAAAAGTTGTGTTTCCAAAGCGAGCCTCTCCATCATCATCCATCCGATAGTCGAAAATCCCAACAGAATTTCAATTTTAGCCAAACTTTTTTAGAGCTCCGAGCAGCAATGCATTCGAGACATGCAAAATTGATTCGGTTGCAGTGTTACCAACTCTACGGTTTTAACCGTAGATTTACTGTTTTCACATTGATGACCCTGTTTTTTGTTTCACTCCTAATTTCACTGTTTTCCAATTAGTGATCAGCGCCACCTGATTACACTAAAGTAAGTTCGTATAGTGGCTAGCCCTGGTGTCAGAGTTTTTAGGCTGCCTGAAGGCCTCTGACATGACTAAGCTGTTAAAACAACCGGGACCTACAATTTAACGTGTCATCCGACCCACGATAACGCTCAGTTGGAAAATGCCACCCACGGTCACCCATCTATTATTACACTATGAAATAAAAAAAAAGTCTGAAATACTGAATTAATGAGGATGAAAGTGGAAAAGATTTTTACTTTGCTCAATGTTTTTGTTTAATGTTTGTGAGTCTGTTTCATTAGTTGTTTGTTTTATTAGTTGTTAGAAACTAATAAAGGTAGATAATTGTTTTAATTATTAGAGAAAACTAAGAGATCTGCCTCTTTTTACTTTATCTATCTACAGTTTTTTTCCTTTTTAATTGGTGAGCTGCTGTTTTTTAGTTTTCTGGGGTTGGCAACACTGTTCGGTAGACGAAGGCAGTAAATAGCGAACGGTATGAAAGTAGACTCCTCCGAGGCCTCGGGGGCTATTCCCAGGCCCATCGCTATCGCAACTTGTAAAATATCGACTGAAATTTAAATGGAGAACGGTATTTCAAATTGAAAACTTAATATTTCAGACTGGCTCACGTCCAGTTTAAAGTATTGGGTTCAATCACCAAAAAATTGAAGATTGGATTAGTTTTGGTAAAAGTTGCAAGTTTGTAGTAGTTTGCTGGATGCCTTTGAAAGAGCCTACTGTGGGCTGAATGCAAATCATGTTTGGAACTTCTGACAATGATAATCTTATTATGAAGAGATGACAAAGTTTACCAATGGTATTTTGGAAAAGTATTATTCTACTTACATCAAAACTTTACTCTTATCTGCTCGTGAATATTATTTTAACCGACTTCCAAAAAGGAGGAAATATGTTCGTCTGTATGTATTTTTTAGTGTATGTTAATTGATATTTTCGCCAATTGTAAACCGATTTAAAAAATTTTTCTTAGTTCGGAAGAGTATACTCCCGAGGTGGTCCAATTTAAATTTTATCGAAATCGGCTATGTTGTTTTTAATAAATCATTAATAGTGTAGGTCCATAGATGTCACATCGGTTCGTGCAAGGAAACTATTCGAATTCTGTACCCGGTGGAAGTCAGTGTTGCGTTTTTGCGATAAATAATTATAGTACTCGTATGTACAAACTACTGGTTGCAATATTTTTTTTTTATATTCGTACCTAGTATTTTTTTTTTTATATTTGAATGTTACACTCCACAGACTCCAGGGTCTGTGCTTTTTAAGATTAATTTTTTTTTTTTAAAATGATTTGAACAATATTGCTTATAACTAAAGGCTTTACAAGAGGACACTAAAATGAATCTAAATCTAACTTTCTTTCTCTTTAAATACGATTTTAAACTACGATTAAATTAATTATTTATTATTTTCCAAATAACTACTTATACCGCTCAGGGCCTCCATCACCGCCGCGTTCCGGTCTTTAAGTACCTAGTAAAGTTAAAGTACCTAGTATTTGACATTGTTATCTACTACCTACTCATAAAATAATCAATAGTAAAAATCGGCCAAGTGCTAGTCGCACTCCCACACGAAGGGTTCCGTACCGTAAGGCAGCTCCATTCCTCTTGCCATTATTAATAGCGAGCAAAAAACTCCTAAAAATCACGTTTGTTGTATGGGAGCCCCCTTAAATATTTATTTTATTCAGTTTTTAGTATAATATGTTGTTATAGCGGCAGCAGAAATACATCATCTGTGAAAATTTCAGCGGCTTAGCTATCATGGTTTATGAGATACAGCCCGGTGACAGACAGACAGACGGACATCGAAGTCTTAGTGATAGGGGATTTTACCCTTTGGGTACGGAACCCTAAAAACATTACCAATGACATTCACGCGTTATTGCTGTACGAATATCAGAAAGAATGTAGTAAAGTACGTACTTAAACATAAAAATACTTTGCTTTTTAGTTTTTTAGTTTACACAATTCCATATTAGAAATTTTCTAATAATATCTAAAACTGATATCGTAACAAAAACAAGTCATACGATACCGATATCGCATGTTCTACAAAATACCTGCCCAGATTGCGGAAGTTCAGTCCAACCTATCACACACTCTGTTCGACTATTTTGCTAACGCTCCCGAATGGTACAAGGATTTGCAAGCTTTTTTCACGGCTACACTAAGAATAGTATCGGAAAGCACGACTTTTAGCAAACTTTAGTGAATACGGACGGGCGACACGTGGGGAATTGGTTTTATTTTGGTTCAGGACTCGTTTGGATCTTATTTGGAAAAGGGACTAAATTTAACATAGTACCTGGTTTTGTGGTTTTTTTGTTTCACATAATTTGATATGTTCTCATTAAGAATAAAATATGTCAAAAGAAAGACGTAGGTAAGATCTTTGTGATAACAATTGATGTAAATCAAATTTAAATATTGTTGATGTTACCTCTCTATGTGACTGAATTAGCCAATAAGGGATGCTTAAAAAGTCCTTGCAACAGTTCAGCG
The DNA here is from genome assembly GCA_964007245.1 of Hypomecis atomaria. Taxonomy (NCBI): domain Eukaryota; kingdom Metazoa; phylum Arthropoda; class Insecta; order Lepidoptera; family Geometridae; genus Hypomecis; species Hypomecis atomaria. The sequence continues at coordinate 16,560,877 of OZ023291.1, forward strand.
TAACAATGAAGTTCAAGCACAGCTGGTATCCACACTATCCGCCAACTCGCACTGGGCCAGCGTGGTGGTCATGGCCCAATCACCCTTCGTGGCTATATAGGCCGACGTCCTGCAGTGGACTTTTAAAAAGGCTGGTACAGTAAGCACAGCTGGGCAGTGTACATAACCTGCAAAACAGATGACCAATTGGGCCGTAACGTTTTCTTCTAGAAATCACACACTGGCAAACGCAGCATGGGATATCCATCCACCTATAAGGTAAATTGACAATCTATGACAATCTGATTAGAACTGGATCTTCTACTGGGCGCAAGCTGTGTAATACCGGTCCTAAGAAAAATCTATTAGGAGGACCAATATCCAGTAGTGAATCTCTACGTCGGTAGATAATAATCTTACATTTCCTTTCAAACCTTCGAGCAAAAATAAATATAGTTACAATCGTTCAAAAAAGTGACCGAGCCTACATTTTTTACTACTTTCACTTAGGGACTGATTTTTGATTGATTTTTAAAATTGTTTATTTAACGAAAGTAAATAATACAATATATATTTAGCGTTACGTGGCATAAATAACATTTAACTTAAATGAATTCAAAATTAAATTCATTAATCTTATAGGCTAGGGATGCCTTTTAAAACTTTGAGCTAACAATAGTTAGAAAATAGGCTACTTATTAAAACATACAATTGCGGGTACTTAGTAAATAAATTAGGCATAAACACTACATACTACTGGACTACTTCGTATGTTTAGATCATCACATGTTATAAGTAACAACACTTTCTAACAAACATAAAAATACTATGACAAATTATTATTATAAAGATCACGAATACATTTTTTTTTGTGTGAAGAGAGATGGTAGGTATATGAGTATTGTTACTTAGGGACTGTGGCTCTGTAGATATTTGCTCGAAGTTTCAAACTCATCACCATACATCAGCCTCGCTCTGCTTACGACCATAATTCAAAAAACTTATTATCCATTCACACAGGAAGCGTAATTAAGAGCACAAAGCGGCCGGTCGCTGGCTAAGGAGTTGCAATTATGCAAGCGGCCGCTACACTACAGGCAGATAACTGGCAATTTACTCGAGATTAAGTCGTAATGTTTACTGGACTACCACCAAGAGTAGGGTGGCTATGGATCTTGTGAGAGTTGGATAGAAGCAAAAATTGATGGATCACGACATAAATCAGAGCCCCGTGTTGTTAAAATAGGTATACCCCAGGGTTCATCTTTTGGAAATGTTATCTTTATTATGTTTGTTAACGACATCAATACTATGGATCTACAGGGTGACATCATTCAGTATGCAGATGACACTACAATAATACTGTCTGATGACAACCTTGACAATCTGAAAATTAAAATCAAAGATGCACTTTGCAAACTTGAGGAATGGTTCAGTATAAATGGACTCCAATTAAACCCGGACAAAACAAATATTATGTTTTTTAATGCCAAATCCACAAAGGTAGATACCACTCGGGTAGATGTAGGAATGTCTATGTTACAGAGTACTAACCATGTTAGAATGTTAGGTTTTGACATTGACTCATGTTTATCATGGAAAGACCATATAGATTTCACATGTAAGAAAATGTCGAAAGGAATTTTTGCCCTTAAACAATTAAGAAGCATTACTACTCCTGACTACCTAATAGAAATTTATTATGCATATGTTCACTCCATAATGTCATATGGAATTATTATGTGGGGAAATGCAACAGACTTTGAACGAATTCTGAAGATGCAGAAACGTGCCATTAGAGTTCTTGTGAATGGAAAATATAAAGAATCTTGCCGACAACACTTCAAAGATTTGCAAATCTTAACATCTGTATCTCTATATATATATGAAATCCTGAAGTATGTTCGACAGAATCTAAATGAGTATCAACTTCATGACACCAACAGTGTAAGATCTAGTAAAAATAGAATATATTTAAAGCCAATTCGCCACAGATTATGTATTTCCCAACGCCTTCCATTAATAAAAGGCAGAGAACTCTATAACAAGCTCCCAAAAGAGATTCAAGAGATGACCAATGATGCAGTCTTCCTTAGTAGAGTGAGATCTCTCCTCCTCGATGAAACAATTTATACTATGAAAGATTTTTTAGACAATAAAACATATTAATCCTGCACCTATTTATCTGTGCCTATCAACTTGTAACACTATTTCTGACATATGATATTTTTTAATTATTTTAAATGGTTATTTTTGACGATGCTATTGCAGAAACTTTAGAGTAATGTTACGCAATTTTTGACATGTGATTTTATTTATTTTAAACTGTTATTTTTGACGATGCTATTGCAGATATTTCAATTACAGTAGGTATTTCTGACATCTTAATTTTTTAATATTGTATTTGAATTTTATGTAATGTACCAAATAATTAATTTATTGTAAAATCATGCCTAATAATTCTGTTGAGTATTGAATAATAATTGTTATTTTGACAATTCGTAAGGTGTTGCTCATAGTATATTGTTGTATACCAATGTATGTAATTATCCTTACTGAAAATAAATGAATCTATCTATCTATCTATCTATCATGTTTCGCAAAAATTAAACAAAATTGTAAGAAGATTCTAGAATGTAGGTATCCTTACTAGGTAGGTAATATTAAAAGCCCGAAAGTGTGTTTGTCTGTTCCTTTGTTACACTTTCACACAGCAACAGATGAACCAATCAACTTGATTTTTGCATAAATTTAGTATCGAGGTCGGAGAGTGTCAATTACTACTTTTTATTCCGGAAAAATAAAAGGTTCCTGTGGGATAGCACAAAAACTAAAATATTACGCGGTCAAAGCTGCGGGCAAAAGCTAGTTTTTAATAATTGCAAAGTAGCTGTTCTATTTGGAGTAAAAACCGAAAAATATGCTAAGTTGAGGTTAATAATAGGTCAAATGCGAGACGGACTCACGCGCGAGGGGTTCCGTACCGCATAGGAGCGAACAGCTAAAAATACAGGTTTGTTGTATGGGAGTCCCCCTTAAATATTTATTTAATTTTATTTTTAGTATTTGTTGTCGTTGCAACAGAAATACATCATCTGTGAAAATTTCAACTTTCTAGCTATCACGGTTCATAAGATACAACTTGGTGATAGACAGACGGACAGACGGACAGCGGAGTCTAAGTAATATGGTCCCATTTTTACCTTTTGGGTACGGAACCCTAATAAGAAAATTCTGTAAATTAATAATTTCTCTAAATAATTTTTAACAGATTATTGCACTAGAAAAGTTACAGAATAAGAAAAGTAATGCTTATGACATATCAGTCATACTTATGACTCTAATAATATTTCTTTGCATTTTAGATTTTTCATCATAAGTAATCTTATTTGTCCCAATAATGTCCGTACCATGGACACTACGTCTTACAATCTGAGTTCCAATTTACTTTGTAATCCGCGAGACAAGTTTATCATACGACCACCGGGGGCTTGTTTATTTTCTTCTGATAATATCTATAAATATTATGTATCAAATAGGAGCTAGTGAGCTAGCTCTATATTTAGAAGATCTAATCCAAATTATATTGCATAGCATGTAAACAATTCTGGTGATGAATAAATATAAAGTAAATAAAATAACCAAAACACGATGGAATGATCAAAAATAAGTATAACGTTGATTATGATAACGTTGAGTCAAACAACACAACTATACAGGTCGCGGCATATAAGTCTAGCGCTGAGCGTAGTGTGGAAGGGATGGCTGCGCATGAGTTTAGTATGACGGTCAACATGCGCAGCCATCCCCTCCACGGTACCCTCAGCGCTAGACTTACGTGCCGCTACTTGTATAGGTACCTACTTTGCAACACAGGCTCCTCGGAGACCTAGTGCAGCGTAGATAATGTTGGTTGTTTTTAGCTTACAAATGTTAAAACGTACAAATAACACTTGTTGCATTAATATAATATCTTTATCAAAAATATTTGGTGTCTTCAGCTGATTGCTGGTCAGTGTAACTTACATTTTATAAAATCTCACGTAGGCTTAGGTTTTGATTTGTTGATCTAAATGTACGAACAAATCTATTACCTACTAATGCAGTTCTATACTTTGTGTTTTGGGATCTTATTCTATTACCATATCTTTGATTCTATGTTCCTAGGCTGTGCCTGGCACTTTGCAAGGTGTTGTTTTACGAAATTCAGAGACTTTTAGAGGTTTATGTATAATATTATACTCATCATTTTGAACAAATTATTCTGAGAAAGTACATCAGAAAGTCCTTGCGCTTTGCAAAGCAATGCCCTGTGTCTCATTTTGTTCTCCTTTAGATATTGAACCGAGAATCTCAAAATATTCCATAGTACCAGTACGAGAGTAATAAGACAAATGATCAAGCCCCTAGATATTGAACCGAGGATCTAAATATTCCATGACGCTACCACAAAGAAACAAATCGCACTCTCCAAGCAAGTCTATTCTGCATTCTCTCCACGTAAACCTCGAGAACAAAACAAAATATCCGTCACTATTACGTTTGACAGCTGCAAGATTACGGCGTATCGTGAAATACCGGTGTTTGTGGCGCCGATGCATGTGGTAGGTAAGCAATTTCCTCTGATCCTCCAAAAATGATCGGCTATAAAATGGTACGCGTAGTGAACAGTATGGAACGTCACTTATTTGGTTTCTTGTACTCCGAGTAGGTATGGTATGAGTTTGTCAAGTTTTTTCAACGCTTTCTTGATTTGATTCCACGCTTTTTATGCAAACAGCCAGAATGTGCAACGTTTACCTGATTCTATATTCCCAGTAAGCGAAAGTTTACAAATCTCAAATAGGTACATAGGCATCAACGTGGTAGGTGTGCTATACTCTAGATTGCATGTGACCTGCGTAACATCAGACAAGATATAAATAATCGGCCAAGTACGAGTCGGACTCGCGCATGGAGGGGTCCGTACTGTATGGCAGCCCCCCTTAAATATTTTTTTTTTTTTTTTTTTTTTTATTTATTATTGAAGGAAATATAAAACTAAATATTCTGTGAAAATTTCATCTACCTGGTACCATTAGTAATATAGAGCGAAAAACGTCAAAAAATTCAGGTTTGTTGTATAGCGGCAACCGAAATACATCATATGTGAAAATTTTAACTGCCTAGCTATTATGGTTCATGAGATACAGCCCGGTGACAGACGGACAGACAGACAGACAGACGGACATCGAAGTCTTAGTAATAGGGTCCCGTTTTTCCCTTTGGGTACGGAACCCTAAAAATGAACTTGCACCTGGATACAAAAGGTTACTGGGAAGTACCAGTAAACTCATTGGATACCGACAGTTACTAAACAAATATAAAATTTGTATGGCGTAAAAAACTTGACGAACCCATTTTAACTGTGATACCTACCTGTTTTACCTTTTCCATCATCATCAGTGATACCGTGCACTGTCGAACATAATAGTTTGCAAATTTATTTATTTTAATAGATTTCCAAGAGTACATGCTTTAAGATTTAGAATCCGTACGCTTGCCGCACTTTGAATTTATATGCAGTATGATAGCTACAAGTAGCACTTGTTCATTAAAAATCATTTAACTTTGAACTATTATTTTGACAATAATACATTAATTAGTCTTACCCAAGTCATAGCAACCAATACAAAAAATTAAAGGAAACATTTCTTTACTGTATATTTTGCAGTTGTAATACTGAGGGTGTTTTGTAGGTACGAGTACGATATAGGGAGTTGTCGCATATAAAAGCAAACGCAGTCCCCCTTGAACCCTAGAATCGGATTCAAAGCCTCAATATGTGCAGTGCATAGATGGAAGTTTTTGAAGGGGCTCTACGCGACTCGCATAACCTTTACGTATACGCATATTTTTATATGAAAGATATCTAAGTATAAGACTAAAAAAAAGATTCGCAATTTGGATTGAGATCCTCCTTATTTTTTGTGTGTTTCTTCCTGTATGTTTTTTTGTATACATGTACCTATATCATGCGATCAATAACCTGCCAGAATCTCAATTTGGATTGAGATCCTCCTAATTTTTTGTGTATTTCTTCCTGTATGTTTTTTTGTATACGACTACATGTACCTATATCATGCGATCAATAGCTTGCCAGAATCCACAAGAATTTTCAATCTTTTGTGTCAGCTGTAGGACGTCCCCTGCTGGAAATCATATATGCTGGCGTCCCATAAAGATCTCTAATAAGACAGATTTGATGCGGTTTGCATCCAACGCCATCCTGTGACCATAATGAGATTGTCAGTCTACCTTGTGGGTCAACGTTCTACGCTGCGCACGCCGTACTTGGTATCCGCTCGAAAACTTTTTGTCTTTCTTCAGTCTTTCGTGCTATTTGCCCTAGGCACTGCCATTTCAACTAACCAATCCGCTGGGATATGTCAGCAACTTTGATCTTCACGTAGGTACATGAATACCTTTTCATTTCTGATTATGGGTGTGTCCGGACTCCGGATGGACGTAAATAAAATTTCCAGCTATTTTCACAGCGTATATTGCTTCCTTTATACCATGTTTTCTTGGATGACGGTAAGGGAACAATGTTTGTCCAGTGACGTTCGAAGGCGAAGTGAGAAGATCCTTATCAAATACAATATTACTAATGCGAGTTGCCGCAGTACGCACGATTGCTATTGAACTTTGAGTAGGCGCATTTTTGTCAATCAGAGATACAAAGGTGTCACGGAATTCAAACCAACGGAAGTATGATCCATCGAATGGGTTGTGGTGATCAACATTACATTGAACTGATGAAGAGTGACTTTAATTTAAATCTTTGTAGATACTGTCTTCATGTTTACTTTTACTTGAATTATATTTTTGAATTATGTTCTGAGTAGATGCAATGTTTGAAATGAATAACTGCTCAATATCATCTCGCTCATCGACTTCGTTTACTAAATCGTCTGAATTCAAAACGTCTATCTGATTTTGCAATTCTTCGTAACGAGTAGACAGAGACTCAAACTTACCAAGTTTAAGCGTCAATTCGGCTAATTAAATTGACGTTAGCGTTTTGTTAGCACTTACATTGTTTAAATAATTCTTAAACTTAGTAATTTGACCCTTTATTTAGCTACGTTTGACAAAAAGATCAAGTAATCATTGTGAATCTTTTGTGCTAGTTTCACCTCACATTATGTATCAAAATATATATGTAGATTACTGTGATTATTGTTAAATTACGATAACTTCGAACCAAAAAATCAGAATTTAACATTTTCGTTGATAAAAATAGTAATCAAAAATGGCTCACTCTCCTCGACTACGCCGTCACCTTAATCCGGCCCCGACTGCTCTGGACTCGCTGTCCCAGGATGCTGTCAGGTCTGGATATCCTTGCTGGCTACAGGATCTTATCGTGGATGTCGCTGGAATGTTCGGCAAGTAGGCATGAGTTTATGGCAAATTAGACAATGAACAATGATTTCTATTGTTGTTATTGAAAGATTACGGGACTTTGGGCAATTAAATTGATGGAAAATGACATAATAAGATGTATTCTAGCAAAATAGAACCAATTTTGTGATAATATTTTTTTCGATTGAAAGTGGGTAGAAACAAATACTTATATTTTATCGAGATTTTTAGTATTATTTATGAAATTTAAATGATTTAAAGATTTTATTTACCTAAAGAAATGATATTTAGAGAAAATTTGCACACATAGATCTACAATGGTCGCAATTCGGCGACACGCATTTTAGTTAAGTTCTCTCTAAAATAGGTTTAGTCCTGTCAAACTAGGCTTTGGTATTCGGATGTCTACACGATTAAACTATTTTTAGGTCGAGTCGACTAAATCGATTTTAGTTACTCAATTTGGTCGAAATGCATTCGGCGGCCCACATTTTAGAGTGATTTACGTCTAAAATTTAGTTGTCAAATGTCAAACTAGTCGTCATTAAAAACATGGCGATTAAAACTAGTTTGGAGAATTCGATGTGTTCTAACGAGGTTTTATTGTCGAATTAATCCTGAAATATGGAATATTTCATTGTGGCAGCAACTGTTGATCTATTGGAAGGGTAAGTAAAAAGCCAAAAACCTGTTTTTGCTTGATTCACTAAACAAGTGAGAGTTCATTGTGTGGTTCATCTAGTTCCAAATTATTGCAGCGTTTGAATTCGAATTATAATATTAGGGACGTTTCAGACCCTTTTCAGATAGAAGAGGAAAAATTTAGAAATCTGTAGGTATCTATAGAGTTCCAAAGTCTGGAGCTCAACAGTTAATAAATGATCTTAGGTAATTTGAGAAAGCACATCTCTATAAGATATCCCAAAACATATAGAGGTTGTATGCTATGGCCTTCCATTCAGCATGTGGCCAAAACAATTTCTTGGGCTTAAGCCAGCCAACCGTCAGCAGATGTCTTAACGCCACAGTCAAGTCTCACAACTGGGCCCTAAAATCATCAAATTCCCAATGACGCCAGCTGACAAACAAACCGCATTGACAGAGAACTTTAATTATTCAAAGCAATTAAACTCCTTAATTAATTATCCAACAGTTAGATACTTACAATAAGAAACTCATAGATGAAGGATTGGTCTTCGCTCCGCTAGCAGAGCCATCCTTCATCTATGAGAAACGATAAGAGACCTATAAAGATTGATATCTGTTTAATTATATTGTTCTATATCACATTGCAGATAACAATGAGGTACTGAAGACAAACTGCAACAATTAATTCTTGGTGCGATAGAAGTGTGACTGATATGATGAAGATAAAGATTTCCGGTCAGAAGCGAGATTGATATGCCAAAATTGAAGTAAGTTCTAGATTTTTTTATTAATAAAAACATCAAAATAAAATAATCGGCCAAGTACGAGTTGGACTCATGCACAGAGGGTTCCGTACTGTATGGGAGCCCATATCCCCCTTATTAAGGGCCCCCCTTAAATATTTATTTATTTTTAATTTATCATTTAATTCTATATACAACTAAACATTCTGTGATTATTTAAGCATCTATCTGTTACCATTATTAATATCAAGCTAAAAAATGGCTAAATTATTAATTTTATTCTGTTTTTAGTATTTGTTGTTATAGCGGCGACAGAAATACATCATCTGTGAAAATTTCAAAACATGGCGCTTAAAACTAGTTTGGAGAATTTGATGTGTTTTATCGAGGTTTTATTGTCGAATTAATCCTGAAATATGGAATATTTCATTGTGGCAGCAACTGTTGATCTATTGGAAGGGTAAGTAAAAAGCCAAAAACCTGTTTTTGCTTGATTCACTAAACAAGTGAGAGTTCATGTGTGGTTCATCTAGTTCCAAATTATTGCAGCGTTTGAATTCGAATTATAATATTAGGGACGTTTCAGACCCTTTTCAGATAGAAGAGGAAAAATTTAGAAATCTGTAGGTACCATCTATAGAGTTCCAAAGTCTGGAGCTCAACAGTTAATAAGTGATCTTAGGTAATTTGAGAAAGCACATCTCTATAAGATATCCCAAAACATATAGAGGTTGTATGCTATGGTCTTCCATTCAGCATGTGGTCAAAACAATTTCTTGGGCTTAAGCCAGCCAACCGTCAGCAGATGTCTTGACGCCACAGTCAAGTCTCACAACTGGGCCCTAAAATCATCAAATTCCCAATGACGCCAGCTGACAAACAAACCGCATTGACAGAGAACTTTAATTATTCAAAGCAATTAAACTCCTTAATTAATTATCCAACAGTTAGATACTTACAATAAGAAACTCATAGATGAAGGATTGGTCTTCGCTCCGCTAGCAGAGCCATCCTTCATCTATGAGAAAAGATAAGAGACCTATAAAGATTGATATCTGTTTAGTTATATTATTCTATATCACATTGCAGATAACAATGAGGTACTGAAGACAAACTGCAACAATTAATTCTTGGTGCGATAGAAGTGTGACTGATATGATGAAGATAAAGATTTCCGGTCAGAAGCGAGATTGATATGCCAAAATTGAAGTAAGTTCTAGATTTTTTTATTAATAAAAACATCAAAATAAAATAATCGGCCAAGTACGAGTTGGACTCACGCACAGAGGGTTCCGTACTGTATGGGAGCCCATATCCCCCTTATTAAGGGCCCCCCTTAAATATTTATTTATTTTTAATTTATCATTTAATTGTATATACAACTAAACTTTCTGTGATTATATCTGTTACCATTATTAATATCGAGCGAAAAAATGGCTAAATTATTAATTTTATTCTGTTTTTAGTATTTTTTTGTTATAGCGGCGACAGAAATACATCATCTGTGAAAATTTCAGCTTTCTAGCATAATGGTTCATGAGATACAGCCTGGAGACAGACTGACAGTGGAGTCTTAGTAATAGGGTCCCGTTTTTACCCTTTGGGTACGAAACGCTAAAAATGTACTTACATGGTTTATTATTTGTTCCAACAAAAATTAATAAAATAAAATAAAAATAGCCTTTATTCTCTAGTATATTAAATCCTTATGAAACATTTTTCTTATTTCTACATATTTCACTAGGTTGTCCACCCTGGACATAGGCCTCTAGAAGTTGCCAGTGCTCCCTATCTCTGGCTTTCCTATGCGTTTTCCTACAAACAAACAGTAATTATTGTTTATATTATCATGTTGCAGATAACAATGTGGTACTGAAAACTGCAAGAAGCTGCAGCAAATTCAACCAAGTCTTGGTGAAACAGAAGAGACAGAATAGAATGAAGATCAAGATTTCCCATCGCAAGCAAGATATGCCCAAATTAATTTAATTACTAGATTTTTTTAATAATAAAATCATAAAAATATACATAAATCGTTTATTATTTGTGTCAACAAAAATTAATCAGTAATATTATTCTAAATAAAAATAATTTGGCGAATTCCACTCTGCTCAACAAGCCCTTTCATTTGATTGAGGCTGCATTTGTTCTTGGCCAACTGGATCTATGATGACGAGGCAGGGGCTGCCTTCCACTTGGTTGAGGCAGATCAGAAAGCAGGCACGCTGTGGGCTGGCTTTGTGCAGGCTGGTACGCTGTGGGCTGGCTTTGTGCTGACTGACACGCTGTGGGCTGGCTTGTTGAATGCGGAAGTGCAGGTTGGCTTGCTGATGGAGGTTGTATGGGTACCTCGATATAATATATTTCTGGGAGATCATCCTAGAAAGATCCCACAATCCCTGCTTTGTCTGCTCAGATGGTAATGGCAGTATACCCTGTAAAACAAAATATTTTATTACAAAATTAAATTTAAATAGTAGTACCTATACCTACATAGTACATAAGTATAATATTAGTAGTTACATATTTCTTTTATTAATAAGGATTATTCAAGTTACTTGCTTTATTTATTGACTGTAAAATATTAGTGAAAGTAAAAATAAATTAAATAAATTACCAGTTCTATGCTGTTGTGACCAAAGACCAATGAAGACCCGATTTCTTCCAAAATCTTTGTTTCTGTATCGTCTAGGTCTGCATCTCTTCCAGTAGTATGTATAGACCGTCTGATCTTTCTCGCTTTCATTTTTGTCTAGGTCCATACATTCCAAACCTATTGGACAATTTTTATCAAATTAAAACTTTATCATGATATTCATTTAGTTGGTACCTACACAAGAGTTACAAGAATTGTTTTTGAAGATATCACAAGACAAGCAAAGGAGGTACAAGTAGCGGCCAGGACATTGAGTTCACTGGCCAGATTTTCGGAACACGACAGCTTGAGTACCTGACTCCTAGTACCTAGTTGCTTGATTTATCAAAAAGAGATCTACTTACAAGACAATTAGAATTGCTTACCTTTCACATAATGTACTCCTATGTCTCTCAGTATCGTGATGTTGGCGTGGAGAGGACATCTCCCTTTGCTTTTTATTGGCATTATTCATTGTAAAAGTCGTAGTGATATTGCAATTCAATTCAATTCTTGTTTATGGCTTCTGTGAAGGTGTTTCACAATTTTGCCAATGTCTTGTATTTCACTGCCACCAAACGTAGAGAATTTGAACGGTTCCAATATGATGTACTGTATTCATTACTCTAGTTTTTGGATTTTACACCTTTTACCTCTGAATATTGCAAAGATTTACGAAGTTTTTGTGAAATGTGAACTGACTGAAAAAAATGTAAACAAAAGTGTTGCCAAAGTAATTTAGCTAAAGTTACGATAAAAGCCAACGAGTTGTATTTTACCTCCAACCTTTTAATAAAATCATAGATATAAAAGCTAGTGCATTCAACGGAAATAAAATAATGTAAAAGTCTTTCCAAAATAAAGCGTGTTGCACCGTTTTTGGAGTAAAATCGATTGTGATAATCAGTAACAGATATAGTAAGTATTTCTTGAGACTTAAAATAGAAAAGAACATAATAGTAACTTTGTTATTGATATGGTAACAAATTGGGAACAGCCCCAGGATTTTCTATGTTTACGTAATATATCCATGGATCAGCCACAGATAAAATAACAACCATAATTAATATTTGTGCCATCTAGTGGGCTTTTTCGAACTAATTTGCTACTCACCACTAGATGGCGTAAGTGGCGTTACTCAATTTAATTCTTCATGGCGGACGACTATAATCAGTTTAAATTTAGTTCGACGCAAACACCGAATAGCCTTTCGCTAGTTTTGCACTAAACTAAATTTTTTAGTGCGACTAGTTATAGTTTAATGCGAATGTCGCCGAATTGCTACCAATATACGCCTAAAATAGGTGAAAAGTGAGTGGGAATATTTGGTAGGAATGGTAGGAATGGATGTACGGAAATAAAATAGGAAGGAAACTCATCTGCATTGGCCTGTGCTGCGACTCGACGCTATAGCTGATCGATCGGCGGTGGCTGCAATGGATAAGGCTTCAAATTCTTCTCGTGATGTTCTATTGTCGTGAAAAAACGCACGGCTGGTCACTTCATTGTCGCCGGCTTCATTCGATTTCTTGTGTTCTTGATTGTTAATTCTTCAAGTCCAGTTTCGTACGCCAAGATGGGTGTGTCCGGATGGACGTAGGTAAATAAAATTCCCAGCTATTTTCACAGCGTACATTGCTTCCTTTATACAAAATTTCTTGGATGATGGTGAGGGAACAATGTTTGTCTAGTGACGTTCGAAGGCGAAGTGAGGAGTTCCATATAAAATACAATTTTACTAATTCGAGTTGCCGCAGTACGCACGATTGCTATTGAACTTTGAGTAGGCGTAAACAGATTTGATGTCGTAGGAACATTCCTAACTAGGTATCTAGTTCGCTTGCCCTGATGCCGGGGCACTAGAATACGGCATCGGTATCCCCTGCCTGTAATCTACTAAAAGGGGACCCCTGGGCTCGTGGGTGGACAGAGTTGGGGCTCTGGCCATCCACTCAAGCGGGCCCGAGGAGGACGGCAGCGTGTGTGGCAACGCTTTCGTAAAGGACGGTTTAATCACCAGGCGAGAAGTGCTGGGAGCACCGGTGTGTTCCTTTGGAGATCCCGGAGCTCCCAAGAAGGCACAAAGTCTGGCCACCGAGGGGGTTTTAGTGGGTACAATCCCACATAACCCTACTGCACCCCAAAGCAGTTAGGGCATCTTTAGAAGATTTCCCGCTCGTAAAAACAAAAAAAAAAGTATCTAGTTCGCTCCAAAAGTCGACGATCTAAGAAAGAGGCATACATTGACAATGTTCAAAGAGAAACTGTACTCAAAACCGAGAAATATGCCAAGTATAAAGCGATCACATTTTTAGATTTTTTTCTAAAAACTAATAACATCTAGCTTATATAATATGTAGGTACCTATCAATCGCTCAGTGATGGATAGTCAACTCAGATGCAACAGGAGATTAATAAACATTTTGTACACGGATACCAATAAACGAAGACCAGTGCAAATAGTTCCCTAGCGAGTTTGATCGCAAACATCGTCGCCCCATGGTACGGACACGCTCCATCTTCCATAGAAGGCGACAATGGCGTCGGCACTGCGCGCACTCGCGACAAAGTGAGAAAAATATGGTCGTTCAATATTTATAGGATTTTTATTTCCGTAGTTTAGTCTCGGATACACGTCGCAGGCTGAAGCTGGGGACGATTGTCAGGAGTTAGGTAACTGGATGAGACTCGTCTAGGGCTTATTTTTGTATGCAAAATTTATGTTGTAGGTACTTATATTTTTAACATGTTATTTAGTGATTTAACTGAAATTCAGCAGTATTGATATATTATTTGGTAATATATTTGTCTTTAGTAATATCTTACATACATCTAAATCATGTTCGATATGTTCATATGTTACTCTTGATGATCCAAAAAATTAAATATTTTTTCTAGCACTAAAATAAAATAACCAGTAAAATAAAAAAATACTATATTCCTTTTTGCTATAGAACTAGCAAAAAGTGTATTGCAACTAATAAGTAGTAGCAAATCTTAAAATATACTTTTTACTATTTTGTATATTTTTTCACGTATTTTCTATTTCCTTTATTTTACTTTGCCTCTTAATATTTACACATCTTGCCACTTCCATGAAATCTATAAGCATGATACTGTCTCGTCTACGAGATGTTTTTTCTTCGTTGCATTCATTTGGGCGAGCTTAGGGCGATACATAATGCATGCGGCCGTGGGGGGTCATCGGTATTCTGTCTCAGCGTGCGTGTAGTGTGCGAACGACTTTTGTTGTCAGTGTAAACGAAACATTATTTGATCGATCTTTAAGCTTTTGTACATGACGTTCCTTAGTAAACAGCTGTAGTAGTTAATTGGCTTTTGATGCAAAATGTTGATTTGCAAGAATCTTCAGTGTGTTAATTTGTGTGTTATTAATTTCTCATTGAAAAAACTCAAATCCAAATTGTTGTAGATACTCGGGTTGTGTATAACGATTTAATAACTATCTAATTCCTGATAACAATAAATGTTATAGCATTTTATAGATCTTGCAGTTTTGTTGCTACTTCAATAATTCAGGCGCTATTCTATTGACGAATCGGTTCACAAATTGCTGAAAAATAGTAGGTATGTCAGCAACACTGTCTCAAATAATTTAGTTAATTCGGTTCTTAATTACAATCCCGTCCTTTTCGTAAATCGGTTGAAAATATTCTCGAATACCTATAGATCTTCACATTTACGTTCAGTATTTCAGCCATTCTTAGTTACTCGTACTATAAGAAGCTGTTTTTTGACCGACGAACCATCGGAGGTACTCAATAATTCGACGCGTATATTTTTTTTGTGTAACCACGCATAACTTTTTTCATAGTGGTCCGATTTCAATAATTCTTTTTTTTATTGGAAAGAGTATACTTCGAAATTGGTCCTATTTAAATTTTATCGAAATCAGCTAAGCCATTTTTGATAAATCATGAATAATGAAAAAAAATCTACATCAATCAGTGCGAAATATTCGCGAATTCTGTACACGAGTGAAGCTATTTTTTTGCAAAAAATAATTATTGTCTAAATATTACATCAACTGAACATCAAAGCCACATTTACATATGTATTTATCTGTGTCATTTATATGTCACATTTCTATTAAAAATGTACAGCTACTTAGAAAATCATAACAGCAACATTACAAAACCTTTTCTCAAAATAATAACAAAGATATGAGCAAAGAATCATTTTCATGTAGCTTTGAAAAGCGGAAAGCGCGGAGAAAGCGAGAAAAGCGATGTCAAATCAAGCGCGACATTTCTGAAGAAATGT
This sequence comes from Hypomecis atomaria, assembly GCA_964007245.1. Classification (NCBI taxonomy): domain Eukaryota; kingdom Metazoa; phylum Arthropoda; class Insecta; order Lepidoptera; family Geometridae; genus Hypomecis; species Hypomecis atomaria. Next base: position 16,576,573 of record OZ023291.1, read on the forward strand.
TCCAATGTAGTAAGTAATGCATAGTAGGTATGTGTGTAGTACAATGAGAGTATGGTAACTTTGGTTTATTTCGTTTTTGATTCTTTTCCAAGATTTCATTGTCATGTGTATAGAAACTAAGTTTTTCGTGAAAAAATAAAGTTTCTGTTCTTCAATTTATTCTGCAAAGTTATTCAAAAAGGATGTACTAAGACAAAATTAAGGTGAATGAAATCACTAGGTCAGTGCGCGAAATTCAAATATTTTGTTTTTTTTTTCGCATTTACATTTGCAAAAAGTAACATTTTGAGAAAAACTAAAAAAACTAATCAACAGTTCTTAGTAGGCTGTCAAATGAGACAATTTATAAATGCACCGTGTGTTAGTTAAATATTCACATAAGAGTTTTTGCAAACGATAGCTCCTAAAATAATCTTACAAAAATTTTGAAAATCTATTTTTTTTGGAAAATGTCACATGGGAGGTTTTAAATTTGCAACGACGTTATGCACTTTTGTGCGTTGATTCGGCCTACTCTACAGTTATTTGACACGTACGAGTATATGTCCAGCATAATATCCAGTTAGTTTTGAATAGTCTTTCTGAGCGTCTGGTGGACGTGACGCGACGCTACGCGAAAAATGCTGGTGTATATTTGGTTCAACGTATATGCATTGCCATTAAGCGTGGCAATGCAGCCAGCATGCTGGGCACGATACCAACTGGGCACTCCAACTTGAGCATTTGGATTAGATTTAGACTTTTAAAGGTCTTTGGTTGATCCAATTGCTTTGTATGTGTTAGTACCTAGTTTAATTATATAGATTGAGCATACGAAGTAGTATTGTATGTTTAACTGACTTCCAAAATTTTTTGTATGGCCCGTATGTTTTTTTTTTGTTTATGTTCATCGATAATTTCACCAATTGTGAACCGATTCAATTTTTTTTTTCGAAAGAGTATACTATCTTGTTAGTCCCGTTTAAATTTTACAGAAACCGGCTGAGCCGTTTTTGAAAAATCAACAATAATGTAATCAATTTGATCAAAATATTCAAATTTTGTACAACATGGAAGGCGGTTTTGCAATTTTTTGCGAAAAATAATTATTTTGTATTTCTTTTAATTATCAATAACCTGATGTCTAGATGTTTTGTGACGTTATAACGTGACTTTCAACATAGAACATAGTAATGTTGGCACCTACTAGGTATAGCAAAGTGGCTACTTCGTCTACTGCTGAAACGTGCCTTCGTCTCTAATGGAACCTTCTAAGATATGATAACACTTTGGACAATTTCGCTGCAATTTAAAGTATACTTACCCGAGACGTCGGCAAGAATATACGCTTACTTTGACTAAAATGAGAGAAAATAACTAGACACATTACTGAGATGGCATCATTTAGACCACAGATCTGGCGAAATGAGACATGTCGCGCGTACTTATTGATCTAACTGGAACCTAATTTCACAAGAAATTACTTATGTACGAGTATTTGCTTAAAATCGAATCAATTAATTTAAAATCAATATGCATTTCGATGTCCGTCTGTCCGTCTGTCCGCCTGTCTGTCTGTCACCAGGCTGTATCTCATGAACCATGAAAGCTATACAGCTGAAATTTTCACAGATGATGTATAACAACAAATACTCAAAACGAAATAAAAAAAAATTATGGGGGCTCCCATACAACAAACGTGATTTGTTAGGAGTTTTTTGCTCGCTATTAAAAACGGCAAGTGGGGTTAAGGGGGCTCCACTCTAACACGGCACGGAATCCTTCGTGCGCGAGTCCGACTCGCACTTGGCCGATTTTTCGTAAACAATGTGGCTGCAGCTTTTCAAAGGGTGAATCTATCTTCAAAGTCTGCGTGCTTCATTTTTATTGACTTGATATTTTTTTGATCATTTTACGTTTTGACGTCGCTTACCATCAGGCGTGATGATGGTCAAGCGCTGTCTTATTTGTTCGCTATAAAAAGCAGAGAAACATGCATTTTGCGGTCATGCGTATTTGCTACTTATGAATGGATTGCACGCTGGCTAAAGCAAAGACCTCTCTCTCAATCTTTGTGATTTAGCCATTACTTTGCATGTTCGGAAAATCTTAATGAAATTAAGGTATGAAAAATGTATTTTTTTGCAGTGATTTGGATCCACAGAAGAAAAATTAGTTTGCTGACTTTACGTACGTTACATATAACTTTATAATAATCACGTTTTTAAATAGCAAAAAAAAAAACAAGCTAATCTTAATAAAATGTCCAGTGGTCGGTTAAATTGGTTTTATGGTGATTTCTTCCAAACAAACTTTGGATAGTAAAATAATGAGTAATAGACCTAATAAGGTCGACCTAAAAAATTATCTCGGTCCCGCTCAATCTAAATGCATTTTTCATTAGAAAAAGAGTAACGGAAATAGTACGGAACCCACAAGAATACCTCCGATAACGAGAAATCCATCACGTAAGTAAGAACTATAATTAGAGGTAGGATTATTTTCATTAAACGCATGCTTCCCTGTGTCTGGGGACGTGTGTGGCATCAACGAGTACCCATGTCTGTCTGTACGGACTAAGGGCATAGATTAAATAATAGTTTTTACGTAACTAGTGGCTTGCTATAGCAGCAGGTTTGGTTTTTATAAACTAGATGTTTGTTAAGTGCAATGTTCACATGTTAAACAAAGTAAATTGTAACACGTGTAATTTTTCGTATAAAGTACCTACGTAATCAAAATGACAACAGGGTTAACTCGTCCCTAATCTTGTATTTTCCAATTGCTCGTATTTTATGGGAGTTCAAACTCACGAAAATGAATATATACAGATATTCTCACGTATTACATGGACGAAATAGTTTCAAGTAAAGATTTAAAATTTTGATGATTTTTTTTACGAAATGCATTATTCCCAGTTTTAGCAGACGATTTTTGTATTAGAGTTATTCTTTACAGAATACAAACAAATTAGATCTAAATGCGGTCAAATTCCACAAAAACTGCTGATAAAAACACCAAATCAAACCAAAACCGACACAAATCATTCCCAAAAATAATACCAACGCAAAATCAGGCCCAGGCCCGAAATCCTCTCAATAACATAATCTCCCGCAGAATAAACATCTCAAGCTCACATCTGACAAAAATATATCCAGAGATTGGTAGAAGATTTCCGCACGAAATTAGGTGGGTCCGACGGTGGACAGCGCTCCACGTGACACGGGTCGCCTCGTTATATTTATCCTGTAACAACCTGGGATGTTAAAGCCACTACTACACTGATAAAACTCGCTACATCCTTATGTTTTTTTGGTTTTTGTATAGTGTACTTGTATTTATCAAAAATTGAATACAATACATTCAGAGAAAGGTAGAAGATTCCCGCGCAAAATTAGGTGCGTTGGGTTGGTTGCATTTTTGTATTTATCTCGCAACAACCTAAGATGTTAAAAGCGGTCCTACATTGATAAAACTTGCTACTTTATGTGATTTCTGATATAGTCTCATTTGCCTAAAATGTGGCTTTGTAGTAGGCTTTTGATTGATTATTAATTATAATAATAAGTTATATAGAAATTGGTAGAAGATTTCCGCACGACGGTGACGGTTTGACGGTGGACAGCGCTCCACGTGACACGGGTCGCCTCGTTATATTTATCCTGTAACAATCTGTGATGTTAAAGCCAATACTACACCGATAAAATTTGCTAAATTTTTAGCTTATTTGCTTTTGACGTGATAACATCTTATATATTGACAAACGCCGCCAGGCTGCACGCTCTAAAAAGCTGACTCATTTTCACGTTCCGTCTGAGCCGAGCGTGCAAGCGAGAGCGCGGAACTAAAGATAGAGAGGCACGATCGGTCTAAGCGTTCGGCTTGTTTCAGTCGTTTATTCAACATTGTTTTCTTGACTTCATCACGTAAAATTATCGTCTGTATTCTATTGTCTCCACAATAGGCTAGACTAGTTTTTTTTTTGCACAAAATTAGAAATCTTAAGACGTCGACGGACTGCGCATAAAATAAATGTATAATAAAGCCAATATTAAGGCGAACGTTTATTTTATTTTAATTTTATTAATTTTTATTGAAGTGAATACACAACTAAATATTCTGTGAAAAATTCAAGCATCTACCTGTTACTGTTATTAATATAGAGCGAAAAACGGCTAAAAAATCAGGTTTGCTGTATGGGAGCCCCCATTAATTATTGATTTTATTCTGTTTTTAGTATTTTTTGTTATAGCGACAACAGAAATACATCACCTGTGAAAATTTCAACGTTCTAGCTGTCACCATTCATGAGATACAGCCTGGAGACAGACATACGGACAGACGGACAGACGGCTAGACGGACAGACGGCCAGAAGGACAGACGGACATCGAAGTCTTAGTAATAGGGTCCTATTTTTACCCTTTGGGTACGGAACCCTAAAACGATAACTATGGTGAAAGTTTACATTTCTTAAACAATATAAATATTTGCTAGTATGCTCTAACCTTTACACAGAGAGCGGTCGGACAGTCTCCAGATCTAAAGGTGGATAAATAAGGAAGCTCGATTGTAAGGAAAACCCGAGTCTCGAAAAGATACGGTACGATTTTGTAGATTCATATTGTCACCATCGTTATTCAGCTATTGAATTACGAAAGGACACTACGGTCCTTCAATGTGATAATAAGGGATGAATAACAGAAAAGGGCGCGGGCTTACAAGGTTTGACTTCATTTCTGCCTATCTTGTTATGAGAAAATGTTTGGGAATGACATATTATTATGTTTTGTGGTGTGTTGTACTTGTTACTTTTACCTTGTTTTCTTTTTAGATTTTCTCACTCGGCGTTAAATAAAGATGAATGTTTTAATGTCTACAGTCTCATCTTTTTGAAAACAATGAGCCAAATGTCAATAGACAATATTTTATTGACGAAAATAAAACACAGGAAATACAGCAGACATTTTTTGTCATGTTTATTCCAACTTCCAAAAATTGAGTTTCTATGTTCGTGTGAATGTATTTTTTTTTTGTGTATGTTCATCGATAGTTTTGTCAATTTGTAAGCCGAAACGAAAAGTTTGAATTTCGAGTTTTTTTAGTTCGATAGGGTTACTCCCGAGGTGGTCCCACTTAAATTTTACAGAAATCAGCTGAGCCGTTTTTGAAAAATCAACAATAATGTAAACAATTCGAGCGAAACATTCGAAATTTGTTCATGATGGAAGGCGGTTTTGCCATTTTTTTGCGAAAAACAAATATTAGATTTTCTCTTTCGGCGTTAAATATATATGTATGTTTTAACATCTATAGTCTTATCTTTTTTCAAAACGATGAGCCAAAGGTCATGCTTTTTTTAAGAGTGTTATTAGATTATGATAATTTATAACGCTACGTGTGTATGTAATTACATTACATTGTAGTACTTATTCTTGATCAGTCACTAAAAAAATGCTATAGCTCGACTGTTCAGTTAACGCCGAATATATACGCCGGTTGTGAAATCTCGCTTTCGGCCGCGTACGCAACCAATGTTCGCATCTGGTTGCGTACGAGTTTTTCCTCTTCGTAGGCAACTAAAAACATATTCTTCCTTGGTAACAGGAAGAATATGTTTTTCCGCATACGCAACCAACAACTTTTTTACATTACGTACTTTCTACACTGCGTGCGATAGACAAATAATCGGCCAAGTACGAGTCGGACTCGCGCACGGAAGATTCCATACTGTATGGGAGCCCCCCTTGATTATTTATTTTATTTTAATTTTATTAATTAATATTGAAGGGAATATAAAACTTAATATTCTGTGATAATTTCAAGCATCTACCTGGTGCCATTATTAAAATAGAGCGAAAAACGTCTAAAAATTCAAATTTGTTGTATGGGAGCCCCCCTTAAATATTTATTTTATTTTGTTTTTAGTATTTGTTGTTATAGCGGCAACCGAAATACATCATCTGTGAAAATTTTAGCTGCCTAGCTATCATGGTTCATGAGATACAGCCCGGTGACTGACAGACAGACAGACGGACAGACGGACATCGAAGTCTTAGTAATAGGGTCACGTTTTTCCCTTTGGGTACGGAACCTTAAAACCGGTGGTTTGTTTATCTCCCATGGCACTACTAAATTTAGAAATACGAAATAACAATTATTTCGTAATCAATATTAATTTTAATTTAAAAAAAAATATGATGTCACAGTGACCGCTGTCATATTCTAGAATTTATGACAGTAATGATCTAGAATAAACTCGGAGATATTCTACTTTTGAGTTTGACAGCTGTCATCCGAAATGTAGATATAGTTAAGCTCTATCACTTTTGTGAAGATAGTAATGGTCTATAATAATATTATGTCTTATTATGTTACCTTTTTTTTTCGCGACGTGGGTAGTCGCCGATAAGACGTGTTTTTCTAGCTCATATCAATATTTTAAATATTATTTAAACTAACATATATAAAGCCTCAATTTCATGATAAATTAAAACAACAAGTTTATTTACCTGTCTGAAAGTGTAATTGTCCCTGAAAACACAGTATTCTCACATTTTTATTTCACTTACATTCTGGTCATCACTCAAACTATTTTTCACCTGTGCACTACAACAATGGATGCTATTAAGGAGTCCCAAGAGCAGATGCAGGCGATGTTCGTGAAGCAAATGACTGCTTTTCAAGAGAAATTGCTTCAATCAAGCTCCCCTTCGGTCAAGTCATCATCGCTTTCAGAAGATTTCCTGTCTTTCCGGGAACACATATTGTTGTCGATGAATTCACTACAGGATCAAATCGCACTGCTTGCACGCCAGGTGGATACTCAGGAAATGAGATCACGTCGAAAAATTGTTTTGTTTCACGGAGTCCCCGAAGCAAAGGATGAGGACGTCATGGCCAGCATTGTGAGTGTGGTGACCGAGAAGCTGAAGATTGCAAAGTTTTCATCCTCTGATGTAAGTAGGTGCCATCGCATGGGTCGGTCATCTGCCCCAGGCCGTTCTAGACCAATCCTCTTGAAGCTGCGAGACATCACTCTGCGACAAAAGTTATGGAGTGCAAAAACGATCCTCAAGGGCAGCGGCATCACAGTGTCAGAGTTTCTGACCAAGCCAAGGCATGACACATTCATGGCTGCTCGTCAGCGTTTCGGCATTGGTAACTGCTGGACTCGGGACGGAAACGTGTTTGTTCTCGGGCCTGACAATGTTCGCCGACGTATAAGCTGCCTTGCTGAACTGAACAAAATCGAGACCTCCGCTCCTGCAAAAACAAAAGTGCCTGAAGTCGATGTAGAAAAGAGAGCCCCGCGGGCCGCACGTAAGGCAAATACGAAGCAGTGAGCCGCAGGTCTGCAGGCATCACGTACTTTAGCTTTTTATGATTAACTTATAGTTCTTAGCTGTCTTCGCTTAATTTTCTTTTCTCATCTAGGTACGGTAGGATTTTAAACCTTGATCCTTATAAATTTTCGCTTTTGATTGGGTACCTTGCTTTTTCTAATTTAAATGTTTTTGTTGCTCTTCATTTACCTTCAATTTTATGTAAACAAAACAAAAAACAATGAATTCCAAAATTAATTTGTAGCTAAGAGTGTTACCAGCTCCTGTTTGACGAATAGGTACTTAAGTAACGAAAAGTAACGCAAAGTGCTACATAATTATTGCCTTGTGCGTTTTGTTTCAGGCCCACCATTAAATAAATCATTTCTATTATGTATACATCTATTTTTTTTTTTTTTCAGGTGGTCTGACGTTAAGTAATGTTAAATAATATAGTTATATATCTGGTAAATGTCTGAAGGGGCAATATTAAAGTAGCATTTTGTAAGTCATTTTTATTTTGTTGGTAGTACTTACCGATTGTCATCTGTTACCTCAGTATCTGTCACTGTCATGGCACTTGTTTTCTTTATTCGAGTTCCAATTTCTTTTTTTTTTTTTTTAATATTTGATTAATGTCAGTGTCATGCTGATAAATAAGTGTATTGCACAGATATCCACAGAAAACAGATTGACAATACTGTTGTCGCTTCGCTTGAGGCCTCAACCAATAAAATGTATGGAAAATCTTTCCATGCTGTCAAAACTGTCAAAAATTCTATCTGACTCAGATGTTGTCAACTGAAAATATCCACCAAATCGAGAAATTGTTTTTTTCATTTTTTTTTTTTTTTTTAATATTTAAACAGCGAACTTGTATGTGTGCTGATTCTGCAGTATTGCAGCTTAGATTTTAAGAATATTGTGATTATGTTTTTCTTTTTATATCTTCTATTACACAACAGACAGGTGACCTTAGTATTGAGTAGTTACTTTGTTTTTATTTCTTTTTAGTGATATTATTTTTGCTTTATTATCTTATTTATAAATATATTTGTATACATACATTTTATTTTCTACAATTTATTTAAATATTATAATATGTTAAATATTTTTAATAATGAAAGTAACAGCGACGACGAATTTCTGTCAGCCTCCTCTTCCGAGACGTCGGGTAGCAGCAACGACAGTTTCGCTAGCCTTTTGCCACTTACTGATTTTCTGGAGAGCAGTTTCTCCGACGTACCTAAAAATTTCAACGTTATCCATATAAACGCGCAGAGCATTCCGTCTTCTTATCCTGATATGCTGGCGTCTCTTGATCACAACAACATCCACGCAATATTAGTCTCTGAAACTTGGCTTCGTCCATGTCTTCCGACAACTTCTTATTCTCTTCCCGGTTTCATTCTCATAAGAAATGATCGCAGCTCTCGCTGTGGTGGTGGTGTGGCTATATACTTAAAAGCTAATATTCCTTTCTCTGTTATAAATCAGTCGCCGCAACCACCCCCCACAAATGCTGGCGAGCATCTTTTTATCGAGGTACTTCTTTCTCACACTAAAGTTCTTCTCGGAGTCTATTATTGCCCTTCTAAAAATATTAGCTATTTCTCCTCCTTCGAAACTCTTTTAAACAATCTTATTCCGTCCTATAACCACTCCATTATCATGGGTGATTTCAACACGTGTCTTCTTAAGAAAGATCATCGTTCCTCAACGCTAGAATCCATTACCAAATCTTTCAATTTGCAGATACTCCCTCTCAATGCAACTCATCATTTTCCTAACTGTACCCCATCTCTTTTAGATTTAATCTTGGTTTCCTCTTCAAATAATGTTGCCAAGCACGGCCAATACTCTGCTGATGAATTTTCTTACCATGACTTGGTTTTCCTTTCTTATAAAATCCGTCCGCCAAAATCTAAGCCACAAATTATTATGCAGCGCAACTTTGCCGGTATGGATCGGGAAGCTCTCCTTGAAGATGCGAATAACATTGATTGGTCACCTATCCTTAACGCAGAAACAGTTGATGATCAAGTCACCATCTTCAATGAGTTCATTACAGAATTGTATGACGTGCATGCTCCATCACGTGCTATAAAGATTAAGCATCTCCCTGCGCCGTGGCTTACCAATGACTTAAAAACTCTGATGCATAAGAAAGTGGTCGCAAAATCCAAATACAAAATGCACCCTACCGACGCTAATCATGCTAAATATGTCCAGGCCCGCAATCGCTGCAATAAGATGTGTAGGGATGCAATACGACGCCATGTTCATGCATCTGTTGATGATGAGAATCCTACTAAAGTTTGGAAATTTCTAAGATCGCTGGGAATTGGCAAATCACGTCAAAATTCAACTCCTAATAATTTTGATTTAAATGCACTCAACCAACATTTCTCATCTGCTCCCACTTTGTCGAGCGTGGATAAAAACAAAACTATTGATCTTCTTTCTGCCATTCAGACTCCCGATTTCTCTCCCTTTGATTTTCATCGTTTTACTGAATGTGATGTTAAAAAGAGCGTCATGTCGATTTCCTCTAATGCCGTTGGCGGTGATTGCATAAGTCGGAACATGCTCTTGCCTATCCTTGACGCCATCCTTCCCATCCTCTGCTTCATGTTCAATTCCTCAATCTCAACTGGTGTGTTCCCTACAATCTGGAAAGATGCGCAAATTATACCATTGCCAAAGAAACCGAATCCCAAATCCTTTTCCGAATATCGACCGATTTCAATACTACCTTTCCTATCCAAAGTTCTTGAACGTCTTGTTCATAAACAGTTGAACGAGTTTCTGGTTAAAGAAAACCTCCTTAACCCTTTTCAATCCGGTTTCCGTCCTGGGCATAGCACTGTGTCTGCACTTATTAAGATCACTGACGATATACGCTTAGGGATGGACGACGGTATGCTTACTGTTCTAACTCTGTTAGATTTCAGTAATGCATTCAATACCGTCGATTTCGACATCCTGTTAGCACTACTACGTTCTATTAACATATCTCCGTCAGTAATCGATTGGTTTCACAGTTATCTGTGTGGGCGCCGGCAGCGTATTCGCCTTGGAGATACTTTTTCTTCATGGTGCAATACAGAAGCCGGTGTGCCTCAAGGTGGCGTGCTATCTCCTTTACTCTTCGCAATTTTTATAAATACCATTTCTCAACACTTAACGTCTTCCTACCATCTTTATGCAGACGATCTCCAAATTTATTCACAAGCCCGACCCAATGACCTGAGCACTGCTGTTGTCACCATCAATGCTGATTTATGCCGGATCGTGGAGTGGAGTGATTCGTACGGTTTGAGAGTCAACCCTTCAAAATCACAGGCAATTATCATTGGCAGCTCACGGATGGTATCCAAAATTGACTGGGCCACTACTCCGAGTATTGTTTTTGGGGGCATTATTATACCATACAGTGAGTCGGTTAAAAATCTTGGCATTTTCTTGGATCGTACACTGAGCTGGGATATTCAGTTAAAATCTATCAGCTCCAAGTTATATGCGTCTGGTGGATCTTTAAGACGTCTACGTAACTTTTTACCTACTGCCACCAAAGTTGCGCTAGCACAGTCTCTTTTACTCCCGATTCTTGATTATGCTGACGCCTGCTATATCAATCTCAGAGAAGACCAACTTGAAAAACTAGAGCGCCTCCTAAATTACTGCATCCGGTTCATATTTGGCTTACGCAAATATGACCATGTATCTGAATTTCGCGCAAAACTCAAGTGGCTTCCAATTCGCTTTCGTCGGAATGCTCATATCCTCTCTATCCTCTATGGCATCCTATTCAATCCTTCTACCCCGCTTTACCTAAAGGAGCGTTTCACTTTTTGGCACACTTCCCATACTATCCCACTTCGATCATCAGATAACCTCACCCTTATGACTCCATCCGCGCATTGTGAGTACTTTTACGGAAAGTCCTTTGCCTACCAAGCTGTCCAACTCTGGAACTCTTTGCCTGTTTCTATAAGACGAGCTCCGTCGCAAGACGTTTTTAGGGAACAGGTAAAGAGTTTATACTTGTCACAGTTGCTAAACCGCAGTTGATAGTGTTTTTTTTTTTTGTTACTTCGTTATTATTTCTATTTATGTAGTATATTGTATAACTATGTATTAGTGTATTTCTATTTATTTATTTCATTTTTATTTATAGTATTTCAAGTATTCGTGTGTACTATTTTTGTATGTATGTTTATTTGCCTATTATAACTTCGTCATTGTCCTTTCATTCTTTTTAAAGCACACCCCGTCGATTTTTATCGTCAAATACTTTTCTCCATCCTAAGGTTGCCTGGAAGAAATCGCTTTTAGTGATAAGGCCGCCTGTTGTTGCCACTAGTTTTTTAAGTTGTTCTTTCTTTGTTTTATATTGTATGGTGTGAACAATAAAGAATTTATCTATCTATCTATCTATCTATCTTAAACTGATTATGAAAACTCGACTAATACAACCATGATTTCAGGACAATCAATAACGACAAAAACCAATAAAATATTATTTCTACAAGATATAAACCAGTAAAACCAATATTTTATAGAGCCGCGGTCGTCATAATCCTGGACACGTCAGACGCGTGTCTCCGTGAAAATAATGATGTGACAGTTAAAGCTTGATCAAGTCACTCGTTAATAACGTGCCAGCCCTTTAACGAAGCGTTTTGGCAACCCTAGATAGATTTATTTCGTGTCTCTGAACATTTTGAGTTGATATTTAACCATAGATTTATTTAACAATGCATTTGGCAAAAAAAAAGGCTTTTGCGGTAATTTGATTCATGAGAAGATGTATCAATTTATTAATGGACTTTGTTATAAACATCCTAATATTATAAACGCGAATGTTTTTATGTATGGATGTTTGTTCCTCTTTCATGCAAAAAACTACTGAACGGATTGAGATGAAACTTTGCAATATAATAGTAATGTTTACACATCACAATAACACATAGCCTATATTTTATAAAGGAATTGTGTGAAACGAAGTTCGTTGGTCAGCTAATCTATCATAGTTCTCTACTCAGAAGATTTCTGATCACTTATTTTTTCTTCGCAATTTTGGAGTTGGCCAAGTTGGTAAGCACAACTACATCGAAGAGACATTGTCGTCGTTTCAGCTATTGGACGTACTCTGCTGAACATAAGCCTCCCCTATAGATCTCCGATAAGACCTGTTGGAGGCGGCTTACATCCAGCGTGATCCTACGATCTTGATGAGGTCATCCGTCCACCTTGTGGGTGGACGACTTACGCTGTGCTAGGCGGTACGTGGTGTCCACTCGAGAACTTTTCGACCCCAACAGTCATCTGTCCTTCATGCTATGTGCCCTGCCCACTGCCAATTCAACTTGCCAATCCGCTGCGCAATGTCAATAACTTATTGATTCTTCTAGGGATTCTCTCATTCCTGATTCGATCTCGTAGAGTGATTATGAGCAAAGCCCTCTCCGTAGCTCGTTGGGTTACTTGGAGTTTACTAATAAGACCCATAGTGAGAGACCACGTTTCTGTGCCATATGTCATCACCTGCAACACACACTGTTCGAAAACTTTCGACTTAAGCCAACGAGGTATATCGGACAAGAAGACAAAAAAAGAACGAAAAGTATTGCGACGGACATTGCGAATCAATCTGCATTCACTCCGTATATCTTCTGTATTTTACGAGTATAATCGTTTCAAAATAATTTTCCAACAGACTGAGCCCTAATGAACATCAAATAGACTTCGGTGTGATTTCGCCACATCCAATAAGCGCAGAGTATTCCCGTTCTGTGGTCATTATTCGATTAGAGACAGACAAGCGAGTTCTCAGTGCAAATAAATCTCTGTATTATTCGCTTTGGGAATCGTACACAGTACAAACAGTAAGATGACTTTGTGTGAAGTCCGTATTAATGAAAACTAAACTCGATTTACATTCCAAATATAGGACAAAGTCATATTTTTGTAATGTATTTATCAAAGAATTAGAACTAAAGTAATAGAATACTTACTAAATTTTGCTCAAGTAAAAACTATATTACAGCTGTCTTATTCATATCTGGTTAAACAGTATACGCGAGAGTGAGTGGAACAAAAAAAACAGATAGTCTGTCGGCATAGGTCAAAATCACAAGTTGGAATGTCAAAATGGTTAAAAGTGGCTCCACTGTCTTTTGCGATATGATCAGAAATTTGAACCCTCTAGTTCCAGTAAGAAGGTTCAAATCTCTGATCATTTTATTTTCCTACTTTTTACCCTTTTGAATTTGGACAGCCGAGATAGCTCAATGCTATTTGTGAAACTCTTCGAAATTACGTAAATTCGGGTGTATATGCATCTTTTTCTAACACCTTTTAAATTTCATGTTTAAAGTGGGACGAAGTGATGTAACTATATATCTTGCTATTTTAGTACGGTTTCTATTACTTCCGTTTGAATTCTATGGTATTTGTATATTCTATGTATGTTGCTGGGTATACTACTACACTACTGGAGCGGGATTTGAACTCACGACCTCACGATTGTAAGGCGGGTGTTGCTATCACTAGACCGCTACGGCTTTTATCACATTCATTCTTGCACTTGAGAGTACAGTGGAAGCCGTACTCGTTGTGGGTTCAAATCTCGGTCCCGCACCAATGAGTTCTTTGGAATTTACATAGAGAATTTTACTGGCACTGACTTTTTGGTAATGAAAAACATCATGAGGCTATCTGCATAAGTGATATACGTCCTAAGAATAAATTCAATGGCGTATATGAACCTAGCTAACTGCACTGGGACAGCTATCAACCATGATATGGCCCATTCACCTTTTTTTTCTTATAGGTTTGCGTTTGACTACATATTGCCTGATGTTAAGCAGATATGCGGTCTAGTGTGAAGCACGCTTACCTAGAAGATACCTATTTACTCGGGATTTGAAGACACCTACGTTGTACTTTGGCGAGAAGACAGACCCAGGCAAAGCGTTCCACATTCTGGCTGTTCGTATGAGGAATGAGGATTCGAAACGCTTAATTTTAACGCGCGGAATGTGCACCATAAAATGGTGGCGCTTTGTTCGCGTCTGTCTAGCCGTACGATAGAAGAAAAGACATCCTCTTCCTCCATCCTCTTTTGTGGGTAGGTCTACGTGCTACAGTAGACTATTAAGGAGGTTGATACGGTACAGCACAGTACAGAGTGTGCAGTATAGAAAGTAGGTATCATACTGCAGCGTCAGTCTACTGCGTGAGGGTGAACTCTGCAAGGGAATCAGGGTTTAATCCGCACTAAATTGCTTACAGTCTGGCTGGGCCGGCGATTACTGACGAATTATTTAACTTGTTTGTCGGGTATTGTAGTCAGGTTCCCGAAGACGGTGAATGCATTTACGATCCGGGATTTTCTCGATTATCAAGCTGAATTTCAATTCTTTTGGACTGTTCGCGGCGAAATAAAGCTTTTCTTGGATTCGAATGCATTATTCAGATTAAACGAAATTACGCTGGTGATAACACTGATCCTTCTATTTGCCTCTATGGGACGAAAATAGTAGACAAAGTGATTATATTAGCGTATTTTTCATAAGATTAGGATAAATTGAAATTGAAAATATATTAGTCAGACAAAAATGTCTATATACTTAGCTGTCGGATGATTTACTTATGGATCCATGAAAGAAATAACAAACATAAGAGTTTTTTGGACGTAACTGTGGGTTCCAAACTCGGTTAGGCCTGTTTTTTGGTAACCGAAGTGGAAAATTGCCTCAACATACACTGCTTTTTTGATAAACTTACCATGTATCTACTGAATACAAGAGCACGCACACTAGCTGCCATATTAATAAAGCGAGAGTAACTTTGTAGTTAGTCCGGATATGTCTTTTTCTTTCTTTGACAATTTTTATTCACTTGTAAAAGACAAAAGACGGACTATCTACTCCAAAGTTACTCTCGCTTTATTAATATGGCAGCTAGTGTGTGCGATCTTGTATTCAGTAGATACATAGTATACCTATATACAGGGTTATTTCTAATCAATTAGCATCCTTTTAGGGGCTTATTCTGTACATCAAAACAAACAAAATTTGTTCTGCGACTATTGTCAAAATTTAAAAAAAAAATTGTTGTTCCATAGAAAAATATCGTTCACCCGCGACAAAATGTATGGAACAGCTGATTTTTTTTCGAGTTTTGACAAAAGTCGCAGAACGAAAGTTGTTAGTTTTGATGTACAGAGTAAGCCCCTAAAATGATGCTAATTGATTAGAAACAACCCTGTACTTATATATTCTTTATCACGAGTTTGAATAAGCGTAACACCGAGATGAAATAAACATTTTAACATATCATTGGCTTCACGTTAACTTTAAATTAATATGTACATAAATAAATTATAAAACGGTCTCACGAAATTACATACAAAAACAAAACCGTACAAATATTTAATTTTATCTAAAAGCACAACAAAATACATCACACTTTTCAAGCGTATGCAATTTATTAAATAAGTATAACAATTATGCAAAGCTTCCAAAGAGCTCAAAGCATAAATTAAACTACAAAATCAATTAAGAATTGCAATTTTGTCTGCAAGGAGTATCATTCTACAATAAGGCAGTAAAAGTATTAAAATGGTAGCTGACAGAAAAGAACATTTTTAAAATGTTCGAGAGTGCTAAGTGAAGGAAATTTTCTTTTGCATTTTTAACCGTATCTTTAGTTATTGGGTAGGAAGTATTGCTTTTTAATATAATTTCCGAAACGGAAGACGCGGAGGTTCCTCCGGGAATCGTAATGGATTTCGTTCATACTTGTACTTCCCTTGGAAGTCGGAACTCAATCTATCAGACACTGTTACGCTCTGCCTTTTCTACTGCAGTTTTTCTTAGAAGATTTTGAACGAACAGTAAAATAATTAATTGCTTTGCATTTTATAAAGCTAAAATAATACATACCTACTTTTAATTTACGATAAATAAATAATATTTGATTGCTTCACACCAAAGATAGAAATACAAATACAATACAAATTACACTAAACTAGTTAAAACAAATGGCGGCCTTATCGCTGGAAGCGATTTCTTCCAGGGACGATAGTTTTAGGGGTAGTTTTGTTTATATGTTTCTTTTTGAAACAATTTAATAATCGTTCTCTTCTCTAAGTTAATTATTTAGTAAATTTATTTGTGTAAAACATCTGATTATTTTTGCGATTTCACAGTTTCTCTCGTAGTAAAAGTAATAACTTAACTGTTCGCTTTACTTTTATAACTTAAAAATATTGGAATTAAATTCTAAACTATTATAAACATATGCACAAAAAATGTGAAACCTACCTATTATACAAAATAAAATAAATAAATAAACAGAGGCTAAAAATCGAAACAAAGCCTGTGTCCGTGTGGTAGGGTGCTAAGAACTCTGGCACCCTACCACAAAATAACTAATTTTGGATGAAAGTAATTTGTAACGAATACACTAAATAGACCCAGCATAGTGGACACTTGGCCATTAATTCGCAGGGCAAACAATTGTGGCATATACTCTGGTAAAAATCTTCAAAATTAAGTTCACTTATATTTTTCAATCAAAAACTTTCTTGAAATAAAAGAAAAGGAAAAGAAAATTCTAACTCAGACGTATTCTTATAATAAGTCAAACAACGATTAAAATCTCACATCTCTACAAACAACTCGGCTACATTTCCTCAATTCAAATAAACGCCGACACGGCTTAAAACAAACACTTAACTAGAGATCAGAATAAAAGCAAATTAGAATCTCCATTTCCATAAAAACCCTACCCTCGTACATTTCATTTTCGAGCCATTCTTATTATTGTGAAGACTTTAAACCGGAACCTAATTTGATCTTACAATTTTCTTTCCGCTCGCCGACGGGGCTCAGTGTCAACGTTTCATTTGGATTACACAATACCACAATATCTGCTTCTTCTTCACTTATCATAAAGTTGTCAAAATAAGGTTTAATTTACTTTGTTTCACAGATAAAAGTAACGTTGTGGAGAGACTAGATGCAGCGCAGTGGTCATTCAGCGACGGCCGTAGCGGGTGAACATCTTCCAAGTCTTTGTGCTGTCATTATTAAAGGAGAATGAGGATTGTTATGGCTGCTGTTCTGTTCTTATTACGCTGATGCGGAATGGTAGGTTTGCAGTTTATTGTTTTTAGAGGAATCGGTGTAATCATAATATGTGATAAGTGCTAAGCTGCTCAGTTGGAGATTTTTTTTATCAAATATTTTTAAAGGTATGTTTCCAGCAGTGGTCGGAATTCAAACCACCATTATGAACAACGTTTATTACTGGGCCAACCTAGAATCCGAGAAAAATAAGCTGTCTTGAAAAAAATCCAACTCTGAATTGGCGAAAAGTAAAATACAGCTGATTGATTTTTTTTTGAACTTTGGATTGGTCTCTTATACTCGGAATTTTAATTCGATTCCAGATTTGATATTAGCTACTGTCATTTTTGACAGTTTTTGACAGTACATACTGTCAAAAATGTCAGTAGCTAATGTCAAATCTGGAATCGAATTAAAATTCCGAGTATAGTAGGTAAAAGTTTTTCATAATGATGGTCCTAATCACTCTTTTTCGGTTTATTTAAGGGCAAGCAAATAAGTAAGTTTATATATGTGTACCTACTGTATTTGTAACAATCACATCTATCCAAAGTACAAACCTAAATTCACAAAAACGAAAGACACTGGATTTCGCGACACAGGCTAGCCTAGTGCGAAATCCAGGGTGCATAAAATTTACATTGAAATAGATTAACATTACCTGTTTTGTTAAAATGATTATTGTAACAATGTTCTGCTCATGTGTTATATGGATAATAAAAAATGTTTAAATGTTAAATGTTTAAATTAATCAATAAATGAATGTAAGAACCATAAAAGATATGTTCCAAATAAGATCGAGTATTGAGTATTTGAAGATTAAATTCAATTCCAATTCAATATAACTTTTCATCTGAAATCAGGGAGGCGAAAGAAATTTAAGAAGGAATGTAAAAGCAACGGTTTAAGATATAATACCGCTGGAAACAAAGACGTGAGCATGTTTGTGTTCCAATTTCACGCTTTGTCGAGTTTTCAGGAAACCAGTGAAATTAATTTCGATCATTGGGTAGAATATTTCCTTTGAAGAAAGAAGAAGAATCGGCCAAGTGGGAGTCGGACTTGCGCACGAAGGGTTCCGTACCGTGTTGGAGCCCCCTTAGCCCAATTCCTCTTGCCATTATTAATATCGAGCAAAAAAACTCCTAAAAATCAAGTTTGTTGTATATGAGTTCACTTAAATGTTTATTTTATTTAATTTTTGGTAAATATTGGTATACCGGCAATAAATAGAAATACATCATATGTGAAAATTTCAGCTTTCTAGCTATAACGGTTCATGCGATAATTACAGCCTGGAGACAGACAGCCAGACAAACAGACAGACGGATAGCGGAGTCTTAGTAATAGGGTCCCGTTTTTTCCCCTTTGGGTACGGAACCCTAAAAGGGATTCCTAAGAAATAGTTCAAAGAATGACCACATCTATAAGTTGACTATTGTATTGATATTATTTTCTGTTGTTGTACTGTCAGGGCGGTTTCAGAGTAGCGTTTTATACGCGCGTAGAAGCTCGTTTTTGGAAGCGCGTGCAAACGTGTATAGGCGCGTCTTTTTGGCAAACGCGCAACTCGTACTAGCGTTAACACGTTTCTAAGCTCGTATACGTGAAACCACTACCGGTACGAGCAAACGCGCCGAAATATGCCCGCTTAGGCGAGTCCGGTTTTTAGGGTTCCGTACCCAAAGGGAAAAACGGGACCCTATTACTAAGACTTCGATGTCCGTCTGTCCGTCTGTCTGTCTGTCCGTCTGTCCGTCTGTCTGTCTGTCACCGGGCTGTATCTCATAAACCGTTATAGTTAGAAAGCTGAAATTTTCACAGATGGTGTATTTCTGTTGCTGCTAAAACAACAAATACTAAAAAGAAAATAAAATAAATATTTAAGGGGGGCTCCCATACAACAAACTTGATTTTTTAGACGTTTTTCGCTCTACATTAATAATAGTAACAGGTAGATGCTTGGAATTTTCACAGAATATTTAGTTTTATATTCACTATAGCCTCCTGAGACCCCGCGTACTAGTACTAGAACAAATTCATGAAGTCGTATAGACCCAAGAATTTTAGAGCCGTTACTGGACTATGACCCAATGTTCTAGTACTAAACCGAAATATTTAAACATGTTTTGATTGTTTAAATTTGGCGCCACATCACGTGGTTAGTTCCGAGTAATGTTTTGACATATTTTGACACATGGTAACACTATGGTAAGGAAGAGGAAAGCTATATTTTTCTCTTTTTGTCACGAAACGTCGCCGCGATGACAAGCTCGCACCGAAAAGGTTAGTTTAATCAATTAATATTCTTGAAATCTCTATGTAGATTGCAAGTAATTTATTCTTATCTTATAAACAAATGTCACAGACTACAGAAAAACAAAATATTTTGCAATTTAACTTTAATTTTGTTTAATTTTCTTGCACCTGTTTTATTTTGTACTAGTTCTAGTACTTTGGGTTTTCATTCAGTATGTTTACTTATTACGTTTAATTTTGCATGTTATTCTTACAGCTTTGAATGAAAGTCAAGTGTTGGAACTGCTTAATGATTCATCATTTGATGATTCCGAAAATGAAGAAGCTTTCCCTGCAAGTGACGAGGATGAAGAATTTCGACCTTCAATCGACTGCAGTAGCAGCAGTGATAATGAAAGAAGAATTTGTTTTGTTTTTATTTTTTGCTAAGAAAGTGAGAATTTTTGTTTTGATAAGCATAGCTTTTTCCTATGTTATATAATATTGTGGTTATTTTAGTCATAGGGTTGTCTCAAGATAATTAAGATGTCTAAGTGTATTGTTAACTGCCTTTAACTCATAAGACTGACATTATTTTGATCTCTGTGTGAGTGCAAACTTAACTAAGGTTTAGATAGAAAATAAATATGTTATATTGTGATCTTTTTTAAGTTTAAACAGAGGTTTATACCCTAAAATTATAAAATTTTGAAAAAAATATGCATTTTCCCTTATAAAAATAGATTTAAAAAAAACACCCTATTTATGTCATGTGGACCCAATGTCATAAAAAAAGAACAAAATGAAATCCACTTTTTTTAATCGTTCAAGCATCTCTAGGTCAACATAATACCACCCGTAAAATATTATTGACAAGTCTCATCTCCCGACGAAGATATACTAAAAAGTTGGTCTGGGTCTATACGCCATATTTTTATAAGTTCTAATTTTAGTACATTGGGTCTTAGTTTAGAAAGCCCTTTTAAATTGTGGGTCTCAGGAGGTTAATAATAAATATTAAAATTAAAATAAAATAAATATTAAGGGGGGCCCATCCCATACAGTACGGAACCCTCCGTGCGCGAGTCCGACTCGTACTTGGCCGATTATTTGAAGCTCATTATGTAGCACTCGTTTAAGCGGGTATGCCGAAAAGACCGTATGCGCGCAAGTAGGTACTATATTTTTTTTGTAAAAGTTTGTCAATTGCGCACTCAATGGAGTTACTTTGATGATACTAGATGTACCTACTTACCGTTTTTTTTTTTTTAAATTTATGTAAGTAAATAAATTTAAAAAATCAACTGTTCTATAAAAAAGTCCATTGATAGTTGACATATTTTTTCGCATCTTGTACAAAATTGGAATTGTTCGCTCGAATAAACAATTTATTAAATTATGTATACAATGTTTACATTATTTTTGGTTTTTCAAAAACTACTCAGCTAATTTTGATAAAATTTAAACGGGAACACCTCGGGAGTAGGTATACCCTATCGAAACTAAAAATTTATTTTTTTAATTCTGTTCGTGATTGGCGAAAATATCGATGAACATACACAAAAAAACATACAGACGAACATAGAACCTCCTCTTTTTAGGAAATCGCCCTAATGTATTCGCGATTTCTAGATTGATTCCATAGTAAAAGTTGTTTATCTTTTAGGTACTTGAGGTAGTTAAGTTACCCTGTACAAATTCTGAAAAAAATCCCGGCAGCCAAAAAATGTACCTACTTATGATTTTATAGACGCAATACGCTATCGTTTGCCATTTTTTGAACTGAAAACCTCGGGCACAACTCTCATTTCATTAATGCAATCTATAAAATACTCCCCCGAGCGTCTTCTATACAGCATTACTGTCTTCCAGAGACCGCTCGCTGCACTGATTATCATATAGAGCGACATTTACACTGAAAAGCCTTTCAGAGCAGTCGCTTAGCACATCTGTTGCGGTACTTCGGTTTATATCAACCTCTAGTATCTATCTTGATCGGGTTTGATTTTTGAATATTTCAGAGGGAATATTGGTATCATGTTTCAGATAAAGAACTTTATTTTATAATAAAAATGGGTTTTACAATATTAATTACTAGTGAGCTAAACAAAAATTGATGCCTTTTTGGTAGAAAAGACATGTGGTGAGTGCGTCGGTGTTGCGCCGCCATAGTTCGATTGTTTGTGTGTCTGTACACGGCGAGGCGTAGTTTTACCGGCATCACTTGTTTGTTCACATTCTGTCATGATTTTTTTTATTTGATCTGAGATTTGTTTACACTAGAGTGAGAAAATTTTCGGTCGACGATTTTCAGTTTGGCGTAAAACCTGCGGGACTATGGTGTAGTTGTTCAATCTTCCTTAAATTATTCCTGAATTTAAAGTAGGAAAATCAATGTCTCTATATTTGTACATCATTATAATTTATTTATAATCCGGACGACATGATTTCTAATATCTACAACATCTGACATTAACTAGATTAAAGCCTTGTAATAAACAACTGGATCCCGTAACTTCGTAATTAGCTATTACCGGTTACGCCCAAAGGGAAAAGCTCTATATTTCTACAGACGTAATTACTTCTGAACATCAGCAGAGTCTATAAATAAAATCAGCAAAGACGCTTTTAGTAATAACTTGAACGTTCCATATACAGTATCCTCTTTTTTCTAACTTTAGATATAACAAGGTCTAGGGCAGTTTAACTGGCTTAATTTAAGTATCGGACATTCGAACAATTGTAAGCTAAGTTAAGGTGTCTAACTACTTAACTACAGACCAACGTCGAAAGGGGGTCCGGCGGGAGTCCCAGTCGGCGACTCAAACATTGAATCCCGTTAATATAACAAACTGACTACATTTTGATAGGCAGTTTCACTTCGTACCCAATCAGTATTTTAACTGAATTAATCATTATTTTCCCTCAAAACATAAAAGAAACATGTTACTATTGTGTGGTAGTTTTGACAAATAATATTCATGCTTACATAATGTATAGATACAGCTAATAAATTATAAGTAACACCTGCAATCGTTTTTGCAAGAGCTCGACTAATTAAGTTCTTTGATTTGTTGAGTATACAAACATCACACTTAGCCCACAAACCTTGCAGCGCAAGCTGCAGCCCGTACTCTGTAATTACCTATACTTAGATAGACACCTAGGTACTCGATATATGCAGCGGATAAATTTTAAGCCCATGTACAACCGTCTTTATAATAGTCCTATAAGAATGAAAAGCTTCTTGTTTCTTGCTTCTTTGACGACGTATTATTTAAAAATAAATTATTTTACTATCTTTTTTAGCCCACAAACCTTGCAACACACGCTGCAGCCCGTACTCTGTAAAAATATTCTCACCCAATTTCATAATTACATATTTCCCATTTCGCCGCGGGCGCCAGCTAACTGTAACTGTATTCCGAAAACAAAACAAACTGTTTACATTATCAAAAAACATTTATATTTTGTACCCATTAACTAAAATTATCATCTTTGTCCAAAATTTCAGCAATCTGTAGTACCATTCCTAATAATATTCATTCTTTCTAGAAAATGCGTAAAATATTTATCTGCTATACTTATTCCTCATAAGTCTCGTAACCACTTCCTAAACGTCTAAACACTTTATCCTATTTAAGCGACGTATTTTTTATTTTTTATACATAAAAAATTACAAAAATAGCGTAAATTGCAAGCTGCACCTCGTAGTCTGTAATAATATTCTCACCCAACTTCATAATTACCTATTTCCCATTTTGCCGCGGGCGCCAGCTTACTGTGCGCCTTAATTAACTGCACTGTATTCCGGGAACAAAACAAACTGTTTACATTTTCAAACGACGTCGATGTGTGGTCGGTAACGTGTTAAAATATTCAAAACTTCTGTCAAAGAATAGTTTGGGAGCTTATTACGTACATGAAAAGTTCATCGTCATCATTTTTTCAGCCAATAGACGTCCATTATAGATTTTAGGCCCTATATAAAAGAAACCTCCACTAATGGTATATTATTCAAAGAAAAGTCTGACCAAGATGTTATGTATCGTTTGAAAGCTTGCTTTATGGGCTTCTCAAAAATATTTAATATATATTTTTCCATCCCTCAATTTTTATAAATGATAAAAAAATGTGTGGAAAATGGAAATACAGCTCACATTTTTTTGTTTCGGTTTTTGCCATATTATGAATGTGCTCCTATCGTTCTTTTACTTGCATTACGAGTATTACCTGATTCATCCATATTTTGCTAAAGTTATAGTATTCATAAAAAAATTGGTGCATCTAGTTAGAGCAACATTTCAAAATTTTCATTAAGAATTGGATTTAATTTGCATAAAATGCTTTTATTTTCGCTATTTTAAGGTAGTTTAATCAGAGTTGCCAGAAATAATCCACTTATTCTGTCAAATAAATCAAAATTAATTTCAAAAATCATAAGAGCAACATTTCAAAATTTTCATTAAGAATTGGATTTAATTTGCATAAAATGCTTTTATTTTCGCTATTTCAAGGTTGTTTAATCAGAGTTGCCAGAAATAATCCAATTATTCTGTCAAATATATCAAAATTAATTTCAAAAATCATAAGGCCATAATAAATAAAAAATCATAAGGCCATGATAAAAAAATCATAAGGCAATAATCATAACACCTGTTTTGATTTTGACTGATGTTATACACTCAGAAAAAGATGTACCTATACTTTCTCGAAATGTAACGCATGCTGTGGTTAGATTTTTTAATTGTTATTATTCCAGCCTCCATACATTTTGTGGACGAGTCCTTTCACATAAGACCGGTTGGGGCCAGCATGCATCTAGCGTGTTTCAAAGAGGTTACCAGTCCATCTTGTAGGCAGACGTCCTACATTGCTCTTGCCGGCACGTGGTCTCCACTAGAGAATATTTGAGCCCCATTTGATTTCAGTCCTCCAGCTTGTGCTGTTAAAGACGAAAATGCTCAATATATTTATTTATAGAATGTATCTCCATGGGCACGATGGACATATTCTAAAGTATCATTGTACTCTTATTATAACTAACGTTTACGATGGTACCAACCATGAAATCGAATAAGACATCAGCTGTTCTATACGAGATTCAGCAAACTTGTTGCAACAGTACTTGTAGAGCTTATATACAAAAATACGAAGCTTACTGTCAGAATTCTTATGAGTCAAGAATACTTTAAGTAAAGTACTTAAACTATTCTTGACCAACTGTCTAAATATTTGCTCTCAACTGTGTAAATATTTGCAAAACGATGAAAATCTACAAATACATCCATAACACTTTATTGCACCACAAAATAGCTCACCAAGTTCAATTATTCGGTTTCAGAACAAATTATTAGCAATTATGAAGGCGTCTTCTCAGTTTAATTAATTGCACTTAATTAAATTGAAATAAACGACGCGACGTAGTCGATTCCACACAGACAGCCAATTTTCTTCTCATTTCACATCAAACAAAATTTCAATAGTTCTAACTAGATGTACTACACCTAGTTAGAACTATTGACAAGCAAGGTATTATTTAGCAAAGCTAGAAAATGACAAATACGTTTTAGGTAGGTACCTACTACAGTATCTTTCAGTAATTGCATGTCATATATCCAGGCAAGGACACGATGACATCTTGAGTAATAAAGAATTTTTCTGTACTTTCCCGAGCTAGATTTGCCACATAAATTATACTCGAAATAAAGGGCCTTGTATCGCTAACAAGTTGAAACAGTCGAGGCCAGAACTTTAATTTAGGCACGATATTTGCAAACGGAAACTGAACCCTCCATGCCACGGATTACCTTCTGTAGATAACCCACCAAAGTAACATATATTGATCAAAACTAATATTCAAAAAATGTTCATACAGCAATTGCTACGCGCGAGCTATTTGGCGTGATCTTGAGATAAATAATATTTGCAGGATGAACATTATCCCTGACATCAGAATTTTGTTTCATTCGAGAACATGATATAGATAACGAAAACTGCAATGAAGATGTCATTAACGCCGTAGTAATCAATCGTGCGCCATTGCTCTTAGACAACATTCCTGCTTAATTTTGAAAGGCTGAATTTTTTTTTTTTTAAATTTTACATATGTTAGGTGACATCTTACACACGGTCTCTGACCCCAAACTAAGCATAGCTTGTGATATGGTTGCCAGAGACTGATATACCACATATACATATTTTAAATACGTACTTATATAGATAGTACCTAAATAACACCCAGTGATCTATGTATGAGTATTCATCTGAAGTGAAACGAGCCGCCAAAGGTCGAATTTAGTAGCGACGTATTGCATCTGCCCTACAGAGATACTAGAGACATGCTGTAGTCCATCGAAAAAATCTGAAAGAAATGCATTGATTTAATATGGCATAAGTTAGAAAAAGCCATGAAAAATATCTTGGTTCGGTGTCAATAGCCGGATTTTTCTCCGCAAAACGTCAAATTTAATACACATATGACAGTGACAATCTCGCGAAAGATTTTCCATACACTTTATGAATTTAGAATTGCCTCAATTGACAACAGCGTTATCTCTCTGATATTTTTGTGATCTGCCCTCTCTCTTGATGATACAGGACCAGTTAGTGAAAAAGAGACAGTTTGAAATGCGGTATTCATAAAGAATAATCAATGCTTCCTCCCCACTCCCACTAGTAAGGGTACTGTCAACTGCAAAGAGCTTTCGTGTAAGGAAATTTAAGACCGGTCACGCGGGAACTAGTCTAGGGGTTGTGTTGGGGTGAACGGGGATGTAGAATGTCTGGATTTCGCTTACGAGAGCTGTGCTCCAGTATGAAGTCTTGTGAAATTTGATCATTTGATGCTTGTGTGAGAATGTGTCTGTGATGCTTTGTGTGGGTTAGTTTCTTGAGAATTATAATAGTAGATTATATTCTATGTTCAGGTGGCTGATATGATACGTTTTAGAAAATTAAATTGTTTATTACTACTGAAATATAGAAATCATAAATTTTCAGTTATAAAAAAGGTTCTTTAAATATTGTAATAATGTTTTTACGCATTACTTACTTCTTCGGGTAGCTTGCTACCCAATTCAATATTGCTACCAATATGTTATACTAGATCTAGAGTCAGAGTCAAGGCGCCTGAAGGCATCTAACTTGACTAGATGGTTAAAATAACCGGGCTTATACGTTAACGTGTCACCGAAATCCGCCAAATACAAGATTTTATTGTAATGCCATTCACAGTCACACATTCGAGAACTAAACGTCGCTGCATTTTTCTGACGATCAGGAAAAAACACCGAGTCACGCTACGCGATGACGCTGTAGGCCTATGCTATATACTGCTTTATACTCTGGCACGCAATGCTATGTATTCTACGCTGCATAGCATACATAGGGCATTTCTTGGAATGGCATATCCATTCAAACTTAGTCTTCAACCAGAGTAAGACAAACACGCTACGTTCACGTCAAACTGTCTAGGTTTTGTGATTCCAGGTTTTAAATTAGCGCTGACTAGTCGGAAAACAAGGAGGAAGCGGAGCCTAATCTGCTTTAGTCACGGCATCGAGTGCTGTACCCTTGTAGATTATGAAAAAGTGCTACCTTCTTGGCGCAGTTGGCATTTAGTGGGTACTTCTGCCTTTGATGACTTTGGTTTTGGGTTCGAGTTCGTTGTTCGAGTTAAATTCTCATTCCTTTATTTTTTGATAGACGCACTGCCTTAAATTTTCTCATATTTTGTACATATATAATAAATGATATATAAGCAAACTTGAGTTTTTCAACAACTGACGTTAGTCATGTAATTATGGGTTTGGTGGTAAAATTTACACCAAAAAAGTAAAATTATTACTTATATCTTCCAACATCCGTTCATTAAACAGTGTTACAGCTGATGACTTAACCATTACGTAGACTTAAGTACTATGAAAGCGTAAATATTATATAGAACCTAATTAACCTCTTATACGCTAAACTAAGCAAGAGCTCTAATCTGTCGATAACTAGCTTTCCTTCAATTTGCACTAGGAACCAGCCCGTACGAAGAGGCCACGCATCGGGCCCGGCCGCCATGGCCAATTATAAAGTTTGCACTCTACCACCAGCATAACTAGACCCCTCTACTGTAGAGTAGTATTAGGCTCAGACTCCAGCGCAGCGGAGATGAGAATGTGCTACTATAAATTTTCTCTAGGGGCTGCCTACTTAGGCCCACCCGAGAAAAATAGATTGCGTTTACTTTTAAGTTTTCTAGGGTGGACAAAGAAGTTTATAGGAAGGGCAAGGCTTACTCGTCCCACAAACTACGCCCAAGCATGTGCATTTCTAGTTCGAACAGCAAGGTAGTGGAAATGTAGAACGATATTCTTGGGACTGTCTTAGAAATAAAAGAAAATGTGAGCGGAGTTTTTCGTTTTAGTCACTATCTTAATTTTAAATGTGAAATGGAATGATCTAGGTATTGTCGATTTCTTTAATACTCGGATTAGTGCCCCTAGAATGGCAAAATAATTAAACATTTTTATCCACCAATTATTTAATTTGTTAATATCAATACACGTTTTTGAATATTATTGGAAATACAATTTGTCTATATGTCATTTTACTTAGGGTTTCAAATATGCCCATCTTCGCTTCTCTCCTGTGTCCAGACTGGTTATGTCTCAGATACAAATTGTACCTACGCCGACGAAAAATCAAAAATACCGAGGCTCTATCAAAACTGGTTTCCCAGTCTCGTGTTTGTATTTATGTGAAAACCAGATCCGAAACTTTGTCGTGAGAGTCTGGTGGGGTGAAGGGTAGTTTTGTAATTGGCGTGAATTTGTGCACGGCCGTGTTTTGTGTTACTCTGTGTACAAATGTGTACCTACACAAAGTTAGGTGCATGTTTTTGGCAACATCTTTGTTTGCGAACTAACATGGTCACTATTTTTGGTACGATCGTATAGTAGATGAGGTGAGATTGAAAATTTTTAACGTACTCCGACTTATTACATAATTTTATGATTATGAACATACAGGGTTATTCCTAGTCAATAAGCATACTTTTAGGGGCTTATTCTGTACATCAAAACTAACAACTTTTGTTCTGCGACTTTTGTCAAAACTTAAAAAAAATCAGCTGTTCCATACATTTTGTCGCGGGTTAACGATATTTTTCTTTGGAACAATTTTTTTTTTTGAGTTTTGACAAAAGCCACAGAACAAAAGTTTTTAGTTTAGATGTACATAATAAACGCCTAAAAGGATGTTAATTGATTAAGAATAACCCTGTAAATACGGTTATAGCCCGAAACGAACTTCTTTGCGGTGGTGACGTTAACTGCTACAAACCCGCAAAACCCAATCTTGACTCAACTCTTGCGAGGATTGGGTTTCACACAGCTAGTACCTACTTGTACTTTTGCATTTGGCCTTCGATCAAATATCCACAGAGCCACAGTCCCTAAGAGAAAGTAGTAAAAAAATGTCCGAGCGCCGTCATATAAACCGACTTAGATATTTACACTAAATAATTCACAATGACCAGTTTTCTCGAATCTCGACATTATGTCACATAATTAGTGCTTGTAACCGAGCACTTTGGCATTGCGCGGCGTTGTAGTTGGCTTGCAATCGCCTTACGACTAACTAAAAAGCCTGCCCACTTCGTATCTTGCGCAGGGTTTTGGTTTGGGCACTTTTTTGCACGATTGCGACTCTATAGATATATGCTCAAAGGATTTGGCCTATACATCCTTACTATAAAAATAACATTTATTTTAGTGCGTGATTACATATTCGAGAATCGTGCATGTTTTTGGTATTTTCAAGGTACGTACATTTTTGTACCATCACAACATTAAAAAGGAATAAAAAACATTAGATGTCTTAAGAAAAATGTTACCCATGTTCAGCAAAATACATAGAATATCTGATCCTTATTTAACGTTAGAATTTTTATAGTCAACAATAGACCTTGTATGATTATTGTAAAAGTTGAAAGAATACCAAGCGCGGAATCTCTATAAATATTTTCAATGCCAATATCTATTGTTAAAAGCACATCTAATTTAAGGGACGTAGGTAGTCGATTTTCCATTTATATCCATCTCAAAAATTTGATACTCAAAAGTCTATAACACATTACACAACTTCTCCATCATCCGCCCACGCCTATTTATATTTTTGGGACACGCGTGCCCCAAAGAGTATTTATATTATCATCTCCGTACTAATTGAGCTATAAATATCCTCTCATTAATTAAGTATAGACAAGGGCCGATAATTTCGTTACAATGGAACCAAATTTTCTACAAAGCTGACTGAAGGAGCTACTATCGCTTTTACAAATCAAAATGAAACTCTTCGTATGAAAATTGTAGTTCTATCGTTTGGTTACTTTTAAGATCATGTTGGTTGCGTTTCTTCTCATCGATGTCGGCTCAAAATAAACAGTTTATCCTAGTAGTAAATGTGCTAAAAATACTTGACATGTACGTTATAAATAATGCTCATTGCTCATTTAGTGTAATTATATAATTGAGCGTACAATCTTTCACGATATGAAGGTTTAGTTGAGTGTAGAAATTTATTATCAACTGCTAAATGGTCCATCTACTAGCATAATTATGACCAATGCGAAATAGTTTAGCCTAATTTTTGTTCTTATTAGACAGAAGTCAGAAATATAACCTATTTAGTTTACAAACGAAGATCAATACTTAACGATAACTTAGCTTAAAAACAGTTAATTTACTTACAAGTGACCAAAATGCTGGCCTCTATTTTGCCCGAAGGATCAGTATTGCTATCCAACGTGGTAATGGGGCCAGCATTTTGGAAACTGTGCCCGCTGGTAGTGGGCTTTTAGATTAGGGTTTTTATCGTCATCTATACGTACTCATTTTTTTAGTTCAAGTGTTTTTTTAAATAATTTGTTTAAGTTTGTACAAATAGTATAGTAGTTGTAATATATAGTTAAGTTTCTTAAAAAA
Source organism: Hypomecis atomaria (assembly GCA_964007245.1). Classification (NCBI taxonomy): domain Eukaryota; kingdom Metazoa; phylum Arthropoda; class Insecta; order Lepidoptera; family Geometridae; genus Hypomecis; species Hypomecis atomaria. The sequence goes on from OZ023291.1 coordinate 16,607,231, forward strand.
CCAGGTGATGCTAGTTATTTGTAATAGGTACAAATGTATAATATCTTACAAGTTATTTTTCATTCAAAAGTCGTGGGCGCAGCTAAGGGCAAAGATGTTCGGAGCCCTCCTTAAAACTGTTTTGCCCTCTCCGGAAATCTCGTAAATCAATCTATTTTTCGGGAGTTTGGCAAAAACAGGCTGACCTTCATCTTTATAATATAACATTGGAAAAACTACAAAATTATTTTTCTTGCGCACATTTCTCGCAAGTTTACTCTTTGTTATATTTCTGGTTAAATAGTTATTTTATTAGATCGACGGGGACTTTTGACATCGATTTGACGGCACGGTCAAATTTCGGATGGGTGACCGCGGATGGCATTTACAAATGAGCGCTACCATGGTTCTGATAAATAAATAAATATTTGGGGACATCTTACACAAGGCGTCTGACCCCAAACTAAGCAAAGCTTGTGATATGGCTGCCAGAGAGTGATAAACTGCTTATACATATTTTAAATACATACTTATATACCTTATTGGGAAGTCTGTGCTTATATAGATAGCAACTAAATAACACCGAGACGACCCGTTAAATAGTAGGTATCAATTGTTTTAACCGTTTAGCATGTCAGCCGTCAGGCAGCTTAAAACTCTGACACCAGGGCTAGCAACCCGGCCTATACGACCTTATAATATACTAGCTTATGCCCCTTGGCCGTAGGCTTTGCCCACGTGGTTTTTTTAATTTTTGTGTTATATCATGGGAAATTTTAATTTTTCTGGAATGAAAAGTAGCCTATGTCACTTTCCGTTTTTCAAACTATGTCCATTGTCCATGCCAAAATCAAGTCAATCCGTTGCTCCGTTACTGCGTGAAAGAAGAACAAACACGCCTTCGGATTTATAATATTAAGTAAGGATTTCCAATACGTTGTTCACTCTCCGTACTCCACTTCGTAAATCTACCTGAAATTCGCAGCCCCAAGGAGTCATTTGTAAAGGGGTAGGTACCAACACGTTACCTCATATCATAAACTAGGCGAGAGAGTTCAAACACATTATTTTAATTAAAGTTTCGTAAGACGTTGTAGACGCTGCTTAATTTAGACGTGTAATGTAACCACTAAAAGGCGAGTAGGTATTCACAAATGGCGACGCCAGAGACCTACAGAGTGTTTCTCTAAGCGACAGACGTATTCTAGAAAATCATGGTACTCATCATGGCTACATTTTTCTGTAAATAAAATAATTGAAATGGCCAACTTTATGTATGGAGCCAACCGCAAAATCATAGAAAGTTAGATGATCCGTACAAAGAGTACCTACTCTGGACAATGTGTGCCGAAAAGCTTTTTTGTTATTTCGGGGTTGGCCTTATAAGTCCATAGGCTTTCTCTTTTCCAGGCGCTCAAGACACTTCATTTTATTTATTTAATATTCAAACACAAGTAATAATATATATGCAGTAAGAAATATCTAAACAATTCATTAAAATAATTTTGTCGTAATAAAATTTAACAAACATGTAGTTATACATTGCAGAATGCAGTGTAGTGTGAATGCTTGATGAAATAGTGGTTTATTATGCGGATTAGTCAGTTAAAATGAACAAAGCACATATTTCAAAAGAACGGATGTCCGATGGTTGTATAGAGACCTGCTCTTGCCGCTAGTAGGCTGCGTAGGACGTCTAAATACAAATCAAGACCGAAGAAACAAGCTCAATTCAAACTACTTCCAACCGATAATTTTGGAAATACAAATAACATTATAATAACGTTTTAAAAAACGCCAGTGCCTATCTTCCGGCTTCATCATCAGACCTTGAAACCTAATTGTGGTCAAAGCTCATTACATGACTTTTCTAAGAAATTCAAAACAGCTATGATACGATTTTCCATCATAAGTTCAGTATCCAGTTCATAAATTCCAGCTTCATCATCAGATCAGTTCGACAGTCCCATATTATTGTATTGTCATCAGAACTACATACAGCTACCAATTTTCATTTTGCTACGAGTGCTACAACCCATGCAAGATAGTTAAATTAGTTACCTTATATTCCATGAATACATAGGTTACACGTCGACCTAATAAAAGCGTGTTAAAAAGGGCCTGATTGATGTATCATGTGTTCTGTCTATAAAATTGAATGAATTATTGCCTTTACGCATATTTGTAATTTTGAAGAAAAATTAGATCTTGGCTATATTGAGACGACAAGTACCACTTCAAGAGATCTGTGGGCGAGGCAAAAGCGAAAAGCAAGTAAATACGAGTATTACGAAGCTGGGAAATGTGATTTTAAATGCACTAATGAGGGTTTTGCATTAAAGTTAGAGAAATTACTCTGTAGAAACTGTTTTTAGCATGTGTTTAGTTTTTCAACACATATTTTTTTTTACTAAATATAGTGATGCCTTTTCAAATATTTTACTCTGTGAAAATATAAAAAAAGCTTAGTAACGAAATAAAATAAAATAATGTATTGGTTTTTGTACCCACTAAATTATTTGAAAATTCTGAATAGAATACAACAAATAGCATATTTTTGGGAACCTAGCCCATTTTTGGTTGGGTACACTATATATAGGTATATACAGGCTGTTTCTTTGGAAAGGACAGGGACTATCAGAAGTCCATAGATTTTATCAAGTGTTAATGAACTTTTTGGTAAGAGAACTTGGACAAGTGACCTGATGGCTAAGTGGGAGTATCTCTCTCGAACTCGATCGCGTTTGATGTGATTTCTATGGAAATGGCACAGCGCCATCTTGTGTCACGTACAGAAAACTGAATAGCTAAGTGTGAGTATTTTTTACGGTAATGTAACGAGCGCCAAACCGATCCAACACAAGCGCGGCAACGTCAGTGTTTGGCTAACTCAAGCGTGTGTGTATGTGCTCGCGTGTGTCCTCGGCGCGCTCGGTCAAAGCGACATAAAAGTAATTCAATTTGATTTGCAAAACTCCCACTTGACACTCAGATCGAAAAATCGTAAGACGAAGGGAGCAAGTTTTCACTTAAACCGGCACTTCCGAAATGCAACCCGTTTTTTTTATCATTAAAGCTTGTTTTAACTTTTTTATAATTTATCCTTACTAATATTATACCACCGCTTATGTATATTATATCCGTGTATAAAAATGTGTTTGTTGGTTGATTAGTTTGTCTTCTCTCAAGCAGCAACGGAGCAACGGATTGATTTGATTTTTGGCATGGATATAGTTTGAAAGACGGAAAGTAAGGTACTATGTTTGTCTGTATGTATTATTTTTGTGTATGTTCGTCGATATTTTCGCCAATCGTGAACAGATTAAAAATCTTTTATAGTTTGCAAGAGTACTCCTAGGTATCCTTCTCTATTTAAATTTTATCGAAATCGGCTGAGCCGTTTTTGATAAATCAACAAAAATGTTCATGGATGTCACATCGATTCGTGCAAATTATTCGAATTCTGTACACGGTGGAAGACGGTGTTGTGATTTTTCGTGAAAAATAATTATTATCCTAGAAAAATAAAATGCTCTCATGGGATCTTACAAAAAATAAATACCACGCGCGAAACCGCGGGCGAGCTCTATATACATCGCGAAAAGATCACAACAATGTAAATGCATAAACAAACCCACAGCATTTCCGTGTTTTCCAATAAGCTTATAATTAAACATTAACCTTTATTACGATCCTGATACAGAATATTAATATTAACATCTGGTAGATATCTATTTAGGTACATGCGTATTAAAATCGGGAGAGGAAACAATATAAAACGCATTTTATTTAATTGATCATCTAAATTATACACTTCATACAAATACACTGGAATTCATATTGAAACAAATCTAAGAGATTTTGTCATAATGATATAAAAAAAATCCAAATCCATGGATCTGCGCATACTGAATGTCGTTAATCAGCAATTAGCTAAAATAAATAGCGACGGTTAAAATAAATGGTTTTCGGAAAAAAATAGCCAGGAAACTAAAGCAGATAGGTTCTTGCTTAAAATAATGTTCAAATATAAATAAATTCAAATAAATGATTTTTGCCAATGCAATGCATACAAGTTGCGGCAGATTTGAAGGCGCCCATACACTTACTGTACATTTCGCTTTAAACTAAAATAAAATCACTCCCGTCGTCTGTACGCTTTTAGAAGACGAGACATATTTTTTTGCTACTTTTATCTGCAGTTCGATTTTATTTATTTATGAAAGCTAGCAGTAAAATTTATTACTATCTAACTGTCATAAAAAAATATTTATCTACACTAATGTTGTAACATTCTACTTATGTTTCCAATACTTGACTTATAATGACTACTGTTATAGCGCAGACAACAAAACACTCAATTTAAGCAATTTCACATGATGTTATAATATCCACATCGATATCGTAAAATCTCATTATAACATCGCGCGCTCGCTCCTGATTGGCCCTGCGCGCGCAGCTGCGCTCTCATTGGTTAGATTTTAATGGCGCCAAGTTCACTGTGACAATACACGTACGCGTGAATTTAATGTTTCGCAATATGTTTTATTTTTATTTTTATTAGTGAAGATAAAGTAGTGTATGCAACTGCATATAACACGGGTATTAAAACACGAGTGTGAGTTTATGAAACAAGCGCAGCGAGTTTCATAATAGTAACGAGTGTTCATTATATGACAGTTGCATAAACTACTATTAACCACCAAAAATCAATACAATATCTACATTACAACAAAAGTTTGCTAACACCACAAAAAGAACTAAAAGTGACAAAAAAATATACAGAAAGATAAAAGGCAAAAAAGGCGGTTTTATTGCTAAGATCTTCCAAACAACCATTGAATAAATGGAAATGTGCAAACGACAAAGGCGGTGATATTTTTAAACGTAAGGCGCGTGGTGTTTAAATTACAGTAATAATTCACAGATGAATAAATAATTAAATGCATGACAGCCTGGTGTATTGCATTACCTTAGTTATTAACATATTTATAAACAAACTAGCTGACCCGGCAAACGTTGTTTTGCCATATAAATTATTTTTAGGTAATTTTATCCCTTAGGTGTATGAAAAATAGATAGTAGCCGATTTTCAGACCTACTGAATATGCATATAAAATTTGGTAAAAATCAGTAAAGCCGTTTCGGAGGAGTAAGTTAACTAACATTGTGACACGTTAATTTTATATTTAAGACGAGAATTTTATATTGAAGATAGTAATTAAATGCATGACAGATCACGCCAGTGTTAAGTGTTACTGCTATAACGAGAGCGATCAAAATATAATGGATGCAGTTTGATAAGCATTAATTATTTCTGACGTCGAACTCAACAAGTCCCTGTAATACCCATATCCATCCATCCATCCATCAGCCGTAAGACGTCCACTGCTGGACATAGGCCTCCCCAATGGATTTCCAATAAGGCCGGTTGGAAGCGGCCTGCATCCAGCGCGTTCCTGCGATCTTTATTATATCGTCAGTCCACCTAGTCGGTGGACGTCCTACGCTGCGCTTGCTGGTCCGTGGTCTCCATTCGAGAACTTTACTGCCCCATCGGCCATCCGTTCTCCGAACTATGTGCCCTGCCCATTGCCACTTTAATTTGCTAATCCGCTGGGCTATGTCGGTAACTTTGGTTCGAGACGCCGAGCATAGCCCTCTCCATAGCACGTTGGGCTATCCTGAGCTTATTCATAAGGCCCACAGTAAAAGACCACGTTTCAGTTCCATATGTCATCACTGGCAACACACAACTATCGAAAACTTTCGTCTTGAGGCACTGAGGTATATCAGACGAAAAGACGTCACGCAGTTTTCCGAAGGCTGCCCAACCGAGTTGGATTCGGCGATTGACCTCTTTCTTGAAGTTGGACTTACCTAGCTGGACTACTTGTCCTAGGTAGACGTACGAGTCAACAACTTCAAGAACCGAGCTCTCAACAGATATTGGGGTGGGTACGACATGGGCATTACACATGACTTTTGTTTTATCCATGTTCATTTTGAGACCCACCTGTTGAGAAACTCGATTGAGGCCTTCGAGCATCGTGCTGAGCTCTTCCATCGATTTCGCCATGACCACGATATCGTCGGCAAACCGAAGGTGAGTGATGTATTCGCCATTGATGTTGATGCCAAATCCTTTCCATTCCAGGAGCTTAAAGGCGTTCTCCAAAGTGGCAGTAAACAGTTTCGGAGATATCACATCTCCCTGTCTGACGCCTCTTTTCAAAGGGATCGCCTTCGAGCTCTCTTCCTGTACTCGGACCGACATAGTGGCGTTATTATACAAACACTTCAACACTTCGATATACCGATAGTCAATACGGCATCGCTGAAGAGACTCAAGCACAGCCCATGTCTCGACCGAATCAAAGGCTTTCTCATAGTCCACAAACGCTAAGCAAAGTGGCAAGTTATACTCTTCAGTCTTCTGTATAACTTGCCGCAGCGTATGGATGTGGTCCATGGTGCTAAAGCCTTTTCGGAAGCCGGCTTGTTCGGAAGGCTGGAATTCATCAAGCCTGCGCTCGAGACGATTCGTAATGACCCTAGAAAACAGCTTATAAACATGGCTCAGAAGCGAGATGGGTCTGTAGTTCTTCAATAAGGTGTTGTCACCTTTTTTAAAGAATAGCACCACCACGCTTCTGTTCCATGCTTCCGGCGTTATGCCCTCGAGGACGACGGTGTTGAAAAGCTTCTGAAGGACTTTAAGTACCACCCGCTTTCAGAAGCTCTGAAGTGATTCCGTCATCACCCGGTGCCTTGTTGTTCTTAAGCTGATTCAAGGCCATTCTAATCTCGTACATAACATATATACCCATATATAACAGTGTATCTGTTATGTAGGCATGTACAATGTACAGCGGGTTCAAAACGTAACTTTATTAATATTAGCGTTATTAACCTTCGTCAAGATGTTAGACAATACAATGCTACCCGAACTACTAGTACAATGGAAATTAATGTTTATTCCGTTGACTTCGGCTCTGTGCAGAGTGAAATATTGTTTGAAATAACTAGAGACAACATTTCTATTTTCCTTGTGTTTTATGCGTATCATACTTCCATTTTTTCTTGCATTTTCTCATAAAATCAGAACTCTCTGGTTGTGTTTGACTGTTCAATGTTCATGTAACAATAGGTTTAATAAAAAATATAATTAGTCCATCAAATAGATAATCAAAAAATACTAGACACGTATTTTTACTTTAATCGATTAAACAAAAATTGATGAAGATATAGCCCGTTAATTATCCGCGTGACGACACTAACCTACTACAAATATACCCGTACCGGTACCGGCTAGTGACGTCACGAGCCGCTACTCTCAAATTTGACAAGGTTTATTTTTCATCAATTGTTTGATTGACTAAAGAAAAAGTTTGTGTCCAATATTTTTTAATAGTCTAACTAACGGACTAATTACTAGGTATTGATTTGTATACCCAGTTAACATGCCTATTACCGCGTAAGTTTTAATAATTAGTTACATAGATGAAAAATAGCACATCAATTTACAGGCTACAAAATAAATTAAATTATAAATCCCTGTTATTGAGCGAGGGAAAGCGAAGATCTTCGTTATATCACGGCGATTTTACTTTCATCTGTCCAGATGTTGGTTCTCTTCTACAGGTCGCATTTTTCAACGAGTCTACACAAAACTTCGTACACAGGTTTTATTAATTCATTCCGTCGTTGATTTTTGATAGGGGGGTATTCCGCTAAAAACGGTTGATGTCGCACTACTATCGTCTACTACTATCTCTTTATCCGCCGATTTCGATAATATTTGGCAAGATTGTTTAATGTCTAAATCCTAACAATATTTCCGAGTATGAACCAAGTCGGTCAAGAGCGGGTTGAGATACAGGCTTATGAAAATTTAGTTAAAGAGCCATCTCTTTAACTAAATTTTCATAAACCTGTATCTGAACCCGCTCTTGACCGACGATTCGCGAGATCTACTGGTCGGAGAACTACTAGTTATTATTTCGATGTTTCTACACCTACAATACAATTTTTGTTGTTAGTTTTTATAGCGGTTTTGAAATTTGGAAATCATAAAACTGCTTTAATCGGTTCCACGTAGTACGTAACACGTACACGTGACGTAGGACGTAACTCCACGAACATGCGAAGGCTTTAAAGCTGAAAACGAACTTTAACTCGCCGGCGTTTAGTGTTACTGCTGTAACGAGAGCGATACACGGTCTACGTCTGCAATTAAAGGTCACGACAGACGTGATACTTATGGACTACAAAAGTTGCCCTGACTCACGACAATAAAGTTGCTTGCGTAATTATTTTAGCACGCTAAGGGTTTAAGCTTTAAAGCTTTAACGAGACCGATACACGGTCTACATCTGCAGTTAGAGGGTATGACAGACGAGCCACTCATGGACTACAAAAGTTGCCCAGAGTAAAGACTATAATTTCTTATGTAAGTCGTCGAAAATAATAAAGTTTTAAACGCATATATAGGACATGGAAGACGAGAAACTTATGGGACTTCAAAAGTTGACTAGAATTACGACTTAAAATAAAACGATCTCATTTTCGGGCCGTGATTTTGAGACATGCTCACGTATAACGCTTCATATCAAGCGAGTCAAACACTCGCTCGAATCCACTTGACAACTTGCAGGCTAGTACTCTCCAAATAGTCTCGATACTAAATTACCAAAAGTAACAAACTTTTATTTACAAATAATAAAATAAGACGTTGCAACTATTGTTGCCCGTTTGTACTCGTATAAATAGAACATGTTAGTGGCTCGATTTACCTACGCTTGATGTAATATTAGTCCGAAGGAATTCATAATCACATTCCAACAATATTTTATGTTATGCAATTGCCTAGACTCTTCACATTATCTCATAAAAAAATCAGACAAAACCTGAAACGTTGTCGCCCGTTTGTTATAAGCCCAAGATTATTTGTATAACTCCAACATGGCGACTATGTGATATCTGATCTGACATAGTGTAATGCTTAGGGCCCTCGCCCACGATTTAGTCGCACGCAATGCAAACGCTCGTTTGCATCGCGTCTGTCGCACGTTGCAAATGCAACAACCGCGCGTTAGTAGCGATACGATCAAGCTATTACGAAACGCGCGTCAGACGCGCTACAAATAGTCGCCGCGTGCGAGGGCCCTTAACATTACTCGTAAAAATAAATAAATAAAACGCAACAATTGTTTCCCGTTTGCCATAGTCCGTTTGTATAAATTGAACATGGCGGCGGGCCGGCTTACGCTTGATGTAATGTTAGTCCGAATCAATTCATGGCCGGCCCGCGACGATTTATGTGTGATGCGTTTGTGACTGGAAACACGATTACGGTTCGCTGTTCTTTTTTAAACGCTTTAAAAAAAGGAGGAAAATCTTAATTTGCTTATAATATATTTTATTAAATGGATATTATGCGATCAATCTGAATTGATTTTGATGATTTTTTTTTGTTTCGTAGATCATACCTACTCTAAAGATGTTACCATTTAAATATTACCTATATGTATAAATTAAAATGATTCTTACAATACTAATACATTTTATTTTAATTTTAGCTTGAACTGCAAAATGTGGTTAAATTTTATTAAAATCAATTGAGCGGTTTTTAAAAATCAACAATTAACAACTAATAAAAAAAATGGCTAAACCGCCTTCCATCGTGAACAAAATTCGAAAATGCCGCTCGAATTGTTCACATTATTTTTTCAAAAACGGAGTCGTGTCGTAGTCGAAACCTCAAGAGTGTCGAAATAAAAAAGATTTTTTCGATTCGGTTCACAATTGGCGAAATTATCAATGAACATACAAAAAAAAATACATACAGACAAACATAGGACCTCCCCTTTTAGTGAACTATTCGAAGTCTAGGTACATAGATCACAACGATTGAAGTCGGTTGTGCCGTTTTTGGTGAAAAATGACTATTGACACAACATAATATAGCCGCCAGTAGTCTCTATTATTTTCTAGAGGCATCGATTGTGGCATAACTGTTTATGAACAACTCAAACCAAACCAAAAGCAGGTAATTAAAGGTTAATTTAATTTTTGTCATAGTGGAAAGTGTTATTTAAGTTTTGTTTTGTTTTTCTGCATAAGAATAAACCTAAAGCTAAATTACTAGCTAAGACACTTAATGTGTTGTAACGATAAATGTGACTCTATTTTAAGAATTTAAGGCGTCAATGAAATCTCAGTTTAATTAGGTACATATCTGTAAGTTTTTGAGAACCAATTATAAGCTAGGTGTAGTAATAAAAAAAAACGTTCTTTAATTTTTCTCATTTGTTAATGTAAAATATTACACACAATATGTATACGTTTTAATGGTGGTATTCAAAGCTAAGCTAGCTAGCTATACATATACTTTTAGAGTATTCCGATTAATGATTAATAAACATTACCATGTTCTACATTTATTATTTTCATTTGACAAAAGCCCCATAAACTAGCACTACATATTTCTAAAACATTCTCAAAGCAAACTTGTCTAAATTAATTCTTAGTTAGCGGCAGCGTAGCAATTTCGTAGCGCTTGCTACGATGACACGCTACGAAGCTACGTCGTAGCCTTAAGGCGTTGTTACACTGTTACTAGATTAGTGAGGACGTAGCGTCTTGACCATGGATGTATTCAGGAAGAAGTCTTTCTGAAAAACTTAAAGCAAACCTAGTTGTATCCCACATAAAATTACTAATTAACAAATAGGCAAGATAAAGTCAAATATTTAACTAATTTGACAAAAAAACTCCATAGATATTTTATTTTTTACAAATAAAATAGATTTCTGCTACAAAACGCAAGAATTTGCATACCCAAAAGTACTATTATAATCTGTCAACAAGTTTTCATATGAGTTTCCAATTTCCTTCCATTTTTAGCTAAAATGAATTCTGTGACAGCAAGAACTTAAAATTAAACAACACAACTAGAAGCTATTATATAAATGTACCTACGTCATATGTAGGTAATAACATTTAAAATAACATATTTGGTGCAGGAATATAAAAACTTTATTAAAATGAAGTCATGAACCAGCCAAGAACCTTTTTTTTATTTCATTTTCAATTGTACCCTCCGTTTTTCGTTCCAACAGACATTCTGACTTTAAAAAAATGATTTTTCATGTAGTTAAAAAAAAATTCTCATTTTCGATAGCTACCCTCTATTTTTCCTTCCCCCCTCCTTGAGTACGTTCATGATCTTGACCTATTTAAGGCCCAACACGTCGCGCTTAGTTAAGTGCGACACTAACGACGTAAAACTTGTTATATCGCACACGTGAGGTAAATGAGTGAGCGCTTTACTTGATTTTATGTTTCGCTATTTTGTTACGAAGAAATTTTAATTCTCTTACTCAAATTTGGCTAATTTCTCTAATTTGTTCAAGCAAATTAAGAAGCTCTTTGATGTTAATACTGGTTGGGTTATTTAGGTTTCGTTTTTTGTTGTAAATATGATCATTTACTAATTTCTGCCTCATCTAAATGCCTTTTCAGTTGGCCACAGCTATCTTACTCGCACTCTACAAGTTTTAATACTTAGGTTTTGAATTCTTATAAAAATCATATGAATAATTTATTATTTATAGCACGTCTAATGTAGAAAAAAGTTATTAATAAAGGAAATCATATTGGTTTTGATAGGTATCTTTTAATATAAAAAGTTCAAAAACCTTCTTTATCAATCCTTGAGATGACTATGGGGGTACGAATAGAATAGCTTAGGGCTTGTACACATAGAACGTCCGTTTTACAGATCCGTTTAAACGTATATGCGGTTACCATATGTAGTTGTATGAGCGAGGTCACACTGGACACAGTATTCCTGATCCAGTGAAAAATACCGATCCGACAAAATAAGCAGCAATCCGTTTTACAGATCCGTTTAAACGTATATGTTATTAGCGTATGATTGTATGAGCTAGTTCACATATATGACAGTATTCCGAATCCAGTAACATCGGAAATACTGATCCGTTTTATCGGATCAGTATTTGTGCTGTAAATGCTGTGTGAATATTACCACCAGTAGCGACGGATCAGTTATAAAAGATCCTGTAAATCGGACGCTATGTGTACGCGCCCTTACACATCAACAACTGGCCCAGGGTGGTGGATATAATAATTAAATCGATCTTTCGAGGTAGACTTATGTACAGTAGAGGTCTGTTACAAGGCGAGTAGGATAAGATAAAAGTTTTCGTTTGCTTATTTTAAGCTAAACTTATCTACATTTATAATAATTAGAGCTTGTTTTCCAGTGAACTGTAATTGTAGCGCGTGGGCCGCCATAATTACGGTCGTTTCTGGCCGCCCACTATGGGAAATTGTTATATTTTACACGTTTTCTACGTGAATTGTACATTTTTTGAGTAAATTATACAGCTTGGTGATCATGAGTTGTGGTTTTCCGCTGTAGGCTGAACTCTACGATGGGTTCATGTATTATGACGAATATGAATGTAAAAGTTTTTGTGTCATTGTATTTATCTAGCTGTATGAGTGTTCTTTCGTTTTAAACTACACTTACCGTGAGTGATTACCATTCAAGATTACGACTTTACTGGCCGATAGTACCTACTTTGAGCTCTGCCTACTGCCACCGTGTAAAAAAGTCCTTTCTAGTTTCAGCCTAAGCCTTTAAGTAAATCACAAAAACAATTTATACCACACCCACTCGGAAAGTGTCTTATTACTCGTTCATAAACGGGTTACAAAGTTCGTAATTTCTCCCTTAAAAGTGTGCGGCGGGAAATTTTATATGGAATTTCATTTCTGCCCTCCGTAGCAGGGCAGGAATGTTGTATGAAAATCCATTTCTGTCCGGCTAGCTTTCTTTTGTTTTTTAGCAGCGAACACAAAAAAAAATACAAACTTCAAACCTCAAAAAGTTTTTGTATGAAATAATTTGAAAAAAAGGCGGGAAACATATAAACCTCAAATCTCAAAAAAGTTTTATAAAATAATTAAAGAAAAGAGGCGGATTTTTTTTGCTTTCTATTTTTAATGAAATGAGGATGTCAACCTTATTCTGCAATGCGAAAAAAAAGCGCGGCAATTTATTTCGTTGCGTTAAATTGTCGTCATGGGTATCATTTTCGAGGTTTTTGGGGGTGTAGATTTCGAATGTGGCATTCATTTTGAAATTAAAGATGGCGGATGTCACTTTTTTTTAAAAGTCATCATGGGTATCGTTTTTGAGGTTTTTGGGGGTATATATTTCAAAAATGGCGTCCATTATGAAATTAAAGATGGCGGACGTCATTTTTTTGAAAAAGTTGCCATGGGTATCGTTTTCGAGGTTTTTGGGGGTATAGATTTCAAAAATGGCGTCCATTTTGAAATTAAAGATGGCGGACGTCACTTTTCCATAAGTTTAAGCCATGGTAACAATTTTAATATAAACTTTAATCAAAGAAATATTGTATTTTATTTTCCTCGTGTGGTGTAGTATAAAGCTTAAAGGAAACTCGAGAATCCATCTCGTTTTCTCCCCTCGATGTACAATGTACTATTCTTCCATATTGCAAGAAAAAGGCAAGTGACAAGAGGACAGTTGACATCATCATAACGTTTTCAAAGTGTATCCGTTGGTAAAGATTTTTATAATAAAACTAGCAGACCCGGTGAACTTCACCTCACCATCTGTCAACTGTCAAAATTGGTCGCACCAACTCTTGGCACATGCACAAAAACTTTGCTAAAGATCATCACATGATCAAATGCATAGTTTTTGATTAAATAAAGGACATACAGACAAACATTCATTTTTATATGGAATGTTGTACTACTCCACACAACCACTACTCCAACCGGTCGACATAGCGCAGATTATGAAATTAAAATGGCAGTAGGCCTGGCTCTGGCACATAAGACGGAGGGCTGATGACCGGTGGGTGGTTCTAGATTAGAGATCACGGACCAACAAGCGTAGCGTAGGATTTAGTCCCACAAGGTAGACAGATGAAACCACATGCTCACGCTGAATGCAAGCAGCTTCATACCGGTCTGATTAGAGATTTATAAGAAGTCCTAATTCTAGCAGTGGACGTCTTATGCCACATCCACACTCTCCACAAGACGACGCTAGGGAACGCGGCTACAAAAGTGTTGACGGTGAGTTCGTATCGCCTCGTCTCGCTTCGTCTGTCCTCCGTGTCACGTCACCTCTCATAAGGGCCTCGCCGAGCCAGCCGAGGGCTCGCGATAGTGTGGATGGAGCATTGTGACTAAAATGACGATAACAATCATTTTTTCCGAAAAAAATCCCGGTTTTGATATAAAAGCAGCATGAGTTTAAGTACTTCCTTATTGATGTTTCATTGGCCAGACATCACAATAACCAGGCAGTTTCATTTATTCCGTTCCACAGATTTCACAATAAAAATCACGCCGTCGCCAGACAACGTTTAAACGACATTAAATTTAATTTCAATCCAATAAACGGGCAATGTAAAGCGTTTAATTGAATGAAAGGTTGAGTGAGTCGCGAAATACGGACAGATTTCGCAGATGTGCCGGACACCAGATGGTCGATCATTAAGCTCTAGGTATAAACATTAAACAATGAGGTAGCCGCAGAACTCGTCATTGAAACACAGAAATTCATTGGTCTTTTTCATTTATTTTTCTGTAATTGTTTTTTTATTGATTGGTTTTTTATCAGTTTACCGGCTCATTTGTTTCCTGAGAGGTACTATTTATAGTAAAGTTTTACAAATTCAGAGTAAATAGGTGTCTTCTAACGTGGTTCATCTTTGACCACAACATTGCTAACAAATTTTTTTTTATACCATCGTTTAAAAATAACATGTTAATTTGCTTTAGCTCGTTTGACAACTCATTTGATGCAGTTTGAGGTAGCTTTTCCTTTGGGCGTCCCGTGTTCTTATCAAGACATAAACAGGTTTATTTACGATATTTTTTTCTAAACCTTCTTACTTTACTTAGTTCTGTAGTCTTGCCCGTGATGCCTTTATAAATTATCTTCAAAATAATTATTAATCATTAGTTCTTATAGTAGTTAGTTAGTAGGGTAGTTTATAACAACTACAACATAACGTTATGTTAAATATTACTATGGAAACCAGTGTGATTTTATCACATTTTAACCATTATATAAACCGTGTTTACGAAAAACTAGAGAAATCCTAGGACTGATGGAGACCTGGTGAATTCTGTGTGCCGTATTCCCGACTGACACCAAGATGCTCGCGAGGAAGATCCAGTGGATCAGTCCATCAGATCCACTGAAAGATATCTGGCAGTCGCCGGTGCCGCCTTCTCAACACAACCATTGTTATCTCGAGCGCAACGCGCTGCAGCCCGTAGTGTTATGCGAGCATCGAACAAATATCGACAGAGCCACAGTCCCTATGTAAAGTAGTCAAAAATATCCGAGCGCCGTCATACATACTGACTTTGCTATTTACATTAAATAATTCACAAGGAACCTTTTTCTCAAATCTCGGCGTTATGTCTCTAAATTAGTGCTTGTAACTGAGCACTTTGGCATCGCGCAGCGTTGTAGTCGGCTTGCAATCGCCTTACGACTAACTCAAAAGCCTGCCCACTACGTAGCTTGGGCAGGGTTTTGGTCGGACAATTTTTTTGCGCGATTGTGCCTCTATAGATATATGCTCGAAATATGCGCGAAAAGTCCGCGCACTTGTCCGTTTTGATAAAAGCCACCAAATTCAGTTGAAAATACAGTAGACTTGCTATCAGCGTAAAAACATATCTTCAGTAACCATTGTATTATATTCTAATTTACATAGTTTTAACAATTAAGCAATTTGTTATGAAAACAAAGCAACTGTTTTCACCAGCAAACTGCAGACGACAAAATATTAAGTCCAACAGTACACTGCAGACGACAGACATCTCAATCTAATTTGCGCAGAACAGACCACTAAATTCAATTTCGTTTTCAGCCTTTTCAGTGAGAGAAACGGCCAAACGGCCTAGACATATTTGTTTATTTCGCGTACAATTAGTAACACGCGTACAGTCGAGAAGCATAGGAAAAAATATTCAGTAGATACAATACTTGTCATAGTTTGCTGGTTCAAAGTTTAGAAAAACTTCTCACACATCTCTTTTATTAGATACTAGCTTTTGCTAGCTTTTTTATGCTATCCCACGGGAACTTTTTATTTTTTCAGGATAAAAGTAGCCCATTTAAAGTTTTCTGTTTTTAATATTTGTTGTTATAGCGGCAGCAGAAATACATCATCTGTGAAAATTTCAATGTTCTAGCTATCGCCGTTCATGAGATACAGCCCGGAGACAGACAGACGCACAGACGGACGGCGGAGTCTTAGTGATAGGGTCCCGTTTTTATCCTTTGGGTACGGAACCCTAAAATCTGACAATTTGCGAAAAAATATTTAAAAGACATTTGTAGTCTGACTACTGGCAACACTATGACCATCATATGGTTGTAGAGTTCATGCCAGACCTAGCGTTTACGAACCGTGCGGTAGCCTTTTTGTGAACGATTTTTGTACGAAAACAAAATTATGCTCAGTTTTGAACGCAACTTTTCATCCTAAGTTGTTTTTAGTTACGGGTCTGGAAATTTGTTATTACTGGCTAGGTTGGGGAAACCAGCCAATATACGAAAAATGAAACGTAAGTAAACAGTAGATTTGGTCGTATACTCGTATTATTACAAAAGCCCCACAACATTCTCAGTGCTTTATTATCTATATAGGTATCTGGTTCGGATAAAAGTGTTTTTTTTTTTTTTATGTGACACATTGTGAACTCTTTGAAAAGTAATTTTAGTGGGTAGTTTATTTAAAAATGGGCTCTACGCTATTGAAGCATGCATTTTTAGGGTTCCGTACCCAAAGGGTAAAAACGGGACCCTATTACTAAGACTTCAATGTCGTGCCGAACGTTGTTGTTTAACTTTGTTGATCACAAACAGACACGTAAGCTAGTGAAACTACGCTGTAAGCGTGTAAAATAAAAATCGGCCAAGTGCGAGTCGGACTCGCGCACAAAGGGTTCCGTACCTTATGGAAGCCCCCATTCCTCTTGTTGTTACCTATTACTTAATAGCAAGCAAAAAACTCCTCAAAATCACATTTGTTGTATTGGAGCCCCCCTTAAATATTTATTTTATTCTGTTTTTAGTATTTTTTGTTATAGCGGCAACACAAATACATTATCTGTGAAAAATTCAGCTGCCTAGCTATCACGGTTCATGAGATACAGCCCGGTGACAGACAGACAGATAGGCAGACGGACATCGAAGTCTTAGTAATAGGTTCCCGTTTTTACCCTTTGGGTACGGAACCCTAAAAAGTAAGAAGGTATCTGATTTAATTGGAATCTTTTTGTCCAGACTGTAACATATAGAGTCCAGCACCGAATGGTGACCACGAGTCGTCTGCAGGCGCGACCGCAGACCGTCTCACAGACACTGACCACAACCCTATCTGCTGTCTACATCTACGTATCACCCTGAATAGGAAAGAGAGGTTTTAGAATGGTCAGCAGAGATATAGATAGATAAACTCTTTATTGCACACCAAGAAATAAACAAAAAGAAGAAACAAAGATACACAAACAGTGTAACAATGGGCGGCCTTATCGCTGACAGCGATCTCTGCCAGACAACCTTAGGATGGAAAGCGTATAAATAATGGACGGGGTGCGCATTAATTAAAAAATAAAAATTAGATTAAAAATCATAAACATGTATACTAATAAAATTGATAAAATATTTGAAATACCTAAAAATAAAGTAAACAATCTAATGTAAGTAAATTATCTAATGATGAGAACCTGTTGTCAAGACAAACCAAATCTTGGTTTTTAGACAATATTAATGTAATCACTATTGTTTTAAGTATTTGAATAAATAAAAATAAAACATAACAAAATAAAAAATAATAACAAAAGAAACCTATGACTTAATAATAAACTGCGGTTTTTATTAGCCTTCTATAAAATTATCTCACTGCTGAACACTGATGTCTTGAACTCAATTTTAAAATATACCTTGAAATAAAGTAAAATGGTATTTCATTGAATTCAACTCTTTTTGATCAGTGACACAAAGAGTCCACTACCGAATGGTGACGGCGAGTCGTCTGCAGGCGCGACCGCAGCCCGTCTCACAGACACTGGTAGCAATTCGGCGACATTCGCATTAAACTATAACTAGTCGCACTAAAAATTTTAGTTTAGTGCAAAACTAGCGAAAGGCTATTCGGTGTTTCCTTCGAACTAAATTTAAAGTGATTTTAGTCGTCCGCCATGAAGAATTAAATTGAGTAACGCCACTTACGCCATCTAGTGGTGAGTAGCAAATTAGTTCGAAAAAGCCCACTAGATGGCACAAATATTAATTATGGTTGTTATTTTATCTGTGGCTGATCCATGGATATATTACGTAAACATAGAAAATCCTGGGGCTGTTCCCAATTTGTTACCATATCAATAACAAAGTTACTATTATGTTCTTTTCTATTTTAAGTCTCAAGAAATACTTACTATATCTGTTACGGATTATCACAATCGATTTTACTCCAAAAACGGTGCAACACGCTTTATTTTGGAAAGACTTTTACATTATTTTATTTCCGTGGAATGCACTAGCTTTTATATCTATGATTTGATTAAAAGGTTGGAGGTAAAATACAACTCGTTGGCTTTTATCGTAACTTTAGCTAAATTACTTTGGCAACACTTTTGTTTACATTGTTTTTCAGTCAGTTCACATTTCACAAAAACTTCGTAAATCTTTGCAATATTCAGAGGTAAAAGGTGTAAAATCCAAAAACTAGAGTAATGAATACAGTACATCATATTGGAACCGTTCAAATTCTCTACGTTTGGTGGCAGTGAAATACAAGACATTGGCAAAATTGTGAAACACCTTCACAGAAGCCATAAACAAGAATTGAATTGAATTGCAATATCACTACGACTATCACTAGACTTTTACAATGAATAATGCCAATAAAAAGCAAAGGGAGATGTCCTCTCCACGCCAACATCACGATACTGAGAGACATAGGAGTACATTATGTGAAAGGTAAGCAATTCTAATTGTCTTGTAAGTAGATCTCTTTTTGATAAATCAAGCAACTACGAGTACTAGGAGTCAGGTACTCAAGCTGTCGTGTTCCGAAAATCTGGCCAGTGAACTCAATGTCCTGGCCGCTACTTGTACCTCCTTTGCTTGTCTTGTGATATCTTCAAAAACAATTCTTGTAACTCTTGTGTAGGTACCAACTAAATGAATATCATGATAAGGTTTTAATTTGATAAAAATTGTCCAATAGGTTTGGAATGTATGGACCTAGACAAAAATGAAAGCGAGAAAGATCAGACGGTCTATACATACTACTGGAAGAGACGCAGACCTAGACGATACAGAAACAAAGATTTTGGAAGAAATCGGGTCTTCATTGGTCTTTGGCCACAACAGCATAGAACTGGTAATTTATTTATTTTTACAGTCAATAAATAAAGCAAGTAACTTGAATAATCCTTGTTAATAAAAGAAATATTATACTTATGTACTATGTAGGTATAGGTACTACTATTTAAATTTAATTTTGTAATAAAATATTTTGTTTTACAGGGTATACTGCCATTACCATCTGAGCAGACAAAGCAGGGATTGTGGGATCTTTCTAGGATGATCTCCCAGAAATATATTATATCGAGGTACCCATACAACCTCCATCAGCAAGCCAACCTGCACTTCCGCATTCAACAAGCCAGCCTATAGCATGCCAGCCCACAGCGTGTCAGTCAGCACAAAGCCAGCCCACAGCGTACCAGCCTGCACAAAGCCAGCCCACAGCGTGCCTGCATTCTGATCTGCCTCAACCGAGTGGAAGGCAGCCTCTGCCTCGTCGTCATAGATCCAGTTGGCCAAGAACAAATGCAGCCTCAATCAAATGAAAGGGCTTGTTGAGCAGAGTGGAATTCGCCAAATTATTTTTATTTAGAATAATATTAGTGATTAATTTTTGTTGACACAATTAATAAACGATTTATGTATATTTTTATGATTTTATTTAAAAAAAAAATCTAGTAATTAAATTTGGGCATATCTCGCTTGCGATGGGAAATCTTGATCTTCATTCTATTCTGTCTCTTCTGTTGCACCAAGACTTGGTTGAATTTGCTGCAGCTTCTTGCAGTTTTCAGTACCACATTGTTATCTGCAACATGATAATATAAACAATAATTACTGTTTGTTTGTAGGAAAACGCATAGGAAAGCCAGAGATAGGGAGCACTGGCAACTTCTAGAGGCCTATGTCCAGGGTGGACAACCTAGTGAAATATGTAGAAATAAGAAAAATGTTTCATAAGGATTTAATATACTAGAGAATAAAGGCTATTTTCATTTTATTTTATTAATTTTTGTTGGAACAAATAATAAACCATGTAAGTACATTTTTAGAGTTTCGTACCCATAGGGTAAAAACGGGACCCTATTACTAAGACTCCGCTGTCCGTCTGTCTCCAGGCTGTATCTCATGAACCATTATGCTAGAAAGCTGAAATTTTCACAGATGATGTATTTCTGTCGCCGCTATAACAACAAATACTAAAAACAGAATAAAATTAATAATTTAGCTATTTTTTCGCTCGATATTAATAATGGTAACAGATAGATGCTTAAATAATCACAGAATGTTTAGTTGTAGATACAATTAAATGATAAATTAAAAATAAATAAATATTTAAGGGGGCCCTTAATAAGGGGGATATGGGCTCCCATACAGTACGGAACCCTCTGTGCGTGAGTCCAACTCGTACTTGGCCGATTATTTTATTTTGATGTTTTTATTAATAAAAAAATCTAGAACTTACTTCAATTTTGGCATTTCAATCTCGCTTCTGACCGGAAATCTTTATCTTCATCATATCAGTCACACTTCTATCGCACCAAGAATTAATTGTTGCAGTTTGTCTTCAGTACCTCATTATTATCTGCAATGTGATATAGAATAATATAATTAAACAGATATCAATCTTTATAGGTCTCTTTTCTCATAGATGAAGGATGGCTCTGCTAGCGGAGCGAAGACCAATCCTTCATCTATGAGTTTCTTATTGTAAGTATCTAACTGTTGGATAATTAATTAAGGAGTTTAATTGCTTTGAATAACTAAAGTTCTCTGTCAATGCGGTTTGTTTGTCAGCTGGCGTCATTGGGAATTTGATGATTTTAGGGCCCAGTTGTGAGACTTGACTGTGGCGTCAAGACATCTGCTGACGGTTGGCTGGCTTAAGCCCAAGAAATTGTTTTGGCCACATGCTGAATGGAAGACCATAGCATACAACCTCTATATGTTTTGGGATATCTTATAGAGATGTGCTTTCTCAAATTACCTAAGATCATTTATTAACTGTTGAGCTCCAGACTTTGGAACTCTATAGATACCTACAGATTTCTAAATTTTTCCTCTTCTATCTGAAAAGGGTCTGAAACGTCCCTAATATTATAATTCGAATTCAAACGCTGCAATAATTTGGAACTAGATGAACCACACATGAACTCTCACTTGTTTAGTGAATCAAGCAAAAACAGGTTTTTGGCTTTTTACTTACCCTTCCAATAGATCAACAGTTGCTGCCACAATGAAATATTCCATATTTCAGGATTAATTCGACAATAAAACCTCGATAAAACACATCAAATTCTCCAAACTAGTTTTAATCGCCATGTTTTTCTTGACGACTAGTTTGACATTTGACAACTAAATTTTAGACGTAAATCACTCTAAAATGTGGGCCGCCGAATGCATTTCGACCAAATTGAGTAACTAAAATCGATTTAGTCGACTCGACCTAAAACTAGTTTAATCGTGTAGACATCCGAATACCAAAGCCTAGTTTGACAGGACTAAACCTATTTTAGAGAGAACTTAACTATAATGCGTGTCGCCGAATTGCCACCACTGACCACAACCCTCGCTTATCTGCTGTCTACATCTACGTATCACCCTGAATAAGAATGAATTTTAGAATGGTCAGCAGAGAAATGCGGTTTTATTGGCCTTCTATTTAACTATCTTACTATTAAGCAGTGCTTTAATGACGGCAAGCTGTCCATTTATCACCGACCAATCAGAAGAATATATTATCCAATTCCACTAAATGACAGTAAAAACGTACAGAATTTATTTAAAAAATATATGCATAAGCACCTACATGATTGTTTAAAATAACAACAAATAACTCAAGTTAACTAAATCTAAATAAATTCCAAAAGAAAAAAATATTCTTTTGTGACCCTATATTGCTTAGTAAGGGAAATTTATATAATTATAGCTATAGTGAGGAACACCTGTTAAATTCATTAGAGTGAGCGTAGAATGTGACAAAGTAAGTTCCGATGAAAAACTAAGAAATATTAATTTATCCGTTTTTTTTTGTAACCATAGCCTTAACAGCATAATCTAAGTGGTATGAGGTTAGAAGACATGACATAAATAAACTGCATTATTTCTTAGGAAACGTATTGATATCGTCATCTTATGTTCTAAGCTGTTATGTGTGTTTAAGTCCTTTTGGGATAGCTTCAACGGACACTGGTAAATGTAAATGTGTTCTGCATTCTAGTATTTACTAATTGCAAGTGTTACTTTCTAAGTTGTACCTACTTGTAAATTTTAGAAATTCAGGTAAATGATACAAAATCAACGTGGCGTTAAGTGACCGTAGCATCATGTCAGATACAGAAACAGTACGGAAATTAAACAGGCGGTCACCAAAGCCGTGTTGGATGCCATGTCACTCATGTAGCTGGGAAGTACTTAGCTCAAATTCAAATGGAGTCCCAAAGAATTAATATATTTCATTCCATCGAACAGCGGTGCTGACTTATTACTCAGGAACGTGGTTTCTCACTATGGATCTTAGTGTCACTAAGACCCAAAGTGAAAACTCGGTCACTTTGGTTCTTCTACGGATTTTGTCGCAGAGAGACTCCGAGAATAGTTAGGTTAGGTTCTCATCTCTCAATACCTAGCTTGCTTACTGAGCAAGTTAGGAGATCCGTAGAATTATCAAAGTAACCGAGATAGCCCAGTGCCTTGTGGGTAGAGCACAACACGGAAGTCTAATAACCGATGAGCATAATTGGGGGAGACGCGTAGAAGAACAACCATCACCCACATGATAACCTTATGACACAAATTTTATCAAATATTATCTATTTACGAAAACGCCTATGACAGCTTGCTTATCGAAAAAATTTCACGGCTATTTTTAACGAAATTAATTGTCGTCCTTATTTTTTCGAAACCTTCACCCATTTGATAACCAGATAATTTTGATTCCAAATGATAGATTTTAATACAGGGAATCAGTGGAGTAGGCTTGCCTACTTAATTTATTTCATGGCAAGCTAGTTGAATAGGCGAGAAAAAAGAGGTTACTTGTCTAGACAGGCATCATGAGAAAGATAATTAATTTTCAAAATTAATGATATAGGCTTGCCTGCAAGAAAATGCTCATGAGACATTATTGTCAGGCTTTAAAGTTTTATAATAATAATAATCTACACGCTTGCGTGAATAAAAATTGATGACATTTCATAAAATATATGTCTGATCTGGTTATCACGCGGGTGAAGACCTATCTTCAGCGGCTCTTAGGCTATGATTAGCATTAAAATTTCAAAGCCGTAATAAAAGTTATAAGTTCTACTACGAAATAAAAATTTATCATCCAACTGTTCCACTCTGATGATCACAAAAAAAGGGTTGGCATAGAATTCTTACAATACTTTATTTGCAAAGAGAGGAACGGCTCTATTTCAATAGAGAATCTTTCATTGCTCATCAAATATATTTAACGCACAACTATTGCAGGCATTGAGATTTATTCGTAATAAGCTGATTGTAAGCTAAACTTTAAATAATCACAAAGAATCTACATTCTAATGGATAAGAGAGATGCTGGCAAAATGTTAAATTACTGAATTTTATACTCCTAGATCTATTTTTTTGCTCTCTTAAGCTAGAAATTATGATTTTCAAGTCATTATTTTGTAGATTGACTAAAAACAAAACTTAACCAAATAACGATGCTATGTTTTCTATAAAATTATTAATTACCGAATTGAAACTGGCACATTGTGGACCTTTTTACATCTTGAAGACATAACATATTATGAATTAATTATGAACAGAACATAAAATATTACCAAATGATTTTTATGACTTAGTTAAATAAAGTGTTTCGTATTCATTTTGTTTCTTTTTGTTGTTTCTTAGTAAATTTATGGGTATCAATGAGTTTTGGTAAGTATAAAATGACGATTTTTGGTATGCAGCTAAATACCTCTTGTGGAGATGGGAACAAAGCTTCTAATTAGAGTCACTTTGTCACGTTTATTCAAGCCTTTGTTGCATTTTTCATTTTTCCTACTCAGAACTTGCGATTCCCATAATTGGTGCAGCTTTTGTTATTTGTACGTGCTGGATAATAACTGCTGTCAGTTTTAATTAGTTTTAACCGTGTTATGCTAAGAATGACCTAGTTTATACCTAAAATGGAAAGAAAAAAGTACGGTTCGAGATTATTATGTTTCTGAAAAGACTTATCGCCCGATAAGCGATAGCCGCGTCGGCGTAAGTCATGGTTCAACATTACATACATAAAAACGTATAAACATAAATACGGGTACGTTCAAATAAAGCGAATGTGTACTGCTGACGTAAAACAATTTCAAGCGAAACACGTTCGAATTTGCCATAAACCGAACACGCTTACGCGTGGATTTGTTACCAGTCTTACTGCCAATCTTACTACCAGTATCTTACTTACTCCTGCAGTTAATACTATCTTACTAACTACTGCAGTTGAAAGTGGTTACAACAGCAATAAAAAATTACCCGTGTTACCTACCGTAAAACTAAATTAACAAAATCAAACAAAATATGACGAATGTTACCAGTACTTACTTTTACCACGGATAAAATTTTCTTCCCGTAGTTGCGGTGATCACAATGAAAACCGTGTATCGCTAAGTCCGCTTAAAACAGGGTAGCACAAGTCGGGATAGTACTTACAGTATGCAATTTTTACAGACTTTATAGAGTGTTTTGCCAGATGATAGACAGAGTCTAGCATACCTATTGTTGTACTCGTCATTATGACCAACTTTTACGATTGGAACAACCATGAAATAGCAAACAAATCTACTGTTCTATACATTTTGATGTTCTTCCATTAAGCAACTACGGCTTCCTACAATACGCATGATGACTAAAAGAATATAATTAGTCCGTCTGATAGATTATTAAAACATATTCGACACGTATTTTTTTTGTCAATATAACAAAAATTGATGAAGATATAGCCTGTTAAAGTTCCGCGTGACGCCGCGACTGTCAAACATAATGTCAAAACTTTCGTGAGAGACGTGACGTCACGACCCCCACTCCCTAACTTTGACAAGGTTTATGTTTGCTATTTGTTGTTTGATTGACAAAAAAATACATGATACTGACGGACTAACTATAATAATGTTTTTTTTTTACCCAGTCATCATTTGAATAATTGAAAACCAAAGTTTGAAAGTTTTCAGACAAACCTGCTACTGCTAGCTCGTATCGCTGCAAAGCAGCTTGCTCCCATAATTTATTCTAAATCTTATTGAAATTATCATAAGTCGTATTACGTAGCGGCATAATTACTAGCATGCACGTCGCCACACAATCCCCTGGGTAAATACACCAGACGCTCTTCTGTACCTAATTGATTAGGGCGGCGTTTGTGGGCTGCTGTGGTTCCTATCATAATGTTTACTAACATAACTAATATAGAAACCGGCGTCTCGATAAAAGCTCTCGTTTTGCATCTAGGTCAATTTTACAGACATAGAAAGTAGTTGTAGAGTTTTGTAGAGAAGAGGTATGTTGCTAGCATAATGGTGCATTATGACGAAAATTTAATTTAAAACCTACCCTGGATCCCGGATCGTTAAATACACCAGACTCTCTCCTGTACCTAATTTATTACAACGACATTGATGAGTTGCTGTGGGTTCCTATCATAATGTTAACTCACAGAGTTAGTAAAGTAGTAAATGGATAATGGAATTTTAGGATTTAGTTTTATTAATCGGGCATAAGTGCCTTTATTAACTACAACAAAACTACACTACTAATACATAAAAAGCATTGGATCATCCATTGGATATAGTTGCCGGGGCGCTGCAGGGACAACCTGTTAAAATGGGGATGGAACGCAATGAAAAATCAAAAAATAGACGCAGTGCCAATGTGAAGCCCCGGTACAGGACATGCAACACCTACTTTCATGCCCTCAATGTCCAAACACCTGTACACTCCAGGACTTACACGACACGTCCGCTAGTGGAGTGGCAGTGGCAAGGCACTGGAAAAATGCCGTATAAATAATATAATAATGTACATCTTTTTATTTTTGGATCATTGACACGAAGAAGAAGAAGAATCACGACCAACTTTTGTTACTGGTTCAACCTTGAAATGGCAAACGAGTACAGTGATATACTAGCTATATTTGCTAATAACTATTGCTTAAAAATACCCGCATTTGTCAAAGTGGATTTGAACTAGATTAACATTGAACTAGTTACTTACATTGTGCATGTAACATGAGTACCTACCTCCGAGTATAATCATTTATGTTGCATTTTTCGCTGTCAAGTATATTTTTGGCCAAATACGCAAAGTTTTATTAACTAGATGATTTAAACCTGTGATACTTACTTACACACAGTGAAGAAAGTTTCACATCACTTGACAAAAATATCAATAGCGTATCTTGTATCTAATTTAATCTTTCTTTTTTTTGATCTACAATTTTGGGAGCTTGTCTGGATATTATCAAATTGGTCTTGAGTGTCTCTGATCTTGATTTTATTGACAAACTTGAATCTTAGAAGTAGCTCACGGCAAAATGAGATCTCGAAAAACAATAAGTATTTTATTTATATTTTCGAATAATCTTGTGCATTTCTTTTTCTCTAGTGTATTTTTTTTGCGTTGCATATCTCTATATTACATTGCTTTGATTTATAAGCTCGAGTGTAGTAGTTTATATTGTACCTAAGTATAACTTTAGAAAAGAAAATCCATCGATCGTTGAATATTTAAAAATAGATACTATTTTCTACACAGGGTATAGAGGTATCATAGTTGAAGAAAAATATAAAAGAAAACGTATACCTAAAGTACAGTAGAGCACAAAGTATTCTCGCCGGACAATAAACATTATGTACTCAAATTCGCCTTCTTTTGGAGTTTATGCATACACATTATTAAAAAAATGCGGAAAATATGATTTTCGGTAGATCCATGCCTTAATAATTTTAAAGACATACCTACTGGTAACCCAAAAAGGCAACTAGTCTACCGCAATCCAATTGCTGGACACGTTAATTAGAAATTGAAAAATGCAATGAAGACGCAATTTATTTTCTCACAACTAGAATACTATAACGGCGGTGGAGGTCATTACACAAAGCTTTCACATACACAAATTGTTATTATGAGCCCATCAACTACATTTTTATACTCAGAAAGCTAAACTATGAATAATAACCCTCGTTACATCTCCGCAAGCATCTTTGAAACTCGGGATATAAAGGCCTAATTTATTCAAGCGTATCAAAAACGTTGCCTACATTATAGGACCCAAGTTTTCACTAAAACCTAAATAAAGCCTTTGTACTTTAAGAGGTAAGACGAATAGAGTGACGTGTCGCAAGTCAGTGCTACGATATTTTAAAAATTAAATCTCAATACTCATCGTCAGAGGCTAGACCGTTAAGCCATGTAAGTCTATCTGAACTTACTGACTAGGAGATTAAAGGCCGATACATACGAGTACATATCAGTCAAGCCATCATACTGTCACAGTGAAAAATATTCTTTCACACATTCTCTATGAACGTATCTCTACATATTATGTCAGTGACCGTGATTGCTGGTGTAGTGACTGTGACAGAACTGTAACGTGTTGACTGTTATGTGTGAATCAACCTTTAGTTTTGAATTTGAATTGATTACCCGCTAGGACATATGCGTAAATGGTCACGAGAATAAGAGTAGGAGCAAACATTGAGAATCTTTGTAAGTACGAACAGGATATCAACAGGTTATGTAAGTAATTTTTAACATCTCAAAAACTTACACTTAAACCTTACTCTGCTTAGTCTAATTTGACTAGGTTAGCGATCACCAAAGTTAAGCAACGTTCGGCAAGACCAGTCTTCGGATGGGTGACCACGGGTGGCATTAGATCTGAGCGCTACCGTGGCTCGAATGACATGTTAAATTGTAGGTCCCGGTTGTTCTAACCGTTTAGCCATGTTAGAGGCTTTTAGATGGCTTAAAAACTCTGACTCCAGGTCTAGCCACCCGGCCTGTACGACGCTTCGATTAGAACTTTAGGTTAAAGCTTTATTCTTGATTAATTCTATCAATGAAATAAACTAACTTGAAAAGAAACTAAAAAATTTGCCAAGTGCGAGTTAAATTCGCGCATGAAGGGTTCCGTACCGTGTTGGAGCCCCCTTAACCCTATTCCTCTTGCCCTTATTAATAACAAGCAAACAACTCCTAAAAATACGTTTGTTGTATGGGAGCCCCCCTTAAATATTTTTTTCAGTTTTTAGTATTTTTTGTTATAGCGGCAACAGAAATACATCACCTGTGAAAATTTCAACGTTCTAGCTATCACGTATTATGAGATACAGCCTGGTGACAGACAGACGGACAGACAGACAGACAGACGGACAGCGGGGTCTGATTGATAGGGTCCTGTTTAAACCCTAAAAATGACCTACCTTACTGCAAAATTCTCAAGAAAGGTAACTGAAAAACAGCTTTTTCTTATGCCAGACCACAGAGAGCCATTCCAGAAGTTTTTCGCATTCGTTCTGACGCCATTTTATGTTCCTAACGGCGTCACCTGCGGCAGGCGACGCTTAATGCCTAGAAATTATGAATATCTTTTGCCCTACATTCAAACTGAATTAAAGTGCTTTTCTTGCTATTTATTGGAACCGTCGAAAGTTGGCTTTCTAAGGTAGAGCGGTTTAGCGAAAAAGTGAATTTATATTTTTAAGTGTTTAAGTAAACTTACTTTTTGGTTTATTCTCTTTACCACTAGACCACCATGGCTCATTACCACTAGACCACCACGGCGCATTACCACTAGACCACCACGGCTCGTTACCACTAGACCACCACGGCTCATTACCACTAGACCACCACGGCTCCACGGCTAAATTGCAACTAGGAATCTAAAATATAATTATGATTAAGAGATGATTTTTTTCTCGACTTTCTGCTTTACCCAGAAAATTGTTAATAGTGTTAAAATCCTTTTCTTGGACAATGCTGTAGATACCACTAACCCTATTGCAAATACCTACATGTATGACACTTTGCTATTTTATAACATTGGTTGAATGAAATACATTAAAGTTACATTATAACTTTGCAGATAAGTAAGAAGTAAATGAAATGAAAATCTTCTCCAAAACAATAAAATACTAGATTTTTACAATACATTTCTTATATGGTTACATTAAAAAAAACTCGTAACATGGTGAAAAATTGTTCACGAGTAAATGTATAAAGTATCAATTTTATAGTAGGTATAGACAGAGTTTAAGGTGCAACAAGTTGACGGCACGAACTCAGATTTGGCGTAGTTTAAATTAATGATATCTCAGCTGTATTGTCTGAAGAAGAGATGGATTCTATGATAAACAGTAGATATAGTGCGTGTGCACCCATTGCAATATAATTTTGTTTTTATTTGTTTTATATACCTATAATTACAGCTGCGTTCTATATGCGCATAAGGTTTTCTCCGTAGTAAATTATAAAAAAACTGTTTAGTTAATTTATTTAAATAATAGTTATTTGAACTAACGATTACATAAACTAGGCCGCTATTTTCTTAAAAAAATACTCAGTTTAGTTCTTCTGTGTTTTTATTGCACCCAAAGTTTCCTAAAAATTTGAGTCAAAATTCAAATGTTCCGAGGCTTATATCATGTGAGTGGAGTTTTTTTTTCACAATTTTATTAGCAATAAGCATACATTTTGTAAAGACAAATTGATATAAATGTTAGTTTCAGATATTCAACAGCAAACACTGGTGTGATTAGCCACCGACGTTCGTATGGAGCGATGAGCGACTTGTTTACTCTTAAGCAATATGATATTCTAGTTTGAAACAGTAATAAAAATGCAATGTATTTATTTATCTTCATAATACTAGACGATACGATAAAAAAATTGCGCAGATAGTAAATTGGAATAATAATCTACATAATTAACGTTGAACATAAGAAACTTTAATCATTATTAAACGTTAAATTTAGCTACTGGACCTTTTACGGTCTTGAAAATCTCCGTTACAATGTTCACCGCCAAAGTCTAGAATATTAACATTAATTTGTCACGCTATTACGCTCCCTAACTACGTGGACTAAAGCCTAAAGTCCTGGGTGGCAAAAATAAGGTGTCAGATTTAACGGGATTTTCAAAGAACCATGGACTGTAGAGTCCGTGCACAAAGCTAAGTACATGTTACGTCGGAGAAATGAACCGCGTAGCACGTTTCGTCGTCTCGTCTCTATCGACAAAACGTAACGTAACACGTTAAGTATTTTTGAATTGAAACTTCTAATGCCATGTAGGGGGTATGAAAGCACTGTAGCGTCGAAGTTTCACTTCTTACGCGCGGAGGGAATCCACTTTTTTTTTTAATTTAAAATTGAATTTTAAAATGAATTATCGATCGGATTTCAGTTGTATTATTCGAATATTAAATATTTATAACACGAATTTCTTAAAAATAAATAGCACGTTATGTGTTAGAGTGCGTGTCGCGCATGTTTTCATAAAGAATCACCCTGCAGGTTCGTTTTGTTTGAAACACGTTATGTAGAGTTGTACTGTTTTAAACCGACTCCCAAAAAGGGATTTTCGATTCGTCTCTGTTTTTTGTTTCGATGTTAGTTACCACTTAATTCCGAAAAAATAATTGTATTAACAAGCCGATTCGAGAGATTATTTTTTTAAATCGAAAGAGAAAGATTGTAAAATAGTTGAAATTTATTAGTTTCATAAAAACAATATTTCGAATGTTGTTCAGTAGTATTGAAGCAATTACAGAAAACTGATGGAAATTGCAGCGCCTACAGAAACCGAATTGCAAAATTGCTATTTTTTCTTGCTGGCTCTGTTTTGTCTCGCTAGTTTAAGTACTTTGAAAATTTTCTCTTTGTATTATAGCTAGTAAATATACAAAAAGTATAGTCAGTCTGAGGATAGGTCGTAGACTGTATTTAAACTCCTAAAATCATCTAGGTAAAAGTAGCCGTTTTAAAATTGTTTTTATAACACGAAACAAAGCTTGCCGCATCAACAAGTTATTTTTATATACGTATAACGTCATAATCGTTGTATTTAAGACACGAATTTGTGTACGAACGACCAAAGACTGAATCTTTGGCAGTAACAGGACGCCTGGTAAAGTATTGCTTATGTTTTAGCTAAAACCATCCAGAGGGCACTGGCGGGGAATTTTCATGAGCACTCACATGTAACGAGCTACGTAAATACCGGGGTAGTGCTGGGCTGAGTCGGTACAAGCTTGAGTCACTGTAATGACGTTATTTTTCTATGCTGTAATGTTTCATTGGGAATAAAATACGATCAGTTTTCGAGTTCATCTAGAAGTAGTAGTAGGTTTTCCTCGAGAAGGAAAAAAAATGGATGTAGCGAATTTTGATAATAAATATTTGGAAGATAAATAATTTATTATCCAACTCCTACAACTATTTGTAAGTATGAACCAATTCGGTCAAAAACGATTCGGGATAAAGGCTTACCAACATTCAGTTAAAGAGATGTGCCATAAAATTGAACCATACGACAGAAAATGTGAAATATTTTTGCATATATGCAAATTGAGCATTTTTGAAAACAGATTTACCTACTCGTAGCACTTATTGTCTAATTGTAATGACACCCGCCTTACAATCGTGAGGCCGTGGGTTCAAATCCCGGTCCCGTAACAATGAATTCACGTATGAATGAATTTCACACCACGTGCTTTTTGGTGAAGGAAAACATCGTGAGGCAACCTGCATGCGTCCGTAGAAGAGATTCGATGGCGTATGTGAATCCACCAACCCGCAATGGGCCAGCGTGGTGGAAATGGCCCAATCACCCTTTGTGTATAGGCGTCCTGCAGTGGACTATTAAAAAGGCTGGTACAGTACAGTTACCTACTCAAAAATGCGACCAATTTACAGTCGCTAGATCTAGTATCTGGAGAACAACCTACCAGTTTACTTTTTGTACAAAATTCAAATTACGGAAACAATTTTAATGATGTCAATGATTTGGATAGAGATTTTCTTATAAGTTTATATGCAGGTATATATAGGCGATGTTTCCAAAAAAAAATATATGTTTTGTATAGAGTGTAACTCTCACTCTAGATTTTTAAATGCAAAATGTCTATTTGTTTGGCCACCAATTGGCCTGATGAAAAGCGAAGTTGTTGCCAAAGATGAAGTACGTGACCTAGAAGATACCTTATCACTCTTGACTCGAAGGAATCTAAAGTAGTAAAGTAGGAAGTAGTCGTTCTTAGTTTATACTTAGTCCGTGAACATGATACAGCCATCACTAGCTCGAGGCAGCCTGGCCTGTAATAACAGTATTTTCGTGTTAGCTCTCATTTTGAGCACCACATTTAGGGATCTTTCTCACGAATTCTATAACGGTTACTGTTTTTATTTTTAATGTGTTAATGTTGCAAAATTATGCTGTAAATTCTGACATATTGGATTAAAATGTGATACCAAATTACAGGTATATGATCTTCATTATTCTGGCATAAATAATAAACATAAACATTTAGCGGAAGTGCAGTTATTATGAGAAACACGTCACTTATACATTACAGAAATTTTTTCTACGTAAATATGTCAGTATGATTTCGTTTAGTTATTTAAGCATTTACCACCAAAGATTTTAAACACGCTTTGATCACTGTTTTATCGTGCAATTTGTACTGTTAAACATTGTCTAAAGCGTTATCTTTGTGATAAGCATTTCAAAAATCTAAAGCGAACGCAGGATTTGAACCTGCCCCTTCGGATCACTAGCCCGACGCTCTAACCAACTGAGCTAGCTCGCTTCCTACGCAAGAGTTGGTTAGCTAGTGATCCGAAGGGGCTGGTTCAAATCCTGCGTTCGCTTCAGATTTTTGAAATGCTTATCACAAAGATAACTCTTTGAGATAAAATCTAGTGTGGAAAGCACTCTAAAATAAAAATCATATCATTGTCTAAAGCGTGCGTAAAACTTTTTGAGTCTAAAAATTTCCAGTGGTGATGTGATCTGATCATGTCACGATATATTTACAAAGCCAACAATTAGGTAAGTGTTAGGACCAATGGAACTCATCTGCCCGCAATGCCCTTATACCTGCTCACTAGAGGATCTCCATGAAGCAAATATTGCACCAGTAACTGTAGTCAACTACAAGGCCGACCCAATTTACTTTGTTTACGATTATATGTCACATAAACTTGAATTGCTGACACGACAAGAAGACCAAGAAAGATCAATGAACTGATACTTAGGTAAGCCCATGAATGAAAAAGACATGAAACGTGAAAAGACATGAAAAAGACCAAACAGATACTTAGGTATGTCCATGAATCAAACACGAGCACATCTGATTCAAAGCAATTGAAAACCTGTTCTTATTTGCAATTGGCATGAAGCCATAGCAGATGGGCAGATAGTTATGGTGGTAAAAAAGAAGCTAAAAAGCGGTTAAAGATGATGATGTCGTACTGAGTCATTGGGAACTTCAATGACCTTAATTAAGTAAGCAAATAAATGAAATAAAATACTCGCAGCAAAGAAGTCAGAGCAGTAAAGTTGAAGAATAAAAACAGACGTTCAATTTAATCAGAACCTTAGACCACAAACTTGGGTTACACTTGGCCAACTTTTTATTACCCTCAGTAGTAAAACAAAAGGTAAGTTTTTAAATTTCCAGCTCCTTAATTACTTTTAGGTACCAGCCTGAAGGCTTTCAAACATCTTCATTCAAGGTTAAGGCCAACTTTTGCTAATTAAAAATTGAGTACTTCCAAGAAATGACTTGTGAATTGGCAACGGCTTGACAGCCACTTAATTTGTGAACTGAGCCGTAGCTTTTCTAAAAACTGTCCGGGTATGGGAGCAATTTATGGAGTAAAGCTTTGGAAAAAATGTGTATAGTCACATAAAGTATTAAAACCACTGGATATGAACTGACCTTATACGGTGTCCCAGTATACGGTGCTTTACAAAATCTAGAAACTTTCATAGGTGTGTTTAATGTATATGAACCGCCTTTTCTATAAAACCAATGTGTTAGTCATAAAAACAGGTATTTCATCCATTTAGTTAAATTCACTTACTCTCGAGTAAGTGAATTTTTTGAACTAACTAGCAGATTGTTTTTTGCTATTTCTGATTCCATTCTAATCTTGTGTGCTTTACAAAAGTGCTTTACAAAATCTAGAAACTTTTATAGGTGTGTTTAATGTATATGAACCGCCTTTTCTATAAAACCAATGTCTTAGTCATAAAAACAGGTATTTCATCCATTTAGTTAAATTCACTTACTCTCGAGTAAGTGAATTTTTTGAACTAACCAGCAGGTTGTTTTTTGCTATTTCTGATACCATTCTAATCTTGTGTGCTTTAC
Source organism: Hypomecis atomaria (assembly GCA_964007245.1). Taxonomy (NCBI): domain Eukaryota; kingdom Metazoa; phylum Arthropoda; class Insecta; order Lepidoptera; family Geometridae; genus Hypomecis; species Hypomecis atomaria. Next base: position 16,642,021 of record OZ023291.1, read on the forward strand.
AAAAGTGCTTTACAAAATCTAGAAACTTTTATAGGTGTGTTTAATGTATATGAACCGCCTTTTCTATAAAACCAATGTCTTAGTCATAAAAACAGGTATTTCATCCATTTAGTAAAATTCACTTACTCTCGAGTAAGTGAATTTTTTGAACTAACCAGCAGATTGTTTTTTGCTATTTCTGATTCCATTCTAATCTTATAATCTTATAGTTAATCACGATGTTTCCAATTTTATGGCTTTAAAAGACTTTTACTTGCTGAGCAACCGCCTGTATAATCTATAATAGGTAGAGGCCCCTCTTTAATCAGAACGTGACCAAAAATTTCTAAGTAAGAAGGTTAGTGTATCATGCCCTGACCCAACCCCGACTCCGTTGTTTCGTATCTTATTGAAACACAATAACAACTTCGTCCGATATCTCACGTACAAAACAACTTTGGGCGACAAACTTTCGTCTTAGATTAAACGTAATAGAGACATTATGGGGTGGACGTAGTTAGGGCTGAAGAAGCGCCAGGTTATACCTCAAAATTTACCTTTCATTCAAGCAGAAATCACATAATTACCCACGACAGTTAGCAACTCGCCCGCCCTAGATTAATTTTTCATGCGGACAAGACTTGATTTCATCATAGATGCTATAGTTAGACAGTAAATAGACACACATTGCACTTATAAAACCCCTATTTGGATTGGCAGCTAACTTAAGGATAACACTCTATCACAATCTATTGATATGTGGACTTGCTCAGAGTTCACGTATTAGTAAGGCTCGAAACATTTTGTATTCAGATTTCATTGTCTCGGTTTCAAATATCTCAAACTTACCGTACGCTTATTACTATTTCTTAATCTTAAAGATTACTGAACTCCTAATAAAATTTTATTTATTTATTTTTCGCAAAGAATGGCATAATCGTTTTCCATCGTGTACAAAATTCGAACAATTCGCTCGAATTGTTTACATTATTGTTGATTTTTCAAAAACGTCTCAGCCGATTCCTGTAAAATTTAAATGGGACTACCTAGGGAGTATACCCTTTGGAACTAAAAAGGAATGTTTCGATTCGGTTCACAATTGGCGAAATTATCGATGAACATACACAAAAAAATACATACAGACCAACAAAGAACCTCCTCTTTTTTGGAAATCGGTAAAAAAATATATAAGAACTCAGTTAAAATATAATATTCTCTTTTGACTGCTTCGGTGTTTCAGTGGTTAGTGACCCTAACTTGAATTGAGTCAAAAAGGCGTGGGTTCGATCCCCACCCAGGGCAAACATTTGTGTGATGAACATAGGTGTTTGCTCTGTGTCTGGGTGTTATTTAGGTACTATCCATATAATTAAGTATGTATTTAAAATATGTATGTAAAATTTAAAATAAATATGTAAAGTATGTATATGTAGTATATCAGTTTCTGACAGCCATATCACTAGCTATGCTTAGTTTGGGGTCAGAGACCGTGCGTAAGATGTCCTCTAACATTTATTTAATATTTATTTATTTAATCAAACCCTATAAACAAACGAGAGAATCGTGCCCAATTTTTCTCTCCTTCTCAACATTTTCTCCCTGATTACGTCCACACATTACGAGCAAACGAAACAAACACAATTACAACTAACTCACTCTGAACGTTTTCAACTGTTTCAACTACTCTATAAACTTTTAAACTCCTCGATTAAAAGCGAATCGAGTAATGAATGAAACAACAATACTTAATTACGGACTAAATTGAACAAGTTTCAACAGTAATTCGATGAGACTTGTTTAGAACGGGTTTATTGTCTTTTTAATGCTGTATTGTTTCTTTTTAAAGCTTTTTTAGACTGAACTTCAGTATTAAAATGCTTAAAGAATTCGCAACTTTTAATAAATACTGAATATACTATTTTTTCACTTTGACGACACACATTTTTTGACGCATTATGGCGAGGCAATTGCAAGTTTAATTTTTTTCTTTTATAACGTTTTCTGTCGTCTCAACGGTGCACAAAGCTAAAGAGCCTTATGAAGTTCGCTTTACATATTGTAAAGCTCTCAAAGCCTCGTTCCATATGATTGGAGACATCGATTGCTACTCGACACTATTGTGTTTTTTATTCATTTCATCCAGGGAAAATGGTAGGGAATTTTAAGATATTAAACTGGTTCGTATAATATATGCCACCCTCTGCGCCTATGCTCCAGTGGAAAATAAACCAGCGAATCAAGTCGCACTCAATTTTTTCATCGTTTGATCTCTTCAGCTATAGGATGTCTTTTGCTGGACATGTTCAGCAGAGAACCGCTTCCTCTATAGATCTCCAATTAGAAACCAATTGGAAGCCAATAGGGAACGGCCTGGATTCAGCGCTATAGAGCTGTTTTAACGAAATCTTCAGTCCACCTTGTTAGCAGAGTCCAACCTTACGCTATACTGTGCTTGCCGCCACTCAGTGGTGCCAACCCTGGAAACTTCTTAGCCCGCCCCAGATTACCTGAAATTCAATGTATCATACTTTCCTGAGTCAGTTAAAAGTAGGTAGTTGCCTCCTAGAATATTTTTTTTTTCGCAAAAAATCGCAATATCTCCACTGCATTCCACCGTGCACAGAATTCGAATAATTTGTTCGAATCAATGTAACATCAATGTATAATTTTGTTGATTTATCAAAAACGGCACCGCCGATTTCGATAAAATTTAAATGAGTTCAAAACCTCGAAAGTATATTCTTTTGAACTAAAAAATAATTGTATAAATCGGTTCACAAAATATTTTTTTAAATCAGTTCCCGGATGGCAAAAATATCGATAAACATACACAAAAAAAAACATACCGACAAACATAGTACCTTCTCCTTTTTTGGAAATCGGTAAAAAATATGCTGCATGTGTTTGACGTACCTAGCTTCTAATTTCTCGCAACTTGTTCACTTACTCTAAGTAAAATAATGATCTCCATACTTAAAGCTGAAGTTTAAATTCTGTACAGAAGCCACACCACCCATTCCTTGGATAAGGCTATTTGTATTCACAAGGGAAGTCGCAGAATGCATTTGTTGTCCGCTGCAAGCAGGCATTCGTGACGGATATTTCTGGCGAAATTTTATACGAGAAAATATTTATATCGCTGTTTTCGTGGTTTGAATACGCGGTGTTTTGGTCTGGCGTCTATGTGTGTGCTGTTACTTTTGCAAGGAATTTATTTGTTTGCTAGATTCATAATAGAGAAGCAATTAGGTATATTTGTAAAAAACGAAACATTTGCATCAACAAAACAGGCTTTCCTACTATGACTAAGCAATTGCAGTTATGTTGCTTGATTTACCAAGCGCTTGAATAAGATGCCCTAAAGCTGCCTGGACAAGCGTATAATTATAACGATGCCTACCTGTCCGCTACTTAGTTCATGTTCATCATCAACATCATATCATCAGCAGGACGTCCACTGCTAAATAGACATCCCCAATGAATTCCCAATAGGCCGCTTACATCTATTAACTACAATTTAGTTTCTTCTACTACTTTATAATTGTGTAAACTTTACAGTACTCTTTTTGAATACCCCTTTTCGCCCCGCTCCAAACAATGCGGGGCGAAATAGGGCCTTCAAAAAGAGTCTTCGTTGATCCGCCCCGCGGGCCGAACAGCTTGCGGGGGGAAACCACGAAAGAGCCATAAAAATACATGGCTATAGCCGTGGTGGCCCAATGGTAGTAACGATTGTCTTGTAATTCAAAGAGTTCAAATCCCATTACCTTACCAATAAGTCCTTTGGCACCTGTTTACGGACTTATACATTGGTTTTATGCAAAAGTTCGACATACCTCAGTGCCTGTAGTCGAAAGTTTTAGACCAGTGTGTGTTGCCAGTGATGACTTATGGCACAAAAACGCGGTCTCTCATTATGGGCCATATTAGTAAGCTTCAAGTAGCCCAACGAGCTATGGAGAGGGCTATGCTCGGAGTCTTTCTGCGAGATCGAATCGGGAATGAGGAGATCCGTTGAAGAACCAAAGTTACCGACATGGCCCAGCGGATCGGCAAGTTGAAATGGCAGTGGACAGGGCACATAGCATAGCACGGAGGACTGATGACCGATGGGGTCGTAAAGTTCCTGAGTGTAGACCACGTACCGGCAAGCGCAGCGTAGGACGTCCACCCACAATGTGGACGGATGACCTCATCAAGACCGCAGGTTCGCGCTGGATGCAAGCCGCTACCAACCGGTCTTATCGGAGATCGTTAGGGAAGGCCTGTGTCCAGCAGTGGAAGTCCTATGACTGAAAAGAAGAAGATAAGATGCAAAAGTTTAAAGATAAGCAAATAGGTCTACCTATTTGATTTACTATCTTTAAATCGATAATTAAAAGTTAAACAACTTAGACTTCATATTCTTAATACACTTAGTATGTAATAAGTATGTACCATGCAAACCGCCATGCAATATGAAAAAAAGCCTGTGTTAAATTCTAAAGGCAGAAAGAACTAGATCAGTTTTCAATATGCATCTTGCCATTTAGATATGTATTCTCTACTACAGTAGCACCATTTCTCCGTCGATACACAATCGCGACCCACTTCCGTAGGGCCGGATCCGGACTAATGAGTTTTAACCCTTTCAATCACCGCTCTCATGTAAAAAGATCAGCCCCTGAGCTCTCAGCTGATTAATTACTGACTTGCTTTATCCATTTCACCCTCGGAAGGTATTTTTTAATGGGACAGAGGATATTTTATTAACAACCTTAATGTTTACGTGAGTTTATACTCTGTAACTTTATTTATTTTTAAAATGGAATTAGAAAATTACCGGTGAAACTTATATGTATCCAACGGGAAATGTCTTGTACTAACATATTGACTGATAATGATGCTTATAGTGAATTTTGGATATAAAATACGCATTTGTGTACAAAAAAAATATACAGTAATGATAAGATAGATTTATTGTGATATACTCCAGTTTTAACGGGCAAAAGTGTCTTATTAACTACGTTGACAATAAGCCCAATTTTAGAGGCGCCATCGTAAATTTAATAGCAACGTAAAAAGTGTTCTCTCTATCGAATGCCTAATGTGAAAAAGAAACAAAAATAGTCTAATTAGCTATTTTAGTTACGATGGCACCTCTAAAATTGGACTTAATATATAAATATATATTATAATTATAACTACAATTGTAATTAATTATTGTAAGGATATTACAATTATAACTACAATTGTAATTGGTTTGTATTGACTTGTATCTTGTATTTTGATACCAATAAAAAATGTATATTATATATTATTTGTATAAAATATTACATATTCTAGATGCAACTTCGTAACTTCATCTACCATCAGTCGGTGTGTATTGTGTATGTGTACCCTGTTTGTTGCCGTTTTAACTTATTGATCTACTGGGATTGGTATTTTGATTCGTGGATCTCTTCTTTCTTGATTCGATCTTGCCGACTTAGAAAGAAAGCGCAACTGTGAATTAATTAGTTATATCCTTATTATTATAGAGATACTGCGTAAACGCCATCCATCATCCACCCATCAGCCGTAAGACGTCCACTGCTGGACATAGGCCTCCCCAATGGATTTCCAGTAAGGTCGGTTGGAAGCGTCCTGTATCCAGCGCGTTCCTGCGATCTTTATTATATCGTCAGTCCACCTAGTCGGTGGACGTCCTACGCTGCGCTTGCTGGTCCGTGGTCTCCATTCGAGAACTTTACTGCCCCATCGGCCATCCGTTCTCCGAACTATGTGCCCTGTCCATTGCCACTTTAATTTGCTAATCCGCTGGGCTACGCCGTCCCTCAATATATATAAAAATGATTCGTGGTTGTTAGTCTCACGAATTTTATTTTCCCATACAAAATGTTCCCGCAAGTAAAAGTTGTTATTGTCAGTTGACAAATGGTAAGATAAGTTCACCGATTCATCTAGTATTTCATAACGATTTATTTGCCATATATTTATTTTTACTCTTTTAGTTATATTTAAACTTGTTCTACAAGTTTAAATATAAGTAAAATGCTTTACTTACTTGGACAGGTGTTTTAAAACAATAGTTCACTAGGGCACTCTCTAAATTCATCACACAAAGATCCCTTCTTAAGCAAAAATAAATTTAATTATTCATACAAATCTGATCTGGTCTCTTACCATGGGCCTTGTAAATAAACTCCAAGTAGCCCAACGAGCTATGGAGAGGGCTCGGAGTCTCTCTACGGGATCGGATCAGAAATGAGGAGATCCGTAGAAGAACCAAAGTTACCGACGTAGCGCGGAGGACTGATGACCGGTGGGGTCGAAAAGTTCTCGAGTGGAGACCACGTACCGGCTAGCACAGCGTCGAACGTCCACCCACAAGGTGGACGGATGACCTCTTTAAGACCGCAGGAGCGCGCTGGATTCAAGCCGCTTCCAACCGGTCTTATTAGAGAGCCATACGGGAAGCCTATGTCCAGCAGTGGACGTCCTTTGGCTGATGGATGGATGGATGGACAAATCTGAGCCATTTTAAATCAAATATGCTAAATCTGCTTCCCCAGTTAAACCAATAATCTAAATGTAATTCTCAACTCTGAGTTCTGCAAGTCAGGTAACCGTGCCCCAATCTTCGCCGGCAGAGCTTAGAGCTAATTCCCAAAATCGATGGAAAACAATTCACTTACGCCCTGTTGCCCCAAACTTCCGTGCCTAATCCCTACTTACCTTTGGGGTTAAACCAATGAAGTCATCAATTTGAATGTAATCCACTCGAAAGCCGCGCGTTTGGCGTTCTGCGTAGCGTTTTGCGTTAAATTTAGGGCATAGTTAGATTTGCCATATTGGTATTGCGTTATAAAGTATAGGAATTTAAAAAGTGTATAAATTAATCATTACTAAAATCAACTTTTACTTTGGCACTAAGCCCAAAAACGCAAAATAGTAACGAATGTGTACCAAGTATCGTCGAAATGCGTTGAAACATGTGACCTGTAGACAAAAACTAATATCTGCTTGCCTAGGATGTGCACCACGTAATATTTCTTTCGTTGTGTCAGAACGAGACAGCGTTATGGCAAAATATATCTGTCACTTTTTCACACGTCGAAAAGAGTTATTCTCGTGGCTTTTCGTGGTCGCATGCTGGACTAGCTGGAGAGACGAAAGCTAGGTATGTTACGGTCTTAAAACGGAGATCTTACTTACGCTCGATCAACTAGATGTATTGGCCGCGCCATACAAGTTGGCGGATGTGAAATAAGCTACAAGCTGCGCAATATCCAATCCTAACTCAAGCTCACATAAAGCCGCTCGTTGATTGGCTATTGCGCAGCGTGAAGCTAACTTCATATCCGCCTGTTTGTGTGGTGCGGCCTATATAAAACTTACAAAAAAGATTGCATTACCAAGAAATCTAGATGTAATCAAATACTTAAGTGCCCAAAAAACAATTAAAATATCTGCGACTGGTAATAACGCTCATCCTTAGATTAATGATTGGTCTCGCTGAGCTGCGAGACCAGTAATTAATCTAAGCGCTCATCATTACGCTCAACTGTACGCTAAGCATACCATGCAGCCCAATTTGAATGCGCACTGTAAAGGGTGCCTTACTTACCTTCTCCCTCTAACTAATCAGAGAAGTGCAAAGGTTAAATGATTCTTTGCTAACGTTCTTTACACTCCTCTAAGCTTTTATTCATTTGATTGAGTGGGTCCATTACGCCCAGGCTCCACCAATGTGAAGCGGAGCGAAGATGTACAGAGCTGGGCAGAGTATTGTAATCCATCCATCTTCCATATCTGAGTAGCGAAGGACGAAACAAAAACTACGCCAGTCTTGCCAGCACAGCTAACATACGCACTACGGTATAATTTAATTGAAGTGCAATGACAGCTAATAATTTTTTGCAAAAAATGGCAAAACCTCTTTCCATCGTGTAAAAAATTCGAATATTTCGCTCGAATTGTTTACATTATTGTTGATTTTTCAAAAACGGTTCAGCCGATTACTATAAAATTTAAATGGGAGAACCTGAAGAGACCTTTCAATTTTACAATTTTTCGATTTGGTTCACAATTGGCGAGATTATCCATGAACATACACAAAAAAAATCATACACACGAACATAAAATCTCCTCCTTTTTGGAAGTCGGTTAATAATTATTACATCCCATAAAAATCGTTTTCTTGTAAAATGTGGCCAAGATAGAAGTATAGTTCGCACGATTAAAAAGACCTCATGCATATAGAGCCAAGCTTCTAACTCTACATGGCCTAACTCTACAAGCCCTTACTTCTCAAACTCAACACCTTTAAAATGTGACTTGGCAGTTTTTGTTACTACTAGTTTTTTGATAAATCACAGAAAAGTAATGAAAACTGAATTGCTCTTTACCTTAGGCCTAAGTGACGGTAACAAAATAGCCAAATAATGATTATCCTTCCTATCCCCGCGTCAAATTTTGTAACACCTATACCCGCGCACGGTGTCACAGACCGTAACTTCGGGACCCTATTTTTTAACTATTACGAGTAGTAGTAGTAGCTATGTAGGTAACATTTTTCCGGTACCTATAAAATTTAAGAAAAAAATAAATTCAATTAATCGTACAAATAATGTATTATTTTACTGACTGTCAGACTTCGCGTAACAGCTTTCAAAAAAACAATTAAAAACAGTTTAGTACCTTATGAATTTCTATCTTCTTCTTTCTCTTTTAACCATAAAATATCAAATAATCCATACAAACATTTCATTCAAAAATGTTTGTTACACGTATACCCGTGTCGGTCTCACGGACCGATTGTCGCCAAATACACCCACTCGTCGTACTTGCACAAGCTCGTTCAGCGTACTGAAGTGAAGCTAGCAACAAATAAGGCAGCTAGCAAAAAGCTCAAACTCTGTGCATTGTTAGAATATAAAATAAATGCGAAATAAGTAATATTTCGTCAGTCTCATAGACCAACTTGCGAATATAGAAAGGTTAAGGAGTGGAATTTGTCAAGTTAAGGCTTGTGGAGTTAGGGTATACAGTCAAACCTGGATAAGAGAGAGTTGAAGGGACCGCCCTCTCATTCTCGCTTATAGAGGTTTTTCACTTATCCAGGTTTCTCACTTATCCAGTTTCAGAAGTGGCTTCTCTCTGTTATAGAGGTTTAAAAATACGTCTCATTTGTATCTACATGTGTACTTGCAACTTAATATGTACTAATTGTTCGGGTTGTGTTGATTAGAATTAAATATAGATGATAGTTTATTTATTCATTTTAAAAGGCACTTTTCAAAATTGTGAAAATCAGAAAGTCGACGCATTTTAATATTTCCTTGTCCTTTAGAGCACTGAGACCGTATAGGATCTTTTGGTTTTATTATTTTATAGAAGTTTGATTCTGATAAATCAAATTCAATGCGAATTTTATTTCTTGTTTTTCTGCTTTTGAACGCATTCAATACCTATCTTAAGTTTATCACTTAACAATTTATTTATTTATTCCTACAGATTTATTATTAACCCCGAACATTTCTCCTCAATTGATACTTATCAACTGTAGTAAGTTTGACCAGTAAGATAGTGTAAACGTATGTGTGGCTATTCCAAAAAATGTGATACAAAAAGAATGTTACTTATTTCTACGAAATAAAAAAATAAATGTTTGGATATAACACGATCCGAAATCAACGGAATCAACAACAAGTTCCACGAAATTTAAGAGTAGGTCATAAAGTGCGGATGTTTCATTACCCTCAACTGTCTCTTATAGAGGTTCAGACAAGTAGTACTCTCAGTTATAGAGGTCCAAGAGGGAAAAACGACTCTCTCTTATAGAGGTTTTGGTCTCTCACTTATAGAGGTAATTGAGGTGTAAAATGACGGGACCTGGCAATTACTCTCACTTATAGAGGTTTCTCACTTATCCAGTTCTCAGTTAGCCAGGTTTCACTGTATAGAGTTAGAACCTTGGCTCTACATGAAATCTGACAATCTTTTGATAGCGCGAGCTAGTGTAAAGATACAGATATATAGCTCAATACAACTGTTAACTGTCTCGTTTTTACACGTCGATAGAATTATTTTGTGGTGTGTATGCTACCTATGCAGGTAACAATTGCGTTTTGTTAGTAAACAAGTGAATTTAGACAGTTATGCAGAAAATTCATGAACTACCTACAGTGTTTTTTTTTCTTGCTACACTCCGTTTTGAGAGAGTTTGGACCTTACTGTGTGATTTATTTCTCGATGGCATCGATAGTATTGACAGGACACCATTTTCCACGTCAATTACGTAGTATTAATGTTGCTAATAAACAAAGGTAATTGTCGTTTAAGCAAGCTACGAGCTCGCCGCTATGAGCGTAGCGGGGCGTGGGCGGCGTACATTTTAGTACATTGGTTCTTTACCGCTACCAATGTACTAAAATGTTCGAATGACGCCACAACATCCCGCTCCTAGTGCTCGTAGACCCCGCCACCGCCGCCGCTGCCGCTAAAGCCCGAACTCGTGACCGAGCTGTAAGTATAGAATTTATATTGTTATTATTATAATACATCAATACAGCAATGATAGATATAGATACAGCATATTTTATTCACATGGGTGTGAGCTCGAATCCCAACAAAAAACTTTCAACTTATTTTCATTGTCTGCTGGTTAGTTATCAAAATAAACATAAGTTGAGATTTAAGTTACCTATAGATATTCCAACGGATAGAGGTAGACTGAAATGACCGTAATAATGGCGTACCTATAATCTACGTTTTAGGTAATAATTATGTACCTATAATTAGTTTGGTCAAAACAAGTAAGTTCGTATAGGTCGTTTAGCTAGCCCTGATGTCAGAGTTATTAGGCCGCCTAAAAGCTTCTGATATGGCTAAACGGTTAAAGCAACCGGGACCTACAATTAAGCAACGTTCCGCATGGTCAGTATTTCGATGGGCGACTGCGGGTGGCATTTTTCATCTCAGGGCTACCGTGGCTCGGATGACACGTCAAAATTAGTTACACAATATCGTCACGAGAGTAATAAGCCCCAAACAAACATCAGATTTTAGAAAAGCTGGTTTTACCAGTTGATGGAAAGACTACAACGCTTCTCTCACTGAGTCAATATAGAAACTAAGAACACAATTGGTTCTTCTTACAAAGTACAAAATTAATACATATCTTGAAAGACCATAACATTATATACCGAAGAAACTACGTACTTAGACGGTTGAGTAAATCATGAGTATATTTAGATCGGCAATGGCTCATATCGCTCATAGCTATTGATATCACAACAAATAAGTATCACAATATCATAGCAATTTTATTGTTTACTATAAAAAGCTTCTGAAACTATAAATATTCCTCAATTTCCTAGAAACTTGATCAAGATAGAAATCGAAGGAGCGCTACCACGAAATCTACATAACATGTTTCTTATCTATTTCCCGATAAAGTGGGTCAAATTAATTATTCGGTATCAGTAAGTAAGGTCGCACCGTCTTGGACACGAGCGGTTGAATTATTGAGGAACGACGCTCCAGGGAAATCACAAGTGCGAACATCATTCGGGAAGCACGCCTTGTACGGGCTACAAACTTCGAGCTTGTACTAAACTTTATATGCTATATACGCTGTGTACTGTCTTTAAGTTTCTAAAGTGTAGGTATTGTACGTGAAAGTCGTCGTGGTGGCTTAGGGAGAATGCTCTCCTTATAGTCTGTTCCAGAACCACTGAGAATAAGTGAAAGCGAACCCTTGCAAATACCGCAGAGATAGCTAACCTTCGGTTACCTTTAAAATATTTGGATATTCTTGGAACTTTATAAAATACAATAAATAATACATGTGTAAACAAACTATTTAACAAACAACAAACGATAATTGACACTAGACAGCATTCCAAAGAATAAGATCCACGCGGTACTTACTACTCTTGTCAAAATATGTTTGCAAGCTCTGATCCTTGACCAAGTAACGTAAAAGTAACGTAAACGTAGCAAATGTGTAATTGACAAAAAACGATACATATTGAATAGGAAACGATACTTTTGTTTTCATGTCGTCAAGATGGGGCCTAATGCAATACTTTCGTTTATTCTCAGCGGTTCGAAAACGGACTATAATCGTAAGTAGTGTAGTAGTTATGAGTTCTTTGGTAATTATGTACAGAATGACACTGAGTTTTTGAGTCTATGCTACTTTCCATCAAAGTTTCGAACGCATTAGGCGGTTAGCGGTCACGGCTTGTAAAGCGCTCAAATCTTGACAAAGGCAAAATATGATCGAAACTAAATAAATATAAATATCGACCAAAAAAAACGTGAATGGTATTCCGTTTATAAATTTAAAATAAAAAATTCGAAACCCAAATTGTGATGGATACTTTATTGTTCACACAGATAAAATACAAAAACACTGCATAATACAGCGGCTAAAACAAGTTCTGCAACCGGTGCCTCTTTGCTTAAAGCGATCTATTCCAGGCAACCTTGGGATGGAAAGGATTTAAGAAGGTACTAAATTAGATGAATAAAAAAATTTGTTTCTACTACCCTGGTATGAACTACAAGGGGATGATTAAAACCATCATTATTAACAACTTTTACTATGGGGCCGGCCAACCCAAAATTCAAAAATGTTTTTTTTTTTTCGAATGGTCCCCGGGTTGTCCCAATAGTAAAAGTTTTTCATAATGATGGTCTGAATCACCTCCTTTTGGCTTAGTACACCAGTTCAGAATAACTTTGTATAATAAAGTAAAAGTCAATCACTACCAATATCTGTACCTACTTCATAACCCATTAAATATTATGAATTTTGGAGGTGACCGAAGGTTCGTTAAGCTGACTGAATTATTAACAGGTCAATCTATTGTTGAATTGTCACTATAATTGCCATTAGATATTCAAGCGAGCTAGAATATTGATTAGTTTAATTAATTGTTAGACACCTACAAACTAATTATGAGATTATGTGATAGAGTTAGCCTACATAATATACGGTATTTCTCTATCTATTGATTTTAGGTCTTCTAGAACATCATTATGGCCGTCACATACTATGAAACTAACTCTGAATCGCGAAAAAATAGTATGATATAAAATTGTAAGGTACATTTTAAACAATGAAAAAGTTTATTTTGTTATCTACAAACTACATATTTTTGATGTTTTTACTACTTTTATGCAATGTTTATTATGTAAATCTGACAGCGCTCCAATAACTATTTATTTTATCAACGTAAAATAAATATAAGTGTATCATTTTTTAAATTCTCTGAATTCGGTTTCGAAATAAGTATAAAAACCACATCCTTTAAAAACGGGTTCGACGTTTATCGCAGCAAATTTTTCTATTAAATACTTTTAATGGAATAAAAATATTTGTATTCAATACAGCTGTCCGGAAGCTTTTAATTTTGGAATAAAATGTATTTTACCCACCAACGTAACAACCTTTTCAATTTTCACGGAAATTGCCTATATTATGAAGTGGGAGCATTGACTTGGCATTCTTTCTTTTCTAGTGGGAGTCAATTTTCAATACTTTGGCTTACCAAGTGTTTACGGAAATGCTTGTAACGTTTAACAAGACGCATTTATCATTTCCTCTTCCTACGCAACGAATATTAAACCATTTCATGTTTCCTGAGAAGTATGCTATGGTTTGCATGCGCAAAAAGTTTCGTTATAAATAGGTTATACTTCAAAAACTCCATTGTAATATAAAACATTTCTCTCATGTGTTTCTTCTCCGGTGTAATATTGGTAACATAAATAATATAGGAGAACTACCTATGTAAGTCTTTTCAGTCAATTTCGGGACTTAATGACCTGTAGCTGACTGAGACCATGATTATAAATAACTTTTAGTAGAAGGCTATCCATAAATTCGAGAAAAAAATCAGATGTTTTGTACGATTTGTCGATTTAAGCTGCAATTTGGTATAAAACAGCTGATTATTTTTTTGCTATTCCGGGTTGGCTCCATAGCTAAAGTGTTAATGACAACAATGGGCCAAATTATGCATTAGTAGTATACCCTTTTTAAATAGCCCTGTAGCTTCTAAGCTAGGCATTTTTCTTTCCACTCGAAGTTTTCTTCTTTTGATATTATGTGTTAGAATGTTCTAAAAGCCACATAATTATATTCACACATATGTTTCATACTCCAAAAATAAGATAACCTCTGACTCCCAACCCCCAAAACCCCATAATCCCCGCAATTATAAAGGCTACAAATCGCAAAAAGCCCCACTCGTTTCGGCCAGCGCCTGGTGAATTACTCTCATCTCCGCACCAACCGCAGCTCCCTACAAATCTACCCCAATAAAACGTCGAGGTCACTTTAATTGTAATATAAAAGACCCATTAGAGGCCATTAACCTCGTGTGTGTACAAAAAACAAGCCATAAATTAGCGGTCCGCAGCCATGCGTCTTACGCCCCTGTAGTAAATTTGCTGGGGGTTTATTGCAACGTTCTTAACTGATGGGCTTGGTAACTTTTTTTATGCAGCTAGGTGATGAGTTTGCTTCATCATCATCATCCACAGCTTTCTTTATTCCACTGCTGGGTATAGACTTCTCTCTTATAGTGCCATCTGCCTTGGTTCTTTGCAATCGTGTCCAGGTTGGACCCTCAATATTGACGATATCGTAAATAAGTTCGGTACTTAATGTTCGCTTGGTGAGGATCAAAAAGTACTTTAGTAGCAATATTTGTTGTGTGGTAAATGAATATTCATAAGCTTTATGTATATCTCGGCCCGACTCTCTCTTCATCGATCTGGTTATCATACTCGCGAATCTTGTTAGGATTAAGATACTAGTTTCGTCAAGATTACTTATAAAATGTCTGTAGAGAAAAATCAACATCAGGATAGGCGAAAGCAAAGTTGTCGAGTTAAAACAGAGACCTCTTTCATTTCGTTTACTCGGTCAATTGTGCGTCATGTATATAACTATACACCTATTAGGTATGCACATGACATCAATGATTTGACGACCGTCTGATTTAGCTTTGTACTGAGGTCGGCGTAGTCCAAAGGCCTCCCTCAGATGTTTCCATTTTTGGCGATTTAGTGCTGTAGAGTAGGTGTACTTACTTAGGCTTACAAACCTACTGTAATTATTCTGAGTACAAACCTGACCAAAGGTGTCAAGGCTGTCAAAAAGGCTGTCAAATGTGTCAAGTTCGTTGCGCCATCTCTGTTGGGGCCTGCAAAGTAAGCGGCCCGATTTAGGACTCCACTTCCGTCACACGGCCAGCTCAGTTCCGTTTGCTAATTTATTAAATGACATACCTAATATTCTAATTTCAAAAGGTGTATTGAGACGTGATTGAGACCCATTCTTTGCTTTGTGAAAGTTTTATCCAAATTCAAATCTGGTATCTCCCATTTGGTATTTCATATCGACCAGCCTTACCAATCTACGGCCTTGTATTTTTACCTCTCCTATTGAATTTCTTGGAGGTACGATAGAAATCCTCTGCTTACATAACCTCATGTTAACATATGGGACTCGATTTGTCAGCCCATGAATACGGTACAGCGAGGACCGGGGACCCTGACATCGGCTCGGGAAATTTATTCAATACTGAAACGTTGATGAATCAAAAAAGATACGCTCGTGTTTTACATTTGTTGATGACTTTTTTGTTTCTTTTTCGAGTGTGATCAAGCGTCAATCAATAAAGTAGGAATGAATATTGTTCTTCAATATTTAGATTGTAGGTATACTAAAATGACCTACATATAAACGTCTAAACTATCTAACTTTACTCCTCTGGTGCAACGACTCAAAATTAGTCTTGGCCTCCGTGACCAGAGAACGCCATTAGTCACAGTCCAGTCCTGTGTCCTGTCACTCGTTTGCCTTTATAATATTTATAACTAGCGACCCGCCCCGGCTTCGCACAGGTTTATTAAACATATAATCCTTCCTCTTGAATCACTCTATCTATAAAAAAAATCGCATCACAATTTGTTGCGTAGTTTTAAAGATATAAGCACACATAGGGACAGACAGCGAAAAGCGACTTTGTGTACTATAGTGATAGTGATTATAAGGATAAATTTACAACTTTTAATTTATATAAGGATAGTTAAAATAAAACTTGATAGGTATTTATATATATATCGTCCTCCTTGACGTGTCCGTCAATGACGATCCCTGGCTAGCTGTTAACGGTTATGAGCTCTTACATGGCTCGCAAAACCGAACTTGCTTTTGAATGACCTGCTGCAGGACGCACAGTGCAACTGGCCACTGGCGTTATATGTGTAGGTATAAGAAGGCTTTGGGCGGGTCTTATTGATAAGGCGTTCGGCGTCGACGCTTTTCCTCAAAGATGGTGACAGCCTTATAGACAGAGTTGCGCCACTCTTGCCTCTGTTGCGCTAGCTCTTCCCAACCTTCGCACGGGATGGTAGGTAGGTATTAGGTATCCGCACTAGGTATTTAACGTAGGTACAGATCCAAATCCGTTGCCATTGCACTGATCCAAATACGCTGAAAATTATGTTGCCAAACTAGGTAATTGGAGCTATTTTTGAAACAGGATTATAACATGTTCAAAAATACTTATTCAATTCGTAGGCATGTACATCAATTATGTTGTTAATGTTATGAACCTGGGATACATTTTTTTGGCAAATCGAAGCTTAGAAGCTTTGAAATAGATGTTTAATTATTTTGGTTCCAGCAGAGGCTTTAGTATGCATACAAAACGAAAACCTTTGTCGTTTTCTCTACCTTTTTCAGTTCTCTATATGCCCTGCCCACTGCCACTTTAACTAGCTTATCCATCAGGCTCAGTCGGTAACTTCAGTTTGCTTACTGATCTCTTCATTTCTGTTTTGACCTCCCGGAGAGACTCCGAGCCCTCTCGATAGCACGTTGAGCTACTTAAGCTACTTACTAATAAGGCCCATTGTGAAAAAGCACGTTTATGTGCTGGAAATTAACTTCAAATCATAATTATTATCATCATTGAACACACTGGAAGAGTCAGGGTGGAGGCATTTACCCAGTAGTGGGACTCAGCAGCAACAACAACAAGTCATCACTGATAACACACACTAGTCGAACAGGTTCGACTTGTGGCACTGAGGTGTGTCGGGCGAGACTAAAAATCGGCCAAGTACGAGTAGGACTCGCGCACGCTGGGTTCCGTACTTATGGGAGCCCCATTTATATATTTATTTTAAATTTTTTAATTTAATTATTTATTATTGAATCGTAGATACAACTAAACATTCTGTGAATATCTCAAGCATCTACCTGTTACCATTATTAATATCGAGCGAAAAACGGTTAAAAATTCAGGTTTGTTGTATGGGAGCCCCCCATAAAAATTAATTTTATTCTGGTTTTAGTATTTGCTGCTATAGCGGCAATAAAAATACATCATCTGTGAAAAATTCAGCTTTCTAGCTGTAACGGTTTATGAGATACAGCCTGGTGACAGACGGACAGACGGACAGCGGAGTCTTAGTAATAGGGTCCCGTTTTTACCCTTTGGGCATGGAACCCTAAAAAAGTTTGAAAAAGAATACTCGTAGGTATAGACTATTGTAACGTAGGTATCTATTGTTTTGACTCATTCAAGGCACAACTACTTCAGTAGTACCAGATCCCGCGATAACGTATCGTAATGTTATGGTTATGAAGAATATAATTCTGAAGATATAGAGGAAGTTGCGAGGTTTATTTCCGACTATGTTTATTAGATTTTGCACGATATTTTCATGAAACTTCGCTTACTAAAGTAACAATATTGAAGTGATATGATTCAAATTGAAACCTCTTTTGAGTGGTAAACTTTTTAAAAGACCAAAGAACCATCTGTAGGTTTTCTTTTTAACTGACAAAGCGTAGCACTGCTACAAAAGTGGTAGTTTTGTATATTTTTTTAAATTTCGTAGTTCAATTAATGAATTAATGTGCCTTAGGATAGGTACGAACAAAGCTACTTGTAGTTTTCAAATAAGACTGCTCAGAGGTATCTGCTGGTGTGTGGTTTTCATTTGAGACCTAGAGTTCTGGTCGGAGGTGACTGACGGCCCTTGGTTTTTATTTCAGATTTAGAGTTCCATTGGTTATTAGTTTGGGTTAGCTCGCTGTCGGGTGCCACGGAGAAGTGCGGAAGTTTCCTCGTAGCCCCGAAACCAATAGCCCAGGAGGTAAGCGCAAAAAATGCAACTACTTTCTAAAAGCTGAATGTTTGGTATTAAGTTGTCATGTTGGTGTACAACAATACACCGGAGTCAGTCAGCTGGGATGCTTAGCGCTTGGAGGAGATACACGTTTGGATTTTTAAAAATAAATGATTATTTTGTACTACTTTTAAAAGCTGAAAATTCGTGTACGGGTAGCTTAATAACTTTAAGAAAGTTATTTCGAAGCCAATTATTTGAAACAAGCAACAAGGCCTGTCAGTCAGGCTTTAAAGCGGCGTTACTGTAAAGCCTGACTGACAGGCCTTATTACTTGTTCAGGTAATTGGCTTCGACTTAACTTTTTTAAAGGTATTTATCTCCTGTGCACAAAATTTTCAGCTTTTCAAGGTAGTCGAAGGATAATCATTTATTTAAAAAAAAACGGTTATCCCCCCAAACACTAAGCATCCCAGCTGACTGACTCCGGGGTTATTGTTGTACACTACCATGACCACATACCATGGGTGACCGCGGGTGGCATTTTCCAACTGAGCGCTACCGTGGCTCGGATGACACGTTAAATTGTAGGCCCCGGTTGTTTTAACCGTTTAGCCATGTCAGAGGCCTTCAGGCGGCCTAAAAACTCTGACACCAGGGCTAGCCACCCGGCCTATACGAATTTACTTTTTTATGACCACATAAAACCAAAAATTCAGCTTTTAGAAAGTAGTTACATTTTTAGCGCATACCTCCCGGGCTACAAGCGCTGTGGTGGAACTTCGCAGGGTTTTTAGTGGGTATGCCAACCAGTCAGCAGGAACTTCCTTATAACCACCCGCTTGCCCTCGAGTTTCGGAAGTATAAGGATATCCTGTTTATGTTTCACATAGTGAACTGCGACAGCTATGCGAGCTAACCCAAACTCTGTTTGTAACTCACATTACGTGTCTACCAGAAATTGATTTGTGAAAATCCATAATATGCTATAGCTACACTGCAAAGTAAATCATACGCTCTATATTATAGAATTGAATTTGCATTGAGCGGTACAGCCGAAAACACATCTCGTATTTTCAGTGTAATTACTCTATTTTAAATAACCGAATGAAAACCACATCGACCAATCTAAAGTTTCAGCTCATTTCAGTAAAAAGGTTTGATTAAATATTTAATTGTGTAAATTAAACTTTAATGAGTGCGCAACTTGTTATAAATACGCAACACGGCTGATCAAAACCAAAACTTTTTTTAAACCATGTTTTAATTAGAATTTTGTGTTATACGAGACGAGCCCGCGCGCTAGAACTCATCTTGATAAAGATCGCCAAAATGGTGTCTAAACTACATTAGCCTAAACTTGCTGTCGGTTGTAAAAAAACACGTGAGTACCTAGCAATTGTGTTATATGTATTAGGTACCTAAAACAACGCGAGTTTCTATAATATATGTTACCAAAGAAATTGTTATTTTTTTTTGTGTTAGGGGTCGATTTTAGTTATGAAATTAATTTTCCTTTGTTTTTTCACTCATATTAGCTAAATATATTAATCAATGTTTGCTTTTTACGCACACCAATAAAGTTATGTTGTCTCAGGGCCATAAATACTTACTTAGCAATCCAAAGCACATTTCTAAAAATTTCAATTCCCAGTGATATATTGTTACATAATACGAGTATCTCTATGTAATCACAAAGGGTTATTTTGTAATATTTTTTTTAAATTGCCGCGATAGATATGGTTTTAACCTGCATTTTTCGGAATACCGTTCCAGACGCTTTATCCAATTGCTTACCGACACAGATGCCAGAAGGATAACATGGTCGATCGAGAAAAGAAAGAAATATATGCAATGATTTAATATGACATGTGTTAGAAAGAGACATGAAAATATCTTGATTCCGTGGTTAGTTGCCGTGATTTTCTCTCAGTAGTGTCAAATTCCAATTCATAATTGACCGTTTTGACAGCCATGGGCAAAATGTTCCATACATTTTTGTGGTTGAGAATTGCCTGAAGCGACAACAGCGCTGTCTCTCTAGTTGTAATAGCTCTGTGGATAAACTTTACAAAAATTTGCCACGGTCGTAGTTCTTGACGTTGTAAAGTTGGTAAAAAGATAAACACTTCACAGGAGTGAGCGTCGTCGCCTCGTCGGTCAAGAACTACGACCGCGGCAAATTTTTGTAAAGTTGATCACAAAATAACTCTTTGAGATAAACCTACAGTGTTTCATGTTGCACTATACATTTATTTTTAAATCAACAATGTGCAGTTCTTTTGTATAGTTTTATAGTATAGTTATATATGACACTATGAATTCAATGCTAACTGTTACAACAGCTGACAATAGCGTCAAAACCCGCGTAACACCTGTGTTATATTTTAGTCAAACTAACAATGGGTTATTTTCATTAGCCTATTTATTTACTAGTAGCCTTCCTATTATTTTTACAACCTTAAACTAATATGCTTGATCTCCCAGATTTGCATTATCGATATAAATCTCCAATCGCACCTAATCTTCCAAATCCTAAAATCTGTCTCAGATATCAAAACGGATTTAAAGTTGTAGGTCACTTTTAAAAGTTGCGCGTCACTTTCAAAAGTGACGAGTCTGAACAAATGAAAGTCAGAATTGAACAGGGTTGGATTTCGTAGTGTAGGTGATTGTACTATTTGTAAATACCATGATTTCATAACGCATTATCAGTGCATTATCTTACGAATTGAGGAGATTCGTAGAAGAACCAAAGTTATATTACATAGCGAGCGTCAAGTTGAAATGACAGTGGAAAGAGCACATAGCACAGAGGACTAATGACTGATGGGGTCGAAAAGGTCTCGTGTAGAAACAACGAGCCAACCAAAAGGTGGCCAAAATAATGACCTCGTTTAGACCGGTGAAGGCAAGCCGTTGCCAACCGGTCTTAATGTATTTAATGAAGATCTGATATAAGGGAGGCCTAAATCTAGTAGTGTACAGTCCATGGCTGAAATGGCGACATTTGTCGTCATGAGTCTTAGGTATGTATATGTACGTGCCATAATTTCATCTTGAGAGATTACAACTAATAGGTACATAATCTTCGATACATATTTTTAGTGGCGTTATTTCTCATGGATGTATAAGGTATATTTACTAATTTCACAAAAAATAATTAATTTCATACTTCGGTTTCGATCAGTTCGTTCTTCGGGTTAAAGAACGAACTTAACCAAAGAACGAAGTGCAGTTTATTTTTGGCAAAGTAGTATTATATGTTTTACCTCCATGAACAATCATTTTCTACAAAGCCGAGTGCAACTCTGTAAAGGAGCAGACTGAGAGCAAACATCGGTAAACAAACGTCGTGGGTCGGCTGAAAGTCAGGGCACGTGACTGGCCTGGATATTAGGAACACTCTTTACGTTACATGGCATTACATTTACATCATCATCATCATATCGACGTCTATCACTGGACATAGGCCTAACTTTTTAATCTCAAATCAGTTGGAACTAAGAGTGGATAGCTTCCAGCATGATCTTGCTCTTTAACTCGATCATATGTACACTTTGGCGGAGGATGTCTATCAATTATCGATGTTCATCGTGTACAGAATTCGGATATTTCGCTCGAATTACTTACATTATTGTTGATTTTTTCAAAAACGGCTCAGCTGATTTCTGTAAAATTTAAATGGGACCACTTCGGGAGTACCTATACCGTTTCGAACCAAAAAAGAATTTTTCGATTCGGTTCACAATTGGCGAAATTATCGATGAACATATACAAAAAAAATACATACACACGAACATAGAACCTCCTCCTTTTTGGAAGTCGGTTAAAAAAAGTAGTCAATCACTACACCTGTACAGACGATTATTCAGAAAAGGTGTACTAAGCCGGAAGGGGATGATTCGGACCATCATAAAGGACTTCTTTGGCTATGGGGCCAATTTAGAATCCGAGAAAAAATCAACTGTACTTAAGTATACCAAATTGCCACTCGGCATCGAACGAAAAAGTGGAGTTATTTTCTCGAGTTACATGTTGCCTGGAAGAAATCGCTTAAAGCGATAAGGCCGCCAATTATAAACCTATTGTTTTGTTATGTCCTCATAATCTGTTTTTAACCCCCGAAAAAGAGAGGGGTGTTTAACGTGTCTGTGTATCTGTCTGTGGTATCGTAGCTCCCAAACGGATGAACCGATTTTCGTTTAGTTTTTTTTTTTTTTGTGCCATAGATAATTTTTATCCCGAGTGTTCTTAGCCATGTTTCATGAAAATCTGTTCAGCCGTTTGAAGATCATCAGCTCTTTTCTAGTCGATGAGGGGATCTGACTACCTTCCATATGTCCTATCGATTCGAAACCATACTACTGGTACCATATTACTTCAATGATATTGAAAGGACATAGTATAATATTTTGTGTCGATGAGTTTTTATGTATGTGGATGTCTTATAAAGTGTTGTTGTTTGTTTGTTTGTTTATTTCCTGCATAGTGTTGTTCATAATGGACTCTTTTTTTCGACTTGGTACCTTCAACTTGGTTCTCTATACAAAGAGCACAAGTCAGCACAACATGACGACAGTCCGTTTGCTTTCTTTGCGTGCCTACAGAATATTGTACCTTTAATGTCAAAAATTCAAAAGTATCTTTCTAAGTATTTCCATAAGTCTTCGTTTCAGTCTGTTACGTCCAATCGAATGAGATTAAGGCAGGTAGCCGCGGCTGCTCGCCGACCTAAATATTAAGTAGAGTGTAAATAAATCGAAAACCCGATGCCGATGAAGGAACTCACACTACCAATGTATTATTGATGCGGTGAAATAAAATAATGATAAAAGTATATCAATATACGTTTTTTTATTATGTTTTTCTCACTAAGACTACTAAACAATAGAAGTGAACGGGACACGGAGCACTTAAAAGTATTGGCAATGGGGCCGTATGGATAGTCCTTAAACGGAAATCAAGTACCCACCGGTACGCGTAGGACCTCCACCGAAAAGTTGGACAGATCGATACTTAGGATCACGTTAGATGCAAGCCGCTTCAAGTTCCAATCGATCTGCCTGGAGGATTACAGGGAAGGCCTAGATCCAGTAGTGGACGTCTTACGGATGAAATAATGATGATAGACATCCTCCGCCAAGGTGTACATATGATCGAGCTAAAAGAGCAAGACCATGCTGGAAGCGATCCACTCCTAGTGCCAACTGATTTGAGATTAACAAGCTAGGCCAAAAACCACAAAACTGGAAGAAATAGTGGTAGTGGCGATGATCCTCCATTTTGTAGGAAAAACGTTCTCCCAGTAGACCACCGTGACACTACAACATTCTTATAATTATTAAAATTAATATTCTCGGAGTTTTATTGCAATTGCAATGACACAGTTTTTGACGCAGTTGAAATGACGAATACTGTAGAATGACGCAATGTGTTTGTTGCACAATGCGTAACAAGTAGGTACGTGGGTATAGATATGTACGTTTGCTTCATACGCTTTTATTAACAGAATAATTATGTTATGTACCTACTTAATGCTACTAAGTTATACACATATATGACTTCACCTAGGAATAATCCAAATGCTTGAAATAAAAAAGATGAGTTATGTCTAATGGTAGAAATAATGATATACCCTCGTACCTAGAGCCTTATATTAAGCATTTGAGCTTAGGTTTAGGTTTAAAGATATTTATTCTCATTATAAGATTTACATTGCTTCTATGAGAACACTACTAATTATAAACTTATAAAAAACAGTTCGTCGTCACTGAGAAACAATATTTAAAATATGAGCATGACAACATTTAAAATAGGTACCTACGTCACACGCGTACATCCATGATTACCCTCTACAAAATAAAAACAAAAACTCGTTCAATGCATAATAATGACGAAGTTAGATTTACCTGCGTAACAACTGTTACCTACTATTAATTGTCGGAAATAATGTATTCTGCAAGTTTCTTTTTAAATACGTTGAACGAGCTTATATTTTTAATATCCGAGGGTATATTATTGTAAAGGCGCGCACCGTCAAATGTTATCATAGTTTTACCATAGTTAGTACGGATCTTTGGCAAGACGATGAAGCTACCTCGGCGAGTGCTGGGGTACGCAACATTTTGTTTGCGTTTGGTGAATAGCAAATTTGTGTGAACTTTGTTGTTCATAGGTTATATGTGTATATGCATTATGTCATTGTTTAGGTTCATTATTTTATTGATCGTAATCATTACCCCTCCCCGTCCGATATCATTTTATTTTCCACCAATGTTACTCCACAAAACACAGGTCTATAAAACAAATAACTGTTTAGTTTTGAAAAAGCAGTTGCTATATCTTATCAAAAGTCGTTCAAACTTTTTGAATGGAACAGTTTATTTTTACCTACTACCAAAAATGAGGAGGTACTATGTTCGTCTGTATGTAGTTTTTTTGTGTATGTTCATCGATATTTTCGCCAATTGTGAACCGATTTAAAAAAAACTATTTTAGTTCGAAAGAGCATACTTTCGAGGTGGTCCCATTTAAATTTTATTGAAATAAGCTGAGCTGTTTTTGATAAATCAAGAAAAATGTACTTGGATGTCACATCTATTCGTGCAAATTATTCGAATTCTGTACAAGGTGGAAGTTGCGATTTTTTGCAAAAACAAAATATTATGTTTTTGTGATTACAGATTTACCAAGCCGGCCCTGTAACGAAAGTTAATAATAATGACGATTACAATAATCACTTCTATCATTAGCGATCATCGAAGTTAAGCAACGTTCAGCACGGTCAGTCTTTGGATAGGTGACCGTGGGTGCCTTAACAACTGAGCGCTACCGTCGATCGGACGACATGTTAAATTTTACGTCCCGGTTGTAACCTTTTAGCCATGTCAGGCTCAAAAACTGACATCAGTGCTAGCCACCCAGCCTATACGAACCTACTTACTTTTTTTATCACCTCTACATTATATTCTTAATGATTGTATACATTCATATTGTAATGTGGGAAATTTTACTGCGATTTATTATTTTAGTTTTTTGGTGCATGCGCCATGTTCATGGGTAAACATATACTACATAATAAAAAAACTATATATATATACTATATAATAAAAAAACATATACATAGCTATTATTTTAATCATTGTTTAAATTCGTTGCTACGTATTATGTATTGTGAAATGACGAGATATATTTTGCGGTACTTTATATTATTGTACAAACTGTTGTATATATAATTTTAGTATTAAGCTCAATACATCAATAAACGAATCTAATTCTAATTCTAATTCATCACAGGAACAAATCGCGAGCAAAGTATCGTATCGGTAGCAAAACAACATATTGCAGAACAAGTCCCGTAAATTTAGAAGATGATAAATATATAGTACGATACCTTATATAATAAAATTATTTTTCCCAAAAAATAGCATAACTTCAACTGTGTACAAAATTTGAATAGTTCGCACGAATCGTAGTAATTTTTCACATTATTGTTTATTTATCTAAAATGACTTAGCCAATTTCGATAAAATTTATATGTGGGCCTACTTTTTGAAGTATGATCTACCAAACTAAAAAACGAATTATCAAAATCGGTCACTTTGTAAAAAGTTATGCGTGGTCAAACATAAAAAATATTTACAAAAGTTATAATTACATATACGCGTCGACTTGTAAACCTCCTTTGTTTCGTCGGTTAAAAATCAAAATATTTCTTGTACACACACATGAAGACGTAGAATGTTGGATCATAGCTTTGATTTTATTTGCATTCATAATTATTTCCCTCTTCAATATTAATTTCCACCTATAAGTTGAATTACTCAAAATAGAAGTCCATAAAACAAACAAAACTTAACGTAATGTTATACCACAATATTATTTCTATCCAGGTATTACTAGAAGTCTCGAACCCACCCCACATGTTTACCAAACACAATCATGATCGAGACAACCGCAGAAAAACTCCAAAATATCTCTTAAAAAAGTATCCGTTACTTCGGTAACTACGTTTCGGTTGGAAAATAAAATTATAGAGTACCTTTTCGTCCAAGGAAAGCGTAACATGGTCCCGTCGAGTCCTGCATACTAAGTGAGCAGCTTCCAAGGTATCGATTTCTGGGGAATGGAACCGCAAACACATCTGTTTTGGGGAGGATGCTTTATCGCCACAGGTAACACTGATTAGATGGTGGAAATGTAGTATGGATTGTTGATAGTGAAATAGTGATCTGAAGCTCAATTTTTAAATCTGTAAGTATCTCCTGCTCTTAACCGTTCATGGGACCATTTACGCATAAAATAAATAGGTTAAAAAACCGTGGTGGTCTAGTGATAATGACACCGGCCTTACAATCGTGAGGTCGTGGATTCAATCCCGGTCCCGTACCAATGAGTTTTTTGGAATTACTCGGATACGGAATTTCACACTACTGGCTTTTCGATGAAAACATCGTGAAGCAACCAGCATACGTCCGTAGAAGAAATTTGATGGCGTACATCCTGCATCCTGCAGTGGGCTATTAAAAAGGCTGGTACAGTACAAATAGGTTCAAAGATAGAACCCCTGTATTTTTATCCGACTGCCAAAGAAGGTTTTTCACGCGTATCTTGTATGTTTGTTTGTAAATTTATTTATTCCCACGTATCTTCTAAACAGCTGTACAAGGTATCGTAAGATTCGTGTCAAAAACCCAAGTTGTGTTTTTAAACAGGTATTGAAAACAAAGAGGAAAAATTGCGGATTGTTGGCGACAAATGGTAAGTACAATACTTCTAAATTTGTTTCTTTTTTTGGGTTTTTTTGTAAAGTGCATTAGATAATATTCTTGCTACTCTTCAGCTCTACTTGTTGGTGATAATATTATTATGTAAATTAGGACTAGAAAGCTTTTATTTAGTTCCACTTGTACCGTTGTCTGTAATCAAATCTTGCAAGTTAAATTTGATCCACTTTGCGGTTACAGATTGAGCTGAAATTTGCATACATATATAAATCGCGTGACAATGCAATATTATGATGACATGGTAATGATCTGATGATGGAGCTGGAAGGTAGCCAAAGGAACTTAGCACTGAAACGACACAACCTCATCGAGTTTGGGTTCATTTGAATAGTCTTGGCAAGTAGTTTGTCATTCAATGATAACCAGGGTCTGATGATGGGGCAAGAAGGTGGTCATAGGAACTCTGTAATGAAACAATGCAAACCTATCGAGTTCCGGCTCGTTTGATTCGTCTTGGCGAGTACCTACTTGTTCAGTAATAGCTATTTTTTTTCAATATATACTTGATAAAGCTACGGGACTACTTTACTACCGTCTTTCCTTAAAATTACGATACACACATACGACTTTAGTCTCGGCCGAAGTCGATGCCGGTATTGTAGTGTGCAAGTTTTTAAGCTATGAATACACTCCGTGGTGAGTAGTCTCCGAGACCAGGAAACGGAGAGAGATTACGAAGCTAATCACGCACTGAAAATACGAGATAAATAAATAATTGGCCAAGTGCGAGTATGGAAGCCCCCCTTAATATATTTAATTTTAATTTAAATATGTAGTTTTGAAGGGAATATATTGTACAACTTAATATTCTATGAATATTTCAAACATCTTTTTGTTGCCGTTATTAATTTCGGGCAAAAAAATCACGTTTCTTGTATGGGAAACCCCCTTAAATTATTTATTTTATTTTATTTTCTACATATCTATCTATCAGCTGTAGGACGTCCACTGCTGGACATAGGCCTCCCCATGGATTTCCAATAAGGCCGGTTGGAAGTGGCCTGCATCCAGCGCGTTCCTGCGATTTTTATTATATCGTCAGTCCACCGAGTCGGTGCTCGTCCTACGCTGTGCTTGCTGGTCCGTGGTCTCCATTCATCCATTATTTTAATTTGGTTATTTATATTTGAAATGAATATTTAACTAAATATTTCAAGCATCCGCCTGTCGCCGTTATTAATATCGAGCGAAAAACGGCTAAAAAAATTTGGTTTGTTGTATGGGAGCCCCCCTCAAGTATTTTTTTTTTCTACTTTTAGTATTTGTTGTTATAGCAGCAACGGAAATATTTCATCTGTGAAAATTTCAACATTCTATCCATCACCGTTCATGAGATACAGCCTGGTGACAGACAGGCGGACAGCGGAGTCATAGTAATAGGGTCCCGTTTTTACCATTTGGGTACGGAACCCTAAAAATACCTCACTATCCCTACGTTTCGATCGAGTTGCATCAGTCGTGTATAACGTATTCGTAGTCGCATTTTCGTTGATAACTGCCCTAATATAGATAAGAACAATTATTGTAGCTTGAGGTCTGAATTATACACGAAAAGTTCACTTTAAAGGCTTTCTCACATTACGAAGGATCTCCAACGGAACGACGAAGTAAAAGACCGTGTCCGCGATACAGGCTGCACTCTGAATACAAAGTTACGTAAAACGTTCTGAAACGTAGACATTTTCTAACAGCACCCTTTTAGGCCACCACGCTTGCCTCTCTAAATTGTTTCGACGATAATTTGATGGGCTTTTCAGAAACAATCGAATAGGAAGGTGCAATAGATATGGGAGCAAATGGCCTTATGAAGGTTAGGCGGCACCTAACCCGCCCAGTAATGGCACGGACCCTTTTCGTAAGTGATACTTTGGTACACTTAACGTGTTAATATTTCTAAACGAAGTGAACCTGAAAGGCTTAGGAATAAATATTTGAATGTATTAGAAAAAAAATCATTTTGTTATACTTAGCAAGTAGACCGTGATTGTGGTGGCAATCCCAGAAAAAATAAATAATATCTGATTATGAAATAAACAATAATATAAAAAATATACCAAACATTTGCCGCGACCGCAAAACTAAAAAATAAATAAATAGTGTGGGAAGCACTATAAAAAAAGATTCATTGCTTCTGACATTATAAGGACCTAAGATAGAGTTCTGATTGAGAATAGCACGGTCAGAAATCCCATAGAATCAATACGACTTATCGTAAAAGGACTAAGTACCATCCAAAAAAATACAAAGCTGAAACGCTTTAAGAGTTAAGCTCGTCTGATTGAGTGGGCCGAGGGTCAGGCGAAAAGAGCGGACTCGGGTGAAAAGAGCAGGGCCTAGCTTTGACTATTTAGGCAGAGACGTGAGTTACCTACAATTTTCAATACTGTAATACATGCCAGTAGAAGGCAGACAAAAAAGAAAACACTAACAGAAGACCGCGAGCCGTGGATGTTGCTCCACCGACAAATGCCTTGATGATAGCTAGCTACCTTTATAACCAGCTTTACAAGCGGTTTCTCACAGAATCTTTATTATTTTCCTGAATAAAAAGTATCCGATGACACTTTTCGACCGTTTTACTATACATCCGTTACCCTTTCCTGGACAAAAAAGTAGCCATAGACACTTTCCGACATTTGTACTATATATTCGTTACCTTGTAGCGAGCTACCTTTATAAAGGCTTTGCCAGCCGTTTCACATATGATTTTTCTTCTTTTTCCTGAATAAAAAGTAGCCTATGACACTTTTCAACCTTTGTACTATATATATTCGTTACCCTTTTGCTGTGTAAAAGAGTAACAAACAAACTATCGTAATAAAGCAGCCGGATTGCAGCCCGACAACTGCATTCGCATAGTGTGTACGTGGCCTAAGACTCAATCATCCATCCCTCGACGCATTAAAATTGTCAACGTCGTTTCAGTCGTAAGACATTCACTACTAGATACTGACCTTCCCTCAATAAAATATGACTCAACAAATCTTTAGAACAAATTGGTCATGTTCTCGCAACGCGCACCACAATGATGTCATCTTTACAAACATTTGGTCCAAGGGTCGGACGAAAAGAGCGTAGATAAATCCCTGGTAGCCAAACAACGCTGAAACATGTCCACTTACACTGGAGCATGGAAGCCTGCCCGATGGCCAGCCGCCCAGAGTAAATAGGTGGAATTTATTTTCACTTCACTTCAAGTGGGATTGAGTTAATAAAGCAGCTGTAGGCCATTTCTGTTCGTTTAACTTTTTTCTAGCCAT
The DNA here is from genome assembly GCA_964007245.1 of Hypomecis atomaria. Taxonomy (NCBI): domain Eukaryota; kingdom Metazoa; phylum Arthropoda; class Insecta; order Lepidoptera; family Geometridae; genus Hypomecis; species Hypomecis atomaria. Next base: position 16,672,196 of record OZ023291.1, read on the forward strand.
ATTTAATCTGTTCCAGAGCTGAGAATAGTTTTTTTTTAAATTAAATCTTCAAATCTTAATACGAGTAGAGTATACCTGTGATGTTTATGAATTTTGAAATTGCTGTGTTCTGTTAAGTAGGCGGGTAGCATGATTTAAGTAGTGTGCAGATTTTGCGTGGCTTTTAAAATGAAATTATTGAAGTGGTTTTTTCAAGTATTTCAATTACCTTACAAATTAAAATTGTTAGAAAACGATCACGCATTTCAATAAGTTCTTTTGCATAATATATATTTCAGTGTCGCTTCGAATTTCAACTGATACAAAGTAGATAAATAAAAATATTTTGGTTATTTATAAATTTCATTATTATACTTTATACAATTAAATAATAACACGATTATTACAAAAATGTCAATAAAAACTAACTACAAAATAAAGTGACACAATACTGTAAACAGCATGCATTTTCGATTTTCTGCATTTTCAGCCCTGTCAAAACGTTTATCGCATAGGGCGATCTAATATTGTTATTTTGTACAGCGGTAATGGCCCTTGCATCTTAAAATAAATGTTCAAACTGTAGATAATATTACAAAAATATCATCAAATAACAGCAAACTATTTACTTATTTTTAACCGACTTCCAAAAAGGAGGAGGTTCTATGTTTGACTGTATGTTTTTTTTTATTATGTTCATCGACATACTCACTAATTGTGAACCGAATCTTAAAATTCGTTTTTAGTTCGAAAGGGTATACTTCCGAGGTGGTCCCATTTGAACTTTACAGAAATCGGCTTAGCCGTTTTTGAAAAATCAACAATAAATGTACCTAAACAATTCGAGCGAAATATGTATTCGAACTTTGAACACGATGAAAGGCGGTTTTATCATTTTTTTTTCTCCAAAAATCCAAATTAGTTTTTGCATATTTTTAATTCCGCGAGCCAAGTTAATCTCGCTCAAGCGTTAAAAAACAAAAACGGAGGATCTTACCTGACCCCAATAAATAAAGTAAACCTACTTACTTAAGAATCGTTTACCTATGCCAGGGACCTTTAATTAGGTTTCCTAACCCAATTTACTCTGGGTAAGCGAAAGTCGCAAGTGATTAGGGGAAATTAGATTGGCAGGTGTTCTTCTACCGAATCTTAGCCAGGGTTTACAAGGGAATAGTTTTGGGGTTCTGTATGGTTTACGAGTAAAACGAAGCTTCTTGTTAATACTTTGTTGTTTGGCCACTACATGGTAATCGTGCTAAATCTATACGCTGGAAATCACAATCTTACATCTCATAGTTATTATATTTCATACTCTTTTATGATAATATGTAATATTATGCCATTTTTTAATAAGGAACTTCTCTTTTCCAATAATACAATCGTAGGTACATCTTATTGTAAATCTACAGGTAGTATTATCCTACTTTTTAATATTATAAAGGCGAAAGTTTGTGAGTATGTATGTGTGTTTGTTACTCTTTCACGCACAAACGGCTGAACAGATTTGGATAAAATTTGGTGTGAAGGTATCTTAGACCTTGGATTAACACATAGGCTACTTTTATCTGGGGCTAACACGGGTAACACTGCGGGGCGCAGCTAGTACTATATATGTTTTGCCCATATGGAAGGCCTACGTTCATTGATGGATATAGTGCGCTTATAATGATGATAATGAAACGCCATTTATAAGGTTGTGAGTAAGATAGGTTTTTGAACATAAAATAGATAAAATGGAAGATTCATATATGGTTTTAGGAGCGTACCTATATTTTAAATATCAAGTAGGTACCTACAATACCTACATATAACAAAACACCTTTTATAATGAATTTATAAACAATGAGCAAACCAAAATATGAATAATAATATGTAAGTATTCTCGTACGGAACCAACGACGTGTAAGTCGAGTTCGCACTTTCCTAGGTTTTTAGTATTAGCTTAGTATTCCTTAGTAAGCCTGGATGCTCAATAGTAATTGCTGTTGGGAGTCAGGCATTTTTTTGTTCTCTGTAACCCACAATCGGTTTTCTCCTACTGTTTCTTTTTACGTCACGACAACTTTGTAAAAAAAATAATCGTAGTTCGTAATGAATAAGAAACAAAATACTAACTATCATAAATCTTTAACCTTCAAACTATGAGTAGGTATGTGCCTTTGTGTCAGTACCACCATTGATTTGTTCCATTGATGGTACAAGTGACACAACTTAGTATCCTTAGTAAGTACCATTAAGTTATGAAGATTTCAAACTTCACATGGAAAAAACGGAACCAGGAGATAATAATAAGATAATATTCCCAAGGAATAAAAGTAGACTCAATTTCCGGGTATCAATATACAGAGCTTTATTAGCACACGTGTGTGTTATAGTTTAATAATTGATGTCAAACAAGAGATGGTTGGAAGCGGCATGGATCCAACGCTATGTGGACATTTATCTATAGGCCGCGCCACATAAATTGGCGGATGTGAAGTTTATTACAAGCTGCGCATTAGCCAATCAACGTGCGGCTTTATGTGAGCTTCAGTCAGGATTGTATATTGCACAGCTTGTAGCTTAATGCCCTGGGCTCATCGTTTTAGCATTCTGGGCTATGACGGTCACTTTGGTTCTTAGAACTCCTCGATTTTGATTCAATCGAGAGAGAGAGAGAAACTCCGAAACAATACCTCAGCAGCCTTTTTAATCGTCCACTGCAGGCCTAGGCCTACCCACAAAGGGTGATTGGGCCATATTTCAATCACGCTGGCCCAGTGCACCTTGGTAAATTTACATACCTACGCCAACGAATTTCTTCTACAGATGTATGCAGGTTGCCTCACGACGTTTTTCTTCACCGAAAAGCCAGTGGTGTGAATTCCGTACAGAAATTCCATAAAACTCAGCGGTACATGATCAGCATTTGAAACCACGACCTCACGATCGTAAGGTAGGTGTTATTACCTCCAGGCCATCACAGCTTTAACAATGAAATAGTCAGTATTATTTTATAAAAACTTGGGGAATAATAATTATCCACTGCGCATTTAAAACTTACAGGAAAAATCGACATTAAAATTAACTATTTAGTCAAAGCTAAAATGACGCACGATAGTTTATTATTTTATCCTAACAATAATGAGGAAAGAAAATCCCACATATACCTACTTATTTATGACAAATAATGTTATAACAGGAAATTTGCATTGGAAATTGCTTTAGTTAATGCCTGTTACTTGTGCCAGGAGCGCTCATAGATGAAAACATTGTAATACGTAGTAAAAATAATTAATTTTAACTGGTGCAGTTTAAGTTATTGTTTGAAAAATGTCGTGTCACGGTTTGGTAAAATGTCTGATGTTTTTTGTGAATTTTATATTTTCGGTACGTACATTTGTTTTTATTTTTGTTTCTTGTAGATACTGGGTTCTTAGTTTAGACTACACTAAGCAGGAGCGGGTTAATCGGACCATTAAAATTAACAACTCGGAATTCGTGAAAAAAACTCAGTATCCCTTAATGTATTTTGATACCACCTGCTCGAAAATGACTCATTATATTATTATGTCTTTTAATCTAAGCGTAAAACGAGTCATCATTATCTTAACACAATCTCGAGGGCTATAGCAGGTCAACTTAACTCAACTCAACTTAGAACATTTAAGGACATCGTAAAAAAGTTTTTTTTTTTTGTAAAATCGATTAAAAACTCTTTATATGCACGGCAATGGGCATTTTAAGGAGTTTTAATTCGATTTTATAGAATAAAACCTCTTTGGTGCCCGTTTCAGTTCGTATTTAAAGAATACAACCTCTTAGCAATCCCCGTGTTAGGCCATGATAATTGAACCGTGGTTTTATGTTTTTCATGTAGTATTTACTGTATTTACATTCTGTGTTTTATCCTACTACGATTATACGGGACTTATCGCGCAATAAAACTTGAGATATGAGCTAATGAAGTACCTCTTTTTCTCGTAATATCACGGATTTGTGTGCTTCTCTATGAAAATTCGTAGGTTTATTATAATTTGTCTTATTTTACTATGAACAATACCGAGTTGCCTAGTAGTAGAGTACATACACTAAGTGACTTTATGACGTAAATATTACTCATATTCCTTGGGATTTATTTTCTCGCAGGAGGCATGAAAAGTAGAGTATGCACCACTAGAACCAAGTCTGTTTTCGTCTTGGGCGACTTGAACCCCTCGCTTCACTCAGGACTATAAATATGTCACCAGTGACGTGAGACACTACTTGGTTCTCTTGGTACATAATCTACTATTACACACCTACTTTTATTGTGTGATATCACTGCTTAAAGCGCTTTCTTTCGGTCAGCGCATGAAATTCAGTTTTGTTTATTTTTTTTGGACAGTGTTACACTTACTTATTAGGAGTGGCAATTTTTCATCCTGGAAATAGTGCAGCAAGCCGCGAGTAAACTTAATTAGTTTTGCTATGAAACCAAGCCTAAGAACCGAAGAGTACCACTGCATCTTCATTTATTGCGTCATATTGTTTGTAAAAACTCGTTATTTTAGAAAATGATCGCAAAATATTGAAGTTCCCTCTGAAGCTCTACTTGCTTGTTAACATAATTAAGCAAGGAGATATTGCTTGCTTAAAAGTTATACTTATAAACGAGGAAAATTCTCGGATATCATTATATTCATAATTATGATATTTATAATAGGACGAACAGACCAACCCAAAAATGGCGATTGTCCTATCATACGTTTTGTCCTCCGTGTTACATAAGTGTCTTGCCTACTGCCATTTCAATTTGTTCACCAGCTAGGCTATGTCGGTAATTTTGGTTCTTCTACGGATCTTCACATTTCTGACTCACGCTACTTTGAATATAGCCCTCTCCATAACTCATTAGGTTATTTATGCTAATCAGCAATCTTTTTTACAGATCATAGGCATAGCAATAGTTGCCTTTGGTGCGTATTTCATACATTACATTTCGGCGAAGGTGAATGAGGTTTATCCAGAGCTAGACAACGTCAACTATGCAGGCGCCTTCATCGTGATCATCGGTATCATCGTCTTCTTAATTTCATTCACTGGTTGCTGCGGCGCTATCAAAGAAATCAACTGTCTTCTAGTGATGGTAACTTTTGTTTTTATATTTTACTAGCGACCCGCCCCGGCTTCGCACAGGTGTATTATACATACATATAAACCTTTCTCTTGAATTACTCTATCTATTTAAAAAACCGCATCAAAATCCGTTGCGTAGCTTTAAAGATATAAGCATAGATGGGGACAGACAGCGTAACTTTTTGTTTTTGTAGCGCTCATAACGTACTCGTACTTTGAGTTGTTTGTCAGCAATCACCAACGTTAAGCAACATCCGTCACGGTCAGTCTTCGAATAGGTGAGCACGGGTGGCTTTTACAACTGAGCGCTACCTTGGCTCGGATGACACTTTAAATTGTAGGCCCTGGTTGTATTAACCGTTTATCCATGTCAGAGGCCTTGAGGCGGCTAAAAACTCTGACACCAAGGCTAGCCACCCGGCCTATGGGAACTAACATACTTAAAATTAATTACTCATTGGGTTCCGTGCCCAAAGGATAAAACTGAGACCTTATTACTAAGACTTCGCTGTCCGTCCGTCAGTCTGTCTGTCTGTCACCAGTTGGTATCTCATGAACCGTGATGGGTACTTACCTATACACCTGAAATTTTCACAGGACTCACGCACAAAGGGTATGTACCGTATGGGAGCCCCCTTAGCCCTGTTTCAATCATATACCTGTTACCGTTATTAATATCGAGCAAAAATCGACAAAAAACACGTTGACACACAAAGTTTAATGGACACAAAAGATGCGAAATTTTATTTTCTACAATAATGATTTTAATGTTTTTTGCCCTTAAGTACATAGTTTCCGAGATATCGGCCAAAAACATTTTTTCAAGTTGGAACGTGTCAGGAACGCATTCTCTGAACGGCCGAACTATAATAATAATATATGATATTTAATAATAAAGTGTGCCTGTCTTCGATGTATACAACATCCTTGGTGCCTGTACAGTGTACACCTACATTATTAGAATATTGGGTACTTATAACAATATAACTCTTAACAATTACAAGGAAAATGTAAAAATAGAACAAACAGGTTGCAACTATTTAGTATTGTTGATTTAGTGGTGAACCTTACGTTATCATATAATATTTATTTATTGGTCATAGTAGCTACAGATGATATAGCAACAATATAATTTTTGTAACCAACTTCCAAAAAAGAGGAAGCTCTATGCGTCTGCGAGTATGTTTTTTGTGTATTTTCATCGATATTTTTAAATTCTTGTTTTGAATAAATATTTAGTGTATTTCCGCTCTGTCGTAGTCATATAAGTTAAGGGTACTATTCAAAATCCAAATTAAATCACAAACAAAATTAGTAATTAATCATCAAACTGTATCATGGTTCGACTATGGTTAGGTCAGGTTAGAAAAGTTAGACTTAGGTATGTTTACAAAATATGAATGAACCTGAAACACAATTTTTAATTAATCCGTTTAAAATAATAAAATATAATTAAACCTGTAACAAAAATAGTGATTAGTAATCTTTTTTAAAAATGTAGTAAACCTGAAAAGAATATTTAATTAATTATGTTAAAATAACAAATATAATTTATTTATAAAAAATGGTATAAAATAATTGAAAAAATACTTAGTCAATAAATAGCACCCCTATTCTTACTGTACTCTATTCGACACGTGTTTCGCCTCTAAACGAGGCATCTTCAGGACGTGTTGACTCTTCGAGCTCACTCGCAAGAAAAAATATAATTTTTATAAATAAATTATATTTGTTATTTTAACATATTAATTAAATATTCTTTTCAGGTTTACTACATTTTTAAAAAAGATTACTAATTACTATTTTTGTTACAGGTTTAATTATATTTTATTATTTTAAACGGATTAATTAAAAATTGTGTTTCAGGTTCATTCATATTTTGTAAACATACCTAAGTCTAACTTTTCTAACCTGACCTAACCATAGTCGAACCATGATACAGTTTGATGATTAATTACTAATTTTGTTTGTGATTTAATTTGGATTTTGAATAGTACCCTTAACTTATATGACTACGACAGAGCGGAAATACACTAAATATTTATTCAAAACAAGAATTTGAAGATGAACTTCCGCAAAGTAACGCCTGATTCAATAAACTATCGATATTTTTGCCAATTAGAAACCGAATCAAAAAAAAAATTTTTAGTTCGAAAGAGTACCTAAATACTGCAGAGGTAGTTCTGTTTAAATAATATCGAAATCGGCTGGGCCGTTTGTGAAAAATTAACAATAATGTAAAATTGTACAAATCAAGTCGAGTGATATACGAGTATAAGAATTTTGTACATGACTAGAGTCGCATTATAGGTGTCAAAGTGACAGCTGTCAAACTTAAAAATGGAATATTCCCGTAACTGTCGATTTTAGACTTTTGCTGTCTCTACAAAAGTGAGAAAATTCAATAAAAGCCACATTGCAAATGGAAGTTTGTTTTGCCATTTATGTGAAAAATAGTTATTACATAGATATATAGCTAAAGAGGATGAACCGTGCCCACTCTTTCTTTTCTTTGTGATGGACAAAAAAGTTCCCAGAGAACTTGAAAGTCAATACAATATTTTCTGTTTCTTTGGCAGCCAAAAGTAGAAAGTAGTTATTTCTAATCAATTAGCATCCTTTTAGGGGCTTACTCTGTACATCAAAACTAACAACTTTTGTTCTACGACTTTTAATAATTCTCAAAAAAAAAGAAATATATCGTTCACCCTCGACAAAATTTATATAACAGCAGATTTTTTTTGAGTTTTGACAAAAGTCGCAGAACAAAAGTTGTTAGTTTAGATGTACAGAATAAGCCTCTAAAAGGATGCTAATTGATTAGAAATAACCCTGTAGACTGTTCGCAGAACTACTAGTTTTTTTTTGTTTTCTTAGGTTCAAGAGTGTGCCACTATTTAATAGGTATGAAACTATTATTATTTTTTACAGTACATCATCGCAATGATAATACTAGCAGCCGTGAAAATTATTGTAGTGATCTTCATCCTAACTAGTAAGACTGATGTTAAAAATACAGCAAATAAATTCATGAACAAGCTAAGTGTTAATGACACTGAGGTGATTCATACATTGGAAGTGGCGGTACGTATTACTTTTTGTAGAATATGTGCAAAAAGAGAACCGTCCTGGCGTTACGGTGAACTAACAATAAGATTTCAATCAGCAACCAAGCTACCGACCGACAAACTTTGTAGTCGCAAATACTGATGAAAACCAAATTGGTGTCTACCAAGCATCAAACACAGTTGTACTAGCAATAACAGAGGAGTGTTGTCAATGTAACAAAATTAGTAAAATGGTACACGGGCGACCTCATCTACGACGCTTCTCGTTTTGCACAAACTCTATATATATAGCGCTTTGTAACACTACTTTTAACTCAAAGAGTTATTTTTGTGATAAACATTTCAAAAAATTTGTAAAGTGTTTATCATTCTACCAACTTATAACGTTGACGGCGCCACCTGTGATACCCGTATTAGACAGGTAATCATGCAGCGTGAAGTTAATTAGAACTTCTGAACACTGACGAGAGATGGCACACTGCTAAATCTATTATTCTACTTTTAAAGTAATTTCCCACACTAGTTTTTACCGACTTCCAAAAAGACAGAGGTACTATGTTCGTGTGTATGTTGTTTTTGTGTATGTTCATCGATATTTTTGCCAATTGTGAGCTGGTTTAAAAAAAATCTAGTTTTAGTTCAAAAGAATATTCTACCTAAGCGGTGCCATTTAAATTTTATCGGAATCGGCTGAGCCGTTTTTGATAAAAATTAACAATAATGTACATGGATGTCACTTCGATTCGTGAAAACTATTCAAATTCTGTACACGGTGGAAGTCTGTGTAGCGATCAATTGCGTACAATTTTTTGAAATGTTTATCACAAAAATAACTTTTTGAGATACAACTAGTGTGCACTATAAAAATAGATCAATAGATTTAGCAGAGTGCCATCTCTCGTCAGTGTGCAGAAGTTCTAATTAACTTCACGCTGAGTGATTACCTGTCTAATACGGGTATCACAAGGTGGCGCCGCCAATACTATAAGTCGGTAGAATGACCAACTTATTGCGTTGGCGATTCTGACCGAAAATTTCATCCTTCCAAAACGGAAATTCAATTTAAAGTTTGATTTCAGGTGAAATGCTGTGGAACGACTGGTCCTAACTCCTATATTGACGCAAATATGACTATTCCCATAACTTGCTGCCCGATACATTCTTCTGGTGCGCCTAACTGTACAAAGACCAGTGAGGATTTATACAAAGGATGTAAAGAGGTTGTACCGTCAACGATTGATTCATATCTAAGCACTACCATGTATGCGCTGTCGGGAGTAGCTTTGTTTGAGGTAAGTTCCAGTAAACGGGCATTTTTATTTAAAAATCCCCTTAATTTTAGGCTGTCCCACGTTTTTGAAGCTGAATTCTGATATAATGCCAATGTGTTGGCTAAAATTCAATTTTCTCTGTGATGTCAGTTTGTTGCCTTCGTATAATGTCAAATAAAGGCCGTACATGTGTAGATAATGAAGCTTGGTTTCATAATGGGGGCATTTTTTAATAAAAATGCCTATTCACAGGGCCGTCCACCTCAGTGGCTAGTGATCCTGACAACCATAGTATAATTATTCTATGCTGACAACGGGATCAAAGAGGCGTAGGTTCGATTTCCAGGGCAAATATTTGTGATGAACATAGGTGTTTGCTCTGTCTCTGGGTGTTATTTAGGTATTATCTATAGAAGTATGTATTTAAAAATATGTATGTATGTATATGTAGTATATCACTCTCTGGCAGCCATATGAAAGATGTAGCTTAGTTTGGTGTCACAGACCGAGTGTAAGATGTCCCATAATATTTGTTTTAAAAAAAACTACTTAGCCAAAAAGGGTTGTTCCTGTAAGTTATACTAGTAGAACGACCGGGACAAAAATTTCCCGGCAGTTCTACAGTGGGCCAGCCAAAGTGGGTGATCATCATCATCAAGACCATCATTATGAACATTTTTTACTATGGATCCAACCCAAGATTCGAGATAAAAATCTGCTGGTCGCATTTTTCAACTAATCTTGACGATGCTTGGTACATAGGTTATATATATTTTTGACCAACGAACCAAACCGGAGGAGGTAGTCAATTCGACGCGTATATTTTTTTTTATGTATAACCGCGCATAACTTTTTTCGTAGTAGTCCGATTTCAATAAAAATTTTTATTGGAAGGAGTATACCTAAGACTCCGATGTCCGTCTGTCTGTCTGTCTCTAGGATGTATCTCAAAAACCGTTCTAGCTAGAAAGCTGAAATTTTCACAGATAATGTATTTCTGTTGCTGCTATAACAACAAATACTAAACTAGAATAAAATATATATTTAAGAGGGGCTCCCATAAAATCTGAATTATTAGCCGTTTTTCGCTCCTATGCAGTACGGAACCCCTCGTGCGTGAGTCCGACTCGCACTTGGCCGATTTTTATTTTAAAGTATGTTTTCTATTTCACCGCTCCATCCAATCCAATTGTTTCTATCTTCAACGTTATTTTAGAAGTAATTCATTTTATCCAACGGTTGCCTGGAAAATATTGCTTTTAATCGATGGTGTATGGAGTTGTAACATCGACTTGGCATTTTTTCTGTATAGTTGTACATACATATTTGAGCGACTTCACACATGATACATTATTTTATGTACTGCAAAAAAATTTGATCCGGTAAATTATGATGTCACATTCCGTTTTCATCATTGTTTTGGACATTGGGTAAAGCGCATAGAAGTGGGGCGTCGATTTTTTTATTCGAATATCGCGTTACTATAGCTTGGTTATTAAATAATCGGCCAAGTACGAGTCGGACTCGCACACGGAGGGTTCCGTACTGTATGGGAGCCCCCTTAAATATTTATTTTATTTTAATTTTATTATTTGTTATTGAAGTGAATATAAAACTAAATATTCTGTGAAAATTTCAAGCATCTACCTGTTACCATTATTAATATAGAGCGAAAAACGTCTAAAAAATCAGGTTTGTTTTATGGGACCCCCCCTTAAATATTTCTTTTCTTTTCTTATTAGTATTTGTTGTTATAGCGGCAACATAAATACATCATCTGTGAAAATTTCAGCTGCCTAGCTATCATAGTTCATGAGATACAGCCCGGTGACAGACAGACAGACAGACGGACATCGAAGTCTAAGTAATAGGGTCCCATTTTTCCCTTTGGGTACGGAACCCTAAAAACAGATATTTGATGTTCTGTAACTTGTTGTTTTCATTTCAATTAGCCCTTTCAAATACAGCAATTTGGTGCGAGTCCGCAAACATTTAGTGTTACTTGTTTAGCATTGAATAATTGTACCCTGCTATACAGGCTCTTACGAGACGTAGTGTAGGGTCCAAATATTTAAAAAATCATTTTTATAAATTTATGTGAAAAAAAAAATTAAAGATATTTCAGTTTCCCCATACATTTTTCGAACGACGCCAACTATACCCAATGTCCTTTAATTCTGCACCTATGTATGTGTGAACCTTTGATTATGATTGGTTTAATGGTTTGTTCCTCTTTCACGCAGACCGGAGCAACGGATTGTCTTGATATTTGCCATTATAGTATGAATGACGGAAAGTTACATTGCCTACTTTTTAAAAATCCTCCTATTTTTTAATTGGATACTTTTTGAAATTTCCTATGGAATAGGATAAAAATCAAAATATGACGCGGGCGAAGCCGCAGTTAAATACTAGTAGGGTATAAATACGGAGATATAAAATAATTTCTAATATTCGCAGAAGATTAAAAATTTGCAATTACAATTTTCAATTAGCATTGCTATGCTCTCCCGTTCGCACAAGCATACATTTTCAATACTCGCTCCTGATCTTACACTTGGTCACGTTACCATTTACCCATACATTCAAAGCCCGATTACAGAGGCGCCAGCGTAAATTAAATAGCAACGTAAAAAGTGTTCTCTCTATCGAATGCCTAAAGTGAAAAAGAAACAGAACTATGCTGTTTATCTAATATAATTACGCTGGCGCCTCTGTAATCGGGCTTTCAGCCGTTCTGTGGGCATACACGGTGCGATGAACTGATCAGTCCAACTTTCCATAATTTTTTTCCCCACACTCGGACTTCAATTTAGTTTTTAATTGATGCAAATACGTATCCAACTGCGGTATTTACACAGAAATCGGTGTACTATAGCTCTATATTGGTACGTTATATCTGGCCACTGATGCAATAAACTGATCAGTTCATCGCACCGTGTATGCCCATTTGTACAGCCCCATAGGATATACTCGTATCCTACTAATATTATAAACGCGAAAGTTTGTAAGGATGGATGGATGTTTGTTACTCTTTCACGCCAAAACTACTGAACGGATTGAGATGAAACTTTGCAATAGTATAGCTTATACATCAAAATAACACATAGGCTATAAATTATAATGATGTTGCGTAAATTTTTCATAATATAACGATAAGTGTTAAGTAGGTAGGAAAAAATCTGCTAACTGCGAGCTATTCTAGAGTGCGCTTCAAGAAATGTCAATTAAAACAACTGTAGAATCGAACAACCGTCAAATAGTTTTAATTATTTTGTTTCCACCTCCTTTATTAAGGGTGGTAAGGTAGGGCCTCGGGTTTGAAAGATGGAAAATGGCATAGTCTTCTTTTTATCACGGATAAATAAAGGGTTCCCATGGGATAGCATAAAAATCAAAATATCGTGCGGGCGAAGCCGCGGGTAAAAACTAGTCTACCAATATTAGACATGGGATCTCGGTCAAGGTAAAAAATACTCTAGTAGCTCCTCTACGCACTTTGTCGGGACTCTACTTCGAGCAAATATCTATAAAGTCACAATCGTGCATAAAAGTGTCCGAGCCAAAACTCCGCCTAAAACTATACAGTGGGCAGGCTTTTTAGTTAGTCGCAAGGCGATTGCAAACCGACTACAACGCCGCGCGATACCAAAGTGCCAAAGGTTACAAGCACTAATTAGGTGACATAACGTCGAGGGTCGAGAAAACGGCTCATTGTGAATTATTTAATGTAAATATGTGAGTCGGTATATATGACGGGCCCGGACATTTTCTATTACTTTCACTTAGGGACTGTAGATACGAGTATTTGCTCGAAGGGACTCTATGACCTTTTTGTACCGACTTTTTGTGTTTGTGTTGTTGTTTTCTTTCTTGATTCCAGATTTAGTCCTAAAGTAAAAGTAGGTCATAAAGATGAATATACCCAATGACAACTTAGTAAAATAATAATGTAATGTAATAAAATATATTTATTTTAATAACTTTGTAAAATTAACACTTTTATTATTTTTGTTTCAGATCTTAAGTATGATAACAGCGATATATCTCACCTGTACCCGCAAGAAGGGAGAGTATTACGACTATGATTAATTTTAACTCTATTAATAATAGTACAGCCAAATCGACCTCCATTGATAAATAGTTTTGATATCATCAGTCACCGATGATATATGTATTTAAAATAATTTAATATTAAGGCCAATAAATATAATATGTAATTATATAATTATGTTCGATATACCTATTTATGAATTAATGAAACTATTATCATGTCAATACTCGTATACAATAATTATGATGACATGTCGAATTCAATATGAAACGTCAAGTGCTTGTCACAGACAAGAAAACATGTCAAAGATACCCCTCGCGTGTGGATCGTGACCCAAACGTTCCCAACACACTACCGGCATTTCCGCCTTATTATTTTTATTAAATTATATTATATTAATTAATTAAATTATAAATACAATTAATGAGGTCAATAATGATAATGATTTTTTGCCAATAAAACCAAGGAATCGTCCTGAAATAATCGGATCTTGCTTGCGTTCCAACCAAATAGAGCTGATAAAACTAAGTTGTAGAAATGTTAAATAAATATCATATACGTGTATTATATCGTGTGATAATAAAATATAATTATGTAGTTAGTAAGTAAAATTAAAAGGATTCTCGTCAAATGTTATATTTCGCTCACAAAATTACACCTCATGTATATGTGGGTAGCTTTTAAAACTTTATGATTATATACTTTATTCTTTATAATATCTATATTTTAGTAAGCTGTGATTAATAAGATTAGGTTTAGATACTTACTATAAGTAATACCTAATAGATTTATAAGGGAATTTCGTTACAACAGATGTATTAAGTACGTGCCTTATATCTAAAAGGTCCGCAAAAGTCGAGTTTTGGTCTTCTTTGAGGAAGGGTTGACACTGTATAGAAGTTCAGTTACTGCGCAGTTATTCTGCCGTTTTACTTGTGCTAAGTAGATACATAGGTACCTATCGTAACTATATGCACTATTTAGATTTTTGTTAAATACCTATTTGGCGCGAGGTTGCTCTTAATCGCAATGTATTCATAAATTACACTGTAACTTACTGTGAAATCATTTTTTTATTCATTGACAATAGAAAGAAATTTATTATTTCATTATTTTATAAAACTAAATACAACATTAGAGGATTATATAACCTTTGGATCTCCTTACTAAGCAATGCTTTTATTTTAGATACTTAATCAATTACCCATGCTTCCCTTGCAAAGTTTACTGTTAAAATTTAAAATCAAAAACCTTAATACCAGTAACCGCTTGATTTGTAATGAACACGAATATTTTCCTGGTATACAGGAAATAGAATTGAAGCGGTATCGGCCTGACACTCAGACACGTCGTCGGCCATGTTTAGCCGGACATGTCCAGTTTCATCGCTAATACAGATAGCCACGAAACTGGCGGGTAGATCACTATTTGTGACCATTGTAGCATTATAGTATTTAAAATATAGACACTTATTTAATGGAACAAAAACAAAAATAACGTAACAAAATTAACACTCATCATTAATTAATGTGGTATCAGAATAAATTCTGACATGCATACATTTAGCTGTACTTTTTAGGGTTCCGTACCCAAAGGGTAAAAACGGGACCCTATTATTAAGACTTCGATGTCTTTCTGTCCGTCTGTCTATCTGTCACCGGGCTGTATCTCATGAACCGTTATAGCTAGGCAGCTGAAATTTTCACACATGATGTATTTCTGTTGCCGCTATAACAACAAATACTAAAAACAGACCAAAATAAATATTTAAGGGGGGCTCCCATACAATAAACCTGATTTTTAGGAGTTTTTGCTCACTATTGATAACGGCAAGAGGAATAGGGCTCCCATACGGTACGGAACCCTTCGTTCGCGAGCCCGACTCGCACTTGGCCGATTTTTATTTTAAAGTATGTTTTCTATTTCTCCGCTCCATCCAATCCAATTGTTTCTATCTTCTACGTTATTTTATAAGTGTGTAATTCATTTTATCCAACGGTTGCCTGGAAAATATTGCTTTTAGCAATACGGCCGCCAATTTTAGTGTCTACTATTCATAAGTTTTACTTTTACATAAGTTTTTACCTACACAAACTAGGTACTAGAAACTTGAAAATGCTCTAATAGGTACCTACGTGCAATTGACACTAACAAGTAGGTACGTTGAGATAACGAACAGGAAAAAAACTATTAAATACTTTATCTAACCACTACATACAAACAGGCTACATGTGAACAAATATTCATCCTGCCTAAACCAGTAAATAAATCACCACCAAGCCACAAGTACTCATTACCAGCGTTACCAATGCCCATATTCCAAATTCCCCAAAAACCAAAGGCAAATTTCCTACAAGCGCAGAGCCTGGCTTCACCAATGTACCTTGCCAAATCGCAATCCTACGGTCTCAATGTCAAGCCCTGGCTTCACCAAAAATACCTCGGCAAATCGTAATCCAACGATCATAAGAAAATTTTCGGTACATGACGTGATAACGTCTTATATGTATAACCGATTAACGCCAGCTGCACGCATGAAAAAGTGTCACATTCCGCCTGAGCAGAGCGTGTTAGCGAAAGCGCTGAACAAGCGATAGAGAGGCACGATCGGTCTAAGCGTTTGACTTGTTTCAGTTGTTGATTCAGTAATATTTTCTTATGACCTTATCACGCAAAATTATTGTCCGTAAACCGATTTTTTTTCATTAGTGTTTTGCTTTTTTCATTTTCAATCAATCCCCACACCAATCCTAACTGGAGATAAAATTCCCCGTAATTTGGGGGATTCTCCACAAATCACCAACCCTGCTCATTACTATCTAATGCTATGGCCCCGGGCCAAGCCGAATGACTCATTGCCAGCACTTGCGCGTCATAATTCAAAACCCCACTTTTAATATTAAAGTTTGCATTGAACGATAATGTGTTTAGTAACGTGGTTTAGTATCGAAAGTCGAAACGACGTGACTACAAAAATAGCTGGCCATTGTTTAGTAGTTACATTACTCATACGTTTATAACCTAGCCGGGCATAGCTTAGTCTTTAATGTTTATATTACTCATACTTAAAATGCTAATACAAATAATAATAATTTTTACTAGAACCAATGGACAAAATATGATATTTGATTAATCTTATAGGCACCAAAGGACGAAGTAAATGTTAATTGGTAGTGTCTCGTAGGTACCTATTAAATTATCTTATAGGCACATATATCTACTTAATAATAACAGATTGATGATGCTGTTGTCACTTAAGACAATTTTACACAAAAATGCATGGAAAACACAGACTACCAAGCTCTCTACGATGGAAAATCTAGGAAAATCTGTCAAATACGAATTGGATTTTATCTTCTTAAAAATCAGGTACTATCAGTGGATAGTAGTTAAAAACAGTTCAGTGGAATTCGAGAAATTTTTTAGGTCTGTTTCTATCTCGCATCATATTAAATCGATGCATCTTTAAGATATTCTCGATTGACCACATTATCCTTCTGAAGAGTTAGTCCAAGTTTCCACGTAAATGGAAACTACAGTTGTTTCCTTATGGCTCTATACATTTTTGTAGAAGGAAGAACTAACCAAAATGTATGGAGCCACACGCGAACGCGAAAGTTTAAGTAAACTACCCAAAATCTGGACTAAAGGCTCTGGTATCTCTGTGCTTACAGGTTTCTGCCCACTACAAATACCATACCGTAACCATGCTACGAACTTATCAGGCAAGGTAAACAACACGCCCATATGCCCACTACAGGAAAAGAACATCGATGATGCATCTGAATCCCGTAATTGTGCCATCGTGGTGGATGTGGCTTAATTGCCCTATGAGTTCAGGTCTACCAATTATAAGCAGTCTGATGAAGTTACGGGATGGTCATAGTCGCTGCTATCAAAGAACTGAATCTGAATATAGGTCGATTGAACTTTTTTAAAGATTTTTAATATTCAACGTTCAAGTCTTTAAAACTAAAAGTTTAATAGCTGGCAAAGATTGCAACCACATTTCTTTTAAAAAGGAACGTCTTACCGATAAGTTCTAAAGTTAAACGGAGTCAGTTAGAACTTGGTAGAGCAACTGGTGAGCAAATAGCAACCGCTCAGTCAGTGTCAGCTCTTCGCAATTTTAAGTCTCAAAAATATTCCCTGGAAAAACTGGAGGTTGGTGAAAAATAGCCACTAAATTGCACGCAGCGTCGTCAACCTTCACGTGATGCTACCCATTTTTAGGGTTCCGTACCCAAAGGGTAAAAACGGGACCCTATTACTAAGACTTCGATGTCCGTCTGTCTGTCTGTCACCGGGCCGTATCTCATGAACCGTGATAGCTAGCCAGCTGGAATTTTCACAGATTGTGTATTTTTGTTGCCGCTATTACAACAAATACTAAAACTTGAAGAAAATAAATATTTAAAGGGGGCTCCTATACAACAAACATGATTTTTAGGAATTTTTTGCTCACTATTAATTACGGCAAGAGGAATGGGGCCCCATACGGTACGGAACCCTTCGTGCGCAAGTCTGACTCGCACTTGGCCTACTTTTTAAATATTTCACACATGATAGAAAAACTTGTTAAATATTGGTTAAATATCTTTCTCTCTCTCTCTCTACATCATATCTTTCTTTTCATTCGTGAAACGAAACTTTCTGCATGCCCATAGTAAAATTCTTCTCAAATCTTCTCCAGTTACGAATTCATCAAATATCTAAGGCTAACGATGTTAAAGTTTCTTTTAAATTCTTATAATTTATTGAATCGCAGCTATAGGCATTTCAATGGTAAAAATCCTGAAAAAAAAGGTTGTCCCATTCACTTTTTTTCAAATCGGCTGAGTCGTTTTTGAAAATCCCACATTAATATTAAAATTACTACATGGATGACACATCGATTCGTGCGAACTATTCGAATTCTGTATATGGGTGAAATCGGTTATGGCATTTTTGACGTGCAAATATGCATTTCTCTTTCTATAATTTTTAATTCACTTGTAAAGACAAAACACGGATTAAGTAAGTACTCCGAAATAACACTGCGTTTATAACATTTACTACTGATTACAAATTAAAAAACACTCAGTAGTGTTTGTAAATCCCAATCACAAACACAAACCACCTTACCACAAAAGACTAAAACATGCCTTAAACACTGTCCAACTGTGCTATTTGTACTGTTTAACATTGTCTAAAGCGTGCGTAAAACTTTTGTGGTAAGACGGAAACATTTCTAAGCATCGTTCCCGCAGTCTATGAAAGTGCGTACACCACAAAAATACAAATATATGGTTAGCATTTGCCCAAGATTTGACCTCGCCTGGTATAAACCCAAATGAGGTCGACATTACACCCAAAACGTCTGCCGGCGCAATATTTCGTACACGCGAGGGCAATGATGCTTACAAATACAGATACGTTACAGAACAAAAACTTTAAAAAACTGGCTACAACTGGTTAATTTAACTTACCCATTTAACTATACATTTTTAACACGCTTTTATTAGGTCGACCTGTATGTAACTATGGAATCTAAGGTAACTAATTTAACCATCTTCCAATGGTCGCAGCGTAATAAAAATTGGCAGCTGTACTTATGTAGTTCTTATAACAATACAATAATATGGTACTGTCGAACTGATCTGATGATGGAGCCGGAAGATATGAACTGGATCTTCATGATGGAAATTCGTATCATAGCTGTTTTGGATTTCTTAGAAAAGTTTTGTAATGAACTTTGACCACGATTAGGTTTCAAGGTCTAATGTGCGTGTTTTCTATTTTTTTAAACTACATTTATTCTTCTCTTTGGCGATAAAATTGAAAATTAAAATTTTTAGAAAAATTAAATTTAAGAATTGATTTTACTTGGAGGTGACGTTTTGCCACGGCTGTACCTGTAGAGTGATTGATTGCACTTCCGGTATTTGCCTTGATTTCTTCTTACAAAATAAGAGCGGGTACAACGTAAGTATCTAGGTATAGCAAAATATCATTGTGCGAGAGTAAACATATACGTTTACTTGCGGGTAAGTACTTATGTAATTATTCCCTAAATATTTAGACGCTGGGCGCTGGATCCTCAGCCATAAAACTGGCTAAGTTATATACGCCTGAGCTCGTAATGTTTACAGCTAACCGCGCAAGTGGCTACGTTTTAACCTTTAAACTAACTGTGATGGTGTAGAGCGTTTTGCTGACTGTACGGTGGGCATTGCGTAAGACTTTTTAGGTGGTATAGTCTAGTCTAGACCTTAATTTGCTGTAGGTTATGTTTCTCGTTTTGATAGACGTCGTAGTTTTGTTAATATGGCTCTTTATTTAGTGGTTAGGATGATACAGCGTAGGAATATAAATATCATTATTACAAGGAAGGTAAAATGAAGTACCAATAGGTACTGGGGCACATAACCATATAAATAACAAATATGCTTGAGCGCAAAAGTTAGTAGATACCTACTTAAAACAGAAATTAACCTCCTGTAATACAATATTCAGAGTACAATTTCTAGTTCTCTAGAATTCTCTAGATTATGTTTCGATGCCAATTAAGTACAAGTGTTGAACGTGCCAATTTACTATTTTAGACACTCGAGTGTAGTTATAACGAGTACCTATTATCTGTTTCCACGAGCCCCTTATCTCGTTTGAACAAAGCTAGGCGCTCGCCTAATTTCATTAACAAACTAAGCCCTAAACTTTAAGCACCTTTACGTATCTACGGAAGGACACACAAACACAGCCTTTTTACTGCTAGTTAAAACAACACTAGTAAAGTATTTAATCTGTGGCACTTGCCAAATTACAACCTCCTTACACATACACGTGGCTAAAATGAGGGTGCTATTCTGAAAATCTGAATTCACTATAGGCATATATACACATATATTACATACTACCTATACAGCTGCTATAAAAGTTTAGGTATTTTTAACCGACGAAAAAACGGAAGAGGTTCTCAAGTCGACGCGTATATATTTTTCACCACCCATATAACTTTTTACTAAGTCGGACTAATCGGAATAGATTTCGTTTCTTTTTTGTTTCATCATACTTCATAAAGAATCTTGTTTAAATTTTATCGGAATCAGCTGAGCCATTTTTGATAAATCATCAATAATTTGAAAATCCGTGCGAACTAAACGAATTCTGTAAGTACAAGGTTGAAGTCTAAGTTATGCCATTTATTGCGAAAAATAATTTAGCAAATATTAATTACGGTACTCTACCAACCAATTTAATAATTCACTGCAAAACGAAAGGCCTGAAGAGTGATTGGGCCATACCCACCACGCTGACAGTTTTTTTTTTAAATTCTGAATAGGCTTGCGTTTGACCACATACTGCCTGATGTTGAGCAGATAAGCGGTCTAGGTTGTTGGCAGTGCGGGTTTTTGGATTCACATACGCCATCGAATTTCTTCTACGGACGTATGCAGGTAGCCTCACGACGTTATCCTTCACCGAAGAGCCAGTGGTTTGAAATTCCTACATATATTCAAGAAGTACATAAATTCATTGGTACTGGACCTGGATTTGAACCCAGGATCTCACGATTGTAAGGCGAATGTCATAGGTCATTACCACTAGACCACCACGTCATCTTACGTACAATATCTACAAAATACAGACATGCAGTAGTATTTCTGAGGCCTTGGTTCCAATGCCTGCCTGCATCCCTACCGAAGACGTGCGCAAACACACAAAAATGTATCGAGCCACACGTAAACAATAATTAATAGTTTTCGTTTATTTTGCAAACTTTAAATACAGTGATTTCTATGCATAAGTATTTATGGTAGTAGTTTACTCAAACGTTTAACATCATATATATAAAATCTATAGAACTAAAAAAACTTCAAATCACTTTAAAACAGAAGTTCTTTGAAGAAGTTGGTTGGTACAGTACCGTATATACACATATTTGCTTAACTTTGACTTCAACCGTGTGCTTGCAGAATTCGAATAGTTCGCACGGATCGATGTAGTAATTTTCACATTGTTGATGATTTATCAAAAATGGCTCAGCCGATTCCGATAAAAATTAAATAAGACTATTTGTGAAGTATGATCTACCAAACAAAAACTAAATCGAAATCGGACTACTCAGTAAAAAGTTAAACGCGTGGTAAAAATATATCTTCCTTAACGTAGCATTCCAACGTAGTCTCCACTCTCTAGACAACAAGCACAAACAGAATAGCACCCCACACAAGCAATACTGTTTCGTACGTTTTGAACCTCCATAACACCCCGTGTTTACGACTTGCGGCTGACGCAACCTCCAAATTAGATGCTCTGGTTTGTTCCAAAATATACCTAAGGTTAGGAACAAGCCGGAATTAGGGATCCTGAGAGCCTAGTTTACATATACGATGGGTGAGATAAGCTGGCGTGCCTACAGCCTGCCTACAGAATTTAGGCAACTTTTTAGGGTTCCGTGCCCAAAAGGTAAAAACGGAACCCTATTACTAAGACTTCGTTGTCCGTCCGTCTGTCTGTCTGTCACCAGGCTGTATCTCAGGAACGGTAATAGCTAGAACGTTGAAATTTTCACAGATAATGTATTTCTGTTGCCGCTATAACAACAAGTACTAAAAACAGGAAAAATAAAAATTTAAGGGGGGCTCCCATACTTGAATTTTTAGCTGTTTTTCGCTCGATATTGTTAATAATGGTATAACAGGTAGATGCTTGAAAAATTAACAGAATATTTAATTGTATATTCACTGCAATAATAAATCATCACAATAAAATAAAATTAATACTAAAGGGGGGCTCCCATACAGTACGGAATGCTTCGTGCGCAAGTCCGACTCGTACTTGGCTAGTTATTCTGTTTGCTGAAACTTTTCTTTGTGGACCAGGCAATTTGTTGCATGCCTAATTTTTGATTAGTTCATTTGATACAGTCTAGGTCTGTGTGAAGATTCTTTGAATAATATTAAACAAACTATTACATCGACACCACTGCTACGTTGCGGCTTATATTTTGAAAACTAGATTAATAATTATTTCTCGCAAAAAATGGCAAAACTGCCTTCCATCGTGTACAAGATTCGAATATTTCGCTAGAATTGTTTACATTATTATTGATTTTTCAGAAACGGCTCAGCCGATTTCCGTAAAAGATTTAAATAAATAAATATTTGGAGACATCTTACACACGGCCTCTGACCCCACAGAACAGTTTCCTTCTCTCTTCTGTGTCTGACCCCAAACGGGACTATCTCGGGAGTATACCCTTTCGAACTAATAAAGAGTTTTATTGATTCGGTTCACAATTGGTGAAATTATCGATGTTCATCGTGTACAAAATTCGGATATTTCGCTCGAATTGCTTACATTATTGTTGGTTTTTTCAAAAACGGTTCAGCCAATTTCTGTAAAATTTTTGGGACCACCTCGGGAGTATATCCTTTCGAACTAAAAAATAATTTTTCGATTCGGTTCACAACTGGCGCAATTATCGATGAACACACAAAAAAAATACATACAGACGAACATATAACCTCCTCCTTTTTGGAAGTTGGTTAATAAAACTAGTTTTTTCCTTCTTTCATTTTCGTTTAAATTCCATATACTTAACATCCGATGCCATTAATTATAAGTTGACAATAATCCCGATTACACAAGCGCTAGCGTAAACTTAAGAGAATAGCTGAGCGCCAAGGAAATTGAGAAGTAGGTATTTGAACTAAACTATTGCTGTCGCGATGCCCCCAAGACAGGGAGCTTCTATGTGTGGTGTGATGCAATTGTATTTGTGTGTGTGTGCTGCGCACCATCTCCGCCCGCGCCCTTCCCGCGCGCGCTCTACGCTCAGGCTGCCGGCTGATTTACTCTTTTGAATTGTAGCAAAATATGGTAAGTAGGTACATAAGCTCCGGTTTTTTGGGATAGCGCATGGCAAACGAAAACATTTATACTGAATATTTTTTTATCGAATTAGAAAGCTACATTATTTTTTACACATAGAGGCGAAGTTAGCAAGAAGTTAGCGAAGAAAGCAACTGACACAAGTTATTGATTTTAATTTTCTTTCGAAATTTTTTTTTTTGAAAAAACCTTTATATATAGCCAACGTTACACAATTGACCTCAAGCCAAAAGCTGCGAACAAAAATAGCTATTTAACTAATCGATTTCTGTAGGCGCTGCAATATACATACTGAAAATTCTACCAAATACCTAACTTAAGATATCCCAAATAACTTTTTTTAAGGAAAACACGCACATAATTCTTCAACAGACAATAAACAAAGTTTAAATAAAATTAAATAGTCCAAAAAGAAGAATCTAAACTTTAAAATGAATTCAACCTATAAATTTTGAATATTACACAATTTTTGGGGTATAAAATCTTTCAAGAGATTTAGGTACGTAATAAATAACAGATAGCTTCAATATCTGCTTCGAAATTGCGTTGCATGGTTTGACCCAAAAAAATATATTATTTACATACATACATTGCAAGTTAAACAAAAACTTGTAAAATAAACTAAACTGTTCGTAATTTATTTTTAAATGTAATGCTTCTCCTAAAAGCTTGCAATAGCAAATCAAAATGTTACTTATCCTCTTTAATTTTATCAGACGCCTTTTTTTTTTAATATTTACATCTATGTTTTAAGTTTTGTATAAGCCAAGTGTTTGCAGAACAATCATTATGTTAAGTTTTTATAGTACTAGGATGGAATTAACACTGGTATTGTATTTATTAAATTAAATGTGTGTAAATAAATAACTTTTGAAATTGAAAAATTGTAAAATAAACTTGAGAATTGGCTCAGAAAAATCGAATATGTGAAGTAATCAGAACATACACAAATTGCAAATCCCTTTCTTTTTGTAGGTCAGTCAAAATGAAAGGTTTCTCAATTCATCATCATCATTTCTGTTACGTGACGTCTACTGGTGGATACACGATACCTCTTTACAAGTGAAGTTTTACAAAGTGAAGGAAGTTTCAGAGGTGTACCTACCTACACGTTCGTTATTATGAACAAAGTTTACTATGTTTACTATATTTTGTTACAAATTCATATCTGTTAATTTATTAACTATGCAATTTTTGTCATTTTAAGTTTTGATATTGTAGCATTGTTCAGATTTATATTAAATGATTATCATTTTGTTTTTACGATTTAACATATTTTAATCATTTATTTAAATATACAATTTAATTAATTTAACTACAGCTATTTTAAGTTATTGTAATTTAAAGATAATTATGCTCTGCTTTAGCTAAGCTGAAATTTTAAGGATATTATAATTATAACTACAATTGTAATTGGTCTGGACTGACTTGTATCTTGTATTTTGATACCAATAAAATAATATGAATATATGAATATGGGTCCAGCTGCGGATTTCGTGAACTAAAAATCAGCTGTTCCATACAAAACTGCAACTTGGACTCGACAAAAGGCATGACACGATTGGTTTTTCTCTCGAATTTCGGTTTGGCCACATATATTAAAAGTTGTTCATAATGATAGTCCGAATCACCTCCTTTCGGCTTAGTACACCAGTTCTGGATAACCCTGTTTATCTGGACATATAAAACTTCTTGCCTTTTATATTGTAACTATTCCCGTATTTTCATTGCGCGATTAGTCCCGTAGTATCCTTACATAGTATAAAATAAAGTCGCTATTTTCGTTTGTTTGTTTGTTTGTCTGTATGCTTAAATCTTTAAAACTTTTTTGGATTTTGATGCGGTTTTTTTAATGGATAGAGTGATTCAAGAGGAAGGTTTATATGTATAAAAATTCCCGAAATTCCCACGGGAACGGGCACAACGCGGGTAAAACCACGGGGCGCTGCTAGTAAAAAATAATTAAGAATTCAATTAAACAGATGCAATGCTTACTGTTTGGAGAACTGCTTGTCATACTTAGGTTCTACTTTGAATAAGTTTAAAAAAGTTGAAACTATTAGCAAATTAAAGCAGCAGTGCGTAGCACACACCATATAAATACAGGATAGAACATCCACAAATTACTACACACTTTTCAGCAAAACTCAGCGGATAGGCAAGTTAAAATGACAAAGGGCAAGGCACATAGTTCAATGAACGGATAGCCAATGGGGCTGTTTTCTCGAATGAATTTCACGTATAACCGCTTCCTTGCCCGTGTCAACTAGTAGTTAACAAATCGATAACTTAGAATTGACCATGTCAAGTAGTAGTTAACATAACCTTGAAGTCAGCTTTGCCCGTGTTAACTGGTAGTTGACATTGCATTTCACTCAGCTATGGCCATGTCAACCTGTAGTTAACATCGCTCCCGCCGTCGAAAAAGCTGATTCTAACCGTCTTTATCGCTCCAGGGTCTAATTTGTATTATTTGTGCCGTTTCTTCGTGAAATTTACCCTCCACACAACCCCAGTCAAGCATCCAAGCCATAGACATAAGTCAAGAAAAAAAATAAAAACGTTCCGTTTCACTCCAGTTCGATTCATGCTTGATTCAAAAAAAAAAAAATCTTGATAAATATTTATGAACAAGAGATCATTTTTTTCTTATTCTATGATTTATTATATTGACAACATAATCAAAGAATAAAAACCATATGTCATCGCTTTTATTTTTGAGGTATGAGCTTTTGAATACAAGACGCTTCAAAACGCCCTACTTCTAAGTTCAGCACAGCATAACTCTGCACCAAAGTCGTAATTTGATAAACAAAAGATAACATTGTTTAGCTAGTTTCATGATAAACATAAATATATATTACTTGACACTTTTTTAAACAAATTGAGTCACAAGAAACGATTTTGTGAAACCCGACCCGCGCGCTGACGGCGCAAAAAATGGCGGGGCAAAGTAGGGTCGTCACGTTTTTTTCGTGGGACATTTGAGGTGGCACGCGCTGAGGGCCCGGGGCAAAGTAACGTTGCGCGCGGACCCCCCTTGGGCAAGCGAGCGGATAATCCGCGCCACACAAGCCGGCGGATGGAAAGTTAGGCGCAGAACGCTGCGCAATAGGCAAAATATAGGTATGCGCAGGAGCCAGAGAGACAAGACGCCGCACGGGCACAACCGCCCGCCAACCTCATGCCTACCGCGCGCACACCCGTGCTTACCACTACGTCGCGCGGCGTCGGCATTGTGCGCACATGCGCAATAATTAGCAAAATACGGCGAAGTGTCATCTGCGTCTTACATCTCATCCGCCGACTTGTGTGGCGCTACCTATACTGGCAAGCACAGCATAGAACTTATTTATTTTATTAGATACAGATTTATTTATTTTGTTGTATTTGTAATGTGACTAATAATGTGTTTTTTAATTATTTGATGTTGTGTCTTGATAATTTAATAATTTAATAGAACGTTTTTCGCTTAGGTAAATGGACTAAGGATAATTATATTTATACGTTACAGTTATTACACGATTTTAGAGAGCACGTGATTTTCCTGATTAGAACTATTATTTCGCTTTAGGCGCAGAATTCTAATAATGGCACATAGTTTTAAGAAAGTTCAATTTTACGAATGCCCAATTCTATAAATGCCCAATTCTCACAATGTTCACTTCTAAGAATGCTCAATTCTCAAAATGGCAAAATAATTTCAAATGGAAAAAATCGGCCAAGTACGAGTCAGACTCGCGCACGGAGTGTTCCGTACTGTATGGGAGCCCCCCCCCCCTTAAATATTTATTTCATTTTAATTTTATTATTTATTATTGAAGGGAATATAAAACTAAATGTTCTGTGAAAATTTCAAGCAACCTGGTACCGTTATTAATATAGAGCGAAAAACGTCTAAAAGTTCAGGTTTGTTGTATGGGAGCCCCCTTAAATATTTTTTTTTTTTTTTTTTTTTTTTTAATTTAAATTATTGACCCACAGACTCCAGGGTCTGTGCCCTTTGTTGAGTAGTTACATTTTAAAGAATTCGACTATACAATAGAGAGAGGTTAGTTTAAATCTTAGTCTAAGTTAGTAGTTTCAGTGCTTTGCGTGAATGCCGCGAGCAAACCGGCGACCCGCATGCAGCACCCGATCACGAGTGTGACGCATGTGCCAGCCATCGCTCTCCTCGACCATATTTGAGGGAAGAGAACGACCCGACACACGACGCCGCCGCAAAAAGGAGCCTTCGATGGCGAGCATGAATGCTCAGGGCATGCACACAATGCACACACCAATTTATTTTGTTTTTAGTATTTGTTGTTATAGCGGCAACCGAAACATATCATCTGTGAAAAATTCAGCTGCCTAGCTATCATGGTTCATGAGATACAGCCCGGTGACAGAGAGACGGACAGACGGACATCGAAGTCTTAGTAATAGAGTCCCGTTTTTCCCTTTGGGTACGGAACCCTAAAAACACATTTTCATTTTAAAAAACACCGGTAATGAAAGCACAACCTCTTTAGAGCAAAGGTAATAGGTTTGAAAAGAACAATTAACTCCGCATTGGCGATAAAAAACCAGCTGTTCCATGCACTTTGTCCATCATCAACGGACTTTTTTCATGGTATAGTTGATATTTCTCGCGGATTCGGCTCTGGTCGGTCCCATAGTAAAAGTTATAATGTCCTTAACTCGCAAACGGAGGTTGTTTTAGGTACTGGTAAGCCCTTACATGTATTTTAATTGTATTTTTTTTTAGAAAATTCCTAATCAAAATTATGTTGCCACTTTGAGAATTGGGCATTCATAGAATTATGCTTTTTAATTGGTTATTCTGCGCCTAACTCATTTAAATGTCTGCGGATACAGCACGATATTCTGTATAATTGCTGCAATATGTCGCAGCAACTAAACGCCTATATTCCAAACATAAAATCTTTTCTTCAAAAGTAACAAACATACAACGGTCAAATCACAGGATTTGAAAAAATAACTAATATTTTTAATAAACATCGATATCGATGGACATCACTAGAGCATCGACAAAAATATCGACTATTACTACATCCCTAGTGCTTGTGTACGTATAGGTTTGAACCTCCCTCACCTCGACCCTACCCCCGCATCGTGCGATAGGGACAATTGCAGCTCAGAGCTATTTATACCTACAAAAAACATGGCGAGACAACGTTTCGTATTACGCTGTTTTCTTCTTCAAAAACTAGATCTATCAAGTATTTTTTTATGTCAAAATTTAAAAAAAATATGTGTTCATGATTCTATCATTTTATATTTTGTTAGATATTATTGAGTCTCTTCTGGTAGGTCTCTAAAGACGTCGGTAATAATGGTGATTTTTTTTGTGATTTTGAAGGGTCATATTTTGCCTGATAATTAACTTATCAAGAAATAGAAAAGACAGAGTAGTCTAAACAGCTAAATTTAATTTTATGACAAAAAATTGAAGCTCTATAAGTATTTTCCAGGAAGAAAACAGCGTAATACGTTTGTATGGAAAATTACAGACCACCGGGGCTCTTAAGAGCTTCTTTAATTTTCTACTGTGTAAACTGACCAAATTAAAAATGTTGTTTAATACTTACCTACTCCTCTAAGCTCTCCTATTTAAATTTTAGAAGGGTGGGAAGGGTGCGATGTCCACCAGTGGAAATCTTATATCTGAAATGATTAATGACAATATAATTACGGTTATAGTTACTGTAATAATAGGAACGAATACCTAGTTATGTTCTCTCATTGAACAGAACCACCTCTAGTACTCTAAGAGATGTAATTCGATGTATGTTCCCTCGTAACCGCTTATCGTTACGAGAACAAACCGAGCACTGGTCTTATCAGTAGAGTTGACTATGCGTCTGCGAATAAGACCACCTAGATGGCTAAGTTAGCTTGTAAGATGTCTCAGTGTATTTTATTCATTAATTATAGTGCCTTTGCATCGGCAACACCTTAGTTTTATTTCTAGTTTTTTGGGTTCCGTACCCAAAGGGAAAAACGGGACCCTATTACTAAGACTTCGATGTCCGTCTGTCTGTCTGTCTGTCACCGGGCTGTATCTCATAAGCCATGATAGCTAGGCAGCTGAAATTTTCACAAATGATGTATTTCTGTTGCCGCTATAACAACAAATACTAAAAATAAAATAAAATAAATATTTAAGGGGCCCCTCCCGTACAACAAACCCGATTTTTTAGACGTGTTTCGCTCTATATTGAGCCCTCCCGTACAACAAACTTGATTTTTTAGACGTGTTTCGCTCTATATTGAGCCCTCCCGTACAACAAACCTGATTTTTTAGACGTGTTTCTCTCTATATTGAGCCCTCCCGTACAACAAACCTGATTTTTTAGACGTGTTTTGCTCTATATTGAGCCCTCCCGTACAACAAACCTGATTTTTTAGACGTGTTTCGCTCTATATTGAGCCCTCCCGTACAACAAACCTGATTTTTTAGACGTGTTTCGCTCTATATTAATAATAGAGGTAGATGCTTGAAATTTTCACAGATGATTTAGTTTTATATTCACTTTAATAATAAATAATAAAATTAAAACATTTAAAGAGGGCTCCCATACAGTACGGAACCCTCCGTGCGCGAGTCCGACTCGTACTTGGCCGTTTATTAAAAACATTCTCTCGCGCTCCCGAAAGTTAACTACCTATTATTATAGTTACTATAATAATAGGTATATATATAATAGGTATATTAGATCTTATGTCGTAGTTTGGCTAGGTGTCTATTAGCGACCACTATCGACTTGGCATTTTTTTAGCGATTACCAAAGTTAAGTAACGTTCGGCGCGGTCACCCTTCGGATGTGCATGTGACCGTGGGTGGCATTTACAACTGAGCGCCACCGAGGCTCGGATAACATGCTAAATTGTAGGCTCTTATTGTTACCGTTTAGCCACGTCAGAAGCCTTCAGGCAGCTTAAAAACTCTTACACCAGGGCTAGCTACCCGGTCTATACGAATTTACTTACTTGCTTAGTAGGCAACTCTGGCAAATTGAACAAAGCGCGAAGCCAAAATTGAATAATGTGCCAAATACGAGTCGAACTCCCGCACAAAGGGTTCCGTAGTGTATGAAAGCCTCCCTTAAATATTAATTTTATTCTGTTTTTAGTATTTGGTGTAGTAGCTACTCGTACAACAGAAATACATCATCTGTAAAAATTTCAGCTTTCTAGCTATAACGGTTCTTGGGATACAACCTGGTGACAAACAGACAGACAGACAGACGGACAGCGGAGTCTAGTAAAAGGGTCCCATTTTTACCTTTTGGGTACGGAACCCAAAAAAAAAACTATTTTTTTTTATTCTAGACTTAAATTGCGAGACCCCAAATAGTGGAAAGACGTGCATGATAAATGAATCCAGCGGAAACATTGAAGCGAACAGCTGTCTGAATGATTGACGTCCAGCGCTGCTCTTTTGTCATTCCCTCTGCATGTCCCGCTCCCTTTACACTTGCTGAGTACCGTCAGTTGCAGAGATTTTTAACCAACTTCCAAAAAGTATTGTTTTTCAAAGTTATTAGCGGCGTTCCGCACTTTTTGGGATGCCAACAGGGCAGACGCGTAATCTGATCGGAAATTCGGACGGAACGGGAGTAGACCACCGGCGCGGCGCGGCGTAGAGAGGAAGTAATATCCCCCTCACTTTCTAACGCGCGGCGCAAAAAAGCCGCAAGTTTGCGTGTGTGATACTTATTGTATTTTAACACATAAATGATGAGAACTTTATATGTTCAAGTTTTCACTTCTGCCAGCACTTCCGTAATGCAACCCGTTGTATTTTTTGTGTATGTTCATTTATATTTTCACCAAATGTGAAACGATTTAAAAAAAATGTTTTTTTTTTTTCATTTGAACCCTACGTTTTTAAAAAATCAACAATAATGTAACAAAGGTGGCAAAGGTTTTTACCATAACAATATTCAATCACTGTAAAACCATATTCTTCTGCAACTGACTTTACTAAGTACAGTACAACTTGGAGGCCGCGATACGTTCGCTTCAGCATAATTTAGAGCTCAGCTAGAACTGTGTAACGGCAAACACGTTAGGATATTGTCCGGCTTGTGGACGCACCAAGACTGGGGGCCAGTGGCGGATTTACGTATTTGCCGCCAGTAGGCTGTTGAATTGCTACACCCCTCAAAATTGATATGTGACCTCCTCCCCCTAACTAATCATAAATGTTTTTTTCTCTATAGACTCTTTAATGTTTAGGTTTACAAATTAATTTTGTATTTGTGTCAATTATAAAATCAATGGTCCGAAATTGCCGCCCTCAAAAATCTGCCGCCCTAGGTTTCAGGTTATATGCATAATACACCTGTGCGAAGCCGGGGCCGGTCGCTAGTACCTAATAAATAAATAAATCAAACTTATGGCGTCTGTCAACACGAGGCCATTAGTTGCGCAGTAACAAATTCACATAAATCAGCGAGAGTAAGGTTTTGTGCAGCTTGTAGCTAATTTCACATCCGCCATTAAGTTTGATTTGGTCTACAGGAACTATAGAAAACTATAATAATTTCCCCCCATTCAGTACCTTCCTTGATACGCGCACTGGCCAGTGGCCACCAACGCGTGTGCTCATGCATAACGGCGGAGGCTTGCACTGCCGCCGCAGGCACTGGCAAAACACGCTTTACACTCTACGGCCTTGTAAGAGCTTGTTACCATAAATAACTGAATATTCATATAAGTACTTCAAATGATAGACCCTGTACTGTACCAGCCTTTTTAGTAGTCCACTACAGGCCTACCCACGAAGGGTGATTGGGCCAAATCCACCACGCTGGCCCAGTGAGGGTTTGGTGGATTCACGCCATCGAAATTCTTCTACGGACATATACAGGTTGCCTCACGATGTTTTCCTTCACCGAAAAGCCAGTGGTGTGAAATTCCGTACATAAATTCTGAAGAACTCATTGGTACGGGACCGGGATTTGAACCCACGACCTCACGATTGTTAGGCCGGTGTCATTCCCACTAGACCACCACGGCATCTCATAGAACCTCTATACCAAGTAGGTACTTACCATATCATATTACTAAATATATTAATTACTAGCTTTTGCCCGCGGCTTCGACCGCGTGATATTTTTAACTTTTGTGCTATCCCATGGGAAACTTTAATTTTTTCGATTTAAAAAATTGCCTTATTCCAAACTTTGTTGCGTCAAAGACCAAAAAACACTCTTTCGGATTTATAATATTACCTACTAAGGATATAAGTAGATACATAAAACTTTATTCAAAACCATTCAACAAAAAAGGAAACAACGCACAAGGACAACACATCAAACCCAGATTTTACTGGCGGTCTTCTTCTAATCGCTTAGAGCAATTTCTACCAGGAAACTATGAACGGAGAAAAATTAAGTGTACCTACCTACTAACAGCGACCTAAAAAAGTCGTATTTTATATTTAAAAAATAATAATTGAACCTAATTAAGCTCATAATAGATTTGATAACTTAAAGTTCTAGAACGGAAATCACGCACTGGTACGAGCATAGAACATCATTAGATGCACAGCAGCATATAATACATAACGCAAGCTACGTACAACTGGTCTTTATATGTATAAAGTCAAAGGGCCTCTGTCCAACACTGGACATTAAAAGACTAATATTAGGCACCAACATATAACCTAAATGTTGGCGTTTAAAATAAAATTTTAGAGGTTGTTGGTTATGGGTAAGTAAGTACATAAAATATACCTACTAAAATAATAGGCCTAATTTTGAAGGCGGCGTCGTAAATTTAACAGCAACGAAAAAAATGTTCTCTCTATCGAATGCCTAAAGTGAAAAAGAAACAGAAATATTCTCAATTGCTAATTTAACGATGGCGAATTCGTAATTGGGCTTAATGTTTTGTTAAAGTTTAAAATGAGAATGGGATAATTCCCTCAATAATTCCCGTAAAGTAAATCCGATAAAGTATTAGATATTTTACTTTCTACTATCCAGAGACTACCTAAGTAGTTTACTGACTAAACCATTCATCACTTAGCTCCATAAAATCCATAAAAATCGTATTTAGCTATCAGCTGCCCCATTTAGCCAATAGAATTATCGTCCGATTTCAATTAGATATCTGTTTAATTAAAGTTAAGGAGACATCTGCGACAGCTCTGTCACGCCAAGTTTCGTGTCTATTATGCTTAATTCAAGCCAATACAGTGTGATCACCTTGACATTATAACAAAATACAATACTACTTTAAACACTAAAACTACATAAAAAGCATTGGATCATCCACAGACCATTGAAGGTCTAAAGATAATCCAAATGCTCAAGCCCACTGCCAGTTGGCAGCGTGCCCAGCATGCTGGCTGCATTCCCACGCTGAATGGCAATGCTTGTAGCGTTGAGCCAAATAAACACCAGCGTTTTGGACACGCGTCGCGTCCACCAGACGCCCAAAAAGACTTTTGAAAATAAGATGAGCTCCCGACCCCCACGGACCCAATGACTCTTGACATTATTATATCAACGACTATTCCGATTTGTATTTATGCTTTTTTTAGTGTTAGCATTGTTTAGTGTGTATTACACTTACATCTTATTATTATTTTATTACTTGTGTCTTTGTTTTTTTAATGAGTGAGAGTTTTGTTTAGTCGTATTATGTTAATGTAATGGTGGCTCTGTTGTCGTTTCGCCCCGCAAGCTGTTCGGCCCGCGGGGCGAATTGGTGAGGTAATAAATTATTTTAATGTTATCCTTATCGTTTCAGAATTAATTGATTAATTACACGGTTCATCGACATGAATTAACATATATATTTACAAGAATTCATTAATTATAGATTTAACCTGGTCAAACTATTGTAAGGGACAAACCATTGAGGCGAAATACCTAATTGGATTAGATGCAAGTAGCTTGTATTGATCTCGCGTATATCTTCCATGAATAGATTCTGGTACCTACACCTGCTGAGATATACTATTTAGGTATCATAAGGACTTGAGATTATAGATGCGTTACAATAAACTCTACTAATCACCAAAGTTAAGCAACGTTCGGCACTGTCATTCTTTGGATGGGTGACCGCGGGTGGCATTTCCAACTGGACGCTGCCATGGCTCACATGAGTTACTAAATTGTAGGCCTCGGTTTTCTAAGCGTTTAGCCATGTCAGAGGCATTCAGGCGGCTTAAAAACTTCGGCACCAGGGCTAGTCATCAGGCCTTTACGAACTTACTTATAAACTCTACTTAATTAACTTATTGATGCTAGCTTGGGAGGTTTCTACTAAGTAATTAGGTGCAGTATAATATTCTTTTACCTACTACGGGACTAATAGCGCACTGAGAATACGAGATAAATAAATAGCTACCTCATTATTCCGACGTTTCGACTGAGTTGAATCCATCGTAGTAACGATCAGTGTGTCTCTCATGGGGATTAGTCCCGTACGCGTATAAGAGATTAAAATTAGATTAAACATGAATATTTGAACATTTATTTCTTCTATTCACAATGAATTGGTATTGTAAATTATTGACCGACGAAACGGAGGAGGTACTCTTTTTTGTATGTATAACAACGCATAACTTTTACATAGTGGTCCGATTTTGATAAAAAAAATTATTGGAACGAGTATACTTTGGAATTGGTGCCGTTTAAAAAATTTTTCGTGTAATCCCATTTTTGATAAATCATCAATAATGTGAAAATGCTACATCGATCCGTGCGAAATTTTCGCGAATTCTGTACACGGTTGAAGTCGGTCGTGCAATTTTTTGCGAAAAATAATTGTCTATTTCTGGGTTAACTTCTTTCAAGATAGGTAATTCTCATACGAGTAACCGTGAGGATTCGCTAGGTTCGTTTTTAAGTACCTACATTCCGTGTGATTTGCTCGATTCATTTTCAGTTGTATTTTGGTTTTACTCGTATCTTTACTCTTACTTATTACCTGTGTTCGCGGTTACATTATCTTTGGAGCAATGACCACCTAAGGACCTACTCAAAGCACTCTCGCCCCCAATATTTCACCAAAAGTCGTTAACCTACCCGCATAACCCGTCCCGATCTTTAAAAATCCTCCCCATACTTACCTTAGCGTAATGTATTGATGAAATTAAGTAATAAATTCCAGTTTTTATTGCGCCCTGGCAGCATAAAGCGACCCTCAGTCATCCACCCGCCCCTACTTTTGGACGTTGCAGCAATTTTTTTCTTAGCCCCACTGCATATTTGAACGAACCATTTTGTACTACAAATTGGATTCTCCAATTTGCATTCTTTATTGCTTACAAATGGCCACCCCAAGAATGAAAAACGATTTGAGATTTCAATCGCGGCAATTGAATACCGAACCTATATCTGAAAACAGGCTTTTCCATATTTCGGGTGCAATATTTTGTATATAAGATGGAGATAAGATGTGGTGAAATAATGTTAGCGTAAAGACACAATAATGCAGTAAATTAAATAATGCATATAGGTAAAATACAGTTTGGTCACGAAATAGATTGTCCGTCTGGTTAACATAATTTTGTGCGCTTTTGTAAGGGTTCGATGGCTTCGGAATGAACCGGAAACCACCAAAAACAAATGATTAAACGTTCATTATTGACGAAAAAACACTAAAGGAAGTAACATAATTATGAGATGACTTATAGACGTGAACTCGACTCTTGGAAGAAGATTGCTACATTTTTTCAAACCTTAACAATTTCCCGAATTGCAGGTTTGCGATAAACTCTTCAGCATTTGGAGTTCTCACAAACAAATCCACAAATACTGCGCGAGCAAGTCGAGCGCAAACAATGTTCAATGTTTTTTGATAGATAGATAAATTCTTTATTGTTCACACCAGATAATATAAACAAAGAAAGAACAACTTAAAAAACTAGTGGCAAAAACACGGCCTTATCACTAAAAGCGATTTCTTCCAGGCAACCTTAGGATGGAGAAACGTATTTGAAGATAAAAAACGGTAGAGTAGAAGCAAGCAATTAATATCACCAGTTTTACAGACGTAGAGACTAAAATGACGTAGAGCATTTTGGATTTGTGTGGCCGGATGCTGTCTAGACAGTTATGTACCAATTACTGTAATGAGGGATTGTTTATTTACTATTGATAATAACGAGCAATAAACGCTGAAGCTTTGTGTAGATAACAGCAATAATTTGAGGTATTTTTGTTAATTCAATGTCAGTAAAATACTTTGTTTATATTCATAAATTGGATTACCTGATGCCTAGTTAAACACATACCATAAAAAGTTAGTTATCTTTTAAGATATACACTGATAAAAATTCCAGAAATGCTATGATAGTAAAGTAGAAACTCGGTAGTATTGCACGTAAGAATAAATACCTAATTGTGATGCAAATATATGATGCAAAATGACATTATAATGACTTGGTACCAGCAAACTATAGAGCAAAGATTAACCTAATGGTTGAATGAATTTAGACATCTTAGACCACCAACCTTTAATCGCAAAAATCACTAAAAGTTGGTCATAGTAACAGTTATTCATAATGACGAGAAAGCAATTATTGATATTGACCATAATGCCATAATGTAACCTTCTCTTGGGTTATTTTTCTCATCCAGCTATTTTTTATTTTTAAAACTTGCACCAACGTCAATTTTTAAGTATAAAATGACAACAGTGCACAATACTTAGGCCACGTACTTAGGGACTGCGTATTACGTCTCCCGCTGTTCGATTTGTAATACATATGCGAAAAACGCACACTATTTTTTACCGACTTCTATAAAGGAGGAGGTTCTATGTTCGTCTGTATGTATTTTTGTTGTGTATGTTCATCGATAATTCCGCCGATTGTGAACCGAATCAAAAACAACATTTTTAGTTCGAAAGGGTGTACTCTCGAGGTGGTCCTATTTAAATTTTACGGCGAAATCGGCTGAGCCGTTATTGAAAAATCAACAATAATGTAAACGATTCGAGCGACATACTCGAGTTTTGTCAGTTTTGGCATTTTTTGCGAAAAATAATTATTGTTTTTAGCACGAGCTGTACTAAGTATATTTCTAATTAACAATTACTCATCAAAGTGCTGCTCAACCAAAGACAGTTTCAGTGCTCAACATTAATTACTGACCAAGTTGAATGAGATGTTTCGCTTCAACTAACAACGTCGCGTGATGTTGATCAACAGGTCAAATTTTATTAGTCGGGAATATGTAGAGTTGGATATTTTAAGGTGATGGCTGTTATACCAGTAACAATTTCCTTCCACGTTCAGATATCTCGTAATAACTCACGAAGTTTCCTGCACGTACCATCCCTCCATCCCTCATATTCTACCTTGATAGTGACGGTCCACACAATGCGGTGCGGCGCCGCAACACAATGATTTTGCTGTCAGTGTGATGTCAATGAATTGGATTGTATTGTATAGGTGGGCGCACGGACAGCGCGCCGAAGAAATAGGCTCTAGAACCCAAAAATTTCACTTACCAAGTCCATTATTATTTATATTGTATTTGACTGCCTCGGTGGCTCAGTGGTTAGTGACCCTGACTTCTGGGTCAAAGAGGCGTGGGTTCGATCCCCACCCAGGGCAAAACATTCGTGTGATGAACATAAGTGTTTGCTCTGTGTCTGGGTGTTATTTAGGTACTATCTATATAAGTCTGTATTTAAAATTTGTATATGTAGTATACCAGTCTCTGGCAGCCATATCACAAGCTATGCTTAGTTTGGGGTCAGAGACCGTGAGTAAGATGTCCCCTAATATTTATAAAAAATAAAAGAATTACACGCAAAACTGAGTTAAAACAACGGCGATCATTAAAAAATCTAAATCAGTTCATACGGGGTTACACATTTAGAGATTCTAAAAGTTATAAGGTACTCTTATCGTCATCGTTTTAAAAACAGAGTTTCTACTCGTAAGTGCTATGCACTGCTCCAGCCACGAGCCGCATCGATATATTCCAGATTTGTTGGGTGCGATCTGAACGTGCGTGTGCAAGGCCCTGGAATATGTTGTGACATAGGATAGCATCGATATTCTTATACTACATTGGACGACAGAAAGACTGCTGAGACGCGGCTCTATCGCTGCAACGCACCCTTATCGACCGGCTCTTACATTCTACTCTGTATCCGGGCCGAATTGCATAGCAGGCGCTGACATACCCCGCTCTTGTCCATTTATATTGACATGCCTCGAGAAACATCCCACCTGTAGCTTTACAACTCTCGGCTCTATATCCGGATTCCTAAAGTCAAATGTTGAATGGCTTAACGTAGAAGATATTCAATCCTCTCGCATGACCGGCGTCGGACTCCCGACTATATGGAAATAGGGTAACGAGGGCCTGGTGACCCATATTGCGAATATGCATCACGAATATTGCATTCATATTGCAATACATGCATAGGTTGATGACGTGCTTTTAATATAAATGGAAATTTACTGATCTATATTCTAGTGTTCTGGAAGGACTTTGAGGTATCTTCAAGGTCAGAGTTTGATTTGTTTACTATTGAAGTAAGGCTCGCATCCGGTGCTTACTGAGAAACGGAACAATGCGACGTGACTTGAATATGCTTGAAGAGACTAGTCTATTCTATGGACTATGCTGTAGATACTATACCCGCAGAAGTCGTACGAAAGAACTTTCTTAAAATAAAAAACGATTCTTCAATATCAGATTAATTGCCATTACTCGCCATAAACTGCAATCCAGACCGCGCCTAATTTACACCTAAGTACAATGCTTATCAGTACTGTGTGAAAATAAGTATACCTACTCATATGTACCTACCAAGTCATGGTAGGAATTTGATCAAATATATTATGCTATTGTTTCAAAACATGAAATGTAACATACAAACACATCTCCGAACCAAAGCAAAAGCCCTTAATCGACTCCAAAGAACCCGAGCTCAAAGAAAATATTCAACAAACAATAAATCCAAAAGACAACGCGCGAAACTCCAAACAAACGCCTCGTAAATCCTCCAAATCCTAACAGCCTATCGACTGTCCAAACAATCTGTCTACTCAGACCTTCCACGTATGCCCCGCTTGCGACGTCAAGAAAAGTTAGGATATCCCTTAATTAGGGTTCCCGCTAAATAATGCCGATTTCGAGCAACGTTTGTTAAGCTTAAGAGCTAACCTCAGTAATCCCCGTCCTCACTAAAATACGGCCCAACGCGACATACAGAGAAAACCTACAGCTTCAAAATTGTGGCCTTAATCCGTCAAACGTATTTTGCCGCTTTAATGGGTTAAGTTGAGGGCGAAATTTTGTGCCGGGCTTGTGACTTGTTTTGAGTTTAAAGTGCGAGGACAAAGGGGAAAGTCTTACTACGGTCTCTATATCTCAGTCTGCACAGGCAGTCGGTCATATCTGTCATATTTGACTTCTAGAGCTGTTGGAGTTCGAGTTTTCATATAGCTTTGAACTCCCGTCCCATATCTATTTGCTCAAGCTTGTCATTTACTTTCTTAAGATATAATACTATAAACCAAGGAGAGTCCTAAACTTATCACCAAAAAGAATTCAACCTTAGCGACAATAACCATAATGACGAAACACGAAAAAAAGTTCTTTTAAAATGACTGGCAAGTGGCAAGACACCCGCAAACAATCAAATAAAAACATCACCCTCTTTAGAAAATCTCTGAAAACTCGGCCAAGGGCTGAAGTATCCGAAAGACAAGCATGAATTGCTATTTATGCCTCATAATCCTGGGATTGGGGCCTAAGTCCGGCCGCCACCCGTTGCTTAGCCGGCGTCATCAATCTTGCTCAAACCCGCATAATCACAGAAAATGTAACCGTGGATTAGACCTCCATTTTTAAGCTGGGAATAGCCACCACCCATAATACCACTCCACTTTAATAAATCAAAAAGGAAGATACTTCGCCGACTCCGACAAGAAGTGAATTATTTACGCAAAATGTCTGTTTGTCATTACTTCTTTTATCTATTTAAAAAAATGTGAATCGAAAAAATAATTTTCGATTGCTACATTAATTTACTAAAACATTTCTAAGGTCAATTTTAGGTGTGATGTAGAGCGAGTTACTAACATGATAAAACCTATTATATATGCCGATGTTTGTGTGAAAGATACATACAGTTATAGTCTGACCGTTTAACTGAGTCCTCGCCTGCGCGGGTACAGGGGCGCGGGGGTAGACGACAAAGGGGGACTGAGACAGGTGCGGGCGGTGGGCCCCACTCAGGCGAGGACTCAGTTAAACGGTCAGACTATAGTTCATACCTACAATTAATATGAATTAGACACATGTTTTCTTAGTCAACTAATCTGTCTTAAGAATCTCCCATCGGTTTTACTGGTGCGTTTTTGATAATCGTTAATTTAATAAATCTTCCTAGAAATTTTTTCTAAGTAAATTTATTAGGCTAACATGCTGTTTATTTAGGCTCGATCTGTGTCAAATATTTAACGTGAATCTCTTCGGAAATAATTTGTAGGCTAGCTCATAGCAGCTACTTATTAAACAGTCTAGAATAGGTAGGAGCAAATATTTGAGCCTGGATGTGTGTTTAGGAAATCAGTTTTCGCCTACCATGCTATGCCCGAAGCGTTGTTCTTGAGTTATAATAGAGAAATCGCGAACTTTGATTGAATTCTTGTGAATCGAACAAAGATTCCGGTTCCTAGAAATACTCCAAGGCAATT
The DNA here is from genome assembly GCA_964007245.1 of Hypomecis atomaria. Taxonomy (NCBI): domain Eukaryota; kingdom Metazoa; phylum Arthropoda; class Insecta; order Lepidoptera; family Geometridae; genus Hypomecis; species Hypomecis atomaria. Next base: position 16,713,239 of record OZ023291.1, read on the forward strand.
TTAACTTCTCGTTATAAAGGAGGGCGTTAAAATCTCTTGTTTACACAACTATAATCAAATTAAAGCATCTAAAGTCCAATATTTCAGAGCAAATCGTGAGCTAGTTGGGGTGTAGACGGTATCTCCAAAGGAATGTGCTAATAACGAGATCGAAAAACCGGGCCAAGATAAAGATGGGCCTCTGTAGGGTGAATTTTAATTAAATGCGTCTACGGACATTAATGGGATGAAACTGTACTTGGCCCTTTAATCGTGATTTGTTTGTCCTATCTTGGAGGGTCGAGGGATCAAATTGCGATGAGTTTTCCGGAGACGAATCGAAAGTCATCTTGTTACCGACTCGGGTGCCATGGCGATGCCCTTTGTCTCTCCAATCTGTCAAGGTGACAGGATGCAATGTTAACGAGCCGGATCCAATTAAATTACTGAAACATGAGGTTAACTCTGTGATGGAGGTTGATAATCTAGGTACTTGCACCTTATGTAAAGCGACCTATACCTAGCTACCTATATTAGTAGAATACGTATTATTTCCTCAGAGTGAATAACTACCCTAAGTTGATATAATCGACATAGTTTCCGTCCCTTTTTTGTCCATCACTGAGACAGGTGACATTTAATAGGTAATTGGCACATGATATTCTCTGAACTCCTAAAACGAGAAAAAATAACGTAGCATTTAGAGAAATGGCTTTTTTGTGACCATAAAAAAGCTTTGAACAAAAAACTTCTTTATTATCAAAATGGAAAGTTTAAAAAACACCTCAAAGTGAGATTAATATAAAATATTCAAGTAGCGGGTTTAAAGTGGTAGCTCCGGACCGCATTAAATTTGCACAGTGCTGGCCTAAAAAGTGGAACGTTTTTGATAAAACATCGTCGTTTCTATACGGGACCCTTAAAGGATTTCGAACAGTGTCTCTGGGGCACAATAAGCCTATTTCTTTTTGTTTTATCTTTCACTTCACTAGTGCCTAAAGAATGATAGTCGGGTCGAACTCGATCTTATTGTCTTGTGTTTATTTTGTGATAAACGATTAGGACTTGGGAAGCGGGTTTGCCGATCATCCGTCAGAATTTGAAGGTCTTTTGATTTTGTCGTATATATTTTCTGACTACCCAAGAGTAGAAGGCCTTTGCGATGTATTTTAGACACATTAGTGTGCTTCTTTTCGACATCACACTAGGTAGACTCGTAAGGGTGGTAGTTGCTCTAATTTTGAATAATATGAGTGGACTATCGGTACGGTACGCTCGATATCGCGCCAAATACCTACAGCTCTGATATACAGGGTTATTTCTAATCAATTAGCATTCTTTTAGGGGCTTATTCTATACATCAAAACTAACACCTTTTGTTCTGTGACTTTTATCAAAACTCAAAAAAAATGTGACTCCACCAACCCGCATTGGGCCAGCGTGAGGGATATGACCCAACCACCCTTCGTAGGTAGGCCTAGGCCTTGCAGTAGATTATTAAAAAGGCTGGTACAGTACAGTATTACGAGCAACCGATTTAGGCTTAGCCTACTCGGTTCCTCGTCTCTTATCTGTAAACTTACTTTACTCCACTTCTAAGCAAACATAATTTCCCTTTGTCTCTATCTTAGTCCCTCAGTTTATAGTATGAAAAACCTAAATAAGCTACATTCACCTGCAATGCAAACAGGGAAGTTCTAAGAGACAAAACAACTTACACTGTGCAAGCATCGTCGTAATCGTGCTGGTTCCAGCCCGGGGGGTTTCTTTATGAAAGAACCGCGCGGAATCTTGACACAGATTCCGTCTAGCTTGTTTGCTTTCACATATTTTTAGACTACTTATTTGAGCTTTCAGTGAGGAGCCACTTGAATGAAAACTGATGCGAAATGGAACGCAATAACATCGCTCTTAGTGAATTCTTGTGATTGAATCTGTTTTCAACTTTATTTTATCTTCAGTAAGGTAAATAAGAATGAGATTATGAGAGTAGATTCAGTACAAGAAAAGGGGAAGAGGCAAAGTAAGGTAAGTAAATTGAGACGAAGTAGGTAATGGTAATAGCCACTGGATCAAAGAATTTTCAAAAAATGTAGATCACGCATCGTCAAGCTTAGCTTAGGAGATCTTCGCCAAATCTAAAAGTTTGCTAGCCTGTAAAAAGTAAAAGGAAATTTCGTGGAACTTTCTGGATTAGGTTTGCCGATAACTTGCTCGAGATTGTGGAATCCTAAATCTATATGAAAACGCATGATCATAACCTTTTTAATACTTTGCCACAAAATACCTATCTATTAAGAAGTAGGTAAGTATTTATCTACTAGGTTACGAACCCAAGCTTTCGGAACTACGAAGCCAACTGAAAGAGAACAAATGATACAAGAAAGTTTTGAAGAAAATTATTTTCAGGCACTGAAATAATAAATCTGACTACCCTATTGAAATATAAAATATACTTCTCGAGTAAGTTTGTTTCACAAATATTATTTATTCATAACACCAAATGGTACCTAAACGATTTTATGATTAGATAGCAAACCCTCGCCGAGTCTATTCCCGCAAATGTTATGCATTATCAAAACCTTGCCAGTAAAACCGGCTCCGATATAATTGACTAATCCGATCACGTAAAGAACTTAAACCTAACACCGTTCCCAATTCGATGCGTTGCTAAATTTTTATTAGGGTGCCGAGTTACAAAGTGGCGTATTCTCACGTTGATACAAAAACCGATCGGCGGCGGAGCGGAGTCAGGGGGTTCTTATGGGGGAAAGTTGATAAAAACATTACATACTTTATTATTAAGTACTACGGGACTAATCGCGCACTCAAATTACGAGATAAATAAATACCTCGTCATCCCGACGTTTCAACCGAGTTGCATCGGTCGTGGTCACGGGTAGACCTATAATTTGAGTGCGCGATTAGTCCCGTAGTACATAATAATAATGTGTTCAAATCGCGAAAGTTTAAAAAGCAATTTTTTTTTCCATATAGGTTTGCATATGATTACATACTGCCTGATGTTGAGCAGACATTATAATTACGTTTTAAACATTATATACTTATTCTTATTTTACGGGACTTATCGCGCAAACAGTCTGCTTGTGACCACGAATTATGCAACTCAGTCATGTTAAGAAAAAGAGGTGTTTATTTATCATAAATATGTGATCGAATCGCGAAAGCTTAATTGACTCCGTTCCATATCTCCGTTCCAACTCGACGATTTTGCTTTCGTCTTTCCGGGTGCTAATTCTCCTTTACCTACAAATTACATTTTTTAACGAAACTTCTTACACAGGTTTTTTATAAGTAGATATTAATGTTTTTTTGTCTTCGGAGATTTTTGATGGAATAGAAAATTAGTAGTGAACCTAATTTGAACCCTCGCAGATTGTTAGCTGAGTTTACAAAAACTAGCGACCCGCCCCGGCTTCGCACAGGTGTATTATACACATAAACCTTCCTCTTGAGTCACTGTATCTATTTAAAAAAAAACATCAAATTCCTTTGCGTAGCTTTAATGATATAATCATACATAGGGACAGACAGAGCGGGAAGCGACTTTGTTTAATACTATGTAGTGATGCCCACTTCTTCTTATTTGCGATTCTTTCTGCACATTTGTTTAAATAAGTTCGAAAGTACCCCTTTCTTCCCGCCTGCGCTACGTCCGCGCTAGGCCCGTTTCCCAGGGGCGCGCTTAACCTATTTTCATTTCGCTCGTGTTTTTATTTTGGAGAACGTTTTGTCGGAGGCCTCCGTGGTTTTCAATTTACGGCTACAGTTCTATTTCGGAGTCTGTTGTTTCTTTATCTTCAAAGTGTGGATAGAAACCTTAGTTTTTCGTGTTATTTTTACCTGTTGTGGAACTTAGGATCAAAAGTTAGTCGCCTACGACATTCTATTGGCATTTAGGACGTGATATCTTGGGCCTATCTAGGTGTTGTATAATGTTTTGTGTAAAGGTCCTACTCCAAAAATAGTAGGTACTTATTTTATTTCGATATTCATAACAAGATAAATTAGAATATTTCATGTCTTCATTCAGGTACCTACCTAATGGATGCCTACGCTTACCGTTAAAACTAGGGGAAGCATTTAATTTTTTTTTAATTTTTACCCTCTTACTTTATACTATCTTAAACAGTACAAATCGCACAGTTACACAGTGTTTAAAGCGTTTTTAAATATTTTGTGGTATGACGGTTAGTTGTCTAGTTCTAGGTAGGTATCTATACATTGGTTATACCTACCTACACACTTGGTGTGTCGTAATTAAGAGGTATTTATCTTAAGTATTACCTATCTACTACAACAGAATTTACATTGTAGGTACTTAGTTCAAGTGTTATTATTAAGACTAACTTTTAATACGAGGCCGGAAGTCATAAAAAAATCAGCTATTCCATACAAAAAGTCCATAGTCTCTTGGCAAAATGTGTGGTTCAACTATTTTTTTTACAATTTCGGGTTGGCCCCGTAGTAAAAGTTGATCTTAACGATGAGTACAATGATATCCCAGAATAAATACGTAGTCTAGAGAAAAAACAGTATACATGGTAACTACTGAAATTCTATTGACTAATTTTCCTATAGTAGGTACCTCTACATCAATTGAATTTCAATGAAATTTCACGGTAAAGGGTTGGTCAGCTTTACAAATAATGTAATGAAGACGCGATGAATAAGCAGATGACGTCACGGAGCATGTAGCCCTCCCAGTGACGCACTAAGGAGCGACACGTGAGCGTGACTCGGCGTGACGTACAGTTTCCTGAACTTTGGATCTATTAATTTCATTGAGTTGGGTCGAGCTTTTGGCTGGAATAGACTTGTACTCGTCTTAGGTACGAGTTAAATGTTCGAGTTAGGTGTTACACATTTAAGTTTCGTTTCAAAGTTATTTATAAGAAAACAAGAAAAGTTTTAAAGATCACTTTTAACTCGGTCATAAAGGTAACTTTAGAAAGTATTTCTCTACATATTCTGTGACAACTTTTTCCTAATATTTACGATGGGAAATACTCGTACCTTGAAATCGCTAGTAAAATAATTAGCCTAATCCATTTATGTCGCCAAAAGTCAACAATTTTTTTATGAAAGAAATAAGTAGGTACCTAATCTTAGCGATGAGCACAATGTTTCGAGCAAATATCTACAGATCCACAGCCCCTGAGTGATGGAAGTAAAAAACATGTCCGAGCGCCGTCACACATACCTACCCGACTTCCATCACTTAGGGGCTGTGGATCTATAGATATTTGCTCGAAACATTGTGCTCATCGCAAAGATTATTAGGTGTATTAAATAATTGACAATGACCCGTCTTTTCGAACCTCGACCTCGTAATTAGTGCTTGTAACCGAGCACTTTGCATCGCGCTGCGTTGTAGTCGGCTTGCAATCACCTTACTATTAAATAAAAAGCCTGCCCACCACGTAGCTTGGGCAGGGTTTTGGCTCGGACACTTATTTATTTATTTATATTCGTTTATTGCACAATGCACTGTTACAACAAAAGTTCTTATAAACTAGAGTCTTAACTAAGTGACATTGACCCCGTGAGGGCGTCGCAATTTAAGGAGAGGTAACATTAGCTCTACTTACTAGATATTAATAGATATTAATCTTATTTTGCACGATTGTGACTCTATAGATATTTGCTCGAAGGTACAATGATATAAAATGTTTAATTTGCCTGTCGCGCTTCGCCGCGTCGTCCAGATAAACTCCCAGTGGAAAGAAAGGTATATCAATTAACATATAAGTAAGTAATTAGTCACTTAAAAGTTGGTCAGGTTTTTTTTTTTTTTTTATTCTATGTAGGTTTGCGTTTGATTACATACTGCCTGATGTTGAGCAGATATGCGGTCTAGGATGTAGCACGCTTACCTAGAAGATACCTATTTACTCGGGATTTGAAGACACCCACGTCGTGGTACTTTAGCGGGAAGACAGACCCAGGCAAAGCGTTCCACATTCTGGCTGTTCGTATGAGGAATGAGGACTCGAAACGCTTGGTTCTAACGCGCGGAATGTCCACCATAAAAGGGTGGCGCTTTGGTCGCGTCTGTCTAGCCGTACGATAGAAGAAAGGGGCAGGTGGGACCAGATTGTGCAACTCCTGAGCGCACTCCCCGAAGTGTATCCGATAAAAGGCCGACAAACACGCCACCTTACGTCGATGCTCAAGACTTTGCAGCTGCGACTTAGTCAAGGTGTCGTTGTCAATCAGCCTCCTGGCTCGCCTCTCAATCGACTCCAGAGCCTCCAGTTGATATTTGGCAGAGCCATCCCAAAGGTGAGAGCAGTATTCCATACAAGACCTGACTTGTGCTTTATAAAGACTAAGCAGTTGCTCAGGTGTGAAATACCGTCTCACCTTAGCGAGAACACCAAGTTTTTTGGAGGCTAATTGAGCTTTTGACTCTATATAAGAGCCAAAGTTAAGAGTCGATGAGAGTGAAACGCCCAGTAGTTCCAAGCTGTCAGTTACCGGAACGGAGACACCGCGGAAAGCGGGAGACAATTGAAAGGGTCTCTTTTTGGCCGAGAACAAACAGCCTTGAGTCTTCGTGGCATTAAACTTGACCAGGTTAGCATCGCCCCAGTCAGATACCGCCTCCAGACTCAAGTTGAGCCGTTCAACCATAGCCTCTCTGTGTGACTCGATCTGTGGCCCGCTGGTTCTTGCATCGGATGTGTAGCTCTCCACGACTGTACTGTCGTCTGCGTACCCAAACAAATAATGTAATGAAGACGCGGTGAATAAGCAGATTGACGTCACGGAGCATGTAGCCCTGCCAGGGACGCACTAAGGAGCGACACGTGAGCGTGACTTGGCGTGACGTACGCTTTCAGATCTTTGGATTTATTAATTTCATCGAGTCGAGTCAAGCTTTTGGTTGGAATAGACTTGTAAGAATTTATTGTTACATGTTTATCTCTAAGAAGTAAGACACGTACTCATACCTTTCCTAAGTGGTCAATATACTTAAATATGTTACACATTCAGGCATCACACGGTCTTATATTCCGTGGGTAAGTACCTATAATATGTAGATATAGGTACATCACTAAGCAATTGATGTTTATATAAATATGAGCTATGAAAAGTCCAAGAAAAAATACAAGGAGAATAATGTACCTACGGTAAGGAAACTACCGGTAACAAAATTTCAGATTTTGCTACATCACGAATATCCATCTTTATTTGTTTTGTTATTCAGAGTAGTTAAACTTTATTGGGTGCAAAAACCTGCTAAAGATAGCGTAGGTACCTACTTAGCTTTGTTGTGTTGTATTAGTTTATAAAAGAATAGCTATGTAACATTCTAGATTGTGTGTTACTGTTAATTTATAAGAATGGCTATGTAACTTTGTCTATGGATCTGTGTTATCTGAAAATAAAGTTTATATTCTTAGATTAATAATTAATTGGTCTCGCCCTACTAATATTATAAGCGCGAAAGTTTGTGAGTTAAGGATGTTTGTTATTCTTTCACGTAAAAACTACTGAACGGATTGAGATGAAACTTTACAATAAATAATGCATAAGGTAAACGCACGTAATTGCGGACGAGTCCCAGAACGCGGACGTTACTCGGTTTTTTAATTTTTGCAATTTTCCACGAAAGTTTAACTTAATCTTATGAATGAAAATAAATTCTTGGTTATATTTCAAAGTATTATACAAGAAAAACTGTACACGTAGTGTAATGGTGTCCAAACCAAATGATCTCAAAAGTGCGGTGTCGTAAAATTTTCGTTAATCTGTTAATTCAGTAGCTGAATTTGGTGTCTACCCTGTCATAAACTTCAGATCATTTCTTAGTTGTGCAATGTGATACGGTAAGTGTGCTATTTTATTACGATACTTAGATAAATTACCTAATATTATAACCTATAATCTAGACATAATCTTGTTGATTATTTATAATATTTGCGTATCCGCCTAATGGTACTCACAAAACCCGTACTTGTCCCAATGCACGGACAATAATCACATTTTTCGTCCGAGAAGTGGGACACACATCAGTTCTTTAAAACCCGTTGTACCAAAGGTTGGATCTCGACCTTATTGCCTTGAAATAAGTCTCATTTTTCCTTGCATGTAAGAACGTCGTTTTCAAAACCGTGAAAAAGCAATTATTATAATTCGGTTGCGTCTCATTCAAAGGAATTAAGAATTATTTTGGACTGGTTCAAACAATAGTCGTGTCCAATTTGCTTTAGTATTAAATGTTTAAACTGTTTTTTGTGCATGACAAAAACAATTGATCGATTTACAACATATATTTTAAACAATATTACATTGTGTTTTGAAGATTATCTTAAGTAAGATTTATTGTTCTCAGATTTTGATATTATGTTTTTATTTTTTATGAAATATTAAACTTTTGGTGTTTCATAGAAAATAATAAACATTTAATTTATCATAAATAGGTAGTAAAAAGTAAATAAGGACGTTCGTATGGGCCGCGTGGCTAGTCCTAGTATCAGAGTAAAAATCTCTCTCTTGATTGAGCCATTTTTTTTGTAAAAGTTTATTATTATATCGATACAATAATCAACTATAGTACTAAAAAATTGGGATTAAGATTATAATATAATAAAACAATTTGATTTTCTAAGTTACCACTGAATCTTCTCTCTTTGGAAAGCGTGTCTGCTATGTTATTGCCTGAACATGATCTGTGACTCTTTTCCCATCGCACTGTTTATTTGATAGAGTTTGAAATGTTGCATGACGCGCAGCGATTAATTTTGACCTTGTTATAGGTCTTCTGAGTTCATAGATAGTAGCAGCACTGTCAACTGTGAACATGATCATTTCTTTGGCCTCACTGTTTCCAGTAGCTGTTAGAAGCTCAGTTCATATAAAAGTTTGAGTTTTTTTGCAGCTAGCAAAAGGCCCATGGCTTCCGCTTGCAAAGTTTATGTTGTTTTACTCAGGGCAAGGGAGTCTCTTAGTCCAAGCTTGTTTTTTGCACTATCCGCGTATATGTTTCAAGATAGCAATATATCGTCAGATACATCGTTCTCTATGACTAGCTCATGCTTTTCTCTCTCGAGTTGTTTTCTAGCTATTGTAAAGGTTCCTCTTTATAGCTATTTAGAGTTTATTTCTAAAAGTTGCTATATCGGTATGCTTCAGGTTCGTGCTTCGGAATCAGAGTATTCATCAGTTGCCACGCGCCACTCATTGATTGTTTTAGAGATATTACTCGTATCAAGTATGATGTCGATAATTGATTCCCAAGATGTTACGAAAATAAACTCAGAGCCATGGTTTAGTAGATTTGAATAATGCCTGAAGATGGAGTCAAGTACGTCATTTCTAATCTCATTTGAATTGGGACATTCCCAGACAACACAGTGGGCGTTTGAGTCACACCCTACTTTAGTTTCTTGTTTTTTTCTTATACTGAAATCATTAATTCTTCGACCGCCAGATGTTGTGCCACTTCTACGATCTTCAAGTACGCCGTGCTCTAAAGGTAAATATACTACTGAGGTTGCCTTAGAGCTGGTATCCAATTTAACTACCGTGATTCATCATTACACAAATGTGTCACCTAAGGTGCCTTATACGGACCTGTTGTGGGACATAATTATAAAAAAGAACGTATTTTATTTTGCATGGGAACACTGATCACATTACCTTGGGGATCATTTAAGCCGATTATCTTGCCACGGACTAAATACGGTTCTTATACCAATGCTATTGTGCTAACTACCTAACGTTTCAACATTTTTTTTCATAATGTGATTTTTGTTTTGTTTGAAATATAATTTATTGCATGTGAACCATTGTTTCTTTGATTTAAGACACCTTGAATGGATTTAACTAAAATATTCTTTGATAATAGTAAGAAATAATACAATATAAAGGCAATTTAAATTCTAATGTAAAGCAAATAGAGTTCTAATTCGCATAGCGTCCGTGAATTAGGACGATTTGTAATAGATTTGGGTCGATTTTAAAGTTCATACAAATAATAATACGGTAGAAACGCTATTTAAACTCTAATGTGAAACAAATAGAGTTCAATTTCGTATAGCGTCCAGGAATTGGGACGACATTCCGCGCGTTAGGACAAATCGTCCGCGGTTTGGTACATTTGGGTATTTTTTTACATTTTGGGTATTAACTCCCATTACAGCTCAAACAAATTAGATAAAATTTAATTATTATAAAACTTAGATAAATGCCCTATATGGTCATATTCACTTTGTTGTTGTAAGTCTGTTAGTATCAGCGTAGTATTACTGCAAAGTCAGCAAAGTTCAAAAACGTCCGTACATTGGTACGTTTACCTTACATCAGAATAACACATAGGCTTAGGCTATACTTAATTTATTAAGATATTGCGTGAAACGAAGTTCGCCGGGTCAGCTAGTATTATTATAATACTAGATTTTGCCCGCGGTTTCGCCCGCATGATATTTCGATGCCCTACCTTACCACCCTTAATAAAGGGGATAGAAAAAAAAAAAAAAAACGATTTGACATTTGTTCGATTCGACAGTTCTCTTTTGACATTTCTTGGGGCGCATGCTAGAATAGCTCGCAGATGTCAGAATTATTCCTTCTTACTTGACGCTTATTGTTATAATTATTATGGAAAGTTTCATCTCAATCCGTTCAGTAGTGTTTGCGTGAAAGAGTAACAAACATCCATCCATCCATCCATCCATCCTTACAGACTTTCACGTTTATAATATTAGTAGGATAGTAGGACTAAATTTAGATACTTAGTAGGATTAAATTTATTAAAGTTGAACATAGATTTTTAATAAGAATGGTTGGAAGTGGCTTGCATTTAGCGTACCCTTGCGGTTTCATCAGTTCTCTCAAGTCTCACCTCATCGGTAGAAGACCTATGCTATAAGTAATTCACTTAATTAAAGATATATCATAGACTTGCTCAAAATTTGCAAAAGGTATTGCAAGCTCCAATACTGGCAACGTTCCCGTGCCAATTACGGGCCGTTAGTGGAGCACCGACATTCTGAATGGATCACAATTAAACCCTCCCGGCTATTTCTTCAAAGGGGACTGTTTTAATTTAAATCTCGTCCCTCTGACTACAATCCCGTTTTGGCTCTCATTTCAACTTAACTCTATTTATAATTTTCGGTAAATATAGATTTAGGGTTTTGTAGTGAGCGAAATAGAGGACCCACTGTCATCATGTGGAATTTAGGTAGCTCTTAAACCAGTTTCGTGCCCATTATAAAACTTATTATGGGTGTTCTATACAATATTAACTATTTTGAGACAATAAATAAAATAATAAAAACGAAATGGTCTAACTCTGAAAAAACAGAAAAATACAGTTAAGAAGCTTTCTAAAAATACCGTTAAGAAGCTCATAAAATGTAGTAATAAATTCAGTAGTTAAATCATTTCAATCTATAATTTAATGACTTGGTAATCGGTTGAAAGACTACGTCCCACCGCTTTGACAAAATTTCAAAGCCCCTTAATTCCTTAACCATTCATTATATTAAAAAAATATTACACGCACACAGGCACAAGTATCAAGGACATGTATAGGTAGAACATACTCAAATATTACCGAACTCAAAAACATCTATTTTTTACCTGTCCGCTTGACATGGAATGCCCCATTTGTTGATACTCGTATAGCGGCAACAGAAATACGTCATCTGTGAAAATTTCAACGATCTAGCTATTATGGTCCATGAGATGCAGTCTGGTGACAGACAGACGGACAGCGGAGCCTTAATAATAGGGTCCTGTTTTTACCTTTTGGGTACGAAACCCTAAAAATTGATATAAAGGCAAGCACAATCGGCATGCAGAATCGTCTCGCTTAAAACTTCAAGACACACTAGGGCACACTAGGTATATTATTCGTCATTATGAAAGTATACTCCTAATCCGTTACAAAGTACCTATCTACCATTCAATATCCCTATTTCTATTCTATCCCTACGTTATCCGATAAATACCTACTTGCAAGTATCCCCATTGCTCACTCAAGCAGATATTCTAAATTAGGGTGTCCAGCTTTTGAAAACCACATCACCGATTATAAGCCCGAGGATAATCAGACTCGGTTTTTGTCGAACTTTGGGAATGTGGTGTAAATCAAAGAGAAGGGTAATATCGTCCCTCGGACAATGGCCGACGCTTCTCGGACGATTAAAATCCAGTCACCGTATTAATTGAACTCTAGCTGGATTATGGAACGTGCCCTGAATGTCCCGTAACCCCGTGGCCACACGTGGCCTGAAAAAAGCAAAAAAAAAAATACTGAGCCTGGTATTTTGACGAAATTGAAGAGCCCTCTGCCTCCCCTCTCACGAAAGAGTCTCTCAGTAGCATAGGTAGCTGCGTTCCACATGATATCAAAATTATTGGAGAGACAGTAACTTCACTCTAGAACTCTAAAAGAAAAAGAAAACGTTTTTAAGGAACTATATCTGGAGAAAACCTGTATTTAAATAATGTTTCTAATTTAATCCAAATATTTAAGAGCGGTTTTAGAGATCAGAAAAGAGAGCTCAAAGATTAGATGTAAAATGATATAAAATAAGATATAAAACTAAAACCTATACTTATTATACCTAAAAACAATTGTCCCACTCAGGCCTGCAACCAGGAACAGGTAAAAATGCCAGTGACTCTAATTTAACGTTCCTTCATAAGCAGACTCACTATTAGGACAGTAGGTAATTTTTAACTGCAGCGGACATAAAATGGCCGGCCCAAACACCCAGTCTGTCGAGTTGTTGACCCCACTGAAAAACTCGCATCAGTCAAAGAAAAACACAAACCAACGGAATCCCACGAAACAAATTCAATTACAAAAACAAACATTTCACCCTAGAAACATTCTAAAACACTTTAACGTTATTATCCCGAGACATCAAGTCACATTAAATTCTTTATTCATTTCATTTCTGCGGGGCCACGGGACCGCGGGGCTCAGCCGGTATTCCTGCAATGTCTTTGATCTAAGTCAAACAAGAAAAAAAATAAACGAAAATGCACTTCAACTGTCTTCATAAAGGGGGAAAAATATAATTTATTCACGAGATAATTTTCTGCTCCCTTTTAAGGATAGACGGTTTGAAGTGGAGGAACGAATGAATGTTTGCTCTGAGCCAGGCTTAGGACTATCTCCCATGGAAGACTGTCTTTGTCTCGTCTATTCAACTACGTTTTCTCATGTTCTGAGAAATAAGATTGCCGAGGTAATTGGACGGAATGCACGGTTGTTCCTTTCACGTTTTACATTTCTTTTAAATCTTGCTATTTAGTTGTAAAGAGCAAACGTAGAAATTGCAAGTCGCAGCAGAAAGTAGGTACGTTAGCTGTTGTGAAATGGGAAAAGCTTCTGGTAAAATAGTTTCTTTCACGGTAACGTGAATTGTGTGAATGTAATGAGACTTTTTTCATTGTTTTCTTAAAGCCGCCATCTGAGTAACAAAGTTTGTGTACCTACCTAATAATACAAATCATCATCACCAATTTATCATTCAAAATTAACTCTAGGTACTACTTACACCATGAAAGCACCATGAAAGCCATGGTGGTCTAGTGGTAGTTACATCCGCCTCACAATCATGAGGTCGTGGGTTCAAATCCCGGTCCCGTACCATAAACTTTTTTGGAATTTATGTACGGAATTTCACACCACTGGCTTTTCAGTGAAGGAAAACATCGTGATCGTGCATACGTCCGTAGAAGAAATTTGATGGCGTATGTGAATCCACCAAAACGCACTGGGCCAGCATGGTGAATATGTCCCAATCACCCTTCGTGCGTAGGCCTACGTCCTGCATTGGACTATTAAAAAGCTGGTACATTACAGTAGTACTATTCTTATTCTTATTCGACGTGGGGGCGATAAGTCCTGCACTGACGTCCCGCATGGGGTGTTTTGTGCATTTCCCCCTCCAGCGTCTACCCGAGCCAGCCCAGCTCCTTAAAGTAACGGAGCGTGGCTCTGGGCCGCTGGCATAACTGCTCCAGTAGCTTAGATGGTGAATAAGATGATGGCGATGTGGATGACAAAGCTAAAGATAATGCCAATGCAGAAGCGTCATGCAACCCGTTAGCTATTCTAGTGTCTTCTGTGGCTTTGCAATGCCACAGAACATGCTCTACAGTTTCGTTTTCTTCCAAACAGCCACGACAAAGTGGGCTGTCAGTGGCTCCCAGTTTATACAGATGACTATTCAAGTTGCAGTGACCAGTTATGAGGCCTACCATAAGTCGGAGATCTTGTCGCTGCAACTTCAATAGGTCGTTCGTGATGTTTTTATTCAGGGTTGGAAAAACAGCCTTAGAATGCTTGCAATCCTCCCTTTTGTTCCACATATTCTGTTGTTCTTTTTCAGTGTGACGGCGCAACAATTCACGCACTTCCACCGCTGTTGGCTTACAGTGTATTGTTGCCCCGTCCCTAACCTGTTTTCTCGTACCCTCTTTGGCAAGGGTGTCGGCTATGTTGTTACCCGTACATGAACCGTGACTCTTTGTCCATCGCACGATGATTCTATGCTTACTTGATAGAGTTTGGAGTGTTGTATGACACTCAGCAATGACTCTAGACCTTGTTACAGCAGTACAGTAGTACTACTTATACTGTCACAGACCTAGCTCGATAACTTAAGAGAATTTAGGGGGCACGTGCGGGCCTTACCCACCCTGAAACTTCTTTGCCAACCCCAGAAAACGTGAAGTCAATACATTATAATTATTTTTCTGAGGTGGACGGAAACAGGCAGCTGCCCCATATAGAAAAACTCTATCTACAATGATGCTGCGGCAAAATGTAAAATCGACAGCAAACAATTGTTATAAACTAAAGATTATTTATCAATAGTCTTGACGACGGTCAGACAAGTTCAATCCTATCGAAGATCACTCCGCCAGGCAGCAAATTAACCAAAATTGTTTATCGACAGTTATCAATAATTCAGCTCCTTGAACAAGGGAATAGTTTCATCTATTTATAAGTTTACCGCTACTACTGAATTTCTAAGACATTTAGAGCCGAGTTCACCAACACATGTTTTAGTTAAAAGTGTGATTACTGTATTTGAATAACAGCAAACATTTCGTAAACATGCCGTTTAAGATTTAACCAACGGTTAGTAAATTAAACATAGACTGCCTTACCACAAAAGATTTAAACATGCTTTAAACACTGTTTAGCCGTGAAATTTGTACTGTTAAACTTTATCTAAAGCGTGCGAAAAGCGATACAGTAAACATACGTTTAACAAACAAGCGCTGGTGAACTCGAGTCTTATAACATATCACTGGGATTATTGCGACATTTTTATTACGGAAACATATCTGAAAGTAGGTATGATTACCTAAGTAGTAAGATAAAAATAATAAATCTTTCTTTACTATCATCAAATGAATATTTAGCAGTGTGTGATATTCATCTTGCCAAATATTTGCTAATATAATTTTAATCGTAATTCAAGTAGAAGTGGGCTGCTGGGCACATAGTACCTACCAAGTCATGAAATATAAATAGGTATAATATAGCTAAATTTATATAGCAAAACAGTTATTAGACCAATTCTGATGTACGGCTGTGAAGCTTGGACGCTAACACAAAAGGAAGAAACCAAACTGTTGGTGAGGGAGCGCAAAATATTAAGGAAAATTCTGGGGCCGACCAGGCGGGAAGATGGAAGTTGGAGGATCCGGAAAAACCGTGAAATTGAAGAGCTAGTGGCGGAGCCCAATATTATTGGTGAAATTAAATCCCACAGACTCCGTTGGCTCGGACATCTGGAACGGATGGGAGAGGATCGTGCCGTTAAGAAGGCTTATTTGGGCATGCCGGAAGGGCGAAGACCTGTTGGACGTCCCAAGTATAGATGGAGAGATAAAGTGGCCGAAGACCTGCTGGAGATTGGGGTGAAAGATTGGCACCTACTCGCGCAGAATAGAGACAGATGGCGGACCTTGGTATCGGAGGCCAAGACCCACTTTGGGTCGCTGTGCCAACAAAGATAGATAGATAGCTAAATTTAATAGACCTATAAAGTAAAGTTATCTGATAAAAACCACGTACCTACCGGCAAGCACAGCATTAGTCGTCCACTGGTCGACTATGGTCAATGGTAGTGGACAAACAATTTCATAGCACTGCTTAGTACTTTGGCTGCAGTAGAAATGGGTATCTACATTTTAAACTCAATAAAGATGAATAAAAATAGCCGATCTCGCATATTATCAAACATATCTTTTGTTATACTGCTTAGCTTAGCCAAATAGAAAATTCTTGCGAGAAACGCTGGCATAGCAGAGGATATCGATTTGACATAATTCATCCGTCAGACATAGGACGTCCACTGCTGGACACATGCTTCCCTATGGATCTCCAATACGACTGGTTGGAAGCGGCTTCCATCCAGTGCGATGCTGCCTGCGCTTTTGATGAAATCATCTGTCCACCTCTGGGGTAGGCGTCCTAAGCTGAGCTTGCCAGTACGTGGTTTCCGCTCGAGAACTTTTCAATCCCATCGGTCATCAGTCCTCCGTGGCTATATGCCAATCCGTTTTTAAACTGACGTCGTATGTAAACGGCGGAATCATACAAATTCAATGCGCAATATCTATCAGCCGTAAGACAATTCAATTCAATTATTTATTGCAACATAATTATGTAATTTTTACATGTGGTTCTTAGATAACAATGTTATAATATTGTCAAATACATATGATCCTTTAAGCGTATGGTAAATTATTAATTACATTGGGAAGGCTCATTGCTAAATTATCATTACAAAATTAAAAATAAATTGTTCAAAATCAAAAACAAATTATCACAAAATTTAAATTAAATTATCATTGTCATTGCAAAATTACAAGGTCGGTCACACTAAAATTATAATTTATTAGGAAAGAAGAGGACGTTTCCAATAAGGTCGGCTGGAAATGGTCTGCATAAGTATAACGTCGGCATAATGCTACGAGTATTACAATATTCTTGTGCAAGTTTACCCTCACCAGCTCTCAATAAAGATTAGCAGCTATAACTCCGGCGACTTGGAGTGATCTGAAGAGCCTCGTTAACAATTAACCTGTATTGAGAACTTCTAAATTAATCAAGCTCAAGACTTGTTTGTTTCTCTTCGTAGAACTCAAGATGCAATGTGAAAGTTTAACTAGGTATTCGTTAGGTATGACTTGATCTTATTTAAGTTATCGATTTTATAAAGTTACTTAGTAAAAGGTCGTGATAACTATTAGAGTTTGTCTGGAAGAAACCGCTTTTAGCGATAAGACCGCCTTATGTACCTTTCTTCTGTCGGTTTTTAGGGTTCCGTACCCATAGGGAAAAACGGGACCCTATTTCTAAGACTTCGATGTCCGTCTGTCCGTCTGTCACCGGGCTGTACCTATCTCATGAACCATGATAGCTAGGCAGCTGAAATTTTCACAGATGACGTATTTCTGTTGCCGCTATAACAACAAATACTAAAAATAAAATAAAATAAATATTTAAGGGGGGCTCCCGTACAACAAACCTGATTTTTTTTGACGTTTTTCGCTCTATATTAATAATGGTAATAGGTAGATGCTTGAAATTTTCACAGAATATTTAGTTTTATATTAACTTCAATAATAAATAATAAAATTAAAATAAAGTAAATATTTAAGGGCTCCTATGGCTCCTATACACGAAGGGTTCCGTAGGTACCCCTACGGAACCCTTCGTCCGCGAGTCCTACTCATACTTGGCCAATTGTTTTCTTCACCTGTTATGTTTTTATTTCTTGTGGTGTCAATGTGTTCTTGTATTGTATTGTATCTAATGAATAATTTGTGGTTTTGGTTTTAATATTTTGAGAGAAACGGAACGAGAACAGAACAAGTAACTTCAAATCTGAGACCAAATAAACTAATCTTTTTTTATTTAGTCTGAGCATCAAATATTCGAGAACGAAATTGTTAAATACTGTAAATTACGAAATGTAAAAGATAAAATGGAAATATTTTCTTTTTTTGAAGTGAAACTTGTAATGGGACTTCTATCAAGGTTGCTTGAAACGTTTAACGCTACCATGGAGGGGGAATGAAAGCACTGTTGCGTCGAAGTTTCACTTCTTTCGCGCGGAGAGACTCCACTTGCCCTTTTTTAGGGTTCCGTACCCAAAGGGTAAAAACGGGACCCTATTACTTAGACTCCGCAGTCCGTCTGTACGTATGTCCGTCTGTCACCAGGCTGTATCTCATAAACCGTTATAGCTAGAAAGCTGAAATTTGCACAGATGATATATTTCTGTTGCCGCTATTACAACAAATAGAAGAATAAAATTAATATTTAAGGGCTCCCATACAACAAACCTGAATTTTTAACCGTTTTTCGCTCAATATTAATAATGGTTACAGGTAGATGCTTGAAATATTCACAGAATGTTTAATTCTATATACAATTCAATTATATATACATAATTAAATTAAAATAAAATAAAAATTTAAGGGGACACCCATACAGTACGGAAAGGGTTCCGTACTGTATGGCCACCCAGGGGGGTGCGCGAGTCCTACTCGTACTTGGCCGATTTTTATTTTGTATTTAGTCCGAATAGTAATATTTTTAGTCTTTACAAAAATTCCGTTAAAATTGTATTCAAAGCTTTTCCATATTTCCGTCTCATCGTCCTCCCGAATTATTTACCTTTATTTCCGGGAATATTATCCCCACTCGAATATTATAATATAGTCCATTCAAAAAGCACAAAATCATTCCCATTTAGCGAATTCGCATCAATGCTCTTTGAATCGAACGAGGTTCCCTTGTAAAATCGCAAAAGTTTTGAAACACTCTTCATTAGGGAATTTCCTTTCCGTGAAAGGGCCTGGGTGGCGCAATAAATGAAAATATATTATGCCGTTTTCCAAGTTGATCATTAAAATAATGAGGCAGGGCGTTTGAACTTGTGATATTTAGACGATGCAATTGATGTTTGTGTTAACTTCGCCGATTTCAATTAATTAGTACCGAATTGGTTTACTGAGGAAAGTTAATATTAACATATTTGTCGAGGTTGCTATATCTATAGGTCCCAAATTGTTGGGAAAATTTAAACTCTATTAGGTATACAGGGTTACTCAGAAAGGGTGTACTAACCTGAACTGAAAGAGTGATTTAGACCATCATTATGAACAACTTTTACTAAGGGGCCCGAAAAAATGTGTGGAAAAAAGTGGACTCCACTTGCATTTTTCCACTCCGCGCGGAAGAAGTGAAACTTCGACGCAACAGTGCTTTCATACCCCCTCCATGGTAGCGTTTAACGTTTAACGCAACCTTGTTGGAAGTCGCATTATAAGTCTCACTTCAAAAATAGAAAATAAAAATCAGCTGTTCTATACAGAATTGCAACTCGCAATCTACAAAATATATTAAATTAGTTTTTTAACAAACTCTGGGTTGAACCCACAGTGAAAGTTGTTTATAATAAAGGTAGGTATGAATGACCACCTTGCGGCTTAGTACACTTGTCGAGTAACCTAAGGCTTCGGAACAGTATCACACATCCTATACTAAGCGCCACACAAATCGGCGGATGGGAAGTTATGCGCAGAACGCTGCGCAAAAGCCGAAATATAGGTGCGCGGGAGCCAGAGAGACGAGACGCGGGGCATACCCGCCCGCCAACCTCATGCCTCTCGCGCGCTCCCTACGCCCGTGCTCAACACTTCGCCACTTGTGTCGGTATTGTGCACACATGCGCAATAATTAGCGAATCACGGCGAAGTGTCATCTGCCTCACTCACTTCACTTCCGCCGATTTGTGTGGCGCTTAGTATTATAGGCATGATGACTAAAAAATATGTAGGTAATTAGTCCGTCAGATTGCGTCAGATAGACTATCCAAAATATTAGACACGTTTTTTCTTTCGTCAATTGATGAAGATACAGCCCGTCAAAGTTCCGCGTGACGTCACAAGTGCCATACAAATATATAGACTTCTGTAAGAGAGGTGACGTCTCCACCCCCACTCCCAAATTTGACAAGGTTTACCTTTGTCATTTATTGTTTGATTAACAAAAGAAAAAATACGTGTCTAATATTTTTTGATAATCCAACTCACGGACTAATTATAATGTTTTTTTTTTCCCAGTCATCATGCCTATTACTAATATTTGCATGAAGTCATGAGACTGAAACAACTAGAAATAGCTCATTACATTTATTATTCTAAAAAAAGCAAAATACACATAAAGTGATGACGGTATTATCATTTTTCCTTATTATTAGTACCCAGCGAGTACATAAATAGAATAATAATATAATTATTACCTATACCGATATACCTACAATGGGGTTATGGTTGTATTGTATCAAATAAACCATATCTAATACAATATAATACGTGTACTTTTATTTTGGCACAACAATTGCGTATCTTTAAAAGCCCTCGAACACGTATCAATTTGGTTAGAGCCAACCGCCAAAACGATTGTTACAACCAGTGGCGTAGCGTGCCTTGGCGGGGCCCCGTATAAAATTTTCTTCGGGGGCCCCTATGAATTACTTTTTTTACTTTTGTAATTTCTAAAATAAACAAAAATATAGGAAGGTTTTATTAATTTTTGCTTGCGCACGTCGGTCGCAATTGATACGGCGGTAGCTGTGCCCCCGGTTACAACATTATTATTGTACTGGTTGGAGGCGGTCGGATCCTACCAGGCAACTGTACAACGGGTCATTGTTGGGACACAAAAAAATTTGGTTGGCTTGGACCAAATCGGACCGTGTATGACGGCTTTAAACTTATGCATGTAGAAGATAGCTGATAAATAATCTAGGTCATAACGTTCTTGAATCGAGATCACAGCTCAGCAAGCACAGCGTAGGATCACCCAAAAGGTGTACAGACAATTAGATGAAGACTGTAAGGAAGGTAGATTCAAATCGCTTCCAAAAATGCATACGTAAATGACATCCATGACTCATCATCTCAGCTGTAAAATGCTCATTGCTGGACAATTTCTGCCGTAATAGATTTAACATGTTTTTATTTAAATACTGAAAAAGCAACCATACCTAAATTGAAAATTATTGTATTTAAAAAGCCTGGAGTTTCGAGCTGCGCACATAAAATTTAACTCCTATTACACATGTTATAGGAGCTAAATATCCTTGCTACAGTTAAAGCTGCGTACTAGGAGATTTAACTCCTATTTACTTCGCAATAAAACTTAAATTTCCTTGTGCGCACCTTTACCTGTATAAGCAATTTTAACAATGATAACAAAACCACTTACAATAAAATGCAAGTAAAAATATAACTGAGATAAAACTGTAAAACAAAACATATAATTTAGACAACAGCAAAGCTACATTAAAATTAAAATACAAGGTGTTCGGTTATACTGGATTTCAAATGAGGTGTATTCATGCTCCACATAATAAACAACTTTTACTATGGGATTAACTGCAAATTTACGAACAAATTAACTATTTCATACAAAATATATTTCATGGCCCAGTGCGGGTTGTCGGATTTACGTCACGAATGTCACGATGCTTCCCTTCACCGAAAAGCCAGTGGTGTGAAATTGCGTACATAAATTCCAAGGAATTCATTGGTACGGGACCAGTTTTTGAACCCACAACCACACGATTGTAAAGCGTCATTACCAATAGACCAAAACGGCTTATTTTTTTTTTTTGTGGTTGATATGGCCCCATCAACCTACATCCAAAACAAACTACAACCTACATGCAAAATCCTTCTTTATATTCTTCATACATCCGAACATCATGTATTTAATTAGTAACAGTTACATTTATTTCAATTTACAATAAATTGACATGTTTAGAATTGTAAAATATCTAATTAAGTAGCTAACCTACTAGAACATTTTAGTACCTTAGAAGTACTTAGTTTTAAAATGTCAATTCAAATTTTAAAATATGTATACAATTGTATACCATGTGCATACAATTCACACCACCATCATCGTAAATGCCTAGTTTTAATTATTTTTCAAAATATTTCTCAATATAATCAAAAGACCATACGAAATATACAATCACACAACATACAAATTTTATTATTCAAAGACAACATCTTTCATCATTACGAGCAACTTTCACGGCGGGACCAAGCCTAAAATGACGATCTAAATATTCGGGCTAATATCTACAGAGCCACAGTCCCTAGGTGAAATTAGTAAGAAACTATCCGAGCGCCGTCATACATATCGACTTAGATAGTGACATTAAATAATTCATAATGACCCGTTTTTTCGAATCTCGACGTTATGTCACCTAATTAGTGCTTGTGACGGAGCACTTTAGCATCGCGCGGCGTTGTAGTCGGTTTGCAATCGCCTTACGACTAACTAAAAAGCCTGCCCACTACATAGCTTGGGCAGAGTTTTGCCTCGGACACTTTTTTGCACGATTGTGACTCTAAGATATTTGCTCAAAGATCTAAATATATTTATCTTTGAGAGTGAATGACATTTTTACTAAAAAAAAAAAGTATATCGATTCGATTTTGATATTTACTAGTTACGAAAAATATCGAGATTCGGTATCCTTGGCGAAAGTTGTTCGTAATGAGTCAACAAGATTCACATAGTACCACATTTTTAAACACTGAAAACTATAATTAAATATAAACATAGCTACACTTTGAAAGTATTTTCTCACTAAATATCATTAAGTATTTTTCTCCAAATTGGATTAGGAAGATTCAATTTTAAATTCATTACAGTTCCAATAAATCTAAATCGATTTCTATCGCCTAACGATATCTCCAATCACTTATTGGACCATAACCATGATCTTTTAGCGCGCATCTCAATCAGATTGCTTTGACTTTTTATCTCGCTCTGACAGCTTGAGAAAAAGTGAGACAAACGCGACTTAGGTTCGCGGTAGGAACTCATAATATAGGCCCTGCAAGGCTATCATACGAACCACAACATAAATGATCGACGTCTGAAAATGAGACAGATATATATGTCGTAGGAAGATTTGACAATCCGTTTTTTTGCAAAATTCCTAGGATTTTTGCAAAAACACGGATAATTAATTAATAGACATTGGCTATGATATTTCTCTATCTTCCTGAAAAAAAAAAAGAATTTTTGGATAAATACAAGTTGCTTCAGTAAGATTCGATGAGTTTTTCCAATTTTAAGATTGAATACTTTTTTCAGTAAGATAGAGAAATATCATAGCCAACGTCAAATTATCCGTGTTTTTGCAAAATTCCTAGGCTTTTGCAAGAAAAACGAATTATCAAATCTTCCTACGCCATATACTTCGTCTCGATAAAATTATAACACAGGGCGCATGCTAGCCGTCCTGACCCCTGATTCTGTATCGTATTTAAGTTCCGTTACATGCTTTAAGAAATCTATGTGATATTGTCGAAGAACGCCGATAACAAAAAAAAGTTCGTATAGACCGGGTGACTAGCCCTTGTCAGTTTTTAAGCCGCATGAAGGCTTCTGACATGGCTAAACGTTTAAAACCACCGGGACCTACAATTTAACGTGTCATCCGAGCCACGGTAGCGCTCAGATAGAAATGCCACCCGAAATGCCGCTGATGATTTAAACATAAGTACAGAATATCGTAACTTGATAATATAACATAGTTTAACTTGACACAATATAATGTAACTAAAGAAACCATATACAGAGAATCTAGGTCCCTGGCCTGGATAATTATTCATAATTATATTTCCTACAGTATTGTGCATTATCGTTGCGTTAATTTGACATTAAAATACACTCGACCCTACGTTATAACATTTACATTATTAGGCCGACATTCTAAGACCGTGCTCACGATAATTCGGCAGTTTACACAGATTTATGAACACATAGATTTTTGATTATTTTCAGCTAGAGGGGCAGGAAATAGATATTGAATGCTGTGAGTAGGTAGTTCCAATGTATGCTTATTTTAATACTATAATAGGCCCTATTAAGAAGACGCCATCGTAATTATAATAACAATTTAGAATTTTTCTTTTTTACTTTAGGCATTCGACAGAGAGAACACTTTTTACGTTGCTATTAAATTTACGATGGCGCCTTCATAATTATAATTGCTAAATAAATCAATAAATAAATAAACATACAAATGACGTTATGAACAACTTTTGCTATGGGGCCAACTGGAAATCGCGATAAAATCATTTAAGATTGGATGTCGGAGGCAAAGTGTATACCTAAAACATCTTTCTTGTTTGGGTTGGCCCCATAGTAAAATATTCACAACGATGGTCGGAAACACCCAATTTCGGATTTGTACGCCCTTCTAAATAATAATATTGTTGTATGGTATTGATTTGCTTTCAGTTTTGTTTTCTTTTAAACTGAACAAAAATCTGATGACCGATGGGGTCGAAAAGTTCTCGAGTGGAAACCACGTACCGGCAAGCGCAGCGTAGGACGTCCACTCACAAGGTGGACGTATGACCTCATTAAGACCGCAGGATCGTGCTGGATGCAAGCCGCTTCCAACCGGTCTTATTGGAGATCCATATATCCTATGGATCTCCAGCAGTGGACTTCTTATGGCTGATGGATGGAACAAAAATCTATGAGTTTGTAAATCTATGTTCATAGTACAGCTCGCCACATTAGTCTTTTACCTACCATAGTTTGGACCATCAACATTTCATAACTAGCATCCTATTCTTTTGAACTATTTATTTGGACGAATACAATAATTATGTATATTTTACTAGTATACCATGTACTTTGTACATTTCCCCACTAGCAATCCTAAGTAGTCTACCAAATACTAAATAGTACTACATAAACTACTGAAAATTTACTATACTCATCTATGAGGCCCGATTTTAAAGGAGCCATCGTAAGTTTAATGGCAACGTACAATAGTGTTCTCTCTATTAAATGCATATAGTGAAAAAGAAACACGTCTACTCTAAATTGCTATTATAATTACGATGGCGCATCTAAAATTGGGCCTATTTAGTACATATTTTTATAACTATAAATGACCAGTTAGATTTTTTTCTAGTAGTAAAACTACTGGGAACAAAATTCCCAGCATGTCAAATATGGGAAGGATATTTTCAGTAATTATATTTAACTATTTGGTAGTAATCTACAGGGCATTCATAAATTTATCTAGGTACCTTAAACTAGACACAGTATGCGGACATTCCGTTATGAAACGCTGCGCTGGTTCACTTTTCTCTTTACAGTTTGCAGTGATCAGGCACACTATGCTGAATATGGGTTGTCCGTTATGATGGGTATAGACCAATCACACAAGTTGGCGGGTGTGAAGTTAGCTACAAGTTTCGCAATAGGCTAGTTGGCATTTTTAGGGTTCCGTACCCAAAGGGAAAAACGGGACCCTATTACTAAGACTTCGATGTCCGTCTGTCTGTCTGTCTGTCCGTCTGTCACCGGGCTGTATCTCATGAACCATGATAGCTAGGCAGCTGAAATTTTCACACATGATGTATTTCGGTTGCCGATATAACAACAAATACTAAAAATAAATATTTAAGGGGGGCTCCCATACAACAAACCTGAACTTTTAGACGTTTTTCGCTCTATATTAAAAATGGTACCAGGTAGATGCTTGAAATTTTCACAGAATATTGAGTTTTATATTCCCTGCAATAATAAATAATAAAATAAAATAAATATTTAAGGGGGGCTCCCATACAAGTACGGAACCCTCCGTGCGCGAGTCCGACTCGTACTTGGCCGATTATTTGATGTCATTTTATAACAGCTAACCGCAAACAGAACCGATTAACGAAAACAAAAATAAAAACAACTCAGACATAAAGAAGTTACAAACATATTTATTTTCTTGCTAGACAAAGAGCGCGCTATGCTATAGCAGACTATGACGTCACGGCCCGTGTCATACATTCGCCATGCTACCTATGTTATGCTTTGTGGGAAAGGGACAAGGCATCCCCTATTTATCCCTACCAAAATCTTTACAATTTTATATCTTTAAAATTGATTAGCCAATAATTTTTTACAATTTTATATCTTTAAAATTGATTACCCTATAATTTTTGTGTTTCTGAATAATTAAATTAACTACAAAATTCACCAATCCCAATACTTTTAATTAATTCAATACCAGTCAACTACCCTATAGCCAATCCTGACTGAAGCTCACATAAAGTTGCTCGTTGATTGGGTTTCACGTAGCTTGAAGCTTACTTCACATCCATCAACTTGTGTGAATTAAATTGACTGACATTGATTGACTGATTGGATTTTCTGCAACGAAACTTCCGTCTAGTGTCTCTAATTTGTTTTTTTTTTAATCAGTGGCAAAAGAGGTCCTAGAGTTTAAGAATTAGAGTCGTAATGGAAGAAGCCCAATAAAAGAGTAAATAACTATTTCATCTATAGAGTATGCTAGTAGCTAGCTCGTAAGCCAAGAAGACCTATGAAAGGCAAATGAAATACATAACTTGACACTACTACACTTAATGTTCACAGGCAGAGCAAGCAGAACCGTTTACATCTCTTTGATGTATTATCTGTGTATCATATAATATTAGCAATGTTTGTTTATATTGAAATATTTGCGTCCCATTGACGGCTCGCTAGCCGAGCAAACAAAGTGCAAGCCAGTCGGAGCATCTGTCGTCCACATCCTCTCTGGTAATATCAAAATAACACTGTTGCAATGTTCGCCTTCCATCAACGACTGAGGCCAAGCAGGCACAACGCGCAATATAGCAAAGTGTGTATTGCAATGTTCGTGATCCACTGGTGGCTCAAAGGCCAAGCAGGCAAAATGCATTCAAGTTGGAGCATCAGTCCGCGTCCCCTCTGGTATTATCACTATAACATTGAGTTGCAATGTTCGCGTTCCACTGGTTGCTCACAAGCCGCGCGCACTATAGCACTGTGTATATTGCAATGTTCGCGTTCCACCGCTGGCTCACAGACCAAGCAGGCACAACGCGAGCAGGTTGGAGCATCAGTCGTCCGCGTCCTCGTCGCTCATCTCCTCCTCGCTGGTGCAGTCCGGCTGCGAGCCCTCCGCCATACAGCGCGGGCACCAACACACGAACAGGTAGTTTTGGGCCAGCTCCTGTGAAGAAACACAACAATTTTTGAAGTGGATATGTCTTTTAAATTGCTTCAATAAGGGAGGCAATTCAAAATATCGAATGATAACAAAATCGGGGGATACTGTTTGGTATTGCAGCTTCATATACAGCTGCAGCTTAAATTACACCACTTGATGGAGACTGATAGGTGATCAGTTTGACCTTTAGCAGAAGTCGAGTCAAGTTTTATGGTGGTTGTCAAGTGCGCTGTAATCCGCGCCACACAAGTCGGCGGATGAGAAGAGAGCCGCAGATGACACTTCGCCGTGATTCGCTAATTATTGCGCAATGTGTGCACAATGTCGACGCCGTGTGGCGAAGTGGTGAGCACGGGCGTAAGGAGCGCGCGGGAGGCGTGAGGTTGGCGGGCGGGTGTGCCCCGGAGTCTCATCTCTCTGGCTCCCGCACATACCTATATTTTGCCTTTTGAGCAGCGTTCTGCGCATAACTTCCTATCCGCCGACTTGTGTGGCGCGGACTATACAGTCTGCGAAGAACCTCACCCCAGCTGATCCATAAATCACATAAATTATAAATAACAAATGGCTGACTTCTGCAAGACTACGCCTTCCTAATACTGGGAGAAAATAATTTTAACAATGTTGAATTATTGGTATTGAAATTTGAACCAGCCTCGAGTTCCGAGTCACCATTCAGTTTGAATTGTATGTGTATAAAATGTATTGTGTGAAGAGTAGACGTGTCAAGTGAGTACTCCAGTGAGTGCATCCCCTGTAATACTGTTAGTAGTTTAGTAAGTGATGACAGGGTTTCTTTTTACCCTTGTAGTGCACAATATGCTATGGAGAGGGAAGTCTGCGAAATTCAGCATCAGAAATAAAAGGATCTGTAGAAGAATAAAGTTATGAGCATAGCCCGCATAAAGCGCGCGCGGCCGTGAAAAAATCGTATAGGGTGGGTCGCTAGCTCTGTCAATGGCATATCTTTTCCTATAAATGAATCTTCTAGCACAGGGCTGTCCAAGTTGCACATCTTCGAGGGCCAATTAAATTTACCTACAACAAAAGCTGGAGGGCCGCAGATTTTTTTTTTTCACATTCACACCAACAAATACTGACTCTACAAAAACATAATACTTTCCGGGAATTCTCCAGTAAAGGATAGCTTCACTTTTAAATAATGTCATGCAAATCAATTATTGCAAAAATAAAGATAAATAGATTATACCAAATATGTATTGGTTAAATGTTCTGACAAAGAATTTTACTATTGAAACTGTTTATGTCCAAATCTATTTTTTGATTAAAACGTGATTCGCGGGCCGCATGAAAAACAAGCCGCGGGCCGTTGTTTGGATAGCTCTGTTCTGGCATATCATCATACATCCATCAGTCATAAATCGGCCACTGATTAATTTCTCCAATAAGACCGGTTGACGGCTTGCACCCAGCGTATAAGAGTAAAGAAATATCTCACCTTCTGGCGAGAAAGTCTAGACCGCCGCAGCGCACTCTCGTCTAGGTATACTCCGCGCCACATATGTTGATGGATGTGAAGTTAGCCACTATCTGCGCAATAGCCAATCAACGTGCGGCTTCCACGTCACGTCTCGTCAGGATTAGCTATTGGGCAGCTAGTGGCTAACTTCACATCCATCAACTTGTGTGGCGCGGAGTATAACTGATACAAATCTCTTCCCTGGCAATTTCTCCTTAGTGTTCTTCAACTGTACTCTGTAGTTGCCGCAGGGGAAAGAAGTCTCAGACTGATCGTTCATAACGTTGCTTAACTTTGATGATCGCCAAGAAACACGCAAGTTCGTATAGAACTGGTAGCTAGCCCTGATATCAGTTTTTCTTAAGCCGCCTGAAGGCCTCTGACATGGCTAAAGGATTAATAAAAACAACCGGGACCTACAATTTAACGTATCACCCACGGTAGCACTCAGTTTATAAATACCACCCGCGATCACCCATCCGAAGACTGACCTTACCGAACGTTGCTTAGCTAAGGTGAGGTTTCAAATTTCTTCATTCCTAATTTGATCACGCTGATAGACTCCGATCATAGCCCTTTCCATAACTCGTTGGGCTACTTGGAACTTGCTAATAAAGCCCATAAGTAAGAGACCACACTTCTGTACCATTAGTCATCACGGGCAACACACTGGTGGTACTCTTTTGACTTGAGGCACTGCGGAATTTTGAATAAGAGAACGTTTCCCAGTTGGTTCTAACCTTAATAGTAACAAAATATCTTACCTTCTGACAGTGTCTGGACCGTTTCAACGCACACTCATCAATATAACTGATACAGATTTGCTCCCCCGGCTTGATCTCATAACGTCTAACCAAACAAAACAATAGTAAAGAAATATCTCACCTTCTGGCGAGAATGTCTGGACCGCCTCAGCGCACACTCATCAAGGTAACTGATACATATCTCCTCCCCCGGCAATATCTCCTTGGTGGCCTTCAGCTGTACTCTGTGGTTGCCGAAGGGGAAAGAAGCTTCGGCGTTCGGCGCGCAGCTGTGGTTGCAAGCACTTTGTAGCGTGAACAGCCCGGAACCTTCCGTGTTTAAGAAAGTGCCGGATTCTGGAAAAAAAATGGTTTGATTATGACTTCTTTATATGGGTGAGGAAATAAATGATCAAAGGTGCACTTTAACCGTTTGTGATCAATTTAGTTCAAACTCGCAAATCTTGCAAATTCATCGAGTCCTGCACTGACATCCCGCATGGAGTGTTTGTTTATTTCATACAGAGTGGCGACAATGCGGCCCAAACATGAATTATTCTGATATCGACCTGCGTAAAGAGTTACAAAAACAACCGCTAGGTGAAGTTTACATTTGATAGCACTAGGTGGCGCTAGGCGTCAAAAACTGGCCTGATATTCCATAAATATTATTACAAATTGAATATCATCATAAAATTTGCCAGAACAATTACAAATAAAATATTATCCTGAATTTTGCGTAAACATGAGCGGTTATTCTTACAATTTTAAATAAAATACTTGAGCGTGCAGTAATATTACGTCTTCCGCAACTCCCGCAGAAAGTGGCTCCGTTTTGCCTCTTTTTACCACGGTCCTGGTATCTTCGACACCACTGAACAGAAGATGCTCATGTTCGAACTTAAAAATTCTATAAATATAAACTACGTGTATGCTAAATATCATAGAGATTGGTTGAGAGGTACTTGAGTTATCGTCGAACAAAGAAACATACAAACATACATTTGACAACACAAGTGCCGGCTCTTCCGAGTAGACTCAGAGACCTCGCTTACGCTCGGTCAACTAAAGGCAACCCAAATTCTTTGTATAAGCGCTCTGACGTTCGGCTTCGATTTTTTTCATGCTCACGCCAGTTATTCTTATTCTTATTCGATGTGGGGGCGATAAGTCCTGCGCTGACGTCCTGCATGGGGTGTTTTGTGCATTTCCCCCTCCAGCGTCTACCCGAGCCAGCCCAGCTCCTTAAAGTAGCGGAGCGTGGCTCTGGGCCGCTGGCATAACTGCTCCAGTAGCTTAGAGTGTGGTGAATAAGATGATGGCGATGTGGATGACAAAGCTAATGATAATGCCAATGCAGAAGCGTCATGCAACCCGTTAGCTATTCTAGTGTCTTCTGTGGCTTTGCAATGCCACAGAACATGCTCTACAGTTTCGTTTTCTTGCAAACAGCCACGACAAAGTGGGCTGTCAGTGGCTCCCAGTTTATACAGATGACTATTTAAGTTGCAGTGACCAGTTATGAGGCCTACCATAAGGAGATCTTGTCGCTGCAACTTCAATAGGTCGTTCGTGATGTTTTTATTCAGGGTTGGAAAAGCAGCCTTAGAATGCTTGCAATCCTCCCTTTTGTTCCACATATTCTGTTGTTCTTTTTCAGTGTGACGGCGCAACAAATCACGCCAGTTACTCACGCCACAAGAGCGAGCGGGAGGAAAAGCGAAGCCGAACGTCAGAGCGCTTACACAATAAGGCCGCATGTAAATTTCATATGTTGCAATAAATGATTTGACTTTGGCCCCTGGTCAGTCTAACATAGATATTCAATGCTCACTTCTGCCTGCTCTTGCTCGGTATTGTATTAGCATATTTCCCTTACCTTCTCCAACATATTCATAAAGCTTGTCAATGAACAGGTCAAGCTGCTGCCTTTCATCATCAGACATGGTGATCTCAAGCACGGCGTTGACCCACATGGCCAGTGGACTGGTGCCGATGCCCTGACCGTTGGTGCCCACTAGCGCCATGAGCGAGCAGAAGCCTTCGGGAGTCAGGAACTGGAAGTTACAAAATCGTAATGTATTATTAAAAATTCTGATAAAAGTCACTTAGTTACCACTGCACCATTTAAATTACATATTCTAATATTACAGCGGCATGACTACTAAAGTGACGGAGCTTGGAGCTAATACAACCAGAGATATAGTGCTGTTGTCGCTTGAGGCAATTCTCAACCATAAAAATGTTTAGAAAATCTTGCTGTCAAAACTGTCAAATATGAATTGGAATTTTGACACTATCGGCAAAAAAGCACGGCAACAGCCACTGAATTGAGATATTTTTCATGTCTCTAACTCCTGCCATAATAAATCAATGCACAGAGGCCTTCAGGCGACTTAACAACTATGACACCAGGGCTAGCTAGCCAGCCCATACGAGCTTACTTGGTGATCAGTGAAGATATAGGCCGAATCAAACAAGTCGGCGGATGTGAAGTTAGCTACAAGCTGCGCAATATCCAATCAACGCGCAGCTCTATGCAAGCTTCAGTCAGGATTGGATACAGCGCAGCTTGTAGGTAACTTCACATCATTCGACTTGTATAATTCGGCTTATAAACAGTGTGCAGTTCTTACCTCTTGAACATGATCTCCACTGACGACGTTGGCCGTCAGTTCTCGCAGCGTATTCAGCTGATCTGAGAACTGTTCCCCGAGCAACTTGTGCACCAACTCGGCATCTTCGTTCACGGTCCGATGGCAGAACTGCTTGATCTGTGCAGCCGCAGCGGCGGGGTCCGAGCTCTGTTGTATGGAGGCGAGGATGCGAACTAGCAGCATAATGCTTGTGGTCTCGGGAGGGTAATGCATTTGTCTGGAAAGTTATGTCATTCAGATTAGTGGTTTTGACCAGCTACTAATTATAGCTATAATACATTGCATTGCAAACTGTTGTATAGTGTAGAAGATCTAAGTAGATGCACAAAACAGACATTAATAATCGGCCATGTGCAAGTCGGGCTTGCACACCAAGGATTCCGTACCGTTCGGGAGCACCCCTTACTTAACTTAATTATATATTTTTAAAGTGCATATTTAATGTAATGTGGTTCTTGGTGCAAAGGATGTCTATCGCTATTCAGCGCGGTAATGCTGCTAGCATTATGGGCACCTTTGCACCGGGGGCCATCAGGGGTGGGTTATTTGATTGATTTCGAAATGTTTTTGTATGACATTTGACATGTAATAAATTTTATAATAAACAATTAAAATTGTGAACCTTTAATGTAATATTTGTTGAATATTTCAAGTATCTACCTGTCGGTGTTATTAATATCGAGCGAAAAAAGGCAAAAAATTCAGATTTGTGGTATGGGTATGGCCCCCCTTAAGCATTTATGTTTTTCTGTTTTGTATTTGTACTTATAGCGGCAACAAAAATACAACATCTGTGAAAATTTCATCGTTCTAGCTATCACGGCTCATGAGATACAGCCTGGTGACAGACAGACGGACGGACAGTAGAGTCTTAGTAATAGGGTCCCGTCTTTTTACCCTTTGGGTACGGAACCCTAAAAAGGTGGCTTTGCTTTACAATATGTAGAGTATTGTAGAGGTAGGTAGGTATTATATTTATTATGTAGTTATAATGCAAAGAAAGCAACTATAGGGAATTAGGAATAAATTTGTCCATAACCATCTCATATGATGAAATTCTCATACCTATCAAATAATACACAAAAAAATACTTAAAATCACTTGGGCTGTTTTAGAGGATTTCTATAAAAAACACTGTAACAAGTTTTTTTTTTTTTTAATGTGACATGTTTGTTTAGTTATAAATGAGCATGATGACTAAAAAAAAATTATTAATCCATCAGATAGACTACCGAAAATTTTTATATGCATGTTTTTTTATTTTATCAATTAAACAAAAATTGATTGAAATAGTCCGTCTAAAATCCATGTGACATCACAAGTGCCATACAAATGTATAGGCTTTTGTAAGAGAGGTGATGTTACAACCCCCACTCCCAAACTTTGACAAGGTTTATCTTTGTCATTTGTTGTTTGATTAGCAAAAGAAAAAAATACCTATGTGTCCAATATTGTTTGATAATCTAACTCAGGGACTAATTATAATAATGATTTTTTACCCAGTCATCATGCCTTTTGTAAGAAAACATAACTTACTTCCAAGCCTCTACAAGAACCATAATAGGGTGCTGAGCATCAGTTGTATCATGACACAATGTCCTGTGATATGTAGAAAACGCTCTATCTCGGCAGCTTTCAGAACAGTACAGAACTTGGCATTGATTGCAAGTAGTCACACTCTCCAAGTTAGTGTCGTAGCAGTCCGAATGTGGTAGTACTATGTCTGGCTTGCATGCCAGACGCCGTACGTTCTGCTCTGGCGTTTCCAGAGGCCTGAAATAAAGTTTGAAGTATATTCAGTTACAATCTCGTTGTTTAGCTAAGTTATATTACATTTCATAACATAGAGTAATATTAATTTACTGTCCTCTTGGTCTGTTCCCCTATAATTTTGATGAAATATACCAATAAATAGAATAAAACACTGTTACACAAACCTCATGCAAAAATCGCACGCCAAGTATCTGTATGCAGCGTTCCAAGAAAATTGGCAGGATATTAAAGGATCTTCTTCCAATATAACGTCATCCTGTTCATATTTTTTCGTAGCAAATAGAGCTTTTCCCTGTAATAGTTATTTTAATTGAAAAAACTCGACAATGTGAAACACAGAAAATTACTGGTCCGGCGTAATATTTACCTTCTTGCTGTTGGATATTCTGATCTCAAAACCCGCCATCTCAAAGAACCACGGTGGTTAACTTAGAAGAATCGTATTGGGAATACAAAACACAAATCCTGGAGCAATCAAATTCGAAAAATAATAACGAGATGAGGGAAGACTCGAGTTTTCGAGCAATTTGAGGTTGTTTTAAAATCTGACCTGACATTTTAGAATTCCTTCCGTCCGTCCCTTGAGCTGTCAGTGAATTTTTTTTCAAATCGGCAAAGTATGCTCACATGTATTTGATAAAGTCACTTTTTTATTCAAGTAAGTCAAAGCAAAGAAGATAATTATAACATTACCACGTATTAAAAAAAATCCTGATGATATGGTGGTGATATTAAAAAAATCGGCCAAGTGCGAGTCGGACTCGCGCACGAAGGGTTCCGCACCGTATGGAAGCCCCCTTCATAATATTTTATTTTAATTTAATTATTAAATTTTGAAGGAAATGTGCAACTACTATTTACGACTATTTAATACTACGACATAACTATTTTATTCACTGGTGATAAGAAAAGGGTAACTGAATTAGAAACTGACATTAAATCCTCTTTGACATCTGTTATTGATTGGCTGGAAGTAAATAATCTGAAAATTAATTTACAAAAGACTAAGATAATGACATTTCGACAAAGAATTACTAATCTGCATAATCAAAATATTGACATCAGCTATAATGGACATAAAATTGACGAAGTCGAAACGATAAAATTTCTAGGACTACATATAGATAACAAAATGACATGGAAAGAACAGTTAAAGGCAGTATCTAAACGTGTAACTCAATTTTCATTTGCTTTGTTCAAACTCAGTCAAATTGCCAATCGTGACACCGTGCTCACTGCTTATCATGGTTATGTCGCTTCTGTGTTACGGTATGGGGTAATATTTTGGGGTAATTCCACCGACAAATTATTGGCATTCATAGCACAAAAAAAGTGTATAAGGGCTATGTGTGGCTTGCGAAGGAGACAAACTTGTAAGACATCCTTTATTGAACTCAAAATCTTGACATTTCCATGCATTTACATTAAAGAGGTTGCGCTGTTTGTACATAAAAATAAAGAACTTTTCCATAAATTCAAACCTGGTAGTCGACATGAAAACAAACTACGTTTTCCCACCGGTGTAAAAACTACTCATATGTTGAATAGCATGTTTTGTAAGGCACCACTTATTCTATAACAAACTCCCTCAATCAATTCGGGAATGGAGTGATGTTGCCAGTTTCAAAAGTAGACTCAATGATTTTCTTCTGTCTATGCTTTAGACTCTAAAGCATACTATTCCCTAAATGAATTTTTGACTGACAAAGATATTTGACATGACAATAATTCAGACGCATATTTATTATTATTATTTTTAGATTATTATTATTTGACATTTATTTTGTATTTCAATATTTTGTTTAATTGTATAATTTAATCATAATTTAAACCTACTTTAGAAACGCTTGTATGCTGACTTTGCGGGTTCTGAGGAGCTTTAGTTATTTAAGTACCACCATTGTAAACCAGAATCACAAGCTGAATAAATTGAATGAATTGAATTGAATTGAATTGAATTAACTAACAAGCATCTTCTTGTTGCTGTCATTAATTTCGAGCAAAAAATCACGTTTGTATGGGAGCCCCCCTTAAATATTTATTTTATTTTAATTTGACTAGGTAGGTATTTATTTTTAAAGTAAATATTTATTTAAATATTCTGTGAATATTTCAAGCATCTACATGTCATATGTTTATTAATATCGAGCGAAAAACGGCAAAAAATTAATGTTTGTTGTATGGGAGCCCCCCTTAAATATTGATATTTTTCTGTTTATAGTATGTAGGTATTTGCTGTCATAGTGGCAACAGAAATACATCATCTGTGAAAATTTCAACGTTCTAACTATCACCGTTCATGAGATACAGCCCGGTGACAGACAGACGGACAGACGGACAGACGGACGGCGGAGTCTTAGTAATAGGGTCCCGTTTTTACCCTTTGGGTACGGAACCCTAAAAAAGAATGCATTACACCAAGTTGTTAGGTTAGACTTAGCATAAATTAGTAATAACTAGTAATAAGTAGGTAATTAAAAGTATTGTTCTCTTGCAGCGCCCTAACGGGGTCTATGTTTTGAGTAGTTATGTAGGTACACTACATTATGCAAATAAGGAATAAAGTTCTTGGTGGCTCTAGCTGCCAAACTGCTTGGAGAATTTAGCTACGTCCCTGCCAAACTGGGAACTTGTTTTTATAGTTCCTACTTACTAAGGTGCCCTGTGTAATAGGGCCTATTCTGTGTTAATAGGTACCCACTAGTAATAGTTATTTGTGCCTATATTAACTACCACTAAATACAAAACCTACATAAACTACTACTACATAACAAGCAATTGGAGCATCCACAGACCTTTGAAAGTCTAAAGATAATCCAAATCACAGGTATTTAGGTACTGTGTCCAAATGCCAGTCAAGCCCCAGTTGGCGGAGTGCCCAGCATGCTATAAGTAGTAGGTTGTAATGTAGGTACCTACTGAAGGGAATGCTATCAGGTTGAGTAGGCACATTATTTTTACATCGTTACATCGATACGATACCGCGCTCGCACACTCAGATAAGCTAGATACCTACACAAATTATTATCATAATCATTATCCCTCTTTTTACGTCGAGGGTTAAATTAATATTCAATAGCAAGCGCAATTGACCATTTATAGTTCTTATTAAAAAGATCGGGGTGGCCAATGAAGATACATATTAATCAAGTCTCTATCATAGTGACGCGCTCCTTTGTAACGACGACACTGCACTTGACTCTGCGCCACCACTGAAGTCCGACGGCAGGATTTAGAAATCAAGCTAAGGAACTAACTATAGATTATACTTAATCGTTGTGTAATTAAAAATGCAATATTTTCTAATTATAACATCATGCTTCAATAGTAAGTAGGTATCTGTATAAATCTCTTCCGTCTTTTGTTTACTCTGTTAATTCTTGATTACGACCACCATAATAATGTAGGTATTTACAACCGCACATTTAAGCCCGATTACAGAGGCGCCAGCGTAAATTTAATAGCAACGTAAAAAGCGTTCTCTCTATCGAATGCCTAAAGTGAAAAAGAAACAGAACTATGCTATTTAGCTAATATAATTACGATGGCGCCTCTGTAATCGGACTTATGTAAGTATAAAGAATTAATTTATATCGTCGTTGAAGTCAGTATTCTATGAGAATTAGAGAAATAATTCCGTCAGTGTTCCTCTCAGTAACAGTACTGTGCTCATCTCATAAAAATAAAGCCTTGTTATCTATCTAGTTACGTTACGAACTGTGATTAAAGAAAGACGTGCTTCTGTAAAGATATACTTACATAAAACATTTATTTTATATTATGTAATTTTTTGGTTTGAAAATAATGTTATTTTGAGTTAAAAACATTTTAAAACTGTGTTCTAAAATTAATTAAATACAATGGAGACAACAAATGAAAGTTATAAGGCCTTGCACGCGTTAAAGAAATTCGGTTTGTTCCAAAAAATACAATTTCTCCTAATTGTGCTACCGGCAGTTTTCGTCGCGATGTCGAATTGTAACTATATATTTGTTGCAGAGGATGTAAATTACAGGTATGTTAATAATATGACAAATATGAATTATTTTAGTCTCTAAATGTCTGCGTGCTTCATCTTCGACCACAACGTCGCTTACCTACCATCGAGCGAGTTGATGGTCACGCACGGAATTCTTTGCGGTAAAAAACATTTGTAGATAAGTAAATTAATGTAATTAGTAAGTATTAATGAAATGATTTTATCGTGCTTTACACACTAGGTTTATAGAATTATTTTTCAACACTGTAGAAGTTGGTAGTAAAATGATAAACACTTGGCGGGTACGTAGTACGAGTACAGCGTTCTAGCTTATTTGGATCTGGGCCGGAAAATGCAGAATCCAGAGAGATGCAGGTTCAAATCAGGGGCGTAGCTACCGCCGTATCTGCCGTATCAATTATACGGGGCCCCGGAACGCAGGGGCCCCGACGTGCGTAAGCAAATATGTATCAATAAAATTAGAAAAGCTTTAGAAAAACTAAAGTCATGATCAGCTATAAATGATTTAATAAATCAGTTTGCAAAAAAATGGCAAGGAGAGTGTATATTTAATTAAAATTTTGGAAAAAGTGACAGATAATGATGAATAAATATTTCTTTTAATTTTATGCAAACATTTTTTTTCTTTTGTGAGAAATCATTACCTTTCATAAGGGCCCGCAAACAAATTTTTATACGGGGCCCCGCCAAGGCACGCTACGCCACTGGTTCAAATCCTTCGAGCGTGGCAATTTTTGAAAAGTTTATAATAAAAATATTTTTAGTATTAATTTTTATTTTGCGAAAATCAAAGTAAGTGGAGCTTTAATTTATAGTTTGACTACATTACTTGTGTTACCTATCTACATTGGCACCTTTAAATTATAGTCATTTCACTAAGAGTAAAGTAAAAGTAAGTAAGTTCGTATAGGCCGGGTGGCTAGCCCTGGTGTCAGAGTTTTTAGGCCGCCTGAAGGCCTCTGACATGGCTAAACGGTTGAAACAACCGGGGCCTACAATTTAACGTGTCATCCGAGCCACGGTAGCGCTCAGTTGGAAAATGCCACCCGCGGTCACCCATCCAAGTACTGACCGTGCGGAACGTTGCTTAATTTCGGTGATCGCTGACAATCACCTAGTCAAACTACGCTACGAGAAGAGTAATAATATATGAAAGAGAGTGAAACCTAGAAAAAAAAAATAACTTAGGAAAAGAGTGACAATTGTACTGGACATAAATTTTGTGTACTTACTTGGTTAGTAATGACCTTCCCCGCCTACCAGTGAAGTATTATCCACTCTTTACTGAACACCCTGTATGTACAGGGTATGTATCTATCTCTGTAAGTACAGCGTGCACTGTAGCGGACTTCTGCTTACATTTTTTTTTTAAATTTCGTATAGGTTTGCATTTGACTACACACTGTCTGATGTGAAGCAGATAAGCTTGCATAGACCTACATACTCTCGAAGGATGATTGGACCATTATCCAGTAGGCTAGCTAGCCCAGTGTGGATTCACATTACATGAACTGAATTTCTTCTCCTTATGGAGGATTGCCTCACGATGTTTTCCTTCACAGAAAGGCCAGTGGTATAAAAACCGTACACAAGTTCCAAAGAACTCATTGGTACGGGATCGGGGGATTTAAAATCCGCGATAAGAAGCGAACGTTACTTCTACCAGAGACAATGGGACCTCAAGCCCATTGTCTCTGCTTCTACTAAACTATTTAAATCACCACTGCTCTACCCATTGGCATAGCTAGAGATTTTCTCTATGGGCTAGCTGCCTACTTCCCTGGCTTTGCTTACCCCAGAAAATCGAATGTCTTAAACTAACTTTTTTTCTGGTGGAGGCAAAATAGTTTCTAGGGGGGGCAAGACCCAGTCGTGTTCTTCTACCTACGCTCATGGCTCTACCGGGGAAAAATCTGTAAATAGTGCGTAGGCTTCACTATCACTACATAGTATAAAACAAAGTCGCTTCCCGCTGTCTGTCCCCATACTCCCCATGTATGCTTATATTTTTAAAACTACGCAATGGATTTTGATGCAGTTTTTTTAATAGATAGAGTTCAATCTATTAAATATCTATCTATCTATTAAAGTTCAATCTATTAAATATAGTGATTCAAGAGGAAGGTTTATAATTATGTATAATACGCCTGTGCGAAGCCGGGGCAGGTCGCTAATACTTCATATTACATGACATAACATGTTATTTGAATTGATAAATTGTTTCAGTAATGTGGACATAATACGTTTATAAACATATAGCACTCATACCAATTAAATAATCGGCCAAGTACGAGTCGGACTCGCGCACGGAGGGTTCCGTACTGTATGGGAGCCACCCTTAAATATTTATTTTATTTTATTATATATTATTAATGTGAATATAAAATTAAATATTCTGCGTAAATTTCAAGCATCTACCTGTTACCATTATTAATATAGAGCGAAAAACGTCTAAAAATCAGGTTTGTTGTATGGGAGCCCCCCTTAAATATTTAAGTATTTTATTTTCTTTTTAGTATTTGTTGTTATAGCGGCAACAGAAATACATCATCTTTGATA
The DNA here is from genome assembly GCA_964007245.1 of Hypomecis atomaria. Taxonomy (NCBI): domain Eukaryota; kingdom Metazoa; phylum Arthropoda; class Insecta; order Lepidoptera; family Geometridae; genus Hypomecis; species Hypomecis atomaria. Next base: position 16,753,531 of record OZ023291.1, read on the forward strand.
ATTTCAGCTGCCTAGCTATCATGGTTCATGAGATACAGCCCGGTGACAGACGGACAGACAGACAGACAGACAGACGGACATCGAAGTCTTAGTAATAGGGTCCCGTTTTTCCCTTTGGGTACGGAACCCTAAAAAATCAAGACTGAACGTCGTGAACAGACAAGTGAGGCCGGTTTTTTAAACATGTAGTGAGTACGTCGGTGTTGCGCTGCTATAGTTTGACTGACAAGCCAAGGCGTAGTTTCGGTGTACGTTTGTTTTGTTTTAAAAGATCTTTATTTAATTTCAAAACAATAACAAACTATGTGTGTAATTGTGTCTGTACACGGCGAGGCACCGTTTTGCCGGCCTCAGTTGTTTGTTCACAACATTCTGTCTTAAATTTTTTATTTGGTCTGAGATAAAACGTAGGTATAAAATAAGTTATAAACATGTTAATTTAATCTGTACGCACCCTAACGTACCTATATGTATATATATTTTAGGTGCCGCGTAAAGGAATGTGAGAACGGTAATTATTCTACTGAAACACCATCTTGGTGGCCACACAACTTGGAAACCAAATGTAAGCGACCAGTGATAGATCCCACGAAATACCTCGCGAACTCTACTTGCAATAAAGGAACTTTTTATGAAACATATGAAGAATGCCATGAGTGGTTTTATGAACATAACAACTCTATAGTTTCAGAAGTAAGTAACATTTATAATTAATTTATGTATCTAGTTCTAGATGGATAGATAGTTTTTTAGGGATCTAGAGCAATATCTAATAGGCATTTTTTAGGTTCGTTAACTCCATCTTCGCCGCAATATCACTTTCCATGGTTGTCCTAGTATGTACCTACTCGTACCTTATAAAAATACTATCAAGGTAATGAAAAAAATATAAGAATTGCCCCTTGTAGAGTAATTTCAATTGGAAATTCTCACTAATATTCAGTCCGTTATGTCATTAAAAGTAGTGTTACGAGATGGGTTCTTGGATAATCAGTTAAAACGCCGATTGTACACTTTGCACTTTATTGCACAAAATCACAGTACACACGACACAACAGGTTCGCACAATACTTCACACTGGCACTGATATTCACACAACTAGTCACTTCACAATCACTGGTACCGCACTTGAACACGAGATGTTTTCACTCCGGTATAAACGCGATAACTGCCCCAAACGAAAACCATCGCCCTATTTATATCGGAATAAGGGTTCTCTAGAAATCTGTAGAATATTCGGTGCCATTGTGACTGACAAAGTAAACAAGTGTAAAGTTCGAGAAACCCTATTGTTCCTAATTATTACGGAAACACCACAAAAAATCTAACAAACAACAAACAATAGACGCGACACAAAGGCCGGTGCCGCCTGAGTCATAAAACCATAAATCTCGCGGTTAAGTGTAAACAACTAGCCGTCGTACCGCGCGCGGCCACAGATTAATAAATAGTTACTAACGGCGTGGCCTACTGCGTAACACCACCTCCTCCCAAGACATGCTCGTCCCGAGCATCGTTGCATCCGTGATATCGCGCCAATCGATCCACATGAACTATTTTGGGGGCACCTCGAGGTCCTTTCTGTATGCGGAACGTCACGTCGTTGATCTTGGTCACCACTCGGTACGGTCCATCCCATTTGGCTTGTAGCTTTGGAGACTTTCCTTTGCTGCGTATGGGATTGTGCAGCCATACCATAGAGCCTTCCTCGAACCCAGGATTGTTAGCCCTTCTGTCGTATCGAGCCTTCATTCTTTCAGATGCTTGCTGGTCATGCTCTCTAATGTGCTCATAGATGTCGTTCATCTTGTTCCGGAGGTCACTGGCGTACTCAGTTATGGGTTGTGGGGAATCCGGTGGAATGCCAGTTATTAAGTCGGCTGGTAGCCGTAATTCACGTCCAAAATTGGCAAAAGCGGGAGTGACATTTGTGCTCTCATGAACAGCACTTCGGTATGACAACAAAAATGGCTGGATATGCTTGTCCCAATCTCGTTGTTTGCTTCCGACTACTTTTGCCAGGTACCTCTCCAGAGTTTGGTTGAATCGCTCCACCATTCCATCTGATTGCGGGTGGTAAGACGTTGTCCTTGTTTTGTGTGCACCCATTAACCGGCACGTCTCTTGAAACAGCTGAGATTCAAAATTTCTTCCTTGGTCACTGTGGATTTCCAATGGTACTCCAAATCGACAGAATACTTCATGCACCAATTTGTCTGCTATCGTCGATGCCTCTTGGTTCGGAATTGCGAAGACTTCCGGCCACTTGGTGAAGTAATCCATGACGACAAGGAAGTACTTGTTGCCACTTTCACTCACAGGAAATGGTCCGGCCACATCCAGTGCGATTCGCTCCCATGGTGCTCCAACATTATACAGCTTTAATGCTCCTCTGCTGCGGGTATGCGGACCTTTCACTGATGCACAGCTCGTACATTTCCGTACCCAGTCTTCTACGTCATCTCTGCAGTTGATCCAGTAAAACCTTTCTCGAATTTTCAAGAGTGTCCGTTTCACACCCAGATGTCCTCCCGAAAACCCTTCGTGGTACAGCTTCAAAACTTCAGGTATCTTTGCTCTGGGTACAACCATTTGGAGATGGCACTGATTGCCACGAGCATTTTCCCATTTTCGGCAAAGTACTCCCTCCTGAAGCACCAGACTATCCCATTGCGCCCAATAGCTCTTTGTCGTAACACTCATTGAAGCAATAGCACTCCAGTCTGGCTTAGGGGCATCTGATTCCATCCATTCAAGAATCGGCTTGATGTCGGCGTCTTCTTCTTGTGCAACCTGAAGGGTTTCTTTCCATTCGTCACCGATGTCAGCTTTGAGCATTCTGACGGGCACTGAATCTTTCGACTCATGTCTTGAGCAATGCTTGCAGTCCTCTGAGCATGGCCTTCTTGACAGTGCGTCCGCGTTGCCATGAGATTTTCCACTGCGATGCTCCGTGGTGAAGTCAAACTCTTGTAGTTGCTCAATCCATCTTGCCACTTGGCCTTCGGGATCCTTAAACTGTAGTAGCCACTTAAGAGCAGCGTGGTCGGTCCTCAGATGGAATTTTCGCCCGAGCAGGTACTTGCTAAAATGTCGCAATGTCTTCACCACTGCAAGTAACTCTTTTCTGGTCACACAGTAGTTCCTTTCCGGCTTGGACAGGGATTTGCTAAAATACGCAATCACCACTTCTTGGTCTCCTTTCCTTTGTGACAGTACTCCTCCAATGCCGGTGTTGCTGGCGTCAGTGTCCACGATGAACTCGTTCTCTGTGTCCGGGAAGCCAAGAATAGGCGTACTACAAAGTCGCTTCTTTAGCTCTTGAAAAGCTGCGTCGCAATTCTCATCCCAGAGGAAGGGTCGTTTTTCCTCAGTCAGTCTATGCAACGGCTTGGCTATGTCAGCAAAGTTCTTCACGAATCGCCTGTAGTAGGAGCATAAACCCAAGAATGCTCTAACTTCCGTCTTGTCTTTTGGCACAGGCCAATCCTTGACAGCACTGACTTTTCCTGGATCCGTCTGTACGCCAGCTTCGGAAATCACATGTCCCAGGAAATTCACTTGCCTCTTGAAGAAAGAACATTTCTTCGGACTCAGCTTGAGATTGGCTGCGCGAATCTTAGTCAATACTCATTCCAGGTTTTGCAGATGGTCTTCGAAGGTTTTTCCCACAATTATGATGTCGTCCAAATAGACTAGGCATGCATCTCCAATCAGTCCCGCGAGCACTAACTCCATTAGTCTTTCGAACGTAGCAGGCGCGTTGCATAATCCAAACGGCATCACGTTGAATTGCCACAGGCCTTTTCCCGTCGAAAATGCGGTCTTCTCTTTATCTTTAGGATCTATTTCCACTTGCCAGTATCCGCTCTTCAAGTCCAGCGTAGTGAACCACTTCATACCTGTCAGTGTATCTAACGTGTCATCAATCCTCGGCAAAGGATAGCTGTCTTTCTTCGTTACGTCGTTGAGTCGTCGATAATCAACGCAGAACCGCATACTGCCATCCTTCTTTTTCACTAGAACCACTGGCGAGCACCACGGACTGGATGAAGGTTCTATCACACCATTGCGTGCCATGTCTTCGATCATTGACTCAACTTCTTTTTCTCGAGCCACTGGTATCCTTCTTGGCCGCTGTCGAATCGGTGACACGCTTCCTGTATTTATTGTGTGCTTAACTAATCCAGTCTTCCCGTTGACAGCATCATCGAGAGCAAATATGTCGGTGTAGCGCTGCAGCATCTTCTTTGCCATCAGAAGTTCTCTTTCGGTTAGGTCTTTACGGGAATCTTCCAATAGCGTTGACACTGTGTAACTCCCAGCACAGTTGTATTTCTCCTTTGGTTGTTCTTGGCATCTGCGCATCCAGTCTACTTCTTCACAAGTACCAATTGGGGTTCCTCCTTTGATGAGTTGTTCCTCGTTACTTGTGTTGAGAACACGCACCACAGCGGTATTAGTAGTCCTCACCAGAGTTCGGGCTAATAACCATGGTTGATCACCTTCCGACTGTTCTATTAGCACACATCGTCGTTGATGTCCCAATTTCGGTGGTAATCTAACTGCCACAATGGTCTCCGATCTAGGTGGAAGAACTGTTCTCTGCAGACAATAAACCTTTCCTGATGTGGCGCCTTCCATGAAGATTTCTTCTCTTCCACACTTCAAGATTCCTTGGTTGACGTCTATCTCACAATGATGTTCTCGCATGAAGTCAAGACCCAGAATGCAATCGTCCACTATATCTGCCACAATGACTTTGTGTTGGAAAGTTTTCTCACCCAACTTTAACTCCACCAGCTTCTCTCCTCGGACGGATATGTGCTGACCGGTCGCTGTCAGAAGTTGAACTGTTTTGCAGCTTTCGAAGTTCGGAAGAAAGCGCTTAGCCAGTCGGGAACTGATGACAGTGCGAGAAGCTCCTGTATCCAATGTCAGCTTGCAAGAAGTTCCATTGATGGCACCATTGATGATCAAGCTGTTCCCATCGTGAGCTTGTGAGATCAAAATCTTTGGCTTTTCTGGCCCGGATAACACTCGCCATTTTCCGCTTTCTTCAGCAGGTCGTTTATTCCTCCATAGTGAATGCGTTGCCTCGCGATCCTTCCGTTCTTCCAATAGTCGTTCGTCCCTGGTTCGGCATGGCTTTGGGCAATTCTGCCATAAATGGCCTCTCTCTTCACAGTTGTAGCATCTTGGACCAAACCTCGTACGATGTGACGCTTCTTTAACTTCCCTTATGTGTTGAACATCTCTCGCTGGATTTCGTACAGCTTCCACTTCCAAGGCTTGGGCCAAAGCTTCCTTTAGTGTTTTGTGATGCCCTAGTTTCACTGCTGCTCTTACTTCAAAGTCTGCTATCCCGTTAGAAAATGCCTCCACCAAATGTTCGTCGTTGGGTAACGGCGCGGACTGATAAGCCTTCCGGAACAGTTTCTCCACCTCTACGGCCCACTGTTGAAGACTTTCGTTACGACGTTGCACTCTGTTCTTCAACTGCGCTCGGTACACACGTTCCAGGTGCTCATCACCGTAGCGACTCTCCAGCGTTTCCATTAATTTATCGTAGGTCACTTCCTTGCCCACGGCATCGAGAATACTCAGGGCTTCGTCGCGAAGGCTCATTATGAGGGCGTTCATGGCTTGGTCTTTGTCCCATCCATTGGTTTTAACAGCGGCGTCAAATTGAATTTTATAGGCTGACCATGATGATGTTCCGTCGAAAGGCGTCACTTTAATCTTCTGTGAGGCTGGCAACAAGGTTGTAGATGCACCAGTTCCGCTTCCAGACTTGATAACCTTGAGGGCTTTCCTCACGTCGGCGATTTGTGCTTCCGCTTCGACAATACGGGATTCGTGCTCCTTTACGCTGGTATCAAGCTGTTTGACCGTGTCCTTGACCTCTTTTATCTCTTTGCCTAAAGTCGTCTGCAAGCTTGAAAGCAGTTCTTCTTTTTGACGAGCCTGTTCTTCTCTGTTGCGGTCCAATTTTTCTTCCAGCTGGCGAATATGGTTCTCGTTGTTGCGGGCCTGTTCTTCTCTGTTGCTGTCTAATTTTTCTTCTAGCAGGCGAGTCTGCCTCTCGTTGTTGCGATCGAACATTGACTGCATCATCGCCATCATTGCAGTCATATCGAATGCCGCAGGGACAGCTGATGTCGTAGCAGGTGCTGGGTTCGGGTTTCTGGAGTCGTCGTTCGTTGCCTCGGACTCGCTGCCTTCCATTAACAGCGAATTATTACCGAAACGTCGCTGGTCAACCTCCTCCTGGCGGCGCTCCTGCTCCTCTAGTCGGCGCGCTTCCTCCTGACGGCGCTGACTCCGTGTACGGGGCGTCTCGTCGTCGTACGGAGTAACCGGCATTTTCAATTATCCACCCTTCTGACACCAAATGTTACGAGATGGGTTCTTGGATAATCAGTTAAAACGCCGATTGTACACTTTGCACTTTATTGCACAAAATCACAGTACACACGACACAACAGGTTCGCACAATACTTCACACTGGCACTGATATTCACACAACTAGTCACTTCACAATCACTGGTACCGCACTTGAACACGAAATGTTTTCACTCCGGTATAAACGCGATAACTGCCCCAAACGAAAACCATCGCCCTATTTATATCGGAATAAGGGTTCTCTAGAAATCTGTAGAATATTCGGTGCCATTGTGACTGACAAAGTAAACAAGTGTAAAGTTCGAGAAACCCTATTGTTCCTAATTATTACGGAAACACCACAAAAAATCTAACAAACAATAGACGCGACACAAAGGCCGGTGCCGCCTGAGTCATAAAACCATAAATCTCGCGGTTAAGTGTAAACAACTAGCCGTCGTACCGCGCGCGGCCACAGATTAATAAATAGTTACTAACGGCGTGGCCTACTGCGTAACAGTAGGTATAAAAATATAAACAAACCCTGGTTGCCAGTATCGTTGGAGTAGGTTTTCTGTTGTCATCATAAGCCTCCCCTATGGATTTCCGATTACCCCGGTTGGAAGCGGCCTGCATCCAGCGCGTTCCTGCGGTCTTAATAATTTCATCGGTCCACCTAGTCGGTGGACATCCTACGCTGCGCTTGCCGGTGCGTGGTCTCCATTCGAGAACTCTACTGCCCCATCAGCCATTAGATCTCCGAACTATGTGTCCTGCCCACAGCCATTTCAACTTACTAATCCGTTGGGCTATATCGATAACTTTGGTTCGTCTACGAATTTCCTCATTCCTGATTAGATCTCGCAGCGAGACTCCGAGCATAGCCCTCTCAATAGCGCGTAGGAATACCTTGAGCTTATTCATAAGGCCCACAGCAAAAGACCACGTTTCAGTTCCATATGTCATCACTGGCAACACACAACACATGCAGTTTTCCGAACGCTGCCCAGCAGACATGGATTCGGCGATTTACCTCTTTCTTGAAGTTGGACTTACCTAACTGGACTACTTTTCCTAAATAGTAGTAGGTATATAGACGAACGAGTCAACAAGTTCCAAAACCGAGCTCCCGACAGATATTGGAGTGGGTACAACATCTTCGGCATTACACATGACCTTTGTCTTGTCATGTTCATCTTAAGATCCACCTTTTCCATTGTATCTACTAATACCTAAAACAGATATTTTGAAATTCCCCTGACCACTCATTCTCGCTATCAAATATTCTTTCTGGTGGTGGCATCGTGTGAAGAGTCATTCTGTCCCCTAAAATATGGTTGAGGAGGGCGATGGCTGCCACATGCGTCAAACTCATGATCGGGAGCGGATCACCGGTTTGCTCCTGGCAATCACGCAATGAAACGAAATTAATTATATATTTATTTATTAAAATATACAGTTGCTATATAATATGTCTAGTATAATAAATCAAGTATAATACTTTCGTACATATTATACCCTGTCTAAGGGTGTTGCAAATCGTATATAATTATTAAGCCTAATTAAAATTATACAAATTAAAAATTATTTATCTTAATTCTAAGTTTCACGAGCTTGAAAAGTTTTCTTCTAGGTAATCGTTTATTGTGTAGTAACATTTTTGAATTAGCAGCTTTTTAAGTTTATTGTGGAATTTTTTGATATTGTTCTCTTCTCTTAGATCTTTTGGCAGGCGGTTAAATATTCTTATAAGCATGTATTCTGGTCCTCTTCTGATTATTTCGAGTTTAGGTTCGGGTGCCACGAGTTGATTTTGTCTGCGAGCGTTAGTATTGTATTTGAATAGAGTAGGATGTTTCTTCACGAATGTTGCTGCTTCTAGTATGTAAATGCTTGGTAGTGTCAGTATGTTCTGTTGTGTGAAGTGTGGTCGACAGCTGTTCCGTTGGCGGATGTTCATTAGGATTCGTATACATTTTTTTTGTGTTATGAATAGGTCTTTAGCGTCTGTACTATTTCCCCATATTATTATACCATACTTTAGCCATGAGTAGGCGTACGCGTAGTAGGCGGTTTTTGCGGTGTGCAGGTTTGTATTTGCTTTTAGTATTGAAAGGGCATAAGAGAATTGCAGCATTTTGTTTTTTATTGTTTTGACGTGATTTTCCCAATTTAGATATGTGTCCATGGTGATGCCTAAGAGTGTTGCGCTATGGGTTTCGTTTATGTTGATGCTGTTTGTTAGGGTGGAGAGATTTAGTGGTCGTTTTTGGTAAGGATGAAACTGAATTAATTTTGTTTTATTTACGTTTAATTCTAGGTTATGGGCTGTCAACCAAGTTTTCACTTTTTCAAATGTATCAGTTACCTTAGCTTGTGCATCACTCTCTGATGTACAATTAAAAATTAACGATACATCATCAGCGAACATCACACACGGAGTTTCTAGTTTTTTTGGGAAATTGTTTATATATATGAGAAATAGCACACACGCTGCTACACTGCCTTGCGGGATGGACCAGTTTATTGTTTGTAAGTCTGATTTTACGGTTTGTTTCATGTCATGGTTGCTGGAGCAGTAATCGATCTGTACGAATTGTTTCCTATCTGATAAGCATGACTTCAGCCAGTTGTAGGGTTTCCCTCTTATACCTGTTTCATATAGGTTTTGTAAAAGAATGTTATGTGAGACTTTGTCATATGCTTTCGTCATGTCCATGAGTAGGCCAATTGTGTATTCTCTGTTTTTGATGTTTTTTAAAATGTGTTGCGTAAAGTTGTATATTGCCAAGGTAGTGGATGAGTTTTTTCGGAAGCCGTATTGGTTTTCATCTAGTAGTTGGTATTTTTCTAAAAAGCTATATATCTGGTTTGATATTACTCTTTCAAATATTTTGGAGATTGCAGGTAGTATGGCTATTGGTCTATATTGGTTGACGTCGGTAGATTTTCCAGTTTTTTTGAATATAGGTCTAATTTTAGCTATTTTTAGTTTGTCTGGGAAACTTTCTTCGTCTATTGATTGATTTACTAATTTAGTTAGAACGCTGGTTAGTTCTATGGCACAAGTCTTAATTAGTGTTGAGGGGATTTCATCAACGCCACAGCTGTTTTTATTGGGGAGAGTTTTAATAATTTTTAGTATTTCATCTTCGGTGACAGGCGAGAGAAACATCGAGTTTGTGCTTGTTTTTGACGCGACATAGTTGTTCGTGGTCGTTGTGTTTGTGTTTGTCGATATTGATTGCCCTATAGAGATAAAATGATTATTTAGTGCGTCGGCCACAAGTTTTGGTTCTTCTATAATCTTATTATTTATTTTTAGCTTAATATTTCTGGCTTTATTGTCGGTTTTTCTTCTGGTTGTTTCTTTAATTATGTTCCACATAGTTCTAATTTTATTTTTTGATTTTTCCATTTCCTTTATGTAATTGATCTTTTTTGATATTTTTACGCTTCTTTTTAGTATTTTTTTGTAAATCTTAAAGTGGTTCTTTAAAGTTTTATCATTTGTGTCATTCGCGAGTATTTGCAGTATTCTTTTGTGCTTGCATGCTTTTTTAAGTCCCTTTGTAAGCCATTTATTTTTATTGTTCGATTTTATAACTAACTTTTGATATGGTATATGTTTATCCAACAGTTCATTCATTTTTTGTTCAAATTGTGTGTAATTATTGTTCATATTGTTGTTTGGATCAATTATTTCATTCCAATCCGTCTGAGCAAGCGCGATTTTAAATTTGCTAACATTTTTTGTTGAGAATATACGTTTCATAATAATAGTTTTATATGCTTTTTTATTTATAGCCAGTTCAAATTGACAGTATACTGCTTTGTGGTCTGATAGTCCAAAATCTATTACTCCTGTGTTACATTGGTTCTTATAGTTTGTAAATAATAAATCTATGCATGTTGAAGTTTTGTTAGTGACTCTAGTGGAGCTGGTTATTTTTTGATGTAAGTTATATGTTAGCATTGTGTCTTGCAGTTTTTGGTAGTGTTTTGACATTTTATGTTTATTTATATTAAAATCTCCTCCTATTATTATGTGTTTTTTTGAGTGTAGTGCTTTTATTTTTAGTAGTAAAGTGTCTATAAACTCAAAAAACTTTTCAATCTCACGGTCTATTCGATATATTACAATTATTAAGATATTTTCTTTAGGTATTTCTATTGCACAAGTTTCCACGATAGATTCAGTTGACAGTTAACTTAAGCTAAGATGAAAGTAAATATTATACCAACTAGGTGAGAAAAGTCGTCAAAGAATTATAATTAGAATGCCTGATAAGGTTTACTGCACGTGGTACATGAACTAATCCAACTGATTTATTATATTTACAAGAAAAAATAAGAACAAATACAATTTAGCACCTCTTTGAATTTCGCACAGGAGGATGTACCTATACTTACAGGAAGTATACCTTATTTCCAATGGTTCCGTCATTTTCATCTCCATCGTAGAAACTCCCTGAAAGTAGCTAGGTTTAATTATATCCCAGATAGGTACCCAAAATGTTCCTGGATTCCTAAAATGATAAGAATAGTTAAGTCCCTTGCTCGGCTGCTGGGCTGTGTCGATACCTTTTAGCTTTTAAAAATATCATAAAGAGCCTTTTCCTTAGATAATATTAAACGAACTATTTCGAGCTTTAGTAATAAATTAAAGCGAAGAATTGAATTCAATACAACTTTTTGAAACCTGAGTCGGCAGTACTACCTAGTCGGTAGCTACAGGGCTACAGCTAACTTATGTTGGTACCTAGTATTTTATAGCATCTTTTCTCTTGCTTAACATACACTTAGGTAAGTTATCATTGTTTACGATTATATTAAAGAATTGGTTTTTATTTTCAGTTAGATCTCGCATGTCAACCTTGGAAAGCTACTCTTGTGGGAAGTGTGCACAACGGTGGCATGATTATTTCTTCGTTGCTTTCGGGGTGGTTGGCAGATAAGTGAGTCTTAAATCTATTTGAAGTATCAACAAATTGAAATAAAAATAAAATAAAGCGAGAAAAATATAGTTTACTCGGTTACGCAATTTATTAACTTTACAGTCTACACAAAATACGTATGTGCCTACTCTAAAGTATTTTACCAATTTACAATCAGAACAGATGACCTAAGAGCGCGGATCACTACTGGATGTATGCATTTTCTGGAGTGAGCCAATAGTAGGCAGCTGCCCGTTCTCCCGAATAGAGGAAATTTCTAACCACAATAGGTGCGTTCGAGTTCGGCTCGATGGCATTTTTAACATATTTTGCAAAATTAGCGTAATGTAAACCGTTCGGTTTGGGAATTTCGCCCATTTCGCCAATAATGCTACTTTTTTGCTCACTACCCAAACCGAACGCTAAACATCAATCTCGATATGTCAGAAAACGACCACAAAGAACCCACCACCTCCGCAGGTGGGTCAAAAGTGGCAGTTCACGATGGCATTTTATCTGTTTTTGAGCTATCCGAACGGTGAACGAAAACAGTTAAAATGCTACTTTTGCTCACACATTCTCAAAACGAACGCTGAATGTGATCGTTATTGGCGTTTTTAACTGTTAATTTTGCCATCAGTAGGCTACCTGAACGCACCTGCTGATGATCGATCCTATTCTAGATATTTATGCCTATATCCAGCGATCCAGATCTAGTGGATTCGAGTATCGACTACTGAAATGATGATATCGATACGTAACACAAAATAATATACTTACAGGATTATTCTGTACATCAAAACTAACAACTTTTGTTCTGCGACTTATGTCAAAACTATAAAAAAAACAGTTGTTCCATCAATTTTGTCGCTGATGAACGATATTTTTCTATGGAACAACAATTTTTATTTTTGAGTTTTGATAAAATTCGCAGAACAAAAGTTGTTAGTTTTGTTTGATGCATAATTATAAGAAGCCCCTAAAAGGATGCTATCTGATTAGGAATAACCATGTATTTAAGTAACAACACTTAAAGTAAACGTAAAGTAGGTCTTATATCAAAATTCAAATACATTGCATAAAATTCATTTACAGGATGGGAAGAAAACCAGCGACAATAATATGCTCAATATGTGGTTGCATAGGAGTCATCAAAATATTTATGACAAACTATTACGGTTATTTGGCTATCGAATTTATGGAATCGGTGATGGCATCTGGACTCTATACTGTTGCAGTTGTTCTTTGTAAGTATTTTAATGTATTAAGAATATTTTAACTTTCAATTCAACATTATTGTGAACTGCTGGAAGGTTTATAGTACCTACAACAGCAGCTAGCGGTTATTATATTATAAACCTTCCAGAAGAAATATTCTAAGAGATCTTAAAAACGCATTGTAATTTGTTGAGTAGTTCATCTGACTAAGCGGATACACACAAAAAAATCGATTTTGCTTCAATGTATTTAGTAATGATGTACTTACTTAGATGTAGGTAATACTTCCAGAATTTTGGGCACGCCTAGCTGCCAATTGGCGGTAGGCTTGAGAATTTGAATAATTTATACAGGATTTCAGTAGGATAGATTAGATTTCCTACTTATTTTGTGAATGAACAAATTTATTTTTCATGTACCTATTAAACGCAGTTTTTTTTCTGAGTTATTTGCAAGTCCGGTGCTTTTAACTCTTTCATATTTTCCCAGTGATAGAAGTTGGTGGAGAAACTACACGGGTCTTGACTGGCGTTATTTTTGCTTATGCAGTTTATGTCGGAGAAATAACGTACGCCCTTGTGGCTATGGGATTATTACAATGGAAATCGATAATATTATTCATTTATGTACCCATGATTATGTTCCTTGCATATGCATTTATATTGAAGGAAAGTAACCGATGGCTAATGCTTCGAGGAAAAATGGACGAAGCTAAAAGAACCCTTAAATTAATGGCGAGATTTAATAAATGTAATGTCACTGCCGAAGAAATTGATATTCTAAGTCCTAAACACTTAAGAGTGATATTTGATGTTGAAGAACAACATGAAAAAGAAAGCATAAAAGCTATTATCAGCTCTAAAGAAATTATGATTAGACTGGCTGTATCAGCATTTTGCTTCTTCACGTCAAGTTTCCTGTACTATGGTTTGTTGATCTATGCAGTACTATTACCTGGAAACAAATACACGAACTTTATCCTGGGAGCCCTGATTTCTTTTCCCGGAGACTTTATAACTTTTTTTGCGTTTCAAAAGTTTGGAAGGAAAATATCTATGCAAGTCGCATTTGTCTTCTCTGCGGGATTTCTGATTGCTCAGAATTACTGTCCAAATTGTAAGTATTTATGACTATGGAATTACAAACCAAAATACTCAAATATGATAAATGTCTTTTTTCGATTTGTAGCCTCTGTTTTTACATATATTCAGGTAGGTTTTTTATTTTGTTTGGTTTTTAGGTAATATAAAATTACACCTTAATGTTTCATAAGTTATGTAAATAAAACAAAATACGATAAAACAGTAAAACGTGCCTAACACTTAGCAAAACACGACATAATCTGCCTCTAAAGATAAAAGACTTCGCAAAACTGCCACTTTAATATTTGCTGGTTTGGAATCAATGGGTTCAAGGAATAAAAATATTTGATACAAACTTCAAGGTGTCATTTTACCCCTTTTAAAGTTTTTTTTTCGTATACTTATTAAGAGTAATTTATTCCAAGTTTCATTGATATGATATGCTAAAATCTGCATTTTGGACTGATCGACGGTCGAATTGAGTACCTATTCATTCAACTACTTCATCTTAAATCGTTACCTAAATTATAATTAAGTTTATGTAAAAAACGTGTAAAACAACATATTGCAGTGACTATAGGTATCGACTTCAGTCAATTTTATTCTATGAACTCTTCGGGATCTAATGACCTTTGCCACACTTGGGGGAAATTCCGGAAAATGTGTCAATACATTTTACACAGTAGGCTTGTTTAGAGTTGTTTATTAAAAAAATATAATTAGTGCGTCAAACAGATTATTAAAAAAATATGAGACACGTATTTTTTAACCGACTTCCAAAAAGGAGGAGGTTCTATGTTCATCCAGCATGCTGGGCACGCTTCCAAATACCAGTGGGCTTGAGTATTTGTAGGTATTATTTTTATACCTACAAGGGTCTGTGGATGATCCAATTGCTTTATATTAATTAGTAGTGTATTTAGTTTTAGCTTATAAAATAGTATTATATTTTGTTGTAGTTAATAATGTCACTTTAGCTCGTGTTTTTTTTAACAAAAATTGATGAGATTGAAACAAAGTATGTGTTGACACCGACAACTGACAATAAAAGTGGATAAAATAGTTTTATCCCTTTGACATGCTAGGGGTGCTGATCACTGCATACTGTACAAAATAAAGTGAACCAGCGTTCCGCAATCAGTGGCGTGCACACAGTTTTAAGACAGGGTAGGCAGAAAATTTTGCTCACCGAAAACACGTTGGTTTTGGTTCGTCGTCTTGTCGATTGATAATTATCAACATTATAATGTAGGTAATTGCCAAATGCCAGCTCAAATATTCATAGATTGACTGCTTTTATAGACATATCAATTTACGGATATTCGAAGTGGCCTTTCGGCGCGTTTGTTAGATGTTTTGTATCTAATGTTTTGTAACCGATGTCGTTCCAGACGGTTTTATTATTTGAAAATAGTAGACAAATGAAACAAAATAACCGATTACTGTGTATGCAACCTGTAAGCCAATGATATGAATCATATTGTTTTTTATTGAATTTACGACTGACTTTACCTTTAATTTGTATTAATTGCAGTGTGTAGCACCGGTGTAGCACGACCTATCTCGAAAACTAGTTTTTTTTTCACCGAAAGATAGTTTAGAAAACGCATCATATTTTATTTTCTCAATACACACACCATCTGAACAACTTTCACAGACAATATTATCCATTTTTCACTCTATTAACAACTTTAAAATCCTAAATATCTGATAGCGTAGTCAAAAACACAATACACATCAAACAATATGGCGACTATTGACTATTGAAATTAGTAGTAAAAAAGGGAAATATAATACCACAAAAAATGATGGCCATCTAAATGTATAAAAATTCAATGAAACAATGTTACTAAAATATTTGCATTGCATAGCAAACTTTCTTTCGGAAATGTTCGGTACGAGTCGTAATTGTTCGTGTTAGCTAAGCAAAAAGACACTGTCTTTTCATGCAGTTGTGTGCGTGATTTTTGTCATTGTGTGTCAGCAAAGCCCACGTAGCTATAGGAACGCATACACTTTAAATCCGCATGACCACGACTTACCACGAGAGCACACATACAAAACATTAAGAGATCCATAGTTTGTGTCTTTGCCGTGGCAAGGGCGGGTGGCGCTCGTGCAGCGCGAATCGGTGAATGCGAAATCACCTGTCGATTTTATCTTAATGAAACCACCGGCACTCGATAGGTGGAGCTGATTTATGATTTAAGTTTGTTATTTTGTTTATTGATAAAATATTATGAGATCTATTATTAGAACTAGGGTAGGCAGTGTCTTTCTGTCTTTATGAAGCGTCCGCCACTGTCCGCAATGGATATCTGCGATCGATAGAATGTGTCAACTGTGGTAAAGACCAAAGTCAAGTTGTTTAACTCTTGTTTTGCAGCAATCACCTGGCTGAACGTGTTCTTATTTTTAATGGGGAAGCTGTTTGTAGTAATTTGCATGACGGGCATGTACACGTACAGCATGGAATTATTCCCGACCAGTGTGAGAGGCTCGCTGCTCGGGTGCGGGAACACAGCCGCTCGAGTTGGGGGCATGTTTGCTCCACTAACGCCTGTACTGGTGAGTTGCTCTAACAAAGCTATAAGTGTGTAGGTACACGTACTCTATGATGTTATTGTTGTCGTCCTTACCATTCATCCTTCCATCAGCCGTAGGACGTTTGCTGCTGGCCATATGCCATCCCTACGGATTTTCAATGAGACTGGTTGGAAGCGAAACATGCTGGATGCAAGCGTCTTCTTACAGTTTTGATTACATCATCGGGCCTTCGTCATCGGCACTTGCCGGTATGTAGTCTCCATTCGGGAACTATACGGCTCAATCAGCCATTTGTTCTCTTCCTCACACTCTCTTCTCATCTGTGATATATAGGTAGGTACCTATGCGGCGAGTTGGTTGCCGAAAACGCCTGCTAAAACTGAAGTTGCAGATGCTTTACACGCATAATTTTTCAAGATTTGGACGAATGATGCCTGGAAAATAACTTAATTATATAGTCTACATCTACTGCTGGACTTAGACTTGCCATCTACCTTATGGGTAGGCATCTTACGCTGCACTTAATCGCCAATGCGTAGTCTCCACTCGTGAACTTTTTGACCAAATTCCATCAGTGATCATCTGACACTAGTCAGATGAACACGCAAGAAGATGTGGTGGTTGACGATAAATCCGCTAGAGACGTCATATTTATTTATACCCCCACACGGTCATCAGTTCACTGCCATTTACTTATCTAGCAAAACTTTATTGGATTTGTTTCAGCTAACAACCTGGGAATCTCTCCCATCCGTCCTGTTCGCCTCATGTGCTATTATGGCTGCTGGTCTCATGACTTTTGTACCTGAAACGAAGGACTTACCCATGTTCGACACCGTTGCCCAAGTTGAAGCGTATGAAAATAAAACCAAGAAAAATCGTGTCGATACTTAAGTCCTTTAAGCTTTTTCACAGTTTGTATATCAGTAGATAGAAGGATTTCGTGAAATGATCCCTTGGTAGAAATTGTAGAAGTGCCTACTATAAATATAATAATAGCAAATCAGTAATTTTAAGGCTGTTTTAGGTTCGGTGTCACCCAAGGCACTGTCTTGGGCACTATTGTGTTAACAGTGATTGTTATGAATGATGTTTGTGTTAATTGTACAATAAAATGTTTTTATTTTTGATCATGGATTTGTTATTTGAAGTTTGTCAAATTGCTAAGAATTCGGTTCCTACATCTAGTCTAATCTAATACATAAACATATAGATTCTTGATACCTACACTCTGCTCGGCACAGAGGCTCGCAACCAAATATGTTTTAATGATCATAAGCCGAAACACAGGGGGTGCCCCATGCGCTCGGGAATTTTTAAAAGATTTTTATTCCAAAGATTCCTCTCCGTCGCCGCGTCGTACCGGGCTAGTAGGGTATATACCGTAGTATTATTATGTACCTACTACGGGACTAATCGCGCACTCAAATTACGAGATAAATAAACACCTCAACATTCCGACGTTTCGACCGAGTTGCATCGATCGTGGTCAAAGGTAGACTGGAATGTGAAACAGCTGGTACCGCCAATTCAACTTGAACTTAAAAATTAGATTAGATTAGTCCCGTAGTATATAATAATAATGTGTTCAAATCGCTACAGTTTAAAAACAACATAAATACCGTAGGCTATAAGACTTTGGTGCTTTGTTTATAAACAATCGTAAGTACCTACTAATTTCATATTAGTAATATGTTAGGTAGGTACTTATACGCCTATACTCGGAGGTTCTTCGAAACATCAAATCAGGAACGAGGAGATCCGTAGATATGCTCTACAAAAACCCCATTAGCAAGTTAAAGCAGAAGTGGGCAGAACGCATAATCTGTAGAACGTATAGCCGATAGGCCCGTAAAGTTCTTGACTGGAGACCACTTACACAGCGTGAGACGTCCACCGCCAAAGTGAAACGACGATCTAGGTAATCAAGACTGCTGGATACATTACAAATGCTATAGGGAAGGCCCTACATTATACTTAGGTATGGATTACGGATACGGTGCAGTCGAAGTCCTGTGGTTGACATTTAGTTTTTGGTACTTGTGAAGGTGTCAGCTCCTAAGCACTCATGATGTTGTAATGACGATAGCACAGTAACAGTCACACGGTAATGATGTTATCATGATGATGACGGCAGTGATATAATTCGTTTGGCAAATAGGTAGGTACGTTGTAGACCTTTAACCCTATCTCACCCTACTGCAAGGTATTTTGTCCATTAAAAAGTAATTAAACTCTGTTAATCGATAGTTGGAAAAACAGATTTTACTAACGTTTCTAACGATTACCTGTTGTATAGATGGGCGGTGTTCTAGGTACTTATATATACATAGGTATAGGCCGAGTCAAACTTATTGGCGGTTGTGATGTTAGCTACAAGATGTGGATAACCCAATCCTGACTGAAGCTGTCGTAACACCTGCACGGAGATTGGGCTATTCGCAGCTTTTAGTTAACATCACAGCCAAGAAATTTTAAAGGAAATCTTACAATTTAAATAGGGTAACATGTCAACTAAAGCTTTAGACAGCTCCGACAACAGATTTTAAATTAGAAAATATGCATATCTAGATTACCTAGGTTTAAGTGAAACTTAATAAGAGCATGTAATTAAAAATATTAGTCGTAAACCAATTTGGAATCTATATATTTATAGTCGTAGATCTCCTAGATAACAGGTTGTAAAACCCAGCCGTCAAGGTGTCTTCACTACATAGTATAAAGCAAAACCGTTATTTCTGTGTGTCTGTCTGTGTATCCGCTTATATCTTCCAAACTGCACAACAGATTTCAATGCGGTTTTCACTACATTTTAGAATATTTTTTCCGAAAGGTTTATAGCTATAATTCAATATCGTAATAAATTCGTATCCGGGCGAAACCAGGATGGGCTGGTAGTTATTTCTAAACCTAATAAAAATAATTCTGATTGACCGGTTGAATACCTAGGTAGAGAACTAGGATATTTTTATATCCAATATTTAAATTATAATTTAAAAAAACCCGCTCTACCTATATATATGTCTCTCAAAAAACATGTCAAGATTTTTTTTTAAATATACCTAATTCTGCCATCAGGTAGCCTATATCTCTTAGAAATGGCATTTTTTTAAAGTTATCTGTTACATCTTGTCTAAATTAACTAAAACCAAATTCCAAAAACAACATAGGCAAACTACAAGTAGGTATATAAAAATCGATTAAATCATCTACAGGGCCTTGATGGTAAGTATAAAGACAATCTTAGGATTGGGCTTAAACATTAGTGCTTAGTGCCAGTTGGCAGCCCTAGCAGCAGCTAGCATGCTGGCAGTGCTGGCACCATTACCACGTTGAATGTCCATGGGTATTTAAAATACGTTAAGCAAGATAAATGTATAGTAGCTTTTTGGTCACGCGTGCATCCACCCTCTCAGAAATATTAATAAGAATAATACTGACTGACTAGTTGAATAGGTTCCCTAACATGTGCGATAGAACAGTAATATTATTAAATCTACCAATCAATTATAATGAACAGCTGTTACTAAGGAGAAATTTTACTACACTTGAAATAGCCAAAGCAGTCAGCCGTTCATACAAAACTGTCTTTCCCTATCGACAAAATCTTATTGTTACTTTCGGTAATAAAAGGACATATTTGACAAGGTAAGGCAAGGTCAAATATGCCCTTGTGTTACCGAAGGCAAAGAAGATATGATAATCCGAAGGTGCGAATCGGGAAACTATTTTTTTACTACTACACACCATCTAAACTAGAAGTAGATAAGTTAGTTTAGCTTTCATGGCTAAGCCAGTTTTACATGTGAACTAAAACTTAAACTGGTGAACAAAACTACTATAACAACAGTAGTTTATCTAATTATTTTATTTTATCGGACTTAGTTTAGTGCACGATCGGCTTCTGAGTAAAATCGTCACACTTTGGAGCCAAATAAATAATCTTTACTAGGTGCCGGTTCCGGCTTCGCTCGGTTACGAATGAATTACAACTCCATGTAATATGTACTTTCCGTAAGAAATATTTAAAAAGATAATGTAAATGGCATTTCAATCTGTTATATATTTCAAAAGATTTAGCGGAAACACAGACAGACCCACAAAAAAGGTGTCTTTGCTTTATAATCATGTAGTGAAGTCCATAAAGGAAAGAATACCGAATTTAATTCAATCATGTCCCGACACAAATATTAAACATTCCAAATGTATTATTCATGAATTATGTAAACAGAAACATATTAATACAGTCACCTAACAAACAGGAAATAAACTAGCAATATGTTTTTGCCTGTTGCTATACTGGCAAATTTTTAATTTTGTATGCTTCAATTTGTGCAATAGTATCAAACAAGGGTAAAGTTTTAGTTTCAGGTACAAAGAATAAAACTGCAGCTGCTATCAGAGCCGTTGCAGAAAATAATACTGAAGGCAGCGATTCCCACTCCGTCATCTGAAAAGAAAATTGAATGATTTAGGTAATTTCAGTTTTGGGTTTCTTAATTTATTTTATAATACAAAGTGCTTCCAAATTCAAAGGGAATAAAGCCAAAAATAAAATCAGTAACACACTCAAGGTAGATTATATCAGGAATCACTACATAGTATAAAACAATGTCGCTTCCCGCTGTCTGTCCCCATGTATGCTTATATCTTTAAAACTACGCAACAGATTTTGATGCGTTTTTTTAAATAGATAGAGTGATTCAAAAGGAAGGTGTATTAATACACCTGTGCGAAGCCGGGGCGGGTCGCTAGTAATTTATATTTCTGTTGAAGTCACCGGTGGTATCGAAGATGATGGTCGCAATCTTGAACAAGCGCATTCTGTGCCTTATAAAAAGGGAAACGCAATGTTTGGCTGATAAAATTATGTAAAGAATTCAAGAATTTCCCATGTCTGAACTATTTACCAGTGATAAGTATTTACCAAAGAGTTTTGCTTGCTCTAGAATCAACCCAGTTAGACATTACGAGAACAGAAATTTCTTTTAGGTCTCTATTTGTTTTGAAAACTTTGAGGCTTTTCTGAAGACAATAAAACGCTAAACTCAGGTAATAAGTATGTAACAGATGATAATCTGTACATATGTAACAGATGATAACCTGTACATCGGTACCTGCCGAGACGAGTTGGTATTAGTTGCGTCAACATTACGATGTTCAATGACTTTATTCTATTTTGGTTAGTGTAATATTATTCTTTTAGTTCTTTGCTCGCCAATTGTACTCGTACCAAGGGAACAGATGAAATAATAGTACTAGCCAAGGGCTTTGCAAAATCTATCTATACCTATACATATAGATAAAATTGGAGTGTCTGTTTGTAATATTGAAATAACCGTTTTTTACTACATGTATATGAATATAATTATATACGGTACATTTTACACTAAAATATCATTTTTTACAATTTTTGTCAGTCTGTCTGTTTGTACTGGCTAATCTCTGAAATGGCTGGACCGATTTTGACGGGACGTTTATTGGCAGGTAGCTGATGTAATAAGGAGTATCTTAGGCTACGTTTATTTTAGAAAAAATGTTTTTATCTCGGGCTAACGCGGGTAATACCGCGGGGCGTAGCTAGTATGAAATACAAATAACAATTCAAGGTAATGTCATACCAGAAGTGGCGTGAGAGGTGCCAACATGCTTCCTACACGAGCGGCGGTGTTACCCCAACCGAGAAGTGATCCTCTTACACTTGTCGGGAATAACTCCAAACTGTAGGTGTAAATTCCCGTGAAACAAATCACGACGCCGAATTTCCCCAACAAGAATAGTAACAGCTTCAGCCAAATTATTGCTGGAACAATAAAAACGTATTTAGAACGATACACACCCAAAAATAATTAGCTATATAGTGCTTTCTAGCTTTGTAATATCTACTCACTATTTGGGCAGTAATTTTGAGCAATCAAAAACGTTGCTGAAAAAACATATCCGTACTGCAAAGTAACTCTCCTGCCAAATTTTTCAAATGCAAAGTAAGCTAGTAGATCTCCAGGAAAGGACGCCAATGCTACCAATATAAAATTTATATATTTGTCTCCTGGCAAAAGAACGGAATATATCAGAGCTCCGTAGTAAAGAAAACTGGACGTGAAGAAACAGAATGCGGTTACAGCAAATCTAGTCATTATTTCTTTGGAATTGAGTATGACTTTTATACTCTCTTTTTCCTTTTGTTCTTCAACGTTGAATGATGTTCTTATTTCTTTGGTATCAGCATTTTCAATTTCTACAGGAGTCACATTTAATTTATTAAATTTTGCCACCAACTTTAGTGTGGCTTTTGCTTCGTCCATTCTTCCTCGTAGCATTTGCCACCTTGTACTCTCTTTTAATATATAGGCGTACGACAAAAATAAGAGCATGGGAGCATAAACTGTTAATATTATAGACTTCCAATAAACGAAGCCCATGGCAATGAAAGCGTACAGGACTTCTCCTACATAGACTGCATAAGAAAATATGACGCCAGTGAACACTCTTTTAGTTTCTCCGCCAACTTCTATCACTGAAATTGAAATAATATAGGTATAAAATATGTGGAAAACAAAATAAATACAGTTTTAGTAGTTATATAGTTTCAACTTAATACATACTACTGATACCTCCCAAAATTTTCAAAAAATCTAGACAAAATAAATGGAACGGTTGATTTTATTTATAATTTTAATGTTGGCGAAAATCATTATTAATCGTGAAATTTTTTGTAAAAATTGTAGTAGGAGTCGCTTTTTTAAGAAACATAGGGTGACTTTGAACTAGCTAGTCCACGTTTTCTCTTTTACAAGTAAATTAAAATTTTCAAAGAAAGAAAAAGATAAAACACGGGCCAACTAACTATTCTTACTCTAGTAACTGTGAGTTTATTAAAAAGACCGAGTAGGGATACTTTAACAAACAATTACTCACAAAGGACAACTGCAACAGTGTAGAGCCCTGACGCTAGTAATGATTCTAGAAATTCGATAGCTAAATAACCGTAGTAGTTTGTTATAAATATTTTGGCTATCCCAACAAAACCACATACTGAACAAATTATAGTAGTTGGTTTTCTACCGAACCTGTAAGAAAATATAAATGAATTAGATATGTATAACAAAGTCGAAAATGGAGTTTATCGTGAAACTAGCTTGTTAATAATAATAATAAGAGACTCTCGCTAGACGGTTAGGTCAAGGGTCAGATACAGAAGGCGGTCGTCCTGGACACGGCGCGCATTGTCAGGAGGTTCCTCTCTCTGTAGACCCAACCACCGGTAGCTTGAGCCCTGCCCCGCTGCCGGCGGCACTCTAGGTTTAGGTTTTTTTATAGTATTTTGTTCTTTTATATAAATATTGTAAAAAAACTTAAATTTAAGAAAATAAATGAATATGTGTATAATAATAATAATATATACTTTATTGTACACCAAACAAAAACAGATACAAACATTCTTAGGTGTTAAGTGTGTTAAGGTAAATACTAATTCATTCATTCACTAATTCATTCATTCATTCAGAATTTATGAGCGCCGCTCTTGTCGGTGGAGCACCTTCCACGTCTCGCGGTCTTTCGCCAGTGTCTTCACCGCCCTGTACGACATGACCTTCTTTTTGATCTGATCTACAAATGCCCTCCCTGGTCTTCCCCTTCCTCTCTTTCCTTCTACTTTTCCTTCTATTATGATTAATAAAATCAATGAGCTCAATTTTTATTATAGTGACGATCATGATACTTTCCTGGAAGGTTGGCCACGGAACGCGAAATTTAGGATGAAGTGAAACATATATTTGCCCAGCAGTTGGAAAAGTAAAATGTGGCATAGATAAAAAAAAAACTACTCCAAACATTCGTTTCATCTATCTTATTGTTGCTATCTTTTTAAAATGCTTTAAAAAAAGACAGAATACATAGTTAATAAGTCAGGCAAAGAGTCAAATATTCCTATAGGAATATTTGACTCTTTGCCTGACTTAATAATATCCAAAAAATGTTGGTCTATGTTTAAGCCTGAGCAGGGGCCTCTCTTTATTAAATAGAAGGTTAAACTGTTATACAATTAGATGTCCAAATGTAGGTGACCGACTTCACTTCGAAAATATAAACGATGCTCGGATTTATACCTATTATTATTATTATACCTACAGGTTTCGTCACGATGTTTTCCTTCTCCACTTGATGTAATTTATTGATTGTTACTATAATTTATAATTACTGGACTTAAGGAAGTAAAATTCTTACTTATCAGCGATCCATCCCGTGAACAGCATTGAAAGAATCATACCACCATTATGTATACTGCCCACAAGAGTAGCTTTCCAGGGTTGGCATGCCAGGTTGAGCTGAAACATAATGTATATTATGTAATTATATACAACAAATAGCAAAATATTAAAAGAAAATAAATAGGAAAAATAGAGCAGTTTTTACACCGTAACTAGATTAAGATGAGACTTTCACAACGTACGATTAAAAGAATGGGAAGATTACATAGAGGTTACCTACCAAAACAAACACACAAATTCAGTAACAAATTCTAATATTGTCCCCGTGCAACGACAGAAAATTATAGCTAGTATATTTATAAATGTAGAAGCTCTTATTTAAGTTTGTGTTAGTACAAAATATGTGAGATAGCTACAATATTTTACCTACGTCACACATCATACTGGCCACATTTTATCCCAAACTGGGGCGTACTACTCGTACTAGTCAAATCCCTTTCGCAATGATCTTCATAAAATAATTCTGATAGAATTTCACGTAGAAGTAAGTTCGTATAATCATTAATTTATTATTTTTATCATGTAAGCGACCATCGACCTGGCTTCTGTGTAAGCGACAGAAATGTCTTTCAGAAATTCTTTAAACCTAACTTATCAACTGCTCAGTAAGATAGCAGGGTATAATTTCTTCAATTTATTATTTACTAGCGACCCGCCCCGGCTTCGCAAAGGTGTATTATACGTTGTAAACCTTCCTCTTGAATCACCTATTTAAGAATAAGAATAAGAATAATTTATTGTTTCAGAAATATTTTTGACAATTATTGTTTTGAATCCATTGGCTCCGAACTAGTATACACTGTATGACGGAGCCAATGGCTTCTCCTTATTTAAATGTTTACAATAAATACTAATAACATAAACTATTTCAATAATACACACTGCTAGCAATACAATTACACATCGCAAGCGACTAATCTATTTACGTGAAAGTATGTGTGTGTGTGTGTGTGTGTGTGCGTGTGTGTGTAATCTATTAAAAAAAACACATCAAAATCCGGTGCGTAATTTTAAAGATATAAGCATACATAGGGACAGACAGCGGGAAGCCACTTTGTTTTATACTACGAGTGCCTATGTAGTGAAGACATGTACTTACATCAGCGACGATAGAGTTGTTGTTCTCATAAATCCATTCGTGACATTCATCCAGAGTTTCATAGAAGGTCTCATTTGAGCAAGTGTTGTTTGCTAAGAAGTATTTTGCAGGATTCACTATAGGTCTCAGACATTTTGTGTCTACGTCCTCGGGCCACCAAGATGGTCGCTTAATGGATAGATTTCCGTATTCGCATTCTGTTACGCGACATCTGGAAATAGAAAAGATGTTGAAGAATTACAACTGCCTATTTCTGTCCCATTTGCTACAATCGCATATAGTACTACTCTACAAAGGCTTTATGTTATCTACCTACTACCCTATAGTCCCTATACCTATAACTGCTCTATCTACATCGACTTGGCATTTTTTTCTTTCTTTTTTTTATTTTTATTTCGAATAGGTTTGCGTTTGTAGTCAAACGCAAACCTATTCGCTACACATACGGTATTTTTATATTATACACTACCTGATGTTAAGCAGATATGCGGATGTAACACGCTTACCTAGAAGATGTAACATTCTTACCTAGAAGATACCTATTTCTTACATTCTATATTGATGTCCCTCTATTACTACCCTATCTATTACTATCATAGTTGTTTACATAGTCTGAAATTTACAAATTGGAATTGGTTTTGTTTATTATCATCTTCGAGCAAACATTTATAGAGTCACAGACAAGCATAAAAGTGTCCGAGCCAAAACCCTGCCCAAGCTACGTAGCGGGCAGGCTTTTTAGTTAGTTGTATAAGGCGATTGCTAGCCGACTACAACGCCGCGCGATGCCAAAGTGCTCGGTTACAAGCACTAATTAACGTCGAGATTCGAGAAAACGAATTGGAAAATAAGGTACTAATTTGGCAAACAGTCGTAAATTGGTCACATTCTTCAATGATAGCGAAGTGTACTGTACCAGCCTTTTTAATAGTCCACTGCAGAACGTAGGCCTACCCAAAAAGGGTGATTGGGCCAGATCCACCACGCTGGCCCAGTGTGGGTTGGTTGATTTTTATACGCCATCGAATTTCTTCTACGGACGTATGCAGGTTGCCTCACGATATTTTCCTTCACCGAAAAGCACGTGGTGTGAAATTCAGTACATAAATTCCAAGGAATTCATTGGTACGGGACCGGGATTTGAACCCACGGCCTCACGATTGTAAGGCGGGTGACAATTATCACTAGACCATAGCGGCTTCACGATAGCGAACACAACAGCTAAATAGCAGAATGTTATTATAATGTCTGTAAAAGATGTCTAGGGCGAAATTAAGAAACGTTTGTCTGGTGTTTTTCGTTACGTTACGTTTCTTTCTAATTTACTTCGTTGTTTATTGAGTAAAACAAATAAGTAAATGCATTCATGAATCTTTTTATTGCATTACGTTAGTTTTAGATATCCTCAGCGACTTCTGCAGCTCAATAGATTAAATTTTAATGTAAATGGCAAACGTCGTTGAACTCGCGCGACATTGACTCTGTTCTTGGCTTTCTTTTCTATGACTTTAAAAATAATTGAATTAGGTACATAGGAAAGAAAATGTTCTTAAAAGAACAGCCAAAAAATGAAAAAACACGATGTTATTGTAATGTTCGTATTAAATATTATGGCATCACAACACATACAGTTTGGTCTTTAGCTGAACGTTGAAACGGCAATTTTTGCAACTTTTGTGAGTCAAAAAATAATTTTGATGCATTTAGAGTTTAAGTCCAAAAAAATCGTTCAGAATTTTTTATGGCTAATAATATATGTCTTATCGCGAACTAGCTGTACCCTGCGTGTGTTGCTACGATGGAAACAGACACCTTCTTTGGCTATTTTTTTTTGCGAATTTTCATAAGCCGAAGTACAAAATTTGTTTTTTCAGATGTAGGTACTAGACCCACCCTTAAAGTTTTACGTTTAATACCCTGTATATACTCGTAGATAAGCGCTTGACCACCAACTCGCCAGTCGACAAGCTACGCTGTGGTTGAAGTTGATGCAGGCAGACTTTAAAATATACCTATTCACTTTGACTTGGAATAGCTTCAGATTATACAGAGTTATTACTAATCAATTAGCATCCTTTTAGGGGCTTATTCTGTACATCTAAACTAAGAAGTTTTGTTTTGCTACTTTTGTCAGAACTCAAAAAAAAAAACAGCTGTTCCATAAATACAATTTGTCGCGGGTGATCGATATTTTTCTATAGAACAACATTTTTTTTTTAGTGTTGATGAATGTCGCAGAACAATGTTTGTTACTTTTGATGTACAGAATAAGCCCCTAAAAGGATGCTAATTGATTAGAAATAACTCTGTATATATACTCCGGAAACAAGAAAGCAAGCAGGAAATATTCTAAAACTTACGGCGCCAAAGACTAGGTAGGTATAATAATTGGGGCCATGATATTAATATCCTTTTTATGTATGTGTCTACTCAATTAATCATGTAGGTACACATTGAGCTCAATTGATATGAATTAGCGAATCAATTAGAGCCAATCTGAGACCAAGTGCCAGACATTGTTTTTGTTTGTTTTACTGGCGAAATCACAGAACAGCAGAACTAGTCAGAGACATTATTTGCATTAGCAGTTTCCGTCACTTGGGTAATTGAAATTCTGCCGTCGATATCCTTATTGTATTACATCATCAACAAGTTAGGCCAAATACGAATACTAAGTTTTTTTACTTGGAATTCGCTCCAACGGTCTAAACGTACGAGTAAATAATACAAAATATATTCGTTTTACGAAGTAAATGTACATTTTTATGAGAGATATGTCAAGTACCCACGTGTGTCAAGAAAGAGACTGTCAATTTAATAAGCACCATAGGCGAGATAGAATTCTTTCAATCACATGAGAACCTGGACCAGGGAACCGATAGCAGGCTAGGACGTTTACGTAAAAGGTCACAACTCACATGAGTGAACATTGGAAATCTATTTTAAAGCGAACGGGATAGCATAGCATTATGTGAAACGAATGTAGAAAAGCATAAGCATAGGGACCTAATACATATTTATACAATCCAGCCCCAACTTCCTCCCACCCAAGAAATACAAGCGGAAAGGATCATTTTTTTATCTTAAAACTAAATTCAAACTTTTTCGTGCATCAAAAAACTTACACTTCGAGCCTATATAGTCACTGACATGCTGATTTGTTTTGCCGCAAAGTAAACCGGAGTAAATTCGTAGGTAATGGGTGGGATGGCTAGTCCTTGCGTCAGAGTCATGCCTCTGACATGGCTAAACGGTTATAGACAACCCAGACTCTCAATTTATTATAGCCGCTGCCGTGACACGAAGCCACGGTAGCGCTCAATTTTTATGTGCCATCTGCGGTCACCCAGCTGAAGACTGACCGTGCCGAACGCTCCTGCGTAAGTTTGCCGAAGGCTTAGAGACTCCTATTCTAACTACGTTATGAGCGCTACAATAAGTTTCTACTTATGGAACTACTATTTTGTGGAGGCTTCAAAAATAGACTTGGTGTAAAAATATTGATTCGTAGATTCGCAGCACTGTAAATAAAACAAAAGAGGCGCGGTTTTTATGTAAACCAACGTCATGTTTTTCGCGAGTTGAGTTGTAAGTACTCGTAATATCACATACGAGTAATATAATATCACCTTGACCTTAACCAAACTAGTTTTACCAATACTCATACCAATTTATTATTTATATGTACGTCGACGTTCAAATAGTATTTTTCTTAGAAAATATTGAGTAAATATTAAACGGTATTTTTCTTAGAAGGCATGTTCTTCGTTTTCCCTGTCGTTTTAGCGACTGGGTTTTGAAATGATGTCAACAAACCTTTTAACCCCCGAGACAATAACGACGGGGTTTTATGAATTTCACCCTTTGTGGGTAGGCCTACGTCTTGCAGAGGATTATTAAAAAGGCTGGTAGGCTGATACTGTACAGTTATGAATTTGATATATTTGTATTTTGATTTTGTTTGAAAGGTGAATTAACGCGAGTTTTTATAGATATGTTTATGTTTCATCAAAATCGGAGCAGCCGTTTCAAAATTATCAGCTTTTTGTTGGCTGTAAATAAAAAAACCCGACACAATAAGATCCCTACAAGATCTTATTGTGTCGGGTTTTTTTATAATCTTTTTTATACTTTTATTAAGTATGATTGCATGGGTAATGCAGGATTTTTTAAAATATCTAATCCAAGAGTAACTTTATGATGAAAACAAAAACTGCACATAGTTTTCAGAATTCACGTGTTGCGATTTGTTATAAATAATAAATAAATAAAAATAATAAATAAAATTTATTCCAGAATAAAAATTCCATAGCACAATAATTACAGTAAGACTAAAAATAATAATATAAATAGGTAAGATTCTAATTCAATTTTGAATGTTAATTTTATTAAAATTTGAATTTGAAGCGAGATGGAGTCTGACCTACAAAATTTCCTTAAATACGGTGAAATATTTAAGACCATGTTCCAAGTTTTTGATCGGAAAAAGGGACAGAACAGATTTCAAACAAATTAAACACATAATTTTAGGAAACAAATTACTAGTTTTTGCCCGCGGCTTCGCCCGCGTGATATTTCGAGGCCCTACCTTACCACCCTTATAAAGGAGGTGGAAAATTAAAAAAAAAACAATCGATTTGACATTTGTTCGATTCGACAGTTCTTTTTTGACATTTCTTGGAGCGCACGCTAGAATAGCTCGCAGATGGCAGAATTTTTCCTACTTACTTCTTAACACCTAATTTTTGTAATTTGGAAAATCTACGCAATATCATTATAATTTATAGCCTATGTATTATTCTGATAAATAAGCTATATCATTGCAAAGTTTCATCTCAATCCGTTCAGTAGTGTTTGCGTGAAAGAGCAACAAACATCCATCCATCCACCCTTACAAACTTTCACGTTTATAATATTATTTTTTGGATTAGTAGGATAGGATAGAAGAATTCCATTCCTGCGTAAGTCACAGAACAGTTATTTTTGTGATAAGCATTTCAAAATCTTAAAGCGAACGCAGGGTACTACCTAGAAGATATCTATTGGCTTGTGTCTGTAGGTATGCGTGCTAGAGCGTATGTAGAGCAAATAAATGTATGTATTAGGTATTAGCATAATCCAAAATCTCTCATATTTTAACAAAGTCAATCAGTTTCAGTTACAAGATATTTCCTACACGATCTACACCGTCAAATTTAGTTGAAAAAGGTTCGGAGAGGGATTTTTCAGAAGAAAGTATGTTAGATATTATAATATTTACTGTTGGCATTATAGAACGAGTTTCAGAATTACTACAATTAATATAATTACTAATAACTACTTAATTTTAGAAAGGCTATTAAATAATAAAATAAATTTGCAAAATATGTATGCAGGTATATACCTATTAGTATCTATCTACTTTAAAGTAAAATTGTTATTGATTTAATAGAATGAGATGAATTTAGTTCGAATTATAATGGTTCAATAATACGTTGAGTAGTGGAAAACCATTGAAAATTCCTTACCTATAATTAACTTCTTCAGCAACGAAAATATAATTGACATTTGACATGGCTATTACAACCAAGGGCAACAACACTAGAAAATATTGTAATTTTTGGAAAAGCCCAAAATGTTGCAACTCTTTTAACGGGTCTGTTCTTTGATTTTCGTTAGTAGCTGTGGCTGCCATTTTTCCAATTTTTAATACACTTTCTTCCAATTTACTTTCACAATCTTCTTTTAAACTCTGTAAACTTTCTGTTTTCTTTGGATAGCACCAATTACACTCAAAAATAGCTAATTGATTTTGTTCTGTACCATAGCTGGATTTTATTTCTTTTATATTCCAAAGAAGATAGGTAATGAATAGCTGAAATGTATTTACGTCGAACAACTTTAAACCATTTGAAAATACTACTTTCGTGAGGGTGCGATTCACATACGCCCTCAAATATGAATGAACTTCGCAATCCTTTTACCAAATAACTTTACAATATTTGCTTCTGACAATGAATTTCACGACATTGTTATTTATTTGTTTATTATCAGTTAAACAAATTTGCGATTTTGTTTACGTATCACTTTCATTATTCACAAAACTCACTTGAGCAAATGTTTACTGGTAGGTACGAGTAGGTATAATATCTATAGAACGTAGTGACGTTCTCGCTGCCGTTATTTTGCACAGATTTTTTCTAGCAACAGATCGGCATGAGCTGTCCATGCCAAATATCTTTTAGGACTGAACGCTAATGGGACTTTTCTATCGGGTGTTAGTTCTCAAACAATCACACGATAAGTGCCTATTATGCCTATTATTGGTATTGGATAAACAAACTTCTATCTAAACAAGTAAGACGTCAAAATAACTAGGTAGCACAACAGATTAGCATACCTATAACAAAAATATTGTGTCACCGTCATATCGGACGTCCAGTGGATGTGTCTCCCTCATAGATTTTCAGGAGTGATATTATTATAGCATGCTCCGCATCATTTGGACGGACAAATTAATGTTACTAACGTATTAGTTTTAAGCCGTATGGGAAAGAAACAAACGTGCTGCTGGCATCAGTGCCAGCCGGGATAGGATCCGCACGAAGTTATATTTCTTTCGACGTGTCAGAACGAGACAGCGTTATGGCAAAGTATATTATTTGTCACTTTATCACACGTCCAAAATAGTTCTTTTCGTGGCTTTTCGTGGTCGCATGCTGGACTAGCAGGACAATCCGTAATCGGTTTTCCTGTTGTAAGAGCCTACAAAAAGTCTTCGGGCTCGAGGATAGTTGAAGATTGGACTCATGCCATCGCCACTAACCCTAAAAAGGATAACATTGAAGTATGATGCACCATATTATGTATGACCTACTTTCACTAATAAGACCAACGCTGAAATTCCAAAAATTCAGCTGTATCATACATTTCGTCGAAAGCAGGAGTAGGTATGTCTGACTTGGCCTCATAGTAAAAGCTGTTCAAAATGATGGTTTGAACCACCTGATTTTGGCTTAGTAAACCAGTTCTGGACTAAGTAATTATCGGCTTACATACATTTGCTTCAAGTGAATTAACCGCCAACTTTCACGCGTTGGAGGAGCCAAACGCCGCAGCAAACAACCGGAAATCGAAATTTTAAATATTTTAATCGCATAGTCGCGTCTTGTTCAAAATTAGGCCTATCAACACGACTGGTCTACGCAACATGTGACCAAAATGCTGACCTCTACTTTGCCCAGAGGATTAGCATCGCCATCCAACGTGGCAATGGGGCCAGCATCTTGGGAACTATGCCCTTTGGCAGTGGGATTTTAGATCATCATCAAAATTATATTCATTTTTAGTTTAAGTTTTTTTATTAATAAATTTGTTTGTACATATAGTAGTTTAGTAGTTGTAATTAATTTTTAAGTTAGAATGAATGAAGTTTTTTGCAATTTTCCTATTCTATCGCATAGTGTGAAAGTGTGATATCGAAACGTGGTATAAACAAACCTATCGTGAAGCTTACGGAATGCCATTTGTCAATTCCTATACTTATCGTAGTAGGAAAAAGAGATTAGAAAACTGTAAAGTATAGTTTTATTGTAATTATGTCGATAAGAAAACATGGCAATACGGATATGGCGCCTCACGACTTGCATTTCTGTCAAATGCTGTTTGGATAAAACTAGGCTTTGACTTTTCCGACGCGTAGGTACAGCTGCAGCTGCTTCGGAGGTATACTATACTTATGGGTATACGCCCTCACCATTAGACTTACGTTGCTATCATGCAGGACTGGTAACCGACGGAGTCGAAAAGTTTCTCACTGGAGACCATGTGTACCTACCGGCAAGTTCAATGTAGGATGTCCATGGTCCACCCAGGGTGGACAGGCGACCTCATTATGATCAACGATAATCAAACCGGTCTTAAAGGATGTAGTGGATGTCCTATGGCTAAAATGATGATACGCTATTCTCAAAATCCGGCCAATAGAGAAAGGAGCCCAGAGGTCATCAACATTTAGAATTAAGCTTCGTCATAGTTCACATTTAGTTCAAGTTCGTAGAGCTATGAAGACTGTAAAACGGTTGTTCCTCACGGTCGGTGAACCATTCATATGAAAATTTTATGCAAATGAGAAACAAAAATAACTTCAAAATAACCGAATTCGGAAATCTTTCATTAATGTTTTGTAATTCAAAGCTACTAAAAGTCCGATAATAAAAGCCTTTCAGAAGCTTTTCAACACCGTCGTCTTTGAGGGCATAACGCCAGAAGCATGGAACAGAAGCGTGGTGCTGTTGTTCTTCAAGAAAGGTGACAACGCTTTATTGAAGAAATACAGACCCATCTCGCTTCTGAGTCATGTTTATAAGCTGTTTTCACGGGTCATTACGAACCGTCTCGAACTCGCAGGCTTGATGACTTCCAGCCTTCCGAACAAGCCGGTTTCCGAAAAGGTTTTAGTACCATGGACCACATACATACGCTGCGGCAGGTCATACAGAAGACCGAAGAGTATAACTTGCCTCTTTGCTTAGCGTTTGTGGACTATGAGAAAGCCTTTGATTCGGTCGAAACTTAGGCGGTGCTTGAGTCTCTCCAGCGTTGCCGGATTGACTATCGGTATATCGAAGTGTTGAAGTGTTTGTATAATAACGCCACTATGTCGGTACGAGTACAGGAGGAGAGCTCCAAGGCGATCCCATTAAAAGGCGTAAGACAGGAAGACGTCATTTCTCCGAAATTGTTTACGGCTACTTTGGAGAACGCCTTCAAGCTCCTGGAATGGAAAGGATTCGGCATCAGTATCAATGGCGAATACCTCACTCAGCTTCGATTTGCCGACGATATACTCGTATAGTCATGGCAAAATCAATGGAAGAGCTCAGCACGATGCTCGAAGGCCTCAATCGGGTTTCTCAACAGGTGGGTCTTAAGATGAACATGGACAAGACGAAAGTCATGTGTAATACCCATGTTGTACCCACTCCGATTTCTGTTGGGAACTAGGTTCTTGAACCCTGGAACTGGGGTCTTAGAATACGGTTTCGGTATCCCCTAAGTCCCCTACCTATCGTAAGAGCCAACTAAAAGGGGCTCGGAGCTCGACGATGGTTGTATTTGGGGATCAAACTATCCATTCCAATGAGCCCTGGGAAGACAACGGTGCTGTGTGGCCAGCACCACTGTACACAGGAAAGCTGTTATTAGAAGCTTACGGAGTGTGAAGTTCCATGCTGGAGGGCACTGGTGCGTTCCTACGGAGATCCCAGTTTCCTCTGACAAGCACAGAGGGAGGCCACCGAGGGGGTTTTAGTGGAAAAGTCCACATAACCCGATTGCTCCCCAACACAACCGGGTATCTGTTAAAGATTTCCCCCCCGTCAACATAAAAAAGGTTCTTGAAGTCGTCGACTCGTACGTCCACCTAGGACAAGTAGTCCAGTTAGATAGGTCCGACTTCAAGAAAAAGGTCAATCGCCGAATCCAACTCGGTTGGGCAGCGTTCGGAAAATTACGTAACGTCTTCTCGTCCAACATACCTCAGTGCCTCAAATCGAAAGTGTTCGTGTGTTGCCAGAAACGTAGAAGAACGAAAGTTACCGACATTGCCCAGTGAGTTGGCAAGTTAAAGTGGCAATGGGCAAGGCACATCGCGGAGGCACAGCGCGGAGGACTGATGACCGATGGGGTCGAAAAGTTCTCGAGTGGAGACCACGCACCGGCAGGCGCAGCGTAGGAAGTCCACCCACAAGTTGGATCGATGACCTGATTAGGACTGCAGGATCGCGCTGGATGCAAGCCGCTACCGCCCGGTCTTATTGGAGATCTATAGGGGAGGCCTATGTCCAGCAGTGGACGTCCTATGGCTGATGGATGGATGGATGGATGGAATCCAAAGCTTGAGATAGCCTTTTCGACTTGTTTGTTAACGGTTTTGCAACCAGCCATTACCGGATTTAGGGAAACACAATTGGGGCAACTGTCTACAATAGATTTTGAAAAAGAAAATCTTTAAAATTTCAACGGTTAAACATTATCAAAAAACTTTCTTTTCTTTTCATTTTTTCGCTGTGTTCAGGCGCTAGCCATTCAATGCGTAGAATAGCTAAAGCCTGACGATATTTCGGCTAGTACAGCCGCCTCACAACCAATGGTTAGGTTCGTGCGACGCCTGACTAACCCACCAACGCAACCGTGGAACTCCACTACCGTCGCCGTAACGCCTGGCTATACTGTGATAGCAAGCGGAGCTAGGACATGGATTATTCCAACGGCTGTTTGGTCGTTTCGGGAACCTACTCTGTACTCATATGTCCTACCTCCCTAACATTCCCTACGTGTCCCTACTTCCCTAACCTACCATATGAAGTCAATAAATACTTGTATATAGATAGGTACGGGATATCTGGACCGTGAGACCTATCGTTACCAGGCGGAGTGGGAAGGAATGAAGGATAGGCACGATTCTCCACTGCCGTGACTCAGACTCAAGCCACGTTCGCAGAAGGTGACGGTACTAGGTAGCTCTTGCCACAGTGGAAGGAACAGGTAGGTAACCCGCCCGCCCAGCGGAAACATATGCTGAGTACGGCGTTGTCCCCTGCGCTGCAGGCCTCTGAATGGGCTCCGTCTGGATCCTCGAAGGTCCGACAGCCGGTCGCCTAGTTGACCTGACTGCTGGCGGTGGTGGACCCTTGACTCCGAGTGCAGCCGCCTGTAGGTCTCGCCACTGCACTCCTCTTGACTCCAAGTGCAGCCGCCCGTAGGTCTCGCCACTGCACTCCCCTTGGTGTGAATCAAACAACCGTTAGATTGCGATTAATTTATTTACATTTTGTAAAATTATTTTTACAATTTCTCTTGCATCTAATTGATCTTGAAGTCCGCCTAATTTGATGACCGTGCATCTTTGTACGCCGGCGCCGCGCCTAGATGGTTGACGATAAATCTGGGTCGCGACTCAGCAGATTTCGCCGGCTGACGCTATGCCCTTGTACGCATGTATGAACCCTATGTTTCAGTATGGAGACGCTGTTGCTAAGCATGTATTGTCCAGGACACGCTGTCTACTTTTACAGTACATTTTAGAAAAATTATAAGACAATTATAATTCTTAAATATAGACAAAAAAGATTGATTTGTATATGTTTACTCTAATCGGACTATCATTAAGATATCGAAATTCCAAATTGCCCCGATGTATTATAAATTTGTACCTACTTGAAATTTACTACCCATCTTGAAGGAGTATACTTATCCCTCTATTTACCACCAAGGGGCCTCCTCTCCTTTGTTGCCCCGGGGCCTCCACACCTCTAAATCCGGCCCTGCGGCCACGGCTTTTTCAGTTGCACATTTGCAAGTTTGAGTAGGATAGGCAATAAGGTGGGCATACACGATGCAATGATTTGATCAAATTTTCGCTTCATTCCAACTGGGAGTTGTCACATGTAGAAAAAATTAGAAAATGATTTTAATGTTTAATTAAGTTGGATGAGATGACATGACAAGTAAAATAAAAAAGAGGGTCCCCGGATACGGGTCAGTCGAGATACATCGGACCTCTGGAGTGCAAGGGTCCTCTTGTGGGAATGCTAGCTATATGAAATTACTAGGTACCTAACTACCTAACTTGTGCTAAGTGCGGTGGGAATGAAATTAGAAACAAAAATGTATTGTACTGCGTTTACTATTAAGGTTCTGGAAAAAATATTGTTACACATTACAATCAAAAGTTAACAAATTAATATTTAACTGCTGAAGGCATGGTTTGGCTGGGTAGAATTGGAGACGTTTAAAAAAATTGGACACGTTTCAAAAATTGAGGGAAAAAAATCAAAAAAATCGGGTTATCTGCCAGAACCCTTTTGTGGTGGCTTCGGCGGCTCCGGTGTCCTGGTGCTGGAGTGCGTCTCACACCGCCTCTGCTCGGATCTTCAGGTTTTCTGGCAGCGTCACCATAATGGCCGCGAGCGCCGGCCGTGGTACAACTATTTATACAACTATAAACAAACTGGTACAACTATTTATTTTAAAAAAATTTCAATCCTACAAAAAGTTGATGAGAATCAAAGTTGTAGAAAATAAAATTTCAATCAACTTTGAGTTTCATCAACTTTTTGTAGGATCGATATTTTTTGAAGCAGATAGTTGTACCATTTTGTTTCCTCAATAACTACTAACCGGCTATAGTTAACTATGTTTGGCCTCCACTGGACTGATCTGATGAACTGATGCGATCATCGCGTTCTGTGCGCCCAGTTTCAGGTAGTAGTACAAATCGTGAACCACCAATTCCTGCCTTTTCTTTAACTGAATGAGCTCCCAGTTAGCACGAAGCGAAAATTTGATCAAGTCATCGCATCGTGTATGCCCACCTTTAAATTTCTAAAAACCCTGTGTGTTTAGTGACACTGACTCATGGGACAAAGAGGCGTGGGTTCGATTCCCTCCCAGGGCTAGCATCTATGTATGTGATGATTATATAAGTGCTTGCTCTGTGTCTGGATGATGTTATCTAACATTTATAAGCATGTATTTAAAAAAAGGAAAAGAAATACGTATAATATAGGTAGTAGGTATTTCAGTCTCTGGCAGCCATAAGTCCCTACAACATTGTAACTAGGGTACGTAATCGGACCTCAGGTATTTAGGTACGACTGGCACAACGGGTTTTTGTACCTTATCAAAAATTTTAAAAGTCTGTTTTAGCGATATGCAATAAACTGCAGTTTTTAAATGTTTTAGCTCTACAAGGTGTTCCGTTAGAAAATATTTTTTTATCGCGAATAAGTCTTCGCTTGACCAACCGCCTGATGATAAGCGACGTTGTAGTCGATGATGCTCACAGACTTAGAATAAACCTATCTATTCAATCTGATCTAGAAAGGCTTCAGATGCAAGCATGCTGGCAGTCTGTTCCATTCGCTGGCCGTACGAATCAGAAATCTTGAGCTAAACCGCTAAGTACTTAGAGAAGGAAAATCAACAATGAAGGTATTAGTAGGTGGTAGCGGCAGCAAGAGGACTGTAGTAAATTCAACTAAAGTGAAGTCATATTCCAAAACATAGTAAGGTTCAGAGGCTCCGAAAATTTCAAGAATGATTTACATAAGTAATCTTTTTTGTTAGCCTCTAATTCTAATGTAAATTTAAAATAGCATTTTGTAATCAATCCCCGGCCGACTAATGTCATGATAACGTGACGGTAAGAAAGGAACAATTCTAGCCCCTACACTCGTGATCTGACTCGACAAAAGCGTGATGTTTTGAATCAAGCGGAGAAATCTGTGTTAAAGTGTAACTAATGCAAAGAATTAATATATTTCGTTCAATGACACAGATCAGCAGCTCTTTCAGTTGGTCATAATGATGAGTATTGCAATGATATTCTAGAATATATCCGTATAGACTATGGATAGTTCTAGAATAGCTATATTTACACCCTGTATAGAAGAGGGTTAGGTATTTAAAAAGGGTATTTATTCGTTCAAAGGACACGTCCACAAAATGTATACAAGCTGGTATAAAACAATCAAAAAATCTAACCACAGCACACGTTACATTTCGATAATGCACATGTTATTCTAAATCTATTACATTAGTTAAAAATAATAACGGTTCATGAGATACAGCCTGGAGACAGACGGACAGTGGAGTCTTAGTAATAGGGTCCCGTTTTTACCCTTTGGGTACGGAACCCTAAAAAAGAGCCCTCCGAATTTTTCAATATTAATTTTGATTTTTTAATAATGGTGGGATCAAAAAACATAATTTGTAAAAGTATCTATCTACAATTACAAAAGTTGTGTATAATGACGTCTTGAACAAACCTCCCTTTTCAGAATAATTCGATTTAATTACCAGTAATTGCTTTTAGGTAATTATATCGAACATTATTTATTAGGTACAATACCTAAAATGTTATGTTTCAACTTAATAACCTCTTCAACACCGATCTTACAACAGATATGAACTTCGCTCGTTTTTTTTCGCATCGCTTTCGCTTCGTTGGCGTCAAGAAAAATGCCGATTTTTTTTCCGAAGATCAAATAAAAATCTATCAAATTTAGTTGATAGAAAAACTGCTCCTTATTTAAGTACGTAAATAACACTACCATTATTTTTCATTATCAATATGTTCTATAGTTTCTACAGAAACAATACACTTACATAGAGTTCTAGTAATTTCACTTAATTTTATTAAAATAGGTAATACTTTTTCTCGTCTCATACAAATATTTGAATAAAAATCTATTAACTACCTACTTAATTAATTACTAAGTAATAAGTAATATTTAATATTTTTATTTATAAAACTGCAATATGATACCTACCTATGTCATTTTAATAAAATAAAATATTAACATTTAACTTATGCTAAAATATTTACAAAATACCTTAACTATATCCAATATATATATACAAAACCAAATAATTTATTCTAACTCTGGCAGCATTGCCTCGCTGAATAGCAATACTCAGCTTTTGGGCGAAATAGATGCCAGCACTCTGGTCACGTGTCACCTCTACCAAACGCCTGGCCAGATCTTTATATAGGGTATGAGCGTCCGACCCCCACGGACCTAAAGTCTCAACCCCAAATGGCACAAAATGGTACATCCTGTCTAGGGAACCATTTTGTGCCGTTTGAGGTTTTCCGCTTTAGCTGCAGCAGCACCAGCCCTGTCTGC
This sequence comes from Hypomecis atomaria, assembly GCA_964007245.1. Lineage (NCBI taxonomy): Eukaryota > Metazoa > Arthropoda > Insecta > Lepidoptera > Geometridae > Hypomecis > Hypomecis atomaria. The sequence goes on from OZ023291.1 coordinate 16,793,743, forward strand.
TGTGTCGGGAAGGTGAGACGACGCCAGTGTGTCGACACACGTCGCGTCCCACACCAAAGGTCGTCCCACCTTCCATGGCACCAACGTCATTCCGTCGGGTCTTTTACCGTCGCCCCGCAACAGTCCATTAGGCTCTAGGACCGACGGGACGCCAGCACTGACAAAGGCCCGACGGATGATATCATTTAGGGTGGCGTGCCGCGAAAAGCGCCCTGCACTTTTTGTGCATGACAATGCGTGGTGACCGAAACGATCGACCATATCGCCACATTGGCAGCGGTGCGGGACCAGACATGGGGCACCTAAACGGAGAGATACGCCTATCCGGAAAGAGTTATTATCCAAAAGGTTGCCAACGTTACTTGGCATGTAGCCAAAGCCCCGACTCCCATCTTGAAACGGCAAGCAAGCGAGCGCGCTCTGTGGTACAACTTGAGGTTTGAATTAGTTTTTGCAGTTCTAACTCACAGAGCGGCCCGTCCCACTGTCTCTGAGAATTGGGAGACTTAGGCAAAAGTTGGCTTGGGCAAGCTATTTTCCAACTTTCGACAGCGTCACTCAGATATGTAATTTCTAAATTAGGAAGAGAGGATGATAATATGTCTTTAACTAACTTTTGCGTGCTGAAAACTGAGGACAAGAAAGCTGGCAAAGATACACTAGAAATTTTGCGTATTCCGAGGCCACCAAACTTCACAGGCAGTGAGGCTTGGCGCCAAGCGCGATCGTCTAAAGGGGATAATTATTTTACATATAACTAATTATTGATTTAATCTAGGTAGGTACGAGTAGATTTACGACTTAGCATTTTTAGCTATATAACTTTCAATCTGTGCAATAGTATCAAACATGGGTAATGTTTTAGTTTCAGGCAAAAAGCTTAACAGTGCAGCTGACATAAAAGCAGTTGCTGAAAACAATACTGACGGCAGCGACTCCCACTCCCTTATCTGAAAAGAAAATTTCTTAGATAAGATATCACTCAAATATTATGCACTTGATATGCATGGGGTGTTTTGTGCATTTCCGCCTTTAGCGTCTACCCGAGCCAACCCAGCTCCGAGTGTGGCTCTATGCCGCTGGCATAACTGCTACAGTGGCTTGGATGGTGAATGATATGATGACGATGTGGATGACAAAGCTGTAGATAATGCAGATGACGCATGACATATTTTAACAAGTCATTTCGGCTAAACAGGTAAGTAAAAACAAATTAAAGGTCACACTCACCAATAGCGGAATGAGAGGAGCTAATATGCTTCCTACACGCGCGGCGGTGTTACACCATCCGAACAGCGATCCTCTCACACTTGTCGGGAATAGTTCCAAACTGTACGTGTAAATTCCCGTGAAACAAATCACAACACCGAATTTGCCCATCAAGAATAAGAATACTTTCAACCAAGTTACAGCTAGAACAATAAAATAGAGTTAGAAAAAAAGGTTTAAAAATATTAATTCAACTTAATATGGTCTTCACACAGCAAAAGGACTCAACAGGATAACAATAACAACAACATTAAGTATAGTTTAAAAAACGAAAAAACACGCTCATCAGACCTTGAAACCTAATCGTGGGTAAGGTACAAGACTTTTCTAAGAAATTCAAAACAGCTTTGATACGATTTTCCATCATGAAGTTCCAGTTCATATCTTCCAGCTTCATCATCACATCAGTTCGACAGTACCATATTATTGTATTGTCATCAGAACTACATACAGCTGCCAATTTTTATTACGCTACGACCTTTGGAATATGGTTAAATTAGTTACCTTAGATTCCATTACATGGTTAGTTTCATACAGGTCGACCTGATAAAAGCGTGCTAAAAATAAGATCAACTGAAAATAATTTTGTTATACTTACAATTAGGACAATAATTTTGAGCTATAAGAAATGTTGCCGAAAACAGATATCCGTACTGTAAAGTTATCTTTCGTCCAAATTTCTCAAATGCAAAGTAGGCCAATACGTCTCCAGGAAAAGATGCCAACGCCACCAATATGAAATTAATATATTTATCTCCAGGTAACAGAACGGAATAAATCAAGGCTCCGTAGTAAAGGAAACTAGATGTGAAGAAGCAGAACGCCGTTACCGCAAACCTCTTCATTATTTCTTTGGAATTGAGTATTACTTTTATACTCTCTTTTTCCTTTTGTTCTTCGACGTTAAATGTAGCTCTTAAATCTTTCGTGTCCACGTTTTCAATTTCAACAGCAGAAACATTTGACTTGTTAAATTTCGCTACCAACTTCAGGGTCGTTTTGGCTTCCTCCATTTTCCCTCGTAACATTTGCCATCTCGTACTCTCTCTTAATATCAATACATATGAGAAAAATATAAGTGTGGGTACGTATACCGCTAAAATGATAGACTTCCAGTGAACTAATCCCAATGCAATAAAAGCATATATGACTTCTCCTGCGTAGATTGCATAGGAAAAGATGACACCAGTAAAAACTCTTTTAGTTTCTCCACCAATTTCGATTACTAAAACAGACATAAAAATTAACTGTATAAATAGTTCAGGGGTACAAAGTTATGGAAACACTAAAATATCTCTAATATTCGTAGTTAAAAACTGGTATAACTTACGAAGAACAATTGCTACCGTGTAGAGACCCGATGCAAGCAATGATTCTAAAAATTCGATTCCTATATAACCGTAATAGTTCGTTACAAATATTTTCGCTATCCCCACACAACCACATACCGAACATATTATTGTGGTCGGTTTTCTGCCAAATCTGCGAAAAATAAACCGATTTGTAAATTCCTTATTCAAGGTAATATCAAAGCACCCAAAATAAGTCGAAATCGAGCTAAACAAGTATTAGGTGAGTAAGTATTATGCAATTAAAAATGTAGGCAAGCAAAATTCTTACTTATCAGCGAACCATCCCGTGAACATCATTGACAGAATCATACCCGCGTTGTGTATACTTCCTACCAGAGAAGCCTTCCAAGGCTGGCAGGCTAGGTTGAGCTGAAATAGAAGGTTTTTTTTGCAAAGAATAAAATATAGTTATGACCTTTATGACTTATCTAGTAGTAAAAAATACAAGTGCAATAAATAAATGGCTATGATTAAGTATCGAAATGGAAATAACTTTGTACTTTGAGTGTCTAGCTTAATTTCATTGTGTGAGTTGTTATGTGGTCATATAATTATCAATGTCATTTTCTTTTGCTAGTTTTCAATGTATTTTATATTGTCACTTACATCCGCAACTATAGAATTGTTGTTTTCATAAATCCATTCATCACATTTTTCTTGAGTTTCATAGAAGGTCTCATTAGAACAAGTGTTGTTTGCTGAATTGTACGTCTCGTGATTGATTATTGGTTTGTAACATTTTGTTTCCACATCATCTGGCCACCATGTTGGCTTCTCGACTGTCAAATTTGTATATTCACATTCAGGAATGCGACATCTAAAAGGAAAAAGGAAATATTATTTTTAGTAGTAGATCGCTATCATCGTTTCTTATATAAAAGCTCATCTGCTCGGTTGGTCCTACTTCTGGTTGACTTCTGGATAAAAGAGGCGTGGGTTCGATCCCCACCAAGGGCAAATATTTATGTGATGAAAATATACCAGAAATAACATCCAGGTACAATGCAAACTCATAGCTGTTTGCTACAATGCAAACACATAGGTGTTTGCAAACAGCTATGTACTAGTTCGGCCGTTCAGAGAATGCGTTCCTGACACGTCATCTTGAAAAAATGTTTTTGGCCGATATCTCGGAAACTATGTACTTAAGGGCAATAAACATTAAGATCATTATTGTAGAAAATAAAATTTTGCATCTTTTGTTTCCACTAAACTTTTTTGTAAAACTTACCGTTTACGATTTATGGCTCATTTAATGAAAGTTCATTAAATGGACCTTAAAACATTAAATAGTCCATAAATCGTAGACGGTAAGTTTTACAAAAAAGTGTAGTGAAAACAAAAGATACGAATTTTTTTTTTCTACAATAATGATCTTAATGTTTTTTGCCCTTAAGTACATAGTTTCCGAGATATCGGCCAAAAACATTTTTTCAAGATGACGTGTCAGGAACGCATTCTTTGAACGGCCGAACTTTATAGCTCTATAATTATGTATTTAAAATATGTACCTATATGTAGTAAATCAGTCTCTGGCAGCAATATCACAAGCTTTACTTAGTTTTGGGTCAGAGACCGTGTGTTAGATTTATATTCATTTATTATTTTCTTCATCTCTTTTCTATCTTTAAATGTTGTTTGCAGGAATTATCTTCACCAGAGAAATTGAAAAGATATTTTAAATTTGATTAAACTAATGCGAAATACAGAATTAAGGTGATGATCTCGTTTTACTGGAATATCCAAATTAGTGAAATACTCGTTTAGCTATGATGAAAATTATTCTATTAAATAAACAAAGTATAAAACATTGGGCTTTAAATCACATTTACTTCACAGAATCAGTTGATTAGATGGAGGATAATTCACTTGAATATAGTATTGTAACTATTGTACGTACTCGTATATTGATTTGTTTTCTGGCCACTTATTTATTATCCTCAATTGTGTCTTATTATACTTGTAGATTTAAACCTGATGATAGATTAACAGATAACAGTACATAATAAAATCGTAATAACAGAATTATTTTCCTTAACTGTAGCTACCAATATTCTACGATAGTTATATAACCAAAAGGTAGGTCGGGCTAAACACCTGCGTCAATAAAAATGGAATATAATTATAAATCGGAAATCACAACTCGTGACGTAGTTATTTAATGTTGGTTGTACTTTTTCATATACTCGTTGCAACCTAATTGCTACTAGGTAGGTGACACAGCCTAAAGTTTAAGTAGCTTTTTGCAATAGATTTTTTACACGAAAACAATTCTGCAATACAAAATGTCATTGATTGAATGTAATACTCAGCCAAGTACGAGTCGGATTCGTGCAAGAAGGGTTCCGTACCGTATGGAAGTCCCCATTAACATATTTTTTTATAATTATTTATTTATTTTTGCAATTAATACACAACTTAATAAACTGTGAATATTTCAAGGATCTTCATGTTGCCGTTATTAATATCGAGCCAAAAAATCACGTTTCTTGTATGGGAGCCCCCCATAAATATTTATTTTATTTTAATTTAATAATTTAATTTTGAAGTGAATATTTCAAGCATCTGTCCGTGTGTAAAACGGCTCAAAAATCAGGTTTGTTATATGGTATTTAATATTTAAATATTTTTTCAGTTTTTAGTATTTGTTGTTATAGCGGCAACAGAAATAGGTACATCATCTCTGCAAATTTCAACATTCTAGCTATCACGGTTCATGAGATACCTACAGCCTGATGACAGACGGGCAGACGGACAGCGGAGTCTTAGTAATAGGGTCCCGTTTTGACCCTTTGGGTACGGAAGCCCAAAAATGATGAATAGGTATTGTTACGTTATATTTTAATAATATTAATATAAATTTTAATAGTTATGGAGACGATTTGGCGTTGCGAAAAATCTCTTAAAATAAATGAGATGTGATGTAACATAATTACCTACCTATTTGGTTTTATTTATTAGGTACTTAGATCACAAACTAATTTCTTTACATTGGTGAGTAATATTATCTGTTAATCTATCATCAGGTTTAAATCTACAAGTATAATAAGACACAATTGAGGATAATAAATAAGTGGCCAGAAAACAAATCAATATACGAGTACGCACAATAGTTACAATACTATATTCAAGTGAATTATCCTCCATCTAATCAACTGATTCTGTGAAGTAAATGTGATTTAGAGGCCAATATTTTATACTTTGTTTATTTAATAGAATAATTTTCATCATAGCTAAACGAGTATTTCACTAATTTGGATATTCCAGTAAAACGAGATCATCACCTTAATTCTGTATTTCGCATTAGTTTAGTCAAATTTAAAATATCTTTTCAATTTCTCTGGTGAAGATAATTCCTATAACTGCATATACTTATCTAGGCTAGCTGTAATAGGTGTAACTATAATTAGGTAATATCTATTTTATTTTTGTTTCATATCGATCCTATGCTGGGTTATATGCTTGCCCTGTAGGTATTGCCTCCTGCATTTGATTTGACTTATAAATAATATTCTTACAGGTTTTCCTAATAATAAAAAGTAACATAAGATTTTCGGTCAAAAACAGAAATTCATTTTAGTCTATTTATCTCCGTTGGTGTAAAAGTACGTTTAGTTAAATGTTATTTCAATCTTCATTCTAGCATTGCTAATCGCGAGCAAACAAAAAACCGGACAATTGCGAATCATACTCGCCCTCCAAGGGTTCCGTATAGGTATATGCTGGATATCCCCGCAAAACGGCTAAAACCCTAATGCGAAACTAGTTTGTTTAATTGATAACAAAGAGAAATTATGGTATTTTTTGTCATATTCCGAAAATAACACATCGCAAAAATAATTTTAAACCTGTTTTAACTTGGGTTGGCACTTAAAGTTTTTTCACGTTATATTGTTAACTCCTATAGAGTAATTCCTTGTATTTTTTGAGACAAAATTTTAAATGTAAAAGTTGTTTCAGATGTTACCCATTATTTGGAGTATTTTGGTGCATAAACCGGCTGTAACCATTTTTTACGATACCTAAGCTAATCGATTTTTAAACGGACAACAAAATGATCCTAATTTTTTTTAGAGGAACCCTAAAAATATTTATGTTTTACTGCGTCAAGTTTTTGTGTGCAACATTATGTAATATGGCATAGTGCTCTAAACTTAACCTCAGCCAAACCAGTTATGCCAATTTAATTACTCACAACGTAGTATTTTTGTATCTTCTTTGTCATAACTCAATACACATTCATACATTGACGTCGCGTCTTCCAAACAATAGGTATAGTTTGTTTTGGTCTACAGGCTTCTAGAATATTTACCATTCCATAAAGGTAATTTATTCATTAAGCATGTCAATCAAGCATGATTTATGAACAGTTAATTTTGAAATCATTATAAGAACCCGTATAACAACTGGTGGTACACAGTTTCAAACACCAAATACGAGTAGGTACACTTTATGTTGCGTGTACAGCGTGGTGGATATGTCCCACCCTTCGTGAGTAGGCCTACGTCCTGCAGTGGACTATTAAAAAGGCTGGTACAGTACAGTACACTTTACGTTCGGAGTAATTGGGGTGATTTTCTAAAGCAAATGTTAAATAACTCGAGTTATTCAACATTTTCTAACATTTCGAGTTAAGTATATAACATTTTCTATAGAACATTTTTTTCAAAATGTTCAATAGCTCGAAAACCGTGGCCTGACCTTTCAAACATTTAATTTAGAAAATGTTAAATATCTGGAAAACCGTGGAAATTTAACTGAACACAAATGTTGTGTATTTGATTTTTTTTTTCTTGCCTGTTCCCCTGGTGTATAGATATTTCAGGGTCTTTTTATAGTTATTATTTAAATTTTACAACAAATGTTATGAGTCGAAGTAATAAACATATATTATATGAATATAAATATATGTAAATAATAAGTAACAATCAATTATATTTTATAGTTCATTTACTTCAAGTATTTTAGTCTTGTATTGTCAAAATATATATGTATATAATGACATAAAAGATTGGGAACAAAAGTGTCAAAAATCATGAGAAAATATACGCGTTCCTATGTGCATACTTATGGGTCAAAAGGTGCAACGTATGGGACGTTGCACTTTCGGTTGTTTAAGCTTTCTTTTCAGCATAAACTTCAGTTCAATCTTTACTATCTATTGTATTTTTATACTTTTATATTTACGTCCGAAGTGCAGTTTTATTGATATTACTATATTGTCAAATATAGCAATTCAATTTAATTGTATTTGGTTAGTAGGTAAGTAGTGAACCTAGCTATGCTAGCTAGCTTAGCTATGTAACATCGAGCAAAGTGGAAGAGGAAAGTGAGGAAAGCTGACCCCATCACCACATGGGATATATAGCCAGCAAGAGGAGAGAGCTATGACAGAGGTCTTCAGACGGATACCAGGACGGACTCTGATACCAGGGTTATCCACCCAGCCTATACGAACTTACTTACTTTATACACATAAGCCTATAATAAATTACGGTAGATAAATATAGGTAGTAATATTTTCCTAAAACCAGCAATAGCACAGCGTTTGACGTCCTATGACTAGGTGGTGACGACGATAGGTACCTAGAGTTGGATGAGAAACAAGTAATGTATTTAAAAAAAAAAAACATTTTTTTTAAAAACAAGCTTTTACTGAACAGTTACTCGCCATAACGAATCAAACGAGTCGAAACTCGATAGGGTTGCGTCGTTTCATTACAGAGTTTTACCTTTCCAGCTCCATCATCAGACCCTGGTTACCATTGAAAGACAAACTACTCGCCAAGACCATTCAAATGAACCCAAACTCGATGAGGTTGTGTCGTTTCATTGCCCCATTGCATCATTTCAAGTCCCTTTGGCCATCTTCCAGCTCCATCATCAGATCAGGACCATGTCATCATAATACTGCATTGTCACGCAATTTACACATGTAAGTATGCAAAATTTCAACTCAATCGGTAACCGGGAAGTGGATCAAATTTAACTTGCAAGATTTGATTGCAGACCTACAGACAAACAAAGGGACATGTGAAACTAAATAAAAGCTTGTAAAAATAATATTACCTGTAATTGACATCATCAGCGACAAAAATGTAATTCACGTTTGACATTGATACCACAACCAAAGGCAATAACACTAGGAAATATTGTATTTTTTGGAAAAGACCAAAATTCTGTAACTGGCTCAAAGGTTCTGTTCCTTTTCCATGATTTTCAGGACAAGACGTCATCTTTATTAGATACCTACAACACCTTTGTTGAAAACAAACAATATCTTTTATGATTTACTGAGGCTAATTTTGCATAAATACCTATGTACTCGTATTATTAATTATGCTAATATTTCATATTTCACCACTCTACCGCGTTAGTAAAATCACAAAGTTCTAAGGATATATTTAAAAATACATTTTTATCAATGAATAAGTATAAAAATAAATGCACTCAGCAAATATAGAGATTGGTTAAATTTGGTTGATTACGAAATCAATTTATATTTTTTAAATCAATCATTTAAAAATGCACTCCACAAAACAGTATTGGTTAAAAAATATATATTTGGTTACGAGTTGTTACGACACAATTTACTTTCCAAAATCGAATGTACTGTTACATTAATAGTTAATTTATACATATATTATGAATTATTTTTTGTTTGCATATCCGAGTTTTTATTCACATTACACACTTGAGCAAATATTTCATGCTATTCCTATAGTGACGTATTTTTGCTGTCGTTACGTATAAATTTTTGCAAGCTACGGATCAACATGAGCAAACTTTGCCATGTATCTTGTTATACTGAATGCGTCTTGGAGATTTAAAATTAAATATTGGCGTATGAATTTAGATATCTGGCGAAACTATTAGCGCAGATATGATTACTGTTGAAAAAATACAATCACGACAAAAAACACCTTCTGTGGTTAAATAACTATTATACACGTACACGGAATAATTGAATGTATTGTAAGTACTATCTGTGCTAGTATTTTATCAATTATTAGTACCTATCTACCGCAAAACAAGACTATCGCGTTTATATACTTATTTAAAAACTTTTGTGTTGACATAGAATATGTAAGCAGAAAGAAATATAAGTATTCACAACACACATACACACTCCGTAGTTTATATCTACCTACTTCTACGTTTCTCTTGGTTCCAAAGCAGCCTGGAAGACATCGCTGGTAGTGATAAGGCCGCCTGTTGTTACGCTAGTTTTTGAGTTTTTTGTCCAGTAATTTGTCTTACATCTCTGATGTTACCAAAAAAGCATTTATCTATAGGCATATCTATCTATAATATTCCTAGCTGACCCGGTGAACTTCATATCACCTTTATTTATCTCACTAATTCGTTCTATTCTAATTTCGATGACGTTTAACGCCATCAGTAGTAGGAACATTAACAAAAGATTTAGGGGTTAGACTACTACACCCTTATCATTTAGGGGTGTGATAATTATTTTTCGCAAAAAATGGCAAAATCGACTTCCATTGTGTAAAAATTCGTTATTGTTGTTGTTGTTATTGTTGTGTACACAATATTGTTGATTTTTCAAAAACGTTTGAGTTGATTTCGATAAAATGTAAATGGGACCTCCTTAAAAGTATACTTATTTGAACTAAAAAAGATCTTTTTATTCGGTTTACAATTGGCAAAAATATCGATGAACATACACAAAAAATATATATATATATATATACAGACGAAAATCGAACATAGAACCTCCTCCTTTTTGGAAGTCGGTTAAGAAATAGATGTTGGCCAATTTTCAGACCTAACCGAAAAGCACACTACATTTCATACAAATCGGTCCAGCCGTTTCGGAGGAACAAACACCGCGACACGAAAAAAATGTCACTGAACTCCTAAACGGCTGGACCGATTTTAATGTTTTTTTTTTGTATGCGTTTGGGTGGCGCCCTGGATGGTTTAGATTCACAAACCAGCCCGGCAAATGGGTCCGCTAGTATATATATTTATAATTCCACTGTACGTGTGTAGGTATGTCACTGAACTCCTCCTAAACGGCTGGACCGATTAGAATGAATTTTTATGCGTTTAGGTGGCGCCCTGGATGGCTTACATTCAAAAATCAGCCCGGCAGTGAAACGAAGTTCGCCGGGTCAGCTAGTAATATTATAAGATGCTCGTATTTTATAGGTCAAATTAAACTTGATTGCGTCATGAAGTTCTCTGTTATCTGTAAAGCTACAAGCTGCGCCCATCCCCACTACTCGCGCAACAGACATAATGAATTTACTACTACGCAATGACTCGCTTCGTGTCCACAGTTGCCATGCAATTTCATTCGGCCTATAGGTACTTACTTACCTATCTGGCAACAGGTTTTCACAACATACTCGTACAGGTACAGACAACATATTATGCATTTTAGACAGTTTTTAACCGACTTCCAAAAAGGAGGAGGTTTATACTTTTTAGTCGTCATGCCTATTGTGAAAGGCAGGTTATAAAAATTGGCACTATAGTTCGGCCGTTTAGAGAATGCGTTCCTGATACGTCATCTTGAAAAAATGTTTTTGGCCGATATCTCGGAAACTATGAACTTTAAATCAAAAGTCATGGAGACCATTAATGTAGAAAATAAAATTTTTAGGTCCATTTAATGAAATTTCATTAAAGATGACGTATCAGAAACGCATTCTCTGAACGGCCGTAGTATAGCACTAAATTAACATTAGCAAACATATCTGATTAAATTGATAATGCTATCATTATGCCTGTTAAATTGCCTGACCAAACACTGTATAAAATATGAACACACGAAATAAACCAACGCAAATTCCGGTTTCCAGGTAGAGTAGAATACGAAATCGAAACAAATTGTAAACGGTGTATTTTTAAGTTGTAACAAGCAACCAACCTTTTTTCGATGTCTTATGGTCTAAGAGTCGCTGAAGATCGACTTTCACCAATGTGATAACCAGATGAGACATATTTTTTATCAATTAGGCATTTTTTATTTTTTAAACCCGCCTATGATGATAGTTGGCATATTTAAAAATGTGAACGGTTTTTTTTAATTTTAAATATTTCATGAGCGGTTTTTCGTATACAAGCCTATATTATTATTATGATAAATATTGTTATAAATTTTATCTTTCTTATGACACCATTTTTGACTGGTTATCAGATCGGTACCGTACTCATTTTCATAATTATATTATTACCCACCCACAAGGTGGACGGATGACCTCATTAAGACCTCAGGATCACGCTGGATGCTAGCCGCTACCAACTGGTCTTATTGGAGATACATAGGGGAGGCTTATGTCTAGCAGTGGACATCCTATGGCAGATGGATGGATGGATTCATACATTTGTTCAAACTTGATTACCAGGCGCCATGCACAAAAATAAGTAAGAAAACCTCTTAAGGCATATTATATACATACCGGCTATCAAAAGAGTGAAAGTAAATAATCGGCCAAGTACGAGTCGGACTCGCGCACGGAGGGTTCCGTACTGTATGGGAGCCCCCCTTAAATTTATATTTTATTTTAATTTTACTATTGAAATGAATATACTAAATATTCTGTGGAAATTTCAAGCATCTACCTGTTACCATTATTAATATAGAGCGAAAAACGTCTAAAAATTCAGATTTGTTGTATGGGAGCCCCCCTTAAATATTTATTTTATTTTCTTTTTAGTATTTGATGTTATAGCGGCAACAGAAATACATCATCTGTGAAAATGTCAGCTGCCTAGCTATCATGGTTCATGAGATACAGCCCGGTGACAGACAGACGGACAAACGGACATCGAAGTCTTAGTAATAGGGTCCCGTTTTTCCCTTTGGGTACGAAACCCTAAAAAAGATCATCGACAAAAAAAAACTCAAATGAAATAAAATCATGAACACTTGTAGGTATGTAAATAACATTTCATAAAAAAGTAGGTATATTATCTCATTTGGTTATCAGATGAGTGATGGTCGTTCTTCTGCGTCTCTCCCCTTATTAGGGCAGATATTATAAAATATAAGTAGGTTCGTTTTGTTTAGGCTGAGTTGCTAGCTGGAAGAAATCACCATGGTCATAAGGCCGCCACTTTATAATCATATTTTTGTCGTACATGTGTATATAGTGTTTATTTTAAAATTGTGGTTGTAAATAAAGAGTTTTGTCTGTCATGAAAAAGGCATACCTACTAAGGGGTTCAATTATACCCATAATATGTGTAAGTATATTAGTATTAAGGTTTTAATAGAGGCCAAACATGTTGTCATGATTTTTGAACGCGAAGTTCACACTTGAGTTGGTTGCAATTTTGTCAGAAATTATGTCAGGACAGCGAATCTTTTTAGGGTTCCGTACCTAACCAAAGGGTAAAAACGGGACCCTATTTACTAAGACTCCGCTGTCCGTCTGTCTGTCTGTCACCAGGATGTCTCATGAACCGTTATAGCTAGAAAGCTGAAATTTTCACAGATGATGTATTTCTGTTGTCGCTATAACAACAAATACTAAAAACAGAATAAAATAAATATTTAAGGGGGGCTCCCATTATACAACAAACGTAATTTTTAGCCGTTTTTTGCTCCATATTAATAACGGCAACAAGTAGACGCTTGAAATGGGGCTCCCATAGGGTACGGAACCCTTCGTGCGAGAGTCCAACTTGCACTTGGCCAATTAATTCAAAATAGGATCGCATTTGACCACGTGTCTAAGATCTAGCTAGAATGTTAAACCTACATCTACCTATACAATATAGGTACTTGATAGCGGCCGACCCTGACTTTGCTTGTGAACACTGAACCATAAAATAAAACCAGAATATCCGAAAAAACACGATGTAATTAAAATGTTCGTGTTAAATATATGACATCATAAAATATACGGTTTGGTCCATAACTGAACTTTGAAACGGAATAAGTATTTTGCAATTCTGCGGGCCAAAATTTATTTTGATGCATTCAGACGAAGGGAATAGGTATTAGAAAATTTTCGTTATTCTTTTACTTATATCACGAATACCAACTTAAATCCGCATATGACCACTAGCTCGCCTGACGGTAAGCGGCGTTGTGGTCGAAGATGAAGCACGCAGACAGATAGACAGATACCAGACTGACCTCGAAAAGCTCAGAGAAAAATGCCATACAATACATACAGGTAAGACAAACTCGGGGTGTACACATTTTTTCTTTCTTGATTCGATTTCGCTGAGACTTTCCGAGCATACGTCATATTATGTACTTACCATTTCTATTCCTCGAGAATCATTAGCATCTCGTATTTCCACAGAGATACCAGAGGGATAATGTGGTCGATCGAGAAAAGAAAGAAAGAGATGCAGTGATTTTATATGGCATGAGTTAGAAAGAGATATGAAAAATATCTCGATTGAGTGGCTAATTGCCGTGTTTTTCTCTCAGTAGTGTCAAATTCCAATACATTTTTGACAGTTTTGACAGCGCTGAGCCAGATTTTCCATACATTTTTGTGGATGAGAATTGCCTCAAGCGACAACAGCGCTATCTCTCTAGTTGTAATAGCTCTGTGCGTATTTCATAAATATCAATTTTAATAATAATTTATAATTAATATGAAATACCAGAAATACTGAAGAAAAATAAAACAATTCACTGATTCCACTGAAACTTTTCTTTTCCCGCGTTACAGGTTCCCGCTAAAACTTTTTTTAAATTAAAATCATACCGGCCTGGATTCCTGTCCTTCCTAGCCGCTTCAAAATTGTTTGTCTTGGAATTGGAAGTCATATTTTTATAGTCACAGTCAAGGTGCAGTCAAGACATTGGACTTTACTAACAGTTATAACCAGGACAGACGCCAAAAAGTTTCATTCGGCCTATTTAAATTAACTACCTAGTGTGAACACATAGGCCCCAGAGCACTCGGCCTCAGGCAATCAATCAAAGGGGATCTGTAGTGCAGTTTTACACGTAAATTGAAACTACAGGATTGGTTCTAAACGTACTTGTACAGCGCCCCTGGCGGAAACGAGGAAGAAGTAACTAAAATGTATGGCGCCTCACGCAAACGCGAAAGATTAAGTCAAATACGCAAAACCTAAAAGACTACTGTTACAGGCCCAGACAGGCAATAGCCGCCAGCAATTAAGTAGGTACCTAACCAAACTTAATTAATGCCGCCAGCGCCGCGCTGTGCGCGCCCTGCCCCGCGGGGACGCTCTGAGGCATAAAGATTCTCCCAGACAGCTGCGGACGCGGCTGTAATCTAGGTCATCCAGCAAACACAAAGCCCGGTGAATGACTAGATCGATTCCGCGCCATCCGCGCCCGTGCTTTGCCCGTATCAGTGTATGGGAGAAGCTTGAAATCAGACTTGATTTTTTTGACTTGTGGACTACGATTGTGTCTGAAAAATAAAATATTTGATTTACACTTTTATTCTGTGGATTTCCGAAACATACAAATGAAGATTCAAATGTTACAAAAATGTAGCTACAATCATCGACCTTGCATTTTTTCTCATTGAAGGACTTAGACGATGCTTGGTTTCCATGGAGGTCATGAAACATGATCAAAAAAACTATTTTTGACAATGACAGGAAATTGAATTGACAAATCTGGTTAAATCAAATCTGACATTTGCGAAATGGCGGTCAATTGATGTCATGTTGTGTTGTGCGTCTGATACAATTACAATAAACAAATATTTTCGGTTCAGATTCTGGTTAAAATGTATATAAAACAGGTAAATCACTTTTATTTATTATATTTTTAATTCAACTAAGATACTAACAAATCACTGTATTGTGCGGGAATAACTTCTGTACACCTTGTGTTTGGCTGACGCTGTTTTGTGTGTTTTCGCAGGTTATTATTCAGGGGTTTAAGAGTTATCGGGAGCAAATTGTAGTGGAGCCATTCGACAAACGACATAGTGTAGTAGTCGGACGAAATGGCTCAGGAAAAAGCAACTTCTTTCACGGTGAGTGACACTTGGTTTGTTGGCCTAATTTTCCATTCTCCATCACAACATGACTTAAACAAACACCCTACCTATATTTAATCAATTCCTCAATTGCTCAAAGTTTTAACTTGATTTATTAATCTAAGATAGTGAACAAGCGCGGTAAACTAAGTGTATGGCGTTCCTCAACTCGTTGGATCGAGGATATTGAAAGGATTGCTTGTTTCAATATTTAGTACATGTGAAGTATTTATATTGAAGTTTTTGTAAGCAGGAATGCATTTAGTTTTTCAAGTCATAATATTGTATTCTAGTTTGTAGTTATTTGTTTCTAGTTTTATATTTGTATACAAATATGTTAGCGCGGAAGTGAGTCTTGAAGCACTTACTGTGGTTTTTAGGTGCTGAGCTTATTTAAATCAAATTGTAATATGTGTTGAGATCCAATAGTAAAAAATAAAATGACTTAAAAAATATTTTAATATTGCTATCCTGGTAAAAAATACCCTTATGCAACATTGTTTCATCATGGCATTGCAAAGCCATAGAAGACATTAGAATAGCTAACGGGTTGCATGACGCTTCTGCATTGGCATTATCATCAGCCCAATCATCCAAATCGCCATCATCTTATTCACCATCTAAGCCACTGGAGCAGTTATGCGAGCGGCCCAGAGCCACGCTCCGCTACTTTAAGGAACTGGGCTGGCTTGGGTAGTCACTGGAGGGGGAAATGCACAAAACACCCCATGCGAGAAGTCAGTGCAGGACTTATTGCCCCACATTGAATAAGAATAAGAACATTGTTTCAGCAATCCAATTTGTACTGAGTGATGAGTTCTCCCACCTCAGGCCGGAGCAGCGACTGGCTTTGTTGCATGAAGGCACAGGACCCCGGGTCATATCTGCCTTCGTGGAGATTATCTTTGACAATTCCGACAACAGAATTCCCGTAAGTACATATATTGAATATAATAATAGTAAAATTTTAAAAACTCCCCAACACAAAATAAACGGTCCTTTCAATATCATTGAAGTAATACAGTACCAAATTTCGAATATAGGACATATGGAAGGTATCAGATCCCCTCATCAACTATCAAAGAGCTGATCTTCAAACAACTGAACAGATTTTCACGAAACATGGCTAAGAACACTCGAGATAAAATTGTCTATGACACAAAAAACTAAACGAAAATCAGTTCATCCATTCGTGAGCTACGATACCACATACAGATACACAGACACATTAAACTTATAACACCCCTCTCTGTGTCGGGGGTTAAAAAGGTTAGAAATAAAAGCAAGCTTATAAAAGTAAAAAGTAAGTAAGTAAGCAGAACCAAAGAATGTCAAAAACCATGACCTATGATGCAAATATGTGTTATGTGTACAGCTGAAAGCTACCCATAGCAAACTTACATGAAATAATGCTTGTTATATATTTTACATAACATCAGCTTCATTATACTATTGTCACAAGAAAATTTACAAAAAATAAAAACTGGATCTAGTTCAGATCTCCTAACCTTATCTACCCAGCTTTCAAACATATTATTATCATTATCATCATGTGTTATGCAATTACTCTGCCAATTAGGAACCAATTTTAATGATTCTTTTTTTGTTTCGTACTGTTTAAATTTTATCGAAATCTATTCAGTATTTTTAAAAAATTAACAGTAATTTTACAATGGAATACCTTTATCAATTTGAGTGAACTATTTGAATTTTACAATCTACATAGACAATTGAAGTCAGTTTGTGACAGTTTTGGCGATTAATAATTAATTTTAGATTAATAAGTCACAATTTTCGATGTAATTACTGATATGCCTTTTTCCCTTTACATAGCCGACTATTTCACATTACCAACTATTTCAAAGATACTCGAAACAGTTATTAAGAAAAGGATCATTGCTCATTTCGAAGAAAATAATCTTTTCACTGCGTCTCAGTTTGGTTTCCGTTCAGGAAGATCGACTGAGATGGCAATAAGGAAAGTAATCTATTATATTCTGGAAGCATTGGACAGATCGCAAAAATGCGCAAGCATATATTGCGATTTGTCAAAAGCTTTCGATTGTTTAAGACACGACGTCCTATGCCTAAAACTACAACATTACGGGTTCGCAGGACCGGAGCTTAGCATGATGAATTCATATCTGGATAAAAGACCTCAAATAGTGTCAGTAAATGA
Organism: Hypomecis atomaria; assembly: GCA_964007245.1. Classification (NCBI taxonomy): domain Eukaryota; kingdom Metazoa; phylum Arthropoda; class Insecta; order Lepidoptera; family Geometridae; genus Hypomecis; species Hypomecis atomaria. Next base: position 16,811,505 of record OZ023291.1, read on the forward strand.
AGTCAATTCAGCGACCACTCTAATGGATATAGGAGTGCCTCAAGGCTCCATATTAGGGCCAGTTCTTTTCCTGATTTACATCAATGACCTTGTAAATATCATGCCGGACTGGAGTTACATTAGTTTATTTGCAGACGACACGCATGTGGGAATCAAGGATAAAAATAGAGATAGACTAGAAGTTAAAATTGAAAAAGCCATTCATACTCTTAAGGAATGGTTCAGTGCAAATGGTATTACCCTCAATACAGACAAAACTACTGTAATGCATTACCAATCTCGGAAAAACACTAACGAAGCTGGTGTAAAAGAAAATGTTTTTCTTGGTTACACAATAGATAGCACTATTAATCATTCAGCCCACATCGGAAAATTATGCAGAAGATTGGCAAGTGCAAACTACGCGCTGTTGAAGTTAAAACCGCTGCTAGACAAAGAAGCAATTCTAGCCATATATTTTGCACATATTCAATCGAGGATAAGGTATGCGATTACTGTCTGGGGCAACGGAATAGACATGATCAAGGTATTGAGAGCACAAAAGAGAGCACTGAGAATTATGCTAGGCCTAAAAAAACGCACATCGGTTCGACAACATTTTAAAAACCTAAAAATAATGACTGCTGTATCCCTATATATCTACAATTGTTTATTAGAAATTTTCGACGAAAAATCTCAATTACCGAAAAATGAAAATAAGAAGGCACGCAAATGTAGAAAGTATGAGGAATTGCGCAGGCCCTTTAACAGATTGACCAAGGTGCAAAAACAGGGCTTATACAATAAAATTTGTATGTTTAACAAGCTACCACAAAATATTACCAACCTACATGTAAACGAATTCAAAAGAACAATAAAACTATTCTTCGAATCTAATCCTTTTTACTCGTTAAAAGAATTTATGACGCTGCACCTGACTGAATGTTCATTCTCGCATTAATAGTACCTATGATGATACAAATGACATTTAATCAAATTATTATAATAATATTCGTAATTTTGACATTCTTTACTAATATGTTCTGCTCATTAACTTTTCCTTCAAAATTGTTATCATTTATAAAAAATATGTTTAGTTTTTAAATGTTTTTAAATGTTTCCTTATTTTATAACGATTGTGTAAATTTATTCTATATTTAACATTAATTTTTAGTTTTATATGTTTCAGATTATAATTATGATATTTTAATTAATTGTTTGCATAAATGATTTTAAATGTAAAATGACTTGCCCAGTGTAACGACTGTTATAAGGCCAATAAATCATTCTTATTCTTATTCTTATTCTAGCAGTAAAGATAGCCAATATAAAGCAGAAGAAAAAATATATAAATCTACAGCATGTATACCTAATCATACTTGATATTAATTACAGATTGAAAAAGATGAGATATTCCTCCGTCGAGTCATCGGGTCAAAGAAAGACCAGTTCTTCCTCAACAAGAAAGTGGTTCCGAGATCCGAGGTGCTCAACCTGCTGGAGAGTGCCGGACTCTCCAACTCCAACCCTTACTACATCGTCAAACAGGGAAAAGTAAGTATATTGATAAAAGTAAAGTTCGTATAGGCTGGGTAGCTAGCCCTGGGGTCGAGAGTTTTTGAGCTGCCTGAAGGTCTCTGACATGGCTAAACGGTTAAAACAACCGGGACCGTCAATCTGACGTGTCATCTGAACCACAGTAGCACTCTGTTGGAAAATGCCACCTGATGCAAATACTGATCATGTGGATTGTTGCTTAATTTCGGTGATCGCTGACAAACACCTAGTCCAACTATGCTATGAGCGATACATAAAAATATGTTAAATAAATGTGCAGAGTAAAACAACCACAACGTGGCTTACCATAAGGTGAGTTGGTCGCCAAGCGCGGACGATAAAAAAAAAACATATTGTATGCTTAATTTGAATAGAATTTCATTTTTTCTAATTCGATTTTTGTTCAAGACCGCCATCACGCCGCCATATTTTACAAGCAATGTAAAAAGATAATAACATCCGAAAATGTGCAGTTCCTTTAAATGAATATTGTTATGAGAGAAAATAATAGGAAAATCGTTTTCCTAAACAAATAAAGCAAATAATTGAATACTGTACAGATCGCGGCATATAGGTCTAGCGCTAAGCGAAGTGTGGAGGGGATGGCTGCGCATGAGTTTAGTATGGCGGTCAACATGCGCAGCCATCCCCTCCACAGTACCCTCAGCGCTAGCATACGTGCCGCTACTTGTACAAGGTAATGGCCCATGCTCGATATATTTTTGCAATATCTTTTTTCTATGTTCTTTTATTTTTATTTTCGTCAGATCAACCAAATGGCGATAGCTCCTGACTCGCACAGATTGAAGCTACTACGAGAAGTGGCCGGCACCCGGGTGTACGACGAGCGCCGAGAGGAATCCGTCACTATTCTCAAGGAAACTGTTGGCAAGGTGATTAAACTGTCCTATATGCTGAATCAAACATTAGCAATATATAAATAACAAATTAGCGAAAAGCTACAGATAACCCAATCCTGACTGAAGCTCAGTTAGCAGCTGCGCGACGATTGGGTTTTCTGCATCATGTACCTAACTTTACAGCCTACAATCTATTTGAGCTGTATACTAAGCGCCACACAAATCGACGGATGAGAAGTTAGCCGCAGATGACACTTCGCCGTGATTCGCTAATTATTGCGCATGTGTGCACAATGCCTTCGCAAGTGGCGAAGTAATGAGCACGGGTGTAGAGAGCGCGCGGGAGGCATGAGGTTGGCGGGCGGGTTTGCCCCGGCGTCTCGTTTCTCTGGCTCCCGCGCATGCTTATATTTCGGCCATAGCGCAGCGTTCTGCGCATAACTTCCCATACGCCGATTTGTGTGTCGCTTAGTATACCTATATAAGACGAATCATACAAGTCGGCGGATATGAAGTTAGCTACATGATGAGCAATATCCAATCCCGACTGAAGCTCACATAAAGCTGCGCGTTGATTGGGTTTTGTTTGTAGCTAACTTCACATCCGCCGACTTATATGATTAGGCCTATACCTACCAATATTTTGAGAAACAATCTTATGAAATATTAATTTATCACTTAAGTGAAATCGCATAGCATTGCTGGTCACACTAATAAGTCAATACAGTCATCCAATGTAACCACTAGAAATAAAGAATAAATAATTACCCATTCCTTTAAAAAAGCTAATTATTGGTAGCAATTTCAGGGTTGATTTGTTTTGAAATTTATAGTTGCGAGGTCTACTGTTCTGTCCGAACTACTAGTTTATTCTGCTTCTACTAGGTGGAGAAAATCAACGAATTCCTCCAAACCATTGAAGAGCGTCTCAAGACCCTGGAAGAGGAAAAAGAAGAGCTGAAGGAGTATCAGAAGTGGGATCGAGCGCGCCGCGTGCTCGAGTTCATCATACACGATACAGAACATCGGGAAAATAAGAGGAAACTCGAAGAGGTATGAGCTTTACTTTTATCACGGTAATAGTATGCAGTATTCCATCTTCTGGCAAAGGACCGAGGCAGATGGCACTATAAGAAAGAGAGGTCTATACCCAGCAGTGGGATAAAGAAGGATGTGGATGATGATGATGATTCATGTGTATAGGGCCTAGTCGCAATACTGCATAGATGCCACTACCGTGCTTTTATCTATTTTTATGAAAAGGCAAAAAATTGGCACTATAAAAAAAAATTAGTCCGTCAGATAGGCTATCAAAAAATTTTAGACACGTATTTTTTCTGTCAATTAAACAAAAATTGATAAAGATAATAATAAAAAAATAAATGTTAATCTTAAAAAGCACAGACCCTGGAGTCTGTGGAGTGTAATATTCAAATAAAAAAAAAAAAAAAAAAAAAAAAATAGTCCGTCAAAGTTCCGCGTGACGTCACAAGTGCAAGAGACAACGTCACAAACGTAAGAGAGGTGACATCACGACCCCCACTCCCAAACTTTGCCAAGGTTTATCCTTGTCATTTGTTGTAAGATTAACAAAAAAATAATTGGCCAAGTACGAGTCAGACTCGCGCACGGAGGGTTCCGTACTGTATGGGAGCCCCCCTTAAATATTTATTTAATTTAATTTTATTATTTATTATTGAAGGGAATATAAAACTAAATATTCTGTGAAAATTTCAAGCATCTACCTGGTATCATTATTAATATAGAGCGAAAAACGTAAAAAAATTCAGGTTTGTTGTATGGGAGCCCCCTTAAATATTTATTTTGTTTTGTTTTTAGTATTTGTTGTTATAGCGGCAACCTAAATACATCATCTGTGAAAATTTCAGCTGCCTAGCTATCATGGTTCATGAGATACAGCCCGGTGACAGACGGACAGAGAGACAGACAGACGGACAGACGGACATCGAAGTCTTAGTAATAGGGTCCCGTTTTTCCCTTTGGGTACGGAACCCTAAAAAACACGTGACTTCAATCGTACTAAATTCGAATAGTTTGCTCGAATCTACATTTTTAGATCATTGTTGTTTTTTTTTTAAACTACTCGACCGATTTTGATGAAATTTAAATGGTATCATTTCTGAAGTATGATTTACCAAACAAAGAATTAATCACCAAAAAGATTGGACCAATTAAGTTTTGTCTATTGCCTGTCTTTTTTGTTTGAAAGCAAATTTAAATGATTTAATTCATAGCTGTTTTATGAAAATCTATGGGATTGTAAATTCTTGATTTATTAACAACTAGGTGCATATCCCGGCTTCGCTCGGATACGAATGAATTATAGCTATAAACATCCCGGAAGAAATGTTCTAAACGATAGTGAAAACCGCGTTGAAATCTGTTGTGTAGTTTGGATGATATAAGCGAATACACAGACAGACACACAGAAATAATGGTCTTGCTTTATACTATGTAGTGATAATGATTGATTGTTGTTCATTTATACAATACAATAATGATTTATTATTGTTCAACTCTCAGTTTGGTGAACAAAAAGCTTATACAAATAACAGCTGTCCTTTTCTAGCTTATATTATAATTATCAGATACATTTTGTAATGCCTTGCTGCACTTAGTAATATACTGTTAATTGAATAGCTAAGTAAGTAAGTTCGTATAGGCCGGGTGGCTAGCCCTGGTGTCAGAGTTTTTAGGCCGCCTGAAGGCCTCTGACATTGCTAAACGGTTGAAACAACCGGGGCCTACAATTTAACGTGTCATCCGAACCACGGTAGCGCTCAGTTGGAAAATGCCACCCGCGGTCACCCATCCAAGTACTGACCGTGCGGAACGTTGCTTAATTTCGGTGATCGCTGACAATCACCTAGTCAAACTACGCTACGAGCCCTACATTAAATAGCTAGTAATTGTTAATTCAATGAAATAACTTATGATTTTTGTTTCGTTTTTGTCTTCTCTTTTTAATGTACATATTAGAATCAATTACTATTCAAGTGACTTTTTTGCTTTTTACATATCTACAAATAAGCTGTGTACGGTTATTATTGGACATAAGGTTAAAAAAGTTTTGCCAATGTTAATTTCAATGACAGCCTATTGTCTGTTACCAAACCAATTGTAATAAAATAAAACCGAGCACCTAAAAGTTAATGCATTATTTCTCTATGTCAGTTGGAGAAACAACGTTCAAACAGCGGAAAAGAGCAGAAACAATACGCGAACCTCGTCAAAGAAGCTCAAGACCATGTCAGGGAAGCCAACAGGTAAGAAATAAAAGCATAATTTCACTCTTTTTGCTCTTAGAAAATTTTGTGAATGGGCACTAAAAATGTTTTACGTCTTTCCATAACGACACGTTTTAAACGCGTTTCTTTACAGAGTTATCTGCTTATTATATATTGGGAAAGACTTATAACCAGCATAGAAATATCGCTTACAATCCGCGCCACATAAGTTGGCGGATGGGAAATTATGCGCAGAACGCTGCGAAAAAGGCAAAATATAGGTATGCGCGGGAGCCAAAAAGACTCGCGCCGGGGCACACCCGCCCGCCAACCTCATACCTCCCTACGCCCGTGCTCACTACTTCACCACTTGTGTAGGCATTGTGCACACATGCGCAACAATTAGCGAACCACGGCGAAGTGTCATCTGCGGCTAACTTCTCATCCGCCGACTTGTGTAGAGATATCTTGTGTAGACTTGTGTAGATATATTCTTCCAATTACAATTCAAGCCGATAATTTAAATTCTGAAATCAATTACATTTAAATAAAATAAAATTAATAGGGGCTTTGATACAACATATAATGATATATAATGGCAGAAACCTTCATGCGTAAGTCCGACTCTCGCTTGGCTGATTTCTCTACCTACATTCAGCTATTTACTGTGTATTTTATAGGAAACTAAAAGAAGCCCGTAAAGAAGTAGCGGCTGCGCGCGAAGAGAAAGACATCCTTTCAACGGAACAACAACAGCTGTTGCGGGAGAAGACCAAACTGGAGCTCGGGATTAAGGACTTGACTGACGACGTCGATGGTGACAATAAATCTAAGGTAATTGTTTTGAGACAAACTGAATTTGGTGTTACATACCAGATCTCTTTATATGTAATGAAAGTAAGACTGAGGCAATATTATAGCGAGAGTTTTATCCCCAGCAGAGGACAAATAAGGATGGCTATGGATGATAATGAATCTCTCTCTTTCTCTCTTCCTGGCTATGTATCCCACATGGTGATGGGGTCAACTTTCCTCACTTTTCTCTTCCACTTCGCTCGATCTTCGACATCGTCTTCGGAAACACTGCACTCTCTCATGTCCCTCAGCACTACATCCCTCCATCTTGTCTTCGGTCTGCCTCTGGTTCTTCTACTAGATAGAAAGTTGCAGAGCCAAGTTGCCTACGTAGTCCGGTGGTCTTCTCTTAACGTGGCCATACCATCTCAGCCTCCTCTCCTGCATCTTGTCGGCAATGTCGCGTACGCCCAGACTGCCTCTCACGTACTCGTTGCGGATTTTGTCGAGTCTGGTGACGCCGCACATCCACCTCAGCATCTTCATTTCGGCAACTTGGATGGTATGGACGTTCTTTTGAGTGGCAGCCCATGTTTCACTGCCGTACTGCGGATGATAATGAATAAAGATAATAGTGAACTAGCTGCCCGTCTCGGCTTCGCCCGCGTACGATTGGCTAAAGAAGTCAAATAGTAAGGATCTCTAATTTTTTTGATAATATAATATAGCCTATGTTCACCGGGCATAGCGTAGCTTTCCAACAGTGAAAGAATTTTTCTAATCGGCTTAGTAGTTTTGGTGCCTATTCGATGAAAACAAACAATTAAATCTTTCCTCTTTATAATATTGGTATAGATAATATAGTTGTCATCTATTCTTACATGCCTTTACAATAAATAATGTTGTTTTGTAACTATGTTTAACAAGGTCTCTTGGTGATGGTTTCAGCCCCATCAATGCTTTTCAAAGGACCAGGATGTAAAAGACCCTTGAGTTGTGATACAAATCATATAAGAAGTGGGTGGTTTAGACCATTACTAGATTCCTCGCCCCCACTAAAGTCCACTGCGGCAAAATTCTGGAACTAACGTAATCTAACTCTAACCTAACCTGATCTACATTTACAAATGTATCTGGAAACTTTGATTGAAGCGCCGCGTCAATCACACTTCGGTGACGGCGCTGACTCACTCTGGTCCCGTTTTACCCTTTGGGTACGGAACCCTAAAAATTAGCTGTTACATGTAAAATTGTAACTCGGAATCGACAAATCATGCAACACATCACAAAATTATTGTTCATCCATTTTCTTAAAATCTTCGTATTCTGTTACATAGGAAAGAGCAGAAGCCGAGCTCGAGCGTTTGCGGCAACAAATAGCCGAAAAAGAACGCGAATTAGAAGAGCTCAAGCCTAAATACGAAGAGATGAAAGCGCGCGAAGAAGAATGCACTCGCGCTTTGGCGTTAAACCAACAAAAACGACAAGAATTGTACGCGAAACAAGGACGCGGCACACAGTTTACATCCAAGCATGACAGGGACAAATGGATTGAGAAGGAGTTGAAGTAAGTTGCAACATTGTCTCATGCTGAAAGAAGAACTTTTAACAAACTACTATTTTTCCACTTACTTGGTTTCTGTCGCTTTTTCAAGTTATTAAAAAAATCAAATAAAAACAAAAAAAATATTTTAAACTGCCATAAATAAAAATTTATGGCAGTTTTAAAATAAACAATTGAGTTTTATTTATGGTCTGACTAGTTTTGCCCGCGGTAAAAGTTAATATTTGCTCGCCTGAACTAAATGAATGCGAGCAAGAGAAAACGAAACTTCCAAATGAATCGGATATTTTAGAAACCCCATAAGTCGTATGTTTTTACCAAGTGGGATTTTTGCGTTTTTGTGTGTTAAACAAACACAAAAACGCACTTGGTAAATAATATGACTTATGGGGTTTCTGAACTATCCGACTCAAATTTATTCTCGCAAGTTCTATTTGATATAAATAGTCATCCCTTTATTTATTTTTTCTATTCACATTTTTCTTGACAATAATAATCATTATTATTTTCTACTTCAATCATTGCGATCTACGCGTATGGTACAAATAATAATAGTAAATTATGATAAAATAGTCTACTAATACTAATTTAATTACTCAATAAAAATAGTACAAACACAATTATTATTACTATTTACAGATCACTAAACAAGCAAATAAAAGACAAAAAGGACCACGAGAACAAATTACGCGATGATTTGAACCGAGACGCCAAGAAACTCACAGAACTAGAGAAGAAGATAGAAGAGACTACCAAAGAGATGGAGCGACAGAGAGTGGCCATCGACGAACACAACAAGCAGTATTATGAGTGCAAGAAGAGGAAGGACCAAGAACAAAGCGCTAGGAAGTAAGTACAGACAGAAAAACAAAACAAAAATACAAGAGTGTTAATTAGATTAGATAAATAAATAAATATATTGGGACATCTTACACACGGCATCTGACCCCAAACTAAGCAAAGCTTGTGATATGGCTGCCAGAGACTGATATACTACTTATACATATTTTTGAATACATACTTATATAGATAGTAACTAAATAACACCCAGAAAAACACCTATGTTCATTACATAAATAGTTGCCCTGGGTGGGGATCGAACCCACGCCTCTTTGACCCAGTAGTTAGGTTCACTAACCACTGAGCCACCGAGGCAGTTGATATTCGAATATTTCTGTTTTTTACTCATAGCTTTCCCAAGGATTCCGGGATAAAAATAACGCAATGCAAATGAAGTTGTCATTTAAAATGGTCTTATGTAAAGCAAACTTAGAAGAGAGTGTTATTTGTTAATGTATTTCTTACTAACTTTTACTTGTGGCTTCCCACAGAATCCGTTGATTTTTTCGGTATAACAATAACGCAATGCAAATTAATGTAATTTAAAATTAGGTCTCATATAAAGCAGACTTTCAACGTAATGTAAGTCAAGTTGCTCATAATATCACCTTGTAAGGTGTAATTCAAATAGCTGTCACGTTTTGAATCCCCCTCCCCTATGGATTTCCAATAAGGCCAGTTGGAAGCGGCTTGCATCCAGCGTGATCTTGCGGTCTTGATGAGGTCATCTGTCCACTTCGTAGGTGGACGTCCTACTCTGCGCTTGCCGGTACGACGTCTACATTCGAAAACCTTTCAACCCCATCGGTCATCATTCCGCCAAGCTATATCCCCTGCCCATTGTCATTTTAATCTTCCAATCTGCTGGGACATGCCAGTAACTTTGATTCTTCTACGGATCTCCTCATTCCTGATTCGATCTCGCAGAGAGACTCCGAGCATATCCCTCTCCATAGATGTTGTGCTACTTCAAGCTTACTAATAACACCCATAATGAGAGTTTAATAGTTCAACGATTTTAACGGATTAATTATAATTTTGTTTCAGGTTCATTAATATTTTGTAAACATACATAAGCCTGACCTAACAATTTTTTTTTTCTGATCTAACCTAACCTAACCTTAACCTACAGGTTGATGATTAATTCCTAATTTTGTTTGTGTTTTAATTTGGATTTTGAATGGTACCCTTAACTTATATGACTACGACAGAGCGGAAATACACTAAATATTTATTCAAAACAAGAATTTGAAGATGAACTTCCGCAAAGTAACGCCTGATTCAATAAACTAGTTCAACGATGTTTTCAGTGAACTCTGGCGCAAAGAAACATCGCTGACTCAAAATTTATCGTCACTCAAAGAAGACTTAGCTAAGGCTGACCAAGCACTACGCTCCATGGCTGGCAAGGTATGAGAAATACAAGCTTATATTGCTAAAACAATAAAGCTTAAATTCAATGACTTTTTATTGTATTATTTTCATAGCACTAAGTTATATAAGGACAGCTTCACAGCAACCGTATTCAGTTTATCAATCAAATCAAATGAAAAAGATTACAATGAATAGGTAATAAAACCGATCTGGGTAAATTGCAAGTAAATTGTTATACATGGTGTTCAGTGAAGAGTGGATAATACACTGGCTTCACTACTAACACAAAAATTGTGTTCAGGAAAATTGCCACGGTTTTTGAGATATTTAACATTTTCTGAATTCTAAGAAAAGCCACACCCTTGGTCTCCTTTTACAATCCTGTGACCTGAATTCTAGATTTTTTTGTGTCTGTTTTTTTGCAAAGTAGTAGTAAGAAATTGATGATGCGACACAAAAATGGCTGTTTGAATTTGATAGCGAACTCATCCGTAACTACTTGGCAAAAAACAGGGAATTATTATGTTATTTTATTAACAAATTTTACTTTGGACCCAACCCGGAAATATATGAAACAGATGATTTTTTTTATTCTCGAAATTCATGTTGGCCTCATAGTATACGTTTTTAGGGTTCCGTACCCAAAGGCTAAAAACGGGACCCTATTACTAAGACTCGTCTGTCTGTCTGTCTCCAGGCTATATCTCATGAACCGTTATAGCTAAAAACCTGAAATTTTCACAGATGATGTATTTCTGTTGCCGCTATAACAACAAATACTAAAAATAGGATAAAATTAATAATTAATTTGGGCTCCCAAACAACAAACCTGATTTTTTAGCTGTTTTTCGCTCGTTAATAATAATTCGCCGATTATTTTTTCTTAGCAATAGATGAGGACAGCAACTGTATTCAGTCCTTCAATTAAAATATACATATTTAAAAAAATACATATTTTATGCATTGACACTAAATTATGATGAATGAAAACAAAAATGGAATACCAAATTAAAGTCTATTGCAATATATTTAAAAGTGATTTTCCTTTTCAGCCTATTTTGAACGGCAGAGACAGTGTCCGTAAAGTACTAGAGACATTCCAAGAGAAGGGGGGAGAGTGGGCCAAAATAGCGACGCAGTACTACGGACCTGTTATCGAGAACTTCACTTGTGACAAGACTATTTACACTGCTGTGGAAGTAAGTTTCATCGCTTTTGTAGGCCGAATCATACAAGTCGGATTTTAAGTTAGCTAGCTACAAACTGCGCTATATCCATTCAACGCGCCGTTTTATGTGAGCTTCAGTCAGGATTGAATTATAGTCGATTAGTCTCGACTATGCCTGCCACTAGATCCCTACGCGAGCCGAGTACGCAGTGATTACAGAAGGTGCCCGAAATGTGATTACGTGAGATTACAGTTGTTCGGGCCCCTAGACGTACGTAGCTCCCTGCCTAATACTTGTTACTCAGGATTGAAACCACTTAATACTAGTTGTTAAATAAAAGTGATCACGGAAATGCGTAACTTTTATTTACTGTTTAAATACTTAAGTACAGAATAAACATATTGCACCTAGTTCCCACTTTGTGGAGTAGGTTAAAATTCACTCGCGTATCTAACTGCCGCCGATCGCTGTTCATATAAATATACGCGCTCCATACTATCGCGCCAGTCGCCGAGAGACCGCTGCAGTGGGATGCCGTTGCTCGTGCCTCGCCCCGCGCTGACATCCGAGCCGCGGCCGCCTGCGCCGCACGCGCCTCAGTGCGCGGCGGCTCGTCGGTGGATGCACTCGCGTGCCACTTGTATGTAGGTCGCTACCAAGGAATTTACATACTACGTATCTGGAAGGCTCACTATTACAAAAACGCGGTCCGAAAGAGACTTAATACTAAGTGGCCGTGTCTCTTTCTGATCTTTCTACGCCAATCACAGAGAGGCATAATTCGCCATATTGTTTCTTTGGTTTGCAATGAGTTACCAGCATTTTGCCATCACATTACTCCCATATGACTCTTATCTTTCAATAACTTTTATTCGAATGTAAAATGCCTTTTTTCATTCTATGATAATGACAGCTAATTGATTTAGTTGCAGAAAAAATTACACTTGCCTCATTTTAAGAGAGATTACATTATTTCTAATGTTCCTGATGTTTCTACCATGTCATCTTTATTATATAATAGCAACTGTGAATGTGACAAAGCATCTTACAAGTAAGTCTCTCTCTGGACCGTTTTTCCTTTTTACTATATTTCATTAAAAAAAGAACGTTTTCATGTTGTGATAAGGTTCAAGTTCCTTTTTATAAAAAGCTTGGAGATACGTCGAGTGAACCTTCCAGTTACATAGTTTAAAAATTCCTTGGTCGCTACAGGATATTGCGCAGCTTGTAGCTAACATCACTTCCGCGCACTTGTATGATTTGGCCTATACACCACACAAATCGGCTGATGGAAAGTTATGCGCAGAACGCTGCGCAAAAGTCGAAATATAAGTATGCACGGGAGCCAGAGAGACTCGCGCCGGGGCACACCCGCCTGCCAACCTCATGCCTCCCGCGCGCTCCCTACGGCCGTGCTCACCACTACGCTACGCGGCGTCGGCATTGTGCACACATGCGCAATAATGAGCGAATCACGGCGAAGTGTCATCTGCGGCTAACTTCTCATCCGCCGACTTGTGTGGCGCTCAGTATAATTTTCATTCATAGAGATCTAGAGGCTATCTCATTACTCGGCGCGCGAAATGTTTACACGTACTCGTACCAAATACTCAAACCAAATACTCAAACACCGCAAAATGCATGTAACGACTCATTTTCGATATATTCCTAAACTTTTGTAAAATATTTACCGTAGCAAAACGCGGGAAATGATGCTTTGATGTAATGGGGATGTAAGAGCCGTTGTGGTCTAATAATAGTGACACCCGCCTTACAATCGTGAGGTCGAGGTTTCAAATCCCGGTCCCGTACCAATGAGTTCTTCGGAATTTAACATCACTGGCTTTTCGGTGAAGGAAAACATCGTGAGGCAACCTGCAAACGTCCGTAGAAGAAATTCAATGGCGTATGTGAATCCACCAACCCGCATTGGGCCAGCGTGGTGGATATGGCCCAATCACCCTTCGCGGGTAGGCCTACATCCTGCAGTGGACTATTAAAAAGGCTGATACAGTACAGTAAAGTAATGGGGAACCGAGTTATTGTGACAAAATTGAAATTAACATTTTTTTCAAGTTCACGGAAATGAACAAAGAATATTTTTATCTATAATTATAATTTGAAGCTAAGGTTTTCTAGATTTAAAGTTACCGAATTTAACTTTTTTTTTCAATATGGTGGAAATGTACATAGAATATCTTTATCGATAATAATAATAATAATTCAAAGCTTAACATTTTGGCTCTCCACATGTAAAATCCAAAATGTAGCCTCCTCCATTCACTTGCATTTCCAAACGGTTTTATCTGATATAATGACTGGACTATATATAAGTCGTGGTGGTCTAGTGGTTGTAACGCTGACCTGTCATTCTTGAGGCCGTGGGTTCAATCCCAGTCCCGTACCAATGAGTTTCTTTGAAACTTATGTACGGAATTTCACACCACTGGCTTTTCGGTGAAGGAATACATCGTAAGACAACCTGCATACGTCCGTAGAAGAAATTTGATGGCGTATGTGAATTCACCAACCCGCACTGGGCCAGCATGGTGGATATGGCCCAATCACACTTCGTGGGTAGGCCTACGTCCTGCAGTGGATTATTAAAAAGGCTGGTACAGTACAGTACAGACTGGACTATATTTATATATATGACATTGTTCACTGACAGGTGACGGCCGGTAACCGTCTGTTCCACCACATCGTAGAATCGGACACAGTGGGTACGAAGATCCTGAAGGAGATGAATCGTCAGAGTTTGCCCGGAGAGGTCACATTCATGCCTCTCAACCGACTGCAAGTACGGGATATGACATATCCTACTGATAATGTGAGTATATTATGTTTTATGCTTTGAGCACATATCTACAGAGCCACAGTCCATAAGTGAAAGAAGTAAAAAAATGTCCGAGCGCCGTCATATATACCAACTTAGATATTTACATTAAATAATTCACAATGATCCGTTTTCTCGAATCTCGACGTTTTGTCGTCTAATTAGTGCTTGTAACCGGGCACTTAAGCATCGCGCTGCGTTGTAGTCGGCTTGCATTCGCCTTACGACTAACTAAAAAGTCTGCCCACTACGTAGCTTGGGCAGAGTTTTGGCACGAACACTTTTATTTCTATAAATGTTTGCTCGAAGGTTTTAATGACTTACAATTATTGTAAATTTTTGTTTCGTGTTTTATGTTCTAAGATTTTCCTGTGCAGCCTATCTTGATTGGCTTGTATGGAAGCACTATGGGTGCTATGCTACCCCGTTTGGATACTAGAGCTCGAATAATGTATTATGTGAATTTCTGGATAGTTATTGTTACAATCTTGAATGGAAGAGAACAATTATTTAAAAATACATTTTTTTTTACAAATACTGCTAAAGTCCCTTATAGATCCTTACTAATATCAATAGGGCAAGTGCCTTTATTAACTACCACTAAATACAAGACTTATCTAAAACTACATAAACTACTACAACATAACAAGGAATTGGATCATCCACATACTCTTAAAGGTCTAAACATAATCTAAATGCTCATGCCAGTTGGCAGCGTGCCCAGCATGCTGGCAGCATTGCCACGCTTACTAATATTATAAATCCGGAAATGTATTTGTTAGTTTATTGCTTTGTTCCTCTTTCACGCAACAGCGGAGCAACGGATTGACTCTAGTTTCCTATAAGGCCAGATTAAAGTAGCGTCCGTTCAACGCGTTCTTGTGGTCTTAATTAACTCGTTTGTTGGTGGACATCCTGTAGCCCTGCGTATCGTGTAACATAAAGTGAGAGGCTTTGCCAGACGGCAAAATCTAATCATAAGTCTTTATTTAACCCTCTCAGCTTCTGTGATTGGCCACTAGGCCACAGCACTCTGTTGGAAACTATGCGTCACGATAAAATCTTATCTTCAACGTTCATAACTTGTTTTTCAAGACTAATGTATTCTTCTTATTCTTATTCGATGTGGGGGCGATAAGTCCTGCACTGACGTCCCGCATGGGGTGTTTTGTGCATTTCCCCCTCCAGCGTCTACCCGAGCCAGCCCAGCTCCTTAAAGTAACGGAGCGTGGCTCTGGGCCGCTGGCATAACTGCTCCAGTAGCTTAGATGGTGAATAAGATGATGGCGATGTGGATGACAAAACTGATGATAATGTCAATGCAGAAGCGTCATGCAACCCGTTAGCTATTCTAGTGTCTTCTGTGGCTTTGCAATGCCACAGAACATGCTATACTATACACATAATGTATTCTTGCCACAGAACGCCATAGCCATGGTGCACAAACTGAAGTACGACCAAAAGTACGCGAAAGCGATGAAGTACATATTCGGCAAGACGCTGATCTGCAGAAACCTGGAGTGTGCCACGGAGTTAGGCAAGCAGTTCCATCTGGACTGCGTCACTTTGGAGGGCGATCAGGTGAGTCTCTTGCAAATTAACTTTTATATTATTAGTAGCTGGTCCGGTAAACTTCATATCACCTTCATCCTCTGATTAAGGAAAAACAGCCTTCATCTCATTTACCTTCGTTTTGTAACAATGACTATCGTTTATTTTTCTCCCGTCTGTCTGTCTGATTTATGATTAACGGAATTGGTGTAAATACCATGTTAATTGAAACAAGTAATTATAATTTGGTCGATTATAATTTCGACGGCGTTTAGCGCTACCAATGGCCAGATACAGCAACTTTTACATGTATGTATAAATATTATATACTTTTACTTTTTATGTAGGGAAAATTAAATTGTTTATTATTTTCCGCCCAATTTTCTTATTTTTTTCTTTCATAAGAACCTTCTCCTGACAATAACAAACACAACAAAAAAAAATAGTTAAATCGGTCCAGCCGTTTAAACGTGATGCCGTGACAAAAGGACATAGGGATTAATTTTTATAAATTTAGAATATATTTGATCATAGTACGCGCAATTTTTATTAACCGACTTCGTAAAAAAAGGTTATCTATTCGACTGTATGTTTTCTTAAACTCAACCACTAATTTCAATACTTGCACGATTCAGTTCGACTAACTTCGCTACATGTGGCGCCACCACACGCGCGCCTCGAGAAACTAACGTCAGCCAATCACAAGCCGAGGGCTGCATCGCACAAACGAAATATTCAGCGACGGCCGAACCGGATAGCTATCCCCGAGCACAACACTTCGCTCGGTGGAGTACTCCTTTTTTGTGAGCAGTTATCCTAACATCATCGTGTGGACGACCTCATAGTCCAAAATTCCCAAATCTAAAATTCACTGTAGTCCAAGTTAGGCTGCCGAAACTTCTAATTGAGCTAATTAACTGTATTATTGTTCAATTAAAATTGTATCCGTCATGTTATTAGGATTCCCTAAAAACCTCAAAAGGAAAAACGGAAACCTTATCAGATCACTTTGTTTTTATTTGTATGCTTCAAAAGACATCAACATAAAAACATTTCACTCAATTCCATGCTAAATTAATTTAAGTAAATTAGTACTAGATTGATACAGATATTTATACTCTTATTTAAAACCACTGTAAACTTGAAGCCTAATTTACATCACTACACTCGTAGTATAAAACAAAATCGCTTCCCAGTCTGTCTGTCCCTATGTATGCTTGTATCTTTAAAATTACGCAACGGATTTTGATGCGGTTTTAATAGATAGAGTGATTCAAGAGGAAGGTTTATATGTATAATACACCTATGCGAAGCCGGGGCGGGTCGCTAGTATGAGTATATGACGGAACAATTACGGTTCTAAAATGGCGGTGTCATAGCCAGTAGCGATTTCTTCCGGGCAACCACGTTATAGAGGACAATAACTGCAGCTAAATAAAACCGTTTAATAATTAAAATATAACGAACACAAAAACACCATCACTCCATTGAACGTAAAGCAGAAGTGGAGAAAAAGAAAGAACTGAAACAATCTCCTTATTTAAAAAAAGCATAAAAAACATAAAGTTTACGGAAAAGTATTTACATAAAAATACAATGAAAAGGTCGCCAACACGTTTTACATAATATTATGTACATTCATTCATTCTTTGTTTTGACAAAACCTGATAAAAACATTAACATTTTCCCCTTTTACTTTGTTCAGGTATCATCAAAAGGCTCGCTAACGGGCGGTTACTTCAACCAGTCCCGTTCACGTTTGGAAATGCAGAAAACGCGCTCAGAACTGATGGAGCAAATCACTACCCTCGAGCAAGAGCTGAGCACTCTAAGACTTGAACTAAACAAGACTGAGACTACGATTAACTCTATTGTCTCGGAAATGCAGAGGACTGAGACTAAACAGGGGAAAGCTAAGTGAGTACTTATGTGTTTAATACTTTTTCAAGTACTTCAAGTATTTGAATTTTAAATTGTTTGACTACTCAACAATAGAACCAGATAAAAGTACCGTTGATTCAATTCGTTCTTGCGGTTTTGGTTCCCATGTATCTCGTCCTATATTTGGCAATGTGCGAAAAATCCCATATTGTTTGAAAATGCAAAAAACGGTTCAGAACTGATGGAACAAATTACTACCCTGGAGCAAGAGCTGAGCACTCTAAGACTTGAACTAAACAAGACTGAGACTACGATTCACACTATCGTCTTGGAAATGCTGAAGACTGAGACTAAACAGGGGAAAGCTAAGTGTGTAGGTACTTGTTTAATACTTTTTTGAGTCTGCAACAGGTATTTGAATTTTAAATTGTTCAACTACTCAAAAATAGGATATGGTTTTGGTTCGGAAATATTTTACCCTATACTCGGTAGTGGGAGATTACTGGTTGAAAATTATCCCACTCAGAACTGATAGGACAAATCGTTAACCTGAGACTTGAACTAAACAAGACTGAGACCACCATCAACACCATAGTCTTAGTCATTTTAGACATGCAGAAGCTCAATATTAGTCAGTTTCAAGAGGATGAAAACAACCTTACACTCGACCATCCTGATGACGCGTAATTCTGTAAAGAACAGTTCAAAGCCTCATACAAGGCGAATATTTATTTGTCATTGTGTACTTGTTTAAGTACATAATGACAAATAAATATATGTTATTGGTATTACAATGTTATCCAAAACTGGCTTACTAAGCCGCAAGGAGGTAATTGAGACCATCACTATGAACAACTTTTACTATAGGACCAATCCAGAATTCGAGAAAAGGAAATCAGCTGTTATAATTATACATTTTTTTACATTTTTTTTTCTTATTTTGGGTCCACAGTAAAAGTTGTTCATAATGATAGTCTTCCCTCCCCTTTCGCTTTAGTACAGTGCAAGGAGATAACCCTGAGACTAAACAGGGAAAAGATAAGTCTTTCTGTGGTCTGTAGAAAGTCTCGTAATGGCATGTCACCTGTGCTCGGGGTGGACGGCTCAGATTGGGCAGCTTCACTAAGGTGTTGGGAAATGCTTCACTTGAGCTGACCGGTATTAAAATGCTAACTTGGGCTGTATTTCTGAACTGATAGCCCGCTAGAAAATATACGTAAATAATCACACGACTAAGTAAAAGCAAGAAAATATATGTTAATAAGAATTGATATCATAATTCACGTGATCACAAAAGTCATTTTCTTACGATTCATAAATTGATCTTCTGAGCTTGTTTACAGCATATACGCACGCAACTCGATACGCGGCATTGAGTTGTCTTTCCGCTTAAATAACGACGCGACGTTACTACCGTGTCTTGTTATTTTTTTTATTATTTTTTTATTTAAATTAATGATCCACATACTCCAGGGTCTGTGCCCTTTGTTAACTAAGTTACAATTGATAGAATGCGACTGTACAATAGAGATGGGTTAGGTTAAATCTTAGTCTAAGTTAGTAGTTTCAGTGCATTGTGTGCATGCCCTGAGCATTCATTCTCGCCATCGAAGGCTCCTTCTTGCGGCGGCGTCGTGTCTTGTTATTTAATCGCCCCAGTTTAATATAAAATTTGAATAAAATGTATGTCCTACCTAAAGAAATTGTTCTTTAATTCCAGGGACATATTCGACAAAGTAAAAGCTGATATCCGCCTAATGAAAGAAGAGCTAGTTTCGATTGAGCGGTTCCGCGGGCCCAAGGAGCGATCCCTAGCGCAGTGCCGGTCGAGTCTAGAAGCCATGCAAGCTACTAAAGAAGGACTCGAGTCTGAGTTACATCAGGTTAGTATTTGTTTATTCTGTATTGAAAGATTAGCTTGTGTTAATTGAGCGACTTCTGCAAGGTCAAGCATAGCCATAAAACGCCTACACCATAGTCAGTCGTACTGGTCTGGATTCTTGTCCTTTCAACCGCTTCTTAATTAATGAAATGATTTTAATTTTTTAGTGCATCCCACACTAGGTTTTTCTCAAAGAATTATTTTTATTTAAGAGTTTTTATGGCTAGTGATCCGAAGACGCAAGGTTCAAGTTCTGCATTCGAGACGAATTTTTGAAATGTTTCTCACAAAAATAACAACGCTTTGTCTTGGAAGTCATATAGGTAGTCCGAGTCCAAGACAAACTCACAGTCTAGTCCAATTTATGCCTCAGTAAAGCAGTGCTTTACTGCTAGCAGCTTTTACTAGAAATACTAACCATTCATCTTCCCCATAAAATGCATTAGTAAGGCGTCCCGCTGACAGCTGTGGCTTGGTCATCAACTAATCACATGTATCCATGTAAATATCTTAGGCTCTGATTAGTGGAACACTAGGCCACGGCTGCTTCAGTTTTCAGGGTGGCGTTTTTCTCGTACGCTCTTTATCAAAGATACCACTGTCATACAAATTAAAGCTTGAAAGTCATTTGTATGAAAGTGTAAGCGCAAATACAGCGCTACAATCTTTCGATTAACAAATTACAATATTATGTATCACTACTCACTACATAGTATAAAACAAAATCGCTTCCCGCTGTCTGCCCCTATGTATGCTTATATCTTTAAAACTACGCAACGGATTTTAGTGCGGTTTTTTTTAATAAATAGACTGATTCAAGAGGAAAGTTTATATAGTATAGTACACCTGTGCGAAGCCGAGGCGGGTCGTTAGTACAATATATAATACAATCTATTAACGCCCTTAGTAATCTTTAATATGTTTTTCCCAATAGGAACTAATGGAGCAGCTATCAAGCCAGGATCAAGGGAAAGTAGACGAACTAAACGACGCCATCCGACGACTCACTCAAGAGAACAAGGAAGCGTTCAGCTCCAGAATGAACCTCGAAGCCACCAAGAACAAACTCGAGAATTTACTCACTAATAACTTGATCAGGTAACTATTAACTTGGAACTAATATTTATCAAGCCAGGACCAAGGATTGGCAAGTTGAAACGATAGGCAGTGGGCAGGGCACATAGCACGGATAACCGGTGGGGTCGAAAAGTTCTCAAGTGGAGACCACGCACTGGCAAGCGCAGCGTAGGACGTCTACCCACAAGGTGAACGGATGACCTCATCAAGGCCGCAGGTTCCCGCTGGATGCGAGCCGCTTCTAACAGGTCTTATTGGAGATCTAAAAGGGAGGCCTATGTCCAGCAATGGACGTCCAATGGCTGAAACGCCAGGACCAAGGAAACTATTATCACAGATCTAAACGAACGCGGAACTAATCTTAAATTCAATCAATAATTTAATGGTGTCTGTGAACACAGGACGAGTCGTTACGCAGTAGAAAATATATATGTCAGCGGAAATGAGAATGTTTTTAGCGCAGCTTGTATAGGCCGCGTCACACAATTTGGCGGAAATGATGTTATTTCATAACTAGGTGGACGGTCGAAACTAAATATTTCCCAAGGAACACCCAGGTGGACAAAGGTGAGCCGTTGTAAAAAAAAACTCCACGGTTCACCCAGGTGGTCACAGGAGGTGGACGGTGGGAAAGAACTGAAGCTGCGCAATATCCAATCAACGCGCGGCTTTGTGTGAGCTTCAGTCAGGATTGGATATAACGCAGTTTGTAGCTAACTTCATTTCCGCCAACTTGTGTGACTATACAGTATACAGCTCGTAGCTTGTGATGTTGTGCTTCACAAACACTATTTAGTTTGATTCGACCTATACTGTATTTATGTATGTGTATGGCTTTTACTGCAGAGCAAGGGCCTTCCTTGTCTTAACATTCCTCTTCTTTATATATATTAATTTGTTTATTAGCCCATGTCTAGATAGTATTTTTTTTAAAGAATACTCGTCGGCGTTTCTTAAACAAACAAAAAATATATAAATTAATGTAAAAGTAATTCCCCACCATTGTGATTTTGCTGCATCTGTTGGACATAATACTATGGTGTAACTTTGTTCCTATCATTGTGATCATCATTTTACTTTAAAAAAATAATCAGGATTATACGAATAATCAATTTGATGATTCAATCGATTTTTTAAATAGATCTTAAATCCGAAAGTGTGTTTTTATTGGTTTGTTTGCTTCGAGCAAATATCTACAGAGCCTAGGGACTGTGGCTCTGTAGATATTGGACGTAATAAAACAATCGGCCCAGTACGAGTCTGACTTGCGCACGGAGGGTTCGTACTGTATAGGAGCCCCCATAAATATTTATTTATTTTTATTTTATTATTTATTATTAAAGTGAATATACAACTAAATATTCTATGAATGTTTCTAGCATCTACCTGTTACCATTATTAATATGTAGCGAAAAACGGCTAAAAAATCAGGTTTGTTGTACGGGAGCCCCTCTTAATTATTAATTTTATTCTGTTTAGTATTTTTTGTTATAGCGGCAACAGAAATACATAATCTGTGAAAATTTCAGCTTTCTAGCTATAACGGTTCATGAGATACAGCCTGGAGACGGACAGACAGACGGACAGCGGAGTCTTAGTAATAGGGTCCGTTTTTACCCTTTGGGTACGGAACCCTAAAGATGTCCGAGCGTCGTCATACATACCGACTTAGATATTTACATTAAATAATTCACAATGATCTGTTTTCTCGAATCTCGACGTAATGTCACCTAATTAGTGCTTGTAATCGAGCACTTTGAAATCGCGCGGCGTTGTAGTCGGCTTGCAATTGCCTTACGACTAATTGAAAAGCCTGCCAACTACGTTGCTTGGGCAGAGTTTTGGCACGGACACTTTTTTTGCACGATTGTGACTATAGATATTTGCTCGAATTTGTTAATCTTTCTCGCAACTGAGCCACGGGTCGATTTTTGGCATGGATTTAATTCTAAAGTCGGAGAGTGTCTGACGCTCTTTTTTATCTGAGCAGAAATTATACATCCTGGTTTAGGCGGATGGGAAGTTATGGTCAGAACGCTGCGCAAAGGGCAAAATATAGGTATGCGCGGGAGCCAGAGAGACTCGCGCCGGGGCACACCCGCCCGCCAACCTCATGCCTCCCGCGCGCTCCCTACGCCCGTGCTCACCACTTCGCCATTTGCGTCGGCATTGTGCACACATGCGCAATAATTGGCGAATCACGGCGAAGTGTCATCTGCGGCTACCTTCCCATCCGCCTACTTGTCTGGCGCGGACTATAACAAAAATATTTTTGACTTCCAGACGAAAAGACGAGTTAGTCCAAGCCTTGCAAGAGATATCAGTAGAGGATCGCAAGCGTCGCCTCGCCAACAGCAAAACTGACCTAACTGCGGCTGAAAAACGGATCAAACAAATAAACAAAGATATGGAGGAGGTCGAGAGGAAAGTTATCGCTTCCGTTAAGAACGAGAAGTCGCTCAAAATAGAACTCGATAAATGGAGGAATAAGGTAATATAATAATTGATAATGAAGAGCAATTCATTTTTCTCAAACATGCTTGGGAATTCGAGTATTTCTTTGACAACTTTCTTCGAGATAAATAGAAATAGATGTACTGGCCAAATACATGCAAGCAGCGGCCGCCATAATTAAATGTATGAAAATCCATTACTGGCGTGGTTTTACAGAAGAGCATCTATGAATTAAAATCTACCAAATAAAAAATAATTATCAAAATCGGTTTATAATTTTATTAGCGCAGTAATCGCGTAACATACATAAACATACATACATAAAAACATATCTGAAATTTTATCGAAATCAATTCAACAGTCATTTTTAAAAATCAATGAAATGATTTGAAAACTACTACATCGATTTTATAAATTGATCCGTGCGATTTGAATTCTGCCCGATTGATGTCGGTTATGCTATTTTTAGCGTAAAATAATTTACCGAAGAATTCTAATTCTGATTATTAAACTAATATCAAAATAAAACTATTCTAAAAGCCCTGTCGCAGAAGGTAACGTGGCCATATTGCTGGCAGCATTGCAGCAATATTCAGCTTTTGACTAAAGCTGAGTTTTACTAATTCTGATTACTTATAGGAAAAAGAAGCTCAAGACAAGATGGAGGAAGACGCCAAAGGGCTGGAAAAGATGGCGTCCAAAGAAGTTCTCTTACAGGAGAAGATACAAGAGTCGCTCGACAAGATCGCGGCGCTCGGCACTCTGCCTAACGCGCCCGAACTTCACGCCAAGTACCAGAAGATGTCTTTAAAACAGGTACTTTATAAACACATTTTTTATATTTTGTAAACACATTTTTTTTATATTTTGTAAACACATTTTTTATATTTTGTAAACACATTTTTTTTATATTTTGTAAACACATTTTTTGTATTATGTAAACACATTTTTTTTTCAAATATACAGGGTTATTCCTAATCAATTAGCATCCTTTTAGGGGCTTATTATGTACATCAAAACTAACAGCTTTTGTTCTGCGACTTTTGTCAAAGCATAAAATTGTTGTTCCGTAGAAAATATCGTTCACCCGCGACAAAATGTATGGAACAGCTGATTTCCTTTTTGAGTTTCACAAAAGTCGCAGAACAAAAGTTGTTAGTTTTGATGTACAGAATAAGCCCCTAAAAGGATGCTAATTGATTAGGAATAACCCTGTATAAGCAGTTATAGCAAAGAATATATAATAATACTACGTATAGAACGGCCACTCGTTACCCCCCACCCGTTTGAGTCTTCCTCACTTCCACCCCGCGTCCACGGACGAGACTTGTACACCGCGTGAGGGCTGCACTGGCTGGTGGATTTTCTAATAAAAACTACCTAGACTGTGACAATAGGGAAGATTTATACTGTGTATGGTTGAATATCAATGATACGTAACATAACAAGAAATTTTAATGTTTCCCTAACAATAACTAAAAGAAACTTATTTTACATTATTCGGTAACTTCCTCTTGATATTTTCTTTCGAATGAATTACATCGGTTAATTTTTGCTAAAATACTTCCAAATTAAGTAATTGATATACTTTTTTAAGCACTAGATTGATATTAATTTTTGCAAATTAAATACGCAACTGTCTCACTCACGCGGCATGACGTCACGTTGTGGTGATCGCTGACAGCCATAGACGTTCCGCACACAAATGCACGTGTAGCGACCGTGCGTATGTGTGTTGTCTGTGAGTAAGTACTGTGTTAGTGTGCGTAAGACAGCAGATTTTGTGTGAAAAATCGCGGAGTGTCCGGGCTGTGGTTATAGGTCGAATCGTACAACATGGCGGTTATGATGTTAAGCACTTAGCTTGTAGCTAAGCTACAAATAACCCAATCCTAGCAGAGCTGTTTCGTAACCTTCAGTCAGGATTGGGCTAAAAGCTTGTAGCTAAAATCACAGCCGCCTAAAAGTTTGATTTAGCCAATACGGATAAAAAAAGGAGGTTCTATGTTCGTCTGTATGTATTTTTTTGTGTATGTTCATCTATATTTTCGCCAGTAGTACACCGATTGGAAAAAAATATTTTTTAGTTTGAAAGGCTATACTCCCAAGGTGGTCCTTGGATGGGCTTATTATTGTCATATTTTTACATTATTACTACATGAATGACACATCAATTCGTGCGAACTATTCAATTTCTGAACACGGTTGAAGTCGGTTATGCCATTTTTGGCGAACAATCCATCCATTCATCAGCTGTAAGACGTCCACTGCTGGACATAGGCCTCCCCCATGGATTTCCAATAAGGCCGGTTGGAAGCGGCCTGAATCCAGCGCGGGCTATGCTATTCTATTATCCAAATGAAATTACACATTAGACGATTTTTTAACGATAACCTAGAAAATATAATAATAAATCGTTCCAATACGAATAATAAAATTGCCATACCCTTACCAGGGTCATATGTATAACTATACAAAACATGTCAATTAAGAACCGCATGGAAATTTCATATGTTGTAATTAATGGTTTGAGTTTGCATTCATAAATGTTTTGTGAAATGTCTAAAAAATAGATTGACATCATTTTATGCAAGATTATTCAGACCATTAGTGTGAACAACTGTTACTATGGAGCCAACCCGGAAATCGAGAAATGTGCTGTTCCATACAAAATGTTTACTCTGAAATCGGAAAAATGTATCAAATAGCTGACATTTTCTCGAATTCCGGTTTGACCCCATAGTAATGCATAGTTATTATGTGCAACTGTAATAACTTCACATTGGGTGACAACTGCCTAGTTTAATGTAGTTGTGACAGATGACGCTTCCAACGCAGCGTCTGGGCCGGAATCCCAAAGAGATGCAGGTTCAAATCTTGCGATCGCGGCAAATTTTTGAAATGTTTATAACAAAAAGAACATTTCTTTGAGATAAATCCTAGTGTGCGGAGCATTATAAAATGAAAACGTTTTACATATGTATGTATATCAATGTGTACATTGACGTATTAGTACATTTGGAATGCGACATGCCAATATATTTTACTAATACAATATAATAACAATGTATTTAAAATTCATGCGTCATTCTACTTCACATTTAATTAACATTTCAGCTTTTCAAAGAGCTGGAAAAGGCGAATCAACACTTGAAAAAATACAACCACGTCAACAAGAAAGCGTTGGACCAATTTATCAGTTTCTCGGAACAAAAGGAAAAGCTATACAAAAGGAAGGAGGAGTTGGATGTCGGGTAAGTTATTTATTGACACTATTCATTTTATTGTGACTCATTATGGTGTTAATGGTATGATAAATGCTTAGAAAATGCGGTGCTCAGAAAAATAATTTAATGTTTTCTTCGTATAATTCTGTCGCTCAACTATACAGGGTTATCTGCTTGCTCTATACTTAGCCGAAAGGGGGTGTTTAAGACCATCATTATGAACATCATTTTCTATCGGGTCAAAAAAATCAGCCGTTTTATACATTTTATCGACTGTGAGTTGCTTAACTTTTACTACGGGATCAAATACGAAAAAAAAACATGTTTAATCATGCTTAATATCAGAGTTAGTCTCGTAACAAAAATTTATCATAAAAATTATGAGTGTAATGGAAATTTGTCCGTTGGCTAGAAACGCCCCGTTTGTGTAAATATGACTTGCCTGAAGTGTGCATATTATACTGTTTGCTATATAGAGGTCAATGTAGCGTATTGGATGTAAGTCTGACAAGCTATATTTATTGTAAATAAATAAATTTTAATTTGAATGTCGTAAAATAATATCTTAATTTCGATGTACTTTTTTTGTTATCTTTTCCTTCAATGAAGGAAATGGGGGAGACCCAGGAGTGGAAAAGTACAGGTTAAAAAAAAACAATCTTTTCCTTCGAATAGGAAATTATTTGCTAAATATTGTTACTGACATAAACAACAGGGTAAAATGTTAGTAGTAATGCGGTCCTGGCTAGTTGTTTCCATATTTTCTGTATTGATTTAAAATCTTAAATACCTACATTTTCACAGTATTAATATAATCACAAAAAGCATATAAAAATACATAAGTTAACACTGGTAACGCCGATTTTCTCTTCATTCTTCGCTAGTAGCTACGACTGGGAAATATGCTTACAACAAAACATTAAGCTAATGTAAACTACTCACTGAATATGTAACATTTTCCTTACTTAACTGTAAATTTGGTTTTATCCCTTTCTCAAACGTAACAAAAACAAAGAGACAAACTATACAAATGGCACGAAATAATGGACATAACATTTTTAAAGCACTGCAATTTGATTTCCCTATCATTGTCATGTTCTATTTAAATTTGTGTACTTTTTTCATTCTGATACTTCGGTTTTTAATTTGATCGACTATATTAGAGTACACCAGTTTTACAGCATATTCCGAGTACAGATAGTCGACGTGCGTGAAATCTTTTAAGTAATACGATCTAACCACTTTAGGTAATCTCTTCTTTAACAACTCCACGTCGCGGCGATCGGAAAACAAATCTTTTCCGCTGTAGAATAAGATTACAGGAGAAGTCACGGCTTCCAAATTGTAATCCGGTGGTACAGGTTGGTTGTACCTTTCTTTATTCTTCGATCTACCGTAGTCGTATCTACAGAACCTTTTAGATTGCGCCAACTGTCCGTAATGCACAAACTGTAACGTGGAAGAACCGGTAGGCACATGCCCTAAAATCACGGGCCACAATGTATCGTTTACATGATGAGCTCCAGTCACAGACGAAAATAGGTTATCACATCCCCCCGGCGTAAAGTTGCAAACAACCGGCACTATTTTGTTGAAAAAATCCGTACTCGGGGAATAAATATTGAAATTCCACAGCACGTATTGAAAAATGTTATGCGTCGGAGAAAATATTTTTAGCACAGTATTCTGCGCGTTTCCCATGTAAGCCTCGGGCGCTAGGGCGAACATGATACGTATCTTGGCATTATACTCCGGTTTCATAGAATTCATGACGAAATAAACGGTGGTGCCTTGAGAAAATCCAACGTAGTACAGCTGTTTCTCACTCGTGAAATTTAGCACGTAGTCTATCATCGCGGGCAAATCGTAAAGCCCAATCTCCTCCCAGCTAAACTCCCAGAATTCAGACATGTCAGGTTTTAAAGTCTTGTGTGACAGCGTGTGCCGATTTCCTCTCGCGTTTCCCATCCAAACGTCGAAGCCTTGATCGGATAGGATGTAGGCGAGAGATTTGCCCTTGCCTTGAAGCAGCCAGCTGTCAGAGCTCTCCCATATCCCGTGCATTAGAAACACGATGCGTCCTGTATTCGTGACATTTTTCGTGGGCGTCATGCGATGCATTTTGAGTATGTATCCATCTTCGGTGACCACGCTGTGGGTTTGGAGCGGGTAGCCATTCTTTTTCGCTAGCTGGTCGATGCTTAGAAAAGCGTCCTCCTCTTTCTGTGTGAACTGTCCTTGCGTCCATCCTCCGATTATATTCGAGAACCCCCCGAGCATGGCGTTCCACAAGCTACCGCTCGCCGAGGCCACCAAAACCGATAAAAGCAACGGATAGTACATAATATAATCTGTTTGCACAACTGCGCTCTCTACGTTTTCAACGTTTAATGCTGTTCCGAATTCAAATACCGTACTCAAATATTCAAGTAGGTACTACTTTAATGTCTTCATGTGTTTTTCTTAATTAGCTCCGTTGTTAGCTTATCGATTCGATTTGTTAGTACGCAAGTTAACCTACGCCAATTTTTAAATATTCCGGGCACATGTTGCGATTATATCAATGGATGGGTATCTAAAATATGTAACGTGAAACCATGTTAATTATTGTTAAATAGTCCTAATGATTCATTTTACAAATAGTTAAATAATGACTGTTTCATTGCAGTTTAATGAGACGCATTTACCAAGTCCTCGTTTCTTCTTCTTCTTAGTTAGACTTTCGAGGGCCCTTTGTCCTGCAGTGGGACGAGAACCGCTAAAATCCTTACTACATAATAGAATATTATAAATCTGAAAGTGTGTTTGTTGGTTTGTTACTCTTTCACGGAGCAACGGATTGACTTTTTGCATTGATTTAGTTGAGTTGGTTATAGTTGGGAAAGTAGATGGCAAAAGACCACGTGGACGCTCACCTACCCGTTGGTCTGATCAAATTAAGTCGATAACCGGGCTTCCAGTTTCCACTGCTCTGAAGAAAGCCGAAGATAGGGCGGCGTGGAAGCAGCTCGTCACTGATTCCGTGAAAGCATTTTTAGACGGGCACGACCTTCAGTAATGAAGAGGACGAAGAAGAAGAAGTTGAAGGACGAAAGTGACATAGGATACTTTTACCCCAAAAAAATTCGTGATTTCCGTAGGATAGGGAAACACTTCTCACATGTCACCAACTTATCCATATCCATGTCTAATATAGATAGACGTTGTTAGAAACGTTGTTAGATGATAGGTGACACTTTTGGTTGCAGACTTTCAAGCATAAAAGAAAAAAAGGAAAGACTCTATAACATGAAAGAAATTTCCTATGGTGTAACATAAACATCATAATATGACGCGGGTAAAGCCGCGGGTAAATCTAGTAATAAAAATAAATCTAAACGGTAAACGGCTTAATATCGAAGAGTCTCGACCACCATCTTAAGAGGCTCTCGCTAGAAGGTTGGGTCAAGGGTCAGATACAGAAGGCGGTCGTCCTGGACACGGCGCGCATCGTCAGGAGGTTCCTCTCGCTGTAGCCCCAACCACCGGTAGCTTGGGTCCTGTCCTGCTGCTGGCAGCACTCTTAGTTTTAGGTTTTATTATATTATTTAAATTTTAAAATATAAATATTGCGAAATAACTTAAATTCGAAAGAGAAAGATCAATAGATATTATGTGAATAAATATAAAATAAAAACTGTTTCCAGTGGTGAGAAAATTCGCGAGCTGATCGAAACCTTGGAACATCGCAAGCTAGAAGCGATCCAGTTCACGTTCAAGCAAGTGAGCAAGAACTTTACGGATGTGTTCAAGAAGCTCGTGCCGCAGGGCCGGGGGAGCCTCATCATGCGCGTAGGGAAGGAAGACGGCACTGAAGTTAACGCTGATGTAAGTCATTACATATTATAAAGCAAAGCCGCTTTTTAGGGTTCCGTACCCAAAGGGTAAAAACGGGACCCTATTACTAAGACTCCGCTGTCGTCTGTCTGTCTGTCACCAGGCTGTATCTCATGAACCGTTATAGCTAGAAAGCTGAAATTTTCACAGATGATGTATTTCTGTTGCCGCTATAACAACAAATACTAAAAACAGAATAAAATTAATATTTAAGGGGGGCGCCCATACGACGAAACTGATTTTTAGCCGTTTTTCGCTCGATATTTATAATGGTTACAGGTAGAAGCTTGAAATTTTCACAGAATATTTAGTTGTATATTCACTTCAATAATAAATAATAAAATTAAAACAAAATAAATATTTAGGGGGGCTCCCATACAGTACGGAACCCTCCATGCGCGAGTCTGACTCGTACTTGGCCGATTTTATTGTTTGTCTGTCGTGCCACGTGTATCTGCTAATATCGTCCAAACTACACAACAGATTCGGATGCGGTTTTCACTATCTTTTACGACTGTTTCAACGAAAAGGTTTGCAACTATAACAATCGTGCCTGGGCGAAGCCGAAACGGCAGCAGCGAGCATATCTATACATTTAAATAAAATTGTAGTGTCTGTTTGTAATATTGAAAGAATCGTTTTTTACTACATGTTTATGGATATATATATATATACACCAAAATAACATATTTACCATTTTTGTCTGTCTGTCTGTTTGCTCCGGCAAATCTCTGAAATGGTCGGACCTATTTAGACGGGACTTTTATTGGCAGGTAGCTAATGTAATAAGGAGTAACGTAGGCTACGTTTATTTTAGAAAAATCTTTTTATCTCGGACTAACGCGGGTAACTCCGCGGGGCGCAGCTAGTTATAAGTAAGATAGAAACATTAGATCACAGCAACTTAGAAACAGAAACATTGGAACACCGCAAGCTAGAAACATTGCACACAAGTGCAACAATCAAAAACCAAAGATAAAGGTTAGCCGATGCACACGAGCTATATTTTACTTTCTGGCCGCAACGGCTTTGTTCTGCACATTCTCTAAGTAATTAATTTATAAAAAAATGTTTCACAATTTATGAAAACGAGAAACATGCTTGTAACTTTGTGTTTTCCATAACAAAACTCAAGTATTTGTACAATCCATGAAATCTGAACAAGCGAACCAATTATTACATTCAATAAAATTCCTTCGTTCTGGACACATTTTATCTTCGCATTCGTTGGATAATATTCTCCAATTTGGCTTCTGACAAAATATTTTTCCAATAGTTTTGTTCAGTGTTAAGAACTCCCTTGGTCGGTAGAGTTTTTAATGTCATGATTATTCTGATTTGTGTTATGTTGCGCCGTTTGAAGAAAAAGCAGGAGGGCTTGTTCAGAGGTGCTCCGATAGGTATATATTTCTTTATTACCCTCTGCGACTGCAGCACTGCTGTTTTTATTTTAGTTATTCATGTTCCCTAACTGTATTTATCGTACGAAATGTTAACCTTAGGTTATCTTATTTAGAAAGAGCCTGGATCCCACGACACATGTCACCCTAGTAACATTAAGAGCACTATGAATATTATGCTTAGCTTTGTTGTGTAAATAAATGTGATTTATAATCGATTTTATTAAAGGAGGTTAACAGTTCGGCTGTGTTTTTTAATGATACGCAATGACTCCGCCAATTTACTTACTTAATTATGAACCTATTTTGATGATTATTTTTTTGTTTGGTAGATCATACTTCCGAGGTAGTGACATTTAAATATTATTGAAAGTCGTTGTTGAAACGTCAACAATAATGTAAATGTTACTACCTCGATTTTAATTCTGTACACAAGTGTAGTAGGTTGTGCCAGTTTTGTCAAAATAATCCTTACATAGTATAAAATAAAGTCGCTATTTTCGTTTGTTTGTTTGTTTGTTTGTCTGTATGCTTAAATCTTTAAAACTACGCAACGGATTTTGATGCGGTTTTTTTAATGGATAGAGTGATTTAAGAGGAAGGTTTATATGTATAATACACCTGTGCGAAGCCGGGGCGGGTCGTCTAGTATATGATAATCTGCTACATTGTGACGTTAATTCCGTTCCAGCAACGCACGAGCGCCGAGCAGTTCAGCGGCGTGGGCATCCGCGTGTCGTTCACGGGCGGCGAGGGCGACATGCGCGAGATGAACCAGCTGTCGGGCGGACAGAAGTCGCTCGTGGCGCTCGCGCTCATCTTCGCCATACAGAAGTGCGACCCCGCGCCCTTCTATCTCTTCGACGAAATTGATCAGGTACGTTGATCATATTTCCCGAATCTAGGAACATATCAGATGATACTCTAGAAGTATATTGGATAATACTCAAAATCTATGTTGGATGATACTCTAGCAATTTATTAGAAGATACCTCGCCGACGAGATTGACTAGGTACGTGAATGATACTGTCTCATTAGCAGTGTGTTAGACATGATATTCAATGTATGTAGTATATGGGATGAACCAGCTGTCGGACGGGCAGAAGTCGCTCGTGGCGCTCGCGCTCACATTCGCCATACAGAAGTGCTACCCCGCGCCCTTTCTATATCTTCGACGAAGTTGATCAGGTGTGTTGATGATATTTCCCGAATCTAAGACGTCCACTCAGCTTGGCTTCGAATATAAAAGAACCGACACTCACCGTAACTAGCTAAGTGAGACTCAGAGCGACAAAGATTTGTCCAACGTTATTATTAGGATACTGGGCGAACACTAAGAGACGAAGCCGCGCCAACAGATTGCTTTATACCGATTTCACAAGCTCCCACCATGCCTTACCACGGCGGGCACGGCGGTGGCCTCCATTTTACACTACTTATATACTAGTAGTCCGCCCCGGACTTAGACCTCGCGCTATTCCTATTTTATATCATAAATACTGTGATTTCAAAAAATAATAATAAAATTGGTATGAAAGTTAGGCGAATTCTTTTTAGGGTTCCGTACCCAAAGGGTAAAAACGGGAAACGGTAAAATCATACTCCTATTATTTACAATTATTTGTATGGTGTGTTAAGCCTATGCGGAGACAATAAATACGTAATATTCGTATAGTGAGTTGTTATTCGACGACGCAACCTACCGCCGACGCACCACCACATATCCACAACTCCGCTGTCCGTCTGTCTGTCACCAAGCTGTATCTCATGAACCGTTATAGCTAGAAAGCTGAAAATTTATATTTATTTTCCCATACAACACACCTGAATTTTTTTGCCGTTTCTCGCTCGATATTAATAATGGTAACTGGTAAATGCTTGAAATGTTCACAGCATATTTAGTTGTAAATTCACTTTAACAATAAATAATTAAATTAAAATAAAATAATATTTAAGGGGGTTTCGTACAGTACGGAACCGTTCGTGCGCGAGTCGTACTCGTACTTGGTCGATTATTTAAACAATTTTGAATGAGATAGATTACATTAGGTGAAATATTTAAAATATAAGTTTCTGCCTAAAATTGCTATTGTTCTGCTACAATGTTTGAATTATGCTACACTGGTCATACTGAATGGAATCTAACACTCGCAGAAGTCGCATAATATAGCATATCGGGCTTCATAGAACAATAATGTTTGCGACAACTCCTACTCTATCTGAACGCTCCTGCACGGGTAGCATGGCAAAGGGACAATTTGTCTTTCCATCATTATATCCCTTCGAAGTGGAAATAAAGTATGCATTGACAATGACAACTGACATTAAAAGTAGATAAAATTGTTTGTTCCCTTTGCCATGCTACCCGTACTGACGTGAGATGAGAATGAATTAATTCCGAACAGTCGCGGAATCGGTCTGAAGCAAGCTATGAGTTTATTTCATACAAAGTGGCGACACCGAAATTATTAGAACAATTATTGATACATTTCAAGTCATCTATTACATTATGAAATCATAGTATTAAATAAAATTAAATAAGGTATGTAAACAATAATGGCCGACATCCGGACATCATGATATTTTACAATCTTATTTAGTTATTAACAAGTCTTAAATTACTAAATACATTTCGAAAACCTAATCAAATATTATCCTAGCATTTTAAATCATCTATAACATTATTCACAGAATCAGAAACAATCGTGGATATAAACGTCAATGTCAACGTCGTAAACAACAATGTCGGACGTCATGATATTTCTCAGTTCTATTTAGTTACAAATAAGTCTTCATCCATCCATCCATCAGCCATAAGAAGTCCACTGCTGGACATAGGCCTCCCCTATGGATCTCCAATAAGACCGGTTGGAAGCGGCTTGCATCCAAATAAGTCTTATATTACTTAATATATTTTGTAATCGCTACTAATATTATCCTATCAACTATTAGAGAATAGTCGATAGGATCATAATCACTTTGACCACAGAATAACACACTGATAAACAATATCACAAACATTACTAGCGATGGCGGAAATGGTGTCTTGATTTTTCTGTTTATAAGAATAGAAGCTAAATAAATAGTTTTAGACCATTAAAGGAAGTACAGAGGCCATTTTATGTGATATAGAATATTATAATAAAAGCCTTAATCTAACACGCTCATCTTCGCCATATATAAGTACTACCCCGCACCTTTCTATCCGTTCGACGAAATTGATCAGGTATGTTGGATGATACTCAAACTGTACGTTGGGTAATATTCTAGTGTTGTGTTGAATGAACTTCATCTTCGACCACAACGTCGTTTATCATCAGACGAGTTGGTCAAGCACAGACTTCATCATCATTCGGCATCATTATCAGCCGTATCTATTGCTTGAAATGCCTCCCCTATTGATTTCTAAAAATCCCAGTTAGAAGCGGCCTGCACCAAGCGCGTTCCTGCGGTTTTCATTATATCGTCAGTCCACCAAGTCGGTGGATGTCCTACGCTGTGCTTACTGTTGTTTGGTCTCCGTTCGATAATTTTATAGCCTCAACTCAACGGACATCCGTTCTAGCGCGAACTTACTCGCGTAAAAAACCCCTATGTGAATATATGAATGTCTATATTATGTCAAAACAACGTCTGCTAGCTCAGCTAGTTTCGCTATTACAACCCCATAATCGTACTCCCCAGGCCCTGGACGCGCAGCACCGTAAAGCCATCGCCAACATGATCCACGAGCTGTCCTCGTCGGCGCAGTTCATCACCACCACCTTCCGACCTGAACTCCTCGAGCACGCGCACAAATTCTACGGCGTCAAGTTCAGGAACAAAGTGTCGCACGTCGAGTGTGTCACCAGAGAGGAGGCGAGGGACTTCGTCGAGGACAGCGCTACACATGCCTAGAATTACGTTTCATACGTACATGGTTTACGTTTAGAAATATGTTGGTTTTATTATTTACATTTAGACTTGCTATAAGTTGATAATTATATTGTCATTTTATATCTGGATGTTTTATTGGTACGCTATAGTTAAACAGTCCGTTACTATGGTCTAAGAACTAAAGACGCACATTAATTAAGTTATATATTGCAAGTCCCGTAACAAAGCGTCCCATGTAGAGTGCGTAGCCAGGGAAAAATCGAGTGACTTCGACGAAGACAGCGCTAGGCATGCCTAGATTTACGTATTTACGTTTCATACGTACGTGGTTTACGTTTAGAAATATGTTGGTTTTATTATTTACATTTAGACTTGCTATAAAGTTGATAATTATATTGTCATTTTATATCTGGATGTTTTATTGGTACGCTATAGTTAAACAGTCCGTTACTATGGTCTAAGAACTAAAGACGCACATTAATTAAGTTATATATTGCAAGTCCCGTAATAAAGCGTCCCATGTCGAGTGCGTAGCCAGGGAAGAATCGAGTGACTTCGACGAAGACAGCGTTACGCATGCCTAGATTTACGTATATTACGGGCCCGGTTTGTACGTTATTACTTCCATAAGTTGAGATAATTATAAGGACATTTGTGTGTATAAATGTCGATATACCTAATTAGGTTGTTTTATTTGTAGACATTAATTTATCGTATACTGAGCGCCACACAAATCGGCGGATGACAAGTTAGCCGCAGATGACATTTCGCTGTGATTTGCTATCTAGTTCTGCTGTTCTGTGGATTTGCTAATTATTGCGCATGTGTGCACAATGCGTAGGGAGCGCGCGGGAGGCATGAGGTTGGCGGGCGGGTGTGCTCCGGCGCGAGTCTCTCTAACTCCCGCGTATACCTATATTTCGGCTTTTGCGTATAACTTCTCATCCGTCGATTTGTGTGGCGCTCAGTATACGTCGAGTTCATCACCAGGGAGGACGCGAGGTACTTCATCGAGGACAGCGCCACGCATGCCTTGATTATGTTTAAATATGTTCATAACCAAAAATCTGTAGAGTTCAGTTAGGTCTCAGACGCTGAATACTGAAAGTAGGGTCGCTACCACCCACTGGCTTCACCTACCGGTGGGTGTAGAGGTAATTCCAGTTTACCCGTGCACCCATTGCGTCATATTGGGAGGAACACTTTTCAGTATTCTGTAGCAAATGTACTAAAAATATTTTCTGACTTGAAGCCCGATTACAGAGGCACTGGCGTAAAATTAATAGCAACGTAAAAAGCGTTCTCTCTATCGAATGCCTAAAATGAAAAAGAAACAGAACTGTGCTATTTATCTAAAATAGTTATGATGGCGCCTCTGTAATCGGGCTTTTGAAATGCCTAAACGTTCTCAAAAGTGTCCGGTATATTCGCTTATGGTTACCTACCTATGCAATTTTTGGAACGCTGCTGGTTAACTTTTTTCTTAGTTTGCAGTGATCGGACACATGCGGAATACCGGTATTGTTCATTAAGATGGCAAAATATATTGATGGAATTTCAACCTAGTACGTCAAAGGCTAATCAAATATATTAAAATCCTAATGTTTGATCAGTAGAAAACAACGGAGACTGCAGATCTTTGTCTATAAAAAAAGATCTAATTAAAAGAACAGGGTGTATAAAATGAAATCTTTATTCACAGACCAGTTGGTTTCAAACTTCTTAAATATCACTCATATTTTCCTAATAAAAATATTATATTGCTTTCAAATGAGAGCATTACTATAGCTATCTCCTTATGTTATTTGATAACAATACTGATAAAAGAAATGAGCCAAGACAATAATTATATTTCATTATTTATACGAGTATCATTCGGTGTGTTAAGTTTTTTTTTTGTATACATAAATTTTGTTTTATTCGAAACTTTGGACCAATATGTAAATAATTAATTTTTACATATTGGTCCAATAGTTTTTTTTCGATTGTAGTACACTAAATTTTACGATGATAAACAAACATTTGTTTAATGGACTAAAAAAAACAAAAAGTCTCATTTTCTAAATCTTACCACTTATTTATACCCAATTAGTAATTATTAGAGTCAAAGGTTTAGCAATAGGTACTCGTATTAAGAACTTGTTTTTAAGGAAATGATTTTAATTTTATAGTGCATCCCACACTAGGTTTATCTCCAAGAGTTACTTTTTATGATAAACATTTCAAAAATTCGTCGCGGATGCAGATTCGAACCTTGTGTCTTCGGATCACTAGCCCGACGCTCTGACCACTGAGCTAACCCGCTGTACTGAATCCGCGCCAAATTTTGTGAAGTGTTTATCATTTTAACCAACTTAGCTTCGGCGGCGCCACCTGTGATACCCGTATTAGACAGGTTATCACTCAATTGAAGTTATAAGAACTTCTGTATTGACGAGAGATGGCGCACTGCTAACCAATGAAATGACTTTAATGTTACAGTGCATCCCACACTAGGTTTATCTCAAAGAGTTACTTTTTATGATAAACATTTCAAAAATCCTGCATCCGTGACGAATTTTTGAAATGTTTATCATAAAAAGTAACTCTTTGAACTTGTTTTTACCTGACTGTTTATCTAAAGAATATACAGAGTTACTCAAAAAGACCGAAAAGCGGTGATTCAGACCATCATTATATCATGTTTTACTATGGGGCCAATTCTGAATTCGAGGAAATAAATCAACTGTTTTAACGTTGTCGATTCCGGGTTACCCCCTGTAGGAAAAGTTGTACATAATGATAATCTGAATTGGCCTCTTTCGGCTTAGTACACCCTGTATAGTCAAAGTATCTATATAATAACATATTACGTAGTGATATGTCTAGGTCGCAATTGTCACCTTACAGTATTGCTTCATAGATATACAGGGTTATTCCTAGTCAATTAGCATCCTTTTAGGGGCTTATTCTGTACATCAAAACTAACAACTTTTCTTCTGCGACTTTTGTCAAAACTTAAAAAAAATTTTTGTTTCATAGAAAAATATCGTTTACCCGCGACAAAATATATGAAACAGCTGTTTTTTTTTTACTTTTGACAAAAGTCCCAGAACAAGTTGTTAGTTTTGATGTACAGAATAATCCCCTAAAAGGATGCTAATTGATTAGGAGTAACCCTGTATAGTATCGTGTTGAACGTTAATTTGATTCGCAATGTGCATTGTTTTTAATATATAGTTCATCCACCTTAGAGAATCCTAAATAATTTCAATATCTACAAAGATAATTATATAAAAATCTACGATCACAATCACTCCAGATAGAATAGAATGTATGTACAAATTCGTCACACGAAATCGAAGGCACCCGTCTTCTCCACAAGTTCACGTTTAAAATTATTATATGCCGATTCAAATTTCTTGGCGGCTGTGGTGTTAGCTGCAACCTGCGGATAAAACAATCCTGACTGAAGGTCATAGTCCGAGATCCCACCGCAAGAACATCCCGCTCATAGCGTACACGGTTCATACAATTTTTTACGTAAGTATATGAATAGGAGAATATATTTGAGCAGAGTTGCCTGACTTGACTTGAGTGAAATGACTTGTAAATAATGTGTTTATCAATAAATGACTTTGACTTTGACTTTGCGAAATGTGGCCGCAAGTATTTGAAATTTGATGTTTAATGAATTTATAGAAAAATATATCTTTCATTTGTCTTTTATATATGTGTTGAATAGGAGAATCACTACATAGTATAAAATAAAGTCGCTTCCCGCTGTCTGTCCCCATGTATGCTTATATCTTTAAAAAACTACGCAACGGATTTAAATGCGTTTCTTTGTTAATATATAGAGGCATTCAAGAGGAAGGTTTATATGTAAAATAAGGCGGGTCGCTGGTATAATATATTTATATTTACCAGATTGCCTTGCAAATATGGCCGCCAGAATATTTTTATTAAAAAATTGATGATTAGTTTTTGACTAAACATAAGCTTCGAATACATAATATTCCCCTATTCATATAATTACTTAAAAAATAGGTGTGAACCGTGTCATAGCGATGAGTGGAAGGTTCTTGCGGTGGGATCTTGGACTATAACTTAACAGCTGCGCAGGGATCGGGTATCCGCAGCTTGTAGCTAACATCACAACCGACAAGAACTTTAATTCGGC
Organism: Hypomecis atomaria; assembly: GCA_964007245.1. NCBI lineage: Eukaryota > Metazoa > Arthropoda > Insecta > Lepidoptera > Geometridae > Hypomecis > Hypomecis atomaria. The sequence goes on from OZ023291.1 coordinate 16,851,114, forward strand.
TTTTACTTAACATTACTCGCAAGTTTTAATAAGTAAGTACATTGAAAATATTAGTCACGTTTAAAAATCTATAATAGTAGAAAATCTAAAAGATAAAGTAAAGACAAAAAAATAATTCGCTACATAAAAACTACTTAAGGCAGATTTCGAAAGAGTTGCAAAAATACTGCCGTAAAAATGTAAATACCCGGAATGTATAGTGCGTGCCACCAAAGATGAGACTTGAGAAACCACTTTGGTTTGTAATAAATATCCAAATTATATTTTAATCCTTACATAGTATAAAATAAAGTCGCTATTTTCGTTTGTTTGTTTGTTTGTCTGTATGCTTAAATCTTTAAAACTACGCAACGGATTTTGATGCGGTTTTTTTTAATGGATAGAGTGATTCAAGAGGAAGGTTTATATGTATAAAAATTCCCGAAATTCCCACGGGAACGGGCACAACGCGCGTAAAACCGCGGGGCGCTGCTAGTTAATTATATAATTTGTTAATAATTAGTTTGTACACTACTGTACCTGCGCAAGATCCCCCACCACTGACGCTCGTCAAGTCTCATCTTTGGTGGCACGACCTATAAGTTTGACATACACGATGCGATGATTTGATCAAATTTTCGCTTCATGCCAACTGGGAGCTCATTCAGTTAATTCAAAGGTAGGAATTGGTAGTTAACGATTTGTACTACTACCTGAAACTGGGCGCACAGAACGCGATGATCGCATCAATTCATCAGATCAGTTCAGTGGAGGCCAAATATAGGTAGTTAACTATAGCTGGTTCGTAGTTATTGAGGACCTTTGAATTATTTGAATGAGCTCCCAGTTGGAATGAAGCGAAAATTTGATCAAATCATCGCATCGTGTATGCCCACCTATACTCGTATTTCACATGACGTCCGAGACCAAAATTGAAAATTAATTTTAGAAAGGAATATGAAAATAACATCAAATCCCGAGACTAGCTCTCCTAAACAAATAAAAGGTCGTATTGACTTAGCTCTAACCTCGCATAACTTTTACAATATAAATACAAACTAGTGTTCCCATATTGTTGTAAATTCAGTAGTTCTGTACCATCCCAAAAGTCATCCGTCCTGTATTTTCAATCGGTTAAAAGTTTGAATTTTATTTACATTACACAAAATCAATTCTTAAAATGCCGCTTTTTGGGATACCAAATATTCTATTTAATATTTTGAAGTATCCTAGACAATATAAACCTGTATGACACGTAGGTATAACTAAATTTAGGCTGCAATGAAAAAAAAAACAATGAGCTAAAAAATTGAGATATAAATTTTAACGGACTCAGAAATTCCCATTCGTAAGAAATTTTAATTACGTTTCGACTCACAAAAACTTCTTCACAAAAAGCAAAAAAAAAAAAATACACAAAACTAGGCTTTTTAAATAAAACAAAAGTAAAAAAAACAGTAAAAACATCAACGCTATAACCCTCTCAGCGGGACAGCGTACGGCGAATTCCAATCCCTCAAGAAAACGTCCTGCAAATCTTTTCTTATATCTCTAGTGACGTTCCCATAGTAAGAACCATCGTCCTCAAAGACGAAGCCGACTCCTCCCGTGTCTATGAAGTAGTCGGCCGACCAGTTGGAGGTGCCGATGTATGCGGTCCGGTCGGTCACCATGTATTTGTTGTGGTTGACGCGCGCGAAGGGGATTTTGGCCTGGTCTGGTGTGGAAGGCACGATGAAACGTTTCTGGGGAGATGAAAAGTCAACGTTATACTAGCTGGAACAGATGTAAAGAAAGAGTCGTAGATTGAGTTCAATTCAAGCTAGGGCTTGCCCTGATGCCGGGGCACTAGAATACGGCATCGGTATCCCCTGCCTGTAGTAAGAGCCTACTAAAAGGGGACCCCTGGGCTCGTGGGTGGACAGAGTTGGGGCTCTGGCCATCCACTCAAGCGGGCCCGAGGAGGACGGCAGCGTGTGTGGCAAAGCTGTCGTAAAGGACGGTACAAGCCTGGTTTAAATACCAGGCGAGTAGTCGTGTAAAGTGCTGGGAGCACCGGTGTGTTCCCTTGGAGATTCCGGAGCTCCCAAGATGGCACAAAGGCTGGCCACCGAGGGGGTTTTAGTGGGTACAATCCCACATAACCCTTCTGCACCCCAATGCAGTTAGGGCATCTCTTTAGAAGATTTCCCCCTCGTAAAAAAAAGGGAGGGAAAACAGGAGGCGATTCGTTGCACAACTTATTCAAATGTAAGCGACGTAAAGAAGAAATTTGCGCAGCTTGTAGCTAACTTCACACGCTGTTAAGATTGATTCGGCCTATGTGTGTTGAATGCATGAAAATACGATAAGAGAAGCGATGAGATCAGGCTACCGTAAGCAAGATGTTTTATACAATGACGTCCGCCCCGACGACCCCTCGCATACTACCGTACTGTATTGTACCAGCCTTTTTAATAGTCCCCTTCAGGATGTACCCACTAAGGGTGATTGGGCCATATCCACCGCGCTGGCCCAGTACGGAATAAGAATAAGAAAATGTTTATTGTAAATTTTGGGTAAAAAGACGGGTTGGTAGATTCACATACGCCATCGAATTTCTTCTACGGACGTATGCAGATTTCCTCACGTTGTTTTCCTTCACCGAAAAGCCAGTGATGTGTAATTCTGTACTTAAATTCCAAAGAACTCATTGGTATGGGACCGCGGATTTGAGCCCACGACCTTACGATTGTAAGGCGGTTGTTACTACCACTAGACCACCACTGCTTCCTTGGTGTAAAGTCCACTATTCAAGGGGGTGCGATCGACACCGACACCTTGAAACACGTCTCTAATTCATGAGTTGTTCCCTTACCACTTGTATGTCGCATCTAGGATACGCGTCAGCGAGCGCGGCGAGAGAGCGCAGGAAGTAGTCCTCAGCAGGCGGAGTATGCTTCCACAGGCTGATGAGGAGTTTCACCTTCACTTTGCGTTCTAACGCAGCTTTGCGGAGAGCATCGTCTATCTTCGGCCAGAAACTGGAAATAATCACAACCAATATAAGACGGATGATAAATCTGTCAGACGAAAAATGAAACTAACCAAAAGATATGTCTGATGTGCAAGAGAAGCATCCTAAAAAGCATTGAGATAAAAGATCCTTTATTCTTGTATGTAAGTAGGTTTATTTTTATTGTGTGTATTTTATGAAGTATTTGTGTACGCCTATTATTATTAATTTAGTGTATTTTATTGTTTTTCAATAATTATAGTTGTACTTTATTGATTTATGCTTACACCACCGTCCATGTCAATTACACGTTTCCTTTCATTAGAGGTTGTCTGGAAGAAATCGGTTTTAACGATAAGACCGCCCTTTGTACATTTCTTCTGTCGTTTTTTCTTCATCATGTTTTTATTTCTTGGTATTCATAAAGTGTTCTTGTACTGTGTATTGTATTCCTGAGATTTAGATAAATTGCTCACGATACCCACGATATCATCGTCATTGTTTGGTACGACCGCTGTAACTGACGTATGTTGATCATGACAGTGTGATACTGACGTGATAGTGTGATACTAACGTGATAGTGTGATACTAACGTGATACGCGGTGTATACTGCGTGGCCGGTAAGTACTCCATGACTGAAATGTAGACAAACTGCTCGGCGCCGCCGATGATTCCCACGATCGCGTCGTCGTCGTTCGTACGACCCGCGGGACTAAAAGGCGGCGGCGAACTCTGTAAACAACCGGAAAATACATCATTACGACGAGTTTGGAACCACTTGGAAATGAAAGAAAGTCACGAAAATATAACATGAAAGACACGAAGGTACGAGTATAACTAATGGCAAAACATGCATACAAAGCTGCACGTTAGCATATCTATCTAATTTGGGTTTCAGCTATGTGTATGTAGGGTTGTCATCTCTAAAATATGGTAATCAGAACATGATGGGTTAAAACCCCGATGATTTTAGAGCCCAGAACCCGGGCATGTCAACAGGTTATTTTAAACTGCGGCGTGCGGATACTGTGCTTGTTTCGCGGGCGGCCCAAGACTTCATCAAAACTACAAATGAAGCCCGGCTCGAACGCATCAAAGTTGGACGGATGGCAACCATATGTGTGTCCCTGTGTCTAGGAAATAAGAACGAAAGCGCTTCTGTTACACTTCAGTTTATCTGCGTATGGGCGAAGCTAAGCGTATCTTTTAAGCTCTGAGTCGCGGAATGTATACCATGTATTTGGTTTCATACTAAAGTCTTGTTTGTACCACACAGCGACCGAAAATAAGTCGCCTCATTTTGTGACATTTTGTGGTATGAAACCGAAATTACGCGACTTATTTTACGCGACTCAGGTCTTACGCTCGTTTTTTCAGTAGAATAATATACCTAGATAAAAAACCCCCGACACAAAAATATTTGACAACAAACTTTCAATTGACAACCATTTTGGGCACATTTGTGGAATTTTGGTTCTTCCATCCCCACTTAAACCCACCATAACTCTTAAACGGCTCAATCGATTTTTATAAAACATAGCTAAGAACACTCTCGATTAAGTCTCCTTTCATCCAAAAAAAAACTAAACTGAAATCGGTTAAGTGGTTCGGGCGCTATGATGCCACAGACAGACAGACAGACAAACAGACACGTCAAACTTATAACACCCCTCTTTTTCGTCGGGGGTTAATAACATAGCGATGTGGACTAATGAACCTAATTATAACAATATTATTTCTTTTACCCAGTCAGACGCATGCCTATTACATTATAAAAATTTCAATGCCATCCGTTCGATTTCTTCAAAATAGCTGTTACATTGTTACGGTAAATGAAAGTCGATAAAGAATGTAGGTTCTCAGGATCCCTCATTACGCATGGGCCTTGTCAGTGCCCTTCAGTTCCTTATCGGGACCAAAATAGCTGTCGACACGAACATTCATAAGCCTATAATAAAGGCATGGTCATTAGAATATCTAACAAATCGTAGCACGCACAACAAACCGATATGTTGTGCTCCTAACGATTCGTTTACTAAACGTGTTGCTCCATATTCATAATGCCTTCGTCGATTTGTTAAGCATAATAACAAACAAACTCACGTGTTTCCGAATTACTTTGTTACAATAGCTCACTATAAAATGAATTACGATTAAGTTGGTATACGTCGGGCATCTAGCCTTGACATCAGAGTTGAGACTAAGGCCACCAAAGCGGAGATGAGACGAGCGGAGAGGAGGTGTATTTTAAACAACCAATAGAATGTTATTGACACTCATCTCTCCGCTCAGCTTCAGTGGAGATCGCTGTGCGGAGATGTATAATATTTGTATGGTTCGATGAAGCGGAGATGTTAGCTGTGCGCGGACGACGCGCAGTGGAGACGAGAGATGCGAGCGTATATGTAATGTTCTCTATGATGTGAGCGGCGTGCAGTGAGCAATGTCACCCTCCCCCCTCTCCCCGCCAGCAACCCGCAGAATACGTACTGAGCACTCAACGCCTCGCACCCGAGCTGAAAAACATCTCTCGCACAGCACACCGCACACATCTCCGCTTTGTTGGAGTCCTCCGAGCTAAAAAACATCTCTTCTCGCACAGCACACCGCACACATCTCTGCTCTGGTGGAGTCCCGGCATAAAGGCCTCTTAACATAACAAAACTGTCAAAACAACCGGCCTACTTTTTACCGTGTCAACCGGGCCACGGTAGCAATTAGTTGTAAATGCTATTCGCGGTCACCTATCCGACGATCGTACAGACAGTGCGATTATCGTGAAGGAATTAATTGTACCCTTTAACTAATTAGCTTTCTGTGTCTACGTAGAGATAGTAAGAAATGTACCAGAACATAATTATGATTAACGTAGAGCAGAGCGTTCTAGCTTTAATAAGGCAAAGATAAAGAAGAATTTTCGGCAGTAGAAGCACTCATAACCAAACGACATACCAAACAGACACTAACACCTATACCGTACATAAAATATGTAGTTGTAATATCATTTTTCAAGCTTTCAATGAAATTAAAGTAAACATAGCCTGAAATTCGGTACAATTTGTGTCGATCGATATAGTTACGGACGAATAAAAACGACATCAGAGGTGTACCATTAAAATTGTGTTTTTATTGTAGCTGGGTTCGACGGCATAATTAAAGGGTTGTAGCAATCTGAGCCACAGAATAACATACAGTAACTATGTAAGTTGGCTGTACGGCACCTGGGCCCAGTCTGCCACAAAAATGTTAATTAGAACGAAAGCACTGCTTTACATTAAACTCGCATTTCAGTTTAAACAGGGTTCAAGGGCAGTTGAAATTTTCTTTAAAGCTTCTGTAGCCGTGCAGTGAATAGGTGTCACTTCAAAGTTTAATTGAGACGTGCAGCTGCGACCAAAATAATGATCATTTTAGAAAGTTTCAATGAAGCCTGAAAGAGCATTAAGTTTAGAGAACTTCAATGAGTTTTGCACTTATGTGTTTTGGAGGCATTCATAGATTTATCGAATAAAAAATGATAAATAGAGGGTTATGTGCAACATAAAAAGCTTGTTATAAGCATGCAAATATGCATGAAAAATGCTTGAAATATGCGCGAAAATTGGCAGAATATGCTACCCAAAATAAGAAGAAAAGTAAGTTTCCGTTTTTTTAACCGACTTCCAAAAAAGGAGGAGGTGCTGTGTTCGTCTGTATTTATTTTTAGGGTTACGTACCCAAAGGTTGAAAACGGGACCCTATTACAGATACCATTACCGTGCTATTACTAAGACTCAGCTGTCCGTCTGTCTCCAGGATGTATCTCATGAACCGCTATAGCTAGAAAACTAAAATTTTTACAGAGTATTTGTTGTTATAGCGGCAACAGAAATACATCATCTGTGAAAATTTTAGCATTTTAGCCATAGCGGTTCATGAGATTGTAAATGTACCGATAATATGCATTATAACTAGATTTTAGATGAAATATGCTATTACCGCTGAAGATGGCTTAAAAATGCAAATGCATATAATCTGAAAGAGTTCCTTTTTATGATAAACATTTCAAAAATTCGTCGCGGATGCAGAATTCGAACCTTGCGTCTTCGGATCACTAGCCCGACGCTCTAGACCACTGAGCTAACCCGCTATACTGGACTTCGTCGAATTCGTCGCGAGTCCAGTATAGCGGGTTAGCTCAGTGGTCTTCGTCGAATTCGTCGCGAGTCCAGTATAGCGGGTTAGCTCACTAGCCCGACGCTCTAGACCACTGAGCTAACCCGCTATACTGGACTTCGTCGAATTCGTCGCGAGTCCAGTATAGCGGGTTAGCTCAGTGGTCTAGAGCGTCGGGCTAGTGATCCGAAGACGCAAGGTTCGAATCCTGCATCCGCGACGAATTTTTGAAATGTTTATCATAAAAAGTAACTCTTTGAGATAAACCTAGTGTGGGATGCACTATAAAATTAAGATCATTGCATATAATCTGGTCTACAATGATAAATCAATAGTAAATCTTGCGGTAATGAGAAGAGAGGTACGTGACGACGTACAAAGTGATCATTATTTTTTGCAGAAAAAATGGCATGGCCGACTTCAACCGTGTACAGAAAACGCAAATATTTCGCACGGATCGTTGTAGCATGATTAACATTATGTTGATTTATTAAAAATGGCTCAGCCGATTTCGATAAAATTTATATGGGACCAACTTCGAAATATACTCTTGCCAATAAAAAAAAAAATATCGAAATCGAACTACTATGTAAAAAGTTATGCGTGGTTATACATAAAAAAAATATACGCGTCGAATTGAGTACCTCCTCCGTTTCGTCGGACAAAAAGGCGATCTTATAAAGGCAATTTAAATCAAACGAATCTATTAAAGCGTTATACTCGTAGATGCACACTGTTTCTGAATGGTCTTTTTAGTATTTTTTGGCTACAAGCTGCGCGAAACCCAATCAACGCGCAGCTTTATGTGAGCTTCAGTCAGGATTGGATATTGCGCAGCTTGTAGCTAACTTCACATCCGCCGACTTGTAGGATTCGGCCTACCATCAACGTACGTCAACAATAGTCGTCGAGAACATTTTGTCGGTGCCGAAACGGTGCTGGTTAGTGACGGAACGGTACTATGGCATAGTAGGTATCATACTTTACAAATTTTTCAATACCAAGAACATTTTTGCTTTACTTGATCCTAGCACGGTCACGGTACAATACGTTACAGTGGGCAGACACCTTTAAACGACTGTCAATCGAGGTCATTTATGATATAAAATGTAAATAAAAAACCTTTCATAAGTTTTTCAAAAGCACATCAACGCTATCTTGGCAGGAAGCCTACAAAAAGCAGAGTCGTTTGCATACACCGATAAAATCACTCAGGTATACTTTGCATGGCAAGTTACTTAGGCCAAACTTTCTATGCTAAGTTATGCTATAGTGTGGCGAACCTTGACTTTTAACTGAAGCTTTATTTTGTGGTTTATTTTATTGAACACTGCTTACATACAGTGTATACACGAGCGTAACGAGCGAATTGTTTTTACGTATTTTCAATGTAGGGCAGTGGCAGACAAATAAAATAAATTAATATTTTCACTAAATATGAGCGAAACAAGCGCAGAAATGTTGAACTTTGGTATCCTGGGATAAACACGAGATTATTTAAAGGTAGGGGAGTGCAAGTACATCCCCTTGCACCCTGTTGAATAAATTAGACATGACAATGTCTATGTCTTTTTACAAGCTTTTATTTAGTTTCACTTCTCCCGTTGTCTGTCTATCGGTCTGTAATCAAATCTTGCAAGTTTTTGGTCCACCTCCCGGTTACCGATTGAGTTGAAATTGGCATACTTGTGTAAATCGCGTGACAATGCAATAATATGATGACATGGTGTAATGGTGCTGATCTGATAATGGAGCTGGAAGGTGGTCATAGAAACTCTGTAATGAAACGACGCAGCCCTATCGAGCTTCGGCTCGTTTGATTCGTCTTGGCAAGTACTTGTTCAGTAAAAGCTTGTTTTAAAAAGGTGTTTTTTTTAAATATGTACCTAATTAATACTTGTTTCATTCCTATACTTGTGTGAAGAGCTGTTAAACTCAGTGAGCGAATGTAAATGTTACATTAAAGAGCATTCATTAATTCGATTATGGAGATTAGTAATCTCAAATCATTTACGTGCTTATAGTATCATCAACTTTTTATTTGAGTTACAATGAAAGTGTAAAGCTATAAATTATACAGTCCAACCTTGACCTAACCCACACACAACACACAAACAAACTTACGACGTTATTCACAATGTCATGGAAGCGATTAAACGATAGATATCACGTTCCTTGGAATAAATTAAACGTCGCTGAAACCAAATGACTCAAACTTTATGTACCATGTCAGTCGTGTCATTACTATGATAAATTGAATTATTTAACCTGTTTTATTTGAAGCCGTGGTGGTGTAGTGCCAGTAAGAGCAGAGTAGGACGTCCACCTACGAGGTGGACAGATAATAATAATAAATATTTGGGGACATCATACACACCGACTCTTTGTGATATGGCTGCTAGAGACTGATATACTACTTATGCATATTTTTTAATACATACTTATATAGGACAGTAACTAAATAACACCCAGACACAGAGCAAACACCTACATATGTTCATCACATAAATACTTGCCATGGGTGGGGAACGAACCCACGCCTCTTTGGTCCAGTAGTTAGCGTCACTAACCACTGAGCCACCGAGGCAGTCAAAGGCAGTCAAGATGATCTCATCATCAAGACCGCAGGATCACGCTGGATGCAAGCCGCTTCCAACCGATCTTATTGGAGACCCATATGGGAGACATATGTCTAATAGTGGACGTCCTAAGGCTGATGATGAATGGTGAAGCCGAGGTAGCCCAGTGAGAGAACGTTTGCCTTACAAGCGTGAGGCGTGGGTACAAGGGTCTAATGAGTTTTTTTGGAAAATACTTATGTACGAATTTACACACTACTGGCTTTTTCGGTATAAATAAGGAAACATCGTGAAGCAAACTACATTCCTGCAATCTGCATATACGAATCCACCAATTAGTATATGACTGTATAATAATGAGTCTGACCGTTTAACTGAGTCCTCGTCTGCGCGTTACAGGGGCGCGGGGGTAGACGACAAAGGGGGACTGAGACAGGTGCGGTGCTGTCTCAGTCCCCCTTCCACCGCCCGCAACTGTCTCAGTTCCCCTTTGTCGTCTACCCCCGCGCCTCTGTACCGCGCAGGCGAGGACTAAGCTGTCAGACTATAGGACCGACATGGTGGATATGGCACAATCGACCTATGTGGGTATGCCTATGTCCAGCAGTGGCCTATTATAAAGTGGCAGTGTTCTATTACAAAGGGGTTGAGGTGTTATAAGGTAGGTAATTTTAATTTGTAGCTGGACTAGAGTAATTTGGAGACAATCAGTGAAAGCTTAACACGTCGCCCGTCGTATCAATAACCGTCAAACTTTGAGTGTAGTGTGGCGCGCCGTAAAATCACACACAACATGTTTGTATTAGGACGTATAAAACTGGAACAAATTACAAGAGTAATGCCTTTTTTGATGGACTGGTAAACTTTCTACAGGCCGAATAAAACTTCTTAGCGGCTGAGAAGTTAGCTACAAGCTGCGCAAGACCCAACCCTCGCACAGCTTCAATGTGAGCTTCAGTCAGGATTGGGGTTAGCGCAGCTTGTACCTAACTTAAAAAACATAAATTTAAAATTTAAAAAACCCCCGACACATTGACAACCATTTTGGGCACATTTATAGAATTTTGGTTCTTCCATCCCCACTTTAACCCACCATAACTCTTAAACGGCTCAATCGATTTTTCTAAAACATAGCTAAGAACACTCTCGATTAAGTCTCCATTCATCCAAAAAAAAACTAAACTGAAATCGGTTCAGTGGTTCGGGTCAGTACTATGATGCCACAGACAGACAGACAAACAGACACGTCAAACTTATAACACCCCTGTTTTGCGTCGGGGGTTAAAAATAACTTCCAAGTAGTTTGATTCGCCTTATCTGGCGGCAAAGAAACGAGCAAAAATAAGAATAAATATAATAACGCATTAGGCTGATGCCGCTGCCATGAATGTAACATATAATATAACTAATTAAAAAACCCCCGACACAAAAATATTTGACAACAAACTTTCAATTGACAACCATTTTGGGCATATTTGTAGAATTTTGGTTCTTCCATCCCCACTTTAACCCACCATAACTCTTAAACGGCTCAATCGATTTTTATAAAACATAGCTAAGAACACTCTCGATTAAGTCTCCTTTCGTCCAAAAAAAACTAAACTGAAATCAGTTCAGTGGTTCGGGCGCTATGATGCCACAGACAGACAGACAGACACACAGACAAACAGACACGTCAAACTTATAACACCCCTCTTTTTCGTCGGGGGTTAAAAATAGGATTCTCTTCACTACGGGTTTACACACCCGTGTTTTGCAAAATAAATATGAATAGAATCGAACGTTTGAAAGGTTGAATATCTGAAGCTAAAATGCTTTTGCTCCGGCCACAACATAATATGGAAACTACTATACTCGTACCTATTATCCATGGAGACAGGATTTATAAATCGACGACTTAACTTGATAATAAATCTCTACCTTACAGCCGATCCTTTTATAAATCGAAATCCTTGGTTAAAATTGAGAAGTAATGTTACTTCCATATACCTACAATTATACATAAAATAACATCGGTAATGAAAAAAAATTGTTAGCGAGCATAAAGTTTTTTTTTTTGCAATAATTGTGTAAAGGACAGAACCGAATGGCGAAGTATTGAGCCCTCTGCCCCGACGTATGGCCTTAGGAATAGATGAGCGTTAAAGTACCGTTTACAGAACTACTTCTTTATAATTCAATCGGCGAATGATATAAAGTAGCTGACAACAATGAATCCTCAAGCAAGTTTAATTATTAAGATTGTTAACATAAACTTTGGTGAACTTTCCTTTATAATCTCGGAAGCCACTCCTATTTTAATGCCACGGTGTTCTGCGTCTCTCCAAGTTTGTCGTCATAGTCATTTGGTTTATTATTCTAAGGATATAACTTAGTCACTGTTTAACTTTGGATATCTATGCTCAAAGCTCCGGGACTTACTAAATTGAAACTTGAAAACGAAGGAGATAATAGTTATTTCTTATACAAGAGTGAAAAGTTGCTTGTTAACCGCGTGCTCAATTTTGATGACCGACTTTTGCACTCAGATATCGAAGAGCAAAAATACTCATATTACGAGATGGGGGTGATGAAAATTATATTATTAACTATCGACCCGCCCCGGCTTCGCACAGGTGTATTATACATATAAACGTTAAACGTAGTTTTAAAGATACGAGTATAAGCCTACATGGGGACAGACAGTGGGAAGCGACTTTGTTTATGCTATGTAGTGATAGGTAGGTACTGTACTGGCTTTTTAATAGTTCACTGCTGAAATAGGCCTACCCAGAAAAGGCGATTAGGCCATATCTATCACGCTGGCACAGTGCGGGTTGGTGAATCCGCCATAATAAGCCATCGAATCCCTTCGACGGACGTATGCAGATTTCCTTCACCGACTAGCCGAATTCCCAAGATATTTTAGTTAACCGAATAGCCAGTGGTGTGTAAATCTGTACATAAATTCCAATTGGTACAGAACCGGGTTTGAACCCAAGCCTCCAGCTTGGAAAGCAAGCGTTTTCACACGGCACGTGGTTTTTTTGGTGCTTCAATACATAATTTTTAGTATTTCAGAATATTTTTTTTGGCAAAAATGACATACCATGCCCGATCTAAGAAACGAGGTCACAGACATAGGTACACACACCTAAAACATATAACACCCCTTTATGCGTCCGTAGGTAATTAAAAACTGTTATTACTTAAATGTCAAAAAAACAGGTTGATATTTTTCGTTTTTCGGGTTTGTAATTTCAACTAACTCATACAAATTAGTCGATTTTGGAAAACAGTTTTTTTGTTTTTTTTTTTTTTTTTGTTAATTTATGGCCCGCTCAAAAACTACACCTATACAGCTACAGGACTGGACAGGATGCAGGCTTTCGTTGACAGATCAATATTCATGTACATCTCTTACTTGTAATCTATTGTATCTTTTTATTTATTTTTTAGTTACGTGTTAGTATTTTTGTTTGTTAATAATGTTATTTTTTTTAAGTATTCTTTTGTTAAGGCCGCTGTTTTGTTAATCTGCTATTTTTTATCTGTTTTTGGTTGCCTGGAAGAAATCGCTTGAAGCGATAACGCTACCGTTTAGTATAGGTAACCGATTTTAATGTTTTTGTACATGTAATTTGTTTGTTTTGTGATGTGGTTAAACTAATAAAGGATTATCTATATATCTATCTAATCTACTGTACGACCTAGAGTCGAAATCAGCATTCCATGAATACGAGAATGACTGTCTTCAAACCAAAACAGTAAATAATGTCACTACAAATTCCTTTACAAAAGTTCTTTCGCACTGCGATCTATCAGACGAGACTATGAAAGAGTATAAGTATACCACCACTACCACGGCGATAAAAACTGTATAAAGCCAGATATGATCGGGCAAAATGACAGCCGCCACCAATCTGTAGATTGGTTCGACGCCACATGAACAAAACTACGTGAGTAGCGTGCTACAAAATGCACAGAGTGTATTAGAGGAAACACTCTAGACAGATTGGTTCCACGAAAATTTCGATATCACGAAAACACGTTCAACCTCGATCTCGTGTCGCTATACTTTACCGCTAAATTTCATATGTCTGACAGCAAAATGTGGGGAAAATCCAATAAGTTTTATAAATCGACTGAGCGACAAGCAGCTTAGAACGATTTTGGTATTGAAAATGATTTTCGCTTGTAGTGTACCTACAATTTTCTGACCAGTTTTTTTGGTAAGTGGTTAAGTAATATGTTCGTATAGGCCGGGTGGCTAGCCCTGGTCTCAGAGTTTTTAGGTCGCCTGAAGGCCTCTGATATGATGGTAAATGTTCAGGTATTTGAAATGAGCCCGAGAAGGACGACAACGTCAAAAATCCACTATATACCTATCACAGGAGGAATTAAAGTAATAATAACTCCACACGCGTTTCGCTGGAGTTACCGGGGCTCTGTATAAAGCTTGCTGTCTTATATTATTACATCATATTAGGATGTCATCTGATATCTAATAAGACCGGTTGCATGGAAGCAGCTGATATCCTGCACGTTCCTACGATAAATCAGGTAAAGCATCAAAAGAGATAATGCGAAAATATATCGAGCCTAGGCCTTTACTTGGTACAATATTTAATTATTTGTTTTGGAAAATGATTGTCCTATTATTTGCTTTAGAAAAAAATTACAATTTAAAGGAATTTCATATTTTCGGATCTCATTATTTTTTGACATTGCTTGTAAAATATGGCGGTGTAGTGGCGGCCTTGAACAAAAATCGAATTAGAAAATACGAAATTTTAATTAAGCATTAAGCAAAATCAACGGTACTTACCGTTGTTTTTTCTGTGAATTTGTTTACCATATTTGAAAGCCTTTTTTGGGATGTCGTACATAGTCTGAGCCCACTTTGCAAGATCTTCTTTATAATCAAGCAATCAATCGAAACTACAAACTTTGCATACCAGTTCACGATGTCCATTCTAGAGCTGCTTACCATCTGTCCCATCGGAAATATATCGGAAACCTATACATATTTCCAGCAGTTCGTCCTAAGGCTGAAAAGACAACGAAGTGTCACGTAGATCATCCTATTCCTTGAAGTGACATAGCCTCCATAAACTATCATTCGTCCACTGTCAATGTTATGTCCCTTTAGAGCCCAAGTAAGTAGTCAGACAACAAAGGTCCTCGACGATGAGTCAGCTGCCTCCGAGCCAGCCGGATGCCGCTAAAAGCATTAAAATGGAACGACACCGCGCCACTTTCGCGTTATAGCCAATTTAAAACGCCATTACGTCTAGCTTTTAACGACGAGTATAACGTTACGATCAATTTTTGACATGGAGCCATTTTTAGATGTGATTCTTGAAATGAGAACTCGTTATGTTCAGGTTAGAAGGTCTTAGTAGTTATTGATGCGCTGAGCGGAAGTGCTCCAAAAACTCTGGACACTAAAACGTTTAAACTGTCGAGATGTCTAAAGACCGATGATGAGTTATTGAAGTAGGATACGATTAATAAAGATCTTGCAACGTCGGTCCAAACTTTGTACAATAGCCCAAAAAAGCTTTCAAATTTGATAAACAAATTCACAGAAAAAAAACAACGGTATTTAATGCTTGATTATTGTGGAATTTCATATCTTGTAATTTGATTTTAGTTCAAGGCCGTCATCACGCCTCCATATTTTACAAGCAATGTCAAAAGATAACAATATCCGAAAATATGAAATTCCTTTAAATGACGATTGTAATTAAAGAAAATAATAGGACGATTATTTTCCAAAATAAATAAATAATGTAAAAAATTAAATACTGTATAAGGTAATGGCTTAATCTCTTTTATCATAGTATATTATGTTTCCGCCGAGTTTTATTAGCGTTGGTATTAATTACTTACAATTTCAGTTGCATTGCATGGCATTTCAATTTAAGTCAAATTCAATTTTCTGTGTGTTTTCCAATCACAAAAACCGATTTTGATACACGCTGAAAGTGCTGAAACACTATTAGACAGACAGATGATTTAATTCGAATCAAAGAGATCAGGATCGCGATGGATGAAAGCCGCATACAACCGGTTGTTTTAGATTTTATTAGAATAATCTATATCCAACATTAAACGTCATACGGCTGATATGATGATGATGCAACACGTTGGGCTAAAGGTTCCCCTCAAACTGTAGATTTTTTGGTAGGTAGAGTAAACTCGCACAAGGCTCATCTCCGACTATAAGGTCTAAGTTATTATTTTATGAGGGGAAGGAAATATGATATTTATCAGGTGATAAAAAGTGTTAGGCAGTAAATCGAAAACCGACGCGTTACGAGTTACGACGGTTTTGGCATCAATTGACCCATTTATGGAATGTTCTCAGGTTTACTTTGATATTTATTAGAACGTGAATGTAGGAAAATGACACGAGTTTTTGAGAGGATTTGAACATTTATGGTGAGTATAAACATCAAAGCTTTATGTGTCTTGTGCGTTCTTCCAAGATTGTTTCAATGGATTTCCGTTTCAACAAGTTTAATATTCAGTCATAATGACTTAAAACTGAACTCATGCATAGAAGATTATAAAATTAGTTTTAAAGATGTGAAACGTCTTTAATTACGCCCGAACATATAGATACTACTTACATATGTCAGAAAAGTGGTGGGAAGTGAAATAATCTTTTGCATGACTTTGAATTTGCGTGAGGGTGTCGATAGAGCGATGAAAGAAAATAATAGGTAAAACGACAGAAACAGCTTTTGCTTGTTTTTTTATTGGCACAGGTTACTATCGTCTATCTATATCCTTTACTTGTACTATTAGTCCGAGATTTTGGTTTTGTCAAAAAATAATCAAACTTTTTAAATCAAAAATACTTGCGGCCAAATTTCGCAAGGCAACCCTATTTAAATATATTTTCCTATTCATATAATTACGTTAAAAATTGGTTTGAACCGTGTACGCTATGAGCGGGATGTTCTTGCGGTGGGATCTCGGGCTATATAAACAAGCCTACAAAACTTGTGAGATCACTTCATTGAAACTAGCGTGAGGATTCATTATTAAATTTTATATGAAAAACCGGATACACTCACGATAATATTTGAAACGGCCGAGCCGCTATGCGCCCGACCGGTTTCGAAGTAGTTAGTACTTCTTCATCAGGGAATACGCGCGCCCCCGATGACGGACGCCCGCGCACTGGAGTTGGCGGCGGCCGCGAGCTCGGCGGCGGCACGCGCCTCCCGCGCCACTGCCCTCGCCGCTCGCGCCTCCGCAGCGCGTGATCGGCTACTCGTCACGGGAGCTGGATGGTTTTCTTCTGCTTCTTCCTCCGATGGCACATTTTGTCCTGAACAACTTCCGTCCACACACCATACACTGACTGTATCCAGCGCTAAACTCTCCGACACAAAAGTCTGCTGCTTAGTGTTTAAAACCGGTCTCCACGACGGCGCCAAAGTCCAACCACCATCCCGATTGAAATTTGGATGACGCGCGATCTCAATAGCCTCCCGCACCTTACGGGGAACCAGGAAACTTTCCTTAGCTAAGACGGTCGCGCGATCAAACCTCAGGAAGTGGTTAGGTTCTTGCGCATGCTCCGCTACTGCAGACTTAACCGTGTCCATATTTTTCACACTTCGGATGTGTTCAGAAAGCCTTGTAGAAATATTGCGGCAAGTCTCTCCGATGTAACACTTGCCACAGTCACAAGGTATCATGTATACACCTGGCACATTGAGTGGTTCCTTGTCTTTTGGTGAACGTAGAAACTGCCTTAGCTGACTCGGAGGCCGGAACCGGGTCCTAATACCGTACCTCCGTTGCAAGAAATGACCGATTTTGTCAGTCACTCCTCTCACAAAAGGCAGATAAATCGGAGCCCGGTCCACTGTCGCTGGCTTCTTACGCTCACTGCTATTTGTCCAGCGCCAACACTGTTTCCAGTTATAGCCATTGTTCTCCAGCACTTCTCTTAAATGACTCAACTCAACATCTAAATATTGCGGGTCACACAGGCTTAGGGCACGGCGTATTAAAGATCTAGGTACCGAGGCAAGTTGTGCGGGGTGGTGGTGTGAATCGGCCCTTAGATAACGATCCGTGTGTGTAGGCTTTCGATAAACGGTATGAGATACCGAACCATCTGCTTCACGGATAACTCGCACATCCAAAAACGGCAACACACCGTCCCGTTCCTGTTCCACAGTAAATTTGACACGTCGTCCACATAGCGCCACCAACAGCGTGGTTTTTCAACGACGTTAGCTAGTGCCACGCCTTCGAACCACTCCATGAAGATGTTGGCCACCACTGGAGCCACCGGCGAACCCATTGCCACTCCGTCTATCTGCAAGTAATGTTCACCCTGCCACATGAAATAACCACTTTTTAGACAACATTCTACCCATTCAATATATTCTGCGGGTAAGTCTGTACCACGAAACAGGTCTTCAATTATCTTTAATGAGTCATTTACAGGCACATTGGTGAACAGGGATGTGACATCAAAACTCACCATGACTTCCGTGGTTTCGAGTTTTAGGTCAGCCAGTAAATCAACAAAATGCTTCGAGTCTTTGACGAAGCTATCCGTCCTACCTGTGAAACGGTGTAAAACCGTAGCAACATGTTTGGATAACTTATATGTCGGAGCATTTATAATCGGCTCGGAGGCCGGAGCCGGGTATTAGGACCCGGTTCCGGCCTCCGAGTCAGCTAAGGCAGTTTCTACGTTCACCAAAAGACAAGGAACCACTCAATGTGCCAGGTGTATACATGATACCTTGTGACTGTGGCAAGTGTTACATCGGAGAGACTTGCCGCAATATTTCTACAAGGCTTTCTGAACACATCCGAAGTGTGAAAAATATGGACACGGTTAAGTCTGCAGTAGCGGAGCATGCGCAAGAACCTAACCACTTCCTGAGGTTTGATCGCGCGACCGTCTTAGCTAAGGAAAGTTTCCTGGTTCCCCGTAAGGTGCGGGAGGCTATTGAGATCGCGCGTCATCCAAATTTCAATCGGGATGGTGGTTGGACTTTGGCGCCGTCGTGGAGACCGGTTTTAAACACTAAGCAGCAGACTTTTGTGTCGGAGAGTTTAGCGCTGGATACAGTCAGTGTATGGTGTGTGGACGGAAGTTGTTCAGGACAAAATGTGCCATCGGAGGAAGAAGCAGAAGAAAACCATCCAGCTCCCGTGACGAGTAGCCGATCACGCGCTGCGGAGGCGCGAGCGGCGAGGGCAGTGGCGCGGGAGGCGCGTGCCGCCGCCGAGCTCGCGGCCGCCGCCAACTCCAGTGCGCGGGCGTCCGTCATCGGGGGCGCGCGTATTTCCTGATGAAGAAGTACTAACTACTTCGAAACCGGTCGGGCGCATAGCGGCTCGGCCGTTTCAAATATTATCGTGAGTGTATCCGGTTTTTCATATAAAATTTAACTTGTGAGATAATACAAAAGATTAACTGCATACACCAAAATTACACACTACATATAAAATCAACTAGATACAAACATAATAGTACATTATGATATAAGTGCGGTAAGTTGAAAATTACAGCCGAGGCGATATTGCAAGCCCGAGCCGTGGGCGAGGGCTATAAGGAAGCAGAGGCTGTAATTTTCAAAGCGCACGTATATCATACGAAGTTTTATAACATATTTGCGAGGAAATTAATAAAACTGAGTTGCGTCGCCGGCTGGTAGCAGCACGCGAACCACTGCAGGAACATCTCACTTCCAGTGCTGGCCATAAAGTCGTGCATCAGTCGAAGCATCGTGCGTTTTATTTACATTACATTACCGCACAAGTGCCGTAATGTCTTTCACTCTCTTGAGTGAAAGTAGGAGAAACGAGACCACAGAGTTCTGCAATCAGTGGCGGCGTGCATTTTACATTACAATAAAGCACAAGAGCGTAATGAAATACATTACGATATTGAAATTGGTGTAATTACAGCCACTTTACGAGCAAATATGTTACAAACAAACATTACACTACAGGCGCTAGCCACCCCAGAAATACGTCCCAAAGTTTTTAACCCAATGGTGCATGCAAAATATACCTAAACTCTCTCGATAGTGAAGTACGAACCACTTTGCAATAACGCTTTCCACGAGCTAGCTAATCACATGCCCCGACTACAGTCTAGCTCTAGGGGTCGGTTGGGTGTAATTTTATGCATCAGTCGCACCCGACCGAGCTAAATAATTACAATCACTAACGAGATTACTTTCTTGGGAAGCGTTGGGTTTAAGTTTTAGCAAATTTTCGTACATACTCGTATGCCTTAGCTTAATTTGAACGCTTTCCATTGATTGGTATTGATTGCATTTTACACCACTGGTTTTTCGGTGAAGGAAAACATCGTAAGGCAACCTGCATACGTCCGTGGAGGAAACTCGATGGCGTATGTGAAGTCACCAACCCGCACTGGGCTTGCGTGGTGGACATGGCTCAATCACCCTATGTGGGTAAGGCATACACCCTGCAGGGACTATTAATAAAGCTGGTACAGTACAGTACATTGATTGCTAGGCTCTATACCACTCCCTGTATCGAGGATGTCTTGAAACAAACACAAGAGAAAAGCAGCTAACACTCAGACCAAGAACAAAAAAAAAGTTAGTTCGTATATTCGTAAGTCGGGTGGCGAGCCCTGGTGTCAGAGTTTTAAGCCGCCTGAAGAAATCTGACATAGCTAAACGGTTAGAACAACCGGGACCTACAATTTAAGGTGCCGTCGAGCCACGGTAACACTCATTTGGAAATGCCACCCGCGGTCACCCATCCGAAGAATGACCGTGCCAAACGTGGCTTAACTATGGTGGGCGCTGACAAACACCTAATCAAACGACGCTATGAGCGCTACAGATATTTAAACTCACCATCTTATCAGCCGTCTTCACCATCTTCAGAGCTGGGAGTCAGCTGATTTTTGGACGTCTTTTCCAAAAATCAGCTGACTCCCAGCTCTGAAAGCAGTCATGATGATGTCTTCCACACCGATTTCGGCTACAGCGACCATTTTCCGTATGTGGGTTACTGACGGGTCCTCACATGGCTGATGATGACAGTGGCTACATGTGAGGACTCCATTTATGTAATTGTATGTAATGTTGGACGGCGGTTTGTTTTTCAGATGGTTTCTTTTTTAGAGTTCCGTACCCAAAGGGAAAAACGGGACCCTATTACTAAGACTTCGATGTCCGTCTGTCTGTCTGTCTGTCACCGGGCTGTATCTCATGAACCATGATAGCTAGGCAGCTGAAATTTTCACAGATGATGTAATTCGGTAGCCGCTATAACAACAAATACTAAAAACAAAATAAAATAAATATTTAAGGGGGGCTCCCATACAACAAACCTGAATTTTTAGACGTTTTTCGCTCTATATTAATAATGGTACCAGGTAGATGCTAGAAATTTTCACAGAATATTTAGTTTTATGTTCCCTTCAATAATGAATAATAAAATAAAAATTTAAGGGGGGCTTCCATACAGTACGGAACCCTCCGTGCGCGAGTCCGACTCGTACTTGGCCGATTATTTTCATCATAGGCTAGGTTTACTACCCAGCTAGGTTAGTAAGACTAAGTCACATAGTACTTACAGTGATGAAAGCTCCGTAGCTGTGCTGCGAGTCTGATATGTTGATGGGATGCTCGAAGTTGATGCCGGTGGCGAGTTCCTTGGGCCACTGCGCCGGTACTGACGCATCGGCGCCACCCATCATCCAGTATACCTGCATCATATAAACGATCATGGTTTCAATGGATATTGTTGACACCCTCCTTTCAATCGTAAGGTCGTGGGTTCAAATTCCGGTCCCGTAACAATAAGTTCATTGAAATGTATGAGACAGGTTAGTTCGGCAATCCATAGCTCATGAATATAGTAGCTAATAAATAAGTTCATTTAAGTTAATAATTATGTGAAATTCTATAATTATATTCTATGTTTATTAGCAAACTGTAATTTATTTGTGTCAATAAATCATTTATTGATTTTCATCATGATCATTGAAATGTAGGTATGTACGGAATTTCACTTAACTGGCTTTTCGGTGAAGGAAAACATCATAAAACAACCTGCATTCGTCCGTAGAAGAAATTCGATGGCGTATGTGAATCCTCAACACACTGGTGGACATGGCTCAATCACCCTTCGTGGGTAAGCATACGCCCTGCAGTGGACTAGTAAAAAGGCTGGTACATATACAGATTCTTGGCAGAACGTTTTCATGGTTGTGGAACGTATTCGTACTACGTGATCAATCAAAATTTGTAAAAAATGGGTCACGTAGTATGGATACATTTCCTTGGGTTAAACACACGGTCTGTGGACAGCCGTCAAATAAACGAGAGGAAAAGAGATCAATTAGTTAGAGAGATAAATTTTAGAGTTTCAATCTTACTTACAAACTTACGTTTGTACACGTTCTGAAATTTCTAGAAAATAAATGAAATGTATACTAAAAATATGCAATAACAGCAGTTGATTCAGCACTAAAAGCGTCATTTTCCATCCCCATTTAAGGGCGGGATTAAACGCTCTATTACACCGGTTCCCTGAGACACACCCAACCGCCCGCATCTCTTTCAAGCCACATACATTTTGAACGAACCTATTTACGACGTATGCGAAAGGAAATTCGAGTAGATATCTCATCCCGACGGAAATTCGATAGAAAACCTAATAGGGTTTCGTATCGTGTTATGCGATACCATTATTTACGAGTCTTTGTAGACGATCATTACTTACGAGACTTACAGAAATCACCATCTGTCGGAATTTCGGATCTCAGGGGTAATGGAAATATGAATAAGTACTTTGTTTATTAAGGTCAGATGTCTTGTTCTGAGATGAAAAAGAGATACGGCTCGAAAAGGGCCAGTAATGAATAAAAGCTCTTATGATATTCAGACCTTCTGATCTGTGAGATTGGACAGTACAGTAAGTAATCCTTTGTTTATTTTTTAGGAAAATTCGGGATTGAAATCAAAAGAATGTTTATGTAAATTCCTGCACAATGACTACAACCTATCTATGATCTTTAGTATAACATATTGCAGATCCAGAAGAATATCTCTATTAAAACTACGTTTATCAACAGTTTTCAGCGACATAAGTGCAGAGTCTGAGATAATCTGGTCGTTAAGATGTCTGGTCATTACGATAAACTTTTGTCAGTTGAACAGGCACAATTGAAAACCCTTAGATTAATGATTGGTCTCGCTACGCTTGTGTCATTAATCCAAGTTAAAACCTTAATCTGAAACGATCCGAGGAACCTTTACAGAATTGCTTTTCTTTACCGAATTCCTATTTCCTTTTCAAACGTTCAAGTAATAAGTATGCCTCTTGATGATGTCTTCAAATCTACCTTGTAACGTGCCCTTTTAAAGTTTATTTATCACAGAAAGAGCATAAATGAAAGTTTGAAGTTCGTGGGTGCTTCAATGTACCAGTCGCGAAGGATCAACTTTGACAATTAACTTGAGTGTAACAATGTAACGATTTTAGTGGCTGGAAACTTCTAAGTTTTAAACTGGGAGCAGAAAATATACAAAGAGATAAAATTGTAAGATATTCTTACACTACTTGCACTAGCAAAACAATGCAAAAACTTGCAGTAATTTTACATAAAAAGCTGCTGTAACAACCAACCTTACTTAAGAAAAAGTTTTAAGGCGTTTATATGATGTCTTGCTTTTGTTAAGTAAGTAAACCAGATGGAGAATTGGAGATTGGAGTCGCGACAAAATATACAGAGCAATGCAATATGGCAATATACAGAGCAATGCAATATGGCAATGCAGCCAGCATGCTGGGCACGCTGCCAACTAGCAGTGGGCTTGAGCATTTGGATTATCTTTAGACTTTCAAAGGTCTGAGGATTATCCAATGCTTTTTGGGTATTATAGTGTAGTTTTGTTGTAGTTAATAAAGACACTTTTGCCCGATAAAAAAAATATATATACAGAGTAATGTTAACGTTTAGTGATCAATTAACACACAGATGCAATCGGTACATTACCAACTATTCAGGGTAAGTATTCTGTTTTATATTTTATGTCTTCTATTTTACAAGCTTTTATTTAGTTTCACCTGTCCCGTTGTCTGTCGGTCAGTAATCAAATCTAGCAAGTTAAATTTAATCAACTTCCCGGTTACCGATCGCGTGACAGTGCAATATTATGATGACCTGATGATGGAGTTGAAGGTGGCCAAAGGAACTTAGCAATGAAACGACACAACCTCATCGAGTTTGGATTCATTTGAATGGTATTGGCGAGTAGTTTGTCTTTCAATGGTAACCAGGGTCTGTGTGTGTGTCAAGTAGTAAACGATATTAAATTACTCAAATAAGAACAAACATTGCTCTTGAATTTGTAATTCTGTAACTCTGTATAGATTATCTATTCACAAGACAAGAGAGGCGTTTAAGTAATACGACCGTGGCTTCTCTTAATGATAAATCTTTCAAGTTGCCAAGGTTTCACATTCTTGGCGGCAAGTTGAGTTTATCTGGCTTAAGTTGCAGGTAGTTACAAGTGCCATTGTTCAAAGTTCGCGAACATACAGCTTTGTGTAAAGTTGACAACTATTGTAAAGAGCTTCGACATCTGTTTAAGTTTTGTTACGTATATGCTGGAAGGATCAAAGTACTCGTATACTCAATTATTGTTTTCCAACAAATAATTAATTATTTGTTGGAAAACAGGGCAGGTAATACGAATTTTAATTACGTTTCAGCTATGGATTATAACACGCTCTCTCCGTAGTAAGATGAGTACTCAGACCAAATAAAAAAAATCAAGACAGAATGTTGTGAACAAACAATTGAGAACGACAGACACACACATACACGTACAACGAAACTACGCCTCGGATCGTCAGTCAAACTATGGAGGCGCAACACCGACGCACTCACCACTTGTATAAAAAACCGGCCTCACTTGTCTGTTCACGACGTTCTGTCTTGATTTTTTAATTGGTCTGAGGATGAGAAAATGAAAAAAAAGCATAGCACAGATCAGTATAGTTTTTATCGATTCACTGCTCAAAATAAGCCTTTCTCTTTTCCGACACAGAATCTATCATCCATGATTTGCCTAGATTTATATCATCATCTTGTTGCCTTTATCCCACTGTGTGAAGTCGTCTCAAGCTCAACACGTTAGCATTCGCCACTTTCTATCATATAATACGTCATCTCATCATCAACTCCTCTCCCTCGCATATCATCTTTCACACAAAGTGCCCAGTTCTATACCTACCATGAGCTGGTTAAATCCACATTTATCTAAGACATGCATTAGCCGCTCTAGAAATAGTGGCTGAGTCAACCGGCCTTGCAATCGACGCGGCAATAACATTATTCCATTATGCCAACAGGTAACCCTTTAATGTTTGACCAGCGACACTGGCCCCTGGGAAGGGGTGAAAGAGTGCATGCACTCTATTTAACGCTTTAAATGTTTAATATGGTAGATGGGTGCAAGCTTTCACAGTATGGACACGAAAAGGGTATCTAACAGTAGTCAGAGGAAAACCCAACGAAAATACAAAAAATAAAGAAGCACATGCATTAGGAAATATGTTCAAATTCATGATTAAAATTCACAGAAAACTTCCCCTCTTTTTGAGAGAAATACAGGAGGTATTTCTTAAAAACAGAAGTTTAGTTGAAATTGCTAAGGACTGAATAAATCTAAATAATAGGAACCTATCAACATTCGGTGAAAAACAACATTCGTTGTAGAAGCAACAGAAAAATCAAACGCGCCATTCCAAAAAATTAACATGTGTAGTAATATTATCCTTACAGAAGCAAAATTGTTGACTCGAAACTGAGACGTATCGGTCACTTGGTTCGCTGGGATAATATTATTTTGTAAAGCAACACTAGCTCCTGAAGCGAAAGAGCGCACTTACATTCCATATTGATGAGCGCAAGTTACCTAACGTGTTACATTGTTAATTACGTGTTAAGAGGATCTTGAATCAACCAGTGCTTTCGCGTTTTCTGTAGAACATCAAGAAAATGCGCGGTACATTTTTAATAGAATTTACGTTCCGGGAGAAAACTCTTTTCACCCCGTAAATTGTAACAAAATGTTATGTATTTGGTGTCATTCGCTTGAGTAATAAATATTGTACGCTCGTACGTCTTATTTTTACCAACTTCCAAGAAGGAGGAGGTATGTACTACTGTTCGTCTTTATGTTTTTTTTTTGTGTATGAGTGTGTTCATCGATAATTCCGCGAATTGTGCACCGACTTAAAAAAATCTTTTTTATTTTGAAAGTGTGGATCACCTCTTGTGTATACCCTGAGGTGGTCCCAACAATCCAAGTCATCAATTTTTATCGAAATCGGCTGAGCCGTTTTTGATAAATCAACAATAATGTACATGGATGTCGCATCGGTTCGTGCAAACTATACTAATTCTGAACACGGTGGTAGACGATAGTTCCATTTTTTGCGAAAAATAATTATTTTCAGAAAAAAATTAACAATATGACTTTTTAGAGGCTTATAAATTTAAAGTCATTTAAAAAAAACTGTCAATACTAAGACCTATAATCCCAGCGACTGCAATTCTCACTACATGCAAAAAAATACACTCAAATCGGATAATATTTAGAGGTAGATAACCGCTTATTGTTTTTGTATGTGCAAGTTGGCCTTTAATGTTTAAGTTGGTTGCAATCTATGCGCATTTAATTATTTTGCTTTTAATTAAAATAGCCATAGACTAGATAAAAGTTTATTCTATAATTATTTTAAAAAGCCAACGGCCGAGCGGCCCCTAAAGTGAACAGGTGCACTCTACGTGTTAATTATGTGTTTAATGTTTAATTTGATTGCAAGCAATGGGTGTTTTATGCTTCTAAT
Source organism: Hypomecis atomaria (assembly GCA_964007245.1). NCBI lineage: Eukaryota > Metazoa > Arthropoda > Insecta > Lepidoptera > Geometridae > Hypomecis > Hypomecis atomaria. Next base: position 16,877,704 of record OZ023291.1, read on the forward strand.
GCTAGTGAAAAACAGCTTGATAAGAATTTATTGTCGAACTGTGGTTATGTTACATTGACTAATTTATTTTTACAGCTGGACTTTTAAAAGCTAACGGGCGTTATCTCGTTCGAGTGATCTTTCTTTTTTCTGTACATTACGAGTAAAATACTAAAATACCTTAAAACAAAGACTGTTTTGATAACTTAGTTTTTTAATTATTTATGCTGTCTAGAATGTCTACATGGACAAATATTAACATCAATAAAAAACAAACAGGTTTTGACATTATGCGCGTACATCCCTATCCCTAAAAATGTGTATTATAAATGCGAATGTAAGTTTGTTTTTACGCGAATAACGCAACAACAGACCAAACGGTACCGGACCGTGGTAATAATTATTAATATACTTTACCCTATATAATACCCTTCGATTATACAAGGCAAATTGTACCTGATGTTACGTACGTAGTATGTACTTTTGTTTTATTTTTTCTTTTGACATTTTTTTTTTTAATTCAATTTTTTAATTGTATTTTGACATTTATTTCTAAGTTCAATTGTAATTGGATATTTGTTTTTGTACCTATTCTTACATTTTTTAATTCCTTTCAATGTAATTTTATAATTATTAGGTTTTATTTCAATTGTAATCTTTGTACCAGTTTATAGCAATAAACGATATTCTGTTCTATTCTAATGTATTTTGTTGGACATTCACAAGTATACATAATTGTATCCATGTTGAGAAATAAATGAAATGAAAATGAAACTGATAGACGTGATTTTTGGCATGGATATAGTTTTATAGGAAAGTGACATAGGCTACTTTTATTCCTAAAAAACAAAAGGTTCATGTGGGATAGCATGAAAATAAAAAACACAGGCGAAGCCGCGGGCAAAAGCTAGTAGTAATATTTTTCAGCCGTTTTGCTGAGTCAATTCGGTATCTAGACAGAAGCAAAGGTAATCAAAGACTTAGCTATTGTTTTATCACAACTACAGGAACACGCTTATGGAGAGGTTATTTCTATTCTTAGTGAAAGTAACATAATACGAGGCTAATAATACGCATTCACGTGAAAGAATGATCTCTAATGAAGCCGAAGTCTTGTTATCATTCAGGTCGCTTTCACAACAAAGTTGCATTTGAAATTGAAAGCCTGGAGCGGTCTTCAAGTCTCTACTTTCAGTTCAAAAGATATAACTTTTCTTTACGGCCATCATAAAAGAAACAGTTGAAGTTTTTATAATGCTGAGGTCAAAAACCGCTGTAGTCTGGATATTTTGTACTAATATAGAACTAGATAAACAAAAACACTTTGGTAGTGCTTCACGACTTGCCTGTGATATATATTTCTAACTTTGTCTATGAAATATGAATATAATGCTCGAACTGATAAAATAGTCAAAAAACAAAGTAGGTAGATACAACTTGACCTAATCTATATATATTTTTACTAAATTGTCTAAGAAGCAATAATTTTGGGCAAAATTAATAAACGAAGCGATAGGAACGACGATATTGTAAAAAAATGACAGGTCATCAATCAAATGTTTCAGACTATTGAAAATTATACAGGGTTATTTCTAAGATTTTTTGAGAATTAATAAAAGTCGTAGAACAAAAGTTGTTAGTTTTGATGTACAGAATAAGCCCCTAAAAGGATGCTAATTGATTAGAAATAACCTTTGATAATAAAATTAATCAAAGGAAAAAACGAAATTATTTGCAAAATAAAACTTTAGCGGAGTAAAATACCTACTCAGAGCCTTTTAGGTATATCTTGAGGAAGGTGAAAAAACGATCAGAAAATATCTCCTAGAAACATTATATCCAGTTAAAAGGGCCAACATTTAGAAACACCGACCGTTAAATAAATGAAAACAGGCTACTCAAGTTCAGTAGACGTTTACGTACTATAACGACAGATAAAAGAAGAAAAATATCTTAATGTCAATAAAATGAATGTGATTTATGATACTTTACCGCCAGCCGTAAAAGTTTACGATCGACAAGCACAAAGACTCATTTATTACACGACATCAAAATGGTTCGTTTGCCGCGTCCTTCTTGCTTCCGGAATATTGCTATTAATTACTAAAAGTAAAATCGGATGATTCAATTTTCTGTGATTTCTGTGTGAAATGCAATATTTAAGGGATTTACTTATGATGTAGAGATCTAGAGAAAGGCATTCTCTTTACCCGCGCACGCGAGGAACTAAACCTATGCAGCCTTCGAGCAAATATCTAGAGTCACAATCGTACAAAAAAAGTGTCCAAGCCAAAACCCTGTCCAAGCTACGTAGTGGGGGCTTTTTAGTTAGTCTTAAGGCGATTGCAAGCTGACTTCAACGCCGCGCGATACCAAAGTGCTTGCTTATAAGCACAAATTAGGTGACATAACGTCGAGATATGAGAAAACGGGTTATTGTGAATTATTTAATGTAAATAGGTATCTAAATACCGACTTAGATACCAAAAAATATCTCTGAGTGTCGGTACGTATGACGGCGCTCGGACATTTTTTTACTACTTTCACTTAGAGACTGTGGCTCTGTAGATATTTGCTCGAAGTATGCAGCAAATAGTCAGATGCAGAATGCACGTTTACATAACATAATCAAGTAGGTATGTAGGTACATTGCAGAATGCAGTGTTGTGTAAGTGTAAGCGTATATGAATCGGGGATATTTTGCACTTTAGGAGTGTAAATTGTGTCATTATTGGTGTCATGTAAAGTTGTGATTTTAAGCATTATAGTAGTTTATGCAACTGTCATATAATGAAGGGTATTAAACGACACGAGTGTGAGTTTATGAAACGAGCGCAGCGAGTTTCATAATAGTAACGAGTGTTTTAATACCCGTGTTATATTCAGTTGCATACACTACTTTATCTTCACTAATAAAAAAAAAATAAAAAAAAACATATTGCGAAACATTAAATTCACGCGTACGTGTATTGTCACAGTGAACTTGGCGCCATTAAAATCTAACCAATGAGAGCGCAGCTGCGCGCGCAGGGCCAATCAGGAGCGAGCGCGCGATGTTATAATGAGATTTTACGATATCGATGTGGATATTATAACATCATGTGAAATTGCTTAAATTGAGTGTTTTATTGTCTGCGCTATAACCGTAGTCATTATAAGTCAAGTATTGGAAACATAAGTAGAATGTTACAACATTAGTGTAGATAAAGTATGTTACGTATGTACTCGTATGTTATATCGTGCTAAATTTGGTCCCCGTGATATCCTGACGACATGCCCTATCTAGTGAGATAACACTTTTACCACAGCTAGTACTACAGTTAATAGTAATACACTATCCAAAGCCAGTCGAGACATGCTAGTCAAGCGACGACACCTCACATACACGTAATTACAAACACGTAGAGTCAAAGAGACGTTATACGTCCAAAAAACGTTACCGTATCTATTTTGGACATTCTGTTAAAAATAACCCCGTGTACTTTGTAGACAGAAAATGATTTAGGTACCAGCATAACCCTGTAATTGGAATACGAGGTCAAACTGAAAGTTCTTAGAACTGGCCACTTATAAACAATATAATAAAAAAATAATTCTATAATTTGAAAATAGAACTCTTTGCCAATATTACTGAGTATATACTTCATTCATTTGTCATTTGTTTTACGATTTGGCGGCAAATTGAAAATTGTCTGTGTCACGTCAACATGAATTTAACACGAGAAAATTTTCGTGCAATGATTTTTTATGACTTTCGATGTCATTTAAGTCAACAAGAAAGTTATGATAGACTACGATTGGCCTTTCACGATGAAGCCCCATCTCGTGCGACTGTTTACAACTGGTTTAATGAGTTTAAACGTGGTCGCACTAATCTCACTGATGATTTACGTGAGGGACGGCCTTCTACGGCGACGACTGAAGATAACATCTGTGTTGTGCGGCGTATGATAGAGACTGACAAAAGAGTGACCTATCAGCAGATTCGGACAAGCTTAGGCATCGGTATGAGTCAAGTGCACAAAATCCTACACGAACATTTAGCGGTCAGGAAGCTTTGCGCCCGGTGGATACCTCATAATTTGACTGAGGCTCAAAAACTCCATCGTGTGGATTGGTGCCGTAAAATGATTGAAAGATTTAACGGAGGTGACTCAAATGCTGTGTTCGACATACTAACAGGTGACGAAAGCTGGATTTACTGTTATGATCCTGAAACCAAAAGACAATCTGCTCAGTGGGTGTTTCCTTTCGAGGAGTTGCCAACTAAAGTGAAGAGAGATCGAAGTGCGGGGAAAAAAATGGTGGCCTCGTTCTTTGGAAGGATAGGTCATTTCGCGACAATTGTGTTAGAGGATCAAAAAACAGTTTCTGCAGAATGGTACACTACCAATTGTTTGCCACTTGTCTTGGAAAAAGTTCGAGAGAAACGACCTCGCAGTAGGATCCTCCTTCACCACGACAACGCCTCATCGCACACCGCCAAGCGAACGATCGACTATTTGGCGACATCAAACGTTGAATTACTGGGTCACCCGCCGTATAGCCCCGACCTCGCGCCTTGTGATTTTTATTTATTTTCAAAAATTAAAGAAAAACTTAAAGGAAAGCGGTTTATGAATGCTGAAGAAGCGGTGGCTGCGTATCGCGATGCCATTGAAGAGACCCCTAAGGACGAGTGGGCAAAGTGCTTTTCCCAGTGGTTCCATCGCATGCAGCGGTGTATTGACGTGAATGGACAATATTTTGAAAAGATATAATAAAACTAATAACTGGCTAATGTAATCAGTTTTTGATTTTCTAAGAACTTTCAGTTTGACCCTCGTATCGTTACGCGAGCGTAGCTTTAAAATGGTCGTCGCGTAGTAAGCGAGCGAAATAATTAAAACTTTCAGCTCGCTCTGATATTCCAGCTATGTACGAACAAAACAAAGAGAGTAATTAACCAGTTTGTAAGCACTCCCCTATAATGTACTAAGTAAATTACAATTTGAATGTAGTAGCTAATTACTTCTTTAATAAGATAAAATGGTTAGTAATTATACAGATTTTGTACCGAATTGTGGATTTTCAGGGTATTATCAGTTTTATTGCTCGAAGAACGTAATTTTATTGAAATTTAGTGATGCTTTTCTATTACTTTATCTAAGCGACAAAATCAATATTGATGTTCGTCGTTATTCATCTTGTACAAGAAAATCTAGTAATGTGTATGTCAATAATATTTCCTATTGAAGCACTAATCAGTCTGTTTATGTTGAGACTATTATTTAAATAAATAACGCTTCGTATTGATAGGACATGATTTTTATACATTACGGGACTAATAGCGAATTGAAAATTCGAGATAAATAAATCAATTTTTTTTAGATTCAGAATAGATATTTAGATTCGTCACAAATCATCTACCAACTAAAATTCGAACCTGGAAACCCTGCTGCCAAGGAAGACGCTCTACCAACTAGCCCATAAAGGTGATTCTGTATGAACGTGTCCTGACGCGAGTTTAACATTTTTTACCCATCCAATAAAGTGCACAGCAGAGCCGCTACAGAAGTTCTTACTTCAAATAAAATTTAACACGTTACGTTACGTTTTGTCGATAGAGAAACAGGGAAACCCCAGAAGGGTTTTTTGACCGCCCTTGACCACCTATTCGTCTATTATAGCATCTCACCAAAAAACATGAATAAGCAGAATATTTTTAGCGTTTCGGGTACATATGGACAATAATATCGGGGCAATAATAAAAAATACAATTGACCCTATTATGAAGGCACCACGCTAATTATAATAGCTAATTAGACTATTTCTCTTTCTTTTTCACTCTAGGCATTCGATAGAGTGAACACTTTTTACGATGCTACTCGTATGGCGCCTTCATCATGGGCCTAAGCCAGTATAAGATAACGTACCCACGCAGACTCAGAAGATACCATAACTCTTAGGTCGTCGTGTCAAAAATAAAGTCGTCGTCGTCGTAATTGTAATGTAGTAAAATGACTTTGTAGCGCGATTTGATTTTAATACTTTCAGGAATTTACTGAGGCGTTCCGCGAAGGGTTAACTTTCTATAAAATACTCAGTCATTATTTCGTGGCGTAGGAAGTATTGCGTACAGGTTGAACCTTCTAGATAGAATCTCACTACTAGAGATATACAATTGTATTTCTACATGTATAATTATACATGTAGTTTTCTACCATAGATTTTCGTATACCGATTAAAAACGCACGATATTAGCTGGTGATTTATTCGTACGACAGTTTTCCTTTGTTTATTAAACGCATAGCTCATGCACAGAATAAGTTTATTCACGAATAAAATTGCATTAAACTTTAACAACTGTTTATAATTATAATTGTATGTTTTTATAGATATACAAAGGTACGAATGAGATACATATGATAGTTGAACGCAATCATACATGTATCTTCCTTTAAAGCTTCTTATTCACTGTATGCTTTTGTTACAACAGTTGATTAAAGGTATTGAAACTAACCGAAACAAGTATCGATGTGTATCATATTTAAAAAAACACCTTTTTTAAAAAAAAAACCAAGCTTTTACTGAACAAGTACGCGCCAAGACGAATCAAACGAGACGAAACTCAGAAGGGCTGCGTCCTTTCATTACAGAGTTCCTATGACCACCTTCCAGCTCTATCATCAGACCCTGGTTACCATTGAAAGACAAACTACTCGCCAAGACCATTCAAATGAACCCAAACTCGATGAGGTTCATTGCTAAGTTCCTTTGGCCACCTTCACCTCCATCATCAGGTCAGCACCATGTCATCATAATATGGCATTGTTACGCAATTTACACATGTGTGCAAAATTTCAGCTCAATCGGTACGCGGGAAGTGGATCAAATTTAACTTGCAAGATTTGATTACAGACTGACAGTGAAACAAAATATGAGCTTGTCACTTGGAATGATCACATCTGCAACACGTAGTTTGTGCAGCAACAAGTTGATTCAACTTCGCATTATGAAAACAAAAGTTTACAGTGAATAAGTAGCTTACGAACTATGCCGTAGACTCCGTAGAAAAATAGATGGTGTATATTTTATTTGCACTGTTTATTTACTTAATATTTACATTATTTCTAGTGATGTTATTTAATACATTTGGTGAATTATGGGTAGAAAATATGTAATTTCATGAAATTTTATTTTTGAAGAAGAATGTGAAATCATCAAGTGTATCAATGCCAAAAATAAAACGTATATGTGAACAAATATGAAAATAAAATGTTTTTTTTCTTTAGATATTAATTTGCAAACTTAATTGGAATTTCTGAGCACAATTTAGATTGAAGTGATTTAGTTGCTCATGATGTACATCAGAACTTTGTTTACTTTTTTTAATAGGGCAAGTGCCTTTTTTAGGGTTCCGTACGCAAAGGGTAAAAACGGGACCCTATTAATAAGACTCCGGTGTCCGTCTGTCTGTCTGTCTGTCCGTCTCCAGGCTGTTTCTCATGAACCGTTATAGCTAGAAAGCTGAAATTTTCATAGATGATGTATTTCTATTGCCGCTGTAACAACAAATACTAAAAGCAGAATAAAATTAATAAATAAGGGGGGCTCCCATACAACAAACCTGATTTTTTAGCCGTTTTTCGCTCTATATTAATAATGGTAACAGGTAGATGCTTAAAATTGTCATAGAATATTTAGATGTATATTCACTTCAACAATAAATAATAAAATTAAAATAAAATAAATATTTGAGGGGGGCTTCTATACAGTAAGGAACCCTCCGTGCGCGAGTCCGACTCGTACTTGGCCGATTTTTTAAAGGTTGTTTGAACTTTCAACGAATGTCATGTTAGGTCAGCGAAGTACAATTTATGTAGCACCCTGTAAAACGGGGTCTGCCCTTCAAACTGTTAATGATTCTTTTATATTTCCCGCTAGTCATGGCCTAACTTCATTTATTATTTAGCAGCCAGTACAAAAAAAAACTGGATACGATTAAACAAATTAAAACAACGTTACCAAAATAATACACTAAGTAATTGTAAAAAAAAGGAAAACCATTTTATCTATCGCGTGCGTAACATTGAAGTTATTTTGTCAATTGTTCCACTCTATAAACTAAACCAATTTCATAGGACTGAAGTGTCCTTTGCTTTTAAGCGATTGTGATAAACGTAATAAATGTAATTTTTAACCGACTGCCAAAAAGGAGGAGGTTCTATGTTCGTCTGTATGAATTTTTTTTGTGTATATTAATAATTTCGCCAATTGTAAACCGAATCAAAAATTTATTTTTTAGTTCTAAAGGGTATGCTCCCGAGGTGGTCCCATATAATGTTTACAGAAATCGGCTGAGCCGTTTTTGAAAAATCAACAATAATGTAAACAATTCGAGCGAAATATTCGAATTTTGTACACGATGTAATAGCGGTTTGGCCATTTTTTGCGAAAAATAATTATGAATCCTAAATTTAATTTACTTTACTTTTAATTATTATTTTCTGTATTTAATTGTTGTAAATTCAAATATGTTATTTTTCTTTTTAATTTTTCTCTTGTAAATCTCTTAAAATTAGGAGAAGCCACTAGCTTCTGAAATACAGTTGTAAGACTAGTTCAGAGTCAGTGGATTCATTAAAGTTTTTGTCACCTGTTTGATATCAATAAATATACATTTGATTTGATTTAATGGGTACTCACGTCAAAAATCTTCCCGAGGTCAGTGGCAAGACACGAGCAGTTCAACGCGACTATTCCGAGCTCCTTCACCTGAAAACAAATCATTTTGTTATACTTGTGGGGTAGGTAGGTAATAGTATTAAGTTAGATGTAAGGTAGATTTAAGTTAGTTGAAATAAATTAGTTGTGTCCCGGACTTTGTCTTTTACTACACGCTCCGCCCAAAGATCCAACTGGCGACGAGTAAATCCAGAATTATAGTATTAATTTGTTCGCGTGTGACTGTGTAGTGAACCTCTGTCAAAATGCCGATTGGAAAAATCGAACACTTTGATTTAGCGAGTAAAAAGTGGTCGGCATATATTAGACTCTTAGAGTCGTTCATAACCTTGAACGACATCAAACCTGAACTGCACGTGGCAACCTTGGTGACGGTCGTCGGGGAGCCTACATATGATCTCATGTGCGATCTTTGTGCTCCCGACCACCCGGATCAGAAGAGTTATGCGGAGCTAGTGAGAATCGTCGGGGAACATCTCGAGCCGAGGCGTTCCGAGATTGCGGAACGCCACGTATTTCGCCTTAGAAGGCAGTGTGCTGGCGAAAGTCTAAGCGATTACTTGCAAGTGTTGAAACATTTGGCAAGTACTTGTAATTTCCAAAGGAACTTGGAAGAAAATTTGCGCGACCAATTCGTGTCGGGACTTATTAGCGACGAATTGCGGTCGCGACTCTTCGCAGAGCCAAGTCTAACTTATAAAAGAGCGGTGGAGATAGCGTTTGCGCTCGAGGCGGCGGAACAGCATTCCAGAAGGAGCAGCTCGGGCGGCGAAGCGCTGACGGCAGCGAGCTCGGCCGGGCCGGCCGAGCCGCTCAACCGCGTGGCGCCGGCCGGCGCGAGCGGACAGAGCGGACGGGGCCGCGGCGGCGGCGCCCGCGCATCTGGCGCGGACTCGTGCTGGCGGTGTGGCTATAAGGATCATCACCAGAGTGATTGTCGGTTTAAAAAGTATACATGTAAGGCCTGCGGGCAACAAGGGCACTTGAAAGCAATGTGCAAACGCACCTCCACGGCGGAGGATAGGTCGTACGCGGCCCCGCGGCGGGGGCAACACTATATCGAAAGTGAGAGTGAAAGTGATACCGAATCGAAATGTGAGTTTTATAATTTAAGGGTATGTAATAAAGAAGATAAACCCTACGTAGTGCAAGCAAAAGTGAGTGGCAAGTCAATAACCTTCGAACTGGACACTGGCAGTAAGTTATCAGCTATCAGCTTGCAGTATTACCAAAAACATTATTCTAATTGGCCGATGGTAAACTTTAATGTTAGGTTGCATTCATATACGGGCACTTTAATCGAAGCGGCAGGTTATATTGTTGTCGATGTAGTAATGGGGGCCTACGCAGCGAGAAATCTCAAATTGTACGTTATTAAGAACGGAGGACCGCCATTAATGGGCCGGTCATGGCTTAAACGCCTTAATATTGATAGTATCCACATCAGCGAGATGATGATGAATTTATCGGAAGATAAGTTAGTCGCGGAGTTGAAACGAGAATTTCCCACTGTGTTCGCCCCGGGCCTAGGAACTTGCACTAAAAAAATTATATTGAGACTGAAAGATAACACGCCTGTGTATGTAAAGGCGAGGTCGTTGCCCTTAGCATTACGTAACCCGGTTGAACTTGAACTTGAACGACTGGAGGCAGAGGGTACGATTCGGAAAGTAGAATACTCTGACTATGGGACACCCATAGTACCTGTTTTAAAAAAATCTGGCGATTTGCGTATTTGTGGTGATTATAAGGTCACAGTTAATCCTAAATTGATAAGGGAACCTTATCCTCTGCCTCGGATCGAAGAACTGTTTGCAGCTCTTAGTGGTGGTGATAAATATTCAAAAATTGACCTTACGAACTCATACCAACAATTATTGTTAGATGAGGATTCTCAAGCTTGTACGGCGATCACTACGCACCTAGGCACATATGTTTATTTACGCACGCCGTTTGGCCTGACATGTATCCCCGAAAAATTCCAAAAATTTATGGAAGAGACGTTGAAAGGGCTTAAAGGCGTGGTCAGTTTTATTGATGATATTGCGGTCACTGGGGTAGACAGGGCTGACCATATCGCGAACTTGAAAGCTGTCTTGTGTCGCTTACGCGATGTCGGTTTTAGGATTAAACTCGAAAAATGTGCTTTCATGCAAAACAGTATTACCTATGTCGGTTTTATAATTGATAAAACCGGCTTACATCCAGATCCCAGTAAGATTAAAGCAATAACTGATGCACCTCCCCCCACTGACGTCACGCAACTGCGATCTTTTCTTGGCTTAGTGAATTATTACGCGAAGTTTATACCGCGACTTAGCACGGTTTTGCATCCGTTGCATCAACTATTGCGAAAAAACTGTACTTGGACCTGGACAAACGACTGTGAGACGGCTTTTCACAGTGTCAAAAAAGCCATAGCCGGAAGTGACGTGTTGGTTCACTATAATCCTGATCTTCCATTGGTCCTCGCAGTCGATAGCAGCTCATATGGCATTGGCAGTGTGTTATCCCATCGTTATCCGAACGGTGATGAGCGTCCAATTTGTTTCGCTTCGCGTACACTTAACGCGGCTGAGCGAGCTTACAGTCAATTAGACAAGGAAGCACTAGCGATCATTAATGGTGTCACTAAACACCATCAATACCTTTATGGTCGTCACTTCATCATTAAGACGGACCATAAGCCGCTGACGTTCATTTTTGGACCAAAATTTGGGCTTCCGCAGACAGCCGCTAGTAGGCTGCAAAGATACGCGACGAAGTTGGCTTCGTATGATTTTGAGATTCAGTTCGTTAAATCACAAGACAATGGAAACGTGGACGCGCTTTCCAGACTGCCATTGCCACGCGAGCACAAACAATGTAATGTGCAGGATTCTGTGTCGTACATGAATTATGTTGAAGAGTCATTTCCCATCAGCGCTCGCGAGGTAGCAGCAGCGACACAAAAAGACATGACACTACAGCGCATCACCGGCTACGTTACAAACGGTTGGCCGCCAGTGATAACATCTGATGACGAAAAACCATATTTCCATCGCAAAGATCAGTTAACTATTGAGAGGGGATGTATATTATACAATCATAGGGTGATTGTACCCGAACCGTTACGGATGCGAGTTATCCGAGAGCTCCACGAGGGACATTTAGGTATAGTTAAAATGAAAAATACAGCACGAAATTATGTGTACTGGCCGAACATCGATTCCGATCTCGAAAACATTACCAAATCGTGTAACGCTTGCATTCAGCAGCCGCCCCGCCGCCCCGCCGCTGAGCGCCACTTCGAACCCGGCGAGCCGGTCCTGGCACGCGAGTATCGCTCTCGTAGCTACAAGTGGGCGCCGGCGGTGGTGACTCAGCGCGAGGCACCGCTTACATATCGCGTACGATGTTCGGATGGTCGCGAGTTAAAAAGGCATGTCGATCAATTGTTACCGGATAAACGGCTCGGTTCGGATAAACAATTGTCCGCTGAAGTACGTGAACCGACCGTTTCTGACGAGGAATTTGATGACGCCAGGGAAGAAAATATAGACAACTCTGTAAATCTATCTCCGTCTGTCGCTGCTGCAGCTATAGTACATTTAACTCGTTCCCCTGCTGATAACAAAATGCATGAATCGCCACCGAAACCGGCACAATCTGCTATCACTACAGGTCAAAGTTCAGGCACCCCCTCTCAACGCCCTATGCGTTCATGCAGAATTAAACATGTAAAAAAATATTAGAAGCTCTAAAAAAGGTTTTAACTAAAACATTGAATAAGCGATTAAGTTAAGCGTAGTTTAATTTTTTTTTTATATAAGTACCTAGTTGTGCTTAGTATTATGCCAATATGTTAGTTGATATTAGCCTAAGTAAAATGGAAGTGTACTGTAATTGTTTCGATCAATACCTACAACTTTTTTTTGTCCAAAAGTTATAAGTAGTGTTTTAAAGGTCTAACATAGTAGGTACAGGTTTTCAACGTTTTCGTTAGTTGCCACCAACTGATTATGGTATATTATGTATAATAAGTGTGGTTGGCGTAATTAATTCTTTTAAATTGTTTTTTTTAAGGGGGGACGTGTGGGGTATGTAGGTAGGTAATAGTATTAAGTTAGATGTAAGGTAGATTTAAGTTAGTTGAAATAAATTAGTTGTGTCCCGGACTTTGTCTTTTACTACACGCTCCGCCCAAAGATCCAACTATACTAAGCGCCACACAAGTCGGCGGATACACAGAACGCTGCGCAAAAGCCGAAATATAGGTATGCGCGGGAGCCAGAGAGACTCGCACCGGAGCACACCCGCCCTTGGCGGGCGGGTCATGCCTCCCGCGCGCTCCCTACGCCTGTGCTCACAATTTCTTGCGTCTAAACCAATTTTTAAATACTGTTTTTTTAGTCCGCTTTAGACACTTCTTCTAGAGCCTTCTCAAACGCTGACAATACATTTTCCGACGATGAAAATTGTATTTCTTTAAGGTAATTTTTAATTTTGGAGAATAAAAAAATATCACACGGAGCTAAATTACAATGAATTTGAAGCCGGTCGCCAGGAAGTCACCAGGAAATATAGATGAATAAAAATTTGAAAAAAATAATCGTTATGTTACCTGAGTGAGAGATTTCCAGTCCATGTTCGCGCTTCCGATGTAAAAGTGCGTCCGGTCCACGATCCAGAACTTTGTATGAAGTACGCCCCCGCCCAACAGTTTGGAGAAATTCAGGCTCCTCACCTGACGGAATAAACAAAATATGATAGAAAAACATAGTAGAAAGATAAATGCGTCATTGTTCTCACCAGTACCCCCAGCATGACAAAGAGATTAATCAATAATATATTTATTTTTAATTCGGAGGACCTACATGAAGGATTGGTCTTCGCTCCGCTAGAGACCAATTCATCTATGTTGGAGGATTTAGCGGGAGAACGGCAATAATACCGTATTTGAAATAATCGGCCAAGTACGAGTCGGACTCGCGCACGGAGGGTTCCGTACTGTATGGGAGCCCCCCTTAAATATTTATTTTATTTTAATTTTACTATTGAAGTGAATATGAAATTAAATATTCTGTGAAAATTTCAAGCATCTACCTGATACCATTATTAATATAGAGCGGAAAATGTCTAAAAAATCAGGTTTGTTGTATGGGAGCCCCCCTTAAATATTTATTTTCTTTTCTTTTTAGTATTTGCTGTTATAACGGCAACAGAAATACATCATCTGTGAAAATTTCAGCTGCCTAGCTATCATGGTTCATGAGATACAGCCCGGTGACAGACAGACAGACGGACAGACGGACATCGAAGTCTTAGTAATTGGGTCCCGTTTTTACCCTTTGGGTACGGAACCCTAAAAAATCTGTCAGCTTGACGTGAGGTTGAGCCTTAGGGTTGAGCAATTTTCATGAAGCGGTCAACGTTCGACTTAATACCAGGAGCGATCCACCACAAAATCGTACACGTGAAATTTAAAAATCTTTAACGAAATAAATATAAAGGCTTATGAAAAAGTAGCGGATTACTATAAAATAAATCAATAAGATCTTACACAGGGTTCGAGGACATACATCAAGATATATATCCGATATATATCACACTGGGTTCGACGAAATACAAGTATTTCAAATGTTTTTTTGTTTTATCCTTACATAGTATAAAATAAAGTCGCTATTTTTGTCGTCTGTTTGTCTGTATGCTTAAATCTTTAAAACTACGCAACGGATTTTGATGCGATTTTTTTTAATGGATAGAGTGATTCAAGAGGAAGGTTTATATGTATAATACACCTGTGCGAAGCCGGGGCGGGTCGTCTAGTATATTATATAGTCCAACTGTTTTTTCTAGTTTTGACAAAAGTCGCAGCACAAAAGTTGTTAGTTTTGATGTACAGAATAAGCCTCTATATGGATGCTAATTGATTACCAGTAACCCTATACATTTATGTATCTGATATATAACTAAAAACAATAAACATCAATAACTATAAATATATTTTTTAATAGGGCAAGTGCCTTCATTAACTTCCACTAAATACAAAACTTACATAATCTAAAACTACACAAACTAAGTACTACTGCATATATATCATTAATATTTAGATATTTTTAGTAAATATCGCATATTTTCGAACCCTGATTGAACATTTGGTGAAACTAGAGACTCCGCGCTGCACGGGTAGCATGGCAAGGGGACAAATTGCCTTTTCAGTATGGATTGACAATGACAACTGACATTAGAAGTGGATAATAGTACATTGTTCACCGAGAGGAGAAAGTGACCGATTACCGTCGAGGGTGTCGTTTAAAACACCCGAGATCGGGAATCGCACTTTCTCTCGAGTGATACATAGTGCTTTATACTACACCTACGAGGAAAATAAAAAACTAAATCTTTACTAATTGAAATTTATATTGAAATTGTTGCAGTTAGTGAAGCTTAATGTACTTGAAAACACTTGAAAATGGCGCCAATGGCGTCTGCAATTTTCACATGTTCTTTTTTCAAATTGTTTGACACCATCCAACACACAGCTAGTGGCCAGTGTCATTTTGCGAACTTGGAGATAAAAACTCACTGTAAAAACTTTTTGGCTTTTGATATTTAGGTTACCAGCGCATAGTCTTACCCAAAATTAAAAAAGAAAAACCACGTAAGAAATGGATTTTCATACACTTTTCTCTCCCGCTCAGATGCGTTTTCTACCCGCATATTTGTTCGATATGCAATGACGTACTTTCTACCGTAAATTTGATAAAGTATCAAGGTACTTTCCGAGCAGGTGTAGTATAAAATGGTTTTCTCCCTTTGCCGTGCTACCCGTGCTGGGACACCCCCAGCCATAATGTCATGATTTTCTGGCATACAATTAAAATTAAATAATTACGTAAAGTTGTATTACCTGTGCAGCTTTCTTCTTAACTAAATATTCAGTATCTACATTAGGAAACATTTTGCTGGGCCAGTTTTGAGCAATTCTTAAATTAATATTTCGTTTCGACCCGGCAGCATATAATGCTTGGAACACTTGCTCTCCCTGAAACAAATACCATATGGTAACAAAATATGAGACAAAAATAATTATAAATTAAAAAATTTAAAAAACACTTCAACAAACATGTTGTAGAATTTTGGTTCTCCATCCCCACTTTAATCCACCATAACTCTTAAACGGCTCAATCGATTTTTATAAAACATAGCTAAGAACACTCTCGATTAAGTCTCCTTTCATCCAAAAAAAACTAAACTGAAATCGGTTCAGTGGTTCGGGCGCTATTATGCCACAGACAGACAGACACACAGACAAACAGACACGTCAAACTTATAACACCCCTCTTTTGCGTCGGGGGTTAAAAATATACACAGACGATAGCACTATGACATGAAGAAAAATATTTTTGTTAACTGGGACTTCGAAATCATCAACTTCTTGCTCTTATCCCACTATATATGTACACTAAGTGGGGTCGGCACAGCACGTTCGAAAATTGTTACAAAAATTGCAAGATGTTTTTCGTATGTTCCGTATATACGGGGATTTGCAAAGTGCAATGACATTATAATATTATGCCTAATAATTCTAGTACATACTTTTACTAGTACATATTTTTGACGATTCCACTAGGGTGTCTATGATTAAAAGGTGCGCAATGGGAGCAACTACGAACTAACAAAAAAAATCGGCCAAGTACGAGTCGCACTCGCGCACGGAGGGTTCCGTACTGTATGGGAGCCCCCCTTAAATATATTTTATTTTAATTTTATTATTTATTACGGAAGGGAATATAAAACTAAATATTCTGTGAAAATTTCAAGCATCTACCTGGTACCATTATTAATATAGAGCGAAAAACGTCTAAAAATTCAGGTTTGTTGTTTGGGAGCCCCCATTAAATATTTATTTTATTTTGTTTTTAGTATTTGTTGTTATAGCGGCAACCTAAATACATCATCTGTGAAAATTTCAGCTGCCTACCTATCATGGTTCATGAGATACAGCCCGGTGACAGACAGACAGACAGACAGACGGACAGACGGACATCGAAGTCTTTAATAGGGTCCCGTTTTTCCCTTCGGGTACGGAACCCTAAAAAAGAGTTTACATACAAAAAGTTAATTAACTTTCAACAAAATGTACGCTACGTCGCCGTCGGCAACCTTCGTCTACGGATTTCTTCATATCTGATTCGATCTCGCAGAGAGACTCCGAGCATAGCTCCACAACTTGTTGGGCTACACGGATCTTAATAATAAGGCCCATAGTAAGTGACCAATTTACTAGTACCTAATAATAATGAAAGTGCGTGCTCACCTCTATAGAGGAATTATAAGGATAATCTTCATTTAACCTAAGAGACCAATATAAAGACGCTATTTCTATGGATGTTTGAGCTTCGTCAATTAAGTCTAACCACACATTCTTCGTGGGCAAATGCGTGGCGTTTGGCGGGTACATGTGCCCCTCGGGGATACTCTCCACCAGGGAAAACCTGCAACAAAACATACGTTATTCATTACAGGTATTTTTATACCCTAATACGGTCCCCACTGACCAGTGTTACCAATACGGTAATTCGAGTTATGTTTCTGAAAAATACTGCATACATACACTTACACTAATATACTAATTTTACAGGACAAGTAGGAGGACGCCACATTACCACCCCTACACTGTCGATTTTCCTTCGATACGTACGAAGCGGTTTGACTCAACTTTTGCGTGCTTCATCTTCGACCACAACGTCGCTTACCGTTAGGCGAGTTGGTGTCAAGCGCGGACTTATTCGCGATAAAAAAAATACGGCAATTTCAACTTGACCACGGGGGACCTGCATCTCTTAGGATTTTGGAAAGCGTATTTATGGCAATTTTTCCTCAAATACGGCAACCCAGATTTTAATGATAATAAAACTGCCACTGACGCGCCAGTGGCAGTTTTATTATCATTGACTGAGTTGGTTGAGATGATAACATTGTTTGGACGCTGCCCGTTAATTGCATTGCAAGTGCAGGAGCGTTCAAGGTATCTTAAGTATGTTTATGGACAACTTTATTAACAGAACAAATCCGAAAAGAGCAAAAAAAAAACAGCCGTGCCATACATGTGCTTTGCGGGATTTAAATCTTCAAATCTATGTTTTAAACAAATATTTAGTGTATTTCCGCTCAGTTCGGGTTTGTTCTGATAAACAGAGCGAAACTACACAAAAAAATCCTTATTTGTACATTAGACCTATCCACGAAGAGCGACTGGGCCAATTTCACCACGCTGGGCCAGTGCGGAGTTGTTGATGTTATCGCTGCTTTACCCTAACTAATTATATTTGTATTTGAAAGCAGCAACACCTTCTTTGTGTTCAATTCCACTTATGAGTAATTCGATATTCGGTCTGTAAGTACCTAACGTGTTGATGCATCATGCATGCATTCCAAAATGTGTCAATGATATTTATCTTGATTTGGCGAAGTAGATCAGTATTCCTTATACATTCTTTGTATAAGCTGTTGTTTTGCATTGTCACTCTATTTATATCTATGCTTATTGTTATGGGATCAATTTCAAATTAAACATTCAATATTGGAAACACAAATCTACTGATCCAAATTATGATTTTGTCAAATGTGAACTTTTTGTATGGAACAGCCGATTTTTTTATGATTTCAGAGTTGATTGATCCTGTGGTAAGTTGTAACATAAAAAAGTTAAAAAGTCAGCGTCGCTTACCATCAGGTGACATGTAAAATATATTGACGTGGCGACTACTACTCATTTGCCACAAAAAGATACTTTTACAATAGAATGCAATTACGCCTACAAAATAGAGGATATAAAACGCTAAAATAAAGACAAGAAAAACCTGTAGTAATACTGTAATAGTGGCACTGGCCATGCCCTTTAGGCAGAAAATGTTAAGGGTGCGACAGGCGCGCGTCCATTTATCACAACTCCTAAAAGTCATGTTTACTCCGACGTTAAAAAACTAGTATTCAATTTGATTGATTAACTGTATACAGTCATGACTTTGCAGTAAACTACGCATACATGTAAAATAGTAAATAATTATTAGACCTTCAAAGGTATGTGGATGATCCAATGCTTTTTATGTAGTGTAGTTTTGTTGTAGATAATTATAATTATGTTGATGATGAAGTTTGATAAAGTAACCTAAGTACATTTTAGCAGAAAATATGAGTTTTCCATGCAATGGTACTTACACCTCGCTGATTAAATGCGAAAGAACCATATACCATTTTGTTCTAAAATTGTGAGTGTTTTTTCTCCTATCAAATAATTGCCACATTTATTCGGAATTCAGCAAAAACGCGAGTGGTTTTTTTTTGGTTTCTAGCCATTTAATCAGCAACCAGCCTGGCCATATCTATAAGGTCTTGTTTTTCAAAACTCGGGGACTTTCAGAAGATGCTCATCATTACGAACCACTTTTACTATGGGAACAACCACCAAATCGAAAAAAAAAACGCTGCTGTCCATACATTTTATCTAGAGTTGATGAACTTTTTAAATGGAACAGCAGATGTTTTTACATTACACTGTAGATTTCCCCATAATAAACCTAGCCTGAGGGCAAAGAATATTATGTATAATAACTCTGAGCGGTTAATATGAGTTAATACGTAAACGAAAACTATAGCAGTTTCCGTATGATGCCATATATTTTTAGGGTTCCGTACCCAAAGGGTAAAACCCCTATTACTAAGACTTCGATGTCCGTCTGTCTGTCTGGCTGTATATCATGAACCACGACAGCTGGGCAGCTGAAATTTCACAGATGATGTTTTCTATTGCCGCTATAACAACAAATAATAAAAACAGAATAAAATAAATATTTAAGGGGGGCTCCCATACAAGAAACATGATTTTTAGGAGTTTTTTGCTCGCTATTTATAACGGCAAGAGGAATGGCGCTCCCGTACGGTACGGAACCCTTCGTGCGCGAGTCCGACTCGCACTTGACCGATTATTTTATTATACAGCGCCTCTGGCGAAAACAAGGAAGTGAATGTATGGAGCCACAAGAAAACATTAATAGTTTTCGTTTACTACGTACGCAAATTCAGGTGAAGGGCATAAACAAAAGAAGGCCTATGCTCAGCAGTGGGTTAAAAAGAGCTGATGTTCGTTCGTTCGTTTCAGCCATAGGACATCCACTGCTGGACATAGGCCTCCCCTAAAGATCTTCAATAAAACCGGTTCGTAGCGGCTTGCATCCAGCGCGATCCTGCGGTCTTAATGAGGTCATCCGTCCATCTTATGGGTGGACGTCCTACGCTGCGCTTGCCGGTACATGTATTATTGTTTATTGAGTGTAAATATTTACAAATATCTATATCTCCACTTGAGAACTTTTCGACCCCATCGGTCATAAGTCTTCCACGCAATGTGTCCTACTCATTGCTACTTCAGCCTGCCAATCCGCTGGGCTATGTCGGTAACCTTGGTTCTTCTACGGATCTCATTTCTGATTCGATCTCGCAGAGAAACTCCGAGCATAGCCCTCTCCATGGCTCGTTGGGCTACTTGGAGCTTACTAATAAGGCCTGTGAGAGGCAGTGAGAGACCATGAAAGAGCTGATGATGACAATGCAAACTCATATGGAGGCCTCCAAATGGTCATTAATTTTGTGCAAACAAAAACCCAAGTTACATTGAACCGTGTTTAACGTCCATAGGTCATTTAGGGCAAGCTTAGCACACAGTTTGCTATTAATTATCCTCCTAGCTTCTCATTAGCGCGTTCATTGCAATTTGACCCTTATTGCTGGAGAATTAAAACCACATTTGAGTCATTTCATAAATTGCTTAGGCTGCAATTTAAACTTGTTTACATGATAGAGGCATTAGTATAATGCAATAATGGTTTAAGTAGATTATTGCATGTTCAGTGTGTGGTTTTGATTGATGTGGATATTTTCGGATAGTACTCGTAACTAAAAATAATGACACTAATGAAAGTGAAATCATTCATAGGAATTCATAGAACAGAATCCAGAATTCATAGGATTTTCATTTCTTAATTTACTTAATTGAATTTAAATACCTAATTGTATGAGAATGTGAACTGTATACCTAATGAGGAGATTTATACAGGGTTGTTGGTAATCAATTAGCATCCTTTTAGGGGCCTATTCTGTACCTCAAAACTGACAAATTTTATTTAAAGACTTTTATCAAATCTCAAAAAAATTGATGTTCCATAGAAAGATATCGTTCACCCTCGACAAAATGTATGGAACATCTGTTTTTTTTTTAATTTTGACAAAAGTCGCAGAACAAAAGTTGTTAGTTTTGATGTACAAAATAAGCCCCTAAAAGGATGCTAATTGATTACCTATATCCCTGTAGAGTACACACAAATAGTAGGTAGGTACTCACCGACATTCATAACATTCATAGTGTAGTTTGACTAGGTGTTCGCCAGAAATCATCGAAGTTAAGCAACATTCAGCATGGTCAGTCTTCAGATGGATGACCGCGAGTGGCATTTACAACTGAGCGCTACCGCGGCTCGGATGTCACGTTAAATTGTAGATCCCGGTTGTTTTAACCATTTGCTATATCAGAGGCCTTCAGGCAGCTTAAAAATTGACACCAGGGCTAGTCACCCGGCCTATACTAACTTATTACTCACCAACAAAAAAAAGCCATGGTTGTCTAGTGGTAATGACACTCGCCTTAAAATCGTGAGGTCGTGGTTTCAAATCCGGTCCCGTACCAATAAATTCCTTGGAAATTATGTACGGAATTTCACACCAATGGCTTTTTAGGGAAGGAAAACATCGTGAGGCATCATCGATAGAAGAAATTCGTTGGCATATGTGAATCCTCCAACCCGCACTGGGCCAGCGTGGTGGATATGGCCCAATCACCCTTCGTGGGTAGGCCTACGTCCTGCAGTGGACTATTAAAAAGGCTGGTACAGGCACTCACCGACATTCATCTGAGCATTGCAAGCTGACTGCCGCGGCAGTAGTGTTGGAGTGCGAGTTGTTGGGTTGGTCCAGTAGTGGCACCAACACAACCAACACTATTAGGATTATCACTATCGATACGGGTATGCATGATGGTCGACACCATATGCTTCTTTTTCTTCTTCTGAAACAAAGGATATATTTGTAAGACTGACGAGTCTCTCAGGTGGCTTCCAGAATGTGGTCTACAATATGAAAACGGATATCTGGTAGTGGGCAGGGCACATAGTTTGAATAATCGGCCAAGTGCAAGTCGGACTCGCGCATGAAGGGTTCCGGTTCCGGGTATAAATTCAGGTTTGTAGTATGGGAGCCCCCCTTAAATTTTTTTTCTGTGCTATTACAGTTCATGGGATCGGTACAGCCTGGTGACAGACAGACAGATGGACATCGGAGTCTTAGTGATAGGGTCCCCATTTTTAACCCTTTGGGTACGGAACGGAACCCTAAGAATGGATGACTGGCTAATACAGCTTATGATGTCTGCTGACTAGGTAAACTGATGGCTTAAAATCCCGCTATAGAACCACCTTCACTGAGTTGGTTAATGGATGAAAAGTAATTTATATTCAATTAAATATGTCAATAAATATAATGTATATGGGTTGTCTAAAAATTTTCAGCTCAGAATATGATTGTAAGTTTTATAAAACCAGTTGAAAGCAGATTGCCACTCATAGTGATGCAGTCTTGCAGTCAGAACTTTCCAATCTCATTGGTTTACAATAAAATCATTTGCAGCCAGGCAAAGCCGGGATGGGCGGGTGGTTTTAAATTTGTATTAATTTATTTGATAACTAAAATGGCACAGTAGGAACATTACTTACATTGGTTTGTTTAATAGGTAGTTAAATAATTCTAGAGATATAGACCGAATCAAAAATCTTGTCGCTGTGATGTTAACTACAAGCTAAGTAGGTAGGCCATTCCTGACTGAAGCTCACTTAAAAGCTATGCTAGGATTGGGCTATCTACTGACTGAAGCTCACTTAAAAGCTACGCTAGGATTGGGCTATCTACTGACTGAAGCTCACTTAAAAGCTACGCTAGGATTGGGCTATCTACTGACTGAAACTCACTTAAAAGCTACGCGAGGATTGGGCTATCTATCCGCATCTTGTAACTAACATCACAGCCGCTAACAACTTTGGTTCGGCCTATAGATTACTTAATTTAGAAGTTAAATAATTGTAGAGGTTTAGTATACTCACTTATCATTATAGCTGTTTCCATTTTCGTCTCGCATCATGAATATCTGCTCCCACTGCTCCAGCTCTTCATCAGACGACGAAGCGTTCCCCAGACTCCCTGTTTCTAGCACAGTCTACAACAAAGAGTAAAATATTTTTATAGGTTAACTTAGGAAGCTGAGGATTGTACTAAGTATTAATGAGCTCTTATTTACTCAGCACAAGTGTTAGAGAAAAGTAGAATACAGACTGATACCTTTAGATTGCCGTAAATATAAATCCATAATGAAATAAGATAGCCCATTACGATTTCTACACCTAGTCATGTAATACGATACAACTATAAGTAACTTTAGAGTTAAATACACTAGCTATATTTATGCAAATTCACTCATTATTCTTTTGTTATTGTTACATACTGATTATTTTAATTACAATACATATGCAGTCAACTCTTGAAAATATTCTTTTGTTTGATGTTGTTTTTATTTATTTTTTCTTTACAGTTTTGGCATCGCCTACTTGTGTATTTAGCTAACTAACGTCAACAAGATTTGATTCGCTGCTTGGTAGCGGTAACGACCAATCATAGTTCTCGATTGACATTCCAGATACGATGATTGGACGTTGGCCTATACCTGTCTCAGCCACTGCTGCCTCTTTGTTGTGGTCAGGCGCGAAAACAAAACAAATCGATTGATTAATAAATAAATAATTAGGTACTAAATTGTTGGGAAGTATATGCATTTCTTGACCAACGTCCACTACGGGACCTACACAAAAATTGAGTACAGGCAGCTGTTCTGAACGAAAAGTTAATGTATGATTGAGTAATCTAAGAAATGATTGATGTATTGCAATATCTTATGTGCATTTTATCATATTGTCCTTGGTAAGTTAATCATAATGATAGTTCACCACCTGTCTGTCTCCAAGCTGTATCTCAAGAATCGCTATAGCTAGAAAGCTGAAATTTTCACAGATGATTTTATTTCTGTTGCCGCTATAACAACAAATACTAAAAACAGAATAAAATTAATAATTAAGGGGGGCTCCCATACAACAAACCTGATTTTTAGCCGTTTTTCGCTCTATATTAATAATGGTAACAGGTAGATGTTTGAAATTTTCACAGAATATTTAGTAATATATTCACTTCAATAATAAATTAATATAAAATAAATATTTAAGAGGGGCTCCCATACAGTATGGAGCCCTCCCAAAGGGTAAAAACGGAACCCTATTATTAAGACTCCGATGTCCGTCTCTCACCAGGCTGTAACTCATAAACTGTTATATAGCTAGAAAGCTGAAATTTTCACAGATCTGATGATGTATTTCTGTTACCGCTATAACAACAAATACTAAAAACAGAATAAAATTAATATTAAAGGGGCGCTCCCATGCAACTAACCTGAATTTTTAACTGTTTTTCGCTTGATATCAATAATGGTAACAGATATTTACATAATGTTTAGTTGTTTATATAATTCAATAATAAATAATTAAATTAAAATAAATATATAAAGGGGCTCCCATACAGTACGGAACCCTGCATGCGCAATTCCTACTCGTACCTGGCCGATTATTTATTCCAAATTAATCTTCATCATTGGCAATTGAAACTACTGCAAAAACTATGTTCTCTATTCTATAGCATAAATTACTTAACATTTATTTGTATTATAATGAAATGAAAAGACATATCCATGCAATTATTTTATTTCATAATCATGACACATGGCCAGCTAAAAGACTGGCAACGTTTTTGCACATAAATTTAATTTCTTCATTGCTTGAATATTCCGAGGCTAGAATGGCATTTCCAACTGCAATAGTCTCTCGCATTGTTTTAGCTTTTATCCAAATTCTGCCGTTCATTCCTGCAGCTAATTCAAAGGGCCACTCATTCTTCAGTGAATCTATGAGTTGACATTGAGGGTTCAGTATTCTTCTGACAAGGTTTATAGAGCATTTGAACATGAAACCATCTTCTAAAACACCTAAGCGACCTTTTTTGCCATGCGAGTCTACACACACAAGTTCTGGCTCCATATCTTTACTAGCTACAAGCATTTTAGCATATACGATATCTCCCACTGCTACTTTTGGCCTATTTTTTTTCGTGGCACCTTCAAATGATAGGTACGAGAGGGACGCTATGGCATTGCTTCCAACATCAACTCTGAATATGTCTCCCGCTTTTTGTATTACAACTCCCAAGACGTTTTCCCCTCTGGCTGGTATGTAGCGCTTTTGGTAGTTGTCTACCCAGAAGGTGTGTGGTGGTCGTTTCCTCAGAACACCAGCTTTGGTGATGAAAACTCCGTTTACTTCCTTTCTGATTCCCGGGCCGAGAAGTACACGACCTTTTTCGCCGATTGTTGTTACTTCAACACACTCGTCACCTGGTAATACAACGTCCCCAACTGCAACTTTCATTTTTATCCTTATTTATTTTAGAATTTAAATAATTTTAAGCATTTATACTGCAATTACAAATCAAAACACAAAGAGTACTGTATATACGGAGATAGAGACGTCGCTTGCGATTTCGTTGATAGTAGCGCCGTCTGCTGTTAAAATTAATCAACTTTTCATTTCTAAGTATAACTATATCTATATGAAACATTCAATTTAGCTAGCTATAATGTAGCTAGGTATCTACATATATCTACCTATATGCCTATGTATCGTAGGTTGTTTCAACTTATTTTTTGTATATTTCAGTTATAAAAATGAAAATACATCTTCGCATTAACTTTTTATTTCTTTATTGTACATTTATAAACACTTGTAGCAGAGATTTTATTAAGATCACTTTTTCAGTCCAACATTTAGTTTGTCTTAACTCGGTGTCGGTGTCCTTATAGTCGCAAGTCAGGTCAAACGGGTGAGATGAGAGATGATCAGTGTCCTTATTCAAAAGCAAAGTTGTATTATATTCACAATTTATCACTTCCACACACATTGAAACCGAAGAAAATTAAATCAAACAGTATCTCCACAGAAAAGAACAACTTTTTTTGCGGCCAAAGCAATGTTGCCAGTTATTGTTTTCAAAGAGCCGTAGGCCGGTATTCTTAGACATCACATTAGGGAAGACTTTCATGTCATAATTTTGCTCTTCAAATGAGAAGTCACGTATATAGTAACTTACAAACAACTTCAAGAATAATGAATAACTTTTATTATGGGACCAACCCCGAATTCACAAAAAAACTGTTGTTACAAACTACAAACATTTTGTCGAAACTCAATGAACTTTTAGTATGGAATAGCTGATTTTTTTCGCGCTTTCGAGAATAGTCCTATAGTAAAAGTTGTTCATCTTGCTGTACAATAGTCACCTTTTTGAGGTTGTGCATGAATTACCAGTAACCTTGTATAAATCGACTAGCTATAAAAATATTTTTACTTCCGGGTAGTTATCGCTATATTTCAGTGATAATAATTTCCGCTAATATACTCTAGAAGTGGGACATATTCTAGGATATTGTTGCACTCGTCATTATATCCAACTTTTACTATGAGGCCAATCTCGAAATTACATCAAAAATAGATTATCTGCATAGTCGGCTCACGGACGATATTTTTATGCGATAACGTCATGTGCGTCACAAGCCGAACGCTTAAGTAGATCGTGCCCCTCTATCGCTTGTTTCACGCTCTCACCTGCACGCTCGGCTCAGGCACAACGTGACATTTTTTTGGTGCGTGTAGCCGGCTTCTATCGATTTATAAGACACTAGACGACCCGCCCCGGCTTCGCACAGGTGTATTATACATATAAACCTACCTCTTGAATCACTCTATCCATTAAAAAAAACCGCATCAAAATCCGTTGCGTAGTTTTAAAGATTTAAGCATACAGACAAACAAACAGACAAAAATAGCGACTTTATTTTATACTATGTAAGGATTATCACGTCAAAAAATCATCTTCGCACGTTTTAATTTTCCGTACATTGAAATCGAAAATATTATATTTTATACTGAGTTGTGAAAGGGCTCCAATTTAATTTTAATTACGCATCACGTAACGAAAAAGGCTGAAAAGCACTGTTCTAGATGTGTTCTAGATCAATGACATAATAGGTGCGAATGTCTGAATTCCGTAGATAAATGGTGTAGCATGCTGATGCTGGTATCAATTAGCTGAATCAGTGTTGACATCCTATATTACCAAAAAATGCTTAAAACTTAGGTGCCACCACAGAAATAACTTTGAAAACGTTATTTATTGGCACCTAGCAATGTCATAATAATATGAATAAAACTAATGAATGAATGAAAGTAAGAGACTAATTTAAGAAACATGTTAACCTGATTAAAAGTAGTAAATACAATAATTAATTGTTCTCATATAATTTCGTTTTAGTTCATTATTATTATATGGTTTGCGTGTATTTTACTACGCACTTAACTTTTATTGCAATAATGCATGGAATTAAGAAACATTTAACCACAATTCAGTTTTTTACCACAAATTAAGGAAAACCATTTCTTGCTGAAAACACTGTTGTTACAGTACCAGTTACGTTCTGATCCACGAAGAATAGTATCTTAAGAAAAATACATTTAGGTGTTTCCTAATTTTTAAGTTTTAAAAAATATATTTTGATCGATAACTATTAGATATATTTTTTATCTTATAATATTGTGATTAGATCGATTTTGGTAGAATCAAGATGTGATAGAATACCATCTAACGATGAATGCAAACAACTTCCGACGTATAATTCGACTAAATTATATATTGTTCAAATCACTCCGTTAGCTCCTAATGAAGAAACGTTCTTAATCTAGTCGACTTATACAAGGTACATTTTGTTCTAAGCTTTACGACCATGATAACCTCTTTGCGTTAATCACTCACAGACACTAACTAAATGCTGCCAGAACTAGTTTACGAACAGTTACGCATTACACACGTTCAATAAGTTACCTCGCTCTGTGCGCATGTGCAAATGTCAAAATAAGTAGAAAGTTACAAAATCAATGTATTTAAATATAATTTTTAATATTTTTGTGTCAATGTATTAAAAATGTATTTAATATTTTCATTATTCAAAAGTAACACTTTACGTTTAATTACAATGCCTAGTAACTCTAAAAAATCACACTCTTGACGTTGACAGTGACAGCTAGAAAGCTGAAAACAAACCGCGGGAAAAAGTTTTTTTTAAATTTTATTTGAAGTAAACGTGTAAACAGGTTATCAAGTAAAATAATAATTTATTAGAGATTTATTTAGAAACCTTAATAGAACATTATATCTTCTTTGGTAAAACACACGTAAGTAAGTAATTTCATTATTAATTACTATTATCGCGCAAAAACATCCTGGAGGTTTTTTTTTAAAATAGTTGACCGGAAAAGTTATTGAAAATTACCCACTCGGACCCTGAAATTCATTCTATCATTCTGTTCAATACCTATAGAGCGGGTTATTTAAATTTTTGAATCCGATTAACCACTTGTGATATCTATAGCCACTTTAACCGAGTCGAAACATAATATTTTATAAATAGATCCAATCCGCATTTTTTTTCGAACCACGTTCATTAGTAAAAAATTAAAACCTACCATTTAAAATGTGTTCGTCACTAAGTATCAAAACAGTACAACTCGATCAATATCGAATTAAAATCACTGAACGAACTTTTAAGATAGTAATCACGAACACAACACCTAACAAACTGCATTTTCGTATATCCTGACGTCCTTTTGGAAGCCGTGCAGGCGCATTAGTGGCAAAAATATTACTGCAAAGCAAGTGACGTCGGCAACACCGCATTGTGCATGTGCATTTTAAATACTAGGTTAGTACTAACCGTAAAACTATTCAGGGCACTACAGCTCCAACAGTTATTGCTAAGCTAGATATAATGTAATTGTTGTATAATAAGCTTTTCGCGTTTTAAAAACGAGCTTGTTTATTTGAACTTGTCACACACTCGCGTGGCTATACGTTAACTGACTATACCTATAGTTTGGTATCTAGGTACATCTTTTGCATCTTATTAAAGCGTTGTAAATTAAAATAAAGATTTTAAAAACACTTCGGCTCGTGCACTTTTGGATCTTATGACTCGTTTAATTCGTTTAAATTATTCCAGGGGAGGGCTTATCGAACTTCACACGGTTACTCGCAACTTCCATAAACCGAAGTTCAAAAACCGCACCCCAATCCAGCATTCGAAACGAGTTCGAGGTGCTAGATTTGCATCTGGAATAATGTAAACTAGCACGAGAGTGCCGATTTGTCAGCTTTGTAAACTACTTACAATAAAGATTTTAACACTTCTGCTTGTGTAATTTTATCCCGTTAAAGCTTTGTTAACTACAATAACGATTATAGCACTTTCATTCATTAGTATGGATTATCGTGTTGTAACGTGGAGTGCCGATTTATCAGCTTTGTAAACTGCAATAAAGATTTTAACTCTTCTGCTTGTGTATTTTTTGATCTTATCAAACCTTTATGAACTACTTACAACAAAGATTTTAACACTTAAGCTCCTTTGTAGTTAGACTTTCGTGTTTTATCGTCGTTATACACAACAACCGAACGAACCGAACGTTTTGATAGACTATCAGTCTGCTTTCTTTACGACACACAATCAAATTCAATAATTGATAGGTAGAAAGGGCTTTGGACTAAAACTTTGTATCGTGTCAACTCGTCAGCTTTCCGAATATCACTGTGACAAAATATTTCGAACGTGAACTAAGGGCCGTGTTGGCGACAATAGGGTTGGCTTTCATAAATAAATCATCGCTACAGGAAGTTAACCGGTTGATCCTGTAATTTACCGGCATTAAAATTTAATCGCCACATTTAACCTTTCTCTTTTGCAGTTAAGGAAAATACCTGTACAAATGATAATATAAGTGGGTATTATAATAAGTTGACTGCCTCGGTGGCTTAGTGGTTAGTGACCCTGACTACGGGACCAAAGAGGCGTGGGTTCGATTCCCACCCAGCTAGTTCAGCATGCGACCACGAAATTAACTCTTTTTGAGGTGTGAAAAAGTGATAGATACTTTGCCATAACGCTGTCCCGTTCTGACACGTCGAAAGAAATATTACTTCGTGCGCAACCTATCCCGGCTGGACAGGACAAGTATTTATGTGATGAACATAGGTGATTGCTCTGTGTCTGGGTGTTATTTAGGTGTTATCTATGTATATAAGGTATTTAAAAATGAATCGTGGTTGTTAGTCTCGCTAAGAGTCGAGAACGGCTGAACTGATTTGGCTAATTTTGATCTTGAAATATTTATGGAAGCTAAGGGAAGGTTTCAAAGGTGAGAAAATTTATAAAAGTTGCGAGAAAAATAAAAAAAACATTAATTTCGTTTTCTCATACAAAATGTACCTGCATGTAAAAGTTGTCATTGACAGTTGACAGATGGGTTCGCAGGGGCAGCTAGTTTAAAAATATGTATAAGTATTAGTAGTATTCCAACGATGCCGTGTTGACTATCGGTACATCGAAGTGTTGAAGTGTTTGTATAATAACGCCACTATGTCGGTCCGAGTACAGGAAGAGAGCTCCAAGGCGATCCCTTTAAAAAGAGACGTAAGACAGGGAGACGTAATCTCTCCGAAACTGTTTACGGCTACTTTGGAAAACGCCTTCAAGCTCCTGGAATGGAAAGGATTCGGCATCAATGTCAATGGCGAATACCTCACTCACCTTCGGTTTGCTGACGATATAGTAGTCATGGCAAAATCGATGGGTGATCCAGCGAGATCCAACTCGGCTGGGCAGCGTTCGGAAAATTGCGTAACGTCTTCTCGTCCGACATACCTCAGTGCCTCAAGTCGAAAGTGTTCGATCAGTATGTGTTGCCAGTGATGACTTATGGCACTGAAACGTGGTCTCTTACTATGGGCCTTATTAATAAGCTCCAAATAGCCCAACGAGCTATGGAGAGGGCTATGCTCGGAGTCTCTCTGCGAGATCGAATCAGGAATGAGGAGATTCGCAGAAGAACCAAAGTTACCGATATAGCCCAGCGGATTGGCAAGTTGAAATGGCAGTGGGCAGGACACATAGCGCGGAGGACTGATGACCGATGGGGTCGAAAAGTTCTCGAGTGGAGACCACGTACCGGCAAGCGCAGCGTAGGACGTCCACCCACAAGGTGGACGGATGACCTCATTAAGACCGCAGGATCACGCTGGATGCAAGCCGCTACCAACCGGTCTTATTGGAGATTCATAGGGGAGGCCTATGTCCAGCAGTGGACGTCCTATGGCTGATGGATGGATGGATGGATTGAAAAAGTATTAGATCAGTATCTGGCAGCCGTATCATGTGCTGTGCTTAGTTTGGGGTCAGAGGCCGTGTGTAATATGTCCCATAGATAATTTTGAAAAAAAAGTTTAATAATATGCTCTTCAAATACCTATGTCGTATTAGAAGCATAATACCTAATACTGCATCAACACATCAGATTACATAATTATAATGAACGTTTAGTAGGTAAAGGACCAACCCTAGAATCGCAAAAATGTCAGATGTTCCAAGCATTTTACCGAGAGTTGAGAAACTTGTATAAGGAACAGCTGATTTTATTTCGCGATCTCAGGGTTAGTTCTACAGTAAAAGTTCGTGTTAATGATGCCTACAGTGATTCCTTAGAAAAAAACTGTCGTCTAGGGAAACATCCAGTACACAGGGTTATTCAGAACTGGTGTACTTACTAAGCCGAAAGGAAGTGATACAGACCATCATTATGAACAACTTTGGATCCAACCTGGAATTCGAGAAATAAAAAATCGGCCGTTTCATACATGTTGTCGATTCCTAGTTTTTGTTTAGAACAGCTGATTTCTTCTTCTTGAATTTTGGGTTTCACCCATAGTAAAAGTTGATCATAATGATGGTTTTATTCACCCTCCTTTCGGCTTAGTACAGAGTAAACAGATAATCGGGCTGTATGTGTAAAGTACGTATCTTGTACTAAAAGCATAGAGCTGCTGTGCATGTAGGTACCTAATAAACTACGGTAATTTATGAGGTATAGGTAGATAGATATTTAATAAGCATGTTATTCAACGTATTACAATACCTACTTATATTTTTGTACAAATATTTTCCACAAGTAGATATTTATGCAACTCGTAGCTTTTAAAAATATCCGTAGTTCGTAGCAGGTGATGCGTAGAGCTACGCTTGGCTGACGTAGACACGCGTAAAGCTACGCGTAGCCTTTAGCAAAAGCGTAGCGCTCTACGCCACCCCCTGTTGCAGGGAGATTTTGTATGAAAAGCGCGCGTTACGTGCCCAAAGTTATTTATGTTTTATTTTCAAGGATTTGGCGTGTAATGTATTTACTATTTCCAATCTTATAACTTAAACTCCGTTTTAATTTCACAATTCTTGATCAAATAACATGTAACCAAATATGATCGACACGATTTGAAGGAAAAGGTGACAAATGGATTTGATACAACTCGCAAGTGTAAAAAAGCAAATACACATAACTACAATCAACATAAAGCTAATAATAAATAAAACACTAGTTAATCAAAGGTCATAAGCTCGCGTGCAGTCCGACAACATTATGAACATTTCAATCGCAAGGGCTATCAATGTAGGTATCTGTATACCCATCAACTTATACTACGAGTATTGTACTATCGAAGTGCCCTGTTGGTACAACATATCGATTATTTTAGATTCTTAATATCTTCCAAAATCGAATAACAAAAACTATCCAGGTGCAATGTTGTGATAAACAACGCATCGATTTATTTTACTCATGGTGAAATCGAATAACAAAATAACCGGCGATGTGCGAGTCGGACTTGCGCACGAAGGGCTCCGTAGCTTATATGGAATCTATACCTTTACTCAACGCTCTATAGTGTTGAGTTCGGGTATACCATAAAAATATGTACCGCCTTGTTGAGGATTTTAAAATATACCTGACTGCAACATTCGTTTTGGGGATACTTTAAAAATATGAACCGTCGTGTTAAGGATTTCAAAATATACCCGACCGCAACATCCGTTTGGGGTAGGTATCAGATAAAGGGACGTGTATTTTGTAGGTTAGGTTAGGTTTATTTATTTTTTGTTTTGTTTCACACCTAATCTATCAAGGCGGTTCGCTTCGGGCACTTCGCCGGCCGCTACCGCGGCACGCTCGCTTCGCTCGCTCGGCTCGTGCGTTGTTTGTCATGTTCTAACCTAACCTAACCTATATTTTGTTTCACACCTAATCTATCAAGGCGGTTTGCTTCTGGCACTTCGCCGGCCGCTGCTGCGCGGCGTACCAAACGATGGCTTCGTTGCGGTCGGGTATGTTTTAAAATACGCGGGGCGTATACTAAATCTCAATGTATACCCGATATCAACACGCGACAGTGACGTCACAAATGTTAGATAAAGGTACGCTTTATTAAAATGATTTTAGTTTACTGGTTTTGAAAATATACCCGACGGCAACGCGGTCTCTGACGTCATGAGAGTTGTGTGAAGGTATAGTTTCCATATAAGCGGCTCCGTACCGTATGGAAGCCCCCTTATATTAATTTAATTATTTATTTTGAAGAGAATATACAACTTTATATGCTGTTATAGCGTCTTCCTGTTGCCGTTATTGATATCGAGCAAAAAAATCACGTTTCTTGTATGGGATAATATTTATTTTATTTTAATTGTTTATTTTTAAAGTGCTGTTTAACTAAATATTCTGTGAATATTTAAAGTACCCATTTATCTGTCACCGTTATTAATATCGAGCGATAACTGCAAAAAAATCAGGTTTGTTGTCTGATTTTACTTAGTATTTGTTGTTATAGCGGCAACAGAAATACGTTATCTGTGATTTCAACGTTCTAGCTTTCACGGTTCTTGAGGTACAGCCTGGTGGGTGACAGACAGACGGACAGCGAAGTCTTAATAATAGGGTCCCGTTTTTACCCTTTGGGTAAGGAACCCCTAAAAATTATAGGTATGTTGACAAAAACGTAACAATTGAGTTCATAAAAGGTCCAATAAATAGGTACCTACGCATTATCATTACATATTACAAAGCAAAAGTGCAAAAACTCCTTTTTTGTGTCTGTCTCCTTCAAAAGACTATATAAATAGTATTAGTAGTAATATTGTAACGAAAAAATGGTTTTATAAACGTTGCAGAGATATTTTTCTTTTTCTATTTTTAGAATACTCTATCATAAAACCAAAATTTTCTTGCTTTTTTCAATTTTTTTGAGAATTTCGTGTCAGTTATTATGACGCACAATACATCTATCATTTTTATCAATAGGAATATTTGGCTGAGAGAGATTTATATTAAATTATTGTTATGACAATGTATTTTTAGAGGTTTTGCGGTATTTATAATCATGCCTTTACATTAAATAACTGTAAATAATGTGTTCAACAATTTTGTTATTGTTCTAATGCCTAGTAGAATCAAGGATCAAGGTATGTAAGTAGCAAGCTTTAGAAGAACGCAGCCTTCTTATTTATAGGAGATCTATATAGATAGACTATGGAAACACATTTTACTTTATATTTTACTTTATTTTGCAGGGACACAATCTAACAATTTTCATTTTGACTTAAAAAGTGCTTCTAAAAGGGTTGGCAGTGTCTACATTTTAAAAAGTTACTTATCCTACAAAAAAAGATTTGACATAATCTACTTTCTAACTAGCATTTTTTTACGCTATATAATGGGACTCAACTCACGTGTACGGATAGTCATAACAACGACTATAGTTTCGGTCGCGTTCGGAGACCTTTCTCAAGTTGGCAAGTGCTAGCACGCGGAGCCGTCTCGCAATGCACTCATGAGTTGAGTCCCGTCATATATGTGTAAAATGTGTGAAAACCACGATAATTTCCATAGTAAAACACTAGCATTGTTAATTAATACAATGATTAAGCATCATAGTTAAATTGTAAATAATTAAGTACCTAATAACTAAAATGACATAACTGAGTCCCGAATACAAATAGAAGTCAACTAAACGTCTTATATTATGTACCGTAATAATGAAGTCTATTAAACATTTAATCAATCACGAATTTCTAGTATGCACTAGCCAAAATTAAACACGTTGCCCCGCTCATATGGCTGAATAAAGGCTGGTTAACATTTTGTTTGAAATATAGGTCAGCATCACAATTATAAATCAAGTAACTTTACCCTCGGCTACCGGGATAAAAAGATTATAAATAAAAACATAAATATTAAACATCTTACACACGGTCTCTGACCCCAAACTAAACAAAGCTTGTCAAATGGCTGCCAGAGCCTGATATACAACATATACATATTTTTAAATACAAACTTAAACAGATAAGACCTAAATAACACCCAGACACAGAGCAAACACCTATGTTCATTTATCGCTTAAATATTTGCCCTGGGAATCGGACCCACGCCTCTTTGACCCAGTCAGGGTCACTAACCAATGAGCCACCGAGTCATTCACATGACACTCTCTGAGCCTTAAATTAATAATAAGTACCATGAAATTAAACATACAACTCTATTTGTCAAGCTCTTTGCGTGACAGAGTAATAACCAACACGGGTAATAACCAACAACGAACCATAATAAAATCAACCAAAGATATCTAATAATAACAGATTGATAATGCTGTTGTCACTTGAAGCAATTCTCAACCCAAAAATGTATGGAAAATCTAGCAAAGCTGCTCTCAAAACTGTCATTACGCATTGGAATTTGACGTTATCTTCATAATAATTCATGCGCCGAATCGAGATGTTTTTCATGTCTCTTTCAGATTTTTGCGACCGACGATATAACCCTCTGGGATCTCTGTGAAACCAATTAAACAGCAAACATACTTACTTTAGAACTTATAGTTTTAGTGCGGATTTAAAAACTTTAAAATAACTTTTCTTATTTTGCCGCCTGTTTTTGATACTTTTTCAAACTGTCGAGAAAGTAACACAAACAACGAACAAGGCGAGATAAATGTGAAAAACGCCAGACAAAGCAACAGCAAATAAGATATAAAATTCACGAGTTGTCTCACAAAGAAAGTTAAAGCGCTTATTCGTTTTTACAAATTCAATGAGTTGTGTCGGAACAGCCCGCCCGGGGGTCGTGTACTTGTAGGTATCAGTTGTATCTAACGGGTCGCGTTTTGTTCTCCTCCTCTCAAATATTTAGGAGAAACTCTTGGAAGACATTACAGTTTTGTTTTATATATTGCTGTATCACAAAAAAGAAAACTGATTTGACTAAACTGACCCTTAGGTTGACAATAAGTTTTTAGATATAAAGACGAAGGACACCGCGATACTTTAATCATTTGTGGTTGGGACTTTATATGGTAAAAACGTAGGTTATAAAATGACAAATAAACATAGGTACTTGTATACAATCTACCTACACAATTAATTGTACTATATTTCTAGTACGACTTACATACCTACAACCCGAAAACAGTAGGACAGGTAGGTAGATAGATTAGTGATTGCAAAACAATATCACGGATGTTCAGATTCCTATAAACTGTATCAAGGATGTTATTCGATTTGATATTTCTAGTGCCATGTCAAGTCGCATTTAGAAAGTCTGACCAAGTTTAGTTTTTGTTATTAAAGTATGACGCTGTGATGTTATCATAAAAAATAAATGAAAATGACAAGAAAAACAAGATGTGTAATAAAAAAAAATTGTAAGGAACTCTGTAGTTTTTTGTTCTTACACTAACACATTAGCTATTAACATTTTTCATATTAATTCTGAGGTCCCAACAACAAGGTCATATGCAAAAAACAAGTAAGCAGGTTGGTACAAAATGGTGCTGGTACCCAGTTCACTAGTAGGTGGTAGCCATAGAGACGGGGTAATAACAAAATTAGGCAAATATTCGAATGCGTGGCCCGACCATTGGAAAATGACCTCTGACCTTGGCTGTGTAATTGAGTGGTAAAATACAAAGTTTAATTAACCTACTATGTAACCTTTGTACGTTTCCTTCCTAGCGAAGGTACAGGTGTCTTTTACCTTACTTAATACGTACCTACCTACCAAACAATCTATCAACCAAACGTACCACAATGATGCGTAGGAAGTCGTTTCTGTCTATTATACCTACACTCTACAGTCATTTGGTTCCGTAACGGTTGAATAAAACGTAGACAAAACTCAAACTTAAAGCAAACATATTATCGAAAAAATATCGGTTAGGTACAGCGTACAGCTCTCTCCGTAGGAAATAAATAATCGGTCAAGTACGAGTCGGACTCGCGCACGGAGTGTTCCATACTGTATGGGAGCCCCCCAATTTTATTCTGTTTTTAGTATTTGTTGTTATAGCGGCAACAGAAATACATCATCTGTGAAAATTTCAGTTTTCTAGCTATAATGGTTCATGAGATACAGCCTGGAGACGGACAGACAAACGGACAGCGGAGTCTTAGTAATAGGGTCCCGTTTTTACCCTTTGGGTACGGAACCTTAAAACTGAGACTTTCTTTAGCGTCATATAAATGCACTGCTTATTATCCGATCACGAAACGATGAAAGCTTTTCTAAAGCAAGCACGGCACTCTAGACTACCTGCATTTTATAGGTAGGTACTTGAAACTTGTAATAAGTTTCAAATGCACTACTACTTCTCTAGTATAACAAAAAAAATCCAATGCAGACTAGGTATGAAAGTATTAATTGTGTTAACAGTTTTTTTGATTGTAAGTATTGTGTTTTGAAATTCAATTTTGAACTAGAAAGTGAAACATAAGGAATATGACGATTCTAAGAATTGTAAGGATTCAGATTGGACCGGAATAGTAATAGTAAGTTAATCAATTTGTTCCTTGGAATTGGTTTTGCCAAGGCTTCCGCTCTGATATATTCATGTGGAATAACTTTATGTTATGAGGGAAAAGTAAAAATCTAATCCTTTAAATGTTGACATCTACCTGGATAAAGGTTCATTATATATTAGTTTTATAGATGGCAATACATGCCTGAATAAAGCTACGATGTTTACCTACTGATAACAGAGAATAGATTATATATTATTAATGTACGCTAATAGTTCTCAAATAGTATCAAATATAGTAATTTTTCCTAGAGCTTTTAGATGAAACAATGTTCTATGTTTTTTATTAATTAATCAATCAATTTATTTACAAGAATAACTACATGTCATATAGGCACAATACAAAGGTTTAAACAGTAACAAGAATTGAATTGAATTTATTTTCGAAATTGATGATTAAGTTTAGCATACGAGTAGATACATACAAAGTTACATACCGTAGGTATGTAGCATTTATCCACGTTACAAGAACAAATAAATTATTTGACTACTTTTTATATATTTCATGTAATACTTTTTATTACGAGTACCTATTCACGATTGCATTGCACATTTAACAAAAGGCAGAGGTTTTCCAGATAGTTATGAAATCTGCATTTTAATTTTTGTACCTATCTAATCGACGACTTTCGTTTAAAGCACAATAGAGGAAATAAGTTTGTTGTTTCCTTAGTAACGAGTAACTTTCGTTTTCCTAGTTGAGTTTTGTTGACAATGGTACCATACGGTTCCGGCACCTACCACTAATATTTATTTTGTACCGGTACCAGTTACCTAGTAAGCGTGAGCTACTATCGCTGCACAAAAAAGAAAACTGTACAATGTTTTATTTTCTATCAACACCAAAACCAAATTAGTATTGTAACCAGTACAAGCGTAGCTTTGTTGCTTATGTGTACCTACTGTACCTACTCAGATCTTATACAGGATTATCTGTTACCCTGTACCTACTGAGCCGAGAGGGGATTACTAAGACACCATCGTAACCGAAATTCGAGAAAAAAATATCAGGGTGTTCCATACAACAATGCAACTTTGAATCGAAAAAATGAAGCAACTAATTTTTTTTCCTTGAATTCGGGGTTAGCCCCATAGTAAAAGTTGTTCATAATTATGATCCGAATCACCTCTTTTCGGCTTAATAGGTACACCAGTTCTGGATAAAACTATATTATGTACCTATAACCTATTCAGATCCAGATCCTATAGAACATTTTAGATGAAGACGTAAAATTTTAGAGCTATCCAGAATCGTTTAAATCAGTAAATTTAGCAAGTATTATCCTTAGTCGTTATTTTTGTACTTAAATGAGTTTACTTCCACCTAATAAAACTTTCCTTTGGGTCCGTTAACATTATCTGAGAATTTTTATGCGGCGTCTGTAAAACTGACCATTAAGTCACAAAACTCAGCAGTATCAGCAGAAAACTTTATAGTCCGCAATAAATGTACCTAGAGCAAGGTTTCCCAAACTATGAGTCGCGACTGGTGGACCGCGAACGAATATTGAGTGGCCCACCACATTAGAACTAAATACAGAAATAAATTAGACTACTCAAATCCTCATCAAACTGATATCATCTTCTATTTGCAATACTTTTAATCGCATTTCAAAGTAACTGTAGTAGAAGTTGATGTCAAAACTCTAAAGACAAAACACAGGAAAGAATTTCGTCCTTCCCATAAAAATAACTTTCATGACGTAAAAATTCATATTGGTAACGGTTAAATTTCCTAAAAGTGAGTCCCGGGTTTGTAAAGTACCTAATATTAGATAGGTCGCCCAGACACCTTTGGGAACCACTGACCTAGAGTATGCTAAGCACACCTCGGTCGTTATAAATGGCCCCTACACGTGCTTGATTCGATTTTTGCATAGGACAGCTAGACATAAATTGACTGAAATAACTTTGAGGGAGTGAAACATTGTGGGTAATGTTTAGTTTCTTATACATTGTATCGCCACATTCAATACTATAACATTTTGTTTTGTGTATGGTAGAGTTTTTAATACTGTCCGAACGGAAAAAAAACAAAGTAATTGATGGAAGAAAGTAAAAATAAGTGTAAAACTTTAAAGTTATAAAAATACTTAAATACATACTATACATACTATACACTACACATATAGAAACATTAACAACGCCTTAATAAAGAGGTGTGTTTGAGAAAAAATCACCTTAAACATTTTTGTGAGCTACCAGTATTCAAGCAATCTATGTATTATTGCAAAAAAGTACAATAAAACTTAGTTTATATATCCTGATAGTTATAGATCCTGATTTACAATTTAATTGTAAATTGTTTAAAGCGGTAGAGAGCGGCTAGGACCCTTTGTTTACGTTTATTTATCTATGCTACGATAAATATACACAGCAATAAACTTACCATCGAAGAAATTTCCGCCAATTCTTTGACCTCTACCTCAGAACTCGATAAAATAATCGCACTCATGACGTCACTTTGTTAACGAGCAGAAATAAACAAAGAGTTCGTGTGTTACAATTTTATAACGCTTTTGATCGACTCACCACGGACAGAGCATGCAAAATACTGTAAAAAGCTAGGTGGTACTATTGCGAGCTATAAGCTAGCCGCAGCGCTAAACTGGGCTAAAGTTGTGCAACAAAGTTAGGCCAATTTTCTCCGACCACAGTTTACTACTTCACCCCGCTTCTGAGGGATAAAAATATCGTGAAATAGGACTAAGAAATTGACTTACTTTTGGATATTGAGCTCCGCAGTGAGTGCCCTATCAAAATATTTTTATTTGACGGTAAAGTGTTACGAAGGGGAGTCTCACACGTTTTTCAGATACTTGAGCTCGTTTCAATCGAATTTGGCATGTTCATCCTGGAATTGTACAAATTCCATTTATCTGTTGTTTTATCGAACAGCAATACAATTCCTGCTATACCTATTTATATGTCTGGCTTAGATCTCTGAACATCTGGTCTCTATCTGCCTGTCAATGATATAATGAGATTATCTACTGTGCCATACTATACTCGTATAATTCGTATATGTAGGTACCTAATATACCCTACTAGCTACTGCTCGCGGCTTCATCCGCGTAATATTTTGTTTTTGTGCTATCCCATAGGAACCTTCTATTTTTTTGGGATAAAAATGTAGTCTAGTGTAACAAACCTCAGATGGTTTGATCGTCCACATCTGAGTAATTAGGCATAGGAAGAAAGCATTCTTGTAGGTCAGGAGTATCTCACATGAGGTTATAATTCTTTCTAATGTTATCTAAAGAAACTTTCCATTCAAATGATTTACAAACAAGCAGGAAAATAAATACATTTTAGAAAAGCAACAGAACTTCAATCTAGGTATGAAAACTCTTTGCAGAACTTGAGAATTTAAAATAAGAGGAAAAAAAAGAACAGAGAATTTGACAGGACGGACAGCAGGGACTTCACTTGAGAAAAATTTGGAGTTTTATTTTTCAGTTATTACAGCTATAATTGAGTTGTTTAGCTTATGAAGCGATATAAAACCAATAATCACGCGCAGAAAAGGAATGGAGGTTGTTTTCCAGCTAAAACCTTGGGAAAAACAGTTCCAGACCTTAG
The DNA here is from genome assembly GCA_964007245.1 of Hypomecis atomaria. Lineage (NCBI taxonomy): Eukaryota > Metazoa > Arthropoda > Insecta > Lepidoptera > Geometridae > Hypomecis > Hypomecis atomaria. Next base: position 16,919,005 of record OZ023291.1, read on the forward strand.
AATCTCAAGTTGGAAGAAAGTTGTTTTCGATCGAAGGACGAGGATTTTCCTAGAGGATTTGGTTTCGTATAATTGTATCTCTTTTTAAATAGATAAGACTCAATGTAGATATAGAATATGTTCTGCGGTTAATATTCGTCCTGATCAGCACTGCATTAAACTTCTGGATGATTTACTGTTGAATTAATGTACAAATGGACATCAGAGGAAAAGAGGAGATCTATCATAGAAAGATAGGCTTATATCCGCCTTACTGAAACGATGCGGTATGGAGGATTCTCACACGTATCTATTCTTTTATGAGTATGAACGAGTTGCTTACGACGCTACGCTACACCACAGAAACAAGGCAATATTATCTACTCTGACCTGTTGCGGGTTGATAAATACGCATACATCTTCAGGTTCCTATGGCGGTCTTGCATAAGTTGACTTACGATGTTTCCTACTCTATAGAAGTACTCGTATGTTACTGACGAGACTATCCTTCATTGAGCATTTACTCACGAGTAGAAGATAGAAGCTTCTAACTCTCGCCCTTTATGATTCTATGTATGAATTACAAATGTTTTAATTATTTGTCTTTTCAGCTTCGACTATTTGTGAACATAAAATCTTAAGATATTATATTCTATGCGGATTGAGAATCTCCAGAAATTGAGAAATTTCCAGACATGACGTGCTTTACCTACTCGTACAATTTGCGAAGGACAGAGTGTTCATAGATAAAATGTCATTTATTTATATTATGGGGATTGAAGAGTCGACAATTGCTATATCTTATTATTGCTACATCTCATTATTTTAATACTAGCCGTAAGTGCTACTCGATCAATGCTGTATTTTCATTAGTGTGCAGAACTCTTGAAGCCAGATAGAGCTTGGGCCAGTGTTTCTCATTTCCGAAATGGAGGGATATCCCGTGTCCGTATTAAGAGTGTAAATTCTGATCACTTTGAAATAAAGCTATTGATAGCTTATTGATTTTAATATTATTTTACAAGGCGAAGTCGATTCTCGAACCTTTATCTATAGTAATCTTGGAGCATTTCTTGAGAACACTCTGGAATTCATGCAAGATTTATGATTTTCCTGACTTTATGAAGTGATGTAGATAAGTTGACTGATCTTAGACAGACACACTCGCGACTCCTGGTTTTCTTTCCTGCTTTCTTTTTCCAGGATGGCGTTAGATTTACGAAAGCAGAGTAGAGTCATTTTCATGGTTTTCAGCTCTCTCGAGCGCCATGACTAAATAATCAGAGATAAACATAAAATAAAATAAATCTCTGATACCTAAATAAAATTGATTAATTTAGAATATTAAAATTAATTGTCAGAAATAAATCAATACTATTCTTTCTGGCATTCCAATCTTTTATTATATTCGTAGTTTGATAATAATATTAGTTCAATAATAGAGTTTCTTTGTTCTCAAGTACTAGTTTAATGGAATTTCCTTCTCATCTCATATCTAATATTTTCTTATGCAATTAAATCAATATTTTATACCTAGCTTTATTGAAGCTAATTTATGTAATACAAAAATATTCTAAATAAATTCCACATAAAACAGAGAAACTCTAGAATCTCTATTTCTATATAGCTCTCGAGACATTAGTTAGGTACTTCATTTCATTCTGAGTTTAGTAACATACTTTCAGGATCATAGAAATTCAAAATAGGTAAAACATAGGGTTTTCGTTTTGAACTTAGGTAATCTATTAGACAGGTAATTCGAATCACCTTTACCTAGGGTTTATGCGGTCTATAACGCAGGGTCTATCACAAGACGACCACTGGCCAAACTAACGTATAAATATGTAAATAAATTAGATAAATAAATTAGGAATCACATTGCAGAGTACTAGTATCAAAATGTAGACTGTCTTTTATCAAGCAGATGGCGTTAGGAGTATAATTCTACCTTGAACCTACGAGGTTCATAGTAAAGTTTTTTGTATTTCTTGATATTTATCATTACGAAATGTAATCTGAAATCTTATTGAATGTCTGTAACGATATTTAATGCATTCTTAATATTTTAGGATATTTCTTTCATGAGGTTCAATTTATAATTTGTTCACAATCAGGTGGAAACAGGACGCATAGCTAGTTTGACATAAAGCTAGGACTCATTGAAAGCAAATCAAGGTTCTATAATCATTTTCTCTGACATTTTAATTTAGACAGATTTCTTAAAATAGTTTCAACTCTTCTAGGGTTTATAAATGAGGTTAATTAGGCAGGTTAGGCTAGGGAATGTTTACATTTAGGCAGGCTAGGCTAGGTTGTTACAATTTGGTTGGCCGCGACCAGGATTAGCAATAGAAATGATTCGTTTTATCATAAAAATAGATTTAAAATATTTTCGTGATAATAAAATATAGTCGGAACTCATAAATATTTGATTTGTTAGTTTAACTTTGTTTAGGCAAGTCAATTCAGGTTTATTATAGGACTGTGTTCAGTAGTCAGACTATCTGAACACAATTTGTTGCTGTGAAATGGAGACGATGGTGATTCGAAATTTGTAGGTTAGTGATAACTAGGTTTACGTAATAATTTCAATCGCGAGTTCATTAGATAATGTAACGAATATCTCATTAATTTTCAGGTTAATCATTATCCTAGGGTATTAACAGATTAAAACGTTGGGGGGTGATTTGTTAAAGAAAAAAAGACTGTAAGCAAGCATTTTTTATCATGAGTAATTATTTCGTTCAGGTTTAAAAAAAAAGGGTCTAGCCAAGAATCATTCGTCACTCATGTATTGTGTTTGTAGTAAATATGGTAAAGTAGTTTAGTGTTTATAACATACTTTATTGCTTCATGTATGTGTATAGCTTGAATAATTGTAGATGGTAACTATTTTAAATTTATAATAAAAGATATGATGAGTAATTATACAGACAAAGCAAAGTATATTATTAATATTTTAAATTAGGAAACGCAGGGAGTTGGTTCGGTTATATAATTTTATTACAGACTTGAAAACCGGGGGTAGAGTACACTTAACAATTTTAACTTACGACTTTGTAAGTCAAAGTAATAAAATGTGAAATATTTTTCATTGATAGAGATTCGATTTAGTAGGTTACAAAAATCAAAAATCAAAAAATATTTATTTAAGACAACAACGGTTAATCGATTACGGAATGACTTCGTTTTTTTGGACATTTGTATTTTACTACTTTTACCACAGGAAGTTAGCAAGTAGATCAATTTAATAATTCAATCTAACAAACAGGCTGAACTAAATTCCATATAAATTGCATACAGGAAAATTAGAGATGGGAATATGTTATAAAATAAACATAGGGTTAATGTGTACTTGCATTAATTGGGATTGCATAAATATTTAGAGGTCTATTTTTCTTGCATCAAAAATATAATGGTTCGAATAGTAGACAATAATTAGCATTCGGATTGCATCATTATATCAAAGTTGTCTAACAGTGAAAGATACGTTTAAAAATGTATTTTTATTGGAAATTTATCAGTTCTAGTTTGAGATTATGATAAGCTTTATAATAATTTTAGTTAAATAAGATGATTTGGGAGATAAGGTAATTTGTCAGATTAGTATCTGGAAAGGCGTAAAGAAGGGAAGTTTAATTTAATTGTTTAAATAAGTAGAGTAAAAAGAGTTTTCTAAACGGGGGGTTGATTATCAAATAATTAGTCGGTTTTAAAGAGATAAAAGTTGGGTTTAGTAAATAAAATGAATCAAATAAACTAAAACCCGAGAAATATAACATAAATGAAAAAAAAAATAGTGGTATTTGGTGTGAATAGGTATCTTCTAGCTCATTAAGCTTCATCTGCATTCGCAAGGTTGTTTATCATCAGGAAAGTTGGTGGTCAAACGCAGACTTTTCACGATTCAAAAAAAAAAGGGGATGAAAGAGTTCAGCGAATTAAAGGTAGATTTATAAAAAGCAAGGAAATTCTAGTCAGGGGGGTGGAACGGTTTCAGATAGTAGATAAATCTTACTACTATTCTTAGACATCAGTTGTAACCAATGTAAACAGGTGTTAGCTAAATCTTTAACGAATATTCAAAGTCTTAATAATCAGGTAAACTGTAATAGTTATTGCACTTAAAATAATAATAATTATATTGCTGGGTAATTAAATAGTCGATCATCAATCAAATCAACTCTTGTTGTTAGTGTATCTTTTACTGATTAGTTATTTACTGAACGGGTTAAAACATAGATATGAGGATACTTGATTTCAGATGTTACAGTGTAAGCTAAAATAAGTGAATGTAATGCTATAACATATATTTAAATTTTTGTGGTTGATAGTGAGCAATGATACTGAAAACTGAACTAAATAAATCAATAAATAGTTTTCTTTATCTCAAATTAAATTAAAATTCAGTCGTATACTTTTGCTAGATGTTTAAAAATCAGTTACACCAATATAAGAAAATTTAATATTATTAGAAAATAAAAATAGCACGTTATTAAAAAAAAAAGATTTGCAAAATAAAAATCAAATTCATGTAATATTGAAAAAAAATTATTTCAAATGTTCATTAAAGAATTCAAAGATGATTTGCTGGTTTGAAGGAAGTGTGAGCTCAATAGATTGGCTGAACTTATGTTTCAAAACATTAATCATTATCAAAAATTATACGCGTGGAGATATGTCGGGATTCGAGTAGGTAGAACTCTGATGGCTAAGCAATGCCGCGCCAGGAATTGGTTTCTCTAACCATATGGAAGAGATCCTTTCCACTAGAAGAGTGTAAATTTTACTTACTTGGAAACTTGGGCATATTGACACATTATTATTTAGTTCAATTTTGTTAGTGAGGGAAGCCATTCTATAAGCTGTAGCTGTTATAAAAAAAATTGAAATTTAAATTTCTTTAGTGAACATCTTGATATTTATTTGAACATTGTTAAATCGGGATAAAAAAATTATTAAAAATTTTACCGAGGTTCAAATAATAATTAACCTCTAATTTGTTAACATTTTAGTAAGGATAGTGAGGTAGAAATTTAATACGAGGGTGTGGATGTATTTTAAATATTTTGCTGTGGGGTGTAAAGGGATATGTGCAAATATTGGCTCGCTTTGAGTTCAAAAGGTGATGCTACATCGTGAAGTTGGCGTGGAGATAGTGAAAGGCGTTTTGCGAGAATTAGGGATGACAAATAGTAAAAAAAGAATATTGTTACGAATATGACTGACATTGACTGACAAAATAAAATTAGAGCAAGAGGAACTAAACGACAATAGCATTGCTGGGATTTGAAGCGGTTTGTCAGGGTTCGAGTTTTGGCAATCACTTGAACAAATAGATCTTTATGAAGGAGTGTGGTGTTAGAAGTAGGCCAGAAGGCAATCCATCAACATAAGTTGATTTCATAAGGATCTTTTACTCTACAGGGTAGGAAACTCTGAATTGATACACTGCACATGCTCCAATTTATAGATAATTGAATTTAAACTATTCACTCTTGGCGGGACATTGATGCCATGCGGAATTATTTTCCTTTTTCATGGACAATTCGTGTAGTTTGGAAGGGGTATGTTGGGAAAATCTCCGAACGGAAGATTGGTTCGCTGAGACTACTCAACATGCGACCATTCAGGTCGGTTCTACCTCAAAACAGAATTCCCTTACGAGGGCTCCGTTTCTGTCACCGAACCAGAACTTCCTTGCAGATTATAACAATTTAGTGGGGAAGGCGATTTTTCTTCATGGTAGATATGTAATCAAACTGAGAGTAGGAGGGTTTAAGACGATTATCTGTAGACTGGTATAAAAACATTTTCGCATATTGTAGTAGGGATACATTCACACTAGAAACATATAATTTCATTGTTGGAACTCGAATTTTGATAAATACAATTATGCACTTGATTAAATTTAAAGTTATTTTAATTTTTTTTAGGAAAATTTACTTCGATTTAGATGTTTACCAACATCTTTTCATCTGCGAAAATTTTGGGGGGGTGCTGTAACAAACCTCAGATGGTTTGATCGTCCACATCTGAGTAATTAGGCATAGGAAGAAAGCATTCTTGTAGGTCAGGAGTATCTCACATGAGGTTATAATTCTTTCTAATGTTATCTAAAGAAACTTTCCATTCAAATGATTTACAAACAAGCAGGAAAATAAATACATTTTAGAAAAGCAACAGAACTTCAATCTAGGTATGAAAACTCTTTGCAGAACTTGAGAATTTAAAATAAGAGGAAAAAAAAGAACAGAGAATTTGACAGGACGGACAGCAGGGACTTCACTTGAGAAAAATTTGGAGTTTTATTTTTCAGTTATTACAGCTATAATTGAGTTGTTTAGCTTATGAAGCGATATAAAACCAATAATCACGCGCAGAAAAGGAATGGAGGTTGTTTTCCAGCTAAAACCTTGGGAAAAACAGTTCCAGACCTTAGAATCTCAAGTTGGAAGAAAGTTGTTTTCGATCGAAGGACGAGGATTTTCCTAGAGGATTTGGTTTCGTATAATTGTATCTCTTTTTAAATAGATAAGACTCAATGTAGATATAGAATATGTTCTGCGGTTAATATTCGTCCTGATCAGCACTGCATTAAACTTCTGGATGATTTACTGTTGAATTAATGTACAAATGGACATCAGAGGAAAAGAGGAGATCTATCATAGAAAGATAGGCTTATATCCGCCTTACTGAAACGATGCGGTATGGAGGATTCTCACACGTATCTATTCTTTTATGAGTATGAACGAGTTGCTTACGACGCTACGCTACACCACAGAAACAAGGCAATATTATCTACTCTGACCTGTTGCGGGTTGATAAATACGCATACATCTTCAGGTTCCTATGGCGGTCTTGCATAAGTTGACTTACGATGTTTCCTACTCTATAGAAGTACTCGTATGTTACTGACGAGACTATCCTTCATTGAGCATTTACTCACGAGTAGAAGATAGAAGCTTCTAACTCTCGCCCTTTATGATTCTATGTATGAATTACAAATGTTTTAATTATTTGTCTTTTCAGCTTCGACTATTTGTGAACATAAAATCTTAAGATATTATATTCTATGCGGATTGAGAATCTCCAGAAATTGAGAAATTTCCAGACATGACGTGCTTTACCTACTCGTACAATTTGCGAAGGACAGAGTGTTCATAGATAAAATGTCATTTATTTATATTATGGGGATTGAAGAGTCGACAATTGCTATATCTTATTATTGCTACATCTCATTATTTTAATACTAGCCGTAAGTGCTACTCGATCAATGCTGTATTTTCATTAGTGTGCAGAACTCTTGAAGCCAGATAGAGCTTGGGCCAGTGTTTCTCATTTCCGAAATGGAGGGATATCCCGTGTCCGTATTAAGAGTGTAAATTCTGATCACTTTGAAATAAAGCTATTGATAGCTTATTGATTTTAATATTATTTTACAAGGCGAAGTCGATTCTCGAACCTTTATCTATAGTAATCTTGGAGCATTTCTTGAGAACACTCTGGAATTCATGCAAGATTTATGATTTTCCTGACTTTATGAAGTGATGTAGATAAGTTGACTGATCTTAGACAGACACACTCGCGACTCCTGGTTTTCTTTCCTGCTTTCTTTTTCCAGGATGGCGTTAGATTTACGAAAGCAGAGTAGAGTCATTTTCATGGTTTTCAGCTCTCTCGAGCGCCATGACTAAATAATCAGAGATAAACATAAAATAAAATAAATCTCTGATACCTAAATAAAATTGATTAATTTAGAATATTAAAATTAATTGTCAGAAATAAATCAATACTATTCTTTCTGGCATTCCAATCTTTTATTATATTCGTAGTTTGATAATAATATTAGTTCAATAATAGAGTTTCTTTGTTCTCAAGTACTAGTTTAATGGAATTTCCTTCTCATCTCATATCTAATATTTTCTTATGCAATTAAATCAATATTTTATACCTAGCTTTATTGAAGCTAATTTATGTAATACAAAAATATTCTAAATAAATTCCACATAAAACAGAGAAACTCTAGAATCTCTATTTCTATATAGCTCTCGAGACATTAGTTAGGTACTTCATTTCATTCTGAGTTTAGTAACATACTTTCAGGATCATAGAAATTCAAAATAGGTAAAACATAGGGTTTTCGTTTTGAACTTAGGTAATCTATTAGACAGGTAATTCGAATCACCTTTACCTAGGGTTTATGCGGTCTATAACGCAGGGTCTATCACAAGACGACCACTGGCCAAACTAACGTATAAATATGTAAATAAATTAGATAAATAAATTAGGAATCACATTGCAGAGTACTAGTATCAAAATGTAGACTGTCTTTTATCAAGCAGATGGCGTTAGGAGTATAATTCTACCTTGAACCTACGAGGTTCATAGTAAAGTTTTTTGTATTTCTTGATATTTATCATTACGAAATGTAATCTGAAATCTTATTGAATGTCTGTAACGATATTTAATGCATTCTTAATATTTTAGGATATTTCTTTCATGAGGTTCAATTTATAATTTGTTCACAATCAGGTGGAAACAGGACGCATAGCTAGTTTGACATAAAGCTAGGACTCATTGAAAGCAAATCAAGGTTCTATAATCATTTTCTCTGACATTTTAATTTAGACAGATTTCTTAAAATAGTTTCAACTCTTCTAGGGTTTATAAATGAGGTTAATTAGGCAGGTTAGGCTAGGGAATGTTTACATTTAGGCAGGCTAGGCTAGGTTGTTACACTAGTTATGTCACTTTCCGTATTTGAAACTATGTCCATACCAAGAATCAAGTTAATCTGTTGCTCCGTTGCTGCGTGAAAAAGGAACAAACCAATAAAATAACAAATACTTATACTTTCAGATTTATAATATTAGTAAGGACGGTAAGAATTATACTTTAATAGTCATCTGTGTAGGCATGCCGTGCGGTCTGCTCAAGCTGTGGCAGCGTTGTGGGTTCAAATCCCGGTCCCGTTCTAATGAGTCTTTTGGAACTTGTACGCGGATTTTTACACCACTGACTTTTCGGGAAAGAAAACAATAAGAGAAACTCTGCATTTGATTTAATGTTATTTTAGAGATAAATGACCATCATAATATATATCTGAAATGATAATGATGAACAAAGCACATACGCCAAATAACAAATAGAAAAGTTTCCTCTTATGCTTTTAGACATTTTCCAAAATACATTATCATTCTCATTTCAGTCCAATAACTTCACGAACATTTTAGAACATTTTAGAACTTCAGGAAGGAAAGTGAGATAAAAGCCCAATTCCTAAATACGGCCTTATCAAATGTCCTTGCCTTAGTACAATATCTACAGAAACCCTTTTATGCTTCTCCACATGTTATAAAGCCGATGTGGATTTCATTAACTCGTAAAGAAATTAAATAAGGACGTTATATTGGATGTTCAAACTGACAAATATCTTTGTATCAAGTTACTACAAACTACACACGTCATCTCGACTAGAAACCTTCAAAGCGATAATAACCAAGTATTTTCTGGGTAATAGTGCAACACCCTTGTCCACAGCTGTTTAAGATCAGGCAGTAAGTGGTCAAACGTGAACTTAAATCGAACAGAAAACAAAATTGGTTGTCTGCTAAGTCGGTTTACGGACGACAATTTGATGTGATAACGTCATCAGAAAACATTGTTAAATCAACAACTGAAACAAGCCGAACTTATAGGCCGATCGTGCCTCTCTATCGCTTGTTCCGCACTCTTGCTTGCACGCTTGGCTCAGATGGAACGTGACACATTTTCGCGCGTGCAGCCGGCGTTCATTGATTCATAAGACGTTATCACGTCAAAATATCAAAAGAAACATCAAAATCCATTTTAAACTGCCGGAATAATTGCGTAACCGGCTCATAACAAATATACATAAAAAATCAACATAGGTACAGTCGAATTAAGAACCTCTTTTTAGGGTTCCGTACCCAAAGGGAAAAACGACTATTACTAAGACTTTGATGTCCGTCTGTCCGTCTGTCTGTCTGTCTGTCTGTCTGTCTGTCTGTCACCGGGCTGTATCTCATGAACCATGTGACCAATGATGTGAAAATTTCAGCTGCCTAGCTATCAAGCTAGGCAGCTGAAATTTTCACAGATGATGTATTTCTGTTGCCGCTATAACAACAAATACTAAAAACAAAGTAAATAATGGCATCAGGTAGATGATTGAAACTTTCACAGAATATTTAGTTATATATCCACTTTAATAATAAATAATAAAATTAAAAAAAAATTAAGAGGGGCTCCCATACAGTACGGAACCCTCCGTGCGCGAGTCCGACTCGTACTTGGCCGATTATTTGAAGTCGTTTGACAATACGCCAATCACTGATCTATTATCGCAAAAAGTAAGGGTAAAAGACGAAAACATGTTACGTAATATAATTGTGTGGTAGCTTGCTACGCAGGAAAATGTCTACGTAACGTTGTCGTAGCAGTTTCGTAGACCCTCGACAAAGTCTACGTCAGTAAAAAAAAACACATTATTTGAAGTAGAGAGCAGAAAACTTTAACATTTATTTCTACGATGAAATGCTTATTTTTATTTCGTAGTCTAGTGGTAAAAATAATTGGAAAGAAGTAGCTAAAAGTGTTTTCCATTACGTCAGACGTTATTTCAATATTGTGCCACAATATTAGCTATAGTATATATCATACAAAAGCCAAAATACAGCTCTGAAACTTTGTAAAACCGAGATTTTAGGTAAGTAGAAGTAGTTTTACCATTAAACGATTGGGTCATGGATTAGGAATCTACCACGTTAGCCTACCGGTTGCAGTTTAGTGGATTTAATTACGTTTTAGGGTTCCGTACCTAAAGGGTAAAAACGGGACCCTATTACTAAGACCCCGGTGTCCCTCTGTCTGTCTTTCTCCAAGCTGTATCTCATGAACTGTAATAGCTAGAGAGTTGAAATTTTCACAGATTATGTATTTCGATTGCCGCTATCAACAAATACTAAAAACAGAATAATATAAATATTTAAGGGGGGCTCCCATACAACACACGTGATTTTTTTGCCGAGGGGCTATCATACGGTACGGAACCCTTCATGCGCGAGTCCTAGTCGTACTTGGCCGATTTTTTAATTTCTACGAATATGTTAGTTTTACTTACCAACAAAGTCAAACACCCTCCCTCGGCGCCAGTTACAAGATAAATAATCCAAAAAGCCATTTTAAGCAAATTCAATCATTTGTTCAAATAGCAAGTGAACTATTCGTTTTCGCCGTCACGCGAACTGCCATCATTAAGATTCCATTAGAATAGGGAATTTACGAGGACATTACAAAGTAAGGGCGCCTGTGTGCGAAGGACTTTTGTGCTGAACCACCTTATTAATAGACGAACAGTTACTTTAGAGTATGTAGTTATTCCGTCTATTGTCTTGGACGAGTGAATTCAAAATGTCAAAGGTAAAAAGATACAAAAGACTGATTAATTATTTTATCTACACTATTGTTGTAACATTCTACTTATGTTTCCAATACTTGACTTATAAATTATATATATATACTTTAAATATACGCTATAACAGTAGTCATTAAAGTATATATATATATTATACTGCAGACAACAAAACACTCAACTTAAGCAATTTCACATGATGTTATAATATCCACATCGATATCGTAAAATCTCATTATAACATCGCGCGCTCGCTCCTTGCCCAATTGGCCAATTTGATGGCGCCAAGTTCACTGTGACAATACACGTACGCGTGAATTTAATGTTTCGCAATATGTTTATTTTTTATTTTTATTAGTGAAGATAAAGTAGTGCATGCAACTGCTTATAACACGGCTTCATTATATGACAGTTGCATAAACTACTATTAAAGTAACACTGGGTTTATTAATAAGGTGACTAGAGGCAGTGAAATATGAATAGACTTCAATACAGTACTTACGAGTACAATCAAATACTAATATTTTACTATCAACGCTATAAATTGGTAAAATATAAACACTTCAACTAATTTGGCATGAGCGCCAGAGTGTGGCCTAGCTTATTTGGTAAAGGGCCGAGATGGATAACTGAGAATGCAGGTCCAAATCCTGCAGCTACGATAATTTTTGAATTACTTATCGCAAAAAAACTCATATCGACAGTATTTAAATATCTATTTTCGCATTACACATGAATTAAATCTGTTTTAACCGACTTCCAAAAAGGAGGAGGTTCTATGTTCATCTGTATGTATTTTTTTGTGTTTGTTCATCGATGATTTCGCCAATTGTGAACCGAAACGAGAAACTCTTCTTTAGTTCGAAAGGGTGTACTCCCGAGGTAATCCTATTTAAATTTTAAACAATCAACAATTCGAGCGAAATATTCGATTTTGTACACGATGGAAGGCGGTTTTGCCATTTTTTTTGCATAAAATAATTATTACTCTTACGTGTAACACACGTAATGGCTTTAAAATACAAAAAAAACACTTTCGTTAAATCAACAATAATGTGATTGCATTTGAAAATGTTACATCGACAGCATTTGAAAATGTTACATCGATCCGAGCAAAATATTCGCGAACTCTGTATACGGTTGAAGTCGGTCATGATATTTTTTGCAAAAAATAATTATTAAGCACATCTTTGATTAAAATGGCATGTGATAATACGCTACACTCATACATGCGCGAGCCTTTATCGACGAACTTGGTCCTTCCAACTCGACTTACAAATTAATTCCCGTCTCATTCCTTCTTATGGAGTTTTTATAGCTACAAAAACAACAAAAGTCCGACGTCTGCGTTACATCATAACCATGAAAATGTTTTCTCTAGATAAATATTTGTTTGAAATATCAAGGTCGGTTGCTTGACAAAACTTTCCGGAATTCCATTGCTTTTCTCCCGCAGTTAGGTATAATGGCATTTATATATACTTTATAGCTACCTTTACCGTTTTTTACATAAATATATGTGGTAACTTGTCGTGCTGAAGGTTAAATAAGTTACCTACAGCTTTCTTTCTTGGTTGGACAACTTTAACTTTCCTTAACTTGGCACGTAACGTAACTTAAAAGACGATATAGAATCGTGCCTCTAGCTTAGATCACGTTTTTTATGCAGCGAGGACAAAAAATATTTATAAAATTCGTAAATAAGTTGGTATAGACCGGATGGCTAGCCCTGGTGCCGGAGAATAGGCATAATTACTGGGTAAAAAAATCAGTCCGTGAATTGGATTATCAAAAAATATTGGACACGTATTTTTTCTTTTGTCAATCAAACAACAAATGACAAAGATAAACCTTGTCAAAGTTTGGTAGTAGGGGTCGTGACGTCACCTCTCTTATAGAAGTCTATACATATGTATGGCACTTGTGAGGTCACGCGGAATAATAACAGGTAATCTTCATCATTTTTTGTTTAATTGACGAAAGAAAAAAATAGGTGTCTAATACTTTTTCATAGTCTATCTGTCATCGTGCCTATTCAATCAACCTGAAGGCATATGACAGAGTTAAACGATTAAAACAATCGGGGCTCACTATTTCACGAGTCCACGAGGCTACGGCAACGTTTAGTTGTAAATGCCACCCGCGGTAACCCATCCGAAGACTGACCGTACCGAACGTTGCTTAACTTCGGTGATCGCTAAGAATTAGAATCGTTTCTTGATGTATTGAGCTTAATACTAAAACTAAATATACAACAGTTTGTATAATAATAAGTAGTACGCCAAAATAGACCTCGTTATTTCACAATACATAATCGAAAAATTTAACAAAAAAGGTAAAGTAATTTTTTTTTTTTAAATAAAAATAAATAAATAACAATATTAAATATTATAATTCAACAATAAGATTGCAATTAAATGCTGTAGAGAGGCAATCGAATACAAAATTAAATAATGTCAGAAAAATATAAAATGTCAATGTCTCTACAATGTTAATATCATTGATTATAGAAGCCTACTTCTATAATTTGTCTTATATATCAATTAAAATGTCATAAATTTTTGTCAATACATAATTACAAGATTAAATTAAAAAAATAATTAAGTACAATTAAATAACAAAATTTCTCAAAAAACTAGTCAAACTATGATCGCTTCGCCAGGATCAGATTCATAAAACCTAATTCATATTTAGGATTTAATTTGATGAACCAAAAAACTAGCTGTTTTAAATTATTCTATTTATTGCTACTTAACAAGCAGCACCAAATAAGTCAAAATTGCTGGTAAAAAGTAATCAATATTTCTATCAATTTTTTTTCCTAATAACTAAGTATTGTATGTTGCGTCAATCGGTTTCAATGCAACAACACCCATTATAAGACCGAGCAATATAAAACGTTCAATTTTCTGACTTTCAACTGTAGTCACCGTCACAAGTAAGAAACATGAAGTTAAAGTTTCCGACACACATTTCTTGTATTTTTAGATGCAGTAGCAATGTAGAGACCGACAAACTTCTCAATACAGCTCAAAAAATACTTGAACTAACCATTTTCTAGCAAAAGCTGTTAAGTTTTGCGTAGAAAATGTATTTATGACTCCCTGATTGAGCTTTTAAAGATACATTAGGTTGATGTTTCTTGCCTTGAATAGGCTAACATCGATATTTTTATGTCATAGTTCGTGACGTGATCTCAGGTTTTTGTGTTTTTGGGACAGACAGTGAGAGGCAAATTTATATTTAATCTTTTTAATAAGGTTGCGTTTGATCGTCAGCAAGTAGGTACATGATCAGAGCAAGGATATTATTGCGTCATTGATCAACGTTTAAAATACGTTCATATTTTGGATTATAATTAATATTAACTTTTATATTTATAGACACTATTTTAAAAGTAAATGTCCAAACCCTTCGCTAAAGATATTTCCCAAATTTCTGGAGCAAAACAACTAAAACAACAAAGTCGACAGCAACGGAAGTGATTTAGACTTAAAGCTGCGTCCACCGACCCCTGCCACAGTATACACAACAGTCAGTCCCTAGATAGAACAGATAGGGCCACGATGTTTTCAAACGGTCACATTCGCGTTACTTGCCCGAAAATGTTTCCTCGAAAAATAATAAGAAATAACACGTTCACTAACACATAAATGTAGAGTTCACCAGAGGAGCTACAATCACATTTTCCGAGAGAAACTGAAAGGTAGAGTTCTGAAATTATTAGTTCTCCCATTTGGCCACCGGTACATGTTCGGCGCTGCATGGGTTCAATCTTCGAAAATGTTTTCTGCACGACATAGATAGATGTTCTGAGATTTCACGGCGGTTACTGAACTCTGGTTGTTTTCGTATACGAATATTATTTTGAATGAGAGGTGTGAGCCAATTTATTGTTGCGGATAATATTATACATTTATTTATTTACGAAGCGCTTCCTGGTTTGTTGAATGACTAAAATCTACATAGTTTTAAAAAAATAGTTAAAATTGTTTTTTTTTTATCTTAAAACTTTTGTGTTATTTATAACCATTTATTACTATGGGACCGACTGTGGAGTTGCGACAAAAACAACGGTTCTATACATTTGGCCGATGAAGTTTTCGTTTAGAACTTTTTTGTGATTTCGAGCTTTTAAATTAATGTTATTAGGTAAGTTAAAAAGGGTGGCATTTCTAGATTTATTTATGTGACAAAATTACGTATGCTGGCTTAGCTAGTATATAAGATCATTCGGATCACTCCTATTTGGCTTTTTCCGTAATCCCACTTAATACTTCTCAGAACAAAAATAACTGAACAAAGAACAATTCTTGAGGATGGTTAAATTTTATGTATTCCAACTAGGTGAGTTTTAATGTTAGAAAATGAAAAAAGTGCATAAGAGATTGGTCTGAGCATTACAGTGATGGCATTTTACCTGCCATGATCCAGAAAGCGATTCTCTATAGGTATAAAAGACGACAGAAAAATAAGTTTTACCTTTGATTAGAAAACGTACATGGTACATGCATTTGCTTATTAGTCTGTAAAGCGCAAAAAGTCGTTGAGATTAAATTGAAATAGTAATTATCGTATTTTGATGTAATACGATAGATATATATATAATTTATATCACTACATAGTATAAAACAGAGTCGCTTCCCGCTGTCTGTCCCTGTGTATGCTTATTTCTTTAAAACTACGCAACAGATATTGATATATTTTTTTAATAGATAGAGTGATTTAAGTGAAAGAGTTATATTCATAATACACATGTGTAAAGCCAGTTTGCTAGTTTATTTATAATGTGATTTGCATTCATCGACCGTTCGGCGTTTTATGATTCATAGCGTTATTTCTTGGAGATCATTAAAAAGTTGCGTAACTTTTGCCCATTATATCACAAAAAGAGATATCCAGGCTATCTCACAAAAGGATTTTCTTGGGCATTGATAGACTTCGAGCCATACTTCAATGCTATATCTTACTACTGAGTATTGCTAGTATTCTGTTTAGGTGTTTTGCTGAAAAGCTGCTGGCTGGATTCAACGGACCGCCCCTGTTCGACGCACAAAATAAAACAGCGGTTTCAATGTTTTCTCTTTGTTTATATTAAATAAATAAATAAATAGTTCTTTATTTCAAAAACATTTCAATAAATAACATTTTCATCAACTAATTAGCTAGAATATGATAAAAATAATTTATTTATCTGTTGCCGAACTAGGCCAGTGGCTTGTGTTTAGGCTTACAGCGCCCTCTTTTATTGTATTTACTTCTAGCATAAAAAATAATTTTGAATTTAAATTACAAATGAAATATAGATCGTGCTTTTATAAATTAATTCAAATATTAATACATACAGAATTTTGTATTTTAAACAAAACTCTCATGTAGAGTCGAATATTGAAACGGTATAACCACAGAGAAAACTTTAAAACCGCGGTTTTATTTTGTACGTCGATCAGGAGCTTTACTAATGTTATAAATACGAAAATGTGTTTGTTAATTTATTGGTTTGTTCCTCTTTCACGCAGCAATGGAGCCACGGATTGACTTCATTTTTGGCATGGTCATAGTTTTAAAGATGGAACGTGACGTAGGCTACTTTTATTCCAGAAAAATAAAATGTTCCCATGGGATAGCACAAAAATTAAACGCGGGAGAAGCCGCGGGCAAAAGCTAGTTTTAAATATTTCCTCCAATTTCTCTATCCCACCTTTAGGTTTTGAGATCCCAGGTATAATTTACTAAGCTTACTTAGCGTTTATATAATCTTTTCGGTTCAGGAAGTGACTTCGCTGGTGAGTCAGGCGTTTAGCATAAGCCTAGATAAAGATAAGCCACAGTAAACATAAATTAGTAGGTTATGTTCCTGCAAATGACGGCAGTAAAGTTTTGTAGATAAGCCGGCAGTTTTGGTACCTTGGTTTGTTTTTCGAGCTTAGTTTCTAAGCGATAAGTTATGTTTACTACGCATGTTCTGTTTTAACTTAATGTCGGTTTAATTTTATTAAATTAAATAATCCGTATTATATACCACAATAACTACAGCTTTATTATAAATCACGTCTCGGATTAAATAAATAAGTTTTGATATTCATATTTGCAAATTCGCTTCCGGGTTATAATTTAATTCATTTTCCATTCGATTAATTCAGGAAAAATAACTAAGTCTACGGGCTACTAAGCTAAAATGAAATTACCTACACAATGTCATATCACAGATAGTGACATAGATGCACACTCTAATGGACCGGCCACACATTCGCCCTACGGCGAAGTTATCGTCACTGGGGCTCATTCATCTAATTCAAACGGTAGTAATTGGTTGTTCACGATTTGAACTACTACCTGAAGCTGGGCACATACGCTGCGATGATCGCATCTATTCATCAGATCAGTCCAGCGAGGTCCTAATATAGTTACATTGCCGGTAGGTAGTTATTGAGGAATCAAAATGACACCCCTATTTTAATCGAAAAAATTGATTTAACAAAAAAATTATTGGCATCAAAGTTGTAGAAAATCAAATTTTAAACAACTTTTGTTCCTATAACTTCTGCTGAAAAATTGAAATAACACAAGTTATTGAAGAAATGAAATGGCACAACCGGCTATTTGAAATAAATATCGATCCTACAAAAAGTTAATGGGAACTAAAGTTGTAGAAAATCAAATTTCAAACAACTTTTGTTCCTATAACTTCTGCTGGAAAATTGAAATAACACAAGTTATTGAAGAAATGAAATGGCACAACCGGCTATTTGAAATAAATATCGATCCTACAAAAAGTTAATGGGAACTAAAGTTGTAGAAAATCAAATTTCAAACAACTTTTTTTCCCATAACTTCTGCTGGAAAATTGAAATAACACAAGTTATTGAAGAAATGAAATGGCACAACCGGCTATTTGAAAAAAATATCGATCCTACAAAAAGTTAATGGGAACTAAAGTTGTAGAAAATCAAATTTCAAACAACTTTTGTTCCTATAACTTCTGCTGAAAAATTGAAATAACACAAGTTATTGAAGAAACAAAATGGTACAACCAACTATTTAAAAAAAATATCGATCCTTCAAAAAGTTGATGGGAATCAAAGTTGTAGAAAATCAAATTTTAAACAACTTTTGTTCCCATAACTTCTGCTGTAAAATTGAAATAATACAAGTTATTGAAGAAATGAAATGGTACAACCAACTATTTAAAAAATTAACGATCCTGCAAAAAGTTTATGGGAATCAAAGTTGTAGAAAATCAAATTTTAAGCAACTTTTATTCCGATAATTTCTGCTGAAAAATTGAAATAACACAAGTTATTGAAGAAACAAAATGGTACAACTAACTATTTAAAAAAAGATCGACCCTACAAAAAGTTGATGGGAACAAAAGTTGTAGAAAATCAAATTTCAAACAACTTTTTTTCCCATAACTTCTGCTGGAAAATTGAAATAACACAAGTTATTGAAGAAATGAAATGGCACAACCGGCTGTTTGAAAAAAATATCGATCCTACAAAAAGTTAATGGGAACTAAAGTTGTAGAAAATCAAATTTCAAACAACTTTTGTTCCTATAACTTCTGCTGAAAAATTGAAATAACACAAGTTATTGAAGAAACAAAATGGTACAACCAACTATTTAAAAAAAATATCGATCCTTCAAAAAGTTGATGGGAATCAAAGTTGTAGAAAATCAAATTTTAAACAACTTTTGTTCCCATAACTTCTGCTGTAAAATTGAAATAATACAAGTTATTGAAGAAATGAAATGGTACAACCAACTATTTAAAAAATTAACGATCCTGCAAAAAGTTTATGGGAATCAAAGTTGTAGAAAATCAAATTTTAAGCAACTTTTATTCCGATAATTTCTGCTGAAAAATTGAAATAACACAAGTTATTGAAGAAACAAAATGGTACAACTAACTATTTAAAAAAAGATCGACCCTACAAAAAGTTGATAGGAACAAAAGTTGTTTGAAATTTGATTTTCTACAACTTTGATTCCCATCAACTTTTTGTAGGATCGATATTTTTTTAAATAGTTGGTTGTACCATTTCATTTCTTCAATAACTTGTGTTATTTCAATTTTTCAGCAGAAGTTATAGGAACAAAAGTTGTTTAAAATTTGATTTTCTACAACTTTGATGCCAATTTTTTTTTGTTAAATCAATATTTTTCGATTAAAATAGGGGTGTCATTTTGATTCCTCAATAACTACCTACTGGCAATGCAACTATATTAGGACCTCGCTGGACTGATCTGATGAATAGATGCGATCATCGCAGCGTGTGTGCCCAGCTTCAGGTAGTAGTTCAATTCGTGAACAACCAATTACTACCGTTTGAATTAGATGAATGAGCCCCCAGTGACGAAAACTTCGCCGTAGGGCGATAATGTGGCCACGCCAATACACGTTAAACATATAACATCTAAATATTTGGGTTGGGGGAAAAATTGTGATAATTTAAATAAATTCAAATTAATGTCGGTTAACTCCCAATGACCCCCAAAAAGCCCCCACTGGAGGACATTAGGACAAAGTATACTAAGCGCTACACAAATCGGCGGATGGGAAGTTAGCCAATGATTCGCTAATTATTGCGCATGTGTGCACAATCCCGACACAAGTGGTGATGTGTTGAGCAAGGGTGTAGAGAGCGCGCAGGAGGCATGAGATTGGCGGACGGGTGTGCCCTGGCGTCTCGTTTTTCTGGATCCCGCGTATACCTATATTTCAGCTTTTGCGCAGCGCTCTGCGCATAACTTCCCATCCCCCGAGTTCTGTGGCGTTTAGTATATAATTTTTGGTGCCAGCGGCCTCCATTTATTTCATAATTGACGTAAAAAAGATTACTCCAAACGAAATTTCATCATTCATTCAATATTTTTTAATGGCCCAACGGCACAAATAATAATACTTTGTCCTAACGTCATCTAGTGGTGGCAGTATTAATGGGGGCCGTTGGGAATGAACTGTACATTCAGACCAATTATATATACTAATTCAAGATTGAAACTTGTATCCGCTAGAGTAAATTAATAAGATACTACTTCGCCCGCTGTCATTTCTGCACTATGCTCCAGTTTAGCATTGCAAATCGCTACAAAATACGAAAAATACAACTAGATTAGAAGTGGGACAAGGACGCACGCTTCCGCGCGATTCAATATTCAATACATGCAACGCTGTACGGTTTCACGTAAGTATTTCTACTATGTAAGTGGGAGAACAAGAACCGGCACAAAAGACTGACTTGAGTAGTAGAGAATGTAATACAGCGTGAGAAAATAAAATTTTATCTCAATGGAATAATATAATAATTTGATTACGATCTGTGTAGATTAGTCAATATCAATGGATTAAAAAAAAATATACATGTTCTGAGCTTAAGATATAGGGTCACCAAAAGAACTCAGCGGGGCAATTCTGTCAACCGATCTCGTTACTAAGGTGACACGTTCTTGAACATGTCTCGTTTTTCTGTTTTGAGCTGTCGGAACTGTCAGAAAAACGAGAGAGGTTCAAGAACGTATCACTTCCGTAAAGAGATCGGCTAACAGAATTGCCCCCCAGATAACATTTTAGTACAATTTTCGTAGCATTTCTAACACAACAAGACAAACAACAACAAGAGATTGGTTGATACGCCGTAACTCTCGTAGCAATAAACGTAGCACATCTACAGATATTCTACGATATTCGTAGCAAAGCTACGCCGTTAATTTAACACTATTTGTGATCAAATACATAAGTTGCGACGATTTCCATCTTGTGCTAGATATGTACATGGAGTTATTCTTTCGAGAAAAGTCAGCAGTTTCGATATATTTATTGTTTTCCGAATTCCGGTTAAAAGCAGTTCGTTACGAAATGGTCTGAATCACCACCTTTTTGGCTTAGTCCCACTGTTTGAATAACTATGTATGTACCATGCTACAATTACGTTTCCAAACGCTTCACGGCGTATTCTAGAGCTATCCCTCCAAAAAATATATTTATTCTTATGCATAAGAGGGAAGTGAAGAAAAATCCAA
The DNA here is from genome assembly GCA_964007245.1 of Hypomecis atomaria. Taxonomy (NCBI): domain Eukaryota; kingdom Metazoa; phylum Arthropoda; class Insecta; order Lepidoptera; family Geometridae; genus Hypomecis; species Hypomecis atomaria. The sequence continues at coordinate 16,940,444 of OZ023291.1, forward strand.
TTCTATCTTATAAAAGTATGCGCCCTTTTATTCTCGTTCTGCGATGTCCTTTGCAATGACCACCAGCAATTTTCATAGTATGAGTAGATAGTGAATAAGTACCTAAGGTTAATCGTTATTGCTTTAGAAGCGTCGACACGCAACGTATTAACTTATCACGACGTACTAAAACGATCGGAATAATATTATACAGGTAAAAGTTCGTATAGGCCGGGTGGCTAGCCCTGTTGTCAGAGTTTTAAGATAGCCGCCTGAAAGCCTCTGATATTAAAATGAAAAACAACCGGATCCTACAATATAGCGCAGGTATCATTGACCCTGGCAGCGCTCAGTTGTCAATGCGTCCCGCGGTCACCCAGCCGAAAGCTGACCGTGCCGACCGTTGCTTAACTTCCGTGATCGCGATCTAGTCAAACCACGCTATGAGCGAACTTTAGAAAATAAGGCATCATCACTACATAGTATAAAACAAAGTCGCTTCCCTTAACTTGCCAGATTTGATAACAGACCGACAGACAGACAACGGGACAGGTGAAACTAAATAAAAGCTTGTAAAACGCTTTCCCTGGATGGGAATCGAACCAATGCCTCTTGACACACGTGTCGCAGTTATCAGCCACCGGGCCACCGGGTGCAGTTTGTAGTTTCCACAACAAAAACTAGTGTATTTTCCGTTTACGAATATAATCTTTACTTAACCCCTCAGGTACGCATGGGATCTATAATATTTGATAGTACGATTCGCCTTGGAGTTGATCTTGACCTGGTTCACTGCGCTTTCGCTTCGGTCCGATTCCAATACCTTCATTGGAACGCCTGCGATGTGCATCGAAAGTGATCCAAGATCTGACCCAGTGATCCCCTCATTTTAATCTTTAAACATTTGATTTGAGCACATTATACACGTAACATTAGATTTATAAGATTAATGATTGTGACTTGATTAAGTTTAACGTAAGTAATGTACCCGTGATTTACCTGTAGCATCGTCATTATGAAACATTCCATACAGATTTAAGCTACACTGCTGGATGAACCGTTTTTTGACGTGACTACGTCTTATAATTCGATAGAGCCGGCTGCCACGCACGAAAAAACATGACTCATGCGGCGTTACCTCGCTCTGAGGCGTTCCATGTAAGGCTTGAAGTGCAAGCGAGAGCGCGGAACGAGCGAGACAAAGAAGCACAATCGGCCTTTGCGTTCGGCAGCGTTCGACATACGTTGTCACGTTCAACTATCGTCAGTAAAACGACATTACAGACAACCAATTTTTTTAATGCGAATATGTCCATTGCACGCTTGACCAGCAACTTGCCTGGTAAGCGATGCCGACATCGAAGATGAAGAACGCAGACTTGCTAGAAGATATCTTCATTTACTCTGACTTTGAATTTAATTTTTGACCGACGAACCAAACCGGAGGAGGTACTCAATTCGACGTGTATATAATTTTTTTTATGTGTAACAACGCATAGCTTTTTTCGTAGTTGTCCGATGTCAATAATTCTTTTTTTCATTGAAAAGAGTATACTTTTAAATTGGTCCCATTAAAATTTTATTGAAATTGGCTGAGCCATTTTTGATAAATCAACAATAATGTGAAAAATTTAACATCGATCCGTGCGAAATATTCGCGAATTCTGTACACGGGTAAAGTCGGCCATGCTATTTTTTTGCGAAAAATAATTATTCTTTTTATGTTTGATAGGTTAACGTTTTCTATTATTTTGATCAAGTTATAGTAAGAATGCAATGAAAACTGACTCTGAAGTAAATCTGACGCAAACATTTTGTAAGTAGGTATATTGTGCGGATCAAATCTTGCAATTTAAACATTTATTTAGCAACGCTATAACTAAGCAGATACTCAAATTTTGCTGTGAATACCCCAAACTAGTGTATTTTTATGTATCCCCGTGATACGGATACAGGAAAAAGGTTTTGTAGAGAGGGATACGAAAAAGCTTGTTTTAATACGTTTTTTCATTCTTCGATGAATACTAATGGTAGCATTTTTTAAATGTAACCCCAATGGCAGCTTGTAATTTAACTAAACTAACCAACCACTTATCTATCATAGCTACGCATAGGTTTTGGGTTTGTCTCTGAACCTAACTAACCTTACTACACTATTCCATTTTAGTAATAGCATGCAGCTTATTGCTTTTGTGAGTAGCAACAAAAGGTATAGACGAAACCGGATGTTGGAAAATGGTGTTGTGGCAGGCGTATTCGGCTAATATCCACTGAAACTGGGGCAGGGCGGATACACGGAAAGTGGACTTACTACCCCCATTCACGTATGATAAACTGCTGTTTTGAAGGCTTGTCACTGCTTGTTTTGTTCCGAACTCCGTTCAAATTTTTAGGAAATGCGTATTCTTGTTCTAGAGATATTATTTACGCAATAAATAAACAAATATTCGGAACATCTTATACACGGTCTCTGACCCCAAACTAAGCATGTGATATGGCTGCAAGAGACTGATTTACTATTTATACATATTTTAAAAACATACTTATATAGATAGTACCTAAATAACACCCAGACACAGAGCAAACACCTATGTTCATCACATAAATGCTTGCCCTGGGTAGGCATCGAACCCACGCCTCTTTGACCCAGAAGTCAAGTTCACTAACCACTGAGCCACCAAGGCAGTCTATAGTTTCTTAAATAAACGAGCAAAGGCGAAAATCTCCGTTTTAACACGGCGATTTTGCTTTCGTCTGTCTGGTTTTCCCCTACAGGTCGCATTTTTCAACTTGGTACACAGCTACACCTATATTAATAGATTTTTTTGTCGTCGGCGATTTTTGATTGTTGTTTTATCAATAATTATTATTTTTCGCAAAAAATAGCATGACCGACTTCACCCGTGTACAGAATTCGCCAATATTTCGCACGGATCGCTGTTACATTTTTCACATTATAGTTAATTTATCAAAAACGGTCCAGCCGATTTCAATAAAATTTTAATGGGACCAATTTCGAAGTATACTCCTTCCAATACAAAAGAATTATTGAAATCAGACTACTACGAAAAAAGTTATGGGTCGAATTGTGTACCTCCTGCGGTTTGGTTCGTCGGTCAAAAAATAGGGATATTTGCTGTAGCGGTATTTAACAGCCGATTTCAAGAATACCTATTTAGTATCTAAATTCCAACAAGATTTACGAGTATGAACCAAATCGGTCAAGAGTGAGTTGAGATAGGCATAAGAAGATTCAGCCTTCAGCTGAATTAAAGATGTATCGCGAGACCTGCAGCTCGGAGAACTACTAGTATTTATGACAAGAGGCAAATAAATTGACGGGCCTCTTGATGGTAAGAAGCTCAGAGTAACTAGTTAAACTAGTCCAATTGCTGGTTATGTAGTAGTAGTTATGTAGTTTTAGATTATATAAGTCTTGTATTTAGTGGTAGTTAATAAAGGCACTTACCCTATAGAAAAAAAAGAGGAAGTAACTAGAAGGGAACGGTCTCACGTCTAAATGGATGAGGTCTGATTTTACGATTAGAAACAGTAATTCAAGGCACATCTACAATAGTGGGACTAACAAACAACTGAGAATTAGACACTTTGTGAAATTTTTAATCAAATAATTATTTTTCGCAAAAATGGCAAAACCGCCTTCCATCGCGTACAAAATTCGAATATTTCGCTCGAATTGGTTACATTATTGTTGATTTTTCAGATACGGTTCAGTCGATTTGTGTAAAATTTAAATGGGACGACTGTATTTTTATTTTCTAAATTTTTGATGTTTTATTGTTTACATTTTAATTAAAAAAAAAATATTGTAAGTTTAATATTATTGTCTTACATTGTAATAATATTGTTTACTAGTTGAATTTAAAAAGAGAACTAACTTATATTTGTCAAAATTTGCTAAATGTAAATTAACTTTTTTCTTTATTTTTCATTAATTTTTAGTAACTATCATTTAACGTTAATTTTTTTATTTTTCTACATTATTTTGGGAGAAGCCTTTGGCACCCGAAACACAGTTTAGACTAGTTCGGTGTCAAAGGATTCATGATAAATTTGTGACAATGTTTTCAGATGAATAAATAAATTTGAATTTGAATTTGAATTTTGACTTCGGGAGTATACCCTTTCGAACTAAAAAATAATTTTTCGATTGGCGGAATTATCGATGAACATACACATAAAAAAATACAGACGATCATAGAACCTCCTCGTTTTTGAAAGTCGGTTAAAAACCCAAGAAATTGTGTGAATCTAATCTGTGCGTAACTCATGCGTCTATAAAATAATTGGAAATGGCCAAAATAGTTAAAGGTTAGATATTTTACATGATCAAACGCTACCATAGATACATGACTACATGTTCAACATGAGACGCTCTTTCAATCAGTAATGAAGAAAACGTACGAGTAGGTATTAGATATTACATGAAATACCTGAAAATGCGTATTGAATTCTTACGTCGAGGGTTGGAAAGTTGTTCGGAGCTCGCTTAATATTTTAAAAGCTTACAATCGTATATTACAGGCGTAGTTCAATGCGTCTTTGAATGTGTACTTAAAATTCAATTTATGACAGACTAATACGATTTCAGAAATTCAGTAATTGAGTGAACGCTACGAGTATTGCTAGAACCCTATTATCGATAATCTAGAAACTGAATACCTTAAAGTATGTGTTAGTTTAACAGAATAGTGCGAAATTTCTTTTTTGCTTTAAACTCATTCTAAACTATTTTAGTGTAAGTACCTACCTATTTGTAATTTGGAACTGACATACATATAATAATTATTTTTCGCCTTTCATCGTGTACAAATTTCGAATATTTTGCACGAATTGTTTACATTACTGTTGATTTTTCCAATACGGCTCAGTCGATTTCTGTAAAATGTAAATAGGACCACCTCGGGAGTTTATCCTTTTGAACCAAAAAATATTTTTTTGATTCGGTTTACAATTGACGGAATTGTCGCTGAACATAAAAAAATACATTCAGACGAACATAGTAGAACCTCCTCTTTTTTGGCAGTCGGTTAAAAATAGAAAATAAAAAGAAATCCATAAATATTCCATAATCTACGGATACAAGGCTATCCAGATTTGATGTACTAAGTTGAAAGGAGGTGATTCAGGTCATCATTATGACCCCCCCGAGTGGGTTCCCGCCTTGTCGTGGCGGGGGGGCTTAGTAGCCAGGTCTTCCCAGCCTGGTGAACGAAGAGGAACCCGAGGTGGGGCCGGCCTCTCCGGGTCTTGGGCCCAGACAAGCCCGTGCGGAGGCTGGCCAGTAGGTCGGCTTGCCGACTGAGGTGGACTGCGGTGTCGCGCTTGTCGCGATGCCGCGGCCGAGCCCATCGAGGCGGGGGTGGCGACGGGATGGACGGGCGGCGAGAAGGCCGCTGCCTATCCGTCCTGCCAGCGGCCCTAACGGGTGCCGCCAACGTGTTGGCGGAGGCGGTGGGGCTGCAGGGGAAGAGGAGTGTCGGTATCGCGACGGCCGTTCTCCCTATCCTCTGCAGCCGTAGTGGCAGGCGCGGGGCCACTTTAATTGACCCGTTGCATCGGGACCAGGGCTGTCGGATACGGGCGCTGTCTGACGCCCAGTGCTGGTTGGTCCCAGGTGGTGGGTGGCGATGTGTCTGGTGTTCGACACATCGTCATTCTGGCGGGAGCCGAAGCTCCGTGGTGGGGCCCAAGTTGGGCCAGCGCTGTCGGGTGCCGCGGAGGAGTGCGCAAGCGTGCCCGTAGCCCCGACACATAGCGCAGTGGCGGAACACCCAGGGGTTTTGGTGGGTATACTGTCCAATCGGCAGGACTCCCACATAACCACCCGCCTGCCCTCGAGGTGCGGTGGTATCTATAAAAGATTTCCCCTGGTAAAAAAAAAAAAAAAAAAAAAAAATATATATCAGCAATTTCATACATTTTGATGATTCCGAGTTGCAGTTTTGTAATGGAACAGTTTATTCTTTTTCTTTCGATTTTTTGGTTGGACCAATAGTAAAAGTTGTTAATAATGATGGTATTGCTCACCCCTTGAGGACATAGTAAGAACAGAGTAAGCAGATAACCCTGTATAGTAGACACGTTGCTTATAGCGATTCTCTTTCAGGCCTCTACGGTATGGAAAGCAATTACTTGCCATTTTACTAATTTCGTTACATTGACAACACTGCTCTGTCATTGCTAGTACAACTAAAAGTGTTTGATACGAGTACTTTTACTTGCTTTATTTCAAATACTTGCGGCCAAATTTCGCAAGGCAACCCTATTTAAATATATTCTCCTATTCATATAATTACGTAAAAAAATAGTTTGAACCGCGTACGCTGTGAGCGGTTTGGATTCCATCAGTGGACTCGCGTCTACCAAGTAGTCGGTACCTTCTTGGCTGCTGATTTTAATCTTATTGTTAGTTCACCGTAACGCCACGACGGTTCCCTTTTTGCACAAACTCTAGCGTAATATGCATAGAACAGGATGCTACAAAACACTGTACTGTACCGGCCTTTTAATGGTCCACCGCTGAATTTAGGCCTAACCACATCGGGTAAATAAAAACAAACAAAAAATCGGGTAATAAAAACAGTGCTAAGTTATAAAATATTGGTATAATGTTACTAAAGAATATTATCTGTAGTCTGCAGGTATCCATAGTTCTTCAAACATAGAGAGAACTAGGTAAAACATTACAAATAGTTCGTAGAAACAAAGGCGTAATATGCTAGCATGATACTCAGTAATTTGTACACGACTGAGGTTGAATCTAATACGAGTATCTCTAGATTGTGTTGCGATGTATCTACTAACAAAATGTAAATGTGATCGGACTTAGAAAAATATTTGAATTATAGCTCTATTTAGATTTCAAATCAAACATCTGCCCGACAGGACCAGAGAGAGCTGTGCTTGGTGTTTCTCTGCGAGATCGAATCATGAATGAGGAGATCCGTAGAAGAGCCAAAGTTACCGACATAGCCCATCTGATTGGTCGGGGTCGAAAAGTTCTCGAGTGGATACCACCTGCCGGAAAGCGCAGCGAAGGACGTCCACCCACAAGGTGGACGGATGAATCTTTAAGACCGCAGAATCGCGCTGTATGCAAGCCACTACCTATATGCAGCAGTCGACAATCCTATGTCAAATGGATGATGGATGATCTGGCGGACTGGGAATGGAACCCAGAACGCTCCGCTATAAAGAATTAGAATTAGAAAAAGTAGAAGACACATAAACTACCAACTGGAGCAGGACGAATTTTGCACTGAATGTGGAAATGCGAAACGTGAAACGATAAACCTAAACTCAAACAGAATTTTGGTGCCCTTTAAAGCCTGTCTTTTGACAAAAAACACCGGCACTAAAAACTTCTATAACGTTTCACGTTTGGCTTAGTAAAGCAGGTAGCTAAATTGCCTCGCTTGCTGATTTAAATTGCATTCAAATTAGGTCAACCGTCAGTCAAACAGGTCTAAAAGAGTAAACTTTCCGCTCTGACCCATAAACTTTTAATACACGGGTGATATGACTTAAAGCTCACGAATTAGGCCCCTAATAGCTTAAAAAACGATTAAACATAACATACAACCGAAACGTATCGCGTTTAGTTAGAATAATTGGAACAAGGTCGGCGCGACGACGTCTGCAGCGGCCGCGATGTCTTCCTTCTAAAATCGATAGGAGTCAACTATCGCATTGAGACTAAGCATTGGAGCACTAAAGTATTTGTAAATAGAGTTAATTGATAGCTGACCTGTAACGAAGCTGCTTCAGGGAGCTTCAGCGTCGCGTTGTCTGGAGCGCGGTGAGGACGCACAATAATATAGAAGGCCGTTTATTGCCGATGGGCTTTGGAAAGTGACTGGTCGCGGCGCGGCCGTCGGCGGTGCATCTTTGTTCGAACACAAGGGCGTAAAGTTGCGAGTGTAACGTTAGTACGCGCCGTACTTAGGTTTTAGATTTGCTTTTTTATATACCTATATATTTTTATATCACCAACCGCTGTTGCGGAGGATTTTGAGATAAAAAATAGAAAAGCTTTTTTAAAGTTTTGCAGTTAAATAATTATGTTTCGCAAAAACTGGAAAACCGCCTTCAATCATGTACAAAATTCGAATATTTCACTCGAATGTTTACATTATTGTTGATTTATCAAAAACGGCTCAGCCGATTTCTGTAAAACTTCAATGGAATCACCTTGGGAGTATACCCTTTCGAACTAAAAAATAACTTTTCGAATCAGTTCACAATTGGCGAAATGATCGATGAACATACACAAAAAAAATACATACACACGAACATAGAAACTCCTCCTTTTTGGAAGTCAGTTAAGGATGAAATGCAACTAGCATCCTAGATACGAAAGCTGCATTTACCTAGCAGCGTAGAATAAGTTTGGTAGATTTGTTTAGTCTGTACAGTAGTAGAATATTTTGTCTTTCGTTGGTATTACAATGAGAAAATTGCAAAACAAATTAATAATGTTACAGGATATTAAAATAGGTAGGTAAGTCTATAAACCAGTGCTCTAGAATACTCTACATTACTAATTTTGACGACAACAGTCACCATTTTAATTTATTAAGCTTTACTTTGCCATATCTATCAAAAACAAATTTAATTTTATTTGTAATCGTCTGTTTTCTACTTTTCAATCACAAGCCTTAACAAAGACAATACTTACAAATGTTTAAGAACAAAGCTAAGGGCAATTTCAGTTATGAAGAACCACTTGTAAAACTTCTAAAACGTCCGACAAACAAAACTAAAAGTACCTAACCTTCCACTAAGGTGGTTAAATACTGAAGCAAACTCACCGATAGTCCAGGGTTGCATCCCGACGTGACAGAGTTCTTCCTGAACTTGGGCACGCACACCTGCATGGAACTCTTGCCTTTGGGCGGCCCAGCGCACCCGTACTCGTCGCTCCTGTTATTCCTCGTCAAGTTTATATTATTCGTGTTATTCACTTTTACCAAGATATTACAGGTTTGAGAAGCGATTTGGAAGAGACCCTCTTCTAAATTTCTTTTATTTTGGTACTGGCGGTTGAGGTGGAGGTAGTCCCACCATGAAGGCATTTTTCGCGCGAGTCGGTATTTGGTGAAACGTGCGTTCGGGCCGCAATGCTTACTCCGTATGGCCTGGCTTACTGCCGCCGCTAACGTGTGGATTCCTAAGCTGACTTGCGCGTTAAAAGTTTGTTTTGGGACAGCTATCGTTGGGGTACTGTTGTAGACGAAAGTTGCCGAAAAATACTAATAAAATGTACTTTTAATTATTTTACCTGGACACTACAATAATGCATGTTAATTCATAAATAATAAAAACTGAATTATTGACGTACCTAATCAAATTTTCAAGAGCTTCTTGTTAACGCGTAGCCGACTTTGGACAATGTTCTTTAATTAAATGATTTCTATCGTGCTTTACACACTAGGTTCATAAAAATATTTATCATAAAAATAACAATGTTCTTTAAGAGTATTTTTAATTGATTTTATTGCTCTACGGACACCGGGGTCCGTACTTTTTGTCAACTTTCTTTTTACTTACAATGCTGATTATAGGAGATGAATATTTTAGTTAATGGTTGTCTTGTGAACGAGGTCTGATAAAAATACATTTGTAATCAGGTTCACAGGTTGCCCTGATACAGGCTCAGCCTAGTAGGGCAATCGACATTAATTTATTATAAGTAATCTAAGTTGTCAAATAAAAATATTTTAATTTTTAATGATTTAGCTTAACGTTTTCTTACTTTTTGTATTTAACACAATAGGAGTTAAAAATATTCAGTTTAAATAACTAAGATCTGAAATATTCAAGCATATAGGAATATTAGAGTAAAATAAAACTGCAAAAGTCTAGACTAGAAGATACTATCCTTATATGTGAATACGGGACTTATCGCGCAATAAAACATGAGATAGAAAATATTAAATCGTATTTAAGTGAAGCTGTTAGCACAGTAGGTATAACTTACCGATGCAGTGCGCTTCAGTGAACCACTCCCGACCTATTTCTGAGCTCGAATAAGACGAGATACAAAAGTTTGTTTGCCTGACTTCGTTTCAAGTTGGTTTAGCTGCAGATCTCATGATAACTGAGCGGATATCTCCGTTACTCCGTAGCAAGAAAGGGGAGGGATCGACCCGAGTTCATTTACTAAGTATCTTTAATATTTAGATTGCCGAGTAGAATAAAATGAGTTCGCATGTGTTTCTTTTATTTAGGGAGTTAAATCCGTAATAATATTATATTATTATGGATACGTGGTGGTCTAGTGGTAATGACACCCGTATTACAATCATGAGGTCGTGATTTAAAATTCCGGTCCCGTACCAATGAATTCCTTGGAATTTATGTACGGAATTTTACACCACTGGCTTTTCGGTAAAGGAAAACATCGTGAGGCAACCTGCATACGTCCGTAGAAGAAATTCGATGGCGTATGTGAATCCACCAACCCGCACTGGGCCAGCGTGGTGGATATGGTCCAATCACCCTTCGTGGGTAGGCCTACGTCCTGCAGTGGAGTATTAAAAAGGCTGATATATTAAAGTATAGTAATATTATAAATCCAAAAGTGTGTTTAGTTTGTTACTCTTCCACGCAGCAACTGAGCAAACGAATTGATTTTTGGCATGGATATAGTTCGGAGAGAGACATTGGCTACTTATTATCCCGGAAAAATAAAAAGTTATCAAAAATAGTATAGCAAATAAGTTGTCAAGTGCGTGTCAATGGTGACGATGATTATGATGATGATAAAAACGATTTTTTATGATGTCGTTAGATGATTGATTGCTAAAAAAACATAATTGGCTAAGAAACATATTCGTGAGGTCAACGACCTTTGAGTTGTGCATAAGTTTAAAATTTTTACTTTTCCTTAATAACTCAAGAAAAATGTTTGTCAATACACACAGAAAGTTTGAAGATTCCAACTTGTATACTTTAGAAATTAAGGGGGGGGGGGTACTCTTTTTTCTACTTTGGTGACATATATCTCAGAAATGGTAGTACATGCGACAAAAAAACGTTTTAAACCTTACATTCATTTTAAAAACCCTACTTAACAATACCCCACACGTGGGTGTAGGGTTGAAAAAAAATGTTCACCCCCACTTTACATGTATAAGAGTTACCCCTTAAATACACAGTTTAAAAAATTGTAAGTATTGAAAATTGAGATCTACGAGTATACCCAACCTATTCATTTTATAAAATTTCATGAAATTTTGTTTATGAATGTGGAAGTTATAAGGCTGATTCATCATGAGGACGGACGGACAGACGGATAGACAGACAGACGGGCGGACACAACGAAGTTGTAAGGGTTCCTCGTACTACGGAACATACGTGCCTAATATATTTTTTGACGGACTAGTTAATTATATTTTTTAGTCATCTAGCATATTTAGATATTATGGATACCTGAAAAATCTAGACTTTATAGTATTTTAATTGCAACTTACTTCTACCAACAAAACAATGTCAGCTCAAAAACTATTTTAACGAGGCCATGAGAAACTAGAAACTGAATTTCAAATCAAAATAACAATGTTTATAAAGTTCCTGACCTACCTACTCTACTTTGACCTAGAGCAAGAAAACTATAAGGTTAGTTGTTATGCCTAGTTTGAGCATGTGAATAATGAATTTCACTCTAGACATTCTAATTTATCAGAATGGCTGGAAAACATGGTCTAGGGTATGTCAGTCAATATGAGTAATAAAGTATTTTGAGTAATTAATAAGCCCAATTATGAAGACGTCATCGTAAAAATAGCAACGTAAAAAGTGTTCTCTCTATCGAGTACCTAAAGTGAAAAAGAAACAGAAATATACTAATTAGCTAATATAATTACGATGGCGCCTTCATAATTGGGCCTAATATCCAAATACTACATCACCAACATTTCAATTCATTAGTTTCAGTTCATATGGCATAAAATCATGAACAGTTTTCCGCATATTATATGTATCGCTATATTAAAGGGTTAAAACCATTACGCACGCACATAGGTTCACTTTTTTACAGTTGTGTTATCTCTCTGTTTTGATGATAGTTTCTGCCTTTTTATAATTATATTTTGTTTGGAATATTGTAACATGAGTAATATATTCTATAATCTGTTTTTACTTAAGAACTAAATTCCAAATTTATAACTGTATTTATCACATGAATGTATTTTTAGAATTAATTTTATTTTTCAGTTTTCATTTACTTCAAAATTATTTAGCACGTTGGAAGACGTTAGCATCCGGGAATCAGAAATTCTTGTCCGGGTGCTAACAAATCTTTGTATATCTCATGTATTTTGATGTCAATAAAGATTATTATTATATTATTATTCTCAAACCTATACAGGTACCTGTAGTACAATACTTATAAAAGAAAGAAAAATTGCAAAGAATATATAATAATACTGTAGGTGTGAGCTAGGTTATGAATAGGTAGAAATAAAATTATTGTAGGTAATAGATAAAAATAAGCCTTTAGTAGGTAATGACTAATGATTATTAATTTAAAAAAAAAACGGAGCTTTTAGCTTTAAAAACAAAATTGCGTGTGTATACTAAAATAAATATTTTTCGAGTTTACTAAAAGTTTTTAAGAGGCAATGATATTAACTTTCGTCCATGAATATAAGTCATTCTTGATCTAAGTAGGTATTCCCGATAAGCTACGCTGCGCTAGGAGATACCAATCATTAATCTAAGACCAATCAGCAATCATTTTGGTTTGCGATGGAGATCATCATTATTTAAGGCACTACCCGAAATTTTTTTTTTATTCCATATAGGTTTGCGTTTGACTACATACTGCCTGATGTTGAGCAGATATGCAGTCTAGGATGTAGCACGCTTACCTAGAAGATACCTATTTACTCGGGATTTGAAGACACCCACGTCGTACTTTAGCGGGAAGACAGACCCAGGCAAAGCGTTCCACATTCTGGCTGTTCGTATGAGGAATGAGGACTCGAAACGCTTGGTTCTAACGCGCGGAATGTCCACCATAAAAGGGTGGCGCTTTGGTCGCGTCTGTCTAGCCGTACGATAGAAGAAAGGGGCAGGTGGGACCAGATTTTGCAACTCCTGAGCGCACTCTCCGAAGTGTATCCGATAAAAGGCCGACATGAACCTTAAGTAGAGTTAGGTATACCAAGTATACTCGTACCTACTAAGTTGTGTAGGTATTTTAATATTCTAAAATAGGTATCTACTTGTTAGTGTAAATAAAATTTTCAGAATCTGAAACTCACTGATCCCTCTCTCAAAATGGGCTCTACTAGAATTCCATGTATCTCCTCTGTCATGGAAAACACAACAACACCCAACTAACACTAACACCCAGACCCAGCATAGTATTTAAATCCATCACCAAAACATCTGCCTGGCCGGGAATCGAACCCGGGACCCCCTGCATTGAAGACAAAGGGCTTTTGCATTTGAAGGCAAAATATTTTTTCTGACTAAACGTAGCCTTTGTTACTCCTTATTACATCAGCTACCTGCCAATAAAAGTCTCGTCCAAATCGGTCCAGCCATTTCAGAGATTAGCCGGAACAAACAGACAGACAGACAGACAAAAATTGTAAAAATGTTATTTTGGTGTAATTACCGTATATTTATATAAATTATATTCATATAAGTACATGTAGTAAAAACGGTTATTTCAATATTAAAAACAGACACTCCAATGTTATTATATATGTATGATGTATGTAAAGATAAAAATGGTTCTTAATTTCGTGACTTCACAATCCTTGAACCTTAGGTATAAAGTCATGCTTCTCCGTCGTCTACGCCCATTTAGCTATTATGTTTAGGTACGCTAAAAGCTTTGTGGTTACACCTAACACCATTTAGAGACAGATGTGTCAAACAGACCACCGTGCCACTTGCCCCGAAGCGCATTAATAATAAATTGGGCTTTATTGACTTTTCAACAGTATTTGTACCTACACACACACGCCATAGGTGGATATACTCGTAGTATCACGACACGCGATGTGTTAATGGCTACATTACAATGAGCTCGCGGTAAGCTAGGTACGTTAGGAACTGGAAATGTACTAGAATCATGGAAAGTATACATGTGTAAGTACCTACCTACTAGTGCTCGTCTGGCTATGTAGATAATCTACCAAGTCGGTACTAGCGACTACTACTAATTAACTACTATCTAATCAGCGGCATTAAATTTAGTTTTTCTAGGAGAGGTGACAGCGAATTCATCCTAACATTATTGCAATCCTACTAATATTATAAACATAGATAGAAGGCATCGACCTGGCATTTTTTCTGTTCCATATTGATGGTAGAAGGTAAGTAGATGTCATATCGTACAGGGAGGTGAGATGAAGACACTGGCGGAAGACCGCGAGACGTGGAAGTTGCTTCACCGACAAGAGCCTTAAATTCTGAATGAATGAATATTATAAACGCAAAAGTTTGTATGTGGATATTGTTTGTCGCAAAAACTACTGAACGAATTGAAATGAAACATTGCAATAGTAGGTACCTATCTAATGCTTATACCTACGTCAGAATAACATACTACCTATAGGTTGTAATTTATATAAATACTAGCTTTTACCCGCGGCTTCACCCGCGTTATATTTTGATTTTGGCTTAAGTTTATGTCGGCTGCGAAACCTAACCTAACCGACAAATTTAATGTCAAAATACCTTAGGAATGCTTTTGTTGGTTAAGTTACGGTTGGAGTGTATATACAACCCCCCCGTGTATTCCCGCCTTGTCGTAGGGGAGGTCTGAGGCAACTGAAAAGGCGGCGCTCGAAGTCTCCCTCTTCTTTGGGTCTTTTCCCCCAAGGCAGCTTAGAGGCTGGCACTCGAGGTTCAGCCGCTTTTAACTAAAGCAGCTAAGAGAGGATGGTCGGTAGGTTGCGTGCCTTATGAGGAGTGTCGCAACTGAGGCGGGCTGCAGTGCCGCTCTTGCGACGCTGCAGCCGAGGATTTTTTATTTTATTTTATCGCGAAATATCCCCGACAAAAATATGTTTCAATGTTTTTGGCTGTTTGCAGTTAAAATAAACATTACAATGGTACAGCCAAGTTTATACCTACTTGTTCCTAATTATTGCTTTTTTACAAATATTTGTGCAAAATTCGATTAAATTGTTTCTAAGGTTCTTATCTTATCTTATCTTTCATTATTTCATCTAAGTTTTTACGTGTTATATTAATTCCAATTTTTTGTTCTAAATCAAATCGCTGCTTTCCATAAACTGTGCATTCGAAGATTATGTGCAGTGGAGTCTCCTCTTTTGTGGGTTCACAGATGCACGATGGGCTCTCCCTCAACTTAAATCGATGTAAGTATTGGGAAAACCCACCATGCCCCGTCAGCACTTGAGTTATGATTCCCACTGGTGCTTTCTCTTACGATCTTGTATGCCGCCCTTGCATCCGGAAAATATGTTTTCGTTACCGCCGCTGTGTGTCCATCCTGATACCGCCGGTTCCACTCGTCAAGAGAGTCCTTTCGGATTTCTTACTTGACGAATGAAACGGGGCAGTTATCGTAAATAGGTCTGTCTGCACTTCGAGTGCAGTGCTGCCTCCTTTGCAAGCTGGTCCGCTCTCTCATTTCCCTCCATCCCCGCGTGCGCTTTAATCCAATAAAATTTCACTATTTTATTTTGTGCGTGTAGTAAATCTATGTTAACTTTGAATTTTACTGCTAAGGGATGGAAGGAAGAGACGCCAACTGCCGTTTCCAGTGCAGACCTGGAGTCACAAAAGATGCTGTAGCTGGACTTTGGGAATTTTAATGCTTTTTCGGTAGCCTCAAGAAGTGCCAATAGCTCGGCCTGGTACACAGAGCACCAATTGGCTAATTTCAGCTTGCGGGTACATCCCAAATGGATAATGCCGCCCCGACTTTCCCTTTAATTTTGCTGCCGTCTGTAAATATGTTAATTTCTCGGTTAAGATTTTGCTCTAGTGCTGCTCCGTCTACCAGACATATGAACTCCAGCTCCTCCTGCTGCGCTGGGTGTGTCTTCTTTTCTGTCTCTTTATCTCCAGTTACTTGCTGGGAATAACCTTTCTTAGTTTCATAAAGCAAGGCTGCTTACTGGACTCTGATATGACAGCCGAGGATTAGGGGCCGCGGTGGGATATATGGAATTGGTGGTGTGGGTGCCGCCACCTACCCTACCTTCCGCTATGCCGTCAACGTGTTGGCAGACGCAGTGGGGCTGCAGGGGAAGAGAAGTGTCGGTATCGCGATGGCCGTTCTCACTGCCCTCTGCAGTTGAAGAGGCAGGCGCTGGGTTACTATGACTGACCCGTTGCACTGAGACCAGGGCGTTGGAATGCTGTCCGACGCTCAGTGCTGGTTAGTCCCGAGTGGTGGATGATGATGTGTCTTGTGCTCCGAAACACTCCGTCATTATGGCGGGAGCGCAAGCTACGTTATGAAGCCCGAGTCTGGGCTAGCGCTGTTGAGTGCCGCGAAAGAGTGCGAAAAATGTAGGAACGTCCTAAACTTGCCATGACAGGTTATTTCTGGCGCTTAGACGGCTGCTACCGCGGCCAGCTCACTTAGTTTTTATCCTATCCTACGGGAACTGTTAAAGTTTTTGGGATAAAAAGTGGCCTATGTCACTTTTCGTCTTTCAAACTACTTATATTCATGCAATAAGCCAAGGCAATCCGTTGCTCCGTTGCTGAGAAAAAAATATTGTCTTATCTTACGGGAACCACAATTTTTTCGGGATGGAAAGTATCCTATGTCACTTTCTGTCTTCCAAAATATGCCCACCCCAAAAATCAAGTCAATCCGTTGCTCCATTGCTGAGAAACAGTTATTGTTCTATCCCATGTGAATCACGAATTTTCTCAAGATGAAAAAGTATCCTATTATCACTTTCAGTTTTTTAAACCATAGGTATATCAAAAATCAAGTCAATCTTTTGCTCCGTTGCTGCGTCAAAGAGGAACAAACCAACAAACTTTTCGGATTGATAATATTAAAGTATGATGATTCTCTACCATAAAGGTAGAATAAAGAAACATGTTAAACCTCTAATGATAGAAGATTTAAAAATATTTTTAATGTCAGACAAAATGACGGCCTGGTATTAAATGTCATAGTAACATGTAGCATGCAGAGGGAAAAGAACATTTTATCCAATTTTAATGTCAGTTGTCATTTTCAATCCATACTTTATTTCCTCTTCAAAGGGATATAATGGTAGAAAAATAATTTGTCCCCCTGCCATGCTACCTGTGATTTATAAAAGTCTGCAGACAATGTCACCTGTCATCTATTTACGTTTCGCTGTGACGTTTCGTTAGTCCATATTAGCGTCATAGAGGAATTAATCACTTAGCGTCTTTGTGATAGTGGCGACAGTTTCGCTTTCGATGGTTTTTGTCCTGTCCTACAGGAACTATGCAATTTTTCGGGATAAAAAGTATCCTAAAGCTCCTTCCGCCTTTTAAACTATGTCCATGCCAAAAATCAAGTCAATCCGTTGCTCCGTTGGTGCGTGCAAGAGTAACAAACCAACAAACCAACAAACTTTTCGGATTTATAATATTAGTAAGGATTGCGTGAAACTAAATTACAATATTTTAAAAAGTTGTGCTCGGCACCCGAAATCTCAATCTCAGTTTTAAAGCCGCCTGAAAGCCTCTTGGCTACATGGCTAAACGGTTAAAACAGCCGGGACCTACACTTTAACCTGTCACTCATCCGAAGACTGACTGTGAACCTAATGAACACCTAGTCAATTACGCTATTCAATTGAAACTCGGCATAATGTATGAAACAGTTTCTCTCCACGATTTCGGAGTTGAAACTTCGAGATTTTTGTATTGCACAGTCAATTACACTAGTAAACAAGTTGAAGCGCCCCAGTCCGGTACAACCCAGACTTGTTTATCAAACTGCATATCTAAATACCTACTGTATTAGTCTATTCCATTCCAGCATGCATCCATAAAGTGGTCGAGCTACTCGTAATGTTTATACGGTAAGAGGTCTTATCTCGTTTACGTAAGCTCCCTTGTAATATTAAAAAGCTTTGTCTGGCGGTACGCAGCCTTACACGGCACATATGTGGCCTGTAAAAATTTAATAAGGACGTAAATGTGCTTACTCTGTACCAAGTGGTAAATGCAGCGTTATGTTTTGACCTTCCATTTAATTTTGTTATGGTCCCGTGAGATTAATTGTAGTCTAGTTTATAAAGGTTATCCACAACTAACGTATTAGGCCAAAATGAGGTGATTCGGATTGTTCCTAACGATCCACCCAAACCAGCCATCCACCTGGGTGGTCGGTTAGGATTTTTTCAAGAATTTTGTTCTTAACCAACCACCAGCCATCCACCTCGGTGGTCAGTTCAGACCATCATTATGAAAAACTTTTACTATGCGGCCAACCCAGAATTCGAGAAACAAATCAGCAGTTCTATACAAAATTGCACCTCGTAATCTACAAAATATATAAAACAGCAGAGTTTTTAAACCTCCTTTCGTACAGGGTAAGCTGATAATCAGCTGCTGATTACCATGTATACAACTTTGTTAAAGGAATGTAAGTTTTTAAGACTATGGGCAGGCGTTATTATTTTTTATCGCGAATAAGTCCGTGCTTGGCCATCAATTTCCGATAGTAATTGGTAAGCACGTAGACTTAGAAGATTTTTTACCTTTATAAATAGACTAGTATTTTGGGGCGGTGCGCGGGCCGCAAGCGGCCCGCGAGGCATTCTTTTAATTTTTTTTATGTAAAAATTTTTTTTGTCATTTCTAATAGTTTCATCAAAACTACTTTCGAACCAATGTATGGCGAAAGTAAAAAAAAAAAAATCCGCCATCTTGAATTTTCATCGACCCCACTAAGTAGCTCTCTCGATTCCCTATGACATTTGGTCAAACACTCTTCATCCAAGTTGTACCGTTCCCGAGCTATTGAAGATCCAATTTTGTATGGCGGCCATGTTTTTTTGTTCGGGGGCCATCTTTTTTTTCAATTCTCTAAAGAGGTCCCAGGGTTTTATCAATTTTTAGTTCAAGTGCTTACGACCCTATATTCACTTTTACCCCCACACACCTCCTTATACCCTTTAGGTTTCTCTATGTCAGTCAGTGAGTCAGTCAGTCAGTCAGTGGTAATTTAGCTTTACATAGTATAAAAAATAATAATAATACATTCACTCTGGCGGATATTTTTTTTTATTTTTTTTTACGACCTTTATTTTATATATACCTACAGCTTACCCTGTTTTGTATGCTTACCCTGCACTAAGCCAAAGGCATTAAGACAATTATTATGAACAACTTTTAGTATGAGGCCAACCCGGAATTCGAGAAGAAAAAATCAGCAGTTTCATACATTTTGGTTGCAATTTTTGTTTTTACAACAATTGCAGTTCAAATATCAAATGTGAAATAAAGCTTACTATGCTTGCTATTTTTTTTTTTACTGATTTATTGAAAATATGAGATCTACATACTAATCCTTACTAATATTATAAATCCGAAAAGTTTGTTGGTTTGTTGGTTTGTTACTCTTGCACGCACCAACGGAGCAACGGATTGACTTGATTTTTGGCATGGACATAGTTTAAAAGGCGGAAGGAGCTTTAGGATACTTTTTATCCCGAAATATTGCATAGTTCCTGTAGGACAGGACAAAAACCATCAAAAGCGAAACTGTCGCCACTATCACAAAGACGCTAAGTGATTAATTCCTCTATGACGCTAATATGGACTAACGAAACGTCACAGCCAAACGTAATTAGATGACAGGTGACATTGTCTGCAGACTTTTTATAAATCACAAGTAGCATGGCAAGGGGACAAATTGTTTTTCCACCATTATATCCCCTTGAAGAGGAAATAAAGTATGGATTGAAAATGACAACTGACATTAAAATTGGATAAAATGTTTTTTCTCCTCTGCATGTTACATGTTACTATAACGTTTAATATCAGGCCGTCATTTTGTCTGACATTAAAAATATTTTTAAATCTTTTATCATTAGAGGTTTAACATGTTTCTTTATTCTACCTTTATGGTACAGAATCATCATACTTTAATATTATCAATCCGAAAAGTTTGTTGGTTTGTTCCTCTTTGACGCAGCAACGGAGCAAAAGATTGACCTGATTGTTGGTATGGATACCTATGGTTTAAAAGACAGAAATTGATAATAGGATACTTTTTTATCTCGAGAAAATTCGTGATTCCCATGGGATAGGACAACTGTTTTTCAGCGATGGAGCAACGGATTGACTTGATATTTGGGGCGGGCATAGTTTGGAAGACGGAAAGTGACATAGGATACTTTCCATCCCGAAAAAAATGTGGTTCCCGTAGGACTTAACAATATTTTTTCTCAGCAACGGAGCAACTTGCCTTGGCTTATTGCATGAATATAGTTGAAAGACGAAAAGTGACATAGGCCACTTTTTATCGCAAAAACTTTAACAGTTCCCTTATGATAGGATAAAAACTAAGTGAGCGGGCTGCGGTAGCAGCCGTCTAAGCGCCAGAAATAACCTGTCATGGCAAGTTTAGGACGTTCCTACATTTTTCGCACTCCTTCGCGGCACTCAGCACACAGCGCACACAGCGCTAGCCCAGACTCGGGCTCCATAACGGAGCTTGCGTTCTCGCCATAATGACGGAGTGTTTCGGAGCACAAGACACATCGTCATCCACCACTCGGGACTAACCAGTACTGAACGTCAGACAGCATTCCAACGCCCTGGTCCCAGTGCAGCGGGTCAGTCATAGTAGCATTAGTAGCCCAGCGCCTGCCTCTTCAACTGCAGAGGGCAGTGAGAACGGCCATCGCGATACCGACACCTTTCTTCCCCTGCAGCCCCACTGCGTCTGCCAACACGTTGACGGCCTTGCAGAAGGTAGGGTAGGTGGCGGCACCCACACCACCAGTTCCATATATCCCACCGCGGCCCCTTATCCTCGGCTGTCATATCAGAGTCCAGGAAGCAGCCTTGCTTTATGAAACTAAGAAAGGTTATTCCCAGCAAGTAACTGGAGATAGAGAGACAGAAAAGAAGCCACACCCAGCGCAGCAGGAGGAGCTGGAGTTCATATGTCTGGCAGACGGAGCAGCCCTAGAGCAAAATCTTAACCGAGAAATTAACATATTTACAGACGGCAGCAAAATTAAAGGGAAAGTTGGGGCGGCATTATCCATTTGGGATGATGCCGCTGAGATCAGTACCCGCAAGCTGAAATTGGCCGACTGGCGCTCCGTGTTCCAGGCCGAGTTATTGGCACTTCTTGAGGCTACCGAAAAAGCAAAAATCTTTTGTGACTCCAGGTCTGCACTGGAAACGGTAGTTGGCGTATCTTCCTTCCATCCCTTAGCAGTAAATTCAAAGCTAACATAAAGTTACTACACGCACAAAATAAAATAGTGAAACTTTATTGGATTAAAGCGCACGCGGGGATGGAGGGAAATGAGAGAGCGGACCAGGTAGCAAAGGAAGCAGCACTGCACTCGAAGTGCAGACCTATTTACGATAACTGCCCCGTTTCATTCGTCAAGCGAGAAATCCCAAAGGACTCTCTTGACGAGTGGAACCGGCGGTATCAGGATGGACACACAGCGGCGGTAACCAAAACATATTTTCCGTATGCAAGGGCGGCAAACAAGATCGTAAGAGAAATAGCACCAGTGGGAATCATAACTCAAGTGCTGACGCGGCATGGTGAGTTTTCCCAATACTTACATCGATTTAAGTTGAGGGAAAGCCCATCGTGCATCTGTGAACCCACAAAAGAGGAGACTTCACTGCACATAATCTTGGAATGCCCAGTTTATGGAAAGCAGAGATTTGATTTAGAACAAAAAATTGGAATTAATCTAACACGTAAAAACCTTAGAAACAATTTTATCGAATTTTGGCACAAATATTTGTAAAAAAGCAATAATTAGAAACAGGGATATTTCGCGATATAATAAAAAAAATCCTCGGATGCAGCGTCGCAAGAGCGGCACTGCAGCCCGCCTAAGTTGCGACACTCCTCATAAGGCATGCAACCTACCGGCCATCCTCTCAGCTGCTTTAGTTAAAAGCGGCTGAACCTCGAGTGCCAGCCTCTAAGCTTCCTTGGGGGAAAAGACCCAAAGAAGAGGGAGACTTCGAGCGCCGCCTTTTCAGCTGCCTCAGACCTCCCCCACGACAAGGCGGGAATACACTGGGTTGTATATACACTCCAACCGTAACTTAACCAACAAAAGCATTCCTCTTAGGTATTTTGATATTTGTCGGTTAGGTTAGGTTTCGCAGCCGACATAAACATAAGCCAAAATCAAAATATAACGCGGGCGAAGCCGCGGGTAAAAGCTAGTAATATAATAAATCCGAAAAGTTTGTTGGTTTCTTCCTCTTTCACGCAGCAACGGAGCAACGGATTGACTTGATTTATGGCATGGACATAGGTCAAAGGTCGGAAAATGAGATAGGCTACTTTTTATCCCAAAAAAATAAAAGGTTCCTGTGGGATAGCACAAAAGTCAAAATACCACGCGGGCGGAGCCGCGCGCAATAGCTAGTAAGTACATTATTATATATTAGCTTTCTTTGCACGCGGCGCAAGCGATAAATCTGTTTTCGCTCATTTCAACCTAAAGTTAGGTACATTAAATTTCCATCAAACCGTTTAAAACGTAACTAAGTAATTTCATGGGTCACTTCTGATAGGCTCGAGCTAAAACAAGAATGTATTGTCAACCCTTGTCAGTCAATAACGGGGTGGCACTTCCAAAGATTACATCTCACACCCCAACCCCCACTTTTGTAAGCATTTGGTAAATTTTGTATTCTTTATTGCTTTACACATAATGTACTTTTCTTTTAGGTTCCCAAAAGCTTCAGGTCTTACATTATTGTATGTTCAGTGTAGTTTGACTAAATGTGCTTGGTCAATTACATACACGGCTAACATAATTAGTAGTAAATAGAGTGTGTGCAAAAAGAGTACCGTCGTGGCGTTAGGGCGAACTAACAATAAGATTTTCAGCAGCCAAGGTATACTAAGCGCCACACAAGTCGGCGGATGAGAAGTTAGCCGCAGATGACACTTCGCCGTGATTCGCTAATTATTGCGCAAGTGTGCACAATGCCAACACAGCGTGGCCTAGTGTTGAGCACGGGCGTAGGGTGCGCGCGGGAGGCATGAGGTTGGGGGGCGGGTGTGCCCCGGCGCGAGTCTCTCTGGCTCCCGCGCATACCTATATTTTGCCTTTTGCGCAGCGTTCTGCACATAACTTTCCATCCCGACTGGTGTGGCGCGGACTAAACAGGAAGTTTAATATGAGATACTTTTACTCACAGAACATGCAAGTACTAGTTTTAGACCAATTTTATTTTGCCTGGTTTGTTTCATTCTAATTGATGAATATTTTTTCTTTGCAAGATGTTTTAAAAAATTAATGGTGCCAAACTCCTACTATACAAGACCATAAAATAAAGATGGGTTATTTTAAATAGATATAAAACATGCACTAATTGTACAATTACTTTATTGAAAAATTCTTACTAACTTAAAGTATTTTAACGTTATTACTTTCAGGTTTACTTATCATTTTACCTTATTAAATTTATTATATGTTGCTGAAGACAGCACTGTTACATGGTAATGCATATTATTATTATATTAACTTTTGTATTTTTTTCAAAGGAATATTATGCAAAATTTGAATTTGATTGAGAATAATTAGCACTGTACAGTTTGCATGCAGATAAAATGAAATGGCTTTGTGTCAACTAAATGTAATCGTAATAGACATTCATCCTTGATCTACTCAAACTCTATCTGCATGTAGACAAATTTCAACAAAAAACTAAGTCTGTTATGATTTATACAGAAATAGCATTGAAATTAAGTTTTTTGAAAAACTGTTAGAAGATATCAAACGGTCACCGACACTATGCTATTTTAGAGCTTAAAACATAATTTAGAGCTATAGGCCGAATCAAACAACTTGGCAGCTGTGATATTAGCTACAAGCTGAGGATAACCCAATCCTCGTGCTGCTGTTAAGTGAGCTTCAGTCATGATTGCATTATCCTTAGCTTGTAGCTAACATCACAGCCACTAAGTTGTTGGAGTCAGCTTATACAATTTCGAAATTGCATAGAAAGGATTGAGTAAAAGTTGACTACATACGCAACCTTCAGGGTATTAGATTGAAAAATGTGGTTACCAATGGCATTGTTCTAGATACAAATTGTCATATCACCTGCATACGACATAGGTGGTGACTTGGTGAGTACAGAAATTTTTCTATCTTCACTTTTCTTATTGCTAGTCAGTTGTAACTTCTTTCATCTGCATTTTCTTTCTTATCTTTAGTCAGTTGTAGCTTCTTTCATCTCCACATCATCAGGAACGAGATCTACATCGTCCGGCTCGTCTAACAAAGCCTGTAGCTGATGTATTGACGTCGCCAATACATGAAACTGCTTCTTTCTCAATGCTAATCTGCTTTCCAGCTGCTGTTTAGTACTTTCCAGGCTAGACAGTTCAGTTTTCAACGTACTCAAGCGATCTAGCGTCTCTTTTCTATCTGGCTGTTCGCTTATAACCTTTGCAAGTACATCATACTCTGTCCTGTTCTTCCTTACTGTCTTGGCTTGGGCGAGATCAGCTTTGCTCTTCTCAATGTTACCTTTGGCTACTTCTATACCAGTTTCCAGGATTTTCGATAGAGATTCGTAGCTTGTTAGCTCGGCCAACATCATTTCCGAACCGAGTTGTGATTTTGTCACTGCAAATTCACATTGTGCTAGTTGAGCCAGCATTCTGTCATGTGTTGCTTTACTGTAAGAAAAATAAAGTTTGTTTAGGTATTAAGTTGCCACAAGAGAAATTTAAACATTGAATTGATTTAACTAGGTATAATCCGCACCACACAAGTCTGCGGATGGATGGGATGCTAGGCACAGATGCTTTGCAAAAGCAAAATATGGGTATGCGCGGGAGCCAGAGAGACGAGACGCCGGGGTAAACCCGCCCGCCAAGTTCATGCCTCGCACGCTCCTTACGCCAGTGCTCACTACTTCGCCACTTGCGTAGGCATTATGCACACATGCGCAATAATTAGCGAATCAAGGCGAAGCGACATCTGCGGCTAACTTCTCATCCGCCGACTTGAGTGGCGATACCTATAACAGTTGTGAAGAGAAAAACATCATAGGAAACTAACCTCTCTTCAGGTTTATCATCAGTGCTATTACACCATTTAATTAATGTTTTCAGGAGGACGTTAAGTCTTCTATCGTCACCGGTACCGTCTCCGTCGATAAGCAGCCTTCTGCGAATTACATCTTCTGTAAAAACAGAATAAGCAAGGTTAGGTTAGGATCGTAAATTCACAGGATTCAGAGGCATATTTAATGATCTGTATTTCACTAGAATCTTACCGTCTCCCATTTTAGCCCAATTAAATATAATAGAATATAGAAATGCAATTAGTTTAAAAGAAAATGGGGAAATGAAAGCAAACAAAAAACGGAAAAAACCTATTTGTTTACTGTTTTGACTTTTGACAGTTTTTAAATTTTTGTCAAAATGTCAAAGTCGTATTTTTTACACAGCTTATTACATGGATGTAGTATTACGTCCGTGGCATACTGGATAATCGATCGATTGTTTCTTCTACATTCACGGCATCACTTGTATTTCGTTCAGAATCATTTTCATTCCGTTCTTTTTATTATCTGTGTCGAAATAGAATTTTTGAACGAATTCCTGAAATGTCAGAATTTGTTTTGCATTTCGTTTCAGGACTTATTTTCAGTGGAAAAATAATGGATAATAATGAGAAATACCTTGAAGAGTTATATTGCACATAGGCTTTCTCTAACAGGCTGTTAAATATTATCACAAGTACAATGGAAAGACCGAGCTTCAGTGATAAAGTCGAAACTTACTTTTCAGAACTTGGGCGATGGCTAGTATCTTCGATGTTGTGTCTTCTGTTTATATTTCTGGTGCTAAAGTATTAAAACAATTGTTGGTGTTCTGTTTTGTATAGGAAAGTGTGGCGAAGTATACTGTTGGGCCAAGTAATATCACTGTTGCTGAGCGTGAAGTGTATTCTGACGACGTTACTTCAGAGCGCTACTTGGCAGTTTCCTACGACTGGCCAGCTGGTTGTGCCCTATGTTTTGCTCTTCATACTGTTCACGCCGACTCTTTTCTGTACGACCACTGAGAAGCTCTCAAAGTAAGTCTTTTTTTAATAGTCAAACAACTGAAAGGGTTAAGATGTTATGTTTACTTCTGTTTGTATTTCCCAGGCGATGGTGGGTCCTGATATTGGCATGTACGCTAGACGTAGAAGCAGCGTGGCTGCTAGTGATGTCCCAGCGCTTCACGTCAGTGCTGAGCTGACAGCTGCTGGCGTGCAGTGGCGTGGGGGCGGCGCTCGTCGGCGGCGCGTGGCGTGGCCGGAGGCTCGGCGTCGCGCATGTCGCCGGGGCCACTATGGGCCTCATGGCGGTCGTCTGTGTAGTGTGGGCCGACGTCGAGGGCGCGCCCACTGATGGTAACTGACACCATAGATAAATTAGATTTTATAGTGCATTTATTCACGAATTTTCCTTCTATGATGGTACAAGGTGGCTAAACATGTTTCCTCTTCTATCTTGCAAGTAGAAGGAAAGAGGAAGATTTCTAGATCAAATCAAAAAGAAGGTAGACAACTTGTCCTATAGGGAGGTGAGCACACTGGTGGAAAATCATAACATAAATGGAAGAATCCAACAAAAGCCTCACATTTTAAAACTCTAAAAGAATTGATGAGACAGTGCAAGATCAAATCTGTACAGAGCAGGTAGCCCTGGTTATAGCTTATTCTGAACATGTTTTAGGACCCAGACCCATTTGTGGTGTCTTTCACAATTTTCCAAATAACTTGACCAATTGTAACATTTTGGTTACACAACATCGACAACATTTTGTGTGCAGGCTTATGGTTCTGCAATAAATAACTGGCTATTTTTCTAGATTGGAAACTATCTATGTAAACCTCCGTTTTGTTTTAGACTTGATTATTGAAGAACAAAGTGAACCATGATCAATAATACAAGTATATGCACCCACAGAGCAAGCAAATGAAGAGGAGAAACCCTCATTTTACACATCCTTGCAGGAAGCTATTGCCAGAGATAGGGAGCTCTGGCAAATTCTAGAGGAGACCTATGTCCAGCGTGGACAACCTAGTATTTAAGAAATAGAAATGAGAGTAATGTTTGTAAGGTCATATACAAGTGAATAAAGGCTATTTTTATTTTATTTATTTTATTTTAACTATGTAAACCTATCTTATTTACATGTAAATGAAATATTTTATGAATAAATTGAATATGAATGTAAAAGCATGCTAGTTTTGCAAACACTGCATAATCAGAGAGATTTTCTTTCTTATGTGATATGTAGGCTACAAACTAACCAAGTCTTAGACATTGAGTTTTACATACTGTATAACTTAATAAAATAAATAAAATAAAATAGCCTTTATTCACTAATATATGACCTTACATAACATTACTCTTAATTCTGTTTCTTAAATACTAGGTTGTCCACCCTGGACATAGGCCTCCTCAAGAATTTGCCAGAGCTCCCTATCTCTGGCTTTCCTGGGCCACCTTGGCAGCAGGTCATCATCCCACCTTTTTTGAGGTCGTCCCCTGAACCGTTTCCCGTCTCTTGGGTAGCAGAGCATGACTTCTTTGGTCCATTTATCTTTTTTGCTTCTCAGTACATGCCCAACCCTTTATAACTTACTTTTGTTGTTTTCAGGTAAAAACCAGCTAGTCGGAGACATGCTCTGCCTCGCAGGCTCACTTCTCTTCGCCGTCGTCACCGTTCTCCAAGAGATGATGCTCACATCCCACACATGCTCCAACTACCTCGCCATACTCGGCTTAATTGGGAGCTTCGTATCTTGCACTCAGACATTCTTTCTCGAGTTTAACGAACTAGTCTCGTTCAACTGGTACGAGCTAGAGACGATAGTGCAGCTGGGAAGTTACTGCGGAGTGCAGACCGTGTTCCAGATATTACAGTGCTTTATGCTCAGAGACGCGGGCG
The DNA here is from genome assembly GCA_964007245.1 of Hypomecis atomaria. Classification (NCBI taxonomy): domain Eukaryota; kingdom Metazoa; phylum Arthropoda; class Insecta; order Lepidoptera; family Geometridae; genus Hypomecis; species Hypomecis atomaria. The sequence goes on from OZ023291.1 coordinate 16,968,573, forward strand.
CTATTATACTGCATCTGTCGTTTTTGTCAGCGGATTATTATACGCTTATTGCTGGGATGTATATTTTTCAGTTCAAGGTGAGTTGAACTGAATGAAATTGATAAAATTAACTACCTTCGAGCAAATATCTGTAGAGTCAAAGTCGTGCAAAAAAAGTGTCCAAGCCAAAACTCTGCCCAAGCTACATAGTGGGCAGGCTCTTTAGTTAGAAGGCGATTGCAAGCAGACTATGACGCCGCGCGATGCCAAAGTTCTCGGTTACAAGCTATAATTAGGTGACATAACGTCGAGATTCGAGAAAACGGGTCATTGTCAATTATTTAATGTAAATATCTAAGTTGGTATATATGTATGACGCTTTCGGACATTTTTTACTACTTAGGGACTTTGGCTCTGTGAAAATTTGCTCGAGGTTACTTACATTATATTAAGTAAAGTAACATGGAACAACACCCTCGACTAATTATTTTGTATTTGTATGCAATAGTCAAATTAATTTTATGCTTGGTTGGGCTAAAACAGAGAATGACTGTCTGAAATAACTGCCGAGAGCCATCACTCCCTAGATTGAATGATGTTTTACTGTCTTGCCATTTTACTGTGTTAATGTTTTCACACCACAGAGCTAGTGTTTCACATATTTGACAAAAACTGTCCTGTTTTTTTTTAAGTATCCTCGGAATTAATCTGAAGATTTGGTTTTTTTTTTTAAATTTACTCATTTGTAATATAAATATACATATTAAGTAAGTAAGTAAGTTCGTATAGGCCGGGTGGCTAGCCCTGGTGTCAGAGTTTTTAGGCCGCCTGAAGGCCTCTGACATGGCTAAACGGTTAAAACAACAAAACAACAATATGAATCAATATACATATTGATTCATATTGTTATAATTTTGACATTTCCAAATGACTATCCAAACAACAAACATTACAAAATAATTGCTTAAAACTACTTTTACCCATATACGGGGTTATTTCTAATCAATTAGCATCCTTTTAGGGGCTTGTTCTGTACATCAAAACTAACAACTTTCGTTCTACTACTTTTATTAATTCTCAAAAAAAAATATTGTTGTTCCATAGAATAAAATATCGTTCACCCTCGACAAAATGTATGGAACAGCTGTTTTTTTTGTAGTTTTGACAAAAGTCGTTAGTTTTGATGTACAGAGTAAGCCCCTAAAAGGATGCTAATTGATTAGAAATAACCCTGTATATGTATATTCAGTTCCCAACAGTCACACATACTTATGGCTCAATAGAGCCATACGTTGTGGGATTGTTTCTTGATATACTAAGCGCCACACAAATTGGCGGGCGGGAAGTTATGCGCAGAACGCTGCACAAAAGCCTACATATAGGTATACCCGGGAGCCAGAGAGACGAGACGCCGGGGCACACCCGTCAGCCAACCTCATGCCACCCGAGCACTCTCTACGCATTGTGCACACATGCGCAAGTGGCGAAGTGTCATCTGCGGCCTTGTCATCCTTCGTTTTGTGTGGCGCTCAGTATACCTAATTTCTTCTATGTTGTGTACCTACATATTTATAAGTTGTGGTTGATGTGTTTCCAGTTCCACGGGCTGTACTTCCTATCGTACTTCCTGGCGATAGTGGGCGTGTTCCTGTTCAGCGGGCGCGAGACGCGGCGCGGCGCGCGCGACCCCCCGCCCCCGCCCCAGCCCGCGCTGCCGCAGCTCGTACACGACTCGCACTCGTGCGCGCAGGACAACGTCTCCATGTACGTGTCACCACCATAGGGGCTATGTTTGAATTGACATGGCATTATTACTATGACTTTAGGGTTCAAAATAAAAGCTCCCCTTAAGAGACGTTTGAAGTTTGTCCACCATTAGGTGCGTTCGGATAGCCTAATGATGGCAAAATTAACAATTAAAAATGCCAACAACGATCACATTCAGCGTTCGTTTTGAGAATGTGTCAGCAAAAGTGGCATTTTTAACTGTTTTCGTTCACCGTTCGGATATAGCTCAAAAACAGTTAAAAGTTCCATCGTGAACTTTTGACACTTTTGACCCACCTGCGGAGGAGGGTTCTTTGTAATCATTTGAGTTTAACGTTCGCTTTGGGTAGTGAGCAAAAAATGGGCGAAATTCCCAAACTGAACGGTTTACATCAATGCAAATGCTAAAAATGCCATAGAGCCCAAAAGGAACGCACCTATTATTGTGAAATCGAATTTGACATTTGATCACTAGTTCAAATGTCATTTGTGTCAAGATTACATAGCAGTATCTATTGTTACGAGATGGGTTCTTCGATAATCAGTTAAAACGCCGATTATTCACTTTGCACTTTATTGCACAAAATCACAGTACACACGACACAATTGGTTCGCACAACACTTCACACTGGCACTGATATTCACACAACTAGTCACTTCATAATCACTGGTACTGCATTTGAACACGAGATGCTTTCGCTTCGGTATAAAACGCGATAACTGCCACGAACGAAAACCATCGCCCTATTTATATCGGAATCAGGGTTCTCTAGAAATCTGTAGAATATTCGGTGCCATTGTGATTGACAAAGTAAACAAGTGTAAAGTTCGAGAATCCCTATTGTTCTCAATTATTACGAAAACACCAAAAAATCACACAATAGGCGGACACAAAGACCGATACCGCCTGAGTCATAAAACCATAAATCTCGCGATTAGGTGTAAACAACTCGCCGCCCGTAATTACCGCGCGCGGCGCGGCCTACTGCATAACACTATGTACGTGGCACCACGTACGACACGATAGCGGGCGAGTAGTCTAGCGTACTTGCTATTATCAGGACCCAACACCACCTGTGCGATGCTGCACTTTTAAAATTAGCTCTGTGCCTGCATGTAGCCTACGTTACATGGTCGCTATTGATATGCAGAACAGGTTAAGTGCACAAATCGCATCGTCTTGCGTGTTATCAAGTGACGGGACTTACTCGTGACGTGATTATCGCTCGGGCTTTTTACCCGGGGTGTTTTTCCTCAAAATGTCCTAGAAAGGCACACCTTAGTTATAATTTAATTAATTTTAGGTAGGTATATTGTGAAATAAATGTAACTTCAAACTTATCACAATTAATAATTTCAGGTCTTTTTCTAAACGCATAATAATTGAGTCGTAAAGAATCAAAGGCGGCAATATATCTACTACAGTTTTGGAAAAGATTTTATTATTATTTGAGATTATGGTAGATTGCCGCCTTTGATTCTACATGATTCAATTAGGATGTTTTAACCGTTTAGCCATGTCAGAGGCCTTCAGGCGGCCTAAAAACTCTGACAGCAGGGCTAGCCACCCGGCCTATACGAACTTACTTTATTCAATTAGGATGAACAACATAGATCATGTATCGTCCACAGGGAGTACACAGTCCCGACCCTGGACTGCATCCCGATCGAAGGGCTGGAGCCGCCGCTGTCGCGCGACACAACCTTCACGTCCTTCCTCGGCGGTCCGCACGCCGCCGTCAACGGGAACGTCGGTACTCATTTCGGACAACTCAACGGAAATAGTAAGGAAACGTGTTAAACTCTAGATTATTTGTATCGTTAATTCTGTGGTATTTATTTTCTTCCATGAGCCTAAATAAGTTAGGATATTTGAGACTGAACGAGGGAATACATCATTCATGCGTCATGTTGGAATACAAATATGTTTAAGGTAGATTTAGGTACCTACGTCTGATAAGATCCCAGTTTGGGACTAGAGTTTTCATCGATTGGATAATATACTGGCAAGAAATAGATGTGGAATGATAAAAAAATAACACGAAGACCAAATCATTTGAATCATACTATATTTTTTATATTAAAATGGCGTCATTGTGTGTTTTTGCCGAATTTTGCCCGACAAAATTATTAAATTAGTGTATTTTATTACGTTAAGCAAAAGTATACTAAGCGCCACACAGATTGGATGGGAAGTTTTGCGCAGAACGCTGCGCAAAGGCCGAAATATAGGTATGCGCGGGAGCCAAAGAGACTCGCGCCGGGGCACACCCGCCCGCCAACCTCATGCCTCCTGCGCGCTCCCTACGCCCGTGCACACATGCGCAATAATTAGCGAATCACGGCGAAGTGTCATCTGCGGCTAACTTCTCATCCGCCGACTTGTGTGGCGCTTAGTATACATTTTTTTTTACTAAAATGGCATCAATGTGTCTTTTTACTGAATATTGCCCGTCAAAATGATTTTACTACATTATGCGAAAGTAACAATCATTTTAATTTTTCATAGGATTACTTATAGTTATGGGCGGCTTGAAGTTAGCTACAAGCTGCGCATAACGCAATCCTTGCACAGCTGTTATGTCAGCTTCAGTCAGGATTGGGTTTTAGGCAGTTTGTACAACCCGGTCACAATATCTGTGCACCTGACTTCGTGACGTCATATCGAATTATCGGGACGTATATACATTACCGGACGTCTAGTATACCGTCCGGACGTTAATTATTATCGGGACGTGTATCGGCAACGAAGACGCTAACCGTACTGTCGCACCGGATAGTGCGCGGAGAGGTGACAGGGGAAGCGGGAGAGGCGCCGCATTCCAGCGAGGTGCACAGATATTCTGACCGGGTTATAGCTAACTTCACAGGCGAAACTTTGATTCAGCCTATAATGAAACACATCAGAAATGACGCCATCACTATAGAGCAAAGTATGATATTAATACATGAACTAGCATTCATATTTTCAGCTTCAAGTTTGGTACGATTTTCTAGTAATTTTTCAGATTTGTACTGCTAACAGAATATGTCCCTTTTGAAGTTTATATCCGCTATATACGAGCCCAACATAAAGTACTTTTTCAAAGTTTGAATATCACCAATTTTATGTAGTTCTAGAGTCACTAACCGTATAGGAGACTAGGTATAGAGTTATACGCCTAACTTTTAGCGCACACTAACGATAAATATTAAAAATGATAAGTAACAGACATATAATATGGCACACTATTGGTCATTCTTACTATTATTATTAATTAGTGAAGTCTTCTAAGCGCTTTCTTCTAGCGCCGTGGTGGTCTAGTGGTAATGACTCCCGCTTTGCAATCGTGAGGTTGTGGGTTCAAACCCGGTCCCGTACCAATGAATTCCTTGGAATTTATGTACAGAATTTCACACCACTGGCTGTTCGGTGAAGGAAAACATCGTGAGGCAACCTGCGTATGTCCAAGGAAAAAATTCCATGGCGTGTGTGAATCCGCTAACCCGCACTGGGCCAGCGTGGTGGATGTGGCCCAATCACCCTTTGTGGGTAGGCCTACGTCCTGCAGTGGACTATTAAAACGGCTGGTACAAGTACAGGAAGTCTTCTAATAAAAAGAAATACAGATTTTTCTATATCGCTTGAGCAATCGCGCGTTAGTTAAGATATGTAAATAAAGTCACAAGATCTGAATTTCCGAAACAATACAAAGCATTTGTTTATCATAAAATTACACATGTTTTGTTTACCTATACATATATGTTTTTTTAGTCTCATATAAAAACATAAATTACAGATTTAAATGAAAATAGGACAAAGATAGTGGACGGTTAAAAATCTGTTAATTTTTTGTCCTGAGCCATCTTAATACATCAGCTTTTTAACAAAAAAAACTTATCGAAATCTGATAATTACAATTATTATAAATCTACTAGTACTATTAACCAACGCTACAGACTATAAGCACAGACCGAAGTACTCTTGACCAATAGTGTGCTCTATTATTTAACAAACATTTAATTATGTCATTAAAATGCAAAGCAATAACTGCACTCCTAGTATACTAAAATGTCGAATAAGTGTGATCTGTGTTACAGTACATAATGTTAATAATGATTGTATCCCATACAACGAGGCCCATTCTCAATATATTTTTACCAATATGAATACTAAGCGCCGCACAAATCGGCGGATGGGAAGTTATGCGCAGAACGCTGCGCAAAAGCCGAAATATAGGTATACGCGGGAACCAGAGAGGCTCGTGCCGGGGCACACCCGCCCGCCAACCTCATGCCTCCCGCGCGCTCCCTACGCATTATGCACACATGCGCAATAATTAGCGAATCACGGCGAAGTGTCATCTGCGGCTAACTTCTCATATGTCGATTTGTGTGGCGCTCAGTATATATCTTGTTTGTAATACTTAGGAGTATAGTTAGTGTTTATATACGTTTACTAAAAGTAAAGTCCTAGAACGTTAAATCTTTTAATATAAGCAATAAATTGACCACACTAACGAAACTGCCATATTCTCGAATTTTTTATCCAGTTTTTTATTGCGAATACTCAAAAATATGCATTTGTATGGAATTTTAACGTAGTTTCTATGAGAGAACTAATATGTATTGGATTGTATAAGATTTAGAAGTTTCTCTATTTACCAATAAGTATAGATCTCTTAAGCTGTGATTATTTATTTTTGTTGTTTTTATCAGAATATATGCCTTGAATCTCTTGTCTTAGATAATTTAATTTTATGTACAAAGTTGTTTTTATGTCGAATTTTAGCTCTGTTACGTATAACGCTCAATTATTACTGATTAAGAATATGTATATTATATTAAGATTAGTAAAATCTAGTCCACTAGTTAAATTTAATTACTCTTATTATATTCGAAAGAAATATTTGGAATTGAGAGCGTAGGTAATTTTTAATGTTATTTAACCAAAAAAAGGTTGTGTTAAAATTATGTTAAATGTTATAACTTAAAGTATATTGTAATCTACATTTATTGTTTCGTATGATTGCTTACAGAATATCCGTTATAGTGAAATATTTTTTGCCCCGAGTGTCCTGCGATTTGTCTAAAATTAATTCGAATTGTACCTAAATAGTTAATATACAACGTTTTCATGAAATGTTCTTGTTATTTTTTCACCCAATACTACTACCTGCGTCCCGCTACTCTAAGGTCGCGCGCATTTTGGACACGTTTTCGTACGAATTTATATCGTTCGGACACGTACTAACGATCTCGATATTCCAAGTACTATGGCAACGCGCAGACTGGGGTCGTGCGTATACGTACGTGTAGTTCAGACGTCCGAAAACAATCCAAACTTGTGGGATTTTAAAACACATTCGTGCGTACTTCCAGGATGTGGAACGCTTTGCCTGGGTCTGTCTTCCCGCTAAAGTACAATGTAGGTCTTCAAATCCCGAGTAAATAGGCATCTTCTAGGTAAGCGTGTTACGTCCTATAAGGCAGTGTGTAGGTCAAACGCAACCCTATACGAAATAAAAAAAAATCGTTTTAACATTTGACTAATAAAAAAGGAATACAGTGTGCGCACTCAATTCGTACGACCACGATCGTACGCATAGGTACTGTACGATACGAATTCGTATCGAAAGTGCGCGCGGCCTTAGGGAATGTGATAGTTTTAAACGGCAGTGTGTGTGAATTCAGGGTACTTATAAGCCCCATTTCAAATTAGCACCCAATAGTCTGGGCCTTATAAATAAGCTCAAGGTCGCCCTACGCGCTATGGAGAGGGCTATGCTCGGAGTCTCGCTGCGAGATCAAATTAGGAATGAGGAGATTCGCAGACGAACCAAAGTTACCTACATAGCCCAGCTGATTAGTAAGTTGAAATGGCAGTGGGCAGGGCACATAGCTCAGTGAACACATGGCCGATGGGGCAGCAAAGTTCTCGAATGGAGACCACGCACCGGCAAGCGCAGCATAGGACGTCCACCGACCAGGTGATCCGACGATATTATTAAGACCGCAGGAACGCGCTGGATGCAGGCCGCTTCCAACCGGGCTTATTGGAAATCCATAGGGGAGGCTTATGTCCAGCAGTGGACGTCCTACTGCTGATAATGATGACTGGTACCAATGGTTTTATTGCTCCTACATATTTAGAAGTTTTATGTTGATCTTTCCAACAACTGAAGTGTAAGTCATTTACGTTGTTTTTCCCTGTGAGGTTTGTAACCATTTTTCAAGACTTTGCCACGGTAATGATATTTATTACCGTGCTTTTGCTGTTCATATAAGTATTTGGGCCGGTCTCGGTTTGGACTACCGGGTAGTAAAATCAAATATTTTGCAAATGAATACTAGGAAGAAAAGGCTTTCACTAGGCCAGGCGGCCGCGAGCCGGCATTCCGGATGTTCGACAAAGCAGGGCGGCAAAACCGAATGAATGTACATACAAGTGGGCAGATTTGAGGTTAGCCACAAGCTGCGCAATATTCAATCCTGAATGCAAAGCTCACTGCAGCTCATAAAGTTGATTGGATATTGCGCAGCTTGTAGCTAACTTCACATCCGCCGACTTGTATGATTCGGCTTGTGTGATCGTCGAATGGAAACGGAATTCCGCCGAACCGAACATAATGTATAGCAAGTCTAATGATTCAATTATAAGGCTTACTAGAGCCCTCGAGACTTTTTATACGAAAATTATCTTGATTATAGTTTTCACACTCACATTAAGCTCGTTTATATGCATTAGGGTTTATATTCGAGTAGATAATGAAGCAGTGCAATTATTTTCCAATACTTTTATTTGCAGTAAGTACATCTATACATATAGCATTTCAAAGTTTTGCATAGCAAGAGAAACCTAAAGACTAACCTTATAGATCAATATTCATAATACAGGTTTGTGATCAACTTGGTACTGAAAGTGATATGAATAAATATGTATAAGGTAAAATAGAAAGAAGTGGAGTGGGCTGTATATTTGAATTAAATAGTTTTCCAATAAGATACAGAATACGAGAATAGTGGCTGCTAACGTTATTTTGACCACTCACATAGCTATTCGTGCTTGTGTAGTCTTTCCATATACTAATATCACGAAAACGTCCACATAAGATGATGCATATGCGAGTTCGCTTATTTGCGTATTCGTTTTGTTCGTCTGAATAGGCAAATATAGGCTAATACGAAACATTGCTGTATTTGGACAAATAAGACAAATACGCAGACACGAAATTAGCGATTTAAAATCAGAGCATTAGAGATGTACACACTTCGCTATAAACCATAGATTTGGGCCATGTAAGAGACCAAACTTTCATAGCAACTGGTGCTTCGTAACGACATTTGTTTTACAGATTACAGACAAGTTTTACCGCGATTTTTGACGCCCTAGCAAAAAATAAAAAACATACAATACATTTGATTTGAGTACCTCTTTTTTAAGACGGTTAAAACATCCCATATTACTGAAAATTATTACACAAAAATCGATATAAAAAATAAAAGAGTACATGCAGTACAGTCAGAACATTTTAATCAGTTGCAAAACTTCAAACGACAGATATTTACACGTAAAACTAAGCTTCGTCCTCACTAGCGGACACGGATTTCCTGGACACGGGTGTTTCCGGTCGGGAGTTGCCCGATCGAGACCCGGATCGCGATCGAGACCCCGATCGGCTTCGAGATCCCGACTTCGATCGGGATCGGGAACGAGACACGCTCTTCGATTTGGATCGGGACTTGCTTTTGGATCTGGAAACATGAATATGGGTTAGTAACCTATCCTTAGTTTACAAAAGTATTAAGACGTTTTCGAGAACAAAGTGGTGTGAAACAATGGACATTTAAAAAAAAACATTTTAATTTTGTAGAAGATGTTTTATTGTAGAATGAGTCAGAGAGATTTCGGCAAGCAACTGCCGTAAGACCTTCGAGCAAATATCTATAGAGTCACAATCGTGAAAAAAAGGTCCGAGCCAAAACTCTGCCCAAGCTATGTAGTGGGCAGGCTTTTTAGTTAGACGTAAGACAATTGTAAGCCGACTACAACGCCGCGCGATGCCAAAATGCTCAGTTACAAGCACTAATTAGGTGACATAACGTAGAGAATCGAGAAAACGGGTCATTGTGAATTATTTAATGTAAATATCTAAGTCGATATTATGTACGAGACGGTGCTCGGACATATTTTTACTTAGGAAATGTGGCTCTGTAGATATTTGCTCGAAGGTTAAACATGAATTATGGTTTTCGAGACTGCAGTGAAACAATGGACTTTTTTTTTCTATTTTAATTTTGTAGATGTTTTTATTGTAGAATGAGTCAGAAAGATATTGTCAAGAAACTGCCCTAAGACGCGATTTTCCAATATGACAGCGCAAGCGTCAATGATACGACGTGGCAAAGTTGAATTTCGAAAAAACACATCAAAATCTATAAGCTATTTTCAAAACTCCTACAAAACTCTCCACGTAAGATTACTAGATAACCGGATTATTACCTATAGGTCGAATCATATTTCTTCGCAGCTGTAATGTTAGCTTCAAGCTGTGCAAAACCCAATCCTGACTGAAGCTCACTTAAAAGCTGTACGGGGATTGAGTTTCGCGCAGCCTGTAGCTAACATCCCAACCGCCAAGATGTTTGATTCAGCCTATACAGCTTATTATAGCTGGCTTGAATGAAAAAATAAATATTAGGGGGCATCTTACACACTATGTGTAAAGAGTTTTCTCCCGGAGTGTAAATTTTATCAACAATGTACCACGATTTTTTTTTGATATTGTACAGAAAATCCGAAAACACTGGTCGATTCATGATCCTCTTACTTCGCCAAAATGCTCATTATTTGAAGAAGTAAAATAAAAATAAATGTTAAATATTAGGGGACATCTTACACACGGTCTCTGACCCCGAACTAAGCATAGCTTGTGATATGGCTGCCAGAGACTGATATACTACATATACATATTTTATATACATATGTATATAGATAGTATATAAATAACATCCAGACACAGAGCAAACACCTATGTTCATCACACAAATGTTTGCCCTGGGTGGGGATCGAATCCACGCCTCTTTGGCCCAGAAGTCAAGGTCACTAAACACTGAGCCACCGAAGCAATCAATAAAATTAAATCTTACCTGGAGCGCGATCTCGAAACGCTCTTGGATCGTGATCTGCTTTTGGATCTCGATCGGCTCTTGGATCTCGAACGACTCTTGGATCTTGAATGACTCTTGGATCGAGATCGGTTCTTTGACTTTGAACGGCTCTTTGATCGCGATCGAGAACGGCTTTTGGATCTTGAGCCGCTCTTTGACCTGAAATGTTCAGAAATTACATTGTGAGTGAAAAACGACATTACATTGTGAGTGAGCCAGTGTTAAGCCGAAAGGAGGTGATTCAGACTATCATTATGAACAACTTTTTCTATGGGGGGAACCCAGAAATCGAGAATATAATATCAGCTCCTTCATACATTTTGTCGATTCCGAGTTGCAACTTTGTATAGAACATTTATATTTTTCTCGAATTCCGAGTAGATCCCATAGTAAAAGTTGTTCATAATGATGATTTTAAACACCTCCTCTCAGCATAGTACAGGGAAAGCACATAACCTTGTATCATGATAGTCGTAAGATCTTAGCCGATTTCATCGAAATTCAAATACATATCGATAGTATCAAGCACTAGTTCGTTTACGTAAATGACGTCATATTTTCGTGTACCTACGGCTCTGGTTGCGTTAAGTTTCAGCTTGTGTTAGCTAATTACATTTGTGTGTGTGTGTGTGTGTGTGCACACTTGCTCATATTTTGGTTTGTGTGCGTTTCTTCGTCCCCCACTGACTTGACAGACTTTCGTGCTTAGGCGCGTCGACTCCTTTTGGTTAAGTACTTAATGGAGAGAGCTTTATGCCTGATTGTCTCATTTAATTGTAAAAGAGATTGTAAGTAACAAAATCAAAATTATTATTGCGAAAATGACATAAGTAAAAATATCACGAAGTATGTACCTGGAGCGGCTTTTGGACTTGGATCTCGATCGACGACTCTTGGCGGATCCCGATCGAGATCGGCTGCGGGACTTCGATTTCGAACGACTCTTGGATCGAGACCGAGACCTGTAAACCAAGGAAATGTTTATGTTAAACTCAGCAAAAGAACATTGATGAATCAGAATCATTTATTGACGTATCGAGCTTAATACTATAATTAAAAATACAAAATCTGTATAATAATACATAGTACCGCCAACAAAAGGTCTCGTCATTCAACTAACAAAATACAAAATTCTGATGGAAATTGAACTGATGGAAATTCGGACAACTTATTTACAGGGTTATTTCTAATCAATTAGCATTATTTTAGGGGCTTATTCTGTACATCCAAACTAACTACTTTTGTTCTACGACTTTTATTAATCGAGGTTCTCTTTCTCAAGGTTGCGTTAAACGTTTAACGCAACCATGGAGGGGGCATGAAAGCACTGTTGCGTCGAAGTTTATTAGCGGGCGGACTGCGGCTGCGGCTGCGGCTACCGCTGCGACTGCGGCTACGACTGCGGCTTTTCTTCAAAGCGTCCGAATTTGACTCATCCATGGATTTTCTGTTTTTTTTCTTACCTGTCACTGTCAGAAGCCGACATGATCCTTTTCCGTCCCTTATTAGCGGGCGGACTGCGACTGCGGCTGTGGCTGCGGCTTTTTTTCCAAGCGTCCGAATTTAACTCGTCCATGGATATAGTTATCTTTTTTTTTTCTTACCTGTCACTGTCAGAAGCCGACATGATCCTTTTCCGTCCCTTATTAGCGGGCGGACTGCGGCTGCGGCTACCGCTGCGGCTGCGGCTGCGGCTACGACTGCGGCTTTTCTTCGAAGCGTCCGAATCAGACTCGTCCGTAGATATAGTTTCTTTAGAGACGATTTTAGCGCGTTGTTTGGCGCTGAGCTTCTCTTCTGCTGCTTTCGCTTTGGCTTTCTCGCGGCGACCGCCGCCTTTTTCACCCTGTAAATGAAGTAAAATGGCTACAAATCCCTATTTGGCCAGCATGCAGAAAAATGGCCTAACCTTTTCTGATAAGGAATATTTTTAACTGACTTCAAACGAGGAAGAGGTTATCAATTCGACTATATGGCTATACACGTAAATAAAAAAGCCTACAGCAAGTTACGTGGTAATTCTGCCAATTTTATTATTCAGAATCGATTTTGATAATTATAATTATTTTCTGTTTGGTAGATCATTCAGACGACGTGGTCCCATTTTAATTTCATAAAAGGTTCATAAAATTAGCGGAGTAATCGGGTAACATACGTACAAAAAAAGGGAAAAGAATTGAGTTCATTTTTAAAAATAAATTGAAAATGAAATCCTGATATTGGATGCGTTAGATGGCAAGTCAAAATCCTCCTGTGGAAGAAAAAAAATTGACGTATTACCTTCTTGCGACCGCGTTTGCGAGGCGGGTCGCTGTCACTGCCCGAGCCGCGCTCGCGCCGCTTCTTGCGACCTTTCCTGCCATCGCCGCCTGCTTCGCGCTTCTTCTTCGGTTTCTTCTCACGGCTGTAAACAACATTCAATTTCAATATACTAGTTTATGCAACTGTCATATAATGAAGGGTATTAAAACACGAGTGTGAGTTTATGAAACGAGCGCAGCGAGTTTCATAATAGTAACGAGTGTTTTAATACCCGTGTTATATGCAGTTGCATACACTACTTTATCTTCACTAATAAAAATAAAAAAAAAAACATATTGCAAAACATTAAATTCACGCGTACGTGTATTGTCACAGTGAACTTGGCGCCATTAAATACCTCACTTTAGGACAGATTTGGCTCTGTGTTTTGTTAAAAAGAAATATTTAATGAGTTCAGTTAATCAGTCAGTATTTCTTTTAACCCTGTTTTTGAAATTTTTAAAATTTAACCAATGAGAGCGCAGCTGCGCGCGCAGGGCCAATCAGGAGCGAGCGCGCGATGTTATAATGAGATTTTACGATATCGATGTGGATATTATAACATCATGTGAAATTGCTTAAATTGAGTGTTTTGTTGTCTGCGCTATAACAGTAGTCATTATAAGTCAAGTATTGGAAACATAAGTAGAATGTTACAACATTAGTGTAGATAAAACACATTATAACACTGTAATTTAGTAGAGATTTATTTTAATTATTATTTATGTTGTCGGAATAGTAAACACGAATCTGAAATAGAGTAGGCAGGACACATTATCAGGTTTGGTGGTCTCGTAGGGGAAAACGTTGACGGTTTGGTCGCCGCGTAATGGAAAACGTTGACGGTTTCCGGCTCTCCGGCCGTGGTCGCACGATTTGCCCTTCAAAGCATCATCGAAAAAACGACAGTATTGTTATGCAGTAAACCGCGCCGCGCACGGTAAATTACGGGCGGCGAGTTGTTTACATCTAAAGATTTATGGTTTTATGACTCAGGCGGCACCGGCCTTTGTGTCGCGTCTATTGTTTGTTGTTTGTTAGATTTTTTTGTGGTGTTTTCGTAATAATTAAGAACAATAGGGTTTCTCGAACTTTACACTTGTTTACTTTGTCAGTCACAATGGCACCGAATATTCTACAGATTTCCAGAGAACCCTTATTCCGATATAAATAGGGCGATGGTTTTCGTTCGTGGCAGTTATCGCGTTTTATACCGGAGTGAAAACATCTCGTGTTCAAGTGCGGTACCAGTGATTGTGAAGTGACTAGTTGTGTGAATATTCGTGCCAGTGTGAAGTGTTGTGCGAACCAGTTGTGTCGTGTGTACTGTGATTTTGTGCAATAAAGTGCGAAGTGAATAATCGGCGTTTTAACTGATTATCCAAGAACCCATCTCGTAACATTTGGTGTCAGAAGGGTGGATAATTGAAAATGCCGGTTACTCCGTACGACGACGAGACGCCCCGTACACGGAGTCAGCGCCGTCAGGAGGAAGCGCGCCGACTAGAGGAGCAGGAGCGCCGCCAGGAGGAGGTTGACCAGCGACGCTTCGGAAATAATTCGCTGTTAATGGAAGGCAGCGAGTCCGAGGCAAAAAACGACGACTCCAGGAACCCGAACCCAGCACCTGCTACGACAACAGCTGTCCCTGCGGCATTCGATATGACTGCAATGATGTCGATGATGCAGTCAATGTTCGATCGCAACAACGAGAGGCAGACTCGCCTGCTAGAAGAAAAATTGGATCGCAACAAGGAAGAATTGGCCCGCAACAACAGAGAAGAACAGGCTCGCCAAAAAGAAGAACTGCTTTCAAGGTTACAGACGACTTTGGGCAAAGAGATAAAAGAGGTCAAGGACACGGTCGATCAGCACGACGCCAGCATAAAGGAGCACAACAAAAAGATGGAGGATCATGAATCTCGCATCTTCGAGGCTGAAACGCAAATTGCTGACGTTAGGAGGACCTTGAACGTTATCAAGTCTGGAAGTGGAACCGCTGTATCTACAACCTGCTTGCCAGCCTCACAGAAGATCAAAGTGACGCCTTTCGACGGGACATCGTCATGGTCAGCCTACAAAATTCAATTCGACGCTGCCGTTCAGACTAATGGATGGAACAAGGACCAAGCCAAGAACGCCCTCATCATGAGCCTTCGCGACGAAGCCCTGAGTATCCTTGATGCCGTGGGCAAGGAAGTGACCTACGATAAATTAATGGAAATGTTGGAGAGTCGCTATGGTGATGAGCACCTGGAGCGTGTGTACAGAGCGCAGTTAAAGAACAGGGTGCAACGTCGCAACGAAAGTCTTCAGCAGTGGGCTGTCGAAGTGGAGAAACTGTTCCGGAAGGCTTATCAGTCAGCACCGTTACCCAACGACGAGCATCTAGTGGAAGCATTTTCTAACGGGATAGCAGACTTCGAAGTAAGAACTGCAGTGAAACTCGGGCATCATAAAACACTGAAGGAAGCTTTGGCCCAAGCCTTGGAAGTGGAAGCTGTACGAAATCCAGCGAGAGATGTTCAACACATAAAGGAAGTTAAAGAAGCGTCACATCGTACGAGGTTTGGTCCAAGATGCTACAACTGTGAAGAGAGAGGCCATTTATGGCAGAATTGCCCAAAGCCATGCCGAACCAGGGACGATCGACTATTGGAAGAACGGAAGGATCGCGAGGCAACGCATTCACTATGGAGGAATAAACGACCTGCTGAAGAAAGCGGAAAATGGCGAGTGTTATCCGGGCCAGAAAAGCCAAAGATTTTGATCTCACAAGCTCACGATGGGAACAGCTTGATCATCAATGGTGCCATCAATGGAACTTCTTGCAAGCTGACATTGGATACAGGAGCCTCTCGCACTGTCATCAGTTCCCGACTGGCTAAGCGCTTTCTTCCGAACTTCGAAAGCTGCAAAACAGTTCAACTTCTAACAGCGACCGGTCAGCACATATCCGTCCGAGGAGAGAAGCTGGTGGAGTTAAAGTTGGGTGAGAAAACTTTCCAACACAAAGTCATTGTGGCTGATATAGTCGACGATTGCATTCTGGGTCTTGACTTCATGCGAGAACATCATTGCGAGATAGACGCCAACCAAGGAATCTTGAAGTGTGGAAGAGAAGAAATCTTCATGGAAGGCGCCACATCAGGAAAGGTTTATTGTCTGCAGAGAATTGTTCTTCCACCTAGATCGGAGACCATTGTGGCAGTTAGATTACCGCCGAAGTTGGGACATCAACGACGATGTGTGCTAATAGAACAGTCGGAAGGTGATCAACCATGGTTATTGGCCCGAACTCTGGTGAGGACTACTAATACCGCTGTGGTGCGTGTTCTCAACACAAGTAACGAGGAACAACTCATCAAAGGAGGAACCCCAATTGGTACTTGTGAAGAAGTAGACTGGATGCGCAGATGCCAAGAACAACCAAAGGAGAAATACAACTGTGCTGGGAGTTACACCGTGTCAACGCTATTGGAAGATTCCCGTAAAGACCTGACCGAAAGAGAACTTCTGATGGCAAAGAAGATGCTGCAGCGCTACTCCGACATATTTGCTCTCGATGATGCTGTCAACGGGAAGACTGGGTTAGTGAAGCACACAATAAATACAGGAAGGGTGTCACCGATTCGACAGCGGCCAAGAAGGATACCAGTGGCTCGAGAAAAAGAAGTTGAGTCAATGATCGAAGACATGGCACGCAATGGTGTGATAGAACCTTCATCCAGTCCGTGGTGTTCGCCAGTGGTTCTAGTGAAAAAGAAGGATGGCAGTATGCGGTTCTGCGTTGATTATCGACGACTCAACGACGTAACGAAGAAAGACAGCTATCCTTTGCCGAGGATTGATGACACGTTAGATACACTGACAGGTATGAAGTGGTTCACTACGCTGGACTTGAAGAGCGGATACTGGCAAGTGGAAATAGATCCTAAAGATAAAGAGAAGACCGCATTTTCGACGGGAAAAGGCCTGTGGCAATTCAACGTGATGCCGTTTGGATTATGCAATGCGCCCGCTACGTTTGAAAGACTAATGGAGTTAGTGCTCGCGGGACTGATTGGAGATGCATGCCTAGTCTATTTGGACGACATCATAATTGTGGGAAAAACCTTCGAAGACCATCTGCAAAACCTGGAACGAGTATTGACTAAGATTCGCGCAGCCAATCTCAAGCTGAGTCCGAAGAAATGTTCCTTCTTCAAGAGGCAAGTGAATTTCCTGGGACATGTGATTTCCGAAGCTGGCGTACAGACGGATCCAGGAAAAGTCAGTGCTGTCAAGGATTGACCTGTGCCAAAAGACAAGACGGAAGTTAGAGCATTCTTGGGTTTATGCTCCTACTACAGGCGATTCGTGAAGAACTTTGCTGACATAGCCAAGCCGTTGCATAGACTGACTGAGGAAAAACGACCCTTCCTCTGGGATGAAAATTGCGACGCAGCTTTTCAAGAGCTAAAGAAGCGACTTTGTAATACGCCTATTCTTGGCTTCCCGGACACAGAGAACGAGTTCATCGTGGACACTGACGCCAGCAACACCGGCATTGGAGGAGTACTGTCACAAAGGAAAGGAGACCAAGAAGTGGTGATTGCGTATTTCAGCAAATCCCTGTCCAAGCCGGAAAGGAACTACTGTGTGACCAGAAAAGAGTTACTTGCAGTAGTGAAGACATTGCGACATTTTAGCAAGTACCTGCTCGGGCGAAAATTCCATCTGAGGACCGACCACGCTGCTCTTAAGTGGCTACTACAGTTTAAGGATCCCGAAGGCCAAGTGGCAAGATGGATTGAGCAACTACAAGAGTTTGATTTCACCACGGAGCATCGCAGTGGAAAATCTCATGGCAACGCGGACGCACTGTCAAGAAGGCCATGCTCAGAGGACTGCAAGCATTGCTCAAGACATGAGTCGAAAGATTCAGTGCCCGTCAGAATGCTCAAAGCTGACATCGGTGACGAATGGAAAGAAACCCTTCAGGTTGCACAAGAAGAAGACGCCGACATCAAGCCGATTCTTGAATGGATGGAATCAGATGCCCCTAAGCCAGACTGGAGTGCTATTGCTTCAATGAGTGTTACGACAAAGAGCTATTGGGCGCAATGGGATAGTCTGGTGCTTCAGGAGGGAGTACTTTGTCGAAAATGGGAAAATGCTCGTGGCAATCAGTGCCATCTCCAAATGGTTGTACCCAGAGCAAAGATACCTGAAGTTTTGAAGCTGTACCACGAAGGGTTTTCGGGAGGACATCTGGGTGTGAAACGGACACTGTTGAAGATTCGAGAAAGGTTTTACTGGATCAACTGCAGAGATGACGTAGAAGACTGGGTACGGAAATGTACGAGCTGTGCATCGGTGAAAGGCCCGCATACCCGCAGCAGAGGAGCATTAAAACTGTATAATGTTGGAGCACCATGGGAGCGAATCGCGCTAGATGTAGCCGGACCATTTCCTGTGAGCGAAAGTGGCAACAAGTACTTTCTTGTCGTCATGGATTACTTCACCAAGTGGCCGGAAGTCTTCGCAATTCCGAACCAAGAGGCATCGACGATAGCAGACAAATTGGTGCATGAAGTAGTCTGTCGATTTGGAGTACCATTAGAAATCCACAGTGACCAAGGAAGAAATTTTGAATCTCAGCTGTTTCAAGAGACGTGCCGGTTAATGGGTGCACACAAAACAAGGACAACGTCTTACCACCCGCAATCAGATGGAATGGTGGAGCGATTCAACCAAACTCTGGAGAGATACCTGGCAAAAGTAGTCGGAAGCAAACAACGGGATTGGGACAAGCATATCCAGCCATTTTTGTTGTCATACCGAAGTGCTGTTCATGAGAGCACCAATGTCACTCCCGCTTTTGCCAATTTTGGACGGGAATTACGGCTACCAGCCGACTTAATAACTGGCATTCCACCGGATTCTCCACAGCCCATAACTGAGTACGCCAGTGACCTCCGGAACAAGATGAACGACATCTATGAGTACATTAGAGAGCATGGCCAGCAAGCATCTGAAAGAATGAAGACTCGATACGACAGAAGGGCTAACAATCCTGGGTTCGAGGAAGGCTCGATGGTATGGCTGCACAATCCCATACGCAGCAAAGGGAAGTCTCCAAAGCTACAAGCCAAATGGGATGGACCGTACCGAGTGGTGACCAAGATCAACGACGTGACGTTCCGCATACAGAAAGGACCTCGAGGTGCCCCCAAAATAGTTCACGTGGATCGATTGGCGCGATATCACGGGTGCAACGATGCTCGGGACGAGCATGTCTTGGGAGGAGGTAGTGTTATGCAGTAAACCGCGCCGCGCACGGTAAATTACGGGCGGCGAGTTGTTTACATCTAAAGATTTATGGTTTTATGACTCAGGCGGCACCGGCCTTTGTGTCGCGTCTATTGTTTGTTGTTTGTTAGATTTTTTTGTGGTGTTTTCGTAATAATTAAGAACAATAGGGTTTCTCGAACTTTACACTTGTTTACTTTGTCAGTCACAATGGCACCGAATATTCTACAGATTTCTAGAGAACCCTTATTCCGATATAAATAGGGCGATGGTTTTCGTTCGTGGCAGTTATCGCGTTTTATACCGGAGTGAAAACATCTCGTGTTCAAGTGCGGTACCAGTGATTGTGAAGTGACTAGTTGTGTGAATATTCGTGCCAGTGTGAAGTGTTGTGCGAACCAGTTGTGTCGTGTGTACTGTGATTTTGTGCAATAAAGTGCAAAGTGAATAATCGGCGTTTTAACTGATTATCCAAGAACCCATCTCGTAACAGTATTATTCCTGCCTCTTTTGCAGCATTTCCACTATATTATAAAATACTTACGCTTCACCCCCTTCCCTAGGCCGGTCGCTACCACTGGAATCAGACACATATTCATCCCGCCTTCGACCCCGTCCGCGCGACTTGCTCTCCGACGGCATGTCCGAGAAAACGACAGCGTTCTTTGTCTTCTCGAGATATTCCTGTCTCTTTTGTAGCATCTCCACCGTACTCTTCTGTTGCATTTCTTCGCGACGGCGACGCTCCTCTTCCTACGACAAAAAAAACAATTTCAGTAAGGTGAAAGAAGTATAACATAACTACTTGGCAAGATATGGTGTAAGAAACATTGAGATAATAAATAATGAAAAATTGTGTGAGGGAGTTTAATTATTTTCCAAATAAATTTCTCCCTTTGTTCCTGGTTCGCTTGCAAAAGTAAATCAATATATCTTCGCCATTACTACTTACATTTGTCTTGTTTCATCCCTGACGTTATCTGTACGCTTACCGTTGTTCACGCATGTCTACGCGTAATCTCAATATGTTGTTGTCTCACTTTGACCACTGGCCACTGTGTTGGCCACATACCTGTTGTTTCCTGAAAGCCTCCCGTTCTCTCGCTGCCGGTCCCGCAACGTGACCTCTTCGTTATACTTCCATCTCACTCAAACGACAAAACACTTCGACTATGAGAGCAGACCGACACACATTCACTCCATACCTGTTGTCTCTTGAAAGCCTCCCTCTACTATCGGTGCCGGTCCCGCAGGGTGACCTCCTCGTCATGCTGCCGTCTCACTCAAACCACAGGCCACAGCACCAGATAAAGCAGATCGACTAATCTTCACCCTCACTTCACTAATGTCCCTACATACCCGTTGTTTCCTGAAACACCTTCAATCCGCTTGTATCCCTACCTGTTGTTTCCTGAAAGCCTCCCGCTGCTCTCGCTGCCGGTCCCGCAGGGTGACCTCCTCGTCATGCTGCCGTCTCGCTCTGGCGACGTGCCACTGCGCCTGCGAGAGCAGGTCGGCGCAAGTCCTCGCCTCCGCCGCGGCGGCCGCGGGCTCGTACCGGGCGCGCTCGCTGCCCTCGCCCGCGCCCGCCGTGCTTAGACGTTGGAAGTAACTGGAAGGAAAAGTTAAGGTTAAAAGTTTAATCAACACGTTAGTTAGTTCACTTTAATCACATTTTTATATGAATGTTTGAGGAATGTTCTATTGAAGTGAATAGGTACGTCTTTATAATTGCAATATGTATCCAACAAAAACCTTTTCATGTGAAATGTAGCCAAGACTAAATCACAGTTCACACTATCAATAATTATTTTTCGCAAAAAACAGCATGACCGACTTCACCCTTGTACAGAATTCGGGAATATTTCGCACGGATCGATGTTACATTTGTCACATTATTGTTGTTATCAAAAATGACTCAGTCGATTTCAATAAAATTTAAATGGGACCAATTTCGAAGTATACTCTTTCCAATAAAAAAAGAATTATTGAAATCGGACTACTACGAAAATAGTTATGCGTTGTTTTACATAAAAAAAAAAAACGCGTCGAATTGAGTACCTCCTCCGGTTGGTACGTCGGTCAAAAAGTTGTCAGATCTCACGTAAAGCCAAGCTTCTAACTCTACAAATCCCTACTCCACAAACTCTACAGCTTATTCAATATATTATGTGACTCGTGGATTCTAATCCGTTTCAATTCTCGACGTAAATATAAAGAAAAGTGAGGGGGACCAGCTGAGTAAAAAGTGAGACGCTCGCTTTTTATGCAATTGAGTGGTCCCATGATGTTAAACGCCAAGACAGTACCAAGTCCAGTAGTTGGACCAAGTCCAAGACAGTAGAACCAAAGTTACCGACATAGTCCAGCGGATCGGTAAGTTGAAATGGCACTGGGCATAGCCCATAACACGGAGGACTGATGACCGATGGGGTCAAAAAATTCTCGAGTGGAGACCACGTACCGGCAAGCGCAGCGTACGACGTCCATTCATAAGGTTGCCCACCTTATAAATGGACGTTGACCTCACTAAGACCGCAGGATCGCGCTGGATGCAAGCATCTACCAACCGGTCTTATTTGAGATCCATAGGGGAGGCCTATGTCCAGCAGTGGACGTCCTCTAGCTGAAACGACAACGACGAAGTCCAAGACAGTATCGTTTGAAAATTCCTGTATTTCGTATAAAAACTCAGTTTATCAGCAGAACCTGTTCATAAGACGCGTGTGTGTGTTTCACAGTAGCTATACGACACTTACCAATGCGAGACTTGCAACTCTTGCACAGTTCTCAATACAACACCCAAATCCGATATCTCATCCTTGAGCACGATAGCAGCCCTTCTTCGCAACGCCAGGTCAGTATTATACAATAAAGCCTGATCATGCGGCGTCACTCTCCCACCCCGTAATACTTTAGTAGCTATATGCCACCCGACTTCCTAGCCTGAAATTACTCTATGACACTCACCGATGCGAGACTTGCAACTCATGAACAGCTCTCAACACCACATCCAGATCCGACCGTTCGTCCTTGAGCACGATAGCAGCCCGCCTCCGCAGCGCCAGCGCCGTGTTGTACAGCAAGGCCTGATCGTGCGGCGCCACCCTCCGGGCCCGCAGCAGCGCGGCGCGGGCGGGCGCGGCGCGGCCGGCGAGCCCGTGCGCGCGCCCGACCCACGTGAGCCACTCCACGTCGTGCTGCATGCGGAACTTGCGGATGCAGTTCTCATACTGCCAACAAAAAACAACCAATCGTTGCTTAATCTCATAATCAGTTTCGGCCAAACTTCCGGCTAGTTGCAGTGATGCAAAAGTTCTCAATTGATCGGTAGATCGGCCGATTTTTAATTTTCTCTAACGATATCCAGATCTAGCGACCCTGTCTTGCGATTTTTACATTGTAAACTTAAAATATAGTATGTAGTTTATATATTAAATGTAGTAAAGTTGTCAACACGTTTGCCTTCAAACTATACTGTATGAAGGCAAACGTGGTGACATCTAGCCGGAAGTTTAGTGAAAACTACCAGAGTGTCAAGTGGGAGTTTTGCAAATCAAATCGAATTACTTTTACGTCGCGTTGACCGAGCGCGCCGAGCACACACGCGAGCACATTGACACACACGCTTGAGTTAGCCAATCACAGACGTTGCCGTAAAAATTACTCACACTTAGGTATTCAGTTTTCTGTACGTGACACAAGATGGCGCTGTGCCATTTCCATAGAAATCACATAAAACGTTAGCGCGATCGAGTTCGAGCGAGAAACTCCCACTTAGCCCTCAGAGCATCTACAACAGACTTTTGAACGGGTTCGAACGTTTGCGAAACGTTGACATATTGTATGGAGTATACGCGAAGTTCCGTATACGTCCTAGCGATTCTCCATATAATCTGTCATTCCTTTATATGTTCCTAGCTGTTTGAAGCTCAATTATAGATCCACAGAAACGTGATGAAAGTTTACTTTCACAAAGTTTCAGCGTATAAATGATACTGTACTGTACCAGCCTTTTTAATAGTCCACTGCAGGACGTAGACCTACCCACGAAGGGTGATTGGACCATATCTGAATATATTAATGAAATGAAAAAAAATATATATAAAGAAGTCTCTCGCACTCGCATCTTTAAAACTGCGCAACGGATTTTGATGCAGTTTTTTTTAAAATAGATAAGAGTGATTCAATAGGAAGGTTTATAGGTATATATTTTACACCTGTGCGAAGCCGGGGCGGGTCGCTAGTAAAAAATTAGTCGAATTAAGAAACCCTATTTTTGGGAATCAGTTGCAAATTATTACAAATGATGCTAGAGACAGATAAAATATGATGTGTCTAGCTATAAATCTCGTTTCATTCCAGCTACAAGACACATACCTATACAATGTTATTGGGAAACAAACTCAGATAGAATTAGGTATTAATTTCGTCATATGAAGCCGTAGTGGTCTAGTGGTAATGTCACCCTCCTTACAATCGTGAGGTCGTGGGTTCAAACCCCGGTCCCGTACCAATGAATTCCTTGGAATTTATGTACGGAATTTCGCACCACTGGCTTTACGCTGAAAGAAAACATCGTGACCGTAGAACAAATTCGATGGCGTATGTGAATCCACCCGCATTGGGCCAGCGTGATGGCCCAATCACACTTCGTGGGTAGGCCTACCTCCTACAGTGGATTATTAAAACGGCTGATACAGTACAGTACAGTAAAGTAATTTGTCATACAAAAACAAACATGTGGAATCGAAATGCTTTTTGCTTACGGAAAATATCTATATTGCCTAATTTGCCATTTTCACATGAAATATACTTACCATCTGAATAGCATTGATATACTGCTTCTGTTCCACATAGATATGTGCAATATTCATCCAGACGTCCGGGAAGTCGGCCGTCGCCTCGCGCACTTGGGCGAAAATATCGCGAGCTTCGTTTATACAACCCTGTGCAGAAATAGTACATTGTTCACCGAAAGGAGAAAGTAACCGATTACCGTCGAGGGTGTCGTTTGAAGCGCGAGCCGTAGGCGAGGGCTTTAAAACACCCGAGATCGGGAGTCGCACTTTCTCTCGAGTGATACATAGTGCTTTATACTACACCTACGAGGAAAATAAAAAACTAAATCTTTACTAATTGAAATTTATATTAAAATTGTTGCAGTTAGTGAAGCTTAATGTAACATAACACTTGAAAATGGCGCCAATGGCGTCTGCAATTTTCACATGTTCTTTTTTCAAATTGTTTGACACCATCCAACACACAGCTAGTGGCCAGTGTCATTTTGCGAACTTGGAGATAAAAACTCACTGTAAAAACTTTTTGGCTTTTGATATTTAGGTTACCAGCGCATAGTCTTACCCAAAATTAAAAAAGAAAAACCACGTAAGAAATGGATTTTCATACACTTTTCTCTCCCGCTCAGATGCGTTTTCTCCCCGCATATTTGTTCGATATGCAATGACGTACTTTCTACCGTAAATTTGATAAAGTATCAAGGTACTTTCCGAGCAGGTGTAGTATAAATATTATTATAATTATAACAAGACAAATGACTCCCGCTCCGGCTCGTACTTGGCGCAAAGGATGGTCATCGCCATCCAGCGAGGTAATGCGGCCAGCATTTTGGGTTCTTTTGCGCCGGGTATGGTCGGAGATGGGTTGTGTGTTTAGTTTTTAAAGTTCACCATGTTCAAATATAAAATGATTTTAGTGCTTAAATAAATAATACATATGTATAATACTTTAGTGATTATAACTAAATAAACAGTAAATCGGTTTATTTCACCAACACTTTTACCAGCCAACAATTTTAGTCGCGCTGCCGGGAGCCGCTGTCATAATAAAATCGGTCAAGTGCGAGTCAGACTCGCACACGAAGGGTTCCGTACCGTGTGGGAGCCCCATTCCTCTTGCCGTTATTAATAGCGAGCAAAAAACTCCTAAAAATCACGTTTGTTGTATGGCAGCCCCCCTCAAATATTTATTTTGTTCTGTTTTTAGTATTTGTTGTTATAGCGTCAACAGAAATACATCATCTGTGAAAATTTCAGCTGCCTAGCTATCATAGTTCATGACATACAGCCCGGTGACAGACAGACAGACGGATGGACGGACAGACGGACATCGAAGTCTTAGTAATAGGGTCCCGTTTTTACCCTTTGGGTACGGAACCCTAAAAATGGTTCGTTTTAAAACCTTTTTATCCGAAGAAACGTCGACAAGCCGTGCGGCTAGAAAGACGCGACCAAAGCGCCACCCTTTTACGGTGGACTTTTCGCGCGTTAGAACCATACGACTCATACGAACAGCCAGAATGTGGAACGCTTTGCCTGGGTCTGTCTTCCCGCTAAAGTACAACGTGGGTGTCTTTAAATCATTAATTCGTAAATTTGTACTTAAGTATCAAGAAGTAACACAGCACACCACGACAACAAAATTAATTTCTTAGTGTGGGTGCTGTAGGAATTTATGTTTCTACTGTGTGATCATTTTTGTAAAGTTTTTATTATTTATACCTTATGGGCAAGGACGCATCCGATGCCATTCGCCGCCCAGATGTTCTTGGGGTCGGATCTGAGAACCTTTTTGTACATTTCCAAAGCTCTTTCCTGGTGACGTTTTTCGCGTTCGCGCTCTCGACACGGCGCGTGCAGTGTTTGTAGCCACACGTTACCTGTGAACAAGGATATCACTACATAGTCATACATACATAATATACATAGTCAAAGAGGCGTGGGTTCGATTCGCACCCAGAGCAAGTATTTATGTGATGAACATAAGTGTTTGCTCTGTGTCTGGGTGTTATTTAGTTACTATCTATATAAGTATGTATTTAAAAATATGTATAAGTAGTATATCAGTCTCTGGCAGCCATATGACAAGCTTTGCTTAGTTTGGGGTCAGAGGCCGTGTGTAAGATATCCCCTAATAATTATTACTAGCGACCCGCTCCGGCTTCGTACAGGTGTTATATATATAAAACTTCGGGTAAGGTATTGAAAGAAGGAGCACGATTTTAGGGGGGCGGGGTGGCGGGGAGGGGGGGGGGGGTAGGGGGAGGGGGAGTCACCCCCCCCCCCCACTACCACCCCCCCCGGCGAAGCGTAGTTTCTTTTTAATTAATTTTTAAAATTTATGAAATTTTAACGGTTAAACTATAGCCGCCCGGTACCCGCGGGGAGGGGTGAAGGGGGAAGGGTTGGGGGGAGGGGGGAAGCCCCTCCCTGCAACTCATTTTGATAGACCCAACTTAAAAATGTAAGAATTTTGCTAAATATACGTTCCGTTTTACGCGTTGAGTAGTATTTTGAAAGACCCAACATGAAAAGTGTAAGAATTTTGCTAAATATACGTTTCGTTTTACGGGTTGA
Source organism: Hypomecis atomaria (assembly GCA_964007245.1). Classification (NCBI taxonomy): domain Eukaryota; kingdom Metazoa; phylum Arthropoda; class Insecta; order Lepidoptera; family Geometridae; genus Hypomecis; species Hypomecis atomaria. The sequence continues at coordinate 16,995,440 of OZ023291.1, forward strand.
GAAGTATAGGCGGACCGTTTATCTGAGACGTCGCCTGCGCGGTACAGGGGCGCCGGGGGAGACGACACAGGGGACTGAGACCGGTGCGGGCGGCAGGGGGGAGACGACACAGGGGACTGAGACCGGTGCGGGCGGCAGGGACCCGCCGCCCGCACCGGTCTCAGTCCCCTGTGTCGTCTCCCCCGGCGCCCCTGTACCGCGCAGGCGACGTCTCAGATAAACGGTCCGCCTATAATTAGCGAAGTGTTTTGTTAACCTCTAAATCGAATTTTTCAACATTTTGTAAAATTAACTAAATATACTTCGGCGCAAATCCGGCAACCAGAATGCATAGGAACGATTGAAAAACACCCCCGTGACTCCCCCATAGTGTCGCAATCCTTAGGTTTGTGCTCCTCGTTTTAATACCCAACCCAAAACTTCCTCTTGAATCACTCTATCTATTTAAAAAAAACTCATCAAAATCTGTTGCGTAGTTTTAAAGATATAGGCATACATGGGGACAGACAGCGGGAAGCGACTTTATTTTATAATATGTAGTGATTATTTATAGTATAAAACAAAGTCGCTTCCCTCTGTCCGTCCCTATGTATGCTTATATCTTTAAAACTACGCAACGGGTTTTGATGCGGTTTTTTTTTTAAATAAATAATAAATAAATATTAGGGGACATCTTACACACGGTCTCTGACCCCAAACTAAGCAAAGCTTATGATATGGCTGCCAGAGACTGATAAACTACATACATATATTGCATATTATACTGCATGTATACGACATATATTGCATGTCTGTTAGGACAAACTGTTGTGTCTTAAATTTTATTGTACCACCTCCATGTACACAGTTCGAAGCAACAAACGTATATTATTATCTTTATCTTTTATCTTTAAAAAAAGTCTTACCAAGCGCAATCAAGGAATACGCATCATTTGAAGTAAGTGGATTCTGCAATATCCGTTCAAACTTCTTCTGCCCGGGGCCCCATTCTTGTTGCGCCAAATGTAGGTTTCCCAGTAAAGACCACGTGTCAGGGTGCTCCGTGTTCACTTTCAGGGCTTCCTTGAACCAATCCGACGCTTCGTAGATCTGTCCCTTGTCGCGGGCCATACAGCCCAATCTGAAAACCAAATTTCGTTAAAACAAAGAACTTCTTTTGCTTATTGATTTGTAAACTGATTGAGTCAAATTAATTTATAACATATTTGCTTGTAAAGTGGCTGTAATTACACCAATTTCAATATCGTAATGTATTTCATTACGCACTTGTGCGTTATTGTAATGTAAAACGCACGAGTGAACGATACTTTTTAAAATCTTAGCAAAGAATTTTTAAGTCAGAAAAGTGGTCAATATTTTATGAACAAAATTAACTTTAGAGCTCATTCCTCGCACAGAGAATCTCTCTAGCCGTTCAGCGTGGGAATGCAGCCAGCGTTCTTGGCACCCTACCACACGGACACAGTATTTGTTTCGATTTTTAGCCTCTGTTTATTTATTTATTTTATTCTGTATATAGGTAGGTTTCATATTTTTGGCGCATTTGTATATATTAGGTAGTTTAGAATTATATTTCAATGTTTTTTAAGTTGGAAAAATAAACGATTTTTTGGTGTCAAAAAAAAAAACTTTGGGAGATAAAATATAATAAATGAACATTTAATTCTTTAATTTAATTAATTTTGACAATAAATTACAACCATTTATCTGTAACAAAAACACAAAAATATTAATTTACTTTATTAGTAGGTAATACTGGTTGTTTTTGTACCTTCGCCTAAAAAAAACGTTGATGCGCGCGCATCGCTAATTTGTGGACAAGTAAAGATTTATTCGTTTAAGAAAGTTAGAGTTGTATTAAGTTCCTCGCAAATATGTTATAAAACGTCGTATGACATACGTGCGCTTTGAAAATTACCGCACTTATATCATAATGTACTATTACTCATGGTCGTTGCTATTACTAAATACTAAATAACCCTTACAAGATCGCTGTAACCGTCCGTCCAATGTAAAACCCATTTTACATTGTGAGACCATTTGACGGAGCATTAAACTAACGAAAACTTGTATATTGTGTTTACGGTTTTGTTTTTCTTGTTACTCGTTTAGGTAAATTGTTCATAACGAAGGTAATTATGTATATAGGATCATCACGTAAGTGTGACGATTGTATTTCTTGTAATTATAATAAAGATCTTTGAACCTAATACCAGCCCCATTTATAGAAGCTTTTACTCTGTCCAGTTGAATTCTTGAACGCATTACAACGCGATATAAACCTTTCCTATTGTCATTCAGACTTGCTAATCTGCTGGACCAAGTCGGTAGCTTTAGTTGGATTACGAATTTCCTTGTGTGTAATTTTATTTCGCTGAGAGACAGCGAGTATATTATAATTCTTGGGAGTAAAGATGCGATTGAAACCATAGAATAAGAACTAAAGTAATAGAAACCGTTCAAACCGTACTAAAATAGCAAGAGATATACATCACTTTGTCCCATTTTAAATATGACATTTAAAAGGTGTTAGAAAAAGATGCACATACACCCGAACTTACGTAATTTCGAAGGGTTTCACAAAAACTAGCACTGAGCTATCTCGGTTGTCCAAATTCAAAAAGGTAAAAAGTAGGAGGGTAAAATGATCAGAGATTTTAACCTTCTTACTGGAACTTTAGGGCTCAAATTTCCGAAGAAGACAAAAGACCAAGTGGAGCCAAATTTTAACTATTTTTACATTCCAGCTGGTGATTTTGACGTATGCGACAGATATTGCGTTTTTTTTGTTCCACTCACGCTCGCGTATCACTACATAGTATAAAACAAAGTCGCTTCCCGCTGTCAGTCCCCATGTATGCTTATATAATTAAAACTACGCAACGGATTCTGATGCGGTTTTTTTAAATAGATAGAGTGATTCAAGGGAAAGGTTTATATGTATAATTCACCTGTGCGAAACCGAGGCGGGTCGCTAGTATAAAATAAAAGAATATACTGACCTCAAATAACAGTCTATATAATTAGGATGCTCTTTCAATATATCCTTATAAAGTTTCTCCGCCTTGTTGTAAACACACAATGCTTCGTTGAGTCTCGCCAGGTTGTACATTGTGGTGACCGCTATCGAGTTGTAGTACTGGGCGTCCAGCGTTTCGGCGTCGGCTTTCTCTCTGCGAAGAAAATTAAGTGTCAAATATATTTATCTTGTCAACTATATAATTGGCCAAGTGCGAGTCGGGCTCGCGCATGAAGGGTTCTGCACCGTATGGAAGCCCTCCATCTATTTTATGTTAATTGATTAATTATTTTTAAAGGAATATACCACTTAATATTTCAAGCATCTTCCTGTTGCCGTTATTAATATCGAGCAAAAAAATGACATTGATGATGAAATGACGTGATGTTTTCCCCTTAAATGTTTTTTTTTTTTTTATGTGCATATTTAAATAAATATTCTGTAAATATTTCGAGCATCTACCTGCCACCATTATTAATATCGAGCAAAAACTGGCTAAAAAATCAGGTTTATTGTATGGGAGCCCTTAAATATATATTTTTTCTGATTTTAGTATTTGTTGTTATAGCGGCAACATCAATACGTCATCTGTGAAAATTTCATCGTTCTAGCTATTACCGTTCATGAGATATACAGCTTGGTGACAGACAGACGGACAGACGAACAGACGGACAGCGGAGACTTAGTAATAGGTTCCCGTTTATTTCTCACCAATCAAAGATAAGCAAGGTACTCTGCACGCATGCGGATATCGTGTCCGACCCAATGATGGTATATGTACGACGGGACGGGACGGACAAATAATAGGAACAAGCCCGGGCCACAAACACGGCCAGTGGCGGACACCGCCCGGTCTAATATAAATCATCCCTAATGGTTTGACTAAATCAAACAAAAATAAGACCGACACAGTAATATTGGCCCGGTTTTTCTATCGCAGCCGATAACTCTTCAAATGTTATCAATAAAAAGCATCAAACCATTTTTAAAGATCCAGTTTATATCAGTTTTATCAGATTTTTTTTTTCGGCCGCTATAGAAAAACCGGTTCATTAAATGAGCCATAAATCGTAAACGGTAAGTTATACAAAAAAGTTAACTGGAAACAAAAGATGCAAAATTTTATTCTCTACAATTATGACTTTTGCCCTAAAGTGCATAGTTTTAGAGATATCGGCCAAAAACGTTTTACAAGATGGGGGTTGAATCTCCACCTGGATCAGTCAGCATTTTGTGATTTTAGTAAGTGATCCTAATATCATATAAACCTTATCAATAAAAAAGATCGGAAATTTAGTGCAAAGTTGACCAAAAATAATCGGCCAAGTACGAGTCGGACTCGCGCACGGAGGGTTCCGTACTGTATGGGAGCCCCCCTTAAATATTTATTTTATTATTTAATTGAATATAAAACTAAATATTCTGTGAAAATTTCAAGAATGTACCTGTTACCATTATTAACATAGATCGAAAAACGTCTAAAAAATCAGGTTTGTTGTATCGGAGCCCCCCTTAAATATTTATTTTATTCTATTTTTAGTATTTGTTGTTAAAGCGGCAACAGAAATACATCATCTGTGAAAATTTCAGCTGCCTAGCTATCATGGTTCATGAGATACAGCCCGGTGACAGACGGACATCGAAGTCTTAGTAATAGGGTCCCGTTTTTCCCTTTGGGTACGGAACCCTAAAAAACGTTTATTTTTACTGTAGTAATAAAGCAGTGGTTTGCTGTATGATTAGCGCCGGAGGACGGTGATATAAAGGCCTTTGCCGTACTAGACAGAAATTCCGTCGAGGATGTCCTGCCGATTATTTACTCAATAAGAGTCTGTCTATCAATAAAAGTTTGTGAAGTTGAGGCTTGCAGGGTTAAGACGTGTAGAGTTAGAAGCTTGATCTACATGAGATCTAATAAAATAATAATAAAAATAAATATTAGGGGACATCTTACACACGGTCTCTGACCCCAAACTAAGCAAAGCTTGTGATATGGCTGCCAGAGACTGATATACTACATATACATATTTTAAATACATACTTATATAGATAGTACCTAAATAACACCCAGACACAGAGCAAACACCTATGTTCATCACACAAAATGTTTGCCCTAGGTGGGGATCGAACCCACGCCTCTTTGACCCAGAAGTCAGGATCACTAACCACTGAGCCACCGAGGCAGTCATAACTTTTTAACATGCAAGCTATAATCTGTGCAACATTTTACATGAAAATATTTTTGATGTGATAAATAATTACCTCTCTAGTGCCTCTTCAAGGTAAGTCTTAGCTTCCTGTAGGTTTCCGAGCCGGTAGTGCAGCGCGGCAACGTTATTCAATATCTCCGCGGGAATATCGGCGTCTACTTTTTCTTTGAGGATTTTCATTGCCGTACTGTAAGCGTTCAGGGAACCCTAAAAAAGATTAATTTAAATTAACTTTACAACTTTTCTTTGTTTAGAGAAATATTTCCAGAGGGGATACGAGTATCTATTTTTCTTGCAATAATTTATGTCAACACAAAGTGTTTGTGTCTGCCACTGCCCTTTCCACTTGCCAATCAGTTCAACTAAGTAGGTAACTTTGGTTCTTCTTCGGACTATTAGCACTTTTTTTAAACATTGCACTGCCTGTAAGAAAAAAAAAAACAAAAACCACTGACCTGCAGGTCATTCTGCTCCAATATCTGAGCCAGCTCGATCCAAGCCTCGACGTCATCGGGGAACTGTTCGGTGACCTTCTTCAAGTGCTGGCGCGCGATGTCGCGCTTCGACTGGGACGGGGAGTTGGCGTATAGGGAGCCGAGGATCTTCATAGTTTCATAGTTCCCTGGTTGGACTTTTAGGACTTTCTCGAAACATTGTGCTGCCTGTGAGAAATAAACTATGGTATAAAACGGAAAATTGGTTGTATGTAAAGTCGGTTTACGGCACAGAGATACCAGAAAGATAATGTGGTCGATCGACAAAAGAAAGAAAGTGATGCATTGATTTAATATGGCATAAGTTAGAAAGAGACATGAAAAATATCTCGATTCAGTGGCTAATTGCCGTGTTTTTGTCCCGATAGTGTCAAATTCCATTACATTTAGTTGACAGTGACAACAAGTGATAGTGATTGTCTATACATTTTTGCTTGTTTCGCGCTTTCGCTTGCACGCTAGGCTCAGGCAGATCGTGACACTTTTTCGTGCGTGCAGCTGGCGTTGATTGATTTATAAGATGTTATCACGTGAAAAAAATACGCTCTCATTATTGTATTATCATCGGTCCTTGGTAAATCTACAAAGTTTGAATGAAATCTGACCATTTAAGGTAGAGTTCAAAAGGTTACAAACATTATTACAATAAATATATAGGTGAAACTAAAAGTGTGTTAAAGAGGTGATATTTAACCTTTTTCCAGTAAAAGTTTACTTTAAATTGTTTTATTTTATCTTTTATTTAGGAAAAAATAAATTGTTGCGCGTGCTACAGTGACTTCTAGTATTTCATAGTTCATAGAACAGATCAAATGAAACGGTTTCAAAATATTAAAAAAAAACTCTATGTTTAATGGAATTTCTTCCTATCACTTACATTTTCAGCATCTCCTCTATAAATATACATCTGTCCCAGTCCATAATGTGGCAACACAAAGTTCGGTGGTGCAAACTGTGTGGATTGGTAGTAATATTGGAAGGCTTGATCGCAGTCCCCTTGAGCGTGAAAGGCCCTAGCGAGGTGGTGGCAGCTTTCCGCTCTCATCGCTTCGTTTTCTGTGTTGTGGAAAGCGTGTAGGGCCAGATGTTGTACCTTGCTGTAATCCTGCAACATGGGATATTGTGTGAGAGGTATTATAGCTTGCAAGTGGATATCAAATATAGGTTTTATTTTTAATTTGTACTAGTAATATGTTTAATTTTGAAAACAAAAAAATATTTATTTATTTCTTATTTTGTTATTCAGTCTGCACAATGTCCTTGGCTATACGAAAATCGTAATAATTATACAGACTTTTTTACATTTACGGAATCTTTTAAAAAAATACTTTTTTCTAATAGCCAATTTCATCATGGAGCCCCAAGTGATGGCTTCTAAGTAATACAATTTGGAAACAAAAAATATTTTAGATAGATGATAAAAAAAAACAGTTGCAAGAGGGGTTAGCATTAATATGGTAACAAAACTTCAGTTATTTTTAAATGACAAGTATTTGAAAAGTTTCATACCTTTTTGAAGAAGAAATGATTGGCCAAATGGTTGAGTACCATGGGGTTTTTAGGGTCGATTGCATATGCTTTAGACAGCATGATGACGGCCCTTTTGTTGGACTCATTCTCCTGCAGGTTTAGCTTCAAGATGGAGAGGCCGACGAGAGCTCCGACACACTGCGGGTCCAATTGGAGAGCTCTTTCGAACGCCATCCTAAAAACACGCAAATAATTCTTAAACATCTGCTTGCCCTGTGCCAAAAAGGGATGACTAAAGGTACAGTTACACATGCTAGTTAGTAGCATGAAAGCATGCTACTTTTGAGCAATTGCTACTTAGTGGTACGTGTGTCGAAACATTGCTAATAATGAGCATGCTAGTTTCGAGTTTGCTCAAAAATCGACGGTTGTGCGATTTTTGGGCATGCTACCTGCAGCCCGGGTGGAAGGGGGCGTGCTTATAGCGTGTGTGAACAGGTTTGCTTATTGAGCATGCTAGTATCGATCAGTCGTTAGCAGCAGGTGCGCGTGCACAATTTCGCGCTAAAAATGTCTCGCTGGGGCGATGAAAAATCGTTGAAATTTGTGATTTTATATTGGAACAATGAATGCCTATGGAATCCGCGCATACCAGAATACAAAAACAATATTGCAAGAAATAATGCATACCAAGATATATTAACCAACATGGACGATCCTACTTTGACTTGACGCATTGCAACGCCACCAAAATAATAATTCTATTCAACTCCATACGAATGGCTGTTTGATTGTCCATGGTTTTGTTTGAACTGACAGAAAGCACGCTATGAAATGGCATATGTACCGGAGTGTTTGCTTTGAGCATGCTCTTTCAGGAGCATACTTAAAACTAGCATGCTTACGAGTATATCTAGCAAATGTAGACAAGTGCAGAGCATGCTCGAAACAAGTATGCTAATGAGCATACTAAAAAGTATGCTACTAACTAGCATGTGTAACTGTACCTTAAGACCATAATTATGCACAACTTTTACTAAGGGGCCAACCAGAAATTCGCAAAAAAATCATTTGTTCCATACAACTTGGAATCGACTATATGAATGAAACCTCCGCTAAAATTAAAATCTGCTCTGCTGCAATGAAAAATCTGCTGTTTAATTCATTTTTTCAATTCCAAGTTGTATGGAACAATTGATTTTTTTTCCATTGATTGGTTTCCGTGTTGGCATGGGGCCAACACGGAAACCAATCAAACCTCTGTTAAAATGAAAAATCTGCTCTGCTGACATGAAAAAGCTGCTGTTTTATTCATTATGTCGATTCCAAGTTGTATGGAAAATATTAGAACAACTTTTTTTAAGGGGTCAACACAGAAACCAATCAATCGAAAAAAAATCTGCTGTTTATTCAGTTCATTCTCTGTTTGTTTGGAAATGTTTAGTTAAACATACTGACAAAGACACCATTGAAAAAATCATCATTTATAAGACGGAAAATATCCTACAAATATATTAATTACCTGGCCTTTTCTTGATTATTCAGCTTCATGAAGCAGTGCCCCATTCCAAGTCGTAAAACAGCTGGGCTGTCGGGGTTAGTTCGTAAAGCTTTCTTGTAAAATGCCAATGCTCCTCTGTAGTCTTTACGGTTGAAAGCTATGCAGGCTTTGCCAAGCAGTGACGGGACATTATTAGGGGACTGGTTCAGTACAAAGTTGAACTGGGCATCGGCTTGCTCCATTTTATCGCCTTCCAGCAGGCAAAAGTATGCTCGACCAAGTAGATGGTTCTGGAAATGTGTTTAATTACTTTTCAATAAACTACAATTAGATCAGTTAGTTAAAAGTTCATATAGGATAGATGGCAAGCCCTTGTGAAAGTTTTAAGCCACCAGAAGGCCTCGGACATGGCTAAAGGGTTAATAAAACCGAGGCCTACAATGAAACATGTCAGACGAGCCATGGTAGAGCTAAGTTGTAAATGCCACCAAACATTCAACCATCCAAAAACTGATTGTGCCGAATGTAACTTAACTTTGGTGATCACTCACAGACACCTAGTCTAAACTATGCTATAAGCGCTAATTAGATCAAATTACTGTCATTAACAGTGATCTGATCTAATTCTGACTCTCAATGAAATTTAATTTATTAATATTTCAAATTGTTTTCATTTTCTCATACATACCTGGTCATACATGATAATTTTATCTGCCATGGTATAAAGTAGGGTAGCCTTTGTAAAGAGTTCCTTTTTCTTGTCTTTCGTCTTCTCCTTGTTAGCTTCTTGAACATAGTAAGCGGCCAGCATGTCGAAAGCTCGCATTTGGTCTCTTTCAAAGTCTCGGTAGTCAATATTGGCATCTGCCCGAGATGCTTCCAGAATTTTGAGGAAGTCATCGATCTTCTTTTGCTTGTAGTAAGCAAGCTGTGAAAATAGTGGTAAAATATAAAAACTAAAGATCATTTGAAATTAGCAATGCTTCTTTGTGCTTTGGTTCTAATAGTCTTCTATTTAGGGTAAAGCAGATAGGACCCCTATTTTACAGCAATTATGAACTATAAATGTACTATTTAATGCCAGATATTACCAGGGAAACGCTATTACGTGTACAAAATTGTAAAAGATTGAGGTTAAGTTTACTTACGGCGACATGAATCCAAACACTAAGTTGGGATTTCTCATGTTGTAATATGCTGAGAACCTCTTCGCCAGATGGTAACTGCTCTGGATCTAGCTCAATCACCTGAATAAAACATGAATTACAATATTTATGTGACACTGACACCAGAAGATAGCAATGTATCGGTTATTAGAATCACCTCATCGGTGGTCATCAAAGGTATTTCGAGCGACATTTTGATTGTTTGCTCGTTTGTTTCCACTTAATTTACACCATTATTTTCAAACGATACATTAGTAAATAATTCAGAATAAAAACAACGCACGCAGCCACAAAACAACTTCGACAACTTGTTCTCTTATTGGTTTGTGAACTTCGAATCAAAGCTTCGAATAATATATTTTGACAAATTAAATGACAATTTACAGTGCTACCATCCTAGTGTCAGTAATTTTGGCCGCTGAAGAAGCTAAAAATGGCTAGATGAAGCACAAATTACCAAAAACGGCTGCAAAAAAAAGGCTAATAAAACACCTTTCACAATGACAACAAAAACCCGAATTTTTAGGTGTTTTTCGCTCGATTTTAAACTGCATGCATGGATTATACTTTTTCCCCATATTTCTGTTAGTGGGAAATCGGTGTAGCTACTAACTTCGCTACAAGATGGCGCTACTAACTACGCGCGCCGTCCACCAGCTAATCACAAGCCGTATCGCCGCGCTTCAGCCAATTACAAGCCGAATGTTTCGGCCATCCCATCACGCAAACGAAGTTCGCAGCGATGCGATGGCCGAAACATACCAAGATTATAATAAGTTCGATTACAGAGGCGCTAGCGCCAATGTAGTAATTACTGAATATTCTGATTTCTTTTAAAACTCACTTCTTGGCAATTTGTTATTGCTATTGATCTATAAATATAGTAAATATGACTTTTCGATTGAAATTGCGAAAAGTCTGTACGATTTATATGACAAACTATAGAAATTGACAAGTTTTCATATTTTATAAGGCTATGAAATTCCAAAACCATTTCGAGATATCGGGATGCTGATCACTATGCTTATTTTTCCAAATTTTTTAGTGCAGTAACTGCTAAGATATTAGATAAAAACTATCACCCAAGCTGTTTCGGGATTTATCCTAAAAGTTCAGTTGCCTATGATAAAAAAAAAACACTAGCAATATAAAATGACACTTAACACTGACTGTTGACACATCAAATGTAGTTTAAAAATAAAATGTCAGTGTCATTTTCAAATGACATATTTTGCTTTAGCCCGGGAGGTAAGCGCAAAAAATGCAAGTACTTTCCAAACGAATTTTTGGTATTAAGTTAGCAAAGTGGTGTACATCAATACCCGGAGTCAGTCAGCTGGGTTCCTTAGCATTTGGTGGAGGAATCCGTTTGAATTTTTAAAAGTTATTTGGTACTACTTAATAAGTAGTAGTTATTCTTCTTCTTTAAAGTGGTGCTAATTTAAAGCATGTATGGCAGGCCCTGTTACATATTTCAGGTGATGTGCAGTCGTTAAACTATTTTTTATATTTTTCTTCCCATAGTACACCAATTTTCAGCTTTTTCAGAGGTAGTTGCATGATTTTTTTTTTTAAATTGGCACCCCCGCCAAACGCTAAGAAACCTCAGGAGTTCACTGACTCCGGGGTATTATTACCACCATGATAACGTAATACCAAAAATGCAGTCGTTAGAAAGTATTTGCATTTTTTGCGCTGACCTCCCGGCCTATTTGTGTGAATTTTGAATGTTGTGATGGATTGATTGTCATTGACAGTGACATCAACGCTAGCTCTTATTTTTTGTCCTAATGTGGCTTCAGTAAAATTGTTTATGATTCCTTAGTTTTGCAGTTACGTCCTTTTAGAATAAGCTACTTTTCACAATTTAATTTTACGGAAAATATAAGTCGTATTGGAAAAATAAAAAATACGTATATGTTATTTTGCAATATTCTTTCAGAAAATAAATAAATAAAATTATGTTAAAAATTTGAAATGTTGTCAATTCTGATATCCGTAACACTGTCTTGAAGTGATACCTAACCCTAAAATTGTCTGTGGTTGCTAGGCAACGCTTTGTTGGTAAACATTTCACATCGAATTTGGTGGAAGTATATCCCCAAGTACAATACCTCGCCCGGTAGAGTATTCCTTTGTGAGATGTAATATCCCGCCATCATTATCATCTTCTCCGCCGTTTATTCCTAAACTAAGACACAGAGATACCAGAGGGATAATATGGTTGATAGAGAAAATCTGAAAGAGATGCATTGATTTAGTATGGGTCGAGTTAGAAAGAGACATAAAAAATACCTCTATTCGGTGGATGTTTCTGGGTTTTTCAGACAGTAATAACGTCAATTCAATTTGCTTTCTGTGAAGTAATAACATCCAATTACAATACATATTTGACAGTTTTGACGGCAGCTTGGAATGATTTTCCATGCATTTTAGTGGCTGAGTACTGCCTTAAGTGGCAACCGCGATGTCAATCTGTTAATTTTAGATATCTGACTGACTAATCAGGGGCCTTATTGTGTAAGCGCTCTGACGTTCGGCTTAGCTTTTTCTCCTGCTCGCGCCAGTTACGCCACGAGAGCGAGCGGGAGGACAAGCGAAGCCGAACGTCAGAGCGCTTACACAATAAGTAATTAATTATTACGCAATTAAGCAATAAGCAATGCACAATAAGCCCCTGGATATGTTTTCTTCCCAATTTGGGGAATTACACTTTGGTTTTTGGGGAATTAACGAAATGGGCATTGGCAATGTTATTATTTGACAATGACAGTATTTGACAATCGCCGTATCGGACGCAATTATTTGTAATTTGTTTGTTTTTATTTTGTAGTGAAACGTGAATTAATTATAATCATGCTTATACCTACTTGCTAAATCATTCTTCTATACTTATTTAGAGTTATAAAATGATCATGTGAGATGTACTTAGATTGATTTAGAAACAATGTAATTTGTTTTGTTTACAAGCAAATTTTGAAGTAGCCTATTTCTCTGCAAATTGTGTTCCTAAAAAATATGAAAGTTTGACTTTTGAACTATTATTATTTGATACAATAGTAGATTTTGGTTTGCTTAGTCATAAAGACAAAGACGCCCTTGGACTCCCTGCAGGATTTGCGTGGGTGCATAGGAACCGCCAGGGTAGACAGGTGAAAATTCGCGCTTGCGCGGCGAAGCTTTGCCCGGGACGACCTTCGGCTGGAAAGGTCGGGATGCATCCGGGATGCAATCATGATGTCCATTGTCACTCCAAGTTATTGAATTTTTATACATGTATTCATTCATTCAAGGATGACGGAGTCAACTGGATTTAAACGGGTGACTTGTAAGCGCCGTCATCCAAATCAACATTTCCATGAGTTGCTAGAGTCCCTGTATCGGGTCGCCGTCGAAAACAAGAGTAGTATAGTGCCATCCTTACAGGAAGCTTTAACATCATTGGCAAAATACCCTTTGCCATTGTCTTCAGGTGCTGAATGTGCCATATTAAAAGGATTTGATAAAAAGCTGTGCAGGTACATAGACACTCACTATGAACAACAGATAAACAATAAAAAAAATAAAGTTGTTGCCATTGGTAAAGACAAACTAACAGTAGAAAACCTATCAGAAATGACTTCAAAGCTTAAGAAAAATCGTAGGAAAAGTAAAGATGTAGCTGGCTGTAAGGGAAAATCGGATAGACATAAGAACTCGGATTTGGACGATGAAGAACCTATTTACAAAGAAGAGAAAAACAACAATACTTCAAAGTTGCCTTCTGAAGATTCAAAGGAGGTGCCTAGTGATGATTCTGAACCCGTGTCCCTAGATAAATACTTTGAAAGCAGAAGTAGAAAAGACTCCAGAAGAAATAACCACAGTCAAGAAGAATCCAACCTTGAAGAAAAAAACCTTAGTGCCAGTTTAGATCTCTGTAACAATTGGGATTGCTTTACAGACAATCTGCAATCTACATCTAGAGCTGAGATTAGAACCCTCTGTCAACCAATAGTGGTTACAGATCAAAGCGAAGATGAGGATCCAGTAGCTGAAATTAATTTGAGTAGCGACGAAGAAGTTACTTACAAACAAACAGACCAATGTATACCTAATGAAGAAACTGTACATGGACCATGCGAATCTACTTCGGCAGATCCTAATGCAATGCTATATTTCAAAGAAAAATCTAAACAAGATGCTGAAGAGGTAGCAAAAATTAGAAAATGGGCAAATAAAATGTATAAACCGGCCTACAGGAGTGGTGCATATGCTATATTAGTTGCTCTTCAGGAGCAGTGTAATGAATGCCCATATCGCGATTGTTTGACAAAAGATGAATTGATCCAAAAGGCACAAAAGCACACGGATCAATCCTTTACGAATCCAAAGCCAGAATCTACGTACACTGCTTGGACGAATGCTAAAAGACTAATAAATAAGGGTATGATTGAAATTAAAAACTTTATCGATAAGAATGAAGATTTTTATATGCTTACTGCGCTGGGCAAAGTAGTGGCGATGGAGCTTGTTAAAGAAAACAGTCCTAAAGTGACAGTGAATGATGTGATATTCCACGGGCAGAGGAATGACAGGGTGCCGAGTCTTGAAGGTCTTGAAGAAATTATTTTTGTTCCACCTGTTGCCACGGTTGACGAAGACCAGAGCACTGTGTTCATTGAAATGCCTCCAGGGACTTTTGATATTATTATGCTGATTGACAAGCGTGAACATTTTGAGTAAGTATAAATGTCTGACTGACTGCAATACTCACACAGTCTTCCAATAGGAAAGTCGAAACAATAGTCTGGTATCGTAATCGTAGACTGCCTCGGTGACTCAGTGGTTAGTGACCCTGACTTCTGGATCAAAGAGGTGTGTGTTCGATCACCACCCAGGGCAAACATTTATGTGATGAACATGTGCCAGATGTCACTTGACTAACAAACAAAACAATGTCTTGATATTATCAATATTTTCTTTGACCTTTGAAGATGATGCCATATGTTCATCTTAGTAGACCACTTTTTGTGATGCTTGCACTACCATGTTGCTGCTTAGTTGCTTACACTGAAAGCAATCAAAATCAATCATAGTATAAAACAAAGTCCCTTCCCGCTGTCTGTCCCCATGTATGCTTATATCTTTAAAACTACACAACAGATTTTGATGCGGTTTTTTTAAACAGATAGAGTGATTCAAGAGGAAGGTTTATATGTATAATACACCTGTGTGAAGCCGGGGCGGGTCGCTAGTTTAAAAGATGCTCTTTAAACATTATCATTACAAAACAAAATCTTTTTCTGTTACAGTAAAACACAATTAGCAAGTCCAAACTACTTCTGCAGATATGAAGCAAGGAGTCTGACTATTGGCGATTTTCTATGGATAGCTCGAAGCAGAAAGACTGGGCAGGAACTAGTATTACCATACATTGTTGAGAGAAAACGGATGGATGATCTAGCGTCCAGCATCAAGGATGGGAGGTTCCATGAACAGAAATTTAGACTGAGAAAATGTGGCTTACAGCATGTGGTATACTTAGTAGAGAGTTATAAAAAGAATGGACAATACGGTTTGCCAGCAGCCACTCTCATGCAAGCTGTGGTCAACACAAGCGTTTTGGAAGAATTTAATATTGCTAAGACTGACTCTTTGGATGATACATTTAGATTTTTGGGAATGTTTTCTGACAGCCTTGCGCGTGAATACTTGGTATGTATATTTTTACATCTATGAATTGATTTGTATTTCAAGAAGCTTTTTATGTTTTACCAACGTACAAAAAGGAGGAGGTTTTATGTTCATCTGTATGTTTTTTTTGTGTATGTTCATCGATATTTTCGTCAATTGTGTACCGATTGAAAAATATATTTTTAGTTTGATTGGGTATACTCCCGAGGTAGTTATTTAAATGTTATCGAAACCGGCTGAGCCGTTTTTGATAAATCAACAATAATGTACATGGATGTCACATCGATTCGTTCAAACTATTCGAATTCTATACATGGTGGAATCAGTGCTGCGAGTTTTATCGAAAAATAATTATTTTTCTGGGAAATATTTTTTGATTTGTACAAAGAATAGATGTAGACTATAAAGTAACATTAACATAATTATGCATGTATACATTAGATAGTCAGTGCCGTGGGGTGCCGGCAGAGTAGAATAGCACCCCCCTCTAGTACCAGGTGTCGTAGGAGCCGACTGAGGTACAGCGGAACCGACTAATGGCGGTATAACCATTCAAATAAAAACGTAGCTAAAATGGCACAGGGCAGGGATGGGGAGCAGCATCCCTGTCGCGAAGCTACGTTTCTGCGATCGCCACCACGCCTGCCCAGCGCGGCGATTATGGGCAAAAACCCCGATATGGAAAACACAAATAGACCAGGCCCCCAGTCCCCAGCAGCTCCGCTAGCCCGGGGCTACGGTAGCGGCCCCGGTAACGGCGGAGAAGGGGGTGCTAAGAATCGCTGGCAGACGCCCGGCTACCACTCCCGTAAACGACGACTGGCCCTGGTAACACACAACGTGCGCACGTTGAGGACTGACGAGAAGATTGCTGAGCTGGAAGAAGAGTTGAGTAGGTTGCGTTGGGATATTGTGGGGTTGTCTGAAGTCCGTAGAGAGGGGGAGGACACGATAACCTTAAAATCCGGCAACCTGCTTTACTACCGGGAAGGTGACCAACGGTCCCAAGGTGGTGTTGGCTTTCTCGTTCACAAGTCCCTCACCAACAACATTATTACCATCGAAAGTGTGTCGAGCAGGGTGGTATACCTAATACTCAGAATATCCAAGAGGTATTCGCTGAAGGTCATTCAGGTATACGCACCGACATCGTCACACCCAGATGATGAAGTGGAGACTATGTATGAGGACGTAAGTCGGGCCATTCATATGTCTAAGACCCACTTCACTGTTGTTATGGGGGACTTCAACGCAAAGTTGGGCAGAAAAAACGACGATGAGCTGAGGGTGGGGCAATTTGGATATGGGCAACGGAACCCTAGGGGCCAGAGGCTGGCTGACTTTCTGGAGAGAGAGGAACTCTTTATGATGAACTCTTTCTTCCAGAAGCCGCCTCACAGGAAATGGACCTGGATGAGCCCTGATGGTTCCACGAAAAACGAGATAGACTTCATCATGACCACCGAGAGACGAATATTTAATGATGTCTCCGTGATCCACAGGGTGAAAACCGGCAGCGATCACAGAATTGTACGAGGCACATTAGATATTAATGTTAAGCTCGAAAGGTCCCGCCTGATGAAGTCCACGCTCCGACCTACTCGTGAACATATCCAAAACCCCGAGGACTTTCAGCTCGAGCTCTCGAATCGTTTTGCTTGCCTAGAGAACCTTGCGTCGGTGGACGAGATCAACAACGGGCTCGTAGAAACTGTCCAAACGGTGGGTGCTAAGTTCTTTAGACCCCACCGTTCAAATAAACCGCAGAAATTCTCCGTTCACACTGTAAATCTCATGGCCGAACGACGCTCGCTAAGATTGCAGTCTTCCGATGATGCAAAGTCATTTAGGCGTCTCAATAGACAAATTTCGAAATCCTTGCGGCACGACATCCGTCTTTTTAATACTAAACATATTAAAAAGACAATAGAGCGGAACAAAGGCTCCAAAGTGTTCGCAAGAGATTTGTCTATTGGACAAAGCCAATTGACAAAGCTGAAGAGAGAAGATGGAAGTTTAGCGTCGACCAAGGCAGAGGTATTAGAGGAGATCGAAAGGTTTTATGGACAGTTATACGCTTCGGTCGCTAAGCCTGTTAGCAGCGCGGCCAAAGATCCAAGAGCCAAGCTGACCCGACACTTCACCGAAGATATCCCAGACATCAGCCTGTACGAGATTAGAATGGCCCTGAATCAGCTTAAGAACAACAAGGCGCCGGGTGATGACGGTATCACATCAGAGCTCCTGAGAGCGGGTGGAACACCGGTACTAAAAGTCCTCCAGAAGCTTTTTAACACCGTCGTCCTCGAGGGCATCACGCCAGAAGCATGGAACAGAAGCGTGGTGGTGTTGTTTTTCAAGAAAGGTGACACCACCTTATTGAAGAACTACAGACCCATCTCGCTTCTGAGCCATGTTTATAAGCTGTTTTCAAGGGTCATTACGAATCGTCTCGAGCGCAGGCTTGATGACTTCCAGCCTTCCGAACAAGCCGGTTTCCGAAAGGGCTTTAGTACCATGGACCACATTCATACGCTACGGCAGGTTATACAGAAGACCGAAGAGTATAACTTGCCACTTTGCTTAGCGTTTGTGGACTATGAGAAAGCCTTTGATTCGGTCGAGACTTGGGCTGTGCTCGAGTCTCTCCAACGATGCCGTATTGACTATCGGTACATCGAAGTGTTGAAGTGCTTGTATAATAACGCCACTATGTCGGTCCGAGTACAGGAAGAGAGCTCCAAGGCGATCCCTTTAAAAAGAGGCGTAAGACAGGGAGACGTAATTTCTCCGAAACTGTTTACGGCTACTTTGGAGAACGCCTTCAAGCTCCTGGAATGGAAAGGATTCGGCATCAATGTCAATGGCGAATACCTCACTCACCTTCGGTTTGCCGACGATATAGTAGTCATGGCAAAATCGATGGAAGAGCTCAGCACGATGCTCGAAGGCCTCAATCGGGTTTCTCAACAGGTGGGTCTTAAAATGAACATGGACAAGACGAAAGTTATGTGTAATTCCCATGTTGTACCCACCCCGATCTCTGTTGGGAACTCGGTTCTTGAAGTCGTTGACTCGTACGTCTACCTAGGACAAGTAGTCCAGTTAGGTAGGTCCGACTTCAAGAAAGAGGCCAATCGCCGAATCCAACTCGGCTGGGCAGCGTTCGGAAAATTGCGTAGCGTCTTCTCGTCCGACATACCTCAGTGCCTCAAGTCGAAAGTTTTCGACCAGTGTGTGTTGCCAGTGATGACTTATGGCACAGAAACGTGGTCTCTCACTATGGGCCTTATTGGTAAGCTCCAAGTAGCCCAACGAGCTATGGAGAGGGCTATGCTCGGAGTCTCTCTGCGAGATCGAATCAGAAATGAGGAGATCCGTAGAAGAACCAAAGTTACCGACATAGCCCAACGGATTGGCAAGTTGAAATGGCAATGGGCAGGCCACATAGCGCGGAGGACTGATGACCGATGGGGTCGAAAAGTTCTCGAGTGGAGACCACGTACCGGCAAGCGCAGCGTAGGACGTCCACCCACAAGGTGGACGGATGACCTCATTAAGACCGCGGGATCGCGCTGGATGCAAGCCGCTTCCAACCGGTCTTATTGGAGATCCATAGGGGAGGCCTATGTCCAGCAGTGGACTTCTTATGGCTGATGGATGGATGGATGGACATTAGATACTTTAATCATCATTTTAGCTGCAGGACATTTGCTACCTTCACTATGGAAACTAGCGTGGTATTCGCACATTTTTTAAGTAAGGCACAGGTGTTACTCACGCTTAATTTTAGTAGAGAACATTTACTACCTTATAGATTTCCAACAGGTCAGAAGTAGCTAACATTCGGGGCATGACCCTTTACTAAATATTCGTTTTATTTTTTACAGCCAATAGTGTTACGAGGATGCAACCAAGACACGCAAGGCAAAGAGCTGATGACGTTCGAGTTTTTCAACAAGTTTTCATGCAAAAATAAACCGCTCACAGTCAGGGACACTTTTATAAAGATGCTACTTCAACTTAAAGGCTTGTCTATTGAGAAAGCTTTGGCTATTACGCAGAAGTACAGCACACCTAGACTTTTAATGAAGGCCTATGAAAAATGTACTGTAAAAGAGGGAGAATTGCTCCTCGCCAATCTAAAATTTAATAATTTCACTAGGAACGTTGGCCCCAGTGTTAGCAAAGCTGTTTATTACTTGTTTTCTAAAGAAATGTAAAGCGAATCTCTTTTGGAAGATTTTATGGCTGACAGTTGTAAACTGCTAGCTGGTGAAGAGTGGTGTTCTTCAAAAATGTGCATTTATTTTATTATAATGATAAATATTGTTGTTAGATAGGTTTAGGGGTGTCTGTCCATTATAATGTACCGTGCCATGACCGTGGTAGGAACGTATCAGGCACGGAAAGCAACACCACACTCTACTATCCTACTAATATTATAAATGCGAAAGTTTGTGAGTATGTATGAATGTTTGTTACTCTTTCACGCAAAAACGGCCGAACCGGTTTGGATGAAATTCGGTATGATGGTAGCTTAGACCTTGTATTTATTTCGGAAGGGTAACACCGCGGGGCGCAGCTAGTATACTATAAATATGTTAACAATAGTTGTCGTGAATATTTTGCCGGTACCGAAACGCTCCATGCACGGCACGGTGCTGGGGCCTTATTGTGTAAGCGCTCTGACGTTCGGCTTCGCATTTTCTCCTGCTCGCGCCACGAGAGCGAGCGGGAGGAAAAGCGAAGCCGAACGTCAGAGCGCTTACACAATATGACCTCTGGTCGGCGACGGAACAGTCTAGTAGACATAGTCTCATAATATTTTATTAATACAAAGAATTTTCTTGCCTGAAGTTCCTAGCGCGGTAATTTATGGATATGTTGTAGTGGACAAACACCTAAAAAGTATTTTATATCATGGATAAGTTGTGGGTCTAAACTCTACAACCTGTGTATTTTTTGTCTCAAAGTTAATAAATGTCAAGGTACTAAAATTATGATTAAATTCTTGTATTTTTGTGTCTGAATAGATTATGTAAATTGATGTTTATCACCAGAACAGAAATCATGTTGAATATTATTATGTAAGCAAAATTTTATGTCTAATTATATTGGATGTTCTAATATAAATGCATGGTTGTCTAAATATAAAAGGATTTGTAAAATTTTATATGTCCAGAGAAAGGGTATTTTTATTCATAGGCATATAGGTATAATGAATGACTTACGAAAAAAGTTAAATTTTATACCTAAGTAAATTAGTAAGTAAATGTAAACTATATTCATTTGTCAATACAAAACAAAGCATGATAATTTGCAATGCGTAGAGATTTACGTTAACATGGTAGTACAGGAAAAAAAGAATTTAACTTTGTACTAAATTTCCGATCCAATTTTTGTTTTCTGGTAGGTTTAGGAGATCACTTACTGAGCATAAAATCACAAAATGCCCTTAAGTGTGTAGTTTCCGAGATATCAGCCAAAAACGTTTTTTCAAGATGGCGCTTGAAGCTCCACCTGGATCTGTCGGCATTATGTGATTTCATGCTCAGTAAGTGATACTAAACCTTATTAAACAGGTTTGGATCGGAAATTTAGTGCAAAGTTGACCAAAAAAGCTCTATGTTTCTGTACTATGGCTCGCCCCTCCACATTGTTTCAACATTTGAACAACATTCAAACATTTTAATTTTGGAGGGACAAGTCATGTTGTCGTAGATCTCTACACTATTTAGCAATGATAATTTACTTACAAAGTAATGAAACTAACGGTAAATATGTCCAAGCTAATGATAATCACAGTCATATAAATCCTATCAAAATCGGTCCTTGCCATAGATCGATAGATTCCACATGTAGTTGTTCTGTAACAAATCCTTTTGCTTTCCTTTGACAACATTAGCACCCGAACGTAACTCCTGAGTAAGCGATGCGATGCGTCTTGTGCTTAAAGGCTGAATCATACATGTCGGCGGATGTGAAGTTAGCTACAATTTGCGCAACGTTTGTTGCCTGTGGTCAATCCTTCCGCAGCTCAGGATGGAGTTTTGCGCAGCTTATAGCTAACTTCACATTCGCCAACTTGGAGGATTCGGCCTATAACTAAATTAAAATCAATGCGACATAATTACAGCAATTTTTTTTTCTTTCCAAAACCTTTTTTTATTTCCTGTAACTTACTGCACGGGAAGCATGGCAAAGGGACCAATTGTCTTTCCACCATTATATCCCCTCGAAGAGGAAATAAAGTATGGATTGACAATGACAACTGACATTAAAAGTGGATAAAAGTACATTGTTCACCGAGAGGAGAAAGTGACCGATTACCGTCGAGGGTGTCGTTTGAAGCCCGAGCCGTAGGCGAGGGCTTTAAAACACCCGAGATCGGGAATCGCACTTTCTCTCGAGTGATACATAGTGCTTTATACTACACCTACGAGGAAAATAAAAAACTAAATCTTTACTAATTGAAATTTATTTTCAGGCGGCACTAACTGCAACAATTTCAATATAAATTTCAATTAGTAAAGATTTCGTTTTTTATTTCAAACGACACCCTCGACGGTAATCGGTCACTTTCTCCTCTCGGTGAACAATGTACTATTCTCCCTTAGCCGTGCTACCCGGGCTGAATGGCCGTTTATCCAGGACTATGCTTACTATCCTTATTTAGCGCTTACTTAGGAAATTATTATTATTGCCTACTACTATAAAATATTTTCGTGTCTATTATTGTAAATGATGAAATAAAAGATACATTTAATACATATATACCTTTATTTAACGTAACCATCAACTGTGACAAATATGAGAAGTAGCAGAAGGTACGACAGGAAAGTTACTGGCATTCATACAATTTTGAATAACTATTCATAAATATGTAGTTCAGATTTTAAGAGCACTTTAGGATGGAATCAACATTTCCCAGTTTACGAATTAGCGTGCAATATCACGAAACGAATGTTTACAGCTTGATTTGGCATATGAAGTTAATTTTGAGATTACGATGTTCGAGATTCTAGTTCGAGCTGTTTAGAGTATTATTCCGTTCAAGGCTAAAAATAAACAATTTAAGATAATTTAAGGAGCTCTATCTCCGGGAACTTTCACTTGTAAAGTAATCTTAGATTTGCCTTTGAGAATTACGTTCCAAAATTAAATGCAATGTAATGCTCGCTCCTCATTCCTTACTGATGTAATATACGAGTCCAGTAATGTAACGGCATTACAGGCGAATACTCCCGGTGAGGAAAACCTTAAAGTATTATGACAGAGGCAACATTGCATGATAACTAAAAAAAAATTAGTCCGTCAATACAATAGGCATGATATGACTAAAAAATAAAATTAGTCCGTTAGATAGACTGTCAAAAAATATTAGACACGTATTTTTTCTTTTGTCAATTAAACAAGTTATTTTTTCTTTTGTCATTAGTTCCGCGTCATGTCACATGCGCCATACAAATGTAAAAACTTCTGACGTCACGGGGTGACGTCACGATCCCCACTCCCAAACTTTGACAAGGTTTATCTTTGTCATTTGTTGTTTGATTGAAAAGAAAATAATACGTGTCCAATATCTTTTGATAATATGACTAATTATATGCTTCTGTGAAGGTGTTTCACAATTTCGCTAATGTTTTGTGTGATACTGCCATCAAACGTAGAGAATTTATACGGTAGTCCAATATGTTATACTGTATTAATTAGACGACAGTTTAATTAGTGGTAATCAAAAAATATTGGACACGTATTTTTGTTTGTCAATTAAACGAAAATTTATCAAGATAACTATAGCCCGTTAAAGTTCCACGTGACGTCACAAATCACATGCAAATGTATCGACTTCTGTTAGAGAAGTGACCATGACCCCCACTCCCAAACTTTTACAAGGTTTATCTTTGTCATTTTGTTGTTCGATTGTCAAAAGAAAAACTACGTATCCAATATTTTTTGATGATTTAACTCATGGACTAATTATAATAATGATTTTTTTAGCCAGTCATCATACATTTATCGATTTGTGGGCGATTTTTTCATTTCACCTCTTAAATGACGGCAGTATAACCGCGTCTGTACGCAAAACTAAACTATAGGCCGCGCCACACAAGTTAGAGCATGTGAAGTTTAATCCAATTCTGAATGAAGCTCACCTAGCGTTGATTGGCTATTGCGCAGCTTGTGGCTAACTCCACATCCGCCAACTTGTGTGGCGCGGCCTATACAACATTGGACTTATTCTTACTTCAGGCCGAATCAAACTTTATAGCGTCTGTGAACACGAAGCTAGTCATTGCACAGTAGCAAATTCGTTGTCGCGCGTAGTTGCGCGAGGAGTAGGGATTTTTAGGCTGTTAAGTTTTATTCGACCTATACTATGTTATCTAAGACATTACACGAGCCACTTTCGTAGCATTGACCTTCGCCTTAGAGATAATAACACGACAAAAAAGATCAATACAATCATGGAACTTAACATTTTGCATACAAAAATGTCAATTGCTTTCGCCCAATTTAATTGGATTATGTACTAGAGATTCAATAACTTCGTTATGCCAAATCATTTTAGTTACTACTTTAGACCCTTATTTTCATCATCACATGCGTTTCCTTACAATAACGCCTCAATTTACACTAAGAAAAAAAAACTTGTCATTACAATTTTTGTATCAAAAACTCGCTAACTTAGTTTATAAATATTGTGACGTACAAGCCAATTCATACAAGGAGGCGGATGTGAAGTTAGCTACAAGCTGTGCAATATCTAATCCAAACTGAAGCTCACATAAAGCTGCGCGTTGATTGGATATTGCGCAGCCTGTAGCTAACTTCACATCCGGCGACTTGTATGATTCGGCATATACCTATTTTCATATTATAAACTGAGGCTCAACATTTATAAAATTCTATAATCATTTACTTACACTTAGCTACGATGCAACATGCGAGAATTTAGCAAAATAAGTGGACAAAATGCGGTGCTATAATAGATATATGAGTTTCCAAAAATGGCACAGCTTTTCAGATAATATTCTTATTTATAACTAAATTGCACTTTGAGATAAAATAAATCTGATATGGTATTTAAAAATAACTGCTTTCTATATTATAGTCATTAAAGTTTAAACCTAAAAAAATCTCAAGAAAAAAGATCACTTCTGTTTCATATACAAAATAAAATCAATCCCATTTAAAGTCATTCTTAACATAACATATATAAACATCGACTTACACCTACCTACATGCAG
Source organism: Hypomecis atomaria (assembly GCA_964007245.1). Taxonomy (NCBI): domain Eukaryota; kingdom Metazoa; phylum Arthropoda; class Insecta; order Lepidoptera; family Geometridae; genus Hypomecis; species Hypomecis atomaria. Next base: position 17,020,230 of record OZ023291.1, read on the forward strand.
AAGAGAATGAACAGATTCAATAAAAATTAAAAAAAATTGTATGCACTAATGGAAATATAATTTTAAATTCGTAAATACCATCCACCGAATGCGATATCTTAAGAGTTACTGAGAGAATTTTAATTGAGAATAATGGGAACCCTGTCTGTTGAGTGCACTCAAGGTTGAAAGCAAAGTAATGGTATCTATGCAGTATCGCGACTCGGCTCTGTCCCTGAGAGAGATATCTACAGCCGCGCGTGGCCACGCAGAACGTAACACGCTCTAGGGCTGCCCGCCTGGTAGGTAAATCGCACCTTATTGATAACACACCGTGGAGGGATTATAGGTAGAGTTGTGAGAAAAAAAATGTGTTATACATACTTAGATAGCTATCTAAGTTCATGTTGATTTACTTAAAGTGTCTCATCGAAAATTCAACTTACTGATGATAATTTGGCTGTTTTCGCTCATTACGGCTTTTACAACCAATTACGAGTATACTCCAATTTACCTTGTACAACATAGAACGTGGATTAAGGTTCGAAAACACAATTTTTTCGAAGCTGTAAATGTTCTAGAACAAAAAACACGTCACTCGGCAGTTTCGGCGGGAAATAATGTCTGTACAATAAAACAATGCAAAATGTATGGGTACGCAAACAGAGACAAAATATATTAGTTTCGTCCTGTTTCTTTCGTAATTGCACATCACCGTTCGTTCGTCACTACGGCGCGCCTCTGCGACTGGTGTGTTAGTGTGAGTGTGTACCGAACTCCGAGTCGCGTAGGCATGATTAGCGTTCCGACCGTTAGTATAAAAACGGAATACTGCATACATACCATTACCGTGTTGAAAGTAAAATAATTCTACACAAAGTTACCTTACGCCTAAGTTTGGTGCACTTAGAAACGTTATAGTGTTAACACAGAATAGTTTTAAAGAGTGTGATAGTTCCTCTCGGTTTGGTTTTTGTAGTATTTGAAGCCCATGAAGCCGATGGCGAGAAGGCCCAAGGTCAGGATGATGCCTCCGATAAAGCTCGCTCCGTCGAACCTGGAAACCGAATTAAGAGGGCTATTATAAAAGTCTTGCGATATGATTCACCCCGCACAGTTTTTTTGGGCGAATTATTGATTCAAGAGCCCCCCTAACCCCCCTGATTATTCCTAAGGCAGATTAGGCAATTGCCTAGGGGCCCAGCATCGACTAGGGGTCCCTGGGCACGGGCACGGAACGAATAAAGAAACAAAAACTGGCAAAGTGCGACTTAGGCTCGCCTACCCCTCCCCGACTCGATGGCTGTAAAGGTTCTCTAATAGGGGAGGCCTAGGGGCCCCTGATAGGGTTCATCCGGCACTGTTCATGAGCAGCATATTTAAGTTTATAAATAAGAAAATAGATTTTGGATAGAGGACTTTAATTACACATATGCGTAAAGAAATAAATAGCTATTTCTGACGTAATTACCAGTTTATAAATAAGAAAATAGATTTTGGATAGAGGACTTTAATTACACATATGCGTAAAGAAATAAATAGCTATTTCTGACGTAATTACCAGTTTATAAATAAGAAAATAGATTTTGGATAGAGGACTTTAATTACACATATGCGTAAAGAAATAAATAGCTATTTCTGACGTAATTACCATCTAGACCACCTCCCATGTCATCAAAAATAAGCAAAAGATACACCCCTACATTTAGTGCTTACGTAATACTTGAACGGCTTTTTAAAAATAGCTGTTCCTTACAAAGCTGCATCTCGGAATCGACAAAATGTTGACCTGTTAAATGTAACACCTGTTTTTAGGGTTCTGTACCCAAAGGGTAAAAACGGGACCTATTACTAAGACTCCGTCTGTCCGTCTGTCTCCAGGCTGTATCTCAAGAACCGTGAAAGAAAGAACGTTGAAATTTTTACAGATGACGTACTTCTGTTGCCGCTATAACAACAAAAAATTAAAACAGAAAATATCAAATATTTATGGGGGGGCTCCCATACAACAAACCTGATTTTTTTACCCGTTTTTCGCTCGATATTAATAACGGTAACAGATAAATGCTTGAAATATTCACAAAATATTTAGCTGCATGCCCTACTTTAGTAATAAATAATCAATTTAAAATAAAATAAATATTTAAGGGGGGCTCCCATACAGTACAGAACCCTTCATGCTTATTATATATTATATTATAGATTATTAATAATATACCTAATTAAAAAACCCCCGACACAAAAATATTTGACAACAAACTTTCAATTGACAACCATTTTGGGCACATTTGTAGAATTTTGGTTCTTCCATCCCCACTTTAACCCACCATAACTCTTAAACGGCTCAATCGATTTTTATAAAACATAGCTAAGAACACTCTCGATTAAGTCTCCTTTCATCCAAAAAAAACTAAACTGAAATCGGTTCAGTGGTTCGGGCGCTATGATGCCACAGACAGACAGACAGACAGACCGACAGACAGACAGACAAACAGACACGTCAAACTTATAACACCCCTCTTTTTCGTCGGGGGTTAAAAAAGATTGGATACGTATTTTTACTTTTGTTAATCAAACAATAAATTATCAAGATAAACCTTGTCAAAGTTTGGGAGTGGAGGCTCGTTACGTCACTAGTGCGGCGTAGTCTGTACATTTGTATAGCACTTGTGACGTCACGCGGAACTTTAACGGGCTATATCTTCGTCAATCTTTGTTTAATTGACATAAGAAAAAATACGTGTTTAATTTTTTTTTAATCTATCTGACGGACTAATTATATTTTTTAAGCCATTATGCCTATTCCCAATACTGACTAAAGACCATCTCGCGAGGGTATTATCCCATTCCCTGCCTTTCTGAAAAGTAACGATTACCCAGATGCCGCAGTTATTATTACAGTATGAAATCAAACGGCCCATGGGCGGTCTCGGCGTGAGTGTTAAAAAAAAATTGCTCGCCGATGGGCGGGCTCGGCGCTGAATGGTTTATCCGCAGCTTGTAGCTAACATCACAACAGCCAAGTTGTATGATTCGGTCTACACAACATTTTTTTTAAGTGACAAGACTACATCACATAAATAATTTAGTCAGAAAAGTCTGCGTGTTTCATCTTCTACCACAACGTCGCTTACCATCAGGCGAGTTGGTGGTGAAGCGCGGACTTATTCGCGTTAAAAAAAAGTTTGTTAAATTATTGTGAAATTGATGGATTCATATGGTCGCAACTATAATATTTAGAGAATATGAGTTTTTTTTTTACTGTTACTATAATAAAAGAAAAATAAACAAATGAAAGCTCATATCCCACACATGGTTACATTTTTTTCTTAGTGTTTATTTAATAAATATCGTAATAATTATAATTATTATATATATCGTAATAATTATAATTATTACGATATTTATTGAATAAACTTATTAATTAATTATAATTAGTTTTGCTAAATATTATTTCGCAAAAAAATGGCATTGAAGCCGACTTCCGCATTCCGTCGTGTACGATTAATTCATATTGATTGTACCTATACAATTTTTACATTATTGTTGGTTTTTTTAAAAACTGCTCAGCCGATTTCGATAAAACTTAAATGGGACCACCTCGGGAGTATATCCTTTCGAACTAAAAAATATTTTTTTGATTCGGTTCACAATTGGCAAAAATATCGACGAACATACACAAAAAGAATACATACAGACGAACATAGAACCTCCTCCTTTTTAGAAGTCGGTTAAAAAGTGGTTTTGATAAAAAATATCGACGAACATACACAAAAAAAAATACATACAGACGAACATAGAACCTCCTCCTTTTTGGAACTTGGTTAATAAGTGGTTTTGATAAAAAATATCGACGAACATACTCAAAAAAATACATACAGACGAACATAAAACCTCCTCCTTTTTGGAACTAGGTTAATAAGTGGTTTTGATCGGATGTTGTTTTGGTGATTTCCCCGTAGCAATGCCTGTCTGTGATTTTGCCTTAAACCAAATTTAACTAGTACAATTATTATTATGAAATAGGTATCTCATCTATCTATGCTTGCCCCACCTACAGACCGCATAAATTAATTTATTAAACTCGTTTTGTTACTAAGAATGTAGATGCCGATTAGCTTGACCATGTCTTTATAACTTTTCACATAATTAAAGACTGCAGGAAAAGTTTTTATTCAAGCAGATTCTGATATTATGATAATAACAGTTCTTATTCGAGGAGATCGAAGGCTTTGTCCGATAGTAGACATCCTAATAGTTATAATTATGTCGAATCATTCAACTTCGCGGCTGTGATGATAACCCAACCCTGATTGAAGTTCACCGAGGATTGGTTTATTTCCGAAGCTAGTAGCTAACATCACACCAAGTTGATTGATTCAGCCTAGACGAATAATGATGAATTAATGAATGATACTTTTGAAGACTTACCTAAAAAGTGAGTAGGTAGGTACATCTTTTAAAAGCAAGCTAGTCAGCTAAACAAACAATTATTTCTTGGAATGTTTAAATTACATGTATTTATTAACCGACTTCCAAAAAAGAGGAGGTACTAGTTTGAAAGGGTACGTACACTCCGGAGATGGTCCCATTTAAATTTTATCGTAATCCGTTTTTTTGAAAAATCAACAATAATCAAAAAATTGTAAATGTTACGACCTATTTGAATTTTGTAGGTACATGATTTAAGACAGTTGTGCTATTTATGGCGAAAATAATTATAAAATAACTAGCTGAACCGGCAAACTTCATCTTCCCATCTGTCAACAGTCAATGACAACTTTTACATGGAGGAACATTTTGTATGGGACAATTAAATTTATGTTTTTATTACTTTTCTCGCAACTTTTGTAAATTTTCTCACCGTTCAAACCTTCTCTTAACTTCCACAAAAAATTTTAAGATCAAAATTAAGCCAAATTGGTCCAGCCGTTCTCGGGTTTTAGCGAGACTAAAAACCACGATTCGTTTTTATAAACATGTATATATAGATATAATTATTTCATTTTAGATTTAACAATAATAGTAGTTTATGCAACTGTCATATAATGAAGTTTCATAATAGTAACGAGTGTTTTAATACCCGTGTTATATGCAGTTGCATACACTACTTTATCTTCACTAATAAAAACGTGTGTTGTCACAGGGAACTTGGCGCGCAGGGCGGCCAATCAGGAGCGAGCGCGCGATGTTATAATGAGATTTTACGATATCGATGTGGATATTATAACATCATGTGAAATTGCTTAAATTGAGTGTTTTGTTGTCTGTGCTATAACAGTAGTCATTATAAATCAAGTATTGGAAATGTAAGTAGAATGTTACAACATTAGTGTAGATAAATAAACACGTTAATACCTCCCACATTAAACGTTCTTGAAAATGATGAAATCATTTTATTGCATTATCTCTTTATATAAATAATTTATCTTTTGTGTAACAATGTCAACAAAGTTATTAATAAATGATTTATATCAGGAAAACCATAAGGGATATCTGTTGTTTATTTTATCCAACATTGTACAACATAATACGTGATATAGCTTAAATATTATATCTGTATGCTTGCATTCGTTAAAAATCTGACAATTGTAAGAACATGTACTAATTATGGACCATTGAGTCACGACAAGATGTTGATAGGTATACAGGGTTATTTCTAATCAATAAGCATCCTTTTTAACCCCCGACGCAAAAGAGGGGTGTTATAAGTTTGACGTGTCTGTTTGTCTGAGTGTCTGTCTGTCTGTGGCATCATAGCGCCCGAACCACTGAACCGATTTCAGTTTAGTTTTTTTTGGATGAAAGGAGACTTAATCGAGAGTGTTCTTAGCTATGTTTTATAAAAATCGATTGAGCCGTTTAAGAGTTATGGTGGGTTAAAGTGGGGATGGAAGAACCAAAATTCTACAAATGTGCCCAAAATGGTTGTCAATGTGTCGGGGTTTTTTTTAAATTTTTAATTTATATTATTATAGGGACTTATTTTGTACATCAAAACTAACAACTTTTGTTCTGCGATTTTTATCAAAACTAAAAAAACAGCTGTTCCATACATTTTGTCGCGGGTGAACGATATTTTTCTATGGAAGAACGAATTTTTTTTTGAGTTTTAACAAAAGTCGCAGAACAAAACTTTGATGTACCTACAGAATACTCAAAGCCCCTAGTTGATTAGAAACAACCCTATATAACTAGTAGTTCTCCGAACAGTAGACCTCGCGACACATCTTGTTAACTGAATCTTCATAAGCCTATATCTCGACTCGTTCTTGACCGATTTGGTTCATAGTTCATACACGCAAATATTGTTAGGATTTAGATGCTAAACAACCTTGCCAAATACTATCGAAAACGGCTGATAAATAGTATAACGGGAAATTTCCCCCCGTTTTGACATAAATACCTGTCCATTAAAAAAAGCCGTCAACAAAAAAATGCATTAATATATAAAACCTGTGTGTCAAGTTTTGTCGAGATTCAAAAATCAACATCCGGAATCGTTGACTTCTTTAAATATAGGACGCGTCACACAATTCGGCGGATGTGAAGTTAGCTACAAGTTGCGCAATATCCAATCCTGACTGAAGCTCACATAAAGCCGCACGTTAACTGGTTATTGCGCAGCTTGTAGCTTACTTCACATCCGCCAACTTGTGTAGCGCGGTCTATACCTTCGCTTCGGTCAATAATGCCACAACACAAATCTAGAACAAATAATAATTGCTACATCATCGCTTTCCATCAGGCGAGTGGCCAAAGCTCTATTATGTATAAAAAAAAATGTTGAAAATATATTGTGAAATTCTTAGAAAACATGCTAAACAGCCTTATGATATATCTAAGTAAATAGTTAACATTATACAAAGATAAAATCAGACCATCAGACTGTTCGAGTCACAAACCAGTTTTGTGAGTCTATTTTTGTGCGTATTGATGGTGATTGTAATAATTGAGTTATTGGAATTCTTATATAAGTCAGTGCATAATAATAATATCTGTGAAGCGAAGCTGATAAGTTGGAAGGTTGAATTCTGTTTTATCATATAAGTGTAAAATTAATAATGAAGTAAAACTAGGCGCTGAAAACTCAGAAAGGCATTTAGGCGTTCGAAAATGACTTCTAATCGCAGCTAGCCTGTTTGCACTAACGTAGATTTTCAACACTTGTTTCTTTCTGCACTTACATGGCCTCGCGGTCATTTACGCATACGTCTTAGGGGGCTATTGGTTAAATAATTAGAGCCCCTTGGTTTAAGTCTATCGTTAATAACTAGCGACCCGCCCCGGCTTCGCACAGGTGTATTATACATATAAACCTTACTCTTGAATCACTCATCTTTTAAAACAAAAACACAGCAAAATCCGTTGCGTAGTTTTAAAGATATAAGCATACATGGGGAGTGGGGACAGACAGCGGGATGCGACTTTGTTTTATACTATGTAGTGATTTAAATAAGACATGTTGTGCAAGGAAAACGTAAACAATATTTAAATAAATGTACTAGGAATAATCAGTATTATTGGTAAGCATAGATATAAATAATATTAGTGTATATAATACAGTCATAAAGTATGTATGTATGTAAGTTAGTCATCTAAATAGTGTGGCTTATTAACACTATTTAGATAGAACTCAAGCACTGAGTTTCGAAAATAATTGTGACAGAGCTGATTTGGATATTGCTATGTTTAGGTATAGGCCGAATCAAACTTCTTGACGGCTGTGATGCTGGCTACAAGCTGCGCAAACCCCAATCCAGACTAAAGCCCACTTAATAGCTGCGCGAGGATTAGTTTTCGCACAGCTTGTTGCTAACTTAACTGCCGCCGTAAAGTTTGATTTGACAATTTTAAAATTAGGCATGAGTTTTTTATTCACGAAACCATGATAAGTAAAAACCTTTATCACATTTTTATTACTACTAGCAATTCTAAGCTACCGTGGTTCGGAAGACACGTTAAATTGTAGGCCCCGGTTATATTAACCGTTTAGCCATGTCAGAGGCCTTTAGACAGCTTAAAAATTCTGACACCTGGGCTAGCCATCTGGCCTTAGCCTCTGAGATTGTTAAACTACACTAGATAATAAAAAAGTGAAATATAATATAATATTGTGTAAGTAATAAAATGAAACTTAGAAATGAAGGAAAATTATCTAAACTATCAATTTTTGTACTTACATTGAATTTAGTGAGCTTATCATTTGGTAATTCCATCGGGATAGTATAGGCATTTCATCAACATTATGTCAAATGACATTGACCTAAATTGAACTCTTGTGCCTAAAAAGATGAGTCATAGTGCTCAGATTGTGGATATAGGCTGTCATGTCTTAAAACCAGTGGCGTAGCGTGGACTAATATAGAGCGTAGTCGAATCAGCGAGACACCTTTTTAACCGACTTCCAAAAAGGAGGAGGTTCTATGTTCGTGTGTATGTATTTTTTTTGTGTATGTTCATCGATAATTTCGCCAATTGTGAACTGAATCGAAAAATTATTTTTTAGTTCAAAAGAACACAGAAATCGGCTGAGCCGTTTTTGATAAATCAACAATAATGTAAACAATCCGAGCGAAATTTTCGAATCTACTTAACCGATTTTGATGCAGTTTTCAGTTATTGTTAATTCCCAAGATCTATCCAATAAATTCATCTTATCAAATATACTTTGACACGACATAAAACACAAATTATAGTGAAATAATTTTTTCTATAATTTGTGTATTTCTTCTTTTCGCCAAAAATGCCATAACCATTAGTTTTTGTTGTGGAAGTTGTTGATATATTGTATGGATGAATATTAACACAATTCTACAAAAAAAATGACCCTGTTGTAGAGGCCAACTGGATAAGAATCATAAAGCAGTGCAAATAGACATCATAGATTCTTGTGATTCTTAAGGGCTATATTTTCAGTAAAATTGCTCAAAATAATAAATCTCCTTCCTTAATATTATAGGTAAATCCGAAAATGTGTTTATTGGTTTATTCGCGTGTTCTTCTTTCAGGGTGCAATGGAGCAACGAATTGACTTGATTTTTGGCATGGACATAGTTAGAAAGACGGATAGTGACATTTTAACCTTTTTAACACAGAAAAAATAAAATTAAAATACCACGCAGCGAAGCCGCAGGCACTAGATTTTGCCTTTTTAGTAACAATACAATAAATGCAGTGCAAAAATTATACAAACTCGGAAAAAGAGAGTGTCTGATGTCAGATTCTTAAGATGAAGTTAAAACATTATTTTATAACCCATTATATTGCCAGTAGGTACTTGAACTTTTGTTGCAATCAGGTAACATTTTTGTTTACTTTAAATGAGCAAGGCATAATCTGACCTGAATTCCCCAACTAACTATAGTTACTAAAGAGAGGCCTATACTCAGCAGAGGGTGGAACAGGCTGAATTGATAGTTGGAGGATGTGAAGTTAGCTATAAGCTGCACAATATCCAATCCTAACTGTAGCTCACATAAATCTGTGCGCTGATTGGATATTGCGCAGCTTGTAGCTAACTTCACATCCGGCGACTTGTATGATTTGGCCTATACCACACCACATTCAGTTAGCTACAAGCTTAGCAAAACATTATCCTCACCTCCTCTGATATGTAAAATAGCCCCCACTAAAATGTAAATTACAACAGGACAAGTAGGAAAACGCCACATTACCACCCCTACACTGTCGATTTTCCTTCGATACGTACAAAGCATTTTGACTCAACATTTCTGATTCGTACCGCCAGGGAATGGAACAGTCTTCCTGCTTTCCTGTTTCCCAAGAGATATAATCAAAAGCTTTTCAAGGTCAGAGTGAATAGGTATCTTCTAGGTCTGCGTGCTTCATCTTCGACCACAACGTAGCTTACCATCAGGCGAGTTGGTGGCCATGCGCAGACTTATTAGCGATAAACAAAAATTGCCTCCATAAAATTAATAAATTAGCTATAGGCTGAATCACAATCACCTGGACTTAGCGGCTTTGATGTTAGCTACAAGCTGCTGATAACTCAATCCTCATGCAGCTGTTAAGTGAGTCCATCAGGATTAGGCTATCCACAGCTTGTAGGTAACATCACAGCTGCTAGGTTGTATGATTTGGCATATACTGCACAAAGTATTTGCCTAGTATTCACAGACTGTCATTAAGGATGTATTGTATTTTTTATTGCATTGAATATTAAGTATTTTAGACTATTTTCTATTACATTGGATGATTTTATTATTTTGTTACAAATTCATACAAGCTTAAATTTTGAAGCATTGTTCAAGGGCCTGATCGATGTATAGAAGACTTCGACGGTATGAAGGTCTTTACGTTTCATTTGACACTTTTCTGTTTTGCAGCTTACCCTTTCTTTTAAAATAGCAGTGTTCAGTATTAAAGTGGTGTGTGAAAAAAATACATCATTAAATTATCAATTTCACGTAACGCTTTAGTACTAGACACGGCTATTTTAAAAGAAACGGCAAACTGCATAAGCAGAAAGCGTCAAATGAAACGCTAATTAAAACCGACAACCTAGCTCGCGGCTCGTCAAGGTTTTATTTTAGCTCGCCACGCAGTGTTGCCAACACTATGACTGTGACTACGTTCTATGACTTTCGGGTGGAAAATTTCTTTGGACATTTTCCAATAATTTATGTAGTCTTTTGCTTCTACTTGTCAGTTCATGGACTACATTTGTATCTGAGAAGCCGAGACCTATTTTTATTCAACTCCTAACCCACATTTTAGGACATTTTGGATATTTTCATTAATTTCTTTGAATGCTATAGCGAGGTAACATAAATTTTCTAACTTTGAATATGACAACATTTTGTAAAGCCGCGGTTTTAAAAATCGACAAGTGTGACTAGTCAACAGTAAAGCTATGTTACTGTTTTCAAAACCTGTAGACTACTAAACGTAACCATTTCTTCTACTAAAATCTATTGACATAACTTATTCTTCTCCTAATTCTACCCCGCCGTTATCCGAAAACCAATAAAATAATATGAATATTAATAACTTACCCTCTTTTCCCAACTAGAGGTGTCTCTGTTGTGTCAGCAGGTGCCTTAGTCGATGCCTCCATTGGCGGCTTCACTGTGGTTTTATCACTGGTTTTCACTTCCTCAGGCTTAGGGGCCTCTGATGATCCAGGTTTTCCAGGAGTGGTTTCTTTAGCTGGTGTGCTCTTCTCATCAGGTTTGTTCTCCGGCACGGCTGGACTGGCATTTTTATCTGTTTCTTTCTTAGGTGTTTCTGTGGGCTTTTCGGTTTTCGTTTCAGTTGTATCTTTAGTTTTGTTAGCTTCCGAAGCTTTTTCGGGGGTTTGCTTGCTGTCATTAGTGGGTGCAGTTGCCGTTCCTTTCTCTGGCTGTGTTTGGTTCGATTTGTCTGTTCCATTTGTAGCGCCTTTAGCTTCTTCGGGCTTTACTGTAGCTTCTGTCTTTCCAGGACTCGCCTGTTCTTTTGGTGTTGGTGCGACTGGTCCCGCTTGTGCTGCGTGAGGGTCAGCCGGGGTACCTTGAGTTGGTTGAGTGCCTGCAATTAATAGTGTGCCTATTTATATGGCTAAAACATCATAATGGTAATTGATGCTGTCTAAATATTGAAAAAAAGTGGACAAGTAAAAATCAGGCTTGTCTATTGAATGTACCTAATTAAATTCTGAAACAAGTGCGAATCAGGTTCGCCCAATAAGAGTACCCAGTTAATTCCAAAAATTTGGTTGAAAACTTGTTGAAAACATGTAAAACCTTAGAGCAAAGCTAGTAATTGATAAAAGCAGAATTTATTTACTATTACATTATAATAATAAACCTGTTTGAGGCTAATGAAGCTCTTCCATTATTATACCCCACATGAAACAGTTAACTAAGAAAAAAAATACTTAAAATTCATCAGTTTGTAACTTCTAGCATAGTCAATTTGACACAATAGTCCCTCAGCAGGCCTATGTTTCAGAGTGGTTTGTTGAAGTTTGTAGTACCTAAGTCTACATAGTGTAGTGTATGATAGAGTGTAGTATGCCTTTACCAAGTCACATTCATAAAGTATGTGATAAGGCAAACAGTGATGCCTAAACCTAATATAATAGTTTGTAATAAAAGACTATCATTGTACTGTAGTATGTCATTGAGTATTTCAGGCAATTACTCAATGATTAAATTAACATATTCCTGGTAAATTGCAATGTGACAAGTAGATAACTTTGTTGTTGCTGATTTCTGGATGAATATGGTACAGATAAAAGGTTGATTGAACTCATGTGAGCTGTGAATGTGGAAATTCTCAGATTACCAAGTAAGTAGGACCTACATGGTAGTATAGGCCGAATAATACAAGTAGGCAAATGTGAAGTTAGCTACACGCTGCGCAATATCCAATTCTGACTAAAGCTCACATAAAGCTGTACTTTGATTGGGTTTCACACAGATTGTAGCTAACTTTAAATCCACCAACTTGTATGATTCAGCCTAACCTACATGGAATATTGAGCAAATGGAAATTTAATAGCCACTTGACAGAAATTGCCCAACTTATTGGCAATGCAAGTTAATGACAACATACAATGTAAAAAGATTTTGAATTATTTAATATGTTAAGAAAAATATTTGTTAATATATTAACAAAACTTAATAAAACTATTTAAGTATTATTATATTCAATTTCCATTGTAATTTTGAGTAATGTGAGAACTTTTTAAAGGATAAAACAAAGCTTATAAATGGATAGGCACATAATTGGCAATGAAGCTAATTAAATTAACCTGATAAGTAGTAAATGACTATGATTTTGAATAAACAATAAAGATTAGTTACAAGTGAGTTCTCAGAACTATAAAAAATTATACATAGAAGCATAATACTTGACGTGTTCGATTACTTACGGCTGTTTCGAAATAATAATGGAGTGACAGTTTAGATTTGAGGCAAAAAAACATCATGGACAACTAGTTCTTAGTACCAAATTACATGATCTGATTTCTTTAGCTTTGATAATGTTTTCATGATGAAAAAAGAGAATGAGCGTGACGCTAGTGGTTCAATATCATAATTTATTCATAATGATGGAGGTAGATAGGTAACTACGCATAATTTCTGATCGTGAGAGAATTCCAATGAAAAAGAAGTCAGATCGTGTTCGTATAAAACTTACCTGGTATAGATGCTGATTGGCTCAGGCTCATAGATAACGATAATAAACAAACAAATACTACGGCCTTCATTTTTATATTGATTAGCTAAAAATACTATCAATAAATTCTAGAAACACAAAAAGATTACAGGAATTCCTTTCCGCTGCTCGAATGGTTGAAAGACTGTGTTGTCAGCAGTCAAGATTGTAAATAGTTGCTTTGGAAACACAAAATGTTGTTTATTTTTTTACCTTTTATTTGATTATTAAGTAAAATAATTACAGAAATACATGTCTGGTAAAAATATTATTTAGTTTTAAATGAATAAGCAATAAATTGCAATTCTTAATACAATTATTCAGTGACCTTCAATAGGCACGCGTATTGTTTTTTAACATCTATCGAATTTCTCGCTCATTGCACAATTGTACAAAGGATTTCTTCCATGCCATTCTAATCAAGGGGTATATGTATTTTGCAAATACTTAATTTACATTTTAACACTCTATGACTAATAGTTCTCCAAACAGTAGATCTCGCATCTGTTTAACTGAGTCTTCATGAGCCTACATCTCGACTCGCTCTTGATCGTTTTCGTTCATACTAGCAAATCTTCTTAGGATTTTGATTTGAAACGTTCTTGCCAAATATTATCAAAATATATAATAGCGCTGCAGTAGCTTTTCCCCCGTTTTTTTGATGGAAATCCGGGGGGATCCCCCTATCAAAAATCATCAACGACAAAAAATCAATAAAAACATTTAAAAGTTGCATAAGTACGACAAATAATTACAAGCTGGCAACTCGGAAGAAAAATGTTGTCAAGTAACTAGTGTTGTACCTTCACGTTTCTAAGCGATTTTACTTGAATAGTCGATTTTATTAAATGAAAAATAATCGATCACTCCCATTCGCTGTAACTATCTGTGGGCATTATTTGTGCTACTTTTTGGCGCGATTGTGAAAATGATTATTGGCGCCAAAGTGTTTGAAAAGTTTGATTTGAGCCTGTTGTTCGTGATATTATACGCATATTTTTATAATTACGTTGTGCTCGGCGTGCTAGAGAAGTCATAAATATAATACATTTCACCCAGTAAATTATTTCGTTCTATTCAACTCCCAAACTCGAGTGATCGCAACAGTGATTTTGATTTAAATTATGAGCCAATAGGGTAAAACACCCAATTGTTGGCACTTTAAGACAGCAATTCTCTTAGCTTTATATTCAATTGCCCAGAAAATCATACTGAAACGCGCTAGCATACAAAAAGTTTTAAGATCTCGATGAAAATATTCTAATCTTTGTTTCTACAGTTGTTTTCATGCAATAAAATAGTCATAATCAATATTTTTTACCCAAATTTAAAAAAGCTATCAAAATCCTATTACTGGCATAGAAATTCTCAATATTGGCATGTCATCTTCCAATTATTGTCACGCAGATTCGAAAACATTTTTATTTGTTTTGGATGTGTCAGATTGAAAAAATATGTGTAATTTAAAATATTTTTTTATTTTACTTAATCTCTAATGTAATGAGGGAACTACCGTTAACTTAGAAAATACCTACTTAATGAAATTAGTGAGTATCAAATATATTATTAGAAAAAATAAGCTTATTAGGTACTTTTATCTCCTGCTTTTATATTTATCCTGTTTCCTTCTTGAAACCCCTCATTTTTTCTTACTAAAACTTCTTATTTTTTAACTCAACAATCATTCGACAACAACACGATTCTCTTAATCTTGTAACACAGGAACTAACAAAACTCAATCATTTAACATCTTTTCAATTTCAGCTACACTGTAATTGCGCAGAATTTTTCGCGCTTTTACTCGACTATAATCAGGAACTTCATCTTCATCTGTATTCGTCGATGATGATGACTCTTTCACGTACAATTTATTTTTCAATTCACGTTTAGCATCAATTTTCTTTGGTTTATCTAGCATTATCTCAGGAATATCTTGAATTAACTCTCCTTCATCACTTTTTTTCTTCTCTATTTTACATTTTTCGGTATTTATGTTGGTAGAATTATTATATGCATTGTCATTGGAATTCTGAATAATTTCACAATTTTCTTTATTCTTTTCCTGTGTATTTTTATTATTTGGTTTAAGTTTTTCCTTTTTCTCGTCCTTTAGTTTTAAGGGAATATCGATATTCAAGTTTGTAAATTCTTCTGAAAATAGTATTTTTTTTACATTATCGGTATTTTGTAGGTTACTTTTAACTTTAGGTTTAGCAAATTGTTTCCTTTTCTTCACTACTTGTTTAGCTTTTGCTTGTATCTTTTTTTGTTCTCGTTCTTCCTTCCGTTTTTTAATGCCTTCTTCTTTTTCTTTCTTGTCTTTGATTTTTTTGAGTTCTTCTTCCTTAAATTCTCCTGATGTTACAACAAAAGAAGTCTTCTTTGTATTTCTCACTCCTTTTCTTTGAGGAGTTTTAGGAAACACTAAAATATCGTCTAATTTTATTTGGCGCAGATTTGTTTTCAGTGGGGTGGTAAAAGTTGGATTTTTTTCTACCGACAGAATTTCTATTTGGTTCATATCTGTTTCAGGTGGATAAACTATTGCAGGTGTGATAATTTGTTTATTTGAATGGGTTTCGTTGTTTAGTTGAACGTTTTCAGTCCTAGAATTATTTCCTTCTCGGCATGGTTCTATTTCCACTTTGTGAGAAACTTGTATACAATCAATAGTTTGAGAGTCGTCATCTGAATCGCTGTATGTGCTTCCTAAATTTCCTTGAAAATTTGTCTCAATTTGGCCATAATCATTACATATATTTTCTGTATTAAGACACACAATATCTTCGACCAATACTTCTTTCGATAAAATGTAGTCAGACGTATCATATCCTTCACTAAAAATTATATTCATACTTTCTATGTCCATGAAGTCTTGTTCTTGAATGCTATTTGGGTTGCTTATTTCACTGAGTTGTACATTTTCGTTGCAGTCTTTGTTATCAGTATTGGTATTCTCATTTGTTTCGCTGTTTTTCTGTTTTTTTGAATTAACAACGCTTTGGGTTGGCTGTACCGAGTCTAGCTGTTGGTCTTTCTTTTCATTGAAGTAATCCCATACTTTTTTCAAAATCATCTCTGGCATATTCTTTTTTGCAATAATTTCCTCTAATGTACTCGTCCCAACTATTTTAAAAAAATCCCGTTTAGTCAGTACTCTGTGAGTATCTGTCTCTGGGTCTTCATTGACCGTCTTGAATTTTTTTCCCAAGCATTTTGTGTAATCTACTGCATCTGGGTTCCATGGATAAAGGCCAGTGGTACGGAATCCGTTAATAATTGTGTTAGGCTTTACACATTTTTCAACCGTTTTCTGTAAAAGCGGCACAAAATCTGCTTTGGTTAATGCTTTTGCGGGATTATCACGACGCCACTCCAAAACTGTCTTCTGCCATCCTCCTTTAAGAGGTCTAAATGCCGAGACGTCTGCAGGCTGCAGCAATCGCGTACAATTGGGGTACAGAGCTACAAGCACAATATTTAATACAGAGCAAAGCTCGCTAACAACGTACGTCAGATGTGTCTTGTGCCCATCCACAAATAATATAACTGGGAATGGTACTCCTTTTTTTATTAAATGTGGATGCAAGACTTTTTCAATGTATTGAGAAAATATTTCTGCTTTCATCCATCCATTTTCGCTTAGTCCAATTCCCCAATCTGATGGCACTTTTGATGCAATTTCACTCGGCAAGCGTTTATATGGAAAAATCACCATAGGCGGAGTAGTTTCACCATCGGCAGCAAAAGTGAACATCACTGTTAGTGAGGTTTTTGCTGGAGCGTGGTCTACTTCATAGACATTTTTAGCACCCTTTGGTGCTAAAACAACGCCAGTTTTTGCACAAAGGACAAAATTAGTTTCGTCTCCATTTAAAACCCTTCTAGGGTCTAGCAGTATTTCAAAGAGATTCTGTTCTTTTAGGTATTCCTCAATATCTTTGAACCATCCTTTTATATCATTCTCTGAAACTGCTGCACTCGCGGATGTCACAGCTTCTGGAGTGCGTATTGAAATATCCGGGTGCCGTTTTAGGAACAGTTTGAACCACTTTTCCCCAGGGATATTGTCTTTAAATGGGTTAGGCCTTCCACTCTTTTTTACGAATTCCGACACACTTTTCAGGACATCTTCTTTTCGTTTCGGAAAGCCCTTCTTGTGGCTAACAGTCAGCCAATTCTTTATTTGATTTTCTTCTTCTTCATTTAGTACTGGGCTTGGACCTGGCAGTGGTTTGTGATTTGGGTTTTTGATACGAAATTGTAAAGTAGCTCGGGGTACTTGAAATTGCTTCGCTGCTTGCTTTTTAGGCATACCACTTTCAATTGCGTCCAATGCTTTTTTCAAACTATCTTCTGAATATTGTTTTCTTTTTTCTATGGTATTTTTTTGCTTCTTCTTCTTCTTCTTCTCTAACTCTTTTTTCTTTTGTGGCTTCATCACAGCAGCAGCACCAACAGCACTTGTACCTGGTGACAAAGGTTCCTAAATAAAACAATAACCTATTATTGGCACAATATGGGCACCACTGCCAATAATTGGTATTATGCTCTATTGGCACTGGGCCAAAATTTGGAAATCACTATTTAAGAGCAAATTTTTAGAACGGCAATCCACTATTTACTTAAAACCTTCACAGATAAACCTCAATGTTGCTTGTTACAAAATGTTGTAAAAGCCCCATTATTGACACCAGTGCCAATAAAAGGATTTCATTTAGATTCCTGTGCCAGATGTTGGCACCTAAATTTCATAAAATATAATTTAAAAAGTGCACGAAAAACTTGTTAAAATGACTTCTTACAGTAAATAAATACGTACTTAATAACTTTAAAACATTAGGGTGTTATGATAAACACAGAATAATAACATTTACAAATCCCTTACCTTAAGAAAAATCCAGAAAATTGCACCAAATTATTAGCACGAATTGTAGACCTTTAACAGCAAGCCGCCATACTGTTTTATGATTTAGTGTTGCCATTATTTGAAAGAAAAATAACTACTATTTTAATTTTGTACACAAGTAACCTTGCATAATCTATGGTTTCCTTATTTTTTGTTCAAAAACACAGAAGTGCCAATAATTGAAGGGGTGCCAATGATTGGGTGGTTTACCTACTTCAATTCTGTGCAATTCTTATAAGTACCTACTTACCTAATTCTTTTGTCCATATTCAAGCTTGAGCAATTTCAAGATTTTTAGTAAAAAGCCCCATGGGTTAACTTTGGAAAATACACTATTTTTTATTGAAGAGACAATAATAATATGAATAATACTGGTTACGCCAGATTATATTAAATTAATATTTGTTTTTATTCTTGTGGTGTACCTCCTTTTCCTTCATCCTACCCTCTTATACAGCACGAAGACTGGCCTGAACGGCGAAGTGATACCAGTATATAGACCCCGCGAGTGACGCGTGAGTCAGTAGCCAGGAATTCGTCATCCGATATTCATTGTGAAAAATCCTCGCGAGTGCCGTGAGTGAATTATTGACTATCGTAACGGAGACATACTCGTAATTAGTGGGTGTATGAACTTAGCCAGAGATTAACTCTTAGCACATACAAATTGTGGTTTCGCTGGAAAGTGTTGTGCGAGCTACGAGGGGATCCATCGCATCTATCGCATTTGACTGGATTAACACAAGTAAGTGCTGTTCCTTTCTCTGTCCTATCCTGACTCTTTTTCTCGTACACCATTTTTCTATTTTCAAATTCAATACAGTCCACTCTTTAGGGGGCTCGATTAGCCCCGCCATAAATAACATAATTTGGGCGAAACCAAATACTTAAATGATTTACTGTGATAATTAGGTAAGTACCTACCTGAAAGATAAAATACGTTTATTGCTTCCAACTGTGTACATAGAGGTTTCACTTTATTTTACCTATGTAACCTAATGCAAGGACGAAATAGGTACTATTTTAACATTGATGTGAATAGCCGCGTACCCACCTAGCGCACAGGCTCGCGCGGCAGCCTCGCGAGCCAATTGCTCGGCTGGTGTGGACGTGCCTCGGGCTGCCTCGAGCGCGCGTTTGCTCGGCTGAGCACGGCTCGCCCCCGAGCCATCTGTTGTCGGTAAACTTGACGCGCTCAAAGGTGCCTCAGTGAGCGCTGTGTGTTAGGTGGGGACGGTTATGTTTTGGCTCGCGCGCGAATAGCTGCAGCTGAATATACACTACTGTCCATTTCGAATACTCGTGGACTTATGATGGCTCAGCCTGCCTCGCGAGGCGGCCTCGTGTAAATCAAATCGTGTGATCAAAACTACTGAGGCTGCCTCGGGAGCCATCGCTCGCGAGCATGGACACCGAGGCTGCCGCGCGAGCCTGTGCGCTAGGTGGGTACCCGGCTAATTATTAAACAATATCAAAATGAATTTTAGTTTGTGCGAAACTTGCTACTTACCATCATAAATTATAATCACGACGGTCGTTCACAGCCTATAAAGTTTCAAAGCATTACACTAACATATCCGCATGAATGGCAAACTATCAGAACTAAGAATTTTCCACGGTGGAATGTGATAGTTTAGTTAAGAATTGCGATAGAGGCTCTTCCACCCAAAGGGGAAAATACTTTGGTCAGATATGGTGCAAGTGGCCCCTGCGCCCAACATTAAGCTCAATTTCCGTCGTTTGATTTATCATGTGGCATTTACCAACAGAGGCGTAGTTGGGTGTTGTTTAGCGCATTGTTATGACCATCATCGGCCAAGTGCGAGTTTGACTCGCGCACGAAGGGTTCCGTACCGTTTGGGCTGTTTTATTTTAAATTAATTATTTAATTTAGAAGTGGGTATTTTGTGAATATTTCAAGCATTAACGGTTGCCGTAATTATATCGAGCAAAAAATGTTTTTTATACTGTAACAAGTCTAATAATCAGGTCTAATTGTTACCGTTATTAATATTAAGTGAAAAGCGGTAAAAAAAACAGGTTTGTTGTATGAGAGCTGCCCTTAAATATCTATTTTATTCTATTTTTAGTATTTGTTGTTTTAGCGGCAACAGAAACACATCATCTGAGAAAGTTTCAATTTTCTAGCTATCACGGTTCATGAGATACAGCCTAGTGACAGACAGACGGACAGACGGACGGAAAGCGGAGTTTTTGTAATAGGGTCCCGTTTTTATTCTTTAGGTACGAAATTTTTAATACATAAAACGAATCAGTAATTCAGGATCAACTAGTGCCAGGATATAATACCTAGAACTAAATGGTGGTGGTGGTTTTTAATCCGTAAAAAAATATTGTTTACCCGCAACAAAATGTATGGAACAATGATTTTTTCTGAGTTTTGACAAAAGTCGCAGAACAAAAGTTGTTACTTTTGATGTACAGAGAATAAGCCCTTAAATGGATGCTAATTGATTAGAAATAACCCTGTATAGTGCGATAATTTTAAGACTTTTTAACAAACTCGGGAATGTGTATTTGAATAATTTGCAATTCAACTTGAAATTACCCTGCAAAGCTTATTTTGCTTACCAGGCCTTATCAGCTGCCCTAGCTACGTCACTGTTTACTAGGCTTCGTAATTATGCGCTCGACGTCTGTACTAGCGGATATTGTCTATACCCTCTAGGCCGCTAATGCTTCTCCACGTCGTCGACTAAAATTTGGCTGAAAAGCTAAATGTTACAATGCTCATACGCTGGTGCCACACGGGCGTCATAGCCGCGACGCGACGCCGCGGCGGCGTCGCGGCAAAACCGCCGCTGCACCGCGACGTGTAGTAGAGCTCAAATGTGTCAACCACCGACGTCGCGGCGGTTGACACTTTTGAGCTCTATCACTTTTGTGAAGACAGCAGTGGTCTAGAATCGAAAATAACCGAGATAAATATATTTGAAGTTTGACAGCCATCATCCAAAATGTAGATCTCGTTGAGCTCCATCACTTTTGTGAAGACATCAATGGTTAAAAATCGATAAAAACCGATATAAATCACTTTGAAGTTTGACAGCTGTCACTTGGACAGCTGTTACTGTGACACTTGTCGTGACGAATCACACGATCCGATTTCGAATGTGTACGAGGGCCGATGGGGCAGTAAAGTTATCGAATGGAGACCACGCACCGGCAAGCGCAGTGTAGGACGTCCACCGACCAAGTGGACCGACGATATTTTTAAGACCGCAGGAAAGGCTGGATGCAGGCCGCTTTCAAGCGGGCTAATTGGAAATCCATAGGGGAGGCTTATGTCCAGCAGTGGACGTCCTACGGCTGATGATGATGACGAACGATTTTACTCGTCCTTAGCTTAAAACTGAACGGTTGTCGTTAAAACGTTTTTTTCCCGCTAACTATTCATAAAATACTCGAATACTCTAGATTTAATGTCGAATACGCTACCGGCAACACTGGTCGCGGAGGAGTCGACGCGACGCCACCGCGACGTCGCCGCGGTGCAGCGGCGGTGTCGATGACGCCCGTGTGGCACCAGCCGTGATGCTTTTGGATTAGGCATAGAGTTTGTACAAAAAGTATCGTAGGTGAGGTCGCCCGTGTTATTTTTGTTACGTTGACAACACTGCGTACTGCTCTGTCATTGCTAGTAGGTACAACTAAAAGTGATTGATACTTGGTAGACACCAATTCGGTTTTCATCAGTAGACTCACGTATACCAAGTAGTCGGTACCTTGGCTGCTGATTAAAATCTTATTGTTAGTTCACCGTAACGCCACAACGGTTCTCTTTTTGCACAAACTCTACCTATGGGGTAGATGCGAGATCAAATCAGAAATGAGGAGATCCGCAGAAGAGCCAAAGTAACCGACATAGCCCAGCTTGGACAGGGCACATTGGGGACCCATGGGGTCGAAAAGTTTCCGAGTAGAGACCACGTGCCGGCAAGCGCAGCGTAGGATGTCCACCAACAAAGTAGACGGATTTCCCCACCAAAACCTGAGGTTCGCGCTGGATGCAATCCATTTCTAACCGGTCTATTGGATGTTTCTGACAATACCGGAACTTATAATGTGTCCAGCTTAAAGGACTATTTTTTAGGGTTCCGTACCCAAAGGGTAAAAACGGGGCCCTATTACTAAGACTCCGATGTCCGTCTGTCTGTCTGTCTGTCACCAGGCTGTATCTCATGAACCGTGATAGCTAGACAGCTGAAATTTTCACAGATGTTGTATTTCTGTTGCCGCTATAACAACAAATATCTACTAAAAACAGAATAAAATTAATATTTTAGGGTGGCCCATACAACACACGTGATTTTTAAGAGTCTTTTGCTCGCTATTAATAACTGCAAGAGGAATAGGGTTCCAACACGGCACTAAACCCTTAAACTAACGGCGCGCTGGATGCAAGCCGCTTCCAACCGGTCTTATTGGAGATCCATAGGGGAGGCCTATGTCCAGCAGTGGACTTCTTATGGCTGATGGATGGATGGATGGACTAAACCCTTCGGTTCCGTACCCTTCGTGCGCGAGTCCGACTCGCTCTAACCGATTTTTATATACCTATCCTATTTACCTAATCGTGTCTAAGGTCAGTTCCTAAAAGACCAAGGGATATAAAACCTCATTAAAACTGCTTCACATTTCGCGAGATAAGATTGGAGTTGGGCAAGTTTGTGAGTAGGGTCTGAGCGACCCACTTTCCATTTATCGGTTACCGATCAAATTCACTGGCAAGTGTGGGTACCTACTTGCGCAAGTGGTGACATCAGAATTGACCATTCGTCGATTCGACTCAAATTACTATAAGGAGCCATATATTATTATTACAACACGATAACTATTATAGTTTTCGCAAGGTTTCGTTGTGATAATTAAGTATTACCAATGATTTTTGGTATAGTCAGTCTTTTAAGAAACTAGTAATCCACCCGGCTTCGAATGGATACAATGCTTAGGGTAATTTTAAATGAAAAAGGCTTATCTACCTACTTATACGCCGTTTTAATTCGAAATTGATAATAATTATAAGCCTTTTTCATTCAAAATTTAAGAGTGCGGCTCTTTTTGGTGGAGCAAATTCCATGTTCGTTTTCCGCCAGTATTTTCATACACGTTTTAGAAAAAGAAGAAAAGTCTATGTTATCGGTTACAAATCAAATTTACTTGCACAAGGTGTAGAGACTAGTTTTTGGTCAGAGAGTGTGGGCCACGGAGGCAGTCAGTATTTGCCACTATCTCTAATTCAACATAAAAGTCGTAAGTACGAGTACATGTCTACATAAAATGCCTTATATGATCGTCAATGGAGCATATATTTATTTCAAAAATAATTAATATAACAAAAAAACATAGAAAATAAACTAAAAAACCTATCTAAAATAATTAATCTAAACTTAAAAAACCTAATCTGAACTAAAATATCCTCTCTAAAGTAAACTAATTAATAAATTAGACACTGTTTAAACCTACAAAAGGTTTAAACAGTCTCTATAATCTATATTACGAGTAGCATTATCGGGCTTTGCTAACTACTTATTAAATGCTATAAGTAGGTACATAGAGCGCTTTAAAAAAAAAATGTGATGGACAAATGGATCTAAACATAAAACTCTGTATTCTGTGCTATTTTTGATAGTCTTATAATAATAGAAAAGCCTAGATTTTCATGTTTTGTTCACAGGAATTTAACAGGTAGGTACACCTATGAAATATGCATTTATGTTAGTCGGTCTTATTGGCATTTAGTTATGAAAAAACAAATAAAATAGGTAAAAACCAGAGCTCGTCTCTTTTCATTATTCTTTCGAAATTTTTCGATTATTCTATTCCCTTAAAATAACAACTCCCGTTGGCCATTTTAGAAACTAAGTTACACGAGTTATAATGGAAAGGACTGGGTTACAGGCCGACTAAACTTATCTCTATGTTCATCTGGCTGAAAACAAAAATTATATTTTTCATCAATATCGTTAAGGAAAAGCAGAATTGGCGCCCTCTCTCAGTTGCGTGATTAATTTGGTGGTTCTGTAAGCACGAAATAACGACACTCGGCGAAATTACTTCGAGAGATTGAGGAGATTTTTCACTTCTCGTAAAAGTTTCAATGGAGTTCAGAGTGCGGGTTGAGTATGAGCCCAATGAAGATTGTGGCTTTTTGCGGAAAACAGCGGGTAGATTGAAAACTACTGCTACATAAAATCACTATCACTACATAGTATAAAACAAAGTCGCTTTCTCTGTCCCTATATCCCTATGTATGCTTAAATCTTTAAAACTACGCAACGGATTTTGATGCGGTTTTTAATAGATAGAGTGATTCAAGAGGAAGGTTTATATCCTTACATAGTATAAAATAAAGTCGCTATTTTTGTCTGTTTGTTTGTCTGTATGCTTAAATCTTTAAAACTACGCAACGGATTTTGATGCGGTTTTTTTTTAATGGATAGAGTGATTCAAGAGGAAGGTTTATATGTATAATACACCTGTGCGAAGCCGGGGCGGGTCGTCTAGGGTATAATACACCTGCCTGTGCGAAGTCGGGGCGGGTCGCTAGTACTGGATAAAAGTAACTCTAGAAGTTTGAAGATTAGGTATATTAATAAATATAGAAAACAATTTAACCAAGCAAAATAATTTAACCAACCAATTTTTGCATTATTGACACGACGAAGAAGAAGAAGCTAAAAAATAATTCAAGTTAAAAAATGTCGTAAGAATGACGCTGGATGTTTTTATATGCCTACGATAGGAGTACGAGGACATTGTAGTCCTCGTTCTCCTACCAGTAGGAGCGCCCAGTAGGAGTAGACGGAAAGAGTGCTAATTTAATTTTATTATCAACATCGACAGCTTCTTTCAGCCCTCTTACTTTTCCCCGTTTTGATTATTTATTATTCATTCAAGTGTTGCCCTAGATGTCATCATGCCATCACTGTGTGGGTCTTCCAGCACTACTCTTTCCTTCATATTGCCAACTCTAGCATTAGGTACCTAACTCTATCTACTCTTAAATATTTGACTGCCTCGGTGGCTCAGTGGTTTGGTTAGTGACCCTGACCTCTGGGTCAAATAGGCGTGGGTTCGATCCCCACCCAGGGCAAACATTTGTGTGATGAACATAGGTGTTTGCTTTGTATCTGGGTGTCATTTAGGTACTATCTATATAAGTATGTATTGAAAATATGTATATCAGTCTCTGGCAGCCATATCACAAGCTATGCTTAGTTTAGGGTCAGATACCGTGTTAGTATTATTATATATTCTTTGACCGTGTGTAAGATGTCCCCTAATATTTATTTATTTATTTTACGTTGAATAAATTGTCTCATATTTTTCCAAGAAATAGGTAAAATCAATATTCTCATAAAGCATTCACGTGTGACAAAATCAGTTCAACCGCGTCATTTGCAAGTCAAGTCCTCGCAGTGTAAAACTCAAATAGAAAAGAAACGTAATAAATTGAAAAAAGAAATGGATGAGCAAAGTTCTCTTTTAAGAGGAAACGAGTAAACTTTTCGGGTGTCGACGGTGGCGTATTGAGTCTTCAAACCAAGGGCCTGAAAATTGAAGAAAATGTACGGAATACAGTTATTTTCTCTGCCTGCTAATTTAATGCCACGTGTGGTCACCCACCTGAAGACTGACAGTGCTGAAAGTTGCTTAACTTCCATGATCGCTAACGAACACCTAGTCAAAATACGCTATGAGCGCTACATTTTTCTGATGTAGGTATCTAACCAAAAATCTCCACGTAGGTACTCTAATATAGCCAACTAAAAGATATTATCGTCCACTTTGCCCTTTTATCATTGTATATCTAGTACCTAAATATCTATTTAAAACTTAGTCTCAATATCCAAAAAGATCAGTAATACTCTAGAAGTCTAGTTACGGTACGGTACGTTTCAATTTCAATCAGGTTGCCTATCCAGCTATTCGGTGGACATCTTACAATTTTGTAGTTTACTGCTACTTTTCTATTAACATTCATTTATTCGGTTCTTCGGTCCTCGACGAAAATTTGAAGTTCAAAATAAGCTTCTTAAAGTAGGATTGAGTTATAAAAGGCGATGAATTAATGGATAATTTTCAATCAGGTTTTTGAGTTTTAGTGCCAACAATGATAAAGATTCTTCCGTTATTAGCCGACTTCCAATAAGGAGGATTCGAGGTTCTTTGTTCGTAAAAATACATACAGGTATTTTTTTCTTTTATTGTGTGTATTTTCATGGATAATTTCGCCAATTGTGAACCGAATCGAAAAAATCTTTTACAGTTCAAAAGGGTACCTACTCCCGAGGTGATCCCATTACAATTTTAAAGAAATCGGCTGTTATTATTTGATTATTATTCTATTATATTATTATTTGATTGAAAAATCAACAATTATGTAAACAATTCGAGCGAAATATTCGAATTTTGTACACGATGGAAGTCGGTTTCGCCATTATTTGAGAAAAATAATTTATTTTAAAATAAATTCATAAATATTTGAATGATGCACCAACCTCTACTTTACTAATAGTACTCTACTAGTAGTAGCTTATCTATACTAGGCACTTACCTATCATATGCTATATGAAGCCTTCTTTCAGAGCACAGAACATCAGAACTAGATCTCTCTTCTGTGGTTCACAGCCACTGGGAAACTGAATCAGATATTACCCTGCAATTGGCATGATGACTGGGTTAAAAAATTAATAATATAATTAGTCCGTGAGTTAGATTATCAAAAAATATTGAACACATATTTTTTCTTTTGTCAATCAAACAACAAATGACAAAGATAAACCTTGTCATGCAATGTTTGGGAGTGGGGTCGTGAAGTCACCTCTCTTACGGAAGTCTATACATTTGTATGGCACTTGTGACGTCACGCGAAACCTTAACGGATAGTCCGTCATCAATTTTTGTTTAATTGACAAAAGAAAAAATACGTGTCTAATATTTTTTGAAAGTCGATCTGACGAACTAATTATATTTTTTTAGTCATCATGCCTATTGTATTATAGTGTATTATAATACTCGTCGCAGTCGTTTCAGAGGGCGTACACTGCTGGACTTAGGCCTCTCCCAGTGATCTTCAAAAACTTGTTTAAAGCAGCTTGCATCTAGCGCGTTCCAGCGTTCCTACATTATGGTCGGACGTGCTACGACTAGACTATGCACTTCCATTAGGCATTGTAACTAAAAAATATAACTAGTCCGCCAGATAGACTAACTATCAAAAAATATTAGATACGTATTTTTTCTTTTGTCAATTAAATATAAGTTGACGAAGATATAGCCCGTCAAAGTTCCGCGTGACGTCACAAGTGACATACAAATGTATAGACTTCTGTAAGGGAGGTGACGTCACAACCACTCCCAAACTTTTCTTTGTCATTTCATCATTTGTAGTTTCATTGACAAAAGAAAAAAATCGTGTCCAATATTTTTTGATAATCTAACTCACGAACTAATTATAATACTGATTTTTTTACGTAGTCATCATGCCTATTACGGCACTCATCGTTCAACTCATTGGCTATTTTGAGCTTACTACTAAAGCGCCACCCGTTTATGGTAGACATTCCGCGCGACATAGAACCAAGCGTTTCGAGTCCACATTCCTCATACGAACCGCCAGAAAATGGAACGCTTTGCCTGAGTCTGTCTTCCCGCTAAAGTACAATGTAGGTGTCTTCAAATCCCGAGTAAATAGGTTTCTTCTAGGTAAGAGTGCTACATCCTAGACCGCATAACTGCTTAACATCAGGCAGTGTGTAGTCAAACGCAAACCTATATGAAAAAAACAAAAAACGCTTACCTACAATAAGATAATCTAAGTATATATAGTACGTAAAATCTACGTAAAAATAAAGTGGGTCCTGCGCTTTAAGTAGCTATAAATCTCAGGATGACGAGCACAATGCATTACCGCCAGGGTTTAAAGCCCTTGGACTTCAAAATTCTAAGTGGCTCTGAACTTTATGGACGAGTTTTACCATCAAAGTTAAAACTCAATAATTTCCTCGTACAGTTGTAGGTACGAGTATATCGTAATAAGTAGGTAGGCACTGTACTGTACCAGCCTTTTTAATAGGTAAGCCACTGCAGGACGTAGGCCTACCCACCAAGTAGGTGGGTTAAAAACCGTTTTATAACGACCGACTTTAATATTAAAGAATAGTAACGTAATTAAATGAATTTTATGTTTGAACATTTAGGTACCTAGTACTAGTTTTTGCCTGTGAAATTTAGATTTTTTTGCTTTCCCAAAGGAACTCTTTATTTTTCTGGGATAAAAACTAGCCTCGATGATTCTTTCCGACCTTTGAAACAGTCTACGGTAATACATACAGATATAGCAAAAGCTCCATTGTAATAGGTTTAGTATAGATGCACCGGTTGTGGTCACTGCCCTGGTTCTGGCCATTTGATGTCAAAATTACTGCTTAAATAGATTATAAACAATGTAACACCATCAATAATGTATGTTTGCGAATGTCAAAGTTTGAGAATTTCTTTATACCTAAATATTATTTTAACATTAAAATTGTCTCTACAATCATTAAAATTCGAAGTGGCCAAAATGTCACTAAGATGGCCACAACCGGTGCATCTATCCTACATTTTGTAAATACATTTAATCAGCACACCTTCATTGAAGTGGCAAATTCAAAGGCATGTAAGAAAAAAGGTCCAGCCCTCAGTCTCACGGGCTGTAGAAAGGTGCTCCTCACATATTTATGAGCGCAATAAGAGAGGACGGAGGTTGGCTTCTTCATATTTAATTACATTTTAGTACGTGTAAGGACCTTTTTTGCAGATTGAAGCCATGAATTTATCGTTTTACTAGTTTTAGTGCCCATCACGGCTTCGCCTGGATACGAATTATAGCTAAGTATAAACCTTCCAAAAGAAATATTCTAAACGTTGGTGAAAACAACATTGAAATCTGTTGAGCAGTTTGGAAGATATTAACGGATACACAGACAGGGACACAGAAATAACGGTTTTGCTTTATACTATGTAGTAATTTACGAGATTTATAGATTTCACTATTGTAGCTATCACTAAATGTAGCTCTCTATAATTTTCTATCTATAGTACTAATCTTGGTTTTATACTGGTATCATTTGGATGGTGGTAATTGGGTTGTGAATTTGCAGTTATTTATAAAGTAATTTTTTAATTGCATTTTTTATGCTTTAAATATTATTTTCTATAAATGGTACAAATCTCGGTTTTATACTGGTAAATATTATTTTCTATAAATGGTACAAATCTCGGTTTTATACTGGTATCATTCAGTTCGTGTTGATTGGGGTCGTGAAATGTTTGTGTCGGTCTTAGGTGTCGGTAAAGCAGTACGACGTCGGTTCGTGTTGATTGGCTAGAGGAATTTCAGTGTCGGTAAAGCAGCATATGTTGGTTCGTGGGGATTGGGTCGAAAATTTACATTGTCGGTACAGCAGCGTATGTAACGGGTATAATATGGCGTATTTGAATAACAAAACTCAGCTGTTCGCGTTTTGTGATTTTCAATAATGTAAGTAGTGTTTAATCCATTAAAATGTGTTCAAAACATATTAGTGTGAAACTATAATGGATATATATCACTCACAGTGCTTGTTTCAGTGCTCCATTCTTGCCCAGTGTTTGTTGTTGTGCTGGATAAAAGTCTTGAATTGTGAGTTTTAATGTTATGATTTTTATCTGTCGGAGTTATGCAAACACTAAGACACTGTGTTCGCGACTTTCCATTCACTCCAACTTCAATTTTCTATTATTTTCTGCGAAACTTTGTGGAAAATGTAGAACTTGCAACTGCCGGTGTTGCCAACCGATGCCGATATGTCAATATGAATGTAGCTATTCATATTTGTCTATAGAGAGATACATCTAGTTACACATAAATGCACACTTGTCTTGTAAATTGTAAAGTGCAAGGACACACGCATAGATAGGTATGTATATGTATCTATACTTTACTTACCTATATTTATACCTTATCGGGACATATTTTCAAACATTGTGATTTCGGACCCTATTACCACAAACCTATTACCACAGATCCTATTAGCACAAATCAGTACTAGAAAAAATCTGTTAAATATACCTACCTATAAATCCTAAAATCCTATAATATGAATTTACCTATTTACTTTTTTCCACAAATGTACGTTTCAGCTCTGAATGCCATTGACCTAATATCAGCTAACCTAGTTACCTACTAAATTGTTTTAAACAAAACAAAAAGAAAAACAAAAACCATCATTCCATTTTCAACCCAAAGCAAGTGCATAAGTTTTCGAAAAACGCTTGACTTTCTTTTTAGGGCCGAATTCCGAAAGGTGACACTCGATCGAAGCTATTCTCTTAACGCATTTTACGTCCCACTTCCCGTCTCGAAGTGCAATATAAATACACATTTCCGTGGTAAGTACGTACCCATGCTTCAGTTAAGCGATGCTAGGGATTTAGAAAAATACGGATTAAAAGATGATGATGAAAATTTCGAGAGGGTCGAACAATTGAGTTTGTCACATATAATGCGCTAAGCGAATACGACCGCTTGCGTATTGTCGTAGATATATGTAAATATAAACATTTACTGACCTTCTCAGTTCTCTGCAATTTGAAAACCTTACCTTACGGCATCTTTACTTATATTATACGTAGAAGTATACAATGTTGCTTATGGTGTAAATAAGATGTCTAACACTGCCACAGGTATTCACCTAGATAAGGTTGTACCTACAATGGACAATGCTCTACACTTCCTGTAATGCTCTACCTGTAGGATTATTCAGAAAGAGTGTACTTATACGAAAGCTTAGATCATAAGTTAATCATATCATCATCACCTTAGGTTGAGATCATCTTTCTGAACAACTTTTATGGTGCCAATTCGGAATTCTGAATAGCATTGCATACTTGAATGTTTTAGTGATGGATGTTTGCATAATATGACTTGGTGAAATTTAAATCTATGTAAATGAAAATCATTACAATTTTTATGTATCCTTTACAGCGCTAATCATGATCAGAACTAAAGAATTTACTTATAATTAGTACGAGTATATTACAAAGACATAGGACATAGCGTCTATATTGCAAGCGTAACATGTCTGATGTTACGCTTGCAACGTTTTGCGATGTAGAGGCACGGCCAAAAGCCCAAAGAGCTTTAGATACACAATTTCTGGGCAACATACGCTCCGTAATTCCCCAAACTCCACGAGCCTTATAATGTCTATAATTTATGTTAAGAGATTTGTCCTCGTCATGGCGCCCCTGGGCCGCTGGCAAACATCTCGGACGGACGTCTCCTTTGAGGCAGCATCCGGGTTGAGTGCGCGTGATATTTTACAACGGTCCCATGGGGCCAGGCTATTATTCATTTTCTTTTTTGGTGAAAGTGTTGCGGAAACAGAAATTTGTTACCGTCGGGCTGTGCTCGTACGAGTATGTCTATGTTGCTACGCGTCTACTAGGTATTTCAACTTTTAGGTGGTAGATAACAACCGTAACGGTCGATCATTTTTCATTGACTCCAAGTTTGTAATTGTGTATTTTTAGATTATTGGAGTTAGATTATGGGGGTGCTATTAAAATCGTATTAGACTTTTGGGAAACGTAATATAGATAACGTAACATAGGTAAAATACACTATTTTATTATGTTTTGAATGTAATATGGTAAAGGTATCACCCACGTGATGCGATGCGACGAAAACTACATAAAGCACGTAAATAGTCTAAACTATAGACGTAGAAAATAACTAGATTCCATTACCTTACACGAGGTGGGTGTAAGTAGGCCGCAGCCAATAACAATATGGACCAATCACATACAGTAATCTAAGGTCAATTCTTATTGGCCTCTAAATCAAAATCAAACCAATCAGAGTAGGTACAGGTTAGATATAGTTATCAAATGTTACAAAAGCAACTCGTATTGGTCCAAAAAAATATCAGTAGAAAAGATAGAGAAATATACTGTACTGTAGGTACGTGTTATAGCAAAAAACTTAGTATTTTTGCAAAAAAAAAAACGGATTATCAAATGTTCCTACGACACCTACAACTACATCAGTTACTTTTGTTGGAATAAAATAAAAAACGTTTTACAATTAAAAAAAATAGACTTTACATTCTTGAAGAGGATTAATTCTCCCTTAGTCTTAATTAGTAGATACAATATACTTAGTTTCGGTTCATAGCGTGAATGTCTCCAGAAAAGCAGTGACCCGCAGCATCCGATCCCAAATTTGACGCAACTACCAGCCTTCTATACCTTATTTTTATTTTACTTCTGTCTTCAGTTACTCTACTATTCGTCCTTGGCCGTAATGAGGTACTCCATCGCTCAGTTAGACCTATTGACTACGATCGTTATCAGCATCGCTTACGTTCATACATAATACCTACTTACACATAGAATAATACTTACATATATCTTAGAAACTCGTCCTACATTGATGAGTTACGCTATGCTATGCGCATCGCGATGCTAAGAAATATCTATCTACGATTTTCATTGAGTCCAAATTATCATTGCAATGCTTTGTGATCAGTAGGTATAAGCAATACGTGTACATTGCGGAAATTACCATGGATTGAAGACAAATTCCAAAAAGTTGGCAATCAGTTTAGGATGCATTACCGTGTAAAAATGGCCGGTCATGGCTTTTTAGGGTTACGTACCCAAAGGGTAAAAACGGTCCCCTATTACTAAGACTTCAATCTCCGTCTGTCATCTGTCCGTCTGTCTGTCACCGGGCTGTATTTCATGAACCGTGATAGCTAGGCAGCTGAAATTTTCACAGATGATGTATTTCTGTTGCCGCTATAACAATAAAATCCAAAAATAGAATAAAATAAACATTTAAGGGGGGCTCTCATAGAACAAACGTCATTTTAAGGAGTTTTTTGCTCGCTATTAATAACGGTAAGAGGAATGGGGCTCCCATACGGTACGGAACCCTTGGTGCGCGAGTCCGACTCGAATTGGCCGATTTTTTTCGTGACCTAAAATAAAACAACGTGCCGGTAAAATACAAAATTACTGTATCAGTTTCAAGGAGTACTTCACAACAAACTATTGATAGTTATAGAGCATGCAGCTGGCACGACTAAACTTCTATCTACCACTGCACTGCCAAGCCATTTCTTCATTAATGGTCCATGTGTAAAGAATTTACATACAAGTGCCGTTTGAGAGCAGTTTCTACGGAAACACCGAGTTAGCTCGTAACTTCTTTAGGTTCATTCATGCGTTCTTTTAGCGCCATAAACCGGTAATTTAGGAATTATGTCGACATTTTCGGAATCTGTTTAATTCCCCTTTTGAATTAAACTTTGGGAAGAAAACAGACTGTCTGTTTGGAATTTGTAGAAGGGTATATTGGAAGGATCGTAGGTATGCCGATAAGGAAAAGTAAATACAATAACGGTAAATAAATTAGAATCTAAAACACAAATAACATTAATCGATTAAATAAGGGTCTTCGTCTTCTTGGGTCCCAACGGAGGCGCCACCGTAATTATATTAGCTAAATAGCATAGTTCTGTTTCTTTTTCACTTTATGCATTTGATAGAGAGAACGCTTTTTACGTTGCTATTAAATTTACGCTGGCGCCTCTGTAATCGGGCTTATTATAATATTTGTTTTATCACCATCATCATACCATATATGTACCTACCTACCTACACCACTGCTCTCGGTCTTGTGCTAAGCTCCTACTCGTATATGTCGGAACCGCGATATACAGGGTTATTCCTAGTCAATTATCATCCTTTTAGGGGCTTATTCTGTACATCAAAACTAACAACTTTTGTTCTGCGACTTTTGTCTAAAGTAAAAAAAAATGTTGATCCATAGAAAAATATCGCTCACACGCGAAAAAAATTATGGAAGAGGTGAATTTTTTTTGAGTTCTGGCAAAAGTCGCAGAACAAAAGCTGTTAGTTTTGATGTACAGAATAAGCCCCTAAAAGGATGCTAATTAGAAATAACCCTCTATAGAGTACTAGCTTTACCCGCTGTTTCCCACTTAATTCTTTAATTTTTCCGGGATAAAAAGTAACCTATGATATTCTTTGATCTCTGAACTACAGTCGTGAAAAAAAAATCAAGTCGATCCGTATGTTCGTCGCAGTGTGAAAAAGTCACAAATAACCCAATAAACCAACAAACACATTTACGGATTTGTAATACTTACGATTTTTAATACTTTTCGTACATTTAGTAAGGAAGTAGATAATGATAGATGTGAAGGCGGTTAGGTACCTACTATTTAATTTTCTATTAAAGTGTTTGAGAATATTTTTTTGATTAAGTACCTATTTTGTATTTGAAATTGGCATGAACTGTACGGGACGCTACAGCCTCATAAGAAACAAACAAACAAACATACTTGGCTTGTGATCTATTCTTAGAGAGCAAAATATTAAGTGAAGAAAATCAAAGTGCTATAACAAAATCTTCTATACCACACCCACTCGAAAAGTGTCATATTACTCAAAGAGTTACTTTTTATGATAAACATTTCAAAAATTCGTCGCGGATGCAGGATTCGAACCTTGCGTCTTCGGATCACTAGCCCGACGCTCTGGACCACTGAGCTAACCCGCTATACTGACTCCGCGACGAATTTTGTGAAGTGTTTATCATTTTAACCAACTTATAGCGTTGGCGGCGGTTGTCTTATTATTCGTTCATAAACGGGTGACAAAGTTCGGAATTTCTCCCTTAAAAATGTGCGGCGGGAAAAGTTATATGGAATTTCATTACTGCCCTCCGAAGCAGGTCAGGAATGTTGTATGAAAATCCATTGCTGCCCGGCTAGCTTTCTTTTGTTTTTTAGCAGCGAACATAAAAAAATACAAACGTCAAACCTCAAAAAGGTTTTGTATGAAATAATTAGAAAAAGAGGCGGGAAACATAGTAACCTCAAATCTCAAAAAGGTTTTATATCAAATAATTAGAGAAAAGAGGCGGTTTTTTTTTGTTTTTCAACTTTAATAGAAAATTTAATCAAAGAAATATTGTATTTTATTTTCCTTGTAGGTGTAGTATTGTAACCCTGTTTTGGCAAATAGGTGCCAAAACACTCTAGTGTTGGCAAATCATCGGGTACGTTGGTGCCAAAAACTTACAAAAAGTCACTGACAGCTTAAGTCGGATCTGCCAGCGACTTGGCTGTCAAGTGTCAACAAACAAGGTCAGGAACGAGAACAAAATATTAAAATTCGGTCGGAGTGAAATAAAATCACATAAAACCGTGATAGACGGACTGGAGTCTTTCTTTGTCCAGCAAGCAGCCAACGGAGCGTACACGGGGTCGTAGGGGAAACAAGGCCGTAGCGGCGTCCTAACGAAGGTACGTGTCGGCAAGGTTGGTTTTCTAAACGATTCACTTGTTGTACAAGAACCAAAGGAATTGTCCCTTGATTCTACAGAAAACCACCGAAATCGAGTGAGAACAGGACCGCGCGCCGACACCCTGGTTCCCCGAACGACGAACACCGTGCGACGTGGCGAGTTCGCTTGGCTGAACTGACTTCGAAACCTCGAAAAGAAACCCCTAAGACATTAGGGTAAGTTTTTAATAGCCTCTTATTCCTACTGTCTCGGTTAGGCTCTGTCTTTGTCAGTATTTTCCTAGACCCGATGACGTGTCGCATCCGATATCATTGTCGGCTTACCACCCCCAACTTGAAATGGAGGGCCTCGCTCTTCAAGCGAGGTCTGACCAAAGAACAAGACATTCATACTTGTTTTCTGTCCTCGGACAGGGTTTTTTTGTTCTACATATAGAAATTGTGGTCTACAACTGCACTCCAAGGCGCGGCAAGCGTCCTCCGGCGCGTCCCTCACCGTGCGGCGACGTGGCCTCTTTCTGCGTCTCACCCCGAGACCGCTACTAGCTTCTTGCTGCTTCTATCTGCGCGTTTCCGCCGTGGGCGACGTGGCTACCGCCCTGACTTGAATCTACCCCCGAGTATTATTGGTAACGCAGCCAACGGCTGCGCCTTTCTTACATTTCGTGCTGTGCTTTCATTACTCAATTAACTTAAATAATTAACTAACAAAGAGCATATTTAAAATTGGTTGCAAACTCAGCGAAGTTAGGTACTCTCGCTTTCACGCCCTTTTCTACCCGGCTATCCCGGAAGAACATTTTAAAAGCGTTACAGTGGCGCCTCAACTGGTTTTAAGCTGAATTTGCAATCAATTTATTATTAGGTAGGATCTGTTAGGCAGCTAGGATGTACTAACATACTAATAAACAAGAACAATTTTGAAAAAGAAATTTGTGTTGTTTTAATCCTTGTGTACCCTATAGCTGTAAGATTTAACAGAATAGATATTGTAATTCTCATTTTTAGGCAGTTTTTGTATTTTCAGATTCATTGCTGTAGTATACCTGCATTATTTTGTTAACAGTACCTACCTACATTATTCATTTTATTTGCATTGTTACAAAATAATGTACTGAAACAAAATTTTGTTAACATTACCTACCTACACTATTCATTTTATTTGCATTATTGCAAAATAATGTACTGAAACTAAACTTTGTTAACAGTACTTACCTACATTATTCATTTTATCTGCATTGTTGCAAAGTATGTACTGTAACTAAATGCTAAAGTAGTTTTCACAAAGATATTGTTGCGGTGAAATATTGTTTAATGTATTATGTTTATAGGATTAGTATAAATTGTGAACATAGCAGTTTGTAAGCAATAATTAGGCAACTTAAAACTACCTGCGCTAGTATTTTAGATATTTCATGCATTTGTAAGCTGATTCTGCAACCACTTTACACTATTACAACTTAGTCTCTGTTTGTCTAACTTAAATTGAATATCTTTTAAACTTAAACAGCACGATTTAATGTTCTTTTAAAAAAAAATATCTTACTACCTCTTAGGAATATGCCGGAAACAAAGGGTTCAGTATATCGAATCATGTTCGACATTGAACATTTTGGTAACCGACATATTGTAGTATTCTCAGGCATTTACTTTACTAGTAATTCTATATCTTGGCACAATAAAAGAACAAAAACAGCACTATAATCATATATTGTTAGCTTCGACAGCTCTCACAGCGATCTTTACATAATCTCGGAAACAGAATAATCAGGATGTTAGGTCACCATGCCTGAACCTGAAGCAAAACGTTTCAGACGTTATGAACTGATCCTAGTCTTCCAAGTAGGGACGTCTCTTATATTCTCATCTTCAGTAGAGAATCTTTATAGGATGATTCGCAGTCCTCTGGTAAACTTTTGTTCGTTCACTTTTTTCACTAGGAACAGTCTATCACACACATGTTTGGAGAAATCTTTCAGATAGATTAGTATTGTTGCACATTCTATCGTTCCAGGAACCTGAAACAAGGAGAAACAATTGCAGTTACACTGTTTATAGCACTAAATTCTTGGAACAACGGTCAGAGGTTGTCATTTGCAATACTTACTGTAGCTTCGTTGATTATTCTGTTTGCAAACAAGGCGTTTGTAACAACGCTTTTGTTTTCTATAAGATGGTAGGAAAAACAATGTCGATTATGTTTTTATAATCTTTTACTAATTTACTGAAGAATATTATCAGTAAACCTTATAGAAACAACAAAACTGAGTAATTTAATTTGTTTTGGATTTTTTTTTTTTCAATCTTAACTTTTATCGCATAATTCGTGCCTGGAAACTAAGTCCTTAAGGATGTAATTTTAAAATCGGTAGTAAAATTTTTTTTTCTTTCTTTCCCTTTAGAGCGCTCGGAGTGCAGTCCTTATGTCCTACAAACTAAGATAAGCTATTATATTGTAGCCCTTAGTACCTTAATACTACACTTCTAAGCTACAATAATAATCTTTAGCTTCCTACTTTCGGTAGCAATTATCATTCTAGCTTAGCTTAGAAATACTACTTTAAATAGACAATACTACCCACTACCGGCAGTATTTGTACTATTTACTTGCTGATACTTACATGTACTACTTACTCAGTACTGTCCTACTATCTTCTAAAGATAGTACCTTGTATAT
The DNA here is from genome assembly GCA_964007245.1 of Hypomecis atomaria. Taxonomy (NCBI): domain Eukaryota; kingdom Metazoa; phylum Arthropoda; class Insecta; order Lepidoptera; family Geometridae; genus Hypomecis; species Hypomecis atomaria. The sequence continues at coordinate 17,058,356 of OZ023291.1, forward strand.
TCTGTACGCAGTACTACGCAGTACTGTTGATAACTTGCTTCTACCCCTTGTGCTACCCCTAGTAGTACCTTACTTGACCCTTTTGTGTGCCCACCTCGTTGGACACTTAATGTACGACCCCTACGTGGTAGTACCTTTTGCTCAGCCCTGCCCACTAACGGCAGTGCTGATGCCTCTTTGCTACTTTCTAAAAGTAGTACTTTAGCGTTGGTCCTGTCAACTAAAGGCAGTACCAATCTGCTATACTACCCCTATGTGGTAGTATCTCTTGCTCAGCCCTGCCCACTAACGGCAGTGCTGATGCCTCTTTGCTACTCTCTAAAAGTAGTATCTTAGCGTCGGTCCTGTCAACAGGTGAGTCCTGTTAAGGCAGTACCGATTAGCACTCGCTACCCCCTAAAGGTAGACGATAAATAGAGCGGTGGTAGAACTCTTTAACTCAAGCCTATAACTACATACTTGACATACAATAGAGCGGTGGTAGAACTCTTTAACGAAAGCCTATAACTACATACTTGACATACAATAGAGCGGTGGTAGAACTCTTTAACTGAAGCCTATAACTACATACTTGACATACAACAGAGCGGTGGTAGAACTCTTTAACTGAAGCCTATAACTACATACCTGACTAGACTTAACCATTTAGCTGTGCCCACTAGTCTGATCAACTACGTGGTCACACTAAATTATACTCCCATTTCTTTACTACACTAAGGTTTCGCGAACCTTAAGTAGTAATGATCCTTCAGTGCCCACTACGATGGTCACATCCTCAAGGCATTGCCTTCTTAAACTATCGGCGTCACCATTAATCTGTATACTGACACCGATGGTCACACCTGAATTGACTAATTTTTCATATCATAACAGTATGATTTCCCCGGCGATGACTTAAATAAGGAATTCCACCCTCAGGTAGGAAGAACCCCACTCCAAACTTTGACTTATACATATTTATTTTTAGCACTAACATGTAACAATAGTTACACCGTATCATAAGTTTAGGTTAAATGCACCTAGATTTAGAAGTGTAATACCCCTGACTTTGTAAACATTCAAATTCCAACAATTTTAGCTTCAGTAACCCATATTCGCTCAATTTTAAGCTCAATCTCCAGAAAAAAGCGGGCATTAGAATGCATATATTTTAGTGGCTTTGTTTCTTAGTTGTACTGGCAATACTTACCAAGTCAACCTCGAATCATACTTAAATTAGAAATCGTGGTTAAAACAGTGCCTTAATTATGCTTGAGTCGGTCCTCGGGTTGGTCCAACATACTCCATAATTTTAGTGCATCCTTGTTTTACTTCTAACCACTGATTATATGCAAACTAATAAAATTTAGCTTAATTAATACCGCTTACAGGAAAATCTTATCAGTTAAAAACAAAGAAGCCATAATTATGCTTAAGTCAGTCCTCGGTTCTTGGTCCAACTGACTCCATAATTTGGTACCTTTATGTTTTTTAACAATCTTAAATTCCCTGCGGAGTCAAAGTAAGATTTCCACTCAGTTGTTTGCTTTCCTGATTAACTCACTCAACTCTAGAAAGTCAGGGTACTTTGACACTTTTTTTTAGTTATAAGGATCTTTTATTTTTATCGTTTGGTCTGTATTTCGTCTGTTCGGCAAATAGCCACTAAATATTCTAGCGGCTAGGTTGCCCATTTCTTTGTTGCTCCCTACTCGTTCTTGTTGTTCTACTTTTCGGCTGGGGGCAGCCGTCGAATTCACTGCGTGAATTCTTTCCCCGGGTGGAGGGGTATTGTAACCCTGTTTTGGCAAATAGGTGCCAAAACACTCTAGTGTTGGCAAATCATCGGGTACGTTGGTGCCAAAAACTTACAAAAAGTCACTGACAGCTTAAGTCGGATCTGCCAGCGACTTGGCTGTCAAGTGTCAACAAACAAGGTCAGGAACGAGAACAAAATATTAAAATTCGGTCGGAGTGAAATAAAATCACATAAAACCGTGATAGACGGACTGGAGTCTTTCTTTGTCCAGCAAGCAGCCAACGGAGCGTACACGGGGTCGTAGGGGAAACAAGGCCGTAGCGGCGTCCTAACGAAGGTACGTGTCGGCAAGGTTGGTTTTCTAAACGATTCACTTGTTGTACAAGAACCAAAGGAATTGTCCCTTGATTCTACAGAAAACCACCGAAATCGAGTGAGAACAGGACCGCGCGCCGACACCCTGGTTCCCCGAACGACGAACACCGTGCGACGTGGCGAGTTCGCTTGGCTGAACTGACTTCGAAACCTCGAAAAGAAACCCCTAAGACATTAGGGTAAGTTTTTAATAGCCTCTTATTCCTACTGTCTCGGTTAGGCTCTGTCTTTGTCAGTATTTTCCTAGACCCGATGACGTGTCGCATCCGATATCATTGTCGGCTTACCACCCCCAACTTGAAATGGAGGGCCTCGCTCTTCAAGCGAGGTCTGACCAAAGAACAAGACATTCATACTTGTTTTCTGTCCTCGGACAGGGTTTTTTTGTTCTACATATAGAAATTGTGGTCTACAACTGCACTCCAAGGCGCGGCAAGCGTCCTCCGGCGCGTCCCTCACCGTGCGGCGACGTGGCCTCTTTCTGCGTCTCACCCCGAGACCGCTACTAGCTTCTTGCTGCTTCTATCTGCGCGTTTCCGCCGTGGGCGACGTGGCTACCGCCCTGACTTGAATCTACCCCCGAGTATTATTGGTAACGCAGCCAACGGCTGCGCCTTTCTTACATTTCGTGCTGTGCTTTCATTACTCAATTAACTTAAATAATTAACTAACAAAGAGCATATTTAAAATTGGTTGCAAACTCAGCGAAGTAGGTATTCGACCACACGCCCTGTTCTACCCTGATAGCCGGCAACTATCAGCCCTTGTATTTTATGGACCTATAGTCCTGGCGCCCATTCTATTGTACCATTTAATTAGTAATTTAGTCTTAAGCCCCTCCGGCAATCAGTAATCCTAAGTTTTTAATATTAAGCCCTTCCGGCACATAGATCATAAGGTGTCTCATACCGATCTACGCCCCTCAGGCATGTAACTTAAAATTAACATTAATAAAACCAACATTACTTACTTTATAACTTTTATTTATCACACCTTAGCATTCTTCTATCTACCTTACATTTAATGTTGAACGCTTTACCTCAGAAACTAGCCTCACACTTTAAAAGCGTTACAGTATAAAGCACTATGTATCACTCGGGAGAAAGTTCTATTTCTGTTCGAGAGTATGTTTAGGCCCGACGCGCAGCGGAGGGCTTAAAGGAAACTCGAGAATCGTTTTCTCCCCTCGGTGTACAATGTACTATTAGTAAGCTATTTTTATTTCTTAGCCGACTTCCAAAAAGGATGAGGTTCTATGTTCGTATTTTTTCGAATGTTCATCGATATTTTCACCAATCGTGAATTTAGTTCGAAAGGATATACTCTCGAGGTGGTCCCATTTAAATTTTTTCGACATCGGCTAAGCCGTTCTTGAAAATTCAACAATAATGTAAAAATTCTGTACATTGATTCGAGCGAACTATTCGAATTTTGTACACGATTGAAGTCGGTTGTGCCATTTTTTGCGAAAAATCTAATTGCTATCAACCAAGGAAGTTTAAAATAAACTTCCGTGCTATCAACTTCAGTATTTCCTTTTTACTTCGGTCTTTTTCGAAAACTTTTAAACGTCTACTTTGTACTCTCAAAGTGAACTACAAATTGATGAAAATAAAGCAAGAAGACCAAGTGCGACAAACTTTTCATCAATAAAGGTTCCGTGCACAGGAGCATATTTCAGTTTCACTTTAAAATAGGTATTCTATTTTTGATATCCAAAGTCGTGACAAGATAGTAAAAGTAATGTTATTCATTCATTTTTGTACTAACGTATCGATATGGTTTTAGTAAAATTATCTACATCGCCACTTAGACACTATCAAAGTTTGGTTAAGCACCTCTTGTGACCCATAAGAAATAAGTTAACTGAAGAACAGCTTCCTTGGTTAAATGTAAAATTGTCGTAGGCTTAGCTTTAAGGTCTATATTTTTCTTTTTACTATCGGAACTCTAAAAATATTGACGCGGTTTTTTCAGTGTCCCACCTCAGACAGCTTTGAGTTGTGCAGTTTTTCAGTGTTCTTCGTCAAACAGAAAATATTTATAGTTTCTTTTTCTATCTTCAGCCTTGTAGGACGGCGGGACCCAAAGCTCGAACGAAACGTAAATTTTTGCATCGGAATGCGGCCCGGGCTGTCGCTTATAGGAATTCTTTAGTGCCGGCGAAAGGTACGGCGGCATATCTGTATAATATTTTTATGACGATGTGATAGCGTTACTACATACTGTGGTATGTAATCTTTGCTATGTAAGTGATATTAACTTGGGTAAAAATTTTATGGTCGTTGAGGCGTGGTGGGGAAATCGAGATTTATATCTCAAGACGAGTTTCATGTCGTGAGGAGACTTTTCTATTTTTGTTATCTAAGTGCTTGTAGATTAAACGCAATAGTGAAGGCTGGTAAAACTACAAAGTTCTTATAAATAATGGAGACTACATACATACTAAAGTAGGTAAGTGCGTATAGGCCGGATGACCAGCCCTGGCGTTAGTATCTTTTTAAGGCCTCTGACATGGTTAATCACGTACTTATCGGCAATTGCAGTCTACTTATTTTTACTAATTATACTCTCTTATTATTTTCAGTACTCCTACCCATTCATCAATATAAAACTATTTCTTCGCTTATGTGCCATACATACCGTAGCATTTACCTACCAACGTAAATAACCATTTATGTGCTTACCTTACACATATGTTAAAAAGCACTTACATTAACAATTTACTGTTTAATTCCCATCGTGCTACTTTCTAAATCTTATACATACTAACAATAGATAGTATCTAAATAACTTCCTTCAGGGTTCTCTATCTAAATTGGATCAAACAACGGGCCGCATTATCCCAGGGCTAGATCGTGCGTAGAACCACCTCTATCAGGGTTTGTAAAGGCCACTGTATAAATGGATTGCAATACATCGACTATAGCAGCAAAATACAACACTTCCCGTACATAAATATTTAGAAAGGGTTTGTGATATTCGGAATCACCACTTTTCGGCTTATTACTCGAGCAAATATCTACAATCCACAGTCCCTAAGTGATAGTAGTAAACATGTCCAAGCACCGTCATACATACCGACTTGGATACTAAAGTACATTAAATAATTCACAATGACCCGTTTTCTCGAATCTCGATATTATTATGTCACCTAATTGGGGCTTGAAACCGAGCAAATTAGCATCGCGCGGCATTGTAGTCGGCTTGTAATCGCCTTACGACTAACTAAAAAGTCTGTCCACTACGTCGCTTGGGCAGGATTTTGGCTCAGACACTTTTTTTTGCATGATTGTGACTCATAGATATTTGCTCGAAACTTATCCTAGTGAGCCGAAATTAATGATTCAGAACATCATTATGATCAATTTTTACTATTTACCCAAAACAGAATTCAAGAAAAAAATCTGCTGTCGGGTTAGCGCATGCACTCTTTCTTAATAACCTTGGGGTGCAACCATAAATATGATTTTGACGTGACAACGTCTTATAATTCGATAGAGCCGGCTGCCACGCACGAAACAACATGACTCATGCGGCGTTACCTCGCTCTGAGGCGTTCCATGTAAGGCTTGAAGTGCAAGCGAGAGCGCGGAACGAGCGAGACAAAGAAGCACAATCGGCCTTTGCGTTCGGCAGCGTTCGACATACGTTTTCACGTTCAACTATTGTCAGTAAACCGACTTTACAGACAACCAATTTTTTTTTGTGTCGGTGGCTACACCCGAATATCGGCATAATTATGAATAAATTATGTAAATATAACTTTGTAAAAATAAGCTTTTGACATCCTGGATATCATGTCGCAGCAGAGTGCTCGCCAATACAAGTAAAACGAGCCCAAACACGGCGGTTCTATCTCATTTAGTACAGGAGTTCTAATGACCACATTCCAGCTCCATTCTCAGATCAGCTCCATGGCACTATATATGTATTTTTGCATTGTCACGCAATATACATATGCGTGCAAAATTTTAGCTCAATCGGTAACTGGGAAGTTATTCTTACACCCGAAATTACATACATACATATGTACATCCAATTGCAAGTTAAATAAAAACTTGTAAACTCAGTTTTCGTGTTTTGAGTGAAGTATTTTTCCGTATTGTTTTAGCTGAGCACGTCTTCTCGTCGATCGATAAGGTGAGTCAAGCATTATCCGTTTTACTACAAAAGTATTACGCACGCTTTAGATAATTTTAGCAGTACAAATTGCATGATTAAACAGTGTATAAAGCATGTTTAAATCTTTTGTGGTATCTGTTTATAAGACTTGTACAGAATGTACAGAGCAATAACATTATTTCTAATTTTTTTTCATAGAGCCCTGAAAATCGTAGTACTTATTTATTAAACTGGTATAGAATGATTAGGCGCGCGGCGTCAGATAACGATTCTTTGACCTCAAAGACAGATTTGTATTGTATCGCATCAAAGAAAGTTCAGATTTAGACAAACAAAACTTGGTTTTGAAGCGAATTGTTTAAAATACTTAGTTTTTAATATAATTATACCCTTTTCTGAACCCATTTCAAAAACTTCTAGGTCACGCCAAATATCAACTGGAGGCTCTGGAGTACACTTCACCACTTCGGAGAGTGCGCCCAGGAGTTGCACAATCTGGTCCCACCTGCCCCTTTCTTCTATCGTACGGCTAGACAGACGCGACCAAAGCGCCACCCTTTTATGGTGGACATTCCGCGCATTAGAACCAAGCGTTTCGAATCCTCATTCCTCATACGAACAGCCAGAATGTGGAGCGCTTTGCCTGGGTCTGTCTTCCCGCTAAAGTACAATGTGGGCGTCTTCAAATCCCGAGTAAATAGGTATCTTCTAGGTAAGCGTGCTACAACCTAGACCGCATATCTGCTTAACAACAGGCAGTATGTGGTCAAACGCAAACCAATTCAGAATAAAAAAAAAAAACGTCGATTGTATTTTCTTTACCATTCACGAATTCATCTCATCTATTTAGTTTATACAATTATTTACTATTTAGAATATAACTTACCATTTATTTTGCACCTACGTAGTTACAAATACTTAAAATATAAACATTAATAGATAGTTTGTATGCCTACAATGTGAGTAGTAAAAACTATACGAAACACACACATAAGTACCCAAAGTAAGTAAGTTAGTTGTCAGTTAATAAGCCACCTGAAGGCCTCTGGCATGGCTAAACGGTTAATACAACCGGGACCTACAATTTAACGTGTCATCCGAGGTACGACAGCGCTCTGTTGTAAATACCACCCACGGTCACCCATCCGAAGACTGTCCGATATAAGTACCTAAATCATTGATATGAAATATTTTCGTGCTTTCTTATTGGTTGCTTAAATAAAGTATTTTTTGGAGACATGAAGATAAATGTATCAAGAACGCGTAATATTAGACTACTCACACACTAAGCCCGATTACAGAGGCGCCATCGTAATTGTATTAGCTAAATAGCATAGTTCTGTTTCTTTTTCACTTTAGGCATTCGATAGAGAGAACGCTTTTTACGTTGCTATTAAATTTACGCTGGCGACTCTGTAATCGGGCTTAATGTATAAATTCGTCAATGTAACACATACCTACGCTCTGATTTACCTACTTCCCCATTTACAAATAAGTACATCAGTCGTAAATAGTGCACAGCGTAATATTTATTTTCATCAAAATCTATATCAATTCAAACACCTGTACCAGCCTTTTTTATAGTCCAGGCCTACCCTCGAAGGATGATTGGGCCAAATGACAAATCCACCACGCTGGCCCAATGCGGGTTGGTAGATTCACACACGCCATCGAATTTCTTCTACGGACGTATGCAGGTTACTTCACGATGTTCTCCTTCACCGAAAAGCTAGTGGAGTGAAATTCCGTATATCAATTCCAAAGAACTCATTGGTTCGGGGATTTGAACCCACGACCTCACGTTTGTAAGGCTGGTGTCACTACCTCTAGACCACCACGGCTTCTTACTAATTCTTTCGGAATTCAAATAACCAACACAGCCAAGTATACATATTTATTAAACCCGCCTCGTAAGCATTCCGGAGATCACAGTTCCAGAACTTTCTCCGGCTTCAGGAAAAGACAAACAGCGCGCTTGGCCCGAACAAAAGATCTCCGACGGGCCGGCGTCAAACGAACTGACATGCAACTTGAAGCAACTCATAAAACATGCAAACGACGCTGACTTGCAAATACTTGCCCGCGTGTTTGCTAGGAGCCGGGCACACTTGTGTTCTCATGAAAATGCAGTTATATGCATAGAAATGTTTCTTATGCCTTGACTTGGTAGATTCATAGCTTGAGCTATTTTGGCCTGGGTAGGCACTGACCTGTTGTTAAATGTTTGTCTTATGCATAGTTAACACAAAGTGCTCAAAGTTTTGTGTGAACTATTTTAGAATAAGTACTTACATAGTGTTGGAAGTTAATAATTGTTTTACTAACCATGGATATTTGTTGTCTGAAATAAATATTTTAGGTTCAGGTTTAAAGAATTTTATTCATCATTTAAGACATTTCTGTCGCTAACATTATAAAAATAACTTATACTTAAATAACAATTTACCTAAAATTTCGTTGACACACTTTACACAAAGATACTCGTAAGACACACAAGAAACATAATAAAAATCAAAAGAAATAAAGTTATTGACTGACTTCAAAAAACAATAAACAGTAGGTATTGTACAAAAAAAAAAACAATACGGAAAAATACTTCACTTAAAGTTAGTATGTTTCAATTTGTTGACACACTTCACGCATTTTTTAAAATTAATTATCTACTCGTATTTATATATGCCGTTACAGATGTGGGTTGTTATGCATTTTCAGACAAAACACATTTTTGGTTTTTGATTTGTTTTGATAGTCAGGTTTTATTTCGGAGAGGGTGGGTCTGTTACCTTATTCCACTTTACCCCATTACACTGTTACGCCCGTTATTTTAGAGTTAATTTTTTTATTTTTCGTATAGGATTGCGTTTGACTACACACTGTCTGATGTTAAGCAGATATGCGGTCTAGGATGTAACACGCTAACCTAGAACTACTACTGAGCTATTTACGTATGTAGGTATTGTATGAGCATAAGTTCGCACATTTCAACGCTTTGCATGACGACACCTCCCAATGTTTGATGGCGGTTAGTATTGCAAAACAAAAAAAATGTGCTTTTTTTTGTTTTTCCGCTTTATTATGCTTTAATGCCAAGTTGGATCAAAACGACGGCGACGTACAAAGAGGACATGTCCTTTTAAAATTTTGTATAGAAGGAAAAAACAAGAATTCCCTTTGCTAATCTCCTACACTATCTCAATAACAGATATCTAAGACTTCTCAGATTTCAGAAATCAATGGTTTAAGACACTTCGAGTATGACATTTATTGCAGCGTAAGTATAAAACTATGTACATATATACAGACCTAAGATTTTTTTTAACCCTTAACGCCGAGAGGGTCGTGGCCAACCAAAAATAGATCTCAAACTAAATTATCACAGCCAATGTCCCGTAGGCACCATTCTAAATATAGCCACTATTATAATATAGATATAGTCCACAATACATAAAGACAATAGCCCGAAGAGAGGTAAATTAAATTACAGGCAGCTGTTTCCGATAGTCCTCCTTCTATCGAATTATAGGGGTTCACCATTATGTTCATACGTTATCGAGATATTATGCGCCGCCATCAATTCAAACATGTTATGTTATAAGTTATAATGTTTTAGCAGTGTTAGCTTCAAGTTTGTTATGAATGGGGGACGAGGTTTTGTGATACTGTCCTAGTAATATAATACAGTGAGTGATTGGTTACCTACTCAGTAGGCATTGAGTACCTAAAGATAGCTTTATTATGTTCGTAGCCGGGATGTTACGAAAAATCAGTTCAGGAATATAATTGTACTGAAAATAATTTACTTAATAGTTTTTAGTGAGTACACTGGCACATAAACGACTACGCACAGGACCGAGGCAGATGGCACAGTAAGAGAGAGGCCTAAACCAAGCGGTGGAATAAACAAGGCTGTGGATGATGATGATGAGTACACTGGGCCAGCGTGGTGGATATGGACCAATGAGAATTCATGTGTAGGCCTACATCCTACAGTGGACTATGAAAAAGGCTGATACAGTACCTACAGTGCAGTACAGAGTACATATTTGGTTTACTAAGTAAAAAAAACTATTTAAAACGAACAGTCGAAAACTTTTCGAGTGGATACCACGTACGGTGAACGCAGCGTAGGACTTGGATGAACTCATTAAGACCGCGGGATCATGTTGGATGCAAACCGCTTCCAACCAGTCTTCTTATTGGAGACTAACAGTCTTATTGAAGATCTGTAGGGGAAGTCTTTTAGTCCAGCAGCCCTCTCCTATGATCTTAAAGTGATTACAGGCTGAATCTTCGTGAGCAGGTTAAGTTAGACGAGACGCCCAGATTAGTCTTACAAAAAAATCTCGATCGAGGTAGCTAAAGTACTGCGCAGTACTTTAGCTTACATCTTTACATGTGTGTGTGTTGTGTCAGTACACGGCGAGGCATAGTTTTGCAGGCCTCACTTGTTTGTTCACATCATTCTGCCTTGATTTTTTATTTGGTCTGAGGGCTAAAACGACAACGTCAACAAAAAGATTTTTTTTACTATAAGCGCTATAAATTAAACTTTTATGCGCCATAAACAATTATAACCACAGAAGAGATAAGTCTTTTGTGACTGGAACCAAGTTTAATATTAACACTTATGATCCCTCAACGATACTCGTTTACAAATCATTTCTATTTTAAGTGCTCACTTATATATCAATAGTAATTGCTATCAAATTGTGTCTTCATAAAACATTAAACCAAATGCAAGTTGAACATGCGCAGGATACCGTACAAGAAATCTTTTAAATTTAAAATAGGTTTGCAATTGATCACATTTCACTGAAATCAATTATCATATCTAGGTAAATGACATTTATTTTATTTTAAACGTAGGTATGGCCCCTTATTTATTTGAGAACAATATTGCTAAAAATAAGTTTGCACAAGTTTTTATATTTGCCTAATCTACAACTTTCTATCGAAGAGAATAAATAAAGTCAGAGTACATTACTGAAATTTATACCATTTCATATGGAATGTAGGTATTAATTTTTAATTAGTAATCTGTCAGTGCAGTTTTGGTTTCCATACAAATGCCTTTATGAAGCAAGCTTTATCCTTAGATAAAGCTTGATTGAAACTTAACGGTACTAAGAGCACTTACTACATATAAAGATACACGCGAAAAACAACCTTTCTTGCAGGGCGGGTTAAAAAGAAAATAACAACAACATTCACAAATGTATCAGAATAAAGTAATACCTCAAGCTGTAACACCTTATTGCAGAACTACCTATATACTTTAACAACTTTATCCATTTCTTTCTTTCTGTCACTGTCCAAATCGTATGTGAGCAGACGTTCAATTCCCGTACGTCTTGACGGGCGATATCCGCCAAGCAAGTTATGGCCGGGACTCCACCAAAGCAGAGATGTGTGCGGTGTGCTGTGTGCTGTCCGAGAAGAGATGTTTTTCAGCTCGGGGGACTTCAACAAAGAGGAAATGTGTGCGGTGTGATGTGTGCTGTGCGAGAAGAGATGTTTTTCAGCTCGGGGGACTCCAACAAAGCGGAGATGTGTGCGGTGTGCTGTGTGCTGTGCGAGAAGAGATGTTTTTCAGCTCGGGGGACTCCAACAAAGCGGAGATGAGTGCGGTGTGCTGTGCGAGAAGAGATGTTTTTCAGCTCGGGTGCGAGGCGTTGAGTGCTCGATCACTGCACGCCGCTCACATCTCTCGTCTCCACTGCGCGTCGTCCGCGCACAGTTCACATCTCCGCTTCCATCGCGGCATACAAATATTACACATCTCTCTCTCTCCACCGAAACTGAGCGGAGAGGAGATGTGTCAATAACACATCTACCCTACTATGTTTTGTTTGTTTCTAAATTTCGCTTCAAAATTTTATGTCCATTATATATAGTTCGAGTTTTGATATGGTATGATTAGTCTAATAACGCGCCAATTCAGCGCGGCCCCAAACTCTAGCCGAGTTTGGGGCCCGCTGTTAATCCAACTGACCCATTTACAATCTAACGATAATATTGTTTCGCGAACAATAATTTGTATCAATTTCCTTACTCTGTTAATAAAAAAACTGTCTATCTTCTTTCTTACACAATTCTATTGGTTGTTTAAAAAACATCTTCTCTCCGCTCGTCTCGTCTCCTCTTTGGTGGAGTCCCGGCCTAACACCTCGACATGTGTTAGCTTAACGCATAACAGCTTCACAATCCAGTTATTAATCTCCCGGTTGATTGATGGTGCTAATAGCATGCGATGCTATCTACCTATACCTAACGAAGTTAGTACACGGCGCGACAGAGTGACGGATGCTCGGTCATTAAAATTTTGCTGTGCGCCTAGAGCATCAATGGAAAAAATGTTAGGCATATTGATGCCGTGTAATGATTTGTTTTTAATAAGCGACCCATTCCTTTGCTCTGTGTCTGGGTGTTATTTAGTTATTATCTATACAGGGTTATTTCTAATTAATTAGCATCCTTTTAGGGGCTTATTCTGTACATCAAAACTAACAACTTTTGTTCTGCGACTATTGTCAATACTCAAAAAAAAAACAGCTGTTCCATACATTTTGTCGAGGGTGAACGATGTTTTTCTGTGGAACAACAACTTTTTTTTATGAGAGTTAATTAAAGTCGTAGAACAAAAGTTGTTAGTTTTGATGTACAGAATAAGCCCCTAAAAGGATGCTAATTGATCAGAAATAGCCCGGTGTAAGTATGTATTTAAAAATAAGTATATGTAGAATATCAGTCTCTGGCAGCCATATCACAAGCTTAGTTAGCTTAGCTTGCTTAGTTTGGGGTCAGAGGCCGTGTGTAAGGTGCCCCCTAATATTTATTTATTTATTATTATTTATTCCAAGTAGAATACCAGTGCTGGTTGTTCACAACCAGAATTTTATGCTGATTTAGGACCAGTTTTCATGGCATACCGTAGGCACTTACTAAGTATTTATTCTACTTTTCATGTTGTTTGAGGATAAGATGATACCTATTAGCTTGTAGGTAAAGTTTTTTAAGTTTCTTGTAGGTAAATATTTTACAGTTTCATATATTTCTCTCTAAAATTTTCTAATAACGCACCTTAAAACAATGATCATTTTTTAAAATAAACGCAATGGTTTCGGAAACTATCCGTACTTAACATATTATTATGAAATTAAATTGGACTCTATTGGACTTATATCTTTAAAAGTAGTTTCGTTTTCAATTACTATTTTAAGAGAATGGTGTTGAAAGTTAAAACTAAATAGGAGCTTATAAGTGGTAGTAATATGAGCGAGCGAGGTCTATCGTCTGATTTGTACTCCAAAGCTATGCTTTCTCAAGGTACCTATACGTACATTAATTTATCGTATACAAAATACGAGTATATCTCTACAAATATTGCTCACCTGACCCCTCCCTACGAACTACGCGAAGTGACGAGATATATGTATATGATGAGATGGTAGTCCACACTGGCTATATTTACGAGTAATATAGATGCGTCTATGATTACTACTATTACTCTCCGCCATGAGGCGTTGCTTGGATCTTGTAGAGCTAGCTAGTAGTTTTGTGTACGAATGTGCATAGTGATATTAACATGCGACAAATCACGTAAGGCAATCATTTCATTACACATGCTAATACATCACAGCTGGGAAGTCGTCACTATGGTTAGTTATGCGCTATTAAGAGGATGGTGAATCGACCAGTGTTTTCGCGTTTTCTGTAGAACATCGAGAAGATTTTCAGTACATTTTTAATACAGGGAGAAAAATCTCTTCTCCCTTTAAATTGTGACAAAATGATACGTTTTTGGTGTCAGTCGCTTGAGTAAGAAACATTGCATGCTCGTATATCCCATTTTTAACCGACTTCCAAACAGGAGGAGGTTCTTTCGTGTGTGTTTTTTTGTGTATGTTCATCGATCATTTCGCCAATTGTGAACCAAATGGAAAAAAATATTTTTTACTTAGAAAGGGTATACTTTCAAGGTAGTCCCATTTAAATTTTACAGAAATCGGCTTAGCCGTTTTTGAAATAAACCAATAACAATATAAGAAATTCGAGCGAAATATCCAAATTTTGTACACGATGAACATCAATAATTCGCCAATTTTGAACCGAATCGAAAAATTATTTTTTAGTTCGAAAGGGTATCCTCCCAAGATGGTTTCATTTAAATTTTACAGAAATCGGCTAAGCCGTTTTTTATAAATCAACAATAATGTAAACAATTCCAGCGACATATTCGAATTTTGTATACAATGGAAGGCGGTTTTGCCATTTTTTGCGAAAAATAATTATTTCAGAAAAGTTTTTAGTTTATGTCAGTACTTTCCAGCCAAGTTTTTACGTAAAAATATGACTTTTTAGAAGCTTTTAACTTTAAGATCTTATAAAAACTGTAAAAACTAAGACGTGTAATGCTAGCGATGGAAGTGCCGATTACATAAAATAAAAATCACTCTAATCGGATAATATTGCGAGGTAGATAACTGCTTAGTGTTTTTGTATGGTAAAGTTGGCGCCTCACGATTGTCTAACAATGCTCTACATAAAATATACTACGTTCCACATATTCAGCGCGTATTTGCAGAGAATCCTATTTCAATTTACAATTCAAATTTTTCCCATTTCTATCGTTCTGACTGTTTAATGAAGCAAAAAAGTACAGATTCCGAATACCTACAATTTACGATATCAACAGATGCGTTCTCACACGCAACGTAACTCATCATTTGAATTAATAGAAAACAGGAAAAGTTGGAAGGTTCTAGATTTCTTTTCTTTCTTCTAGATATTCACTGACCTGTGTGTCTAGCACATACTCTGCTGAAAAATCATCGCCACTTTTTCATTACAAAATATGTATATTCTAAACTAAAGTTTCTATAGGTATACTATTACGTTACATTTACAATACAGGGTTTGCGCCGCAAATTAAATTTTCACTTATGGGGCTCATATACATTGTTTTAGTACACAGTAACGACTGTCCACGATTTCGGCTGTTCCCATACAAACGCGCTGGATGTTCCCATACAAAGGCTGCTTCCAACCGGCCTTATTGAAAATCCATGGGGGAGGCCTATTTCCAGCAGTGGACGTCCTACGGCTGATGGTTGGATGAAAACTACAGATGTGCAGAACACACCTTAGTGTTTTTAGTTATTTGATCTATTTGTGTGTAAAGTGCTAGGCATACCTATAGTTTGGATAATATATGAGCTAGTTCGTGTTATACCGAAAACTAATTAAAAACCCGTGACGAACGCACTCCCTGAAACGACGGGATTTCCTTGAGCCCTTTTGTACGGAACCTTAAACTATTATTCAGTGTAAGTTCCCTCTTCCTAACAACATTAAGAAGTTGAACGTCGTCTCGTTGGCTGAATCCAATTTGTTAATTTGCATCTCGAGACAGTCACGGATCCCGGGAACAATGCTACATGCAAATGTTTACTGAAAACAGCTAAAATCAGGACGTGCCTCTATTTACTATTCCAATTGGAGATATACCTAGGTACCTACGCGGCTTGTAAGTATCTAGATTGGGTAGGTTCCTAGAATGTCTACGCGTTTATAGATAGCAAAGTTAAATAATTATTCTTGTAAGGCTAAGAACTCTTGCCTCGCCCGGGGCACTAGTATACGGCATCAGTATCCCCTGCCTGTAGTACGAGTAAGAGCCTACTAAAAAGGGACCCCTCATGGGTGGTAAGAGTTGGGGCTATGGTCATCCACTCAAACGGGCCCCAGGAGGACGACAGCGTGTGTGGTACGCTGTCGTAGAGGACCGCACAAGCCTGGTTCTACTACCAGGCGAATAGACACACATAGTGCTGGGAGCACCGGTGCGTTTCTTTTGGAGATCACGGAGCTCCCAAGCAAGAGGGCAAAAAGGCTGGCTGCCGAGGGGGTTTTAGAGGGTCCTACATAACCCGACTGCACCCAGAAACAGTATCTTTCGAAGATTTCCACCTCGTAAAAAAGGCTAAGAACTCACGGAGCGGTTTATCCCCGCACCCGCCGTGGTGGCGGAACCGCGGTTTTATTTCTATACTCACGGACACCGGTCCGTGAGTATAGAAATAAAAAATAATTACCAGTATTTGTACGGTTATGCGGCCGGCGTCAGAGCGTGCGGGAGCCGCAAACAATCGCGCACACCTCGACAGTAAGACACGCCGTGACGGATTTTTTAATTTTTACACATATATCTGTATTCCACAGAAGCTGCTGGCCCGCAACCGCGGCGGGCGCGGCTGAAAACCGCTTCATGAGTCCTACTCTAAACGCGCGGTTTCACCGGAGTTGCAAGTAGCGCTCATAGCTCAGAGTAATGTGGTTGATCGATAAATAAAAGAAAAAGAGATGCATTGATTTAATAAGGTATGATTTAGAAAGGGTCATGAAAAATATCTCGGTTTTGTGGCTAGTTTCAGTGTTTTCGTCCCGATAGTGTAAAATTCCAATACATTTATTTGACAGTTGACAACTAGTGATAGTGATTGTCATACATTTTTGCGGCTGAGAATTGCTTCAAGCGACAACAGCGCTATCTCTCTTGTTGTAATAGCTCTGTGGCTCATAGCGTAGTGATTAGGTGTTTGTCAGTTAAAAGAAAATAAATGCAAAGGCGATGTTTGCAGCATATAGGTTGTCAGTGATCAATAAAATTAAGTACCGTTCGGCACGGTCAGTCATCAGAAACGTAAAATTTACAGCTGAGTGCTACCGTGGCTCAGATGACACGTTAAATTATAGACCCCAGTTGTTTTAACCGTTAAGCCATGTCAGAGGCCTTCAGGCGGCTTACAATCTATGATACCAGCGGTAGCCATGAACTATTAGCTAGGCCTATATGAACTTACTTTTATCTATTATTTTTCTGCGGTTCTTTTCAATACTCATAGAAGCGCAACATTGATGAAAATATGGCTTTCCACACCTACACACCTATGTACGTGTTTTTTACCCGACAGCGCGTCGCAAGGGAAGATCATGTATTTTTTTAAATTACTTAATAAAAGCAAGAAAATATCATGGTCGCGCGTTATTAAATTAAAACAGAGTTTACAATGTTGCAAAATTCACCACAAATCTCCACTAATATTATAAATGTAAATGTAAGTTTGTTTGTTACACTTTCACGCAGCAACAGAGCAACGGATAGATTTGATTTTTGCCATGGATATAGTATAATAGTTCAATGGTTGGAAAGTGATATATTTAATCCCGAAAAAATAAAAGGTGTGGGATAGAATTAAAAAAACGCAGGTGAAGCCGTGGGCAAAAGCTACTATAATATAAATATACACATAGATGAGCGGTGGCTGATGAAACGATTTATACCCATTTACCTACCTACTCACTTCCTAGCATACCTCTGTTGGAAAAGTAGTTCAAAGTGTTCACACAAATTTAATATCCTTGTAATTATTTTGTACACCTTTTTGATGTCCGAATTCAACGATATTCCTGGTGAGAAAACATGACATCCGAATACAAATTATTTATTATTAAACGTCCTACAGGCGATTCCTTTGTTTGAAACTTAATTGAAAATAATTTCAATTTTCAGATGCCAAGTACTTATTTGTATTTATACTTAGCTAGCTGTCTGCAATAATTGTCGAAACTCGGCCGCCTGACTATTATATTTATATTAGACTTACCGAAACACAAATAACCTAAATAAATAAGCAAGTAGACTCAGCGTTTATCGACCAACAAAGATCGGAATATTGCCAATGTAGGTAAACATAATGCTTTCGGAGAGGTTTCGATATCTACGGAATATCACGATAAGCAGTTTAGGTTTAGTCTTTGTTTCTCCTCTAGTATAGCTTGGGAGAGCTTTTATTATGACTGCCTCGGTGGCTCAGTGGTTAGTGACCCTAACTTCTGTGTCAAAGAGGCGTGGGTTCGATCCCCACCCAGGGCAAGTATTTATGTGATAAACATATGTGTTTGCTCTGTTTCTGGGTGTTATTTAGTTACTATATGTATTTGTAAGTATGTTTTAAAAATATGTACCTCTATGTAGTATATCAGTCTCTGGCAGCCATATCACAAGCTTTGCTTAGTTTGGGGTCAGTCAGAGACCGTGTGTAAGATGTCCTCAAATAATTATTTATTAAGTATTTATTTACTAAAGTAAACTATATTTCTGTGACGAAAGCCAGAAATCTAAAATTAATGGCACCAAATCATAGTATGGGCTTAATCAAACATCGTGGCGGTTGCGATGTTATCTGCAAGCTGCGGATAACCCAATCCTGACAGAGTTTTTAAAAACTTTAATGATCGCATGCAGTGCAGTTTACGTATACGTCCTAGCAGGCTATTGGTAAAATAGACCCTCTAATCACTTAAAAATCGACTGATATGAATCACAATTTTTTATGTTTAATTTTAGAGAGCTGTCAAATTTAGTCGATATTTTATAAATTTTCGGTGCAAAATGGTATAATTTTGATAATTGCCGCTTGTAACACAAATAGTTGTAAATACATTCAGGTTCCCAAGAAGCTTTGTTTTGTGTATTCGTATCTCGGTTCATACTTACAAACTTGTTGAATGTTTTAAGTTACATAGATATATAGGGCGAGGTCTACACAGAAGAAGAAAACGGGACGGTTCTTTATGTAGTAGAGCAACAGGATTGTTTATTCGTGGTGGTTTGGGTGGTTACCCGGAGCACTAAAAAAATCTATGACAACGCTATAAATTGGTGGTAATGATAAGCATTTCTAAAATTTGGTGCTTGTGTAGAAAGCGGGCTGGCTCAGACGGTAGAGTGTCGGGCTAGCTTCAGATTTTTGAAATGCTTATCATAAAGATGACTCTCTGAAAAAATCTGTTTCAATTACTTAAAATGTCTGATTCTGACCCACTACTGATCTACTTATACTACCAATGAATCTGTTGTTGGTTAGATTGTTTATTACTCACAGAAATCACAAGAAAGTACAAGACTTTCAAGGGTCTCTGGATGATCCAATTGCTTGTTATTTGTAGTAGTAGTTTATGTAGTTTTAGATTATGTCTTGTATTTAGTTGTAGTTAATAAAGGCACTTGCCCTATAAAAAAAAGTACATAGGTAGGTGCATCGGCAAAAAAGAAAATCGAAAGGAGTTATTCTACAGCTTAAGATGTTTGCCAGGTACTGTTTTTGCTGTTGTTAAGATAAGATGTTTGCCAGCTATTGTATTTTTATTGCCATTTGGGCCCACAGGACGTCTCGCCGCTTGCTTCTATCGTCTACACCAAGCCTAAGTTTGGAACAGCCATTCTGCGGCCCCACCGCCCAATGTGATTGAAATAGTTCGGGAATTAACCATGAGTTTGAGAAATTATTAAATTACTTGGATGACCGGTTTAATTGTATAATATCCAGACCCGAGACTTGAATTAATTTAAATTATTTTGAATCTAAATTAACAGGTATCTAAGAGCTTTTAGAACCCTCAGATCCTAAAATTAGATTTCTCATTCTGTTAATTGATCAACATAATGATTGGTATAACTCTTGTAGCGTAGCTTGACTAGGTAATCCTTACTGATCACCAAAGTAACTGTCAGTACGGTCAGTCTATGAATCTTTGACTGCGGATAGTATTTAAACTGAACGCTGCTGTGGCTTGAATGATGCATTAAATTGTATAGCTTTTGATGGCTTAAACACTGACACTAGGGCTATCTTACTACCATAACTTAGTTATTATTACAAGCGTTTATTTAACTTGTAATGTACCTATGTATGTTCGGGTGGAATCTCGCAAGTTAAATTTGACGAACTTCCCGGTTTCCGATTGTGCTGAAATTTTGCAAGCATATGTATATCGAGTGACAGTGCTATAATATAGAACCATGGAGCTGATCTGATGATGGATTCGGAAGGTGGCCATAGGAGCTCCTGTAATAACAAAAAAGATCCGTCGTTTTTGGCTCGTTTTACTTTTCTTGGCTAGTACTCTGCTGCTACATGATATCCAGGATCTCAAAAGCTTCTATTTTTTTAAGTTATATTTTTATACAAAAAAAATATTTACAATTTAGGTGTACCTACTTGTTTTCATCATCGTCAGCCCAAGAACGTCCACTGAACATAGGTCTCCCTAGTAATATCTTGGTAGCTCAGTCAACCAATTTGTTTTTTCTTTTTCAGTTACTTACTATTGAACTATTACGCGGCGGAAGTCAATACGGTTCAGAAATGACCGACGCCGCTGTCAATAGCATGCCAGCCAGCCGCCAGCCGACACGCCCCCTCGCGCGATGCCACGCGTAGCTCTGCCCTGCCGCCTGCCTGAGAGGGGACGTGTATAAATGCCAGCCAGCCAGCCAGCAGACCTCATTATTGCTTGAAAAATAAAAGGATAAACTACCACTCTGAGTGTTTCGTCTTCTATCTCGTTATACTCAGAAGTGGGATGTCTGAAAAAGACTTCTACGACGTCTAAACCCACGTGCATCAGCTGCAAAATTACGAAAATTTCGGCCTACATGAAGCCCTGACCATCAAAGAAGACCAAATCACCACGCCACCTGCGAGACCCGCTTTAGAAGAATCGACGGAAGAAGCACCAAGACGAAAAAGCCACGCTGCAATTTTGAAGAAATATTCAGCAAGCGCAGAGCGGCCATCAAAAAAAATAAGCTACACGTGGTTAGCTGCGACAAATCATGAGGCTAAAAAGCGATGCAAGTTCAAAATGAGCTACAAAGACTAGATTTCCATGTCATCGACGCGAAGCTACTATTTGAAGACTACTGCAATGGCGACATATTGAACAGCAAGGAAAACATATTCACCGTTCTGTAACAACCGCCAGCAAAATAAAGACATAGCAGCAGGAACCACGAACATTACGATATCAAATAGCAAGGAGAAACTATTGCCGACCTTTGGTTCCCACAAACCACGTTTTGAACAACCACGCGATGAACAAAAGAAGAATCGACAACTACCCACGTGACGACGCTCCACGGTGTCCACTAAGCTGGTCTAATTGCAAGCCTGCCCACCTGCCTGCTGATCTGCGTGCCTGCCGACCTGCGTGCTTGCCTGTCTACGTGCCTGCCCACCCGCATGCATGGCATCCGTCATCGTATCCGTCAGCCTGCCTACCTGCTGGCCGGGCTGAACATCACCTCCAGCGGGCTCCTGATACGGGCCGCCACCAGGGAGCATCGACAAGAAGCCTCAGCCAAATAGCCAGGTCTGTACGTTTTTGCTTGCCATCGTTTTCCTGTGATTAGTTTCTTTACGAAATCAGTGCCACTATTTTTCTAAGGGATTGTAGAAAAAAAGCTAAAACAAATTCATTTATAATAATTTGGAGCGTAGCATTTGGGTTAATAGATTGATAGGCGGAATGATTCCATTTGGCGTAATAAGTCTAAAGAAAAGAAAAATACCACATCGTTACTTTTGGATAACTGTTTGTCATCAGCTAATGAAAACGAAATACTAAGGCTTTTTCACATAGGTACCTAGTTACTGTAGTTTGAAAACCATTGCATTTTTCAACTTAATAGGCGTGCAAAAATAGCCACAGTGAGAAAGAACATACACACTTATGACACTCTTAAAACTGAACTAGCTCGTATCACCATTCTGTTCTGCAAGTATGCTGTAAAACTCATAATCATTTGCAAACATTTACATGAGTTACTGTCAACTTCAGTACCTACATTTACTAGTCTGAGTTGGTTTGCTTCATATTGAAAATCTGCTGTATGTGGGTGTAGCTTTAAGCCAGCGTCTAATTCACGTGAATTTCAAATGTAGGTAGTTTTAAATATTTTAAATTCGCCAAAGTTGTAGCGTTGATTGTTCGGGTAGTCAAGAAAGTAATCAGGGTTGCCGTTCTAGCTGCCTAGATCTAGCGCATTTTCGACGGCCTTAGCCATACAATATTTGGGTTGATCCACTAAAGTGAATCTAGCCACTTCTACCTGTTCTGTGATGATATGCGAGTGATTCTAGCTACTTCTTATCTGTTATCATTTTAAATAAATAACTATGGCAAAATCGTTAAAAAACACAAAGGCCTGCATTTGTTTTAAATTAAGTGCTACTTGTGGCAATAAGTGCCGAAAAGTATTTATTTAGCTGAAAACTTTCGCGAGCAGTCTATACTTTTTCGAGTAGTCACTAAGTAGTCACATGTATTAAGGACGTTTCGCTAGTTAAGAAGTCAAATAAATATTTGTTTACAGCCATTCTTAGCCGAATTCCGAAAGTAAGTTATGTTCAAAACTAGCTACTTTTTCCTATTATGTAGTCGCAAAATAGATGGACCTAACGGCAACACTGAAAGTGACTGCGCTATCGAAATTTATTTTTGTATGTAGGTACTTATGATTCTGTGCATTAGCGATAGCAAAACTCTTTTCTAATAAGTTGAAATTTCTGTAAATCACTTTAATAGGTCTTTATAGTTGTGCGCATTGAAACATTTGTAGTGCTGAAACACTTATAAGAAAGTACAAAGTGCTAGATCTTTTTCTGCTTATAAGTTTTGTGTGATACTAGTATAGCTGTATGTCTATTGCTATTCTCATAGAAACGCGTCTATTTTGTTCTTAGTACCCAGGTTATAATTAGTGGTTTTTATATTGTATGATTTACAGTAAGACTTGATATAATGAGCTAATAATAGTCGTCATATCTATTGACACAAAAGTAAATTTGCTGTAGCGAAACAGTATACTCGTACATAGCTAGATAAAAGTAGACAATATTATTGGTGGCACTGACAACGCACTAAGCAAATATTTCAAATCTGTAGCAACATCTGAGTGGGTACAAATCAGATTTATGAATTATTATTCTTGAACAATAGACGGCGTATTAGATATTAAAGTATTCTTGGAATGATAAGTGTACTTCTTGCAATTGGAAGCTTTTACAATCTATTGATATATAATAACTGGTACTAAGTTTGTTATTTTATTAGAAAGTTTCGAACATTGGAACCATATTCATACTCCGATTTTCTACTTCAATGTTGGCCTAAACTTATTATTTTTAACTTTTGAATAGCTGGCTAACTGATAATAATTGCTTTGCTGTAGTGCTTATTGCAATCACTATCACTTTTGAAATATAATGAAGCTTCAGTAAAGGGACGTCTTAGTTAATGGTTTAGTTTTGTCATCTACGATGAGGTCATTTTACCAAGCAAGTAGGTATGTCTAGCCTATGACACCGTGTCTTAAGCTGTACCTATAGTCTATATCCATATTTATAACAGAGCCGTAGATACACTATATTCCACAATATTCGGTTTGCTTTGTCAGGTGAAGATTAGTGTTCTCAAGTTGATAATAATTAGGTACATTGATAGTTGTGTCAGATCAATTGTTTTGTGTTGGCCTTTAGACATGATTTGTGCTTATTATTTTTAGCATTAAAATAAGTAAGTAATCATAGTCGGTAGACTGGACACCGCCGTTATTGAGGGTAAATGGCAAGAAGTCTGTTGAAAATATTTTATTGTAGGTTATTTTATTCGTAGTAAACTATGTAGTGACATCAACACTTAGCAGCAGCGTTACAAAATAATATGTAGTGCCTACTTATCATAGCAATGATATAGTTAAGTTTTGTGTCTGACTGTGATCTTAAAAGGCATTTATTCTATTCGTTTGACAGCATGACCATAAAGTCGTGTTATGATATTGCGTAAGTAGGTTTGATAACTAATAGTCATTCTAGTCTACGATTTCTGTAGTGACAACAGTCTTTGTAGGTACACTGATAGTTTCGATGGCGTGAGTTGACATAGATAAAACTAGTAGGTAAAATAATATTCTTGATAGTGGCACAGCCCCAGAGATTCCAATGCTATTGATTGCTGATGATGCCTATAGCCCTGACGATGCCTATAGCCCTAACGATGCCTATAGCTCTGATGATGCCTATAGCCCTAATGCCTATAGCCCTGATGATGCCTATAGCCCTAACGATGCCTATAGCTCTGATGATGCCAATAGCCCTGATGATGCCTATAGCCCTGATGATGCCCATAGCCCTGATGATGCCCATAGCCCTGATGATGCCCATAGCACTGATGTTGCATATTAACCCTGATGTTAGTGAAAAACTTAGTAGCTCGGAGAATATTAGTAGCCACAATGATACCAGTAGTCTTTGTTGTGTATTGCCATTGGAAATGCTAAACTTTGTCGTTTGTTCCCATCGCGGGAGCAATGGTGTTTCAGGAAGGCCGATATTACGCGGCGGAAGTCAATACGGTTCAGAAATGACCGACGCCGCTGTCAATAGCATGCCAGCCAGCCGCCAGCCGACACGCCCCCTCGCGCGATGCCACGCTTAGCTCTGCCCTGCCGCCTGCCTGAGAGGGGACGTGTATAAATGCCAGCCAGCCAGCCAGCAGACCTCATTATTGCTTGAAAAATAAAAGGATAAACTACCACTCTGAGTGTTTCGTCTTCTATCTCGTTATAGAACCTTGCCATGCCCGGTCCCAGACCAATGAATTCCTTGGAATTTATGTACGGAATTTCAAACCACAGTCTTTTCGGTGAAGGAAAACATCGTGAGGCAACCTGCATACGTCCGTAGAAGAAATTCGATGGCGTATGTGAATCTAACAACCCGCACTGGCCCAATCACCCTTCTTGGGTAGGCCTAAGTCCTGCAGTGGACTACTAAAAAGGTTGATACAGTTGTCGTGGCTCGGATGACACGTCAAATTGTGGGTACTGGTTGTTTTAAACGTTTAGCTACATCAGACGCCTTCAAAAGGCTTAAAAGCCCTGACGTCAGGGCAACCAATCCGGCCGATTACGAATTTACTTACTCAGTCAGCAGCGAGTAGAATCTCGTTTTATGTGATACATATTCAGTTAAAGTAACGAAACATTTCCTGACCATAATTATTTAAGACAGAGAATAATTTCTCGCAAGCTTCCAACATCCGCAGAGCTAACAAAAACCAGTCATGTCGAAACAAAGTCCTTTTTTTCAAAGTTCCTTTTTAGCAAAGCAGTAATTATTTAACGCCAACATCAGCTAATCTCATTATCATCATTATGTTTTACTTACAATTTGCTAGACCTAGTACGTATCTACATCTGGCTAGGAGATGACTAATTGGCTATTTTGCTGTGGCGGTATGAGTTTTTTTAGGGTTTCATGAATTGTATGATTTTCATGAACCTCGTAGTGCTCATGGCGTAGTGAAACCTTTTTTTGTTTTTGAAGTGAACCTTCTAATGCGACTTCCAACAAGGTTGCGTTAAATGTTTAACGCTACCATGGTCTAGGGTGTAGCACGCTTACCTAGAAGATACCTATTTACTTGGGATTTGAATACACCCACGTAGTACTTACCTAAGCGGGAAGACAGAGCCAGGCAAATGAGGCAAAGCGTTCCACATTCTGGCTGTTCATGTCTAGATGTTTATCAGCGACCGCCGAAGTAAAGCAACGTTTTGCATTGTCAGTCTTCGGATTGGTGACCGCGGGTAGCAACTCATTTCTGATCCGATTTCGCATAGAGACTCAAAGCATAGCCCTCTCCATAGCTCGTTGTGCTACTTTTTGAGCTTTTTATTAAGGCCCATAGTAAAAGACCATGTTTCTGTGATGTGCCTTGATTCAGATCCAGAAAAAGTCTTAGGTATTTCCACTAGCAATTATATTAATTAGGTATCTACTTTATTACAAATTTATTGTTATTTATACAAATTAGTTGTTAAATTATTGGTACTGAATCTATCAGAAGACCCTGTTCTATAAGCCTGTATTTATTTCGTGGCATCTTCGATACAGAAAATCTTGTTACGGAGATAATGGTGTGAAGCGTTATTTTTAAAATGGAACCCCCTTTAGACAATGCAACTCTCTCAGTTGGATTTTTGTGTTTCATTGGTTCCAGCCTTAGGCCAAATATAATTCAAAAGTATTTATTTACGAAAGCACATCAAGTTTTCGGAGGCTCTAGCTGCCAAACTGGGTGTAGGGAACCCGTGTTTTGGAAACTAGTTCCTACTCAAGGAACAATATTTTGTTGTGTACATATTTATTTAGTATAATAATATAATACTACGTACTTAGGCCTTGAAATTCTCCTCATGGTTGAAACAGATTATCCTAGATATCCAAATGTACTGACAGTATGCTGGTTTTGGAGTTAGGCCAAGTAATTTCGTCGAACACTAGTACTTTATTGTAAGCAGAACAGTATTTTACGCAGCTGGTACAAACTTAACCTATAAAAATGTAGCTGGACTTTGAAGAATTACTTGTATCTTATAAAACTAGCAGTTCTCCGAATAATCAACCTAGCATCTGTTTCTGTATCTTTATAAGCCTAATCTCGACTTGCTTTTGACCGGTTTCGTTCATACTGACTAATCCTGTTAAGATTTAGATACTAAACAACATCGCTAAATATAAAAAAATCGGTTGAGAACGGTCGGTTGTAGCTACAGCAAACCCCCTTTTTGAGGAAAAAAACCCTCCCCCCAAATTAGAAATCCTCGTCCTTGAGTCGAATTTCTCATGTCTGAGGGTCGTGGCCACCACCTCCCAAAAGCTTCTCTTTAATGATCTTGCGCCATCTATCTATCTATCTACATTAGAAATAGCTACCTACAAAAAAAATTACATAAAACCCGTGTATATCTGGCAAGTTTGGTCAACAGACGTTGTCATCTGTAGAAGAGAATCAACATATGGTAATACTTGTTCATAACGATGAACAAAATTTAGTCGTAGTTGTACGTACTGGTAATAATAGTATGTACTCGTATATACTGTTACGCAGTAGGCCGCTGCGTCGCGCGCGGTACGACGGCGAGTTGTTTACATCTAATCGCGAGATTTATGGTTTTATGACTCAGGCGGCACCGGCCTTTGTGTCGCGTCTATTGTTTGTTGTTTGTTAGATTTTTTTGGTATTTTCGTAATAATTGAGAACAATAGGGATTCTCGAACTTTACACTTGTTTACTTTGTCAGTCACAATGGCACCGAATATTCTACAGATTTCTAGAGAACCCTTGTTCCGATATAAATAGGGCGATGGTTTTCGTTCGTGGCAGTTATCGCGTTTTATACCGGAGCGAAAACATCTCGTGTTCAAGTGCGGTACCAGTGATTGCGAAGTGACTAGTTGTGTGAATATCAGTGCCAGTGTGAAGAGTTGTGCGAACCAGTTGTGTCGTGTGTACTGTGATTTTGTGCAATAAAGTGCAAAGTGAACAATCGGCGTTTTAACTGATTATCCAAGAACCCATCTCGTAACAATACGTACAGCTCATAGTTTACCAGCTTTTAAAGAAAATAAAGTTGCCTATACAGTACTTAAGCACTGATGATAAAATGATAGACAAGTAAATAAATGAAACTTAAAAACAAACTTAAAATGAATGCAGACATACCTATTACGGATATCAGAACAGTCACGGTAATAGATATCATTACCGTGGAACTCTATCTCCAGAAAAGTGACACGCTGACGTCACTGATTAGGTTTTTGCGGTAAAAACAAGTTCTAATACTCAACTTACCCAGCACTCAATTGAGAATTCCAAAAAAGACCATTCTGTCTTTTTAAGGTTCCGTACGCAAAGGGTAAAAACTGGACCCTATTACTAAGACTCTGCTGTCCGTCTGTCCATCTGTCTGTCTGTCTCCAAGCTGTATTTCAAAAGTAATAAAATGACAGGATCACGGAGAATTAATTTTAGGTGGACCAAAGCCTATAGATATTTTTGATTTGCACATAATAAAATGACAGGATCACGGAGAATTAATTTTAGGTGGACCAAAGTCTAAAGATATTTTTGATTTGCACATTACTCATCATTTAGATGGACCACCGGCAAGAAAAAGAGTTGGTTGGTTCATCATGGTTCACCCAGGTGAACTAAGCAGGTGGACCACGACCAAGGACTGACAAAAATGCAACCGAATTTTTCAAATCCTTGAAAAAACTTACGATAAAGCTCTGTGTAAATACTTTACCAATTTGTTTATTAGGCAAGTCACGTATCAAAAAGTAAATATGGTGGCATGCGGAAGCTTCCTATACCTACCTGGCACGCGCAAGCTTCCTATACCTACCTACGTCCATTTCCTGCCGATGATCCTCGGCTCCAATCAATGCCTATTGACGACGAGCCTTCAATAGCCGATATAAGTAGACGTACAATACTTTCGATAAAATACGCAATGGATATCGCGTTTGTCACACCATACACAGAAAAAAAAACAATGGCGTATTTTATTACCGGGCAGCGATGGCCGCTTCGAGGGGACAAATGTGAAGTTTTATATTTTTAAGTATCTTCCAGAACTCATATCCTATGTCAAATATGTAGGTATAAGTCAAATATGTAGGTGTGTAAATAGGTACACATTAGTTTAGTAGATGTATAGGACAGATAGTGACTACAGATGTTAAGTTATGCTACTTGGCTGTTAGTGATAGAAAATAGAAGTACCCAGATGAGAAATGCGCAGAGCGGCACATGCTTTATTTTTTTATTGTAGGTAGGTACTTCATGCTGGACTAAGATATATAAATAGATACTATCGTAACTGACTCGTCGTCGTCATTTTAGCCATATGACGTACACAACTGGACGTAGGCCTCCCCTAAACATCTCCAATAGGACCGGTTCGTAGCAGCTTGAATCCAGCGCGATCCTGAGGTCATCCGTTCACCTTGTGGGTGGACGTTCTACGCTGCGCTTGCCGGTGCGTGGTGTTCAGTCGAGAACTTTTCAACCCCATCGGTCATCAGTCCTCCGAGCTATGTGCCCTGCCCATTGACATTTCAACTTGCCAATCCGCTGGGCTATGTCGGTCACTTTGGTTCTTCTACGGATCTCCTCATTCCTGATTCGATCTCGCAGAGAGACTCCGGAACTCGTAACTTACTGTTGTTACATAATGACAGAAATCCACGAAATTGTATTCTAAAATCTCTTTTCAGTTATAAGTAGCTACACGTACACGTACCTAAGTACAATAGCTGTTGCACTTTCATACACAGCGCTTTAAAGTGCATAAAGCCATGTGTAAAGTGAAAAGTAACTTTTCTGCCATAATTAGGGTTCCGTACCCAAAGGGTAAAAACGGGACCCCATTACTAAGACTTCGATGTCCGTCTGTTCGTCTGTCCGTCTGCCTGCCTGCCTGTCAGTCTCCAGGCTGTATCTCATGAATCGCTACAGCTAGAAAGCTGATATTTTCACAGATGATGTATTTCTGTTGCCGCTATAACAACAAATACTAAAAATAGAATGAAAATAATCTTTATGGGGGGCTCTCATACAACAAATCTAAATTTTTAGCCGTTTTTCGCTTGATATCAATAATGGTAACCGGTAGATTCTTGAAATATTCACAGAATATTTAACTGCATGCTTACTTCAGTAATAAATAATTAAAATAAAATAAATATTTAAGGGGAGCTCCCATACAGTACGGAACCCTTCGTGCACGATTCCGACTCGTACTTGGCAGATTATTAAAATAACGATCTACTCTTATTAGTTACTAAGACTTAAAAACACTGTAAGTTTAGGTATCACTAAGAACTACAAATAAATATAAAACAAAGATCAAAGTAAAATTATTTTCCACTTCCATCTTCAATTGCCTCATTTTAGTATATTCAAACTTTTTCTTACATTTTCATAGTGTATTCAACGGCGCTGAACGCTGATTGAAAAACAGTAAAGTGTGGAACAGGAGTGAAACAAAAACAGATTCATCAATGATCAATGTGGTCACATTTTGCAAGGCAACCCTTTTTAAATATATGTCGGATCCATAAAAAGGCTCCGCATCAGTTATGATTCTGCTTCAATGTGGTAATTATTTATACCACTGACCCAACAATGCTTCAGTGTGGCGTGGCGTGGGTTTAGCGGGCGAGGAGATAAAGGCGACGTCACGAACAATCAGTTTATTTCACAAAAGATTACGTATGATTACAATTATAGAGAACTTTAAGCGAAGGACATGGCGTTCCGCAGCGTAACGCGCGCTGCTACCATTCTATCAAGAATCACCAGACTTGAACCGTTCTAATCTCAGTTTTCCACAACCTCTTCCGAACAAGCTCTATTTACAACTCCCACAACCACCACTGACATCTGACATGTCACCTTGCATTTTCCCGCCCATCGGCCGATCATGCGATGTCACCGTCACCTCCTTGGAACTAATCAGCAGCGTTTGTTACAAGCGTTACCCCAGGAATGTTGCCACTTCCATTCCTAGTCCTTCGAAATTATACTAAGTGGCACTATTTAAAAATAAACTTAAAGCTATTGTCACGTTATATACATTCTCCTAATCATAATTGTAATTACGTAAAAAAATGGTTTGAACCGTGTACGCTATGAGCGGGATATTTTTGCGGTGGGATCTTGGACTATAACTGTCTGTTTTTGGTCAGGTAAATGAAATATCCTTCTCTGTATTTGATCAGAGAGCCGCACAATCCGATACACCCTCGACAAATCCGCTTACTCGTATTCATCGAAATAATAAATGGATGTTTCTCTCAAGGACAGACTTAATCATGTTTATGTCGCTAAATGTGCCTAATTGATGAAATTCAGGTGAAATTTGTGTTTGTCCAAAATTGTATTTACAAGTTTATTCGTTGCTTAAAACTTGCTTTACTTTACAAAGGATTTTAGGCTATGTAATAATTTACATATAATTATTTTTCGCAAAAAATGGCAAAACCGACTTCCGTCGTGTACAAAATTCGAATAGTTCACTCGAATTGATGTATAGAGTTTTTAAATTATTGTTGATTTTTCAAAAACGGCTCAGCCGATTTCGATAAAATTTGAACAGGACAACTTAGTGAGTATACCCTTTCGAACTAAAGAAGATTTTTTTTTGATTCGGTTCACAATTAGCGAAAATATAGAACCTCATCCTTTATGGAAGTCGGTAAAAATTAAAACCGGCATATACGAAATTACTTGCTTACTTAAATTATTTCATAACATCATTATTTTGATATAAATGTAATAACTAGCTGAGTGTACTGAGATAAAACATATGTTTGCCTAAGTAAACAATGCATGTGTTTTGACTAGTGTTTTTCAAATTACACTAATAAAGATCAGTATTGGCATCTGGAGGTAACAAATAAGTTTAGTAAAAAATATCAATTTAGTTTACAAGGGCATTTAAAAATTATGGTCAGTATCTTTAACCGACTTCCAAAAAGGAGGAGATTCTATGTATGTTCATCGATAATTCCGCCAATTGTGAACCAAATCGAAAAAATCTTTTTTAGTTCGAAAGGGTATACCCCCGAGGTGACCCAATTTAAATGTTACAGAAATCGGCTGAGCCGTGTTTGAAATATCAACAATAATGTAAACAATGCGAGCGAAATATTCGAATTTTTTACACGATGGAAGGCGGTTTTGCCATTTTTTGCGAAAAATAATTATTTGTATAAAATATTTTTTCATTAATTTTAAAATATTACGCAAAAAGGTTTTCTAAAGAGCCAGAAATACTGTGAATTTTAAATAGTACAAGAAATTGACGCGTTAAAATGAGAAAGTACAAATTAGCCCAACAAAAACGGAAACCTTTCTCACACAACCATGAAACTCCATAAATTACCCGCGGAGTAGGTATATCTTTACTGGTAGTAATTAAGCTGGAAACCAGCTAATGTTCGATACGTTTTGTACCGATTAGCAACTCATTGCCTATTCATCACCAAATTCTGTGTTCCAATAGAAGCCTAAATACAGACCCGGTAGTGGATGCTAGTTCTTTGTTAGTCAAATAGTCATGGATTGGAATGAAGTCAGTTGGACTTTTCATTAGACCAATAATTGATAACATTGAAAAGTGATTAATCTGGCGATTAATCGAGGGGAAAACTCTACATGACGCTAAAATGGGTAGTACACAAATGAAAGTCCGAATTAAGTAAGAATTAATCGCGAGAATGAGTGCAACCCATTTTTAACCGACTTTCAAAAAGTAGGAGGTTCTATGTTTGTCTGTATGTATTTTTTTTTGTGTATTTTCATCGATATTTTCACCAATTGTGAACTGAATCAAATATTTGCGGAGCATTTTAAAGAGAACAGCTTTTTTACTTTAACTAGCATTTATATCCTAGAAATCTGTTCATTTATAAAAAATAAAGAACACTATTGCAAACAGTTCAAGCCGTGCTGCCATCTTGCGGTCAAAGCAAAAATATAATATTGGCATTCCTCAGGTCAATAACACTATGTTTGCAAATAGTTCCTACTACAGAGCAATCAAAGTTTATAATCATTTACCAATAGAATTCAAGGCTCTCAGATTGACACTGTTCAAACGTAAGTTAAAATTTTGGCTAATTGCAAAAACATTCTACTCACTAAAATAATTTTTTAACGATTGATTAGCACCTTTTTAGGTACTTAAATGATGTTTACAATTGTAAAAAAATAATAATTTAGAAATTGTAAATATTTGATATTATGTTACTTTAAATATATTTTGTTTGTGTGTGTATTATTGTATAAAATATTGCACGCCCGAAAAGGGTTAGACTGTGATACTTTTCTTATCATTTTTAACAAATTATACTCATACGAACAGCCAGCATGTGGAACGCTTTGCCTGGGTCTGTCTTCCCGCTAAAGTACAATGTGGACGTCTTCAAATCCCGAGTAAATAGGTATCTTCTAGGTAAGCGTGCTGCAACCTAGACCGCTTATCTGCTTAACAACAGGCAGTATGTGGTCAAACGCAAACCTATTCAGAATAAAAAAAAAAAAAAAAACTTATGTACCAGTTTTATAGCAATAAACGATATTCTGATTCTGATTCTGTTTTTTTTCACTTTAGGCATTCTATAGAGAACACGTTTTACATTGCTATTAAATTTACGATGGCGCCTTCATATTTGGGTATGTGTAGATATTAATCTACACACTAACCTAACTAAAAATGTTAAATATTACTATACTTGTTGTTATGTGAAAAGCTTTTAATAATTTAAAAAGTACATGAATCGGCCGTGACTTTCCCTAGAGGACGATGATCGCGCGATAACGGTTGGAATTCGGACCCAGTACTGACTGGTACGGTAACTAGAGTCTACAGAGGTCAAAGTATAAGCACTTACTTAATGCCAATGAGGTGGCTCGTCATCGATAATGTCAGAGCTACTCAGCGATTATCTGATTATATCGATTATAGGTTTTTATAAACCTCACAATTTTAGTAAACATAGCGAGTATTCTATAAAACCATTGTAGGTACTCTAACTTTAAGCATAAGACTAAAACTGAATTACAAAAAAATCTGCGGTTTCACTAAAAGATCATTAACTTTTAACAAAATAGTAAGTTCTATCTATCTATCAATCAGCTTTAGGACGTCCACTGATGAACATAGGCCTCCCCCACGGATTTCCAATAAGAAGGGCTATGCTCGGTGTCTCTTTGCGGGATCGAATCAGAAATGAGAAGACCCGCAGACGAACCAAAGTTACCGACATAGCCTAGCGGAATAGCAAATTAAAGTGGCAATGGGAAAGACACATAGTTCGTATAACGGATGGCTGATGGGGCCGTGAAGTTCTCGAATGGATACCATGGACCAGCAAGCGCAGCTTAGGACGTCCACCGACTAGGTGGACTGACGATATACTCGTAATAAAGATCGTAGGAACGCGCTAGATGCAGTCCGTTTCCAACCGGCTTTATTGGATAGATTTATTATTGGTACTCGGGGATCCGTAAACGAACCCGAGCCCAACTGAACAGTTCCTTGAAGTGATAGTGGGTGAGAAGTATGTTAGTCTATCACGTCGAGCTGATGTCGTGACATAGACCTTGAGTCGTAAAATTTCATTGAACGGAGACCACTGTCACGCTGTGCACTTTAGAAACTTCATTGATAAAGTAGACAGAAAGTCTGATCAAGACTACGGAAAAACGCTGGATGCAAGATAAATAGAAGATCGATCCTTACAGATTTAAATTACGATCGGTTGGAACCTCTTCCAACCGATCTTAATTTACTTACGAGATTTATTTATTTGTTTTTAGATTTATTTATTTACGAGACTTATGTTCGGAGCGCTCGTAGCGTAGTTTGACTAGGTGTTTGTCAGCGATCACCGAAATCAAGCAACGTTCCGCACGGTCAGTATTTGGATGGGTGACCGCGGGTGGCATTTTCCAACTGAGCGCTACCGTGGGTCGGATGACACGTTCAATTGTAGATCCCGGTTATTTTAACCGTTTAGCCAAGTCGGCCTTCAGGCGGCCTAAAAACTCTGACACCAGGGCTAGCCACCCGGCCTATACGAACTTACTTTTTTATCATGATACAGTAAAATAAATAAGTTGTTTATTTTCCTAACTAATTCAACTTAATCCAAACCTTTTTGTTATACTTTAGCGAGTTGGTTTAGTTTTCAGAAATTAATACTACCATCACGTCTCTCACAATTCGTTAAATTATTACAACTTATTGATAAGCAGAGAGAATGTTTGCGACTACGAGTATGAATAACGTTCCATTTATCTAGATTTATAGCGTACTATTGCAATAGATAAAAATATTTATGAGAAAAATGTCATATAAATTCATTGACGATTTGTATTGTTTCTTTTTACTTTAACCTTTAAAGGTAACCTTGAGTGAGTACAGAAGGTTATAATGTCTGCAAAAATAACGGAAAATGCGAAAATTTTATTATTAAAAATTAGGTATTCTGTTAACTCGCCTTGAACCATTAAGTATCAAGTGATCATTAAATGCACATCTAGTAGAAGCGTTTTAAAAACTTCTAAATATGTTTAAAAAAATTAGAAAACGAATACGGAATTGTCTATGTGTGTCTGATCATGATTTACTTTACTTGCGAAAACGGAAGTTAACAAAAGAGAAACAACGAGGTACAGCTAGGGACCAATCACATACAGTAATCTAAGGTCAACTCTTATTGGCCAGTAAGCCAATATCAAGCCAATCAGAGTTAAGTTTAGAAGTGATTATCAAATATTAAAAATGCAAGTATATATCCAAAAAAACGTATTAACAAATGTTCCTACGACATAGGCATACGTGACGTTTAAAAACTCTGACACCAGGGCTAGCCACCCGGCCTATACGACCTTACTTACATTACATTATACTCATGCGTAGTAACCTAATATTAGTATTATCATTCAATCGTATCCTGTACCTGTACCAGCCTTTTTAATAGTACACTGCAGGACGTAGGCCTACTCGCGAAGGGTGATTGGGACATATCCACCACGCTGGTCCACTGCGGGTTGGTGGATTCACATACGCCATCAATTTCTTCTACGGACGTATGCAGGTTGCCTCACGATGTTTTCCTTCACCGAAAAGCGAGAAATTCTGTACGTAAATTCATTCATTCAATATCATTATCATTCATTCAATATTTTTTGAACAAGTATACATAGAAAGTTCTTTTCTAAACCAGTATCAATATTTCACACCAGTAAAAAAAAACTCTCCGGGTTACAAACTAAATACCTCCCAAGCAACAGGTCCGGTCTCACCGTGGCGTGGGCCGAAGAAAGGAATTCTCTTTCAGCACTCAATTTGACTTCAATACGGCCGGGTAGAGACAGATTTACGGTGGATCGCCGCACGCCGTGACAATAGACGATGGATATCTGAGACGACATTAAACCACACGATTAGTTAACAGAAAAAACTTCGTAGTAAGTAAGTAGTTTTGACAGAGTGGTGGCAGGTAGACAAAAACGTTAACAGAATGGTAGCCAGCCGCGTAATGGCAAACAAAGCCATCGTTCTTGCTGAATTAAAATTAAAAATCATTTTATTTCTAAAATTAGTACAATCATGGATAGTGCAGCCATATCCATGCAAACTAGGTGAGTACACATCTGTGTTTTGATGGATAGCCTTCCCTAGAGGACACAAAAAAATTATTAGCATTTTTCAGACTTTCACCCATAATCTGCTGATATTGTTGCGTGACTTTTGTATTCAGATTGTTGTTTAGGTTTCAGATCTTATCAGTTTCTTTACCATACCAAGTAAATCCAGCATCCTAGTACAATTTCAGGATGAAAAAAAAATCTTTGTTTTTATATCAGGTTCACAGGTTGCCCAGATACAGGCTCAGCCTAGTAGGGCAATCGAAATTAATTTGTTATAAGTAATCTAAGTTCTTAAATAAAAATATTATGTTCATTTTCATATTCGAAATATTCGCCCTTGATCTGCTGACATCGTCGCCTCACATTGATTTTTAAGGTTAAATTGCCAGAACT
The DNA here is from genome assembly GCA_964007245.1 of Hypomecis atomaria. Taxonomy (NCBI): domain Eukaryota; kingdom Metazoa; phylum Arthropoda; class Insecta; order Lepidoptera; family Geometridae; genus Hypomecis; species Hypomecis atomaria. The sequence continues at coordinate 17,094,909 of OZ023291.1, forward strand.
GCACCTGAAAAGTATCAGGAACTGTAAAACTTACTTGTATGCGACAAAAGCGTGCATTTATTTTTGTAGTGATGCAATTCATCTGCTACCGGTAGTTGGCAGATCATTTTTAGGGTTATTTTATTTTATTTTATTTATTAAGGCTTCACATTAATAACTACATTATTACATTGGTTATAAACACTTACAATCTAATTTAACTTAATGTGCTATTTTTTTAAGGAAGCACAGCATGCATTTTACCTTACAGTACAAATAAAGAATATTACTAAAAATAAAAATAAAAACTATATGTACATCATTAACTAACTATTAATAATGTACTATACCATTAACAATTCATAATGCACCATACTACCAGTATTTCATAATCTTCAGATAGTTTACTAGACTAAACTAATCTAAAAATGAATTAAATTAAAATATTACAATCTATTTGGCCATTTCGGCCTGAATAGAATTCAAATTAATTTTGTTTTTTTTTTGGGTTCCGTACCCAAAGGGTAAAAACGGGACCCTATTACTAAAACTTCGATGTCCGTCGGTCCGTCTGTCCGTCTGTCCGTCTGTCTGTCTGTCACCGGGCTGTATCTCATGAACCATGATAGCTAGGCAGCTAATATTTTCACAGATGATGTATTTCTGTTGCCGCTATAACAACAAATACTAAAAACAGAATAAAATAAATTTTTGGGGGGCTGCCATACAACAAACGTGATTTTTAAGAGTTTTTTTGCTCTCTATTAATAACGGCAAGAGGAATGGGGCTTCCACAGGTACGGAACCCTTCGTGTGCAAGCCCGACTCGCACCTGGCCGATTTTTTATTTCAAGTAACTTTTTTCAGGAATAACGCCTGAACTATTCCTGAAAAGTATCAGGAGCTATAGAACACACTTGGGAGCAACTAGAACATGCATTTGTTTTTGAAAATCTGAAAAATGATCTGCCACCGGAAGTTAGCAGATAATTTTTTTCTATTAAGTTTCAGGAAAAACACCAGAACTATTTCTAAAAAGTATCAGGAACTACAGAACTATGCTGCATGCGAATAGAACTCTCATTTATTCTTGATCTGCTAGACAATGATATGCCAGGTTTCACAGACATGTCCACCAGCTCGTTGGGTCGACCATATTGTAAGAATCGTGTGTCCACCCTGAACGAGATTGGCACAGGACCGAGATAAATGAAGTACAAGAAGCATGCCTATGTTGAGCAGTGAGAGATTACAAGCTAAACATGATGGTGATGAAGTAGTTATGTAAAGAGTTACGGTTGAAACGGTCTGACCAATAAATAAATAATAAATATTAGGGACATCTTACACACGGTCTCTGACCCCAAACTAAGCAAAGCTTGTGATATGGCTGCCAGCGACTGATATACTACATAATAATATACATATTTTAAATACATACTTATATAGATAGTACCTAAATAACACCCAGACACAGAGCAAACACCTATGTTCATCACACAAAATGTTTGCCCTGGGTGGGGATCGAACCCACGCCTCTTTGACTCAGAAGTCAGGGTCACTAACCACTGAGCCACCGAGGCAGTCAATAAAGTCATTGTTTGAATATTGATTCAAGAATGAGGATATTGGTAGAAGAACCAAAGCCATGAGGATTAGTAAGTTGAAATGGCAGTGGATAAAGCACATGATACATTTAACATTCAAGAATAGAGATCACTCACTGGGAAGCGCAGTACGTCTTCTGTGCTTTTTTCTAGTCTATTCTTATTTCTTTTTCAGAATTAAGCAGTTTGTAGATTTAAAAAAAATTGTAAATGTAATTTCCGTATTATATCATCTGTATTGAGTCGTGTCGGAAGGTCTAAGCCCAGCAATTGCCAAAGTGCTTTCCTATTGTTCGTCCATACACGTCCATCCAATTTTTGATTTATTGAGTGACTATAATAGAACCTTTGTGTCACGATTACTTTGGCCTGTGGAAGCGTTGCTCAGCCAAGTTTTGCAAGCCTGTGATGTTATTCAGTTCAGCTGTAGGAAACTGCTTAGTTTTGTAGACCTGTGAAGTTATCATGTTAAGTCATTGTAGGTATAACGATAAGTAGGTAGTACTCGTAGTATGAGAATTCGACAAATTAATCGATTTTCGAAAGGATTTTGTAAAACCCCTGATTATGTTAGAGAGCTAGTTGCGGGCCCGGCCAATAAATACTCGTAAATAAATAAAATAAATAAATATTAGGGGACATCTTACACACGGTCTCTGACCCCAAACTAAGCATAGCTTGTGATATGGCTGCCAGAGACTGATATACTACATATACATATGTTAAATACATACTTATATAGATAGTAGGTACCTAAACAACGCCCAGACACAGAGCAAACACCTATGTTCATCACACAAATGTTTGCCCTGGGTGGGGATCGAGCCCACGCCTCTTTGACCCAGAAGTCAGGGTCACTAACCACTGAGCCATCGAGACAGTCAATACTCCGGGAAAACTTATAAAAGGCAAAGTGCGATTCGAACTCGCTCGCAAAGGGTTCCGTACCATATGGAAACCCCCTTTTATATATTTTATTTTAATTTAATTTTTTATTTTTGAAATATTACACAACTTAATATTTTTAGCATCTTCCTGTTGCTGCTTTTAATATCAAGCAAGAAATCACGTTACTTGGTCGGGAGCCTCTCTTAAATATTTATTTTATTTTAATTTAACTATTTAGTTGTAACGAGCATGTTTATTTTTTATTCTGTAAATATTTCAAGCATGAACCTGTCACCGTTATTAATATCAAGCGGAAAACGGCAAAAAAATAAAATACCCTTTAAATATTATTTTTCTATTTTTAGTATTTGTTGCTATAGCGGCAACAGAAATACGTCATTTGTGAAAATTTCAACGTTCTAGCGGTTCATGAGATACAGCCTGGTGACAGACAGACGGACAGCGGGGTCTTAGTAATAGGGTCCCGTTTTCACCCTTCGGGTACAAAACCCTAAAGACCCCTGAGTTGTGCTATTATTTAGATGAAACGGTTCAACTATCGATGTATACTGAGAACACTATTGATATTTTCTAAATTTAGATTGGTAGACTGGTAGATTTAGAAGTTTGTGGCAAGTTAAGGCGGCAGTGGGCACTATTAGGCATATAGCGCAGAGAACTGACGGTGGATGATAAGGCCGCAAAGTTCTGGAATGGAGACCTCATACCGCAAGCACAGCGTAGGACGTCTATCGACTATGTGAAAGGATGACCTGATCAGGACCGCGGGGACGCACATAATATAAGCCGCGTCCAACCGGTCTTATCGGGAATGTTTAGTCCAGTAGTGGACGTCCTACCCCTTCACAACCGGACCAATACAATCGTGAGGATCGACAAAAAATTGGCGCGATAAACATATTGTTTTCATAAACGCAACCGGTCGCATACGTTCGTGCGGGTTAAGCAGATAACCGCACGATCGTATGAGACCGGTTGCGTTCACAAAATAATATGATTTTCGTGTCAATTTTTTTGTCGATCCTAGTAGTAGGCAGTTTTAGATGCAATGCTGCACAACGTCCTGCACTAATAAGTATGATTGTTCTGAATTCTGAGCGGTGCAAATCCATCAATACATAGGTCTTCTCATCAATAAATCGTAAAAAAAAAACTTAAATAGCAAACACGAGCTCAACAATTTCTGAATCAAATAAAAGTCAATTACGATTTTTGATTCTGACTCTGATTCTGACAATAACACACACTAAAGTCAGAAAACATCGTCATAAGCAAGTTTCCATGTAAATTTAATGAGACAAGAGTCTACGAAAGGAATACATAAATTGCGACCCTGAAGAGACAATTGAATTCGCAAATATATTCAGGACTAGATACTGAGGCTCTTTTGAGTTCTACGACGGGTAGACGAGATCGCTTTGTAAATGTCATAGTAAATTGTATGAGCGACAACGCAGGTGAAATGATATTCTACTATTCTTCGTTCACAAATAGTGAATTTTTTGTACTAGACTAGATTGTCTTTTTGCGTGTGACGAAATGTTGTACAATTTTTCTGACGTTCTAATCTAGCTTTATTATACCTTTTTGTTCCAATCTAACAACTATTATTTTGATTGAATCTGTAATAAATTTAGGTAGGATTCACGATACTTATTTATTTAAAACAACTGTATAATTTTTGTTCATTCATATGAATATGTAATCTCAAAAAAATGTACCTTCTCTGATTAAGTAAGTAAGTTCGAATAGGCCGGGTGGCTGAACGTTGCTTAATTTCGGTGATCGCTGACAATCACCTAGTCAACCTTTTCTGATTGATTGTATTAGATTTTGCCCACGCCCCGCTTCGCCCGTTGATCCGTTGCTCTATTGCTGCGTGAAAGAGTACAATTTTACGTTACTTTTGTTATTAGCTCAAAGTTTGCATAATTTTATTTTGTAATCTATAACTCATATATTTTTAAATAATTAACTAACAACAAAAGTAAAGGAGTCCATCGATACCTTATTTTTTCTATCTTCGCCCGTTGATCCGTTGCTCTATTGCTGCGTGAAACAGTACAATTTTACGTTACTTTTGTTATTAGCTCAAAGTTTGCATAATTTTATTTTGTAATCTATAACTCATATATTTTTAAATAATTAACTAACAACAAAAGTAAAGGAGTCCATCGATACCTTATTTTTTCTATCTTCGCCCGTTGATCCGTTGCTCTATTGCTGCGTGAAACAGTACAATTTTACGTTACTTTTGTTATTAGCTCAAAGTTTGCATAATTTTATTTTGTAATCTATAACTCATATATTTTTAAATAATTAACTAACAACAAAAGTAAAGGAGTCCATCGATACCTTATTTTTTCTATCTTCGCCCGTTGATCCGTTGCTCTATTGCTGCGTGAAACAGTACAATTTTACGTTACTTTTGTTATTAGCTCAAAGTTTGCATAATTTTATTTTGTAATCTATAACTCATATATTTTTAAATAATTAACTAACAACAAAAGTAAAGGAGTCCATCGATACCTTATTTTTTCTATCTTCGCCCGTTGATCCGTTGCTCTATTGCTGCGTGAAACAGTACAATTTTACGTTACTTTTGTTATTAGCTCAAAGTTTGCATAATTTTATTTTGTAATCTATAACTCATATATTTTTAAATAATTAACTAACAACAAAAGTAAAGGAGTCCATCGATACCTTATTTTTTCTATCTTCGCCCGTTGATCCGTTGCTCTATTGCTGCGTGAAACAGTACAATTTTACGTTACTTTTGTTATTAGCTCAAAGTTTGCATAATTTTATTTTGTAATCTATAACTCATATATTTTTAAATAATTAACTAACAACAAAAGTAAAGGAGTCCATCGATACTTTATTTTTTCTATCTTCGCCCGTTGATCCGTTGCTCTATTGCTGCGTGAAACAGTACAATTTTACGTTACTTTTGTTATTAGCTCAAAGTTTGCATAATTTTATTTTGTAATCTATAACTCATATATTTTTAAATAATTAACTAACAACAAAAGTAAAGGAGTCCATCGATACCTTATTTTTTCTATCTTCGCCCGTTGATCCGTTGCTCTATTGCTGCGTGAAACAGTACAATTTTACGTTACTTTTGTTATTAGCTCAAAGTTTGCATAATTTTATTTTGTAATCTATAACTCATATATTTTTAAATAATTAACTAACAACAAAAGTAAAGGAGTCCATCGATACCTTATTTTTTCTATCTTCGCCCGTTGATCCGTTGCTCTATTGCTGCGTGAAACAGTACAATTTTACGTTACTTTTGTTATTAGCTCAAAGTTTGCATAATTTTATTTTGTAATCTATAACTCATATATTTTTAAATAATTAACTAACAACAAAAGTAAAGGAGTCCATCGATACCTTATTTTTTCTATCTTCGCCCGTTGATCCGTTGCTCTATTGCTGCGTGAAACAGTACAATTTTACGCTGCTTTTATTAGCTCAAAGTTTGAATAAATGTATTTTGTGATCTATAACTCATATATTTTTAAATAATTAACTAACAACAAAAGTAAAGGAGTCCATCAATACCTTATGTAGGTACCTAGTTTAATTGATGAAACCTGCGGCGACGAGTTTATTTCATTTAGGTACATGTAGAGCATGTAGAATTATAAAACTTATCACCTTGCTAATTGAAAATTCATTAATTAAACTAGTAAGCTATAAAATAGGCCAAATCAATCTTCTTGGCGGCTGTGAAGTTAGCCACAAGCTACGCGAATCCCGACCCTGACTGACGATCACTTAACAGCTGCGCGAGGTTTCATACTACAGCCGGAAGCAGTATAGTACTAACTTTAAATTGCCTCTGTTTACGTCAGAGGATAAGAAAGATATGCGACAGGCCGTCACAGTTATGCAATAGGTAAGGGCTAGAATACTGCCTAGTCAAGTACAAGTAGACAGTTTTGTGACCTAGATGTGACGTCGCGAGGCAAGAATTTTTCAGGTCGGAACCTCCGACCAAATTAAAGATAATGGACGAATCTAAGCCAACAATACTACTCGTAGTACTATAATATCTAGTTTTATTGTGAGTATTTTGAGTGCCTGCAGTAGATGTCAAGAGATGCTTTTTAAATTGCAGGCACTTTCAGAAGATACTCTCTTTTCTCGTTACTATAAAAAAACATAACACCCATCCAAAAATGGTCTAAATCTAAATCTAAATCATCATCACCGTTCATTTATTGTCGACAAATTCCCGATTTCCCGATTTCAGAGTTGGCGCCATTGTAAAAATTGTTCAAAATAATGAATACACACTAATAAAGAGCAACAGCCTGTAGGTGTATTTATTACAAAAACAGCGCAATAAGAAGGTATTATTTTGTATTTCGTTTACTAAAACGCACTAGAGGCGTGTCACTCTTATTACGTCGTGAGATAAAGTGAGACGTAATGCGAGCATGTAGCACATTTTCATCGTCTTCAAGTTTGCTTCTTGCGCAAGTCCATTCATTTGTATATCAGTCGATGGTTGGGCCGCGCTTGCCGACGCACGGTACAATTGCTTCGCTCGTGTTTGCAGAGTTGAGAGCAAATAATGAGTCTGCTGACAAACAATTATGGTCGTGGTGGCGGCCCTCGGTATACGACTACATACCTGCGTATGCCGTTAATTGTCTATTTGGTTCATCACACTGTTAGTTTTGGCAACTATAACGTACCTACCTACCTACCTATTTATGGGTATTTATTTCATAAACTTTCATTTACAATGTATTGTAAGGACAAGGGTTATTTTTATTCTTGTATAGGTAATATAGGTATACCCTAAGTTAGTTAGTAACCATAGTTTTGGTGCACCGCGTGAATTGCACTGGCAGACTGGTGATCCGCAAATCATAATATATTTTGACTCCATAACTATACTAAAACTGTTTGAGTACATATAAAGATAATATCATAGTTTTTGTGCCAGATCAATTCAGAAATAATGAGATCTCTTGAAGAACTAAATTTACGGACATAAGCAAGCGGATTGTCAAGTTGAAATTGCAGTACCTAAGTAGCGCGTATAGCTATACGGAGGACTGATTACTGACGAGGTGGAAAAGTTCGAATAAAGACCACGTACCGGCAAGCGCAGCGTAGGACATCCACCCACAAGGTGACAGATGACCTCATCAAGACGGCAGGATCCTACTGAATGCAAGCCGTTTCAAACCGGCCTCGTTAGAGATCCATAGCGGAGGCTTACGAGTATAACCAGCAATGGACGTCCTATGGATGACGAGTGGATAGAAAATTGTTTTGAAAAAGTAAACAACATTTTACCTCAAATCCCTTTCAGTATCACTTTGTCTTATTTATTGCGCTTCTTGCAAATTGCAAACAAGCCTATCTAATACTAATTTGTTTCCCGACTACGAAAGTTAGTTACCCTTTAATGGAGTTTAGTTGGTTAGAATTGCCAATATCGACGCTATCGGGTACCCAATAAAAAGTTCAGGACCTCTGACTACGGAGTTTAAGTTTTTATAGCGAGAGACACGCCAAACTGTCGAAATCTGTTCGATCAAGGACTTGTATGTTATTTTGTAAGGATTGGGTCACCGAAATGAAAGTAAACAAGTGAAACGTCAACTAATTTTAGCTAAAAAGCCCAACGACAAAAAAAAACAACAGATAAGCAATGAACTAATAAAATGGTTGTAAATATTCATGATTAAATGTAAATACATGACTTAAATACTTATATATATATATTTTTTACACTAATAATTGATTTTTGGCTCCAAATTGTAGTTCAATTTTTTTAACTAACCTAACCTATTTAGCAGCCTTTTGAGCAGCCTCTGACATAACCTAAAGATTGAAACAACAGGGACTCACAATTCGACACTCCATCCGAGACACGATAGCGTTCAGTTGCACACCTGCCTATGCTACCCGCGATCACCCATCTGACGACTGACCGTGCTGAATGTTGCTGAACTTGGTGATCGCTGACAAACACCTACTGGGAAGACACAAGTTGTTCTAGTGCTATCCTTACTATGTAAACCCTTGAAACTGCCAAAGCTGTCCTTTATTAGTTCGTCCGATGAGGTAAAGCTGCTTGCAAACTCGACTCCAGAGTGTTTGAGACGAGGAATCTCCTTAATGCCTTCACCTGCTGCCTTCTCACGGAAACTGTCTTGATGTCAAGCGACGAATATTATAAAAAGCAGACAGTCTTTTCTACATTTTTAGGGTTTCCCTATTACTAAGACTCCGCTGTCCGTCTGTCTGTTTCTCTTCAGGCTTTATCTCATAAGCCGTTTTAGCTAGAAAACTGAAATTTTCACAGATGATGTATTTCTGTTGCCGCTATAACAACAAATACTAAAAACAGAATAAAATTAATACTTAAGGGGCCCTTACAATTAACCTGATTTTTGTGCCGTTTTTCGTTCGATTTTATAATGGTTACAGGTAGATGCTTGAAATTTTCACAGAATATTTAGTTGTATATTCACTTCAATAAGAAATAATAAAATTAAAAAAAATATATTACTAAGGGGAGGCACCCATACAGTCCGGAACCCTCCGTGTTCGAGTCCGACTCGTACATGGCCGATTATTATTATATTTTAACTTAAAAAATTGAATTTCTTCTGTGAACGTAAGCAGTTTTCTTGCGACGTTTTTTTTCACAGTAGCTAGTGGTGTTAAAATTCTTACTACGAGTAAAATTATAAATCCGAAACTGTAATTGTCGGTTTCTTAGTTCATTCTTCACGCAGTAAAAAAAGGAGGGATTGACTTGATTTTTTGCAAAAATATAAGTAGTTTAAAGGTCGGATTGAGGTGATATAGACTACTTTTTATCCTGAAGCAATAATTTTATTATAAAAGATCCTATGGGAAAACACAACTATTGAGCTATTAGCGGACTATTAGAAGACCAGTTCAGTATTTCATCAAGCGATTTTCTGAACGATGCCCAGTCATGTTAAATTCTTCGGGTCATTTTTGGCGTATTAAACACTTTCACTGTCCCAGTACAAAGTTATACACTACTGTATTTATACGCTCACCTACGTTTCGCTTATGTTTGAAAAAACTGGCAACATTTTACGGGGGGCTCTTTAATTTTTTTTAGTAGCCTTGATATTTAACCATACATCCATGACAATCTTTTTGTACTTGTTCTTACATCCAATCAAAAAAATCATAAATTTTACCTTTAAATTGTGACAACAACTAGAGACGTGGACATGTGACATGGTTCAGACGTAAAGCTATGTATTCACTGAGCAACAACTGTTTATAAACTCTGTATCAGAGACAAAATCTACGTGTTTCCGAAACAAAAAATAATGTTTCAGAGACAAAATCTACGTGTTTCCGAAACAAAAAATTATATTTCAGAGACAATTATTTTGTTTCTGTAAACACTACCGTGTGGAACACGGAAACAAATCAGTTCCTGGAAACATCTATGTGATGTTTCAGAAACCATGTATCCGAAACATTGTTGCTCAGTGAATACATGGCTAACTCTTTTTGGAGTCATTGGACAGTAAACGTGTTAAGTAACGGCGAAACAAACTACACATTAGTTAATAATATAAATAATGGCACAAGTCACGCTATCTCATAGCACTTTAATTCAATTAATGAAAACAGAAAAATATAAGCCGCATTTTGAACTCCAACAGTTCAAAACCATAGATAAAAATCTATATCCTTTTATTTGGAATAATATTTATATAATATAGATAGATAGATAAACTCTTTATTGATTCACACACACATAAAACAGAAAAATAGAAAAAAATAGATGATACAATATGTGAAGCAACCGGCGGCCTTATCACTGAAAGTGATTTCTTCCAGGCAACCTTAGGATGGAGAGAGATGGTACAAAAGAAAAAACGACGGGGTGTGCTAATTTAGAGGACACTTTAAAAATAAAAAAGAATTATACAATAGACATATACATACAAATATTATAAATACTAATACTTAAATAAATGATATAATAAAATAAACTAATAAATACTTTTAACTTCTAACATACACAAATAACCAATGTACTCGTATAAGTAAACAAATACAATAATAAGCAAACTACAGAAATTAATAAAACACCCAAAAACTAAGAACTATTTGAAGATTGCGACAGATATAACTTTTTAACCTCCTCTTTAAAAACAGTTACTGACGAAGCCCGTTTAATGGAAATGGGTAGAGGATTCCATAATTGGACTGCTTGGAATGAAAAGGATTTGCCATAAAAAGTAGTTCGAGCAGAAGGAGTCATAAGGATGAGGTTGTCTTTAGACCGAAGAGGGATAGTGTGGGATGTATGCCAATAAGAAAAACGCTCTTTAAGATAGGTAGGGGTAGAAGGGTTAAATAGAATATTATAAAGGAGGGAGAGGATGTGAGCATTCCGACGAAGGCGAACAGGAAGCCACTTGAGCTTTGCGCGAAATTCAGATATATGATCATATTTACGTAGCCCAAAGATAAATCTTATACAGTAATTTTGGAGGCGCTCTAGTTTGTCAAGTTGGTCTTCCGTAAGATCAATATAGCAGGCGTCAGCGTAATCAAGAATAGGGAGTAGTAATATGAGTGGGCATTACTGGAATGTTCGATTTATAAAAAAAACATGTAAACAGGGTTATTTCTAATCAATTAGCAACCTTTTAGAGGCTTATTCTGTACATCAAAACTAACAACTTTTGTTCTGCGACTTTTGTCAAAACTCAAAAAAGTAATTAGCTGTTCCATACATTTTGTCGAGGGTGAACGATATTTTTCTATAGAACAACAACTTTTTTTTTGAGAATTAATAAAAGTCGTAGAACAAAAGTTGTTAGTTTTGATGTATAGAATAAGCCTCCAAAAGAATGTAATTGATTAGAAATAACCCTGTATAGGTACACATTTTTTTCATTCAACGACATTTTCGTTTCAATGATTAATACGTATCATTTAATGATGATGATGACTAATGTTCAAAGATTAGATTGGTTTATTGAGTAATAAACCCTTTCAAGATCGAATTGTAATAGAAATTACCTTGAACCAGAATGTTATAGATTTTATTTAACATAAATATTTTGCACCTACAGTCAAGTGAATTTATTGTCTTTGGTATCAGAATAGAAATACGAGTAGAACAAACAGTAGCAGTGTCACGTATTTTATTCTTCGTTCGCGATGAAAAGGTTTTAGGTACGATTTGGATACGTATTCTCGTAAAATAACAGCAACTGTTGGAAATGTTTAAAGATTAGGCCAATATTGAGGAACTGGAAATGAGAAGAAAAAATTGCAAAAAAAATTTAAGAGTTATAAAAAATTGAGTACCATACGTTATTGTCAAATATAAATCAAATTCGGTTATAGTAACTGACACTACAAGAAACTTTCAAAGTTTGTCGCAAACAAAATTCATCAATTTTAAAAAGTTGATTCTGTTGATAGGTTTACAAACATTCCTTAGACGTTTATTTAATCGTAATCAATAGTCCCCCCACGACCCTACGCTCGTGGTGAAGCATAATAATAATTGTACCCCATTTTCTCATTTAGGACTTTGGAAAAGGTAAAGTAATAATCCAAATCCTAATAGAGACACTCGCTTGGCTTTGTTCTCTCAGTCAAATTGGTAGGTACATTTGTACCTACTACGAATAAAATTATAAACCCGAAACTGTGATTGTCGGTTTCTTTGTTACTCTTTTACGCAGTAAAAGGGAGATATTGACTTGATTTTTTGCATAGATACAAGTGGTTTAAAGGTCGGAGGGTGATATAGACTACTTTTTATCCCGTTAGGTATTTACCTAAATTCATTCTAGCGAGTTTATTATAATTCATAGTTTACAATGGGCGCCGCAAACCGCTATTTCGAAATCAATTAATAAACACAAACAGAGGAATAATTATATCATTTATTAATAGAAAACGGGGAACTTTACGTATTGAAATGATATCGTGCATTTGAGCGTACAAACCTTTTCATTAGTTTCAATAAAACAGTTTGTTACGTTTAAGGCTCTATCTCACCTACGCCTATAAATAATTATAGCATTTCTGTAAGTCATCAAAATAAGGTACAAGCAGACGGAAGTGCAAAATGACACCTATTTGTATATCAAAGTGAAAAAACTACTTATTTTCTCAGTTTTGAATGTTTCATGTGATTGAGATTTTTATTCCATGATTTTCTACCAAAAAAGTATTTTTATTTGATTCCGAAACCACTTTTGATTTACCAGCGTCAACAAAATATCGGCAAACCTAGACTGAAAAATATGACAAAACATGAACTAAAATTATTTGAGCTTAAAATTTTGATTGAAGCGTCCATGTAACGAGCGCATTTTCATCAACCAATCGGGACAGCTCCGCTAGATAGTATTAATTTTATACGTGGTTATAAACCCAAATTAGTAAACCCAGAGCCGGCGTCTAATTTTCACAAAACTCTTCCTTTTTATGAACTGAAAAGATTATTATTTAGATATTGATACAGTTCTTCATAAAAAAAAACGAAGTGATAAATCATATGAGGGTTTTAATCAAGAATGTATGCCTGTGTCCCTCTGTAGAGCAACAACCTTTCTCCATTATATGAAAAACGGAGTACAGCAATGAGATCAATGTAGGTGTATATATATGATGTGATGTGATTTAATATAGATACAGTGATATCATATCACTGTATCTATATTAAATCATTGTAGTAGTTATGTCTAGCCAAACCTAGCTTGGTATCCTACATATCAACTTATCTTCGAAGACTCTACTTTCAAACATACTTCCTCTCGATCCCTATTTGTGGAAATTACCAATGCGAATTTATTTAATGTTAGCTGTAGTCCCGGCTTCGCTCGGGTACAAAAGCCAAATAGTAAGGATCCCTATTTTTTTTGAAAATATAATATGTTCCTATGTTCACCGGGGATAGAGTGACTTTCCAACAGTGAAATAATTTTTCAAATCGATTCAGTAGTTTCGGAGCCTATTCGATGCAAAGAAACAAACAACCAAATCTTTAACCAGGGGTAACGCGCTGCGCTGTCGTGTGAACGTAATTTCGGATTGCTCTGTTTCAAATATTTAAATCAGTGGTAAAAAGTGCATGTGACCAGCTATAACTAATACCAGTGCAAAGGTTGCAGTACACGGGACGAGGTACGCCTATCAGATTGATTTACAACAAGAATTGATACGAAATACATACCTAAACATAACATCTGATTCAACCAGCTGTTAATTTACCTACGAGGCGCCGGCCTAAGCGCATGACGCACGCGCACGGCCGAGTCGACATTATATAACCATCCTGCCCGCACTCACGCACCGGTCCGGCTGTTCGACCACTGCCCGAGCTTCTCTGTTTCGCGCCTTTTCCTTGGACGACGGTTGAATAAGTTAATCTACGCTACCCGCTATGGATAAATACCTTTTTACAACGAATTCGAACAAAAAAGAAAATGTATGCGGGGAATGTAAACAAGGAATAACATCGCCAAGCTCACTCAAATGCGTAATCTGCAAGGTGTCGTATCACGATATGTGTGAAGGCACCAACTTCTAATACATCATCGGTAGGCGACTGGAAGTGCCCGGGCTGCCTGGTGGGCGAAAATAAACAAAACACCCCGACTGTCATGCGTGACCGCGCCGGCAGCCCAAGTATGAATACTGTCGGATCCAGAGCTCAAAAACGTCCCGCTCTTGGCTCGCCCACCTCGGTAGAATATGATGATTGCAGTGTCCAGCCTGATGTCAGCGAAGCGATCCACTTCATGCGCTCGGATATAGCCGAAATAAAAGATTGTCTCATATTATTGACCGAGGGCATGACGAAATGCAACGCCAGACTGGATAACTTCGACGCAAGGATCAAGGAAATTGAGGCTAGGGACTCGGTGATTTCGGCATTGCGAGAAGAAGTCAATCTATTGAGAGACCAGCTCGAGTACCAGTCGCAAGAAGCAATCAAAAACGAGCTGGAGATACTAGGAGTAAACGAGACTGAGAACGAAAATCCCATGCACACAGTGATGTTAGCCGCAACCAAAGTTGGAGTAAGCCTCCCTGAAACTGAGATTGACTGGGCTGTTCGAGTGGGCCCTAAAAATCCCAAAAATAATGCCAAGGACTTTCCCAGACCTATCATTGTAAGAATGATTCGGAAATGTAAAAGGGATGAGATGGTAAAGGCCGCCAAGTTGCGCCGTCAATCGCTAACTTCCGATGATTTAAATGTGCCCGGTCCGTCACGCAATGTTTACATTAATGAACATTTGACAAAATCTAACAGGATATTATTTCGTCACGCCAGATCGCGGGCCAAACAGAATGGTTACCGATTTTGTTGGTTCACCAATGGAAGACTTCATGTACGGAGGCAGGAAGGCAAACCGGTTACTTTCATTAACGGTCATGCTGGTTTGGACCGCGTTCTGCCTGTGCGCACCAACGGAATTAATAATAATCAAGACCCATCAATATAAAATTTATGTATTTAAAAATAAAATGTCAACTCGTCAGGGAATTAATGTTTATTGCTTACTCCAACATAACAGGTATGATAATAATGCTACTTATGTAAACTCATACTTATCATATATTGCAAACGTTGTACTCGTATCTGTATTTCTCAAAGTACAAGATTTAGTAATTATAATTTCTTCAAAAATGACCGGTTTCAGGGGAATTTTATTCAATTCATCTAATATACCTACTATTTCACGAAAGTTATATGCTACAACACATACCGACCAAATTAAAAGTATCAACATGAGCAAAATAGTTCCAGTGGTCACAAACAATTTACACTACTCACTCACATTCTGTCACACTTACACTCACACTCATTTTTTTTCCAAACAACCCTCATTGCAGCACTTCAAGGCCATCAATGGAGCGACGCTCATTGTTTTCAGAAAAACCATTCTCATCACTGTGACAATTTATGACAATGGGTAATATAGACGTTTTCGATGATTTAGAAGAAACCCTTAAAGTAGAGTGTCGCTCCATTAACAAGCCAGAGGGTTGTAACAAAATCATTGCGCCTTATAATTTCAAAGTTCTGTCATTTAATATTAGAAGTCTAAACCAAAATTTTTCCAAATTACTTCCAACTTTACTCCGATTAGAGTGTGAGTTTGACGCCCTGGTCCTCTCCGAATGTTGGCTCCAGGAACATTCCCACATTCCACTATTACCAGGCTATGATGTTTTCCGCACAAAAAAAGTATTTAACAAATCTAGCGGGGTTGTTATCTACGTCAAGGACCGCTGGTCTGCTTCAGCTACAGAGCCTGCGTTCGAAGATGCAAACTGTCTCATAGTCACGGTGGGTAACTATTTAAAAATAGTGGGCATTTATAGGTCACCGGCAGTTCAAGATCTAGCTAGTTTCAATGACTCTCTGGAGGATATCCTTGTAGGTATGAACAATCAAGAGAACGTCTTGGTAACCGGCGATATTAACATTAATTTGTTACAAGAACCCCCGAGTACCGGAAACTCTTCATATCAGTGCATCATGGCTAGCCGGGGCTTTCTTCCCACTATCACTGTACCCACTAGGGGAAAATCATGCCTAGATCACGCATATATCAAAACTAAATCAAAAAGCCTGGGAATAGTATGCGAAACCTCCATAACTGACCATGCCATTTTGCTCATCGGGCTGAACATAAACCCCAAAAAAATCAGAAATGCTGATAGGACCGTAACCAGGACTGACTTTCGTGGAATTTCTGAAGAGCTCAGGCGTGTGGATTGGGGACAGGTTCTGAATAAATGTGACGTAAATGATGCGGTTCAAGAATTTAATAAAATTATGTCGGATAGCATCCAAAAACACACCCATAAAAGTAAAGTAAGCCGTTCAAAGTTTACCCTTAAACCCTGGATCACACCGGGTTTGCTGAGATGTATGAGACATCGTGATAGCCTTCACTTGCAGACGAAAAAGGAGCCTGAAAATGTAACTCTTAAAACAAGCTATACCAGATATAAAAATTTTTGCAATAACCTGCTGCACAAGCTAAAGAACGCTCATGATAATGCGCAGCTAGCTCAGCACCACGGTGACCCTAAAAAATTATGGAATACTATAAAGGAAATTTGCGACATGCCAGGTTCAAAAGTTGGTTCCCAGGAATTGCTAAAAAATACAGCAAACCCTAAACAGGCTCTTAACAACTGCAATAAACATTTCGCCACAGCCGGAACTAGATTAGCTACTAACATTCTAAAAAAGTTGAATACATCACATGAATCGCTGAGCGAAAGATCCTCCTTTGCAAATCGCTGCTCTCACTCGTTATTTTTA
The DNA here is from genome assembly GCA_964007245.1 of Hypomecis atomaria. Classification (NCBI taxonomy): domain Eukaryota; kingdom Metazoa; phylum Arthropoda; class Insecta; order Lepidoptera; family Geometridae; genus Hypomecis; species Hypomecis atomaria. The sequence goes on from OZ023291.1 coordinate 17,111,754, forward strand.
GCTCCCACTGATCATCAAGAGATTGGAAGCGTGATAGAGAATCTCAAGACCCACAGTGCGCCAGGGAAGGACGCAATAACCCCCCTGATACTAAAGTACGCTAAAGATGCGCTGTTGGAGCCTTTAGATCACATATGCAATCTAAGCTTGGCCTCGGGAATCTTTCCCGAATGTTGGAAGATGGCTGCTGTGATCCCAATTTATAAAAGTGGTGATAAAGAGAGTCCTGATAACTATAGACCGATTTCTCTCCTTAGTATAGTATCTAAAATATTAGAAAAGTTAGTAAACAATAGACTTGTAAATTTTCTTGAAAAACACAGCTTACTCGATGGGCGACAATTCGGTTTCAGAAGGAAAAAGTCAACTGAAGACGCGGTCCAATTGCTAACTGAAACTGTATCGTCACACCTAGATAGTCGGAAGCGATGTATAGCCGTATTTCTGGACCTGGCCAAGGCCTTTGATTCCATTTCTAGGAAAATACTTTTAAAAAAACTTGAGAGTTTTGGAATCCGAGGAATTGCGCTCAGCTGGTTCAGCAGTTATCTAGATAACAGACAACAATGTATCAAAATTGGCGAACATATGAGCGACGGGATGCACATTGCTTTTGGTGTCCCTCAGGGAAGTATTCTAGCTCCTACCCTGTTTACACTCTATATGGATGACATATTTAGCCTCAACATCCCTAACTGTGAACTCATCTGTTACGCCGATGATACTGCGGCTGTATTTCACGGTGATGATTGGGTATCTGCAACTAAATGCGCCGAGGAAGGCTTAGCAATATTGTCCCACTGGCTTGATATAAATCTCCTTACTTTAAATATCAAGAAGTCAAACTTCGTTGCTTTCCATATAACATCTGCTACTAACACGGCCCTATCAAAGCTGACTGTACACAAAGACTGCTCCATTACATCTGGCCATGACACATCCGGGACAACATGTAACTGCAGCTCAATCGAGAGAGTCACATTTGCAAGGTATCTGGGTGTTGTAGTGGACGAAAACCTGTCCTTCTCTAAGCACATTACGTTCATCTCAAAACGAGTTCGCAAACTGTTGTATATTATGAAGTGCTTAAGAGCATCTGCTAAAGCACATGTCAAAATGCTAGTGTATAAATCGCTGTGTGAGTCACTGCTCCGGTACTGCATAGGAGTCTGGGGCGGTGCTGCTAAGTCACATATGGATGAGGTAGAACGCGCACAAAGAGCTGTCCTGAAAGTGATGCTGGGGAAACCTCGCCGCTACCCCACAGATAAATTATATGAAGAAGCATCAGTTTTAAGAGTTCGGCAGTTATTTATACTGCGTGCAATTAGTAAAATCCACCATCTCTCTAGCACTACCAAACCACGCAGACAAAACCGCAACAGTGATGTTCCATATCCAAAAGTGCACACATCATTCGCTGCCCGTCTACCTAAATATGCCCAAATATTTGCCTACAACTCTGTTTGCAAAGTACTAGAAATTAATAACACTACCTTTGCGGAATCTAAAAGTAAAATAATACAGTGGCTACTTTCGTTATCTTTTGATCAAACTGAAAAACTTGTAGTGTATACCGAGATAAAGAGAAGAGATATTTTCCACTTGACTTCCCAGTTCGAACAGGAAAGCGGGTTTAATGCCGGTCCCTTCTTATCGTGACAGAATGTGACAGAATTTGACAGTACTTTACACACACACACAACATACAGACACAACACACACACATACACACACACACACACAACACACACTCCCCACCTCTGCGAACCCTGACTCTCATGAGGACTTGTGTATCGCAGAGGATACACTGCTCACAAGTGACACCATGCATTAATAAACATGCTGCTCCATTGTCTCGTAACCGTTTCTAAATCACAAGATACTTTCCCCTTTGGCTCTTCACTCTTTATGTTATTTTATTGTGTGATCTTTAATAATGTTATAATATAATTGAATAATATTTAATATTTTTTTCTGTAATTGAATGTTTATTGTTATAATTCTGATTGAATCGATGTTATTATTGTAATTATTTAACTTAATTCTTAATATAATATTTTCATTTTAAGCTATATAATGCTTTTCGATTAATATACTTGGAGTAACAGGAAATAACCCATTCACTAAGTTTGATTTTATTTAAAATGTAAATGTCAAAATAAATGTAGGTATGGATTTAATATTCAATTCAAAATATGTATTCATTCAAATCAATTATTGAAATCTTACCCATATTATTATCCGAAATCTTAATCTAAAATAATGACTATCAAGTAACAATGGAAATGTGCAATTCTTAGATGACTGGCTCTGTTCTGCATTGTGAATCCTGCATGTTCCGCAAACATCAGTCACTACCTACTCACTGATATGATTGTTCTGCTTACCCGCTTTTATTACGGCAACTAGTGCCTATAAAAAAAATATATGTTTGTAAACAAGATTAAGATTTCATAGGTACTCACACCTCAGCGCCATTGGACATATTTTTCTTGGTATCTCCCGGGCGCCCAAGATACAGGCTTAGCCTAGTTTGGGGCCCACAGATATTATCTTATTATATATCACTGTTCTGCATGAAAATATGTATAGGTACCTAATGTTGTAAAAGTCAAATTTATTGTGTAATTTTGTATTTTATGCATGCGATTTTAGGATTAGGTAATATAAATGAATTATGTAATTGTTCTTTTGGTAATAAATGATTTATTATTATTATTATTATTATTTCCTCTTTATAATATTGGTATAGAAAATTTGGTCGAATAGTGAAAGAACGCTCGACTTATAATCGTGAGCCGTGGGTTCAAAACCAGTCCAGTATAAATGATTTCTTTGTAATTTTAGTACAAAGGTTTCACAGTGAATAAAAACATCGCAAGGCAACCATACGTCTGTGGATAAAACTCGACGTAGCGTGATGGATATGACCCAATGGCCCTTTGCGGGTAGGCCTACGTTCATCAGTAGACTGAAAAGGCTGGTACAGTAGGTATATTACTAAGTAAGTTCGTATAGACTGGGTGGCTAGCCATGGTATTAGAGTTTTAGGCCGCCTGAAGGCCTCTGACTAAGCTAAATAGTTAAAACAACCGGGACCCACAATTCTACGTGTCATTCAAGCCAAGGTAGTGCTCAGTTGGAAAATGCCACCCGCGGTCACTCATCCAAATACTGACCGTGCGGAACGTTGCTTAATTTCGGTGATCGCTGACAAACACCTAGTCAAACTACGCTGCAAGCGCTACAAAGTTATAATTATTATAAATCAAGTATAGTACTTAATTACACAGTATTATTTTAGTAAATTACTACTAGCACTGCGAAGACAAAAATAAAAGCCAATTTTTGGATGTTTTTACTTAAAATACTAAAACTATTTTTAGTAAACTAACAAAGCAACTAAAACTCAAAAATAAAATTGTTTCAGTTTGACATTTTCATGTTTCGAAGGGCTGAAACAGAAACACGGTTATTCAATTATGGCTTAAGCTTTATAAAGTTCACCATTTACCTAATCCCGATTTAGAAATAATCCAATATTTACTGAAATAAAATTCATATTTTATTTTCTAGTGGTTTTGATAGAGTTGCGGATTCTGTTTTGAATATAAAATGGAAATCACTAATATAGTAGATATTTTGTGGCGGTCTTCGAGCAAAATATCTATAGAGTCACAAACGTGCAAAAAGTGTCCGAGCCAAAACCCTGCCCGAGCTACGTAGTGGGGCAGGCTTTTTAGTTAGTCGTAAGGCGATTGCAAGCCGACTACAACGCCGCGCGATGCCAAAGTGCTCGGTTACAAGCACTAATTAGGTGACATAACGTCAAGATTCGAGAAAACGGGTCATTGTGAATTATTTAATGTACATATCTGTAGTAGGCTACTCGTCATTCTTATACACATACTCACCTACATAATTTTTATTTCACATATATTTATAATTCTTTTTTAAAACATAATATTTAAATAAATTAATAAAAACATTAAATATTATATCACAAAACGTAAGATATTTATATTAATATTATATTATTTACACATACAGACAGACATACTAAAACTTTCCAAATTCATTAAATATATCTATTTACGTAATTTTAAATTCATTCCGAACGATATTTATTTCATACTTTGTATGAGGATTCGGAATTATTCGAAACGCGCGATTGACTTTGCAAGCGGCCACAGCATGCCGCGTAGTTACTACGGAAGCCCGGCGCTAGAGCGGCTAGGTGCGAGCAAGCCGCGCCGACCTTCACGCGCCCTCTGCCGGCAGTCGAGAAACGTCCGCACTGTATTGCGCTTGCGCGCCGCCCGACTTACCTAAGTATATTTGTTTACCTACGAACTTTTATATCACTCAGCTACTCCTTCAATTATTTATAATTATTTGTATAGTATATGTATGGTGTGTTATGACTGTGCGGATTAAATACGTGATATTAGTATAGTGCTGTTGTTATTCGACAACGCAACCTACCGCCGACACCCCACATATCTACATATCTAAGACGGTATGTATGACGGCACTCGGACATTTTTTTACCACTTTCAGTTAGGAACTGTGGCTCTTAATATATTTGCTCGAAGGTGTCGGTACGCAAGGTACATGCATAGGCATAGTTTCGACCGCAATAAGCAGTCTTTGAATGGTGCCGTGGGGATGCGTCTCGCAAAGTACAGGCCGAATTAAAATTCTTGGCGTGAAGTTAGCTACAAGCTGCGCAAAACCCAACCTCGCGTAGCTGTTATGTGAGCTTCAGTTGCGGTGAGTGCTTAGGTCCACACGCTATATAGTACGCACACGACACTAAACTATCGTCTTAATATAAGAACTAGGTACGTGAGTGGTTTTCCGTTTATATTTAAACTAGCGACCCGCCCCGGCTTCGCACAGGTGTATCATACAAATATACATATGAAACCTTCCTCTTGAATCACTCTATCCTTTAAAAACTGCATTAAAATCCGTTGCGTAGTTTTAAAGATATAAGCATATATAGGGACAGACAGCGGGAAGCGACTTTATTTTCTACTATGTAGTGATAGTGATAAAAATGTATGCGTATGGAAAGGGCTATGCTCGGAGTCTCAGCAGAAATCTCGCATTTCAGACAAAAATGATGAGATCCGCAGAAGAACCTAAGCTACTGTCATAGCTCAGCGGATTTCCAAGTTAGAATGGGCAGGGCACGAAAGAATGATGACCGACAGTTTAAACATTTCTTGAGTGGAGACCACGTACAGACAAGTGTCCCGTAGATCGTCCACCTACAAGGTAGACAGATGGCAATCTGTATAAAAGCATGAAGAATTAGTTATATAACTATCTAATAGCCCAATTTTTAAGGCGTCATCGTAAAACGTAAAATAGTGTTCTCTCTATCAAATGCATATAGTGAAAAAGAAACAGGAATATTCTTAATTGCTATTATAATTTTATTACGATGGCGCCTTTTAAATTGAGCCCAATACCTAGCTAATATTCTTAACCGTTAATTGTAAAATTAAGTAAGTTCGTATAGGCCGGGTGGCTAGGCCTGGTTTCAGTTTTTAAACCTCTGAAATGGCTAAACAGTTAAAAAAAAAATTTAACGTGTCATCCGAGCGACGGTAGTACTCAGTTGTAAATGCCACCCGCGGTCACCCATCCGAAGACTAATTGAGCTGAACGTTGCTTAACTTCGATGATCGCTAACATAGTCAACCTACGCTATGAGCGCTACTGTAAAACAGCATAACATAATGAATAACATAATGATATAATGAACATAAAGAAAAGCCTAGATCTCAGGATATCTAGTTTGTGTTAACTTTTTGGAACAAGAAACGTTTTTTTTTATCGCGCTGAATGCATGTCATTTTCGGTCTATTTTATGGGCAGGTTGAAATATAACAGCTTACATCCTATAGCTGATATGATGATGACGATATTTTACTCTCTAGTGGTTTCAATGGAGTTGTAAATTATTTTCGAGGGGTGTTGTTTTGTAAGAAAATTATTCGGGTCGCGTGTCACCCACAATTCTTCGTGTGTTACCGCCCGCGTCACGTGGTGTGTCATCGCAAACGCAAGGAGGGTATTAAGTATTTAAATTCCTCGACGATGTTTGAAAGGGTAGATTTCGGGTAGAGATATTTTTTTATAAAAGTAATTACCGACTTCCAAAAAGGAGGAGGAATATGTTCGTCTGTATGTTTTTTTTGTGTTTGTTCATCGATATTTTCGCCAATTGTGGACTAATTTAAGGAATCTAAATAATACTACTACTAACTAATTTAAGGAAGTTAATTATGATTCTAATGTAATTATGACTATAAATTTACTCTCTGACCTTTTATTAAACAAACTTCTTAACCCAACCTAATTAGGCAAGCTTTTGATTAATACTTTGCTATGCTATTGTTTAATTATTTATTAATAATTCTGCTACAGTACGGTATTTAACAGAATTACTCGTATCACCATGCTAGAAGGTGATTAAACATCTGCATTTATCTTAGTAGAGAATATTCATTGGATAGGTACATTTTATGTCTTCTCAATGATATGCCATACGATAGGGAGCAATGAAAAAATCGTCACGTTTCCTGTATTCAAGCTACTCATAAAATGTTATCCAATACAGAGCCGGAAATAGTGGCAAGAAAAAGAAGAGGCATATACCTAACAGTGAGTTGGCATGGGCTGATGTAATAGAAACAATAGTTCGAAAATCGGCCAAGTGCGAGTCGGACTCGCGCGCGAAGGGTTCCGCACCGTATGGAAGCCCCCTTCATATACGAGTACTAAGCTATTTTTTATTTTAATTATTTATTTATGAAGGAAATATACAACTAAATATTTTGTGAATATTTCAAGCATTTTCCTGTTGCCGTCATTAATATCGAGCAAAAAAATCACGTTTCTTGTATGGGAGCCCCCCGTAAATATTTATTTAAATATTCTGTTAGCATTTCAAGCATCTACCTGTCACCGTTATTAATATAGAACGAAAAACGGCTAAAAAATCAGATTTCTTGTATGGGAGCCTCCCTTAAATATTAATATTTTTCTGTTTTTACAGGAGATACAAGTATTGTATCTTTATCATTAGATAAAATTTATTAAAGAATCTAACGGGTTTTTATACAAATATATTTTACACAGTAAAACTCCATTCGGCATCGCGAGTTAAAATTTATGTAATTTATTCGTCAATTATTAGTAAAATAATTTAACGAGGTAGAACATAAAGTTTGATATATTTATAAAAGAGGCATAAACTTAGATCGTTCCAATTAGACCTCCCGCCGGGCTTTAATCTGCAGCTCGGAAATCTTAGGCAGTTTAATAATCGGCCAAGTACGAGTCGGACTCGCGCACGGAGGGTTTCGTACTGTATAGGAGGCCCCCTTAAATATTTTTTTATTTTATTATTTATTGTGAAAGAAATATACAACTACATATTCTCGGAAAATTTCAAGCATCTGCCTGGTACCATTATTAAAATAAAGCGAAAAACGTCTAAAAATTCAGGTTTGTTGTATGGGAGCCCCCCTTAAATATTTATTTTATTTTGTTTTTAGTATTTGTTGTTATAGCGGCAACCGAAATACATCATCTGTGAAAATTTCAGCTGCCTAGCTATCATGGTTCATGAGATATAGCTCGGTGACAGACAGACGGACAGACGGACGGCTGAGTCTTAGTATTAGGGTCCCGTTTTTACCCTTTGGGTACGGAACCCTAAAAAGAAGACTATGTTCAAATGTGTTTATCCAACAGAACAAAATTAAATAAAAATGATGTGTTACGAGTAAAAAGTTTATCACACGGTGTGTGGCATCTAAAAATAGACACAGCAATCAAAAAAGTTAATTTTTCTACTACAGTAAAAAGTACAAAAGTTAACAAAGATCAAAGTAAACTTTAGTCTCTAAGTATAAAGGTAAATAAATATCCGGATAAGTGAGAAGAAAAATTTGGAAAGTGTAAAAGAAAACTCGAGCAAGTGTAAAGTAAGATGAGTTATTCTACACGTCCCAGTCTCGCTGGAAAGTTATAACGAACCAAGGCGGGATTATCCGACAACTTGTTTGACAACTTGTTTGTCAAGTTGTCTGTTAAATTATTATCTGTCACCGGGTGACGAGTTTCCGGTGAATACAGAGGGGGTTAGTATAAGATTACACTTAAACGGAAACTACAGTAGTTTCCGTATGGCTCCATACTTTTTGCACAGTTTTGACTGCCATCTCTCTGCCTCTCCATACTGTTTTGACTGTCTCGGTGGCTCAGTGGTTAGTGACCCTAACTACTGGGTTAAAGAGGCGTGGGTTCGATCCCCACCCAGGTCAAGTATTTATGTGATGAACATAGATGTTTGCTCTGTGTCTGGGTGTTATTAGTCACTACCTATATAAGTATGTATTTAAAAATATATATAAGTAGTATCACAAGCTTTGCTTAGTGTGGGGTCAGAGGCTGTGTGTAAGATGTCTCCAAATATTTATTTATTTTTGTACAGCGCCACTGGCCTAAACGAGGTAATACTCGTAGCAAACAACAACTAAACATAAAAAATGGTTTGTCTTTTAAGTCGATTTACGGACCACAGTTTTACAAGATAACGTCATAAGAAAATACTGCTGAATAAACAAATGAAACAAGCCGAACGCTTATTAGGGCGATTGTGCTTCTTTATTTATAGCTTGTTCCGCGATCTCGCTGCACGTGCGGCTTACGAGGAACGTGACAGTTTTTTCGAGCGTCCAGCCGGCGTTTATCGATTTATAAAATGTTATAACATCAAAATTAAAAAATGCGCCCTTAAAATCTTTCAAAGATAATATATAGTAAAACGAGGTAATCCGCCAACCTCTTTATCAATTTGTTTGTCACAGGATGAGTCCACTCAATGGCTTGACTGCGTACTGACTACGTTATTTATGGACCTCAGGACGCTACTCTTATTCACTATTGCCCCAAATTTAAGCCATCAACGCCTGATCTATTATTAACTAAAAATATGCACAACTTAGATAAGATAGTCACAGTTAAAGCTCTTACATCAAATCATTTACCTGTATTTGCTAATTTTAAAGTATCTGTTCCACGCAAGCCTATAACTACATTTAATTACTCTAAGACAGATTGGGTTCAATATCGCCATACCATGAATAGTCGCATTTGCCTCTCTACCAACACCTATAAAACTGTTGATGAAATTGACACTGTTATCTCTAAATTTCAAGATGACATCATAGATTGTAGAAATATATGTGTTCCCAAGACATCACTCAAACCCTGGGACAAGGCACTACCGCGACGCATAAAAAGGATGATACAGCTAAAAAATCGTCTCCGTCGCTATGCTGCTTCAGAACCAGTTCTCTTAATACGTAAGCAGCTAATTCAAAGAGTTCACAAACTACAATCAGATATCACGTCTGCTATGAAATCCCACAACGACAGGAAATGGGACTCCAAACTCAAAAAAGTAGATAACCCTGGCACTGACTTATGGCGTGTGGTCAAACAGCTTCGTTCTGATTCTTCTCCTTCCATTCCTGCACTTAAAACTTGCGATGGCACACTTACGACTACTGAACAAGAGCAATGCGATGCTCTCGCCAATGCTTTCTTGGGAAACATGCTTCTGACACACCACTGGAATAGTGACGAACAAAAAGCTGTCGCCTGCTCGATGAAAGTTTTAGATGATTTTAACGATGAGAATGACGTTATAATAACGGTGCGTCCCACCGAAGTGAAAAAGATTATCAGTAGGTTAAAAAATCGTAAGGCTCCAGGGTCAGACCATATAACAAACTTGCTTGTGAAAAATCTACCTCGAAAAGGCATTGTCTTGCTAACAAAAATATTCAACTCATGTTTGACATTAGACTACTTCCCATTAATTTGGAAAAAAGCTAAAATAATCCCTATACATAAATCCGGAAAAGACACGTCAGATCCAAAGTCATATCGCCCTATTAGTTTACTACCATGCCTGGGCAAAGTATTTGAAAAGATCATCTCCACTCGCTTGTTAAAATACACTAATAGTAAACTAATCAATGAGCAATTCGGCTTTCGAGCAGGACATTCCACCACCCAGCAGTTAGCTAGAGTTTCTGAAATTGTGATGCATAACTTAAACCTAAAAAGGTCAACTGGAATGTTCTTGCTCGATATAGAAAAAGCTTTTGACACAGTGTGGCATGATGCGTTACTCCATAAAATGATTAAGTCAGGAGTACCGCTAAAATTGGTAAGGATGAAGAGATCTTACCTCACTAACCGTCCTTTTCAAGTATGTATCAATGATTCGTCCTCTTCTCCTAAAATCATGCCCGCTGGTGTACCTCAGGGTTCCATTCTAGGCCCACAGTCTTTCTTGGATTACGTTAATGATATACCTGTGCAACCACGCACAAATATAGCGTGTTTTGCGGATGATACAGCGTCATTTACGTCTTCCGACGATATCGATCTGATAATTGGCAGACTTCAGCTATCCATCGAACTATTATCTTCATACTTTTTAAAATGGAAACTTAAAATCAACTCCTCTAAAACAGAAGCTATACTCTTCAGTAGACAACGTTCTCTACCTTCTCGTAATTTGACTATAGAAGGGTATCAAATTCCTTGGAGCCGCTCTGTGAAGTATCTTGGCCTTGTCCTTGATAATAAGTTAAATTGGTCGGAAAACTCAGACAAATTACGACTAAAAGGTACTAAAGCCATCAATGCGTTAAGTCCAATTCTGAACAGAAAATCCTGCCTGAGTAGTAAAACTAAGTTAAAAATTTATTGCACCTTAATTCGGCCCTGTATAACGTACGCTTGTCCAGTCTGGAGCAACACTTGTCCTACTAATATCAACAAACTACAAGTTATCCAGAACAAGGCGGTGAAATATTCCTTTGATACACCCCTGTATACAAATCTTCGTAAGTTACACACATACATAGGTTTACCTAGTATATCCGAATATATTTACAAGTTGTCAAAAAGCTTTTACTTATATAAAAATCCTACAAATAAAAATGAATTAATTCAAAATATCTGCAAATCTCGCAAACTTGACTTAAGATACATCGATAAATACAACCGATACAAACTGCCCCATCACTGGTTTCTCGACTGCGATGAATAGGTACAGTATGTCGCGCAGGCGCGTGCCTCCGCCGGCCGCTGCCGTGCGCGCCACTATCGCCCGTATTATCCTAGGACAGGGGTCACCAATTACTTTCATTAGGGGTCCGTTTTCCAAAAAAACCGACCGTCGCGGTCCGTAAGGTAATAATATAAACTGTACTATTTAATTAATAGGTATGTGTAGATACGACATCAATGGTCAAATAAAACGAATAGGTCCAGTTACATTACTTGATTAAAAAAATAACAAATGTTTTGAATAAATTAAAATAAGTATCTACCAAGGGTTTTTAAAATATAAATGAGAAATATGACATTTTCTGTCTTGGACTATCCGTCCGAAGTTTGGAGTAAAGTTTGTGCAGGTTATCTTGCAGATATCCATCGGCGAGTCGGATCTATTCCGGAATTTATGTTTATTGACGTTCATATTAGAAAATACTGTTTCACAAACATATGTTGACAAAATGAGAATTTTCAAGGCTAGTTTTTTCAATTCTGGGTATTTATTAGCACAAACTATTTTTATCCAAAACACTTGACAAGAAACTTCATGTTATTGGTGTTTTAAAACTGTACCGTAACTGTTTTCTTGGAAATCAATCATTTTAATCTGGAGAGCAGCTTTATTACCCCCAAAAATATTTGCAGCTTATCATTACTCCATTCATCACCATGATTCAGAGAGTAAAATTTTACTGAGGATGTCGACGACATTCTCAATTTTCTTAAAATCTGTGAATTTTGTTTTCAATTTCCAATTTAAGATCCTCAATAATCGTCTTTATCCTCATCCGAATTACTATTATCACTTATATTATATTTTGTATTGATAACACAAGGTCCGCATGAAATAGCTCCGCGGTCCGGATCCGGACCGCGGTCCGCCATTTGGTGACCCCTGTCCTAGGATATGCGGAGCGGAGTGGCGCGCGCGACGAGGCGCGGGCGGCGCGCGCTTGCGCCTCACTCTCGATATACTTGGCTCGCTTACCGCTCTGGTTATTTGCTACTGTTGATGCGCTAACCGCTGCTTATCCTAAGTGCTTACCCTCATTTAATTATTATTTTCTAATATAGTTTTGTTAAAAAATTCTGTTGTAAATGCAATTCTGGCTCTAAAGGTTGCATAAATTAAGTAAGTACATAAGATGTTACAAAAATTCGCCACATTCATTGTCAATAAGTTTTGTTCAGTTACCTGCTATTAGTTTATATAAGTTAATTATTTTAGCTTGCAAACGTATTTATTTATTGTTATTTCTTGTCACCTCTAGGATCTAATGTACACTAGAGATGTACATAATTTGTTAATGTCTTGAAATTAAATAAAGATCTTTTAAAACAACAAAACAACTCAATGGCTTGAAACTTGGTTAAACGATGATGGATTGTGAGGCCGATGTCGGGTGACATTATGGCGAAATTAATTGTTTTAGTTAAGTCACGATTAAATATAATTTATTGCTTGCCAATAAGTTCGTATACGCCGGGTAGCTAGTCCTGGTGTCAAAGTTTTGAAGCCACCTGAAATCCTCTGATGTAGCCAAATAATTGGTAGAATAAATTTGACCTTATAATGGTCCCTTCATGGTGACTGTACAGTAATAAAATAACGGGTTGCACTCCGCGAGTGCCGGCAGAAGTAAAAATTTGCTCCCTCCGTCTTACGAATTTTCGTTCAGGTCATGTGTCCTGACGCGAGTTTAATATTTTTTACCCATCCCAAAAAGTGTACAAAGCCGCTACAGAAGTTTTCACTTTAAAAAAATCGTGTAATCCAAACTAAGGTAAAAAAATGCTCTCTGTTGAAAATGCTAGTCGCGGTCACCCATCTGCAGACTGACCGTGGCGAACGTTGCCTTTGGTGATCGCTGAGAAAATGGTTCTGCAATTTTCTATGTAAAATCTTTTCACATATTCCACTATTAACGCCATTCGTTGTACAACATCAATGTGTTTTTTATTTTCCCTGAAAAATGTGTTAACATAACATACTCATAATAGACCGCAACAGATTACTTATGTCTTGTTTATAATTTATTTTTTAGTATCAATTTATATTTTGTCATGACTTAATCAACAAGAAATTCCCGATAGGCTTATGATTTTTTTAGCACCGCACTACCAGACGTAGGAGCCGTGGGGTAACGACAGAGTAGAATAGTGCCCCCCTCTAGAACCGGGTGTCATAAGAGTCGACTGTGGTGTCTGTGGTACAGCGGAAACAATCAATGGCAGTATAAACATTCGAATAAAACGTAGCTAAAATAGCCCAGGACAGGGATGGGCAGCAGCATCCCTGTCGCGAAGCCACGTTTCTGCGTTTCACCCCCTCCACACTTCGCTCAGCGCTAGACTCATATGCTGCGACTTGTACATAGTCTCTACTCAAGAACTTGGTATTTATTGCACGATTTGTCGATCATTTCCGAAATTTTGGTAAATGCTGATCCTATCGTTAAAATATCGTCTATACACCACACAATGCACACCTGATTTTCTCCCAAGAATCCATTATCGCGTTGGATTACATGCTCGCCAATATTACAGTATACAGAATACAGGGTTATAAAAAACTGGTGTACTAAGCCGAAAGGAGGTGATTCAGACCATTGTTATGAACAATTTTTACTATGGGACTAACTCGGTGTTCATGAAATGAAAATAAGTTTATAAATTTTTATATCAAGATCTCGGAAAAATTGCATTTTCAGGAAACAACTGATTTTTTCTCGAATTTCGGGTTGGACCCGTAGTAAAATATGTAAATATTGATGGTCTGAATAAACGTCTTTCGGATTAGTACGGAGAAAGCAGATAACCTTGTAAACAGTACGCAAGCAAAAAAAATATTAAAACATTGATATGTTAATTATAATCTCTTAAAAAATAACCACGTATCGGCAAGCTCAGCGTAAGACGTCCTCTCATAAATAGAACGGATGACCCCATTAAGTCCACGGGATTTCGCTAGAGCGGTTGCTTCCGACTGGTCTTATTCTAGATGGAAAACGGAGGACTCTGTCCTGCAGACGTCCTACGGCTAAAACGACGACAACGACCGTGTAATATTTCCATAGAATAAGAACAAAGTACTAGAAACAGTACTAAAATAGCAAGAGATATACATCATTTTGTCCCATTTTAAATATAAAATTTAAAAGGCGTTAGAAAAAGATGCACATACACCCGAAGTAGTAAGGTAAAATGGTCAGAGATTTGTACCTTCTTACTGCAACTAGAGGGTTCAAATTTCCGAATAAACAAATGACTAAATCTAACTAATTTTAAACATTTTGACATTCCGACTGGTGATTTTGACGTATGCGACAGACTTTGTGTTTTTTTTTGTTCCACTCACTCTCACGTATCCTGTGTAACCAGACATGAATAAGACAGCTGTAACGTAGTTTTTATTTGAGTAATATTTAGCATTACTTCTATTAATTTTTTTTGTAATTCTTCTGAGAATATTTCTCTTAGAGCTCTGCTCGTACTCGAAAAGTTTAGTCGATTTATTTTGACGGAAGTTAAAATAAGTCGATTTTTAAATTGCGTAAGATTTACGAGCTGAAGATTATAGCCCGCCGGGAGGTCTAATTAGGGACGATCTAAGTTTATGCATCAAGTTTTATGAGGATATCAAATTTTTATGTTCTACCTCGTTAAAAATATTTTACTTATAATTAACGAATAAATTTAATTACCTACATTTTGACTCGCGATGCAGAAAGATGTTTTACTGTGTGAAATATGTATAAAAACGTTAGGTTTCTTTGACAACATGTTAACGAGGCCCCTATACAGCTGATCACCATTACATGTAACCATTTTATTATTTAAATTGATTTTTTATTTTATTATTTTTAATGTAGTATGTGTAAGATTTTAAATTTAGTTTTTATGTGTGACTTATTCTATATTGTTTATTAACGAAGCCCCTTTACAGTGGATTTATAATTTTGATTTTTGATTTTAATTTTAGTCATTACTTTAAAATTGACTTTATTGCCTAGGTATGACCTTACAACACATTATATTATCGACTATTCTATGTACGGTAGAATACCTGTGGGTAGACCATAATATCTTTCATACCTACATTCAGAATATTGTCGCTTTCTGACTGAGACATGAGATTGGTTTTGGAACATAGTTTTTATTCAATTTTTATTTATTGAACAATTATTATTTAGTTATTGAATTTCTTTATTTAATCATTTATTTAGGCTGTGATCTTTTTGTTGGACGAGTCCATTAATAGGAACATTGATGAGCACATTATTTTACTTACTTAATTGTTTTCATTGTACTATTATGATAATAAATGATTTCATTTCGTTATTATAATGTTAAAGATACAATACTTGTTTCTCTATACAAGAAGTTTTTCCAAATTAATTAAAGTAATCGTGTTCAATAAAAAAAATTGTTCATGTCCTTTCGTAGTAGGTATGTATTTAAGATTTTCAAATATAAACATCCAATTGAAATTCACAGAGTGATTAACAGAAATAGATTAGCAGACAATTTTCGTAAGTTTAGGTATTGCGAAAACCATCGCATAAATGTTGGAAACTAAAATAGTTATATTGACCCTAATATTCAACATGATAAGAAAATAGTCGCTCTAAAATAATGTACTGTATAGAAGATAGCACTTTACTGTCGATAGTAATAAACGAAAAATAGTTAAAGCTATAAACTTTTCCACAGTTTTCCAAATTAATCACGCCTAAAACAAGGCCAACTGCAAAGTAAAACTTATTACTCTGAAAACTCAACAGAATTCTGTAAGATCTTCATAATAATACCTAAACTCTAATATAAAAGAGTTATTACACTTTTTGTTTGAGACTTCGTACGGCGTAGAGGTGCGAGTACTACGGCGTAGACGGCAGTTGATGTCGGAGCGCTACGGAGGGCGCTCGCTGTGCTACGCTTTCGCGCTACGAGAATATACTTTCGGAGTTTTGAAAAATAAACTTTTCACTAGTTTCTACTATTCGTTCTGGTAAAAAAATACAAAGAGTGGAGAAACATATTGTAGATAAATTAAACTGTTTTTTGGTTACATTTTGTTTTCCAAAATAAAATATTTTGGAATAAAACTGAAGTGACATTTAAGTTATACTGAACTCAATACCTTTATAATGTGATCCGACGCAATGTTTTCTACAAGAGAATAAAATTAAGGTAAGTTTTGAAATTATAAATAATTATTTCATTTAATTGTTTCATGCCTTACGTTATTCAAGACATCGTTAAATGTTTTCTTAATTAAATAGCTAAATTAATTAAATATTAATTAGCTGTCTTGATTGTTGATTTCAGTAAGGACGTTTTTTCAAAGAAGTTAGTTTTTATTTTGAATTTAAATCTTAGTGTGTTTTTGTACGTATAAATCGTATATTTTTGTAATGAAGTGCCTAAAATTTATCTATAAATAATACAATTAACAAAGTAAAGTACAATTAAATAGTTAGTATTTTATTGCTCATCTAAGTACTTTACATAGTCTTGGTAATGTATTTTGTATTTATTTTAGTTAAATGTTATTAAATATGGGTACAATAAAATAATTATACATATTACAGTGCAACATAGAGAATTTAAAGGCAACCCAATGAATTTTTTTGTTAGCATTATTATAATAATTATCGGTTAATTCGGTAGCACTGATACACTAATTTCTGACTCGTTTAGTTGCATGAGTGAATTTAACTCGCAAATATGACATTTTATTTTCGAACTCTTAGAAATGAGACATTTTTCAACTACGATGTAGATAGGGTGTAGATTTATTTGTTATTGAACTTATATTTTTTATACTTTTATTTGAAAGTATACTTTTACTTGATGCTTTACTTTTATGCAACATTTTCTTTTAATGTATAATGACAAAGTGTGTGGCCATGTGTGTGGGGAATGTTATACTAACTTGTCAAACCGTGTATGAATGAATATGTAATGTAGTTTTTTTAAGACCAATGAATTAGTAGTCAAGGGCCACATAAATAATTTTACTATTTTTGCGAAAATGATTTGATTTGAAAAGTTATAGAAATTGAAATTTGAAGTTAAAAGTTACTAGAAATCAAGTCTTTATATGTATCATGTTGTAATTATTTTATAATACAATTTTTTTTAATATGTATTGTTAAATAAATAAATTCATGATGATATCTATTGGATTACCTTAGATTGTCAATTGTTATGGCATATAAAAAGTAGGCTGCGACAAGCATAGTGTAGAACGTCAACTCACATTGTCTAATTTATGTAAAAGCAAAGTTTTACATACATAGTCTCTGAAAATGACATTGACATACCCACCCCTAACTTTATAACGAAACTAATAGGGTCCAGGCCGACATGCCCAAGTGTCCATTATAAGTTTATGCAAACTAACAGTATCAAGTATTCTATTACTAAAACAATTTTGAGTTTGTGCGGGTCGTACGTATTATGAGCGTAATAAGGTTGACGTTCGCGTTATGAGGTTAATTTTTAGAATAAAAAAGTTTTAAGTTAAAGTAATTTATGTCATATTTTTTGGTTTGTAATGAAGATTGGATTTGGGACAGCAATTAGATTAAAAAAATGTGTTAATATTAAAATTATTCCTATTATGTTTATATAAGCCGTGTGCATCGACTTGGTATTTTTTTCTGTGTGAATAGCCTTAGTGTTATCTTTAAGATAGGTATTTGAAAGGCATATGAAGACGACAAATAATTGGGACCCAAGATGTAACATGTTATCCGAGCCACAGTAGCGTTCAGTTTCAAATACAGAAAAATGCCACCCGTGGGCATCCATCCGTCTCCTGACTGTGCCGACTGATGTGTAATTTTAGTGACACCAATAGGGGGAGAGACGTGTAAGAACAACCTTCACCTATCTGACAACCAGATGATACTTTTATGAAATGTTATTTCCATACAAATAGGCCTAAGATGACTTGCCAATCAAATAGTGTTCATATTTAATTCGATTTTTTCCTGGAAATGTTTTTTTACTTACACTCTTTTGATAGCAGGTATTGTTTATTCTATCTAATAGTTTTTAATGTAGAAAATATACCTTGGTAGGTTTTCTTACTTAGTTTTGTTCATACTACCTTGCAAGCAACTATGTACAAAGATGTCAATATAAATAAGAAACCGATTTTATAACCGATAAAAATTTGTAAATAATATTTGATTTCAGAAAGATAATTTGATTAGAAAATTAATTAAACAGGCTTGCCTTTAAAATCGTTCCTGACATATATACAATAAAAATAGCCATGAACACTTTTCGATAGGCAAGCTAATAGGCGTGTTCATAAATAAATAATAATTTATAAAAAAATATGTCTCATCTGGTTATCACGTGGGTGAAGGTCTCTTCAGCGGCTCTTAGGCCACAAAGAACATCCAGTCATGCAACGATATAGGTACGTCAAGAAATTATCTTACGATACTAAATATGAAATAAAGTAAAACCACTCTATTTCAATTTCAGTCTACCTTTTAGATTTTATGTTTGTTTTTGTTTTGATGAGGTTGTATGTTACATATTTTCTCTAAGAGACTACAACTTAAAAAATTCATATAATTCCAACATATGGTCAGTAATACTATTTAAATAAATAAAATACAAGCTCAGTCAAAAGTCTATTTATCTACCAATCACTTTTCTTTTTTCTATACCTAACTAAGAAAAGGTAAAACCTTAAACTTTCCGACGGATACTCTCTCATGCTTTCAGTTATAATTAACTAAGAGTAGCGAAGGGTTAACTTTTAACGTTGGGTTAATTCAGGGCTGGCCTTTAAGAGCAAGAAAACAATTCTCAACCTCACTGGCCACACCTATAATGATTTTATTTATTCATGAATAAATACAATCAAATATGTATAGCCAAACACTTAAACAGTTTAAGAACTAAAAGTGAAAACTAATTGTTGGTGTTGTATATCTTTTTTTTATTGTATCAAATTTTACTAAATATTATTTTTAGCATAATAAACATTTCAGACAGCTTCAGATGACTTATAAACCACTAATACTATGATTAGCTACCTGGCTTATACGGAGTTGCCTATTTACTTATAAAAGTAAGATCGTGTAGTCAGTCAGGTGTCAGAGATTTTAGGCCGCCTGAGGGCCTAAAAACTCTTTACTCTTTGCCTTTTTACTCCTACTACTTTACTACTATAACTCCCTTAATTTCTTCTAATCTAGGATAGAAGAAAAAGAGTTAAACTATAAAAATCACACGCGACATAATATTTAGCTTGATATGAACTCTTACTTGGGTCACATAATCTATAAAAAACATCCCAGTCTATGTGTCCCCCAATGAGAGCGTAATGTATCATGCGCTCTTATAACGTTATCAGTTAACACGTTATGTAGGCCTTTCAGAGTTACGAGTATTGCATCGACAAACTCGTAATTTGAGTTAACGGGGGATAACGGGGTAGCGACGGTAACGAGGCAACGGTGGGTAACGGTGCGGCCGTTAATTAACGGGGCTACGTACGGGGTTATCGTTATCGTAATGACGTTATCGTTTATGATACAATAAGATAAAAGTTATGGGTCAATGCTTTTAGATATTTGTTTTTGATTGCATCCATTGGCATAAATGAATATTAAACAAAATAATTAATGCAATCGCACACATGGTGTTTATTTATCTATAATATCATTTCATACCTATATACATAATTATATGATTTTGTTGATACTAGGTGAGTTCTAGGTCAGAAGTACGTGGAATGTTACTTTCTGCTATATTTTTTCCGCCACATTTTTGGCGGTACGAAAATGTGACAGAATTTATTTTGGCACCCTGAATTTCTTTAAAAAAACAACGTGGGTGTCTCCAAATATAAAATAAATCATTCAAGGCAGACTTTGTTCCGCTATAAGCCGCATCACTTCCTAAGTATTACCTATTAGCCTTCTATAGGGCTTCTGACAAAATGATCTGCGACGTAAGCTTATCAAAAAATGTACTATGTTTTTAAAAAATTTCTCTCTTTCAGTAGCCTGAAAACTGAACCTTAAATAGACTAAGTAGAACAGTAAAGATTCTTATGTTTATCAAACAATGACTAGTATAATATAATAATTGTTTTATTTCAAATAATAATATCGACTTATTTTTTTTGCGATAAAAACTTAACAATTGGCTTTAGTACAATTGTATTGAAATTTAAAACCACAATATTGCAATTAATTATAGGCAAAGTGTCTATAATTAAACAATTTTTACTTATTGAGATAAATAATAATGTTATAATCTATTGATGTTATGTGCTTCCACAATACTGCAACTGCATTCTGCAATGTATGAATCGTAGTCACTTTTACAGACATAAAGATTCCTATTGCAAAACCTAACACTTTTGATAGTATTTGGTGACTTTCAAGAGACTAAAACAAAATCAGTCAGGCCCCAGCAATTATTTTTAGAAAACAGCAACCAGTACCTCTTCAAGTCCATTATCGTGCCAATTTACGACCTAGGGTTTAGCAATAAACTAGATCAGGGATTTCTTGCAAAGAACACATAAAATATCCGCGATAAAGTGACCCGCGTTGTTTTTATTATAATGCCCATGAATAGGGGTACCAGATGAAAAGTTCAAAAGTCCGGACAAAGTCTGATTTCTAACAAAAAATGTTTCTTTGTAATGTAAAAACTTTCTTTTATTTATGTCATTTGTAACTGGAAAATCATTACTAAAATTATGGAAAATAATATCATAAAATTATTTCTTTGATAATAAACTCTCTTTCGCTTTGTTTTGAAAAAAACATCGCACTAACAATTTTATTTTAAACACAAAAATTACAACCTTAGCAATAAATTAGAATGGTTTGATTTCAGTATACCACAGGAAAAAAAATATGACGATAAAACTTTTTTTTTAGATTTTAATATTTTATGCCTTATTGTGTTTGTTTTCTGTTAAATTTAATAAAACTAAAACATTTTTTTTTTCATTATCGTCTATTTTTTACTTAGACTAGACTTAACTGGGAGCCCCTGGAATCCACTGGATCCTGAGATGAAGCCCAAAAAGCCATTTGATAGATCTGACTCTGGGATTATTCCTTGAATATGGTAACCCTCTCGTGTAGGGTTGCTTTACGCTCTCTATAAAACAGGGCTGTTGTTCTGGAACCATTGACATTACCTTGGAGAAGGGAAACCGATATTTTGTCCGGGTCATAATGACGTATCGTTTTACCAATGCTTATTGGATTTTTGATTGCGTCTCTTTTGTTACGAGGTCAAGGGATAAACGATGCGACCGCTCTGGGTCGAATTGACTTTCTATTGCTATTTGAATTATGGAAGTGACTCCCAAAATAAACGAAATGTGACTGTGCTGTACTGAGTAACGATGACATGTCCATTCGTTGCAACCATAAGACTTAAGCTGCTGGACATTGACCTCAACTATAGATTTTCAATAAGATCGTTTGAAAACGACTTGCATCTGCGGTCTTAGCAAAGTCGTCAGCTCATCTTGTGAGTGGACATGAAAGGCTGCGCTTGCTGGTACGTCGTCTCCGTTAGATAAATTTTCGAGTTTCAAATTCATCGGTCTTCAGTCCTCCGTGATATGTGCCCCCTATTATTTTGTAATGCTACGTTGTTTCTTTGATTATTACGAATCGATGTATTACTATGTGCTCCTATTTTTATACTACTTTTTTGTTCTACACATGTTTTACGTATGTTAAAAAATATATTGTAACAAAAACACGATAAACGACTTTATAAAACTAAGAGCAACTCAAACAACGACTAGTTAAGTCTATGCCTACTAAACTTTAAAGGTCTTAGTTTTCCAGACTTCAGAAAGGTAGTGTTAAAATATAGGAAGACGTAATTGGTGCTCTCAAGACAAAGATAAATGAGAGGCGCGGGTACGTGACCCACAAGTTTTACCCTCGAAACGACCCAGGCTAATATTTGTGTGGTTTTAGTTCTAATTAGTACATCATGTAATATTACGGTCCTTTTGTTAATAAGCTTGTAGCATAATAGGGCTGGTACGTGGTAAATGCTACGTGTGCTACGCCAATAAATGCTATGCGTGCTACGTAGCTACGAAAATAATTGATTTATGATTTCATCACAAAATTTAGGAGTTGATAATTTGGAGAAATTTGAAATTGCTAAATATTTACGTAAAGCAATCATAATTATTTACGAGTATTTGGAACTCATAACATAAACAGCAGAGTCTAATCACAAATTATATATACACACGGTCGTGGGACTTTAAGTTCTGAGAATGTCTATGTTACTCGTTTATCAAACAAATCAAAAATTATATTTTGCATTTTCAATAATAGTTGGTAATGATAAACTGTTTTTTTCTATTTATAAAAGTAAATCAACATCTGTCTTGTTGTAAAATCCGTAGGCGTTTAGAAATACTTAGGCCACTTTCTTTTTACAGTCAAATTAATAAAGTAAAAGTAAGTAAGTTCGTATAGGCCGGGTGGCTAGCCTTGGTGTCAGAGTTTTTAGGCCGCCTGAAGGCCTCTGACATGGCTAAACGGTTGAAACAACCGGGGCCTACAATTTAACGTGTCATCCGA
This sequence comes from Hypomecis atomaria, assembly GCA_964007245.1. NCBI lineage: Eukaryota > Metazoa > Arthropoda > Insecta > Lepidoptera > Geometridae > Hypomecis > Hypomecis atomaria. Next base: position 17,134,532 of record OZ023291.1, read on the forward strand.
GCCACGGTAGCGCTCAGTTGGAAAATGCCACCCGCAGTCACTCATCCAAGTACTGACCGTGCGGAACGTTGCTTAATTTCGGTGATCGCTGACAATCACCTAGTCAAACTACGCTACGAGCGCTACAATTAATTAACTATAACAAAAACACTAAGATAATGGATTTCCTTAAAATAAATAGTCTTAATTTCTAATAGCTTTCCGGTTATCTGAGACAAAAAGGGCTTTTTAACGATTCTCGCGCCATAAATTACTTTGATCTCGTATCTAACTCAAGAACTTACTTTTTAATTTCCCCGAACCCTTTTCCGGTTTTCATTTAAATCTTCAAACCAAATTAAGTCCGTTATACAATCTCGAAATTCGCACTAAAGGCACACAGCAACATTAGCACACAGGATCAGTTAGATAAATATACTATACACAACTTTTACTCACTTCATTACAAAAATAAGTAAATGATTAATTTTGCAAAAAATGGCAAAACCGACTTAACTGTGTACAGAATTTGAATAGTTCGCACGGATCGATGTAGTTATTTTCACATTATTGTTGATGTATCAAAAATGGTTTGTCCAATTTTCATAAAATTTAAACGGGTCTACCAAACATAAAAAGAATTATCGAAATCGGACTACTCTGTAAAAAGTAATGCGTTGCCGTACAAAAAAATATTTACGCGTCGAATTGATAACCACCTCCGTTCTTTAGTCGGTTATAAAATCCTTATTGTGCGTTTTAAGGTACAACTAACGCCACCTAGATTCACTTATGAGTAAACAATCGATGCCCTGCTTCGCGCTAAAGTTACTAACTAAACGTTCGATTACAAGATTTGTACGGAACCCCCGCGGGGCGAGCTTAACTCGCACGTGTCCGGTTTTTTTTAATCGGTTCACAATTGAAGGACATTTCACTTTACATACACGAAAAACAAATAGACGGACGTAGATCCTCCTCTTTTTTGGAATCGGTTAATAAAAGAATGAAGAAATTCGTAGGAAAAGTTGAATGAATATTAAGATGAATATAATTCTCTTTCCTTTGTTGCCAAGAACAGAGAAATGTGAAAGTATCGAACAAGTTGATTGATGAAGTATCTGCTCGAAAGTTACTTTGGAAATATTCTAAAAATACGTTCCTATAATTATGTGGGACTGCAAAGCTCTGAAAAAGTTTTAGGTTGCTCTCGTGTGCTTTGTAAAATCAAATGTAAAAGAACAGTTGTTCATGTAGGGTCGGATTCTTGCGATGACGCTAAGGTTGTCAATTTTTAACCGACTTCCAAAAAGGAGGAGGTACTATGTTCGTGTGTATGTCTTTTTTTGTGTATATTCATTGATAATTTCGCCAATTGCGAACCGAATCTAAAAATATTTTTTTGAGTTTGAATGAATTTGAAGAGGTAGGCAGGTTGCCTGAGGTGGTCCCATTTAAATTTTAAAGAAATTGGCTGAAACTTTTAAAAAAAAATCAACAATAATGTAAACAATTAGAGCGAAATATTCGAATTTTGTACACGATGGAAGGCGGTTTTACCATTTTTTGCGAAACATAATTGTATTTTTAACTTCTAGTAGCAGATTAGATTATTATTATCATTTTTAACATCACGGGCTAGGCAGGCCTTTTTGGGGCAACTTTAAGAGGCCCTCTTTAAATAACATTGATTGACTATGTGGTAGGGTTGATAGTACAAAAATAAGTTGTATAAAGTAAACTATTGTGATTAGACTTAGCAAAATTATAGGCCATAGTGATGAACTACTGAATGTTGTACATAATTGGTCTATGGAATGAGCAACGGCAACCGCTATTATTGCTTCAATACAAATGTCGTGGTGGGTGGTTATTTGCCGTTTTGGGACCGGGGATAAAGTGAGAGCTTCCCCAGGTCCGTTTTCCTGCCAATTGCGATCCAAGAGGTGGTTTGCAAAGAAACTCGGAGGTCCGGATAAAAACCTGCGGAATTCCAACTTAGATGGGTACCTTTTACAATGGTGTGCTAGGTATTTATATTTCTATAATTAGTCAAATTATAATGAAATAGTGAACCCGTCTACTAAATAGACCCCCCATATTAGCTGCTGTGCATTGGTGCCGGAGGAGCAACATTGGTGTGGAGCGGCTTAGGGTGTCGAGAGGTGTGCTGCTCTTTCACTCGACGCTACTCGCGGTGTTATGCCTTTTAAATCTTCCACCCTATAGCTAAGGTTCTTACCTCTTGCGGTTTCCACTCTCCGACGGCCAGTTAAGGCAAGTCGAGAGTCAGGGATCTCATTTAGCCCCAGGGAATCAGGGTTCGCGGTGTCGCCACTCACCAACGGCTCGCCACAAAGCCGCCCCTGCGATGTAACATTATTATTATAAAGGGCGGTAATGTACAATTTAATATAGGTATTATGCAACACACGTGAGCTAAGCGAAACTAGAGAGAGAGAGAGAGAAAAAGGCCACAAAATAAGACTGAAACTGTATTCAGTCTGATTCTATAACCTTACACAATTGATGAGTTATTCCATGTTTCCTGAGTTTTCAACAAACACAAACAATGCTAGATGTGCATGAAATTTTCAAATGAAGACTACATACCAACAAGCACTGCATAGGATGTACAACTCCAGTCAGCTCAGATAGTAAACACTGGATGGAAGTCACTTGCAAACTAGTGTTGCTGGAGACCTATCAGCGAAGTATGCGTTAAATAGTGGACGTCTTACGGCTCATAGGTAGGTATATGCTTGGTAAAATCCCGTTACATTACTAAACTCTTCTATTGTTAATTGAGAACTTTATTTTCTAAAGGAAATAACTCCACTACGTACAATAGAGGCTATTATCGCATAAACACATTGTAACCCCCACGTATCGGAATGGATCGGTATAAGTATGTCCATCGATCTTCCGTTCGGTGGCTTGCAGAGGAAATTAGCCCTTGACAACCGCGGGGACGTCTACACTATAATATACCGGGGAGAGTGCAAGTGATGAAAAGAAAGCGAAAGGAAAATTCTCTTTTTGATAACAAAATAGTTTGATTAAATATTTGATGTTAAAAAAGATGTCTGTTTAAAATTCTGTGTAATAGATAGTCTAAGATCCTACGACATAATCTTTATGTTTATAACGTACACCCCTAAAACCTATTTTTTACATAAATATATAAATAAGAGAATATATAATTGTATATCTACCAGCTTGCCGATCGATATGTGGCCACTAGTATTTTTAATTAACAGTTTCTCTGTCCACAGTCCATAGCTACATGAGTTCACAGCATAGGAAAGGGCTGTCCACTTATTGAATTTTAACAGATCGTAGTTTATTGGACTCATGTAAAATATCTTAGCAAAATATGGAATTGGCAGGAAACAAACGATAGGGACATATGTACAATAGAACTTTCTTACAAAGAAAGATTTTTTCTTTTAGAATTTGTTAAAAACGATACCTAAGTTGATGATCTTTAAATTTAAGAAAAAAATCTGAAACGGCATTGGTTGCAATTACATTTTATTTATTGTACTCGTAGTATGGAATCAAGTGCACTGCACTACACAACAAATTCATGTATAATTTTAATCATAATCATAAATCATTTATTCTTGCGCATATGGGTACAACTAAGATCTTACAGAAAAAATAAAAAAAGAGCCGCCATATCCGACCTTTCGGCATGCAAAGAAATCACTAGACAAATAATACATTTTAAAGAAGTACTAACAAATTGATCGAATATAAAACGAGTTCACAAAGTAGGTATCTGCACAAAATACAATTAAACAATTTGATTATCATTTTAGCCTAAAGCATGTCAAAGATAACATTCTCATTTATAATGTTAGGAATAAAATAATATAATGTCAAGTTGGGATTTTCGTCAAAAACTAATATAATTAAAAATTAAAATTTGTCATTCAAGTATTCGTCAACATCATAATAAGCTTTATCTTGTAGAAAACATTTAAGTTTATATTTGAAAACATGAGTCGATTTAATCTCAATTAAAGTTCTGGGTAGATGATTATAAATTAGAGGAAGCATACATATGACACTATTGTTTAGTAATGCTGTTTGATTTGAAGGCATTGCCAATTTTTGCTTATGTCTTTGTGACTGTAAATTGCTATATAGATGTAAATTGTTCCGTACAAACATTATACATTCAAATATGTAAAGACAGGGCAGGGTTAAAATTTTGAGACGTTGAAAGTGAGGCTTGCAAGTGTCCCTTTGTTTCAACTTACAAATAGCCCTAATACACTTTTTTTGCGCCTTAAAAGCATCTTCGCTTTTTGTACTGTTGCCCCAGAATATTATGCCGTACCTGAGCGATGACGAGACATAGCCATTATATGCTGTGAGAACAGTAGAGTAATTGACGGATTTTGAGAGCATGTATAGTCCGTATGAATATTGATTTAATTTGTTAACCACGGTACCAACATGATTTTTCCAATTTAGATGGCAGTCTATGTTTAGTCCTAAAAATTTTGTAATGTCAATAGATTCTATTTGATGTCCTGAGTAACTAATGTCCAAATTATCCAATTTATTAATTTTATTTCTAAATGTCATTATGTATGTCTTAGTCAGATTAATTTTCAAATTGTGCAATGTCAACCACTCGATTATGTTATTCAATGTCCTGTTTATTTCATTTTGAATTTCTAAACTGTTTTTTCCCGTGAACAGCACAGTACTGTCGTCCGCAAACAAGATTGTAGGATGCGTAGTAATTGTGGGAAGATCGTTTATGTAAATGAGGAATAAAAGCGGACCCAGTACGCTTCCTTGCGGTACGCCACACTTAACCGATTTGTAATCTGATGTGTAAACGACTTCTTTTTTTAGCTTTGGACAGACTCTACATACTTGGGTGCATTGTTGTCGACTAGATAAATAAGATTTTATAAAGTTGTACACATTGCCTCTGATGCCATATTTGTGTAGTTTCTTTAACAGTACAGCGTGATCTACATAATCGAATGCCTTAGTTAGATCCATGTAAAGCGCACAAGCAGGTACTTTTTTATCCAAGCTGTTCAGGACTATTTTCAGAAAAGAATAAATGGCTTGATTAATAGTTTTCTTTTTCCTAAATCCAACTTGTTCCTTTGCAAATAAGTTGTTCTGCTCAAAGAAATTATATATACTATTGTATATAACCTTCTCAAACACCTTCGAGAGTACGGGAACTAAGGCTATAGGCCTGTAACAATTCATATCGCGTTTATCATTCTTTTTAAACAGCGGCTTAATTACTGTTTTTTTAAGCCGTTCAGGAAAAATGCCATTTGAAATGCACAGGTTTACAATATGGCTCAGGACATGCGAAACTGTGCCTGATACATGCTTGAGGATTTCTGTAGAAATCCCGTCATATCCAGTACTATTTGTATTTTTTAGCGACATGATAATTTTTCTGATGTCTTGCGGTATAGTGGGGGCCATAAATAATGATTTGGCGTGAGAGTAAGTATCAGTGATGGAACTCAATTTACTGCTCTTTTGTGGTTTTGTCGTTTCTACTTGGTCTATGAAAAAGTTGTTAAATCTATTTGCAACCTCTAGTGGGTCTTTTACAATAGTGCCACCTATGTTTAATTCTATTGTTTCCCTAGGAGCCTGATTTTGAACGCCGTTAATAACCCTCCACATAGCTTTATTTTTATTAACAGCCGTATTTATATAGTTATCGTTTTGAGATTTTTGGGTCAAGTTAATTATCTTTTTTAGTCTGAATGATAATTCTTTAAATTTCCGCTTATTTTCAGACGTGCGATTTTTCCTGTAATCCCAAAGCAGTGTTCTTTTGCGTTTACAGCAATTCCTAATGCCTGTTGTGATCCACTTTGGTCGTCTACGTGCCGTCACTCTTATTGTACGCCATGGAAAACACAGGTCATAAAATAACATGAACAAATCATAAAAATCATTAAATGCAGTATTTGGATCAGTTTGTTGTATTATGTCATTAAAGCTAAGGGAATTCAAGCATTTTTTAAATTTGTCAATATTTTCTGGACAGTAGTCGCGTCTTTTGATGTGCCAGTATTTTATTGTGTAACTAGGCTTAACTGGGCAAGTAAGTAGTTGAGCTGTATGGTCAGACATAGCAAGTTCCAGAATTTTGCCCTTACAACCCTTGACATTAAACAGAATGTTGTCCAAACAGGTTCGGCTAGCTAGTCTAGTTGGCTCATGGATTGAGAATTTTAGATTGTAAGAACTCGCTAACTCTTTGAACTCAGCAACCCTATTTGTTTCACTTAGTAAATTTATATTAAAATCTCCGCAAAGTATAACCTTTTTTTTTCCAAAGCTAGTGTCTTGCAGTAGTAAGTTTAAGTTGGTAAAGAAAGAGTCAATATAACATGCTTTTTTCTTCGGTGGTCTATAGACGCATAAGATTATAATTTTGTGGTCAAGCAACTCTATCCCAGAACATTCAATTATACCCTCAATACAATACTTTTGTAATTCAGGGATTTGTTTGTATCGATGAGTATTGTGGACCAACACGCATGTGCCACCTCGTCGATTTTTCCTACAAAATGAAGAACCAACAGTGTAGTTAGGAATTTTTAACAAGTTAGTGTCACTATTCTTCATGTTGTGTTCTGTTACACATAGTATGTCTATTATACCCTCATTACATTCCACGGACTGCAGGTTTGCTATTAACAAATCCAACTTACTCAAAAGACCATCTATGTTCTGATGCATAACGCGGATTTCTTTATAAACGAAAAAAACTATTAGTTTGCAAAGGTTTGGTAGTCTCGTCATATACTTGGTTTGGCTTATCAGATGTTTGTGTACTTTTATCTACATAATTGTTTGCATTATTGTCATTGCCCATCGGATTTTTATCTACAGTACATGTTTGCATTGTGCTTGTACTTTTATATAACATGTCTGCATATTGGTAGCGCATAACATCGTTTTTGTAGGCAATATGAATAATTTCCTTTAATACACTCCTACATATATTTATGCAAAATTCATGTCTACGCGGTCGAAGTTTGGTATACAACATATCTATGTAAGTCACGTGAGCATATTGGCTACATATGAGTTTCAGCTCGTAGTTTAATTTTTCCTCTCTAAGGTATCTACTGTACAAGATTTCAGGTATGATGATGTTTGTGTGTGATAAATATTTTAACCAATAATGAAGACTACTCTGAAATTCATATGGAACACAATCGTTTACTCCTACAAGAAGAATAATGCAGTCATTTTCTGTAAATTCGTTGACCTCAGGTGCAGTGCCAGTCGTTATGTCGTGAAGTCGTGCACCCGGCTTCCATAAACATTTTACTTCATATTTGTCTCCTAGTAGCTGCTGCAGTGTATTGCGTGTATGTTGACATTGCTCATCGCCTAAAACTAAAATTTTGCGGGTAGTCTTCGAATCTTGTGCGAAAGTATTCCTCTTTTTGTGTCCCGTTAGGTCTGGTTGTCTTGTGTCAAGTGAAATGTTGGAGTCATTTTGCGACTTTTCCTTTTGTGTACCTAATTCACTATCATTACTGTCATCAGAAAATATTGTATCTATTTTTCTATCTGGTTTTTTACTCTGGAAATTCTCATTAGAAAGTTGGAGAGTTGGTACTGAACTAGATGCCTCTCTCTCACTTACAACTATATCCGTAGATGTACAGATTTGTGTGCTGATGACTTGATTGTGTGATGATTTAGGAGTATCTGGCGAATTGAAGTCTGGTTGCATATCAGTCTCAACTGTATCTATTGTACCTATTTTTGTAGCTAGTTTTTCTCTCTGGCAGTTCTCATTAGTTATTGGTACTGAACTAAATGCCTGTCTTTCATTTACAACTATATCGGTAGATGCGCAGATTTGTGTGCGGATGACTTCATTATAAGATGATTTAGGAGTATGTGGTGAATTTAAGTCTAGTTGTATATTAGCCTCAACTGGGTTGCTCGCTTCATGCATTAGACGTATTCTTTTGGGAGTAATCTCTGACGTGTTTTGGTTTGTCTTTACAAGGCGCAATCGCTTCCGTGAGGTGATCGGACTACCAATGAAGCCTACTTTCTTATATCTATCGATAATTTTTTTCAAATCATCGTTTTCAGATTGCAAGCGATAGTTTTCAGAGCATAAATTATCTATTTCCTGATGCGCCGATTCCAAATCTATCTTCAATTTATCGATTTGCCTATTAAATTCGGAGTATGTCTGACTTTCGTTAAGGGTATTATCAGGCAAACTTAATATTGTACTCTCAAGCATTGTGTTTGAAATATCATTTAAAGAATTGCATTTTTTCATTGGCCGGAAAGTGATATTTTCTGAATCCATTGCTTATTTAATGCGATGGTCGTGTGTAGGGTTGGCTTTATTAGTATAGTCTGTGTTTTTTGAACGAAATATTTTTCTCTATGATACAAATGTCAAAGTCACATGTGTCTGTTTACTCGACTACGTCAAAGAATATGTCAGCGTCAGCTGATCAAAATAATGTCAGTTCAGTTTTGTTGTGAAACGGTGAAATTGTAAATTGCCAAAACACAAAATGTATCAATCAAAGTGCAATTCAAACAATGTAACGGCGAAAATATCGAACAGTATGTTTGTGTTCTGTGATATAATGGTGAAATTTGTTAATATGTGCTCATCTCACCAGCGTCCAGATCATGGAGGATGTCCATAGGTTAGGTGTCTTCTTTTTGTGACTAATTATCTTCACGAATACTTGAGTTTACACTTAATTTATTATAAAAACTTGCAGAGCTCAGTACGATACTTGTTTACGCGGCTGGGGTTGCCAGCGCCTAATCCATCCAATTCTAAAGTTCACCCGCTTGAATCTTATTCTTTAAGGCTGTTACAAAAAATAGAACATAATAGCGGGGCTAAGTGACTATTTGCCGAGGATAAACATGCCATGGATATATTTTGTGTACATTATTTATTCTAGCGTACTAAAACAACTTAACGCCCTTGTAGCACTAGGGTAGTATAACAGAGTAATATTGATATGTTTTTTGGGTACTAAAGCACACTTTATAGAAGCGTTTCTTATACTAAATAAACTGGACATTTTTGCATTGCTTTAATAAAGATAAGTGTATCACTTTCTTTCAAACTTGAATCAGTGGTTATCGCTGTGTATTCAAGCGCGTCTATAATAGATTTACTCGTAAAAAAGCTCTCACAAAGAGCTAGATTTTATGCGGGTATTCGGGTTTTGTCTAGACTAGACGCTCCGAAGTAAGCGATGAGTGAAAATGTATCTCCTTGATTTGCTTTGATTCACACCCAGGACTAACTACAATCAAATGAGGAATGGAAAAATCCTCAAACTAGGTATAATAAGCGCCACACAAATCGACGGATGTTATTGCCGAAATAGTTATATTTCGAAATGTTTCTTATTTCTAGAGGGCAAACTTCCAGAATGGTCCCATTTAAATTTTATCGAAATCGGCTTAGCTGTTTTTGATAAAACAACAATAATGTACATAGATGATGCATCAATTTGGGCTAACTATTCAAATTCTGTACAGGTTTGAAGCTATTTTTGGCGAAAAATAATTATAAGACAATTATACTCTATCCTATCCATACTTTGTTTCCTTTTGGAGGGGGTGAATTAGTGAAAAAACAATCTCTCTTTTAGAACATATTTAAAAGTATTCGACATTATCTTGGTTAACACAACTCGATATCATCAAGTGTGCATATATTAATACCTACCTCTTTTGATATTCTGTCTTTTGTCTGTATTGAACTGTCCTTCAGTTGAGGGCCCTTTCCACTATGAAAAGGGTTGGGCTATAGTCTGCCACGCTGGTCCAAGTGGCTGGTCCTGAAAGTAAACAAACGTGTATATCTATAGAAAATCTATAGAAACTCTACCCACCAATAAATAAGTACTTTAACATTTGGTCTTGAAAGCTATGAATTGTCTTATTTGTTACTAGCTGCTCATTCCGGCTTCGCCCGAATACCAATGAATGATATCTATAACATGTAACATGATGTAAGATGTAACATGATTGCCCGCAGGTTTGCTCGATGCACGAATGATGTTAAAATAACTTTATTTAAGGCCTTCTGTCAGTCTTTTTATTCGAGCAGCCTGTGGGTTTCATACACTAAAAAAGCATACAGTGCGCTTAGAGTACAGTATAATAATGGTTTTAGGATGCTGTTGGGGCTGCCACGTTATTGTAGCGAATCAGGGATGTTTACACAAGCTCGAACCGATGGCTTCCACGCCATCATGAGAAAAAAAGTGTACTCCCTGCTGAGCAGAATGCGTGGTAGTAGTAACAGTATCCTGAACGTAATTATTAGCAAGCCTGATTGCCCTATTCAGAGATATTGGAATAATATTTTACTTGGTATTATATAATTATTATTATGTAGTACAAATTCCACCTGTAATACCTATGGACTAAGTTTTTGTCTGAAATAAAGATTTATTATTATTATTATAAACCTTTTGGAAGAAATGTTCTTAACGATAGTTGAAAACCGGATTGAAATCGGTTGTGTGGTTTGGAAGATATCAGCGGATACACAGACCGACACACAGAAATAACGGGTTTGCTTTAAACTATGTTATAATGATGGTACGCAAGACTATTTCACTACTATAGAGAGGTTTGTATGACTTTATACCTAAACGGGGTCTACAATAGTTTCTGTGTGGCTGCTTACATTTCGTATAGCGCTACTGGTGGAAACGAGGAAGAACTACTAAAAATTTAGGGAGTCACACGACAACGGTAATGGTTTCCGTTTACAATAAAAACTCATACTAAGGGCTTAAGCGAAAGATCTGTTTATACAAGTAGCTCATTAATTTTATAGCAAAATGTCTGCTTATTACAATATTTTATTCAAGCATCAAATACTTCCATCATTTTAATTAAAGCCATAATAGAAGTAATTATAAATTTAATTAAACCTTTAATGTTGCTCGTAATAAAAATAATTAACCCATCAATATAAAGTTGATGACTGTTCTAAGTGCAAAGAACCTTCCCCGAGGATAGAACAAGCTTTAATTAAGGTGAAAATTCGCACAAGTTGGAAAATTCAAACATTTATCATCGAAATTGGCGGCATTAGCAAATTAAATCGTCCATTTGTTAACTTCCGAGTTTGGCCGCGAACAGCGTGTTACAGACCGAGATAAAGCGGATGTGGCCAAGTGCCGGAACTAAAATGTCCTAACAAATTTGATCAGATTTGGACAGACTATTCAGTAGTGCCTCCCTCATTCAGTTTTGATGGTTTGGTCGAGCTAGTTAGCAAGTTGAGGTCCGAATCAAAACCACATTGCGAGCATTAACTAATCTAATGGATCGGATAAACCGATAAAAGTTTAATGGTTGAGTCAAAGACTTTTCTTTGATTAAAAATTTTATCTGATTTTTTTGGTTTCCTTGGAAATTGTAAAATTTGGACCAGAAAATAATTAAATCATAAATTAATTAAACAAGCTTAAACACTGGCATTCAGTGAGGTAACTAAAAAAATAACATCTTACACACAGTCTCTGACCCCAAACTAAGCAAAATATAGGTGTGTTGTGATATGGCTGTCAGAGACTGATATACTAGATAATTTTACATATTTTTAAATGCATGCTTTTTTAGACAATAACATGTATACACAGAGTAAACACCTATATTCATCACATAAATGTTTGCCCTGGGTTGGAATCAAATCCACGACTCCACTACCCAGGAGTCAGGGTCACTAACCACTGGGCCATTGCAGCAGTCAACTATGAACATGTAGCAGCAATCTAGATAGGTAGTAAATAAGAATTAGTTCATACCACTACTCAGACTCGCCCGTGCGGGTGTTAGCTACTCGTACGTAGACTATCCCGATATATTCTAGTAGGACACTCAGATAACCATTTGACAATAATACGGAACTCCAATATCTCGGCAGTCATTATAAAACTCAAAGTACTAACAAGGCTTGCTCCAACTACTGGCTTATCACTGGCACTGCAAGGCCGTCGCCGAAACCAGCTCTCTGTCTACCCTCATTCCAAATACTCCTCACCGTCGTAACACCGAAGTGTGTTGCGACTATGTGTAGGTACCCTCTTTAATAAGCGCAGCTAACACAATTATTGAAATGCACAATATCAATGAAATATCTCCTATTCACTCATACAAAGTTTAAACCCTAAACCATTGCTCCGAGTACAATGATTTACGAACAAACGGATATGACCGCTCAATCTGGCGACCTTTCCGTATAAAAATGGCCTACTTAGGCCTAACGCGTAACGTATTGCCCATTCCATCTAGATCACAATAAGCCATAGCATCCATTTCGATCGTCAATTTATACGTACCGATCCTCCAAATAATTCACTTTTATTTCCCCTTTACAAAGAAGACATCCGGAATTGATAAAAAGGATGTCTATTGTCGTCTCACTCTTATCTTCTCGTCTTTTTTGTGTGAAAATGTCTTCTCGTGGCACTCGTAATGATGCTGTTGTAATATATTTTTATGTCACGAGTTAAGGCGGCCATTTTGGACTGTGGCAATTTACCGAGACCTTTTGTTAGTAAAATAGTAGCTTTATAAGTATAAAGGTGGTCACTCACTGGGGTTTTCGCGTTCGGATCGATTCGCGTGTATTTAGGAATGTTGAAACAAGCTGGTTAGCTTAACATTTTACATATTTACTAATGTTACTATACTATACACAATACTAGAAATGTCGTTGCAGATAAATTTATTGAAACCACCAGTGGGTCGCGACAAATACGAGTAGTTTGAAACCTAATTCTAGGTAAAGTTATGTGCCCAATGTTGTGAACAAATTTCGTTTTTAGAGCTTGTTAAAATAGACTTAGTGTAACTTTTTTTTAACCGACTTCCAAAAAGGAGGAGGTTCTATGTTTGTCTGGATGTATTTTTTTTGTGTATGTTCATCGATAATTTTGCCAATTATGAACCGAATCGAAAAAATATTTTTAGTTCAAAAGGGTATATTCCCGAGGTGGTCCCATTTACATTTTAAAGAAATCGGCTGAGCCGTTTTTGAATATTTAACGATAATGTAAATAATTCGAGCGAAATATTCGAATTTTGGACACGATGGAAGCGGCTTGCCATGCAAATACTTTATCGGTGTATTTTTTATGAATTGTGCATTGCTATACCGTACATGAAAGAAGCTATACGACCGTTGAATGAAAAACCTCTGTGTCCTATGTCGTTTACATTAAAGAAACTGAAGGCAACGGGCGATTTCAATTATAGCGATTCTGACTTGCTTATATAAAACTGCTCTCAGTGGGTGACTATCCTTTGACACTCTTTTGCAAGCGAGAATTTTGCAAATATTACCTACCTTTTTTATTCAGGCAAACACCAACAATGCGAAGTAATTTTAGGGTTAAATGGACGATTGTTTTGCTAAGTCATTGCTGAATGGTGATTGCTGACAGCCAGACATTATACTTAGGCGTGGTTTCGACGGATGATAGGCGGTGATTTGTTACATTAACTAATCTGACGTGGCATAAATTATCAAACCTTTAACATGCTATTCAAACCGCGACCGAAAAAAACGGTATTTTTCTTTTTTTTAATGGCAAATAAGTCGCGCTTGACCACCAAATTGCCTGATGGTAAGTGACGTTGTGGTTGAAGATGAAGCATGCAGACCTAGAAGATACTTACCTATTCACTCTGATCTTAAAAAGCTTAAGATTATATCAGTCTCTTAAGAAAACAGAAAAGCAGGAAGACTGTTCCATTCCCTTGCGTTACAAATCAGAAATGTTGAATCAAACCGCTTCGTACGTATTGAAGGAAAATCGACATTGTAGGGGTGGTAATGTGGCGTCTTTCTACTTGTCCTGTTGTAAAAAGGGGATGGTAGGATAAAGTCGTGTAGCTCAGATGCACACTATCCGAAATGAATCCTATAGAAAATGGACTGACGAGTAACCCTACGGCGATGCTCCAGGAAATGAAATTTTTAAAGTTTTACGTCTAACGCCTTTAAATTTGTTAATGGACGTTTTTTAGATTAAAATTCTCTCGCGGGTCAAACTTGGACAAGTTTGGTATAGGAGCGAGACAATACAAATGGTGCAAAAGAAAATAGGCCTATGTTCAGCAGTATCGATTTGATGTTTTTTTTTGCGAGTGTGCGTGTGTGATATTGTATTTAATTTTTATACTGATAAATAAAGCAATTCATACGAAATTATTCCCTTTTTAGGGTTCCGTACCTCAAAAGGAAAAAACGGAACCCTTTGTTGTCCGTCTGTCCGTCCGTCCGTCTGTCAAGACCCTTTTTCTCAGGAACGCGTGGAGGTATGAAGCTGAAATTTATATCAATTACTCAAGTCTACTGTCCCTTGAAGCTGTGAAAAAATCAAACTTCTAAGCCAACGCAATCAAAAGATACAGCCGTTTATGCCGCAAATTTTCGACACTTGCAAGGGAATCAAAACCTACAGGGTGCTTCCCGTGAACTCAGAATCTTGAAATTTGGTACGAAGCAACGTCTTATAGCATAGATAAAGGAAAAATTACGAAAACCATAAATTTTTAGTTACATCACATAATATATTTTTTTTTAATAATTTTAACCTTACTACCCATTTCCTCATAAACGCGTAGAGGTATTAAATTGAAATTCATACCAAATACTCAAGTCTATAATACCTTTAAGCTGTAACAAAATCAAACTTCTATGTCAACGCAATCAAAAGAAACAGCAATTTAAGCTGCATATTTTGCAACTCGCAAGTACTCGCAAGGGAATCAAAACCTAAAGGGTACTTCCAGTCGACCTAGAATCTTGAAATTTGGCATGAAGCAACGTTTTATAGCACACATAAAGGAAAAATTCCGAAAACCTTAAATTTTTAGTTACATTACAAAATATATATTTTTTAATAAATATAAACTTATTACTTTTTTTGTCGTAATGAACGAACTTTGTAAACCTTGCAGGTTTGTACGGAACCCTCGGTGCGCGAGTCCGACTCGCACTTGGCCGGTTTTTTAAATGTTTTGTAATGATACAAAACATTAAAAATGCACAACGTTAATGTTCAAGTTCAAGCTTCCGGTTCTGAGTCAGCTTCCGGTTCTGAGTCAAGCGAGTGAAGTGCGTCTGTCAAAGTTCTTACCATTTATATCAAGAAAAAGTGCTTTATCACCTGATTCACTAATAACACTGCATCAAAACACCACTAGTACTAGTCCTGTAAGTGTTTTCAAGTTTAAAAATCCAGTAAAAACAGAAGAAACAAAGAAATCGAATCGAAACTGATTTCAACAACATAACCTCAAAATTGACTAATAACTACCTACATTTTACTCCATATCCGTTGCGATCTGTCAGCTGTCATAGAACAATTGATCTTGACATTCTACACAAGCGAAACAGAGTTACCACTCAAAAAATAAATTCTACTATTTGGTAGTTATTGCCAGTACGAGAAAAAAGTAGCTAAATAGCAATTTTTTTTTGGCTCAACCAGAATGGATATGAATATAATGCTAGAAAAAATTCAGGAGCAGATGGCAAAACAAACTCTAATTATTACTGAAGCAGTAACAAAAACAGTCACCGAAAAAATTCAAGACCAATTGGGACCTCTAATAGAAGAAAATAAAAAGTTGAAAACAGAAGTCGACAATTTGAAGTCTCAATTGAAATACCTTGAAGCTGAGAAACGGAATAATAACCTTTTATTCTTTGGTATAGAAGAAGAAAAAGAAGAAAGAAAACCTTTACAAGAACTCATAACTCATATAATCCGGAACCAGATGAACTTAACGATAGATCATAGCGAGATAAATAAAGCGTATCGTTTGGGAAAAAGAAGTGATAAACCGCGCCCCATCATGGTTCAATTCGTAACAAACTGGAAAAAGACAGAAGTTCTGAAAAACAAAAAGAAACTTGTGGAGCCTGTATACATCAAAGAAGACTTCAGTAAAGAGGTGCTTGAGAAAAGAAAGCTGTTACAACCAAAATTAGAAGAAGAAAGGAAGAAAGGGAACTTGGCATACCTGAGGAACGATACTCTCATTGTCAAAAAGGACCACAAAGAAACCAATCGAGAGAAAAGAAAACGCGAAACCTCAATTTCTCCGCATCAACAATCAGACGCTCCAACAACTACAATAAAAAACGTCCCAAAGAAACAAAATAGAACTAACACCATTTCTGATTACATGAGAGCTCGCTCCAACTCATATACTGAAACAACAAAAAACTAAGTTTGCACATCGGAAACCGGAATACGAAACAAGACTCAAAAAAAACTACATCAAGTAACGCAAACCCTCCCCCAAGCCGGCTGGTCACCGTGGGGGTTAACGACCACCACCCTCCAGTAGTTAAAAATCATAACAAGAAAAACAATAAATTATATATCGGAACATTAAATGCATTAACATTACGAACGAACACTAAGCTAATAGAATTAAAAATTGCTCTCAACGAAATTAATTGGGATATCCTAGGAATAAGTGAAATAAGACGACAAGGAGAATGTATTGAAGAACACGATGATTTCGTCTTTTACTACAAAGGAATAAGAAAAGGCATGTATGGAGTAGGGTTTATAGTTAAACCTCATCTCAAAAAATACATTCAAGAATTCATTGGAGTCTCTGATAGAATCGTCGTCTTAAATTTAAAGCTACCGGGATACAAAGATAAATGGTCTGTAATACAAATATATGCCCCAACAGAATCAAGCGATGAAGACGTTAAAAATACTTTTTACAATGAACTATCAAAAGTACTTGATAAGTCACATAAGAACCTAATTCTGATGGGAGACTTCAATGGAAGGATAGGAACCCAAACACAAGGCTTACAAGACATTATTGGTAAATTCAGTAACGGAATTATAACTTCAAATGGGGAAAAAATGATAGATCTAGCTCTACAACACAAAATATCATATATGAATACATTTTTCAAAAGGAAACAATCAAAAAAATGGACTTGGATCTCTCCAGACGGAAAATACAAGAACGAAATTGATTATATAGCGTCAAATAAGCCGAAAGTATTTCAAAATGTCACTGTCCTACAACAATTTAATTTCAATAGTAACCATAGGATGGTAAGAGCAACAATTTATTGCAAGGATCCAAAACAATCAAGACAACATATAAATAACTACAAAAAAATTCAAGAAAAAATAGATGAAAATAGAGTACCCACAGAAATGTCCCACCCAGTTCAAATAAAGTATGACAAAGAAATACAGAGACTCTTCACAAACACCAGGAAAGAAACAAGAAAAGATAACACATTAAGTCAAAAAACAATGGAGCTTATTGCACAAAGAAAAGTGCTTCTACCGAAAAGAACGGACAAGACCATAATGAAAGAAATCACTTCAATCAGTAAGAAAATAAACCACAGCATAAAAACAGACAAAGAAAAAAAGAGGAAAAAGTGTATCAACAACCACATTGCTAAAACAGGAGGTATAAAAAGAGCACTCAAGGAATTAAAAGACACCAAAGAATGGATACCCAGCCTAATAAACAAAAAAGGAAACCTCGAAACTGAGAGACAGCCATTACTGGACATTGCAACAGAATTTTACACTAAACTCTATTCACAAGAAGATTCAACTCAAGACATATCTAGAGTAGAAATAGAAACCCACGACGACGAAGATGAAAACGAAATACCTGAAATTCTGGAAAGCGAAGTTCTACACGCTATAAACTCACAAAAGAAAAATACATCTCCAGGACCTGATAACATTAGCAATGACATTATAAAAACTACAACACAGGAATCAGCCAAAATACTAACAAACCTTTACAATGAAATTTTAAAATCGGAATATATACCCACTCAGTGGACCAACAGCGTCATAGTACTAATACATAAGAAGGGGAATAGAAACGATATGGGTAACTATAGACCAATCAGTTTAATGTCAAATATATACAAAATATTTTCAAAGATAATATTGAGGAGAATTACTAAAAACCTAGATGAGCAACAGCCGAAAGAACAAGCTGGTTTTAGAGCAAACTTCTCTACTATAGACCATATCCATGTTTTAAGACAGCTTATAGAAAAACACCAAGAGTATGGAAAACCCTTGTACTTAGCTTTTATTGATTACAGCAAAGCCTTTGACTCGCTTTACCACAAGGAAATATGGCATGTACTGAAACATCAAGGGACTGAAAGGAAGTATATCAAAATACTTAAAAACATCTACAAAAATAGCTCTGCCCAAATCAGACTCGAAACGACAGGAAATCAGTTCCCAGTAAGACGTGGAGTTAGACAAGGTGACCCAATATCCCCAAAATTATTTTCAGCAGTCCTAGAACAAATATTTAGAAAAATGGACTGGGATGACTTGGGAATAAATATAAATGGTACTATACTCAACCACCTGAGGTTTGCAGACGACTTGGTGCTAATAACTGACCAGGCTGATAAACTACAAAAAATGCTAACTGAACTAGCAAGAACTAGCAAAGAAGCTGGCCTTACAATAAATAAAGAGAAAACCAAATTAATGACAAACCGAGAACCAATAACAGTCACAGTAGAAGGGACAGATATTGATTATGTCACTTCATATACGTATCTGGGACAAATAATATCATTCAAAGATCATATGGATCAGGAAATAGATACAAGAGTAGCAAATTCCTGGAAAAGCTTTTGGTCCCTAAAAGAAGTAATGAAAAACAACAGTTATCATATAAAAGCTAAAAGAAAACTACTCGACATCTGTATCTTACCATGTCTAACATACGGCTGTCAAACATGGGCCATGTCACAAAGAAACGCGACCAAGATTAGATCATGCCAAAGAAGTATGGAGAGAAGTATATTAGGCCTAAGACTACTAGACAAAATCAAAGCCACCGAAATAAGAAAGAAAACAAAGGTAAAAGATGCGATTCTAAAAATAAAACATCAAAAATGGAAATGGACAGGGCACATGATACGAGAAAAAACAGAGAAGTGGACCAAAATAATAACGGAATGGCTACCAAGGGATAACATACGGAGAAAAAGAGGAAGACAGATGAGGAGATGGGTAGATGATGTCAAAAAAGTAGCTGGACCATTATGGACAAGAATAGCACAAGACAGAGGTGAATGGAAGATTCTGGAGGAGGCCTTTGCGTCTACAGACGTACTGGAGAATGTTTAATCCGAAGTGCATAAACTATAGAATAATTAAGTAACAATTGTAAACTTTTCAGTAAATAAAGGCTTAATAATAATAATGTTCAAGTTTTCACTTCTGCCGGCACTCCCGGAGTGCAACCCGTTGTTTTTTTAAATTATATTATAGAGATGTACAGGTAGCGGCACATAAGTCTAGCGCTGAGGGTACTGTAGGGGATGGCTGCGCATAGTGACCGCCAACTCTTGCGCAGCCATCCCCTCCACACTTCGCTCAGCGCTAGACTTATATGCCGCGACTTGTAATTAGCAATCAAAGTATACGTTGTTTTTATACATAGGGACGTATGTATCTTACTATAGTACCGGCAAAATATAACAGTACCAAGGAAAAGTTGCCACATAATTGTGTTTGTTTATTCAAACGGAGTAAATAGCGTGTTAGACAGAGGTCAGAAACGAATAACAAATGTCGGTGAAAATGAAATTTTATTGTCGTGTTTTTGTGAATACGAGCGACCTTGAACTTAACATTGTAAAATGTATCTATCGTTGTAAATATATTATGTATTTACATATACAGTGAGTTGGAGACAACGCGCGCTGAAACGGGAACAATGATTTATAGCGCTGTGTTTTTTTTTTGATGAAATGATATTTTGATAAAACTGACTTATCTAGATTTGTTCAGCTTCTTTTCAAATCCAACTATCGGTTAGTTATTCAATTAATCGATCTTATTTATTTTTATAACAGATTGGAACAATTGGAACAGGTTGATATGAAAGAAGATGTGATCTCAGCAATAATAATATACTTTAAAAAAAAAAGCTTTTGAGAATCTGGATATGTAGCAGCAGAGTCCTAGCCAAGCATGTAAAACGAGCCCAAACACGACGGGTCTTGTTGTTTTGTACAGGAGTTTCTATGGCCACTTTCCGACTCCATCATCAGATCAACTTCATGGTACCATATTATTGCATTGTCACGCGATATATATATGCGTGCAAAATTTCAGCTCAATCGGAAACCGGGAAGTTGGTCAAATTTAACTTGCAAGATTCCACCCGGACTTACATCGATTGCAAGTTAAATTAAGGCTTGTAATAATATTTGGAAGAAATCAATTGTCTAGCTCTAAATACATATAGCTATAGTGTTGTACAGTTGGGTGGGACTTTTTCATATTACGTGAAGGGTTAGGCTTAGGCTGGCCATACAAAGGCGGCTGCTTAGAACAGCGAACTATAGATCTGCTCGAGCGGTTCATATAGTCTACAATTGACAAATCGAATCAGTTTACTTTCCATATTTGCTTTCATTATTAGAAACAGGGGCTAACAATACGTACTTATAATAGTTAGTACCTACATAGCTGCATGCCTTGGGATAACACTATCACTACATAGTTTATAACAAAGTCGCTTCGCGCCGTCTGTCTCCATGTATGCTTATATCTTTAAAACTACGCAACGGATTTTGATGCGGTTTTTTAAACAGATAGAATGATTCAAGAGAAAGGTTTATATGAATAATACGCTTGTGCCAAGCCGGGGCGGGTCACTAGAAATTAATAAATAAATATTAGGGTGACCTTACGCACGGTCTTTGTCCCCAAACTAAGCAAAGCTTGTGATATGGCTACCAAAGACTTTTACATATACATATTTTTAGAGTTCCGTAGGAAAAAACCCTTATAGGGTCACTTTGTTGTCCGTCTGTCCGCCTGTGTGGCAAGACGATTTATTTCGGGAACGCGTAAAAATAGTTGAACTTAGTTCCTAATTTTGTGCAATTTTCACGATTTGTACGGAATCCTCGGCCTGACTCGCACTTGTCTGGTTTTATTTTAAATATATTTACACTTACTACGTATATTTATACTTACATAGATAATAACATCCAGACACAGAGCAAACACCTATGTCTTTCACAAAAATGCTTGCTTTGGCTAGGAATCGAACCCACGCCTCTTCAACCTAGGAGTTAGGGTCACTAACCACTGGGCCAACGAGGCAGTCAAGTGAACGTACTCGTATCATAACAGATAAAAATCCATCCCCCCACTAAGCCACCATAGTCTTATTATACACAACGGATGTACAGCTTAAATGGCACTTAATTCTATATTCTGCTCAGCTCCTTGTACGAGTTAACTCTATCTGATCAGTGCCGCTTCGCTTCCATCACGTTGCCTTACCATTTTGCGGTCGTCGTCTTTACTCCAGTCCACACATTTTCTGCTCCAATTCTGCCGCAGCCGTTTTATTCTCATCATTTACTTATTATATGTCCATATCATTATTGTACTTTTCTAATACAGAAGTTCCGAGACGAGTAAGAGGCTTGGTGCTCAATGCGTAGATCTTTGCGTGAGTCAATCATGTGATCGTTTATTTTTAAGTACCTACATAATTTTCTGACAATTTTGCAAAATTTTTGAGACATCGTAACAGGAAGAGATTAATATCCTAAACACAGGGAAACCTAGCTAGGAGTTAGAGCTCAGCCATACATACGATCAAAATTTACTTTAGCTTTTTATTTCTATTGGTAAAATGAGCCAAGTTTGAAACAACAGCTATATAACACAAATTATAAGACATTAATTTACTTTCCACATTTGTCACATACATCAATTCCAATTGTTTAGCCTATTAGGGGCTCCTATTTTTGCGGAGGGTGTGAGCGGCAATATACAGGATAAATCTGCAACCTTGGCATCACTGGCATCTCATCTCCAACACCTTCCAGCTCACGTCTCTTTAACTCTTCTGCGGAACTGCTTCGCAATGCCTAAATTAACTTACTTTGTAAGAACGGCACCGACGAGGAGATTCCCGGAAGATGTTCTAAGTTTTGACGACGGTCTCAAACGGATTTTGGAAGGGATACTTAACGTCCATCTGACTGAGTCCCAGTGGTGTCAAGCCAGCCTTCCCATTCGATTTGGTGGCTTGGGTGTACGTCGGCTTCGGGAAACTGGACCTGTCGCGTTTCTGGCTTCTTCGTGTGGAGTCATGGATCTTGTTACTCGCATTTTACCTACTAATGGTAGCGAGATCCGTATTCCATACGCCGATGACGCCTACAGCGAGTGGTCGGTCTTGGCTTCGGCTGCAAACCCGCCGGAAAGCCCGAGGGGGCAGAGGAGTTGGGACGACGTGCTATCGAAGAGCCACCTTTCGGCATTGTTGAGCGAGAGTTCGGGGGCTGATTTGGCTCGATTGAAAGCCGCCGCAAAACCTGAGTCCGGGGCGTGGCTGAATGCTGTACCCAGTCCACACTTGGGCACGCTGCTCGACGATGATTCCTTGCGAGTAGCTGCAGCCCTTCGTCTGGGCAGCAAGATTTGCGAGCCCCACGTCTGCATTTGTGGTGTGGCTGTCGACTCAGATGGCCATCACGGATTGGGGTGCGTGCGATGTGCCGGGCGAAGACCTCGACATCATGCGCTCAACGATATTTTGAGGCGTGCTTTGGTGTCCGCTGGCATACCTTGTGTCTTGGAGCCCCCCGGATTGTGCCGTTCTGATGGCAAACGCCCGGATGGTCTAACTTTGATTCCATGGCAGAAAGGACGCTGCCTCGTGTGGGACGCGACTTGTGTAAGCACATTTGCTTCGTGTCACATCTCAGCTACCCAGTTGTCGGCCGGTGCGGGTGCAGAGGCAGCGGCCCGAGGAAAACGCCTCAAATACTCCTGCATGGAATCGACGTACGACTTTGTCCCGTTTGCTGTTGAGACGGCGGGTTCGTGGTGCTCCGAGGCCAAGGAGTTCGTGCGCGTTCTTGGACGGCGTCTCAGAGAGAGGGGACAGGATCCGCGGTCGGGGGCGTACTTAGCACAGCACATCTCCCTTGCCATTCAGAGGGGCAACGCCGCGAGCATAATGGGCACATTTGGGCGGAATGCACTTTGCGGAGGTTTGTTTGACTAGGGAGTTGTTGACTCAGGTCGATAACTCCCTTGAATACATATTGTAATGGTGTTTATGTAATGTATATTATTATTTGACATTAATTTAATTATTTGTTTTTGAAGTAAATATTTAACTACATTACAAAAAGGAGGAGGAGGTATACTCATTTACATAAAGGAATCGCTCAATTATACCGCAAGTAATTTGAAATGTTGCGCTATGGAATGTGTGCATATGACTTTCCACATTACTGTTGACTTTAATTTCGTTCCAAATTATGATATTTTTGTTCGCATCCTTTTAAAAATTAAATACCCAAAGGCTAACCTCTAAAAACAGAATCTTAGGTAGATTCCAAAGTAATTCGATTTTAAATAAAATATTTACCTACATTTGTTAAATGCTGAGAATCGTGTAAATTGTAATGTTAAGACCCAAAGATAAAGACATTTGTTTACGATGTTGGTATGATGCTTGAGTCACGCATTGCCGCGTTCGACCCGTGCTTGATGTGATATTTCGCTTGTCGCGACGTTTTGTGAGTGACGCTCCTGGCTCAAACCCTCAGACCAAATAAAAAAATCAAGACAGAACGTCGTGAACAGACAAGTGAGTGAAGTTGACTGACGAGCCAAGGCGTAGTTTTGTTGTACGTGTTTGTGTGTGTAATTGTGTCTGTACACGGTCTGCGGATCTCCTCATTTCTGATTCGATCTTGTATCTTATAAGTCTGTAGTAACAGTAAGAAAAACAGCTTGAAAATATTACAAGCGCAAAAGTTAGTAAATTAACGCCTCTGTCTCCTGCAAACATTTCTCTAACACCCGTTAAAAATTCAATTACCCACCGTTTAGGCGCTTTAGAAGCCGACTCCTCAACCCTAATCGATTAGAAAACTGTTATAGCGGCGCCGACATCGATTTAAACAGCAATTTACCTAAATAATTCTCTTCAAACAATTGATGTTAGATTTTTTGCGAATAAACGTTTCTAAAAACAATGAAAATGAACATCACCTAATTAATAGTGTCAGCTTTTCGGCTGTTTTTCTCGCGGTTTTTTTAATGGTTTTATTTGTTCCGTATAGGTTTGCGTTTGACTACATACTGCCTGATGTTGAGCAGATATGCGGTCTAGGGTGTGGCACGCTTACCTAGAAGATACCTATTTACTCGGGATTTGAAGACACCCACGTCGTACTTTAGCGGAAAGACAGACAGATGGATAACAACTGAATGGATATCGTGAGTGCTGATAAATCAATGACATTTCATTAAAACAAAAAATCTTCTCGTCTTGGACGCCATTTCAAAAACGTGACAAAAAATATTTACAAGCCTCTCTGAGGACAATCAAATGTATTTTGTATATTCATCAGTAAACCAATGATTGCGGTGGACCCAAAACTTGAAAACTTGACTTGACCCCGCTAAATTGGCACACACTGATGATTACACTGATGAAATTACTTCATCATGAAACAACACCCATTCTGTGTGGCCTTAAAGAAGCTGAACGTTGGCACCACAATCGCACTATCGCACCGCAAAGCATCTTGTTTCACGACCAAGCAAGTAACAGAAACTCAATCCGCTAAATTAATAATCCCGCTTTCTCATTTTTCTCCTTGCTCGCAGATTGATTGACGCCATTCCGTTCTAGATTGAAAGCCATTTGCGGTGATTGTGCTGATTTGTAGGTGTTGGCCGGGGCCGATTTGTAGGCGATGGCCGCCGGCCGATTTTTAGACGATATCTGCGAGCCGATTAGCGATCGATGCCCACATTGATGCCTCGGGGCGCGTTCATTTATTACGTTCCCTTAACAATATTGTTTTATTGAATTTGGCAACGAGTAAATGCGATTTTGTGTTGTTAGAGGCTTCGGTGATAATGACAGGGTGAGGAAATTATTGTATTGTTTTGGGCGATATATTGTTAATAGTTTAGTAACTTTTTTGTTGTATTAAGTTACTTTGAGCCGCTTCTGTCTGATTTGATTTCGAGTTGTATCTAGATGGATAAAATTAAGGTGGATTAAACGATCCAATGTTCCACGCTCTCCGTGGCATTCAGTTGTAAATGCCACCCGCGGTCACCTATTTGAAGACTGGTCAAACTGACTGTTGTTTACCTCAGAAATCGGTAAAAAGCGTCAATGCGTCTCCGTCTCTTCTATTTGAAAAATATGTACGAGTAATGTATTGTATTTCAATAAGTAGCATAGAAAAGTAGAGTACCAATATACAGTTAAAAAAAGTGTAACGTTACGTAAAAAATATTCTAGTGAAATATAGTGTACTTAGTCGACAGCTAAAGTAGTTTTTATAGCCAGTTTTAAACTTAAATCTCGCCCGAGTGTCGAGCCTAGCATAAAAACTTTGTGATTCGTCCGCTCTCACAGCAGACATCAAAAGAACATTAAAATGCAATTCAAAAGACTTATAATTATCATAAAAGAAAAATTTTAAAGGTAAGCCGTAACTTAGTCTATATTTTTAGGGAATTTATGTTTTATGAGATTTAATCATTTAGAAAAGGATATGTCATACGACACTGGCAAGAGCACCTTCCACACAATAACATCAACAAGGGAGCAAACCACTGATAATCTAAATAATCTATCTTGCAATACCCTAAAACAGGGTCCATAAATATGTTACTCTAAGTTTACATAAAGGTTATATACGTTTATAAATTAGAATAAGAGATGTATGTAATTGAATATTGATAAAGACCCGAACGAGCTTGTGCAAGCCACTTCCAATTGATTTTATCGGGAATCTCACTATCACAATGATGTGATACTTAGCTTATAATGGCCTATGTCTAAAAATAATGATAATTACTAGTAGTTCACCGAACAAAGGTCTCACGGCACATCTCTTTAACTGAATCTTCATAAGTTTCGACCAGCTCTAAAATAAAAAAATCGCGTATGACAAAAAAAACATTGATATACAGGGTTATTTTTAATCAATTAGCATCCTTTTAGGGCCTTATTCTGTACATCAAAACAAACAACTTTATTTGTTCTACGACTTTTATTAATTCTCAAAAAAAAGTTGTTGTTCCATAGAAAAATATCATAATACGATGTTATACGACATCAATTTTATTAGTTTTTTACTACTCTCTACTCTTTACACTGTCTTTTCACTCTCTACTCTTTACAGTTTAGCACAAAAGATAAGCAAATGACAAATCCCTTTCTGAATAATCAAAGGTATCTGATATTACATGGAATTGGCGTGGAGCCATCTTGGTTTAATTGAATTTTTATGTCGGTATTTTGCTGACGCCATGTTATTATTTGTATTAGCCAAATAATTAAGTTGGCAAGAGCAGCAGACGTTTCAAGATTTATTTTTACAATGTCTGACCTTTGTATTGTTGAAGAATATGGAAAAACATAATTAAGCAGTTTGGACGAACTATGAAGAGATACTGTTGAAGAAGAGATAATGTTGTACTGAATGTTACGTGTTTTGTTCTGTATTTTTGTCACAATAAAAAACTGTAAATGTCTAAATGCTCTAAAATCAATGGATCTGGACTTTTCCAAAAAATTATAAAGTAGCTATCAGAATAACGGCTGTTACTTACGATCAAAAAGTTATCTAATATACATTACTAGCGACCCGCCCTGGCTTCGCACAGGTGTATTATACATATTATAAAACCTTCTTCTTGAATCACTCTATCTACTTAAAAAAAAACGCATCGAAATCCGTTGCGTAGTTTTAAAGATATAAGCATACATGGGGACAGACAGCGGGAAGCGACTTTATTTTATACTATGTAATAATGATTTAATAGCAGGTGCAGTGATTACTCTAAAGGTGTAGAAATCCCGCATCCTTAGATTATTGATTAGTCTCGCTACGCTTCACTATTTGAAAACCACACCTCCATAAATGCGTCAACTCATTATTGAATTGTTTCTTTGAAGTCCTTGTGACAACTGTCAATTTAACTGGCCCGGTAAGCCAAGTTTGACACTTCTGGCATACTATAAGTTGCCGCATTTTTCTAGTTTGACGGCGCTATCTAGACAAGCGTAGCGCGACCAATCCTCACATAGTATAAAATAAAGTCGCTATTTTTCTCTGTTTGTTTGTCTGTATGCTTAAATCTTTAAAACCACGCGACGGATTTTAATGCGGTTTTTTTAATGGATAGAGTGATTCAAGAGGAAGGTGCATATGTATAATACACCTGTGCGAAGCCGGGGCGGGTCGTCTAGTATAAAATAAAGTCGCTTTTTTTGTCTGTTTGTTTGTCTGTATGCTTAAATCTTTAAAACTACGCAACGGATTTTGATGCGGATTTTTTTAATGGATAGAGTGATTCAAGAGGAAGGTTTATATGTATAATACACCTGTGTGAAGCCGGGTCGGGTCGTCTAGTCATTAATATAAGCTCGCATCATTACTCTAAAATATGCCAGAAACCTTTCAGAACTAAAAAAAATCCTTTGTAGCTCCTTAGCGGTGGAAATCTTAAAGCTATGATTATATGCATTTCTAACTAGCTTTAACTTGCGGCTTTACCCGCAAGACATTTTGATTTTAGTACTATATCTCATTGCAATTTTTTATTTTTTCCGGGATAAAAAGTAGCCTACGATCCGGCTTTTGGATTATAACCCCATAAACCTAGTCTATTCGTTGTTACAACTAATAGGTATGGCTTAGTATATCAATATCCGCAAGATGTTTTGGCAGAGAAAAACAAACGCGAAATCACCTCGCTCGTTTCCTTGCCCAACAAACCAAAGTATTCAAAGTACGATCAGCGAAAACCTCATATTTTCCCGCCTATTTATTGAGACGATCATAATAAAAGATTGCTGTAAGGACCGTATCATAATTCATTGAAAACCTATCGTAACCATCGATGGGCGACGCTCCTCTACTAAAACATTGGCAGCCTGCCAGATCTTTTAATGGGTCTGGCTTATTTGGTCAGCAATACAAAATAAATCAGAAGTAAGTAAATAAAAGTAAATTGAAAACATTTCCGTTCGTATTTTTAGGAAAAAGTTCATAAATTTCAATCAGAAAATCCCATCGAACAGCAGACTCACCTAATTGATAAAATAATAGTACCGCAAGAATAAGATTTTGAAATGTAATTGCTTTTACTTGTTTGCTGTTGCGATAAAAAGTCACTTAATAAATTGATTGTCATACAAAAAAAACCAACGCATTACTAAAATGTCAGACATTCTATGGTTTGACCATCGACTTGGCAGTTCTCTTACATTTCTTAATGATGGGTTTGACACATTACTCACAAGTCGTACCTACCTAAATAATTTAAAGACGGAATTTGTGTTGCTCTAAAGCCTGCTACACATTTCATTGTGCGAAGATTTCAAGCAAAACCAATTTACTGCCTACATTGATTATTTTTTATCTTAACCTACACTCCATCTAAATAAGTAGTTCTTTTATCAACAAAAATGCTGACCAGAGTTTTCCAGCTAACCAGTTAAATCCTCCCCTTTTTAATTTACTGCCAATTTTCCGGTATCCTTTTCCAACAAGTCATATTTACCAAAAGTTTATATTCCTCCATAAAATTCGCAGGAGACAATGGCCCGAACTACGCCTGAATAGGGTATTCTTATCTGAACGAAATTGGAGTTCAGAGTGCCGTAATGTTTTCACTATATAAAAGAAGTGAAAGTCAAGTGGTCTCTTCCCATACTCGTAGACCTTCATTCGGGATTTAAGAGCGCGGCTCTTGTAGGTGGAGAAACTTCCATGTCTCGCGGTGTTCCGCCAGTGTCTTCACCTCCCTGTACGATATGACATCTACCTTCTTGTTGATCCGATCTGAAAATGCCTCCATGGTTAACGACTTTATTAAGCTCAAAATAGCCTTACTTAGAATTACAACGCTAGTCTCTGTAGATGTGAGATTGAAATAGGGAAGAAATATTTTTGGAAAGAACTTCGCTACTATAGATACCTATTACTTATACGATTTTCTTACAGTCCTTTCGTAAACTACATACGTAGTATGCCACGCCATAGCCCTGTGTATTAGTAAGTTGAAGGAACAGTGGACTGGACGCATAATAATAATAAAGGCTCAAAGGCCGTATTTTAATAGGCCAGTTGTAGGTCATATTTTCAGTTCCTAGAGGGCCTGAAAGGCGCAACAACAACATCACTGGAGCTGATTAAATTCACGAAAACATGCTGAATGCAAGCTGGTTTCAACTGACCCTAGTAAAAATCTATTAATGAAGATACTGCGCTTCATTCATATATTTTTTATATACCTACGTATATACATACAACAGTAGATCTCTGGCTGAAATAATGACGAGTAAAAGAAAGTAATGGAAGCAATAGCCCTCAGTTGAAGCGTTTAATTTACAGCGCCGTAAATAAAGCAGTGCAAAAAAAAAAGTGAGCTCATCAGCAAGAACCGGATGGTTAACTCGTTTCCTTCGAATTAAATAATTAGCATTGTTATACGCCTATTTTGTTTTGGTGTTTTCACCTCTTTACTGCGCTTCTTGAGTTTAAAAGGAAGGGTTCATCAATTAGGGAAGTTGAAATGCCGGATATCCGTCTGTTCTTGAGGAAAAGTACCTAATGTTGTTGGGTGTGTTGTTGCAAGTAGGCCTATGTATGACAGTGTTTCATGGTTTTCTAAACCAGTTTGAGTAAACTAAGAACTAAGTTGAGTGTCTTACTGAGCAAATCAAATACTTACTTTGGATTTATCCGTATAAGTAAATTATTGTGTAGTATTCATTTAATTTCTTAAATATAAGTTTTTTTTACAATGTATAGTGTGTATATTGTAAAATTTGTAAAAGTGTGCCGCCGCCGCGCCGGCAGCGGGGCGGGGCCCAAACTACCGGTGGTGGGGGCTACTGGCTGAGGAACCTCCTGACAATGCGCGCCGTGTCCAGGATCACTGCCTTCTGAATCTGGCCCTCGACCCAACCGTCTAGTGAGAGCCTCTTGAGGTGTAGGTCGAGGCTTTTCGCTATTAAACCGTTCACCGACACGACTATCGGGACAATGATCGTCGAGTCAACATCCCACATGGCGGTAACCTCGTGAGCCAAGTCAAGGTCTTGCTGAGCTTTGATGGGTTCCTTTTTCTGCAAAAATAGGACAATGTACCTATATAAAACAATGTACACAATGATAAACGAAATTTGCACTTATCTTTGGGTACCTACATATAATAAAATTGTCAATAGATGTTGTAGTTATACACATCATGCTACGATAAGAAATATGAGCAAAGGCTTCAGCATGAATAGTCTTACAAAGCAGTCTGCATGAAGCATGTTCATACCATCCATGTGCAAAACACTCCATATATCTAGAACATCAGGTCACATCGCCCTCAAATCGAAAATAATAAAAATGTTCATATGTAGGTATGCGTTGTGATTGCTAAACACTTCACACCCAACTTCTGTGGTCTCCATGGACTACAGACCTGCCCTCTTTATTCGTTACTATGTATAAGCTATAGAAACAAATAAAATCTCACCTACGAGTATTTATTCCACCGGCAAAAGTTATTTTCCACTGACGACATCTACATCCGAGGATCTACACCAGGAAAATTGGCGACACGTCGTCGAACGGTTCAGTAATCAAATTTGGACCGAGAAATAGACATTCCGATTTCCGTTCCGTATCCATAATTTATCGAATCAATAAAACACATAGAATAGTGCCAAGAAATAGGGATTGCGTTTCCGTGTCAGTAATTTATTCATTTGACACTTTCATCGCTTCGCCGATAGATATACTGACTGCTTTTTATTCATTAGGTTTTTGTGAATTAAAAACGTTAAGGTCCTCTTCTAAGAGATCTTTCTTATGAGACTATAATTGTGTTCTCATAGTCACGCTACCAATAAAATGTATAAAGTGTTATAGAGGGTATCATGTGGCGAGCCTTCGCGGTCGCCAGCGCTACCGACCTCCGCGCGACGCGACCGACCATCGCGGACCGCGCGCGCGCTTTTCAAATTAAGAATGCGATCTTCTTATGTTTTCACAATAAGAAAAAAAAATATTTTGGTGGTGAATTTTGAGTTAAATTGGATGAGATGATTGAGTTAGAACAAATACAAGGTATTCTATTCTTCGAAACTAGTCATAGTTTTGGTCTACTTAATGGTGACATATCCTATGACAATCCGTGCTTATAAACAAGCATATTTAGTCGCATTCTCATGGAAATTCCAAAGATAAAAATAGCGACACAATTTTGAATGTCCAAGAAAAAGGTTCCGGTTTTATCGAGTCCATTTAAAATCCTGTGTTTATCTTTCATAAAACTTCCATCTGTCGTGACGAGGTCCACAGGATCCCCGAGGAGAAGGCCGCAATTCCCTTGGGTGCATAATGAATTGTTCATCATAAGTACTGAATGCGCATCAAAGTTTATATTACAGTCAGAAGTATTCTATCATAATAGTCTCGTCAAGATTCCTACAAACAACTTATAGATATTTTACTTTGGATTATTTGATAAATGATAATGTAATTTCGGTTGATGGCTGTAGTTTGGAACTAAAAACTTTTTTTTTTTGCGGATTTTTTATTTGGTCTTAGCGGAACGCTACGTTGTTACTTAATGTAATTTAAATTCGTCCCGTCGCCGTGTCGCGGATCTTTCGATAGCTCGATATTCTTCTAATTGTTTTTTCCACTATGAGAGGCAAAATATTATTAATGTTATCATCATGTTGATTGACAACATTTCAAGTTTTTAACATATTTTTTTTATTTACTTACTTGATATCTTAGTTACTGCACTCAAAATTTTGCAAAAATAAGCATAATGATCAGCATTGCAACTACTCGAAACAGTTTTGAAATTTCATAGCCTTATGAAATTTGAAAACTTGTAAATTATCTTAGTAGTAGACTTCCGTCAAACTAATTTTATCTTTCATAGTCACTCAGTCAATCTTATACCTATCATAATGTTTCCCCCAAATGTAAATTTCGACGAGCTTTTTTTTTCCTGTCGTACCTATTTTCAATCATATCTTGTGTTTTTCATATGTTCTGCCGTTTGTAAAATTAGAATGCATAAAAGTTATTTCTGGGGAGCGACTAGATATGATCAATTTCCCGAGTAAACAGTCTGCGCGCGACGTCGCCCATCTCGTGAGGAGCTTTCGATGATTACGCAGACGGTCGTCAAATACATGATTCGTCAATTTCTAAACTTATAATAAGCTTAGTTTGCCATTTTCGTAATTCGTCAAATCCTTTATTAATCCATTAATCCATATATCGCGCGTCATTTGGCGATTGTTTGTTCCGCTGTCAGAGGCCAATTTATTAATAATTGTATCATCATTATAATTACCTCAGTCGAGGCACCAATAGACTGAATTATATTTCAAAGTCCCTCAGATCATATTCATGAAATTCATGGCCATGGCTAAATTTAGAACAGGATCTTTTTTGGTGTGTTATCAAAAATCATCGATTAGCTTCCATCTTGCATATTTAGAGTCTCAGTAATATCTTGTGTTTGCTGTATGGATACTTTTTAATACAGCGGATCTGCTTAATATCAGGCTGTATGTAGTAAAAAGCAATCTTATTTTAAATTTAAAATAAAAAAACTTGAATTTTGTCGTTCATTTATTTGAACAATTTTTTTTTGGTGAGCAGTTAAATATGATCAATTTCCAAAGTAAACAGTCTGCGCGCGACGTCTCGTGAGGAGCTTTCGATCGCGCGCCATTCTCCGATTGTTTGTTCCGTTGTGAGAGGCCAATTATTAACTGCTGACTCGGAATTTTCCGACATTTTTCTTATTGTTATTTGGCGATAATGAAGATAATGGTTGTGCTATTACTAAACTCTGGGTTTGGTGATTTTCGTTAATGCAAGTTTTTAATGAATTCTCGCGCACTGGGTAAACTAAAATTTGAATACATATTTATGTAAGTACGTACTACGCGACTAATCGGGCACTGGAAGAGATAAAATAAATACTAATCACTACTCACTATTCCGTCGTTTCGACCTAGTTGCATTGATCATGGTCTCGGGTCTACGTCTAGGTCTATGTGAGATAGTCTCTCACGTAGACATAGACGTAGATCTCACAGATAAACTGGTTGCTTTAACTCATACTTTCAGTGCGCGATATTCACTATACCGTAATTAGGTACATAAATATAATAGGCATATTTTGTATTTCAAAGACTTTAAATTAGAACGTACGTGCCTGTTTATTTTATCTTTTTATATCGACATAGTGTAGTTTTGCATAATCGCAAAAGATCAGTTATTCCATAAAAAGTTCATTGACTGTTGACAAAACATACACTGTGTTTGTCTACCGGTGTCGGAGTCTTAAGCGGTAACATAATATGTAAGTATATAGTTTATTGAATCAGGCGTTACTTTGCGGAAGTTCATCTTCAAATTCTTGTTTTGAATAAATATTTAGGTTAGGTTAGGTTAGATCAGAAAAAAAAAATTGTGATCTAACCTAACCTAACCTTAACCTATCCATAGTCGAACCATGATGCAGGTTGATGATTATTTACTAATTTTGTTTGTGATTTAATTTGGATTTTGAATGGTACCTTTAACCTATATAACAGCTTTCCCATACTTTTTGTCGAAAGTCTATAAAAAATTGTATGGAACAGCAGTTTTTTTTACGTTTTCTCAGTTGGTCCCATAATAAAAGTTGTTTTAAATTTGCCATAGATGTCACCGCTTAAGGCTCCGACATCGGTAGAAAAACACATTGTATATTATGATAACAGTTGATTTTGTCACAATTCCGCAGTTGACCTTAAGGTAAATAAATAAATAAATATTAGGGGACATCTTACACACGGCCTCTGACCCCAAACTAAGCAAAGCTTGTGATATGGCTGCCAGAGACTGATATATTATATATACATATTTTAAATACATACTTATATAGATAGTACCTAAAAAACACCCAGACACAGAACAAATACCTACGTTCATCACACAAATGTTTGCCCTGGGTGGGGATCGAGCCCACGCCTCTGATGATGTTCATAATGATGAGCATATTTATGTACCTACCTAGGTACACCTCTGAAAATCCGTGCACTTTGGAAAGGTACATCTTGTGTAAGTAACGCATAACACGTAGCCGTTTTTGCAGTTTTTAGATTAGTCCTGTTGTAAAATTGGTTATGACAAGGATTAAAATAATATCCAAGAATATGTTTGACGTGCAGATAAATACCAGGTACAGGTCCTTTATTAGCTAACTATGTGATAAATACGACCATAAAGTGTTTAAGATTTACAAAGCTAAAAATAAACACGTACTGAAGAAATGTCCGCTACAAAGACCTATAGCAGAAATACTTCTCTCAATATTGTTTATTCCGTAAGAGGTTTTCAATTACACGGAAAAGAGCTCAGATTTTTCCGATATTTCACTTATTGTTACTGAATTCATTTTTCAGACAGTTTTGAACTCTCTGTTGTTCACATTTAATAACAGGAGTGGCGGAAAATTTTACAGGTTATTTTAACCGTTTAGCGATGTCAGAGGCCTTCGACTTGCGCGTGGCTCAAAAGTTCAGGGACCAGAGCTTGCTACCCAGCCCATACGGACTTACTTACTTAGTTATAATTAATTTATAATCATCACATTTTTTCCAATTGTTAATCACAAATGAAACTATTTCAGATAAACCTACTGTGGAAAGTACTATAAATAAAATAGTTTAAAATAAAGTTTCCTCAAATCGCCACATTTGTTGGAGAAATCGAATGAAATCATTCCTATATTGAAAGCCTAGAGATTTCTATCAAGATAGAGAGTTAGAAATATCCTAGCCTTTACTTTATAGTGAGGCTATTTTTCTTAGGCGCCTAGCCAAGCCATTTCTGCATACTTTGGTAAAGACTGTCCTAATTTTGGAATCCAAAACCCAACGTAAATAATTTTAAATAAATAAACGTCAGCTAGTGTAGACAAAAGGGAAGTATTGAAATGATTCGCTGTGTTGTAGCAGGGCAGCAACTAGTGGTTAGAAAATCAACTCTATTCTATTATTTATTTAGAGTTAGTTTTGAAAAATGTTATCATTCATTTTTATTAGAAGCATCCAAAGAGCTGAAACTAGTGTTGATTGAAATAAATCGGATAAATGTAATCACATTCTTTTAATTATTTCAAATTCAGATATTTTTAATGCCAATATTGAAATTATATTTTTAACTTCAATGTTACCTGGAACTATATAAGAAAAAAAATGTCAAGTCGATGGCGCTTACGCAATTAGTTGAGTTAACGTTCAAATCCGAGTTTCTTTTGGATTCGTCGAGTGAGATTATCATAAAATATTGTGCTGATGTAATTTTTGATAATTTAAATCACAATGAAGGAATAATGACGGGATATGAAGAGAAGGACCGTAATGGCAATTGGGAAACGGAATTTTTTTTTCGTTTCATTTGATTGAGGAAGGGATTGATTTCTCGTAAAGACTGATCGAGGATTATTCAGACAACCTATCGCAAAATAGGGAAAGGTTACTTTACGACGGAAAGTAAAATAGGATTATTAAGGGTCTTTTTGAATATCACTTTGTATTATACGCACACACTACATTTTCTTAAAAATATTCTGAAAAAAAAATGTCGTGAAAACATAGTAAATACCTATATTTTCGCGACAATATTTTAAAATATTTTTTTGTGGTATAAAGCTCTATTTGCCCACCAACTCGCCTGATGAAAAGCGAAGTTGTAGCCGAAGATGGAGTATGTAGACCTAGAAAATCCTATTCACTACCTATTCACTCTTGACTTAAAGATGTTCATTTTGTAATTAAATTTAATGAATAAAAATTGTCAGAAAAGAAAAAAGATGGTATTTATGCGACTTCCGGCTTATTCTGTTATGAAAAGAAGATGAAGGAATCAGGTCGTGTAGTTCGAGCGCACACTCGCTGAAATAGAGCCTGTAGAAAATTGCCAAATACGCTACTTTACGCCTGTGTTCCAGGCTTTTTAATTTGGAAGAGA
The DNA here is from genome assembly GCA_964007245.1 of Hypomecis atomaria. NCBI lineage: Eukaryota > Metazoa > Arthropoda > Insecta > Lepidoptera > Geometridae > Hypomecis > Hypomecis atomaria. The sequence goes on from OZ023291.1 coordinate 17,170,689, forward strand.
TAAGCTTACTATCCCCGACTATCCGCACGGCACGACGTTCAGTCTAAAGCTTCGAGCTGGTATTTAGCTGATCAAGAAGGTGGCTTCAGTACTCCAAACACCATCGGACTTGAGCTTGGTCCAAGTTGCTGTCCCAGAGTGAAATGCTCTTCACCTTATTGAGGACGCCAAGCTTTTTCCCAGCTAATTTACTTAATTTAGCTTTGGACTCCAGATAAGCACCAAAGTTCAACGTGGGGGAGAGAGTAAGCTCAAAAGCTCTAAGCGGTCTGATATCTCGACAGGTACATCCCGAAAAGTGGGAGGGGTGGAATGTTGGGATTTCTTAGTAGAGAACAAACAAAACAGAGAAATTTTGAGGCAACTTGCGTACGTTCGGCAAAATCATCGATGGCGTATGTAAATCCAGTAACTTGCAACCAGAATTAGCAGTAGATAAGACGGATACGGTAGCGGTCTAAGCCGGAACATACTTAAATGAAAAACGACTTACTTACTTTTTAAACTTTAAGAAGTAGTTTTTCATTTAAATATAATAATATTCTGGATGCCAGCCAGCTGTTTATAATCAGTCTATCTGAAATTGTTGGAGTTTTTGATATTCAACTATGAAGGTCAATTGAATCTTTAGTAAATAATTTAAGTCCAAAACTAGGACTCGTTATAAACAGCTGAAAATCAGCTCAATTCCAGCAATTCGAATTGAATTCTATATACGAGTAGAACACGCTTTTGCCAATGCGTTGCAACAACTTAGTACTGACCAGAAAACAAATGCCTACAAGAAAAAAAATCTTCACTATCCCTATTAAAATACCTACGAAGTAGATTTTATGACAATATAACGTACAGCCAAACCCCGAATTTGGAAGTAGGAGTTTGGGATGACGTTGCACATACAAAGGTAAAGTCCGAACTTAGGAGTAGTCTAGACATGATAAAGTTTACGATCAACTAACCGTCGAACATTTGTAGGTAGTCAACAATTTTCGCAGAGTACAGGTGGTCGCTTCGACAGTTCTGATAATTGACTATGTAACATGGGTTGCTTGGCTCGATACGTTCGACTGTAGATTTATAAAGATCTTCACATATTAGACGCAGTCGACATCTACCTGGCTGCAAGAAAAACATTGAAAATTGGGCTCTATGTTGAATTAAGAAGAGTACATTTTGAACTAAGGACAAATTACAAGACTATTTGTCGACCACAACCAATCCTAAGCTTGTGTGATGTTCCGTCATACACTAATTCACGTTTTACAAATTTAAACCTCATTTAAAATTACTTACCCTAATAGCTAGAGTTTGTTGAGAGATTTGAATGTTACCTTTACGCTGGCGCAAAATATTATACTTTTCGGGTTATTTGTGTTATTCAAATAAAGGTTAATACTGCAGGAAGTGCGAGCATTAAGGCGCTGTAAGCATTTTTAGGGTTCCGTACCCAAAAGGTAAAAACGGGAGCCTATTACTAAGACTCCGTAATCCGTTGTCCTTCTGTTACTAGGTTGTATATCCAGAACCGTGATAGCTAGAACGTTTAAATGTTCACTAATGACGTATTTCTGTTGCCGCTATAACAACAAATACAAAACAAAACAGAAAATACAAATATTTAAGTGGGGTTTCCATACAACAAACCTGAATTTTTAGCACTTTTTCGCTCGATAATAATAACGGTGACAGGTAGATCATGCTACCACACAAGAAACGTGATATTTTTTCTCGATATTAATAACGGTAACAAGAAGATGCTTGAAATATTCACAGAATATTTAGTTGTATATCCTTTCAAAAATAAATGAAAATATAAAAATAAAATATATTATGGGGAGCTTCTAAACAGGACCGGAACCCTTCGTGCGCGAGTCCGACTCGCACTTGGCCGATTACTTAATTTTTGGAGGTTTGTCATGTCCTGCAGTGAACGTCATACTTACGGCTATTAAATTGTTCTCAGAACAATAACCAGCTTTAGTTATTGTTCTGAGGTGTTAATGCTCATGAATTCATATCGAAAACAATAACATAGAGGCTCAAAGAGGATAAATAACATAATAAATATTTCCGCACAACGTATCGAATTCCACACCAACACAAACATAAACCAATACTGGTTTAATCAAGAACAACATCCCTTTACGTTTGATTTCTTACTCAACAGTACCAAAACACATAAGAAAAGGAGTAGATAGAGCCGTGAGTATTCATACATTGTGCTGCGAGTTACCCACCAACCGATTTATATGCACAATCGGGGAAGTTAAGGCACTACTTTTTTCTTCCTAAGGCTGTCAATTTTCTTCCGGAAATGTGATGGTGGCTCCGTAGTTCGATTGGACAGATAAATTGGTAGTTACGGTGAGTTATGACGGGTTTAGGCGGCAAGATTGAACGCCGTTCCGATGACAAACGATCGAAGATGATTGAATGGGTAGACATTACGTCAGCTCCCCTGTTTCGCTGCCATCCGTACAAATCTATATGTTTAGGGTTTTCAGTGACATATGGCGTGGGTAGTTCTTGTTGGCACTGCTGGTTCACTCTGTTTTATTGTATTTCTGAGTGTTTGGGGTTACAATGCAATTTTTGTTATGTAACTTTCCATATTTATTATCAAAATATTCAACCGTTGACCTAATAATGGATCATTTACTTAGATCAGTTCAAAATTCCAATATAAACGTCTATTTATCCATATCCATATAGTCAAGTGGTTTCACTAGACGACATTTTTTTTTATAATGGGCAAAAGTGCATTTATTAACTACAACAAAACACTACTATTACTGAAGCATTGGATCATCCATAGACCTTTGAATCCATCGGTTCAGACGTTCATTGCTAGATATATAATAGGTATGTAAGCATAGCATGCAGCGCGATCCTGCGGAGCTCTCGAGGTTCGTGTAAGAGCATTCTTCGATTGTACTAATTCATTTATTCATAGCTGGGCATAGGCCTCCCCTAAAGGTCTCCAATAAGACCGGTTGGTAGCGGATTGCATCCAGCGCGATCCTGCGGTCGTCCGTCCACCTTGTGGACCAGCCCGGGTAGCACGGCAAGGGGAGAAAACCATTTTCTCCACTCTTAATGTCAGATGTCATTGTCAATCCATACTTTATTTCCTCTTCGAGGGGATATAATGGGGGAAAGACTATTAGTCCCTTTGCCATGCTTCCCGGGCTGGTGGACGTCCTACGGTGCGTTTGCCGGAACGTGGTCTCCACTCGATGACTTTTCGACCCCATCGGTCATCAGTTCTCCGCGCTATGTGCCCTGCCCATTGCCACTTCAACCTGCCAATCCGCTGGGCTATATCGGTAACCTTGGTTCTTCTATGGATCTCCTCATTTCTGATTCGATCTCGCAGAGAAACTCCGAGCATAGCCCTCCATAGCTCCATGGCTCGTTGGGCTACTTGAAGCCTTAAAATACTATTAGTAACTAGAAATACATAATTGAAAAAACGATCAAAAACGTCCATCGTCCGCCAACTAAGTAAATTATTTCACGGGCGGATTACAGTCATCGTTCCCATTATAACAGCACGGGGATCAAATTAATGAAGTTTTAATTAAATTTGGCCTCTGAATAATTTCACGAATACTTCACGCGATTGTAAACGAGCGATTATTAAAGGTTCGTGTCACCGTATGTGAAATTGGGAAGAAAATGTCCATTATTTTTAACATATACTTAGTGCTAATAATATTGATTTGAATAAATTGCTTTATAATTATTCTTATATTACGACTTATCGGGCAATGAAAATAGGAGATAAATAAAAATTTTACCCCGACCTTTTGACTGAATTGCATCAGTCGTTGTCACCGGAAGACACGTACCTAATCATAATCATTTTTGACCGACGAACCAAACCGGAGGAGGTACTCAATTCGACGCGTATATTTTTTTTTTTATGTGGAACCACGCTTAACTTTTTTCGTAGTAGTCCGATTTCAATACTTCTTTTTTTATTGGAAAAATATACTTCATTATTGGTCCCATTAAAATTTTATTGAAATCGGCTGAGCCATTTTTGATAAATTAACAATAATGTGAAAAATGTAACATCGATCCATGCGAAATATTCGCGATTCGGTACACGGGTGAAGTCGGTCATGCTGTTTTTTGTGAAAAATAATTTTATTCCTAACATTCTGTTACAAATCATATAAATTCAGTTATAAACATCGCGTCTTGAATATTCTACAAATGTAATTCGTACTTTTTACCTTGTAAAAAGACAATTATTTAATAGCCCTCGATCGACGTACAAAATAAAACTGCAGTTTTAAAGTTTTCTCATGGCTCAGACCAAATAAAAAATCAAGACGGAACTTCGTGAACAGACAAGTGAGGCCGGATTTTAATACATGTGTGAGTGCGTCGGTGTTGTGCCGCTATAGTTCGACTAGCGAGCCAAGGCATAGTTTCTTTGTACGTGTACATATGTGTGTTATGTCTGTACACGGCGAGGCACAGTTTAGCCGGCCTCACTTGTTTGTTCACAACATTTTGTGTTGATTGTTTTATTTGGTCTGAGAGGTATGTATGGTACCTAATTGTCATATCGTTAATAACGTTGTGTTTATATTTTGTGCCCGCGAGGTTAGCAGTGGACCATAGTTTTATAAACGGAAACTAGTAAGAGACATGCACGTTTATTTTCTATAGAATTTCCTTTATTAGACTGCGATTTGGTTTACCCATGTGGTTTGTACGTTAAAACCCCTTTGTCAGTACTGTACTGTATCAGCCTTTTTAATAGTCCACTGCAAGTCGTAGGCCTACCCACGAAGGGTGATTAGGCCATATCCACCACGCTGGCCCATTGCGGGTTGATGGATTCACATACGCCATCGAATTTCTTCTACTGACGTATGCAGGTTGCCTCACGATGTTTTCCTTCACAGAAAAGCCAGTGGTTTTAAAATCCGTACATTTATTCCGAAGAACTCATTGGTACGGGATCGGGATTTGAACCTACGACCTCAAGATTGTAAGGCGGGTGTCACTATCACTATACCACCACGGCTCTCTAAAGGTAGCTATGTGATCAATACAGTACTGCGAATTCGCAAGTTTGTTTCAATTTACTGACTTATGTCAAAGCGTTTTGTAAAAACTATTGATTATGTTAACAGAGGTACATAATCCATCAAACAATCCATAGTATTCGCTAAAAAGGTACTATTACAGTGACTTAGATACTTTTAGAAACATTGCGCGCTTAGAAATTTTCCTAGCTATCTCCATCCTTTAATTTATCATGTTCATTCGATCTCATCTTTCAGTCTTATCTCTTTTAATTAATTAAATACCTAGCCAAACATTTCTATCTTTTTCTAGCAGTATTGTTAGTGCAATAGCCTGTGTAATATTTATTACAAGAAACATTTGTATAGCCCTCACGTACCTACTGATTAAGATACTCAGACCTTTCTTTTTTTGTGTAATGTAAAATCACCAGCCAGGTTCTTGCTGTAGCTCCTCGGGGTCTATTCAACGTTAATTAATGTTTAAATTAATTTTCCTAAAATCCTTGGGGGTAATATTAGAATTAAGATGATTGCTAAAACTGTCTCTGTTTTTTCTCAAGGTAGAAATATACGTGTATGATTTTAATTGGGGATCTGTCGCTGGAGTCTTAATATTTTTTTTGGTAAGTAGCTCTAAATTTGGAACCTAATTCCAATAAGTATCTTTGAAATATAAAACCGGTTCTGTCTATGTTTTCACCTCTTTTAACTTTCACGTATTTCATCTACATTCCTCTGTTGTAAGATTTTACTTATATTTTCTGTTATCTGTTTTAAGATTTGCCACTTGTATGATGAATAAGTAATTACCACGAATGTTGTCTGCATTCTCTTTTCTGAGATTTATAAGAGTATAAAAGTATTTCTGATAAGATGCCCGGTATTGCTTACAAGGGAATCAACTGTAATTAATTATGTAAAACCAAATTGGAACTAAACTAAACAGTTTTGAATTTTATTTATTCTTCGTAAATATGGTACGGCTTACCCGTGATCATGGTTTCATGGCGCAAGCAATTGCACTAAAATATCAAGATCTCACCATGAGAATAAATTGCGGAATAAGTTATATTTTTAATCCATATTTTTTCTGTCGCAATAACCAAGAGTTCTCCAAAACTGTATGAAAAAGTAAACTACGACAAACATATACAGATAAATAAATAGCACAATAATGTGACGATACATTTTACGTGCTCCATCCAAAACTATGAACTAAAACTAAAATAAACTGTTAACTAAAACCAAACCACCAATAATAAGAAGCAAATAAATGTTATTATTGGACACAAAATACACAGGCGCAAACAAAACAAAAGGAAGCATGGCCCTGCCAATGTTTGATCTAAAACCCATTATAAGTACATACCACTAACAGCCTTATACGCCTTCTACGTATAAAAGCGGACAAATATGTTTGTTTGCTGTCAGGTATAAACACGTGTCGGGGATTTTCTATTTATATCCTTAACTCTGGGAAAGTTTGGGCTCTAATATAAGAGGTATTGGAATAATTGCTGTGAAATATATTTATGTTGGGAAGTGTCAATTATGTTTTTATAGGAGTTTGATTCAACCTTTTATATAAAAAAACTCTTACTTCTGAAAAAGAAATCTTACCTGGTTGTGTTGTTTAAATGTGTACTGCCAGGAACTTTATAATTAGTCAATCTATTTGAAATTGATTTGTGTTTTTGTGTTTTGTGTTGTTAAAATGAAAATATAAAGTCTTTGTCTTTGGAAGAGATATTCATAAAGTGAATTGCAATGTTTCCTGTATAATTTTTGGGTAGTAGAAGACTCAATATAGTACCGCCTTACCACAAAAGATTTAAACATGCTTTAAACACTGTTTTACCGTACAATTTGTACTGTTAAACATTGCCTAATGCGTGCGTAAAACTTTTGTGGTAAATATTTACTCGGAAGTGGAGAGCACAGTTCAAAATCATGCAGAGTAAAACTGGTAAAGTCTTATTAAAAAAAAAAACATTAGTACTAGGTTTAAACCAGGCCTAGCAGATCCACGATTGTTACAGTATTAAAGTTAATCCAAAGATTAAAATACCTATTACAAATCAAAGACTAACATACCGTAAGGTCAGATAAAACAACGACTTAAGTTCGGTATTAAGTTCAGTACTAAAGTTAAAACTTGTTTTGGAGTAAGACTGCACTGGTACATTTCAGTATTTGGTTTGTATAGAGCGAATCTGTTATGAGTATGTGTGACTCCTAACATCAGTTTAGTGCACGTCTTGTCTCTTAATTTTTTTGTTAAAAATACTTTATAGAGTTAATGTATCTATTAAAAATTGTTTTTCTATGCCGCCACAGATTATTAATAAAGGATAGGGGTAACCTAATTGTTAAACGATTTGTGGTAAAGGGTGTGAGAGAAAACTAAAATGGCATCCGTTGTTAATTCTATTACAGTGTACGAGTAGGTACATAACATTGTCTAATTGTAATAATACAGTAACGTGTGAGCGCGCATACCAAAGCGCTTTAAACTGTTTAACATTTGTTTCAGAAATAAGTTTATGAGGATTGTTATTTAAATTTTATTTAATATTTGTAGTACAGTTACAAAACCACTTAATTTGTAATAAAATATAATGCTTTTCAAACGGTAAAACTTTTTTTAAATAATCGCAGTACCTACTTCCTGAGATTACTCGGAACATATTCAAATAAACAAACTAAATCAGCGCGTAGTTTTAAACATAATAATTTTAACAAACGCAAACTAGATAAATAAACAAGTCATACTACTACTGACTCAACAAAGATTAAATTATATTACCAATCCTAACAAATCATTATTAATACCATTGTGTAGACATAATACAAGAATAGTCTCGTTCGTGACAGCAGCCCGGCGAAAGTTCTTTGTAATTACCCCAGTTCTTGTTGTCTTGCCAAGAGCAAGAAGCCCCGTATTCACTAGGGTACTGCGACTTTGTCGCTTGGCAGGATTTTTAAGTGTCAGGCGACGTCGCGAGACATGTCGCTCCACATCGCAGGCGACATCTGCGTGTCGCGGGATATGTGTCAACGCTCCGCGAGCGTAGACCTTGCGCGACTTTATGTCCCACGACAGCATTTGAGTAATGAGGACGCGTGTCGCTCTGAGTTCCACGACTATGGCAAGAAGGCGACATCTCGAGTTCTCGACTACAACTTGGGTATGTGGACGAGCGAAATGTTGAACGACATTGTCGTGCGACAGTCTCACATAATGTTCCGTGACTTATCTCGCGACATGTCGAACGACTTTGTCCCCAGTGGCTTGAGATTCGCGTCATTTCATTCAAGACTGTGCTAGATTTTTCTGCCAAATGTCTCGTATAATCTTGCTTGGAATAAATAAGCTTGATGTTAGAGACGTTGGGCTGTTTTGTTGGTTGTTTTAACTTTGACCTATTTTAAAGCGTTTGTGTTTGTTTTAATGTTGTTCAGAATAACAATGTATCGTGAATTATTCGTTATAAGTTTTTATCTACACTAATGTCACTATGTCAAAATCCTCATACAAGTTGTATAAAATTTTGATATTAGGCTGGCTTTTGAAAACAGTTGGGTTATACGTGAAAACTTCGTCGAAACTACTAAACTTACATACACAAAACTCTTTGGTAAGATCTTGTGCCAATGAAAAAAAAAAAGAACAGCGCGCGCTCGCTCCTGATTGACCCTGCGCGCGCAGCTGCGCTCTCATTGGTTAGATTTTAATGGCGCCAAGTTCACTGTGACAATACACGGACGCGTGAATTTAATGTTTCGTAATATGTTTTTTTTAATTTTTATTTTTATTAGTGAAGATAAAGTAGTGTATGCAACTGCATATAACACGGGTATTAAAACACTAGTTACTATTCTGAAACTCGCTGCGCTCGTTTCATAAACTCACACTCGTGTTTTAATACCCTTCATTATATGACAGTTGCATAAACTACTATTAGAATATTTATGGTATTGTTACGGTTCTGTACTTATGGGCACATACTGTAACACTTTTTTTTGTTGTTCATGTAACGAAACTTACTTGTCGCAGACGGAGTCCCTTGATTGAATCTGTGGACCCATACACATGGTTTTGTTTTATTCCTCCGCAGTTTGTAAACTGGTTGTTGCATTTAATACACTAAAACATTCTAAAAAACATTGTTCATCACTGTTTGTACAACTCCATTTATATCGTATTTGTATGGGCTGACACAAGCGGTGACACTTCTCTGACTTTGACGTTCGCGAGTTTTTTTTTATTATGGTGTTGCCAAGTTAAATTGTCTGTGGTCGACCATCAAACGATCGATTAGGCTGTGGGTTTGACGTTTGGCTGGCAGGATGAGGGGAGCTTTTTTGGTTTTATTATGGTTTTGGACCATAAACAAACAGGATCTATTGCCAATTCTATGAAGCCGATGACCTCTGGTTAACCCGGAAAAGCCGCCATTTGAAGGCAATTGCGTAAAAATGACTCGCCGTCGCAGGAGTTGTCGAAGAAAGGGGCTTCAAGCCGAGAAGTTGGGTGTCGTGTCGACGCAAAAAGAAGTTCCATATCGGTAAGCGAGTGAGAATTGGAGTGATTGTTCAACCGTGGTTTCTCATCGCAAATGCTGATGACCGATTCTTGTTGTAGGACCTTACTGCCGTGTACGGAGCTGCGGCCGCCATCGCTCAAATCCTCCTGATAAAGCGGTGAGTAGCTTTTTCATTGGTTTGACTATGCGTGCTGTGTGGCCGTGCGTGTTTTCTGGCTTGGTGACTCGTACTAAAAGCGTTTTCTTTCTTGGATAGGGAGGTGATTTGACCCGGTGATTTGGTCCGGTGATGTGATGCGGCAACCGGCGTAGGCACGTGCCGCACTCGCAGAACGTTCTGACAGTACCGCCAAGACCTGCCCGGCAAACTTAAGTACCTACCTTCGCCCTCCTGAAGTATGTAATCTTTTCATATTTTTCAAAAGAGAATTTTCTGCTCTGCACGCTGCGACTGGGCCGGCTTACGAATCGGTGCCTGTCGTTTGTTTTTTTTTTCCCTTAACTTCAATCCAAACCAAGGTGTACCTGCAAACTGGGGCTGCCACGCACAACGGTGAAACATCTCAACCTACCTTTAAATCACTCCCCGTCTGGGCTTTTTATGGCATCGCTTTGAAATGTTATAGCTGATATAAAACGTCTATCCTGTTTCTGTACCGGGTCTGAAGCTTCAACCATAGTATAAGTGTTTAAGCGATGTGTACTGTGTGTGTCTAAACTTTAGCGAGTCATTCCGAGACTGTAAATTGATTGTACGAGAAAGGATCCTAGGATTCCTTTTCCCGGAATGAGTCGGATAATGTAATTTAGTATCAACGGAGTAAGTTACTTTACTTTATACCTAATGTAAATATTAATATTTCACCTCGCAGTATTAATATTTAATGTTCTTGTCTGATTGAGTGGTGATAGCGTGTAACTTAAATTAAATCCAATTTAAATCTGGATTTATGCAACTATATTGGTGTTATTTGATATTGTAGTCTGATTGTATTGTGAACGTCTGAGAATTCCTCTTCTAGGAAAACCATTTTGATGAGATTACCCTGTTTAGATATCTGATTAATTTGTAGCGGCTTGTACTTAATTGCGTTGTCTTGAATAGTTTTATTGTAATGTTTCTTTATGAATAGTTTCTACAACTTGGTGTATGAGAACTTAAAAGTGTTCCGCCGCCTTTTTAGTGTTTTTTTTTTCGAATTGCCAGTTCTCGGACCATTTATCAATCGGACGGCAGTTTAAACTTCTAAATTAGTGATTTTAACCTTTCCGGAGCCATCGAGGCCGTTTGTTAATACAACCGTGCCCACTAAAATTTTTGTCGCCCATTTATATTTTTTTTGTCGCCCGTTTATTATTATTTTTGTTTTCAATGCCAATCGATGGGAAATGATCCGAGCTGTCGAAATATACATTTTGGACTAGATTTTTTTACTTTAGAAACGTCTCAACTTTTGTTTTTAATTTTTTGTAATTTTGATTCTTTTATTGTAAACCGGGAACAAAGCCCATTCGGCTTTAGCTCTCTGAGGCAATCCGACAATTCGCGCCAGGCCTATATTTTTTTCCTTTCATCGTGTACTTTTTGCTTGTTTTTATAAAATAAAACGGAACTGTCAGAACAAATTGAAAATTTTGATTTATAGCCCCCCCCCCCCTTACAATTGGCGCCCAACGTGGGGCCTAGCGTGAATTGCCTCCTCAAAATTGGTCTCTCGCTCAATTTTGGACTCGTTTTGCCTCTTACACTTTTTGAATTTCTTTGAACTGTTTCTGAATCTGAATTTGCGGCATTCTATTTTTATGTCTTGCTGTGTACTGATATTAGTCTGATAGGATTTTTTTTATATACTTATATTAAGTGGATAGGAAGAACTTTGTGATACGTCAAAATGGAAGAAAGGCCTATTTGTTTCAACGCGTTGCATAAAGACGAGCTGGAATATGAAGTTATAATTAGAGGTGCAAAACCTACTGAAACCGTTGTTGCGTTGAAAGCCCAGGTTCGTGCTCTGAATAGAGATATGCCGACAGATGACATTGCAGAAGTAGATCTAGATGTTCGCTCTGAAATTGTGGCGTTGCAGGATAAACTGCGAAGTTTGGAGGATCTGGTTCGCGGAACAACGCAGCAGCGTTGCTCGTTGAAAATTTTGAATCGGATACAGGCGCTGGCTCACCATTTGTTTCATAGATTGGGTAGACTTAATTTCGCCGGAGATTCCGAGTTGCAAATCGCTTTAGACCAGCTGGACGCCCGTTTAACACCTGTGCTAGGTAAACTGGATAACTTATTCAGTGTTTTCAAGAGTAGTTTAAAGGAGACTGCGTCTCCTCCCTCTTCGCCTTCTGTCGCGGTCGATGGTGCCGCAGGCGTAGTTAGACCTGCTGTTGCGGAGTATGGAGTAGTTGAGAAATGCTTTGGAGTACACACCCTCAACGTCAAATTCAACGGGAGAACTTGCGTGAAGACTTTTCTGGAGAGGTTGGAAGAGTTGAGCGCTGCTCGTCGTATTTCTGAAGCGAGACTTTTTGAATCGGCAGTAGAGTTGTTCGTAGACGAGGCTTTATTTTGGTTCCGTGCGGTTAGGGAAGAGGTGACAACCTGGGCCGAACTGAAACAGCGTTTGCTAAAATCTTACTTGCCGGCTAGTTATAATAGTGATCTGATGGCGGAGATTCGTGGTCGGACCCAAGGTGCGAACGAGAGTATCACTAACTATCTAGCGATGATGAGTGGCTATTTCCGGCGACTGACTATTGTGATACCTGATACGGAGAAGCTAAGCATCGTTCTCTCTAATTTGCGACCCTTTTATACCTCGCAGTTAGCCTTGACGCCTGTAGACTGTTGGAAGGATCTTGAAGATAAATGTATGTTGTTGGAGGCTGCACGAAAGCAAGCCAACAAATTTGCAGAACCTCCAAAAGTCAGTGATGAAACTGTAGCGCCGGACCTCGCTTATAAAATGTCTCGTTCTTCTCGAGTCCAGACTGTAAATCCTGTTGTAGATGAATACTGTGTGCGTTGTCGTGTTAACGGTCATACTCTTAAATCTTGCAAGGCTCCGCATTATCCGATATGTTTTCGTTGCGGCGAGAAGGATGTTACGATCCTTACTTGTCCCACGTGTTCTCCTAGACGTTCCACATCGGTCCCTACTAGTCCAAAAAACTCCAATGCGTGAATCAACGACCGGGCACAGGTGGGGTTGTGGTCCCTTCCGCCGTTTCGAAAGTCTTGAAAAACAAAACTAACGAAAATAAGGCTGAATGTAAACCTGTTACTACTCAAGAAGAATGGCGGGATTGGTTAAGCTTTGTTCGAGACTTCCATAACCCTTCTAAAGTACCGATGGTTCACGAAGTTTCTGGTGGAGAGGAGTGCCCGCACCTCTCTATTTCTGTGTATGAATTAGAGTTCAGAGGTTTACTAGACTCTGGCTCGGAGATTTCTATTCTTGGAGGGAATGTACTCTCACGTCTTCAAGATTTGGTTACTGTACATCCGTCTTCGGATTCTCACCGAATTTTAACTGCTAACGGTTCATCTTCCCCCGTTAAAGGTTACGTATTTCTACCTGTCGCTGCACTTGGAAAGTCGTCTATCGTAAAATTTCACGTTATACCGGAGGTTTCTACCGAACTCTTACTCGGAATCAACTTCTGGAAGGAGTTTAATATAGCTCCGGATGTTTTGTCTTTGTTACCCAAAACTCAAAATTTTCTCTCGGAGGAGCGGGTGGGAGCGATCACCTCATCTGATAGTTTTATGCGTGATTTGGAGTCTCTAACTGAACCCGAGAGGCGCGAAGCGGAGGACGTTATCCGCCAATTTGAGGATATTTCAGCAGAACGAAAGGGCTTAGGCCGAACCCATTTGGTGACACATAAAATCGACACCGGCGAACACCCTCCAATTAAGCAACGATACTATCCTATGTCCCCTGATAGATTGGTGGAGCTGAATAAGCACTTAGACCAAATGTTAAGCGACGACGTAGTCGAGCCCAGCAGTAGTGCATGGAATCACCCTGTGACGTTGGCCCCTAAGGCCGATGGCTCTCTCCGTTTCTGTTTGGACAGCCGAAAGCTTAACGAAATTTCTAAACATGATGCTTATCCCTTACCTTACATCAATCAGATTCTAGATCAGTTGAGAGACGCTAAGTATTTATCTTCTATCGACTTAAAATCGGCTTATTTTCAAGTGCCTTTGGATTCCTTGGAATCTCGAGAGAAAACCGCTTTTACTGTTCCCTCTCGTGGGCTTTTCCACTTCAAGGTCATGTGTTTTGGCTTGACTTCAGCCCCGGCTACCCAACAACGTCTGATGGATCGTTTGTTTGGGCCTGAGTTTGGAGGCCATGTATTTATCTACTTAGATGACATCATTTGTGTGAATTCTGACTTCCGGGAGCACCTTCAGCTTCTGCGGAGAGTTAAGGAAAAACTGGAGGGGGCGAACCTCACTATAAATATGGCTAAATGCCAGTTTCTGCGTAAACAGTTGAAATATTTAGGACATGTGGTCGACGAATATGGTCTAAGAACTGACCCTGATAAAGTGAAAGCTGTGGTCGATTTTCCCACTCCAACGTGTCGGAAGGATGTAAAAAGATTTCTTGGTACCGCGTCATACTATCGGCGTTTCATACCAAACTTTAGTCATAGGGCAGGGCCTTTAAACGCTCTTACATCGACCCGTAAAGGCGCCCCTCCCTTTAAATGGTGTCCGAAAGCAGAGGCTGCTTTTATCGATTTAAAACGTGCATTGTCGAGCTCTCCTGTTTTAGTTACCCCGGATTTCACTAAAGAGTTTTCTGTTCACTGCGATGCCAGCGAATTCGGTGTGGGAGGGACCCTGGTGCAAACTATTGATGGCGAGGAACACCCCCTCGCGTATTATAGTCGCTCCTTGTCGCGAGCGGAACGAAATTATTCCGCCACCGAGCGTGAAGCGCTCGCCGTAGTGTATACCGTGGAACATTTCCGTCCTTACCTGGAAGGAAACAAACAGTTTCGTATTATCACGGATCACGCAAGTTTGAAATGGTTTCTGAATCTGAAGAATCCTACTGGACGGTTAGCCAGGTGGGGCTGTAGATTGTCTCCCTATAATTTTGTTATCGTGCATCGTAAAGGTTCTGAGAACGTTGTACCGGACGCCCTCTCGCGTTCGGTGCAGGTAAACACTCTCACTTCCTCTACCATGTCCGATCCGTGGTTGACAAATATTCTCACACGCTGTCGGAATAGACCGCAGACGTGTCCTAATTTTCAAATAATTGAAGGAAAGCTGTACCGGTATACTAAAGGAAAAAATATGTTATCGAGTGATTTTGACTGGAAAGAAGTTGTTCCTGCGGAAGAACGGCGATCCCGCATTCTAGAATGCCATGATTCCGCGCTGGGTTCTCATTTTGGAGTCGAGAAGACGTATCGACGACTATGTCTCCGCTTCTACTGGCCGGGGATGCATCAGGATGTTGTGAAGCATGTTGGAGAATGTGCGACTTGCAAGGCATTCAAACACCCTAATCGACCGACAATAGGGCTCCTGGGAAATCCGAAAGTTTGCCGACGGCCGTGGCAATGCATTAGTATCGATCTGGTAGGTCCGCTGCCAAAGTCTTCGCAGCAAAATGAATATCTCCTTGTAGTGGTATGTTGCTTCTCCAAATACTGCCTATTATTTCCACTCCGGCGAGCCACGAGTGCCGCAGTGGCGCAGCGTTTGGAAGAGCGTGTATTTCTTGTACATGGTGTTCCCCAGACAGTGATCGTAGATAATGGACCCCAGTTCATAGGAAGGGAGGTGAAAGCTTTGTTCCACAAGTATGCTGTGCCTCAGGTACATTACACTCCAACTTACTGCCCACAGGTGAACACGGTGGAGCGCTATAACCGGACTCTAGTGACTGCTATTGCCTCGCTGGTCGGTGAAGACCAACGTAAATGGGATGCTAATCTCAGCCAAATCCAGTTTGCTGTGAACACAGCTGTAAGCGATTCTACTTCGTACACCCCGTTCATGATCGTTCATGGTAGAGAGGCTGTCGCTAATGGTGATATCTATGGGGATTGTGAGGATCTGGAGGAAATTGTCGTTCGTGGTCCTGATGCTTACGTGGATAAGTTAGGCACGTTGAAGAACGTGTTCCAGCGTGTTGTTGTGGCGTTGAAACGGTCCCACTCTCGGAATGCAAAGTACTACAATCGTCATAGGCGGGATGTCGAGTTCCATGAAGGTGATGTTGTTTGGCGACGCACGCACGTCCGTAGCGATGCCGCCCGACGCTTTACCTACAAATTAGCACCCCGCTTTGAGAGGTGTACTGTAGTCAGGAAAAAGTCCAAGCTAGTTTACCTTCTAGAAGATGGTAATGGGAAATGTTTCGAATGCCACGTCAAAGACATTAAAGGAGGTGATTGATTTTTTTTTCCTTGCAGGATAGGTTGTTAGATTTCTGGATACTGAGTTAGTCGCTGGGGGCCAGCGGAATTTCTTCCGTACCCGTCTGAAATTCTGCGTGACGTGGGGGGTACTGTAACACTTTTTTTTGTTGTTCATGTAACGAAACTTACTTGTCGCAGACGGAGTCCCTTGATTGAATCTGTGGACCCATACACATGGTTTTGTTTTATTCCTCCGCAGTTTGTAAACTGGTTGTTGCATTTAATACACTAAAACATTCTAAAAAACATTGTTCATCACTGTTTGTACAACTCCATTTATATCGTATTTGTATGGGCTGACACAAGCGGTGACACTTCTCTGACTTTGACGTTCGCGAGTTTTTTTTTATTATGGTGTTGCCAAGTTAAATTGTCTGTGGTCGACCATCAAACGATCGATTAGGCTGTGGGTTTGACGTTTGGCTGGCAGGATGAGGGGAGCTTTTTTGGTTTTATTATGGTTTTGGACCATAAACAAACAGGATCTATTGCCAATTCTATGAAGCCGATGACCTCTGGTTAACCCGGAAAAGCCGCCATTTGAAGGCAATTGCGTAAAAATGACTCGCCGTCGCAGGAGTTGTCGAAGAAAGGGGCTTCAAGCCGAGAAGTTGGGTGTCGTGTCGACGCAAAAAGAAGTTCCATATCGGTAAGCGAGTGAGAATTGGAGTGATTGTTCAACCGTGGTTTCTCATCGCAAATGCTGATGACCGATTCTTGTTGTAGGACCTTACTGCCGTGTACGGAGCTGCGGCCGCCATCGCTCAAATCCTCCTGATAAAGCGGTGAGTAGCTTTTTCATTGGTTTGACTATGCGTGCTGTGTGGCCGTGCGTGTTTTCTGGCTTGGTGACTCGTACTAAAAGCGTTTTCTTTCTTGGATAGGGAGGTGATTTGACCCGGTGATTTGGTCCGGTGATGTGATGCGGCAACCGGCGTAGGCACGTGCCGCACTCGCAGAACGTTCTGACAGTACCGCCAAGACCTGCCCGGCAAACTTAAGTACCTACCTTCGCCCTCCTGAAGTATGTAATCTTTTCATATTTTTCAAAAGAGAATTTTCTGCTCTGCACGCTGCGACTGGGCCGGCTTACGAATCGGTGCCTGTCGTTTGTTTTTTTTTTCCCTTAACTTCAATCCAAACCAAGGTGTACCTGCAAACTGGGGCTGCCACGCACAACGGTGAAACATCTCAACCTACCTTTAAATCACTCCCCGTCTGGGCTTTTTATGGCATCGCTTTGAAATGTTATAGCTGATATAAAACGTCTATCCTGTTTCTGTACCGGGTCTGAAGCTTCAACCATAGTATAAGTGTTTAAGCGATGTGTACTGTGTGTGTCTAAACTTTAGCGAGTCATTCCGAGACTGTAAATTGATTGTACGAGAAAGGATCCTAGGATTCCTTTTCCCGGAATGAGTCGGATAATGTAATTTAGTATCAACGGAGTAAGTTACTTTACTTTATACCTAATGTAAATATTAATATTTCACCTCGCAGTATTAATATTTAATGTTCTTGTCTGATTGAGTGGTGATAGCGTGTAACTTAAATTAAATCCAATTTAAATCTGGATTTATGCAACTATATTGGTGTTATTTGATATTGTAGTCTGATTGTATTGTGAACGTCTGAGAATTCCTCTTCTAGGAAAACCATTTTGATGAGATTACCCTGTTTAGATATCTGATTAATTTGTAGCGGCTTGTACTTAATTGCGTTGTCTTGAATAGTTTTATTGTAATGTTTCTTTATGAATAGTTTCTACAACTTGGTGTATGAGAACTTAAAAGTGTTCCGCCGCCTTTTTAGTGTTTTTTTTTTCGAATTGCCAGTTCTCGGACCATTTATCAATCGGACGGCAGTTTAAACTTCTAAATTAGTGATTTTAACCTTTCCGGAGCCATCGAGGCCGTTTGTTAATACAACCGTGCCCACTAAAATTTTTGTCGCCCATTTATATTTTTTTTGTCGCCCGTTTATTATTATTTTTGTTTTCAATGCCAATCGATGGGAAATGATCCGAGCTGTCGAAATATACATTTTGGACTAGATTTTTTTACTTTAGAAACGTCTCAACTTTTGTTTTTAATTTTTTGTAATTTTGATTCTTTTATTGTAAACCGGGAACAAAGCCCATTCGGCTTTAGCTCTCTGAGGCAATCCGACAATTCGCGCCAGGCCTATATTTTTTTCCTTTCATCGTGTACTTTTTGCTTGTTTTTATAAAATAAAACGGAACTGTCAGAACAAATTGAAAATTTTGATTTATAGCCCCCCCCCCCCTTACAATACGAGTAATTACAGACTTACGAATACGTAAAGACTATTTGAAAATCCGTGCTTTATTAAAACGTCTTTTTGCATTTTTTTATGCATATAGCATGGTAAAATTTTTCAAAAAGACTTTCTAACTTCTAAACGCGAATTCTGTGCTATACTGCTCTCCGATATTCTTCATATAATTAAATTCATGTGCCATTAAGTTATGAAAACGATGCATTGCGTATCCAAGCTACCGACTTATCCTAATGGATTAGAAAGTTGAAGCGTCCGTGGGCTGGACACATAGCTCGTAGAATGGACGACCAATGGTCGGGAAGCTATTGAATGGAGACCAGGTATCGGCAAACGCAGCGTAGGACGTCCATCGATAAAGTCGACCGATCTAATCCTGACCGCAGGAGCATGCTCGATGCAAACTGTCAATCGGTCTTATTGGAAATCCATAGGGAAGACAAATGTCTAAAGGTTGTTTTACGGCTAATAATGATGCCTTATGTATTGCTATTCCAACTAACTAAGAAAAATGGCTTAAACAAAAACGAATGAGAAGCAAAAACCTTACATTTTATGTTGATCATTTCGCCGAAAACAATAATTTATTGCCCTTCCATAATTACCGTCTGCTAGGCGGCTATTTTTATAAAGAAGATACTTGACGCCATTAATCCTAGCCCTGTCGCTTCAACAGGATTTAATATCGCCAACAATGTCGGACGTAATCAGGTGGAAACAGCGGGGGTTCAATAACCTGAATATTATGCTATAAAAATGTGACCAAACTTGTGAAGCATATCTTCAAATACTTGGAACGGTATTTCGCGGAAAGGAAGCATTTACGCATACATATTATTATCTCTGGATTGTCCATATATATGTGAGTCTAAGATATATAAGAGATAGGTATTATACTGAGGAATACTAGCCGGGTGGATATCACAGTGGGTACATAATACACACTTAATATGTAGAACTGATAGAGACAGAGTTGAAACATTCTTAAATTGATATTTTGCGCTCGCAATAACAGCCTAGAATGTTCTGAAAAAGTGTACATTTTAAATCATACACAACATACATTTTTTTTAGAAATTGCTCGCGTAAACCTTATTTAATGTGAGAAAATGCGCTTTCTTTACTTAATGGCGTCTGTAAGCACGAAGCAAGTTATTAAGCAGAAACAAATTCGCTATTCACACATCAGCTCAAAGACACAAGCTGTTTCTGCCTATGTAACTAAAATGGTTGATGATGAAAATGTTTACTCTAGTTGCTTAAAATCAGGTAAGCGATAAGTTGGTTCAATAAAATAGGATTAAAATAAAAGATATAAGAACTAAAACTTATAAGAGTTAAGTTTGTCGTAATGGTTCGCGAAACCAGGCAGGAAAATATTTGGATTCTTTACTAAAGCCATGGTAAAATGTTACGCCGCTTTCCAAAAGCGACAAAACTCTTAATCTAATCTGCTTAAATCCGTCCCCGAATAAGCGATCTCCATGTTTCACCCTAAAAATTATAATCCTGACTGCGGCCACGCTAAGAATTCTTACCGCAGGCTCTAAAACAATTTACGTCGAGTGTTTTCGGGTAATTTCGGCCACTTTCAGGCTCGTAAATTAGCGGCCTATGTGCGAGTGTCCGGCAATATTTGGCAAAATTACTTGTGTATTTATCTCCATTGACATGTGTGTTACTTTTTGAGGACAGGGAGAAAGACCAACTTTATTGATACGGTAAAGCGTCGACCAGTTTTCAGCTGAGAATAGCATGTTCTGGCGCACGTAATTTCTGTTGATTGTGGCAGGTTCTAAAATAACTTACGTCGAGGGTTTTCGGGTAATTCCGGCCACTTTCGGGCTCGTGGATTAGCGAACTATGTGCGAGTGTCCGGTAATATTTAGCAAAATTACTTATGTGTTTATCTTCATTGACATGTGTGTTACTTTGTGAGGACAGGGAGAAAGGGAACATTAATTGATACGGTACAGCGTCAACCAGTACATATTCAGCTGTCAATAGCGTGCGCTAGCGCACGTAATTTGTATTGATTGTGCCAGGCTTTAACAATTACGTCGAACAATTTACGTCGAGTGTTTTCGGGTAATTTCGGCCACTTTTGGGCTCTTGAATAAGCTTTTCTGGTGCAAGTGTCCGGCAATATTTTCCAAAATAACTTGTGTATTTATCACCATTCACATGTATGTTACTTTGTGAGGACAAGGAGTTCGAGCACATTTAATGGCTCGTGATTTTACTATTTACAGCATCTACCAGTATTTCCGACTAGACGTCACTCTTTGAATCTCTTTAAAAAGTCACTTGCAAATAAACGCGTACATGCACAATTTTATAATAACAGTTGCTAGACATTTAACAAAATGTAATACTAGCAAAAATATTGGTCATCTGTTGCGTTGATTTCATGTACAATATTGTTTATTTCACTCAATTTCCTAATATTTTTTCATTGGCACAACAAACAGGTTTTATAATATAATATTTAAACGCCTAATAAGTATTTTGATATTTGGATTGGGCCTAATAAGTATGTTGATAGAGGCTAGGTGTGGCCACTTAGCCTCTATCAACATGCTTATTAGGCCCAATTATGTAGGCCCCATCATAAATTTAATAGCAACGTAAAAATTGTTCTCCTTATCAAATGCCTACAGTGGAAAAAAAAAACAGCAAAAGTCAAAATAGCTATAATAATTTCCATGGAGTATTAATAATTGGGCTTATTATCTAACAAAAATTAATATTACGGAAATATACGCATTTCGATATAAAATAAACAAGTACCAAAGTACCAGAAGTAACGAAGATCATAACATGCAATGTTTAGACCAACATAGCTGTAAATTATAAGTCAATGGCTATCACCCTTTATTTATCGTGTCTCTGCCTATATTACATCAAGGGAAGAAAAACTAAATCACGTAGCTGGAACGCTACGGAGCTACGAGATATTGTCTACGACAGCTACGAGGGCTACGCAAATTCATTATTATGTCTCAAAATACGAGAGATAGTAATAATAATTATGAACCGGTTGTTTAAAAAAAATGTTCATCCCCACTTTGCATGTACGGGAACTACCTCTTAAATACACCATTACACCATTTAAAAAAAATGTTCTAAATTGAGACCTGTACTAAAACTATCACAATCTCAAACATGCAGTTTGTTTCATTCATGTAGTAGTAATATGGCTTTGTCAGACGGACGGACACAACGAAGTTATAAGGGTTCCTCGTTTTACTACGGAACCCTAAAAACATCAAACGTGATTTTTTACATTTTTATCGAACGTGAAACGTCTGCGTGGCCACGTGACGTCATAGATAAATATTTCAAGGACAGGGTCGAGTCACAATACTGTTAAGGTGGGCATGCAAATTGCGATGAACTGATCAGTTTTTTAGGGTTCCGTACCCAAAGGGTATAAACGGGACCCTATTACTAAGGCTCCGCTGTCCTTCTGTCTGTCACCATGCTGTATCTCACGAAGAGAGTTGAAATTTTCACAGATGATGTATTTCGATTGCCGCTATAACAACAAATACTAAAAACAGAATAATGTAAAATTAAGGGGGGGCTCCGATACAAAAAACGTGATTTTTTTGCCGAGGGGCTCCCATACGGAACCCTTCATGCGCAAGTCCAACTTGTACTTGGCCGATCTTCAATGGCTGACGCAATTACACAAAACATTTAATTAATTGTGTTAAATTAAATCTGTTTCATTAATCTTCAATTTGTCCCGAGTGCTCAAAAGAAAACTTTGTCTGGTTTTCTACGAAAATAAATATTTTGTAAAAAGAAAACTTGGTTCCTAAAGTTGTGTGTAGTCTTTTTTCTTAGAAGTACTTTGGTGGTGTATATAGGTAGATATAAAGACAGTGACAGTGCGGGTTATTTGATTTTCCTGAAATTCCTGGTATACAATTATGGTAAGTTGGTATTTTTGTGATTCTCGGTTTATTTTTCATAATTGGGTTAGAAACAAAATAAAGTTATGTTACTGACTCATACAAGCGTCCAGAATAGTAACTATATATGTATATATACATTTACCTGAACGTGGTAGAAGGTATTTACGAGTATTACGTACTTGTATGCACAAACCAACTTTGGTTTTACCACACAATACTCGTAATTTTGTGAGATTTCGATGATAAAACAGCGAAGACAGGTTTGTTTACCATTCATCATATTATTATAGTCGGAAGACCACGCCTTCTGCGCGTCTGTAGTATCAAACAACGCAACGGTGCTGCTGTGGCATAAACAAATCCTAGAAATAGTCTTTCACACATTTTTTATGTTTTTACTAATGTGAAACGAGCTGAACAACCATAGTTATGAACCAATATTATCTACAGTGTCGGTATGAAAAATCGAATTCAATAAGCATTAATCGCATTCAATTCAGATTACCATTGAACCGTCCAGTCATTGCCACACCTCGCTGATCTCGGCTGAAAGCGCGAAGCTCATCCAACGCTCCATTTTATAGCTGCAATTACGCCTAGATCAGAGTTTCTCAAACTTATGGCTGTGGACACCTCTGAAAAAATTCTCAGATGATAACATATCTCTACGACTGCCCCTAAAGATAATTACCCTTCGCATACGAGTCGTAAGCGTAGTCGTATCGTTACGATGCAACGCGTACGAGACCTGCAGTGTTCTATACACGATTCGTTGAGTAGACTTATCGTTTTATAAGATCTCAGTTGAAATCACAGCCAAGTTGAACCAGTTTCACGAATTCAATTACTTTTTCAGTCATATTGAAATGAAAAGTACACAGTACGCTGTAACTGTCATAATGACAATAAATATCTCCTGCGATTCGCTGCAGCACCACTTCGTGTGTTGTTTGAACATGTATGCGCTCGTATTGCTCATGTCCCACGCGCATATTAAGATACGCTTACGATATGACGCCGTGTGCGAAGGAGGAATCTGTAGTTTAGTCTAATAATAATAAATCGTTACATCAAATCGGACGCCAGCCGTTGAAATATATAAAATATCAATGCGCGTAATCACCCTGAGTTTATATCAAAAGAAAGTGTTCGTGGTACGAAAAAATTACAAACAAATACTTATTGATATGTGGGAGATAAAACTTTGCCTAGTTTTTCTTTAGAGTGTGATTTAATGGCTCAGTAAACAAAACTTAGGGATAATAAAGGATAAAGCTTTGTCAAAAAATCAGTTATTTTAGTCGTCATTTTACTATTAATTCTAACTTAGCTAATCAGCCATCGAAACGTAAATGTGGTTGTGAACCCCCTAAGGTCAATTGGTGAACCCCATACCTCACTTTGAGAAGCCCTGGCCTAGATGAAAGTATCCAGGCTAACTTATTTTATTTGCGCACCACCCAAATTCCTTCCTTATCCCCTAAGCAGAGAGTTGAAAATAGCGTTTTGGCGGGAGAATAATTTGATTGTTTAATGTTATTACTGGTCGTTTTAAATTAAACAATGCGTTATTGGCAGTGAGAGATCTTGCGACTCGACTGCGGATTTATGCCTTATTTTTATTGGCACTAGGCATTTTATTGCTGGTCGTTGGACTTTCGCTTAATAAGCTTTAGGGATGATCCGGTTTGGCAAAGATAAGATTTTTATACTTGTCAATTTTATGTATATGCTTATTTGGTATGGTGATTATGAGGAAAATCATTTGTGCTTATTTTAATATGATTGAGTAATGAGTAAGGCGGATGGTATAATAAAATTGGTTGCCTGTAAAGTCGGTATACGGGCGAAAGTTTTACGTGACAACGACTTTGAGACGAATGAGACGAATGAGCACGTAAGTGCCTCTCACTCGCTCTCATTGTGAGCGCATGAAGTGTGAGCGGAGCGTAACGCAGTTTCTTGAAGTGTCACCCGGCAAACCAATTTATAAGACGTTGTCACGTCAAAACTGATGCTGCGTACCTATCTAAAAAGTGAAGTTAGGTATATCATGTTAGTCTTACTTTTTATACGTAGGTTTTGAAATGCAACCAACCAAGTGAAAATATGTTTTTTGTGTGAAAATTGATTTATTGATGAAGTTTTAGATTCTTTATTTCAAAAGTCTTTATAATTTGTTTAATTTACATTGCATCAATCTACTTCGTCAATCGATTGAAACAAAAAGCAGATTTTTGAAGTTTGGAGTTGTGTAGGTACTTCTATGTACCTAACATAGCTCATTCAGCGAAAAAACAAAATGATATAGGTATTGGGGATCAAATAGACTGACATATTTGTACCAACTAAACTTCATAATATTTCCTTCGATTATTCTTTCAAACAAAAAGGAAAATAACTCCAGAAAATGCGTCAATTTTTATTGGTATTTGCTATTCAGCGACGCAATGGTGCCAGCATTCTGGCCACGTTACCCTTTGCCGAGGGGCTTTTAGGCTAGGTTTTATTTTATTTTGTATTTTCTTAGTTTAAGTTTTAGTATTCTTATTTCTTTTCTTTTTTGTTTAAGTATCTAGATTATTTAATTTTAGTCATAGTGGAACGTGTTATTTAAGTTTTTTTAGCAAAAGGGAAACATTAACTTTATTACATCATATAGCGCGGCCCCAACGTCGATTAAGTTAGACTTCAATTAGTTTCTATTGTTTGGGGATCGAATTTTCAATAAACTGCTGGAATATATTACGGTTAGCCCCAGTAAATGACATTTTAAATTACGTAAAACACATATTTTAGAGAAAAGCTATTATAATTTAGCTGAAGCTAACTCTGACAATACCTTGTTTTTGAGCGTATAATTTATTGTTAATTTATTTATTTTTTGTACTTAATTTTAATTAGTAATATTGTTCTTGACGATGCTGATATATTTTTTTAATTATTAATTTGTTTTATGGAATAGTTCTATGTTTTCAATTGTTTTGTAATTTTGCAATGATATTTATTTTGTTATGACGTTTCTAAGCGCATGTGATACCTATGGCAATGAATTTTTTTTTTTTTTTTATAAATTTGTCAAAGCTACAACGCTCTAAAAATAAAATGAGAACTTTTCTTGACAGAGGCCAATTATTCAACTGTATGCATTTATCAAGAATCCATTGTAAAAAGATCGGATGCGGCGTAGCAATAAGTGATCGATACTTCACGGCCGGGGCGGTGGCAGCGGCATTAGACGATGCATTTTTAATGCACCTGAAGGAGTGAACAACGATCAATATACTTACAATGCCTATTACAGCCCGAGAGGTAAGCGCAAAAAATGTAACTACTTTCTAAAAGCTGATTGTTTGGTATTAGGTAGTCATGGTGGTGTACAACAATACCCCGGAGTCAGTCAGCTGGGATGCTTTGCGTTTGGTGGGGATACCAGTTTGAGTTAAAAATAAAATAAATGAGTATCTTGTTTTAAATTGAGTGTCTATTTTAAAAGCTGAAAATTGGCGTGTGTAACTAAAAAAAGCCGCAGCAAATTACCTGAAACAAGTAACAAAGCCTGTCAGTCAGGTTTTAAAGTAACGCCTCTTTTAAGCCTGACTGAAAAGCTCTGTTACATGTTTTGGGTGAATGGCTGTGGCTAAACTCTTTTTAAATTACTTATCTACCTGTACACCAAATTTCAGCTTTCAGAAGTACTTGCAAGATACTCATTTATATATTTGAAAATTCAAACGCCCACCAAACGCTAGGCATCCCAAATGACTGACTCCGGAGTATTGTTGTACACCACCATGACTACCAAATACCAAAAAAAACAGCTTTTAGAAAGTGGTTGCATTTTTTGCGCTTACCTCCCGGGCTATGAGCCTTGTTGGCCAGAAAACAATATATACACTGTAAAAAAAGACTGATTAAGACTACTTAGTGAATGTCTCTGAATGGTCTTTCATAAAATTGAAAGATTGATCGATATAACCTAATATTAAAGAATTCTGTTTTTTTTGCATATTTTAAAAGTCCTTAATCTGTGCACCGAATATTGAGAAAGTGGGAATGAAAGATCAATTATCCTTGTACTACGGGATTTATCGTACAATGAAACATGAGATATAATATAATTAAATACTAAAAATATTATAATTATACTATTATAATTATAATCCCAATTTTTTGCTAATCCGTGTTACTTTTGGATTGCTGGTTTTGTCAATATTTTATTGTTTGGTTTCTTTTTACTATGGTTAAAAATGGCATTTGTGTACTGTTTACATATTCTAGCATAATTTAAGAGTAATTGAGTGATTCCAAACACATCTCACAGCTTTTTTAGTCCACTGCTGAGCATAAGCTTTATCATTTGTACTTCAATCCTAGAAATCTTCTCTGTCGTCACACTTAATTCCGACCGATTTACTAATCATTCATTTATCAATTTCCTAGACAGCAATTAGAGTTCATCTCACAGCATTTTGATT
Organism: Hypomecis atomaria; assembly: GCA_964007245.1. Taxonomy (NCBI): domain Eukaryota; kingdom Metazoa; phylum Arthropoda; class Insecta; order Lepidoptera; family Geometridae; genus Hypomecis; species Hypomecis atomaria. The sequence continues at coordinate 17,197,442 of OZ023291.1, forward strand.
AAGTAATCTCCTAGATCTATTATTTATCATAAACTATTTATTTATCTTCATTAATATTTTATTTCGGATAGTAAATTATTGTGTACCCCGCCGCGCCGCCAGTCATCCATCTTCTTTTGCTGTATTAAAGTGAAAAGCATTATTGTTGCCGATCGCCTAGTCGTGACCTCACTTGAATCTTTGTTCGACACTTACAAAAAAAACCTTTCATGAAACTTGTAGTCTTTATACCCAGCTCTTTTCTTCAAATGACGAACAGACGTTTGAAAAGTGAGTCTAGCCTATAAGGGTGTGTTAAAGCAATATTGGAAATATTTCTTTTGTTACCAGGTTAAATGTTTTTGCGACAAGTCTGCGTCAAGAGCTTTTTATTCTCCTTTTTTTTCCACTATCGCAAAATCGACCATGCGTCCTCGTTTTTTTCTAACTCAGAATGCCGGGCGTTCCGCCAGAGAGGCAATGCGCTCTCTCACCAGGTGGCGCGACTGTCTATATGACGTCAAACTTAAATAAGTGTTGGTAAACTCGGGTCTAAGTGCTAATTTATAAAACAAAAGTTGACAATTGACTGAATGGAAAAATCTCTTATTACTACAAGCACACTTGTCATTTCGATATAGGTAAGTATAACAAAAAACATTTTGATACCAAAACACATAATTATGTATTGAAACAACAAATTACTCTAAGAAAAACAGCATAGTAACAAGTAATGTTAAAAGATTTGTTTATCATATTTTCTTATAATTTTGACGTAGTACACAAAATTAGTTAGCATGAACGAAAAAATGAGCGTACCTAACTTAGTTGGTTTTTCGTTTTCATTCTACATAATAAAAGTGAGATTAAATTTTCCTCAAGTTTTTGTTTCATGACCCGAAAGTAATTGGGTTGTAATTTTATTGTGTAATTCGTAAGTCACAGTTGCTATGGGAGATAACATTTAAAATGAGGTGAGTTTAGTATACCAACCATTGATCGACGTTCAACTTCAATTTTAAAATAGCCTATCCAGTACTAAAGTGATGCGTGCGAAAGGTAATTCTTTCAAATCTAATTAAAATTATCAATTTCACGCAAAACCATAGTACTTTATAATCATGGATGGTTATTCTAATCCAAAAGATATTCTGCAAAAGAGGAAAGCGTCAAATGGAACGTCAAAAAGTTGTCGATTTTAAAACCGTAGTTTTAAAGTTGAAGTTTTATTCACGTCGTTCTCCGGCCTAAATATACCTAACAACGGGAAATAATTCACAGAACATTGATTCGGTAGAACTCTCGATTATAGGTACTTAGTTTTGACATCATTTGTTGCTTTTGTTAAGAATCATTATTATTACTCGAATATTGATAAGAATCGAGTTGTTTTTAACCCCCGACGCAAAAGAGGGGTGTTATAAGTTTGACGTGTCTGTTTGTCTGTGTGTCTGTCTGTCTGTGTGTCTGTCTGTCTGTCTGTCTGTCTGTCTGTCTGTCTGTGGCATCATAGCGCCCGAACCACTGAACCGATTTCAGTTTAGTTTTTTTTGGATGAAAGGAGACTTAATCTAGAGTGTTCTTAGCTATGTTTTATAAAAATCGATTGAGCCGTTTAAGAGTTATGGTGGGTTAAAGTACATTATTTTTGTCTGTTTAATATTTATACGTTTTTTATAGTTACATCTACCCTTGAATAGACTCACCAGAAGATCAGCCTTGAGTGTTGGGTCCTCCCAGCACTCAACTTTTATAGCTGAGGTGAATCCCTTTCGACACTTGTTTTTTCATTATTTTATAAGTTCTTTGTACATGTTATGTATGTATCGAATAAAGATATTTCATTTAATTTCAGAGTACTACTGAATAAATTAAATAAATAAACGACTTGGTTTTTGATCTCATAGGTATCAACTTAGAGTAAAATGCGCGGCGAGACTTTTCATTTTCTACTGAGACATGCTTTTAGATGAATTATAATGCTATTAAATAACATATCACAAATATTACTATGAAGCATGAATCAGTCACGCGTTATTGATGCTAAATTGAATTTAAAAAAAAGTTATTGAAGATGAAACCGCCGAGTGGTTTTGCTCGCGTTTTATGAAGAAGCTTCTGATCTAATTTTGAGTGCGCTGATCACGTTACGATTCTCTTTTCCGGTTCCTGTCAAGGTTTTTAGAGAAATACTTCCCGGGAATATTTTTAGGGTTCCGTACCTCAAAAGGAAAAAACGGAACCCTTATAGGATCACTTTGTTGTCCGTCTGTCCGTCCGTCCGTCTGTCAAGACCCTTTTTCTCAGGAACGCGTGGAGGTATGAAGCTGAAATTTATATCAATTACTCAGGTCTACTGTCCCTTGAAGCTGTGAAAAAATCAAACTTCTAAGCCAACGCAATCAAAAGATACAGCCGTTATTAAATATAAACTTATTACTTTTTTTGTCGTAATGAACGAACTTTGTAAACCTTGCAGGTTTGTACGGAACCCTCGGTGCGCGAGTCCGACTCGCACTTGGCCGGTTTTTTTATATATTTTAAATACTTTTTCAATATTTAGTCCAAAAACCTTCTAATTTACGATAGGAATTACGTAAGACTTATTGCGTAGCATACATCATGTAATCAGGGTTTGCTTTTCAAATAAGGGTAAACTCACAGATCAGGGAACAAAGTGATCTGTGGGTATACTCGTAGATAGAACATATCTACCTTAAATTGAGTAGCAAAAACATTTCTACGGAAAGTAAGTAGTAGGTACAAATTGTTGCGTTTTAAACTATTTTTTATTAAGAGTACTTATATCAGTTTGAACTTTGAAATGTCTATTTGTCATTTTTGCAAGTTTTTATTTAGTTTCACCAGTCCCGTTGTCTGTCGGTCTATAATCAAATCTTGCAAGTAAAGATCCACTTCCCGGTTACCGATTAAGCTGAAATTTTGCATAAATGTGTAAATCGCGTAACAATGCAATATTATGATGAGCAACTCCATCATCAGATCAACACCATGCTGGTCATGATGGAATTGGAAGGTGGACAAAGGAACTTCGCAATGAAACGACACAACTTCATAGCGTTTGGGCTGAATTGAATCGTCTTGGCGAGTAGTTTATTTCTCAAAGCTAACCAGAGTCTGATGATGGAGCTGAAAGGTGGACATAGGAACTCTGTAATGAAATGACGCAACCCCACCGAGTTTCGGCTCGTTTGATTCGTCTTGATGATCACTTGTTCTGTAAAAGCTCGTTTAAAAAAAAGTTTTTTTTTAAAACTACTTGTTTCTGAAATGTCAATTAGAAAACAGTTTCTCTTGACTAGTACAGCTGCTCTAGTAAAAATGCTAAAAAATAGCAGCTATATAGTAGAATAAATACAACTGCGTAACTACGCGGCCAGAGCAAAAACCGCAAAATATTTGTTTCTTTCCTCACTTAATACCAACAAATTGATTCTTAACAGGAAACGAAGAGTGGAATAAAGGGAGAATTCCCAATTATATTTCGTAACAATAACTCTGGATTATGTTCGGAATTACTACGAATGTTTCACAAAGACGAAAATTAAAAGAAAAAGCGAACGAAGAGTTGGAAACTTGACGGGTACAAATTAACTTTGGCGAGAAGTTAATTGAAAGCGTCTTCCTTTTTGCGGTTTGACATTTGGAGTGTTTTGTTGTTTGTAGTGACCTTTGGTATTGACAGTTTGGATGGATGCGCTATTTTAAACTACAAAAAAAAAATGCATTAAAAAATTCCGTATCCGATTAGAAGCAGCAACAATAGACTACCTATACTGTTTTAATGATAGTGTTGTTCAGACTACTGCTTTCTATGAAATAAAATATAAACTAAAGCTAGTGACGCGTAGTCTGCCGCAGCGTCTGTCCACGTGTTGTACGATGACACCGGCATCTGCTGCTGCTGTAGAGCGGTCTACGAGAGTAGACCGCCTACGAAATTGAAGCTTATAGCTGGATCAAGAATAAATCGCTGAAACATGTGCCATTTTTTTCACGAGCTGTTTGATGTCTACCTATTAATTCAATCTTTCTTGAAACAATTTAAATAATAGTCAATTTTAATTCATCCGTTAAAGGTAGAAAAAGAATAGCTAATACTGATTTTAAAATTTAATTTTAGACTTCAACAAAAAAAATACTGAGATTTTTCCGGTCGAAATGTTAGGCGGGAACAAGGAAGGCCCTCACAAAACGTCCCATGGGAATTAACAGACAATCTTACGTTATTTATTCAGAACCTTAACAAACAGATTGTCGAAGAATGCTTTTGGCCCTCGTTGACTCCATTTGAGACTTACAAATGAATAAAGTCTTTTCTGAATAAATATAAAAATATTTTGTGACAGAAAGTTTGCAACCTGAGAAATCAAGTGCCTGAAGACATGCTCAGAGTTAAGGTCTTAGACATGAAATCAGGACAGATGAGTAACGGTTCTTATCATTAATAGAGGCCAATACAAATTAGCAGGTTAAAACGGCTGTAAGCCATAGCATTATAGCACGCAGGTCTATTGACCGGTAGCGTTGAAGAGTTTTCGAGGTAAGACCAAAAACTGGTAAGCGTAGGAAATACAGAAGTAGAAATACAGAAATTGATTTGCAACAAAAATAAGAGGTATAAACATAAACAACAAAACAAACCATAAAACACACAAAAACAACTCTAATTATACCTATAATCCTAGCCGGGGACCCGCCGCCCGCACCTGTCTCAGTCCCCTTTGACGTCTTCCCCGGTGCCCCTGGCGAGGACTAAGTTGAGAGGTAGGACTATAATACCCTTGTCACAAAACTGGTCCCAACTCAGCGTAATGCAATAGCAGAATACCAGCTCTGGTTGTTCGTAAGCACAACCTTACGAACAGCTGGTATTCTTTTGGAACCAGCAAGTGACATTACGTCCGAAAGCAAAGTATGGCGAGTTACAAATTGAACATAACGAAGCAAGACCTGCTCTACAATTTGATTGCCAAAAATGTTTGAACATTTGTGGCATATCCATCCGCCGCCATTTTGATTTTTTCAGAGTTTCCGCGCATGATTTAGGTAGTAAATATGAGAGGGGTCACTTATACACACAATAAATATGAATGGTGCCCTAAAGTGTCACGGTCTCGAGATATTTAGATGTAAAGATTGCTGTACAAAAACTTTGCGATCTTTACTTCCAAATATCTCTAGCACGTGATACTTTAGGGTATCATAATACTGAACATCTATTGTTTCTATATTTGTATTCCCTACCCACATATACTACTTTCATTGTGCGCGGAAACTTATGAAAAAACAAAATGGCGGCGGGTGGACATGCCATCTTCCATACAAAAATGTTCAATTCCCTTTAAATATCATCTATATATATAAAATGCTTTGTCCTGAATGACTTACTGATGGATCAACGCAGAGCCTAAACCGCTGGTCGGAGGAACCTCAAATTTGGAGGGTGGGTTCTTTGTATGACGTAGGCATCCGATAAGAAAGGATTTTTCGAAATTCTAATCTTAAGAGGGTGAAAAATAGGGTCAAAGTTTCTATGGGACATCGTGATCCCCTGGTTCAATTGACTTGAAATTTTGGATTTACATTCTGTAATTGAATTGACGGAAAACGTGTTTCGTATTTTATTGAAATTCATCCCTTATCGGAGTTAAAAAGGAGTAGAAAGTTAATTTGGGGATGATTTGCTTCGAAGGTGATATCAAAACTCCTTAGCAACTAAGTAATAACTTTGATTTAAATTACTTTTTTATTTTGACACATGTTTGAAAACTCAATCCGATTCTATCAATGACTTGAGAAAATAGAGGAGGCGGCCACGGGTTATTTATAAAAGTCATTTTGCTGCCTACACTTTAATTATAATATGTTCCCATATTTCTTTAGTAAATTCATAATCCGTACTGCGAAAATAATTGGGCTAATAGTTACTGCGAGCGCGTATTTAGCTAAGAAAGTGCGGGAATCACATTGTCATTGTTGTGAGAGATTTATCAGTGAGTTTTTAACCAACTTGAAAAAGAAGGTTCTCAATTCGGCTGTAAGTATGTTTTTTTTTTTGTTTGTGTATAAGCAACGCGATTATTCGGTCAAATATGAACCGATTTTGTTGATTTTTTTGTTTGCTAAATCATAGGTACTTCAGAGGTAGTCATTTGAGATTAATCGAAATAGGTTGAGCAGTTTTGTAAAAATCAAGAATAAACTAATTACATACCAACATTATGTTGTGATTTGTGGTTCCATTTAGTTCATCATTTGTTTTTGAAAGATCATCATTATGTAAAAATGGTACACATAGATTTGAGCAGACTATTCGAATTTTGTACCTAGGATTGATTTGGGTGTGCCATTTTTGGTGAAAAATTACTATGTTAGTATGTAATGGCGGCCATATTGAGTCCTATACGCCCTTATTTGTAGTTATTTCAAGTCTTAGAAAAATAACGTACCTTATTTTTCTAAGTATCAAGTCTATGTACTTACATATATGTTGTCATAGAGTTTTGGTTGCTATAGAGATATTTGAGTTGTTGATTTTGTGTGTCAAAATGGTAGAGTAAAATAAAAATGTGTGGTCAATATTAAAAGAGTCATAATCAATTTATTTCGTAAAAAAAGTGCGTAAATCGTGTGAAAAATGAGTCATGTCCATATAGAATCGCGAGAGAAAGCTATGATACCTGGCGTATTCACGCGAAAGCTCTCCTAACAACCCAACACTTGTGGTAGGTACCGCAACAGGGCCAGATATTACGTTTGCCGTAAGCTATCTAAGCCAAATTAATACTTGCTACGGAAAAAATCATTGGCATGCCGCGAAACGGGTCATCCGTTATTTAAAGGAGCCAAGAAGGTTGGACTAAAATATAAATAAGTGACATGAAGTTGTATGGCTTAGCAGACGCTTATTGGGCAGCTTGCACCATGGATAGACAATCCTACACGGGATGTATTTTCAAATATGGTGGTGGATTGATAAGTTATGAAGCCAAGAAACAAAGAGTAGTAGCCTTATCGACGGCAGAGAACATGGAAGCAGATCTCCTTACCTAGGCACTACCGCAACCAAGGCTGTTAAAGTTTAGGACTTAACTGGGAGTCACTCACACCTGAAGAGAACCTGAGGTTATCGTCAGGGGGAGTGTCATAGAGTTTTGGTTGCTATAGAGATATTTCAAATAAGTATTGATTTTGTGTGTTAAAATGGAGTAAAATAAAAATGTCTGCTCAATATCAAAAAGACTCATTATTATCATATGTCTATGATTAAAATATAAAGCCTTCACCTGCAACCCAGCAACCGAAATTAATAGATAGTTGGTATGAAATAGAAACTTCTAATGTTCTTTGCTCCTAATGAAACTGCTTAGTGGATTCATATTCATATTCGTGGTAACCAGGCGTCACATCATAGTATCCAATTGCAAAAAAGTGGTCTTTCTTTCAAGAATTACATCCTTTATACATGGCGATCATTATCGTTTTGATAATATCATGGAAAAATGGGGTAATTTGGTGTGAAATCCGAAATCTCAGCAAGTATCATTTTATCGATGGATTTTGGCCGCCTGGATCTTTTTCAACCAGAAAAGAGCGTTGAACGTACGTTCAATCATCAGGTCATACATATACTAGCGGCCTCACTGCAGCGCCATCTCAATAATCCTCATAATTCTTCTCAACCCTACTAATATTATCAACTTGGATAAATATTCAACTAACATAGAGACTACTTTTTATTTCGGGCTAACGCGGGTAACACCGCGGGGTGCAGCTAGTCTCAATATAAGTTTTGGAGCTGACGTCAATTGCAAACTAGAGATTATTACAAATTGAGGTGTTTTCAGTAACTATCGCTTCCTCTCACGACAATTTGACTTGGGCAAACAGAGACAAGTACTCGTATAATAGAATGCTCAGAAATACTGCTCTTAAGTAGGTAGGGATCCTGTTGTTACGGGGACAGAAGTTGTTTTGTCAAAGCTCTTTTAATTCTTGAATAATTCCTTCAGGCCAGAAAGCTTCGATGGCCTTCAAACAATTTTAAGTATGAAAACAAGTCGGCTTCAAAAGTTTTGAATTTCAAAATTAGTTCGGTACTCAGAGCTATAAATTATGTTTTACTGCTTTGAAATTAGGAAAGATTATCTTTCCTAATTTAGCTCAAAATTTAGGAGAAGTTTAAGAAGACAAAAATAAAATGTAAATAACATTGATAGCGAAAATACATTATCAAATAAGCGAAACAGTATGTGATAACATATCATTTAATTGTTGTCTTACCTAAGTTGTAGTATGCTTTTCTAGTTTTAACCAGTTCACTAATAGTGATACCGAAAAATAGACTGTAAGTAATAAACATTGTACCTTAGACGCGACTAAAATAATTTTATACGCAGTTTCAGAAAGTTTCCGGTTTAATTTCCACAATTAATTTATAAGTAAAAATACACTAAGAATAACTGGTAGACAATTGAACGAGATTAATTTTGATGTGGGCTATGCTCTGAGTCTCGCTGTGAGATCGAATCAGGAATGAGGAGATTCGCAGACGAACCTAAGTTACCGGCATAGCCCAGAGGATTAGTAAGTTGAAATGGCAATGGGTAGGTCACATAGCTTAGAGAACTGATGGCCGATGAGACAGTAAAGTTCTCGAATAGAGATCACAAACCAGCAAGCGCAGCGTAGGACGTCCACCGACCAGGCGGACCGACGATATTATTAAGACCGCAGGAACGTGCTGGATGCAGGCTGCTTCCAACCAGGCTTATTGGAAATCCATAGGGGAGGCTTATGTCCAGCAGTGGATGTCCTACGACTGATAATGATGATGAATTTGTATGTGGGCAGATAATTTCGAAAAGCAAACTGAAAAAGGCTATCCATGAATTTTCTTTTCGTTCAATATAATTAATACAGAATCATAGAATTCTTATCGCGTATTCAATAAAGAAAAGAAGAAATATTGGTTATCGATAGTAAGAAGTACGCCCACGTTTCAAGCCGGTTATTCACTACGTAATTTTATTAATGAAATATTTGTTTTATATTACATTTAAGATGTTGTGACTTTTGGGGACAGAATTTGGTAATTAAAGTGGTTATGCTAGTTTTTGGGTAGGTATTTAATAGAACATTCTGATTGCCAACCAGTACTGAAACGTTTCGACATAGACTGATACCTAAATATTTCCGGATTAGGATTTCTTGTATTTGAAATGTATAATTACGTATTCGATAATGTGTACATATTATGTAATACTGATGTTTTCATTTTATTAAATTTTATTTTCCAACACAGTATTGATCTTCATGAATGAAAATAAATATCTAAGAGCCATGTAACACAATAACATAAAAAGGAAAAAGACAGCATGGCCAAACATAATAATAAAATAATGCAAATAATTCTGTTATTTGCAAAGTGTTTTGTAATTCATCAAACTGACAGCAAGTACAAATGTATGCATATGGACTTAATATTTGTACGCATAAAGTGTGATTCACTATGTTTTTGGCAAAATGCTTAAAATTTTGGATTAAGTACGGGATACTTGGATATTATTTTTATTCCTTTATTAAAATATCACAAGATTAACAAGAAAGACGAAACAGCAATTGATGATTGCGGCTCATTATTCATTATTTAACAGTGCAGTCTACTAAGTTAATTAAAATGATCTGTAAAAACATAAAATACAATTAAACTCTATGTCACAAACTGATATTCCACACCGGTTGCAAACAGCTTAAAGTTTCAATTAAAACAATATTTTTCTTCCACACCAAAACAAAATCCAATCGAACCATAACCCCAACAAACAGACTCGAAAAGCTTCCAAACACAAACACACACAATTCCACGTTAAATACTTTATGATAACATCCCCAACTTTAACCGACAGATTATCTCTAAACCTTTCCGGTTTTAAATGTCACGACCCCAAAGCAATCAGGATTTGTAAAACCGCTATAGTTGGAACTGTTAGTTCGGGATATTAGCGAGAGTGAAATTAAAGTTAAGTACGGGATTAACACTAAAGCTTCGTGAAGGCACTGTGTCTAATTTAATAGGTCGCGGTGGAAATAATGAGCCATTCAATTAAACAAGGATCGTATCAGGAAATGTCCCTATTTCTGTTCCGCTAATAGTTGACGTTTTGTTTACGCGCCTTAATCCTATTAAGCGGTTTGGATCACTATTGCTTCTAAGGAATGTAAATTAGAACTTTAACATTATGTAATGTTTACTTAGAAACTATAGGTACAGATATTTAGAAACAGGCAATTCTAAAAATAGCTTTATTTTACAGTTATGATTGTTAATAAATATACCTAGTTAAGCGTTATATCTAGTACTATTTAGTTACTATCTATATAAGTATGTATTTAAATATGGTATATGTAGTATATCAGTGTCTGGCAGCCATATCACAAGCTTTGCTTAGTTTGGTGTCAGAGACCGTGTGTGAGATGTCCTCAAATATTTATTTTATTAATTATTATTTAGTTTATTATTTCAATCATTAGTTATGTCAAAGATAATATAATATATATTAATAAAATTTATTTTATTTATTTATTTATCGCTAAGAAGGTTTTAACGTCAAATACTCATTGAGATATTGGATCGCCCTGTTTTACGCCTCTTATTCTACTCTGGACAACGGACCTACGTTATGGTATTATAAAAATAAATTTGACACTTTTATACATAATGGTAATACTAATACTATTTCGCTAGAGATATGCTGTGTTAAATTGGGATATCAGTGAAAGTACAATTATAGTTCGGCCGTTCAGAGAATGCGTTCCTGACATGTAATCTTGAAAAAATGTTTTGGCCGATATCTCGGAAACTATGTACTTAAGGGGAAAAACATTAAGATCAGTATTGTAGAAAATAAAATTTCGCATCTTTTGTTTACACTAAACTTTTTTGTAAAACTTACCGTTTACGATTTATGGCCCATTTAATGAAATTTCATTAAATCGACCTTAAAACATTAAATAGTCCATAAATCGTAAACGGTAAGTTTTACAAAAAAGTTTAGTGTAAACAAAAGATGCGAAATTTTATTTTCGAAACTATGTACTTAAGGGGAAAAACATTTAAGTCATTATTGTAGAAAATAAAATATCGCATCTTTTGTTTCCACTAAACTTTTTTGTAAAACTTACCGTTTACGGTTTATGGACTATTTAATGTTTTAAGGTCGATTTAATGAAATTTCATTAAATGGGCCATAAATCGTAAACGGTAAGTTTTACAAAAACGTTTGGTGGAAACAAAAGATGCGAAATTTTATTTTCTACAACAATGATCGTGATGTTTTTCCCCTTAAGTACATAGTTTCCGAGATATCGGCCATAAACATTTTTTCAAGATGACGTGTCAGGAACGCATTCGCTGAACGGCCGAACTATAGCATAAAGCAACACACAAATACTGAAACTCCATTGAGGTACTGTGTCTAATTTAGGCCGTGGTCACGGTAATGATATCCAACAGTATTGTGACTGGGCTCTGTAATTGAAATATATAGCTACACGCCACGTGGCCACGCAGAACGTATCGCGCGCTAGGGCTACACGTACCCGCCTTCGGTATTTTATTTTCATCAACTTACTCTTTACCATAGCGCGCGAGTTGAATGCAGTCGGGGTCTGAGGTAAAGAGCGGGAGCATTTCCCCCCGCTATCCGCACGCCCCACCTCACGCGCCTGGGCGGGTTGGGTGTGCGGATAGCGGGGGGAGACATTCGCATTCCTAAGCTCTGCATTCAACTCGCGCGCCGACTGTACTTGAGTTTCTTTCTAGTTTCTATCTATCATGATGTCAAATTATTATATTTATTACAGAAAATAAATTGTTTGTTCCTATAGTTGACGTTTTGTTTACGCGCCTTAATCCTATTAGACTGTTCGATCACGATTTCTTCTAAGGAATATAGATTACAACTTTGAGATTATGTAATGTTTACTAAGAAACTATACAGATATTTTAAAAACAGGCAATTTAAACGGCAGATAGCTCTATTTAGGAAAGAAAAAATGCCAAGTCGATGCACAGTTATGATTGTCAGCACACTTATAAGTAACTTATGACATTCAATATTCATCAAGTTGAGGAGATATCAGAGTGGTCGAGTTTGTTTCTAAGTAATATGCGCAGAGAGTCTTTTTCGCACAATTTGTTGAATTTATCACATTTAACTAACACATTTTGTATAGGTACATTAAAGTACGTAACTATATTTATTCTGTAATAAAATAATTTAATCGCTTAGACGTGAAATCTAATAAACGAATGTAATTAATTATGTTTTCCGTCGAATAAACCAAATCATCCCAACTGAAGGGTAGCAATTACTCAATAAATATGATTTCACCGTATTTAGGGTTAATTAATAGGTGAGCTACCTTCAGGCTAAAATTAATTCAATTAGGGACTCGCATAGATCTCGCGAGAGAGGGCATGTTGTCTTGCTCTGGTGAAGCCTAGTTTTGTATAAACTCTCTGCTTAAAAACACAAAAACCAACAAACGTGCAACGCCAATAACTTGTTAACCGACTTTTAAAAAGGAGGAGGTTCTATTTTCGTCTGTTTGTATTTTTTTTGTGTATGTTTATTGTGAACCGAATCGAAAAATCTTTTTTAGTTCGAATGTGGTAATCACGAGTGGTAGTCCCATTTAAATTTTACAGTAATCGGCTCAGCCGCTTTTGAAAATCTAATAATGGAATACAGTGCTCATGTGCTAGCTTATTACAAATATATGCGCAACAACGTTCAAAAACACAATTATGACTTAACGAGCACATCAAATATTTTATTTAAAAGCGCTCATAGTACGAGTATGTGTTGGGTGCATATATAATAATTACTTAATAACATGTATTCTTTGATGTATGACTCATGTGTCCATTTGCGTTTTAATATAAACGATATATAAAAAATGCCTTAGCATAATTATATTATTTGTAACATATAAACTCTCTGAATCTCTCTGGGAACTCTCCTTTAAGGGGCTCGAATTCGAATGACCTTTATTAAATGGATCGACGGGTGGGCTTCAGGGACTGCGGTGTATTAGAATAAGGCCTTATTAATTACCCGGGAATTTTGAATAATTGTTGCTCGCACAAAACAGGACCGAAACTTACCGAAACGTTACCACAATTAACAGTTTTTGGTGTAGTTATCCAAGCGAAAGATTCACATGAAACGGTTTTGTGACTTGCTTGTACTTTTACTGTGAAGAAATGTTGAAACTCTCAAAAAAATTACTCTTATTCTATGGTGAAACTAATCTATATATCTGATGAGAATGTACAATAAAATTATTTGCCTTTGTTTAATAGATATTGTTTTACATTTATGAAAAAAAAAATTGTTTTGTTGTACCTTATTAAAATATTATTAACACTTGTAACAATATATTGATTAAATAACAGTAAAATTAAACACGTTAATCATAGATTTTAATTTAGCTCTGAACGATTTAATGAAATACCTTTCCTCCAGTAAACAACGAATCAGAAAGATAACATGAAAAGTGTAGTCAGAATCTAGACATTATCTAAAACTAATGGTCTAGGCTTTCAAACAAATACGTGCCTATTATTTTACTAATTCCGGCAACATATTAATGCACTAATAAAACTTGATTCTGTTCCATCAGGAACAACAAATCCTAATAGCGTAACCGATCAGTATCAATCAATGGAAAGTATATTTCATCCAGTCCCAATACCTAGCAAATTGGGCTATCAATATACCTGCCATTTGGACTAGAACAAACAAATTGAATGCCTCTGCCCAAATTAATCAATGTCTTTTGGGATTCGTCTGATGTAGATTACACTACATACTGAAAGTGAAAAAAGAAATACGTACGCTTGTTAAATCTCTAAATTTAATTTTTAACGTTGAATTTTTTTCACATAGAGCGTAGACGCTGAATTAAAAAAAAAAACAATCTTTTCATTTTGCCCTTAAAATTAAATTTATGACTACATCCTTTCTGGAGCTTATAAAATATGTTTTTGGTTACTGTTAGAATGACCATGAATTATTTTAGATTGGATGAATGCATTCATTAATTTATTCGATATTTAAGGCTCTCGAAACTCTGTGGTAAAAACACTAGGTAGGAGGAAAGCGTAAAGCGGTCTACCGACAAGGCTCTTGTCTCGGTAGAGCCCGCTTTACGCTTTCCGCCTACCTAATGTTTTTGGTTTTGTCGTCGTTTTGCCCCCCAAGCTGTTTTTACCGCATCTGCTTTCTCTTTGAATTGTTCCAAAATTGTATTTGTAAATGGAACTCAAAACCCAATCTGGATTCTAGATAAGAAAACAAGGTTCTTTTCTGAAATGAAACTCTAAATCGTCAAATAGTTTCCAAATCAAGACTTAAATGAGTAACGAGATAAACATTCTAACTGCGCTGACTCCTGTTACTAAAACTTTGAAATACGAAGAATGAAAGCTATTTATATTTCAAGCTATCCGTTACCTTTAAATTGTATTGGGTTTAATTACTGAGCTACTATTTCTGCTGACTGGACAAGATCAAAGAGTCCTTAATTACAACAAACTTATCAAGATTTCCTTTACAAATTTTACACAGGTATTGAAACTCTTGAAGGAATTCTTCATTTTAATTATTTGCTCTTAAACAAAGGTATATAATGTTGCGAGATCGCCTACAGTTAAATTTAATAGTGGTTTTTAATTTAACTATGTGAGCGTTGTCCAAAAAGGAGAAGATTCTATTTTTTTGTTGAATAGTAGTTTTGTTTATTTATTTTATGTAGGTACTTGTGTAGTATGCAATTCCTGCACTATTAAGTTACTGATACAATGCGTACTTCCGTATATCTGATTCATTAGTACATTATGATATAAGTCCGGTAAGTTGAAAATTACAGCCGAGGCGATATGACTATAGGAAGCAGAGGCTGTAATTTTCAAAGCGCACGTATGTCATACGACGTTTTATAACATATTTGCGAGGAAATTAATAAAACTCATAACATTAGCAAAGAACTCGCGTGGGCCCTTTCTCTAAGGTTTCATAATGTTGTATATTTTATTTATTGACAAGAACAGATTCCATAAATAAATCTGACTTTCTTGTGTATCATAAGGGTTTACAAAGATACATAGTGTTTTAGTAAAAATGTCGGGATATTGATCCCAATGTAAATTCACTTATGATTTGCCGAAAATAGAAATGCCGACCCTTTTGGTTTAGCATATTTTGTTCTCTATTTTTGGACCGCCTAGCGTGGGAAAATTTTAATATCCCTGAGTATGGGATAATAACACGAATACCAACCTTACCTAAAGGATTAAAGATAATTCTATTATTACTTGCCAGTTTTTATTTATTAATGATAACACTTGATTTTGGAACTAATAAAAATGCGAAGTATATATATTATAAACTGTTGAGTTCCAAGGAATATTGTTAATTTTTGAGCGTGACGCATTACTTATATACTTTAGAATACAATTATTATTATATCAAATTTTGACATTGTTTATTAAGTATGACATTTTATATGAATTTTGTAATGCATGAAGCAAGATCGTAATTTAATTTTAACCAATGTACCTATACTTACACTATCGCATTGGAATTTCTGTAATGGTAGTTGTAATTGTGACAAATAAATAAATTATTACAGGTCATTTCAAAATTTGAATTATTCATAAAAAGTTGTACCAAACCAAAAAAGGCTTAGGCTTATTCTGTACATCAAAACCAACAACTTTTGTTCTACGACTTTTATTAATTCTCAAATATAAAAGTTGTTGTTCCATAAAAAAATATCGTTCACCCGCGACCAAATGTATGAAACAGTTGATTTTTTTTTAGTTTTGACAAAAGTAGCAGAACAAAAGTTGTTAGTTATGTACAAACCAACGTCCTGTTAGATAGCCATTTATTAGATCAATATGACGTCGTTCAAGATTTTGTCTATTTGGGTTCGAGCATATCTAACAATGGCGGGACCGAAGGTGAAATTAGATGACGCTTTGGAATGGCAAAAGCGGCGTTGACGCTCCTGGACAAAGTTTGGAAGGACCGTAACATACTAAGAAAGACGAAAATGTATATTATACGTACGCTGGTGTTCCCCATTTTTCTCTATGGGGCTGAGTCATGGACCATTAAAGCTAGTTACCGACGACGCATTGACGCTTTCGAAATGTGGTGCTGGCGGAGCATGCTGCGTATTCCGTGGCTCATAGAACAAACGTTTCAATTCTGAAAGAGCTTAAAGTAACAAATAGACTCTCGAGCACTTGTCTGCAAAGAGTGTTGCAATACTTTTGAGAAGCTGATGGTGACCGGAAGGTGGAAGGGAAAAGACCCAGGGGGCGTAGCCTAATACCGTACGGTGGTCCGACCAAGTGGGCAAAGAACTGGGCATAGCCATATCTGACGCCATACCATACACCAAGCGGAAGACCGTCAAAGATGGAAATACATATGTCATGAAGTAATACAGAGGCGGGACATCACGACGCTCAGCAGTGAGCAAACGACCTGAGGCGGATGATGTACAAAATAAGCCCCTGAAAGGATGCTAATTGATTAATAAATAACCCTGTATATATGGGGGACTCCCATACAACAAACATGAATTTTTAGCCGTTTTTCACTCGAATTTAATTACGGTGACAGGAAGATGCTTGATACACACTAAATATTACTACTATATACTTAACTACTACTATTACTACTATATCACTAAATATTTAGCTATATATTCTCTTAAAAATAAATTAAAATAAATATTTAGGAGGGGCTTCCGTACAGTACGGAATCCTTCGTGCGCGAGTCCAACTCGCACTTGGCTGATCATTTTTTAATCTATCCTCGATATTTCAAAGACACCAATAGTACTACGCCGTAGTAATGATAACACAATTGATTTTGGAACTGACAAAAACTGACTCTATAAAATATCTCTATACTCGTACAGCGAATACAAACACACACAGTGAAGCACACAATGTATGTGTTGTGTGGTTTAGTGTACGGGGCGAAGGGTGACTGGAATTTCCAATTGAGTGCTACCGTGGCTCTGAAGATACGTAAAATTTTTAGCGTAATAAATTTAATCGTTGAAATGCCTTCAAGCGTGTTAAAACTCTGGCGTCGGGGTTAGCTATCCAGCCAATAATAACTTACTTACCTATAATTACTTTTCGCAATCAATGGCACCACTGACTTCTACTGTTTACAAAATTCGAATAGCTTGGACGAATCCATGTGACATCTATGTACATTGTTGTTGCATTATCAAAAACGGCTTAGCCAATAGCGATAAAATTATGGAACAAATAGAATATACGGTTGTATACTCTTTTCAAATTAAAAAGATTATTCTAAATCAGTTCACATCTGGCGAAAATATCGATGAACTTACAAAAAAACAATCCATACAAACGAACATAGTACCTCCTCTTTTAACCGACTTCCAAAAAGGAGGAGGTTCTATGTTCGTCTGTAGGTATGTATTTTTTTGTGTATGTTTATCGATATTTTCGCCAATTGTGAATCGAATCAAAGAATTCTTTTTTAGTTCAAAAGGGTGGTCTCATTTAAATTTTATCGAAATCAGCTCAGCCGTTTTGAAAAATCAACAGTAATGTAAAAATTGTATACATCAATTCGAGCGAACAATTCGAATTTTGAACACGATGGAAGTCAGTTTGGCAATTTTTTCGAATAATAATTATTAAGTAGTTGAAAACGGACTGTAAACTATTCGTACTTATTCTAAAAAAACTGTTTGTACTTCTCTACTTGTGAAAATTTTCCAGTGTCCTCAAGTTCCAGGAAACTATTACAGAAGCCACTGAACTGGCAATACTGAACGCATCCAATTGATTCCAGATTTGAATTCCGGAACCACATATTTTATCAAGCGGCATATATTATATGGAAGCTATTTATATTTCAGAAATATATAGATTTCACTAGATACTACGATAGTTATTACAACAGAGATTTCTCATCATTTTAGCCATCAGGTATTTTATAACATTGTAGAGTAAAATAACAAAATTTTTATCCTGAAATTTTGCAAGATTAGTCTGAACGAAAGACGCTTACAATCGGACGTATTATAAAGTTTTAGAGTTTCTATATACCTACTGGTGTAGACATCATATGACTAAAAAAATGAGGATGATACATTTTTTGGACAGCGTCAACTTTGCCGATAACAAGATGTTTGACGTTTGTTCGTTTGATGATTGTTTCATAAGGTATTTCGTTTCAAGAGTAAGTATAGACCAACCCAACTCGCACTGGGCTAGTGTCGAATATGGCCTAATCACCCTTCGTGGGTAATCACTGCAGTGGACTATTTAGAAAAAAAGACTGGTACTGTACAGTACTGTAGCTATGGACTCAATACCTATCCCTTTACTTATAAGTCGTGTCTGATGCTGAGAGAGAAATAGACGTTTTAGATTACAGAAGCCATGTATTCACTACGAGATTACGTCGTGTAACATATTGCTAATATCGTGGTACTTTTACATGCGACTGTTCGTTGACAATCGATTGACATTTCATTCGTCACAAATCGAAGTTGCTACTGAAATGTTATTCGTGGTCTACACTACTACCAAAAGAGAGGTCCACAAATGGTATATTATTCAGAGAAAAATCTAATCAAGATGATTATACATTGTTTGAAAGCTTATTTCATGGGCTTTTCAAAAATGTTTTATTTATATTTTTTCATTGCTCCATTTTTTTAAAATGATTAAAGTAAATTGTATGGAAAATGGAAATACCTACAGCTCAATTTTTTTTCTGGTTTAACCGTGTTAATGTGCTTCTAACAATCTTTTACTTGCATTATTACCAGATTCATTCATATTTTGCTAAAATTATAGAATTTGTAAAAATTTGGGGATCCAGTTAGATCAATATTTCAAAAAATACCTTTAGGAATTGGGTCTAATCGATAAAATGCTTTTATTTTAGTTATTTCAAGGTTTTTTAGTCAGAGTTGCCAGAAGTAATGTACATAATCGGTCATAAATATTTATTTAAGTATACTTACTAAAATTCGGATTGCTCTTCTTTATTTTAACTGATGTCTGATAGACTCAGAAAAAGATGTACTCTCTCGAGATTTAACGCAGGTCGTAGTAAGGTTTTTTTGATTATTTTTATACCAGCCTCCATACATTTTGAGGACGTATCCTTTGCAAACACAGAACGACACACGTCCTCATTAGTCAAACCCAAGGAATTTCCATTTGCTCAAACCCCATCGAGCGACAATTGAGGAACACGAAGTCGCGTTAGATCCACGCTCTCGCAGCGTCATCATGTGACTTGTCCCGCGACACGTAGAATTAGTGTCCGGTGACAAAATCGCGAAAAAAAAATCCTCGTTCGAAAAAAACATGCTCTTCAGCACTTATCCCGTGGACTGTACCGGCACAGATGTAATTACGCGTGTCGGCGCGTCTAGTTGATTCCTATTGTGCCAAGCCTCGACTGAATGGACTTGTTAGTTCTGCACGCGCCTTTGTTATTGCCTTCGTTTACCGATAGCTCGATCAATGTATCTTATCAATTAAAGCGCGATGTTATGAAACTTTCGTAGAAATAATATTAATGTTTATCAATAAACAGCTCATAATAAAGCTTTGATTATCTCGAAATACGTGCTAAGTCTACTGTTTATTGCTAGCTTTGTTTAGTAAGAAACAGTGAACTAAAGTGTGTTTATTTTGTGATAATCAGAGCGCTATTGTGTTTAAGATAAGATAAGAGCTTTGTGGAACATTGTGTCAGGTTTAATTATATTGAAACTAATAAGAAACTTGGTGTTGAATGAATTATAAAACTTGAACTACTATTATTATTATATTATTACTTCGGATTAAGTCAGTGTCCAAACATATTCAACTTGTAATTACAATTAATATCAGACCTGGTTATCAAAGCAACAGAGTCGCCACCTTACCGACTTTTATACAAATACGTACATTCTTGTAGAGTTCTGCAATTGGTCGGCATTAGTGTCAGAGTTACCTACTTCTGATTTAACTGTCAAGAAGCAACATTTTACAACTCGGGCCAGATGGGATACATTCCATATAAAATATCTATTACAGTGGAATCTCGATAACTTGAATTTCAAGGGAAATGCAAAAAACTTCGGCTTATTGAGACTTCGACTTACCTTCGGTAATGACCGAAAGAACAAATTTAGGTTTCTTTATTAGCTTATGGCATACAGCTGTGTACCAAAAAATCTTAAGTAACTTAGCTGTGTGCCTACGCAAGATAAAAACATTTTGTTCGAGTTACAAAATCTTAATAATTCGAGATACCGATTATTTGGCGGTTGAGCGGAAGGGAATGGCGTTTTTTTTTCGACTCACTAAGGATTTCGACTTAGCAAGGTTCGAGTTATAGAGATTTTACTGTACAAAGAAGTTTGTTGTAAAATTTTACAACGACCATTCCAGAAAATTTCGAAAGAAAGTTTAGAAAATATTACCCATAATAATAACGATTTCAGTTACCGAATTATGTAGAGACGATTCTGGAAAGCCTTACATTCATTTATCAGACAATTTAGTAGTTAAAATCGTCCCAACAGTACAAGTAAAATAAACTCCGTCTGATCCATTACAGCTCACACGAGTGGCTCAACGAAGCATTATTTTCGCTTCACACGTAAATTCACATAATCGAGTTACGTCGACCGTTCCTTTGGCGCTGGATAATCTGCGAACGATTTGAGTGTATCCACACACTCGGTCAAAGCTGATTGCTAAGTGATTTGGAAGGGGAAAATAAAAGCGCCATGGTTTTTCTTCTTGTTTTTGACTTTGTAAGGTTAGTGTACGGCACCGAAAAAGAGAATTAGTACTTTTATTCTACGGAAATACACGGTATTTGTTTTACAGTGTGATTCTAAAGCGCACCACACACTGAGCCCGCCGGGCCGCCGACATATGTCGGCAACTTTTTGTCGGCGGTCTAGTTGGCGGCTTCACTTATAACAAGTCGGAAAATTTGGTCGGCGGCATGTCGGCGGCAAAAATATCCTCCGTCCGCAAAAATATCCAAAGGAACGGGTTGTGTCGCCGGGCTTTGTCGGCGGCCCGGCGGGCTCAGTGTGTAGTGCGCTTAATTCTGACAATTTGACATACGAATGGGATATAGATACGCGGCAGCGTGTCCAGCCGACCAAAACTAAGAAGTAAATTGTACATTTCACATGCCAAGGAATGGCAAAATAGATTGGATAAATCCTACAACTAACACCTTTATTGTACTCTATTTTTCGTGAAATAAATATAATTTATCAAAACGGCCAAGTCACATATATTGACTAAGCTGTAGAGTTTGTGGAGTAAGGACTTGTAGAGTTAAGGCGTGTAGCTTTAGAAGCTTGGCTCTACATGAGAGCTGACAACTTTTTGAAAGTGCGAAAGTGTGTCTTGGCTACATTTCACATGAAAATGTTTTTGTTGGATAATCTTCTTCCAGAGTCTGTACACTATATTTTGAATATTGTTCATCGGATTAAGCATCTGAGTGAAAAAATAGTGATAGATGGTATCGTAACTCACCATCAAAGTTTTTCTAACAAGAATTGTGTTAGACCAAATAAGTAGGTACCTACGTAAGTACATAAATGAAACTTTCTATAAGCAGGATGGTTGGCTCTGGTCTCAGAGATCTTAAGCCGAAACGGGTGAAACGGTTAGAACAACCAGGAGCCTTTTTGTGTAAGCGCTCTGACGTTCGGCTTCGCTTTTTCTCCTGCTCGCGCCAGTTACTCACGCCACGAGAGCGAGCTGGAGGAAGAGCGAAGCTGAACGTCAGAGCGCTTACACAATAAGGCCCCAACTCCCACAATTTAACGTGTCATCTGAGCCACGGCAGCGCTCAGTTTTAAATGCCACCCGCTTTCAACCATCCGATGACTAATCGTATCAAGACACGGTCACAAATGGATTGTTATACTTTACATAATTTTAAGAACATGAATTCCACTACGTCGGTTTTATTGCGATTTTTTCTTTCACCCTTTAAAACTAGCGATAAAATATTAAAAGCCTTTGAAAATACTATTCAGTGCGGTTTTATTTAGCCAATGCATATATCAAAACTCTCTATTTCCGATGTGGAGACGATGAATAGGACTTTATTTCCCGTTTCTCAAACATAAAATAGTTGTATTTGACGATCGATCAGGGTCTTTACCGAATAAACTTCATCTATCCGTCCCGAAGCGGGTACCGTGTAACCAAAACTCTACTTAAGTAAACGTTATTTAAGTTCCAAACTGATAAACTTATTTTAAACCCACGGAGGAACCTGAACTTCTGTTGAATTTATTTCCTTAACACATAAAGTAAGACGTAAGTTGGTTGGCGGTTGGTTGTGAATTCTCTTTGAGGAAAGTTATATTAGGGTTACAGTGATGAAAGTTTTGGAGTCGTTTTTAGGGTTTCGTACCCAAAGGGTAAAAATGTGACCCTATTACTAAGACTCCACTGTCCGTCTGTTCGTCTGTCTGTATGTCTGTCACAAGGCTGTATCTCATAAACCGCTATAGCTAGAAAGCTGAAATTTTCACAGATGATGTATTTCTGTTGCCGCTATAACAACAAATACTAAAAACAGAATAAAACTAATATTAAAGGGACTAAAAACAATAAAACTAATATTTCCCATACAACACACCTAAATTTTTAACCGTTTTTTTGCTTGATTTTAATAACGGTAACAGGTAGATGCTTGAAATATTCACAGAATATTTAGTTGTGTATTCAATTCAGTGATGAATTTTAATAAAAAAAGATAATTTAAATTGAAGTAATATAAATATCTAAGGGGGGCTCCCACACAGTACGGAACCCTTCGTGCGCAATTCCTACTCGTACTTGGCCGATTACCTATTCTTTTTCGTGTCGAATGCAGACGCCATATAAAATTTTTTTTGAAACGACGCCAAATATTTCATACGATTTCAAACATAAGTAGTTATAAGGCTCATAAATACATTTATGAGCCTTATAACTACTTATTATGTTTTCCTAGACATGTCTACAAGTACTACAGGTACTAATATTATAAAGAATAACGAACACGTTGCGTTCGGCTCCTTTTACGCGTGTAGATAAGTGAGCTCGTTACGGAAAGTTTAAGACAGAGTGAGAATCAATTTTTATAACCGTTGAAAAATATTTCTAGACCGATTACCACAGGAAAAATAGACGTGTTTTTTGGTCAACTTAGCATTAAATTTCCGATCCAAATTTTATTTTTAATAAGGTTTAGGATCGCTTACTGAGCATAAAATCACAAAATCCTGACAGATCCTGGTGGAGCTTCAAGCGCCATCTTTGAAAAAACGTTTTTGGCCGATATCTAGGAAACTATGCAATTAAGGGCAAAAGTTATCAAGATAATGATCTTGAATTATAGCAAATAAAATTTTGTATCTTTTGTTTTCAGTAAACTTTTTTGTGAGACGGTTAAGTCACGGAGAATAATATTTTAGAGAATATAAAATCCGCAGTCTTCTGTTCCCAGTTAACTTTTTTGTGAAAGTTACCGTTTACGATTTATGATACATTTAATGATTTAAAGGGACGAGATGGGCAAACGACGTGATTTCCCACTCATTTTTTGATCGTTCTTCAAGATCTGGGAGGTTTAAAATGAGTAAATCTTGGTTAATCATATCTTCAGTAAGCGGATGAAATCCAAAATACTTATTATTAATATTTGGAACTACTTTAAAATATTATTGAAAAGTATCACTACAGCATTTTTGTAATTATTTTTTATCCTTATTTTCATGGATCGGAGAGGTTCATTTTGAATGAAACTTGAAATAAGTGGTTTGAGATATTAGAACCTTTTTCCTGGTGCATACATTTGTTTCTAAATGTTATAGTTTAATAAAGTTTATAGATAAATACTGATAACGCCTGCTGAAAGCTATTCATTCAGAAATACCGTTGCTCGCATTTTATAATAAGGCGTTAGCAGATAGATTTTATAATAAGGCGTTGCATGCCTTCACCACAGCCCACGCGGGCATGTAACGCCTCGTTGGCACCGCACATTTTCTATTCCGATATGATTCTTGTAGCTTGCCGCTCGCTCGAGGCAGTAGTCTTGGACCTACCGATATTTCGGTAGTTTTACCGATTTGGCATCTGTCCTACAGTCCTACTGAAATGAATCAATTTTTTTTAAGATTTCTGAGCATGCTAATTTTTCTAACTTTTCTACCAAATTTCTAGGTTTCAACAAAGAAAAGTTGTATTTTGGGACAAATTTTCCCGATTTTCTACCATATTCCAAGTTTTCAGCGAGTCGAGACTTTAACAAAGTTATGATTGTGGGTTACTAGTATTTATAGTACCTAGAGGTATTATTATTATGTACTTACCAATAACCAGCTAAAATAAAAAAGATATCTTGGTCTCTTTGTAGTCTTTTGTAGTTTGCTTCATTCTGACAGAAGTGAAGTAACTGAAGCAAAGTAAAAAATTGGTTGCCTGTAAAGTCGGTATACGGGCGAAAGTTTTACGTGACAACGACTTTGAGACGAATGAGACGAATGAGAGCGCATAACGTGAGCGGAGCGTAACGCAGTTTCTTGAAGTGTCACCCGGCAAACCAATTTATAAGACGTTGTCACGTCAAAATATTTCCTAATGTCTACGGGTAAGTCATTGTTTTCAAAAAAAGCTACAAATTGATAGTTAGGCTTATTTTAATATAACAAAATATCAATAAGTATCTGTTTCGACCCTTAGTTCAAGACTTCAATCTTTTAAAAAAGCAGTTTTTTTTCGCAAGGTATCACCAGAATGTTCTATGGTAATGAAATGTTCATTCCAAAACCTTTACATTTTAAGTGTTTCACTTTACAAACAAAATCTCGGATGTTATTTATTTTAAAAATATCTTTTATCCACAAATGTTTTATTTTACAAACCATTATTTTATAACCAATTATAAATCAAACATTTCACTTAGACAATATCTCGAATGATATTTTGTTTTTTATTTGTATATTTTTCATGTCAGAACATCAGATGTTAAACATACGAAAACCATATTTTTGCATGGTTTCGTTTAAAAAATGAACTAATAGTAAATATAGACTACCGAATATGGGCCGATTTGGTTCTGGCACTCGCCGGTCGCTGCCGTGGCACCGCTTGCTTCGCTCGCTCGGCTCGTGCATTGTGGTCGCAAGTAACCTTACCCTGCTCCTCGCTTTGCTCGTCGTCGGACCTAATGTATGACTTTACCCTAGAATTCTGATATGACTACATACAAGTATGACTATGAAAAATTATGCGCATCTAATATTATGACTACACAATTTTATGATGCAAAACAACTTTAGGACAAACAATATTGGGCGAATGAATAGGACACCACTCGCTCCGCTCGCTTTGCTCGCCGTTGTTTGTCATGTTCTAACCTACCTACTTTTTGTTTCACACCTAATCTACAAAAGTGATTTGCTTCTAGCACTTCGCTGGCCGCTGCCGCGGCACGCTCGTTTCGCTCGCTTGGCACGTGCGTTGGTTGTTATGTTCTACCCTAATCTACTTTTTGTTTCACACCTAATTTACAAAAGCGATTCGTTTCTGGCACTTTGCCGGCCGCTGCCACGACACGTTAATTGTTCTACCAAATAAAACCATGTCTTACAAAAATTTGCTTACCACGAGAATATTTTGGTTAATTTTTTTCGAAAAAAGCCACAGCAGCGACCTATTTTTTAAACATAATATATGTTAGGTAAGTATTTTAAATCTAAATGGAATGGTCTGTCAAACGACACTTTATAAAATAAAATGTGTCAAGTGTTGGTTTATTATCAAACATTTATTAGTTAGCAAAAAAAAAAAAAACAAAAGAATTGTTTGTAAAATGATACGTTATAGAATGTAACTTTTTCAAGTAATTATTTTGAGATATAACCAAGTTCTTAATTTTTTTTTTATCATTTAACTACTCATGGGTTTGTCAAACGTTGGTTATCACATGCCAGTTTATAAAAAAAAGTTTGTTAAATGACTGAATACCAATTTTGTCGTATGTGACAGACATTGCGGTTTTTTTTGTTCCACTCACTCTCGCGTATGTTGTTATAACCAGATATGAATAAGACAGCTGTACCTAACGTAGTTTTTATTTGAGTAAAATTTAGCAATACTTCTTTAGAAGCTAAGACAATCTGTCTGTGACGTCATGTCAACGTAGTCAGAGCGCTGCCTACTTGATTCAAGACGAATCGAACAGATGGCGTGCATGGTAAAGTAACTATAGTAACTATTATTTATTCTGTGCCAAAATCGTCGAGAATGTTTGTGGGGGACCTGCGCCTTAAGGCCCATTTAATGAAATTTCATAATCATTCCAAGATATCGGCTAAAAACATTTTTTTCAAGATGGCGCTTGAAGCTCCACTTGGATCTGTCAGCATTTTGTGATTTTATGCTCAGTAAATAATCAAAAACCTTATAAAAAAATTAGATCGGAAATCTAGTGCAGGGTTATTTCTTTTCTTCCTGTACTAGATTGTCAAAAGCCAAAGTCACAACAACTGAAAAAGTTAGTGTGAGCCTATGAATAGAAAATAGAATCGAATCGGTTCGTTAGTGTAATCCGTGAGTGGAAATTGATGTTTCGTATCTATCGCGCTCACAACAGGTATGGAAAACGAGATCAATCAAATCGCAACATTTGTAAAAGAGTGTCTATTTTATATTGAAATTTTTAGTAAAAAATTGGCTAAGTCGAGCTCACATACGACCCTCTTTTAAGCAATTTGATTTATATTCGATTTTTTTTGTTAAAATTAGGATATTAAACAAATACGCCTCAATTATTGATACCTGCCGAATTATAAAAATAAAATACATAGAACTTGCCAAGTTTCGTCAAGATTGGTTTAAAAATGCGACCTGTACTTATGCAACATTCAGACTAACATCTGGACAGCAAGAAATTTTGCCAACATAAAGTTGAGACGCCTTACTCGGTCAACTAAATATCATGCTAAAATAAAAATTTGGTTGTCTGTAAAATCGGTTTACGGACGATAATTTTACGTGGGAAGAAAACATTATTGAATCAACAACTGAAACAAGCGAACGCGTGGGCCTATCGTGTCTCTCTATCGCTTGTACTGCGGTTTCGCTTGCTCGCGTGGTCCAGGCGGAACGTGACACTTTTTAGTGCGTGCAGCCGGCGTTCATAGATTTATAAGACGTTATTACGTCAATAATATAATATGAATGGTATGAATATGAATACCAACCAGTCTTATTGGAGATCTTTAGGGGAGGCCTATGTCCAGCAGTGGACGTCCTATGGCTGAAACGACGACGACGAATAAGAATAACATATGAGTAATAAAGGAGACCTTGTAAAGCGGGTCCAGATTTTGCCAAAATGATAAATATCCCATATAAACATTAGCATTTTGCTCTATGCAAGGAGCTCTGAAAACATTCTAAACAATTGTGTTTAACAAAGTTCCAATTTTATACAATTCACAAAGTTAGCGTCCGGAGGACAGTATCAAAGGATCTCGTGTCGCCAAAAGATTATTTCATTTATGGAACGTGCCTCCAGACGTATCCAATTGGAATTTTAATTTAGGTAGGGAACTATTTAAATGGTTTGCTGCCATGCACTCTGGTCAGCAATACGTGGAACCTCTGATTGGGTACTCTGTGTTTCCAAGCACGTACCACCTTCTAACCAAACGCAGCGTACTTGGAGTTGTTACTCTTTTTTTGCCTTTTTAGTTTCTTTGATAAGTTTTAATTCACTTATTAGAAACAAAATTAAGACTAGCTACTCTGAAGTAACTTTGCGTTTATGGTGAATTTAAGGTATCAGTCTTTTCCGCCTTTCGTTCGAAATAAAAAAAAAAATTGAGTGTCTCTAATAGGCTACTCAAGATGAAGCCCACATAGCGTTTACCATTAAAAAATGTAGTCTGTTCTGTCTGTCTGTTCCAGAATTCCTACTACGCGGAGTGCATTCTAGTATTTTCTTACGGTTCAAACCTGCTTTTGCGGACCATTTAAACTACACCTGTTTAGACAGTAGGGGGCCGTGGCACGTCATAAGTAAGATGAATTACCGCAGCTGTAATGAAAACGCTGGCCAATGAAAAGATTAAAACCACTTTAGGAACTGCCTTTTACCTGTCTGATTGTAGAATGCTGCTGCAAATTTGTTACAAAATGGCAGAAAAATTTAAGAAAATGTAAATGTTTATGCTATTTTCGCTACTAAGATTATGCCCGCGCCCAATTATTATTTATTATTACGCCCAATTATGAAGGCGCGATCGTAATTATAATAGCTAATGAAACTATTTCCCTCTCTTTTTCACTTTAGGCATTCGATAGAGAGAAAACTTTTTACGTTGCTATTAAATTTAAGATGACGTCTTCATAATTTGGGCCTTATATATTACAAAGTATTAAAATAGTTTGTAGGTGTGTAGGTTAGTACGTTTAAAATTTATTACAGTTTAAGGATGTCTGGTATCTTTTCTAATTTGCTTTTAAGACAATTTCAATATTTTCTATTTTATATTATTGATGCAGTTAATTAAGAGATATAATAGTTATACCGTACCGTAGTGTAAAATATGCATTTTATGTTTGTCACTATTCAAAAATGTTGTCTCATCAGCCAGATGTTTTTGCAGCTATCATCTTTGCCCAGACCAACATTTTATTTCATTTTCCAAAGCTACCACGATACAAACTTCTTAAAAGTCTGCATGTTAGGTCTACATCGTGAAGTGTAGATGTACTCGTAAGTAATCTTAAGAATGTTTGTTATGTAATTGATACATTTAAACTGTTTTGTAGTCTAATATATAAAAAAATTCTTTATCTTTTGCTCTAGGTTCTATAACGCCATAACTGAACCAGACCAAAGCGGATCGAAAATGTACGCAGAGCATTATAGACCACGAGTTCATTTCATAAATCCCACAAATAAGTTTTGTTTTTCGCTCAGCATTTATTTTGCTAACTGGAAAACAAAACAGAATTGTGAGTGGTTTGATCTTCTTTCTACTCAGCAAATGAAATTTCTCTCTCCTCCACTCCGCTTTGGCGCAGTCTGGCTTAATGGCTGTTCCTCAGAGATAGTATGAAAAACAGCAAAGCGCTGCTTTAAAATATTAAGGCGAGTGAGAGAGCGCGTTCTGTGTTAAAACAGCCCTAAATGGATCATTTAACACAGTAAAACAGTTTTCTCTAAAATATAGGGGAAGAAAAATGAGTTTTCCGCAACTCGAATACATTATAAGGCAAGGCATTGCATATAAATACGCAACGACAGCCTAAAAATTGCTTCGTTTGAAGCTGGCAAACGTTGTTTAGATGAGCCTCGTAATTTTCACAACATTTTAGTCTCAGAATAAAGAAATTTGCGTACTGCGTAAGCGTTATAAATGTAATGTTAGAAAGATGCATGTGTTTTCTAGGTTTTTGATCAATATTTGGGATACTCCATTTTTTAATGACCATGCGTCATTGTTGTAAGAGTTATTTTTATTTACTTCCAAAAATAAGGAGGTACTATGTATTCTAAGTAAATAAATGATTTAATTTCATTCGATTTGATTTGAATTGATTATGTTCGTATGTATATATTTTTTTTGTTGTATGTTCATCGAAAATTACCTATGCCAAATGAGAGCTGATTTAAAAAAAATGGTTCGAAAGAGTATACTTCCCATTTAAATTTTATCGAAAAAGGCTGAGCCGTTTTTGAAAAATCAACAATAATGTACATGTATGTCACATCGATTCGTTCAAACTTTTCGGATTCTGTACACGGTGTAAGTTGGTATTGCGCTTTTTTGCGAAAAATTATTATGTTACTTAAAGGTATAAAAACCAGTTTAACTTTATATTAACAAGACATAAAAATATAACCAAAAGAGGTCCAAGAGCGGAATAGGGGAATCAATGTGGGAATTTTCGTAATGATTTTAATAGCTCTATCGATATAATTATGCTGAATTGGTTTTCTGTGTGCAAATAGTATGCGTGCTATGATCATAGAACATCACAAATAAAATACAAGTTAAATAACAGAAAAAACATATTAAAATAATAGTAACACTGACTGCGAAATGTGTTGCACAATCGTATTCTTTGGAATAATTAAAGTTGTCAGGGTTGTAGGCTTCTGACTAATAATTATTAACGTTAAACACACACCTACCTACAGTTAAAGTTATGACAGCATCTTACAAAATGTCAAATGTAATCGCATATTTTCCCTAACCTTTATTATGTTTGTTATTGCTAACGTAACATGGAGCAACCAAGACTTAGAGTAATTTTTCACAAAGACGTAATATCTCGTTTTGCCCTGCATTCGGTGGCATTATTCCAGTGCAATCTCAGTCAGGGCGCCCGGGGCGAGTGCGTCACAGGCGTCCGCTCTCTTGTGATGACACTGCCCTGATAACTAAGTAGGCGTACATATGAGTATTATGTTGTAGGACTTGTACAGGTCCACAAAAACCAACCACCACAGGACAGGTACACAAAAACCAACCACCACAAAATTGTTTCTAACTTTTATTTATCTCGTTTAAACATCAAGGATTAGATTACTGATTTCACAAATTTCTCACATTTTGGGACATTTTACTCAACTCTATCTGCGAGTATTAAATAGTAGATCCATTGCTCCGTTTCTATATAAAATATAATAGCAAGCCAACCATCAAACCTGTAAACTCAATTTTGCATTTAAATTATTAGTAAGGATTTAATGCCAATTTTAAGCAAAATGCGGCATACATACTGCACCGGGTATGTCTCACCCTATTTTGCTGGCTTTTGAGATGTTTTCACCAATTACAAGGTTTACTTTTTTTTTTTAAATAAAAGAAGGTTCTGATTGTATGTTGTAAGCAAGTAAAGATACTACGCCTAACTTGTCGTTGACGATTAGAAAACTAGAATAATTTCTTCAATTTCTCACGTCTCGGGACATTTTCCTTAACCTTAATTACTGTATGTTAAAGAACCCTCGTCAGAAAGACAAATTACTTGCTAACTTTAAAATAAAGTTTAAAACTCGGAGCTTACAGAACCGCGGGTCTGCGAGACTGATGTTGGCTTTGTTGTCTTAGTCTTAACTTGAGAAATCTTTTCTGCTAACTGTGTACAAGGACAGGTCTTAGACAAGCTGATGTGGAGCTGTAAAGTGAGATAAAAAATATTTACAAACGTATTAAATAAGAAAGTTCGTATAGGCCGGTCGGCTGGCCCTGGTGTCAAGGTTTTTAGGCCGCCTGAAGGCCGATGGCGTGGCTAAACAGTTAAAACAACCAGAACCTACAATTTAACGTGTAATCCGAGCCACGGTAGTGCTCAGTTGTAAAATGCTACCCACAGTCTCCCATCCTAACCATACTGACCGTGATATTAAATTTGCATAAATCGCAAGATGATGTAATAAATAGTGTTTGTTGCTAACGTCTCCGACTTGTGTTGGAGGAGAAGTCTGACGAACATACAAAAAAAAAAAAAAAAATACTGACCGTGCGTAACGTTGCTTAATTTCGGTGATCGCTGACAAACACCTAGTCAAACTACGCTACGAGCGCTACATAAGTAGTAACAACCTGTTAGAAAATGTATTCCGAAAATTCTATAATTATCATTAGCATAGTGAAACTTCTTTATCCACTTCTTGGTGCAAGACACTCTCTTTTTGTAGAGGGGTCCTAGACAGTATTACATATTTTTCCTAACTTACCTACACTTTTCCAGTAGGTACTGAGCAAAGGTCTTCCCCATCTCCTTCCATAAATCACAGTGCATTTTTCAATAAACGAATTTCATTTCAAATTAAAATTATGTCTCGATTAATATAGCATAACTTTAATTTCAGGATTACATTAATGGAATATTCTTGTGTCATTTGTTTATTTTCATACAAGACATGAGACTTGATTATCGTCTTTGCTGATTCATCCATTCTTGTTTGTTTCGTCTAAACCATATCCATGTCTAGCTAGGTATTCTAGCGTGCGCTCCAAGAAATGTCAAATCGAACAAATGTCAAAACGTTCTTTTTTGTTTTTTTATTTTCCACCTCCTTTATTAAGGGTGGTAAGGTAGGGCCACGAAATATCATGCGGGCGGCATTTGTTTGGTATACAATCATAATTTTATTGAAAAATTCGCTTATCCAACCTGGGAATTACTGACAGGATTAAAAACAAAGTCACATTCCATTGGCCAAATTCGCCAATAAAATGTGCTCAACGATAAAAAAATGTACGGATTTGACTTTAGCCATGGAAACATGTCCATGGACACATGTCGATGGCTAAAGTCAAATCCGTACATTTTTTTAAATTGCAAGGTTTCATCTCAATCCGTTCAGTAGTTTTTGCGTGAAAGAGTAACAAACATCCATACATCCATCCATCCTTACAAACTTTCACGTTTATAATATTAGTTGGATTATGTATGTGAGTAAAACTTCATAATTTTCCTTTGTGTAAAGCCAAGGCGTGTTGTAATACTTTATCAATGAGTGTACTAAAAGTATGGTTTTTACATGAGTTTTTTTACGAGGTCAGGGTAATTTTACTGACCTGAAATACAGTTCCCCGTCATTGTGATTGTGTATATTTTCGTATGATTAATTGCCTACAGGCGTATTTGCTCAAACACATGGAGTGCGACTCAATTTGACTCGACAGATTATTCGATATTCTGACACACAATGTCATTAAGTGGCTTTACGTTGATCAAAATAAAATATTAACATAATCATTATTATTACCTAGGTACCTAAGCTAAAAAACATACTATTACAAACTCCTTCGATATATTTATAGTGGGACCAGTTTGCAGGCACTTGCATTTATAGTGTGTCTTCACTGTTTATATCACGTTATCTATTTATCAGGAAAATCATTTTGTGCTGTTATAAGTGCATAAATGTTTGTAAGATCTGAATCAACATCGCTCCACTTCTAAATATTGACAATTGGAAAACTGCACTCAACTTGAAACACCGAACCTCGAACATGTCGAGTTTTATTCGCTCCGCTTCAGTGCTCTATTCTTATCAGTTTTTAAACAATATTTTCCGTAGTTTTAAAGTCAGTTATAGAACTGAACTAAAACAGCACGATCTGAACACGCTTCAATGCCAACTTTGGCGTGAAGTTCTGCTCTAATTCCAGTGTTGTTTCTTCACTGCAGAATGGAAACTTGAGGAGTGAAAATTGAAATGGTCAGCTCTGATTTCGGACTAGTCTATTTGCTAAGTTAGCAAAAAATACTATTTAGGATGCTACTTGTGCTGTGGTTGAGTAAATTATAAGACTGAAACTTGTTGAAAAAATTTGTCGATGGGTGAGCATTTGCAATTGTACTACAGTTCGCTCACAGTTTTTTTTTACCTCTGAAATATATCGCTGTGTCTCTGTCTAACATGTGATGATGTTCAAAGACTAGACAGACAGCGACAAATGCCTGAGGTGAAGTAACTGTGAACAGACTGTACATTATTTTAACCATCGCTTGTCAAAAAGATGTGACATTTCCGAGTTATGATATAAAATATATAATAATTATTAATTTAAAAAAAAACAGCTAGGTTATTCCTTGAAAATGTTTTTTGGAGTCATAAAACTCGACGACGTGACTCGTTGACGTACGTTGTACTGGGTATGGTAGAAAGTGTCGTGTTGTATCCTCTGCCTTATAAGTTTCTGGCATGATCATAGTATGGTAGGTACTAGTGATTCGAGTAGCTACATTTAGGCTCTAAAATAAAACTTTCATGCACTGTAACTTAAACAAACCTAATTCAATAATAAAGCTGACCAAACATCCTGCCGAACATAGTCTACTGCCCTGAGTATATTTCCCGAAAACCATTGAAATAGTTCTTGAGCTGCAAGACGCTAGATATTGAAATTGTATTAGTGTCTTTGTTCTTTTCAAGTTTCTCTGCGAACGTGAATGGGTTAACTTATCGAGATATGAAATGCAATAGCATTAACCATATTGAACTTGTTCGACTTTATTCAATGTTGTTTTTCGACAATTGAAATCTGCTCATTTGCAATTTCTTTACACAAATAACAAGAAATAAGTGTAATGTTTTCGGTATTTGTATGAATTGTATGGTTGTTTCAAGTATCAAGCGATGGTGAAAAATGTTAAAACTTTTCTTATGTATATTTTATATTTATACATAAAGTAAAGAGCTTTTATAGAAGCTACTGATTTATCTATAGGTAGTATTGTGTACAATTACATACGTTTATGCTCTTCAATAACTTGACAAGAGAAAGTCGAAATTGAATGAATGAACCAAAGATAGCAAATATCTACTTGCGGGATTCGAACATAGCCTGCCCCTAATTGTCCCTGATTGCTCCTAAAATCATTAAAATCCTATTCGTTCCTCCTACTCCTATATATCCTAAAGAACGCTTTGAATTTATTCAGGGTCACTCAAATTCAAATTCTTTGAGACCCTTCGTGCCCTGAAACTTAAATTCAAATCCTCCACTCACACAAACCTTTCCTATACCAAGTCCTAAGAGCTGTTTTGCTGAAGAATGAACTGCCTGTTGTTATTAGAAAAGCTAAATCCCTCCCCATGTTTAAAAATCTCTCTTATCAGCATTATCTTTCCTTATGTTAGCTAAAATTGGTATATATGTATTTGTATATATGTAGGTTATAATATAAAATAAATGTATGTTCATACTCGTAAGAAATACCTTTTTCTTTTCTTTTTTTTTGTCTCATTATTTATTTCACGGTATTTATAAACCACCGACGGTAATCCTATTTTTCGTGTCCAGTATGGACTGGACCAACGGTTGCCTGGTAGAAATGGCCAAGGGCGATAAGGTCGTCCTTGTACACATTTTTTGTATAGTTCCTGTTGTATATTTCTGTAATTTTTGGTGTTAGGTTTAGGTAAGATTTAGGTAGGTACTTAATGTTCCTAAACCAGAAAACCTTCTAATTTTTATTCATATTCTCGTCGTCGTCGTTTGAGCCATAATACGTTCTCTCCTGGACATAGGCCTCCCCTAAAGATCTCCAATAAGACAGGTTGGTAGCGGCTTGCATCCAGCGCGATCTTGTGATATTAATGAAGTCATCAGTCCACGTTGTGGGGGGACTTCCTTCACTGCGCTTGCCGATACGCGATCTCCACTCGAGAACTTTTCGACCCTATCGCTCATCAGTCCTCCGAGCTACGTGCCCTGCCCACTGTCCCTTAAACTTATATTTATAATTTTTTAAACACTGTCACTTTTATTTATAAATTTTCACTATTCACACTCTGCGCCGCAAGATACTACTACTACTAATGTAGTTTTTGTTCACAATTTATCTCATGCTTAGGATACTTATCGTACTAGAAATTTGTGTACAATAAGTGGTCTTGGTATAAGTTTACATAGTAAACGAAAACTATCAATGATTTTCGTGTGGCCTAGAGCGCTGAACAAAATGTATGGAGTCACATGGTAACTACTATTGTTTCTTGACGTAAAAACTCATACCGATTCCCCAGGGTTCTTTGTGGTGAGATGTAGAGTAGTCCATCTTTATATTGGGTGCATTATTGTATTATTATTTTGTTTTTCTTAAATTTAGCATAACAGAGGAAAGCTTGCGGTCGTCATGGTTCTCTGAGAGTGCTACGGCAGATAAACTCACTGCGCTGGAAGTAACTTTGTGGTTCAAACTATAAACCTACACTGTTCGCATTCGGAGCCACACGATACTTGACTACTGTGGTTTTTGTTTACGAATTGTTTTATACTAACGATACAGAAATTATTGGGCAGAAGTCATAGTTTGCAAAGAAGTAGTAATGATTTGCCTAGTTTGCTATCAGGTATCGTTTTTGGGTTTGAGTGAGTGAGTTCCTATAGACCGGGTGGGGCGGGTGGTTATCCCTGGTGTCAAAGTTTTTAAGCCACCTGAATACTTTCGTAATAGTTAACAGTTAAAACAACCGGCCCTTACAAGAGCCTCTATCTATACCAATATTATAAAGAGGAAATATTTGATTTTCTGTTTGCATCGAATAGGCTCCGAAGAAAGAAAAAGTGCCAAGTTGATGGCTCCGAAACTACTGAACCGATTTGAAAATTCTTACACTATTGGAAAGCTACACTGTCTCCGGCATAGCTCCGGATAGTCGTAGTGGTCTAGTGTTAGTGACACCCGCCTTACAATCGTGAGGTTGTGGGTTCAAATCCCGGTACCCGTACCAATGAGTTCTTCGGAATTTATGTACGGGATTTCACACTACTGGCTTTTCGGTGAAGAAAAACATTGTGAGGCAACCTCCATACGTCCGTAGAAGAAATTCAATGGCGTATGTGAATCCACCGACCCTCACTGGGCCAGCGTGGTGGATATGGCCCATTCACCCTTCGTGGGTAGGCCAACGTCCTGTAGTGGACTGTTAAAAAGGCTGATACAGTACTATCTCCGGTAAACATAAAAAAATAGGAATATTAAGCCATTCGTACCCGGGTGAAGGCGGTACGGGCAGCCAGTCGCTAATAACCAAGCGCTACCGCTCAGTTATAAAAGCCTTCTGCGGTCACTCATCCGAAAATTTACTGTGCCCATCTACTTGGCATTTTTTCTGTTTTTGATGACCGTGCTGGAAGTGCGTAACTTCAGTAATCTTTGACAAACACCTTTGTCAAACTACCTATATATTTTGAGCTCAACGTTTAGTTATTTCGTGATCGTTTTCGTGTAGCTCCATAGTATTGTTTAGTTCTTTCTCGTTTTCGCCAAGACCGCTGTACAAAATGTATGTAGTCACATGGCAACTACTAAAATAATTGTCCAAGAGCGAGTCGGATCCGCGCACGAAATGTTCCGCACCGTGTGGAAGCCCCCTTAATATGTTTTATTTTAATTTATTAATTATTTTTGAATACATCTACCTCTTGGCGTTATTAATATCGAGCAAAAAAATCACGTTACTTGTATGGGAGCCACCCATAATTTTTTTTTATTTAATAAATTTTTAAGTGCATATTTTACTAAATATTCTGTAAATATTTCAAGCATCTATCTGTCACCGTTATTAATGTCGAGCGAAAATAAAAATTCAGGTTTGTTGTATAGGAGCCCCCCTAAATTTTTTTTTTCTAGTTTAGTATTTGTTGTTATAGCGGCAACGGAAATACGTCATCTGTAAAAATTTCAACGTTCTAGCTATTACGGTTCATAAAATACGGCTTTGTGACAGACAGACATACAGACGGACAGCGTAGTCTTAGTAATAGGGTCCCATTGTTACCTTTTGGTACGGAACCCTAAAAAAGTATAGCAACTACTAAACGTTAAACGTTCCGTTTACGTATTAACTCAAACCAACTCCTCAGAGATTTTGTGACCGGAGGTAGAGGAGTAGTCTATCTTTGTATTGGTACATTACTTTGAAGGTATCGGTACCCTATGTTAGGTACAAAGACATGCTACCGAAATTTTTTTTTTCATAACGTTCATACTTAATCGTTTGAAACTACCAGCGTAAGCAAGTGCACTTATCGTAAGTACTTATATTCAGAAATACTGATTTAAGTGCCCTGTGAATTAGAACTAACCTATCAGAATTAACACCAGGTTCCTAAATTAAACCACTATAAACTGTTTTTTCAAATTTTATTAGAGAGTTGGTAAATGCCAGCAAATGGTAACCAGTTGAAGTTATTTTAATTTCTTTACATATTCATTTAGTGTCTTAAATTTAAGTTTTTATTATAAATAATAAAATACTATAAAAAACCTAAACCTAGAAAGCTGCCGGCAGCGGGGTTGTTATTTCTATTTTTGTTATACTTTTACGTTTATATTGGTGCATTCACAGAAGAGAGATCTGTGGGTGCATTAAGTTCTCAAAAAGTGCTACGTCAGTTGCTACGTGCGTAGTGCTCGCTACGCTGAAAGGAAGTTTGTGGTTCAAACTATAAACTTCAGAACTTCATCTTTTGACAACTTAAAGTTGAGAAACTAGAACCAGAAACCGCGTACATGACTGTGTTTGTATGGAAATTCACTTCTGACAGTTTGTGTATAAGCTACGTGTCAGATAAAGACCGTTATTCTAGAATATACTGTTAGAAACTTGATGAAAACTGTGACTGGGAAATGATAAATACGCATGAACCTCTATACGGATTTATGCACATACGAGATATGGACTAACTTGAAATTCCTTGTGTATGAACAGAACAAAAATACGGATCATTGAAAGCGATTTGACGTCCATCGCTGGTCATAAACTTCCCCTATGAATTTCCAATAAGATTGGATGAGGCTTCCAACCAGCGCGTTCCTGCGGTCTTAATTATAAATAATCGGTGCACTTACCCCCTTCGCACACGAGGCGTAAAGTAGTGGTATCCTAAGCGTATCGCAATACGCGCGCAGGACGAGAGCAATACGAGCGCGTACATGTTCAAACAAGTCCGCATACGAGGCGTGGCGTAGTCGTATCGTAGGAGGCACCGCTTCATGTGTGTCATGTTGTTTGAACATGTACTGTACTGTACCAGCCTTTTTAATAGTCCACTGCACGATGTAGGGCCTGCTTACGAAGGGTGATTTGAAGGGTTTGAACATGTACGCGCTCGTATTGCTCTCGCCCTGCGGCGCGCGAATTACGATACGCTACGATACGACTACGCCTCGTGTGCGAAGGGCCTTAGTCGGTTAGACGTCCTACGCTGCACTTACCGGCACGTAGTCAGTCACATACAGTTAACAAAATAATATTTTGTTATCATTCAATAACGATAAAAAAAATCTGGAACAATTTTTAACTCTGCTCGTCGAAACGAGAGTCAATTAACAGACAATTTTTATCAGTATTAATTTTCATAACGTAGGTACGTAGTCAGTCACATACAGTTAACATATTATGTAATGGGAGTAACAATGACGAAGTTCAGAAATTGTAGAAAGCTCAGAAATTGTAGATTAACGTACCACAATAAATAGTTTACCTGCCTTAACCTGACTTCTTCATTTTATAGTTCAAAATATCTCAACATATTTTGAATATAATTAGTGTTACCGCCATTAAAAATATTGACGTTTTCAATGAACAAAATAAGCCAGCTATTATAAGTAGAAAAAACATATAACCCTGTAAGTAGGTATAATCAGGTATATACCTATATCAAACTCGTAATATTACAAACTTAGCCCATAATAGCATGAAATTTGTAAACTTAGAGCCCAATTACAAAAAAATGAAGAGCTAAAATAATTAGCTACATTTTCCACTCCTCACTAACACTGTTAGGAGCTTTTATAAATCCAAAGCTGACAGGTCCCGCTTCAGTGGAAAATTCCCTTAGCCACTATTTCACATAGAAAGCTGAATTTACTGCTGGTAACTTGAACTTACTTCCTGACTTTAATTAAGTTCAGTTGAAATACGCCATCCGCTTTTTCCTTGAGCTTAAGGCGAGGTGGGAATTGTGCCTTGAAGCAAGTGACCGCTTACTATAGTGTTTCCGGTTCCTTTTAGACGCTTGCTTCAAAGAGTTGCAAGGGAGTGAGTGACAAATTGGAATTGGGAAACTAGTTTTAACGTCTTTACATTTTATCATATTTAGCGAGAAAACAGGGATTCCAAAAATATACGATACTAGCTTAAAACCCGCGGCTTCGCCCGCGTTGTCTTAGTAGACAGGTACTTGCTTATGAAAATAGCCCGTCGTTTGACCCGCGTCTGTCTTAGTACTTGCTTAAAATTATAAAAGGCTGCCGGTTGGCTTGCGTTGTCTTGGCACTTCATTAAAATAATAATAGGTCGTGGTTTAGCAAAGCATTGTCGTATAACGTATTACTTGCAAGGATAATGCCAATGGTTTGGCCTGAATTGTCTTAGTATTTGGCTAAAATGATAATAGGTCGCGGTTTGGCCTGCGTATTCTTAGTACTTGCTTAAGATGGTAATTTATAGCACGCAGCTTAGCCTGCGTTGTCTTAATACTTCCTCAAAATTATAATAGCCTACCGTTTGGCACGCGTTGTCGTATTACTTGCAATGATAATAGCCCACGGTCTGGCCGCTTTGTTCGAGTAACTGCTTAAAATGATAATAAGCCACAGTTTGGCCCGCGTTGTCTTGGCACTTGCTTAAAATAATAATAGTTCGTGGTTTCGCCTGCATTGTCGTATAACGTATTACTTGAAAAGATAATGCTTAGTAGGCATTATCTTTTCAAGTAATAGGCATTGCCTGCGGTATGGCCTTAATTGTCCCAGTGTTTAGCTAGAATGATAATAAGTCGCGGTTTGGCCTGCGCATTCTTAGTACTTGCTTAATATGGTAATTAATAGTACGTAGCTTGGCTCGCGTTGTCTAAGTACTTACTTAAAATTACAATAGCCTGCCGTATGGCTTGCGTTGTCGTATTGCTTGCAATGATAATAGCCCATGGTCTGGCCCGCGTCGTTATAGTATTTGCTTAAAATGATAATGGCGCGCGGTTTGGTCCGCATTTTCTTAGTACTTACTTTAAATGGTAATTTCCCACAGTTTGGCCCGCGTTGTCTTAGTACTTTTTTTGCCTAAAATAATAGCTCTTGGTTTAGCCCACGTTGTCGTATTACTTGCAAGGATAATATTTAGCCCACAGATTGGCCTGCTTTGTCTCAGTATTTGCTTAAATTTACTTGTATCTAAAGCTTATTATGTAGTACGACAATTTTTAGATGATAAATTGCAAAATATTCGAATGAAATTTAATAATAATGATTGTATAATATTTTCATGTTCTAATGATTATTTTATGGCCATATTGGACTTAACTGATAATTCAATATTTTTGTGATTAGTAGTAAGATCTCAATGTAACACAGTTCAAAAATAAATGTTTGTTGACTTTAATAGCCCACGGTTTGGACCGCGTTATTTTATAACTTGTCATAAAATAAAGTTATATTTTAATATACCTACTGATTTTTTTTATAGCGAGAAAATAATATTTTTCGATTTATGATGAGATATATGACGATCATGAGTTGACCCATGTAGTTTCCCACTCGTATACCAAATTTTATCCAACTCCATTCGCATGTCATGGTCTACATTACAATCGTCAGGTCCTAATCCTGGTCAGACCACTGAGCTCTTTGAAACTTATGTACGGAATTTTATACTACTGGCTTTTCATTGATGGAAAACATTGAAGCAACCTGCATAGGCACGTCCTTAGAGAAAAATCGATGTCGTATGTGAACTCAGCAACCCGCGCTCGGCCAGCGTGATGGATATAGTTTAATCACCCTTCGTGGGTAGGCCAACGTTCAGTGGTGGACTATTAAAAATCGGCCAAGTGCGAGTCGGACTCGCGCACGAAGGGTTCCGTACCGTATGGGAGCCCATTCCTCTTGCCGTTATTAATAGCGAGCAAAAAACTCCTAAAAATCACGTTTGTTGTATGTCCCTAAAATATTTATTTTATTCTATTTTTAGTTTTTTTTTTTGTAGCGACAATAGAAATACATCATTTGTGAAAATTTCAGCTGCCCAACTATTACGGTACGGTGACAGACAGACAGACGGACATCGAAGTCTTAGTAATAGGGTCCCGTTTTTACCCTTTGGGTACGGAACCCTAAAAAAGGCCAGTACAGGTATTCATCATGTTTCATTAAGTCATTAGAAATTTAATTTCGATTAATCTGAACCCAATGACAATCTCGCCCATAACCGTTTACGCGGTCAAAAGTGATCGAGACACTTGTAGGACTTTCAGACATTCTCTGACCAAGTACAGACGAAAAAGTAGCACACAAGAAGGTACATTTTATTTGAAAAATACATAGCGCACCTACATCTAGATGACAGGCATGTTCTAGGATTCCATTATACTCATCATTTGACTAACTTTTACTATGGTACCAACCCAGAAATCACGTAAATAAAATTAGCTGTTCAACACAAAAAATTCATCGACCCGCGACAAAATGTAAAAAATAGGTAATTTTCGCTTTTTCAGGGTAGTTCCGTAGGTAGTGTAGTTAGTAGTAAAGTAAGTAGTTATTGATCCGTATGTACCCTAAGTTCAAGTCTATTAGCTCACAAAATAAAATCGTTCATAAACTATTAGGGGCCCATTTTGCCCCTATTGGAGAATCTAAATTATCTCAACTTAATTCTAGATATTTCCCTACGTTTAAAAAAAAACGCGATCAAGTTATTTTTCACGCTTATATAGGATGTTTGGTCTAGCGTTAGACAAGGAATCCGGGACTTTTCCCAGGACGTTAATAGTCATATATTAGTTAAAAGGGTGAGCTATTTTCAAACAATATTGCATCGGTTCTCGAACAGTCATTTAGTACTTTTTTTAGGAAATTGATATCCTGAAGGACCCACTGAAATTTTCCGGGATAGCAGTACCCCAAGTGGTAATTTGTGTTATTGTCTAGCGTCGTCCAAATTTCGTTATAATTCATTTACCCCTTTTATCTTAGCTTTATAATTGATTATTTTGGCTATTGCTAAGAAACCCTGTAGATTTTCCGGGATAAAATAGTTACTGTATTGAAACATGTTGTGTGCTTTCTACATACCTACCAGATTTCATTTATAACCGTTCAGCTTGTCTGATGTAATTATTGATGCTTTTTTCACCAACTTTGGGAACTTATCTGACCCGTTAGATAAGGAAAATTCGGAAAAACAGGAAGAAACGTAACTTTTATTTTATTTGTAAAGCATATATACAAAGTTTTAAGTCAATCGGTAAAGGTAATAATTTTTTTTATAGAAACAAAAAGGGCCTTTTTACCCCGTTAGAGGTCGATTTTTCGAAATTTTCGTCCTTTGTGCTTCATTACGTTGTACATTGTACCTATGTTCGAAATTTCAAGTCTCTATCTTTAGTGGATTGGGTTGTAGCCTAAACTGATTAATTTTGGCTATCCCTAAGGATCCGCATAGAATTTCCGGGATAATAATAGTTCATGTGTTGAAACATGTCGTGTGCTTCCTCCATACCAGATTTCATCCATAACCGTTCAGCTCGTTGGATGTAATAGACGCTTTTTTCACCAACTTTGGGACCCAATTTGACCCCTTAGATAAGGAATATTCGGAAAAACAGGAACAAACGTAACTTTTATTTTGTTTGTGTAGCATGTATACAAAGTTTCAAGTCAATCGGTAAAGGGAATAAAAAGTTACATACAAACGAAAAGGGCCCGTTTTACCCCTTTAGAGATTGATTTTTCAAAATTCCGTTCTTAGTGCTCCATTACGTGGTCCAATGTATCTTTGTTCCAAATTTCATGTTCGTATCTGTAGCGGTTTGGGCTGTAGGCTGTCTGTCAGTCAGTCACTCAGCGAAGCCTTTTATATAATAGATAAACTAATGGAGTTACATACTTAGCTGAAAAATTGTAGATCTTTAAAATTAAACTTATTTTAAAAGTTAATATTTCTT
This sequence comes from Hypomecis atomaria, assembly GCA_964007245.1. Classification (NCBI taxonomy): domain Eukaryota; kingdom Metazoa; phylum Arthropoda; class Insecta; order Lepidoptera; family Geometridae; genus Hypomecis; species Hypomecis atomaria. Next base: position 17,241,050 of record OZ023291.1, read on the forward strand.
AAAAGTTTACAATTTTATAAAGTAGTTTTTTTTAGATAGATGTATTGTTTCATATATTTCAAAATGCCGAGTTGCAATTTTGTATTGGACGGCAAATTTTTTTTTGACCTCACAGTAAATTATTTCATAATGATTGTTGGAATCTCTCTCTTTCGCCTTAGCACATCTAATTTTTCTGAATAACGCTGTATAAATAAAATCTTGTGTGATTTTGGGTAGATGGTAAATCAACAACTTCGCAAAGGTTTTTTGTTTCACTAAGGAACACTCAAAAATATACTCATGACTGGCAGCAGCTGTGTTCTGGCAAAAGGTCACATAATCTATCTTATTATGGGGAAAAAAAGCTAACTAAGTCTAAGCCTAGAAGACCAATATATCTAGATTTAGGACGCAAACAGTACTTAAATGTTGGATAAACAAAATGTGTAAACAAAAACTGAGAGTGGAGGGCGAAACCTGGGATAGGTTGTTATTTTTTGCCTCAGTAAGCCGCTTATAGACCAAACAAATATCACTCTCTGTATAGTTTACTTTCCGGTTATTATATTTTTGCTTGGCGAGATTAAATTTAGCTCTACAAATAATTTCAGATTAAGGATTTAGTAACAAGTTAGGATTTTTGTAATTATTTTGTACTAAGTGAATGAAAATATGCAACTGTTGACATGTTTAAAATCATGCTAATCACATTTGGCGAAATAATTTTGATATTCATGACAACACGTCTTTATTTGTAAAACAAACAAGTTTCGACATTACAGACCATTAAAAACTATGTTTAGCCCAGGCCACCGCGGCGACACACCGTGTCTGTCAGTAGATCGGGTCCTGGGCGCCGCGTCGGTCACCGTGTGTCCGCATGCCTTCGATCAATTCAGAAGCCTCTAGGAAAAAAAAATAGACGTACTAGCGTGCAATATTTCTTACTCAAGCGATTAAAACCAAAAACAAAACATTTTGTTAAAATTTAAGGGGTAAAAAGAGTTTTCTTCCGGAACGTAAATTTTATCAAAAATGTACCGTGATTTTTCTAGAGGAAATGCAAAAACAAGGGTCGATTCAGAATCTTCTTAAAAACGATCATTGCTAAAACTTCTATTCCGATTGTTAACTTTAGAAGTGTCTGTATTTGTGCTCTGTACTAATTTTTTATCTGTCCATATCTATTTGTTTACCGCATTTTGAAACGAGAAATAGATCATGTATGCTTAGTTTAACGTATAATTATTTTTCGCAAAAAATGGCATAACCAGCTTCCATCGTGTACGAAATTCGAATATTTCGCTCAAATTGTTAACATTATTGTTCATTTATCAAAAAGGTTCAGCCGGGTTCCTTAAAATTTAAATGGGACCACCTCGGGAGTATACCCTTTCGAACTAAAAAAATTTTTTTGATTCGGTTCACAATTGGCGGAATTATCGATGAACATTACAAATAAAACCATACAGACGAACATAGAACCTCCTCCTTTTTGGAAGTCAGTTAAAAATTTGTAAAAATAACATACACTTGCTGCGAAACTAGTCCAATTTTTTTGATAAATTACACCAACTTTTTTCGGGTCGTAGATATGAGCACGTAACTGCTGCCTTTGGAATATCATACTTAACATTAATTCAGCATTTTTCCTCTGAAGCCATAAATCTTCTCTAACTACGTATTCCCCTGAGTACTTCGTGAACTTTGCACTTGATAACTTTAATTATCTGGGTTGGCTGCCTTTTAATATTACGGTGATGAACGAAGCAGCTCATTTTTACCGAACTTTGAAACTCTTAGACTTCAAAAGTGAAACTTTTCTTATAAATTTTGAACACCATTCTGAAAATTATTATAAAATTTCAACGTTTTAGCTATCACGGTTCACGAGATGCAGCCTGATGACAGGCAGACTGACAGATGGATAGACAGCGAAGTTTTAGTAATAGGGACCCGTTTTTACCCTTTGAGAACGGAACCCTAAAAATGATATTTTGAAAATGATTGTAAAAATGGTTTTATTACAGTTTTTACGCAACTCATAGCCGTATCCGAGGTCAACCATAATATTTCAAAAGTGTTGGATTATGCTGATATGCAACAATTAATCTATCTCACTCCAACATGTAAACTTCTTTATAGTTTTCTCTTTCGGTCATGTTTAGACTGGAGTTATAATAATAACCCCTTTGTTCTAGTGTTTAGCTTGGGCATAGCTTTTAAATACTTGCCTTACATCTCTCAAACTACTATTCGTTTAGACGTTCTAGTGAACACTCGCACCTATCCTGCTAATAATATATGTCTAATTAAATGGACAATATTTTAAAGTGACAATTAAGTATTTTATTTTTGGCCTCCAAACCCTTTTGGTTATGGGCCCAGTAACGTATTTTATAAAAAGATATTAAAAGTGTTGTGTAAAAAAGTGAAAATACATAAAATAAACTTTATTGAAATAAGTGCTCGCAGACACTTTTGTTTGAATTATTGCATTTATCACTGACTTTGAGTGATTTAATAAAAATGGATAATTCGCGATTGAAGAGAAACATTAAGCCATTTGATGGTGACAAATATAGCATATGGAAATTACGAATGCGTAATTTATTAAATGAACTCGGCGTAGTTGACGTGATTGATTTTGAAACTCCACCGAATCCTGACAATGAATGGCAAAAGAAACAGAAAGTTGCGAAGAATACAATCATCGAATACTTAGCCGATTCTATGCTTGGATTAGCCGAAGACTCCATGACTGCAAAGGAGATTTTATCAAAACTGGATACAATTTATGAAAGGAAAAGCATCGCAACACAATTGGCTCTACGGAAACAATAATTTAATTTGAAGCTGGAGGGAGATTCGGCACTCATAAAACACTTTCAAGTTTTTGACAATATAATCACAGACCTAAATGCAGCCGGTGCGAAGTTAGATGAAGTGGACAAAGTAACACACTTGTTTCTAAGTCTGCCTAAAGAATACGACAGTGTGGTTACTGCCATAGAAACGTTAGCCGAAGAAAACCTGACATTAACATTTGTTAAAACACGACTTCTCGATCACGAAATAAAAATCTTACAAGAACGACGAGACATGAGCCAGAAAATTCTACAGGCACACTCTGCAGAACCAGCAGCACAAAAACCAAACCAGGCCAATTCAAATAACAAGCGTAATTGGAATTTAAAACGTAATAAAAAGATCTTAAACAATAAAAAGAAAAATGTGAAATGTCATCACTGCGGGAGAAAAGGCCATTACAAAAACGAATGTTTCTTCAGAAAGAAAGCCGAACTGGCTATGAAACGCTTCGAAAATAACAAAACTGTTCAGTTAGTTCAAGCCTCTCAAGCTGAAACTAATATAAAACCAAACATCTCAGGATTTGCTTTTATGATCGACAGCAATAATTATGAATCTGAAAACAAAACTAATCTTAGATTCATCCTGGACTCCGGAGCATCAGATCACATAATCAATGACGAAAATTTAGCACAAAGCTTTCAAGAATTACAGGAACCCATAAATATTTCTGTTGCTAAGAACGGTACCTTCGTAAGAGCAACAAAGAAAGGCAATTTTCAAGTGATCAGCGATATGGGCGTAAAAGGGACGCTACAGGATGTTCTATTCTGTCCAGAGGTACCGTATAATTTACTTTCAGTTAAAAGGATGCAACAAGCTGGCATGACCATAATATTTGGTAAATCTGGCGGTGTCCAGGTATACGATAAAAATGGTAAAGCGGTAATAAAGGGTGAGTTGTTCCATAATTTAATTGGCGTAACTTTCAAACTTGAAACTCTTGCTTTGAATGTTGATAGCACATTAAACAGAGGCGTTAAAAATAATGATTATGAATTATGGCACCAAAGGTTAGGCCATATTTGCAAGAAAAATTTTAATATAATTAATAATAATAATATGTTTTCTGATATAGAGCTTATAAAACATATTAAACCGACCGATAATCTTTGTGAAGCTTGCATAAATGGAAAACAGGCACGTTTACCATTTAATAAATCGAAGTCGAAAATTATAAAACGTCCTCTATTTAACGTGCACACAGATGTTTGTGGCCCTATCACTCCTACGACACTTGACGGCAAAAACTACTTTGTTATTTTTATTGACGAATACACTCACTACTGTGCAACTTACTTAATAGCCCATAAATCAGACGTTTTTGCTGCCTTTCGAGATTTTGCCAACAAGTGTGAAGCTCATTTTAATTTGAAGATCGTTAATTTGTATTGTGATAATGGTGGTGAATATCTGTCAAATGAAATGAAAGAGTTCTGTTTGCAAAAGGGTATTAGCTACCACTTAACAGTGCCTTATACATCTGCTTTAAATGGTATGGCAGAACGTATGATACGTACGATTACAGAACGTAGTCGCGCAATGATATCTGGTGCGAAATTAAACAAAACGTTCTGGGGTGAGGCAGTATTAACAGCTACTTATTTAATAAATATAAGCCCCACTAAAGCACTGAGAGCGCATGACGCTAACACACCGTTTGAAATGTGGCATAATAAAAAACCACAACTTAAATATTTAAAAGTTTTCGGTTCAACTGTCTATGTTCATAATAAAACTAGAAAATCCAAGTTTGATGATAAATCTGTAAAAGGTATCTTGGTTGGTTACGAACCGAATGGGTATAAGGTGTGGGATGTGGTAGATGAAAAGTTTTTAAAAGCAAGGGACGTAATTGTGGATGAAATTAATTTCTTACATAGTAGACCCTTGAAGCCTGAAAGAATTTCTGTTGAAAATTCTGATGGCGTAATGCCCGTTAAATTAGGATTACAACCTAATAAATCTGTAAAATGTGAAACAGATAAGCAAACGAACGATTCATTTGAAAAAAAAACAATTAGATAGTCTTCAAAATGAGCAATGTTCTGAACTTCGGAGGAGTGAAAGGATTAAATATTTACCGTCTGTATCTTACAATGAAAACGATGATATTTCTATGAACTATCTACTATATGCAAAATCACTATTATGTGTAATACCAAAATCATTTCACGAAATCAAATCGAGTAATGAAAAACTTTTATGGGAAAATGCCATTAAAGAGGAAATCAATTCTTTAATTGAAAATGATACTTGGGAACTTGTGGAAAAACCAATAGGTAGAAATATCATCGACTCTAAATGGGTGTTTTCAGTTAAAAATGATGAGTTCGGAAAACCTGTAAAGTATAAAGCGCGTTTAGTTGCTCGCGGTTTCAGTCAAGAGTATTTAATTGATTATAATGAAACGTTTGCTCCAGTAGCAAGAATATCTAGTTTCAGATTTATATTGGCTTTTGCAAATCAATTCAATTTGCTTATTCACCATATGGACGTTAAAACAGCTTTTTTGAACGGAAAATTGGAAGAGGAAATTTATATGAAAATTCCTGAAGGAATACCAAACGACAATAATTTAGTTTGCAAATTGAATAAAGCATTTTATGGATTGAAACAATCCGCACGAAGTTGGTTTCAAACTTTCGAACATGCTTTAATTGAAAAAGGTTTTCAGTACTCATCAGCTGATCGATGCATTTATATTCAAGATAATGGTGATATTTCGAAAAATATCTACGTTGTACTTTATGTTGATGATGTGTTGATTTCAACAGCTGATTTAAATACCATGAACAATTTCAAAAATTATTTGATGAAAAGGTTCAAAATGGTAGATTTAGAAAATATTAAATGTTTTCTAGGAATAAAAGTTGAACGGTCTAACAACAAAATTACATTGGACCAGAAAATGTACATAAATACCGTACTTGAAAAGTTCAACATGAGTAATTGTAAACCAGCTATGACGCCCATCGAAACAAAAGTTGATTATGAAGGATTAAGTAATAACGAAAATACAAAGGCCCCTTGTAGGAATCTTATCGGGTGTTTAATATACATTATGGTCTGTACTCGACCAGATCTGAGCTATGCTGTAAACATCCTAAGTAGATTTGCTAACAAAAACAATCATTTGTTATGGGCATATTTAAAAAGGGTGCTACGTTACCTGAAAGGGACTATTGATTTGAAGTTGACGTATACTCGTACAATGAATGACTCAAATGTTCAAATCTTGAGTGGATATGTTGACTCAGATTGGGGTGGTGACTTATTAGAAAGAAAGTGTACAACAGGTTATTTATTTAAATTGTTTGAAGAATGCACTATATGCTGGCAAACAAAGCGTCAAATAGCGACGGCGGTTTCTTCTACAGAAGCTGAATATATGGCTTTGTTTGAATGTGTAAAAGAGTCCTTGTGGTTAAAGTCACTAGTAAACAGTATCAAAATCGAAATTCCTAATGCGATCCCTATTTATGAAGACAACATGGGATGTATAAGCATTGCGAACAATCCCACAAGTCACAAAAGATCGAAACACATTGATATAAAATATCATTTTTCCAGGGAACAGGTAGAGAATAATGTTATTAAAATTATTTATATTTCCACAGATAAACAATTGGCTGATATCTTGACGAAATCTTTGCCGACTGTACGTTTTTCCGAGCTGAGGAAAGACCTGGGTCTCCACTTGTAAATAAATAAAGAATTGTATAGATTTGTGTAAAATATTTTCTTATAAGATTTTTTTTATTTTACTTGAACAATCAATTAAGATCAATTGGTTTGATTGGGTTTTTCTGGGTTTTCCCCAATCCTGCGCAACGAATGTTGGACCAATGTAAATATGTATCCCCAGACAGAGTAGGAAGGTGTGTTGTGTTAGTTTTGAATTGTAAATAATATCTGATTATTTAGATAAGGGAAGAAATTGAGAGTTAGATGTAAATAGATTAATTTTTGAGGGGGCGTGTTGGATTATGCTGATATGCAACAATTAATCTATCTCACTCCAACATGTAAACTTCTTTATAGTTTTCTCTTTCGGTCATGTTTAGACTGGAGTTATAATAATAACCCCTTTGTTCTAGTGTTTAGCTTGGGCATAGCTTTTAAATACTTGCCTTACATCTCTCAAACTACTATTCGTTTAGACGTTCTAGTGAACACTCGCACCTATCCTGCTAATAATATATGTCTAATTAAATGGACAATATTTTAAAGTGACAATTAAGTATTTTATTTTTGGCCTCCAAACCCTTTTAAAAGCATACACTGATTTTCAAAATTTAATAATTCTGTTTTAGCAAAGCCGGTTTCTAATATGGTTTTTAATACGATTATCGTAGATGACACAAAGGCGGATGTGAAGATTGCATTAGCATTTTAATGTATATCTAATATTTTTCCTCTCTATGGTTATGTATATTTTAAAGCTCCATAAAATTGCAATCTAGAAATCACATAGGCGCTCTTAACTGTTTTTTCAAAAACATGCGTAGCTGTCATAATTATATTATGAGAATAGTTAAAATTTAACGCGATAATACAAAAAATAACTTTTCTGCATATGAAAATTCTGCATTTAAAATTTTTAAGATTAATTGTCATTCTCTGGCTCTAACTCTAAGTATCGTCATTTCAAATTAATTGTATCGTAAATGTCACTTTAATATCGTTGTTTTAATGTACGAAACGTCCAAGTCAATGGTCTTTCAAAAATCAGACTACCTTATCTCGTTTAAAATAGCCAGACATTCCCACTTACTGATAATACTCGACGCGCCTAACCCTATTTAATTTGAAACTATCTGGTCTAGACTTCAGAGAAGCTATAACATTGGTTTGCGTCTAAAAATACCGAGAAAGGTTTAGAATCTCTTCAAATCTGTGCCTTAGACGAGATTGAGATCATTACACTAAGAAGGTTTATATGTTTCTTGGAAAAATACTGAACGTTTTTATATGTTTTTTAGAAAGATTCTGGACGTTGTTAGATATGGAACCCACGTCTTGTCCTTCTCCGAGAGCCGATGGGGATTTGTTTTCTATTAAATCTCAAATAGAGACACAACAACAAAATACTTTTAGAAGAACGTGGTTATTGTACATTAACCAGATAAATAAACATTTGTATGTTCTATTTGTAGTGTGCTTTACTCTCTAGTTAGGTATAATTTTAACGGTTTGAAAGTTCGCAACTTTTGTCCTGTTGATACTGTCAAAATTAATTTTGATAAATTAGATGAGAAAGATATGAACTTTAAACAGACTTAATAAAGTGCAAGTTTTATTTTAAAATGATATCTATCTTTTCAGTATGTTCCATCCACTGATACAATTCAACAACAAAATACCTAGGGGGCATAAACAATTGAATTCTAGTTTAATAGCACCTTGAAGAACAATACTAATTAGTTTCTGTTTTGCAAACCAAGCTCTTTGGTTTTGTTTTCGTAAAATAAGTTAAACAGTATCAATATCCTGTTTTTGGTCATGCGTCAGATTTTGTATACTAAAGAAAAAAAACTAATGAAATACGTTCTATGTTTCGCTAGCATAACTAACAACTACTTGCTTGCAAAAATAATTTTATATTTCTCTGCTCGACTGTCTCTAACAAGTGTTCTCTTTTGTTACAGATCCGTTTACGCATCAAAAAATGAACAAGTTACACAAATGGGGCTTCTTAGAAAATATATCGAGCAAAAGGTAAATTCGTCTCTTGAGAGAACTCTTTTGTAAAAAATCGCCGATTTATTATTAACGTGTATTGAAGGGTTCTGTATTGTTGCAGAAAATTGGCGCACCGGAAGATGGATCGCGCAGAGAACTGTACTAGCTTGCTTAAAAATATACGCGCTAAGCTTGACCAATCTGTGTCCCGTTTCTACAATGCCACGTGAAATGTAGCCTGAGGGCACATCAAAATGGGTCAAACATCCACTCACGTCGACTACAACTACACATCAATAAATTACACGGAGATTTATGACATAATCAGTGACGACAGAGATGACTGCGCCGTCGTCGATGACCCCAAATTTCCGAGCAGCTTCGGCATCACGCTTGCAGTTCCCGAATGGGAAGCGATATGCACCGCAATCGTGCTAACTCTGATCATTATATCAACCATCGTCGGGAACATTCTCGTAATTCTCAGCGTGTTCACGTACAAACCGCTGAGGATCGTTCAAAACTTTTTCATAGTTTCGCTAGCAGTAGCCGATTTGACCGTAGCCATATTGGTTCTTCCGTTAAACGTGGCTTACTCCATTATAGGACAATGGGTGTTCGGGATATACGTGTGCAAAATGTGGCTGACGTGCGATATAATGTGCTGTACGTCATCCATTCTAAATTTGTGTGCGATCGCTCTGGATAGATATTGGGCGATCACTGATCCTATAAATTACGCTCAGAAGAGGACATTAGAGAGAGTGATTTTCATGATCGGAGTGGTCTGGGTGCTTTCCCTGCTGATCAGTTCTCCGCCGCTGTTAGGATGGAACGATTGGCCTGACGTGTTCGAGCCGGACACTCCTTGTCGCCTCACTTCACAACCAGGCTTTGTGATATTCTCAGCGTCGGGATCATTTTACATCCCATTAGTTATAATGACTGTAGTGTATTTTGAAATTTACTTGGCCACTAAGAAAAGACTGAGAGATAGAGCAAAGGCGACCAAAATCAGTACTATCTCAAGTGGTCAAAACAAATACACTGCTAAAGATAATGACCATCACGACCAAGACTCGGTGAGCTCAGAAGCCAACCACAACGAGCATCAAGGCGTCACACGACTGGTGTCGGACGAGAAAAAGAAGAAGAGGACGAGAAAATTAACACCAAAAAAGAAACCAAAGAAAAAGTATTGGAGTAAAGATGATAAGTCGCAAAACAAGCTGATCATACCGATATTGACAAATGAAAATGATTCTGTGACTGATATGGCAGATAATTTGGAAAACAGGAACACGTCTTCGGAGAGCAATTCAAAAGAAACACACGAGGATTTGATAGAAATAAACGAGACGACGATAGTAACGAAACCCCAAAAGCGGCCGAAACCAGCGCAACAAAATACCGTGTACCAGTTTATAGAAGAGAAACAGAGGATCTCGTTGACTCGCGAGCGCCGCGCGGCGAGGACTCTTGGCATCATTATGGGAGTGTTTGTAGTGTGCTGGCTCCCATTCTTCGTTATATACCTAGTAATTCCCTTTTGTGTGAGCTGTTGTTTGTCTAATAAATTCATAAACTTTATAACCTGGCTCGGATATCTCAACTCGGCGCTTAATCCTCTGATTTATACAATATTCAATATGGATTTCCGCCGAGCTTTCAAGAAGTTGCTTTGTTTGAAACCGTAGAGAGTACTGTGCCAAAGGTTGTAAGATGTAATGTACCTATTATATTATACCTATTGTTTATCGCATAATTGTTATGGATGCCGCTGAATTGCTCAAATTACAAAGTTTTAAATCTCACCAAAATGCGTACGTAGTATTGGTAGTAACATTGATGAATTGGATTCTTATATTGTATCTCATGTAGTTTTAATTCGAACGTATGATAATATTCCATGTCTATACTTAAATCCTTGCAATATTGAATCTTAGATTAATAAAAATCTGTATATATTTTTGACTTTCGTGCATAGCACTGTAGGTTTACTTGTTTTATGGTCTCGAGTGTGTGTAAATAAATGTAATACAAGTATGAGAATTGACGTAATTAAACGAATCAGGATTCCAACGAAAATTCCATGGTAAATAATAAAAAAGTGTACATATCTTGGTCCATTTATTGTAAATAGTTATTTAAATCTAACATTAGCAACTAGATGTTCGACTAGCACTACAAATACGAGTATAAGTAAGATAATTAACTGAGTGATATTTTACTCACAAGTAGAGTTTAAATGTTGTTTTATATCATTATCCCTTTGAAATAATTTGAGCCCTTATTTAAAAGGGATATTAGATTGATTGATTAACTTTTGTTTGTATCATGGATTGTAATAAAATGGATCGGGTACCTATTTTGTGTTTTTGTCCAATATCCAACTGAATGTAGGTATCACATCAATAGTAAAAGTGAGTGAGCTCTATGATCATGTCAAAATGTTAAGCATTTTGTTTGTCAAAGTATAAAAGTCGTACTCAAGAGCCTGCTCAGATGGAGCGTACTACGCGCGATTTTAAACGCCCGTACTATGTGCGATCAGTAAGACGCGCACTTGCATTTTGATTGAAATTTAGTACGTATATGTATTGTTACAATCGCGCGAGTGCAAAAGCGCGATCAAGAGCGCGCGTTTTTTCTAAACACGGTTTAAGGAAAAAGAGACCTATGGAATCTAAAATTGGATTGAACTGATGTGAAGCGTTAGGTTCATCATTACAGTTAAACTCTAACCGCCTCACCTCAAAAGATTTAAACACGCTTTAAAGACTGTTTAACCGTGCAATTTGTAGTGTTAAACATTGTCTAAAGCGTGCGTAAAACTTTTGACAATAATATTTTAAGACAGTAAAATTTTAAAGCTTATCATGAACTAGCTAAAATAACATGTTGCTACAGAAATAAATATAGCTTTTTACACTACGGACAGGGAAGTCTTAAAAGAAAACTTGCAGTTTTAAAGTCTAGCTAAGCCATAAAGGAACAAAGTTATTAAAAACTTTCCAGATCCTAACGTTATTTTAAATGGAAAGCTTCTGGCTCTTCTGGGACGCCTCTGCCCGTGACAGCGTGGACACTGGTCGTGTCTAAATCATTCTTCGCGCTTCTTGAGTAGAGCCGAGCCATGCAGCCAGCTTATTCTGAGTATGAGTAAGTTTGAGCCTGGAGAACTTCTTTAATGGTACTTAATATTTAGAATTGGGACATAATCACCAAATCTCTTAGAAACATTGCGAGAAATTATATTATTGTAACTAATGTTACTTACTTACTATAGAGGACAATAACTGCAGCTAATAATAAAACAAACACAAAGACACCATCACTCTATTGAATGTAAAACAGAAGTGGAGAAAAAAGGAAGAACAAAAAAAGGAACTGAAACAATCTACTTATTTAAAAATAGCATAAAAAAACCTAAAGTTTACGGAAAAGTATCTACATTAAAATAAAAGAAAAGGTCGCCAACACTTACTAATATTTTAAAACAAAAAGTGTCTTTGTTGGTTTGTTTGTTATTTAACGACGCAACGCAGCTATAGAGGGAGGGATTGCCTTGATTTATTACATGGGTATAGTTTAAAAGTTGCAAAACGTTTAGACTACTTTTAATCCAGAAAAAATAACAGGCTCCATTTTTTTTTATTCCCTGGCGGTACGATAAGAATCCTTTCTAATCGTACAAAACTCTAACTCAAACACATAAAATATTACGCTGGCAAAGCTATGGACGAAAGCTAGTAAACCTTAAATATCGAATGGCTCCTGACTAACTTTTTTTTTCATTTATCATTCTGAATTTTTTTAAATCTAGAAACGGTCAGACAAGCAGTCGACAGTGAATTAAATTCACTTGAATGTCACGAATTTTAGACTACTGAAATTCAATGCGGAATGCATTGAATTTGCGCTTTTGTCCACACTTTGTTATCCAATGCTCTGCATTTTCACCCCGATATGAGGTTTCTTTTGAGATTTGATTCTTTTTGTAGTTCAGCAACCTGAAAAATAATACCTATGTAAAGTAAAAAAAAAAAAACGAATAAAAATTTACAATTACAATGACGGCCAATGTAGTGATATTAGTGCTCTAATGGAATAAGTTTTACAAGACAAGAACTTCTTATTTTCTTTTCTTTTCAGTAATAGGTGTCCCTGTAGATCGCCCACCAGATCGGTTGGAAACGGCCTGCATTCAGCAAGATCCTGCGGTCTTACTGCCGGTATGTGCTCTCTACTTGAGAACATTACGACCCCGTCGGTCGTCAGTACTCCTTGTTATGTACCCTACGCACTGCTATTTCAACTTGAAAATATGCTAGGCTATGTCGTTAACTTTTCGTTGTAGACAAAACTTTGTTATAAATAATAATATGTTCCATTTAAAAGAGTAACAAAAATATTCACTGAAGCGAAATACCTACTTTTAAAGTAATAGAGCCAAGTTTTAAACAAAATTAACAAACTGGAAGCATGTGAATGCTTCCAGTTTGTTTCTGGAGTTGGACTTTAGTGCAGTAAGTTGCAAATTGGAGTGTAATTTTAAGAATTAAAACTTGCAGAGAACAATGAAAACTTGCAGAATTAAGTCAAAATGTTGTAATTTAAAAGGCAACGTCCACATATGTTTAAAAATATGAATTACTCGGTAATCACTTTAATTTAACAAACCAATAATAAGGTACAAGGTCAGCTATGGTCAAAATCTTGCCATGAAAACGTTTTGTACTTGAGTCTATAAAAATACACAGAGTAAACAACCCAACGTCGAAGCATCGATTTATTTATTTATGGGAGCCCAAAACAAAAACAACTAGAGAAAATCACGCCAAAGGCAGAGATGTTGCATTAGAATAATATTCGGAAACCGGATCCAGAAAGTTTTCAAAAACTACACAGAAGTTGGGAAAATATTCCCATTGCGGTGTTTAGTGAGAAGTATAATTTAATCTCAAAGTTTTTGTTTTATTTGTTTTCTGTAAGGAGCCTTCCCGGAAGTAAGAAGTGTCCTTGAAGTGAAAAAGTGGGAAACCCGGTTTTGAGGTTGTTGAAAATGAATATAATTCGGTCAATAGAGCGACGGGAGCTTTTGTAGAGACTTTTGTTTTACAAACTGTATATTACTCGTACCTACTCTACCTGGATGGAGTTACGCTCTTGAATTTTTGGTGTTCTACATTCATGTCCCATGATCACAGAGCCCATGATTGATTTTTATTTTTTTAGATTAGACGTTACATGACACTTATGTGTTAAGGTGATCTACTCGTATTTTAGTGGAGAAAAAAATACTAACACCCGGTTTCTCCATGCCAGAAAAACCCGGTTATTGACTAAATTACATTTTTAATAAACGTTAAAAATGAAAAATAAAATTTGGACACTCATACTAAAATATTAGGTCACAAAGTCAATCTAGCTTTGTTTTAAAATATAAAGAACAATTATCACTTACAGTTCATGATTTATTCCTTCAAAATATTATCCCCACAGTTCAAAAAAATACAAGCCAACTGCAACAATTGTTAAGATAAATGTTCCCCAGATTTACCACGGCACCATTTTAAAACCTTTACAAAGCAACACAACTTATTGTCGAATTCTGCAGTTACAAACATTAAATTACCAGCAACGACACCAACTTGGCACGCGCCGCTTTTTGTATTCCAACAAAAACACCTAGGCAATGCCCGAGCATTTATTCCCAGATGCAACGAAAGCGCACCGGAACAGAGCTGGGGCTATATTTAAACAGCAATAGCTTGATATGATTTTTTATTTAGACTGCTTTCCACACTAGTTAGTAAAAGAGTTAGGAGAGCATCGAGCTAGTGATCCAAAGGGGCAGGTTCAAATCCTGCGTTCGCTTCAGATTTTTGAAATGCTTATCACAAAGATAACTCTTTGTGCAATAGCTTGCTAGAACATAAGTGTAAACGACCATGGGAACGAGCTATCTGCATTTAAGTTATTGTGACCAGAATATTATAGCGTGCGATTATAAAAGTCACTTTGTAAGGTTTGAAAATATGGATTCTCTGCAAAGCGGTGCAAGCCGTGGGTCTACTGCATTAACGTGATGATATTTGTTTAGCCAGAAATAAGACACAGTCATAGAGCGGAGCTGTGTATTGTTCTTCGCTGATCAAATACTCTCTAACTGTTCTCACAACACATTTCATCAATATTATCGTTATTTACTATTTATTTTCACGTCTTGGATTTAATGGAACAATTATAAAATTTACAAAATCATTACTATCGTTATCATTTTATTAAATATCAGTGATGTTTACTGCTGGACATAGCTTCCTTTATTAATAAGACCGGCAGGAAGCGGTTTGCTTACCGCATATTCCTGCATTCTTGTTTAGATTTTGTTTTGGCGCTTAAATAGAAATATTGTAACTGGTGCAGTTGTCTGTATGAAGTTTTATAAATAAAAGAAAAATAAAATATTATTAAACTGCAATGCGCTTACGGGCTACTCAGCTCCGCCCAGCTCCACTCCGCGTTGCTTTGGTAGAGTCTGAGCTTTACTCAAAGCTTTATAAATCATATAACAAGGCAAAAATAATAAAACACAAGCCCTATTTCCTGTTTTACCGCCTCCATACATCAGGCGTGTGTTGTGAACGATTTATTTTCATAGGCCAGCAAAAATGAGGGTCAACAAATCAGAGAACTCTGAGGAACGTGAATAAGTCATCGCGGACTTTCGTAAGATCTTTTTTTCCTATATTTTTGGTATAATCGGATTTTCATGTTGTTCTATTTATACTTTCTTTCGTAATCGTATTGGCCACTAAGCTCTTGAAGGAGCGGTATTAGCACCTTTTAGTGTGTGTAGAAGCAGACGGTTCAACGGCATCAGAGAGTGTCAATTTTGCTATTCGAAATGATTTTTAATTTGATAGTGCATCCCACACTAGGTTTATCTCAAAGAGTTACTTTTTTTTTAATGATATACATTTCAAAACCTTGCGTCTTTGGATCACTAGCCCGACGCTCTGACCACTGAGCTAACCCGCTATACTGACTCCGCGGCAAATTTTGTGAAGTGTTTATCATTTTTAACCAACTTATAGCGTTGGCGGCGCCACCTGTGATACCCGTATTAGACAGGTTATCACTCAATTGAAGTTATAAGAACTTCTGTATTGACGAGAGATGACGCACTGCTAACCAATGAAATTATTTTTTTATTTTATAGTGCATCCCACACTAGGTTTATCTCAAAAAGTTACTTAAAAAAAAAGTTGTCTTTGTTATTCGATTTTGGTAGATGTTGCAAGTGTCATTAATTTACTGCAACTCATTCAAAAGTCCTGCACAAACAAACTATATACGCAATTATTTTTTTTTATACTGAAACAAAAGAGCATCGATTCACATACAACAGAGAAATCAGGCAACAACAGAACAAAATACATTTTGACTTCTCCTCATCTTCTCTCTCATCCTGTATTTTTAAGAATTCTGTTAAAAAATTCAACGAGTCTACATCTACCATGGTCAAAATAATTACAAGAAAGTTATTTTATCTCACTTACCTTAAATATGATCCACGGCTACCTATAAATAAATAATATTAATTTTACACATAGACGAATCGGGAACCTTCTCCATTTTAGAAGTCGATTGTAAAGTATGTTACATTTTTACTACTTGTATAAACAGCCTGGGTAGGATTTATTCCACGTTAAACTGAGTACGATAGGATGGAAGGCTCTAGGCTCCGTTTTCTGATGCTCTGTCTAAATCAATCACTCAGTTTGCGCAGCGCTGACGTACAGCCTTTGTTTAGACTAGGCTGAGTCTAGAGAATCTAGGCGTTAGTTTAGAAATAGGTTCTTATTCATTAATGATTTATCTTGATTACGCCTTCTATACCAAGTGGTATCTTTGATTAATTTACACTAATATCAGATTTATTTGATCGTTATAAAAAATTTAATCAAATTTTTATGTAATAGAAATGGTTGAAAAGAAAAAAGCTGATGGGCCTTTTGATGGTAAGAGATTACCGTCATCTTAAAATAACGGTATCAGCAACTAGTGCATTATTTTGCAGGGTAACGATTATGTTTGCATTACAAAAAATATTGACGAATATTATTGTACTCATTATCCGGGATCCGTAGTAAAACAAGGAACCCTTATAGCTTGGTTGTGGCCGTCCGTCCTTCCTCATGTTACAAAGCCTTATAAATTCCACATTTATGGACCAAATTGCATGAAATTTGATATTATATTAGTTTGAGTGTAGATCTCAATTTTAAACTGTTAAATTTTCAAAATTCTAATTTCTAAAGTATACAAGATAGAATGTACAAACTTTCTAAACTTGTGGACCACATTAAAAACTTTCTCTGAAAATTATTTTGAGCAGTGTAGAATCATAACTCACTGAAAAATAAAGAAAAAATTAAAATAATTAAATTTTTTAACTGCACATTATCCTAGCTCAGAGGTCGTTGACCTCACAAACATATTTCTTAATAATAATAATAAAATAATAATCAATATTAGGGGACATCTTACACACGGTCTCTGAGCCCAAACTAAGCAAAGCTTGTGATATGGCTGCCAGAGACTGATATACTACATAAACATATTTTTAAATACATACTTATATAGATAGTACCTAAATAACACCCAGACACACAGCAAACATCTATGTTTATCACTTAAATGTTTGCCCTGGGTGGGGATCGAACCCACGCTTCTTTGATCCAGAGGTCAAGGTCACTAACCACTGAGCCACCGAGGCAGTCACAATAGCCAATTATGTTTTTCTAGCACTCAACCATCTGATGAGATAATAAAAATTGGTTTTTATTATAATCACAATCATCGTCGCCATCTACGGAACAACAACGCCAACATACGCGTGTCTCGACACGCACTTGACAACGAATGAGAAGTACTTATAGCATTGCAGATTCTAGTACACAAGGTAGACAAAGTTTATTTGTTTCTAAAATGTGTGTTTACAAATTAAGTAACTTTAACATGTAATAATTAAGCAAGGGTATTAAGGGGTGTAGAGATTGAGCTGTGATGTTATGTACCCAATAAAATTTATTTTTGAATCCGCAGCAAACCCTAAACTTTACAGTGTTTTTGGCACAAAATATTCCGTGTCATTACAAGGCGTTACCTAAAGTTAAAATAAACCTAAACTGCCGCATGAACTTTAACCGCATTTGCTTCACAAAACCGATCTCAACACACGTTAGAACCACGGACCGGGTTCCTGTAGTTTGAGCACCACTTGCTCGCAGCTGTTGTCACAAATTATGCGAGGGTACGCTAATGCCAACAAAAATAAAATCCAGAAGTCTAGTTATCTAAAAGACATTAGGTATATATGAACCAAAGTACTCTTCATCTTGTATTAAATAACCTGCGTTTGATTATATCCTGCTTGGAGTTAAAGAGCAATATGGTTTGGTAATTGCCTCGATTGTAGAGATAGTACTGGTTTAATAGAGATAAGATTCTTGAGAAACATTGGGCGTAGCTTTAGATGATGGACATATTCTAAGATAAAATTAAAGTCATCATCAGCAAGTGTTACTAAAAGATTGACTCTGAAATCAGAATAAAATTAACTTTTCATTAGGTAATAAGAATTTACTGAATTCTGACAAAAAATCTACTTTTTTTTGCAATTTCCT
Source organism: Hypomecis atomaria (assembly GCA_964007245.1). Taxonomy (NCBI): domain Eukaryota; kingdom Metazoa; phylum Arthropoda; class Insecta; order Lepidoptera; family Geometridae; genus Hypomecis; species Hypomecis atomaria. Next base: position 17,259,283 of record OZ023291.1, read on the forward strand.
TTATACATGGCGCTCTTTTGTTGAAAGATGACCTCATTTAGACTACAGGTCGTGCCGGATGCATTTCGCTACCAACCGGTCTCATTGGAGATTTTTAGGGAAGGCTTCTTTCAGCCATTGGAGGTCCATTGCTGGACATAGGTCCATCAATGGACCTCCTATGGCTGAAAGGACGACGACCACAATAATGTTCGTCTCATAGTGATGAGTATGAGGATGAGTCCGCTGTACTAGATATGTCACCTGATACTTATATAAATAGTGTATGATAGAATATTACCTTTCCACACAGTCCTGTCCAGAAGAAATGCACTGGGACAGTCCAGAAGAAATGCATTCTCGGCTGTTATTTTTAATCTTAATACTAAAAGCAGTATAAGATTCACCAGGTCAGCTAATAAGGAATAAGTAGCTCAGGGTTTGCTTAAATTTCTTCGTCAGGTTTTTGTTTTCCTGTCAATTGACCTTTCGAATGTTCCAAGTAAGTAGGTAAGCACCTGTATGGGAAAGTAGGGCGAAGTCACGTAAAACTCAATGAGCACTCCGGCTCATTAACTTGAGGGCTTCCTTTTGATGCGGCTGCTAACTAGATGTTATTTCCGCGTTCATTAACAGGCCGGGAATACTTTCAGTGGGTTACTTGAAAGGTCAGAACCAATACTTGTAATCGCTTGCAAAGTTTTTCGCATTTGCAAGTTGAAATGGTAGTTGGCGGCACATTTAGCGCGGAGAATTGACGAAGAATGGGGTTTTAGAGTTCTCGTGTGGACACACGTCCGGCAAGAGCAGTGTAGGAACTTCAGCTGGTGAACAGATGAGCTCACTAAGACCGCACAATACCACTGGGTGAAGGCCGCTGCTAACCAGGCTTGTTGAAGATTTATAGGAGAAATGTATATCAGCAGTAACAGTCCATAATGAGCTACTTAGAAGTATTACCAGTGCATTGTCTGCTCTTCAGGATGAGATTCTATTATGGTATTTAAAAGGTATGCAGAGTATAATAGGAAAGAAAGTTTGAAATATTATGCTTACGTACGAGTATATCTAGAAGCTGTATAATCAGAGAATGTGCAAAATGAGAACCGTCGTGGCGTTACGGTGAAGTAACAAAAATACTTTAATCAGCAGCCAAGGTACCGACATACCTGGTAGACGCAAGTACTGATGAAAACCGAATTGGTGTCTGCCAAGTATCAAACACTTTTAGTTCTCAGCAATGACAGAGCAGTGTTGACAATGTAACAAAATTTGTAAAATGGCACACGGGCGACCTCCCGTGTGCCACGACGCTTACATACGACGCTTCTTTTTTTACACAAACTCTAATAATGGTCTGTTTGGAAAGTATTTTAAATCTGCAAAAAAAACCTCTGACAGATGAATTAGTACTAAACGATGACGTTTGAAAAGTTACATCATTAGCATGGCTTAGCTTGCGAGTCGTTCTACACCTCTCCGGAGATCGTAAAGGTTGATTTTGCAAAAGGAGTGCAATTCTATACGCCTGTGATTTTGCTTTGACAATTTAATAGCATAAAAGTGGTTCTACCTTCCACTTATACATTTCCAAGCGATCGACTTGCTCATTAGTGTACCTTCATAATAGAGATCTAAATAGAAGCCAGCTATCTTTATTGAGCACACGAGACATTTCTTTGAAGCAAAAAAATCAAAGCTCACAAAATTGATGTTTAGAATACAGTAGTGTGTGAAAAGTTGAAAAGCTAATAGTAGTTGTGTATTCATGTGTCTTTATGATGTTTAATAAAATCGGTCAAGTACGAGTTGGACTCACGCATGAAGGGTTTCGTACCATATGGGACCCCTCGGCAAAAAACACGTTTGTTGTATGGGAGCTCCACTTAAATATTTATTTTATTCTGTTTTTAGTATTTGCTATTATAGCGGCAACCGAAATACATCACCTGTGAAAATTTCAACACTCTAGCTATTAGGGTTTATGAGACACAGCCTGGTAACAGACAGACAGACAGACGGACGGACAGGCGGACAGACGGACGGACAGCGGAGTCATAGTAATAGGGTCCCGTTTTTACCCTTTGGGTACGGAACCCTTAAAATGATTGAGATTGAGAAAACCATCAACATAATTATTAAATTGCTGAGTTTTTTTAAATTATACCGACCTGTATTTTTATTTTCATAATCTTTGCACTACTATTTCCTACTACTCTACATAAGCTATAGATTAACAATTAAAAACATGTTTAAATAAAAAAAATCTCCAACCGTAAAAAACCTAATCGGCTAGGCGGTTATTCGAGGAAAGCTACGTCTTTAAACGCCTGAATAGGATAAGTACCTCCATTTTGGAAATTAATATTCTCCAAAAGCTGCACCTGAAATCCACGGCACCGTTCCGTTTCACGCGCCCTGACAATTCAGTTAACAACACAGAAGAATAAAAAAGCAAATTGTAAGCTTAATCTTCGCTAATTACTTGCACAGCGCATTGTAATAATGAGTAGGGATATTGAGAGCGGAACAGATTTTGATAAGTACAGAAGGAAAGTTTTGAAATATTGGGTAAGCCTGCATATGCCAGAAACGGATTTTGCGCTAAAAAGTATTTAAAAGTCTGTCAGTGTCTAAAATGACCCCAAACAATTATTTAGTAATACTAAGCCCCGAGTTCACCAACACTTGTTTAAGTTAAACGTGTGATAACTGTATTTAACCAACGGTTTTGGCTTGCTAACCAGCAAAATTTCGTTAAAAATTGTACATCTGTTGGTGAACTAGGGTCTAAAACCCGAGTTAAATCATTGTGTAAATACAGTAATCACACGTTTAACTTAATCAAGCATTGGTGAACTTGGGGCTAAGTTTGGTAAAAAAAAATTGATTCTACACGCATTTTATCTTAAACAAAAATTATGGAGATGTAGCCTGTTCAAGTTAATGTGAAGTCACGTCTACACTACACTTTTTCAAGAGGCCAAGACACCACATTTCAGAACAGCTGGAAGAATATTGATAGACATTGTTCTACACAGTTTTGGTGTACTGAGCCGTAAGGAGGTGATACAAACCATCGTTATGAACAACTTTTACTACGGGGCCAACCCAGAGTTCGAGGAAATAATCGGCCAAGTACGAGTCGGACACGCGCACGAAGAGTTCCGTACTCTATGGGAGCTTAAAATATTCAGTGAATATTTCAAGCATCTACTTAATACCATTATTAATATCGAGCGAAAAACGGCTAAATATTCAGGTTTGTTGTATGGGAGCCACCTTTACATATTAATTTTATTCTGTTTTTAGTATTTGTTGTTATAGCGGCAACATAAATACATCATCTGTGAACATTTCAGTTTTCTAGCTATAATCGTTCATGAGATACAGCCTAGTGACAGACGGACAGACGGACGGACAGCGGAGTCTTAGAAATAGGGTTCTGTTTTTACCTTTTGAGTATGGTACCGTCATACCAGCTGTTTCTTACTTTTTCTTGATTCCGAGTTGCAATTTTGTATGAAACAGCTGATTTTTTTCGTCAAATTCCTGGTTGGCCCATAGTAAAAATGTTCATATTCATAACATCATGGTCTTATTCACCTCCTTTCGTCTTAGTACAGGGCTAGAAGATAACCCTGTAGATTTCGAATAGGATCGGTGGAAGCGGCTTGTACCTATCTAGTCATCTACCATCTTACCACAAAAGTTTAACGGACAGTTTAGACAATGTTTAACAGTAAAAATTGCACGGTTAAACAGTTAATTAAAGTGTGTTTAATTTTTTTGTGGTAAGGCGGCTAGTGTATTGCCTCAGTTTTAATGAGTTCCTCTGTCCACCTGATAGGTGAATGTACTACGCTGCAAATTCGCGTGTTTTATCTCTTCTTATTTAAAATCTGTGACACGGAAATGAATCTGTTATTGTACCGGAAAATAGGACCAATTTGCTTTAATGAACTCGATCCCGCGGCTGTTATTGGCATATTTGTATAAAAAGGGTGCTATTAATTATCCTTCCGTAATTACTGTTTTGAATTATTTCTGCGTAGCATTGTGGTTTCATTGGAGATTTGTTTTTGGATATTATCTGAGTTGTGAAATAACTACATCATGGGGAATTAAGGTTTAGTTGTAATGTTTTGGGTACAAGATTGGTGGCTTATACGTTGAAATGTTTAGATATAAGTATTTGGTACAGTAAAATATTATTCCGTTTGATAAATAAATTCTGATTTTAAATTTATTATTTGTAAAGTTCTTATAAACCTGGTGACTATCCCTAGTCAAAGTTTTAGAGCATTCAGACTACTTGTGCTATATAATAAGATGGTGAAAAAAATTCAAATGTGCCATACATCTAGTCGACAGTCAATATAGACTTATAAAACAGCCATCGTTGTAGGGATTTTGCAAGTGGTCCCATAGTAAAAGTTATTTTTAATGAGGAGTATCATCATACGCCTCAGAAAGTTCCTACACTTTGTAAAGCATCACCTAAGTAGTAAGTATATAACGTGTTATCCGATCCATAGTATTTTTCTAAAATTAAAGTTGTAACTATCACTAGCGGTCACCCATCCGAAAACTGACCGTACTTGCTTCACTTCGGTAATCGTTCATACCTCGTCAAGCCACGCTATCAGCACTAAGCGTTACGCATGGTAATAACATTCAAATATTTTTGCTATATTCAACAGAAAAAGGCATTGCCAGCTATGAATCAAACATTTCATCAGCCCAACACCTTTCCAAGCGCTATAATATGCTCAAGGCCAAGGTACAAAGAAAGAGGTACACGGCAGCCGGCTGTGGACCCTAAATTATTTGCTTAAATAACCATAATGAAGCGGTGCGTGAAAGAAATTTATTCAGACTGTATTGGATGGATTTTGGGTACAAAAATGATTAATGTTGGCTTAATGAAGAAAGATTGTAGCTTATAGTTAGGTACAGGGTTGCCATTTTAAACAAATTAATAAAATCCGATTAAACACGGCTAGCAATTAGCGCAATCTGTTCGTGTAGACGGACTGAACGACTTTGTAGGTGGACGTCCTATTCTGCGCTTTCCGATGAGTGGTCTCCACGTCTCTCGTCTGGAGAGGTAGTGGTCTCCACTTGAGAACATTTTGCCCTATCGGTCGTCAGTTCTCCGTGATATGTTTTTTATCCACTGCTATTTTAAATTGCCAATCCGCTGTGGCTATGTCGTTTCTCATTTACTGTGATTATTCTACAGATTCCCTTATTACTGACGAGACTTCTCATAGACACTCCTAGCATAGGCTTCTCCATAACTCGTCTGGAGAGATAGACTTACCTATACGCAGGAGCCCTGTATCCGTCATGTCCTACGACTGAAATGATGATGTTGACAACTTTCATCATGCTCCCTTCGTGCGTTGATAAATTTCATATCTTACAGATACACTTAAAAAATAATTTCTAAAACAAAAATATTTTAGTTGTTTAATGGAAATCAAGTACTTATTTAATTTTACATTTTCGATTTGATAACCCTAGTTAGGTAAGAATGGTGTAAATTGAGATTTTTAAAGCCGTAAAGGTTTAAGTCCTTTTGATGTGACGGATGGATAGGGTCTGGGTAAGGATATCCTTTTCAAACATTAGTCTCATTGTGATGCTGATTTTTCTGTATGCCCCATTGTGTAAATCCAACTTTTTCTTATTTTAGGTCGCGGATTTTTTTAGGTACGATGTGGGCCTGGTTTTTGTAGCGAATTACATTTGAAAAAGGAAATGTTGAAAAGTATTAGTAAAACATTTTTGTCCAGCAGTCCTCTCCTGTGATCTTAAAGTGATTAATAACAGGCTGAATGTTCGTGAGCAGGTTATGGTTGACGAGATGCCCAAATTAATCTTATAAAAAATCTCGATTGACGTAGCTAACGTACTGCGCAGGTATTAAACATGTCGATTTGGTGGGGTGTCTATATTGTTACAATAAAAGTAAGTTTTTTTTTTATTTTAATATCGAGGTAAATGGACGATAAAAACAATTGTCCTACAAAATGGATGCTATGATTGGAGAGTCCTCCACTCCGAATGTTTCCAAAAAAACGAGTCATCACGAGTAATTTTTGAATCATCAAAATAATCAATAACAAGCTGATTTTTTGTGTGCAGCTTAGTAAATGTTTGTACAATCAAATGGCTACATAGTGTTTTTCCAGTCCTACGCTTAAGAAGTTGTTTATACCTACGCAGTACTTTAGCTACCTTGATCGAGATATTTTTATAACTAACCTGCTCACGAAGATACAGCCTGCTATTAATCACTTTAAGATCATAGGAGAGGGCTGCTGGACTATTATTAAAAAGAAAAAAAAACTTAGTTCAATGATATTATGCATTTTAGTTGAAACTGAGGGATGATTAAGAACCACTAAAAATATATTACTTAGATAGGTAGGTATGTCATTATGTTACTAATCCTGAAACGCGCGGAGGACTGGACGACCGATGGAGTCGAAAAGTTCTTGAGTGCAGACCACATACTGGCAGGCGCAGCGTAGGATGTCCACCCACAAGGTGACTCATTCAGACCGCAGGATCGCTCTGGATGTAAACCACTTCCAACCGTTCTTATTGGAGATCCATAGAAGAGGCCTATGTCCAGCAGTCCAGCAGTCTATGGCTAATGGATAGATGGAATCCTGTCATTGTTTACTAAAGAAAATAACTATTTTTGATTAAAAATGTAACAATTTCTACAAAGTTCGAGCGCACTGCGGTCTTCACATAATTATAGGTAGGTATATAGTCCATTCCATAACCGCTGAGATTGAACCAGATGAAAGCTATTGAAGAAATTGGTGCAAGTCGTAAAAATATCACATAAATTACTACCTATGTTCAGCACGGATTTATTATATTTCAAAAAACTACCAGAATTTTGTGATTTTTTTAAAGCAAACCTATTAGGTAGGTAATTATTTTCGTCAAAGGTCATCGCCGTCAGTCTCAGCGGTAATGGAACGGACTATAGTATTCGTGTATAAGTATACATATTGCGTAAGTGCATTGTGTGCCTGAAACAGTTATATTCAGTTTATCACACACACGCATATTACATCACACGATTACATCTTGTTTAACTGTATATAAAATAAGTTTTCCCTTCTCAAAACAGTCATTAAAAAACGTGACCGTTAAAATGACGAAAACCTGAACAATAAAAACTAACTGTAGATTAGATCTCGGAGTAATATCACGTCAACAGAAGGACATGACCCACGACAAGTTACATTTATGCCCAGGTTCCACAAAAACGGGGCGGAACAGCTGCGTGGAGCGTTGTAGAGCACAAACCATGACGGATTTGTGCAACGCTGTGGTGTCGGTTTATGGTTCTATCCTTCCATTAGCCGTAAGACGTCCACTGCTTGACATGGGCCACCTCTACAGATCTCTAAAAAGCCTGGAAGGTTTGAAGAGGCCTGCATGCAGCGCGTTCCTGCGATCTTTATTATATCGTCAGTCCACCTAGTCAGTGGACGTCCTACGCTGAGCGTGCCGGTCCGTGGTCTCCATTAAAGAATGGTCCTTCTGCTCTCCGAACTATATGCCCTGCCCACTGCCATTTTAACTTGTTAATCCTCTAGGCTATGTCGGTAACTTTGGTTCGTCTACGGATCTCCTCATTTCTGATTCGATCTCCGTTCATGGTTGCCTCATAGAAATATATATAGGCGGTAAAACCGCCATTTAGTCACCTATTTTATCCTTGTGAGTGTGTAATAAAGCATTATTTATGTCTAATAAAGTATTATTTGTGCCTCATGAAGTGTTATTGATTGATTGAAAATTGTAGAAAATGGCATATTTGCTTAGAGACGAACAAAACAAAAACTCCGCTTGTTCACGATTGTGTCTCACCAAGCGAAAATGAAAATTATGCAATGGAATCATGAGTAACAATAACACACTGCCCTTTTTTTTATTCATTATCATATCATATCTCATTATTGCATACTACATATCTCCACTCTGCTTTGGTGGATTCTGGGCCTTAAGTTCACTGCAAACAAGTCAACACACCATGTGGCGCTTATTGCGTAGTTTCACTTGGTGTCTGTCAGCGATCACCAAAGTTAAGCAACGATTGGCACGGTCAGTCTTCGGATGGGTGACCGCGGGTGGCATGTCTTACAACTCTTTCAACAGATTCTCTTTTCTTTTCAACATGAACTGATTGTCGTTGACATGTACTTAGCATGTGATGTCTTCGGCTGGTGTGAAGCAAGTGAAGGTTCGTATAGGCCGGGTGGCTAGCCCTGGTGTCAGAGTTTTTAAGCCGCCTGAAGGTCTCTGACATGGCTAAACGGTTACAACTGGGGCCTATAATTTAACGTGTCATCTGAGCCACGGTAGCGCTCAGTTGTAAGACATGCCACCCGCGGTCACCCATCCGAAGACTGACCGTGCCGATTGTTGCTTGTAAGTAATGTTAGGTATTGTAATAGGCTTTTAGGTGATGTTTTTGTTTACACCTGATTTGTGGTCAGGACAGTGGTTAGTGGGTTTTGAACATGGCGCCATCAGCATTCTGAGTGAAACAATACATAATATGGTTTCAATACATTAGGGTCATTTATATAGGGGTCAGAGATCGTGTGTGGGATGTCCCCTAATATTTATTTATTTATTTACCTTAGGTCTTTAGGGGAATAAGAAACTATGAGAAGGGCAAGCCACCTGATCTACGAGTATACGCACTTATTTTATAATTGTAAGTAGGTAGATATTAGTATAGCCGTGGTGGCCTAGAGGTAGTAACACCCGATCGTGAGGGCGTGGGTTCAAAACCCGATCATGTACTAATGAGTTGCTTGGTATTTATGTAACATTGCCATCTCTTTAGTATGGCAACCAGCTAGCATAGAGCATACGACCACGAAAAAAAAACTCTTTTTGACGTGTGAAAAAGTGACAGATATATACTTCACCATAACTGTCTCGTTCTGACGCGTCAAAAGAATTTATGGTGCATATTCTAGCCCGGCAGGACCAGATGCGTGAAAACCCCGGGTTTTAGACTCGAGAATCCGAACACGTCAGCAGGCTTTTTTAAACCGCAGTGTTTAAACAGCGTTAAAGCGTGTTTAAATATTTTGCGGTAAGGCCGTAAAAGAAAAAAAATGCCAAGTCGATGCCGGATTACAAGTGAAGTCCCGCCTGATCGGCTTGGCATTTTTTCTGCCCGCCCGGACAATCTCCAGCTGCCCTCTAAACTAGGACAAATCCGGAGAAACCCGGACGGGATGGCAACCCTAAATAAGACTAGATGAAGCAGCTTGCATGTAGCCTGTGCATGGTCACGCCCCTGCAATCTTTATGAATCTGATCATGTTATGTCACACTTGTCAGTAAACGTCTGGCGTAGCTTTTGCGGCTACGTAGTGTCCATTCTAGACTTTAGGTACCTTGTTGTTTTTATTTTGTAATACCCTACGTATAAGCGTGTGACGTACCTACCTATTTTAAATGTCATGCACATATTTTAAATTTTAAATATTGTTTTCTCAGTAACGACGAACTGTTACAAGTTTATAATTAGTAGTGTTCTCATACAAGCGATGTATATCTTATAATGAGAATAAATATCTTTAACCCAAACCTAGGTACCTTACTTTCCTTATTACTTTGACAAATACAGCTTAATGGCATTCGTGCTCAGAATACCAATAAATAACATAATAAAAACAATGTTTGTAATACAATTTAATTCCACTGGCTACACGACAGCAGTGCCCCTAGTACGAGTTTTCTTCTTACTCGATAGAGCTAACATAAATTATCATTCGGATTTCTACAGCCTCATCTATTGGATTATACGTTAGTTTTATCATTAATTTGTACCACTAATGGTACAACTCATGTATTTATACGTTAAGAGCACCATTAATGGTACTAGCGTCAGTAGTATTTACCATTGTACAACTCACGTATTTATACATTGTTAGTACCTACCACTGATTGGCCCAGTTTTATATACGTTCAAATGTGGATGTGATCCATTATAGATATGATGATTTTTAGGAATGGAAGAGTAAGTTGTAAGTAAAAGGTAGTACAGTATGGCACACTACAAAATGTTGGTTATTTTAAGTTCCAAAAGATAGGTATCCAAAGTAGGGCACAGAATTAACTTAAATAAATTATAAGTTTTTAAAAACAAGCTTTTGAGATCCTGGATATCATATAGCAGCAGAGTGCTAGCCAAGACAAATAAAACCAGCCCAAACACGACGGGTCTATCTTGTTTTGTAGGTACAGGAGATCCTATGGTCACCTTCCGACTTCATCACATCAGATCAGCTCCATAGTAGGTACCATATTATTGCATTGCTACGTGATATACATATGCATGCAAAATTTCAGCTCGATCGGAACCGGGAAGTTGGTCAAATTTAACTCGCAAGATTCCACCCGAACTCACATACATTTCACAGGTACATCCATTGCAAGTTAAATAAAAGCTTGTAAAAAGATGGAGACTTCCATTGTTACTCTTTTTTGGTGCGAACATCGACTTGTCATTTTTAGGGTTACTAACCCAAAGGGTAAAAACGGGACCCTATTACTAAGACTCCGCTGTCCGTCTGTCCGTCTCCAGGCTGTATCTCATGAACCGTTATAGCTAAAAAGCTGAAATTTTCACAGATGATGTATTTCTATTGCTGCTATAACAAAATATACTAAAAAAAGAATAAAATTAATAGTTAAAGGGGGCTCCCATACAACAAACCTGATTTTTCGCCGTTTTTCGCTCTATATTAATAATGGTAACAGGTGGATGCTTGAAATATTCACAGAATATTTAGTTTTATGGGGGCTCCTATACAGGACGGACTCTCCGTGCGCGAGTCGGACTCGTACTGGGCCGATTATTTCTTTTTTGTTTGGTGCAAATAATGTCCATTGCTATCTAGCGCAGTGCGGCAACGGTGCTTGCAATAAAGGCACCTTTGTACCATGAAAGGAATAGGCCGGATCAAACTCCCTGGCGGTTGTGATGTTAGCTACAAGCTGCGCAAAACTTAATCCTGACTGAAGCTCATCTAACTGATGCGCGAGGATTAGGTTTCGCGCAGTTAATAGACAATAGACAGTTATTTATAAGGATAGAAAAAAAAAAACAAAACCACAAAACAAACAATACAGCAAAACAAAATAAACAGCATAAACAATCTTAAATATTTTACAATGTCATCCTAAATACTTAATTTTATTTTTGTCACAACCCGGTCCCACCTCATCTTATGCTGGTTGTGGACCAACCAGCGCTGGTTTTCCGGAGGGACCGGCAGGTGACGTCTCATGTGAATATTAAAAAAACAATAGAGTTAACGTTGGTTCGTACAGTTAGTATCTAAATACACAGCCGCCAAGAAGTTAGCCCTATAAGAGGTGAGTTATTCAATAGAATTTATTTGTACTTTATTATATAAGTTGTACATTGTCATTTTATCTAAATTAAAAGAAAAAAACCGGCCAAGTGCGAGTCGGACTCGCGCACCGAGGGTTCCGTACAAACCTGCAAGGTTTACAAAGTTCGTTCATTACGACAATCGAGTCATAACTATGGTAATCTAATTGCAAAATGAAATTCATAACATTACAATGGGGAAAGATGGAGGAGCATAAATTTAAGACAAAGATCTCTTTATCGTTTAAGTAACTAAGTACTAAGTAAGTATTTCAACTTGATAGCTCTACGCGTTCATGAGGAAAAAAGTAATAAGTTTATATTTATTAAAAAATATATATTTTGTAATGTAACTAAAAATTTAAGGTTTTCGGAATTTTTCCTTTATGTGTGCTATAAAACGTTGCTTCATGCCAAATTTCAAGATTCTAGGTCGACTGGAAGTACCCTTTAGGTTTTGATTCCCTTGCGAGTACTTGCGAGTTTCAAAATATGCAGCTTAAATTGCTGTTTCTTTTGATTGCGTTGATATAGAAGTTTGATTTTGTTACAGCTTAAAGGTATTATAGACCTGAGTATTTGGTATGAATTTCAATTTAATACCTCTACGCGTTTATGAGGAAATGGGTAGTAAGGTTAAAATTATTAAAAAAAAATATATTATGTGATGTAACTAAAAATTTATGGTTTTCGTAATTTTTCCTTTATCTATGCTATAAGACGTTGCTTCGTACCAAATTTCAAGATTCTGAGTTCACGGGAAGCACCCTGTATGTTTTGATTCCCTTGCAAGTGTCGAAAATTTGCGGCATAAACGGCTGTATCTTTTGATTGCGTTGGCTTAGAAGTTTGATTTTTTCACAGCTTCAAGGGACAGTAGACTTGAGTAATTGATATAAATTTCAGCTTCATACCTCCACGCGTTCCTGAGAAAAAGGGTCTTGACAGACGGACGGACGGACAGACGGACAACAAAGTGATCCTATAAGGGTTCCGTTTTTTCCTTTTGAGGTACGGAACCCTAAAAAATAGCGCAATAGGCACAAACTCGTCCTAGGGCTACAAAGTTCGACAAGGTTACTAATATCATCCCGTTATAAAACGCTCACGAAAACTTGTCTGTAAACACGAAGCCCGAATAAAATCATTATGTCGCGTTTCTCTTCTATACAAGATAATAGACGTAATCAGGTATGTATTCGTACCTAAAAATATCATAATAATGTCTAAAGTTTATTAATGAGAAAATAAAGGCTTATTAACTATGACAAAATATAAAACTACAAATACAATATACTTAAACTACAGCTACATACATAATTAAAAACCAATTGGATCATCCTCCCATCACAGACCCTTGAAGGTCTAAAGAAATGTCTAATCTAAATGCTCCACAAACGCTACGCTAAATGGTAATGCTTATTTATACGTCTATGGGTGACAATTACTGTAAAATTAAAATGTTGGAAACCCATATTTTACATAGCGTCAGACATACCTCAGTGCTTCAAGTCGAAAATTTTCGACTAGTGTTACAGGTAACGGCACGTAAGTATAGCGCTGAGGGTACTGAGGAGAGGATGGCTACGCATGGTGACCGCCATACTAATACTCATGCGGAGCTTTCTCCTCCACACTTTGCTCAGCACTCGTTTTATATGCCGCGACTTTTGCCTACTTACATATATTTTATTGAGAGCTAACTAAAGCTTTTATTGGGATCGGAATTTGAATGATCTCACGATTTTATCTCACGGGTGTTACTACCACTAAATCACCACGGCTATAAATACTTAGTACACAGATAATTATAATACAGCGCTTTTTTCTCGCCAAGGATTAAACGGAAAATTAAAATCTTCATTCATAGCTGGTTAAGAAAAATGGTTGTCAGGATGGCGCACACCAAATTCTACAGTGTCCATTAGTCCAGTCTCATTCCGTCCCTGCAAACAGCTTCGGGCGAAGCCATTTCATTACAACAACAAAGTTCAAATGAAGGTTTTGAGGAAAACTTAATTCTCTATTCAAATGATTTTTATTTGGTGTTTTGTGAAAAAGTACCCAATGGCACAGACGGGAGGTGAGTAATTGCTTTCAGTATTTTGTACCTAATTTTAGTGTTTTACAGAATGACAATATGCCCAGTTATGAAGGCGCTATCGTAAATTTAATAGCAACGTAAAAAGTGTTCGCTCTATCGAATGCCTAAAGTGAAATGTTAATTAGCTATTATAATTACGATTGCGCCTTTATGGGCCTATTAATGTCTCTATACATTAGTCAGTTTCTCATTTGTTAAGCATTGATCATCAGTCTGTTGTAAAGTGACCGACATAGCAGCAGCAAGTTGAAATGGCGGTGGGCAGAGCACAGGGGACTGATGAACGGTGGGGCTGTAAAGTTCTCGAATGGAGATTACGTACTGGCAGGCGTAGCGTAGGACGTCCACCCACAAGGTCGACTGATGACCTCATCAAGACTGCAGATTTGCACTGGATGCAAGCTTCCTAAAACCGGACTCAATGGAGATCTGTAGGGGAGGCCTATGTCTAGCAATGGAATCCCTATGGCAGAAGTGACTACGGCGACCGTCAGTCGTCAGTTACTTTTAGCCACAGAGCTTCTTCTAATGTTGAAGAAGTGATCATAGCGTTGATTTTACTTACTTCAATGTTTTATGCTGCAAATTTTTAGGGTTCCGTACCCAAAGGATAAAAACGGGACCCTATTACTACATCGATGTCCATCTGTCTGTCTGTCACCGGGCTGTATCTCATAGTCCATGATGGCTAGGCAGCTGAAATGTTTACAGATGATGTGTTTCTGTTGCCGCTAATACTAAAAACTGATTAAAATCTTACATACCACAAATTTGATTTTTAGGAGTTTTTTGCTCGCTATTAATTACGGCAAGAGCAATGGGGCTCCGACACGGTACGGAACCCTTCGTGCGCGAGTCTGACTCGCATTTAGCTGATTTTTAGATCCGGTCTGACCCTTGCTGCCAATACATTCTCAAGATTTTTATTTTAAACTAGGCTATTTTTATTGTCGGATTAACTCATATAACTTAGAGTTTGTATAAAAACAGAACCATTATGTAGAAAACATCAAATTTGTTTTACCAGATTGCATCTTTTCTTATTCAGCTATATTTTATGAGCCGTTAAGTTTAACATCAAAATGATTTCAAGGTGATGGGTACATTGCCCTGTAGGGCTTTTACATGTACTCGTACAAGCCCAAAATTGGCGGTAACTCTTAGATGCACAATTTTCCAGTGGATTTTCTAGGTAACAGTTGACTTAACCCTAGAGTGGGCGCGTGGTGAGCATTTTGCCACTCGCTCCAAGAAAACGTTAATAATTCGCGAAACAATTACCCGCAAAGCTTGCGCTTTTTAGTACTGGACGCCACCATTACGCGGAGAGCCTGTAGAGGTTTTTACCGTCAGTCGTCGCCAGGCGGCAATTTGCTCACCACACGCCCACTCGCGTAGCCACTTTCTTCGTTGCAGTCATAGGACATCCAAAATAGGCCTCCCCGATAAATCTCATGAAATGTAAGGATGGACGGATGGATGTTTGTTACTCTTTCACGCAAAAACTACTGAACGGTTGAGATGAAACTTTGCAATTATATAGCTTAAATATCAGAAGAACACATAGGCTATAAATTATAATGATATTGCGTTAATTTTCCATATTATAACAATAAGTGTTAAGTAAGTAGGATTAAATCTGCCATCTGCAAGCTATTCTACCGTGCGCTCCAAGAAATGTCAAAAAAGAACTGTCGAATCGAACAAAATGTCAAATCGTTTTTTTTTTTTCCACCTCCTTTATTAAGGGTGGTAAGGTAGGGCCTCGAAATATCATGCGGGCGAAGCCGCGGGTAAAAGCTAGTTATTTATTAATAATAGTAATATTATCACTTATAATATTAAAGAATGCGCTAAATTTTGAAATAATAATTTATTGCCTTATTGATATTTTGTGTTCTGGTTTGTATGTCTGTAATCTCTAATTAGGTAGGTAAATATGCTCACGCTTGAGTTTTCCTTAAGACGAGGTATGTGGTTTCTAAATTATTTGTTACAAATATTGAAAACATGTTGATGTAATAATTGTGCGTAGTATTTTTCTTCAGACAGTAGTACAACTATTACGTATATTACGTGGTTATTACTTACCGCAAGTTCTTACGTAGGTTGCATAAACAAAGTTTTCATATTTAAATCCGAGTTTTTAAAAGGAAACTGTTTTCTTTGTTTGTAGGTACATGTTATTTTAAATCACAGTAAAAAACATGTTCATGATCAATATTGCCAACACGAGACTACAATTATTACCACAGTCAAAAAGTTATTAGAAATCACGTAAAACCAAGCTTCTAACTCTACACACCCTAATTGAAAAAGTCCTTAGCTCACAAACTCTACACATACATATGTGGCTAAATTCAAAGTAAGCCAAGTCTTTGATAGACGTAATGTCCTGAAAATTTTGTTTATCTACGAGTAGTATACTCCAAACTCGAGTTGTGAGGGTTCAGAAAAAGACAAACCACATCGACAATAAAGTAGGTAGTGCTGTTGCGCTTCGTTCGCTAAAGAAAATATCCCATGCCGTTATGAGTAGCTAAATAAAAATGGAATGACTTAATAGGTAAGTAGGTAATATCTTACACTTCAATTAAAATTGAAAAATTATAAATTACATTAGATATTATAACCCAACTCGGAATTCGCAAAAAAAGATCAGCTGTTTCTTACATTTTGTCGATTCAGAGTTTACGAGTTGCAATTTTGTATGGAAAAGCCGATTGAATATCGGTATATCGAAGTGTTAAAATGTGTGTATTATAACACCACTATTTTTGGTCTAGGCATAAGACAGGGAGATGGAATTTCACCGAAACCGTTTACGGCTAATTTGGAGAATGCCTTCAAAGCTTCAAACTCCTGGAATTTGTGTATTTGCGAATCGTTTTGACTGTCAGTACATGAATCGTTGTTATATGATTCATGTGCTTACAAATAATCAAAATGAAACAAGCAACAAAATTTTAACCCTTATTTTTTAAATTTGAAAACCTATGATCTTTGATCGAAATAAATGATTATCTATTTTATTTAATTACTAGCTTTTACCCGCGGCTTCGCCCGCGTTATATTTTGATTTTGGCTTATGTTTATGTCGGCTGCGAAACCTAACCTAACCGACGAATATCAAAATACCTTGGATGAATGCTTTTGTTGGTTAAGTTACGGTTGGAGTGTATATGTATACAACTCGCGCTGGCACTCGAGGTTCAGCCGCTTTTAACTAAAGCAGCTGAGAGGATAGCCGGTAGGTTGCATGCCTTATGAGGAGTGTCGCGCAACTTAGGCGGGCTGCAGTGCCGCTCTTGCGACGCTGCATCCGAGGATTTTTTTTTATTATATCGCGAAATATCCCTGACATGATCAGGGGTCTTAATTACAAATGAATAAAAACTATACCTATATTTCAATGTTTTTGGCTGTTTGCAGTTATAATAAAAATTACAATAGTACAGCAAAGTTTATACCTACTTGTTCCTAATTATTGCTTTTTCACAAATATTTGTGCAAATATTCGATAAAATTGTTTCTAAGGTTTTTACGTGTTAGATTAATTCCAATTTTTTGTTCTAAATCAAATCTCTGCTTTCCATAAACTGGGCATTCTAAGATTATGTGCAGTGGAGTCTCCTCTTTTGTGGGTTCACAGATGCATGATGGGCTTTCCCTCAACTTAAATCGATGTAAGTATTGGGAAAACTCACCATGCTCCGTCAGCACTTGAGTTATGATTCCCACTGGTGCTATTTCTCTTACGATCTTGTATGCCGCCCTTGCATCCGGAAAATATGTTTTGGTTACCGCCGCTGTGTCCATCCTGATACCGCCGGTTCCACTCGTCAAGAGAGTCCTTTCGCATTTCTCGCTTGACGAATGAAACGGGGCAGTTATAAAAAAAAAGTTATAAATAGATCTGCACTTCGAGTGCAGTGCTGCTTCCTTCGCTAGGTCCGCTCTCTCATTTCCCTCCATCCCCGCGTGCGCTTTAATCCAATAAAGTTTTACTATTTTATTTTGTGCGTGTAGTTACTTTGTGTTAGCTTCGAATTTACTGCTTATTTGCTCTAGTGCTGCTCCGTCTGCCAGGCATATGAAATCCAGCTCCTCCTGCTGCACTGGGTGTGGCTTCTTTTCTATCTCTCTATCTCCAGTTACTTGCTGGGAATAACCTTAGTAACTCTTAGTTTCATAAAGCATGGCTGCTTCCTGGACTCTGATATGACAGCCGAGGATTAGGGGCCGCGGTGGGATATATGGAACTGGTGGTGTGGGTGCCGCCACCTACCCTACCTTCCGCTAGGCCGTCAACGTGTTGGCAGACGCAGTGGGGCTGCAGGGGAAGAGAGGTGTCGGTATCACGATGGCCGTTCTCACTGCCCTCTGCAGTTGAAGAGGCAGGCGCTGGGCTACTATGACTGACCCGCTGCACTGGGACCAGGGCGTTGGAATGCTGTCTGACGTTCAGTACCGGTTAGTCCCGAGTGGTGGATGACGATGTGTCTTGTGCTCCGAAACACTCCGTCATTATGGCGAGAGCGCAAGCTCCGCTATGGAGCCCAAGTCTGGGCTAGCGCTGTTGAGTGCCGCGAAGGAGTGCAAAAAATGTAGGAACGTCCTAAACTTGCCATGACAGGTTATTTCTGGCGCTTAGACGGCTGCTGCTGCAGCCCGCTGACTTAGTTTTTATCCTATCCTACGGGAACTGTTAAAGTTTTTGCGATAAAAAGTGGCCCTTGTCACTTTTCGTCTTTCAAACTATATTCATGCAATAAGCCAAGGCAAGTTGCTCAGTTGCTGAGAAAAAAATATTG
Organism: Hypomecis atomaria; assembly: GCA_964007245.1. NCBI lineage: Eukaryota > Metazoa > Arthropoda > Insecta > Lepidoptera > Geometridae > Hypomecis > Hypomecis atomaria. The sequence continues at coordinate 17,277,638 of OZ023291.1, forward strand.
TTAAGCCCTACGGGAACCACAATTTTTTCGGGATGGAAAGTATCCTATGTCACTTTTCGTCTTCCAAATTATGACCACCCCAAAAATCAAGTCAATTCGTTGCTCCATTGCTGAGAAACAGTTATTGTCCTATCCTATGGGAATCACGAATTTACTCGAGATAAAAAAGTATCCTATTATCACTTTCTGTCTTTTAAACCATAGGTATCGATACCAAAAATCAGGTCAATCTTTTGCTCCGTTGCTGCGTCAAAGAGGAACAAACCAACAAACTTTTCGGATTGATAATATTAAAGTATGATGATTCTGTACCATTAAGGTAGAATAAAGAAATATGTTAAACCTCTAATGATAGGATATTTAAAAATATTTCTAATGTCAGACAAAATGACGGCCTGGTATTAAACGTCATAGTAACATGGAGCATGCAGAGAGAAAATAACATTTTATCCAATTTTAATGTCAGTTGTCATTTTCAATCCATACTTTATTTCCTCTTCAAGGGGATATAATGGTGGAAAAACCATTTGTCCCCTTGCCATGCTACTTGTGAATTATAAAAGTCTGCAGACAATGTCACCTATCATCTAATTACGTTTGACTGTGACGTTTCGTTAGTCCATATTAGCGTCATAGAGGAATTAATCACTTAGCGTCTTTGTGATAGTGGCGACAGTTTCGCTTTCGATGGTTTTGTCCTGTCCTACAGGAACTATGCAATTTTTCGGGATGAAAAGTATCCTAAAGCTCCTTCCGCCTTTTAAACTATGTCCATGCCAAAAATCAATCAATCCGTTGCTCCGTTGGTGCGTGAAAGAGTAACAAACCAACAAACTTTTCGGATTTATAATATTAGTAAGGATTGCCACAGCTAGAATCTTTTTGGGTAGATAACTTTAAGATGCGCATATCATCGAGGATTTACCTTTACTTACAGAAGGCAGTAAAACGAGGTAGTACTTTGTTTCTATCCAAAACTACCGCATCAATTCTTACCAAACTAGATTCATCCCTAATTTTAACACGTCGACTGCAGATGTGAACCGAGTGAGACATTTCAAATTTCGATGTCGGAATATCGAATATTGAAAATTGAAATACTTCATACCTTCTTTACATATGAAACGGAGACTTTCGATCGGACGCTAGGAGATTCTTTATTAAATTTCATAGTCCATAGGAGAACGGGTTTGGAGTTACGATCGGTTATATTTGAAAAGTTGGAAGAATAGATTTGAAAATTTGTATGCACATTGGCACTTGCATACAATTGGTTTTCACTGGGATTCTTTTCTAGATTCTTTAGGATACAAAATGCTTTTAAAATAAGATGTTTATTCGATATTTGTACTGTACCAGCCTTTTTAATAGTCCACTACAGGAGGTAGCCACTCTGGCCCAGTGCGGGTTGGTGGATTCACATACGCCATGGAATTTCTTCCTTGGACATATTATGCAGGTTGCCTCACGATGTTTTCCTTCACCGAAAAGCCAGTGGTGTGAAATTCCGCACATAAATTCCAAGGAATTCATTGGTACCTACGGGACCGGGTTTGAACCCACCACCTCACGATTGTGAGGCGAGTGTCATTACCACTACACCACAACAGTTTTTATTCGATATTTTAACGAATCAATACTCAAATATGCAATCAATCAGGGCAATTTATTTTTTGCCACAAATGGCATGACCGATTTCTATCGTGTACAAAATTCGAATAGCTCGCATAAATCGATGTGTCGTCCATGTAGTAATTTTTACATTATAATTAATTTTTCAAAAACGGCTGAACTGATTTCGATTAAAATTAAATGGCTGATCCCATTTAAATTTCGGGAGTAAACTCTATTGAAATAAAAAGATTTTTTGAAATCGTTTTACAAAATTGGCGAAATCATTGAAGAACATACAAACAGACACACACAGTACCTCTTCCTTTTTGAAAGTGAGTTAAAAAGCGTAAAGTAATGTCATGCATACTTTCAATAATTCTGTTTTTAAAACTAAAAGTGTACATTTTGTGCCTAGAGCTATTTCATCTACCTAACAAAAAAACCCTTGATATTAAACTTAGAAAACGGTATAGCGGTTTAAATAAAATGAGATTGGCATCGACACAATTCTAAAAAAAAATTGTAAACTGATTACATATAAAATCATATTAGTTCCTCGATCTCTTACGACATTAGGTTTTCAAGAACTACTGTTATTGATGTTTTGAAACTTTCGCAATCTGAACACATTATTATTATGTACTACGGGACTAATCGCGCACTAAAATTACGAGATAAATAAATACCTCGTCATCCCGACGTTTCGACATCGAGTTCGAGTTGCATCGATCGTAGTCACGGGTAGACTGACTACTGTTATTATTCCACTCATAAATATAGGTAATTGGTACTGTTTATATACAGGCAATAAAAAACTAAACTAAAACATACTGAAAACAAACTAAAATATACTGTGTAAAATTTTCTTCGCATAACTCTATAGATTGTAACTAATATATAGAGTTTATTTTCGACAAATTCTACTGTCTGATTCTGTTTGTATTTCAAAATATGGGCCGTGATAAACTTTATTCATTATTAAAGGCAAAGAGGATCTTTTATGACGACGAATAGATTAATTTTCAGGGTCTTTCCCAGAGTACAAATAAATTTATTATAAAATGGTGCAATCGCAGTAAGGATAATATTGGAATATAAATAATAATAAAGTAAAAGAATCATCTCTCACTATACAGGGTTATTTCTAATCGATTGGCATCCTTTAAGTAGGGGCTTATTCTGTACATCAAAACTAACAACTTTTGTTCTGCGACATTTGTCAAAACTCAAAAAAAAAATTGTTGTTTCATAGAAAAATATCGTTCACCCGCGACAAAATGTACGGATTAGCTTTTTTTTGAGTTCTAACAAAAGTTGCAGAACATAAGTTGTTAGTTTTGATGTACAGAATAAGCCCCTAAAAGGATGCTAATTGATTAGAAATAATCCTGTATACTTTAACGCAATTAATGCTATACTAAGTTACCAATTTTAAAGGTAAATACATAGATATCAGTTGTATAAGTTCTGAAGCTTAGAAATGGATCTTGATTTAGTATGAAAAGCAGAGTTTTATTTTCCATCAACTGAATGCTGTTTCAGTATCGCCACATCGTACATAGGTATAACAATATGTGACTCCATTTTTATTATTTTTCGGAGTATACTAGCATCAATAAGAAATGTAAGAGAAATGCCAAGTTGATGTTTACTAGGTATAAATCTAATCCATTAAGTTTCTGAAGAATCTTTGGTTCTTCGGTGAATCTTCGGTGGCTGCCTTGGTCCACCTATTATCAAACTTCTCTAATATATAAAAATGATTTGCAGTTGGTAGGCTCGCTAAAACTCGAGAACGGCTGAACCAATGTGGCTAATTTTGATCTTAAAATATCTGTGGAAGCTAAGAGACGGTTTAAACGGTAAGAAAATTTAAAAAAGTAGCAAGAAATATAATGAAATCTTGAATTTAATTTTCCCACACAAAATGTTCCTGCATGTAAAAGTTGTCATTGACAGTTGACAGGTGGTGAGATGAAGTTCACAGTGTCAGCTAGTGAATGAATAAATAAAGTAAAAATAAGGTACTATTGACTTGATTCCATAATTTGCCACTAAGTTTATGTGTAGATACACACATTGTACAAATACATAAAGGTATTTTATTGATTTAACAAATACATTAAAATAATTGGGTCCAGACTCGTGGTTACACCGCTTTGTTACACCAGTTTATATTTGAAGAAATACAGTCTCTACGTACGTTTCAAGTTTTGTACGTTGTTTCAAGAGAAGTTTCACCAATAAATGATCGATTGAAAGGGCCTTACTGTTGATTCATCAGCGGTATAAACACAAACAGCTAAACTGATTATTAAAAGGTCGGCTCTTAGGATTCGGTGACACGGCCTCTGATTACCATTTTGAAGGATCGTAATTGAAATTCCCAATTAAAAACAAACTAAGTGCAAAAATTGAATTCAGATGTTCTCACGAAGGGTTAAGGTAGGTTTTGTAAGGTAAATTGAAGTGATAGAAGTAGTATTAGTTGCAAAAGGTAGTTTTATTTATTAATATGATAATGTTAGCTAATATTGTGATGGGATATTTTCTACCCAACGAGGATGTCAGCGTCACTTATATTAAATACAAAAAAATGCCAAGTCGATGCTAACGTGGCAAATGTCACAGTATTATTCCAAACCAGTACAAGGTTTTTTTAATGTATATATATATATACGAACTCAATTGAAAAATTAAGTGCTGCAGCATTTTTTACAACCATAATTCTAATAAGTATAACATAAAATCAGCCACGAAAGTGGCGATGAAAAGGGAGACAAGGAGAAATAACTGGGTGACTTCCGCTCTGTTTCTTTGTACAAAGGTGTTCATTGCCATTGATGCAGTAATACTACCAGCGTCTAGGAAACCTTCACCATTGTGAAGGTGTTCATTATCATTTATATACCATTGTATATACTCGTAAATGATAATTAACCTATCTCCTTTGAAACTCCTTACACTTTGTAAACCAATATCTGTAGGTACTGTATATAGGTGGGCATACACGATGCGATGATTTGATCAAATTTTCGCTTCATTCCAACTGGGAGCTCATTCAATTAATTAAAAGGTCCTCAATAACTACGAACCAGCTATAGTTAACTACCTATATTTGGCCTCCACTGGACTGATCTGATGAATTGATGCGATCATCGCGTTCTGTGCGCCCAGTTTCAGGTAGTAGTACAAATCGTTAACTACCAATTCCTACCTTTGAATTAACTGAATGAGCTCCCAGTTGGCATGAAGCGAAAATTTGATCAAATCATCGCATCGTGTATGTCAAACTTATTTCTCACAATTTTCCGATACTAAAAGTTTTAATTCAAACGTAACACTTAATCTTATACACTATATAATCTACCTTCAAACTACATTTTCCTGTCAACGTTTTCGCATTTATAGAATTATAACTTGGAATATCTGGCTTTCAACCGGTAAGCTGCTTCGTTCAAATATATCAAGACCATAGCAAAGTTGTCTAGAATCTGTAGAATTTGGACATAGACTGGTACCAGCAACGTCGTACCAATAGCTGTGGTTTGTGGGAATTATAATCGGACTTGGTACGGAATCGGTACCGGATTTGGACCACAGAATTCCCAGTAGAAATATTGTTCCGCTTTAACTAATCCGCATTCTTATAGCTATAGCTGGTGTTAGCGACTGAGAAAGTAAAAGGCCAGTAAGTGATACTGATTCACTGCGCTACAACCGGTTGGTAACAGTACATGGAAACAAAACTTTAACACCATTTAGAGTACACGTACGGGCTAAATAATGATGAAGTACATAATATTAGATACAGATAATTGGTAATTATTACGAACGCGCGTGCAGTGCTCTATTTTCCAATTGAACAACAATATTTGTTTGTTGTGTCTATTATGCACAATCCACGTTACTATGTACTAAATCTACTAGCCATAATATAAAATATTTATATAGTTCAGGCTCAGGCTATGATTCAATCAATATTAATTCTCGAAAATTTAAAAGTTTCTTTTCCTGTGATTAAATACAGTGACTAAATTTTCAAATAGATGATAGAAATATAAAATGTATTGAAAATGAAGGCACTTTGAAAAAAAAATCTTTTAACTTATACTGGCTTACGTAATTTTAAAACAAGCCTAGTAGGTATATTTGTTTGTTCTGTGTCTACTATGCACAGTCCACTTAATACACACTTAATCTATTAAGCCATAATAAATACAGTTCAGGCTATGTCTCAATCAAAATTGATTCTCGAATATTCAAATAATACTCTTTATTTACAACCACAATTAAAGATAAACACAAAAATAAAAACTTAAAAACCTATCTAAACTAAAATAACTAATCCAAACCTAAATAAAACTATCTAAACTAAAAAATCCTATCTAAACTAAATTATCCTATCTAAACTAAAATATCTTATATCTAAAGTTCACTAATTAAAAAAAAAATTAGATACTGTTTAAACCTATAAAATGTTTAAGCAGTCTCTAATCTCTCTATTCTCGAATATTAATTCAGTTCTCAATACAAAAAATGATAATAATAAAATAATTATCAAAATTAGAGGGCTTAGAAGAAATGCATGTCATATCCTAAAACACGATAAGTAAAAACTTTGCTTAAAAAACTATGACAGCGGTTGAGAATAAACTCCACGGGATGTAACAATTACAAAAAACGGCAGACTGTTAATACTTTAGACATTGTACAGGTATGAACTCGTAATATGTATGTTATAAGGTAGATATATGTACTCCTAATAGGCCCAATTATGAAAGCACCATCGTAAATTTAATAGCAACGTAAGAAGTGTTATCTATATCGAATGCCTAAAGTAAAAAAGAAACAGAAATATTTTAAATTGCTAATTTAACTCCGATGGCGCCTTCATAATTGGGCCTCTTTGTGTTCTTTGTTACGTATTGTTATCCATAAATAAACTACTTACTGAGTGCGCTTGCTTCTATTTGCATATGTAGGTTGATTGATGTCAATTATTCTTGTATTTGTATATCATCGGTGATATAAGAAATCTTAATCAGAAGTCATGAGAGAGTGTGTGTCATGATGAGAGTGTAGTGTTATTATCTCATCAAAAACATATATGTGAAATGGGAGCCAAAGTGTCGCCAAATCAAATCTTGAGCTTGAATTACATAAGTAAATTTCTTTTAAATGTTGTAGGTACATTCTTGTAGCTTGAACTTTAGGATTTTCTACAGAACACTTGGCCCCCGTGTTAGATCTCAATTCTTTTGGTGGCGACACTTTGGCACTGACACGGTCGCTGCGTCACCAGTTTTCTTTTGAACACTTTGGCAGGACACGCTGCCGCGTGTCTAGATAATTATATTCTTTGGTAGAGTGGAAAAATGAAACTTAAGCCGAACCTTTTTTGTTCCACTGCAGTTATTAGTCTTGGGTCGAAATACTTAGAAATAGTTTCTAGATCTTTTTGTTACATACACAACACTTACGAAACACGTAAAACTTTGTGCTAGGCGTATTCAAGTTCAACGTGTTATTTTTCACAACAGCTTCAACTAGCTGTTGACCTACCTACCCTACTTAAGATTGTAACTAATAATTTTGTATTTTATTATGACTAAATAAAATACAGCAGTAATAAGGTGCCTATAATCACTGATAAGCCTTCGTAAGCTTTATGTGTTGAGGAAAACCCCTCGGTGCTGAAGTTGTTGCCGTATTGGAGAGTGGAAGTAAATGGAGCTGATTAAATTTGTTTGCTACAACTTACACATGTAAGTTATTTTTATGTGTAAGACTATGTATTTTTCATTACTTATAATATATGGCTTGTTTTTGTTAAAAATAAATAAATGTAATTTTCATTCATTCATTCATTCATTTATTTATTGCAAATATATACATAATTCGGTTAAAAACTAGTTTATCTAAATATATGGCATATATACCCTGTATTGAGGGCGCAGCAAGTACAAACTTAAGTTACAATTACAATATTACATACTTAACTTAGGTACATACACAATTAAGCAAGGACAATTTACATTATAATTTTAGACACCAACAGTGGCATTGATTAACTGCTTATTGCTTAAGAATTTTTGAAGCGATTCGCGCCGCGTAGGAGTGAGCGAGACAGAAGCGAATTTGAGAAACGCACACATAGACGTCAGGTGAACGGGTGCTATCGTGAAAGCGCTTCTACGTATGATACATTTTTTTTTGTAGTAGAAACAACTAGTGTTATTTAAACATTTATCGATTTTATAATATTTATCGCTTTACAATACAGTTTGTCAATTTCTAATTTCATCCTCTAGGAAGTCATTGATAGTGTAATAGCACTTCTCTATAAGAAAACTGCGGAGTTTGTTCTGGAAGGTATTATTATTTGTATAATTTTTTATTTGATTGGGTATATGGTTATATATTTTTATTGAGGTGTACATGGGGCCTTTTTTGAAAATTTCTAAACGAGGTATGGGCAATTTAAGTTTTTGTAGTCTACGAGGATTTGTTTCGGGGGAGTAAAGATAAAGATGTTTTCTGACAAATGTAGCTGTTTCGTATATGTAGATGCACGGGAGTGTAAGTATCTTATGATGTTTGAAATATGATTTGCAACTAGTCGGTGTGCGGATGTTGGCTATTATACGTATGCACTTTTTTTGCATTATGAAAAGTTGATCAGCATTAGTGCTATTTCCCCATAGTAATATCCCATAGCGGAGCCAAGCATATGCATAAGCATAATACGCAGTGAGAGCTGTATTTATATCACTGTTACTTTTTAAAGTCGCTAAAGCATAGGAAAATTGTGACATCTTGGATTTAACTTTTTCGATATGTTTTTTCCATGTAAGATTTGTATCAAGATCAAGGCCTAATAGTGTGCAGTCATGAACTTCCTTAATATTAAGGCTCTCTGCAAATGATTTGAACTGTAATGTATCTTTTTGGTAGGGAACGAATTGGATAAGTTTGGTTTTATTAGTGTTAATCTCAAGATTGTTTGCGGCCAACCATGCTTTAATGTCGTTAAATGTATTTTTTATGAAATTTAACGATTCAGGATTGGTTGTGCATTTAAATAACAGAGATATGTCATCGGCGAATAATACACATGGCGATTTTGTGATTTTTGGTAGTTTATTTATATATATTAGAAAAAGAATGCATCCTAATACACTCCCTTGGGGGATAGAGCTATTAATTGTCAGTATTTCAGATTTTATAGTTTCTATGACACCTATGTCTGTTCGGTGGTAATCAATTTGCACGAATTGTTTTCTGTTTGACAGGTAAGATATAATCCAATTGAGTGGTTTACCTCGTATCCCTATGTCAAACAGGGCTTTTGTAAGAATAGTATGTGACACTTTTTCGTAGGCCTTTGACATGTCAAGCAAAAGTCCAACGGAATAATGTTTATCTCGCATGTTGTTAAGGATTTCTTGAACATAATGGAATATTGCTAAAGCTGTTGATGATTTTTTACGGAAACCAAATTGGTTTTTGTCAAGTAGCTCGTATTTTTCTAAAAAGCTGTAAATGCGATCGGATATTGCACGCTCAAATATTTTTGAGATGGCAGGGAGTAGTGCGATGGGTCTATAGTTGTTAATGTTATCCGCTTTACAACTTTTTTTAGGAATTGGTTTTATTTTTGCAATCTTCAGAAGGTCTGGGAAGCATTCCTCTTCGAAAGACTGATTAATCAATTTGGTTATAATTGGAGTCAGCTCTTGGGCACATAATTTGATTAAGGCAGATGGTATATCGTCTGGGCCGCAAGTAAATTTATTAGGTAGTTTTTTGATTATCTTTATAACTTCCTTTTCTGTTGTAAGTGACAAGAACATAGAGTTAGTTGAAGTAAATTCAGAGGAACTGTTAAAGTTGTGTTGCGTTTGTGAGGCTGGTTTTTTTGCATTACTTGATGTTTTTGCTGTAGATGTGAAGTGATCGTTGAATAAGTTTGCAACTTCTAGAGGCTGTTTTACTAAACGTTTATTGTCTTTTAATTCAATGTTCTTTATCCGCTTACTTGAATTTTTGTTAGTGGTATATTCATCTAGCAGTAGAAGTACAAAATATCTCAAATATTTTATCTAAATTAAACTATTATGTGAATATTAACAACTTTATAATGATTACTAACTATTGCTTACTGATGTTATGTCAAGATGGTTTGAGTAAGGTGGCATAGGGGGAATGCACAATACACCCCAAGCGGGATGTCAGTACAGGTCACATCATCCCCATCTAGAATTAGAATTAGATATAACAAGATGTCAGAGAGTGGCGAATTTCTTCTTTGTAACGTGTTTGAATTTTTTACGAGGGGGAAATCTTCGTAAAATACTCAGCTGCTTTGGGGTGCAGCAAGCTTATGTGGGATTGCACCAACTAAAACCCAATCGGTGACCTGCCTTTGTGAGATCTTGGGAGCTCCGGGATCTGCAGAGGAATGTCCAGTACATATAATATGATTCAGAAAGACTCTTGGGCGATTCGCACCGCTGTGCTGTGCGAACCGCTTGTGCTGCAAACCGCCCAAATACTCCATGCTAAGCGGCATAAATAACTGGGGCTAAGATTATTATTAGTTATGAATGCACTGACCGATGCTACGATTTTGTAATCGGCAAAAAACACCCAGCCAAACATCGCTATGAGCGCACGGAGTGAAGAAAAAAAACATGTAGGTACGAGTACGTTCAAGGTTAATTCAATCTTCACCCAGTAAAATCTTAGACTCCCACCGGACCGCGGGTTTCAAATAATCCCATAACTTATTCAAACGGCCAGTCATCCTGAAAAACATAACACCTGAGCAAGTTGAGCAGGGTCACTACCTGTGTCCGAATTTATTATTACCCAATAATAAATTCATAAAAGGTAGAGGTGCTTTGGACCCTCATATAAATGACAGAAAAATGTGGGACACAATCTCTTCCTTTCCGCTGTTCTGCTGTAAATTCGAGGCTCTTTGACAGTTGTGTTCCTTTCATTACAGGCAACACCTGGCATGCGCGAGTCAAGCTCGCAGATTGAAGGTTCCGTACTAAAAATTAAATTTTAATCCCATTTTATGAAAGAAAAACAGCGTTACTTTTGACTTTTTACTAATTACGGAAAATTGTGGAACACAATCTGCTCTTTTCCGCTTTTCCGCTGTAAATTTGGAGGTCTTTGACAGTTGTGTTCCTTGCATCACCTGAGAACACCTGACACGCGCGAGTCAAGCTTTGCAGATTGAAGGCTCCGTACCAAAAGATGAAGATAAATGTTTTTTTTTTCGATAAGTGCATAATTATTTATCGGTTTTAGTATTACGGGAATGAAAAATCGAGTTTCCTAAAATTATTGTTGGTGTAGAATAAGTTATTATCACACATCCTGTACTGTTGTTTTTGTACCTATATTCTCACATTTTTTAATTCCTATTTCAATGTCATTTCATAATTATTGGTTTTTATTTTAATTGTAATATTTAATGTATTTTGTCGGACATTCACAAGTGTACATAATTGTATCTATGTTGAGAAATAAATGAAATGAAATGAAATGTATTGTTAGTTGATATTGATAGTAATGTCAATAATTTTGCTCATTAAAATTATGAGTAACACATGTTTAACTTGTGGTTGTTTTCTTTGTCTTTACATTTTTATAAAAACAAAACATTAGTAGAACAAACGCTCCACCCAATGCTTGTTCTGTTAAACAGAAATAACAATAACACGAAAACACAAAAACAACAGCAGAATTAAAAAGGATAATGCGTGTCCTCTTTTTTTCGTAACGGAACTCCAAAAACAAGCAATAAGAAGATATTGCCAATTTACAGAAGAAATAGTGCATCATTGTACCCGAAATAATATTCTGACTTGAAGCAGAGGCATTTTAAGTTCAATTTTCATGGTGCCCCGTTTTACCATAGTATTTTTTATAAGGGTTCTAAATGACCTTAATATTTATGGCTTATGACAGGTTTACATTATTGGAGTCCAAACACTGGAAGCATAGCAAAGGAACAAATTGTCTTCCCACCATTATATCCCCTCGAAGAGCTAATAAAGTATGGATTGACAATAACAACTGACATTAAAAGTGGATAAAATGGTTTTCTCCCTTTGCCGTTTTACCCGTGCTATTGAATCCATCGCAACGCAACTAGAATTGTAAGCTGGCACTGGAAAATACTCTGGAGTGCCAGTTTATACCAATCCAGTCAACCAACCGTCATCAAAAGGGGCGAGTATAGTGCTCTTAAAAACGCAAATAATCAAGGGTATTCTAGGTGTATGGGTATTTTTGAACACATCGTCTATTGCCGTCAATTGGTGATAAAACAAAAAGGTTTGATCATTACACCCTAGCGACAGTATACCTTCCATATCCTCATAAGATCAACATTATATGTATAATTATTATACATAACATGTTACTTGTCATAACAACCGCATGTAAGTATCAGTTAAATCTGTTGTAATAAATGTTTGATATTTTCTCTTTAAATAAAAAAAAAAACCATATCCTGCCTTGACAGTCAGGTTAAAAAATTGTAGTAAAAATGTGTGGGAATCAATTAAACATTTAAATAATGAACTAAAATGCGTTAAGGTAACTGTAAAATACCTAACATTACAGTGCAATTTACATGCAATAAGAGTAATTTACTTGTGTACTTACGTTAATTAGGTTGGTATAAAAATATAAAGGTACTTAACTAATTAGTTAAGTACCAAAAATATTTCTATAATCAGTATTAGGTATCGCAGTCATAGATTAGGTATGCGATCAGCGATTAAAAACTCATTTATAAATGTATGTTATTTGGCTCGTGACCATTTAATTACTTGTCGGGACAAATGGGACAATCGGGCTATCAAAAAATATGAGCATTGTACCTATATAATAAATTAATGTTGAACATTAACAGCTTTACCAAGAATACGAGCACTAAGTATTTCAAAAATTATCAAGGACGAAGAACCGGCTACGTAATTGTAAGCTTTTTTAGGGTTTTTTTTGACAGATAATCTCATGAACCGTGATAGCTAGAGGATTGACAGGTGATTTATTTCTGTTGCCGCCATAACAACAAATACTAAAAACAGAATAAAATAAATATACATCCCATAAAACAAACTCGATTTTTTAGTTCTTTTTTTCACCCGATTTTAATAACGGTAACAGTTAGACGCTTGAAACATACAGAGAATATTTAATTGTATAAGTATTTACTTTAAAAATAAATAATGAAATTAAAATACTTCCATACGGTACGGAATCCGTCGTACGTGAGTCGACTCGAACTAGGCCGATTATTTTTTAAATAGTCTCCATTTCATTGGACCTCCTGTTTATATCTGAACTAGCGCTCTATCCCAGCTTTTCCCAAGTTAAACAAATTTATAATTTATTTATCCGTACCATAGTGCAGTTAGTGGCGTACCGATAAGTTGTAGGTAAGCAATAATGGTAATTACATTGGTTCCGGAGATAATCCATAAGATTATCCAAACATTAATAAACAAAAAAAATATCTCTTTTATTGTTAGTTTAGGTAGAAGCAAACAATAAAAAAAATGTTTTTTAACCGACTTCCGAAAAGGAAAGGTTGTATGTTCGTCTTTATGTATCTTTTTTTTATGTATGTTCATCGATAATTTCGCCAATTCTGACCCGAAAAGAAAAAATCTTTTTTTAGTTCGAAAGGGTATACTCCCGAGGTGGTTCTATTTAAATTTTAAAGAAATCGTCTGAGCCATGTTTGAAAAATTAACAATAATGTAAACAATTTGAGCGAAATATTCGAAATTTTGTACACGATGGAAGGCGAAAAATATTTACTATTCAAAATCTAACCAAAATCTAACCAAAGATACCAGTTTCGTCAAAATTCTGCGAGAAATACTGAACAACCGCCGTTTTCAAGTCCATTTGCACCACGAAAAAAGCAGGTGGCGCTGCCAGAAGAACGGTCTTCCACAGGGAAGTGTGCTAGCGCCAGCACTTTTTAATATATATACGAACGATTTGCCCTACACCCCTCAAGCCCAACGTTTCATATATGCAGATGATCTCGCACTAGCAGCCCAATCACCACGCTTTGAGGAAGTGGAAGAACAACTCACGGTGGCATTAGAAACGATAGGAGCATTCTATGATGAAAATGCTCTCAGGCCTAACCCTTCCAAAACGCAGTCATGCGCTTTCCACCTCCGCAACCGTGATGCTGATCGCCCACTTCGAATCTCTTGGCGGGGTGAAAATATAAAACACTGTGCCCATCCACGTTACCTAGGCATCACGCTTGACAGATCCCTTACATACAAGTACCATTGCATAAATACCAAGCACAAAGTCAGCAGCAGAAACAACCTCATAAGGCGCTTGGTCTCATCATCTTGGGGAGCTTCACCAAAAGTCCTACTGGTCTATCCCTCTCTTTTAGTGCCGGTGAATTCGCTTGTCCGGTTTGGTGTCGCTCCGCTCACACTAGGGAAGTTGATGTAGCCCTAAATGAAACCTGCAGGATTATAACCGGATGCCTTAAGCCTACACCATTAAATAAATTGTATCCTCTGGCTGGCACAGCGCCACCCAGTGTACGTAGGGACGTAGCCAGTTCTTTGGAAAAATTAAAGCAAGAGACAGACAGCAGACACTCCTTATACAACCACCCAACAACCAACTTCCGATTAAAAAGCCGTAAAAGCTTTCTTGGATATACACAACCCCTAAACTCACACCCACCCGAACAAAGATGCTACCTGTGGCAAGCTAGGCACCCACCGCCTTCTGATTTTATATCTCCAACAGAGAGCCTCCCACCAGGACATGAATTACCGTGGCCAACCTGGAAAACCCTTAATCGGCTCCGTGCCGGGGTTGGTCGCTGTAACGAGAACATGGCGAGGTGGGGTTTCTCAAATCAGGAAACGTGTGAGTGCGGTGCTGCCATTCAAACAATGGCACATCTCTTAGACTGCCCGCTGTGACCAAAACACTGTACTCAAACTGACCTCAATCTGGCGACCGAGGACGCGGTCGAGGTTGCCAGGTATTGGTCTCTAAAGCACATTTGATACCACATAGCTTTGTAAATATTGTAAATAAATATACGTAAAATATAAATATATAATAAAATAAAAAATAAAAAAAAATTGCCATTGAAACGAAATGATGATGATTTACTATTGTTATTTTATAAAATAAGTAGACCATATTTTAACATTACTTCACGTTGGAATCTGCAATCAATGAAATAATTTTTCATCACGATCTGCTAAAGTTCTTTAAAAACATTTACACATTTTTGTACTATGATAATATTGCAATGCGATTTCATTGATTTGATATGATTTATCTATTCATAAAGACGGAACACATCTGACTCAGTCTTGTGGTTTGCAGATTAGGCTGGTACTAGTAGCTAATCTGTGGCTTAGGATTCCTTAAATTGAGAACATGACACCGGAACTACTATAATAGACTAATGTGAGGGACACTTAGAGAACGTTTTTTGTGACTTGTTGGTTTTTAATCGGTGACTAGACTAAATTATTAAATGTCAATGTCATATTATCTGCCTTCTTGTACGATTTGTAGTAAGACTGTTATATGCGCAAAATAATTTAGAGTTTTATTAGTTTGGTTAGTCTGGATTTGTATTGTATGTATTTATATATATTTTTTAGCAAGCATTTAGCTACGAATTATAATAGCTCAACAAGCCAAAATTAAATTATTTTGATTAATTAATTATCATAGTAGAGCTCTTTATTTTTCTCATTTTTTATCATTCTTTCTATAGCTCGTTGGGCTACTTACTCATGCTTAAGGCCCACAGTGAAAACACGTTTTTGTGCCATACATAAGTAAGTCATCACTGGTAGGTAGCATACAATATTGGTCGAAAATTTTTGGCTACAGGCACTGAGTCCCGTCTTTTGGAAAGTTTAATAAAATCGGCCAAGTGCGAGTCAGTCTTGCGAACGAAAGGTTCCGTACTGTATGCAAGCCCCTCTTAATATTTTTATATTTAAATTTGATAATTTATTTTTGTAGGGATTAATACTTTTATGGGACCCCGTTAAGTATTTATTTTATTTTAAGTTAATTATTTATTTTTGGATTGCATATTTAACTAAATATTCTGTGAATAGGTATTTCAAGCATCTACCTTACACCGTTATTAATATCGAGCGAAAACCGGATACAGATTTGTTGTATGGGAGCCCCCTTAAATATTTACATTTTTCTGATTTAATTGTATTTGTTGTTATAGCGGCAACAGAAATACGTCATCTGTGAAAATTTCAACGTTCTAGCTATCATGGTTCATGAGATTCAGCCTGGTGACAGACAGACGGACAGCGGAGTCTTAATAACAGGGTCCCGTTTTTACCCTTTGGGTACGTAACCCAAAAAATAATAAAGCGCTATCTAGCAGTCGTCTTCGTGTACTTTTTCGTACAGATTTCGCTGTTTTTTTGTAATGAAAAACATTATTATACTACACCTGCTCGGAAAGTACCTTGATACTTTATCAAATTTACGGTAGAAAGTACGTCATTGCATATCGAACAAATATGCGGGGAGAAAACGCATCTGAGCGGGAGAGAAAAGTGTATGAAAATCCATTTCTTACGTGGTTTTTCTTTTTTAATTTTGGGTAAGACTATGCGCTGGTAACCTAAATATCAAATGCCAAAAAGTTTTTACAGTGAGTTTTTATCTCCAAGTTCGCAAAATGACACTGGCCACTAGCTGTGTGTTGGATGGTGTCAAACAATTTGAAAAAAGAACATGTGAAAATTGCAGACGCCATTGGCGCCATTTTCAAGTGTTACATTAAGCTTCACTAACTGCAACAATTTCAATATAAATTTCAATTAGTAAAGATTTAGTTTTTTATTTTCCTCGTAGGTTTAGTATAAAGCACTATGTATCACTCGAGAGAAAGTGCGATTCCCGATCTCGGGTGTTTTAAAGCCCTCGCCTACGGCTCGGGCTTCAAACGACACCCTCGACGGTAATCGGTCACTTTCTCCTCTCGGTGAACAATGTACTATTGTGAGAAAACCTGCAAATGTTTGTCAATCTAGCCTTATCAGATTTTTGTATTCATCACCAAGTGACTAATATTTGTGAATTTTGTGGTTTTTTGCCACTCAAAAGTAAAGAATTTGAGTCAAGAACATTAGTAAAGCTATTAAAAATAAGGTCATTGAACGATTGAAAACAAACACAGAATGAAAATGACTCATTTTCTCATTAATTTCGAGAAATATGTGAAGGGTTTCAAGTAGGTAGGTATTGGAAGTTTGTTAATTACGTTTGGGGTCAGAGCGTTGCAATATTCTTACTAATGTTCCATAAAAATATTCTTTGCTAGCTTTTACCCGCGACTTCACCCGCCTTATATTTTGATTTTATGCTAACCCATAGAAACCTGATAATTTTCCGGGATCAAAGTAGCCTTTGTTTTTTTCTAAAGTTTGAACTGTATCCATGCCTAAAATCGAGTCAAGAGGAAGAGCAACGGTGCTCTTTTGTGGCGTGAAAGAGCAACAAACCAACAAGCACACTGTCGAATTTATATTATTATTATGGAAGTAACATTGCATGCAAAAAACTTCAATCAATCGTTACTTTACTCTGAACTCTAGGTTGAAATACATCGGTCATTTATATGCGGAGATGATCGATTACATCATTACAGTTATTTATGTTCTATAGTTATAGAGTTATTACGCTCATTGCATAAGGAAAAAATAACCAGTCGCGCAGACTCTAAAGTAAGTAAAATAATTAATATATGGATGAAATTATTAAAATAGTTGGTACTTAGTAAATTTTTATTGATTTACCTATTAGGAAACATTGTTTTTTCATGTAATAATAAACTGGAGGTAGCCCTTATCAAACCATACCTAGGGGTATCAAACAGACTATGGCCTATGTCTAGAGCTACTAAATATAGGTACACAAAACAAAGCTTAAAAATAGGACAAGTCGTTTCGATAACACACTAAATAAAATAAAGGATGCGAACATTTCATACAAAACTTTTATTTACTTACTAAAAATCTTACACAAATCAGTCAAGCATTCACTAAGATCACAATATACTATGGCTTAATCAGACTTATTTCATAAATACCTTAATTAATGATAAACACATTTGTTCCCCACGAGCGCGTCTGCCCGAGGGAACCCTAATGCTGGTGTGGAGCTTGGTGTTTTCGTCTGAGGGGAAACTACAGGATCACCGAAATCAAAAACCCTTTATTTTTCTTCACAAACTTATATACACTGTTTTTCTTTGACAAGAAAGAGTCAAGCGCGAATCGCACTAATAATTTTGAATTTGGAATATTTTGCCGAAAGAGTTTGCCAAATAAATAAAGAAGATCGTAGCCGTCGTGCACAACATTATATTTTATCAATAATTGCGTTACTGTTCACTGTAAGTACACAATTTACTGATGATTTAGTACTTTATTGACGTAGTTCTTCAACTACGACTTTGTCACTGACCTTTTGATGATATTAACATCATACTAAAACCTTTACCTAAAGCCAGTAATTACTTAGGTAATAATTACAAAGCCAGTGGAGACATGTCTAAAATGATCATGATTAAAATTAGGGCTTAAAGTTACTTTCTATTAGCTGATTACAGTAAATGTAGATACAAAGATCTTATCTAATCTTAATGATTTGAATAACCATTTTCGATAAAAGTTTTCATGTTTATTTTTTTATTATGAAAATAACACCAAGTGACACAAACAAGCATTGTTATTTTTCAGCAAATAAAATTACAATTACATGTATCAATAATCATGACATTACAACTTCTAACAATATAATGAAAAATAAATAAAATTTGTAATAAGAATGCGTTTTTTTAGCTACAGACAAGCTTTGCAAGCGTGTCTTTAAAATAATTAAAATCTGACTAAGAACTATATCACACTCGTGATCGCATTCATAAAATAAATAAATTAAAAAATATAAATTATGACATTAAAGTGAAAAAGCATACCTAAGAGTATTAAATTACTAAATTAAATTGTTTTGTCAGCGAGAGTAAACGTTAATATTTCAAGATTTTATTAGAAAATAAGAGTCAATACAACAATGTCCAAAAGCGAGAATTAACTTTTTTTTTTCATTCACACCCTTTTGTATACTCTGTCTCGTTTAGGGATTTGGCAAGTTACTTGGCTACAGCCTATAAGCCTGACTTTTTTTTTTTTATAGGATATCGTAAGTTTATTTGAAACCAATTTTAACTGTTTAGCGTTGTACAGGAAATATCAGAGCAACGTTTTCTGTTTATCTTACAACCCAGTCTGTACAAGTACATATATTAGTTAAGTATTGAGTAATTTACACAGTACCTCGCTTTTAAATATCTAAAGTAAATGTTATGGCGTAGTCGTTATTATCTCAGCTATGTTACGAGTATATTCCTCAGTGAATTATAATGGGAGAATACTGCGCACTAGTAAATATTTTGTTTCTAAGCAAATAACCATTTAAATAACTCATTAAGAAAATCACTGGTGTGTAAAATTTACATTTCACTCAAGTTTTACGATTTAAATAATCATACTAAAACGTACACAATATACATAAATCTGTATACCAGGTTACACGGAAAACAGATTTCTGCATTATTTATAAATACATTATTACTACTATTATATATTGTCTAATAATTGTAAGATGTTTTTTACTCTCTACAAACTGTATTTCAATTATTTATGCATAATTTATTTACCCATTACATTTGTGTTGCACTATTTTTTTAACTCTTTAAGTTTTAGTGCACCTGGTATCTGTACACTACAAAGAAA
Organism: Hypomecis atomaria; assembly: GCA_964007245.1. Classification (NCBI taxonomy): domain Eukaryota; kingdom Metazoa; phylum Arthropoda; class Insecta; order Lepidoptera; family Geometridae; genus Hypomecis; species Hypomecis atomaria. The sequence goes on from OZ023291.1 coordinate 17,297,131, forward strand.
TTTTATTCATCTATCAAAAATCGTCCATCAATTATTGTAATAAAAAATAATAATAAAAGACCTCCTTTTGAATATACGAGTAGTTCACTCAGTCCGTATAATCTTCTACAATGATTAACGTAACAATAAAATTTATTGAGAGAAACCAAAGATTAAGATTTTCCTTAAAATCTAGCAAGCATGACTTAGAGTACATATGAAGCTAAGAGTATTAAAATAGATATCACTTAGATATGTGCAAAGTTTTTGTTACAATTTGATTGTAACTACCTAGTCTTTGAGATGAGACTATATTATTAATAGTTGGGTTTTATCACTTTTAAAACTATCGAACAATGTTCCTTGCAAATCTAAGAGAGCACCCACGTATCACAAATTAAATCTAGCTACAAAACACAAGCAAAACATTTTTATAAGCTGAAAGCTATCCATCCATCCACACGTCCGTCACTTCAGTAAATGTCATTTTACACTCTCACCATTAATCCTTGTCATCTCGCAGGTAACACCAAACTTATGGCACTAACAATACCAGTACACTAGACGCGCTGTCGCCCTTCGTCAAAAAAGGCACTAGAACGAACTTCCGTATAATAACCACACGCACACTAAAGCTTATTTATTCCTCCGGAAAACACAGGTTTCCTTGAGCGTAGTATCCCTCGCCACAGCTGTTTCCGAATCTGGCATTCAGATCGACGTCTTCATCGTCATCGTTTTCTGTAAACCGATCCGGAACATTTTCCGGTACGCTTCGCGTTTCGGCGTTCGTCGGACCGTCAAACACGATCGCGTCCGGGTCTTTAGTGTCTCCATAGTAAATTTTCGCGTGCTCTCCGAACTGAATGAGCGTGATGAGTAGGACTGCCAAGGTTACGTGATACATGTTGGAGCTCACTTGACGACGGATCGTAAACAAATGATGTCGGTCCGGTTTTGAGATGGTTTTAATGAGACCTGTCTACCACGGTCAGCGGTGAAGTGGCGACTCGCTCACGTGCCGAGGTTTATAAGGTTGTTTGAGTAGGTACGTGTACGGTGAGAATTTGCAAAATTCCAAGTTAGTCATATTTGCGGCTGGCGTTTCATAGCCTTTTGAAAGAAGTTGAAATGTAACGGAACCTTCTGTGGCTTTAGGATGCGGAACATAATGTAGAGGAACTGTATAAGCGAAACAAAAGGGTCAAAGAACGAGTAACTACATAAATGTGTCAAAAATTGCAGTACTTAGATCATTTTTACGGTTCCGTACCCAAAGGGTAAAAACGGGACCCTATTGCTAAAACTCCGCCGTCCATCTGTCCGCTATTACAACACATACTACAAATATAAAAAAAAAATTAAGGGGGGCTCCCATACGAGTACAACAAACCTGAATTTTTACCCGTCTTTCGTTCGATATTCATAACGGTGAAAGTTAGATGCTTGAAATATTCAGTAAATTTTCATTTAATATTCAAAAATAAATACATAGTTAAATTAAATATTTAAGGGAGACTTTTATACAAGAAGCGTGTTTTTTTTGCCCGATATTAATAAAGTTAACAGGAAGATGCTTGCATTATTCACAGAATATGAAGTTGTATAGGTATTACCTCCAAAACTAAATAAACAATTAAAATAAAATATATCAAGGGGAGCTTCCATACGGTACGGAACCCTTCATGCGCGAGTCCGACTCGCAGTTGACCGATTAGTTCTTACGCTGTAGATGCATTGAGATACACAGTGATATTGCAGAATGATAGTACTCTATAGATGGAACATTTAGTTAAAGCGAGGTGAATTCCCGTAGACCGGTTTTATAAGTGAACACATTTAACTTATTACTTTTTTACCTACATTTTTTAAATGCTGAGTATTATATAAATTGTATTTATAAGACTCAAAAAGATTGTTGTATTTTACATTACGCTAATGATGTCGACTATGTAAAGAGAGCTCCTATTTTTAACCGACTTCCAAAAAGGAGGAGCTTACATGTTCGTCTGTATGAATTAGTTATGTAGTATGTTCATCGCAGCGACCTTAAAGATAGACACCTAATCATACAAAATGAAATGTCGCGGACCAATATCAACCAATCATAGAGAAATCCACCAATCCATAACCAGTCTTCAATAAACTGGCGTTGCGGTCGCGTCTCAAAGCAACGAGGTAAATATGGTGAACTGTGCCATTTTATCTTGCCGAAATTACACGGTTTCAAAAGAAATAACGAAAGGCACTGTCACATACCACCGGTAAGTAATAAATATCTTTGTGATTTACAAGCAAAATAAATAAAATGAAATCATTTGAAAATGTAAACAGAGTGGAAAATTTATCTATGGTCAGTTAGGATTAGTTAGGAATGTCGGATAATGTCTGTATGAGATCGAATTATGACTCGTCAAATCGATTAACTTTAAGGTCAAAATTGATTTTGTCCCGGGCGGCCGGCGATGTAAGACAATTCTTAAAAACAATGAAGCGGATCGATTTGTGTTTCTCGTGATGTGTTCATATTTTAACCGATTTACAAAAAGGAGAAGGTTCTTTGGTTAAAGCTTGATGAATTTAGCGGTACTTAAGGCTGCCAGCTGTTATTTAATACTAGTGTTATTGACTTTTTGTCGATAACTTACTGGAATTAACGATAAATAGTATTTATAATTATATAAGTCCATCGATTAAAAAGAATCAAGATGTGAATAGATTAATCGAAATTTCATTGCCAGTCCAACTTAACATCTGATATGACATGACGTCATGCTAGACTCGAATACATTTAGGAATCGATTCTTTTCATCATGTTTTTTGAAATCCCTGTTTCAAAGTTATTTCAGTGTTGCCGCAAGATATATTTGTAATTTCCCTATACATTTTGTTTAGATTTCCTAGAGATCCAGTTTGGGCCGATCGGTGGATAAAAGTAGTTCGCCAAAGTAAAATAAATTATTTTTGGAAACCAAGTCCCTACATGTAATGACAAGCAGCTGTCAATTTTACTAAATTGTTTTTAAATATATTATATCCCGAATACTGCTTTAGTAACAACTCAATGCCGGACACAATAACTTTAGACAACTTATTGTAATAAGTCATTACGTAACTATTTATCAATATGTAAATATGTGAATTTGATCAAAAGTTTTCATTAACATCAAAGTAGCCATTTTATTTCGAACTCGAGCGAAAAAGATCCAACCATCACTTTTTTTCGAAAATGTCGTTCCGTTCTTTAATTATTGCTAAGACTCGACATAGCATTGTTACAGTTGTTAACATACGCTTTGTTTATAGTCATGTGATTTCTCTTTAATAATTCTATTTGTAAATATTTCCCCTATAAAATTGGGTAATCACTTTTGAAGTTGCAAGTTCACTCAAAAGTTGTCTATGGTACAAAATGTATTTTTCACATTTTTAAGTCTTGGATTGTATGAAGATGCTCCTTCTGTGCCCTGTGAAATAGGGCCTATTCTGTGGTTCATCGATAATTCCGCCCATTGTAAACCGAATCGAAAAAATATATTTTACTTCGAAAGAGTAAGGGGAAAAAATAATTTTTTTATACTCCTGAGGTGGACCATTTTATATTTTAAAGAAATCGGCTGAGCCGTTTTTGAAATATCAACAATAATGTAAACAATTCGAGCGAAACATTCGAATTTTGTACAAGATGGAAGGCGGTTTTGCCATTTTTTGCGAAAAATAATTGTTTTAAATGTTTCTACAGTATTTTTGTATGATTTTCACTAAATTTTGCATCTTCTTTTCAAGGAATGTGCCTAGCATGAGTTCAAAAACCCGTCATTCTAAAAATGGTATCCTGATTAAACAACTGAATAAATACATGAGAAAGAAAAAAAAATGAACTGCACTAATTGCATTTTAGTGCCGGCATCTAGGCGAGGTTTGATTTAATGTTGTTTTATGTCACGCCAATACAACATTACGAAACAATAAGTAAGGAATTAATACCTACATGGAAGCATTATTTATGACCATGACGTGGTTACCTCAGCTATTGTATTTTATTAACTGTTTAGTCACTACATAATTTATGGTGTCGATAAAACTTATGTCTTTCATTATGCAAATTGATGCAATTCGATTATTGAATGAATCAAATTGCATCGATTTCGCACGATTTTTAGTGTTATTGTAGTTTGGTATCTGTCAAACAAGTTATTCCATAGAAAACGACCGTTTTTAGACTGTAATTCGTATTCATTCATTCGTAGTCTTGTGTGTCCGACTCAAAAACCTCTCTTTAATAGTGTATTTTTTTTTTTTTTTTTTATTCCATATAGGTTTGCGTTTGACTACATACTGCCTGATGTTGAGCAGATATGCGGTCTAGGATGTAGCACGCTTACCTAGAAGATACCTATTTACTCGGGATTTGAATATATCTATTATTTTTTAAATTATCCCTCTATTTAATAATTTTTAAATCTTGCGGTATCTACTAAATCAATTCCTATAAAACATAAAAAAAAGTTCACACACTTCAATAAGAATATTTAAACGTGGTCTGCAATACAAAAAAAAAACGCGTGTGTTACTCACGCGATATTCTCTAATGTGTTAATTAATAAAACAAAAATATCTTCAGACGTTCAAAAGCCTAGGGATGAAATCCAATTGTTTTAATGTACCTAAGTAGTTAATTTTATTGATATTGATTGTCGTTTGTTGATATAAAATAAAACCGATAAGAATTAAAATATCATTTTTAGGGTTCCGTACCCAAAGGGTAAAAACGGGATCCTATTATAAGACTTCGATGTCCTTCTGTCCGCCTGTCACTGGGCTGTATCTCAGGAACCATGTTAGCTAGACAGCTGAAATTTACACAGATGATGAATTTCTGTTGCCGCTAAAACAACAAATACTAAAAACAGAACAAAATAAATATTTGAGGGGGGCTCCCATACAACAAACGTGATTTTAGTAGTTTTTTTTGCTCGCTTTTAATAACGGCAAAAGGAATGGGGCTCCCATACGGTACGGAACCCTTTGTGCGCGAGTCCGACTCGCAATTGGCCGATTTTTTTCTGTCTACCTACCTACTCGTTTACCTTTGCATCGGACAGGATAAATCGTTTGGCATTTATGCAAATAATTATTTGATTTTAAATTATATTTTTTAGGAAACACGTTTATTGTATAAAATATGTTAGTAGTGGAATATACAGGGTTATTTATATGGGGCATTAAGCTACGCGAAAAGAAAGAGTGAATAAGATCATTATTGCGCACAACTTTAACTATAGGAACAATCCGGAACTCAAGAAAAAAACTGCTGTTTTATACATTTATTTTGGTGGTTTTTGAATTGCGATTTTGTATGGGCCAGCAGATTTCTTTCACTAACTACGGGTTTGTTTTGTTATCGGCGATATTTGATTGGAGGGACATTTCTCTCAAAAAATGGGGAACACTGTAGCGCTGCCTGTAACAGTTTCGATAATTTTTGGCAAGATTATTTAGTAGTAGATGCTAATAAAAATTAAAAAATAAGGAAATTTTCAAAAAGCTGACTTCTGTAACGGAGAGGCAAGAGAAGAAGAAAAAATGCTAATTATATCTTCAACTATGAGTGAAATCAGTAAAGAGCGATTCGAGATCTAGAGTCGATATCATCATCATCATCCACAGCCTTCTTTACCCCACTTGACTGCTGGGTATAGGCCTCTCTCTTAAGTCTAGATTTCAGAGAACAACTAGCTTTATTTTTGCATTAAACTACATTCTGATAGAACAATTACGTAATTCATTTATATTATCTAATCCTAAAATCGCATGCATAAAATACAAATACATAATAAATTTGACTTTTACAACATTAGGTATACATATTTTCATGCAGAACAATGAGATATAATAAGATAATATCTGTGGGCCCCAAATTAGACGAAGCCTGTATCTTGGTAGAATTAATAGTTGTATTTTATTAAAAAGTGGCTTTTGTATCATGCAATAAAGAATAATTTAATTCTGATAGATATTTGCTCTCATTTATATTAATGAAATTTTGTTAGGTAGAACAGCTTTTTTTTCTACTACATATGTATTACCATAAACTAAGTATTACCTACCTATCTTTTAATGTCTAACGAGTTGAGATCACGTTTTCCAAAATGCAGGTTTTGGAAACTTAGTTCCTAAATGTTCACAGCAGAGGTCACAAACTTTTGAACTCGTTTTACCTGTTGGTAATTTCAAAAACAAGTTGGCACGAGTCTACGCTACGGTCTTTTTGCATTGACTGGTTTTATTTTAAGTTATGTAATACCTACCAATATCATGATTTATGTTCGCGTAGATATCTATTTTATTTATTGTGATATATTTTTGAGTTTGTGTGTAAGATGTTCTGGATCCTATTAATTTGATCAACAGCTACTACACGTAATAAAAAAACAGAGTTTAAAAAGAGTTTACGGTACCATATTTTTTGTTTTCTTTCTTAACGATTGAGTGATGATATACTTATACCTACATAAAACGTGGTAAGTATAATGGCGATTTTTTGTTACATTAGAGTTGCAAAAGTGATTAAAGCATACTTATTATGTTTTACTCGCAGATTATCACTATACTACTACTGTACTTAAAGTGCACTCAAGGTCGTTGGTACAATGGCCAGATTACTTAGGTAACTACCCATCCAATTAGGTATTTTGTTTTTACTTAGATTAGTTTTAAGTTTAACCTCTTTAACTTCTAATAGGATATATATCATATTACGTATTGACGGCCTCGATAGCTCAGTGGCTAGTGACACTAACTTCTGGGTCACCTCTTTGATCCACGTAGGTTCAATCCCCACCCAGGGCAAATATTTATGTGATGAACATAGGTGTTTGCTTTGCGTCAGGGTGTCATTTAGTTATTATCTATATAAGTATGTATTTAAAAATATGTATATGGAGTAAGTATATCAGTCTCTGGCAGACATTTCACAAGCTTTGCTTAGTTTGGGGTCAGATACCGTGTGTAAGATGTCCCCAAATATTTATTATTTATTTATTTATGTTATATATTACAAGTTTAATGGATGGATGTGTGGAGTAACAAGAATAGATAAGATTAGAAATGAGTATGTTAGAGGAAGTCTGAAAGTAGCGCCAGTGACTGAGAAATTAAAGAGTAGCAGGCTATCTTGGTATGGGCATATCAAGAGACGGGAAGAGAGTCATGTCACTAAAAGAACTCTAAACATGATGGTATGCGGCAGAAATGGGAGGGGACGACCAAAAAAAGCGTGGATGAATTATGTGAAAGATGATATGCGAGAGAAAGGAGTTCATGATGAGATGACGTATGATAGAGTGAAGTGGCGAAAAGAGACGTGCTGTGCCGACCCCACCTAGTGGGATAAGGGCAGGATGATGATGATGATAATTTTACAAGTTTAAATAAGGAGAAATTGAATTGAAAATAGCCACTTTGTAAATTATTTGTGATTACTATCAAATGTTGTTTCATCAAGAACAGAAAATTAAATATAAAAGAACAATAAACCATACAACACAAACAAAGGAAGCCGATAATGATATTTAGGGAATCGCAATAATTATCCGGCCGTGGAATTGGCCATGGAATTGGCCGCAAGTGGAGACAGCCAGATTTCCCGCGGGACTGCGATGTTGATCTTGGATTGTAGACTTGGGACTGGCTAGCACAACAACTTGAGTTAGCTATCTCAGACAGAATTCCGACAAAGAAGGCTCTTTCTTACCTTTAGTTTAAAATAAATACAGGTTACTGTACTGTTCCAGCCTTTTTAATAGTCCACTGCAGGACGTAGGTCGAATTTCTTCTATATACGGACGTATGCAGGTTGCCTCACGATGTTTTCCTTCACCGAAAAGCCATTGATGTGAAATTCCGTACATAAAGTCCAAGGAATTCTTTGGTATGGGACCGGGATTTGAACCCACGATCGCACGATTGTAAGGCGAGTGTCATTTATTTTTTTCTATTTTTAGTATTTGTTGTTATAGCGGCAACAGAAATACATCATATGTGAAAATTTCAGCTGCCTAGCTATCACGGTTCATGAGATACAGGCCGGTGACAGACAGACAGACGGACGGACAGACGGATATCGAAGTCTCAGTAATAGGGTCCCGTTTTTACCCTTTGGGTACGGAACCCTAAAAAAGGTGAATTGTGCATTATATCTGAGGGGGATCACTTTGGAGGAAACAAAATGGATAATGATGGATATATAAATATTTTTCAATAAAAGTCAAAAATCACCTTTTCTTTAGAACAGACCCAATCGAGGGATAAGAACCAAATGAACGTAAATACATTTTTATGATTTTACAGGAGAGGTCAAAAACATTGAAATTTATGTCATAGTGAACTTCTTTAGCGTACAAAATATCAATTGATTTAATCTAAAGTAAAAAAAGTATTTGGACATGTTTATGTACCATTAAAGAATAAAAATAGCGAAAAATATTATTATTATGGCCACTAAAATAATAAATTATACGCATTTTTCCCAAATTTGGTTGACATACGTTCTTCTGGCTCTTATTATTTGAATCCATTGTACTTTAAGTTTATCGACATACGTTATTTTATATCTAAAATGAAAAGAAAATTAGTACATATTAAAATGTTTATTATTACTAAAAAATTAGCATAATTTGACAAAAAAAGTTCAAACATTAAAAGGGGAAATTAGGTAGGAGGTATTTCAATCAACTTCTTCATCATTTGCGGTTCCAACTTTGAAATGTTCATAGAAGCTGTGATAATGAGAAGGAATAATTCCTTGTCTACCTAAATCTTTCAGATCTTCATACTTTTCAGCTGAAATAGGTAATGGTCCATCGTTTGCTTTTGTTAGATCAATTTTATCTGTGGCTATTCTTTTGCTTCTTCTTATAAAATTTATCTTAAGAAATTCAGTGTCATCTAAATTGTACTTGAAATAAATATGTTTTGGATTAGATTTTCTGTACTGCAACCATCTTATTTTTAACCAGTTTACAGGTTCACCATTACATAGATTGTAATGCTTTTGCATTTTTAATTAAAAACGTTTTCAACTTTTTAATACCTATCAATAAAATATTCTGTTTCCATTTCAACAACGTCATAAGGATTTTTTTGACAAGCTGTTCTTATAATGGTATAAAATCCTGAGAGATGGAACAAAGGAATATTCTTTTTGGCTAATTCAATTGTTGCGTGGATGTTGTCAGCTTCCATTTGGCTGTGACCGGGCTCAAAATATTTTTGATTAATTATTGATATATCGAAAGCTTCCATACAACACAATACAGTGAACCCACGATCGTCATCGCAAATCATCGTCATCAAATCATGAGTCATCGTAAATCAGTGAACCCACGAACTTCATCGCACCGATTACAACAATGATGAAATGTACATATTTCTGCATTGGCTTGCACAAGTATCGGTGCGATGACGTTCGTGGGTTCACTGATTCCAAAATCTTCCAAGTTCGACTATTCCTCTTCATCTTTTTAATTATAACTTTTAAACACTTAAAACAATAATAGTTACGAAAAAAAACTTAGTAAGTAAGTACTTCAAAAATTAAAATCACTCCGTTCAAGTATTACAAACAAATTATTCGGGCCTACCTCAATTTTAACGTAAATGCATTTCAATGTGGCTTTAGACAACAAAAAGAATTAAAACTATATCAGCCAGAAGAACGTATTTGCAATTACATTGGTTTGCTTATTTAATGTAGCATGATGAAATAACAAAGTATTACAGCCAAACGAACGTAAGTACATATACGTTCTTTTGGCATAAAATACAAACACTAACGTAAAAATATTGTGTAGAACCAAAGTGTAGTAACGGCTTACACGTTGTTGTGGTTCAGTTAAGAATCAGTACTATCAATGCTTACACTCAGAGTTTAATTAATGAATTTGTCTTTACGTTGTTTTGGAAGTTACTGAATTCTAACTAATTTGGAACTATTTTGATGGTATTGAAGTTAAGTTTGTTTGGCTGTTCATTAATTTTTTTTCGAGTCGTTACGTTATTATCGAACTAGTAAACTATTGATTGTAGCGACATGTTCTTTTGGCACAACGTGTAGGGCCACAGATACAAACCAATTCTACAAAAAAACGATTTTCGAGATTTTTGTAGATACGTTCATCTGGTTCTTACCCCTCGCAATATGCTCGTACAATAAATGTCCATCCATCCATCAGCCTTAGGACGTCCACTGCTGGACATAGGCCTCCCCTATGGATCTCCAATAAGACCGGTTGGTAGCGGCTTGCATCCAGCGTGATCCTGCGGTCTTAATGAGGTCATCAATAAATGTAACGTAATTTAAACGTATCTTCGTGGAGGCCACGTGCCGTCGAGCGCAGCTTGGGACGTCCGACAACAGGTTAGACGGAGACCTTATCAAGATCGCAGGATCGCGCTGGTTGCAAGCCACTTCCAAAAGTCCTTATCGGAGATCCATAAGGAATGCCTATGTCTGGCAGTGGACAATGGCTGTTGGATGGGTCGATTTTCAGATATAGCGCTCCACTTGCTTGTTGTATGTATAAAACCGCATTTATACTAAAGACGATCAACTGATAATTTATAGGATTTTTATCTATGAACGGGTAACGAAATAAACTCCTTGCAAATATCAATATCAATATTTTCAATAAAATACCATCCAAGATTATTCCATATTCTAGAAAGATTGAAAACTTATTACATACTGATATTACATTTTGATATTTTATATCCTGAAAAGATGAGAAATATCTCCCAAATCTATAGTGGTATGAATTTCGCAAAATATTCTGCGGTGGGAGATCGAAAACTATCAAGCAAATTCGCGTGCTCGGAACATAAAATTGGAGATAGACATTTTTTTATCGTTTATACTATGACCATTTTAAGAAAACCGAGGCAAGAAAATTGTGGTTTTTACCGTGAAAAATCTCAGGAGTAAATAAAGAGAATGGTACGAAACGAATTTAACGCTTAGATACGGATGTACATATTTTAACACGAAATAAGTAGGTAGGTACCGGTCACCGCATTTGTTTTGTTAAATAATTATTTTTCGCATAAAATGGCAAAACCGCCTTCCATCTTGTACAAAACTCGAATATTTCGCTCGAATTGCTTACATTATTGTTGATATTTCAAAAACGGCTCACCTGATTTTAGTACAATTTAAAAATAGGACCACTTCGGGAGTTTATATTATCCTTTCGAACTAAATAATAATTTTTCGATTCGGTTTACAATTGGCAAAATTATCGATGAAGAGACCTACACAAAAAATACAAACAAGCGAACATAGAACCTCCTCCTTTTTTGGAAGTAGGTTAAAATTAGTATAGTCATAGTCATTTATTGATAACACCACTGTTCCAAGTCACATTTTAAATACAATTAGCAATAATATATTTAAATACATACTAAACGCTTCAATGTCATATACTCGTACATCGTACGAGTAGGTATATGAAATTAATGATTATAATTATAATGTCAATGAGTATAGATTAATTAATGTTATATACGTTTCTTTAAAAGAAGTATGTATAGTAATGACTAAAATATAGAAGACTAGCTACCCATCCCGGCTTCGCCCGTATACGAATGAATTATAGCTATCAACCTTCCGGAAGAAATATTCTAAGCGATAGTGAAAACCGCATTGAAATCTGTTGTGTAGTTTGGAAGATATAAGCGGAGCGGATACACAGAAATAACAGTTTTGCTTTATACTGCGTAGTGAAGAATACTCCTAATGTGGAGCCATTTTAATGTGTAACATTTGACAGTTCATTTATGCATGAAAAATATACCTTACACTAAAGGAATAAAACTTCAAGTCGTCTTCGAGAACACTTATCGCTCTATATTAATAATGGTAACAGGTAGAGGCTTCAAATTTTCACTTCAATAATAAATAATAAAATTAATCTTTAATATTCTATTATATAAAAATGAATCGTGGTTGTTAGTCTCGCTAAAACTCGAGAACGGCTGGACCGATTGGGTTAATTTTGGTCTTGAAATATCCGTGGAAGCTAAGGGAAGGTTTAAACGGTGAGAAAATATAAAAATATAGTGAGTAAAATAATAAAGACATTCATTGAATTTTCCCATACAAAATGTTCCTGCATGTAAAAGTTGTCATTGACAGTTGACAGATGGTGAGATGAAGTTCACCGGGGCAGCTTGTATAAAATAAATATTTTAGGGGGGCTCCCATACAGTACGGAACCCTCCGTGTGCGAGTCCGACTCGTACTTGGCCGATTATTTTGTTACGCGGCAGTTTAAGTTACCATAATAATTTCAGCCATAGGACATCCACCTGTAAACCTAAGCCTCACCAATAGATTTTCAATAGAATTACTTAGTAGTTTTTGGCTTGCATCCCGCATATCTTTAAGGCAAGATTGAATACTTACTTGAATGGATATCTTCTAGGTTTACATTTTTTTTGCCCTGATGCCGAGGCACTGGAATACAGCATCGGTATCCCCTGTGGTGCTCGTGGGTGGTGAGAGTTGGGGCTCTGGCCATTCACTCAAGCGGGCTCGAGGAGGACGGCAGCGTGTTTGGCAACGCTGTCGTAGAGGGCCGCACAAGCCCAACTAGGCGAGTAGACACACAAGTGCTAGGAGCACCGGTGTGTTCCTTTTGGAGATCTCGGAGCTCCTAAGAAGGCACATTCAATATAACTACTTGTTGCCATTATTAATATCGGGAAAAAAACGCCATAAAAATCATGTTTGTTGTATGGGGGTTTGTTGTATGTTGTATGCCCCCCCTTAAGTATTTATTTTATTCCGTTTTTAGTATTTTTTATAATAGCGGCAACAGTAAAACTTATTCAGAGATAATTTCAAATGTCTAGCTATCACGGTTCATGAGATATAGCCTGGTGACAGACAGACGGAGTCTTAATAATAAGGTCCCGTTTTTACCCTTTGGGTACAGAACCCTAAAAAAGTGAATAAGTAAAACTTCTGACGGACTGCGTTTTTCACTAAATAAAACCAATCAAATACAGACAAAAATTTGAATATTGTGAAAACTGTTTGATTTGTCGTTTCAACCGTAAAGCAAATATCCTGTAGTAATTATTTTTCTATGGTTGGGTATTTTTGAGGTTAACCCGTAAACGTCAATTAACTTAAAACCAGTTTATTGAACAATTAATACTAAGGAAAAACAATGTCATCTTGTCAGGTATTTTACGTAATACTTAAACTAACAAACATATTGAGGAAATGGTATAATTTGAAATTCCCAATAAGATATCAGCTGTTCTCATGTTTGTTTTGTTTACGAAAAGTTCACCGACCCTTGACAAAATGTATGATAAAACAGATGTTTCGACGATTTCGGTCATAGTGAAAGAAGTTACCATGATGAATAGATGTACCTTACGATTTTTAATTTTAGAGTGCTTTCCACACTAGGTTTTTCTCAAAGAGTTGCCTTTGTGATATACATTTCAAAATAACTTAGTTGGTAAATCGTCGGGCTAGTGATCGGAAAGAGGTAGGTTCGAGTCCTGCGTTAGCGACCTTTGATGAATAGATGTATTTATTTATTTCTGTAAATATGGCAAAGATGTAAAATAACAGAGGATTTGGTATGAGATTTTTCGTAAACAGAATTTGCAGTAGTATACATAGATACAGTGGTTTTTAACCGACTTTTAAAAAGGAGGAGGTTCGTCTGTATGTTTTTTTTTGTGTATGTTCATCGATAAATGTCGCCAGTTGTGAACCGAATCGACAATTTTTTTTTTAGTTCGAAAGGGTATATAAATTTTACAGAAATCGTCTTAGCCGTTTTTGATAAATCAAGAATAATGTAAACAATTCGCGTGAAATATTCAAATTTTGTACACGAAGGAAGGCAGTTTTGCCATTTTTTGTGAAAAATAATTATTCTCTTTCAAATGTAGATAACGTACCGGATCTTCCTTTTTGGAATCGCTTCTGATCCTTAATGTTTGAATTATTAAAATATTACATACTCATTACGTAATCGCATGCTATGCTGCAGATACGTTCAATGCGCACTTTGTTACTAGCTCTCGTGACTATTTACGCATACGTCCTACCGGATCTATTGATTAAAAAATAAAGCCCCTGTTATTGTAGTTGCCTATAAATAGCGGTGACTTTTTACCGCCATAAGGCCTATGTATTTCATATTTTTTAAACAAATTAAGTAGAAAATTTTGTAATTTTAAGCCGTGGTTAGTTTTAGTTTCGGTTTTAGTGCTCCAAACGTCCGTAGAAGGAATTCGATGGCGTTTGTCAAACCATCAACCTGCACTTGGTGGTAGTGGATATGGCAAAATCTCACTTCATATGCCTATAATATATTCAGCAAAACACAATACTATTTTATAAGACCCTTAGACCTTGAAGGTCTAAAGATAATCCAAATGCTCAAGCCCACTGCCTGTAGACAGCGTGCCTAGCATGCTGGCTGCATCGCCACGCTGAATGGAATAAAAAAGCAGTAGTAAAAATCCGGTAAAGTATAGTAAAGTTTTTTTTAACAAGTTCGCGTTTGACAACCAACTCGCCTGATGGTAAGCGACGTTGTGGTCAAAGATGAAGCACGCAGACCAAGAAGATACCTATTCACTCTGACCTTGAAAAGCTTTAGATTATATCTCTTAGGAAACTAGAAACCAGGAAGACTGTTCCATTCCCTGGCGGTACGAACCAGAAATGTTGAGTCAAACCGCTTTGTACGTATCGAAGGAAAATCGACAGTGTAGGGGTGGTAATGTGGCGTCTTCCTACTTGTCCTGTAGTAAAAAGGGGATGGTAGGATAAGGTCGTGCAGCTCCGATTTTGTCACAGGTGAGAATATTTTCGACACGTGCCGCTTTTTGTCAGATACCCGTGCCTACTTTGCATTCTTTAGGTCTTCAATAATGCGAAAAGCGGGAGGTTTTGTCCGAATACCTTTCTAGGTATCCCAAAACACCTTCCCTGGAATTTCATCAACTTCCCTTCAATACTGCTTAGTTTGAATTTACGTTTCGCCAGGTTTTAATCACGTTTTAATTTATAACGCCTTGGGTTGGGGTCTAAATAGTTTGGACAATGTACCTGTAGCCTGAAATTTCCAGTATTGTTTATTCTTCCGAAAATATCTATCAGTTAAATCTTTTAAAGCTAGCTTATCGCACATCGATTGCTAAGCAGCAAATAAAATGAAGCCTTGGTGGTCTAGTGGCAATGAAACCCGCCATAAAATCGTGAGGTCGTGGATTCAAATCCCGTTCCATCGTGAGGCAACCTAAATACGCCCGTAGAAGAAATTCCATGGCGTACTCGTATGTGAATCCACCAACTGGCACAGGCACTGGGCCAGCGTGTGGATATTGCCCAATCACCCGTCGTGGGTAGGCTTACGTCCTGCAGTGGACTATTAACACGTTAAGTACGGAAAACACACGAGACTGTGTTTTTTTTCTCCTGCGCTAATGTGGCTATCCGCGCCTAGCGTATTGCGCCGAGTTTGAAATGTAGGTGCGTGAAACATCCCAGCAATTAATGTTTTAATAAACGGCCAAGTACGAGTCGGACTCGCGCACGAAGGGTTCCGTACTGTATGGGAGCCCCCCTTAAATATTCATTTTATTTTAATTTTATTATTTACTATTGAAGTGAACATACAACTTAATATTCTGTAAATATTTCAAGCATATACCTGTTACCATTATTAATACCGAGCGAAAAACGGCTAAAAATTCAGGTTTGTTGTACGGGTTGTGCCCCCCTTAAATATTTCTTTTTATTTTGTTTTTAGTACTTGCTGTTACAGCGGCAACAGAAATACGTCACCTTTTTAAATTTCAGTTTTCTACCTATAACGGTTCATGAGATACAGCCTGGTGACAGACAGACAAACAGACGGACAGCGGAGTCTTAGTAATAGGGTCCCGTTTTTACCCTTTGGGTACGGAACCCTAAAAAGGCTGGTACAGTACAAATATTTTCAGTCAATACCAATAACTTACTCAAGGTTATGCAAAAATATTCATCATAAGAGAATTTGTTCAAGCCGGCACCAGTAGGTGTGCAATGATCTAAAACTTTGCACCATATTAATGGTATTAGTGAAAGGTGTAAACGTGTACGTAAACTTGAACTTGAGTCATCGGTTTGAGTCAGTGATTAGTCACAAGCGATCTCATTACATGGGCAATACATTGAGATAAATATTGATGTAGTGACTATGACTTTTGTAGGAAATAGGTATTAGTACGGTCACAGATCTTTAACTAAATGCTTAGTATGACATAAAAGTTGATTTTTAGAGTGTAGGTCCAGTGTTTCAGTAGGTTTTTGAGCACTGCATAATTTAGGAAATTAAACAATTTAGTAGGTAACTAGTGTAGTGATTTGATAAAGAAATGATTTAGGCCATGGTTCAATCAATGAGTAGTGACTTATAACAAGTTTATGTAAATGCAACGAGTTGGCTAACCTCACACATCTCTAATAATTTGAGAAATTAACTGAGGTACTAGTTTCCTCATTTTTCCTTCACCATTTAGAAACCTGCGTCATTGGATAGATCTAAAAGTTTATCTTTTTACCGACTTCCAAAAAGGGGGACTACGATGTTTCGCCAATTGTGAACGGATATATATTTTTCTTATTTCGATAGGGTATACTCTTGATGTGGTTCCAATTAAATTTTATTGAAATCGGCTGAGTCGTTTTTTGATAAATCAACAATAGTTTACGTGGATGTCACATCAATTTATGCAAACTATTCGAATTCTGTACACAGTGAAAGTTGGTGATGCCATTTTTTGCAAAAAAGTGACATTTACTTACATAATATACATACAGGGTTATACCTCATCAATTAGCATCCTTTTAGGCGCATAATCTGTACATCAAAACTAACAACTTCTGTGCTAGTACTTTTGTAAATTTAAAAAAAAAATTATTTTTTTCCATAGAAAAATTTCGTTCACCCGCGACAAAATTCATGAACTAGCAGTGTTTTTTTGAGTTTTAAAAAAAGTCGCAAAACAAAAGTTGTTAGTTTGGATGTACAGAATAAGCCCCTGAAAGGATGCTTATTAAATAGGAATAACCCTGTATTACTATTGATTAGGTTATACAAATGAACAATTTGAAAAACATACTGCGAGCTACTAGTCAG
This sequence comes from Hypomecis atomaria, assembly GCA_964007245.1. Taxonomy (NCBI): domain Eukaryota; kingdom Metazoa; phylum Arthropoda; class Insecta; order Lepidoptera; family Geometridae; genus Hypomecis; species Hypomecis atomaria. The sequence goes on from OZ023291.1 coordinate 17,314,326, forward strand.
TCGCTACTAGTAAAACCTAAGTCTTGTGTACCCCGAAATCATAGTTTTAGGCTAGCAGAAGCAACGTACTATTGTTATGGTCATCATCACATGAACACACGTAAAAAAAGCTACGGTAGTTTTACCTTCTTTTAAAACTTCCCGTGATTAAATAAGCATAGCTTTCCACGCTTGTGCAATCTTCATCAAATATTAAAAACATCTCAATTTCACTACAAAAAAGTGTCATGACTATGCTTTACATAATAAATTAAGCTTTAAGCACACAATAAAAACTGCACCTTACCGCAAAATTCTTCTTGAAACTATTCCAATATCTGGAATACCTAATCGACCGGGAAACGTTTGCGGTGCTGCGGAATTATAAGCGAACCTTCGTAGGAAATTAAAGACGTGCCGAGTAATCGGATTCAGGCTCGGATATAAATTTTAACTACCAACCTACCTACGGACACAGGCATTTGGCGAAGCGCAGAGATTTACAGTGAATAACCTGTACCTGCCTTTTTAATAGCCCACTGCAGGACGTAGGCCTACCCACGAAGGGTGGATTAGGCCTTATCCACCACGCTGGCCTAGTGCGGGTTGGTGGATACACATACGAGTACGTCATCGAATTTCTTCTACGGATGTATGCAGGTTGCCTTACGATGTTTTCCTTCACCGAAAAGCCAGTGGTGTGAAATTCCGTACATAAATTCCAAAGAACTCATTGGTACGGGACCGGGGATTTGAACCCACTTCCTCACGATTGTCACTACCTCTAGACCACCACGGCTTCACAGTAAATAAATTATTTTGAAATTATTTAAGGCGCTAGCGAAGCATAGAGGATTTTAACAGCATTGTTATCGAACATAGCTATAGCAATGAACTAATCGGCAATTTAAATTGCAATGGACAGGGCACATTTCACAAAGACTTGATAGGATCAATAAGTTCTCGAGTGGAAACCACGTACCGGCAAGCGTAGCGTAGAACGTCGATGTCCAGCAGTGGACGTTCTACAGTTGATGGATTGATGGGTGGATGATGTATTATAAAAAAAAAACCAGTCTTAGATAAGAGAAATCTGTATTGTACACACCAGAAGGTTAACAAACGCCGGCTTGATCGCTAGAAGCGAATTCATCCATGCTTCATCATTATCAAATGATGAAGTTGTTATAGCCACTATTCGATCCTCTGCTGTAGACAAATCTCTCTCAGACGGGGCAAGTCTCAAAAAAGTATTTCAGAATAATATATACCTTACAAAAATGTATATGTACTTATCTATGTAGCTATGTACCTTAGATTTTTATTTACGTCGAAACATTTTAACTTACATCAGTCGGTATGTGAATATCTACTGCAGCGCATAAATTGTAAAAGAGGGAATCTTTTGTCTATTATCCTTTTTTGGTGCCAATCTCATACAGTGTCGCTACATTTTTTTCAAATCCGGCTAAGCCAGATTAAAAACCTATTTTTGAAGTATTTCTTAACAATATATTTATCATGAACGAGTTGATCAAGCAGTCGTACCGAACTCAAATTAATACCTTCTCGCGTAACATCCAAAAATAATCCTTTCATAAAATGTAACCAACCAAGTCCAATTCAAACTATAAACACAAATACGCATATTCCCAGTTTTCGATTAAGCCTTTCATTTCACTTGGATTCTTCAAGAGTTCTATCAGAATTTTCTGCAAGCCCATTATAAGCATGAATGATCAAAGCCAAACGAGATCTAACCAAGAACGCTGAAAATTCAGCTGTTTTTGATTACCTGAAGCTAGAATTTGGTTGAATGATTTCCTTTAAAGAGAATTATTCCCTAAACGTGGAGGCGTTTCAATGAATAGTCGGTTAGGACTATATTCTACCATAACGGAGCAAAGCGAAGATGTGTGGTAAATGGGCAGAGCGTCGAAGTCCAAGCATAGTATCTTACAAAGAAGGATGTCGGCAGCTCATACATACGAATACGTAAACTCATTTTCTCCCGTTTGTTTCTAAGAATGTTATGTTCATCAGAGTTATTTATGATGCTTTTAAAACTATTCAGATATGCACAATTTGGTTAAAACTGAAGTTAAAGAAATAACGTAAACAATTTTCAAGCTTTATCAGTAGGTACGTATGCGTTAGGTAGGTATATTTACATAGTCATAAGTACCGCCAGCATTATTTGGCAAGTTAAATTGGCTGAAAAATATCTAATTTATGAACTTCAGGCAGCGCTAGATCATTCATTTAATTTCAATTTATGTAATATTTATGCATTTCCTATATACAGCCGTTCAGAGAATGCGTTCCTGACACGTCATCGTGAAAAAATGTTTTTGGCCGATATCTCGGAAACTATGTACCTACGGGCAAAAAACATTAAGATCATTAGCTTCTCGTCCATTAAATTGAAAATCCTTTTTTTTTGCCTAGGAGTAATCAATTTGTAAACAAATCAATCAATTATATCAATCCCAATTACCTAATTTTGTTAATTATTTGTTGTGTTTGTAATCAATTGATTATGTGTATTATTTTCAGATTATCAATTTAATTTCCATAAAAACGCCGGCTTCTTAGGTACTCATATCTTGAGCATAATTATCTCAACTATCTTGAGGTACTCATATCTGTTTTGATGGCACAAGTAGATTTCATTGCCCCCGTAATTAAAAAAAAAAGAATGATTTATTATCATTATTACCTACATTAATATAACGAAATGAAATTAAAAGGAATAGAATAAAATAAATATGTTTATAAATTTAAAATTCTGATTGCTGGTAACCCTATTTTCACCTTTATCTATTAGTCGCAAACCTCTGTAGAGCAAACTCAAAGCATTTGGGTCGACAAAATTTCATTCTAACTACCGAAATATGAATCCTTTGCCTATTAGGCAATTATATTAATTTAAGCTTATTGCTAATTCATAATTAAATGTTGAGGAAAGGTAAGATTATAATTTAATGGGTTTTATGGAGCATTGAAAAATAGCCATTTTATTTTTATTGGCTTACTAGCTGCCCCGTTGAACTTCATCTCACCATCTGTCAACTGTCAATGACATTTTGTACATGCCGGAAAATGTTGTACGGGAAAATGAGTCCATGTTGTTGTTATTTTAATTTAATTTCTCACCGTTTTAACCTTCCCTTAACTTCCACAAATATTTCAAGACCAAAATTTGCCAAATCGGTTCAGCCGTTCTCGAGTTTTAGCGAGACTAGCAACCACGATTTATTTTTATATATTATATAGAAAGATAGAAGATAGATAGATAGATTAACATCATACAATAGCGATACTGTTCTAATTTATTTAGTTTGATTTCACTTCATTTTCTACACAAAAAGTAACTATTGATGTATTTTTTTGATAAAAAAACACACCGGCAAATTTACGAGGAAATCGTTCTCTTCAAACACGTTTAAAACAGTTGTGTGAAGGAAAATGTTGTAAATGACCATATTCATTTATACCAGTCATTTTGTATGATTAGATTCATAATCAATCAGTGACGTCTTGTTACGTGATCTTCGGTAAATATAGCGTGTTATGATGTTTAGGGAAAATCGCTATTTATATCAGGTTAAGGCACTGAACCGAAAAAAAAAAACATGATTTTTCTTTTAACAATACGCGTAATATTAGTAAAAAACATGATTTTTCTTTTAACAATACGCGTTATATTAGTAAAAAACATGATTTTTCTTTTAACAATACTCGTAATATTAGTAAAAAACATGATTTTTCTTTTAACAATACGCGTAATATTAGTAAAAAACATGATTTTTCTTTTAACAATACGCGTAATATTAGTAAAAACATGATTTTTCTTTTAACAATACGCGTAATATTAGTAAAAACATGATTTTTCTTCTATCCATATGGGTAATTTTAGTAACGGGATGATTGAGGATCGAGGTAATACCATGATTACTATACGAGTATCGTGATAAAATAAATAATCGGCCAAGTACGAGTCGGACTCGCGCGCGTAGGGTTCCGTACTGTATGGGAGTCCCCCTTAAAAAATATTTCAATTTGATTATTTATTATTGAAGTAAATACGAGTATACAACTAAATATTCTTTGAATAATTCAAGCTTCTACCTCTTACCGTTATTAATATCGAGCGAAAAACGGCTAAAAATTCAGGTTTGTTGTACTGGAGCCCCCCTTGAATATTAATTTTATTTTGTTTTTAGTATTTGCTGTTATAGCGGCAACAGAAATGTATCATCTGTAAAAAATTCAGCTTTCTACCTATAACGGTTCATGAGATATAGCCTGGTGACGTACAGCGGAGTCTTAGTAATAGAGTCCTGTTTTTATCCTTTGGTCACGGAACCCAAAAAATTGTTCAGAAATATTCAATATCATATAAGTTTAGTAATGGGCATGACACATATCACGGTGGACTGATGGCCGATGGGGTTGAAAAGTTCTCGAGTGGAGACCTTCAAGAGCAGCGTAAGACGGATGACCTTATAATGAATGCAGAATACGGCTGGATACAGGTCGCTTTGAATCAACCTTTACGATATTGTATTATGAATCGAGCCGTAAAGTTTTCGAATGAAAACTACGTACCTACTAGCAAGCGGAGCGTATGCCGTCGACAAGGTAGGCAGCAGGTAGGGAGGTAGACGATCAGCAGGCCTAGACAAAATACATTTTTCTGTTTTCTGTAACGTCAAACGATAACTCCGAAATGTATGGAACTGACACTGCCTGCGGAAATGTTATGTCACGTCAGGCTAAGTTCTTGTTCCTTAGCGTGTACGGAAAAACTTATTAATGTATTTTGTCTAGGATTGTACGCTGGATGTAAACCGATTCCAATCAGTTTACGTAGACATAGGTATATTATATATTCGTGAGGCGTATATCCAGCAGTTGACGGCCTCCTATGTTTTTTTTTTTTAGGGTTCCGTAGTAAAACGAGGTACCCCTTCGTTTTGTCCGTCCGTCCGCCCTAATAATAATTTGAAATATAATAATTTGATAGATTAGGTATGGATCTCAATTTTTTATACTAAAAATTTTCAAACTGTTTATTTAAGGGGTAGTAATGTAATGTCCCATACATGTAAAGTGGGGGTAAAAAAATGTTTTAACCCCACCCGGGGTACGGAACCCTAAGAAGAGTCCTACCCCCCCTTAATTTCTAAAGTATGCAAGTTGGAATATTCAAAATTAAATTCTTAAAATTGCGCAGAACTCAAAGATCGTTGACCTCACAAATAAATTTCTTAGCCAATTATGTTTTTCTAGCAATCAACCGTTACTTCATAAAAATTCGTTTTCATCATCATCATAATCATCGTCACCATCTACGGAAGCCTACGCGTGTCTCGACACGCACTTGACAACTGGTTTAGATATACTTAAGAAAAAACATGCACCACATTTTATCTTCGCGTCGCTGTAATATAACCGCTATATTTTTCTCAATATCGTATTATTAGATGTAACGCCTACAACCGCGTATTCTTTGGAAATTTCTCACAAATATGTTTTGCTATAAATAATTTATTATGGTTAATAATATTTATTTAATCTGCTTGGCACCTGACGCTCAGCGCCCACACAAATTACGTAATAAATTATACCTATATAACCAAATGGAATAGGTCCAGCAAATACCTCAAATTACATAATCGTTTAACCATTGAGCACCCGCAAATCAAAATAATTAAGAGGATTCTGAATCAACCAGTGTTTTCGCGTTTTCTGTACAACATCGAGAAAAATGACGGTAAATTTTTGATAAAATTTACTTTCCGGGAGAAAACTATTTTAAACCCTTAAATTGTAACAAAATGTTATGTTATTCGTGTCAACCTCTTGAGTAAGAAATATTGCATGCTTGTACGTCTTACTTTTCTGCCAAAGTTTTGCGTTAAAATATTACTTTTTAAAGGCTTATATCTTTAAAGTCGTTCAAAACACTGTGAAAACTAAGACATTTTAACCTAGCTATTGAAGTGCGGATATAAAAAAAAACACTCAAATTGGATAATATTTAGAGGTAAATAACAGCTTATTGTTTTTGTACGGCCAAGTTGACTTCACAATTGCTAATTTTATTGCAATTGCATAGTCAGAATGTGGTAAGTAAGAAAATACAAACAAAACAGTATTATTCGGAATTTGTACCCCGATTGCAATGTCTAATTTTGCTAGTTCAGTTGTATTAATGAATTATTATTATTCTCTTGCAGATTTACAGAAGTTTTAAAAATCTGAACATATTTTTATACAACATTTTCTCCAGAGAATATCCAACCAAAAAATATGAGGAAATGCTCCACTTTCAATTAGTTTCTGTGAAGTAAAAGTACTTGTCCAATCACGTGTTTAGAACCAATTACGGTAAGCTGCCTCTACTTACTAGCATATTCAAAGTAAGTTCATATAGGCCTGGGTATAGATTTATTATAGGTTTATTTTTATTTATTTATTTTTATATTTATAGGCCGGGTGGCTAGATCTGGTGTCAGAGCTTTTTTTAAGCCGACTCAAGGCCTCTGACATGGCCACAAACAGTTAAAACAACCTTTTCTGAAATGTTCATATTATTTTAGTAGAATCAGTAGGTAGAAGTTATCAATAAAATGAAATTCTTATCGTACGGCGAAAGGGTGCCGATATATTATTTCATAAATGTTCTTGTAGAAAAACGTCTACCGTCTAACATAGCTTAATTAGTCAAAGTTTAGTTCCAAACTACAACCAATACAAGTTCAAGATCGTCAAGTTCAAGTTCACTATTTAACAATAAACCCTATTTACGTAGAGACAAGAACCTCAATTCAAAATCTATGGGCGAGGCAAGTGTTTCGATTAAAGTTTAACAAATAGGTGTACCTTGTTCTGACAGGGACAGCCCTGGAGTCATTAATCAAGTACCCGTAATTAATCGGCGAGTTTAATCCGACGACCTAACGATTACCGATTCCGGAAACTACGAAGAATGTAGGGGTAGTGTTGCCAGGATGAAACGCTAAAAAAAAAGGAAGGAAAAAATATGCTCCGCTTAGTTTGGGGTCAGAAACCGTGTGCAAAGATGTGCCCTAATAAAATTAATTATTTATTTAGTATGCGTTAAACTTGTGATCAAAATAAGTTAAATTTTCATCAACATTTAAATCAGGAGGAGTAAAGAAAAGAGGCTGTTATTGAGGAAAAAAAACAGGTAGTCACACTTTAGTTTTTTTTTAGGTTTGCACAATTTTTGTTGGCCAAGAGCTTATCCTCTACTAGTTTATTTTACATTTAAAAAACAGAGATACTTGTACTATACAGCTGTAACAATTAATAATAATCGGCCAAGTGCGAGTCAAACTTGCACACGAAGGGTCGGACTGTATGGGAGCCCCACATATATTTTACATTAGTTAAATTATTTATTTTTCAAGTGATTATAAAACTAAAATATATACTGTAAATATTTCAAGCATCTAGGTACATGTTACCAATATTATTTTCGTGCCGAAAATCACGTTTCTTGTATGAGAGCCATTTTATTTCAATTTTTCTAATAATTATTTAAGTGAAGATACAATTAAATATTCTGTGAATATTTCAAGCGTCTTTCTGTTACTGTTATTAATATCGAGCGAAAAGCGGCAAAAAAATCAGGTTCGTTGTATAAGATCCCCCTTATATTTTAATTTCAGTACATACCTATTTGTTGTTGTAGCAGCAACAAAAATACAGCATCTGTGAAAATTTTAATTGTCTATCTATCACGGTTCATGAGATACATCCTGGTGAGAGACAGATAGACAAAGAGACAGACAGACGGACAAACGGAAGGACATCGAATTCTTAGTAATAGGCTTCCGTTTTTCCCTTTGGGTATGGAACCCTAAAAAAGTGTTAAGTAGAGAAAGCTTTAATAATTAAATTTTTAACAATTTCTAATCTATTCGTTAAATCTAAAACCAAAAAATATTACAATCAGCCGCTGCTTATAACATTCTGATAATCCCACTACTGGCTGTATAAGCCTATCTCTTAGGTTACCATTTGCCAAAAATAAGTAAATCGAGCAATACCAAACAAAGTTATAATTTTTCTTTTTATAGTTTGTCTTTTTCACTATGATCAAAGTTATAAGTTTGTCTTTTTCACTATGAAAAGTAACACCTAAAAAAGATCTACAAGAATTTGTAGGTAATTTTAAATTAAATTCTCGTAAAACAGAAATATATCGAAATACTTCAAAAATGTTGGTGATCTGGTAAGACTGGAGAAATGTTTTGTTTAAGTGACCGAGATGAGGGGGTTTAAACACTCGGATGCGAAACGGGCATCCGAACACTGGACCTTAGTCATAAATCACCGAAGGCGAACCCTCTTAATAAATTGGAGCGTTTTTTATTTTGACACCAATTTCCGGATGAACGTACCGAATTACCATTTAGATTTAGATAGCGTGAGTAATTGGGTACTAAGCTTTATGATATTGGTAGTATATTTATATCAAGTATCGATAGCAAAAAAGTCTTGCGTACGATATGACATAAATGTTTGTAAAATGTGAATTCTCTGATAACAGTGTTTTAATGTCTGTAACCTCAATTATGAAAGCGCCATCGTAATTGAAGACATGAGTGGATGAAGGTGTTATGTCGCATTTTTTTTAATTTCGGTTTTTTGTCATGAATGAAGGTGTTATGTCAACTCGGAAGTCATGGCACCTTCAGATTTCATAGTTATAAGCGTTAACAGTGTGAAAAATAATGGATGAAGGGTTTATGTACACACAACACTTAATTTCTTAGTGGAAGAAAGTGTTATGTACTTACATAGCACCTTCATCCATGACCAAACGTGCTAAAAAGAATAAAACCGTATTTTGATATGGATGAAAGTTTCATGTTGTGTACATAACCCCTTCATTCATGTTTGAACGTGTTAATTTACGAGAATGTTATCATTCAGTTCAAAAATTAACGTTGGTCGTGGTAAAAAAAATAATTAAAACAGAGATCGGGATGGGTACAACATGGGAATTACACATAACTTTCGTCTTGTCATGTTCATCTTAAGACCCACCTGTTGAGAAACCCGATTGAGGCCTTCGAGCATCGTGCTGAGCTTTTCCATCGATTTTGCCATGACTACTAAATCGTCGGCAAACCGAAGGTGAGTGAGGTATTCGCCATTGACATTGATGCCGAATCCTTTCCATTCCAGGAGCTTGAAGGCGTTCTCCAAAGTAGCCGTAAACAGTTTCGGAGAAATTACGTCTCCCTGTCTTACGCCTCTTTTTAAAGGGATCGCCTTGGAGCTCTCTTCCTGTACTCGGACCGACATAGTGGCGTTATTATACAAGCACTTCAACACTTCGATGTACCGATAGTCAATACGGCATCGTTGGAGAGACTCGAGTACAGCCCAAGTCTCGACCGAATCAAAGGCTTTCTCATAGTCCACAAACGCTAAACAAAGTGGCAAGTTATACTCTTCGGTCTTCTGTATAACCTGCCGTAGCGTATGAATGTTGTCCATGGTACTAAAGCCCTTTCGGAAACCGGCTTGTTCGGAAGGCTGGAAGTCATCAAGCCTGCGCTCGAGACGATTCGTAATGACCCTTGAAAACAGCTTATATACATGGCTCAGAAGCGAGATGGGTCTGTAGTTCTTCAATAAGGTGTTGTCGCCTTTCTTGAAAAACAACACCACCACGCTTCTGTTCCATGCTTCTGGCGTGATGCTCTCGAGGACGACGGTGTTAAAAAGCTTCTGGAGGACTTTTAGTACCGGTGTTCCACCCGCTCTCAGGAGCTCTGATGTGATACCGTCATCACCCGGCGCCTTGTTGTTCTTAAGCTGATTCAGGGCCATTCTAATCTCGTACAGGCTGATGTCTGGGATATCTTCGGTGAAGTGTCGGGTCAGCTTGGCTCTTGGATCTTTGGCCACGCTGCTAACAGGCTTAGCAACCGAAGCGTATAACTGTCCATAGAACCTTTCGATCTCCTCTAATACCTCTGCCTTGGTCGACGCTAAACTTCCATCTTCTCTCTTCAGCTTTGTCAATTGGCTTTGTCCAATAGACAAATCTCTTGCGAACACTTTGGAGCCTTTGTTCCGCTCTATTGTCTTTTTAATATGTTTAGTATTAAAAAGACGGATGTCGTGCCGCAAGGATTTCGAAATTTGTCTATTGAGACGCCTATATGACTTTGCATCATCGGAAGACTGCAATCTTAGCGAGCGTCGTTCGGCCATGAGATTTACAGTGTGATCGGAGAATTTCTGCGGTTTATTTGAACGGCGGGGTCTAAAGAACTTAGCACCCACCGTTTGGACAGTTTCTTCAGTTTCATTTTAATACTTTCATAAAAACTTTCAGTTAATAAACACGTTCATACAAAATAGTTGTTTCATTTATCACCAAACATATTTGTGAATGAAAGTGTTATGTACATTTTTTTACATAAATTACCCTCATAAATATAATATTTTTCTAACAACTTTATGTACTTGAATAAAGACATAATAACCTATATTTTTTGAAAGTTTTAGCATTGTAACTCTACTACTACCATTTCTACAACTAAAAAACCTTTAACGCTAATTTTCTCGAGTTTTTGTTTTTGTATCATAACACTTTCATCCACTCATGTCTTCAATTATAATGGCTAATTAGAATAGGTGTATCTGTTTCTTTTTCACTTTGGGCATTCGATAGAGAGAACACTTTTTACGTTGCTATTTAATTTACAATGGCGCCTGCATATTTGGGCCTTGAATGCCTCTAACATGGCTAAACGGTTTCAATAACCGTGGCTACAAAATTGAATTCATCATCAGTGTCATTTAAGGTATCATTCGAGCCACGGTAGCACGGAGTTGATGATGATGACATCTGCGGTCATACTCCCAAGGACTGACGATACCTAACGTTCGCATCATTAACTTCAGTGATCGCTGATAAACATAGTTCTAAACAAGTACCTACTTCTTGAGTATTGGTTCTCAAAATTTCTGCACAAGGAAATATAAGACAGTAAATAAAATTTCTTCGTAACCAGTCCTTTGCTTAGATAGGTGAATATCGACAAAAAAAAACTGCTTCATGTTCCACCACATCGTCCCTACTACTTATCAGGCGAGGCGGAGATCAGTCGCGGACTAATTCGCGATAAAAAAGCACCTAACTACCGTCCTTAAAGCTACGGGCTTCAGTTAATGTAATTAGCTTTCTTAAGAGCTTAGCACTTGATTAATGTGATTGGAGGTGAACTGATCCTTGACGTTAAGGATTTTTTTTTTTGTAAGATACACATCTTAACAGCTTGTTAATGGTGACACAAGATAACTAATTATGTTAATTATCAAATTATGATGGATTTAAGTTATCGGCGTCGTGGAATCCTGTTATCAACAAATGTAAGTCGCGTAGTGTAGCGTAGGCAGTAAGACATTATTAGATACCGTCAGTGTGGTGTGTCGTAGTGTAAATTTTTCAAGTTCAAGTTGAATTGGCGGTACCAGCTGTTTCACATTCCAGTCTACCCGTGACCACGATCGATGCAAATCGGTCGAAACGTCGGGATGATGAGGTATTTATTTATCTATTTACTCGTATCTTGTAATTTTAGTGCGCGATGAGTCCCGTAGTACAAAATAATAAATATCATATTAATATTCAAGGGAAAAAGAGAAGTATTGTTGTTCAATCTTCCTCCTAGCGTCGAACTTATTCTTCTTGTCTGAGGGTCGTGACCTCCGCATCCCATAAGCTTCTCATTCACGATGTTTGTACATCGTCCTCTGTCTTCAGCAACACGCAGCGTTTCTAACAGTATGAGTATTGTTAGACTGATGAATCGGAGGTGCGAATCTAATCGGATCAACCCATCGTACAACCTCGTGCCCGCTTGCCGTCGACTTTCCCTGTGACCATCGATTTCTCGAGATTATCGTCTTATTTTCTGGCAATGTGGCCGATGTAGTCAAGTAAACATTTAAGACGGATGGTCGAGACTCTGGTCGTGACTCTGAGCTGTTTTAGTATCGATACGTTAGTCCGATGAACTTTCTATGGTATCCTGAGCATCATCTTCCAACACATTCTCGCAAAGGCATCTATGCGTCTTTCTTTACTTGCTGTTTCTTGGTTTATTAATTTGTTTTTGTTTCACGTAGGAACAGAGCAACAGATGGACTTGATTTTTGGCATCTTCGTAAATATATCTTGTGATAAGCCATTGATAAAGGATTAAGTTAAGTAAGAATAGTTATTTTTATTTATTGAGTTTTCATACTCTCGAACTCATATTAGGTATATTTCGGCACAGTTGAATAAGCCCTATTATCACGTAAACGAGGCTATATTGTATGGACTGTACGAGTAAAACCGTGTTTACCCGAGAACATGGTGCATGCAACCGTGCCAATATATCGTCAATTAAATATGAATATAAATATTGATGTAAATAGCGTAACCAAACTATTTAGCAAATAGCTAATAACTAATATAAATTGAAAATTTAAAAAAACCCCGACACATTGACAACCATTTTGGGCACATTTGTAGAATTTTGGTTCTTCCATCCCCACTTTAACCCACCATAACTCTTAAACGGCTCAATCGATTTTTATAAAACATAGCTAAGAACACTCTCGATTAAGTCTCCTTTCATCCAAAAAAAACTAAACTGAAATCGGTTCAGTGGTTCGGGCGCTATGATGCCACAGACAGACAGACAGACAGACACACAAACAGACACGTCAAACTTATAACACCCCTCTTTTGCGTCGGGGGTTAAAAACAGAAATAGCTTAAAACATTATTTATCATCATCATCATCATCCGTAAGACATCTACTGCCGGAAATATAAATCTCCCATAGGACCCGTTGGAAACTGCTTGCATCTAGCGCGTTTTTGTGGTCTCTGCCCACCTTGTCGGTAGGGCGTCTTAAGTTTCGCTTGCCATTACGGAGTTTCCATTTGGCCTTATAATAGACTTTTCTTTTTACGAGGGAAATCTTCGAAAGATTCTTGACTGCTTTGGGGTACAGTCGGGTTATGTAGGATTGTACCTACTAAAACCCCCTCGGTGGCCAGCCTTTATGCCCTCTTGGGAGCTCCGGGATCTCCAAATGAACGCACCGATGCTCCCAGCACTTTGAACAACTACTCGCCTATTACTAGTACTAGGCTTGTGCGGTCCTCTACGACAACGTTGTCACACACGCTGTTGTCCTCCCCGGGCCCGTTTGAGTGGATGACCAGAGCTCCATCTCTGACCATTCACGAGCCCAGATGTCCACTTTTAGTAGGCTCTTACTACAGGCAGGTGATGCCAATGCCGTATTCCAGTGCCCCGGTATCAGGGTAATGGCCTTGTCATAGACCTGGAATACCTAAACACTACTGAACATAGTATGTTATCTATGAAAGGCAACTGGGCCGTATCCACCACACTGATGTAGTGTGGATAAGTGGATTTACGTTTAAATACGCCATCGAATTTCTTCTGTTATATGCAAGTTGCCTAATGATATTTTCCTTCACCGAAAAGCCAGTGGTGTGAAACTCTGTTTATAAGTTGCAAATAACTCTTTGGTACGGCATTGGAATTTGAAAGCCAGCGTTACAACCACTTGACAACCACAGCTATAAAACCGTACCTACTTAGTGTTATTTGAGTAGGTAAGAGTATTTTTGTTAATTGTTCATTTGTCATGATATCAGTAGGTATTAAATCCACCGTGGCGATATCGGCCTAACTCTACCAAATGTCCCTTAATCCTAAACAACCGGTCCTGGATTTCGTATATCCGCTTGAATTGTCAGGGTTGGATACGGGTTGACCTTTGTATATTATTTTATTTTAAACCGAGGAAATTTGTTCCAGAGTTAGGGAAATATATCATGGAAACGTTTAAATACGGGCCTTGTTAGTTGGGATTTAGCATGTATCTGTTGGTGTACTTTGTAACAGTAATCCTATAATTTAATTAGGTAGATAGATAGTTTCATTTTCATTTTAGAAACTGCCTGTTTCGAAGTTGCTACCACCATACAAGTTTTATATATTTGGTATACTTACACTATTTACATCATATCAACTACCACGAAATACAAGACTTACTTAATCTAAAACTACATAAACTACTACTACCTACCTAGTCCACAGGCTCTTGAAGGTCTAAAGATAATCACAAGCCACTGCCAGTTAGCAGCGTGCCCAGCATGCTGGATGCATTTTTACATCATCACATAGAAAACAAAATGTTTGTAATTGAAAAAAAACAGAACCAAATATCACAGTACCCAATTACAGCTAGTAAAAATAATTTAGCCGAAAGACTAATTAGTTGATCTCAATAACGTATAGTATGATCTATCCATCTATTTCTTCAGCCTGTTCCACCCTCTGCGCACTGTTGAGTATAGGCCTCCTCTCTTCCTCGCCATTTTTTCCAGTCTGATAGCTTTATTCATTAAGCCGTGGTGGTCTAGTGATTGTAACGCTGGACTGTCATTCTCGAGGACGAGGGTTCAATCCCGGTCCCGTATCAATGAGTTTCTTTGGAACTTATGTACGGAATTTCACATCACTGGCTTTTTGGTGAAGGAACACATCGTGAGGCAACCTGCATACGTCCGTAGGAGAAATTCAATAGCGTGGAAATTCAAATCCAACCCGCACTGGGCCAGCGTGGTGGATATAGCCCAATCACCCTTCCTGGGTAGGCCTACGTCCTGCAGTGGACTATTAAACAGGCTGGTACAGCTTCATTCATTTCTTTCCGATATGTTTAATAAAATAAGCCGAACCAAACTTCCTGGCGGCTGTGAAGTCACAAGATCGCGAAACCTAATCCAGCTGTTAAGAGAGCTTCAGTCAGGATTAGGTTTTACGCTAGTAGCTTACATCCTAACCGCTAAAAAGTTTTATTTGGACTACGAGCAAATATCTATAGAGTCATAACCGTGCATAAAAAGTGTCCCAGGCAAAACTCTGCCCAAGCTATGTAGTCGGCAGGCTTTTTAGTTAGTCGTAAGGCAATTGCTAGCCGACTACAACACCGGGCGATAACAAAGTGCTCGGTTACGAGCACTAATTAGGTGACATACCGTTGAGATTCGAAAAAACCCTTCCGGTACAAAAAGTTGAATTCTCAAAATGTTGAATTTGCAGTACGTGAATCGTAAAAACGGGTCATTGTGAATTATTTAATGTAAATATCTAAGTTGGTATGTATGACGGCGCTCGGACAGTTTTTTACAACTTTCACTTAGGGACTGTGGCTCTGTAGATATTTGCTCGAAGGATTTCGGGCACATCCTGGAAAGAAATGCAAGAAATAAATAAATACTAAATACATTTATCGTACAAAGAAACATCCCTTCTGTATACAGAGCTATAAAGTTACATCGATGGCAGTTTTGGCTCTGTTTCAACATTGTATTCGTAATCATACCATTCTTTACATTGTCAAACGCTGCACCGCGTCTCACAAATATGTCTTTTCATCTTTTATTTCCCGTTTCCTTGTGTTTAATACGACAAAATTTAAGAGTATGAGGAAAACGCTTTGATGTTCTCTCTCGTTTTCCTCTGGAGCTGGTGACAGGCGTGTATAAACGCTTATTGTGTTTTATAATACGTGTTAGGGTGGTCACTCACTGGGAGGTTATTTATTCAACTTACAGAGTTACATTATTGAAAGAGGAGAACTAAACGTTGTATGGTCAACGTATGATTTTAAATAATGACATGTAAATTAGCTAAATAAAAAACCGGGCGCTGGTGTCTTTTTAAATCTTTATTTAAGTGCTTTTTCGCACAACGAAAACGGTTCACTAGTAGGAACAACAATTAGATCTTAAATATTTACAATACATTAGTCCTATTAGCTAGACCGGCATGCACCATGGCTAGTATCTTCTTCGGTACTTGCCCGTGGAACACCTCGTAGAACACCTGGGTGTTCCACGGGGGAAAAAAATCTCCCGTTATGTAAACCTAGAACCATAAATGCATAGTACAAACTACTATCTAATCTGTGTCTAAGGTGTTCTACGACCCGCACACGTTACTCGCCAATAGAACACCACTAGTATAAATGCATCACACTAACTATTATCTAATCTGTGTCGCAGGTGTTCTGTAATTTCTTGCTTGATTGTTTGCCTGTAGAACACCAAGACGATCGAGTTGGGTGTTCCACCACCGACAAATTTAAAAAATCCGAACCATGGGTCGTGGAACACCCGAAAACCGTAGGTGTTCCACGGGAGATTTTTTTCCCCCGTGGAACGCCCAGGTGTTCTACGAGGTGTTCCACGGGCAAGTACCGACCTTCTTTGTCTCATCAGCTGTAGGTTGAGCTAAATGCGAATTACATAAACTAATGGAACTATCTCAGAATAACAGGCGTCTCAGCGCCTCGTTCCGGACACATTTCATTAAAATGTGGTAGGTACACCGCCTTGGTATTCCCACATGGTGTGGAAATACCAAGGCGGTGTTTTTACCCAGCGAAAATCCTTTACGGATACCACCCTAACCCGAGGGAGGCAGGGTAATGGGTAAAAAAAAGTTCAGGCACTGGTGTCAAAATTTTTTTAGCGGCCGGAATAGGCTTTTGGTGTAGCAAAGCAAAGCGAGAAATTGGACCTTAAAGTTTAACGTGTTCATTGGGCCACGGTAAAACTTAGTTATAATATCTGGACCGATCGTTCTTGTGCTTACTCGGGTGATAGATTATCATATTTTTATAAAATAATTAAATATGTCACCTTGTGCGATAATACTCAAAAACGCTACAATTTTAGGCAGTGATGACTTATGGCACAGAAACGTGGTCTCTCAGCTCCAAGTAGCGCAACGAGCTATGGAGAGGGCTATGCTCGGAGTCTCTCTGCAAGATCGAAACAGAAATGAGGAGATCCGTAGAAGAACCAAAGTTACCGACATAGCCCAGCGGATTGGCAAGTTGAAATGCCAGTGGGTAGGGCACGTAGCACTGACGACCGATGGGGTCAAAAAGTTCTCGAGTGGAGAACACGTACCGGCAAGCGCAGCGTAGGACGTTTACCCACAAGGTGGACGGATGACCTCATCAAGACCGCAGGTTCGCGCTGGATGCGAGCCACTTCCAATCGGTTTTATTGGATATCTGTAAGGGAGGCCTATGTCAAGCAGTGGACGTCCAATGGCTGAAACGACGACGATGACGCTACTACAATCTACGAAAGTCGCAGATAAGACGGATAAGAACATTTTTTACCTTTCATTCAATGAAATTCATAATAAAATAATTATTTATCGCAAAAAATGGCAAAACCGCCTTCCATCGTGTACAAAATTTGAATATTTCGCTCGAATTGTTAACATTATTGTTGGTTTTATCAAGCCGATTATTGTAAAATTTAAATGGGACCACCTCGGGAGTATACCCTTTTGAACTAAAAAAGAATTTTTCAATTCGGTTCACAATTGACGGAATTATCGATGAACATACACAAACAATAAAATTAAAACATACATACAGACGAACATAGAACCTCCTTCTATTTGGAAGTCGGTTAATGATTTTCAGTCAATAAATTATTGAAAATTGTAACCCGAATACTCAAAAATTTAACCAGAACTGCTACAGCCGGTGAGCCATCCCCGTTACAAGGATAAGAGCCAGCGTGGTGCCTATAATTTTCCCCTAATAGCTACTGGGACGCTCCACGGCTTAGGACGGGGTAATCTCACGGGGAGTTGGTTAAAGATGCGGTTCTGTGATATGCTGTATCGTTTTCCTTATTTACCGTTCAAGCGTCTAAAATTACTGTTACGTCATTGTTTATTGTTTATTAAAGCTGTAGAATATGTTTCTGCTACAGCTCGCGAAACGTAAAATAAACTTGCGCAAAAGACGGGTTTTAGATTTCCTTTGACGTCAGGTACGTTGTTCCGTTTCATGTACTCGTATTAACTAAATATTAACAGCAGTTTCCTTGGTGTTGTCGTGACAGCGCATGTCCCTTATGTTTGAATTGTACTACGGATGCACAGTACGAGTCATCATATTCTTGTTGCAAATCAAGATCAAATCAATCATCAATAATCTAATCATTGTAAATAGGTTTTAAATATTTGCAGATTTTATCTCTGAGTAAAGTGTGACAACGGAATTTCAATTTGTTATGTTATTTTTATTTATATTTTTACATATTTTTATTTATAAGCGACAGAGATGTCTTAAATAATGAACAGTATTACTACTTACTTTAGGTAAGTATATTTTTAAATGTTATTAAAAATGCGTACTCTCCATAATGCATTAATAACGTCGATGGTTTAGAATTTAGATATTAGCAGGTTGATGGTTTAGTTTAAATTATTAGCAGTAAAATACTGTTACGTATTTAAGTTACTACCACTGCAATGTGACATGTTATTATTTTGTATGAAATATACAAGTGATTTACGTAAAACACTGAGATATTGAAAGAGGCTAATCACTATCACTACAATTTATAAAACAAAGTCGCTTTCCGCTGTCTGTCCCCATCTATGTTTATATCTTTAAAACAACGCAACAGATTTTGATGCGGTTTTTTTAAATAGATAGAGTGATTCAAGAGGAAGGTTTATATGTATAATACACCTGTGCGAAGGTCGCTACTAACTAATAATTTCACAAAAAAACGCGATGAAAAGCTATCTAGAATAGTTCATTAAAAAAAAATTGGTTTAACTACCTAGTTAGTATTTACTCGTAGATTAGGTAGGTACTTTGATAATAATGGCGCCTCAACACCAAACTTACAATGGTTTCCCTTCATGTTTGCTGTTAAAGTTTACGGGAACATCCAACATGTCTTTTCAGTTGCTATGTAAGTTTCCCAAATTAAACACGACGATAAACATCATCATAGAACTAAGCGGCTCTGCCACAACCACAGATATCGCGAGATGAAACATGCTATCTCGATCTAGCAGGGATCTAGTTTTGTAACAAATTATCTGCTTATAATCACAACTTTCTCCCAACAAATATCACTATATTTGGGCAGTAGGTCAAATGAAGAAATTTGTAGAGGATTGTATTCACTTATATTTCGCTAGCTGGCCAAAAACACGAACAGGTACACAGAAATATGAGAACTCCCGTATCCGGCGGCTTGTGTTGGCGGTGTATTCGTGTTAATCGTACAATATACTAAGACGAATATATGCAAACAACATATGAAAAAATACGCTAACACCCAATAGCGATGTATGGACTTATTTTGACTCACAGCGCACAATAAATCACAAATTATAATTTGCGATCGCACAATAATTACACACTGCTTACTGCTATTTATGTTATACAGGGTGACTGGTAAATAAGTATCATCCTTTTAGGGGCTTATTCTGTACATCAAAACTAACAACTTTTGTTCTGCGACTTTTGTCAGAACTCAAAAAAAAACAGCTGTTCCATACATTTTGTCGCGGGTGAACGATATTTTTCTATGGAACAACATTTTTTTTTTTGTGTTTTGACAAAAGTTGTTAGTTTTGATGTACAGAATAAGCCCCTAAAAAGATGCTAATTATTTACCAGTCACCCGGTTTATGCATGCATTTTTCTGTGCATACGATTACATGCGGTATATGAGTATTTACTACGTAAAAGCGTCTTGCATGCCAGGTAAAGAAGCCTTTCTCTAGATCTCTTTAACCGCAAGCCTGTTAGATCCGCGTATGCGAAATTAACTCCAGCACGGGCATCATTAGCTGTTTGTTCGCACACTTTGAATTAGAGCTCCAATCAAGCTTAGAGTTATCTTAGGCTTTCGCTTTGCTACACTAGACGAAAATTCCGGAACGGAAAATTCGAGAAACATTAGGCGGAATGTCTAATTTCGAAAAATTAAACAATATTAATCGGCCAAGTACGAGTAGGACTCGCGCACGCAGGGTTCCGTACTGTATGGGAGCCCCCCTTAAATATATTTTATTTTATTTGTATTCAATTTTTTATTATTGAATTGTATATACAACTAAACACTCTGTGAATATTTCATGCACACTTTGGTGGCTCAAGACGCGGAAGTTTTATGTCTCGAAGTTTTATGTCTCGCGGCAATAAAATATTACGGTAAGCTCAATCTCTTTGACGCAATACCAATTAACTAACATGAATTTTATTTGATGCCAAATAAAATTGTTAGTAAATATGGATACACTCAGCTTCCGGCAGCCTCCTTCACACTTTGGTGGCTCAAGACGCGGAAGTTTTGTGTCTCGAGTATGTTCGAAGCCGCGACATCTTGCTTCGGCGTCGAGAGATCGTCCATTCATGTATTCCTGGTAGATAAAGTTAGAATTTATTAGAATTTATAATAAAGTTAGTTATTATTTATTTTTATTATTTATTTATTGAATCGAATCTCTAATTTGAAACTGGCAAATGCACAAATAATATCATAAAACTACCTAAATATTTAAATAATCGGCTAAGTACGAGTAGGACTCGCGCACGAAGGGTTCCGGACTGTATGGGAAATATTTATTTTATTTTAATCTAATCGTTTATTATTAAATTGAAAACAAAATCATATATTCTGTGAATATTTCAAGCATACCTTTCACATTATTAATATCGTGCGAAAAACGTATAAAAATTCAGGTTTGTTAGTAATTTTATTCTGTTTTTAGTATTAGTTGCTGTAGCGGCAAGAAAAGTACATCATCTGTGAAAATTTCAGATTTCTAGCTATAACGGTTTGTGAGATACAGCCTGGAGACAGATAGACGGACGGACAGCGGAGTTTTAATAATAGGGTCCCGTTTTTACCCTTTGGGTACGGAACCCTAAAAACTGTACTCAAATCGAAACCACTCAGCTACTGGCAACATTAGCGGTTTGTACGCATTTTGAATTAGAACTCCAATCAGGCCGGCTTAAAGAACACACGCCCGGGACCTAGGGAGCTCGTATATCTATTCTACTTGAGCTAGACACATGTAAGATGTGTAGCGGGATAACCTAGATCTGTGTTCTACAAGGCAAGTAATGTAGCTAAGCTAGTTTAGTCTTGGGTTTTCTCAAGTCTAAAATTATAGACATGTACTTAAACTTGATTAAGTATGATAAGTCGGGATAGTCTTGAAAAAACTTTGTGGGGTTTTGTCTAGACGACGGATGTTTTCTAGATAATTATTTTTAGCAAAAAATGGCAGAACCGCCTACCATCGTGTGCAAAATTCGAAATTTCGATCGAATTGTTTACATTTATGTTGATTTATCAAAAACGGCTCAGCCGATTTCTGCAAAATTTAAATGGGACTACCTCGGGAGTATTTTCAGTTCACAATTGGCGAAATTATCGATGAACATACACGAAAAAAAAATACGTACACACGAACATAGAACCTCCTCCTTTTTGGAAGTCGGTTAAAAACTAATGTCTTCGTCATATTGTAGCGCTCGTAGCGTAGTTTGACTAGGTGATTGTCAGCGATCACCGAAATTAAGCAACGTTCCGCACGGTCAGTACTTGGATGGGTGACCGCGGGTGGCATTTTCCAACTGAGCGCTACCGTGGCTCGGATGACACGTTAAATTGTAGGCCCCGGTTGTTTTAACCGTTTAGCCATGTCAGAGGCCTTCAGGCGGCCTAAAACTCTGACACCAGGGCTAGCCACCCGGCCTATACGAACTTACTTTACTTCGTCATATTAAACGTTATATGACTTTTTTGCCATCCCCGAAATCGCAATACTCTTAACTGTTCGATACATACCTACTCGTACTAGTAGTAAAAGTCGGTGTATTTTTTTGTCAGACGCCTCGACAATGTGCCGATGTACAGTTGAGTGATTGGACCAGACCACCGCGGTTAAGTGAGTCAAAATGTGTACGAGGATGTTAACAATCGGTTGAAATGACCATGTGTGCCCAGCTTTTGTGGTTTCAAGCTACGTTAAGCGGACGCCCGCGCGTTTTCATGTTCGTCAAGACGTCGTTCCAGACGTTTAAAAGTGTACTTTTCTGTACCTACTTATTTAATGAATAAATGATTGAATTAAATCGATAAAAGTCCCGCGCGTGGATACGCGACCTATCACTTTGTTTGGAAATGGGAATATCGGCTTATCGCAAATTTAAGCCCGAGTTTAACAATTTTGAGATATCCAAAACTTAGTTTCAACATCATTAATTACCGAAAATTCCCTAGTAACTAGCAACTATTATTAAGAAGTTCATTAATGTCAGAGGAGCCGCAAAGTTCAATTTGGAACGGAATTAATTTCCGATAGCTTTGTAATTTACTATGTATCTCTACTCTCTAGGCACGATAGAGATAAGTATGAGATCTTATAATCCTAGCATGAGCATCATGACATATTTTTTAGTGACCCACACATTTTAATCATTGATCTTTACTAAAGCACGGACTTAGATTGAGTTAGGCCCGTGGGGCTAATTGTTTGGACAAGTTACCTTACAACAATAATTAACTGACCGTGGCTCAAACTCCACTAAATTGGAGCAGAACGAAGACTGGCAGAATAGTATAGTCCGTGAGTCCACTGCATACTCGGCATAGTTGCCAGGTGAGAAACAAATATATCGTATTATAGTCTGCGCCACACAAGACGGCGGATGGTAAGTTAGGCGCGGAACGCTGCGCAAAAGGCAAAATATGCGCGTGGCGCCTACCTCATACGCCCGTGCTCACTACTACGCCACTTGCATCGGCATTGTGCACACGTGCAGTATTTTCGTGGTAAAATGAACAATTAGTGCAAAAGTGTACAGAGTTTTTCGAAAATGGATAGTCCCTTCAGCCGGAGCAGCAGGACTGCTCATTCGCCGCCCCCCACGCCCGCACACGCCCCCGCGCCTGCGCCGAAGGCCTCGCCCGCGCCTGAGCCTCGACCTCCACCGGTGCCCACCCGAGACAACTGCGAAATAATATCCACGGCCGAAATCCAAAATTGGATGTCAACGATAGAGCAAGGACTAAACGAGGTATGCACTATCGCGAACGAAGGAAAGCTCAATACCGAGCAAAAGATGAAAATTAGCTCTTTGTGCCGTAAAGTTGCACACGGAACCTCGCAGATGGCTGTGCAATATCAGTCTCTGAAAACGAGAACAGTGCAGGCCCAGTCCAAGATTAAAGAGCTTAACAACGAACTTGCTCAGAATAATTTTTTGGCTTCACAACTTAACGACCTTAAGAAGTGCATTGGCGAGACGTCCAAACCTTTCGCCGAGTCTTCCTTTTCAGATATGGTAAAAAGAGGCACAAATAACTTTTTGAAGCCTACCCATTTAAGCTCAGTGGCCATATATCCTAGCGACAAGCTGAAAACCAGCGAAGAGACGAAGTCATTGGTCCAAAAAGTTATTTGCCCTGAAAATTTGCAGCTGCGCGTGAGAGGACTTCGGAAGACTAGGAACGGAGGCGTTATTATCAGTACACAAAGTAAGGAGGACATCGAAAAACTACGTCAGTCCGAGCAGCTCAAAAATTCTGGTCTTTCAGTTGATGAAGCCCATAAAAAGAAGCCCAGAATTGTGGTAGTTGGAGTCCCTTCAGCGATGAAAGAAGCAGACGTTCTCACTTGTTTATACAAGCAAAATGTGGCCGAAGTTATTAACAATTCAGACCTGGACAAATTTCTTGCCTCGGTAAAATTGAGCCACAAATCCGGAAAGAAAGATGCTGAAACCTGCAATTACATAATTGAAGTCCCTGCCGCAATTCGTAAAGCCCTAATAACTAAAGAAAGGGTGTTTGTAAATTGGTCATCGTGCCCCGTCCGTGACTTTACACTGGTCACGAGGTGTTACAAGTGTCAGCAGTATGGACATGCAGCCAAATTCTGTCGTGACGCAGACTACACCTGTGGTCACTGCGCTGGTCGTGGACACACAATTAAAGAGTGTCAGAAAAAAGGAGAAGATCCAATTTGTGCCACTTGCGTGCATTATAATAAACCGAGTAACCATACTACGGGTGCTGCTGACTGTCCGGCAAAATTAATTGCAGAAAAACGGTATATAAATTCTATAGATTATGGTGGCGCCTAAGAGCGCCGTAAATAGAGTATTTTTACTGCCTTCTTTAGTTTAATATAATGAATAATTTTATTGATGACTTAGATAATTTCTCTGTATCAGAATCGAAATCTTGTGAAGTTGAAGAATGCAAGCAATTTATATCGACCTATAAAACTCCATTAACTATACTCACTCAAAACATCCGCAGTATTTATAAAAACTTAAACAACTTTAGCATTTTTCAACAGAGGCTAAACATAAATTGTGATTTTCTCGTCTTTACTGAGTGTTGGCTTAACAAACAATATGATATGCCGCAATTACCAGAGTATAGTATGTATAAAAGTAATATAAATTATAACCAAAATGATGGGGTTATCGTTTATGCAAGAAATCATCATAATATTTCTGTAGAGGAGCCAAATATCCTAGACTGTAACAGACTCCTAATTAAAATAGGGTCAGATTACGCAATATTGGCTATATACAGGTCGCCTTCGTATAAAAATTTATCTAACTTTTTTGACTCTCTCAATGAAACCTTGCAAAAACTATCAAATTTTAAGAATATCATCTTGATCGGAGATATTAATCTCAATATACATCCAGAAAATAGTGATTCAGCGGCCCAAGAATACCTTAACTTGTGTTCTTATCACGGCATGCTTCCTGCGCACACGCTTCCTACGCACCAGAGTGGGTCCTGCTTAGACCATATCATACTTAAGACTAATTTCCCTTCACTCACGCTTGTTACTAATTCGACAATAACCGATCACAAGGCAGCTCTACTGGCCTTAAACTGTAGAATGCCTAAAGTAAACAAATCACGAATGATATCCAAATTAAATGTTCTAAAACTTGAAGAAGACTTACGTAACATAGACTTCGACCAAGTATACAATTCCGCTGATCCGCAATTTTGTATTTCATTTGTGTTAGAAAGTGTACAAAATGCAATTAAAAGAAACTCGGTCAATATTTACCTAAGTTGCAAAAATTACAACATTAAACCATGGATTACGCCTGGACTGATTCGTTGCATGAGACACAGAGACAAACTGCATATGCTTGCCAAATCAAATCTAAATAATTCAGCACTGCAGTTATCGTACAAACGATATAGAAATTTTTGCAATAATTTACTAAGAAACGTAAAGATCAACTACGATAAATCGGTGCTCGAAAACGCAGGGAAAAGTAATAAAAAAATATGGAATTGTATTAAAAATGTGACTCATACCACGAAGCGACATGAATCATCCTCGGGTTTATTACATGCTAACTCAACACCGCTGACCTCGGCAAACATAGCGAATGAGTTTTTTGTTAATATCGGCAAAATTTTGGCGGAAAAAAACCTAGGCCATTCTAGCCATCTAAATAGCACTTTTGCGCGTAGCCACATCCCATCATCCTTTGCATTATTGGACACAGACGTAGCCGAAGTGGATGCAATAATAATGGGCTTAAGAGATGATTGTGCTGTAGGTTGGGACAATATATCTTGCAAAATTATAAAACAATTCAAACATATTTTAATTCCACCTTTGACCTATATTTTCAATCAATGTTTATCTACAGGAATTTTCCCCAAATGTCTTAAGAAAGCTGTGGTGGTCCCCGTTTATAAATCTGGCAGTAAAGGTCAAGTTACAAATTACAGACCTATATCCTTACTTGCTTCTGTATCTAAAATTCTAGAAAAAATCATAAACAAGCGGTTGGTCAAATATTTGGAAGATAAATCGATTCTATCCAGGACTCAATTTGGTTTTAGAGCCAGGCTTTCCACTGCCGATGCTGTACATCACATGACTGACTTCATTGCACAGGAGCTTGACAAGGGCAACCATACATTAGGCATTTTTCTGGACCTAAAAAAAGCCTTTGACACCGTTTATATTCCCCTCTTATTACGTAAGCTAGAATATTTGGGTATTCGAGGAGTTCCTTTAAATCTCTTTTCAAGTTACCTAAGTGAGAGGACTCAATGTGTAAAAATTGGTAATATATGCAGTTCTGACCTAGAAAATACACTT
Organism: Hypomecis atomaria; assembly: GCA_964007245.1. Lineage (NCBI taxonomy): Eukaryota > Metazoa > Arthropoda > Insecta > Lepidoptera > Geometridae > Hypomecis > Hypomecis atomaria. Next base: position 17,340,412 of record OZ023291.1, read on the forward strand.
TTTGGAGTTCCCCAGGGAAGCATTTTGGGACCAACCCTGTTTTTGGTTTATATAAATGATCTATGTAATTTGAAACTAGACCACGGCACCATCATTTCTTATGCCGATGACACTGCCCTACTGTTTTCCGCTGATTCTGAAAAAGAGGTCTACAGATATGCGCAAAGTGGTTTTAATAATGTAAACAAATGGCTTCAGCAAAATTTATTAACATTAAATTCAGAAAAAACACATTACCTTGATTTTAGCATGAGAAGAAAAAAGTCAACAAATGAAGTCTCAGAAATTTTTGCTCATTATTGTCAATACAATGTAAATAGCCAATGCACTTGTACCGCGATAAATAACACAAATAAAATAAAATACTTAGGCGGCATAATAGATAGTACTCTAACTTTCAGACCACATTTAGAAGCCTTAAATAATAGACTTCGTAAATTAATGTTTGTTTTCAAAAAACTGCGACACGTAGCAGATTTGAAACTAATCAGACAAATTTACTTTGCTCTTTGTCAGTCTATTATAACTTATTGCATAACTTCGTGGGGTGGCGTAGGTAAAACTATATTATTAACTGTAGAGCGAGCCCAACGAGCGATACTCAAAGTTGCTACTTGTCGTCCTTTTATTTTTCCTACTAACCTACTCTATGAATCATGTAAAGTACTAACAGTAAGGCAGTTGCTCATACAAAACGTTGTTCTAAAACAGCACGCAGCTCTGCCCTATAGCGCAGAAATAACTAACAAAAGACGGAAATTCAATGTCTGTCCTCAACTAACAAATACAAAACATGCTTTCAGTTCTAAATTTTACAGATTTCTTGGGCCGCTTCTCTACAATAGGTTGAACACGTTAGTTAATATATACCCGGTTAATTATAATACCTGTAAAAGACTAATCACTGAGGTCCTTCAAAATATGTCGTACGATGATACAGAGAAATTGTTGTTAATAGTGAAATAAGTTGAAACTGTACAGTTAAGCATTCCTAACTTTTAAGTAGGTTTACAAATGTCACGTTCTATTTTTAAGCATTAGGTAGACATATATTTTAACTTAGTCTTCAATTTTTTTAGTTCTGTATAAAACGTTAGGTTTATAGGTATTATCAGGTATTTTGTTTAGGTTACTAAGTAAGTATGTCGCACTTTTGCACTGTAATCAGTTTATAGAAGTATTTTACTGAGTTTAAGTAGCAAGTAGGTATTTTATTTATAAGTATTAAATTTTCTTTTTTTGCTCTTTGTCAGCCTGAAGCACAGGTACTAGTTCAGGCAAATGTGTGTATGTGTCCTTTTTAAATTGTTTGGCTTTTTATATTGAATTATGGCGTTGATGTTTATAAATAAATTATTTTATTATTTATTATTTTTTTATTATGCGCAATAATTAGCGAATTTCAGCAAGGTGTCATCTGCGGCTAACTTCTCATCCGCCGACTCGTATGGCGCGGATTATAACTGAGCGTAGTTAAAGTTTTGTTCTCCTATTAGTAAGATAACCACAATATGCTTGATAGTAATCATCAGCATTTCAGTAATAAAACGTCCACTGCAAGACATAGGCCTCTCCTATATCAACCTCCCAATCAGATCGGTTGGTCGCTGCTTGCATTCAACGCAATCTTGCAGTCATAATCATCACTATCATCACTACTCACCAAATAGTATAAAACAAAGTCACTTCCCACTGTCTGTCCCTATGTATGCTTATATCTTTAAAACTACGCAACGGATTTTGATACGGTTTTTTTTAGTAGATATAGTGATTCAAGAGGAATGTTTATATGTATAATACGCCTGTGCAAAGCCGGAGCGTGTCGCTAGTTAGGTCATAATTATAATATGACAATGAAGTTGCTGCGCTTGCCAGTAGATGATTAGTACTGGTAAACTTTTCAAACTCGTTGATTTTATTTATCAGTCCTCAGAGCTATGTTAACTGTTCATTATCGTTTTGATAATAATTAAATACATTTACATACATTTAAATTTTTATACATATACATTTATATTTAACTTATTTAATTTGATAATCAATTTCTATTTATTTTATGCGTATGGGTCCTATGTGTCTGACAATAAAAATGATTTAGATTTGATTTGAACAAATTGTTGGTTTTATTAAATCATCTCAAAGCCCAAGTTTGTTGTTTGAGAAGCAAAGCTCAGAAAAGAAAAATTAAGATCGGAAATGCTCTAATCAGCATCGCGCAAATCCGCCCCGCTCCATTATGGTAGGATCTGAGCATTAACGGTAAGTCAGAACTTCGAACGGGTTTATAGACGTGAGTTGGCGTTTGTGTTTTGACCATGTATTTGAGTTTGATGAATCTTGAATGTTTCTGTATTGTAAAAAATCAAATCTAATGCGTTCATTATACGAATTCTTATAATTTTAGGTGGCTAGCCCAGGCCGTCAGAATACCTCTGATAGAGGCTACCCTAGCTCGGATGACACGTTGACGAGCTAGGGTAGCCTCAGCTGAAAGTGACAAATGCGTCAAAATAGAAAGTAAAAAATTGAGAGAGAAGTAAGAGTGAGTAGAAGTAGTGCGGGCGAAGTAGTAGTGCGGAAGGAAACATGATGTGGCGACCTAACTTTGTATATATCTGTGCAAAAAGTGTTTCACTATAACGCCCTGCCAGCTGGTATAACTAAATGCACAGAGACCGAAAGTGATTCGGAATTTGAATTAAATCGAAATCGGGATTCAAACCTTAAATCTAGACCGAAATAAGCTTCTGAGGTTTACGAGCAGCATTACGGATGTTATTCATGATTCCCACGGAGCGGTAGTATTGCAAATGCAACGAAATCTTGGCGGCGCACCAAACGTAGCTACAACTCCAACAAAGTCGAGTGGAGCTGACTTGAGATTTGCAGTCAGTTACTTATATCAACACACTTTATATAATACGAGTATGCTTAGCGAGAAAAAGACACTCATGAGCAGGACAAAATATATTAGATGCATATTTTTTCTTTTATTATCTAACTCGCTACCTGCCCTGGCTTCGCACAGTTAATATTTACATATAAACCTTCCTTTTGAATTACTCTATCTACTAAAAAAAACCGCATCACAATCCGTTGCGTAGTTTTAAAGATTAGAGCAGACATGGGGACAGACAGCGGGAAGCGACTTTGTTTTATACTATGTAGTGATGACTAAACCAAAAAATAATAAAATAATATTTCCCGGTAAAACTCTACGTGATTTGACACTTTTCATATAAAAGAGACGTCGAGACTCCCGAACTTTGATACGTTTTTTTTTTTTTAATTTTTGCTATATTTACAAAATACATGTTCAACATTTTGATCAATTAAATACGAACTAACTTACAAAAATATTTTTACAAAGTCATCTTGCATATCTGGGTGTACTAGATAGCGCGCGAGTTGAATGCAGTCGGGGTCTGAGGAAAAGAGCGGGAGCATCTCCCCCCGCTATCCGCACGCCCCACCTCACGCGCCTGGGCGGGTTGGGCGTGCGGATAGCGGGGGGAGACATTCGCATTCCTAAGCTCTGCATTCAACTCGCGCGCGTACAGTAAGTACTGAATAAATCAACTGACTTGTGTTAACATTTGATCTCACAACTTTGTGTACAACTATTTCTCGAGTTGTTGTACTTTTTACACACCATGATTTTGTTGAGATTATGGTATTTCTGCAATAGGATTACAGACAACAACGATTGGTCCAGTTTTGCTCTTCTCAAACCCGTCCCGCTTTAGTAGAGTCCGGGTCTTACAAGGGCTTTTCTTAAAACTTCCAAAACTTGGATGTAATGGAAGCGAGAACTTGTTTCCTGTGCACGTATTAAATTATGTACAAATCTGCAGCACGTCCGGTAGTTCTTAATGAAACCGTACAGAAACGACAAGATTTTTTTACAATGTTCTGCAGTAAAGAAAGATAGCAGTTAAGTAGGTACCAAAGAGCGACGACAAAATTTGTTGCTGCACAGTGAAAAATTTTTTTTTATTTTTTTTTAGTATTTGAAATAAACGGCGAAAGTGGCTTATCACTACAATATAAGTTGCAAATTTCAACACATTTTCAAACCAAAAGAAACATCTTCCTAATTTTTTAGGTAATTTCGTGAATACAAGATACAAGTAAATCTCTATGACAAGTACATACAACTAACAGCTTTACTAAATATTATGAAATTGTATTTTTCTATCTAAAAAGCCAAGCCATCTTTTTTTTTAAATTTTTAGTAAATGAAAAAAACAGCGAAAGTGGCTTATCACTACAATGTAAGTTGCGAATTTCAACACATTTCCAAATCAAAAGAAACATCTTCCTAATTTTTAGGTATTTTCGTGCATACTAGATACAAGTAAATATCTATGGCAAGTACATACATCTAACAGCTTTACTAAATATTATATTATGAAATTGTATTTTTCTATCTAAAAAGCCAAGCAAATTGAGCTCAAATGCAAAGAAATATGATTGGACTAGTACAAACTAGTTCGACGACCACGACGACAAATTTTAAATAATCGGCCAAGCACGAGTCGGTCTCGCGCACGGAGGGTTCCGTACTGTATGGGAGCCCCCCTTAAATATTAATTTTATTTTAATTTTATTATTTATTATTGAAGTTAATATAAAATTAAATATTCCGTAAAAATTTCAAGCATCTACCTGTTACCATTACTAATATATTTTTTTTTTTTTTTTTTATTCAATATAGGTTTGCGTTTGACTACATACTGCCTGATGTTGAGCAGATATGCGGTCTAGGATGTAGCACGCTTACCTAGAAGATACCTATTTACTCGGGATTTGAAGACACCCACGTCGTACTTTAGCGGGAAGACAGACCCAGGCAAAGCGTTCCACATTCTGGCTGTTCGTATGAGGAATGAGGACTCGAAACGCTTGGTTCTAACGCGCGGAATGTCCACCATAAAAGGGTGGCGCTTTGGTCGCGTCTGTCTAGCCGTACGATAGAAGAAAGGGGCAGGTGGGACCAGGTGAGCGCACTCTCCGAAGTGTATCCGATAAAAGGCCGACAAACACGCCACCTTACGTCGATGCTCAAGACTTTGCAGCTGCGACTTAGTCAAGGTGTCGTTGTCAATAAGCCTCCTGGCTCGCCTCTCAATCGACTCCAGAGCCTCCAGTTGATATTTGGCAGAGCCATCCCAAAGGTGAGAGCAGTATTCCATACAAGACCTGACTTGTGCTTTATAAAGACTAAGCAGTTGCTCAGGTGTGAAATACCGTCTCACCTTAGCGAGAACACCAAGTTTTTTGGAGGCTAATTGAGCTTTTGACTCTATATAAGAGCCAAAGTTAAGAGTCGATGAGAGCCGTAAGTCGAGGGACGTTCGTCTAAGGAAGAAGGCATACAATAGGGCTGCTAAGTCCTGCAAAAGGGTTATGCGGAGGGCTCGCTTTGATCACATTAGTCGAATAGGGAACAAGCTTGCTTCTTACCCTGCGGGTAGTAAGGCATTCTGGTCCCTAGCTAAATCGGTTGAAGCGAACTTCTGCCGCCCCTCTCTGCCTCCGTTGCTGAAACCCAATGGTTCGCTGGCCCATACAGCGGTGGAGAAAGCAAATTTATTTGCATCTCAATTTGCTGAGTCTTCGCGTCTGGACCCCGGTAGTGCGAGACCTCCAACTTTGCCAAACTGTGGCACTGTAATGAGTGAAATACATATCCGGCAAAAGGAGGTTCTCAAAGTTCTCCGCAGTCTAGATGTGAACAAGGCCAGTGGCCCTGATGGTATTCCGGCCATTGTACTGAGGACTTGTGCGCCTGAGCTGTCACCTGTGCTGACTCGCCTCTTCCGCCTATCTCTAAAGACAGGTCAAGTGCCCAAATCTTGGAAGCTTGCTAACGTGCAGCCTGTTTCCAAGAAAGGCAGCCGTGCCGACCCTGCTAACTACAGACCGATTTCGATCACGTCTATACTCTGTAAGAGTATGGAACGTGTTCTTAACAACAGGCTCCTGGCGTACCTAGAAGCGAATGACCTACTCAGTGACCGCCAGTACGGCTTTCGCCGAAACCGGTCTACTGGGGACCTTCTGGCGTACGCCACACACATCTGGAGTGAGGTCATCGAAAAGCACGGGGAGGCGCTGGCTGTCTCCTTGGACATCTCAAAAGCTTTTGACAGGGTCTGGCACGAGAGCCTTATTGGCAAGCTCCCATCTTACGGCCTGCCTGCTGATTTCTGCGCATGGATATCTGATTTCTTGAGGAATCGGTCGATACGAGTGGTTGTAGATGGCTGCTCATCAGACCAAATGGCTATCAATGCCGGTGTTCCTCAGGGATCAGTACTCTCTGCGACCCTCTTCCTACTGCTAGAAGGTCCAAGCAGTAGGCCGTGTGCGAGTCAACGTCAGGTACCCGTGTGGCGCCTTGAACCAGCTGGGTGAGATCAAATGTCAAGGCAAGCTTGCGCGTCTCAAGCCCAGCATGGTTTGTGTCCAGGTATGGGTGAAGCCACTCCTTGTGGTGGCCATTAAAGTCCCCCAGGATCACTAATTGGGCCGAAGGGTATCTGAGCTGAGCAGCATCCGCCGCCTCACTGAGGTATTCGGTGAGTCTGGTCGTCTCCTGGTCCCCACTATGTGATCGGTATACACAAGCGTAGATTATTTTCTCTAAGCCAGTATCCGCCAGAGCCCAAAGCACTGAAAAAGAGGAGTCTTCAAACCTACGAAGGCGCAGAAAGCAAATGTCATCCCGGGCGTACACGCATACACCCGCACGTGGTTTGAAACAGTGCTCCAGGGAGTACCCTGGGTAGGAGAGATACGACACGTCGGATGGACCAGCAATCTGCGTCTCCGTGAGAAACAATAGGTGGGGACGATCTGTCTCAAGATGATGATGGACAGGCGTGAGATTTGAGTGCAGGCCCCGAATATTGCACAGGTGCACTTTAAGTGAGAGGGAGTGCTGCCGCTGTGTATACGTTTTTTTTCTACTACTGTTTCTCATGTTTAATTTTTTGGAGTGAAGTAGGTAGAAAGTCGGTAGTGGAACGAGACGTCACTCTGCAGATTCAGTGGCACAACACACAAACCACACACATCCACGGTAGACTAGCCTGGAGACCGCGGGGACGCCCGAGCCCCCCCAAGGATGTCCATCGGGCCCTCTCGTCCGGTCGCCAACCGGCACGATGGCGCATCCCTGGGATTTTTCGACAGATGGCGGGGCAGCCTTTCATGAGTGGCTAGCTCACTACTTGGGCCCCCTACTATCTGCGGTCGGCCAGCGACAAACCGTGCCTCGGATCCCGCTGCTCTCCACGACTAGTCGGCCGATGCGGTAGTCGATGCGTGCACCGTTTTCGATTCTCCAGAGGACGCTACTGTTCCGACCCGACTTCCAGATTGGCGTCACTAGACTTCGCGCCGGAACACGAGCTCAAAAGAGTCGCTTGGCGGCGCGGCTTAGTCTGGTGGGTGGTCTCTCGCCGCGGCTATAGCCTACCACCAGTATGGTTGTTGCCTGGTTAGCACCACCCAGGACCACGTGTGGGGAACAAAAAATAATAGGGTTCCTACCCACGGACGAAGGCAACTCGGTCCCAAAAATATATAGCGAAAACTTCTAAAAAATCAGGTTTGTTGTATGGGAGCCCCCCTTAAATATTTATTTTATTCTCTTTTTAGTATTTGTTGTTATAGCGGCAACAGAAATACATCATCTGTGAAAATTTCAGCTGCTTAGCTATCATGGTTCATGAGATACAGCACGGTGACTGACAGACAGACAGACAGACGGATAGACGGACAGACGGACATCGAAGTCTTAGTAATAGGGTCCCGTTTTTCCCTTTGGGTACGGAACCCTAAAAAGGCTTGTCATATTCCGTAAAAAGCTTTCAGACAGCTTTAAAGTTTTGAAAAAAGCTTAGCAACTTGCCTCTGTGAACTTACCCGACCAAACTAATAATAAAACCAATCGAAACTAAACCTAATCAAAATTGTACTTCTCTTCGTAGTCTAGCTCTAGACGTATTTCGAGCCGAAGGAAACAATTTTCAAAGCCATAAAGTACTAAGCCCCGTCAGATCCCGGTCATCGACCGCACGATATCTTCACCAATTTCCACATTTTCCTACGAATTTATTGTAATAACATAATTCCCCGTTCGATACGAGAGAAAGATACCGCAACGCCTATTCCACTCTAGGCACCCGAAGTGCCATCCTACAATAAAAACGACCATAAAAACTTATCTCAAAGAGATTGTACAGACACACCGTCAATATGTCCTCACAAATAATATATCTAACTCATAGACATACATACTCGTATGCCTCCTAGCAAGGACTAGGCATGGACTAAAATTTTAAAATTGTATCGATTCTTACAATTATACTTCATAATCACTGTCTTGCTTTTATTCTAACAGTTAATAGTTTAGCTTTTTACTGTATTGTACCGGCCTCTTTATTAATTCACTGCTGAACACAGACGCATCCACGAAAGACAGAATAACATCTTACTACCTACCTATAGATAATAACTAGTAATGCACACTGGTTGCAATAAAATCTTACACATATGTATTTCGGATAGAGATGCATGCCATATTATTATATGGCTGCCGTATTTTTTAATTAAAAAAATGCGCTACTCATAAAAGCTCCCATACTAAGGGCCGGCCCATGGAATTGTGGCCGGCCCTTAGTATGGGACGCAACTTGCGTAGATACTTTGGCGCCGTCGCACCTTTCTGAGACTCAGAGTAGGGCTGGAGCGGCGGCCAATTCGGCGGAGCAGCACAAGCGGCGCAAATATGCTAACCTCGGTAGTAATATTTGAGCCATTTGGAGTTGAGAGTTTGGGTCTGTGGGGGCCGGGAGCTCATCTTATTTTCAAAAGTCTTGCTGAGCGTCTGGTGGACACGACGCGTGACCAAAATGCTGTTGTTTATTTGGCTCAACGCATAGGCATTGCCATCCAGCGTGGCAATGCAGCCAGCATGCTGGACACGCTGACAACTGGCAGTGGGCTTGAGCATTTGGATTATCTTTAGACCTTCAAGGGTCTGTGGATGATCCAATGCTTTTTATGTATAGGTAGTAGGTAGTGTGGGTAGTTTTAGCATAGTACCTGTTGTATTTTGTTGTAGTTAATAAAGGCACTCTTGCTCGATTTTTTTTTTAACGAAATATTGTGAACATTTTAAGCGTCTACTTATTACCGTTATTAATATCGAGCAAACAACGCCAAAAATCAGGTTTGTTGTACGGGAGCCCTTTTGGGTATTCATTTTATTTTATTTTTAGTAGATGTTGTTATAGCGGCAACAAAAATACAAACATCATATGAGATAATTTCAACTGCCTAGCTATAACGGTTCATGAGATACAGCCTGGTGACTAAGCTCAGTGTACTAAGCTTAATCAAGTTTTGCTAAAACAGATCATAAAAACTTAGACGTTTCTGAACAGCGTCTCTAGAAATTTAATTCGATGTTTAAAAGGCGCTACAGCGCAAAATAGATAAAGTAGGAGGTCGTAAATCAAATATATTACGGTCCGTCAGCTTCGCGGCTGCAAACGGGAGAGTTTCGCTCGCATGAGGTGAGTTTGCATGGAACTAACTGTTATTGCTCTTTTAGCCGATTACAGAGAAATAGGTCACATTTTGAGGCACGTGCGTGCAGCATTTTACATATCAGAGACTTTTAGGCGGCTTAAAAACTGACACCGGGGTTTTCCAACCTCCAACCAGCCTGTCCAAACTTACTTTTTCTGCTAACTTTTCAGTGAAAGATAACGTAGGGACAAAACTTAGATACGATTGAAATATAAATTTGATGACATATGTAAACGCTCAGCGTGGTGAATACGATCCGATTGCCTTTGAGTGTTGGCCTATGATCAACAAAGGAAATAAACTTGGTAAAAAACTTTTTTTTTAAAAACGGTTTTACTCGTATGTACTAAAAAAAAACTAAAAAATAATAACTCAATAGTAAAAGAGTGGGGCCTTTGCATGGAAGATTACACTATGTACGTTGCGCCCAATGATTTTATTTGAGTTATAATTTTTTAACTTCTAGTACATAAAACCGTTTAATTTAAAAAAGTTATTTTTCAATTTTCGTTTTGTGTTTTAGTTTTACTTTGTTACTACAAACTGTGTTCCACATGAACAGCCCCTTCAATTGATACCCGTATTGATGGGATTGAAAAATAAAATAGGTTATCCGCCATTTTGTAACAGCGGTCATTTTAGATTTTGTATAGTGCACTGTATTCTACTTGCTAAGCCCTGTCATTTGATACCCATATTAACCGGATTGAAAAAAAAAGATTATCCGCCATTTTGTAGCGGCGGCCATCTTAGATTTACAATCATATTAATTTAAATAATTCTATTGTCACTAGAACCAAAGGCGTACACCAAATTTCAGATCAATCGATTAAAAGGAAAAGGGTGAAATTTCAATCACTAAATTTTACCCAAGAAAACAAACGGAGTAGATAAATAAAACCGTTAACTGTTTAAAAATAAAATGCAAATACAGCAAAGTGGGTTTGTGTTGCATGGTAAGGTTCTATCCTTTTCATTGGCTATACGAATTGTTAATCTTTTTAAGACATCGTCCTGTATAAAGATACGAGTAAGTTTAATTCTAGAGATAATCACATAGGCTATTGCAAATATCTGAGCTTATAACGCAAGACACACAACAATTATATACGTAGATACCTAATAGGTATACTGACTCAAACATAATCCTTATGTTAGCATTATTTACCTCATTTCTTATTAGCATCTATGGCCATTTTCATATTATGTCATAAATAGTAATTCATGGGATATCTTTAGGGTCTAGGGCTATTCCGTGGCAGATATAGGCTAGGAGCCCGTAAATCAGAAGTACCGGCTATAAAGTACCTATTGCGATCTAACGTTTAGCTTGCGGTCTAGTCTGTGGGTCTAGTTGCCGCGAATGACTTATGAATGACGTGTACCTAGTGCATTGGAATTTAAGTGAGTCATATGCAATAAATTCTGACGTATATGACCTATATGAGATCTAATTCAAAGAAATTAGGTACTGTTGATGGATTCAATGTTTAAGTAAGTCCAATATTTAAATACATTTTGTAAGTTTTCTAGTGTTAACTACAAAAAGGTACCGATCTATTTAGCAGCATCTTTAGAAGGTGTAATTACACTACATCACATAAATAATTGTATTAATGTGATGTAGTGTAACAAAAACAAAGGCACTTGGGATGAAAAAAGCGGCGAAGCGACATATTTTGTCTTTGCCCTAATTTCGCAATAACAGAATAAAATAACAGAATAAATGATATAGAGATATATTAGTACCTACCTTGCGAAATTAGGGTTTGTATAGTTAGGACGTGCTTAGTTAGAAGCTTGGCTCTACGTGAGCTTTAATAACTTTTCTAAATCCCGTCTTGGCTACTTTTTTCATGAAAATGTTTTGGTGGGATATCACATATTCATAACATACAATGTCCCTTCACGTTTTGTCAAAAAATAACCAGAAACGGTATAGCTATAAAAATCTCTTCGAAACGTCATCTTATGGTGTATTATGAGAATGTACTTGGAAATGTTGCCATTACGATAAATGACGTGCGTTTCAACCACTTTGTTATTTAGGTTGGTTCCGACGGCAAAGAAGCGTAATAACTCACGAAATGATATAAAAACACCTGGAAACGAATAAAAAAAACAACCATAAAAGGGAATTTTCTCATCAGTTGATCTTAGAATCATTCATAGAGATCTAGAGAGAGGATTACTCCGTATCAGGACACGACACGCGACACACTTATATGTAACAATACATTTTTTGTCACATGTACCATTCGTGAGCATTAAATTTAACAGTATCCTGGAAATGATTACGTCCAGGCTTGACTGTCCTTATCTCCGACACTGTTGCGAGAGACATATCTTCGTACCAGTGCCAAGAGAAAGCTATGATTTGGTGTTTCTTTGTTTGTTGTAAATTAACAATATTTAATGTTATTTGATTTGAAATGAATTTAATGGAATGGTGCCATAATTGAATTTATAATTTTTTTTTGTTTGCGAATATAGGTGCAAATGCCTGAAATAAATGAAATTTGTTTTTTTTTAAATCGCCAAGTTAAAAAAATAAATGAATAAATATTTGGGGACTTCTACACACGGTCTCTGACACCAAACTAAGCAAAGCTTGTGATATTGCTGCCAGAGACTGATATACTACAAATACATATTTTAAATACATACTTATATAGATAGTACCTAAATAACATCCAGACAGAGCAAACACCTATGTTAATAACATAAATGTTTGCCCTGGGTAGGGATCGAACCCACGCCCCTTTGACCCAGAAGCTAGGGTCACTAACCACTGATCCACCGATGCAGTTAATCAGTTCATGGACCATATCAAATACTTTCTCACAAAATTATTCAGTGCACTGTGGGATCATAACCTTTTGATTATATAGGAAAATTGAAATTATTGAACTTCTGCACAGCTCAGGTCATTGACCTCACAACAGTTATTTTTTCTAGCAGTCAACCATCTAAAGACATAAAAAAAATTAATTGTATCATTGTCTCCATCTACGGAATCTTTGCGTGTCTCAATACGCCGTAGACAGAGACAATACGCTCGCTACATGTCTGCCTCGCATGGTCGGTAAAATACACAGAGCTAATACCACAGAGCGCTGTTGTCGTTTGAGAAAATTCTCAACCACAAAAATGTACAGAAAATCTCGCTTAAAGCTGACAAAACTGTCAAATATGAATTGGAATTTGACACTATCGGGAGAAAAACACGGCAACAGCCACTAAATCGAGGTTATTTTCATGTCTCTTTCTAACTCATGCCCTATTAAATCAATGCATTTTCTTCAAATTTTCTCTGTCATGATGTGATTGTAACAGCTCTGTGGTAAAATAGAAAGCAGCACTGAGATGGCATGTCCCGTCTCACCTGATCCGTCGCATCAATATTGTGAAGTTCACGAATGACGTCAGGAAGAAAGGCTTTCAATGTCGCATCAAAGCTTTTATCTTTTGACGGGGCGTAATATTTATTTTGTTTACCAAATGCCTGTTATTTATGTACAGATGTCGACTTTGGTGCTTTGATGTGAACATATTTTTTTAATGCTAATACTAAGTAATCATAATTTTCCGTATAATTGATTTGCTAAAATAAATGTACCTTATATGTCGGTTTATTTCTGATACGAGTACAGTAATAAAACATTTTGGTAGAGTCTCTACAAGCGTTTCATATTTATTTTAAATCATTCAGTTTTACCAAGCGACTGCATACAATTACCTATATTTTTACCTTAAAATATGATCTAACCTCCACAGAAAACCAAACGCTTCTCACTTACTTGTTTCAATGAAAGTTCACTGCAGCAACGGAAGTTAAAGATGGAAAGTAGCAAATGCAATTTATGAATTTCCGTTCTAAAACGCAGGCAGGTGAAAGTCTGATTTACTGGTGGAACGCGGGAAACGGAACAGTCAAAATTCGATTACAAATACGTAGTTTGCCGTATTTTACAATACACATACAAAATATTATTATTTATGTAATGAGATAGGTTCTCTTTAATTTTGGTATTGGCGCGCTTCGTGCGATAGATTGGACTCTAAGCCCGATTACAGAGGCGCCATCGTAATTAAAATAGTTAAATAGCATAGTTCTGTTTCTTTTACAACAAACCTGTTTTTCTAGCCGTTTTTCACTCTATATTAATAATGGTAACAGGTAGATGCTTGAAATTTTCACAGACTATTTAGTTGTATATCCACTTCAATAATAAATAATAAAATAAATATTTAAGGGGGGCTCCCACACAGTAGGGAACCCTCCGAGCGCGAGTCCGACTCGTACTTGGCCGCTTATTTTGCTTTGTGAGTGTAAAAACGTCGTAAATTATGTTTGACTAAGGGCTTCATTTGTGGACTTTTCTTGCAGATCTCTTAATGACTACATATTTTGTGATAATACCCAAATATTGTGCACTGATTCTGTATGTAATATACATACGACTTTAAGATTTTGTTTTAAATCTTTCACTTTAAGCATTTCGCTTGCCAAATACTAGAATTTTCTCAAAGCTTTCGCTCAAAGAGGTTTAATTCTTTCCAATAATTGGTTTGAGCGTGTGTTTACAGTCGCCTGACTCAAGATTAAGTTTACCTAAGTGGTACTCGTACTTTGCTCTTGAGAAGAGACAACATCATTAGTTCGTAAATGTGTTTGATAAATGCCAAACGGTCTCATTAAACCTCTCGACGTTTATAAATAAATTCTTAAGCTCTAGAGTGCTTACTAATTGGTATTTAATAGAACTTTGGGCGAGAGGTTTCTTTACATGATTATGTACTTAGTGGTCCAGACCGCGGTTTTCTTTCTCTTTTCTGTGGTTCAGACCGTCTCTGTATGGGACCAAATTAAAACTCGTAGCTTCATTGATAATTTTAACAGATTAAATATTTAGAGTTAGTAAATTAATACCGTAATAAAAATGTATCTGTAAAAAAAAAAAAAAAACAAGTATGCATAGGTAATTAACCCTAGAGTTTGCGCGTGGAGCGCATATTGCCGCCCGCACCAAAAAAACGTTAATAATTCGCGAAACAAATAACTGCGAAATTTACGCTTTTTAGTAGCTGATTTTACCTTCGTTAACTGGACGTCATCAGTGCGGGGGGAGAACCTGGAAGAGGAGGTTATTAACGACGGTCGTCGAAAGGCGGAAATTAGATCACTCGCTTAGGTAAAATCCGGTGATATGTTTTTGATAAAATTGAACTTTTGACATGTTTTATGTCGCATTAATTATAAACACTAAAAAAACAGTTTCGTCGTTGCAGCCATAGGATTTTCACTGCTGGATATTGGCATTCCCGATAAATCTATTATAACACTGATTGGCAACGGTTAGCATACATCGCGAAAAAAATATATAATTTCATCACTTATAACCTTTGCTTATAACCACCACGTGATAAAAATTGAAAATACATAACAAAGTAAAAGATCGTATAGTGTCTAGACAGAAAAAATAATAAAAGTTACACCAAAAAAGGATGCCACAGATGCACAAAGTTACTGTGCAATGAATATCGCATAATATGTATATGTTTAGCCTGATTTGCTAAAGATTTTCTGTAGATGTAGAAAAGGTTTAGTTTTGATATTATTTTCCATTGTAATTGGTACATAATTATACAAGATAATACAGAATTTTAAAAAAAGTTAATTGAAATGTGAACTTTTCCAGAATCATTCATGAACCAAATATCCTAAATCAGAGTTCAATAAGTAGTTGGTAAAAACCAACTCCATAAGGATTTAAGTATTTGTATTAGAAAGCTATGAAAACATAGCTTTTTTATGTAATACTTAAATCCTTACTTAGCAAACAATTTGAATTAAGTGGTGTATTCCTACTCAAAAAGGTCAGTGAAAGGAGCGATAAAATGCTCCCCACTCACCCCATGGCGTTACAAAAAAAGACGCGCCCGCTCTAGGGTTAATGAATCTGTTTAATTCTTTTTTTATTCTTAGCACAAGCATTATGCACGAAATATCATGAATAGAAAAAAAAAACCATTATACTTATATCCAATTGGGTACATAATCCTTACATAGTATAAAATAAAGTCGCTATTTTCGTTTGTTTGTTTGTTTGTTTGTCTGTATGCTTAAATCTTTAAAACTACGCAACAGATTTTGATGCGGTTTTTTTAATGGATAGAGTGATTCAAGAGGAAGGTTTATATGTGTAAAAAATCCCGAAATTCCCACAGAAACGGGCACAACGCGGGTAAAACCGCGGGGCGCTGCTAGTAGATACATAATTTTTTGTTTTACCCATTTCATAAATAGCTGAATTCTGATTAATTTTCCATCCCACTATAAATGTCAAAACACTTTAATGCTAAAGTTGTTTCAAAATGAAACATAGTATACAAGCTTTTCCGAGGCCCAAAATTTTATAAAATCATTTTAAGTCACTGAAATTGAATAATGCATAACTAGATTGTCTAGGTGAATACAAGACGAGTGATTAAGTTAGCTATGCACCATTTAAATTAACGAACGAAGTAATATAATTTGAACAACTATGAAGTTAAACGATAGCAAAATCAAATAGTGACTCTGTTCTGTTATAAATTATATTTATAGTCATAAGTTATCCATATACTTTTAACGTGTATTGTACTCATTTGTGATCGCGGTAGAGACTAGGTTCTTGGGGGCTGAAACAAAATTGATCCGACAAAATGTCCAAGGGATTAAAGCCAAATGAGTTGAACCAGTTCCAGCTTTTTCTTGGTGCCATATGGGGTTACTTGAAAAACACCAACAACCTCGCAGGACTAACATCGTAAACAAAGCTAACAAAGCTAACATCGTAAACAATAATGTTTGTTCTACCTGTTTTGATAAAAATCACTCGTCTCGTATAGCACTGCGAGCCGCGGTCGCGATGACAGCAGTTGCGGTGCGGGGGCAGGGGCGGCAGCGGGCAGAGTATGTTGTAGCGTCGGCGCGCACTGAAGATCTTCCTCGTCGGTGTCCCGGCATCCCTCGGGAATACTCTAGCACGCCGAACTCACTACGTCTCCACCAGCCCAGCGGTCAAGCTCCTTGGTTACTGGCAAACACGGCTTCCAAGTCGGTGGTAGATTCCATCCCCCGTCTCTATTGAAGTTAGAGCGTCTACTAATTTCTGAACGAAGTTTTGCGTGAGCAAAATGCTCATAGCGCGCCTTCTCACGGGTTAAAAGTCAGAGTGAATTTACTATTTTTTTTTTAAGTCTGTGTGGTTCATCTTCGACCACAAGCTAGTACCAGCAGAGTTGGTCAAGCGCAGACGTAACCACGTTAAAAAAACTTTATAATACCTTACCGTTATCTCAGAGATTAAATAAGAATAACATTGTAAGATATATTCGTCAGAAATATTTATTTCTCTAATAAACTGCTACATTAAGCTAGAATACGATATTAATACCCTAACTGATTGATGATATTTTCATTCGGCCAGCTATTCATGTTGCCGGATTACTCCGAGTCAACTTTCTCACAGTAAATGTTGGTAAGTTTCTTACAACTATTAATTTATTATCCTTGGACATTATCTACTACTACAAGAATAATATGGTTTAGCTTGTTGCTGTTTTGTTTTAAATACAACAAATACCTATAGTTACCTGCCAAGAACCTAGATTAAGGACTGAAAACGAAGTCAAGATTTAGATTTTGGATTTATTTATTAGATGGTTTTGTGCATAGATTAGAGGGAAACAAGCAAGTGTGAATATCCTTGATTAAGTACGCACTCAATTTTAATTTAATCAGAGTTTTATTTGGTAGATATGTTAGATCTTAAAAAAATGACAGTGATTTTGAAAAATGTGGCAAGCAAATCTGCATACTTCGGTAAGTAAACTTACAAGCTGATGGGCCTCTATCACCGTAAGCTTACTTTTAGAGAAAGGATTCTGATCCAATTCTTCTAGAATGCAAGTAAAACTAAGAGCCTATCCTTATACATAGTATAAAATAAAGTCGCTATTTTCGTTTGTTTGTCTGTATGCTTAAATCTTTAAAACTACGCAACGGATTTTGAAGCGGTGTTTTTAATGGATAGAGTGATTCAAGAGGAAGGTTTATATGTATAAAATTCCAGAAATTCCCACGGGAACGGGCACAACGCGGGTAAAACCGCGGGGCGCTGCTAGTTACCTAATAAAACAGACAACCAAGACACAAACTCTGTAAACACATTACTCATTTGTAGATCACACTTGTTACAAAACCTAACACTAGCCCGTCACTCCAGACTTTTTCAATAAACGCTTCTTTCAAGACCAACTATCATAAAAGCTGGCCCACAAAAGTTTTCTATCAATCTCTCCGAATGTTTACAGAAACTGATATGAAGCCGAAGAAAAAGTCTAAAGGTTTTCTAAGAACAGTGCCTTCGTGATATGCTTACTAAAGGGGAAAATGTAAATGTTTACATTGAGAAGTTCCTTTACTCACGTATCGGCGGAGAAAAAACCCGCAGCACGTATATTTCACATCGGGGCCAATAAATAAGCGATTTAGTCAAGGCGCCTTGCGAGCGGGTGAGTCTCATGTTGGCAATATTTTTAGCCCACGTACTTCTGTTCCCCTAGTCCTTACGTTCCTTATGAGATCGTTTATTGGTCGGCGCTTGGTTTTAAAAAAAAACGATCCACCCTCCTCTTATTTTTCGAAGTAAATATGTTGTTTTACAACAGATTTTCATTATTATTAACCAAAATATTGAACTTATAGGGTTGATGGATTCACACACGCCATGGAATTTCTTCCTTGGACATATGCAGGTTGCCTCAAGATGTTTTCCTTCACCGAAAAGCCAGCGCGCAGTGGTGTGAAATTCCGTACATAAATTCTAAGGAATTCATTGGGACGGGTCCGGGTTTGAACCTACGACCTCAGCATTGCAAGGTGGGAGTCCACTAGAACACCACGAATTTTAATTACTTAAGTTATACCTAATTACTTAAAATCATAGTACTGCCTCGGTGGCCCAGTGGTTATATAGCGACACTCCTGTACCACAGAGGATTCGATTCCTACCAAGAGCAAGCATTTTTGTGATGAACATGGGTGTTTGTTTACTCTGTGTCCGTATGTTTACTATTTATCTAAGTATGTGTTTAAAATATTTAATTGTATGTGTATTTTAGTCTCTGGCACTTTTGACAGCCATTTTATTAGCTCTGCTTGGTTCGGATCAGAGATCGTGCGTAAGATTTCCTTAATTAATTTGTAGTGTAGGTAAGACGAACATTCGCGTAAAATTTGAACATGGTATTACACTGACTATAAGTAAGTTTTATTTTTAACCATATTTTTAATTATTTGGTCGTAACTTCGGGGTAATGAGGTATTTATTTATCTCGTGATTTCAGTGCGCGATTAGTCCCGTGGTGTATAATAATAAGGTATTTAAAAAAACTTGTGACGTACAAGAATTGACTAGTATCACAAGAGCAAGCCACATGCGAGTCGATTCTAATCTTTCCTATGGGAAATCAATAGAATAACATGGGTTTACAGTGGACATACTCCGACGGCGCAAGGATAAATTAAAAAGACGTGATATCGGTCACATGGGATTGTAGATTGGATCACTAGTATCTACATAATTATGTTTATCTTCCTTTATTTCTAATAATTCTCCAAATGCGAGTTGGACTCGCGCACGAAGAGTTCCGTACCCTATGGGAACCCCCTTAGCCCCATTTCAAGCGTCTACCTGTTATCGATATTAATATGGAGCAAAAAACGGCAAAAAATACGTTTATTGTATGGGAGCCCCTAAATAATTATTTTATTTAGTTTTTAGTATTTGTTGTTATAGCGGCAACAGAAATTCATCATTCGTGAAAATTTCAGCTGCCTAGCAATCACGGTTCATGAGATACAGCCTGGTGACAGACAGACGGACAGATAGCGGAGTCTTAGTAATAGGGTCCCGTTTTTTTGGGTTTGGAAACCTAAAAAGCACCTAGAAGGCTGTCAAGTCGATAACTTTTATACCCTAATATAGTTACTTTAAATATTTTTATAGCCAGAATAAAATATTACAACTTTCGAGCACTTTTTTGTTATTTCTTAGATTGTACCATTGTAGAAGAAAACTGTTCAATCAGCCATAAAATCATACTAACAATTTATAGGAGTTGCATAACCACAAATAAAATTATGTTTCCCCTATAAATCTGATTAGGTAATCATATTCTTAATGTATATTCCTAATTTAATGAACTTTTCACACGGCCTAATAATATACCTAAAAAAGTATGTACATTAAAACATTTGAAATTATTTTGACTGGGCTCTTGATTACATCCTTGTCTCAAATAAGATACTCAATGAATACACGGGTATTCATTAACGGGTTTTAACAATACATCTTAATAATTTATTGTAAAATATTATCAATAAATGCAGGTCAAGAATAGCTCAACTCATTTGGGTTTGCCCCGGCGCAGTTTCTGTTAGCTCTACTTTAACATTTATCAATAACTTGGTATTCCCCTTTACTTTGGAATTTCTTGAACGAATGACGTAATTTCCAACGTAAATTCTAACGTGATTCCCGAAATGAGCGTCTTTTTTAAGCTTATTCATACATACATAGTTTTTAAACCGCTTGAAAGCCTCTGACATGACTATAACAAAATAGTTAAAACAAAGGTTTTACACGATTGAATGACGAGACGAGTTTTGCTTTCACCTGAAGTTAAGCGTAACGCATGCCTATAATAGGTCTGCGATAACCACAGTTTTAAAAAGTGTCAGTTCAAAGCCTTACTCTCTACCGCACGTGGCTCGTTTTTTCGTCGTGATTTTATCTTAAATCTCAAGATAAGAAGTTTATTTTAACGGAGGTGTAGTGTTTGTGGAGTTATGGCATGTGGAGTTATAAACGCGGCTCCACATAAGATCTGATAACTTTTAACAGTGCGAACGATACTTAGGGTATTTCTTGGTAACATTTTTCATTAAATGGTCTTATTGGAATTTGTTTATTTTTGATTTTTAGTTGAATACAATACTCTAAAGTAAGTAAGGCGCTAAAGCTAAAAAAATCATCAGCAGGAACTAGGTGCAATATTTATGAGAATTATAACTACCTACCCGGATCAAAACAGAAACGGTCAACTAAATTGTGTATTTAGTATGCCTATGTTTACGTGTAAATAAAGACGTAAAATGTAGGTATACAGAATTTATTTTAAAAAAATGACACTCTTCTGTTTGCAAAATGACATTGTAAGTGCAAATATTCTAGTTCTATGTTTCCATATAACTAATGCCCAGATCTTTAGACAGTATTCTAACGGAGTGCTTAAGCCTAAATACGGGCTTAGCTCATTGGCCTTCTGATATCAAGATTTACGACTTGTGCTAAGAGCTCTAACTTAGGCACTATGGCTCGAATTCCACCAAAACGAAATAGAGATACGTGGAGCTCATCAAACTGTCATTTTATAGATTGCACTGTCCGTGAGCCCAATGAATATGTATTTACTTCTATCTATCTATATTTCAGCCTTAGAACGTCCACTGCTGGACATAGGCCTCCTCCATGGATTTCCAATAAGGCCAGATGGAAGCGACCTGCAAAAGAGCCCCTCCAGCGCGTTCCTGTGAATTTTATTACGTCGTCAGTCTTTTTTCGGTTGACGTACTACGCGCGCTTGTTGGTGCATGATCTCCATTCGAGAAATTTACGTCCCCATTTACCAACTGTTCTATAAACCATGTGCGTTGCTCGTTGCCATTTCAATTAGCTAATCCTTTATAATAAGTCGGCAGCTTTAGTTCGTAATTATAGACCTCCTCGTTCTTCAGAAAATTTGTCTCTCGTGTTTTGACAGCTTTGAGCGGTTAGAACTGTCAGAAAAGCAAGAGGGGTTCGGGAGCGTATCACTTCGGTGACGAGATCGGTTGACAGAATTTCCCTGCTGGTGTATGTGTCATTAGTCATTAAAAATTGTAACACACACTGGTCCAAAAACAAATTTTTGTTTTTTTGTTCATCTTTAAGTACTTGTATATGGATTTCTGCATTGTGATTATAGTCTACAACGCTGGGTAACTCTGCTCATTTTTGATCCGCATCGCTTTGGAACAGTCTGGCAATCGCTGGTTTCCTCGCCCTTCAAGTCTAGAACTAGTTCTAAACACCATTTGGAGTTAACGTTTGATTAGAAGCACGTAGTCGAGACCGAAGTTGACTGTAAGAGGTATTACGATCGGACACATCTAGTTTTCTACTTCTTATTTACTAGGATAAATAGTGGTTTTTCTGTCTTCTGCTTGTTTTTTAGTTGACTTATGCTAGTTTAGAATTAGAAAGTCAGCTAAATCAAAAAGAGAGCATGCAAGTACCGTTAATCATACGTACTCAGAACGTCTATCATCTACGTGAACAGATGATCTAGATGAAGCTGCAATCGATCTCATTAGAAGTCTATTACTTTTAAAAGAAGCAGAAGAAGTTAATTTAAAAAAAAAAGATGATAAAATCAGAGGAAATATACCGGGCTTCCAACAAGTTTCTTTACTGAGGGCTAAAATTTACTGGAGACATCATTATAATCATTATAAATAATTTTTAATATACTAACCCTTAAATCGCTAAAAAAACATCTGTTCCATATATATACAAGATAAGTATAATATAATTTGCTATAATTTATTTTTGACCGACGAACCGAACCGAAGGAGGTACTCAATTCGACGCGTGTATAATTTTTTTATCTATTATATAAAAGGCTTCGCTGAGTGACTGACTGACAGACAGCCTACAGCCCAAACCGCTAAAGATACGAACATGAAATTTGGAACAAAGATACATTGGACGACGTAATGGAGCACTAAGAACGGAATTTTGAAAAATCGATCTCTAAAGGGGTAAAACGGGCCCTTTTCGTTTGTATGTAACTTTTTATTCCCTTTACCGATTGACTTGAAACTTTGTATACATGCTACTCAAACAAAATAAAAGTTATGTTTGTTCCTGTTTTTCCGAATTTTCCTTATCTAAGGGGTCAAATTGGGACCCAAAGTTGGTGAAAAAAGCGTCTATTACATCCAACGAGCTGAACGGTTGTGGATGAAATCTGGTATGGAGGGAGCACACAACATGTTTCAACACAGGAACTATTATTATCCCGGAAATTCTATGGGGATCCTTAGGGATAGCCAAAATTAATCAGATTAGACTACAACCCAATCCGCTAAAGATAGAGACTTGAAATTTCGAACATAGGTACAATGTACAACTTAATGAAGCACAAAGGACGAACATTTCGAAAAATCGACCTCTAACGGGGTAAAACGGGCCCTTTTCGTTTGCATTTAATTTTTTATTACCTTTACCGATTGACATAAAACTTTGTATATATGCTTTACAAAGAAAATGAAAGTTACGTTTTTCCTGTTTTTCCGAATTTTCCTTATCTAAGGGGTCAGATAAGTTCCCAAAGTTGGTGATAAAAGCATCAATAATTACATCAAACGAGCTGAACGGTTATGAATGAAATCTGGTAGGTATGTAGGAAGCACACAACATGTTTCAATACAGTAACTATTTTTATCCCGGAAAATCTATAGGGTTTCTTAGCAATAGCAAGGGGTAAATGAATTCTAACGAAATTTGGTATGACGCTAGACAATAACACAAATTACCACTTGGGGTACTGCTATCCCGTAAAATTTCAGTGGGTCCTTCAGGATATCAATTTCCCAAAAAAAAAAAAACTAAATAACTGTTCGAAAACCGATGCAATTATTGTTTGAAAATAGCCCACTCTTTTAACTAATATATATTATGACTATTGACGTCCTGGGAAAAGTCCCGGATTCCTTGTCTAACGCTAGACCAAACATCCTATATAAGCGTGAAAAATAACTTGATCGCGTTTTCTTTAAAACGTAGTGAATTGTCTAGCATTAAATTTAGATAATTTAGATCTTTCAATGGGGCCAAAATGGGCCCCTAATAGTTTATGAACGATTTTATTTTGTGAGCCAATAGACTTGAACTTAGGGTACATACGGATCAATAACTACTTACTTTACTATGGGAACTACCCTGAAAAAGCAAAAATAACCTATTCTTTACATTTTATAGAGGGTCGATGAACTTTTTGTGTTGAACAACTGATTTTATTTACGTGATTTCTGGGTTGGTACCATAGTAAAAGTTAGTCAAATGATGAGTATAATAGAATCCTAGAACATGCCTGTCGTCTAGATGTAGGTGCACTATGTATTTCTCAAATAAAATATACCTTCTTGTGTGCTACTTTTTCGTCTGTACTTGGTCAGAGAATGTCTGAAAGTCCTACAAGGGTCTCGATCACTTTTGACTGGGTAAACGAGGGCGAGATTGTCATTGGGTTCAGAATAATCGAAATTAAATTTCTAATGACGTACCCAAAGGGTAAAAACGGGACCCTATTACTAAGACTTCGATGTCCGTCTGTCTGTCTATCACCGGGCTGTATCTCATAAACCGTGTTAGCTGGGCAGCTGATATTTTCACAAATGATGTATTTCTATTGCCGCTATAACAACAAATACTAAAAATAGAATAAAATATATATTTAAGGGGGCTCCCATACAACAAACGTGATTTTTAGGAGTTTTTTGCTCGCTATTATTAACGGCAAGAGGAATGGGCTCCCATACGGTACGGAACCCTTCGTGCGCGAGTCCGACTCGCACTTGGCCGAGCGCGGGTTGTTGAGTTCACATACGACATCGATTTTTCTCTAAGGACGTGCCTATGCAGGTTGCTTTAATGTTTTCCATCAATGAAAAGCCAGTAGTATGAAATTCCGTACACAAGTCTCAAAGAGCTCAGTGGTCTGACCAGGATTAGGACCTTACGATTGTAATGTAGACCATGACATGCGAATGGAGTTGGATAAAATTTGGTATACGAGTGGAAAACTACATGGGTCAACTCATGATCGAGCAATATGTCGAAAAATATTATTTTCTCGATATAAAAAATCAGTAGGTATATTAAAATATAACTTTAGTATTTATTTCATGACAAGTTATAAAATAACGCGGTCCAAACCGTGGGCTATTAAAGTCAAAGAACATTTATTGTTGAACTGTTGAGATTTTAATACTAATCATAAAAATATTGAATTATCAGTTAAGTACAATATGGCCATAAAATAATCATAAGAACATGAAAAAATTTTAAAATCATTATTACTAAATTTATTTCGAATATTTTGCAATTTATCATCTAAAAATTGTCGTACTCTATAATAAACTTTAGACACAAGTAAATTTTAGCAAATACTGAGACCCAGCAGGCCAATCCGTGGGCTAATTATTATCCTTGCAAGTAATACGACAACACGGGCTAAACCACGAGCTATTATTTTAAGCAAAAAAAGTACTAAGACAACGCGGGCCAAAGTGTGGGAAATTACCATTTAAAGTAAGTACTAAGAAAATGCAGACCAAACCGCGCGCCATTATCATTTTGAGGAAATACTATAACGACGCGGGCCAGACCATGGGCTGTTATCATTGCAAGTAAAACGGCAACGCAAGCCATACGGCAGGCTATTATAATTTTAAGCAAGTACTAAGACAACGCGAGCCAAGCTACGTACTATAAATTACCATATTAAGCAAGTACTAAGAATGCGCAGGCCAAACCGCGACCTATTATCATTCTAGCCAAACACTGGGACAATTAAGGCCAAACCGTAGTCAATACCTATTACTTGAAAAGGTAATGCTTAGTAGGCATTATCTTTAATACGTTATACGACAATGCAGGCGAAACCACGAACTATTATTATTTTAAGCAAGTGCCAAGACAACGCGGGCCAAACTGTGGCTTATTATCATTTTAAGCAGTTACTCAAACAACGCGGCCAGACCGTGGGCTATTATCATTGCAAGTAATACGACAACGCATGCCAAACGGTAGGCTAATTATAATTTTTAGAAGGTATTAAGACAACGCGGGCTAAGCTGCGTGCTATTAATTACCATCTTAAGCGAGTACTAAGAATACGCAGGCTAAACCGCGACCTATTATCATTTTAGCTGAATACTAAGAGAATTCAGGCCAAACCATAGGCATTATTTTTTTGCAAGTAATACGTTATACGAAAATGCTTTGCTAAACCACGACCTATTATTATTTTAAGAAAGTGCCAAGACAACGCAGGCCAACCGGCAGCCTTTTATAATTTTAAGCAAGTACCAAGACAAACGCGGGTCAAACCGCGGGCTATTTTCATTAGCAAGTACATGTCTACTAAGACAACGCGGGCGAAGCCGCGGGTTTTAAGCTAGTGTAAGTATAACCAAGCATAACCTTTGTCACAGTAGTCCGATTTCAATAATTATTTTTTAATTGGAAATAATATACAATAGAATATAGTGCATTGGTCCCAGCAATTTTTTTTTAAATCGGCTGAGCCATTTTTGATAAATCAACAATAATGTGAAAAATGCAACATTGATCCGTGCGTTTAACCATTTCATAATGCGTATTCTGCTTTGTGCAGGCACTTAATGACACCATAAAACTAAATCCGTCGTATAGAAATACATCCTGTTATCTATCTTATGTCCGAATAACAACAGAAACAGGCGGATCCGTTTAGCCTCAACCCGACAAAGATACTTAGAGCCATCAATTCCCGGCACGTACGAATTAATTAGACAACGATTGACGGGCTCATTCCTTTCGAGAACTATCAGGGTATACTTCCACTCTTCCGCTGGACTAGATAGGCAGATACTGAAAAAGGTTAAAAAAATCGTTATTAACTTCTAGGAAATATTGATAATAGCCGCAACCCCGTTAGCTAGTTATCAAAAAATATTGGACACGAATTTTTTGTTTTATCAATTACTAGCGACCATATAAAACTATTTATCTACACTAATGTTGTCACATTCTACTTTTGTTTCCAATACTTGACTTATAATGACTACTGTTATAGCGCAGACAACAAAACACTCAATTTAAGCAATTTCACATGATGTTATAATATCCACATCGATATCGTAAAATCTCATTATAACATCGCGCGCTCGCTCCTGATTGGCCCTGCGCGCGCAGCTGCGCTCTCATTGGTTAGATTTTAATGGCGCCAAGTTCACTGTGACAATACACGTACGCGTGAATTTAATGTTTCGCAATATGTTTTTTTTTTATTTACTTTTATATTAGTGAAGATAAAGTAGTGTATGCAACTGCATATAAAACACGGGTATTAAAACACTCGTTACTATTATGAAACTCACACTCTGTAATATGAATTCCTTGCATAAACTACTATAATAGGTTTTGTTCCACGTCACTGTGATCCATCGGTTTTATAAAAGTATGTTTTGTCCGTTTTGTCGTCTTTTGGACGTCCTACTCTGCGCTTGCCGGTACTTGGTCTCCACTTGAAAATATTTCGACTTCAACGGTGAAGCCATGTATTCACTGAGCAACAGTTGCTTGTTAACTCTGTTTTAGAAACAAAATCTATGTGTTTCTGAAACAAAAAATAATGTTTCAGAGAAAATAATTTTGTTTCTGTAAACACTACGTGTTTATCGGTATGTTTCAGTGCTCCCCGTCGTGATGATTCAGAAACTGTGTATCCGAAACAATGTTGCTCAGTGAATACACGGCTTTCATACTATTCTGTGCTACGTGCTCTTCCCACTGAAATGTCAACTTACCTTCCGTATTAGCTGACAAATACCGAGTTAACTATGGAAATATTTTTAAAAGCTTTTATTTAACTAGTAATGTATGTAATTGTATGTATGTTCGGGTGTAATCTTGCTACTCAATCTTGAAGCAGATATATTCAACAGCATGAGCTTTGAGCATGAATTTTGTAAATACGTTTAGTTTGGATGACAAATTACTCGATAAGTTATGTGACGTCATTCTAAATCCATTATGGCGGATCATCCAAGATGGCGACATTAATTAAATACTTAAAAGTACTTACGCTTACCTCGCGACAAACTTTTATGATCATTTAAATTGTGTCCCTATAATGAGGTTATAATCTGATAGTTAAAATTTAATGGGAAAATTTCATTTTCCTCTTTTTAGATCATTTAAATAAAAGATTTTTTTACAAAGGTTTTTTTGCTTTCAATAATTTATTGTGATTAAAAACATTTTCTAACCCAATCGTGGAAGTGTCCTAATGCCCCATCCAGACTCCCCTAGGCTACACGAAAGAACGCGAGTACGAGAGAGCTGAGTACAGTGCGCTCGTGTCGCCTCGTCTTCTCTCGCCTCGCCTCGTTCTGCTTGATGCGGATGGCGTGCCACCTCTGCTCGTCAAGACTCGTGCCGCTTCTGTGCGCCAAGACTCCTGGCGTCTCAGAAGAGTTTAGTGCGGGAATAAGAAATGGCTTTATCGTAGTATTGCGGCTCTTGTTGACCTAAAGTCCCTGTTTATTCTGTTTATTGTGCCGCGCAACTTGGAGAAGTTCGGAAATTGTTTTTAGAAACACTTTGTTATTGAGGGGAGAGGTTTCTTTAGATCTATTGAGTCGAGTCGAGTTATTATTTTAGCGTAAATTATTGTTTTGCGTTAATGTTTGGGTTCGATTTGGAACGCAGTGGATTTTTCAAACTTCAAATTTCAATTAACACGGTATGTATACCAATTATTTCATTTTAACCGACTTCCAAAAAGGAGTAAGTTCAATGTTCGTCTGTATGTTTTTTTAACCCCCGACGCAAAAGAGGGGTGTTATAAGTTTGACGTGTCTGTTTGTCTGTCTGTGTGTCTGTCTGTCTGTCTGTCTGTCTGTGGCATCATAGCGCCCGTACCACTGAACCGATTTCAGTTTAGTTTTTTTTGATGAAAGTAGACTTAATCGAGAGTGTTCTTAGCTATGTTTTATAAAAATCTATTGAGCCGTTTAAGAGTTAAGGTAGGTTAAAGTGGGGATGGAAGAACCAAAATTCTACAAATGTGCCCAAAATGGTTGTCAATGTGTCGGGGGTTTTTTAAATTTTTAATTTATTGTTCATCGATAATTTCGGCAATTATGAACCGCATCGAACAATTCTTTTTTAGTTCGAAAGGGTATACTCCCGAAATAGTCTCGTTTAAATTCTAACGAAATCGGCTGAGCCGTTTTTGAAAAATCAACAAAAAGTAAACAATTCGAGCGAAATATTCTAATTATGTACACGATGGAAGGCGGTTTTGCCATTTATGCGAAAATTATTTATTTGTATTTTATGAAACAAAATTGCACTAAACTCACTTAAATAACAAACTGTTTTTATATTTAACGTAGGAAGTTAAAGGATTTTTCATGATGTTGAATATTAGCTTCAATATTTCATGTTTATAGTCAGATAGAAAGTATTGGCAGCACTACGTCGTTAAACCACAATTTTATTTTTACACTTGCACTGTTTAAGAGATTTTAGTAGTAGGGCTTTGCCTCATCTAAATGAAGACTAAATGAAGCCTATCAAATGACTGGATCTAGTCCAATATCTATAATATATTTTTTTTAAAGGAATAATATTACAATTGTTATACCTACAGAGAGAAAAAACTGAATCCGTAATAAAAAATTATCCATCCATCAGTCGTAGGACGTCCACTGCTGGACATAGGCCACCCCCATGGATTTCCACATTTCCTGCCTGCCCGACCTGCAATCTGCATGCAGCAAGATTCTGCGTTTTTAATTATATCGTCAGTACACATAGTCGGTGGACGTCCTACGCTGCGCTTACTGGTCAGTGGTTTACATTCGAAAACTTTACAGCCCCATCGGCCATCCGTTCTTCGAACTAGGTGTCCTGCCCACGGCCACTTTTATTTGCTAATTCGCTGGGCTATGTCGGCAACTTTGGTGCGCCTGAGGACCACTTTATTTCTGATTCGATCTCGCAGAGAGATACCGAGCAAAGCCCTTTCCCTTTTATCCTATATCCTCTCTATTAAAAGTTAGTATAATTTTACTTAATAACCCAACTAAGTATTGCACAGGCTCAGTGTAGCCTAGACCTACTAAGCAATACTTTTTGGGTTCCGTACCCAAAGGGTAAAAACTGGACCCTACTCGTATTACTAAGACTGCGCTGTCCGTCTGTCGGGCTGTCTGTTACCAGGCTATATCTCATGAACCGTAATAACTAGAACATTGAAATTTTCACAGGTGACGTATTTTTGTTGCCGCTATATATTAAAAAATAGAAAAGAAACAAATATTTAAGGGAGGCTCCCATACAAGAAACGTGATTTTTTTCCTTGATATTAATAACAAGAAAATGCTTGAAATATTCACAGAATATTAAGTTAGAGTGATACAAAGTGGAATAGTTATCGTCACACAAATAGTGTTAAAAGCGGAATTCTTTCGATACTTACCTAAAAGGCACCCGTATTGTATTCAAACGTTTCGAGCGGCAAGTACGACCTCGAAGTGACGCTACCGCGTGAAGAGAAATGTAAGTGCACAATAAATTTAAATAACGCCTTAGGCCGTTCTTATACGACGCAACGGTGACATAGTTTAAAAGTACATGATAATTATTTTTCGCAAAAAATTTCAAAACCGCCTTCCATCGTGTACAAAATTCGAATATTTCAAAAACCTCTCAGCGAATTTCTTTAATATTTAAACGGCACTACCTCAGGAATATACCCTTTCGAATTAAAAAATATTTTATCGATGAACATACACAAAAAAAAACCATACAGACAAACACAGAACCTCCTTCTTTTTGGAAGTCGGTTAAAAAGTGGTTATTACATGACCTAAGCTAAAACATTTGGAAATCTAAATCTCAAATTATCGCAAACATGGCTTAACCGAATTTAGCCTTGTACAGAATTCGAATAGTTCGATTGTATCGATGTAGTAATTTTCACAATTGTAGATTTATCAAAAATGGTTCAGCCGATTACAGCCTAGACCGCATAATTATCTGCTTAACATCAGGTAGTAATCAAATGCAAATCTTTGTGAAATAAAAAAAATGTTGTACGGCTATTTGAATTTTATGAAGAACACTATTACAGTTTTGTCAGAGTTGTTCAAATATGTCTTGTGTTTAATGTTATTTTTGAAGTGAAACTTCTAATGCGACTTCCAGCAAGGTTGCGTTAAACGTTTAACGCTACCATGGAGGGGGTGTGAAAGCACTGTTGCGTCGAAGTTTTACTTCTTCCGCGCGGCGGGACTCCACTTGCATTTTTTTGTCTAGTTTTCTTTAAGTTGAGTGGTGCCGACTCCAGTTTAGGAATATTTTAATTGGCTTTAGAAGTAAGAAAGATTTACTTTCATTCTTATCTATTAGGTATCGAAAGAATTATGAATAGGTTGCGTTTTAGCCTGTGGTTGCTCGTGTGAGAGAGATTTTACTATTCAATTTTCCAGGCTTACCTACCAAAGTGAAAATTGCACTTAGCACTACGATAATTTTAAAATTTAATCCCTGACCAGCTTTATAAAACCTTTGCCAGCATTCCTTTACTTCGTCATAGGAGTTTGATTTATAATGGCTAATATTTAACCACATTGAATTTGAAAGTACGTAATTTACGGCAAGAGGGAGACTGGTTCATAAGACGCTTTTAGTGCTTTTATGAAAGTAATTTGGAGTACATAATTGAGAAAATGGTTATAAATTTGGCTTGATAATTTAGTGAGTAAACGTTTAAAGGAGCAAAGCAATGAAACAATATTTTTTTATATGTTTAAGTTATTACAATTTTTACACAAGATACGAATTTAAAAGAATTAATTAATTATTAAAGGTATTGTAGCAAAATTGTTTTAAATAATTAATTTGAAATGAAATGAGTCTTGAGTATAATAAATAATAAATTTGTCGTTAAAACATATGTCTCAAACATACATAAAAATAGAGCGTCAATCGTGTTCAAAATTTTCACATACTACTATGCGTAGAACGTATAGAGAACAAATAAATAGGTCTTAGAAACACTACAAGAAAATACCTACCAGGAAATGGGACACAATAAGCTTTCTTAGGGCAGGTTCACACGGTGCAATGCGGCGAAGTTGCGTTGCTTATCTTACGTCAGGTTATATTATAGTAAGCCATACGAATATTCTAAAGGTACTTCGACGACATTCCACAGCAACTTATTATAGGGATCTTGTTTGTACTACCAATTTATGTAAATCATCAGTCAACTTACTACTGGACGTAATGCTCCCCTATAGAACTCCATAAGACTGGATGAAACCAGGTATTATTAGTAATATACTTACATTGTTAGCATTTTATTGATACTCTAGAAACTCTGAAATATGGACATGAAACTCTGAAAACGCATTTGAATCTGCTTTTCCAAAAGTCATCTCTGAAAAGGATTAAAAATACGAAATCGATTGGGAATGGACGTGTAACGGAGATATGAAACCGCAGCCGTTTTGCTAGAGCCAACCATCAATTTAAAGCTTGATTGAATTTGAATTTCCATCTCGATGGAAAGCCCCCGCGCCAGGCTGATTAGAAAAAGGGCCAATTTTTGCGACAATCAATAGGCGAAGCTTTTTGACCTTCCCGTATTGTGGAAATATCTGAAGCAGTGAATAAGAGCCGGTTAAGACCGTGTGATGTGGCGCCGTATGGCAATCATTTTGCCGCAAAGGCGCGGAGAACAGACGCGTCTACGAGCCGCGCCGCATGCGACATTACCAATCCCCGTGCATTTCAGCCAAATATCGCTCCGGCTTGGAGTTGAGATAAGCACTTTAATCCCCAGAGCGATATGGCCGAGTTGCATTTTGGACCTAACTGGGTATTGTAATAATATTCATCGAACCTTGTCACTACTATTCCCTGCTCAGTTTGATAGAGGTCGGTTCTAAAGATTAAAGTAAAACAATTGATAGGATTTGCATCAACTCGAAGTTAGTTATAAAAGTCAGCTATCCTCAATTACTTACACTTGACAACAGTGTCAAAAGTTTAAGTAGTTTTTTTTTTTTTGGATTCTACGTAATCGCTCCGGCGGGCGGCAAAAAGTGTCATGTGTTCCCTTTCTTACTTCTTTTCGCTTGATCCAAGTACTGTGTGTGTTCAGCGCGGTGCGATTCTGAAAAACAATACATAAATAAATGATTTATTTGGTTTTACATAAATTGGTAGTACAAACAAGATCCCTATAATAAGTTGCTGTGGAATGTCGTCGAAGTACCTTTAGAATATTCGTATGGCTTACTATAATATAACCTGACGTAAGATAAGCAACGCAACTTCGCCGCATTGCACCGTGTGAACCTGCCCTAAGAAAGCTTATTGTGTCCCATTTCCTGGTAGGTATTTTCTTGTAGTGTTTCTAAGACCTATTTATTTGTTCTCTATACGTTCTACGCATAGTAGTATGTGAAAATTTTGAACACGATTGACGCTCTATTTTTTATGTATGTTTGAGACATATGTTTTGACGACAAATTTATTATTTATTATACTCAAGACTCTTTTCATTTCAAATTAATTATTTAAAACAATTTTGCTACAATACCTTTAATAATTAATTAATTCTTTTAAATTCGTATCTTGTGTAAAAATTGTAATAACTTAAACATATAAAAAAATATTGTTTCATTGCTTTGCTCCTTTAAACGTTTACTCACTAAATTATCAAGCCAAATTTATAACCACTTTCTCAATTATGTACTTACTCCAAATTACTTTCATAAAAGCACTAAAAGCGTCTTATGAACCAGTCTTCCTCTTGCCGTAAATTACGTACTTTCAAATTCAATGTGGTTAAATATTAGCCATTATAAATCAAACTCCTATGACGAAGTAAAGGAATGCTGGCAAAGGTTTTATAAAGCTGGTCAGGGATTAAATTTTAAAATTATCGTAGTGCTAAGTGCAATTTTCACTTTGGTAGGTAAGCCTGGAAAATTGAATAGTAAAATCTCTCTCACACGAGCAACCACAGGCTAAAACGCAACCTATTCATAATTCTTTCGATACCTAATAGATAAGAATGAAAGTAAATCTTTCTTACTTCTAAAGCCAATTAAAATATTCCTAAACTGGAGTAGGCACCACTCAACTAGACAAAAAAATGCAAGTGGAGTCCCTCCGCGCGGAAGAAGTAAAACTTCGACGCAACAGTGCTTTCATACCCCCTCCATGGTAGCGTTAAACGTTTAACGCAACCTTGTTGGAAGCCGCATTAGAAGTTTCACTTTAAAAATAACATTAAACACAAGACACATTTGAACAACTCTGCCAAAACTGTAATAGTGTTTTCCATAAAATTCAAACAGCCGTCCAACATCTTCTCTGTACATTTATTTTATTTTATTAAGGTTGACGTTTGATTACTGCCTGATGTAAAGCAGACGCATATCTGCTTAGGCTATTGTGCATATTAAGCTTAGGTCTAGGCTGTAATTGGCTGAACCATTTTTGAAAAATCAACAATATTGTGAAAATTACTACATCTTTTTTTCTTTAATAAAGTGCTTTTTCGCACAGCGAAAATGGCGCACTAGTAGGGAAAACAATTATATCTTACTCGTAAATATTTACAATATATTAGTCCTATTAGCTAGACCTGCTTTCACCATGGCTAGTATCTTCTTTGTCTCATCAGATGAAGGTTGAGCCAAATACGAATTACATAAACCAATGGAACTGCCCTGGAATAACAGGCGTCTGGGCGCCTCGTTCCGGACGCATTCCATCAAAATATGGTAGGTACCTATCTTCTATTCTCAAGCAGTCGCAACAGAGCGGAATTACTACATCTGTACACGGTCAAAGTCGGTTATGCAATGTCTGCGAAAAATAATTTGAGATTTAGATTTTCAAATGTTTTAGCTTACTTTTTCACCGTCTTGCAAAAAGGAGGAGGTTCTATGTTCGTGTGTATGTATTTTTTTTTGTGTATTTTCATCGATAATTTCGCCAATTGTGAACCGTATCCAAAAATTATTTTTAAGTTTGAAAGGGGATATACTTACTCCCGAGGTGGTGCCGTTTAAATTGTTAAAGAAATTCGCTGAGAGGTTTTTGAAAAATCAACAATAATTTAAACAATTCGAGCGAAATATTCGGGTCCATACTCGTGGTTACACCGCTTTGTTACACCAGTGTGACTACAAGTAAACTTTTTTACTCTACTACACTCGGTCTACAATCGATAATTGCCGAGATAAATCACTTTCAAGTTTGACAGCTGTCATCCGAAATGTAGAACTTGTCGAGTTCTATCACTTTTGTGAAGACAGCAATGATCTACAATCGAAAGTTACGTAGATAAATAATTTTGAAGTTTGACAGCTGTCATCTGAAATGTAGATCTCGTCTATCTCTATCACTTTTGTGAAAACAGCAATGATCTTCGATCGATAGTTACGGAGATAAACAGTTTTTAAGTTTTACAGCTGTCGTGCTACTATAGAATTATTCGAAACGATAAATTATAATCATTTTTACCATTTGTTGTTTCACTTGGTTTTATTTGAATATGAGCTAAAACACTAAAATATTTTACTAGAATGTTAGTGGATAAATGTTATTTACCACGGCATTACTAACCAGTTTGCAACAGCATATCTTGACCTTAAAAATATTTTCAACTATCGGGCACATCACTACCTACCTAATATTTAGTCAAGCACGATCCTTTCAGAGTAGTGTTACCACGAGTAAAAAAGTTTACTCGTAGTCACACTTGTGTAACAAAGCGGTGTAACCACGAGTCTGGACCCAAATATTCTAATTTTGTACACGATGGAAGGCGGTTCTGCAATTTTTTTGCGAAAAATAATGATGTATTTTAGACTATGTCACCGTTGCGTCGTGTAAGAACGGCCTAAGGCGTTATTTAAATTTATTGTGCACTTACATTTCTTTTCCCCGGTAGCGTCACTTCGAGGTCGTACTTGCCGCTCGAAACGTTTGAATACGGTACGGGTGCCTTTTAGGTAAGTATCGAAAGAATTCCGCTTTTAACACTATTTGTGTGATGATAACTATTCCACTTTGTATAACTC
Source organism: Hypomecis atomaria (assembly GCA_964007245.1). NCBI lineage: Eukaryota > Metazoa > Arthropoda > Insecta > Lepidoptera > Geometridae > Hypomecis > Hypomecis atomaria. The sequence continues at coordinate 17,376,056 of OZ023291.1, forward strand.
TAATTTAATATTCTGTGAATATTTCAAGCATTTTCCTGTTATTAATATCAATACCATTTCATTTCATTTCATTCCATTTCATTTGTACTGACTGACTGACGAAAATCTACCAAATTGGATACATTTGGTAGGTTTTCGACATTCATATACTTGGCACCTTGTTGTGTTTACTTGTTTTTAATGTGTAAACTGTAAATGGAATAATGTAATGTGGTTTAATTAATTGTGGAGTGCGAATCGGTTTGAAATGGATGATTTATTTATGTAAGTAATTGATTTCTTGTTAAGTCTTTACCATTGTGTAGATTTTATAGATTTTGTTGACTATTCAAAAGTGTGTCTCTGACACCCATTTGTCGAATTAAAGAACTATGAACTATGAACTAAGGAAAAAAATCACGTTTCTTGTATCTCGCCTCCCTTAAATATTTATTTCTTTTCTATTTTTAATATATAGCGGCAACAAAAATACGTCACCTTTGAAAATTTAAATGTTCTAGTTATTACGGTTCATGAGATATAGCCTGGTAACAGACAGCCCGACAGACGGGCAGCGCAGTCTTAGTAATAAGGTCCCGTTTTTACCCTTTGGGTACGGAACCCAAAAAGTATTGCTTAGTAGGTCTAGGCTACACTGAGCCTGTGCAATACTTAGTTGGGTTATTAAGTAAAATTATACTAACTTTTAATAGAGAGGATATAGGATAATAGGGAAAGGGCTTTGCTCGGTATCTCTCTGCGAGATCGAATCAGAAATAAAGTGATCCTCAGGCGCACCAAAGTTGCCGATGTAGCCCAGCGAATCGGCAAATAAAAGTGGCCGTGGGCAGGACACCTAGTTCGAAGAACGGATGGCCGATGGGGCTGTAAAGTTTTCGAATGTAAACCACTGACCAGTAAGCGCAGCGTAGGACGTCCACCGACTATGTGTACTGACGATATAATTAAAAACGCAGAATCTTGCTGCATGCAGGCCGGGCAGGCAGGAAATGTGGAAATCCATGGGGGTGGCCTATGTCCAGCAGTGGACGTCCTACGACTGATGGATGGATAATTTTTTATTACGGATTCAGTTTTTTCTCTCTGTAGGTATAACAATTATAATGTTATTCCTTTAATAAAAATATATTATAGATCTTGGCCTAGATCCAGTCATTTGATAGGCTTCATTTAGTCTTCATTTAGATGAGGCAAAGCCCATATACTAAAACCTCTTAAACAGTGCAAGTGTAAAAATAAAAATCATGAAAAATCCTTTAACTTACCACGTTAAATATAAAAACAGTTTGTTATTTAAGAGAGTTTAGTGCAATTTTGTTTCATAAAATACAAAAAAATAAATTTCGCATAAATGGCAAAACCGCCTTCCATCGTGTACATAACTAGAATATTTCGCTCGAATTGTTTACTTTTTGTTGATTTTTCAAAAACGGCTCAGCTGATTTCGTTAAAATTTAAACGAGACTATTTCCGGAGTTAGCCATTTCAAACTAAAAAAGAATTGTTCGGTTCTGTTCATAATTGCCGAAATTATCGATGAACAAAAAAAAACAAACAGACGAACATGGAACTTACTCCTTTTTGGAAGTCGGTTAAAAATGAAATAAATTAATTAACGTAATTGGTATACATACCGTGTTAATTGAAATAGATAAATTGAAAATAAAATTGAAGTTTGAAAAATCCACTACGTTCCAAATCGAACCCAAACATTAACGCAAAACAATAATTTACGCTAAAATAATAACTCGACTCGACTCAATAGATCTAAAGAAACCTCTCCCCTCAATAACAAAGTGTTTCTAAAAACAATTTCCGAACTTCGCCAAGTTGCGAGGCACAATAAACAGAATAAACAGGGACTTTAGGTCAACAAGAGCCGCAATACTACGATAAAGCCATTTCTTATTCCCGCACTGTTTAGGAGAGTTTTCTCCTGAGAAGCCAGGACTGGCCAGGAGTCTTGGCGCACAGAAGCGGCACGAGTCTTGACGAGCAGAGGCGGCACGCCATCCGCATCAAGCAGAACGACAGCGAGGTGAGGCGAGGGAAGACGAGGCGACACGAGCGCACTGTCCTCAGCTCTCTCGTACTCGCGTTCTCTCGTGTAGCCTAGGGGAGTCTGGATGAGGCATTAGGACACTTCCACGATTAGGTTAGAAAATGTTTTTTTTTACTCACAAAAAATTATTAAAAGCAAAAAAACCTTTTAAAAAATATTTTATTTAAATGATCTAAAAAGAGGAAAATAAAATTTTCCCATTAAATTTTAACTTCTTCTTCTTCTTCTTTTCAGCCATTGGACGTCCACTGCTGAACATAGGCCTCCCCTAAAGACCTCCAATAAGACCGGTTGGTAGCGGCTTGCATCCAGCGCGATCCTGCGGTCTTAATGAGGTCGTCCGTCCACCTTGTGGGTGGGCGTCCTACGCTGCGCTTGCCGGTACGTGGTCTCCACTCGAGGACTTTTGGACCCCATCGGTCATCAGTCCTCCGCGCTATGTGCCCTGCCCATTGCCACTTCAACCTGCCAATCCGCTGGGCTATGTCGGTAACCTTGGTTCTTCTACGGATCTCCTCATTCCTGATTCGATCTCGCAGAGAAACTCCGAGCATAGCCCTCTCCATGGCTCGTTGGGCTACTTGAAGCTTACCAATTAGGCCCATAGTTAGAGACCACGTTTCTGTGCCATAAGTCATCACTGGCAACACACACTGGTCGAAAACTTTCGACTTGAGGCACTGAGGTATGTCGGACGAGAAGACGCTACGCAATTTTCCGAACGCTGCCCAGCCGAGTTGGATTCGGCGATTGGCCTCTTTCTTGAAGTCGGACCTACCTAACTGGACTACTTGTCCTAGGTAGACGTACGAGTCAACGACTTCAAGAACCGAGTTCCCAACTGAAATAGGGGTGGGTACAACATGGGAATTACACATGACCTTTGTCTTGTCCATGTTCATTTTAAGACCCACCTGTTGAGAGACTCGATTTAGGCCTTCGAGCATCGTACTGAGTTCCTCCATCGACTTTGCCATGACCACGATATCGTCGGCAAACCGAAGGTGAGTGAGGTATTCGCCATTGATGTTGATGCCAAATCCTTTCCATTCCAGGAGCTTAAAGGCGTTCTCCAAAGTGGCAGTAAACAGTTTCGGAGATATCACATCTCCCTGTCTGACGCCTCTTTTCAAAGGGATCGCCTTCGAGCTCTCTTCCTGTACTCGGACCGACATGGTGGCGTTATTATACAAACACTTCAACACTTCGATATACCGATAGTCAATACGGCATCGTTGAAGAGACTCAAGCACAGCCCATGTCTCGACCGAATCAAAGGCTTTCTCATAGTCCACAAACGCTAAGCAAAGTGGCTGGTTATACTCCTCGGTCTTCTGTATAACCTGCCGCAGCGTATGTATGTGATCCATGGTACTAAAGCCTTTTCGGAAATTTTAACTATCAGGTTAGAACCTCATTATAGGGACACAATTTAAATGATCATAAAAGCTTGTCGCGAGGTAAGCGTAATTACTTTTAAGTATTTATTTAATGTCGCCATCTTGGATGGTCCGCCATATTGGATTTAGAATGACGTCACATAACTTATCGTGTATTTTGTCATCCAAACTGTTTAGTTTAGATGACAAAATACACGTATTCAAAATTTTAGCTCGTGCTGTTGAAGATATCTGCTTCAAGATTGAGTAGCAAGATTCCACCCAAACATACATACAATTACATACATTACCAGTCAAATAAAAGCTTTTAAAAATATTACCACAGTTAACTAGGTGTTTGTCAGCTATCACGGAAGTTAAGTAACGTATCGCGACGAGCGCGACACCGCAGTCCACCTCAGTCGACTAGCGACCTACTGGCCAGCCTCCGCACGGGCTTGTCGAGGGCCAAGACCCGGAGAGGCCGGCCCCACCTCGGGTTCCTCTTGGTTCACCAGGTTGAGGCAGACCTGGCAACTAAGCCCCCCCACCACGACAAGGCGGGAATCCACTCGGGGGGGGGGGTCATTTCAACCATCCTCCTCCAACTGGCGAGGCACAATTAACGGAATAAATAGGGACATCAGGTCAACAAAAGCCGCAATACTACGACAAAGCCACCATTATACCAGATATTTCCAAATTTGGGTTAGAATGAGTTTTTAAATATGAAACCAGCAAATTATTTTCAAAGTATTTAAGCTAACTCGTAAGCCTGCTTGGAGGGCTATCATATAACTTTCTCTGCAGGATCGAATAAGAAAGAGAGCCGTGAAAATACCTAAGTTACCGACACAGCACAGCAGCACGGGAAGCATGGCAAAGGGACTGAAAGTCTCTCCACCGTTATATCCCCTCGACGCGGAAATAAAGTATGGATTGACAATGACATCTGACATTAAGAGTGGATAAAATGGTTTTCTCCCCTTGCCGTGCTACCCGGGCTGATCGGTAAGTTGACATTTCAGTGGGCAGAGCACGTAGCACAGAATACTATGAAAGCCGTGCATTCACTCAGCAACATTGTTTCGGATATATAGTTTCTGAAACATCACGACGGGAAGCACTGAAACATACCGATAAACACGTAGTGTTTACAGAAAAAACATTATTTTCTCTGAAAAATAATTTTTGTTTCAGAAACACATAGATTTTGTTTTAAAACAGAGTTTACAAACAATTTTTGCTCAGTGAATACGTGACTTCACCGTTGAAGTCGAAATATTTTCAAGTGGACACCAAGTACCGGCAAGCGCAGAGTAGGACGTCTAAAAGACGACAAAACGGACAAAAATACTTTAATAAAACCGATAGATCACAGTGACGTGGAACAAAATCTATTAAAATATTTTTTTAAACTAAGCATAGCGTGAAAGTGCCATTATTAAAAGGAGGAAGCTATTATTCGCACTATTTAATTCTGGAACGAAACTCGCGAACACACGGTAAACAATAAAAATCCGTTCAGTCTGCGTTCCAATGAAATACTGTTAGGGAAAGGGGACAAACGGGAAAAACTCACTTTAACATCCTTCGAATTTTTTTCAAAATTTTTTTGAACGTTCTTACACCAATCTTCAATTAGGTTCGGTTTTAGCACTCTTGCTTCTTAAATTGCTTGATTTATTTTATTGCGAATAAATCTACATAGTTAAATGATCCATCCTTGGCTACAACATCGCTTTGCATCAGGTGAGTTGGTGGCCAAAATTAAATGTAAACCTATTTGTACAAAAAAGGTAGTCTGTGAAGTCGGTTTGTGGACGACAATTTTACGTGATGACGTCATAAGAAAACGTTGTTCAATCAACAACTGAAACAAGCCCAACATTTAGGCGGATCGTGCCTCTCTATCGCATGTTCCGCGCTCACTCTCAGCTCAGACGGAATGTGACAGTTTTTCGTGCGTGCAGTCGGCGTTCATCGTTTTTACAAGATATCATATCACTTATTCTTGTCATATCAAAATTAGGAATACATGACTGTACCTTTTTCCTGAACGGTTGAAAACAACATGCATCCACTTGCGTACTGCAGGCTTGATAAATCTGTCATTATACAATATGTAACCTGATAGATTAATACCTTGAACAGGAAGCATCCACCATTTATTATTTTGATGTATTCGGAAGCTTCAAAGCTTTAGTTTCACGATTTCAAGTGAGACACGGTCCGCGCCAGGATTTGTTTTAAACTTTCGCAATTTCGCAACGTTTTGTCTGTTTACTTCTGGTTTGTTGTACCAAACTGATTTATGCGAACGAAATACGATGGCGCGAGATTGCATTTCCAGTTGCTTCTTTTTTGGGGTTCCGTATAGAGTAAACTTTTGTTATGCTCGGATAAGTTTTGATAGTTATTCAACCACCTACAGCTAGTATTTGGAAACAATTTGTTGTTTTAGTTTCAATTGGTTACGAAGCAAATGCATGCATTGTCTAACTGCAAATAAATAATTATTTTTCGCCAAAAATAGCATGACCGATTTCACCCGTGTACAGAATACGCGAATATTTCGCAGGGATAGATGTTACATTTTTCACATTATTGTTGATTTTTTAAAAATGTCTCAGCCGATTTCAATTAAATTTTAGTGGGACCAATTTAAAAGTATACTCTTTCCAATCAAAAAAGAATTAAGAGCAAGAGAGAGAAAGGGGTTAAGAGCTTTGCGTATTTTTGCTGACAAGGGTTGAGGGGGGAATTGTAATACATCTGCTTACGTAATACTTGAACCGCCCCATATACTCATTTACATGTAAGTACTGAATAAATGCTAACGTTTTTTAACCCTAACCTCGTAAGACCGAAGGCGGAACGAGACGAGTTCTCAATAACCACCCAATGTGCGTCAGAAGAACGAATATTGTTATAGTCAGTAACGCCGAGCAGTTGAAGTACTTAAAGATTTTCTATGTTTGGTATTTTCTTTTGTACTAATATTTACAGGGGCCTGACTATAGACATTCGCTGGTTTTACCATGCTAAGATGAAAAGTAACAAAGGCTCTCCTTGGTTAGAACGTATAATTTGCTACAAAAACATCTCGGTGCCTGTACCTTATGCTTTTTCAAATAAAAGTAGTTGTCCACAGTGAAATTGTAAAACATGGCTTCTTAAAATGTCCAACTCTAGCTGAATTTGATATTGTACACAGAGACTGGGTCGGAGCCGTACCGCCAAGACTGGCCGGAGGAGGCGAAAGAGGCGGAATGAATGCAGGAAATGGGCCGGAGCGACGCGAGCGTTGTTGACGATGGAATTATGAAAAAGAAATGGCCGTAAGATTTTTCTGTTTTGTTTATACTAAAAAATCAGGTGCACTCTAGCTTAATTTATCAGAATTGTGAGCAGGTAAGAGCAATGTTGTTGTAATTATATTTTGTGAAGTGGAGCGTGGAAGGGGATAGCAAGATGGATTGATAAAATAATTTTACGGGTGAAACTTGAATTTCTGAACATTTAACTGAACTAGCGTAAATTTTAATCATTGAGCAATAATAAAAATGTATAATATGTCACAACAAGGTTTATATTTCCTAAACTGAGACAGAGCGTAAACACCTGAATAAATTGAACATTTTAAATAGTGGGCAATTCCCTACTCTAGGTTCTCGTTGTACTCATTATGAATGGTACGATAAATTCAATGGTTAATCGCAAAAAAACTGCTACAGAAAAAAATATAGGTAGGTACGTCACCGACGAAATGTGCTGCACTAGATTTTTTACGATGTCAGTTAGTCCAAAAGTAAAAGTACATTGTACATTGGATATAAAGTCAGCCAGTAGACCTTTCTCATTTGCCATTCCATTCGGAATGTAAATAACTTCTTTGCATGTATTGTTGGTGTCACTTTCAGGAATAACAAACTAGACCGCCCAGAATAAGTTAGCATCCGGCACATTCAACAAATAGGTCCGACATTGTAAAAGCTAAGTGAGAATTTTTTTCCAGTATTAAACTCAAGTATGCGCGATCGTTTCGAAATACGGAGATCCGACGGACCAAACTGGAGATATTGGATTCCGTATAATTGAATTCGAGCTGTTATCTTAAGATAGTGTTTTTTTATCAAATTGTAGAGAGTACACCGTGCGATGTACGTGATGTCACCTGCTGCCCCTAAAGGGAGAGCAGCACTGGTTGTCTACAGCCGGGACCGTGCTGTGCTGAGGTGGGACCGGCTCTTGACAATAATAATACATAAGGTAAATAAATTCTTACACCAATTTATACTTTTTTTTTGAAGTGAAAATTTCTTTGAAAGCGGTGTTATGCATTTTTTGGGATGTGATATTGTATTTTACCACATAAATGAAAGTACCGTATATGTTCAAGTTTTCACTTCTGGCAGTACTGCCGGAGTGCAACTCGTTGTTTTATTTTTCCTGTGTTTGGTTTTCGTCAAATCTATGAATATCTACTGTCTGAGTGAATTTATGGCTGATTGTGTTGAAAAGATCTCGTCTGGCGACACAAGTACCGGTAGGGTATGAAGTTTACTTACCTACAAGACCAAAAAGTTCGTGATCAAGCGCTGAATCATTTGTTGTAAAAAAAGGCGGACAGATAACCGTTTATAACTCAAGAACGCGCTGAATATAATCTGTTTTTAACCTGCTTTTATAGAAGTATCTAATAGAGACCTATGTTTAGCTGTGAATTTCATATGACTAAAAAGAAGAATAACAAATCTGGACGAGACAAGTGAAAAGTGACGAGTGAGGAAGCTGACTACGCTGTCAACGATGACGAAGAAATATTTAGTCGATTCTCAGGTCGAAATAAACGCTAAGTGAAAAATTTCTCCGGCATTAAACACGTGTAAGTATTTACTCAATTCTCGCATGCGATCAAGTGGAAAGATTGATGGCCCTCGCAGGAATTCGAACGTAAACTTGAGCCTAATAAATTCGTTTAAAAACGCCTCGGGGACGGTTCGATGGTTAAACGCGAAGCGTTTTGCAGACGTGCTTTTAATAGCCAATTTACATAGTCTGTATAGATGTAACAGATAATATTGGTAGGCTTACATTTAAAGGCTAAGTTAATGACTTATATTTCAAGATTACCTAATTAGTAAATAGTAGAATACGTATTTTAATGACCGACGAAGCGGAGGAGGTACATAGTGGTACTAGCCAAGTATACCTCTACATAAGTGAGTAGAACCATCATTGGAACTAATCAGTGGTACTACTGACAGAAAACCCTCATCGACGCGTATTTTTTTTTCATGTGTCACCACGCAAAGCTTTTTACGTTGTAGACCGATTTCGATAACTTTTTTTATTAGAAAGAGTATACTTCGAAATTAGGGTAGGCCTACGTCCTGCAGTGGACTAGTAAAAAAGGTTGGTACAGTACTTCGAAATTGGTCCCATTTAAATTTTATCAAATCGGCTGAGTCATTTTTGATAAATCAAGAATAATGTGAAAAATGCTACAGCGATCCTTAAGAAATATTCGCGAATTCTGTACACGGTTGAAGTCAGTCATGCCATTTTTTACGAAAATTATTATCGTAGTGATGTCATCGGTAGCTGAGGCGTAGAATACTCGTAGCACTCGCTTTATCAATGAGTTACTGTATAGAAATTTCACGTCACTGGCTTTCTGGTAAAAAAATGTGAGATATTTTGCTGAGGTATGTCCAGATTTGAAATTCGATAAAATCTACCAAATAACCGGTCTAACTAAGCCAGAAGTATAGAGGACCTAGTCCTATCGCCTTTCATTATATTTTTTTTGCAAAAAATGGTATGACCGACTTCAACCGTGTACAGAATTCGCAAATATTTCGCACGGATCGACGTAGCATTTTTCACATTATTTTTGATTTATCAAAAATGGATCAGCCGATTTTGATAAAATTTTAATGGGACCTATTGCAATGTATAATTCCTGGTTACGTATAATTGTTAATTTTTACGTATAATCTTTCCAATAAAAAAATTTGTCGAAATCGGACTACTATGTAAAAAGTTATGCGCATATTTTATTTTTTATGTATGTAATGTTTACACATTACAAACATAAAAAATAAAACATGCGTCGAATTGAGTACCTCTTCCATTTCGTCGGTCAAAAATAAGCCTATATTTATCAACTAGCTGTCTGCCCCGGCTTTTCCCGGATACGATTTGCTAAAGAAGACAGATTTTCTAAGTATTGTGCCTATTTACCTACCACGTAATGTAGGTATGGGGTTTTAGTAACTATCCCTATATTTTTTGAAAATATAATAAAGCCTATGTCATCCAGGGACAGTGTAGCTTTCCAATAGTAAAAGAATTTTTCAAATCGGTTCAGTAGTTTCGGAGCCTATTCAATGCAAACAAACAATCAAATCTTTTCTCCTTATAATATTGGTATGGATGTCAAACTCTGATTTGACAGTTTGAGACGTTTCACATCTGCGCAAGACAGAGATCCTGTACAGTTAAATAAGTTAAAACAAAAACCTGTACAAACGGACGTAAAGTAAACGACATCGCTTAATCCACTCCTTTTTGCTGGTTTGCAATTTTTTAGGTCGACTTAAATCAAGGAAGTTCATTTTCATAATTAGGCAAGCTTAAAAACGAGAACGCCGCTTTTGGCTGTAATAAAGTAGAATTAACTAGAAAAAGCATTTTGCCCTTTGGCAGCATTTCAATTTTATTTTAATATCTACCTTATTTTACAACCTACTTTTGTGTTCTAATTTATTTTGTCTGGAAATCTTCAGGCGATTTTTAGACTTATGACGGGATCAACCAAGAATCCCTGAGAAGCGAAAATGTGATGATTTTTTCAATTTCACAAAGTTTTCGTTTGAAAACTACATCATATAGGCAAGTGAGAGGTAAGACTTCAATCTACAAGGTTGATATGACCTAATTAAGGCCTGACCTAATTAAGGTACCTAGGTAGTGAATGAAGGCACTCTCAATAGGTCTCATTAGAAATCTACAGAAACAAAAATTCCGCGGTTTTTTTTTACTTAACTTATCATAAGACACGAAACAAAAGAGAGCAGTAAAATTTCTAGCCAAAACATTTTTAAGGTTCAGACTTTCAGAAACAAAGATGCTATAATTCAAGTAACAATAATCTCATCAAAAACATAAATGTGAAATGGGAGCCAAAGTGTCGCCACCAAAAGAATTGAGATCTAACACGGGGGCCAAGTGTTCTGTAGAAAATCCTAAAATTTCAGTACAAGATCATACCTACAACATTCTAAAGGGATTTACTTATGTAATTCAGGTCGTGATTTGACTTGGCTAGTTTAAAAATATAAGTACAGTGCAAATTTGTCTGTACGTGTAAACTAGCCAAATCAAATCTTGAGCTTGAATTACAAAAGTAAATTTCTTTTAAATGTTGTAGGTATATTCTTGTAGCTTAAACTTTAGGATTTTCTACAGAACACTTGGCCCCCGTGTTAGATCTCAATTCTTTTGGTGGCGACACTTTGGCTCCCATTTCACATTTATGTTTTTGATGAGATATCATAACTTTTTGTTCAGAAATAATTATTAGTTACATCATGATTATCATAGTACACTTATCTCTGATAAAGTTTTCTAGTATTTTATTATATTACTATCACAAACGGCATGGTTCATCTATCGAAAATCTCAGTGTCTCGCGACGCTACCGCCATTTGTTGTAGTATTCGTTAGGTACATTTTACAATTACTTTGTTAATAGTACTAATTATCAATAATTTTCAGTTTTTAGATTTTTTCCTTTATTTATGCCCGATAGTCTGCCTTGGTGCCAAATATCAAGATTCTAGGTCATCTAGAAGTGGGTTAGGTTTTTGATCTATAAGTCAGTGAGTGAGTCAGTGAGTGAATCAGTCAATGAAACACGAGTTTTTAAACGTTAATATATCAATAACTGACTCAGCAAAATTTATGAAATTTTGGATTCTTGATAAGCTAAAAAACTATAGTAAATGTGCCAAATTTCATGTATGTAGGCTAAATAGTTTTTGAGTTGTGAGGGGGTCAAAAGTAGCTCCAAATGGTTCGTGTAATATTACACACGGCCGCTGCGTCGCCAGTTTTCTTTGAACACTTTGGCTGGACACGCTGCCGCGTGTCTAGATAAAAGAATGCTAACTTCGACACTTTTTTTGAGCAAAATATTTTGGGCCACCGATGTTTTATAGTTGAAAGCGTTCTAGCAGACAAAAGATCAAACCATCTTTGTTCCCGAGTTCCTAATTACTGTTTTGAAAGGAAAATCTCGTTTAGCCTCCGTCCGCTATAATGATTATGTACTTCGTAACATTGTGTGGCCGAAACAAAGGATTTATCGAAGAATAAAAATAAACAGAAAATGATGGCAGGGGATGAAATAAAATCGGCCAAGTAAGTAAGTAAGTTCGTATAGGCCGGGTGGCTAGCCCTGGTGTCAGCGTTTTTAGGCCGCCTGAAGGCCTCTGACATGGCTATACGGTTAAAACAACTGGGGCCTACAATTTAACGTGTCATCCGAGCCACGGTAGCGCTCAGTTGGAAAATGCCACCCGCGGTCACCCATCCAAGTACTGACCGTGCGGAACGTTGCTTAATTTCGGTGATCGCTGACAATCACCTAGTCAAACTACTCGTACGCTACGAGCGCTACATCGGCCAAGTGATAGTCGGTCTCGCGCACGAAGGGTTCCTTATCGTATTGTTAGCCTCATATCTCTTGCCGTCATCAATAGCGAGCAAAAAAACTCCAAAAAAATCACGTTTGTTGTTTGAAAGCCCGTCTAAACATTATTCTGTTTTTATTTGTTGTTATAGCGGCAACAGAAATGCATCATTTGGAAATCAGCTGTCTAGCTATAACGGTTTATGAGATACAGCCTGGTGACAGACAGACAGACGGACAGACAGTCATCGGAGTCTTAGTAATAGGGTCCCGTTTTTACCATTTAGGTACGGAACCCTAAAAATTCACGGTTATTTGAAGCTTACTCTCGGCTGACAGACTCAGGTCTCATATTAATGGCCCTTAAAACACTGCCTGTAGGAGGGTTATCGAATGTCGCGAAAATTTTATTATTCTGGAAAATATCACACTTTTTCTTTAATCTAAGTACCTATCAGAAAGTTACTTGGTTTTACCGCTGAAAATCTGCTAGTAAATTTTGCCCGGACAACGTTGTCTTGCTCCGTGGGTACACTAAATGCAGTATAATTACCCAATTTAACAAGTTTTTTTTTTGTGGTAAACAGGGTTATTCTTTATCAATTAGCATCCTTTTAAGGACTTATTCTGTACATCAGAACTAACAACTTTTGTTCTGCGACTTTTATCAAAACTAAGAAAAACCAGCTGTTCCATACATTTTGTCGCGGGTGAACGATATTTTTCTATGGAACAACAATTTTTTTGAGTTTAGACAAAAGTTGCAGAAAAAAAGTTGTTAGTTTTGATGTACAAAATACGCCCCTAAAAGGATGCTAATTGAACAGGAATAACCCTGTATAAACAACGATTGCGTAAAATTTGCTAGTACTAGTTGAATAATTTTACTGTAACTTGCCTAAATATTTTTTGGCATTTAATAATGAAAACGATTTTCTCTCTCAAATTATCGTAACTTGCCGCTGGGCTGTAATTGTACGTCAAAAATATCATCTTCTCTTATGAATAAATAATGGTTGTAGGCGGCTTACTTTCATTATTATTGTTGTCTAGTGACTTTGAATTCATCTGTGTATATCGACAATCTGTGCTAGATTTGCGGGTGCGTATATTAATTTGAATATTGTAAGATCTGACATGGGATGGCTCCAGGCAGATGATTGAGAGGTCACAGCGGCTGCGCTAGACCGGTCGTCCATCAATGGCGTTTCCTACGCCAGAGGTGTGAGTGTAGGTAGTAGTATTTACTTTAAATAATAAATCTTTGGCTATTGACACTTCGATTTGAATATTCACGAAGCAATATTTTTGCATCTCGTCATTTCTGAGATGATCTTGAAATAAATCCGTATTTTCGACAGCCACTCACAGAAAGACACGAATTCAACAACAGTTAAAAAAATCTGCTGACGATTTAGTTTTCTCACTGTCAATTTAGGCAAGTTTACTATGTCTGAAAAGATAAAATATCAGACTTATTGCATACTTATTAGGTAGTAGGTACTGAAATTTGTATCAAACGTTAACATTATTACGCAAACAACTTTATACAAAATAAGAATTTACTTGCGGATTAGACTGCATAAATAAACTTCAGACCAAAAAATTAGACACAGCCGCGTAGCAGTTTATCTAAACGACCTTTGTACAGTAATCCTCTTGAACCGAAGCACAATTATGGTTCATCTTTAAATTTAATTCGTCGGCCACCGTTCAAAACGATTTGAATTGCTAAGCAGAGCCTGGGGCTTTCATAAATGGTACATTTTTTGTACAAAAACCCTTAGATATCGTTAGTACAAAAGAAATTGCTTTCGGAGTTGTGTGTGTTTATCTTTACTCGACTGTGAATGCTGTCGACGTGTTGGTTTTGACGGGTTTTTGATGAAAAATGTTGTCAAGTCAAGATGTTTCTAATAGTGGTCCTTCGTGCAAATATCTATAGAGTCACAATCGTGCAAAAAAAGTGTCCTAGCCAAAACTCTGCTCAAGCTACGTAGTGGGCAGGCTTTTTAGTTAGTCGTAAAGCGATTGCAAGCCAACGACAACGCCTTGCGATGCTCAGTGCTCGGTTACAAGCACTAATTAGGTGTCACAACGTCGAGATTCGAGAAAACGGGTCATAGTGAATTATTTAAAGTGAATATCTAAGTTGGTATGTATAATGGCGCTCGGACATTTTTTTTTCCTACTTTCACTTAAGGACTGTGGTTCTGTAGATGTTTGCTCGAAGTAGTGGTCACGTACGTTAGTATGGTCAGGGTGGCTTGTGGCTCTGGCATGACAGTTCCCATGGCTGAAAGGATTTTAACAACTGTTCTAACTTCTACAATTATATCAAGTGCCATCTGAGCTACAACAACGCTCAGAGAAGTTAGTATGAGTTTATACGTACAACTTAAACGGATAAAGTTAGTATGAGTTTATATGTACAACTTAAACGGAAATTACAACTGTTTCATCCGCTTTGTTTTCGTATGGCCCTGTGGTTAGCGACCCTGACATCAAAGAGGCGGATCTGAAGAGTCGTGAGTTCGATTCCCACCCTGAGCAAAAATTTTGTATTAAAAGTAAGTTCGTATAGGCCGGGTGGCTAGCCTTCGTGTCGAGAGTCGTGTCGTTTTAGGCCGCCTGAAGGCCTCTGACATGGGTAAACGGTTAAAACAACCGGAAACAACCAATTTTGTAATGAACATAGGTGTTTGCTCTGTGATCGGATGTTATTATCTACTCTGTACCGTACACACCGTATCGTGTGACCGTGTGTAAGATGTCTCCTAATATTTATTTATTAGTGTTGTAAAGCGCCCTTGGTAAATAAAGAAGAACTTACAAAAATGTATGAAGTCACACAAAAACCATAGTAAGATTTGGTTTACTATGCAAACGGAAAACAAAGCCAAGTTGTAAATGTAGAGATGGATCTATAATTTATTCACAATAACAAGCGAGTAACCCTCGCTCGTGTTTTTTGGATTAAATATAAAAAAACATTTATTTGATAAAGAAAATTATGGGTATACATATACATACACTGTGGCCAAATAAATTATGAAATTATCGATAAATCTGTGTAAAATATATCCTATTAATTTATTGCCGAGATAACAAAGATCGGTTCAACTGATTAGGTACTTGCAAAGAGATAACAGAAAGTGGGGCAGAAAAACAAAAGGAGTTTCTTTCGTATTCATAATACCCACTTTACATGATGTAGGCTGTATTTTTGCTCACATGCTTCTAAATATATTTATACGTTGAATAAATAATGAATAATTTTACGAGACTCGTGCCGTTGATTTGACAAATTGAATTGGAGCAAAAAAAATGCGGAGGTTTTGAAACAAGTATTACTTGCGTTAGGCTGGAATCTTTAGTATTGTTTTGTGTTTTAAACTGTGTTTGTTAATTTATTGGATGGTTAGTTTATTTGTTACTCTCTCAGAACAAATTAAAAAATCAAGACAGAATGTTGTGAACAAACAATTTAGGCCGGTAAAGCTACGCCTCGCCGTGTACAGACACAATTACACATACATACACGTACCTACAAGGAAACTACGCCTTGGATCGTCATTCGAATTGTGGCGGTGCAACACCGACGCACTCCCCACATTTAAAACCAGCCTCAATTTCACGATGTTCTGTCTTGATTTTTTATCTGGTCTGAGGTTACTCTTCGGATCGACTTGATATTAAAATTTTGGCATATATAACTCAAAGGTCGAAAAATGTCAGAGGCTACTTTTTATACAGGAAATAAATGACTGTAAATATGTTTTTTTAAGTACAAGCTTTTGAGATCTAGCAGCAAAGTACTAGCCGAGACAAGTAAAACGAGCCGAAACACGACAGGTCTATTTTATTTAGTACAGGAGTTTCTATGGACACCTTCCGACTCTATTATCAGATACACATATGCGGGCAAAATTTCAGCTCAATCGGAAACCGGAAAGTCGGTCAAATGTAACTTGCAAGATTCCTGCCGAACTGATATACATCCATTGCAAGTTAAATAAAAGCTTGTAAAAAATAAAGATCGTGTGGTACGACTATGTTCGTTATACCTATCTAAAACGCAAAAATTACCAGTGCTCCTTCCTCACATTTATCTGTCTATGTACTTATGTTTAGATCTAAGCAAGGAACATAAATTGGAAAATACAGTGTAACAGATCCAATAACATGTTGGGCAACTTAGTAACGTGGGAAATCGGGAATGTAATAACATCATCATGCCGTAAAGATACCGCGATTCAGCTTTGCAATAACGTCGTAAATAGCTACATATAACGTAATATAGTCAGTATTTTTTTGGAAAATATACCTACAGTTCAGCTATTTGCTTTTTCTGAGCTTTTTGTATGTATCAAATCGATCAAGGACGAGTCGAGATGTAGCTTCAGTTAAAGAGATGTGCCGCGGGGTTTTCTGTTCGGGGAACTACTAGTTAGTAATTTTGTACGATCATCCTGTTATAAAAGACTAGTAAATTCGCCGTCGTTCTAACTAATTTTGCCTATGACCTAACCCGCGTCACGGTAGTGATATCTAACAGTATTCCGTCTTCACACAAACGGTCGGAACGCGAATCATACTCGTACCTACGCGCCTCGGAGCGGGGTATATCTTGGTATGCTAGTCAGTCGCGGCGCGCCGTAGTGATGAATGAGCGTGTGGATTTGTTACTAGTACCTAAACGTTTGGTTTATGTTTTGAGGGTTCTTCGTTTTACTACGGAACCCTTAAAACATCAAGAAACCCAATATGTATTTTTATTGAATGTTTCCTTGTTCATTCACAACGTATTTAGTTTTTGTAATTAATATAATAATTTTATATCATAATAGGTAGATAGAAACTAGAAAGAAACTCAAGTAGGTAAAGAGTAAGTAGACGAAATTAAAATACTGAAGCCCTAGCACGTGATACGTTCTTCGTGGTCACGTGGCGCTGTAGGTATATATCTCATCAGAAACATAAATGTGAAATGGGAGCCAAAGTGTCGCCACCAAAAGAATTGAGATCTAACACGGGGGCCAAGTGTTCTGTATAAAATCCTAAAGTTTAAGCTACAAGATCATACCTACAACATTCTAAAGGGATTTACTTATGTAATTCAAGCTCGTGATTTGACTTGGCTAGTTTAAGAATAAGTACAGTGCAAATAAGCATTTGTCTGTACGTGTAAACTAGCCAAATCAAATCTTGAGCTTGAATTACATGTTTTCTTTTAAATGTTGTGGGTATATTCCTGTAGCTTAAACTTTAGGATTTTCTAGAGAACACTTGGCCCCCGTGTTAGATCTCAATTCTTTTGGTGGCGACACTTTGGCTCCCATCACACATTTATGTTTTTGATGAGATATCATAACTTTTTGTTCAGAAATAATTATTAGTTACATCATGATTATCATAGTACACTTATCTCTGAAAAAGTTATCTAGTATTTATTATATTACTATCATAAATGGCATGGTTCATCTATCGAAAATCTCAGTGCCTCGCGACGCTACCGCCATTTATTGGAGTATTGGTTAGGTAAATTTTACAATTACTTTGTTAATAGTACTAATTATCAATAGTTTTCAGTTTTTAGATTTTTTATTTATGCCCGATAGTCTACCTTGGTGTCAAATATCAAGATTCTAGGTCATCTGGAAGTGGGTTAGGTTTTTGATCTATAAGTCAGTGAGTGAATCAGTGAGTGAATCAGTCAATGAAACACGAGTTTTTAAACGTTAATATATCAATAACTGACTGAGCAAAATTTATGAAATTTTGGATTCTTGATAAGCTAAAAGAGTTTAGTAAATGTGCACATTTCATGAATGTAGGCTAAATAGTTTTTGAGTTGTGAGGGGGTCAAAAGTAGCTCCAAATGGTTCGTGTAATATTACACACGGCCGCTGCGTCGCCAGTTTTCTGTAGAACACTTTGGCTGGAGACGCTGCCGCGTGTCTAGATTTGAAGGACAGAGCCGAGTCACAATACTGTTATACAATTACCGTGTCCGCGTTGACAACGCTATTGTTGAACAATTTTGTAAGACCGAACCCAGGGTAAATTACTTCCGTAAGCTTTAGATCCTTTATGCTGTTGAAGACAATCACCGTACAAATGTACCAGAACACATAGTTACAGTTATAGAGTCTTAGGTCTGTAATAACATTAAGTTTAATGCTATGGAAGCTATTAGAATTCCCAAGCCGTACCCACATTGACGATCCCTTAATTAGAACAGATGTCTACATTATTTTACAGTAGGAATTAGAATATTTAGTTAAGTGTACGAAATTCAACACAATAAGTACTTATTGACATACCTTTTGTCTGTAACAGTTTTGGCGTGATAACGTCTTAAATATCGTTTAACGCCCGTTGCATGCACGAAAAAGTGTCACGTTCCGTCTGAGCTGAGCGTCCAAGCGAGAGCACAGAATAAGTGATAGAGAGGCACGATTGGCCGAAGCGTTCAGCTTGTTTCAGTTGTTGATCAACAATGTTTTATTATGATGCTTTCACGTAAAATCATCGCCCGTA
Organism: Hypomecis atomaria; assembly: GCA_964007245.1. Classification (NCBI taxonomy): domain Eukaryota; kingdom Metazoa; phylum Arthropoda; class Insecta; order Lepidoptera; family Geometridae; genus Hypomecis; species Hypomecis atomaria. The sequence continues at coordinate 17,394,741 of OZ023291.1, forward strand.
AACCGACTTAAACTGAAAGCTGAAATTTATACAGACGATGTATTTCTGTTGCCGCTATAACAACAAAGACTAAAAACAGAAAAAAATGTTTAAGGGGAATCCCCATACAATAAACGTTAATTTTTTGCTCGATGTTAATAACGACAACAGGAAAATGCTTGAAATATAGTTAAATTAAATAAATTGTAACATCATCATCTTCTTTATCGCCATCTGGTATACCATCCAAGCCACTGGAGCAGTTATGCCAGCGGCCCAGAGCCACGCTCCGTTATTTTAAAGAGGTGGGCTGGCTCGGGTAGACGCTGGAGGAGGAAATGCACAAAACACTGTTTTGTCCAAAAACGCTGTTTGTCCAAAAGTTGATACTTTTGACTTTGCCGTGATTGCAGTTGTGAATCACAAAATAGACTAATATTACGCGTTTAGGTTTTGGCCATAAATCTCTTCTCTTAATAAAACCGATTGGAAGTACTAACTCAATGAGGTCATTCGGCCACCTTGCGGGTGGACATCCTACGATGAGATTGACGGTACGTACCCTCTGAAACGTTTCGACCCCATAGTTCATCGATCTTCGGTGCTATGTGCCCTGCCCACTACCATTTCAACTTACCTATCCGCTGGGCTATGTCGGTAAGTAAGTTCGTATGGGCCAGTTGGTAGCAGTTGGTCAAAGTTTCCAAGCCACCTGAAGACCTCTAATATGGCTAAGCGGCTGAAACAACCGGGGCCTACAATTTAACGTGTCATCCGAACCACAGCAGTGCTCAGTTGCAAATGCCACCCGCGGTCACCCATCCGAAAACTAACCGTGCCGAACGTATACTATAAACGTATTGTGTTTTTGATACAATCCAGTCACGTCTAAATTAAGATTTTGAATCTATTTCCGTCTATTCCAACCAATATTATGACAAAATTATCGGCTGTGTGTTCCCACGATTCGTTAGTTATTCATGAGTTTGATTTCCTTTGCAAATATCTGTCGTGATTTCGAGCCTACAACGTTGTTCAAAGGTGCGGAAGTAGGCAATGAAAACTAATTGCTAGTCTTATTTCAGTGATATAAGGTTTGATTTTGATTGTGACACAAAAGAGTTTCTTAGTAGGCAAGACATACGGGATTCGAAGCTTGTAAGCAAGCCTGAATAAAGTTTGTGTGTGTAGTTCAGTCCTTCATTTTGCCGATATCAAAGTGATGGTTCAAACTAGTGGCAAAGAGGTTTGAACATTTTTGTATGGAATCTGGAATATCCACGCCTTATTTTATAAGTTTCTGCGCACAATGAAGTAGGTATATATGGGTAGGGGACACTTAAACAAATAATAGACGTTCAGTACTATGATACCATAAAGTGATTGAGTGATTGAAGTGATTTTCATCAATTTTAATTGGTTTGGATGTAATGTAAAGATCGCAAAGTTCTCGTATAGCGATCTTTATATCCAAATATCTCGAGACATTTTGAGGTATCATAGTTCGAAATATTTGTGTGTATAATAATAATATAAGAGAAGTAGGTAGGTATTTAAGAGTAAGTAAGCAAGTATGGGCGAGGATAAGTTAATTGGAGCTAACGATATTAAGCTCCTTATGCCATTTTGAGGCTCTTAAGCAAATGCGCTTGAGTGAGGCTCATATGGGACAGCCAACGTCAATGCAGGACGATGGCTTAGGGTGGCGGCGGAAGAGTAGCGTATATATATACCAACGGCGGCATCCACGGGCTTAGTTAGATAGCCTACTGCATGCTCACACGTCCCGAACAAGCGTCGTGAGTTAAAGTTATGTTCAACAAAAAAACATGAACAGAAAAACTTTACAATGTCCCCAAGTGCCCGGCGGCAGCAGAGGGGGATCCAATGACAGTAAGGAGGAACCTTATGAGGCCAGGGGCGAGAAGAATCTCCGGGCGAGGTCGATTATCTGTCAGACAACAAATAATAATTACGCAAGCCAAACGGACTCCGATTTTAGCACTTCGGTACCGGCTGAGGATGTTGTACAGGAGGCAAGCGCCGACTACCCTGTACCCACTAAAGCCACAACCCGCACGCGCAAAAGATGGACAACTGATATGAACACCTTTATTTTGCGCAAATATTTTGAATTAACTTTACTTGAAACTGATGTAAAATCGTATTTAGAAGAATTGCATAAACAGTTTTCCGAACAATACCCAGAAATGCAGGTCAGTCGACAACGAGTCGGTGACCAGAGAAGAGCTATCATAAACAAAAACCTACTACCAACTGAAAAAATTGAAGAGATCCGAAAAGAAGCTGAAACCACACTACAATCAAATAATAACGCACCTAGCTCACAAACAACTAATACACCAGCTGCAGGGCAAAGGATGAGGTGGTCAAACGCAATGAATGAAACTATTATGCGAGCATTTTATAAAGTCACTAACTTAAATACAAATAAAACTGCTTACCGACAACCAGTGCACCGCGCTTTTATCGAGGAATACCCGCATCTCTCTCATATCTCAGAACAAAGGATTGCAGATCAACGCCGCGTTATCGTGAACAATAAACTTATTACAGATGAAAGACTACAGCAAATACGTGACGAAGTTTCCGCAGAATTAGACAGCACACGAGACTCACAAATCAATAACTCAATAAACATATCAACCCTAAATACACAGAACAACCAACATAGTATACCAAATAGTCTAGTTGAAACTCTGTCAATAAACGACAAACTCCCGCAATCAGCACACACACAATTAGAAGAAACTACATGTGTAGAACTAAGAAACGAAACTCATACCGACACAACGCATATCATACCACAAGAACAGCTAAAACAAATTGAAGAAACATTTTTGGAAGCCATAAATACTTATAAAACTACTGAACCGATAGCAAGACCTTCTTTACCACGACAAAAATCATCTAGAAAATTTTCTACAATTGTTCACTTCATCAACGATAGCATCCTACCCAAATATATTACATCACAGTCAAATTTCAATGAGACACAAACAGCAATATACTGTGCCGCATATACTGCGGTCAAACACAACGGTGGTAAGATCAAAGATAGCACTACAGGTGAATCGCAAAGTAGAAACCGTAACGTGAGGGATCGCATACCAGCATGGCAAAAACGCCTAGAAAGACGTATAAAAGACCTTAGAGCAAATATAGCTAGACTCACTGAATTTATAAATGGCAATAGAAGTGAAAGATTGAAGAAAGTTATAGATAATATAAAAACACAATACAAAATACATTCCCAACACGAAGAAGAAAACAGTAGCTTACAACAATTCTTGGATACGCTAAAACAAAAACTTAGTGCTCTTGCAAGCCGTCTTCGACGATACAAACTCACGACTAAAAGAAAGGCTCAGAATTCGCAGTTTAATAATAATGAACGCTTGTTCTATAGGTCTCTTGGAGAGGAACAGAATAACACTCAAATCGCCGACACACCTGACCCTGCAGCCCTGAAACAGTTTTGGTCAAATATCTGGTCAGTCCCTGTAGATCATGTGGAATCAGAATGGGTAGAAAATGACAAACAACGACTTAAAGATCTGCCTAACATGGATTTCGAGGAAGTAAATTTAGACACTCTAAAATACGTAATAGGTAAACTACATAACTGGAAAGCCACAGGCTCAGACAATATCCATAATTTTTGGTACAAAAAGTTAACATATTTGCACCCAATAATACTTAACCATATTAACTCTTTTATCAAATCCCCGGAATCCATGCCAGAATACATAAGCCTTGGTACAACATACATGCTTCCGAAAGACAAAACTGACACTAAAAACCCTGCCAAATATAGACCTATAACATGTCTTCAAAATATATATAAAATAATCACATCATTTATAAACGAACTCATCTTCAAGCACACCAACACACACAACATCCTAGCAGAACAACAAAAAGGGTGTCGAAGACATAGTCAGGGTTGTAAAGAACAACTGACAATAGACGCAATAGCTTCCAAACAGGCACTGGTCAAAAAGCGTAATATATACACTATGTATATAGACTACAAAAAAGCTTTTGATTCAGTGCCGCATTCCTGGCTTTTATATATTCTGAAACATTACAAAGTTCACCCTAAAATAATACTATTTCTAAAAACCACCATGCATAACTGGAACACTGTACTCAAACTGAAACATGGAGACACTTTCTTGGAAACTGACCCTATACCAATCCGTAGAGGTATTTTCCAAGGAGACTCATTTAGCCCACTGTGGTTCTGTTTGTCTCTAAATCCCCTCACTAACCTTTTAAACAATAGCAATAAGGGATTTCAAGTAAAACACGGAAACACACACTATACGCTTTCACACTTAATGTACATGGACAACATCAAATTATACGGTAGTGACTTGGACGAAATAGAACACCTCGCAGACATCACCCAATCGTTTTCATCCAATATTCACATGGAATTTGGCATAGACAAATGTAAAATTTTATCAGTAAGACAAGGAAAAATAGAAGAAAACACATACCAGCTTAATGATGATGAGCAAATAGAACCATTAGACGTAGATAGTGGCTATAAATACCTCGGGTATCAACAAACAAGACAAATACACCATAAACAAACAAAGTTAAATTTAGAACACAAATTCAAAACGCGACTACATAAGATTCTCAACACACACCTTAACGCAAAAAATACAATCAAAGCCATTAATAGTTATGCTATACCCATATTAACTTACTCGTTCGGAATTATACACTGGTCCAAGTCAAATCTCATTAAACTACAGCGAATTATTAACACTCACATGACCCAATACCGTAAACACCACCCGCGTGCATGCTCTGAGAGACTTACACTCCCTAACGCAGAAGGGGGAAGAGGCCTATTAGACATTCAAAACTTGCACAATAAACAAATAACAACTCTCCGCAAATATTTCCACGAACAAGTTCAAAGGTCTCAACTTCATCGAGCAGCGGTTCATGCAGACATAAAATTCACACCTTTAAACCTAAGTGACTACAGCTCACAAAAGAATGAAAATATTACTACAGATCCACAAAAAACTAATTCATGGCTACAAAAATCTCTCCACGGAAGACATCGCCGGGACTTGCTAGACCCAAATGTCGACAAGATAGCGTCGAACGCGTGGCTCAAGTCAGGTGAACTTTTCCCAGAGACAGAGGGATTTATACTAGCCATACAAGATCAAATAATAGACACGCGCAACTATAGGAAACATATAATCCGGGACAACTCTTTGCCATCTGACTTATGTCGACACTGCCATAGTAGCTCTGAAACAATCCAACACATAACAGGAGCATGCAGATCCATAGCACAAACAGATTATAAACACCGACATGACCAAGTTGCTGCCATTATTCATCAGTACCTTGCCATCAAATACAAATTCATACAAGAAAAGGCACCCTACTACAAATACACTCCTGAAATAATACATGACTCAGATAGCTATAAACTTTATTGGGACAGAACTATAATAACGGACAAAACCATTCATTTCAATAGGCCAGATATCACCCTTCATGACAAACGAAACAAAATAGTTTATCTCATAGATATAGCCATTCCCAACACACACAATCTCACTTCTACTTACACCGATAAAATTACAAAGTACACAGATCTAGCAATAGAAATAAAAACACAGTGGAAAGTCAACACGGTCAGAACTGTTCCTATTATAGTATCCACTACAGGTGTCATTCCCTACACTCTATTTACCAGCCTAGAAACATTAAATATACACAAAAACACATACATACAAGTACAGAAGGCAGTAATCCTGAACACCTGCCGTATTGTTCGGAAATTTTTATCCCTTACCCAATAAACCCATCAGTTTTTCGCTTGGCCAAAAGCCCGTGAAAAATGTTGTATCCTCTATTTAAGAGAGAAAACAAATGAAACCGATAATAATAATAATAATGCTTTATTTCAGACACTAATTGATCCATATAACAACACATAAATGTACAAACAAATTAAAAACTTAATAAGACAATAAGTAGAATAAATTCTAGTCAAGCCTTAACTAGCCACATGTATCCATCGTCGGTACGTTTCGGTCTGCAACAGCCTGTCCGCTAGGCTTCTTATAATGACGTTTTTACACGTTTCAAGTCTGGACATAAACGCGGCTATTCTTTTACGCTGTATAGCGTTAAAAGAATCTACTCTCGCTTCCGTAAACATTCCCGAGGCGCTGCAATACCACTTCAGGCCCATCAGGTGCCTGAAGATGTTATTGTATGCCACTCGAATGGCGCTATGAGATTTCACGGTATATGACGTCCAAAGTTGACACGTGTAGAAACTCTGACAGAACGATTTAAAAAGCGTAATTTTCACATCAGGCGCCGCTCTGTAGAACTTCCTAGCAATCATATTGCCTACGACACATAAGGCTCGCCGCTGGCGCTCTATGTCGCTGTCGTCTTTTAGATTAGAGGTCACTATGTGGCCAAGGTACCTAAATCTATCCACTATTTTTATCGTCTGCTTATTTAAGTAAACGGCCGGTACGTTCTGGGGTCCCTTTCCCGACCTGAAGATTACCATTTCAGTTTTTTTTGAGATGTAGGTTAGTTCGTGCTTGTGCGCATAATCCTCACAGATTTTGATCAATTTTCGCTATCCTTTAATCGAGGGGCTAAGCAGCACCATGTCGTCAGCGTAGCTCAGGTTGTTGACATACCTACCATCCAACCTGAGCCCCACCGGGGTGCCGCTCAGCTCCACGATCAGATCATTCATAAACAAGTTAAACAGGTCGGGTGAGGTTACCCCCCCCCCCCCCCTGCCGCACACCGCAGGACAGCTGGTATCTATCGGACAGCTCAGAATCCCATCTAACATTGTTGGTCTGGTGGCCGTACCAGTACGTCAAAAGACCAACCTCTGAAGGAGCTCCAGCGTCATACAACTTCTCCCACATCAGCTCGTGATTCAAAGAGTCAAATGCACGACTTAAATCAAGAAAGCACGCATAAACTGTGGTGCCGTGTCGGTTGTAGTATTTGACAATTTCTTTTAATGAAAATACTGCCATGTCGGTTGAAAGATGCGGGCGAAATCCGAATTGTCCGTCATCAATACTGATCGAGCTGATGTGCGAGTAGATCACTCTTTCGAGAACCTTAGCCACAATAGTTGCCAAGGAAATGGGCCTATAGTTTGCCGCGCTCGAGATGTCACCTGTTCTGTTTTTCGCGATAGGTATAACTAATGTCTGAGTCAGTTCCTCGGGTAGACAACAATGCCTCAAGCAGAGATTAAAAAGCCGCGCTAAGACATGACAAATGTGCTGCCCAGCAAATAATAGATGTTCAATACTTAGGCTGTCGTGACCCGGAGACTTTCCACGCTTCATAGATTTCAGAATTGCCACAATTTGTTCTGGCGTTACTATCACGTGTTGAGGCTCCGAGCCCCGACATGCCTGGGGTCCGGTTGTGCTGCTCCGGACTTTAACCTCAAATTGATCACGAAATAAGTTCGCTATTTTTTTCTTATCACTTTCTCCCTCAACGGTAGTCGGTAGACTATTTCTGTGGTCAAGTTTCTTTGTCTCTTTCCAGAACTGCACAAAGTCACGATCGGTATGATGTCGAGCCAGCACATCCAATCTAATTTTGTCTTGATTTTTTAGAACGTACTTAAGCGCGGCCTTGTACTCTCTGCGCGAGGAGGTCATGTTCTCATAATGATAACCCGAGCGCGGCCTACCGTACAATACCCATAACGAAAACATTTCTCTTGACTTGAGATGCGCGCGCCTGACGTGAAAATTCCACCCTACGATTTTCTTATACTTTCTACTTATTTTAGTACTAAAACTATGCACCGCTGCAGACCGCAACGTCTTTACGATACAGCTGTAAAATTCATCAATACGTCTGTAATGAAGTTCGCTTTTACATAACATATTATCATTAAAACATTCCATATTATTAAATAAAGTGTCATATTTGGCTAATAAGCAAAACATTATCACAATATTCAGTATATGCTAACTGTTTCTCCATTTCTCTAGTACCCCACAGATACTTATTTACATTTACATTGTTTTTGTTTACATTACACGTATGTTTCGGCCTTACAAAATTAAAGTTACAGATAGTGACTAGAGGAAAGTGGTCCGATGCAGATACTTCATAGTCGATGCGCATGCTCGTCACCAGTCCGACCGCTGCCTCGGTAACGAGACAGTGGTCGAGCCAGCGACAAGCGCCGTTTGCCTCACTAACATATGTAAACGTATCGGATGACAGTTTTTCAAGGTCAATACAACGTAATGATTGTTCACTGCAGTAATTAATTAGCTCTCTACCAAATAGAGTTCCTGGATGTGAATTAAAGTCGCCAACAACAAGTACAGACTCTACATTGGCGTTCTCAATCACAGCGCTGATAAGAGCAAGGCAATGGGTGAATTCCGGAAGATTATCATCCGCATTAGTGGGCATATAGACAGAAAACACCAGTAAACTACGACTGTCCTGAACTAGCCGCACCGCCATTACACGATCACTATCACATTGCAACAACTCGGCACTAGTAAATACGTTAGAACGGTACATAACAGCTAATCCGCCATAAGGTCTTCCTTTGAGGACCCCTAATTCAGGATGAATCGAAGATTTAGAATAGCAACTGAAATCAGAGTCTAGTGCGTTGATGATGCCTAGGTCGTGAGGCATTAGCCAGTGTTCTTGTAAGCAAACCACATCAGCATTTTGACACATATCTTGTACGGCTGGAATGCAATTTTTAATTGAACGGCAATTAAACGAAACTACTCTTAAGTCGTTATTTTGTACATCCATAATTATTTGTTAATGGCAGCGTTATAGCTCACAAGGAAGCGCTGTTGTCTGTACCTCCGATCAGTATAAGTGTCCCCTATTCATAAATCCAACTTAAATCGTTTCAGTGCGCAAACGATGTCTATAGTCAAAAAATATTCGTTTAATGACTCATTAAACAAATTAAAATTTATGAAAATGAGCTTCAGATCTCCAAACTAAGCTTAGCTTGTATTTCCTTACTGAAAAAAGATTAAAAATTGATTAGAATAGTCGAAAAAAAACGGGATCTACCTATAACATGGAAAATAAAAATAATTGAAGCGGGGTGGTCAAATGGTAAAAAATGCCAGAATGAAAAGTAGATTTTGTGAAAAATATTAGATAGTCACAGACGAAAAGCAATCAAAGTAAGGTTCGTGAACTTGCCCGTCCGTTTGTCACGTTATAAAACCGCGCTTAGAAGTAACAAGATTTCCTTAGTGCGTGTTCTGTAGAGCCCTCCAGGCTACAGCCACTCTATCTTCAGGTCTACAGTCTTGAGTGTAGGACACGGGAAGCCTCCATTGTGTTGGATTTGTTTGTTTTAAGGACATGCTCGGAAAATGAAACGCCTTACTTTATAATTATAACATACCTGTAGTTTTCACTTTGCCGATAAGTAACAGCGATAAATACATTTCTAAGCACCTAATTTATTCTGAGAAATATTTGTACAAAGTGATATAACTCTAAATATGTCAATATTTACGAAAAATGTACTGAACAATTAAATGTGAAAATTACTAAAAGCGCTCTTTCGAGTATACCAAAAAACACGAAAACGTCTAGATCAATCACTTTTAGAGTTACAACTTGACATAATTTATCTATACGAGTGTCCCTGATCACATTGCACAAAATTATTTCCGAAACTATAGCAGATAGAAAGACGTGAGTTAGACCGAAAAAAACGCGATATTTTTCTCATCATTTCTCTGTTAAAATCACAAAAAGGGTACAACTCGACTCGAATCGCTCATCACAGGAGGCACAGAATTATTGTTTAACGTTTTTTTTTATATTTAATTTGCTACTTACCCAACGAGTCGCTCAGTTTTTAGTGTTTTAGGATTCAATAGTAAAACAAGGAACCCTATAATTTTGCTGTGTCCGTCCGTTTGTCAGTCTAAATCTTTATTGTTACCCTCAGAAAAATCTGTCTTAATAATGTAATTAAATAAGAGAGTCGACGTCATGTCAGATTCATCAGTCTATGAGCCGCTGCGTGTTGCTGAAGAAAGAGAACGATGGAGAATCATCGTGAAAAAAAAACTTTTGGGAAAGGTCACGCTCACGACCAAGGCTTAAAAACCCGGTTAATTTATGAACCGGTTAGGCCTAAAGTACATGATAACTTTATCTTTCAGTTTCTTTCTAATTGAGGTTAATTTTAAGGGTTTTTTGTTCAATAAAGTTCGCATATCGGTTAAGCAGAATAAACCGGTTTAGAACAGTTCTCGCGCACCCCGTCTTCACGCCTTCAATGGACCACGTGACGCGAGGGCAAGGACCAAGCTAGCGCGTGTCTGTTACCCGCCCTCTGTACCCTGCATTATGTACCTACGACCCGCGCGACGCGAGCATCTCGCGGAATAAACCGGTTAATAAAGGCTTTCAAAACATCCTTTTTATGTATACGGTATTTACGGCTACGAATAAAAAAAACAGAGATAACGGTTTTTACCGTTTTATTTCTGGTTGATTTTAAACTGGTTTCAAGCCTTGGTCACGACCCTCAGCTGATATGAGAAAAACGCTGCGAAGAGGCATAAAGCGAACTTTAAAGCAGAGCTCTAGCTTCAAGTGTTCATATAACTTCAAAACTGTCTCAGACTTATTTTGATTTCTAGGGAAATTAGGACATATTTTCAAAGATGTATTTACCTCCAACAGCTTGATGGTCCAAATTGTAGAAACTGCCTAAAGTTTTTTATATGACCCACAAATTAGCGTCGTAACTTGGACTTTTCTGAAAGAAAACTGTTGAAGCGGTTCACTAGATAGCTCTATTCTGGACAGCAAAATAATAAGCTCTATTTTGAAAGATGTTTGATAAATATATGTATACATGATTATTCAATTTTTATTGCGAATAAGTCCGCGCGTGATTACCAAGTCGCCTGATGATGATTTGTGGTCGAATATGAAGCACGTAGACCTAGAAGGTATAATATACGTATTCACTCATAAATTGGGTGTACTAGACCAAATGGGGCTAACTTTATAATAGTGGCCAATCCAGGGCAACAAAAATTTTTTCACGTTTGAAGACTATAAGAGAAAAACAAGGAATGTCAATACTTTATCGATTTTAGGGTGATAATGCCTTCAACATTACCATTGGCATGGCATTAGAATGGAATCGTCAAGAAAAAATGCCAAGTCGATGAATGGAATACAATTTGGACATTCCTTGTTTTTTCCTGTGGCCTTCATTTATTTTGTCGATTCCGAGCTTCAATCTTGTACGACACATCATTTTTTTTCTCAAATTTTAGGTTAGTTTAGTCACATAGTACTTATAAACGTTGTTCATTACGCAGAATGGTCGGAATCGCCCTCTTTCGCCTTAGTACATATTTTTTGGATAACCTTATCTTAACGGTAACCAATCGTTTGTTCTAGATATCTGGCTTGCTGACCAAATGTAATATACAAAGAACCAAACTCCTACATTCTTACAGACCGCTTAAATTTTAGTCATCCCTATATCACGACAACATAAAGGAGGTCACAAAGTTAGTCACCTGGGAAACCTAGGCCTAGACGACTCTGGACTTCTAGTTGCCACGAGATGGTTTAATAAAGTTCAAGGACTCGTAAATTTATTAGTGTTAACCGTAGATATAGAACTGTGTAGAAAAATATGGAGCTTAACGATGGGCGTTGCGAAAGATTCTTAAATAATGTAATAATAGCTGTATTCATAACTTTGATTTTCGTCACAAATCTTCCTGCAATCTAAATTTTATACATATGGCCTTGTTTACTCTACCTATTATACAAATCACAATTGTAATAATATCCACGTGAAGCAAGCGTCGACACTCAAACCTTGCACTGCTCTTAACTATATGAAAACCGGCGAGTGTTCCCATTTATAATGCTACTTGATTAAACAGTGGCAGTCGCCGAGGATACGCCATCGGCACTGATAGCGTGGATGACTTACATATAGGTAGGTATATCGTAAATTGGTGCCCTTGAGTCACCTAACTTTTTTGGATATTAGATATTGTAACCGAAAATTTACGGTGGCTCTGTAACTTGTCAGGATCTTTATCCTGACAGAACCATCGTTAATTTGACCACAAAAGGTGAGCGCTATTTTTTAATAGCGCTCACCTTTTGTACCAGGTCTTAGCATCCAAATCTAGCGTAGCCTATGCCAGATTTAGATGGTTATTTGAATTTGGGAATTAACAATTCCCAAATTCAGAAAGTCATAGACTTGGTATGTTTTTTATTTCATATTGATGCGGAAAGTAGTGACACTGGTGCAAGGAGTTACATCCTGCGACCGCAACCATGCTTGCCCACATTGGCGATCATGGGCAAACCCTCTAAGAAAACACAAACAATGTTTATAACAGTTTATAACATATTATATGAATAATAATCGTTCTTACTATCGCAACCCGTAGAATGTTGACACCACACATCTACAGAGTTATCTCTTCCATGGTTCTAGGCCTCGTAAATTGAACAGTGGCAACGAACCCGGGGGTGTAATGAAATAGGAAAATGATTTCTTTTATGATCGGCCGTAAAGACGATTGGTTCGGTGTGTTAAGGAGACTTTACTATCTCGAAGTTTTTACGTCCAGGCTTATATTTGTATCTAAATACAAGCATTTTACTCTGAAAATTAGATAATTACAAGTTTTTATTTAACTTGTAATTGTATTTAATATGTACCTATGTATTTAAGTTCAGGTGGGTTCTTGCAAGTTAAATTTGACCATCTTCCCGGTTTCCGATAGAGCTGAAATTTTGCACGTATATGTCCATATATCGCGTGGCAATGCAATGATATGATACCTATTTTGTTTAGTATAGGAACTCCTATACTAAACAAAATAGACCCGTCGTGTTTGACTGCTACATGATATCCACGACCTCAAAAGCTTGTATTTTTAAAGAGTAATAATTTTACAATAATTTATTTTCAGTATTAGCCGTCTTTGGCTACGAACTCAATATGCGGATGCGGTTGCGGTCCGGCTGCAACATCGACTTGGCATTTTTTCTGGCTACAACTACAAAGAATAAGTTGTCAAGAGCGTGTGCGAGACATGCGTATGATGGGTTCCGTAGAAGGTGAAGATGATTATGATGATCATAAAAACCAGTAATGTATGATGTCATTAGATGGTCAACTACTAGAAAAACATAATTGGGTAAAAAATATGTTTCTTATTTGTTATTTATGCACATGAATTGAACTATAGCTCTCATCTATAAAATTTTGCAAAAAGTGGTGATACCAATTTCATATTGATTTTTGAATGCTAAAATCCGGCGAAACCCGGGTCGTATTGGCTTTCACCCCCTCACATGAAAAATTACGCTGATACTATGGCGCCTTAGTGCTTCCACTGGCCATCGCTCCAAATAGATGACATTGACATCCAAACGGCTGTGGTCAATGTTACCAATTTAGAGTTCTCGGGAATTTTCTGCTTAACATCAGGCAGTATGTGGTCAAACGCAAACCTATTCAGAATAAAAAAAAACCCGTTGGGAATCTCGGCGGCAAATATTACTTAGAATTTAATAACAATTTTGATTTTAGATCGTATTATTGTAGAATTTAAAAATTAAATTGTCAAATTAATGTATTTAAAGTCAGTTTTATTGAGCAATTTTAACAGAATAAACAAAATGCATTCAACAAAATAAATATCCGCAATTGGTTACCAATTTCCATCATAATTAAGCTGGTTTATTTGTCTTCACTGTATGCAATCACCTCAAAATAAATAAAGTGTATTACTGTCTTGTACTGTAAAATGTAATAAAGAGATAAAATAAATCAGTAGGTACCTATGTAGCAAGTAGCAAAGAAGATATAATAATACTACGTCTACGCGGTAGTATTTTTGTCTATTTCATTGTAGTTTTTAAATGATTTTACAATAATATTGGATTTAAATAATTAGAACAAAGGCTACAAAACTAGCCAACAAAAACTTTCAACATCACCAAAATATACTTGTAATATCAGCTTTTCGCAAGTATTTTAATGAATGATTTTCTTCCAAATATTTTAAGAGAAAATCTGCATTATAATGTTAATAGAAGATTTTCGTAGGTACCTATGTGAAACCATCATTTCGTGAACCATCATCTATACTTCTATACTATTATAATAAAGAGGTAAAGTTTGTGAGGTTGTAGGGGGTAATCTCTGGATCTGCTGAACCGATTTTGAAAATTCTTTACCAATAGAAAGCCACATTTTTGTGAGTGTCATAGACTACAAAGTAAACGCGGGAAAAGCCGCGGGCAAAAGCTAGTGGTAGATATGACATAATCACTATCCGAGGGTAGACCCAAATACATTCGGCACTAAACTATTAAAATGCCGGTACAATACCTTAAGTACCGGTTTTCACGAGTTCCTAACATGCTTTCATATAACAATACTCGTAGCATCTATCATACAAATCGATGCACAATAGTCATGTAATGGCATTAGGTTTGAAATGGCTGGACAGGCTGAATGGCTCCGTGTATACTCAAGCGGATGCAGGCTTCGCTTGTTCTATTCTTTGCTGGGTAAGGCAGGCCCTCATTATGTTGGAAACCCTTGGTTAGTTAGTCGACTGCCCTAGAAAGAGGTTTTGCCTTTTGTGCAGTCTAAAACATGCAAAAAGTCTTTTATATATATTTAGCATAGGCGATTGATTTAATTTTAAACTGTATCTCTTGTGTACCTAGATATAAAAAGTAGATTTATTAATGTAATTAAAATGAAGTACTTTATGAAGACAAGCCCAGTTCTAAAATTTTAAGGTACACAAATAGGGCCAAGTTTTGAGCAGTATATAGTGGCTACGTTTTTAGTAACTTTGATCCTCAGATATCTGACTATAACACATTGATAACACTGTTGTCAGTTAAGGCAATTCTCAACACCAAAAAAAATATGGAAAATCTCGCCCTGTGGCTCAGATCATGTAAAAAAATCAAGACAGAATGTGGTGAACAAAACAAGTGAGGCTGAGAAAACTAAGGCTCGCCGTGTACAATTCCACAAACATACACGTACAAGGAAACTACGCCTTGGCTTGTCAGTCGAACTATGGTGGCGCAACACTGACGCACTACAAGTTTAAAAAACCGGCCTCCTCTGTTCACGACGTTCTGTCTTGTTTTTTTTTTTTTATTTTGGTCTGTGCCCTGAGGTTGTCACTGTCAAATTTTTGTATTGACATTTGGCCAGAATTTAACGTTACCTGGAGAAAAATCCGGCAATCGACACCGAATTGAGATATTTTTCATGTCTCTTTCTAACGCATGCTATATTAAATCAATGCATCTTCTTTCAAAACTCTCAGATTTTCTCGATCGACCACATTATCCCTCTGGTATCGATGTGGTTTCAACAGATCAAACGTGCCTTGGTAACCCAGCAAACACAGATTTGTGGCCGTGACAAACTCTGTCACTGTTTGAACAGGATCGCGAACATGGCGCTTGAATCATGATTAATGAAGCTGTCCACGTGGCCAGAATATAATATATGTAGTTGAATAGTAGGCACATTTTCTCAGTCAAAGTTTTTTTTTGTGACACAAATTTAACAACCGACATGAAAGAATTGAGTTCAAGCCCTTCTAGTTGACGCCAAACCAAACTACTTGAAACGTAGTAAATAAAATACTGAACAAATTCACGGAATCTTTACATCATTATCCTTACTTCCTTACTAATATTATAAATCCGAAAAGTTTGTTGGTTTGTTACTCTTACACGCACCAACGGAGCAACGGATTGACTTGATTTTTGGCATGGACATAGTTTAAAAGGCGGAAGGAGCTTTAGGATACTTTTTATCCCGAAAAATTGCATAGTTCCTGTAGGACAGGACAAAAACCATCGAAAGCGAAACTGTCGCCACTATCACAAAGACGTTAAGTGATTAATTCCTCTATGACGCTAATATGGACTAACGAAACGTCACAGCCAAACGTAATTAGATGACAGGTGACATTGTCTGCAGACTTTTATAAATCACAAGTAGCATGGCAAGGGGATAAATTGTTTTTCCACCATTATATCCCCTTGAAGAGGAAATAAAGTATTGAAAATGACAACTGACATTAAAATTGGATAAAATGTTTTTTTCCCCCTGCATGCTACATGATACTATGACGTTTAATACCAGGCCGTCATTTTGTCTGACATTAAAAATATTTTTAAATCTTCTATCATTAGAGGTTTAACATGTTTCTTTATTCTACCTTTATGGTAAAGAATCATCATACTTTAATATTATCAATCCGAAGAGTTTGTTGGTTTGTTCCTCTTTGACGCAGCAACGGAGCAAAAGATTGACCTGATTTTTGGTATGGGATACCTATGGTTTAAAAGACAGAAAGTGATAATAGGATACTTTTTTATCTCAAGAAAATTCTTGATTCCCATGGGATAGGACAATAACTGTTTCTCAGCAATGGAGCAACGGATTGACTTGATTTTTGGGGTGGGCATAGTTTGGAAGACGGAAAGTGACATAGGATACTTTCCATCCCGAAAAAATTGGGGTTCCCGTAGGACTTAACAATAAATTTTTCTCAGCAACGGAGCAACTTGCCTTGGCTTATTGCATGAATATAGTTTGAAAGAAGAAAAGTGACATAGGCCACTTTTTATCGCAAAAACTTTAACAGTTCCCGTAGGATAGGATAAAAACTAAGTGAACGGGCCGCGGTAGCAGCCGTCTAAGCGCCAGAAATAGCCTGTCATGGCAAGTTTAGGACGTTCCTACATTTTTCGCACTCCTTCGCGGCACTCAACAGCGCTAGCCCAGACTCGGGCTCCACAACGGAGCTTGCGCTCTCGCCATAATGACGGAGTGTTTCGGAGCACAAGACACATCGTCATCCACCACTCGGGACTAACCAGTACTGAACGTCAGACAGCATTCCAACGCCCTGGTCCCAGTGCAGCGGGTCAGTCATAGTAGCCCAGCGCCTGGCTCTTCAACTGCAGAGGGCAGTGAGAACGGCCATCGCGATACCGACACCTCTCTTCCCCTGCAGCACCACTGCGTCTGCCAACACGTTGACGGCCTAGCGGAAGGTAGAGTAGGTGGCGGCACCCACACCACCAGTTCCATATATCCCACCGCAGCCTCTAATCCTCGGCTGTCATATCAGAGTCCAGGAAGCAGCCTTGCTTTATGAAACTAAAAAAGGTTATTCCCAGCAAGTAACTGGAGATAGAGAGACAGAAAAGAAGCCACACCCAGCGCAGCAGGAGGAGCTGGAGTTCATATGCCTGGCAGACGGAGCAGCACTAGAGCAAAATCTTAACGGAGAAATTAACATATTTACAGACGGCAGCAAAATTAAACGGAAAGTTGGGGCGGCATTATCCATTTGGGATGATGCCGCTGAGATCAGTACCCGCAAGGTGAAATTGGCCAATTGGTGCTCCGTGTACCAGGCCGAGTTATTGGCACTTCTTGAGGCTACCGAAAAAGCAAAAATCTTTTGTGACTCCAGGTCTGCACTGGAAACGGTAGTTGGCGTATCTTCCCTCCATCCCTTAGCAGTAAATTCAAAGCTAACATAAAGTTGCTACAGGCACAAAATAAAATAGTGAAACTTTATTGGATTAAAGCGCACGCGGGGATGGAGGGAAATGAGAGAGCGGACCAGCTAGCAAAGGAAGCAGCACTGCACTCGAAGTGCAGACCTATTTACGATAACTGCCCCGTTTCATTCGTCAAGCGAGAAATCCGAAAGGACTCTCTTGACGAGTGGAACCGGCGGTATCAGGATGGACACACAGCGGCGGTAACCAAAACATATTTTCCGGATCCAAGGGTGGCATACAAGATCGTAAGAGAAATAGCACCAGTGAGAATCATAACTCAAGTGCTGACGGGGCATGGTGAGATTTCCCAATACTTACATCGATTTAAGTTGAGGGAAAGCCCATCGTGCATCTGTGAACCCACAAAAGAGGAGACTCCACTGCACATAATCTTGGAATGCCCAGTTTATGGAAAGCAGAGATTTGATTTAAAACAAAAAATTGGAATTAATCTAACACGTAAAAACCTTAGAAACAATTTTATCGAATTTATGCACAAATATTTGTAAAAAAGCAATAATTAGGAACAAGTAGGTATAAACTTTGCTGTACCATTGTAATGTTTATTATAACTGCAAACAGCAAAAAACATTGAAATATAGGTATAGTTTTTATTCATTTGTAATTAAGACCCCTGATCATGTCAGGGATATTTCGCGATATAATAAAAAAAATATCCTCGGATGCAGCGTCGCAAGAGCGACACTGCAGCCCGCCTAAGTTGCGACACTCCTCATAAGGCATACAACCTACCGGCCATCCTCTCAGCTGCTTTAGTTAAAAGCGGCTGAACCTCGAGTGCCAGCCTCTAAGCTTCCTTGGGGGAAAAGACCCAAAGAAGAGGGAGACTTCGAGCGCCGCCTTTTCAGCTGCCTCAGACCTCCCCCACGACAAGGCGGGAATACACGTTTTTAGGGTTGTATATACACTCCAACCGTAACTTAACCAACAAAAGCATTCCTCTAAGGTATTTGATATTTGTCGATTAGGTTAGATTTCGCAGCCGACATAAACATAAGCCAAAATCAAAATATAACGCGGGCGAAGCCGCGGGTAAAAGCTAGTAGTTCAATAATAATACGGAACCCTCAAAAAGTCCTTGGGGACCTTTGCGGAACACATTAACCCTCCGAGCATTAACCCAAAATTACAACACGACATTGACATAGAAAAGTATCCATCATTTAAGTCAAACATTGTTATGACATCGTACGTCAAAAAACTAGATATTCAATGAAATAAAAACAGGAAAATATTACAAATTAAATCATAAATTACCAGTAAAAATGCCTCCTAAAACAGAACCCGGCACTCGTTCGACATTGATGCACACGTACTTTTTCTATTCAGCTTTGTTAGCATTAAAGTTACTATTTCTGAAGCCTCTAGCTGCTATAGTTACCTGTCCAGAAAAGGTGCAAAGAGCAAATATCAGTGAACTGAAGAACTTGACTCCATTCTGGTTGGTTGGAGCTTTGTATATGACAACATCACCCGATGCTACCACTGCGAAAGCGCTTCTACGTATTTATGTGGTAGCTAGATTCATAGCAGCTTATGGCTATATCTACAACTTGTCAAAGCCCATCAAAGAATGGGCTTTCTTCGTCTCCTTCGCTATTACTTGTTTTATGGGAGTCAGCGTTATGTGCATGTACCGTTCAGGGCTATAGAAGATAAACTTGTGCGTTTTATATTCACACAAATGGCAAGATTTATGGATGGTATTGCGGGAAATGATGTCGAGTTATTGCAGTTGGATTGGATACATTTGATCATTTCGAGCTGTTGTGACGTGAGTGTCGGTTTTTATTGCCGTTTGCGTATCGAATGTGTATTGATTTGTGTTGCAGGAAGTTATAATACAAGGTTTGTAAATGTCGTTCCTGTCTAGAGGTATAAATTATTGCACCAATACATTACCATTTTTATAAAAATTGCTAGAAATAGATATTAGTAACTTAACATTTTTATCAAAAAAATAAAATTACTGCTACAAAAGCTGCTAGATAAAGTATTAATTTCGCCATATTTTGACCTGATAAAGACTGCAAATATACGTTGGATGTAAGCCGTATTTATCTGATTTTATTGGGAATCTAATGCCAAGGTAAACGTCTAGTGTTACTGGCCAATACTAAGCAGTAAAAAATCAGTGAATGAAATCACTTGAAAGTTTGTTTCTTTACTGTTGTTAAAAAGATTGATATTGTAAATGTGCTACGGTATATTGTACTGCAGTCTGAAACTTTACACTGACGTGAAGTGCCTGAACGCGGGGCTGAATCTTATCATTATTTAATTACATTATTGATTAGTACTAGAGTTATTGAATGTTTAAGGTTATAATTAACCAGACACTTTAACTACAAACTGTTTACAGGACACAAAGAGTCCCACATTACCTGCTAAAAAGCTTTGACGTTGACATAATTGCAAAGAAGACATCAAATGTGAAACTGCATCTGGCATCCAAGGATTTAAGGTTTTAAATTCCCCGTGCTTACTAAATAAAGAAAGTATTCAAAAAAAATCTACAAACATGTCTAAAACGGGTCATTCATCGCTGATGGACAGCTACTATTTTTACGCCTCTTTACTGGCTGTAAAGTACGTTTGCTTAAAACCCATGGCCACATTAATGTGCTGCCCTGGAAGAGTGCTGCAAGCAAGTATTGAAGATCTGAAGTACTTGACTCCTTTTTGGGTTGTAGCTGCTTTGTATATAAACACGTCACCTGACGAATATACGGCAAAACTGTTACTTCGTACCTACGCGTTGGCTAGGTGCTTGGCAGCGTATGGCTACCTCTGTAAAGTTCCAGAAGGCGCTAATCAGGCGGCTTTTTTCTTCTCCATGGCTGTGACCTGCTATATGGCAGGTTATATTATATACTATTATCGCTCTATGATGTAAAGACAATAATATCAAAGCTTCAAACTACATGATAAATTCATAGGATTGATGTGAACGTGCACTTGTGCCTCAGACCAAATAAAAAAATCAAGACGGAATGTCGTGAACAGACAAGTGAGGCCAGTTTTTTATACATGTGGTGAGTGTCGATGTTGCGCCGCCATAGTTCGACTGACAAGCCAAGGCGTAGTTTCTTTGTACGTGTTTGTGTGTGTTATTGTGTCTGCACACGGCGAAGCGTAGTTATGCTGGCTTCACTTGTTTGTTCACAAAATTCTTGTCTGAGACCTGTGCATTTTTTATACAGCGGATGCTAAAATAGGCTTATGTTTCGTATGCTGTTTTGATCATTTGTATCAGTTTAGTTGGTTTAAACGTATATTATGTTGGTTACGCAGAGATATGCATTGTAACTAAAAACTACATAAAAACATGGCCTAAATACATAATGCACGTATTTCTGCTACACTCGAATTATCAATGTTACGTATCCTTTGAGATCCTGTAAAAAATTGTAAAATAATAGTTAACTAGTTTGGCACTAGACGAAAACAAGATTTATTCAAACGTTTTCTTGTCTTACGCTTAGATGTATTTGAGTTATTAAATCCAATATTACTTTTTTATTCTGGTTTTGGGTAGATAAGCTAATATTGTATCTATGCACATAAATGAGAAAATTTATTGCCATCATATTCAAGAGTATTGTGCTAAATTATTGCATCTTGAAATTATTTTATGTCCATGGATAGAGTGTCATATTTTTATAACCTACTCGAATAATATATGTTTGGATATAATGTTAGGTGCCGTGCCGTTACAAGTGCTCAAATATTTTGTCTTTTTAATTTGGTGTAATTTTTAAGATTATGGTTTAAATGACTGTGCTTTTTCATTTGTGTAGATACTTATTTATTGTATTAAAAATCAATGGTTTATTATTTGTTGTAAGTATCATTTGTTACTACTCACCTGTACGTCGTAAAGTAAATCATAATCAATTTATTACGCAAGCCACTTCTAACCGGTCTTAATCTATAGGGAGGTTTATATGTCTAGCAGTCGATATTTTACGGCTGATTATATTGTACATAGATACAAAGTTCATTAGTATTTTTCAATCTGAAAGCGTGAGCAGTTGGTACGGAAAATTGTATCTTAAATATGAATAAAGTAACATTGAACCCGAAAAATCGGTAAAAGAAAGTACAAGGACTTTCCAAAATCACAATAAATTACCTTAACTTTTTATGCATCGCTTGCCGACATGTTCAAAGCAAACTTTACGAAGCGCTTGGAAATAATCAGCTTATATTATATTGCAAATAAAGCACTTTATCATAAAGAAAAATAGGTACTCACTAGGCCGAAGTTTAGCAACAACTGCGAAAACTAACAGATTTTCTAGTTTATCATCGTGGGAATGAGCAGGTGGAACGTAAAGTAGGTGACTATTGAGATATCACTATCTCTACATATTATAAAACAAAGTCGCTTCCCTGTCTATTTGTCCCTACGAGTATGTATGCCTATACGCAACGAATTTCGATGCTTTTTCTTCAAAGATAGGGTAATTCAATGGGAAGGTTTATGTGCATAATACACATGTGCGAAGCTGGGGTGGGTCGCTAGTAACTACTAAAACACATAGCAGTCCGAGTACCTAATTCATAGTTATCCTCTAAAAGTGAGTACAGGTAAAAATAAAATTGTAAGGTGAGCTAAAGTAAACAAAAAATGAATCTTCAAAGTATCAAAGTCATCAGATCTAACTACAAAGTAATATGTACCACAATTGATAGAGGTCAGCCACTATAATAAAATCTGCAAAATAAATAGAACAGCAAATTTTTGCCAATGTCGATTTTGGCCCTATGGTAAAAATTGTTCAAATGTTCAGGTTTATGTACTACAGTCGCTGTTAGGAGGTTGCGCCTAAGTTACCAGTGACCCTGTACAATAGTTTACACTGTACAGATAAACATCCTTAATTGTGAGGGCGCCTCACTTCACAATATAAATACACTAAGCTGCTACCTACCTCTAAATACTATCCAATTTCAGTGATTTTTTCTTGTAATTAGCACTTTAATCGGATTAGTTTTACAATTATTTAAATGACCTTAAAGTTATAAGCCTCTAAAATGTCATATTTTACGCAACAACTTGGCTGAAAAGTATACCGAATAGATACGTAATCTAAAAACTTTTCTGGATAAAATAAGACGTACAAGCGTGCAATATTTTTTACTCAAGCGATTGACATGAAAAACATAACATTTTGTTACAATTTATTGGGTAAAAAGAGTTTTCCCCCGGTATGTAAACTTTATCAAAAATGTACCTAGCTATATGCCAAAAATGTTCTCGCAGTTCTACAGAAAACGCGAAGACTGGTCGATTTACGATCCTCTTAATGAAATACAACTTTCTATCTCTACAATTTTGCTGTAATGATATGATAAATAATTAAAAATTATTTATCTATTATCACACAAAACAGTTAAGTTTAAGATTATGTGAGCTATTTATCTACCAAACTAGGCCTGTAATGTTTTTAAAAATCTTTCCTCCTCAGTACATTAAGTATACGGATCTAGAAAAAAATTTGAGCCGCCTGGATTTATACAATCAAGCTAAAATATTTCAAATATTGAAACATATAATCGGATAAAATAAACTTTATCCTGATTTATAACTGGTTATTTCTCAGATTTCTATTTATTTTAAGTAGACTTTTTATCTGAAATTGAATTTTATTCGTTTAAATAATAAGAATTGAACGAATCTTTCGGTTTTGTTGGTTCTATCTTTAAATTAAATCGTGACTATCTGATGAAACGTTTACTTGATGACTAAGTATTACTAAAGATATTGAAATATCGTTAGGTGCTTGGGAACAAAAAAAAAACATTTTTATTTAGCTGTACATTTTTTAAATGTTTTAAAAAGATATCGCGTTTCAGTCAACAAAAATCTACGTACCTAATCAAATAATAACAAAACAATGGGTTGCACTCCGGGAGTTCCGGCAGAAGTAAAAATTTGTACATTAACGTTGTGCATTTTTGAATATTTTGGAATGGTTAGGGAATAATTTCATTATGGGAAGCCGTGGTGGTCTAGTGGTAGTGACACCCGCCTAACAATCGTGAGGTCGTGGGTTCAAATCCCGGTCCGGCAACCTGCATACGTCCTTAGAAGAAATTCGATGGCGTGTGTGAATCCACCAACCCGCACTGGGCCAGCGTGGTAGATATGGCCCTATCACCCTTCGTGGGTAAGCCTACGTCCTGCAGCGGACAATTTTTTATTTTTTTTTTTACCTGTCCCGGCGCATAGGCCGGGCCCGCGAGCTATCCCTACTTTTAAATATGCAGGGTTTATTATCTTTTATTAATTATTCTAAATAAAATTGTTTTAAAAAGATATTGCGTTTCAGTCAACAAAAATCTACGTACCTAATCAAATAATAACAAAACAATGGGTTGCACTCCGGGAGTTCCGGCAGAAGTAAAAATTTGTACATTAACGTTGTGCATTTTTGAATATTTTGGAATGGTTAGGGAATAATTTCATTATGGGAAGCAGTGGTGGTCTAGTGGTCTAGTGGTCTAGGTGGTCAAATTTCTAAAAAAAAATGCAGCGGACTATTAAAAGGTTGATACAGTACAGTATAGGGAATAATTCCGCACGAATTGCTTTACTTATCAGTATAAAACTTCTATCATAATTATATGTGATAAAATACAACATCACACATGCACACTCGCGCAAGCGCCTTGCGCCGCTTAAACTAAACAACAGAAGGAAGCATACATTTTCGCCGCGCGGTAGAAAGAGAAGAGGATACGCCGCGCCGGCAGTCCACTCTCCTTAAGTCTTACGAATTTCCGATCATTTACGTGTCCTGACGCGAGTTTAATATTTTTTACCCATCCCAAAGAGTGCACAACGCCGCTTAAGAAGTTTTCACTAAAAAAACAATTCAAAATAATCTTCAAAAATCAATTCGATTCGTTGCATGTATTACATTAAAACAACCTTACAATTAAAGTAATTAAGTTGAATTTACACCATCATAATGTATCATTTCTAAAAGTGAACTTAAGGAAAATCAATGATATTAGGTATCACTTGACAACAATTTCAGTTAATTAGGTGGACCTTCATAAAAAGTATCTAGCACATTTTTAGCTTTGAACAGAAATAATTTTCCCAGAATAAAACGTTAGATCGTCAAAGATACTCCTAATTGAATTCTTTGAGTTATCGTTCCGTGACATAATAGCTTTTTTTACGAAAGCCATTCGTATTTTCGATATGAAATAATATATCACAGTTCAGTGATCGCTCTAGCTGTGCACTAACTGTGAACTAATCTGTTCTAAAGGGCTTTTTGCTAGGGACCGAATAACATCAAAAGTGTTTCTCGGAAGCGGGTATTAAAAGAGAAAAAGGGTAGGCAGTTTTGATTTAGTGTTTTTTGAGAAGCAGTTTGGAATTTCGCAGAGCAGAAAGTTCAACTTTTGCCAAGTTCGCTTATTTGTCAGACTGTACCTATAAATCATGACCAAATTAAATACAAGTGAAAAGCAATAACTGTTTCAAGTATCATAGTGAAAGGTTTCTAATAACGATTACGTTAGTGTTCACATTGTATTTTATAAAAGGTGTAAGTTTATAATTAATGATAAATGTGTCTTTTTATAACGAAGACAATATACAATGATCTCCAAATTTTTATTACTTACTTATAAATATTTGTAATACGAACTGTGCTTTTTCCGAACTAAAAATATGTTGAAATAGTAAAAATTTTAAGATCTTTTTACTCGTAAATTGTCTTCCTCGACTGTCTCCCTGTTTAACCATGCAATTTGTACTATTAATCATTGTCTAAAGCGTGTGTAAAACTTTTGGGGTAAGACGGATAAGCTCTATAATTACGACTCACGAAACCGAACTTGTTTTTGAACGACCTGTTGCAGAGAGCACGGTGCATCTGTCAACTCGCGTTATATATGTAGATTATTGAACAACTAGACGAACACTAGTCATTTTTAGGTGTCACATTGTTTTACCATTTATCTCGTTTACTGACTTATCAAATTGGTATGTTATGTTTTACTCATAATTATTTTATTTACCTAAACGTTGTGATCATCCCAATAAAAAATAGCGGTATCGTAAATTCATTTTAGATACCGAAATACCGGTTTGCGCAAAAAACCGCTTCTACAGTCAGTCCTCGTTTAAGGTCTCTT
Organism: Hypomecis atomaria; assembly: GCA_964007245.1. Taxonomy (NCBI): domain Eukaryota; kingdom Metazoa; phylum Arthropoda; class Insecta; order Lepidoptera; family Geometridae; genus Hypomecis; species Hypomecis atomaria. The sequence continues at coordinate 17,420,613 of OZ023291.1, forward strand.
AGTGATGACTACTGGAGCGTGATAAGCGTGATAGGCCAGATTGACCCCCGGATATGATACTTTCCGCGACTTAAGTGGTAATTTATTATGTGCTCTTAACAGAAAAGGATGAGGGACCAAGCCATTTGCTGGCCTTTCTACATTTAAGAGGATCGTGAATCGACCAGTGTTTTCACGTTTTCTGTAGAATATCGAGAAAAATTGCGGTACATTTCTGATAAAATTTACGTTTCGGTAGAAAAGTTTTTTCACTACTTAAATTGTAACAAAATGTTATGTTTTTGGTGTCAATTGCTGGAATAAATAAGGCACGCTCGTACGCCTTTCTTTTTTTCAGAAAAGTTTTTAGTTTATTTATACTTCTCAGCCAAGTTTTGCGTAAGAATATGACCTTAAAAATTATAAGTAGAGGCTTATAACTTTTAGGTCATTTAAAAAATGTAAAAACTGAGACGTACAAGTCTAGCTATTGAAGTTCTGATCTACAGGAAAAATCACTCAAATCGAAAATATTCAGAGGTAAATAACAGCTTATTATTTTTGTATGGCCAAGTTGGCACTTCACAATTGCCTTAAGCCCGTTTCCCGTAAAATGTTTGCATGAAAGTTGTTTACAGCGTTGCAACGAGTTCGGTTTGCCCAGCTCGGACCACTTGACCTACTTAGTTATGGTTTTCGAACAACATAATCGTTTTAACTGAATTGATTTGAGTTCAGTAGCTGTGCTCGTAGTTACGTTTAGAAGGGCCTAAATGTGTTAAAGTTTCATAAATGTTAATTGTATTAGTGCGGACGTCCATAAAATTAGTATTATGTTCGTTTAGTTGCCTCGGCATTATCTATATACGGGTATGCGTGAAGTTAATTTTTTAATGCTTCTTGCATTTGTATTTTACACTATTATTTTAGGAGTCGGTTGTGGTCCACCTAAATGATGAGTACCGTAAAAATCAAAAATTTCTGTAGGCCATGATGCCATGCATGCACCAGCCTTTTTTAACAGTCCACTGCAGGACGTAGGCACACCCACAAAGGGTGTTTGGGCCATATCCACCACGCTGGCCCAGTGCGGGTTGGTGGATTCACATACGCCATCGAATGTCCTCTATAGACGTATGCAGGTTGCCTCACGGTGTTTTCCTCCACCGAAAAGCCAATGGTGTGTAATTCAGTACATACATTCCAAATAACTCATTGGTACGGGACTGGGATTTGAACTCACGACCTCTCGATTGTAAGGCAGGTGTCACTACCACTAGACCACCACGGCCATGATGGTCCACCTACAATTAATTCCACGAGATCCTGTAATTTTACTACAGTTAAACAAATGAAAGTCGAAACAACAAACTAATGGCGAAAAAAAACCTTTGTCTATCTTAATAAGTATGATGACTAAAAAGTATGGGTATAGCTGCTTAATTAGTCCCTCAGATATATAGTAAAAAAGTATTACACATGTATTTTTTATTTTGTCAAGTAAACAAAAATTTATGAAGATTTTTCCCGTTAAAGTTTAGCGTGACGTCACGAGTAGAGTTTATATTTTAATGTACCTATAGGACTTTGGACAGAGAAGTGACGTCACGAACCGCCGCTCTCGAACATTGATAAGGTTAATCTTTGTCATTTATTGTTCTTCTTCTTCTTCGTGTCGATGGTTCTAAGGTGATAGATCTAGATGGTGATGATCTATCTAGATAAGCTTCGCCCAGTGGTTAGCGACTGCTACTCCAGGAGGGTTGGCTTCCACTAGGTCGCTCACTGTGCAAGTATTTGGGCACTGAGGACAGGACAATAGGTGTTGCATTGTCTGCACATCTCCACAGTCGCACTCCACTGAGTTTACATCAGAAAAATCATTTGACCATGTTAAACTTGCAGCGGCCAACTTGGGTCCGGAGTCGATTCAACGACTTCCACGTTGGCCACGCTAAGTAATTCCCCGGGGGGAGTTCTTCCGCTGGCTCTAAGAAGTCTTGTGGTGGGGGATAGGTTTCTTGTCAGAGTTTGTATTTTTTCTTTTGCCATTGTTTGATTGGCAAAAGAAAAAATACGTATCCAATATTTTGTAATAATCTACCTTTCAAACGAATTATATTAATGATTATTTTACCCAGTTATCATGCCTATTTATTGCTGAAGTTTTACTTCTAACTAAGACTGTCTCTCCAGACCCCGAAATTTGAACGGAACGTTTTACAGCCAAATATATTTTATCGTCGTTCAGGTAGTTTTGAACAACTATGTTTCTGGACACGTTTGACACGTTTTTGTTAGCTCAGACACTTTTTTAAATAAATATTCTATATGCATGAACGTGTACAATACATTTGAGTGCTAAGTTACCATGTAAAATCAGGATGATTTATCGTATCGATAAACATTTATTACATGTGCGCAAGGCATTTTGCAACCTTTACGACCTTAACATCCTACCTGCGTGCTTATTTTCACTTTTTATTTTCGGAAAACGGGCCCCAAAACGATATTTTTTATCATTTGAATATGATTCACTCACGTTAAAACAATAAACTGAGCAGTAACCAAGCCGTAACTGGGGTTTTGCTAGGGTTACCTACCAGAAGAGTTATTTAGCGAAATTTCTGGATATCATCAAATTAAAGATCTTCATTTAGGGTTTTGCATTGATATGGTTAAAAGTTCTGCATGGGTCAGAGCTTTCATGGGTGTTCTTTAACTTTATATCAGGCATAGCTCAACTTTTGTATTCGTGTATTTTTTTTGCCATTTAATTTTTTCCAAGATGCGAACACTTTGATGCGCATATGGTTATTAAGGTACGATAGGACTATTAGGGAACTGAAAATGTAACATGAATAAATACTTCATTATCTCAATGTTATTTTTACTCTCGCGATTTGAGCAATCGAGAAAGTTTAAAAATAACATTGTAATAATGAGGTATTCATTTATCTCATATTTTCAGTGCCCCATTAGCCTCGAGGTATAAAACCGTTTAAATATCGCAAATACCAAGTAGAAATGAAGTAAATATGTCACTAGTGGAGCTACTACAGGACAGTTTGGACAAAATAGCCTACAATACAACCAGTCGCCAAATTTTGTACTGGTAGTAAAACTAATAGTAGAAACTTATGGGAACAACCATTCTAAAAGTGTGAAAGATCTGGTAAAATTTCAAGTCTCGCCACGTTCTTGAGAGCAGCGTAAACATCCTGGAATTCCAAGACAAAGCCTGATTATGGTAACCCTAGATTATTTCGTCGAGTGAACCTTCCTCACAAGCTACCTACATGGTGGAACATAATGTAAACCAAGGATTACGTTATGCCTTTTACATTTTCTGAACGTTTTAACAAGCATTCCGAGAACATAAATTTTATGTAAATAACAGAGGGGTTAGTCCAGGTTTACACATAAATTGAAACTACAGCTGTTTCAGTATGGCTCTATACATTTTTGTACAGCGCCCCCGGCGGAAACGAGGAAGAACTAGTTGAAATGTATGAAACCACACGGAACGCGAAAGTTTAAGTAAAATACACAAAACCTGGACTAAGGGCTCAGATATAAGACGGTAGCGTTTTTATATTTTACCTAGTCGTAAGTATGTTCAAAATGTATCGACAAAGCTCAGCAAATTAGGGCGGTGAAACGGCAGTGGACAGGACACAAAGCACGGATGACTGATTATTGGATTACCGATGGGGTTGAAAAGTTTTCGAGTAGAGAACACGCAACATTAATAGCAGTGTTGGACGTACCTATATCCAAAAGGAAAACAGTTGACAGATCTCTGAATTAGATCGCAGATTGCACTAGATGCAAGCTTCTTGCAAAAAAACATTCTTAGGTTATAATCGTTTGTTGTGGTAATTCTAAGCTTTTTAGGACGGGTCTCAAAAAATGTACTAAAAATGTTTATCTAGCTTTTCTGCACTACAAAATACTAAGTTGCATGTTTAAGCATAGACCTCATTTCAGGTAATAGACACTAAAGAACATATTATTTAAGTAGCTCCAAATATTTTTGTAATTGGGAGCTTTTGAAAACCAGTTTCGAAAAATTTAATTCTACATTTTTACCAGCTTCTCTGTATAGAATACGTTAAATACAACACAGTAAATAACATTATTTTGCAGGCTCTACCGCTCTACCCGAGTGCGGCGTGTTCCGTAATATAGCGGGCGATAAAGCGCCCCGACGCGGTTGACAGCGCGAGATAAAACCCATTGCACATTAGCCTTTTATCATAGAGATCTAGAGAGAGGCTTTTTTTAAACGGCGCGCAAGAAACATGTATTAAATACGCATACCTACACCGCAAAATATACAACCCAGAAGTCGCGAAATAACAAAATTACAAAATTTCAACTCGGAATCTTCAAAATGTATGAAACATCTGATTTTTTGTTGGCCGAAATTAAGAATCCAATTGTTCGTAACAGTAATATTATATATTAACTTGTGGGTAATCAATTTGAATAGCAGAATTTGTTTCTTTTCATAATACTGGTCAAATTAAAAATAAAGCACTCATAGTCTGAAACTAGATATTATCCACGAATTTAAATTAGTTAGTATTAGTCCAAATCTTTTATAACATTACAGCACTGCTTAGAGAAATGTTTGCCGGATAATTTTAGTCCTGGGCTATAACTTTCACTGACGGTTCGTATTTTATTTACATTCCAAATGTTGTTGAAATCACTATCTTGTTTTAGCTAAACGTCATGCAGCACTTTTATCGAAGTATTATAATTTGATTTTTATCACTGTTTACTTATATTTCGTATTAGGCAAATTTAAAATATTTATTTATACGGGAGCCGAAGTGATGCTATAGTTTTCCTGATTTTATTGTTATACTTATATAACCGAACGGCTAAACCGACCCGAAACAGCTACTAGACTGGTTCGACTTAAATTGTTTTGTGCCGGCCGCCCGGCCTAGCGAAACTATTCATCTGCATGACTGCCTCGGTGGCTCAGTAGTTAGTTCATAACATAAATAGATTTTTCTTTCGCTACTCTACTATTAAGGCCATAAAAATATACAGAGAGCCATTTCTCAGCGCGCTATACTCTTATTATGTTGCAAAAAGTCTTACGCTGGAAAATACATGTTTACAAAAATTTGCATTGCAGTATGTGATCGCATGCATTACGTGGTTTGACGGGCTTGGTGACTAAAAATAATTGCCACATTGTTATTAAACTTGTTTCTGTATATTTTTTTTGCACAAAAACATATTTTTATTGGTGTTAGGAATAGAAAATTGATCTATCTTTAATTGTAATCGTATCACGGTGTAACGCGCAGTGAAGATTTTAAGTAAAGAGTATCATACATAATAGAAACGACATGTCATATCTAACGAAATCTGTGCTATATGCCTTTAATCATAGCTTTGCATCGCATACTCGTGAAAATGAGTTGCTGATTCCACGCTAAAATATATAACACTCGCGAAATTAGATGATTAATATGCTAAGGGGTGAATACTTAGGACGACAGTCTATTAACGAAGTTCCTGAAAAATGCGTCGGAACTTGAAAATGTTGTCATGAACAAATTATATTTTTTACGGCAGTCATTTTGGCTTTATATATATTTTTTTAGCTCACTGCGCTACCACTGAAGTCTGCTGGAATAGGTTCCTATTGCGGCGTTCCGCCCCGCAAGCGGTTCGCACCGCGGGGCATAGCGCAAGACTCTTTTTGAAGGAATTCGCCCCGCATTGTTTGCAAATGGGCAAGAAGTGCTGTGCTATTCCAAAAGAGTCAAGCCTCTATCGCTTAGTTCCTTACATCTAAGTTAACATAGTACTTAGTTCTCAAATTCTGCCCTCCAACTTTAATGGTGGCATGAAATCTAAACATGATATCGAAATAGTATGACATGTTGTGTTGTAAAAGACAAATATGACGATTAAATTATATTATTTTTAAATGTGTTTGGGCACTCCGCTTTCAGCCGGTCTAGCTGAAGTTCTAGCAGTGGGCGCCCGATGTATAATTTGATGATGGTGACTACTGTACCAGTCTTTTGATGATCCAATATTGATCAGGCCTACCCACGAAGTTTGTATGGCCAAATCCATCACACTGACTCAGTGCGGATTGGTGGATTCACATACGCCATCTAATTTCTTCCATGAACGTATGCAGGTCACGATATTTTCCTTCATTGAAAAACCCGTGTAGAAGTTCGAAAGAACTCATCGGTCAATGGGCCGGGATTTCAACCCACGGCCTCACGAATGATAGTAGAGTGTTACTACCATTACATCACCACGGTTTGATGACGACTAGTGCCTCTATCTTGGAGCAAATATCTACAGAGCCACAGTCCCTAAGTGAACGTAGTAAAAAAATGTCCAAACGCCGTCATACATACCGACTTAGATATTTACATTAGATAATTCACAATGACCAGTTTTCTCGAATCTCGACGTTATGTCACCTAATTAGTGCTTGTAACCGAGCACTTTCGCATGGCTTGAAATAGTATAAAGACTACCTAAAAAGTCTACCCACTACGTACGTTGGGCACAGTTTCTCGGACACTTTTTTAGCACGATTGTGACTCCATAGATATTTGCTCGAAGGGTTTGGAAAAACTCCTTCGCTGTTTGGAAAAACTCCTTCGCTGTTTGGAAAAACTCCTTCGCTGTTTGGAAAAACTCCTTCGCTGTTTGGAAAAACTCCTTCGCTGTTTGGAAAAACTCCTTCGCTGTTTGGAAAAACTCCTTCGCTGTTTGGAAAAACTCCTTCGCTGTTTGGTACTAAGTTATCACTAAGCAAGGAAGTTAAATATCTAGGTATCTGGCTAGACAGCAAACTTTTGTGGGGAAAGCAACTTGAATACGTCACCACGAAGGCAACAAATATTCTGTGGCAGTGCACCAGGGCGGTGGGAAAAGACTGGGGTCTTAAGCCAAAGCTCTGTCACTGGCTCTATACAGTCATAGTGCGTCCAGTTCTCACATACGGCTGTGTCGTGTGGTGGACACGCACGAGTCTAGCGACCGCTATAACTAAACTACAACAAACGCAAAGACTTGCGTGCTCTCTAATCAGCGGATGTATGAAAAAGACACCCTCAGCTGCTCTCGAAGTCATCTTAGGGCTCACACCACTGCACCTGCATATACAGCAGGAGGCGATGGCTTCTGCCCTACGGATTAAATCTACAAATCAGTGGAAAAGTACGGGTGCCACGACAAACCACTGCAGAATAATAGATCGGGCGACAGCAATAATTCCCGAAGCAAGCCGTGGTACGGATAGAATAGCTAAAACTCATCTCTACAGCAAAAAGTATGAGTTGATTATAGAGAACGATGTATCAAACGATGTATTGCCATCTTGGAATGTGTACACGGATGGTGCAAAAAACAAGGAAGGAACAGGCTGCGGTTATTACTCGCCGGAGCTTGGGCTCAGAGAGTCCGTGGCCGTGAGTAAAACTACAACAATTTTGCAAGCGGAGGCCCTGGGCCTGTTACTAGCCGCAAAAGCACTTGAACCCTTAAATGAGCTTCTGACAGCTACTGAAAACAGAGAGGCCAAAGAAGTCATCGTGTTCACGGTTGACAGTGCTGCTACTATCTACGCACTCAGAAGACCTGTAACAAGGTCTAGAGTCATTGCTGAGTGTCATACAACACTCCAAACTCTATCGCGTAAGCATAGAATCATCGTGCGTTGGACAAAGAGTCACGGTTCATGTACGGGCAACAACATAGCCGACACCCTTTCCAAAGAGGGTACGAGAAAACAGGTTAGGGACGGGGCAACAATACACTGTAAGCCGACAGCGATGGAAGTGCGTGAATTGTTGCGCCGTCACACTGAAAAAGAACAACAGAATATGTGGAACAAAAGGGAGGATTGCAAGCATTCTAAGGCTGCTTTTCCAACCCTGAATAAAAACATCACGAACGACCTATTGAAGTTGCAGCGACAAGATCTCCGACTTATGGTAGGCCTCATAACTGGTCACTGCAACTTAAATAGCCATCTATATAAACTGGGAGCCACTGACAGCCCACTTTGTCGTGGCTGTTTGGAAGAAAACGAAACTGTAGAGCATGTTCTGTGGCATTGCAAAGCCACAGAAGACACTAGAATAGCTAACGGGTTGCATGACGCTTCTGCATTGGCATTATCATTAGCTTTGTCATCCACATCGCCATCATCTTATTCACCATCTAAGCTACTGGAGCAGTTATGCCAGCGGCCCAGAGCCACGCTCCGTTACTTTAAGGAGCTGGGCTGGCTCGGGTAGACGCTGGAGGGGGAAATGCACAAAACACCCCATGCGGGACGTCAGTGCAGGACTTATCGCCCCCACATCGAATAAGAATAAGAATAAGAAGGGTTCTACAAATAAAAATATCTTTCTACCAAAAATTAGAAAGAAAAATTCTCAAGTGACTGTCAATAAAACAGACAAAAGAACTAAAGTGCCTAAGGGCTTAGTCACCAAAATGTCTCCTAAAAGCCTGCCAGAGATTTTCCAAACTCTTTCAATCCTAATAATAGAATACGCTCGAACAAAACTTCAAGATAAAAATGATTTAACGAAATCAAAGCGTTTATATTTAAACTTGACTAAAATTGAATTTAAAGATATACCTGATCCATTCAGAGAGGTTATACTAAGTCGACATAGGGCATAATTCAGATCATCCAATCATCATCTCGAATTCCAAGTTTTTAAAGGGATATGAAAGTTATTAATAAAGATGGCTCAATCACCCTCTTTTGTCTCAGTACATTCTCTCTGATTGTACCTGTATTTAAATTTAGCTAAAATTGAATTCAGAAATAAGTATGAAGGTCTTTTAAAAATAAGTTGGTGATATTTCGAGTAAGGTTTCATGTATTCAATAAAGTTAGAGAAATAGCTGCCTACGAGAAGAAATTTCCAACTACGAACAAGAAATATGCCTTTGCCGAAACTTTACTTTCAATATAATTCACATTGAAAGTGACTTACATTATTTTCTAACTTTACTTTGTAATGCTCTTAGAAATATAAGTTTCGTTTTGAACTTAGATTAAATATGATATACATTAGTCAAAATACGTTTGTCTGATCATTCGTTGCATAGATTTTATAGTGTGATGAATAATGTACTTACTTTACTTTGAGCTACGTAGAGAACACATAAAAAGTTTAAAATTTGAAACAAGTTTTAGCTGTTATGTCCCCCAATTCCAATGTGTAATTCCTAATAATCTTGGCTTGTTATTATAGTCTTGGTCTTAAACGTTTCTAGCCCAGTTTATTGGGTTGGGCACTAACCTTATTATTATCAGAGTTTTAAAACTGCCCGGAACCCTCTGATATGAATATACCTATACAGGACAGGTGCGAGCGGCGGGGACCCGCCGCTTGCACCTGTCTCAGTCCCCTTTGTCGTCTACCCCCGCGCCTCTGTACCGCGCAGGCGAGGACTCAGTTAAACGGTCAGACTATAGATTCAAAACACAGAGAGGATAAAGGTTCTAAAACAAGCGGAGCCCACACAACTTATCGTATTAGTAAGCTATAATTGCCACCCGTGGTCACCCATACAAAGACTGGTTAGTCTTGCTAAAAAGATTTTAAACACGCTTTAAACACAGTTTAACTGTGCTATTCGTACTGTTAAACATTGCCGAAAGCGTGCGTAAATTTTTTTGTTAAAACGGTAACTGTGAGTGCCGGACATTGCTTAACCTGGCGATCGTTAATTAAAAAACATTTAGACAAGCTACGCTGTGTGTGCTGCTACGATTGCTACGACGTAGCATGACGTAGCGCTTTCTTGAAAGATGTCTCGCGACATTGGCGTTTTGTGTATTGATAGCGCGCGAGTTGAATGCAGTCGGGGTCTGAGGTAAAGAGCGGGAGCATCTCCCCCCGCTATCCGCACGCCCCACCTCACGCGCCTGGGCGGGTTGGGCGTGCGGATAGCGGGGGGAGACATTCGCATTCCTAAGCTCTGCATTCAACTCGCGCGCGTTTTCATCGACATTTTTGCCAATTTTGAACCGATTACAAAAATCATGTTTTTATTCGAAAGACTATTACTACCAAGGTCGTCCCATTTAAATTTTATCGAAATCGGCTGAGCCGTTATCGATAAACCAACAGTAATGTATTAGGATGTCACATCAATGAATACAAACTATTCGATTTCTGTACGTAGTGGAAGTCGGTGTCGCGATTTTTGCGAAAAATAATTATTAATTATTATGTATAAGTAAAAACGTGCTATTATCGATTAAAAGTCATTAGCAATGGCGAAAATAAAAGAATCATCATAAAAATAATGTGTCGTAGTATTTTTTATGTTTGTAATAAAGTGTTGTGTAATCTAAACATACGAAGTTGCCCAGTAGTATTTATCCCTAATTAATTTACCAAGTACCCGCAATTTTATGTTTTAATGAGTAGTCTAAATTTCTAACAGCTATTGTTAGCAAGTTTTAAAAAGGCGTCTCCAGCCTATAAAACAATGAAACTTTTTAAGTTAAATGTTATTTAAGCCATGTAATGCTAAATACACATTGTATCATTTACTATTGTCAATAAATAATTTTCAAAATCAAACCAGCAATGGCGAAACTTTTACACAGCCTGGCCTTTATGGCGTCTGAATTAATCGAGGCGGTCCGCGGCGTGAATTTTCGATCGACACTAGCACGAGTCGCGCGTTATCAAAGTGTCCACACGCCGCTAATGTGAGGGCAGGGGAATGTGGCCTTGTTTCTCGCTGTTACAAGTTTACAAGAGATTCATAAAAGTGAGTTCATATAGGCCGGGTGGCTAGCACTGGTGTCAAGAGTTTTTAAAGCTGAAGGACTCTGACATGGCTAAACGGTTGAAACAATCGCGACGTACGAGTACAATTTAACGTGTCATTCAAGCTACGGTAGCGAACAGTTGAAAAATATCACCCACATACATAGAAGCCGTGGTGGTCTAGTGGTTGTAACGCTGGCCTGTCATTCTTGAGGTCGTGGGTTCAATCTTAGTCCCGTACCAATGAGTTTCCTTTGAACTTATGCACGGAATATCACACCACTGGCTTTTCGGTGAAGGGCAACTTGCATACGTCCGTAGAAGGAATTCGATGGCATGTGTGAATCCACCAACCCGCACTGGGCCAGCGTAGTGGATATGGCCCAAACACCCTTCATGGGTAGGCCTACGTCCTGCAGTGGACTATTAAACTGACCGTACCGAACGGTGCTTAACTTTGATTAAAATGTGGGTATTCGTACAATAACCTTTAGTAACTATCATAGAATAGTGAATTGGAAAGTTGAACTTTAGCATGGAGGACTTATGACCAATCCTGTCGAAGTCCTGCCGAAGTCTTGAGTGGAGACCACGTACCGACCAGATTCAAATAGCAAAGAATCAGAATATATTTATTCATTCTCATAGTTAAAAAACGTAATGTATTAATGACTTACTTCCAAAAATAGTAATAAAAAAATCTCCTTAATCAGTTAGTTTGTTGCTCAATACGTCAGAGTAACAAAAACCACACCAGATACACACTTTTGCATCACTACATACCTACTCGTACAAAACAAAGTCGCTTCCCGCTGTCTGTCCCCATGTATGCTTATATCTTTAAAACTACGCAACGGATTTTGATGCGTTTTTTTTTAATAGATAGAGGGATTCAAGAGGAAGGTTTACATGTGTAATACACCTGTGTGAAGCCGGGACGGGTCGCTAGTAAATAACTATCAATAATAACTAATAATAACTTTGTTTCACATAAATTTACAAAAATGTTTTTTTTAATATTTGGACCCTACACTAGGTCTCGTAAGAGCCTGTATAGCAGGGTACAATTATTCAATGCTAAACAAGTAACACTATTAATAATACTAATATTGGTAAGAATAATAATATTGGTAAGAATTTATTGGTGTTTGTTAAAGTCATAAAGCAAGAAAAAGCAATTATTGCAAGTAGCTGAGAGACGCAGACTTCCAAAACGCTAAAAACAATTTGTTCTTTGATGAAATTGTGATTTTCAGAATGAGCAGCCGGAATGGAACCACTGGGGTTTAGTATTTGATTTTCTCAGTTCAGTGAACCGGCCGAGTGCCGCATTATCTGAGGTGTGCAGCGTCCTCGACTCAGGTTCATACTAGTATTGGGTTCAACAATGTTTCGAGAAAAGCTGGAGCTCAAACGTCGCTTTCACTTATCTGTACTTCTTTGTTGGGAATAGTTGGGATTGCATGAATGCGCTAGATGAAATCAAGTAATTGTATACTTGAAATCTGGAATTTTCTGGTTTGTGGTTGGTTCTCGGAGAGTTGTTAAATGTACCAACAGAGGTATGGTCAGTGGTATGGTGGGTCCGCCATAACGTTATTGGAGATATAATCTGCTATAATAGTGGATTTGTTTTACTAAGCGTCATCGATAAATAATGGTATTTATCGATGACGCTTAGTAAAACTCGTAGAATCAAAATTTTTTTTTTAATTTTAAAGAGTATACTTTCGAGATAGTCCCACCAAAATCAGTTGAGCCGTTTTTGAAAAATCAACAATAATGTAAAAATTGAATGCATCAATTCGAGCGAATTTTTCGAAGTTTGTACACGCTTGCCATTTTTTGCAAAAAATAATTATACATCATTAATTCATCATTCATTCATCATCATCATTCATTCATTATCATTCATTCATCATCATTCATTCATTATACATCAATTATATTTATTCATTCCTTTATTCGTTTCAGGATTGTGTAAAATCATTTTATTTAAAGGCCATCGAAGTTTGAAAGCAACTCGTATAAATCGTTCATAGCCATTTCAGTCAGTTAACTTTTAACATAACACACTGTTACTGTCAGATATTAAAAAATAACAAAATTGAAAGAAAACAAGTTTTATGTCCATTTTAACGACAATACGGCAGTATGATTATCAAAACTATTTAATTTTTCTCTTTTTAACAACAAAATCCAGGGCTCTTACTTACCAACTTACTTTTCTTTACAACAAAATCCAAGTCTGTTACGTAACATCAGTCTTACCATTTTTGTATCTCAGTAGACGAATGGTGTACTTAGTTCTGTGAATCCACGGTTTCTGAAAGTCCCGGAAGGCAATGCATTCGAAGGCAGAGCTACGTAAACATTGCACGTAAGATAGGTACAATAAATTTGAATCCTCCCCGTAACTGAATACAAGATTCTGCACTCTGAAGCAAATTGTGAATTGTAACACCACTGGGTAAACTGTGTATAAACAAAACACATAAGACGCTTCAGCGAAATAACCAAGATTCTGCTTCCCCATGGGCTATAAACGCATTTGCAATCGTGTAAGTGGACTAAATTGTTTGCCTTAATTGAAAAGTATTACCTTATGCCCATACCTAACGGCGCGTATATATTATAATAAATAACATGACATGATATAAAACATTGTGAAACGTTTAGCCAGCTCGATGCTTTAGATTCGATTGAACTTTGTGCCGTGTGGATAATTGGGAATAGTAAGCTTGTCGCTTCCATACTGAAATGTCTGGAATACAGGCGTAAAGTAGCGTGTATGGCAATTTTCTATAAGCTCTATTTCGGTGAGTGTGAGCAAGAACTCCACAACCTGATTCCTTCATCTCCTTTTCACAACAGAACAAACCGGAAGTCGCATAAATACCATCCCTACATAGTCGGCTTGTCAGTCGAACTATGGCGGCGAAACACCGACGCACTCGCCACATGTATAAATAATCGGCCAAGTACATACGAGTAGGACTTGCGTTTGAAGGGTTCCGTACTCTATGGGAGCCCCCTTAAATATTTATTTTATTTTAATATAATTATTTATTATTGAATTAAATAAACAAATAAATATTCTGTAAATATTTTAAGAAAATTTCAATCTACCTATCACCATTATTAATAGCGAGCGAAAAATTAGGCTTAGGCAAGGGAAAATGTTAATTTAAAATTAAGTATTAATTTTATTCTGCTTTTAATATTTGTTGTTTTGGCGGCAATAGAAATACATAATCAGTGAAAATTTCAGCTTTCGAGCTATAACGGTTCATGAAATACAGCCTGGTGACAGACAGACAGACAGACGGACAGCGGAGTCTTAGTAATAGGGTCTCGTTTTTACTCTTTGGGTACGGAGCCCTAAAACTGGCCTCACTTGTCTGTTCACGACGTTCTGTCTTGTTTTTTTTATTTGTTCTATGTAGCGCTCGTAGCGTAGTTTGACTAGGTGATTGTCAGCGATCACCGAAATTAAGCAACGTTCCGCACGGTCAGTACTTAGATGGGTGACCGCGGGTGGCATTTTCCAACTGAGCGCTACCGTGGCTCGGATAACACGTTAAATTGTAGGCCCCGGTTGTTTCAACCGTTTAGCCATGTCAGAGGCCTTCAGGCGGCCTAAAAACTCTGACACCAGGGCTAGCCACCCGGCCTATACGAACTTACTTACTTACTTACTTATTTGTTCTGAGGTTATACATAGAAACCAGTAGTGACGTCACGACACTGTCGCCCGTAGCGTTCACTCGTCTAAGAAATTATAACTTTACGTTCCATAAACCCTAGCTTTATAACCTATTATACCTTAGCACGAGTAAATAATCAATTGGTTCAAGTTATGGACAGTTAAGATATATTAACGACTTGCCGCACTAAAATTATCTCGTTAACCCGAATGTCCTATAAATTACTATATAGCTGAATGAGCTAGCAAGTGGGTCACTTCTTTTATTCACTTCTGGGGTAATCACAGTGAGGCTGGTCTCATACAGTAACAAGGGCAATAGGGAAAAATTCAAAACATTTTTCTACGCAATCTTTATGATCGTTGGATTATGTCTATTACGAGTAATGTCATTAAAATTTCGGGAAAAGATAGCATAGTGTTTTGTTTAAATAGCAATAAAAATATGTTTAATGTACATAACTCAGCAATCATAAAGCTAAATTAAAGTTAAATTATTAATAATAGATTCCGTAAAAAAAAATGAAACAAAATTCTTTTTCTATTTATGTTGTAAAATTTAGTATCAAAAAATTTCAACTTTATTCACAAAACTTCAGTAACATAATTTATTCTAACTCATACTAAAATATTTACAAAATACCTAAATTAATATATTTACAAAACTAAATTAAAAACATATAAAGCGTAGTATAGAAGGAAACGTGGCCAAAATGCTGGCAGCATTGCCTCGCTGAATGGCAATGCTTTTCATTAAAGTAGACGCTAGCATTCCGGTCACGCGTCACCTTTACGCACAGAATAGGCCCTATTACACAGGGCACAGAAGGAGCATCTTCATACAATCCAAGACTTGGAAATGTGAAAAATACATTTTGTACCATAGACAACTTTTGAGTGAACTTGCAACTTCAAAAGTGATTACCCAATTTTATAGGGGAAATATTTACAAACAGAATTATTAAAGAGAAATCACATGACTTTAAACAAAGCGTATGTTAACAACTGTAACAATGCTATGTCGAGTCTTAGCAATAATTAAAGAACGGAACGACATTTTCGAAATAAAGTGTTGGTTTGATCTTTTTAGCTTGATTGGTTCAAAATAAAATGGCTACTTTCATGTTAATGAAAATTTTTGATCAATTTCACATATTTACATATTGATAAATAGTTACGTAATGACTTATAACAATAAGTTGTCTAAAGTTATTGACCGGCATTAAGTTGTTACTAAAGCAGTATTCGGGATATAATATAATTAAAAACAATTTAATAAAATTGACAGCTGCTTGTCATTACATGCTAGGACATATGGAATATGCTAGTCTATCTAGGTAGGGACTTGGTTTCCAAAAATTATTTATTTTACTTTGGCGAACTACTTTTATCCACCGATCGGCCCAAACTGGATCTCTAGGAAATCTAAACAAAATGTATAGGGAAATTACAAAAATTTCTTGTGGCAACACTGAAATAACTTTGAAATAGAGATTTCAAAATACATCATGAAAAGAATCGATTCCTAAATGTATTCGAGTCTAGCATGACGTCATGTCATATCAGATGTTAAGTTGGACTGGCAATGAAATTTCGATTAATCTATTCACATCTTGATTCTTTTTAATCGATGGACTTATGTAATTATAAATACGTTTTATTGTTAATTCCAGATTAAGTTATCGACAAAAAGTCAATAACACTAGTATTAAATAACAGCTGGCAGCCTTAAGTACCGCTAAATTCATCAAGCTTTAACCAAAGAACCTTCTCCTTTTTGTAAATCGGTTAAAATATGAACACATCACGTGAAACACAAATCGATCCGCTTCGTTGTTCTTAAGAATTGTCTGACATCGCCGGCCGCCCGGGTCAAAATCAATTTTGGTCTTAAAGTTAATCGATTTGACGAGTCATTATTCGATCTCATACAGAGATTATCCGACATTCCTAACTGACCATAGAGAAATTTTCCACTCTGTTTACATTTTCAAATGATTTCATTTTATTTATTTTGCTTGTAAATCACAAAGATATTTACTACTTACCGGTGGTATGTGACAGTGCCTTTCGTTATTTCTTTTGAAACCGTGTAATTTCGGCAAGATAAAATGGCGCAGTTCACCATATTTACCTCGTTGCTTTGAGACGCGACCGCAACGCCAGTTTATTGAAGACTAAGTATGGATTGGTGGATTTCTCTATGATTGGTTGATATTGGTCGGCGACATTTCATTTTGGATGATTAGGTGTCTATCTTTAAGGTCGCTGCCTTTACGTATTATTATTACATATTATTTGCCTTCACTAACCGCTTGGCCAAGTCTTTATATAGTGAAACAGCTTATTTATCTCTATTTAATATATTAAGCTATCGGCTATAGCCGTGGCTAAGCCGTGGTGGTCTAGTCGTAATGACACCCGCCTTACAATCGTGAGGTCATGGGTTCAAATACCGGTCCAGTACCAATGAATTTCTTGGAATTTATGTACTTACGAAATTCACACCACTGGCACCTGCTACGTCCGTAGAAGTAATTCGATGGCGTAGGTATGTAAAGCCACCAACCCGCACTTGGCCAGCGTGGTGGATATGGCCCAATAACTCTTCGTGGGTAGGCCACTGGGTGGGTAGGTACTTTCTGCAGTGGACTGTTAAAAAGGCTGGTACACTACCTGCTATGGCACGGCTCTTCATACTCTTTGCTCGTATTCTATTTTATGTATTTAAACCGAAACAATTCCAAGACCAGGGGCCTTACTATGTAAGTGATCTTAACGTCAGATCTTCAGCTTCGCTTGTTCTCCCGCTCGCGCCAGTCACTCACGCCACGAGGGCGAGCGGGAGGAAAAGCGAAACCGAACGTCAAAGTGCTTACACAGTAAGGCCCCAGATCAATTAGAGTACGTTTCTCCAGAACCTAGACAAGTGAACTGTATCGCAATTGTACAGATGAGAATTAATTGTATTGATCTCAATTCAATTAACATCCAATGATTCTGACAGACAATTAATTGTAATAAATTGAGTGTTGACTTGACTGCGCGGTTGACTTTGATCATGTCTCAATGTTAATTGGAGAGCATCAATAGATCGGTAACAAACGACTGAGAATTTACATAATTTAGCTTTCCGATAAAGGCAAGATAAAATTGATTGGTTTGGCTTCATCTACACTTTGTTTATTTAAACTCTGACGCAATAAGGGGGTGTTATACGTTCAATCGCTCAGTGTGTGTCTGTGTGTCTGTCCGTGGCACCGCAGCTCTGAAATGGGTGAACCGATTTGAATACGTTTCTAAGAGATACTTCATAAAAATCGGTTTAATTGTTTTATAATTATTAGATATTTTGTTGTCTGCGGTAGAAATCTTATTGTGTTGGGGGTTTTAATTTTTAGGGTTCCGTACCCAAAGAGGATAACAGGACCCTATTACTAAGACTCCGCTCTCGGTTCGTCTGTCCATCTGTCTGTCACTAGGATGTATATAGAGACCACAGAATAGGCCCTATTACACAGTCGCTGATAGAGACTTTCTGTGGTTTATGTATTTATTTTTACTTTTACTACGAGATCGAATCAGGAATGTGGAGATTTGCAGACAAACCAAAGTTACCGACATGGCCCAGCGGATTCGTAGGTTGAAATTGCAATGGGCAGGGCACATAGCTTGGAGAACTGATGGCCGATGGGGCTGTAAAGTTCTCGAATAGCTACCACGCACCGGCAAGTGCAGCGTGGGACGTCCATCAACCAGGTGGACCAACGATATTATTAAAACCGCAGGAGCCCGCTGGATGCAGGCCGCATCCAACCGGCCTATTTGAAAATCCATAGGGGAGGCTGATGTCCAGCAATGGACGTTCTACGGTTGATAATGGTGATAATACCGATCCTGAAATCGGAAAAAGGAGAGTTATTTTATATAAAAAAAAATCATTGACTCACAACAAAATTTATGGAATAGCTGCATTTTATTCCGCAATTTCGGTACATATTTCGGTCCAATTTTAAAGGTGTTCGTAATAATGAGGATATACATTATTATTTATTACATTTTTTATAAAATCACATTTTTGCACAATTTCTATCGATTCTGGTAACGCCCTTTTATAGCCCTCCATTCCTACAATTCCTAATGCGATTTACAAATAAAAATTACAGTCACAACCCCAAAAGGTTTAATATCATATCTCCGTATTTTTTTATTGCACTAACTTTTTCCGAAGGTTTAGTATAATGTTCGCATTATGGAAGTTGTTATTCCGAATTGGAACACGTTTATGATAACATTATCGTTATCTAGGAGCAGCTGGTATCTGATTTCAACATATTTCTTTACTTATGGTCCAGATCTACCGAAGTTATCCAACGGTTCGTTCGATCAGTCTTTGGATGGGTGACCGCTCGCGCTATTAGAATTTACAATTGAAGCTTGAAGTTGTAATTCTGGGAAATTTTAACTGTTTAGCCATGTTGGATGCCTTCATGTAACTTAAAAAACATTGACATTAGGACTAGCTAAGTAGTCATCCAGCCTATGCGAACTTACTTTACTAAACTTCGCTTCGCAATAAAATTAAGTTCGAATAGGCCTGGTTGTTAGTCCTGGTGTCAGAGTTTTTAGGCCGCCTGAAGGCCACTGACATGGCTAAACGTTTATAAAATCCGACACCTACAATTTAACATGTCATACGACCCACGGTAGCGCTCACTTGGAAAATGCTAGCCGCTGTCACCCATCGTTGGCAATGCGATTGTGGTACGCACTGTAGTAGCTTAAATAAGCTTAAAAAGGTAAAATATACGGCAACATTTTTTAAAATTGGTTGTATGTATAAAGTCGGTTTGCGGACGAAAATCTTATGTGATGACGGCATAAAAAAACATTGTTGAATCAACAACTCAATCAATCAAATCAAATCAATCGCTTATTCCGCGCGTGACACTTTTTGTTCGTGCATTCAAAGTTTATCGTTTTGTTAGACGTTTTCACGTCAAAAATAATTATATAGGTGCTAGCTGACTCGGCGAACTTCGTTTCACGCAATATCTTTATAAATTATAGCCTAGGTGTGTGTTTTTCTGATGTATAAACATTACTTTTGCAAAGTTTCATCTCAATCTGTTCATTTTGCGTGTATGAGGAAAAACATCCATACAAACAAACCTTCGCGTTTATAATATCAGTATGATTAAGTATAAACGAAAAAATTTTACACAATAAATATTTAAGTAGGTAGTCTTAGTTCTTAAATCGAAGACTTCTGTTAGAGTACACTAAATGCCTACGTAATTTATCTCACATACCACGAAATGCCCACACAAGTCACGAAAATTCTCCAACCGGTCACGGACTACATAAAAATAAGAGACGTCGTTTCATTAATTCAGAAAAATGAACGTCGAGATAGCTGGAATGGGAAAACGCAATCTTTATAGAATTGGCCTTTTGTATGGGAAATGAGATAAATATTATTGTCGGCAACGGACGCCCTTTAAACTAATGATAGAAATCATCGCCCGATAATACTCATATAACGAATATATACCGTGAGCGAAGCATTTTTCTGCTTTGGATTGACAAAATTTTATTTCATTTATCCAGATGAAAGTATGGTTGTTGATTCTTGCGTACATGTCGCATTTTTGAACGAATCTTGACGAAACTTGGTGCACAGGTTCTACCTCACATATTGAGTTTTTTTTTGTATCTGCAATTTTGGCCAATTTAAGGGAAAAGGTATTTCCAATTACCTTTTCCCTTAAATTGGGAATTTATGATATTATTTTTTGATAATAATATATGTTTGGTAAGATAGCACCCACTTGTTACTACAGTGGGGTCATTTTAATAGGTAACATTTGCCAGATCATTTATGCAAAGAAAAATATACACTAAAGGAATAAAACTCCAAGCCGTCTTCGAGAACACTTATCGGTCGTCGTCAATTTGTTTTCATGAGTTTTATTCCTTTAATATAAGGTATATTTTTCTTTGCATAATTTAACTGTCAAATGTTAGCTAATAAAATGACTCCACTGTAGCGTTTGATATACGGATCAATGAACAATAAGAAATATTAAAAAAAAATGTGGGTAGTTTCAAATTTCTTTGTTTATTGTTTCAGGATGATCACTTTCTCGATAGTCGTGGTTTGTTCTAGTTTGAGTTGGACGTGTAACATTTATAAGCAGTGATAAATAGTGATTATTTGTCATCAGTGTTTCGAGGTGAGTAGACAATATTAAATCGAACCAAACTTTTGGATGTGAAATGACATACGAGTAACATTTTACACAAAAACTGTACTTGATTTTATGTGAGTACACACAGTAGTTCAATTTAGCGTGAAGCTTCTTGAATTTTTTGGTTCCAGCCATGTCCAGAGTGGTTTACGGGCTATACCTTTACCGTAAGATTCTAATAAACATATTGTGGCGATGCTTCTTCGAAATATGAGGTTGTCATACTCCCCGCCGTTCTTTTTTTAAAGCTGCCAAGCATTATGTGTCGCGTTTCACGCGAGTCACCGTAAACAATTTGGTAAGTGTCACTGTCATGATGGGAAACTTGCCTTACACTGTGGCAACACTGAGGGTATGTTTTTTTGAGTTAACTATGACAATTTCGGTAGGTTCGACAGAAGGAAAAATAATCGTTGGGCGACAGACACAACGGCGCGGCGGAGGGTAAGCACTGGAAGAGGAGGAGTGAGATGGTGACTCCGGTACGGTCTGAGGGCAGACCTTGGTGAGACTACGAAGTCTGGTGAGTGCTTATTGATATACTTATGTATCATGTACGCGTGGAACATGGGATGGAACAACAGGAAGACCGTGGCAATGTTTGGGATGTTGTCGTAAAGACATGGCATTGAATAGTCCAATTTTATGTACCTTGTACTGGACATTGGACGGGCAGTAGCTAGGACGATCGGTGTGCGCGCGTTCCAGCAGTTGGCTGGCACTGTTGACAACGCGCGCATGCTCCCCCGGTAGTATGTACCCGAACGGCGGTACAGGTGTGGGGCCACGGACATATATCAGGCGTTGCTGGTACGAGGCTGGGATCGAGGATAGGCTACTGTAGGGCGATTCGTGTGCGTACGCTCTAGCAGGCATCCGGCACTGTGAGCAGCGTGCGCAGACATCCCACGGACATATACCAGGCGTTGCTGGTACAAGGCTGGGATCGCCACGCGGCGATCGGCTACAGTTGGAGGTTTGGGTGGGACCATGGGGAACAGGTGGAGGTCCCCGTGGGGCAAAAGCCCCATGTCCAGCGGTATCTGGAACCCTGTAGCCGGTCGCAGGGGTCTTTGCGTAGCCAGGCCCCAGGAAAGGCTAGGCCTACATGTACACGTACAGCTCTAACTTACCCCGCAGTGACTGCGGTCAACCCATTGTTCCACCCACTTTAACAGCTATAACGGCTTATGAGATACAGCCTGGTGACAGACAGATAGACGGACAGCGGAGTCTTAGTAATAGGGTCCCGTTTTTACTCTTTGGGTACGGAACCCTAAAAACCGAGTCGATTCACAGGCTTCTGAATAAGATTCAGTTAAAAAGATGTTGCCAGTAAATTGAATTACGACTATTGTAGTACCTAAGGAATATCTTTGCACGCATAAATATTGTACACTTATGAGAAGAGATTTACTCGAGAATGCTACAATCAATTCGCGAAATCTAGTAACTGTTCGGAGAACTGGTTGGCAATATTATTCGCAAATATTATACGAATATTATTCGTAATAAAATATTATTCGCCTGGAATATTCATATTCGGTTATTAAATTAGAGGTAAATTGCGTCGGAATTGTAATAATCGGCCAAGTACGAGTAGGACTCGCGCACGGAGGGTTCCGTACTGTATGGGAGCCCCCTTAAATATTATTTTATGTTAATTTTATAATTTACTATTGAAGGGAATATAAAACTAAATATTCTGTGAATATTTCAAGCATCTACCTGGTACCATTATTACTATAGAGCGAAAAACGTCTAAAAGTTCAGGTTTGTAGTATGGGAGCCCCCCTTAAATATTTATTTTATTTTTAGTATTTGTTAATATAGCGGCAACTGAAATACATCATCTGTGAACATTTCAGCTGCCTAGCTATCATGGTTCATGAGATACAGCCCGGTGACAGACAGACAGACAGACAGACGGACAGACGGACATCGAAGTCTTAGTAATAGGGTCCCATTTTTCCCTTTGGGTACGGAACCCAAAAAATGGTAATCTAAGTCTTATGAAGGAACGTAACTAAGATCGTACTTGAAGCTGTCAGGTTTATTCTCAGAAGAATTACATTTAAATTCTTCTGAGGGTTTATTGATACGAGTATGTAGTTCAACTATATTAGACGCCGGACTTATTTCCCTACAAATATTACCACGAAATACAAATATTCTCTTAACTTGTATACGCTAATAATTGGTTAAGTTTGCTGCAACCATTATTGTTCTTCACCAATACCACAGCGCCGCCCACGCCGGGCTGTCAGTGTCACCTGTCAGCGGACTGTCAGGCGACCTCCGCCAGACGACATCCCTCCGGTATTCTACACAACGGTCTCTCTCGGTGATTTTTTGCGTGGTCAGCGGCGGCGGCTCAGATATTATTTGGTATGTACAATATTGATTATAACTAATTTTACCTATTGTGTGTTTTCATTTCGTTTTACAGTCCACTAGCTATCGCGGTAACATATCTGTCTATAAGAATATACGAGTAAATGAACCGTGGTGTTAGTCTCGCTAAAACTCGAGAACGGCTGAACCGATTTGGCTAATTTTGATCTTGAAATAATTTCTGAAAGTAAAGGGAAGGTTAGAACGGTGAGAAAATTGATAAAAGTTACGAGAAAAATAATAAAAACATTAATTTCATTTTTCCCATAAAAATGTTCCTGAATTCCTGATCGAAGTTCCTGAATGTAAAGGTTGTCATTGACAGTCGACAGATGGTGAAATGAAGTTCACCGGGTCAGCTAGTTAGTAATGAATATATATTCAATTTATGCAGCTTTATTAAAGAAAAATTGTACATTACTGATACTGGACTGTACCGGTCATTTTAATATTCCGCTCTGAACATAGGTTTATCCACAAAAAAAAACATTATTAATGATTTCATGCATCGAACGTAGAAAATAAATAAAAAACACAATGCAATAATACATGCATCTACAAACCACAAATATTTAATGTTTTTTCTTTGAAAAAACTTCAATTGCAATGTATGTACCTATACAGCACTTTACTCTCGGCTACTTAAATGTAAGGTGTTCACCTATAATCAATCGTCATCTAAATACAATAAAAAGAACTAGAAATAAATAAAATAAAAAGAATAGAAATATAAAATTTATAGAAATATATTTTTCAAAACTGCAAATGCAGATAGAAATTCACGTGCAGCCTTTTTCTTGATGCCAATATATACGTTTCAATCCCCATTGATCAATGGGAGCAGAAAAGGGCACTCATTCATTAGAATTACAAATTTCCTAAATCAAGTTTTAAACCCCTATCCTGTAACGTTGGCACAGACAAATCAGACGATTTATTACAACGGTGTTGACGGTGCTGCTATCGAAAGGCATTGGATGCGATCTAGCTATTTCATCGAATGCAAATTGGTGTAGAGGAGAAATATGAGACTTTGTTGAGAGGTCGCGAATTAGAGGAAAACTACATTACTTTTTTTCTGTAGATCCGGTTTTAATAATTATTCTTTTAAGGGTTCCGTATCTCAAAAGGTAAATGCGCAACCCTTAAAAAATCCCTGTCTTGTCCGTCTGTCCGTCCATCAGAGTGTCAAGGCTTTTTTTACGGGAACGAGTAAAATTCACGAGTTAAAATTAAAACCATTTATACGAATGTCTATGGTCTCTTGCAGTTGTGATAAAATTCAAACTTCTCAGTTATCATAGGAAAAAGTTAAAGCCGTTTAAATGTCGTAAAAAATTGCATATTTTGGCCACGTAATGATAACCTAGGGTTCTTAAATTTAATAGGAGCATTGCCTTAGACATCCTATAGGTAGTAAACAATAGTTAGTTAGTTAGTTCGTATAGGCCGGGTGGCTAGCCCTGGTGTCAGAGTTTTTAGGCCGCCTGAAGGCCTCAGACTTGGCGAAATGGCAAGTAAACAATGACAATGTTTCTTAAGTTATGTAAATAAACCATTTTATAATTCGTGAAATTGCCAATTATAGGAAATAACCTGATATTACGTTTAATTTAGTAGGCTAAACGAGACTTTTCACATTAACAAGGGTGTCACGTGTCTAGTTATTACGTAGTCGACGCCTAATTTCCACGGTAAATCAGAGGATCCATGAAAGGTCGCGCTTTGCTTTACGTCCATGATCGATGATAAAACAAATAACGGTTTAGCTGTTATATCGAGCCCCTCTAAATTAAAACCAATTAGCATTAGAACCAAGCGTTTCGAGTCCCCATTCCTCATACGAACTGCCAGAATGTGGAACGCTTTGCCTGAGTCTGTCTTCCTGCTAAAGTACAATGTAGGTGTCTTCAAATCCCGAGTAAATAGATATCTTCTAGGTAAACGTGTTACATCCTAGACCGCATATCTGCTTAACATCAGGCAGTGTGTAGTCAAACGCAAACCCATACGAAATAAAAAAAAATATTACTCATAAAGATCTAGACAGAGGCCTTCTATTTACCAGGTGCGGCACGCGAGTCGGCATTTAATATAGTATTGAATGTAGCAAAGACATGCTGTGAAATTTCCACAACCGATCTCGCTACTGAGGCAAGACGCTCGTGAACATTTCTTGATTCTCCGCCGCTCAAAAGCTGTTATAATGACCGAGCTTCGGTTGGTGACGTAAGCACTTGTGACGTTACAGAACTGGAAGGTATATAAACCTCATTTATGGTTTCACAGGCGTTTCTTCGCCACTCAAAAGCTATCACAAAATGTCCAAGCCTGAGGTCCAAGCTTCGACTTTGACGTAAAAGCATATAACTATAGTTTTTTTCAAATAGCAAGTCACTTATGACAGGTCCATAGAACGTAAAATATTACGTAAATACATCATGTGACGTCACACCGATATTTGAATATTTCTATTTATCAGTGAAAACATTAAGCAAACTTACAAGAAAAACTACTAAAATAAACGACAAAGAACGCAAAAAATAGAATAAAGGTTAATGATTCGCGTAAACATATTCGCATTCACTTTTCAATTTAATAAAATATTAAATTCGTTAAATTGTTATGTTACGTGCTATTGCCGATCGTGACGTCATGATAAGAGGGCTGGGAAATTGACTAGATAGAAATCGAAGAATATCGAAAACAAAACATATTAATCGACTTGATTTAAGCAAGGGTTATCGTTAATCTGTACCCCTAGTACAAAAATTATAAAATATGTAGTGCGTATTCGATACAAAAATGTATGAAAAACTTAGTTTCAATTTACCTCCGATGTTCACATAGACAATATAACGGATAATAAAATGATTATATATCTGGAAGATTCGTCAAATGATGATAATGATGATAGCTCCGATGACGAAGTGACGAGGACATTATTTCCCAAATAAATCTTTTTTTTTCCTGTCACTTTTTATTTCTTTTTGATTCCTCTAAAACTATCGTCTTAGTAAGTCCTACTGACTTGTAGATAAATTTACCAAAACAGTTTGAGGGATATTGTTCGATAACTTCGCTAAGTACGTAAAATCGATAATAATCGGCAATTACAAATCGAATATAGGTGCGGTATATCATTAAAATTGTCAATTTATGTTTGACAGCTGACATTTCGGAAGTGTCATAAGTGACTAGCTATTTGAAAAAGACTATACTGAATACTGACTAAATACTGAGTCGACAAAAAAAATGAGAAACAAATGAGGTTCACATACGTTCCAGTTCAGTAACGTCACACTCATTTTTTTCATCACCGGTCGAAGGTCAGCAGTTTTAAGTTGCGGAGAAACTGGAAAGGTCCACGAGCGTCTCACCTGAGTATCGTGGTCGGTAACAGAATTAAACCGCTGATATTACATTACAAAACCTCATTTTTACGAAACACATATAGCATAATGCAGTGTTGTGTAAGCGTATAAGAATAATTGATTTGTTGTACTCTGTAAGTAATGGCGTGACACATGGTTTTTGTGATTTTGAGCTGAGAGTTAAGTGAAAAATTAGGTCCCTACTACATGAGACATGCCCTATCTCTTGAGATCTGTGATTGAACACTAATATATGTAGACCATTTGTAACAAGAGATAGTGATGGAATTTCAATTGAATAATTACATAGATTTAACACAAACAAAAGCAAAATTACAAAGAGAACAGAAAAATAGTGGACTATTTGTCAGGCTTAGGTACTCAACCAAACAATGCTGAGCTAATATAAGCGGCTTTGAAGTTGACTTGTAGCTAGATAATTTTTCTTTTTTATTGCAAGAAACTTTATGCTAATAGTCATACTAGTATTATTTAAGCTTTGCTATGCGTAAAGCGTCTGGAACGGTATTCTGAATATGTGCTGGTTCAAATCCTGCGTCCGCGGCAAATTTTTGAAATGTTTATCACAAAAATAACTCTTTGAGATACAAAACTGGCTATTTAAAATCTTCGTTCACAAATAAGTAAAATTTAGATCTACCTATAGAGTCTGTTATACTATCTCATACCACCTCATATTCTGGACTTTTCTTAGTCTCTTGAAATATAGTAGGTATACCAAACAATGGGCTGCTCGCCTATTGTCTAATAACGTGATTAAATCAACAGTACATAATTATATAATACCTTACAAAACGATTGTAGTTATTTAATGGAATGTTTTTCACTAAAATAACTGTTGGCAGCCATGGCTATATATTTATCTGATTGTACCTAACCATGCAATACAATTCTATTTTTTTTATTATATATATATATATTCTATTTAACTATCGTCCCAATCAAAATCGTCCTAACCAATTCAACTCGCAAATTATTTAATTGCTTTCAAAAAACATTCGACACTGTAAATCTTAATAATCACGTCGTTTAAATCCGGTTTCAAATAAATTTTTATTTAGGGTACCCGTGTTCAAAAGTAGAAATAAAATACAGAACGAGATAAATTATTACGGGTATCCTTTACGGTGAGACAGCAGAAAGAATGGCGCAAAATAAAATAGAAATGGAGCAATAAAAGTCAGGTGAAGCCTTAACTTTCGACACAACAAAGGTATAAATAGCAAGTAAGGCTACTTTGTTTCAATTGAGACGGGGATATTGTTTTGTTCACGTAATTCATACATAGAAAAATACGAAAACGGTAAACGTGTCGCTGAGTACAGGACAATGAACTTCGAATGGGTTACTTGCTGTAAAAATGAATGTTTTAGGCACTAAAGGGTAACAAAACATTTTTTTGGTGAACTGTGAATATGTTTGTTAAATGTTGTTACTTTTTTCATGACTTAATAAAGTTTTCAGGAACAAGCTGGGCGCAAACCGCTCCCCGACAGTTTTTAGGGTTCCGTACCCAAAGGGTAAAAAAAGAACCCTATTACTAAGACTTCGATGCCCGTCTGTCCGTCTGTCTGTATGTCAGCTGTATCTCATGAACCATGATAGCTAGGCAGCTGAAATTTTCACAGATAATATATTTCTGTTGCCACTATGACAAAAAATACTAAAAACAGAATAAAATAAAAAATTTAAGGGCCCTTAAATATTTATCCCATACAACAAACGTGATTTTTATGAGTATTTTGCTCGCTATTAATAACGGCATGAGGAATGGGGCTTCCATACGGTTCGGAACCCTTCGTGCGCCAGTCCGACTCGCATTTGGCTGGTTTTTTTTAATTTATTGAAGTTCAACGGTGGATCTCCCTTGGTCGACTACGATAATAACCAAATTTTATTGATAGATAAAATATAAAAAATGTTTTGTTGAACTAAAAGTTTCCAAACTTAATTAATTTTAATTAACTAAGATGCGTCCGTGGCTAAATGCTCTGCCACTGTCGTTCTCTCTGCTCTGTTCTCTTTGGCCACCTATACGAACTTACTTTTCCCCATGCACTAACTTTGTTAAACAGGTAGAATAAAAAGAGAAGCTCCCCACATGCCTTAGTTCCGATGTCGGTAACTCAAAGCTTTGTGCAAAACTTTTCAGATTAAACTTCAGATTGCGACGGACCGACGAATAAAGGCGAAAACTCACCGCGGCGCGCGGCACACGAAAAGGCTACGCACGTGAGTCAAGCTTCGCTTTACATGAAGATGTATTTATACCGAACTCTTGTTATGCAGTGGACTGAAATTTTCTTGTAGTTACAGTGACTTGCAATTATTATTGCAACTGTCAAATTGAATTGACGTCGTTCGTACACGCGTGGTTAGTTTGAATATGGCGCTAACGTAGCTAAATGCTGTGATCGCTATGCACGCAGTACACGGACACGGATATACCAGAAGGATAATGTGGTCTATCGAGATAATCTGAAGGAGATGCATTGATTAATTATGACATTAGTTAGAAAGAGAGATGAAAAATATCTCGATTCAGTGGGTGTTGCCGTGTTTTTCTCCTGATAGTGTCGAATTCCAATTCATTTTGACAGTTTTGACAGATCTAGGCAAGATTTTCCATACATTTATGAGGCTGAGAATGGCCTTAAGTGACAACAGCGCTATCTCTCTGGTTGTATTAGCTCTGTGCGGATATCGGATACAAACAATTATTAATGCTGTGAATTTCGGGAGATGGAAGGGCGGAGAAGCGACGTGCATAGCGTGTTCTGCAGCGTAAAGCGTAGACACACGTTGTCAATAAATATAAACCTATGCAGTTATAATATTAATCATCACGAAACATGGCACAACCGTCTTCAATAATCGTCCGTCGTCGTCCGTCCGTATTCGTCTTAGCCGTTTGAAAGTCAAAAATAGAGCCCCTGTCCTTGAAATTAACATCTACAGCCTCACGTGGCCACGCAGTACGTAACAAGCGCTAGGGCTGCCTAGTAGGTAAATCGCACGCTTACTTTTACATTACAAACCCACACGTTAGTTCGTCACTACGGCGCATCTGCGACTGTTGTTGTACCAAGTGTACCTATACCGAATTCCGAAGCGCGTCGGTATGTTTCGCGTTCCGACAGTTTGTATGAAGGCAGAATACTGTTAGCTACCATTACCGTGGCCGCGGTGGGTTTCCGCCTTAATTCTTAACTTGCGAATAACGAATCATTGAGGTCACTGCAGCTGGCGATAATTGAATAAATTCTTTGTGGACGTCACGATTTGAAATCTTAATTTAGCGGAGTTTGGAATGAGTTACATTTGGAGGATTCTCTTTTTGTTTGGCCACTTATTCGCCGACAGACTGAAAGGCACTTTATGCATTGTAACAGATATGTTCATATATATTATTAGATAGACAGATGAATTATTTATTGATTTGTACACTTTGTTTTGATTTATATAAATAAGCTATTCTGACCATTGCTTTGCAACGTGCAAGAACTTTCGAAAGGACCATACCCCGTAATGGTGAAAAATAAGTCAGATTTTCATTGACTCTCCACAAAATGTACGAAAAATTTGATTTATTTCTCGCGATTTCATAGAAATACACTAGTCTACGAGTAAGTTGTTCATAATGATGATCGTATACCCACTTATTGTATTCTCATTTTACTTATTTATTAGAAATATATATGTTACAGCCAAAGTAATAAATCTGGATATTATACATAATGACTGGTCATTATGTATAATATCTACTCAATTTAGATAAAGTGATAATTGACACAAAATTAATCACATTAACTAGCTATTTTATATAATATCTTCGAAGACTTGGATAATGTAATAAAACAAACTCGTAATAAGGACAGATTGTCTCTGGCGCTTCGCCGGCCGCTGCCGCGGCACGCTCGCTTCGCTCGCTCGGCTCGCGCGTTGTAGTCACTGTTCAAACCTAACCTAACCTAGTAATAGTTTTCTTTGGACTCTTGATCTGCCTACTAGGTTAGGTTAGGTTTGAACAGTGACAACAACGCGCGAGCCGAGCGAGCGAAGCGAGCGTGCTGCGGCAGCGGCCGGCGAAGCGCCAGAGACAATCTGTCCTTATTACGAGTTTGTTTTATTACATTATCCAAGTCTTCGAAGATATTATATAAAATAGCTAGTTAATGTGATTAATTTTGTGTCAATTATCACTTTATCTAAATTGAGTAGATATTATACATAATGACCAGTCATTATGTATAATAACTATTTAATCACTATGACTGTAACATATACACAATTCAGTTAAAAACTAAGTTACTAAGTAAATGTATAACAATATTACGAAAACAAAAACTTACTAGGTACTACAGATCGCGGCATATAAGTGTAGCTGAGTGAAGTGGGGGGATGTCTGCCCATGGGTTTAGTCTGAAGGTTACCATGCGCAGCCAACCCCTCCACACTACCCTCAGCGCTAGACTTACGCGCCGCGACCTGTACTCGTTCAAAGGCAAGAAAAACCTTCTAATGATACAGGCCAGTTCTAAAAATAATATAAAGACGTGGTATATCTTTGTTCGTTTTGTAACTTTTGAAACTTTTGTGCACGTCACAGTTTCTCGTTAGTGAAGTAAAACCCTGGTCTTGATGTTGACTTAAAAATAAACAGGCTTAAGTCTTACAACCGGCAAGCGCAACGTAGGACGTCCACCCACAAGGTGGACGGACGACCTCATTAAGACCGCAGGTTCGCGCTGGATGCAAGCCGCTACCACCCGGTCTTATTGGAGATCTTTAGGGGAGGCCTATGTTCAGCAGTGGACGTCCTATGGCTGAAAGGAAGGAAGTCTTACAAAAATTATAACATCTATCATTGCTGAAAATGTTTCTGTCAAACCGATTTTCTTCTATCTGAGGCACAACAAATTCTCTTGGCATCTCTCAATTAAAAAAGTCGATTTTGTAAAAACTATAATTAATTTTTGTCATAAGCATTATATGGAATTTAGATAAAAAAGTCCATCACTAGCACTTACCGCTTATGCCCACACAAACATTATTTAAAAGATCTATATACCTACTTAGACAAATTGTTGAGTGTAGCTTTGGTAGCAGATTATTATTATTCCATTTATTCGTTTAAAAACTCACGGGTTGCCCCGGATCTTTGAAAGGCTTTGATGGGGTCGAAACCAACACCAAGAGGCCCTTTTACAAACATAAAATCATACAAAAATACAGTTTTAGGGTGGTAGGAAGAGGAAGACGGGGAATTTGTACAAATCTCGGCTATTGGAATGAAATTATTGCATGATTGTACGCTGGTCTATGGAATGAGGTGCAGCACCCACAATTAATGCCTTATTATTAACAAAACCACAGAAGAAAGAGAAGGAAAAACAGTCCCTTTGACATCGTGCGCATAGAATGTATATAAATTATGTCTACACTGTCAAAATTCTCAAGTTTATCCTTACTCGTATCCTTACTATATGCATAATGTATTAAATAAATCCGAAAGTGTGTTTGTTGGTTTGTTCCTTTTTTACGCAACAACGGAGCAACAGGTTGACTTGATTTTTGGCATGGTCATAGTTTGAAAGACGGAAAGTGACATAGGCTACTATTTATCCCAAAAAATTCCTATAAGATAGCACAAAAATCAAAATATCATGCGGGCAAAGCCGCGAGCAAAAGATAGTAGTTTAGTCGATTCGGTATCTAGGCAGATATAAAGGGTTATTTCTAATCAATTAGCATCCTTTTAGGTACTTATTCTGTAAATCAAAACTAACAACTTTTGTTCTGCGGTTTTTGTCGAAACTAAACAAAAAACAGCTGTTCCATACATTTGGTCGCGGGTGAACGATATTTTGCTATGGAAGAACGATTTATTTTTTGAGTTTTGACACAAGTCGCAGAACAAAAGTTGTTAGTTTTTATGTACAGAATAAGCCCCTAAAAGGATGCTAATTGACTAGGAGTAACCCTGTGTAAGTGCATAATTTTGATTGTGCACTTATACATCGGCGTTCGGTTTACAAATTAATAACAAAGAATAGTACATCCACTTCAAAATTCTACATTGCACCTCGTCTAATATTATAATTTGTCTAAAGTTTCAATTCTTGCTCATATCATGAACGCAAAAGTCCTAAATTCGAGCATTTACATAAAACGAAGCAAATAAAGGTAATAGACGTAAAGTGAAACTTAATTTTGTGCACGCTGGAAACGTCACCGCCGCAGAAATTTATGCTCCTTCTAAAATATGCCGCGGATATGCATTCGAAGCAGTACTCAAAGTTTTCTAATAAATTCTTGCGCTCTCTTTCTTGAAAACGATTTTAAGTCGTTCTGTGCTTCAGCTAAAGCGCTGTAAGTATACGCTTACACTCATAAGCGAGGTACTTATAAACTTTGTACTTGATGTGGTGTGATGGAAATCAGAATATTTTATTCATTTATTTATTTATTATTTTCACTGATTTAAACCAATCTGTACTTAACGTAATGTTATTAGTGGATTTATGCTCCTTTTATACTGTGCTGTACCAGCCTTTTTAATAGTCCACTGCAGGACGTAGGTCTACCCACGAAGGATGATTGGGCCGGGAAGGGGGTTGGTGGATTCACACATGCCATCGAATTTCTTCTACGGACGTTTGCAAGTTGCCTCACGATGTATTCCTTCACCGAAAAGCCAGTGTGGAATTCCGTACATAAGTTCCAAAAAAACTCATTGGTACCGGACCGGGATTTGGACCCACGACCTCAAGAATGACAGGCCAGTGCTACAACAACTAGACCGCAAATAAATGCATCCGGAGCAGTACTTAAACTTTCCTAATCAACTGTTACAATCTTCTTGTTGAAAACTATTTCGTCGGTCTGTTTCGGCGCAGTAACGAGTGTCAGCGTATGCTTACACCCCATTAAGCATGAAACTTGCAATAAGTTGTAGTAAGTTTGTATATGGCACATTTGTAAATTTCAAACATCATGTTGCAGGAACATGTCAGTAACATAGATCTTATTGTTAGGTTGAAACTTATTAAAAGTTATTTAGTTATATTACTGTTATATTTCGCATGAAACTTTATATTTCAACTTTGCAGGGATATTGCCTCTCAAACATACCTAAACGTAAGTAATTAACATTGTGGCAAAAATGTATTTGGAACGTTACAAATAAAACTTTGCAGCAATATAATTTTACTTACTTCACTGTCCAGCATTGCCTGTACCTTACAAATGAAAGTTACTGAAATGTTATACTGTAACATCGCGACAATATGTTTGTTGTTATATTTTTTTTTCAACTTTCCTGTAACATTACGAATTGGGCTCTTTATTTACATTACCTATGTAATGTTGCTGGAAGTTAATTTGTGAAAGTTGTGGAATGTATTAGTTAACATTGAAAAACTAGATGGCGTTAGCATCGCACATCGATTTTCTGCATCGCGATGACGTTGTGTTTGCAGAAATAAGTATCCCCATTTGTTAATTTGATTAAAACGTTCCTTATTGCAGATAGAGAAATAAAGTATCTCATTCTTCCTCACACAAACGCATCCCTCGGACTTGTACTTAGAACTCAAAAAATGTAAATATAAAATGTTTTTTTTAGAACCTGGAACTGAAAACCTACAGATACATATGTAACTTTGCGACAACTAAATAAATGCAATGAACGTGCAAGTTTCATTTGTAACCTTAAAGCAAGATAGTTGATGCAAGTTACTATTACCTTTCAAATTTAAAGTTGTGGAATTGTTCCACGTTATACTTGCTAAAAGTTTATTTTACAACTTTCAGACATGTTTCTTGTGTAATGTTACTGCAACTTCACGTTTTAAATATAAAAAGTTTTGATGATCAGCTTTGTGCAAGTTACAGGGTTTATCTACAGCGCGGCCGTTAGGGCTTCGTTTCAAGCTCTCTGTAAGCTTGCATGAACGTTGCAACCATAAATTTGTAAGTTACAAGCTTGTTGATGTTACTTCCAGTAATGTTATTGCAACTTTTGCTTGCTTGGCGGGACTAGTTATTGAGGTAGGTTATATCTGCATAGATAATTGATTGATATAGTTTTATAGAAGTCGCAATATTTTTCCACCAGCGATGGCCGAAGCGATATGTAAAAATAGGTTATTAGAGTGTAAATAAAGTTTAAATAGTAAAAACCGTTATACCAATCTTAATTGACAATTATTATAAAAGTGGTATGGTCAACATTTTAAATCGAAGAGTTATTCGGTCTTACAACATTTCCACCAAGCTAAAATATGTCACAAATGCATTCAAAACAGTGTTCAAATTTCCTAATAAATTTTTGCCGCTCAGCACTTTTCTTGTTCTGGACCAGATTTCTGGACAAGAATGTTCAGGGGTGCTTGTGCTAAAACGTTTTCTGCGCCACCGGTTACAGAGCCATAAACTTTGTACTTGATGTGGTTGGATTGAAGTGGTGAAGATAGTGGTGTAAGCTAAGCTACTAACTGATACTAAGTGAAGTAAAACTGAAGTTAGTGCATTAGATAAAATTGTGTACCGATCTGTGCATACTTGATACTAGCTGTAAAATTAAAACTTAATCTTAGGTGAATGGAATTTGAAAAGCAAATATTGCAGTTGTAGACTAGACAGTTAGGTACTTAGATACTGGACGAACAAAGTTTAGTTTGTTAAGAGTTAAGGAGATTATGCAAAAATATGTATTGTTTAGGCTATCACCTTGTACAGCTTTTAATTATTTGCTTAAAATGATTTTGCTATCATTTTCTTCAATAATATAAAGTTATTTCATATTTTTAACCGACTTCCAAAAAGGAGGAGGTTCTATGTTCGTGTGTATGTATTTTTTTTTGTGTGTATTCATCGATAATTTCTCCAATTGTGAACCGAATCGAAAAAATATTTTTCAGTTCGAAAGGGTGTACTCCCTAAAATTTAAATGGGACCACCCATTTAAATTTTATAGAAATCGGCTGAGCCGTTTTTTAAAAAAACCAACAATAATGTAAGCAATTCGAGCGAAATATCCGAATTTTGTACACGATGGAAGGCGATTTTGCCATTTTTTTGTGAAAAATAATTATCTGTAATCTTATTATTATGACATTGCTTGACAAATGGCAGCGTGATGGTAGCTTTGAACAAAAATCAAATTAGAAAATAAGAAATTACAAAAATAATTAAGCATTAAATTTTAATGTTTAATTATTAAATACTGTTTTAAATATGTATATTTTTTTATTAATTTATTGAGGCTTTACATTAATAACTACATTAGTACATACACTATAAAAACTTACGATTTAAATTAACTTAATGTGCTATTTTTTTTTAAGAAAGCACAGCATGCATTATTGTTTTACAATACAATTAATTAAAAGAAAGAACAATTAGGTACATATTAAGAATTACAATAGCTTCTATGATCTACAGAAAAAAGTAATAACATAAATAAATATAGGTAATACAGGTTATACCATCTATTTGGCCATCTTGGCCAAAGTAGAGTTTAAATTAATTTTGAATTTGGACCAACTGTCTCCGAATATATCCAAGTCACTATTTTGAAATTCTTTGACGAGCCTACTTATTCTAGGAACAGGTGAATTTGCACCTAATACAGTTCTACGGGAGATAGGAGCGAAAAAACATAATAAATATTAATTAGCAGCTGCAAATTTGTTAACCATATTTTAAATTACGCTTTTTGGGCTATACTATACAAAGTCTGTATATTTTTGTAAAAGTTTTACATTTTTACTGCATAGTATTTACAAACTGCAATACTGACTTACATTTACAGCCATCCGTAGAACATTCACACAGTCCATTACTAGTCTTTATTAATTTAACGTCGGGATGACAAGTCAGTGCTGTTCAGATATGCTCGGAATTTCATTTTAGACATAACATTAGTTGCTTGCGAGAGATGAGGAAATTTACATGAAATGGGGATATTATGTGGGAACGGGTTATTATTCAATTTAAAATAGGCCAGGCGTGAACGTATGTAAGTACAAAGTTATACCTGTCAAGACAGAGATAGTGGATGAGTCCATTTCCATCTAAATGTGTCCCTAAGCTCAAGAATGGAGACAGTATTTGAGTAAATAGTAGTTGTTTTGTGTCTCTCAAACAATGTTCTATCTAATAATAATTTTGTCATGTTCATGCGGCGTAAATAATGAATAAAAATTAAAACAATTTAAGAGTAATTATTTGATCTTCAACGACGCTATTGTATCTCTGAACAACAATTAGAGACACTGCCTGCAAGGATGCTGATCACGCCGTTAATTGGCAGTGGGTTTGAGTTTGATTCATTTTAAATCTAAGGTCTGTGAATAATACAATTGTTTTTTTTTTTTATTTAGAAACATTTTGAAATATTGTATATTTGTTTTAGTTGATTAAAACACCTCATCGCGGTCGACACGGACCTATTTACGTGTTCTCTGAATGAATTCACAAAAATAGCTTTGTTTGTGTTAAGCTATAGGAGCTAAGATGCTTTTCTTTTTGTACGTATACTATATTATGTAAAATGTTTGAATGAAATAATGTTGGTAGAAATGTTTAATTTAATTAGTAAAGCTACACTATCGCATTAGGAGATAGAACCTGTCAAGATAGTTGTATTGTGGAAAAAACCATTTGCCATTTAGACTGTGCAGAGTGTGTGGTGTATGCCTGTTTATAAAATTGATAATTATTTTACGCAATAAATGGCATAACCGCCTTCCATAGTAAACAAAATTAGAATATTTCGCTCGAATTGTTTACAGTCATTATTGTTGACTTTTCTAAACAGGCCTAGTCGATTTCTGTAAAATTTAAATGGGACCACCTCGGGAGTATACCTTTTCGAGCTAAAAAAGAATTTTTCGATTCGGTTCACAATTAGCTAAATTATCGATGAACATACCTAAATAAAATACATACAGACGTGGCGTCACTGCGAAAAATAAAAATATTTAATTTAATGACATGCGTAATTTAAATTTAATTTACTATAATTTTAAGTTCAATTTCTTATGTTAATATCTCAATAATGTTGTGGATTGATTATATCTGAAATAAATGTTTTTGAATTTGAATTTGAACATTTTTGGAAGTCGGTTAAAAATTGAAAATAAATGAAACCTACACTTATATCATACTCTTATTTTGTATTTGAATATAAGCCCTGTTCTACATAGGAAGTAAAGATACATCTGCTAAAACTGCAGCCAATATTCAGTCAAAGCGTTCAACTACCAAGTGAAGAGGCGCTTCAGTTTCAGTCGGTCGTTTGAAAGCACTTTTTGCTCTAAGTTGCACTGTGATTGATTCATCGTAACATTTTCGTTCTTTAGAGTTTTTCAGTAAGGTTGAAATGAGTTCTGAAGCGTTTAGTAATTAAAACGTCTAACTAATAATGTTATTGCGGTATAAATACAGTAGATAGGTACCTATGACTGTGGATTCGTACGTAGGTATTATGAAAATCCTTTAAGACGCTCGCAATGATTTTTATGTCTTGAATTCTGGATAAGTTCTATGGTAAAAGTAGTATAAACAGAGTTGTCAATTATTATTATATACTACGGGACTAATCGCGCACTTAAATTACGAGCTAAATAAATACCTCATCATCGATCGTGGTCACGGGTAGACTGATTAGAGTTATCTACTTGCCCCGTACCAAGCCGAAAGAAATTGAGATCGTCATTATGAAAAACTTTTACTATGAAGCCAACACGTAAAAAAAACAGCTTTTTCATTTGAAATTGCATCACGGAAATCGAAAAAATGTATGAACTGCTAACTTTTTTGTGAATTCCATTTTGGCTCCACATTAAATGTTGTTCATGAACATCCCCCTCATTCGGGTTAGTACACCCTTTCATAAAATCATTCTAGAAACCGAAGCACAATCGCTAATAGTCGTTTTAACACGGCGATTTTGCTTTCGTCTTTCTAGATGTTGGTTTTCGTCTACGGGTCGCATTTTTAACGAATCTCGACGAAACTTAGGGCATTAATTACTTTAAAAAAGGAAGTTTTCAGTCGCGTTATTTATCAACCGATTTTCATATTTGGCAAAATTGTTTAATATGTTAATCCTAACAAGATTTGCGAGTATAAACTAAGGTGGTCGAGAACTATTCGAAATAATATAAGATTATGAAGAGTTAAAGAGATGTATCGCGAGGTCTACTGCCCGGAGAACTACTAGCTGCAGATGGCTGCTTGTCAGACCAAATGGCTATCAATGCCGGTGTTCCTCAGG
This sequence comes from Hypomecis atomaria, assembly GCA_964007245.1. Classification (NCBI taxonomy): domain Eukaryota; kingdom Metazoa; phylum Arthropoda; class Insecta; order Lepidoptera; family Geometridae; genus Hypomecis; species Hypomecis atomaria. The sequence continues at coordinate 17,459,432 of OZ023291.1, forward strand.
GGTCAGTGCTCTCTGCGACCCTCTTCCTACTGCATATCAAGGATCTGCTAAAGCCCAGGATCTTGGGAAACGCAGACGACATTACTGTCGTAGAGAGCTACACATCCGATACACTCAAGGCTGTTTGTTTTCGGCCAAAAAGAGATCTTTCCAATTGTCTTCCGCTTTCCGCGGTGTCTCCGTTCCGGTAACTGAAAGCTTCGAACTATTACGCGTTTCACTCTCATCGACACTTAACTTTGACTCTTACATAGAGTCAAAAGCTCAATTAGCCTCCAAAAAACTTGGTGTTCTCTCTAAGGTGAGACGGTATTTTACACCTGAGCAGCTATTTAGACTTTATAAAACACAATTAATAGGACGTCCACCTACAAGGTGGACGGACGACCTCATTAAGACCGCAGCTGCGCAGGATCGCGCTGGATGCAAGCAACTACCAACCGGTATTATTGGAGATCTTTAGGGGAGGCCTATGTCCAGCAGTGGACGTCCTATGGCTGAAAGGAAGGAAGGAAGGAAAGCAAAATTCAGATCTTGTATGGAATACTCTTCTCACCTTTGGGATATCTCTGCCAAATATCAACTGGAGACTCTGGAGTCGATTGAGAGGCGAGCCAAGAGGCTGATTGACAACGAAACCTTGACTAAGTCGCAGCTGCAAAGACTGGAGCATCGACGTAAAGTTGCGTGTTTATCGGCCTTTTATCGGATACACTTCAGTGAGTGCGCCCAGGAGTTGCACAATCTGGTTACACCTGCACTTTTCTTCTATCGTACGGCTAGACAGACGCGACCAAAGCGCCACCCTTTTTTGGTGGACATTCCGCGCGTTAGGACCAAGCGTTTTGAAACCTCATTCCTCAAACGAACAGCCAGAATGTGGAACGCTTTGCCTGGGTCTGTGTTACCGCTAAAGTACAACGTGGGTGTCAAATCCCGAGTAAAAATAAGTGTCTTCTAGGTAAGCTTGCTACACCCTAGACCGCATATCTGCTCAACATCACGCAGTATGTAGTCCAACGAAAACCTATACGGAATACAAATAAAAAATAGTAATATTATGTATATTCTTACCAAAAACAATCCATACTTTTGCCTTATTATTAATTCAGGCCAATAGTCCGCTTTGCCCGCTCTTTAGAGGGAAATGAGGTCTCAGTTCGGCTCCCAATTAATCCACTTGGGCTAATTAATTCCGCTTCAGAAAATAGCTAAGTAAAAGCTTAACCCATTCACTAAGTTCGTTACAGTTTCGATCTCTTTGAGGAATAGTTTACCTTATAAAAGTTTAAACTTGCTGAGAAATTTTCAACGAGTAAAAGCCGTGCTTAATTTCCTCCTGTAACTTAAAGAGCAGAACTGCTTCAAATGTTTAACTTAATTGCTTAGTACTTCTTCAGTTTTAAAAAAAAACTTTTTAAGGATTTAAATGTGCAAAACGCACTTGCAGTCTTTTATACAAGTTTTAATTTAGCCTCGCAGCGGCTGCGCAGCTTTTTACTGATGTAAATGAGTATCTTTATCTTTATTTTTTTAATTATAGGTACTTGATATATTTAAACAATGATGCCTATACCTATGAAAACTAGTAAAAATCTCATATAAGAGGTACATACTCGAAGAAAGCGGAGTCACAACGTCTGGGTCTACTTTTTGTAATCTGACTCAGGTTTGTTTATTCTCATAATTAAGAGGATTCTGAATTGACCAATGTTTTCGCGTTTTCTGTAAAACATTGAGAAAATTCGCGGTACATTTTTGATAAAATTTGCGTTCCGGGAGAAAACTCTTTTCACCCCTTTAACTGTATCAAAACATTTTGTTTTTGATATCAATTGCTTAAGTAAGAAATACTGCACCACGCTCGTACGTCTTTTTTTTTCAGAAAAGTTTTTAGTTTCTAAAATATGACTTTTTAGAGGCTCATAACGTTAAGTTCATTTAAAAACTGTAAAAATTAAGACTTGTAAACTTAGCAATTGGTATGCTGATTACATGAAAAAACACTCAAATTGGGTAATAATAATTAGAGGAATAGAATAATAATTACAGCTTATTGTTTTTATAAGTTAGCACCTCACAGTTGCCTAAGAAATTAGTTTACAAACATATTTTATCATCATTTGCAGAGTATCAAACTCACTTCAAGATTTGTCTCATTCTTTTACCAAATACAACGTGTAGTCTGTAATTTTACCACCAATATCATAGCAGCCATTACATGGCCATTAAATAAGTCATAATTCTCAACCACGGGAAGGAAGCATTATTTTCCAGAACGAATAAGCTGAATTAAAAAATAAATCTTCACTACAATAAAGTAAGCCCCCCAGCAATCAACGGCGTCCGCCGGATGCGAAATTAATTTACGGCTTCACGGCAGGTTAGGTTTTACGTAATGTAGTGAGAAAAATTTACTTTCTTATCATTATTTTGACCCCGATATCTCACGATATACATTTAATTGATTTATTCATTTATTCTACAATTTATTTAAGACAAAATCCGTACGATAGAATTGAATTCACTGAAATTATTATTATATACTACGGAACTAATCGCGCACTAAAATGACGAGGCATATAAATACCTTACAATCCCGACGTTTCGACCGAGTTGCATCGATCGTGGCTCGTGGTCACAGGTAGCACTGGATGCCTGGAAGAAATCAACTGGTGGTAAGGCCACCGTTTTGCAACCAAGTTTCCTCATCAAAGAGTTATTTTTATGATAAACATTTCAAAAATTCGTCGCGGATGCAGGACTAGAACCTTGCGTCTTCGGATCACTAGCCCGACGCTCTGACCACTGAGCTAATCCGCAGTAAGCAAGTTAGTTAGCTACGTAAGTTTTCACATGTTAATGTAAAAAGTATTAATTTTTGCTTTAGTTGTTGTAAATAAAGTTTTGTTTGTGTGTCTATTTCACCCCTTTTATGTATCTAAAACAGTTGTTTGGACGCATCTTTCATCCCGAGAGAATTAAATGAACATTAATATGAAACTAGCTAACGGAGCGAATAAAACAATTTATGAGAACTATTGTTTTTCATAATTTTTGTTTGCAGCTTTACCAATGTTCCGAATTAAATGTATCTGTATCTATAGTTTGTACATAGCTTCTCAAAGCGGAGACAGATAAAAAAAGGATATTAAGAATTGGCCAGTTTGTTTTATTGATAGGGAAGAATAGGGAAGAATCTACGGAAAGTCTCTTGTTATTCCCCATATTTTTCTTGGTATTTCAAAATGACAATCTAACAAATCTGCAATAAAATAATTGCACTGAAATTCTTACTATAAAATTTACTCATTAACAAGAAAGCACTTAATTAGCGGGTGAGCACTCTCTCCAAACTAAATGAAGAAGGAGTTTTGAATAAAGTAAATAAAACAAGGTGAACGAAGAAAAGTTTTTCTTGAACTGCTTGTAACAAAGACAATCTAGTCTTCGTTTTGTCAGAATAAAGAGAATGGTAAAGTAGGCCAACTGGTACTTCGTCGTTGTTAAGAAATTACCAGTTTATACTTGCTTCCGAGTAGGTATCTGTTTCGAGTTAGTACATTTTTTTTGTCTAGATGTACTACACCCGCGCTTAAAAGGTTTTGCATTTAAAACCTATGACCTTGTATGTTCGAAATATGCTTTGTATGTTCGAAATAAGTAAATTTGTCAAAAAGCACCTGTCACAATACAGACTTAAACTTGTTAGATCAAAGTCCAACTTAGCATTGCATAGTTCCAGCCCACATTCTATGGCTTTAAAAAATTAAGTAAACTACCAAAAAATCTAAAAGATTTCACTATGGAAACTAACGTGGTTTTCGTACATTTTAATTAAGTAAAACACAGGTGTTACTCCTACTAAAAATCAAACGTGAGTAACACCTGTGTTTTACTTAATTAAAAATAATCTAAAAGATATCGAAAAGGAAAACTGTTTTATAAAACAAACTAAACATTATACTATAATCCAAATGATATCTATTACACATTTGACAATTTGTTTTACGAAAATATAGAAAACATAATAAAAATTGTTTCAATACAAATAATAAAATTGCCATACCCTCGCAAATAAAGTTTAATACTTATACCTCTACATCCATTCTGTTAGAAAATAATAATTCTATATTGAAACATAATGAGATGAGATAGTTGTACTGAGAAAAAGATTTTTCCTGGTTGAGAAAATTCCATAAGCTACTGTGAATAATGTTCAAAGCGTAGATTATAACGATAGTTCCGAGTACCGCGCATATTGAATGTGCAGCAACTGGGTCATATCGTTTTTGTCAGGCATTAAGTCAGCATACATAAATACCTAATAAAGAGATGCGCCATTAGCATCACGCTCAGCGTTTAGATATAAAGTCTTCAATTAAGTTTCTGAAGTTTGATGACGCAGCGGTTTTGGATTAGAGTTTCGCTAACCTGTTATGAGCAATTCTAACGTTGGTTAAACAACTACAAAACTACCTCTTAGTTGTATTATTGAAGTGAAACTTCTAATGCGACTTCCAACAAGGTTGCGTTAACGTTTATCGCTACCATGGAAGGGGTATCAAAGCACTGTTGCGTCGAAGTTTCACTTGTTCCGCGCGGAAGGACTTTACGTTGGTTTTTTATTGTGTGTTAGTAACTTTTTATAGAACTCACATTGAAATCGCCAAAAAAAACTGTTCCATACGTTTTTTTTATTTCAGTTTCTGTGTGGAATAGCTGATTTACTTTATGTGATATTTTGATCACTTTGCAAAATTTTGTAAGATCAATGCACTAAATATCCTAAGATATGACTGTCGCCTAGAAAAAACACTCATTACAGGTACTATTTGATTAACTACATTTTATTTTTAATTTCTGTTAACCTTTCTCTTCTATACCTACTGTTCGATAAAAAGTTTCAGAACAATGTGTTCTTATTGTCATGCTGGAAAATTACGGTAGATGGAGTTTCTTTAGTTAGTTATTTGTTTGTGATCGAGGTATTAAGTCGGGTGCACATCATTATTAGGTTTACGTAGCCGCGTCTCAAACAACCTTATATTTGCATCTTTAGAACACAATCCACAACCTTATCTAGACACAATAAAGCTTATTTTAGATCGTTATTCCAATTTCTAGATACAGTACTGTATGCAAATTGTAGTGTAGATAGAGAATGGCCAGGAGTAGACAATTCTCGGATTATCAAGTGACAAGTTGACACGAGCAGCGCCGCAGCAAAATGAACCCTCGTCATGTCAAAATCTCTTAGTTTGACTTACTGAGTGAAGAGAAAATCTAAATTTGTAACCAAGTAAATTCGATAGGTGTCTACTTAAATTACTAACTTTGGTAACATCGACACTCATTGTGCCCTAATATTACTATGGTAACTTTGGTTCGTTTAAGTCAAGCAAGCTACCGTCGATTTGACTTTTATTTGTTTTCCTTAAAGACGATCTTAAAAAAAAATGCAATGAATTTGACATCTGATAAAAACTGTTACTTACCTATATTCGCAAAACACCTTGCAAAAATAATAAAACTATAAAATGTAACAACAATTTTATTTATAAAATTGTTTAGCGTTTTACCAATCATTTTCTTAATTAATCAGATTAAGGTAAGAAATAACCTTGATTAATTCTGGATAAACTCATGTAAATTCAAATCTAGTATAAGAGTTGGGAGATAAACTAGTTCAATATTTAGTTTAGGGCTCGTTAGGGCCCTTGAGGGACCGTGAGGGATCCTTTTCATCGTCAATTAAGGACTTGAAGTTTCAGTCTACGGCACTAACAGATTTTAGGAGGATTTAAACATGTCGCTTTGACACCAAATCAGGTTTTACGTTTTCACGGATTATAATTTTAGCCTATGTTTTAGTAAATTTTCTCGTGGTTTTTTTCTTCGTTTATCTAAATGTACAGCTTGGCTCTCCATGTAGATAGCCCTGGATACTTCTTATTGTTATTTAAATCTTAGACGTGAATATTGTGCCTATACAAACCTATAGTGGTTTCTTGGTACAATATGTTTATATTTATAACATGTATTAAACATAAATAAAAAAGAAATAGAATAAAATAATCAATAGCTGGACCCATAAATATGGATACCAGAATACCTTTATCTTCTCCTGAATCTACACATTCTGCACTAATCTACAGATGGATCCATGGATACCTTTTGCCTCTTAAACCAATAAGTGGATTCAATAAATAAAGTATTTTATTACAGAATTATTCCTTAGAAAACCTGCAAAGCCAGATGCTTTTAGGTACTAATTAGCAAAAATAAACTTCTTTAATCCAATCATTCGCAAAATATTTCCCAAAAGCTTAAAGAACAATTTTACCGCGGCACAAAAGCTAACACAATAGAATCAAGCCGAAAACTATAACACGAAACCAACAAATTTCCATCGGCTTACAGAGAGAATTACATTTAAAACTTTTTCACCAAAAATATTTTTCGATTTTCACCAAAATATTTTTGCTAGATTATTCACACGAAATTCAAAAATACTGCATGCTATATCGAACCTTCAAAAGCAAAATAAATAATACTGTTATTACTTAACTGTCCAAAAAGAAGGCAAAGTTTAAAGGTACTTAAGGGTGTAATATATTTCGATCAAGCGTCGGGGAAGATATCCGTGTTGGATACGGTGATTTTGCTTTCGTCGGTCCAGATGTTGATTTTAGTCTACAGGTCGCATTTTTCAACGAATATTGATAAATCTAGATACACAAGTTCTAGGGTATAATAATATTAATACTAGCAATCCGCCCCGGCTTCGCACAGGTGAAGAAACAAAGGTACATCAATGTAACAATGGGTGGTCCTATCGCTGATAGCGATCTCTGCCATGGTGTTTTATAAATATAAAACTTCCTCTTGAATCACTCTATCTATTTAAAACGTCACCAAAATCCGTTGCGTAGTTTTACAGATATAAGCATACATAGGGACAGACAGCGGGAAGCTATTTTTTTATACTGTGTAGTGATGCCCGCGGTTTATATTGATTCTGACTGTCTGTCTGTTTGTCTGGTCTTATTGTTAGGTATTTGATAATTAAATTGATCTTTTTATACAAAGACCTGGCCAAGCGTCTCGTAGAGGTTACACATGACCAGAATGCTGGCATCTACTTTGGCCAAAAGCTAAGTATTGCTATTCAGCGAGGCAATGTCGCCAACATTCTGGCCACGTTACCCTCTGCGACAGGGCTTTTAGAATAGTTTGTTTGTTTTTAGTTCAAGTTTTAGTGATTTTAGTATACGTTTTCTTTCTTTTTTACTTATGTAGTAGATGTAAATAATTCAATGTTACTTAAGTTTGTGCAATGATCTTACAAATTACTAAATCATTATGAGTTTATTACTGATCATGACACATGATTGTGTCAGTGTAATATTATATTTATTAATAAAGTAAACGTTCATGGTATAGGCCTAATCAAACTCAATAACGTCTGTGAAGCTAACAGATTTTTTTGTCGTCGGCTATTTTTGATAGGTGGAGTAATTCCCTCAAAATAGGGGGAAAACTGCTGTCACGCTATTTATCAGCCGATCCCGATAATATTTGGCAAGAATGTTGAGTATCAAAATTCTAAAAATATTTTTGAGTATAAACCAAATCGATCAAGAGCGAGTCGAGATATATATAGGAAGATTCAGTCAAAGAGACATTGGGTTCGTGGGGGCCGGGAGCTCTTCTTATTTTCAAAAGTCTTTCTTAGCGTCTGGTGGACGCGACGCGTGACCAAAATGCTGGTGTTTATTTGGCTCAACGCATAAGCTTTGCCATTCAGCGTATTTGTATTTTGTTGTATTTTTTTTATTAACTAAAGACACTTTTGCCCGATTAAAAAAGTCACTATTATCACTCAATGTTAAAGATATGTGTCACAAGATGCACTGTTCGGAGAACTATTCGTTTTACAACTAAGTGAGTAGGTATGTAGTTACCTAGTAAGTTAGCATCTTGTTCTCATAGCAAACGTAGAAATCTCCATAGGCCCAATTATGAAGACGCCATCGTTAATTTAATAGCAACGTAAAACTTATCTACCTAAATGTAGCCGTTGTTCCTAGTTTCGTTTTGTTTGTAGAGTAGAATTGTTTATAGGTACGAGTAGGTAATTAATTCCATTCATAGTAATAATAATAATAATAAGAGCTAAGAACCTAAGCTCCAGGGTGGAAGTGTTAAAGGGCATAACGCCGCGAGTAGCGTCCAGTGAAAGCGCAGCACACCTCTCGACACCCTTAGCCGTCCACACCAATGTTGCCCCTCCGGCGCCAACTTAAGGTAGCCTTTATGGGGGGCCCATTTAGTGGACGGCAAGTCACCACCTGCTACAAAATTTTGAAATGGGGCATAAATAGCAGGTGCCGAACCTCATTCCATAGTCCAATTTTACATAACATTTAATATTTCACCACAATAGCCCAGTTTCAATATTTCAAGTCTTTTTAAATGCCATAGTTTGTCTACAACGCTATACTTTTTATACCTACTGCTGTTTTTATATTTCAAATTGTAAAAAGGGCCTCTCAATGTTGGCTTAGGCTCCATTGATGCCTAATAAAGGACCAGGCCAAGCCTGTGAATTCTATTGAATAAAGAGGAATAATAATAATAATAATAATTTATTTATTTGTAGCCAATAATATTATGCTTAACATAGTATTCAGTAACAAAAGTGACATAAAATAACAATTTATAGGTATTGAATATTATTGAACTTGATTGACATTGGTAGATCTTCGAATTTTCGAATACTATTTAATACTCTAGTCATCGCTGTAGGATACCCTGTGTTGCGATGACTAGTCTCTTCCAAGGGATAAAGAAATAATGGCTTTGTGAAAATGTAATAAATAAATAAATGTAATTTAAAAATATTAACATTTAGAGCATGCGTTGATAAATAATAATAATATAGGTTTAGTGTAAAAGTAAAGTATGGAACAACAGTGAATATGTATTGTAGTAGTAGGTATGCCTTATGAAATTTTGTGTGCTATTATTACCAAGTATTGTGTGTGATTGTTTAACTGACAATTCGTATTAAATCTTCTGTTTCTTTGTAGTTTAGATTATTAAGATAGGTTTTAATTTTGTGTTTACTTTCCCATTTAGTGCAATTTAAAATATCAATTTGTTTGTTTATTTTTTTGTATAAATAACTTCCGCGAAAGCTATAACTTCTTTGACCTATTAGTGTTCTTGTCTGAGTGACTGGCCAGTGGGGTTTACGTCTGGAACTTGAGCTTCCAAGTGCTGCAACCTGTGTATTAAGTGCAGTTTTGTGAAACCTTAGCACCGTAGCCGAGATATAAACTTGTCTGATACTTAATGCTTTCGTCTCTTTGTATAATTGATCTGTTGGATATCTAAAGGGTTTCTTATAGGCTACTTTTAAGACCGCACGTTGAGCTCTTTCTAACTGAAAGAGGTGGCTAGAATTAGCGGAACCCCAGGATATGACACAGTAGCTTAATAGTGACTGACAAAGTGACGTGTATATTAAGGAGATTACCTTATCATCCGCGACGTTTCTAAGGGCTTTAAAGATGAAAATTAGTTTCCTAATACGACCACTGAGGACTTGGATCTGTTTTTTCCAAGAAAGGAGCTCATCGATGTGTACACCAAGGTACTTCACGTCTTTTACCTGACCCAATATTGGACATTGACATTGCATATGGTTTGAATCTTCACATGAGTGGAGCTTTATACATAGCACTTCATTAGGCTTACTACGAACTGATGCACGGAATGCAATGACTTTAGTCTTATCGGCATTGAGTGTAAGTAGATTATATTGGAGCCAAAGAGCAACCTTTTTGAGACCCTCATTGGCTTTCTCACTAACCTCATCCCAGTCCTTGCCATCAAAAATTATTGCTGTGTCGTCTGCGAATGCAAATAATTTAGCCTGACTCAAAGTGATGGAGCATAGGTCATTCAGATAGACTAAGAACAGTGTTGGCCCAAGGACGCTTCCTTGTGGGACTCCGAACGTCACTTCCATCGAGTCGCTGCAATGTCCTTCAACCCTGACTTTTTGTTTGCGGTCAGTGAGGTAAGACAAGAACCATTTTAGAGCTATTCCACGCACGCCTATGTTTTCTAGCTTCTTTATGAGTATTCGTCTAGATACCGTGTCGAAAGCCTTAGCTAGGTCTAAAAACGCGGCAACAACCTTACGTCTCGAGTCTAGGCCTTTAGATACGTGGTCAACAAGAGCTATAACAGCATCTTCAGTAGACCTGCCAGGTCTGAATCCAAATTGGTTAGCAGAAAGGATATTTTGAGTCTCGAGGAAAGACATAAGACTTTTATTAACCACTCTTTCAAGAATTTTGGATAATGTACTTAACAATGAAATTGGTCTGTAGTTCGAAACGTCATAGGCATCCCCAGCTTTAAAAACGGGACAAACTATAGCTTGTTTAAATTCCATTGGTACAGTACCAGTCTCTAAACTCAGGTTACAAATATGAGCTATAGGAGCAGAAAGCACGTGTTTTCCTAGCTTTAGCAGATTATTGCAGATGCCATCTTCTCCTGGCGCTGATTTTGATTGAAGGCTACTAATAATTTTGCTTATTTCTAAACTATTCGTAGGGACCAGGAATAGTGAGTTTTGTGGAGAATCAGGTAGTTTCACGCTTTGCGCTAAAACATCTTCAGTTTTGTTGATTTTTTTGAGAATATCATTCGATAAAGTTTTCCCTATACCTGAAAAAAACCGGTTGGCATTATTTAGAGCTAGATTTGGTGACTCCGCAGAATTTAGCAAACTATTGCAGTTTGTTTTGTGAGACTTAAGGTTACATACATCCCCTACCGCTTTCCATAATTTCTTACTGTCTCCTTTACTGTCCTTTATTTTATTTCGTTCATAGTTGTCTTTCAGGTTTTGTATTATATTATTGCAGATATTTCTATATGACTTATATTTAAAGAGTGAGTTTTTATCGCTACCGTTTTGTTTGGCTAGTTTTTGTAAGTGATCACGTTTCCTAATACATTTAAGTAGGCCTGGAGTAATCCATGCCTTCCTGATATGTTTTGAATTTGGTACTAAGGATACAGTTTTATGTTTTGATATTATTGTTTTTATAAGATTTTCGAAGCATTTAACAGTTAAATCTATGTCGGTAAGAGCGTAGAATTCTGACCAATCTATTTGTTCTAAATCTTTCAGGACCAAGTCATAGTTAATTTTAGTAATCAATTTCGAGTTATAGCTGCTACTTTTAGGCTTTTCATGCAAGTTCAAGAGGATAGCATCATGATCGCTTATACCGGACATGCATATCACAGCAGAACAAGATGATGAGGATCTGACGAATGCATGGTCTGTGCAGCTCTTTTCACGTGTGGGGCATTGGTGAGTAGGGATAAAGCCATGACTTAACAATAATTCTAGATACTCGTCCGCCCTAGCATCAGTCGTTGTTAAAGAAATGTCCAAATTGCAATCACCAACTAAAAATGCTGTTTTGTAAGATAAGTTACTAATAACCGAATCCAGACTATTTTTGAAAGCAGAAACATTGTACTTTGAGGGTGATCTATAGATAGCTACAATATTGTAATTCTTAGCTACTTCCATTACTAAGCAATTTGCATCTCTAAATGGAGGTTCTTTAATTATTATATCTAGGCCCACTCTGGTGTAGACTACAATTCCATCATTTTGATTGAAAGATTTTTTAGTGAAATTACATAAGTAATTATCTAGGTGTAGGCCGTCAAACGAGCTATCGGTCCAGCATTCAGTAAGTATAATCACATGTGGTAGGTAATTAAGTCTAGTCAAGAACACTAATAGGTGCTTAAAGTTCGCTCGTATACTGCGCATATTTTGAGCAAATATAGTAAATTGATCGTTTCCATCATTTAACCCTAAATATAATTTGCACATCTCTGGAACAAAAGTGTAATTCGAGTTAACTATTTCTAGGTTGTCTATTTCGGTTAAAAGTTGTTTACTATCCATAAATAATTATTAACAGAAAGATAGGTGTGCGAGAGTTGATTCTATTTATAGATTGCATCGAGTCGCATGAGTTATTGAATAGGTTTTCAGGGCAGGTATGCTTGCAGACCCGATAATTGTTTACATTAGCTAGTTTGATTGTGACATAGTCGCGGAAGGACGTTATAGTGCCCGTCCTGCTTTCAAAGAAAGTATTTCGTAATTTACTTAAAATTTTGATGCTTAGACGCAGTGGTATATCGTGGTACAGTGTTGGATAGTTATGATTCACGAAAATGTAATATGTGTGATTGAATTTACGGATTGGACATTTATATAGGAGGGCTTCGAAACGAGTGAGTAATGCATTGTTATATTTAGGTGTCTGGCCGTATAATATACGGTAAAAACAGGAAGATTTTATTACTATTATTTTGTTATTTATATAATGCTTTTGGGTTAATGTACGAAATTGTAAATATTGTAATATATTATAGTAAACAAGATTGGCGTTGTTTAGCGTCATATTATGTAAAGTTATAATGGTATGATTAGTTGTGTTCCAGTAAACAAATAAAAACGTGTAATAATATATGAAAATAAAGTAATATGATATGATAACAGCGGCAAACATACTGAACAATTTGTATACAATAGGTGCATTACTAGTTTTAGTTGATTTTGTTTTTTTATAAAGCCTAACGGAGCAAATCAAGTTCAATAATAAAAACATGCAAAAATCCAATTTTCTAGACTGTTCTGTGATGATCGTATGTAGTCATGCCTGTCTCGAGGCCGCCGACGACGCTGGTGAGTTTTTGAGATCCTCTATGTGGGCTTCGTTCCTTACAAGAATATGTGGCATTCCTTCGCTTTTCCTTAGGTAAATATAGCCATTTGACGGCCAGCAAAATCTGTATTTTTCTGATTTAGCGAACTCGCGAGCCAGATAAAATAGCCTTCTTGACTTGACTGTAAGTAGTTCAGATATATATATTTGCGCTGAAGGACCATCCAAGCCTAGGTTTGTAGTGCTCAATTTGGTATCCCGACTTTTGTTGTATCGCCTCGCTTGATCTAGAACTGCGCTTTTCAGGAGCGTGTTAGTAAACTCGGCAACCACGGTTGAGCTATTATTGTTGAGTCTATTTGGGATTCTGTAGACATCCCTAATATCCGCAGACGAAATATCTATTTGCAGGGTTTTCATTAGGTTTCTTATCATGCTAAAAAGTTCCTCTTTTCTTTCACCTTGTTTTTTTATAACGGTTCTAATTTCTATCGATGTTTTCCGGGAAAATTTATCTATATTATCTAATCTGTCTTCTAGATCGCACATTTCTTTCCTAATAACGTTTCTGTCTCGTTCAAGGTGTTCTATTTTTTTGTTAATATCTGTAACTTGCCCCGAAATATAGCCCATTGATTTTTCCAAGTCTGTTATCGACGAAGTTTGTAATTTTACCTCTGCAATATGTCGTTCCAAGGTAGAAAGCCGATCACTTTGATTTTTAGTGAAAGTTGAGAACATTTCCGATAACATTTCTTTCATATCTGTTTTAAAAGTGTCTAGTTCATTGAAATCAGCATCGGGCTTGTTCCTTTTTCGGGATGCGGTCCAGGGAGATTTTTTTTCCTTGGGTGACTTGGTAAAATGACCAGACAGAGAAGGGCTAGTTTTACTAGGCGGCGAGTGCATAGTCTTAGACATTTTTTAAGGTTTTGCGTGCTGTAGGCCTAAATGCGCTTCCGTCGGGAGCCGGTTGCTGCTCCGAAACCAGTGCTTCTCAGTTAAATATGTCAATGTGTGCAAGGTGAAGGCGGCGCACTCGTGTAGCTATTTTAAAAGATTAGCGGTGGGGATATCTAAGTGTGTAGCACTAGGCCTATTGAATATGCAGATGTGTGCTCAGCGGCCACACCTCAGCGTAATCTTGGTTCCAATAACAGCTGATGGAGTCAATGGCCGACAAATTGTTTGATTGTTATTGGTCAATTAGTGACAAGGTGTGACTCACGGTATCTCGGTGGTGGGGCTGGAGTACCAGGCGTTCAGGAGTCGAATGCGTTTGAGATCTCCTGCCTGTGATGTGTTCCTAATATGACTGCACTTAAAAACTTGAATTTATTTGAATATTTAATTACTTTTAAATTACTGAGCGTGGACACACACGTCCGAATTCTACGAGATCCGAGGCGGAAGAGGAGGAGAGGATAGTTAAAATATTTGAAACATTCATTTGAACAATGAATTAATTTTTTATCGTTCGAAAATTTTATCAAAATTCAAATGAAAAATCTGTTTGAAACCGTTACTTCCAATCACAATCATCGCTACTCTTCAGTAAAATCGAAAAGGAATATGTTTATCTGTACAGATAAACATTTTTCGTTATTACTGACGGGTATCGATGATTGAAACATTTTTCGTTTTTACCACGTTTTAAGCACCAATATTTTGCAAATTTTATCAAGTTTATTGAATTCCTAACGATCGACATCGATTCGTTCAGGGCCGAACACCTAAATAATTAATTTGATTGCGATGGAGGAACCTTTAACCTTCATTTGCACTCGAGTTAGCATCCGGAAGCGCGGCCTATTCATTCACTTTTCTGACCTATATTTTATCATTCCACATTTTTATATGACGGTAGTTGAACCGAACTGGTCTAAGTGACATTTGTTTTTAACCGATTTCCAAATAGGAGAAGGTTCTATTGTCGTTTGTATGTATTTTTTTTTTTGTATATGGTACTTGATATTTTTGCCAATTGTGAACTGAATCAAAAAAATTTAATTCGAAAGGGTATTTCTCCCGAGGTGGTTCCATATTAAATTTTCGCCAGTATTCCACATATCCCTACTGATCTATCCCTACTGGTGGAGAAGACTGGATCATAATTATATGAATTTATAATAATCTATAGTTTTGTTTTACCTTCTGATGTTTATATACTAGGTGGATAGAGTTTATTCTAAGTGGAGGTATGATTTTACTGAAAACTGATCCGATATTTAAAACGATTTTAGATTCGTCAAACAATCTATGTTATCATTATATAAAACAAACTTTTTGTCAATTTTTAAGACGAACACGGATTCCTAAGACAAGCTAAGCTTAGTTTAGTAATCCGAAGCTCAAGATAATTATAGTAGCAGGTCATTATTATGTTTATGATTTAATTAATAACATTACATTTTTTTATATGCTGCTTATCACATAATTATTATTTTCAATAAATTAATTTAGAATATGAATTTTCCTGAAATAGTCGTAGATTTCGAACATTTTACCAATAAGAATCCAATAATCCATTTATTTTTAAATAAAGGTACATACAAAATTAATTTTATTTTCAATGTTCAACCGCTTTCGGTGGCTGTTCTCGAAGACAGGTGCCTTCGAACTTGTCTCTATTAGCAATCACTTTCTTTAATTTACTGAGAACTTGATGGTTTTCAGGAAAAGGTTAGCTTTAAAATAGTACGAGATTTACATCGAATTCTACATTCAACTCAAATATAATGATTGTAGACTTTATTTTTGTATTTCTTTTTCACTGAAAATTTATGGATTATGGGTCACTCTACCCCGGGGGAAGCATGGTGGTTATCTGGTTAGTGTACATATGTATAACTGTCATAAGCGTAAATTTTTTCTACGTTTTTATTTAAAAAAATATTTTTATTTTATATGTTCACTCATTATCATCATGAAGAAGTAAGTATTATCCATACATCCTCACACGCTCACTCGCACACATCCTCACACACACGCACTCGTCTTCCTACCGGCGTAAGCCCATATAGTAGGGATTGTGTTTTCCAAAATGAACGAAATCATCTTATTTTAAGTTGAAATGGATTTCGCCGTATGTATTGAACACATTTATTTTTAAAAGAATTTAAAAACGAGCTCTAAATGGATGATCCTAAAAGGTTAGGTTAAAAACACTTAATATAACTCAAGAGATTTCACAATGCCTAAACTAATTTAGTTTTAACGTGTAACGAAATTAATCTGGCTTCAGAAGAAAAATACATTAGTTAAAAATTCTAAAGCCTTTTATTTAGATGTCAAGTTAATCTAAGTAGATACGTCAAGCAGTATAATTCTAAAAAATGTAAAAATATTTTACTTTTTGTGAAATAAATTTCGTGGATTAATTTTAATGTCTACTATAGGGACACATTTGTGTCGGTAATATTTAAAATTAGCATAATTTCGATACTGAGATTATAAAGTCTGGAAAATATTGGGCTTGGAAGAATAAAATTACCCATAATACGTACCTAGTGAAGTTAGTAAGTGAAATTATTTTTTACCGACTTCCAAAAAGGAGGAGGTACCTACTTTGTTTGTCTGTAGATTTTTTTTGTATTTATTCATCAATAGTTTTGCCGTTTGTGAACCAAATAAAAACTAATTTTGGTTTGAAAGAATATACTTCCGAGGTTTATCCCAATTAAATTTTATCGAATCTGGCTGAGGCGTTTTAATAAATCAACAAAAATATACATGGATGTCACATTGATTTTTGAAAATTAGTCGAATTGGAACAAGGTGGAAGTTTTTAAGAAGAATTATTATTATCATGGATATTAATATTAAATTATTTGAATTATTAGAATTATAATCTGATGCTACCAAGGAGAAGTACACAAATATTCGCAATGTCTGCAATAGAGCGTGTAGGGATGCACAACGCCGACACATTCATAGCTCCGTAGAAAATGGTGACCCAGCTAAAGTCTGGAAGTTTCTAAGGTCAATGGGAGTAGGAAAAACTCGTCAAGATAGTATTCCCAATAACTTTAACATCGATTTGCTAAATCAACATTTTGCATCGTCCTCCAATTTTGATGGACCAGCGAAGGCTGCCACCATGAAACATCTTTCTTCCGTCAATCCTCCCGACCACGACGCATTCACTTTCGATCAGTTTTCCGCTTGTGACGTTAAGAAGAGTATCCAGGCCATTTCATCCAACGCTGTCGGTAGTGATAGTATAAGTCGCAAAATGATCATGCCAATACTTGATGAGATCACCCCTATCATCCAATACCTTCTCAATTTCTCAATTTCCTCGGGTACCTTTCCAGTAATGTGGAAAGAAGCTCAAATTACACCTCTTCCAAAAAAACCTAATCCTAATTCTTTTTCAGACTACCGCCCAATTTCCATTCTCCCTTTCTTGTCCAAAGTGTTGGAGCGGCTTGTCCACCAACAACTTTCATCCTTTTTAGTCAAGAACAATCTCTTCAACCCGTTTCAATCCGGATTCCGTCCTGGACACAGTACTGTGACAGCCTTGACTAAAATTACTGACGACATAAGAGATGGCATTGGTCATTGTCAGCTGACGGTGCTAACACTACTTGATTTCAGCAATGCTTTCAATAACGTGGATTTCGATATCCTTTTGGAAATCCTGCGCTCTCTTAACGTATCTCCAACGGCAATTGATTGGTTTCGTAGTTACCTTTTTGGTCGCCGGCAGCGGGTTCGCATTGATGAGTCGTACTCATCTTGGTGTGAAGTCACTGCTGGTGTTCCTCAGGGCGGCGTTCTATCTCCACTTCTTTTCGCAATTTTTATAAATTCTATCACTCATCATTTAACGTCTTCCTATCATCTCTATGCAGACGATTTGCAGATATATACCCAAGCTCCTCTAGGACAGTTGCATGAGGCAATTGAGACCACAAATGGTGATCTCAGACATATACGGGACTGGAGTAAATCATTTGGCTTGACAATAAATCCAAGCAAAACTCAGACGATAATTATCGGAAGCTCTCGCATGATCTCCAAAATTGATTGGTTCCATCTCCCGCAGGTAGTTTTCGAGGGCATTCCAATACCATTCAGCGAGACTGTAAAAAACCTGGGAATCATCATGGACCGTCAGTTTTCTTGGAACCCTCAGATATCTGAGGTTAGCCGAAAAATGTTTGGTTCTGCAGCATCACTTAAGCGGCTGCGTAACTTCCTCCCCATCGCTACCAAAACTGCGCTTGTAAAATCTCTCCTATTTCCTATATTAGATTACGCTGACGCTTGCTATCTGGATCTAACCGAAGAGCAATTCGACAAGCTCGAACGTTTACAAAATTTTTGCATTCGGTTCATATTTGGCTTACGAAAATATGACCATATCTCTGAATTTCGACAAAAGCTCAAATGGTTACCAATTCGTCTTCGCCGTAATACTCACATTCTCTCCTTTCTTTATAAAATCCTTTTTAACCCTACCATCCCTCCATATCTTAAGGAACGATTCGAATTTACTATTGGTCATTCCGGTTCCTTGCGACCCTCACGAGCTCTCAAACTTAAAATCCACACCTCTTCCCACGTCAATCTGTCCTACACTAAATCTTTCACTGTACAAGCTGTCTGTCTTTGGAATGAGCTGCCTGTTTCCATCAGGCAGGCTAAGTCACTTCCCATTTTCAAAAATCTTATCTATAATCACTATCTATCTATGTGTTAATTACTTTGGTACTTATGTATTTATGTATGTATATATTGTGTATGTGTATGTATTATATTGTATAGTATGTTTATATATTGTATAATATGTAATACCATGTGTATATTATAATTTAGTTTCAAAATATTTTTTCATTATTGCACCACCGACTTTTCTGCCGATCCATAATGTTTTTTTCCACGGGTTACCTGGAAGAAATCGCTATGAGCGATAAGGTCGCCCTTGTACTCCGTTGAGATACCTAATTAATTATAAGATTGTTTGTAATTGTTTTTCCTTGGTGTACAATAAAGTATATATTATTATTATTATTATTATTATTATTATTATTATTATTATTATTATGTATTGAAGGTAAGTAGGTACACACGTAACATAAAAGGTTTTGTTACGTAGGTACTCATTTTATTTTGGACTTCAGACGACGGCGGCGGGCAACAAGTACGAGACGACGACTAAACGACGTATACGACGACAGAACGATAAACGAGCGATGGCTCATTTTTGTAACACATCGATATAAATAGATACATTCAACTACTAGCTGACCCGGCGAACTTCGTTTCACGCGATAAGCATTATTATTGCCAATTTTAATCTCAATCCGTTCAGTAGTTTTTGCGTGAAAAAGTAACACACATCTATACATACTCACAAATGTTTGCGTTATAATAATATGCGTTATATGTAGTAGTATTTATTCATAAAAGAAACTTAGAGGAAAAATATTTTAAACTTTTAAAGAATCAAAGTAGAGATGTGGTCTACGGTTGTTAACCAGAAAACAATAATGGTATTTTATAATTTTAAATTAAAATACATAATATTTTTGGTCAAGTAGAAAGACGCCACATTACCCCCTACACTAATGATTTTCCTTCGATACGTACGAAGCGGTTTGACTCTTTCTTTCTGATTCGTACCGCAAGGAAATGGAACAGTCTTCCTGCTTTCCTGTTTCCTAAGAGATATAATCTAAAGCTTTTCAAAATCAGATTGAATAGGTATCTTCTAAGTCTGCGTGCTTCATCTTCGACCACAACGTCGCTTACCATCAGGCGAGTTGGTGGTCAAGCGCGGACTTATCCGCGATAAAAAAATCTAAAATGTACAAAAATGATTGATTCAAGCACTGCAATAACACATAATACTTAAAATTCTTAAAAACAGCTAGGTATGTCTTAAATCTTTTTCTTTTAATTTCTTCGTAGTTCCATAAATACACTACCAAGTGTATAATAGAGCCGCGATGTTGAAAGTTTTAACTAGCAAGGAAAAGCTTTCAGGCAAACTGGAGAAAGGTTTTGTAATTTTAAAATGAGGCTGGTATAAATGTCTACAGAATATAATTAGGTAATATTTTACTAAAAAGGTGTAGGACTAAAACTAGTTTGCTGGAGTTTCTTAGTGGTCACACTAGTTAAACAACGTTAAGCATGGTCAATTTTCGGATAGGTAACTGCGGGTGGCAAAGTAGGCGACTAAAATCATATAACATATTATAATTAGTTATAAAAAAAGGAGTATTTTACATTTAAACTTTCTCTTGAATCTATCTATTTAAAAAACTGCATCAAAATCCGTTGGGTAGTTTTAAAGATATAAGCATATATAGAGATAGAAAGACAGGGAAGCGACTTTGTTTTACACTATGTAGTGATAATAGTAGCGCTCGTGGCATAGTTTGACTAGGTGTTTGTCAGCGTTCACCGAAATTAAGCAACGTTCCACACGGTCAGTATTTGGATGGGTGACCGCGGGTGGCATTTTCCAACTGAGCGCTACTGTGGCTTAGATGACACGTTAAATTGTAGGTCCCGCTTATTTTAACCGTTTAGCCATATCAGAGGCCTTCAGGCGGCCTAAATACTCTGACACAAGGGCTAGCCACCTTGCCTATACGAACTTACTTAATGATTTTTTTACCCATTCATCATGCCTATAATACTATATTTACAATTGATCGTTACTCTGCATAAGATTACGAGTTAATTTGCAGACCCTAGCTGTTCAAAGCCTCTAATCATGAGGCTTAAAAACTATGATTTAAAGCCATCTGATAAACAATATCAGTCTTACCACAAAAGTTTTGCGCACGCGTTAGGCAATGTTTAACGGTACAAATTCACAGTTAAACAGTAATTAAAGCTTAATCAAATCTTTTGTGGTAGAACAGTATGATTTTAAAATTATACGACATTAGGTACCTAGGCTAAACTAGGCTTGAGAAGACAAAATAATATATTCGTAAGTATATTTATTTTAGATTTGCTCAACCACTATCTCACTTCGATTTCAAAAAAAAAAAAACTATGTTTCGGTACCTAGCTAGCAAAGCTGAGATTTTATCTACTAGACTCAGTTTTAAAAAACCTTTTACAACCTCTGTCAATGTCAGTATTCTTTACCTACTCCATTTTGGACATAATTGGGATTCACTGGGTTAACAATCTTTTAAAATTAATCTGTTTTTAACAAGCTCTTGCTTTTATTACACTATTGTTTACTGGTTGAAAGATTTTTACAAGCTTTTTTAGAAATAATTATATCTAAGGCTAGTATTGTTTTTCTTTCAGTAGCTCTAAAGTGCTTCAACTGAAAAAATACTTATTGTGCATTATACTGGGTCACTGGAAATCACAACCTTGCGACTTTAAACATCACGAACAACTTTAAAAAGTAACCAGCTAATCTATACAGAAAGTTAACTGACATTTGTTAAAATTATCTGTGTGCGGTTTGGCCATAATAACATTTGTTCTTGATATGCCAAAGCCACTCTTAAGAGATTTTGCGTAAACTAAGTTAGTTAGTATAGGCCGAGTGGCTAGCCCTGGTGTCAGAGTCTTCAAGTCACGTGAAGGCGTCTGACATAGCTAAACAGTTAAAATGACTGGAGCTCACAATGTAACGTGGAATCCGCGCAACGGCAGCGCTTAGTTTTGAATGCCACCCGCGGGCACCATCGACTTGGCTATTTTGCGGGCACCCATCCGTAGACTGACCGTGTAGCACTTCGATAATCATTAAGAAACACGTAGTCAAACTACGCTGTAAGCTTTCTAGAAATCGTAATATCAAATAACTCGAAGCTACATCGATACTCCGAAAAGAAAAAGAAATCGAGAAGTGAAAGTAAACAAACAAATATAAAGTAATTAGATCCGATTCAAGGCGTTGAAGGAGCTCTTCAAAAGGCTTTTAAATGATGGGCCCGTTTTCAGAAAGGTCACAGGGTCAAGTGCGTGTCCGGCGTAAATTACTCCTATTCATTGCGCTTGTATTATCTTCTCCGAAACTGAAATGCCTTAGAAAGTGGCCCTCGGGTCTTGCAAAAAATGGTTCGTTTAAAAAATATTTATAAATGTTGGTTTCCTAGAAATTTTAAAAAGAATAAACTGAGAGGAGTAAAATGTAGAGTTTCCAGACACACTGTCTTTATAAAGTTTGTAGAATAGTTTGTACCGAGATTTTATCATCATCATTTTTTCTAAGTGGGTGCTAAGTATACCTACTCTTATTATTCACTTATGTGCTAAGATTTAAGGGGAATCAACTGATCAGAAAAATAAAAGTGCGAATCGTAAATATAGTATAGAAGTGGTAATATATGGTTTAGTTTATTTAATCAGGCGTTACTTTGCGGAAGTTCATCTTCAAATTCTTGTTTTGAATAAATATTTAGTGTATTTCCGCTCTGTCGTAGTCATATAAGTTAAGGGTACTATTCAAAATCCAAATTAAATCACAAACAAAATTAGTAATTAATCATCAAACTGTATCATGGTTCCACTATGGTTAGGCTAAGGTTAGGTCAGGCTAGAAAAGTTAGGCTTAGGTATGTTTACAAAATATGAATAAACCTGAAACAAATTTTTTAATTAATCCGTTTAAAATAATAAAAAATAATTAAACCTGTAACAAAAATAGTGATTAGTGATCTGTTTAAAAAATGTAGTAAACCTGAAAATAATATTTAATTAATATGGTAAAATTACAAATTTTATTTATTTATAAAAAATGGTAAAAAATAATTGAAAAAATACTTAGTCAATAAATAGCACCGCTATTCTTACTGTACTCTATTCGACACGTGTTTCGCCTCTAAACGAGGCATCTTCAGGACGTGTTGACTTCCCCCCCGAGTGGGTTCCCGCCTTGTCGTGGCGGGGGGGCTTAGTAGTCAGGTCTCGCCAGCCTGGTGAACCAAGAGGAACCCGAGGTGGGGCCGGCCTCTCCGGGTCTTGGGCCTCGACAAGCCCGTGCGGAGGCTGGCCAGTAGGTCGCTAGTCGACTGAGGTGGACTGCGGTGTCGCGCTCGTCGCGATACCGCGGCCGAGCCCATCGAGGCGGGGGCGGCGACGGGATGGACGGGCGGCGAGTGTGCCGCTGTCTATCCGTCCTGCCAGCGGCCCTAACGGGTGCCGCCAACGTGTTGGCGGAGGCGGTGGGGCTGCAGGGGAAGAGGAGTGTCGGTATCGCGACGGCCGCTCTCCCTATCATCTGCAGCCGTAGTGGCAGGCGCGGGGCCACTCTAATTGACCCGTTGCATCGGGACCAGGGCTGTCGGATACGGGCGCTGTCTGACGCCCAGTGCTGGTTGGTCCCAGGTGGTGGGTGGCGATGTGTCTGGTGTTCGACACATCGTCATTCTCAAGCTCCGTGGTGGGGCCCAAGTTGGGCCAGCGCTGTCGGGTGCCGCGGAGGAGTGCGCAAGCGTGCCCGTAGCCCCGACACATAGCGCAGTGGCGGAACACCCAGGGGTTTTGGTGGGTATACTGTCCAGTCGGCAGGACTCCCACATAACCACCCGCCTGCCCTCGAGGTGCGGTGGTATCTATAAAAGATTTCCCCTGGTAAAAAAAAAAAAAAAAAAAAAAAAAAAAAGGACGTGTTGACTTTCAATTTTGTTTGTGATTTAATTTGGATTTTGAATAGTACCCTTAACTTAGATGACTACGACAGAGCGGAAATACACTAAATATTTATTCAAAACAAGAATTTGAATATATGGTTTATTTTAGTTAATTTTAGTTTATGAAATGTTATTTAGGATAATTACGATTGATTGAAATGTGATATTTGTTGTTCGATGGATAGATAATTTATTTATTTATTACACTGGTCAAAGGTGGATAAATGTTTCATAATCATCATGATTATCCACGGCCCGTATTTGTCTATTAAGATATTTTTCTACGCCGCTGTTCTGTGCTAACTTGTTTTGATTGGACTTGCAATTTTTACTACAACGTCAATACAAAGAACTAGAGAACGTCTTTCACATCTTTTCTCATTACCTCTCTTATACGTTGTGCCTATTGTGTATAATTATTTTAAAATTAATAGTTCTTGAGTTTTGTACTCAAAACTTGTGTTGATGAAAAAAATAATACCAGAGAAGAGCAAGTCAGGTTCGCACACCGAGGGTACCGTGCAAATCTTGAAAATGACACGAAATTGTGAACTAAGTTGTTAAAACCTCAGGCGTAATTATAATGAATGAATGATAAAAGGCTTGTTTTTCTTTGATTTCGTCATACATCAAAATTGCATATCGTAAACTCTATTGAAACCCTGTTTGAGCTTGTACTAATGAAGCTCTTTCATATGAAACCCCACAAGATACGATTAACTTACTTTGAAGTTTGAGCCCATATTATTTGTATTTAGGGTGTGTTTTCTTATGATTAAATTAAAAATTTACAGTTTTTGGATTTATTCCTATTATTATGTACTCTAAGACAATGCTCCTCGCAAAATTTCATAGTTCTCGGTCAACGGGAAGTGCCCAATAAGTTTGATTCTCTTTCTGAGTGACAAAATATTTATGCGGTTTTACGACATAAACGACTCTAACTTTTTTTCTATAACTGAGGAGTTTGATATTTGTACAACTGCAAGAAACCATCGATATACGAATATGGCTTTAATTTCAACTTGTAAACTTTACGCGTTTCCGTGACAAAAGATCTTGACCACAGAAGATAGCTGCTGTTCTGTGGTCTTGCCACACGGACGGATAGACGGACATACGCACAACAAAATAATACTATTAGTGTTCCGTTTTTTACTTATTAGGTAACGAACTCTAATAACAAGTATCTACCTGTTGTAAAATCATTTTCATATTGATTTGTTTTATTTTGACGACATACCTACGTACAATTAAAATTACTGCACCGTACATGTTTCTGACACCCGCCTTACAATCGTGAGGTCGTGGGTTCAATCCCAGTTCCGTACCAATGGGTTCTTTGGAATTTATGTACGGAATTTCACACCACTGGCTTTTCGGTGAAGGAAAACATCGTGAGGCAACCTGCATATGTCCGTAGAAGAAATTCGATGGCGTATGTGAATCCACCAACCCGCACTGGGCCAGCGTGGTGGATATGGCCCAATCACCCTTCGTGTGTAGGCCTACGTCCTGCAGTGGACTATTAAAAAGGCTGATACAGTACAGTACATGTTACTACAATGTATATTATGTTTAATTTAGCATGGAGCCAAGCTAAAACTTCAAACATTTACAATCGCTTCATTCTTCGTCGCTTGTTATTTCATAGGAGGGCACGTAATACATAGCTGAGTAAATAAGTAGGTAGCTTTTAAGAATGAGGTTAATGTGACGCCCAATGAATACTTAAGTAGGCAGGAGACCAAAATAATGCCGTATAAAAACAGGAGGTATTTTCCTTCAGCTCGTTGAAATTAAAACATGTGTACTCGGTGAAATGAAGATTTGTACTATGGTAACGCACTTTTAATTATACCAGTAGGCTATCTACCTGAGGTTCATAAGTGGTCTGTCATTATTAATCCCAAAGGGGCTTTAAAATGTTAATCCTTTGAAATGCTTTTTAGGGTTCCGTACCCGTAAACGGGACCCTATTACTAAGGCTCCGCTGTCCGTCCGCCTGTCCCAGGCTGTATCTGATGAACCTTAATAGCTAGAACATTGAAATTTTCACAGATTACGTATTTTAGTTGCCGCTATAACAGCAAATACTAAAAACAAAGTAAAATAAATGTTTAAGGGGAGCTCCCATACAACAAACCTGATTTTTTTGACGTTTTTCGCTCGTTGTTAATAACAGTAGAAGGTAGACGCTTGAAATATTCACAGAATATTTAATTGTTTGTTTACTGCAATAGTTAATTATTAAATTAAAACAAAATAATTATTTAAGAGGGGCTCTAATACAGTACGGAACCCTTCGTGCGCGAGTTCGACTCGCACTTGACTGATTATTATTATGATGACGTGACTTTGACATAACTCACAAAATACATGGGCAAGGTTTATGAAAAAATATTTTTGTTGCGCAGACTTTGTAACCACATAAACATAATAAATACTCGTAACAACAAGTGAACTACAAAATTTGGCTTTAAATAAACTAATCCGTCGTGGAGTTTTTAGTTGGATAGTAGTGGATGATGTGATTTTTTATTTTTATTATTGTCAAATTGTGCGAGCTCTACACTTTAGTTGGCTTTTGACTTCACTTTGACAACATTTGACTTCAGTGCGAGTTAGACTTGCGCTAGATCTGTCCCGTACCCCTTTTAATATATTTTATTTTAATTATTTATTTATTTATGGGAATATACATCTTAATATTCTCTGAATAGTTTAAGCATCTTCTTGTTGCCGTTATTAATATCGAGCAAAAAAATCACGTTTCTTGAATGGGATCCCCACTTAAATATTGTTTTATTTGTAAAGTACGAGTATTTGTTGTTAAAGCGGCAACAAAAATAGGCCATCTGTGAAAATTTCAACGTTCTAGCTGACACAGTTCATGAGTAAGACCTGTTCCTGGTGACAGACAGACAGCGGAGTCTTAGTAATAGGATACCGTTTTCACTCTTTGGGTACGGAACCTTAAAAATTACATAATACGTCGTAAAATTTAAAGGTAAACTGCTGAATGCCCTTAAACAGAACCTAAAAACAAGTATTGCATTACAAAATTTTGCAACAAGTAGGTATCTACATTCTTCTCTATCGCACAACTAAAGGATCGCAAATATCTTAACTTGTGCAAACAGAATCAAATTGAGCTATCCTGCTCTATTTTTACTTGGGAAAAGTACTCTAACTAATAGTCCAGCAAGTTAATTAGCGTCAGCTTGAAAACTTCTTAACAGTTTGCATACAAATTCTTAATTAATTCGAATAAGTATGCTTTTAGATTTAAGTAAGGAGTAACGAACCGTGTTTTTATATAACTGAATTTGTCTAAATATCTAAGCAAATAATTATGGTGTCTGCGAAAGTATGAAGCCGAGTGACCGCGGGTGGAATTTACAACTGAGCTGTGTCATGGCTCGGATAACACGTTAAATTATTGGTCCCGGTTGTTTTAAACGTTTAGCCATGTCAGAGACCTTGTAGCGGTTTAAACGGCTTTGTCTCCCTACGATGCCACCAGAATCTAACGTCTACCTACGATGCCACCAGAACCGCGCTGGATGCAATCCGCTTCATAGGGGAGGCTTATATCGAGCAGTGCTGATGGTCCGTGGTCCGTGAAGCCGTGGTGGTCCAGAGCTAGTGACACCCGCCTTACAATCGTGGGGTCGTGGGTTCAAATCCCGGTCGCGTACCAATGAGTTCTTCGGAATTTACACCACTGGCATTTCGGTAAAGGAAAAATCGTGAGGCAACTTGCATATGTCCTTAGAAGATATTCGATGGCGTATGTGAATCCACCAACCCGCACTGGGCAGCGTGGTGGATATGGTCCAATCACCCTTCGTGGGTAGGCCTACGTCCTGCAGTGGACTATTAAAAAGGCTAGTATATGTACAGATATCGAGCAGTGGACGTCCTAAATTGATGAATAGACGGCTGTTTCTGTTCATCTTAGGTATGGAGTTCTATTTCATTTTCAATCTAGAGTATAAAAGAAAATTTACTTGCCACTCTGCAGTCAGTACTCGTATAAGTATTTACTTAGTTGAAATATCTTAAAGTACCTAAACTAAACTTGTCTCCAGCTTGTTCAAATACTAACAGAGTGCAAACAAAACCACACATGTTAAGTTACGTTTTAATTCCAACATCATATTTTATATAGATTAGATTAAATAAAGTTTATTTTATACTTATAGCGACTTAACTTACTTAATAGAATTTACTTTTAGGAACTTTAATACTTAATTGATTCAATAACATAACAATGTTAGAACATAGTTGATTCATTGTCTGAGAAGTACTATGTATATATCGGAATTTTAACAGTTCACCGTTGAACATGGGCCTAACCACAAATTGCCATAGTCACCGCGCTCTCATAGTGAAACGAATTTCTTCTAGGGTCGATTTACCATGTTTTATTTTTCACCAAAAAAGTGGTGTTTAAATCCGTACATACGTTCCAAAGAACTGATTGGTAGGAACAATATATCGTTCTTTTTTTTTTGCTTTTGCACTCACATCTGATTAGCTTGGTATTTGTTTGTTTATCTGGGTCTAAAATGTTGCACATCGACGAGCAAATGTATCGTAATATTTCGTCATTATGATGTAGATAACCATATGTATAGGCACCTAATAGACCTTGTCCCATTTCAATAGGATATCGTTTATTCATTACATACTTTGGATACGTTGTACTGATTTGTTATCGAAGCTCTATATTTTAATAAGTAAGTTCGTAAAGGCCGGGTGGCTAGCCCTGGTGTCAGAGTTTTTAGGCCGCCTGAAGGCCTCTGACATGGCTAAACGGTTGAAACAACCGGGGCCTACAATTTAAAGTGTCATCCGAGCCACGGTAGCGCTCAGTTGGAAAATGCCACCCACGGTCACCCATCCAAGTACTGACCGTGCGGAACGTTGCTTAATTTCGGTGATCGCTGACAATCACCTAGTCAAACTACGCTACGAGCGCTACATATATTTTAATGAGACACTCTGACTAAGCCCATACAAAATGCTTCTTAGAAGCTAGGGGGTGATTGCATAGATGATTTAATATTAAAATATGTAGTAAAATGAGGTAACGGTATTACTTCGATGGGTTTCATTGATTTTGATGAGGGAAAGTAGTATTTTTATCATCCTTACTAATTACTAATTTACTAATTTACTAATTACTAATATACTAATTACTAATTACTAATACTAATATACTAATATACTAATATACTAATATTAATATTTCCTCGGGGTAGCCTGATTCCCTAGAGGACGCGTCCCCAGGTGGCGGATAGGGGTGGCTCGGCGTATGTCTTCACGGATATGCGAAGGGCAGGAGGGAAATAAAATACCTCCCGCGGACCAACAAGGCCGAAGAAGGTAAACTTCGTAAAAAACCCCCAGGGTGGGGCTGCCACGAGGTAATCGTGGAAAAGGTCCCCCTGGAGCTGCAGCCGAGGCAGCGGTTGTAGAAGAGATGGCAGCGGATGAATCTCACCGTAGAGGTCAACGGTGGCGCTCACACCCGGTAGAGGGTAAACTGTCTTAGCGTCAGGCGGCAGCCGGCTGTAAAACACTAAGCCACACTCAAAAAATCCTCTGAATATGAAAAGGTCACATAATATATACAGTTTAAATGCTAGGGCGTCCCCCTTAAGCGACGCCCCTTCAAAGAATGCACCAAATGCGAGTCCCAATGCGAGCAAGAAGAAGAAAAATGTTAGGGCGTACCCCCAAAGCGACGACATCGACAAGAACCGCAGCTCGCAAGTTGCATGTAATACGCTACGAATAGCTACATGGAATGTTGGAACACTCTCAGGAAGGACCTCCGAACTGGCAGAAACTATGGAGAGAAGAAACATTAACATCTGTTGTCTTCAGGAAACAAGATGGAAGGGTTCCAAAGCAAGGGAAATCGGAAACGAGTATAAACTCTTCTACAATGGAAACTCAGCCCAGAAAAACGGCGTGGCTATAGTCGTCGACAAGCATTTTAAACAAAGGGTGATCAGCGTTGATCGGCGCACAGACCGCATCATGTCCATAAAGCTTGCCATGGATGGACAACCCCCGTTGAATATAGTGGCAGCTTATGCCCCTCAAGATGGCTGCCATGAGACCGAACACGAAAATTTTTGGGATGAACTCGAGAGTTTAATGCTTGATATCCCAGCTCAAGAACAGACTATTTTAGGAGCCGATCTAAACGGCCATGTGGGCGCTACAAATACGGATTACCCAGAACAACACGGCGGGTATGGGTTCGGATCATTGAATCGACGAGGGCTGTCTATCCTGCAATTTGCTAGCTCTCAAAATTTAGCCATCGTAAATACACACTTCCAGAAGAAAAATGAACATCTTATTACATACAAATCAGGAAACCACACCACTCAAATCGATTATATCTTAGCCAATAAAGGAACTCTTAAAAACTTTAAAGATTGTAAAGTTATACCAGGGGAAGCTTTGACCAGTCAGCACAGATTGCTAGTTTCTTGCTATAAACTAATGAAACCCTATCATGTCAAAAAGGACCGCACTCCAAGGATCAAGTGGTGTAAACTTGATACCCCTAAAGCCAACGGTCTCATCGAATCCCTATCTGAATATCTTCAAGAAGACCTTAAAGATAATCATAAATTACTAAACGATAGATGGAACAATTTTGAGAACAAATGCAAAGCATTTGCTTCCTCCATCTTGGGAGTAGCAAAAGGTGGTTACAAAGACAAACAAAACACTGATTGGTGGAACGATGAAGTTAAGGGTCTAATCACAGAAAAAAGAAGACTCTTTAAAACGTGGCAGAGCACTAGATTAGATGAAGATAAAATGCTCTATCACAACGCAAAGCAAATAGCCAAGCAAGCTGTTGCTAAAACCAAAGCTGCTTCCAACCAAACTATGTACGATAATCTAGAGAATGCCAAGCATGATTATGAAATTTACAAATTAGCCAAAAGGCGACTAGCCTCCACCCAAGACTTTCAAAATAATAAATTTATAAAAAACGATCAAAATAAATTATTAGTATCCAACACCGAAATAAACAATCAATGGCACGTCTATTTCAATACATTACTAAATGAAGAATTCCCGAGCAAAGATTTGCCTCCCCTACCACATACAGAGGGGCCGGTAAATGTGCTTCATCCAAACGAAGTAAAATTGGCCATTTCTAAAATGAAAAAGAATAAATCACCCGGTCCGGATGGAGTGCCTGCAGATATCTGGAAAAAACTTGGAGATATTGGAGTCATTTGGCTTACAAACTTCTTTAATAGCATAATTAAATCAGGCAAAATTCCGGACTCATGGAGACATAGCTTCCTGATTCCAATTTATAAAAACAAAGGTGACATCCGGTCTTGTTCAAGCTACAGAGGAATAACACTAACTTCGCATACCTTAAAGATATGGGAACAGGTGCTAAAAACTAAACTAGTAGATCTGATATCAGTAACACCAAACCAATTCGGTTTTACCAAAGGGAAGAGAAAAACGGACGCCATTCAAACATTGAGAGTATTGACTGAGAAATACAGAGCTAAAAAGAAAAACCTATTCATGGCCTTCCTCGATCTAGAAAAAGCGTTCGACAGAGTACCTCGTCGACTTGTTTGGCAAGCCTTAAGGAGCCAAAAAGTACCTGAAGCCTACATAAAGCTCATACAAGATATGTACGCTAACGTCAATACTTCAGTCCGAAGCCCGGCAGGGACAAGTCGCCCCATCCCTGTCAAAGTAGGAGTCCAACAAGGCTCAGCTCTCAGTCCTCTCATTTTCATCATCGTGATGGACTATCTCACCAAAAG
Organism: Hypomecis atomaria; assembly: GCA_964007245.1. NCBI lineage: Eukaryota > Metazoa > Arthropoda > Insecta > Lepidoptera > Geometridae > Hypomecis > Hypomecis atomaria. The sequence continues at coordinate 17,490,677 of OZ023291.1, forward strand.
TATACAGCAAGCAGTGCCTTGGTGCCTTTTGTACGCCGATGACATAGTTCTGGTCGCGGAATCACTGGAAGAGCTCCAGCTTAATCTTAATAAATGGCAAATAGCACTAGAAGGTAATGGTTTAAAGATCAGTAGAACAAAATCCGAGTACATGAAGTTCATTTTCGGAGAACCGTGTACCTCTATATTAAATATAGAAAATACCCCTATACCCCTGGTAAACAAATTTAAATACTTAGGCTCCGTTATAAATGAGACTGCCGAATGTGATGCTGACATTGTGCAAAGAGTGAATACCGGCTGGATGAAATGGCGATCGTTGTCAGGTGTACTCTGCGACCGTAGGATGCCCATTAAAACCAAAGGGAAAGTCTACAAAACCTGCGTAAGACCTGGCTCTACTTTACGGTGCAGAGTGTTGGACAACTAAACACGACCATCAAGCCAAACTCCATACAGCTGAGATGAAAATGCTACGTTGGGCAGGCGGCGTGACTAAGCTAGATAAAGTAAGAAATGAACATGTCAGAGGCAGTTTCAAAGTTGCACCAATTCCAGACAAACTCCTTGAAACACAACTTCGATGGTATGGACACATAATGCGCCGAGAAGATGACCACCCCGTTAAAATCGCATTAAAAATTGACACAGGAAAACAACCCCGTGGCCGCCCCAAAGCCACCTGGTGGAGAAACCTGGAAAAACTCTCTAATAATATACCAGCTGACATAAATGACAGAGCCGAATGGCGTAAACATATTCAGAGGGCCGACCCCAAATGATATGGGAAGAGGCACGGAGAAAGAAGAAGATACTAATATACTAATATACTAATATACTAATATACTAATATACTAATATACTAATACTAATATACTAATATACTAATTACTAATATTACTAATTACTAATTACTAATATTTTAATATTATAAATTCGAAAGTAACTCTGTCTGTCTGTCGCGCTTTCACGCTAAAACTACTGAACCGATTTGAATGAAATTTGGTACACAGATAGTCTAGAGCCTGAGAAAGGACATAGGCTACTTTTTGATTCGAAAAAATAGTTTTAAAGGGTTGAAAAGGGGGGATGAAAACGCATTGGCTAGAATCTTAGAAGAAAAAACTTATATTCTACCATGACAAATGGTAATTTGCATCTTGACTTTCCAAATTACATTCTCTATGCCCAATGCCCATTCAAGGCTGCTCAAGTTGCAAATGTCAAAGTCAATCAATCTTTTCCTGTAAACTTTAGAGAAGGTTACATGTATTTTTTCAGTTTAATTACGTAGTTTTCATTCTAATAGGTATGCCTACAAAACGCAAATCGAATCTAGCGCGTAGTTCTAGCGGAGCTCGCGTAAAGAAAATTGCTAGAAGCCAAGAGTCTGAAGAGCACACTTAAACGCGTTTGACATTACATGCCGAGCGCCACGCATCTCAAAGAGCTGCTGAGACTCAAGAGCAAAACCAAGCGCGTCGAATTTTAGATGCTGAGCGTCACGCAGCTCAGAGAGCTGCTGAGACTGAAGTTGAAAGTCAAGCGCGGCGACTTTTAGATGCTGAGCATAACGCAGCGCAAAGAACTGCCGAGACTCAAGAGCAAAAAACCAAGCGCGTCGAATTTTAGATGCTGAGCATCACGCAGCTCAGAGAGATGCTGAGACTTAAGGAGAAAGTCAAGCGCGGCGACTTTTAGATGCCGAGCATCACGCAGCGCAAAGAACTGCTGAGACTCAAGAGCAAAACCAAGCGCGTCGAATAACGTAATTAGATGACAGGTGACATTGTCTGCAGACTTTTATAAATCACAGGTAGCATGGCAAGGGGACAAATTGTTTTTCCACCATTTTATCCCCTTGAAGAGGAAATAAAGTATGGATTGAAAATGACAACTGACATTAAAATTAGATAAAATGTTTTTTTTCCTCTGCATGCCACATGTTACTATGACGTCTACTACCAGGCCGTCATTTTGTCTAACATTAAAAATATTTTTAAATCTACTATCAATAGAGGTTTAACATGTTTCTTTATTCTACCTTTATGGTACAGAATCATCATACCTACATTATCAATCCGAAAAGTTTGTTGGTTTGTTCCTCTTTCACGCAGCAACGGAGCAAAAGATTGACTTGATTTTTGGTATGGATACCTAAGGTTTAAAAGACAGAAAGTGATAATAGGATACTTTTTTATCCCGAGAAAATTCGTGATTCCCATGGAATAGGACAATAACTGTTTGTCAGCAATGGAGCAACGGATTGACTTGATTTTTGGGGTGGGCATAGTTTGGAAGACGGAAAGTGACATAGGATACTTTCCATTCCGAAAAAATTGCGGTTCCCGTAGGATAAGACAATCCTAGCAACGGATTGCCTTGGCTTATTGCATGAATATAGTTTGAAAGACGAAAAGTGACATAGGCCACTTTTTATCCCAAAAACTTGAACAGTTTTCGTAAGATAGGATAAAAACTAAGCGAGCGGGCCGCGGTAGCAGCCGTCTAAGCGCCAGAAATAACCTGTCATTTCAAGTTTAGGACGTTCCTACATTTTTAGCACTCCTTCGCGGCACTCAACAGCTCTAGCCCAGACTCGGGCTCCATAACGGAGCTTGCGCTCCCGCAATAATGACGGAGTGTTTCGGAGCACAAGACACATCGTCATCCACCACTCGGGACTAACCAGCACTGAGCGTCGGACAGCATTCCAACGCCCTGGTCCCAGTGCAACGGGTCAGTCATAGTAGCCCAGCGCCTGCCTTTTTAACTGCAGAGGGCAGTGAGAACGGCCATCGCGATACCGACTCTTCTCGTCCCCTGCAGCCCCACTGCGTCTGCCAACAGGTTGACGGCCTAGCGGAAGGTAGGGTAGGTGGCGGCACCCACACAACCAGTTCCATCCCACCGCAGCCCCTAATCCTCGGCTGCAGCGTCGCAAGAGTGGCACTGCAGCCCGCCTCAGAAGCAACACTCCTCATAAGGCAGGCAACCTACCGGCCATCCTCTCAGCTGCTTTAGTTAAAAGCGGCTGAACAACGAGTGCCGGCCTCTAAGCTGCCTTGGGGGAAAGACCCAAAGAAGAGGGAGACTTCGAGCGCCGCCTTTTCAGCTGCCTTAGACCTCCCCCGCCACGACAAGGCGGGAATACACAGGGGGGTTGTATATACACTCCAACCGTAACTTAGCCAACAAAAGCATTCCTCTAAGGTATTTTGATGTTTGTCGGTTAGGTTAGGTTTCGCAGCCGACATAAACATTAGCCAAAATCAAAATATAACGCGGGCGAAGCCGCGGGTAAAAGCTAGTATGAAATAAAGTTGAAATATTTATAAATTAAAATTTTAGAAAGCTTTCAGGAGTTTTTATTATTTGTATTGAATGATACATTTATTGACTAAAGTATTATGCAAAACTTTTATCTATATTCTATACAGTTTTTGAAATATCTTTTGGGGATGGATATGTTATTTATTTTATGTCGTAACGCGGTAGCGACTGTACATGCTCTCTGGGTTTTGTGTATCTAAAGCACCCGGCCACCCGGCCTATACGAACTTACTTACTTACTATGTATTTATGTACTCGTATTTGTCACAACCTGTCCCTTTTCGTATAACTGTCTCTCACTGTACAAATTATTTATTTATCCTAAATAACCAATATATAGTTTATAAACAAACTTATTTTTAAACGTAAACTTATAACTTCTATCAACTTTATCCAAAATCTATTACGCTCAGCTGATTCGACATTAAACAACAAAGTCACCAATAAACTTTGGCCCCATCCGAACACAAACCGAGTGGCAACCTCCGTTTATTAAAAAACTTTCGCTGTATTCCCTGCTAAAATTGAAACTGAAGCATCGTAATCAAAATTTCATAACCCTCAAATTGACTGAGTCGGAGTAAAGGCGGTCGTTCACCGGGAGTTTGACATGTAACATTTTTAAACGTCCATATACCCACTCAGGATTGTCATGCCTGAAATAATATACTGCGTAAGTTTAGACCAAATAAAAGAATCAAGACTGAACGTCGTGACTATTCACGACGTTCAGTCTTGATTTTTTTTTTTTGTATATACAAGTGAGGCCGATTTTTTATACTTACGAGTGCGTCGTTGTTGCGCCGCCATAGTTCGACTGACGAGCCTAGGCATAGTTTATTTGTACTTGTAGGTACTATGTGTTGTGTCTGGACACGGCTAGGCATATTTTATGCTGACCTCACTTGTTAGTTCACAACGTTCTGCTTTTTTAGGGTTCCGTACCAAAAGGGAAAAACGGGACCCTATTACTAAGACTTCGATGTCCGTCTGTCTGTCTGTCTGTCCGTCTGTCACCGGGCTGTATCTCATGAACCATGATAGCTAGGCAGCTGAAATTTTCACATATGATGTATTTCGGTTGCCGCTAGAACAACAAATACTAAAAACAAAATAAAAAAAGACGTGTGGCACTCGGGGACTGCCACGGTAAAGCTATTGCATAGCATTTTGTATCAACTTAATACGTCTAATCGCACACAACGCCGTGTCGAAGACTGCCGAACTGAAACGACGTTAGACGATGCACGGCCTTCAAGCCACACCTCCTTGCCCGTCGGAGTGGGGAGCGTGAGATTTTTTCGTTACGGAATTTCTGGATTCGGTCCCCGCGCTCAAGGCCCGCAATAGAAGCTATGCAATAGCTTAATAAATACGTAAGGGGGCTCCCATACAACAAACCTGAATTTTTAGACGTTTTTCGCTCTAAATTAATAATGGTACCAGGTACTCGTAGATTCTTAAAATTTTCACAGAATATTTAGTTTTATATTCCCTTCAATAATAAATAAAAAAAAAATGTAAGGGGGGCTCCCATACAGTACGGAACCCTCCATGCGCGAGTCCGACTCGTACTTGGCCGATTATATTTATTTGGTCTGAGTGCGTAAGTAAATAAATAAAAATTACATAACCCAAAAATAATAATGTAAAATGAAGAAAAAAACTAATTTACCTGTAAAGGTTGTGTGTACTGTGTAACTTTCATCTAAATGTTTGCTACACGACATTGTAGTGCGCAGTTGTGATGTATTATAGGCTTTTACCATTACAACAGAGGAGCGTTCCATGATACACTTAACTGCTGTCTATTTTAGAAATTCACTGCAGGACATAGGCCTACCTAAGAAAAGTTATTGGCAGCGTTGCCAACAAGGCCAATAAAGAATTTGCTAAAATGGTGTTAAAATATGCCAAAATTATGCCTACTGCTTCATAAAATGCTAAAAATTGTGCTAAGGTTTTTAAATTTTGAAGAAAACCGAATGTACTCATAATTATTCATATATACTACGGGACTAATCGCGCACTAAAATTACGAGATAAATAAATACCTCATCATCCCGATGTTTCGACCGAGTTGCATCGATCGTGGTCACGGGTAGACTGGAATGTGAAACAGCTGGTACCGCCAATTCAACTAGACGTATTAAGAAATTATGCACGTGCCAACACAGCCTCTAAATAGTAATATTTTTGAGCAAAAACTTGTCTAAAAGTATACATAGACTAAAAAATTTTCTGTAAAAATAAGAGGTATCAGCGTCCAATATTTCTTACTCAAGTGAAGAAGAAAGAGTTTTCTCCCGGAACGTAGATTTTATCAAAAATGTATCGAATATTTTCTCGATGTTCTACAGAAAACGCGAAAACACTAGTCGATTCAAGATCTAGTTTGCTCAATTGGTTAATACGAGTACAAAAAATGTTAGATATTAATTACTGCCCGGAACTGTAAATAGCAAAGTAAATCGCAAGTGTCAGTTTGACATTTCAAATTATCAGTTACCGTTACATGGCACTTACGATAGAGGCAGTGTTAAATTTTAAGCCAGACATTAAGTCAATTGTTACAACACATTATCCCGGTGAGAAACACCTTAACACAGTCAAGTTAGCAACAAGTTGTTATTTCCTCACATTTGGCAACTTAGGAGACTTAATATGAATTTAGGTTGGAAGTTTCTCCCTCAAAGAGCATATTAAGTTTGTAAGGATTTTGTATCAATACGGAGATACCGGCTTTGATTAAATTAAAAGTCTTGTGTATTTTGGAAAATTATCAATATTCATTTACGTAGTTGAAACTAGTTACTTTTTTTTTTACGTAAGAAGTTCCAGGTTCAATTCTTGGCTGGATAAATGTTGTCTGAGTAAAATTTTTAATTTTACTCAGAGTTTGGATGCTAGTTGTCATTGTCTTGTGTTTGTTTTGTGGCGAATTCTAACAGGTATATGAGGATGAAACAATAATTAGTTAATATTAATATCAATGTTTTCAGATTTTAAGTACAGTGGATCGGGTGCAATATCTTTTTTTGACTAAAAGTAATGCATCAGTCAATCAATAACGTGGCAACATAGTAGACAAGTAGGAATACTAGAGCTAAGTTTAGCTTTATCAGCTCTAATATACAACAAAAGTATCGTCTTCTTTTTCAGACAGTCCAGTAAAAACTGAAAGCTTTTAAACACTGAAACGCTGCTCAAATTGGCTCAAACAGAATAATCTAGAGCTTAAATGCTTTTCGGCGTACCGAAGAGGTTCTCTGGAATTTTAATAAAGTTCAGCTTCGAATGGAGATCATGGAACATCACCAACTGGAAATGCTATTTATCTAGTCCAACATATTACTACAGTACAGTAGGTGGAAACCTTTCATTATAATAGCGCTTACTATAGAAGGTAGGTATTCACCATCATCATCATCTGCATTTATTTTTCCCACTCCTTTTGTAGTGACATCTGCCTCAGTTCTTTGCCACTATTCATTCTAATTTAAAATCAGAATCCGCCTTTGTGGTCTAGTGGTAATGACACCCGCCTTGCAATCTTGAGGCCGTGGGTTCGAATCACGATCTCGTACCAATGAATTCTTTAGTTTATGGACGGAATTTCACACCACAGGCTTTTCGGTGAAAGAAAACATCGTGAAGCAACCTGCATACATCCGTAGAAGAAATTCGAAGGCGTATGTGAATCCACCAACCCGCACTGGGCCAGCGTGGTGGAAATGGCCCAATCACCCTTCGTGAATCAGGCCTACGTCCTGCAGTAAACTAATAATAAAAAGGTTGGTACAGTACAGTCCAGTATGGTACAGTAATATCGATGTCTTTTCCATTTTATGACATGCTTTGAAAGTTTCCTCGTCAATGTACGGATTTTACTTGCATGTGGTAAGTAAACAAGCTGGTTGCAAAATAAAATTACTCCAGTTACGAACTGACTGTTCAAATATTCACCGAGAGATGGACTCAACGAGGCCATGTTATGCAATATTCGCCTGTACTGGCTGCAAGTTCAAACAGTTGGCTACTGAATCATTATACGGTGGTAAAGTAACTTACGTTCAATCTCTAACGGGTGACTTTTGCATATCAATGCGAACAACTTTTATTATGTAACCGGTAGCGCTCATAGCGTAGTTTGACTGTGTTGGTCAGCTATCATCGAAGTTAAGCAACGTTCATCACGGTCAGTCTTCTGATGGGTGACCGCAGGTGGCATTTACAACTGAGCGCTACCATGGCTCGGATGACACGTTAAATTGTAGGTCCCGGTTGTTTTAATCGTTTAACCATGTCAAAGGTCTTCAGGTGGCTTAAAAACTCTGACACCAGGGCTAGCCACACGGCCTATATGAACTTACTTATTTCTGAAATCGCAAATAAAATCATTCGTTCCATTCAAAAAGTATGGACTTCGGATGAAATGTACGGATCACATATTTTTTGAGATTTCTGTATTGATCCCGTGGCTAAAGTTGGTCATCATGATCTCTAGTGTCTATGCTCTATCATATAATGCCTATAAGAGCTTGACATTTTAATTATTACTTATAGCCATCGGACGCCCACGAATTAATATAAACCTTAACCTCCTCTAAAAACTCTTCTAATAAGACAATGAGAATAATACGAGTATAGATGGCATCCACACATCCTGCGGCTTAAATCAGGTAATCTAATCACCTTGTGGGTAGACTAGACGTCTTATGCTGTAATTTCTCATACGAAGTATTATCCATTCATGAACTTTACGGCCAGTTCTGCATGGTATATTCCCTGCTCACTGTCGTTTCAAAATCACTAAGCAAACATTTTTAACCGACTTCCAAAAAGGAGGAGGTTTTCGTCTGTATGTATTTTTTTTGTGTGTTCATCGATTATTTCGTCAATTATGAACAGAACCGAAAAAATATTTTTAGTTCGAAGGGGTATACTTTCGAGGTGAACCCATTTAAATTTTATAGAACTCGGCTTAGCCATTTTTGAAAAATCAAAAATAATGTAAACAATTTGAGCGAAATTTTCAAATTTTGTTCACAATAGAAGGCGGTTTTGCCATTTTTTGCGAAAAATTGTTATTTTTCTACCCGCAAGAATAAATCGCGTAACGTAATTTACTTTTACGCTTTAATATTTTTAATGGAATTCAGCACACATCGAGTATAACTCACTTAAATATCCACAACTGCGATACTACCACCGCAAATGTTTGTGGAAGAACCAAAAAGTTGCATTTTCCAACATGCGTTTGCACGCAATAAAGTCCAATATTTTACCACTACCCATTACGTTAACATTCCGTGCATGTACTGCCATAGCAAAAATGAGATAAGAAAATAAATATTTAAGTGAATGCTGACAATGTGACTTTTTTAATCATAAAATTGTAAAACTAATAGTTATCTTTAACAGTCTCACATCCGTTTAACTGAATCATCATAAGCTCATATTTTGACTCGTTGTTGACAGATTTAATTCATATTGGCAAATCTAGTGAAGATTAGGTATACTAAGCGCCACACAAGTCGGCGCAGAACGCTGCTTAAAAGTCGAAATATAGGTATGCGCGGGAGCCAGAGAGACGAGACGCCGGGGCACACCCGCCCGCCAACTTTATGCCTGCCGCGCGTTCACTACGCCCGTGCTCAAATCTACGCCACGCGGCGTCGCCATTGTGCACACATGCGTAATAATTAGCGAATCACGGCGAAGTGTCATCTGCGGCTAACTTCTCATCCGTCGACTCGTACGGCGCTTAGTTTATTGAAAGATGTATCAGACATTATTGAAATCGACTGATAAATGGTGAGACAGCAAGAAGCAGCAAGAGAATCCCCTCCCCCTCTCCCTCATTAAAACATCAACTACGATAAAAGAAATCAATTATAATATACAATCTGTGTACCAAATTTAGTCAAGATTCCTTAAAAAATACGACCTGTAGAAGAGTACCAACATTTTAAACGATATTAAGATAGAGTGCCAACAGACGAAAGCAAAATTGTCAAGTCAAAACTGATACTCTTTTTCATTTCGTTCCCTCGGTTATTCAAGTCTCAGAAAGATTTAAAAAAAATGATTTACTTTTAAAAACTTTTATATAGAGAATGTAATCTTAGTAGCAGGTCATATTTTATTATTTTGTAATCTTCAATATCATTGTATGTTTGTCATTTTTGCTACGATCTATTATTTTGACAATAAATGAATTTCAATTAGACTCGACTGGACTTAGTACTTAGTTTACTTTCAGTCTATCCTCCCCACATATCCTTCTTTTCTTGGCTGCTTTTCAAAAAAGCAGCTTATTGGCAGCTGCTTTTGCTGAATATTTTTTGACGATTCTGTAATGTGTCAATGCGATACGTGTCAAACCCTCAGAATAATAACTAGTGCAATCAAACCTTAAGTGTCATTTCAAACCGAGCATATTGTCACAGCAACATATGCTTTTTACTGCTACATCAGTATTATTACCGTTCCACTCTCCTTTGGTAAAATCTGGGCTTCAGTATTGAATTTGATCCCTGATGGCACTCCCCGTGTATTCGAAAATACTTTCTCAGACTGACAGGAGCAACCTAGTGCGCTCTTTGCAGAACATTGAGTATTTGACTTTCTCAGAGCTTTGTGGGAATTCAGAATGCTTTTATCAATTCCCACTAGATTTCATATTTTTGGCTTTGTTAGAACGACAAGCTGAAGACAGATTGTAATTCACGCAGAGCATTGACGTGTAAAATTTTTTAGACATTTCAGATACATAATTTCTAATTGGTTTGGTGTAGCGCTCGTAGCGTAGTTTGACTGGGTGTTTGTCAGCGATCACTAAAGTTATAAAACATTCGGCATGATTAGTTTTCGGATAGGTGACTGCGTGTGGCATTGACAACTGAGCGCTACCGTGGCCTTAAACCGAACGCTCTTATGACACACTGAATTGCAGGCCCTAGTTGTATTAACCGTTCAGCTATGTAAGACCTTCAGGAGGCTTAAAAATTTTGACACCAGAGCTAGCCACCCAATATGTATTTAGTTACTTACTTGGTTTGACTATATTACATTATTTTACGTCCGTTTTGTTAGTGGACAAAAGTGCCTTTGTTAACTACAATAAGATACAATACTACTTTATATTATTATGCTAAAACTACCTACACTACTACTTCATAGAAAGCAATTGGATCATCCACAGATCCTTGAAGGTCCATAGATAATCCAAATGCTCAAGCCCACTGCCAGTTGGCAGCGTGCCCAGCATGCTGGCTGCATTGCCACGCTGAATGGCAATGCTGATGCGTACTTCCTTGTTTTCACTTATGTATCTAGGATTGATAAGCAATTAAGCATGTGTAAAGGGTACACGAATGTTCAAAATACGCAACTTTCAGTTTCTCGTACAGTTTTGCGCAAAATCTAACATAAAATACCTAGGTAATATATTTTACAGCTGTCTAGAAAACTGGATCTTTGTAAAATATCGTTCCTTATATGAATCCCGTGAAGAAACAAAGACCTTTTGCAGAAGCATTCAACTAACCACAATAAACAGGATATTGTTCACAATAAATTCTCAAGATACGAAAGTTATCCTACACTGAGTCGTCTTGCGCTTTACGGTCTATAAAGAATATCTTTGACTTTAATATTACGTTTTAAATATATACTGGGTTGTAAGCTTGCATGTATTGAGGCGAAAAGGGTCGTTGAACAACATTTACCAAGAGACGAACCTTGAAGTTTCAACAATAAAATGTAAGTTGGTAAGTACGTACAAAAAATTTACAACCTCTCTGACCATCCGTTCTACGAACTAACAAATTTAGCAAATACAGTATATTTTTGAAAGTTAAGAAAGTACTTAGTATATGACTGTTACAATAGTTTTTAATTAGTTTATTTAAATAATACATAGCATCTCCATTAAATTTGTAAAGATATAACTGTTTTTTTAATAATTCTGTATAATTTTACGTGTATCATTAAAAATGTCTGTCTCTATAATTATTATAAGTATCTTTCTAATAAGCGTTGGTGGCAAAATAATAGTTTACGATTGCCTGAAAGATTTTTAATGTCCGACACGCCCTCGATTTTTTATAATTACGTCTGATGCTTGTTTCATGAACAACATAAAAATGTGAGGTTTATGAATACTTTATTACAGTTAATTATTGAGAATTAAAAGTTTGAAAGTATCTGCTTTGCTGAAGGAAATTTTACGGGTGGGTTAAATTATTGTCATAAAATGTAATTATAGTGATTCATAATGATGATAAGTAGGTATGGTTGTGGTATAAATTCATAGTAAAAGAAATGCACAAAAAAACAAGACGTTTTCCAAAATGCAGGCATTTTCAGATTTGTAATGTTATATGTAATGTACAAATTTTACTATATACAAATTTTAGTCCACAGATGTAATCAATTGCGAAAACGCAAAAAAATAGCTGCTCTATACTTTTTGTTGAGAGACAATGAACTGTTTTAAGCAAAGCCTGACTTATTTGCGCAATTTCATAACTTTTCTCATGCTGAAACTTATTTAAAATAATCGGCATATGCCGTTGAACATTAAAGTAAATAAATTAAAATAATTTGTTATGTTACGATATTTGCGATATTATTTTCAAAGTTTGCATTTCGTAGTTTTACTTGAATTTCCACAGAACAATATAACTTAAATGTACATAATTATTTTTCGCAAAAAATAGCGAAACCGCCTTCCATCGGGTATAAAATTCGAATATTTCGATAGAATTGTTTACATTATTGTTGAATTAATTATTTTTCAAAAACGGTTCAGTCGATTTCTGTAAAATTTAAATGAGATTATTTCGAAAGTATACCCTTTCGAATGAAAAAAGAAAAATTTCGATTCGATTCACAATTGGCGAAATTAGCGATGTTCATCGTGTTCAAAATTCAAATATTTCGCTCGAGTTGCTTACATTGTTGGTTTTTCAAAAAAGGCTCGGCTGATTTCTGTAAGATGTAAATGGGACCACCTCGGGAGTATGCCCTTTCGTACTAAAAAATATTGTTTCGATTCTGTTGACAATTGGCGCAATAATCGATGAACATACACAAAAAAATTACATACAGACGAACATAGAACCTTTTCTTTTTTGGAAGTCGGTTAAAACGAGCTGAATGCTAGCTCACTATTAATAATATATAAAGTTTGCTCGATACGTTCCTACAGAACCATTCAAAAACTTAAAGTAATTGGAAAATACTCATTGCGTGTAAACATTTGCGGTGTTTCAATTTCATTTTCCAATTCTTGCACTAACTAGATCAAAGTCTGTGTTTCACCAGCAAACCACAATACTTTCTGAAATTGGAAAAAATTTCTGAGTAATATTAGAATTTGTTTAAGTGATTGAATTTTTACCGAAGTTTATTCTACAAATTATTATTATACTCTTGTTTAAGTTTGCAAGAATGCTAAGTGTATCGTAAATAGTATGAGTATCTATAAAAAAAAAACATTCCAGACTAGACACGGACTTTAGCAATGAAGATACCAATCAAGAAAAAGATAACGAAAATGTAATGACGGCTGTTGCTACTACCTAATATGAGTTAAAAATGAAAATCATCGACTTGTCCATTTTTTTTTGTTAATAAAAATGAAAGCATCTGAGATTCACCATCACATGACAAGACGTGTTTTACCAAAGTTGTCTAAGTACGAGTCATACCTAAATTACCTAATGCAAAATAAACCGCCCTATTTTGACATTTCGCATGATGGAAAAGCGAATAATTGTTAGATAAAATTCATCTCACATTAGGAGAATGGTCACAGTTTTTTAAGATACAATAAGTTTACACAATATATTGATGTAAAAAAACTACATTTTAATGAGTTTGATCTGGACTTGAATAAACTTCTTGAAATTGAATTACATTCTGTTTTTAGTATTTTTTGTTATAGCGGCAACAAAAATACATCATCTGTGAAAATATCAGCTTTTTAGCTATAACGGTTTATGAGATACAGCCTGGTGACAGACAGACGGACAGACGGACAGCGGAGTCTTAGTAATAGGGTTCCGTACGTAATAAGGTAAAAACGGGACCCTATTACTAACACTGTCACGGTCACCAGGCTGTATCTCATAAACCGTTATAGCTAGAAAGCTGAAATTTTCACAATTGATGTATTTTTTTGTTGCCGCTAAAACAAAAACTAAAAACAGAATATAAGGCTCAAATACAACTTGTCCGACGCCTAGTGCTGGTTGGTCCCAGGTGGTGGGTGGCGATGTGCCTGGTGTTCGGCACATCGTCATTCTGGCGGGAGCATATGCTCCGTGGTGGGGCCCGATTTAGGCCAGCGCTGTCGGGTGCCGCAGAGGAGTGCGCAAGCGTGCCCGTAGCCCCGACACCAGGCGCAGTGGTGGAACATCCAGAGGTTTTGGTGGGTATGCTGTCCAGTTGGCAGGACACCCACATAATCACCCGCCTGCCCACGAGGTGTGGTGGTATCTATAAAAGAATTCCACTGGCTTAAAATAAAAACACATGTTTTTCAGTACAAATACAGTGTTTAAAGCGTGTTTAAATCTTTTGTGGGTAGGTAGGCCGTCAGACTCATTTGTCAGGAGCGTCATGACATGAGCTAGCGTAGTTGGGAAAGCGAGGAAACAGAAACTTGTTCTGCCGTTCGCGATGCAATCCTGTCGTATGTTATGTATAACTTACACTACAGCAGCGTAACTTACCAGCTCCTTCCCAAAATTCCAGATTACCACAGATATACGAAGAGTTCCACCACACGATAAACAACGCCGACGACGGCAAGGACCTGAAGTGGTAGGCTAACAACTCGGCGTCAACATGGCGATGGTTTGAGGTAACCGTCCACTGCATGCCGCCCGCATCGCGGTGTTTCCACAGCTGTGTGCTCAAACACTGTTTGAACATTTTGATCATTTCTAACTTATTTCAAACGTATTCTTACATTACATTTACGTATTCACCCGTCTGACAAATAAAATGAATGCTGCATTTAACTGATGACTAGGTTACGTAAAGCAAATCTTCTTTTAGTTGTAACATGACTATAAAGAGTAGCAGTACTGAATTTTAGGCCTTGACAGAAAGTAGCTAAAACAAATTAATTTCACGTTTATTACGCTAAATATTTTAACAGAACAGTGTATGACTTAAAAGTATTCTTACTTTAATAAAGGTGCATAAAATAAGCATACAAATTGTTTTTAGTTTAAGTCGCAAAGAAATGTGATCAAAATGTTCAAATAGCTCCTCTATTACGCAAGCGCAACGCATACTCCTACCGACAATATTACAATAATAATAAATATTTGGGGACATCTTACACACGGCCCCTGACCCCAAACTAAGCAAAGCTTGTGATATGGCTGCCAGAGACTGATTTACTACTTATACATATTTTTAAATACATACTTACATAGATAGTAACTAAATGACACCCAGACTCAGAGCAAACATCTATGTTCATCACATAAATACTTGCCCTGAGTGGGGATCGAACCCACGCCTCTTTGATCCAGTAGTTAGGGTCACTAACCACTGAGCCACCGAGGCAGTCAATATGCATCGTATTGACTGGCTTGTTAAGTATCGCAGTAGGCAGGTGTTGCATTCAGTGCTTCCTTCTTAAGCCCGCATCCTGCATCTCGAGGATGTAGTGTTTTATTCGTTCACTTATGAAAGGATTTGAGGTGAATCATGAATTTATCTTTATTAAGTGGTGTATGTTACTTTACATTTGCTCAATTTTTACTTGTTTATTTTTGTTTCAAAGCAAAATTATTACTTCTCCTTCACTATACATAAAATCAGATACATTACGTTAGATAAATTTCCCAGGATATTGATTTACATTTGATTTTTTTTATTCATTGTGGAAATTAGTAACAGTTTATTGTGATACGTTTAACACTACGTTTCAAAGATCGATTAGGGGTTTTTTCATAGTTTCCACAAGATAACAGTAAAATCAATATTTGCGTCTGTCTGTCACCAGGCTGTATCTCACAAACCGTTATAGCTAGAAAGCTGAAATTTTCACAGATGATGTATTTTTGTTGCCGCTTGTAAAAAGCACTAGACCAAATCACGGAAACGTATACTCTTTAGTTTCAGGTCGCTAAGTTGCTTCCTTTTGCTTTTTCACTGAATTGCATAAACACATCCATCACGAAACTTACCTACATAAAAACCTAACTTTTCAAGTTCAGCTGTCTAATGTTTTAAATTCTCAACCATAATATACATTACGCCAGATGAAATCCACCTAATAGGTATTTTCAGTGTACTTTTAATTAGAAACTGGTTTAATTTCAGCTCACATTTCACCCATCTGTTTACCTTCCGCCATACAAAGTCGCGCCAAGACGAAGCACAATGAACCGAGTGAGTTTAGCACTGGAAGGTCAGTATCTAAACTTTGCACAAAACTTCTGTAGAAAAATGAAGTAGTAGTTTGTATTGTTTACATTTTGATTTTATGTATTAAACTTTGCCGGTGTCAAATCGCGTCGGGGTCACCAATTTGCCAGTGTCAATGGGGTCACAATAAGATATTAAAGTATAACTGAATGTATCTCTCTATCTTTATCTGATTTATAAACGAATCATAACAGCTTATATACCAAATTACATCTATAAATTGTGAGCTATGTATCTCACGTCAAACATGTCGATCACGTTAATCGTGCTATATCTAAAACATTCCATCGAGCTGCAACAAAACTATGCCTCACAGCAGAGCATAGGCCTCATTTTATTACAAAAATAAGATCTGAAATAAAAATTAAATTTTAATCAGTTCATTGCAGGCCACACGTTTCCTTTTAAATCAATCGTAAAATCATTATAATTATACAAAATAAAAACACAGAAAATTAAACAAAATTATTAAAATTATTTCATTATTGTTAACTCCAATACCTACCAAATGCGGGCTTAAAGACCTACTATAAAATTCAAGATCAAAATCTCATTTACTTATCAGAAGATTTCCAGATACACGTATTATCCTGCGCCGCAGCGCACAGGTTGAATCTAGTAGCATACTGTTGTACACATCTTTGAGTAACTTATAAGAACATAATCACATTAGAATGTGATGAAACTATTTTGATCACTTTATTAGTAGTAGATTTGTTTAGTAATAGATTTGTGTAAAACGGTACTAAACTTATCTACATTACAGTTTTGTAATCGATTCCCCTAACTTTGACATCCCCATGACGTTCAGCAAAACTATCATAGAGTAGAAGTGGAGCTAAGCTACTGCATATTTGTCAGTACAGGGACCGAATCCCACGAAATCCTAAGAGTAATCCCTTTCATGATAAGGGTTCCATTCTGGGAGAATATAAAGCGCGGGCTAATTAAAAGTAATACCTTTTAAGGAACAGTGCGTTTCTACTACGCTCTCTGCTTACGAATTGATTACTCTGTCGGTCGAGGATGGGAATGGAAAAAGAATTTTGCTGTAAACCTAATTAAAAAGCCAAGGTAAGAGGGTTTTTTCGTAATAAGTATCTACTTGATATTTGTTTAAGGTGATACCACAGGTGATATTATGCTGAAGAAATTGGCCCGATACCTACATAGCCTTGCTTTCCACCAATTGTATATTATTTTTGACCGACGAAATGAAGGAGGTACTCAATTTGGCGTGTCTATATTTTTTTATGTATTTTCTATGTAAAAAGTTATGCGTGATAACTTTTTACATAGAAGTCCGATTACAATAATATTTTTTTTAATAGAAAGATTATATTTCGAAATTGGTCCCATTTAAATTTTAACGAAATCGGCTGAGCCGTTTTTGATAAATCATCAATAATGTGAATAATGCTACATCGATCCGTGCGAAATATTCGCGAATTCTGTACATGGTTGAAGTTGGTCATGCCGTTTTTTTGCAAAAAATAATTATTAGATACTTAATATTGTTACGAGATGGGTTCTTGGATAATGAGTTAAAACGCCGATTGTTCACTTTGCACTTTATTGCACAAAATCACAGTACACACGACACAACTGGTTCGCACAAACACGTCACACTGGCACTGATATTCACACAACTAGTCACTTCACAATCACTGGTACCGCACTTGAACACGAGATGTTTTCGCTCCGGTATAAAACGCGATAACTGCCACGAACGAAAACCATCGCCCTATTTATATCGGAATAAGGGTTCTCTAGAAATCTGTAGAATATTCGGTGCCATTGTGACTGACAAAGTAAACAAGTGTAAAGTTCGAGAAACCCTATTGTCCTTAATTATTACGAAAACACCACAAAAAAATCTAACAAACAACAAACAATAGACGCGACACAAAGGCCGGTGCCGCCTGAGTCATAAAACCATAAATCTCGCGATTAGATGTAAACAACTCGCCGTCGTACCGCGCGCGGCCACAGATTAATAAATAGTTACTAACGGCGTGGCCTACTGCGTAACACCACCTCCTCCCAAGACATGCTCGTCCCGAGCATCGTTGCATCCGTGATATCGCGCCAATCGATCCACGTGAACTATTTTGGGGGCACCTCGAGGTCCTTTCTGTATGCGGAACGTCACGTCGTTGATCTTGGTCACCACTCAGTACGGTCCATCCCATTTGGCTTGTAGCTTTGGAGACTTCCCTTTGCTGCGTATGGGATTGTGCAGCCATACCATCGAGCCTTCCTCGAACCCAGGATTGTTAGCCCTTCTGTCGTATCGAGTCTTCATTCTTTCAGATGCTTGCTGGCCATGCTCTCTAATGTGCTCATAAATGTCGTTCATCTTGTTCCGGAGGTCACTGGCGTACTCAGTTATGGGTTGTGGGGAATCCGGTGGAATGCCAGTTATTAAGTCGGCTGGTAGCCGTAATTCACGTTCAAAATTGGCAAAAGCGGGAGTGACATTTGTGCTCTCATGAACAGCACTTCGGTATGACAACAAAAATGGCTGGATATGCTTGTCCCAATCCCGTTGTTTGCTTCCGACTACTTTTGCCAGGTACCTCTCCAGAGTTTGGTTGAATCGCTCCACCATTCCATCTGATTGCGGGTGGTAAGACGTTGTCCTTGTTTTGTGTGCACCCATTAACCGGCACGTCTCTTGAAACAGCTGAGATTCAAAATTTCTTCCTTGGTCACTGTGGATTTCCAATGGTACTCCAAATCGACAGAATACTTCATGCACCAATTTGTCTGCTATCGTCGATGCCTCTTGGTTCGGAATTGCGAAGACTTCCGGCCACTTGGTGAAGTAATCCATGACGACAAGGAAGTACTTGTTGCCACTTTCACTCACAAGAAATGGTCCGGCCACATCCAGTGCGATTCGCTCCCATGGTGCTCCAACATTATACAGCTTTAATGCTCCTCTGCTGCGGGTATGCGGACCTTTCACTGATGCACAGCTCGTACATTTCCGTACCCAGTCTTCTACGTCATCTCTGCAGTTGATCCAGTAAAACCTTTCTCGAATTTTCAAGAGTGTCCGTTTCACACCCAGATGTCCTCCCAAAAACCCTTCGTGGTACAGCTTCAAAACTTCAGGTATCTTTGCTCTGGGTACAACCATTTGGAGATGGCACTGATTGCCACGAGCATTTTCCCATTTTCGGCAAAGTACTCCCTCCTGAAGCACCAGACTATCCCATTGCGCCCAATAGCTCTTTGTCGTAACACTCATTGAAGCAATAGCACTCCAGTCTGGCTTAGGGGCATCTGATTCCATCCATTCAAGAATCGGCTTGATGTCGGCGTCTTCTTCTTGTGCAACCTGAAGGGTTTCTTTCCATTCATCGCCGATGTCAGCTTTGAGCATTCTGACGGGCACTGAATCTTTCGACTCGTGTCTTGAGCAATGCTTGCAGTCCTCTGAGCATGGCCTTCTTGACAGTGCGTCCGCGTTGCCATGAGATTTTCCACTGCGATGCTCCGTGGTGAAGTCAAACTCTTGTAGTTGCTCAATCCATCTTGCCACTTGGCCTTCGGGATCCTTAAACTGTAGTAGCCACTTAAGAGCAGCGTGGTCGGTCCTCAGATGGAATTTTCGCCCGAGCAGGTACTTGCTAAAATGTCGCAATGTCTTCACCACTGCAAGTAGCTCCTTTCTGGTCACACAGTAGTTTATTTCCGGCTTGGACAGGGATTTGCTGAAATACGCAATCACCACTTCTTGGTCTCCTTTTCTTTGTGACAGTACTCCTCCAATGCCGGTGTTGCTGGCGTCAGTGTCCACGATGAACTCGTTCTCTGTGTTCGGAAAGCCAAGAATAGGCGTATTGCAAAGTCGCTCCTTTAGTTCTTGAAAAGCTGCGTCGCAATTTTCGTCCCAGAGGAAGGGTTGTTTTTCCTCAGTCAGTCTATGCAACGGCTTAGCGATGTCAGCAAAGTTCTTCACGAATCGCCTGTAGTAGGAACATAGACCCAAGAATGCTCTAACTTCCGTCTTGTCCTTTGGCACAGGCCAATCCTTGACAGCACTGACTTTTCCTGGATCCGTCTGTACGCCAGCTTCCGAAATCACATGTCCCAGGAAATTCACTTGCCTCTTGAAGAAGGAGCATTTCTTCGGACTCAGCTTGAGATTGGCTGCGCGAATCTTAGTCAATACTCATTCCAGGTTTTGCAGGTGGTCTTCGAAGGTTTTCCCCACAATTATGATGTCGTCCAAGTAGACAAGGCATGCATCTCCGATCAATCCAGCGAGCACTAACTCCATTAACCTTTCGAACGTAGCGGGGGCGTTGCACAATCCAAACGGCATCACTTTGAATTGCCACAGGCCTTTTCCCGTAGAAAATGCGGTCTTCTCCTTATCTTTAGGGTCTATTTCCACTTGCCAATACCCGCTCTTCAAGTCCAGCGTAGTAAACCACTTCATGCCCGTCAGTGTATCTAACGTGTCATCGATCCTCGGCAAAGGGTAGCTGTCCTTCTTCGTTACGTCGTTGAGTCGTCGATAGTCAACGCAAAACCTCATACTGCCGTCCTTCTTTTTAACTAGAACCACTGGGGAACACCACGGACTGGATGAAGGTTCTATTACACCAGTGCGCGCCATGTCTTCGATCATTGTCTCGACTTCTTTTTCTCGTGCCACTGGTATCCTTCTTGGCCGCTGTCGAATCGGTGGCACGCTTCCTGTATTTATTGTGTGCTTCACTAATCCAGTCTTCCCGTTGACGGCATCATCG
Source organism: Hypomecis atomaria (assembly GCA_964007245.1). NCBI lineage: Eukaryota > Metazoa > Arthropoda > Insecta > Lepidoptera > Geometridae > Hypomecis > Hypomecis atomaria. Next base: position 17,511,235 of record OZ023291.1, read on the forward strand.
AGAGCAAATATGTCAGTGTAGCGCTGCAGCATCTTCTTTGCCATCAGAAGTTCTTTTTCGGACAGGTCTTCACGGGAATCTTCCAATAGCGTTGACACGTTGTAACTCCCAGCGCAATTGTATTTCTCCTTTAGTTGTTCTTGGCATCTGCGCATCCAATCTACTTCTTCACAAGTACCAATTGGGGTTCCTCCTTTGATGAGCTGCTCCTCGTTACTTGTGTTGAGCACACGCACCACAGCAGTATTAGTAGTCCTCACCAGAGTTCGGGCCAATAACCATGGTTGATCACCTTCTGATTGCTCTATTAGCACACATCGTCGTTGATGTCCCAACTTCGGCGGTAATCTAACTGCCACAATGGTCTCCGATCTAGGTGGAAGAACTGTTCTCTGCAGACAATAAACCTTTCCTGATGTGGCGCCTTCCATGAAGATTTCTTCTCTTCCACACTTCAAGATTCCTTGGTTGACGTCTATCTCGCAATGATGTTCTCGCATGAAGTCAAGACCCAGAATGCAATCGTCGACTATATCAGCCACAATGACTTTGTGTTGGAAAGTTTTCTCACCCAACTTTAACTCCACCAGCTTCTCTCCTCGGACGGATATGTGCTGACCGGTCGCTGTCAGAAGTTGAACTGTTTTGCAGCTTTCGAAGTTCGGAAGAAAGCGCTTAGCCAATCGGGAACTGATGACAGTACGAGAAGCTCCAGTATCCAATGTCAGCTTGCAAGAAGTTCCATTGATGGCACCATTGATGATCAGGCTGTTCCCATCGTGAGCTTGTGAGATCAAAATCTTTGGCTTTTCTGGCCCGGTTAATACTCGCCATTTTCCGCTTTCTTCAGCAGGTCGTTTATTCCTCCATAGTGAATGCGTTGCCACACGATCCGTTCGTTCTTCCAATAGTCGATCGTCCCTGGTTCGGCATGGCTTTGGGCAATTCTGCCATAAATGGCCTCTCTCTTCACAGTTGTAGCATCTTGGGCTAAACCTCGTACGATGCGACGCTTCTTTAACTTCCTTTAAGTGTTGAACATCCCTCGCTGGATTTCGTACAGCTTCCACTTCCAAGGCTTGGGCCAAAGCTTCCTTTAGTGTTTTGTGATGCCCGAGTTTCACTGCAGTTCTAACTTCGAAGTCTGCTATCCCGTTAGAAAATGCTTCCACTAGATGCTCGTCGTTGGGTAACGGTGCTGACTGATAAGCCTTCCGGAACAGTTTCTCCACTTCGACAGCCCACTGCTGAAGACTTTCGTTGCGACGTTGCACCCTGTTCTTTAACTGCGCTCTGTACACACGCTCCAGGTGCTCATCACCATAGCGACTCTCCAACATTTCCATTAATTTATCGTAGGTCACTTTCTTGCCCACGGCATCAAGAATACTCAGGGCTTCGTCACGAAGGCTCATGATGAGGGCGTTCTTGGCTTGGTCCTTGTTCCATCCATTAGTCTGAACGGCGGCGTCGAATTGAATTTTGTAGGCTGACCATGACGATGTCCCGTCGAAAGGCGTCACTTTGATCTTCTGTGAGGCTGGCAAGCAGGTTGTAGATACAGCGGTTCCACTTCCAGACTTGATAACATTCAAGGTCCTCCTAACGTCAGCAATTTGCGTTTCCGCCTCGAAGATGCGAGATTCATGATCCTCCATTTTTTTGTTGTGCTCCTTTATGCTGGCGTCGTGCTGATCGACCGTGTCCTTGACCTCTTTTATCTCTTTGCCCAAAGTCGTCTGTAAGCTTGAAAGCAGTTCTTCTTTTTGGCGAGCCTGTTCTTCTCTGTTGCGGTCTAATTTGTCTTCTAGCTGACGAGTCATAGACTGCATCATTGACATCAATGCCGCCATATCAAATGCCGCAGGAACCGCTGGTGCCGTTGCAGGTGCCACAGCAGGTGCTTCCGAGTGCCTGGGGTCGTCGTTGGTTGCCTCGGACACGCTGGCTTCCATTAACAGCGAATCGTTTCCGAAGCGTCGTTGGTCGACCTCCTCCCGGCGGCGCTCCTGCTCCTCTTGTCGGCGCGCTTCCTCCTGTCGGCGCTGACTCCTTGTGCGAGGTGTCTCGTCGTCGTATGGCGTTACCGGCATTTTCAATTATCCACCCTTCTGACACCAAATGTTACGAGATGGGTTCTTGGATAATGAGTTAAAACGCCGATTGTTCACTTTGCACTTTATTGCACAAAATCACAGTACACACGACACAACTGGTTCGCACAAACACGTCACACTGGCACTGATATTCACACAACTAGTCACTTCACAATCACTGGTACCGCACTTGAACACGAGATGTTTTCGCTCCGGTATAAAACGCGATAACTGCCACGAACGAAAACCATCGCCCTATTTATATCGGAATAAGGGTTCTCTAGAAATCTGTAGAATATTCGGTGCCATTGTGACTGACAAAGTAAACAAGTGTAAAGTTCAAGAAACCCTATTGTCCTTAATTATTACGAAAACACCACAAAAAAATCTAACAAACAACAAACAATAGACGCGACACAAAGGCCGGTGCCGCCTGAGTCATAAAACCATAAATCTCGCGATTAGATGTAAACAACTCGCCGTCGTACCGCGCGCGGCCACAGATTAATAAATAGTTACTAACGGCGTGGCCTACTGCGTAACAATATTGTACATAGATACCCATCGTTATAAACAAATTTTACTGTGAGTCCCACCGTCAAATATACCACTTGTGAGCGTTGTTCTGATGATTGTTTTTGAACATAATGTTTTTTTGTATTGTAATGTTTCTTTTTTTTTTGTTTGTTTGTTCGTTTCAGTCCTAGGACATCCACGACGTGCTGGGCATAGGCCTTTCCCATAGATCTCCAATACGGCCGGTTGGAACTGACTTGCATCCAGAGCAATTCTGTAGTCTAGATGAGGTCATTTGAACAAAAAATACGCGTAAATTGGAATAAACTTTTCTCTTTTTTTACGTGGTGTTTACCCTTAACACGGAACGTACGGTTAATTAAGTAAGTAGCTTTTTGTCTGAACATTTTACAAGCTGATTAAGATCTAGGACTAAAATTTACCTTCTTTTACTTAGAAGGTGAAATGCTTTGAGCCACGTGATTATGAATATTATTTTGCTTTAATAAAAATTCAATTAACAATTAATATTAGTATTATTTTCCCTATCTACATTTAGACGTATACATGTTATGCTCAATTTTCACATTATTTTACTTTGTTTAAAAAAATATGTAATATGTTGTATTGCAGTCATAATCTCAGAGAGTTATTTTTATGATAAACATTTCAAAAATTCGTCGCGGATACAGGACTCGAGCCTTGCGTCTTCGGATCACTAGCCCGACGCTCTGCCAACTGAGCTAATCCGCAGTACTGACCCTGCGCCAAATTTTGTGAAGTGTTCAGCATTTTGACCAACATATAGCGGTCTTTGAGATAAACCTAGAGTGGGATGCACTATAAAAATTAAAAGTCATTGCAGTCATAATGTTTATAATTAATTTAATTATTCACCTTGCCTAAAAATAATATGAGATACTGCATCAAGTTTTTTAATTTCTTGAATCGCGGATAAAAATATAATTTAAAAACATTTCGCAAATTGGTAACTGGAACAATGCAGAGAGGGTTTATAGCCCTTCTTGTTTTAAGATGTTTGTTCGTTCGAAACAATCACTTTCAGCTTAGTAATTTATTTACACAACCCATGTTTATCCTTAAAGCTTTACAACCAAAATACCTTTAAGCAAGCCCCATGGTGTAAAGCTGGCCCCATAAAGTTGATTATATTCGTAGGTAATAAACAGATAGATAACGCGTGCTCTTGATAAATAAAATTTACGTTTTCGATAGTTAATTAAATCAACTATTCGCTCTAAGTTACTAGTCTTTTTGTATTCCTAATAGGTTTGCGTTTGACTACACACTGCCCGATGCTGAGCAGATGTGCGGTCTAGGGTGTAGCACGCTTACCTAGAAGATACCTATTTACACGGGATTTGAAAACACCCACGTTGTACTTTAGCGGGAAGACAGACCCAGGCAAAGCGTTCCACATTCTGGCTGTTCGTATGAGGAATGCCAATTCGAAACGCTTGGTTCTAACGCGCGGAATGTCCACCATGAAAGGGTGGCGTTCTGGTCGCGTCTGTCTAGCCGTACGATAAAAGGGGCAGGTGGGACCAGATTGTGCAACTCCTGGGCGCGCTCTCTGAAGTGTATTTGATTAAATCCGATGTGTAGTCGGTGGATCTTACGCTGCCCAGCCGGGCTAGTATGCGCGCCACGAATTATTTCGTTCGTAGTGTCAGAACGAGACAGCGTTATGGCAAAGTATATAACTGTCACTTTTTCACACGTCGAAATGAGTTCTTTTCGTCGCTTTTCGTGGTCGCATGCTTTATAGCCAGGTCGGTAAGTGATTTCAATTGGAGAACTTTGCAGTCCCTTTGGTCATAAATATTCTTCGAAATATGTGGCCTGCCCGCTGCCATTTTAACTTGTCAATTGGCCGGCCTATGTCAATAACTTTGGTTCTGCTGCGGATCTCCTCATTCCTGATATAATTTCAGAGACAGACACTAGAGACACTAGCGAGCATAGCTCTTTACGTAGCAAGTTTTGAGCTTATTTACAAGGCCTACAGTGAAATACCACACTATATTTTCAATAGAATAAAATTGGTTTAGGCCAAATGTGAAGTTAGGTACAAGGTGCGCTGATACCTCACCTCGTGCGGCTGACATAACGTATTTTGCTTGTAGCGCTCGTGGTAACTAGGTGTTTGTCAGCGATCAACGAAATTAAGCAACGTTCTGCTCGGTCAATGTTTGGATCGGCTCGGATGACAAGATTTGACCTGTAGGAGTAGTCCCCTGGCTTTGTTGTCTGTGGTGATACTGGATATGGGACTCGATGCGACATGGCATCTGCGCGGGATGGCGTCGTAAAAACCATAAGGTTCATTTTCTCCACCCCTCGATCATAAAAGAGATATTTGCATGTACCTCCGTGAAGAGAGAATAATAGGCCCATCTGTCTTGGGCTCTGTGTCGTTGAAAGAAGTTTCACAATTGAGTGGATGAATGAGCTCAATTTTGGTAAGCACCTTCTTTTAATTGTTTGTTAACTTCGGGATATAAACGCAGGCAAAGGTAGGTGTGAATATAATTATCTTTATTGCATATCTGCATGAAATGTTCCTTATTTATGTTAGTACTGGGATCTTTTTGACCGACGAAACGGAGGAGGTATTCAATTCGACGCGTAAATGTATGTTTAACCACGCATAGCTTTTTACATAGCAGTCCGATTTCCATTACTCTTTTTTTATTGAAAAGATTATACATCGAAGTTTGCCCCACTTTAATTTTGAAAAAAAAAAAAAACATTTAAATGGATACAAAAACAGGGGATGATTGATTATTCACTCACATATTGTAACGTTTGACCTAACAACTTTTTACAGAATGCTACGATTTCGATAACTATTGTTATAATGGAAAAGTATACTTACTTCGTAATTGGTCCCATTTAAATTTTATCAAAATCGGCTGAGCCATTTTCGATAAATAAACAATAATGTGAAAATTGCTACATCGATCCGTGCGAACTATTCGCGATTTCTGTACACGGAAGTAGGTCATGTCATTTATAAAAATAATTATTTGTTTTAGTTTTCATTCGTTTCTCTCACTTGATTATTTATTAACACCGAATAACGCCTTATCAATTTTGGCCTTCAAGTATTGTTACAGCAGTGCCATTTGATAAGTAACTGGAAACATCTCCTGTTTAAAAGCGACTTGCATCCAACGCAATTCTGCCACGAAGTCAGTCCATCTTCGACTCAGAGTCGACCGGGCTAGTATGCGCGCCACGAATTATTTCGTTCGTAGTGTCAGAACGAGACAGCTTTATGGCAAAGTATATAACTGTCACTTTTTCACACGTCGAAATGAGTTCTTTTCGTCGCTTTTCGTGGTCGCATGCTTTATAGCCTGATCGAGTAGACCTTCTATCTACGCTGCGCTTGCCAATACGTCGTCTTGTCAACCTCATCAATCATCGGTCTTCCGTGTAGTTCCGTATAGTAATACTAAATACTGATTAAGTTACGTTCTCGTCTTCAAAAAAATCACGCGATTCGCCAATTGGTACGTTGTAATGAAAACTCAATCTCATCGATCGTCATTTCTCCGTAACACTAAAGCCATGTATTCACTGAGCAACAATGTTTTGGATACACAGTTTCAGTTTCCAGGAACTGATTTGTTTCCGTGTTCCATGTGGTAGTGTTTACAGAAACAAAAATAACTGTCTCAGAAACATTATTTTTTGTTTCGGAAACACGTAGATTTTGTTTCTGATACAGAGTTTATAAACAATCGTTGCTCAGTGAATACATGGCTTAATACTAATTTAGTTCTTGTCTGTGTCTTAAACCTAATTTAGTAATTGTAGTGTTAGATAGAAGTCCAACAAATAACCGATTTTGTCATATAAATCTAGAATTCAGTCCAGCGGCTCTAGCTTCCAGCCCTTAACACTTTTCTGCACTTAAATAAATTGTGTGCCAGTTCCAGTGGCGAGGAACCCGCTGCTGCGACTGCAAACGAGGATTGCGTCCCCGTCGCACATTATTCAGGATGTATTATGATGGAAGCGAAATTTTATAGCTTGCTACGGATTTCTAAAAATGCTCTCAATCTTATAATACCTGTACTGTACCTTTTTTGTAGTCTACTGGTGAATACTGGTCAACCCATGTAGCGCGATGATATCTAGTTGTTTACTAGTAGTTCTTCAAACAGTAGATCTTCCGACACTTCTCTGAATCTTCAAAAGCATTAATCTTGACTCACTCTTTTCCTTTTTCATACTCTCAAATCTTGTTAGGATTAACGTAGGTACTGTACAATCTGTATTGTAATATTATTGAAATCGACTGATAAAAGGCGCGGCAACAATTTTCGCCCCTTTTTGTGAGAAATGTGTACCATTTTTCGTTTATTTCTTGAAACCTATAGAGAAAAATTAACACCGGGACAAACAAAAGCAAACTCGTCAAGTTATAGCGAAGACCTTCTCACTGTGATCCCACAGTGCTTAAATAATTTTCAGGGAAAGTGTATTTTTATCGCCTCGTGTAGTAGCTGTGGCAAATTACTGGGAAAAAGTCTTATGACGTCTGGATGATCGACACGACGAAGAAGAAGAAGGAAAAGTTTTTGATGTGGTCTATAAACTCAGAAAGTTTGAACATTTTATCTTGCATACTTTAGAAATTAAGGGCGCGGGCGTGGACACTTTTTTTTCAACTTTGTCGACCAATATCTCACCAGTGGTACATGTGACAAAAAGTCGTTTGGGAAACCTTACATTCATTTTAGAAACCATATTCTAAGAGATCCCACGTCTTGAGGGGGTTTACATGTAAGGGAGCTACCCCTTAAATACAAAGATTTAATTTTTTTAAGTATTTAAAATTGAGATCTATACTATCATAATATCGAATTTCATGCAATTTGATTGATAAAATCTGGAAGTCATAAGGCTTTGTATTAATGGGACGAACGGACGGACGGACACAACGAAGTTATACGGAACGTTTAACTACGGAACCCTAAAAAACATCCTACTCCTTTTAGGAACTTGGCTAAAAATAGCTACACACTCAAAAGCATTACAAACGAAATTTTAAAATGAAATAATTTATTAATATGTCGAGTTACAACCACTTCTTAAATTAATAGTCAGTGTTGAGCATCAGACAATATCTCGTCACAAAAATGACAAAATAAGGAATAAAATATAAACAGTAAATCTACGTTCTTAGGTCCTTACTGGCGTAATAAGTACTACGACCCATAGATATCCCCGGAGACTCAGTGAACTCTAAACTCTCGAGATTAAACCTCGAGTTTTATAAGCCAAGGATAAGGCAAGCGTTGTTCAAGGAATTGATGACCCCAGTCGTAAAATGATCCTATCTCCGTGAAGGAGTGTATCCGTGACCGAAAGTGGCCCCCTGGAGGATACTCGCGATGCTTATGAACGTTTTCTTTAGGTCTTACAAAAAACCATACAAAATACCGTATAGTTATTGCAATGGCGACATAACAGTAGCTATGAATTATTTTTACTGGCGCTCTTGTTCCTTTTTGCGGAGCGAAAATTCTGGAGTCAGCGTTGGCTTGGAGATAAATATCTTGAAGTGGATATATTATGTAGTAGAGTATTTTATGTTTCTTTTTCATCATGTTTTTCCTAAATACTTGGCAGTCGGATGGGTTATGTTTTTACTGTATGCTTAGAATTTGAAAACGAAATTCTTCCGCTATGTGCATGTACAGTCTTTTACACAAGCCAGTTGAATACAGGTTTCAACTTTTCTTCATCACCGTCATAGTCCTCACAACGTCCTCTGCTTGATTTAATTTTCTTAGATAATTTTGTTCTAAGTAGGATTGTTTACTAAGGTACTTTGGGCATTATTAATAACCTCCAAGTAGCTAACAAGCTATGGGGAAAGCTATGCTCGGAGTCTCTCTGCGAGATCGAATCAGAAATGAGGAGATCCCTAGAAGAACCAAAATTACCGACATAGCCTAACGGATTGGTAAGTTGAAAGGGTATAGGCAGGGCGCGTATGGGAGGATAGGCGATAAGTTCTCTAGTGACCACAGGATTGCGCTGGATGAAACCCGCTTCCATCTGGTCTTGGAGATCCGTAAGGGAGACCTATGTTCAGCAGTGAACGTCCTATGGCTTATGAATAAGGATTGTTTGGATGTTTTTTTTTTTTTAATTTCGTTTAGGTTTGCGTTTGACTACATACTGCCTGATGTTAAGCAGATTATATGCGGTCTAGGGTGTAGCACGCTTACCTAGAAGATATCTATTTACTCGGGATTTGAAGACACCCACTCTGTACTTTAGCGAGAAGATAGACCCAGGCAAAGCATTTCACATTCTGTCTGTTCGTATTAGGAATGTGGATTCAAAACGCTTGGTTCTAACACGCGGAATGTGCACCATAAAAAGGGTGGCGCTTTGATGTAGTTTGCATTGATCACCTTGCCTGTCTTATGGATCGACACTATAATAAATTGTTTTTCAAATCAAAGGTCTAGTTATTTAATCTGGACAAAGTTTGAGTTCGACCACAATCTGGCAAAGATGTGGAGTACAGTAGTAGGTAAATCTCAACTTTTGTCTCAACGAAAATTTCTGACTAGTCTGAGGAATTTCATATTGATTATGAAGGCTATAGAGCTCATATTGTTTCAAAGCAGCATTAAGTACCTCAATAGTCTTTTGCTAACTCCTATAACCGACGGCTCAACATAGTTTGTGCTAAGAATTAGCATTGTTTCCTTTGCAGTAATATCACAGTTTATAAATTCATACAGTCCTCCAACGGAGGCGTTTGTTTTAAGGAAAACTTTTGTCATCGACATCAAAAAGTGTATAACTCTTGATATTTTTTCTAATGTAGCATCTAGATGAATAATTATTTTTCGCAAATAAAATGGCAAAACCGCCTTCCATCGTGTACAAAATTCGAATATTTCGCTTGAATTGTTTCCATTATTGTTGATTTTTCAAAAACGGCTGAACCGATTTCTTTAAAATTTGTATGGGACCATTTCGGAAATATACCCTTTCGAACTAAAAAAGAATATTCAGATTCGGTTTAAAATTGGCGAAATTATCGATTAACTTACACAAAACAAAATTCATAAAGACGTTCATGGAACCTTTTTCTTTTTGGAAGTCGGTTAAAAACGTGTTTTATCTGCTTTTTCTTCAAGATAAGGACGATGACATAGAGGCAGACCACCAGCCCGATGCTCAGGTGATGTCAAAGTGAAGTTATTTATTAACTAAAATTGAAATACATGAATAACAGTTTAAATTTGGCAAGATAATTAGATTCAGGATTCACAAGCAAATATATCCTTTGGTCCCACACTAGGCTCGAGGCCCGTGTTGTAGGTACGATACAGAAAGTTATCTAGTGGTGACATTCTGGAGTAGTCCTTTGTATGTATGTCATCAAACTTGTCCGGAGGCAATGGATGAGGTTAGGACAGGACCGGAAAGAAAGAGAAAGAGAAAAGGCCTATACTCAGCAGTAGGTGGAATAGGCTGAATAGATATATAGAGCATTTGCCCCTGAAAGAATGTGTAGCAGTACATTATAACATTTTAAACTTAAAGCTACATAGACTAGTTAAACACCACGTCCTAGATCTTAGGTCCTAGCACATAAAGATCAGTGTAACAAATTTTGTCAGTTATTACATTTACCGAAATTCTAAATCTGAAGAAAATTTAGTTAAGTAGAGTTTGCATGTCACTGTAAACAGCCCAAAATTTCAAAAAATCTTGGAAATTTAGTAATGTTGAATCACCGTAGGGATTTTGCACTGTTATAATATTCAGAGAACAATTTCTAATCCCCTGTTTGTGAAGCTATTGCCTTGTTCAGTCCAGCTCAAAGTTATAACTTTGTTACTAACTTAGCGGAATATTGATAGAGCAGAATCATAAACTTGACTGAAGAGGAATTAGTTTAGTAACAGTACAATACAGGATCATAAAATAAATATACTTACTATCTAGCGCTTAGTACGTAATAGGCTACGCAAATGATTAAGTCCCAACAAAAAGTATTAAATCTGACTTATAAGGAAATCCACAGGAGAAACTTGTCGAGCAGTCCTACTGCGGTAATGACGGTGAACTTTTAATGTTGTAATCCACTTTTTAATTAAAAAGCCTATACAGAAAAAGCGCTTGAACTATATCTGACGCGCTGATAACATAAAACATCAAATTTCTTCTTTGGAAAACCTTGTGAAGAGATGTATTGACGTTATTGTACAATATTGCTGATGAACTCATTTGAATGGGACTGGGATTTGAACCAAACATTTCACGATTCAAAGACGAGCTTGCTCCGCTACTTTTAGTACAACTTTTCCTTTGAATTCACCTAACTAGTTCCAAAAGTTCTCGAGTGGAGACCACGTACCGGCAAGCGCAGCGTGGGACGTCCATCCACAAGGTGGTCGGATGACTTCATCTCGACCGCAAGATTGCGCTGGATGGAAGCCGCTAACAACCAGTCTTATTGGAAATCTATAGAGGAGGCCTATGTCCAGCAGTGGACTTCCTATGGCTGAAATAACAACGAGTATTAAATGGTATTATGCTAGTAATTTTTTTATACTATTTATACCAATACGTCACTAAATTTACGTTTAACAGAAGATGAAAAGCTTAAAATTCAAGACACTAACCAAAAATAGACGAAATAAATAAATGAACAAAAAAATATATATTCGACGATAAATAGCAACCAACTGCCGGCAAGACAGGCACTAACTATACCTCCCAATACCTCGGGGATATAAGCCCGCAATCTATCTTCGATGTTCGATAAAAGTCACCTGACGCCAACCACGTGATGAAATGACCATGCCCACACGTCTCCAGCGTATCTCCAGCAAAGGTGTAATATATTCCGACATAATACATCACAAGTCACAGGAAAGCAGAAGTAGAGAGAAATGTTGAAATTTTCTTCTTTTCCAGTAAAAATTGCGTACTAAAAATTATATTTCGACTTTTGATCAAAACTTTGCCACCTCAGTTGCGCTTTCTGTTGACTCATTTAAGCCAATTTTGAAATAACTTTATCTAGTACTTGAATAAATAACAATTATAATTAGACCTGCTGAGGCTGCATTTGGCACAAGTTTGCTACTAGGGGAGACACCAAGAATGAAGCGTTTACCAGAATAAAAGGTTGTATACAATATCTCTTAGTTTAAAAATTACGCAAATTTTATTACTTGTCTCTATTGTATACTCGTACACATCACATTTTACGGAAAAAAGGCATCGAGCACTACACGATCTAATTTTGGAATCAGGATCTCACTCACGAAGAAGGTTGGTATACTTAGCGCCATACAAATCAGCGTATAGGAAGAAAGCCGAAACATAGGTATACGCGGGAGCCAGAGAGACGAGACGCCGGGGCACACCCGCCCGCCAACTTCATGCCTCTCGCGCGGTCGGTACTCATTGTGCAATAATTAACGAATCACGTCGAAGTGTCATCTGCGGCTAACTTCTCATCCGTCGATTTGTGTGGCGCTCAGTATACCTACTTTTATGACTAGTTATGATAGTGCATTGAAACAAAAAATGCTTCAAAATGGAACCATTCAATTGGGAACTACAATACAATAGACAGGTACAAAAATATTTCCATACTTTAAACTTAATAAACTTTTGTGTCCATAACTTACTAGAATATTTATTTTAAAATTACGCATTAGTGAGCATCGAATTCTTATCGGTTAGTGATAGGAAAATAGATCTATGAGAATTACGAGTATTTTGTTGTTTATTTAAAGTCGTTTATCTTCTTTGCCTTACTTCTACTGCGGTCTTACGCACAGAGACCGTCAAAAGGGTTTGGTAAAGGGTAAGCTCTATAACACACTTCGACAAACTTACTTTTATCACCGATACCCAAAAATTGTACTCCTTTTTCCACCAAAAAGTGAACAACACAGTTTTTGTATTTACTTTTCCGTCCGCAAAAATAACTTGGCAGGTTTTTACATTGAAGAATGCGATTCGTTCGGTCAACGTCGCGCCCGCCCCAAATATTTTCAGTACATTTTGTTGTTCGGGTAAAAATATTTGATGGGCGGATGCCTATTGGCAAAACGAATATACTTTTGGGTAAAAATGTTTGCGGATGCTGGAATTCGTTTGATCGTGACGAACAAACGGCCATGTGGGGTTTATTTTATAGTTATTTTAGTGTATCGGTAAACTGTTTCCGGAGTTCAGTGATTTGATTTATTTGACTTTCGGTTTTAGCAATTTGTAATAAAATCGGGAGATGTAGTAAATATTTGTTGCAAGTATGGGGAAGAATATAAAAAAAACATATGATATTGGAATATCAGGATCGGAAAATAAAATATGTTAGCCGAACTTTGACCCAATAGCAATCACCATACGGGTTATGTAAAAAACATGCACGCTCTCATAGATGGGTCAAAGATTTTGTAGGGTTACGTAAGCGAGCAGGTTTATAGGTTGGTGCAATTTGAGTAGAGTAGGTAGTAGTAACTAAAATGTATGTGACGTTTGTTTATAATATCATTGTTATTTATCGTGTTTTCAAAATCGTAGACTATTTTACAATTATTTGTTTCATTTCATTTTCTTTTATTTTTTAATTAATATAATTATGAACTGAAACAATGTAATGTAACAATGTAACAATTATCTGTTATGAATAAAAAGTATATAAGTATATGTATATTTATGAGTATATATGAGAAATGATTGAGGGAATGTAGGAAATCCCAAAAGTAAAAATTTTAAAATTTGAAAAACTTAGTGAAATACATTACAAACTAGCAAATTGTATAAGAAAAGGAGTAATCAAAATATATATTTATATCTAAGTTTGCAAATGACATCATTCAAGATATGAAAAAAAGTTAAGACTGATTCGTGGTAACTTCACTACTATGGTAATTTATTCGTGACATTAATAGATATAGGTATTACAGCTGAAACTACAATAACAAGTATCCCCAGACGTCCATAAAAAAACTCTGGATGACTAATGCAACGTGAACCTTGAATAAAACCCACCAATCGATTACAAGAATCACAGTCCGAGAAAGAGGAAAGTCCTGTAAAAGCTTTAAAATGTTTCTCTAATTTGAACTTCGATGGCTGAGCACGATTTATAGTGTTTTCGTAAATGTAGACCATAAATTCCGACATCGCCTCAATACCAGGGATTGAATAACCGAAAAGATAAGGGTTATAACTGTTTGCTGTATAAAGATATACCGTTTTATTTCGGTGGCTAAAAATATAATAGTACCATTATTTTTATGGTGGTTTAACTATTTTCAAAGCAGTTACTTTGGCAAAAGCTCAGTTTCTTCCGAATCTACAAAAGAAATAATGTTATTTGGAACCGGCATAATTTCAGCCATAATAATTATGGCACTGAATAAATATGTGTAAAGTAACGTAAATCACCATCGGAATCATCGTTAGAAGGAAAAAGATGAAGGTAAAGACTACGCAGGGCATTTCTAGATCAAATCAAAGAGAAGGTAAATGTCTTGTCGTACAGGGAAGTGAAGTCACTGGCGGAAGACCGCGAGACATGGAAGTTACTCCACCAACAAGAGCCGCGGGCTTAAATTTTTAAATGAATTATCTGATGATAATCAATGTCAATCTACCGATAGGTATGTAAAACTCAGTCTTATTTAGTAGCAGTAGCCATTGATTTTGAACACCTATTTTGTGATCCTACAGTCTACTCCAAGTGATGGTTAGAAATATTATAAAATGTTGGCTAATTTTGAAAAAAAAAACGTTTCTAACACTGTGTGTAGAATATGCCAGAAGAACTTTTGCACGTATACAGGTAACCTTCGAAAATAGGGTAAGTTGAAATGTAGCTAGAGAGCCCTGTTTTATGTGTACAATTTCAGTACCTTATCAACTATCTTAACCGCTTTCGGTCCCTTCTCAATACAGCTTTGGACCGCATTTCACGTCACATATGTTCAAGAAAACGTGCTACGTGCACCCACTTTGGCTCTTGGCACGTCGGCACGTTGCAGTCTAACTTAACGATGATAGCTTGGGTATTACTCGCATCAACGGTTCGTATTTCAGGTAATATTTTTAAAGTATTTCATTGATACAAAACTTCAACAGTTACTGATACATATTTTAAAATATTTTCTTATTGAAGTTTATACATACTTAAATATGAGTTTTTAAAAACTGATTTTCATACTCGTGTACTCGTACTAGAATCTGCAAAAAATTACGTAAAAATATATGAAAACTGTAACATTCTTAAGTAATTTGGTGGCATATGTGAATCCACAAACTAGGGTCTAGGTCAGCGCAGTGAAAATGACCCAAACGCCTTATGGTAGGTTTATGATCAGTAGCGGAGGCATATGTTCAGAAGTCGAACTCTAAGAGGTACCGAAAAGTAATTAAAAAGTGTACTAGTAAAAGAAGTAGGTACTAGTAGTAGAAGAACTAAGTTTTATAGTAATTTGTGAGAGTTTTATTTTTCATCTATTTAACTTTCAATCTAAAACGTATCATTCCAGACCTTCGAACAGTATAGCGTGTGCTGTTTAAATGCTAATCAGATTAATACCAAAACGGCTGACTTCCACATGCTACGTGTGCTGATCTTTAGTTTAACCATACTCGTAGATCTCATGAGATGGAACATGTCCTTTCATTCTAGCGCGGACCTAATTTCGCACAAAAATCTTTATTTACGCGTAATGCCAATAATTACACAGTGTATTTTTATTTGGTCAAAGTTACTCACAGAATAAAACAGAAAAAATGCCAATTCGATGGCGCGCACACAGCACTGCATTCTGAAATACCTATGTATTTGGTAAAAATGCCAAAATATGTAACAAGTTTTGACGGCGAACGAGACACTTAAACAGAGCTATCCAAAACTGGTACTAATCAGAAAGGGGGATGATTAAGACCATCATTACGGACAACTTTTACTATGGGGCCAACTCAAAATTCGAGTAGAAAAATCTGCGATTTCATCAATTTTATCGATTCCGAGTTGCAATTTGGTATGGAACAAATGACTTTTTTTCTAAAATTTTGAGTTGGTCCCATAGTGAAATTTGTTCTTCATGATTGTTTTAATTCACCTCCTCCTCTCGATTTAGTACAGGGAAAAGAGATAACCTTGTATAATGTATTATTATGTAGCAATATTCATACCACCACAAGTATTTGCTACGTATCAGTATACTCACCGGATAACAAGATAGTTTTCTCTATATCTCTGTGGGTTTAACATTGGAATAGTTCCAAAGCTCAAAAGATTGTAGATATGGAATCAAGTACGTGTTAACGTGGCTTTAAGATTTGAATCGGTGCGAGCATGCAGTGTGAGTGTACTGAAGGACTTCAGGCACTGTATAAATTATAATGAAATATAGGTAGAGATGTATTTTGTTTTTAGGTTCAGGACAAAATTAGTACCTACCTAATAAGTTTTTTGTTGTGTCACTGCATATTTTGTAGAGAACACGATTAGTAAAGTAATTTTTTAACGCTTTGTTAAATAAAACATTTTAGATCAATTCGAAATTTTCTTTTATGATTAACTTTACTTTTAATTTAAAAAAATTGATTGATATACTTACCTATGATTTTTTTTTTTTCTGAAAGTGTCCCTAATAACTCAATAGCCCTAGATGGGATACACGCAATTTGAGTATTCGCCAGTAAATTATTTTCGACTTTTTTTAGGGTTCCGTACCAAAAGGGTAAAAACGGGACCCTATTACTAAGACTCTGCCGTCCATCTGTCCTTCCGTCCGTCAGTCCGTCTGTCAGTCTCACGAACCGTAATAGCTAGAACGTTGAAATTTTCACTAATGACGTATTTCTGTTGCCGCTATAACAACAAATACCGAAAATAAAAAAATAAATATTTAAGGGGGCTTCCATACAAGTAACGTGATTTTTTTGCTCAATATTACTTATATTGATATATTAACAGGAAGAAACTTGAAATATTAAGTGATATGTTTCTTTCAAAAATAATTAATAAATTAAAATAAAATATATTAGGGGGGCTTCCACACGGTGCGGTACCCTGAGACCGTGTGGGAGTCCGACGCGCACTTGGCCAATTATTTGGAACCAAGCAATCGCATCAATGTGACGGTGTTTTTGTTGTTAAGTTTAATCTTTGAGTTAAACTTTAGAGGCGCCTTTTCTAGTTTGTACGTGATTTGCATTTGTTTTACGGATTAATAAAAAATAAGCTAATTAATGAATGTGCCTTATCGCCTACAAAACAGAATATACAAAACACACGCTGAACAGCACAATGTACTTTCCAGCTGCACGAACAAATGCCTTTGAACGTCAGAGCTCAAGTTTGTAGGCATGTGTAGGTAGTTCCTCGACAAGGGCATTGTTCACCATGCACCAGTTTCTATCACGCTATTGTGCGGGACCGTTGTAAAGCTTTGCTTTCACCATTCGTGATGTAAAGATGAGAATTTAGCAGCCTCTAAAGAGAAACGTTTCAATATGGAGATGGGGTCTCAAAATAGCATACAATTTTGTTATCCTCTACTAGTTGTGAACCGACTAGATTTCCGCCGCTAGTGGTGAAAGCCGTCTAAAAGGAAACTTTGGGCTTGTGAGTCTTCAAGCAAATATCAACAGAGCCACAGTACCAAAGTGAAAGTAGTAAATAAATGTCTGAGCGCCGTCATACAAACTGACTTCGATATTTACATTAAACAGTTCGCAATGACCCGTTTTTTCGAATCTCGATGTTATGTCACTTAGTGCTTGTAACCGAGCACTTTGGCATCGCGCGGCATTTTAACCGGCTTTCAATCGCCTTACGACTAAATCAAAAGCCTTCACATTACACAACTTGGGCAGAGTTTGCCTCGGACACTTTTTTACACAATTGTTACTCTATAGATATGTGTATTTACTCGAAATTGTGAGTGGTCGAATTTTGGAAACTGTATATTCTATTCAAAGAACCCCACGAAAGATTATGACATATGACTTACGACTAAATCAAAAGCCTCCACATTACACAACTTGGGCAGAGTTTGCCTCGGACACTTTTTTACACAATTGTGACTATAAATATGTGTATTTACTCGAAATTGTGAGTGGTCGAATTTTGGAAACTTATATTCTATTCAAAACACCCCACGAAAGATTATGACATATGACTTACGACTAAATCAAAAGCCTCCACATTACACAACTTGGGCAGAGTTTGCCTCGGACACTTTTTTACACAATTGTGACTATAAATATGTGTATTTACTCGAAATTGTGAGTGGTCGAATTTTGGAAACTTATATTCTATTCAAAACACCCCACGAAAGATTATGACATATGACTTACGACTAAATCAAAAGCCTCCACATTACACAACTTGGGCAGAGTTTGCCTCGGACACTTTTTTACACAATTGTGACTATAAATATGTGTATTTACTCGAAATTGTGAGTGGTCGAATTTTGGAAACTTATATTCTATTCAAAACACCCCACGAAAGATTATGACATATGACTTACGACTAAATCAAAAGCCTCCACATTACACAACTTGGGCAGAGTTTGCCTCGGACCCTTTTTTACACAATTGTGACTATAAATATGTGTATTTACTCGAAATTGTGAGTGGTCGAATTTTGGAAACTTATATTCTATTCAAAACACCCCACGAAAGATTATGACATGTTCCGTATGCAGTGTACGCTATCGTTTTGGGAAGGGGAAAGGAGTGTGCCAGAAATCTAACTCATAGGAAATTGACACGTATAGAGAGATCCAATCAAAGAGATATGAAATAAAGATTTGTCAATTTCACCACGTTTTCATTTGTAAACTTTGTTAGATACTTAGTCATAATCATAGTCATATTCATTGGTTAAATTATTTTACAAGTCAAACATTATATAGGTAAATAATTCTATGAATTAGGTACAATATTTGTAAATACACCTTCATGCAAGTGTAGAACCAATTATCCCTATCAGTCACTAGACCAATAGTGACGTGGTTAAGGCCCAATAAATAGCCTTTGAAAGATAGGATGTCAAAAAAAGGTTGATACCGTCATACGGTACGGTATCTTCAATCTTCTTGATACTCTTACACGCAGCAACGCAGAGACAGTTCAACTTAATTCTTTGCGAGGATATAGTTTAGAAGACAAACAGCTACATTGCTAAAGCTACTAAAGCTACTTTGTATCCCGGAAAAAAATATAGAATGCTGTAGAAAACTGCAGGTGAAGCAAGTCTATTCATGAAGTAAATTGGAATAACTAAGCCGTGGTTGTCTAGTAGTAGTAGACACCGGCCTAACAATTGTGAGGTCGTGGGTTCAAATCCCGGTCCCTTACCAATAAGTTCTTTGGAATATATGTACGGATTTTCACACCACTAACTTTTCGGTGGAGGAAAACATCGTTGAGGAAACCTGCATATCATGACCGCAGAAGAAATTCGATGGCGTATGTGAATCCACCAATATATGAGCTTCACTAACATCAGAACCTCAAAACGATTATTTTTGGCCAAAAAAGGTATTACCTATTTAATTTTTAGTTCTACCTGATATCCCTAAATCTGCCTTTCTTAGGACCGGGGACCACTGCATGTGCTTCGTGGGAAGGCCTACGTCCTGCAGTAGACTATTAAAAAAGCTGGTACAGTACAGTAATTGGAATAATTCTAGAGGCATTTATGTTAAAAATGTTGTGTCAGTACAATGTTATTCTTGAATTGAATATGTGAAGTGTTTATAACCAGTACGCCAGTACTACAAATCTAAAGCAGACATCAGTGACTACTGCTCGAGTATTTGGCAACAATTTCCTGGCATTCAGGATTGAGGAGGTTTGCGTCGTTTGTTGCTCTCGAACTACGAAGTTTGAGAACTTATCTGCTCAGTTATTGTAATAGTTTTGGACGAGCGTTATAGGTTCAATGCGCGGTATAAATGGGTTATACTCGTAGTGGTATTTAATTTAGGATTAAAATGTACACATACTTTTTTTTGTACGTCATTTTTATCGCATTTGGTTGTGTTATGATAGCAGGGGGAGAATAATTTTCTGGCTGAACTGACATTTTAATAAAAAGTGTAAACTTAGGGTTAAAGTAATTTTCAAGCACATTTTTTTACACACCTACCTTTAACACTCATAGGTACGAAAAAATCTCAGTCAGAATTACTAAATTACATTTTAAACCACAATTTTATTCCCTCGCTAATTAAATGTTACTATACAAACATTTTACTGGAATTTCTATGCGGCAGAATAATCACATCAAACGAGAGCGAACCGTCGTCGTTGTCCAGTTTTTATAAAAATTGTTTCGTTTATTCGCCAAATTGCTTCTTTGTCTTCTGAAGGGTGACTTTGTGAAATTAAATAGTCTAGCTTTTTTTAGTTTTTGTCAAAGAGTTGGCCCTTCATAGCGTCAAATATAAGTTTACAAAGCCCTTTGATGGAATAATTTTTGACAGCGATGCGAGTAATTGTCATTTGAGAAGACCCTTTTGTACTCGTATTGACAATAACAACACCGAAATACAAATAAAAAGTGTGGGAAAATATTTTTAGATGTAAGAAGTTAGGACAAAATCTCAGTCATTATTTTAATGGATGATTCTATATAACTATTTTAGGTCTATCTCTTGTATTGAGCTCTGAAACTGTTGATTTGTTTTTGTTATAACTTGTTTTTTTAGAACTATTAGTTTTTATCAAATATGTTATTTGAAATATACGTGGTCATAAGCTAGACCTAAAGGGTGATTCTGTATAAAATGTGCGCGTAAAGTGCTCTAAATTCAATTTTGTTTGTGAGAAATTTGCGAGAAATCTGTTTATTTTCCAAATAAAGTAACTAAAATTAGGTTTATAATAAATTTTAATGTATTTTAACATTCAAAACTATTTTCTATAACGAAATTCACGGAAATAAAAAAATACCTACCTATATACTTAACGCGGTACGTTTTGTCGATAGAGAATCAGGCCCCTGGTGGCGAATTGTTCTGCGATAGTACTTATAACTATTCAATTAAAATATAAAAGATATTACTCACGTAATGTTTTACCTCGTATGGTACCTGTGTTATATTTTATATTTAAAGGTTATGAAAACGATAACTTTTACATTTTAGCTTTATTTTAAGTTAAATGAAATTGTTTGTCCTCGATTGAAACTCGTTATTAAATGAAAATGTTAAAATGTTGCAGACACTTTCAATTAAAATCAAGAATACAAAAGTGAGAATTTGGACAAGCAAAATAAATAAAGCATCCTTCCCTCGCACAGCTGTAGGCGAAGGGAAAAAGCAAGTTTGGGCCATTCATCTAAATAATTAATTTTGCAAAATGGCTTTTCCCTTTACCACAACCCGGAAATTATCCTTTATTTGAAATTGATAACGTAAAAAGTGAAACGTAGTTTGAAGTTTTGAATTTATTGGGGGCTTGTAGGGGACTTTGAAATTACCTTAATTTGTCAAGTCATGAATATTGCGCTTTTGTAAGTTAAGCGTTATTATAAATACCTACTTACTGTTTAATTAAACGTAGTAAGTACAAAATCCTACTAATATTATAAACGCGAAAGTTTGTGAGTTTGTATGGATGTTTGTTACTTTTCTCGGAAAAACTACTGAACGGATTGAGATGAAACTTTGCAATAATAATACTTATACATCAGAATAACACAGGCTATATATTATTAAGATATTGCGTGAAACGAAATTGGCTTCAGTTCAAAATGTATAGTTAAATGGCTGCACCGAGAAGAGCCTAGTTTACGGGGTTTTGAAACCTCGTAAGGATATTTTTAGTACATCTGGATTAACAACTTTTACTCGTACATAGTCAGTGACCATCCCTGGAATCGTGAAATAAGTTAGCTGTTCCATACATTTTGTCAATGACGTATGAACTGTTTTCTATAAGACAGTCAACATTTTTCGTGATTTCGGGGAAGGTCCCAAAGTAAAATCTTTATCTAAGTACTTGAGAATCTTTAAAAGGTTTACCTGTACCTATATTTCGTTCGTATGTTTTGAATGGATGAACAAAGATAGAATAGATACGTAATTTTCGCTATGTTAGACTTAAGTTATGTAAGACATCCTACTTTGATGATATATAAGATTATTCTAGATATTCGTCAATGGCAAAAACATTATGAAATACTCCGGTAAATTAGTGTCTATCACTAATAATAAAATACAAATTATTCAAATAATAGCTTCATTTCTTCAACTATACAGGATTATTCCTAATCAATTAATGCAATCGTTTTTTTTTTTCTTCACTTCAATTCAATCGTTTTTATTGCAACATAAATACACATTCTTCACAAAATAAGCCTCTAAAAGGATGCTAATGATAGCATCCTTTTAGGGGCTTATTCTGTACATCAAAACTAACAAGTTTTGTTCTCCGACTACAGTCAAAACTCAAAAAAAAAAATCCGCTGTTCCATACATTTTGTCGCGGGTGAACGATGTTTTACCATGGAACAACAATTTTTATTTTTTTGAGTTTTGACAAAAGACGGATAAAAAAAGATTTTAGTTTTGATGCCACGGAAAATAGAAGGATGCCAATTAATTAGGAATAACCCTGTATAATAAACTCTAATATTTAATCACTCAGAGTACTAAAACAAAATTTAATAATCTATGACTTTTTGGAGTTAGGTAGTTTGCACCAATTTGTGTGAAAGACTAATTTCAACTGCAGACCTTTTAAAAATATTTTCGAGGCATATCCAACAAATTCAACAAATTGTTCAAATTGGCACGAAATGTTTCAACACGGAAAACTTTTCGCTGTATGGAATGAATTTGTTCATTTTACTGTTAAACGCCTTTGTGTGAAACTCCCCATAACATTTTCACGCCGTGGCTGTACTGTTAATATAGAAAAAAAGTCCATATACAAACCGATAATTTCATTTTCGTTTTGCACTAAGTATTACCTTTAGGGTAAAATGTTAAAAAAATAGAAGTACCTAATAGATTCCTTTGACCTAATAACATATATATAACCCCCTGTGCCTGTTTATGAACGCCATTTCATACATGCTCACAGAAAATATCTGAAAATAAAATTAGTTTATCATTCTAATTAGTAGTTAATTTTTCTAACCGTTTTATTGAGAATATCTTGTTAATCAATAAAAGAAAATCTTTAGAAGTTTTAGTCCGTCTCTAAGTATCTTTTTCGTATTTAAGTTTTATTATTGTCTCTTTATTGTCGTTCCGCATAGCTTTGTCTAAGACAGTGGTTCAAATATTAAACAATCAAACAAAACTTCCCCTCAAAATAGACCGTACTAAATACACGCCATAATTTTATCCCCGAAGATGTATGCGCGCGTAAGCGAATGAATCCGCAGGGATCAGCTAGCGATCCAATAAAATTGTGTAAGGACCATTGAACACTCATAATGTAGCAATAACGACGTGCTTACTCATACGCGGCAAACGAAATCGTGACGTGTCCCGTGTTATAAACGCGGAAATAATGATGCCGAGGGTTTTTGTAGGTGTTTCCGGAAAATTTCTATTGATGCTTTCAGAGCAATTTTATTTTGTTCAAGCGTGATGTATTTTAATAGGAAATAAGTACCATACAATATAAACACATGAGATAATGCTGCTAAGCCCAGTGTTTGTTTGATTTCATCCCGTTTAACAAACGCGGAAATAACTATGACGAGCGCTTTTGTCGGTGTTTCCGGAACATTTCTATTAATGCTTTCCAAGCAATTTTACTTTGTTCAAGCGTGATGTTTTTAAATGGGTGCCGTGTAATACACTGATGATATTCAAACCAATGTTTGTTTGATTTCATTCTCATCATCGTAGTTTAATCCATACATAAGAAATCGTACATGTAAACTTTTTATTTTTATTTTGTTTTATTCAATTTCAACAACAAAAACTTACGGTCTAAAACCAAAACGTTTTTGAGCTTAAAATAACTTAAATACTTAAGAATAATTACAAATTTCAGGCAAGAAAAGAAAACATTTTTAATTATTTCACTAATTTTTGAAAAAAACAAATTTTGTTGGTTATAAATGCGGAAATAATGATGTCAAGCGTTATTGCATGGTTTTGCGGAATAATTCTACTGAAAAGTTCGAAGCACTTTTATTTAGTTAGAACGTGATGTATACGGAGAAATTTTAATTTGATTGAGCGTATAGGCCCTATCATACAACTTGGCAGCTGTGATGTTAGCTGCAAGCTGCGGATAGCCCAATCTTGACTGAAGCTCATTTATCAGCTACGAGGGGAATGGGTTATCCGGAGCGTGTAGCTAACATAACAGCCGCAAAGTTGTTTGATTCAGCCTGTAATGATTATATGGTACTGGAAAATAAGTACTATAATATAGTACAAACACAATGATAAATTCGGCTTAGTGTTTATTTGATTTTATTATAATTTCACCTTCGACTATTTAGGATATGAATCTAAAAAAAAATTTAATTCTAATAATAATAATATTTATCTCAAATATTTCAGGGACAAGGACTAAATTTAAGATTTATCTAAAGCCACTTCTTTACAAAACAGAAATTGAATAGCAAAAGCTACAACAACAGATTCAGCAACACTTTTTCTACTTGGCCTGTTCGACAAACTTGACTCAAAAAAGTTCCGCGATGCGTAAAATTCAATTTCACGGCGCTAAACATAGCTTTGTATACAAGAAAATATTTCGCAAGTTTCATAATAATAATTGTGTGAGTTGCCAAAAAATAAAATTTTCATCATGATTCTGGAGGAAGAGCCAGTGTTGCTAACTTCTTAACCATGTAGTCTAAGTATATTTTTTCGTCCAAAAATCTGTGTCAAATCTCTTTAGTCTGAAACTCATGTTATTGGGGTAGGTACATTTCAAAACAACCAATGAGTATGAAATGAAACTATAGGTTAATAATTTCATTTAAATTAGTTTATTTTTGTGTAAAATTGAATTACTCTCTTATAATTTCTATTTCCTAAAATACTCGTAATACTACTCATACTCTTTTATTTATACAAAATTGCATACGTCAAAAAAATCCAGTAGGTAGTCAATAATAATCATACTTATGAGTTACAATAATAAAAATAACCATTAATTAAAATTAAATAAAAATAGAATAATAACAATTTCAAATGTCAAACGAATTAAGTTAAATAATATAAATAAATTAATACATCAATTGAGAACAAAATTACAAAAAAAAACGTACATTTGTTATAAACGTACATTAAAACGTACGTTTGTATACTTTATAGTATTCAGACGTCATTATGTTTTTTTACACAGTTTACTAGATAATATAATTACTGAAGATACCTATGTAAATGGTGTAAGTACTAACTTAGTTTAGAAAATTAGCGCAAGGACTTTCAGAAGTGTATAGGTAACAGTATAATTATGCTCATCATTATAATCAAATTCTACTATGGGGCCAACTGCGAAATAGCGAAAAATATTCAACTTTTTGATCCAAATAAAATCAATACTCTCGACGAAAAATATGGAGCAGCTGATTTTTTTTTTGCAAAACCACTCCTTGTTTAGTCTGAAGTTTGTACAAATACAGATAAATTTGTATATTTGGCAACACTGACAAGAGCTTTAAAGCTTTTCAAAGTTATCACGACTTCCGGAACTTTCTTGGTGAAAATTTAATGACGGCGAGAAGCAAACCTCATTGTATTGTATACCTATTAAAGCAGATTTTACAGAATTCTTTTCCTCGGTAGTAAACTTTCTCGGCTCTTCAAAGGTATCTAATTTAATTAGTGGGATGATTCGCCTGTGAAACTCGGTTATTTTTATTTTGTGCAAGATTTTAACAAATGCTTCACATAGCATCCAATAAAAGCATTGTAACCGTATAAACGGATGACGTTTTCAAGTCGACGAGTATTCTACTATTAATATAAACGCGAAAGTTTGCGAGTATGTATGGATGTTTGTTACTCTTTCACGCACAAACAGCTGAACCGATTTGGATGAAATTCTGTATGAAGGTAGACCTTGGATTAATACATAGGTTACATCTTATCTCGGGCTAATGCGGGCAACACCGCGGGGCGCAGCTAGTAATATGATATATTTTATATTTTTATGTATTACGCATACTTTTTTAAAACGTAGTCCGATTTCAATAATTATTTTTGTTTAGTAGATGAATTCACAGCTGGTCCCGTTTAAATGTCATTGAAATCGGCTCGCCTTTTTGACCGACGAACCAAACAGGAGGAGGTACTCAATTCGACGCGTATATATTTTTTTTATGTGTAACCACGCACCTTTTTTCGTAGTAGTCCGATTTAAATCATTCTTTTTTTTTTTGGAAAGAGTGTACTTCGAAATTGGTCCCATTAAAATTTTATTGAAATTGGCTCAGCCATTTTTGATAAATCAACAATAATGTGAAAAATGTAACATCGATCCGTGCGAAATATGCTGTTATATCATGCTATTCTTTGTAAAAAAAATTTTTTTTTAAATAAACAATAATGGGGAAATTACAAATTAATCCGTGCGAACTATTCGAATTTTGTATGCGGTTGAAGTCGGTTATGCCAATTTTAGGAGTAAAATAATTATGTTAACTTAATATTGTACTTATTGAACATAATTTGAACAGGTCGGTGGGTAGACACGGTCAGTCTTTGGTTGGTTGACTGCGGGGTGGTTGGTTTGTGATTTACTACTCTGTCAAGAAAGTAACGGGAATCGATCAATAAAACACAATATATGAGTTATTTTTCCAAAATTATTTTATCGCCTCCAAAATATGCTCTTTCTGAAACGATATATTTACGCCAACGATTAATCCAATCATGAAAAAAAAGTTAAACGTTTTTTTCCGGAATTGAGTCGAGTCCTCGCCGCGAATTCTCCTTTATGTCTTCTGTCGAAAGAAAACGGGTGCCACGAAGTGGTAAATTATACTAGTTTGCATGTCAAACTCGTAAACGCACGTCTCGCCACCAGTAACAATGCATTTCATGAATGTTGGGTCGCACTTAGTTTCAATAATTGCTATCACTGCAAACTAGTATAATTACCACTTCGTGGCACTCATTTTCATTCGACAGAAGACATAAAGGAGAACTCGCGGCGAGGACTCGACTCAATTCCGGAGAAAGCGTTTAATTTTTTTTTTTCAGGATTGGATTATTCGTTGGCGTGAATACGAGTATATCGTTTCTGAAAGAGCATATTGAAGGCGATAAAATAATTTTGGACAAACAACTCATATTTTGTGTTATTGATCGATTCCCGGTACTTTCTTGACAGAGTAGTACAACTGTATATTACAAGCAAATTTGAAAAATTAGCTCGGATGACCATTTAGCGCTAAGTATCAGAAGCCTTCCGACGGTTTAAAGCCTCCCTGGCACGGTAATAGTTAGATATCATTACCGTGTCCCTGGTCACCCCACTGATATGAACTTAAGCCTAATAGCAGCATTTTTGCGTGAAAAACTATTGTAGTACAAGGACAATTCATTCATTTATACGGAGTGACTGCGGATTAATCAGCAATACTCTAGAATGTAGTTGTTCTAGTTCTTTCAAAATCAACTTTTACTATAGAACCAACTCTGAACTCGTGAAAATTAAAATCTACTATTACTACTATGTTGGCGCAGCGACCCAAATTGTGTCTTGGCCTCCGATACTACGTGTCGCCACTCTTCTCTGTCTTGGACAAGTTCCTGCCAGACATCAATCCCGAGCTTGCGAAGATCTTTTTCCACTTCATCTTTCCACCTGTACTTTGGACGTCCAACGGGCCTTCGGCCCTTCGGCAGTCCCAAGTAAGCCCTTTTACGGCACGATCCTCTCCCACTCTTTCCAAGTGGCCGAGCCAGCGGAGCCTATGGGATTTTATCTCACCAATAATATTGGGCTCCGCCACCAGCTCTTCTATTTCATGGTTTTTGCGAATCCTCAGACTGAAAAAATTGACTCAAAATAATTCAACGTTACGAAACCGATACTAAATTAAAATCTACTGTTTAATTTTTTTTTAACGCGAATAATCCGCACTTGACCACCAACTCGCCTGATGGTATGCGACGTTGTGGTCGAAGATGAAGCACGTGCACTTAGAAGATACCTATTCACTCAGATCTTGAAAATCTTTATATTATATCTCATAGGAAACAAGAAAGCAGGAAGACTGTTCCATTCCCTGGCGGTACGAATCAGAAAACCGCTTCGTACGTATCAAAAGAAAATCGACAGTGTATTAGGGGTGGTAATGTGGCGTCTTCCTACTTGTCCTGTAGTATAAAGAGGATGGTAGGATAAGGTCGTGTAGCTCAGATGCACACTCTCCGAAATTAATCCTTTAGAAAATGGACAGACTCGCAACCCTATACGGCAGTGCTCCAGGGAATGAAGTATTTTTGCAGCTAACTTTTCATCTCCTATACGAGTAAGCTGGATGCTGGTCCACCGATTTCAAAGGCTCGCGTTTACAATTTAATTTTTTTTCAATTTCGTGTTCCAATATTGAATGTTAGTCATAATGAGCACGTCTACATCCTACAGTATTCTAATAAATCAGTCACTCGTATAAGTACCATTTGAACTTTCATCAACATCCTCACATTCATAATTATACGGCCGTACTGATGCGAGTTCCTGTACTTTGTTCCTTTTGGGATCATTAGTTTTCTGTCTGTTTCTGTCTAGGGCAGAGACAAAAACAAGGAAGAGTCTGTCACTAAATATCCCGTTAGCTGTTTTTGCACGTCAGCGTACAAGAAAAAATACACATCGATGGTACAAACAGAGAACTTAGTATAAGTTCGTAAAAGTACGTAAACTAAAATCATTATTGGTTTCGTGTGGTTATATACATTTTTACGCAAAAACATCTTATGAATAGACTAGCGGCGCCCCGCGGTTTTACCCGCGTTGTGCCCGTTCCCGTGGGAATTTCGGGAATTTTTATACATATAAACCTTCCTCTTGAATCACTCTATCCATTAAAAAAAACCGCATCAAAATCCGTTGCGTAGTTTTAAAGATTTAAGCATACAGACAAACAAACAAACAAATAAATAAACAAACGAAAATAGCGACTTTATTTTATACTATGTAAGGATGCACGCCAGCTGCACGCACGTAAAAGTGTTATGTTCCGCCTGAGACAAGCGTTCAAGCGAGAGCACTGAACGAGCAAAAAAGGGCACGATCGGCCTAAGCGTTTGGGTTGTTTCAGTTGTTGAATCAACAATGTTTTTTGTGACGATTTCACGTAAAATTATCGTCCCTAAGCCGTCTATACAGACAATAAATTTTTGTTGTTGTGTATCTTTTTTGCCAGGAGCTGTACATAAACGTATGGAGCTGCACGGAAACTTTGTGACTAGCTAGAAAGAGATTTCTGTATATTCATACTTCTTAACCTTTTGAGCAAACTAAAAAAGAAATAAATCTACCAAAATTTGAGTTTTCCACCGAGTTTTTGAGCCGTTTTTTACTGTAGTAAACTATCGCAAGAAATTAATTACCGTATTTGCAAAACTTACCAAACCGCAGAGTTCCCAGTAGTCTTGTTAAAAACTTTTGCAAGATCTTACGCCTAGAATTTTCATCCCCAAATATTTATCAATAAATGCCCTGGATTTTTTTTTCATCAGATATGTACTGAATACGTAAATTTGCACCTATTATAATGATATTATGTTATCGAAAACGCATTTCTAAATGTCTAAAGAACAAAGCAAATTTTGATTTGATTTGATTTGATTTGATTTGAATAGTTATGTAGGTACTTACCTACTAATTTTTGTACTGATATAAGCAAGGATATACCTTGCTTGATGACTGATATCTAATTTATGCACAAATCTTATTATTATACCTATGGTTCAAGTACAAAACTCGTTGAATTTCTTTATCGTAATATCAGTTACCAATACAAAATGAAGATATAATAAAACTACGTACCTACCCTAGCGAAAGATTATAAGAAAGGTGGCTGGTGAAACAATGATCTAATCAGGACCTTAGAAATACGCTGGATGTAAGCCGTTTCTAACCGATCTTATTAAAAATCCATAGGAGAGTCGTATAGATAGATACTAGACCTCCTAGGGCTGATTATGGTGATGAATATTACCATCGCAAGTAGTTTGAATGTGCTACTAAACTGTTCTATTACAATTGTACAATCCCAAGCAGGTTTAAGTTGGCTTCATAATTTGCTATCACATTAATACAAAACGAGACCAGATGTTGATTTTCTCGCCAAATCCATTTGCACAGGCACTGCAGTACTGAATAAGTGAATACTCAGACGTCGCTTTGCTTTCTAGAATGTCTTGGCCCGCTTCAATTGGCCAAGACAGCCCCAAGCCTTGGCTACATCATTTATTCAAGAAACAATGCAAGCTGATACTTGCCGGGTGCAGTTTCAGAAATAAAGCCGTTTATAATAGGATTTTGGTATTTGTTTGGTTTTCTATTCTGTACCAGAATGTTGCGAACATAAATGTACAGTATTTTGTTAATGTTTTCACTTTCCAGTGCAAAAAGAGTACCTACCTGTGTATGTTTCTTTAAGTGTATGTCATGATAACTTTCAAAAATCTAAATAGGACGATTTTTGTTGTTGTCTGAATGGTGATGTGATCGACATAGTTTTCAAGCTGTGATTTCAAAAAATATATAGACATTTTCAATAGTTTTCATTTGCATTTGTACTTCATTCTTCGCTGGTATCGAAGGAAAATCGATAGTGTAGGGGTGGTAGCGGGGCGTCTTTCTTCTTGCCCTATGGCAAAAAAGTGATAGTAGAATAATTTCATGTAGCTCCGATCTAAGGCCTCCAAATAATACTCTTTAGTTATAAGTTTTAATTTTAGTGATAAGTCATCGTCATCATTTCAGCATCTTGCACCTGAAATTATGATGAATTAGTACTTAATTCTGACGCTCTCTTCAAACATTTCAAGTAGGTAGATAATTTAGGTAGGTGTGAAATGTTTTGAAATAAATACACAATAGACTCCGTAAGATAATGGGCAGAAGAGAATCAATACCAATACAAAGGAGCGCTTACAGCTCAAGATTTACACCGAATTCGCACCTACCTTAATTGTAAGACGCTGTCATGTTCGTTTATTACCAGTGTTACTACCAATCTTACTACCAGTAGTAAGAACGGTAAATGAATTACTGAATTATGAAAAACTGGATTACCGTTCTTACGGTAGTAACACGGGTATTTTTTGTGGTTTATTACCAGTGTTACTACCAATCTTACTACCAGTAGTAAGCACGATAAATGAATTACTGTTATTACTACTAAAGTTGAAAGTTGTTACAGCAGTAAAAATAAATTACCCGTGTTACTACCGTAAATCTAAATTAACAAAAAGACACAAATATGACCTGTCATGCTAGATTAGCATGTCAGGTGTCAAAGTGACAGCTGTCAAATTAAAACATTTTTTTTCAGGTCATAGTTCATATGACAGATTTCAAACTGACAGCTGTCATTCTGAAATTCATAATAGAGTTGCAATACAGGTGGCAAAGTGACAGCTGTCAAACTTATAATGGCATAGTCCCGTAACTGTCGATTGTAGACTTTTGCTGTCTCTGGAAAAGTGAAAGAATTCAACAAAATCTATATTTCAGATGACAGATATCAAACTTCACAAAAGTGACAGAATATCTCGTCGAGTGAAAAGAGTACCTAATGCTCAAGAATCGAAGAATGGAGATAAATCATTTGACAGCTGTCATGAAACTCTAGTATTATTTCCAGAATGACAGCTGTCACTTTGATATCGGTCATATTTGACTTGAACTATGACCTGAAAAAAACATATTTTAGTTTAACAGCTGTCACTTTGATACCTGTCATACAAATCTAGCATGACATATGTCATATTTTGTGTCTTTTTAAATTTAGATTTACGGTAGTAACATGGGTAAGTTATTTTTACTGCTGTAACAACTTTCAACTGCAATAATAAGAAGAGTAATGCGTGTGCCGTTCTTACTACTGGTAGTAAGAATGGTAATATCACTGGTAACAAACCGTCGTGTTCAATTTTAGGAATGTAAAAGTTATTAAGTTCAAAATACCAATGGTTATGAAGTTTGTGAAGAATAATGAGTACCAGATGTAGGTATAGCCTGGAGAATCAGATAATTTGCTATTTACTTACTATTGATAAATTTTGCCATAAATTTTGTATCGACAAGTTTAGGAACTTAATTGTTTTCTTTCTCCATACTCTCCCGGAACTTTCACTTCACAGGCTGACCTGAAAGATTTCATAATATGTATTGTTATATCGACCCGGATAGTCTTCGAATAGTTATTGTCATTGGAAGAGATAATATAATTTTCAACTGACATGTATTCCGTCCGTCCATCAGCCATAGGACGTCCACTGCTGGACATAGGCCTCTCCTATAGATCTCCAATAAGACCGGTTGGTACGAGTAGCAGCTTGCATTCAGCGTGATCTTGCGGTCCTAATGAGGTCATCCGTCTACTTTGTGCGTGGACGTCCTACGCTGCGCTTGCCGGTGCATGCTCTCCACTCATGTAGTTTAGACGAAAATTTTCTCCAAATTCAGATTTTTGAACTTTTTTTTAACATGAATTGAGGAAATTAACAAAATATAGAATCCTTTATCCGTTTGACTTATTTTTATGCAAATGAAGATGTGCTTTTGCTCGCAGCTTTTATTTTGACTTTTGCGCTATCTCATAGGAACCTTTATTTTTTCAATCAAATTTTACTTGCAAGATTCCACCCGAACTTACATACATACATAGTTACACCTATTGCAAGTTAAATAAAAGCCTGTAAAAAGCAGTGTTTACGAGTACAATAATACTCATATAAATTACCATTTGGCAAAGCACAAATTAAACATTTAATGGATTTCTAGACGTATTGTTGCAAAACAAATAATTTCTGGCTTTTTACATGTTACCAAGCATGTTTTCGTAATTTCACCAGGTAATCCAAATTCTTGTTTTCCTAATGATATTGTCGTCAATATAAACAGAAATAAATTAAACAATAAAATAAACAAACGACCTTAAATTAACTCGGTTATTATAATAAAACAGTAACAGTCTTTTGTACAGCAGCGTTAATATTATTGGTCAGCCATATTGAGTCAGATATAGATTCCACACTAAAACAATTGGCAGAAAAAATATAGTGGAAAAAATATTAAATAACCGGCCAAGTACGAGTCGGACTCGCGCACGGAGGGTTCCGTACTGTATGGGAGCCCCCCTTAAATATTTATTTTATTTTTATTTTACTATTTATTATTGAAGGGAATATAAAACTAAATACTCTGTGAAAATTTCAAGCATCTACCTGGTACCCCCCTGGAGCCCCCCTTAAATATTTATTTTATTTTATTTTTAGTATTTGTTGTTATAGCGGCAACCGAAATACATCATCTGTGAAAATTTCAGCTGCCTAGATATCATGGTTCATGACTCATGAACCATGACCATGAACTGTCACCAGGCTGTATCTCATGAATCATGAGATACAGCCTGGTGACAGAAAGACAGACAGACAGACAGACGGACATCGAAGTCTTAGTAATAGGGTCCCGTTTTTCCCTTTGGGTACGGAACCCTAAAAATTATCGTAAATCAACCAATAACGCCACCAAGTAAACAGTTGTTGCGCTGAACACTTTTTCCCATAAGTTTTTTTTTATTGAATGCTGGTACAACATTATTGTCTATCTATTAGTGCATCGAATCAAAATATGTCTTTTTTTATGCAGAATAGGTTTGCGTTTGACCACATACTGCCTGATGTTGAGCAGATAAGCGGTCTAGGTTGTAGCACGCTTACCTAGAAGTTACCTATTTACTCGGGATTTCAAGACGCCCACATTGTACTTTAGCGGGAAGACAGAGC
Organism: Hypomecis atomaria; assembly: GCA_964007245.1. NCBI lineage: Eukaryota > Metazoa > Arthropoda > Insecta > Lepidoptera > Geometridae > Hypomecis > Hypomecis atomaria. Next base: position 17,544,866 of record OZ023291.1, read on the forward strand.
CAGGCAAAGCGTTCCACATTGTGGCTGTTTGTCTTGATCTCTGATACTAAGCACCGCCATCCATTTCTCAGTATCCTGAACGAGTTCGTGTCAATCTTGCCTCAATTTCGAGCAGGTTTTGGCTTTGTTATACCTCCATCTATACATGGTAGTTCCAGCAGGTCTTTAACCTTCTAACATGCCGTAAAAATGCTTTTTACGACAGGATCCTCTCTCATTCGATCAAGGAGTAAGTCAGCCAGCGAAGTCTGTGATTTAATTTTCACCAAGAACATCTCTTTGATTTCACGGTTTTATTGGATCGTGCAATTTTTATTTCACCACCTGGTCAGTTCCAAAATTTTCCTTAAGAACTACGCTAACCATTTCAATTGTTTGCTTACACGGCATGATTGTCATTACACAGAATTGGGTTAGGTTTGCGTGACTAAGCCCAGTTTGAATGTATCATTTCAGTCGGCTGATTAAATGGCTAGACAGACAGAAAACATGTGCTTAGATCTGCCATTACAATACCATTACTAAGCATGCCTTGTTATATATTAGTCTGGAAAATTTTCACCCTAAGCGTAATAAGGAGCATTTAGGCGTAGGCGTAATAGTATCGTAAGCGTGTCGTAGTACATGCGCGCGTATTACGATACGACTACGACACGACTACGCCTACGCCACGTTTGCGAAGGGCCAAATGTGTGCATCTCTATCTGTGGCATCGTAATTTCTGAATAGATGTACTGATTTTGATTTAGGATGAACAAATATTTTTATAATATTTCAGAGAATAATTACATTTAAATTAGGTACGTTAAAAGTTAAATAGGTAGATGAAATTATCGTTTTCATTTATAAAAAAAATCGTGCCTAACACAAGCACAACAAAGTACGTTTCCAAAGGAGTCTCTCAAGTTTCTTAATAAATTGTAGCACGTGCAAAGTAATAAGCAGCCGTAAAGTGTAGGTACGACAAAGTGCAAATAAAACGCATGGCAGGGAAGAGAACTCGTTATTACGCTCCTATGAACCCGCACTTGAACTTATACAACACAGAAGTCACAGGACATGCCATGGTTTTAGCATACGAGTAAATATAATCTTTACTAATAATATTATGAATCCGAAAGTGCGTGTTGGTTTGGCTCTTTCGTGGTTTGTTCCTCTTTCACGTAGCAAAACGCATATATGGTCATATCATCACGCATATGGTTTCTTGGGTAGGGCTACGTCCACCAGTGATCTTCACGTACATGTCCACAAATTTTAAACAACGTACGAAAAGTAAGTATGTTGCAATGTCTGTACTAAATTTTGTGAAAAAATGTCGCAATTGCTTGCGAGGACTATAAATTTTGAAGAACAAGAGAATAGAATGAACGAACAAACGAACTGATTCCAGTCTTCGGCCCCTTTAAAGAAGTTTCAGGTCAGATTGTTAAGTTTTATGTGTCGAAAGAGAGTGGATGTTTATTTTGAAGATTTTATATGATAATTTTAATTTAACGTTACGGTGAACCAATGAGGTGTACCATGGGTTGGGAGCGTACTTGATGAGCGGGCGTTTTCCGCAAGATGGGCCTCTCCGAGCCCTTAGTTGCGTGATTCCCCCGGCTGGCTGCTAATCTAGCCATCCGGTGTCTTTCAGAAAGTCCGCTCGCTGAAAACAGCTCGCTGACGCCTGCGCAGGCCTCCCAGAGCGTCCTCGGCGACCCGAGGATCTTCTTATGTTGTTTTGCCACGGTTCTACACTCTACCAGCAGGTGCGCGGCTGTTTCCTCTGCCTCCTTGCAGCCTCTGCATAGGGGACTGTCTGTAACACCAATTTTAATTTAACGTTTGTAAGTATATTATTGACATTAGTGACCACTCACCCGAACTTGCAGTTCCCATAGAGGGTCCATACTGAACTTTGTACCTACCTAAGGCGCTTTGCACATGGAGCAACTGAAGTTGAGGCAACTATATATCAACTTTAAAGTTGATATATAGTTGCTTAAAACTAAAACGTTTCCTGTAATAAGTTGGTAGTTGCTATAGCGTTTACGGTAGCCGCACTTTTATGGCAATCTTTGAGCAACTTTCATAGCTGAGTAGCTCAGTCTGGCATTACCGGGCACAGGGTGAGGGAGGGAGGGTGTGAATTCGCCCGACGCTTTGCGATTGACGGTTGAGAAAACCAGCGTATATTTTAAAATAAACGGTATATATTTTTATTTAAGAGTTGCAAGTTGCTAGAAACTAGCTTAGTTATCGATTACACCAACTGAAAACTGTTGACGATTTCCGGAACGCGAGTTGCTGTGTGCGCAGTCCCATTGAAGTATATTTAAATAGCTAGTTTCTAGTTTCCAGTTGCTGCAATTTTTGCTCCATATGCAAAGCTCCTAAAGAGGTTTGAACATTTTTGTATGGAAGCTGGCATATCCACCCGCCGCCATTATGATTTATTTTTTTTCAATGTTTCCGCGCACAATGAAAGTAGTATACCTATATATGGGTAGGGGACACTTATACACACAATAGATGTTCAATACGATGATACCCTAAAGAGTCACGTTCTCGAGATATTTGGATGTAAAGATTGCAAAGTTCTCGTGCAGCGATCTTAAAAAAAAACAATGGCGGAGGGTGGATATGCCACAAATGTTCAAACCCCTTTGTTACTAACATCTTGTACTGTTGAAGCATAAATAAAATGAAATAAGGTATCTTGTATTCTTGTCCCGTAATTAATAGGTCCAAGAAAAAGCGTACCATCGTGCGCGGAAACTTTGAAAAAAAAATCATAATCGCGGAGGGTGGATATGCCACAAATGATCAAACCTCTTTGTTACTAACATCTTGTACTGTAGAAGCATGAATAAAATGAAATAAGGTATCTTGTATTCTTGTCCCGTACCTAATACATCCAAGAAGCCATCCTTTCATTGCGACGATTCCAGTATTTACCGACTGTTAATGAGCGATACTCCGCACGTACACTCGCCATATTACCCGCGGCGCCTGTGAAAAGTAGATTACGTATTTCATTTTGTTGACAGCGTTATGGAAAGTTTAAAGCTGCTTTTCTAATAGAGATGTGCTGAAATGTGTGTCTCGAATATGTTGTCAAATAAAAACCGCTCACTGGCAAGCGCAGCGTAGGACGTCCATCGACTAAGAAGGTAAACGACTTAAAGTTCGTATAAGCTGGCCGGAAAATGCCACCCGTGGTCACCCATCCAAATACTGACCGTGCGGAACGTTGTTTAATTTCGGTAACTATGAACGACCTAAGACTGTAGGAACGCCCTGGACACAAGTCGCTGCCAGCCCTTATTAGACGAAAGCCCTATGTCCAAGAGATGTCCAGAGGCTAATATGATATTGATGAAATATATAGCTAACGGTGTATGTGATACCAATAAAAGATCTTTTGATTACACAGCTCGGGTAAGCAATGCAATGGTGGAAACGGGGTTCAACTAAGTTTTTTAACCGATAAGGAGGAGGTTCTATGTTCATCTGTATGTATTTTTTATGTGTATTTTCATCCATAATTTCGCCAATTGTGAATCGAATCGTAAAATCCTTTCTAGTTCGAAAGGATATACTCTCGAGATGGTCCCGTTTAAATTTTACAGAAATTGGCTGAGCCGTTTTTGAAAAAGCCTACTATTATATAAGCAATTCGAGTGAAATATCCGAATTTTGTACACGATGAACATCGATAATTTCTCCAATTGTAAAGTGAATCAAAAAAATATTTTTTTGTGAAAGGGTATACTTCCGAAATGGTTTCATTTAAATTTTACAGAAATCGGCTCAGCCGTTTTTGAAAAATCAGCAATAATGTAAACAATCCTAGCGAAATATTCGAATGTTGTACAGGATGGAAGGCGGTTTTGCCATATTTTGCAGAAAATAATTATTATTAATACTACTACGCCGCGTAACATTGGCAGAAATGGTTACGGCTACAAAGTTTCATAGCATAAATAGCTATTTGATGTCGTTCACTATTTACCTGCCTAGTACACCTCTAGTACGAATCTGTATAGCGTAGAAAATAAGTAAGTTCGATGTAGGCCGAATGGCTAGCCCTGGGTTCAGAGTTTTTAACCCGCCTAAACGGTTAAAAAATGCGACCTAAAATTCCACTTGACATCCGATACACAGCAGCGAACAGTTGTAAATGCTATCCGCGGTCACCCATCCAAAGACTGACCCTGCCGAACGTTGCTTAACTCCTACATACTTACCTTCTATAGCGTAGTGTTGACTAGTGACTACCTCACTTAACTAGCGCGAGCAGGAGATAAAGCGAAGCCGAAGAGCGCTCCCACAATAAGGCCCCTGGTAGTGCTAAGAAAACCTACGCTATGATACTCGTAGTAAGTAACAGATTCCGTACCGTATCAGCCTGTTTAGCAGTCCACTGCAGAACGTAGGACTACCCACGAAGGGTGATTGGGCCATATTCACCACGCTGGCCCAGTGCGGGTTGGTGGATTCACATACGCTATCGAATTTCTTCTATGGATGTAAGCAGGTTGCATCACGATGTTTTCTATCACCGAAGAGCCAATGATGTGAAATTCCGTACATAAGTTCCAAGGAATTCATTGGCACGGGACTGGGATTTGAACCCACGACCTCACGATTGTAAAGAGGGTGTCACTAGACCACACCACGGCTTAGTAAGTAACAGATTCATCAGCTATCCTTTCATCATTATCTTACGCAGATTGTGCGAGTTGCACACTTACATTACTAAGCTAAGTTATTTTGGGTTAGTTTAGCTCGCTTATGAATTGTTCCAAACTAACCACATCTCTAGTGATATAACAGCCTTAATGTGGGAATCTTGGCTCGAGTTTTTGATTAAGGTGCTATTAGACTGAATAATACAACATTTTAAGTGCCAGAGTGTCAAGTTAGTCTACACATTTATTCGGGCTAATGTGTTTTGTCAGTCTGTGTTGTTCACCAAGTTAGTGATAAGGTCAGAGTTAAAATTAAGTAGGAACAGATTTTGAGGACACAAACTTCTGGTTTTTTAGGGTTCCGTACTCAAAGGGTAAAAACGGGACCCTGTAACTAAGAGTCTGCTGTCCGTCCGTCTGTCTGTCTGTCTGCCTGTCACACAGAACAGCAGAACTAGATGTCACCAGGCTGTACGAGTATCTCGTGAAACGTGTTTTTTTTTTTTTATATTTAGAACCTTGAAATTTTCATAGATAAAGTATTTCTGTTGCCGTTATAACAACAAATATTAAAAACAGAAAAATATAAATATTTAAGGAAGACCCCCATACAACAAACCTGATTTTTAGCCGCTTTTCGCTCGATATTAATAACGGTGACAGGTATATGCTTGAAATTTCCACAGAGTATCTAGTTAAATACTCATTTAAAAAAAAAAAAAAAAAAATTGAATTATAATAAATATTTACAGGGGGGTCCCATACAACAAACGTGATTTTTTGCTCAGTATTAATAAAACAAGAAGATGCTTGAAATATTCAGAGAATTCTAAGTTTTACATTCCCTTCAAAAATAAATTAATAAAATAAAATATATTTTCACACAGTACGTAATCCTTCGTGCGCGAGTCGGGATCGGGATCACGATAATAAAATTAGTAGTTGCTTTCTTCTATCGTACGGCTAGACAGACGCGATCAAAGCGCCACCCTTTTATGGTGGAAATTCCGCGCGTTAGAACCAAGCGTTTCGAATCCTCATTCCTCATACGAACAGCCAGAATGTGGAACGCTTTGCCTGGGTCTGTCTTCCCGCTAAAGTACGACGTGAGTGTCTTCAAATCCCGAGTAGATAGGTATCTTCTAGGTAAGCGGGCTACATCCTAGATCGCATATTTGCTCAACATCAGGCAGTATGTAGTCAAACGCAAACCTATATGGAATAAAATTAAAAAAGTTACTAAATTGATGATATTGTATGCTTCTTGTATACCAAATTTTGAAAAATTATTGTTCATTTATTCCGAGGAAATTATAATTTGAAATTAAAAATGCAATAGATTACAAAAAGCACCTACGAATTTAATCGGATAAAATGACTGATGTTTCCAGGATGTCAGTAGCCCATGTCCCAGTTAATATGTAGGCTGTTTTGCGTACGCGGCCGAAAGCATTTTAAACCACATTTTATCCGATTACATTCGTAGGTGCTTTTTGTAATCTATTGCATTTTTAATTTCCTAAGGAACTATTTAAACTTTTCGAGATAACAGCAGCCCATGTACCTATTTCTATAATGGTCTACTCCTAAACCAAATCGCATTTGAATCCGTTCATTTGTTTCGTCAAAAATTTTTTTTTGGTGATTTTGAATATCCCACAAAAATAGGACAATTTTTTCAAGATACGAGTATCTATGACTCCAGTATTAGTAAATATTATACGCTTCCGCAATACGAAATATTATCCCTGTCGATTCAGCCAGCGAGGTAATTGATGTTTCCTTTAAAAACTTTGGAGATTTATCGCGCCCCCCAGGATGAAAAAATCACAAATGTTGAACAAATAGTATTTTTTATTTTCTTTGCAAAATATTTAAGCCAAGTTTCAAATCAATTGGTCCTGGAAATAACAAGTTTCATACATTCGACAACGGCCTGATTTACCCCTTTTGAGACGGAATTTTCAAAAATGCGTTTTTAGTGCTCCATTACGTTGTACACCACATCCATGTTCCAAGTTTCAAGTGTATAGGTTAAGCGGTTTGGGCTGTAGACCATCTGTCAGTCAGTCACTCACGCCGAAGCCTTTTATTAATATAGATAGAAGATAGATAATAATGTATTCTCGCGTCGATGAATTAATTATTACAGGGTATGCTATTCGCGCGCAGGACTAGTCAACTATTCATCTGGCCTTTGCGAACTTACGTCTAGCGATGTACTCGTAAGTGCAGTCTAGGTGCATTATAGAGATAAGTACTTGAGCCAAATATATGCGCAAATGCGCAAGACGTGTGCCAAGAAGTGCACAAGCTCGCTTTATTGCTTTAAATGATAATGTATTCGCTTCTTCTGACGTAACACGTGGACTTGAGTCTTGTTACTGCTTAATGTGCATATCCGCATCCTCCACAATAAGGTGTAGTTTTGCAAGTCTAGCACGCAATAAATTTTAAAAGTTTTTGTTGTTTTGAACTATATTTTAGCTTTACGTTATAAATGAGATAATGGGAATAATAACAACTTAAAATATTTTATGTACCTTCTAGATACAGTTATCTAAGTTAAGCATATAACATTATCTTAATTATTAGCCGTAGGACATCTACTGCTGAACATAGGCCTATGAAAAACTATAGGTAACACCATACAACTTTGAGTTTTTTTCAGCCTTTTTACCGACTGTACTTTTTATATCTGTTTTGAATCAAAAGTATAATACTTATGTACGAAATTTCACACCACTGGCTTTTCGGTGAAGGAAAACATCGTGAGGCAACCTGCATACGTCCGTAGAAGATATTCGATGGCGTGTGTGAATCCACCAACCCGCACTGAGCCAGCGTGGTGGATATGGCCCAATCACCCTTCGTGGGTAGGCCTATGTCCTACAGTGGACTATTAAAAAGGCTGGTACAGTACAGTACAAAAGGGTAATAAACAAAGAAAGCCTTTACGCATGTCATAGACTTTAAAAGTACCTTTATATGTATATTTTACTCATGACATAGCCCCGTGGATGGGTAAGTACAAGTCGAAATGGTAGTATGCAGGGCACAAAACATAGAATACTGATGACCGAGGGAGTGGAAAAGTTCCCGAATGGAGACAATGTGCCACTTGATGCAAGCCGCTTACAACCTGTCTTATTGAAGATATATAAGGGAACATATGTCCAGCAGTGGACGTGCTATTACGATGACGACATTTTGAACTTTTCTTGTCTGAACACAACTTTAGTACAAAAATGAATACAACATGTTGAAAACGTATCTAATCCTACTTTATTCATCCTTACTGTCAATAAAATAGCCCAATTGTCGCAAATACGCATAAAGTCGAGCTTTTACGGCCTAAAGTTAGTACGAATGCGAATATACAAAGACAAAACAGAGACATAACGCGAATATAAACAGTATTTCACATCTGACTGTATCATTATTCAAAACAAATTCGTTCACAATACGGCATCTGCTCTTCTGCACGCCAATTTAAAAGTACCGTCCACTGTATGTTGAACTATTAGTGGCGCTACTTTTGATATTCTTTACCATATTTAAGGCGTATCTTTTACATTACTATGTAATCCTATATGTATTGATATATGTATTGTATTATAACGTATTTAAGTAGGTATAGTAGTATGTAGTTAATATTTAAATAAGTATGTTTAGTTTATTATTTTTAGTTTATCAGTTTAGATCTAGGTAGTATTTTTTTTGAACAACCAGGTGTTTGCTATGTTAATATTGTCTCTAGTCTAGGCCACTATTTCTTGTTCTCGTTAGTTAATATTCGTGCATGGTTGCCTGGAAGAAATCGCCATGGGTGATAAAGCCGCCAATTTATAATCATGTTTAGTCCTTAGTGTGTACATATTGTTTAATTATTGTTTGTGGTTATGAATAAAGAGTTTTGTCTGTCTGTCTGTCTATCTGTCTGTAATCCTACTTTATTCATCTTCGATTTTTTCGTGAGGGCTCTTCTTAGATTCAGATTCAGATATCTTTATTGTTAAACTGTGTTACAATATAAAGGTCTTAATAATAGCTTATAGTACCAACAGTTTCGCCCATAATGGACATACAGTATGTTTAGTCGTCACAAAACATGTTAAAAATGTATACATTTACATTTCAATTTAATACTTACTCAATTTCAATTTCATTCACATTTCAATTTAATATAATAACATAAAAAGTAAAATAAAAGCGCGTGAAAAAAAAAACTTAAACCGTTCATAAAATGTAAGTAGATATGTCTTATTTAGGTAGCTTATCCTTAAGAAACTCATCTACCCTGTAGTAACTTTTTTGTATTAACAATTCAAAAACTTTCCCTTTAAATGTAGCTACGCACTCCGATTCCAGCACTGATTTTTCTCGTTCTATAAGACCATCAACCTTGCTATGTCCCTTAACTCCTACCCATCATACTACTCCAGCAGCCCTCTCCTGTGATCTTAAAGTGATTAATAACAGACTGAATCTTCGTGAGCAGGTTAAGTTAGACGAGACGCCCAGATTAGTCTTAAAAAAAAATCTCAATCGAGGTAGCTAAAGTACTGCGCAGGTATAAACAACTTCGAAGCGTAGGACTGGAAAAACATACCACTATGTTTGTAGGACTATGTAGCCATTTGATTGTACAAGCGTTTATTAAGCTGCACACAAACAATCAACTTGTTATTAATAATTTTGATGATTCAAAATTACTCGTGTTGACTTGTTGTTTGGAAACATTCGGAGTGGAGGACTCTCCAATCATAGCATCCATTTTGTAGGACAATTGTTTCTCCAGGTTTATCGTAGATGTATTTTTTTCTCTACAGCTCAGACCAAATAAAAATATCAAGACAGAATGTTGTGAACAATCAAGTGAAGCCGGAAAAAATACGCCTCGCCGTGTACAGACACATTTACACACACAAACACGTACAACTAAACTACGCCTTGGCTCGTCAGTCGAACTAAGGCTTCGCAACACCGACGCACTCACCATATGTATGAAAAACCTGCCTCACTTGTCTGTTCACGACGTTTCATCTTGTTTTTTTATTTTGTCTGAGCTCGATACATGATCTAAAATCTATAAAAAAAATGCCGACTAAACAAGCACAGCTCTTGCAGATTTTTCAAACCACTACCAGTTGAAAATGCCCAGGGATCTAGATAAACTGGAGCCACAAGAAAAGGAGTGAAGCCGAATGCTTGACATCGGCGACGCTAAATGGCGCAGAAAAATCAACGAGAGCTCGTAATTTCTGCTAAAGGAAGTGCCCGAGTAGTTTATACGAAAAGGTATGGAATTAACTCGTGTTTGGAAGGGAATGGCTGCAGGAGTAATCTGGGGCTTTTATTGTATCACCTCGGCGAGGCCAGTTTGTCTGGGTCCTTGTTAACTGCGTTCTTTGGTGGTTAAATTAGTGCACCTGTAAAAATACTGTTTTATTTTTTACGTGAAAAAGAATTACTGCACTGTAAAAATGCAGTTTTTTTACGTGAATAAGTCCGCGTTCGACCACCAAACCTGATAGGAATCGACATTGTAAGCGAAGATGAAGATGCGTATCGAAGGAAAATTAAAGTGCAGTAATTTTGGGGAAAATTTGTGGTTGAGAATTGCCTCAAGTGACAACAGCATTATAAGTCTGTTATTTATAGATATCTGTACTTTTTGCCTTAGAATAAAAATAAGCATGTAGAGGTCTCAGAATAAGGAAAAATAGAGCCCATTTGGCATTGACAAGTTATCACCTACCAAAATATTTATAATGAGGCATTATGTATACCTAAGTATTATATGACCTTGTATAATTATTCTATTTTGATTTCGTTTGATTAAATTTCTTACTCTATTTCTATGTCACGAAGCTTTCTCAACTACACCCACATTTGAAGTTACACACACATCTATTATGATAGGTACCCACAATATTACCATTGAGTGTAACATTATGCAAATGTTATTAACGCTGGCCTTATTCGTCATGATTAATTGAGGTGCCATTAAAATACATAGCTGTTAATGTGTTAATTGATGTGGTTTGCTCGTTAAAAAAGATAACAGAAATATTTAATAAATTGAAGTAATAATTGCTTGGGGTTTTTTTCTAACAAACAATAACGAGGCAAAAATGACTTTGTTAAATTCAACGAAAATCTATAAAACTACCCAAGCTAATAATTACATACAAATGGAATGGAGTATGCACAGACCAAGAAATATCTTTTTACGATAGGGAAATATTCAAGGTTTCGCTAAGGAAACTAACATGGTTTTTGCACATTTTAATTAAGTAAAGCAAAGGTGTTACTCACGCTTAATTTTAGTAGAAAACTACTACTATAGTTTCGATCGCATTCGGCGATCTTTCTCAAGTTTGGAGTACTAGCACGCGGGCGGGCACTGACTGTACTATGCGAGACGAGCCCGCGTGCTAGTACTAAAATTAAGCGTGAGTAATACCTGTGCTTTACTTCATTAAAATATTCGAGGGTTGGAAGATTCACCATCCAACCCCATTGACTAGATTTTTTTGTTTATTCCATGTTGATGTGCTTCCCGCTCTGAGCCGGTGTAGTGGATATGGCCATGTCTTGCTCATCTATTTATGGTTCTTTGTGGGTAAGCAGGTCTATGTTCAGCAATGGACTACAAAAAGGACGTTACAGTAAAATGTAGTCAGTATTACAAAAATATTTTTAAGTTTAGCCATGAAAGATTTTATCCATCAGATTGTTCCCATTAAGTGTTACGCGAAACTTTAGTGATTTTGCGTTCAATTCTGACGCCATTCCGCCCGGAATCAAAACCGACCGCACTTGCCTGAAATAAGTAAACTAGAAAAGCTGCCTTCACTGGGATGCTTCAACTATTCCATTGGGAAGGTGATGACGCTTTCATTTTTAATTGCCAATTAGTTGGCACTTGGCGTAGCACGAATAATATTCCATCATCTACAAAAAATATATTTTAGTGAAATTATGTATTTTGATAGTCACTTGACTATCGTTGTCAACACTTGCCGTCTAAATTTTATAAAATTTCCGTTTTATATCGCTGCCATGCCATTATATAGCCATCAAATCCGAATTCACAGATACTCTCAATTACGCATTTCACGTCTAACATTTTATAGCTCAAAAATCATAGGATATCAATTTTCAAAAGTAAATTGGGTCGCAAGCCGTAAAATTTGGAGCAGATTGGCAGGTGGCTATAACCGTTGGGTATCACTTACCAAGGATCATTAATTTGGCCATCCTTGCTTTATGGAAAAACTTTTTCTTTGATGTCTTTTATTGAAAGTAGGGTCGCTGATATTTTATTTCCAGGTGAAAGTTGGTTTAATTGGGTCAGGATGGCCGTGATGGCGCGTTTGGAAAACTGGTGTACCTACTTCTTACTCGTATTTTCATCATCACCAATCATATCAGTCGTAGAATGTCAACCGCTGAAAATCGTGCAATGAAAATAAAGTGATAGTACTGTTAAGTAAAAATAGTATGATCTAATTGCGAAAGTTTAACAAAAACCTCCCTCCATATAGTTTTCTACTAAAACTAGTCAATATATCTACTACAAAATCTAAATAAAGTAATGAGATTTTTTTAAACTAAGCATTATAAAATAAGAACTAAATCAGTTCTAACTATAGCGTGAAACTCAATTATATTAACTCAATGCCTTTAGGGCTTTAGCATTAGCACTAATTTGATTGAGTTAATATTAAAACGAAAATATTAAAATTACAACGAAAACTTAATTTTTTTTAAACCAAATTTCTATAAAATAATTCCATGACTTTTTTATTAAATTTCATTGGAAATGAAAATCCAAATCACAATACCAAAACATTCGCACAACACAATGCAATCTCATTTCTACAGCTTCCATACTCTCCTCGTCTAAAATGACTAATTTACGTAACAAAATAAATGCTTCAATATATCTAATTAACACTCAGCGTTGTATTGTGAATTCAATCATGTGAAACAGATAGCAAACGCAACATTCTATAGAAAATAGAGCACAATATCCAACGTAAATTAATGTTGAAAAGCATTGTTTTACTTCAAAGGTTTACATATAGTAGTTGGGTTCGAAAATGTTTCAATTGAATTACGAAGTATGACAAACTAGCCTAATTGGCTGTGTGTTGTTTTAAGGTACCATACACACTACAACGCACGATACCATGTTCGTAATAGGAAAGTTTCAGTCGAAAAAAAAATCTTTGTAAAAAGAAGTATGAGACTATGCCCACTGGACCGCTCCGTCACCGGCAAGCACTATCACGTGTCATCATCAATATTTTGCAAAAAAATGACAAAACCGCCTCCCATCACGTACAAACAAATTGTTAACATTATTGTCGATTTTTCAAAAACAGCTTAGCAAATTTCGATAAAATTTAAATGGGACCACCTCGGGAGTATGTATATAACCTTTCGAACTAAAAAATAATTTTTCGATTCAGTCCACAATTGACGAAATTTTCGATGAACACATACAAAAAAATACATATAGACGAACATAAAACCTCCTCCTTTTTGGAAGTCGGATAAAAACAACGGTTCCGGCAAAATATTCTCGACAACTATTGTTGGCTACATTGATAGCACGGTGTACCTAGTAGGCATAGTTCAGCCACGGTAATGCATCATTATTACCGTGGTACAGCGTATCGTGTTGTTTTCCGTGCCTGATACCTCGTGCCACGGTCCTGGTATCATACATTATAGTGGGCAGTCACCTTTATAGAGAATAGAACGTTAATATTGCGTTTGCGATATTAGTTTTTGTGTAAGGGAGAATGTACATAAATCACTGAGTCTATTTTTAATTTTGTCCTTCATTCCCAACCAGCAAAAAAGTCTTAGATTACGCCTTTTTTAAGAGTGGTAGGCTTATAAAGCTCTTATAATTGTTTTGGAACATGTTATTGCTCTTATATTAGCATTTGACAAGCTAGTACGGACTCAAGAGCTCTCTCTCTTATTACCTTGTCTCATATATGTATATAAGCGCATTTTATAATACCATTATAAGCCTCTTACTCCTACAATAACATTTACTAAGACTCATTGCACTTGAGAATAACTGTTCTTATATCCCCATTCTCTAAGTTCATTTGATTTCATAATGGTCTTGATAAATGCTTTTGTAAGAACGTCAGACTAATATCAGCATAACATAAAACCACTACAAGTGCGTGCTTTTCTGATCTTATTTAAAACTGTTATAAGATCAATTACACAAGTTAAGTAAGATATTAGAGTGATATTGGATTAACATACTTACAATACAAAAAACAAAATCAATGTAAGATGATTTGAGCTTAAATCGATTTTGTGAAAACAATTGTAAGAATAACATTTAGTTGGCCATTTTGTGAGTAAAAGTTAAATGTTGCAACGTGTACATTTTGTGTAAATATAGGCATGGATTACAGACATTGAAAAAAAAAATAGGTCAATCAACGAACCCTAAATTAATTCAACATGGCCATACCCTTTGCATTTTAGAATGCTAATATTAGCACAAATGATCTTACAATGGTCTAATAGTGCGCTGGCAAAATGCAACTATAACAATGACATCAAATCCATACAATAAAGAAATAAAACATTAAAATGAGGATTGAATATATCATTTAAAATGATTATTTGATTGAGCGCATGAAGTTTGAAGCGTAAAACAGGGTCTATTTTACAGTAAATAATATATTCCAAAGGGAATACTTAACGTACAACACAAACACGGTGTGTGTTTGATAACTAACACGTCGTTATTATATTTTTACACAACTCACAGTTTTTCACAATAATATTTTTACAGATAACGTAGGAATACCGTGCTGTCAAATAAAAAAATCAAAGTAATAAGGTTTCAAGGTTATCATTCTAACGTTAGACTAATATAAGCTTATAATATACTTACGCGAAAGCGATATTAGCCTAAGGCAGCTTAAAATAGTTTTGGCAAGATTACTATAAGTGCACACAGCATTCATTAAGACTGATATTAAGACGATATTAAATTAAATACGCTTATAATTTGTGCCCAAATCCAGGCTTATACGATGATATAGGATCAATATAAGAGCGAAAATTTCTAGTCTTGAGACTGTTGTAAGAGGGATTTTTGCTGGTTGGGTTGTCTATACCAATATTATAATGAGAAAAGATTTAATTTTGTTTGTGTCGAATAGGCTCCGAAACTACTGAACCGATTTGAAAAAATATTTCACTGTTGGAAAGCTTCACTATCCCCGGTGAACATAAGCTATAAATATTATATTTTCAAAAAAATTAGGAATCCTTACCATTTGTCTTCTTTAGCCAATCACGAAGCCGGGACGGGCAGCTATTTTGATTTAAATGATATAAATGACTGGTTAAATACACCCAAGCAAGCATAGCATTGGACGAATTTTTTAACAATAATCTAGAAAACATAATAATAAATCGTTCCAATGCGAATCATACGAATAATAAAATTGCCATACCCTTATCAGGGTCATATGTATAACTATACAAAACATGTTAATTAAGAACCGCATGTAAATTTCATATGTTGCAATAAATGATTTGACTTTGACTTTTTGACTTTAGCATTCACTACTTGAAGATAATTTTATGTAATAACGTACACACTTTCACACACAAACATTTTAATACAATTATGTGACAACGACTTATAAATCTGCGTTTTGCAAAAGCCAGACCACAATTTAGACTAGTCAGCTCAAACATAAATGAACCATCGTAGATGTAGGCATGTTTGCAAATAATTAAACTTTGTGAGTACCTAAGTATACTCTACACATAAAAATCTGGATAGAAAATCTCATTGTTTTTTTTAATAACATTTGAAAAGTGATATTTAGGTACTTGGAATAATATTTTGTTAGGTAAGTATAATTATACTTTTGAGAATAACTAGTGTGATTTTTAGAATAAGATAATAATTTTTCGCAAAAATGGCAAAACCGCCTTCCATCGTGTACAAATTTCAAATACTTCGCTCCAATTGTTTACATCATTGTTGATTTTTCAAAAACGGCTCGGTCGATTTCTGTAAAATTTAAATGGGACCACCCTTTAGAATTACAATTGGCGAAATTATCAGTAAAAATAAACAAAAAAAATACATACACACGAACATAGGTAGAACCTCCTTCTTTTTGGAAGTTGATTAATAAACCGTTTTATTCTCTTCCCTTTCTCTTCCCTTATTGTGATGCCTAAGGCGCGAAGACTAAAAAATATAACTAATCCGTCACATAGATTATCTAAACATAATATAAGACACGCATTTTTTGCCCGTAACGTAGTCTTTTGTCGGAGAAGTGACATCACAACCCCCACTCCCGAACTACGGCAAAGTTTATCATTGCCATTTATTGTTTGATTGACAAAAGAAAAAATACTTGTCCAATATTTTTTGATAGTCTAACTCACGGACTAATTAAAATAATGATTTTTTTACCCACTCATCTTGCCTATAATGCACCTAACTTGTAAAAACTATGTATTGTTTTACATATCGTCGCTGCAAATTAAAAATCTATTATGTGCAAAAACTAACATTTTAAGAAAAACAAAAACAAACTGATCAACAGTTCTTAATAGGCTGTCACATAAGGCAATTTATAAATGCACCGTGTGTTAGTTAAATATTAAGAAATTCACATGCACGTAGTTTATAGAACTACGTGCATGCTAAATTTCATGGAGATCAGCTGAGCGGTACCTACTAGAAAACAAGCTAACAGCTCTTGATTTTTTTAAATTCCCGCCTTTTTTCTTGGACAGCTTTCGTTGGCCAGACTCTACACATATATTCATTGCCACATTTTTCCTATAAAATGGATTTTAATTTTTTTTTTTTTTTGCAAAATTCTTTTGGGAGCTATAGTTTGCAAAAACTCATGTGAATTTCTTAATATTTCACTGACACACGGTGCATTTATAAATTGCACGTAGTTTATAGAACTACGTGAATGCTAAATTTCATGAAGATCAGCTGAGCGGTACTAGAAAACAAGCTAACAGCTCTTGATTTTTTAAAATTCCCGCCTTTTTTCTTGGACAGCTTTCGTTGGCCAGACTCTAATATGATGTTAGAATAAGGAATAACAGAAGTACCTTGTACTTATTGCAATATAGGCAGCATAAGTCCGTTCACAAGCATTATTTGCATTGTTGACTAAGACCGCTAGCTTGAATGTCGTCGGAAGCATATTTTCGTTCATGCAGCTGACCGATGCATCATGCATGTTGCGTGCATGCGATTTCGGCCGCTGGCATTTTGGTATTTACGTCATGTGAGCTTGGCATAGAATAGACATAGACGCCTTAGGCAACTACTACACGCTCGACATTTATCGTGATATTCGATTCGTAATCCAGCCGGACTAGTAGGTATGCGCGCCACGAATTATTTCGTTTGTAGTGTCAGAACGAGACAGCGTTATGGCAAAGTATAAAACTGTCACTTTTTCACACGTCGAAATGAGTTCTTTTCGTCGCTTTTCGTGGTCGCATGCTTTATATCCACGTGGATCATGACATTTGTGGAGTGTATGATTTGTTGTGTATGTGTGTCGTATTGTGTATCGTGATACGGATCGCTGGATTTCTAGAAAACCAAAAATCCACGATATTTATTAAGTATAGTCGATAAATATCGAGCGACTAGTCTCTAAACGATATTTATCGCGTCAATATTCATTCTGTCGGCGAGGGTCCAACTCCGACAGATGTTCAAAGCGAGTATCGGGCATGCGAAAATAATTATCAATGTCATCCATTTCTTTGTATTCCCGAATCTGATTTAATAAATTCAGATGCATATATTTTGAATATATATAATTATAGTTCTATCGCTAATAAAATAGCAACGCAAGCTTTATTTATATTGTAATACTAAACGTACGAGTGTACTCAATGGAATTTACCGTCGCACTGACGCGATTTGTATCGTACGAGTATGTGTAGTATACCAAAATATTACAAGATAATAATCGAGCGTGTAGCATTCGCCATACAGCATGTATTACTGTGAAGCGATGCGTGACCAAAATGCTGGTGTTTATTTGGCTCGACGTATAAGAATTCCATCCAGCGTGGCAATGCAGCCAGCATGCTGGGAACGCTGCCAACTGGCATTGGGATTGAGCATTTGGATTATCTTTAGACCTTCAAGGGTATGTGGATGATCCAATACATAACAATGTAGCAGTAGTGTAGGTAGTTTTAGCATATAAAGTAGTATTGTATCTTAGTGTAGTTGATAAAGGCACTTTTGACCACAAAAAAAGCATGTATACTTGTATAGCTAGAAAATACACACGTACTTGAACGCACAGATCTTGCACTCTAAAACTGCTTGCTCCTATTCTAAACATAGTAGCTTAAGTTCAGAAAAGCTATGAGATGAATTTGAAATTTTATAGATGTGTACTGTACTGTGCCAGCCTTTTTAATAGTCACACTGCAGGACGTAGGCCTACCCAACCCACCGAAAAGTTATTGGGGCGTATCTACCACGAATAAACATAGGTACCTACCTACCTATATTTATTACACGTATATATCCATATACGTGTAAACGAACGTATTGTTCGTGCTGCTGCTATGCAAATAGGTAAAATGTTGCAATATAATTTCGGTTACAAGTTAAAACAATCGTGGTAGTGGAAAGAAGTCTAGTTTTAGACTGAAAACTCTCTACTGTTGTATAGATACATTTTTTTTTTTAATTCAACAGCACATGATTGGTTCCCAACGAGGACAACTGTTTTTTCGACGCCGAGTTGTCCCCTTAGTAAAAGTTATTCATTACAATGATGCAAATCACCCTTTTTAGGGTTCCGTACCCAAAGGGTAAAAACGGGACGCTATTACTGAGACTCCAATGTCCGTCTGTCTGTCTGTCACCAGGCTGTATCTCATGAACCGTGTTAGCTAGACAGCTGAAATTTTCACAGATGATATTTTTTTGTTGCTGTTATAACAACAAATACTAAAAACAGAATAAAATAAATATATAAAGGGGGGGATCCCCATACAAAAAACGTGATTTTTAGGAGTTTTTTGCTCGCTATTATAGTCTTTTTCAAATAGCAAGTCACTTAAGACAGGTCCATAGAACGTAAATTATCACGTAAATACGTCATGTGACGTCACACCAAAAGTTGAATATTTCTATTTATCAGTGAAAACATTAAGCAAAGTTACAAGAAAAACTACTAAAATAAACGACAAAGGACGCAAGAAATAGAATAAAGGTTATTGATTCGCGTTCACTTTTCATTTTAATAAAATATTTAATTCGTTAAATTGTTATGTTACGTGCTATTGCCGATCGTGACGTCATGATAAGAGAGAGAAATCGAAGAATATCGAAAACAAAACATTAATCGACTTGATATAAGCAAGGGTTTTCGTTAATCTGTACCCCTAGTACAAAAATTATAAAATATGTAGTGCGTATTCGATACAAAAATGTATGAAAAACTTAGTTTCCATTTACCACCGATGTTCACATAGACAATATAATGGATAATCAAATGATTATGAATCTGGAAGATTCGTCAAATGATGATAATGATATCTCCGATGATGAAGTGGCGAGGACATTATTTCCCAAATAAATCTTTTTTTACCTGTCACTTTTTTATTTCTTTTTGATTCCTCTAAACATATCGTCTAAGTAAGTCCTACTGACTTGTAGATAAATTCACAAAACACTTTTAGGTATATTGTTCTGTAACGATCCTAGCCTAGGACGCCTAAATTGTAACAATCCTAGCCTAACCTGCCTATTTAACCTCATTTATAAACCTAAGAAAAGTAGAAACTATTTTAAGAAACTTGTCTAAATTAAAATGTCAGAGAAAATGATTATAGAACCTTGATTTGCTTTCAATGAATCTTGGCTTTATGTCAAACTAGCTATGCGTCCTGGTTCCACCTGTCTGTGATGAAATTATAAATTGAACCTCTTGGAAGAAATACCCTAAAATATTAAGAATGCATTAAATATTGATACAGACATTCAATATGATCCCAGCTTACATTTCGTAATGATAAATAACAAGAAATACAAAAAAACGTAACTATGAACCTCGCAGGTTCAAGGTAGAATTATACTCCTAACGCCATCTGCTTGATAAAAGACAGTATACATTTTGATACTAGTATTCAGCAGTGTGATTCCTAATTTATTTACCTATTGATACGTTAGTTTGGCCAGTGTTCGTCTTGTGGTAGATCCTGCGTTATAGACCGCATAAACCCTAGGTAAAGGTGATTCGAAATACATAGCTACCTAATTGATTACCTAAGTTCAGAACAAAAACTCTATGTTTTATCTATTTTGAACTTGAAAGTATATTACTAATCTCAGAGTGAAATGCAGTACCTAACTATGTCTCAAGAGCTATATAGAAATAGTGATTCTAGAGCTTCTCTGTTAGTTTATTTAGAATATTTTTGTATTACATAAATAGTCTTCAATAAAGCTAGATATAAAATATTGACTTAGTTGCATAAGAAATTATTAGACATGAGATGAGAAGGAAATTCCATTAATTTAGTACTTTAGAACAAAGAAACTCTATTGAACTAATATTATTATCAAACTACGAATATAATAAAAGATTGGAATGCCAGAAAGAATAGTATTAATTTATTTCTGACAGTTAGTTAGTTTTAACATTTTAAATTTATTTAATTTTATTTAGGTTTCAGAGATTTATTTTATTTTATGTTTATCTCTGTTTATTTAGTCATGGCGCTCGAGAGAGCTGAAAACCATGAAAATGACTCTACTCTGCTTTCGTAAATCTAACGCCATCCTGGAAAAAGAAAGCAGGAAAGAAAACCAGGAGTCGCGAGTGTGTCAGTCTATAGTCAGTTAAACATTACTTCATAAAGTCAGGAAAATCATAAAACTTGCACGAATTCCAGAGTGTTCTCAAGAAAAGCTCCAAGATTACTATAGATAAAGGTTCGAGAATCGACTTCGCCTCATAAAATAATATTCAAATCAATAAGCTATCAATAGCTTTATTTCAAAGTGATCAGAATTTACACTCTTATACGGACACGGGAAATCCCTCCATTTCGGAAATGAGAAACACTGGCCCAAGCTCTATCTGGCTTCAAGAGTTCTGCACACTAATGAAAATACAGCATTGATCGAGTAGCACTTACGTCTAGTATTAAAATAATGAGATGTAGCAATAATAAGATATAGCAATAGTCGACTCTTCAATCCCCATAATATAAATAAATGACATTTTATCTATGAACACTCTGTCCTTCGCAAATTGTACGAGTAGGTAAAGCACGTCATGTCTGGAAATTTCTCAATTTCTGGAGATTCTCAATCCGCATAGAATATAATATCTTAAGATTTTATGTTCACAAATAGTCGAAGCTGAAAAAGACAAATAATTAAAACATTTGTAATTCATACATAGAATCATAATGGGCGAGAGTTAGAAGCTTCTATCTTCTACTCGTGAGTAAATGCTCAATGAAGGATAGTTTCGTCAGTAACATACGAGTACTTCTATAGAGTAGGAAACATCGTAAGTCAACTTATGCAAGACCGCCATAGGAACCTGAAGATGTATGCGTATTTATCAACCCGCAACAGGTCAGAGTAGATAATATTGCCTTGTTTCTGTGGTGTAGCGTAGCGTCGTAAGCAACTCGTTCATACTCATAAAAGAATAGATACGTGTGAGAATCCTCCATACCGCATCGTTTCAGTAAGACGGATATACTCGTAGGCCTATCTCCATATGATAGACCTCCTCTTTTCATCTGATGTCCATTTGTACATTAATACAACAGTAAATCATCCAAAAGTCCAATGCAGTACTGATCTGGCCGACTCGCAGGAACATCATCTGCTGAACAATTCTATACCTACTATGACATATCTATTTAAAAAGTGATACGATTATACGAAACCAAATCCTCTAGGAACATCCTCGTCCTTCGATCGAAAACAACTTTCTTCCAACTTCCACTTTTTAGACCAGGAACAAAATTCTCCTAGTTAGTAAACTCTTCTCTGCTCTTCCTTTCTCTGAATCTTGCGGTACAAAACTAAAAATATCCTAAAAATGAAATATTCCAACATTTTCCTATAATTTTCTCAAGTGAAGTCCCTTCTGTCAGTCCCGTCAAATTCACTCTTGACTATTCTCAATTTCTGCAAAGAGTTTTCATACCTAGATTGAAGTTCTGTTGCTTTTCTAAAATGTATTTATTTTCCTGCTTGTTTGTAAATCATTTGAATGGAAAGTTTCTTTAGATAACATTAGAAAGAATTATAACCTCATGTGAGATACTCCTGACCTACAAGAATGCCTTATTCCTATGCCTAATTACTCAGATGTGGACGATCAAACCATCTGAGGTTTGTTACAGTTCGATAACTTCGATAAGTACGTAAAATCGATAATAATCGGTTATTACAAATCGAATATAGGTGCGGTACATCATTACAATTATCAATGTATGTTTGACAGCGGACATTTCGGAAGTGTCATAAGTGACTAGCTATTTGAAAAAGACTATAAAAACGGCAAGAGGAATGGGGCTTAGGAGGCTCCAACACAGTACCTACGCAACCCTTCGTGCGCGAGTCCTATTCGCACTTGGCTGAATTTTCAGTTTAATACACCGTTTGTGAATACTGTACAATATATGACACAAAGACACTGTAACCTTATGCCCTAGATAGGAAATGGCTTCGCATCTCGCCTCCATTCTCCAGTTCCTGAAGACGGATAGTTTGTAGACTGTGACAAAGTGCCCTCTGGCACGACACTGCTTAGTATTCTGAATCATTACGCTCTAAGCACTTGGCCGTGTCTTGCATTGCTATGACTAGATAAATAAGCTAGTTTTATTTGACTAAATATGCTAGTTTTATTGCATTAGGACAGTATTTTGATCATACCTACTGCCTCTAATATAATAAATAATGACACTGGCACATATACATTATAGTATTTTATTTACAGTGATATTTTACTCAAATTTTAGAACATGTATTCTATTATTCAATCAATAGCTCCATCATTGGTACAGAACACGGATTCGAACATCCGGTATGTTCGAATCCCTGTTCTGTACCAATGAGTTGTATGGAGCTAACAGGAAGGCGTAGATAACGCTGACGTAACCATCTTAATGAATTTTTAAGAGTGAAAAAATATGGCGAAGAATTTGTGACACTTAGATTATATGGATCTATGTAGGAGAGGTGTCTTTGCTTTGTAAACGCACACTGCAGGTTACTGAATAAATGTATATAACTTTGAGTAAATTTCACGTAAATCTGTTGTTATACGAAGACATCGTACAAAAACACAATACTTACTGGTTTCTGTGTAATTTTACAAAATACGTTAGCTAGCGACGCGATGCACAATCTACTGCAGTGCCGCATGTAAATATTACATATTTTGCAATAAATGATTGAGTGTAGTGCGCCAGACTACGTGTCGCCCGACGACACTGCAGTCTGCAGCTGCCGAGTGCAGTCGAGTACTGACTCGAACATCAACAAAACCTAACTGAGAACCTCCCCCTATTTGAAAATAGGGCAAACAATATTGTGGCTTCTTTTTATAGCTAGGGGTTTCGATATTTTGAAAAGAAGTAGGTCACCTCACGTCTCAATGGTTACCCTTCTAAATTGGAACACAAGTACTGACCAACCCTATCTTTTTTCATCAGAATCTTCCATTTGGTCGAGGGTTCCAATCAAAGGACAAAATTTTATAAAGATGCGTAGGTAAGTATAATGGTAAATTTATTAGATTAGCTTCTATATAGTAGCAAGGTTAGGTAGATTTACCTGGTATTGGAAAATATGAGAGTAATATTCATTACAGAAAGGGTCGTATGAACTCGTATGGGATTGATTTATAAAAGTAAAAGTTCTTGGTAGGTAAATATTTCATTAAGCTTATTTTGATATACGATTTTGTGAGAGGGAATAGTTTCGTTACTTTCTTTTTATCAGCGATTTTATATTGGAACTTGGAGTTTACCTCATTAGGGTTCTGTACCCAAAGGGTAAAAACGGGACCCTATTACTAAGACTCCGCTGTCCATCTGTCTGTCTTCAAGCTGTATCTCATGAATCGTTATAGCTAGAAAGCTAAAACTTTCATAGATGATGTATTTTTGTTGCCGCCATAACATTAAATATTAAAAACAAAATAAAATAAATAATTAAGGGGGGCTCCCATACAACAAACCTGATTTTTTAGCCGTTTTTCGCTCTATATTAATAGCGGTAACAAGTAGATCCTTGAAATTTTCAAAGAATATTTAGTTGTGTATACACTTCAATAATAAATAATAGAATTAAAATAAAATGATTATTTAAGGGGGGCTCTCATACAGTACGGGACCCTCCGTGCGCGAGTCCGACTCGTACTTGACCGATTATTTTTACATGCTTTAATCACCTGTCCCGTTTTCTGTAATCAAATCTTGCAAGTTAAATTTGATTCACTTCCCGGTTACCGATTGAGCTGAAATTTTGCAAACAATATGTGTAAATCGCGTGACAATGCAATATTATGATGACATGGTGCTGATTTGATGATAGAGCTGGAGGTTGGCCAAAGGAATTAAGCAATGAAATGACACAACCTCATCGAGTTTGGGTTCATTTGAATGGTCTTGGCGAGTAGTTTGTCTTTCAATGGTAACCAGGGTCTGATTATGGAGCTGGAAGGTGGTCATAGAAACTCTGTAATGAACCAGGGTCTGATTATGGAGCTGGAAGGTGGTCATAGGAACTCTGTAATGAAACGACGCAATCCTATCGAGTTTCGGCTCGTTTGATTCGTCCTGGTGAGGAGTAGTTTTGAATATAATACTTGTATTGTTCGTCGTCTAAGTAGTAATAGAACAGTACTGATAATGGAAAGTTTGATACAAAACCGTTTCACAAAAGTTAATTTCGACAAAATTTGGCAAGAAAAATTCCTGCCTTGTTTTACTAGTCTGAGTTGTCTGAGTTATAAATGAGAACGAGTGATTTTTTTAATAGATGTTTGACATTTCCATTAGTAATTTCTATTATTTTATAAATTATGATGCTTATTTGATGACCCAGCAGGTTTATAGGACGGTTCAATGAACGAGTTATCCCGAACAAGCTTGGGTCAAGGGTATTATAACTGCTTATTATAATAAATAATAATAATAATAATAAGCCTTTTATTTCATGCAATAAAATAAGGTATATACATGGTTTAAAAAAATATGTAAGTTTGGTTGCATGAACCCCTCCTCAAGTGAAGGTGAAGGCCTCCTCTAAAGAATGCCATGTGTCTCTATCTTGAGCTGTTTGCGGCCAGCAGGTACCAGCTATTTTTATTAGCTCGTCTGCCCATCTCGTGTGGGGTCTGCCTTTGAGACGTTTGCCAATTGGACCCTTCCACGTTGTTACCCTGTTGGTCCATCTCTCGTCCTTTAGCCTCGCTACGTGTCCAGCCCACTTCCATTTTAGCTTTTTAGCGTAGGTTAGAGCATCCGTCACTTTGGTGGTTGTTTTGTGATTTTTGTGTGACGAATTTTTTGCATCTTTTTAATATTGAGCATACTTCGTTCTATTCCGCGTTGGCAGGTAGTGATTTTGCTTTTTACTTTGGATGTAAATTTCCAGGTTTGACATGCGTAGGTTAGACAAGGTAAGAGGCATGACATCATGACTTTTGTTTTGATATTTGTTGGCATGTTACTTTTGAATATCTCTTTTAAGGACCAATACTTGTTCCAAGTATTTTGTACTCTTCGTTCTACCTCTAGTTCATTTTGTTTTTTGTTGAAGCCAATTTGTTTTCCAAGGTATGTGTATTTCTCTGTATAATTCAGAGTTTCATTGTCCACTGATATTCTTCTCTGTATACTATTTGTCATAACCATTGTTTTCGAAAGATTCATTTCTAACTGCTTATTATACCTATCCTAAAATACTAGTTTACTTCAAGTACAAAAGCCTCAATTGATACCTACTACATACTATCGTTGCACTTGTATAAAAGTTTCCATACATTTATCGTATGACACTTACTTTAGTCATAAGTTTTTATCGATTGATACGTTAGATATGACGAAAACATATAGATAATACCTAATATTGTGAAGAATATTAGCGTGGAAATTTTATGACATTATTAAATTACTATTACGATAAAGTTACCCGAATAGCAAAGTCCAACCCTTTGAGACCCGATGTCATCTGTTTACTTTGCCTTTGTACTTGAAGAGGCGCCCAGATTCAGAACAGAACACAAAATTTTCCTTTTATGTAATTTAAAACTGTCATGAATTTTCTGCTTTGATGCTATATCTTGTTTAACTAGCTACGCAGTCGGGCCAAATATGGGAAACTCAAATAAAGACAGCTACATACATATACGAGGTATTACTTTGCAAAGAAATAATTTAATTATTATTAATTCCCGCGAATTAAATAAGTGTACATAAGTGTGTGTATAGTGTAGTAAGTAGGTAAGTAAGAAAAGTCCGGGTAGCTAGCCCTGGTGTTGAGTTCTTAGGCCGCCTGAAGGCGTAAAAAAGAAAGAAAGCTTAAAGAAGTGTAAAATACTTACTGATCAATACAAAAAGCTAGTTCACAATAATGCCGATTGCGACTGATCTAATTAAATAAATCAGGTCAGTAACCGATTTAATTATCGTAACCATGTCAATGTTAAGGATAACTCGTTAACCCAAAAACATAGCTTTTGCTGATAAAATGGTTTGTCAATAGTATATTGGGTGCGTTGAAGAGATGTGCGCGTTCCATTCTTTTATTTGTGACTGGTTCATGACTGAAGTAATTTGTTTGGTTCATAGTATAATAATAATAATATATTTTGCTAGGCAATACCTAGGATGTAAGTACTTATACCTAGTGCTACCGCAATTAGAGCGATTCTTGTCAATGTTAATGTATATTTCCCATCACTCTCTTACTGCCTGCTTGAATCGTGATTCTCACGCGCTGAGCTAATGATGTCTCCTGTTACACAAGATATTCTTCAGTAGCCCACGCTGAGAAAAAAACTTGCAAATAAATAGTTTCTAAGAATAGATTGTTTTATGTGATAAATTTTAAAATAAGCATTCCGATAGTTGTTATTCACGCCAAAATACCATATGATTATAGGATACAATAGGATATACAACATAGCTTAAAATGATCAACTCATGTTGATCACACACATACGCGTTTAATCCAACTTTCACGCGAATCTATGGATTTCGAATAATATGCACGAATCGATGTGACTTCCATGTACACAATTTTTGATTTATCAAAAATGGCTTAGCCGATTTCATAATTTAAATGTTACTACTTCGGGAGTATACCCTAAAAAAACACCTATATCTATTTATGGTGCAATAAAAACAATCGAATTGTATTGAATTGAAATAAAAAACACTTATTTTTTAATCGGTTCCCAATTGGCGAAAATATCGATTACCATTAGATGCAGACGAACATACCTCCTCTTTCTTGGAAGTCAGTAAAAATATACTAGAAATTTAAATAGGTACTCTCGGCTTACTATGGACTCGAGTCAATGAAAATGAAATTTATTGGCTTTAACAAACGTTTCTTATCAATAATATTAACACTAGTCATAAATACAGTAGGTAATTTATCAAGTTGAGAAACATTGCCATCCAAGCTAGGAACTAACCTGTGTTTTGGAATAGCAATGCCCTCCGCCGGATAACAGTAGGAACTAAAATAATTATACAATCTTCAATCTCAAAATACTTACACATTTTAATGCTGGTGGTTTGCATAGAGCACAAAGGGTTAGTAATAGTACATTTGAGTGCTTACATTAAACGCGCATATTACCATGAAATTTCTAAAACTGTGAACTATTTTGCAATACCAGAAAATATTTCTCTGCACATATTTTCCTCGATGACATTATGACTCAAGTCAAACTAAACACATCTTGTGGTTGTTCTTATATCTCAGCTGATTCCAATAAAAATTACCTACTATTATAAATGAGGTAATAATTATAACTGATAATGACTGAACTGACTGTTTCGTTTGATTCGGAAAGTTTTTATTACTTAAGTATTAAGATTATGAGTCGCACAATCACAATAAAAATACTGATAACTTGATTACACTATTTGTTATCATTAGTATTGCTATTATTGCTACAATGGCATGGTCATAATATTATGTCTTGTCTTTTTAAAGAAACCAAAAATAAGGTAATGAGAAAAATCTTGTTCATTCACAATTTTATCCCAATCTGATAAAACCATACATTGTTATAATCATTAATATAATCATTATAAGCATTTTCTACTACTAATCCATAAAATATTATAACATTAAGAAATAAAGTCGCATTTATTATTCTATATATACAGGGTCATAGGTTTTAAACACAAAACCTTTTAAGGGCGGATCTAGTCCATCTAGCTAGACAAAAAACATATGTACTACGACTTAAAAAATTCGCAAAAAAATCGCTTCTCCATTCATTTTGCCGCGCGTTAATGAACTTTTTGTATGAAAAAGCTGTTTTTTTCTTCGTTTTTTTCCAAAAGTCCTAGAACAAAAGTTTACTAGATGCACTAGACCCGCCCTTAAAAGGTTTTGCGTTAAATACCTATGACCCTGTATAACACATTTTAACGACAGCGTCGATGGCTCAGTGGTTAGTAACCCTGACTTCTGGGTCAAAGAGGCGTGGGTTCGATCCTCACCCAGGGCAAACATTTTTCTGATGAACATCGGTGTTTGCTCTGTCTGGGTGTTATTTAGGTACTCTCTATATAAGTATGTATTTAAAATATGGATGTGTAGTATATATCTGTCTCTAACAGCCATATCACAAGCAATGCTTAGTTTGGGGTCAGAGACCGTGTGTAAGATGTCCCCTAATATTTATTATGTTAATGTTTTTTACCAACTCTACATAATACCAAAGAAAAACAAAAGTATTCTTGGTAAATGTATAAATTACGTCATCCAGGCAACGTATAACTCTTCAATTAATGAGCTGGACATTAATTACTGAAATGAATATGAAACGGAAATATAAATGAAATGTGAACAAAATTTAATTTAAATTTATTTTCTCAGGGAACTACTTGACTGGTTTACTAATATTCTGCTCTGGTCAGCAACTTAAAGAGAGAAAAGTCTCTATCTATTTGATCCTCGCCAAAAAGTTTAATCTTTATGTATAAATACTTGTAGTGTAACTAAACATAATAAGCTTGCAACCAAAAAAAAAGTTGAATGGAACGTGAATGGAACAAAAATTGACAGATTCCGTACAAGTACTTACTATTTTCCATCACTACATAGTATAAAACAAAATCGCTTCCCGGTCTATCGATCACTACGTATGCTTATATCTTTAAAACTACGCAACGGATCTTGATGTGGTTTTTTAATATAAATATACTTAATGATTCATGAGGAAGGTTTGTATGTATAATACTCCTGTGCGAAGCCGGGGCGGGCTGCTAGTTTGAATATAAAAGAAAAAGATTTCAAGGATTTTTTTCAGTGACAAAACTAGATTTTGTAAAACATACAAAAAAATACATAAATCTGTCATTACTTAGATCTTTGAAATCAATTTATTTATTGTTAAGACTGATCGTAAGCAGATACGCGCCTGATATATATTTTTGTTTAACTAATAAGTATTTTGCGAAGAACCAAAACTTAGTTAAACTGCTGACCATTTAAATCTTACCCTGTTCTTAAACTCATTGATGCGTGTTACTCAACTGATTGCACAACTAAAAGTATTAGGTACCTATAAGCTTAATGAATTAAAAATTTTGTTAGTGAGCTTAAAAAACGCTTAAATTTCGAAAAGATTTTACAGCGCTTTCATGAATATTTAAGTAGTTAACTTCCAGCGGATTTCAGAAACGCAAACATGGAAGCGTTTACTGTATAATACAGACAGCCAAAGCGCTTAAAATGCTAACAAGGATAGTGGTCTGTTTTTTGGCTCTAAGCTTTAGCGTGGCTTAATGAGATCTTAGTTGTAAATGGGTAGGTATTTACTGTAGAACGGCGTACTATAACAAGATTGATGTCAGATTTTTGTGCAACTTACTAAAACATGCTTAAACTATTACAAGTTTAACAAATGGCGACTTTTTCTCGTCACTCCTCCTCTTAAAATGGCGTTTTAAAAGCCGTGGTGGTCTAAAGGCAGTAACGCCCGCCCTACAATCGCGAGGTCGTGGTTTCAAATCCCGATTGCATACCAATAAATTTTTTTGGAGGTTATGTACGAAATTTTATACCACTCACTTTTCGGTGAAGGAAAACATCGTGAGGCAACCTGCATACGTCCGTATAGTAGGATTTAGGTGGCGTATGTGAATCCACTAAGCCGTACAGGGCCAGCGTGGTAGATTTGGTCCAATCACCCTTGTAGGTAGGCTTACATCCCGCGGTAGACTATTAAAAATAAAATCGGCCAAGTGCGAGTCGGACTCGCGCCGAAGGGTTCCGTACCGCATGGGAGCCCTATTCCTCTTGTCGTTATTAATAGCGAGCAAAAATCTCCTTAAAAAACACGTTTGTTGTATGGGAGTCCCCCTTAAATATTTATTTTATTCTATTTTAATTATAGCGGCAACAGAAACACATCATCTGTAAAAATTTCAGCTGCCTAGCTATCACAGTTCATGAGATACAGCACAGTGACAGACAGACAGACGGACAGACGGACATCGAAGTCTTAGTAATAGGGTCACGTTTTTACCCTTTGGGTACGAAACCCTAAAAAGCTGGTATAAGTACAGGCTGGTACAGGTTCTTATCTCTAAAAGCAATTTCTTCCCGCACTCCTATCACAACAAATTGAAAAATTGTAATTCCATCAATTATTCCCTGCGAAGAGGAAATAAAGTTTCGTTTTATCGGACAAAAGTGCCTATACTATTAACTACAACAGAATGCAATACTACTATAATTATATACTAAAACTACCTACACTACTACTATACATAAAAAGCATTGGATCATCCACAGACCCTGGAAGGTCTAAAGATAATCCAAATGCTCAAGGCTACTGCCAGTTGACAGCGTGCCCAGCATGCTGGTTGCATTGCCACGCTGAATGGCAATGCTTATGCGTTGTGACAAATAAACACCAGCATTTTGGTCACACGTTGCGACCACCAGACGCTCAGAAAGACTTTTAGTAATAAAGTCATTAAAATTAGATAAAATGGTTTGACTCCTTCGCATTGTTAGTGGTGTAGGAACATCATGCTCTGCTCTGGAGAAGTGCGGATACGTAGCCCCATCACATGGTGCACAGGCGGAAATAACCACCAGACAAGCGCTACAAAGGAAGACCCTACACACGATAGGAGGACGACATCGAAGCTCAAAATGGCACGAAATAGCCCAAAATAGAGAAACATGGCATTCTTGGAGGAGGCCTTCACCTGAGAGGGGTTCCTGATATACACGACACTCTTTTATAATTTTTGTAAATTTTTAATTTCCAATTGTGTTGTAAAATCGGAAATAAGGCTGTTTATTTTTATTTATTTTACTTTTACTTATTTATTTATAATTATATGCATAGTTACAAAAGCGTCTCACTTACTTTCAATGTCACCTTAGAATATAGGTCAAACTATAGGAACAGAACAGGTACGAGTACAGAAGAAATTTATCACCAAGTGAGGGTGCCGAATCCGAAACGAGCACTCACGTAATAACCTGGTTCGCAAAGCCGAGA
The DNA here is from genome assembly GCA_964007245.1 of Hypomecis atomaria. Taxonomy (NCBI): domain Eukaryota; kingdom Metazoa; phylum Arthropoda; class Insecta; order Lepidoptera; family Geometridae; genus Hypomecis; species Hypomecis atomaria. The sequence goes on from OZ023291.1 coordinate 17,576,382, forward strand.
ATAGAGCTATTACCGCCCTTTAATATAATTGAACGCCCTACGTGAGGACCTTGGAATGGTAATGAAAAAAAAATCAGCCAAGTGCGAGTCGGTCTTGCCCACGAAGCGTTCCGTACCGTATCTATTAGTGCTCCTTAGCCCCATTCCTCTTGCCGTTTTTAAAAGCGAGCAGAATAACTCTTAAAAAATCACGTTAGTTATCTATAACTTATAACTTAAATATTTATGTTATTCTATTTTTAGTATTGTATTTGTTGTTATAGCGGCAACAGAAATGCATCATTTGTCAACATTTTTGCGGTCTAGCTATCACGGTTTACGAGATACAGCCTGGACAGACAGACGGACATCGGAGTATTAGTAATAGTACCCGTTTTTACCCTTTGAATGCGGAACCCTAAAAATGTACCCTTATTATACAAGGCGTTGTTTTGAAAACTGCAAAAACTTTAAAAAAATTAAAAAGCTTACCATGACGAATAACTTTTACGATGGAACCAACCGTGAAATCGAAAAACCAGATGCTCTTTACATGCAAAACTGCAGTCAATGAATTTGATTTCGAGTCAGCGGAGTTATCGTTTGAAACATCTGATTGTTTTTCACGACTTCATAGTTAGTTCCATGGTAAAAGTTGTTCATAAAAGGCATAATTATACACCTTTGAAAATACCTGAAATTTGCAAAGCAACGTCCTGTAAAAGTGTAGGAACTCTCTGAGATTTTTACATATTATCTAGTTTTATAGTTATCGTTACAAACAATTTATTGTACACTATAGGACCAACCTCGATCGCGATAAAATTCAACTGTTTCTTACAAAAAAGTTATTGATTTTCGACAAATGTCTGGTACCGAGCTGGTAAAAATCTAAAAGTAAAGAAACGTTTTACGATCTCTAATATTCTACAGCACGATGCTAAATCAACGTATTTTTATTTTTGTTTGCTTCTTATTAGACCTGAGCTACTAAACAGATAACTTAAACTAAGTAACTTAAGCGAAAGTTTCTAGACACACACTAAAGATTGTTAGCAAATACTTACTAAGCCTAAGAATAAGAAATAAAAAAACCGGCCAAGTACGAGTCGGATTCGCGCACGGAGTGTTCCGTACTGTATGGGTACCCTTAAATATTTTATTTTAATTTTACAATTGAATTAAATAAACAACTAAAATATTCTGTGGAAATTTCAAGCACCTACCTGTTACCATTATAAATATCTAGCGAAAAACGGCAAAAAAATCAGGTTTGTTGTATGGGAGCTCTCCATATAAATTTTATTCTGTTTTTAGTATTTTTACTAGTTATATTTTGAAAATTTCAGCTTTCTAGCTATAACGGTCCATGAGATACAGCCTGGTGACGGTGACAGACAGACGGACAGCGGAGTCTTAGTAATAGGGTCCCGTGTTTACCCTTTGGGTACGGAACCCTAAAAATCAGCTGTACCATACAAAATTGCAACTCTGAAAAGACAAAATATATGAATCAGCTGATTTTTTTTTCTCGAATCCGGGTTGGTATCATAGTAAAAGTTATTCTTAATGTTCGGAATTTGAGAAAGTGTGTTGTTGATAATGTTGTCACCCTTCGTGGGTAGGCCTACGTCCTTCAGTGGACTATTAATAAAGCTGGTACAGTTGTAGATAATGATGGTATGAATGTCCTTTGCAGTGTGTTTGTTTGTAGATAATGAACCTCCTTTCCACTTAGCACCTACACCAGTTCTAGATATCCCTCCGTCTCTCTAGATATAACTCAGCTCTGCCATAATCTAGGTCTAGACCACCATAGTAGACAGACTACAAAGACATACTGTCTAGACGGGAAGATAAAAGTCGGCACGATAACTACAGGACCTATTGATAGCGTCTGACACGATTAATTTTATCGCTCTCCTCTTTTTATTACAAATCGTAAGAACATAGTCAGTTCATTACGTGATCGATAAAATCTAGTATGCTATTTTTCTTTAGGCTTTTCTATTGAGGTCATCAACTTGTGCATTTCTCTACATTTTTAACCCCCGACGCAAAAGAGGGGTGTTATAAGTTTGACGTGTCTGTTTGTCTGTCTATCTGTCTGTCAGTGGCATCATAGCGCCCGAACCACTAAACCGATTTCAGTTTAGTTTTTTTTTGGATGAAAGGAGACTTAATCGAGAGTGTTCTTAGCTTTGTTTTATAAAAATCGATTGAGCCGTTTAAGAGTTATGGTGGGTTTGGAAGAACCAAAATTCTACAAATGTTTGTTGAAGTGTTTTTGTGTCGGGGGTTTTTTAAATTTTTAATTTAAGTTTTTTTTTGTATTATGGAAAATTTGCGATAAAGTAATATGAAAAGCCTTAGGGTGGATTAAAAATGCCAACACTAGGGCAAGCCACTTGGCCTACGTACTTATTTACAGTACAAAGATAGAGGAAATGTATTTGTAGTAGGTCTAGTTGTGAATCTATCGGAAGTTCTATGTCTAAAGGAATGTTCTGGAATGATGATGGTCACGTCTACGAATATCGATGATTTTAGGTAAAATTTAAAATTATTTGTTACATGCCGCGTCCTGAATTTATTGTAACAGAACTGAATAAGAATACAGTTTGTGTTTCACAAAAATATTTAAAAATAATAATGTCTTTGAATCAAGCGAAGTTATAAGCTGAAGGGGATCGTGACTTATGGAAAGAAATGGGAAAAGAAGAGACTTATACCTAGCAGTAAAATCACAATTATTTTTCGCAAAAAATCGCAACAGCGACTTCCACCGTGTACAGAATTCGAATAATTTGCACGAATCGATGTGACATTCATGTACATTTTTGTTGATTTATCAAAAATTGCTCAGCTGATTTCTATAACATTTCAATGGGATAACCTCGGAAATATACTCTTTCGAACTAAAAAAACTGTTTTAAATCAGTTCCCAATTGGTGAATATATGTCGATGAATATATATATACACAAAAAACATACAGATGAACATAGTACCTTTTTGGAAGTCGGTAAAAAAAGAGAGAATGGATCCTAGTAAAATAAAAATAAACCTAGTAAATACATTTTGTGATTTAATTCGTGAGTAACCATTGCCAATTTGACAATTTCAAAATGTACATATTCGTATGCTTTTCTCAAGGCAAGTTAAGGCATTTCTAGATGTCTTTTTAGAATTTTTGTTCTGGGAGTAGTACAAGATACAAAAAAATACTATTTTACAGAAATACGATTATCTGTAGACTTAAACGATCAAAACCGTTCGAGTTAGTGTAAAAGTTAAACGCATAGTCAGTGTTAAAGAAGTGCTGGTGCCGAGTATAATTAACCTAATAACGTAGTGTCTTCGCCTTAATAGAGACAATAGGAAAACTGTTGATGGATACATTCTGAATACCATACTTACCTGACAGTTTCAGTTGGATTTAAATTACTCATTAGCCCATAGTTAGATCGTATTTTTTTAACGTATTCTCATCGGCATAAAAAATCTAAAGAGATAATGTTTTGAGTTTGACCTTATTTTACTGTTGCTGGGCAATTTGTGCATCAATTGTCTCTTATCATATTCGCCAAAATATACAACGTAATGTTTTGATGATCAAACCCATATGCCGGGTATCTATCTTATCATACTGCACGATAACCCTATTGACGCAATGGGTCAGCTAGGCCTGCGGCTGTATTGTGTACGCGTTCTGACCTTCTTACGATCGGTTTCGCTTTTCCTCCCGCTCGCTCTCGTGCCGCAAGTAACTGGCGCGGGAAGAGGATATGTGAAATGTAACAAATTAGTTTCAAAAACCTGACTGCGAAAATTCAACGCAAGCAACGTACTAAAATGAATGCATGTTTATTAATTTGTACCTACCTGTTTAACACTTTCACTGCTGAAAACACACACGTCTGTGTTTTCGATTCTCACGCCCCGCGGCTACTACACACACCAGGCGTGTGCGGTAGCGTCTTCCCGCGCCTTGCGTGTGCGTTTTAGAATTAGCAGGCACCTTAAAAAAAGTACCTCAGCAGTGAAAGTGTTAATAATTATTCCTGTTTAGATTTAATTTCGTGACATAATTATGACGTATATTATTGTAACCTTCTTTTAATTCACTTTATTTTTATATCCTACTCGACACGTTTGGTAAAAAAAAACTACTTACAATTGGCACCAAAATCTGCCTTTTTGTTTTTGGTTTTAAATACCTATCTAAAGACACTTGGATTTTTGACACGAATCTAGCGACACCTGAATTGTCGGAGACCATCCAGCCTTTAGAAGTTTGGAAGAAATTTACAAACAAACATACAAAATACGCGCAAAAAAACAATACCCTTTATTGGCAGTCGAATATAAACGCGAAGTCAAAGCGCGTACACAATACGGCGCCTGCTGTGGGTCAGTCATACATTCCGGGTCAGCTGAGCTGAGTCGGGTTATTGACGTTGTTTGTCTTATGTTCGGTCTTATCATGGCATTTCGAATGGAACGATCTAGTTTTATTGGAGAGTTATCGTAATAATGACGAGCTTTTGATTTTGGTGTGACCTAATTTGCAACTTTTATAACATATAGGTACTGACGATTGGGTGTGACATTTTTTGACAACATAACGACTTTTTCATTGATTAACGCCGGCTGTACGCACGTAAAAGTGTCACATTTCGCTTGAACTGAGCGTGCAAGCGAGAGCGCGGAATAAGCGATAGACAGGCACGATTAGCCTAAGCGTTCAGTTTGTTTCAGTTGTTGATTCAACAATGTTTTCTTACCATTTTATCACATAAAGTTATCGTCCGTAAACTTAATCCTATGATTTTATTTTCATTTTTAGGGTACCGTGTCCAAAGGGTAAAAACGGGATCCTTTTACTAAGACCCCGTTGTGGCTCTGTCTGTCTGTCCGTCTGTCTGTCACCAGGCTGTATCTCGTAAACTGTGATAGCTAGGCAGCTGAAATGTTTACAGATGATGTATTTCTGTTGTAAAAAAATATATATATACTAGTAAGGATGTGCTTACAAACGTGTAATTGTTTTAGTTACGTCAGCTACAGACGTGGTGTTATGTTTGCCTTATCATAGCAAATCTGCTGGAATAAACTAGTTTTATTGGAAAATTATTGGGATAGCCAGATTACAACCTGCAACTTTATTTTTGCCTTAATTTGCAACTTTTACAAAGATGTGTCTTATTTTTTGTAGAATATTTTTTTCCCTTTCTACTTTCCTTTAGAAAAATAAAAATCTTCAAGTGGAACACACCATAACTCTTTAGCTTTAACATTGTCAACTTTTTTGTGTTATGATAAGTTTGATAAATAATACACATATTAATCTACACTTTTCGTTATATGCTAATAAATTAAGAACATAAATATACTCCTTATAGTTTATGTGGGTCAAGGTTTTATGTAAATTAAACGTTTTTCAGGCATTTGTCCGAGCTGTCTAAACAGAAAACTCAGTAACTCAATTTACTTATTTTAAAACTTTTTTGTGTTTTGTTCATTTGTTTCGGGCATTGTAATTAAAAAGGTGCTACCACGAATTACGCATTCAAAGCTAAATCTATTGTTTTTTTTCTGTTTTTTTTTGCTCGAATTTACTTAATTGGTGATTTTAACACTAAGTTCAGTGCTAAAATCAACAAACTAGTATTAATTTAACAGTGAAAGAAGAACTTCAGAAAAATGGGAAGCTATTTACCTATTTTGTATTTTAGAAAAAAAAAATATGTTAAGAAAATGGATTGATACTCAAGTGGTTATTTAGTAAAAAATAATCAATGAACTTAAATCATTACATAGTATAAAAGAAAGTCGCTTCTCGCTGTCTGTCCCCATGTATGCTTATATCTTTAAATCTACACAACAGGTTTTTTTAATAGATTGAGTGATTCAAGTGGAAGGTTTATATGTATAATAAACCTGTGCGAAGCCGGGGCGGGTCGCTAGTAAATAACAAATAAAAGAATATATGGTCGAAAAACACAGCCTAACCTATTATGACGCTGTTCAGGTGAAAATCAGAGGATCAACAGATAAAAACAATAAAGATAAACAAAACATAAATTATCACAACATCATTTATTTAAACAATCGGTGGATCAAGTCAAGTCACACTTGATACTCTGTCTACACCATTCAACTAAATCACAAAATCACTGGAAACCAACCAAACCTAATACTAAACTTACGGCGCTAAATAATTCTAAAGATCACAGTCGAAAACTTAGAAGACATGTAATGGGAAAATTCTACGCGTATCTTTCCCGTACTTTTGCGAACATTTCAGCGGAGTCCACTTTGTTGGCACCTTCGTTCTTCCCGAAGAATGTCATCTTGGTGGTCTTGACGAGTCCCGTACCGTCTTCTTTTGCTCTCCTCCAGTATATGGTTTGGACGGCATTTCTGCCCGCGATGTAGCGCGTCGCGCTCCCGATCAGCTGCCTTTTGTCCATGATAATGTAATTTAAATTGGCACGAAAGTATAAGCAACTTGCTTTGTCGATGTGGCAAATGTGTTTGGTAGAGAATCAGTCGTCTATCCTGCTTATATACGGCTCGTCACGTGCGATATGACTGACTACGTAAAGGATACTTCACGCGGCATACCCTGATGTTGTTATTACCTATGCTTAGTATTTGTTTGTTTGTGTAAAGTAAACTTTGCACTGTGAAAACGCGTGCCAGTAACACAGAGATAATTATGTACTGAGAGAATATGATAAGAGTATTACTTCCCGTTATATTGGATAGTAGGTACCTGAGAACAATGCAGAGCGGATTAGTATGTGAAATTATATATTACGATATTTGACTACAGAATACGAGGAAAATTTATAAAACGATTTAAGGAGGTACGAGTAGGTAGGTTATGTAGGTAGTTGTTAATAATTCAATGTTATTTAAGTTTGTGCAATATTTTTTATATGATTATAATTTTCTCATATATATGACATTTGCCGCGAAAGCAAATACATTTATTGAGGTTTATCGATTAAAGTTCACATTTTTTTAATTTTTTTTTAGATTAGAGATTTAGATTAAAGATTAGAGTTTTTAGATTAATGGGTAGTCAATCAATATTTATTATATTAATATTCACATTCATTTGTCTATATTATTATTATAGTATATACTGTTTATCGTGCATAAAGTTGTCTTCATTTTATTCAGAGTCAGTGACTGAAAATTTCAGTTTGGACTCGAAAATTTTGCTTTCGTCTGTCCGGGTGTTGATTCTCCACTACAGGTGTCACATTTTCCTATAAATCATAACGAAACTTGGGTTATATACACTTCACGGTTTCTATACATATATGGATTTTTTATTGTTGGTGATTCTTGATTATCGATATGATAATCGGTCAAGAGCGAGTCGAAGTATAGATTGGCTTATCTGCAGACTCAGTTAAGGAGAAGCGCATTGAATAGGCTCCGAAACTACTGAACCGAATTGAAAAATTCTTTTACTGTTGGAAAGCTACACCATCTCCGGATGACAAAGGCTATATTAAAAAAAAATGGGTTGTGACCAAAACTTCCACACCTACATTACGTGATAGGTATATAGGCACAATACTTATAAAATCAGTCTTCTTTAGCTAATCATACCCAGGCAAAGCCGGGGCGGGCAGATAGTATTAAATAAGCTACTCCAATACACATCAATATACTGATTAAGTAAGTACGCGGGCTCTGGATGAACCTAACCACGTATCATCACAACGGCATAGCGAAGCGTATAATATGCGATCGTGCGAGCTAATTACAAATTTGTATGCGGAAATGAGGCAGCTGCTAATCTGCATATTGGAAAGTGGTAAATTAAATCGTAGTCTGTTTTGATAGAGGCAAATATGTTGAGCAAATGATTTAGTTCAGAGGTTCTCAACGGGGGTGATAACACTTAGAGCATCCGAGACTTTTAGTGGGCATTAAAAGACTCACAAAAAATTGAAACGGTATTGTTGTATAATTATATCAAAAAATATAGTCTAAAAAAGCAAAACCTAAAATACACGATAATCTCTGATAACTGTTTCAAATGAGTAGCAGGTGGTACAGTAATCAATACAAATCGTAAACTGGAGGCTCTGACCGTACTTTATCAGCCTTTTATTAGTCTACCGTTGAACAAAGGCCTCGAAAAGCTATTGGGCTGGATTTACAATTGAATCATAAACCCCAATCGCATTTACTAGATTTTTTTTTCTGTATGCAGATTTTTCTTCATTGACAAGCGAGTATGAAAAACAATTCATAAATCCCACATAACTCTTTGGCATGGACCAAGTTTGAGCCCAGAGTCCAATCGTGCAGTAAAAGAAGGTTGAAAACCTATGATTTAGGTTCTCGTATCTCGCATGCCAAATCAGATTTTGTTGAGGCAACATTTCGGTCAAAATATTCCGAATTAACAATAAGGCGCATTATAAAGGACAAAACAATCAATCGGTTTGACACAAATATCTGCAAAGCTATTTATATCGCGACGATATCGCTAAATAATAGGCAATTAATTTCTAGGAAAGGGACTTTGATCTTGTCAAATTGGGTTGATCATTAAACACAATTGAGGTATTACCATGGATCAAAGTTGTCCGCAGTAAATGTTTTTGATTTGATTTGAATACACAAAGGGTTCGGAATTTCAATTAATTACATAATTTATCGTGTTATAAATAATTTAAAGCATAATTTTACTTCATTTAATGCAGAAACTGCTCCGAAGTATTGCTTAAATATGGATAATAGATGTAAACGGTAGCCGTATATACTGTTTACTGTTTTTTTTTAAATGTAGAATAGGGCTATTTTTGGCCACCAACTCGCAAAGGTGGAGTATGTAGACCTAAAAGATACCTATTCACTCTTAACTTGAAGATATCTAAATTGTAATTGCCAGGAAACAATGACGGAGGCACGGCAAGGGATGTTCACAACTCAGCAAATTGTTGTATACAACCAGCGCTGAAATCCAGTGGAGATCAGCAAATGAAATCAAATTAAAGTTTAATACTGTTAAACACATTTAAGTTTAAAGTTTAATACTGCACGGTAAGAAACTATAAAGATTTTGATTTGATTGATTTTTAAAAGTTCTTTATTGGTCAGAAAAATACCTAGTTACAAAGTACGTACAAACTAGACACAGTCTAAAAATTTGTATGCAACAATAATATACAAATGACTTTATCAGGCTAACAGCGCCTCCGAAAGTCTTTCAAAAACATAGTTAATATTTTAAAGTGTGTTTCAATCTATGAACTAAAAATTACATTTACATAGAAAAGATAAACATACCAAAATATGTACATACAAATAACGAACCTTTTGCACCAGGCTCATTTTTTAAAAGAAAAAACTAAAAAGAGGCATATAGTTAGTGACTTTTACATTCCAAAAATCGGCCAAGTGCGAGTCGGACTCGCGCACGAAGTGTTCCGTACCGTATGGGAGCCCCGCCCCATTCCTCTAGCGAGCAAAAAACTCCTAAAAATCACGTTTGTTGTACGGGAGCCCCCTTTAATATTAATTTCATTCTATTTTTAGTATTTTTTTGTTATAGCTGCAACAGAAAAACATCATCGGTGAAAATTTCAGCTGCCTAGCTATCACCGTTCATGAGATACAGCCCGGTGACAGACAGACAGACGGACATCAAAGTCTTAGTAATAGGGTCCGGTTTTTACCATTTGGGTACGGAACCCTAAAAATGAGGAAAAACCAACTGCCCAGAAAAATTTCACATTCGTTCCAATTAAGAAATGGTGACGTTCTCCGAAAAGCAGCCCTGTTCCCTTAATGGGGAGAGTACGAAGTAAAATATAACACCAAATAGAACGCTAGAAGCCTTCAACTAGGTCATGATAATGAAACTGTGCTTTGCCTACAATGTTACAATGTCGAGGGCGGGCGTTGTACCTGCTCTACATAGCGCGGTTGTACTCGTAAATTCATTCATGGTCGCGCAAGGTTAGGCTGCAAATACCTGCGATGTATTTGGTATAGTACTTGTTAGAATGAAGAGAAAAATTTGTTTGTTCTGTTTCTTTTTCTTGTTTTACTCCTTTTATTTCGATTAAGCAACTAGTCTAGGTCAGAGTTATTGGCGTCTACTAGAAGCACCCGTTGCATCCGCATTCGCATCCGCAGTGTAAGTTCTGTCTAAATGTTTAACTTGCATTTAAAATAATACTTGCTTTAAAATGATTTTTAGTTTTATGGTGCTTTCCACACTATGTTTATCACAAAAATAACTCTTTGATACTCACTTATCTTTGTTTTAGCTACAAAGAAGTTTTCATGACTAGCCAACTGCAAGTTGGTCTCACGTGCAAAGTTAGCAAAGTTAAAGCGCAAAGTTGGCATATTAGCAATGTAAGCGATAGAAAAAAATACCCGCAACTCCGTTTATTGTATGGGAATATCTGTTTTGCTACTATATCATAGAACGGCTTAAAAAAAAACTTTGTCTAAGCTTTAGGATAAACTTATTCTAACCCCTTTCTTTATACATTAGAATTCAACCAATAGTTAACTTCACTAACAAAGTGGACCATCGTGTCTGTCTGTGGCTAATTTTTCAATCCACAAAAATTAGATTGCGATTTCCATAGAAAATTACCTAAAACTATAAGTACGTTGACCTCTTTATGACTTTGTACCATCGTTACCATGATAATCTGCAATCTTGGTTATTGTTACGAGTGTTTGTCAAGCAAATAACACTTATTTACACAACATTTCTTATCACACGTACCTATGTAATAAAGTGATAAATTGACATCATATTTTTCTACAATGCTTATCATAGACAAATAGTTAATTCCATTATCTATTTCCGGGTATATATCTACGCAGAATTGTGTTGTAAATTTTACAGCGTAACAAATAAATGTTCTAGACGTTTCGCGAATGTTATAAGTATATTAGAATTATCATGGAGATAACATAACAGTATAATTAAAAATACAAAATTCCACGTTGTGTCTAAAGTAAGAGATCTCGATAAAACCAATCTACCTTTATTTTTCATATTTAGTTCCTAATTTGATCTAGGTATGTATACCTTTATACCAAAATAAATCACCTATATTTTCATCATCATTTCAAGTAGAACCCACAGCTGGGTTCAAGCCTCCTTCTTATATAATTTTTTTCACAGGGTTGTACTCGTAATCTACGGCATCTGAACGTTATTGTTACCTCATAAAACCCGGAAACATTTATAATTACAAACTTCACCTACAAAATACTTGACTAAGAGCGAGTGTAACTCGCGCAACGTGTTCCGTACTATCAGTTAATATTTAAACGATTAATATTAACAACAAAATTGTTATGGTATTCATTCAGACAAAACTTTCAAACCTGTCATTGAATATTAATAAATTGTACTTTAATATTATTTATTTTACTAGATATGCCATATGCCATTGTCCTACCAAAATACGACGCATGAGCATTTACATTGTGTGTGACAAACGTATGAATAATTTTATTATGACACAGAAAACAGGTGCGAAAACTTTACCTTATACCCTTCTAGCAAATATCTAGATTAATATATATAGATTTCTTCGAGTAAATATCTAGGCATTTGCTCGAAGCTTATACCACGATATAATAAGTATAATGAGTTTGAGTCCCTAAAACCAACGCAATCACGTATTGTATTCTCTAGAAACATCCAAATAAAGTTACTCGCATGAGGCAATATTAACGACGCAATATTTCAGCAGAAATACTGTGTCAATGTCTCAGAAAATACGAACAATAACATGGGCAAATAACATCAAATGTCCAATTAAAGATGCCGGACGCGACACGCGTGCCCACGTGTTCGATGTGAATGCTCGTTGTTCATTCAATCAGAATCTATTGCAGTGTCTGTGCACTCTGCGGCAAGAATAAACCAATTGAGCTAATGGTTGACACGTCTGGTCATGGGATCTTTGACATTACAGATATTTGTGTTTGACATCGAATTCAAAGTCATTCAGTTAAAAAAGAATCAGCCAAGTGCGAGTCGGACTCACGCACGAAGGGTTTCGCACTGCATATGAGTAAAAAACGGCAAAAAATTCAGGCTTATTATATGGGAGCCCCCCCCCCCCATAAACCCCATAAGTTTTAACATCAACGCTCCACACGCAGTTTAACTTACTTACATGACGCAACTGAATCTCAATTAACATTCATATTGTAAATTCCAAATAAATTATTATTAAAACAGCTAAAGTTTTTGGGGTCCTGATAATCTTTTAGTTAATTATCATGTAGCAGCAGAGTGCTAGCCAAGACAAGTAAAACGAGCCCAAACACGACGTGTCTATCTCGCTTAGTACAGGAGTTGGCCTCTTTCCGACTCCATCGTCATATAAGCTCCATGGTACCATATTATTACATTGACACGCGATATATGTACATATGCGTGCAAAATTTCAGCTCAATCGGAAAGTTGGTCAAATTTAACTTGCAAGAATCCACCCGAACTTTACATTTGTATCATACAATTTTACTGCAATATAATTACTTTTGATTAAACAAGTATTGCCTCATCACAAAGTTTATCTTGAACACACTTTTCAAGTTATTTGTTCAGTTGCTAATCATCTAGATGCTTGCACCACAAACAATTATATTCTGTTTGTTTTCCAGTGAATTTTCAGTTGTTTAGATTAAAATGCCACGAGTTTGGCTGAAGTGTTTGCCCGTTTTATTAACTCGGATTTAGTGACACATTTGTACACAATACTCTGGCACAGACTTATTTGTACGAGATTTGGATTTATTCTGTTGCTGGGTGTCGTAAAAGACGATGGCAGAATGTCTGGAACGAGTTATTATTATGACTTTGCAGTATGCTTAGGAAGTAATAAATAGTTGTTATCTGAGTGTAATGAGTGAAATGTAGCCAAGACAAGACCAGAGTTTGCGATATCAAAAAGTTATCAGACGGCAAATGTTGTAGGACGTAGGCCTACCCATGAAGGATGATGGTGCAGTACAAGTACATGCGGATAATAAAACAGTAGATATTTTAAGTTTATTGAGTTCTTAAAGAACTAATATCAATTTTTATTAAACGGTTTTATTTAGCTCACCCCGTTTGTTTTATTTATTCTTTATTGGTCAAATTTAGTAATTCAAATTTCACCCTCTTCCTGTCAACCGATTAATCTGAAATTTTGTATACACTTTGGATTTTGGTGACAATACAATTATGTTTATTCATTATCATTATAAATTCAAGATGGCCGCCGCTACAAAATGGCGGATAATTAATGTTTTATTTATCCCATCAATATGGGTATCAAATGAAAGGGCTCAACAAGCAGAATACAATATACTATAAAAAATTGAAATCCAAGATGGCGGCCGCTGCAAAATGGCGGATAACGTAGGTTTTATCAATCCCATCAATATGGGTATCAAATGAAAGGGCTCAACAAGCAGAATACAATATACTATAAAAAATTAAAATACAAGATGGCGGCCGCTACAAAATGGCGGATAACGTAGGTTTTATCGATCCCATCAATATGGGTATCAAATGAAAGTGCTCAACCAGTATAAAACAATGTACTATATAAAATTAAAATCCAAGATGGCGGCCTCTACAAAATGGCGGATAACTTAGGTTTTATCAATCCCATCAACATGGGTATCAAATGAAAGGTCTCAACAAGTAGAATACAATTTACTTTGCAAAATTGAAATCTAAGATGGCCGCCGCTACAAAATGGCTGATAACAATTTTTTATCAATACCACCAATATGGGTATCAAATAAAAGGGCTTGACAAGAAGAATACAGTGCACTATGCAACCTCAATATTTAAGATGGGCGCAGCCACCAAATGGCGTATAATAATAAGATTTAAATTTAGAAATTGAATCTGTAATTTAGGTATCTGATTAATCCAGCCTGAATCCACCACTAAAGTCAAGATTTTGTATCGTGATGAGGACTGTGTGGCGTTAGGGTGGCTAAAAATGATACGTCGTTGCAGGGACTACGTATAGAGGAGTTGGACTGCAATAAACTAACGGGCAAGAAACCTTGCAATAATGAAGCACTAAATGAATTAAACAGAATGCGGAATAAAAACTAAAAACTAGAAAATAAAAATAGGTAAAAAAACTTTTTAAGTTAAACGGTTTTATGTTAAACATACATTGCAATGTTTAAGATAAATGTACTAAAAACCAAAAAATAATAAAAAAGATACAGTCGTGGGAATTATAAACATATGCATAGACTAGACTAAAATAAAACCGTGGGGCACGTCAATTGTCTACAAATTATCGACTTAATGTGCGATAGAAGAATCGTTTAATTCGTCGTTAAAATAGGCAGTTGGTCCGCAGACGGTGAGGAAATTACTTACTATTTTCTTGCTCATGGAAATTCCAATAGTTATACACTCCATGTAAATAAAAGAGATGTTTGAACTAGTTTATCGTTGGACGTTCACACTGCTGGCTGGCGAGGAATCGTTTCACTGCTCGTAGTTTGTCTTTAATCGACAAAACATATGATAAAAGTACTACTCGCTCACCACTATGAAACCCTAAAACTCGCTTATAATCGAGCTTGCTAGCTTGTTTCCACATTCTAGCCCTACTTATCACACGTCCATCGTTGTCGGTTGAACAACTGCCTAATTATAGTGTAACATTACAAAACAAACATTTTAATCAACGATTGTAGACAATTGACGTGCCCCACGGTTTTATTTTAGTCTAGTCTATGCATATGTTTAATAATATATATAATTCCCACGACTGTATCTTTTTTATTATTTTTTGGTTTTTAGTACATTTATCTTAAACATTGCAATGTATGTTTAACATAAAACCGTTTAACTTAAAAAGTTTTTTTACCTATTTTTTAGGTTGAATTCTCAATTTTTTCATTTATTTACTGACGCTTTACTAAGTTAGTACATGTTTTTGTGTAGAAAACTGGCCAATTTTTCATGACGACAAAGTCCATAGTTTATGTTTAAAATAAACATATCATGGTCTATGTTACATGTGAAATGTACATTTTGTGATTCATTGCCATAATCCGATTTTTAGAACACTTTTCTTTCGGTTCCTTCATAGAACCATCAATATGTTTGAAACAAAATAAAACGCGTCTACAGTTTTTTTGATCCTGATGCCGAGTCAATAGAATACGGCATCGGTATCCACTACCTGTTCCTACCTAAGAGCCAAGTAAAAAGGGACCTCTGGGCTCGAGGATAGTTGGAGATGGGGCTCTTGCCAGTTACTCAGACGGGCTCGGGGAGGAAGATATCGTTTGTGGCCACAAACGATATCTTCCTCCCGGTCCGAGGAAGACGACAACGTAGAAGACCGTCAAGCTTGGATGGGCTCGAAAAGTCAAACAAAGTGCTGGGAGCTCCTGAAGTTCTTGAAGCTCTAAAAAGCGCACAAAAGCTGGTCACCGAAGAGATTTTAATAGAAACAATCCCATTCCACATAGCTCGGCTGCATTCCAAAGCAATCGGGTATCGTGCGAATATTTCCCCCTCGTACAACGGCAGTTTTATCTTTTCAGAACCAAAAACTCTGATGCGTCTACAGCTATATCAAAAGTTTAATTTACCTACTGTTATAAATATCTTCAACATCATTCAATCAGTTCAATATTGACAGAGCTATCAATCAAAAAGTTTTGCGGAGTGGAATGACCTCCTTTGTGTACAAATTACAGTAGTTTGGAAAGTTTTCTCATAACAGTAGAAAATCTGCTTGTTTTCATTCATATAGTATAGTAAATCTCCAACCGTATAATGTTTGTAAACAAACAATTTTACAACTCTAGGTACATATTATAAATTTCGTAATACGAGTATGTTATATTAAATCTTATTACGTGTTTATCAAAGTTCATTTTACAGCGGATATGGCGTATCGCAAATTATTTCGCAATTTTCCTACCTAATAAAGATAAGGTTTGTTTTGGCAACTATTCAGCTTGTTTAATTAGGCAATTCATATTGTTGTAGACTTTTGTTTGTTTACATATTTTCTAATGTTAACAAAAATGTTTCCACTCTGCGTTACTCTCCTCCCACACGATAGAGAAGCTGGATACAGACCGCTTCTAACTGGTTCTGTTGGGATAATAGTGGATGTTTTATAGCTACTCGTAAGAATAGTTGTATAAGCTAGGTCTAAATAGTAGCGTTGCGTACATAACATTTATACTACACCTGCTCGGAAAGTACCTTGATACTTTATCAAATTTACGGTAGAAAGTACGTCATTGCATATCGAACAAATATGCGGGGAGAAAACGCATCTGAGCGGGAGAGAAAAGTGTATGAAAATCCATTTCTTACGTGATTTTTCTTTTTTAATTTTGGGTAAGACTATGCGCTGATAACCTAAATATCAAAAGCCAAAAAGTTTTTACAGTGAGTTTTTATCTCCAAGTTCGCAAAATGACACTGGCCACTAGCTGTGTGTTGGATGGTGTCAAACAATTTGAAAAAAGAACATGTGAAAATTGCAGACGCCATTGGCGCCATTTTCAAGTGTTACATTAAGCTTCACTAACTGCAACAATTTCAATATAAATTTCAATTAGTAAAGATTTAGTTTTTTATTTTCCTCGTAGGTGTAATATAAAGCACTATGTATCACTCGAGAGAAAGTGCGATTCCCGATCTCGGGTGTTTCAAACGACACCCTCGACGGTAATCACTTTCTCCTCTCGGTGAACAATGTACTATTGTGTCACGGGTGAGTCGTAGTGAGGTACCAAGACAAACCTGACGGTTTTTTGGTTTTCTTTGCTATATATTGTTACTTGTGTTGATAAATGAACAATAATAAAAAACAATCGAATTTTGTACACGAAGTCAGTTTAGACATTTTTGCAAAAAAAATAATTATAAAAGTATTCTATTGCTATTTAGGGTCCTGTATCCATTTTTCAGCGCAATAACCTCACACTGCGTACTGAATGACGCGGTCAGTCGTGCCTCCGTCCAGTTTTACGATAATTATCTATTATTAAATTTAATTCGTATCGTCATTGCGTTATCAAATGTTTTCATTTCCATTGTTTTCGCGGTCGAGTGGTGCCACATTACGTGACGTTTGGCCAAACATCCACGTTGATGCTTTAATGTGAAAAGCAAATTTATCTTATCTCTATTTATAACCGACACACAATATTTACTAGGGATAGGCTGTAAATGTCCTTCGATCCGCAACTGTTGTGTTCGGTAAAACAGTAGTGGGTCAGCCGAGTTATAAAAAATTAATTTAAAAGTAAAATAACGTTTTAAACTCAAAGATAGCCCTTTTTTTATATGAGGCGGATATCTTCAAAAATACCATAATTTGAACATAATTAGCAAATGAGATAATGCAAAAATAAATTAAGCTTAGGCCATTACCTACCTTGTATACAGTATTTAATTATTTGTTTTGGAAAAAACGTTTTCCTATTAGTTTCTTTAATAACAAACACCTTTTAAAGGAATTTTGAAGTAAAACTTCTAATGCGACTTCCAATAAGGTTGCGTTAAACGTTTAACGCTACCATGGAGTATAAAAGCACTGTTGCGTCGAAGTTTCACTTCTTCCGCGCGGAGGGATTCCACTTGCATTTTTTTATATTTTCTGATTCTTGACATTGCTTGTAAAATATGGTGGCATGATAGCGGGTCTGAACAAACATCAAATTAGAATACTGTTGTAATTTTCTGTGAATTTTTTTACCATATTTAAACCATTTTTGGGCTACTGTACAAAGTCTGTATATTCTTTGTTAATTACTTAAACCCTGACAAAAAAGGGGGCCAGCCCGTAAACGATTAAAAAAATCAGTGTTTCACACATTTTATTGCGATTAATGTTTTTTGTTAATATTGCAGCCTTATAGTAAGAGCTGATGGTAATAATGATGAATATTATGATATATTATGTCCGCAGTCTAAAGAAACATAATCCACAGAATAGCTGACCAATAAAATCACATCCATATTTATTTTTAAACACAATAATTCAATAAGTTTGTTGATAACGCGATGATAATATTTAAATTACGACATAGAAACTAAATGATAGTACCTACAAATGCAAAATACGCAAATGAATTACAGTGTTTATTTCTGACATCATAGTGGTGTGTCTATTTTCGTCAATTTTAGCTTTTACCCGCGACTTTGCCCACGTTTTTTGATTTTTATGCTATACTGCAGGAACCTTTTATTTTTCCGGGATAAAAGCCCATGTTACTTTCCAACCTTTGAAATATATCAATGACAAATATTAAGTCTATCCGTTACTCCATTGCTGCGTGAAAGCGTAACAAAGAAACTTACATTCACATTTATAATATTACATAATTATTATATAGGTAGTAGGGTTTAACAACCTGCTACGACTTCATAACATATTTTCACTAAAATAATTATTTTTCACCAAAAATGGCACTGTACTGTACTGTATCAGCCTTTTAATAGTCCACTGCAGGACGTAGGCCTACCCACGTAGGGTGGTTGGGCCACATCCACCACGCTGGCCCAGTGCGGGTTGGTGGATTCACATACGACATTGAATTTCTTATACGGCCGTATACAGGTTGCCTCACGATTTTTTCCTTCGCAGAAAAGCCGGTCAAATTCCGTACATAAATTCCGAAGGACTCATTTGTACGGGACAGGGATTTGAACCCACGGCCTCACGATTGTAAGGCGAGTGTCACCAGTAGATTTTACGGTCGTCTGCAATCATTGCAATCTGCGTACACAATTATGCGTAACATACAGTATTGACGAATTGAGGACCTTCTTTTTTGAAATCGGTTAAAAAGGATACTAGTTGCGGATCATTAATTTATATTAAAACGGGGCGTGCGCTGGACGGGCCCGGACAGGCCTCGTCCGGGCGACGTACGGGCCACTGCAAAAATGTATGTAACGTGCGTTGTACGTTCTTCGTCCGGGCCCCGTCCGGGCCCATCCCGTGCCCGTCCCGTTCTAAATCATCCTTAAGTAGGTCTCAGCTATACCATCACCAACGTTACGGATCTATCCAGCCTTACTCGTATACAGTTTGCCATGCACTTAACTAAACTAAAACTTAGGCAACAGTAGGCAACTCTGGTGAAACTACACATTTAGGCACCAATGGCTTTCCTACGACTAAGATAATGTTGATGAGACATGAGTAGCTACTAACTTACTCTCCATTAGACTAGAACAATAACGTACCCGAACAAGGTTTAATCAAGGGTTTGATGTTCACCAATCAACAAGGAACACGATCAAGATGTCCGGACATAAACAGGCTGACAATGTAGGACAAATGTAATAAAAGTTGTGGAAAATACCATTAAGAAAGTAACGGCTACAAGTCTAGAACATTCCATGCCAGGTCGAAGATAAAAGTTGTAAAGATACAGCAATAAAGTTCATGAAACAGTGTAAGCATACCAGCATCACGCAGCGTTGCCAACTTAACGGATTTCTCGCCATATTTAGCGGATATGATTTGATTTAGCGGATTTGATTTAGATTAGATTTTTTGATCTGTTGGAGATATTTAACAGTAGTAAAAACTTCAAACATATTTTCATCCAAAACTGTCTATTGCATTATTAAAACCATAAGAGTCTGGCAATCAAAGTTGGTACTGAAAATGTGCGGCAAAAAAAATATCTGCTTGCTAGCTCCATATTGAAAAGGAATAACGTGTTTTTTATTGCCTAATATTTATAATGCCGCACTGTTTGAAATTTGCCGGATTTTTGACGAATATATATGAACAATTTGGCGAATCTCAAAAAATCTTGTTGC
The DNA here is from genome assembly GCA_964007245.1 of Hypomecis atomaria. Classification (NCBI taxonomy): domain Eukaryota; kingdom Metazoa; phylum Arthropoda; class Insecta; order Lepidoptera; family Geometridae; genus Hypomecis; species Hypomecis atomaria. The sequence goes on from OZ023291.1 coordinate 17,596,214, forward strand.
CAGCACTAGTATCACGTCGATTGGGGAGCAGTATGGAAAATAAAAATTGAGAAAATAGACGTGAAGCAACATAACACTAAAATTAAGGACGTGCAATATTTCGTACTCAAGCGATTGACGTCAAAAATGTAAACATTTTGTTACAATTTAAGGGGTGAAAACAGTTTTCTCCTGGAACGTAAAATTTATTTAAAATGTACCGCGATTTTTATCGATGTTCTACAGAAAACGCGAAAACACTGGTCGATTAAGAATCCTCCTAAATTGAGCACTACTGAGAATTGACTCTTTTTTGTAGACAGAATTATTATTCAGGCGGTCCACGGCTTAAAAACTCTCAGCTAGATTTGTCCCGTGTAATTAGTTATTAAGTAAGTTAAAAAACCAACGGGTTGCACTCCGGTAGTATCGGCAGAAGTGAAAACATGCTCTCTCCGTCTTACGAATTTTCGATCAGGTCACGTGTCCTGACGCGATTTTAACATTTTTACCCATCACAAAAAGTGCACAACGCCACTAAATATGTTTTCAATTGAAAAATAATTATACTGAATTAGGGACATTCTAAACTTAAATTAATGATTGGCCTCGCTGTGATTGACGCGAGATCAATAATGAATATAAGATTCATTTTTTTTACACATTATTCGTTGTTTATGTATATTAATTTAGTTGTGACATTTGTATTATTAATTATACCAGTTTACTCTCTCAATAATTTGCACGCATGTCCCGTTGTAAGGCAAATAATGACGTTCTTATGACTCGAACATCAATGCGTGTTTCCATTGTTGTTAAAGCAAATAGAAGTTATTTTTATCTGTATGAAGCAGCATCGAAGTTAAAATAATACATTCAATGTTACTAAGTAAATTGAATTAGAAATGTAAAAATACTCCCAATTTTAGAATCACGTGGCAACTACAAAACCTCTTGACCTTTTAAGTTTAAAAAAGTACTTTAAAATCGGATTTTTGTTCCAGTCTCAACGGACTCAAAATCTCTCAATAGACCTAAATAAAGCTTCCAATTAACTTTTATAAAAAGTAATCCGCGACTTAATCCGGGTGATACCGCCTAATACCGGTTACATCCAGCAGTTACGGGTTTAATTTAGTTGCGGTCATGGCAAATAGAAAAAATATCGTAATTCATCTCAAATCGAACCGAATGTGAAAAAACTTAAAACCCTTTAAAAGTCATAGATAAATCTTTAATTTTACTCTTATAAAAACTAATCCATAACTTAATCCGTCTGATACCGGGTACATCTAGCAGATATGGGTTAAATTCAGTTAGTTGCTGTTCTTCACGCCGCTTCCATGCACGGCAGCTCTGTTATAATTCTTTTAAAAATATATCAAAGTACACAATAAACTATTTTAGATTGCCTTAAAACTTTTTATAAAGTTGTACAAATCAGTTATTAAGTATCAAGTAAAACGTACAAATAAAAACAACATCGAATCATAGTGAACAAAAAAAACTCAATAGGTAAAATTGACCGAGTCTGTAAAGACTTAAAACCCTTTTAAAATAATACATAAATATTCTAATTAACTTTTATAAAAACTAATCCATGGCTTATCTGGTTGATACCGGTTACACCTAGCAGATACAGGTTAAATTCAGTTAGTTGCGGTTCTTCCCGCCATTCATTACGCGGCATCCGTGCGTGGCAACTCTGTTGTTGCAATTTTTGACAAAAAAACTCAGAAAATACAAATTAGTAATGCCAACTAATCTACAAAAATCTTTACTGATGTTTGAGATTTAGAATAAAATTAATGTAAATTTAACAACAAACATAACCCTTAAAACAGAAAAGTTTAGAAAAAAACTGTTTTCTAATATGTTTGGAATCTAGTATCAAAGGACCTATTATCTCTCTGAAAAGACTTATATAAAGCTTCTAATTAACTTTTATAAAAACTAATCCATAGCTTAATCTGGTTGATACCGGTTACATCTAGCAGACATGGGTTAAACTCAGTTAGTTGCCGTTCTTCCCGCAATTTATCACAAAGCGTCCGTGAGCGGCAATTCTCTTGTTCACCATCATCATTTTTGTCACACTGTGCTAATTTTGTAAAAAAAAAAAACAAATAGGTAAATTATTGCCAATCAATTTATAAATTATTTTCTAAGTAGGTATTGAGATAGGATATTCAATGTTATAGCGTAAACCAGCATACAAGATGTTTTAAATCTGAAAGTGAATATTGGGTCTTCGAAACTGAAAATAAACTGTAAAAATTTGAATAGAATTTAGATTTATAAATTTATCTTAAGATTGATAATACTTAGATATTTTGTCTCTTAAAATCGAACTGGGTCTCAAAAGACCCATGAAATCTCTCAAAACATAGAGTCTCTAATTAACTTTATAAATACTAATCCGGTTGATACCGGTTACATCTAGTAGATACGGGTTAAATTCAGTTAGTTGCGGTTCCTCCCCACATTTATCACGCGGCGTCCGTACGCGGCAACTCTGTTGTTGCGACTCCCAAACAAGGGTTGCTACGGGAGTAATTAATTACTCCGGGACTTTGTGATGAGGAATTAGAAAAAAATGTAAGGCGTCATGGAGCAAATATATTCCTCTTTTAATTTAACTAGAACTTTGCGATAAAAATAAGAAAATAAAAACCACGGTAGTCTAGTCTGGTAATGAAACCCGCCTTACATTCTGAGGTCGTGAATTCAAATCTCGGTCCCGCACTAAAGAATTCTTTGGAATTTAAGTACGGAACTTCACACCACTGGCTTTTCGATGAAATAAAACATCTTGAGGCAACCTGCATACGTCCGTAGAAGAAATTTTGTGAATCCACCGCAACCCGCACTGGGCTAGCCAGCTAGCTTAGCATGCGACCACGAAAAGCCACGAAAAACTCTTTTCGACGTGTGTCTAATATATATACATATTTAGATAACTCTGTCTTATTCTGACACGTCGAAAGAAATATTTCGTGGTGCGCATCCTAGCCCGGCTGGTATATATAGCCTAATCACCCTTCGTGGGTAGGCCTACGTCCTGCAGTGGACTATTAAAAAAGGTTGATACAGTACCCAAGGATCGCTATTTGTTTTATAGCCTTCTGCTGGCCATCTATTATGCCTTAATGGAGTTAACTAAAACAGACTTTTAACTATCGATGTAGCAGTAGTTTTCACTATGAAAGCAATCCTGAAATCAAAGAAAAATAAACAGCTGTTCCATACACAGAATCGAAAACCAATACACTCTTGGTATTAAATAGAGACTATATTAGGTGTAGATACCTAATAAAGTTTCTATTTAATACCAAGAGCATCTAGCTATTTACAATACCGTAATATGCTTAGCTTATAATAGGTACTAGATCTTCTAATAGATTTGTTTTTACAAGGTATCAGAATAATATTATAATTTATTTATTATTGTATTCGAAGACAGCTTAGTTGACAAATTCATGTTTTCCTAAGGCTTCTACAAACCAAAATTGTGTCTACAGTTGCACAGTTTGAGAGTACCGGCCTTTGCTTGTTGCAATTATTAAACGTCTACTTATGTTGATATAGTTAACAAAACCATGTGTTTGTAAAAAAAATGTTTCCGGAGAGATTTATTCTGAAGATTTTGAAGTCAGAGTATATAGATATCTTTGAAGTCTCCATGCTTCATATCCAGCCAGATCGTCGCTTGTACCATCAGGCGAATTGGTGGTCAAATTAATTATTCCCGGTAAAAGAAAATGATTTATGTATCGTCCATGTAAAATGGTTGAACTCATACTCAACAACCATGAATTTACTTTCTAAATTGTACTCTTCGTATGTAATTCTTCTGTTGGTAACTTTAGTTATACTACGGATCTTCTTATTTCAGCCTAGAGGATTGGCAAGTGAAATGACAGTGGGCAATTAGCACAGAAGACTGATCACCGATGGGGTTGAAAAATGATCCAGTGAAGATCACGTATTGGTAATTTTGGTTTATTTATTTTACAATTTATTTCAGACAAAGTCCATAATACAGAATTCAAAACACTTAAAATAATCAAACATCGATAAAAATCGGAATACAGGGGATAAAAATAATTTACCTAATACATAACAAATGTCAACAAATATCAATTTACACAAGACAATAAATACCTAATAAAGTTAATGATAAAGTTACGTTAAAGGTGAGCGCAGCGTAGGACGTCCACCCACAAGTCCCATAAGGCATACGGATGATCTCATCTAGACCGCATGATCGCACTGGATGCTAGCCTCTTCCAACCAGTCTTATTGGAGATCAATAGGGAAGGCCTATGTCCAGCAGTGAACGTACTATGGCTGAAACAACGACGACGATGTAACTCTTTTAATCAAGAATACTCTTACTTGTTCTTTAAAGCTAGTGTTCAACATTGGCTATATTTGTCACAAATTCAGTTTACAGAAGCCCTTTGGTTTTCCTCCCTTACCCTTAGCATTTTACTTCATCAAGAGTTTGTCTATTCGGTAAATTTATTGCCATCTCTCGTAGGCTTAGTTTCTTTTGTTTGTGAAATTGCTTACAACCATAAATAACTCATGTAGGCGAGGAAAATTGACGTAAACACCCAAAATTTGGCAAAAGTACTGGTGACGTAGTAAAATTCATCATCACACAAAGTGACCGAGGGTGGCATTTATAACGAAGCAATGCCGTCGCTCGGATGACACGTTAAATAATAATTGTAAGTCCTGGATGTTTTAACCGTTACGCCATGTCAGAAGCTTTAGTTATTTATATTATGTTACTTCAATCATTAATGTTTTTTTAAAATATGTAGTAGGTGTCGGCAAAACCGCAAAGTTTATAAAAGTTAAATATTTTTTGCTCATAATAATTCTTCTAAAATATTTGCATATACTTTAATGCTGGGTTAGAGAAGCAATTTTTCAACATTAGATTGCGCCTTTTGACTTTTATGAGCCTAGGAATAATTTTACACGCTAAAACTTAGTAGACAGTAAGTTCAGTAGGTGTCAGGCGAGCTGTTCTAAGGGTTCTATATTTTACGTGATAAATGTAGTATTTTTCATCCAATTTTCTCTCGCTATAATTGGCAGTGTAGTCTTACTGTAGAAAATGAACTTTGCGGAAAATAATCGAATCCTTAAATTTTCTCTTGCTGTAATTGGCAAAGTGGTCTAGTAAAGTGCTGTAGAAAATGTACTTTACGGAAAAAATCGAATCCTTACCTACCTACAATCATCGACTTGCAATTTTTTTTCCTTACAACCCTACAACAACAATTGATGCCTACAATATCATTATCATTGAGCAAAGCAATACCAACGTGATGTTCATATTAATTACGTCAAAACTGCAGTCAATAAAACACATGACGTGAATTGTAAATAAGTACTGGGAGCCGTAGTGGTCTAGTGGAAATGACACATGCCTTACAATCGTGAGGTCGTGGGTACAAATCCCGGTCCCGTACCAATGAATTCCTAGGAGTTTATGTACGGAATTTCACACCACTGGCTTTTCGGTGAACGAAAACATCGTGAGGCAACCTGCATACGTCCGTAGAAGGAATTCGATGGCGTGTGTGAATCCACCAACCCGCACTGGGCCAGCGTGGTGGGTATCGCCCAATCACCCTTCGTGGGTAGGCCTACGTCCTGCAGTGGACTATTACAAAGGCTGCCGAACAGTACAGCACTGGGAGTTGTTCTAAACAACGGACGTATTCTCCTCCTCCTCGCGTTGATTTCCTCAAGTCTTAGGGTCTAACCCCTGCCTCCTAGAAGCTTATCTTTCACTTTGTTTTTCCATCGTCCTCTATCTTCAGCAACCCGCAGCGCCTCATAGAGGGATGAGTCGAGAGTGGTGCAAAACTGTTCGGACTACGACCTCGTGACCGCTTGCCTTTGACTTTCCCTGTGACCATCAGTTTCTGCAGATTATCGTCTTTTTTCTTTGCAATGTAAACAACGGACATATTCTAGGATATAATTATAGTAGTCATCATTATGACCAACATTTGTTTTGTAAGTAAATGATGTTGTTGTTGGTTGTTACCAACATATTCTCGAAATCGCCAAGAAAAATCAGCTTTGCGATACAAAAAGTTCGTTGTCTTCCGACAAAAAGTTTAAAACAGCCTTATTTTAAAAATAACATTGTATAAAATTATGTTATAGGTCTCCCAAATATAGCTTAAAATTAAAACGTTAAACGTTTAAACTTAATCGTTTTTGAATAAAATACATCATACTTTCCTATGAGATATAATCTAAAACTTTTTATAAGATCAGAGTGAATAGGTATCTTCTAGGTCTGCGTGCTTCATCTTAGACCACAACGTCACTTACCATCAGGCGAGTTAATTGTCAAGCGCGGACTTATTCGCGATATAAAAAAAAAACATTATAAGTATTTTCGTTTTATAGGTATAAACTTTATCAAAATACAATGTAGAGGGTTTAATTCAGTAAATATTAATCTATTTACAGGTCAAAAAACAACTTAATCAAACAGGCCACCCCTAATGGTGCCCTGGCCAAAAGTACCCATTATACTGGCGGCGTTACCACGCTGGATCGCCAAAGAAATATGCTGCGCTAGATATAAGCCAGAGCGTGGATCCCTACCCTTATCCCTGAGCCGCCGTCCCAGATTCTGTACGAATTCCCGAGCTTCAGAGCACCACGGACCAGCTGTCACAACCGCGAACGGGACAAAGTCATAAGTTGATTCCAGACTAAATGTTAATTATTAAGTTAATAATTGTTTATCGATATTTAAGGTGTTTGGCTCGGGCAGCTGCCTCCGCTCCTGCACCAGCTAATTGCTGAGTAGCAGGGAGGTGGCAGGATGCAAATGTACTGGGATGCAACTTGTGCAAGTTGCATCCCACGCGATGCAACGCCTTTTTTGCCAAGGAATCAGCGGTCATTTCATAGGTGGGTATTATTATTTTTTCAAATAGGTGTAACAAAAGGTATCAAAGTTCAATTAAGTTAATACCTAGGTCCTAGGTACAGGATAAATAATATAAACAAAGTCCAACATTTATCGCATAATAGGTAAGCCACTCAGTCAAAGTCTAATCCTTTATTAGGTACACACAAATTGATCCGACCAAAGTCAAACATTTATTAATAATCTACCTACTTGTAAACAATGGATCAATATAATACTGATTAATCGTGCAGATGAAAGATGATAAGATCAAAATACTGGCGTTTATTTGTACAAAGATAACTTTATTATTATTATTTTTCGCAAAACATCGCAACACCGACTTCCACCGTGTACAGAATTCGAATAGTTTGCACGAATCGATGTTACATATATGTGCATTGTTGTAGATTTATCAAAAACGGCTCAGCCGATTGCGATAAAATTTAAGTGGGACCACCTCGGGAGTATACTCTTTCAAACTAAATAAAAAAAAATTTGTACTGTACTGTATCCGCCTTTTTAATAGTCCACCTACCCACGAAGGGTGTTTTTTATCTGTTCACAATTGGCAAAAATATCGATGAACATACACAAAAGAAAAGAAACACAGGCGAACATAGTACCTCCTCTTTTTAGGAAGTCGGTAAAAATTGATCGCTCGCGGCGGAATATTATCTCCATTCTACGCCAGGTATCTATAAATTATATAATCAACAAGTATTTACTTAAACTATTCAAATGACGTGTTTATGCTACTCTGAGCGTAATGTTTTCTTAATAAGGCAATAACGTCAGGTGCAAGTTTTTGTGCACCATAATATTATATCTTTATAAAAGGATCATAAGGGAATATACAATAGACGTATGTTTTCTATTTATTTTAGTATTCTTAGGATACGTTTTTACTTTAAGTAGGTTCATTTTAATAATTACAGTCCTTGAAAGATTTTTTTTAGTTTTGTAAAATATACATATTGTCATATAAAATATACATTTTGTAAAATATATATATTTATCGCTTTTCGCATAAGCATTGCCATTCAGCGTGGCAATGCAGCCAGCATGCTGGGCACGCTGCCAACTGGCAGTGGGCTTGAGCATTTGGATTATCTTTAGACCTTCAAAAGTCTGAGGGTGATCCAATGCTTTTTGTGTAATAGTAGTGTAGTTTTGTTGTAGTTAATAAAGGCACTTTAAAAAAAAAAAAAAAAAACATATTGTCCCATTTATTTTTTTTGTCTCGTATTAAAGTGTAACATTTGTTTGTCAATCAATAATTGGCTTTTATTCTAGATAGTGATTATGTAAACGTATCTTACTGTTAATGACATGTAAATAAATATTTTATATGTATTCAATAAATTGAATATACATACCTATATTCTACCTAGAAATATAATATAAATATATTTATACCTAGCTAGATAGATAGCCATACCTAGATACTAGGTATCTATTTAACTTACCCACGTGACTAATTTATGAAAATGATCGATTACAGGGAACGGGTAAAATATGATACTAACGCGCTCATGAAAAAAAAAGATGAGAAAAAAAGAAAATACAAGAATTTACTGTTCGTAAAAGGCGCTTTAAGACTTTTCAGAAGTGAAATGCTGACTGAAACATTCATCTTTCGTGTTTCATTTATTTCTTCTTAGGTATTTATATCAATAGTTCAATATCCCATATCAAATCTTATCGGATGACCGCATAGCTCGTTTTTTCACTCAATCGTATAAAAAGTCTTAAATGAAATCCTTTCCAACTTCTTAACCAGATTAGATTATCCATCCATCAGCCATAAGAAGTCCACTGCTGGACATAGGCCTCCCCTATGGATCTCCAATAAGACCGGTTGGAAGCGGCCTGCATCCAGCGCGATCCTGCGGTCCTAATGAGGTCATCCGTCCACCTTGTGGGTGGACGTCCTACGCTGCGCTTGCTGGTACGTGGTCTCCACTCGAGAACTTTTCGACCCCATCGGTCATCAGTCCTCCGCGCTATGTGCCCTGCCCACTGCCATTTCAACTTGCCAATCTGCTGGGCTATGTCGGTGACTTTGATTCTTCTGCGAATCTCCTCATTCCTGATTCGATCTCGCAGAGAGACTCCGAGCATAGCCCTCTCCATAGCTCGTTGGGCTACTTGGAGCTTAGATAGATTTTGTAAAATATTGTATTTAACGGCATAGCGCCAAATCTCTATATCTTGCTAGTTATACCTAACTATTAACCTAGCATAACATAATACACGCTTCCACACAATTTACGATATGAATACCATTTAACCCGGTTTTATTCACAAAACGTGTTACTGATTCCTCATACATACTGGCGCGTCCACTGTGTCGCTCACATGCAGTCCCCCACGTGCAGTCTAACGTGGTAGTGTCATTGTTATTGTAGCCATATACTTGTGTTAGAGTACTTGGTGGTCTTACGCTCATATAGTTTAGGTATGGAGATAGTGGAGTTTTTAATTACGTATCGAAGAGAATAGCTGCTACGCAAATGACTGGCTCTACGTACGCTACGTGCTACAGATTTCGGATTACGATATTATCGATTTGATGTCAGTTACGTTGTGGCACGGTAATGTTATTGTAGTACTGTGACTCAGCCCTGTCCTTAAAATAAACACGTACAGCCCCACGTGGCCACGCAGTACGTAACACCCGACTGATAGGTAAATCGTACGCTTACTGATTACAAACCCACACGTTCGTTTGTCGCCGGGTCGCTGCAGCGCGCTCTTGAGATTGTTGTGTACCGAGACGGTACCAAGTGTGTACCTAACTACGAGGCGCGTAGTTATGATTCGCGTTCTGACTATTTGTATGAAGACGGAATACTGCATAGATGCCATTACCGTGGTTATGGTAAAAAAAAAACGCTCACTAAAAACTAAACTGAACATTATCTAATTATCTGATGTACCTAGTTCTTTGTCTATAGACCAACAACTACTTCAGTTTTTTTGGTTATTTATTATATGTATTGACCTCGTTAAAACTACATATTATCACGATTGCAAAACTACTTTCCGTAAACTCATGAGTTGGTTTTTCTTCATAGTTTTTAAACATATAAACCTTCCTCTTGAAGCACTATCTATTAAAAAAAACCGAATCAAAATCCGTTGCGTAGTTTTAAAGATATAAGCATGCATGGGGACAGACAGCGGGAAGCGACATCTTGTTTTTTTTTTTCTATTGTTCTAAATAAAACAAATAAAATTGAATTTCGCGCGCTGCTCTCAACATTGGACCTTAATTTAACAAAGATACATTTTACTATAAATATTTTCACACAAATACTCGTAAAATCGGACTATACATTTCGATCAGATTTTAGGTCAGTATTTTTATTTCTGCCAGATAAATTAGCGATCATTTCAAATTAAATTTAATTTATTTCTTGTTTTGTTAAATAAATAGTTTTCTGTTACATCGACATTTAAAACTTTGTAACTTGGTATGTAATTTCGAATTGAATCCTCATAGTGTTGTAATTAAAAGCCACCTTATCTCCCGCACTAATTAATAATGAAACATGCATAGGCGACGTGCCTGCTTGACAGATTAGATGTCCTATGCGTTACGTCGTCCGTAGTGGAATTATACCACTCGATTGCAACACAGGAATCGCATTCATGTGATGAAAATGTGCAACCCAATAGGTACTTAGTAACAACGTCATGAGGTGTCTAGTGTTTTGCGACTTGATCACAGATAAAACTCCAAATACCTTCAAAATTCTTGATTTAGATTTGATTTGTTTTCGATCCAAAAGTAGAATGGTTTGTTTTAGACTATACTAGCGACCCGCTCCGGCTTCGCACAGATGTATTATACATATAAACCTTCCTCTTGAACACTCTATCTATTAAAAAAGCCCGCATCAAAATTCGTTGCGTATTTTGAAAAATATAAGCATACAATCATAGGGACAGATAGACAGCGGGAAGCGACTTTGTTTTATACTATGTGTAGTGATAGTTTGAGCATTTGGATTATCTTAAGACCTTCAAAGGTCTGAGGATGATCCAATGCTTTTTGTGTAATAGTAGTGTAGTTTTGTTGTAGTAAATAAAGGCACTTTTGCCCGATTTAAAAAAAATAATAAAAAAAGTGATAGCTACTACATACCTACATTCAGTCCATCTAATTATTTGATGACTTTTTTAGTGTTTATATTTTAACGATATCTTTAGGTAATAGGTATAATATATCTCCTGGAATTTTGGAAAGTAAATCCGGTTATGACCATACTTCTTCACTAAAAAGTATCAAAATCAGTACATATATAAAATAAAAACTCTTTAGTACGGAGCCTAGATTTTAAACAACAACTTAAGAATTCTACTTCAAGCGATTTGCCACAAGTTACTTCGATTATTTTGATCATTTTCCGTTATTTTCAAACGTACTGAACTGAACATCATCACTATCACTACATAGTATAAAACAAAGTCTCTTCCCGCTGTCTGTCCCCATGTATGATTATATCTTTTAAACTACGCAACGGATTTCGATGCGGTTTTTATTAATAGATAGAGTGATTCAAGAGGAAGGTTTATATGCATAATACATCTGTGCGAAGCCGGGGTGGGTAGTAAAGTGTTGTTATATAACTACCTATATATGCTTCCTAAACAATCGCAGATTGTTTCCTCCTTCCTTAGGTAATGTCCATTACAAAGATCTACGACCCCCGTACTGAGTTCCCCCATCGCTCTTGTTTCTCCAAACTAAACCTCTTATCACGGCCGATAAAGGAATCACCATTAACTTTCCCATGTCCTTTGTGGAAGTTCGTAAAGCAATGTTGGTGAAAGAATCATTAAAAGTTGCAAAATGCTCTGATTAGACCATTCTTCTAACGGCTATGGACACGGAACTGTTTACCTTGTAATAGATCAATGCCCTTTCCTTACGTGACTGCCTCGGTGGCTCAGTGGTTAGAGACCCTGACTTCTAGGTCAAAGAGGCGTGGGTTCGATCCCCACCCAGGGCAAACATTTGTGTGATGAACATAGGTGTTTGCTCTGTGTCTGGGTGTTATTTAGGTACTATCTATATAAGTATGTATTTAAAATAGGTATATGTAGTATATCAGTTTCTGGCAGCCATATCACAAGCTTTGCTTAGTTTGGGGTCAGAGACCGTGTGTAAGATGTAAGATGTAATATTTAAAAAAAAAAAAGTTTACAAGTTTGTTTCACTGTCTTAAGAATGTTAACGAAATCTGGCTCTCTAGGTTATGTTTTTGTGTTTTTTTTAGGGTTCCGTACCTCAAAAGGAAAAAACGGAACCCTTATAGGATCACTTTGTTGTCCGTCTGTCCGTCCGTCCGTCTGTCAAGACCCTTTTTCTCAGGAACGCGTGGAGGTATGAAGCTGAAATTTATATCAATTACTCAGGTCTACTGTCCCTTGAAGCTGTGAAAAAATCAAACTTCTAAGCCAACGCAATCAAAAGATACAGCAATTTAAGCTGCATATTTTGAAACTCGCAAGTACTCGCAAGGGAATCAAAACCTAAAGGGTACTTCCAGTCGACCTAGAATCTTGAAATTTGGCATGAAGCAACGTTTTATAGCACACATAAAGGAAAAATTCCGAAAACCTTAAATTTTTAGTTACATTACAAAATATAAATTTTTTAATAAATATAAACTTATTACTTTTTTTGTCGTAATGAACGAACTTTGTAAACCTTGCAGGTTTGTACGGAACCCTCGGTGCGCGAGTCCGACTCGCACTTGGCCGGTTTTTTTAAATATACATCACTATACATAGTTTCTTACTCTGCTGTAGTGCTCGTAGCGTAGTTTGACTATAATCCTTAGTCCTTGCCTGCGCGGTACAGGGGCGCCGGGGGTCACCGGCGCTCGCACCTGTCTCAGTCCCCCTTTTTCATCTACCCCCGCGCCCCTGTGCCCGCACTGGTGAGGACTGAGTTAGGTGGTAGGATTATAGGTGTTTGTCAGTGATCGCCGAATTTAAGCAACGTTCCGCACGGTCAGTATTGGAATGGGTGACCGCGGGTGGCATTTTCCAACTGAGCGCTACCGTGGCTCTGATGACACGTTAAATTATAGGTCCCGGTCGTTCTAACCATTTAGCCATGTCAGAGGCCTTTAGGTGGCCTAAAAACTCTGACTCCAGGGCTAGCTAACCTGCCTGTACGAACTTATTTACTCTGCCCTAGGCTATTTGCAACTCCCCCCCGAGTGGGTTCCCGCCTTGTCGTGGCGGGGGGGCTTAGTAGCCAGGTCTTCCCAGCCTGGTGAACGAAGAGGAACCCGAGGTGGGGCCGGCCTCTCCGGGTCTTGGGCCCAGACAAGCCCGTGCGGAGGCTGGCCAGTAGGTCGGCTTGCCGACTGAGGTGGACTGCGGTGTCGCGCTTGTCGCGATGCCGCGGCCGAGCCCATCGAGGCGGGGGTGGCGACGGGATGGACGGGCGGCGAGAAGGCCGCTGCCTATCCGTCCTGCCAGCGGCCCTAACGGGTGCCGCCAACGTGTTGGCGGAGGCGGTGGGGCTGCAGGGGAAGAGGAGTGTCGGTATCGCGACGGCCGTTCTCCCTATCCTCTGCAGCCGTAGTGGCAGGCGCGGGGCCACTTTAATTGACCCGTTGCATCGGGACCAGGGCTGTCGGATACGGGCGCTGTCTGACGCCCAGTGCTGGTTGGTCCCAGGTGGTGGGTGGCGATGTGTCTGGTGTTCGGCACATCGTCATTCTGGCGGGAGCCGAAGCTCCGTGGTGGGGCCCAAGTTGGGCCAGCGCTGTAGGGTGCCGCGGAGGAGTGCGCAAGCGTGCCCGTAGCCCCGACACATAGCGCAGTGGCGGAACACCCAGGGGTTTTGGTGGGTAGGTATATTGTCCAGTCGGCAGGACTCCCACATAACCACCCGCCTGCCCTCGAGGTGCGGTGGTATCTATAAAAGATTTCCCCTGGTAAAAAAAAAGGCTATTTGCAACTAGCTTGAGTTTGATTTCTTTTCTCGGATTCTGGGTTGGCTCCATAAAAAAAGTCGTTATGATGGTCTGAATCACCTCTTTTCGGTTTAAGTACGCCAGTTCTGTATAACCCAGTATATGTCTAGTACCAATTAATTTAGATCGTTTGTCACAGATAATTCGAAAAGTTATGATTAAACAGTATAAGTACTCACAGGGAAATCACTCTCTTCAAAGACGTGATAATGTAAGATAAGGAAACAGGTCGAGTGAAGATCAATTTCCCTATTCATAATAATTGGTACGTTTGTTTGGAAAATACTATTGGGTGATATATGGTTAGTGATATGGAAATTATAGTCAAATACATAACTGTGGTACCTACTTGATCGTCCAAGTGCCTGCTATTTATTAAATACTCGTAGGTAGGTGTTTTCTAGGAAAGCTATTTCCAGAAATATTATTAATTGCCGTTATCGGGCTGTATAGTTGTTTTTTTTTTGCATAGAGAATAATTAAAATAAATTGGTGCCTTACCGTGAACTATTTTATTTTTCGATATCCTTAAACAGTCCTACTTAAATTTTAGGCTTAATTTTAGAGGCGTCATCGGAATCAAAATAGCACTTTAGAGTAGCCCTGTTTCTTTTTTACTATGCATTTGATAGAGAGAACACTATTTTACGTTGCTATTAAATTTACGATGACGCCTTTCAAATTGGGCCTATTATGTAGGTACATATATCAATATACTTAATTTGTAATTGTATGTGAAGTTGGACGTCCACTCAAATTGTGAATGGATGACTTACTAACCAACCGGTCCTGTCGGAAATTTATAGGGGAAGCCTATGTCCAGCAGTGACAACCTGTGGCTGACACGGCCAAACGTTGACGAAATAAAACTGTAGTAGTTTAAATACAGAGTGTTGCCTTGTAGAGTACAGAAACTTTCAAACGTGTATAAGCTATCATTATTAACAACTTTTAATTACTAAGGGCCAACAGCTAAATAGAAAAAAATCAGCATCAGAAGTGTGGGCAGTTCTGATTGTGTTTATCAATTGTAATCGAGGGTAGGTGAAATAAACCAGTTCTATGCATGGCACTCGGTCGTACATACACAATCATTTTTGACAAGCAGTTCCTCGCAAAATATCATAAACTCCGACATTATGAAATATACGGATGTAGCCGTGGCTGATAGGTATTTTGTGTTTGATTTTGATTTTTAAATATCTTTATTGTCATAAAAGAATTACATAATTTGAAGACTCAGCGTAATAGACTAAGTAACAATTTATCTTAATTATAATAATTCCTTTTGTAGGCTAAAGTCGCCTTTTAAAAGTTACATCATAATAATTATTGACAATTACTGATTAAATCTTAAGTAGTTTAGTAGTTCGAGAAGGATACATTTCTAATCACGTATTACTTCGCTATTTCGTACGTTAACAACATAAATAATTTAACTAGAAGGATGGCTTAGCATTAAATCATTAACTTGTGAGAAATTACAATAATTGCTAGGATCAACTATTTTGTGTTTGCGATTTCGCAGTTGATCTCATAGTAAATGTTATTCATAATGATGAACATAAATATAGGCCGCGTCACACAAGTTGGCGGAAATGAAGGCTCCAAGCTGCGTAATAGTCAGTAATTTATTGATAACACAACTGTTACAAGTTTAATTTAAAAAACAATTAAAACTAATATAGACCATCGTTATGAACAACTTTCAATATGTGGCCAAAAAGAAAATTTAAAAAATTATAATTATGTTTCATACATTTTGTCCATTCAGAGATGCAGTATTGTATGCAACATAGATTTTTTTCTCTAATTTTAGGTTGGCCCGTAGTAAAAGTTGTTCATGATGAGAGTCTCAATCACCTTCTTTTATCTTAGTAAAGTATAAGCAGATAATACTGTGTTTAATTTTGTCCACATTTTGTTTTTACTTTCTTCGCATGTAAAGTTTGTGAATTTTGTAATTGTCGCACCCGAGTTCCCATTTATTCAAGCCAGGTGCTATTAACTGCCATTTTCTTACAGTTCAACAACATAATTGTACTTATTTCTTACGACTCAAGTGCTTCTTTCTTATTTGTTGCGAAATTATTGTTTTTAATTATGCACAAGTTAAGTCAACAATATGTGCGCAAAATTAAAATGGAATTTAAACTGTAATATGATTATAGTCTACGTAATGAGGTTTTAAGTTTGATGGTTGAGCTATTTTCAACGACACTAAGAAACATCTAGAATCTAGATCATATCGGCAGTTCCACATATCCCTACTGATTTATTCCTGCTGGCAGGGAAGATTGTCTTTTTACTTCCACGTATTACTACTACGAGTATGATCAAATATCAACATTCATATAAAAATCACTTCGAATCCCATTCGATTTTCGATACCACATAATATAGGCACTTCGGTATAATTTTGCTTAGTAAACGAAAACGTAGTCTTTTCGTGTAGCTCCATACATTTCTCTTAGTTTTCTACGTTTTCACCAGAGGCGCTGTACAAAAAATGTATAGAGTTGGACACAAAAACTATTGTACTTTCCGGTAACATGTAATTTAATATTATTCTCTCTAGTAGGAATCCAGTTAGATTGTTTACCTATAACTTAAATAGTCGGCCAAGTGCGAATCATCTGATTCGCACGAAGGGTTCCGTACCGTATGGAAGTCCCCGTAATATTTTATTTTAAATATTTATTTTTAAAAGGAATATTTAATACACTTCGAATATTTCAAGTATCTTTCTGTTGTCGTTATTAATATCAAGCAAAAAAATCACGTTCTTTGAATCGGAGCTCCCCTTAATATATCTATTTATGTTATTTCAATTGAACTAGTTATTTTTGAGGTAAATATTAAAATAATATTCTGTGAATATTTCAAGAATCTACCTGTCACCTTTATTATTACCGAGCGAAAAACGGCCAAAAAATCAGGTTTGTTGTATGAGATTCGAGCCCTATAAAGTATTTTTTAAGTAATAAGTATTTTTTTCTGTTTAGTACTTATTTGTCATTGTTGCGGCAACGAAAATACGTCATCGCCATTCTTGGATACAGCCTGGTGACAGACAGACAAACAGACAAACAGACGGACAGAAGGACAGCAAGGCTTAGTGATAGGGTCCCATTTTTATCATACGAGTATATATATAAATATTTGGGTACGGAACTCTAAAAAGCGCCATACACGCCTAAGTACCTAGGTACTGTAGTCCTCAATTTACGGTAAGTCATACCAACAACCACAGAATAGGCCCTATTACACAGTGCCTACAACCTTTTTTTTTTTTTTTTTTTTTTTTTTTTTTTTTTTTACCAGGGGAAATCTTTTATAGATACCACCGCACCTCGAGGGCAGGCGGGTGGTTATGTGGGAGTCCTGCCGACTGGACAGTATACCCACCAAAACCCCTGGGTGTTCCACCACTGCGCCTGGTGTCGGGGCTACGGGCACGCTTGCGCACTCCTCCGCGGCACCCGACAGCGCTGGCCCAACTTGGGCCCCACCACGGAGCTTCGGCTCCCGCCAGAATGACGATGTGCCGAACACCAGGCACATCGCCACCCACCACCTGGGACCAACCAGCACTGGGCGTCAGACAGCACCCGTGTCCGACAGCCCTGGTCCCGATGCAACGGGTCAATTAAAGTGGCCCCGCGCCTGCCACTACGGCTGCAGAGGATAGGGAGAACGGCCGTCGCGATACCGACACTCCTCTTCCCCTGCAGCCCCACCGCCTCCGCCAACACGTTGGCGGCACCCGTTAGGGCCGCTGGCAGGACGGATAGACAGCGGCACACTCGCCGCCCGTCCATCCCGTCGCCGCCCCCGCCTCGATGGGCTCGGCCGCGGTATCGCGACGAGCGCGACACCGCAGTCCACCTCAGTCGACTAGCGACCTACTGGCCAGCCTCCGCACGGGCTTGTCGAGGCCCAAGACCCGGAGAGGCCGGCCCCACCTCGGGTTCCTCTTGGTTCACCAGGCTGGCGAGACCTGGCTACTAAGCCCCCCCGCCACGACAAGGCGGGAATCCACTCGGGGGGGCAGTGCCTACAACCTAACTTTTTAAACCGAACTTAGTTCAACACTCAGCATGACACATCCCTGAGTGTGGATCATGCTTGCAGACTTCCTCTAAAGAACTGAATTACTGGCAAAATTGTGGTGGAAAACATTACAATTGGGTTCTGAAAAAAAAACTACAACTAGGAGTTCTATTTCTGAACCGATTCTTCGCTCTAGAACGTATGCGTAAATGGTCACGAAGAGTAGAAAATCTATGTTAGTAGTGCGAACGGGACAGCATAGCACGCGATTTGTGAATTTTCTAAAGTTTCAAAAATTGAGCTCTTGTACCTACTGTTATTTCGATAACACTGTATAATTTGGAGGTAAAGCAACCTTCAGCCAGCCCGTATTAACTGACCCGTGCTAGTTTGAAATAAGAAACTGAATTAGATTTCTCGTGTGGTGCATTCCAAGCCTCAAGGGAAATTATCATGGTGGAACGAGCTCACAAAGGTGCGGGCGTGACGAAATCTAACTCTTACAAGTTGAGGTTTACTTACAAATTAAAATCATTTCGTGAGAGTAATCTTAGATGTGATACGAGTAACTTGTATGCCAAAATAATTTTCCATGCTGTTTATTTTGCCAATTTTTACCCGATGCTGAGGGAGTTTTAGATCTAGACCTTAGTCAAGATTTCGTACAAAATCGCAAGCTTTCTCACATATCACGAGATTTACTTCACCATTTAAATCTTGAGATTAATAATCAAAGCACAATAAATTTTCGATAAGTTTTATCTTTGCAATCCCTGTATTAAATTAGTATAAGCCTATAAGGTATGTCACTGTTGAGCCACGGAAGAAAGTAGTCAAGCTGTAGTGATAGATACATAGATTGCACTGTGTGTTAGTCCAAAGTATACAAGTTCGCAGTATTTTTTAGAATTATTAGACTTGCAAGCTTCTTCACAATTTTTCTTTCACTAACTAAAATCACGAGACCATTAGTAGTTACGCACACAGGTTCTCAAAAACAAGGACTATGGATCTCCGGGAACTAATCCACAGGATAATTAAGCTGCCACCGTATTTTACCTTTAAATTTGCTCGTCTACAAAATACTTATTCAATATGGAAAAACTCCAAAAGCTCCTTTGAGCTGCAACTTCGAGTAAGCTGCTCAATAAACGCAAATGTTCGAGATCAGATCAGCAAACAGCGAGTATCCGAAACTGAATGTATTAGCAAGATCGTCGAGAACTTTTGTCGAGGGCCTGTATTAAATTAAAATGAGCCATTTTGAGCAACTGGGAAAAATCAGGCTATAATGACGCATATGACGTATTACAGGTTAGTTGAAAGTTAGCTGTATCTTTCTAATATATCTTTGAGACCATTTTCAGACTTGCAAGCTTTCTCATGATACGATCTTTCAATCTAATATAAGGCTAGAGACAGTCAATTATACGCATGTCCTTTAAATAAGAACCCAGGCTTTCAAGAAGAAATCCACAGGTCTCCAAGATGCCACCGTAAGTTCTCTGTGCTTTTTCTCTGCTACAAAGTAGATTTACTACTTATTCAATAAGTAGTTGCTGTTTCCCGCGGCTTCGACTGCGCAATTTTTTTATTTGAATTATATCTCGTAGGAATCTTTCAATATTGGGATAAATATTAGCCTAAATCACTTTTCGACCCTTTTACTATAATCATGCCAAAAACAAGTCAATCCATTGCTCCGGTGCTGCGTGAAAGAGTAACAAACCGACAAACAAACTTTCGGATTTATTTTATTAGTAAGTTACAAAGGCGCCTTTGAGCTGAACTTCGAGTAAGCTGCTCAATAAACGCACGATGAATGCACGATATCAGATCAGCAAACATCGAGTATCCGAAACTACGGAACACAAACAGGTAATTAGCAGATCGTCTAAAACTTTCGCTTTGGCTCACTTCACTCCGATGTGGTAAAGTTACGAGGAGGTATGTAAATAAAATGCTTTGGATTAACATTTTGACAGAGTTGTATCTCCTTCGTGGCTTAAATACGGTAAAGTACATTTTATTTGTGTTTAGGTTCGAAACAATTTATTGACTTCCGTGCATTTTAAAATTTCAGTTCTCGTAACTTAACGTTCTCTTACAGGTTTTTTCTAGAATTCCGTAGTAGCCCTATACTAAATGTTTGTTCATAATAAATATCTGAACCACCACCAACGGCTTAATATACCATACTATTTGTAAATAGTCCTGTAGAAAAATCGTTGTCATAATAGGCCAAAAAAACATAATCAATATCAGAAAAAGTTACAGCATTAGGTACGTAAAAACGCTCTGCTTACGCGAAAAAGGGTTTTGTTTTCAATTTTTGTTGCAAACACGAATAAGGTTCAGAATTATTCCATACCGCAGACTGTTACTCATAAAATTGTAGGTGTTTTCAAGTGTGGAATATGTTTGGTTATCCTTTTAAGAAAATGTATATAATTATTTAAGAAAGCTGACCTGAGAAACAGAGAAGAGTGGTGGAAATTGTAGGTCATACTAAAGGTGTTACAACAAGCTAATTTTGTGTAAAAAAAACACTACTTACAAATGGAAAACGGTCGTCAATTTACAAAAAATGCTAGAAAACGGTTTACAGTAAATACATGCACAGAGTAAAACAACTACATTGAATGCTTTTAATAAATTTGAATTAATTTGAATGGAATTTCATATTTCCTAATTTGATTTCTGTTCAAGGCCGCCTTCACGTCGCCATATTTTACAAGCAACGTCAAAAGATAATAAGATCCGAAAATATGAAATTCCTTTAAATGAAGATTGTTTTGAAAGAAAATATTACAATCTTCACTAGGCTATTTTTCGATCTCGATGTTGCTTTTGATCTATTTTATGTATACTTTCTAGTCTAGTTAGAATTTAAATACTAAAACAGCGTTACAACGAATTTCCCGGCATTTTCAGAAAAATACCCTCCCAATCAATAATTGTTGTCGAAGAAAATAAAATACTTTTAGTAAAACCCGTGTACCAAGTTTCATCGAGATTTGTTGAAAATGTGATTTGTAGAGGAGAATCAATATCAGGATAAACAAAAGCAAAATTTTCGAGTCAAAACTGAGACTCCTTCACTTCGTCCGCTCGGATAATTATCTATACCAATATTATAAAGAGGAAAGATTTGATTGTTTGTTTGCATTGAATAGGCTCCGAAACTACTGAACCGATTTGAAAAATTCTATTACTATTGGAAAGCTACACTATCTTCGGATGACATAGACTATATTATATTTAAAAAAAATTAGGGGTCATTACTAAAACTCCCATACCTATATTATGTGGTAGATATATGGGCACAATATTTGTAAAATCTGTCTTCTTTGGCAAATCATACCTGGGCAAAGCCAAGGTGGGCAGCTAGTAAGTTATAATTTATATTAGACATTCAAATCACAACAACTATATCTTCCATTCATCCTTTATATATCCATTACATCAGTAAAATGGTCAAGGAAAACAAAAGTTTCGTCATTGCCACTTACGCGAGTCTAAGTGGTATAATTACGTCGTTAGTCTGTTACAAAACATGCCGTCCAGATTCGGCCGAATCCATACACAGACTAGGACTAATAGTTACAAGGACACTCACAGGAAGCATGGCAAAGGGACTAATAGTCTTTCCACCATTATATCCCCTCGAAAAGGAAATAAAGTGTGGATTTACATCTGACATTAAGAGTGGATAAAATTGTTTTCTCCCCTTGCCGTGCTACCCGGGCAGGGGAGCATTACTTAAGATAGTTTTGCAGTACAATAATAATAAATAATCCTTGCTAATATTATAAATCTGAAATTGTATTTGTTGTTTTTTCCTCTTTCACGCAGCAACGGAGCAACGGATTGACTTGATTTTAGGCATGAACATGGTTTGAAATAGGTACGGAAAGAGACATTGGCTACTTTTTATCCCGAAAAAATAAAAGGTAATGGGGTAACCCAATAAGAGGATCCTACCGTGGGCGAAGCTGCGGGCAAACTGGATACAATTTGCACCTATAAAACTTGTTAATTCAACTCAAAAAGTCCGCCCAATGTAACAGCGGATGTCCAGTGTCCAGTATAATACCAAGTTTGCCAGCCTCTGGTATAGCAATTTAGTATAATCTTCATTATTATGGTGCCTAGATAGTATTTTTTTCATCGCGTCAGAACAGCGTCTTGTTCTAATAAATTTAAATCCCATCAATAGCTGTCTAGATCGAACGAGCCGAATATAGTCTTGGCCAAAATTATAAGGCCTCTTAACAATTAAGTAAATATTGAATTACACATATTATTTAGGAAAAGAAAGACTTATTTAATTGTTTACAGATGAAATTTACACACATCAGGAAGCTTCTTTCTTAGCATGGGGAAGATCAAATAATCTGCCAAGTACATGTCAGACTCGCGCATGAAAAACGGCAAAAAAATTAGATTTGTTGTATGGGAGCCCCCCTTTAATATTATTTTTATTGTATTTTCAGTATTTGTTGTTATAGCGCATAGCGGCAACAGAAATACATAATCTGTGAAAATTTAAGCTTTCTAGCTATAGCGGTTCATGAGATACAGCCTGGAGACAGACAGACAGACGGACAGCGGAGTCTTAGTAATAGGGTCCCGGTTTTAC
Organism: Hypomecis atomaria; assembly: GCA_964007245.1. NCBI lineage: Eukaryota > Metazoa > Arthropoda > Insecta > Lepidoptera > Geometridae > Hypomecis > Hypomecis atomaria. The sequence goes on from OZ023291.1 coordinate 17,618,847, forward strand.
CCTTTTTGTAGGGAACCCTAAAAATGACATATGAGGAATAATATTTTGTTACTTTTAATTCGAAAAATCTATTGTTTGAAATGAACGTTTAATATTGCCTTTAACATTAGCAAATAAAGTAGTTTTTTTTAACATTTTATAAGTTCGTAGGTAAAGGCCGAGAGGCTAGCCGTGGTGTCAGTTTTGCTGCTTCTGACATGGTTCAACGGTTAAAATTACCGAGGTCTACAATTAAACATGTCGTTCGAGCCATGGTCAAATGTCACCCGCGGTGACCCATCCGAAGAATGACCGTGCCGGTTATGCGTTACAGTGTTTTATGGGGTGCCTAAAACTTTTGGCCAAGGCTATACTCGTATATTCGTACCTAACCGAATGAGCGCGAGCGGGGGCGTCCGTCAATCCGGGACTTTTCAACGTGTTAATCTCATTTGTCATTTGGTCCAAGTGAACGCTCGCACGTCTGAGGAAATTAACGTTGTAGGCGGCTTAATGTGTGTTAAAAACATTTTCTTTAATCACACTTACGAGTACCTGACAGTATCATCTCGCATGAAGGATTTTTCCAAGTCAGTGCAGATTGTATTTACTGTCGGAAGTTCATTTTGATACTTTGTGAGTCAATTTCTTATTATAATAACATACAACGATGTATACAGGGTTATTTCTAATCAATTAGCATCCTTTTAGGGACTTACTGTACATCAAAACTAACAACTTTTGTTTTGCGATTTTGGTCAAAACTCAATAAAAATCAGTTGTTCTTTACATTTTGTTGCGGGTGAACGATATTTTTCTATGGAAGAACGAATTTTGTTTTTTTTGAGTTTTGATAAAAGTTGCAGGGCAAAATTTGTTAGTTTTGATGTACAAAATAAGCCCCTAAAAGGTTAAATTGCTAATTGATTAGAAATAACCCTGTATAATATACTTAAGAAAATTAAGATCGGATTTCCCTTCCGGTTAGAGTTGATTTTGTATACATTTTTTTAGGATTTAATAGAACTAGATATGATGGCCGCATAAAAGTTCAAACTAATAATTTACAATTTTTGAATTTTTCTTTAACTAAAATAACTAATTTATGTTGTAGATACAATTTGCGCTATTTTTTATGTCATGTCTGTTCCCATCCAACACTTGTCTTACTTGTCTTAGAATATCTTACCCTTACAAAATACTAACCACGACATTTTCTCTCATCATCATTAATTCATAATTTAGTCAACTATTTTGAAGGAATAATGTGTTTGAAAATATCATTAGGTACCAAAAGTTTTGCGGCAACATCTGGGTGAGACTGGCACAGGACAAGGATAATTGGCGTAAGGGGAAGGAGGCTTTTGCCCTGCAGTGGGCCAAAATAATCTGATGATGATGATTTACCCAAGTAAATACAACAAGGTTGCAAAACAAAAGCTTTTACGGTATTGTGGATGGAAATTCACAACATTGCGTAATAATATCTGATTGTGTGTAACGCTAATGTTCCAGATTGCAGCCATGAAGCTGGCGGGTGGCAAAAATGCTGACAAGGAAGGCGCATTAGCCCATTAACCCTCCGCTTTTATTGCGCAGCAGGCGCGGATGTATTTCGACCAGCATCTGCAAACTGAATTCATTCTTAAGGCCAAATAAGGTACTTAAAGTTTAAGGCCTTCACAAACCAGCGGGCTTAGCATACGGACCATAAAATAATACTATCGACGTATCAGAACGTGACAGAATTATGATGAAGCATATATCTGTCACCCTTGCACACGTCGATAAATTCTTGTCGTGGTCATGTATGCTAAGCGAGCCGGTTTGTTTTTTTATCGCGAATAAGTCCGCGCTTGACCACCAACACGCCTGATGGTAAGTGACGTTGTGGTCGATGATGAAGCACGCAGACCTAGAAGATACCTATGCACTCTAACCTTGAAAAGCTTTAGATTATATCTCTTAGGAAACAGGAAAGCAGGAAGACTGTTCCATTCCCTGGCGGTACGAATCAGAAATGTTGAGTCAAACCGCTTCGTACGTATCGAAGGAAAATCGAAAGTGTAGTGCCACTACTATGGTATCCGATAATACCGTGATTCGATTGTATTTGTATCTACCAACCTGCACTGGCTGACCCAGTGCGCCTTGGCGTGGTGGATATGGCCCAATCACTCTTTGTGGGTCGGCCTACGTCCTGCAGTGGACTATTAAGCAAAAAAAGGTACAGGTAAAATTACCTAATACTTATTGTTCGTGGATGTGTCGCGTCGTTGCGACTTGCGACCCCTTAAAAGATTATTTCTCGTTGACCTAATAAAGCTAATCTCACTCATTACAGCATTCTCAGTTTACGGAAAATCTACTTAAACTTTAGCAAGGAGCAAATTAACAGTTCTCCGGCAATTCTTCCTTGTATCGTGATTTACTGCGGAGTTTAAACGGATTAAAATGTCAAGTAAGATTCAGCGCTCTGCAGTTTTAATTTGAATCTGAATACTGGTTGAAAATAAAAAAAAAACATCGATTCTCTAGATGGTAAAAAAAAAGAAATAATTTAAAAAAGGTTTTATTCACCCTTTATCGGTCAGTACTTTGATGGGTGACTGCGGGTGGCATTTTCCAACTGAGCGCTACCGTGGCTCGGATGACACGTTAAATTGTAGGCCCCGGTTGTTTTAATCGTTTAGCCATGTCAGAGGCTTTCAGGCGGCCTAATAACTCTGACACCAGGGCTAGCCACCCGGCCTATACGGAACTTACTTACTTTACTTCACCCTTTCATGTAAACATTATTGTAATTTTTGTCAAAAATGCTTGAAAATGTGAACATTATTTTGACAACCTTCTTCTAGATAAATAAACATTGCACTAGTGGCCAAATACATGCGAGCAGCGGCTGCCAAAAAATGTATGAAAATTCATTGCTGGCGTGTAACTATTTAGAGATTTTATTTATATTTCGAGCTGACTTGGAAATAGAACGATGTTTATTGAAGAAGAAAAAAACAAATGAACACGTTGGAGCGTGAAATTTTGTATTGTTTGTGTTCACTGTGGTTGTTCATCATTAATTTTGAAAATTATTTTAGTAAGTCATGTCCGCTTATTTTTTGAGAAAAGTACTTGGCCTCTACTAGGCTTTAATGGATTCGCGTGTGTGCCTCAGTTTCGCCTCAGCCCCCTTTGATGGACCCGACGATTGATGGACGAAATGAGCAGATGCTCATTTCGTCCATCAATCCTCTGTTGCTGGCCGCTGCAGTAATGTACTATTAATGAAGCAAACAGGACAAAAAAGCTCTTTGGAGGAGATCAAAATATGGCGTACGTAACCAACTCACGGTACTGCAAAGTATTCCTCATCATCATCATCAGCCTGTATCGACCCACTGCTGGGTATAGGCCTCCTCTCCCTTGTGCTAGTTTTCCCTGTCTCGGGCTGATCTTATCCACGCGTGTCCCGCGATGGATCTGATGTCGTCGACCCATCGGGCTGGTGGTCTGCCTACGGAACGCATATCTGCTATTGGAAGCCACTCAGTCAAAGATGAGAGTACCTCATATTCATCATCTTTAAGGCAACCGCGAGGCGCCAACTTGACCATACAAAAACATTAAGCTGTTATCTACCTTTAAATTTTATCCGATTTGAGTGATTTTTTTTCATGGAGGTAATCAGCGTTTTAATGGCTAGGATTATACGTCATAGTTTGTTAAACCACTAAAAAGTCATTTTTACGCAAAATCTTGTCTGAAAAGTGTACATACATAAACTAAACACTTTCTGAAAAAAAAATAAGACGCATAAGCGGGCTATATTTCTTGCTCAAGCGATTGACACCAATAACATAACATTTTGTTACAATTAAAGGGGTATAAAGAGTTCTTCCGGGATGTAAATTTTATCAAAAATGTACTGAAAATTTTCTCGGTGTTCTGCAGAAAACAGGAAAGCACTGGTGACTGGTGAATCATGACTGCATGGTCTGTCATAAAATTGGGATTCGTTCCAATTTGTTATTTGGGATAATTTCCATAGTAACCATAGACTAACCTCCTCAAGGAGGAGGAGTATATGATATAACTAAGCGCTATACTTCTGCAAATATGAATGAAATGAAATATCTTTATTCGACACAAGTACAAATAAATAAAAAACTTATAAATTAATGAAAAAACAAAAGTGTCGAAAGGGACTCACCTCAGCTATAAAATGCTGAGTGCTGGGAGGACCCAACACTCAACACTGGTATTCTGGTGAGCCCCTTTATTCAAGGATAGGCGTAACTATAGATCATAATAATTATTAATATATTAAATAGACAAAAAACAACGAAACCGTGACAAAGCGCTTAGATATCAAAAAAACATCCACAGAAAATGCACAACAGCAAAAAACAAAAAAGTAACAATAATATATAAAATTATTATAAATAAACTACACATATTGGTGACATATTAATAAATATACATAAACATACTTAAACTTAATAAAACCGTATATCAAGAAAAACAAAAAATGTTGCTCGCAACGAAAAAGAAAAATAAAAATGAAAAACACTAATTTAAAAATTGTACAATAAGACGTATGATAAAGTAGTCAACATTTTGACTGTTTCATTTTAAAACAAACCTTTTTTTGAAGCTAAAAATCAAACAAATATTTCAGGAAAAACGAAATTTCGTCGCGTATTTTACTCGTAGCACAGGTGGAATAAAAATAAATCTCATTAGACATCGAGATCAATTGAAATGTTCATAGGAAAAGCGAAAAATAAATGTCCATCCTAAAGGTACGTTCTGATTTGTAGCATTGTATCTGTTTTGGACCAAAATATTCTGCGGTTGTTGTTTGCGAAATAAATCTAATATCATTTGATGTCAAATAAATTGAAATGTTTACAAGGAAAAGCAAAAAAACAGCTTTCTTCATTTAATGTGTCTGGATTTTAAGTACATTTTAAGTACATTGTGCTCGATATAACATACTTTCAAATGTTCAAGGTAACGATTTTTGAAAACAATACGTTAGAATTCAAACCTAACTTTTTAGACTTACGTATCTTCTAGGTATCTTCTAGGTCCCCCCGAGTGGGTTCCCGCCTTGTCGTGGCGGGGGGGGGGGGGGGGGTTAGTAGCTAGGTCTCGCCAGCCTGGTGAACCAAGAGGAACCCGAGGTGGGGCCGGCCTCTCCGGGTCTTGGGCCTCGACAAGCCCGTGCGGAGGCTGGCCAGTAGGTCGCAAGTCGACTGAGGTGGACTGCGGTGTCGCGCTTGTCGCGATACCGCGGCCGAGCCCATCGAGGCGGGGGCGGCGACGGGATGGACGGGCGGCGAGTGTGCCGCTGTCTATCCGTCCTGCCAGCGGCCCTAACGGGTGCCGCCAACGTGTTGGCGGAGGCGGTGGGGCTGCAGGGGAAGAGGAGTGTCGGTATCGCGACGGCCGCTCTCCCTATCCTCTGCAGCCGTAGTGGCAGGGGCGGGGCCACTTTAATTGACCCGTTGCATCGGGACCAGGGCTGTCGGATACGGGTGCTGTCCGACGCCCAGTGCTGGTTGGTCCCAGGTGGTGGGTGGCGATGTGCCTGGTGTTCGGCACATCGTCATTCTGGCGGGAGCCGAAGCTCCGTGGTGGGGCCCAAGTTGGGCCAGCGCTGTCGGGTGCCGCGGAGGAGTGCGCAAGCGTACCCGTAGCCCCGACACCAGGCGCAGTGGTGGAACACCCAGGGGTTTTGGTAGGTATACTGTCCAGTCGGCAGGACTCCCACATAACCAGGTGGTGGTATCTATAAAAGATTTCCCCTGGCTAAAAAAAAAAAAAAAGGTATCTTCTAGGTAAGAGTGCTACAACCTAGACCGCTTATCTGCTCCACATCAGGCAGTATGTGGTCAAATGCAAACCTTTTCAGAATTAAAAAAAAAGTTAAGAGCTTAGGAATGCGAATGTCTCCCCCCGCTATCCGCACGCCAAACCCGCCCAGGCGCGTGAGGTGGGGCGTGCGGATAGCGGGGGGAGATGCTCCCGCTCTTTACCTCAGACCCCGACTGCATTCAACTCGCGCGCTATCTGTACCTACGAGTATAATAATATAATCAATTAACCTTCTCGGTTCCAAAGCTGCCTGGAAGATTTAGCTAGAAACAATCGGCCAAGTACGAGTCGGACTCGCGCACGGAGGGTTCCGTACTGTATGGGAGCCCCCCTTAAATATTTATTTTATTTTAATTGTATTATTTATTATTGAAGTGAATATGAAACTAAATATTCTGTGAAAATTTCAAGCATCTACCTGTTACTCGTACCATTATTAATATAGAGCGTAAAACGTCTAAAAATCAGGTTTGTTGTATGGGAGCCCCCCTTAAATATGTATTTTATTCTCTTTTTAGTATTTGTTGTTATAGCGGCAACAGAAATACATCATCTGTGAAAATTTCAGCTGCCTAGCTAACATGGTTCATGAGATACAGCCCGGTGACAGACAGACAGACTGACAGACGGACATCGAAGTCTTAGTAATAGGGTCCCGTTTTTCCCTTTGGGTACGGAACCCTAAAAATAAGGTCACCAGCAGTTACACCAATATATTACGGTCTACCCATGCCCACGATCGATGCAACTCGGTCGGAACGTCGGGATGATAGGGTATTTATTTATTTCGTAATTTTAGTGCGTGATTGGTCACGTAGTACAAAATAATAATATTGTACAGTATACAATATTAGCACACTTGAACTCGGTGTAAACAATAGTTTACTACTTAACTTACTGATTGTCGCATTCAGATATTAACCAGTCGATACACTAATCCATCCATCATCCATCCATCAGCCAAAGGACGTCCACTGCTGGACATAGGCCTCCCCTATGGATCTCCAATAAGACCGGTTGAAAGCGGCTTGCATCCAGCGCGATCCTGCGGTCTTAATGAGGTCATCCGTCCACCTTGTGGGTGGACGTCCTACGCTGCGCTTGCCGGTACGTGGTCTCCACTCGAGAACTTTTCGACTCCACCGGTCATCAGTCCTCCGCGCTATGTGCCCTGCCCATTGCCATTTCAACTTGCTAATCCGTTGGGCTATGTCGGTAACTTTGGTTCTTCTACGGATCTCCTCATTTCTGATTCGATCCCGTAGAGAAACTCCGAGCATAGCCCTCTCCATAGCTCGGTGGGCTACTTGGAGTTTATTAATAAGGCCCATGGTAAGAGACCACTAATAGGTACTGGCTAATTAAACTTTTTGGTGGCTGTAAAGTTAGCTACAAACTGCGCCCTTCGAGCAAATATCAATAGAGTCACAATCGTGCAAAAAAAATGTCCGAGCCAAAACTTTGCCCATGCTATGACATGGTGGACAGGCCTTTTTTGTTAGTCGTAAGACGATTGCAAGCCGACTATAACGCCGCGCGAGACCAAAGTGCTCGGTTACAAGCACTAATTAGGGACATAACGTTGAGTTTTGAGACAACGGATCATTGTGAATTATTTAATATTAGCGACCCGACTCGGCTTCGCCAGGTGTATTATACATACAAACTTTCACCTTGAATCACTCTATCATATTCATATCTATTGCGTAGTTTTAAAGATTTGAGCATACATGGGGACAGACTGCGGGAAGCGACTTTGTTTTATATTATGTAGTGATAAATATCTAAGTCGGCATGTATGACGGTGCTCGGACATTTTTTTACTACTTTCATTTAGGGACTGTGGCTCTATAGGTATTTGCTCGAAGCTTGCGCCGCATGTAATTGCTACAAAACTCCGATTTGGACTACTCCTAAGTTTAGGGACCGATGTTTAAAAAAATCATTCGTTTTATTGGTAATTTGTAAATCGTACACAAAACAAACACAGAAACGTTTTTGGAACGTAAATTGATGGCGGCAGGTGTCCAATTACTACGTAAAACAAACGCAAACAAAGATTGTAGTTTGGAAGCTGACGGAAAATTTCATCATTAATAAACTCAAAATAATTCAAAAATATAATTGTAGGTCTCGGTTGTTTTAACCGTTTAGCCAAGTCAGAGGCCTTTAGGCGGCCTGACACCAGGGCTAGCCACACAGCCTATACGAACTTACTTTGTTTAAAATATATTAGTTATTTTTTCGTTTTTAGGGTTCCGTACCCAAAGGGTAAAAACGACGGGACCCTATTACTAAGACTTCGATGTCCGTTTGTCCGTCTGTCTGTATGTCACTGGGCTGTATCTCATGAACCATGATAGCTAGGCAGCTCAGATTTTCACAGACTATGTATTTCTGTTGCCGCTATAACAGAAAATACTAAAAACAGAATAAAATAAATATTTAAACGGGACTCCTATACAACAAACATGATTTTAACGCAGATTGCCTCAGAAGGTTTCCTTCACCGAAAAACTAGTGGTGTAAAATTCCGTACACAAATTCAAAATAACCCATTGGTACGGGGCTGGGATTTGAATCCACGACCTCACAATTGCAAGGCGAGTGTCACTTCCACTAGACCACTATTGCTACTACATGTTGCGTTTGTTTTTTTTTTTCAATAAATTTTTAGGCCTTATATTTTATTTGTGGTTTAAAGATTTTAAATTAAAGTTATAAATGCCATTTATTATCATCCAGTAGCATATGAAACAATTTTAGTATGAAATTTGATCAAACATGAAACTAAGATAATACTTCAATTCATTACATTACATGTAACTATGTTTTACCTGCTGGTTGAATAAATAATAAAAACTAAACAATTTAAAATTAATTTTTGAAGTGGATCTTCTAATGCGGCTTCCAACAAGGTTGCGTTAAACGTTTAACGCTGCCATGGAAGGCGAACATTACGAAGTTTCACTTCTTTCTTTTTTTACATCTTTTTTTTAAATATACTAGTAAAGTCGGATGGCTAGCCCTGGTGTCAGAGTTTTTAGGCCGCTTGAAGGCCTCTCACTTGGTTAAACGGTTAAAACAACCGTAGCCTACAATTTAACCTATCTTGCGAGCCACGGTAGTGCTCAGTCGGAAAATACCACCCGCGGTCACCCATCCAAATACTGACCGTGCGGAACGTTGCTTAATTTCGGTGATCGCTGATAAACACCTAATCAAACTACGCTACGAGCGCTACTTTAAATATACTTATCATGCGTAACTAAAACTGATAAGGCCCCCATCACTATCCTTTGAGACGACGTTACACAGTCACAGAAACACGACCTGACGGCAGCATATCTGAAATACAAAATATACTTAAGACTGATGAAAAAAGAGCAATAAGTACAGTTCTTGTGATTCTGAGCATATACCAAAATAAAATAAAAGGACAAGCCCTTAAGAGGCTCATTTTTGAAAATGATCAAAATAGGCTACATGCTATAAATATTCTTCTGTTCATATTTATTAACCCCCGACGTAAAAACGACGGGATGTTGTAAGATTTAAACAAAATCGGTTCAGCCGTTCCAAAGTTATCAGCTCTTTTGTTAGTTGCCATAGAAATCTTACTATGTTAGGGGATTTCGGAAATTTTTACTAAATAGAATTAAGTTCGTAAAGGCTAGCTTTGATGTCTTAGTTTTACTCTATATCTTGTTTGAATGATACCGACAAACACTTGGAAACTGCTTGGTTTCGCTTATTCACCTTCGAATAAATTAGTGATTTTCTCAAGTCAAATTTTCTCAAATCTCTAATTTATTCGAATTAAGTTAACTAAGTTTTACTTAACTAAGTTTATACTGAAATTAGCGGGATTTTTATACTTTTTGCAGTTTTAGTGAATACAGAATGAAAGCAGATGTGTAAGAAAATAATAATAGAACTTGGTAACGTCCTTTAATTTTATCTTTGCGCTAATTTTTTTTCGTTGTATGGAGAAATCTGTTTTAATTTTTATATGAATACATCCTAAAACGTAACTTAGTTTTAAGTAGCTTAACTGAAAAAATATAAGGAGTAGTTTTTACTGTCACTAAACGGTACTCGCGCCTCGTAATGAAAAGCAATGACTTTTACTATATTTAAGATTCACAAAAGGAGATCAAGTCAGCTACTGACGTAGTGTTGAGACCAAAGCCTCTCTTTTTATTTTCTGACAATATATTTGACATCATTATTTATATTACGGTTACATACTGAACTTCGCGATTGCAGGTAGCTGGGAATTAAACCGGCTCCCAGCCATTACCGGTACACGCAGTAGCTACGGACCTCCTGAAAACTTCACTGAAATCACCCAATCCGTCTCAACGGGCTTGAAAATTCCGCTTGCGTGATGCAGGATTCCAAATTTGAACTCAAAACTTGAACTCTTCCCCTTTAATAAATGGAACGAATTCAAAACTGCCAATCGGAAATCACCGTCGCTGTTTTATATTTGCTTTTGTTTTTAGTTGGATAAATTATAAACAAAGTTGTGACGGAATGAACATTTTTGTGAGTTGATACGGATTTAGTTGAAGTGGAAATGAGATGAGACGATGTTGGAGAGCTTTTCTTAAGTTTTCGAAGTGTCAGTGCGCATGCTCGAGAATTGCGCGCGTTGGTAGCCACGACTTACAAACAAGAATGTAATATTTGGACCAAGATTTGAAATAAAAGTAATTTTAGTAAGAATTCCAGATAAGGTTTGTTAAGTTTAAAACTTTACTATCAATTGTAGTTCAACAAATAGCAAAACTTATCCGAAAAGTTAAGTGATATTGCCATAGCGGGATGTCAGTGACCTAAGTTTCAAATAAATTATGGAAATAAGTGCTGGAAATAGCTTTGCAGTTGTTTTGTTATTGCATTTTGTTTGAAGGGGAATTTATTTTGTTTTGTAATTATGTATTAGAAAGTTCAACATACCGATTATGAAAAAAATCTTAATAAAATTATTTTAAAAAGTGACTGGAATGTCGTTTTACTTTTTGCGATGTTAAGTAAATATGGGAGTTTATAATATATCACGCGTCTAAAATATACCATCGGATTGCGAACAACAGATTTTACCCATTTTATTAGTATGTAGCTTACATACCTACACTACGTGACGTAAGTCACGTGACGCTATGAAAGGTTCATACTTGCACTTTTCATACTTGCACATTTGCAAGTTAGACCACATAACCATCGAATTTAGCTGTAAGTTGCATATCTGTACCCAAAAACTGCTAATCTCAATCAATCACTCTATTTCTCAATCGTACGGATAAGTTTAAGTGACGGCGTTTTATGTTTTTCTGTGGTTTTTTAGAGCATCATAGCTCGTATGCAAATGATAATAGATTTGAAGACACATGTAATACTCCTACCACATGGTACTTTAGTTCAATCACTAATCTGCCTAATAGCCATGGTGGTCTAGTGATATTGAGACTGGCCTTACAATCGTGAGGACGTGGGTTCAAATCCCGGTATCGTAGCAATGAGTTCTTGGGATTTATGTACGGAATTTCACACCACTGGCTTTTCGGTGAAGGAAAACATCGTGAGGCAACCTGCATACGTCCGTAGAAGAAATTCAATGGCGTATGTGAATCCACCAACCCGCACTGGGCCAGCGTGGTGGATATAGCCCAATCACTCTTCGTGGGTACGCTACGTCCTGCGGTGAACTATTAAAAATAGCTGGTACGTAATCTGCTTATATAAACCTACTCCAATATCTCGCTTAATTTTCCTCCCCCAAAAAACTTTCACAGTAAGTAAACTAAATTTCATTCCAACCAAGCAATCGTTATTTTTCAGTCTCATTCTCGTATTACCAAGATTTTTTAATAATTCAGCGATAACAGGCAGTGGCATTGAATTTATTCATTTATTATTCAAAAGGCCAGAATAATAGCGCGACATTGAAATATTTCAGTGTTTTGTAATGAGCTATCGGGCAAGGGTGGCTTGAAATGAAAATAGGAGACATTCGAATTGCCAAGTTAATATTAAATGGTTTTTAGTGAAGCTGTAAATGTTTCAGTTTTTTAACCTTTGTTTTGTGTTGATATTCAAATTAAAAATAGATAAGTTATGTACTTAGCTAATAAACTAACGTATGACTACGAAAGTGTCACTTACTCGGAATACTTAAGGTTTTTTTCGAGACGCTAAAATTTATGAAGTAAAGTTATTCTCTGCATAAAGTGAAAAGTAACGCTTTCATACAATAGTACTATCTCGTCAGAAATTTGGTGTCATTAGTAAGTACAAAGGTCGAGTTTTCTACGCGTTACTTTGAACGACAATTTTATATGTTATAAGTACAAAGACAAGGAGACACCTACCTCCAAATCCCAAGTAGGTAAATAGGTATCTTCTAGGTAAGCGTGTTTGATCCTAGACCGCATATCTGCTTAACATCAGTCAGTGTGTAGTCAAACGCAAACCTATTTGAAATAGAAAAAATAAGTACCTATAGAAATAAAACTACGGCAACTCGATTTCAACCGTTTATTACCAGTGTTAATACCAATCTTAGTACCTATAATAAGAACGGTAAATGAATTAACGTAACTACAGCCATTGAAAGTTGTTAGAACAGCAATAAAAAAATACTCGTGTTACTACCGTAAAACTAAAATTACAAAATATGACGGATTTTGTAGATAGTACTAGTACTACCGAGCAGTCCAGTAGTAGTTTTTTTCAGGTCGTAGTTCAGGTCAAATAAGACAGCCTTTTATGAACGAGCGCGTAGAACCTTGCCAAACTCATAGTAGGGTATTAGGCGCAATTATGAAGACGCCATCGTAGTTTTATTAGCAATTTAGAATTTATCTGTTTCTTTTTCACTTTAGACATTCGATAGAGAGAAAACTTTTTACATTGCTATTAAATTTACGATGCCGCCTTCATAATCGGGCTTCATATTGTAATGACAAAATTACAAAGAGGCCAGGTAATTCTTAGCATTTAAAATTTCGCCAGTAAAGTCGTAATTCGTCGATTTATAGCACTTATCAGTAAAAATTATTGTTTGATAAATACGAGTTAGATACAAAAATTATGAACAAAACCCACGTTAATCTCCATGGTCACTAAGTAGTTGGGTAAGTACAGATATTTAGTAGCAAATCGCGTTCAGATCAGCGCCAGGTGTGGCAGCTGTCAGAAACTCGATTACTGACGTAACTTGCCGCTTATTTCGGGAAGCGGTTTGTTATTTCTGTGGTTATTCTAATATGTATTTAAGTAATATCTATATTCTATACTTCGAGCAAATATCTACAGAGCCACAGTGCCTAAGTGAAAGTAGTAAAATAATGTCCGAGCGTCGCCATACTAACCGACTTAGATATGATAATTCAAAATGACCCGTTTTCTCGAATCTAGTCTATAATTAGTGCTTGTAAGCAAGCGCTTGGGCATCGCGCGGCGTTGTAGTCGGCTTACAATCGCCTTACGATTAACTAAAAAGCCTTTTGGCTTGGTCACTTTTTTGCACGATTGTGACTCTATAGATCGCTCGAACTCTACACGAATATTACAAAAATGCTAGAAATCTTATTTTCAACCGTCTTCCAAAAAGAAATAATCTCTTTCTCCTTCAAGATCTAAGATTTATTATTGGAATCTTTTTCTTTGAGAAAATTGCGTGCTAACAAATACCTAACCAACGTTACTAAAATAACCTAATCCCAACTTGATAACAGAGATATAAGCTGAAAGATAATAATGGAACATATTTACATAATAGATTGTGCAAAGGACTCGCAAAGTTTCTGCAGCATTGTTTTCAAAGTTTCTTAATGACGGACTACAATAGTGTTGGAATAAACAAAGTTTCAAGTATAAACTGCAAATATTTTGTCTAGTTGATTGGTGGTCTGTGAAATGCTGGAAACTTTGGTCTTTTCTTGAGAATCTCTTCTCTTAATAGTAGAGGATTTATTTCTCAAACAATGCAATGGATTTTGAAGGTACAATGAGGCGACATGACGGCGACGTTACCGCCAAAACTCTGTCATAAAGTTAATGATAATCGAGATAATTTGATAATTATACTTTACCACTTTTTTCGCGTATAACTCAAAACATATCGATCGTACGAAAAAACTTGCAATAAACAAATTGTAGGGATTCACATTTACGACAACTTTAGGCCCTACCATTTTTGTTAAAAAGTTCAAAATGACCGAGATATTAAGCAAAAATAATTCCACCTTAAATTCAAGATGGCGGCTAACGCACCGGCGGAATTTGGTCGCCATTTTGGACTTAGACTACCTGTGACCCCCCTTACAGGTTGCAGCAAAAAAAAATGCTGCCGGGAATTTTTGTAATTTAAAATCCTAACCCGTCTGTGCTAAATAGCTAGAACGTTGAAGTTCTACCAGATGACGTATTTCTGTTGCCGCTGTAACAATAAAATACTAAAATTAGAAAAAAAAATGTTTAAGGGGCTCCCATACAACAAACCTGAATTTGTAGCCGTTTTTCGCTCGATACTAATAACGGTGATAGGTAGATGTTTAAAATATTCAAAAAATATTTAGTTAAAATAAAATAAATATTTAAGGGAGGCGCTTATACAAGAAACGTGATTTTATTGCTCGAAATTAATAAAAGCAACAGGAAGATGCGTCAAATATTCTCAGGAAATTAAGTTGTGTATTCACTCTAAAACTAAATAGTTAAATTAAAATAAAATATATTAAGAACGATACGGAACCTTTCGTGCGCAAGTCCGACTCGCACTTGGCCGATTATTTTTTTACATAAAGCTAAGCTAGCTAGCTAGCTTTTCTCCAGGCGATTTTGATTTTTCTTTTCTAAATACAATTCTGCAGAACTAGCAAGTCTAAAATCTTTTTTAGGGTTCCGTACCCAAAGTGTAAAAATGGGACCCTAATATCTAAGACTCCGCTGTCCGTCTGTCTGTCTGTCTCCAGATTGTAACTCATAAACCGTTATAGCTAGAAAGCTGATTTTTTACACAGATGATGTATTGCTGTTGCCGCTATATACTAAAAACAGAATAAAATGGGGGCTCTCACACAACAAACCTGAATTTTGAACCGTTTTTCGCTCGATATTAATAAAAGTAATTTACTAATGTTAATGGTGGTGGTAGATGCTTGAAACATTCGCAGAATGTTTAGTTGTATATACAATTCAATAATAAATAATTATATTGTACTTGTCCGATTATTGTTTTTTTTCAATGCAGGTGCCGTAGATCCTTCGATAGTTTATTTTAGATATTTAGTTTACTTGTCTATTTCCATACATCATTTCTGATTTCATAAATAATTAAATCATAGTTACGGTTTTATTCCCCGAAAGCCCATTTAATTATTTCCAAATTTTATTTACATATCTTTACACTTTTGACTAAAATAGAATATATCTACTTCCTTCATCCTCTAAAACTCTTTAGAAAATGATCACCCGCAGGATAAGCCCCGGTCCCGAAAACTTTTCATTCCGGATAAGGAAGTGTCATAAAGCCACAACTCCTCAACTCTAATCAAGTTTCCACTACACGGTTATGAACTCGAGTTTCTAAGGATGATAGATTTATAACTTAACTGTTAATTAGGGCATAGTTAATTAGAATTAAAAATCTAGGAAGTAACAACTCTATCTCAAGATAAATTCCTAAAACATCATTTAATTACGGAATTACATTGGTCAAACTAGGTTAGTTTGACCAATGTTTGACCTCATAAAAAGTTTACAAAAACTTCCCAGTGCCTAATTTTATCCTAAAATAACACTTACACGGAATCCATTAGGGAATCCCCAAATATTTGTGTGAATAAAATATATCTGGGCGTATTAAGCATTCCATTAGTCGATCAAACAAATTAAAGCGGAATGTGCGCAAATATCTCAATTGAAGTACATTGCGAGCCTTTATAAACCCAATATGAATACAAAATTACGGACTGAAAACGTTTTTGAAATGAAACAGGGTTACTGATAATGGGTTATAATTCCGGGACAGGGTTGTGGCCCACAATTATATATTTACAAGCTTTTATTTAACTTGCAATGGATGAACCTATGTATGAATGTAAGTTCGGGTGGAATCTTGCAAATTAAATTTGATCAAAGTCCCGGTTTCTGATTAAGCTGAAATTTTGCACGCACGTGTACCTAATAGGCGTGACAATGCAATAATATGGTACCATAGAGCTGATTTAATGATGGAGTCGGAAGGTGGCCATAAAAACACCTGTAAAATATACCTACCCGTCGTGTTTGGACTTGTTTTACTTGTCTTGGCTAGCACTCTGCTGCTACATGATATCCAGGATCTCAAAAGCTTGTATTTTTAATAAGTTCTACCTTTATAATAATTTATTTACTAATCTTGTGGCTACTTTTTTTATTTTATTTTTTGGATATTGTTACAGAACTAATGGACCTATGTACTTAATTTATGATTATTTGTGAGGCAATTTATCGAATAAGTCGCCGCCCCCGGAGAACAAAATGACAATCGCTATTGTCTTGATTTTAATGTTATACCATATTCGACTTTAATGGAGCTTAATACATCTATACAATTTTTTTCATAATTTTTTTGTCGTTACTCATGAAGTTATAAAATAATGCAATAGTATTCGAAGTTTTTTATTACCTAAATAGTTTCGCGAATAAAATTGCCAGATAACAATAGTAAACATTTTCAACTAGTATCAAAATGATAATATCGATAGCCACAATATTCCCGTGCAAACGAGTCTATAAAAATAGTGCTATGGATGTTGTCATTTTATTCCAGTAAAAATATACCGTGTTTGGCAATATCGTGTTTACCAATAATTTGTTTGATTTTGAAGGCAAGAACAACAGTCCAAAGTTCTATTACCATACAAAAATGGAAAAAATTATAACGAGGATACAATGGTAAGTGATATTAAATTTCGACAATTGAGCTGTTAATAATCATTGAATAAAATTATTATACAATATTGCAATATTTGTTTTCGCTTAGATGAACCGAGAATAAAAAGACAACGGACATAGAAAAAAAATGACGTTGATTAATTTTTATCAATATCTTATTTTGTTAATATCTATTTAATTATACTACTGTTAATTACAATACTTTTACAAAAAAAATATTTAAAAAAATATCTTTCATATGAGCTCATTCACTTACAATACTGTTCAGTGAATCATCAGCAATCAACGAAAAACGGTTTTTTATTTTTCCTGGAAAGTTGTGATTTTGCGATTGCCATTTTGTTCTCCGGGGGCGGCGAAGTATCCTTTACAATCTACACATGATAGATATAAGGTATTATTTTTCACAGTGTGGAGCCTACAAAGATGTAATTACATGCTCAATTACTCATCATGGTGGACAACTTTTACCATGGAACCAACTGTTAAATCGCGAAAAAGAACCAGTAGCTTTATACATTTTATCGAGCTTCAATGAACTTTATGTAGAGTTTTGGATAGTGCAGGAATGCAAAGAGATGCAAGTATAACTAAACTTAAAATTATGGACATTTTGCTATGAACTAACCTCTAGATACCTCTAGAGCATATTTTTATTATTTTTTAGCATATTTTTAGCCATGAATTACCATTCTTGGCAAAAAATATGCTGTTCCATACATCGACTATTGACAAAGCGTATGGAATAGCATGATTTTGAACGAATAAGAAAACGAAGGAGAAGCCTCGTATCTGGTAAAAAGACTCCGGTGTGCCAACAACCTTACTATGCCGAGTTCTAGAACAGGTTATGGCCAGCGAACAATATTGTACAAAGGAGTGCAATATTATAACAAACTTCCGAATAGTATTAGGGAAGTGAAGTCTGCTATGGTATTTAAAAAGAAATTGAAATCACATATTTTTGACAAATTTTCATAGTGTTATTAGTTTATAGATAAATATTAATGTAGTCTAGTCTATTGCAACTACCCTTTCTTTAGTACATTTACGTAAATTTATATCAATTATTAGTTTCCATTTTAGTATATTTATATTTGTTGATTTCATTTTGTAGATTAATGTATTGTTTAATGGAATAATTTATTTACATATAATATACAAAGAGAGAAATGTTTTTAGTTGGCTATTACAAATTTCGCTGAATAATATGTGTGTACCCATAAATTGTCTATACTACCTACTTAACTATATTAATCGTGATTTTTGTTCGCATATTGTGTTGACGTTTTTGATTTACTTTTACTGGTTTATTTACGTTAAAATTGTTAATTGTTCATACAGAAGTTAAATAGCCCACTGACCTATATGAGCATGTTATTGTAATGTAGTATTTAAGATTATCACATAGGTGAGACAAAATGTTTCTTTTGATACAACAATAAAGATCTTTGAACCTAAGAGGTATTTGACTTACTTATTAGCTCAATTCGACGCGTATATTTGTTTTATAACATATTTGCTCGTAAAGTGGCTGTAATTACACCAATTTCAATATCGTAATGTATTTCGTTACGCACTTGTGCGTTATTGTAATGTAAAACGCACGCCGCCACCGACTGCAGAACTCTGTGGTCTCGTTTCTCCTACTTTCACTGAAGAGAGTGAGAGAGAGCCTGGGGAAATTGTAACTAATAATAATAACTTGACAACATTAAAAATGCCAACTGGCAACGTAACAATCACTTTTAAAAATGGTTTAAATTTCTATAACTGCTTTAACAAGTAATTAAAGATTTATTCGTTTAAGAAAGTCAGAGTTTTATTAATTTCCTCGCAAATATATAATTAAACGTCGTATGACATAAAAATTACAGCCTCTGCTTCCTTATAGCAATATCGCCTCGGCTGTAATTTTCAACTTACCGCACTTATATCATAATGTACTATTATGTATTACTACGAATAACTTTTTACACAGTGGTACGATTTTTAAATCGATCCGTGCGAACTATTCGCGAATTCTGTACACGGTTAAAGTTGGTCATGCCATTTTTTGCGAAAAATAACTATGGAGTTAGTGTCTTGTTCATAATTATGAGCGTGCACACCTTTTTGTTATGAGGAGATTCTCTGACGAAATAAAGTTACCGACATATCCCAGCGGGTTAGCAAATTAATGAATAGAGCACATAGTTCAAAGAACAGATGGCCGATGATTAGTATAATTCTCGAATGGAGACCATGCAGGCCGCCTTCAACCGGCCATATTGGAAATCCATGGGGGAGGCCTGTGTCCAGCAGTGGAAGTTCTACGTCTGAGGGATGGATGGATGGATGGATCATGGACCTTTTTGAAAAACAATACCCTGTTTATATACTTGAAGGTGTTTATTTATCTACTGCAAAGGCCTTGATATGCCATAACACAGGTTATTCCTAGTTTGGGTACCAAGGTCATTCTACTTGGAATGTTCAATTTGTCTATATCTCATTGATTGTAATTGAAATATTGATGTTTACAAAGATTAAAGATTTTATGGATCTCCTCATTCCTCAGACTCAGCTATTCTGTATACAATGTTTAATAAATAATCTGCCACAAAATAATCTTCAAATAGGTAGGTACATACGTATCAGTAGAAGGTATTAACCTATTTAATAAAATGCAGCTCCTTTCTTCCCCGACCTAATTTAAATAATTAAACCCCAATGTATAACGCAAACGTGTATAAGTTTATTTTATTGCCTGATGAAGGCTAATTACTTTTCAGTTCCTAATTTCAAAGTTCTCAGAATTGGTCGAATATTAGAACGATCATCTCAAAAACAATGTTTCGAAAATTACACGTCTTAAAGGTTAATTTTACCCTGAATTAGCACTTCAGTTAAATTACACTGTAATTTATCATCATTGTCAATTTGAGGTAAATGTCAAGTAAAGTTCTATGCTAATTTCATCTACGGCATTTGCATTCGCCTTTGTAGTTATAGGTATATGTTGGGTCTATATTAAGATTTGGGGGCTTAAATTTCCAAGTTCAATGTCGAATGAGACAAATCGGAGGCAAAATTTGAGAATTTTTGAGACTAGAAAGAAACAAATGTTAGCTGCGCTTATTAAAGAGGGTACCTACACATAGTCGCGACACTCTTCGGTATTGCGACGGTGAGGAGTATATGGAATGAGGGTAGACAGGGAGATGATTTGTGCGACAGGCTGGAGTGGCAGTCGGTGACAGTGATCAGTTGTGTACGGTGAGTGTAAAACAACTTTGATAAGCCAGTAGTTGGAGCAAGCCTTGTAAGTACTTTGAGTTTTATAATGACTGCAGAGATATTGGAGGTCCGTATTATTGTCCAACGGTGTATCATCTGAGTGTCCTACTAGAATCTGAGTGATGCTGTTGGAGCACTATGCCCATCAGCTAACACCAAGAAAGTTTATTTACTAAAAAAACTTACAATGAAATACAAACAAGGTTCAATAATTTAATTTAGCTTTGTGTGTAAACTGAACGAGTAATTTCAAGGCAAGACATATAGAGTGGTGCAGTGAGCCCCAAACTAAGCACGAGGCTTGTTTCATGGAGCTCGAGTGCGATGTATTAATAAGATTATACCTCTACTATGTACCTAATGTGTTTCAAAGTCGGTAAAAGGAAACTCGAGGGTAACTAATTTCGACTCTTAAGTCTTCTTAAAGTTGAATGAGCGTCCGTGCACGTGTGTGTGTGTGTGTGTGCATAACACTACATTACACGAGATCTCATTACAATCAATGTTTGGGGTGTTACACCTATGTAAGTGTATGAAGGGATATGGGGGTGTATGCGCGAGTGGGGATGACTAAATCCAGGAAACAGACACTAGGATATTTAAGTGCATGTTAAGCTATATAATAGAATACTCTTCTCTCTGTAAATGCTATGAATGAGTTCTTCTGTGCGATTGTAGGATAATTTTAGTTTTTGTACTATAGGTATTTAGGTACTGCAGATATATTTATGTAGGTACTACTTACATATGCATTAATCCTCAAAAATACCTTTACAAATATACTAACTCTTTTCTCTTTTCAAAATGGAGTTAACATAATCCTGCTCAACTCTCGAATGCGCTTAACTTTCTCTAAACGAAATGTTTTTTTCTCAAGTGAAAAGGAGGCTTACCTCGTACTTTACTCAGAACAGGTGAACAGGTTCCGTTTGTAAATCGTAAACAGACTGGAAGAGAGCTCGTTTTGCAAAATATCATAATTTACTGCTACGCCTGGTAAGGACTAAGCTGAACGCAAAATGTTCATAAAATTTCAGGCATTTTAGTCCTGAAAATAATACTCCGGTAAATGATTATGGTCGTCGACAGAGCCAACGTCCTGCTAGATAACCATTTATTAGACCAATATGACGTCGTTCAAGATTTTGTCTGTTTGGGTTCGAGCATATCTAACAATGGCGGGACCGAAGGTGAAATAAGACGACGCATTGGAATGGCAAAAGCGGCGACGACGCGCCTGGACAAAGTTTGGAAGGACCGTAACATACTAAGAAAGACGAAAATGTATATTATTCGTACGCTGGTATTCCCCATTTTTCTCTATGAGGCTGAGTCATGGACCATTAAAGCTGGTGACCGGCGACGCATTGACGCTTTCGAAATGTGGTGCTGGCGGCGCATGCTGCGTATTCCGTGGACGGCTCATAGAACAAACGTCTCAATTCTGAAAGAGCTTAAAGTAACAAAGAGACTCTCAAGCACTTATCTACAAAGAGTGTTGCAATACTTTGGGCACATCGCGCGTAAGTCCTCCGACAACCTGGAGAAGCTGATGGTGACCGGAAAGGTGGAAGGGAAAAGGCCCAGGGGACGTAGCCCAATACGGTGGTCCGACCAAGTGGGCAAAGAACTGGGCATAGCCATATCTGACGCCATACACCAAGCGGAAGACCGTCAGAGATGGAAATACATTTGCCATGAAGTAATAGATAGGCGGGACATCACGACGCTCAGCAGTGAGCAAACGACCTGAGGAGGAGGAAATGATTTGTATCACCTTTAAGGTTTATTACGTGCAACGTTAGCAAATCTTTATAAAACTACCAAAAAATAGTAAGTATCTATTGTGATATTACAGCTGAATACCGTAACTTGATAATTTCACGTAGATTCCTTAACATGACATGTTGCGTCAACTTGAATGACAATACAGAATTTGAATGTATAGTTTATTTGATTTAACAAAGTCATTTATTTATCAAAATGGCATAATAGAATCTAAATAAAAATAGGTAAAAAAACTTTTTAAGTTAAACGGTTTTATGTTAAACATACATGTTTAAGATAAATGTACTAAAAACCAAAAAATAATAAAATAGATACAGTCGTGGGAATTATAAACATATGCATAGACTAGACTAAAATAAAACCGTGGGGCACGTCAATTGTCTACAATCGTTGATTAAAATGTTTGTTTTGTAATGTTACACTATAATTAGGCAGTTGTTCAACCGACAACGATGGACGTGTGATAAGTAGGGCTAGAATGTGGAAACAAGCTAGCAAGCTCGATTATAAGCGAGTTTTAGGGTTTCATAGTGGTGAGCGAGTAGTACTTTTATCATATGTTTTGTCGATTAAAGACAAACTACGAGCAGTGAAACGATTCCTCGCCAGCCAGCAGTGTGAATGTCCAACGATAAACTATTTGAAACATCTCTTTTATTTACATGGAGTGTATAACTATTGGAATTTCCATGAGCAAGAAAATAGTAAGTAATTTCCTCACCGTCTGCGGACCAACTGCCTATTTTAACGACGAATTAAACGAATCTTCTATCGCACATTAAGTCGATAATTTGTAGACAATTGACGTGCCCCACGGTTTTATTTTAGTCTAGTCTATGCATATGTTTATAATTCCCACGACTGTATCTATTTTATTATTTTTTGGTTTTTAGTACATTTATCTTAAACATGTATGTTTAACATAAAACCGTTTAACTTAAAAAGTTTTTTTTACCTATTTTTATTTTTTAGTTTTTAGTTTTTATTCCGCATCCTGTTTAATTCATTTAGTGCTTCATTATTACAAGGTTTCTTGCCCGTTAGTTTATTGCAGTCCAACTCCTCTATACGTAGTCCCTGCAACGACGTATCATTTTTAGCCACCCTAACGCCACACAGTCCTCAACACGATACAAAATCTTGACTTTAGTGGTGGATTCAGGCTGGATTAATCAGATACCTAAATTACAGATTCAATTTCTAAATTTAAATCTTATTATTATACGCCATTTGGTGGCTGCGCCCATCTTAAATATTGAGGTTGTATAGTGCACTGTTTTCTTCTTGTCAAGCCCTTTTATTTGATACCCATATTGGTGGGATTGATAAAAAATTGTTATCAGCCATTTTGTAGCGGCGGCCATCTTAGATTTCAATTATGCATAGTAAATTGTATTCTACTTGTTGAGACCTTTCATTTGATACCCATGTTGATGGGATCGATAAAACCTACGTTATCCGCCATTTTGTAGCGGCCGCCATCTTGGATTTCAATTTTTTATAGTATATTGTATTCTGCTTGTTGAGCCCTTTCATTTGATACCCATATTGATGGGATTAATAAAACATTAATTATCCGCCATTTTGTAGCGGCGGCCATCTTGAATTTATAATGATAATGAATAAACATAATTGTATTGTCACCAAAATCCAAAGTGTATACAAAATTTCAGATTAATCGGTTGACAGGAAGAGGGTGAAATTTGAATTACTAAATTTGACCCAAGAATGAAGAATAAATAAAACAAACGGGGTGAGCTAAATAAAACCGTTTAAAAAAGAAAGTGCGAGTCAGACTCGCGCATTTAGGGTTCTGTACCGTTTTGGAACCCCCTTAGAACCATTCCTGTTGCCGTTATCAATAGCGAGCAAAAAATCTTATAAATCACATTTGTTGTTTTGCGAGTTTTGTTTGTTGTTTCTTAAATATTTTATTCTGTTTATAATATTTGTTGTTATGGCGGCAACAGAAATACATCATCTGAAAATTTCTGCTGTCTAGCTGACACGGTTCATGAGATTCAGCCTGGTGACAGTCAGACAGACAGACAGACAGACAGACGGACAGCGGAGTATTCGTAATAAGGTCTCGTTTTTACCCTTTGGGAACAGAACCCCAAAAAACAGCCACGTACCAGCAAGGGCTGCGTTGGACGTCCTTTGTAGGCAAAGTGGGCAGATAAACTCATCAAGACCACAGGATCGATATTAACCGGTCTAATTGGAGAGGGAGGGGAGGGGAGGCTACAGGGGAGGCCCATGTCCAGTAGTCCATGTGCTATGGCTAGATCGACTAAGTAACTACTCATAATGGCGTATTTAAAAATCTACTTATCTAATCTAAATAATCAATCAAACGTTCTAACACTTAGCTCGTTATTTATTACACGAACTTAAATTGAACATTTAAAAATAAAAGCACCCATTAAACGTGAAAAAATGGTTAAAAATATTCACATTTCACAAGTGTTAGTTAAAAACGCTTGATATAAAAGTTTAATGCTTTCAAATAGCGCTTCTAAAAGCTGTTAACTCATTTTACGTCCACAATTGAAACGCTTACAAATTGCAGAATTATTTTGTGCTGTTCTTTAACAGTGTCAGTAGAATTAAATGGATGGACATAAAAATAATAATAAGTTTTGTTATTTTCTTCGATTGCCTGCTGAATAAGACATGAGTAAACATTTGCCTTTTTTTTTGACAAGGAAACTAAAATAGGAACCATAAAATAACACTATCGACGTGTCAGAGCGTGACAGAGTTATGATGAAGTATATATCTGTCACCTTTGCACACGTCGGTAAACTCTTGTCGTGGTCTTGTATGCTAAGCTAGCATATGGTGTCGTGCTCCTCCGTTACGATAAACGCATCAGTAAAATTCATAGCAAAATTGAGTTGTTACTTGTAGGGAATTGTGGAACTACATGCTTTCTTTCATTATTTTTTCATCAACACAGATTTGAGAACGGTTTCCTTAAATGTGTTGACTAAACCTGATTGATCGAGTGATGATTCACTGCAGATGTGAGATACGGTTACCTAATGTTTCACAGTTATTTTTTTATGGCAAAAGATCACCTTAAAACCAGTGACCTTAAAACCACCTTAAAACATTTGTAAAACATTAATTCCAAAAATTTTACATTTGAAAAGTGTTTTATTTTAGAAACAATTTTTCTTGTATTATTTATTTTAAAAATGTCTTTATTTAACTTGGACAATATCTCGAATGATATTTTGTGTTTTGTGTAAATTTCGTTTCAGATATTTTTCTCTTTATAAATATTTAACATTTAGGTACTAAAATATAATTTTACAAAAAGTATTTCGAAAGTTTAAGTCCGTATTTTACGAAGTGATCTTGTAAATGTTACAGTCAGAGTGATTAGTTCATTATTATTGCTTGGTAAATGTGATAAATTAATCACTTTAACTTCATCAATTCATAATATCCGGACAGGAGTAGTGAAAGTAATAACTTTTCAAAATGACAACTTTCAAGTACATAGCAGAATGTTTTAGTTAGAGTAATATTCATTTAGTTGTTTATTAAAAAAATATATTTGAAAAACAAAAAAACAAAAATTGAACAGTATTTTCCTAAAAAGTATCAAATATTCACTTAGTGCGTATACTCGTACCTTATGAGCGGCAGCATTGCCACTGGAGATGCTCAAGCGTACTCCGACATAACTAATGGGATAATTTTATGGTCCCATACATCATTAACTGTGTAATGTATTACATGGTTGCTTACCATCGGCAGGGCAATCTTTATAGCTTTCCCTTAGAGAATTTTGTTGAGGAAAATTGATCAACTGTAGTGATATTGTTGTTTTTTTTTCGTAAGAAAAGCGTAAAAGTTTTTTTGAAATGTCAGAATTTTTAAATATAAATCTGTAGGAAAATCCGTCAATTATACTTTAAAAGCATCTTGCACGATTTGTTAAGTATAATATTGGGACTGGGAATTTATAATTTATTTTTTCAAGAATACTAGAATGTACGAACAAATTAATACCATAATTAAAAAAAGAACCATGTGTTAAAAAAGTCATATTTAAGCAAACTAGTAATAACTTACGATGTCGAAAAGAAACCTATAGCCTATATAAACAGCTCTTTTTAGGGTTCCGTACCCAAAGGGTAAAAACGGGACCCTATTACTAGACTTAGACTCCGCTGTCCGTCTATCCGTCTGTCTGTCTGTCTCCAGCCAGTCCCCCCCCCAGCCCGTCTCTACTGAAGCCTCCGCCTGCCTCTGCTTCGGGGTCCGCCCGCCGTGAGAAGCCCTCCCTCTAGTCATAAACTCCGTGCTCTATCCGTAACGACTTTAACGTGAAACTCGGTGCTATCATGAGCTTTAAACCTAGGTACCTAGAGTAAGTCCACTGTCCCTATATCTTTTCAGTTTACGTTATAAAAACACACAGTGGTGTGTTTTTATAACCCTCTGTGTGTCCCTCTGTGTGTTTTATATTGATTCTCATGTATTATGTACTCTAATAACTGCATGAAGTGATTGTTTCCTTGATAGCGGCCAGTCTCGGCAGGAGTAAGACAAGCGTAGCGTTTCATTACAATTTAAGCATACATAGGGACAGACAGACAGCGGGAAACGACTTTGTTTTATACTATGTAGTGATATGTATGGAGAAATTGCAACAGTGGGTAGAGTGCGTTGTAGAGGATTACCCGGTCTTGTCGTGTCTTATACACCAAATAAGATTACTATTTGGTGTATAAGACACAATATGCATAATCCTTACTAATATTATAAATACGAAAGTGTATTTGTTGGTTAATGGTTTGTTAGTTTCTTCTTCTTTCAGACAGCAACGGAGCAAGGATTGACCTGAATTTTTGCATGGGCATACTTTGAAAGACAAAAAGTGATATGGGATACTTTTTATCCCGAAAAATAAATGGTTTCTATGGCATAGCACAAAAACTAAATATCACGCAGGCAAAACCACGGGCATAAACTAGTTAGAAATAAATGTGTGGCCATGTCATTTCGCAACTTTTGGTAAATGAACTTGTTGTTTTTTTATTCGTCAGCAGTTCTCGTTTAGCCACTAACACAGCTACGTTTACTTAGATCACCAAACAAGTACCTGAAACTCACTGAAAACACGATATTATATAAACAATAATATATCCTATGGCTAAGATCAATACTGTACTTTACCAGCCTTTTTAATAGTACTGCAAAACGTAGGCCTGCCCATGTAGGGTGATTGGGCCACATCCACCACGCTGAACCAGTGCGGGTTGGTCGATTCACATATGCCATCGCATTTCTTCTACGCACGAATGCAGGTGCCTCACGATGTTTTCCTTCACCGAAAGCTAGTGGTGTGAAATTCCGTACATAAATTCCAAAGAACTTATTGGTACGAGACCGGGATTTGAAACCACGACCTCATGATTGTAAGGCGGATTTCACTAATTCTAGATCACCACGGCTTTATAATTAAACAATAATTGGCTCATAAAAAGATATTATTAAAATCAATACATTTTTTTTCGATCTTGTTCTAATACGGCTGTAACGAAAATGTAAATAAAACTGCCCAGCCCATTTCATTTAGAATCTCCCCTAAAAATCTAATAAAACATCCAAATTACAAGATAAAAGGAAATTCCAAGAGATGGAAGAGTCTCCATAGAGGAGGCTTACGGAAGGGATCTGTGAATTAAAAAAGGTTGTATCACAAATTAGGGGTCGACAAGGAATTTGCTGGAAAAAATGCTCCGCTTCTATCCTTTTAGGATGCGTATTCACTGCAGATACGCGAAGTAGCTAGGCGACATGCTATGAAGAAATTAATCTTCTGGTGAACAATAATCGGCCAAGTGCGAGTCGGACTCGCGCACGGAGGGTTCCGTACTGTATGGGAGCCCCCTTAAATATATAAATAAAAATAAAAATAAAAAAGCCTTTAATTTCTCATCTCATCATTAAATACATTGGTTTGTCATTATTGATGTCATTGTTAGAATAATATGTACAGTAAATGTTAAAAAATAGTCATCATTTAAAGTTTAAATTAGATAGGTACATTGCAGAATCGAATTTCATTGTCATTAATTATAATATTTAATTTAAAACAGTCATTAATAATATGTCGTTTAAAACAGTCATTAGTAAAATATTTACTTACATTCTCTATTACAATACAGTAAAATTGTAAAGTTGTCTCCCTTAAATTTATACTTTATTATAATTATTTATTATTGGAGTGAATATACAACTAAATATTCTGTGAAAATTTGAAGCATTTACCTGTAACGATTATTGATATCGAGCGAAAAACGACTTAAAAATTCAGGTTGGTTGTATGGGAGCTTTAACTATTAATTTTATTCTGTTTTTAGTATTTGTTGTTATAGCGGCAACAGAAATACATCATCCGTGAAGCTCATCAGCTTTCTAACTATAACGGTTTATGAGATACAGCCTGATGACAGACAGACGGACAGCGGAGTCTTAGTAATAGTCCCGTTTTTACCCTTTGGGTGCAGAACCCTAAAAAAAAAGAGTAGCCATATTTACAACAAAATGTGGTGTCATCATTTATTCTCAAATGGAAACCGCGTGTCGCCAAATTATTGAAGACCGAGGATCGCTCTGTATTTAATCCGCTTACAATTAATCTTTAATCTTTCTTAATCTTATTCGTTTATAAAATAAACCTGTATTCAACGGGGAAGGCCTTTGACTGAAATTATCATGATGGTCTTATAATTCAGTGAGTAAGGGCAGGGCAAGTAAATATACTGAAAGATTGCCTACTTACTCGATGGCCCATACCTATCAGGTTTTATAACACCAATGTAAAATGCAACATGTACGGAGTAAAAATATCGTATAAAATATTCCTCATCTCTCCATGCCGCACAACTTGCATTTCTGACTGAAATGATTTAAGGCTGATTGTCTTGGTCAGCGCGCGAAATTCATTTTTAGGGTTCCGTACCCAAAGGGAAAAACGGGACCCTATTACTAAGACTTCGATGTCCGTCTGTCCGTCTGTCTGTCTGTATGTCTGTCACCGGGCTGTATCTCATGAACCATGATAGCTAGGCAGCTGAAATTTTCACAGATGATGTATTTCTGTTGCCGCTATAACAACAAATACTAAATAAAAAATAAAATAAATATTTAAGGGGAGCTTCCATACAACAAACCTGAATTTTTAGACGTTTTTTGCTCTATATTAATAATGGTAACATGTAGATGCTTGAAATTTTCACAGAATATTTAGTTTTATATTCACTTCAATAATAAATAATAAAACTGAAATAAAGAAAAATATTTAAGGGGGGCTCCCATACAGTACGGAACCCTCCGTGTGCGAGTCCGACTCGTACTTGGCCGATTATTTTTACCATTTACAGATAAACTACTCATTTTAAGTTTACGAAAATTCATTAAGCGGCCATGCGTAGGTAGTTATTACGCGCTATTTACACCTAAAAACCAAATTAGAGGTCAGTGTATGCTGCATCAACTGATTTTCACCTTAGTTTTTAGTTGATGCACTTTTGGACAAAACTGACCACTATTTTAGTTTAAAATATAACAATCACTACCTTTTCATAGCGAGTTTTGACTGACGGACCGGAGTAAGTAGGTACCCAATTCGACGCGTATATTTTCTTTTATGTATAACCACGCATAACTTTTTTCATAGTTGTCCAATTTCAAAAAATATTTTTATTGGAAAGAATATACTTTGAAATTGTTCTCATTTAAATTTTATTAAATTCGGCTGAGCCATTTTTGATAAATCAACAATAATGTGAAAAACGCTATATCGATCCGTGCGAAATATTCGCGAATTCTGTACACGGGTGGAGTCGGTCATGCTATTTTTTTGCTAAAAATAATTATGTAAACTTATCTGTTAATGGCAAAAACCCCAAAAAATAAAATTTTGCGCGCTTATCTAGTGAATCATTTGACGTTTCTGGTGCGGTCCGACTTCTTCGGCACAAACAGAGGTGCTTTCACCATTAAATAATTATCTTATATTGTGGCAATGCTATTGGTGTACTTTCCCTCACGTTCTGCCCTGCAATCTCGAACAGCTCCAGTGGATACATAGCTTAAAGTAAACCGGAAGTGCCGCCATTTGCACAAATTCTTCAAGGGGTAAACTGCACTTTGGCACTCACTTCCAATTATTTCTGAGCTCTCGGTTTAGGTGTTGTGAGAAAGTTTCTGGGGTGGTCACGTTTCTTGAATGTTTTATTTTTACCTACTTCCAAAAAGGAGGAGGTACTATGTTCGTCTGTATTTTTTTGTGTGTGTTCATCGATATTTTCGCCAATTGTGAACCGTTTTTTCCGAACCGAAAAAATCTTTTTAAATTCGAAAGAGTATACTCCCGAGGTGGACCTATTTAAATTTTATAAAAATCGGCTTAGCCGTTTTTGATAAATCAACAATAATGTACATGGATGTCACATCGATTCGTGCAATCTATTCGAATTCTGTACACGGTGGAAGTTGGTGTTGCGATTCTTTGCGAAAAATATTTACGAGTACATTATATCACAGCTGGAAATATGTCTTTCTTATTTTGCTTACAGTTACCTATGCTGTAGGAAGCGTTGAAAGTTTGGGCCCTATACTTGAACCGATCGGCCTCGTGAGCATTTATGCATACTCGTATGTCCTACGAGTATTCCTAGCTTAGTCCTAACGATTCGCGATAGTCCGCTAGGATGTACCTACCTAATATGCATCAGTTAGTCACGAGACATTGAAAGTCTATGTTAGTGCAAATGGGATAGCATATACCATGCGATGCATTTTCTAACGATTCAAAAATATTATCATCTCTACGTTTACCTTTTTAGTCACCTAATGGTTTCTGCCTTCAAATATAAAATTCGTTCAGCACCTTTTCCAGTCTAAGTTGGAGCTGCTCAAATACAGTAAAAGAGTACAAACGGAATAGCTACAACAGATACGTGCCAGAACCAATTTATTGTTTCATTTTAAAAGGAAATTACCGATCCTTTCACGATGATAACAAATGGATAAAAATAAAAGCTTGTGCTTAGGATCAAATAATGCTGAGTTATATTTTAATGGGCACATTGAAACGATCCGCAGTAAAATCACTGTTTGCTTGCTATATAGCAGGTGAACAGTTTTAATATTACCTTTACTCTTAACTTACACTGCTGATTTTTATTCGATACATCCATAAAATATAATAATCAGCCGACATTTTGACGATACTGAGATGAGTGTTTGAAACCGGCAGCTGCTTTTTAGGGTTCCGTATCTAAAGGGAAAAACGGGACCCTATTACTAAGACTTCGATGTCCGTCTGTCTGTCTGTCTTTCACCGGGCTGTATCTCATGAACCATGATAGCTACGCAGCTGAAATTTTCACAGATGATGTATTTCTGTTGCCGCCGCTATAACAACCAATACTAAAAACAAAATAAAATATATTTTTAAGGGGGGCTCCCATACAACAAACCTGATTTTTTTACACGTTTTTCGCTCTATATTAATAATGGTAACAGGTAGATGCTTGAAATTTTCACAGAATATTTAATTTAAATTCACTTCAATAATAAATAATACAATTAAAATAAAATAAATATTTAAGGGGGGCTCCCATACAGTACGGAATCCTCCGTGCGCAAGTCCGACTCGTACTTGGCCCAATATTTTAATTCATTGTCAAAGCAGTTCTTAAGGCTGATTGCCTCGATCAGCGCGCGAATTTCTTTTCTTATGTTTTTGTTTTGCCTTTTACAGATAAACTATACATTTTTTGTTTACAATAACTCATTTGGCGGCCATGGATAGGTAGCATATATCAGCTACATACCCCTAAAAACCAAATTAGTGGTCAGTTTATGCACAAGAGTCCACCAAAAACCTAAAAAAATCTAAATATTTCTTTATATACTGTACTGTACCAGCCTTTTTAATAGTCCACTGCAGGACGTCATTAAGCCTACACGATATGGATATGGCCCAATCACGAAGAGTTATTGGGCCATATCCATATTATGCTGGCCCAGTGTGGGTTAATGGATTCACACACGCCATGGAATTTCTTCCTTCGACATATGCAGGTTGCCTCACGATATTTTCCTTCACCGAAAAGCCAGTGGTATGTAATTCCGTACATAAATTCCAAGGAATTCATTGGTACGGGACCGGGGTTGCACCCACGACCTCACGATTGCAAGGCGGTAGTTATTACCACTAGACCACCACGGCTGTATTTCTAGGTGTACCTATATCAATTAGATGTCACAATTTGCTGATCAAATTAGATTTAGATTTATAGCTAACCATTTAACTTGATTTCCATTGTAATTATACCGTCCTGAAAAAGTGAACGGAAATGATATTAACACCGCAGTTGCTGGAGTACTTTTTGTTTAATAGTGTTTTTCTTCAAATTGTGAGTAGATCTAATGCTTTTCAGTTATGAAATGAATTTTGAGGCAGAAGTTTTTAAGGAAAATTACCGCGTTGGTCCTGCTATTGGTGTTTGAACTAAAAGCATAGGTACTCGTCATTGCTCGTGTATGTCTCGAGATTTTTTTAAAGATATACCTGCCTAGTTGTTGCAAACCAAGAGCTTACCGCGATTTACGTGTAGTATTGGTGTATATGCAGAGTGCGTTAGTGTGTGTGCCTGGCAAAGCAATCACCCAGGTATATGCCGAATCACTAGGACCTTCTAGGAGGACTGTGTTACTAACTAGAAGCTGCGCAAAACCTAATCATGACTGAAAGTCACTTAAGGCCCTTCGCACACGTAGGCGTAGCGTAGTTGTATCGTAATACGCGCCTACATGTGCGAAGGGGGTAAATGCCTCCTATGATACGCTGCAGCACCGCTCCGTGTGTGGACTTGTTTAAACATGTACGCGCTCGTATTGCTCTCGTCCTGCGAGCGTATTACGATACGCTTACGATACGACTACGCTACGCCTACGACTACGTGTGCGAAGGGAGTAACAGCTGCGGGAGGACTGGGTGGAAGCAACCGCCAATAGGTTTGATTTGGCTTATAGCGAGCTACAGCCTATAGGCAAACCATTTAACTCGCGGAACGCCCGCGGGGTAAGAAGGGAGCGGGGGGAGATGTTACCGGGTGGGTGACAGGCGTACGCGGAGCAGAGAGCGCACGTCTCACCCCTCTTATCCTTGGTGACTAACTGGGAACAAGTTCTTTTATGAACCTTTTACATGGCTTTAACGCAAGTAAAATGTTC
This sequence comes from Hypomecis atomaria, assembly GCA_964007245.1. NCBI lineage: Eukaryota > Metazoa > Arthropoda > Insecta > Lepidoptera > Geometridae > Hypomecis > Hypomecis atomaria. The sequence goes on from OZ023291.1 coordinate 17,651,994, forward strand.
GTGCTCTCGCGATTTGTAACGAGAATGTACCTAGTGCTTCAAGAAAGAGGTCAATCGCCGAATCAACTCCACTGGGAGTGTTCGGAAAAGGTGTCTCAGTGTCTCAAGTCGAGAGTTTTCGGTAGCTGTATGTTACCAGTGATGAGATGCGGAACTGAAACGTTGTTAAAACTTTTACTATGGGCCTTACGAATAAACTCAAGGTAGCCCATCGCGCTATGGAGAGGGCTATGCTCGGAATATCGCTACGAGATCGAATCAGGAATGAGGAGATTCGCAGACGAATCAAAGTTACACAGCCCAGCGGATTAATAAGTTCAAGTGGCAGTGGGCAGGGCACATTATTCGGAGAACTGATGGCCGATGGGGCAGTAAAATTCTCGAATGGATACCACGCACCGGCAAGCGCAGCGTAGGACGTCCACCGACTAGGTGGATCGACGATATAATTAAGACCGGATGAACGAGCTGAATGCAAGCCGCTTCCAACCGGGGCTTTTTGGAAACCCATAGGGGAGGAGTCCTAAGTCCAGCAGTAGACGTCCTACGGCTGATATAAATAATGATGGTACATGTCGTCATCAACGTTTTTTTAAATATAAAATTCGTTATTCTTTAGCTAACATATCGGTGCTAATTTTCTTTGTAGTTACATGCATTTAAATACCCCTAGTAGTACTAAACACGAGTCACATTGTGACACCCCGAGCGCACTTCCCGTCGTCTTTACTGGCGGTAAATGAACCCCGTCTAATTTGTAATTACGCTGTTATAACCCATCCTAAGTTGGAAGGTCGCGTTATAATGATGCCTTTACTGGAGCAGTGACTGGTCTTTGGTTAAACACCAAAGGCTAGGCGTTGAATTACTGGTCTTAGTACCGGGGATAGCCCCGGTAAACGTACAATACAATACAATTTAACTTTATTGTACACCAAAAAAACAGCTTAAATAACAAAGTACATAATATTCTTAAAATTAGGTGGTACAAGAGCGGCCTTATCGCCTTGAGCGATTTCTTCCAGGCTACCTTTGGATGGACAGAAATTAAAGTACAAAAATGTGGTTGGTGGTGTATAATAAACAAATGTGGAAAAATAATAATTATTATTATCACAAACTAAATACAATAATTACACATTATAATAATATACTACATCTTCAATAATATAAATATACATACATAAACAATTACATAAATATATAATAAGTATAATAATATTTACATACAATAAGTTTAATATCACGTTTAGTTGTTATTTAACATAGTGAAAGAAAGTGTTTGAAAAGTAGGTTATTGAAAATATGGAGAGACTTAGCCTGCCTGATAGCTACAGGCAGCTCATTCCAAAACGTAGACCAGTAATTCAACGCCTATTCCATAGGGAATACGGCATACGTAGGTATCCCCCACATGTTATGTAGTAAGCATTATTTGATCCTAAGCACAAAAAGGGGCTTTTAAAAACTTAAAAACAGTGTGACCAGAATCAGTATTTTAATACTTTTTCGGTGTGTTTCATTGACTTTTTCGAATAGCAGTATTTTTGTTTTTTGTAGGTGTATTTGCGGAGGTTTTTTGTAGTATATTTTGGATTAACATTTTCTAAACAGGTATTATTGAGTTTATTGGAATAAAATTGGTGTGAAAACATTTTAGGTAATTAAGAGTAGGTACCTACTTCTGGTGAAACCTGTTGCCGCACTGAGAAGAGGATTTGCGATTTTGACGAGGAATTTTCTGTGGAAAATAGCGAAAAATACCGAGTCAGTATTTTTCAAAATCAAATCATTTCTTGAAACATACGAAATTTACATGCGGTTCTTAATTAACATGTTTTGTATAGTTATACATATGACCCTGATACGGGTTAAAAAATTCGTCTATTGTCTAATAGAATTGTAAAATAGAATATTTTTTACTTGTTTTATAAAACAGTTTTCCTCTTCGATATCTTTTAGATTATTTGGCAGTATATTAAATACTTTTATAGCCATAGAATGCGGGCTGGAACTATGCATTGCTAAGTTGGACTTTGATCCCACGAGTTTGTCTGTATTGTGATCTAATTTTGAGCAATTTATCAGACGCTTTAACGGTACTTCGGTATTTTTGTGATATTTAATCTGGTCATACTTCTCGCAGGTCGTTGGAGATGAAGATCTAGCTATCCACTAGAACGGGCCCGGGAAAGACGACATCGCTGAGTTGCCACGTCGTAGTAAGCTATGTCGGTATGTCGTAAGCTGACTAAAAAGGCTGATTAAAGTATGGCGTTGAATTACAACTTGTCTAAAGAGTACGAGGTTCTAATAAGATATTTTTAGTTACAAATCCCCTAATACAGCCTTAGGAACAATAAACATTCGAATTGGTACTGGAATCCGGAGCAACATTAAACTACCAAACTGCCGGATCAAAGAAAATTTTACCAACCCGAAAGAGAAACCCTTAGCTCGCTCGATCAATGAAAATGTTTTAGACTATAGAGACTATTCAGTCAACATCTAAGTACAATCATCTAAGTAAGTACAAGTACATCTACAGATTGCGAAAAATATAAACGTTCTAGCAATTGTTCAACTTATATGCACATAAAAAGTAGCCGTTACCACCTTCTGGAATTCGGTTAAAAATACAGTAATGTAAATACACCATAAATACCACAATAATGTTATTTAATAAAAATTCATCGTAGCAACCGTAATAATAGGACAAGAAATTCACATTTTGCCTCCCATTTATATTAAATTCGTAGGATGTAGGTAATATTAATATTTAGGATAGTAAACACATAATATCTCACATTCTATTCAATCCACAGATGTAATAAGATGGATGTTCGTGTGTGATCTCGATTTAGAGGGGGAACAAATTTCACACGACACTTGTCACTATAATTATTATTCGCGAAAAATGGCAAAACCGCCTTCCATCGTGTACAAAATTCGAATATTTCACTCGAATTGTTTACATTATTGTTGATTTACCAAAAACGGCTCAGCCGGTTTCTGTGAAATTTAAATGGGACTACCTCAAGAGTATACCCTTTCGAATTAATAAAGAACATTTCGATTCGGTTCACAATTGGCAAAATTATCGATGAACATACACAAAAAAAAGACGTGTGGCACTCGGGGACTGCCGCGGCAGAGCTATTGCATAATTTTACAATACGTCTAATCGCACACAACGCCGTGTCGAAGACTGCCAAACTGAAACGACGTTAGACGATGCACGGCCTTCAAGCCACACCTCCTTGCCCGTCGGAGTGGGGAGCGTGAGGTTTTTTCGTTACGGAATTTCTCGATTCGGCCCCCGCGCTCAAGGCCCGCGATATAAGCTTTGCAATAGCTTAAAAATACATACACATGATCATAGAACCTCCTTCTTTTTGGAAGTCGGTTAAAAATTCATAACTATAGTCACCGCGTTACCAACTGAGTCGTGGGCCTTACTCGTACCTTTTAGGGCCACAATACAACCTACTATGTTTCTATCTGATTTTATTGTTGACCATATGCGCCTAGATTCATCTTACGCACATCACTATGAGGCTCCATAAGACCTGCAAGTGTGAGCGAGATAGACATAGAGAAATGATTTATGGGCGCACGACTCAGTGACGCGGTGACTATAATTGTAGGCGTAAAATTTACCAATAATTGCACATGTAGGTATTACTCGCAAAGCACAATAATCAACTATATGCATTCACATGACAGAGAAGTCTGCAATGCAGGTATGTATCGCGAATATGCATTATTATATTGAGTTACTTAGTATACTTCGACTTTTCAACTGCCTCGGTGTCTCGGTGGTTAGTGATCCTGACTACTGGGTCAAAGAGGCGTGGGTTCGATTCCCACACAGGGCAAATATTTATGTGATGAACATAGATGTTTGCTCTGTGTCTTGGTGTTATTTAGGCATTATCTATATGTATTTAAAAATATGTATATGTAGCATATCAGTCTCTGACAGCCATATCACAAGCTTTGCTTAGCTTAGGGTCAGAGATCGTGTGTAAGATGTCCCCAATAACTAAATAACTAACACCCGTTCTGAATAGCTCTGTGTGCATAAGTGTTTCGTACGCCGGGTACAGAGGCTTCTCTATAGATCTCTTTGATTCAACCCTTCCAATTGTTTTGAAACTATGATAATTTGGCCCTAGTTTTCAAGACAAAGCACTATTCAGAGCTTTTGATATTCCTACTCGAATACAAAATTCATTCACTGAAGTAAGCTTGTACCTAAGTTCCTATAGGCCGTGTAATTATATACCTACTAGCTAAATAGCCACGGAAGCCATGGTAGTCTAGTGGTAGTGACACCCGCCTTATAATCGTGAGGTCGTGGTTTAAAATCATGGCCCCGTGTTGACCAAATAGTTCTTTGGAATGATTGTACAGATTTTACACCACTACGTATCAGGCTTTATTTGCGTCATCATTGGCGGTGAAGGAAAACATCGTGAAAAACCTGATGTGTCCATTCGAATCTAGATAGACTAGATTAGAAGAAATTCGATGGTGTATGTGAATCCACTAACCCGCACTGGGTCAACGTGGTGGATATGGTCCAGTCTAGTCACTCTTCGTGGGTAGGCATTTGTCCTCCAGTGGACTATTAAAATAATATTAGTTTTAGTTTTGTCAGTAATGAAGCCGTTCGAAGGGTTTTGACATGGCTAAACGGTTAAACAACCATTTTTCCATCCATCAGCCGTAGGACGTCCGTTTTAGGACGTGGGGAGGCTTATGTTCAGCAGTGGACGTCCCATAGATTTTCAATAAGCCTGGAAGCGCTTTGTATCTAGCGCGTTCTTCGGATCTCCGAAACCGGATGTTCGGCCCACGTAGTCGGTGGACGTCCTACGCTGCAATTGCCGGTACGTAATCTCCATTCGAGAACTTTACGGTCCCGTCAGCCATCCGGTTAAACAACCTGCTAAAGCCAAAGCTCAGTTGTAAATGCATGGTCACCCATCCGAAAACTGACAGTACTAAACGTTCCTTAACTTCGTTGATCGCTAAAAAAGATGTACTCCAACTACGCTATGAGCGTTAAGACAACATTTATTAACTAAAATAAACAAAGGACCTCGGCTACTGTTACACCGACGTCTCGACCACATTATTAACGCCAGCACTTCTAAAGCAAGTTCCTGGCAGATACAAAGTAGTTTCAAGTAAATTTGGTGTAAAAGGTGCCTAGGATGGCAATTAAGGTGACACCGCAGTTAAGATGAACGTCGAAGTGAGAGCTGCACTTTATGGCAGCATTTAACTTTGACATGGGCTCATCCCCGACACTAAAGTGAAACAGCGAAACTGCGTGTAGTGTCTATTTTGTTCGAATATGGGCCTTGTATTGTAAGACGCATTACCTAATTTAAAAAATCTGCCAAGTACGAGTTGGACTCGCGCATGAAGGATTCCGTACCGTATGGGAGCCCCACGGCAAAAAAATCACGTTTTTGTTGAATGGGAGCCCTCCTTTAATATTTATAGTATTATTAAATATATCTTTATTGTACACCAAAAATTACAGTAATATACAATAGAAATTACACAATAAAAAATGTTGTACAAGGGCGGCCTTATCGCCTTTGGCGATTTCTACCAGGCAACCTTTGGATGGACTGGATACGAAAAATAGAAATACGGTGGTGTATAAATATAGGGAAATTAATAATGAGAGAAATAAAATACTTAGATACAACAATAAAATTAAACAGATAAAGGTATATTTTATAAACATACATAATATACATATCTTATAACCTACATATATACAAATACATATAAACCAATTTAAGCTAACATATGGAAAGATAATGCTGATAAACGAGATTTTTAAATATGGGGAGGGATTTAGCCTGTCTAATAACAACAGGCAGTTCATTCCACAGCTAGTATTCTGTTTTTAGTCAATGTAAATAAGGAGTACTTAACCTAAGCTACGTTTATTTTAAAAAACTTTTTATCTCGGGCTAACGCGGGTAACACCGCGGGGCGCAGCTAGTATTAAAGTAAAATTAAAACGTTCTATTCACCGCAAGAGAAAATTTACATGTCTTTCCAAAACCAAAAGAAGGTCGCATTCCAAATTTTAAAGCGCGCGCGGTTACAGAGGTAGGACACGTCGCGCAGAGGTCTAGCGCAATATTCCGTTTTTCCTGGGTTAAGTTAGTACTTTCACTCTGCCCCACCAAAGCGCCCCACTGGTGGGGCAGATTCCACTCTTTCATTTTTTGGAGTGGAATCTGCCTCACTCGACTCATCTTAGTGAGATTCATCAGATTCCACTGGTCTAAAAAGTGTGTGGAATCTGCCCCACCAGGGGTTATCGGTAGATTCAGAATACCTAAGTATAAATGGGACCCTTTAAGGGGTCCTTTTAAGACACGACTGTTGTCGATATAGTAACACATACTCGTACCTAGTAGCTACTAGATGTTCTCACAATGTGTGCATTGTTATAGGCGTTGTTACTAAAAAGAACTAGATTACAAACTGTTGGATTAATATATTATAATCAAGAACTTTTCAAGTTCAGAGAAAACCGATAAGTGTCTTCCTAAGTCTGCGTATTCCGTATATTACCGCTTGCCATCAGGCAAAATGGGGGTCAAATACTGACCTATATCAAATAGCTCAAAACCTCATTGAAAATTATACAGAACCAATATACTGCTCACTCACTCCTGGCACATTTTATATCTTACTCTTTTTGGTAGGTATTGTTACATTTTTCATTATTATTTTACCTATAATTTAATGATCATGATTTACGTTCATAGGATTCACTTCAGAACCAATTTTAGTTCCTACGACCACTTTCCTAACTAAATGGGTGTTATAACTCCGATATTTTCCAAATAAATCTTTTTAGTAATTTTTCCCACTGTGGAAACGTGATGAAAAACAGCGGGCGGTGCTTTATGACGACATTACTTACTCGGAAATCTAGATTAGTCGCTGTCTTCACCAGTAAACTCTTGGGCACCATTCAGGAGAAAAGAGTATGAGAAAATAAATTATTTTAAATTGATGACATACTTGTAACTTGTAAGAATACTTACAAACGGTAAAAAGGTTTGACTTTAGTAATGAAAAATTATGGATAGACACAATTTGATACTTAAATTGCCACACATACTTAAATAGATATTATTTATAGCAAAAAATATATCGCTGCCCTAATGCTTGCAATTTAAAATTCTTTCTTACATATTTACGTGTGGTATTTTTATAGGACGGAAATACACATATTTGTATTCTGAATTAAAATAAAATTTTCTATTTTTACGTGAATACGTCTTTAAAATTGCTCTAAGGGAGGCATGTCAAAAAAACGAATGATAACAAAATCGAGGGATACAGTTTAGTGTTGCAGTTTCAGATTTATCATCTCCATGCTAAATTCCATTGGATAGCTAAATAATCAAAGAATGTATTACGCTGTGTAAAAATTGTCATACATCCGGGGTGCATGGGGTGGAGGGGGAAGTGCCGCCATTTTTAGGTAATTTTGATGAGTTTCGAGATTTCAATTTTGTCATAGAGGAATATTATATACTAGGTATTAATTTAGTATAACTTTTGATTTGGAGAAGTTACGACGTTCGTTAGTTTTGTCGACAATAGTTAGTTTTAATTAAGTAAAACACAGGTGTTACTCACGTTTGATTTTTAGTAGGATACTACTATAGTTTCGATCGCATTTGGCGATCTTTCTCAAGGTCGGAGTACTAGCTCGCCGCATACACCTGTGTTTTACTTAATTAAAATGTACGAAAACCACGTTAGTTTCCATAGTGAAATTCAATAGTTAGCTTTTAACAAATTCTATCAATTATGGATTAAATATTAGTGTATTATTATGACTGTGACTATAATTAGGTGTTAAAATATTTAAAAAAAAACTATGACAAAAATTATAATGTTTGCCTAAAGACGTCAAAAAGCCAGATATAAATACAAAGATTGCGGTTAGAAAGAGCCTTTCCAAAGCAATAGAACGGTACCAATAAAAAAAACATCATATACCCGTGGAGTGGCGTGTAAATAGCCAACTCCTGGGTGTGATTGCTCACGAAAGGTTTTGTAGAAAAATTAAATTATGAAAGGGGGGAAGATCATATAATTATGAAATAATTTGGTGTCGACGCAAATACAGGCACTAAGCTAAGACTAACCTGCAAATGACCGCCTTCATCCCCTCGTAATCGAGACCGGCTGGAGAAGAGTCGTCTGCCACTGATGCACGGCGCCTGCTGGTATCGTCCACTAAAGTCCTGTGTTTTGTCGAGGCGAAATACGATTGTCCAACACTGTACTACACACAATAAAAAGTTCTCGAACTGAACTTCAATGATATAAGTTTTTCGTTTGGCGGATGAAAGTAAAACTTGCGGCGGATTGTAGTACACTGACTCAAATTATTTTCGGTTATTCCAAAAATCACGAATCATGGCGGTGATGCGTCACGCGATAAATATCACGTCATTTTTGACCAATTGCAAAGGTCGACCATTGCAATTCAGGCATCGCGGTTCGAGACGACTAGCGCCATCTCTCGGAATACTCCGGGACGTCAACAGAACATCGACAGATTGTCCCAGCGTTGCACCTGTTTTACCGACGATACCAGAAAGCGGGTAAATTTAAATTGTAAAAAAGGAAAGATTACAGAAATGGGGGATTATTAAATAAAAGATGTTAAGGCGCTCCACCACGCACCCCGCCTTGGAAGATCTAGAGATCTTTCAAAACGTCCTGACTGGTCAGAAAACATAGCGAATTAAAGAAAAGACAAATTAAATGAGGCACGTAGCCACAAATTACTAATACATATAAAATAGTAAACTTGTATTCAAGTTAAATTGTTATTGCGTTGGAATGGGATATAATTTTGAAACAGCGCGTTTATAAATACCGGATGTGGTTTTGACCATTGCCACACGGACAGTGTTATTTGCGCCTTTGAAGGCTTCGGTTATTACTCCTAACGGCCAGCTCAATGGAGCAGTGTTCTCGTTTTCTACCAGCACTACAGTTCCCACTTCTACCGATTTGTCTGGCGTAGCCCACCGTTGTCTAATTTGCAACGTGTGCAAAAATTCCAAACGCCACTTTTTCCAAAATGATTGGACCATGCTATCTAGCAACCTCTTTCGCTCTAACAAATTCACGCGTTGATTTGACATGTCGGAAGCTGGTAAATATTGCAGTGGAGTAGACATTAAGAAGTGAGCTGGAGTTAAAACCTCTGGATGGGGATCAGAAGACAGCACGCAGAGTGGGCGAGAGTTCAAAATGCACTCTATTTGGGTCAAAACGGTTTGGAGTTCTTCATATGTGAGAAGTTGACTTCCAATCACTCTATATAAATGCGTCTTCATACTCTTGATATTCCCTTCCCATAGTCCTCCAAAGTTTGGGGCTCGTGGTGGTATCATTTTCCACTCAATGCGTCGCGATAATAATTCATTTGCGAGTGAGGATTTGAAATCAGAGCTTCCTAAAAATGTGTAAAGCTCATCAAGTTCAGCCTTTGCTCCTACAAATGTGGTTGCGTTGTCTGAATAAAGACATGATACTGGACCACGACGAGAAATAAAGCGTTTGAACGCCGCCAAAAATGTTTGAGAAGTCAGATCAGATACGAGTTCTATATGAAGAGCTCGGGTTTGCATACAGACAAATAATGCAACCCATGCCTTCTGTGAATGCTGACCTCTGCGGCGTGACAGCGTGACCCGGATCGGTCCTGCATAATCCAGTCCCGTGTGTGCAAAGACTCTTGATTCCGAGACTCTACACGCAGGGAGATCCGCCATTAATGGCATAGGATGAGTAGGATTTGCTTTGAAGCAAGTGTTGCACTTCCTCAATTTTGATCTTATGACAGTTCTGGCATCCAATATCCAGTAGCGTTGTCTTATTATGGACATTAAGAGTCCAGGTCCGGTATGACAATTCTTAACATGCTGATGCTGTATTATTAAATCGACAATATGGTCGCGTTTTGGAAGCAGGACCGGATGTTTAACTTCAAAAGGAAGGTCTGACTCTGAGAGCCTTCCTCCAATTCTCAGAATGCCATCCTTATCCATGAATACTGCCAAACTTTGCAGTTTCTTTGGAAGCAATTTTCCAGCCTTTATTAGTTTTATATCTTCTGCAAAGTGAACAGATTGAACAGCAAGCAGCAAAGCTTTCTCCGCTACTGCCAGTCCTGTTACAGAGAGAGGCTCAATCTTTGATTTGGGCCTTGCGAATTTCAACACATATGCAATGATGCGGAGCAATTTTTCCCAAGAAGAGATACGTTGAGCTAGCTCACACAATAGCGGTGGATCTACATTGGTGGTGGTGGCCATTATTATAGCCTTATGTTCCGGCAATTCGTTACAGTCTGCAGGAGAGAAAGGTTTGATTGGCCATTCCTCAGGAGCACACCGAATCCATGCGGGACCATTCCACCATAGATCATGCGATAAAAGTTGTGATGGGAGCATACCCCGTGAGAGACAATCGCTAGGATTTATGGCACCAGCCACGTGATAGAAATGTTTGGCGGCTAAATTTTCCTGGCATTGTGCAACACGATTACTCACAAAAATCGACCAACGATGAGGCGAGGAATGTATCCACGATAATGCGATCGTGGAATCAGAAAATGCATATATTCCAGTAATAGGAATTCGTAGTGAATACGTATCTTTCACAATTTTTACCAGCTTTGCCATGAGCAAAGCAGCGCATAATTCAAGGCGGGCCAAAGTGGTAACCTTCGTCGGTGATACCTTGGACTTGGCACAAAGAAGGCGAGTTTGAATACCAGATGGGTAAGTGCAATGAGCATATATAACACAGCCTAAACCATTCATGCTGGCATCACAAAAGGCGACAAGGCGTAGCTCACAGTCTGTTTCAACTCCAATATGACGTGGAATTTTTAAAGCGTTAAGCAAATGAAACTCCTGCGTTAGGGCGGCAAATCGGAGACGGATATTTTCCGGAGCTAGAGTATCCCAATCATAGTTTCCAAGCCATAAATCCTTGATTATCAGTTTTGCATACAACACTACCGGTGCCACTACACCGATAATGTCAAAGAGGCGTGCAACCACAGAGAGTATATTTCGTTTTGTACATTTTTCAGTAATTACAGCGGAAGTGAAGAAAAAATGATCATCACTTGGTTCCCACGACAGACCTAGAACCTTTGAAACGTTGTTGCCATCATCAAATGCTAGCGACTTCCGGTGTGTATCAGGTAAGCTATCCAAAAGTGTCGCAGAATTGCTTGTCCACTTCACCAGATCAAAGTCACCCGCTTTGAAAAGCTTTATTAAGTCTTGAGCCATCTGGATCGCAGTTTTTTCACTCTGTACTGAATGAACCAAGTCATCCATATACAGACTGCTCTCGGCTATTTTAGCGGCTTCTGGATAGTACGGGGTCATGTCCGAAGCTAGCTGTCGCACAGTGCGCATAGCTATGTAAGGACTTGATTTAAGACCAAATGGTTGCCTATTGAAGGCATATGTGCGGACTTCTTCAGATTCACTGAATCGAAATAAGATGCGTAGGTATTTACGCTGGTCAACTGGTACACCTATGCGTAAATAATGTTGTTTTATGTCAGCGTTTAGCGCGACGGGAAACAATCTGAAGTTTAAAATCAATAAAAACAGATCAGCTTGCAGATTAGGGCCGATGTGCAATACATCATTAAGTGAAAAGCCCGTGTGGGTTTTTGCGCTTGCATCTAGCACAATGCGTGGCATGGGTTTGTCAGGCCGACAAACAGCGTGATGAGGTATATAATAACCATCAGGAGTTAGCTCAGAATCGTCTACGACGCTGAGGTAGCCGTTATCGATATAATCCTGAATCACTCTATTATAATTTTCGCGCAATTCCGGCGACTGACGGAATTTACGCTCGAGTGTCATAAATCTCCGATAAGCAGCAGCATGCGAGTTACCTAACTCTGAAGGATCTTTGCAAAATGGCAGAGATACTGTATAGCGACCCACGTCATCACGCGTCACGCTAGATGTAAATATATTTTCACACTCCGTCTCTTCTGGAGAAAGATATCTTTTCGAAGGCACTTCTTCGAGTTCCCAAAATTTCTGAACCAAATCGTTCAATGCCAGTGCCGAAAAACTGGAAGATGGAGCCAAATTACTACGCGGGCAATCTCCCATTAAAACCCAGCCAAAAGTTGTAGATAAGGCCGGTGGAGCATGAGATCCGCACTCAACCTTTTTTCCCAAATAAATATATGGGAAAAGCTGCGCTCCTAACACAATATCTATATCTCCTGGTATATTCCAACTAAGATCCGCGAGTTGAAGCTCGGAAAAAATGTTTTCGTCACACTCAACGAACTGAGTTGGTAACTGTTCTGCGATACAATCAACTACTAACGCATAAATGGTATATTTTTGTTCTGGATACACACGCGATTGTATGTCAACGTGGACGTATCCAATTATTGGACGTGAAGCGGCTCCAACTCCCTTTACAAACGAATTGTGCAGTGGCGTTATAGTAAGATTTAGCTTACGGCAGCAATCAGTAGTAATCAAATTATTCTGTGACCCATTATCAATGAGGCACCTCACTACTAATGATGTCCCACAATCCTTAGGCTTTGCATACACTTGAGCCGTCGACAAGAGAATCGTAGACTTCGACCTTGTCCCAGACGCCAGTAGCACGGCGGCGTCATATTGTGTTCGTGGCAATGTCGAACCGGAAGTATTAATTCCGTCGTTTTCGACGTTTTCGCCATTTCCGACGTTTTCACCTATCCCGACGTTTCTGACGTTTACACCGTTTCTGGCGTTTTCGATTGAAACAGTTACGTCGTTTTTCTCATTGGGTAAGAGAAATTGAGATTGTTGGGTAGCAACTTCCGAAACGAACGAGCACGATGGATCAGAAGGCGGCAAAAATCTATTAGATTTCATGTGCGTAGCGGGAGCGAAAGATGGTGACGTATGTACATCATCATGTATCAAAGCAGTATGTGAGTAGCTATTATTGTTATTATTATAACTCTTTTTTTCCTTTTCTTTAGAAAAACAAAGCTGGCTGTGGTGCTGTTTATTGCAAAATTCGCAAACAGATGTCGACTTGCATTTGGATAAATTATGCAAAACACTAAGGCAGTTCACACACCCATGTTTAGCTTTTATAAATTTAAATTTACCATGCGAATCTAGTTTTTTAAATTCAGGGCAGCTATATAGTTGTACATGATCCCGACCACCGCACATGACGCATACATTGCGTGGTATGGAGGGCGCTGCGGCAGACGGTTGCGCGGGCGGGACGTCAACGAGTGTTCGCGCATTCGATTCCGTCGCGACAAAAGATTTGTAGGTATGACCACGGTTATTGCAAATCGAAGTGTTAGCGGGGGGCGTTTTATTCGAAGTGTTATGTCGCGTACGTTCCAATATCTTCACTTGATCTTGCACGAAGCTAATCAATTGTTCAGTAGTAGGTATTTCAGTGCTCCTGACAGTGAGCTCAAAGGACTGAACTGTTTGTATGTCTAACTTCCTAAGCGCACATTGAAGGAAAATAAAGTCAATTAAATCATTAATCTCCAACTGTTTCAATGCCGAAATCGACGCGGAATATTTACAAATAAATGCATCGAGGTTGTTTGCATTGTGCGAGCTTGCTTTCAAGTCCAGAATATTATTTAGATAAAAACTACCAAGGGCGCGTTTATCTTGAAACTTTTTAACTAAACTGTCCCATAATATTTTATAAGTTTCACCTGTCGGAACAATACCGGCGGTGAATTTAAGCGCATCATTGGTAAGTTTTGAAATTAAATATTGCACACGTTGTGAATCAGACAAATGTTCATTCAAATGTACATTAGCTTTAAATGACTGGTAGAACAAATTCCAGTTTTCTGGGCGGCCGTCAAAACTCGGTATTACAAGAGGTTGTAATTTTACTGTAGGCATGGTCGAGTGACTCGCCGCATGTAAACAAGGCATAGATTGCGCTTGTACGGCGGACGAAAACTTGTTCCGTGTGCGTCTCACACGAGTGTAAAGGTCCTCGAAAGCTTCCAGACACGAGTAATCAGGAAGTACATCCGGTTTTAATTGTAATTTTATTCTATTGTATTGATCAACAATAGATTCGAATTTTTCTCTAATGTCATCTATCGTTTCTGACTCAGCGAGGAAGTTCTCATTCGTTCGTGAAGAATCAAATGAAGTAATATTTTTCGATACATTGTATAGTCGACTAATGCGCTGAAATAGTAATTCCTTCTTTTGATTCAGTAATACCAATTTTAATTCCAGGTCGACTTGTTTTTCCGATTTATCTGTCATTTTTATGGAAGTAAATCGATACTGTTAACGGATAAACACAAAGCTAACGGTATGTGGTATGTAGAATCAGACAAATATTTTTCGAATGACTATGCAATGTAAAAATAACTTGAACAAATTAGCGAAGTAATTTAAAGTGGCGGTAGGTGAGTGCAGTGGTGGAACGGCGAAATTGGACAAATGTAATTTTAATATTAAAGAAGCGGAATTTAAATATTTATATTGGAAATGAAAGCGGAGAAATATCTACCAATTAATACGTAGAATTCTAAGAATATAACTTTAGTAATTGAGCGGGATTTTACCTACCAACTAAAAATAATGAAGGTAGGTAAATGAATTTAAGTGGAGCGAGATTTGAGATTTTACCAACAATTACGTAAAATCGAAAGGTTTTTGATTGATTTTACCAATATTTACGTAATATCAAATGCGGAAATGATCAGAATTTACTAATATTACGTAAATCTGAGTTAAACAAGGGGCGATGTGAAAGGTATTCACCAAAATTACGTGAATAACGAACAAAGTAAAAGGCGTTGGGAAAATAATTTAGAGGAAAGAATTCACCAAAATTACGTGAATTCGCGGTTCACTGGACTATCCGTGACTCGAAAGGACCATTAGATGGAGTGGCGTGTAAATAGCCAACTCCTGGGTGTGATTGCTCACGAAAGGTTTTGTAGAAAAATTAAATTATGAAAGGGGGGAAGATCATATAATTATGAAATAATTTGGTGTCGACGCAAATACAGGCACTAAGCTAAGACTAACCTGCAAATGACCGCCTTCATCCCCTCGTAATCGAGACCGGCTGGAGAAGAGTCGTCTGCCACTGATGCACGGCGCCTGCTGGTATCGTCCACTAAAGTCCTGTGTTTTGTCGAGGCGAAATACGATTGTCCAACACTGTACTACACACAATAAAAAGTTCTCGAACTGAACTTCAATGATATAAGTTTTTCGTTTGGCGGATGAAAGTAAAACTTGCGGCGGATTGTAGTACACTGACTCAAATTATTTTCGGTTATTCCAAAAATCACGAATCATGGCGGTGATGCGTCACGCGATAAATATCACGTCATTTTTGACCAATTGCAAAGGTCGACCATTGCAATTCAGGCATCGCGGTTCGAGACGACTAGCGCCATCTCTCGGAATACTCCGGGACGTCAACAGAACATCGACAGATTGTCCCAGCGTTGCACCTGTTTTACCGACGATACCAGAAAGCGGGTAAATTTAAATTGTAAAAAAGGAAAGATTACAGAAATGGGGGATTATTAAATAAAAGATGTTAAGGCGCTCCACCAACCCGAGTCAAGCAGTGCCGGCAACGTAAAAAATGAATGCGGCCCAACGGATCAATGACGGTGCCTACATCTGCAGCTGAGACGGTTGAAATAATGCAAGTGGATACCGATATCGCTTCTATAACGACACTATTATAATATCACCTATTACGAGACGTATTCACGTACAACATTCGGCTGAGTCCATGACACAGCCACACCCGATTTTTTCTTAATAGCTAAGGATACATTTATCCTTAATTAAAAACATCCACTAAGAAAAAAAATATAGTACGGAACCAATACAGTTTATTCTTCAAACAGCCATACAAAAACTTCATAAGCGGCCCAGACAGTTCTACCCGACCATCTATTGAATAAAGATCATAATGTTCTCACACATAGCTCCCTAGGTGGTCCCTCAGCGGTCCCTTAACCACTTTCATTCCACGAGAAAGGCAGAACTAGTTCAGGAGGTGGACTCAAAAGAATCCTCTCGGGCAAAGAAAAGGTTATACAACTATAAACGAGAACACTTTTATTTAATTTACCCGCAAACAGCAGTCTTACCCGTATTTTCCTCAACATTTCCTGCTCTTATTATTGACAGAACGAAAATATCCTTTAACTCCTTCGAGCAAATATCTACAGAGCTGCAGTATCTAAGCGAAAAATGTAAAAAATGTCCCAGCGCCGCCATACATATCGACTAAATACTTATATTAAATAATTCACAATGACCCGTTTTTTCGAATCTCGATGCTATGTCACCTAATTACCGAGCACTTAGGCATCGCGCGGCGTTGTAGGTAGTCGGCTTGCAATCGCCTTACGACTACCTAAAAAGCCTGCGCACTACATAGCTTGGGCAGAGTTTTGCCTCGGACACTTTTTTTTGCACGATTGTGATTCTGTAGATATTTGTGTTCGAAGCCGAGAAAACTTTTATTTAATTTACCCGCAAACAGCAGACTTATACGTATTTTCCTCATCGTTTCCCGCTCTTACCTATTATCGCCAGAAACGAAAATTACCTTTTACCCGGACTAACAAACACCATCTGCACTAATTTAGCGATTTCCAAATAAAATTAGCTAAGTCGTAACGTTGGCGGAATTGGCTAAGTTTCCCGATGAGGGCACATAAAATCTTCGCTGTGAATAGTTCGTCTAAGGGAGACAATGAGCCCGTGCATTGCCCATTCCGAGAACTTACTAGGTGTGGAGTTTAAACATACGATAGCTTAATTTGTCCGACAATAAATAGTTCGTTGTAACAAATTATTAAAAAAATCTTCGAGCAAATATCTATAGAGTCACAATCGTGTAATAAATGTGTCCGAGGCAAAACTCTGCCCAAGTTACGAAGCCTGCCCACTTTTTAGTTAGTCGTAAGTCGATTGAATAAAGTCGATAAAAAAAAACAAGAAAAAAAAGATTGCAAGCCGACTACAACGCCGCGCAATCCCAAAGTGCTCTGCAACGCTATAAGTTGGTTAAAAATGATAAACACTTCACAAATTAGACGCAAAGTCAGAACTGCGAATTAACTCAGTTGGGAGAGCGTCGAGCTAGTGATCCGTAGACGCAGGTTCGAGTCCTGCATTCGCGACGGATTTTTGAAATGTTTATCACAAAAATAAATCTTTGAATTATTCTTATCCCAGTATTATCAAACTTATCCACATACAAGCTCGCCAGCTCAGACCCCTGTACCTCAGACAGACGAGTACATTTATAAGGTGAGAAGGCTCAGAGATTGCGTATTTGTCTCCCGTTAACCCGGGACAGCGACACACGAAAACTCTATTATTCACGCAAGCACCCTTGTTTTGTAGATTAGCCTTTTTGCAAGGGCTTAGACCTCAAGGACGCTTGACCGTTTGAAGATAGGCAAAGCTCAAAAAGACCCTTGAAAAGGTAAGGTCAATGTGAAAATAGACTTGAGTCTGCTCTTGATCGTCTGGGATAAAAGTATTTGCATGATCAAAACGACGTGGTTAAAGGGCCTTTAAACTAGCCCCAGATGTTTCAACCGTTCATTTTGCTGAGTTTGAGTGTATGTATAGATAATTTTACAGGCATTTCACATCTAAAAACCCTTGTAAGACGCTCAGTACGCTTAATAATATTTTATTCATCATAACCTTACCAATGGATTAAAGTAAAAGTGGTTATGATGTTTTGATTTCTTAAAAGAGATCTAAAACAATTTTCATCGTTTTCGTTTTTTCAGCTTTATTCCGTCAAATTAAGAGATTTAACCATAAAAAAGACATGTTAAATTTTAGGATAAAGGCTTCGTATAGTTTTTGGATATTCAAATGTTGTTAGATATGTTTATTTCGTTTATTTTTAACCGACATACCGGAGGAGATACTCAATTCGACTCGCATATTTTTTATATTTATAACCACGCATAACTTTTTTCATAGCAGTAATTTCAATAATTCTTTTTATTGGAAAAAATATACTTTAAAATATATTTTTTTTTATCGATTTCATCCTTATAAATTTTATCGAAATCGGCTGAGCCATTTTTGATATATCAACAATAATGTAAAAAATGCTCCATCGATCCGTACGAAATCTTCGCCAATTCTATACACGGGTGAAGTTGGTCATGCTATTTTTTGCAAAAAACAATTTATTATGCGCATAAAATCTTCTTAAAATCACATAGAAGTTTTCACTTCTAATTTTGTAGTCATATCTTTGGTGACGGTAAATAAGAGTATAAGTCTAGAATATGTCCTAGATCCGATGTAGATACTAAAATAACTTCACGTGGGAGAGGTAATATTTTCAGTATCGTGGGTTGATATTGAATAATGTTATTAGAAATCGTATACTCTACCCACAAGAATACAAACAGATGGTACATAAAATTTTCGGACATTACTTTTAGTTGTATTTTTATCACTGATTTTATATTGCGTTTTTTATAATGTTAGACTAAAATGTGGACACTATGTTAATGTCATTGTAAGTGTAAAGAAAATTATTGGCTTAATTATATATCTATATTACGAAGGCTTGTCATGAACTTGTACAGATCTATTTAGATGTTTAAATCTATGGATGGTTCATATATAGGTACCTACTAAAATAATATACTTTATTCTATACTTATAGCCATTTGTAATTTCATAGTCACTGAAAAATGATCTTTATGAGCGAATCGCTACTACTTTTATGCGTTGCGCTTTCAACACACCTTGATATAGCGTGCACAAGATTAAAAATAATATGAAAAAAAAACCTACCTAAATATACAGGGTTATTGCTATTCAATTAGCATCCTTTTAGGGTCTTATTCTGTTCATCAAAACTAACAACATTGTTTACTATGGCGCCAAACCAACATTCGAGAAAAAATCATCTGTTTCATACATTTTGTCGATTCCGAGTTGCAATTTTGTATAAAACAGCATTTTATTTTATCGAATTTCGGATTGGCCCAATCGTAAAAGTTGTTCATAGAGATGGTCTGAATCACCTCCCTTCGGCTTAGTACACCAGTTCTGGATAACCTGTATATTTTAGCTAACTTATTTCATAACTATGTATAAAATAATTTCGTAAATAAAATATTATTTGTTCTTTGTTTCACGTGATGAAAAATTCCGTTTGGGCGCCGGCCGCTGGCTATATAGCTTCGATTTAAACGACGTTTAATAAACAGACGAATAGCAAAATATACGAATCATTGTAGTTATAAATGTTTTATAAAGACTACTAGTTGCCCCGACAAAATATGTTTTTTTGACCTATGAAAAAAATCTAGAGACGGTGGCTCCACCGTCACCTGAGTCTGGTGTCAGAAAATAGGGGTTATTAGGGGTCCCCGCATAAAATAGCCTACGATCTATTATATAGATATATATTGTCAGTTCTCGAAAATTTCATTAAGGTCGGCGAAACGGTTTCGGAGGACTTCGGTAACAAACACTGTGACAGTTCGCAGTTAGTCTTCGTATGGGTGACCGCGGGTGGAATTTCCAACTGAGCGCTACCGTGGCTCAGATGACACATTAAATTGTAGGTTCCAGTTGTTTTAACCGTTGTATAATCTCAGAGACCATCAGATGGCTTAAAAACTCTGACACCAGTACTAGCCTACGAACTTACAGTGTAACACTCGTGGTTTCATGTAGGTATTACAAGACTAAACGCTCTTTTAGTTTCGATACAACTTGTGGCAATAAACTGTTTTAAACAACTCGCGTCGAGAACAGACGAATTAATTTAATGAGACCTAGTTTTAGCGCAGGCTAACCTCGCTTTGGATTTTGCCAGAATTTTGGAAGCCATTTAAAGTTTGATATTGCTTAAGCCTAAAATGGTGCGAAGCTTGAAGTCGTGTGATTAATTATTTCTGAGCTTAATCTCGACTAGAGTTAATCTTTGTTCCTAATCTATATATGTAAAAATGAATTGTGGTTGTTAGTCTCGCTAAAACTCGACAACGGCTGAACCGATTTGGGTAATTTTGATCTTGAAATATTTGTGGAAGTTAGGGGAAGGTTTAAACGGTGAGAAAATTGATAAAAGTCGAGAGAAAAATAATAAAAAACATTTCCCATACAATTTGTAAAAATTGTCATTGACAGTTGACAGGTGGTGAGATGAAGTTCACCGGGTCAACTAGTAAATAAATAAATACCTAATAAATATTATAATAGACAAGGGCTCTATTTTTGAATCGATAGCTCGCTACGACGTATGCGAAAATGGCTACGATACCGAGTAATAATAAGAGCGAGTATTGCATGTACAATATGTATTTATAAAAATCATTCTAATATTTCGAAAATTGAGTTTCAAGTCCGAGTTACACTCGCATGCTGAAGATTCCGCAGAAATTAACCAGATATTACAAATTCTATAATGTAATAATACCCTTCTTACGGCGGGTTAAAACAAACATACTCGTATGTTCGAACAGCAAACACCCCCAATTTTTTATATCATTTCACATCTTTATTTTGCAACCTGTTGTTTCGCATTCTAGTTGAAATTCTCATTGTTATGACGATGTTTAACTATTGGGATCTACCCAGAAATCAACCCCGAAATTTTGTAACCTCTGAACTGTTTTGCACGATAAATTATTATAACTTTTTAAATAGATTAAAATATAATAGTACCTAAATCTGATCGTGCAAACTGCTAAACGTCGCTTCCATTATAATAGGGTCATGTTAGTTTTGCTAAGAATTAAAAAAAACTGACTTGAACTTCTTTTTTCAAAAACTTTTTAAAAGACTTTTAAGGACTTTTTTCGTGTTCAATTACTCTTATATGATCCTAAATGCTTGATCTGCTATCTAATATGAGACCTATAATCTCAATGGATGCTCATTTATATCACTAAGCGGATCGTTTTGGAAAATGTAATTTATTGAAAGCACTTGACCGTAATGCGATAAAAAACGTCAATATATTTATAGCAAGATAATAAATGCCAAAATTAATTATATCTTCATTGGAAAATATACGGAGTTTAGTTAGAAAATTCATTATTTACCACTTTCAATACAAACTATACTGAAATTCTTTCTAATTTCGAAGATATAAGAAATTATTTCTACATAGCGTATTTTCAATAAAGTATTTTTGTTGCTGACAGAGACAAGTGTTTAAGATGAGTGTAAACGCAGGAACCTAGTGTTTGTGTTTTTGGGGTTCCGTACTCAAAGGGTAAAAACGGGACCCTATTACTAAGACTCCGATGTCCGTCTGTCCGTCTGTCCGTTATCTGTCTGTTTGTCTGTCTATCACCAGGCTGTATCTCATGAACCGTGATAGCTAGACAACTGAAATTTTCACAGATGATGTATTTCTGTTGCCGCTATAACAACGAATACTAAAAACTGAATAAAATAAATATTTAAAGGGAGCTCTCATACAACAAACGTGATTTTAAGGAGTTTTTTTGCTCGCTATTAATAATGGCAAGAGGAATGGGGCTCAGGGGGCTCCAACACGGTACGGAACCCTTCGTGGTCGAGTCCGACTCGCACTTGGCCGATTTCATTTATTTGAGCCGTTATGTGATAGACATGTTTCTTTAGCTATAAATAATTCAATAGTGTGCATAATTTATAACTTTCCATACTTTTTGGTGGTTTTGCACTTATGCACACAACGGCAATTATAAATATCTGAAATTATGCAATCAATCGAAAACAAAAAATTAAATTTCGAACTACCTCAGCTATTACAGTGCTACTATTTTATTTTACTGCAACTACTCGTACTAATTAGCGTTTCTCTTTTTTTTGTCAATTACAAGTTTACTATTGCCCCTATTTTTATCTGTTGTTAAAAGTGTACCTACACATTTTTAACAACCAAAAATAAGAACTTGTTAAAAACATTTTTTCCATTAGTTTCTTTGACAACGCAAACAGTTTTATCATAACGTCAATTGTACAGAAAGGGACTATTCATAATCTAGAAGTAATGTAAAAGAAAAACTCAACCGGGAATAAAAATTAGGTTCCGAGTAAACAAATAATAAAATCTCTTATATCGAGAGCAAGGACTTTCCAGAGATGTAGTAACCTGTATTTATCTTAATGCCCTGGAATAAATGGAAAATATGAATTCGTAAATGAAGATTATGAGATTAGAATAATAAATGAAACGACATGAAATGTATTTCCCAGAAGGCAGATACGAAGACTGCTTTATTGAAACTTTGAGTAGGACGCGGTTTGTAGAAATATTGAGGTTGTTAAGACTGGTTCTTACAAAGTACTAAGATTTAGTGTAAGTCGAGGATTTCGCAAGATGTGACCTCTCGTTTCGATTTAGCGGAGACCTAATTTCGCAACTGTGCGTACGTACCAGCCTTTTTTTAAAAGTCCACTGCAGGACGTAGGCCTACCCACGAAGGGTGATGTGGCCAAATCCACTACGCTGGCCCAGTGCCCAGTGTTGATGGGTTCACATACGCCATCGAATTTCTTCTACGGACGTTTGCAGGTTGCCTCACAATGTTTCCCTTCACCGAAAAGCCATGTGTGAAATTTCGTACATAAATTCCAAGGAATTAATTGGTACCGGGATTTGAACCCACGACCTCACAATTGCAAGGGTGCATTACCTCTAGGCCACCACGGCTACTACGGATAATTAATACTACGGATCTATTAATTGTAAACGAACATTTTGCAGTGTATAAGCATCTCGCTGAGATAAGTTTCTAGCACACTGTGTAATAGAAGGACTCTGTGTAAAGCTTTATGATACTACTCGTATTTGTGTATAGAGTCAATCATAAAATAGAAAAACGTCTACTCCACTCACATATTCACAAATTCTACTTGTAAACATCATTTGGGTACCCAAGATACAGGCTTAGCCTAGTTTGGGGCCCACTGTTTTCCAGTAGGTACTGAAACACAAATTTAGGGTGACGCCTTCGTAATTGTCGACATTGTACAAATCAATCGGAATATATAAGGATCGAGGATATTATATTTAATAGTGGTAGTACTGTACTGTTTTGGTTTTTTGGAAATAAACAATTTATTTATTATTTATTATTATTTATTTATATGTAATGCTTTATTAGTACAAATAGTACATATTGGTATTACTTGGTTGAGTCTACAATTGTTTTCAAAAAGTCGAACTCAGTCAAGACGTAACTATGTCTACAGACTGAATTTACTTTGACAACATTAATTGAAGAACTTGGTCTGACGGTTGAAATAAAGCTCTTTAAAGGTCCCAACTTAAATTATATTTCAACGTGCTAAGTGACAATTAAAGTAGTGTCAATCAAAAGTTATTTGAACGGGATTTCAGCCATTATATACGAGTGAGTTGCTTTAAAAACTTCTCTCGAGTTCTATTCAGAAGGATCAAAAGGAGCAGCTAGGCGTATTAACGCCGTAAGAAATATTTTTTCTAAAGCCAGGTTTAAGCCACATAATTTTAGTTTCATGAGTCATTATAAGTTATTGTCATCTTCTTGCCCTACCCCACTAGGTGGGGTCGGCACAGCACGTTTCCTTTCGCCACTTCACTCTATCATACGTCATCTCATCATCAACTCCTTTCTCTCGCATATCATCTTTCACACAATAATAATTCACCCACACTTTTTTGGTCATTATAAGTTAATGTATAAGTTAAGTTATAATTATAAAATGGGTATAAGTTGAAAATAAACATAAAAATACAAGTCACGCATGTTGTACGACGTCCAGAAATGATAAATAACCTACCTATGTAATGTTAGACGACTGTAAAGTTTTTGAATATGTACGAGTACCTACTGACAAAGCACTACTCACACTAAATATAGCGTTTGGATTAATAATACTCTAAATGCAGGTAACTTTCGACCCGGTTTGAAAAATGTCATTTAATTTTTTTTACTGGGGCGGACCCCCAATTACCCCCGAAAATGAACTGACAATCACAAAACTGACATCCAAAACGGCCGATGCTCGAAATCTAAATGTAAAATTGGTCTCTAATTAAAAATATGGTAAAATTTACAACCATGTCCGCTTCCGAACATTTTAATAAATCTTGACGTAGATAAATGATTTTAATTTTCGTAATTTTAATGGTTTCAATGTTTGAGCAAAATTAGATGCGTCGCTTTGGGAGCAATTGAGAGTGTCACTTGTTTTTAGAACGGCGGGACGGCAGGAATGGAAATGGAATAATTATTTTTCGCTAAAAATTGCAACACCGACTTGCACCGTGTACAAAATTCGAATACTAGTTTGCACGAATCGATGTGACATCCATGAACATTATCACTACATAGTATAAAACAAAGTCGCTTCCCGCTGTCTGTCCCCATGTATGCTTATATCTTTAAAAATAACGTAAAGAATTTTGATGCGGTTTTTTTTATTAGATAGAGTGATTCAAGAGGAAGGCTTATATGTATAATAAACCTGTGCGAAGCCGGGGCGGGCCGCTATTTGTTGGTATATCAAAAACTAAAATATGTTGATTTTGATAAAACTTAATTAAATGGGACCACCTCGAGAATATACTGCTCTAAACTTAAAAAAGTTTTTTTTTAAATCTGTCCACAATTGGCGAAAATATTTATGTACATACACAAAAATATACATATAGACGAACATAGTACCTGTTCCTTTTGGAAGTTGGTAAAAATATCTTTACATAATATTTTAACGTTGGTTTTACTAGATTAGTGTTATTAAATGGTGTACATACTTTTGATGGTCTTAATAAACACTCGACAAAAAAACGACTCTGACTTTCTTTTCTCCGTTTGTTTCATTTTCAAAACCGTGATGACCATGATATTTTTTTTACGAGTTGACTATTTCATTTATAAGTAGCACTACCTTTATCGTTGGATATTACATAGGCTAACGAAGCAATATAAAATAATCGGCCAAGTGCGAGTCGGACTCGCACACGAAGGGTTCCGTACGGTATGGGAGCCCCATTCCTCTTGCCATTATTAATAGCGAGCAAAAAACTCCTAAAAATCACGTTTGTTATACAACAATATTTAAGGGGGGCTCCCATACGTGAGCCCCTCTTAAACATTCATTTTATTCTATTTTTAGTATTTGTTGTTATAGCGGCAACAGAAATACATCATCTGTGAAAATTTCAGCTGCCTAGCTAATAATAAATAAATAAATATTAGGGGACATCTTACACACGGCCTCTGACCCCAAACTAAGCAAAGCTTGTGATATGGCTGCCAGAGACTGATATACTACATACACTTATTTTTAAATACATACTTATATAGATAGTAACTAAATAATAAATAAATAACTAAATAGCTATAACGGTTCATGAGATACAGCCCGGTGACAGACAGACAGACGGACAGACGGACATCGAAGTCTTAGTAATAGGGTCCCGTTTTTACCCTTTGGGTACGGAACCCTATAAACCCAAATATGCTAACATTGACAGTGGTTTTATATTTGAACCTTTTGGGGTCGAAACTTTAGGACCGTGGGGACCGGGAGCAAAAAACATTTACAAAGATCTTTCATTACGCCTGGTCGACGCAACACGTGACCAAAATGCTGGCCTCTATTTTGCCCAAAGGATCAGTATTGCTATCCAACGGGGTAATGGGGCCAGCATTTTGGAAACTGTGCCCGCTGGTAGTGGGCTTTTAGATTAGGGTTTTCATCGTCATCTATACATACTTAATTTTTTTTTTTTTTTAGCTCAAGTGTTTGATTTTTATTTTTTAATTTGTTTAGGTTTGTACATATAGCATAGTAGTTGTAATATATAGTTAAGTTTATGATTTGTTTTATAAACCCATAAATTATACATAGACTAACGCAACGACGCAATCTTTAAAAATAGTGTAAGGAATCCAAGACAATGTGTATCCAAGGAATACACAGCCTAGTTTTCCATCAACGAGTATATTCGGTAATTTATACCCCTACTCGCCATAGACTGAGCTAATGAAAACGTTTAGAAAGGTCTAAACTACGAGTGTAGGTACCGAACTTGGAGATTAATCCCACATACAGCACAGAGATATAACAATTCTCGCAGAGCCATTAGAATACGGTCCGTTTCGTGTTAATAGTGCGTTAGGTTATTCTCGGCGAATAAGTCTGATGTACTCGTATGGATAGCCTTGCTCGTTTGTGCTGGAGTTGGTCGGGCTCCGAAACTTGCGACATTACGCCGGGTTCAAAAGTTCTCGAGTGTAGACCACGTAACAGCAAGTGTAGCGACTAACTTCGCTACATTCGCTACAAGATGGCGCTAGCTAAGCTACGAGCCCTTCCGCCCGCCAATCACAGGGCGTATCGTTTTTCAGCCAATCAGAAGCCGAAGTCTGCATCGCGCAAACGAAATTTACAGCAACGGCCGAACCATATCAAGACCTAATGATTCACTATCGGATGTAGCTATCCCCGGGCACAACATCTCACCCGGTGGAGTAATCTTTCGCGAGATGTTATCCTATCAATCATCTCGACATGAACGACCACCAAGTCCATACAAGCGCAGCGTGGGACACCCATAATATGGAAGGATGACATCATCAAGACCGCAGGATCACGTTGGATGCAAGCCGCTACCAACCGGACGTATTGTAGATCTATAGGGGAGGCCTATGCCCGGCAATGGGCTTCCTATGGCTAAAACGACGACGACGATTACGATTTCGAGTCTGTCGATTTTTTTAAAGCTTTTACATATTTAGTTTCACCTGTCTGTCTGTCGGTCTGTAATCAAATTTTGCAAGTAAAATTTGATCCACTTCCCGGTTCCTTAGAAATATAATCTGAAGCTTTACACAGTCACAGTGAATAAGTCTTTTAAGTCTGCGGGCTTCAACTTCGATCAAAACATCGCTCTCCATCAGATGAATAGGCATGATGACTAAAAACATAACGTGACGTATCTTTTCATTGGCCAATTAAACCAAAATTGATGTCGTTGATTGATATAGCCCGTCAAAGTTCTGCGTGACGTCACAAGTGCAATACAAATGTATAGATAGACTTCTAATAAAGGAGGTGATGTCAGGACCCCACTCCCAAACTTTGACAACGTTTATCTTTGTCATTTGTTGTTTGATTGACAAAAGAAAAAATACGGATCCAATATTTTTTTGATAATCTAATGAACGGACTAATTATAATGATAATTTTTTTACCCAGTCATCGTGACTATTGGTGACCAAGGCAGATTTATACGCGCTGAAAAAATGTCCGGCCAATATTTTAATGGATCTCATAATTTTATGTTATATTTTGACTTGATAACGTCTTATAAACCGATGAACGCCGGCTGTACCCACGAGAAAACATGACTCATTGTCACGTTCCGCCTGAGCCGATAGTGCAAGCGAGAGCGCGGAACAAGCCATAGAGAGGCACAATCGTCGGCCTAAGCTTTCGGCTTGTGACGCTTCGTCAATGTTTTCTTATGACGTTAAAAGTCTGTAAACAGGCTTTACAGACAACCAATTTATTTTTCAGCGACAATATTGTCATCAGCATTGTCATTATCAAGTTTATCAACCGTAGGACGTCCGCTACTGGATTACAGCCGCTTCAAACTAGTCTTATTAGAATTCCATAGTCTAATAAGACTAGTTTGAAGGATTACAGTCGCTTCAATAGTCTTATTAGAATTCCATAGTCTAATAAGACTAGTTTGAAGGATTACAGCCGCTTCAATAGTCTTATTAGAATTCCATAGTCTAATAAGACTAGTTTGAAGGATTACAGCCGCTTCAATAGTCTTATTAGAATTCCATAGTCTAATAAGACTAGTTTGAAGCGGCTGTAATCCAGCGTCATACTGCGGTCTTTATTAGATCATCGAAATTAAGCAACGTTCCGCACGGTCAGTATTTGGATGGGTGACCGCGTGAGGCATTTTCCAACTGAGCGCTACCGTGGCTCGGATGACACGTTAAATTGTAGGTCCTGGTTGTTTAAACTAAAGACTAGTTTGAAGGATTACAGCCGCTTCAATAGTCTTATTAGAATTCCATAGTCTAATAAGACTAGTTTGAAGGATTACAGTCGCTTCAATAGTCTTATTAGAATTCCGTAGTCTAATAAGACTAGTTTGAAGGATTACAGTCGCTTCAATAGTCTTATTAAAATTCCATAGTCTAATAAGACTAGTTTGGAGGATTACAGTCGCTTCAATAGTCTTATTAGAATTCCATAGTCTAATAAGACTAGTTTGAAGGATTACAGCCGCTTTAATAGTCTTATTAGAATTCCATAGTCTAATAAGACTAGTTTGAAGCGGCTGTAATCCAGCGTCATACTGCGGTCTTTATTAGATCATCGAAATTAAGCAACGTTCCGCACGGTCAGTATTTGGATGGGTGACCGCGTGAGGCATTTTCCAACTGAGCGCCACCGTGGCTCGGATGACACGTTAAATTGTAGGTCCTGGTTGTTTTGACCGTTTCGGCATGTCAGAGGCCTTCAGGCGGCTTAAAACTCTAACACCAGGGCTAGCCACCCGGCCTATACCAAGTTACCTACTTACTCTTTATTAGATCATCGGTCCACCTGTCGATGGATAAGTCCTACACTGCGCTTGCTAGTACGTGGTTTCTATTTGAAAACTTTACGGACACCACAAACCATCAGGCACCAAAATATAAATAAATGAAACTTGTCTGTATAACTCACTGTTAGTATAGAAGTAAAAAATATTATTAGGATCAAAAATCTAATAGAAAATAAGATTTCTCAAAGCCCTTTTGCTTATGTGGTTCCTTACGTATTACTGTCACTTAGCAAAGACTTTGACGTTAATTTTGTTAGATGTAAAGTTCAGTAACTTTAAATGCATTATTTTAAAATCATACCTCATAAAGATAGTACCTACAAATATACCACTGCCTAGCAAAATACTTTAAAGAATAAGTTATCAACAGCGTAAGCTCGAATTGCCGTAATATAAGTAGGTACAGATAACACTGCTCCCTGCACCGTAGCCGGAATCGTCGAGGAAAACATTAGGTATATTATCATAAGATGCACCGGTTGTGGTCACTGCCCTTGTTTTGGCCATTCGGTGTCAAAATTATTAAATTATTGTTTGTTTGATTGTCAGGGTTTGAAAGTATCAATAAAAATATAATCTTAACATTAAACTTATCAAAGCAAACATGAAAATTCAAAGTAGCCACAAATTACCCTATGATTCGCACCACAGGTGCATTGTACCCTATTTAGGCCCCTTGGGGAAGATCGCTGACCCAGCATTGGTGGCGGTTGCTACACAACTGCGTAATTTATACTTTATAAAAAACAAAAACGACATCACAGCGTCTTTAACTTCATGACCAGCTTATCGATACCACATTAAGGACATATTTTAAAGTACAGAGCTATTACAAAATAGACTAAAACCAATGAGCCTTTGCAGCTACCGCAAATAACCAAACCTTTTTCAATTAAATTCCTGGCCCCGATTCCACTGCCCTGTCTAAACGTCCATCAGTCTGTTTAGGACATGGGACAGGTCTGGGAGTGGACTTGCTGTCACACAAAACAATAAAACTGGTAGATCACCCGTCCGTTATAAAGCTTTCGATTATGATAGGATAGGACAGTAAGCGCGGTCAATTTAGACACTACAGTTTTAAATCATCATATGAAATTAGGCAATAAAAAATATTGAAATTATTTTATTAGAGTATTGACTATTGGGTTTTAATACATTTTTATTTTAAAATTATAACGGAATAATAGCTTTTTTCTTTGTTGTCACATAAAAAAAATATTCTGTATAACAATTTATATATTATGATATGTTTTCATAAAAAAAAATCGCGGCTTAGGGTTCCATCCTCAATGGGTAAAAACGGGACCCTGTTACTAAGACTCCGCGCTCCGTCTGTCCGTCTGTCAGTTTGTCACCAGGCTGTATCTCATGAAGGGTGATAGTTAAAACGTTGAAATTTTTACAAACGACGTATTTTTGTTGCCGCTATAACGAAAAATACTAAAAATAGAATACAATAAATATTAATTTTTTTGCTCGATATTAAAAACGGCAACAGCAAGATGCTTGAAATATTCACAGAATATAGAGTTGTATGTTCTCTTCAAAAATATATAATTAAATTACAACAAAATATATTGAGGGGGCTTCTATAAAGTAACGAACCCATCGCGACTCGCACTTCGCCGATTATTACTGGTCCGTTTTACTGGAAACATTTTACAAGACACAGTATCAGAAAGTTTTGTCGTATGTGAAGTCGATCTTACAACTTGCTATACTCTACTCGTATCTCCGACATCATGAAGAGAGAAAGAAATATAGGCGAACCTTCTACAGGTTACATCCTCTTTGTGTCACACCCATTCCAATATTCCTGTCGACTGCTATACAAAGCGTTTACTGCTCGTCATCGGTGTCAGTACTTCCTTTGAGCTAGTTTTGGGCCATCCAACTGTAAAAATGTCTGTCGGTCTGTAATCAAATCTTGCAAGTTAAATTTGACCCACTTCCCGGTTACCGATTGAGCTGAAATTTTGCATACATGTGTAAATCGCGTTAGTATGCAATATCATGATGACATGGCGGAGATCTGATGATGGAGCTGGAAGGTGGTCAAAGGAACATAGCAATGAAACAAAACAAAAAAACGACACAAATTCATCACGTGTGGGTTCAATTGAATGGTCTTGGCGAGTAATTTGTCTTTCAATGGTAACCAGGGTCTGATGATGGAGCTAGATGGTGGTCAAAGGAACTTTGTAATGAAACGACGCAACCCTATCGAGTTTTGGCTCGTCTTGGCGAATACTTCTTCAGTAAAAGCTTGTTTAAAAAAAATGGTATTTTTAATAAGTACAATACACACGCTCATTATACTAGTGAGTATAATACAAAATGTAGGGAGTATTCATATTCTTTTTTTGTTTGTTTACGTGTAAATATTTTTAAGTTATCACCAGCGCTTAAATGCTACCTAGACGTACCTACTTATGATTTTCAAATGTAGTAATCGTTTAAGAATAGGTAAATTTGCCAAAACATTGTAGAATCCTAAATAAACTTATACAAACATCATAAAGGAAAACCAAACAAAATGTGTAACCGCAATTAAATCTGTTTATGTCCATAATTACTTAATTGTATTTTTTGTGCTGTGCAGATAACAAATATGGCCCAGTCACCTTTCGTGAGTAGCCTTACGTCTTGCAGTGGACTATTAAAAAAAGTCTGATACAGTACAGGAGCTAAAATCCGCTTTTTAAAGGCCCCAATTCTAACACAAAATAGTTTCAGTTTAATGGTACTTTTGGGAATAGGCAAGCTTCTTCTGCTTAATAAGCAACTGAATCGTCAACGCTACAAAATACTCCAACAATTTGCTATATTATTTGCAATTTGTTGGAAATGGCTTTGAACATTTTTACCGAAAATCATAACATTATTAATCATCATTTTTGATCCGTGCCCTGAAACTTAAATTCAAATCCTTTATCACTCCAACCTTTCCTATACAAAATCTTTTGCGAGCTGTCCTGCTGTAGAATGAACTGCCTGTTGCTATAAGACAGGCTAAATTCCTTCCCATATTTAAAAATCTTGTTTATCAACATAATTCCTAATGTTAGCTAAAATTGGTAAAAATACAGGGTTATTTCTAATCAATTAGCATCCTTCTAGGGGCTTATTCAGTACATCAAAACGAACAACTTTTGTTCTGAGACTTTTGTCAAAACTCAAAAAAAAATTATCTGTTCCATACATTTTGTCGCGGGTGAACGATATTTTTCTACAGAACAACAATTTTTTTTTTTTGAGTTTTGGCAAAAGTCGTAGAATAAAAGTTGTTAGTTTTGATGCACAGAATAAGCCCCTAAAAGGATGCTAATTGATTAGAAATAACCCTGTAAATGTACATAGATAGGTATTGTTATATAAGAATGTATATTTGTAAGATGTATCTTTATTTGTGGATGTTATTAATTGTAGTATCTGTAGGTTTCTTTTCTATATTGCTACTATTAATTCAGTGTACCTATGTATTGTATTGTATACACCACCGACCATTCTCCTATTTTTCGAATCGTAGAAATCGCCAAAAGCGATAAGGCCGCCTTTGTACAATATTTTGTAAATTGTGTAGTTTCTTTAATGTGCTTTTGTCAAATTGTTTACAATAAAGATATATTTATTTATTTATTATTCTTTGTATTTTCGTTCGCCTACTGCTGGAAATAGACCTCCCCTTAGTTCTCTAATAACCGGTTGAAAGCTGCTTGCTGCTTGATTCTGCGGTCATAATGAGGTTGTCTGTCTACCTGTGGGCGGACGTCCTACGCTGCGCTTGCCAGTCTACGTAGTTCATAATTAATTAACAGTTGTTATCATTTAACTAAGGACATCATTTGCCCTTAACTTTCATAGAAAATAGATTGCTTATCATATTACTATTTAGGTTAAAAAGTTTTTATATAACGCCTCTTCTATTATATTCACAAACACAACACAGAAAAGAATTGTTATAATATCGGAAGATCAACTAACTCTTGACCACTGACTTCGAAAGAGTACTAAATAAATAAAATAAATAAAAATAAATATTTGAGGACACCTTACACACGGTCCCTGACCCCAAACCAAGCAAAGCTTGTCATATGGCTGCCAGAGACTGATATACTACTACTATACTTACTAAAGTGTATATTTCGCAGCCAGCGAGAAAGCTTAGTACTTTTACTTAGCATTAGTTTGGCCACATATTCTGAAAACGTATGTGTAGTGGCTAAATAAACGGCGAACGTTGCAGACATAAACATACGAGCAGATGTGACAGTAGCTTAGCACTAAGCGAAATGAACATTTTCTCACCAAGTTATAGCATGTACTTTCTGTGGTCTGTTTTGGGTGCCTTATAAATAAAACAAAACTAAATAAAAACCGCGGGAAAACTGCGTGACGTCTTTTCATCTGATATACCTCAGTGCCTCAAGACGAAAGTTTTCGATAGTTGTGTGTTGCCAGTGATGACATATGGAACTGAAACGTGGTCTTTTACTGTGGGCCTTAAGAATAAACTCAGGATAGCCCAACGTGCTATGGAGAGGGCTATGCTCGGCGTCTCTCTGCGAGATCGAATCAGAAATGAGGAGATCCGCAGACGAACCAAAGTTACCGACATAGCCCAGCGGATTAGCAAATTAAAGTGGCAATGGGCAGGGCACATAGTTCGGAGAACGGATGGCCGATGGGGCAGTAAAGTTCTCGAATGGAGACCACGGACCAGCAAGCGCAGCGTAGGACGTCCACCGACTAGGTGGACTGACGATATAATAAAGATCGCAGGAACGCACTGGATGCAGGCCGCTTCCAACCGGCCTTATTGGAAATCCATTGGGGAGGCCTATGTCCAGCAGTGGACGTCTTACGGCTGATGGATGGATGGATGGAAATAAAAACCAAGTTACTCATTTTTCAGAATTCAAAGATAGGCAGTGAACACAACACTAAGAAGTGAACAGATACTTAGATTCTGATGCACTCTATACTCTGCCGAACAGTAAGTTTATGTAGAATAAAATACTTTTAGCGATAAAGTAAATAAATAAAATGAAATAAAGCTCGATCACTCTAAATATTGATGCTGTATCCAAAGATAAAATGCTCTATAGCTGCAAAATGGCTGTAATAGAGATAGTTTTTCTTATCTTGAGCTTTTAGGAACATTAAGTTTTAGTTTTACTTAGGATAAGGCCTTGCTACTGTTCTGTGGAAAGCCTCTCTTTCACGTATCTTCGAAGATCAACTTAACAATTTCTCATTAAAAATTAAGACTACAGTAACCTACTTGACCTAACAGTCACATTCTCATGTTCATATACATATTATTGTAGAGCTCATACCATAGCTTGACTAGGTGTTTATCAGCGATCACCGAAGTTAAGCAACGTTCCGCACGGCCAGTCTTTGGATGAGTGACTGTGGGTGGCATTTTCCAATTGAGCGCTAACGAGGCTCGTATGACACGTTAAATTGTAGGTCCCATTGTTTTGACCGTTTAGCCATGTCAGAGGCTTTCGGGTGGCTGAAAAAAAAACTCCATCAATTAATTTCATAACTTGGGTTTGAGACAATTTCAATTTCAATTTAATTTTCAATTTATTTATTTAATAAAAATGCAACTTACAGTCTATTATAAAACTAAACGTTACATTTTTTATATAGGTACTAGGAACAATTTTACTTAAAATGTAAAAACTGCACATTTTAAATAATGTGCCGTTTTTGAACGGATATAAAAGTTTCACAAATTATCGAAAGCGGTAGTCAACCACAGACTTTTGAAAGAATAAATGCTGCCGGAAACGAGCTGTGGTTGGCGATTGCAGGGGATATGGAAAAAATAAAAATAAGTTCATGATCGGCTTCACGAGAGAGTTTTAGATGCAATCTGGAGCCAGACGTCAAGCTGAAAACAAGTGATTGTACCTGCGCTAAGCTGTAGAATACTGAAAATGGAAGAAATATTGTAGTTGAAGAATCACTACATGGTATAAAACAAAGTCGCTTCCGCTGTCCCCATGTCCCCATGTATGCTTATATTTTTAAAACTACACAACGGATTTTGATGCGGTTTTTTTAATAGATAGAGTGATTGAAGAGGAAGGTTTATATGAATAATAAACCTGTGCGAGCCGTGGCGGGTCGCTAGTGAAGAATAAAGATAACGCCATAGTCAAATTGATGTAAAATTTCGCCTAACACATATTACGTAGTATGTTGGCAAAAGAAAAACACCCAGTACTAGAGTCGTTCCCTACAAATTTTAGGCCGTTCAAGCACTTAGACCACATCGCATATCAGATGTGTATAATCACTCCTCGACTCTTGACAGTCTCTTATGTCGTCCTCAAAATACTAAGCCCCGTTTGAGTAGGCAAGAAATTAGTGACGTCTGGTTCCTGCTCTGTAATTACATTAACATATCGGCTGCGGGCCGCGACATGGGCGCACGTGGCGGCTCGAGCTTCATTACCTAAAGTGGGGTGATAGTCCAGTCATTTTAGTAAGTTCACCTCGGAATTCGAGATACCCAGCTGTAAGTCTGTAAATAGTTGTATATTGACACCCTAAAAGTTGTCTCAAAACCTACATATGGTAGGGTGTAAGCAACTATTAAATTTCAAGGTCAAAGGTCACAAAAATCGGTTTTTTGCGCTTTTTTTGGAAATATCTCATTTCCTATGGGTTTTTTGCTATTTGTACTTATTTTCAATATTGTAGAATACAAAATTCTCTACAAATTTTGTTTCAAAAAATTTTTTATGCGGTGAACCGTTTTCGAGATAGAGGGCGGAGAGCGCGCGGTCACCGCATCACTTCAGGTCAACCGGTGCCTCCGGTCGAAAACGCGCCATATATAGTTGATGAACTATCAATAAATCAATGATTATAAATATTTGTCAATTTTTATTAACTATTATATTATATTTTATCATTTTCTTCATGCATTAAATCTATATCGATTCAATAATACTTATAACCGTTTACTAAAATTAAAAAATAATTAAGAGAAAAACTTAAATCATAATATAATTATATTCCCATTTGCTCATCAACATTTCAACCGTGTATATTATCAAGTTCAAACTTGGTTAGGACATGATTTGGAACCCCAGGTATGGGGTTGGGCAATGCGAAATGATTTTCTGGAGCCTATCATGACAATTTTACCACCTGCTCCAGAAGATTTGCTAAATACAATTTTCTGCAACTGCAAAAGTGGTTGTGGTTCGCGATGCGGATGCAGGAAAGCGGGCTTGCAATGCTCTTTAGCTTGTGGCCAATGTAATGGGCAAGCTTGTCTCAATGCTCAACCATATCAGAGCGACATTAACGAAGACGGAACCTTTGATCCCGAAATCATGGAAGAACTTGAGACAAATGTCGTTGAAGACGATAATGAAGACCAGTTTGAAATTTACCAGCAGCCAGAAGACGACGATGAAGAGGAAGATGATGTTTAAAATTATAAATTGTAGTTTTTGTACCCTTTATTCCATTTTTTTACTTTCAATAAAAAATAATTTATCAATGATATTTTTTAATAAAAAGATTAATTCATAATTTATTTGTTTTTTTTTTTCATCATGTAAGAAGCTATAAATATTAATTAGGTTAAAATTCAAATATAATTCTTATATTTTCATTAACAATTCTGCAATTACATGGACAGGTAAGTGTTGTTAAATAAATTAATACTGAATAAAAAGTGGATAAGTTAGGAAAAAAATGATAAAATATATTAATATAATAGTTAATAAAAATTGACAAATATTTATAATCATTGATTTATTGATAGTTCATCAACTATAAATGGCGCGTTTTCGACCGGAGGCACCGGTTGACCTGAAGTGATGCGGTGACCGCGCGCTCTCCGCCCTCTATCTCGAAAACGGTTCACCGTATAAAAAATTTTTTGAAACAAAATTTGTAGAGAATTTTGTATTCTACAATATTGATAATAAATACAAATAGCAAAAAACCCATAGGAAATGAGATATTTCCAAAAAAAAGCGTAAAAAACCGATTTTTGTGACCTTTGACCTTGAATGTTAATAGTTGCTTACACCCTACCATATGTAGGTTTTGAGACAACTTTTAGGGTGTTAATATACAACTATTTACAGACTTACAGCTGGGTATCTCGAATTCCGAGATTCTTACCTAATTTAAGCTTAAATGACTGGATTATGAGTACCTTCTACAGGGGAGAGATTTTGTGATAAGAGTATGTGAGGTTAGGAATTCAACATAATATTGAATTTTATTTTTTTAACTCGATATCTCGTTATCGCGTTACAAAACATTCTCGTTACTGAAGAAAATGTAATAAATTGAGGTTTGATTATGCTTTGAAGAAAATTTACAGTCTGATTTTAATTAAGTAAACCAATGGTCGTAGTTCGTGGTTGACTGCCTTGTCAGTCTGTAATATTAAATCAGGGTGATAAAATGTGAGGTTAAGAATTATCTTATTTTAAGATTACGTCTTCATACTACCCGCTTAAACAACAGAGCGGTACCGTGGCTTGGATGACACGTTAAACTATATAACTGGCTGTAGTTATTTTAACCGTTTAGCTATTTCAGAGGCTTTCATACGGCTAGACTGACGCCAGTGCTAGCCACCTGATCTATACGAACTTATTTACTTTAAAAGTTTTTTTTAAATGTCGGTTGCGGGCCACGACTTGAACGCACGTGGCGACCTCAAACTTTATATCCTAATATGTTGTATGTACTTGGTTTCCTCTAAAAGGGACAAATGTGTTAAGGAAATGTTAGATAAGGAATTAAACTTAATTTTAATCTACGAACTCGCATCAAAGTTAAGCAAATTTCAGTACGGTCGGTCAACTTCGAACAGATATCCGAGGGTGGCATATGTAATAGCGCTACGGTAGCTTGAATGTAACTTTAAGTTCTTGGCCCATTTGTTTTAACAATTAAACTAGGTATATCATGCAACTACTAACTACAACAGGAGTGGTAGCTACGCGTCCTATATGGACTTACTTTAAAGAATATTGGCTGCGGGCCGCAACTTGGGCGCATGTGGTGACCTCGAGTTTCATTACCTAGAGTGGTGAATGTACTCGGCTGCCTCTTAAATGGAGATACGTGAAAGATTTTGTGATAAGAATGTGAGGTTAGGATTTAACTTGGTATTTGCGATTTTTAACCAGTGACTTCGTTAAAGATCGTAAGGTTTGATAATGATTTGAAACATTGAAACAAGTATTACACACACTTTATTTTATGGCATAAAATGTAGGTACAACTACCATAGGACGTAAAGAATACAGCCGCAAATCAGTACCACACTGACATTAACAACGACATCGGTTTAATTTCATGTTGAAAATGTTCACACTTGACGTTAATTCATTCGGCCAATACCTATAGATGTATAACATGTTCTGGATTCATTCCGAATTGGACTTGTGTGGATTGAGGTTGGTAAATATCACATCGGTGTTATTTTAAGTTATTGTGGTGATAGTGAAATGTGATTAAAGTTTATTAATTGATTTAATTTGTTTAATTTTGCTCTGCTTCAAAGGTTTCTTTACACAAGGAACGTCAAATTACACACTGGTTTTGTTTTTTTTATATCAGAAAACGTGCGAGTCTGAAAGCATTCAAAATATTTTAGCTCTTTACCGAGGTTAAAGCATCAAGTTTAAAGAAACATATTAATTAAAGTACATATCTAATCGTAACATAGGTTACGGTAATAATAAGATACACGGGCAAAAGAATTAAACTCGTCCAACTCACTTAAAACATAGGTATTTAAACTTATAAATAACAAATCTACCACTAAAATCATAATTACTATGGCAAAAATTCATTGCTACTAAGTATTGTAAAATAACGTAAACGTGCACTCCGTTCATATTCTCCGTTTTCCATTTTTTAATCCAATCCTCATGAATTTATAACAACTTAAACAACCTAATTAAAAGCACCAAACAAACGTTCACTTTGCACCGTAAAACCGATACTTAAATTTAAAGTTCCGGCGTGGAAAATAAAAATGTAAAAATTCAGTAGGTAGAAGGCTCTGGCGTGAAAGTTCGCAGCTATAAAATTCCGAGTTAACGGGCCGGCCCCGCCGTTTATAATGTGAGGACCATTACCGTGTTCTTACGTGAGGTAACCCGAGTTTGAGGTGTAGTCTGGACTCTAATGGCCCCGCGGGACGTGTGAACCCGAGGTCGCCCGGGTTCTACGCGACACTCACAGTATGGAGCTTGTTAAACTTTAAATTGTGTTTGTCAATGCTTACAACATATTATTCAATGCTGTGCTTGAGGTTTTCAAAATTGTGTTATGCTATAAAATATTGGCTATTGCCGTGTTCTTACGTAAAGTAACCAGTTAACCCGAGTTTGAGGTGTAGTCTGGACTCTTATGGCCCCGCGGGATGTGTGAACCCGAGGTCACGCGGGTTCTATGCGACACTGACAGTGTGGAGCTTGTTAAACTTTAAATTGTGTTTGTCAATGCTTACAACATATTATACAATGCTGTGTTTGAAGTTTTCAAAATTTTGTTATGCTAAAAAATTTTGACTGTTGCCGTGTTGTTACGTGAGGTAACTCGAGTTTGAGGTGTAGTCTGGACTCTAATGGCCCCGCGGGACGTGTGAACCCGAGGTCACGCGGGTTCTACGCGACACTTATAGTATGGAGCTTCAAGTTGTCTTATCAAACTTTAAATTGCGTTTGTCAATGTTTTAGACGCTACGAACATATCGCGACGCCAATACCATAGCGGGAAGTTTGTGAAGTCGCACTGCGGTGCAGTCTTTTGACAAGTGAATAGGAATTGTATTTTATGAAATTTATCATTTTTGTCTAGTTTACATAAAATGTTGTTTGTTGTTGGGTATTTGAATACTAATTGTTCATCAAATAATAATTTGAGGACCATTACCGTGTTCTTACGTGAGGTAATCCGAGTTTGAGGTTGTAGTCTGGACTCTAATGGCCCCGCGGGACTTGTGAACCCGAGGTCACGAGGTTCTACGCGCCACTGCCGGTTTGGAACTTGTTAAACTTTATATTTTTAACCGACTTCAAAAAAGGAGGAGGTTCTATGTTCGTGTGTATGTATTTTTTTTTTGTGTATGGATGGGAGGGATGTTCATCGATTACTTCGCCAATTGTGAACCGAATCGAAAAAATATTTTTTAGTTCGAAAGGGTATACGCCCAAGGTTGTCCCAGTTAAATTTTTCAGAAATCTGCAGAGCCATTTTTGATAAATCAAAAATAATAATATAAACAATTCGAGCGAAATATTTGAATTTGTACACGATGGAAGGCGGTTTTGCCATTTTTTGCGAAAAATAATTATACTAGTCAATATTTAGAAACTTTGGACATATTTCAACGCCAGTTCTAGTGCGGGAATTTGTGTACAGTTTTAACAAGTCATAAGAATCGTAACATTTAGAAAATATTTTGTAAAATAATTATCCATTTAATTGCCTACTCCTATGTCTACCTTACATAAGTAGTTAATCCTTACTAATATTATAAATCCGAAAAGTTTGTTGGTTTGTTGGTTTGTTACTCTATCACGCGCCAACGGAGCAACGGATTGACTTGATTTTTGGCATAGATATAGTATAAAAGGCGGAAGGAGCTTTAGGATACTTTTTATCCCGAAAAATTTCATAGTTCCTGTAGGACAGGACAAAAACCCTCGAAAGCGAAACTGTCGCCACTATCACAAAGACGCTAAGTGATTAATTCCTCTA
The DNA here is from genome assembly GCA_964007245.1 of Hypomecis atomaria. Taxonomy (NCBI): domain Eukaryota; kingdom Metazoa; phylum Arthropoda; class Insecta; order Lepidoptera; family Geometridae; genus Hypomecis; species Hypomecis atomaria. The sequence goes on from OZ023291.1 coordinate 17,692,500, forward strand.
TGACGCTAATATGGACTAACGAAACGTCACAGCCAAACGTAATTAGATGACAGGTGACATTGTCTGCAGACTTTTATAAATCACAAGTAGCATGGCAAGGCGACAAATTGTTTTTCTACCATTATATCCCCTTGAAGAGGAAATAAAGTATGGATTGAAAATGACAACTGACATTAAAATTGGATAAAATGTTATTTTCCCTCTGCATGCTACATGTTACTATGACGTTTAATACCAGGCCGTCATTTTGTCTGACATTAAAAATATTTTTAAATATTCTATCATTAGAGGTTCAACATGTTTTTTTATTCTACCTTTATGGTACAGAATCATCATACTTTAATATTATCAATCCGAAAAGTTTGTTGGTTTGTTCCTCTTTGACGCAGCAACGGAGCAAAAGATTGACCTGATTTTTGGTATGGATACCTATGGTTTAATAGACAGAAAGTGATAATAGGATACTTTTTATATCTCGAGAAAATTCGGGATTCCCATGGGATAGGACAATAACTGTTTCTCAGCAATGGAGCAACGGATTGACTTGATATTTGGGGTGGGCATAGTTTGGAAGACGGAAAGTGACTTGGGATACTTTCCATCCCGAAAAAATTGTGGTTCCCGTAGGACTTAACGATAAATTTTTCTCAGCAACGGAGCAACTTGCCTTGGCATATTGCATGAATATAGTTTGAAAGACGAAAAGTGACATAGGCCACTTTTTATCGCAAAAACTTTAACAGTTCCCGTAGGATAGGATAAAAACTAAGTGGGCTGCGGTAGCAGTCGTCTAAGCGCCAGAAATAACCTGTCATGGCAAGTTTAGGACGTTCCCACATATTTCGCACTCCTTCGCGGCACTCAACAGCACTAGCCCAGACTCGGGCTCCATAACGGAGCTTGCGCTCTCGCCATAGTGACGGAGTGTTTCGGAGCACAAGACACATCGTCATCCACCACTCGGGACTAACCAGTACTGAACGTCAGACAGCATTCCAACGCCCTGGTCCCAGTGCAGTGGGTCAGTCATAGTAGCCCAGCGCCTGCCTCTTCAACTGCAGAGGGCAGTGAGAACGGCAATCGCGATACCGACACCTCTCTTCCCCTGCAGCCCCACTGCGTCTGCCAACACGTTGACGGCCTAGCGGAAGGTAGGGTAGGTGGCGGCACCCACACCACCAGTTCCATATATCCCACCGCGGCCCCTTATCCTCGGCTGTCATATCAGAGTCCAAGAAGCAGCCTTGCTTCATGAAACTAAGAAAGGTTATTCCCAGCAAGTAACTGGAGATAGAGAGACAGAAAAGAAGCCACACCCAGCGCAGCAGGAGGAGCTGGAGTTCATATGCCTGGCAGACGGAGCAGCACTAGAGCAAAATCTTAACCGAGAAATTAACATATTTACAGACGGCAGTAAAATTAAAGGGAAAGTTGGGGCGGCATTATCCATTTGGGATGATGCCGCTGAGATCAGTACCCGCAAGCTGAAATTGGCCGATTGGTGCTCTGTGTAACAGGTCGAGTTATTGGCACTTCTTGAGGCTACCGAAAAAGCAAAAATCTTTTGTGACTCCAGGTCTGCACTGGAAACGGTAAGTAGTTGGCGTATCTTCCCTCCATCCCTTAGCAGTAAATTCAAAGCTAACATAAAGTTACTACACGCACAAAATAAAATAGTGAAACTTTATTGGATTAAAGCGCACGCGGGGATGGAGGGAAATGAGAGAGCGGACCAGCTAGCAAAGGAAGCAGCACTGCACTCGAAGTGCAGACCTATTTAGGATAACTGCCCCGTTTCATTCGTCAAGCGAGAAATCCGAAAGGACTCTCTTGACGAGTGGAACCGGCGGTATCAGGATGGACACACAGCGGCGGTAACCAAAACATATTTTCCGGATGCAAGGGCGGCATACAAGATCGTAAGAGAAATAGCACCAGTGGGAATCATAACTCAAGTGCTGACGGGGCATGGTGAGTTTTCCCAATACTTACATCGATTTAAGTTGAGGGAAAGCCCATCGTGCATCTGTGAACCCACAAAAGAGGAGACTCCACTGCACATAATCTTGGAATGCCCAGTTTATGGAAAGCAGAGATTTGATTTAGAACAAAAAATTGGAATTAATCTAACACGAAAAAACCTTAGAAACAATTTTATCGAATTTTTGCACAAATATTTGTAAAAAAGCAATACTTAATTAGGAACAAGTAGGTATAAACTATGCTGTACCATTGTAATGTTTATTATAACTGCAAACAGCCAAAAACATTGAAATATAGGTATACTTAGTTTTTATTCATTTGTAATTAAGACCCCTGATCATGTCAGGGATATTTCGCGATATAATAAAAAAAACTCCTCGGATGCAGCGTCGCAAGAGCGGCACTGCAGCCCGCCTAAGTTGCGACACTCCTCATAAGGCATGCAACCTACCGGCCATCCTCTCAGCTGCTTTAGTTAAAAGCGGCTGAAACTCGAGTGCCAGCCTCTAAGCTTCCTTGGGGGAAAAGACCCAAAGAAGAGGGAGACTTCGAGCGCCGCCTTTTCAGCTGCCTCAGACCTCCCCCACGACAAGGCGGGAATACACGGGGGGGTTGTATATACACTCCAACCGTAACTTAACCAACAAAAGCATTCCTCTAAGGTATTTTGATATTTGTCAGTTAGGTTAGGTTTCGCAGCCGACATAAACATAAGCCAAAATCAAAATACAACGCGGGCGAAGCCGCGGGTAAAAGCTAGTAAATAAATAATTTGAAAAGAAACAACAAACAATTGTAAACGTTGTTCTAAATAAATTAAGTTATTACAAAAATTTGAATAGGTATAATAAACCAATTCATATTATGTGTAAATTCGGTGTTCATCAGTTTTGTTGTCAGGACAAATATTTTGTTCTTTATGAAGTATCACCGAGTTCGAGCTAGGTACCTCTAATCCGGAGTGTACTTATTATTATTATTTTTAAATACGTATGTGATTGCTTAATCTCAATAAATATAATATTCAATTCACGTGTTCTACTGATGATACTATATTGCGTCAAGGTTCGGAAACAGAAGGGGCACGTAATGTGATTACAACCCGGCTATGAAGTGCAATTTTCTTAGATTCAACGTTCACCGACTGTGAAACTGAGATCTCAGCGAATCGTATTTTGATTCTCCAAATAGAAATTTCAACAGCTCAGCTTCAAGCTTCAAAAAGCAACAAAACTTTAGTTGCACAGATAATTAGGAATTTGTAAAATAGCACTAGGTGGACGCTATTTTTCTTTTGCTGATAGTCATATTAATATGTTGATACTGTCAATAAACTTTGACAACCATTTCGTCGCTTAGCAAAAAATAGAGGAGGCCTACGTTGTCCACTTATGATGATTATAGCCCGGGAGGTAAGCGCAAAAATGCAACTACTTTTTAAAAACTGATTTTTTGGTTTTATGTAGTCATGGTGGTGTACAACAATACTCCGGAGTCAGTCAGCTGGAATGCTTAGCGCTTGGGGACCCGTTTGAAGTTTGAAGAGGACGGTGAATCGACCACTGTTTTCGCGGATTCTGCTAAACATCGAGAAAATATTTTAGAGATTGATAAAAGTAGGGCAGTAAGCAGGTTTTTCAGAAGTAGGTACCTATATATTGTCAGAAGTGTGTTACAGAATTCACTCAGAGCTTTATTTAGTAGGTACATACTCGATAGAGTTGACGTAAACTGTAACAGTTGTAGAATCTGATATACAATGTTTAACTACCCTGTAAATTGTTGTTTATATGAGTAGAAGATCTCGTTCTTAGCCCTCTGAATTCAATAACTGTAGAAATACTAATTATACCTACATTAAATTCCGCGCAATCATTTTAATGCAAATCTAGACGACTTGCTAGTAATTACGCATTAATTCTCAAACAGGTTGTCGCGGTGAAGTGGAGCTATTCCATCTCACAGCCCTAGCGAACTCAATTTCCCACCTTGGATATCTAGGGTTGCCACATCTACGTTAAGAAATTTTAAAAATGTTTTTTTTTACGTTTAGCGGAAATTAACCACCTGCACCTCTAAGAATTTCTTTTTTTTACCGGACCTGTATGCTTATTATTTGTAAGCAATGTTGGAGTTTAAAGATTGTAGATAGGCAGCATTAAATATTCAACGGTGGATGTTTTATGGCTGAAACGGCGAGGTTTCGTCATGGTGACCAAAAAAAGTTCACGTTTTAGCAAGAACATTACGAAATTTTTTGAAAGGTTTCGTGAATTTTTTTCCTAGACTGCTGCACAGATTGCAGCAAGCATTTTAAATACCAATTCATCACATAACTTGAAAGATATTTAATTGTATGTCTTTAGTTCTGTAAGCACTAAGTATCAGAGAAGCGAACTGATGGTGAGGGTGAAACTGATAGTCTCTCATAAAATAAGACGGATAAAAAAGTGTTTTATTTCGTACTGGATCTCTAAGCCTTGGAGGATTCTGATGAAAATAAAATACTACTCGTAGTACTGAAATAAAAAAGTAAAATTTTCTGATAAAAGTTGCACTTAATAGTATGATAAGTATACGCAGAGTCCATAGTCCAGGTTTTGCGTAGTTTACTTAAACTTTCGCGTTGGCGTGTGTCTCCATACATTTTGGTTAGTTTTTCCTTGTTTTTGCCAGAGGCGCTGTACAAAAATGTATATAGCCATAAAGAAACAACTGTAGTTTCAATTTACGTGTAAGCCTGGACTAACCCCCTTTAGTCCGTGACAATTAAAGTTTTCTTTTACGCAGATGGTTCGAAAACTATCCAATAATTATAACCCATACCTATCATTGTGTGTCACTACTTCTCTTACTGATCTACAAATCCTACATACCTACATCTTACACCTCCGATACTCATAAGTAATTCAATAACTACCTAATCCACACGAAAATCGGGCGATAAATGTACTTACATCGGCTTATAGTTCCTCTGTATTCATGGTCGCGTCGTCGCCTTACTTAAGCAAAGCTAAGGTGCTGATAAGTTCGACACTTAGTGAAACTAACAGCTTAGGGGATTAAAAGGGTCTCCAATCACTTAGTGGGCCCTTGCTATTACACCCTGATCAATATCGAGTTCGAGTTACTAAGTATCTATTCAGTGTAATTGATAGAAGGTAATTGAACGCCTCAGATGTGCGAGCAAGTACCCTGGAGATTGTAAAGTGGTTAGAGGTTTTCTGCTATATATAGGTGTTTCGAACTGATCATCGATTGTAAAGCAGCGGAAGGCATTTTTTCAATTTTTTTATTATTATACTCCACAGACTCCGGGGTCTGTGCTTTTTAAGAAAAACAATTTTCTTAAATAAGATTGGAACAATATTGCTTATTACTATAAAGGCTTTACAAGATGACTCTACACTAAAATAAATCTAAATTTAATTAAATTTTATATTATGTTGCGTGTAAACAAGGAGCAGTACTATTCCCACGAGTAGCACCCGTTCACGAGTGTATTGTTTCTAGTTGGATGGGTTACCTCGTGGCCGTAAGTAAGCTCGCATACGAGCATATATATGAGCCTATACGAGCTCACTTACTACCACGAGATAGCCCATCCAATTGTTTCTAGTTGGATGGGTTACCTCGTGGCCGTAAGTAAGCTCGTATACGAGCCTTTTGAGCCTAAACGAGCTTACTTACTCCCACGAGGTAACCCATCCAATTGTTTCTAGTTGGATGTGTTACATCGTGGTAGTAAGTAAGCTCGTGTAGGCAGGGTGGCTGGCCGAGTTTTTAAGCCGCCTGAAGACCTCTGACATGGCTAAACGATTAAAATAACTGGGGCCAAAATTGAACGTGTTATTCGAGCCACGGTAGAGCTCAGCTTTAAATGCCACCCGCCGTCATCCGTCCGAGAACTGACCGTTCAAAAATATCAAGTCGATGGACCGGTCTGAACGTTACTTAACTTCGATGATCGCTAACGAACACCTAGTCAAACTACGCTATGAGCGCTAAATAAGTCCTATCGGACCTACATCAAATGCTATTTAAAACTGAAAGGTCCTATTAAACACTGAGAAATTACACACAGATTGTAATTTATGTATTAGAAAATTACCGACTATCAAATGTTTAAAAGCTTTCAGAGAAAGATAATTATCATCAACATCATTTCGAGAATAAGTTGTCAAGTGAGTGTTGAGACACGCGTATGATAGGCTTCCGTAGCTTCCTATGATGATAAAAACAATTTTAATTATGTCATTAGGATTTTGTTTTATAAATTAAATTTTCCTTTAAAAATCTAAAAATTATAATCTTACAGTGCTCAAAATAATTTTCAGAGAAAGTTTGTAGCGTTGTCTATAAACCCAGAAATTTGGAACATTGCATCTTGTTTACTTTAAATTAAGGGGGGAGCACTCTTTTTTCAACTTTGGTGGCCTATATCTCACAAACGGTACATGTGAATGGGCCGATGTAAATAATCGTATGAGGCGACACAAAACAAGACTTTGTACACCTCGTGCAAAAACTACTTTGATGGCCAAAAGTGTTTTTGCATGGCTCCCATTATATATAATAAAATGCCAAGGGAAATTAGGGAACTAAGCAATGAAATTTTTAAAAAGGAATTTAAAAGAATAATGTTAAATACGTGTTATTATCGTATTACTGACTTTTTAGATTACAAAGAAATTACTAATAGTTGACTTTACTTTTGACTTACTTATTTGAAATTATCACTTCACATTATTTTAACATTTGACACAATCTTAAATTCTGACATTAATACTCGACTATAATTTAATTTTTGTTGACATTTTATAATTCAGTAATATTTTTTAAATTTTGTTTATGATTTTTGAAATTGTACATTCTCTTCTTAAATTTAATTGTGTGACATTTGTACGCCACGATGGGCAAAAACATGCGTTCTCTATTATATTTACACCTGTTTACGACTTTGTATGTTGTACACGATTAAGTACCTTGTTTTCACAAATAAATGATCTTGAATCTTGAACCTTATAAAAACCCTATTCAACGATACCCCACATGAGAAGGTAAGGTTGAAAAAATTGGTCATCCCCACTTTACTTGTATGAGAGCCATCCCCAAAAGATACAATTTTGAAAATTTTAAGTATTTAAAATTGAGATCTACGTTACATCGTACAATTTCATGTAATTTGATGCATAAATGTGGAAGTTATATATAAGCCTTATGTGATACTAGGACGGACGGACGGACACAACGAAGTTACAAGGGTTCCTCGTTTTACTTCGGATCCCTGAAAACAGAAAGTTTCTAATATGACACTGATTTTAACTTCCATAAATTAAATGCGTATGGAAGTATAGGAATAGGTAATTGTTAAATTATCATTACTATTAAATTATTGGGCTATATTTTGCACAACACATAAGTCTCGCTATCCAGCGGAGCAATGCGGCCAGCATTTTGGGAACGTTGCCAGTCATAAAGGATCGTTTGAACTACGAGTATCAATAGACTATTTTATGTCTATTGGTGGTTCAAGCGATCCTTTTTAGTAAGATTTCTTTATTTTAGTGAATAATGTTTAGTTAATAATTTAGTTTTAGTTTTTGTAATGTTACATTTATATTGTAAATATTATTTTGTGATTAAATAAAAGTAAATATAATATTTAAAAAAAATTAGCAATTTAAAAATTGTTAGTAAAAATGAAAAGTATTAATTCAGTTCAGGTGTTTGAAAGCAACCCTAGCTTCAGTTATTAGTATTCATTCGAGAAGCGACGTGTGAAGCGCTCCTTCGCTTCTGCCGTAATATCGCGGCTCAAAGGCTTCTCAGAAAATTTCCTTCTTTTCTTTTTTCTTGTTGGCAAACAATTCAACGCACCGTTTAATTTTTTTTTTTTTGCAATAATGGTATGACCAAACTTGCACAGAATTAGAATAGGTTTACAAGTAAATTGAAACTACAGTGTTAAGTTTCCGTGTGTCCTAACTAGAGAGAGAACTAACAGAAATGTATAGAGCCACACGCAAACGCGCAAGTTTAAACCATGCAAAAACTGAAAGGGTTTAGTCCAAGTTAACACGTAAATTGAAAATACAGTAGTTTTCGTATGACTCTATACATTTTTGTACAGCGTCCCTTGGGGATACGAGGAAGAACTAAAAGAAATGTATGGAGCCGCACTCCAATGCGCAAGGTTAATTAAACTATGCAAAACCTGTACTAAAGGTTCTGGACATAAGCTTTTCCTATAGATTTACAATAAGCTGACGTGTAATATAGCATGACTTTGCTTTAGGTATTAACTAGGATATTTATTGTATGAATGGACGACGATGTCATTCAGATCTTTATTATAAACCCATCACGGCCTTCAGTCTTACATGTTATTTGCACTACTTATTTCCAGTAGTCATATCAACTTGCTAATAAAATTTGATTGATAGGCTATACTAAATTGGCAGGTTTATTGAGCTGACTGTAGATGGCACATAGATGCCATTTTTGCGATTCGTCCTTCTAAATAACATTCGAGAATAGTAAGTTTTCCCTAATCCTCCAAGCATATCCCATTTAGTTCTCCAGCTCATTGGTCTGTTTTAAGCTTACCTGTCTTGACTGGGAGCTCGATCTGTCTAATTAAATATGATACTCAAGCGAGGTTTTAAGTCATCACATGTTATTGTGTCCATGGCTTCGGCGTTACGTAACAACTATCGCAAGGCGGAAAAAATGAATAAGTTTTATATTTGTCCCAGCAACATTTTTCCTTTGATTAACCGCATTGCGCTCAAATCAAATAAACTAAAAAAATACAATAAAAAATATAAACAAAAGTTACAATACCTCAATAATGGCTGTGCATCGTGCAGCTCCATTAGTGGAATAACGTTTATAAATTTTAAATCCAGTTGAATGTAATTTATTTGGATGGTTCACCCGAGGATCACCGTCGGTTAACGTTTGGTCGAAAAAATTACTCGTACATTCTGTCACAACGAACCAAACATTAAATTTTAGTGTTTCATTACGTTTTGTGTGTACTATATTATTGATTGAGTATGGTAGGAGAGATTATTGGCTGTAGAGCGAAATTGATACGTTTAGACTATGTACTGTAGGTACTGTACTACATATAACACCAGTTCCCACCGCAAGAACATCCCGCTCATAGCGTACACGGTTCAAACCATATTTTTACTTAGGAATGGCAGAATATATTTAAATAACGTTGCCTTGCGAAATTTGGCCGCAATTATTTGAAATTTAATGTACTGTAATGTACTGTACCAGCCTTTTATAATAGTCCACTGCAGAACGTAGGCCTACCCACGAAGGGTGATTGGGCCATATCCACCACGCTGGCCCAGAGCGGGTTGGTGGATTCACACACGCCATTGAATTTCTTCTACGGACGTATGCAGGTTGCCTCACGATATTTTCCTTCACCGAAAAGCCAGTGGTGTGAAATTCCGTACATAAGTTCCAAAGAAACTCATTGGTACGGGACCGGGATTGAACCCACGACCTCGAGATTGACAGGCCAGCGTTACAACCACTAGACCACCACGGCCTACTACGAAATAAAAAATTCGGAAATTTAATGATTTTTAATTAATTTATTGGAAAACGTATTGTCGGAATGTTCTTGCGGTGGGATCTCGGACTATTAGACCGAGTCGGTTGATGTAAACCTGAGACTTTGTTTCTTAGAAAATAGTAAAATGAGACTAATTCAATAATTAATGTTCAACGTTACGTTACTCTAGTTACGAGTAAGTTAGGTTAGGAAAAAATGCGAGGAAAGCTGCTAAAATTCGTCTGATATTCAAGTATGGCGTATTTTAATGCACCTAAGCGCACTAGGATAGCGTGGTGTATATATGTATACTAGCTGTCTGTCCCAGCTTCACCCAGGTACGATTGTCATAATTGCAAACCTTCTCATTGAAACACTCTAAAGACTAGTGAAAAACCGCATTTGAATCTGTTGTGTGGTTTGGAAGATCTAAGGTAATACACAGACAGAGAGAGAGAGAGAGAGAGAGATACACAGAAATAGTGACTTTGCTTTATTATAAACTAGCTTTTACCCGCGGCTTCGCCCGCGTTATATTTTGATTTTGGCTAATGTTTATGTCGGCTGCGAAACCTAACCTTACCGACAAACATCAAAATACCTTAGAGGAATGCTTTTGTTGGTTAAGTTACGGTTGGAGTGTATATACAACCCCCCTGTGTATTCCCGCCTTGTCGTGGCAGGGGAGGTCTAAGGCAGCTGAAAAGGCGGCGCTCGAAGTCTCCCTCTTCTTTGGGTCTTTCCCCCAAGGCAGCTTAGAGGCCGGCACTCGTAATGCAGCCGCTTTTAACTAAAGCAGCTGAGAGGATGGCCAGTAGGTTGCGTGCCTTATGAGGAGTGTTGCTTCTGAGGCGGGCTGCAGTGCCGCTCTTGCGACGCTGCAACCGAGGATTAGGGGCTGCGGTGGGATGGAACTGGTTGTGTGGGTGCCGCCACCTACCCTACCTTCCGCTAGGCCGTCAACCTGTTGGAAGACGCAGTGGGGCTGCAGGGGAAGAGAAGTGTCGGTATTGCGATGGCCGTTCTCACTGCCCTCTGCAGTTGAAGAGGCAGGCGCTGGGCTACTATGACTGACCCGTTGCACTGGGATCAGGACGTTGGAATGCTGTCCGACGCTCAGTGCTGGTTACTCCCGAGTGGTGGATGACGATGTGTCTTGTGCTCCGAAACATACCGTCATTATGGCGGGAGCGCAAGCTCCGTTATGGAGCCCGAGTCTGGGCTAGCGCTGTTGAGTGCCGCGAAGGAGTGCGAAAAATGTAGGAACGTCCTAAACTTGAAATGACAGGTTATTTCTGGCGCTACCGCGGCCCGCTCGCTTACTTTTCATCCTATCCTACGGAAACTGTTAAAGTTTTTGGGATAAAAAGTGGCCTTTGTCACTTTTTCGTCTTTCAAACTATAGGCAAACCATTTCACTCGCGGAACGCCCGCGGGGTAAGAAGGGAGCGGGGGGAGCTGTTACCGGGTGGGTGACAGGGGTACGCGGAGCAGAGAGCGCACGTCTCACCCCTCTTACCCACCCGATAACATCTCCCCCCGCTCCCTTCTTATCCCGCGGGCGTTCCGCGAGTTAAATGGTTTGTCTATATATTCATGCAATAAGTCAAGGCAATCCGTTGCTCCGTTGCTGAGAAAAAGTTATTGTCTTCTATCTTCTATCCTACGGGAACCGCAATTTTTTCGGAAAGGAAAGTATCCTATGTCACTTTCCGTCTTCCAAACTATGCCCACCCCAAAAATCAAGTCAATCCGTTGCTCCATTGCTGAGAAACAGTTATTGTCCTATCCCATGGGAATCACGAATTTTCTCGGGATACAAAAGTATCCTGTTATCACTTTCTTTTTTTTAAACCATAGGTATCCATACCAAAAATCAATTCAATCTTTTGCTCCGTTGCTGCGTCAAAGAGGAACAAACAAACAAACTTTTCGGATTGATAATATTAAAGTATGATGATTCTGTACCATAAAGGTAGAATAAAGAAACATGTTAAACCTCTAATGATAGAAGATTTAAAAATATTTTTAATGTCAGACAAAATGACGGCCTGTTATTAAACGTCATAGGAACATGTGGCATGCAGAGGGAATAAAACATTTTATCCAATTTTAATGTCAGTTGTCATTTTCAATCCATACTTTATTTCCTCTTCAAGGGGATATAATGGTGGAAAAACAATTTGTCCCCTTGCCATGCTACCTGTGATTTATAAGAGTCTGCAGACAATGTCACCTGTCATCTAATTACGTTTCGCTGTGAAGTTTCGTTAAGTGTCATAGAGGAATGAATCACTTAGCGTATTTGTGAAAGTGGCGACAGTTTTGCTTTCGATAGTTTTTGTCCTGTCCTACAGGAACTATGCAATTTTTTGCTTAACGTCTAATGATTAGCATCTAAAATTCGACGCGCTTGGTTTTGCTCTTGAGTCTCAGCAGTTCTTTGCGCTGCGTGATGCTCGGCATCTAAAAGTCGCTGCGCTTGACTTTCTCCTTAAGTCTCAGCAGCTCTCTGAGCTGCGTGACGCTCAGCATCTAAAATTCGACGTGCTTGGTTTTTTGCTCTTGAGTCTCAGCAGCTCTTTGAGATGCGTGGCGCTCGGCATCTAATGTCAAACGCGTTTAAGTGTGCTCTTCAGACTCTTGGCTTCTAGCAATTTTCTTTGCTAGCTCCGCTAGAACTACGCGCTAGATTCGCGCTTTGTAGGCATACCTATTAGAATGAAAACTACGTAATTAAACTGTTAGGTTTTAAGTATTTTAATGGTATTTGTTTTTTAAAAATAAGTATTTAATTTGACTCTGATATTAATCAATTATTTATTTTGATTTGGAGACTTTGATTTGACTACCTAGTCGGTTGAAGGACTACCCGACTTAAAATTGGAAGGGGAAAAAGCATGGCCGTAGAGGAGCGAAAGAAAGTCGGCAGTCTGTTCGGTGAAGCGGTGCGATGTGCACCTCCAGTGTTTACACTGTTACTCTGCCCAAATTCATATAAGTTATATATAAGTGAGATATGGTTTATAAGTGACGTTTAAAGGAAGTACGAAGTGAAACAATAAACCAATGATTTCAAGGATATGGAGTTTTTCTTATAAAACTGAAAAAATACATGTAACCTTCTCTAAATTTTACAGGAAAAGATTGATTGACTTTGACATTTGCAACTCGAGCAGCCTTGAATGGGCATTGGGCATAGAGAATGTAATTTGGAAAGTCAAGATGCAAATTACCATGTGTCATGTTAGAAAATAAGTTTTTTCTTCTAAGATTCTAGCCAATGCGTTTTCATCCCCCGTTTTCAACCCTTTAAAACTATTTTTTCGAATCAAAAAGTAGCCTATGTCCTTTCTCAGGCTCTAGACTATCTGTGTACCAAATTTCATTCAAATCGGTTCAGTAGTTTTAGCGTGAAAGCGCGACAGACAGACAGACAGACAGAGTTACTTTCGCATTTATAATATTATATATAATATATATAATATATATATATAAATATATAATATATATATAATAATATAATATATAATATAATATAATAATATAATATATAATATAATAATATATATATATATATAATATATATATATATATATATATATATATATATATAAATATATAATATATATATAATATATAATATATAGTAAGGATGTATTGATGTAATCACCCTTCGTGAATAGAGCTATTAGTATGTATTTAGCAGTGGATTTTTGAAAGACCTGAGCGTGAATTAAGTATTGGTATAAATTACTCGTACTACATATTGTTACATGTATTAGGCTGTGTCTTACAACTAAGCATGTATTCGTCCTTAATAGAAAAGATTGATTGCATAATGAAGAAATTAAATGTGGCTTAGCACACATTTACAAATGCCAAGCCTACTGTACTCTGTAAAGCAAATAATTATTTTTCACAAAAAATGGCAAAACCGCCTTCCATCATGTACAAAATTCGAATATTTCGCTCGAATTGTTTACATTATTCTTGATTTATAAAAAACAGCACAGACGATTTCTGTAAAATTTTAATGGGACCATTTCGGGAATATACCCTTTCGAACTGAAAAATATTTTTTCGATTCGGTTCACAATTGGTGAAATTATCGATGAACATACACAAAAAAAAATACATACACACGAACAAAGAACCTCCTCCTTTTTGAAAGTCGGTTAAAAAATGGGAAACCAGCGATAATCACATGTCACACCGTTTTTAGGGTTCCGTACCCAAACGGTAAAAACGGGACCCTATTACCACGGTAATGATTACCGTGCTATTACGAAGACTCCGCTGTCCGTCTGTCTGTCTATCACCGGGCTGTATCTCATGAACCGTTATAGCTAGACAGTTGAAATTTTCACAGATGGTGTATTATTTCTGTTGCCGCTATAAAAACAAATACTAAAAAAAGAATTAAATAAATATTTAAGGGGGGGCTCCCATACAACAAACCTGAATTTTTAACCGTTTTTAGCTCAATATTAATAACGATAACAAGTAGACGCTTGTAATATTCACAGAACATTTATTTGTATATTCACTTGAAAAATAAATAAATTGATTAAACCTAAATTCATATTTTAGGACGGCTCCCATACAAGAAACAAAATTGTTTTGCTCGATATTAGTAACTACAATAGGTAGATGCTTTAAATATTCACAGAACATTTATTTGTCACTTCAAAAATAAATAATTAAAATAAAGTATATTCAGGGGGGCTTCCGTACGATATGGAACCCTTCGTGCGCGAGTCCGATTCGTACTTGGCAGATTATTATTACAATAAAACATCCAACGACCTGCAAAGAGTTTTAACCACAGCCAACACATTACCACCATATCATAACACGGCCACTAAACTTTCCCCCTTATTCAGACCCTCCATAAATATCCCGCCCTCAACGTAGATTTAACTTTTTTTCTTCCAACTTTACGCGGTAAAGTTGTCGGATAAGCTGAATTGATTTCTGTCGGATTAGGAAGAGATTTGAATATAGCTGTGTATGGTACAATTGTGACTCTACGAGGTTTCTTGGGTACTTATTACTCGTTGCCGAATGTGGTAAGTGAAAATGAAGGTGAGTAATGTATTAGTACTTATTTATAAAATACTAGTTTTTGCTTGTGACTTCGCCTGCATGATATTTTGTTTTTTGTGCTATCCCACAGAAACATTTTATTTTTAACCGACTTCCAAAAAGGAGGAGGTTCGTTGTATGTATTTTTTGTCTGTATGTTTTCGCCAATTATGAACTGAATCTATTTTTTTTTTTTAGTGTAAAAGGTTATACTCCCGAGGTAGTAGAGTTTTAAAAATCAACAAAAATGTTAGTAAAAATTGTATATATCAATTCGAGCGAACTATTTGAATTTTGTACACGATGGAAGACGGTTTTGCAAATTTTTGCGTAAAATAATTACTGGATAAATAGGTGCCTTTCAAGTCTCACTGTCACTCTCCAACCATTGAAATAAATCAATGCCAAAAATCAAGTCTATATATTTTTTGTTATATTCCGTATATGTTTGCGTTTGAATCATATACTCGTTACCCTGCTGCTACCTGAAATAGTAACAAACAAACCAACAAAAACACTTCAGATTCTACAATATTAGAGCTTATAGATAAATAAATGTATCCAGCTATAGGATACATTTATTTATCTAATATCTAATAATATACATTCATTGAAAGCCTAATGAGAAAAAGCTAGCCTTATACATATAATCATAACATTATGTATTGTAAATAGATATACTTTTGAACAAAAATAACTAAATACTTATGAATTCTTAGGAATTCACTTAGGGATCCATTACCTTATAGGTATGAAAAAATGTTACCTGCACACATCCGGAGACAGTTTAATGGCATATTCGATACCACTTATTGAAGTAGATATGACCAAATTGCTTCGTCAAGTAAACCTATATTCAACAGTGGACTATTAAAGACGCGATATCTTCTTATATGCCAACTTGTATCGTTAAGAAAACAGCCAAAAACTTTACTTAATGCTGCATACATTGGCATTTGAACCAAGACCCTCTGGAATAGCGATTAAATCCAATGGTTTCCGAACTAGAGTGCAGTAACAATATTCGTACAAGTACCTCTTTCATTAACAAGTAAATAGGTATTTATTTCGTTATTGCCGTCGATTGCTGCCAAGATTTCTACTGGTATTTGGCACAGCTGAAAGCGTTACCCAGCTAGATATAATTTGCTTGAGTCCAATTACGGTTCAGGTGGGCATTTGGGCCAGAGAACAGATGAAATAGAAAGGAAAAAGGGCGTTAGTAAAAACATGATAGAAAGTAGAAAAGTTAGTAAAAAAAATGGCTCTAGCCAAATGGCGTACCTAAATGTCGAATTAATAATAACAATACTTTTTGTGTGTACTTAGTAGTGGAATATTGTACAATTTATTCTTGTCGGTACCCATGTAACTGACTTCAATAGATAGTCGGACTATTTAATTTTGATAGTAGGTATACTTTGTCACACGATCTGAGGAGTTAGTCCAGGTTTACACGTAAATTTAAACTACAGCTGTTTTCGTATGGCTCTATACATTTTTGTACAGCGTCCCTGGCGGAAACGAGGAAGAATTAACCAAAATGTATGGAGCCCCACGCAAACGCAAAAGTTTAAGTAAGCTACGCAAAAGCTGGACTAAGGGCTCTAATAAGATCCGCAGGATTGTTCTGTATGCAAGCCGCTCACAACCGAGCATATTAAAAATCTATAGAGGGTATAGGTACCTCTGTCCAACCGTGAACGACCTATGGATGAAGACGATCATTTTTTATACAATTGAGTGACATATAAATACAACTATATACATCACTATAACCCTGTCTCGTTTTGACACTACGATAAAATTATGTCTTGGTGAGTACCTACGCCAGGTTTTTTTATGGGCAAAAGTGCCTTTATTATCTACAACTAAATGCAATACTAATATGCTAAAACTACCTACACTACTACTACACAAAAAGCATTGAAGCATCCACAGACCCTTGAAGGTCTAAAGATAATCCAAATGCTCAAGCCAGTTGGCAGCGTGCCCAGCATGCTGGCTGCATTGCCATGCTGAATGGCAATGCTTATGCTAGTTATAACAGGTCAGCGCCAACCAGAACTACCACGCTCCGCACTCTGACATAGCAAGATCGTAAATCTCATCCAACAAAAAACATTTTCATGTAAATTGAGGCCAAGACGAGACTACAGTTTGCACTACTAAAAAGTTATCAGATCTCATGTAGAGCCAAGCTTCTAATTCTACAGGACTTAACTCTACAAGCCTTTATTTCACAAACTTTACACCTTAGTCAATATTATGCGGCTTGGCCGTTGACGCTGAATCTCCAAAAATCAGCCAGCTGATGCTGAAAATTAGCCAATTGGCCATTCTAACCCTTTCTCACTCCTATGTTTCAGGCAACCGCATCCCCAGCGACCCCCGGCATTTTCAAAGCCATCTCTACCACAGACACAAAATTCACCAAATTTAAGCAAAATTGCTGCAAAACTTTTTCGGGCGTTACAAAACGTAACCAAATTTGTAAAACTGTGCACGGGGAGCACCTGCCTAATATCGCCGTGGAAATTGGAAACAAAATGATAAAACTAAAAGTAGGACGATGAGACGTTATTCGGTTACCTTTTCTCGTTATAAAAGTAAAAGTAAGTAAAAAAGTTTGTACCATGTGGTGTGGAAATATTCGAGTTTTCTTAAATTACTTACATAATAAGCCCGATTACATAGGCGCCATTGTAATTGTATTAGCTAAATAGCATAGTTCTGTTTCTTTTTCACTTTAGGCATTCGATGGAGAGAACGCTTTTTACGTTGCTATCAAAATTACGCTGGCGCCTTTGTAATCGGACTTATTATATAATTATATACAAGGTTATTGGTAATCAATTAGCATCCTCTTAGGGGCTTATTTTATCAAATTTCAAAAAAAATTGTTCCATTGAAAAATATATTTCACCCTCGACAAAATGTATGGAACAGTTGTTTTTTTTTTAGTTTTGACAAATTTACAGAACAAAAGTTGCTAGTTTTGATTTACAGAATAAGCTCTAAAAGGATGCTAATTGATTACCAATAACCCTCCATAATCCTTACTAATATTATAAATCCGAAAAGTTTGTTGGTTTGTTACTCTTTCACGCACCAACGGAGCAACGGATTGACTTGATTGTTGGCATGGACATAGTTTAAAAGGCGGAAGGAGCTTTAGGATACTTTTTATCCCGAAAAATTGTATAGTTCCTGTAGGACTGGACAAAAACCATTGAAAGCGAAACTGTCGCCACTATCACAAAGACGCTAAGTGATTAATTCCTCTTTGACGCTAATATGGACTAACAAAACGTCACAGCCAAACGTAATTAGATGACAGGTGACATTGTCTGCAGACTTTTATAAATCACAAGTAGCATGGCAAGTGGACAAATTGTTTTTCCACCATTATATCCCCTTGAAGAGGAAAAAAGTATGGATTGAAAATGACAACTGACATTAAAATTGGATAAAATGTTATTTTCCCTCTGCATGCTACATGTAACTATGACGTTTAATACCAGGCCGTCATTTCGTCTGACATTAAAAATATTTTTAAATCTTCTATCATTAGAGGTTTAACATGTTTCTTTATTCTACCTTTATGGTACAGAATCATCATACTTTAATATTATCAATCCGAAAAGTTTGTTGGTTTGTTCCTCTTTGACGCAGCAACGGAGCAAAAGATTGACCTGATTTTTGGCATGGATACCTATGGTTTAAAAGACAGAAAGTGATAATAGGATACTTTTTTTATCTAGAGAAAATTCGTGATTCCCATGGGATAGGATAATAACTGTTTCTCAGCAATGGAGTAACGGATTGACTTGATATTTGGAGTGGGCATAGCTTGGAAGACGGAAAGTGACATAGGATACTTTCCATCCCGAAAAAATTTTTCTAATAATAAAAAACGTGGTTCCCGTAGGACTTAACAATATTTTTTTCTCAGCAACGGAGCAACTTGCCTTGGCTTATTGCATGAATATAGTTTGAAAGACGAAAAGTGACATAGGCCACTTTTTATCGCAAAAACTTTAACAGTTCCCGTAGGATAGGATAAAAACTAAGTGAGCGGGCTGCGGTAGCAGCCGTCTAAGCGCCAGAAATAACCTGTCATGGCAAGTTTAGGACGTTCCTACATTTTTCGCACTCCTTCGCGGCACTCAACAGTGCTAGCCCAGACTCGGGCTCCATAACGGAGCTTGCGCTCTCGCCATAATGACGGAGTGTTTCGGAGCACAAGACACATCGTCATCCACCACTCGGGACTAACCAGTACTGAACGTCAGACAGCATTCCAACGCCCTGGTCCCAGTGCAGCGGGTCAGTCATAGTAGCCCAGCGCCTGCCTCTTCAACTGCAGAGGGCAGTGCGAACGGCAATCGCGATACCGACACCTCTCTTCCCCTGCAGCCCCACTGCGTCTGCCAACACGTTGACGGCCTAGCGGAAGGTAGGGTAGGTGGCGGCACCCACACCAGTTCCATATATCCCACCGCGGCCCCTAATCCTCGGCTGTCATATCAGAGTCCAGGAAGCAGCCTTGCTTTATGAAACTAAGAAAGGTTATTCCCAGCAAGTAACTGGAGATAGAGAGACAGAAAAGAAGCCACACCCAGCGCAGCAGGAGGAGCTGGAGTTCATATGCCTGGCAGACGGAGCAGCACTAGAGCAAAATCTTAACCGAGAAATTATCATATTTACAGACGGCAGCAAAATTAAAGGGAAATTTGGGGCGGCATTATCCATTTGGGATGATGCCGCTGAGATCAGTACCCGCAAGCTGAAATTGGCCGATTGGTGCTCCGTGTACCAGGCCGAGTTATTGGCACTTCTTGAGGCTACCGAAAAAGCAAAATCTTTTGTGACTCCAGGTCTGCACTGGGAACGGTAGTTGGCGTATCTTCCCTCCATCCCTTAGCAATAAATTCAAAGCTTACATAAATTTACTACACGCACAAAATAAAACAGTGAAACTTTATTGGATTAAAGCGCACGCGGGGATGGAGGGAAATGAGAGAGCGGACCAGCTAGCAAAGAAAGCAGCACTGCATTTGAAGTGCAGACCTATTTACGATAACTGCCCCGTTTCATTCGTCAAGCGAGAAATCCGAAAGGACTCTCTTGACGAGTGGAACCGGCGGTATCAGGATGGACACACAGCGGCGGTAACCAAAACATATTTTCCGGATGCAAGGGCGGCATACAAGATCGTAAGAGAAAGAGCACCAGTGGGAATCATAACTCAAGTGCTGACGGGGCATGGTGAGTTTTCCCAATACTTACATCGATTTAAGTTGAGGGAAAGCCCATCGTGAACCCACAAAAGAGGAGACTCCACTGGAGGAGACAGAGATTTGATTTAGAACAAAAAATTGAAATTAATCTAACACGTAAAAACCTAAGAAACAATTTTATCGAATTTTTGCACAAATATTTGTAAAAAAGCAATAATTAGGAACAGGGATATTTCGCGATATAATAAAAAAAAAACCTCGGATGCAGCGTCGCAAGAGCGGCACTGCAGCCCGCCTAAGTTGCGACACTCCTCATAAGGCATGCAACCTACCGGCCATCCTCTCAGCTGCTTTAGTTAAAAGCGGCTGAACCTCGAGTGCCAGCCTCTAAGCTTCCTTGGGGGAAAAGACCCCAAGAAGAGGGAGACTTCGAGCACCGCCTTTTCAGCTGCCTCAGACCTCGCCCCGCCACGACAAGGCGGGAATACACGGGGGGGGGGGGGTTGTATATACACTCCAACCGTAACTTAACCAACAAAAGCATTCCTCTAAGGTATTTTGATATTTGTCGGTTAGGTTAGGTTTCGCAGCCGACATAAACATAAGCCAAAATCAAAATATAACGCGGGTGAAGCCGCGGGTAAAAGCTAGTAATTATATAAATTATGTTAGTTAGTATGCAGTTAGAAATACAGTGTTTTCCATAGACAACGAATATATCATTGAACTCAAAATAATGACTTACTGACTGAACTGGATGAAAAACCTGACTTTTACTATGAGGCAATTTCGAAATCGCAAAATAATAATCCTAAGTTCCATTTCCATACATTTCTTCGAGAACCGATATAGGTACTTTTCGTTTGTTGAACACGAAATACGCAGTAAAGGTCTATTAAAATTAGGAATTTAAGCATTAGGTATATAGTAGCTAAGCTAAGAAAAACTGCTATACTTAGTACTTTCTTTTATTTCAATCTGCTAAACTATGTATTGTATTATGCTTAACTTCAACGATGCTTGGCATTTGTGTAAATTCGCGCAAACTGATATTCTTTTGCTACAAAAATATGTAACCAGAAAATAGCAACCGCTTTCGAATAAAAATCTACGTATTCTTATTCTATATTGAATCAAATATTTATATTTCTTTCTAATTTTACCTGTATCGTCCAATATTCTAAAAGATTTATTTGTTTCTTTATTTTTGCTTCAACGTCCAACTTTATTGGGCTACAAAATCTGAGAGTCGTGGGCATAGGTACGTACTATATAAAATCTTACATTATATAGGTAATCCTTATCTTACCTACGAATACCGTAACATGTATTTTTCAACCTTTGTTTTTCTCAGTTCAAAAATATTTTTCGTAGGTAAGTAGCTAGGTACTCATATCAAAGCCAGACTCCTTTACAAAATAACAACGTATCCAACAAGCAATCTCTTCACAATGGGTTAATCTTAAATTCTACCTTAAATTGTAAAGCACAAAGGTCAGAATTGATTAAAAATTTAACACAGGGGTGAGCCAGATTAGCGGTTCGCCATCTAGCTAAATTGCCACCCGGCGCTCAATGCAATACATGGACTTACTGTAAAAGTGGACTGACTATACCTAAGTCCTGAGATGGCATTAGCTCTACCAAAATCTATTAAACGCCAGTAGTACCATTGATAGCACTACTCTCGTATTTATACGTAGCTAGTCCCATTAAAAGTACAAGCGACGTATGATTGTATTCTCTACGTCGTCGGTAGTACCATTGATGGTACTAAAGACGTAAAAACACGTAAGTTGTACCATTAATGGTACAAATAAACTATTGTTACGTTGGAAAAATAATTCAAATGTCACTTGTGACTTGGAGCTTATTTATAAGCTGCTTAAAAGCCTCTGTCATGACTAAACGGTTAAAACAACTGGGTCTAAAATTTAACGTTTTACTTGAGACATAGTTGCACAAAGTTGTAGAAAAAAGAAATATCGATGAATCCACCATTGGTTTTAAGAGGAAAAATAAGTATCCATGGATCCACTGGTGGATTTAAGAGGAGATAAAGGTATCCGCAGATCCACATGTGGAGCAGAACTGTGGATCTAAGTGGAGGGAAGGGGAAATGCCACCTGAATCCATTTGAAAACGGACCGTGCTGAACTTTGCTTAGCTTCGACGCGTGTCAGGTTGGATGTCCTATGGCTGATGGATAAAAGTATGAATGGATGTCAGGTTGTAACGGTGATATTTTTTAAACAGTATGTAGGTTGCCGGCGTGGCCGACGACACTGTAGAAGCCGCTGTAAGTACTTACGATTCACATGACTTTATCAGCTTAATACCTACCTTATTCATCTATGGCGCAATACGACCTCGGTTAACCTTTTCAGCTACTGAAATATACATCTTTGTCCCTTTTCCTCGTTTAAATAATAAAGCTAAGTGAAAAAGAGGAGTGCAAGATAGCCGCGGTTTTGAATTTTTTCCATGGACTTTTTAATAGTCCATTGCTGCATAGAACTACCCTTTCAGGGCGATTAGTAGACTTAGACTTATATCTAGTGTGTTTTCATTTTGGTCAAAACTGATCAAAATAAGAATATTTATCCAGATAGAGATTAAAACTTCAATACCTCGACACGTATATACTCGTAGAACCTTACTCAGGTAGAACCTTAAATAATATCTAACAAAGTATAACAGTCATCTGGGAGTACTTTTCTCAAATTTGAAAATCCAATAAGAATGTAAAGCAAGATAGATAGCAACTATGTAAAGTACTGCAATCCCAACGCAATATCGGAAGAAATATTCCCTTTTAGTCTTTGTTATGGAGGTATTTTATTTAACTTTTAAAATAGGTGCTGAGAATAAATTCTGTCAGTGGAAGAGGGTTTCTCGAAAATATTTTTAATGGACGTTGTTACTTTGATTTGCTTACAGACATTTAGCTTAGTTAGTGCAGTCAAACTTTGCAGAACATATTCTTAAATTGCCAAAACTACATTGTTAGAACTGTTTAGGATTCCGTACCCAAAGGGTAAAAATGGAACCTATTACTAAAACTCCGATGTCCGTCCAGACGGACGGACATCGGAGTTTTCTTTCGGCCTGTCTGTCTGTCACCAGGCTATCACTTTACAATCTCCGAAAATTCGCGACAAAAAAACAAAATAATAGCACCAGAGCCAAAATTGGAACTTGTAAGGAGAAGTTCTGAATACATGATGATAAAATTTTTTAATAAGCTCCCTGAATATTTACGAAAAGAATCAAACCAACGAAAATTCTATAAAAATCTAAAAAAAATGCTAATCCAAAAGTGCTACTACAGTATAGAAGATTTCTTTAATGACAAAAATGTTTCAGTCTCGCGGAAAGTATGTAATGATGATAAGTAGTGGGTATTGTTATTATGTAAGCTAATAATACTCAGTAATTGTATACTTGCAACACCCTTACAGGGTTTTATATGTAACTAGTGCTAAGTGAGCAAATTTTTGCATGTTAAATGGCAAGGTTTGAAATAAAGAATAAGAATAAGAATATCTCAATAACCGTTATAGCTAGACAGTTGAAATTTTCACAGATAATGTATTTCTGTTACCGCTATAACAACAAATACTAATAACGGAATAAAATAAATAAAATTAAGGCAGGCTCCTAAACAACTGTACTGTACTGTACCAGCTTTTACAATAGTCCACTGCACGACGTAGGCCTACCCACGAAGGGTGATTGGGCCTAATCCACCACGCTGGCCCAGTGCGGGTTGGTGAATTCACATACGCCATCGATATTCTTCTACGGAAGTATGCAGGTTGCATCACGATGTTTTTCTTCACCGAAAAGCCAGTGGTGTGAAATTCCGTACATAAATTCTGAAGAACTCATTGGTACGGGACCGGGATTTGAACCCACGACCTCACGATTGTAAGGCGGGTGTCACCACTACTAGACCACCACGGCTTATAGTAGTTATGTATGTTACGCGATAACTCCGCCAATTATGAACCGATCTACAGATGAGGCCTATGTCTAGCTGTGGACGTCTTACATTTCATGTAGACGATGATGTATAGTTGTTAAATCTTGCTTGAACTGTTACCGCCTAACCACAAAAGATTTAAGCACGCTTTAAACACTGTTAACCGTGCAATGTGTACAGTTAAACATCGTGCGCAAAACTTTTGTGGTAATACGGTTAAAGTTTTGCGCAGAATTTCCGAAAAAAAACGATTTCCATCGGAGCAGAGTTACGGTATCATCGCAGGCTGCGAGCGATTTCACGAGCCATTTGCATCCGTATCTGTTGCTTTTGTTTAACTTCCAACATGTACCGCGCTGGAACTCATCCCGTGTTTACTTTTAGTTCGGGACGGAGTTATGGGATTCGCACACCGTAAATACTCAGTTTTTGTTTTTGGTACATATTTGGTGATAGAGCGTGCCAAAGCTAGCCTTTAATAAAACATGGAACTGTTATCTAGGTGTTTTTCTCCCTTTACCGTGTATGGTTACAAAATCCATCTGTATTTTCACCAAGGAACACCGTTTATTTCAAACTAGCGCAATAATATTTTAGGTAATTTTTGTACACATTTACATTATGGGAGTTTTAGTATGGATTCCTAATTATTAAAAAAATATAATATAGCCTATGTTATCTTGAGATAACATAGCTTTTCAACAGTGAAAGAATTTTTCAAATCGGTTCAGTAGTTTCGGAGCCTATTCGATGCAAACAAACAAACAAATAATCAAATCTTTCCTCTTTATAATATTGGTATAGAAAACGTAATGTTATCATAACGCATCAAAATAACTAAATTCACAAACCTATTATATCAACCTCCTGCCAGAAAAGACTCATACTCGTACAAGCAAGAGATAGAGAAATGTTTATAATATGTGTATATCAGTGTATAATCATGTGCCTAATTAAATAAACATGTTAGACGGGATGTTGCAGAATTCTGCCTAAATCAAAGTCGATATGGTATGTATCGAAGCACGTTTATTCAAAATGATCTTAAAAACTAACCCTAGTTCCTACACTGCACAACTTGTGCGTTTTAACGCGAAACAACGCCATCTATCGGTGAGTGTCTTGAATTAGCGTTTAACATACCGCCCACCAAGGACATTTGTGACGAAATGTCCTTAACCATGGTCTGTACCACCGTCCGACGTGGCCGGCTGGTGGCTGTACTATTGATGTACTTGGTGGTCGGCTTACAAAATTTTAACTACGCTGAACTATGAACTAAGGTGTTGAACTAATGAACTAGGTTGATCTATTGAACTATGTTGAACTATTGAACTAGGTTGAACTATTGAACTAGGTTGAACTATTGAACTAGGTTGAACTATTGAACTAGGTTGAACTATTGAACTATGTTGAACTAGGTTGAACTGTTGAACTAGGTTGAACTATTGATCTAGGTTGAACTATTGAACTAGGTTGAACTAATGAACTAGGTTGAACTACAATTGTGAAACAATGGAACTGACAAATTGAATACACAATGTTACCGAATGAACTAAATTAAATATTAACAAATATAGAATGCTGAAATTGTTCAACGTTTTACATCAGATAAAATTCGCTTTTATCTCACTAAAAGAACATGACCATGAACTTATACATATTATTATATATAACATCTACCGCCCTCCGTGGGGGGGTTCTTACATGGTACTTCATAGATTTTATTTCATAATAATTGATTGATCTAACTATTTTATTACTTATAGTTTTCCGTAATATGAACTGGCCAGGAATACATTAATGTTATTACGAACTTGAATTAATTAATTTTAGCAAATGAACTGAATTAAATTTGTTGCAAAAGTACCATACGAAACAAATTACCACGTTTTCCCAATACATAGAACTTAAATTGCCATTTTACATTTTAGAAAATATATATTTCATTGAACTAATTACATTTTTTACTGTAAATCATCGAGCAGTGCTCGATGCTGTAAATATACAGTTAAGACATCGCTGCCTTTGATCACTTTTTTGTTACAAGTGACCACATAGGCTATGTTATTAAAATAAAAGTGACTTTTATAATACGCAACCCATTGACCGACGACGTAAAAGTAAATTCTCCAATATCGATCGGCCTGTACTTTGGAAATTCATGTTTCCATTGTTCTCTAATTGACCAAATGGGCTACCAACTTTACAACATTTATTTTTTAATGGTTAAATAATTGTTGTTGAACTTAAATCAAGCAACGGATCTTCAACTTTGAAGTGTTCCATGACAACTTCAACCATCTTTGGATTCCACCGTTGGTGAGTGAAACTTTATTTTTTCTCTATTTCTTATGATTTCTATTGTTTATGCTCAATAATCAATGCTTTTTATAAGTTCTATAGCATAAACAATGATGTAATTAATATTTTTGTTCTATTATTCCGCAAATATTGTTCTAATTTGTATTTTCCTTTTTCATTCTGATTTCTTCTCTTCTTCTCGATCTATTTTCCCTTATTCTCGATCTAACTTTCCTTCTTCTCGATCTGATTTATCTTCTTTTCGATCTAATTTTCCTTCTTCTCGATCTAATTTTCCTTCTTCTCGATCTAGCTTCTCTTCTTCTCGATCTAAATTCTCTTCTTCTTGATCTAACTCCTCTTCTTCTCGGTCTCATTTCCCTTTTCGATCTATTTCCCTTACTCTCGATCTAACTTCTCGTCTTCTCGATCTAACTTCTTCTTCTCGGTCTAACTTCTTCTCGATCTACTTTCCCAGCGTTATGACTTTATTATTTGTGTAATTTTTGTTGACCTCCCTTTCCGTGTTGACCTGATTATGTTGTCCTAGGTATCCTTGATTTTTGTAGTGTTGATTTTCATTCATATTTATCTTCGATAGCTGCTGTTTGGTGATCTTGTTCCATTTTTGTAATTTTAATCTTCTGTTTGATAGCTCAGTTTTTTGTAAATAATTTCTTCTTCCTTCTCCTGAGTAATCTTCACCTTTACTGTTTGCTAGCCACCTGTGATCTAATTTCCCAAAATCAGGTGTGCAGCACTGTTTGAAATTAAAATCTCCTTTTGGTTTCTTTCTGTCTAATGATTTTAATCTTGTCACAGCTCTGTGGTGGTCATATCTGTCAGTGCAGCGCGGCTGTCTGTCCCGGAATGGGAGTTTTGTAATACATGTGCCTTCCGGTGATCTTCTTGTTGTTTTCAGGAGTAGGTTCTTGTATTTTTGTTCTTCTGTCCCTAATTTCGATTTACTATTAAATTGTTCTTTTATTTTCCAGGATCTTAAAGTTTTATCCTCATCAACTTGTGAGTGCATGGCTGTGATTTTCTGCGATGATGCTTCTTTGACCTTGTTCCCGATGGTTCCCGACATAATCCACCCTAGAATTGTATTTTGTACTACTAGCTCTTCTGTTGGACTCTTTTTTATTCCCTCTAAAACGATCTTGCTGTATACGTTAGCTCCCAACAATAAATCGATTTTATTACAGAGAGCAAATTGTGGATCTGCCAGCACCAAGTCTTCTTCTATCCAATCGGTAGCGTCATCGGTGATGTTCTCTTTTGGTAAGTACGACGTGATGTTCTTTAAAACGTACGCTTCAACTTGTAAGTGGAAATCAGTGTCCACTAGTGATTTTAAATTAATGGTTACAACTCCTTTTGAATTTACAGGTTGACTTCCTCCAAGACCAGAAATCGCGCTTCTACTTGAAGTTTTCTCCAGTTGCAACTCTTGAACAGCAGCTTCGGTTATGAAACAAGCTTGTGAACCTTGGTCCACAAGTGATCTAAGTACCCGATTTCGCCCAGAAGCTGACTGAATGTTCACTAGCGCTGTAGGTAGTAAAACTTGACCCGCTTTCTTGACCTTCTGAGTTGACAGACATGACAGTATAGGATCTGCACTCGTCGATTCGCTAGTCCTCTCGTCTGCCGAGTCGGTAGATGTCTTGTCGTGCACGTTGCCTGAATGAAGAAGTGAGTGATGGCGTCTTTTACAAACCTTGCAGGTGGTGGGCTTCTTGCAAGCATAAACGCTGTGGTTGCTGCCTAAACAGTTGTAGCAGATAGAATTCTTGGCTACAAATTCTCGTCGCTGAACCGGATCCTGCTTTATGAATTCTTTGCAAAAGCATAGCTTGTGCTCACCGGAACAGAACTCACAACGCAAGTTTGCTTCATTCGTCACCAAAAATGCTTTTGGTTTGTTGTAAGACCCGCCGCTTTGTTGACCTGCAACTCGTTTTGTATCAACAAATTCTAACGCTCGAAAGCGGCTTTCCAAAAATTCCTTCAAATGTTCTAAAGTTGGCAACTCATTGATATCGAAGCTATTAATATGAAGTTCCCATTGTTTACGCGTCTCTAAATCAAATTTTGATGTCACTATGTGGATAACAATAATGTCCCATGTGATCACTTGTACGCCGATATTTTTCAAGGCACTTATACAATCTATAGTGGTATCTAAAATCTCCTTTAACCCCGAAGCGGATTCCTGAACTAAGCGTTTTTGACTGAAAAGTCTTTGGAGGATACAATTTGCTAAGTACTTTTTATTATTGTACCGTTTTTCTAATAGTGACCAACATTCCGCATAGTTAGCGCCCGTGATAGGTGTATGTTTTATTAATTGGGCCGCCTCGCCGGTTAAATGAGTCTTTAGGTAGTGCAGTTTCTGTACGGCATCTAATGACGTATAATTATGCACCAGCGATATAAACAAATCGTGAAAAGATGTCCAATCCGAATAGTTGCCTGAAAACACAGGGATTGAAATTCTCGGCAACCGTACTAAATCGCTCGATTCCTTTTCTTTCGGTTTGGATTTATTTTCACGGTTTACAACTTCTTTGAATTCCGACAAAGCCAATTTTAACATAGTTTTATACCGACAATAGTTTTCTTCTGTTATTTCATAAATTTCTTTTGTAATATAACCACTTTTTTCTAATTCTGTACTAACCGATTCTTCATATAATTTCGTATTGTTTGATCTAAATAAAATCCAATCGCGTTCTAAGTTTTCTAATTTTACTTCTACATATTCTAACGTTATTCTATCTTTTGGACTTTTCTTATAATTGTTAAATGCTTTTTGAATTGAACTAGATAAATTAAATTGTACATTAAAAATAGGTTCCATTTTAAATTAATATTTTGAACTACTGATTTTGTACAACGATCTTACTAAAATGTTACGTTAACTACAATGTTTTTTAAAATTTTAATTTAAATACAATTTGGATAAAATATTACAAGTCCAAGATTTCTTATTCCAATTTTTTCTAAGTGTTTGAGAAGTATTCTAATTTTTAAAAATTGGGCATGGATTCCCCGTTCCCTCGTTTTTTAACAAATTATTCTAAGTCCAAAACACATGCAAAATTATTCTAAGTTAAAATTAAATGGATAGTAACACTGACTCTAAAGTTAAAGTTTTTTCAATGCATGAATTAAAGTTCAAATTAGTACCAAATTTTCTACTCACAGTTTCACTTTTCACACTTATCCTCAGTTGGGTTGTCCTGGTGTCATCAAATGGTGCTTTTGTCCTAGTGTCCGACGTCTTATTGATCTCCTTCCCGCTACTTCAGTTTGCTCAAGCTGAGCCCACAGCTTGCCAACCGCAGCTCACAGCTAGCTGGCTCGTATTGCCCAAAGCCAGGCACAGCTTGCCCTCAAAGTTGCCGCAGCCAAAGAATATCATAATAATACTACCCGCAGCAACGTATTGCACTTTTCACTTTAAATTGTTGAAACTAGCGGCCCAGTGGTCATTTGACGCACGCTCACGTCAACCACCAAAAATAAGACCAGTCGGAACACTGTCCGGTTCCGAAGGACTTGTTGCAGAATTCTGCCTAAATCAAAGTCGATATGGTATGTATCGAAGCACGTTTATTCAAAATGATCTTAAAAACCAACCCTAGTTCCTACACTGCACAACTTGTGCGTTTTAACGCGAAACAACGCCATCTATCGGTGAGTGTCTTGAATTAGCGTTTAACACGGGATTAAATAAAAAAAAATATTTAACCGACTGCCTTTTAAAAAAACTGTTTTTTATGGTATTAAGGAATGTTATGATTTAATCAAATATTAATAAATTAATATATATACTCGTATATGAACTAACATTTGCACGTCTGCTTGCAGACTGAATGCAATGTAAAACCAGCCATCTATATGACTTGTATTATATAACTAAGCAAATAAACGATTTATTTGAAAAAAATGTGAACGACAAATTGCAAATTCTGAATGTTTGGATTCAACAAAAGATTATGTCAATGGAGTGGATGGAGATGGAGTAGGTATGTCTGTCTAGAGTAAATATACAAAAATGGAATTACGTAACTTGTTATATTTACTTACCGCTACAGTAAACAAAAGCTTTAAAGCAATTTAGAGCAGGTTAAAAATCATTGTGATGGATTCTGAAATTAATTAATTTTTGGATTCAGTTACGTTACGTTAGTCAGTTAAATTATTATTTTTTTATATGCCAGATAAGTAAAGCTAACAGACATGTGTGGTGACAAAATCTATGTGAATTACTCAGAGGGTCTATATCTACATATTTCTATGTAGACAAAAATCTATTTGGTTCCCTTGGGGATCCAAGACAGTGCCATAAGTATGGCCTTTTATAAATTCATTGGAATTGACTTAATATTGCTATGCATGTCAGAAACAAGACGGATTATTAAATATACGGTTTTTTTAGTAAAGTCAATATGATGTGCGATAGCGCTTACTTTACCAAGTAAGTAAAGTACGGAAGGATCTAAAAACAGAAAATTTCATCTGTTGACTTTACCGGTTGAAAGATTCTGTAATTTGGGTTGGGAAGTTACTTTGTATTGCTTATTGTTTTATTAATCCTAAAGAAATATTTGTTTAGGACAAATATTTCGTTAGACAAATTGCAGTTTAAATATTTGTTTATTTATTCAGATTTGAAGAATTTATAATTTAAAATATTCATGATTATTATCTTTAGTAATAGCCTAATAGGTCTAGCCCTAGAAATAAATGTACATCAACAATGACGTCCGATTCTTTCTTTCCAATTTTGAGATGAGAATTTCGGCATCTTTACTTTATTTAACAATCCCATTGCTCTAATGTTATTGCTGAACCCGCGTTTTAATGAGTATATTACACTAAATTATGACTCAGATGAAGCAGTAGCATATGCGCACAACTTCACTATTTAGGTACATGTAACGCCTGTCTTAACAACACATATCCAACACATCGATTTTCCAGTAATCTTGAAGTGTAACCATAGCCATAGAAAGCTTGTATCAGCGTCATTTATAAAAAAAATGCATTTAAATAGTACACTTAACTATAAGAAAAGCCGAGCAAAACGAATATTACCCATACAGAGAGTAAAGAGCAAGCATCTTCTACCAGGGTATCATAAGTATAGTCTCATTCCCAGTCTCCTTCAGGTGATTTCCATATTTTCCATTATATTCGTAATATTTCGCAGCGCATCGTGCAAATTGTTTACGAGATACGGTTGAGTGAAACGTTTCGCTGCAAGCCAGTTACAGATTAAACATTGAACAATATTACTCGTACTTGTAATATCTAGCAGAGTATAAATGTATTCAGTAATATCTTGCAGCGTATAAATTATACATATTGTACATATTATATGTACTTACGCTTTGGGGTATTAAGTATATTGAGAGAAGTCAACGAACCTGAAAATCGAGATGGATTAATCAGATGTAGTATGTATGTACATTATGTGGGTATTTGACGTATAATATTTGATCGAGCGAACGAAGTGCGAAACTCGACAATTTCGTCATCTTCTGTCCAGCCGGGCTAGGATGCGCACCACGTAATATTTCGTTCTACGTGTCAGAACGAGACAGAGTTATAGCGAAGTGTATATCTGTCACTTTTTCACATGTCGAAAAAAGTTATTTTCGTGTCTTTTCGTGGTCGCATCATGCATGTTGGTTGTTCTCTACATGTCATATTCTACAGGTCTTGATAAAACTTGATACACGGTTTCGATATTTTTTTTGAATTTTGTAGTCGTCGAAAATTACAATTTACAATCAATGTATACGGTTTTTCTTTTACGCAATTAATATCTACATTACAGTTTGCATTATTTATTTTAATAAAAAGCATTTACAAAAAATTAAAAGCTACCTTTGCCAGTTCAATTTTTCACACTTATCAAACGCAGTAAAGCTGAAAACGTGCTTAGAGTGAAACAATGAAGCTATCGCCATCTTTGAAGCCTGAACAATATACACTTCGAAAGTTTCCTTTGTGAGCCGATACCGCGCCTATTGTTTGAAATCTCCACACTATAGATATAACTTATTTTTGTTTATAGGAAAACGTATAAAAACCGCGAGTCTTGCAGCGGAGTTCTTTACTGTTAAACGATGTGAGATATGATTTAATAAGTTTATTAAACTCCTAGAATAAGAACAAAGTACTAGAAACAGTACTAAAATAGCAAGAGATATACGTCACTTTGCCCCAAAGGTGATATTGCAAAAAAGGCTAAGACTAGGTACAGTAGCTCAAAAAATCCGATAAACTATGATAAATAAATGCGCAGAGTAAAACAACCGCATTAAATGCTTAATTTATGAGTTATTTCACATTTTCCAATTTGATTTTTGCTCAGTTATTGAATTACTGCCATTTTGGTCACATATAACCTTTTTGATATTACCTACATAGAATTAATAGCCTACATGTAAAAAATGCACTGAAGAGTTTAGTTTTGTTAGCAAAACTTCTCAGACGTTAATGATACATCAAATTGATACGTTTATAGGTACTTTATACTTCGATCAAGACTTTATACGTTTCTTTTGTTTCATTTATTTCGTGGATTTTTTTATTATGGGACCAACAGCAATCTTCAGTTGTTCATAATAACGTAGGTACTACATATAAGTGGGTTCAGTATTATAAGATATCTGAGAGACACACGGTATATGTATGTATCTACCTTTCATGTATCTGTAATTTTTAAAAGTATACTGCTGAACATAGGCTAGGCCTACGAGTCATATCTACTGCGGTGGCCCTGAGGAGGATTAAGTTGTTACTTGGTGAAGTCGCGGGTCACCGAGAAAGTCGAAGGCAAACGTGTAAGAGGTTTGTTTTTATTTTTCTGTTTATCGTAAATAGTCAAGAACATTTTGTCGTTATATTAATTTTGTAAAACCATCATTAGTAGTGTGATGAGTGTAATGTTATTTATATTCTCTTAAAAGTATTATATCACATTTCTGTATAAATGGATCTAAACAACTGTGAATTATTTCGAAGTAACTTGCCCCGAATTGACATTGCTGTATTCTTATAATGGTGTATGAAGATCACGTAGCACATAGAAACCTCTTTAGTAATCAAACTCACGGGACAAGTTAGATCTATATATTTTTAAAAAAAGGAGAATGAAGGATGAATACTTACTTTTTGCCGGGAAAGAAACTAAGGAGGATCAATGATGTGAAAATGGAGCGAAGAATAAAAAAAATGTTTGTAACCATATATTTCTAAGATCGGAGAATGCTGAATAAAATATTTTGACTACGAGGTGTTTAAATCCTGTAATAGTTAACAATAAAAAATCATCCAACGAATTGCAATGAAACGTGTTCTTTTCGTTGATAAAAGAATACAGGATAATATACAAATCGGTTTTAAACAGGGCTTTAGCCTATTTTTGTTATTTGTGACATTTTATTAATGTTTCAAGTCGAGTATGGCCGGGTGGTTTTTGGCGGGAACGGGGAAAAATCATGTCGCCGCATTTTATTATTTTGTGAAATATGTTTCTATCAGTGATAATTAGTTTTCCGATGCTTTACTGAGGTCTAACTTGACCGCGACTTTTTCGGACTACGACGTGACTTAGACTGTAACTATATTGATAAAATACAAAAAAAAAGGTTCAATACTTATAGGTAACACTAGCAAATGCATAAACCATGCGACACCAAAATAAAAGAAGAAGAGTATAGCTGCCTTATTTTTAAACAATGTCAATGTAATTTTCAATCCAAATACATGAAATTACTTTTAATGGACACTGTTATTGTAAAAAATAACGGGAAAATAATTATCCGAAAGAAACGAAGCAAATTATGAAATACTGTACCCTTTGGTGGCCCAATTTCTATATATTTTTGCAATATCTCCTTTAAAAGGTGTTAGATAAAGATGCACA
This sequence comes from Hypomecis atomaria, assembly GCA_964007245.1. NCBI lineage: Eukaryota > Metazoa > Arthropoda > Insecta > Lepidoptera > Geometridae > Hypomecis > Hypomecis atomaria. The sequence goes on from OZ023291.1 coordinate 17,726,633, forward strand.
ATGCACATACTCCCGAACTTACGGAATTTCGAAGGGTTTCACAAACTTGCATTGACCTATATCGGGTGTCCAAATTCAAAAAGGTAATAAGTAGGAAGGTAAAATGATCGCAGAGATTTGAACCTTCTTACTGGAACTAGAGGGTTCAAAATTCCGACAAAAACAAATGACCTAATCTAACCAAATTTTAACCATTTTGACATTCCAACTGGTGATTTTGACGTATGCGACAGACATTGCATTTTTTTTTGTTTCACTCACTCTCGCGTATGCTGTATAACCAGATATGAATAAGACAGCTGTAACGTAGTTTTTATTTGAGTAAAATTTAGCAATACTTCTATTACTTGTAATACTTCTGGGATTCAACACAACACCCACTATAGTCTGACCGTTTAACTGAGTCCTCGCCTGCGCGGTACAGAGGCGCGGGGGTAGACGACAAAGGGGACTGAGACAGGTGCGAGCGGCGGGTCCCCGCCGCTCGCACCTGTCTCAGTCAGACTATAACTCTCTAGGAAAGCTTCCAAGTAACGGAGTTTTTTACTGCCAAACGATATGAGATCTATTGAAATAATCGGTGTATTTGTTTAACACAACACCAACTACCTATCTACGTAAGCTTCCAAAAACATTGATGCTCTCGCTGTATTGACTTATGAACTAACTCATAATCGAGTTTTGCAGCTATCTCATAAAATAAAGATCTCTTATTTCGTCTTATCAAAAGTTATAATAACACAAAACAAAAATTGCTGGTTTTAGAAAGAAAATAAACAGAAAATTTGGTCTTTCATTGAAAAGATGTTTTGCGTTTTGTCAAAAGACTTTTTATTACCTGACATTTGTTGCAGAGTGAAAAAAAGGGGACTTTTTTCAATTTTTATCAGTTAAGTAAATAAAACAATCTGAGTAAATCAATTGTCACTAAACGTTTATTACGTAAAATATATCTAACACCATAAGAAATTAGGATCAACTTGGAAAATCTCATTATTAATTTCATTTTAAGTTAATATTTACTAGCTTATTCAAGAGTATTTGTTGATTCGGATTTTATGTAATTATTATACTACGTTTACGTAAAAATCGTCACTTAAAATTATTTCCTAAAATATCTTAATTATACATTAGGTAGGTATGGCACGTAATAAAAACTTTGCCACAAATAAGAAATAATAGTTTTCGCATGATTACAAATAAAATATTTAACGAATATATTTAAAAAAAAAACGTATAATTATGGGGTATTATTACTTAGCTTTCATGTGTGGTGAACTTATACTATACTAAAAAAACACTTACTTGTTTTTTTTTTCTTGTCAATATTTAGCTACAGGCTACAGGCAAAGATCTTGTACTTACACCGTACATAATATTAGTACCGCTTTCTCTTCCATGAAGTTAGCGTAAATTACTTGAGCATTATTATATGCTACTACTAAAATAAACTACTTACTAAAATATAATAAAAACAGCGTCCATTCATCACAGTCATCATTTACAAATAATTCGTTTAATCCAATACCAGAATCCTCCGTGCAGTCAGTTCAGGGGCAGGTTTTCGTGCAGCCAGTTGCGTTTGCCCTCGTTGAACTCGGCCGCGGTGTGGTCCGTGCCTTCTAGGATCCATTTGGTTGTTAGAAGGCCTTCTACACCTACTGGACCTGAAATGGTATAAAATAAACATCAAGCGTGTGCTAATTTGTAGAAACCATCGCTATTGTTGGTTGCAAATGATAATATGTGAGCAGTTATTGAAACTAAGGAGAAAAAGGAGACGATTGGGCTTTTGGATCAATTTTTTGTGATAAATTAGATCATAAAGTGTAGATACCTGGAAAGAGCGTGTGACGTAACAATGTTACACTTTACAGTAGACACAATATAATATTAGACATATTATAATGTTACACTTAGTAGTTGTACATTTTGGTAGCAAGTCTAACATTGTGACATCATAATCTCGTGCGAGTCATTTTTTTATGTAGTGTAACGTTGTAATTATAAGAAAATAAAATAAGTTTTGTATGTACACTTTTTGGAATTAGTCAAAACCTAAAAAAAAGATTTTTTTGTTCCATACAATAATATACCTAATTAAAAAACCCCCGACACAAAAATATTTGACAACAAACTTTCAATTGACAACCATTTTGGGCACATTTGTAGAATTTTGGTTCTTCCATCCCCACTTTAACCCACCATAACTCTTAAACGGCTCAATCGATTTTTATAAAACATAGCTAAAAACACTCTCGATTAAGTCTCCTTTCATCCAAAAAAACTAAACTGAAATCGGTTCAGTGGTTCGGGCGCTATGATGCCACAGACAGACAGACAGAAAGACACACAGACAAACAGACACGTCAAACTTATAACACCCCTCTTTTTCGACGGGGGTTAAAAATATCGTTCACCCACGACAAAATGTATGTAACAGATGATTTTGTTTGAGTTCTGACAGAAATCGCAGAACAAAAGTTGTTAGTTTTGATGTACAGAATAAGCCCCTAAAAGGATGCTAATTGATTAGAAATAACGCTGTTTAATCATAACATTTGAAAAAATTAAAAAAAAAAAATCAGTAGACAAATTAAATAAAATTGCGTCAGACTTAGTTCATAGACCAATTAATTTCACGAACCGCGACTCAGTTCACTAATTTATTAGATATAGAAATAGAGCAATGAACATTTTATTAAAGACAATGTTTACAAAATAAAATCATATAAATTTCAGCAAATATTGCAATTTACAATCAAAGACATACACCGCTATCTTTGCGAAATTACGTGCATATTTTCAGTGCTTCAAAGGCTGTGTAATTATTTTAATAACCATGATATATGATGGAATTTTGCAACATTTTTATAAATGATAGTTTCCATAAATCCGAGGAAAAACGTACATTTTATTGCATGGTGCTTGCTCAGACCAAATAAAAAATCAAGACGGAATGCTGTGAACAAAACAAGTGAGGCCGGCAAAACTACGCCTCACCGTTTACAGACACAATTGCACACACATACACGTATAAGCCGTGGTGGTCTAGTGGTAATAATGACAACTACCTTACAATCGTGAGATCGTGGGTTCAAATCCCGGCTCGTACTAATGAATTCCTTGGAATTTATGTACGGAATTTCACATCAATGGCTTTTCGGTCAAGGAAAACATCGTGAGGCAACCTGCATACGTCCGTAGAAAAAAATTGATGGCGTATGTGAATCGACCAACCCGCACTGGGCCAGCGTGGTGGATATGGCCCAATCACCCTTCGTGGGTAAGCCTACGTCCTGTAGTGGACTATTAAAAAGGCTGGTACAGTACAGAACACGTACAAGAAAACTACGCCTTGGCTCGTCTGTCAAACTATGGCAGCGCAACATCGACGCACTTCCCACATGTATAAAAAACCGGACACACTTGTCTTTTCACGACGTTCTGTCTTGATGTTTTATTTGGTCTAAGGGTGCATGGTATAACACCTATAGGATGGATAGTCGTCCTTGAAAGGATTCGAAATAAAAAGGTAATTATGTTTTCTGTTGTCAAGACAATAGGCATGATGAGTGTAAAAAAAGTAAATACAACTACTCCCTGAGTTAGATTATTATCAAACAATATTGGACACGTATTTTTTCTTCTGTCAATCAAACAACAAAATGACAAAGATAAACTTTGTCAAAGTATGGTTGTAGGGGTCATGACGTCACTTTTCTCGCAAAAGTATATACATTTGTATGTGACATGTGACGTCACGGGCTACGGGCTATATCTTTATATTTTTTTGTTTAATAAACAAAAGATAAAATACGTGTCTAATATTTTTGATAATATATATTTGATGGACTAATCATATTTTTTTAGTCATCATCATCAGGCCTATTATCTACTTTGCTATTAGGTGCAAATCATGCACATTATATCTAAGATTTAGACATAGACATAGAAAGCTTTTTACTGTGACAAAAATACAGAACTAAAACACGTAACATACAGTACAACATAAATTAAATATTAACTCCGTGCCTGGCGTGAACATGTTGACATCTCGACTTGCACGTTTTTTTTTTATTGTCTTAATGCATTCTACGCATTCGATATTTGTATGTAAAAAATTGACAACTCTTAATGTACACAACTTTTTACGAAAAAGCCAGTGGTAATAACTTGACAACTTGCATTTTAGCAAACAAAACTTGACAAATCATGATGTCAAATTAACGATGCACTAGTTTTTATGAACGTACTTTGGTATTTCGTTTTATCAACGTAATGCGGACTAGCCAACATTTATTCGTTACTTGATATATCTACTCGTTAATTTATGCACTGCGTATGAGTACTAGCTATAAATTGACAAATAGAGATGTCAAACTAAGGCCAGCCTAGGTATTTTTGTTAAAATCGTGATTTATTGAGATATCAGGTTATGGCCCGCTGTGGTTGTTTGTTTATATTGTGATAAATAATGACGTCAATTTAAGGGCTACCAAGTTTTATCGTTTAAATTTAGATAAGTAGATATATTCAGTTGAATCCTTTCGTAGTTTTATAATTTAAAAAATCATGAATATCAAGATATCAACTTGTTGACTATGACTTATTTAAGTTTCGCTGCAATATCCGTGCCTGGCGTGAACATGTTGACATCTCGACTTAATGGATCTCATTCATCATCATCTTCATCATCTTTTTATCTTCAATTATATAATTATATTGCGAGGAATTTGTCTATTGGGCAAAGCCAGCTGACAAAGCTGAAGAGAGAAGATGGCAGTGTAGCGTCGACCAAGGCAGAGGTATTGGAGGAGATCGAAAGGTTCTATGGACAGCTATACGCTTCGGTCGCTAAGCCTGTCAACAGCGCGGCCAAAGACCCAAGAGCCAAGCTGACCCGACACTTCACCGAAGATATCCCGGACATCAGCCTGTACGAGATTAGAATGGCCCTAAATCAGCTCAAGAACAACATGGCGCCGGGTGATGACGGTATCACATCAGAGCTTCTGAGAGCGGGTGGAACACCGGTACTAAAAGTCCTCCAGAAACTTTTCAACACCGTCGTCCTCGAGGGCATCACGCCAGAAGCATGGAACAGAAGCGTGGTGGTGTTGTTTTTCAAGAAAGGTGACAACACCTTATTGAAGAACTACAGACCCATCTCGCTTCTGAGCCATGATTATAAGCTGTTTTCAAGGGTCATTACGAACCGTCTCGAGCGCAGGCTTGATGACTTCCAGCCTTCCGAACAAGCCGGTTTCCGAAAGGGCTTTAGCACCATGGACCACATTCATACGCTGCGGCAGGTTATACAGAAGACCGAAGAGTATAACTTGCCACTTTGCTTAGCGTTTGTGGACTATGAGAAAGCCTTTGATTCGGTCGAGACTTGGGCTGTGCTCGAGTCTCTCCAACGATGCCGTGTTGACTATCGGTACATCGAAGTGTTGAAGTGCTTGTATAATAACGCCACTATGTCGGTCCGAGTACAGGAAAAGAACTCCAAGGCGATCCCTTTAAAAAGAGGCGTAAGACAGGGAGACGTAATCTCTCCGAAACTGTTTACGGCTGCTTTGGAAAACGCCTTCAAGGTCCTGGAATGGAAAAGATTCGGCATCAATGTCAATGGCGAATACCTCACTCACCTTCGGTTTGCCGACGATATAGTAGTCATGGCAAAATCGATGGAAGAGCTCAGCACGATGCTCGAAAGCCTCAATCGGGTTTCTCAACAGGTGGGTCTTAAGATGAACATGGATAAGACGAAAGTCATGTGTAATTCCCATGTTGTACCCACCCCGATCTCTGTTGGGAACTCAGTTCTTGAAGTCGTTGACTCGTACGTCTACCTAGGACAAGTAGTCCAGTTAGGTAGGTCCGACTTCAAGAAAGAGGCAAATCGCCGAATCCAACTCGGCTGGGCAGCGTTCGGAAAATTGCGTAGCGTCTTCTCGTCCGATATACCTCAGTGCCTCAAGTCGAAAGTGTTCGATCAGTGTGTGTTGCCAGTGATGACTTATGGCACTGAAACGTGGTCTCTTACTATGGGCCTTATTAATAAGCTCCAAGTAGCCCAACGAGCTATGGAGAGGGCTATGCTCGGAGTCTCTCTGCGAGATCGAATCAGGAATGAGGAGATTCGCAGAAGAACCAAAGTTACCGACATAGCCCAGCGGATTGGCAAGTTGAAATGGCAGTGGGCAGGGCACATAGCGCGGAGGACTGATGACCGATGGGGTCGACAAGTTCTCGAGTGGAGACCACGTACCGGTAAGCGCAGCGTAGGACGTCCACCCACAAGGTGGACGGATGACCTCATTAAGACCGCAGGATCACGCTGGATGCAAGTCGCTACCAACCGGTCTTATTGGAGATTCATGGGGGAGGCCTATGTCCAGCAGTGGACGTCCTATGGCTGATGGATGGATGGATGGATCTTCAATTAAAAACCCTTGGTGGTACTTCTGCATCCACAGACCCAGACTTGGACGAAGACAACCCTGATTCTTCATCAGATTCAGAGATCCAGTAAGTTCTGGTTCTAGGATCCAGAAAAAAATATTTAATATTTTGTTTGGACAGTAATAAATAGTATTTTGCCATTACAGTTGTATCGATTACCTACTACTAATCCCTATATTTTAATATGGTACCATGGAGCTGTTCTGACGATAGAGTCGGGAGGTGGTCATAGGAACTTCTAAACTAAACAAGATACACCCATCGAGTTTGGGCTCATTTATTTTGTCTTGGTGAGTTCTTAGGTTCTACATGATATCCAGTCAGGTCAAGACAGTTTACTCGTTTTATGACGTATTTTCAACCTTCTGGGAAATTATAAATATTAGTCCTACCTCCCGGTACTGTAGGTAGGATTTCTTTGAAAAATTTCCTTCTTATAGAAACTTATTCTAAAATTGAAAAATATTAATTAGTTTTTGAGGTATGTGCAAAAAACCAAATGGCATTTTTTAAAATTATTTGTTTATACCTTTTGCATTTTTTTCAAAGCGACACTTTAATTTTTTTTTTTTTTTTTTATATCTACATGTTAAACCGAATCGAATGACACCTCGTTCATATGGTTCGGAGGCGTACAAAAAAAGTTTGACCAAAAAAACATTTGATACCTAGACTAATTCAAATAGGAAATAATTTGATAACTGTTGTGATTAAGTTGACAACTCGGTGAATAAGTTGATAACTTGTTGGTGAACGATTTGACAAGTCTATTATTACAAAAACTATAAAGAAAATCGGTAATATCTTGCCATAATATGAAAGATAGCAATAAATAAACTTTAAAACGACATAGAAATCAATATATAACAAATTTCTCGATTTACCAGACGAGGTCAAACTTTAAAACGGCCGCCCTGAAAAATTGCCATTTTTGACATGTCAACTTGTTCACGCCAGGCACGGAACTATTCTAATGTTTGTGTTAATGTGTTGTGATTTGTTCAGTCTCAGGTAACTTACCCCTAGCATGTATTCTAGCGGTAGATATGCCAACTTCCGCGCCGAGCCCGAACCGGAAGCCGTCCGCGAAACGCGAAGACACGTTGTGGAACACGCAGGCACTGTCTACGGACTGCAGGAACTGCTTGGCGGTCGAATCTGTGGATGTTATTTATTCATAAATAACAAGAAAAGCATAAAAATGTAGGTTCATGTTTGACCATACGCTGGCAATTTTTTTTATCACGAATAAGTCCGCGCTTGACCACCAACTCGCCTGATGGTAAGGGACGTTGTGTTCGAAGATGAAGCACGCAGACCTGAAGATACCTATTTACTCTGATCTTGGAAAGCTTTAGATTAGCTATATCTCTTAGAAAACAGAAAAGCAGGATGACTGTTCCATTGCCTGGCGGTACGAATCAGAAATGTTGAGTCAAACCGCTTCGTACGTGTCGAAGGAAAATCGACAGTGTAGGGGTGGTAGTTAGGCGTCTTTTACTTGTCCTGTAGTAAAAAAAGGATGGAAGAATAAGGTCGTGTTGCTCAGATGCACACTCTCCGAAATGAATCCTATGGAAAATAGACAGATTCGCAACCCTATATGCTCCAGGCAATTAAGTTTTTTTGCACCTAACTTTTCATCACCTATGAGCCGAATAGCACGTCGGTCCACCGATTTCAAGGCCTCAAGCTGATACTTAGCTGAGCCATCCCAAAGATGTCAGCAGTATTCCAGACACGAACGGATCTGTGCTTGATACAGAGTAAGCAACTGTCCCGATGTGAAATACCGCCTAACCTTGTTTTTTTTACCAGATATAAACGCAATCTAAGATGTAACTTTAAATAGTAAGTAAGTTAAATATCTGTTTGCTCTAGATTAAAGAGGCTTATAAGATTTTCTTCTTCGTCGTTCGAACCTTTGAGGTTCAAAACGCTTAAATTATGTTCTCCCAAAATTTGGCCACCGTTTAATTAATATTAATGTTAACCGGTTATGGAAAGTTTATCGTCTATTACGAGTGCTAAAACGTTAAAATCTTACTAACTAAACTAACTTTTAATATTTTCGTTCTGTGATTTTCTGAAATTATTTTTGGCATGTTAAAAGTCGAATGTTCATTTAATAGAAAGTTTTAGTTGTGAGGCATTACAAATTAGGTCTCTTTGACCAAACATTATTAATCCTATCTGGAGAAACAATGTATTGTCTTTTATCCGAATCTCTTATGTAATGTTTTTTTTTTTTTATCCATATAGGTTTGCGTTTGACTACATACTGCCTGATGTTGAGCAGATATGCGGTCTAGGATGTAGCACGCTTACCTAGAAGATACCTATTTACTCGGGATTTGAAGACACCCACGTCGTACTTTAGCGGGAAGACAGACAGTAATGTAAAGTTATTCGAGCAATTGACAAAAAGATAACAAGTTATAACAAACTCAATGTCATAGGCCCGGCTGTTTGTTAGCATTGCTCAAAAAGTAATAACCACCATAGTAATAAGACAAGAAACCAACAGAATCCGCTTTTATGAAGCCTACTTTATGGGTATAGTAAGTTTGGTATAGTTGTAACATATTGTTACAACATAACTAACTATTGCTTTCTGTAACTGGCTTAAATATAATACCAAGGAGAAAATTGCCCACTGTGGAATATGAGTATATGACCCTTCCGACCTCTTTCTTAAATAGCCTTACAAACCATGGAGAAGTCTATAATGTAATTGAAACCTATCTTTGCCTATTTGAAAAATATTGGCAACATTATAATTATGTACTAGCAACAAGTTCTTTTGAAGTTTGTACTCATATTTTTTTTATGTATAACCACGTATAACTTTTTACATAGTGGTCCAAATTTGATGATACTTTTTTCATTGGAAACAATATACTTCTAAATTTGTCCCATTTAAATTTTATCGAAATCTGCTGAAATATTTTTGATAAATTAACAATAATGTGAAAAATGCTACATCGATCCGTGCGAACTATTCGCGAATTCTGTACACGGTTGAAGTCGGTCGTGCCTTTTTTGTGCAAAATAATTATTGTTATGGCACATTTGTTACAAGCATATCAAAGTATACAACGAACTAAGCATGAAATAGATTTTCTGTAGACAAAATGAGACACTGGTGCCAGCAACCGTCATCGTGTAAATCAGACCTTAGGTCGAAGCATCACGCGTCAATGTACTGATAACGCCCAGTACGGCCTTGAGTCAACTATCAGGAAATCATAACAATCTACATCCTCAAACAAATACGCGATAAATAATGCTCTTATCTCGACAATTAACTTTATGTAAACATCTTTTCAAACTGTTGACAAACACTTAATGTAAATATTTATTTGTAAGAGACCATGTACCATGAAATATTATCACGAGTTTACGTTAGATTTGCCTTTATCTTGATTTCTTTCCAACAGAAAAAACGAGACGTAAACTAAAGCGTTTCAATTATAGTTCACGTTAAGAGCTCATAGTACGGGATAGGCCTCGTTTGCGGCTTCTACAGTCAGTTTATTATCTTTTTAGAAGGCCTAATGTTTACGACGCGACGTAAGGTTGTGCCTTAATCACAAAAAAATATAGTGCTATTAAACAGATACTCAACTTTTACTAGACTAAGCCTTTAAATATTAGGTATAAAACTTTATGTTGTTGTTTGTTTATTTTTACATTGCATTCCTTGACGGTTATTGGTCTAACGGTTACATGTAAAGGTGGCATTGTCCGAATGTACACGTATTGTGGTGTACGGATAAAATATCTTAGGTAACAGTTAAAGTTCGCTTTTCAAACTTTAAACAGATTTTGTAACATAGCAGGAAAAATAAATGGCACTAATTGTGTTACAAAATTACTTATTAATTACTTGTCTACGAGTATTTCGATTGTAAAAATATTTGTTTGATAACTTTAGAGAACGAGTAATAAAACCAAAAACAAACTTACCGTTCTCCGTGATGATAACATCAGTGTGTGAGCTTCCGAGCTTGTGAATGTGGTCAACAGCGTCATCCAGATCTTTGACAACCTCAATACAGCACTCCAAAGCACCGTACTCATGTCGCATGGACCTCGCAGGAGGGGGCCCGAACGTTAAATTTGTTGCCAATTTGGGGCCTGCATGTATCGTCACACCTTCTTTCTTCAACATATTGCAAATCTGAGTAAAGAGGTTTCCACTCAAAAGGTCTTCATGAATGAGCAAAGTCTCCATCGCGTTGCAAGCGGCCGGGTAATCGCATTTAGCATCACGAATGATCTTCACGGCTTTAGCCGGGTCTGCGTCTTTATCGAGATAAACGTGGCAAATTCCCTCAGCATGGCCTAAAACTGGTATATGCTGTGACTGCTTCTGAATATTCCTAACCAGCTCTGACGATCCACGAGGTATGATCAAGTCAATATGTTTTTCCATAGAGAGTAAATCGCTGATTTCTTCTCGAGTAGATACTAAGGAAATCGCATCTTGTGCCCCGACGCCTTTAAGTGATTCCTTGACTAACTCCATCAAGGCTTTGTTTGAGTGAGCGGCTTCTTTTCCTCCTTTCAGCAGCAGTCCATTAGCAGAAGCCATAGCCAAAGCTGCGACTTGAGGCAACGAGTCAGGTCTCGACTCAAATATAACTAGCAACACGCCAATGGGTACTGTCACTTGTCGAAGAACTAAATTTTCAGCCAGTTTTGTCTTCCTCAAAACTCTTCCAACGTTTTCATAGCTTGAATCCGCAATTTGTTTTAGGCCTACGGCTAATGTTTTCAACTTTGCTTCGTTTAAAGAGAGTCTGCTAAGCAAAGGCTTTGCTAGCCCATTCTTGGAAGCTTCATCCAGATCTTTCAGGTTGGCTTCTAGAATCTCGTCTTTCTTATCTATCAAAAGATCAGCTAATGAGTGAATAGCTGTGGCTCGTTCAGCAGGAGTCAATTTTTGCAACGCTCTGCTTCCAACACGAGCTGAAAAAAGTCACGAATTCAGTACCTATGGATACATATTAAAATCAAATAGTTTTATGGTTTGAATAATAAATGATTTTAGTACCTTCTTCAGCCAAAGCATCAACTGAAGTCGAGGTATTCGTGGCATAATCAGTGAAGAAAGTGCCGACTTTTCTTCCGCTCACAATAGTTTTGATAGCCTTCTCTTGCATGCCATTGCAGATAACTACACTGACGCCTCTAGCCATAGCCCATGTCGCCGCATTCACTTTAGAATCCATCCCCCCGGTGCCAACCTAAAAATTAACCAACATCAGAACCCAAACCACGTCTTCAATTGCCTCTAAACTAAGATTAACTTACTGCTGATCGAACCAAGCTATACTTTGTTAACACTTTACTGAAACAAAATGCAAAATTGCGAGCGTGCATAGAATTTAATTTCGAGGTCTAGTAACTTAATCTGCCCATTATTTTTGTAAAATCATTTTGTGGCTTAAATTCTTAGTCGTAAAATTATTTTTGCATCTAGCTAATGTTTTATGTCAAAATAAGTTGAGTAATAAAGTTATGGCCGTCGGCTGAACGCGCGTGGTATGCGCCCCTGAATATTCTATTTTGTTTTTAATATATGAGACCGCGAGTTACCGTCAGATGTTGCAAAGAGAATAATTAGTAATTTTTCGATCTTTTTCAGCTAAACAAACACATCGAATCGTATGCAAAATAGTATGCCCGCCCACGACATAAAATATTAAAGGTTTTAGTACAAATGAGAAGCTTAATAAATATATTTTTTTCTAAACAATGGAATGTAAATGCATGATTTATTTATTTCGACGTAGAAAATAAATGCACGAGGTTTTATTTGTTTTCAACTAAAATGCTCGTACAAAAGATTAAAAATTATCTTTATTGGAACTCTTTGAGCCTCTAAGTAAGAGACGTGTTTCAACGAGTTTTCAAGTTTAACTTATTATAAATTCCAAGAGATTTCTTATGGACATAGCATTGACATTTGCAGATTTCAAAAGGTTTTTATTTAACGAGATAAGTCCTAAGTTATATCTTGTTCAGCACTCTATTGAAACTTGCTGTCTAACTTCATAATGAGATTCTAGGTGAAAATCCACTCGAGGTGGTGGATAAGATATAGAATTGGTTATAGTTCTCAATAGTACGAGTAAAAGTGAATTAAAAATAAATATGTTTAGTTTCGCTCCGCAGTAAGCTCATTAGAGATCTCTTTAGAATGATACTAGTAACAAAATTTATATTCATAGTCCTCCTACGTAGTATTATTATATATTCTTTGGCCATACTTAATAGTTTTAATGTACATTAAGACAAATAATATTGGAAAGATAATTTAAAGTTCTTAATAAATGTATGTGTTTAGTACATGATTTGTTTGCTCCAATTTATTTTGGTATTTCTAGGCTTTCCTTTTACGAATATGAGGATAACTGTCCGTAGTTACAGCTGTAAGAAGACAAATACTTCTGAGTTTTTTGGATTACTTTAAGTCCAATTTGGATGTAATTTTTAGATAAACAGCAGAAATAAAAAAAATTACAACGCACGAGTGGGCTATACTCAGAGTCTCTCTGCGAGATCGGATCAGGAATGAAGAGATACGTAGAAGCACCAAAGTTACCGACATAGCCCAGTGGATTGGCAAGTTGAAATGGCAGTGGACAAAGCACATAGCAAGGAGAACTGATGACCGATGAGGTCAAAAAGTTCTCGAGTGGATACCACGTACCAGCAAGCGCAGCGTAGGACGTCCACCCAGAAGGTGGACGGATGACTTTACCAAGACCGCAGGTTCGCGCTGGATGCGAGCCGCTTCTAACCGGTTTTATTGGAGATCTATAGGGGAGACCTATGCCCAGCAGTGGACGTCCAATGGCTGGAACGACGACGACTACGAGATTTAAGTTCTATTAACTGTGCAATAGGAGTTAAATTTCTTTGTGCGCATTTTGAAGCTCCAGCGTTATTTTTACATGATGCTACTTTTATAGTTACTCACCTTGGACTTCTGCCCAAATTGCACCTGGTCCTTGTCCAGTGAGGTGTAGGTGTGCATCATCCTGGCCCCATCTTCCCACGGGGGCTTGTTGTAGATGCCGTCCACGTCGGACATCATGATGAGCAGGTCTGACTGGATCTCGGCGGCTAGCAGCGCGGAGAGACTGTCGTTGTCCTTTATACCTATACCCTATGATTAACAAAAAAAAGGGTGGTAAATAATAGTAGATTAGGTACGTAGCGCAGCGAGGGAGTTAACTAGAGAGAGAGGAATTATTTAGAGTCCTTGGTGAAGCGAGGGGTTCAAGTCGGCCAAGACGAAGACAAACTTGGTTCTAGAGGTCCATACTCTACTTTTCATACACCCTGCGAGAAAATATAACCCCAAGAATATGAGTAATACTTACGAGTACGTCATATATTCACTAAGAGTAGGTAGGTACTCATTAAGCAACTCGGTATTTTTCACAATAAATTATAAGAAATTAGAATGTAACTACGAATTCTCATAGAATCGCACACAATTTATTATTAAAAAGAGAATAGAAATACTACATGAAAAAAATAAGACCATGGCCAGCTCGATTATCATAGCCTAATACGGGCATTGCAAAGAGGATTTATTCTGTGAAGTCGAGTAGAACCTCCTAACGATGCCAGTTGCCGTACAATGAAAAGAGGTTATATTTGATTTTGCAAAATGAAACCTCTTTACGATGTCCTTAAATGTCCTAAGTTGAGAGATATTCATACGAATTAGACGTTCCAAATTTAAATCACTTTAACCCCTAGGCTAGGGAGTTCCATACAACATGATTGACCTGCCATAGCCCTCGAGATTGTGTTAAGGTAATAATGACTCGTTTTACGTTGAGATTCTATGACACATAACGGGTCATTTTCGAGCAGGTGGTGTGAAAAATAAATTACACCTGCTCAATGGGTCGATAATAGGGATCATTAAGCCATGTTTTTAGGGATCAGCGATAACATATTAGTATGTTCCAAGAGCCAGTGAAGATCGGCCTCACCCACACGATAATCAGATGAGACATAATTTATGTATTTATGAACGACTTTAAAAAAAGGAGGTTATCAATTCCACTGATGTTTTATGTAGGTACAACATACATGGTTCCATTTAAATATTATCGAATTAAACTGAGCAGTTTTTGAAAGATCAACTATGATCAAAGAATAGTATACCTACATCGATTCGAGCCCACTATTAGAATTTTGTACACGATGGAAATCGGTCGCGCCATTTTGGGTGAAAAATAATTATTAAATTAAAGGTTAATTTTTTGACCGACGAAACGGAAGACGTAGGAGGTGCTCAATACTCAAATCGAAGCGTATATTTTTTTATGTATAACCGTATGTACCACGCATAACTTTTTACGTAGTGATCTGATTTCGATAGTCTTTTTTTATTGGAAAGAAAATACTTCGAAATTGGTCCCATTTCAATTTATCGAAATCGGCTTAGCCATTTTTGATAAATCAACAATAATGTGAATCTACATCGACCCGAGCGAAATATTCGCGTACTCTATACACGGTTGAAGTCGGTCATGCCATTTTTTGCAAAAAATAATAATGTCTGTTCCCTTATGAGGCCATTGATATAAACAGTTAATTCGGTCATGTCTGATGTTGGATGTATCAGACTCGCTGCGGATTATACGTAAGTAGATGAGATTACTTCAAGAGAAAGAACAATAGCGCAAGCGGATGCTGGCTATAGAGCCAGCAGTTTTAACTGCTTATAAGATAACGATAAAACATTAAGTACAGAAGAGCAGAATGAAAATATCAATATCAGTATTGAATGAATAATGTGCATTGTGCATTCAATTACATATCAATAAACTCATTTCATATCTTATCCGAGAATTCAATTTACAATAATTAATTCGTTTCCATTCAAAGCTCTTTGATAAGTAAAATAATTTGATGTAAGGTATTCAATTAATTCAGCGTAAGCCTATTAAGAAACTATGAAAATCAATATTCTTGAACATGGATATTGAAATACCTAGAGCGCACAAATAACAATCATATACATATTATTTGCTTGTGGTGGTACATTCGCTACTAGAGTGATAGGCATTGATTTGTAAATGTTGCATTCACTTATTCAGCTGAGTATTGCTATTCAGCGAGGTAATGCTGCCAGCGTTCTGGCCACGTTACCCTCTGCCGAGGGGCTTTTGGACTAGGTTTTATTTTGTTTTGTGCTTAAGAAATAAATTGTAATATTGAATATTTATACAATCCAGATAAATTAATTTGAATAAGTGAAAAATACCGAACTGTGTTAATTTTTACCATATCTATCAAATATAAATATTATAATTTATTTCTTAAGTGCTATAAAATTGGTTAAGTTACTGACCGAAGCAGAGCAACACCCAAGATAATGCAGTAAGTAAACCACTTAAATACGTATTTGTCATAAATAATCCACTGTGATGATTAATCCACCCTGGCGATAGTCAATTGTTTGCTTTGCTTAATTGCGTTTTGATTACTCAGCAAATTCCGGAAGATGTTCTCTATCGGAATCTGTCACTGTCTTTCTAGCTAGAACTGTCAGGGAAATGACAGTGATGGAGATAATCTCGGTTGTTCAGGCAACTTAGATAGAATGCAACTGTGCTCTTAATGCCACAGAACTGGTCACAGATTTGGGTCAACTAAGGGTCAACAGTGTCAACACTCAAAAGCGATAGGCGTACCAAACTGTTCAGAAGCCGAAACCGCACTGTGTGATTATTATTTTTACGGCAACAACGAACAAAAATCTAATTGTGTTAAGGTGGAAGTCACATATTATTTAATTTACAATTTTTAAGAACAAGTTAACAGTCCATACGGATTTGTCCAAAAACATTGTGTTGTCAAGTGTAGGTACTTGTTATCGTATCTAAGCTAAGTACGACAGTAATTTATTTGGGATATCAAACTTATCATCTGCCTATCCTTATCCCAATTTTTAGGTGGTTTTGATACAGCATTCCATTCATCTCTATCTGTCATCATATCTGAATTCAGTCGCAATTATATCTGTCGTTTTTATACAGTTTTCAAAACTTTTTTGGTTGTCCCCAACCATAGCTCATTCGTTCACACTCATTTCCCAACTGAATGGAAAAAAGAAAAACAAAAAAGAAATAAGCTCACATAAAGTACAATATTAACTTGCGTTTGAAGCTGCTAATCGTCATAGAAATCTACCACGCTATAAGAAGTACAAATACTGCATGTTATTTTAGTTGGTAATTACTAAATCTGAAAGTTACTATTAACCGACGAAAAAATGGAGAAAGTTCTCAAGTCGACACGTATTTTTTTAATTTTATGACCACGCATAACTTTTTACAGAATAGTCCGATTTCGATAATATTCTTTTTTTTTGGTAGATAATAGGTACTTTATAGGTAGCCTTTTAAATTTTATCGAAATCGGCTGAGCCATTTTGGATAAATTTACAATAATGTGAAAATTACCACATCCATCCGTGCGAACTATTCGAATTCTGTTCACGGTTGAGTCGGTCAGTTTCGGTGAAAAATAATGATGTTTCTTACCTTCTTCCCAGTGCCAGGTACTACAGTGTCGTCGTGGATGTACATGGGAGGGCTGACAGCGTCGTTGGTGTTCACGATCGGGACTATGTTCAGAGAGATCAGCTCCGACAGCGTGCAGAATAAGTTCTTGCGCGTCTCTTCGTTGTAGAAGTCAGGTTTGGTCACCAGCACCTGTGAAAGGTTGGTGCAAAATTAGGCATGTCTGAAATTGAAATAAAAATTTATCATGCATTTTCTATGGAATATGAATCCGATGTGGAACAAAAATTACAAAATCCAAATCCATAAGGATTTGGATTTTTGCCAGCCGGCCATTTTCATCATCATTGTAAATTCTATAGAAAAATAACTATAATAGTAATTAATTTAATTCTTTTTGTATATGTTACAGTAACATGTATATTTTAAGTATTAAAACAAAATAAGCAATAGTCAACTCTTATTTATTTAAAAAATTGAAATCTAAATGGCACCTTTCTGAAAAAAATAAAAACTTTACTACGTAACCGCACACTCGGCGATCTCTCCTCTACCCCGGCCACGCTTAATCGCTTTGTAAATGAATCGCCTGTGGTGTGTGTGTGTGTGTTGCTAAATAATACAGCAACACAACGCCGTTTACAGCTCAGCGTTGTGATTTTAATGCTAATCCTACGAAATCGCAACACGACGACTCGTCGTGATCGGGTGAAAGTGTTATGCGGCCCAAGTGGCGCTGGGCAGGACGCCCATCGCAGTTGTCAGGGCCGCGGAGGACTGCGGAAACGTGCCCTTAGTCCCGAAACATGGCGCAGAGGCGGTAAAATCCCAAGTTTTAGTGAGTATACCGCCGACTAGGTTTGTCGGGGACTCCCATATCCCGAAACAAAAAGACACCCATCGCAAATCATGCGTAGATAAGTCCAAGATAGGAAACAATGGCTCAAGAGAGAGTAAGTCTATACCCAGCAGTGGTCGAAACAGGTTGAAGATAAAATATAGAAACACATGATGCAAAAGATTTTTCATTAGCTTTTGGATTAGGCATTCTGATTGACTGACTGATACACAGTGGGGACAACTCAGCTCCACTAGAAACCAAAAGTAGTAAATATGATTTGTAATTTTGGAGATTAAATGGGAAGCAACAAGAGGCTAAAATCTATTCGTGATACGATAAAATAAGTTAATATTTATTGTCATCAAGTAAATCTCTTATTACATAATTAAACATTATAACAATTACTATAATGTACTCGTCAGTTAATACATTTGAGAAAATACAAAAACTAGTAGGTATCCTTGTATAGAAATGTAGTGTATATTCCCGTGCATAATTTTGTAAGCACCTTAATGTCTAAGAATAAAAAAAAATTGAATCAATAATAATTTCACAATAAATTCATAATAATTAAATTCAATTAATTATTAGAAAAAGCTGTATAATTTTTTTTATCGCGATTAAGTCCGCGCTTGAACACCAACTCGCCTGATGGTAAGCGACGTTGTGTGTGTGAAATATAACCTCATAGCTCCATCAATAAAACTGACATACGAGAGACGTACTATCTTTTGCTATAAGACCTAGGATTCTAGAATGTGCAATAGAGACGATAGTTTCAAATAACATTAGAGTTATGACCAATTCACAGCACTAGAAATGTTAGTTTTCAGAGCACGAATAGGTAAATATACTCATGCTTTACAACCTCGTAAAAAGTTATCAGTGCTATACACTCACGCTAGTTTTGACGAACGAGTATTGGGGTTAGTCTAGGTCTGACGGTTTCTAGCTAATTCCCCAAAATGTAAGGAATTTAGATTGAATGAGTTTCATTCGTTCGAGGACGGAGTTCTTAATGATTTGGGGAAAATTTTGAGCTTATTACACCGAGAGCTTTTTATAGCTAGAGAGAAAATTTTATATTTTACACTTTTAAAATTGAAGTACTTTTTTTTCGTAATATTATTTTTCTTCATACTGAAGAGATTATTGTGCCATAGAAAACCAGAGAATTGTTTTTTTTCTCTGACAAAACTACGGCGGCTTAGTAGAATCTGCACAAGACACCCCATGACAGAAATCAGCGCATTTTTATCACCTCACATAAATAAAAAAAAATTGGAGTTGGCCCCTTGAAAAAAGCTGGTCACAATGGAGAGTACAATGTTGGTCCAAAATATATCCGCCATCTTTAAAAAACAGCCTGATTAATATGCATTTATAAATATGTCGTCAATGCTTTCCACGTTTTGTAGACTTTTGATTAGTTTATTGTCAGGAGTTTGAGATATTAGCGTGGCAAGCCTGTGTTTGTCGGTGACCGAGGTCGAAGCCTCGGGTTTGCGGTGAATGTCACCTAAGCATTCCTGAGTGACATTATCCCGGCGGTTAATCGTCCATGGTTTCAGTCGTGATATTACCACAACGTTATAATACGAGTGTACCTGCTACTAAGTATACAATTTAATATGCATTGACGTAGGTACATTGAAAATTATAGGTAAGGATCGGGTAAATTTAAAACGGTCGGTACCAAGTTTAAGAGTACATGGTACCTACCAATCGATACCAGTAATACACACTTAAAATTTTTCTGATGGTTTTAAATTTCAAATCAGTAAATACAGTAGTGAACACTAGAGACATGGTAAGTACCTATTATTTTGAAGCCGATGATTATGATGATTCTCATTTTAATTTTCCGTTTTTCCAATCCACTGTGCAACAAAAGCCTCTTCCGATTTAGCCAATTATTATCATCTGCTTATGACACTGATCCACCAACCCGCACTGGGACATCTTGGTGCAGAAAACCCAATTAGCCTATATAAAGGGAAGAACTATTTGCTATTGAAAGAGTGGTAAGTACATAACGTTAAGACAGTGGTCTTAAAAGGTAGTAGGTATCTAATACTTAAACCCCCATGTCCAGTTAGAAAACATCTCTCCGGCAAAAAGCACCAAAAAGTATCTTCCTACAGTTTAATGCAAACGAAGTAACCTATTTACCGTCTACATGTAAATAACAGGAAAAAGGCCGGAGAATTTATAATTAAGCATCCTGCTCGCGCCAAGCGCCAAGGAATCCGTAAAAACATGCTAATGTGACCTTTTGAGCAGCGAAATTGTTTGCCCGCAAAAGTTTTTCAATCGCATTACGTTCTATGGTAGAGATTGTACACAATTTGAATTGGGAGGGCTTTGTATCTCGGTCTTATTGGTGTTTATTTTTCTTCTCCTTATGGTTTGGGAGTCTAAGATTGTGTCATCATTATCGTCTTTCTTTTTGAGGTAAATGGTATAACGAGACTTATGCGGGGCTTACACGTGTGACTAAAGCCGCCCGATTTTGGCCGCGCGGCGAAAATCGAGCGTCTAAATGGCAAATCGACTAGGTCGCATGTGACTAAAGCCACAAGCCCCTAAGTTGGGTAGGATCCGACTTTGTCCGCGCGGCGACATAGACCTTGGAAACGATCAGTTGCAAGCGATTGTCCACCGTATGAAGGAGTGTTTCGCGCACGTTGATTCTCTACCGCGATTCTATTTTAGTCAGCTGTGTAAATGAGCTAGCGATGATAGAAAAACCGGTTCATTAAATGGGTCATAAATCGTAAACGGTAAGTTTACTAAAAAGTTTACAAGAACAAAAGATGCGAAATTTTATTTTCTACAATAATGGTCTCTATAAATTTTGCCCTAAAGTGCATATTTTCCGAGATATAAGTATTTACAATGATATCGGCCAAGAACTTTTTTCAAGACGGCGCTTGAAGCTCCACCTGAATCTGTCAGCATTTTGTGATTTTACGCTCAGTAGGTAAGTGATCCTAAACCTTATAAAAAAATAGATCGGAAATTTAGTGCAAAGTTGACGAAAAAAAACGTCTATTTTTACTGAGGTATAGCCGCACGTCAAAAATCGACCCGTGTAAACCCCTCTTTAAGGTGGCTGCTGCTTACTTTAACACACCATACCATGATTATACCTACTAGACCGTTCCGTCACCGGCCAATATCGTCGCGTGCTGTGCACAGACTGTTTCGGCGCCGACAAAGTATTCTAGATGAATATTTGTTGATGTTCGATGTTGTGAGCATAGTAGAGCGTATCGTGTAATTTTCTGTGCCTGATATGTTGATAACACGGCCAATGGCCATGGAATGGTGCGTAGACACCGCTAAGGCTTTTAATGAATCTTTGTAATACAGACGTTTTGACGATTTGACACACCGGATGCGTTTTACGGTCTGCGGCCAGGTCAAACTGAACGCAGCACGCATTATGTATGAACAATGTTGTCGGTCAGGGCAATCGGTCGCCTGTCCGGGCAAGATACCGGTCAGCGAACCGGGCGATGCGGGTAAGGCAAACGTGACCGTAAAATATAATACAAAATACCTCTGTATAGAGACCGAAAACGTTGTTCATGTGTGGCGACTGGCGAGCCTTCGCAATCGCCAGCGCTACCAAAATCCGTTTTCCTTCGCTTTTCAAATGACCGCTTTTCAAATAAAGAATGCGATCATCTTTTGTTTTCACAATGAGATAAAAAAATAAGTGTAGGAGATCGCGAAGCCTTTTCAACTATAAGCCGATTCAGAAACCTAAGAACACAAACTCTGTTAGCTATTTTTAGTTAACATTTCAAACCAGCTAGAACTAAGTTTTAAAGGGTTCCACACTGAAAGGGCAAAACAGAATCCTTACTAAGCCTACGTAAATGGCTTGTCTATTTTTGACCTTTTCGAAATTGTAATATAACTCTAAGCACTGCCCAGAGTCGTTAGTCATTTGACCAATAAACCACATCAGAAGGTTCGGAGTAGTATTAAATCATTAGAACAGAAAAATGTATGAGTAAATAGTCACGAGATCGAGTAAGATAATGAGCATTGAGAATCTTTGCTTGTGCGAAAGGGAGAGTAAAGCATGCGATCTTCTGCAAACGTAAGAAATTCTATAGTTTCAAAAATTGAGCTCCAGGCCAGGTTTCTTAGTGTATTTGAACTTACTAACCTATACTCTACTAATATAAGGCCAAAGTATTGGAAATGTGTTTCGGAAAGCATTTTCAGCATAACTTCTAAAGTTTACGAGCAAAACGCGGCTGTTACTAGGCTTTTAAGTACATAAGATAAGAGCTGGCCGTTTTATGACTGCTGCTATTGAGCAGATGTTATGAAATATTGTCATTTTTATTTTTACAGGGTCGTAGGTATTAAACGCAAAACCATCTAAAGGCGGGTCTAGTACATCTAGACAAACAAATTTTGTACTACGGCTTTTGAAAATTCACTAAAAAATATTCCGTTCTCCTTACATTTTGCCGCGCGTTGACAAACTTTTCTTTTGAAAAAGTTGATTTTTAGGTTTCCGTACCCAAAGGGTAAAAACGGGTCCCTATTACTAAGACTCCGCTGTCCGTCTGTCCGTCTGTCTGTCTGTCTCCAGGCTGTTTCTCATGAACCGCAATAGCTAGAAAAGTGAAATTTTCACAGATGATGTATTTCTGTTGCCGCTATAACAACAAATATAAACTATAACTAAAAACAGAATAAAATTAATATTTAAGGGGGGCTCCCATACAACAAACCTTTTTTTTAGCTCTATATTAATAATGGTAACATGTAGATGCTTAAAATTCAATCACAAAATATTAAGTTGTACATTCACTTCAATGATAAATAATAAAATAAATATTTAAGGGGGGCTCCCATACAGTACGGAACCCTTCGTGCACGACTCTTCTAGGTAAGCGTGCTACAACCTAGACCGCTTATCTGCTTAACATCAGGTAGTATATGGTCAAACGCAAACCTATTCAGAATAAAAAAAAAGACTCCGACTCGTACTTGGCCGATTATTTCTTTGCTTAACATCAGGCAGTATGTGGTCAAACGCAAACCTATTCAGAATTAAAAAAAAGACTCCGACTCGTACTTGGCCGATTATTTCTTCGTGATTTTCCAAAAGTCCTAGAGCAAAAGTTTTTTGTCTAGATGTACTAGACCCGCCCTTAAAAAGTTTAGCGTTTTATACCTACGACCCTGTATATTGTAATTTCATGTTTATTTAATAATAAAAAAAGCAATATAGTATCTTTGAGTGAAAGAGCTGTATTGTATGGTCTACATAGCTCTATTATTTGAAATGTTGTTGTGCTGTAAATACAACCCGTCTATACTGTACGCTTGAAACATGCTAGATTTACGCATCTACGAACCAATCTTTTTAGAAGTATAGAGGTAAGCCTGTGTCCAGCGGTGGGCGTCTTACGACTGAGATGATGATGAAAAAAAATCTGTTAATTAGTCATATAGTCATCTAGTCATTTATTCATAACACCATTTGTTACAAGTCAAAAAGTAAACATTACATTAGGGCACTATACAATATAGCACGAAATAAAAATAGATAATACTTGACAATTTCCAAATTAGTCACTAAATCTTAATACAATTCAGGTAATTTTAAAAAGTCATTTACGTCATAAAATAGTTGCTCATGTAGCCAACATTTTAATTTATTCCTAAACGACCCAGCGGAAGGTGCATCCCGAACTTCTACGGGTATTCGGTTGTATATAGCGGGCCCACCAATATATACAGACCTCTCCGATTTCGCCAGCTTATGAGAAGGAGTCACCAGTTGGTTTTTCCTAGCATTGCTTCTTAAATTTAATCTTAAATAGGTACCTTTCCTCTCAAATAATTCTAAATGGTTGTGCGTGAAAAGAGCCACCTGATAGATTAGTTCGCACGGCAGTGGCAGTACGCGCAGTTCCCTAAAGAGCTCCACACAAGACACGTCGTCCGAAACCCTGAAAATGGCCCGCACAGCCCGTTTTTGCATAGAAAAAGCTCTCTTGTACTCCGCGGCGCGGCCCCACAATTCTAATCCGTACGTAATATTACTATGTATTGTGGCAAAGTAACAGGAGCGCACAACGTCCCGCGTGGCCGTGCTCGCGAGCCGCCTGAGCGCGAAGCACGAGCGGCTCAGCTTCCCACATAGCTCCTGTATATGTGACTCCCACGTGAGGGCGCTATCTATGTGGAACCCTAGTAACTTTGTTGAGTTGACCTGCTGGAGCGCGGTGTTTCCGATCGTTACCGAGTACTTAGCTTCCGATCTCCCGTTGAGATTAAAAGTCAAAAAGCAGGTTTTATCTTTGTTCAGTGCTAGGCCATTCGACTTAAACCACTCATCGAGTTCACTAACAGCAGAGTTTATCTTATGATGCAGCTGAGTAGATGATGGCGCAGTAATCACTGCGGCCACATCGTCAGCATACATGTATATCTCCGCGTCGACGATGGCATCTGGCAAGTCATTCAAGAGAAGACTGAACATAGTGTTCGAGAAACAGGATCCCTGGGGCACGCCTATCTCGTTCTCGAGCTCGTCGGATGAGACGCGACCCTTGTCCCCCACGACGACTTGCGTTCTTCCTGACGTAAAAGAGATTATCAACGACCCGGAAGGGCCGCGCATTCCGTGGAAACCTAATTTTTGAGCAATGAGTCGGTGGTCCGCCGTGTCAAAGGCGCGTGATAGGTCGCAGCAGACCAGAGCGACCTGCAATCCTGCCTCCCGAGCTTTTAGAATCTGCCACACTACTTCGCGCACTAAGTCTGTGGTTGAGCGCCCGGCCCTGTATGCGTATTGTCTATCAGATAGGATGTCTCTTTGGAGCGCGTAGTTTAAAACCCTTCTATTAAGCCCTGCTTCAAACACCTTGCTAATAGCTGGAACAAGAGAGATCGGACGGTACGACTTAAGATCAGACTTTTTCCCTTTGCCCTTGTAGAGGGGGCTAATTTTTACTTTTTTAAGAGCTGATGGGTACACTCCTTTACGCATGCATAAGTTGAAAAGTCTACTTAGAACAGGTGCTAAAGGCACCATACCCGATTTTATAAGATCGGCTGACAGGCCGTAAAGGTCGGAACTTTTTTTTGGGGCAATGCGCTTAGTAGCTATCGTAACAATTTCGCTAGGTGAAAAGGGTTCAAGTCGGATTGATACATCGCTGGCGGATGAGTCGTCACCCAGCGCCGCTAACGCGCGACTATTGTATGCCACAGGAGCCCCAAATTTTATCGCAGCTGAAACAAATTCAAGGTTCAGCGCGTCAACCAAATGTTTTTTGGTATCGAATTGCTGACCACACTCGTCCCGTACCAGATCAGTGAAGTCAACTCTTTCGCGGGTTCCGCGCCCCAGCTCCGTGTTAATTACGCGCCACATATAACGCGGGTTATTTTTTATAATATTTGAGTAAAATGTTACACGCTTAGTTTTTAGTAACTTTAGATATTTGAGCGATATTTCTTCATACTTGACCCGTAGCGGTTCGTTGGTAGGAAATATTTTTCTTAATCGAGCGATATCATTCAGTAGATGTTTCAAATTATGTACTTCGGTATCGACCCAATGCTTACTACTTAAATTGGACCGTTTTTTTTGCGGAAAGCACGTATTAAAATAGCTTGCTAAAATAAGTATGAGTGAAGTAGCCAAGGACTCACAGTTTTGTCCCGCTTTGTCTATCACATGGTCCCAATCAACAGATTCAAGGGCGTTGATAAATTATTTTTATTAGCTGCAGTGAAGCTGCGGGTCAGCCGGTGAGTGGGGGTGGGGATGGCACATTCTTCCACTATCAGACGCTGAGCGTTATGGTCGCTAAGCGGCTGTGTGTTAACGTTAACTACGGTGCAGACGCGCACTGTAGACATGTTAGTATATATATTATCCAGAAGCGTTCTACTATCTCCGTCCACTCGAGTAGGGTGATTGACTAACTGGACAAAATTATAACTAGCGATTATATCTTTAAGCTTTTTTTGAGCACTCGAGCTCTGTAAAAAATCGATGTTCGCATCTCCTACAATTATGCATTTAAAGCCTTCATTAGTAACTTTGTAAAGGAGGCGTTCGAAGAGGTCTAAATAAACTGAGTGACTAGTGAGGTTTGAGTGGTACAACCCTACAACCAGAATGTCGTCTTCTAATAAATGTACAGCACACACGTCAAATAGTTGCTCCTGCGATAAGTCACATAAATCTTGTCTGTTCACCACCTTCCTACCCTTTCGTACGTAGATGCAACTTCCGCCATGCGCTATCAGTTCTCTACAGCTAAACGATAATAAATCATAATTACACAAAGTAACAGATATTAATTGATGTTCCCGAAGCCAATGCTCGGTGATAACCAATATATCGCAGGATAATTCCTTTGTCAATAGGACCTCGAGTTGTTTGTTGTCATTGGACGTCTACCTCTCTCTCTCTCGCTCTCTCTCTCTCTCTCTCTCTCTCTCTCTCTCTGGCTATAGGTATCTCCAATAGTTCTTTCTAAGTAAGTAAGTAAGTTCGTATAGGCCGGGTGGCTAGCCCTGGTGTCAGAGTTTTTAGGCCGCCTGAAGGCCTCTGACATGGCTAGTTCTTACTAATATTAATAAACGCGAAAGTTTGTATGTGCTTATGGATGTTTGTTCCTCTTTCACACAAAAACTACTAACGGATAGAGATGAAAAATAGCAATAGTAATGGTTATAATTGCATCAAAATAACACATAGGCTAAAATTTAGATATTGCGTGAAACGAAGTTCGCCGGGTCAACTAGCCTTCAATAAACCTGGCTAGAAGCGGCTTCTAAGTTGTATCCGCATCCGCATGTAGCGCGATCCATTCAGTGCATTTACAATAATATGAACAATGACATGAAAATAAGCCGGACGTATAAGCCGTGGAAGTCTAGATGGTAATGGCACCACCTTGCAATCGAGAGGTAGCTGGTTCAAATCCTGCGGAGCAATTCTGTCAAGCGATCTCGTTACTAAGGTGACACGTTTTTGAACCAATCTCGTTTTTTTGACAGTTTTGTGCTATCGGAACTGTCAGAAAAACGAGAGAGGTTCAAGAACGTATCACTTCAGTAAAGAGATCGGCTAACAGAATTGCCCAGCTGGTCTCGCAGTCTCTACAGTCGCATTCTTTCAAATGTGACTTACTTAACAAAGGGCACAGACCCTGGAGTCTGGGTTTAATTTAAATATTTAAAAAAAAATGTTCTAGTACCTATGAATTCTTTGTAATTTATGTACTAATTTTCTCACCCCTGGGTTTTCGGTGAAGGAAAACATCGTGGGACAACCTGCATAAGTCCGTAGACAATTCCATAGCGTATGTGAATCCACCAACCCGCACTGGGCCAGCGTGGTGGTTGTCGCCCAATCACCCTTCGTGGGTAGGCCTACGTACTGCAGTGAATTATTAAACAGAACTATTAAATAGGCTGGTAAAGTACAGTACATGAAAATGAAACAATAAGTGCTTAAAACAGGCAGCAAGCTACACCCTGCGTAGAGGCCAAATATTGGGAGAAAGAGAAGGACACGACGAAGAAGAAGAAATGCTTTATTACATTTACACATTACTTGGTCTTTATTTGACACCACTTCCATCACAATTGTAATAAACCCTTTGTATTCAAATCCAAGTGCTCACATAAAAAGACGCTACAGACAAGAAGACACGTAGTTTTTTGCAAAACGTAGGTAATTTTGATCCCGCGTCTACTGTGTTTCGCAATATGGCGCGACAGTTCTCTCTATATTAGGGTTGCTTCAACAAATAGGCGATACCAGTCGAGCCTTTGGAAAATATTTGTTAACTTATTACTGTAGGTGAGCGTAATGTAACAATGATATTGGACTTAATAAAATATTTCAGGAAAGATGGCAACTGTACATGTCTTTTCTGCTGGGTTAGAAACGGAGCCATCTACATGCGTCAGTCTGAGAAGAAAGAAACCAGCTTTTTCCATACGGTCACACATTGACCTCGACCAGCGTGTGGGACCTGCTCAGGCTGCAGCTTCGGTGTCATAATTTGTCGAACAGAAACACAATACTTGTCATCTATGCTTTCTTTGTTCTCTTTATGTTACCTGTATGTATTATTATAAATTTCTTTGTTCATATTATCCTAGAACGTTATGTAACTAATATTGTAATAACTAACACACTTTCAACACCTATCACGCACACTTACAAAACACAAACACTTATAACTCCCCGAGAGCACTGCAAATCCCAAATTAATCTGCTGATGCCAAATTCGGCATCTTCAACTGGTAAAAAAAAGAACTCATCCTTTAAAATCACTAATCAATTGTGTGACATTATTCGCGAGTCTGGCGGTCTTCTTCACAAAAAACACGCATTATTATTATTATAAGTAATGGCTACTATTGATTTAGACACTGTAAACGACATCGATAATGTGCTTTCTATTGATTGCCAGACCTGCGATCTGTTGGAGAATTGCAAAGAAATTTTCACTAACAAACATAATTTCAAAGTCCTTGCTCTCAATATTAGAAGTATAAAGAAGAATTTTCACAAGTTTTTAGTGGCTTTTAAACGCATTGAACTAGATATAGATGTGGTGATCTTGTCAGAGTGCTGGCTTGGTGGTAACCCAATAATTGGCCAAATACCTGGCTATGAAAGCTATAGCACTAAAAACATTCAAAACAAATCTGGAGGAGTAGTGGTATACGTGAAAAATTGTTGGGACGTCACCGTGAATGAACCTATACTTATAGAAGCCGAATGCTTAAAAATTGACATAGATAAAACAGATTGCATAATTGGTATATATCGCTCTCCATCCTTCAAAAACACATCTAAATTTTGTAACACACTAAACCATATGCTGGTAAATACTAAAACCGACCTACCTGTTATTATAGCCGGAGACATTAATATTAATCTCATGAGCCCTCTAGTAGAGGATGCTAGTGAATATCTTAGTATGATGAGCGAACTCAATTTTCGACCCGCCATCACAAACGCTACCAGAGACAGCTCGTGCCTGGATCATATATTTGTCAAGAGTAAATCGTCACATATAATAGGAGTGATAGGTAAGACTACCGTTACTGACCATGCCACCACCATAATGGGAATGTCTTTGCGGAGTCATGCTGACAGAGCGCCTAAAAACAGAATAGTCCTAAGAACTGACTACAAAGCATTATCTTGCGAGCTACAACAAACTGACTGGTCTTCTGTACTTAACGAATTAGATGTCAATCGTGCAGTAGTAAATTTTCAAAACATTGTCACATCGGCTATAAATAAGCATACACGTGAAAAAATAATCAGTAGATCTAAGTATGCCTTAAAACCATGGATCACTCCCGGCCTAATCAGATGCATGAAGCATCGAGATAAGCTTCACTTAGAACTTAAAAAGTACCCAGGTGATACCACCAGAAAATTAATCTATAACCGGTACAGAAATTTTTTTAACGACCTCTTACATAAATTAAAACACGAATATGAAAGCAAAGAGCTTGAAGCCAATAAGCAAAACCCTAAAAGATTATGGAAATCTATCAAGACTATCATTGATTGTCCCAACAAACGCTCTACTACTACAGAACTCCTCAAATGCAAACCGAGCATTCCAGATGCAACGAATTACTGCAATGAGCATTTTGCAAGTGCTGGAATGAAGCTTGCCAACAAATTACTCATGAATCTCGATAAAACGGAAGCCGAACTTGCAAAGGAATCAAATCTCATAGAATCCAAATCAGCCAACTCGTTCTTTTTGCAACCTACCGACGAAATTGAGGTCGGAAGACTCATTAGCTCCCTGAAGAATGATAGTGCTCCAGGTCTGGATGGTTGTACATCTTCGCTTATCAAAGCCATAAAACATGTTATCCTAACGCCTTTAACGCACATTTTTAACACTAGTCTCGCAACAGGTGTCTTTCCACAGCCGTGGAAACTAGCAAATGTGATACCAATTCATAAAAGTGGGCCAAAAAACCTCCCAGAAAATTACAGGCCGATATCTCTACTGTCAATCTTTTCTAAGCTGCTTGAGAAAATTGTTAACTTTCGACTCACTGCATTTCTGGATAAATCAAACCTGATTTCTGACAATCAGTTTGGCTTTAGGAAAGGGAAATCCACAGAAGATGCAATTGAACTCCTATCCCGAAAAGTTTCGTCAAGCTTGGACAAAGGGCAAAAATCAATTGGTGTGTTCCTGGACCTGGCCAAGGCCTTTGATACCATTTCGGTGAAAATCCTAATTCGAAAACTAGAGCTCTCTGGGATTAGGGGATTGGCACTGAAATGGTTTCAAAGCTACCTCTGCGATAGAAGCCAGTGCACAAAAATAAGTAATAACACCAGCGACATACTGCCCCTAGAGTTCGGAGTCCCACAAGGAAGCGTACTCGGGCCAATACTCTTTATTTTATATATTAATGACATCCACTTAGTATGTTCCATAGAGACCGACCTCATTTGCTACGCAGATGATACTCTCGCTATTTTCCATGGAAAATCCTGGAAATCAGCTTTCGAAAAGGCAGAAGCTGGCATGGCTCTTATAAAAAGATGGCTTGACAGAAACCTTCTTACGTTAAATATTGGTAAAACTAAATATTTGTGCTTTCACAAAACAAAGATTACGGAACCAGACCCCCAATTAAATTTAAGAATGCACTCTTCATGTAATTTATCTAACTGTAAGTGTGATAAAATTTCCAGGACGCCTTCAATTAGATATTTAGGGATACTAATTGACGAACAATTATCATTTAAAGATCATATATCTGCTCTTGGGAAAAGAGTACGGAAACTCACGCATGTAATGGGAGCATTGCGTAACTCTGCAAATGATCGAATTCTTAGCACGGTCTACACAGCTCTATGTGAATCGTTCTTGTCCTATTGCATAACGGTGTGGGGAGGAGCTGGAGTTACGGCAATGCTAGAAATAGAAAGAGCTCAACGCGCAGTGCTGAAGGTGATGTACAAGTTGCCTTATAGATTTCCAACGGAGGAGCTACATGCTAAGGCAAGAGTGCTAAGTGTTCGACAACTGTACATACTAAAAGTAACCCTGGCTGTGCACCGTACTCAATCCGGCATTGCCGACCCCAATTCCAATCCACCCAAAAGAAGACCCCCGCGTGCTGCTGAACCCAGAGTCTGCACTGCCTTTGCAAGACGTCATCCGGAATTCAGCTACCCATATATATATATAACAAAATGAGCAAAAAGTGCGCCTTTCGAAACAAATCGGCAAATGAATGCAAAAAAATGTTATTTGAGTACTTATGTTCTCTTACATATAAAGAAACAGAGGAATTACTTAAAATAATATCATAAATTTGCCACAAACACCCATATACGAATATATATGTACATATATTTCATACATATACACACAAACACACACGCACACACACCACCTCTGCGAACCCTGACTCTTACGAGGACTTGTGTATCGCAGAGGACATACTTCCCACACTCATTTCACGGACAACACACACACACATACGTGTTAGTTATTTTTCAACTATTTTTCAAATTTTAAAAATTATAAATACTTATATATACTATAAAATGTATTTTTATAATTTTTATTAGCCGCGCCGTACGTACACCAGATAATATTTGAAATGTAAGCACCCCTGAGTCGGGCCCTGCGATACAGGTCTTCCTAGTGCAGGGTCCACTGGTATTTCTGTATGTATGTAATCTTCTGCTAAATAAAACATTTTGTATTTGTATTTTGTATTTTTAAACAAAATAAAAGGAAGTATTCATAGTTAGGTTTCAATTCTTTTTCAGCTAACAACATGTTTTTTGCTCAGAGAAAACGTTGACATTAATTAATATAGGTACCTAATAGCTCATTTTGTGTACCTATTTAAAATGTTAGACGTGGTGCTAGTTTCCAGCGCGTCACGCCTCACACGGTAATATTTTTGAATAAAAAGCCAGAAAACTTCCCAATTAGTCACATTCAGTCACAATACACAACCCGTAACCCGCAATCGTAAGGCATTTTTATCCGGTAATTGACGATCTATAAGTGAAATGTGTTTTTTTTAATGAACACTTGGTAATTTTACACTATCGACAATAAAAATTTACGTGTCTACATGACAATGTAAAAATTAATACAAACTAAAAAAGTATGTCTTCTAAGCCCTTATGCTCATCAGCAGCAGCTCTCTTCCAGATGGTAACCCTAGCCTAGGCACAGCCCTAGCAATAAGAACGAGATCAAACGACGCGACGCCGCCGACTCGTTTGAATTGTGCCTTATTTACATGAAATTTCGCTGAACGCAAAATGGTGATACAGTCGTGCTAAATTGAGAAACATAGCACCTTGTTTTATAAAATGTATACTGTAAGACAGCGGATAGTTGTATGATAGTTAGAACCCTTGTTAACGAGACGGTTTTTCGCTGCAGTTAGTCGCTGTAACGTAACTGACAAGTTATTCCGACTGTAGCAATGTAGATCTTTTCAGAGCTCTGAGAAATACTCATACTTCAAAGTAATGCAATGCCGCCAGCATTCTGTCCACGTTACCCTCTGCCACGGGTCTTTTAGATTAGCTTTAATTTTAATTTAGTATAAGTTTTAGTGTTAGTTGTTTTTGGTATAAGTTTTTATTTTAAATAGGTTAATTTTAATAGTGATTATTTATGGAATATTTTTTAAGTTTTGTTGGAATAATAAATATGTATACTTCAAAGTACAAAGCTGAAATTGAAACGAAATTCAAAGAGCATTGTACTACGAATATAATTTCATTGCAATTTCAGTTGAACTTCTGTGCTCGCGGCACGAGTATTATATTTATCAGATACAAAGCGACATAAAAACTGATTGCTCCGGGCAAAGCCCAGGGTAATACTGCATTTGTTATAATTAACAAACGTGTACAATTCCTCAAGTACTTACAATGAAAATAAATTGGTTCTTTTGTTACCGGCAATAAAAACTATCCGAATGAAACTTATACCTACTTAATTAGAGTTGTATCATACGAAAAAATATTTTTTCTCGGCATATCTTTAGACTAGCTGGCAGCAGCTATATATTTAGCCGAGAAAAAATATATTTTCGTATGATACGACTCTAATTAAGAGGTGTAAGTTTCAGTCAGATACTCAGTCAGTTGCATATGGACCAACGTAGAGTTGAAAGCCATCCTAAGGTTCATCATTGTATCTAACTCCTGTCAAAATTATACTATAGGTACAATAATACTATAGGTACTTGCCTCCTCAAGTTGACGTATCATTTTATTAATAACAATTTGGTGCAATTTGGATTTGATCTGGATAATCAATAACAATTATTTCTAAAGTATCTATTATTATTATTTATTTATAACTCACAATTTTAGGGGTCCGTAACCAAAGGATAAAAACGGGACCGTATTACTAGACCGCAAACTCAGGTTATCCTACCGCGGAAGCTAGAGTTTCTATTTGTAATATTCTAATTTTATTTTACCTACCTACTGGATAAACTTTTTTTTTAACAATTATTATTAGATAGAATTATTTTTATTGTTCAGCAATCTATTGAAATTATGTTATTCTATTAAAATTATGTTAAATTGAAAAGTTTAACAATTAATTAATTATTTATCTAAAGATTGTCATTAAATTCAACTTTGTTAAGATTTTAATTCAAGATTGTCAAATTTTAATTCAAAAATTGAAAAATTGATTACTAAGACTCCGCTGGCCGTACGTTTGTCTGCCACCAGGCTGTTACTCATGATCTGTGACAAGCAAAAAGTTGATTTTTTTACAGATAATGTATTTCTGTTGCCGCTATAATAACACATACTAAAAACAGAATAAAATAACTATTTAAGGGGGCTTGGCAGCCCCCATCACAGAATATTAAGTTGTACATTCACTTCAAAAATTAATAATTAAAATTATAATATTTTATTTCAAGAGTGGCTCCCATTCGGTGCCCTTCGTGCGCTAGTCCGACTCTTACTTGGCCAATTATTCTTTAAGTGCCGTGCGTGCTTTTTAACAGTAAAAATTATAAAATACTAGCTTTTACCCGCGGCTTCGCCCGCGTTATATTTTGATTTTGGCTTATGTTTATGTCGGCTGCGAAACCTAATAACCTAACCGACAAATATCAAAATACCTTAAAGGAATGCACGGTTGGAGTGTATATGCAAGGGTCAGGGGTCTTAATTACAAATGAATAAAAACTATACCTATATTTCAATGTTTTTGGCTGTTTGCAGTTATAATAAACATTACAATGGTACAGCAAAGTTTATACCTACTTGTTCCTAATAATTGCTTTTTTACAAATATTTGTGCAAAAATCGATAAATTCGTTTCTAAGGTTTTTACGTGTTAGATTAATTCCAATTTTTTGTTCTAAATAAAATCTCTGCTTTCCATAAACTGGGCATTCCAAGATTATGTGCCACTGCACATGAGTCTCCTCTTTTGTGGGTTCACAGATGCACGATGGGCTTTCCCTCAACTTAAATCGATGTAAGTATTGGGAAAACCCACCATGCCCCGTCAGCACTTGAGTTATGATTCCCACTGGTGCTATTTCTCTTACGATCTTGTATGCCGCCCTTGCATCCGGAAAATATGTTTTGGTTGCCGCCGCTGTGTGGCCATCCTGATAACGCCGGTTCCACTCGTCAAGAGAGTCCTTTCAGATTTCTCGCTTGACGAATGAAACGGGGCAGTTATCGTAAATAGGTCTGCACTTCGAGTGCAGTGCTGCTTCCTTTGCTAGCTGGTCCGCTCTCTCATTTCCCTCCATCCCCGCGTGTGCTTTAATCCAATAAAGTTTCACTATTTTATTTTGTGCGTGTAGCAACTTTATGTTAGCTTTGAATTTACTGCTAAGGGATGGAGGGAAGATACGCCAACTACCGTTTCCAGTGCAGACCTGGAGTCACAAAAGATTTTTGCTTTTTCGGTAGCATCAAGAAGTGTCAATAACTCGGCCTGGTACACGGAGCACCAATCGGACAATTTCAGCTTGCGGGTACTGATCTCAGTGGCATCATCCCAAATGGATAATGCCGCCCCAACTTTCCCTTTAACTTTGCTGCCGTCTGTAAATATGTTAATTTCTCGGTTAAGATTTTGCTCTAGTGCTGCTCCGTCTGCCAGGCATATGAACTCCAGCTCCTCCTGCTGCGCTGGGTGTGGCTTCTTTTCTGTCTCTCTATCTTCAGTTACTTGCTGGGAATAACCCTTCTCAGTTTCATAAAGCAAGGCTGCTTCCTGGACTCTGATATGACTGCCGCGGATTAGGGGCCGCGGAGGGATATATGGAACTGGTGGTGTGGGTGCCGCCACCTACCCTACCTTCCGCTAGGCCGTCAACGTGTTGGCAGACGCAGTGGGGCTGCAGGGGAAGAGAGGTGTCGGTATCGCGATGGCCGTTCTCACTGCCCTCTGCAGTTGAAGAGGCAGGCGCCGGGCTACTATGACTGACCCGCTGCACTGGAACCAGGGCGTTGGAATGCTGTCTGACGTTCAGTACTGGTTAGTCCAGAGTGGTGGATGACGATGTGTCTTGTGCTCCGAAACACTCCGTCATTATGGCGAGAGCGCAAGCTCCGTTATGGAGCCCGAGTCTGGGCTAGCTCTGTTGAGTGCCGCGAAGGAGTGCGAAAAATGTAGGAACGTCCTAAACTTGCCATGACAGGTTATTTCTGGCGCTTAGACGGCTGCTACCGCAGCCCGCTCACTTAGTTTTTATCCTATCCTACGGGAACTGTTAAAGTTTTTGCGATAAAAAGTGGCCTATTATGTCACTTTTCGTCTTTCAAACTATATTCATGCAATAAGCCAAGGCAAGTTGCTCCGTTGCTGAGAAAAATTTATTGTTAAGTCCTACGGGAACCACAATTTTTTCGCGATGGAAAGTATCCTATGTCACTTTCCGTCTTCCAAACTATACCCACCCCAAATATCAAGTCAATCCGTTGCTCCATTGCTGAGAAACAGTTATTGTCCTATCCCATGGGAATCACGAATTTTCTCGAGATAAAAAAGTATCCTATTATCACTTTGTCTTTTAAACCAATCTTTTGCTCCGTTGCTGCGTCAAAGAGGAACAAACCAACAAACTTTTCGGATTGATAATATTAAAGTATGATGTATACCATAAAGGTAGAATAAAGAAACATGTTAAACCTCTAATGATAGAAGATTTAAAAATATTTTAAATGTCAGACAAAATGACGGCCTAGTATTAAACGTCATAGTAACATGTAGCATGCAGAGGTAAAATAACATTTTATCCAATTTTAATGTCAGTTGTCATTTTCAATCCATACTTTATTTCCTCTTCAAGGGGATATAATGGTGGAAAAACAATTTGTCCCCTTGCCATGCTACTTGTGATTTATAAAAGTCTGCAGACAATGTCACCTGTCATCCAATTACGTTTGGCTGTGACGTTTCGTTAGTCCATATTAGCGTCATAGAGGAATTAATCACTTAGCGTCTTTGTGATAGTGGCGACAGTTTCGCTTTCGATGGTTTTTGTCCTGTCCTACAGGAACTATGCAATTTTTCGGGATAAAAAGTATCCTAAAGCTCCTTCCGCCTTTTAAACTATGTCCATGCCAAAAATCAAGTCAATCCGTTGCTCCGTTGGTGCGTGATGGAGTAACAAACCAACAAACCAACAAACTTTTCGGATTTATAATATTAGTAAGGATTATGGTTTTTGAGTCTAATCTTCATTTTCGATATTATATTCTCTCTCTCTCTCTCTCTCTCTCTCTCTCTCTCTCTCTCTCTCTCTCTCTCTCTATTATATATATTCGTCTCTTTTTTTTATATTACCCATAGAGTGATATTTATGTCCCTATCTATATCCATATCCAAGGGCTACCTTATAACTCTAAGTACCTACTGCGAAAACACAGATTTTTTGACAATTATTACGTATAGGTAACAGTGACATCAGTAGTATATAGTATATACAGAGCTACTGAAACGTCAGTCACCATGACCTACTTCCCCACAGCCTACAAAATCAGCCTTACAGAAAAATAGGTTCACAAAAAAATAAGAAAACGCAAGAAATCTAGCCAAAAAACACAAAAACGGCAATAAATAAAAAAGCAGTAACTCACAACGAAGTGTTTTCGTTCGGGCGACGTATGTGGATTCATTCCTTGGAGGCAATTCGTTCCGAAGTCCCGTACCACTGACACGGATGTAAACAATTGGCCGAAGTTCACAGTGGTTTAGGGATGCCGTAAATCTACATCCTTGGACGTTGGAAAGGGAGACAGTTAAGGAGATCCACTGTTTCCAATATTATTTAGCTTGAGTGGGGGAAAAGCTTGAATTAGCTTCGAAAGATATTGAGAGATGAATTAGACTATTAGATACTACGATAGTTTTTTTTTTTTTTTATTATTCAAATACTTAAAACAATGGTGATTACATTAAATATTGTCTAAAAACCAAGATTTGGTTTGTCTTGACAATAGGTTCTCATCATTAGATAATTCAACACAATGTCTTAACTTAACTTTCTATTAATTCTCAACATACCTGGACATCAAGGAAAAAAAGAAACTATAGTAAAATATAAGTGCGGTGTGCGCGTTCACTCATAATAGCTGTGGTAGATCGTAGGTACAGAACAGAACCTGTTTTATTCAACGTGAAGTGTTTACCTAGCCAGCTATTGCAACGGACACGCTCATCGCCGTATGTACATATTATATATATTATATTATATCTACGTTCATCTCTCTATTATTAGTATCTTGTTTAGTCATAGTCTTTTATTGAGATTCACACACGCCATCGAATTTCTTCTACGGACGTATGCAGGTTGCCTCATGATGTTTTTCTTCACCGAAAAGCCAGTGGTGTGAAATTCTGTACATAAGTTCCAAAGAAACTCGTTGGTTCGGGACCGAGATAGAACCCACGACCTCAAGAATGACAGGCCAGCGTAACAACCACTAGACCACCACGGCTTTAAATTACATATGGGCCAGTGTAAATGAATAATCTGCATGCGATGCGCCATATTCAATGGAATCATTTAGAGATGCTACTGTGCCGAAAATCGTAGGAGGAACTCAACAAAAATAAACTTAACTTTTGGCTCAACGCATAAGCATTGCCATTCAGCGTGGCAATGCAGCCAGCATGCTGGGCACGCTGCCAACTGGCAGTGGGCTTGAGCATTTGGATTATCTTTACACCTTCAAAGGTCTGAGGATGATCCAATGCTTTTTGTGTAATAGTAGTGTAGTTTTGTTGTAGTTAATAAAGGCACTTTTGCCAGTTAAAAAAAAAAAAAACTCTCGATACAAAAATCCCGTTACTCCTCATTGGAAGTTAGAGACAGCGACAGCTATAATTTATACTTATAGCAGTATTCAGTAACATATTCGAACCTCATGACATCTATCGAGCAATAATTTAAACTTCTAGTACCATTCAGACGAATAGAGCCAAATCTTTTCCAGCCTACTGACCTGGACAACTGTGTTACACCGCGCGTCAAGGGATGCGGGTTCCGAGATAAATCCTAACTTGCGACTTTGAATTTGCCTCGAACTGACAAAATTATCGGTGACGCCGCAGATTAGGCAGTAGTTGGTACGACGTGTAATGGCCCCCGTTGATTTATGCACAACTAATCCCAACTGATAAGGAGTTAAGGTCTCATGATGGAGATGGAGGTGCGGAGCGGAAGCAGTGAGAAAACTTTATTTTAACCGACTTCATGAAAAGAAAAGGTTTTTACTTCAGCTGTATTTTTTTATTTTTGCTACCTCAAAACTTTTGACTGGGTGTACCAATTTTGATGATTCTTTTTAATGTGAAAATTAGTGCTTCCCGTGTAATCCAATTTAAATTGTATCGGTAAATCAACAATAGTGTGAACATTATTAAATCGATCCGTGCGAACTATCGGTTAAAAATATCAATGTATATAGACAAAAAAATGTATTTATGTGGTTTTTTGGGCTTCAGCCCAGGGCCCCGTGAATATGTCAAGTCAAAGTAAAAAATCGGCCAAGTGCGAATCGGACTCGGAAAATTTCAGCTGCATAGCTATCACGGTTCATGAGATACAGCCCGGTGACAGACAGACGGACATCGAAATCTTAGTAATAGGGTCCCATTTTTACCCTTTGGGTACGGAACTCTAAATATAGACGATATTGCCGCTAAACTCACGGTCCGGCCCTTAGGCGAACACCTCCTATTTTTCGGAAGTCGGTAAAAATTGGGTTATAAGTTGTAACATATCTACTGCATTGAAATTCCCCTACGTCACGGAGAGACGCATACCGGAATGGAAATTGAGGGATCTGTTAGTAAATCTGATTACGAAATCGACGCACAGGAAGCCGGGATCCTCGGATACGTATGATTTCATTCCGAGATACAGGTTCATACGTGACTAGCTGAGCTTTACAGTTTCTGCTAATTTTCTACTGCTGTTTTACTCTAGAATAAAACTAACGTGAACTATACAGAGAACAATTATTTTTCGCAAAAATGGCAAAACCGCCTTCCGTCGTGTACAAAATTCAAATATTTTGTTGGAATTGTTTACACTGTTGTTGATTTTTCAAAAACGGCTCAGCCAATTTCTTTAAATGAGACCACCTTGGGAGTACCAATACTCTAAGCCCGATTACAGAGGCGCCAGCGTAAATTTAATAGCAACGTAAGAAGCGTTCTCTCTATCGAATGCCTAAAGTGAAAAAGAAACAGGACTATGCTATTTAGCTAATATAATTACGCTGGCGCCTCTGTAATCGGGCTTTCTTTCGAACTAAAAAATAATGTTTCGTTTCGGTTCACAATTGACGGAATTAATGATGAACATACACAAAAAAAGTACAAACTGACGAACATAGAACCTCCTACTATTTGGAAGTCGGTTAGGTAGCTCGATTTACAAAGGTTGCTTGTAAATCTGCTAATATTCTTAGGATGTTAACTGTGTAATTTCCATCAGTCACTAATTTTAACAATCTTGTATTTTTTTACATTTTCCAAGTTGGTATTTCGAAAAACTAGTCCAAAAAGGTATTTCATAATTACTAGTTCTAACTAGGGAAAACGCGTCGTAACAAAGTTATACAGTAATAACTAGTTTAACTAGGGATAACGGGTTCTATCTAAAACCGGGATATAAGTTTTAACATATCTACTGCATTTGAAATTCCCCCACGTCACGGAAAAACGCATGCCGGAATGCAAATTGAGGGATCTGTTTGTAAATGTGATTACGAGATCGACGCACCGGAAGCCAGGATCCTCGGGTACGTATGATTTCAATCCTAGATACAGGTTCTTATGTGATTCTGAACTTTGTAGTTTTACTTCTAATTGTCTACAGTTTTTTTACTCTGGGATAAAACTAAAGTGAACTATACAGAGAAAAAGTAAAAAGTAAAGTAAGTGATCTACATTGCTTGTAAATCTACAAAAATATTCTTAGGAATTTGTTACTGAGTAGGACCAAATAATCTTAATATCCACCATTCGCTAATTGAATAATAAAAGCTTAAAAATCTGAGGAATGAAGATAAAAAACTAGATGTAACTTTTTAGGGCTCCGTACCCAAAGGGAAAAACGGGACCCTTTTAGTAAGACTTCGATGTCCATCTGTCCGTCTGTCCGTTTGTCCGTCTGATCGTCTCTCCGTCTGTCTGTCACCGGGCTGTATCTCATGAACCATGATAGCTAGGCAGCTGACATTTTCACTGATGATGTATTTCTGTTGCCGCTATAACAACAAATACTAAAAATAAAATAAATATTTGAGGAGGGCTCCCATACAACAAACCTGAATTTTTAGACGTTTTTCGCTCTATATTAATAATGGTAACAGGTAGATGCTTGAAATTTTTACAGAATATTTAGTTTTATATTTACCTCATTATTAATAATAAAATTGAAATAAAATAAACATTTAAGGGGGGCTCCCATAAAGTACGGAACCCTCCGTGCGCGAGTCCAACTGGTACTTGGCCGATTATTTTATTTAAACTACTTAATATGCAAATTAAGGTACCTATATTTAGTATTTTAACTTGCTAATATATTTATTACTAACGACCCGCCCCGGTTTCGTACAGATGTGTTATTCATTTAAACCTTCCTCTTGAAACACTCTATTAAAAAAACCGCATCAAAATCCGTTGCGTAGTTTTATAGAATAGATATAAGCGTACATGAGAACAGAGAGCGGGAAGCGACTTTGTTTTATACTACGGAATTTTCCGTAACCGTTATAAAAATTGGACCATATATTAGATTCGAACCTGTGTATTTGCAATCGTTACTATCTTAAGTTTTTCATCGTAAGTATATACGTATCTGTTAGTATCTGTCGTTTTTTTTTCTCATTTAGCTAAGCTATAAGAACCTGTGAGTCACGTCAAATAACGTGTACACTAGGCCCAATTATGAAGGCGCCATCGTAAAAGTAGCAACGTAAAAAGTGTTCTCTCTATCGAATGCCTAAAGTGAAAATGAAACAGAAATAGTCTAATTTGCTATTATAATAATAGCGATGGTGCCTTCATAATCATATTGTCCAAATAAAGCACTGATAGTTTATGGTCGCTATATTATAATTGGCGTTACAGTACATCTTTACTCATATTTGAATATTTCATATAATAGTATACTGATCTACACAAGCTTTCAAAATTTAACCACGTTAGCCGAAGTTTGAAGGTAGCAAAATTGCAATAGACATAAGATTGTGGATTGAGTAACAAGAAGCTACCTCAAATTCAAATTTAATGAAGAGTTGCGCATCAGAATTTGCAATTCAATACGGCAAAACTACACATGCTTTGAAGTCAGTATGTTGCTTTACTTATATATCTGTTTATAGGTGCTTTATTGAGTCTTAGAATTATGTATAAGCAAGTTCATGTTTACCTAAAATCAAATTGTTAACTCTGGTGACTGAGATTTAGCTCGCTTTTAGGATTCTTTAAATATACAACTTTACAATGTTTATAACACTTATTTGCATGCATGTAACAGCTTTGAATTATGCATTATTATTATATTTTTAACACATATATTACAGCACTGAAGAGAACACTTCTTGACTTCTTCACCAATATTGCATTTATACCTTAATAAATTCCATATACCTAATATATTTTAAGTTCGAATTTTATTTTATTATTAAGTACCTACGTCATAAAGTTATAATACACAAAAATAATTATTTCTAATGAATTTTGCTAAAAGAAGAATAATCTTGGCAAGTTACGTTATTAGTCACTCAACTTTTATCATCGAAGTATAAATTTAACCCATTTTCCTGCCACATTTCTCCACTGTACCTACGCTTATAAAATTCAACACACTCATATATATCGCGCATCAAAATCACAAATGTAATATGAAACATTTTTTCCAAGGTCATTTACATCAAAATCATTTATTTCAAAATAGCTACACATCTGCAGACTATGATTGTGCCACGTTCTCGATCAAACGATTGAATTGCTTCCACAATACGAACAAATGGACAGATCAAGGGTCAACCAGCTGTCTGGAAGAGCAATTGAAGAGCTGCAGTGTCGAGTTTTGGTTCAGATTTTCGTCCAATTGTATTGACGAAAACGCCGCTCGCTATTAAAATTATTGAAAAGCGTTCCACCATAGTGAAGTACGATATAACTAGACAGGGCGCTAAATAATAATAATTCCAAAAGTAAGAGGGCGAGATGTGTTATTATGAAAGTGTGACAAGCAGCCGGGCTAGTATGCGCGCCATGAATTATTTCGTTCGTAGTGTCAAAACGAGACAGCGTTATGGCAAAGTATATAACTGTCACTTTTTCACACGTCGAAATGAGTTCTTTTCGTCGCTCTTCGTGGTCGCATGCTTTATAGCCGGACGAAACTTATATATTTTGTCTCTGTTTGCGTATACGTTTTTTTGTCTGACTACGACGCACGGCCTAGACGTCGTAGTCAGACACATTTTTCGCGCCAAAAACTACTGTTGAATTTTTGATAAGATGCTTAAGTAAATCAACATATTCATTATCTATTTTATATCACTTCTATTAGTATTATGCAGGTTTTTAGTATTATCTAGTCTAAAAATGATAAAATCATAACAACGTCTTTATAGCTATCTAAGTATGTACAGCACATCTTTTTTCTCACATCCTATACGCTAGTAGTTTCTCCATTACATACTTGCTCCAAGCGTTCCACAGTTTTTAACGCAGTTTAGTTTAGACAGGCGGCTTATCACAACTTTGTAGGTACCTACATATTGAATGAATAGATAAAGGACACTCAAAGTTGTAACTTATTCCAAGGCAGATAAGGCTGGCTAAACACTATCATTGTGTACATTTTTTACTTCGGGCCAAACATGATTTCGAAAAACTTAAATTAAAAATTTAAAAAACCCCCGACACAAAAACCTACCTAAAAAAAGTAATGCAAGCATTGTTGCTTGGCGGCAGAAATAGATAAGGCAGTGGTACTCACCCAGACGGACTCCTCAGGCTAGACAGAGTCCTACCACTGATAAAATATCTTATCTTTCATTTGACAACCATTTTGGGCACATTTGTAGAATTTTGGTTCTTCCATCCCCATTTTAACCCACCATAACTCTTAAACGGCTCAATCGATTTTTATAAAACATAGCTAAGAACACTCTCGATTAAGTCTCCTTTCATCCAAAAAAACTAAACTGAAATTGGTTCAGTGGTTCGGGCGCTATGATACCACAGACAGACAGACAGACACACAGACAGACAAACAGACACGTCAAACTTATAACACCCCTCTTTTGCGTCGGGGGTTAAAACATCGGTTCATTCGTTTGGGAGCTACGATACCACAGACAGATACACAGACAGAAACGTTATAAGTACTTGTAACACCCCTCTGTTTGTCGGGGGTTAAAAATATAATAAACTGTCCCTCTCTACATAATTGCAACTTGGATTTGACAAAATGTGTGAAAATATTCTAATTTCATGTTGACTCTATCGTAAAAGTATAGTTTGTAATGAAAGTTTAAATCACTCGCTTTCGGTATAGGGTCTATACCGAATTTACTGAATTACTGAATAAATTAGTTTAAAATGTGAG
Source organism: Hypomecis atomaria (assembly GCA_964007245.1). NCBI lineage: Eukaryota > Metazoa > Arthropoda > Insecta > Lepidoptera > Geometridae > Hypomecis > Hypomecis atomaria. The sequence continues at coordinate 17,770,685 of OZ023291.1, forward strand.
TCTATAGAGTATCTCGGTGGAAAATTTTGGAAACAACTTTTTTCTACAAAATATACAAAAGATCTAAAATGAATTGCAAATTCTATATAAGTAATATCTGATTAGCTAATTTCTTATTTTTTATTAGAAACCCACATCTTAATGTGTAATAAGCATAAATAAACATGTTTTATTTACGAAACCGAAAATTACGTTGCCAAATACACATTTAGGTATATACTGTGAAAAAACCTTGGCTCTGTTGATATTTGCTAGTACGTAGTAAAAAATGTTTTGTGCTTGTAACCGAGCACTTTGGCATCGCGCAGCATTGTAGTCGGCTTGCAATCGCCTTACGACTAACTAAAAGTCTGCCCACTACATAGCTTGGGCAGGATTTTGGCTCGGACACTTTTTTGCACGATTGTGACTCTATAGATATTTGCTCGAATGCAAAAACACGTTATTTTCGCAAACGCTAATTTAGAGTTGATGCTCCCATTTTATCGCGCGCTTTGTTTCGGTCCCCGATGTTTTATTTCGGCGGTAAATAAGTATTATTTATTTAGATGCAATCTTGGCCTGGCCATGTGTCGGGGACAGCTAATTAGATGGACGCCAACTTTTATCTTCTCTGTTCATTATAGAGAATAGCTGTTTTTATTTGAGTCACTTGGGAATGGGAAAATAGAAACGTAATTTATGAAGGTTCAAAAAAACGACGTAGCGCTTCGAGAAAAAGGTTAGGCAGTGCCCTTGCGTTTTAATTCGCTCGGCTCGTCTTGGCGAAGCATTTCTTAGCTCCCTTATTGGTAGTTGGGAAAGTTTAAAAATAAATAGTGGTTATACCTTCGACCAAAAAAAAAATATACATGTGTGAGTGCGTCAGTGTTGCGCCGCCATAGTTCGACTGACGAGCCAAGGCATAGTTTCTTTGTACGTGTACATATGTGTGTTGTGTCTGTACAGTGTACACGGCGAGGCATAGTTTTACCGGCCTCACCTGTTTGTTCACAACATTTTCTTGATGTTTTATTTGGTCTGAGGGTTATACGAGTTTTTTCTGACATGACATTTAAGATCTTCATATCTCAGAATGAAAAGCTCAGTGCTGTGCTTAACTAAAATAATGTAAAAGCTCATGGCCAACGAATAAATAAAGGCCTTTGTATTTGTTCGAAGTCCGAGCTCTACAAAGAAATAAGAACCTCGTTTTTTCGCTAACTTCACTACATAATACACATATTACATATTTTGGACGTCGGTTTACCAAACTATGCTGTCAATGTAGGTATCACACATACTTCATCTTGTATTTCATAATAGAGGCATGTACATTGTACAACTAAACATACTTTACGTAAGATTTCTGTCCCAACTAAGTCCAAGTTTACTGGTCAGCGCAAATGTCTCAGAAAACCTTTTCCAAAGTTTAGGTGTTGTACCAACAATACCTCAAGCTTGAGTTAATACTTAGACAGCAGTCTGGGGAGCGAACTAATCCGACAACTCCTAACTTTAATTACGTGATATTTATAGCGAAGAACTTGAAGCTGGCCATATAACAAGCTTAGAGTCTTCTCAGTCGCTGCTCTTTTAAACTAGTTTTTCTAAAGGATTAAGGGGCTGGACTTTTCAGAATGACAGAGTGTTATTGGAATTAGTTTGGGAAACTTTAAGAGAGTAAAAAATATATATTTCATCTCATCTATTCGACGACTCGAAGGACGACTTGGTTTGCCTTTAAGTGCACCCAAAGGTGGTGTTTTTATAAGAAACTTTTAGCGGGCAGTAATGAGTTTTTAATCCTCTTCATAAATGCGCCGGAATGATCTTTTCACACCACCAGCTCGAAAATGACTCATTATATGTCATACAATCTCAGCGTAAAACGAGAAATTATATCTTGTCACAATTTCGAGGCAGAAATAATGTTGAGTTCAGTGATATTCTAAAACCTAGAAGTTGTCCATCGGTTAGACATCCTTAAAATAAAATCACTTATTTGTAAGTAAAACTTGAACAAGAAAATTATAGCGGCCCATCGCAGCTTCGCCCCGGGACGGACAGATTTTAAAAGTATAATAAACAAATGCGATTATAAATTGAGATATAAACTCACTTATCTATCAAGTTGTATCAAACTGCACATAAAGTGTAAAATTTGGTTAAAATCGGTTAAGTAGTTTAGGAGTCCATCGCGGACAAGCAACGTGACGCGTAATTTATGTATGTTAAAATTAAGATTTTGTTTTCTTTGGAATCTTCATGCAGGCAAATCGTATTCGAAAATCCCGTAAATATTGCGGTTTTTCCAGTTGATAGAATTTGTATTTTTTGTATAATAAATTCCGTCATGCATAAAATGAAGGAAAGGGGAAGCATAAATTTACGTTACGCTCTACTTTCTTGGTCAGTCATCTACTATAATATCTTTCTCGAAAATCAGGCGAATATTTTGTAATCTGCACTGATAGTTCCAGATGGTCTTTTACCCATTTAACTAAAGCAGAAGAAACAATCTACTTAATTGTTCCTTTTTTCTTTGATATTTTTATAATAGTTAGCTACCAGATTATTTGAGTTGTCATCTCCATAGTTTATAAGGTATTAGGTATACCAAAACAAAAACCTAAATAAAGCCATCAAATTAGAACAAAAAACAACATAAGACTAAATAACGACTAAAGAGTAACCCAGACTGAAAGCAATCTTCGTCGAAAAAAAGCAGAAAAAATCTGGTTTTTTTTTATCTGACAAACTATTAACCATTTAGCCACAAGTTGGGAATAATAGAATAATTGGGTTGTCATCTGCAGAACTTATATTTGAAAACAAAAACCTAAATTAAGTCATAAAACAAGAGTAAAAAACTAAATTAAAATTCATTGAAATACAGCAGATGCGCTGTCGACCTGTCCCATTCTTTTAATTTAAAGCTGACAAAAGGAAAATAACTGAAAACATTTTTCATAGCACAATCTTAGCGCTGTAATCCCGGTGCACACTCCTCATTTGCATTCTGGAATAAATTATTATCCTTGTTGAACAATTTTTTACTAAAGTAACATTGGGTTTTAGTTTAGTTAACTGTATTGTCGAGACAGGATATTTTATGTAATGGTCCCGTTTGTCATTGTGAACTACTTTTAAAAAGATATCAACCATGAAATCGAAAAGAAAAAGGTTTTCCATACCAAGCTTTCGATGAAACTCGACTATCAGTGTTGAACTCAGAACAAAACTGGATAGTTCTGAGGTGTTCAAACCGTTTTTTAGGGTTCCGTACCTTAAAAGGAAAAAACAGAACCCTTACCCTTCTATCTCGAGAACGCGTGTTGTTATCGAGTTGAAATTAAAACCTTATGCGCAGATCTATAGTCCCTTATAGTTTTGAAAACATCAAACTTCTAAACAGCTCTAACTTTTTTTTATGATTCGGTAATAATTTATTTGCGATTACCGAATCATAAAAAAAGATATAGAGATGTCACAAAAAAAACAGCATATTTCAACACTCACAAGGGAATCAAACCTTATACTTATAGAGTTGACTTAGAACTATAAAATTTGGCAAGGAGCATTGTCATAGAGTACACATATAGGAATAAATCTGAAAACTTCACATATTTAGTTAGATCACGAAAAAATAGGGCCTAAATGCAAGAGATAAAAGTCCAAATTTTAAAGGGAGTCACAGTATCATGCGGGGTAAATATGAAATAACTTTACTGGCACAAGGTAAAACAGGTTTTTAATTAATTCTACGACATGTGACTTTCTATTTATGACGATAAAAGTAAAATAATAATAAACTATTTTCCCTTTCGTGCTTTTTAAAGGATAAAAAACGCCATCGCGTAAACAACCGATGACCAGCTTCGCCCTAAGGTTATCAAGTACACTTATTTCCCGTTGTTATGCTATTTTTCAGAAATTGTACGGAACGTTCAGGTTTCGGTTCTAAAGTGAAAGTTAGTCAAAATTACCACTATGTACAACCAAATGCAAGTTAAAGTATTAGTGTTCACCCAGTACATTATGTGTTTCATGTTATTTTAATAACAATCAATGGTGTTTTTTTAATAACAATCAATCGACCTGCGATCATGGCTCAATATTTTTACATTGGCGAATCGGAAAACTCGTGGACTTAATGGATATAACTTTTTCTTCTCAAATATTGCGGCGGTGGCATACCTAACGTAAGAAATGAAAAAGTGTTATGGTCGGGTGTTTTATAATATACTATAATTATTATAATGATACTAAGAACCAAATCCATGACAATGTTAAAAATTAGCTCTCTGGAAGTGTTAGGTACTGTTTCGTTTAATGTTGTGTCGTCTTTTATAGTAGACAAGGCAAATAAATAACGCAAGTTAAATAACTTTTAATAATATTGTGTCAATTTGTGTGCACCGCGCCTTGAAATACTTGTTTAAATAAACGTCCCTCTTTATAAATTGGCGTAGTCGCTGTACGCTAAGCACCAAGTTTAATTCTATCACGAATCTGGTCAGGGTTCAGAATAAGGACTAACTTGTCATTATTCTGAGGGTTAGGGACTTTATAATTGGATCATTAGAACGGCTGCACGTATGCGTAAAAGGCCACGCGACCGAGTAATAATCGACCAAATGCAAGTCCGATTTGCGCACGAAGAGTTCCGTACCGTGTGAAAATCTTCCTTAATCTAATACATTTTAATTTAACAATTTATTTTTGAAGGGTATGTCTTATTATTCTGTGAATATTTCATGCATCTTCCTTTTGCCGATATTAATATCGAGCAATAAAATCATGTTTGTTGTAAGAGAGCCCCCCTGAAATATTTATTTTATTTTAATTTATATTAATAATTTATTTCTAAAGTGTATATTTAAGTACCTCTAGATATTCTGTGAATATTTCAAGCATCTACCTGTCACCGTTATAATTATTGAGCGAAAAACGCCTAAAAATTGAGGTTTGTTTTATGCGAGACCACTTAATATTTTTTTTTTGTTTTTAGTATTTGTTGTTGTAGCGGTAACAGGCTGTGAAAATTTCAACGTTCTAGCTATATCCCGGTTCATGAGATACAGCCTGGTAACAGACAGACAGACAGGCGGAGAGACAGCGGTGTCTTAGTAATAGGGTCCATTTTTCACCCTTTGGGTAGGTACGAAACCGTAAAAACAAGGGCAAGCTTTAAAACTCATGTTCGTGCAAACAAAGAAGCAAACGATCCTCTGCAAATGTAAGAAATTATTCGAACGTTTCAATAACACGGCTCCAACAGTACGCAGAAAAGCAAATACGAATTTCTTTGTTGATGCAATTCGTACGAACTTTTAGCGCTTTTGGCAGAGAATGGACATTAAAGGAGATGAAAATATGGCTCTTAAGTGAAAAGTTATGGCGTTATAACGCTGGCCAGTGAAGTTTTGGAGCCATTAGTGCGTTATTTGTTCTAACTTTTACTACACTGAAGTATTCATGCGTCGAGTTGGCAGTGTTTGCAGTGCTATTATTGGGAATGGTCATATAGGTCAGTGAGAAATAGACATTTTTTTGTCAACTTTGCACTGTATTTCTGAACCAATATTTTTTATAAGTTTTAGGATCATTTACTAAGCATGAAATCACAAAATGCTGACAGATCCAGGTTCAAGCGCAATCTTGAAAAAACTTTTTGGCCGATATCTCGGAAACTGTGCACTTTAGGGCAAAAGTCATGGAGACGATTATTGTAGAGAATATAAATTCGCATCTTTTGTTGCAAGTAAGCTTTCTATTAAAACTTACCGTTTACGATTTTGACTGAGCTAATATAATTGTTGTGATTGTGAGTATAAACAGATACTGAACTAGGCCTTACATGAATTCATCTCGAAATTATTTTATCATTAGCTTATGAATACAATAACGTCCAATGGATACAGGGTCTTTCTTATAAAAAAGCGACTAGCATCCAGGGTTTTTCTGCGGTCTTCACCTTATGAGATTTCCTACTATATGCTTGTATATGCCGATGCGTGGTGTATAAACTTGTCTATACCTAATTATATTGTTCCGATATATCTACTCAATTGTATATTTTTATTGACTCTACTGTACCTGTGGGTATCAAACTGATCGTGAGCAATATACCTAATCGTAGGTATATTTTCATTTATTCTACTGTATATACGGAATCAATCTTATTGGCGGCTGTGACGTTGGCTACAAGCTGTGCAAACCCAATCCTGACAAAGTAAGTTCGTCCCTCCGACAAAGTAAGCCCTGGTGTCAGAGTTTTAAGCCTCCTGAAGGCCTCCGACATGGCTAAACGGTTAAATCAACCGGGACCTACAATTTAACATGTCATCCGAGCCACGGTAGCGCTCAGTTGGAAAATGCCACTCGCGGTTACCCATCCAAATGCCGATCATGCGGAACGTTGCTTAATTTCCGTGATCGCTGACACACCTAGTCAAACTACGCTACAAGCGCTACAGAAAAATCTGTCAAAAAAATCTATAGAAAAAGTTTTCTGAACTTACCTGAGCAATCTTGACGTTGTACTGGGAGAACATGGCGTCGTACATCGCCATGAGCTCTGATTGGCCGACGGCCGCCGCCGCCCGCGGGTCTAGAATACTACCCGCATCCTGTAATTCGGTAATTGTATGATAACATGAATGTTTGCCTTATTTCGGTACACCGTGGAGCATTTAGCTACGGGAGAAGCCTTTGAGACAAATCAAGTCTCAAATTAACAAATTGCATGTCCATCAGGATACACTATTCTCTTAAATTTCATTGTACCTCCTCTACTTACACAGTTCCAAGGAAAATAACTATTTTTACTTAACGTATAAGCATTTTCATTTAGCGTGGGAATGCTGCGAGCATGCTGGGCACGCTGCCAACTGGCAGTGGGCTTGAACATTTGGATTATCTTTAGACCTTCAAGGGTCTGTGGATATTGTGGATAATCCAATTGCTTGTTATGTAGTATTATTTTATGCAGTGTAGATTATGTAAGTCTTGTATTTAGTGGTAGTTATAAATGCACTTGCCCTATTAAAAAAATAGTTTGAAAAAATAAGCTATTTTATTATTTCAAATAATAATGAATTAAGTCAGTCATTATGTCAGTTTGGCGTGAGGTATGAGAGATTTTTAACAACCGATCAAGTTTCGCCTTAATTCACAAGGTCGAAAAAATTGAAATGTTAACGAGTGTCATTGATACTCGTAGTTGAGGAGGGAGGCCAGCGTGAACAGTGTAGCCTTGTTTTTGATATTCCAATTTCATCATAATTGCTCAGACGTTTGAATTTAAAGTTGTTCTATTCAATTGCTGATGTCTCATTTCCATTTGAGATTCTGTACTCTTATAACTTATCGAGGTATACGCGTTTAAGGCATCTCCAGTAGCTAAATCTTCCGTGAGGTGCACCTGAAATGTAGGCTGTCTTGGTTGAAAGCCTATTTTCTTATAATACGAGTAGCTTGAGTAAATGTTATGGAGAATTGAAATTAAACCTACACCATTATGTCCACATATAGACGTAAGACAATTTGGTGAATTAGTAATGTCGTAATATAAATTTTTAATTTCAATCTTGCAAATTGCTTGCTTACTTTTTTTTTCTGTAGGTACTAAATGTACAATAAGTATAATTTTGCTTACGTTGCTAATTGAGTAACTAACTAAACTTTTGGTGCGTTGTAAAGCCACATCTCGTCAAATGCAGAATTTTTGGTTAGCAAAGTAAAAGGACTTTCAAAAGTGTATATGCTCATCAAAGAACTACTTTAGCTATTAGGTTTGCGTTTGACTAGATACTGCCAGATATGCGGTCTAGGGTGTCGCTTAGAAGAATACTTATTGGATAAAGAAAAGATACCTAGAAGATACCTATTAATTCGAGAATTGAAGACGCCCACGTTGTACTTTAGCGGGAAGGTAGATTCAGGTAAAGCGGTCCACATTCTGGCTTTACGTACTCGTATGAGGAATGTGGATTCGATACGCTTCGTTCTAACGCGCGGAATGTCCACCATAAAAGGGTAGTACTTTGTGGCATTCAAGGATTCTTACCTCTCGTGTATGATCACTGGGTGACAAGGTCTCTCTCATGGATAGAGACATAAGGAGCTCATGTGTTAGCTTCTGTCTTCCGAAGGCCACAGCACCACTCGTCACCATGATGCACTCGCGACCTTCGTGATGGCATTCTGCTACCTAAAATAAGAGATAGAATTATTATTATTACAAAGCCCTTTAGCCGAAATAGAAGAAAAGAAAGAAATAACATTTTTCACCAGAAATAGCACAACCGTTGGAATCAATCATTGGAACCCAGTTACAAAATTCGAAAAATTCGCTCGAATCGATGTACACCATTTTTAGGGTTCCGCACCCAAAGGGTAAAAACGGGATCCTATTACTAAGACTTCGCTGTCCATTCGTCTGTCTGTCACCAAGCTGTATCTCATGAACCGTAATAGCTAGAGAGAAAACATTTTCACAGATGATGTATTTCGTTTGCCACCATAACTACAAATACTAAAAACAGAATAAAATAAATATTTGTGGGGGGCTCCCGAACTACAAACGTTTTTTTGCCGAGGCGCTCCCATAGGTACGGTACGGAACCCTTCATGCGCGAGTCCAACTCGTACTTGGCTGATTTTTAAACATTGTTATTTTTTTCAAAAACTGTTCGACCCGCCTTTTAAAAATGATCTACCAAACAAAAAAATAATGGTTGTTATCAAACTATCGCGATTTGAACACATTATTATTATATAACTACGGGACTGATCTCGCTCTAAAATTACGAGATAAATAAATACCTCATCATCGTTGAGTCTACCCGTGACCACGATCGATGCAACTCGGTCGAAACTTCGGAATGATTAGGTATTTATTTGTCTCGTAATTTTAGTGCGCGATTAATCCCGTAGTATAGAATAATACCTAATAAAAAAACATCAAAATCGATTCGTAATATTGGCAGAATGATTGCGTTACAAACATACAATCAAATTGAGAATGTCCTTTTGCAGTCGGTTCCTAAAAAGACTACAAAGATCTTTCTAAAGGATACATTACCACAACCGATCTACGTAAATTATAAAAACACTGGTAAAATAATCAAATATGCTGAAAACGGAAATTTTGTGAGGAGACCTTGAGCCAGCTTATAAAATAAGAGACAAAGTCATATTCAGCAAGAAAAGCCGATTTTAGTAAGAAATTGAGTGAAAAGATAAGATCGGATTACCTAGGGTAAACGGAAAAGAACGCTGAAAACGCAATTTTTCTAAGAAACAGCCTTCCAACGAAACATGTTTTTAATATTTAATATAGAAACGCTTAACCACATTGACCTAGATTTAGCTTACCTAGAAAAGAAATCTAGATATTTTAAGTCTAGTTTTGAAGATAACTTGACAATTCCGGTCAAACTAGTATTTTTGGAAGACGGCATGGGAGACCTATGTCCAGCAATGAACCCAGAAGCACATGTCCTGCAAGCTGATATGAGCTTGACTAGAATGAATTATAAACTTAGAGGTTGGATGTATGATGTACAAATGTTAAAAAACACAGCTGGTGAAAAGCTTTATAATTTTTAGATACGAGTTAAAAAAAACTTTTCACGTCTAATTCCAGTCACGTTGTAATTCTTCCTAGATGCCAGCAACTTACAGTTAACGTAGTTTGTTGCTTGCAAACAAAATAAAAAGAACCTCTCAGATAAAACAGCCAGAAAGAGCGTTCATAATATATTTATTGTATAAAAGTATCGTCAGGAAACATAAGAATGTTTAAAATTCCTCTTGCCTAAATGAAGCAATTTTGAGCAGTGTTTCAAATATCATTCACCAATAACACCACTATAGTAGGCAAAACTTCCTGACAAGAAACCACAACAAGTTCCTGAAGAGATTTGAAATTTAATATCAAAACAGAAAGTTTCGGGCAACCGAGATAAACAAGGCAAACGAAATCAAACAGGAGAGCGAGTCCCTGACGGCCAGTCTACACGGTGTTGCCGCGGAGCAATGATGTTCCTTATACGGTTTTTACCGTAGTATAATACAGCATACGTCTTTCACGCCTTTTAGGAACCCGAAACGCATCGCAGTGATGTTTCTGATACGGTAATTACCGTATTATACGGCTTTCAGGCTCCGAAAGGCTCCGAAATAAATACGGCTCGTCTGCCTCTATCTGCCGTATAAAATACGGTCTTTTAATGAATTTTCTCCATATATTTTCACTAAAATACGGCTTTTTGCGGTTGGCATACGGCACTCCAAAACTTACTTGGAACAACACTGACGCATCGTGTAGCATACCTATCAGAACAAAAACCAGTAGAAACCTAACACGTGAAACTGATTGAGTTTCCTCCTGAGCAGAAAATATATGGAGAATGTTTGGGCAAGAAGGTAAGAACTATGTTCTAAAATTTGAAAACGTATTTTTATCATAAAATCTGGCCGAATCGAGATTAGGTACAGACACTAACCTTATAACTTAGTCTACATCACTTTCCGACATTTAGTAAACCTATGCAACTTTCCAAGATATATAATTATCTCTTTAGGTGACGTACTCGTACGTGTACCGTCGACGCGCCGCATCGTGTGAACCGGCTCTTTCAGTAAGTGTTCAAAGGATTTTCGGTTCCAAATCTGTATTCACAAAGTTATTGTTTTATTCTATTCATATTGTGGCGTAGATGGTTTTACTGGATTAAAACTACGGTTTGTATTTTAAATTAGTTATTTGTTATTGTAAATTAGAGGAAATTTATTGCTAGAAAGCTACAATTAGACGAGGAGAAAATAATCTGACTTTGTGTGTGACCTCTGGTTTCCGTAACAACAAGTTACTAAATAAGAAAAAAAAAACTACTTTAGTTTGTCATATTGGAAATATATTCAGTAATTAATCACCTTCAAGGAAAAATAATCTACATATTTTGGAAAACATATGCTTGGACTAAGAAACTTAGAATTTATACTGAACAGTCAGAATGTAATTGACAAGGTGCAGCAGACATACAAAGTGAATTGTCACTAACTTTGTGTTTCTATAATTTATTCATACATATACATTCGGGAAGACCGAGATGCGCGGAAGGAAATGAGGACCTTTTCCCAGCATTGGGACACATCAGGCTGAGGAAAAAAATTCCTTAGGATCATTTAATCACAGCATTACCTATTAGTACAGGAAAAAAAGAATTTAACATTGCACTAAATTTCCGACCCAATTTTTTTTAATGAGGTTTAGGATCACTTACTGATCATAGAATCCCAAAATGCTGACAGATCCAGGTGGAGCTTCAAGCGCCATATTGACAAAACGTTTTTGGCCGATATTTCGGAAACTATGCACTTAAGGGCAAATAATAATAATGCTCAGTAAGTGATGAATTTGGATCGGAAATTTAGTGCAATGTTGACCAAAGTTCCTGTAGTACGAGTATATCAAACAACGGGAATGTCATCACTGGTATCCTAACTCTGGTCCAATAATTTTATTTTGTTTATTTTATTTTCATCTGCATGAGTGGTAATGCGATGACGGACAACTTCGAATTTATCAATTTTATCGAAATGGGTTATCAAGTATTGCTACTAATCTCTCTACAACGTCAATCTTTCGAAATTACATACGTTTACTATCAACACAGAAGATAATGAATGATGAAGTTACTAACCGAATAGGTTTACTCATAGCCGATTACGGGGAGCAATGTACAAAGTACATATGCTTGTTTGTTTTATTGTATTTATCAGATATTTTATTATAGGGGTACTAGCATATTATATTATTGTTTATCATATTTATAAATATTGTAGCATGATAATATTAAAGGCGAAAACCAGGCATAATCAGGTGTAGGCGGAGCGATGGGGCATCGGTATTTCATTCCTCAATACTCCCTCTTGGCTACAATACTGGCCCCAGCGGTTTCTAGGATCATTAATTAGTAAATATTTTAGCCCGTATCAAGCCTTCCGCGTTCAAAGCATGAACAGGATGCGTGATCAACTCAAAGCTTGTGCTTAATGCATACCTACCCCAAGACGCTGCCCAAAACGCTGCGCCCCTAAAAGAACCAGCAAACTCGGCAACCAGAAACGGTTATCATACAAAATCTGGTTCAATTTGACACCCAAAAAGTTCTTTATAATACTGAAATCTGAGCAAGATTTATCCGCGACTGCACGAGCGGACACTCCACTTAGAGCGAAGATAGCCCATTCGGATAAGTCAAAAAAAGGGCCTGAAATTGCAAAAAATTCCGGCAGCCATTTTTTTGCTGCAACCTTTAAGGAGGGTCACAGGTAGTTCATGTACATTTACGTCATAAAGTTAATAATAATCGAGATAATTTGATAATTATACTTTACCACTTTTTTTTTCGCGTATAACTCGAAAAATATCGATCGTATGAAAAAAGTTGCAATTAGTAAATTGTAGAAATTCACATTTACAACAACTTTAGACCTCATCATTTTTGTTCAAAAGTTGAAAATGACCGAGATTTTAAGCAAAAACAAAATTCAAGATGGCGTAACACCGGCGGAATTTAGTTGCCATTTTGGATTTAGACTTCCTGTGATCCCCATTAAAGGTTGCCGAGAATTTCTGCAATTTAAAATGCTAACGCTACTGGGCTAAGGCTGTTTGCAGCGAATTCCATTAGCACCTACACTCGACACGCTTTTATCTCAAAATTGGCAGCAGAAAGCTTAGCTTCGTCGAGGATCATCGAGTTCCAATTAGCAAATATCTTGCGAATAAAATCTAGTAAAGAATCATACAATAGAGGGAGGATAAAACCGAGATAGAGTATGTGAAAGATGCATTCGATCCGGAAAGGTCCAGCTTCATTAAAATTAATAGCTTGCAGTTTCAGCGTTGTTCTTGCTAAGTGCTCTTTAATGAATACTCCGTGGAAATGCACCTGAAAAGCGGATTACGGATGAATTCGGAGTTGGACTGAATCGCTTTGTAAATTGAATCGAGATACTAGATTGTAGAAGTTTTATCATGTTATTATTACTAATCGACGACTGCCTCGGTGGCTCAGTGGTTAATGACCCTGACTTCTAGATCAAAGAGGCGTGGGTTCAATCCCCACCCAGGGCAAGCATTTATATGATGAACATAGGTGTTTGTTCTGCGTCTGGGTGTTATTTCAGTACTATCTATGTAAGTATGTATTTTAGTAAATTTTCAAAAAAATCTTAGAGAAAGTGTAAGAAATGTTATAGTGTGCTATATATTTGAGTATGTTCGTATTTATAATATTTGTATTTGTAGTATATCAGTCTCTAGCAGCCATTTCACAAGCTTTGCTTAGTTTGGGGTCAGAGACCGTGTGTAAGATTGTACCCTAACGTTTATTTATTTATTATTATTAATCAACTGAGGTTAAAAGACAATATGGTGCAAATGATGATACTACTTAATTAACATTGGAACGAGTAGTCTCAGAACCATAGATTAATGATTGGTCCAATCGTTAATTTAGGAGAATATTGTTTTGACTTTCAAAAAGAAATAGAAAAAAATTAAGTGAATCATTACTAGTAAACATGACATTGACTACATGTAAGCCATTATGTAAGCGATACAAAGTACCATAGACTAATCTACTCAGGTAAGTTAGTCTAAGATAATACATAAAAGTGGTCACGCTGGATACAAGTCGCTTGCAACTGGAATCAGTAATAGGATATTAGAGTAGTTATTGAAAAGTATCTCAGTTAGATTCTGTTGATCTAATAAACCACTAAAAATACAAAAAAAATATTCAATGGTTAAGTGCTTTAAAAATGCATTTTAATTTTACAGTTTAAAAAATTTCGCGCGTAATTTACGAAAACGATGGATGTCATTATTTTACTCTGTGGTCATGAATGACGTCACTAGGCTATTAAACAATGCGCGTAAATATTTTTCTCGATGGTGTCTTTGTTTGTAAGTTTGAGATTTAAGATTAAAATGAGTAATTATAAATAGTTAATAATAAGTTATCGTAAATAGTTATCGGTGTGCTGTTTCTGGAATTCTAGTGTACAAACACTGGACAAACTATTCAATGTTTACATATCCGTCATAACATAGCGGCGACTATCTTATGCACAGATTAAAAAAACGGAATATTTTTGTATTGATTTTAATTTTTAAAATCAATACAAAAATATTTTGTTATTTTACGATCTAAAACGAAGATTTTCCGATTGCTTTTTACCTAAGCTATCTCAAAAATACATTTACAGATTTTTTCTCGTTCATAGTAAAATAACCTATTGTGACGGGGCAGCAAACCTATTCAGAAAGCCCATGTCCAAGATTAAGCATGACATGATTATGATATTTCTTACGAACTTGAGATTTGATACCATCTACGTCTAAATCCATTTAAAGACTACGAAACGAAAGCTGCACTTCATAGCACGAATCGTTCGGAACAGAATATTACGTTTGTGTGTCAATACGGGCGTACCCCAGAATTTAGAGCCCAGAACCCGGACAAGTCTATGAGTCATGTTTTTTTTTTTTAAACCGTGGCAACTACTTGAGTAGGGTGCACAGTGAATTTAGCGAGTGGAAACCCAGACTACTATTGTAACCCCGCCCGGACGCTCCCCGGACGTCTTGGACAACTTCGGGGAACTAGGACAAATCTGGGGAAACCCGAACGGATGGCAACCCTACCCGCGGGTGATTCGAGTAGCCACAGAAAATTGACAAATACCCAATGTTTGGCCGCGGAATCAATTAAAACGACGTAGTATGGGAGAATATTGCAAAACAACTGGAGTGTGTTTACTGCTCTACTATAAATGGCCATTGTAAGTAGTAGAAATAATTTACATAGCAGATTTAGTAGTCGTAAACAAAGGCAAAAAAATATTAACAAATGGTCAGAAGCCCCTAACATTGTCTTTTTTAGGGTTCCGTTCCCAAAGGGTAAAAACGGGACCCTATTACTAAGACTCCGAAGTCCGTTTGTCTGTCTGTCTGTCTCCAGGCTGTATCACATGAAGCGTGATAGCTAGACAGCTGAAATTTTCACAGATGATGTGTTTCTGTTGCCGCTATAACAACAAATACTAAAAACAGATTAGAATAAATATTTAAGGAGGGCTTCCATACAACAAACGTGATTTTTAGGAGTTTTTTTTGCTTGATATTAATAATGGCAAGAGGAATGGGGCTAAGGGGGTCCTGCACGGTACGGAACCCTTCGTGCGCGAGTCTGACTCGCACTTAGCCGATTTTTTTATTCTGTCCAGCATGTCAAGACTTTGACTGCAATTCTACGAACTTTAGCAGGTTAAGAAATCGCTTCTGACCTGTTCGATGATGGAAGCCAGTCGTCCTAACGCGAGTCCATTGCCGTCTTCCCTGGTGATTACAGCGCTACCCAGCTTGACCACCAGCCTTCTAGCGTACTTGAGTTGAGACCGGTCGGTGAAGGTCCGCTTCTTGCGCTCAGCGCTGGCAAGGTTCCGCTTGTCTACGTACGTACCCTGGGGAAGATAATTTGAAATTAGTTTGATTATGGTTAAGTTAGTGATGATTGCAACACAGAAGTTGAGTTCGTCTTGACTTTGACGATTGATATTGTTGTAGATTGATTAACACGATCTTATAGAGTACACTCTTCTCAAGGATTTTCCATATCGGGGATTTTACGCACAAAATTGGGGACAAGTATTACCTACCCATCGCCGGAACAGTAAGTTCCATCCCAGAGTAGGTACTCATTCCCGCAAAAGTTGTGTTTTGCATCGTCGCCATATTAACAAAGGTAGATATTAAGGATAACTTCAGAACAGGAAAAAAATGTTTTCCATGTATTTTTCAAACGTCAAAGATGTTTTTTTTTTTGCTCAGATGATTTTATATTTTTCAATTTTTGTTGTCATACCTAGTCAAAGTTGTTTA
Source organism: Hypomecis atomaria (assembly GCA_964007245.1). Taxonomy (NCBI): domain Eukaryota; kingdom Metazoa; phylum Arthropoda; class Insecta; order Lepidoptera; family Geometridae; genus Hypomecis; species Hypomecis atomaria. The sequence continues at coordinate 17,786,631 of OZ023291.1, forward strand.
AGACGATAATTATTTATACTGCAGCCAATATGGCAAAATATGAAATAAAATTGACAGCTTCTTTGAAAATATATTATCTTCCTTCTCGTGTGGTCGGGCGGAAATAAACTTCTGGTCAAAACGACCCGACGTCACAGTCTGCGTATTTATTTTCGCGTCAACAGCGCCGGGTTAAGTAAGCGCTACATAGTACCATGAGTAGGTTAGTCTATGATTCAAGACGATAGTTATTTGTACCGCAGCCAATATGGCAAAATATTGAAAGGAAATCGACAGCTTCTTTAACAAAAATAATATAAATAATTTAAAAAAAATAGTGTATAAACGTAGGTATAAATTTGCACTTAATTGTTACATGAATCTGTACCCTGCAACACACGCTCTTCGGAGACCTAGTGCAGAGTGCAACGCACCTAAGTACCTAGCCTAAGTAAGTTTTAGAACAAATAAAATTATTATTTATATATTTATTATTATTATTAAAATCCTCCTTCTCGGGCAATCAGGCAAAAAATAATTCAGGCTAAAAATATTTGTGTACTGCATAAATAAAAATATATTCTATAAATTTCTCTGCTAAAGACTTATTCTAGCAGTTGTCATCATTATGCAAGACAAAAATATTGGTCAGTTCATAAATAAAATTGCGCGTAGCAAAAAAGTAGGTCGAAAATGTGTGTCAGCCGAGTTAATGAAGTTTTATCAAAATAAAAAGGTTAATTTCATGGAGTGAATAAAATTATTCGCCGTCCTAAACAAACCCTCGTAAAGTCGGGCGAGACTTGTTAACATCGCTCAGAAGTACGACTCGACAAACTTGGAAGCAACTTTTGTTTAGACACCTACAGACTAACTTACCTAAATCCACTGATTTAAATGTTAAGGACAGGCAAACGTACATTTATATAGCGTTATTTGCGTTCGGACCATTCAGATCATTTTTACGAACACCTTCGGAACTAACCAACCTGAAATTGCATTCCTCTTTGTCTTGGTATGGCCTATACGAATAACCCTGTATAGAGAGCAGCTCTAGTACATAGTACAGAACAGAAATAACCTACTTACCTAAATTAATTCCCAGAAATTACCTTCACATCATGTTGTGAAGCTGCTTACAAATTAATCATTTATTATTATTCACATATTCATTAACTGTCTTAAATTTAAGTTTTTTTGCAATATTTATATAAAAGAATAAAATACTATAAAAAAAAACCTAAAACTAGAGTGCCGCCGGTAGCGGGGCAGGGCCCAAGCTATCGGTGGTTGGGGCTACAGCGAGAGGAACCTCCGGACAATGCGCGCCGTGTCCAGGATTACTGCCTTCTGTATCTGTTATTTATTATTATTGTTTATTTTTATTTCACTGTTACTCTTTCACGCAAAATTAGCATTCGGAGGGATTAACTTGATATTTTGCATGGTATGGTTTAAAAGTGAGATATTGTCATAGATTATTTTTATCTCAGAAAAATAAAATGTTTCTAAGGGATAACACAAAAATCAAAATGACATACGGACGTAGCCACGGGCAAAAGCTAGTCACATAATAACTCAGCAGTTCTACACATGATGTCCAATGGTTTGAGATTTATCAAAATTTGCATATGGAAAAGCTGATATTTTTGCGATTTCTAAGTAGGTATTATAGGTAGGTAAGTAACTACACTTATCTTTATATTTCATAGTAAGTATAAATTATTCATAACACTCAAATGTGCCTTTATTAACTACAGAAAAACACAATACCTACTACTTTAGATGCTAAAACTACCTACACTACTACCTACTACATAAAAAACATTGGATCATCCACAGACCCTTGAAGGTCTAAAGATAAAACAAATGCTTAAGCCCACTGCCAGTTGGCAGCGTGCCCAGCATGCTGGCTGCATTGGCACGCTGAATGGCAATGCTTAAACGTTGATTGTTGAGCCAAATAAACACCAGCATTTTGTTCACGCGTCGCGTTCATAACACTTATATACAGTAGTAGCATTGTAGCTGTATATCCAAGGGCTTTAAATACCGCTGTTTTCCATCTTACTGGAAAACAATGGTTAGCATAAAGGGATGCAATGATCAACAATCTCTCCATATGGATCACATACGTCTATGCCTACTTTCAAAAATTTTAACGAACATTTCTTTTTATGACGCTTTGGGGGTTCATAAATGAACCTGTTGTTGTATCATGGAAGTTTAAAGTGCAAAAATGTTTTTATGGTTCAACCACACGGGGATGCATTTTTCTACTTCCGCCATATATTGCCTTCAAGTGGTATTTTACCCTTAGATTACATTATTCGAATCATGTCACAATAAAATTGTACAATCAAATGGCTACATAGTCCTACAAATTTAGTGGTATCTTTTTCCAGTCCTACCTTAAGTCCTACGCTTAGAAGTTGTTTATACCTACGCAGTACTTAGCTACCTGGATCGAGACTTTTTTATAAGACTAATCTGGGCGTCTCGTCTAACTTAACCGGCTCACGAAGATTCAGCCTGTTATTAATCACTTTAAGATCATAGGAGAGGGCTGCTGGACTATAATGTCACGTCGTCCTCTTTTCAAATTGCGCAGCACAAAGCAATGCAATACTGCACCGGAAGTCCGAAAAAAAGCATAAACAATGATTTTCCTGCAGATGTAGGCTATTGAGTAAGTATTTATTTGCAAGAAAAAAAAAGTTGTTTTCTAATAAAATACTTAATGAAGTTGTAAAACCAAATTGGTTATCCCATCATAAAAATCAATGGCCTCATCAAGGAATTAAACACTTAACATGTTTCCATATATTGGAATACTTGAAGCTTATTCTTTGATCACATTTTTCGCCGCCACCTTTGACCAAATATCTATTAGTCACAATCGTGCAAAAAAAGTGTCCGATCCATAACTCTGCCCAAGCTACGTAGTGAGCAGGCTTTTTCGTTAGTAGTAAGGCGATTGCAAGCCGACTAGCGCGCCTTGCTCGGTTACAAGCACTAATTAGGTGACATAACGTCGAGATTCGTGAAAACGGGTCATTGTGAATTATTTAATGTAAATATCTAAGTCGGTATGTATGACGGCGCTCGGACATTTTTTTACTACTTTCGCTTAGGGACTGTGGCTCTGTAGATATTTGCTCGAAGGCCGCCACTAATCTTTATTAATTACAAAACTTTAATTTTAATTTTAAAGCCAAAGTATAGATCGAATTAGTACTAAAATTGAGATTTTACTCACAGTAGAGCTACGTGTGGTGCCGTTATAATGAGTAACAATGCAGTAACAAATGCAGTAAATCCCAGTGCAGTAGAACCCTAAAAACCATTTTATAGCCCCAAAGTGGGTATAACGATCCTGTAACAGCCCCTTTGAAAGTGTAAATTGGTCTTTTATTTTCATGCAGCGCTGTTCAAAGTTCTTTATTGCAGATTTTACCGCAGCTTTTACCACCTCGCGTACAATGCAAAACTTGGTCGATTTACCTGATTGTTAGATCCTCGTAAATAATGTTTTTGTTTACTGGGAAGTACAAAGCCAGGTCAGGCATAATGACTACTTCAATCCGATAGAAATTTTATTAGAAGACAGACATGTGTTGTATACTGCCTGGGTTGCTCAGTGGTTAGTGAACCTAAATTCTGGGCCAAAGAGGCGTGGGTTCGATCCCCACCCAGGGCAAACATCATGTTGTATACTGCCTGGGTGGCTCAGTGTTTAGTGACCCTAACTTCTGGGCCAAAGAGGCGTGGGTTCGATCCCCACCCAGGGCAAACATCATGTTGTATACTGCCTGGGTGGCTCAGTGTTTAGTGACCCTAACTTCTGGGCCAAAGAGGCGTGGGTTCGATCCCCACCCAGGGCAAACATTTGTGTGATGAACATAGGTGTTTGCTCTGTGTCTGGGTGTCATTCAGGTACTATCTATTAAGTATGTGCACACTTAAAATATGTATATGTAGTATATCAGTCTCTGGCAGCCATATCACAAGCTATGCTTAGTTTGGGGTCAGAGACCGTGTATAAGATGTCCCCTAATATTTATTAATTTATTATATATTTCATCACCATAGCGGTGAAATGATAGATAGATAGATTAATTCTTTATTGTCACACCATAAACAACTTAAATAACTAGGAAAACAAGTTTAGTGGAACTTATAGCTCACTAGCTATAAGTTCCACTAAACTTGTTTTAACTTAACACTTTACAACCGGCGGCCTTATCGCTAAAAGCAATTTCTTCCAAATGCTGAAACTTGTACCTATAGCTCTTTCAATGGACTTTAAAACGTTATCATTTTTAAGTAAAATGACCAGCACTACATATTATACAGGGTTATTTCTAATCTATTAGCATCCTTTTAGGGGCTTATTCTGTAAATCAAAACTAACTTTTGTTCTGCGACTTTTGTCAGAACTCAAAAAAATCAGATGTTCTATACATTTTGTCGCGGGTGAACGTTATTTTCCATGGAACAACATTTTTTTTTGAGTTTTAACAAAAGTCGCAGAACAAAAGTTGTTAGTTTTGACGTACAGAATAAGCCCCTAAAAGGATGCTAATTGATTAGAATTAACCCTACATGAGTCTAGTATGTACATTATAAACCACTGAAATTATCTCTGGGCTCTTAATAAATGCTTCATTATATAATTTACTGGAAAAATAAAATATAAAATGTATTTTTATATCCCTTGGCGTGATTTATTATTCATTGCTGTTTTTTATGTCTCTAACATGAGGCTTTTATTTTTTTACCGTAACCCAAAAGAATATTACAATTTTAGAATATTATTGTGTATGTCTGTTATTCAGAGGCATCATCTTCCTAAAAGACCTATTCTGATGCAGTTCTAAAAATACATACCTAATTGGAAGTTCATACAATTAATATCACTTAATCTGAAGCGATTCCCTCCTTTTTCTTGACTTTTCTGCTCCCAACGGGGTCAGTTCATAAAATTGCCTATGGTAATATTTAAATTGCTTAGTACCCAATGCAAAATATAAAAATACTTGTATGGAAAAAAAACAATAAATTATGAATTACAGTAATTAAGATTTTTCAAGTTTTCCTATAACATATATGTATTGAAAATGAAATTGTTCGTTTCGAAATGATTACCTACTCTACCTATTATATTTTTCTCTAAATCTGGTGCCAACATGATACTTTCGATCCCTATAGCCAAAAATCTCCACAGCAACAATACTTATTTATACAGGGTTATTTCTAATCAATTAGCATCCTTTTAGGGGCTTATTCTGTACATAAAAACTAACAACTTTTGTTCTGCAACTTTTGTCAGCACTCAAAAAAAAACAGCTGTTCTACACATTTTGGGCCATGTCCACCACGCTGGCACAGTGCAGGTTGGTGTATTTAAACATATAGTATCTACCTTCTATTACTGTAGGTGTTGACTATATCTGAAACAAATAGCCCTGTTTTCCTGGTTTAATAGTAATAATTTGTCGCGGGTGATCGACAGTTTTCTTTGGGACAACAATTTTTTTTTTCTGAGTTTTCACCAAAGTCGCAGAACAAAATTTGTTAGTTTTGAAGTACATAATAAGCCCCTAAAAGGATGCTAATTGATTAGAAATAACCCTGTATAAAAACATAAGTCGCTAATCTGCCTGTTCCAGAGCGTTTTCTGCAAATATTTTTCCACTCCCACTCTTATTTTCGGCGCTAATAAACTTCTCCAAAAGCTTAGCCCATTCAGTTTTCAGAAGCTTAAAGCTTGATTGCCAGGAAAGTCGAATTCCGTTTGACACTTAATCATTTTATACAAAGGCCCCGCTTATAATGAGACAAAAATGTTCATGGAAAATTGAGCTTTAATTCTTTGGAAAAGTTGGAGGCTATGGCGACGGTTTGAATGTAGGTCATTTCGTTTTGCAAATCACTCGGAAGCTTGTTTGATGTGATACAAATTTTGTGAGATTGATTTTCGCCTTTTCATCAGTTGAATAGGATTGAGTGAGGCGGTGTAAGGATGTCCCATGCCAATATTGCATTGAATTGCGTTTGAACTCTTTTGAGAAACGCTACGTGGAAAACATGGATATGTACAAGTACGTTGTACAGTTACTAGGATCTGTAAGTAGGTTAAAGATTATTCGTTTTCAACAACGAAAGCACTGTTTTGTTCTCTTTCTTAAGTCCAGGAGGACCTACAGAGAAAGAGTTTTTTTTAATTTTTAATTTTGAATATTTGGGGACATCTTACACACGGCCTCTGACCCCAAACTAAGCAAAGCTTGTGATATAGCTACCAGACACGGATGTACTACATATACAAATTTTTAAATACGTACTAATATAGATAGTAACTAAAAAACACCCAGACACAGAGAAAATATTTGACCTGGGTGGGGATCGAACCCACGCCTCTTTGATCCAGAAGTTAGGGTCACTAACCACTGAGCCACCGAGGCAGTCAAATTCAGAATAGAAGAGAGAAAAAGAGAACAAAACAGTGCTTGAGAATTCTTACTATCAAAAGAATTTCACCACAATCCTCTGGGACGTAAATTAAAAATAAATGAATTTCAAACGAAGAACTTATAACCATTAAAGCAATTTTCAAAGCCCTATGTTTAGCTTAGTGTCTGCGAAATAGACAAAGAATAAACAAGGTACAAAACATGCAATAGCACAAAGATTATAAAGAATAAGGTATGTCACTTAAGATGTTTAAGTGATGTAATGCGTATTCTAATTACCATAGTGGAAATTATGCATCACTCATGTAGATTATTTCCCGGTCGATCGCTCTATAAATAACGCGAGGTAATATAGGTAATTGAATGTAATTGATACAGACGGTCTTTGTGACCGCAGCTACCGCAGAGTGGCGTGTGTCATATGCATACCTAATATTCAGATTCAGATAAACTTTATTGTTAACTGTGTTACATACAAGATCTTAATAAGAAGAATATAAAAACGTCTCAACAGCTAAGTCCTTGATGAACATACAATAATGGGTACTGTGTCAAAGAATTATAAAAGTTAATTAAAATAATATCTAATTACATAAAATGACAAATAAAATTGGAATTAATTAAATACAAATCATATAATTTATTACATTTTGTCGTCCAAAACTCCCGTATACTATAATAAGCTTTTGTAACTAGCAAATTGAATAGCTTGCTCTCAAATACAGCCACACTCACTGACTTCAGTATTCCTGTTGGTAAATGATTGTGAATTTCCGGGCCCATGCCATACATAAAATGTCAAATAAAATTGGAATTAATTAAATACAAATCATATAATTTATTACATTTTGTCGTCCAAAACTCCCGTATACTATAATAAGCTTTTGTAACTAGCAAATTGAATAGCTTGGTCTTATATACAGCCACACTCACTGACTCCAGTATTTCTGTTAGTAATTGATTGTAAATTTCCGGGCCCATGCCATACATAAAATGTCAAATAAAATTGGAATTAAATAAATACAAATCATATAATTTATTACATTTTGTCGTCCAAAACTCCCGTATACTATAATAAGCTTTTGTAACTAGCAAATTGAATAGCTTGCTCTTAAATACAGCCACACTCACTGACTCCAGTATTTCTGTTGGTAAATGATTGTAAATTTCCGGGCCCATGCCACAAATGCTATTACCGAAACATGCAGTTGTATGCATCTGTTTACGTATTTTATTTTTGTATCTTGTACTTTTCAGGCACTCATACATTTGAATATTAGTCCTAAGAAATACACCAACCCCATAAAAATATAGACATGGATATGTCAATATCTTTAACTTCAAGAAGTGGCTGTGTGCTTGTGTGGCTTACAGGAATCTGTCGATTTAAGATGACAAACTGACCTCAAACACTTTTTTTGGGCTTTAAATATATATATAATTTTTAATATATGATTGAAGATGCTACAGGACAGTGGAAATGTACCTAGGTATAAATATAAATATTAAGGGATATCTTACACACGGTTTCTGACACCAAAAAGCTTGTGATATGGCTGCCAGAGACTGATATACTACTTAAATATATTTTTAAATATGTACTAATATTTAGATAATACCTAAATAACACCCAGACACAGAGCCAACACCTATGTTCAGCAAGAAAATGCTTGCGAGGTCTACTGTTCATTTTATTTTTTTATAGTTAATACATATGAGAAAAAACAAGTAGGTTTACTTAAATATACTTAAATTCCTTTTTATTTAAAAGACTTATTTATTTACTTAGTTAATATGTATTAGAATAAAAGAGAAGAAAAACACTTAAATTGTGTTTTAATCTTCAGAAAACCGCATTTTGGTAGCTTCCATGCTATTAGTTTCTTAGTAGGAAATCTCTTTTTATAGACCTGCGTGAAGGGATAAGAAGCAAACGATAACACTTAACACACACACAACACACTTTGGGATTTATGGTATTGGTAAGGATTGCAATGTATAGTGGTGACGCGCTATCCCTATCGCGCCATTGGTAGAGTCGTACGAGTGAATGGGATATAATTACTATCATCATGACGTCAGTGTCCATTATTATCAGTACCTAGCTAGATGATCAGACGCAGTCATCATCACTATCTACATCTTTACAAACTAATTACTCACTCGTTTACTAATGACTGAATCTCAAAAATTACTTAAGTAGTTAAGTCAAAGTTAATGACTTTATTTATTTTATACATCTAGATATTGAACTGACAAAGCTATAATTTAGAACGTAAATACTGTGCGAGATGTAAACAAATTTCTGAAGTATCTACTAGGTGATTCTAGGGTTGCAAAATAGCACGCATTAGTTAGTTAGTCATACAAACTAAAGCTCTATTTTTGAAACAGTAGCTCACTAGGACGTATGCGCAAATATTCACGAGACCGTGTAAAAGCAGGAGTGAATATTGAAAATGCATGTGAGGTAGTACAGCATGTGATTAGCATGCGATTACAAAGATTATTCTAACATCTAAATTTCAAAATGTGAACTTCTGCTCTTATACGGCCTAGCCATATTCACCGAGGTAGTAGATAAGTAATAGTTATATGTTAGACTAGAGTGCAAAGTTGCTTTTTAACCTCGCGCTCAATTTTGATGACCGAGCAAGCGAAGGATTCTAAAATTGAATCACGAGCGCAGAGAGTAATTCAAAAAATATGATCCTGAGCGTTAGTGAGGGACTCAAAAAGCACAAGGTGAAAAATCTTTGCACTAGAGTGCAACACGTAACTTTTCATCCCACCTCAGCAAGGAAATGACTAAAGTCGTCTACATATCGTACTGTTTCAAATACTTCTCACGTGATTGTTGAGGCAGAAAGCTCATTTGCGCATTATTAACAGTTTCAGTCAATTCTGTTGGCGTCAATTTTTTTTTCTCGCTAGAATCACTCACATAGAGCTAATCACTTCATTGTAGGTTTATCACATGTTTTCAAGTTTCTTGTTTTTAAAAAAGCTTTAACAATATGACGTGAAATAAAAGGGCGAGCGCAAAGCAAATTAAAAAAAGTACCTAGACCAAGAAAGTTCAGAGTCTCCGTTTTTCACAAATTAAAAAAGGTTGTATGATAAATTCGGCATGAGTTTAATGATGTTTGAATTCACAAACTTGGCGCACACGATGTTCTAAATTCAATTTTACTTTACTCTCTAGCGGATAAAAGCGGCTTTTGCACTCAGATTTCAAAGAGCAGAAATACTTTTCCGAGATGGGGAAATGAAAAGATAAATTATATTATTCATTGTATTGGACTACATTTACATATTTATGATCAATAAAGCTGTATATTCGACAAAATGTATAGAACAACCCATTAAAGACTGTCGCGAAGTCAGTCGATGCGTGGCCAACCGCCAAGGTCCACCTCATTTGCGACGTAAGGATGTCAATCTATTTGCCCCCAGAGATGTAAATAGGTCTATTATTCACATCATAAAGATCTAGAGACAGGGCTTTTCCTTTACCCGTCACACGAGTGTCACAAATACGCATATACAGGTAAGCACTTCTTTAAGAAACATTCAATGCAGAATGCAGTATTTTGTAAGCGCAATCGAACATGGAAAAACCTCTAGATGCCTCTCAATGAAATGCGCTGTGTCCCAAATTGACATAAATAGCACGCAAACTTCGCTTTGAAAGACCGGAAGATGTTGATTGAGCGCGGTACTTGCTACTCTGTTTTGCACTAGTATTTGAGGCTATTTGAGCGTGAAAATCCTTCTAGTTATTTCCGTTATTAAGGTGATCGCATATGAATGTGATTGTGCTCTGTCACTGATAATAGTGTAATCATTTCCGTTTCATCTATTTGAAATTTAAAGCAGAAAATAGGTGCTTGCCAGTGCAACATGTCATATCCCGCGAGATCTACGATTGATATTGAGACAATTTCTCAAACTAACATATTCCTGAAGCCGCCAAAGTTTGAATCATAAACTGACAACACCTTTATCTACCTATTTACGATTTAACAGCCAACAGTCTGGAAACTACTAAAGTGATCCGTATCGAAATATAGCAGGTGTTTCAATGTAGGTACTACATATCTAGTTAAAAAGTAGAGCCAGAAAAGCATTTACAGCTATTTCTGGATGACAGAATGATAAGCTCCATTGACGGTCCAAGTTTAAACTATAAAAATTGCGTGATAGTAGGTACCTACTTATCGGCCTTCCATAGTTGAACTCTAAGTGATACGGGGTAGAGAACCAGTAGGACAAGACTTTATCACTCAGTTAACACAATATTATTACCGTGACAAAATAGATCAAAAATAATCTTCATACTTAAGAGTATTACATTTATATAATAATACATATTATTATAGTTATACTTAGACATATCAAAGTTTATATAACTTACTATAATTTACATTTAAATTTAGCTTATAAGGATTACTTTGTTTTTTGCAACACCCTATTAAACAGGGTCCTCAAGTAGACTTAAGTATAGTAAGCATATATGATAAGTTGTGTATGTTAATACTCTAAGTTACTTGTTGGTGCAAATAAAATTTTCTGATTCTGATCTGAGTGTATCGAGCGTAGACGCGCTTCGCGAACAAAGTGAGACGGCGAGGGACGAGGGGAGCGCGTCTTCGTATGATGAAATTAACAATTAAAATCCATACAAAATTATCAAGTCTAATGTGTTTTAATGTGATTTGCCAATAATTTAGCTCCTACTTAAGTAATACATTAAACATAATTTAAAATACTACATATGAAAACTCGAGAGGAAACAAGATTTTCGTTCAAAATAAAGGTGATTGTTTTTTTTTCGATCAAGTGAAGTTATTTCTTGTTCATATCAGATTACCTTCACCAATTGAAGTTATGCTTGAAAATAACTCTTTTTTTTTTCAGTACACAAAAACATGTTTTATAACAAAAATCTTGATTCTCTTCAGGCGATTTAGGGTCGGCGCCTCCTTACGTGAGAATAATATAGACAATTTTAGAAACATAACAATGAAGTTTAATAAGAAGGTATTTTTTACTAGCACTCACCTCTTCAGGCAGGCCTGGCCCTACCATTTGTTCATATCCTATCACGGAATAAAACCTCTTCCCATGGACGTCTTTCATGGACAATTTTAGAAACATAACAATGAAGTTTAATAAGAAGGTATTTTTTACTAGCACTCACCTCTTCAGGCAGGCCTGGCCCTGCCATTTGTTCATATCCTATCACGGAATAAAACCTCTTCCCATGGACGTCTTTCACAACTCGACCTCCCAAACGCAGCATTGCGAACCTCCTTGCAACTTTTTAAACTTTTCTTTTTAGAACCGGATTGTTTTCGGTCAGTGTTTTGGTTCACAGACTTTTTTATGTTGTTTTTTTTTCTTATCACTTTTGTTTTGTTGACGGACAGTATGTCGATTTTAATATAGTTTTTTCCGAGTTATTACAGACACATGTAATGCGTGCGAGTCGTTAGCCCGATGTGATAACAGCGTACAATGAAACTGTTTATCGTTTGTTTGTTTTTATTAATACCAATATTACGGCTGTTTGACGCCTGACAAATTAGTTAGCGTCTTTAGTTAATGTCACTGTTGCTATGTCTATAATTATTCATACTAGGTATAAGTGACAACGGTGAACAAAAGCCTGTGTGTGACTGTGATTGGTTTAATTGAATGAAAGAAATTTTATGAGTACCTACTTACTTCTCGCTTCTAGATTTATATATACTTGTTGTCTTCATGTTTTTTTTTGTGATATAAATGTACCTATAACTTTATATTGTAAAATTAAAATCTTAACGCTTCTAATGACAATAATTTTTCGCAAAAAATGGCAAGTCGGTACTTCAACCGTGTACAGAATTCGCAAATATTTAGCTCTGATCGATGTAACATTTTTCACATTATTGTTGATTTATCGAAAATGGCTCAGCCGATTTCGATAACATTACATGAGACCAAGTTCGAAGTATATTCTTTCCAATAAAAAAAGAATTATTGAAATCGGACAACTACGTGAAAAGTTATGCGTGGTTACACATAAAAAAATATATACATAGGTACGCGTTAAACTGAGTACTAGTGAGTACGTCCTCCGTTTCGTCATTTAAAAATCTGTAACGCTCATTTAAAAAAACATACTTAGTACCTACCTACGTCTGTTCTCGGTCCATAATATCCCACTGTTGGGCAAAGGCTTTATATCTATTACAACCTCTATCTCTATCTTTATCATAAAAATTTTCGAAGTTCATACAATATTGTCATTCATACGAGTATGACCTTCATATTTTCATCTGTAGGTATATTTTGGGCATTCCTTTTCGAAGGCAAAGATTTCATTCAGGAATTAATTTTAGGACAAATAGAGTGAATAGTATACCAGCTATACATGTCAAGGAATCTAAGTACAATATTACATACTAGTTGAGCTCACATTTTAGTTTGCAATACAGTTAGTATTTAGCATAAATGTATCAATGTAGATGTAGAGTACGCGGTACGTAGAGACAACACAGGAATATGATCATCCCATTAGCACTAGCCTACCTTGAATTAATCTATATCCACATACCTACTAACACTCATTTGTTTACGTAAATAAACGATAAACCTACGTAGTTTACATAATATTACCAATGCTATAGTGGCGCTCGTAACTATGAGCTATTCGTTCTTAACTATTCACGCAACGAACAATGTAAGTAGGTACACGGTGTCTTTTTGGACGAAGCTTTATTCAGGGTTATTCTGAACAGAAGTATTAAGCTGTAAGGGGATTCAAACTCGGAATCGACAAAATGAATCTACTGGAAGTTGCTATCATAATTATCTTAACTTTATCCGCCGACTTGTATGATTCGGCAAATACATTAAATTTATTACTATAAGAATTTAAAAAAAAATATCTACCAAGGTGGTGACAATGGAGTTTACATCTTATATCTTTACGTTTAACATTGATGATAACAACAACAAAGGATTATACTATCAACATGGATTAAGCAATCATTATTATGTATATCGTATAGCTACAACAAATTAAAGTGCATGTAGCATGTACTTTAGACTCGACAATTGCCACACTGTTGATAAAAGCAATAAACTACACAGTCTACGTAAATAGGTACATGTATTGGTAATAACCTATCTACGTAGACTATATATTCACGGGAAAGATATTTTATCACTCTTACAGAAACAGAGAGAAATTTAACAGATATATTTGTAGTCATAATAAAATCATCATAATCATCAGTAGCACTTCTTTATCCCACTGCTAGGTACAGCCATCCGCCAAATAAAATATCCTGGACGACTAAAAACATTCTAAAAATATACACGGTTACTGGTAATCAATTAACATCCTTTTCAGAGCATATTATGTACATCAAAACAAACATCTTTTGTTCTATTACTTCTAAAAATTCGTATTTTTTTCCACAGAGCTATTACAACTGTAGATAGCGCTGTTGTCGCTTTAGGCTATTCTCAACCACAAAAATGTATGGAAAATCCTTAGAGAAATAACGTACTAGAGGGAGTACTAAATTTTGCTCAAATAAAAACTGTGTAACAGCTGTCTTATTCATATCTGGTTATACAGCATACGCAAGAGTGAATGAAACAAAACAAAACGCAACGTCTGCCGTCTAACGTCAAAATCACAAGTTGGAATGTCAAAATGGTTAAAAGTTGGTTCTAATTTGTCACAGAATAAATAATAGTATAAGTATAGTGCTACTAAATCAAAAATAATACATAACGGAGCTGCGATCTTCTTTGTGAAGATCAACTGTCAGTGGTTGCGTGGCTATGGTTTGTCAACACCGAATGCCGGTTGTCGAGTTTTAATACAATTTATTAGAAATAACTGTTTCAAAGTGCTAAAACTATGTAAATTTGTATAAATTCTTTATGAATGGTGTATTTTATATCAAATGGCGTGTCTTATAAAAGGGTGCACATCGCATTCATCCCGAAAAAACAATAAGAATGAATTAGTGACTTTTCATCGGTGAGTTTTGTTGGAATATATACACTTTTTGTGATTTAAAAACAGCTACGTCTAACAGAAATTGTTTTAAATTATATTATTACGAGATTTTACATACATTTTGGAATAATTTGTGTAATTTTCATTCAATATTTTACAAAAAATAATAGTTCAGGTTATCACGTCATAGTGCTGTGGTAAAATGACTGTATCGATGTTTTTTTGATTGTACTTACACTACTTTTTAGGGTTCCGTACCCAAAGGGAAAAACGGGACCCTATTACTAAGACTTCGATGTCCGTCTTTCCGTCTGTCCGTCTGTCTGTCTGTCACCGGGCTGTATCTCATGAACTATGATAGCTAGGCAGCTGAAATTTTCACAGATGATGTATTTCGGTTGCCGCTATAACAACAAATACGATAAACTAAAAACGAAATAAAATAAATATTTAAGGGGGGCTCCCATACCTACAACAAACCTGAATTTTTAGACGTTTTTCGCTCTATATTAATAATGGTACCAGGTAGATGCTTGAAATTTTCACAGAACATTTAGTTTTATATTTCCTTCAATAATAAATAATAAAATTAAAATAAAATAAATATTTAAGGGGGGCTCCCATACAGTACGGAACCCTCCGTGCGCGAGTCCGACTCGTACTTGGCCGATTTTTGTTTTAGATTTCCCAGAGATGAAGTAGTTAAAAATCAATGGATTACACTAATTTCAAGACCAAACTGGACACCAAAACCACACAGCCACATTTGTTCTTATCATTTTTCGGAAGATTGCTTTGTGGGTGAAAATATTAAACATCGACGTTTAAAACCAAATGATGTACCTACCTACATTAAAACTAAATCAAACAATATTTCACTTCGAAGCAACTCCTCAAAAATGTAAGGTAGGTACCTACATTATTGTTATTACAGGTATCACACTGTAGAGTGAGAGCTTTGTCGAAACTATTCTGATATGTAAATGTATAATAATGACATGATTTATACAAATTATTGTAGGCGCGCGAGTTGAATGCAGAGCTTAGGAATGCGAATGTCTCCCCCCGCTATCCGCACGCCCAACCCGCCCAGGCGCGTGAGGTGGGGCGGGCGGATAGCGGGGGGGAGATGCTCCCGCTCTTTACCTCAGACCCCGACTGCATTCAACTCGCGCGCTATCTGTAGGTATGAATGTCAGACTGATAGATGATCTGATAGATGACAGCCCAAGCAGCTGAATATATAATCTTGAAATGATTCAGATAATTATTTTCAACAATGATGAAAAATAGATCAGAACACTCCCGATTGATTTACCTTTAAATGAATTAATTAATGTCAGTTTATCTGTTCGGGAACTACAATGCCACAGATAGACACATAGACACGTAAACTTAAAACACCCCATCATTTTTGCGACGTTAAAATAAATATATTTTCTTATCGATATTTTAATCGACTCAGTTACAACACTAGCATGTTGCTTATGGGATGACAATCTCATGTCACCTCCGATAGCTCAATCCTAGTTTGTGATACCCTTCGAAATTACGTAAGTTCGAGTATATGTACATCTTTTTCTAACACCTTTTAAATTTCATAATTAAAATGAGACAAAGAGATGTATTCTCTTGCTATTTTAGTACTCCTTCTTGTACTGGTCATTATTCTATGGGAAAATCTCACCAAGAACTGTCAAATATGAATTGGAATTTGACACTACGGAGAGTAAAACACGGCAACTAGCCACTGAATCGACATATTTTCCATGTCTCTTTCTAACGTATGCCATATTAAATCATTGCATCTCTTTCTTTCTTTTCTTTTTTCCGATGGTTTTTTATTTTACTTTTATATTGTGAGGCAAATGTAATTGATTCAGATCGTTTTTCCTCAATAAAGAAATTTGAATTTGAATTTGAATTCTCGATCGTCGACATCCCTCAATCAATATCAGTGATTTTCTCCATACAACATTTCAAAAAATAATTTGACAGGTCTAACATAGAGTTACATATGTACATAGGTAAGCGCGCGCTTTTTTAACCCCCGACGCAAAAGAGGGGTGTTATAAGTTTGACGTGTCTGTTTGTCTATCTGTGTGTCTGTCTGTCTGTCTGTCTGTGGCATCATAGCGCCCGAACCACTGAACCGATTTCAGTTTAGTTTTTTTTGGATGAAAGGAGACTTAATCGAGAGTGTTCTTAGCTATGTTTTATAAAAATCGATTGAGCCGTTTAAGAGTTATGGTGGGTTAAAGTGGGGATGGAAGAACCAAAATTCTACAAATGTGCCCAAAATGGTTGTCAATGTGTCGGGGGTTTTTTAAATTTTTAATTTACATTAGTTATGCATAGGTGAAAAGCGCGCGCGCCCTGACCCGCGGCACTTGGACCTCACAGGATATTCGGTGTAAATTAGCAAACAAGTGAAATATTAGTTAGGTATATAAAAAATAATTTGTGCATATTTGCAGATTCCACTTTTTAAAAAATAATTTTGGTTTTGTTGAGATTTGGGAAAAGTTGTAAATCAAAAGTTGTTTGTTTTGATGTATAGAATATTCCCTTTCATGGATTACCAATAACCTTGTATAGAACTTAATCTGATTCCTCAAATTTCTTTGAAAAATCTTCCTCTAGAGGATAAGCAACATCCAAACTAATATCTGGACACATGAAAGAAAATTTTGCGACTTGAAGCATAGATGCTTTCCTCTCTCGGTCAAGAAGAAACCTAATTAATTCCATTTTTTGCGTTAAACCAAAGATCGTGAATTTTTAAAACAAATTATATGGATTAATTTCACAAATACCAATATCATGTAAGTAGTGCAATAAATCAATATTATACATGTAGTAAAAAAACATTCTCTATATGAAATCTAATGCACATAAAATAATTATTTTTCTCAAAAAATGGCAAATCCGCCTTTCATCGTGTATAAAATTCGAATATTTCGCTCGAATTGTTCACATTATTGTTAATTTTTCAACTCAGCCGATTTCTAAATAATTTTAATAGGACCACCTCGGGAGTACACCCTTTCGAACCAAAAATAATTTTTGAAGAAGAATTTTTTGATTCAGCTTTGTCAGAATTATCGATGAACATACACAAATAATCGGCCAAGTACGAGTCCGACTCGCGCACGGAGGGTTCCGTACTGTATGGGAGCCCCCTTAAATATTTATTTTATTTTAATTTTGTTATTTAATATTGAAGGGAATATAAAACTAAATATTCTGTGAAAATTTCAAGCATGTACCTGGTACCATTATTATTATAGAGCGAAAAACGTCTAAAAAATCAGGTTTGTTGTATGGGAGCCCCCCTTAAATATTTATTTTATTTTGTTTTTAGTATTTGTTGTTATAGCGGCAACCGAAATACATCATATGTGAAAATTTCAGCTGCCTAGCTATCATGGTTCATGAGATACAGCCCGGTGACAGACGGACATCGAAGTCTTAGTAATAGGGACCCGTTTTTCCCTTTGGGTACGGAACCCTAAAAACCCGACTGCAAAATATCAACAGACGAGTAACTTAAAATAATTGTAATTATTTCTGTCTAAATAAATACATGGCGTGTGTTTATTTGTGTAATTTTGATACCCTACTATCGAGTAGTAGACACATTTTTTGAATCGTGAGCAGTTAAATTCAAAAATTTAATTTGGCGCCGAAAATCCGCCTTTTTGTTATATATTTTTTTAAAGACACTTTTCAGAACGAATCTATCGATACCTTAATTGTCGAAATCCATCCAGACCTTTGGAAGATTGAAAAGAATACTGACATAAATAATCACAATATTATGTTTTAACACTTTAAAACCTTGCATTAAAATTAAATAGAAAATCCGGAAATTAAAATTTTCATTTAAAGTAAAATTAAAATTATCTTTTAAAATAGGTAACTTTCATTTCCATGAACGGTAGCTTTTCGTTAATGGCTCCGAAACTATAATTGCCAAATTATAAAATTGCTCCATAAACTCTCAAACACATACCTACTTAAAATAGAAGGAAAACTCAAAACTTACACTCAAAGCTGATCCATGGCCATGGACAGAGAAACATCTCGCGTAGTTAATTTTCCTCAATGTTGCCCCAAACAATTTGTTCTTCACTCCGTAAGCTTTCAAGCACAACGAAAACTTATCGTAGCACATTTTTGGCACTTACAACACCACTAAAGAAAATAAAACATTTGAAATTGGAAGCAAACTGCTTGGAGCTTTTATGAAGTCTATTTTTCCTTTTTTATTTTTTTGGTGGAAACTTTGAAATTGGAACAAATTGAAACAGGCAGCTTTTAGTTACGAAACTATTTTTATGAACCTTTTTCTTTTGTTTTTATGAGTGTATTACTTCATAGCGTTGAGCGATGTAGAATCGATTTACGCATTTCAAATAAATAATTACGCGCTGCAGTACCAACTGCTATTATGTTCTGTGATGGTACTGAGCTCTTTATTTCAATAAGTTGCTGCTAGTGATAAGACGGTATCGGGCGATTATTGTACATGGGGATCGCTATTGCAGCTATGATTGGACGTAATTATTGTCAATGTCAGACAGTTTTATGGACTTGGTCGTGGTCATAGAATAGAGGATGGTTCACGTGACAACGGGCCTTGCCCGTACGAGAAATGTACGATCTATATTAGACATAGTAGCTACACTTTTAAAGTATGAGAATCATCTCATACTACAACCCGCGGCTCTCTTTCCGTCCAAGCACAATGTGCTAGCTTAGCATACGACCACGAAAAAAACTCTTTTCTTCGTGTGAAAAAGTCTCGTTCTGACACGTCGAAAGAATTATTTCGCGGTGCGTATACTCGCCCGGCTTGAAGTCTTCGAATCGAGAGTATATAAACAGGCACCTTTTAGGTAGGCGTACACCCTACACCGCATCTCTGCTTAACATCAGACATGATGGCGTGAAACGCAAAGCAATTGACAATAAAAAATTCAGAGAAAAAATACGACGCCCAGACGAACAAGGTTCAACCAAGATAAAATATTTAACATGGAAACCGGATTTTTTCCACCTAAAAATTTTCGAGATTTGTTTTGCATTTTCAGCGGGTCAAAAATTTGCTAGTTACTTACTTGTGCTCGGAGCTTTAAATAATAAATCAAAAATACATAACATGACTCTAGCAAATGCACATGAAGTTCAGTGCCAAAATTCTTCTTTCTCAATTCGAAACATAATAAAATTATGTAAAAATGTTATATTCAAAGCTGGTATGTATTGTAAAAATTGAATAATTTTGTATTATAATTAACCCCCTGTATATAAACTACTATAAAACCTACTGGATTCTAATAGAACGTTATATTATTTAATCATTAGATATATTATACTTACACGTTACGTTATTAATGTATATAGGGCCCTTATCACCTCTACTGTAGAGGCCATCAAATACTCTAGTAAACAACAGTAATATTTCCTAGTTTAGATACTTTGGTACTTAGTAGGTTTGTTTTAATTTATAGCATTTTAATGATATAGTAATATTTTGTGTAATAATGTACAAATGAAATACATAATATGTAGGTAGGTAATTTATTTATCGTAAAACATGCTAGCCGCATTTTATTTTGTCGGTTTTGTTTACAGAAAAACTGTCTACGAACTTTTACGGATTTTGAAAACGCAAATTGTACGAAATTACGTACAATTTGACTAATCTGTCATTTATTTTTATGATTTCCTTTGACATGTTGCTGATATATACTTTGACTTTTTGTTATTATTTTATTTATTATTGTTTATGATTAAGAATTTTTAAATTATATAGTTACAATATTTTAATTTTGTAAACTGACCTGCCTTGTGTGACTGACATGTTATAAATAAATAAATAAATATAAATAAATATCTTTATTTCTCAAACAAATGACCAATAAATGATCTGAATCTGAATCTTTGTCGATTTGATTAGGTACCTAACGTTTTAAATTGAGTACCTGATTTTTACAAGCTTTTATTTAACTTGCAATGGTAACATTACATACATACAATACCTATTGTATGTAAGTTCAGGTAGAATCTTGAAAGTTAAATCTGACTAACTTCCCGGATACCGATCAAGCTGAAATGTTGCATACTTACATGTGTAAATCGCGTGACAAAGCAATATTAAAATAAATATAATAATATGATGGAGCTGGAAGGTGGTCAAAAGAACTTCGGAATGAAACGACACAACCTCATCGAGTTTGAGCTCATTTGAATCATCTTGACGAGTAGTTTATCTTTCAATGATAACCAGGGTCTGATGATGAAGCTGGAAGGTGGTCATAGGAACTCTGTAATGAAACGACGCAACCGCATCGAATTTCCGCTCGTTTGATTCGGCTTGGCGAGTATTGTACTTGATCAGTAAACGCTTGCTTTATTTAAAATAAAAGTTTTTTAATAAGCTTTTATTTAACTTGCAATCGATGTACACTATGTATGCATAATGTAAGTTCGGGTAGAATCTTGCAAGCTACATTTGACCAACTTACCGGTTTCCGATTGAGCTAAAATTTTGCACGCATTTCGTATATCGCGTGACAATGCAATAATATAGTACTATGGAGCTGAACTGATGATGGAGTCGTAAGGTGGCCATGGGAACTCCTGTACTAAACAAGATAAACCGGTCGTGTTTGGGCTCGTTTTACTTTTCTTGGCTAGCACTCTGCACGTGATATTCAGGACCTCAAAAGCTTGTATTTTTTAAAAGTTACATTTTTATAATAATTGATTTATTTCTCGATTACGGATGTCCACATGTACATATACAGTTATACATATTGCACTATAGGCCGAAAAAAAATAATGGCATTTGTGAGCGCGAGACGGGTGCAGTAACATTTTATCGGCGTCGCATGAAGAGGTGATGTGCGCAGATTGTAGCTAACTTCAGAGACGCCATTAAATATGATTCAGCCTATACTCGACTGCCTCGGTGGTTGGTGAACCTGATTTCTGTATCAAAGAGGCGTGGGTTCGATATAAGTACGGTTTGATTTCATTTTTTTAAGCAAAAATTGCCACCAGATTGTTAACGAAATTTCTGAAAAAGTAGAGTTTTGATGTCGAGTACCTATCAGATATTTTTTTCAAGTTATTGATATCCGATTATATATAGGTACGTAATAGTACTCAATAACGATAAATAAAGACGTTTGTTTGGCTTACTTTAAGAACAGGAGTAAGACGAGGGGAAGGGGAGGAATTTTTGATGAAACAATTGGCGCAATATTGACCTATAATTATTTTTCGCAAAAAATGACAAAACCGCCTTCCATCGTTTACAAAATTCGAATATTTCACTCGAATTGTAAACATCATTGTTGATTTATCAAAAACGGCACAGCCGATTTCTGTAAAATTAAATGGGACCATTTTGGGAGTATACCCTTTCGAACTAAAAAAGAATTTTTCGTTTCGTTTCTAAATTGGCGAAATTATCGACGTTCATCTCCCTTCATCTCCTCTCCCCTCTGGGTTTTGCGTCTGTGAGGACGTGTGCAAAGTCAGTGCTAAATAAATAAATTTAAACTTAAAATTTTACATTTTGTATTTGTTTTTGTAAGTATCCTGTGAAAAGCCGTGAACACAAGCTATTTTCAAATAAAACAAAACTTTTAATCCAACATCAAAACTGTGCAGCCAGTGCAGCTTCAAATTTCTCGCTCATTTATGAAACCGAAATAATTTGCTTTAAAAGTGATGTTTTTCATTTCATTTTTATAAGCGCTAAAAAAACCGAAGTTAGGTACTTCAAAATTACCAAAACAAAGTCAGTAATTTTCAGTAGTTCTTCAAGTCACAATATTGTATTTTAGTTTGTTATTTTTAGTTTTACATTTGTTTACAAAAATGTTAGCGCGGAAGTGAGTGCCAAGTAAAATACCTAGACAAACCTACCGTGGTTTAGGTGAGTTTGTTTAAATCTATTGTATTTTGTGTAGATATTCAACAAAAAAATTGAAATTTTCATGAGACCGTATCACGATAATAGGTACCTACATTCCTCAACCAATAGAAAATAAAATCTTTCAAAATACCTACCTAAAACTAGACAGTAAAAGTTGAATCCAAGGAGAATCATATTCGATTTCAATCTCAGTAGGCAAAATAGACGTTCATTCATTAATGAGCCAACGCAAAGAACTCTACAGCTTCAAAGTAAAGCCTGGCAGCGATGTGACTAAAGCGCCTTGTAGCACAGATCAAGTGGAAACAGAGAGACAACTGCCATACATTTTAATTGACCGAGCGTAAGCGAGGTCTCTGAGTCTACTGGGATGAGCCGGCACTTGTGTTGTCAAATATAAGTTTCTTTGTTCGACGATAACTCAAGTACCTCTCAACCAATCTCTATGAAATTTAGCATACACGTTGTTTATATTTATAAAAAATTTAAGTTCTAATATGAGCATCTTCTGTTCAGTGGTGTCGAAGATACCAGGACCGTGTAAAAAATAGACAAAACGGCGCCACTTAATGCGGGAGTGGCGGAGTAATATTACAGCACGCTCGAGTATTTTATTTAAAATTGTAGGAATAACCGCTCATGTTCACGCAAAATTCAGGATAACATTTTATTTGTAATCGTTCAGGCCAATTTCATGATAATATTCAGTTTGTAATAATATTTACCTATGGAATATCAAGCCAATTTTGGACGCCTGGCGCCACCTAGTTAAAGTACTCATAAGTTGTAGCACAGGTGTTACTCACGCTTCATTTTAGTAGATAACTGCTACTATTGTTTCGATCGCATTTGGCGATATTTTGTATGCTATGCGAGACGAGCCCGCGTGCTAGTACTCCAACCTTGAAAAAGATCGAAAAATACGATCGAAAATATAGTAGCAGTTATCTACAAAAATAAAGCGTGAGTAACACCTGTGCTGTACTTTAGTTAAAATGTTTAAAAATCGCGCTAGTTTTCACAATCAAACTGCCATACACGTAGCTTAAGGTGCCCACATACTGCCCTTTTTTTCCCAGGTAAAATCCTTTATGGATACCAGCACCATGGGGGGAGCAGAATTATGTGGGAATCCCAGCTTCTGGCGGTGTACCCACTAAAACCCCAGTGTATTGGTTGTCTGTGTATCTTAGTCAGTATTATGGGAACGCTTGCACACACGTCCGTGACCGGCTACGCACAGCAATAGAAACTTCTTTATCCACCCTCGAAAAATTAAAAAAGATAAAGGGTATTACATACCTACTACAGTTAATGGTTTTTATCGAATTCAATTTTTTTTATTTACTGGGGTGGAAAATGGGGTAATGGGAGTTCCGATATAACTCATCCCTGACACTTCCACCCACCCATAGAAAAAAGTACCTGTACCAGCCTTTTTCAATAATCCACTGCAGGTCGTACCCACGAATGGTGATTGGGCCATATTCACCAGGCTGGCCCAGTGCGGGTTGGTGGAAGCCCGGCTAGCTCAGTCGGCAGAGCATGAGACTCTTAGAAAAAAATAGCTGAGTCTAATAGCAGCTGTTTGGGAGTTATTTCTCTGTTCTAATTTATTCGTTCTTAAGCTCGGTGAATTCTGCAAATTAATTAACTGTCTCCGATACAGGCCACAATTTGTTACACAAATTGGTGCACAGATGTACTGCAGAATTGTCGTTGGAGAACAAGCGGCAACAGGATTTAAAATATTTAAATGGAATGTATATCGTTGTATGCATAATTGATTTTATTCAGAACAACGATTCAGGACTCTACATCTGCTTTTAAAATGCTATCACGATGGGCCAAGGCGGGTTATTCTGTATGAAAACAAGCACGTGACACGCTCTACAGTGCTCTTTGTTTATAAGAAATTCGTGTGAAAAATATTTATTCTTACAGACCAATATTATTAACAACTTTTACTATGTAGCCAGCCTGAAATTCGAGACGCATGGGAATCGGTCAACATAAATTGTCAATTCTTTTCAGATTTATAAAGCCACAAATAGACATACAGCCACACGTTATAGTAGTTTATGCAACTGTCATATAATGATGGGTATTACACGAGTGTGAGTTTATGAAACGAGCGCAGCGAGTTTCATAATAGTAACGAGTGTTTTAATACCCGTGTTATATGCAGTTGCATACACTACTTTATCTCCACTAATAAAAATTAAAAAAAAAAACATATTGCGAAACATTAATTTCACGCGTACGTGTATTGTCACAGTGAACTTGGCGCCATTAAAATCTAACCAATGAGAGCGCAGCTGCGCGCGCAGGGCCAATCAGGAGCGAGCGCGCGATGTTATAATGAGATTTTACGATATCGATGTGGATATTATAACATCATGTGAAATTGCTTAAATTGAGTGTTTTGTTGTCTGCGCTATAACAGTAGTCATTATAAGAATATATAATATTGGAAACATAAGTAGAATGTTACAACATTAGTGTAGATAAAAAATATAACACGCCTAGAGAGGCTTTTCTTAAAAATTGTTTTATTGTTTACAAAAAAGATCGATAAATCCGAAAGTGTGTTTGTTGTTTTATTGGTTTGCTCCTCTTTAACGCAGCAGCGGAGCAACGGACTGACTTAATTTTTGGCATGGACATGGTTTGAAAGACGGAAATTGACATAGGCTACTTTTTATCCCGGAAAAATAAAATAAAAAAATCAAATGGTTGGATAGCACAAAAATTAAAATACAACGCGGGCGAAGCCATGGGCAAAAGCTAGTTCTAAAATAAATACGGACTAATAATGCTGACGACATTTTAAGACGATGTCAATGTCTCTACTTAATTAATTAAGATCATTACCGACACAAAAATCTGAAATATATCAAAGATATTAATTTTCCCTAATTTATGAGGCAATTAATTAAACTTGTGACAGCTAGTCTATGAAGTAGGCTACGCCATCTGGTCGCGAGGGTTTCGGAGAGCTTATTTAATTTAATTCATAACTAAGACTCTATCCTAGACTAGCACTTTGGAATTGATTAGTTGGCTCTAGATGAAGAAAATGTGAAGTTGTTTGCCCTAAATTATACTATGACCCATACATACACACATATACGAAAAAAAACAAACGTAAGATGTTTTTAATTACGCTCAGAAGGCGCCTAAAATGGCGATGCGCAGGTGGTTGTTTTTTGAACTTCGAACACCAAGGAACGTATACGTAACATTGACAGATTGTATGGAGAATATCTATGTATGTTGTCTATGGAAGTTGCAAGTACTCCATACAAGTTTCGTATTCGACCAAACCGTGCGATGTTGAAATAACGCTCCCTAGGACATAATATACGTAGCGAGATATAAGGACAAGAGATGGACCTCAGAATCGATGAGATGGAAAGGACCGAACGGAAAAATAATAAAAGGCCGTACAATGAAAAGATGGATCGACGACATAAAGAGCATAGCTGGAAACGACTGGATGGACAAAGCAAAGGACAGACTTGGAGTAAGCTGGAGGAGGCCTATACCCTAGCAAGAAAATTTGTTGTGATTCTAATGTAAGTACTTATAACAGTTATCAGTGTTATATTCTCAAAGATATATTTGTAATTTAGCTAAGCATATTTTAATTAAAGTATAGTACAAACGCTTAATTTTAGTAGATAACTGCTACTATAGTTTTGATCGCATTTGGCGATCTTTTTCAAGGTTGTCACGCGGGCTCGTCTTGCATAGCACTGTGTTATGCGAGACGAGCCCGCGTGCTAGTACTCCAACCTTGAAAAAGATCACCAAATGCGATCGAAACTATAAATAGTAGCAGTTATCTACTAAAAATGTGCGAAAACCACGCTCGATTCCATAATCAAATTTAGTTAAGCATTTTGGAAATAAACAGGCTTATTATTAGATATAATACTATGATCCACTGCTGTAAGTACCTGCATATTTCCAAAATATGTCTATTCATCCACCAGCCAAAGGACATAGGTATACACTGCTGGACATATACCTCCCCTATGCATATTTAATAAGATTGATTGGAAGCGGCTTTCAAGCAGCGCAGTCCTGACAAGGTCATCTTAGACCTTGTGGGGACATCCTACGCTGCGCTCACCGGTAGGTGTCGACTCAAAAACTTTTCGAATCCTGACGTCATCAGTCCTCCACGCTATGCTACGAAAGATATTACTGTAAGTGTACTTAGTGTTATACTGATACCACGCATCAGTTACAGTTGTATGAACAAATTTTACTACAAAACCAACCCCGAAATCTCGAAAAAAAAACGTTAAGAACAACTGAGAAGCCCTTTTTGTGAGATGGGTGTACTCAAAAGCGGATCAAATGCCGATTTGCAGAATACGCAAAAACATTCGAGTATAGGGAAAACTCGCAGACTTGCAGGTTTATCTCGCAATGTTTTCCTTTACTTGAATCTTAATAAAATACACTGAACCCCGATATTTAAGTAGGTAGGGAGGTATTTACTTATCAGTAGGTATTTGTGGTCCATTTTAGTTAAAATAGGTACAATACATTCATTTTACTTGCGTAATTTTTTTCCAAGGGCTTCAAAACTTAGGTACCTAATAGGCCGATTCGATCATCTTACCGTAGAAGAATCAAAAGTTACCGACCGACACAGCCCAACGGATTGGCAAGTTGAAATGGTAGTGGGCAGGGCACATAGCGCGGAGGACTGATGACCGATGGGATCTAAAAGTTCTCGAGTGGAGACCACGTACCGGCAAGCGCAGCGTAGGACGTCTTCATACAAGGTGGCGCTAGATGCAAGCCGCTTCCAACCGGTCTTATTGGAGTTCCATAGGGAAGACCTATGTCCAGCAGTGGACGTCCTTTGGCTCATGGATGTGTGGATGGATGGTGTAGGTATCTAACATCACAGACGCCAAGAAGATTGATTCGGCGTATGCTCAACATTATCTCTGAGGGCAAAATGACGACATTACAACAACAAACAAAATTCTCATATCAGTCAAAAAATCTACGAAAACGAGAGAAGTTTCCAGAACCTACATTTTCTCAACAAACTCAGCTTTTAGGTAATGCGAATGAAATGATAATTACTTTAGGGACTGAGTTACCGAACTTGTTGTTTCTAAACCTTCTGCCTGGGGAGTCGTTATTTTTAAACGGTTTACGCCACGGCAGTGCTTTTAAATGTTGTATGGATTTTCCGGTTAGGTATGCCCTTGGCCCGAGGGAACCTAAGTGAACTTTACGTAACGATACCTAAGAAATACTTACTACCACAGTAGGTACTAATTATGTAGGTAGGTTTTTGTTTAAGATAGAATAGAATAAATAGACATCAAAAATCCCTATTTTACTACAAGAGAATTACCTACCAAGAAAGACGCCTCACTAGAAGTTTTATAGTAGTTTTATTTATAAGTCAAAAAGAGAACCGTCGTGGCGGTGAACTCACAATAAGATTTTAATCAGCTGCCAAGGTACCGACTAGTTGGTTGAGTCTACTGATGAAAACCGAATTGGTGTCTACCAAGTATCAAATACTTTTAGTTGTACTAGCAATGACAGAGTAGTGTTTTCAACGTAACAAAATTAGTAAAAAGGCACACCTGCGACCTCACCTACGACGCTTCTCTTTTTGCACAAACCTATCACCCCCTACTGACGATTTTCCATCGATACGTATGAAGCGATTTGACAATCAATCTTAAAAAAAATTATAATCCAATCCAAAGTCAAAGTAAATAAGTAGGTATACCTACTTCTTACCTACACTACCTACCTACTTACTCATATTCGCGATAAAAAAAAAACCTAGCATAATACCTACCTATCACTTAGAACTGAGGTGTTATTATGTAAACACTCTGACGTTCGGCTTCACCTTTTCTCTTGCTCGCGCCAGTTACTCACACCACAAGAGCGAGTGGGAGGAAAAGCGAAGCCGATCGTCAGAGCGCTTACACATTAATACCCCTGATCACCAATGAGACGGCAAACACATCGGCAACGTAGAACAGTGAACCTCATACGGCTGAGATAGGTGATGCTGATGAAAGCTAGGTTTTAACTTTGTGATTGTGATGACCATATCTTCCTAGGCAGTTTCAACTATGGCTGAAGCGTAGAGTTTAGAACTCTCTTCTGTGGTTTAGAGCTACAGGCTGACACAGCATCATGATTACAATCACGTTGAAACGGAGAGTAGATAAGATACAGTTACAATTTTTAGTAAAAAAAGTTCTGAAATTGGAGAGACAACATATTTATCCAGTTAGCAATGAAGTTAAAACCTTCATCTTTAAAATTGACAATTTATTTAACAACATTATCAAAGTGATAGCAAAGTCATTTCAGAATGTCAAGAAGAATCAATGAGATTGAAAACTGTTTGGAGACGCACATATTTTTTAATGTCACGTGATAAAAAGTACATATCGCCATCTTATGTTATCAAGATCATAGAAGAAACTGTCTATGAACAGGGTAAATGAATTACGCTTTGTTTACACTTATGGCCCCTCACCAGGATTGAAATACAAAATTCAAAATTATTTACTATCACAAGATACAAAATTATACAAGTGTTATGCAGACACTATTCCCCAAACTGGGTATAATAAAGCACCTGTTTCTTGGGCCCTAAGCATTTTCGCTATGTGAATGTGACTAAACATTTGGTTAAAAAAAAAGAATTAAATTAGAATCAACATTAAGTAACAAAATGAGAAATACGAAATAATTCATAAAAACAAAAATTTTCTTCGAATGTCAGTAATGAAATTAAACGATTAATTTTAAATAAATTATGTCAATAAGTATGTTAATGTGTGTGCGAGTGAGTATGTGTGTATTCTCAGTGTTGACTGTGCTACAAGCAGCTAGGGGAAGAATTTCACTAAAGGCAGGCGTATGAGTGACTCAAAACCCCTACCCAGCTGGAAATCTAACCCTTCATCAAAGACATCGAGAAAATTCCAATGCGTCATGAGTTCACGACATGAGGGAATACGCGAAATTGTATCTTATTTCAATCAAATAACAAGATAATGAATACCTACTCAGTTGCGTAACGCGCGTCACCCCATATGCATTTGCGATATCCGGGAAGTACGTCTGAGTGACTCTGCTTTTGGCCGAGATTTCGTATCGGTCCTGCCACTTCCAGACTGATTCCTTGCGAATTTTGCTTCTGACGTAGGACAAGGGGATCCCTTCGAAGTCTCTTGAGGTCCCAGTTAGTGCTTTTGACTTTGCGAGCTCACCCACTCTCTCATTACCAGCGGTGCCCACGTGCGCTCTCAACCAGAAAAGACGAAGAGATCTCCCTACTGCAGTTATCGTTCCAATGTTCTCCTTTATTCTCTTCGCCAAAGAATGAGACGTTTTGGGGTTACGAAGCAGTTCGAATGAGGATCTTGAGTCATTGAAAATGTTAATCTCAGAGTTCCCGCTTGTTACCATCATTTGAGTCGCTCGCATTGGTAAAGAGCATAAAATTCCGATTGGAAGACTATATGCATTCGGGGTATGTAGGTACTGAACAAAGTAGGTACCTATCTTTACTTACGTACGAAACTTGAAATATAGCTTTGTTACACTTGTATAGTTTTGCTTGCGTATTTTGTAGTTGAAAATCCTTCATTCTGTGTGCAAGTTCATTGCAAAGACTCTTATTGTCACAAAATACTTGCTTCTACTACTCTGAATGGTCCATGGTCGAAAACAAAGAAGTCAAAAATAGACATTTACATTTGAGTAGGTATATGGACATGACTCTACCTACAAATTATCACCAACATGCTGAGGAGTTCAAAGTGGCTGCCGTTATTAGGGTAGGATAAAAAACGTCTACTTATAAGACTATAGAATTTATAGTCTGACCGTTTAACTGAGTCCTCGCCTGCGCGGTACAGAGGCGCGGGGGTAGACGACAAAGGGGACTGAGACAGGTGCGAGCGGCGGTGCGAGCGGCGGGTCCCCGCCGCTCGCACCTGTCTCAGTCCCCTTTGTCGTCTACCCCCGCGCCTCTGTACCGCGCAGGCGAGGACTCAGTTAAACGGTCAGACTATAACAGCAACCGTTATGTTTGCTCAAAAAGAAGTGGAACAAACTAGGAAGAAGATAAGTGTGTAATAGTTAATTAAGGTTCTGTACCCAAAGAGTAAAAACAGGACCCTATTACTAAGACTCCGTTGTCCGTCCGTCCTTCCGTCTGTCACCAGGCTGTATCTCATGAACCGTGATAGCTAGACAGTTGAAATTTTCACAGTGATGATGTATTTTTGTTGCCTCTATAATTATACTAGAAAATAAATAATAGAGCAAAAATGGGGCTTCTATACAACAAACGTGATTTTTTTACCGTTTTTTGCTCGATATAAATAATGGCAACAGGTAGACGCTCGAAATGGGGCTAAGGGGGAGCCCATACGGTACGGAACCCTTTATGCGCGAGTCTAGTCTAAGTTAAAGGCTGTTTTTCTGTATAGGCCGAATCATACAGCTTGAGGTAAAAAAACATTATTATAATAAAATTTGTCCGTGAGTTAGATTATGTATCAAAAAATATTGGACACGATTTTTTTCTTTTGTCAATCATCAAACAATAAATGAGAATGAGAGATGATAATGATGATGAAAGCTTGTCAAAGTTTGGGAGTGGGGGTCGTGACGTCACTTCTCTGTCAAAAGTCTATACATAATGTGATGTGGATCTGGATGCGGGCATCTTAATCAATTTTTGTTTAATTGACAAAAGAAAAAATACGTGTCCAATATTTTTTGTTAATCTATCTGACAAGCTAATTATATTTTTTAACCGACTTCGAAAAAGGAGGAGGTTCTATGTTCGTCTGTATGTATTTTATTTGTGTTATTTCAATTTCGCCAATTGTGAACCGAATCGAAAAAATCTTTTTTAGTTCGAAAGGGTATACTCCAGAGGTTGTCCCATTTAAATTTTAGTGAGATTTTAGTGTAAACGATTCGAGCGAAATATTCGAATTTTGTACACGATGGAAGGCGGTTTTGCCATTTTGTGTAAAATATAATTATTAATTATACTAATTATATTTTAGTCATCATGCCTATTGTCCAATGTCTACAGTTCCAAGCAGCAGTGACCTCTTACCATGAGTATTCGAGCCTCGTGAACTGGGGCCTTATTGTGTAAGCGCTCTGACGTTCGGCTTCGCTTTTCCTCCCGCTCGCTCTCGTGGCGTGAGTAACTGGCGCGAGCAGGAGTAAAAGCGAAGCCGAACGTCAGAGCGCTTACACAATAAGGCCCCTGGTCTATCATTTTACCACGTAGGCAACATAGACGTAAAGCTACTATTGTTTGCTCTTTCAGGCTGATGTGGCTCAGGCTTATCATTGGAAAAAGCTGCTGATACTGGTGAGTTTACCTGATTCCATAATATATCATGTGGTAAGAACATGTTTACGTGTAAACCTGGACCTGAGGGGTTACCTCACAGAAAAAATGCCAAGTCGATGCCTCTGACCAAATAAAAAAATCAAGACAGAATGTTGTGAACAAACAAGTGAGGCCGGCAAGACTATGCCTCGCCGTGTACAGACACAACACACACATGTAAACGTACAAAGAAACTATGCCTTGGCTCGTCAGTCGAACTATGGCGGCGCAACACCGACGCACTCACACATGTATAAAAAATCGACCTCACTGGTCTGTTTACGACGTTCCGTCTTGATTTTTTAATTTGGTCTGGGGTCCACACCCCTCAGTAGTAGATATATTATCCAAATGGACATGTAAGTACCTGAATTTCCTTTTCCACGTTTTTGTGTATATTTCCGGTCTTTTCTTCTTCTGCGCATACACGCAGGGTTCACACGACTCTTCTAAGCGCCTTTTAAATTTTTGATCCTTGAAGTAATCTTTGCTTTCTAGTTTCAAGCGTCTCTCCCTTTCTCTGTTTTCTTTGGCAACTAATCGTTGCTGATCTTTGAAATGTTTTTGTGCCTGTCTCACTAAATCTTTCCTCTCCCGTTCCAAGCTCTTCTCTCTTCTTCTGTTGTCGTAGTAACATTTCTTTAAAATTTTCGTCGGTTTAGTGACAGTTGTCGCAGGGGGAAGTTGGAGTTGTTCAGTCTGGGTTTGATTTTTGAAGTGTTCGTATGCTTTTCTTTCTATTTCAGATCTTTCTTGATTTATGCGTTCTTTTAACGCGCGTTGTTTTTCCTTTTTGTAGTATTCTGCTAGTTTTCGATTGGCTTTATTTCTCCGGTACCAGTTGCAGAGCTGCATGTTGCATTTTCCGCCTACATTTGGGATGGCAGGCTCTTTCTTTCGGTGGAACCATTCTTGAGGTTTGTGGAGGACTTGGACTGTTGTAGAGTTTGGGCAGGTCGGATATGTGCATACTTCTAGTGGGATGACTACGCGACGTGGTTCTTCTATGTATGGTGATGGTCTGAAATAAAATTTCAGCAAAGAATTAAAATAAATCTATACTAATACCTATAATAAAGAAGTAAAGTTTGTGAGGTTGTAGGGGGTAATCTCTGGATCTACTCAAACGATTTCGATAATTCTTTTACCAATAGATAGCCACATTATCTGTGAGTGTCATAGGCTATAAAGTAAGCGCGGGCGAAGCCGCGGGCATAGGCTAGTCTTAAATAAAATAGGACACAACTATAGAACATTTAGGCATAGAGTGAGAATAAGTAAGCAGTTGGCCTCTACAGATGTTGGAAAACCAATAAAGAAGGGTTGAATAACATTTTCATAATTAACATTTTTAAAAGAAGGATTAAAACAAATCTAGGTACATCACTATTTTCTTGTCATTCTAATTTTTGTGTGTAGGTATTCTCAGATTAAAATTGATTAGAGACCAATCGTAAATTTTAAGTAGGTATGTGTTGTTGTGCATAAAAATGAAGAAGACAGACCCAACTATGCAAAGTTTTCTAAAAGAAAGAAGGTAAAAACCTATCCCAACCTTTTGTACTTTGGAGGGATAAGCACATGCACCATGATCAAAACCCACACATCCATTCATATGGTTCAACTAAACAAGCCACAAACAAAAAAAAAATGAACTGAGTAGGTACTTAAGAGATTGGCAATGTGATCCTCTAGAAGACTTCTTTACTGAAGAGGCGACTGAGCCCAGAGTCTTGATTTTTGAAAAAGATATTGATGATGAGAATGTTAGTAATATTTTATTTGGCATTTGGGCACATAATTCATATTATTTTATAACATATTTGGAGGTCTTTTGTAGAGATTTTTGGGGTCCAGTTTAATCGTCCATCATATTCTTGATGTTATTGATATTTACACCCAATTTACAGCATTCTCTTTGATTTAGACAGCATGGTATATTTTCATAGAGTTTAGAGACACAAAGAGACGCCCGCAACTTTTGTATCTATGAAATTTGACGTTATGTCACACTTATCTTCTTCCTAGTTTGTTCCACTTCTTTTTGAGCAAACATAACGGTTGCTGTTATAGTCTGACCGTTTAACTGAGTCCTCGCCTGCGCGGTACAGAGGCGCGGGGGTAGACGACAAAGGGGACTGAGACAGGTGCGAGCGGCGGTGCGAGCGGCGGGTCCCCGCCGCTCGCACCTGTCTCAGTCCCCTTTGTCGTCTACCCCCGCGCCTCTGTACCGCGCAGGCGAGGACTCAGTTAAACGGTCAGACTATAACAGCAACCGTTATGTTTGCTCAAAAAGAAGTGGAACAAACTAGGAAGAAGATAAGTGTGACATAACGTCAAATTTCATAGATACAAAAGTTGCGGGCGTCTCTTTGTGTCTCTAAACTCTATGAAAATATACCATGCTGTCTAAATCAAAGAGAATGCTGTAAATTGGGTGTAAATATCAATAACATCAAGAATATGATGGACGATTAAACTGGACCCCAAAAATCTCTACAAAAGACCTCCAAATATGTTATAAAATAATATGAATTATGTGCCCAAATGCCAAATAAAATATTACTAACATTCTCATCATCAATATCTTTTTCAAAAATCAAGACTCTGGGCTCAGTCGCCTCTTCAGTAAAGAAGTCTTCTAGAGGATCACATTGCCAATCTCTTAAGTACCTACTCAGTTCATTTTTTTTTTGTTTGTGGCTTGTTTAGTTGAACCATATGAATGGATGTGTGGGTTTTGATCATGGTGCATGTGCTTATCCCTCCAAAGTACAAAAGGTTGGGATAGGTTTTTACCTTCTTTCTTTTAGAAAACTTTGCATAGTTGGGTCTGTCTTCTTCATTTTTATGCACAACAACACATACCTACTTAAAATTTACGATTGGTCTCTAATCAATTTTAATCTGAGAATACCTACACACAAAAATTAGAATGACAAGAAAATAGTGATGTACCTAGATTTGTTTTAATCCTTCTTTTAAAAATGTTAATTATGAAAATGTTATTCAACCCTTCTTTATTGGTTTTCCAACATCTGTAGAGGCCAACTGCTTACTTATTCTCACTCTATGCCTAAATGTTCTATAGTTGTGTCCTATTTTATTTAAGACTAGCCTATGCCCGCGGCTTCGCCCGCGCTTACTTTATAGCCTATGACACTCACAGATAATGTGGCTATCTATTGGTAAAAGAATTATCGAAATCGTTTGAGTAGATCCAGAGATTACCCCCTACAACCTCACAAACTTTACTTCTTTATTATAGGTATTAGTATAGATTTATTTTAATTCTTTGCTGAAATTTTATTTCAGACCATCACCATACATAGAAGAACCACGTCGCGTAGTCATCCCACTAGAAGTATGCACATATCCGACCTGCCCAAACTCTACAACAGTCCAAGTCCTCCACAAACCTCAAGAATGGTTCCACCGAAAGAAAGAGCCTGCCATCCCAAATGTAGGCGGAAAATGCAACATGCAGCTCTGCAACTGGTACCGGAGAAATAAAGCCAATCGAAAACTAGCAGAATACTACAAAAAGGAAAAACAACGCGCGTTAAAAGAACGCATAAATCAAGAAAGATCTGAAATAGAAAGAAAAGCATACGAACACTTCAAAAATCAAACCCAGACTGAACAACTCCAACTTCCCCCTGCGACAACTGTCACTAAACCGACGAAAATTTTAAAGAAATGTTACTACGACAACAGAAGAAGAGAGAAGAGCTTGGAACGGGAGAGGAAAGATTTAGTGAGACAGGCACAAAAACATTTCAAAGATCAGCAACGATTAGTTGCCAAAGAAAACAGAGAAAGGGAGAGACGCTTGAAACTAGAAAGCAAAGATTACTTCAAGGATCAAAAATTTAAAAGGCGCTTAGAAGAGTCGTGTGAACCCTGCGTGTATGCGCAGAAGAAGAAAAGACCGGAAATATACACAAAAACGTGGAAAAGGAAATTCAGGTACTTACATGTCCATTTGGATAATATATCTACTACTGAGGGGTGTGGACCCCAGACCAAATTAAAAAATCAAGACGGAACGTCGTAAACAGACCAGTGAGGTCGATTTTTTATACATGTGTGAGTGCGTCGGTGTTGCGCCGCCATAGTTCGACTGACGAGCCAAGGCATAGTTTCTTTGTACGTTTACATGTGTGTGTTGTGTCTGTACACGGCGAGGCATAGTCTTGCCGGCCTCACTTGTTTGTTCACAACATTCTGTCTTGATTTTTTTATTTGGTCAGAGGCATCGACTTGGCATTTTTTCTGTGAGGTAACCCCTCAGGTCCAGGTTTACACGTAAACATGTTCTTACCACATGATATATTATGGAATCAGGTAAACTCACCAGTATCAGCAGCTTTTTCCAATGATAAGCCTGAGCCACATCAGCCTGAAAGAGCAAACAATAGTAGCTTTACGTCTATGTTGCCTACGTGGTAAAATGATAGACCAGGGGCCTTATTGTGTAAGCGCTCTGACGTTCGGCTTCGCTTTTACTCCTGCTCGCGCCAGTTACTCACGCCACGAGAGCGAGCGGGAGGAAAAGCGAAGCCGAACGTCAGAGCGCTTACACAATAAGGCCCCAGTTCACGAGGCTCGAATACTCATGGTAAGAGGTCACTGCTGCTTGGAACTGTAGACATTGGACAATAGGCATGATGACTAAAATATAATTAGTATAATTAATAATTATATTTTACACAAAATGGCAAAACCGCCTTCCATCGTGTACAAAATTCGAATATTTCGCTCGAATCGTTTACACTAAAATCTCACTAAAATTTAAATGGGACAACCTCTGGAGTATACCCTTTCGAACTAAAAAAGATTTTTTCGATTCGGTTCACAATTGGCGAAATTGAAATAACACAAATAAAATACATACAGACGAACATAGAACCTCCTCCTTTTTCGAAGTCGGTTAAAAAATATAATTAGCTTGTCAGATAGATTAACAAAAAATATTGGACACGTATTTTTTCTTTTGTCAATTAAACAAAAATTGATTAAGATGCCCGCATCCAGATCCACATCACATTATGTATAGACTTTTGACAGAGAAGTGACGTCACGACCCCCACTCCCAAACTTTGACAAGCTTTCATCATCATTATCATCTCTCATTCTCATTTATTGTTTGATGATTGACAAAAGAAAAAAATCGTGTCCAATATTTTTTGATACATAATCTAACTCACGGACAAATTTTATTATAATAATGTTTTTTTACCTCAAGCTGTATGATTCGGCCTATACAGAAAAACAGCCTTTAACTTAGACTAGACTCGCGCATAAAGGGTTCCGTACCGTATGGGCTCCCCCTTAGCCCCATTTCGAGCGTCTACCTGTTGCCATTATTTATATCGAGCAAAAAACGGTAAAAAAATCACGTTTGTTGTATAGAAGCCCCATTTTTGCTCTATTATTTATTTTCTAGTATAATTATAGAGGCAACAAAAATACATCATCACTGTGAAAATTTCAACTGTCTAGCTATCACGGTTCATGAGATACAGCCTGGTGACAGACGGAAGGACGGACGGACAACGGAGTCTTAGTAATAGGGTCCTGTTTTTACTCTTTGGGTACAGAACCTTAATTAACTATTACGTTCTAAAATATATGCCCTTAAATTTTCAGACCACACGAAGATGTAAGTATCCGTTTCACCAACGCCGTGTACCGATTATGCTGCCAGCTGTACTGTTGCGTCACCTGCGTATTGATCATTGGAGTTGTTGTCATTGTCGTACTCTGAATAAACATTATTTTTATTATATCAATATTACTTACTTAACGTCGTCAGGAATAGTTCAATACCGATCCGTGCGAACTGTAAGAATTCTGTACAAGGTTGAAGTCGGTCAAGCCATTTTTGGCTCAAAATAATTAATTTTAAATTATTGTTTAAGTACTTGATCGATGATGTAGTCTATAAGTGCTGTAGACCGACCGCTTAACGCACGTATCGCCTGCGCGGAAGAAGGGGGCGGGGGGAGATGTTACTCCGCGTACCCCTCTCACCCACCCGGTAACAACTCCCCCCGCTCTCTTTTTACCGCGCAGGCGATGCCTATAGCACTTATAGACTAAATCATAGATCAAGTAATTTTACGCCAAAAATGGCTTGACCGACTTCAACCGTGTACAGAATTCTTATAGTTCACACGGATCCATGTAGTTATTTTCACATACAATATTATAGTTATTATTTTTCAAAAACGGCTCAGCAGATTTCGATAAAATTTAAATGGGACAATCTCGGGAATATACCCTGTCGAACTAAAGAACATTCTTTGAAATCGGTTCTTAATTGGTGAAAATACCAATGAACATACTTTCCTTTTAGGGGCTTATTCTGTACATCAAAACTAACAACTTTTGTTCTGCGACTTTTGTCATAACTTAAGACCAGGCATCGGGCCGAGAAACACGAAATCGAGTACTTTTAAATGCGCGATGTAAGAGGACTTATGATATTGATTCAAATTTAAAAAATATCATAGATAAGGGAAAGTCTTGAACATTTTTAT
Organism: Hypomecis atomaria; assembly: GCA_964007245.1. NCBI lineage: Eukaryota > Metazoa > Arthropoda > Insecta > Lepidoptera > Geometridae > Hypomecis > Hypomecis atomaria. The sequence goes on from OZ023291.1 coordinate 17,825,044, forward strand.
GAACCGGACAAAATTTTAAAAAGTGACCGGCTTTATTTTAAAAAAAATTATAAATTTCTCACCAAAAAAAAAGTTTAATAATTCGAATTCTCAGAATTATCAGCGACACCACCCCATTATTTTTTACCAATAAAATAGCCAGATCACTTTTCTATTAAATAGTCCGAGAAGTTATTTTTTTTAATGTGTATATTTTGAGTAATTAACTAAAAACTCAATCAAATCCATTTGCGCCTTCTCTAGTTTAGCTTTTACCCTAGTGTTTGCTCAGAAAATTTGATCAGGTACTATCTGGGCCGCCGCACGCAGTGGGGGCCGCGCCGCCGCCGCACCGATGCGACGTTGCGACTCCGACGAGCGCACGATTGCCTGTTCGCACAGCGTCGGGCTGGCAACGCCGCAACGTACGGACGGCGCGAGACGCGTGCTGTTTGTTTTGGTTATTGTCTTGTATCTACTCTGTGCAACGACAACCATCGAGCTATATTACTACGTATAGAGAGGACGACGCACATCCCTACCATGTTCCGCCCAAATGCAGCCATATGGCTGCACATCAATTAGTTGCTTGCTAGCTCTTGAGTACATCAGTCTAGTTTGTTTTAAAACGAAAAAAGTTCAAAATTATTGAATATGGTCTCGTGTGTGTTAAGATATTGCACGAATAGTACAAAGAATACGGCGAAGTGCAAAGGAATAACTTTCCATCGGTGAGTAATTAGATAATCATTTTACAATTAAATGCAAACAAAATATTATCGGATGGCGCGTGGACGCCATGTTGCGATACTTTTCATAGACTAAAATGAAGATGTGACGTTTTGTGTGTAACAAGTGTAGGTAAAATTAGGTTTTGTTCCCAGTGTTACTACCATTCTTACTACCAGTAGTAAGAACGGGAAACGAATTACTCTTCTTACTACTACGGTTGAAAGTTGTTAGAATAGTAAAAAAAAATACTCCTGTTACTACCGTAAAATTATAATAACAAACAAAACATGACAAATTTGTATTTAAACCGAATTTAAGTTGGTAGGTATTATAATTATAAAAAAAAAACAAGAACTGTTACCAAAAACTAAACAGAAAAATTGCTGTATTACCTAATCAAAACAAATTATAAGTATTATGTTCACAGATAGGAACTCTGTGATTATGTTTGAAAAATTTGCAAAACATTAAAAAACATGGAAAATCAACGAATTTCTTTGTATTCGTCGGTCCAGTATTGTTGTGTTGCATATTTTATAATAAAATGAAAAAGGTTTGATGTACAGGGTTATTTCTAATCAATTAGCACCCTTTCAGGGGCTTAGGTATTATAAACATCAAAATTAACAACTTTTGTTCTGCGACTTTTGTCAAAACTAAAAAAAAAATTAGCTTACGTGGAAAGGTTATTACTAGTATTGGGCTAGTATAAGCTACCCCATACTAAACTTTCATAGAAATCTGTTTAGTCGTTAGCGAGTTGACTGGGAACAAACACACTTACACATAAACTTTCGCAATTATAATATTAGTGTGATTAGGCAAACAGTGGTATATTATATAAAATACTTAAACGAATGAATTAGTTTAACTTAAATATTTATATTATGATATAATATTACGTTCGTCGTGGAAATCTTTGAGGGAGGCCTATATCCAGCAGTGGACTTCTACGGGCTGATGATGATGATGATGAATATAATATTTTCTACTGATCAATAATTCAACTAATATTATATTATGAAGAAGAAAAAACAAAGTACGAATTCAATTGAAGCGTGTGTAGGTAATATAAACTTTGTCACTTCTGTAGTCAGTCAGCATCTTAGTCTATAGAAACGACAAGTTAATGCAGAACGTTGAACGAAACGCGTAAGCGCTTCGAAGAATCGCGGCGCTTTCGACCTTTTTGCCACGAGAAAACTATACCTTAAAAGTGTTCTAGCGCTGCGTGTTTATACTGGCTGATTAGACGGCTAATTATTGTTACAGTGCTGAAGCGCACTTTAGTTATATTCTTAACAAAATTGAGCATGATATTTGGTCAGGGTAGCTCCTCTATACGTAGTAATATTTCCTCAAAGACGACAACCGAGTTATTTATTTCAGAATTATTTTCAAAATTATAAGTTAGACTTTATTTGTACTATATAATATTGTAGCTTCAGAACATTATTGTAGTAGGAAGTAAGTTAGGTACCTTATATTTTTGTTTAATTGTTTTATTCACAGAAAGCGTTAGTTTTACTACAAGAGTACGCGTGGCATACTATAGTAGACCAGGGTATATTATTGGCCATATTTTTTAAGGTTTTCGGGTTAGAGAGCTGAAATTCCAGGAAAGCTTCCTTCTTGAATTTTGTCAACAGATTAGTAACTGATATGACGTATGTGAGTACTCAGATTTGTATAATTTGACGCCAAAACCGCGGGCCTACCATAGTAGTCCGCGCGTGTATTGGTGTACCAAAATTAGTCCAGCAAGTTTTTGTTTATTTTTTGGTAATTAGGTTTTTCTACTATATTTAATATTGTTTGGTTGTATATATAGAAAGTATAAAAGAATTATTTCATTTTTTTGTGTATATTTATCACCTAGGTATATTTATCACTTTCACTATTTCTGAATCTAGGATAGCACTATTGAAAAGATGGCTGACGGAAATGAATGATGATGATAATAAAAAAAATTGGTAAAATTTAGTACAGTAATGTTAGTAAATACTTCCCCATCAGCAGAATAACAAGATTTTATACCAGAGTTAGACCAGATTGGTCGGTGGCCACCTGGCCACTCCGTCCATTATGACCAAAACGTGTAGCAAGTGGATTTTCCTCGATCGCTAAGAATTCGTACGTTTTAATTGCTCCAAAATGTATTTTAGTAAAAAATGCTAAATTCCGAAAATGGTGCCATTTATCTTACATTTTCATATAAGTTAGCAAAATTTTGTATACTTCTGAATTTCTTGCAGCTACACCCAAAAAAATATTTATTAAAATAAATAAAATGTATAGTTATATCATTTCAATTGAATTTTAATTCATTTTTACTTTAATAACTTACTAAGAGCCATTTTAAAAAGGCCTACTATAGTAGGCCACGCGTGCTCTGGTGTGAAAAACGTGGGCGCGTATACTCTAGTGTTAACAAAAATAATAAAACAATATAACAATATACATAAAACAATATTCATGTGTATATTGTATGAAAAATAACGAACATTAAATAGTACAAAATATTTTTTGCCTTTTTTTAAATGGTTGAATAAGGACAAGGCGACTCCATGATATCTATGCTCTAGCTGGGCAAATCAAGTTGACGCGTGCCGCCGCCGCGGCGTTAGCAGCGCCACGTACGCTAGACCAGCGCTGCCGCCCGCCGCTCTGGCGTGATCCTGTCGAGCGCGACCGCGTAAAATTTGTCAAGTGAAGCGGCGCGGTGCTCGATTTTGAAACAATAGTTTATCAATGCGTCACCTTAAAAAAAAAATGCTGTGCCATAGAAAAATATCGTTCACCCGCAAAATGTATGAAACAGCTGTTTTTCCTTTAGTTTTGACAAGTCGCAGAACAAAAGTTGTTAGTTTTGATGTACAGAATAAGCCCCTAAAAGGATGCTAATTGATTACCAGTGACCCTGCATACATATAATCTTAGTGTAATTAAACTGATTTTACTAATAAAAATCCTTGTAGGTAAATACTAAAATAATTTTAATGTCTATAATCATATTCATAATATAAAAGTAACAGCTCAAGAAATTCGTATAGTCGTCAGATTAGTAAAAAATCTAATTATATACATAGACCATCTCAAGGCACTGGATATCCAGTCGATAAAAAGTGTGTGATGTATTTTACACACTAAAAGTAAAGTCACGTTTTCACTATACGAGTTCACTCTGATAGGTACTCGAACGCTACTCGTACTGCATAGTTCCAGCCCACATTTTATGGCTATAAAAATCACTACATAGTTTGTAGTTTTAGTAGTAAGAAAAAACTACACAAATTAGCCATTGAAACGAAATGATGACTACATACATAGTATAAAACAAAATCGCTTCCCGCTCTGTCTGTCCCTATGTATGCTTACGAGTATATCTTTAAAACTACGCAACGGATTTTGATGCGGTTTTTTTTAATAGAGTGATTGAAGAGGAAGGTTTATAATACATTATGTATAATACATCTGTGCGAAGCCGGGGTGGGTCGCTAGTATTTAATAAATATAATCTAAAAGATATCGAAAAGGAAAACTGTTTTATAAAACAACTCTAAATTATGAATATTTTATTTTTGATATCTTCGAATGATGCCAGATTGCTATGGGGTACAGTCGGGTTATGTAGGATTGTATCCATTAAAAACCTCCTTGGTGGCCAGCCTTTGTGCCCTCTTGGGAGCTCCAGGATCTCCAAAGGAACGCACCGGTGCTCCCAGCACTTTGTGTGCTTACTCGCCTGGTAGTAGAACCAGGCTTGTGCGGTCCTCTACGACAGCGTTGCCACACACGCTGCCGTCCTTCTCGGGCCCGTTTGAGTGGATGGCCAGAGCCCCAACTCTGACCACCCACGAGCCCAGAGGTCCCCTTTTAGTAGGCTCTTACTACAGGCAGGGGATACCGATGCCGCATTATAGTGCCCCGGCATCAGGGCAAGATGATAGCTACAACCTGCGAAACCCAATCAACACGCAGCTGTTGGCTACAAGCTGCGCCATATCCAATCAACGCGCTGCTTTATGTGAGCTTGAGTCAGGATTGAATATTACGCATCTTGTAGCTAACTTCACATCCGTCGACTTGTATGATCCGGCCTATGAGTGTTTACAATACGAGTAGCGTCAAAGTAACTATCAAAGTATACTCGGTCCGAGCCAATTCGTATTGTGAAAACGTGGCTTAAAATTATAAGGCACTTTGTGTAGAAGATAACCTAAAACTGCATTAGCTGTTGAAAATCGCTTGCATATTGATGGAGAATAACTTTAAATATCAACATTGTTTTCCATAAACAATATGAATATTCAAAATGAGATTTTTATTAATTTATTGCGATTTATATCAATTTATTTGGATTAGAGATCGACAGCGTACGAAATCGCACTCCTAGGCATAATTTTGTTGTGCTACATTTGTGATCATTTTTAGTAATATTTAGTAGTATAGAAGTATTTTAAAAGACTAAACTTTGAAAAAACCCTTTTTTCAATTCGAAACCATCAGTTGCATTATAATAATTTATAAAATTATTACACATACATACAGCTCCAAAATAATAACTTTGAATGTGTGAAACAATACCAGCCAGTCTATACAAGATCTGAGTAAATTAAAAAATTACAGTACGTTCAGTTATTTTACCTCTGATATTTATCGCTGTCTCTGTCCAGCCGCTACATACCAACACAGGTTAGACAGAGACAGCGAGAAATATCACAGGTAAAACAACTGTGAACGTACTGTATAGGCCGAATCATACAAGTCGGCGGATGTAAAGTTAGCTACAACCTGCGAAACCCAATCAACGCGCTTTATGTGAGTTTCAGTCCGGATTGGATATTGCCTTGGAGCAAATATCTATAGAGTCACAAACGTGCAAAAAGTGTCCGAGGCAAAACTCTGCCCAAACTATGTAGTGGGCAGGCTTTTTAGTTAGTCGTAAGGCGATTGTAAGCCGACTACAGCGCCGCGCGATGCCAAAGTGCTCGATTACAAGCACTATATAGATAACATCGAGATTCGAAAAAACGGGTCATTGTGAATAATTTAAATATCTAAGTAGGTATGTATGACAGCGCTCAGACATTTTTTTTAGGTACTGTGGCTCTGTAGATATTTGCTTGAAGGATATTGCGCAGGTTGTAGCTAACTTCACATCCTACGACTTGTATAACTCGGAAGTAATCTTGAAAAGATGTCACATTAGCGGTAACCGAAAACAAAATATACAATAGAAAACTCACTATAACTCTGTCTCTCGAATACCATACACCTCACAATTTTCTTGATCAACCAACGCTTTTTTCACATCGCTATCACCCATCTCATTCGTACACCGTTTCCTCTTTGGACTTTTACTAACATTGACGTTCAAACTCGTCAACGGGGATCTTGCATCTTTATCTACAGCTAAATTACTTATCGATAATGTTAAATCACTAGGGACATTACCATCTAAGCAGAACATGAGAGATTCAGTCAATTTCTCTTCATCATTAGACTTATTCATGGATAAGTCTACCGGAGTAGCGGTTAAGACAGATCGGCTCAGTAGATACTCTTTAAACGGTTCAGAGAGGGATATCGGTTGACCGTTAATGGTGATCTGTGGTGGGTCTTCTCGGAGAGTGGTGTTGAGGTCTTGTAACGCTGGTCGGTCGTGGCTGGTGGTGAAGTGGGTGTGTGAAAGCGGACTAATGTTGAGAGATATGGAGCGGGCATCGTGTGGTTTAGATGAGTTTGATTGGTTGGACCTGAAATAAAATAATCAAGATTATAATTTAAACCAACACTGCACACCACATTCTCTGCAACAGAGTGGTTTACAACTGGAACAGGTTGCCTGAGGATGTAATCTCAGCAAGAACTATAAACACATTTAAGAATATGTGGGTAGTTCTGATTGTAAATATTATATTGTAATCGAGGGTAGGTGAATAAAGGAGTTCTATACATGGCACTCGGTCGTATCATTGACGCTCCCTCACAATCATATTTGACATGGCGCAGCCGCGGAAATAAATCTAAATTAAGTTATACACTAACGAATAAGTGTCCGATTATCGTATAAAAAGTGTAGTTCGTCGCGAAAAAGTGATATTTGAAGAGAAAAAATGGAATCATTGTTGCAACCGCCGCCGCCATTTTGCTTTGAAAAAGATTTAGCAAACGTTACGTCGGGGAATTTGAGCATCCAATGGTCCAGGTGGAAGAAATCATTCCTGATTTACCACAGCGCGTGCGAGTTGGACAACAAAGAGAAGAAAGTTCAGGTGAACATATTGCTGCACGTCATCGGGGAGCAATGTCGCGACGTCTACGAACAGTTCCCGCCACAAAGCAGCCCCACGATAGAAAACGTTCTGAAAAGTTTCGACGATTTTTTCACGCCTAAGAAAAATATTACAGTTGAAAGACATCGATTTTTCATCCGTAACCAACAAGAACATGAAACTGTGGAGCAATACGCATTTGAACTAAATAAACTAGCGTCTTCCTGTGAGTTCAAGGACCTAAAAGAAGGCCTGGTAAGAGACAGGTTAATATGTGGCTTGAGAGAGGATCCGTTGAGGGAGCGGCTTCTACGAGAAAACGATTTAACGTTAACAAAAGCGTTAGATATTTGTAACGTCGCGGAAGTATCACGGGTACAAGCAGGTACGATGAAGACCGAGCAGAACGATGAGATGGCCATGCATTGGGTGCAGAAACAGCATTACGGAGCTAGTGGCTCATATCGAGACCGAGCGCGCTCACCCAGCGGACCGCCGCGCGGCGCGCCAGCCGCGGGCGGGCGCCCGTGGAGCGAGCGGCGAGCGGGGCTCGGCGCGCCGGCCGCGCGCCCGCCGCCCGCCGTACAGCCACGCCGCGCGCCGCCGCCAGTGACAGCACCGAGGGAAACCCAGCGACAGATGAGACGCGACCCATGCGAATATTGCGGAAGTGCACACGAGAAAAACAAGTTCAAGTGTCCGGCATTTGGTCAGAGATGTGCAAAGTGCAATCGCATAAATCATTTCGCGAAAGTGTGCCGCGTATATACCGTCCAGGAGAACTCCATAGATCAGGTATGTAACAATAGTTACTCGGGCGCGAATGATGACTGGTGTGTAAACATAAAGATACAAAACAATAACATTAAATTTAAGTTGGACACTGGAGCTGACGTTAATGTTTTGCCATACCGTTTTCTGTCGCGAGCGGGGATAAGCGAGAATGATCTGATGTCAACGAGTGTGAAATTAGTTAGTTATTCAGGCGGAGATATAAGGGTTTTAGGCCAATGTAGGTTAAAATGCATGTACAAGAACAAGGCTTACATAGTTAAGTTTATTATAGCTGACGTGACGTCACCGCCGGTTCTAGGAAAGAGATCATGTGAGGAAATGAATCTAGTAAAGCGCATATTATCAGTGAGTGCTAGTGTGTCGAAAACTGAACCATTACTCGACGAATATCACGACGTTTTCGATGGCGTTGGATGTTTACCGTGCGAGTACAGGATAAGGCTGGCCGCAGACGCGCGACCGGTAGTACACGCGCCGCGTAAGTTGCCCATTGCGTTGAGAGATGATGTGAAACGGAAATTGGATGAGATGCTTGAGCAAGGAGTGATAGCAAAAGTGGAAGGGCCTACGGACTGGGTGAACAGTATGACTGTAGTACGAAAACCAAATGGAGATATACGAATCTGTCTGGATCCGCAAGACCTAAACAAATATATTAAGCGCGAACATTTTAAGTTACCTACGCTAGACGAGATCACTGCGAAGCTCGCGGGGGCCAAGTATTTTAGTACGCTCGACTGTAAGCATTCTTTTTATCAATTGAAATTACATAATGAATCGACTGACCTCTGTACTTTCAATACGGCGTTCGGAAGGTATAAATTTTTACGTATGCCGTTTGGAATTTCGTCAGCGTCTGAAGTTTTTCATAAAAGACTATACGAATATTTCGACGACATAGAGGGTGTAATTCTGTTCGTGGACGATTTGCTTTGTTATGCAGACACTAAAGAATTGCACGATTTACGCCTTAGACAGGTTTTAGAAAGATGTAAACAAATAAATGTCAAACTGAACAGAGAAAAGTGTAAGATAGGCTTAACGGAAATCAAATATCTGGGTCACATAATATCACAGCACGGCGTGCGCCCTGATGACTCACATATTTTGCCGATAAAAAATATGCCTAAACCAGAAAACCAGAAAGATTTAGAACGATTTCTAGGGTTAGTGACATACTGCAGTCAGTGTGCCAGTACTGCAGTTTTATGATGTAAACAAACACGCAACTATTTCAGTAGATTCCAGTAAAAACGGGTTAGGCGCTTGTTTAATCCAGGATGGAAAACCGGTTTGTTATGCTTCGAGGTCATTAACTAGAACGGAACAAAACTATGCGCAAATCGAAAAAGAGCTTTATGCGTGTGTATTTGCTTGCGAAAAGTTTTATGCATATATATATGGAAAGTGTGACGTAACCGTTGAAACCGACCACAAGCCACTGATAAGCATAATCAACAAACCAATTGCAGCCGCTCCAGCACGACTACAGCGTATGCTTATGAGATTGCAGCCGTATACCTTTAAATTAGTGTACAAACCGGGAAAGTATTTATTTGTAGCAGATACGCTGTCGCGCGCGGTCGCTCCGTGCGCAGACCCCGATGACGGCCCGCGAGACTATTTGGACGAGCGAGCACAGGTGTGTGCGGTCGCAGTTAGTAATTGTTTGACGGACACACATTTTATTGAATTACAGAAATTCACAGGTCAAGACGAAGAATTAAAACAGCTTAAGCGTGTGATAGTGGATGGGTGGCCGATGCATAAGTGTGATATAAAAGAGATAATCACTCCTTACTGGGATTATAGGGATGAGTTGACCGTGGCATATGATTTGGTATGGAAAGGTTCGAGGATTGTGATTCCAAAGTGCATGCGAAAGGATATGTTGAAGAAAGTTCATATTGGGCATTTAGGAGCAGCAAAAACAAAACTCAGGGCACGTGAGATAATGTTTTGGCCTAACATGAATACACAGATTCAAGATATGATCTCACATTGCCAAGCGTGCTTAACTTACAGAAAAGAGAACAGTAAACAACCACTTATCTCCCACGAAATACCTAAAAGAGCATGGACAAAAGTGGGTGCTGATATTTTTCATTTTAATAGCAAAAGTTACTTACTGGTGATTGACTAATTCAGCAAATATGTCGAGATTGAAGAGCTGAGTAATTTAACGTCACAGTGTGTAATAGAAAAGATGAAAAACATTTTCAGTCGACAGGGCATACCAGAAATTTGTTTCAGTGATAATGGGCCCGAGTTTTCATCTAGATTGTTTAAGGAGTTCAGCAGAGAGTGGAAGTTTGAGCATAAGACAAGCTCCCCGCGCTACGCACAGTCGAACGGACAAGTTGAAAGAGCGATACAGACGGTGAAGTCAATATTGCGTAAGACATTGTATGATAGGTCAGACTTCAGGTTAGCGTTGCTAGAATTTTTAAACACTCCGATATGTGATAAATTGCCATCTCCATCTGAATTATTAAACAGTAGAAGACTTCGAAGCATACTTCCTTGTTCTGCTGACTTGCTGGCACCGAAGTTAAATGATCCGACTCAGGTTCACAGAGAATTATGTCAACGGCAAGATGTTCAGAAAAAATATTTTGATAGAGGCAGTAAAAATCTTAAGCCTTTATGTAAAGGGAATAAGGTTAAAGTTCGCATGGGCAGGAATTGGGTAAATGCTAGTGTAGTAGATATTAAAGGGCCAAGATCATATTTGTTGAGACTGTGCACGGGTACTCTAATTCGTCGCAATAGAAAGCAGATCATTCTCGATAGCCCTTTGCGCGTAGACAGGTATCGCGATAGGCTGTATTATGACTACGATGACGTAATGCCGGCGCCGGCGCCGAGTGTCAGCTGTTTGCCGCGCGGCTCCAGTGTACAACAACAACAACAATTTGAACAACCGGCGAGTTCTTCATCTGATAATGCATATGTTACTCGTTCTGGCAGGACGGTGAGAGCTCCTGATCGGTGGGGTCACTCCTGATGCTGACGGTCCGTGACAGTTTGTGCGATAATAGATAAGTACGTACCTACCTATAGTTGATTTTATTGTATAAATAATACGTTTGGTTAGAACTGAGAATCGTTAAAATTGATTGAATGCTTATGTTTGGATTATTTAGGTTTGACATTATGATTTGTGTAAGTATTGTTTTTATTGTATAGTGAAATATAAGACATTGTTGTAAATTGTTGAATTGACATTGTAATTTTATTATGAGAAATGGAATTGTGAATTGACTAGCTTTAATTACTTATTGATGATAATACTGACATAGTTTTTAATTATATTTTATTTGATATAGGTACTGGAAATTAATTTACTATTGTGACATGTTGACTTAATATTTAATGTTTACGTATTTCTATTTGTGAGAAGTGTTCACAGTTGATAAATGTTGTTACGAGTATTTTCGCGTGTCACGTTCTATATTATTTTGCATTTTTATCGACCTGTGGTTTTTTTTTTGTTATTAAGGGGAATGATGGGGTATCTTTTGTAATTATGGTTGAAGTATATAATAACATAACATTCCAATTAATTTATTATGACACCTACTTTCCTAATTATATCTGTAAATTTTGTAATAATAATTTTGTACAATGTTTCTTTTTAAGAAGGAGGATGTGGGTAGTTCTGATTGTAAATATTATATTGTAATCGAGGGTAGGTGAATAAAGGAGTTCTATACATGGCACTCGGTCGTATCATTGACGCTCCCTCACAATCATATTTGACAGAATAGACTGGATCTTTGGATAAAGAAGGAAAAAAAATCCTTGACAGATAAATACTAATTTTATACGACTCTGCTTGATATAGACAAATCAGTTTATACTGCTCACCTATATACAAATAAATAAATAAAAGTTTCGGTCGTCATCATCATTGCTATTTTATTAGTAGCGCTCATAACGTAATTAGACTAGAATCAGATGTTCGTTAGCTATTGTCGAAGATAAGAAACTTCAGCACGGTCAGTCTTCGGATGGGTGGGTGACCGCAGGTGGCATTTACAACTGTGGCTCGTATGACACGTTAAATTTTAGGCTCCGCTTGTTTTAATCGTTTAACCATGTCAGGAGGATTCAGGCGGCTTAAAAACTCTAACACCAGGGCTAGCGAAGCGAGTGCTGTAGGTTTCGGTAGAATCTTGTTGTTTCTCGTTAGTCAACGGCAGTCTTTAAGGTGCAACAAGTTAACGGCACGAACTCAGATTTGGCGTAGCTTAAATTATTGATATCTCAGCGGTATTGTCTGAAGAAGAGATAGATTCGATGATAAACAGTAGATATAGTGCGTGTGCACCTATTGCAATATAATTTTGTTTTTATTTGTATTAAAATACCTATAATTACAGCTGCGTTCTAAATGCGCATAAGGTTTTCTCCGTAGTAAATTATAAAAAAACTGTTTAGTTAATTTATTTAAATAATAGTTATTTGAACTAACGAAAACATAAACTAGGCCGCTATTTTCTTAAAAAATTACTCAGTTTAGTTCTTCTGCGTTTTTATTGCACCCAAAGTTTCCTAAAAATGTGAGTCAAAATTCAAATGTTCCGAGGCTTATATCATTTGAGTGGAGTTTTTTTTTTACAATTTTATTAGCAATAAGCATACATTTTGTAAAGACAAATTGATATAAATGTTAGTTTCAGATATTCAACAGCAAACACTGATGTGATTAGCCACCGACGTTTGTATGGAGCGATGAGCGACTTGTTTACTCTTAATATTGTCTCCTGAAATTATCTATTGAATTTGTTTGCGTATAGTACCTACGCTACGTACCGTTCGCAAGAGAAGTTGGACCGCGTGACTCATCATCATCCGACCATACGAAGTCGCTGTCGTTTTTGGTCGACATCGAGTAGGTAGCTTTCGGTAGAATCTTGTTGTTACTCGTTAGTCTGCGGCAGTTTTTAGTATTGTCTCCTGAAATTACCTATTAATTTCGTTTGCGTATAGTACCTACGCTACGTACCGTTCGCAAGAGAAGCTGGACCGCGTGACGTCATTATCATCTGACGATAAGAAGTCACTGTCGTTTTTTGGCGACATCGAGTGGTAGGTTTCGGTAGAATCTTGTTGTTACTCGTTAGTCTGCGACAGTCTTTAATATTGGCTCCTGAAATTACCTATTGAATTTGTTTGCGTATAGTACCTACATACCGTTCGCAAGAGAAGCTCGACCGCGTGACGTCATCATCATCCGACGATACGAAGTCGCTGTCGTTTTTGGGCGACATCGAGTGGTAGGTTTCGGTAGAATCTTGTTGTTTCTCGTTAGTCTGCGGCAGGCTGTCGCGCTGTTCGCACGTCACGATGAGTGGCTTGCGGGACCGCGGCGTCATTATTGACTCCTGGAAGCATTTCAGTTTCGGTTTTAATTTTACATCCCACGCGTAACGGACACGGCAAAGAATCTTGCTCATTTCTATCCAATTGCTTAAAAAACTAAAGAGCTTTGAAAAATTGTTAGATTAGTAGGTTTTCAACGTGGACTATAACGCTTTTGTGGACGTTTAACCTTTCGCACACGAGGCGTAAGCGTATCGTTACGACGCAACGCGTACGAAACGAATAGTGTTCTACACACGAATCGTCGCGTAGACGTATCGTTTTGTAAGATAACAGTTGAAATCATAGCTTTATATTAGCGTTTTATAAAATCAGTTTATTTTAGACGACATTCCTAAGCTTTATCCGTTACATTTTTCCATGAATATTTACTCAAAAATAATTATATAGACAAGGGAACGATTCAAATAGTTACACAAATTGAATCACCGTTTTCATTCATATTGAAATTAAAAGTCGTAAGAAATTACATAAATAAAAATTCAGTCAAATTATTAAAGAAATTAATCAACAGTTACTTTTTTGCGCCTGCTCTTTTACGCCAGTACGCTACACCTGTCGTAATGAGAGTAATGCCTCCTACGATACGCTGCAGCACCGCTCCGTGTGTGGGTTCCGTTGTTTGAACATGTACGCGCTCGCCGTATTGCTCTCGTTCTGCGCGCGTATTACGATACGTTCACGATACGACTACTTTACGCCTCGTGTGCGAAAGGGGTAAGACTTTCAGGGGTGCTGTTGAAAGCACATATAATATTAGGGATGGCACAGAGAAGATAATAATATTTAGTAGATATAAACAGTACAGGGTTATCCAGAACTAATGTACTGAGCCGAAAGTAGGTGATTCAGACCATCATTATGAACAGCTTTTACTATGAGGCCAACTGGGAATTAGAGAAAAAAATCAGCTGTCTCATACAATTTGTAAATTCCGAGTTGCAATTTTGTATGGAACAGCTGATAATTTCTCGAATTTTGAGTTGGCCCCATAGTAAAAGTTGTTCATAATGATTTCTTAATCACTCCCTCTTGGCTTGGTACAGGGTAAGCAGTATAACCATGTATAGCTCAAAAACAACACAAATATCATGAACTTAAAGTTGTGTTAGATTCAGGGCAGATTTCTTCGTGATTTTTTCCTTTTCCGTTTCAAGTAAACGGGAACTAACAATTCGCCTGTAACATCGAAAAGGCTGGGATTTCAACTCAGGACCACCAGGTTAGAAACCGAATGGTCTGCGTAATTCACGATAACAACTTAATCAACACTATTATTTCTTAGAATAAAATTAAAAGCGTATATTAAATGCACCGGTTGTGGACACTGCCTAGGTTTTGGCCATTTGATGCCAATATTATTGCATAAATAGATTATAAACAATGTAACACCATAAATATTGTTTGTTTGAATGCCAGTTTTAAAACTTCTTTAAAAATATTGCATTAAAATTGTCTACACAATCATTAAAATTCAAATTGGCCGAAAGTTATACTAAGATGGTCACAACCGGTGCATATACCCTATTGTCAATTAAACAAAAACTGAAATGACAAAGATGTATACTAAGCGCCACACAAATCGGCGAATGGGAAGTTATGCGCAGAACGCTGCGCAAAAGTCAAAATATAGGTATACGCGGGAGCCAGAGAGACAAGATGTCGGGGCACACCCGCCCGCGTTACCTCATGCCTCCGGCGCGCTCCCTACTCATTGTGCACACATGCGCAATAATTAGCGAATCACGGCGAAGTGTCATCTGCGACTAACTTCTCATCCCTCGATTTGTGTGGCGCATATAAGCGTGCAAAATCTCAGATATCTGTGAAAAAGTTACTAGATAAGAATGTATATTCATTAAAACAGTAAAAAAGCTCACATTGATCAAAAAGACAGTAAAAAAGCGACATGAAAACATGCACAAAACATGCAACCAACCTGCATAGCTTTCGACAGTTTCTGCGTAGATTTCGTTATTGGAGACATAGAGGCTCTTCTAAAATTGACCATGTATGGAGTAGAACAATCTTCCTCAAACAACGCTTCGGAAACCCCGGGCGTACTCGTAAGATAATTGATCTTTATATCCAAATCATCAACTTTCTTTGGCGTATCATCTTTGTAATCCGTTTGAGTATCTTCCGATGTATTTTGATCCTCAAAACACGAAACGCAAGTCGGCGTTCCGCGAATGGGCTCTTTCCTTTTCTTATACTTATTATTCAAACTGGTAGCGGATAAAACTTTGGAACGAAACAGTCTTGTTTTCTTAGCATTTTTAGGCGTTTCCTCCGCGTCTAAAATGCTCAAATTCGGCTCTGAAACGAATTTCGGACTCATTTTTCGGGATTTATTCAACGCTCCCTCCGATAGAGTACTTTCGTTGCTAGCGTCTGATTCGTAATCGTCGTCTAGACTTTCTGAGCTGGCGATTTTGTTTGCCAAGTTTTTGAGGACGATATTTTTGTGGGATACGTCGACTTTTTCGTCGGTGAATCTTAGTTTCGCTTTGCTGGACTTCTGTGAACATGCGTTAAGTAGAAAGAAAGTTAGGGATAGATCATAGAAGGCTTGTTTACGTCTCTGGTGGATATTTTTAGGTACATTTTTAAAGCTATGAAACAATCTAAGTACAATTATTTGCAGTTTTTGATCAATTTATAAAAATGTCTGCTCTATTTATTCTCAAAAGAAGTAAAGGATTAAGTATTTATGTGATAAACATAGGTGTTTGCTCTGTGTCTGTGTTTTATTTAGTTACTATCAATATAAATATGTATTTAAAATATGTATATGTAGTATATCAGTCTCTGGCAGCCATATCACAAGCTTTGCTTAGTTTGGGGTCAGAGATCGTGTGTAAGATGTCCCAAAATATTTATTTATTTATTATGAAATACAAATCTAACGATCAGAAATAACTTTTTTGCTACACCCTACAAAACAGGGTCTTTAAGTGAACTTACCTTATGATAAGCATAAATACATAATAAGTTGCGTATGTTAATAATTTAACTCACTTTTTGGTGCAAATAAATTTTCTGATTCTGACTACAACGTCTTTTAATTGCTGAAAGAGGTTCGGATGCATCAATTAACTAAGGATTTTATTTAGCAAGAATCAAAAGGGGATTCTAGTATTCATTTCGGAGAGTGTGCATCTGAGCTACACGACCTTATCCTACCATCCCCTTTTTACTAGAGGACAAGTAGAAAGACGCCTCACTACCACCCCTACATTGTCGATTTTCCTTCAATACGTACGAAGCGGTTTGACTCAACATTTCTGATTCGTACCGCCAAGTAATGGAACAGTCGTCCTGCTTTCCTGTTTCCTAAGAGTTATGATCTAAAGCTTTCAAGATCAGAGTGGATAGGTATCTTTAAGGTCTGCGTGCTTCATCTTCGACAACAACGACGCTTACCATTAGGCGAGTTGGTGGTCAAGCGCAGAATTATTTGAGATAAAAAAAAATGGTATTCTTTCCTAATGACTCTCTTATTTGTATAGGGGCTGTTAAGCAAAACACCATAATCTAAATGTTATTATCTCTGTCTTTTAACTATTCATTACTAGCTGGCCCGGTGAACTTTATCTCACCATCTGTCAACTTCTACATGCAGGAACATTCTGTATGGGAATATGAAATTATGTATTTTATTATTTTTCTCGCAAATTTTACGAATTTTCTCGCCGTTTAAACCTTCCCTTAACTTTCAAAAATGTATTTTATTATTTTTCTCGCAAATTTTACGAATTTTCTCGCCGTTTAAACCTTCCCTTAACTTTCAAAAATGTATTTTATTATTTTTCTCGCAAATTTTACGAATTTTCTCGCCGTTTAAACCTTCCCTTAACTTTCAAAAATGTATTTTATTATTTTTCTCGCAAATTTTACGAATTTTCTCGCCGTTTAAACCTTCCCTTAACTTTCAAAAATGTATTTTATTATTTTTCTCGCAAATTTTACGAATTTTCTCGCCGTTTAAACCTTCCCTTAACTTTCAAAAATATTTTAAGACCAAAATTTGCCAAATCGGTTCCGCCGTTCTCGAGTTTTAGCGAGACTAACAACCATGATTCATTTTTACATTATTATATACATATAGATTTATCGGACATTTTAGTACAAAGTTTTCTTTCAGCGTTTTTTATCTATGTTGAACTATTCTACAAATCAATTTATATTTTTACTTTGTACAAATTATTTTTCTGGGTATATTCTAAGACCCATTGGATCACATTTTCAAAGCCGTAATATTATCACCAGATCGCAAACAAAGCCATAAAGAAAGACACACACGGTTATTAACATGGGATGACGTTAGACACGATGCGACAAGACACATTAGCTGAAGCAATATTTTCGTTATTACCATACAGGGTGGAGACCTGACGCCGACATGAACTATACCACAAGTAATCATAAAAGCAACGAGAAAAATTAAATTGTCTGTAAAGTCGGTTGACGGACGATAATTTTACGTGATAACGTCATAAGAAAACATTGTTGAATCAACAACTGAAACAAGCCGAAAGCTTACGCCGATCGTGCTTCTCTATCGCTTGTTCCGCGCTCTCGCTTGCACGTTCGGCTCAGGCGACACGTGACACTTTTTCGTGGGTGCAGCCGGCGTTCATCGATTTATAAGACTTTATCACGTCAAAAAAATCTTTAATTGAAATAATAACATTTTCAAACAAACTAAATAATAAATAACGGAAGTAATTAGACATCATACTGTATTATGATTATAAAGAATACATTAATGCTATTTTGACATTAGACTAATCAAAATAGCTATTCAAGTTTATGACTAATGTCGGAATATATAGAATCGCTACTTAGCAACAGATTGCTAAAAAATGATGTTTTGGAAAATTGTACACAACTAAGTAAATAGCTTTTTTTACGGGCAAAAGTGCCTTTATTAACTACAACAAAATACAATACTACTTTATATTCTAAAAACTACCTACACTACTACTATATAAAAAGCATTGGATCGTCCACAGACCTTTGAAGGTCTAAAGATAATCCAAATGCTCAAGCCCACTGCCAGTTGGCAGCGTGCCCAGCATGCTGGCAGCATTGCCACACTGAATGGCAATGCTTATGCGTAAATATCTTGATTTATTAAATTCAAAATTATGTCGAAAGAACGTGAAGAGTGGAAGGAGAATAGGGAGGTCTTTGCCCAGCAGTAGGATGGAACATGCTCACAATAAATAAAATATATAATACAATATGTCGAAGGCTTTAAAACAGAAGGCCATATATGGTTTTATTTGATATTGGCGTCAGGTCTCCACCCTGTATAAAGAATAAAGCTGATTTTGGGCGTACCTCGGCGATGGAGTTGATATTAGGTCCGGAGCCTTTCTTTGGTGTCTTGTTGAGGAGTCCCTTGTGGAATATGTGCCGTTTGATAGAGTCGCCGAAACTTTTAGAGCCGGCCACTTTACCTGTGCGTTGGATTTGGATCGGTGTTCCTGAAAAAATATAATTAGTCCGTCAGGTAAATTTTATCAATGATAATTAATAATTAAAAATGGCAAAACCGCCTTCCGTCGTCTACAAAATTCGAATATTTCGCTTGTTTACATGCTTTGAATTGTTTACGTTATTGTTGATTTATCAAAAACGGCCTCGAGAGTATATATACCCTTCTGCCCTGGTAGCACAGCAAAGGGAGAAAACCATTTTATCCACTCTAAATGTCAATTGTCATTGTCAATCCATACTTTATTTCCTCTTCGAGGGGATATAATGGTGGAAAGACAGTTTGTCCCTTTGCCATGCTTCCCGTGCAGAACTAAAAAATAATTTTGCGATTCGGTTTTTGGCGAAACAATTGGCGAAATAATCGATGAACATACACAAAAAAAAATACATACCTACAGACGAACATAGACAACCTCCTCCTTTTAGGAAGTCGTTTAAAAAATATATGAGCCACTTATTTTTTTCTTTTGTCAATTGAAAAAAAAATATCAAGATATAGCCCGTTAAAGTTCCGCGTAACGTCACAACTAGCAATACTTTTCACATAGAAGTGACGTCACAATTCACTCCCGAACTTTGACAAGGTTCATCTTTGTCATTTATTGTTTGATTGACAAAAGAAAAAATACGTGTCTAATATTTTTTTACTCACTAATGGACTAATTATAACAAAGATTTTTTTTTACCCAGTGATCATGCCTATTCATATATTATATTCAACTTCGATACAGTAGGTACCGTAGGTGGGCCGTGGTGGTCTAGTGGTAATGACACCCGCCTTACAATCGTGAGGTCGTGAGTTCAAATCCCGGTCCCGTCCCAATGAGTTCTTTTCAATTTATGTACGGAATTTCACACCAATGGCTTTTCGGTGAAGGAAAACATCGTGAGGCAACCTGCATACGTCCGTAGAACAAATTCGATGGCATATTATGTGAATCCACCAACCCCTACTCTTTTGCTGCGAGTCGGGTAAGGCCTGTATGTGTGCGTGTTATTTTCTTGTACAATAAGGGGTCGTTCCTGTTAGTTCTACTATTAGTAGAACTTATAGTAGAACTTACAGGAACGACCCTACAATAAGTACCTAAGTAAAAAGTAAGTTCGTATAGGCCGGGTGGCTAGCCCTGGTGTCAGAGTTTTTAAGCCTCCTGATGGTCTCTATCTGACATGGCTAAGCGATTAAAACAACCAATTACAGTAAAACGCGTCATCCGAGCCACAGTAGCGCTCAGTTGTAAATGCCACCCGTGGTCACCCGTCTAAAGAGTAACCGTGCCGAACCTTGCTTACTTCGGTGATCACAGACAAACACCTAGTCAAAGTACGCCATGAACGCTGCTTTTATAATAACACTAGATGACAACCCGGCTCCGCTCGGGTGAAATGTGACTCATAATACACACACTCATAATAATTTTGCTGTTACTCAATCACCATCTCTAGGTACGAAGAGCCCATTGCATCATTTTTTTACAATTATGACAATGTTTACCAAATGCCAGGAGATTCGGCTGCAAAATGATGTAGGTATCATCAAGCAAAACAATGATGAAAGACCAATGAAAGACATTCATTTTAAGAAATAAGTAGGTACTTTCGGCATGATGGGTGTTATACAATATCCCAAGGCAAAAATTTTTGTTCAAAAATAAAATATCTCAAAACTAAATGAATAATTACTGAAAATGTACATTCTTATATTACGAAAAGAAAGTCAATTATTATGGCCAGTATAATTTTTTCTATGGTTATCTATCTATCAGCCGTAGTACGTCCACTTCTGGGCATACCTAGGCCTCTTCCATGGATTTCCAATAAGGCCGATTGGAAGCTGCCTGCATCCAGAGCGTTCCTGCGATCTTTATTATATCGTCAGTCCACCTAGTCGGTGGACGTCCTACGCTGCGCTTGCTGGCCCGTGGTCTCCATTCGAGAACTTTACGGCCCCATCGGCCATCCGTTCATCGAACTATGTGCCCTGCCCTCTGCCACTTTAATTTGCTAATCCGGGCTATGTCGGTAACTTTGGTTCTTCTACGGATCTCCTCATTTCTGATTCGACCCGCAGAGAGACACCAAGCATAGCCCTTTCCATAGCACGTTGGTACGTATGGTTATACACAAAGAGAGTGTATAGGTACAGTTCTATTTGGTCTCGAACGACGAAATGCGAAATCGGTAGAACTGCTAAAAAAATCGCCATATTCGAACCAAAAATCGGTATGAAAAGATTTTCTGATCTAAAACTATAAATTATGTACTTTTATTTTTGGTCTTTGTAGTCACCAAATCCTTGGCTCCTCTAGTGGAGTCTGATCACTACACAAAATTAAAAGCCTACACTCCTATCCTAGTTTACATCTCGTCTCAGATCATTAATTCACTTCAAATTCGGTAGAAAATCGGGAGAATTTGTTCTAATAAACAAAATTTCTTTGTTGGAAACTTGAAATTCGTAGGAAGGGCTCACATTTATGAAAAAAACACAACAAAACAAAATAGTATATCCTATAACAATAAATAATTGGCCAATTGTGTGTCGGACTCACACACGAAGTGTTTCGTAGGTACTGTATGGGAGCCCCCTTCTTTATTTAAATTTAATTATTTGTTTCAAAAATGAATATAATACTACTAAACATTCTTATTTATTAATGTTAATTAATTTTCAAGTAGTCGCTTGTTGGCGTTATTAATATCGTGTTAAAAGTCACGTTTGTTATATGGGAGCTCTCCTTAAATATCTCTTTATTTTATTTTTAAACTGCTTAATCAACTAAATATTCTGTGAATATTTCAAGTAACTACCGGTTTCCGTTATTGATATAGAGCAAAACACGGCCAAAATCACCTACCTTTGTTGTATGGGAACCAAGGCCCCTTATTTTAGTTTTCGAAATATGATCTGTGAAAATTTCAACTGTCTAGCTATTACGGTTCATGAGATAAAGTCTGGTGACAGACGGACAGAAAGACAGACGGACAGCAGAGTCTCAGTTATAGGATCTTATTTTTACCCTTTGGGTTCGGAAAGGTTTTGTTATACTCATAGCATTGGCGGGAACGCGGAATAATCTTGTCACCGCAATGTATTATTTTGTTAAACTTGTGTTATTATCAGTGATATTTAGTGAAAAATTATGGTATTTCGTTTATTATGAGCTGATTTACGTGCATAGGCAAGTGATATAGTGTGACGTGTCATGTTGTTCCGTTTCGTTAGCAAAACTCCATGGACGCTTCTATTAAAATCTCCACTGCTTTACTGAGGTATGACTTGGACTATGTTTGGACTTGACCGCGACTTTATTGGACTATGACGTGACTATTTTGATAAAATATTTTCAAAAATTATTAAAACTTAATACTGGACACTGGCAAATGCACAACAATGTGACACCAAAACATGAAAAAAGATGAAGTTTAACAAATCAACAGTGCTGCCAACTTAGCGCTTTCGGCGCCAGATGTAACGCTTTTTTGGCCTAATCCGCGTTTTAGCGCCTAGCGCTAAATCTGGCGCGTTTTTGAAATAATACTGCAGTAGCGTAAAACAAAACATATTATATTTTTTTATTAACAAAAACACGCTCTTAATAAATGTATCGTAGCAACAAAAGTATTTCATTACCATACTCTGACGCTGACGTAGTGTGTAGACGATAATCCGAATTTTCCGGATATATGTTGTCGACTCGAAATCATTATTTTTTTATGTTTCATCATTCAGGTAAGGTTTCGATCGAATCTACCGTACCCCTGCACGGAATTATTTTAGAAAAAGTCTTTGTACTATTTATAAACATCCGGATTACGTTTTGAGGTGGAATATACGATTTTTTCGTACCAGTCGTCGTAGGTACCATTTAGCGCTTCTGGCGCGTTTCGAGTTCTGATAGCTCGTTTTTTCCAAAAGAAGTTGGCAGCACTGCTGCTCAAGATATGTCATTCTGTGTGACATCCGGTGTCAATATGGCGACTACGATTTGCTTGTCAGTAAGGTTATAATTTATTAAAATAGACGATAATCCGAATTTTCCGGATATATGTTGTCGACTCGAAATCATTATTTTTTTATGTTTCATCATTCAGGTAAGGTTTCGATCGAGTCTACCGTACCCCTGCACGGAATTATTAATATAGATATTGTCAAGCGGTAGGCGCACGCACGTTGTTTACGTGTAAATATACTATGACATAAGCTGTCGCTGTGGCTTTGTTTACCGTCTATTGTGTTAGTTTTTTTGGTGTTTTTTTTTTTTTGTATCGAAGAACAATAGGGTTTTCTAGAACTTTCACTTGTTTACTTTGTCAATCACAATGGCATCGATTACTCTAGAGATTTATAGGCAACTTTTATCCAGATATAAACAGAGCGATGGTTTTCGTTCGACTCAGTTATCGTGTTTACTATCGGAGCGAAAACATCTCATGTTCAGTGCAGTATTCAGTGTGTGAATATCAGTGCCAGTGTGAAGTGTTTTGTGCGAACCAGTAGTGTCGTGTGTTTTGTGATTTTGTGAAGTGATTGTGTGCAATAAAGTCCAAAGTGAATAATCGGCGTTTTAACCGATTATCTAAGAACCTATCTCGTAACAATATTATAAGAAAGTAATACCGTATCCATTCTGCCTGTTGAAGTGTTTGATGAGCCTCCTCTTTTGCTGCGAGTCGGGTAAGGCCTGTATGTGTGCGTAGAGTTGCGCGAGCGCCGTGTCGGTTGGATTGGCTTCGTTTTCTGCCTGTGTGCGTGGTCGATCTACGAATGTGTATACTGTATTCGCTGCTGTTCTGAAATATTGTGAAAAAACATATATTAGCTGCGACGTAATATTCAGTAGTTAACTAGCTAGTCAGTCAGTCGTGAGAACAAACATACACTGTAATCCATTTACACAATAGACTCACTTGTCAGTAATACTCTCGTCTAAATCGGCAGTGGGTGATACAGCTCGTCTCATTTCTCTGACAGTGCAGTAGGCGGCGGCGTCAGTAGCCAGCTGCCGCGGCGGAGAGAACAGCCGCGAGCTGTGACGGATCATGAAGCTTATCACAGGAGATAGGGCTATTGAGTCGGCGTGGAAGGTTTCTGGAGACAGCTGTAAAGGAGAAAAAATCTGTGAAACATAAGTCCATAGCACTTATAACTGCCTCGGTGGCCTCGTGGTTAGTGACCCTAACTACTGGGTCTAAGAGGCGTGGGTTCGATCCCCATCAAGGGCAAGTATTTATGTGACGAACAAAGATATTTGCTCTGTGTCTGGGTGTTATTTAGTTACTATCTATATACATTTGTATTTAAAAATATGTATAAGTAGTTTATCAGTCTCTGGCAGCCATATCACAAGCTACGCTTAGTTTGGGTCAGAGGACGTGTGTAAGATGTCTTGTCCCTCTTTGCAAGATCTTCTTAAAAAAGTTTCACTCAGTTGTACAAACAAAAATATTAAAATATTAAACCAATATTTACCTTTCTCGGACACAACAGATGTGGAGTAAACATGGTAGCCAGGGTATCCGGCGACATTCGATTTGAAGCTTCGTTGTCTGCCACTAATCGGAGTAGCAGCAACAACCGCTGGAGAAAGCTCCTGTGTGAAGATGCTAGGAGGAGAAGAAGCAGTTGGAGCGCTGTGAGGAGCTTTGTCTCTGATGACTCCGCATTTGGTGGGTATTGGTCTGGAAATGAAACCAGGAAATTTAAGTCTAAGTTAGTTGATGCACTGCGTGAATGCCACGAGCAGACCGGCGACCCGCAAGCAGCACCCGTTCACGAGTGTGACACATGTGCCAGCCATCGCTCTCCTCGACCATATTTGAGGGAAGAGAACGACCCGGCACATGATACTGCCGCAAGAAGGAGACTTCGATGGCGAGCATATTTATGCTGGGACCATGCACGCAATGCTTATTTCTTATAAATTACAAATACACATTTTTCACGTCTTATGCCAATTTTGCAATTTACATTTAGACATTAGATATTTAGGACGAGAAATGTCTTAGCCAATTTTTATTGGGACATATTTTATCTTGCGCGATTTCGTGACCCTCGATAGTCACCCGACGGCGTTTGTGTAATGAGAACGCGTGTCGCTCTTGACTATCCACGATTATAGCAACAGTACACTTCTTCGGGCGACATCTCGCCCGCAACTTCGGTGTGTGGACGAGCGAAATGTGTTCATCATTCGCTTGTTTCACATTACTAAGAGCCCATTCACACGAGGACGATTCGTGTTTTTTGACCGTGGAGCGAGAATGACTGGAGAAGTTACTAGCGTATGGGTGTGAGAAAAATGATGTGCTATACATCCTTAGATAGCTATATATACGTTGTTATGATTTTATCATATTTAGACTTTAGATAATAGTAAAAACCTGCATAATACTAATAGAAGTGATGGAAAATAGATAATAGTTAATAAATATGTTGATTTACAGCATCTCATCAAAAATTAAACAGTAGTTTTTGGCGCGAAAAATTTGTCTATTACGTCTAGGCCGTGCGTAATAATCAGGCAAAAAAACGTATACGCAAATAGAGACAAAAGATGTTAGTTTTGTCCTGTTCACACTTTAATACTTGCACATCTCGCCCTCTCTTACTTTTGTAATTTACTAAATATAGTAGTTAATACTTTGACTGTTTTGACAACAATGTAACAATGCTTTTTAGGGTTCCGTACCCAAAGGGTAAAAACAGAGCCCTATTACTAAGACTCCGATGTCCGTCTGTCTGTCTGTCCGTCTGTCACCGGGCTGTATCTCATGAACCATGATAGCTAGGCAGCTGAAATTTTCACAGATGATGTATTTATGTTGCCGCTATAACAACAAATACTAAAAATAGAATAAAATAAATATTTAAGGGGGGCTCCCATATAACAAACCTGATTGTTTAGACGTTTTTCGCTCTATATTAATAATGGTAACAGGTAGATGCTTGAAATTTTTACAGAATATTTAGTTTTATATTCACTTCAATAGTAAATAATAAAATTAAAATAAAACACATATTTAAGGGGGGCTCCCACACAGTACGGAACCCTCCGTGCGCGGGACCGATTTGTACTTGGCCGATTATTAAATGCCCATGTTCACACGCTTCACAAATCGTGAAAAATTACGGACACGTCATTATTACTGTATCGTCTTTTAAAAATCACGTACGTTAAAAAACACGATTCGTGAATATTTTTTGACGGATTGCCTGCACCAACGTTCAAATCACGAAACAAATGTGAAATTAAATTATTGGTGTTTTTTGACGAATCGTGAAAAAACACGATTTCGAATGCAATGTGAACATCCACCCGTCATGACGTATTGTTTTTTTTTTTAAGAATCGTCAAAGACATAATGAATAAGTTTCAAGCATTAAGCAAACTATTTAAGATTCTAATGAAAATTAATATAACTTGAAAAGAGAAAATTCAAAATAAATAGTTTTAAGCAAAATATTGACTATACCACTCACTAGCCAAAGTGCAATAGGTCTGATAGTATTGGTCCATCAGCAGCGGTTGAGGCAGCTCAGCCAGAAACCCTTTCAACACCGACGCACAGTCGTGAACCGTGAACTTCCCTTCATCCAAACCAAGGGCAGTGCCCGTGATGAGGAGCTGACGCAGTTCCTGTTGCCGGCTGAGAGACCCAGTGCGCCGGAATA
Organism: Hypomecis atomaria; assembly: GCA_964007245.1. Classification (NCBI taxonomy): domain Eukaryota; kingdom Metazoa; phylum Arthropoda; class Insecta; order Lepidoptera; family Geometridae; genus Hypomecis; species Hypomecis atomaria. The sequence goes on from OZ023291.1 coordinate 17,851,399, forward strand.
TGCCTTCTTGTGTTACATCTAGAATTCATTTTTGCAAATCATTAAAAATTGTTGAGTAAAACAGTAAATATCAAAACTTGATGATGATGATGTTGAGCTACATGCTGCAAATAACCCAAACCTAGTGCAGCTGTTAAGTGAGCTTCAGTCAGGATTGGGTTATCCGCATATTGTGTAGCTAACTAACATCACAGTATGGAAAGTATGAATTCCAAATATAAGTCATAGGTAACAACTATGAATAATGCCAGTTGCAGACCAAGAACTAAGCTAAGTTAGTTCAGGATTAGCTTGCATAGCTGATACAGTTTTCCATATTTCTGTGCAGACTGCGAGCTATGCACGATCTATGAAAAGCTCCATCATCTATGCTAGCTAAGCTAAACTAACTTAGCTTAACCCTTAGTCTGCCACCGGAATAAATAATAGATGAACATAACATGATATTGGTCATAGGGTGTCCAGTAATGAAAGTAGGCCTCCACTCTAGATCTCCAATAAGACCTGTCTTGTTCAGAGAAGTTTACTTTCCAGCCCTATCAGCCATTTGTTTGAAAAACTATGTGCCCTGCCTATTGACACTTCAACTTGCTTAACCATTGGGCTATTTTGGTAGCTAGTTTAACTACAGATTTCTTCACTTGGTCTTACAGAGATCACCACCAATACTCTTCAATAAATTAGGGGGCAACAAGAAAGTATATAAGTCAGTTAAGAATGAAGGGTTTGGAACCATCCACCCTGTTTAGAATTTGTATAGTTCTAATTATACTAAGAGTTCAGAATTCTGAATGACATTGACCTACAAAGAACGCAAGACAACTTACTTTCAGGTTTAGACAAAAAGTCTATCAATTCATTGAGCCTCAAAATTCCATCTTCAGTAAGAGAATTCACATCATTATCTTTATTATCTTTACAAATACCACTATTTTGACTAGAATTAGAGTTGGAACTCTTAATCTTCTTATGGAAATTCCATCGAAATTGCTTTGGTTTGTCTGTTGAACAATCAACACTGAAATAGAAACAAAAACATGAATGAAGATACTTGTGAAAACAACGACATAATATGACTTAAAAATTTCACAAATACTTACTCGTCAGTGTTTATGTCTACGATAAAAGATAAATGCATACGCACTAATGTGAAAAACTGATCTAAATTCTCTTTTCTCAGTTTTTCTATGCAAGAAACGTCGTTGGAAGTCATGGTTTTCAAGTACCGGAAATCCTACCAAACCCAGTGTAAACTTGAGTGTAATTCTTCGTATTGTGCACACAGTTTCATTTCAACTATTTATTTAAAATATCTGTTATTCATTACTTGACATTTTATGCTTTTTGGATTAATTCAATAAAACAATAAAAATCTCCTGCATTGTTTTCAAAAGACTTTTTTTTAAACGGCCAAATCAATGATACCAGAACTTGTTTTCTGGAAACCTCCAACATCTATGAAAACCTCAAACATTTTTTTTAGCTGGCATGGCAGCGACAAAACAGGTGACTGAATTTCAGCAAAATGAAATGATAAATTGGTACAGAGCACTAGCCTGAGAATGATCTCGGGAGCTGGCTGGTTCGTTCGGAACGACGTACTAGCACAGGATTTGAAAGCCGAATCGGTGAGGGAGTTCGTGGTCCGGTTGGCGCGCGAGTTGTACGATCGCGCAGACAACGGGCCACATCCTCACCTACAGAACATCGCTCCGCATCATGCTCGTCCACCCGACGTAAACGAACGAACCTGGCGCTCTCTCCCTCGAGACCTTCTCCTAGAGGAAGGCGAAGAGAAAGTAGGCGATCCTGAATGAGGCCCTCATATTTATGGGAGAGGCGGACGCTCCCTCTCCCATAAAGCCAGCCTACCCACCCCCCCACCCCCCCCCCCCCCCCCCGTTCCCTATTTAGTCCCCCATTCCTCCGCCCTCCCCCACTCCTGCTAACCGTTGTTGCAGGCTCAACAAGCCAGGAAGGTCACCAGCCAACCGGCTGAGATGGTGTTGGAGATACCACTCGCCCTCGCGGGCGGGTCGGATGCTCGCACCATCAGAAAAAATTCCCTGCGGGCAGAGTTCCCGCAGCGTCCAACCGCAGTAATGAGGGTATCCTCGGGGCTGCAACCTCGCTCCCCCCTCAAGGAGCAAGATGAAACCAGATGATGATGAAATGATAAATACAATGAAAATAATGACTTTCAAATAAATTAATGTATTAAAATTATCCGCTTAAACTGGCACTGTACCTACTGTATCGGCTGTTTTCATTAGTTTGAGTTAAAAATGTGGCATAGAAGATATATAGGTACCTACGTAATATTACTACGGTTGGGTAGTGCTACGACTACAGCTGCGACAGTGGAACTAAAGGTGCGTTCGTGTTGGGCTCTATGGCGTTTTTGGCATTTGAAAAATTAGCGTTCATGTAAACCGTTCGCTTTGGAAATTTCGCCCATCTTGCCAAAAATGCAATTTTTGCTCACTACCTAAAACGAACTCTATATGTCAGAAATGATCACAAAGAACCCACCCCCTCAGTTTACGATGGCATTTTAAGCTGTTTTCGAGCTATCCGAACGGTGAATGATAACAGTTAAAAATGCAACTTTTGCTCACGCATTCCCAAAACGAACGCTAAATGTGATCGTTATTGGCGTTTTTAACTGTTAATTTTGCCATCAGTAGGCTACCCGAACGCACCTTAATAAGTCTATTACTAGGTACGCGCGTTAAATTCTTCTCCAGTAGCTAAATCCTCCAAAATTCACTTTATATACGTCTATATTTCCTGAGGGTTTCCTTTTACCAAAAAGTCAGTGATGTGAAAATTCGTACTTATGTGAGTACCAAAGAAATCACTGACACAGGACTGAAATCAGAAAAAACCCTAAATATTAGAAAGTTAACATGATAAACATCTAATAATAGTAGAGTCTGGCCAACGAAAGCTGTCTAAGAAAAAAGGCGGGAATTTTAAAAAATCAAGAGCTGTTAGCTTGTTTTCTAGTACCGCTCAGCTGATCTCCATGAAATTTAGCATGCACGAAGTTCTACAGATGGTATAATTATGGTGAGATGAAGTTCACCGGGGCAGCTGACTAGCTGCCCCGGTGTACTTCATCTCACGATTCATAAACTACGTGCATGCTAAATTTCATGGAGATCAGCTGAGCGGTACTAGAGAACTTCGTGCATGCTAAATTTAATGGAGATCAGCTGAGCGATACTAGAAAACAAGCTAACAGCTCTTGATTTTTTAAAATTCCCGCCTTGTTTCTTGGACAGCTTTCGTTGGCCAGACTCTAGTAAGTATTATCCAGTAATCATTTCCCTTAGTCTTGGAAATTGTTATGTATCAGGCAACTTTTGGTTAATTCTGTCACTGTCAAAAAGTTAATTTATAAAGAATGTTTTTTTTTATTTGTTCAAGGTGTGGTTCAAGGCGTCGCGTCGTTTATCTTCTGTATTTGCCAGTTTTAAATATTTTCGTTTTGAATGAAAGTTAAAATTAAACTATTTCTAAATACCTATCTTTTACTACAACAAATACTTCTGTAGAGATGGATATATAGCTTGCAACTTGCACTACACACATTACATCATTCAAATTATAATTACCTCAACAGAACAGTAGAACAGTTCACAGCTCTTAAGGAATTATATTGCCATAGAGACCAGTGCTGTAGATAATAATCCATCTAATCTACATAATATTATAAAGATTATATAATTACTTATTCAGCCCGATTACAGAGGCGCCAGCGTAAATTTAATAGCAACGTAAAAAACGTTCTCTCTATCGAATGCCTAAAGTGAAAAAGAAACAGAACTATGCTATTTAGCTAATATAATTACGATGGCGGCTCTGTAATCGGGCGTTTAGTACAATTTATAACTATCTATTATTTTGTTTTTTTCAGTCCTTGGTCTCTGAGAACTACATAACTCAAACAGTTCTGCAACCGAGCAGCATTAAACGGTGAACATTAAATATTCTTAATTCAAGTGTTTGGCTAAGAATCACAGGTCAAAAAAGGAGCTCTGTAAAATGGCAAATATTTGCAGAAAAAAGCTTTTAATTTTAAAGATACATACTAAAGTAATATTAAACTAAAGTAATTCGGATAAATATAATCTAGAACATATCATCATGTCCTAGATCTGCCAACATATTTAGTCCTCGTTCTTTCAAAGCCTTTGAAAGTAGCTTTTGTTGTTCTATTTTTGTATCTTGTTCTCGTCTTTGAGCATCTAGAATCTCATCAACTGAAACTTCTGTGAGTGGCAAAGCTTCTTCTTTGTCTTTATCCTGAAAACAAAGATTTGAACAATATATTTATGGGTATGAGATGTTATAAGTCATCTGAGCACATGGACAGTCACAATGTGTTTCATTTTCCTCTCAACAAATATTATTGAATTGTATTTCTCTTATGACTTATGATATTAAATGTAAATAATCAGGCAAGTGCGAGTCAGACTTGCGGACAAAGGCTTCTTCAAGACCGTACATTGTGAACAGACAAGCAAGGCCAGTTTTTTATACATATGGTGAGTGCATAGATGTTGCGTCGAAATAGTTCGACTGTCAAGCCAAGGCGTAGATTCGTTGTATGCGTTTGTGTGTGTAATTGTGTCTGAACACGGCGAGGCGTAGTTTTGCCGGCTTCACTTGTTTGTTCACAACATTGTCTTGACTTTTTTATTAAGTCTGAGGTTAAATTAGGTTTTTAATGTTTTGCTTGCAGGATATCAAAATACTTACGATTTCACCTAAGAGTACCACATTTTCTCCTCTAACAATGAAAATGCCTCTGGGGATGTCACCATACTCTTTACCAACATGAATCCGTTCTATGGTCTTGTGGAGTACTAGATTAGCGAACTGGTCTACGCAGCGAAGGTACCCGATCAACGTCCTCCCGTCGCGCAGCAGCACCATTAATTTCTCTTTATGAAACAAGAATCACGAAGGTAAAACATGTTATGAACTCGTGTTTTCTATGACGATAGTGAAATGGGAAACGTACTGTCCAACTCATCTAATAAATTAGCAGTTCCAGCTAAAGGATTAACGTTGCCCGACATAATTTAGAACAATAATTATGTAAAAAATTAAATAAATAATTATTGAAACTTCGCACGGCGATTGTAAACTTGGATTACACAATGATGCCAACATGTAGTTTTGATTCTCCCGGTGCAGCAAGTTTAGTAGGTATGTATTGTGTAGATTTTTTTAAAGATCTTGGAAAATGGGACTTAAAAAATTATTAAAATATGGTAAATAAACACGCAGAGTGAAACAATCGCATTGAATGCTTAATTGGAATGGAATTTCGTATTTTCTAACTTGATTTTTGTTCAAGGTCACCAATTCACCATCACGTCGCCATATTTTACAAGCAAACTAAGCAAAGCAATGTCAAGAGATAATAATTAAGTTCTAAAATTAATGTGAAATGAAATTTATAAAGAAAATAATGGGAACATCATTTTCCAAAACAAATAAAGCAATTAATGAAATACTGCGGGGCAATTCTGACAACCGATTTCGTTACTAAGGTGACACGTTCTTGAACTTGTCTCGTTTTTCTGACAGTTTTGAGCAATCGGAACTGTCAGAAAAACGAGAGAGGTTCAAGAACGTATCACTTTCGTGAAGAGATCGGCTAACAGAATTTCCCCGCTGTACTAGGTCACTAGGTCATGCCTGAACTTGAAATGCAAATTCTTAGAGGGACAAAAGTTTGAAAAGCTATAATATTAAAGGATATAACATTTTAGGAGACACTAAATAAGCTAACATTTATACAGTTTTATGAATATACATAGTGATAGTAGTGTCGACACAATTTTTCACTACACTAATAACATGAATATACAATCATATAGAACCACTAAAATTATTATTTACCCAAGTTTAGACACACTTTTATTTTATAAATAAAGTTTTTTTACTTTCAGTCACTATGCAGGTACTTTATTAAAATAAACATTTTCAACTCGACCTTAACATAATATGTACTAGACGACCCGCCCCGGCTTCGCACAGGTGTATTATACATATAAACCTTCCTCTTGAATCACTCTATCCATTAAAAAAAACCGCATCAAAATCCGTTGCGTAGTTTTAAAGATTTAAGCATACAGACAAACAGACAAAAATAGCGACTTTATTTTATACTATGTACTAGCAGCGCACCGCGGTTTTACCCGCGTTGTGCCCGTTCCCGTGGGAATTTCGGGAATTTTTATACATATGAACCTTCCTCTTGAATCACTCTATCCATTAAAAAAACCGCATCAAAATCCGTTGCGTAGTTTTAAAGATTTAAGCATACAGACAAACAAACAAACGAAAATAGCGACTTCATTTTATACTATGTAAGGATGACACAAAGATATATACATGAGATCATAATTATCAGTCTATTTCCTATAAGAATTGCATTTATAAAACTCTTTTATGCTATAGAATGTCTTTCGGCATTGCTTGTAAAATATGGCAGCGTGATGGCAGCCTTGAACAAAAATCAAATCAGAAAAAAACTAAATTCCATTTTAAATTAGCATTAGATACCGTTGTAAATATTTTCCATGAATTTGCTTACCATATTTTAAAGCTTTTTGGGCTACTCTGCTTACTGCCCGAGCCCACTTTACAAGATAGTCTTTCAATACAAGCTTCAATACAGGCTTCTGAGTCTTGTGTCGTCACACGCGTAAATTCGTCGCGGAGCTTTTTGATTTCATGCGGTCATGTTTAAAAATCCATAACTCCTTTATTTATTAAGACATTTGAGTAATTTTTTCACTGTATCTAATATAAAATATTTGTAACGTCCTTAAATGCATATAAATATTTTTAATTTTTATGTGATAGGAAACTTCCTTATTAAGAGCATTATCAGTCAGTTTTTTTTAAATTAAATATCAGAGCCCTTAGCCCCAGTTTTTTTCAAACTTTCGCGTTCGCGTGTGGCTCCATCACAGAGATGTGAGTACCAAAGGGATAATGTGGTCGATCGAGAAAATAAAGAATGAGATACAATTATTTAATATGGCATGAGTTAGAAAGAGACATGAAAAATATCTCGATTGAGTGGCTAGTTACCGTGTTTTCCTCTCAGCAGTGTCAAATTCCAATACAATACTTGACAGTTTTGACAGCTCTGAGCCAGACTTTCCATACATTTATGTGGATGAGAATTGCCTCAAGCGACAACAGCGCTAACTCTCTAGTTGTAATAGTTCTGTGGGCTCCATACATGTTGGTTAGTTATTCCTCGTTTCCGCCAGGGGAGCTGTACAAAATGGTATAGAGCCAAACTGGAACAGCTGTGGTTTCAATTTATGTGTAAACCTGGACTAACACTTAGTCCAGGTTTTGCGTACTTACTTAAACTTTCGGGTTCACATGTGGCTCCACACATATTCAGTTACTTATTCTTTGTTTTCGCCCGGGGCACTGTACAAAAATGTATAGAGCCAAACGGAAACAACTCTTGTTTTAATTTACATGTAAACCATGGCTAACCCCTCTGTGGAAGATTTGAAGAATAAATAGTTATCCTAAAGTATTGCAAGGGTTCAAGAAGGTGTTTAATAATATAATAATTTACTGCCGACAACTTTTACTATAGTTCGGCCGTTCAGAGAATGCATTCCTGACACGTCATCTTGAAAAAATGTTTTAGGCCAATATCTCGGAAACTATGTACTTAAGAGATAGTCGTTTAAATATTTATTAAGCGCAATATTAATACCATACGACATGCTTTGATGAAAAAAAACATGAATTACCTTATTTTGTGGGAAAAAATATTACAAGGTAATATTACTCGTACTTAAGCAAGTCAAAATCTTATGAAAAAAATCAGTACTAATGGAATGTCATTGTCAAAATTTCCAATGGCTGGCTGCTGCTGGCAAGCTATTACGTTCAGTGTTAACACCATAGCCTTTTTTGGGCTAGATCTAGCACTTTTACTGTGAGTGAACTCGTCGTTTAATGATTTAGCCCAAAAAGGCTATATAGCCCTTTTTCATCTTCTTAAAAATATTGCACCAAAATCTCCGCCATAATAACGATGATTTGTGTATTATACTGTTGATTTATTTTTATTTGTGTGGTAGATACCAGTTGTTCGATTATGGGAACATACCGCATCTCTGTGCCGCGCCGCGCGCCGCGCCGATCTGGGTATCACCCGTCCCCATAAAGCTATTATAATCCCGTCCCCGTATGGCGGGGAATACCCGGCCCATTTACTTATTAGGGTTCACGCACATTATGTCGGGCAACAGCGGGGCTTAGCGGGCCCGGCCGCAGCGCAATATAAGTAATTGCTTTTATGTATTTTATAAACACACTGTGCCGCTGCCGGGGCAAAGCGGGCCATACTAATATTGCGTTGCGCCCGCTCCGCCCAGCTGCGGCCCGACATAGTGTGCGCGAACCCTTAAAGATGTGTTTCAAAACAGTAATATTTCGTTACTCAAATGTCTTCAAATTCAGTATAATTATAAAAAATGATATTGTGATACAAATAAAAAAATAAATATTATACAATTGAAATCATAAGTGAAGGTGTTTTTTTAACTTTTTTTTTTTTTACAAGTCTTTTCTTGGTAATTAGTGCTCTATCTAGCCCTTTTCTTGGACAATCTATCTTCTTCAGCCCCTGATCTAAAACTTAGGTGTCAACACTGATTTGCTGATTTAATTCTCGGGGACTTTTTGGCGGGAAGTCGAAAGAAGCGGGCGTTTTTAATATTCAATTATTCATAAATTTTAATTTTGCAATTCTCTGAGATTTGTGTTGGGTGTTGCGGCGCAACAATAACGTCATGAGCGTTGCTAGTGACGGGGAGGACCCCGTCATTACAGCAGAGAGAAAGAAGAGAAAACTTGCAAAATCCTCAACGAACAATGATGGCTACAAAGTATTTCAGAAGCCCCTCTACAAGAGGCTATTCCCCGAAAATCACAGTGGGGACTGCGTGGTTTACGTTGAATCCACAGAAGAAGAAAAGGTTGGTAATAAAAACCCCATAATATTGACAAATCTTTTCATTGAAAATGTTAAAGGCATTGTAGGTGTCCACCGAATAAATGCTTATAAGGTTGGCGTCACTTTCAAAAAGCCAGCTCCAGCTAACAATTTTTTAAAGATGGATAGCTTCCTGAACAGATATAAGCTGAAAGCTTTCATTCCTGCTTACATGACTGAAGTTATAGGAGTCATCAGGCATATTCCGCTGACAATGTCTAATGAAGAAATTTACAAAAATATTACTTGTGATGCTGATGTTGTCTCAATCAAACGCTTTATGCGAAAAGTAGACGGAAATTTGACTCCTCTTGGAACAGTGGCTGTCACTTTTGCAGCCACCACATTACCTCAGTATGTATACATCAAGCTATTCAGATACCAGGTTCATAAATACTTTCCACCACTCATGCAATGCTACCGTTGCCTCCGATTCAACCACTCAGCTAAGAACTGCAGAGCAGAGCAGATGTGTTCATCCTGTGCAGGACGGCATTCCTACAAGGAATGTGATGTGGAAGAAATAATGTGTGTCAATTGTTCTGGCCCTCACCTTGCCGTGTCGAAAGACTGCCCTGTTAAGCAGAAAAAAATAGAAGAGAAGAAAATTAAACAACAACAAAAAATGTCTTATGCCAATGCGGTAAGTCTGCCACAAATCTCTGATAGAACATCCTTCCCAGCTCTAACACCAAAGCCGAGACAAAAAACCTTCCAAGATCTCAATGCCAAAGAAATTGTTGATAACGATGTAATTATAAATGCCCTTGTGAAGTCCGTTGTTGCCCTTGCAAATAGCAAGAATGAACCCATTACAAATAAAAGAATTAAAGAAATTTTGTTGTCAAATTTAATTTAATTTAATTATATGGACACATATATTCGTATAGCACAATTCAATATTCAAAGTTTACATAGTAAAAAAACGCTATTGTTAAAGTTTTTAACTGAACAAAATGTAGATATATGTTTACTAAATGAAACGTGGCTTAAGAAAAACAGTAAAATTCCAAATTTTCCATCCTATAATTTGATTCACAAACTGTCTGTAAACGAACATAATGGGGTAGCTATATTAATTAAACAAAATTTTAAATATGAAGTTGTTCATACCTCATATTACGAATCAATTCAGAACATTTGCATTGCACTTGATACATCATTAGGTAAATTACATGTGTTGTGTATTTATTGTCCCCCAAACAGCGAATTTACTAAATTTAATACTAATAAATTAAAAAAAGTATTCACTGAAACTCCTAAGCCATGTCTCATAATGGGAGATTTCAATGCCCATCACATTTTATTTGGTTGTCTAAAAAATAATAGTAGAGGTAATTCTTTGTACAATCTCATAGATGAGTTTGACTTGTGTGTTTTAAATGATGGTAATCATACTACAATTAAATATCCAAACAAGAATTCTTCAGCAATTGATTTAGCCTTAGTTAGTTGCTCGTTAGCTCCTCTCTGTGAATGGCAAGTCCATGATGATGCAATGGGTAGTTATCATTTTCCGACTCTACTGGATGTAAATGTGAAGCCATCGGTGTATGATGTTCGTCCTGTAGAAGAAAAATATTTGTACAACAAATCAGACTGGTCTAAATTTAAAACTTTATCTGAAACCTGCTTTTCGCAATTAGATTTGGAAAATACAGATCTAGATGAATTATACAATAGTTTTATAAATATCTTGTATCAAATCAGAGATGAATGTATTCCTAAGCAGAAATCTAATCACACCCCAAAAATTCTGAGAAAACCAGCTCCATGGTGGAACACACTATGTGAGGATGCAGTTCAAAAGTCGAAAGAAGCTCTTAAGACATATCATCACTCTCCAACAATTTCCAATTTTATTAATTACAAGCGTCTTGATGCTAAAAAGAAAAAGATATTAATTGAGGAACGGGGAAAATCATGGCATGAATTGTGTACTTCTTTCAACAGAATGACACCAGTTACTAGAATATGGAATTATGTTAAAAAATTTAAAAGGATTAACAGTAATTGTAGTAACAAAACTCTAAATGACGAATGGGTACCAAGTTTTCTAGAAAAATTAGCAGATTCAACATCAACCGATTTTACCACTTTAAATATTTTAGACAGGTCTGACAATAGCGTTTCCTTCTTAAATGAGCCTTATACACTGAATGAGCTTCGCATTTCTTTAGATAGTCGTAGAGATACTACACCAGGTATGGATAACATTCCATATAAACTTATTAAAAATTTACATTCAAATGCTCTGAACATTTTATTGGCAATTTATAACAGACTTTGGAATGCATCAGTTATTCCTGAATCTTGGAAGACTCAATGTGTAATACCAATTTTAAAACCTAATAAGCCTGCAAATAATCCGTCATCGTACAGACCCATATCTTTGTCATCCTGTCTGGGTAAACTTTTTGAAAACATGTTAAAATTACGTTTAGATTATTTTGTTGAAACCAACTCTAAAATACCTAACACACAATTTGGATTCAGAAAGGGTAAAAGTTGCTCTGAAAGTTTTGTATCATTAATCTCAACATTAAAAAAAGCAAAGCTCAGCCACTCTAATGTAATCTGCGTCTTTCTTGATGTAAAAGGTGCTTTCGATAATGTCAACATTAAGAGCCTTCTTCTAGTTTTGAATGAGTTAGGTCTGCCAACAAAATTATTGAAATGGATATTTAATTTTCTGAATAACAGAACCTTGTATGTTAAATTTAATAATAAGCTACATGGACCAAAATCCGTCAGTAAAGGAACTATGCAAGGAGCTATCTTATCTTCTCTCTTGTATATTCTATATACATCTCAAATTTTAAAGTATGTTAACACATCACATGTTAAAATTTTACAATTTGCCGATGACTTACTTTTATACTCTGAGAGTCAAAATTTAAATATGGCTGTAAATCACTTGAATTCTGCACTGCTGCAGCTACACCATTATTACAACAATGTATTAAAATTAGATATTAGTTCTGATAAAAGTTCTGTTATTGTTTTTAGTAAAGATCCTTTTGCACAATCTTTTGTTAAAATTAAATACAATAATGAAATCATTCCTGTAAGTAATCAAAATAAATTTTTAGGAGTAATAATAGATAACAAGTTAAAATTTGAAGAGCATATTAAGTATATCTGCAGCAATGCAATGAAAAGTATTAATGTTTTAAGATGTTTAGCTGGTACTTTTTGGGGCTCTGATCCTAAAACCTTGATCATGCTGTATAAAAGTATAGTAAGAAGTCATTTTGATTATAGTAGTTTAGCTTATATGAATGCAAGTAGCACCTTATTACGAAAACTCGATGTAATACAAAATATGGCTTTAAGAATTATTAGCGGAGCTATGCGTTCCACTCCTATTAATTCTATGGAAATTGAAAACTGTTTACCTCCATTAATCCTGAGACGTTTACTTTTGGCTGATAGATTCTGTTTGAAAGAGTTGACTTCCAATAATGTTATAGTGCTGAATAATGTTTTATGTCATCCACAGATATCACAATCAGTTCAAACATCTAGCTTATCAGCCACATCTCTTGTTTCGGGAGTTTTGCCTGAAATCACAACAATAATGTCATTTTTAAAAAATATCAGTAAAAACATTTGTTCTCATGATATCTGGCCAACATATAAATGTCCATATAATGCCTTGATTAATTGCTTAAGTATAGATTGTCATTTAGATGTAATAAATAACAAATTTGATTTTCTAGAATTTATAGAGAATAAACCAGACTTTTATATTTTATATACAGATGGTTCTAAAAGTGATGAAGGGGTTAAAGCCGCATATTATGATCCACAAATGAATAAAACCCACTGTATAAAGTTAGATAATAATTGCAGTGTGTTTACTGCAGAAGAGTATGCAATTTTAACCGCTTTAACATTTGTAAATAACTCTGTAAAAAATGTAAATATACTAATAGTAAGTGATTCTAAAAGTGTTCTGTCTGTTTTGAACAACAGTAATTTCTCATATAAGTTAAATTATATTATATATAGTATTAGAGGACTTATAGAAATGATTAGTAAATCAAAACATGTAGAATTGGTATGGGTTCCTTCACATTGTGGCATCCATGGCAATGAAACAGTAGATTTGGCTACTCGGCAAGAGCATGATCTAGATCACACAGATATATTAAAAGTACCTTTCACAGATTACTATTGTGCAATTAATAAGGATTTACTCAGAATTTGGAAAGAATATTGGCACGTTACAACAGAATATAAGGGAAGGTGGTATGCAGAAATACAGAAAGACTTACCTACTACTCCTTGGTACAACAAATTTGAATATTGTGGCAGAAAGTTTATAACAGTTATAAATCGCCTGAGATTTGGACATTGCTTGGTTCCAGCTCATTTACACAAAATTAATATAGTCCCAGAAGATAACTGTACGTATTGTTCCCGACCGCATACTGATATAAACCATATAATTTTTCAATGTCCCCAATTCCATTTACAACGATTAATTTTAGCCAGTGACATTAGTGACATAGCAGCTCGTAACTCAATTAGTGTTCCCCGCCGTATTGAGGATTTACTAAAAAGTAAAGTTTTTTACAAACCTATTTATAAGTATATTTTAAATACTGTTGAAAAGATTTAGTTAAGTTTAATTTTTTATTTCTCTTCTATGTTTGTAAATTTTTTATTATTTAAGACTTCGACTGAAGGACTCTGTATCCATGGTCATGAATAAATTATTTAAAAAAAAAATTAAGCAAGTCAAAATCTTATGAAAAAAATCAGTACTAATGGAATGTCATTGTCAAAATTTCCAATGGCTGGCTGCTGCTGGCAAGCTATTACGTTCAGTGTTAACACCATAGCCTTTTTTGGGCTAGATCTAGCACTTTTACTGTGAGTGAACTCGTCGTTTAATGATTTAGCCCAAAAAGGCCATATAGCCCTTTTTCATCTTCTTAAAAATATTGCACCAAAATCTCCGCCATAATAACGATGATTTGTGTATTATACTGTTGATTTATTTTTATTTGTGTGGTAGATACCAGTTGTTCGATTATGGGAACATACCGCATCTCTGTGCCGCGCCGCGCGCCGCGCCGATCTGGGTATCACCCGTCCCCATAAAGCTATTATAATCCCGTCCCCGTATGGCGGGGAATACCCGGCCCATTTACTTATTAGGGTTCACGCACATTATGTCGGGCAACAGCGGGGCTTAGCGGGCCCGGCCGCAGCGCAATATAAGTAATTGCTTTTATGTATTTTATAAACACACTGTGCCGCTGCCGGGGCAAAGCGGGCCATACTAATATTGCGTTGCGCCCGCTCCGCCCAGCTGCGGCCCGACATAGTGTGCGCGAACCCTTAAAGATGTGTTTCAAAACAGTAATATTTCGTTACTCAAATGTCTTCAAATTCAGTATAATTATAAAAAATGATATTGTGATACAAATAAAAAAATAAATATTATACAATTGAAATCATAAGTGAAGGTGTTTTTTTAACTTTTTTTTTTTTTACAAGTCTTTTCTTGGTAATTAGTGCTCTATCTAGCCCTTTTCTTGGACAATCTATCTTCTTCAGCCCCTGATCTAAAACTTAGGTGTCAACACTGATTTGCTGATTTAATTCTCTTTGCTGGCAAGTGCACCACCATCACCACAGCAAAGCAAAAATAAATTAAAATTCGTAGTTTTATGAGTGCAAAATGGAATATATTTCATTCTACTGTATACGAATCAACAATTCCAAACACTGAGTTTCGATGGTGCAATGCTGTGTTGTTATATTGCATGAGAGACTCGATAATATTTAGAAAGGTTTGACCCAAGATGGATCAAAACGACGAAATCAAATCCGGTTGTTTATTGTTCCCGCCTGCCGGAGGGAATGTTTTTAGTAAATTCCCAAAGAAGGTACGTAATTACAATTGGTACTTCGATTACACAAGCGTACATACGTGATTTATCACATGAATCACGTAATTAAAAAGCACGCGTGCATTTTGACATACATGCACTTTTATGAGTCAGAGGTATAAAGCAGGTCCCAGCATTGCAGCAAACCAACCTGTTTTACGTTATTACAATCGTAATTACGTAAATCAATTACGGCTTTAACTTTGTAATTGTATCATTTCAGAAAAATTGGCAGCAGAAGCATTGTGTTTTGCTAAATGCTAGTAAACAAGGCATTGAGCGGCTGGAAATATACGACAACAAAGATGATGTGACGTCAGGCGCAATACCCAAAATAATTACACTTGAAAATTGCATAAAAATAACACATTCTAGTCCAAACACTATTACTATACTTACTAAGACAGTAACTCAGCAGCTGTGTGCACAGTCTGAAGCAGAAACATTGGAGTGGGTCACTGCATTGCAATCTGTTGCCTTTAGAGGGACAGACACAAGTCCTGTATGTTGTGATGAAGATAATGATCTCTATTGCTCATCTGGTGAAGGAATTTTTTCAGTAAAAATGTGCACATCAGATGCATCAACTCGTTGTGGCTTTGAGTCTACCAGATATCTCTTAATTCTCACATCAACTGCTATAGAGCTACGGGATTTAAATGATAACAAACTGTATGCAACATGGCCATATAGGTACATAAGAAGATATGGTTACAGACAGGGTAAATTCACATTTGAAGCTGGGAGAAAATGTGACACAGGAGAAGGCATATTCCACTTAGAACACCCAAATCAGTCTGAGATCTTCAAATGTCTATCACTAAAGATGAAGACAATGAAACAAATGATAGGAAATGATAACCTTCACAGTCCTGAGCACTCGGAATTCAATATACAATCAAGTGTTAACCTATTCCCGGGATGCAGAAGTCCATTGGTTGCTGCAAGGCCTGATGATTTAAATCTAACTCCTCTATCATTCAAATCAACTTCAATTGGAAGCCAACAGAGTTCAGTTTCCGAGAGAGACACTGCACCATTGCTAATGCCTAAACCAGCATTGAAACCAAAGCCTCAGAAGCCTCCACGCAAAATTGTGAACCCTCCTAAAGTAATTGGTAAAGACCTTTCAGCAATAAACAAAGACCTACCCAGCTCAACTGATGAAAGCATAGATTTTAGTAAATTCTTAAAGCTGGACAACTATGAACCAATAGACCAAGTGAAACGTGAACCGAGTCCTTCCACAGTGCCATATGACAAAGTAGAAGTTCGCAGTGAAGCATGGAAGACTTTAGGCATAGATGACCCAGACCATATTGAGTACATTCCAAACTTGAGTGACAATCCAAACTGTATGAAACTAATATCCAGATCTCAGGATAATTTGAACTCGTCTGGGCCGGAAGCCTCTCGAATCATTCTCTTACCGAGCCCAGTAGTTGATCCCGAAGATGAAAACTATGACAGATTACAGTATTTTGGATCCACAAGTAAACTTAATAAGTCCTCTCGGTATAAGAAAATAGAGTCCCGTCCAACTACACTGGCATTGAGTGAAGCCAAATCTAAAGACACATGGAACGACTATGACGAAGTTGAGAATGTGATGCAAACAGCCCGTTTAGCTGACGACTCTCATCTTGGCTATGGAATGATCCGGAAACCAAATACTCCCGGCCCTCAAGTACCAACAGCTGCTCAAGTCCAAGTGCTTCAAAATCAAGTGGGGATAGAAGAAGTCAACCATAATAATTGTAACGGGACTGACTATGCTATTGTGAGTCGCCCAAAAAGAGTGTAACTTGTCTCAACAATTTTAATCTAAGACTGAATTTATAACTGAGATTGGTCACTCATCTACTTACCATTCTAGTTTTAAGTAAGATTTAAGGATTTAGCACACTGGATGCATTATAAAGTTGTTGGTCCATACAAAACATAAAGATACCGACAATAATATTGTTCATACATTATGCTGCGTTCAATTTGACCTGACCGTAAACCGCAGAATACATTCAGTGTGTCAAATCCTTTAAAGTATGCACAAAGTAAACACATAAGAGTAGCTAGCCTACAGGCAAAATGAATCTAAAATTTAAAGATCTTGCTTTATAATGAAATCTTGCAACTGAAAGAGTGTTAAAAACAATTTTAATTTATAACAGAGATCGGTCACCCTTCTAATTACCATTCTAGTTTTAAGTAAGATTTAGAGTACACACAAATTGAAAGTAGCTAGCCTATAGGCAAAATGAATATAAATTTCAAATATCTTGCTTTACATTCTTGCAGCTAAAGACAATGTTGAAAACAACTCTTCCGAAATGAGACTGTTAAGCATTCCTTTTTACATAATATTTTAAATACATACATAATTAAGTACATAATTATACTGGTAGAAAATTGATATCATACTACTTGTCATTATGAACAACTTTTTCAATAAGACCTATAATAATCTGTTACCCATGTGATGCAAAAAGGTTCTAAAGATGCTTTAATATAGAGACAACTTTTCAATGCATAGTAATTTGAGCCCTTTTTACATCAACATCAAAAGCTATTCTCATAATGATGACTACAGTGACGTCTATCCCCGCTAAAACACTTTAAATTGATCATACGCACAAAACTGTATTTATATGTAAGATATACCAATGTGATCCTTATTGTGCCTTATTATTAATGAATTGTATGATTACCACATGGTGCCAATTTTAAAGTAGCGCCAAAAGTGT